>FR990004.1:7500-10007500 GCA_905404265.1 Fabriciana adippe
GACTGCAACCCCGACAGTTAAACAGCCGCGACAGGGGGAGGCCACCAAACCTTCCGCAAAAGCGGACTTTACTCCACCCACCGAAGTGGGTAACCATCACAACCGGCCGCAAGCAGCCCCGTCCATCTGGTGTCCGTCCGTGACCGTCGGGCCAGCGATCAGTCGACACCCTCCACCATCCCCCCGTCAATGGCCGCAACGCCGTCAGATGCAGCCACGAACGAGGGGCACCAATCAGTCCACCGAGGTGGACACCCGTCCTGCCACCGAAATGGCAACCCTCCCCAAACCGGTAGCCGCAACGTCGAAAGTCGCACTCTAACGACGAGCGGCACCGTGCGGGTTGGGCCTCAACCACGTTCGACGGCCCATGGCTGCAGGCCCCCCGCCCCCCATGCTGTTGGTCCGCGCCGGATTTCTCCGGTACCACCCGCCCGGTCCGAAGGCGAGTGGCGTTCCCCTATCCGCCACCTGGGGACGCGCCCGGTAGGAGTCAGCTCTCCCCCGGGAACCTAACCTAACCTAACCTAACCTAACCTAACCTAACCTAACCTAACCTAACCTAACCTAACCTAACCTAACCTAACCTAACCTAACCTAACCTAACCTAACCTAACCTAACCTAACCTAACCTAACCTAACCTAACCTAACCTAACCTAACCTAACCTAACCTAACCTAACCTAACCTAACCTAACCTAACCTAACCTAACCTAACCTAACCTAACCTAACCTAACCTAACCTAACCTAACCTAACCTAACCTAACCTAACCTAACCTAACCTAACCTAACCTAACCTAACCTAACCTAACCTAACCTAACCTAACCTAACCTAACCTAACCTAACCTAACCTAACCTAACCTAACCTAACCTAACCTAACCTAACCTAACCTAACCTAACCTAACCTAACCTAACCTAACCTAACCTAACCTAACCTAACCTAACCTAACCTAACCTAACCTAACCTAACCTAACCTAACCTAACCTAACCTAACCTAACCTAACCTAACCTAACCTAACCTAACCTAACCTAACCTAACCTAACCTAACCTAACCTAACCTAACCTAACCTAACCTAACCTAACCTAACCTAACCTAACCTAACCTAACCTAACCTAACCTAACCTAACCTAACCTAACCTAACCTAACCTAACCTAACCTAACCTAACCTAACCTAACCTAACCTAACCTAACCTAACCTAACCTAACCTAACCTAACCTAACCTAACCTAACCTAACCTAACCTAACCTAACCTAACCTAACCTAACCTAACCTAACCTAACCTAACCTAACCTAACCTAACCTAACCTAACCTAACCTAACCTAACCTAACCTAACCTAACCTAACCTAACCTAACCTAACCTAACCTAACCTAACCTAACCTAACCTAACCTAACCTAACCTAACCTAACCTAACCTAACCTAACCTAACCTAACCTAACCTAACCTAACCTAACCTAACCTAACCTAACCTAACCTAACCTAACCTAACCTAACCTAACCTAACCTAACCTAACCTAACCTAACCTAACCTAACCTAACCTAACCTAACCTAACCTAACCTAACCTAACCTAACCTAACCTAACCTAACCTAACCTAACCTAACCTAACCTAACCTAACCTAACCTAACCTAACCTAACCTAACCTAACCTAACCTAACCTAACCTAACCTAACCTAACCTAACCTAACCTAACCTAACCTAACCTAACCTAACCTAACCTAACCTAACCTAACCTAACCTAACCTAACCTAACCTAACCTAACCTAACCTAACCTAACCTAACCTAACCTAACCTAACCTAACCTAACCTAACCTAACCTAACCTAACCTAACCTAACCTAACCTAACCTAACCTAACCTAACCTAACCTAACCTAACCTAACCTAACCTAACCTAACCTAACCTAACCTAACCTAACCTAACCTAACCTAACCTAACCTAACCTAACCTAACCTAACCTAACCTAACCTAACCTAACCTAACCTAACCTAACCTAACCTAACCTAACCTAACCTAACCTAACCTAACCTAACCTAACCTAACCTAACCTAACCTAACCTAACCTAACCTAACCTAACCTAACCTAACCTAACCTAACCTAACCTAACCTAACCTAACCTAACCTAACCTAACCTAACCTAACCTAACCTAACCTAACCTAACCTAACCTAACCTAACCTAACCTAACCTAACCTAACCTAACCTAACCTAACCTAACCTAACCTAACCTAACCTAACCTAACCTAACCTAACCTAACCTAACCTAACCTAACCTAACCTAACCTAACCTAACCTAACCTAACCTAACCTAACCTAACCTAACCTAACCTAACCTAACCTAACCTAACCTAACCTAACCTAACCTAACCTAACCTAACCTAACCTAACCTAACCTAACCAGTCTGGCGCGTGAGCTCGCCGCGTACGCATCGTTTCCGCGTCGCTCCGTACCAAAAAATTCCTAAGTTCGGCTCCTTAAGTGATAAAAATGCGGAAAAACCACCTAAAGTTGCGCGCTAGCGCAAGCTTTATGGTGGTGTTTTTGAAATTCGGATAGATGGAAAACTCGAATTTTCACAGCTAAAACAGTGTTTTTCTCCATATAAAGACTCATAAACTTTTTAAAATTTTCAAGTGAAAAACTTCAAAAATTCGGAAAAGGACCTAAATATTAACTTATGTGACTGTGCGATATACCGTTGGATTCGTAACAACATCCCCTATACAGTGAGGTACTTTTGGTGGTGATCAAACATAGACTCAGTGCGTTACACCCGGTTTTCACTGCAAAAACGGGTAAAATTGCAAATTTTTAAACTTTAAGTGCGTGCGCCACGAGATTAAGATCGACGACCCCCAAATTTTATTTTACCAATAGATTAGAGACAGTGCCTTCCGCAACATACTAAAATTACAGATTTTTACAGTTAAGATTAGTGACATTTTTGGAACATTTAGTGTTGTGATCACGTGACCGGAACTCTCGCTCGTTTCCTGGTCTCGAGTGTAATACCCAAGTGTTATACATTAAAGGATTCGCCTTCACCAGTACAAAGACAAAGTGGAAAAACATTTTCAATTTTCGCGAAAAGTGTTGGAAAACCAATAGCAATTCAGTTTTACAGTGATAAGGACAAAATTGTAAGTACTTTATATAAAAATCTAAAGCGAGGACCCCCAGTTTTTATTAGTGAAATAGACAGCAGATTTAGTGTAGTTTACAATAGTGAAAGAACTAAAATTTTATTGTGAAAACTCAATTTATAGTGAATTTTTCCGCCAAACATTGAATAAAAATTAACTCCGTGATAAACTTGCAAATCCGTTTCGACCAGTTTTATAGTTATATCTCAACCATTTTCACATTTTCTCCAGATTTTCCTTCACCAAATGCATTTATTTTCAACCTCAATCCATATTATATACTTTTTGTCAATCTAATTCATAAAGGGAAAAAGTAAAATTTTAATTCAAATTACGTAACTTAAATTTCAGAAAAATTAATAAATTCTATAACTTCCTAGCCAGTTGTCCAAACCCAAAGAGGTTTTCAGTCGTCCTTTTGTATTTAATCCCTCTATCCCATTCGCATAAAAACCCACCCCCCCCCCACCCCCCCTAAAAATTTCCACTTTTTAAAATTATTTTAATTGCACCTAAACCGCCTTCCTTCACCCTATTCAACGAGGTGCCGCACACTATCCTCAGGCCCATACATTGGAAGGAATCTCTCATTTGCAGAAATTTGTCGCACCCCCCTCTCTTCACGGCTACACTGCTCGCTAACTAAATTCTATACCCCCTCTTTTTTCACCCGTAATAGGTACTCTGTCTATCAAAATACAGAGACACTGATTTTCAGGCATTCATCTCAAATAATTTCCAAATTATTCCATATTTACTAAAACAGTCCCTAAGACGCCATTACCGAATAACGTTGTCGACCACATAGCTCAGAAACGGTGCGTCGTAGGCGAATTCTGAGTGGATTTTCGTTCTGTCGCCAGAAGCGATCTTAAGGTCAACCCATCCAACCATAGTATCAGAAAGTTCTTTTTCCCAAATTTTCACACTTCCAGGGGAATAACTTTTTTCCTGGAAGAGCTGACCTCGAATACATGATGGATCTTCATAATAGTGAGGGAGGGGCTTCTCCCCCCCCCATTCACCCCTCTCTCCCCTGCACCGTTTCCGACATAAACGATGTTGAATCTTTCGTTAACGCTCTGAAGAAGCTTTCCACACGCATCGTGGGTGCAGTAAGTGAAGGCAAAAGCGTCACCGCAGCCAATAAAAAACTGATCACCGCCGCCGCCGTAGAGATAATAAGGGTTGCTGAAATAGGTCCCAAAATAATAGCTGCCGAACATAGACCTGAACCGACACTTCAACTTCAACAAGCCGACCTGAAGAGTGATATAATCACCGCCGTCAGGCAGGAGCTGGCCGATTTTAGGAAGCAAACCGTCGCCGCCACCACCACCAACCAGCAGCAACAGGGGCCGGGCACCCTGTCATACGCACAAGCTGCGAGCACGGCCTCTAAGAAACAAAAGTCATCACCACAGACAACACCACCGGTCACCAGGCCGGCCCTCATCATCACCTCTAAAAAGGAGGGCTCCTCCTCGGCGGACACGCTGTCCTCTTGGAGGGCATCTGTGTCCTTCAAGGACACAAACTTCGCTCCGGCCGGAGTACATTTTGTCTCCAAAAACAAGCTCCGGGTCGAATTTGACAACGAAACACACCTGCAAACTACCCTGAAGAAAGTAGGTGAGTCCAACCAATACATATCTGCAGAAGTCTCTAGAAAGTTAAAACCCATGTTCATTGTTAAGGGAGTGAATTCCGACATGTCACCAGAAGACCTCAAACTTACAATTATTAATCAAAACGACTCAATCAAAAACAACATTAAGGATAATTGCGACTTAGAGTTTAAATTCAAACGCCCCAATAAGAACGAGAAGCTGTATAACGCAGTCTTCATTACCGCACCATATTTATGTCAAACTGTTCTAAAAACTGAAAGGCTAAATGTCGATCACCAACGTCTGTACATAGAAGAATTCACTCCCCTACTACAGTGTTTTAAGTGTCTTAGGTATGGTCACACGCGTAAACATTGCAATAACAGTGATACTCACTGCTCCCATTGCTCAGAATCTGGGCATGAATACAACGACTGTCCAGTTAAGAAGGACCCTTCTAAAGTTAAATGTCACAACTGCAAAACTTTTGCTGAAAAGAGCAACGGGGGCAGTGATAAATTAGACCACAGCGCCACTTCTGACTCATGTCCGAGAAAACAATCAATGATCTATCGCACTCGTTTAAGGATTGATTATGGATCATAAACAACCAATAAATAACACACACAACAGACTTCACACACATCCATCATCATCTCATAATTACAACACTATACAAATCAATCTCGGACGAAGCAGAAATGCACTTCATGAACTATCCAAATTCATTAATGACCAAAACCCAGACTTTGCATTTATCACTGAACCTTACTCCGGCAATCAAGACCGCATGAAATTAGATAATACAAACTACACTCTATATCAATTTCCCACCGGACGCCCCACCCACGCTGCCATCGCCATCAGAAAAAACCTAGGTTCGACACTAGGCATGACTAGATACTCCAACTCTAACCTATGTATAATTCAAACTAAAGACAGTAACTCCAATCGTAGCATTTATTTCATTTCTGTATATATAGAACCTCGCATTGACACTTACAACACTCTTGAATCATTACAACTTTTCATACATCATCATCCTGACTCTAACTTCATCATCTGTGGCGACTTTAACGGTTGGCACAGCCTGTGGGGCTCCAATACGGATAACCGCAGAGGCAACCAAATAGTTGAATTCGTCACCATCAACGACTTGACCATACATAACTCAGGAAACGAACCGACTTTTAATACCATCACACACCGCACACCTCGTTCCTCCATCATAGACCTTACTATTACTAGCAGCCGACCCTTCATTCAAATAAAAAACTGGACTGTCGATCCTAACATCACCCCCAGCTCTGACCACAACTCCATCACCTTCCACCTATCATTTCACAATACAGAATTCACTAAAAACAAAAAGCTAACAACATTTAAATACAACACCGCTAATATTAACTGGAAAGGAATAATCACTGACTTTACTGAACTTATCGGGGACAAACTCCCCAACATTGACTACATTCATCAAGCCGACCCACAACAAATCGACATCATCATTAATGATCTCATTACCGCCATCCAATTCGCCTGTGACCGTTTACTCCCCCGTGCACGCGGCAGACAAACAAAACCACCCTTTTGGAACGACCAACTCCAGTCACTTAAACAGAAGGTACTTAAAGCTCACCACAAACTTACACGATACAAACGACGCGGTCTGCCCCTCGATGACGTTGTCACTGAAAGGAACGAGGCCAGACGCGAATATTCAGACGCCTTCTGCACTACTGCCACAGAACATTTCAAAAATTTTTGTAACCGACAGAATAAGGAAGATGTGTGGTCTGTCACCAACAGAATTATACAAACCAAACCCCTCTCGCACCCCCCCTCCACCCTCCTCCTCAATGACGGCAGTCACACTACAGACAGCCTCGAGACCGCTAACGCCCTCATTGATAACTTCTTCCCTCCCGATACCCCTGACTCCACTCCCTCTCAACATTCCATTAGAACCTTGACCACCACACCCATTAACACACCCTCAGAACCCCCCTTCACCACAACAGAGATCATAAATGGCATCAAACAAATGAACCACAAAAAAGCACCCGGGATAGACCACCTCACTGCCGACATCTGCCTCCATTTTACCAACCAGTTCCCTAACTATCTCACCGCACTTTATAATAGATGCCTTGAAATATCCTACTTCCCAACCGCATGGAAACTCGCTATCATTAAAATTATCCCCAAACCTGGTAAGACCAATTACTCCCTCCTTTCTTCCTTTCGACCAATAGGCCTAATTAACGTTTTTGGTAAATTGCTAGAGAGACTGATTATAGATCGCCTCAACTGCCACCTCAATACCCACAATCTCCATAATTCTCGCCAGTTCGGCTTCAAACAACAGACTTCCACCACACACGCCATTTTTACTGCCTTAGACCTCGTCAGATCTAAAAAAGCTGCAGGCGAGCACGTGATCGCCCTATCACTGGACATCAAGGCCGCCTTTGATAACGCCTGGTGGCCAGCCATCCTTAGCAGACTCCGATCATATAGTTGTCCCAGAAATATTTACCTGATCCTCCAAAGTTATTTTACCGACAGAGCTGTTGAACTAAACTTATCAGATTGCAAACTCACCAGATCCATGTCCCGGGGATGTATACAGGGCTCTGTTTGCGGTCCAACGATGTGGAACCTCATTTTGGACGAGCTTCTGGATCTTCCCCTTCCCCCTAATTGCCATATTCAAGCTTATGCCGACGACGTCCTCCTCATCCTGCACTCTCCCTCCTTATCCACTCTCCAAAATAACACAAACACTGCCTTGACTCAAATCAGTGCCTGGGGCAGCAGTGTTAAACTGCTCTTCGGGCCTGATAAGACCAAAATTATCGGCTTCACCAATAAAGCTACACAAATTAATATATACATGGACCACTCCAGACTGTCTTTTAGCAATGAAATTAAATATTTGGGAATTGTAATTGATAGAAAACTTAAATTCACTAGTCACGTCATACAGATAATAGAAAAATCTAAAAAACTATACCATAAGCTATTATTATTTACAAGACCCACTTGGGGTGTTCATTCAGATAATATCCGCATCATATATGAGCAAGTAATCACTCCAATCATTACATACGCAGCTGGAGTCTGGTCCAGCGCTCTCCGCTACAAACATATCACAAATAAACTCCTCTCCCTACAGCGCCTCTTCGCCATTAAGATCATTCATGGCTTCCGCACATGCAGCACAGTCACCTCCATATCCCTGGCACAACTCACCCCCCTCCCTGATAAAATCAAAGCTATTGCCGATATTGAAATTGCTAAGCTGCGCGGTTCCTCCGACCTCCTTCCGTCAGACATCCCTCTTGAGAAACCCGCCCTTCCGTCTTCCCTACTCCACCCATCCCTCCGTCTGCCCATCTCCTTTAATGAAGTCAACAGCAAAGAGGAATTTGACGACCTAGACACACACCACTCCTGGCGCATCTTCACTGATGGCAGCCAGCATGACAATGTTGTAGGGGCTGCATTCGTGGCCATTGACCCACTAGACAATCGTACCGTCAAAAAGTTTAAACTCCACTCGACATGCTCAGTGTTCCAGGCAGAAATGCTGGCAATACTGAAAGCATGTCAGTGGATTTTACAATTAATTAATAAAAAGAACCACCCTGCCCACGATTCCTTCCATATCCTCTCCGATAGTAAATCTGCACTCACAGAACTCCTCAACCCTTATAGCCATAATCAATTCGCCGTCGACATATTCCACTCCCTCCACACCGCTAGAACCAAGAACATACATATAAAATTCACCTGGATCAGAGCACATGTCGGTATCCCCGGCAATGATTTGGCCGATTCCGCCGCCAAAGCCGCGGCCACTATGCACTCCCAACCCGCATTTTACCACACCCCCATCTCCTATATTAAAAACGAGAAACGCAAACAATTGGCCATCTCCTCACAGTCCTTTTATGAAAACTCCCCCGGTTCCCTTCACACTAAGACGCTCCTTCCCACATACCGCGACCTATGCAATTTTATCAACACCACCAGACTCACCTTCCCGATAACCCAATTCCTCACCAATCATGCTTATCATAAAATGTACCTTCACCGCTTCCACATCACAGATAATAACACCTGCCCGTGCAACGGCACCGACCCACAGACTTTCGACCACCTCATACATCAATGCGTGCGATTCTCGCGCACCAGACTCGACTTCTATATTACTTGTGACAATGAGCTCATCACCCCCAACGACCCACTTATACTGACCAAAATCATTGATAAACCTCACATTCTTAGGGCATTCATCAATCACATCACTAACATCATCGAACGACTGAAAAAATTTAATGAATCACAACCAGCAGCAGCCACCCACACCCTCACTAACACACGCGCTGATATGGCCTAATTATTTGTAAATTATCACATGTAGTATTAAGTCTAATCTAAGTCTAGTCTAAATGTTTAACTACTAATATACAAAAAAAAAAAAAAAAAAAAAAAAAAAAAAAAAAAAAAAAAAAAAAATACCATTAAGTTCTCCTATTAGCCACTAATTAACTTTAAGTCACTTCATTGTATATAACAACATTGTATTCTTTAATCTGTACTATTAAGTCTCCTATTAGCCACTAATTTACTTCTAAGTCACTTCATTGTATATACCAACATTGTATGATAATTCAATTACTACTCAAAAGGAAAAAAAAAAAAAAAAAAAAAAAAAAAAAAAAAAAAAAAAAAATATATATATACCATTAAGTTCTCCTATTAGCCACTAATTTACTTTAAGTCACTTCATTGTATATAACAACATTGTATTCTTTAATCTGTACTATTAAGTCTCCTATTAGCCACTAATTTACTTCTAAGTCACTTCATTGTATATACCAACATTGTATGATAATTCAATTACTACTCAAAAGGAAAAAAAAAAAAAAGAAAAAAAAAAAAAAAAAAAAAAAAAAAAAAAAAAAAAAAAAAAAAAAAAAAAGGGGAAAGAAAAAAAAAAAATAAAAAAAATTCTATTAGACTCTAAGTTACTTCCTAATTCTCTTAATTGTATATAACTGTATTATAATCTTGTTAAACTAATACTTTATCATTCATTTTGTATAAATTCTACTCCTTATGTAAACAACACCATCATTATCTTCTAAGAAAATAACTAATTCTTTAATAAATAAGACTCGTGACCATACGCTAAGACCATTAACTAATTAAATAAACTACGTAATCACCAAAGACAATAGAAGAAAGCGTATACCAGTAGCGCTACTTCTATTGGCTTAAATGCCTATACTCATTTCAAAAAAAAAAAAAAAAACCTAACCTAACCTAACCTAACCTAACCTAACCTAACCTAACCTAACCTAACCTAACCTAACCTAACCTAACCTAACCTAACCTAACCTAACCTAACCTAACCTAACCTAACCTAACCTAACCTAACCTAACCTAACCTAACCTAACCTAACCTAACCTAACCTTTTTTTTTTTTTTTTTTTTTTTTTTTAACGTTGGGGAATGCATTTACGCACCGTCCACCTATTCCCCAGGTGGGTGTGTGGGACTCACCAGCTAGAAGAGCCGGTACTACCCACTAAACCCCAACGATCCCAACCCCTCCGCCATAATGGGACGCCGCAGGATCGCTCGCGCATTCAACTACGACGCCCCGGCGGTAGGCCCGAAGGCCACCATCTGGTGAGGCCCCCGTAGGAACCCCACAGCGGCTGCAGAGGTCAGGGCCCGAAACACCGGCCCTCTCCCCTGCAGCCCCACCGCGTCCGCCATCTTACGGTGACGGCCCCGTCTAGGCCGCGGAAGGAGGAGACTGGCAAATACCACGACTCCCCTCCTGCCGCGGCCCACCCCTCTACCGGTTGCGAGGCTATTAACACAGCCCCGCCACCGGCTCCCCCCCCATCCGATCGCGGGACCACCGAAGCGGTCCCACCACCGGCGGCCACACGCCGACAGCCGAAGCCACGACGCGCGACCCCGTCCGGACCACGGAAGGAGAAGACTGGCAAATACCACGACTCCCCTCCCGCCGCGGCCCACTCCTCTACCGGTTGCGAGGCTATTAACACAGCCTCGCCACCGGCACCCCCCATCCGATCGCGGGACCGCCGAAGCGGCCCCGCCACCGGCCGCCACACGCCGACAGCCGAAGCCACGACGCGCGGCCCCGTCTGGGCCGCGGAAGGAGAAGACTGGCAAATACCACGACTCCCCTCCTGCCGCGGCCACCCCGCTCCTCCCACAAAAGTGGGCCAAACCCCCCACCGAAGTGGGACCCTTCCCCGCACTCCACGCCACCCCCCATCCCGGGTGGCCGCAACCCCGTCAGATGCGACCACGACAGGGGGAGGCCGCCAAACCTTCCACAAAAGTGGACCTCCGTCCACCCACCGAAGTGGGTAACCATCACTCCTGGCTGCAAGCAGCCCCGTCCGTCTGGCGCCTGACCGCATTCGACGGGCTACGATCGGAGACGCCCCTCCCCATCCCCCCGTCGGTTGCCGCAACGCCGTCAGATGCGGTACCGAACGAGGGGCACCAATCAGTCCACCGAAGTGGACACCCGTCTTGCCACCGAAGTGGCACCCTCCCCAACCGGTAGCCGCAACGTCGGAAGCCGTAGCCTCAACGACGAGCGGCACCGTGCGGGTTGCGGGCCTCAACCGCGTTCGACGGCCCACGGCTGCAGACCCCCCGCCCCCCATGCTGTTGGTCCGCGCCGGATTTCTCCGGTACCACCCGCCCTGTGCGAAGGCGAGTGGCGTTCCCCTATCCGCCACCTGGGGACGCGCCCGGTAGGAGTCAGCTCTCCCCCGGGAACCTAACCTAACCTAACCTAACCTAACCTAACCTAACCTAACCTAACCTAACCTAACCTAACCTAACCTAACCTAACCTTTTTTTTTTTTTTTTTTTTTTTTTTTTTTTTTACGTGTGGAAAACCCTGTTACGGGTACCCGCTCGCCTGGGGAAGCGAGACGGGTTATGTGGGGCTCCTGCCGCGCAAAGATGGTAAACGCACGGCAGCCTACCCACTAAAAACCACACGAAAGGCCACTCTGTCGCCATAAGGCTGGGGTCACAGGCATCCAAATTCCTCTGTAAACCCCAGCGGCGAGTGCCTGTCAAGGCCCGTCCCGGTATGTCAGGGGTTAAGGTGTTCGAACACCCCTGACGGCCTCCTCGAGTGGCGCGCGGACGCCTCCGCGCGCGCCGACTCGGGCCAGATTAATGGACGGCCGACTTCCCCAAGTCGACCGCCCTCTGGCTCGTGCTAGGGGGGGAGGCGGCGGTCGTGGGCCGCTCTCCGGCGCCCGGTCCTTCTGCGGCGGAGTGCGAGATTGGAAGTCGCCTCCCTCTCTCTCTCCGCCGCCTCCTTCTGCGACATCACGTCCTCGCAGAAGGACAGGACGGCGTCCCAGGACCTTTCGCTACCGGCCATGGCAGAGATCACAGCCGGCAACGTCAGGTCCGCCCCCACAACACTCTGGAGCGCCTCGCGCTCCGTCGCCCAAGCTGGGCACACCTCCAGCGTATGCTGGGCCGACTCATCGGGACAGTCGTCGCAGTGGTGGCAGCGAGGAGTGGGCTCCCTCCCGGCGACCCGACACAGATATCCCCCGAAGCAACCATGCCCCGTGAGGATCTGCGTGGTGCGGAAGGTTAGGACGCCATGACGCCTGCCCAACCACTGCGTGAGAATGGGGCGAACTGCCTCAATGGTCCGTCGGCCAGCGCAAGGGTGCTCCAGCCTGGACCGCCACTCTTCTCTTGCGGCTACCCGCTCTTGTTCTTCGTCGATCCGGGGTGTTTCTGTGCTGGGGTTCCCGGATGCTAGGCCTCGACGCCGATGATATATCAACGCCAAGGAACGCGCATCCAGGTCCCATGGCAGTACTCCCGCCAGCACACATGCCACCTCCCCCGAGATGGTACGGTACCCTCGGATGACCCTGATCGCCATCACTCTCTGCGCCCTCCGCAGCAGAGCGATGTTCTCGCGAGCCAGGCCATCCGTCCACACTGGGGCACCGTACATCGCCATCGACCTCACGACACCTGTGTAGAGCCGCCTTGTCACACAGCTCGGTCCACCTACGTTAGGCAGAAGCCTGCACAGTGCTGCCGCCTCCTTCAATAACCGCGGCACCAAAGCACTGAAGTGCGCCCGGAAGTCCCACCGGCTGTCGAGCACGAGTCCTAGGTACTTCATCGTGCTCTTCACGCCGATGCGGACCCCCCCCACGACGATGTGCGCATCCGATGGTGGCGCCTTTCGCGGACCATGGAAGCACACAGCCTCCGACTTTTCGAGAGCCACCTCTAGACCCAGTCGCCGAATCCTTCCCACGACATGTGCCACCCCCGCTGTCGCTAGGATCGCCGCCTCCCTGTACGTCGACTGTCCCGCCGTCACCAGTGTGTCATCCGCGTAACAGGTGACTTTCACACCTCGCAGACAGGCGCCCCTCAGGACCCAGTCGTATCCGATGTTCCACAGGAGTGGTCCAAGTACCGACCCCTGTGGAACACCGCACACCACCTTCCGACTTTCCCATCCTCCCTGTCCTGGGAACGTCACCCACCTCTCCGACAGGTAGGCCCCTACGACGCGACGGAGGTAGGTCGGCACTCCATGATAGCGGAGTGCCTCCCTTATGCAGCTCCAAGGCAACGTGTTGAACGCGTTTGCGATATCAAGCGATACCGCGATAACAACGTTGCCCCGGGAGACTGCTTCCTGCGCCTGGGACCGGACGCGCAGAATGGCATCCACGGTGGAACGGCCACCGCGAAAGCCAAACTGGACGTCGGAGAGGTCGGGTCCAACCTGCTCCAAGTGCGCAACCAAGCGCCCTGCCACGATGCGCTCAAAGAGTTTGGCCACTTCGTCCAGGAGGACGATGGGACGATACGCGGATGGGGAATCCGCGGGCCGCCCCTCCTTTTTGAGGAGGACTAGTCTGCCTGTCTTCCACCGCTGTGGAATTATGGCTTGAGCCAGACAGGCAGTAAATAGTCCTCGAACTCGCATCTCCAAAGACTCCATGGCCAACACCCATACTCGCCCCGGAATACCATCGGGGCCGGGGGCAACATTCTTCTCGCGGAGACGGCCAACTGCCCTGGACAGCTCCTCCTCATCCACCTCTGGCACCTCGTCGCCGTCTTCCCTGACTGACGGTGAGGACATAGGTGGCGGCTGGTGATCTGCCTGTGCACCGTGTGGAAATAGAGCCGCGACCACTTCCTGAACTACGCTAGGCTGGAGAGACTGCGTAAGTGGGGGGGCCCAAGGACGGAGCTTATTTCGCACCATCCTATAGGGCGTCCCCCAGGGATCGCGGTTAAGCTCCTCCAGCATTTGCTCCCTGGCTGTGGTCTGCGACTCGACAATTGCCACCTGTAGACTTGTCTTCTTTGCGGTGTACAAAGAGTACAGCCTGTCCTCCTCAGCGCGATGACTTTCCCTATCGGCCTCGTTCCTACTTCTGAAGCGTCGCCTCCGACAGCGCGTGTATTGGCGTCTGGCGGCCACGCACTCTTCGCGCAACTGCGCAATCATCGCCGACCACCAATACACCTGGCGCCTAGTGGGGCAACGCCTCGAGCGGGGCATGGATAAATCGCACGCTCGCGTCATCGCCTCTCTCAACCCTTCGGCAGAGTCCGCAACAGTCCCGCTATCCTGGGGCAGCCATGAAGCCACTATTACGGCTTCTTTCAGCAGCTCCGCATCAAGGCGTTTTAGTTGCCACCGCGGGCCGTCCTCTCCCGAAGTTCGGCTGGGGCCTGGCGGCACCGCTGGATGTGTGGAGATCTCGAAAAGGATGTAAAGGTGGTCCGAGAGAGTCTCCACATCTTCCAGCACTCGCCAGCCCTGGACACGGCGCGCTAAGGCCGGGCTCGCAAACGTGACGTCCACGATGGACCCGCCCTGCCGTCGCACGCACGTGTTGGCCGTCCCCCGGTTGAGGACAGTCAAATTGGTAGCCACTACCCATTCCTCCAGCAATCGACCCCGCGCATCCGTTGCCGGCGAGCCCCACAAGCTCGATTTCGCATTTAGGTCCCCCGCGATGATTACGTTCCTGGCCTGGAAGGCCCGGGAGAGTTCCGCCATCTCGTCCAAGAACTCCTCGAACTCCACGACGGGTCGGTTAGGGGAAAAATAAACCCCCACGACCACCATGTCACCCAGCAGTGCCGCGACGCATCCCGAGCCCTTTACGATACGCGTAAAGGGGGGGGAGCCCGCGGCGACCTGAACGACGATGGCCACCAGCCCGTCGTTATCACCCGCCCAGTTGTCTCGCGGGGGGACCGAATACGGCTCCGCCGCCACCGCCACTTGCACCGACCACTGCACCAGGCTTTGGACAAACAGGTCCTGGGCTCTGGCACAGTGGTTAAGGTTCGCCTGTAGAACCTTTAGAGCCATAACTAGGTTTCCATGGCCCTTTCCACCTCATCCCTATTTCGAACCGGCTGCTCCCGAGCCGTTGGCCCAGGTGTCGCTCTCCTCCGACTTTGTTTCGGTTGGGACCGGGTGCAGGCCGCACTTCCCACCGTGTGGTCCGCTGGCCTCTTCGCAGCCTCGCACACTGCACAGTGAGGTGCAGATGTGCATTGGCTACGATTGTGGCCAGGCTGTCCACACCTGAAACATTGGGCACTGCGGTCTATCGCCCCTGTGCACCGCGCTGCGACGTGGCCTCCCTCTTGGCAGCGATAGCAGCGCTGCGGTCGAGCCTGTAACAGCTTGACCTGGGCGGACACTAGCCCCACGAGAAGGCGGCCACCGTCCACTATCTTTTTGGCGGCGACGACCGGGCACCTGACCCACGCCGACCCTAGACCATACCTATCCCGCCGTATATCTCCAGACTTGACTGCGTCAACATTGCAGCTTCCTGCCCGACTAATGGCCTCCGCCAGCTCTATCGGAGTAACCGAGTCATCTAGACCGGTTACTCGGAGCTCGGCACTTTTTGTAGGCCTGGAGATCTTTACATCTTCCCCGTCCAGGGCCCCCTTCAGAGCCTGCGCTAGAATGTCCGCTTTTTCAGCGCTACTAGCCCCCGGTATTTCGAGCATCCGCGCTCCCGTCGAGGCCACTTTAAAGCGGACATCGTTAATACCCAGGTTCGACAAGTCTACCTTCGTCTTGACCTGGGCGAAAACCTCTTTGTAAGTCATATTTCGCTCGACAGCTGAAGGCTGGAGCTTTATGACCACCGCTGCCGAGCGAGGAGGCCGGAGTTTTCCGACCTTCCGCTTTTTCGGCGTTGTCGTCTCCTGTTTCTTTGGCTGCTTTGAGACAGCCGTTGCCTTTTTAGCACCCCGTCTTACTACCACATTCCAGCCGTCTGTAGTGGGAGGGGCTGAAGTGGGAGGGGCTGAAGTTGGCTGCACAGACGTCCCCGGCGGAGTAGGGACCGGCTTTCCTGACTTTTTCTTCGCCTTCTTTTTTCTTGTCTTCTCTTTCGGGGCAGGGTTCGCCGGAGCAACCAGCGTCGTCACCCTGACCTCTGCCTCCGCAGATTTCGTCGGCGTTTTGGCCGTCTTCGTTTGCGCCTTGTCCGCCGCAAGAGGAGGACGAATGCGGCGTTCTGGTAGCAGACGCTCTTCCAGAGCCTCAAATCGGGCATTGATCATGGTCCCCACCTGGACCATGATCATTCTAGCAAATTCGTCCGCGCCCGCCGGGTGTTGTGGCGGGGGATTTGCCGGAACGTGCACTTGTGATGTTGTAGGGCGCACGTCTACCCGAGAGGCTTCAACCTGCGCTCTCAACGCCGCGAACTCTTTTTTGAGCTCCAGCAGCTCAGCTTGAAGGCGGGCATTACTCGCCTTCAGCTTTGCCGCTTCCTCTGAGGCCGTTCTATTGGCCAAGATGTCCACTGCCGACGCAATGGCACCCACCGCCTCCTTGAGGGCCTTCGTAAATGTGCCCTTAAGGTTGCCCGATTTTGTGGCAACCTTATGAATAAGCTCCAGGTTTTGGGCCACCTGAGCCTGGAGCTCAGAGGCCAATGCCCCATCCTTACTGGAGAGGAACGGTGTCCAATCCGGTGAACTAGTGCGCGAGCTGAATCTCGACCGCACGGACGATGCCACATCCGCCACCTCCTGTTCCGCGCGAAGCTGCATCTCCTCTCTCTTAGCCTGATTTAAGGCCCTCTTTGCCTCCGCTAAGCCTACGTACTCCCCTGTTGTCCGGGGTTGCCTCGCTTTGGACTTCCGGCCTTTACGTCCAAGGTTGTCGTCCTCTGAGGAATCATTCCCGCTGCGTGGTCTTTTCCTCTGGTCTTTGAGGAAGAATGATGACTTCACATCGCCTTCTTGTGACGCCATTGAGACCACACTATCGCCGTCTGAGTCTCCTGGGTTATTCGCCCAAAGACGTCCCAGGGAAGAAGCCGAACTCCTCCTAGACCTTCCTCCACCGCTAACCAGTGAGGCTACGTCCTCCAGCTCTAGCCTGGTCAACACGACCTGCGCTTGTTTTGGCACAGCCCCACCTCTCACGCCGCCAATCTCTGGCCCAACTCCTGCTCCGCCCATCACAGGCACCGCGTCAACACCGCCCTTCTCGGGCCCAATCTCAGCACCGCCAATCGCTGGCACTAACTTCTCTCCGCCCGTCGCAGGCACTACGTCGTTTTGGGTTTTTGTGTTCAATTCCATATTTGATCCCACGAGTATGGGGGAAGTAAGACGTCCATCCGAGCGGTGCCCCCTGCACCCGGATAAGCCTTCGCGTAACCCGCTAGAGTGTCGGCCGGTACTCTAGCGGGGGAAGCAGTAGCGACTGAACTACCCATCAGCCATGCATCCCCTCGCGCTGCTACGCCGCTTGGGATTCGGGGTAATTTTTTATAGAGGTTTTCTTCCTCGCAGCCCGGGCGGTTAAGCCAAGGCTCTCGGTCCCAGTTCCCGGCCGCTAGACGTGATCAACGACACCGGGTCCGGGATTACGAGATTCGGGGGCGGTGCACATGAGTGCTGATCCGGCTGCGCAGTTAAGCACCCGCCGGACTCGCCCCCCCTCCGCGCTTTTCTGTCAGGGTGTGCTCCCTTAGGCCGTGGGGTTAACAAACCCCTAAAGGCACGCCCATGCCTACTGGTTTTGGTCCGCGCCGGATTGCTCCGGTACCACCCGCTCAGTGCGGGTGGCGTTCCCCTATCCGCCACCTGGGGACGCGCCCGGTAGGAGTCCAGCAACTCCCTCGGGAACCTAACCTAACCTAACCTAACCTAACCTAACCTAACCTAACCTAACCTAACCTAACCTAACCTAACCTAACCTAACCTAACCTAACCTAACCTAACCTAACCTAACCTAACCTAACCTAACCTAACCTAACCTAACCTAACCTAACCTAACCTAACCTAACCTAACCTAACCTAACCTAACCTAACCTAACCTAACCTAACCTAACCTAACCTAACCTAACCTAAACTAAACTTAGCACACCAACAGCTTAGTAACCGAAAATTAAGTCGCAATAAGTTAGGTTGCCGAAAGTTAGGTTTCCGAAGGTTAGGTTGCCGTAAGTTATTTTGACGAAAGTAAGATTTCCAAAAGTTAGATTTCCGAACGTTAGGTTTTCAAAATCAAGGTTTCCGTAAGTTAGGTTTCGCTAAGTTAGGTTGCGAAAAATTAGGTTTCCGAAAATTAGATTTCCATAAATTAGGTCGCCGAACGTTAGGTTTCCGTAAGTTAGGTTTCCTTAAGTTAGGTTTCCGTAAGTTAGGTTTCCTTAAGTTAGGTTGCGAATAGTTAGGTTTCCGTAAGTTAGGTTGCCCAAACTTAGGTCGCCGAAAGTTAGGTTTCAAAAAAAAAAAAAAAAAAAAAAAAAAAAAAAAAAAAAAAAAAAAAAAAAAAAAAAAATAGGTTTTCGAAAGTTAGGTTTTTGTAAGCTAGGTCGGCGAAAATTAGGTTTCGTTATATTAGGTTGCGACAAATTAGATTTCCGAAAGTTAGGTCGCCGAATGTTAGGTTTGTAAAATTTAGGTTTCGTTAAGTTAGGGTTCGAGAAGTTAGGTTTCCGTAAGGTAGGTTGCTGAAAGTTAGGTTGCGGGAAGTTAGGTTTCCGAAAGTTAGGTTTCCATAAGTTAGGTTTCCGAAAGTTAGGTTGCTGAAAGTTAGGTTGCGTGAAATTAGGTTTCCGAAAGTTAGGTTGTCGAAAGTTAGGTTTCCAAAAGTTAGCTAACCGAATGTTAGGTTTAAAAAAAAAAAAAAAAAAAAAAAAAAAAAAGTCAGGTTCCGAAAGTTAGGTTGCGAGAAATTAGGTTCCCGATAGTTAGGTTTTTGAATGTTAGGTTGCGGAAAGTTGGGTTGCGAATATTTAGGTTTCCGAAAGTTAGGTTCCAGACAGGTAGATTGGCGAAAGTTAGGTTTCCGTAAGTTAGGTTGCGGATAGTTAGGTTTCGAAAGTTAGGTTGCCAAAAGTTAGGTTTCCGAATGTTAGGTTTCGAAAAGTCAGGTTTTCGTACGTTAGGTTGCGAAATGTTAGGTTTCCGAAAGTTAGGTTTCCGAAAGTTAGGTTTCCGAAAGTTAGGTTTCCGAATGTCAGGTTGGGAAAAGTTAGGTTTCCGAAAATTAAGTTGCCAAAAGTTAGGTTTCCATAAGTTAGGTTTCCAAAAGATAGTTTTCCGAAAAGTTTGGTTTCCTTATGTTAGATTGCGAAGTGTTAGGTTTCCGAAAGTTAGGTTTCTGAAAGTTAGGTTTCCGGAAGTTAGGTGTCCGGAAGTTAGGTTGCTGAAAGGTAGGTTGCGGATAGTTAGATTGCGAATAGTTAGGTTTCCGGAAGTTAGGTTTCCGAAGGTTAGTTCGCGAACAGGTAGGTTTCTGAAACTTAGTTGCGAATATTTAGGTTCCCGGAAGTTAGGTTTTCGAAAGTTAGGTTGCGAAATGTTAGGTTTCCGTAAGTTAGGTTTCCGAAAATTAGGTTGCGAGAAGATAGGTTTCCGTTACTTAGTTTTCCGAAAGTTATGTTGCGAGAATTTAGGTCTCCGTTAGTTAGGTTGCCGAGAGTTAGATTGCGAAAAGTTACGTTTCCGAAATATTAGGTTGTCTAAAGTTAGGTTTCTATCAGTTAGGTTTCAGAAACATAGGTTTCCGAAATTTTGGCTTCCGAAATTTGGGGTTTAGAAAGTTAAGTTTCCGCATGTTAGGTTTGAGAAAGTTAGGTTGCGAGTAGTTAGGTTTCCGAAGGTTAGGTTTCACAAAGTTAGGTTTCCAAAAGTTAGGTTGCGAAATGTTAGGTTTCCGTAAGTTAGGTTGCTGAAAGTTATGTTTCCGAAAGTTAGGTTGCGAGAAGTTAGGTTTCAGAAAGTTAGGTTTCCGTATGTTAGGTTTCCGTATGTTAGGTTTCCGTAAGTTAGGTTTCCGTAATTTAGGTTTCCGTAAGTTAGGTTTCCGTAAGTTAGGTTTCCGTAATTTAGGTTTCCGTAAGTTAGGTTTCCGTAAGTTAGGTTGCCGGAAGTTAGGTTGCCGAAAGTTAGGTTGCCGGAAGTTAGGTTGCCGAAAGTTAGGTTTCCAAATGTTAGGTTGCTGCAAGTTAGGTTGCGGGAAGTTAGGTTTCCGGAAGTTAGGTTTCCGTAAGTTAGGTTGCCGGAAGTTAGGGTGCCGAAAGTTAGGTTGCCGGAAGTTAGGTTGCCGAAAGTTAGGTTTCCAAATGTTAGGTTGCTGCAAGTTAGGTTGCGGGAAGTTAGGTTTCCGGAAGTTAGGTTTCCGTAAGTTAAGTTTCCGAAAGTTAGGTTGCTGCAAGTTAGGTTGCGAGAAGGTTGGTTTCCGAAAGTTAGGTCGCAAAACATTCGTTTTTAGAAAGTTAAGTTTCCGAAGGTTAGGCTTGCAGGATACAGTTTAACAGATATTACTTTTGTCGAATGTGTAACTCAAAACTATATTTTATCCCATAAAGATTATGTTCTAAAAAATTTAACAGAATATCTGGCCTCGTTTTTGGAAGTACTCTACCGAAACTTTCAAACACATTTAGCGTGACACTTTATTAATATCGACTTAGCGTCTTTGCTGTGTTGATGGCATTGAATATATTAAGTTTCTTATTTTTAAGTTATCTATAGAGGAAATAAAATACAATTAATTTTCAATGTTTTAATAAATATGTCGATTTTTTTTTATTTTCTATCAATACATACATATTTAACATAATATAATGTAGTGCACATTTAGAATAATATTATACATTTTCATAAGTAATAATAGTTCTGTTTACGTTATTAAGGTCTTGAAGTATCTTTGTTTTAAAACTGAACTAATAATCACTATTGTAAAAGTAGTGAAATTATTCGCAAGTACGACAATAATACTATAGAGACAAAACTTATATATGTAGGTTTGCCTGTTGATTACAAAGAGATATCTGTCTTTATGGTAATGTTTATTGTTAGCGAGACATAATATGTGGACTGATCGCAATAAATGGTTCAAATATGCAAAGATATAATAAATTGTCATAAACATTAGTAGAGCTGTTTACGTTTTAAAGGCACGAGTAAACATATGTTTTAAACTAATATATTAGTCATTTTAAGGATCATAATGTTAAAATTCACACTTCCGACAAATTTTGACAAGTATATATTTACGATGTTCCTATTATTTGTCTTATAAGGTCCACACCTTTATGATGATGTTTTAGGTTAGGTATAATATAGACCGATCTCGTAGGTTAGAGTGCGCGTATCGTTAGGCAGAGGACTACATTTTTAACATCTGTTAGAAACTATCTCAATAGAGACAATTTCTTTATTTTTTTTTTCATAGACAAAAGACTTTGGTGCCAACTGTCAGTATTTACTTTGACATTTGACAGCTGACAGTTGTTATGAGTGTAATGAAAGACCAGCGGTTTTAACGATTTATTGATATAACATAATTGCTTATTTCTAAATACAGTATTCTTTTCTCGTAGAAACATATTAGATTTTTACCTTTTTAAATTAAAGCACGAGCTACCGGTGACCGCGAGCCACAGCCGATATGTTATAAATACTGTTGTTAACCTGCGATAATGCGATTTATTAATTCATATTTTATATAAAAATCAATAGTATACTTAGTTAAACATAAATCATACAAATATATATTATTTAATTTATAGATAACTTTATACAATTGTTAGTATATTTAGAGAAAAGGATAAATTTACAACAACACACAAAATATTACTGTTAATAGTTCTAAAAAAAATAATATTTATACATACAGCTAATGTAAAATGAGTCAAACTTTCCTGACACATTATGAATAGTTTGCAAGATTGTAGTACCCAACTTATGTACTTAAAGATAAATCTATATATTTTTACTAATATACACATTTTATTCCTATGAATCTTAATAGTTTTAATTTACCTCAGTATCTACAGACACATAAACTATAGGTACTTAACATAGAAAAAATTGATAGTAATAAATACAAAGCCTATGTATATATTTAGTTATTATTTCCATTACAAATTAGTTTTGTCTCAAAGCAAACATAAGTCCTACAGGTGTAAGAACTAATTACTAAATTCTGCGATGTAATGTTACAAGATGTACATTAATAATTTAGTAAATTATAAGAATTAACATTGATTAAGACTATTATAATGTGTAAATCATACAAAATGTTATAGTTTAAATTATTATTTAATCTTGGCATAGTCCTTATACTGTTTTAAACAAATTATTTTGAGCTTTCTACTACTTTTCAATTATAATTTTATTAAGAGTAATATTTATGTCTGTAGTTAGATTTTACATAGTAAGGCGTGTATTTAAGTAATTGAATGTATTTTATTTCACTCCATGTAAAATCACTAGCAAAGCAAATAAAATAATTCCTGAGCATACTTTGTAACATAATAGTAAATTTTTATCTCATATACATTATATAGCTACAAATACTCGATAAATAATGCAAATACATACTCATGTTACACATATATGTAAAGAATTTAAAAGTGCTTCTACTTAAGTCTATTTGAATAAAGTTTAATTTCATTTCATTCTTACATAAGTAAAAAGAGATTTTAACTTGTGTTTTGTGATCACAAGTGCCATTTTGAATCACTAATAATGTCGTCGGTCGCGGATTTGATTTCAACATGCGCCAAAACTTTTAAATTTACTAAGCAATTTACTAATGATGAAATTTCTATTCAGCTTAGAATAATATACTATTTGTAATCATTATTCAAGACCTTAAGAAGTAATACTTTCCTAAGCACCATTATTTATTATTATTAATACTTAAATATTTAAAGTTACAAATGTGCATTATATTTTTAAATAAAACAACTTAACACTATTTAAAAAAAATCCTATTGATTTGTGCCATCTAGTAAAATTATTTATTTACTTCCGCTACTCCCCGCTAGAGGGCACACTAACTCAACATTGTGAAGATTCCTTATAAAACTGTACAATTGCTATTATCAATCAATACTCCTTAACTTAATTAATTTGTAATAGGACACAGGTTGTACATTAAATAATAATTTAAAATTGACTGAGGCAAGTCTCCTGTATTCAAGACACTTCTGTGGCATGACATTCTTTCGGAACATGTTGACTGAACCTGATGGTCCTGAAAAGCAAATATTAATCGCATTAATATTAAGTCTAATGGCAACTATATCGTTTCCCTAATGATCGTTTTCAGAATTAAGACAGCAATTACAAAAAAATAGTTCAATAATATGTTAGATGGCATTATATATTATCCATAATTGATGTGTAAAATTAATTATTAAATATGAATTATAAATATGACACATATTAAATATAAATATGAGAAATAGTTCTTAAAAATGTATATTTCAGTTTTCATATTTTGTAATTTTACTGATTAATAGAAAATCAGACATCAAATAGTTAGTGTGTCCTGTGTATTCATAGATGGCGTTTTAAATATTTTCAGATATACAAGATTATATTACCACAAATTAAGGAATTTAAATATGTTTTATATTTTACTGTATAAAAAGTGGATAGTTTTCAGATCAGCACCACCTATCACCTACTAATGAAAACAAATATAGCTCAAAGAATTCAGTTCAAATTATAGCTCTAGTCTAATAACTTAACAGTAACAACGAAGTATATATTATACTTTTGTAAAAGTTATACACAGATTAATTAAATAAATAGTAATTTAATACGAGTCAAAATTAGTTTGTGACTTGAGGAATTCTCTTTGACACTAAAATACTTTTTTGTAAACCAAATATCTCTATAGTCACTGTAAATATTTTTTAAATAAATCAATACTTCAATAGAAAATATTATAATTTTCTACTTTCATTTCATTTCCTTAAAGCTTTTACTTACTATTAAAGATTATTATCTTTCTGTTACAAAATGTTCTTTCTATGTTTCTTCAGACCCCTTTTCTTGCTTATTATATTTGTTAGAAATAATGCGGTCATTCACCTGCACGAGATGAAATCTTCTCTTTATCATCTCTAATAGTCACTGCTTTTTCTTTCTGACAAACAAAAAAAAAAGCTCTTGTACATAATCAATTTCAACTGTATAAATAAATAGTACATAATATTATATTTTCACTTTATTTTCATTCAACTTTTGACTTTCTTTCCTGTGCATTAATTTAAAGCTTTAAGTATAATGAATCATTAAATAAGTTGCTTGTTTGTATGGGACGCGGCCTCAGGAGAAGTGGGTAGTATTTATAGATAGGGAGGTGATAGGGAATTTAAATATATAAAAAATATTATGAGGAAACGAAAGAGTCAAAAGTTATGGAGATTTAAAATTAGAATATTTTGATACATTTCGATACCTAAATAAGTCATTACAAAAGATAAACATACCTTTAACGAATAGTAAACATTCCTTTTTGTATATAATCCATATTTTCATAACATTTAAGGCTTTATTGTATTAACATTTTGATAATTTCACTAAAAACAATAATCTTAAATTTTGACAAAACTGTCAATGTCTGTTTTATATACCGCTTTCAGGACAACAGATTATCGCTTAATAATAATTAATTAAGAGTAACATGCATATATTAAAAGTGAAAATTGTCATCAGATTACTAAGATTTTACAATAGAAATATGTTATTTTCAATTCATGCATGCATGCATTTACGAGTTTTTATTTTATTTACGTAAAATATTTTTTAAAGCATTATTTGACTTTATTATCTGTGAACACTTTTCAGTATTTTTGGCGGGTAGTTACAAGATCCGCGAAGTTTGATAATTTATGTGAATACGATCTGTATTCATTAAAGGCGTTTAGGTTTTCATATTTTTTGCTCTTTTTTAAAGTTATTTTTCTCATATTATTTTTCAGTAGTTAATAGTTTTGTTAATTTTCGTATATGTTCGCTTTTAGTTTTTTGTTTTAATAGTATTACTATAGTTTTCTTAGTGTTTTAAGTGTACTCTTGCAGTTTATAAACGTAAGTAGACTATTTTTTTTAATTTAAGTGTATTATTTATTTTCGATTAAGTAATAGTCCGACTTGGAAACTTAGGTTGAGAAGGAGGAAGAAGGGAGCGAAGCGTAGCTCCCGCCTTAGCCTTCTCGTTAGGTCTTTTTTTTATTTCAAACCCAGAACCCCTGCTATCATTAGTGCTTTATGTTTATTTAAAATTAGGTTATAGATCTGACTCATTATTTGAAGATCATTTTGGCACTTGGAAGTGACATTTTAACATTTTCAAGTGTCAAAATGGCAGTAATGTCACAATAATTTATGGAAATGTTGTAACAAGTCTCAATAACTTTTGACTCTTTCATTTCCTCAAAATAAATTTTATATATTTATACTCCCTATCCTATCATCTCTCCTATCCAAAAATACTACCCACTCCAGGAGCCACGTCCCATATACTAAACTGCAGCCGCTGATATTATAAGGAGTAACTTAGGCTACTTTTATTTTAGAAAAGATTTAGGGTTTCGGTCAAAAAAATTATAAGACATTTTTCTCTTTTCTTAAGTTACTAACTAACTTATAAATAAAAATTCAGAATATAATATGTACTATATATGTTTTAGTATTAGGCAAGTAAGCTTTTTATCGCCATGTCGACAGCGCCACTGTACGAGACGTTGCCGCCGATGAAGCCGGTGCTGTGACAGAACACAGCGCCCTCGACGCCGGACACCTTGCTCAGTTCCTCGTCACGGATACCCCACCAATCTTTGTTCAGAGGTTTCCTGATAAGAAAAAACCAAATCTCTTATTAAGTTATTAATAAACATTATTGTACAAGACCAAGTTGTGAGTTTTATACGAGTATATTTGTAACCATTGTAATAGTAAGTACAGTATATTTGGAAATGGAAGTTAAATCTACAGTATTGTAATTTTTCTGTCTCTCTGTATGAAGTATGGTAATTGCTTTATTAGCTTATATAGGAACATCCATCCTGAATGGCACAATATATTCAATAGAGCCATGCAGTAGCATAGACTTAGGTGTGATTAAACTTTCTCCTTACTAGTACTTATTCATATTTGCACATGATATTTTTAGAGGATAAAATTGTCTTACCTAAGTATAAAACTGGTGGGACTGACCGGCACGGCCTGCACTCTCCATGACTTATCTTCAAACAAAACATATTTAATTTCATTTTGAATTCCTAGAGCTTCTTCTATGTCAAATAAATGTTCTTTCCAAGGCAAGCCTCCACATTCAAATTTGAGAATTTGACCAGATTCATGGATCTTAAACCTATTGTCTACAGCTGCTTGTACATGATTCCTTGCAGGCAACCAGACTGATATAAAATATTCAATTGTATATAAAAACTCCTCGCCTACTAAAAACATTGCTTTTTTAAAAAGATCATCATAATCTATGGTCCGATCAGCATTCCATCTTGGATTTATTCTGTGGACTCTACTACTTAGATGTGTCCTTATTTTGTATCTAGGCTCACTATCAGTCATGGGAACACCATTGTCTATTGCATCTATCTCTTCCACTAAGTTTTCATAAACTTTTTTGTAAATGATGGATAGATTATGAGGTGTTAATTGTTGGTCTTTAGCTGCTGCTTGAATGACACGTTCTCCATAGTAAGTGTAGACAAGGCCTGCCGAGCTCAATCTGTAATAGTAAAAATATTATAATTAATTATATTAGTATTGAATGAACATCTTTATAGCATTTATCAATTTAGGCTTTTTTATTATTAGTAAAAGCTAATTTTAAAACTTTTATTGATTTATTAACTAAGTACTGCACACACATAAATTATTATTTTTAAACAAGTAAATAACAAATAATTCTGTCAGTAAAATATTGTTTGGAAATATTATAATTTAAATACTTAAATTAAAAAATCACCCCAATAAGACAGTGAGTATGAAAGCAGAATCTGCTGAAGATTATGCTGTTTAACTTTACTCAAATTATAAGATGCTAAAAGGTTATTGATTATAAACAATAAGACTTACTTTATTTTATACTTCTCACCCAACTCAGGCCGCAAGGAGCTAAGAGTTTCATCAAATTCTCGTTGATGGTGATCATAGAGTTTTTTGTCATGGTCAAATACTGAACCAACATCTACAACTATGTCACACTCTTTTAGCTTGTTCATATCTCTGGTTCTGATAATTTCAGCATCTTTATATTCAGGTAGAAGCTTGAGCATGTAGCAAGCAAATACTTCATCACAATGAAATGTTCCATCATGTGTTCCGATCTAGAGATGATAAAATTTTACTTGAATTATTAAAAAATATATTTTAATAAATTTTATATTTTAGGGGTTTTATTATGGAAACATAATAATTGTGATGTAAACTTGATTATATAAAAAAGTTAGAATGTGCATTTCATTAAGATTGAAATTAAATTATTAAGATTAAATTTGAATATAACGTGAAAACTTACCTTCATTGTTTCGAAAACGTTGCAAATGTGACGACTGAAAAGTTGAAAATTAGTGTTACGATGAATGCAACGATTAATTCTATATATATTAAGAACACTTTTGAGCATAACTTATTAACTATACCACATTAATTTAATAATATGTACAGTGAAAACTGTTAAAAATATAGAATACTTTTAAATTTTATTATAGAGGTTATAAAATATAATTTATGTTATGATTTTTGAAGTTGACGTTTATGGTGATGTACACATTGATATTTATAAATATTCTTGTATCTCAACTGAAACATTGATACCGGGAAACTATTTAATTTCACTCATTCATTAAAATATTTAAATTAATTAAAATTAACAAATATTGTAAGGCACTTTAATATCATTTATATTCTTCTTCTAAATTATTGTACAATGCTATGAGTAGATATTGTCTGGAACAACTTTATAACTTGACTTCTTGTGACCAAGTTTGCTGCGAAACGTCGGGAATATAGTTATAAATTATAACGGTAACAAAATTCGAAAAGATAGTTTTATTTAAAATAATTATTTTGGCTCACTTGTTTCATTTCGCTTGTCTGTTTAGCAAACTACTACAAAAGTTTTTGTATTGTACTAAAAAAATGTTTGGACATCTATAGTGTCCATATTTATAATGTAAAACAGTTAACATTTAAAATATAGTTTAATACAAAAGTATCGAATAAAACATATTCACATTCAAGTTCATGTAAAATCGATTTTAATAGCTTTGTGAATAAGAAACAAGATGGCGTTAGTGCATTGAATTCCAAAAATAAATTTCTTCGAAATTTATCTTTAAGGTAAAATATAAAAACGGTTTTGTTCAGAATTATATTTAAGATGTACGAGTACGTTCAATTAGAAAATAAATGAATTAATTATGTGGTTTAAGTTGGTCAGTTTTATAAAAATATTTAATGCAAAATTTTAATTACAACAACTAATAGTAAAGTAATAAATATACTTAGCAAGAAATAATAAAAAATAAATAAAGCTATAAGTTTTCTTAAAGACTTAAACTATTATACACCTGATTTTTGTTTTTAATTTGTGTCAGCAGATGGCGTTTCTAGCCTATGTAGCTTTAAATATTGCTTTTTGATTTTTTCGCTGCGTTGATATATTACAGGTCTCATGCCAAGATAACTAGTGCTCTTAACGAAATTATTTTAATTTCAAGGAAAAAAATTGAATTCCTACTGGATATAGGACAACAATTATATCTATGGATTATTCTGTTGCTATGCGTAATCTACTGTACATTTTTTACAAATTAATATAATTTTATTATTGTTAATAAAAATGTATGATAATATTTAGTAAGTATATTTTAAATTGCGATCAACCTTAAACTTTATTTATAATTAGTCATCTTTACATAGCAATAACTTTAAATATGTAGTACCTAATGATATTCTATATAGGTAGTTATGACCTACTTATATAATATAGGTAGTTATGAGTTTTTAAGACGTTGAAGCAGAGGTCGCTTCTAAGCCACATCCTACAGTGCCTAACATTCCCAGACAATGCCGGCCCTAGCCATTGATGAGGGTAGAGTGAGATTGTCTTTCAGCGCCATTTAGTCGGCGCTTTCACTTTACATTTTTACTTGTTAAATAAATAATAATTACCATTTTTTCAAATCAACTTATTACAAACATCAACACATATTGAATTTAAATTAAATTTTGATGAATTAAATTAAATAAGGCTTGAGTGGTGAAAAAAATGTATGGGGGTGTGTTCTTTTTATTGATTAATGTGAAATAATGTATATTTAAGAAAATAAAAAGAAATAAAATAGTCGTTATATTCTTAAATTACAACGATTTTTGTGCAATAAACGGAGAAAAATTCGCTCACCCTGGTTTCAAATAAGATTTATTAATACATTGCAAGCTCTGGTTAATTTAACAAGAAATGCGTCTTCTAGGCTAGGTTCGGGGCTAATCTAGACAATTCGAATAGTTAGATTTAGCTTTTGATAAAATTAGACTTTGTATTTAAAAAAGGTCGTAAATTTACGGATTTATCTAGATGCAATCGATAGAAATCTATAGAGTTTTTTGTTAAAAGAAAATTGTTTTTCGCATTTAATTTTTTAGTGTCCCTTGCTACCTGGCGCCTAGAGTGACCGATCCTGTCGCTCTGCCACTGGGCCGGCGCTGCTCCCAGAGTGACGGCTTCGTTTCTCATGCGATGCAAACATTCATGTATAAATACAAACAAAACAAAATAATTGTTTGCATCGCATGAGAATTTTAGTAGACATTCGTGAATTGAAACATAGTATTATTTAATCTAAATAGTAGTTGTTGTTTTGAACGCATCAATAAGTCAATAGATTATGTTGTCCAAAAATGTTGGAAAAAAAGAAAAAAAAAAGACTTTTGGACGCCTGTGATGTTTCAGACAGAAAGCTGATTTTTATTTTGAAGTTGATGTACATTTTTCACTAAATCAATTTTCATGACTGATATCTTTTTTTTTAAAAAGAAGCCTTTTTTAAGGGCGGATTAGTTATACTTTAATAGCGATTTTGAAATCGGTGTAAATATCTTTTAAGTTAAAAAATAGTCATCGATAGACTATTTAAAATAGAAAAAACATGGGGACGTAGATAGAGACTTTATTCAATTCTCATAAAAAAATACTACAAGTGAGTGTATCAAGTGGAAGCTTTTAAACAGTAGCTTTCAGTTATTGATAGCTGTAGGTTCTATTAAATTACTGTTTGTTTTTTAAAATAAAAATAAAATATTAGTAGTTAAAAGATAAAACTATAAAAGTTTCTCAATTTTTTCTAATTTTTAAACTAGTAAATATTATTTTGTAATGAAAGCTTCTTTTAATAATCTGTTTCCTTGAAACCAAGTATATTACATAGAAAAATGTACAAGTTCTATTTTTTTTTGATTTTCTTAGCGCTTTTTTTGTTTGATTTTTGGTTCCCAACGTTCCGAATGCTTTACAGCAATCATGGTCACGGGAAAGAACCCGAAAAGATACTTTTATTTAAAATGACAAATATTTACGTAAATACAAGTGTTTGTAAGCGTAGATGTAAAAATACCGCTGCCGTTAGTTGTCAGCGAGTAGTATGATGCCAATGCCATTGAGCATTCGCTGCGTGTTGGTGAAGTCGCACCTTTGGCTGCTATTGTCTATTGTAAGAAAGATCGCGGGTGTCATCTCCATCTGAGAGGAATATTCTTATCTTAGTTGTAAACTATCTACGTAGAATACTTGTAGGACTCGCTACTTATGACTGATTGACTTTTCTTTAATTACATTAAATCAAGAAAGGTAGTGAAACAAGGAAAGTAGAGTCAATTAACTTGTAATCTTTTTCTTTTTGGCGAACGAAGCCAAAGGCAACAAGTAAACCAAAAATTTTACGGTAAAACCGAAAACGTACTTTAAAAAGACTTGTAAATCACATTAGACGTAAAAAGTGCCTCTCACAAATATAACAAGGGGACTCGCTAATTGATTTTCGATGGACAGCATTCCCTACCATATAAAGGCCGGGGGCCGGTCGGCGCTCGGCGCATTACTGATGATTCAATACTACCATATACACCGGGTGCTTCTTGAGAAGCGGCAAGCGTGCGGGCATTTGCTCTCTAAAAAGTATATGTTTAAGATCTAAAGGCTTTTCTCCCGGAACAGTTTCTGGATTATGGCTTTTAAAATAATAATTCGTTAATAAACTCGTTAAGCTCAAAGATAAGTAATAATTGATTGTATACAATACATAATATTAAGTTTTATATTGAAGATTATTTAAGTCAGATCCAATTTAAAGTCCCACTCCCACTTTTTAACGTCCCACTAATGGGCCTGTGCCTTTCTTCAATAAGAGGATCAGGCCATAGTCCACCACGCTGGCCAAGTACGGGCTGGCGGACTTCACATGTCTGGTTCTCTCAGATATGCAGGTTTCCTCACGATGTTTTTCTTCCCCGTAAAACAAGTGGTAATCATGTTGAGTAATCATTCGCACACAATAATATCAGAGGTCCTGGAATTTAAACTCACTTCACTCGGTTTCCCAAGCGAGCGCGTTACCACTGCCTACGACAAATAATTGTATGGAGAAGTAATTTTACAATTCATTCATCTCCCATGGCATGTGGGACGAGCAGTCTATAAACTTATAGGACTAAGCAAGTAACAAAACTTTATAGATGAAGATCACCTATAGAAGCTCTGTAAAAATTACCTTTTTATGAAAATAAACAGCGTATTGCGCCGATTATCATTTTTTGAGAATATAAGGCTTAGCGCAAAGTTATTGTGTGTGTTCACTGGCAATACGTTGTGCTGATAGGATACAACACACAGCCACCAACAGCTGATGACTAGTACCAGGAAACACCTTTTTTTTAATGTTGGGAAATATATTTAGACATACCACCTGCATACATACAAGTGGTTATGTGGGACTCACCGGTAAAGTCAGTATTACCCACTAAAACCTAACAAAACTTCCCCCGTCTTAATATGGCGTCGCAGGGGTTGCATCAACAGTCCACTCTGTTATCAGAGAAGCACCAGGACCAACATACATACCACCCACCGAAGTGGACCGCCTCCCAGTGTGTTTCTTACACCTGTCGTAGCATCGATCCTACATACTGCAAATATTGCAAATGTAGATAATTTGCAGCACGACGCTGTGATCGGTGACTACGCCATCACATTCACGTCAATATTGTAGCTTATTTATACTCGTACTTGTAACCTAATTTCCAGCGTAGTAACCTATATTTTCTTATATCCAGATAAAACATTTTTAGTGTTATTTTACGTTTAAGTTGAATAGTACCTAATCAATAGTAATGTAGTAAATATTTGAAAGTCAAATTAATATATAAAAATGCTTGCACAGTGATTCACCAGATACAGTAATACAATAATGCACGGCAACTTATCCCCGAGATCTAGCATATGGGAAACATTGGCCACATAGTACCACAGGTCACGTATTTCGGGATCTAGATATGTAGGTATACCCTAACAGTTTATATTCTATAATTTTGTAAAAAAAAACAATATGTTAGATCCCCTTGTAATGAAAAAAATCGGATGAGGTTGTGTCGGGGCAAACCGCCGCGCTGTTGGTTTAATGTGAAATGTCTATTTCAGCAAGTGCCATTTAGTGGTTTTGTTTTTTATAAATATTTTGCATATTTGAAATCTAATTACAAAAAATAGTAATCTTTAAAGATAGCAACGGAACTTGAATATCATTTGCCAGACAATAACACGGTTACTATGGCAACCTAATGCAACTTATTTCATATGCAACCTTTTTCATTACGGTCCACTTTTCCGAGTAATTTTAAAGACGTTTCACGTCAAAAAATAATGGAAAAAAATTGTTTATAAAAATAAAACTGAAAAGATTAAAGATGAAAACAAGTTGACGAAGGAACATAGTACTATGCAGACGGAGACATACATATGTATGTACCTACATGTTTTATACTAGCTGCAATTCTTGCTACTTGTACTGTATGTCCCCGACTGCATAATTCTATGTTCTTTCGTCAACTTTTTAGTTCGCATTTATGCAGTCGGATATTATATTTTTGCTTTTTAGTTTTAGTCAGTTAGACATTTATACCTTGAATTCGCAATTTCTTGTCCTAAATTACTTTTAAACATATAGGTATGTAAGTTGTATATATTTTTGTAATCGCCTCTTAAAAACCCATGTTTTGATACTCCACTCGGTTGATTCGAACGAATAAATTTTTTGAAGACACAAAAATTGTCGCCTTAGATCCGTCATTTTGTTTTTAATGATATCTATATACTCTACGACACTCGCGTTATCATGAAGAATTGAATGACGAATGCATAATCGAATTTGGTTAAGCCGTTTAGTAACTACGTGAGAACATAGGGTCGGACATATATACATATACACATACATACAGGTCAAACACATAAACCTCCTTTGGGCTTTGCTGCAAAAATTATACATCATGTAATATAAATATACACTAGGTACTATACATTCACAACCGACAAAAATTTTACGTCAAGTATCCTGTAGGTATAGGGAAATCAAGATACAATACTCGTACAGAGGAGCGAAGTTAAGCTGCAAAGTGGACAATTCGAGATCTCGCAAACTTTCATGTTTCTTCTTTCTTTCTTTAAAGTGGTAGTGCCACGCTTGTTACCTTCGGGTAGCAGCCGAATGGGCCGGCACGCCCCGTATAGTACCACTCTCTCACAGGAGACCGGCGTGAAGTGGCAACTATGCTGTCGCCTTTCGTCCGGTAAGTGAGAGTCCGGAAGGCCCACTCCCCATCCCTCCTCCCTCCCTCCTCCCTTCATCTCCCTCACTCCCTTTCCTGAAAGGCCGGCAACGCATCTGCAAGCCCTGTAGTGTTGCAGATGTCCATGGGCGGAGGTAATCACTTCCCATCAGGTGAGCCTCTTGCCCGTTTGCCCCCTTTGTCCCATAAAAAAAAAAATGTTTCGGGCCTCGTAGCTTTATAATTATAAGGCATCTTTGAGATAGGATGGGTGGATGTACGGACGTTTATTAAGAATCAAGAGATTTTAGTATTCAATTGAAAATGTTTTTCCTTGCTTACATAATATGCCATACATTAGTGCCTACTCCGCCTATGGATAATTCGGTACTGGTTATTCTTCTTACACAAGTAAAGCTTTGAAGTAACAGTGGATCAAATGCACGTAATAACTGCTCGCACTCACGTTTCATATCACAACTCTACATTCTTTATTGCATTTATATTTTCATACGTCGCGTCTGAAAAATAAATAACCATACTTGAAATAATAATTAGCCAATATTAATATAATTATCCAAAGAAATCTATTCTCTGTTAAAAAATATTGCTACGAAAAATAGTTGTTTGTTTCACAAACTATATGCAATTAAACAGGAAATCGGTAGAGTTCGATGATTCAAGAATGCTGAGTGATAACCTAAAATAGAATTAGGCTTAATATTAGTATTTGTTTAACGTTTAGTTCATCTGACGCTTCTTAGAAATATAGCGGAAAATCCGCACTTAAATTATTATTAATAGCTATCCTTTCCTATCTTAATATTGTAATTTTTTCGCACTAGGAGTGCTTGCTTAAAAATTTTCTCATTAATAATTCTTATTAATAATAATTACTTAATATATTTAATATTGGAATTTTTTTTTTCACTGAAAATATCTTTTTTATATTTTTGATGATATTTCCACACATGATTGTAAATAATAACAAAAACTATGAGTTAACAAATATGAAATTTTCTTTTACGTAGGAAAAATCTTTTCAATCAATTACAATTCATAATATTTCCTTTTCAACATCCTGAAAGTTTAATTTCCTCCATTGGGCGATGGTGGTGTTCAGGAGCCCCTGGCCGCCTAGCGAGACGGCTCTCCCTGCAGCAGCAGGTGGCGCTCGGCGCTGCGATGCCTCGTGCCGGCGGCCGTCAGTATCGCGCGAGGACCGGCCCGGGACGGTCACGTTATGTCTCTCTCGTAAACGCTCGTCGCTATCGGTAAAAGTGTAACGCACCTTTAAATATTATAATACTGTAATATTTTCTTTTTCATTCCACGTATCTCATATTTTTTCCTGAGTTACGAACTCTCATCGCCCGTTGCATAACGATGTAGCGGAAAACTGGATGAAAATCTCGCTCTGTGGATTTCAGAGCACGCGGTCGAAAAGTTCGCCAAAAAAGTTTTGCATGGCGACAGTAATCTCACAATTTCTTTGCTGCACGTCGCGAGTTTACTTTTCGAATGTTAACTAATTAAGTAAAGTCCGCGACGTTTTTTCCGTTGTATGTAGTCGGTAGAGTAGTCTGTTTATATAATATTTATTGGTGCGGTCCGTCAGTGAGTGTGTGTGTGATTTTCAGATCAGGGAAATGTTATTAATATCATTGTGCCAGTGCTAAGTTAGAGTTACGAACCGCAGTGATACGATACAAGAAAGTGACACTGTGACGGCGGTCTGGCGGTCTGGCGCTCGCACGCGGTTTTGAAAAATACCTCTTTACGGTATTTCGAAAGCATTCACCGGACACAAGTTACAAGTTAGTTATCCATTACCCATTAATAGCCTTTACGTGACTAAATACTCACACGCGTGATCGCGAATCCTCGCTCGCGAATATATATGTAATTATAATGACGACGTGAAAGCTACGTCTGTGTGTCACACATTTGGCACAACTAGACTCTAGGTAGAGTTCCGAAAGGATAGGCTTTCAATTTTGTTGCTCACATTATTAACTGGATTCTGCCGGCGTGAATTAAAATTATGTTTTAATGCTAATGAATGCTTATAAATAAGGCAAAATTTATATTTATTCTTGAGATTAATATAATATTAAAGCATGTTTATGCCTTAAAAATTTTAATTTATTTTTTTTATTGTTTTACATATTACTATCTATTTTAATTAAGTAAATTATGTCGATGTTATAACGAACTGAATGAGTCGTGAATTGTCAAGTTGATAATATTTGCGATGTGAAAATTTGAATTTGTAAAACCGGTTTAAGTACTTTTTTATCGTTTACGTTTACATCGTATAAATTCATAGCCTATATTTCGATTCGCAGTTATCGAAGTGCGGTACAGATACAATAACATAATAGTTTCATGTGCCGTATGAAAAGTTGCTATAAAATAATAAATATGAACTTGTGACCTTGCTCTATTTTACATGCTAATATTATTATCAATAAACGCTTAAATTATCATTAGTTCTGAGAGAAACAGGTGAAATAACATTGAAAAAGATTGTATTTGTTAGAGACACGTGAGTTTTGAGTTATTAATCGTGACGTAGAACCTCCGTGGTTAAATTTTTGGATTCTTACAGAGGGGTCGTGAATTTACGTTAAGTGTGCAATAAATATTTAACAATTAAACATTTATATACATACGTGTGAAAGTTTGTTTGTGAATATTAATAGAAATAAATTATTGCATCTTAATAATTTATTATTTGTCGTGTGTGGTGGGTCAAACTCTCTAATATTTGAGCAACGACTTTTAAACGCTAAAGGATGCGAATACGGTAGAGTCCACCGATAGCGGAGACGTAATAAAGTAAAAAGTAACAATTTTTTGACTGAACAATATTCATTAACATTCCATTACAGTGAGATTACATAAGTTTTGAGATAAAAGTCCTGCACCTATCTGTCGGGTATCTGGTATCAGTAAGCTTGAGCATTTAAATTATTGACATAATCTTTATTATTATAAATGCTAATAAGTTTGTTTGTGAGATGAGGCTAACAGGCGGAAAAATATCCGATATGTATTAGGTATTGCGACAGATCTAGACTTCTTTTTTCTATTTGAGCGTATTATACGCGATGGGGTTTTTTATTTATTATATTGATTGTTTTTGATATATATTTTTTTAAATAAAAATACGAATTAGTTGACAAATTTCGATATTGTTTTTCAACAAACATTCATATATTTTTACTGTAGGTATGTACATTGAGATGAGGGAAGCAAGATTGTTTTCCACTAGGGATTAGTACCTACTCACGGTCTTCTCAGTGGAGGTCGTGGATTCTATCCCAAATTACTTACAGATGTGTAATAATTTCATATTTGATATCATATTAACATAACAAGACATCTTTTTTCCGCTATTTTCATCAGTTCGCGAATTGAGTGGACTATCCTGTATCTTAATTTTGTTCTGATACGACAATTTATATTTACATAGAAATTTTAATATTAATTTAATGTTTACTCTAAAGCTAATATCTAGTATTCAAATGAAGCTGGACATGTTTTTTTATTAAAGACTAGTTGTCAAAATCACAGTAACTGTAATAACATAAGCGTGCTGACGTTTTTGTTAAGCCATTGTCAGCAGTTGATTGTCGGAGTGATTCCTTGTTATTACTCATACGATTTTCCTCTTTTTTAAAGGCATCGGCAAGGAGGTGGATCTCAGTTATAAAAGTCTTTATGTGTCAAAGAAAAATACAGAGAGGAAAACCCCACTATGTTAAATAAATTCATACGGAAAACGTAGATAATAATAATGCATATTATATAAATAACTCAGCTTTAATTATTCAAATCTAGGTTTAAGTGTCCAAACACGTAAGAAACAATAAAGGATGTATTCAGATCTTTTTAACGTCGCACTGCTGAGCACGGGCCTCCCTTCAAAACCAGTGCAGGCGGACTTCACATGTCTTTCGAAAACTTACTAGGTTCTCTCAGACACGCAAGTTTCCTCGTGATGTTTTCTTTAAGCGTAAGACAAGTGGTAATCATGTTGGAAATGATTTGCACATGAAAATATTAGAGGTCTCGGATTTGAAGCCGCTTTACTCGGTTCTCAAGCGAGCGCGTTACCACTGCGCTACCACTGCTTTCAATAAAGGATATTAATGACTATTGAATATTATTATAATTTGACTCAAGCTGACTCTCTCCCGAGCTATTTTTTTTTTGCTAAGCGACGAGCAGCACATGTCCACCGCCGCAGTCGCCGGTAACCCTTAACCTGATTATATTCATATTTATAGCACATTATTTGATAAGATTTTTGACCGATAATAGCTCCTTAAAATAACAAGTGCCCACGCACTCGCTGATATGGTGGCAGCGTTTCATTAACAAACCCTTTTTAGGATCATCAAGTTCTTGTTCGAGACGAGTTGGGAAATTTTGAATTAATTGAGATTTTTGGCTTTTTATCCGTTTACAATAAAAACTGTACGTGCTCATCTACCTGCCGCCTCTCGCGCCTGCGACGGCGGCGACGTGCCTGCGTGAGACTAACATTTATATTGGATACAGATTTCGATTATTTTCGCTAATTAAATTAATGAACTTAATTAACGATTAACGTACATATACACATATGTCGGTTATTACACATCCTGCAATTTTTGGAACCTTTTCTTTTAAGGTAATGTTTCCTGTAATATTTTCGTACAAAATATGACTTTCAACCAGTGACCTTCCGCACTGCATACGCTGCCACTGTGTCACACTGCTTAATTTATTTAAAACATTATTTAAAATTATTCTACAGTTGACGAAATGCAAACAGAAAAATATTTGTCGGTACTATTTTCGAGACATTAATAGTTTTAACAGAACATATTTTCTAGGCGGAGGTGATTAGCCTTAACTAACTAGGTCTCTTTTTGTGAAGTAAAATGTCCCCGTTTTATTTATCGCGAATTACTTTTAGACACAATGCAAAGTTGTACCAACCTACTTAACAGTATCTACATTATCCAATAGTTTCTTTGCCAAAATGAATTTGTCTAATGTGAGTTTGTGTAGCTATCTCGTATGTTTTTCTTTACTTTCTAAATATAAATCGTACCTATTATGAGCATGTCCATTGTCCACGGAGAAATTTTATAGAATATTTTAATTAATGATTAAAATTCGTAATATTTTGAGTACGTAATGCGAATATTTGCAAATGCGTAAATGGGTGAGTCGCGAGTTCAACAACACCAGTGTTTGCCGAGCACCGTCCCACCGTCACACCGCTCCGTAGTGTGTAGATAAACGGACTTCACGTCTTAAGCAATTTCTATACGCCAAGGTTACTACTATTCTGACGTGTATTCATATTTAACTATAAATATTTGTACAAAAACTTCATCTGGATATTTTACAGAATTTTGTATAAAATATTGAAAGTGGCGTCGAATCAGTACAAACTTTGGCTTGTATGAAAATCGAACCCGCTTCTTACGCGTATTTGGCATTACTACGAGTAATTTATTATTAGTGTTATCACTGTGTTGCCTTATTCTTATCAAACGGACTGATAAAAGAAACTCCGTATTTATAAAGTTATCACCGAATGCATAAAGGCATCGATCGATTCAGCGAAAGTATTTGTTTAATTAATATTATTAGAGGTTTTAAAAAATTAAGTAAAATTTCATTAGAACAATGTGCCAAGTAGTAACCAAGACACGTGACACGCGGAGCATTCTATTATATTTACGTAGCATATGCTAAACAACAAGGTCGTATTTAATCTAAACTCATAACCGATACTGCTAGTATTGGAGTTTTTCGTCAAGATGTTATGTATGGCCGTGAGTGGTGAGACGAGGGTACTCACTTCGATTTCCACTATACTAAAACTGTTTTGTCAAAAATAATGGTAGCACTGGAATCTCATGTTGCTTACCTGTGACCTTATTACGGCACCAGTATTTTTACATGTGTATACGTATATACGTACTGTCTTATAAATAATAAAACTTAGTGCGTTTTCTAAATATTTAATAAGATACATGTACAGTAGGCAATAGGTATAATTGATTTAATATTAACTGAATTAAGTTTGAATCATAGAACAGGTTATTCGCGTCTAGCCGATTGCCTATTTTTTCCCATATCAAATAAATGAGTGTAGCGTTGTGCCTAGTTTTTTGTTATAGGCCATTTCAAGTTTTGACGGAGTGTAAGCGCGGCGCGGGCGCACAGCGCTGACGGCCGGCCGACGTCGACACGCCACTTCCACCAACACAGATGCCCAATTAGTGAATGAAGATGAACATTGATCTGCTGATGTGTTAATATTGACGTCTAACGATTAAACTAATACATTAGTTTTAGGCACCCAGCGATTTTACTGGCGTGCGTCTCCTAAAATTTAACGTTTTCTCTCAAAATCATTTGATTAAAAAAGTCTATGAATTTATTATTTTTTTCTTCTATTTTCATTAGGAAAAAAGCCCTATCTGTATACATAAAACTCAAAAACAAAGTTTTAAGTAATTTATTTTTGTTTTTAAATGGACAGTATCTGAATAGCAGCCGCCAGCAGATGATTTACGTTCGCTGAATGTTAGAGCTCTTAATTCGAAAGCATTGAATATCAACACGTTCTCATCTCTTGATCATAGTAACTGTTACCGACGGCGGCGCGTGGTTCCGTATGCATAGTTTAACATAATTCCGTCTTTCTAATTGATTTGTTACGCACAGTAGCACTTGCTCTTGGGCTCGCTTACTAAAGGCATAATCTACAGTTCAGATACATAGATACATAGATACATAGATAAATACTTTATTGTACACCAAAAAATATTTACAAAAGAAGAAATAAATCTATCTAATATATAAAATTCTCGTGTCACAGTTTTCGTTGCCATACTCCTCCGAAACGGCTTGACCGATTTTGATGAAATTTTTTGTGCTTATCCGGTATCTATGAGAATCGGCCAATATCTATTTTTCATCCCCCTAAATGTTAGGGGTAGTCCACTCCTAAATTTTTTTTTTTTTTAGACAAAATTTTTAATTTCTATTTTTTTATGATACAACATACAAAAATACATACAATCCTCAATTTTCACCCTTCTACGATCAACCCTTATTTTTTAATAGCCATTTTAGTAATTTAATTATTTTTCCTCTCCGGTCGAAAACTGATCAATCGTGATTTAATGCAAGCTAGGGACGAACCCGAGCGAAGCGAGGGTGAGTCGCTAGTATAAATATAAATAATATAAATATGTTGGGACATTAACACACAACACCATCTAGTTCCATGGTAAGCTACGAGGCTTGTGTTATGGATACCAGATAGTTGATACACTACACATATATAACTTTAAATACATACATATTATAAATATAAACACCCATGATTGAAGTAAAAACATGCGTGCTCATCACATAAACGAATGCTCCCAGCGGGACTCGAACTCGCGACCGCTGGCACACCAAGTAGGGTCACTACAAACTGAGCCAAACGTGTCGTCAAATAAACAATAGTTAGTTTTAATACGAAACACATATCAAATTTTGTAACTATATACTTTGTTTGTTCGTAAATAAAGCAACAATATCAACAAACAATGTGCTATTTTTAATGAAAGTATGAAGTATAAAAGAAGAAAATTATTCAAAATTACCGCAATGGGTAATTATCCGGTTCTTAGTTCTGACATAAATGCAATTATGATCTTGATAAAACATTTTATTTGTGATATTAGAAATCTTTCTAAGCTGTAATGGTAGTTATTATAATTTCGTCAAAAATTGATACAGTGCTGCGACACATTACGAGCTTACACATGTTTTCAGCAGGTTTCATGTAAAACTTGCGTTTTCGAGACGTATGCGTCGACGAGCGCGTCACGCCGCGCCGTGCACGACGCGGTGCAATGTGCTTTATCATTTGTAATACAATATTTACGGCGCGTAACGTACGTTACGTAACGATTACGAGCGAGTTTCTGAAACGTATGAAACAATGACCTCGATGAAGATTTTCGTTACTATAAATAGGTCTGACGGCGAGACAAATATTCTGAACGCGTCTGAATTGAAAATCTCGAAATCTTATATTGCCTACTGTTTATGAATGTCCATTTCCACCAGACACATCAATGTGAGGGTTTCGTAAGACATTCATAGGACACATTTATAAAAATTACACCAGCAATGATAAGTCCTCTGACAACGGCGTTACATCACCACTGATCTCTTTAGTTGAAATATTAAATATAACTAATTTGCATACCTCTAACCTGACCGCGTAATTAAGTACGCCTCATTTGTTCTGCTTGACTCTAACCGTTGAGTCGATGAAAAAAAATATAATAGCTATATCAATCCTCAGGCGGCAAACAATCTATTAATTAAAAAAATATCCTTAAGTCATATTTCGTAGTTAGTAAATAATGAATGAAACGATAATGATATATGAAATGATATATATTTCATATATAATATGAAATGATATATGAACAAAGACTATTAAGTCGCGGTCAATGACCAAGGTAAAATTGAAATTTAAAACGTCTAAAGCCTACAAAAAAAATTCTACCTACCCACCTGCCATTAATTTGTGCAAAATCACGATGAAATGAACTCTAGATACTTTAATTGCCTAGTATTAAGAATAGTGAATATTAAGATACTGTTGTAAGCTAACCTGTTCTTAGAGATCGGTAGTTGATGGAAGTTTTAACAAGGACATATGATTTTTGAAAATTAATTAAACTTTTCAAAATATATAACACCGTAAATCAATATTTTTTCCTCAATATTAGCTATAGTAATCTAATTAAGTTTGCCCATTTTGTATAACTGTTTATTATCAGAACATCATATGTTATCTATAAAAATAAGTAGAGTACAATAGGTACCAAAGTCGTATCCGGGGTTCGCTCTACGTGACTGAAGTTGTCATTTTTTGTGAGCATGAAATTTCGCAAGCTCAAAGCCGGTCTGCGCGCGCGCAAGTGACATTATTTTTATATCTCTATATGTCTGTCCATATTTACATTATATTTTGTGTAATGACTTTTGGTGCGGAAACCTTCATCGTACAAACACCATTGACGGTACTCTCTCAAGTAGCAAGATTGTCTAATGTTTTAGGGTCAATGCAAAATGTGAACGTATTAATTTGTTTGTGAGATCTTGGTTTATACTTTTTGCTACCGCACTAAGATAAAAAATCACGGTATTTTAATATTTAATTCACTTTTTGAGCAAAATATCTAAGCATAGCTATTTAACTATACTACAATTTTGGAATTAGATTTTTCTATTATTTTTTGTTGTTGTTATAGGTTAACTTATAAAAAGACAACAGCATGTAGCATACTTAAATAAAAGTTCAATTAAATATACAAATAAGTAAACGCAGCAGTCGCAGATACTGCCTAAATATTTATTTAAAATCTCGGGTTGGATCAGTTTTACATTTTTGTGTGATTTCATGATGATAAAGATCGTTCATTTTGAACTAAAAAAATAGCACTAATTACGGCGTGATGCATTTCTCTTGAGTTCGAGATTTTGTGTTAACTGACCAATCTCCGAATGATCCCGCAATCTGTCGTTCGCTGGAGGCTGCGGTCCATTTGTCGAACGTTCCACGAAGCGATTGAGAGAAGTTCACTGGTTTTATTAGCGCGCTCATTATTTGTATTACGTAGTTACTTCATCATATGTTATTTTAATAAGGTGTGTGACCCTAATCTTTATGATACTCGTTGGCCTTTGATTTCGATAATCGTTTTATGATATTTTCTAACAAGAGCTGCAACGGTCGTTAGCAAATATTCGTAATGTTTTTTTATTTTATATTGTAAATGGTATTTTGCATTTTTCTGCATTAACATCAAACATTTTGCACAAAAGCTTGAACGCAATAATTTATGTGATATCTTCGTTTGTAGATACTCTTATAAGTGTATTTTATTGTTTTATCTAAATATTATAGCATTAATTTACATTATGTTGCAAAAGGGTTACTAAGTATCAAATTTATGAAATGTATCAAGGCGCGTGTCCTTCGGCTTGGCTCACTTCATTTCAAGTTTCCGACAGAGCAAAGGTCAACAAGAAAAATTGAGATTTTATTCAATTTTATTTGCCGCCATTTTCTATTTCGATATATTAATGGAATTGAAGCGCAAGTCGCATATTCACCTTTGCAAAATAATCTTCGAATTAGTACTTAAGTAGTTTGTGAAAGTACTCGTAGGTACTTCGTAGATTTTATTTGATGATGCATTTGTATTTGCTTAGACAAGTTTTTGACTTTGGTACCTAGATGTATGTGTGTGAGTTTAGTTAGTATATATAATATTTATCTTTTGTCGATTACATCAACAAAACGCTTAGATTTAATAATAAATTCAATTGTTTTCCATATATTTACAAATATGGACACTTATCTCGACTATTTCACTTATTAGCTGTCACGTCCAGATAACCTCACGATCGATCGGTTTTCTTCCACTGCCTAAAATCTATTCATAACCTACTTACAAACTGGAATGCAGGGTACTTTAAATTTTGGACCGTTCTTGGAACATTCGTTTGAAACAAGAAAATGTATGTTTAAAATATTATATTAATGTAGTAATCAAATATTAATATAGTAATCAATAAAAAAGTTAAAAGAATTAATCTAATAAAAGAAGCTTTAAGATAAATGCTTTAAATATGTAAAATAAAATCTAAATAACTTATTACGACCCAGGTACGCTATGGATTCAAAAACTTGAATTCGTTACATTTATTAAAAAGAAGATCTCTTAGCCACAATCTCCATCGTGTCTTCTTATTTCATATATTGACGAAACAATAAAGTAACTTTAACGGCGCGCTAAAAGTCCGAACTAACATTATATTGCATCTAAAGTTGTATTAGACATATAAGTGTTTATATCTCTGGGTTACTAAGAAAATGATTTTAACCTAACATACATTTTTAACACGTTCTTATAAGATACATAATAGTAACCATTTTAAACTGGAAATGCTAGAAATACTATCTGTAGAAAAAGTCTGTACCTACTTGTAAACAAAATAAAGGGCGCCGACCAGTCTCTACTTTTAAGAACACCATCGAGTGTATAATAAATAATCAACTTTCAACAACTTGAGAGCCCTTAACATAAATTATAACGTAATTTAGAAATGCATTTTCCGATGAAAATCGACTTATCTATTCAGGCCATAGTTTGTAGACATTCATCGGTACAAATATATTCAAATTTCGCAGTTAACGATTATTTAAATTAATTTCATTTGCATATTTCCCGCGCTGTACCGCGACCGCTGCGAGAGCTGCGTCTCACCGTCTGTCATTCAATTTTAATATTAATTAATTAATAATTGTACTCTTAAAGTGTATTCGACACTATTAGAAATAACAAACGTTAGTTTTTTTTATATAAACGTTCTTATAGAAAGATAGTTTATTATCTACTAAATATTTGTTACACTAGGTCATATCACAATACCCTGACCATGACCAATGGAAGTCACGGGAATCGAAACGACGATCTCTTTTTGCAGCTTTGCCTGGCCGCCACTGAGCCAAAGTAGTGCTTTAGCTAGAAATATAATAAAACAATTCATTAACAGTGTTAAGAGCGAAAAGTATCTTATAAATATTAATATAGTTAAGTGAATGTAGCAGGTGTTGTCAGCGGCCCTTTCCACAGCCCATAAAAATAAAACGCTAACTGTATTGATTGATCCAACGTTTCTAAAACAACCATTAACTTCAAGAAGTACTAAATTTGAATGCAATTTGAAAAAAAAATACCTTTTTCATTCTAACGGACCAAAGTTTCGCTTTTGACATTTTTTTTTGGAAAATTATCTCTGAAAAAATGTGCAAATGACGTTTAGAAAACAAAACAAGGGAATAATGCCATTTTTTGTTTATCTGTTTGTTTTATAGCGCTCTATTCGGCGTTGTAGCTCTCTACACTCACTGGTGTCATCGACTCGGGAAATGACTAAATACTTTTGTATTTTATGTAAATCCTAATAATGTCTATTGCCTAAGTAGTAGGCATGTAGTATGGAGAATTTGTGTATGTACATACATATATTGTTATACTTTGGACGTAGAACCTGTGACCTCCTGCTCTGTAGCAACTGTAGCGTACAGCAAGTGCTCCGATGTGGACGCCAGAGAGTGGAGGAGAGTGGGCGAGACGCTCAAGTTAGGCAAACACGTGCAGGTGGTTAAGTCCCGTTGAACTCGCTTGTACTATTTTTACCGTCCATTTGTCACGAACAGATTTCGCAACGGGTGTAAATGACCGATCGGGACGATTTTTGACACGAGCGACATTTTAGGCCCGTAATGAGGTTAATTGTTTATGCTATGGGTACCGATCTGCATGTCTGTGTGTTTTTTCTCGTTAGATCTAATCTTAAAAACTGTGCTTGTAAAATTTAAAATTCTATGCTACATTTACAAAAATACACTCACATGATTGCAAATGAACACAAAGTCATTGACTTATTGCAGTATATTTTAAGCTTGTATAGGACACGGTTCCAACATACAGGAAGATATGCTTTAATAAGTTTAAAATAAACATCTACAATATTTGTTGACAAATTAGTTTATATCAAATTTCTATGTCAGAACTCTCGATAGTTGAAATGTATCAAAGAGCTATCGCAAGAAATACGATTAAATATATCCAATTAGTGGCTCAGTACATGTCCACTGTTCACAGCCACTGAGCTGAGCACGCACTGTGACATGGTTTTGAAATACATACCAGCGCAGATAACAGCTGGCTTGCCAGCGGTGCTAGTTAGTGTGTATGGTTCATACAACGCAATAGGTTCATGTAATTTTGTTCTTTATTTTACCCTGATAGTTGTGGAAAATATTAAAATTATTTGTACCAGATAACTAACTCGAGGGAGACAAGTGGACTGAAGAGAGAAGGTGATATAAAACATAAGTGTTGATCGTATTATGAAAATATTTTTCGAGTTACAGTTAATTTAGTAGTCGTTTTAATGTCGTTAATTCGTTAATGAATGTTGGCTATTACCAGTGTACAGATGTATCAATTACGTCGCGTCCCTAATGACCTGCGGAAGACACATGTCAGCGCGCTTGATGTGGACGAATAATTTGCATATCTAATGAAGTTTTTAACAATCGAGTTAGAAGTCAAACACCCGACCCCGTCGTAAATAAGTCTAGTGGAAGATGCAAATGTCGTCAATTGTTAGTTTATTGTTTTATACACATTTTCCAAATTAGGCTTAAAATTAAATATTTTTTATCGTAGTTTCCTTAATAAAATTATATAAAAAATTTAATAGATAAATGGTTGAATCTTTTATGTTATGACAGTTTCTTCCGGGACCATTCCTCAATCCTTCCCTAATTTTATGGATGATACAAATGCTGCATTCTTAACAGACAGTTCATCAGTTTGTGTGTGTCAGACAATGACAAGTAAATTATGGTAACTATAGCTTTTCTTAGTTGATCTCAACTATGTTCAATGTAAATATATTACATTTCTCTTTTCAATATTTTCTTTTAGCACTTTTTCTATCTGAATCAAGCGAGACCTACTGTAATAGATAAGCCTGTGACGGTAACAGTATCTCAGCTTTGATATTAGTGAAAGTGCGCGATAAGATTAGTAGTAGTCGTGTAAAATGTTATGATGATATGTAGTTTAATTATAATGTGTTAACTAAACATTTATTTAATTATGATTTTTAGTGTATTATAATTTATATTAATTAACTTTTCCTCGTAGAGTACGCACATTGAGCCTAATATGTTTTAGTTAGGACACTCATCGCAGGTAATATATTTTTTTATAAGATAGATTCCATAAAGAGCAGTCATCAATCTTATTGGTAATCTCTCTCTCTTGAACTTATTGGTAATCCCGTTTTGGAATAACCGGGTAAGCGACCAAAGTTAATTTCTGTGGAAAATAATAGTAAAATCTTCAAAGTCCTAGAGAAGCTCAAATACTCACATACATACATAATATACATACATATAACGCGCGAGACTTTGGAGTTGTAATACCTAGACTCAGCTGAAGATTTAAAAAAAATTAATATTACCTACTTGTCCATTTTACTTATTCTATTTAATTCTTTTTTCTATTTGGTTTAATTCTCAAATTATCCGATAAGTTTATCTATAGCAATAATTTTATCGTCAGTACACAGAAGCTCATCAAAATTTTATAGCAGTCCGATGAAGGACCTAGAAATATATGTACATACATATATACTGCAAACAATCAGACAAACATACGATTGATTTTTCTTTACACGCATATATTATAGCAATCTGTATAATATATAAAATAGAATGTTAAAATACATATATCATCCGCAGTGCACAGTACCTATTCCAATAAGAGCACAACATTAATTAATTGGGGGCGGTGTCTCCTTATCAATATTGTATCGCGGCTACGAATCGAGCGCTTATTATAATACTAGGGACGTTTTCACGGTTAGTATAGAATAAACTATATATGTATATGTACATACATAGATAGATATAGAAAAGTAAGTACATACATTAAATATATATATATATATATATATATATATGTATACATATATACCTTAGTTGAGAAATAATATATATTATAAATTATGGTAAACCTACAAACCATACCTTTTAAAGTTTTTTAAGTTCGTTTTTGGCACGTAAGCTTCTGTAAGCGGGTGATTTTGCAAAACACCCAAATTCTTCCTAACCCTTATCTCCGCGTAGTATCTATGTGGCACTGATTTGACGATGATAAGTGAGCTATAGAGTACACAGCGATAGCGGTACGATATAAATTACTTATCTAGTCCCGTTTTATTATCTGTAAAAATTTAACGGAAGTGCGGGTTACTGAAAAATTTAAGATTACATCTTAAGTGTTTTTATATCTCAAAGCAAATATTTAACTTGTCACATAGCTTGAAGGCACCATCTGTGGGAAGCTACCACTCGCTGCATCGCCCTGCTTATGTCCCAGGCGGGTCACGCGCTCACTAAAGTTGTAATTATATTGAATTCACAGGAATCCTGAGTTTTTTTCTTTACCTTATTACAGAAGATTCCTCCTTTGTAGAATCGGTAGTCATGTCATGTGGGTATTGAAGCAGCTATCAAGGACGTAGAAAATAGTGACATAGAATGTGAAGTAGCAAGCTGGGTCAGTGCACTTATCCAGGAGTGCGCAGCAGATTATACATATGTGTAATAAACAACAATAGGAAAGAGGGACGCGATGAAAACTTATATTGGATGATTATATGGGTTAACTAACAGCCGCAATTCGGTTACAGGATGGCAAAATTTACCACTATTTAGTGCGTCGACCTTCCGACACTCGTAATATCACTTGTAGCTATCACAGTTCCCACTGTGCGAGGTATGAGCTCCCGGGGCTCAGGCCAGGGGAGAGTGACCTGATGTGACCGTGTGCTACGCTACTTGAGGAGTTACTTGACGGCCGGAAGGTAAAATGGGTGGACTCTTTGAGGACACTTTTAGCAAATTAGTTACGGGTTCGATAAATAATTAATCGATTAATTTTCTTTGGTAAATAAGATGATTGATATTTGGCAATTGCTTTCTCATTTTGTGACCTATTTTATGTTATAGTTATAGTTTAGGAATCATCCTTGGTAAATAAAAATCTTACAATTTCTTTAATTTATCAGTTAATTTTATATATCTTTTAAATACGAATATGCCTCATTTCGGGCAATCGACGTGCTTGTATAAATATATAAGAACAAATATAAATTCTAAGATAAACTCGCATTCTTTGCGGAGGCTTTACGTTTAAATTAACTTCAAAATTCAAAATGAAAAATGTGAGCGAAACAGAAGCGACCGCGGGCCGGAGACCGTCCCCGGAACAAAGTGGTTCATTGCCACATCGCGTGTCAATATCACGCGTGAAGAACAAACACGGGGTTCCAGACTCCGCTAAACTGTTGACGCTACGATATCCCACTGATTTATTATATTATATTAATTATTTCACATTAAAAAAATGAATGCATTAAATTTTTTTTTATTAATTTTTAACCTTCAAAAAATCCAATAATTCGTTGTAAGTCATCTTGAGAGTGACCTTGAGAGCTTGAATTTGAAGAAAAATCGAATCCCAAAGATGCATAAGCAACATTTTATGAATTCAGGTGATTTCTTTATACATATAAATTATTATTTAACATTTAGCTAACTCCCACAAATAGTTTGTGAACTAACCTAAGTATACATATTAATCCCTATTATACGAGTATAAGAAGAGCTTTCATTAACGAGGCTTTTGTTTTGTGTCGTTGCATCATTAGGTGGAACGGAACAGTCCGGTGATATCGATGTCGTAAGATGACTTCATATGGACATAACTTTATCATTACACTCTGACCTGCGGAGATAGCCATCGCACCGGCGGCTCAAAGTGTTCCAATATCTGTGGCGCATCTCTCGCAATTGTACGTACTTGTGTAGAGCCTTGTACGGCGAGGCACATTAGTCGTAATAAGGGAAACTGTTGTTAGTTTCATAATAATAAATACTACTTTACTGCTACAGCTTTGTCTGCTAATTTTAATCGATGAATTAAAAAAAGGCGCTGATATGTACAGGAAATATTTTGTCTCGTTGCTGTTTATTTACCTTATAATATTATACTACATGTGTATGATACACGAGGTGACACTTAAAAAATAAATTAACCTAGTAAACTGATTTTAGATTACATTTATACTTCTTAATTCTATTAACTAAAACATATGAGCGGCTCTAGATTTAAATTGCATATGAAATCTCGCCTGTTTATTGACTTACAGACTCTGCGCTTGCGCACGTGCTTGCATATTGATATATCCAATTTGGGTCGGAGCGGTGTGTACGAGATAAAGGTAAATGTTCTCAATAAAGTCCTTGTAAGTAATACCTTAAGAGCTCATTTTTACGCCACACGTAACTACACGAGTGGCGTTGAACTCCGTACTACTACATAATGTACGTTCCGGTTTGAGTCGCGCAGCCGTCGTCAGGTGACCACCGACAGTGACACTTTGGACACGAAACGTATTCTAGATTGCCTATAATTGTTTACCTTGCGTCGCGGAGTCGAAATAAATAAATTTTCGTATTTCGTTATTACTTTTAAGATATATTTTTGTCATTCTGTCAATGACTATATGTTCATCAGGTACTATGAAATGAAAATATCAATTTTGCTAAACAATTACGATTTTTTGTAATATATCTGTAGATATTTATAGTCCGTTATACATTGAACTTTACTAATTTATTATATAATATTTATATTATGTAGTACTTATTTGATTTTATAATAGAAAAAAATATTGTTTTTTTCATAGATTTATTCAATTTGTATCGAAATGGTAGATTCGATACCACGAGGCTTAAACTGGCACAAGTTTTATCGCCAGTAGAAACTACTTCAGCAGAGCAGGTAGTATAACAGCTAGCATCGGGAATAAAAGTAGGAGTAGGTGTCGGTTACACTTCCATGACACGTAGAGTGAACGCTGCAAATGATGAGCCACATTTGTTACACATTTCATCCCGTCATTACGCAATTTCATTTAACAAGCCAGTTTCCCGAAAACGCAAACTGGTCGCTTTGAGCCGATATCGGAATTGTTCACAACGAGAGCAAGCCGTGTGGCTCGTTTTTTATTAAATTATGATTTTTTGTCAATGAATTAAAATAAATATATATTTAATTATTTAATTTATCTAGATATATTCGTATGACTCTTTTCACATACACATTTATGTTTGGTAGAGTTTATATATAGAGTCTAAGGTTATTTTTAACCAACTTCCATAAAGGAGGAGGTTCTCAATTCGTCGGAATCTTTTTTGTTCTTTTTTTTTAAATGTCAGTTTACATAAATATTGTAACGTTATGTATAACTAATAAGGCAGGTCCGAATCGTGCGTCACAGTAGGTATAACACTAATTCTAAAACGCTCTAAGTATAAAAGGAAATATTTCTTACATTTTCCTCTCGACGTGGCCTACAAAATTGACCCGTCCGTAGCTAAGCCTCTTTAGCTAAGAGGTTTAAGAAGTCTAGTGTTTTCTTGTCCGCTAATAGAGTTATATCGTCAGCTTTACTCTACATAGTAAAGTGTTCGCTTTTCATTATTTAAATATCTATTTATATTTATTTGAAATATAATCAAATAAGTTCAAAGTTAGAGTAAATTCTGAACAAACGCTGACTTTGCTGTTGCAAGCCATTTATGTAATGTAAACTAATTGTCTATATTCTGTGGGGTAACAAAGAGACAAGCGACAACACTATCTCTCCGCGTCCACTTCATTAATTTCCCGGCGCTGCGGAGGGACTCCTCCACGGCCGACGTCTAAGCCGCTCAAAATATTACCGCAATCTTTATAAATCGTATATACGCTTATTGGATTTATTAAAAAGCTAATCTGTCTGGGAAAGACGTTTCATAATAATTTGAGTGCTTTATCGCACGAGTGCTTGAAATTGCTTAATGATGAAAACAATGGTGTACAAACACACTTCACTACACGCTCGCTTCGTATCGGAAAGATTCTTTCGAAAATGCTTAGCATTGTATAAGATGTTATTGTTAAATTTTATAATCGTTTACAATTTTGTTATCGCTTCATTGTCCACGAAAACGTGGCTTAATCCATTTAATCAAATGGCAGCCTATCTGCGCTGTCTATTTCAGTGGTGGTCGTGGATACAAACGTTCGATAAAATTATATTTTTTTCTTATAAATACATTCCATATCCATCTAATTTATGACTTCGTTACAATAAAGTAAATCCCTATATTTAGGTAACTGATAAGCCCCGTCATTGATAGCGAGTGCGTTAAAATGTAGCCGTAATTATCAATGTGTTCGACATACAGCCGCAAGACATGCCGTGCTCTCTATATATAAACGCGTATCTCTCTATATGTGCGTATAGAATCAGATAAGGTGTCAGTGAGTTTTATTTTTAACAGGTTGTAAATAGCGCATGCAATTGTTGCCCCACTGAGCGCGCGATGACGATGACGACTGTTCGCAGTTCGAGAGTACGAGCAGCTACTGTATCTGAACAATGCTTCCCTCTATATTGCTTCTTAATACTATGGAAAATAACGACCAGCAGACAGACACAAAAATCTTTTTAATAAGAAATAAATACCGGCTTCAAAAAAAAGTCGGTGTGTATCGGCTGGCACCGATTTCGAAAATATTTTATTAAATATAGTAAATGAAAACTACCAACAACTTATTTTTTAATGTTTAGTGGTTTTTTTTGAAGTCGGTTTTTATTTTTTTATTAAAAAGTTTTTATTTTAGTGTAGACATAGTAATACCAAAGTAAGAAGAAAGTATTTTAATAATATATTCACTTAAGCCGTTTAAGTTAGTTTGATAGCAATTTTTATATGAAGACTGACAAACTAAAATTCGCTTTTATTAGTAACACTAAAAAATCTGTCTCTAAAATCCGATTCTAACGTATTGGACTTTTCAAATCAAACAAAATAAGCCCAAACTCAAAGTATCTACTATTAGCCGTTGAAGAGTTCCACCTATCCACTTTCTGCCCTTCCTATCAGATCAGGTCGATGATACTAAACCACTGCACTATCAACGGAAATAGAAACACTTGCAAAGTTTCAAATCAATATGACAATTAGAAGTATCTTAAATTCATAATTAGCTATTTTTCCACCCTTGGGGGTGGTCAAATTTAAATGGAACCAAATTGGAAATATACACAAAAAATAAAAATAATCCAAATCGGTTCACAAATGACGGAGTTCTGAGGTAACAAACATAAAAAAAAAAACAAACAGCCGAATTTAGGATCTCCTCCTTTTTTGAAGAAGTCGGTTCAAATATACGCATACTCAAATAAACTAAATAGTAACTACAAACATTTGTGCCACGCATATCGTACCCGCGACTCCATGTTTACGGAGCACGACACGGAGGCACGTGTCAAGGAGGTTGCAGATATTGCAATTTGCAACATTAATAATATTCATTGATACAAGAGTAGCGTGTGAGTTGTACTCGTAGGTGAATTATGGTAAAAGTAATGAATCGTTGCAGCCTTGTTGGGACGAAGTGTTAATTATAATCATTACTATGTATTATAATATATAGGAAAGTGTATTTTTATGATTTAGGCATTTGCTGAACTGATTTTGATGAACTTTAAACACTGAGGAAGGGCACAGGCTAATAGGCAGGTATAGGGACTAACCTAGTAAGGTATAACGAATAAATTATGTGGAATTTGATAATTTATTATATTTCCTAAAATATTGTTTTAAAGCTTTTGAGTTTAATTAAATGGAGCACACAGGCGAAACCGTAGACAGTATCTAGTATAACATATATTATGATATAAGTGAGCTGCAAGTGGCGGCGGTGTGCATGTAACGAGGTGTGTATCGGACGCCGGAAATTGCCATCGTCCGTTGTAGCCTAAATTTCTTGTTCGCGAATTGTGATGGAGCGGCTCTTGCTGTCTTAGCTCCTTATGGGTCTAGAGGGCCTTTGACTAGACCACGATCGGTACCTACTGTGTAAAATAATTCCCACACTGCATAGTAATATGAAAATGATAGATTTATGTGTATTTGGATGTTACATCTAAATAGATATAAATTGTTTGTAGCCCACTGTTTCTCCATTTTTTGGCGGATTTAGATTATCATATTTGATATTTTGTATGATTATTTAAACCAAAATAAACAAGAAATAAAGAAAATTGTAATCCACAGTGTGCAATACCTAATGAATTAGAAAGCTTTTTATACTCTACTACCTACATACATACATACATATTTACGGAAGTATTTAGTGTTTTTTGGTAAAGCTAGAATTTTCTAACTAAAGTAGTAATTTCTGAAATCTCTCTCTGAAGTAAATACGTGCATTAAATCACCTATTGTTCTGTGCAGCGAGCGGAATGCCGAGTGCGGCGCTTTACGTAAGCAAAAATCCACCGTCCTATTTACATACATCAAGTAAACTTAGCTGAGATTAATCGTTTAGATGCTGAGATAAAGATTTGTTCTAAAGGCACCTTTACTTCTGGCCATTTATCATTTTCATATTATCAATATCTTATATTTTAATGAGTAATTTTATGTTTTGTCTTTGCATTCATCTAATACCTCTCGTGATGCATATTCTGAAAATTGGTAAAACAAGACATTTTTTAAAATCTTGTTAGTTCAAAATCTAATTAGCCAAATATCGTCGGTACTGTGGCCATTTCGGATCATCATCAAAGGATCATTAACTAATTCCGAAAACTATTTGTGACGTATAAAAGGTGTTAGAAAGTAATGAAAGTTATCAGCGCCTTATATGTAGAAGATTTGTCTGTATGTATAATGTATATACCTTATGATACTTAGTTTAAAGTTCTTAAAGTTAATTTTACTCACAGCAACCAAATATGCTCCCCGGCATAGTGGTTGTAGACTAAATAGAAACTACGTACACGTGAGCGGCAATCGATTGTCAGCAACTTTTATGTGAATGAATACGTCGATTAGTTTCCTACATGATATTTAAATGCCACCGTCTCGCGGGTATCAGTGCTGCGGCGCGGCGGCGACCGCGACGACCGCGGCGGGGACGCGCTGCAACGGGACCCTGTGCTCCATTAAACTGTCCATAGAATGCACATCGACCTTCGAAAGCCCATAAAATGTAAGCTATAGAGGATTACTTTGCTTATTCATTTTTATTTCCATCAACGGTGCTCTAGTATGAATCCGATATCGAATGGTTAGTTAAAATAAAAACGCCAAAATATTATTCACCTAGGATGTTGACAAAAGTTTTAGTTACGTACGAAATTTAATGTAATTTTAATTAGTAATAGAAATAAAATTACGGTTCAAAATCAGATCAGCGATCATTATTAAATATTTGCGTTAAAACTTTCGCCGTCAAATATTGGTTAGTTGTGTTCCACTTTCTTTCCATCGCCGTTTGCTATATTTTGTTACGACCATAAATAAAACGCTCTATGATATTAAAAAAAAACAATTAAACCTGTGTAAAAGATTAAAGCCAATCTAATAATCTAATAATTCAAACGTTGGTAGAACCGTTACTACATCTTTTTGGTTTTATTGACGAGGCGATCGTGCCCGCCATTACATTCATTTAAAGAAGATGTCTTATAAGTTAAATGAAAAATTAAGGTTTTTATAGAGATGTTTTTGACCTCAGCAGCGATGCAGCGACCTGCGACATAAATTTAGTGTTTAATTCGAAATAAAGCTTTGCATATAGATATATGTACATCTTTTAAAATAGACGATAACCATTTTATTAAATATATGTATGTTGTCAATAATGGATACTTAATGTCACGTCGAAGTAAGCTGAGGTCAGCGCGGCGGCCGAGGCTCGCTCTGAAGGAAGTGTAGCGATTATAGCGTCGTTAATTAAGTTTTAATGGTATCGCTCGTACGAGTGTGTCGTTGAAGACACTTCCGCTGAAAAAATATATAAATTTTTGCTGATCAGAATATAAATAGAAATTTAATATACACAGTATATAATAAATATTAATCTTCTTTAATACTTAACTATGAACTAATAATATGTTCTAAATCTTAGTTTTTATATTCATGGCAAGGCTGTAGCTGAGACTGGTATGTTGTTGGGTATAAATATGTCAATATACGATTGTTAAATAACAACTTTACGACACTTATTAAAATTTATGTTGAATATAAACTTCTAGTTCATATTGAAACAAGTTAATAAAACCCTAACTACTACTTCACTCGCGGTATGTTTCACGAACACGAGCACGAGTGCAGCGGTACGTAGTCGTACGTATGTACCTACGTTGAAATATGCCAAAATATGGTCTACTTTTTGGTCTTAATAAATAAATTAAAGAAATATTGTGCTGACCAGCAGGAAAGTTTATGTTTAGGAATGAAGGAATGGCTTTGATAGATCGATACAAAGTAAGAGTGTTACTTAAAAATAAAATATACTTAGCTTTGAAAGCTCTTGTATGAGACTTGAGCAAGGTTTGCATCACATAGACGATAAATTTTACAAGTTGAATGTCCGTGTTTATTCTGGTCAGTAACTAAAGGCCATTGATATTTTACGGTTCTGTAGTAATTTCTTCAGTTTTAAATATTTCAAAATATTTTAATTGCTACTATGCAGTACTCGTAGTTCTGCAGTTTTATGAGGTTTTATTATTTTTACCTACTTTAAATATTCTCATTTTATCTTTTACGACATCTTAGTATACAAGAGTATGGTCACTCTCTCAAAGAATTATTGATAGGTACTTTTTCTGTTATAAGATCAACTTTATTCATTTATGCGCATTTTATTATAAACATGCATAACAGTAACATATTGTTTTTAAACTTAGCTGCTGATCGTTCTGGCAGATAACGCTGATTTGTTTATTATCTGTCATTCGTTTTATACTGTGATAAAAACGTAGGCAGTGGTAGACCAGTGGTAACGCGCTCGCTTGGGAAACCGAGTGAAGCGAGTTCAAATCCCGGGTCTCGCACCTCTGATATTTTCATGTGCGATTCATTTCTAACGTGATTATCACTTGTCTTACGGTGAAGGAAAACATCTTGAGGAAACCTGCATGTCTGAGAGAACCTAGCAAGTTTTCGAAAGACGTGTGAAGTCCGCCAATCCGCACTTGGCCAGCGTGGTGGACTATGGCCTAATCCCCCTCGTATTGAAGGGAGGCCCGTGCCCAGCAGTGGGACGTTAAAAAGGGCTTAATACAAAAACGTACATAATGTAATTCATAAATATCAATTATGCAATTAATTAGAGTTTGTATACTTTTGGTCTTGTCTGCTTGGGAAACCGAATGAAGTGGGTTTAAATCTCGGGTCTCGCGCCTCTGATATTTTCATGTGCGAATCATTTCTAACATGATTACTATTTGCCTTACGACGAAGCAAAACATCGTGAGGAATCCTGCATGTCTAAGAGAACCTAGTAAGTGTTCGAAAGACATGTGTAGTCCGTTAACGGAACAATTCACACTTGGCCAAGGTGGTGGACTATGACTTGATCCCCCTCGTATTAATGGGAGACCCGTACCCAGGAGTGGAACGTTAAAAAGGGCTGAATACATACATACATACATACTTTTGGTCGTCAATTCGTATAAGGACAAAATCAAATTTAGTTTAACTAAGACCTTGTGAGAAAAATACTGAGCTATTTAGTCTGCGAGATAGATATGTACCAGTTTTTACTTTCGATATGAATTATTTATGATTTCGATGAAATACTTTGTCCGATGTCGATGTATGACGTCGAATGCTCGGCAAGTCGTGGTTAAGAGTTCATAGCTACTTATTTAATTAATTTTGTTTATAATTACTTTTAGGATATCTTTTTTTACGCAGAAACGTTGTTTTGATTTTTTGCGCAGAGTAGTTTATGTTACGGAGAGAGACAGAGGCTACTTTATATCTTAATATGTACATAAAGCGGTGTCCATGGTAACTATATCGCGGGAATGATCCTGCTTTGAACAGTTGCGGTTGCTCAATTTTTGTTACACAATACTTACAGAAAGTATAAAAAAATCACCCACAATTTAAATACAACTATCTTTTCGGATTTTTTCTCGGATTTATTTTGATTTTTGGTTCCCGACGTTTCAAATGCTTTAAAGCAATCATGATCACGGGAGAGACTTTGGTTTTTGCAAGTTTTTTGAATTCATTTTGTTATTTTGTGGATAGGCTATCTGTAATAACTATATACCTTTGAGACATCTTATGATATTTTTTTCTAAAGGCACCCGAAAAGAGCACTCCTCATGTACATCGTAAAATTTTAAGTTCATTTTTCAATAAACCAACCGTAGCCATAGGAAGCTTTTAATCTAACGTTACGTAAAACATAACGGAAAGCGTTCTTCACTGCTAGTGACCGTCGGAAACGTAGACCATTATTAGATGGTTAATTGACTCGATCGGATTTTCAATTGATTTTATAAGAAGTTCTTATTAAAAGTGAATTCGTTGTTGGCTTATTAATAAACTTACGGTAAATGAGAGTAGAGACGAGGGAACTTCGCGGGGCTCAGAGAGTCTGTTATATCTACATCTACTTCTACATAAAATTACGTGCATTATATTTTTTTTCTAAAATGTACTTTTAATTGTTATTTGACATGAATCTAAATTCATTTACCGTTTACAACTCCTTTAAAGTATGTCTACGTAGTGAGCTGTATTTTCACAAGAGCGCTGTAAAATTATATTACTTGTTTAGACAATGTATTTAGGCACATTGCCGAGGTTTAGTGAGAATTTTCTGGTACCAATCTATTGTCTGAACTAATTTTGCAAAATTGACAAATAGACAATTTCAAGAAAATAGGGTAAAATTACGACAGTATAACTACATATGTATGTGTTTATTATGTATTGCGAGAATGAATATATTAGAGATATAAGTTTTGTTCATATTTTAACCTTTTACCAGTATAAATAACGCACGTGCGAGTCAGTGCAAAGTAATGACATTGCTGCAATCAATCACGTTAAACAAGGTAATCGGGTTACATTTAGCCATTCAAAAAATATACGAGGAGAAAGACCGTAACAGTGTTTTAATATCACATACGAGTATACCGACTGGTAAGTTTTGTAGATGTATAATTTATAGTATATGTACATATAATAATAGCAGGGTAACCATAATGTTATATAGAAAATACTGTAACTCATTGCTTAAAAGAGTATGTAACTGTTGAGTTTATCGCCGGCTTTTCTCAGCAGAATAGTCTTCCGAGCCAGTGTTAGTTGTTCGTTTGATCACGTACTGATAGCACTGGCAGTTTGAAAATTAAATTGATAGAAAAGTGCTCATAAAAGTCTAATTAATTTTCAAATTTCCTAAAATACATTAAAGGTGTAGGGAGTGTCGCGTGCCGCAGTAGAGCTCGCTAGCAGCTAGCTAGTAGCTCGCTGCACCGAGCGCGATGCAACGGCTAAATCAGACACAGACGTTTCAGCGTATGTCATTATCCAATTGTTATGTAAGCGGCGACGACCTAAAATCCAATCTGGATACGAGACGGAGCTGGCGGCGCGGCGCGGTGGCCGCAGTGCTCGCACGCTGCGAGGCGCGAGGCGCGAGGCGTAGGGGCCGGTCGTCGCTTTGCTTCATCGTTACTTTTTTAATATTAAAATTGTTTATTTAAAATATGTTTTATGAAAATTTAAAATAAACTAAGATGTATGTATGATTTTTTAAAATAATTTGTTCTATATAATATCTGTTTATTCATCTATACATACAGATAAATAAAATTGGAGTGTCTGTTAGTAATATTAAAATAACCGCTTTTTACTAAATACATATGAATGTATACATGGTACATATACATACCAAAACAACATTTTTTACAATTTTTGTCTGTCTGTCTGTCTATCTGTCTTTCTGTCTGTCTGTCTGTCTGTCCGTCTGTCTGTCTGTCTATCTGTCTGTTTGTTCCGGCTAATCTCTGAAACGGCTGGACCGATTTTGACGAGACTTTTACTGGCAGATAGCTGATGTAACAAGGAGTAACTTAGGCTACTTTTATTTTAGAAAAAAAATAGGGTCCCACGAAAAAAAATTAGAACCTAATTTATTAATAAATTTTGTTTTGGGAAGCAACCTAGGGACTAACCCGAGCGAAGCGAGGGTGAGTCGCTAGTTAAAACATAAAATTAATAATATGTAAATGTTCATCTTTTTGCAAACAAGCGATTTAAATTTGGAAATAAAAAAATTTACATTGAGAAATTACAATGGTAACAACGTAGCAGTAATATTAATTACATATGATTTTTTAAACTTTTGCGGTAAACATTTTCAGTCACATACCTACATAATATATACAAAGCTTATCGTCGGATTGAGTTGATAGCCAAAATGTATATATGTACGTATTCAGCCGTTTTTAACGTAACATCACATCAAACAAGAAAGATAGATAGAACATGAACACTGGAAGAGCCATATGTTTTACGTGAGAATAAAACCTAGAGCTATCGACGCAAAGGAAAGATTGGTAGCCCCTGTCCAATTTGCACTCTCGCTATAGCCCGCCGTCAGTGGGACCGCGCGCTTTTAGCGCGGCTAAATCTGAAAGTGCATTTGACTTTGCAGTCGGTTAGTTTTCAAGGGTGTACAGAATGTGGTCAGGTTGCTCTATTTACTCTCTCCGACAAGTGCTGATATTAATTTATACTAGTTTCTACTTTATACGTAGAATATTGTATATGAGATAAGAATTTTTGTTTATTTTGTGGGAAAGATAATTGAGTGAATATTAAATTAATTATTAATAGATTAATGCTACCTTAGTTTTATTTATAAATTGTAGTTGTAGTAGTTTAATGAAATAAGGCAGGTACTATAATGTATTTAGTTTTTTTTTTTTTATACGTTTCCAATTTTACATTAGCTTTGTTTAGTTTCAGAGATTTGTATATAAATCATTGTGACACATTAGCGTAGCGACCGACGACGGCTCTTTAATTAGAGGCGAAAAGGTTAATGATGCTTAAAAATTCCTAGAGATAGAAATTTAGTCAAAGAAAGTTTTTTATACATATATTATGTCTTTAATTTACTTTATTTGAAAAATGACCAAAATGTTTAGGATATAAACTTACGGTTTTGATATGTGTTATTATTGAATAAAAGATTGCGATTTGATCGTTTTCATGACGCCAACGCTAAATGAAAAAAAGTTTACTTTTTACTATTTACATAAAAATAATATCTTGTTAAAAATATGTTACTCAATTCAATCCTTTTGTTAATAGCTTCTAAGTTTGAAGCTTATTCAAAGCAAAATTAACTTTGCAAATGTCACATAACACGGAGAAGACGATAGAAACTAATCGATAAAAAATATTATTATGCTTTCATCTATATTAATTTTAAAAATACCTCATGGCTTAACATCTTATCCATGACTTACATTAAACTATGAGGCATATTCTTTAGTAAGCTGCTATACACGCAACGACATAGTAAATAAAATCGCAGGGGCAGGTACATGCGTAGGTCGGATGTAGCGCTGCCGAGCGCCGAGTATCGCTTCATATCATGCGATATTTCGACTCCGAAATATGCTATAAAGCTGTAATGATCATGTAATTGAACTGCTTCGGCCGTTCAGATTACAAATTTATTACAGTTAAGGCAATTACGGCACTTCATAACGGGTTCAGTTTATCATATGTATGTATATTGTAATATTAATGCGATATGTGTATCATTTGAGTATTGTTATTTCATTATTAGCCTGGCGCTGTAGGCAGAGTATTTGTGTCTATTCCAGAGGTCGCGGGTGCGAGTCCCGGTCGAGGCTAATTGTAAATTGAGAATAAAAATACTTGTGGTTAGCATAATTTTTAAAATGTCCCGCGGCCAAACACAAGTAATCTAATGGGGCCACTGAGTGTGAAAACAGGCATCTATAATATATAAATGTAAACTTTTGGAATGCTGAAAATATAGTTCGTTTATATCTACATACTTTTAAATAAATTTAAAGCTTTGTTTTGTACTATCTCAGACAATACTTTCATTTTCTCCTTTCGACCCACTAAAATATACATATGTCACAGATTACTTTCCCGAGTGTTCGGCTTCGTTAGACAGGGAAAAATCCTCTCGTTCAGAATACACGGAAAAAATATTTCTAGTAATAATGATGTAATAATGCTAAGCTTTAGTGAAATATATGCAATGTGTATTTTGTATCGGCAACACACGTGAGAGGCGAGGCCCCTCTGTGTAACTGCTTGCTGGCGTATTGTAAACACACGGGGGGAAATTCAATTCCAGACGTCAGACAACAGAATTACACTATCTGCGCTCTAAGAAGTCAGTATTATTCCTTCATTTCATAGTAATTTTATTATATATTTAGGTGGAAATAGACAGTGACTTTTAGATCATTACTGTTTTATATTTATCTAAGCAATAAGCAATAAACAACATTGTTGCAAATGTGTCAAGAAATCTTCACAAGAAATAAATACAAAGATTCAAGCTATTACATTTTATGCATAGGGATTAAATTACTGTAAGATCTCATTTTACTCGTAGTTGTCGCTTATATTTTTATTTTTTCTTGTTTACGTGTGTTTTATTAAAGTTTTACAATCAATATTATCTTTATCAAAGAGTTTGTATTTAAATTTTTAAGTCCATGTTTAAATTCTGATTAATAATATTTCAAATCGCAAATAAAGCTTTCAATTCAATTATTCAAATTAGAGCGTTCAAATGACTTTTATTCGTTGTTGTTTATATGAAAAAGGTCAGTAAAAAATTTACAGCGCCTTAAAGCAAGCTCAAGTTAGGCATGGGATTTTCTTATTAACACCTGTCGCCTTCACTCGTCTGCGAGTTTCCAACGGTAGAGCGGCGACACGCGTTGTTACGTCACATACGTATTGTCTTACTCCCGGCGTAGAGTTAACTAAGAGCTAATGTTGTCATTACGTGTACGCGCTGACGGTGTGGACTGTTCATAGTAATATTTAATTGTATAAGTGAAAGTACTTGTTTGTCCGTTTGTATCATTTTCACTCTTAAAATTGTTATTACAAGAGGGCTTGCGGATAGCATTGGTGGGTAATTAAGATTGCAGTCAGTATCAGCAGGAATTTTCATTTCCCTATGTGAATTATATCGAGCAAAATCGTAAAGGAAACATAGTTTTTTCTTTAAACTACGGTGTATGAAACAATTATGAAATTGAAAAAGGCATGTTGTTTAAATATTACATACCTCTTGGCTGGATCTAATACATTTAATATTGTTTTGGACGAGAGCTTAATCATTTCTTTGCACTTTTAATTGGTACAACTACTACTTGTTTGCATAATTTTAAATTTATTCAACTTTTTCTTATTTATATACCTATAAAATGAAAATATTTAGCAAAAAAAATTTACTTAATATGATATTTCCGAGTAACGGATTTTAAATATTCTCAGCTTATTTAAATAACTGATTAACGTTCATTCAGGTCAGTAGTACTGTCAGCACAAATATGAAAGTGATTTTGTACTTCCATCTTACTTTCATGGTTCATTAAAATCGTATAAATTACGAAACGTAAATTTAGCTGAACTAAGTTTGTTTCTATACTGGCCTATCACTAATACAAGCATAACATACCATGAATCGAAGTGCTAGCAAAAATAATTCAATAATATATTGTAAATCACATCTAGCAACAAAAGACACTAAGCTTTAATTCTAGATTTTTCATCGAAACATATGACTAGAATCTAACATTAGATATTTAAGGAGCTACTCGTATCTGCGCGCATTCAGCCGGGGAGCGGGGAGCGGGGGCCACCCTCGAGCTGATCTCGGGGTTAGAGGTCGTTTCGTAAATCAATTTAGATACCATCAATGTAGCAATATTTATGTATTGCACTGATAAAGGCTTATATCAGGAAGTTTAAAGTGAAAAAAATATTGTAAAAGATAAGGCGCTTAGCAACGGGCGATTATAAACATGCACATGGACAATGATTTATAAATTTTATATTAAAAAATCGTATTGAATTTTATTAATGTTTTTTTTTTCTCTCTAAAAGTTATGAATAAGAAACATCTATATCTAAACTTTAGATGTTAAAAACATTGACAACGTGATTAAATGATTTTTTATTTAATACAAATTAATATAAATGGAAGTTTAATTTATTTTAATCCTAACTTTAGCAGGAAATAAAACTACAATTTTTTGACCGACTTCAACTAGAAGGAACTCTGGAATATGTTTTTAAATTTCTTATGTATTGCTTGTGAACTGATTTTTATTTTTAATATGAATGAATCTCCCTCCAAAGTATGCAAATATAAATTTTAACAAAAAAAAAGAAAAACAACCTGCAAATCTTAAGTCGATCTACTATTTTTCAAATAATAACAGTGACAGATGGCTGGACGACCCGTGACGTGTTCGCACAAAAAATAAGCCCGTGTTATTTGCAATACGATTCAAAACTAGATTAAGGGTCCGATCAAGTGGACCGAACGTAACTAGATAATGCTTTATTATGCGATAATTGGAACCTACTTACAATGCGTGAGACATGATAATATGAAAATACCGGTCAGACGACAATTTTTACTTAGTGATTTTTTTTTTCGTTAATGTACTATTTTTGTGTGCAATAAAGTGTTATAAAACGATATTTTTTTCTAACTTTTTTGCTGTATTAAAAAAGGCTCATATTGTTAACTAAAATACTTAACGTAAGGAAAATGAAAAATTTGAATTTCATAAAAATAATCAATAGAAAGAATTTAGTTTAAAGCTCCGACTACGCTTGTGGAGTACATAGATGTGTATATTACTCATGGAATGTTACTTTGTGTTTGAAATTTAGGCAGATTTATTGAATTAATTTCTTTTCCCACACCAGAGGATAACCCTCTACAAACAAACATGTATAAGACTTAATAGAAAAAGATCAAATTCTTGTTGGTACATATTTTAGCTTATGTATGTGCAGGTTTATTTAAGATTTTGTTGTAGGTTATGTGTAGGATATTATTTATCTCTAAACGTCTGCGATTCGTATTACACAGCTTGCAATAAATAGTCAATACTATGTATACAATGTATCTAACAGCTCGGTAATGTATGTAGGTAGGTACTTGGCCTTCCGTTGCTCGTGAAACTAAAACGATTATCGTAAATATTATAAGTGAAAATATCCCATAATTCTAAATCATAATGAGGAGCTATAATTATAAGCTAAATTAGGTTTCAATTCATTCAATAAAACATAATATATTATTATTACGACACGTTAGGCTCGGTTTGTAGTGACTCTACTTGCTGTGCTAGCGGTCGCGGGTTCAAGTCCCGCTGGGATTCATTCATTTGAGTGATGAGCACGAATGTTTGCACTCCAGTCATAGGTGTTTATATTTATAATATGTATGTATTCAAAGTTATATATGTATGTGTAGTGTATCAACTATCTGGTATCCATAATACAAGCCTCGTAGCTTACCATGGCACTAGAGGTCGCTGCGTGTTATGTCCCAACATATTTATTTATTTATTTATTTGATGCTCAATGACAACTTTCATCGACTCGTGTTGACATTGTGTACTGTGCGGAATCGAATTCAAGTTATTAAAACAATTTCAATAATTAATTTATACATATTTCATTTTTATTTCTTAGTAGGGGAGATGGTTCTTTGCTATAGGATAATGTTAGTAAACATGAAGTAAAACATTAATAAATATATCGTTAATTATAACTTTCGTTACCGAAAGTTTAAGTTTATTTATGGCATAAATATAGTGAAAAGATAAAATAATGAAAGTCTGTAAACACATCACGCGCTAGCAAGAATTTGGCAAACGATTGTGTCGTTTGCGAAGTTTATTTATTTTGCCGCAAATCTTCTAATATCCATTTATTGTTTCGCCTATTTAAGCTACACGTGACACGAGCCGGGACATATTGCTTTATGTACACAGACGCGCGGATACATTTTATGAAATTTTAACGTGTAACAAAAACTAAATTATTTGAAAAAGAAAGAAAAAAGTTTTAAGTTTATTTTTAAATAGTCTAACTTTTTTATATACAAACGTCTTAAGTGCTTTACTAGCACACTGATTTCTGTGCTATTTTTTAATTTTTCCTCTTTTATGCTACCAGATTATTATTTCTAAGTAATAACTTTTTATGTTACACATACGCACTAAAAGCTTTATGTAAGTCTCACAAAAGTGATTAACAGACGGTTCTTTATGATTAGAATACAAGAAATTGTTTCACCTTATTTCGCCATACCCCCGAAGCTCGCGCCTTCTCTGACGCGTGATGCCCATAAAAACGTGCTTTATTTGAAACGCCAATAACAACTAATTCTTTATGAATATTAACTTAGATTTATGTCAACATAAATACAGTTTTAAATTGAAAATATGTTAAAAATATATAAATCATTTAAATTAGTATTGATTTAATGTATTTTTAAGATGTAATATTTTTTTATTAACATTAAAAATTCTCCCTTAGAAACGACATACTCGTATGTTACGTATATGTACATTGTACATGGAATAGCATATTATAGAACTATAATATTTAATTAAATTGCCGTGTCTATGTTTTAATTGTCATAATGACTGATGGTTTGCGCAGCGACCAGCATCCGCATCTGACTTATCTAAAGTAGGCACAAAACCAACTTAACTGTGAATGTTTGTAGGTTTCTTCCTTTGAGTGTTAATCTATTATTTATCATCAAACGACAGTGTTGCCATTATATGATACGTGTAAACTACGAGCTTCGCCGATACATTACGATCTAGTTAGGCGGCTCCGCGCATCAATCGTATCTGATTCTTGTTACGAGAGCGAGTTCCCGCCGATACTTCTGTCAGTGACACCACAGATAAGCAACCGATTATAGAAATGTTACACAGATTATTAAAATTTACTAAAGCTACTGTTTTAATCATTAATAAACTAAGTTGTCCTTAAACATTAACCGAGATGAGATATATCTACTTTATGATTACGATTTGAAACTCGATGAAATGAAAATGCAATACTAAAAAGAGAAAATCACATAAATATATAGCCTATAGGATTAAGCCGTCCGCGTCGAGTGAATTGGATAAAATACATTGCCATGTTGCCATGGTAACCGTTGTTATTGTCTGACATATGTCATATATCAATGACATATATCAATGTGTGGAACTAATCTGGTTGGGTCTCACGTAGGATAAATATATAATAATTATTGTACTACAACATTGTACACAATTATTATTTTAAAAGAGCAACTGTTGAGTTTCTCGCCGGCTCTTCTCAGCAGAACTGCCTTCCAGCCGGTGGTAGATTCCTCACGGACTGACTACACTGACATTTAATTTAAATTTAATTTCAATGTAAAATTGACGATTCAAAAGTGCTTGTAAAAGTCTATTTGAATAAAGTATATTTTGATTTGATTTGATTTGACAAATATATAATATTATATTCTTTCCGTATATGATATTCTATAAATATATGATTGTTGATTTGTTTTAATTTAATTGCGATATTTGCCAAAGAAGTTTTACTTCAACCGCGCGCAAAGGTTACACGCACACTGACAATAAAATTTCCTAGATTTTAGTTATTATTTCTTAATTAATAATAAACTGTATGTTAAAGCCCACTTGCAGCAATACAAAATTTTAATTAAATTTTAACATCTTAAATAATGTCAAGCAAACAATAAACAGTACAATTTGAAGCAATCACGTGGCTCGTAATCATAAGACTTAAAAGTAAACGCCAAGTTTAATAATATTAATGAAAATTAGTTGATTTAATTTAAAATTATAGCTAATATAAGTTAACTCTTTATTATGAGGGGATTTTATAGGAGCAGCCAACCACATAATTATAATAATTATGTGGTATTTAGGTTTAAGACATTAATATATTTTAATCCGCACGGCTCGCAACATTATGTAGTAAAGCTATTTTTAATCAGTAATATCTGTCTACAAGTGCAACTGTTATATATTATATAATATAATATTTATAAGTATATACAAAAGTAGCCTTATTAAATACCGGAGTTACTCAGACCCTGATTACTTGTAATAAGTGTGTTTTACAACAGTGTCCCACTTAAAGTGTAGGTAAACTTGTATCACTTGATGGCGTTTAAAAAGACAAAATCCAATATTTTTTTGTTATGTGATAAAAAATTATACAAGCCATTAATTTTTTTTTAAATTATAAATTAACCAGCAAAAAAATCGATAGACATATGTGATTGAATGTTGTCCGTCTGTGGTCCGTCGATGTGTAGTGAGGCGGCAGCGCTCTGCTCCGCGCATCAATCGTATCAGATGTTGTTAACGACTCGTTCTGTCGCCGCACTTGCGCTGCCTCCGCCAGAGATAAGCGATAGCATGCAGAATGGACTACGCGATATAGCTTTAGAGCTTTTCTGGTATTAAAAATATTTGTTAAAACAATCTAAACTAATATAACGGAAAAACTAAGAGGTAAAGTTGGTGAGTTTCTAAGTTTTTATCCACGGTTCTCTCGCTAAAAGGAAGCCACAAGGCGCCGAGAGCTGTACGTTATTTTATATTGTGGTAAATATGTGCTTGCTGTCAGAAATTATAATAGCTTTGGTTGAAGTCTACAGAATGTTGCGTTGCTTTATCGGCTACTGTTAGGCACCCAGCGACGCGCCCACGGACGTACCGCGCGTAATATATATTTTTATGTCATATATAAATTATATATAGAAATAGTATAATATATGTTAATGATCTTAATAGCACTGTTTATAAACTTCAGTCCACGCGACACGATTCCGGAATAAAACTGTCCCCCATTCGTTAATCCAGATTAATATTTATTTCTGATCGACTCATTCAATCCATTTTACCATCAGAAGTGACAAACATACCATTTTTTTACTCATTTAATGATAACGACTCAATGTTTTTATAAAGTTAAGATTATATTTATTAACTAGCGGCACACCCTCGCTTCGCTAGGTTTCGCCCCTAGACAAACAAAAATAAATCTATCTCACGGGAATCGTACATTTTTCCAGAATAAAAAGTAGTCTATTTGTTATTCTGATATATTAACTATATTATGGTAAAGTTTCATTAAAATCCAATCAGTAGTTTTTGTGTACTAAGCTGTATAAGTTACTATAGTTTTTTAACTATCCCACGGGAGCTCTTTAATTTTCCGGGATGAAAAATACCTAAAACGTTGACCACCATGTAAAATTTTATTGAAATCCGTTCAACAGTTTCGGAGATTAGACAAACAGATAGAGAAACAAAAAACTTGAAAATAATCTGGAGTTGTTCTATTTTTCTTCTTACATTCCCCTGACTCGGTTTTTAGAACTTTTTTCTATGTACAGACATTCCCCCTCTACAGTTTTATTATATGTATAGATGTTCTTTTCATAAATATAGACAACGTACTACGAAAGTTACCACGACTTTTTAATTTTTTTTTAGTGTTGTTCATAGATAAAACTATATTTTTTTCTTTACAGATATTGTAATGAATTATTTTAATTTTAATTATGTGAGTTATAAAAAATAATACGGAGGAAGCGCTGAACGGAAAAGGAAATCATTATAAAATATACAGATACAGTGTAACAGTTTTGCTATTTTATATCGAATAATTTGAAACCGTATCCTATTCTAATATTAAAAAAATAATTAAATGATTAATTTAGTTCTGTTCTGAACTATTTAACCTTAATTTTAAATACATGATTAAAAAACCTATAGTATTATAATTCTAATATATGTATATTTCAAGCAGTTATTTTATTATCTAATATTGTCAAAGTTCACATATCTTCTTATAAAGACTACTTCCGATGTTCACGTCACGACCGGACGTAAAGTCGGGTCGGACGTGCGCTCTATCTCTTTCACACCTCTCATTTATTACAATACTCACCGCTCAGACCGAGTAGTATTTTATCCGCAGATTATGCGAGATAAGCAATGACTAGCCTCATTTCACACCTCTATTTTAATTGTATTGATTATACGTGAGGAGTTGTACGATGACTGTTACATTCCTCCATGGTTAACATCAGTTCTAAGGATACAAGAAAACAAATACAAAATGTTGTAGGTAATACTAAAAACTGTAGACAAAGCACTTTTTTTGTCATTTAAATAAAACTATCTTTTCGGATTTTTTCGCGGATTTATTTTGATTTTTGGTTCCCGACGTTTCGATTGCTTTACAGCAATCATGGTCACGGGAGAGACTGAGGTGTTAGATGTGTCAAAGGTATTATATAGTTGTTTCAGACAACCTACCCACAAATAAAAAATCAAAGCGAAAAAATCCGAAAAGATAGTTTTATTTAAATGTCAAATATTCGCGTAAATCTAAGAAAGTATCACTTTTTTTGCTTTAAAAGAAGGAATTTTAAATTACTATGCAAAAATATGTTTAGGTTATAATTATCGACTCATTTGGGCCTAAGCTTTTTTTTTTAAATGACTACAATAATTACGAATAATGACGGATTGCCATTTGATACAGCAAAAATAAAATTAAACTTAATCGCAGCGTGTACAAAATTTACAGACCTACATCTAAAAACATGTTAGGATTGAAGCGTATGAAATAAAATTAATGATATTCTATAAAAAACTGTTTAATTGAGTAATTCTAAGTTAATCGCACAAAAATGATCCAGTTATTGCAGAGGATGTGAGTTCTACCTTTCATTAAATCAGTACAAATTAATGATTTGAGCGGCTCTGAGCATGGAGCAGTCGTTATTGGGCAATTAGTTAGTGGTCCGTTAGTTAGCCCCTAGTAATGCACCTTTGTAACTCACGTTATACGGACGTTTATGCGTACGCGTAATTGTAATGCGGAAATATTGTTAATAAATGTAAAGAAACTTGCGCTCGCGTAATTAATACTGTTCATTTATATTTTGTTGTTCGTTCTCGTTGCGTAGGCGCTGCGTAGCTGTTGTCATGGATTTTTGAAATGATCAGGCCATTCTTGAAGATTATGTTTATAGAAAATATAAAATAATCTATTATTAAATCAAATAATTTAAACTAGTCGAATAAAAAAAGTTTATAAAAAGAACTTTAAGCCTCCTGGTAAATTAAACACGATATAGTGCATTGGAATTTTAGATGAACAAAATATTATGTATTTCGTATAGTAACAGTTAGATGTTAAAAACAAACAACGAATAAATGAAACGAAAAGAGATGCGCTACTCGTATAGACAAATATTGATAGAATCTAACTCGCGGTTACATGACCGTTAGTCAGCTGCCAGTCTGCGCGGGCGCAGGCGCAGGTGCGGGCGCGGGCGCGGAGACGTGCTCATGCGGGGACTATTTATAAGTGCTGTAAACACTAATATCTACAATGAACTAGGACCATTTCAATAGGAATGCGTCTTCGGACGCGAACATGTCCCAAATAATATTGCTAGCTTCGTGAGACGAATGAAAGATACATACATACATGTTGGAACATTGCATTACATTATATTGCTTTCAATGATCATATGATTCGGTAATGGCGTGACCTGATGCCTTGTCATGAACAGAAAGTAGCTTATTCATTATGGGTATAATTCCAGTGGTAGTAATCATGTAAAATACGTAGAAAAATGGTTAATTTTACCATGTTCGAGAAAGTCATCTGTATAAGACCTATTCAAATATAATTATAGAAGATATTGACATTAAACCGACTGTAACGCGGACGCGCTGTAGGTACTGCAGTGTATGCGCGTATACGTTAGTTATCTAACCAGATTTGCTCTTTAAAATATCATTTTCGTAATAAACATCGATGTTCTATCCACTACATGTATCATAGAATATTGAAATAACAACTAAATATTAAAACCTTGTGGCACACCTATAAAATTATATGTTAAGAATTCTTGGAAAGAAACAGTAGTAAATGAATCTAAGAAGCTACATAAAGATATCTATGTATAATATTTGCACCATTGGTACTACATCTGCCGTACTATACGCCTTTTGCGCAACAGGTTTAATTTTCTTATATAGGATCAATACAAAATATGTTGCCTATCAGATGCTACTAAAGTTTCTTTTAAACAGTCGCTGTAAAAATAGAACTCACAACAACTTACATTCGCCCTACATCCCGCCCTGTGTATGGTACGCGCAACCGAGTGGCGAGGTTTCCTCAACCCTCGCACAGTGTTTTTTACTCCCAATTAGCTTAAGCCAAACTGAAAATATCAATAAAAAATAATTTACATGAGAATGAATGAATGTGATCAGAGATAAACTACGTAATACTGTCAATAGTAAAATATGCAGTAAGTTTTTTATTGCTCTAATTTTTAAACCAATAATACTTACATGTATATATGAATGTGAATGGTTTTAGTTAAATAATTTAAAAAATATAACATGTAATAATGATAACAGGGTGTCAATGTCAAGGTCAGCCTCTGCACCTATATGACGAGTTGGCTGCGCGGTTCACTCACCCTCGCCGCGCCGCGACGCTACAATGTTGCTTGGCGCGACTCACTCCTCATGTGCTCTCATAACATCAGACATTGTTTATTGACAATTTAATATTATGAATGAAGAAAGTATACATTTACGCGAAATATTGAAACAGTGGGATATATACCCTGTCCTCCGACTGTCTGAATGCCAATCATTCTTTGATTTTTGCGATTTCAGCAAGTTTCTTGTTGGAAATGAACGCTTCATCTTCAATTTCTTACTGAGTTAGGCCTGTAAAAGGATTTTTTTGTCATTATTACACTTTGCACAATTAGTATTGATAATAAATCTACACACGTAATATGTTTGTTTGAAGTTGGGAATAACAAACCTACTCATAACAGATTTTAGGTTTTTTTGAAATACAGATTTAATTAGTTTTTTTTATTACGTTATTAAAATATTAATAATCATCGGAGGTATTCCACTTGGTATCAAATTTCACGTTAGTCGGGTAAAAATAACTTTTTTCTATAATGAATAAAGTTTGATGCACACTAATTATAGCATAGGTACATAAGTAACTCTCTCATCTAGCTAAATATTTGAACTAATTTTGTATGGGGATAGTTTAATAGCTTCTCTAAGGGTAATATTATTACAACAAGGTTTGCATGGGAAAAATCGCTTGACTTATGTATGAGTAACGTTTTGGCATCCCGCTAGTTTCATCATATATTTATTAATATTTTAATTATTGCACCGTGACTTTCAGAAAAAATATTATTTAAGCAATATTAGAAGGCCCAGAGTTCGGTCTCGCTGCGATGTTATCTTATCACTTTATCTCCTTAGTCACCGTTAATTACATGTAACGTGCGCTTTTAGGTATCAATCGATTTCCTTGCCGAGATGGCGGGCGAGATCATGTTGATCAACGTTTAGTAGATTTCATGCATTTTGTGCAGTCTCGCGAGCACAAATTATGACGAAAAATTGATATAAGCAATTATGTGCGTAATAAAGTGGAATTAAGCATAATGTAGAGTTGATATTTATTCTTAACTTTAGAGCGACGATAAAATGTTACAGTAGAAACTAAAACTGAATGTCTGTATGTTATATCAGTTGTAAAAAGTTACTTTAAAAAGTCATAATAATAACTTACTTTCGTCCCTAGTGTCTAACAGCAGCCTACGTGTTACTCCAGGACATAGTCTATCTGTATACTAAATTTCATACAAATCATCCGTTACAAAGTGAATTTGTAACAAACATACACACATGCACTTACTTTCGCAACTCTAATAGTAGTCCGATTTAAAAGAAAAACTACGTACATTAGAAACCTCCGCAACACCTGCGCCCGCTGCGGCCAGCGTCGCAGCGCCTGCGTCTGACCCCTGCAGCTTAATTCATTGCTTTCAAACATAAAGTGATAATTCCCATAGAATTACAATTGCACAAGTTATTATATCATAAACCAGTTATTCGTATTCTTGATGTAAATCAAAGTGACGGGGACGTGAGACGTTGTTTCGATATTAAAATATGTAATGGTTCAGACATATCCGTAAATAATAAGTATCGCTTTGAATACGAAATGAAAATATATTAAAATACTGCTATTTCCAATAACGACAGATCGACCAGAGAAAAGAAAAACACATGTATCTTATGACTAGACCATTACGCAGCTGATTAGCGGAATTGGTAGGTACGTACTGTTAAAAGCTCTCCATTGAACCTTTCATTTCTTTTAAACTACACCGAAATAAATATGTAGTGTAAGGAACTAAAACAGACTAATTAGTATATTATAATTAATATATAATCCATACTAATTATAATATGATGTCAAGTGCCTTTGACCTATTGCTTTCGCTTTTAAAGTTCGATGGAATGACAATTCGACACGACAGATGAAGAACTGACGGCTCATCGAGAAGGATCCCAAATTAGAACAGTTACTGAGATCTATGTGTTAAAAAAACCCGACAACTATACTACCGACTCGGAACTCAAACCCAGAACCTCCGGATCTACATGTCAGTCACTATATAAATATATTGACATCAAAATCGGGATATCGGGGAACGAAGCGAAGGCAAAGCAGCCAATTATGCTGGACATTCGAATAATACTTGTTCCTTTTAATGAATTCATGGTCAGCGTCGTCGCACTGTACGGTGAACACAAGAATGTGATAATACGAGTGCCACATTTCGATATAAATCAGCGGCGTTTGACGCGCACTGACCTATATGTGAGAATACCTTAATGAATGTAGAAAAGGTACCGTAACTAAAGCTATCAGCAACTCGCTAGAGCGAAGACATCTAAACTGGTATCCGCTCTGCGAAAGTATAATGTTTATGAACTTGTAGTTATCCATTACATATTTAATACTAGTTTGAGTCCGCAGTTCCGCTCACATGGTTAGTGAGGCGGGGAAATGGTAGCCTATATCAGTCTCTATAATATTATAAGTTTTTAATTTAATGTACTAATTCTATAATAAAAATCATGACCTCCGCTTTATCTCGTGCGGGGCGGGCGGAGAGAACGCAGCTTCAGAGATATGTATAACGATATTTACTAAGAGGGTCTGTTTTTAGTCAAATTAATAGCTATAAAGAATATTCCATTACATGTAGTTTAGGGGTTTTATGAGATACTATTGTAGCTTCCTACCTTCAATTAGACTTGAAGCTTTATGCATTCATTAGGGTTGAAAATGACTGTTCAAATATGACTTAACTTTAAAAAACAAATGTGACGTCTAACCGCTATGTCCCATAGTTAGAATGTGTCATTCCATATATTTTTAATTTCCAATTAAGTATGTTTATTGATTGTAGGAAGTCAACTTGGGGTACGGGGCTGTTACATGTGGCTCGTGACCGGGTCATCCTGCGACACTCGCGTCCGGCTGAAGTGTCCGCCGCGGCCCGCGCTCGTGTCGAACGTCTGGGAACTACTTTACATTCATACGCAATAAGAGTATGTTAGTCTTTCAAATGAATGCACTCTGTATTGTAATGTAAATGTTCACGACACATTCAGAAGAACTTTTCATGTTATTCATTGATCTGCGATTACGAAATGTTCAATTGCCTTTTTAAAAAGATATTATGATGTTTATTTATGATTTTCTTTATTTTATGTAAATATGTATATTGTATGGTTATATTGAACATATATGTAAATATTTTAGTGTGGGGAGACTAAATAAGTTGCTCCAAGAGTTTCATGTCTGCATATGGAGTGTTCCAAAGAACGTACTTGAGCACACGCGCCTGCATTATAATAGTTTTTCCGTTAGTTTTCTAGCTATAATTTCATATCCAATGGTAAGTAAGAATAAAAAGAATAGAAGAAAAGAATAAAGTTTTAGTGGAACATCTTTAATAAAGAAGCTAAAGCTCTAGCTAAATAATAAAGTTTGATACAAATGTTTAAAAGGTTAGTTTGAATCCGTAGGGAAAAAATTAACCGTTTTAAAAGCTTTAACAAGTTCTTAAACACTAATAGCTTCTACTATCAAATAAGTAAATATGTTGTTAGAATGAGAATTAATTTGTGTGAGAACCGCCTCCATCTTGGAAATATTTTAACACTATTAATACTATTTAAGAAAATAAATAAACTGTAATATATAATGCATTTTTAAGTAGCATCGGTTTAGGGAACCGGTTTTTAAGTAGAATGTATGTTATAAAAATATTTTTAAAATAATTGGTCGTTTATCAGTCTTGAGGACGAGAGCGGCGAATATCGGATTGCTAGCGTATTAATGGTTCGCTGTGGACGAGATAGCGCGGTAATGACTAATAGTGTTTATAGTTCCAAGAAATCAATAAAAAAATAATACATCTTATCATTGCTTAATTCATTTTTTTAAATGGAATTTAATTATTTGATCTATCTTTACATATGAAAGAACTTAAAAATATGTTTCAGTAGTAAGCACACGCGCGAAGCATGTCGATAAGAATTAGCTTGTGTGCAACCTTTCGAATATATTCTTAAAATATTGATGTGATTATTAAATAATGAAACTTAAAAGTTATGTCAAGCTTAGTAAAAAAAATTATAAGTATAGGTTATTCATCATTAAATTAATTGAGAATCGATTATTAATCGTATAGGTTGTAGAATCAACTGTGCTTCCCTTAGGTACCTAGTGTATAGGTAAAAATATTTTAAACATTCACTTCATAAGTAGCGGGATAAAGCATTACCTGTCAGATTTTTGACTGAACTTAAAAAAAGGTACTTTTCGTGTTTTTTTTTGTCCACATATCACGCGATATCTTTGCTTATTGTGAATTGCTTTAAATAATTTTGTTGATTTTGTACTTCCAAACATATTTTAAGACAAAATTCTGAACAAAACTATAATAAAGACTTATAGGTAAATTATTTTTTATTTCGGCATACCTTTGTAATGAAAATTTTATTATCATATCATCAAGTTGCATGTAATGACAATCTCACAAAGTATTCACACATTAATTTCGCATGGTCATTGTTCCCATCAATGTTATACATATTATTTTGGTTTATGATGTCACTATTAATTGAAAAAAGTAAATAGCTGATGTTGAATATAAATTAACTATGTCATTACGAAATGCCATCATTAGGCTGGCGACTCGATTCATACTAAGTATGTACGTGTACGAATCAAAGCGACGACATGACATGTGTAGAGAGGCGCGCGCGACCGCACAGGACCGCGGTAATGAACAGGGTCCTAGAAGTGATCAATCTAAATTTCCGCATATTCAAGTGAGGATCACAGCAAATATGAATAGTTCGCAGCAGTGATGTAAGTTGGTCGCTGTCTAATTGCCGCTGGCGGGTCGTCAATCAGTCGCGGCTCCTTTAAGCTATTTAGTGGGACAATACCCTTGTAAATAACACTTGTGGTATTTGAAAAATGGCAGCCATGCCTCGTAAATTGTGAAAATTATTTGACACGAAGTTCAGTTGTTAAAATAAACGTATTAATGTCAATCTCTTATCCCGTTAAAACCCCTGACGCTCAGTGGCGAAAGTTGTATATTATTATATATGTAATAAACTCATAATAGAGAAATTGAAAGAGCAAAGAACCGAAGCAAATCATTACAAATATTCAACTATTAGATTATTTATGAAATACATTATAAATTCAGTTTGTCTAATTTATTAATATTCTGGCCAATAGCCGGTATATTATTCTAACTTCTAACTGCGTTGAAGCCTCGATCTTCGACGCAGGACATGCGACACAGTGACACTTCGCCACGCCACTTGTCAAATCTTGTAATTTACTTAAAATAAAACAATATATTTAAATGTAAACGAATGCCCGCCGATACGCTCATGAATAATTCATAATCATGCTTTATTATTTATTTTAATTATCTAAAAACAACTAAAACATATGAAGACTTACTACCAAAATAAGCTTTCGATTAAACGGGTCATTCATTACGTTTGTATTTTATGAAGATATCCTGGTAGGAAAAATTGTGGTGATGTACAAGTTTGGATCATATGGTTCCATACCGATAAGATAAGAACGTCTAGTTGCATTATGTGCCGGCACAATTTAATCCGCCTGCGACTTTTCCAAGTCCTCTACCTCATAAAGGGAAAAGTGTGTATGGTATAAGAGGTTGTCCGATTAAAATATAACCCATATGTCTATGTAATTTACACTAAAGGTTTATTTAATAAAAGCGAGTACGAATAGTCGCGTGAGCTGTTGATGTGGACTAATCGGCTTCCAATACTACAGTATAATACTCCATTGAGTAAATCAGTCAAATTAATCCGAGAGCACCTGTTTGATCTTTAACAGGGCTGCGACTCGCCCGTCAAACGATGTACCGACATTGTTATCAGTTTTAGACATAATATCGGTACTTTTACCTCTAATGTTTTTTTAAACTAGGGTCGAGATTATAGTCGATAAAAACTATATTTGACTTAAGCTCAAGAGCATAATATAATAAAAGTTTTAATATTTTTTTTAACATTTAATATATTTACAATATAATACAAACAAGTACAGCTGGTAATCTTCTAAATCCATTATTAAATATTTGTGATAGATTGTTGTATCGACAAGTGCATGTCCCTAGATCTAAGAATAGTGTAGTCGTCGTCGCAAATATCGAATCTAAATCCGTCTGGAGTTATGTATTGTCGGACGCTAGCGCCGCGGAACTGCGCACGCGCATGTAGCAACATTTCTTATTGGTTTTCTGAAACCAAAGTATATATTACGTAAAACTATTCTTCATCCTCTAGCCGAGTAAAGCAGTGGACTTGGCTTGAGCTTAATTTGGTCAGTCGATGTATTTGATTTTCATGACATGTACAATTTTTATTTATTTAGATATACATACATATGTACGTTAAAAGATAACATTAATAACAGTTAATAATTTTCAAAGAGTATGAAATCATAAAGCAAAGTTGTATAACGATATTTAAATATGTGCTGATTTTATTTTTTACTATCGGCGTGAAACTTCGCGCTGTTAAAATACTGAAATAAGCTAAGTTTTATGAGTATTACACCAACTATCGCACACGATGTGGGGCAGCTCGTGGACTCGTATAGCGCAAGGCCGCGAACACTGTCGTAATTCTCTTGATATTGACCTATTTTAATATAATATTTTAATAATTGACGAGGTTCGCGGCATACAATTTTCTGGCTTAATTTCAATTTTTCTTGAAAAAACTGATATTAAAAAATAATGATTGGTTTTTATAGAATGAGTAAAAAATACCCTAGTAGTATGGCAGTTTTCACTGAAATATAATAGTTAATAATAGGAAAGAAATCGAAGTCCGAAACAGAATCCGTTAATGCCTTGATGTCGAAGATGCGACGGACCGGTCGTTATGCAAATGCTCGGTAGTCCCAAAACTTATGCTACTAATGAGAATTGCTTGTTTCTACATTTCTATTTAATAATATGAATAAAATGAATAATAATTATGTGATATATTTAAACTCTGAACTCTTGTGAACAAAGTAGAAAGTCTGAGAGCGAAGACTCTTCTTCTAAGTGTAATCTGTTATATTTCAACATCGATTGTCGAAGGACAAAATATTTATTTGCAGCTTTTCAGAAATACATCAAAACTTCACGATATCTAAAAAATATTCCATGCAAGTGTAAAAAATCTATAACAATGCAATGATATTGTAACAAAAAGTTGTTTCTTAACACTCCTAAGTAGAGTTTTTCTCATTTCACGCAATGAACAATTGATCTACTTTGAAATAAATAATATTTTTTATTGATAAAAACACATTTCTCATAGGTCTTCCTCATTTCAGTATTCTAAGAACATTAAATAGTGATTTTTATGATTTTTTTATTATTAAAAGCACACTAATGTGCATGAGACGAAGGGAAATATGCACGCTACAGCCTCTAGGGTGAGAAATTAAGATAGAGGGCTAAGACAGCGTTCTACAGTCGCTATCTTGGAAATGATATATCTAAGCCTTTTAGTACGTAGTTAGAATATTTCTTTTATGTAAATATATATGTAGTTTAAAAAATGGAGTTGTGAAGGGGAACAGAACGAGCGTCACGTCGGTCACATATGAATAAAGTCACAGCACTTAATACGTAATTAAACAAATAAATACAGCCCAGCGGGCAGCGGGCAGCGGGCAGCGGGCGCTCGACACACGACGGTATTTATAATTTTTGCAACCTTTAATTTATCATTTATTTGTGAGAAAAATACAAATACAAGATTTATGTATTTGAATAATCGATTAGGAAACGCAAAAAATGTGGAAGGTGTGTTCTAAATCGCTTTATAAATTATTCTAAACACATAACTCTGAATGGAACATTCGTTATTATTTGGATATTTAATAGCCTTTAGTGGATTGGTTTCGCATTTCCAATATAATATTAAGATAAGCGCGCATTTCTATTATATGGAACTAGATTTTCATCTTTTTTGTGATGTAATAGTCTATCCAAAAACAATCTATATATTCTACTTACTATTACTGTACAATTTGTATTATTTATTGATATTGGAGTTATCATTTCTGAAATCTAATTTGAACAATTTGATTATTTATTATTTAAATATATTAATATTTCTAATGAAGTATATTTTCTTAGACACAAATCGTTAAAAAGCTCACTTAATACCCATCCATCGTCCAAAACTAACAAGTCTAAATTTTTTTCTAGTAAATATGGCTAAGATGACATTTACAAATATTATATTTCAAGTATAATTCACCCATAAAGGGATGGCAAAATATGTAAGGATGATTTATTTCTGGTCTTTATTTGAAAATTGATACGATTTGAAAAAAATGTAGCCAGGCAAACCCGGAACACTGCGCTAGTAAACAATAGAAATAGACAGTTCGTATGTAGCGAAACGTCAAGGGCCTCCTATTGCGGGAAGTGAGATCAAAGTTGTCTCACCGCGAAGCTGTCGAAGCTGCCAAAACTTTTCCGAAAAAAATCTCTAGAAATACTTCTCCCTAATTGCCGGCTAATTCTGTTATCAACGTCACGGGGTCGTTGACTTCCCTTATCTTTGTTTTCCACGTTTTTCCACTCTCCGAATGATTATTTCAATTTGTCACATTACTGTAACGTTTATATGCCGATTACGCGTGCAAAGGCTTCAGTGAAATAATAGGTGTAGTTTTTTGTGACACAATATTTTACCAAAATTATTTTATGCGTATATTTTTAGAGCCCAAACCAAGCAAAAATATGAAATACAATGTTTGTAATACCATATAAAATGCAATCCATATAACCAATTAAATTCACCAAACATTTTCTAACCTTTGTTATTAGAGACAGGTATATTTCTAAACAAAGAACATTCTCCACATTTATTTGCACTTTAAAATTCACTTTCAAGATTCCGAACAATAAATGTTATGGACTTAGTGATTGTGTTATATCGCAACATAAAGCATTCTTTTGATGTAAAATATTGTAGGTAATATTCAACAGATAATAAATACAACTTCCTTGATGTCTGTTTGAATATGAATTCATGCAAATGTATCGGAGAGCTGCAAACGAGACGTTAGGCGCGGAGCACAACGGCGCGGCGTGCGAGTGCGCCTGCGCCTGCGCAACCATCGCACGTCTGCGGTCGCGGAGATTATGATAACCGAATGCTGTTTTATTAGGTTGTAAATTTCTTAATGGTAATTTTTTACTATTTTATTATACGATCGATAGATTGTAGACGATACTTACCTTAAATAGCAAATAGAATTCATTGATTATTTATTCAAAATTTATCACTCGAGGGGAGTTTTAAATAAAACTTTAATTTTTATCTATCTAAATGTTTTCAGATTTTGTCACGGATTTATTTTAATTTTTGGTTCCCGACGTTTCGAATGCTTTACAGCAATCATGGTCACGGGAGAGATTCCTCAGTATTTCGCGTGACCATGATTGCTGTGAAAAGATAGTTTTATTTAAAATGTCAAATATTCGCGTAAATCTAAGAAAGTATTACTCAAGTGGGGTTTCAAAGGTCTTTTACGTTTGAAACCCCCTTGAGTCATTCATTAATTAGGTTTTGATCCATCTATTCGTAACAGTCGCTGCTTCGCTGTCGGTAATTAAAACATTTCTTTAGATTAGACCAAGCAATTGACGAAAGTCTCCTCATATCATATATCCATGTACATATGCATATGCGGTGATGTCTCTAAATGTACAATTTCCTATTGTAAGAGATAAATTCTATATCTTTGTATAAAGGGGACAATTTATGGAATTCCTAATTTTTTAATTACTAATTCTCAACCTAATACTTTCCTAGATTTACGCGAATATTTGACATTTTAAATAAAACTATCTTTTCGGATTTTTTGGCGAATTTATTTTGATTTTTGGTTCCCGACGTTTCGATTGCTTTACTAAGCAAAGCTTTAAAAAACAATCGAAATGTCGGGAACCAAAAGTCAAAATAAATCCGCGAAAAAATCCGAAAAGATAGTTTTGTTTAAAATTCTCAACCTATTATTTATTGTCTAAAATATGCGAGCGAAGCAGCTTACGTAAACTAGTTTAATTGTAAAATACTCGTAGTTATATCGTTTTAATATTCTATTAGTTGCAGTGCATTAATTAATGTTATAGCACCTACCCATTACTGTAAACATTAATGTTGGTTGTGTTTTATTGATTTTCATCACGAGTACGTTATTAACAATAAGAAGTTTAATTAGATTTAAAAGTGCATGTACCTATTAGAATTTTATGTGGATAATTCGTCATTCACTCGTTATCATCGATGAAATTTGAAGTTGTATACTTTTATTATATCAGATAGTAATCGTTATTATTGTTTCAATTAACAGCTGTAAGATGCAGTTCAAATGAAATCTGTATGATGCTTTTCTCTAAGCAATAGATAACGGGTTCGATTCTTATAAGGAGCAAATTCTATTTATTGTTTACATTCAAACGGTAGACTAAAATTTGAAAGATATTGAATGTACAGATATTGAATGTTTCAGCCCGTCCGTCTATTAGTGCGAGAACGTATTGCGACGTCGGCGACGTCTCCAGAAATAAGTTTTCATTTGAAGACTAGTATATGCTAGTTCAAATATTTGACACTTAATAAAAACTATCTAGGTTTCTGGAGTTCATTCAACTGCTCATCTCACGAGATGCGACATCGCTGCACGTAAGATATTCGTGAATGATTTGTGACCTCAGTATATACAATCATTGCATACAATAATATAATAATCATGTTGACCTTCTCGCCCTCTATGTAAATCTTCGCTACGGACTGTAGTTCCGCAGGACTTTTTCATGTCCCGCAACGAGAAGACTCTTTATACATCTATGTAAGGAGTAGGTAAGGACTACATCCTACCAAAAAGTTAGTATAAAGATATATTTTCAAAAATTTTGCGAATTTTGAGTTTTTAAATATTAATTTAAAGTTTAATAATAGTATTAAATAATGACCGTTTCGTAGTATCGGTCCGCGCGCGTCGCGTCGCCGCGTGCGACGACATCGCGATGTGTGGTCTGCGGCCGCGACTCGAGAAAGTATCGCTCACTTAATAAATAAGCTTAATCAAAACATAACCCTGACACTGTATAATTAAAATAAAACGTTATCGAGATGAGTATTATTGAATTGTGCAATAATAAAAAACAATATAGGTGGCGATTGTGAAAGTAAATTAATGTCTTCATGGACGTTTCCACAGATTAAATTTAAATACAGTCATAATATATTCTACCTTTCAGAGATATCGTGACTTTTGGTCCCGAATTCGGTTCTAGCGTCTCCTTTATTTCTATGAGTATCTATATGCTAAGACAATGGAGTAGGTAGTTGTAATAAGGCTTAGGGCAGATATTACGTGAGTTAGAATGACATCGCAAGTTTGATTAGTTTACAGAGTTGTAATTGCTATGCATAATTAACCTATAAGACAATCGATAATCAAGCTATTTAACTTTTTAGGGTTCCGTACCCGAAGGGTGCCAACGGAACCCTATTACTAAGCCTGCGCTTTCCATCCGTCCATTAGAGGGCTCTATCTCATGAACATATCTCGTGTTATGAAGAAATAACAATGAGTAACTTAAATTAAAAGAATGCGATTAACTCAAAGTAAACAAGATCTCTTGAGCATCATCCGCGCGCTCAGATAAGATTATAGTTATAGTGGCTTTTGTTATTTTATCACGCATGTATTTACTGAACGTACTAACGGAATTCTTCGAAATATATACAGATTATAATTGAAATAAACTATTTTATATAAATCATTGCTAAATAACTGAAATTCCGCAGTAAACACAAATCATACGGTTAAAGCTAATTAAATATGTTCTCCATACACACGAATACTCGCTATTCTTTAAAAAACCATATGGCATATACTTAAGTGAGATGTCGAAGATGAAAATAAGTATTTTATAACACTATATAATACACATTGATATTTTACATGTAGCTCCGCAGAAGGATATAAAACATTAGATAGTGCATGGACATTATTAAAATGATTCCATATAATTCTCGTTTACGATGTGAAACTGCAGCAGAGGACTGTTTTGTCGTTAAATTTGATTATATGGATATTGGATAGGCTACACAGGCTAAACTGTCGTTTCAGTAGTATAATACGCGTAATTCATAACTGTTTATTATAATAACTTTCTTCAACAGGTCGCCGTGTCGATATAAACATTATACGTTTACATGACCACAATAAAATATGATTAGTTCGTCACTTTCTAAGACATCATAATTTGCCGAGTACGTGACGTAAATTTGAAGTCATCTTCGTACTACCTATAGTTTTTTTTTGGATAAAACCAGTCGTGGATGCGGTCGACTGATTGCCTGACTGATGCTCCAACTGGTGGGTCGACTGGCCGGCCGACTGGTGATTACATGCGGTTTCATCTGTCAATTAGAATCCATTCAATCATTGTTTGCTAATTCATTCAACGTATCGGGTGTCTGATTGATGTTTGAGTTAAGCTGTGAAAAAACACAAAGGTGTACCCAATTATATTCATAATTAATGTTGTGGTTTCTAACTAAAGTTTCACGCGCCCGGTGCTGGCGGCACTTGCCCCGTGCGCGCTCGGTCGGTAACTACTCGGTGCTGTCTGTTTGAAGTCCGCGTAGCTAATGACTTTTTCCTTTTCTTTTGTGATTACCTTTAGCATTCAAAATGTGTTAAATAAAATTTGCTCTTTGAACTTAAATAACTCGAACTAATTTATAAAAATGTTACGAGTAGCTACTATCAATAAAAGCTTTAAATATTTTAGAGCGCTATAATAGATAGTGCTCTGGTACATAACTAAGTTCATTAAAAATCGTATAAATATGTATTAAGACAGAAACAGTTATAGTCAATGCAAATAAACGCTAAATATTTCATTGATTTCACAATTTGAATAGAGATCCCTTAAAACTTTTTTTTATCTAAAATTCTTGCCTTATCGAGATAAAACAAGCGCGGTCTGCGGCGGGCGGCGGCGGGCGGCGGCGGGCGGCGGCGGCGATACATCACATTATCTGATGTATTGTAGTTTATGCGACAACTGAACATATAATTGCCGGCGAAGTAGTTATTACTGTTGCAACTTGATACTGATATATTGTTGTTGCAAGAAACTATACATTTTCGGCACTTACGAACTGGAAATCGTATTGAGGCTTAGATATTTAAATATTTCGTAATTGTCAAATATTGATTTAAATTGTTGTATTAAGCCCCTTTTAACGTCCCACTGCTGGGCACGGGCCTCCCTTCAGTACGAGGGGGATTAGGTCTCCCATAGTCCACCACGCTGGCCAAGTGCGGGTTGACGGACTTCACATGACTTTCGAAAACTTGCTAGGTTCTCTCAGACATGCAGGTTTCCTCACGATGTTTTCCTTCACCGTAATACAAGTGGTAATCATGTTAGAAATGATTCGCACATGAAAATATCAGAGGTGCGAGACCCGGGATTTGAACGCTCTTCACTCAATTTCCCAAGTGAGCGCGTTACCACTGGGCTACCACTGCCCCAGATTTTAATTAGGTTTTAAATATTTTTTTTTACTGTTTTTGCTAAGTCACGTTATATTATTTTATATTTTAAGAAATAAACGATTCTTCAGAACAAAAAGCATGATATTTCCCAAATTCAACGGCTTAGTGTTTCTAATTAGAAAATTATCTTTGAACGGCGAAATTCATTTTGTCTTTTATTTACGTTTCGGTTCATATTTGACCGTTATCAGCGAGACAGTAGCTAACGGCAGTTTCAAACTAGACACGACTTAGTCGAAGTAGTTTAGTTTTTTACGAGTAGTCAAAAAGTTTTTAGTCCACCATCTAGATAGAGTCGCTACCGCAGTAAAGTTCTACGACTACATACATCAGTGAGGGCTTAGCAATATTTTAATAGCTTATAAAACTATTATATATGTATTTAGTACATAAAAATGTTACTGCAGTAGTAAATGTAACGGGACGTTCCGATAGCGACGTGCGATTAAAACAATAAGGTTAGACAGTGTTCGCTCAATCGAAGATATTTTTGTATTTTTTTGGCTAAGCTGATATCAACTTGTGTTATCTTAAATGTCAGTTGGTAAATTGAATATTAATATTAATATGACTTGTCGATATTCCGCTTTTTATTTCTCAGTTCGTTGCATAAAACAAAATAACAAATTTTAGTTTCAATTATAAACCGTGTTTGTTTGTGCAGTTGATTGCTAAAGGGTTAAATAACTTAGATAAACTTTTAGAAATTAGTAATAAAAAAACATAAAGATCAGTTTTTTTATTCATTTTTGAATACTTATAATCTTATATAACATCTGGTAAAAGTTATAAAAATGTATGGGGAGCATTCCAAAGTTAGTGGAGTAAAGTAGTCATGAGTACCTACTGAGCATCGCAGTACAGACGCGGATACGCAGACACGCGACACATGTACACGATCTTGTAAATTAACCGCAAGTAAGGACCTAATTAAACAAAAGTTATTTACAGCGCTACATGTTTTCTATTTTTATATTCACAACTTACAAAGTTAATACATTTTTCAATATTTTTAATTTACTTTACAATGAGAGTAAGACTATATGTTATTACAATACTTCTAGTACCTCCAACCCATAAATATCTAGCGAAGTTCAATTTCTAAGTCACTTATATTAAAAAGTTAAAAAATCTGTGAAAATCTTACCATGGTATCTTGGCTTAACTAATTAATTATAAATGTTAATACTTTTCCGTGGGAACAAGTATTTGTCATAGTCAAATTTAACTTTTTTCACCAAATAATTTCATCTACTCTCACACTTCATTAGTCTAAATTAAGTAGCCCATTTACTGAGATAGCCACTTGCCTTCTGTAACCACTTGAGATCGAGTAACCGAGTATTCATTACGGTTCCGAAGTGTTAAAGATTACCATCAGATGTTTTACTTTGATAATTACGTTTGACTCACATATGTAGTATTGCCATATACATATCGTACTCTAATACGAGTATTCTCTGTCAGTATGAAGCGCTGATGGCATACTGTAGTTATTAGTTCCTAATGTATACTAATATTATAAAGCTGAAGAGTTTGTTTGTTTGTTTGTTTGTTTGGTTGAACGCGATAATCTCAGGAACTACTAAACCGATTTGAAAAATTCTTTTTGCATTAGATAGGCCGTTAACTGAGGAAGGCTATAGGCTATATATCATCCCGGAAAATGTACAGTTCCCGTGGGATAGATTTGTTTTTGTCAACCCGATGCGAAGCATGGGTGAATCGCTAGTAGTTTATAATTTTTAAGTAAAGCTATTATAAAGAAGTGCAATTTATTAGTTTGCTACCACTGAAACTGATTCGATCCCAGCAGTTTTCTTAAATACGGGAAGCGATACAGCGGCAGACACTAGAATAACTACTTCAATTATAATAAGAGTTGTTTCAAAAGGAAATGAAACGTTCAAAAATCTATTAATAAATAACACACATACTTCCAAGTGTGAAGTCGACAAATGTCAATATAATAAGTTTATATCCTCATGATAACAATGAAGAAACATCTCAGCGCGAGTTACTTTCGACGCGGTAATTAATATGCCGGTAATCCACGCACTGTATTTTAAAATAACCTCCCCGGATTTAGTTCGTTATACAAAATCGAGTCCAGTTTACAGTTAATGTTATTTTATTACGCAACCGATTTTGAGCGAATTCCAAAACAATTTAAGTTTCTCGTCCCTCCACAGTTTATACAAAACCGGGACCGGATAGTTGTGAGATGGAATTATAAAATGATAACGAATTCGGTTCGTGACGCCATTAAAGGTATTTGACATTCACACTTGGCCCGTGAAGCGAAAATTGTTTGCTTTTGTTAACATTTTTATCTTTTGTTAAACTAATAATTATTATTTATTTTATGTGTAGCTGTGATTTAACAGATTTATAAGGTGTTTTTGTTAAGAGCGTGTGAACAACTGGGTTACTTTTATTTATAATTTAAATACGCGTGTGTCGACGTACATACGTATACGTGTCGCATTTCCGATTGACTAATAACTTCTCGAGAGTTTAATAAGAGACAAAGTGTTCAGCAATAACGTTACAAAAAGCGTATTAGTTACATTTTATACCATTTATAGACTGAAATCTATTATTAACATAAACCATTATTTGTTACAGATTCTGAGACGGCGCCCGCGAAACGGATCGCTTGCGGCTAAGTAAAACGAGACGCGTTGCACAGTGGTGCAATACAATGCATTTTCACACGCATACAAATCTCGAACGAATAAAACAACTCACTTGAAATATAAAGACAATCGAAACTATAATGCACCTATCAAAACGATAGGATAATATATAGATTTATTGAAACCCAGTTCGGGCGCCACTTTTGATACGAAAGCTTCGTTGGGACAGTTCGAAGAGCGAGCAAACATAAGACACTGCGTAGAATCCAGACAGGCGTGTTTGCTATGAGTCACGTGTCGCGTGAGCCACGTGACTTGAGCGTGTGAGGTGTGTGAGGTGTGTGAGGTGCGCGAGGTGTGCGAGGGGTGTGAGGCGGGGTGGGTGTCAGCGTGGCATGTGCAGAGGGTGAGGCGTGACGGCGCCCGCGCGGCTGCCATGGGCGCGGCGCGCCTCGCCCCCGCGCCCGCGCCCCCTGCGGCTGCTACTGGCGGCGCTGGCACTGGCGTCGTGCGCCGCCGCCCCGCCCGAGCGCCCGCAGCGCTCCGCCAACCTGTCCCACATCACAGGCACCTCCCGGACCATACAGATGTTCCTCAAGAACCGCTATCTCCAGCTGATGCCGGATGGCACCGTCAACGGTACCACAGACGTCAACAGCGTTTACAGTGAGTACCCCTTCTCAGTCAGTCTCTTTGCTTAGAATAAGATATAACTTTTCTTATGACATAAAGTCAATAATAAACAATGCTAACAGACAAGTTAAACAACAAATAATAAAAACAAGATTAAAAAATTAATCATTAAAAAATGATATCTGCACAGCAGTGTACCATCACAAAAGGGAAGGTCACTCGACCTGTGTTGATCACGCGGGGATCACATGCAATGATCCCAACGTTTGACGCTGATCTTCAGTGACTTCTTGATCCTAGGAATAACAGGGACGACTTTAAATATTACGTAAAGATGATCACTTAACTCATATAGATTGACATTGCTGTATACAAAAACAATAACCACACAACATCAGCAATCATATAAGGTAACCCTCGACACAGGGCGACGTAGTGAGGGGTTAGTTTATACTGCAGTTTATTTAATTACCTTATCACTCATTTAATTTAATTATTAAACTCTCTCTCTCTCAAAAGCCCTTTAACTGTTAGCCGATAACAATATAAGCAAATATCAATACAAGTAGATACCCTTTATCAGTACTATGCGTTTGGAGCTCATGAAACAATGGAGAAATGCTCTCTAATAATGCAATCAGAGGATTATCATTAAAAAAAAGTACAATTAAGCAAAACGTTCGATGCGTATATGGTTATATAACTATCGAAGGTGTCCATTATCGTATAGAAATCACGAAGGTATCTATTACGTACGGTCATTGGTGATGTCAATAATCTCGTAATGGTCATTGCGGCTTGCATTTTTCCTGGTATCTGGCCACTATTTCTCACTATGTTACTGTAAATGCGCAATGTTATGTCATTCGATATCGCGTTCCCGGAAATATTGTGGTATCTACACTCTATACTCTACACGCCACACTCGCCGCGCCGCCGCGCCGGGGCAAATACGCATATTGAAGAGTTATTCATAAACTATGTAGAGATCAATAAAAAAATTGTATCAATAAAAAATTGTATAAATGTATATAATACCTTTGAGATGTTTAACACCTTAGTCTCTCCCATGACCATGATTGCTGTAAAGCATTCGAAACGTCGGGAACCAAAAATCAAAATAAATCCGCGAAAAAATCCGAAAAGATAGTTTTATTTAAAATGTCAAATATTCGCGTAAATCTAAGAAAGTATTCTAAGAAAGTATAAAAGTGTATCAAATAAAGCGTGCTTGATATAAATTATTTCTGCGTAATATTATCGTTCAGCTGTAACTTCCAAAATATAACATTTACGGTTTAATTAGCAAATATAATATTTAATATAAAAAGAAAGTGATTTTAGGACTTTTAATTAAAAAAATATCACGCATACTGAATTAGACTGTATAAAACATGTACGGACAAATAAATGAAATCCGTAATGAGATGCGACTGCGGCCATCCAACCACTCAAATGTCCGTTATAATTTTTAGTGAAATAACGGAGAGAGCATTTACTAACATAAAATGTACTGTAAGGCTAAAGCTGTTCAAATCGATTTAGACCTGGAAGTTGAAACTATTAATGTCGTTACACATTTAGATAGCGCGTCTGACGCAGCGCAAAAACTTTATACGATTCAATAAATTTAGAAGCAAATCCTTTGAATCGTTCTTAATCTTATTTCTATATCGATAAATGACATTCATACCGAGTACGCGGAGGTCGAAGAGTTCTATAGTTACTTATTCTAATACTAACTCTATCTACACGTGAGAATCGAACTTGTGACATTTGTCGGTGCTGACCACACCACATTCTAACGCAGTCGTTTTATGCAAATTGTATTCATTTAACATATTATTATTTCCTAATTATCATTCATCTTTAATGGCCTGGACCATTAAAATTTAATAACACAGGAAAATTTTAATTTAAATTTATTCACATGTTAGACCATAAACCAGCGACCACGTGACGGGCGTTTGTCTACAATACTTACGTTAAAAACATAAAATATGTATAGGAATATTTATATGGGAACACTTAAGCGCTTTATTATAGTATAATTAATGTAAAATATAGCAAATTAAAACATATGCAGGAATTAGGTTTTAGCCACAACTACGTTGTCTAATCCAGCGGCTCCCAATTTTTTTTTTGTGAACCCTAATTAATCATAATTTTTTAACAGATCCCCATTTTGATAATAACTAAACGGATTGTGTTGTAGTTGTTGTAGTTAGAATACTTTTTTGTTTGACTTGAAAGAACAAATCATTAATGAAAAATGTTAATACTTGCAATAATATTTATTGTTCCAAAACTATTTAATGTGATGAATAATTTTTTTTCACATATTTATTTATTACGCATATAATTATGCTTCATATCTGACAACGTTTTATTTAACTCTCGGTTGGAACTCGGAACCCCTATAACACTTCTACGGAACCCTAGGATTCCGCGGACCACCATTTGGGAACCGCTAGTCTAGTCGATGGTTATATCGTGGCGCAGACGGTCGCCAGACGACGTTGCGTAATACATAGAAGGCGAGTCGTGCCGAGTCTTTAAATATATTCAAATTTTAAACAATAAAATTATATTCAACAATTTTCATATCAAGTCCTGGTTTATTTCTTTATTTTTTTTAAATGTTGGCTAATGCATTTACGTATACCACCTGTAGACATACAGGAGGTATTGGTTATGTGGAACTCTTCGGCTAGAAAAGCCAGTAATGCCAACGCCAGTAATTAGCCACTAAAACCCAACAAAATCTTAATGGGACTATCTATAATTTAACCTTTTTTTATTACTTATCCTTCTTGTATTGAAGGTCTTGGACTCTGCTAAGATAAACAGGGTTTGCCAAAGTTTGACATGCAAACATGAAAATACAAACCTCCATATTATCTCTTCCATATTTCCATACTTAAAGCTTTCTTGAGCCTCAAATTCTAAATTCCTCCACGATCATCTAAGTCTTTTATGTCCCCACATGTTCAAATACCAGGGTTTCTCCAGTTGTTTAGTTTTGTTCGTTTAAATGGAAAAATAACATGTATAGGTATAGATGTAACAGTCTAAAGTACGAGTATGATAAAATGATTTTAGAAACGAGCATATGACAATTAGCTAATATTATTGCTTTTTTGATACTTTTTTATTCAGAGACTATTATTGTTGTTCGCAAATACGTTTCGAGTTCGTGCGAGACGCCCGATGCGCCGGAGCAGTGACATAAATCATAGCCACAGCACGAAGGCGAACAAAAAACTCAGATAGAATGATTATATTTGACGCCTAAATAACAATACGGGATCTGAAATTTTAATCTACGTAATTACACGTTAGATGTTTAACTGTCAAATTGTAATAATGACTCAATTACGATGTGTATCGCTGCGGGCGGCGCGGCGGAGGTCCGCGGCCCGAGCGGCAGACGCTCGAGCAGCGACTGCAGGCGCACTACAATAGCTGTTATGTTTCAATTGACACACGTTTTGGGGTGTAATGCTTAACATTAACATAACGAAATGATATTTAGTTCGATGCGTCCGTAGTTGCCTGTATTGTATGTATTTCTCCAGGTAATAGTTTATTTATGAACTAAACTAGCGACTCACCCTCGCTTTGCTTCGGGTTCGTCCCTACAAAAAATAAATCTATCCCACGGGAACCGTACATTTTTCCGGGATGATATATAGCCTTCCTCAGTTAACGGGCTTTCTAATGCAAAAAGAATTTTTCAAATCGGATTAGTAGTTGTTGAGATTAGCGCGTTCAACCAAACAAACAAACAAACTCTTCACCTTTATAATATTAGTATAGATTTCATCTAAATCCGTCCCAGCATCCCAGTGTAAAGAAGTAATTAAAAGACACACACATACAACGCAAATATTTCGCATTTTAGTATTTCAGTATTGCTCGTACTTTTTGAAATAAAATTTCAATCGCACATTGATATAACAGCATCATATCTTGAGTCACTACTCTTTTTAAGCAGTACTTAGTACTTGAATAAGTCCGGACATCATCTGTAAAATGTAATATATTCAGTAGTTTAAGATGTGGTAAACATCGTCTATTACACAACTTCCTGCTGAGCCTCTGTCACTTCTAAGTTGCTAAGTAAGAAACATAAATGACTTGTCAATGTTGTACTTAAATATTATCAGAATTAAGGTTATAGATAATTTTAATTCCGACCGTAGAGAAGATGTACGAGGATGTAGTTTGGAAGCCACGGATGGTAGTTACTTATATCTCTATATATGATCTGTGCTTATATAAAAGTCTATTTGACATATTGGAAAAAGCTTTAAATGTCACGTGTGATGATTTATATTTTATAATAAAGGTAGTTGCACACACCGATCTTGGGTAGTAAGGAAAAGTGTTATGATTTGACACTTGGACTTCAACTACCACAGAGAGCGGACGTGTGTGACATTGTGGATCAGTTATGAGTTTTATTTCATAATACCTATCTATAGTGGCCTTAGTAGTATATAGGTATCTTATATAGTATAAGATAAGTGTTCTGATAAATAAGTGACTGAAACGTCACAAGTGGCGACGAGTCTAAGGGTAAGTGCAATCATATTTTCTGTTATGGAAAAGGGAAAAGATAATGAGATAAATTTATAAATACACAGTAATATAAAGTGCCTTTAGATTTCAAATACCTAGTTAAACGAATTATTACATAACTGTAGTAGTTCATATTGACATCAAAATTAAAGTTTTAGCACACAAAATTTGAAGGAATTGTCGGTATAACCATAAAATAACTGTCATGAATCATGTTTATAATCTATAAATTTATAATTCTACTATTTTTATAACAAAGGATTATAATAATTATATATACTTTAATTTCTTATAATAAATGAATATTATTGGTTATAATATAATAAAAATTTGAATATACTCGTACGCTATATACTTTTTATGTGGCATTTTTCCAATTTTAATTATAATTTTAAATCATTTTACTTTAAATTCATTTTACATGAAAAATAATGTTAATCGCCTCTAAATGTGTATTTTGATTACTGTGTATATAAAAAAATAAATAAAAAGAAGTAGTAAATCGTCTGGAAAGTCGATTGGTACTAGTTCTATTAAGTAGTAAATCGACCGAAAAGTCAATTGGTACTAACGATATTAAAGTAGTATGTCATATTATAATGACTGGTACTAGATTAGTAGTAAACTGAGGTACTCAGTTGGTACTAAAAATATTAATTATATAAAATCAGTAGTAAACTGAGATACTCAGTTGGTACTAAAAATGTTAATTATATAAAATCAGCAACAAACTGAGTTACTCAGTTGGTACTCAAAATGTTAATTATATAAAATCAGTAGTAAACTAAGATACTCAGTTGGTACTAAAAATGTTAATTATATAAAATTAGCAGTAAACTGAGTTAGTTGGTACTCAAAATGCTAATTATATAAATTCAGTAGTAAACTGAGGTACTCAGTTGGTACTCAAAATGTTTATTATATAAAATCAGTAGTAAACTGAGTTACTCAGTTGGTACTAAAAAATGTTAACACCTCCTGGTTAATTTCTAAGAAATTAATTGTTAACTGAACCACCGGTGGATCGGCGTTCGTTGACAGATTAATTATATAAAATCGTGATGCGTAAAAGTAGTAAGTCGACAGTGGTTCTGTTGATTGGTACTAATGATTGTGGATATTGCAGCGATATGACAAATCGGTTTATTGGGTAAATACCACAAACGTAATGTCTCAAATTCAACTTACCGAAACATTTGAGTATATGACTGCATCCGTAGGATTGCGATGGAGAAATGCAAGAGAGGTTTTGAAATATATAATGTCCTCCTGACCGTTTCCGGCCACGGCGGCCAATCTCATTGAGACTAGCCAACTGCGCAGGAGATATTATAGTGCACAAGTGTACGCGCAGACACAAGTGCACTCCCTATTCCCGTCACTCTCATACTCCGGTGGGACGACTACTCGACACGACCGGTGAGAGTTAAGGCGCAGGACCGACGGCTTTACGTGCTCTCCGAGGCACGGGGGTGAAACACCGCCAATTGAAATATACTTATTACGTTAGGTGTTACTGATGCTGAGAAAAAAAGAGCTCTATTATATGATCATAACCATGGTTCGCAGTCACCTACTACAAGTATTAATAAAATCGATATTAAGCGCGGTAAATTTACAAATGAGTAGTGTTCGCGATGTGGAAATAAGAACCATAACAGTGATAGTGATACCTATTCGGCTAAATTTAAACAATGTTTTAAATGTGTATATATTGGTCATTTTAGACTTCAATGCAAAACTATTATTAAGAAGCGGAAGGTTAACAGCTTAACATATATTAAAAACAAAAAAGCAAGATATAGGAAAGGTAATGAAGAACAATAAAGTGACAAATTGGTAACTGAAAGTACTAATGTTGATTATATATTTCATACTAGCGACTCACCCTCGCTTCGGTTCGGGTTTGTCCCTAGACAAAAAATTAATCTATCCCATGGGAACCGTACATTTTCCGGGAAGATATATTATAGTCCATAGCCTACCTCAGTTAACGGGCTATCTAGTGTAAAAAGATTTTTTTTAAATGGGATTAGTAGTTCCTGAGATTAGCGCATTCAACCAAACAAACAAACAAACGGACTCTTCAGCTTTATAATATTAGTACAGATTGGATTGTGTAATTGGTGATGTAAAAGTTGAAGTGATTATAGACTCTGGTAGCGAGTGTAACATTTTAAGCGATAATACTTGTGAATGTTTGGAAAAACACCATGTCAATGTTCATAATCAAGTATTAAGACCGGAGAGGACATTTATGGCTTATGGTAGCAACAAACTTTTAAAAGTTATTAGATCATTTCAGAGTGAAATTCAAGCTGGTTGAAATAAAAGAAAAAAAAAAGAAAGAAAAATCTGATATATTTTATGTTATTGAGAATGGTACTCGTGATTTATTAGGTACTACTGCAATATCTTTACAAGTTCTTAAATTAGGATCGACATAAATTCTATAAATCAAAATAAATTTCCTAAAATTACTGATGTTAAACTAAATATTGCAATAGACAAGACAATTAAGCAGTTACTCAGCCGTATCGTGGAGTTCCAATCCGTTAGAGGAATAAATTAAAAAAAAAAAAGGAAAAAAAGATTGAATTAATAAATTTAGATATTATAGTATAACTAGTAGATAAACCATCCGGTTAGGTTCCTCCGATAATACCAGTATTAAAAACGATATAAGCGAGGAACCCAGGGACATAACCACTTTTATTACTTTATCGGTTCAATCGGTTAATGTTCGGTATATCATGTGCCCTAGAACATATCCAAAAACTACGAGAGAGTAGGTATAATACTACATTGCAAAGGAGTTGTAAATTTTATTGATGGCATTGTAGTTTACGGAAGAGATAAAACTGAACATAATTATTCTAGACTTAAAAACGCGTTATATATTAAAAAAAAAAGGTATATCCTTTAAACCAAAACAAATACGTGTATAATGAGGAGTATTAGTTTCTTGGGTCACGAACTGTCCGGTAAAAGAGTGAAGCGTTTAGATAAAAGTTGAAGAAAATTTTAGAGAACCAGAAACTATTGAAGAAATTCTGAGTTTCAGGATTAATTAACAATGTAAATAAGTGGATACTTAATAGGGCTAAAAAATCGGAACTGATCAGAAGATAATTATTAACGTTAAAATTAAGTAAGAATGCAAAACTAAATTAATAAAAAAAAAAAGAAAAGATGTCTAAGTAAAATTCATATGCTAGGATATTATGACCCAAATGATAAAACTATAGTTATGGCAGATGCAAGTCCTGTCAGATTAGGGGCAATATTGATACAATCTGACTAATATGGCTCACGGTTGTCGCTTACGAGAATAAAAGTTTGAGAGAGGTGGAAAAACATTATTGTCAAACTGGAAAAGAGGTTTTGGCGTTAGTTTGGGAGGTTGAGCATTTTCCCATGTATTTATATGGGAAACAAACTTTTGATTTAATGACCGATCACAAACCATTGGAAGTAATATTTGGTACGTGTTCGAAACCTTGTACCAGGATAGAACGTTGGGTTCTTCGTTTACAAGCTTATAACTACAAAGTAGTATACTGACCTGGGATTGCAGATTATTTTTCTAGTTTATGTAATACAGCAAATGCTCAACCTTTTGAAGACGGATACCATATTAATCAAATAGTAAAATATGTGAAACCTTGCGCTATTCGTCTACAATTAATAATTGAAGCATCTCAACAAAATAATGAAACACAACCTCTGAATAACAGACATATGTAATAAATTCTTACTGTGCGGATTAAAATGACAGTATTTCAAATTAATACTTTTCATTTATAAATGTATGTTGTAATAGTGTTGCGTAGTCTCTCCAGCATAATTTCTCAGAAATCCGTGCGAATTTCCGAGAATTCAATTGTTATCGTACACGCCGGCGTGTACGCGGTCCTCGAGGGGGTTTTCTTTTGGAATAATAGTAAACTAAATTAAAATTATTATTCTTAATTAATTTTGACTTTTAAAATTACATATAGAACAATAATGTGACTTAAATAAATAATATTTTATTTTTTGGTTATAAATATAGAAGATTACTAATTAATAAAAAAAAAAAAACTAAAAGAAAATTGTAATAATGATAATAGTAACAGCTAAAATTAAATAATATTCCATATTCAATCATAAAACTAAATTAAAATTTATAAAAATGTTTAAAATTAAAATTAACAAATATTGTAAGGTAGTTTGGTGACATTTTTCATTGAATTCATTTTGTTATTTCGTGGGTAAGTTGTCTGTAACAACTATATAATACATTGAGACATCTAACACCTTAGTCTCTCCCATGACCATAATTGCTGTAAAGCATTCGAGACGTCGGGAATCAAAAATTTAAATAAATACGCGAAAAATCCGAAAAGAAAGTGTTATTTAAATTTCTTTGAAGAATTAGGAATCACAATTTATAATACTACACCATATTCACTGTAACAAAATGGCGGAGTAAGGCACAGATGTAAGGGATAATAATAAAATAATGAAAGAGAAGGGAAAAGATTATGAGCATAGAAAAAGGAGAGCAACACCATGTGACATATTAATAGGAGAAAAAATATACGTTAAGGACATGATAAAAGGAAATAAATTAAGTACAACAATTATTCCAATACCACATACAGAAACAAGTGCCAGAGGAAATGAATATAGTCTAAGAAATGATGAGACTGGACAAGAGCTTCGGAGGAATATTATACACTTGAAAAGAATTGAAGGCGAGTGGAAAGTTTGTGGTAGTAATGAAAGTGCTGAAGATGTGGATTTTAGTAGTTGTGAAGATTCATAATTAAAATAATATAATATTAATTTTACAAATTTAATACATGTGATTTTAATGTGCAGTTATGATAATTAAAAGATTAAAATAAAAACAAATATAAAAAGGAAGAGATGTGATGATTTATATTTTATAATAAAGGTAGTTGCACACACCGATCTTGGGTAGTAAGGAAAAGTGTTATGATTTGACACTTGGACTTCAACTACCACAGAGAGCGGATGTGTGTGACATTGTGGATCAGTTATGAGTTTTATTTCATAATACCTATCTATAGTGGCCTTAGTAGTATATAGGTATCTTATATAGTATAAGATAAGTGTTCTGATAAATAAGTGACTGAAACGTCACATCACGTTTCGCTAATTTCTTACACAAATTATAAGAAATATTATGCAAAGTGAAACCACCGTCTGGCCATTTGTTATTTTAATAGACATGGCCATTAAAGAAAATAAAAGCGTTTAGATATATATTTTTTTAATTTATTATTTGTGACAACATTACAACTTCTTTAGAATCAGCTTTAAATTTAATAGAAAATTAAGATATCAAGTTAAATGAAAAGATTATAATACGAATCTTAACGAAGTAAAGTACATTTTATGTAATATAGTTTTTACACAACACAAATTGGCGCTGAATATTCGCCATTTTGATTTTTAATAATATCCATATATACTACAATACTGGCGTTATCAAGACAAAACCTACAACGCATCAATAATTAAAATCGGTTAAGTCATTTAGTAATTACGAGAGAACATATAATCGGACATACATACATTCAAATATAACCTTTGGACTCCAGAGTCTGGTAAAAATGTTGTTAAATTGTTTTATTATATTTTTTTAAATTATTTAGGCATTTTAAGTACTTCATAATGAGATATTATTGAGCTCACCTCTAAACTTTATAACGAGGAGATAACGACATTCGCCGGAGATATGAGACCGCAGAGCGCTTGCAAAGAGCGCCGCGACGGCAATAAAAATATGTTTATCCATATTAACGATTAAAACTCATAAAACGTATAAAAACACAATTTTATCAACAGCTATAAAAATTCAAAGTAATTTTTTAATTTCATTGCGTAAAATGTAGATTTCATTGGGTCCTTTTATGTTTTTGTCGTACGCTTTAATTTACGTCGAGGCTTTTATATTATGTACATAATATATATGCAACGTCTTCAATATGTCTGGCAATAAAATAATGCTATTTTAGTCTTTGAAGGTAAACTATCTATACTATAATAAAGCAGTAACTTAGCGAAATCTGTACATGAAATATTTTTTAAAAACAATGACTGTAACGTATTATGTATACGATATAGACCCCAAAACAATAGTTATTAATTTTTTTGTCTGTTTGTCTGTTTGTCTGTTTGTCTGTTTGTCTGTACGCGTTTCACGCAAAAAGTAATGAACCGATTTCAACGAAATTTTGTGAACTGATAACTTATTACTCGGGTCAACATTTAGGATAACTTTTACTTTTGGAAAATCTTTGTTTCCCGCGGGAAATCGCAATAACTGGTTTTATCGAGTCCTCCTTAGGAACCCTCCGCTGGCTAAACCTAAAGACATACATCAAAACAATGTACTAAAAAATTGTAGATCTTGAAAAGGCCAACAGAAATATCTACAACAGTATATGTCTATCTCTCAAGGTACACTCGCAACACCTATTCTTATCTATACCTATAGCAAAACTAACATAGTTAAATCGATGTGCGCGTTTCACGCAAAAAGTACTGAACCGATTTCAATTAAATTTTGTATAGTGATAGCTTATCACTCGAGTCAACATTTAGGATACCTTTTACTACAGGCACATTTTTCGTTCTCGCGGGAAAACGCAATGACTGGTTCTATCGAGTCGTCCTTAGAAGTTTATATGGCTAACGCTGGCTGAACCTTAAGAGATAAATCAAAACAATGTACTAGAAAATTGTAGGTCTTAAAAAGTTATACAGGGAAGTTCGCAATATTATATGTCTATCACCTAAGGTACACTCGCAATTACTATTTTTATTCACTACTCGCGACTCACAGACTGACTTATCAACGTTTAGCTCAGTTCAGCAGTGAAACGTAACTAGGGACGAACCCGAGCGAAGCGAGGGTGAGTCGCTAGTCTATACATATATTAAAATTCGAGTCGAATCTGTACTTTAAATATTCTTTGGAAAATCTTATTGAAATAGTCATTATTATCGATACAGAGGCCGAATCTATAGTTTTTAGATTTTTTCTATGTTAGTCTGTCCGTCTGTCTGTGACCGCATCACGGAAAAACCACTGGAGGGATTTTAATGAACTTTGGTATGATGATAGCTAGTTATCTCGGTCAACATATAAGTAACTTTTTACTGCGGGAAAATACCTCATCTTTGAGAAATTTATACTAACGTAACTAGGGACAAACCCGGGCGAAGCGAGGGTGAGTCGCTAGATTTTAATAAATTTTATGTTTTGTTAAATACAATTTAAATTCGGTTTATTCGCCATTTCCTTTCTATCTATTATCTCAGTATACAATCATGGTATCTTCGGAGCTCTTTAGCCTACAAATATCCGCCACCCCATAAAACTTAGCATATACCGATTAGTTATTACACAAACAACCAGAAAAACGAAGTACCATACGTACATACAGACATATTAAATATTTTAAATTTAAAGTTGCTCCATTTTTTTCTCGGAAGTAATTTAATCGGACGGAAAAATTATCTCGTTATTCTGAACCTTGCCACATATGTCATAAGGCGTCGCGGAATGTTCGTGCAGAGCCCGTTATGTCACGAGAAACCCAAAATTACATTTATTTTTAAGCAGACATCGCTGGATTATAATAATTATTACTTCGGTATTCAATTACACCTCATTTCCTTAAACACGACCATCCGTCACGTTCCGTGCCTGCGCCTGCGCCTGCGCCTGCGCCTGCGCAACATATACCTAACAATTTCAATATTATTCTTATTTTAAAAACACTGGCAGATACTGAACATTCACGGAATTTGTTTCAGGATATATAATAATTTACTATTTAGTAAACATTTTGCTACAATATTAATGTTACCAACTACGAGTATTTTACGACACGATACGGCTAATGGATATTAAGTTCAGTAAAACGTTTTCAACAATAAGCGACGGGGCGCGGCGGGGGAAATAATGTATTTTGATAGAAATTATAATCTATTACAATTTACAGTATAACTTTTTCTAGAGATTTACACCACCGAGGGTAGTTTGTGAATTCAGATTATCGAATTCACAATGGTAGAGAATTGTTATTAGGTAATATTTTGGGTTCAAAGAGGGAATTTGATGCGAACAAGTAAATAATAAACAAGCTATACGTCACTTTCTTCAGTCGTACTCGGACTCGGACTCGGACGCCGCGCTGCTTGATCGTTTAATTCAGATTCATTTAAATAACATTGCGAGAATAATGGATGTGATGGGACTTGCATGTTAATGACCTAACCGATAAATTAGATCGAAATTGTTAGGTATCCTAAATCAAACAGGTATTCATAAATCACGTTCCGTGTCGTTCCTTTAAAAACCGATTGCCTTTTATCTTATTCTTTTAAGATTTAATGAACTTTTTACTGTACAGCGATGCCGACGATGCCGACGATGCCGACGCCGACGGGAGAGTTGTTTGTGAGAGGATTATTCAAATACAAATACAAATATTACTTATTGCATGTATCGTATTAATATTAATTCGTCTAAATATTTGACGTATTTATTCGAAATCGAACTTATATATGTCGTCTAGAGCTTAAAGTTTTTAATATTAAAACCATTTAATATTAAAACTAGTTGTAATTTTTTAACAAATTCATTTGCTGTATTTAGTACTTTTATTCCAAAGTTTCATATTCAAATATCTTAGTATTATATGAAAAGTATATGGTCAGTATTTATATTTTTCACTAAAACATCTTGGCTTATTTATATATAAAATTTCAAACAGAAAGGGCTCGAATTGATATTTTATCAAAGAAATGTAATAGAAAAATGTTTGCGCCTCATATTTATGTGTGGAAGTACACATAAATCCGTCACAGATGACTCTCGCGATTTCTATTTATATATAATCTTTGATCTGCAGTGGGCAGAACAATACTATTCTAGTATTTTGTTGTTTCCAATATTTTTGGCCTCTTTGCCTCGATACATTGTCTCGGAGATCGCATCTATGTGCCTCGGCTAAGCAAACTTGTGGCTCGCTTTTGTTCACATCTAATTCTTTTATAGAATATTTTCCATATGTTTACTAATATTAATGTAACCTAGAAAAATATCTTATGTCGTAACAGACACTTTCAGTTGCTTTTAACAATCGTCACATATAACTTCCCTTTCGTTGATTGCGGTATTTTTTAATTAATAGTAACTTTATTTACAATAAAGGAAATTACAAATATAAATAATTATATATACAAAAGGCAGTGGTAGCTCAGTGGTAATGCGCTCGCTTGGGAAACCGAATGAAGCAAGTTCAAATCTCGGGTTTCGCACCTCTGATATTTTTATGTGCGAATCATTTCTAACATGATTACCACTTGCCTTACAGTGAAGGAAAATATCGTAAGGAAACCTGCATGTCTGAGAATACCTAAAAAGTTTTCGAAAGTCATGTGAAGTCCACCAATCCGCACTTGGCCAGCGCGATGGACTACGTCCTGATCACCCTCGCATTGAAGGGAGTCCCGTGCCCAGCAACGGGACGTTAAAAATGGCTGAATAGTATTTATAGAAAACAAATGTACACTTCATTACAAGAATTAATTATTACTGTACAGTGTACCTGTCATGCCCGCGTGGAATAGTGTAAAGAATACTAACCAAATTCCCCCGCTGTAGTATTGATATTTATATGTTTTTACATAACTATTTGTTTTAATAGCTCCCAAACTCAATTTTGAATCTTAACATGAGCTTTTAATATGAAAACGAAGCTGGCTTAAGAGCTCTGCTCGATAAAACTTATATGTCCTTCTTAGTGCTTAACAACTCTAATAATTTATAGTAATATCTAGGCTAGATGATATTTTCATTTCAATAATAAAAACGTGTGAACCCGCGTGGGCTCTTAGAATAACGACATCAGTCGCACTCGTAAATATTTAAGTTTAGATGGCGACATTTAGTTGTTTTAAAAGCACCGTAGCATGGAGATTTAGCGAATATAGTAGTACAGCATGAAGCCAGACTAGAAAGCACAGTGAAGACGTTAAATATAGTTTATTACTATGAGAACATGCCAGATGCTATACGTTCATACTTGGTGAATAAATCAAAGTGTCCATTGAGAAGTTACACCCCTCCAGCAAATTAACACGTTTTTTGTCCCATTTTTCGACTTATTTTGGATAAAGGCGAATTAAAACGTCATTAGTTAATGTTAAAGTATTGTAATGATCATTCTTAATTCAACAAATTAACTAGTAGCGTATCATAAAGAAGTTCCCTATGTGTCGTGATGCATAGAGAAAGGGAGACTGGATTTTGGTTTTTATTTGGATTTGCGTGAATTATAGTTCTAAGTCGTTAGAGACAATCCATGTCGTGAGAAATCGTTGTGAAAAAGTAAGGTCCGTGTTCATTACACGGAAAAAGTAATGGGGATCCAAAATATTATTTTCCAAATATGAAAGCTCTCAAATGTTACCGGAATAAACAGGGAAGGCAAACGACTTCATGGCTAGTTATTACGGAAATATTACAAGCTGTGTCATGTCGGCGGCCCAGTGTCTCGCCTCGTGGATACATTTGCAAACAATAAATTAATATTCACTTTTACAGGTCATTCTCCTAATAATGTAAAAAACGTTTTCAAAATGCACGCCTCATTTTTACTTTTAACTTTATTCTTATTATTTTAAGTCATATAATTGTATGCAACATTTAAAACTTTTTGCCAATTTTTTTTCTATTACACGTGTTTCCACGAGTATGAAAAAATATTTAAATGATATTTAGAACATTATGTGCATTAGCTTCAACGGAATGGCTATCATCAATGAAATTTATTTCACTTCCTAGAAATTTAAAATTCTAATGTTCCTAGATTATACTAAATTACTGAAAAAAATCTAGATTTAGATCAATTGTCTGCACATGACTGAGACTCTGAATCTTGAATTAACTTTCTCTAATTTTAAAACTTAACATTGTTTCATGAATTAAAGTTTTAATACATTCTAAAATACTTTGTGTTAGATCCATATTATAATTGGTACTAAAAATACCTCAAATAACGCTTAGCATTAACAAAAATTGAGCTGAAAAATAAGCTAGATTTCCCTAACTCAAAAAAAAGAAGGACTATTATAATACATAATGTTCAGAATCAGTATCCTGTTTTTTCAGTATTAAAACCATTAAAATCAAATATTATATCATTACTATTTACTACATTGTTTTTTGCAAATAGATAACGCAATCGTGTTATTGCAGCATCTTATCTCTTATTTGCTCCGCGCGGCGCTTCACAGCTCTGTTTGATAAACAACGTGAATTATATTTGGGTAAATTCATACTTAGGTATATAAAATAACCATTACTCATGACTTCTTTGAACATTTTATTAAGTTAGTAAATCAAACTAGGCGCATCATTTTGTTTAGTCTCTCCTCAGGGGGACACTTAGCTTGCTACTAAGGAAATAATTATATTATCTTCGCGTCTAATTAAACTGTTTAACATGATTTGATTTGACTTATATTTTAGAGGATGTTTTTAGAGTTTAAAAAAGAAAAAAAAAGCATTACGGAAACATTATGGGATCACTTCGTTGTCCATTTTAGAAACACAAGGTCCCACAACAGAAACAGAGAAAAATCCCAAAACTTTTACTTAAAACACTTAAAATGTTATGCTTTAAATTATATTTTAAACTATATATTAGCGAGCGGGCATCGAACCTGCTAGATCTGTGTAAATTCCTACATAGTTATTCAATCTCATTATGATTAGCACGTTAGGGCGGGTGTCAGCGTCGAGGGCGGGACATATCCAAGTTATTCACTTTCAAGTCAAGTATGTCCGGTTTAATATTAGATACATGGATATAAATTATTTGCTCTCAGGAATTTAGGAAACGCTCTGGACTTCCTCAGAGTCGTGTCGAGAGCTTTGTGTTGCATCAAGTTCTTCTTCAACGCTTCCTTAATTAGATATAAAATGATTGGATTGGAATGTACACAATACTAGTGCATGCCGCAGCCTTGTCCGTAAAATATTAGGATAGTTTAAAACAAAAACAGAATTATTTTAAATTACATAATCCTTTCGTTTTTTTTATTGTTTCAAAATTAAAATTATGCTGACTTAAGAACTTAATCTGCTTTTTATTCATTAATTGAGCTGACGATAAAAGGTATTCATTGCAATCTATTAATGACTCTTTGAAGATAGCCGGAGCAAGAGATAGGTTGTCATAAAGATTCTAAAAAGCTATTAATCTAGCTTGTATTCTGTTGCAAGCAGCCATACTTTCTTTGGAAAAATAATCCTTTAACAAGTTCTACTTCAATGCATGTACGAATATGTACTCGTATGTGTAGTGTATAGTGTACACTCGGAGACATCAAACTACTAATTAAGTATGGGCAAGTGCGAACATCTATTGAAGTTCCCGATGTAAGTGTTGATCGACAAACATAAACAAAACATCGTATAAGCTTTTGATCTTCCTCAAGTAATTGAAGGACCACAAAAAATCTAATTAAACCTCGAGTGAGGAAAACAATAAATTTCCAGCGAGAGATTGATCGAGTCGCTTTATATAGACATTAGCACCTGCTAACGTCCTTCCTTCATTGATGAAACAGTTTACGGCTTTGGTTTATCGATCACTTTAATGAACATGTTAGTGTGAATTAATTTTCATTTTGTGTTGTTTTTGTGCGTCAGTTGTACTAAATTGTGGTTGCTGAAAGGATTTGATCAGTCAGTTCACAGATAGGCAGGTTGAACTATATTAATGTACATAAAGAAATATAATATTATATCAATTAAATAGTAAACCGACTAAAAAGTATGTATACAGGTATAGAAATTAATATTTAAACTAGGCATTTTCCAAACATAATTAGATAGAAGGAAATGTCATCGTTCGTCTGGCGCTTGCCACTAACGGCGTCTATCTCTGGAGTGTTTTAGACGGACAGACGGACAGATTTGCCGTAACCGATATATAAATACCTTGGATTTTGTCCGCGAGAGGCTAAAAAGAACAATACTTTACGTAATAGCTTTTCTATATTTGTAGCCGCCTAGTGTAGACATCGCCGGAAAGGTAGAATTAATTTTAAGTTGCTTGTTCGATTGCGTCGCTTCTTGCTGTAAAATGTAAACAAAGCGAGTAGCACTGTGCGAGTATATATTGTACGAACAACATAATCGTATATCTCCAAACGAACGAAGTAATAATAAAATGAATGTTAAGCTATAAAAATCTATAATAATCATAAAAATCTAATAATGAATAAAAATAAAGATGTTTCTTGCTCATCGATAGTTAACATTTTACTTGTGTTCGATTTCCATATGAGGCCTGCATATTTGCCTTAAAATAATTACAATACGCATTTAAAAAAAAAAGAATGCATATTGTACCCCAAAAAACGTTAATTATAACGGTATACTTTAAATTTTTTGATGACTTACATATTTTTAGTAAAGTAAAAAAGTAGTAAAGTAAGTAGTTAAAAATAAATAAATCTGCGTGTTTATTCCACGTGTCCGAGCGGAAGCGTTGACCGAAGGAGAGGAAGATCTCGATCGTAATTATATCGATTTTTAGGAATGCTTTAATGATCAAAAATGCCAAAATGACTCGCGCCAAATGTGATCGGCGCGGGCGCAGGCGCGGACGCGGGCGCGGGCGACGGCGTGCCGTATCGGAGTGGATTTTATCAAAGAATATTTTATTAAATAGATATTCATTTTAATAAAACTCTTCAGAATGTTTTCAGAGAGACCAGAGTCCCTTCATAGTTAGATGAAGCTTCTCTTTTTATCAAAATCAGTCCAAAGCATCCTTAATTTTTTCCGCCATCCGCCATCATATAAAAGTGTAAAGTTTATCTAGTTTAAATAGTCAACAGTAATAAAATAATTATATTCGTTATATTTATCCTTTTACAAGATGCTATAAAATAATATTTACACTCGAGGTGTCTAGAGTCTGTCTCACGAATCGTATAAAATGAAAAATTAACACGTTAAGTGACGTAGTCCTAACGAGTTTGACAAAAATAACAATGATTCACCGCTCTGTTGGCTATTTCCTATCGATTTAAAAAGAATCTGTGCGAGTATTTAAGAAATATTTAAATGGAAAATAACGAAAATTGCCGGTAACGAAATGCTGATTGCATTGCACCTCTATACAACGTTAATCTGAGAATAATTTTTAGCCCAATGAATCTTTCATTTATCAATTTCCACTACTAATATATTAATATCTTACTTATTATTAATCAATAGAATCTTAGCAATAAATTTACGGGGGGTCCCCGGTTTAGTACAAGGGGTGACAGGCTTTGAAGTCGACACCGACATATTACAAATAGCTCGCAAAACTTAGAAACTATTTGTTAATATTCAATTAAGTGTCTTACGTAGTGTACAGTGTACTCGTACACTGTGTAGTGTAGTGTCGCAGACTGTCCTACTTATGCTTTTATTTATTGCTCTAAGTGTATGTTACTTAAGACGTGTCTAATAATAGTATTGATAGTTGATGTTATCTTAATGTGAGGTCATCTCCATTATCAAATATGACGTTAAATATTTATTATGATGTATTGTAGAAACGCACATTTTAATGATTTATTGATGAATATTAAAGCTATACTGTTACCTTTTATCCAGTCTATACTGTGTAGGTACTTCTGTCACAACAACGATTGACACATGCAGTTTCAGTAATCGCAATTTGTTTATTTAGATTTGGTAATTCGTTTGTCAATAGTTTGTCAGTGTCTTTTATTTAATATTCTTTTAAACTTTTAAACATAGTACCTGGGCGACCAAGCTTCACTTGGTGTTCTTTTTTGCCATACCGTATTTTTTAGATAAAAAAGAACTAAAAACTTGAATAAATTAAAAAAAAAACAAAAGTAAAATCTTTGTATCTGACCGGGATTCGAACCCGGATACCTGTGATTGTCAATCTTGCATCTTGGCCGCTTCACCACGATGCTCATGCACAAGCGTGCAAAATTAGCGACCATATTAGCGTGGAACAATGCAAAAGAAAACCACATGAAAACTAGAAAACACGCGTTTTCCCAGACATAAGTATAATCTAGATCGATTTTTCGCCCCCGAAAATCCCCACATATCAAATTTCAACGAAATTGTTGGAGCTGTTTCCGAGATCGTCGGTAGATATAAATATACAAGTATTGCTCGTTTAAATATATTAGATATTTTGTTTTTAACTTTATATCACTAATACATATTGTAACAATTACAAGTTCGCAAATCATAACTCTTCAGTTCAGTTCAGTAAAAAACACCTCGCTTCTACAAATCTTGCAAAAGAAACAGGCAATACAGGGCTACTCTTTATATTATTAGTTTTTGGTTTAAAAAATATTTTTGCAGTAATTGCACATCCGTTATGTTTTATTTTTAAAAAAGTACGATTTAAAAACGCATCGCAACTTTGCTGTATCCAGGAGTAGTGACGAGGCGTGTGTTTCACGTCACTTGTCTCGCGCATGTCACAGCGATAGTGACATTACGACCTGTCTCCGAAACATATTAATAATATAAAAAATGGACTTGAATGAAATGTTTCTATCTTCAGGTTCACCGCCTCCTCTTTTTAGTAGCTAGGTGCATACGTATTATAATAAATTGTATTTTTTAATCGTTTAAATGTGTTCCTTAGTTTTAATATTTCTTATTGTTAAGTATTTGAAAGAGAGATTAAAAAAGAAAAGAAGGGTATCCCGAATATCTACGAGATAAAATTGTATAATCGATGTGAAGATTTACATTGCGCAGGAATCGAACTATCGAATAAACCGTTTCAATGAATGAATTATTCACTTACACCTACACATAAAAAAATAAACATTTTGCACTTTATTTTCCATACTAAAACCTTAGAAGTTAATACATATTATGTAAGATTTTCTTATGATTCCTGTCAAAATTTTTGCTTCAATCATTATACTGAAGATCAAGAGTGTACCCGCCGAGTGCCGAGCGCGGGGCCTCCGACGCCGTTAACTCACCCGGTACATTAGAGACCTATAAATACATTGTTTTAGTAATCGAGTATCAAGTTCAGAGCAATTATTAGCAGTCACTTGTTATCTGATCGCTGCTCACTTGTTGTTTTTAGATGAAACGATATCCGTCTGGCTCTGATTGGATTCGTTCTTTGCCGCACTTTGATTATTTTTAATTTGTATTCGACTAACTGTAGCCCCGGCTTCATTTGTTGTGCCAATATTTTTCCTATAGTTGAAAAAGATGTTATTTTTAATATTATTCAATTTTACGAAATAATTGAACCCACTATCACTTTTTAGCATGCTACCTATCTCGTTGATTGTCTCATCATCAGATTAAAATTAACTGTAGCATAAAATTTAACAAAAAATAAAAAATAATAAAATCATACGTTTAACTTATATAATTTTATAATTAACAGTATCTCCAGAACAAAATATATAATTATCAGACGAACGGACATACAAATCATTTATCATTTACATACATATATGGCAGATATCATCATCTAAAGAGAAACACACCCATTGTATATTTTTACTGCCTGCGACGGCCGTGCGTGCGCTAAGTTTTGAATAGCGTTATTAATAACCATTCGCAAGTGTCAGAGTTCAAGTAATCATTATTTATGCCACCTTCAGCTGCTTAGCGCGAAGTGTTACGTCACGTTTCCTCGTTTGAAGTCCCGCAGAGAGCCCAAAGCAGCCTATCCATACATAGCAAGCAACACTTAGAGAGCTTATTTAAAAAGCTTAAATTTTAGATCTTTGATTATTATTAAAAATGTTTATAAAACTACAACGACAGTGATGATACTCCTTATAGATGGTTAGATGATTCTCACTGTAACTAAAACAGTGTTTTTCTATGTACGCATGTACTATAATGTTTTTTAAAAAGATTTTATATTCATTGTACATTTTACATACATTTTACATTTGCCCATGTTTATTGTTATTTATGAATTATATCATTAAATTATAATATACTTGAAATCCAATAATGACGGGTGTTCTTTTGCTTCTCAATTTATTTTATGTTCTATTCCAAACAATTGAACTAAAGTTTCATTAAAAAAACAGTATATTTTATAGGAATTATATAAAGAAAAAATCTTGCACTCGCACTTGACTAATTTTATTAGATTTTGAATACGAAAGTAATTGACGAAGTAAGTAACTAGTACAGTACATCACTTACCAGGCACAGTTCCAAACTACACGATCTATTTAGTTGCAAATAAAATTGTTGAGAAATGTACGAGTTGTTGACACGAAGTGCGCGCGACATTTTTTCTTAATTTTATTTTTAAACCCTTTGCAATTTAGACTCATTGTTTTTAATTCTTAATGAAATAATAATCCTGATCGATTTATTGGTGTTGCCTTCTCTCTGCGAAAAGTAGTACATTGTAGCTGTACAAAATGTAAACTTGGCAAATTCGTTGTTTCTTAAATTTCATTCGGAAAGTGAAATATGAAAGAAAAAGCTATTTTAGAAGACCGCGTTGATATTTAAGAAACCGCGTTGATTTTAATATATTACATTGAGATTGCGTATAATTTATTATCGAAAGTTTATTATCTTAAAAATAACTATTTTATTCTGTATGTTTTCTGCCCTTTTTAACGTCCCACTGCTGGGCACGAAGCTCCCTTCAATATGAGGGGGATCAGGCCATAGTCCACCACGCTGACCAAGTGCGTGGTGAGGTTCTCTTAGACATGCAGGTTTCCTCACGATGTTTTCTTTTACCGTTAAGGCAAGTGGTAATCATCTTGAAAATGATTCGCACATGAATATATAAGAGGCGCGAGACCTGGGATTTAAACTCGCTTCTCTCGGTTTCAATAGAAAACGCGTTACCACTGGGCTACCACTGCTTTCATTTTATTCTAATTTATATTTTTATATATGTATGAAATACTGTCGCGGTTTCTATTAACCGTCTATTACAAAATGTATCTAAAACCAATTACGCATAAACAATACACATATACTAATTTATATAAAAATCTCGGTGTAGGCTTAAAAGAAATACAAACAAACTTACACACAATAAAAAAACATTATGATTCAACACATATGATGCGATCAATAGAAATATTTATTTGGAACAAAATTGGACCAGAAATTATACCGACATGCTGTTGTCGCTTCACTAAACAGTCTAATAAAATAAATAGCGTATCGCCTCTGTAGCTTATTAGCACAGGTGCATCGCCACGCAAACTGGTCGCCGCCACTACCGCCACTACCGCCGGTACTCGCCCAAATTATCTGCCAAATTGCCCCACGAGATATCGTATCGCTACCATTGTTTTATCTTTCTCTACCTGTCAGTGTCAGATGTCGATAAATAATGTAGAGTCAGAGTTCGAAGCTGCTCTATCTACGCGTTTATTGTACAAGTAGATTTGTTTTGGTCGGTCGAAGTAGGTACATTTTGGTTTGTATCTAATTGATTGCTGATCACGAAGATTGCAGGTTCGAATCTCGTCTGAGGTAAATAAATTAATTATATACTTTAAAGTAACAACGAACTACTACTACAACAACTAAGATTTCTGTGATAAGTGATTTAGGTACTAAACCATAATAATGAAGAAAATATAATCTGTTTACCTTTTTTTATGATTGAGTTATGAAAAATTTTAAATAATGCAGTTAAATAGATATACTTCATCTCTGCTTCGTGTTCCGATGGTAGCGCCGGCGATCTCTGCATTTGGCCACATGACCTTGTGAATTGTATTAACTTTAAAGCAGTTAATTTTATTGCTGTTACTTTAGGAGGAACATGTTTTCTTACACTTAACTTGTTCATTAAACGACTTTCGTTATTTTTAATTTGTCATCTTTAACTTTATGTAATAACAAGTATCACGGATGATATAGAACTATTGCTAATTTTTAGTGAAAAGTTTTTAAATACAAAGCAATTTTTTATATATTTTGAAAAAGGAAATACGAGTACACCAGTTTTAGTTGACTTTACTCTGCTACGAAAATTTGCCTTAATATCTGAATGCCCATAGTTATTACTTCAGTTGTGAACACTACGAGTATCGTACTTAAATTCTTCAATTTATTTCTAAAAATCTAACTTCTTAAAATGAAGTAAATCTAAAATATGTTTATCAAAGGAGTCTATTTTACATTACATTGTCAAGACATTTCATATATAAAGCGAGCTCGCATGGTTTTTTCAAAAACTTTAGCATATCGAATGTAAGTTGAAAGCTGAGAGACAGTGAAAAAGGATCGAGAGACGGATTCCACAATCAGAGACTTTTTTTGTAGCAAAATCATACCATATTCAGCCTAGCTGATGCGCGTCAGTGTAACGAAGGTTGCGTGGGTGGGTTAGGGCGAGGACATCATATGATTATATTTTTGTATAAGGATTAAGCACTTATGTATAACATAATAGCTTTTATTCAAAACATGATATTATTTTCTTCACATTACACATATAGAGAATAGTCACCTATAAGAGGTATACTTAGATAATATTTAAAATTCCAACGAACTCCGTCTACGCGGGCCATTGGAGCGATGCAGGTGACGCATTACCTTCTTACTTTCAACAAATTATTCTAAATTTCGTGTTTTAATCTCAGCAATATTCGTGGGAAGGTCGCTGTAACGCGATCGCCCTCATCTGTCACCGGAGCGTGTTGACAGACAGCGCTCGCCTATAAATTGTGGAAACAGTACATCTCATCAATAAACTTGATGATAATCAGGAGAGCTATCAAACTTTTAGCTTTCACATATTAAAATTATAGATTATATGTACATTTATACAACTTATAGTAAACGATTTTTTAATTTTCAGTCCTTCGAATTTTTAGATCTGAGGGATTTTTGGATTTTTCGTATTTAACAAATTGAAAGAATACCCAAGGTAAAAGGCAGCAGTTCAGTAGTTAAAACTAACAAAACATAATTAAATTTTACTAAAATTACGTCTCTACTATAGAGTACAGAATATCGCTCGATATAACTTTAGAGCTTACTTACAGTGAAAGCTTTATCTCTGTAAAATATTCAAGAACTCAATACTTAAGCGGTCGATATTATTCCACGATATGAACTAAGCTTTATAATCAATAAATAAACTTAGTTTCTCAATCGGAGCTCTTTGTAGCCGTCATCGCGACCATAAACTATAGATGCATGTTATCCGATTTGCACGGAGGTAGGTTGTGCGTTTGACGCAGGAGCTAAACGATGATTTACTATGATGGATGTAGATTTTGTTTTAAAGATTGTAATACAAATGAGTGCGTCTTCAGAGGATTAACTGTAATAAATATAGCTTGTTTTGTCTTTCTTTAACCGCGAGAAAATTATAATACAAACTCATACGCAGGAAATTACTGTATGGAAATAGTCTGAGATCTCGAAAAGATGAAGAGATATTAAATGATGCATCATTATATTTCAAAAAATAAGAGTTTGTTTTTCTATGGTCAAAATAAAATTTTACCCTGTACGGTATCGAACCCACGACCTTCCTACTTCAGAAATTTTATCTTTCATTTACAAACATGTTCATACTACATATATGTAGTTATAAACAGCCACTATACATACAACAGACCCACGCGTCTCGCGCAGTAGTTTAACGAAGTCTCAAGGAGCCATCTAATATTCAAATACATTATTTATTATGACAATAAAGTAAAAATAGCTCGTTGAATAAATCACGAGGGTCCTTAAATGGGGATATTTATTGTATTTATGGACGTTGTAAAAAAAGTAATTGGCTTGTCGGATGCGGCCGACCCCCGACCCCCGACCCCCCGCGCGCCGTGACAGTTGACGACTTCATTTCAATCTCCTTAACAAATAAATGTATGCTACTATTTCTGTTTGTAACCAATTATACGATAACTACCTGCTTTTACTTTTAGTTTCTTCCATATACTTTATTGAACTAGTTTTATGTAGACTTTTATTGCTAATACTTTACAGCTAACGAAATCTCATACAATTTATTATGAAGACATACATACATTACTTAGTTACAGACTTATACAATATATTAAGAGTTTTTTTGTTTATTTGTACATAGAGCATAATTTATAAACATCAATGGCTGGAGTACAAACATTCGTGCTCATTATACAAATGAATGCCTCCAGCGCGAGCGGTACTCGAACCCGCGACCACAGGCACAGCAAATACTACAAATTGAGCCAAACATGTCGTCAAGATCGAATCGAATCGAATTGATTCTAAAATTTTTTTTACAGAATGTACGTTATAAGTATATGTAAGTATACTAAGTAAAATTAGCATTAAAATAAAAAATTGCCATGAGGGCGCCACGGGAAAAAATAAACACCATACAAACATTTTAAACTACATTTAAATAATTGTGACAGACAGACAAACTTTGAAAAAATTTGCTCAGCAAATGCTTAAAATGTAATTAAAAAACATTATAGCAAATCAAATATAATATGTGTCGATCATTGACCGCCATACATTACTCTATTATAAGAATTGTTTCCTCGACACAGTATTGACAAGACTCAGACGGGACCCGGTTTTTAACGGTATTTATAAATATAATTAACGCTATGTAATCAACCATTGGTATGACATATTGTGTTACGATTTTTTAAGATTATAAGTAGATAAAAAAAACGCTCGTAAATAATAAAAAATAGCATCCTAATATAAAATGTTAAAAATGCTTATATATAAATATTACATAAATAATTATATTTAGTACCTGGCGACCGAGCTTCGCTCGGAATTCTTTTTTGTTATAACGTATTTTTTAGATAAAAAGAACTAAAAACTTGAATAAATACAAAAAAAAAGAAAAACTTTGTATCCGATCGAAATTTGAACTCGGACACACCTATGATTGTTAATATTGCACCTTGATCGCTTGACCACAATGCTCATGCTAGAGTTGAAGAAATTATTGAGCATATTCTGCGTAGAATAATGCAAAAGAAAACCGCATGAAAACTCAAAAACGCGCGTTTTTTCAGACATGGGACTAATCTAGATGGATTTTTCGGCCCCGAAAGCCCCCACATACCAAATTTCAACGAAATCGTTAGAGCCGTTTCCGAGATCGCCGGTATAAATAAATAAATAAAGATATAAATATACAAGAATTGCTCGTTTAAATATATTAGATTAGATACAAGACTGCCTCTATTTTCGGGCGTCACGTGACATCGAGGATAGAACTGTGTAGAAAATTAAACAATTCGTTGTTTTTTGTCGTCACTATATTATTAAGAATTTTACTTCAATTTACAATTTTAGATTTTTTTCGATATCGAGTAGGGAAGACACCGAAATCAGAGGAAATGGCCTATTTGTATACGGTTATTGGAGCATCTCCGTGTCGCGGACGCGATGGACGCGACGCTCGCAGCCTATTGTTTCGGAGACAGTACCTACTCTTCGTTATGCTTTTCCAATTCATTTCCTGTTTTCTATATCCTGTCCTACATCCCATTTTATTACCCACATTTAAGATCAAATACTATAAGTTACAAGGCATCTAACGACTAAAAGACTACGAAAGGCTACATATTTTAGTCGTTAGGGACCTTGGGTCCTCTGCGCGATGACAGATAAACAACAGCATTCCCAAAGGTTGATGTCAGGCAGGCGGCCGGTCGTATAACTTCTGCCAAAACCGATCAGCTGTACGGAAGATGTACTGCGCCGACCCCAAGTGTTTGGGAAATGGGAGGAAATAGGAGGGAGATGATAATGTTTAAGAAAGGTGTTTTAAAGATGATTTGCTTGCACTAGTTGCTACTCGTTACTGATATACACCACACTCGTAAGTTACCCTCACTTCTCTCAAGCACTGAAAAGTTGTCTGAGAAAAGTGGAGGATAATGTATCTTCCGGTTATTAAACCACCTTTCCTTATATTAAATAAACATATAAACATTATGTCTGCATAATATTAATGAATGAGACATAAATATTTTCATAGAATGTGAACTAAACTTTCTTTCTACGTTTTGGTGTACGTGGGTACCAAAGTTGCAATTTCTGGTCTTAACATCAGCAGTGCCTCATGTTACTTTGAACATAATTGCATACTCTGCATGAGATACGTCTTTTATTTACTTATTAAAATTCTTCTTTGTTATAAATGAAATAATTTAAATCTCAAAGTTCAGTTAGTGTGTACTGTTCGTGTATAATTTTGGCAGGATTTACATATAGCGCGGCTCTCGAATGTAAATTTAATCAAGATGTGACGACGCCAGGACGAGTTTAAGAGCTTAAATGGCTTACTGTTCATTTGAAATACGTTTTAAGAAGATCAAATTAGATTTGTTATTCATATTATATTAGCTTGACTTACACTACAATTTTCAGAGCTTATAATTTGAACTTTACGAGGGTGCAGTGAAAATGATGACTAATAAAGGAGCGACAGAAGAAGACACTCTGGTTTGTTTGTATCTACTTCTTTTAAATGTAAAACTTTCTTAGATTTACGCGAATATTTGACATTTAAATAAAACTATCTTTTCGGATTTTTTCGCGGAATTTTAATTTTAAATGTCTTTTAAAAATATACAAAACTATTATTCTTCGTAGCTTTGCTCGCATATTAAATAGTATTTAAATTAATAAAAAGTAATAAATCAATCCAGTATATAAACTGTTCGCTAATCTGCACTTGGCCAGTTGGCACTTGCGAGTTGACATGGGACTATAGCCTGATCCCCCCGTATTAAAGTGAGGTCCGTACCCAGCTATGGGACGTTAAAAAGGGTTAAATACATACATAAATACATATAAACTATGTTCATTTGAAAGTAATAGGAGTGTGAAAGAAGTTGTATGAGCATCGAGGTGACATAGACATACATACATATATGTATGTATAACTTAACATTACCTTGCCTTTTTAACAGCTAATGTGATTTTAATATTTGCCGTTCGTCATTAACCCCGTGCAGAGCGCCCTCGTCACCACTACTGACTGATAAAACAAAACAGGAAGTGACAACACTAGCCGTGATTCCTGAGACTTTAATTATTATAAGGCATAAATCATTTCACTGTTTATTACTCGCAGACACAAACATCATTTATATCGCCATTATCTCGTTATATTAATAATATTAACTTAAATTAACTACAATCAATATTTATAGTGTTAAATGTTTAAGGATAAGAATATATCTCCAGAAATAATATTTAGTTCCTCTGTCCTTATTGAAGTTAATAAAAACGTAATGATCCATCTCTCTGTCCGAGTGTTGAACTATCTTTTAATTATTATCTCTATAACTTACAATTGTAGTAGATATTGAAGGCAAAATAAAGTAGCTTTTCGATAACCACCTGGTTTTAACTTTGATATGTATCCTTATTTTATATATCCTATCCTATTTTGCTTCGTCCGGGTGTCACATTCACGGCTTCGACTCAAATTAGCTGACATTGATGCTAAGGATAATCATAATTACTCATGTTTACGGACATGGCAGCCAATGTCATTTTAACACATTAGTGTAAGTGCACGGATGTTGACTACTAACTGGTTGACGTAATGGATGGATCAATATCCGTGAAACTCTGCCCACTCTTAATCTAAAAAATATGGCTAGTAAATATATACGTATGATATAATTTATATTACTTTATTCCTTTTTGGTTGGAACCTATCGTACTAAGCTTTCCACTTAAAGCATTTGACCGATTAACGAAAGAAAGCTCAGAATTGTTGATCAATGATTGAAATCCTTTCCGTTTCCATTTATTTAAATAAAATAAATAAATAAATATTTTGGGACATTAACACACAGCACCATCTAGTTCCATAGTAAGCTACGAGGCCTGTGTTATGGATATCAGATAGTTGATAAACTACACATATATAACTTTAAATACATACATATTATAAATATAAACATCCATGACAGGAGTACAAATATTCGTGCTCATCACACAAACGAATGCCCCCAGCGGGACTCGAACCCGCCACCGCTGGCACAGCAAGTAGGGTCACTACAAACTGAGTCAAACGTGTCGTCGTATTTATTTCTCATAACTCCTTTATATCTCACATCTTGATCTAACTAGAGTGAAGCCGTTCTCTAATGTAATTGATTTATGAACAATACATTCTGAGTACTGTAGATTCACTGTGCAGCGTCTAAGGCTAGCAACACAATGTAGGTAGAGCGAGTTGTTTTTGTTAGATAATATATTCTGTTTGGTGTCAAGGCGCTTCCAACGACGGTTATCTAAGTTATTACATATATATTATTATATTCGCTTTTCTTCAATCACCTAATTTACGTACATAATAACAAAATTATATACTTTATTCTAAATACGGTATGTAGAGATTGAACCGTGATTTTAGTCATTAAGTTTTTACACTAGAATGTGATCGTTTTTCTTTAATTAAAACTAAATAAATATATTTTATTTTTGTTAATATAAGTTGGTCCCTTGCAATAATCGTACCTCCGAATACGTCTCTTTATACATGGGATGATCGACAAATATTAAATGATTCAAATAAAAATTAATAAATACAATTTTCATTTCATACAATTTAACTAAATAATTTAATAGGAGTTTAAAAAGTAACTAAAAGTTGAAGTAAAACAGTTAAGTGCGTAAACAAAGAAAGCTGCAAGTTAAAGCGAGTGCGCTGTGATCGTAACATGTCAGCGTAAAAAATAAATTAGTCGATAGAAATCGGTCCGCAACCGGTCGCACTTCGTTAGCAGATCATTAGTTGTTGTTTAAAATTTCAAATAGTTGGAAACTCTTGCAATTAGAGCTGGAAAAAATGCATTTATTACGTTAAATTGCGTCCACAATATATCCTTGTTTTCCTGGTTCAGATTTGACCTGGAAATAGCTAGAATTAATAACCAATAAATTTTACACGAACACAAAGTATTTCTAGTAGGTATTAACTGTAAATATTTAAAGAAATAATTATTTGAATTACATACAAATGTATAGAAACAAGCGTAAATAATAGATTTGTCTTTGCAAACAGCTAATATAATAGACGCATTCATTAAGTTGCACTTAAGTGAAAAATTTTCATACCATCATTTAAAAATGGAGACATGCTGACGTTAACTTTCTTTTGTTAAAAATACTAATGTATAAAGCTGGATTTTTTGTTTGTTTGTTTGTTTGAACGCGCTGATCTCAATTTTCCAGTAAATCCATTTAAAAATATTTTTGCTTTTTATTTATTAAGGAAGGTGACAGGTTATCTCACATCACACATAATAATAACATAATATAAGATAATTCTACAAAATTAAAAGACGACAGTAATTTTCTTATAATTAAAAATAAAAAACTGCCTCGGTGGTGTAGTGGCTAGCATGTACGGCTGCACATCCTGAGGTCCTGGGTTCGAGTCCCGGGTCGGGCCAAGTTTAGTTATTGAGTCTTTCTGTATAGTAAGCCTCAGTAACAGCCCGGAGTTGGGAAGTTGGCGGTGTTTCACCCCCGTGCCTCGGAGAGCACGTAAAGCCGTCGGTCCTGCGCCTTAACTCTCACCGGTCGTGTCGAGTAGTCGTCCCACCGGAGTATGAGAGTGACAGGAATAGGGAGTGCACTTGTGTCTGCGCGTACACTTGTGCACTATAATATCTCCTGCGCAGTTGGCTAGTCTCAATGAGATTGGCCGCCGTGGCCGGAATCGGTCAAGAGAACATTATAATTAAAAATATATACAAAGTCACCAAAAGACCACTGAACTCAGATATTTGACATTTTGGTCTTTTTTAAATGTCTAACTATAGTAATAGCAACACTAAATAAGATTAATTAATAAAAGTTTTTAATAAATCGTAGAATTATAACAATAACAACCAAATTTTATTACTTATTAAATAATTATAAAACGTTTTAAAATCAAAACTGAATACTTCGGGTGCCACTTATCTATTTCTTTAAAATTATTTTATTAATTATGTGGGTAAACACTGTCTGTAACAATTGCATAATGAGTTTAGAGACTTTTGAAACTTTAATCTCTCTGGCGACCATGTTTGCTGTAAAGCTTTCGAGACATCGGGGATTAAAATCTATACATATTATAATAAAATTGTCACTGAGCTGAATCTGTACATTAAATATTTTTTGGAAAATCTTATTGAAATAGACATTATCGATATAGAGGCCGAATCTATAGATTTTAGAATTTTTGACTGTCTGTCTGTTTGTCTATTACCGCATCACAGAAAAACCAATGGACAAGTTTTGATGAAATTTGGTATGATGATAGCTAGTTACCCGAGTCAACATATACTTTTTACTGTGGGAAAATATCTCATCTCTAAGAAATATATATACTAACCGTTAAAACGTAAGTAGGGACGAATTCAAATTGAATAAAAAAATCATTTTAAAATGTCAAAAATTACATTTTGTCTGAGCTAATTTGTATAAAGTTTAAAGATTTTAAGAAGTCACCGTCGCTACTGATGGAGTAGTGAGTTGAGTGTATTACGCCGTCGATGCAAACCGGAAAGTGCGCTAATGAGCGTCCATCAAACATTATTTCACATTCGACATTTTTATAGACCAATTATATTATATTTGTGTAACGCACGACGCTGCATTCATTCGTATTCAAATATAAATCTAATTAATAATGATTTATAGTGCTATGATAAAAAATCTATAATTCCTGTAGTTTAATAGCTTTGTACTTTATGATATTGTGTGTACAAAAATGGTAGAGTTTCAGAAGGGCTTTAACTGTAAAATTAAGTTATTTTTGGGAAATTGACACTTTATTTAAATCATCCCAGACTTTAGCTTTATAATCTTTTTGTTTCCAACTTATTCTTACTCTTTTAACTAAGAGTTTTTAAAACATATCCTTTTGGATTAAGATAAAATGAGTGTCAGGTTGCCATACAGTATTACAAATAAGAAAGTATGTTTGTTCCGCTTTCCCGCCTCAGTCGATCAAGCGTCAACCGTCGCTCAGTACCAACGTGGTGGTGGATGTGCGATGCTTTTGATGAAGTTTATTAAGTTACCCGTAAGATACTATTTGTTAGACTGCGCTCATAGCGGTGGGTCGGAGTTAGACAGTTCCTTAAATAGTTAATACTACATCAATGTTATGAAATACTATTGTTTACCCTTGCTTCGATCGGGCGTGTCTCGATTTTCCTGCATGCAAATCTATACATAAAGCTGTAGAGGTCGAATGTCTGTACATAAAAGTAATTGCTAAAAACCGAGTCCGGGGAATGTAAGAAGAGAAATAGAACAAATTCAGTTTTTTTTTTCAATTTTTTTGTTTCTCTGTCTGTTTGTCTGTTTGTCCGGGCTAATCTCCTAAACTGTTGGACCAATTTAAATGAAATCTTGTATGGTAGTACCTTATATCCCCGGTCAACATCTTAGATACTTTTCATCTCGGAATATTAAAGTTCCCGTGGGATAGTTAAAAAACTATAGTAATTTATACAGCTTAGTACACAAAAACTACCGATTGGATTTTAATGAAACTTTATAATAATATAGTTCATATACCAGAATAACAGATAGGTTACTTTTATCCTGAAAAAAATGGATGGTTCCCGTGGGATAGATTTATTTTTGTTTGTCTAGAGGCGAACTGTGCTGTGACATATTTGTAAAGAACGATCAAAATATTATCGAGTATATTCAACCTGAGAGAAGTAAGGGCGATTCACTAGTATATATTCATTATATTTTATTGTCATCTTAAGTAAGTAATTTGATAGTGCCCATAGATTAGCGCGGGGCCGCTATTCGGAACGTCTTAATTGTTTAATTACAACACTATTAGCTCTAAACTAATTCTCAGAAAGTGTTGCTTCCTCCAACACTCGAGTATTCGATTTCAAGTGACATCATGTTAATTAGGTGCATACCAGTTACCAGTTAAATTATGCGTTATCATAACATACTTTAACTAGCATGCAGTTAATATAGAGACAGTTTTATTTAAAAACTAGCGACTCACCCTTGCTCCGCTCGGGTTCGTCCCTACTTATGTTTTAAAGCTTAGTATAGATTTCTCAGAGGTGAGATATCTTCTCCCAGTAAAAATTATCCTATTTATGTTGACCCGGATAACCAGCTATCATCATACAAAATTTCATCAAAATCCCTCCAGTGGGTTTTCCGTGATGCGGTAACAGATAGACAGACAGACAGACAAACAAAAATTCTAAAAACTATTGATTCGGCCTATGTATCGATAATAATGTCTATTTCAATAAGATTTTCCGAAAAATATTTAATGTACAGATTCGGCTTAGTTACAATTTTATTATATGTATAGATATCTAAACGGTATTAAAGAAGTTATAAAAAATAAACTCAAGCTCTCAGTGACGCTCATCGCTATTAACAGCTACGTCGCAGTCAAATATAAAAATATAACAAAATAAGAATAGGTAAAATGTATGAAGAATAAAAGAGAGACAGCTATAATTGTAATTAATAATAATTTAAATCAAAGATAATAATAATTTCTAATGATGTTACTATACTATCATTTAATAGATCTCTCTCTCTCTCGTACACTCTACACGTGGCGAGTGACACTGACAGCTCGCTGACGTTATAATTAACTACACGTCGTAAAAGGATATTATTCAATTTTCGTTATAAATATTTATATCAAATATAACTTTATGTAGACTTTTAATACATCGTAATGTTCTCAATATCAAAGGTGACAAATTTTAAGGCTATTATATGGTTCGTATAAGAATTAATATGTTAATACTAGATACTACATCACATCGCCTCAGTGCTTATTTGCCCAAACGACTAATTTACCGAAAGAGTTTTTATTACAGAGTTATTGACTTTTGGATGTCGCTATGATTGGTATTAAATACACATTTTACTATAATAAAGCCGCAAAATCTCTACTGTAAAGTATAACAAGTATTCATTGGTAGTTAAAAGAAATATATATATATATATATATATATATATATATATATATATATATATATATATATATATATATATATATATATATATATATATATATATATATATATAAATAAGGCGACGATTACTTAGAACAAAAGAGAGTGAAGTGCCAATCGCTATTTGAACTTAAAACGAAGGTGACGTAATATAAATATCATAATATTAAGATACCTAATTATTTTTGCTAATTACAAGTCAAGTTTAAGATCACATGAGCCGAGTCGAGTTGATTCTAAGCACATTGGAAGCACGTGGTGTGCGAAATGCGCCGAAACTGTGTTACTGATAGTAGTTATCAGTCCACAAATGCTATGCTATCAGTTGTCGCTTGGGTGGGCACTGGGTGCTAATAAAAAGAAATCTAAACATAAAGGCGTAAAGTTGAAAATCCATTAGAATATTCCATTGTTTGTGAGACAGTGCAAAAGGTGTGAATGACTTGATGTGAAATGTCAATTATTTTATCTTTTTTAACGTTAAGTTACTAAAATTGTATTCTCGTTTTTTAAGAAGTTGTACGTAAAAAATAGCTTCGGGGTTATTGCCTGCAGTTCCCTTCCTAGTGGGTATCCCGTCAAAATATGATGGGAGTACTATTAGGGGTTTGAAATACATGAATCAATAGATAAAAGACTTATCTGAGACTAGTATATCATGCATATTACGATGTTCAGCTTTTCTACGCCGATTTTATTTGAGAAGAATAGGGTCTTTAGCAAAATTACATTAATTCCCGCAGAAAATACCGAACTTACAAACTAGTTTTCTTTAAGTACATATTTACTCGTTTTGGTAAACGTTTAGACACACGTTTTACTTAATTTACGTTGTGCTTCCGCTAATTTCCACGCATTGTGTCGAGAGCACGTCGACACCATAGATAAATATAGAGCAGGAAATCAGATATTAGAGAAATATTAAAATTTTTGAATTGAAATTCATAGTCAATAGTCCATTACAATAATATTAATAGTTAATTTATTAATTTTAGTAGATAAATTAGATGCCAGTACCGTTTAATTAATCTCTGATTTTAAATTTACATTATTGACGGTAATTAAGTTATCTGATGATTTTTATGCACATCTAAATTTATAAATATGGCCAAATCTAATTATATAAAATGGAATCTAATATAAGTCTAACAGCATCTATCTTATACAATTTAAATATCTTAAGAGTTCATAAATATCAATATTAAACAAAATAAGTATTATTATCTGGTGTAAACTATTTAATTCTCTATCCGTTCTCTAGTTATGTAACGTCTTTACTCTATGGTCGCATGCCAAATATGGCGACGCGTAATGGCGGCAATTTTGACAGCCGAGACGGCGGGAAACGCATTGTATGTGTTATTTGTAGTGTTTCATATTCGGTAGTGGGTAACATTTTAGTCTATTTTAGTTATTGAGATTCAAAAATATTTTCTATTCTGCGATTATTAGTTAATAAATTCGTAAAAGTTTTTCAACTAGACTAGATTATCTTTAAATTAAATTAACTATTCATAAAAAAATATAGTAAGTTTTAATTTTAGAGTAATATCTGTGCAAAATAAAAGTTTTAAATTTGATTCTCAATTATCTCAAATATACGCTAAACGCAAATAAAATTTTCTAACAAAAAAATAATTAGTTCTATCATTTTATCTTTCATAATTTTTTAAATTAAGCCTTAATTGGCTCATAATTTGTTCTACTCATCAAGAATGGCACTACAGGTGTGCCTACGTGCGTGAACTCTTTTTATTTTTCAAATATTCGCCGGTGTCTCCGCATCGATCACGCGCGTCACTTGCGCAGACGCATACATCACCTTATCTCAGTAGATTTCATCTAATGATGTGGTAACCTACTTTCAATTTTACACATTTGAGTAAAAATTGCACTTTTGATAAAGTATAGAGTTAGTCTTTTTTATCTCTTAACCGACGTAAAAAAGAAGCTGTGCTTAATTAAGATATACAGTTTCCTTTCCTTATGAAGTTTTTTTAATCAAACTTTAACTATAAAGTCGGTTAAGAATACACATATCGAAGAAAGCTTTCAATAATAAATATTCTACGTAATAACATTAGTTCAAAGGAGAAATTGAATCAATAAATTAAAATTAAATAAGATTACAGAGAAATTAAATACTTTCGGGCATAGAGCCTCACATGTTTAGACAGATTAAACGCATTTAAGTGGACATAAATTAAAATCTTATAGGCTTTTAATATGACATTACTGTACGTATCAAATACTGTATAAGGGATACAGCATTGAATGGGTGTCTGTCCGTCATCTAGGGACCGTTCCATGACTCTGAATGGGATCCCCGGGACATGCATCACTTGAATTATCGGGACAGTTTCATTTACAAAAGCTCCACTTTAAAGTTTAATAGTAATTTATACATCTCTTAGATCACCCAAACTTGGAAAGCTTTTATCTGGTGTATTTATAAGGATATAGTTGTCTATAAATAAAGCAGGCTCTATATGAGACCAATTAAATATTATAGCTTTAGAGTACCTATACATAAAATCTCATATAAAATTGCTATTAATATAATGTCAATATTATAATAAGGAACTAGTGATATTAAAATGGACGCTGCAATTATGATTTAAGTTATCCTTTTAGTTAAACAATAATCAATTAATGAAACAAATTATCTGAATTTTTAGGTAAAACAGCCTAATTTCTAAGATATATAAAGTCTGGAAAACAGACTTACTTAACTCTACTTAAAAATTTTGTCATATTCACTGGGATTGAAGTTTCAGAACTTCATTTAACTCTTAAGGGATTTAACTTAAAATACTAAAGACCCGCCCGCGTCTGCACGAGCAAAGTAAAGCTTACTTAATGAGATACACTAATGTTGCCCTTTTAGAAACGAATATTGCCAATTTCTAACATTTTGTTTTACATAAATCGCAATGGTAAACGTATATTTAAGTCAAAATGGAAATCCAACGTATTACTTATCATATTCTGATTATTTTGCTTAGCAGAGATAACTATGACGTAAGTACAGCGACTTCTGTTAACATTTTAACTGATCGCACGAGATGATCGATTAGACTGATAGCAAACGATTTCATTGATAAAGTATCGAGTACAGGCAAACTAAAACCCTTCAACCTTCTTAGTTTTGTAATAACCCGACGAGGCGTGGGCGCGTTCTTTCTCCTATGATTTAACGCAACACAAGTAAACAAGAACAGATCTAAACTAATATTTCAATTCTGCCCACTCGGTGTCGTTTTCTATAATAATTCCGATACCTTTACCGGTAATTGCTGATAAAACCCAGCGTTTGAAGTAATCGTAGATCAATTGTGCCAATTAATTCATTTCAAGCGTGAAGTTTCAACTTACCTGGAAGGGCGGCGCGATTTATCACATCTGAAATCAGAAATTACAAGCTTGTTCGCGATTTTAGAAAGTAGTTAATTGGTGACTGACTGCTCTATGACGTCGGACGTTGCGTCCGTGCGTATGTACCTAACACTCGAGTATAAGAGAAATATTGAAAAAAAAAGCCTATTTATCATAAATTCTACATGTTTACGCAAATTGTCTAATTTTGAATGTAAGTGCTATATATAATATTTCTTACATAACATGAAAGTAACTTGTATGCCTGGTTTTAAAATATAGCTACAAAATTCTTTTAATAATATCGCTAAAATAAACTATACAGTGTAACATTAAAACTTAATAATACGAGTATAACAAAATCCATCTCAAAGTTTTATTGATAAACTTTGAGATGGATTTTGTTCTATTTTTATATAAATTTTAAGAAAAAAGGTTATTTAATAAAATAATGTATAATGAAGCAATGAAAAGCTCGATAAAAGCTTATGAAGCTCATGACTTGCGCGGTTATGTGAGGCGCGTGGGCGCGTGGGCGCGGCGATGACAGCCGGTAGCGGATGCTTTACAAACGACCTGTAATACCCATCACGTTTAAATTATTATGATTATTTTCCATTTGCATTATTCAATTAAATAAAATATCTTCAAGTCGTTTAATTGAATTGTACAGTTTATTATTGTCTGGTATTACAAGTGCGAGTGTAGCGTGTAGCGCAGCGTGTCACTTTTATAAAGCGGGTTCGATCAATTAAGGTTAGTCGTAAAATCGAGTCTTATGTTTGACTCCCGTAGAATGAGAAGTTACGATGAGGAAGCAATAAAAATGAAAACAAATAAGATAAGTGCTTTCTTAGTTTTAGGCGAATTTAAACATATTAAAAAATTATAAAAATTATTAGAATTTTTAAAAATGTTTATAATTACAATTAACAAATATAGTAAGGGAAATTAATGCCATTTTTTTATTTTTGAAATCATTTTGCCAATTTGTGAGTAGACACTAGGCATTGTCTGCAACAAGTATGTATATAATGACCTTTGAGACGTCTAAAACCTTAGTCTCTCCCGTGACCACGACTGCTGTAAAGCATTCAAAACGTCGGGAAACAAAAATCTAAATAAATCCGCGAAAAATCCGAAAAGAAAGGTTTATTTAAAGTAAGATTAGACTGAATTTTTTGTGTAGATTATCATTATAATAAATCTGTAAGTCTAATTGAATGAAAGTCATCTCACGGTGTTACAGCATGCCAGTAGTAGACAATAGTGACAGTACGAGCATGTGAGTTGCGAGCAGCAATAGACAATTCCTAGAAACTCAATTCAGTGGTGTCCAAGTTAGTTGATTTACAGCTTCAGTGCTCCACATCATACGTGTCATCTCATCATTTACTAACCGACATGTAACATAGCATTTCAGTTAAAATTACATGTTCATATTAAAATGACAAAAGTTAATGATATGTAATAAAAGTCGAACTACTATTACAAATACGAATTTTTTATTTATCTTTCTTATTTAAATGATTGGATGCTTAGTATTCAGGTAGACCATGACCTGGAAACCTATGGTTGAAACCTAGGGACGAAACCGAGTGAAGCCAGGTTAAGTTTCTAGTATAAAAATAAAATATTCGTATTGATGTCGTTGGATGCAACCTGCTCTATCTTGGTTGTATTGAATTAATCGTGATTCACTAAGCTTCCAGCACACCGCGAGAGATATGTCAATTTGCTATACATCAGTTACTCACAAAACTTCAATCTACCCAAATAAAATTTTAACTATTGTTCAGATTCCGTAATTTTCCTAAAGTCCTCCTTTCTAAGTTAAAATTTTAAATTTACTTATTAAATACTAATTATTGGTTTCAAGAAATTTTTACAGAACAATTTAACTTTTATATTGAGTTTAGATATTTAAGGTTTAAATTTAAAATCCTAGGACGCATCAAAATTTAAACTATTACAGTAACATGCCCTTAACCAAAACTTCCCTTCACTTCTACAGTTACACAAAAAAAAATTGTTTCAATCGATATTGTTAAAAAAACTAGAAAATATTTGAAAAACGTGATATAACATTTAAATATAGTGTTTCCATACATTTGTTAGTTTTTTTGGGAATAGTGATAAAACGTCTCTAGTCTTGTTTCAACAGAGTTAACACGTTCACTGCGGCAATAGGTCGAATCAACCCGATACGAGACTTCCCCGTGGTGCGGCACGAAAAATCTGTGTCTTACCGCTGGTGCGGGATAGATATCTCTTTCGTTTTATGAAATAAAAAAGGGACTTTTAAAGTTTTATTTTTACCTCTTCAAATATTTGACGTAGATACAAAAAAAATATATCAGATCTATTCGACCTTATAACGACTAGCAGTAAACATTTTTCGCTAGGTGCGGTTATCGGGTCTTTCAGACCTGATGACCCAATGACCCGATAGCAGCACTAGATTTCGTGTTCGTCACAGTAGTGTTGCACATAAGTTAGCAACGTCTAAGTCGTTATCGACGTATTGTAATTATTGTTACAAGTGGTAAGCAGTTTTGACAAAATGAAGAGGTCGAGATGTAGAAAAATGCTTTTGACGTGTGAAGGTGAAGTTGAAAGGAATAATAGAACCCGGAATGAAACTGTAAGTCTCGGAATATTTACTAGTCACACGCAAAGTGAAAAAGGTTAAATCTTTTTGCGAAGTATGAAGAAAAACCATTTGTTGTAATGAAAAACATATTTCTAATCTTTTTTAATTGTCGATAAGTACCTTTTATTATAACAAAACTTACTATTCATCTCATCGTTGTTTTACTTGTACAACACTAATCTTTTATCGATACACTTTACAAGCAGTGCGGATATCGGGTGAAAACGACCCGAAAATTTTGACAAATCGTTTACATAAGTTACAATAGCCGGATTTTGTTACGAATGTATAAATATACGAAATGATTATTAAAAAATATGTTTCATAAAGAAAATTTAAAAAAATCATTATAATTGCTTCAAAATCCACTTCTAAATACGTGTATACCGAACAGATATTTTCCACCCGACAACGCACTCCAAGATCATCACGCTTCAGGTCTTAGGGACCTTATATAGCACTAGCTGAAAGTCATCTAAAAATCTTAACGCAGTGAACGTGTTAATAGCAACTACGAAATATGCACAAGTGTTTAGACTATGGTTAGTCCTGTCATATACTTATAATTAATTGACACTATTATTATTTTTAAGCAAATATCTATTGTCTGTCGGTGTACACACGTGCGGACTGCGGCCGCGGCGCAGTGATGACGCATTTTTATCATTTTTTGTAAAGCCTGGTTCAAAGCTATTTATTTTGCTGACACGTTCTAATTAATTTATATATAATACTGAATTATTATTTTAATTGATATATTGTTATTATTCATACATTAAATGCACAATACCTGGGCGACCAAGCTTCGCTCGGAGTTTTTGGTTTAATTTTAATTTGGCTTAAAAACAAAAAAAAAAATCTAAAAACTTGAATAAATACAAAAAAAAAATGTATTTGTAACAAACTTTGTATCTGACAGGGATTCGAACCCGGATACCCGTGATAGTCAATCTTGCGATTTGATCACGACACTTACACTCGAGTGTGAGAAATTATTAACATATTTTGTGTGAATAATGCGAAAGAAAACCGCGTGAAAACTCGAAAACATGCGTTTTCCCAGACATAAGACTAATCTAGATCGATTTTTCTCCCCCGAAAACCCTCACGTACCAAATTTCTGCGAAATCGTTAGAGCCGTTTCCGCGATCGCCGGTATAAATAAATAAATAAATATATAAATAAATATACAAGAATTACTCGTTTAAATGTATTAGATAAGCAGACGTAGTAAGTAGCGACGCATCAAATATGAATGAAGGTATGTCGTTAGTGTAGTGCAGTCGTTATTTTTTAAAGCGGACTGGAAGTTATGAATATTAGCGTTAACTAACAAACAAATAAAATCTTCTTTATATATTGGAATAAATTAGTAAGAATCAATTATATTCTAAAAAATCTCGTTTAAACAATAAAACGTAGTTCAGTGATTATCGTAACGTGGGAGTCGCGTACAGCCGCTATTTAGTTGCCACCGCTCGACACGCCCCGCGACGCTACACGCATTCTTGTGTTGAAGTTATGTCACTGAGATGAACTGATTAAGAGGTGTCTTCATCAGGGCTGTCGAGTATGTTGTAAAAAAGAATATTAATAATTAAGTACAACATAAAGTTAATTAGAATCATTCCTTCCTATATTTATTCTAACATATTTTAATTTTAATTTACATACATAGTTAAGTATCATTTAACACAAAACCATTTCAACTCAAAAGCATTTTCAACTCGCTTATTCGTACAGATATTAAACGAATACTCAACTACTTATATATTTGATTTTATCACAAAAATATAGCAAAAAAAATTAAAATAGGTTTTTTTTTCAGACAGCCAAAAAATGATATTTTTGGGGTAAATTTGAAACTATTATTTAAAAAAATCATTATTTAATCAAGTTATCATGTTACTTTTGAAACACCTATGAGATAATCACGTAACCCAATAACCCTGACCTCGCCCGCCTCTCACCCGCCGGGGCTCGTCAAATAAAGTAGTTATGGTGTAGCGGAGTGCGCGCGGACATACTGACCGGACAGTGTGTAGAGGCCATGAAACCATTTACATTTTGAACTAGCGACTTACCATCCCTTGCTAATTGAGTCTCTACATGACTTTCTTTTTTATATACAATATAAAGTTCAGATAGCGAGAACTTTTTCAAATTTTATTACTACTTAACAGTTAGTATGAAATACAAATCTTTGAATTTCTCGGCTTTTCTGTACGAATCACTCTATCTATTAAAAAAAACAGCATCATAATCCGTTGCGTAGTTTTAAAGATCTAAGCATACATAGGGACAGACAGACGGCGGGGAGCGACTTTGTTTTATACTATGTAGTGATTAGCTTATGTGCACACAAAAAAAACATACAAAATTTCACGTTCTAATAATTAGAAGGTTAAAGGATTAGACTTAACTTAGGCTTTTGTCACAGGTATTTGTTAAATTTTATCTATCTTTAATTAAAGTATTTTTACTTGGAGTGTTTCTTACAAAAGCAGTACGTAATTTTTGTGAAACAGGAAGCACAAAATCGGTCTTCTTTTTTATTTATTATTGGAGGGAAATTAAAATTTCACTTTACTAAAATATCTGTTTTCGAATTCTATCGTATTATTCATTTCGTACTTTAAAAAAATAAAAAAAGTGGAAGTAAGATATTTTCATATCTAATATAAATAATCGAATCCACTACCTCTAAAATCATTTATATTGCCGCTATTCTTTAATCGCGGCTCCAGTGGCCTGAGCGGGATCATATAACTTTTACAGTTTCCATGAATCAGTCCAAAGATGTAACACTCACAACGCGGGTGTCGCCTGCGCCTGCGCCTTTTGTTTGATCGCCGGTGAATGTGAAGTGTCAACAATGATTCATACGAGAAGAAACTGTCGTACTAATTAGTAAATACTATTTATTTAATTAAAATATCTATCAAAATTTAAAGTAATAAAGTTATTATTTTAACCGATTTTAAAAGCTATTCTTTTATTGATAGTATTAGATTAAGCTTTTCTCTAAAGCTTCTAAACTACCTAAGCTATCTAAATCTAACCCGATATAATTCTTTATCATTTGTTTTTGTTTTACTTAAATATTTAACAATAATATCTAGTAATGACAATAATATGTACAAATGTATAGTTTACTAACGGACGCTGCAGGCGTACGTAGTCCTGCCATAGATATCGTTTGGTCAGAAAGTTAAAAAAATTTAGTTCTCGAAAAAAGCACTACCTACCGGGTTCAACCATACTTAAAAACCATCCAAGTAATCCCATGACACAAAATATTCATCAAAATCATTTCCGCCATTTAGAAGAAGAATACCGAAGACACGCACATCTATACTAATATTATAAAGGCAGAATTTGTTTGTTTGTTAGAACGCGTTAATCTCAGTAGCTAATAATCCGATTTGAAAAATTCATTTTGCATTAGATTTTTATTGAGGAAGCCCGTTTATTGAGGAAGTTTTATATCATCATGCTACTACACAAGGAAGTAGAGCAGTAATCATAAATGTCAATATGTAATAATTACGAGGTAACAATATGAATTATTAGAAAATAAAGAAATTATCGTGTGCTTGAATCATACACATACTTACATATTATGTAGGTACAAGACCTGCACCCCACTATAGAAACGTAAAAATCTTCATAAATAATGGATACCTCAGTCCCTCAGAAAATATAGAACAAAATGTATTTTGTTCTGAAACACAAAGAGGGGAATGTTAATAAAAATAGTACGATTCATATCTCATTGAAAAACCAGATTTACATTCAGAGCTATTTCAAAAAACGGACAGCACAAAAAATATTACCATGTTTGCAGAATCTGCTGCGATTGTGTTTAAACATCTATAAAAAACTCAGTTACTATTGAATGTGATGACATTTATTTGTTCATTCAAAGTCAAAGGTCTTTTAAAAAGAGAGTAGAAGAGTGGGAAAATTTAAAACGCTTCCTTCTTCCTGGTTTGACACTACTACATACATATATGTATACTAAACATATGAAGTGCTGCAATCGCTATCGGCAATAGAAAACCAAATAAAATATGGAAACGACGTTTATGTAAATAAATACATGATCTCAGCATATTTACAGTTTTTATCTATTAGCGATATCGCCTTTAAGAGTTTAACTAACCTGAAATTTTAAACAGGGCAAAATGAAAGGAACGTAGTGCTCATTTATAAAATTAGAGAATGTAAAGGGGTTTTATTTCTATACTAGCGACTCATCTAGTAGTCCCTAGGGGCCTAGACAAAAACAAATCTATTCCACGGGAACTGTACATTTTCCGGGATGATATATAGCCTTTCTCAGTTGACGGGCTATATAATGCAAAAAAAAAATAATCAAATCGGATTAGTAGTTCCTGAGATTAGGGCGTTCAACCAAGCTTTATAATATTATTATATATAAGTTATATTTATAGATAATGTTTCACTTTTCTAACCTAAATGTTGTAAGGGAATCGTGTTTTTAGTATATAGTAGTTGTAAATTATGTCCCTTCTATACATTTTCTTGTTCCATGCGTTCTTTTGATGTAATGAAGTATTCACGGGAGCGCGTATGCACGGGACGTGACGTCACGAATAGATAGATGAAATAAAATAAATGCGAAAGAGTATTTGTTTGTTGTTGATTTAACCTTATTTAAAACAGAAAAAGAGAAATGGACGTGCCAAATGGTTTACCTCATCTAAGCTTCACTTTTTCTTAACAGGTATATAGCCCGGCAGTTATTAGGGTATTGCAAAAAACACTGTGTAAATATTATAATATTCATTATCATCATTTTCCTATATGAAATAATCAAGATTCTGTTCTCAGCTAAAAAAAATTTCAAAAATCCCTCTATTCTCAGAGGTTTTCTTAAATAGCGTTTTTTTGTTTTTTTTTTTCGTGTATGTAAGCTCGTTAGCTATCAATGGAACTGTGCGCGGTAGAAGAGATCTCGGCGTGTAGTTGTCGAGCGCACTCGTAAGTGAGACGTCATGCTTCTTGGCCTTTTTACACCGTGGCTTCGTTCCGCCGCTACTAGTTTTATACCTTCTTTTAAAAACCATTCAAAATTAACATAAATACACGTAAAGACATGCAAATAAGTTGAAATTATTTTGTTTATCAATTTTATTTTAAGGACCGCCTACTGCGACGACTATCGGAGGTTCGATCACCGCGCGAGGCAAATATTTCGTAATATTACTGTACAGTTTTTGCATGAAAACATAATGTTGAGAGCAGACGCCCACATCTATTGAATTCAGTGGAAAATGGTAAGCGGTAAAGTGAGTCAGTGTCCTGTCTACCTACTCTAAAGTATTTTTGAGTATAAGCACTGATGTAAGACATGTTAAACGTTTTGTAATTGTTTCACCACATAGATTTTTATGTAAATACATTTTCGTTTTCACTTAATTTATAAGTGTTTGATTAGCTTTTTTCAATTCGACTAAATGAGACTAACTTTACATTAAATCTATGCTAATATTATAAAGCTGAAGAGTTTGTTTGTTTGTTTAGTTGAACGCGCTAATCTCAGGAACTACTGGATGGAATTGAAAAATTCTTTTTGTGTTGGATAGTCCATTTATCGAGGAAGGCTTTAGGCTATATATCATCCCGGAAAAATGTATGGTTCCCGTAAGATAGATTTGTTTTTGTCTAAGGACTAACCCGAAACGAAGCGAGGGTGAGTCGCTAGTTTCTTATAAAATCTATATTTAAGAAGTAATACGTCTGTAACGCACATTCTTATTCACATATATTTAGTATTATTTACATAAAAAATCCGGAGTGTCTATTTGTCCTTAAATGGGACGAATAAAAAATAATTATTGGTCCTATATAAAATATATAAATTATAACGAAGAACGAATAGACTAATACATAAGTAAGTAGAATAAGTAGCTCAACTCAGCTATCATGCAAAAAAAAAATGACCTTAACCTACCGAGGTTAAGGTTATCTTTTTTTTGCATACAGGAACTCCTGCACCTAAAAATGACTTATTTTACTTTAGAAAACAAAGAAGTATTCGTACAAATATACATTCGTATATTTTTTATTCATCCGATTATCGGTGGAACAGCAACAGCCTCCTTTATTTATTCGTCCTTATTTTAAATACGAATAGCAACAACATAAAAAATCAGGGTAAGAGCGATAAAAGTATTGTGACTTTTGTCTAGAAATCTTTAAAAAAAGGTTAAAACTAAGAAAGTATTAGAAGTAGTCCAATTTTTTAAAAAACTCCTAAAACCTTTAAGAATAATTGCTCCGTCCCAAAAGCAACCACTTCCAAAAGCTGGAAAAGTAGTAGCGGAGAACTAAATGCATTCCGTGCCCATAATCGTATTCATTATATGTCTGTTATAATTTATATACAGTTACAAATTTGAGATATGCGTAACGAGCTGTATGAAAAATAATAGGCAATTAGCGGCTTGGCCTCGATCATCTAACGGCGCGGCGATTAGCTCTCGCGATGGTACTTTGCTTTAAATGGACTAAATACTATATGTTAGGAATGAAATAAAATAAAAGAAATCTAAATTACGATAATATCTGTTTACTCACGATTTACCTGCAGTTTTAGAAAATGCTTTGCCAAATGACATGCATTCATATTTAGGTCCTGTAAGCATCCTAAGTAGTATAAAAGAGAACTTCTTTCCATTATTACGGAAGCTAATTTCTTGATTTTTTTAAAACAGTCTACCCATTTAATACAATACAATAAATCATTGTTTAAACTAGGCTTTCATGATAAGGATTAGTATAAATTAAGGAAAAGACTAACGTGTCTCCTGTACAAGCTAATTGTAGAGAATAAAATAGAACTACATTCCATGCATACACACACTCTCTCCTATTTTGAGTACCTTCATACTATTCGCTTTGCATGGGTGTTAAAGTAAAATTGAGTTCTGTAAGTTAACCAAAGTGCAACGCGTCTCCAACGGTCCTCACCTAGTGTGGAAGTTGGAACGTAAATGTTTACAAATGAACCGTCGTCGCCGCGTCACAAGCTGCGCGTGCGCATGGAGATACTGCACTACGTCCCTCCGTAAACATAACAAACAAGGCAGACTTACTAAACAATAGCTATTCTTTATAGCCGATACTTTTAAAATGACTTATAAATGTCAAATTTTACTTCATGATATCTTCACCTATATGATGGATACATGAAATTTATTTTGTGGTATGTCAAAAAACGTACTATAATTAATTTAAAACACGGACCAACCGTTTAAACCTTAAAAAGAGTTAGAACGGTTTGCATAAAAACCAAAATTACAATTTTATTATACAGTGAGATGTCAGACATGAATGTACCGTAATTCCTAAAACCCCAAATATTGCGTGTTTAGTGAATAAATATGAATATGTTAGAATTGAAATAAATCTAAAATTGAAATAGAGGTTAAATAAAGCTGTTATGATAACGTGTAGCAAAGTACTTAGTCAATTACCAAGTACAAAGAACACTACTCTCAATTTTTGGGTTCTCATTCACATAAGAACAGTTAAAACCATGTATTAATAACAAATTTGTTTTCATTACAATAACTAATGAACGTTATAGCTTTACCATACGTTTAGATAAAAAACACGAACGCAGCTTCCGCGGCCGTAAATCATCTATCAATAATCTCTTCTCAGCCACTCCTCGCCCTCCAGAGCTCATGACGCTTAGAAATATAAACTAAATATGATATATTGGTCCAGATTTAATAACATCGAGACACGCGATTGTGTTTTATTATCACTTATGGAATTTAGGAACATCTGGTTCAGTAACACTTAGTACTTAGCACGTAGAACGCAGATTCGATTCGGGCAGGCAAAAGTAGGGGGAAGGATGATAGACAAGATATTATTTAGTAGTACCTACTATTAAAAAAATATGTGGCTATAAAGTTGTATTGTATATGTATTCAATACATTTTATGTATAAAAAATATATGGTTTGTAGATTTTTGTATGTACGTCTGTAAAATTGTTCTCATAAAAAAGTATAGTTAAGTTATGGTCAAGCACATTTCGTGTTCAGCTAGACTCCTATAAGTGTTACATGTTATATTACGTCTAATCGTAAGAGACGTTTATTGTTTTAAGATTTGAACTCCAGACCCAACCTCCGTCTCTCCTTACATCTTATTATTTACAGCTTATTAAACTAAATATTGAATCAATCAAACCCACTCCCCACCTGGTGCTATTTTTAATGCTGCGAAGTGTTTTCAACGGCACGGCTCATGGCGCGGCGGCTATCGACTCTTACGATGAAAATATTATGGAAAATAAACAGTTCTCTACAGTAATAACTTGTTTTTATTATAAAGAAGAATAGGTAGGTATCTGGTGTATATGGTAGTCGCTAGTTCGATTCTTGGTTGAGTTATATTTCTATCATACTTATGTATTTTTGATATAGGAAATCCCTGATTTTTTCAGCCTTTTTAAAATTCTCAATATATCCACCATATTAATACATAATTTTGCGTTAAAATAAAATATTAACTTAGCGTTTGATACGTGTGTCCCTTTAAAGTTCAATATGATACGGTTTGAACCTATTGTCCTTTATAAGTAGGACAAACGTATGAACAGATGATATCATCTATTATCTGTTACTACGTATTAATAGTACGGCATACTAATATGGCCCCTAAAATTAAACACAACATCTAAAGCTGCTATTGAACATAGGCATAACTGTTTTATGTAATTGCAAACTTTCTAATTTCAAACATACACGGAAAAGTGACATTTATGTACTGTACCGGTGATAGGACTCTGTCAAGTCTGAGGAGTCCGACTGGATGGGTACCACCCCCTTATCCATTTCTGCCGCCAAGCAACAATAATTGCATTGTTGTGTTCCGGTTTGAATCAACAATTTAAAACATATCATTTTAATCCTTACAGTGACAACGCACCTGTGGCTCTGCATTTGTGTTACCTAAAACCTAAGTGCATGAACCGTAGGTGTTATGGGCGACAGGTACTGCTATCCATCAGGTGGTCTGTCTGCTCGTTTGTCACTGAATCTCATAAAAAAAATTCATTGAGAAATACTTTAACACTTAATAAATAACTAATTAATATTAGGCCGGTCACTCGAGGCGGCGGCGGCGGGTGATGGGAACTGCTCGATAACTGCTGCTCTGAATTTGTCGATTATCCCTCATTCGGTACTCGTAAAATATTTTATATCTTCCTCAGTTAAGGACGCCTATAAAGGGACCGACCCGACATTTAAATCCGTCAAATTAAACTAATATAATATTATGGGTATAATACTCGGAATAATTCCATGAAAGTTATTGCCGAAAATTCATCTCACGCATTTTCACTAAGCTAATATTTTGTGTTACGAACAATATCAAAATAAATATTATCTATAAACAAATGTTTTTTATACAACACTGTAGTTAAAATAGATAGAGTTCACATCTGTTATGTAATGGAGTTTTAAATTTCTATACGGAATATGCAGTATAAGCTCTTGTTAACACGAAATATTTTTCCAACGATCCATACAAAACATATGTAATGTACACCTGGCATTAATATCTTCAAACTATCATACAATTAAACTGACATGAATAGCCGTCTTTATGAACCCTTAAGCGAAATCCAAGCGAAATTTTAGATTAGGCAGTAGTAAAATTTTTATGTTCAGCATTTTGATTACCCATCGCCATGTTTGGGAACTAAATAACCTATAAAAATTATCAGTCTGTCTGTTTGTCGGTTCGCTTTGTGTCGATATGACTTTATGTGTAATTAATAGTGTTTTTACGACTCTACTAATGTCGCGATAGTCGAGTTAAAGAATGGTATAAGTTTTTGTCACACGACTTGTTTAACGGTGAAGTAATGTAAATAAGCCGCTTGCTCTATATGTATGTCTAGACGAAATTTATATTACATGTCTTATTTTTATCCTATTATAATAAAGCTAGCTACGTCCCGTGGTTTCACCCGCGTTAAATTTGTTTGATTATAAACATCAGTTTTACAATGATATTTGGAAGTCTGCCCGATTTGTTGACATTTATGATTACTGCTCCCTCTCTTGGGTAGCATGATGATGTACAGCCTATAGGCTTCCTCAATAAACGGGCTATCTAATGCAAAAAGATTTTTTTAAATCGGATTAGTACTTCCTGAGATTAGCGCGTTCAAACAAACGAATAAACTTTGCCTCGTTATAGTATTAGTATATATGACTATACACACTATATCACAGTTTACCAATAGTTACACTGTAATATTAAGGGTATTTAACTTTAACTGTACACGTAAAACTGCGCAGGAATTTTTAGGTTTTTTCCTGCGATATAGACAGTAAGAATAATATAAATATACACATATATAATTAGGTAAATAAAATAAATTAAAAGCAAAATGAATTAACAATCACAGTTTCCAACACTGTTTTCCGTTTAATTTAATAAAACGAACAAAATATATTTGTAGTGCATTATATAGCGAGGCACCGTCTTCGATACCGGCGCAGAGCCCTGAGATACGACCGACGACATCATAATATGATTTCATATTTATCATGTACGATTTAACTTGAACATCAACTAACTCATTTGTCTTTTCCACAACGATAGTTCACAGAAGTCTCAGAAAATGATTAATATAACTTACTTAGAACAACGTTGGTATAAAGAGAAAGACATGTAACAATAACTTATGCGGGGAATGTCATAACTTACGGTGGTACCTACTCGGTAGCACAGGCAAGTTATTTGTCGGACTAATTGGAATGACGATAGCGCTATCTCGTACGATGAATAATAGCTAAAACTATATTTAAAGTATACTCGTACGTTGCTTCACTAAGAACTTGCTGTGGCTTTGCCTGTTGGCATTTCTGGACCATGATTCAAGCGTTGTAGATGCCCTTAGAACGGACCATTTACAGAAATAATTATAAAACCATGGTTTTATTATGAAGACTGTTCTTTTTTTTAATCCGATGATTGCGAAAATTGGTATTAGAAGGTACATGTATTTTAAACGATAGAGGAATTGTTACCAAAATGTATTTTAGAGTAGTTGTTTAGAAATCTACGCAGACTAAGTATAGATAAAAATAGACTCCTCGTAAAAATGCTTATTTACACAATACGTACCTGTAAACAAATACGTTTCTCGTTTCGAAGGTGATCTCTCATATTAGTTACATACGAAGTTCGTATTGATACACTTTGAGAGCCGGCGAGTAATTTAGCACAATTTCGGAGGTCGTTCGACCACTTTTGATTTTCCCGCAAACCGGTCGCATAATTGAGCACTTGTTCCCTTTCGAGTTGCTTCAAAGAAAGATGATTAAAACTCTCAAGTGTCGGTACCGCGGGCTGAGTGAGGTGCGGTGAGCGCGGTGTGTGCTGAAATAATAACTTTTGCTTTTAAATACAAAATATAGCCTATATTCATACATATATGAGGATATTTACTCATTTTATAGTACTACGTTTCTCATTGTATGGTACTTTTTAGTTAAAAAATCAAGTTTATTAATTTAATCTAAGTTTTCTTTGTTTAACAATAACTGTCGTTATCGTATCGTAATCATGGATTATTTTTAAAGCAAACTGTATGTTTGTATGCTACTGTACTTCAAAATAAATATTTCTTTATGATTTTCTTGATAATGAATCTTTTCTTAAGTCTTGAGTGAGTACAGGAGCGCACAATCTCTGGTCCAGTAGCGAGAGTTATCAGCGCTGACGTACACCGCGCGCGTCCCGCGGACGAACACATTTCGTAATACGCTTCGTACGTTAGCCTGTTGTGGATTCGATACGATCCGATGAAATAAAAATATCAGATTAAAAAATATCAAGGAGCATTAGTATATAATATATTACATCGCGATAAATATCAGAATTTTTTTCTAGGCTTTGCTTTGGCTGATGAACATCTAGATAAAGGTTACCTTGATAATAAAGACATTATAACCTACTTTCGCTAGAGTACAGGTATACCTTAAACAGATACTTGAAATTTACATTCCTCCAAATACATTATAATATTATGATCTTATCCACATCTCGGAGACCGGCCCGCGCGTTATCTGTACGCAAAGCCCTGCTCATTAGAGCGAGCTAACGACCTCGTACTTTAAATGTTACAGTTTACTAAAAATAATATTTGATCGAGATCTTAACTACTCTGTAATTGCCGAATAATTAATGGAAAAAAACACCCTATATACATACATTATAAAGCTATAAAAAAGCTTAAAACAGTTGAATAATTTCTATAAATGATATGTTATATTGAAAATTGTGGCGAAGAAAAGTCGAACCTGTTACAGTGATATGTTCGTCTCGAGAACTTTTAACATTATAAGTATTCATAAAAAAATAAACGATCTTTGAATAATGTTATAAAAAGACAAAAGTAAGTTTGTTTATACACGTTACGTAAACTCTATAAAACTAAACTAAAACAAAAAAAATTGTTTGGTCTGTGTGTTAAGGACGTTAGATAACGAAGTCAAATATTTGTATGACCCATACGTTCATTTATGTAAAAATAGGAATGCCTATTTTATAATACTTAATATTCAGCCATTTTTGACGTGCCTTCCATCAATTCGAGGGGGATCAGAACATAGTCCACCACGCTGGCCAAGTGCGGATTGGCGGACTTCACATTTCTTTCGAAAACTTGTTAGGATCTCTCAGACGGCCAGGTTTCCTCACGATGTTTCCCTTCACCGTAAAGCAAGAGGTAATCATGTTGAAAATGATTCGTCCATGAAAATATCAGAGATGCAAAACCCGGGATTTGAACCCGCTTCACTCGGTTACTCCAGCGAGTGTGTCATCACTGGGCTACCACTGCCTCAATGTTATGTTTTATAATACTTACAATATGTTAAAGTGTAAAAGGACAAATAATAGCTACACGTAAAGCAAATTTGGAAGTTTATAAGTATTTTTTATCGTTTACAAATCGCTTCTAAATTATGACTGGGAGCGGTGTTCTTATAATAATACGTATAATAAAAATTTGCATGTCCGTCGAAACGCAGATTAGAATCGCGGCGCGGCCTGAGTAAACACTGAATGTTAAATGTGAGTTTTTGGGCGATCGTCTGGACAGAGATAAATTGTACCAAAACAAGTAGCAACATATGACTTTACTTAATTTTTAAATGGTATAATAACTTTAGAAAAATATATGGAAAATTTTGTAGACAAACAAAATATTAGTCTCTTCTCTTCTTCTAAGCTTCATATATTTTTTTTCGTTTTCTATCATGTCTATCTAATCTATAGAAGTTCTCTCAAGCAACCGTTCACTAAAATATCACAACTCACTTATGAGCCATGACAAATCGTCAACAGATGTGACTCCTGTGTACTCTCATATCTATACATATAATAAAATCGTAACTGATCGCTGTTTGTAGATGGAAAATATTTGTGAAAAACTATTATTGGATCTTTAATAACTAATAGAACCCAAAACAATGATTTTTATAATGTTTGTCTGTTTGTCTGTGCGTTTGTGCGCGCTAATCTCAGAAACAGTTTAACTGATTTGGGTGCGGTTTTCACTATGTATTGTGGTAAGTTTAAATTAACATTTAGTATTTGTTTTATTTCAACCGATTCGTAAATAAAAAAAGTTATGTCAATTTAAAGAATCGCCTAGGGACGAACTCGAGCAAAGCGAGGGTAAGCCGCTAGTATACACTACTCGGAAATCAAATCTATGGTCTTCAAATGAATAGAATATTAGGAATATAGAATTTAGAAACAGTCAACTAAACCATTAGCTTAGAATACCTGAATTGTGTAATCCAATATTTTAATTGCTTATCCTCCCACTGCGATATAATTCAGGACAGACATCGTACCGTCGACCACCGACCACCGACCACGCCGCGCCGCCCTGGACGCGGCAGCCAGGACTTATGGCGCTTTTACAACATAATTCACCCCCTCACTGGATAATAAATATGAATAGTTCTTATGTCGTGATTTAACACACTTCCGCTTAAAGGCTAGCGTGGATACGACGTGGTTATAACCATATACTGTTATACTTTTGCTCAATCTGAAATGAATATATTTTTGTAGAAAAAATAACTGTAAATTACTTTGTATGTATATAAATAATTTGTACCGTTTTATATTTTATAATAATAATATAATTTTTGGGCAAAAAATATTTGCAAGTAATTTGAGCTTTTAGAGATTTTAAATATTGCATTAATACGTTAAAAAATAATTCAAGTTAGCTTTTTACACATAGATCTCACGTAGAATTCGGTAATTTCCACGTTGACTTCTTACGTTTAGCAAAAGGCGTGTCCACACGTCGCTAGCTGGAGCGCCGCCCAAAAAGAATCGAGATCAATGCAGTTGGTTTACGAGCCGGCCGTTACCGTGCGGCTTAAATACCGATTAATCGATATTTAGGATACAAAGTGTATTGCACGTTCGACTATCGATTTGTATTAAATACAAACATAAATCTTCCAATACCTACAACATAAAAAAATATATTATGTCCTTCTCAGGGTTTCAAACTGTCTTCTTTCCAAATTTCATCTAAATCGGTTCAGTAGATCCAGACATTACCCCCACGTCACAAACTCACAAATTCACAAACTCACAAACTTTACCACTTTATGATATTAGTATAGATTTAATCAGTTGATATAAGAACAAAAATACAGCAGATATAACTTCTAACATGAATATACATACAAATACAACTGTACTTGCAAAAAAAATTAAAATATGACGTAAATCCAGTGTTCCATTTAAGCAAAAGATAATATATCACTATCTTATAAATTGTAATATAATAAGATAATTATCAAAAAACTAGTACAAATAAATGATAATTAATATTTAGAATGACCAAACATTTTCTATTGCAACGTAAATATTACTAATACGAAAATGGAAAAAGATAACGACAATCGGAACACATGTAATTTAAATAGATAAGGCGAGCGGGGAATCGCCCTCGCGTTATAATAATTGATATAATAAACAATCCTAGTTAAACAACTATCTAATGTAGAGCGGCATATTTGAAATGCTCTTGTTTGTTCTCTACATACCGTCTAACCGAGCTGTAGCAGGACTTATACGTTTAATTCGTTTTATATCGATAAAAGTTTAAGTACACAAAATTATGTACCAAAAAATTGTACAACAGTATGTATGTGTGTTTTTGCTAGTAATATTATAAACTAAAAAAACTACGAATAAGCAAAACAGGACCACCACTTCGCAAGTATCTTTCATAAACAACTTTTTATTTTTTTTTATAAAAAAATGAATGGTACAGATAATAATTTATAAAATCCTAAGCAAACATAATTATGTTAATTCGATGCGATGCCCCACTTGATAATAGGGTTTCGAAGATAAGGACCATAAGGCAGCCCTCAGTTTGCATATTTTTATTATAATATATGAATTATTGTATTCCTTGCGGCCTTCTCTGGAGGACTGTTGCGATGATGATGATCACTCTATTCGTTCTTTCTATTAAGAGTAAGAAGAGGTCCTTCATAAAATACGTTCGCACTTATGGGGGGTTTGGGGGGGTTGGCTTACTGTGACAAGATGTGACAAGAGGGGTCGGGGGATCAAAGGTAACGTGACGTTCACAGCTCATCAAATAATTTTGCAAATTTTTCTATTTTATTGTTTTTTATTGTATTTTTTCATTACCTACTATAGAAAGAAATTCGCTTCATATTTTTAAATATATAAATATTTCTACGTAACGTAACGTAATATATATGAATATTTTAAAAAATATCAAAATGTGTGTACTATTAATTGCCATTATATTATATCATGTACGGGTCGAAGAAAATGTGACATAGCGTGACGAAGGGGGAGGAAGGGGTCTAAAAATGTAAAATTTTGCGTGACGTATTTTATGAACGGTCAATAGTTGAAAACACTGTAAGGAGTTATATATTATATATTTTATTATATTTCTTTAAATAATCATTCTACGTGCGCTATTACCTAAAATTAACCCATTTCATATATATGTAGATGCGTAATGCTTATTATCATTAACCTCATCTTTACATAAAGAATGGCTAATTTCAAGAATACTTACAAACAAACACCTACCAGTAAAATAACAGAACCCGCTGATCAAATTATACGTCCTGGAATGTAAATATAGTGAAGGCGAAAGTACAGAAACCGATAATTTCGGTTGAAAATTTGATAACTTCATCTCGCGTAATCACAATGCGCAGCATCCCGCCGCTTGTTTTCACGCCGCGTTTGAATTTAGCAGAAAATTTGACGTTAAATACATCTCCAAGTCGCTCTTCAGACACGTTACACGGGAACTTCTCGAAATTAATGGTAATTGTTTTGAAAAAGATTAAAGCTGGTATCGATTTTTGGTCAGAAATAAGGCAAAGTGTAACAAACACGCCATCACGAACGACTCACTGAGACTCACTGAGCTATAAGGGGCTTCTAAATCTTTATACTCTTTTTAAATAGCTTTTTTAAATTTTTAATCCTCATTTGTCGTGATCTTTGTAATTGTTTTTGTTTATTGTTTTGGACTTTGTCTTATCAGCAGCAGATTAGAGCTTTGTACTGAACAGATGATATCTTAGTTATTGTCTTAGTAAGTAGGAACAAGTAAAACCCATGGGATATACAAAATGTTAGTGCTGCGTCCTGGCGAAGGTTTGAATAAAGTAAGGGCAGGTAGCTTGTTTTAATAATCCGAATATAAAAATTTATCTAATGAAAATAAATATTCACTCTTATTTGAATCAAACACGTAATATACGATGGTGAAAAGGAAAAGTTTTGGCTTTGATGAGACGTTTGGCTTGTTTGTAGTGATCCACTCTACGTGCTGTGCCAACGGTCGCGGGTTCGAGTCCCGCTGGGGGCATTCATTTGTGTGATGAGCACAAATGTTTGTAGTCCAATGTATTAAAAGTATATATGTGTAGTGTAACAACCATATAGTATTCATAGCATAAGCCTCGTAGCTTGGAACTAGATGGTGCTGTGTGTTAATGTCCCAACATATTTATTTATATTTATGCTAATAAAATACATTTTGAATATCTAAATTTTAAGTGAATATTTGGAGCTTTTGCAAGTGGGAAACTTTTCGTAAAATGAAGCAGACTCTACCGAGTTTAAATTTCTCATTTACAAAACAAAACACGCAAATTCTCTGTGGCGTAGTATTTCTCTGATGTTATAAAATCTGTTCCAACGAAAGTCACTGAACTCACTGAAATTACTTAACGTGGAATTGAATATTTTATTATCACTGTGTACGCTTTACGGCCTAATGTAGAGCAATGTACGCGCAGAGATTTTTATATTCATTATTTAGTATTATACAGAATATATGTATATGTATATATGTATATATATGTATATATATATATATATATATATATATATATATATATATATATATATATATATATATATATATATATATATATATATATATATTAAATACATTAAATAATTAAAAGATACTTTATTATACACTTTTAAATTTTCGCTTTCCATAATTATACAATAACTAGCTACTCACCCTCGCTCCGCTCGGGTCTCCGTTATAATGTTTAGTATAGATTTCTCAGAGGTGAGATATTTTCCCGCAGTAAAAAGTATCCTATGTGTTGACCCGGATAACCAGCTATCACCATACCAAATTTTATCAAAATCTGTTCAGTGGTTTTCTCGTGATGCGGTTACACACAGACAAAAATTCTTAAAAGTATAGATTTGGTCTCTTGTGTCAATAATAATGACTATTTCAATAAGATATTCCAAAAAATATTTAATGTAGGTGCAGATTCGACTCAATTAGAATTTTATTATATGTATAGATAGATTACACTACGAAACTTAAACGCGTGAATTTCTAAGTGTATACAAACAATATGTTGTTATGATTGAAGAATAAAAATAAATTACTTAAACTAAAAAAAAATACAGAGTGAACGAGATTTTGAAATTTTTGTTATATATTTTTACTATATTACACAGTTCCATGCTGTATCTTTTTCGGAAATAATCAAATGTAAATATTTCAAATAATTTGAAGGCCGCTGGTTATAATTTAAGTACAGCATAACCCCACTTACCCTAAGGCTACTCTGTTTTAATCAACACCTCATGAATACAAAGGGTCGACCCTAATTCGACTGTCGTTAACAAAGCGTGTACACGCAGCAGTAGCTTAACACTGAAATTTTGAGCCTATCTCTGTTTGCGTTAACCCGTAAGCAGTTTATTTAACTGCTGTACCATTTTCAAGTGTGAGAGACCTGATAATGGGCACAAAGGTCTACTAAATGGAAAATGTAATTTTTAATTTTAAAAAATTGTGTACCGACGCTGCCATATGCCCTAATATAAGTATATGTATTTGAAAAATATATCTGAATGATTTTGAATATCTTATTGGTTACATTTGTGAATAATCATTAAGTATGTTGGGACATTAACACAGCACCATCTAGTTCCATGGTAAGCTACGAAGCTTGAGTTATGGATACCAGATAGTTGATACACTACACATATATAACTTTAGATACATACATATTATAAATATAAGCACCCATGACTGGAGTACAAGCATTTGTGTTCGTCACACAAATGAACGCCCCCAGCGGGACTCGAACTCGCGACCGCTGGCACAGCAAGTAGGGTCACTACAAACTAAGCCAAACGTGTCGTCGTACTTATCCACATTAGTAAGTAGATTTGATTGTAATAATATAAGGCAAAATTAACAGATGATACGATTGGAAGGTTGATACAAAAAGGTTGTAAATGTAGGACTGGAAGTTAAAGGAGTATCAAGTTCTGTATCTTCTCTTCCGGTAATTCCTTTCACTTCCGCTTACTTCAATTATCGCTTACTTCAATTTTTATATATATTTAAACTTTCAAAGTTTATTTGGCAATTTGAGTGTTAAAATTTTTGGATAGCAATTATATTATTAAAATAAGAGCAACTTTAAATACTAAAAATTTGTCGTCTTCGTCTCACGTTTTTCCCAATAATAAATCTATATCACACAGGAATAACTAGATGTAACAGAAAGTGACCAATATACAATATATCACATTGAATAGCTCCGTAAAAAGCTCATACCAATAGAGGTATCTTCGCGTTCACAGCTTCCAGGATGCCCGCCGTCACTCGTCCGACCATAACCTCATTTACTCTTAACATTTGCAATGATAGATTTCAATACGCACTTATAATAATTAATTACCAGTCTAAGTGATAACTCGGTAGATTGCTGGTTTCGGTAAAATAGGCGTTCACTTCGTCCACTGCTTTTCGTAAATAATTATTTATCTTCTGATCGTGAAAACCTTAAAACCTATTCGTCAAAGTTTCATTGGATGTTAAACTTTGTATGATTCATATATATTTATTTTTATTTAGCTCTTAAGGAGACGATACAATAAAGTGCGATATGTAAAAAAATAACAATTCTATACCAAATTATACGTAAAAATTTAAGATAGTTTTAATAATGTTTTGACCGCTTTTAAAAAATAAAAATACTTATATATCAATGTAGAAAAGGCATGGTTAGCTTGAAAACTTCTGAATAATACAGCATAAGAAATGGACGAAAATATTAAAGCAAATATTATTAAAATTCACGTCTCTTCATACAGAACAGTTCGCCACACAGAACTGGCATACGAGTAAAAGATTTTTCCACAATTATTTTACTTGAAAGATCTCATAACTCATTTTCGTTATAAACCCTTAGGCTATATACCTATTAATAAATAATATTTTTTTTACGTGCAAACGCAAATTTTTGAAATCAATTTCGTCTGTATTTAACTCAAACTATAGTCAACAAGCCGTCAATGTACGACGCACGACAACTAACGTCTGGGAGCTGCATCATTGACAGCATCTTGGTGAAGGCTATGTTAATTGCAGTCAGAGGGCACGCAATATGTCAGGCGCGATATCGGCCGCGGCGTCTCGCGTGATTGATTCTATTCTACGACCAGTGTGGAAGCCAACAGTGCTCATATTTGTAGGAAATATTATTTGTTTTTGACCAAAATATGTTATTTGTTTCAAGTCCAAATATTGATCTAGATTGTGGATGACCAGCCCTAATGTTACTTTGTATGAGTATTTATATGTATGTTGGCCGCGAGGTATTTCTACTGATAAAGCTATGTTAATTTATTTAAATTTAAAATTTAGCTCAACCGTATTTGTTTTTTTTTAAATAAGGCAGAAGGGAAACATTGCAAGTGAGTCCTGTCTGAGAATTCCGACAGTCCGAATTTTGCCATTGTGGTCGACTATATACTCATTCTCTGCACATTAAGCTATATAATATTCAAAACGGCTTATCCATATAATTTAGTTGAAGATAGTAACTACATTGTTCTGTACATCCCTCCATTTTCTCCTTGTTATCTACAATGACACTGGGTTTCCCAAGGAAAACATGTACGATCTAAGATTTTGATTACAAAGTATTATTGACTGTTGTCAGGTTAAACGTTATGTGTAAAACCAATGAGCGTGTAATGTGAATGTTTCATTAATATATAATAATGACAATGGAAGAGGTTAAAGAGTAAATGTCCATCGATTATTGAAAATATAGTTTTGCTATATTAAGTTCCACTCTCCCAGCAAAATATATTTTTTCTTATGTTTGTTTGTACGATGTATTCTTTTAAAAAACATTACAAATTTTGCAATCGCTATTACATTGTCGAGTGTAACGTAAGACTTAGACAAGATCTAAAAATAGTTGAGATAAAAATGCGACTAGATTCTATCACCTGTCACTTTCCCGCGACTACGCTAACGTGAACAGGCGCAGGCGTCTGGCTTCTCTCGGTGTTGGGTTACGGGGTGTATGCGCCTGCGACTGCGCCAGCACACGGGGTGGCATACAGCGCATAAGCGAAGCGGGTTTCGTTATTCATAAATTATATTATATTCCTTATTGCACTAACCAATTCAAAAAAAAAAAAAAAACAAAAAGTGACGTGGACAAAGCTTATACTATACTCTATAAGAGATCACTTCCAGTCAACCCATGTATTAAATGTTTAGTTAAGAATTATTCACTTTGTAATCTTCAGATAGTGCTTTTAAGAGTGCGTTAAGTAATACAATATTCAGTATACATTTGTTTTACATTTTTAAGTCATCGTCATCATCATAATCAGCCTGTTTTCGTCCACTGCTGGACATAGGCCTCTCCTATGGCACGCCACTGAGCTCGATCTTCAACTCTACGCATTCAACCGCTGCCAGCCAGTTTACGAATATCGTCGCTCCACCTAGATGGAGGGCGTCCTACACTACGTTTGCCGAGCCGTGGTCTCCACTCTAGAACCCGTCTACTCCATCGGTCATCGGTTCTGCGACAGATGTGACCAGCCCACTGCCACTGCAGCTTGCTAATTTTTTGGGCTATGTCGATAACTTTGGTTCTCTGTCGGATCTCTTCGTTTCGGATCCGATCCTTCAGAGAAACTCCGAGCATAGCCCTCTCCATAGCACGCTGAGCGACCTTAAATTGGTGGACCAATCGCACCGTCAGTGTCCACGTCTCGGCTCCGTACGTCATAACAGGTAGGACGCACTCGTTAAAGACCTTTGTCTTTAAGCTTTGCGGTATTGGCGACGAAAAGACCCGACAAAGTTTACTGAATGCTGCCCATCCCAGCTGTATTCTTCTATGAGCTTCTTTCTCGAAGTAGTTTTTACTGACTTGCAGTAATTGTCCAAGGTAGATGTAGTCTTGTACTACTTCGAGAGTTGTTCCATTGAGGACAATCGGTCCCGGTATTACAAGTGCATTAAACATGACCTTGGTTTTGTCTAAATTCATCCGGAGACCGATGTGATCTGAAGAAACAGCTAGGCTTTGCAGCATGTGTTGCAGGTCTTGCACGGTTTCAGCCACGATGACGATATCGTCTGCGAATCTCAAGTGCGAAATATACTCGCCGTTTATGTTTATTCCACGTCCTTTCCAGTCCAGAGTCTTAAACACATCCTCCAGTGCAGTTGTGAACAATTTGGGGGAAATTACGTCCCCTTGTCTCACTCCTCGATGCAGGAAGATAGGTTCAGACTGCCGGTTCTGGATCTGTATTTTTAAGTAATAATATTAAATTAATTAGTAATAAAAATTTAAGATTTTAGATAAAAATGATGTTTTGATCATCTTTAATGAAATATTTCTTCTTTTTAGTAATATATTTTTGTTCAAATTCCCTTAAAACTAAGATCGAGAAGAACATCCGATTAGTAAAATAATTTCTATATAATATGTTACATAGCTCGCATACCTCATAAGTTATAGATATGTACATATATAGTAAATCTTAACTCAAACAATATCTTAAATTATGAGTTTCATGTGCAAAGCTCACACTACGTCTACATAGTTGTGTGAATATAAACAATTACCTCATTCGGGAAATGAACCCCAGACTAGTTATTGAGTTGAGTACTGTACGTTATACAAGCGACCCTCTTTGCATGCTTCAGTAACTTTTCCTTATGATATATCCCATAGAGGCTACTTGTAATGTTGAAAAAAATAGTAACCCATGTAACTCAGATAATGTAGTTTCACATTAGTAAAAGATTTTTTTGAACAGACCAGTAATTTCGAAGTTAACTTCTTACACACAAATTTTATCTATTAATAAAAAAAACCTCTAAATAAAATACTTATATATATATACATAAACGTCAAACACATAACCTTCCTTTGGGGTTCGCCGTAGTCGGGTAAAAATATAAGTGTAGTTTGTACGCTTAATCACTGGGGCAAACGGGGCTATAATCGCCTCCGCCCGTGGCGTGGCCCCGCCCCCGACCTGTAACACTAACCCTCCGATCCATCAAAGACCACTTTCTTCGCGTATACTTGTTAAGTAAAAGTAACAAAAACAAAAAACAATGAACACTTTGTTAAAAATACGAAGATGTTTCTGTCGTTAAACTTTCAAGACAATTTTTCTATGTGATTTATTGTTTTCTTAACAAAAACCAGTTAAAAATTTTAACTGGTTCAATCTTAACCTTACAACTATGTAAATTGAGAGCTATAACAAATTTACGGATTAAAAATCGTAGGTTCAGTTCCCTGCCAAGGCAAATAAATAATTATTGACCTCTATCATCTAACATCGTGACAAAGGCTCTTTTTTCCCATGAAAAGAAATTAGCATAGAGCTACACTATATCGAGTAAAATTCAAACAATGATTACGTAATAGGTACTTAAACTCGTAAATAGTACACTTCAAATAAACAATATGTACAATAGTCTATTGTCGGTCCCGACCTATTTGTGAAGCGGTCCTGGATCTCAGATTTACATACGTCGCGGTGTTACACGCAAAGCGCGTGGCAGAGACGCCCCTTCGCTACGAGCTGATGTTGCGACATGATTTCAAACTGTAGGCTTTGGTATGGCTTTATAATAATAATATAGCCGTTTTTAACTTCCGTCTGTTCTCACTCGCATTGTAGATTACGAAGGAGATCATGCCACCACGCTGACCAAGTGCAGGTTGGTGGGTGAGCTTCACATATTCTTCAAGAACTAGTTAAGTTCTCTTAGACAAACAGATTTTCTCATAATGATGATTGTCTGTAACAACTATTTGACCTTTTGGATGTCTAAAACTTTAGTTTCTTTCTTCACTATGATTGCTGTAAAGCATTCGAAACGTGAGGGACCATAAATCAAAATGAATCCGTGAAAAAAACCGAAAGGATAGTTTTATTTAAAATATCAAATATTCACGTAAATCTAAGAAAGTATTATAATGATTATTCATTGTATTGAACATGTTGAAAAATGTTTCGCGCCCGAAATCGTTAAAGGTGCAACCCGGGTTTGAACCCGCAGCCAATGGGTTAGCATTGCCAATATCACTCACTTTTTATATTAAAATAACGTAATAAAGGACTGTCCTGTATAACTCAGATAGAAAAACAACATGTAGTGACTCACAGCGCTATAATAATATCTTTATAACCAAATTCGGTCACGGCTGCCAATATTAATGAGAATATATACGAGTACATATTTGCTACATTTAAATAACATTATGTAATTTAGCTATTTGTAAGAGATATTATAGTGCAGTGCACAGACACACTTGCTCTATTTCTTCATATAGTTCTTAAAATCACTAGTGACCAATTAGAGATTAGCAGAAATGACCACTTCAGGCGGAAAAACAGAATATTTGAATAGCTACAACTGTAGAAGGTAGCCGGATTCTCACAACGTACAAATATATGTATAAGAATCGGAATAATTTTGATAATTTTATATTAATAGATTTTACAGTTGATATGAAACATAATAATCTCCTCCTTTTGGAAGTCGGTTAAAAATTCAAGCTAAGCTATGCATTGTTTTATTAATGATTAAATTGGTTTATATGATTTTGACGACACATTTGGCTCAGTTTGTAGTGACCCTACTTGCTGTGCCAGCGGTCGTTTATTCGAATCCTGCTGGGGGCATTCTAGTAAAATATGTAAATAGCGTGTCTAAGTATTTAACTTTACAAAAAATATATATTTTTTGCGTTTGTTCTAAAACGTTATCTGCATCGTGATTTTGGCGCCGCCGGCGGGGTCAACGCCCTCTTATCACCAGTTACGTAAACGATTCAGTGATAATGCATTTACATTGGTTTGTTTATCATCTGTGAGAAAGTCTGATTTGAGTTTTATACATCTTCCTTGTTATTTTTGTGATACACGTCAAGGCGTAGGGTTATCGAGACTTTGTATTTGTAGACAAATTGCGTAATATTTAAAAAAAATAATTCTTATAGATAGATAGATAGATTTACACTATTATTTATATAGATTATTTTGATAAAAAATTTACATATCTCAACTGTTCAACAAACATCATCATCATTTCTCCATCTTCTATCGATAATAAGACCTCTACCGAAAACAACAATAAGTATCTCACTTCTCATAGTGACACCTGATAGTACCAACAGTTTTTAAACCCAACAAGAGCTTTTTTAACAAGAGCTTTTTTAATTTAAGAAAATATTATACAAAATAAAGTTACCATTTTATTTAAGGAAAAATTAACCACGAAAGTTTTATTAATACCTGTTTTTTTATCAATGCAGTAATTTTATCTACATATCGATGTATACAATATCGGAATTAGGTTATCTGCAGAAATGTATGGAACCAATAAAGGAGTGCGATTTTCATGGATAAGATTAGATTTTTTTTTAAATTATCAAAATTCTTATTTGAATAGATATTAGGTGTAACTTCGATAAATTTTGACGTGCATTTACACTTCACCTACCACTTTTATCTCTTTCTTACACCTAAATAGTAAAGCACTAAACAGTGCAGCTGCACTCGCAGTGACCGATAGATAGGTTCGATGTTTAGTCATTATAAATAAATATATAAATAAATATGTTAGCACATTAACACACAGCACCATCTAGTTCCATGGTAAGCTACGAGGCCTGTGTTATGGATACCAGAGAGTTGATACACTACACATATATAACTTTAAATACGTACATATTATAAATATAAACACCCATGACTGGAGTACAAACATTCGTGCTCATCACACAAACGAATGCCTCCAGCGGGACTCGAACCCGCGACCGCTGACACAGCAAGTAGGATCACAACAAACTGAACCAAACGTGTCGTCATTTTATCTAAACGTTAATTTAATCCGTCAGTCACTTGCCAGGTTTTTGGGAAACGGAAATGTATAACGGAAGTAAAAGCTAACCTTTTTTATACTTAATGCAAAACATTCTACAGCCAATTTAGGAAACAAAAATGTATGATGAAGTTTAAAACTGATTTTTTTAATCTTTTCGTATTCGCCAAGTAGGTATTCTATCGCCAACATTATACAAAGATTGGGATGCGTCAAACACTGAACCTGCGATATTAAATAATCAAGATTTCACTACAACTCGACCAAAGAAACTATCCAGACACGATAATTTCGTAAAATTTCACATCTCTCGTGTACAAGTGAAAGAAAATAGCGCGCCCACTCGCATTATATACATACATAATATATCAAATTTTTCAGAACAGACATTTACTTAAAAATAAACCATCGCGAGCCGTTGTGTTATTGTTTCAAATACTTCCACGTTTAATCTGCCGGCTGTTCACCTCTGTACAAGGCCATTACGTGTAACTCAGTCAATTATTATACATATTAAAAATATTACTTGGCATTAAGTGGATAACAATAATTGTTAATGAATATATGCGTATATATTGTATATGCATGCCGTACGTACTCAATTAAGTCATTTTGAAGAGATGGTCACTAGAAGAGGAGATATATCTGTGCAACAAAAATATTCCTGGTATACAGTTGTACTATATATGTACGTATAGACGTATACAGCCCTTTTTAACGTCCCACTGCTGGGCACGGGCCTCCCTCCAAGGGGAATCGGGGCATATTCCCACCCGCTAGCCAAGTGCGGGTTGGTGGTCTTCACATGTCTTTCGGGAGCTTGCTAGGTTCTCTCAGACATGCAGGTTTCCTCACGATGTTTTCCTTCACCGTAAGACAAGTGGTAATCATGTAGGAAATGATTCGCACATGAAAATATCAGAGGTGCGAGACCTGTGATTTGAACTCGCATCACTCGGTTTCCTAAGCGAGCGCATTACTACTAGGCTACCACTGCCTTAAACGTATAGATAAATATTAGTAAATATTTTGAACATGTGTTATTTTTATAATACACATGTTATATAAATTGCGCCTAAAGTCTAGACGAAGAGATAATAAACAAAACATTACAAAAAAAAACACTTATCGTAGTTTGATTATTTCATCTATCTCTTATACTAAGCATTAAATATAAAGTTTACAAAAAAGCCCTTATTATAGGAATACGAAGCTAAAACTATAGTTAGAAGCTTTAGACAAATTGGTTGGTGCATTCCTCTCCTACCTGATGATCGCGAGTTCGATTCTCATATTTTAAATAATATCTTTTAGTTTATTCTCTCACAGGATAACCCCAAAACATTTACAGGCTTAACTTTAGACTTGATTAAGCATTTGAGTTACATTCATCGGAATAAAAATATTTTTCACTATCTCTACTTCATATACGGGATACACATTACACACATAGTAGATGACTTTATTAACACGCTTTATTTAGATATTATCAGAGTCAACAGGACAAATGAGCATTTCTTTAAGCAATATTAAAGCTAACCACAATATATGATGTGGAAAAAAGGTTTAAATTCTATATCTAATAATACTCTTATTTCTATGAACTTAAAATGAAAACCAAACGAACGACTTGTCTTAAAGTCAAAATAAACTTATTTTTCAACAACTTAACTCACTAAACTCAAAAAATTGGCTAAATTTAAAGAGTACAGTATATCAGATATTTCTCTTGTAGAGTTAGGTAGTAGTAAGCTTTCTAAATAAAGGTATATTATAAATATTTAAGTCTTTCCCATTAAATACATGTTAAATGATCTTAGATACAAATTTTATTACCAACAGATGCTTCAATATATTATAGAGATTAGCATCAATACGATATAAAACACAATCTACACTAATATTATAAAGAGGTAAAGTTTGTGAGTTTGTGACGTTGTGACGTTGTAGGGGATAATCTCTGGATCTACTGAACCGATTTAGATGAAATTTGGTAAGAAGATAGTTAAGAGACCCTGGAAAGGATATAAGATACTTTTTATCCCGGAAATCATTTCTTAAGGGGGTGAAAAAGGGGATAAATGTTTGTATGGGGAACCAAGCTAGGAACGAACCCGAGCGCAGCGAGGGTGAGTTGTTTGTAATATTATAAAGTGACAAAGTTTGTTTGTTTGAACGCGCTAATCTCAGCAACTACTAATACGATTCGAATAATTCTTTTTGCATTAGATAGCTCGTTTATTGAAGAAGGCTATATGCTATATTATATCATTATGCTACTACCCAAGGGAGCGGAAGCAGTAATCATAAATATCAACAAATCTACCAGATTTTCATACATAATTGTAAAACTATATTATTATATTATATATCCATAGGGACGAACCCGAGCAAAACGAGGGTGAGTCGCTAGTTAATTTATAAAATAACACTAATAAATCAAACACATTAACTCTTACAACACGTCGATTTATTCAGTCCTCTCGTTAATGGCTTCAAAGTTCAAAGCGTGCCAGTCGAGCGCAGATTACTTAATTTGTAAAAAGAGAGTAAATCCTTTATAAACCTTGGACCTACAACAAAATACAGCACGATATATATATACATAAAATCCTTAATTAATTAAACGTTTAGTAAATTCTGGTTATTTTATAAAAGTGTTAGTCTTTAGTTTAATTCCATTGCATTTTTTTTACTCTAATATGTAATATACGTATTTAGTACCAAAGAATGTAGCATTTCATTTGATTTTTAATGTTATATTTATTTAAAAAAATGTGTTAAACTTTTAATGATAATAAAGGAAAAAATATTTCAATCAATCAATCAGCCTATCGCTATCCACTGCTGAACAAAGGCCTCCCTCAATGAGCGCCAACCATCCTAGTCCTAGGCAGCCTGCATCCATCTACTGAAGAAAGGTGGCTGACAGTGGATGGAAAAAGTATCTAATATATAAATATCTCGTGTCACGGTGTATGTGATCGCATTATTCCGAAACGGCTCGACCGATTTTAATGGATTTTTTTTGTATTGTTGGTAGGATGAGATTAGATCGTAAAGTATTTTTCACCCTCCTCCCCCCACCCTTATAATTTACATGGCAAAACAACCGTTCCCGGGTCAGCTAGTAAAATAATAAAAATTTACACAGAGGACTAAACACAAACATTAATGAACAATTAAAATAATGGGACGGGGAGTTTTGTGGGAAAGAACACGTCGATTCATATACAGGTCGATAATTTTCAGCCAAGTTTTAAAATGACTGATAAACAATACTAATTCGTAGCAAAATAATTATATTAATATGTATTATGTCTTTTTTCAGGTAAGTTCGTATGCAGATATATTTTTACTGACCTATGTATATGTAAGTAAAACACAATGTAGTTTTATTCGTTCTATTCTTAGACACTCACTGCGCTAGAACCTTAGTTTTACAAAAAATCATGTAATATATTATTTTTAATAATATTACTAAATAAAAAAGTATAGCCATTTTTAAATACATTGAATAAAAAGGATTTAATGGCTAAAGGAGCACACAGTTAAGTCATTAATTTATAATTTACAAATAAACCTTTATTACTCATAACTTATTTTCTAAGGCTTACTCTTAATATGCTTCATATCGAGATATAAAATAGATGATCGAGTACTAATTATTTCAGCGTCGCACGCGCACTGTGCGTCGGGTATATGAGAGTGTGTTAATACTCGACGACACGTTTGGTTCGAGTCCCGCTGGGGTCATTCATTTGTGTGATGAGTAGGAATGCTTGTACTCCAGTCATGGGTGTTTATATTTATAATATGTGTGTATTTAAAGTTATATATGTATGTGTAGTCTATTAACTATTTGGAATCCGTAAAACAAGCCTCGTAGCTTACCATGGATCTAGATGATGCTATGTGTTAATGTCTCAACATATTTATTTATTTATACTGCACGGTTTATTTAAAAAATATATATTTTGTATTATTATGTTAAACATAATTTGCTATGTTTGCAGACAAATCTTATTAAAAAAAACTATGAAAGTAATCATAGATACAAAAATATAAAAAGTCGTAGTCGTGTCGTGCCCTCGTTGTGTAAGCGTGGACGAGTGCTACAAGTTATTATGGAAATGTAAATAGCTAGGCTCATGTACGCAATATCGTAATGTTTGCGATCCTCGTATAATGCGGAATTAAATATGTAAGCTGTCTTGTTAACATTAGCTGTGGATTGTGGGCTTGTGCACTAGCGAGGGCGCCAGGCGACGTCTGGGGGCGGGGACGTGTCTCACGGGATTGTATCCTATTTAAGTCAAAAATTATTGAGCAAAGATTATTATTCCGTCGCGGAATACTTTGCTGATTCAAATATGTAGGGTTAGTATTAGTTAATACTCATGTACTCGTAGGATAGGAACATAATTATTGTATTGCTATATTGTAAATTATTATTATATTTAAAAAGAGCAACTGTTGAGTTTCTCGCCGGCTCTTCTCAGCAGAACCGCCTTCCGAGCCGGTGGTAGATACCTCACGGACTGACTACACTGACATTTAATTTAAATTTAAAATGTAAAATTGACGATTCAAAAGTGCTTTTTAAAGTACTATTTGAATAAATTTTGATTAAATTTGTATAATATCTAAATAGATTTTATACTTTTCATACTATTTATTATTCATTCCATGATACATTATTCTTTAAAAATATTACGTTTATTTTTTCTTTTGTTTGTATTTTTTTCTAATTAATGAGTTCTTTAATGACAACCATTGCCTGAAGTCCGTTGTTGTGTTGCCATTAACTCTGTCCCGACATACAGTCTACAATTAGTTTTATTTTGATTTTTAGTTCCCGCGTTTCGAATGCTTTACAGCAATCATGGTCACGGGAGACACTAAGTCTCCAAAAAAACCCGAAAAGATAGTTTTATTTAAAATGTCAAACATTCGTGTAAATCTAAGAAAGTTCTAATTGTTCTCCTTGAAATTTAATTGAAAGTGTACGCTAAAATTGGCGTAGCGGCGGCGAAGCTTTAAGCACTTTAGTGATGTGTACACCAAATAACGTATTTGCTAAATTCATAAATTGAATCGATTTTAACCAGTTTTAAAGCAAGCACAATCTACCGATAATAAATAACACAGCCCTTTTTTAACGTCCCACTGCTAGGCACGGGCCTCCCTTCTATACGAGGGGGATCAGGCCATAGCCCACCACGGTGGCCAAGTGCGGGTTGGCGGACTTCACGTGTCTTTCGAAAACTTGTTAGGTTCTCTCAGACATGCAGGTTTCCTCACGATGTTTTCCTTCACCGTAAGGCAAGTGATAATCGTGTTAGATGTGATTCGCACATGAAAATATCAGAGGTGCGAGACCCGGGATTTGAACCCGCTTCACTCGGTTTCCCGAGCGAGCGCGTTACCACTGGGCTACCACTGCCTTCAATATTACAAAAACAATTTAATTATTATTGTCTTTGTTTATATATCTTTTAATTACTAGATATCACATATAAAATCAATTAGTATAATGGCAATTAACTGATTGTTCCATGCCGCATCCGTGTCTAGAAGGTATATGATATTTATACGAATGTATTTGTTGAAAACTTAATGTGAATGCTATTTCAAGTTATTTCACAATTTATTTCAAAGTTCCATCACTACGGTGTAAAGGAAAGTTTTATATTTTTTCATAGAACGTCTAATAATAAGCTCTTTGATGAATATTTTCTGTCCGCATCCATCAAAGTACGATTTCGATTCGATCAAGTTACGATAATGTTGTGGCGGAAATAGTTTTACGACTCTTCACGTTTCAGATCATACATTGCATGGAATGACACAAATACCTTTATTAAACACTAGCGACTTATCCTCGCTCCGCTCGGGTTCGTCACTACTTACGTTTTAACGTTCGCTACAGATTTCTCAAAGATGAAATATTTTCCCGCAATAAAAAGTATCCTATATGTTGACCCAGATAACCAGCTATCATCATAACAAATTTTATAAAAATCCCTCCAGTGGTTTTTCCGCGATGCGGTAAAAAACAGACAGACAGACAGACAAAAATTCTAAAACTATAGATTCAGCCTCTGTATCGATAGTAACGTCTATTTCAATAAGATTTTCCAAAAAATATTTAATGTACAGATTCGGCTTAGTTACAATTTTATTATACGTATAGATTTCATCGTATACTGAACTTTAATACATTTTACGTTATTTGTATAATAGCGAATTAACGTACAGGTTTCTTAAATAACAGTTCTAAATGACTCATTTACATCAATTTCCACTTCAAACTTTCATGGTCACTGACAGTATAATTATGATGTAAAACACGGGATATTTAGCATTTTTAGTACTATAAATAGTTATGGAGTTATATGGTATGGAATTTGCACTTCGTAGTTCGTACTCTAAGGGTGGCCTTAAACACTTTAATTATTAGACTTAAGAGTAAAAGTTTGAATGTATGTATGTGTATATGTACGTTTGTTACGTCTTTATGCTGATCCAGCCACTGGATGGATTTGGATGATTACACTGTTAGCACATAGGGACGGCCTAAAGCAGTGTTTCCCAACCTTTTGTCCGTTAAACCTCCCTGGATTATAAAAAATATTTTCATGCTCCTCTTTTTTTATATTATAAAAGACAAACATTATTTAAACTATTTTTATTTATTTTAATTTAAAGTTATATAAAATAAACTCTTTCTGAGCCCCCCTGGTTGGGAACTCGAGGAGAGTCGTCGCTAGTTTCTAATAAAATCTCACATATCTATACACATATGTAGAAACTAAACAAACAACAGAAAATGATATCCTGGTTTTAATGTTTATTAGTGTTTAATTAACTTTGAATTATACTACAATGAATCAGATGTATTAAATATCGTTTATCGTCGCGGCGCGACTGCAAATAGCCGGCATACGTGATGAGAATCACATCAGCCTATCTTACGTATACAAACAATATGTTAGGCAATAAGAGAAACAAAAATATTTTATATGGTTAATTGTAATAGCTATTTAAAAAGTATTATAAAAATACATACTATCATATTAATATTATAAAGAGGCAAAGTTTGTTGGTTTGTAAGTTTGTTTGTAGGAAGTAATCTCTGGAACTACTGAATCGATTTATATGAAATTTGACACGAAGGTAGTTTGAAATAGTTTTTATCCCGGAAATCCCTTAAGAAGTTGAAAACGGGGACGAAAGTTTATTTGGGGAATACACCCACAACTGTAACAACTTTTGTATTTTATAGCACAGGAATTATTTTCTTAATTGTACTTTTCTTTGCTTTCTTTTCGTAACTACTAATCATAAAATCTATACATACATATAATAAAACTGAAGAGGTCGAATATCTGTACATATAAAAAAAAATACTAAAAACCGAGTCAGGGGGACGTCAGAAGAGAAATAGAACAAATCCAGATTTTTTTCAATTTTTTTTGTTTCTGTCTGTTTGTCTGTTTGTACGAGCTTATCTCCGAAACTGTCGGATTTAAATGAAATTTTGCATGGTGGTACCTTATATCCCCCGTCAATATCTTAGATACTTTTCATCCCGGAAAATTTCTCGGAAAGTTCCCGTGAGATAGTTAAAAAACTATAGTAAATTATACAGCTTAGTACACAAAAACTACAGATTGGATTTTCATGAAACTTTGCAATAATATAGTTCATACATCGGATTAACCTATAGGCTACTTTTTATCCCGAAAAAATTTACGGTTCCGTGGGATAGCTTTGTTTTTGTTTGTCTAGAGGCGAACCCGAGCGAAGCGAGGGTGAGCCGCTAGTTTTTAAATAAAAGTACGGCGTATAATGGATACAAATTTTAAACCGTAAACGATCTTACCGCAAGTAACGTAACCGTGACCACTTGACCATTTTTTTTTACAGTGCTAGATGACATTGCCTAATGCTGTATTTTCTCCGACATGTATTGCTTTAATATAAATATTTGCTTCTAACAAGAATTGAACCCATGACGTTGACTTCAAACACTGACTGCTACTAAGCCAAAAGTTGTAGTTGATATCGACACCTGCAAAGAACAATATTGTAAATTAGTTTTAATGATTTTGAATTTGGGCTTAAATTATATTAGGAATTTAATTTCTATTTTTAAACAATGTCAATTTTGCATTACAATGTTATTCCTTGCACGTGTTATTATGTGACATATAAATCTATGGAATAAACAAATAAAATCTCTTATTTTATCAATGGGAATAATTAGTTAAGTCTGAAGGAGTGAAAAATGTAATATAATAAAATGTAGATCTGTATGTACGTCTATGTACGATTTGTCACATTTTGTGAAACAGCTAAGTTATTTATGCAGAAGTGTTATTAAACTTTGGAAACACTTTATAATACGTTGTTAAGATTATTCTACGAAATGATCAAACTGATTGAAAAGCTCTAGTTAAGGCTTAAAACATACATATGTATACATATATATTATATACATAAAAGAAAAATTACCTAAGTCGTAAGTATAAAAATAAATTTCTGCTGTAAATTGACAAGTAAAATCATTATATAGCTTTACCATAATAATTTCTATATATTCAAAGCAATGTTTACATAGTTACAAAAGCTGTTTTTAAGCTTTAGTGTCTTGCTGATTCCACTTATTATGTTAGAAGTAGAGATTCGATGCCCGCGTGAGGTGAATACTTATAATAACATTATTTTTAATTTTTTCTCTTAGAAAATAAACGTAAATATATGAATTTCTTATATAATTCGATGCAATAAAAGCCTTTTACTTTTATATTTTCAACTAAGAGAATGGTTCGGATAAAACGAAACAGTTTTACAAGCTGCCTACACATCCATATGTAAATTATAAGCCCTGTGATACTGAAATAGACGCTATAAATTGTATAATTCGCCCATCTGTACGTGATATAACATAATAGAAGTTTTTAAAGAAAGATAAATAATAGTAATGGAGGACCACACAAAGTTGAGATTGCTTTTTTTATTAAGGAGAATCGGTTTCCGCCAGCATCATTTAAATAACTTATTAAAATATACACTAAATTAGAATCGAACAAACAGTTAACTAAAAATGCTAATCTATTATCGATTTAACATGGCTTTACATAATATGTTTTATTATTTATTTATAATATAAGTTGACTATCTCATTGGTTTAGTGGTTAGCAAGTACTACTTCTGATATGGAAGTCGTGAGTTCGCCTCCTAGATCGGGTCAAGTATAGTTTGAGTTAACCAGCTGCAGAATTCGCAATAACCACCCGGAATTAGGTAGTTGATGGTGTTTCAATTCCATGACTCGGAGAGCCCGTAAAGCCATGGATTTTGCTGAACTTTCCACGGTCGTGTCGAAATATCGCGTTGGTCTTTGAGAGTGAAAAAAAGTACTCTTGTACAGTATAATATCTAAGTGAGATCGCTGCAGCTGACATCGCTGAGTAGGAAATTAGATTTTACATTAGATATACATAGATAAGTTAATTTTACGACCATCCCTCATCCCTCATAATTCTACCGTTAATGTTTCATCACAGAACAGAGAAAAAGAAATTCGATATTACTAATTTGTATAGAAAATTTATAAATACTAGTGATCGCCGCGTGGTTGAAAATCAACCATAATTCATTAAGCTATATATTTATTGCCTTGCAGATATTACAATATTAATCTATTCTCAATTTGACCACAGACTTTAACAATAAACAAAATAGTCTGTGTCAAATACATGGTATGGTCAAATGTGTAGTGTTTTATTTTTATTGATTTAATGTATTTTTTATCGATAATTTTTAAAAAGTATTAACATTCTGCACTCTTTCTCTATATAAACTATAAGTGTGGGAAATTTCGTACTCCTCCGTCCGCGCAATTTTCGTAAAAAGGGGTACAAAGTTTTTGTTTCACGTATTAATATATAGATGAGTCAAACAGTCGAGACGTAACGTCTACATTATCAAAGATGGCGTTGAATTTTGGAAGTGAATGAGATTTAACAAAATAAAAGTTTCCCCTTAACGAACTGGCGTTTCGCCAAACGCTAAGATACCGTAGAACCGTTGTAGATTCTCACCCACCGCGTCATTTCTGTCGTCAAGGCCTGTCTTTGAACCCACAGCTTCACTATTTGGCAGATTCTCGTCAATAGCATGCCAGCACTGTGAGTCATATCTAATTGGCGGTTACTAATATGTTAAGTAGCACGTTATATAATTAAATAAATTTTTATTTTTATATTCTATTTTTAGGTAACTAACTCTAAATTTATTTCAAAAGTAGTTCGGCGATTGTTGTGAGGGAGATCTCGGTTAACTATGTACATAGAACAAGTGCGAACTAAAACAATACGCAATGACTACTTCAGGTATTTTTTAATTCTAGCTGTCAAGCGCATATAAAAAGCGTTTTAAACCTAAAATTTAAAAAATAATAAGTTTTCTTTAAACTATACTAATATTATAAAGCTGAAGAGTTTGTTTGTTTGGTTGAACACGCTAATCTCAGGAACTACTAATCCGATTTGATTTTTTTTTTCGCATTAGATAGCCCATTAACTGAGGAAGGCTATAGGTTATATATCATCCCGGAAAATGTACGGTTCCCGTGGGATAGATTTTTTTGTCTAGGGACGAAGTCGAAGCGAAGCAAGGGTGAGTCGTTAGTAAATAATATAATTGTATTTCTGTAACATTATTATTACTATTGATGGTGTGATAGTATAGGTATCTCATCGTAGTTTACAAGTTCGATTTGTCCAAACTTCCCATACACCAAACATATTCAAAGTGAAATTTTACACCATTCTGTCATGAGTATACACAGTGTTTATTAAAAAACGACACTGTATCTTTCAGCAATCAAAGACTTGCACCAAAACAATTATTTTTGATCTTTCACCCCATTACTTATGCTCGTTGAGTTCTGGACTCTGGAGGCACGTTGAATCAATCAGCGTTTCGGCCGTCATTACATCAGCGCGAAGGAATGAATCGACTGTATTTATACAATATTCGTGAATGACTCGCGCTAATAGTGTAATAGTCGGCCCTCATTTGTTACCAGTGGCGCCGACAATACCGCAATTGTGTCACCTAATTGGTACACGAACACGGAATGCGTAGAGTCGCTACTCTATTATTTATATTAGTCTGTATATAAGATCGTGTGGTATGGTTTTAAAGCTAACCAAACCTACTAAATTATAAAATTTTAAAGTTTATTTGTGAAACAGTGTGTTTTTATTTTACTTTTTTATGCTGCAATGGCTCAATGAATTAGAAGGAAATTTGAAATATCTTATATCTTTATTTCAAATTATAACCTTAGTAAAAATCAAACAAACAAACCTACAGCTAAAACTAATATTCATATACGAGTAGATTCCGAAATAAATGTAAAAAATTATATACAAGATATAGTTATTGACAAAATAATTTTAAAATATATACTCGATAGAAAAAAAATAGACTTTATAATGTAGGTACGATAAGAATAGAAAGTATATTATAATAATGTTTTAGGTACAATAACTACTCATCATATGTCTCTAGTCCAAAGCTCTATAGAGTTCGCGGCGCTATTCGCGGCGACCGCGGGCCGCGGCGCGGCGGCTTACTTACGGGGAGGGCTAAGTATCAATATCAAGTTCACAATATCTTATACAACTAACTTTATCCCACAACCTAATATTATGAACATATAATACATTATTATCTCGAATATGAAAAAAGTTCTATAAAACGTTTTTTTTTTTTTTAAAACCTTTTCATGATTCTGATTCCGCGAACTTCCACACATAAACAGAAAATCGAATTTAATACCTCTCCCTTTTTGAATTCGATCAAAAATCGACGAATCGAAAGTAAATCGATTTGTTTTTAATATCGATTTATAATCAGCAAAGATATATCAGCAATTGTCGAATTATAATAATCGATCATTTGCGAATTAAAATTATCGTGAGAACAAGTGGTACAATTTAAGCACTTTGCAACCGCGAGTTTGATTTCCGCTCAGGCAAAATATATTTTAGTATGTAGGTACTTGCTATGTACCAAATAGTATTTTCTCTCAAGCTATCATGAAAGGCGTAGTACACAATTATTTAATGTTTAAGATAAAGAACTACAATATTTTAAGTTTTTAAATCATAACCTCAATATTAACACATAAATCTGTTAACTGTTATATATAAAGGGATGGCATGTCAGAATGTTCATTGACAGTGTTAATTGGCACAACCCCGCCAATTATTTTTGAATAATTTAGGAACATGCGCCTTTATTAGAAACATAGCAGTTATTGTAAATGATCTGGCCTACTTAGAAATACGGTAAAGCAATGTCCGCCGAAGAAGGAAATTGGATGGGTCACAAATCAAACAATTAAGTATCAATCGTTGATATGCAAGAAGAAAGCGCTATTTGTATCTAAGTGTTTGGTATATTTTAAGAAAACATTGAGGATGATTTACAGAATATATAATATCAAAGTTTTCTTTGTTAAATTTTATTGTATGAGCAATATAATTATTATTTACAACGTTCGAGAATCGAACTGGCGACTTCTCTTATCTCTCTTGGTCACCAGGTACGCCGCATAAAAATAAACACAAATCACTATTATCACGTACACGGACGTTATCGTTATAATGTCATTTAGAAATAAATAAATCTCTATACAATTAAAACAACAAGGCTGTAGTTAAGCCTTATTTAATAACGATTGAATTACAATTAACTGCCTACAAATTAACTTCAAATTAATTAGCAGGCATATCGCGTGTGTCGCGTAAACATTAGTATGTATTCATGTAAATAATTAAGTATATAATGGCTTTGCTAAGTGACAGCTCTAAGTAATAATCCAGCCGGCGCCTGCGCAGCCATTACGCAAATTAAACTATAATTACATGTTATGGAATTATTGTATATTGAGATCGTCCGGCGTAAGTACAGTATGGAATAAGCACAGGCTCTAGATCGAAGGTAGGGAGTTCTATTCTCGTTTGGGCAAATTTTTATATTACGAGTATTATATGTAAAACATTTAATTGCCCTTATTTGCTAACGTATAATGACAGTAACACAATTCGCAATATTCGCAAATGCTACGCCGTGTTACTTATTTAATTGTGATAAAGAAATCGCAACATGAAGGTAGGGGTCACTCTTATTATATTTAAGTAAATCAGTATTAAAAAAATATTAAAAATGATTAAAAATTTACAAAGAGAGCTTTATTTATTATTTTTGAAATAAAACTTCTTTACGCACGCTTGACTTGAGGAGTAAGCTGGTGAATCCATGACGAGAGCGTTACGAAAAGTGTGATCGGGCAAAGCGAACGTTTGCTATCATGGTAACCGTTGTTATTGTCTGACAAATGATATATAATATTATATTAACTATCTTATCTATTAAAACTATCTTTTTGGAGTTTTTCGCGGATTTATTTTGATTTTGGCTCTTGACGTTTCGAATGGTTTACAGCAATCATGGTCACAGGAGAGACTAAAGTTTTAATCGTTTTAAAGATTATGCAGCACCTAGGCTTTCTTTTATTTAAAAAGCTTTATTTAATTAATTTATAGTTCTACTTATTTTACCTAGATCTCTTGATCTTAACATAAAAAAAACACGTTAACCACATAGAAACCAAACCCACGACTACTTATGTTAGTGATGTACACTAACCAATTTTATTTATTCGATTTAATTTATTCGATTCGATTGAGTTATCAATTAACGTTAGGGATAAGTCGCGTCAGGACGACACTAATCCCGCGCGCTACTCGCATGACGGCGGCTCCTACTGCGAATATACCTTCATAATACTGTATTATACTAACATTACATATGTAATAAGTAATTAAGCATTAAAGCCTAAGCTTATTTCTTTCGTAGATTGACGAACTTTATTTAAGAAGCTTTCAAAGCTCTTATAAGTCGTGGCATGTAAAGTAAATAATATCGAAATGTATCCAAAACTTTTATTTTAGCAATTTCAACTAATAAGTGGAAATAAACATGCCACGTTTTAGGCAATTTGTTTTATAGTGTAGTTACAGTCCAAAAGAGTTTCGTCCATTCATAAATTAAAAGTTTTATCTAATCTCCGTTCATAAAACCTCCCACACACTACAAGATTACGTGTGACATAATGTGATGTATTCTATACTCTGTCAGTCATTTTTGGAGTCTCTATAATATATTAATGTAACTTTTTGGAAAATTCTTTATTTTAGTAAAATCTAAAAAAGGAATCTATACAGATAAATAAAATTGAAGTGTCTGTTTATAAAATCAACATAACTGCTTTTTATTATATGCATATGAAAGTATACGGTACTAATAAGAAAAAATCAATTTTTAAAATTTTTCTCTATCTATCTGTTTGTTTTGGCTAATCTCCTAAACGTTTAGGCCGATTTTGACGGGGTTTTCACTGACAGATAGCTGATGATATAAGGAGTAACTTAGGATACTTTTATTTTAGAAAAATTATCAGGGTTCCGCGCAAAAATTAAACCCGTGAAATTGTAAACAAAATCCACGAAGAAAACAAAAACGGTAAGTCGCTAGTCAGTAATATAATCATTATTGAAAATTAGGATGTTCTTAAAAACTAGACTTTTAAGCATTCAGCTGAAATAATATATTGACATTCGCACTGTATCTTCTAACGTACCTAAATAACGAAAACACAGTGAGAATTCCTTAATTATAACAATTCTGATATATATATATATATATATATATATATATATATGAAAACCGTTATATACATAACCCTTTTTATGTATATCTTCAGCGTAGTTGAATAAGAAGTTGTATGAAAAATATAAAACTGCCAAGAATTCGAATGTGTGACTTCCGAGATAGCAAACAATGCCAATAGAACAACGTCACTGCGCCATAAAAGGGATCTATTATATTAAAAAAATAAACATATTAATCAATTTTTTTCATATAAGACATCTTATAAACATATTTTTGATAGAAAAACGATGTAACCATATAGGGATGGATAAAGTTCTAAAGCGCTCCTTTTAAATCTTAACTTTAAATAAAACCCACAAATCATCTCATGTTTTATGCAACAATACTTATAATCTTGCCATATGTATTCGTCCGTCATGTCAAAACCACTTAACAAATATCTTAATTTATATGTGTATCTTAATTGATATATATATATATATATATATATATATATATATATATATATATATATATATATGATTAAATAAGAGGGTACTTAAATCACAATAACAGTAAAGTATAAGCGCTAGGCGTAGCGTAGGCTGAAGTCATCAGCTCATTTTTATTTTAAGTTCTTTGAATAATTAATATTTTTGATTTTACCTTTAATAGATATATTTTAAATTATTTATAAACCTTATTCAAATAATTTCCTTATCACAATATATTCTTCATTATTAAACATATATTTCTGATATATGCATATAGTTTGTAGACCCCGTTTCTAACGCGCCCCTCGTTTCTAAACTCAGTAATTTCATGAACAAAAATGTTAATTACATCAAATTAAACTATCAAAAGGGGTGCAGAATTTCTTGGAAAAAGTCTAGTTTTAAAACAAAAATCATTTAATTAAAATCATCAAAATCGATATTTAATAGCAAAGATTACGCATAGCATACACACAAACATACACTGCAGTCAATTGACAAATAAAACCAATAATAACTAAAATAATCGAACCTCTTGTCATCAGCAGACCAGCGACGTTGCTACCGCGCTAAATCATTATTAAAAGCGTGTGAATCGATATACTTAAATGTCAAAAGTTTCATAACAAAATGGAAACAGTGCGATGTCATTTGACTTGATAATCCGACAAGTGGCACAAATATCCAAGTTTATTTACATGTAACTCTTTACTGCAGTGCGCAGTGTCCGTGACGCTAAACCGATTAGAGAACCAAAAGCGTACCGCGTATTAAATGCTAACAAGATACCGAATAAAGGTAGTATGCCACTGATAACTCAGCACGTATCGCCAATTATAGCTATCCACCACACTAAGCTTTAAAATATTCACGATAAGCCGTAAAATTCTACTGTGCATGTAAAATAAACATTCAAATGGTAAGATTTTCAGTTTTCTAACTTTTTGCTGATAAAGTCATCACGAGCATATATTATTTAAATACGTTGCTATATTAACGCGTTGAATATCTTAAAGTTAGAATTGAAAAGCTTTTATAACGGAATCTACTTTAATGTCATGAGAAAAGCTTATTTGTCAAATATATTAGGTTCTCATTATAAGAGATTTTACAAAAAAATCTATATAAATAGTCCTGTAAAAATATAGTTCTGCTTTCGGTGGAACGCTTGCAATTGATGCTTGGTGTACAAAACTAGACGCGAATTAACCACTTGGCTGGTAACATGTGAAAAAATGTAATTTGTTCGCTGATCTCTGTAATTGGATTAGGCATTAGTTTTCGTACCTGTCATGCTTCTAATCATTTATATCGACAGGATAATATTTACATATGTATGATATACATATACCATATTATATTATATAATACCATACTGTGAATAATACCTACGCAAGTATAACATTCGAGATAGTCTACGTTTTATTTGAAGACCGCCGTAGTTTTTGGCTGATCGTTGCTGAACCACACTTTAAAATACGATTGTAAATTTATATACATATGTATGTACTCGCACTTCTCATTCGTAAATCTTACATACCTACATATTATATATCTACATATACGTATGTAGAGATAGTATATGAGAGTATACTCTTTTAATTTTATATTTTACTAGCGACTCAGCCTCGCTTCGCTCGAGTTCGTCCCTAGGTACGATTGAACGGTTAGTATGGGATAAATAGACTATATATTATACAATATACACAGGTAAGATGAGTTGTAGCGGGTTGTATTATAACGTGTTTTTCCATGGGAATGAAATAATCTCCCGCGGTAAGCCCTGCAACTATCTCCATACTAAAAATCACACCAATTCGTCACTCTGTTTCAACGTGAAAGAGGGACAAACAAACAAATAAACAAAGTTAAAGCCAAAAAGTATATCGTAGAAAGAGAAAATGTCAAATCTACAAATGCATTCAAGTAGTTCATGTTGATTTTAAGTTTGCGTTTATAATTATCTATACTATAATAAAGCAGTAACTTAGCGAAATCTGTACATGAAATATTTTTTAAAAACAATGACTGTAACGTATTATGTATACGATATAGACCCCAAAACAATAGTTATTATTTTTTTTGTCTGTTTGTCTGTTTGTCTGTTTGTCTGTTTGTCTTTTTGTCTGTTTGTCTGTTTGTCTGTACGCGTTTCACGCAAAAAGTAATGAACCGATTTCAACGAAATTTTGTGAACTGATAACTTATTACTCGTGTCAACATTTAGGATAACTTTTACTTTTGGAAAATCTTTGTTTCCCGCGGGAAATCGCAATAACTGGTTTTATCGAGTCCTCCTTAGGAACCCTCCGCTGGCTAAACCTAAAGACATACATCAAAACAATGTACTAAAAAATTGTAGATCTTGAAAAGGCCAACAGAAATATCTACAACAGTATATGTCTATCTCTCAAGGTACACTCGCAATACCTATTCTTATCTATACCTATAGCAAAACTAACTTATTTAAATCGATGTGCGCGTTTCACGCAAAAAGTACTGAACCGATTTCAATTAAATTTTGTATAGTGATAGCTTATCACTCGAGTCAACATTTAGGATACCTTTTACTACAGGCACATTTTTCGTTCCCGCGGGAAAACGCAATGACTGGTTCTATCGCGTCGTCCTTAGAAGTTTATATGGCTAACGCTGGCTGAACCTTAAGAGATAAATCAAAACAATGTACTAGAAAATTGTAGGTCTTAAAAAGTTATACAGGGAAGTTCGCAATATTATATGTCTATCACCTAAGGTACACTCGCAATTACTATTTTTATTCACTACTCGCGACTCACAGGCTGACTTATCAACGTTTAGCTCAGTTCAGCAGTGAAACGTAACTAGGGACGAACCCGAGCGAAGCGAGGGTGAGTCGTACATAATATAATATGTATTAAGCAGATGTTTAAATAAACATTTCACTTCTAAGGCTGGTATAATGATTTTAAAGTTAGAAATCTAATTAGCAACCCTCGCTTTACTTTGGTGCGTCGCTAGGTGCTTATTGTATTTATAATAATCTATACTAATATTATAAAGAGGAAAGATTTTTTTGTTTGTTTGTTTGTACCGAATAAGCTCCGAAATTACTGGACCGATTTAGATGAAATTTGGTAAGAATACAGTTTGAGACTCTGGAAAGGAGATAGGATAGTTTTTATTCCAGAAATCAACCCTTAAGGGGGTGAAAATGGGGATGCAGGTTTGTATGGGGAATCAACCTAGAGACGAACCCGAGCGAAGCGAGGGTGAGTCGCTAGTTAAGTATAAACATGTATGGAAATATAAAAGAAAAATCATCTTATACGTGTATGTATTCAGCCCTTTTTAACGTCCCACTACTGGGCACGGGCCTCCCTTCAATACGAGGGAGAGGCAGTGGTAGCCCGGTGGTAACGCACTCGCTTGAGAAACCGAGTGAAGCGGGTTCAAATCCCGGGTCTCGCACCTCTGATATTTTCATGTGCGAATCATTTCTAACATTATTACCACTTGCCTTAAGGTGAAAGAAAATATCGTGAGGAAACCAGCATGTCTGAGAGAACCTAGCAAGTTTTCCAAAGACATGTGAAGTCCGCCAACCTGCACTTGGCAAGCGTGGTGGACTAACGCCTGATCCCCCTCGTATCTTGTAGGTACATACACGTATAAAACAATCCTCGATGTGTTTGATTTTTGATAGATGAGATCACAACTTTGATAAATGAGCTTTTACGATTCTTCTAGTTTTTGTTCTTATACCATATCTAATCCTAGACCTCTGGTTTGGAGCTTAGACTAGACCGCTAGCGAGAAATATTGTAATAATTTGCTTTATCTATTTTATGCATTAAAACTGTATTGTGTTCAATTATAATTAGGAAGCATTAAGACAGTAAACGAGAAATGTCCAAAGCGACTTTCCTCCGCCGTGTGAATAATTGCCCGCTGGCAGAAGCCGCTCCGACTGAGACGTCACGTCACGGCTACGAGACGTAACACCGCGGATGAGTGTCGGACGTGATTAAAGCGGTTTTTGCTGGCCCTTTTAGTATACCTCAAGTCATAAGGCATAGCGTAAAGATTATAATTTATATTTGATTATTATAGCTCTTTCTCAAAAATATTATCAATATCAGTTCACAATTCAGATATATCGCGTAGTATAATTAACATTAAGTAATTATTTAACTAAAAATGTATCGACTTCAAAATCGGTAGGTAAAAATTACCCTTCGCGCGGACTTTTACGTGGCATTTTGTGTTGACATTGGACTACCCATGAGTTACCCTATTCTTTAAAAATCCCGTAACATACACAAAAAAAAAACAAACAAAAATCCGATCGACTAGTTCCTCTTTTTTTGAAGTCGAATAAAAATAAAATAACTTAATAATTACTATAAATCTATTATTCTGATTATCATTAAATAATATGAATCTATTATTCCGATTATTTTCTTTTAAAACGCGTCATCCTGTGACTTGTACTGAATCCATCTCGTCAGTTTTTATTCCCACAGGTTATTAGCGCGCAAATATACACGTATTCTTATTGCTTATTATAAATATTGAGTTAGACGCAAAAAGTGACTGCTTTACAAATGAACGTTTGTTTGTTGGTTCAGTAAAAACCCGTGAACTGATTTTGGGTTCATTTTTTTTGTATTCAAGTTTCGTGATACGTATCTTGTTATAATATTTTATACGTTGAATATAAAAGAAACGAGGGTATAAGAGTTAGCGCTAATAAAATTAGAGTGCCGTTTCTTCTACGTCGAAAGTCACGGGTTCGATTTTTTCATATATTTTTTTACTTCATCATATAACTGTCTATCTCGTATTTGATTTTCAATAAAATAGAGAAGTATCTATGTTTGATGAAATTACATATTCTGTTTTAAAATTAAGTTTATTCAGTCTAATCTCATTAACTAAGCTACGGATTTTCATACGGTTTTTACCAATAGAAAGAGAAATTGTCTATAGAGGTTAAAGATTATAGGCGCCTCTCCCTTATAGGCGTCTCTCTCGGACTTACCCTAATTAATAAAAATTTTGCAAAAATAATCTACAATATGATATTTGTGAAAAAAATGAGCCTTTTAGAGGCACCCGAGCAAAATAAAGGCAAGCCACCAACCAATATGCAATAAATATACCTAATATATCTCCGCATAGTTAATTAAACACAATAGAGTCTATGTATGCAGAAACAAGCTACAAGGTGTTATTTATGGCGGTTTTATGGCCGCTGATAGGTAAATCTGTGGCGTGGTGATCATACAATAATTGCGTGTCATTACGGCTCTAGCTCGGTCCAGTTCCAGTCTCCTGCTCACGCGCCTCAAACACTTTATAATAACTTTATTTTTAATCGAACCAGTTAGTAGCAGCCCCCGGCGCTGCGTGCTTTAGTTAGAGATCGAAGATTATAAAGAGGTAGTTTCTAACTGATATTACAGCGACAGATAGTATTTATGCGTTTAATCGAGTATTTATTGATAACCTAAAGTAGAAATCAAACCCACTATCGTCGGTATTAAGTATATCATCGTGACATAAGCGTTCTTAGTGTTTTGTCAATGTAACTTTTAATCGTGATGTACTACATATCTAATTGTTTTACATTTTCGCAAGCTTTTGAAGTTACTAGTTACTATTTAAATTTTTTTAAATTTAGAAATTTTCAAAAAATGAACCTAACGCAGTATACTAATTACGTAAACTTAATTTTAAATAAAACTTTATATATACATTTTAAATATAACTTTAAAAAAAAACTAAATTGGTCCACAAATTTGGACTAAAAATCAAAATAAATCCGCGAAATAATCCGAAAAGATAGTTGTATTTAAAACTAACGACTCCGCCCGGGTTTATCTCTACTTACTTTTTAACGTGTTATATAGATTTCTCAGAGATAAGATATTTTCCCGCAATAAAAAGTATCCTATATGTTGATCCGGATAACCAGCTATCATCATACCAAATTTCATCAAGATCTGTCTAGTGGTTTTTCCATGATGCGGTAACTGACAGACAAACAGACAAAAATTCTAAAAATAATAAAAATGTTTATTTTACTAAGATTTTCCAAAAAATATTGAATGTACAGATTCGGCTTAGTTACAATTTTATTATATGTATAGATGTCAAATATTCGCCTAAATCTAAGAAAGTACTCGTATAACGTAAACTAAATGTAATATTATTATATTTATCTATAAATAACATTGCAGTTCAAATTTTATTCCTTGGCCTAGTTGTATAGTTAGTTAGTTAGTTATCCTCGCCTCTGCGGGCGGATGTCTTCAACGAAAACAAAACGCACTTTGTAAATATTCAGAAATACTTTGAAACTCAAACAAATCGTAAAGCAAGTGACGTTACGTCATACGCATTCTCACTTCTGCCAACTGTGAAATATGAATGCACAGGAGGCACTCTATCTCCAGAACATATTCTGTCATTTTCCAAACCAACAGTTACAAATAGGGCTATTCGTTTTCGTTACGACAAATATTTTAATTAAAAATCTTTTTAATTTTGAGAGCTGAAACATACTTATTTTTGTTTGTCGCGTCCATTTTAGTGAGGAGCCATAACTCATAACAGTTGATAAGCAATTTCAAAATTATAAATATTTTATTTATTAGTTCTAATCGTTTTTGTTTATTATTTATCAGAAATAGTAACACAAATGTAGATGTTTTTTTGGCTCTAAAGATGCTTAATTAAAGAAAAAGGCAATTCCAACCAGAGAGCGGATTTTCTCTTAGACGGAACCATCTAAGATACGTATAAGTTTTATTCTATTCTATAAACTTTATTATTATTAATTATATTATATTATAATTATTATTATTAGAATTGGAAAAATCTATCTACAATAAGCAAAAATACCGCATAGCGTACAAAATATACAGAAAACCGGAGTACTTCTCCTCTTTGAAGTCGGTCAAAACTATTAACCTAAGAAAAATAAATTAAAAATACACTTTTCGATAATAAATAAAATGCACTTTTCTTAATTGTGAAAATGCGGCAATGGTCTACAACTCCATATTATATTTGATACAATGTCATCCCATTATTTTATAAATGCAAAAGTTTGGATGGATGTATGCTTGTTACTCAATCACGCTAGAACGGCTGAACGGATCTGAATGGGCACAGAGATAGATTTTAGCCTGGAATAGCACATATTTCACTTTTTATCCTGAAAAAATGTATAGTTCCCGTGGGATAGATGAGTTTTTGTTTTTCACAGAGCAAAGGATTGACTATCTATTCCATCTACCCGTTAAAACGTACTGTAGGGACGAACCCGAGCGAAGCGAAGGTTATTCACTAGTCTTTCATATTGATCATAAATAAATCAAGTAGCATGTCGCAAAGATATAATTCAATCTTTCAATTAAACTTCCTTGATATATTCCTATGAATTTGCAATGCATGCTGAGCATTCCTACAAAACCATTAGTGCTACTGGCGGGCGCCACTTTGATTATACGATTTTTTAAAGCTATTCCTATGATTGGCTTAGCCTTTTGCATATAAACTTGCTTTTAATTACATATTTTTTAAAAACTAACAAGCTGTGGCGTTATCGAGGTTCTATCTATATATATAAAAGGCAAAAGTGGTTGACTGATTTTACAACGCACAGGCCAAACTCTTAAGGATAGAAAATTGAAATTTCACACACGTATTCCTCATATGATAAAGGCATCCACTAAGGAAGGATTGTTCTAAATTCAACCCCCAAAGGGGTGAAATATGCGGTAAAAGTTTGTATGAAACTTTTTATTCCTTGAACATATTTGCATGAAATTTCGTATTTTTCGTAGTTTGATCGCGAGCGAAGCCGCGGGTTCTCCTAGTTAAATTATATTTTTAATGAGCATTGTTGTATACGTCTTATTTGTATAAGTCTTTATTTACCTCACAAGGAAAATCAAAAATATAACGCTTATATACGACATCCCTCAAGACCGTCTTCAATCTATTTGACCGCGCTGCATGTCCCCTAGTCGACAATTTGACGCTTTACCAACGACCAAACTCCTTCGTGTCTTCTCCATTCAATTCAACAGGTACGATTTGTATCCAATAACAAGAAAATTCAATTATATTGAAAAATAATCGATATAATATATGGGAAATATAATTATTAATTATTATAATCGACATGGAGTCCATTGAGAGCGGACTCGCTTTGGAAACAGAATAGCAAGTTCAAACCCCAACGTGTTTAAACACATCGGGTGATCTTTTCATGTCGTTTTCCACTTGATTGTCACTTGTAAATAAGTTGACTGTAAATCAATTTTTTGTTACAATTGAAGAATGTTAAGACGTGTACTTAGTGCAAGTTGTTGATTCTAGCCTAATCTTCCGGCAATCGCATCGCTTCGAGGAGATGAAGCTCGAGAATGAACGGTCATTAGATATGCTCAATTCCATATTGACCTTGTGTAAATCAAAGTAAAACCATAACACTATCTCTAGCAAAAAGGGAATATCTAACATTCAGCTATGTGGCGCCAGAACAGATTTCAATATAAACACGTCGCATTGATCGGCTTAAAACATTTATAAAAACTTGTATGTTACAATAATGACTTGCATACCAGTATGGCGCGGACACAAATCAATGCAGCCGTCAGCCGGCACGTGCTACGAGACAACGTTTATTGTAAGCAAACGTAATTACCTGTTAATTTTATTAGCTTTGAAATCCTTGAGTTTGTGATTGTATAAAATTATATGTTGGAGCAAAAAATTGTATTTATTGTGCTTAGTAATACTATAAATGTATGTAAGTAAAAGTCTTTGCTGTGACATAACTTATACGTAAAATACATGTACAGTAAATTTTCTGTATTAGTTACATATCAAATAAAAATATACTTATAAATAATACTTTATTCAAATAGTCTTTAAAAAGCTACTTTTGAGGTGTCAATTTTACATTTTAAAAAATTAAATATCACCACCGGCTTGGAAGACAGTTCTGCTGAGAAGAGCCGGCGAGAAACTCAACAGTTGCTCTTTCAAAATAATATTTGTTTACAATGTTGTAATACAACAATTATCTACATACTTTACATAAAAACGTAGAAACTCAAACTGTTTTTATCTTTCTAAAGCTTAGTTGAAGTTTATAAATTATTACACATGTGCAGTAATATATTAGATGTATTATCTGTAGCTTGTCATCCTGAAGGATTGCGTGCGGGGCGAGAGGTAATTGCGTCTGATTGACACTTTGGTTTGCCACAAAAAGACTGCGCCGCGCCCCGTGACTTCATTAGCTGACTGTGAACATTTGACGTCGTCTAAAATTATCTTTTATTTTTCATTTATCTATCTTAGAGCTAAAAATTAATTAAGTACTCTTCCTTTTAGTTTTACTCACTAGGTACTAATAGTATATGACGACACGACGTCTAACGATATTAAGATAATTGAATTAACTTACGCATATTGAAAATTAAAAATATTTAAAACTTATAAAGCATTATATAAAATAGTTGATATGGAGAAGTTTGTGGAAAGTTTACATATGGTAGGTGTATGACCTTAGTATGAGTCAAAATCTAGAATACCGTAGTAGCGATCTCAGCGCATACAAATTTATTGATAGTGCCGATAACAATGTTAGATCTGCCTAGATGTAGCTCACCTGACGTGCCTGGATTTATGCCTGGAAAACATGCGAGCTGATTTATTGGCAAGGAAGGCACAGACGGACACACATGTCTTACAACACTAGAATGTTGCTTAAGTAATTCGATCGAAGATTTATGTTAGTATATTTGTTTTAGAATTGTAAATAGTCGCCATATGTTGAGATACAGGCTTTGGTCAAATCTATACTAATATTATAAAGAGGCAGAGTTTGTTTGTTTGTTTGAACGCACTTATCTCAGGAACTACTAATCCGATTTGAAAAATCCCTTTTTTCATTAGATAGCCCGTTAAAATGTACCCGAGCGAAGCAAAGGCGTGTCGCAATTTGAAAATAATTAAATTCTCGTTTAGTCTAGTAATTACTGGTTAATGGTGACTTTGAATCTGTTTTAACCAATTTCTTATTAAAATTTAATACAAAAGACATATCCGCAAAAACGAACCCAGAGATAGGTGAATTTTTACAATAACGATCATTAAGCTCTATTAGCTTATATATACTGACTTTTACTTGCTTTTTACAACTTATTTGTATCAAAAAATAATATATTTAACGCAACGTTATACAATAGAGTAAAAATCTAAGTGTTCAAAATATATATAAATGAATGTATACGTAAACATAGATTCTTCTACTGTCGTATATTACGTAATCACTAAACAACGTCAACACAGTTGTGTATCTTTGGATCAAAATTAAAACATTACTATAATCAGAAAATAAAATAAGTATAGGATAAATAAATAAATATGTTGGGACATTAACACACAACACTATTTATTTCAATGGTAAGCTACGAAGCCTGTGTTATGGATATCAGATAGTTGATACACTACACATATATAACGTTAAAAACATACATATTATAAATATAAACACCCATGACTGGAGTACAAACATTTGTGGCTCATCACACAAATGAATGCCCCCAGCGGGACTCGAACCCGCAACCGCTGGCATGGCAAGTAGGGTCACACCAAAGTGAGCCAAACGTGTCGTCAATAGGATAATATAAACACAATATACAAGACAAAATAATACTTATATTGCACTAGCGACTCACCCTTGCTCCGCTCGGTTTCGTCCCTAGTTACGTTTTAACATTTAGTATAGATTTCTCAGAGATGAGATATTTTCCCGCAGTAAAAAGTATCATATATATTGACCCAGAGAACCAGCTTATCATAATCATATAAGTCATCAAACTGAATTTCATCAAAATCTGTGCAGTGGTTTTTCCGTGATGCGTTCCCAGACAGACAGTCAGACATAAATTCAATAAACTATAGATTCCGCTTTTGTATCGATAATGACTATTTCAATAAGATTTTCAAAAACCATTAAATGCACAGATTCAACTCACTTAGAATTTTATTATATGTATAGATTTATGTAGCGTTATTTTCTCTTCGATTTCGTCAATTATATCGCTTCATTAGATATGTTTTTAATATAAGCGTTAAAATCTACAGTAGATAACCGAAGTGCGGCGGTGTAAAGGTCGAAGTGACCTCAAAATTGACATATTTTAGTAATCTATATACGTTTAACAATTATATTGTAATTACATTAATGGGACTATGATAGGTGCAAAGAAGCCGCCGCTATCAGTCAATCTCGTTTGAACTTTAACAATTGCCCGCGACTGCGCTTGCTTTAAATACAATATTTTGATTGACACGCAAATTATATAATACTTAGAAATATGTATATATAATATAAAACAAAGTCGCTGTGTCCCTATATATGCTTAGATCTTTAAAACTACGCAACAGATTTTGATGTGGTTTTTTTAATAGATAGAGTAATTCAAGAGGAAGGTTTATATGTATCATACATTCATAATAAAAGAGAAACACTGATAATTTTAGAGATTTCTAATGTGATGTCGTAAATAAACACATTTTGTTGCGCTTACATTGCAAACGCTGGCTGAACCCTACGACATAGATCAAAATAATGTACTACAGTATTGTACACCTTAAAAAGGTCTACAGAAAAGTCCGCGATGGTATAGGTCTATCATAGGTCTATCTCTTAAGAATATATCCATTTTACTATACCCAAGTTAGGGATGAACCCGAGCGAAGCAAGGGTGAGTCGCTAGTGTATGTATATTTGTTACTTTTTCACTAGGTACTATAACCTGGAGTAACATACTCGTATATGCTACAGTTAATGATAAAATCAGCCAAAAAGTACTGCTACTTATAATCAATCGCCAGCCAGAGGACAAGTAATAAACATATTTATTTATGTTTTTTTTTTATATTATACATTATCCGACAAAAATACAAATAAATATTAGTAATTTACTTCCATTAAAGTAATCACAAGTACTGTATGAATATCAACAAAGTCCTGAGTATGATGTCTTATTGAAAACATTAAATAAATTGTTTGTAATTCCGCATTTTTTACTCAAAATCCAAGGTTTATGTGTGGGCCATTACTCGCGCGTACTACATAACTTTATAACGTACTCCAGAGTCCAGATCCAATCACTTTGGCCAATCTCACTAACATAACCTAATATATATAGTATAAAACAAAGTCGCTGCCTGCATCTGTCTATGTTTCTTTGCTCAGTTCTTTCTTAGATTGACGCGAATATTTAACATTTTAAATAAAAGCATCTTTTCGGATTATTTTGCGGATTTATTTTGATTCTTTCAGTCTCTCCCGTATCAAAATAAATCCGCGAAATAATCCGAAAAGATAGTTTTATTTAAAATTCTTCTTAACCACGCAACGGATTTTGATACGGTTTGTACTAATAGAAAGATCGATAAACGAGGAAGGTTTATGTATATAATTTGTACAAAATGGCTGAGCCTAGGCGGTGTTTTGTCAAAAAAAAATTGTCACTATAGCATAGTTAGTTTTATGATGAATGGTAGACCTAAGCCTAATTAAACCCGTTAATTCTTATTTAAAACAGCTCACATATTTACTGGGTCGATCACAAAACACACGTTTAATCTAGATACATAAAATTTGCTCAATATTTCCTTATATATACAGATATTGCAAATCTACTGCACTAAAGTTTTTTTTTTTTTTAAATTCATGTCGAAAAAAAGTTAAATAAGAGATTATTTCTATCTAATCTTTAATCTATTCTTTAAATATCGGAAGAAAGATTGTATGAACGAATACTCGACTAATTGTTTTTATCCCAGTTTCATAAAGCACGTCTTAGCTGCAATAAAAAAAAAAGTTAAAACTGATTAAAACCCAAGAGTCCAGATAACATATAATTACAAGTATAATCTGCTTCGTTCTCGTTATCGATATCTACATATTAACATCGACACGAGTGAATTGGTTTCATTCACCAACAGACGCGGTAACGGCGGTGTTCTGTAAAGGCGGTGAGATAAACGTTAATTAGTAATTATGTAAAAAATTTGGCTACGCGCCATATACGGTACACCGGCCCGTGACTTGAATATTCCGTAATTATAATTATCTATACTAATATTATATAGCTGAAGAGTTTGTTTGTTTGTTTCGTTGAACGCGCTAATCTCAGGAACTACTGGTTAAAATTGAAAAATTCTTTTTGTGTTGGATAGTCCATTTATCGAGGAAGGCTTTAGGCTATATATCATCCCGGAAAAATGTACGCTTCCCGTGGGATAGATTTGTTTTTGTCTAGGGACAAACCCGAAGCAAAGCGAGGGTGAGTCGCTAGTATAGAATAAAATACACCATATTACAGAAATATTTGATTATTATAGCAAATATAATGTTAGGAATATTCATAAAAAACAACGAAGTGATCCTATAAAAATTAGATTTTTTCTATTGAGGCACGGAACTCTAAACTTAAAAAAATATATATTTTATTGGGATATTACAAAGGTAATTCCGGGATAAAACATGTACTTAACGAGTATATCCCATAGATATTTGGAGGACCAAATACAAAAGATCACGTCTGTTGGAATGAGAAGAGTGAAATTTAGACTCAATAAGCTCTCTAACTATCCTATTGTATATAAAGATATATAGTAAATCTATATTATATAGCTTTACGCTAAATAAAAAAATATATTTAATTCTCTAACGAGTTTCATGGCCCGATGCGGCATAAAGGGTGCCTGTATCATTAGGCATACTGTTCTGAGAAGCTGTCAGGTTAACAACAGGTCAACGAATGCGATGAAGTCATTCAACACGGCTTCATTCAGTATCAACATGTGTTTTTTTCTTATTTTTAACATATTTCAACATTTTTTTAAATGAAAAGGGATGCGCTGCTAATCAACCGGAGGTTAAGAAATCAAAGTATATTTTACTAGCGACTCACCCTCGCTTCATTCGGGTTCGTCCCTAGATTGCTTCCCCAATACAAACTTTCACCCCCATTTTCACTCCCTTAAGGGAAGATTTCCGGGATAAGAACTATTCTATGTTCTTCTCAGGGGTCTCAAAGTATTTTCTTACCAAATTTCATCTAAATCGGTTCAATAGTTTCTGAGCCTATTCGATACAAACAAACAAACAAAAAAATATTTTTTTTCTCCTACCTTTATATAAAAGTACTATGACGATTTCAATTATAACCTAACACGCTTCTTTAAAAATGAAGATTTTCCATTATCTATATCACAAATAGAAAACTAAAAACTTTCGTGAAAACAAATAGATACATATACATATGAATAATCGATAGCAATTGTAGAATGTTAACTTGGCAATACCCGGGTATCTACTGACGATATGTAGAATATAAAGTACGACTTAGCGATGTATCGTTTCTGCTTTAAATAATATTTTAAGTAACAATAGTAGCTTTAGACTAAGGGTTAAATATTTTTTTTTAAAATCGCTATAAGATTAGGAGTAATGTATGAAATGAATATGGAAAATGAATCTGCAATCGGATAATATTTTAGAATTTAAGATTAAGTATTTGGTACAAAGGAGACATCTCAAATTGCACAAAAATACTACAAAGTTGACCAACTTTCATCTCTAACATTAATTTGAATAAAATAAATGTAGCCCTACACTATATTCTATAAAAGACCAATCTGTCATTAAATTCAATGAACGGGCACTTTCAAAACCAACATAATATACAGGTGAGATTATTAATAATCTCATGCAAATCCTAACGGTCGCACACCTCCGCCGATAGCTCTTTAATCAGTCCAGTTTAGTACTCATTACTCGATAGTAATCAGGCAATTTGTCGCGTGTAAACCCGAGCTTATAATTAATAAGCTATTGATAAAAGACTAATAGGTTAGCGGTACAGATTGAAAGCGAGAGAGTCTGATAGGTGTAGACTCTACCTTTAATATGACCCCTTTTTGGGAAACAAAAATATTTTTCTTATAAAAAATAGTGCATAATTCAAATAACTAACTCATAAGTACGCAAAAATCTGTCATTTAGACAAAAAATAAACCCTACTGTTATAAATGCTAAAGTATATGTAGTAAGTATATGTAGGTACGTTTGTTACACGCTGCTTTCCTGCCTTCACGCTAAAACGGATGAACTGGTTTGGATGAAGTTTATTACATAATACAATTTTCCAAAAGATGGCACTGATTGGTTGCGTAAAGATAATACACATAATATATAAACAACAATCCATATTTTGAATTGTCACAAAAGTCTCAAAATATACTCAGGGAAGCACCCAATCAAAGCTAGAGTACACGGTTACACAGCTTACATAAAATAATATTTTCATTGAAAACTTAATAAAACAGCTGTAAGATTATTATCTAGCAGTCTTTGTCCGCAAATTGATGATCCAAAAAAATAAAATCAAATTAAAAGTATACGAGTGCAGACCGAGTTAAATCCTGAGTTTATTCCCCATAGTATTTGAACTCCGCCTTAAATTTCTGGCTTAAAACACTAACTAATGTCAACCTTCTGAGGTCAAATCATAACATAACCCCCATACAGCTTTGGAAACTTAACGGTACGTGTAAAACCAAACGACGATAAATTCTAAGCCACGTACCTCGAACTCGAACGCACGCCGTAAATTAAATTTCTCAGATAATCTAGAACGTTCATTAGGAACTATTAAATGAGCTAGGCTTTCCAATCTGACTGAACACTCTTAATATAGGGTTCATTGGAAAAATATTGCCGTGTTTTAATTATCGCGGGGCGGGTTGGTCCGCCGTGGGTTTTCTAATAGTCTGTACTCTGTAGTAGTAAACAGTAGATATTGAAGCTCGCATATACAATGTGGAATATCTATAGATGGGGTTTTATGGGACTAAGATATGTAAATGGGATTTTTATGGGAGTACATAGCTAAATTCAATCTTTATTCCGTTTAAAATGAAACACACTGGTATTTTTATAGAAACTCTTGTTGATATTTTGCATATTGTACTAGATATGGCGTGTTTTAAAGATGCATTTTTTGCACCTTTAAACATTGAAGAATTATTGTGTTAATACACAATAATTCTTCATATTTTAAGGGAAAGGGCTAAAAAGTACTGTCTTGAGTGTTTTAAAATATGTTACATGCCTAACATATTTATTTTTATTGACACTTTTCACGCATTTTTTAAATAATTTATGTGCAAAAATTAAATAATTTAGTGGCAACACATAATAGAGTTGCAACGGGCTAGTGTATATGTATATGTGTATTCAGCCCTTTTTGTCATCTCACTGCTTCCTTAGGACTCCCGTCAATACGAGGGGCATCAGACCATAAGATCAGGTCAGAGGTGCAAGACCCGGGTATTGAACCCGCATCACTCGGTTTTCCAACACACTGTAGGGGCGAGTGCCTACAAACAGTGCAAACCTTATCATTAATATGCACTATTGAATGTTCAGTACATATTAGATAGAGAAATTAGTTCCTGCGTTATCTCCAGATGAAAGTTAACGAAAACCACGCTGTAGAGATAAGGCTTAATTACTTTAGAGAGCCGTTTACAGGAAACTTTCTGTACAACTTAATTGTTGTTCGCAAACTTACTCGTATAAGTTTAATTATATAAGTTAATTAGCTTATCTTAATATAAAATAACTGTAAATTATAAGATAAAACTTTTAAACTAAATTTTTCGCTTTATAGATAATCCAATACCGTTAAATTCTTATATATAGACATAAAAATAGATAAATTCTTCGCCAATTATATCTAAACCAATTTTCACAATTTTGAAGTAAAACTCCTTTACGAATTACGCACGCTTGACGTGGAGGGTAAGCTGGTGAATGCGTTACGAAAAAATGTACGTACGTTCGTTGCCATGGTAACCGTTGTTATTGTCTGACAAATGATATATAACATTATATTCTTTCCTTAAATGATATTCTTTAAATATATGATTGTAATACGCCTAATATGCATTATTTTTAGTATCTCAGCTATCCTAATTATTTTAAACCATAAATTGAATTTCATAAAGAGTACCGATAACCTACAGAAGTTTTATTCTTGCGCGTGTACACATTCATACACGCACTCTTTGATTCTTTTTTAATGAATACATTGGTTTATGAATAAAAAAAATGTGGCATAATTAAATTAAACTCTGTATATCTTATTAACTAGCGACTCACCCTCGCTTCGCTTTAGGTTCATCCCTAGACAAAAACAAATCTATCCCACGGGAACCGTTCATTTTTCCGGGATGATATATAGCCTATAGCCTTCATCAGTTAACAGAATGCAAAAAGACTTTTTCAAATCGGATTAGTACTTCCTGAGATTAGCGCGTTCAACCAAACAAACAAACAATCAAACAAACTCTTCAGCTTTATAATATTAAGTATAGATTTAAAAAATAATTATTCATACTTTCTCTATATTAAACTCAACGCTTAAGAGTTACATGGGCTACTTTCCACGCTCTATTGAATAATTATTAGTACGTTGCTAACATTATAACACATAAAATTTGGCTCCAGGCCTACAATAAAAATTCTTAAAGTGAGAACGCCAAACCGCCATACTGTACAATATACAGTACGTATTAAAAAAAAAATCTTTAGATTTTAATAAAATACACAGAGAATCGAATCGACTCCGACTAAAGAACATAAAAACCAACAAATACAGTCAATTATTTTTTCCAGTAACTATAATCGTTAAAGTGTAATGTAAACGTATCTTCCCATTGCGCGAGATCGTCGCGATACCGACTGCGTACGAGTCGTTATTTTACTATAGTTGCTAATAGCCGAGATGTACCGATTTTGATTGCGCTCGAGTTACAACACGTGTCTCGGTTACAGCTGCGATGTAAACACTATTTAATTTCAATTGGAACCTTAATGATGTGATTTTAATTTTATTACCGTTATATGTTAGTAGTTAAACGCTTAATAACTTCATTTCTCGAACATACGAAATTACTTTCAAGTATATTTGTATACGTAATGTAATTTACATATTAATGTTGATAGAAATAATACCTTCTAATATTATAAATGAAAAAATTTTTGGTGGCTGGATTTTCTTTTGCACATGAACTGACATAGTTTTATTCTTAACTAGCGACATACCCTTGCGTCGCTCGGCCGTATCGCTCGGTAGCTGTTGAATAGCTTTTAGTACATTATATTACAAACAATAGCCTATATTTTGTTAGAAATTTCATTCAAATCTTTCCAGCCCAGCTGTTTCAACGTGAAAGAGTAACAAACACACAGGCACGCACACGCACACACACATATACATACACTTTCGTATTTATAATAGTGTAATTGTGTTTAAGTTTAAAGATATATTAACTTTGAAATCGATTTTAAACGTCACGATTCCGCCACTGATGGTGGAGATTTTGTCTTGAAAACATCTGACCACATTCAAGGTACAACTTATCGATTAATAAAAAGAATATTAAAATCGATTTAAACTAGCCGAGATCGATAAAATAGTGTATGGATGGCATAACAACAGAGATAATACTTTCTTAGATTTACGTGAATATTTGACATTTCAATAAAACTATCTTTTCGGATTTTTTCGCGGATTTATTTTGATTTTTGGTTCCCGACGTTTCGATTGCTTTACAGCAATCATGGTCACGGGAGTGACTAAGGTTTTAGACATCTCAAAGGTATTATATAGTTGTTACAGACAGTGCCTACCTACAGAGATAACATTATTTTAAGTACTTCGAGTATCCCTTCTTTTATCGTACAAGCACTGTAAGTAATCTAATTACAAGATTTATAGAAGTACTTGTATTTAATGACTTGCTTATTAATTTTATACGGCCTTTTAGATAAAGCAGTTTTAGATAACTTTATCGATTAATGGAACGATTAAAGTTTATTCACAATTTGCTTAAGATTTTTGCTTTCCTTGAGGATGTGATATCTTTTGATATAAAAACTATATTAGCACTACATTAAATTTATTCGGAATGTGTTCTGTAAAAATGTATATAGCATAATTAAATAAGGGTTATTAACTAGCTAACTGAAAATAAACTTATATTTTCAACTAGCGACTCACCCTTGCTTCGCTCGGGTTCGTCCCTAGGCTCGTTGCTTTCCAAAACAAAATTATTTCATTAATTTGCTTTTAATTTTTTTTCGTGGGACCCTATTTTTTTTTGTAAAATAAAAGTAGCCAATGTTACTCCTTATTACATCAGCTATGTGCCAGTGAAAGTCTCGTCAAAATCGGTCCAGCCTTTTTAGAGATTAGCTGACACAAACAGACAGACAGACAGACAAACAAAATTATAAAAAAATGTTGTTTTGGTATATATACCGTGTATACATCCATATCAATTTAGTAAAAAGCGGTTATTTTAATATTACAAACAGACACTCCAATTTTATTTATCTGTACCTATAGATTATCTAAGTTTTATTAATATCTACAAGTTGTAGCTTATTGTTAGATTTAGACAATTTTAAACAAGTGTCTAAATTTCAACATAGTATTTGTAGAAAATTTGAAGAAAACATATATGAATAGATTTTACCAATCTACATATATAAAAAAAAACTGTTTCTAATTAGCTCTAAAAAAAGCTAAGGCTCGTCAATATATATTAAACAAAAAAAAGGAAAAGGAAAAAAGGTACTGAATTGTTTTGTTTTTGTCAGTTTATATATTGGTACTAATTATTATTGTCGCTATAAATTATTTTAGCTATGCACTAATGTATACTTGTGTGGGTAATACACAAAAATGAAGTAAATAAATAAGATGACATCTCGTCTTATCGCCTCTACTAGTGACAAAAGGCTCGTTTTTCGCCCGGCATTGCCATTCAGCGGGGGAATGCGGCTAGCATTCTTGCCACTTCCACGCGGAATGACTTGTACAGTCATAATTAAATGTACATTTGTTATGTATACATAATTATGCGTTTTTGTCATTCATTTTAAATAAATTATACGACAATAAATAAGCAAATTAAGTTCAAAACTGAAATAGTAGCTGCTACGGTCAAGTAGCATTAAACAAGTCGTCACTTACTCGCCCTGAATGGTACAAAAGAATTAAATAATATGCTCTAACCGTATAAGCGAACAATTTACTTTCAATTGCCTCAAGTGCAGATAGCAGCTACACCCACGTGTGGACCCTTCCTTATTGGCGCCCCTACTACTGACACTCTCATATGCTCCAATATTTGTGTTATTAGAAGTTTGTATATTAATTAATTATTAGCAAAAATATTCATTATAAGATCATATATAGAGTTTCGCGCAGGTTCTTAGTTAGAACTGGCAAGTCGATGGTAGTTTTCTCAACTAATTATAATCTATACATAATATAATAAAATTATAAATGAGTGGAATCTGTACATTAAATATTTTTTGGAAAATCTAATTGAAATAGTCATTATTATCGATATAGAGGCCGACTCTATAGTTTTTAGAATTTTTGTTTGTCTGTCTGTCTGTCTGTTACCGCAATCACGAGAAAACTACTGAACAGATTTTGATGAAATTTGGTATGGTGACAACATATAGGATACTTTTTACGGCGGGAAAATATCTCATTTCTGAGAAAAAAATACATAAACTGCAATGTAAGAGTATACTAATATGTAAAACCTAAGAATTTGGTTTTTAGTCATCTGAACGCGAGCGGAGCCGCGGGCAATGCTAGTTCTGACATATAATTTAAGTCCTAAATTAGTACATATATGTTTCAAAATATACTGTAAAAGAATCGATCGTTTTTGATTCCAGAACAACCAAAAACGTGTTAAAACCTACTAACTTGTATAGACCTTTAAAACATTTTGGCCAATAGTAATTAAGGCGCCTATAAGTAATTTCGCTTGTCCAAAAGACTTAATTAATTAATAATTTAATTAGTCGTCAGCCAATGGCGATGATAGGGCCGTCCCTCCGCAGCACGGAAGGGCCGGTAATGGCGGCGTCGCAGATCGCGACCACAGATAGACTGCATGCAAATTGTAATTAAAATTCAAACAGTTTGTTTGTACTGCTTCATACACTCCTATGCTAAGATTAGAGATAGCTTTATAACTAGTGATTTTCTGCGGTTGTACTTGCTTATATTGTATTTATGTTTCCATTCATGTATGCACATTTGTCAATTATTAAAATTAACTACAACTAAATTAGTTCTCATATAAAGTAATTCAATACGAGGGGAATCAGGCCATAGTCCACGCTAGCCAAGTTGGCGAACTTCACATGTCTTTCGAAAACATGCTAGGTTCTCTCAGACATGCAGGTTTCCTCGCGACGTTTTCCTTCGCCGTAAGACAATGGTAATCATGTTAAAAATTATTCGTACGAGAAAATATTAGAGGTCAGAAATCTGGGGCTTGAACCCGTTTAACTCGGTTTTTTAAGCAAGCGCGTTACCACTGGACCACCATTGTCTTGATTTCCCTATTGAAGGGATGCCCGAACCCAAAAGTGGTACGTTAGAAAGGGTTAAATACATAATATGTACATACATATATAAACTAATTAATATGCGGACTTTTTCGACACAGCGTTTATTGCATATGAAATATAGCTATGGATTTCTATAAGTTACATGCATTTTTCATAAAACCTAGTCTATCCCACTTAGGGATTGATTTTTTTTTTAATAAAAACTAGACTATTTCCTTTTTTACTTTTTAAATTATTCCTATTTTGACTAGAAAATCTTACCAGATCTACAGTATTGCATAACCATTCATAATATTAGTATGATGTAACTAACATAGCCTACTGTGCCGGAGGTCAAGATAATGTTTTAAATGCACCAGCTGATTTACGTTTATGGCATATAGAAACGGAATATCTTAAAACAAAAATACATAGTTACTACAAAACGAGTAAATTTACTTCGCTCATTCATTTAAATTGACAATATTTTTATCGTAATATATGAAAATCGTTACATCCCCCGCGGTCGCGGCCGCTCTGCTATTTATTAAGCTTAGTATAAGCCTAGGCGAAGCTTACCTCAACTCAGATGTGACTAATATTAGTATTTTTAGAAACATGTGAATCTAATATGTTGCAATATTTCTTATTTGTTATTAGTTATTTCCTTCAGCGTTGGTTGTGTCATGTGTGGGACACTTTTCTTAAGTCTGGTAGCACACGACCGTTTAAAATGTAAACCTCAAGTTATATCTTTCTTAAATTACTTGGCCAAGTGTATACGACGCTGGCTTTAAATTTAATCAATAAAAAGGCACAAATCTAATCAAACCACCCTCTTCCATAGTGATGCGTGATCAAACAAGTTGACCGTCAAGATGTAACAGATTTATCTCAAAATTTCATCTCTCACTGCGCAATTGTAATATCCATACTAATATTATAAATGTGAAAGTGTGTTTGTTTGTTTTTTGGTTTGTTTGTCTGTCCTTCTTTCACGTCAAAACAGAGTGACAGAGTGACGTGATTTTTTGTGTGGAGATAGTTTGAAGGCTGGAAAATGACATAGGCATAGTTTTTACCGCGGGAAATTATCTCATTCCCACGGAAAAAACACTTTATAATACAACCCAAAAAATATAATATAATACTCTTCAATACAATGAAATAAATATTACGTGTAATATTTTGTGAAATTCATCATAAGAGGGTAAAATAGGAGATAAAAGTTTGTATTAAACCTATCTTTTCAGTTTCTTTTTTAGTGCGAGCGAAGCCGCGGGTTCTGCTAGTCTTAAATAAATAATGTATATAAAATAAATTCAATTAATAAATAACATTACCATTTTTCTTTATGTTTTATAAAGAATTTGGTACAACAATATATATAGACAGACGTACAACCATTATAGCGTCGATTTATGAATAGTGGTCTATTCCACTTGCTAAGCTAAATCTCGAGGGCATAAATCATTCCCATAGTAAGACCGCGCGAGACTTATGCACCAATCAGTTTAGTAACTAAGTGAGTGCATTATTCAGACTTACAGATTACTAGAGACCTAAGTATCTTAGTACTAAAAACTTGATACGCGAAATATAGGGGTTTGTCTAGCTTTATATTTTTAGAGGTTAATAACCCTGTACTTTGTATTATACGTTGTTGATTGATAGCTACAAACAGTCAGTTTTTGTGCCATGCCATGTCATTAATATCCCATAGAAAGAATTAATTTCCCAGCATATAAAATACTCTTATTCACTCTCCAGCCCATAAGCTACCTATATATATAAAAATACCCGTCGGTCTGTCTTCCCATTTCTGCTTGTAAGAAGGACAAAAAACAGATTAATGCACATTAGTATCAATTAGAAGTTTCTAGCGCTCGATTCCCGTACGTATTGAGCGAGTGTAGGGCAGTCTGTTCCCTTTTTGTCCAAATTATTTTCATATTAATATTACATATTATATATGTATATATTACGCTGTAACGCTGTATTGATACTCGTACTTGATAATTATTTGAATGAACACATTTCATAAATTTTATTATTTGTTTAAAAATTATTGTTTTATGCTACGTCTTATAAATATATAAAGTATAAACTATGATCGACGAACATGTTTTTACTATTTTCCACTGACTTCTGCTTGGAAATTAGTAAAAATCCTTATACCTACTATTTTTTATTACTTTTTAAATGGAATTTACAGATTGTGGAAATTAATAGTCATTTTTACATATATTATCGCATTCTTAAGAGGATAAGCAAATATTCAAATATAATAACAAGTGTTAAGTACCCAAGAGGCACGTAAGTAGAGTGTAGTGGCGACGAGTGGATTGTTATAGCTCAAAGCTCGAGAACACTTGAGATAACTCGATGAAAATATCTAATGATTTAAATGATATTTAACCTAGAAATGCAAAGAAAGTGATATTATTGAAAAAGAGATAATATTTTTACGGGTGTATGTATGTATGTAAATATATTTCTTTGGATTTAGATTTAAGCAAAATTTAAAGTTTCATGGGAGTGACCCAGAGTATAATATTTGAACATGACATCTTCCCTCACCAAGGAGACCTAGAACTTAGGAGCACAGGAAGAAAGCTCAAACTAGTAGCCAAGAGAGCTAATCTAAGCAGAATTCTACAAACTCTATAAAAAAAAACTCCAAATAAAACAAAAACTCTTAAAAAGCACGGTGTCAAAGTCTATGGTGTCCGTAGACTCAATAAATAAACATGGCATCTTTGACATATATTCGCTATTATATGTTATGAATGCTTAAACTAAATCACTCGTAACTAAACGCAAAGATCAGTATAACTAATAATAGTTTTCCTCTCATCGTAAATCAACCGCTAATTCGACGACATATTTAACGGCTACTAATAGTCCCTTTGATTTTTCACCGTCATTTATAACAGTTATTTCATTAAGACGTTCAAAATAATATGAAAAATGGCTTTATTTTTGTACAAAGGAAAAGGTGATTTTATAAATTAATAATATTACTTTCCTACAAATGTTATCTTCTGACTATTACTGTGTAAAATCTTATTTGTCGCATAATTGAGAATACTTGTAATTATAATTTCATTGAGGTTAATAATTTTTTTGTAAAGTTTTATACCTAAGTTTTTTTTGCTGCTTTTTTCCTCTTTTTTGACTGCTCATTAACATGTTATTTATATTAGTGGAAACTTTATTGGTGTGTTTTAAATACTGTTTGTTTCTCAAATGTAAATAAATAAATAAACTACAAGGTACGGTCGTCAATCCCCTTAAGAAATAATTGATATTTTTTATATGACGTGATTAATTAAAAATAATGCAATGGCTATTAAAATATGACAAATTCCTAATAAAATTACTTATAAAGACAGGTAGGCACATACATGCATATGTAATGTACATATAGTAGGTACTTTATCGACATATTACATCAATATTACAATTCACTTTTTGGAATACATATGTATATTTAAAGCAAGGACATAATATTTCTTTATTATAAAATACGCATATGATTTGTAATAAAAGCATTTTTTAATAACAAATAAAAATTTTATTTAGAATTGTTGTTGTTTAGCTTTCGTCATGTCAATACATGTATTAGATCGCTATCAACATAGCACGATAGTTAACCTATATATTATATAAAAGGTAAAAGTGATTGACTGATGTATCAACGCACAGGCCAAACCCTTAAGGCTAGAAAATTGAAATTTCGCACACGTATTCCTCATATGGCGAAGGCATCCACTAAGGAAGGATTTTTCAAAATTCAACCCCCAAGGGAGTGAAATAGGAGATAAAAGTTTGTATGAAACTTTTTATTCTTTGAACATATTTGCCTGAAATTTTGTATTTTTCGTAGTTTGATCGCGAGCGAAGCCGCAGGTTCTGCTAGTGAACTTATACAATACTAATAAAATCATCGTTAAAAGCGTTAGAGCGGTTCTCCTCAATCTCTATTTATAGCTCAAATTATCTTTTAGTAAGTAAAAGCTACAGTATAATTAATTCCGATTGAGTTATATTTTGACAAATTAAATATCATAAATGTAAACAATAAAACGAAGCAAATATATAGTTAACGTGTTTACAACAAGAATCAATTACGAAGGAAACTGTACCATTATATAAATATTTAGCACGTCGCGTCTCGGACGAGAACAGCGTGAAGTAAATCTTAAGCCCTCACCTTAGATAGCGATGAATATATTAGCCCGCTATCTCGCAGATAGCCCGTAATGCGTATTTGGGGTTTATTCCATATAGTTTGTCACCATTGATTTTCTATTTGAAATAACGTTTGGAGGTCGCCGAGTCTATGGCCGTTTCGTGTTATAATATATTACTTGCTAATTGTTATTATAATATAGTAGAATGTGAGGAGTGAAGAAAGATTTATCTATTTTTTTTCAAGTCGACTAGAGAATAACTTAAATAACATAATTGTGCTCGAAAAAATTAGCTTTTTTACTGGCATCGACAGACAGACAAGCATGTGAGTCTGTCTGTAAGGGATTTATTTTGTTTTAGTGGATGTACGGAACCCTAAAATAGGTTTCTTTTAAAATATATTCATAATGCAAATCTCAGCGAACGCAATATCCGCTGCTTTCAATTTAGCTCAGTTCTATTTACAATTAGGCTAACAATAACATCGATTGTAAGCTTTTCCACTAAGTGTGCTAGTCCCGTTACCGTTACGTCGACACTCGATAGTCGATACCGTATAATTTTATTCCCCTCTATAATAGTTATCGACAATTTTCACGGTCATTTAGCAATAAATAATGTAGTAGAGCCTTTAAAGGTGTGAACAGATTTGTTTTACAAAGTGTGGTGTTGAAAGTGTCATTCATCGTGTTAATGTTGCATGATGATCATAAAATGTACATAAAAGTTAGATTGTCCGTCTGTTGATCATGAAAATACTTAAAAATATGTTATGAAATTATCATGTTTTATAAACAAGTAGTTGTTACAATCTTATTTTAATTTGATTTAAATAATTAAAATAAACTTTTGCATTTCTCTTATTTTCATGTCAACATATGTATGTTATCTATATATATAAAAGGCAAAAGTGATTGACTGATGTATCAACGCACAGGCAACAAACCCTTAAGGCTAGAAAATTGTAATTTCGCACATGTATTCCTCATATGACGAAGGCATCCACTAAGGAAGGATTTTTCAAAATTCAACCCCCAAGGGGGTGAAATAGGGGATAAAAGTTTGTATGAAACTTTTTATTCCTTGGACATAATATTTGCAAGAAATATCACATGACTTGAGTACAGCAAAAATAATAAGTTACATATTTCATTGTTTTCTAAAATTCAACCCCTAAGAGGGTAAAATAGGGGATGAAAGTTTGTGTGAAACCTATCTTTTTAGAGATTTTTTTGTAGTCTAACGCGAGCGACGCCGCGGGTTCTGTTAGTTATAAATAAGACTATTACTTTAAAGCATAAGACCGAAACTTACTGCGAAAAGTCCAATAGTTGATTCATCGATATTTGTTAAGCAAACACTCACACTAGGTGTTTTCTTACAAATTTCGCAAACAGTATTTATTCTACAGTAATTTCCACCTCGCGATAGCGAATATGTAAGAGCCAATCCTGCAGTGTAACCGAGCACTTTGTGTAATAACATAAGTAGGTACAGCGCGCGTAGGTCAGGATGTGTATACAATGTAAACACTTGTTTGTTATATATTCGCACTAATATTAATAATTATTGAAGGCAGTGGTAGCCCAGTGGTAACGCGCTCGCTTGGGAAACCGAGTGAAGTGGGTTCAATTCCTGGATCTCGCACTTCTGATATTTTCATGTGAGATTCATCTCCAACACTGCTACCCCTTGTCTTATGGTAAAGGAAAACATCGTGAGGAAACTTACATGTCTGAAAGAACTTAGCAAGTTTTCGAAAGACATGTGAAGTCCACCAACCCGCACTTAGCCAGCGTGGTGGATTGTGGCGTGATCGTCCTCGTATTGAAGGGAGGCCCGTGCCCAGTAGTAGAATGTTAACATGAGCTAAATACTGTGCTATGATGTCCTCCTGACCGATTCCGGCCACGGTGGCCAATCTCATTGAGACTAGCCAACTGCGCAAGAGATATTATAGTGCACAGATGTACGCGCAGACACAAGTGCACTCTCTATTCCTGTCACTCTCATACTCCGGTGGGACGACTATTCGACACGACCAGTGAGAGTTAAGGCGCAGGACCGACGGCTTTACGTGCTCTCCGAGGCACGGGGGTGAAACACCGCCAACTTCCCAACTCCGGGCTGCTAATGAGGCTTACTAGACAGTAAGACTCAATAACTAAACTTTGGCCCGACCCGGGACTCGAACCCAGGACCTCCAGGTGTGCAGCCGTACATGCTAGCCATTACACCACCGAGGCACTGTACTATACTACTAATATTAAATAAAAACGATGCGCCCTGACTTTACTTGTATACTTTTTATTAATCTTTGCATAAAAATATCAAAAAATAATTCAACTTGCAGCCTGGGCGAGACAAGCGAGAGTCGTAACTAACAATGAATAACTTAATTTACATGTAGTATTGTATTGCTCACTTCTAGAAAAGTGGGACAAATTCAACAGTTAATACTAGGAATACAATAAAATAACGTTTCGATGCGTCTCTGTAACACGCACCTCTGCTAGAAAGGACCGCTTCGGGTCATTGCAGGATTAGGGTTGACACAAATTGTAAACTTAAATACCTATCTATATAGTATATAGCTGCGGAGCTAACAGTGTAGGTTTCTGAACTACAAAATAGTGATTTATGATTAATGTTAACTAATTTAGTCGTCAAAGTTATTAATATGCAAATGGCTTATAGATAGGCGTTTTACGTTGCACAAGTATAGTGAAAAAATATTTTTATATTAGATAAACATCATATTTCCTTTTTTAATCAAGCATTTTAAGTGACAACACATTTATATATGTACCTACAGGCAACAATAAATAATTCGGGGTGTTGGATGATGTTACTTCTTGCACTTTTGATGTGACCAAATGACAATATAAATATAATTATTATACGGAACCAGATAGCAGTTGTCGTATTCTTTAATCGATTTTCCAAAAAGACCCAACCCTAAAAGGAGAAGACGTAAAGCGGGTGACAAGTTCACAGGTCTAAATTATATCCTTATAGTATCAGATAAGTTCGGTGCCACAAAGCGCTGCGGAACATAAATAACAGAAAAATTATACAGCATCCATAGAGATCTTAATTTATTAAGATGTGGCGTTTGATACCGGCGATTTATGAAATATCCCGACCGCTATTAGAAAGATAATGACCGACGATAAAGTCCTGTCGATACGGCTCGGGCGCGGGCCGCGGGGCTCAGTGACAACACTTTGTGGTCTCAAATATAATAACTGGGTGCGTGTAATTTGTTAGTTTTACTTTTTTTGGTCCAGCTAATCGTCCTTTGACCTCCACGAGATCCTTGAATATAATCATTATGTCCTAATATGGTCAGTTGTTGTGTTATACTTAATTAAATTTATAATTTAAATTACTATATATCATATTAGATGACTATTGGACAAAACTAAGTATATTCAAATAAAGGTTTAATTGTAATCAAAAGCTCGAACCAAGTCATTCAAAGTATTATTATTAGAATATCTTGTATAATCTATACATATAATAAATTTGTTACTAAGTCGAATCTGTGCATTAAATATTTTATGGAAAATCTGATTAAAATAGTCATTATTATCGATACAGAAGGCGAATCTAGAGTTTTTAGAATTTTTGTCTGTCTGTCTGCCTTTCTGTGTGTGACCGCATCACGGAAAAACCACTGGAGGGATTTTGATGAAATTAGGTATGATGATAGCTGACTATGCGAATCAACATATAGGATATTTTTAACTGCGGGAAAATATCTCATCTGTGAGAAATCTATACTAAACGTTAAAACATAACTAGGGAGGAACCCGAGCGGAGCAAGGGTGAGTGGCTAATACATTATAATTTAATGTAGATATTATAGAAAAGTTTCATTAATAACATGTTACAAGATTGTTAAGCCTACAATCAGGCTAAGCAATAAGTCAATGATGTAATTAGGAAAATACAATTGCATCCATATCGTCCCATCTAGGTATGGGTAAGATAACGGCGTCCGTATCTGGGGCTTGTTACATTTGCCACATTTTTACTATCTCGCATCTCGGCACGGTGGCAATGGACCAGCGCACAGCCTCCACTGGAATCTGAGAAGAATATTACATATAATGTTTTTTTTAATCAATAATAATACTCTTTTACATTTACGTGAATATTTGACATTTCAAATATTATTCTCATGTTTTTAATTTTTTGATTCCCGCAATTCCAATGCTTTACAAATTACAGCTGTGATGGCTACGGGAGATAGCCTCTTGAAAAAAATTGAATTAAAAATAAATAACTCTAAGAACAATAATAACAAGAAAAGTCTGTGAATCTTCATTTTTCTTCATTATTTTTGTTGACACTACCACTTTACAGGATGAATATAATAAAAGGTTTTATATAGAATCGAACCTACACCCAGATTTTTTAGACTTTACCAAACAGACGTAGTCACTATAACAAAAGCTTAGTGGATTTAACCTACATTCCATAATAAGTTAGATTGCCTTCAGTATTGTAATGAACTAAACTGGGCCATATATCTGCCTATACTTTAATTAACGGTTAGAGTTATTTTGCAGTAAATTATGCGATTACTATCACAAAATAGTAATTAACTATATATTCGAGACAAAGGTCGCGACTTCGATTTCTGCGCAGGATAAAAATGCAATGTAGGTTAATGGCCATACTACGTGCTAATCCGAAATCACAATGATGACACGAAGAGTTTTTACATTCTCTATTTCCTAGAATATTTTGTTTGAAAATATAATATTATTTTGAGTAAATGATATGTATAATGATGTCCTCCTGACCGATCTTAGATACAACGAACAATCTCACTGAGACTAGCCAACTGCGCAGGAGATATTATAGTGCACAAACGTCCGCACAGACAACAGTGCACTCTTTTAAGTTTCGATGGGACGATAACTCGACACGATCGGTAAGAGTTAAGACGCAGGACCAATAGTTTTACGCGCTCTCCGGGGCACGGGGGTGAAACACCGCAAACTTCCGAACTCTGGGCTTTTACTAACTCTTTAAACAGAAAAACTCAATAACAAAAACCGACCCGGGACTCGAACCCAGGACCTCCGGATGTGCAGCCGTACATGCTAGCCATTATACCACCGAGACAGTTATATATACAATACTACAGTTATTACTATTTTAGCCCTATCCCAAACGTAATAAACCTAATAAACCCTAAACCAAATGCTTATTTCCCTGAACCCTGATCATATTTGGCGTGTAATGTAAGAGGCATACCATTATTTAGTATTCATACACCTTTAACTAGCATAATCCATTATTATATTATCGCTTGCATTACAAAACAGTCTTTAAGTACATTTAAGGGTCTAAATTCACGACGCAGATAACAACGGAGCGGGGACACGTCTAATGTGTCTAATTAACCGCGCTGAGTGCGCGTGCGACCCCCGTCACGTGTACTGCGCTAGGGATGCAATAAACTGCACAGTTTATAGTTTTGTTTAAGTTCAATCGCTATATTTAAAGTTGGTTATTCTATAGATATCTTCCTAAATTCTGTTCTCGCTATATTGTTTACGTATTTGTGACCAAAAATTGACGACACGCTTGGTTTAGTTTGTAGTACTTGCTGTGCCAGCGGTTGCGGTTTCAAGTCCTGCTGGAGGTAGGTATTTATTTGTGTGATGAGCACGAATGTTTGTACTCCAGTCATGGGTGTTTATATTTATAATATGTATTTAAATTTATATATGTGTAGCGTATCAACTATCTGGTATCCATAACACAAGCTAACCTACGAGAGGTTACCATGGAACTAGATGGTGCTGTGTTAACGTTCCAATAACATATTTATTTAAAAAAATAGGAAACTAAAAAATAGTAAACTTATAGTTGAATAGAAGCTTGAAACTTACTCGAATTGTACTCACATATAACCAACGTTTATATATTTGTTTCACTTTAGGAGTAACTACAATCGTAAGAATATAATTAATGGTTTTTTTTTTCATGTGAGTAAACTAAACAGTAAACACCACGTACGTTTTGTTTGTGCCTTTTTTATTTTTTTAAAAAGTTTTTTTTTTTTTAATAAAGATTATAGATAACGATACTAACGTTTTAAAGATGACATAAATCCATAACAACCCTAAAAAATACATATTTTAATATGAAGATTCCTCTGAATTAAGATTTCATATGGGAAAGACAAAGAAAATTCTACAACAAAGATCATGCATTGTATTTTTTTGTAATGTCTTAATAATAAGTAATGTGAAGTTGCTCACCCAGGAAACGAACTCCAAACAACCGTAGGAGGTGAAATTTCACTCTATCAGACGTTCGTTTTGTGGGTTTATATATTGGTCTAACTCTAAATTTTCGTACAGTCACGTAGGCATTGAGTGTCAACTATGATGGACGCGTACTAATTAGAAACTATTGAACTTGTAACCCAGTACTTGTTTTTTAACTGCCTTAAAAGACTTTTATACCTAAATGCACACATACATACATTCAATTTTAATATACTAGTGACCTGCCGCTACTTTGCTCCGACTTTCCAGGTTTTTAAATAATTTGATAGATATTTGATTGATATATAATTCGATTATTTGCAATGTGTTAAAATCATTTTTAACAAGATTTTCAGCATGATGGACCATGGCGAGATCCCTCTCGGACTCTTCAAAGCTAGAAAGATACGTGCCCAGCTGTGGGATGTTAAAAAGGGTTGAATACAATTTTTTGATAATTATTTATGATTTTTAAAATTTTAAAGTATATTTTCCTGAATACTACGAATAATATTTTCTTAGATTTACTCGAAAATTGAGATTTTAAATAAAACTATCTGTTCGGATTTTTCGCTGATTTATTTTAAAGTTTGGTTCCTATCGTTTCGAATGCACAGCAATCATGGCCACGGGAGAGTCTCCCCCGAGACCTAAAAGATAGTTTTATTTAAAATACTACAAAAAATAATTTCCGTTGTAAATTTTTTTTTTTTTTCGACAAGTATAACAAAATTGACTGTATATCCACTGTACGGCCCGTGTCTAGAAACAATAACCATATAAGTTGAAATGCATGACTTTCCCCAATAAATCTTTTATTTACATTTTACGATCCTAGGCCACTATAGTTTACACACTATATTCTATAGCAAAACAATAACGGAAGAAGCGGGATGCATAACTTATTTTAGTACTTATATTAACACCTATTAATTATGATGGACTTTAATTTAGATTATGACGATTTTAGATTGGTGTCGTAAAGTTTTCTTACTTTACTACAGCGACAATTGTATTTACGCAATGTACAGTAGTAATAAACATTACGGTACAGTTTATGGCAGTAGTTGTAACGCGCTCAATTGAAAAGACAAGTGAAGCGGGTTCTAATCCTGGGTCTCGCATCTCTGATATTTTCATGTGCGAATTATTCTTAACATGATAACTACTAGCTTTACGGCGAAGAAAACATTCAAAACTTTTAAAAATATATTGTATTGTATTCTGCCCTTTTTAACGTCCCACTGCTTTGCACGAGTCTCCCTTTAATACGAGGGGAATCAATCCATAGTCCACCACGCTGGCCAAGTGCGTGTTGGCAGACTTAACATGTCTTTCGAAAACTTGCTAGGTTCTCTCAAACATGCAGGTTTCCTCACGATGTTTTCCTTCACCGTAAGGCAAGTGGTAATCATGTTAAAAATGATTCGCACATAAAAATATTAGAATTTAGAAGTGCGAGACCCGGACTTTGAAACCGCTTCACTTGGTTTCCCAAGTGAACGCGTTACCACTGGGCTACCACCGCCTTTAAAAACTATAAAGATATTAAATTTGAAAAGAAATATTAAATCATTATTTCTGCCAATATATTTAGTAAAATAAATATATTATGGAACGGAACACTTCAAAATAAGTTAAACTCCATAGCTGTGGTCATCTAGTTAGCGAAATACTTGTACAAGTATGATACTCGTAAGTTGCAGCGTAGACATTTATTATAGGAAATCTAGGGCTTCGTGCGCCGCGCTCATAGCTTACTGTGACAATAAGTGCTCAGTTCCGCACACAGACGGACAGTCAAAATCAAAATTGAAGTACATTCTAAACAATACAAAACTCCAATGTTTGTAAAAGCTGTTTATTTTTTTCATTCAACTTGCTTTTACTAAAATATAGGATATCTTTTCAATATTTTTTATTTTTTAAACATAAACAAACGTAGCTTAGAATCTATGTATATATTTGAATACAATGGAGATATTAGCAAATTAATTAGCATTGTGTAAATACTGTCATAAGCTCAATTAACACCAGATGTTTGCAGAAGTTAATTGACAAAATTAAGAAAACTATAAATAAAATGAGATAAGGATCAAATTAGACATTACAAAATTAGCAAAGACTGACATTTGACACCGCGGGGGGTCTCAAAAGAGCCGCCGCGTGAACTGTCACAAGTCACAACTGTCGCCATCAATAACAATCGCACCATAATTGAATAATTGCCGCCGACGCGCCCTTACGTGATTGATCTTATATCATTTCTGAATGTATCACTTCTTTTATTTTATTATTCATTGTTATATTAAATTTAAAATAGCATATTAGGCTAAAAGTTAGGGAGTATGACCCGCCATGCTACTTCTGAGCAGTCAAGAACGTATCTAAAAAAATAACTTTATTTTCAAATAATAAACAAAAATCGTGGTCAAAACTACTCATATTCATCTTAATTAAATGTAGCTACTCTATACAAAGACAAACACCCACTCATATCTAAGAGTATATAAAGCTATATATCATGTAGATTAGAACATTTATGTCGTCTAGTGTACCCTCGGGCATTACAGTTCCAGCACTATGCACACGACCTGTCGTTGCTTCACACAAACCAAAATTCTTTACTATTGTTTTATTTTGAATATTATAATATTACTAGCGACTCACCTTCGCTTCTCACGGGTTGGTCCCTAGCTCGCTTCCCAATACAAACTTTCATCCTCATTTTCTAAGTTCCTGCGCAATTTTCTTATTTTATTTAATGTAAAAACCTTCTCCTGACAATAACTAAAACAACAAAAAAAAGAATTTGTGAAATCGGTCCAGCTGTTAACGCGTGATGGCGTGACCAAGGGAAATAGGGATTCGTTTATATATATTGAAAACTCCAAAATAAAGTAGTATAAAGAAGCTCACATCACTTGCCTGCTCCCAAACTATCTCTATATAAAGGATTGCATCATAACGTTGCAGCGTGAAAGAACGACACCCTAACGACGATATTCGCATTTATGATATCTAACAACTATATAACCCAAAGTATCACTAGCAACTTACCCTTACTTCGTTTGAGTGTACCCCTAAGTGGTTTTTGTATTTCTAATATTACATACACGATATCTACACTACTACTATAAAGAGAAAAGATTTGTATTCAAAAACTATTTGATTTGATCGATTTAGATTAAATTTAGTATGAAGATAGTTTGAGAATCTGGTAAGGACATATGATATTTTTTATTCCAAATATCATCCCTTAAGGGGGTGAAAATGGGGGTAAAAGTTTGTATGGAGAATCAACCTAGGAACGAATCCGAATGAAGAGAGGGTGAGTCGCTAGTATATTATATAGTCTAACTGTGTACTTTTCATCCAAATGAGTCCAGCCTTTTCAACGTCAAAGGTTAACAAACATACACACATACTAACTTGCGCATTTACAATAATAGTGATGTAGCTTTTAAACCAGACATCCAATCTCGCAATCAAAGGTTTACATCCATCATAAATCTAACGAGAGCCTACAATACCTGGCCACAATTACACGCGGTATTATCATCCGCCTTCAGTACAACGTTCAGTGCTCTATTGAATTACATCGACGTTTACTGCGCACGAGATAACTTAATCAAATCCTAGTACTTTATATATTATTGTTAACATTATCAAAGACGTGATGTACTAACAATAAGGTGTAACATTATAAATTTGCAAATATTCCGTTATTCTGTGTGTCTTCTGAACAAGTTGCATTTATATAATCTATACATATAAAAAAATGAAGTGTCTGTTTGTAATGTCAAAATAACACAGCTATTTAAATATATATGAAACTAGAGACTCACCCTCGCTCCGCTCGGGTTCGTCCCTACTTACGTTTTAACGTTTAGTATAGATTTCTCAGAGATGAGATATTTTCCCGCAGTAAAAAGTATCCTATATGTTGACCCGAATATCCAGCTATCATCATACCAAATTTCATCAAAATCCCTCCAGTGGTTTTTCTGTGATGCAGTAACACACAGACAGACAGACAGACAAAAATTCTAAAAACTATAGATTCGGCCTCTGCATCGATAATAATGTCTATTTCAACAAGATTTTCCAAAAAATATTTAATGTACAAAAGTTTTGATTCGGCTTAGTTAGAATTTTATAATATGTATAGATAGATGAATATGAAATAAATAACACAGTTTTTAAAATTTTTGTCTGTCTGTCTGTTTGTTCCGGCTAATCTCCGAAACGGCTGGACTGATTTTGATGGGACTTTCACTGGCAGATAGCTGATGTTATTAGGAGTAACTGTGGCTACTTTTATTTTAGAAAAAGAATTAGGATTTCGCTCAAAAAAAATTAAAGCGTACCTAGGGACGCACCCTCTTTTTTTTAACTTTGGGAAAAACATTTAGGCACGAGGTGTAGGATTCACCGGCAAAGCCAGTACTACCTACTAAAATCCAACGGAACCTCCCCCGTCTTAATGGGGCGTCGCAGGATCGCTTACGCACTCAATCACGACACCCCGACAGCAGACCTGCTGAAGAAGACCACAACAGCCATGGAATTGCTCCAATCCACCTCCTAGTGCGTTTCTTGGCTTCGCGCCCGGCTGGATTGCCGGGCACTACTGAGCTCCCCAACACGATAAAGTAAACGCTCGTTAGGGGGGTAGCTCGTAATATCTGTTCTATTTGTGTTATTTAATCGCGCATCGCTTCAAACTGTTGTACACATTTCATTAAAAGTTTTTTCAATTATAAATAAGTTTTATTGCAATGCTGGCCATAAATGATATACAATCTCGAAATAATTAAAAATAATGAGATATCTATAATAGATATTGAATAGCTCACAAGCGATATTCTTTATCTATCTTATTCTAAGCTATAAAGCTTATAATTAAATAATTGTCGGCAAGTCGAGTACAAAGCAAACATTAGTAAGCGCTAATTAGAACATTATAAAATAAATTTTATAAAAAACTGATTACACCTTGTTTTCGTATTCAAGGAGGTATTACATTAGAAGACACAGATTAATAAAATAGAGCATATACTTGCTGAACTTAAAAAGAAAAGCACCTATTCCTGGTATTTTGTACAGTACTCTATGTGAATTTTCTCACTTTATAATTGAATGATATTTATTTATATATTGAATGATAAAAACCAAAAACCATAGAATTTAAAAACTTCTAATATGAAGTTATTTCACAATAATATATATACACTAGCGACTCACTCTCGCTCCGCTCGGCTTTGTCCCTATGTTTTAAGGTTAGCATAGATTTCTCAGTGATGAGATATTTTCTCGCCGTAAAAAATATCCTATATATTAACCCGGATAACCCGCTGCCATCATACCAAATTTCATCAAAATCTCTTAAGTCGTTTTCTCGTGATATGTTCCCAAACAGACAGACGAAAATTCCATAACCTAAATAAAAATTTTGGCCTCTGTATCGATAATAATGACACGTTCAATAAGATTTTCAAAAAAATATTTAACGTACAGATTCCACTCATTTATAATTTTATTATATGTATAAATTATACATACATTTAACAACAATAGAAACTTTTTTTATACTATCATTTCAGATACACAGTTCTTTTAAAAAAAGTACCTTATACTTGAAAATAATTCTAGCTTACAAGAGCTTTACATGTCACTTCTGTCGCTTACTCTACTCTGTGTGCGTGCGAGGTCAACGACCGACTAAGATAATAGCTGTTATCTTAATTTAGAGGAATGTTTTTATTGTTTGATATTTAGCGACATTTCGCATTTTAAATAGCTGGTGAAGTATTACATTTTATACAGGACTTATAAAATTATACGAATAGATGCTGGAGAGCCTTCGTTTAATTCCTTTTCGTTTTTGCTAACTTAACGGACTAAACAAATATCGATGAAATTTGGCATGAATTCATCTTGAACTCTAAGGAAAAATACCAATAACTGAAAAAAAATAGCCTAATATATAGCATTCAATGAATGTAAAGCATACATATCTATTGGAAAATTGTATTATTTAAATGTCTGCCAAACCGCACTTGGCCAGCGTGGTGGACTATAGCTTGATCCCCCTCGTATTGAAGGGAGGCCCGTGCCCAGCAGTGGGACGTTAAAAAGGGCTGAATACATTATTTAAAAGTAAAAGAATCTGTACTTTTTTTTGCGTTAAAACTATGAAAAATAATAAATTTAGTTAGTCTTAGTTCTAAACGGTTTTGAGCGCAAAGGATAATCAGAGCATTAATACAGCAGAAGTCGGGTACAGTCCCTAAAGTTATTAATATGGAGGGATATAATATAGACTACATACATCTGTTTTTCGGTACACGACTACCAGTAATTTACATCTAGGTATGAATGTATGTCCGTTCATATATGTATATATGTATGTATGTGCCACTTTACACGTGAACAAATCCAGGGCGGGCCACTAGTTTAAATACAACATAATATGTAGATAATGAAAACTGTAATGAGTCGCTATTATCGCGGGAATAATGTCCCGCGGGTGACCCTGACCTCGCTTAATTAACACACCGTATCTGCCATTAAGAAAAAATCTTATAAAATATGAATGATTAATAATCAAATCAAAATACACTTTATTCAAATAGACTTTAACAAGCACTTTTGAATCGTCAATTTTACACTTTAAATTTAAATCAAATGTCAGTGTAGTCAGTCCGTGTGGAAACTACCACCGGCTCAGAAGGCAGTTCTGCTGAGAAGAGCCGGCGAGAACCTCAACAGTAGCTCTTTTAAAATAATAATTGTGTACGATATTGTAATACAATAATTATCTACTTATCCTACGTGAGACTCGAACAGACATTAGTCCCACAAATTGTCATCTACTCGTACAAAGTATTCCGTGACGGTATAATAAACTTTATTCAATAATATATTTTAATTTTAGACTTAAATTTTTTAACTAAAAATTATGAAAAAAATGAAAATAAAATAAAATGATGAAAATAATGAAAAAAAAAACCACAATCAAAATTCTAGATTAGTGCGATCATAAAGCATCGATACCGAGAACGCGTCAAAGCCAGCTTTCCAGTCGGCTAATGTTGTAAGCCTTGTTTGAACGGTCACAGATAATTCTTGTGTCAATTGAACAAATGGTATTATTTTCCCAGGAAATCGCAATTCGTCACAAGATTCGTCGAGGTCGAGAAAAAATTGTTTTTTATAAACGATCAGTTTCTAACTGGAATTATTTTTATAACTTTGTTTATCGATCGTTCTAACTCGTAACAGCAGTTAGAATTTTGGGAACTAACTTTTTACTTTAATGTAATTTAGCAATTTTGTATAAAAGCGAAAAACACTAATTTATTGAATATGTAGATTAAAATTGTTTTTGTTTTCGATTCGCCTGTAACAGTTATAATTTTTGAGATACTAAAATCTTATTCTCTCCCGTGGTTATGTCTGTAAGGCATCCGAAACGTCGGGAACAAAATGTTAAACTAAAACCGCAGAAAACTTTGTTAAAATAGTTTTATTTCAAAATATCAAGTGTTAGTTAAAGAAAATTATGCCAAAAGAAATTTTAATAGGTAGTAGTGAGAAAACAAATGTACTGTACTACTTTAAAGATTCTCATTTCTATTGTAAATTTCTTGTCTTTGGGGAATACCAATGTAACTTTTTTTTTTTAAATCTAGTTTATACTTACGAGTAGGTACTCTTTTCTATGCGATGTTTAAGTGGTCTCAAAGTCATGCTGCTGTGTGGCTGAGTTTCTAGCATTTCATTAGGTAGGTATATTTCATCATGAACATCTTCAAACTGAGCGAAGTCATCTGAAGAACTATCAAAACTACATTGCGTTTCGGTTACTTCAATATTTTTGGTTTCAGATTTTTTTAGATCTTCAAATAACGGTAAGTCTAATTTTTACTTTCTATGACTAAACTGTGTAGATATATTGTTAAAAACTCTTCTGGTAATTTTATGAAGTTCTTCAGTCCTAACGCGTAAAGTTATTGTTTATAGCATTCTTTAATCTCGCGGGTTGGCGAGCGTCCACACAACAGGCATTTGTCTAAAATAGATAAGCCAATTTCAAAAAAACACGTGACGTCCTGATTTAAATAACGAAAATAAACGTAAAAAAACTTTTAAAAAGCCATTTATTCGACGCGTGTGAAATGGTTAGCGAAATAATTCAGCAAGTATCTGTGTCATTCCATAATAACTCTGTATGACTGTCTGTCGGTATATTTATGCTATTGTCCAAAAATAAATCTATTATTTTTAAGGGTAATAAACAAGGGGTGAACGACCGCACTTCAGGATCTTTTTAAGTTTTATAGCAAGTTTTGGTGTTCTCTCAAATGTTCCGCATGGAATAGTCTTCAGCCTATTATGCTTATTGCTCGTATAAATTTTATAGTTTCAATTTTATTGAGATTTCTAAAGGTGTTTACTGCTTTCGATGTTTTTATGTTGGTTTTGTATAGAAATGTTGTTACATAAATTATATATGTGTGAACTGTTAAGTGGAAATTTTCTGATTTATTAAGTATTGATGGGATATGAATAGACAAGTGTTTCCTTTACATGGTCATGAGTTAAGTGGGAGTTGAGGATTGCTCATCCCGTGCTTTTTTTTTTAATTTTGCGCTACTATAATGTAGGTACGAGTATCCTGCGAAGAATATAGCGAGAAGTTATATATAATTTACAAATATACGTATATATAATAGTTACAGGATACATTATTATATACACATTAACGTAAAGGCGTGTAAAATTATGCTAAACTTAACTTAATTCAAAAATATTAACCAAATATTTGTTCTATCATTTTGGACAACGTAGTTATGGAATACTTTTTGCATCAAACTCATTTTCCACAGGAATCATTTGATATGCCAAGATAAATAATAACAGATATCTCTCCCACGAACTTGAAATCTTCATAAAGTAACAAAAATTACATCGATTCGTTACGAAGAAAATAAAAAATTAACATACTTTAACCTATACTAATATTATAAAGCTGAAGAGTTTGTTTGTTTGTTTGGTTGAACGCGCTAATCTCAGGAACTACCAATCCGATTTAAAAAAATATTTTTGCATTAGATAGCCTGTTAACTGAGGACGGCTATAGGCTATATATCCGGGAAAATATACGGTTCCCATGGGATAGATTTGTTTTTGTCTAGGGAGGAACCCAAAGCGAAGCGAGGGTGAGTAGCTAGTATTATATAAAGGTAATATGCTAACCTTTGCTTGCATTCTTTCGAAACAATATACTTAGTATCTATGCAAAATCTTAAAGGTTAGGTTGCATATAAAGTGATATATTAGAACTTTGTAACACGTCGCAGGTTTGACTTGTCAAATATGAGGACTTTGACAAGATTTCGTATTACAATGGTTGTAGAATAGGAATATTATAAAGTAGGTACCGGCACACCCTCGCCCCGTTCGGGTTCGTCCTTAGTTACGTTTTAATGTTTAGCATAGATTTCTCAGAGGTGGGATATTTTCTCGCAGTAAAAAGTATCCTATACGTTGACCCGGCTGACCAGCTCTCATCATACCAAATTTTATCAGTTTTTTCATGATGCAGTCACAGACAGACAGTCAAAAATTCTAAAAACTATAGATTCGACCTCTGTATCGATAATAATGACTATTTCAATAAGATTTCCCAAAAAACATTTAATGTACAGATTCGACTCAGATTTTTATTATATGTACTAGCGATTCACCCTCGCTTTGCTCGGGTTCACCTCTAGAAAAACAGAAACAAATCTATCCCACGGGAACCGTAATTTTTTCGGGATAAAAAGTAACCTATGTGCTATTCCAGATTATAATCTATCTCTGTGTTAAATTTTATCCAGACCCGTCAAGCCGTTCTGGCGTGAAAGAGTAACAAACCTATCCCACGGGAACCGTACATTTTTCCGGAATAAATAATAGCCTATGTGTTATTCCAGACTATAATCTGTCTCCGTGCCAAATTTCATCCAAATCCGTTCAGCCGTTCTGACGTGAAAGAGTAACAAACATACATACATACATACATACATACATACATACATACATACATACATACATACATACTTACATTATTACAAACTTTCGCGTTTATAATATTAGTAGGATAGAATATGTTGAAAAATGTTATATACATTTTTAGATTTCTTTAAACGATGTAGAACGACATCTTGTTTGTTTTAGACACTATTGTCCATTCACCTAATAATAAACAATCGCTGTTGCAAGAAAATTTACTATATGTTGAAAGAAAAACAAAGTATGTACAAATGACCGAGGGACCGACTGCAGTCGCAGGTGAAAGGTCGCCGCTTTATACAACACTAAACCACGAGTATTATCATCAATTACTAGTAATGGAGTTGCAAATATCGATATTTCTTTTTGTCCCAGTACTTTATTTATCATTATTGTATATTTAGATATTGAGAGATTGACTTTTTAAATTGTATTTAAAGTTTTCAACATCTCGCGACGTACGACTGAATTATCTCACTGAATTTGTTATATATTATTGTTAGTGTTTTAACTACTAAGTGACAATATTCAGACTATTTCTAAGTTTCACATTTACAGCGTCTCCAATACGTAATGAATTATACAAGTATAGTAATTACTTATTATCACACTTACGTATGGTAATTTATACATAACCGACCTTGTATCAAAATGGGTTGACGCACAGCGTTATCTGGCGATAGCCCTTGTAATATATCATGTGTTTATATTCGAGCAATGAACTTAACACTACATCAATATATATTAGGTAATAGTAGTAGCCCGTACGTAAACATGCTTGAACGTCCAAGTGAAACAGGTTCGAATCCGGGCCTCGCCGCACCTCTGACATTTGTATGTCAAATTATTTTTAATATTGCCTTTTATTGATTACCACTCGTTAATACGATCAAGGAACATCGTAAAGAAACCTTCATATCTAAAAATATTTAACTACTTTTCGAAGTATAATACCTGCCAGCCCGTACTTAGCTGCCATGATAGACTATGGCCTGATGCGCCTCGAATTGATCCCATCATTAGAACGTTAAAAATAATGAATTATCAATTATTAATATATATATATATATATATATATATATATATATATATATATATATATATATATTACACATCTGATCAAATCATCATCATCTAAACCGTATGCATAATTATTCAGCAATCTAAAGCGTTTAAAATATTGACATAACATGACATACTTTATCGACACTGTAATAAGTACGTCACTAGCAGCCCGCGGTACGTGCGCGCGCGCACGTCTGTTGGCCGCGAGTGACGTCACGCGTGAATCCGAGCGAAATCTGCGAACAAGGCCGAGCGATGACCTGCTGCAGGCCACCCGTCACGTGAACAGCTCCTAATCATTTTCAGTTAGGGGACGTTCACACAGATACTACGTAGATGCATGTAGTCACCCACCTCAAACGATGCCCTTAGGCAGTAATACATTTAAAATCAATCAATAGAGGAATCTATGCGTTAAATACTTGTTAATATATTTAAACGAGCAATTCTTGTATATTTATATCTTTATATATTTATTTATACCGGCTATTTCGGAAACGGCTCTAACGATTTCGCTGAAATTTGGTATGGGGGGGCTTTCGGGGGCGAAAAATCGATCTGGATTAGTCTCATGTCTGGGAAAACGCGTGTTTTCGAGTTTTCATGCGGTTTTCTTTTGCATTATTCTACGCAGAATATGTTCGATATTTATGTTCGTATTTCTTACACTCAGGCATAAGCATCGTGGTCAAGCGACCAAGGTGCAAGATTAACATTATATGGATCATATTGGATATTGGATACAAAGTTCTACTTTTTTTCTGTATTTATCCAAGTTTTTAGTTTTTTTTTATCTAAAAAATATGATATAACAAAAAAGAACACCGAGCGAAGCTCGGTCGCCAGGTACTACTTGTTAAAAAAGAAAATCTTCGTCTTTTCATAGTCGATTTACTTCATATTATTGTTTTTCTACAAGAATTCTATCGAGTTTTTGACCAAATCCCAGTATTAATAGTATTTTTTATTGCGCCTCTTTACCTTATTTCCTATTTATTTCATATTTAGATTTAATCAGTTACGGAACTATAATACTCGTAATGTACGTATATGTAAATACAAAATATAAATATGTAATTAAAATATGAGCCCATAAAATTTTAATAAGATCGATAATTAAGACTCTATTAGTCGCGCCCGCCCTCCCACCTGCCCGCCCCCGCCCCCGCCCCCGCCCGCCGACCGCCCTGCTACCTCCTGCCGTTAAATTAATTATTATTACGACTTTACGAATAAATCAGCATAAATAAATATAAATAAATAATAAATACGTACATATCTCGATTTATTTTATAATGTAACTAATTATATCATGATAATTATTTTACTTATCTGAAACTAGCCTTAGGGTTCTTTCTAGATCTCTATATGCGTTATGTTACATCATAGTTGTACTGTTCGCTTGAACTATTTATTGTTTCACGTTTTCAATAGCGGAGTGTGAACGAATTGATTAAGTCAACAACCGTCGCCCCTGGCACAGTGGTTGCCAACGAATCATTGACTGTAGGTTCAATATTCAATTACAATCTTTATATTTATCATGTTTCGGTTAACTAAGAATATTAGTAAATGCTACACAAATAAATAAATAAATAAATATGTTGGGACATTAACACACAACACCATCCAATTCCATGGTAAGCTACGAAGCTTGTGTTATGGGTACCAGTTAGTTGATACACTACACATATATAACTTTAAATACATACATATTATAAATATAAATATCCATGACTGGAGTACAAACATTCGTGCTCATCACACAAATAAATGCCCTCCAGCGGGACTCGAACCCGCGACCGGTGGCACAGCAAGTGGGGTTACTACAAACTGAGCCAAACGTGTCGTCGAAGGAAATTACATCTAAAAATTTGATAGAAAGAAGAAAATGGATAATAAATTACCTACTACATCCCTTTCGTCTTATGGAGGATCGCGTGAAGTCATACATATGGATAGATCTTGTCGCTATCTGTAGAGGAAATCTGTAATTCGTTAAGTAACGATGTGATTACATTTGCATTCTAAACACCATTAGACAGAGAACGCTATTTAGTATTTAATCAGATAATTTATGCTTTAGACAACTTAAAATCCAGATTTTATAACGTCCATAATTCAATCGCTCCTATTAAATTTTGTCATAATATCATTTTAATGATACTCAAAAAATTTATTGACGATACAAAACCTGAATCTACATTAAATGTTTCGCTAAAAGCGTTTCATCATTTCGGAGATGGCAATCAGTTTGATCGGAATTTTGGCGGTTATCGAAGCATGTGGCGAGATATCAAGGGGCTTGTATAATAAACAAATGTCGGTCCGTTTGTCATTAGCTCGGCTATGGGATGCTGGGTACGAGGCATCTTGCTTCTGACACTACGATTTCTTCCAGAGCATTAACTCCGTACGCTTGGACGCCTGCAGGTACCGACTTAGATATATATACGGACCTGCGCCTGCGCACTCTAATGTTTTCTGGTATTATAAAAACACCTTTTTGTTTATTAAACGAGCAGTGTATTATTTGAAAAAAAAAATGCAATAATAATGTATTTTATACCAATGTAATTATGAAGTGCACAGAAAAGACAACACTCATTAATCTTATATTGCTAATTCGAGATATCCAGACTAGTCCCTTGTATATATAGATATGTATATTGAATTGAAATGAATGACACTTGCTTTAGTTTAAAGTAATGGTTATCTAATAATAATAATAATAATAAATATGTTGAGAAATTAACACACAGCACCATCTAGTTCCATGGTAAGCTACGAGGCTTGTGTTATGGATACCAGGTAGTTGATACACTACACCATATATAACTTTAAATACATGCATACTATAAATATAAACACCCGTGACTGGAGTACAAATATTCGTGCTCAACACACATATGGATGGCTCCAGCGGGACTCGAACCCGCGACCGCTGGCACAGCAAGTAGGGTCACTACAAACTGAGCCAAACGTGTCATCACCTCTCTAAAACTCTCAATGTGATTTTACTCAGTTAAAATTTAGATATAGCAGTGGCCCATAGGTAACGCACTCTCTTGATAATAGAAGTGAAAAGAGTTAAACCACAGATCTCGCACCTGGAATTACCTTGTGTCAATTATTTTCACTAAAACTTAACTAGATTTCGAAAAACATATAAAGAATAATAACTCGTATTAGTCAGCTATGGTTTGATCCCCCTCGCATGAAGAGGACACCCATGCCTGATGTGTGCGATTAAAAAGGCCTTATTATTTAATAATAGACAAGAATTTCATTAAACTGTTCCAGCCATTAATACTAGCAAGTTCGGCGGTATAGTTTCTAGCTCGTATGGCTGCATATCCGGAGGTCCTAGGTTCGAGTCCTGGGTTGGACCAACTTTAGTTATTGAGTCTTTCTGTTTAGTAAGCCTCAGTAAAGCCGTCCTGCGCCTTAATTCTTACTAGTCGTTTCGAGTAGTCGTCCCACCGGAATATGAGAGTGACAGGAATAGAGAGTGCACTCGTGTCTCTCGTACTCTTGTGCACTATAATATCTCCTGCGCAGATGGCTAGTCTCAGTGAGATGTATATGTTCAAGTATTTGTTCAAGATTTAGTTGTGTTTTATGTAATAATATATAGGTATTATATTACTTATTACTATACAGTATTAGATTAAAAGTCGGGGAATTACAAGGATTCCTCAATTCTAAAACGATGCCACTAAGAGGCTTCTTTCCACTTAATCATCTCTAATGTTGTGTGAAGGTGATAATACATTAAATCCCAACGACAGGCGTCGTCCGTCACAGGAGACACGCCTGACCAAATATTTCCAGACATCTAATCGTGCTTGACGGTGGCCTAAACCGGATCCAAATTTTGACAGCTACCAACTTTCACCGTAATTATTATTTATACACTTGCCCCGATCCCGCTCCTTATCTCCCGCTTCATAATTTTCATTATGAGCTTTTATCACCGATAAATTACATCAGGCTACCCGTCGTCCTCTGGCCTTAGCCTTTAGTTTGTTGGATTATATCCATCGATTGTATTCAATTAAATATTTAAATATCTCACGACAAATCACCTTTTCCGACGCGTAATTGGAAACTGTACTGGTTGTGGTCTTTTTAACGCGCAAGCGCAAGGTCAATTGAATTATAAACCCGAATTCGAGTGCTCGTATTTATTGATATTTTATAAGATGGTCTTAAAGTATCATCTTTCATACAACTTTTAATTGACACCCGATACTCTAGTCCTGCTTACAAATAAAGTAGTAGGGCATGGCCGAGTGTTTTGCTTTACATGATAAAAATAGATAGTTTAAATAGATAATTTGTTAGTTGTTAGAGAAGGGAAGTCGCACATCTAGAGCGGGTGAGATACGACTGTTTACAGGGTTTATTAGATTAATAACAACAATTAGCAGACGCGTCCGCGCTCGTGTGTGGTCCTCGCGTGACTGACGGTTATTATGACTGCGCTAGCGCCATCTACGCCATTTCAATCTAGCTTCATTTCATAATTAAATAGCACACATGTGATTTCTGTTATCATTAACCAATTATAAAACGATTTGTATAATTTTGTAAGTAATATCTGTTTACGCGCATCGTGTATTTATATTGTTTTTATATATGGAACTATAACACGAGTCTGAAGTAGGCAGGTCTGAGAAACTTAAAGGTTAGAAAGCACAAAACACTAGGTACTTTTGACACTTTTTGAAACTTATAAAGTGTGGAATTAAATTGGAAATATCACAATTTATTTAGAACTAGCAACTTACCCTCGTTTCGCTCGGATGCCTCCCTAGATATGTTTCGATTTTTTTGAGCTGAATTCTAATTCTTTTTCTAAAATAAAAGTAGCCTAAGTTACTCCTTATAACATCAGCTATCTGTCAGTGAAATTCCCGTCAAAGTCAGTCCAGCCGTTTTGGAGATTAGCCGGAAAAGCAGACAGACAAAATATGTGTGTTTTTCTTATAAATACGGTATATCATTTTATATACATTTAGTAAAAAGCTGTTATTTTGACATTACAAACAGACGCTTCAATTTTATTTATATGTATAGATATGTTATAATTACATAAAATAATAATGATTTAATAAAGTTGTTCTCCACTAGCGTCGCCTAGCGATTAGTCGATATTGTGATAAAAATAACTATTGAAGTAAATCATTGACATGTTTGACTTAACGTTAAAGTTAACATCGAGTTAAATGTAATCGATCATTTACTGCGCTAATGACGAAGGCTGCGCAAGCTCACTTCCTACACGACGGAAAAGTCTATATCTGCACTAGCGTCGCCCCACGACTGCGCTTGCATAGTTTATAATTTATGTATAATTGCTCCCCTCCTACGTTTCCCATACTCTCTATTTCCTATACAGAGGATGAAGTTAGACGGTATTTTAACTAAGAATAGTCGTCATTTTCATTCAAAAATATTATTTTCAATTTTGGTGCCTTGAACTTAAAAATTAACAAATTTTCATACTTCCAAGTGTATTCCAACATGACGAGATATCTCATCATCTCGCTGCCCATTTCCCAATCACTTAGTGTCGGCGCAGTACATCTTCCATACTGTTGATAGGACTTGGCAAAAGTTTTACTTCCGGCCGCCTGCTTGACTTTATCACTGAAAGCAGCCAATGTGCGATAACTGGCACATCTAATTTAGATTTAGGTATATAAAATTATCTAATACCAGTAATTTTTTCACCACTTTCATTGGCACAGTCAAGTGCTTGAGGTTAGGCGTGGCTTAATATTGGGGAGTTCTTAAATTTACGTCTTGTAATATGCATATTCCATATTGTTTTCTTTTATAACATTTTTTATAGTAGTATTCAAATTTTTTATGTAATTTTCCTGATATATTTTGAAAATAAATATCGATTTTATATTATTATATACATACTCGTAGATAATCGATACATGGCCGATTCATTTAAGTTTTATTACATATAAATTCATTTTGCAACAAATAATAATATAAATAATAATTTTAATTATATATTATTACTCCTCCATAGGTTCAAAACATTCGAAAATGATATACAACCTTTACCAGAATGAATATGATTTTACGATTACTAAAACTTGTACCTACTTGCTACTTCCTTATTAATGTTTGTTTCAAACGCGTTAAGTTGTTGGCCGACGTGATGTTTTACATAGATCTGTTTTTCCTTGTGTATTTGAAATCAAATCAAATCAAATACCTAATTTCCTTCAATGAATACCTCAAGCATCATTTCCTCCTAGGGCCTAGGCACTAAAGTAAAAAAGTTTCATCCCCAAAAGGGGGGGAAAATCTCTGAAATCATCTTTTTAAGTAATTTTGTACGTGTAGGATGTATCCTTCTAGTTAAAAAGTAATTACAATCTCATATTTAAAATATTAATTGTACTCCAATTCAAATTCAAAATATTTTATTCAGAATAAAATTATTACAATTTTTTACTGAACGTAGAGACCTGAGACTCATGGTCTACTACGAGTTCGGAAAGAAGAAGCTTCAGACCTGAGAAGAACTGGCGAAAGAAACTCAGCTCAACTTATATAAACTCAACTCAAACTTATATATTTAAAAGCTCTAGTGATGAATCAATAATAGCATAATATTCTAACAAAATGTTGGTAGTTATGAGTGTTCATAGGAAGACAGTGCTCGCAGCCGCGGACGGACGCCGGGACGGAGCCCGCGGCGTCAAATTATATCAACTTGCAATGTTCCCCATATATCAATGTAACTCGTAATGTGAATCAATTTATTCATAGCCATCATCAGACCACTAACTGACTGTACAGTTACGTTATTAATATGAAATCAGAGAATAACTTATCTATCGCTTTAGTTAAGCTTCCCGTACTTTGCTCGAATAAATCATATCAACATACACACATGAATGCTCTGCAAACTTATTTCCTTCATCTATACTAATATTATAAAGCTGAAGAGTTTGTTTGTTTCTTTGTTTGTTTGGTTGAACGCGCTAATCTCAGGAACTATTAATCCGATTTGAAAAATTCTTTTTGCATTAGATAGCCCTAATCTATAGACTATATATCATCCCGGAAAAAGTACGATTCCCGTGGGATAGATTGGTTTTTGTCTAGGGACGAACCCGAAGCGAAGCAAGGGTGAGTCACTAGTATAATCATGAATTATAATCACTAGAAAATAAACTACAATTTTTATTTTCTATTTTCGATGTCGACATATTAATGTGTACATCAAAAATCGACCAATTCGATTAATTCTTTGTCGATAATATTCACGGTATTTCAGTCCCGATCTCACCTGCATATTAACTACGCTTCAAAAAGACAGCGAAATTACCGTCCAAAACTTCGATCAGCTGTAACTCATTGATTTATAAAGGCTTTAGTTAATTGTGCGATGGCCGATAAAGTTATAAGTTTACGTCTTCATTATGGAGGGTGTGTTTATTGCTTTGGATCTGTTCGCGGAAGAGATAGGCTCATACAATTAAGATCGTGGAGTCGATTACGTAATTTTTGTGCTAAATTTAACACTTGTCGATGGTGTGTGATGAGCTTTAAACGATTTAGCATGAAAAGTTTCATATTCAAATAAATTATCAGAGATTAAGATAATACTAATAATTTTTAATACGTTATTTTTGAATATTGTTGTGCTGTGGGTTTCAGCATAATAAAAATTTTACAGAAGGTTTATAAATTTGAATACAAATAATTTTGATATTTATAATATATGTATGTAATCTATTTATGGATAAATAAATATGTTGGGACATTAACGTGACGAGGCTCGTGTTATGGATACCAAATAGTTGATACAATACACATATATAACTTTAAATATATACATATTATAAATATAAATACCCATGACTGGTGTACAAAAATTCTTGCTCATAACACAAATGAATGCCTCCAGCGGGACTCGAACCAGCGACCGCTGGCACAGCAAGTAGGTTTACTACAAACTGAGCCAAACTTGTCGTCATACTTTTATTATGTAATTAACATAGATATAATAAGCAAATATATGAATAAACTTTCTCATAAAATAATAATATAAAATTATACATACCCTAAATCTTAATACACCTGTCACATTTTTTTAAACTGTACAATTTTTACTACAGTAAAGGAAAACATACTAAAAGTAGAGTGTGAAATTGGTATTTGTACATTAAGGTTTTGAGCTGTTTGTATGGTCTCATACTGCGCATAAGTTAGGCTGTTAGCGAAAGCACTTGCTATTTAAGTCCTAGTTAAGTGCGAGGCGCCATCTAGGGAAGCCATAAAGAGAGCTAACACTGGACTCGAGCCATAAAGACACGTTAACTTTAAAATAGTAGTCAAAGTTTACACTGCTCGGTTATTTCAAATAAAACTATCTTTTCGGATTATTTCGCGGATACATTTTGATTTCTGGTTCCCGACGTTTTGAATGCTTTACAACAATCATGGTCACAGGAGAGACTGAGGTTTTTGACGTCTCAAAGGCTCTGCTCTACTCGGTTATTTTTTATTTTTGTTAATAGAACAGCAAATACACACAGTTATTAGAAAGCTACTTAAGACGTAAATTGTGAGAAGATAACTAATGTCACATCCGGGATTCGAACTCGAGACTTCCATCTTTTACACAGTTCGATATAAAAGGTGTCCTTCAATTATATCGTAAAAGCAGGAACTAATCAAAGCCATTAATAGATAATTTAAATTAAACCAAATAAATATTAATTACTAATTATAATTAAATTTAAGCTATTAAAATTATCTTTTTACGGATGTACAATTAGAGATATTTACTGTGTACGCCGCAGTGACTCACTCGCCTTTATATTACCTCGTTAGAACTAAGGCGGAAATCGAACTACGATCTACGTTTACTTCGTCAAGTACACGCATCCACTACATCTATACACACATAAATACATTAACATTATTTTGCTTTATAAAAACTAGAACTGCTAAATATTAAATTCTAGCAAAATAAAAACAAATCTATCCCACGGGAACCGTACATTTTTTCGGGATAAAGAGTAGCCTGTGCTATTCCAGATTATAATCTATCTTTGTTCCAAATGTCATCCAAATCCGTTCAGCTGTTCTGGCGTGATTAACAAACATCCATCCAAAAATCTAAACTTTCACATATATAATATTAGTAAGATAGTAAAAAGTAAGATTATGTTAAATAAATAAATATACCGTATTATCTGAACACATAAGCTCGCTTCCCATATAATTTCATGGCGTCCTTTCTAGAGTTTATTTTGCAAAAGCGTAAAATTGCGAAAGCTATAGAATTTAGGATTATTGTTATGTAAATTTAAGTATGCCATTAGAAGCTCAAAGCTCTATATGGAGGAAAATGTTAGTGTATTCATATCCAAGTTTGATGAGAAAACACCTTTCATTGCTTTCAAATAGACAGCTTAAATACAGACAATTTTACTAAACCAATGAGCTTTTTAATGGTATGTACTTTTAGTTGTAAAATTATAGTAGATATATTATATAATAATTACGAAACAAAAGGTTTGAATGCTATGAGTATGAATAAAGTCGGCAATTCGATGCTCGGTTACAAAATGTCTGTGCAAATTATTAATTTATTGTAGTTGTAGTAATTTATTTGATTCTTTTATTGATGTGTGTGTAAATATCGCAATTAGATGATATCAGCAGTTATATTGCTCCGCTATATTTTTTACGTAATTTTAAATATAAGTTGTACTTATATATTGTTCTTTTGACATAACATATGAAAAATTCAAGTAAAATCACGAAAAGGACAAATTAAATAGTTTACTTACTACATATGACGATACGTTTGGCTCAGTTTGTAGTGACTCTACTTGTTGTGCTAGCGGTCACGGGTTCGAGTCCCGCTGGTCATTAATTTGTGTGATGAGCACAAATATTTGTACTCCAGTCTTGGGTGTTTATATTTATAATATGTATTTAAGGCAGTGGTAGCCCAGTGGAAACGCGCTCGCTTGGGAAACCGAGTGAAGCGGGTTCAAATCGTGGGTCTCGCACCTCTGATATTTTCATGTGCGAAACATTTCTAATTTAATTACCACTTGCCTAACGATGAAGGAAAACATCGTGAGGAAATCTGCATGTCTGAGAGAACCTAGCAAGTTTTCGAAAGACATGTGAAGTCCGCCAATCCGCACTTGGCCAGCGTGGTGGACTATGGTCTGATCCCCCTCGTATTGAAGGGAGGCCCGTGCCCAGCAGTGGGACGTTAAAAAGGGCTGAATACGTATTTAAAGTTATATATGTGTAGTGTATCAACTATCAAATATCCATAACACAAGCCTCGTAGCTTACCATGGAATTAGATGGTGCTGTGTTAATGTTCCAACAAACAACATATTTATTTATATTTATTTAATACTTAAATTTAATGGCTAGTAGCTGTTTATGTGCAATACTGATGGCTGTGTGTTGTTTCAGCGATACTTCAGCGTGCGACGTACACGTTCGGCCTCCTGACGATCCAGGGGGTGTCGACCTGCCTGTACCTGTGCATGGACGCCTGCGGGTTCCTCTACGCTAATGTAAGCTAACACTTTTATTCCTGCCCTAAATATATGTATAAAATATACGTGCTTACCGTTTGTCGGTATGAACGTTTAAGATAAAACTAATTTTTCGATGTTTTTGCTTTTTTTTCTTATTTTAGTTTTTGATTCACACTGCGTTTAATTAAGCATTCAAAATGTCTGGACTCAAAGATCTAAATAAAACGACGAAAAACTTTGCAAATATAGTTTAATTTAAAATTTTAAGTACTCAAATGCAAAAAAGTATTATGAAAATTTTTGAGAACTTCTTTAATAATTAATGATCAAGTAATTTAGTTTAGTTTTATTTTAAACTTGATGTACATTCTATGGTTTTCTTTAAATCTTATCTAACTTTATTTTAAAATAAAAAATAAAATGAAATAAATTATTTACTCCAAATGAATTATCCTTTCATTGCAAACAGAAACTGTATCACACATATGTATGTATATCTTTCTAATTAAAGCAATCATAGCAAATGATCTATAAATCTAAATAAGCTGTGACAATGTTAGTCATTAGCAGTCACAGGTCTTGTACCATCCTTGGCCCACTTGCTATTGTTTACCGAACGGATCACGTCGCCGTGGTGCCGTGGCGCGCGGGCGTAGCGCGGTAGAGCCGGTGCCAATACTACACGTAACTTAAGCGATAATTATAAAGTAATCGCTTTAGATAAAACCTAACCTACCATACCACTACCTACCTACCACTCTATTCTCGCTGGTGTAGTGGTAGAGCACGTACTGTAATCATAACAAATAAAATATGACGTGGGTTTGAGGTATACGACGTAATAAACTCTTATTTAATCGAACTGCGGTCATATTATTATGTCAGTGAACGTTTGCATGCGTGTCTATTTTTGTTCCTCCTTTACGTTAATATGACTGGATGGATTTGGACAAAAACTACACAAATAGATTATGAACAGGGGTTACGTAGTTACCTTTATAATGTTGAATATCTATAAAAACTCGTTGTTTCAATCGAAATTAAATAATATGTAGAGCTTGGGTTTTCTTTAATTAAATCGATCGCTTATTTCGCTCAACAACATAACATTTAATTTCCCATAAAACTCAACTAAAAATGAAAATTTAAATAAAACTATCTTTTCGGATTTTTTCGCGGATTTATTTTGATTTTTGGTTCTCGACGTTTCGATTGCTTTACAGCGCACATGGTCACGGGAGAGACTAAGGTGTTAGATGTCTCAAAGGTATTATACAGTTGTTACAGACAGCCTACCCACAAAATAACAAAATTAATTCAAAATTTTGAAAATTGGCATCAAAGTACCTTACAATATTTGTTAATTTTAATCATTTTTATAATTTTTTTTTTTTTTCATTTCATTTTCATTTTTATAATTTTAATTACTTTTATACTTGAAATATGAAATATTATTTATATAATTTTAGCTGTTGTTGTTATAATTATTACAATTTTATAGAAAACAACAACAGCTAAAATTATATAAATAATATTCCATATTTCAAGTATAAAAGTAATTAAAATTATAAAAATGATTAAAATTAACAAATATTGTAAGGTACTTTGACGCCAATTTTCAAAATTTTGAATTAATTTTGTTATTTTGTGGGTAGGCTGTCTGTAACAACTGTATAATACCTTTGAGACATCTAACACCTCAGTCTCTCCCGTGACCATGATTGCTGTAAAGCAATCAAAACGTCGAGAACCAAAAATCAAAATAAATCCGCGAAAAAATCCGAAAAGATAGTTTTATTTAAATGTCAAATATTCGCGTAAATTTAAGAAAGTATTAAAAATGAAAAATATATATATATTACAAGTTAAGTAAACCTAAGTGGCATCTCTAGTCGTGTAATTATGAGGGGCAGCGAGTACGTTGCACCGCGGGGTGACGAGCGAGTGCGACCAGCACCTGGCCTGCGCCTGCGCACTTACAGCTATCAACGATGTGATGCAACAGATTTACTGCTTAACACACTTAGTTAGATATAGCGTTTTTAACCTTAATAATTATATTCTTGACTTAAAAGGTACATCTGTATTTATTGCATCCTCTACATCTTCATTAAAAAGATAATTTTGACAATCTGTCCAAAATTGACAAGATATTGACATGACTGTATTGAAATTGGTCAAAAATGTGCTATTTTTTATGTAAGCTTTACATAGTATTTTAAATAAAACTCACTTTCTTAGATTTCACAAAGCTCGAATCTTATTACTCCATTAAAATAAAAGCTTTGTGACATGACAAAGTTATCAATAAAAATTATAATCGTGAAAAAGTGTTTTCCGATTTTTCTTCTTTCACGAAACGAAGCGACAGTTCTAAGTAATTATTTGCATGTAGATACATTATTTAGGTATTAATATATTATCTAACTTAGCATGTGGCTAAACTGGACCGCCTAAGCGTATCAGAGGCAATATTATTAATTTTCACAATATATTGCGTTTTTTAAACGCTCGTCTGCGCTAGCTCTCATTAAAATCAAACAAAATATGTACATTTGAGTGAAATTCAAAATAATTTAATTAAGGCGTGTAATTGTTATACTGCTGGCAGCGTCTCACGGACGAGCCACGTTCCTCTAATTAACACGTTTAGTGACGAATTAAAATACTTTTGAACGGTTATCGAATTTCCATCGCAGTCGTAAACCGACGTGGAGGTGGTCATCGCCACATACCCGTACTAGTAACTTAACTTTCTTAATATATTTAAATATAAAAACTAATTGCTTATTCAGTTTGTTTATGAGCTATAGATGTTACTGATAAAAAAGTATAATATTACTTAAATATTACAAATAACGAACCATAGAAAGTAATAAATAAATAATATTAAATGAAAAAATGATAAAAATCCTTTATTTACTACGAACTGCATTCAAAAGTTATTACAAAATTACTCTAAACAGGACTCAAACTAGTGTCCTACTTATAATAGAAGATGTCAACCTGCTCTCCCACTGCACCCGACAATCTGCTATCAATATGTAACAAAAACATGCCACAATGAAACTTTCACCGCGCGCATCATCGATCATAGATCGATCCATTGATCTATAGATCACTAGATACCTCGATAAGTATAATAACCGAAAACGATACTCATTGTGAATGATTCAAATAGCTCTAATATTTCTTTATATTTAAACAAAGAGCATGAGATGATAATAGATAAGTGAAACTACTTAAGAAATAAAAATTGTTGACGCCAGATTTATCATAAAACTATTGTGGTATTTCAATTTTTAAAAACTATTTCTACAGAGTTTACTCTCAAAATTCTGATTGATTTTTATTATATACATATATATAATACCTTATTGCGTACTAGCGACTCAACCTCGCTTCGTTCGGGTGCGTCCCTAGGTACGTTTTAATTTTTTTGAGCGAAGCCCTAATTCTTTTTCTAAAATAAAGTAGCCTAAGTTACTCCTTATAATATAAGCTATCTGCCAGTGAAAGTCCCGTTAAAATTGGTCCAGCCGTTTCGGAGATTAGCCGGAAAAACAGACAGACAGACAAAATTTTTAAAAATTATATTTTTCTTATAAGTTCCGTATATTCCATATGCATTTAGTAAAAAGCTCTTATTTTGACATTACAAACAGACATTACAATTTTATTTATCTGTATAGATGTGGTATATATAAATTATGTTTATAATTATACTATCAACTTACCTTCGCTCACTAGAGTTCGTTCTAGATGCCTATATATAGAGTTGCTATATTCTACAGTATAATAGATCTTTTTAAGAGGAATAATTCCATAATACAATGTTTTCACATTACTCATGGCATGATTTTTTCCAACATCTTCAACAATTAACGTCACATTTCATCCAATTTACACAAAACCTTGTTGAATTATACATCTAAAGCTTCCTCATGAATTAATCCGGCCATTGGTGAAATCCGTATTATAATCTGTTCAACAGTTTTTGAGTTTATCGCGTTTAGACAGATAGTTGCAACGGGGGACTTTGTTTTATAATATGTAGTGGCGTTTCAGGCCACTGTGGATACCGGATTCGACCAACTGTTAAACAACAGAAAAGTGCTTATTATCTATTAATTCCATATAAAAATAATAATGTTAACAAATATATAACTAATCTAATAATATTTGAAAAATATTTTTTTTAAACTATTTTGATGTTATATAAATGTTAAAAAATAGGTCAATATTTTCAAAATTAACAAATAAAATGTTTATATTTAAGCTTGACTAACTACTGGACATGACTAACTCGCTAAGACTTAGCAAACAAAATTAATTATCTCAAAAAAATACTACAAAACCTTGTTATAAAATAAAGTAAAACACACTACCCTCAGATTTTCTGTAACAAGTCCACTTTAAGTGTCCGGTAATTAAATCTAATGATGTAATGAAGAGATCATCGCTTGCTCTGAACAAAACAAGTAAAACTTTAATGGGCCATTATTCAGCCACCACATTGTTAAGGGCTCACTTCTCAAATACAACTACTGAGTAAACCACGTCAGTTAATTTAAACTAAACGTTACGACTAGGACTAACTTATGCGTTAAAAGTTTAAATGATAGATCACTATAGTCTACATATTATAAAATAATAATTAAATTAAAAATTTAAAAAACCCCCTACATTGTCATTTAACGATTACACTGGCACGCGTGAAGCACTTAATCGAGTAATCATACGGCAAAATGTCTTACATCTTTTTGGAAAAGAGCTGATACTCGTACACCGTTGAACCGATATTAACCAAACATAGCTAAGAACCACCGCAAGCAAACTGGCTTTTAAATGAAAAAACCGCATTGAAATCGGTCCATCCGTTTAAGAGCTACGATGCCACAGACAGACACACACACACACACAGACACACAGACATCGACTTCAAACTTATAACACCCCTCTTTTTGCGTCGGGGGTTAATAAAGTCCGCCACAACGTCTGTCTGTCTGTCTGAACGCGATAAATTCAAAAACTACTGAACAGAGTTTTATATGGTTTCCACTAAAAGATAGAGTGATTCATGAGGTAGTTTTATGTGTATAATTCATTAAGGTTTTGTGTAAATTGGCTGAAATTACGATAATTGATGAAGATGTCGGAAAAAACTGGGACTGGGAGCTTTAGCTGTGGCAATGCTATGTGCACGTAGCTACGGATGCACCACAGCGAAGCGAGGGTAAGTCACTAGTATTATATGAGCTAGGATTTGAGGTTTTTATTAAATGACTCAAAAGAAAATTTTAAGAGTTAACCAATCAAATATTAAAGTTATATAAATTAGCTTCTATACGAGTACTTTTTGGAAAATCAATTAAATATAAAGAGACCATGTGAAAATTTAATTAAAATGTTATAACAAAATGTGTCATAATAACAAACGCACAATACATTGTTCGTATGCGTGTATGACATAATACATCATAATTCGAGATCCAATTCAATTGCTATTGAGTCCATCGGTCTATTGTTAATTGAAAGCCCGACGCGATCTCTTTGTGGGTGGTTCGCGGGGGGGGCGAGGGGCGGCTCCGCGCCGTCACAGTTGTCACCTCGCGATGACATTGTAATAAATAACAATTACTTATTTCCAAAATAACCACTGGCCTAACTGAACTTGTCATTTTCATTTAAACACCCTATCTTATATAAATGCCCGAAAATATCTTCATTTATTCAAAGAAATAACCAAAATGTAGAGCTTACCAGTACATATAGAGTACATTTTATTAGGTGAGGTTAAATTGTTTTCTCATCTGTGGTCTTTGTGTGTTCTTCATAGACTTTGTTTTTTAAAATAATTTGAAATAAGTAACGAATATTTTTCAGAACAATCAGATTTCAAAAATTATTTTAAAAATATATATGTAGGTACTTTATAATGTTGGATGTACCTGTGAGAAACGGTCTAAGCAGAGAGCTTAAAAAGCTTTTTAAAATTAACTACGAATGTTTAATAATTTAAAAACATAAATTATCCGCCAACCCGCACTTGACCAGCGTGGTGGATTATGGTCGGATGCCTTTCGTATTGAAGGTAGGCCCAGCAGTGGGACGTTAAAAGAGCTTATGAATCTGGAAAATAGAAGGAGACGCGGGTCGCAGGTGGACAAACGCTATATATTAGGGCCTTATAAGGGAAGAGATAAGCAAAAACTTACACATAAAGATATAAATTCCGATCGTTAACTTTATTTATGTTTTGTTTAACTAATTGTTCTGGATTATAGAGAAGGGCGCTATTTGTTGACTCTGCCGTGATATATGGAGTTACAAATCATTTTAACCGCTTCACACTTCGTGGGGGGCAGAGATTGCACTTATCACTTTAATAATATTAATCTATACATATAATAAAATTGTAATTAAGCCGAATCTGTACTTTATATATTTTTTCGAAAATCTTATTGAAATAGACATTATTATTGATATAAAGGCCGAATCTATAGTTTTTAGAATTTTTGTCTGTCTGTCTGTCTGTTACCGCATCACGGAAAACCCACTGGACAGATTTTGATGAATTTTGGTATGATTATAACTGGTTATCCGGGTCAACATATAGGATATTTTTTACTGCGGGAAAATATCTTGGCTCTGACCTAAACGATAAAATGTAAATAGGGACGAACCCGAGCGGAGCGAGGGTGAGTTGCTAGTCATAATTATTTATGATATTATCATTTATTTCTTATACATATATTTATTACATGATCTTTATTCTATATGTATTAGAAACTAGCTGACCCGAGAAACCTCTTTCTGTCAAATCAAGTGTGTAGCAGGCCTGATTAAAAAAATGGCGCTTTTAAGATTTTCCGGGCATTTTTTCCAATTTTACTCTTCATAAAAACCTTCCTCGGACTTTAACGAATATTTGAAAAAAATAATAGCTGAATTAGTCCAGTTGTTCTCGAGTTTTCGCTGAGCAACACATTTAGCCATTCATTTTTATTTATATAGGTGTGCTTTATTGTATTAATTCTTACGTCGTGTTGACTAATAAACTATGTATCTACACGTAAAGTCGGCATTCACGTACTACAATCAAACCTACAAATAAACATGCCTATGGCCCCACCCACGTGCTACAGTTATCAGGACTTGGCTGTTAATGGCTTATATATAGCAGGCATTACCTCTAACGACCTGTAATATGCGCAGGCGCAGGCGCAGGCGCGAGTACGTCGCGGTGACTTGAATTACTTTGAATTACCTTAACGTGGCGGTTGAGACAATGCCTACACGGTTTACGGCAATACTTTGTAGTTAATATGAAAGTACAAGAATTTTCGTTTAAAACTACATTACAGTACTTAACAGATAATAAATATTGTTTTTTATTGAAATAAGTTAATTCTTTCTTTATAGAACTAATGGTATTGGATTACAGTATTGCCCATGTGTTATAGTAGGAGCTGTGTACTAAACTTTATCCAAATCTGTCTCGCCGTTTTAGCGTAAACGAGTAACAAACATAAACACATATAAACTTTGCAATTGTAATAATGATCTAAAAAATCTGAAAGTAAATTCTCACCACCACTTTTATGTAATTTTAACATATTTGATATATGTATTTAGCTGCATACACGTGTATACACGCCACTGCACTCGTGCCCGCACTCGGCGTGCAAGGCGGCGGCGTGTTGATCGTTTAACACGTCATTTATCTTAGTTACTTACCACCCTCGACCGGTCATTAATAATGCAACTTCACTTAACTTTGATTTCTTTCTTTTGACGCGTGTACTCTGTGTGTTCGTATGTTGCGAGTGTTTCCCTTACTCGACCTCCTGGTTTTTGAGACTTTATTGTTATAAATAAAATTATTTTCAGATTATTTCGTGTTATATAACTGCGAAAAAATCAGGAGAGATAGTTTTATTTAAAACTAGCGACTCATCCTCGCTTCGCTTCGTATTAGTCCCTAGACAAAAACAAATCTATTCCACGGGAACCGACCATTTTTCCGGGATAAAAAGTAAGCTATATGCTATTCCAGATCTATCTTGGTGCCAAATTTCATCCAGATCCGTTCAACTGTTCTGGCGTAAAAGAGAAACAAACATCCGTCCATCCTCACAAACTTTCACATTTATAATATTAGTACGGATTATAATATTAGTATGGATGTTAAATATTCGCGTAAATCTAAAAAAGTATTATGATTTTATTGTTGTGGAACATTTATTACATCTTTTGACGTATCCCCTTTATCATGGAATGCCCATGTCCAGAAGTAGGACAATAAAAATGGCTATATTATTAATCATCATAAAAAACTTTACCAAAAATAGCAAGAAATATTTGACTAAATATAAAAAATAACGTAAATAAACTCAATGGAATGGAATGAGCAGGGAATACACCTCCACAAGTCACATGACAAGTAAGTCGTCGTTTCACGCGTTGTTACCCTTCGAGGAGTCAACGAGTACTCGCTTTTTATATTTGTCGATATATTGTTATACAAATATTATGAAGTTAAGCTCCGCTTACCTTTCATAGGATGAATGAACAAATTCACATGTATTTATTGAAGTTTATATTGACGATAATAAAATGTAATTTGATATAATGGATCTATAGAGCTTTTAATAAATATATAGCTTTCAAAATTATACTAATATTATACTATACTATATTATACTATATTTAATTCTAAATAATACAAAAAAAAAACAAATTTTGCTCCAATTTCGATACGGTCGTTCCACTTAACTTGTGAAGCTAGCACCTAGCTCTCACTGGCGGCCTGCTCGCTGGCAGCCTGCTCGCTGGCATCCCCCACATATCGAGATAATCCCATTAGGTGCTACACTAACCCGAGATAAGTGAAAGCCATTAATCAGAAGTCGATTCATTACCAAGCGACGAGCGACGATTTGTCATAGCGGATAACAGATAGGCTAAAATGAGTGCAGGCTCCGGCGGCAATCGGTGCATCCTTTGTTTATCCTGACAAAGGCTTTTTAACTGACGTTATCTATGCATTATTTCATCCTAAGACAGGCAGATGAAATATTTTAAGAGTTAAAGTTCTCACGAGCATCTGGAGACTGGAGACTGGAGCTCGCTTTCTGTGGAAAGGCATAGAGTAACAGCAAAAATTGCGATAAGTAGACTACGATTTTCCACCGTTCGTTTGTGACATGATGATATTTTTATCATATCAGTGAGGAAATAAAGAGGGCACTTGTGTCCACATACTTATACACCATCAGGGTTCCCGTGCTAGCCTAGAAGACGATATGTATGGTAATTTTACAGCTTTTTAGTATAAAAGCTTCACATCAAATTGATTTTTCCTAAGTTTATCAAAATAAATACTATATTATAATTAATATATTGCTATAGCACCGTATGTATCTATTATATGCGTATTCTAGCATAAAACAAATATTTTTATATTTATATTTTCAATAGAACTATTCTCATTGTCCGTGGAATTCACGCCACATTCCATTATATGTCACAGAGTACTCGCTAATCGTTAAGTACACAGATTAACTATTATTCTTAACCAGATAATATTATAACCAAACAGTTTGAATGTAAGCTGTCCATCTAACTGATTATACAATTCGTCGGAGGATTAAACAATAACTATTTTAAAACACAAGGACTAAGAATATTTGTATTGAAATCAATTTCACGTCTCGGCACTGAGCAAAGAAAATAAAAGTCTATTTAAAGGAGAACAATCACATCCCGTTAGACGAAAGCACGAAAGCGACAGGCCCGACTGCCCAATCGTTTTTATTGAATAGATAATTTTATTTAGAGGCATGTTCCTCTGTCTGTGTGCAATATATAGATACCGTGGCCACGTTGAACATGTTGTATTACAGATCAAAATAACCAAATAAATGATTAAAAAGGAGAAAGATGTAAAAGCTCAAAATCTACATATGTGTTGAGGACCTATAAATTCTAGTACAAACAATATTGAATAATTTTGTATTTAGTCATAACCACCATGATAAAATAACTGTGATCCCCTAAACGCAAGAGATGCGGCCTAACGTGCTCTGCCTCGTCACAGTAAAACTCCGTTAACTTCTCAACTCCGGACTATCACTAAAAATTTCTTGGCAGAAACCCCCAATATCTATAGTTAGCCCGACCCGGGAATCGAACCCAGGAGCTTTGGATCTGCAACAGTACGTGCTAGCCAATAAATCAACGTATAAAATAGTAGAAAAAGAGTAGTGTTTAGATCTTCTTTTAACTATTTTTATGTTATTTAATATGAATACTAATTAAAACTTCTGTATTTTAATAAATTATGTAATTTACTAAATCTGATACAAAAGTAAATTTTATCAAAAAATTCATCATCAAATATTACCCAAGACGACATTTAGTAAGACAAGCGACTAGTGGCTCGCATTCCTGAGCCGGTGGCACAATGGACGTACGACGTAGACGCAGTGGCATATATAATAATTACAAGTAAAATTGATAATTATTATTGCTATATAATATAACTATTAGAGGAGAACCTAATTAGTTTTCGAAAGACGTGAAGTCTGCCAGCTTGCACTTGGCCAGGGCGGTGGGCTATGGCCTGATCCCCCTCGTACTGAATAACTAATGGCAACATGGCAATGTATTCTATCTCATCTCTCGGCGGCTTAATCCAATATATTTATGTGTTTGTCTCTTTTTAGTGTTGCATTTTCGTTTCATCGAGACAAATGCTTATCAACCACCACCAATAAAATAATAGATTATTATGTAGTAACTATTTCAAGAAACGGTCTTCTTAAAGAAGACAGTTTTCTAATAATAGCCAATTTTATAGAGTCAGAAAAAATATTAGTATTTTATTTTAAAAAAGTCATAAATGTAGTAAAGGATATTTTTAATAAGAAAAATTGATCCGTCTCCGAGTGTACTCCAGCTTTAGAACATCAAAGAGCGAGTCAATTAAAAAGAAGTAAGTATGCTCACCTTATAAGGTATCGGAAGCCATTATAAATAATAAGCTGTCAGATAAACGTATGTATTAAGTGCTTTGACGAGCTATTAGCCAAGTTATTTGAAGCTATCGCTCACATAAAATACGTTAAATATTACATGTCCTAACCACGCTCCGTAGTTTGTTACCGAAGTTACTTCTTTAACTTACGGCTTGGAAATTCATATGATAATTGTTTAATATGTAGTAAAATTATGATGGAAGTGGAAAATAAAGTTAGGTTATTTAAAACAAAAAAAATATTTAATGTAAAGTCTAGGTAACATAGGAATTAGGGTTAATTCGTAATAACACTTTGAAAAGTGACGAATTTGTCCGTGATTTTGCCTTCATATATTTTTTCTGGATACAAAATAAATAAAAAAGTAATGATTCAGGCACTTAGAATACAAAACACCTTAGATATCTACGAGTATATATGTATGTATATATAAAAGGCAAAAGTGATTGACTGATGTATCAACGCACAGGCCAAACCCTTAAGGCTAGAAAATTGAAATTTCGCACATGTATTCCTCATATGACGAAGGCATCCACTAAGGAAGGATTTTTCAAAATTCAACCCCCAAGGGGGTGAAATAGGGGATAAAAATTTGTATGAAACTTTTTATTCGTTGGACATATTTGCATGAAATTTCGTATTTTTCGTAGTTTGATCGCGAACGAAGCCGCGAGTTCTGCTAGTAGGAGATAAAGCAACTAGGGAGCAATAAGATCGCCTCCATTTTTATATAAGTAATTTTTTTATATTTAGCCAGGTTACGATCTAGGTTGAGCAAATGTGAATACATTTAACATATTAGCAGCGCTGAATTTACACTAGGGGTGGAGAAAAAAATCTCTTTGCGTTATCGAAAATGCTTTCTTTATTTTCCAAAAAATGATTAATTAACATTTTTTTTTCGTAATGCATTTACCAGCTTACCCCCCGAACCAAGCGTGCGTTAAGAAGTTTTACTTCAAAAACTTTAAACTTTAGCGAAACTTTACCCTTTTTATGCAAAATCTCGATAATAGGACGGCATTTTTTGCTATGCCCAGGAGCGGCGCTAAGGTTGAATCCGGCACTGTATATTAATATAAATAATGTAATTGAATGTAAGTGTCCTCACATTTATAGCATTAATTATAGTTAAAGTTGCTTAATTACTGGGCCATGCTCACTTTCTCCAGCCGACACCGCCGCACCGCGCCGCGCCGTGTCGCAACGCCATCCATCATCAGTTATCTGCTAGGTGCTAGAACTACGGCAGTACAGGCTACGGGCTACGTTAACTACTTCCTTCTATGTTTTTGAATTGGGATACATAATTAACTCTTAAGAATCATTATTAATTATCATTTTGTTATTTTTCATTGAATATTGTAAAATAATAGAGCGACAGAGAGAGAAAAGCTATATTATTAGAAAACAAACTAATTCTTCCCACAGTGCCGGAAGTGTGTATTCAGCCCTTTTTAACGTCCCACTGCTGGGGGTGGGCCTCCCTTCAATACGAGAGGGATCAGGACATAGTCCACCACGCTGGCCAAATGCGGGTTGGCGGACTTCACATGTCTTACGAAAATTTGCTAGGTTTTCTCAAACATGCAGGTTTCTTCACGATGTTTTCCTTCACCGTAAGGCAAAGTGTTAATCATGTTAGAAATGATTCGCACATGACAATATTAGAGGTGCGAGACCCGGGATTTGAACCCGCTTCATTCGGTCTACCACTGGGCTACCACTGCCATTTAAAATATTAGCGTGAATAAAAAAATCGTAGTGAAAAATACAAAGCCGAGCGCTTCGCCTCGTACAGAACTCATTCACTCATAACATTATAAGGTTAAAAATAAACAAGTAGGTCGTCAAAGTTTGTCCACAGTTAACTAGATCAGTAACTGCTATCAATTATAAAGCGTTTATAGATAACGACAGGAAAAGGATTAACGACCCCTGTGATGATCCACTACACCACGTTATGAATAAATCTCCTCACTTAACTATGAAAATACTTTTTAACCCTCGATGCAAAAAGAGGGGTGTAATAAGTTTGTCGTGTCTGTCTGTGTGTCTGTCTGTAGCATGTGGTCAGCTAAGTAAATAAAATAAAAACCAGAATACAAATAAAATGAAGATTGATAAATATGATGTTTTTTTTTTAAATTAAATTAGCGGTCCCCCGACGCGGCGGCGCTCATCATCAAAATATTAATAAGTACTTTTAATGAAGTTAAAAGGCCAAGAGAGATTTTTTTTTGTTGTTTTTTTTTGGGTGAGGGATTATATAAAATTTTTCATTTAATTTTTTAACTTTCAGATATTAGCTAAAAATAAACCATTGATATTTATTGATATGGTAACTTTAAATGTTTTCTATCAATCACACTACTAAGGAAATGCTCTGAACACTGTTTTCCTTGCATTTGAATCGAACCTGGAACTTTTGCCTCATTAGGCTTATTCATATCTATGTCTTAACGTTATTATATGTATAAGCTGAGTATCTACGTCCAACTAAAAAAATAAACATATTAGTAGACGTTGTGTAATAGATTTCGCATGAGATACGTGTAATGTCATATTGAAAGTTCAAACAATATCGAGTCTTGCCATTACTGTGCATTGTGCAGTCAATTCGTGATTACGTTGAACCTATCGACCATACTTTAAAACGCTTTAGATTTCTCATCTTTAAGTATATTATAATATAAAAGTTTCTTTTATTAAAATATCCTTTTTTTTACTTATTTAACTAGCGACTTACCCACGTTTCGTTCAGGTTCGTCCCTAGCTTGATTCCCCATACAAACTTTCATCCCCATTTTCACCCCCTTAAGGGATGATTTCCTGGATAAAAAGTATTTTATGTCCTTCCCAGGGTCTCAAACTATATTCTTACCAAATTTCATCTAAATCAGTTCAGTAGATCCAGAGATTATCCCCTATAACGTCACAAAGCCACAAACTTACCTCTTTATAATATTAGTATAGATAACAAGATAAAACGGGCCTCGCTGTCTCTACGATGCCAAAGCTTGCAGGTTCAATTTTGGTTTTGTCGTATATTATAGACTTACATTTGTATCCGCCACCCAGTGCGTTTATAAACAAAGTGGTAGTAACACTTCACCTACCCCGCTAGGAATGCATCAACTTTTAGTATTATATATTAATATAATAAATTATTTTTTATTTCTCTAATAAATTGTCCATAGATTTAAGTAACTTGGATGTTTTATTTTAAGGCCGTGTTACACCGTCGTCACCGGCCATAGACCCGCCCGGCCCCACCCGGCCCCACCCGGCCCCACCCGGCCCCACCGGCCCGGGCGCCGCCATATACAAAAACACACAACAAAAAAGTGTAAAAGTCCCACAAAATAGGCATAATTTATACAAGAATTAACGATGTCATTGTGTGTTTTTCTTGTAATTTTTATTTACGATTGTTTAACCTATTTTATGTTTTAATATCAACATATTTATGGCTAAGTTTTTGTTTGAATTTGAATATTTCTATGGGGCTGCCATAATTTATTACTTTTAATCGACATTTTGATAATAGTCACCGGAATAACGTTTTTTATTGTTGATTTATCGACCTAGTGTGTATATTTTATTTTTATAATCTGTACATATTATTTATCTGTTTCATTCAATCTTTAATACACATAGAGTATTAATAAAATAAATAAATAATATGAAAACCATAAAATCACAATCTTATGCCCTCACAATAATAATGAGATTAAAAAATAAAATCTGTCAACGACTCTAATGCTCCGCATTACACGCGGTCTCGCCGACCGAACTAGTCCAATAGTTTACAGTAACGCCGTCGTAAAGTCCACCGAAAATATCATTTTACATAAAACTCCAGATTCAGTGTCTTTATAAAGTAACTTTTTGTTATATCGATCTCATATTTTATAGCTTTTTTATTGTTGTTGAAAGAATTCAGTGAGGACGAAGCGAGCGCGGAGATTAGAGATTGTAATACCGAATAAATTTATTAATGATTAATAATAATATCGAATTTGTGATCGTAGATAGAATCGAGAAGTGTCATTTTAAAAAACCCTATGTCTAGCTACCTTAATAAAACTGTCAACTCAGGCCCTAACCTTATCTTACACGAGTATCATATTAGTATACTTATGCCACTTATTAATTATTTGTTATTTCAATAATATACCTTTGTAATACGAATTAGCGACAGTTTGATTTAACAGTAGGTAGAGTAGGTACTGTTTGCTAGAGGTCGCGGGTTACAATCATGTAGGATAAACTTAATTCCAAAGTAGAAAGTGTATTTAATCCTTAGCAACCATAGATAATACATGTATACTAATAAATAGCAACTCACGCACCTGCGCCCGCGCATACCAAATGCAAAATGTCGTTGCGCTATTGATTTATCGATTCGCTGACGTTTATTATGATAAATGCAGGATTCGCAGTGAAATTAACTCATTAGCATACCCCTTTAGACCTTATGGGCTGCATTTTCACTTTGGCCAGGTGTTTATTTGTCTAAATGTAGGTACATACTACTTTCACTTTGCTATTACCAATTATACTATGAAGATTCACAAACTTCTATCCTGTAATTTAAAACGAAATAACAAGCTACAAAACAAGATTTATGTCGTTTCTTCATTTAGTTATTACAAAAACCATTCACTTATTTTCACATATTTTCTCAAGGAAGTCATTAAATATAACATGGCTTTCACATTTTATGTGCTACGATATTTGTCCGAGACTGGAAATAATGTGACTCTTTCGGGAATCTAACCCGAGACCATTTGTGCATTGAGCGAATTTATTCAGACACATACCATACGGCGTCAAGACTGTTACATGACATAAAATACATAATAGAAAAAAAAAACTTTTGGTAATATTTTTAAGATTTCGCAATTTTTCATGGATTATTCACTTTATATTGCTTAAGTTAATCCTAAGCATATAATCTATACTAATATTATAAAGCTGAAAAGTTTGTTTGTTTGTTTGTTTGATTGAACGCGGTAATCTCAGAAACTACTAATCCGATTTGAAAAATTCTTTTTAAATTAGATAGCCCGTTAACTGAGGCAGGCTATAGGCTGTATATCATAACGGAAAAATGTACGGTTTCCGTGGGATAGATTTATGTTTGGGACCAACCCGAAGCGAAGCGAGGGTGAGTCGCTAGTATTATAAATTATTTATTTAAAAAAAAACAACTGTAGTTACGTACCTATTACAAATTAGTTACAAACAAACATTCAGTGTCTATATTTACCATCTACCTAATACTATTAAAACGTCTGAACCATTTCATTTCCGATTTAATCTTTATTGTTATGAGGCCGACCAATAACTTGAAGCATCCAAACTGGCAGTTGAGATATGAGCAAAGCCACAGATCTGTTAAATTTTACGATTTTAACGAGAAACAAAACCACTTTAAAAATATATATTAATTTCTTATCTCGGAGTCCGAATAAATACAAGTTTACCGTAAATATTTCTAAAATTTAATATAATAAATAACAAAATATTAAAACATCAGACCTTTTTTGAAGTTATACTTCTTCTGGCACGTTTGGAAAAAATTATGAGAGTAAAATTTCTACGTTGCGCGCGCACACCGACAGACAAAAAGCGACATGATGAAGTTAGCTGCATTCCTTTTACAAACAGAGAGTTGTGACATACGGGATGAAATCTTAAGCTATTTTTGTTCTGTTACACACACGTTTTTTTTATTTTTTATATTGATTGACACACCAATTAAAAAAATCTTCCACCACTGCCAAAACAATTGAATTGATTAAATAACTATCATTAAATTCTAAATCGTATAAAAGTCCGGGTTTTGCTTTATATAACCTACTGTGTCATTATTTTAAATTAAATAGCATCTAACATTAACGATTAAAGATCGTAGAGTCCATATTTATTTGTCCACTAACTTTATAAGCAACATAATATGCAGGGCTTAAATTCCCATAACCCCACATGTTAGTGACAATAACACCATATCAGATCGTAAAATTTTATCGCTTTATTCTCGTTTTTTTTTTCATTTTACACCTTTGTTCTAACATTAGTTAACATACAAAAACTCTTCCGATCCTTTACACGCTAGCACTAACGTGTTGCGGTCAAAAAACTTAAGTGGTTATAAATTTTTTCTATGTTTACGCAATAAAAATTAGGTAGAAACTCCCTAAAGATTTTAATAATAATCTAAACATATAATAAAATTCTGAGTCGAATCTGTACATTAAATATTTTTTGGAAAATCTTATTGAAATAGACATTATTATTATCTATGCAGAGGCCGAATCTATAGTTTTAGAATTTTTGCGTCTGTCTGTCTGGGAACGCATTACGATAAAAGCACTGGACATACTTTGATGAAATTTAGTATGATAATAGCTAGTTATCCGGGTCAACATATAGGACACTTTTTATTGCGAGAAAATATCTCATCTCTGAGCTAAATGTTAAAACGTAACTAGGGACGAATCCGATCGGAGCGAGGGTGAATCACTAGTTTATAATAAAACTATGTATTCATAAATTTTACAAATAAAATCCTTAGGCGGAATCTTCATGTGCCTTAACCAATGTGCAAAAAATAATAAAAAAAAAGTATATTCATTAATAATGGTGGTAAAATAGAGTTATTATATTTTTATGTTAGACGTGATTTAAAACCCATTATTATTTTAAAGGGTTTTTTGTTTGCGAAAATCTAATTATATGTGGCAGACTAATCATAGTTATAAGGTGTTAAAGTTCACAGCCGTTATGAGGTAAGAAATAAAAATTCCAAGTTTAAAGGTCAATACTGTTACAATTTGTTGCATCTTTTACGGTCTAGTAATTAAGTTGGCAAAGTGGGCGGGCGCGAGCCTGCATCTTAGATTAAGATAGGTCTAGATCTAAATTAGTATTTGTATTGTAAAAAACGACAGCCAAAATATTAGTTATATCAATTTATATTTTTTATTAGCTGTCACTTTAAATTTCGTGTGGTCTACTTAGAGGATAGCGATATTTTTTGCAATTGATATCTCACCATCTTTGAATTAATTCTCTAAATCCATATACAATACTATAAAATAACTATCACAATTTCTATGCTTATCAGTATGTATGCTTCTCTATCATAGTAAATAAAATATGTGCAAAAAAAAAACAATTATTTTAATGACACAAACCAAGATTTCATCAATTCCCTCACTGAATGGCTTTATTTTTTAATTATACGATCCGAATTTTCCAACAAAGTATAAATATGATTTGAAATTCATTAGACACAGTTTTTTCCTCATTAACGACGAACCCCAAACCTCATTTAACTCAATAAACAAGAATATATTTCGGCAAATCCTCATATGAATTATGCAACAACTGAGACGCGCAAAAACCAAACCTATCGTTAAACCGAGCCGTGTTATTATTGGTTTAGTAAATTATTGCTATTAGCTTGTTTGCGATCAGGAAACACTGAATGCCTAGGCTGTAGTCTACAATTATGTACAGACGGCGGCGCGCGCTCCCGTGCGCCTTAGCTCTGTGGCACTACGAACTATAATAAAAGTGTTGTATTTGTCGACCTGTGTACGAGTGTTATTATTATTTGAATCAACAATCCGCTGAAAGATATAAATGTATTTCACGCGCTCTACATGCATCTTATTATTAGGTACCTGTTATAATTTGTCTGTAACATAATATTAAACCGTCTAGTTGGAATGCAGTGACCGATTATATTTATAAAATCGATATTATATACTGCGATTTTTTTAAGCTATGTCACTGGTTCGATTAATAAGTGACGTCCGACATGCACCTAACTGGAGTGAGTTTGATTCTTACGTCGGGTAAATATTTATATAACAGATGTTACTTGTTGCTGCCTCTTTGCCGCATGAGACGAGGCGCTTAGCTATAGATAGACATTTGTAGCAAGTATTATACGTCTAATAAATATATGCAATTAAGTCTCATCGTAATTCTTCAGGATGACGACGAAGGCGACAGCTACTTCAGTCCCTACAAATGTCATAGACATGAATATTACATCTATTTACAATCACACCAAAATCAGTACAGTAAGGCCGCCGCTAAATTAGTGGGGCTTCTAATTTACGCGCTTCACGAGTTATTTATTCTGTAATAAATACGTCAATTACGCGACTCGCCTACTAATAGCCTCTGATTTACCGCTGGAATATTGTACATCTCGACTAAACGACATTTTGTTTACAGTCTGTATCTAATTCAAATAATACCGGAGCGCTTGTCAATGTCGAGCTGACATAATTGACATTTATTCCTTTTTATTGTTTGTCAAAGTGACGTTTTGTTCTTTTTGTCGACGCCGACTGCGGTCGAAATATATTATTCCTTTCTTGTATTATATTACGCGTAGTAAAGTTGATTTGTATGTCAACTTGTAATTTTATACTTGAATAATTTATTAACATTTACTTACTATGAAATATCTTTTAACAATTGACTTATTGATAGACGATGTGTATATATAACAGATTAAAAAATAAACATTACGTATATTTCCCACTTATAATTCCAAAAATAAAGCAAGTTTGAATGGAAGTAGCATCACATGAAGGAGCTAGTTTTATATTTAATACTTACCATATCAGAACATGTTCTTATATGAACATAAAAAGAAAAAATTTGCAGTCGCGTCGGATCCCTGTATATTAGAGCACTTTGTAATGAACAGAATGAAAGTTTAAAAATGAATGGCTTTGACTTCACCCGTTTTTTGTCCGAACAAAAGAGGACGGGATACAAAAACCCCATAAACGAAAACATGTAACACGGAATAATTCAGTGGAGAATGGCGCCGGAATCAGAGCAAGTTAACGAGACGGTGATCTCCGGCAGTTCCGAGAAGCGGCGGCTCAAAGATCGATGGGTTGCACCATTTCCAAGTATTTTGATAAATTTTGAGGCTTTTTAGTTTATTGAGCAAATATCCGCGGGCGGGGGCCTGTCGTCTGCGAATCTAGTGTTAATTTATACGGACCTTGATGATAGATTTCTGAACTCAATGTGGTGGAATCCGATTTTTTGTGTCGATATAATTTTAGCAGCCACCAGCTCGGGATTTATAGTTTTCCCTTGGGAACCGTACGAATAACATTCCTCGATAGCTATTCGGTTTATCCCGACACTTGTTTCTTTTTACGACCGACCTAAGTGTCGACAAAAACATTAAAAACATGGCCATGACATACTTGCATGTAAAATTTAAAATAAAGTGAAACAACGGTTGTATATATATTTGTAAGGACGCAGATCGCGAGGATCAAAACGTCGAGTTGTCTGTCGATGAATAAATTTCTTTTACGATCGCTCCGTTATTGACACATGACATGCCGGCGTTGTCGGGATGGAGTCGGAAATTAGATTTCTCGTATGGTCCTTTAGAAGGATTCAGTCGTCAGGGCTGCATCGATTGTTACTGACATAAAGATCGGCAACGATAACCCTTGCACTAGTGCCGCCCCTCGTCCCCATCCGCGCTATCGATAGTCCGTCTGTAGTGATGCTCGATCACACGCTTGACCCGAGAGGTTGGTGCGATTTATCATCGACAATAAATGTAAACGTTACGGGCACCGCTGCATTAGCGTAGAGAGAATTAGAATATTCTCGTTAGAAAATACACGTTCTTGGGGACCAGTCGCGATTTACATTTCATATGCTGACATTTATCGCATGCTTTGGTAGATGTTAAAATCAACATATTTATAAGGTGTTCGCAATCGCGTCCTATCACTTAGTATTAAGATTAATCCTTGATATAGAAAGTCTCTATTAAGTATAATTTCCCGATAAACACATTTCAAGTAAACGCTATCGTTGGCCTCCATTCGTCGTTCAGTTACTTACTAGCCATACTTATTTAATACTATAAATGTGAAAGTGTGTTTGTTTGTTTGTTTGTTTGTCCTTCTTTCACGTTTCAAGAAAAGAGTGATGGATTGGCGTGATTTTTGGTGTGGAGATAGTTGGAGGACTGCAGAGTGATATAAGCTACTTTTTACCGCAGGAGATTATCTCATTCCCGCAGGAAAACACGTTATAATACAACTGACAACAACTCATCATACCTATGTATATATATAATATGTATATAGTCTATCCATTCAATACAAACCTTTAAAACGTACTTAGGTACGAACCCGATGAATCGCTAGTAATACTATAGATGTGAAATTGGATTTGTTGGTTTATTGCTTTACTTTTTCATAGAAATAGAACTAAGAATTAGTGCAATGCTATCACATGTAGATAGATTCATTATAATCTGTGGCCGTAAAATCGACCTCAAAAGATTCCCATGATATACTCGCTTTTTCAAAAAGCTATTGAAACCACTGATTGTGCTATAAGTACATTGACGAGAGTTATTCTATCATTACGAATTAACTTACAATGTAAGTAACCGAAAAACACTATATTAAAATAATTAAAGCCGTACATCTCACAATGTCATAAGACAATGTTCATTACGCACGATTATGCGGCAGTTACAGAATTTTTAAAACTTCAGCGTAATTTATGGGCATCATAAAACGTTCATGGTTACTGCCTTAAGTCATTCAGCCGATAAAAGCTTACTAATTAAATAAAATCATCTAAAGAGCGAGAATGGAAAATGAATATTTTATCGATAGTCGATATCTCTCGACTGAATCTCTATGCTTCATTCACACCGTCACTTTATGATCTAATTTTCCGAACAGTGTCTCGGCTATTATTGGGAATGGGCTCTCGTGATAAGATAACGGCTTTGAACAATATTTAGACCAGCGGGATCTTGATTGAGTGCTTATTCAGACGTATTAAGCTATTAAAACCTTTTTGTAGGCGTCGCCATTGAAATAATCATGTGTTGTTAGAAAAAACAACAGACCAAGTTCTTTTTTACTTATATAATTATAGATTTATTTTAAAAACAGTAAGATATTATTGTTATATGCCTATTTGTTTGTTTCAAACGAAAATATATCAAACATGACAAAAATGAGTTACCATGAATAAGAGGAATCAAGGATATTTTCAAGTTAATGAAAACTATAAAAGTTTTAGCTGTGTAAATCTTTCTTAGATTTTTCCACACAAAACTCCCGTAGACGCAAAAACATGTCTATTTCACATACGTTGCACTCCGCACACGGGGGACATGACATCGCTCGTGTACCGCGTACCTGCTTTGTTGCTTGAAATATTCCTCAATAAATACCGGCTGGTGGCTACTTTAAACCGTTTAATAAACTACAGCTACCATATTGTAAACGTGAGCAACAAAGGAACTGACAAATGACAGTATTACCATATACATCGCTGTCGGTGACTCCACCCCACTGTGAACTTTATCCAAATGAGGCAAAGTAAGATTTGTTCCTAACTCTTGCTGGAAATGTTTGATTTTGATCGTGAATTTATTGGGAAGATTACAATTCGCTAACGATCACGACGCTGACGATTTGTAAATACGTAATGGGGGACGAATAGAAATGCTATCTATTGCTATTGTTGTTTTAATGCTTTTTGATAAGTCAGGCTCATTTTGCAAATAAGCAAGCATATGCTAAGTCTTTGTTTGCTAAACATATAAATGTGTAATCAGTTTCAATATTTTATAAAGAGTATTATTATAGAACTAAATATCATATTATTGATATAAACAATAAGAATAAAAAAATAAACTGTAAGAATAGAAAGAAATGCCAAAGATCATTCTTTTTAGCTCTTATACGTTTACATATTTCCACAGTAAGCAGACAAGTGTATTAATAAATAATATATTTTTTTAAATATATTAGAGCGGAATAAATTAAAATGACAAAATGTAACTAATATTTAAAATACTAGCTAACTGACCTTGTGTACTTTGGTTGTAAACTCTAAAGTTTCTCAGTCTGATAACAGTGGGACAGAACATGCGTTTCCTTGATTTAAAGCGAGAATTAATCTCATACAGCCTCGAGGCTTTCAAGAGCCGCCTGACCCCCGCGAAGCTCTCCAGGGGAGACGCCGGGCGCTAAGCCTATACTTCCCACGTCAATTCACTTTATAGTTGCAAATTTATGATGAATTTAGAAAATTCACGACGTACTTACATACGAAGCTAACATTTATTATGCGCGCTAACTTATAAGGAGAATGTATCGAGCATTAATAGATGCGACGCGTGAATCAGAATTCTATATGTACAGTTTGTTTTTTTATTTTATTTTTATTTTTCACTTTCATTGTCACTTCATTACCTGTATTGACTTAAATTATTACACATATCACGATTGGGATTCTTTAAGAAAGAGTAATCTTTACAAAAATAAAATCCTTACATAAATATAATGTACATAGTCTATATATAATAAAATTGTAGCTTATCCGAATCTGTATATTAAATATTTTTTCGAAAATCTTATTGATATAGACTTTATTATCGATACAGAAGCTAAATCTATAGTTTTTAGAATTTTTGTATGTCTGTCTGTCTGTTCCCGCATCACGGGAAAACCACTAGACAAATTTTGATGAAATTTGGTATGATGATAGCTGGTTATCCGGGTCAACATATAGGATACTTTTTACTCCGGGAAAATATCTCATCTCTGAGCTAAACGTTAAAACGTAACTAGGGACGAACCCGAGCGGAGCAAGGGTGAGTTGCTAGTTTCCTATAAAAACTAACACGCAAATTTCTACGTACGACCGTTTCCAACATTTGTATGACTCGCACAAATATTATCTTCTATACTATAATAAAGCAGTAATTTAGCGAAATCTGTACATAAAGTATTTTTTAAAAACGATGACTGTAACATATTATGTACACAATATAGACCCTAAAATAATAGCTATAAAATTTTTTGTCTGTTAATGTGTGCGCGTTTCATGCAAAAAGAAATGAACCGATTTCAATGAAATTTGGTAAAGTGATAACTTATTAGTCGGGTCAACACTTATAGTCTATTCTGTACTTACCGATAAAACGTACCTAGGGACGAACCCGAACGAAGCGAGGGTGAGTCGCTAGTATCACATAAATAGCTAATTATACCGTGTTTTCGAGCATATCGATATATGAATAAAATATAAGCTCTAAATATAGAACTGAAAGTCAACGCATACTTTTAACCGATATTTCACAACTGGTTGTTACTTCCGATGTAACAAATTACCGTCAAGTGTATCAGACTAGCGGTCACTTCAAAACGACGCGATGTAAGACGCCTCTCCACTAAACCTTAGATATCTCGCAAAGCATATTATCTTCGCATGTACATAATACGCAATTACATAACTATTCGGTTTTGTGAAAACTAAAACATATCTATTTGAAACATTTTCACAGTTTCCTTATCTTAAATATTTCTAACTTAATCAAGTATGTACTTTAAATTAGGTCAGTTTTAGATAATTAGACATTGACTCCAAAGTTAAAAGATTGAACCCGATTCTTAAGCTAAACACTCGGTGGATGGAAAATATCAGATAATGCGATATAAAATATTACACCGATGTAGGCGGTGGACTGTACCCAGTGAGAATATTCCAGAATAACGCTAGCTACAATATACGAAAGCTAAGCTAATGTCATGGGACAATTTAAGAGCCTTTATACCTTGCGGCCTTTGCAGCTATTCACTTATACATATTTATGAATAAAATAGCCAATTTGTTGAATCCCAGTAATACGTAATGGAGTGAACGCTACTCCTATAAGGGTGGCACCAATTTAGCTCTGAAATTGTCGGACACGCCTTGTACAGGATGATGTGTGCCTAAAGACTAGATGCCGACCGTTTGACAGTTTTATCGACAGCCAGTCCGAGTTAGAAACCTATAATAGGCTCTTGAATCGGTACTAATAGTTCTCTGGCACGCTTTTCCATCTTGTTATGCATCTGGCTAAATGCTATGTATTCCAATATATTTTAGAATTGTACAGATCTTCTATATCTAATTCAAGATAATCTGGCACAAATGGAAATCGTCCAATAATTCTTTAAAACATGATAACCTGGTTGCATCATCCTAACTTAATTCTAAATTAATTTGTTTCAGAAGGATCTCACGGATGACTGCGTGTTCGAGGAGCATATAGAAGAGAATAACTACAACACGTATTCGAGGATACGAGGTGGAAAGAAGACGTTCCTGGCGCTCGACAATCGAGGGAGGGCGCGCAGGACGCAGATCCCGGTGAGCCGGCCGCTGGGCAACCTGTCCGGCTACGCGCTGACGCTCACCCACCGCTGGGCTGGGCCGCGGCAAACGCAGTGTCCCCCGCGCCGCCACCGCGGCAAGCTCAAGCGCCCGCCGCCCTTCCACAGGAACTGCCAGAAACGGGTCCAGAAGCAGAATCTGCGGAAACGGAAGCACAAGAAAGCGAACGACCCCAAGAAAAAGCGGCATCCCAAAGCGCGGAGAAAACACGGGCACGAGAACAGCACGACGACCACCACCGAGGTGGGGTGGGATGAGTCCACCATGTCCACCATGTCCACCACTGACGCGGAGTTTTTTCGCTCGGCGACCGCGCAGGAGGCGGTCGCGCACGCGTGAGCCTCCTCGCGCTGGCTGCCGTCGCGCTCGCACACTAGCACTGTTCCACCATACACGGGCCGCGTCTCCCGCGACCATGCGCGACCACGAGCGACCACACGCGACCATACGCGAACCGCTAGACTTCACTACGTGTACTCTTAATACTCAATCGTATTGAACAAGCCCCAGTAGCTCGCCACTCGATTCGATTACAGTAACGAATGATATTATTCTACCAAAGCTGAAATTATCTATCTCAATTTGTATTCCTAGTTCGCTTTAAAACGTAGATTTATCGGCAAGATTCCAATTGTCTTAGTGATCGTGAAATTATTATAAAAATAACTTAGATGTTACTACTAACTTATGAGTTAACGGAAGGATCCGCTCGGAGTCGAGATCAGTTGGGTACGGTGGAACTGTGTTAGACGTTCCTGCTCGCGGCAACTCGCAAGTCGCGTCGCGCGCCGCCTCTTGGGTCTATTTCTATCGCCGTCCCGCGCCGCCTGTTTGTTTATATATCACCCGATTCTACTCGCTAGCCGACCTTTAAATTTCACATAATGAACCCTAAGCGATCCGTTAATGGACGCGATGCGGCCGGCGGGTACCGTTAAACGACGGAACGCGTTTATCGTCACCGAAAATCCTAAACAGTCGTAATTTTCACGTGCGGAGAGCTGCTCGAAATCAGTTTGAAAAATGGCCTTCGATCTAATTCAAATTAGATAAGACTAAATGCCGCGACTCGTCATTGAATGTAAAGGATTGTCGAATTGACACGAGCAGGAAAGTAGTAAGCTTTTGTACTTAGAGGGATGTCGAGGTGTAATTTCATAAGAAATTGACTGAAAAATATGACTGAGTAATGTAGGTACTGTCGGTTTGGGAATAGGCTATGATAGCGTAAAGTGCGGCGAACGGCAAGCTTTGTATTATTAGTGGTGGGGCCGAGGCGAGCGAGGCACGGCCCGCCCGCCCTAGCGCCCTGGTGCACTAGCCCGCCCGCCCGGCACCGCTCGCCTCCGCCAACTAAATTGAATTAGTGGTAATTATTAACGAAGTGACTATTAGTAGTTAGTTATAAAACGTGTATCTATAATAATAATTTGTAAATTATTTATTTTATTTTCCATAGAGAAAGTCGTATTTTGTTAACGTTTTAGTTGATTTTAATCTCTTGTCCCCTAGTTCCATCCGATGTAGATGTGTAGGATGTCATACGCTTGTACTTTTAGTCAGCCTTATGTGTATTATTTAACTTGGTCAGTGGTGCGAGTGTCGCGGTACGAGCGTCGAGCGTCGTGTCGGCTGCGAGTCTCGCGAGTTACTTCCCTCGCATTCTTGATACTTAGTTATGTATTGCCTCTACACTGTGACACTGCGTCAGCGAACTTCGTCATTGTCTACGTCACCCACTCATTTGTTCCTTTACTAAGAATTACTATGAAAAATGGTTTGAAACTCGCCAGATTAATTGTGCTGAGATGGCGGTATCACAAGTATCATGACAAGAGATCGGCCATCTTGGTTCAACTTACGTGGCGCTAACTATGCTAAGTTAGCTATATTGTTTGAATCGAAACCACACTGCCAGTAATGTACAGGGTTAACAAGAATAATCGATGTATCGAATACTGTTCGCTGATTCGGTGAGTGAAGGAAATTGTGAATATGTGCAGCTTTTTGGTCGTACCGACGCGCCGCGGAGTATGCGTACGCGTACATGTGTGCGTGAATGTATCTAATTAATTTATGACATACTCTATTGTATACTGTCGAATGAAAACGACAAATCTGTACAGGATTTGAAGCATTTAATCAAATTAACAACTGAACGTACCGATTTTGTCATTTTCTATGATATAAATTATTCGGGTTTGTTATCGATTATACCTATCGTTATCGATATTGTAGATAAATTAAATAAATCGATCTTTAGAAGTAGAAGCAGTATTTCGGTATTGTGAAATTTCTCCGTTACAGTACCTAGTTTTATAGTTTTATATTGTATAGAAGTCGTAAGAAAATTGTGTCATTTACATTTATCTGTAACGTGGTTATTCGATTCCTAATTATTTACAGCTAAATACATACGATACTGAATACAGTCGGTTACACCTCCCTCGATGTCGAGCCAATGTCACCAGACGCTTCACTCGAGGCAAGTGTAGTCGAACGTGATGGTACCTACTTGTCGTTTTGTAAAAATATGAGTTAATTTTATGTTATTTATACGTATGTGCCATAACCTACTTGTAATAGATGTATCGAGCTACCGACGAAGAGGAGATGTCGTGTTCTGTTTCGCACAATGTAAATCGTTTCGAACAAAAGGGAAAGAGACGGGATGTAAAAGGAGTCATTTAGCTATTCATAATACTCTTTAATTTATATTATCGATTTATAAAACGGCTTGTGATGACCGAAATCGTTTGGAAACTATCGAAAATATTAATTTAACTGCAATAAGCTAATAATCAACATTAAAAATGTACAAAGGCAGCCGGTGAGCTGGAGGAATGCTTTACAATCTATTCCCACCAATTAATGGCTCCTAGCGCCCCACTTTTTTCCCTGTAAATATAAGGGGAACGTCAAGGGGGGTTTAACAGTATTACTTAATTAATTTCGATACCTTTACATTTTTACAATAATTATTATTATGTATTCGTTAGTGCAGTATACAAAGTCGGATGCTGCCATTTAAGTTCAAAGATCGTTTAAATGTTCGCGACGTAGAAAGTCGATTCACGTTTTAAGTAGTTTTACCAAAAGAAGATTGATCGAAACTTTTAGACAATAACTTTTTACAGCCTCTTATACCGAAAGATAAATAAAATGATTCTTAAAATATTGTGTTGTTTTATTTAATTTGTTATGTGCTTAGTATTAATAATACACTATTCTAAATCCACATTCTAGTTTTCAAAACACTTGCTTTCTTTTTTATGCCTTTCTGTTTATTTTTCCAAAAGCAGAAATTACTGAAATGATTTTGATAAAACCTCTAGCACTTAAAATCTTATGATTACAATTAAAATTTTGTGTACATTTGGTTTAGCTTCAATGATGATAGCTGGACGAACAATAAAAATATTTTTTATAGCCGGACAAAGAAAGGGCAATAAGAGTTACTCATCGATTGTCTTCATTGTCTATAGCTGATATGATGCAACTGAAAAATCTTTAAATAATCATTCACAAGTGTTCAAAAGTATTAACTAATGTAATTATTAAGAATACTATATAATGTTATATGTATGAATTTCATTTTACCTATTATGAAAAGTAAAAAAAAATATATTCAAATGTAAAAATACATTCAATTCTACATCCACAGACTAAAGAATTACGAGTAGGTATATAGACTGAGCCCGCCAAAAAAAATGTCAAAGTCAAAAAAATATATTGAAGATTTTTATGTTTTCTTTTATACGAAAAAAAGCGACTATGTACATATGCAACGCAATATGTCTTTTGTCTGTTTGTCTGTCTCAGTTTAATGTCCTAAGTCCTAACATTTACCGGTAGAGGTAAATGTAATATAGAACCAATAAACCACTCTGAAGTTAAACATCCCAAACATAAGTTATTGAGTAACTGATTCAATTTTTTTTTCAATGGTTTCAAAAAGTGCCACTTGAGCACAGATTACTTCGCCAATGTCACGCAGAATGAAGAAAACACAAAGGAGATTGGTTGATAAAATAAAATTATAATGCTATTATACTATTAAATTATAATATGTAAAAAGGGGAGTAAATCCTTTATAAACCTTAAACTCTTATAACAAAAGACAGCACAAATGAATATGTACATTGTATTCAGCCCTTTTTAACGTCCCACTGCTTGGCACGGGCCTCCCTTCAATATGAGGGGTCAGGCCATAGTCCACCACGCTGGCCAAGTGCGAATTGGCGGACTTCACATGTCTTTCGAAAACTTGCTGGGTTCTGTCAGACATGCAGGTTTCCTCACGATGTTTTCCTTCACCGTAAGGCAAGTGGTAATCATGTTAGAAATGATTCGCACATGAAAATATCAGAGGTGCGAGACCCGGGATTTAAACCCACTGCAGAGGGTTTCCCAAGCGAGCGCGTTACCACTAGGTTACTACTGGATATGTACATAAAGATCTTAATTAAAAATAAATGGTTAATAAATTCTAGTTATTAAAAAATAGTCTATAATCTAACTCCATTACACCTAATATATTAACATAAAAGTTTTCACAGAGGACTAAACACAAACAACATATACGAGTGCTACTACTCGCGCATTCATATTAGCGCTAATTGGTAGTCGTACTGACAGTGACGCCTGCGCAGCTATTCGCAGCTTATTTTACAGCAGCATGGTTATAAAATATTTACTATTTGCAGTGATTAGCTTTTCCTAATGGCTGTTTTCGATACTAAAGAAAACAGTTTACAGTTTTAATTAACAGTAAACTATACAGTATACATACATCTATACAAATAATAAAATAGTAACGAATTGTAAGCCGAATCTGTACATTAAATATTTTTTGGAAAATCTTATTGAAATAGACATTACGAGTATTATCGACACAGAGGCCGAATGTATAGTTTTTAAAATTTTTATCTGTCTGTCTCTCTGTGACTACATCACATAAAAATCACTGGAGGGATTTTGATGAAATGTAGTATAATTATAGCTAATGATAGATAATTTTTACTGCAAGAAAATATCGTTTCTCTGAAAAATTAATACTAAACTTTAAAACGTAAGTAATGACGAAACCGAGCGGAGCGAGGGTGAGTTTCTAGTATTATAATAAAATAGTTATAAAACTAAATCTGTACCTACATAAAATATTTTTTGAAATCAATGTTTGTTACGTATTGTGAAAGAATGTGGACCCAAAAATAATAGTTGTTGAAATTTTTGTCTGTTTGTTTGTATGTTTGTTTGTCTGTTTATCTGTGTGCAATGATATTAACTAAATTTTGTATAGTGATAACCTATTACTCGGGTAGATAGATGAACAAGATGTTATTAAAGTATTCAAATGGGGCATATCTGTTTAATTACTCAACTCAATAAAAGCTTACATTGCGCCACATGTATCCCTTATTTTCAATAAATGTTTAGATTATGGAAATTTCCCTGAACTTATGAAATTTAGTAAGATAATACTCCTTTTTAAAAGCGGAGATAAAAATGTTCCTGGCAATTATAGACGTATTTCTATATTACCATCTATGAATAAAAATTTTGAAAAACTTATTGTTAATTCATTTTAATAGAAATAGTATCTTCCATAGTGAATAGTATGATTTTACCAAAGGTAGGTCTGGAGCCGATGTGGGAGTTACTCTTCTTAAACACATTTATAACGCTTGGGAAAAATCACAAAATGTAATTGGTGTTTTTTTGTGATTTATCTAAGGCCTTTGATTGCGTAGAACATAAACTTTCCTGGTTAAACTAAGTCATTATAGTATTCGTGGTATTGCTCTTGATCTCATGGCTTTATATCTTAGTGGTATGGTTCAGAAAGTCGATGTAAATAACGTTAATTCTTCTGGATCCCCTTTAAGAATGGGTGTTTCGCAGGGATCTATTTTGGGTCCATTTTTGTTTCTAGTTTATATAAATGATCTTCCTTCCTATGCTAACGAATTGTGTGATATTGTACTGTTTGTGGATGATACCTCTTTAATTTTTAAAGTTGATAGAAATATAACTGATTATGACACAGTAAACAGTACATTATCCCACATGCTTAAGTGATTTAATATTAATAATTTAGCATTAAGCACCAAGAAAACTAAATGTATTCATTTAGTTTTTGAATTTTAGTTTGCCTTTAAATAAAGAGATTCTTAATACTGTAGATTCCACAGTATTCTTGGGCATAACGTTGGACTCGGGTCTTCAGTGGAGCCCCCATCTGTCATCTCTCGCGCGTAGACTGAGCTCCGCTGTGTTTGCGGTTAGGAAAGTCAAGCAGCTTACAGATGTTGATACTGCTAGACTTGTTTATTTCAGCTACTTTCATAGCATCTTGACTTACGGAATTTTGCTGTGGGGTAATGAAGCCGATATAAAATCTATATTTATTCTCCAAATTGTAATTTTATGTTTGTCCGTCAACACATTAATTTAAGACACAGTGACAAATACGAAATAAACACTAAAAATAAGGATAAACTGGTAAGGCCTAATTTTCGCATTCAAAAAGTGAATCGATCGTTTATGGGGCAAGTTGTACGCATGTATAATAGAATTCAACAATCGATTTTGAACTTGCCATTAAAACAATTTAAGTCTAAAATTAAAAATATATGAGTGAATAAATCTTCTTATACTGTCACGGAATACATCGTAGATGTAAATGTATGGAATTAATGTCTGGTTGGGTCTCACGTAGGATAAGTAGATAAATATTGTATTATAATATTATATAATAGCAACTGTTGAGTTTCTCGCCGGCTCTTCTCAGCAGAGCTGCCTTTCGAGCTGGTGGTAGATTCCTCACGGACTGACTACACTGACATTCAATTTAATTTAAATTAAAATAGACGATTCAAAATCAAAAGTCAATAATTAAAAGTCTATTTGTTTAAAGTATATTTTGATTTGATTTGATTTATAACCTCAAAATTAAACACTGTCGGCTTGGAGAACAGTCGTTATATAACTTGCCTATGCCTCTAGCGGCTCACCGGATTTGAATTAAGTTCGGAATGGAGATACAAAAAAAAACATACAAATAGAAGAACATGAAACCTCCTCTTTTTGGAAGTCGGTTAACAGGGAACCCTCAGACAAGAACTAGTATGCAAATAAAGAATATTGAGAACATATCTCAATTCTAGAGTTGAGATCACCTACTGCAATAAAGATTAGAGACACAGCGTTCACAGTTCGATTCGTAAAAATGATAAAATGTTCATATTGTCTGCAATATAATAAATAAATAATTTATCCTATTACATTAAAAGAAATTACTTCTTACATCTATTTATCTAAAATCTAAATGGATAATAATAAATAATGTCCTCCTAACTGATTCCGGCCACGGCGGCCAATCTATTGAGACTAGCCAACTGCGCAGGAGATATTATAGTGCACAAGTGTGTGCGCAGCACAAATGTACTCTCTGTTCCTGTCATTCTTACTCCAGTGGGACGACTACTCGATACGACCGGTGAAAGTTAAGGCGCAGGACCGACGGCTTTACATGCTCTCCGAGGCACGGTGGTGAAACACCGCCAACTTCCCAACTCCGGGCTGTTACTGAGCGTACTATAAAGAAAGACTCAATCAAACTAAACTTGGCCCGACCCGGGACTCGAACCCAGGACCTCCGGGTGTGCAGCCGCACATGCTAGTCATTAAACCACCAGGCATCTAAATGGATACTACGTGAATGATTAATTTTATTGAAATTCATAACCATGATAATTAGAAAATAAATTTTCACATTATCTTAATAAATTATTATTTCGTAATCCCATATTATGCATTTAAAAATGCTTAGAAAATAAATATTTTGAATACAAACATCAATCTACTCACACTGTAGCCAATAACGACTAACTTCATACTGTAGTCTAAATCTGTCGCATCGTAAAAAAATAACTGTCATCATTTATTTCATAACACACCAAAAGAAGTATAACTTTAAAAAATCGATATAAACAGATTTGTTGAATTGTTAAATGAAGATGAGATGAATGAAATTGTACATCTCCATCGTAATGCACTACACTTTAACGATTTTCCTATCAGTATCATTATCAAGTACATAGTGTTAAATATATAAATCATATGTTATTGTATGTACCTACCTTATTAAGACATAAAAGAACAGATTCAAAGTTACACTTACATTGTTTTTTTTTTTTTTTTGTTTAAGCGCCTAAGCCAATATTTGACATTTTAAATAAAACTAGAAACGAATTAAAAAACGAATGCCAAACGTCGGGAACAAAAAATCAACATAAATCTGCGAAAAAAATCTGAAAAGGTAGTTTTATTTGAAATGCCCAATTATATATATTTTTTTTTATTTTTAAATAAAAACAAAAATGATTTTGATGAAATAATTATATTACACCTGACAGCGTAAACCAGCGTAAGTAAACATGTCTCAAAAAAATGTACAGTGAAAAATTCACATTTTACTGTAATGGATTTTCCATCACATAAAAATAATAAACTTTGAGTTTTAAATAAATTAAAGAAACCTATACCCGAGTCGATTAATTATACAATCCAACTGGACATTGAAGTGAAAGTATTTAATATTCAAATAAATATAATTTTCATATAATATTTTCTATGCTATTAATAATATTTAATCCAAAGATTATTAATCAACCAGCTTCATTTTTGCCAATAAAAATAAAAAAAAATACTAAATACCACAGATAATAATAAAGTGGATTGCGCGCGAACTCGGGCGAGTGACGCGCAGCGCCATTATCGTATCGAGTGAAGGTCGAGTGTGCGCGGTCGATGCCAGCGCTACTCGCCTCGCGCTCGCTCGCTCGCATCGATCGCCATCTTGTCCGCCGCGCTATCAAGAATCGATGCGTTTTTTACTCGAGTACAATTCTATAATAATCATAATATATCCGACAAATTGATCACTAATCGGTAATCGATATGAAGAAAACATCATCGTTGGTCTGGCGGTTTTTCGACCGGCTGGAAGAAGACAAGCGATGTGTCGCCGTGTTGTGTAAATTGTGTGATACGCAATATAAGTACTTCGGAAACACCACCAACCTACGCACGCATCTAGTGAACAAACATCCGATACAGTGGGATTTGCTGCACAATGGGACCCTCGACGAGACCGCCTTCCGAGCGTTCGACGACGGCGATAACACAAACCAATCCATCGCGGCGAAACGGAAGAAATATATAAAGAGCTACAAAGACGAAAACGTACGTTATTCCGTTTCCGTTGATCTTAATAACAGACGAGATAGCCGAAATGTCTCCACGGAGAACTCAATGCCAGTTATCGAAATACAACGGGTATTTATATTCTTAAATGCATAGGTTATTGTTATCAGTGTTTATATTATCGAATTATTCGGCATCGAGTTAGTGCCGTAGGCGAATTGTTTCCTTGGATCGATTTGATACAGTCGATATTAGATTATTTATTTACATAATATCAATGCATAGAGTATTACATAATGCCTAACTGCGTTCAATTTCTGAATATAATAAATTAAACAATAACTTCATGTATTCATAACATTGTTGCTATAATCTATTTGAGTAATTCTATTTACTTGTATTTTTAGGTGGATGTACTAGAAAATTCAGAGACTGATAATGAAAACCATAATGATGTAAATGAAGAGCCCATAAGTATAGTTCGGCAGATGCATGGTAGCAGAGGCTCTGACGAAGAATGGCTCAACGATGACCTATATGAGACAGTTGAAACATATGAACCTCAGCGTAAAAGAATGAAGTATAGAAAAATAAAGAGAGAAATCCCATCACCACCCGCCAAACCTAAATATGTTGTGAGGAATACCACCAGCAGCTATCAAAAGCCTGAAAGAATTATCATTGATGGAGGTCCAAGAAAAGATGAATACTCCGTATTTGGGGAATATATCGGCAATAAATTGAGAAAAATGAATAACCCACAAGCTCGTTGTAATGTACAACAGTTGATTACTACAATATTGTGGCAAGCCGAATATGGTTTATATGATAGTATGGAAACAGTAAAGAGAGTCTTGTTACATTCCGTTCAAGAGATGGAAGTCTCGCAACCAAATGTGGAGCAAATCATTGTTCAAGAAAGTCAAGAAGAATTAGAAACCAAAGATGAATAAAAAACACTAAAAAGTGTAGGATGTTATATATTTTATTATATGGGTTGATTGTTTATAATAATAAATTTTTGAATAATACATATATTGTTTTGTTACTTATTTGTATACTAAAGAAAAAAATGCATAATTCTTATTTACACCTATTTGTTGCATAACAATGATACAGAAAATTAAATTGTAGGACTCCTTTAAATGCAAAAAATAAATTTAGTTTGATAATTTTAACCTTATTAAAAATAAAAAGTTACACAACACAAATTTTAGTGTCTTTATATTCATAAAAATACTTATAAGTTACCACAATATTTTCTAAACATTGAAAGTTGAAATTAATAATTTAACATATATTTTTTAAAACTCTTGTAATATTGCTGCATAAAATTATCAGTTTTGTGAAAATTTAAACATTTAACTTATAAACAAACAAGATATTTATCTTTATTTAATTCTTTTCAATACTTCATAAATGAACTTTAATGATTTTTGATAATCTCCGAATTTGACAGTAGAGTAGAGCCCCTCTCGCTCGCACACGTCAAACGTCAATCAGCTGTTCTACCAACATGGCGACGTTAAGCCGTACATCGGGAAATTTATTTAGAAAATTACAATATTTACCGGCTTTATCGCGTAATTTACATTCTACTAAGTGCAATAAAACGTATCAAAATGTGTGGAAAGCATGTGCATGTGTTTTTGGTGGGGGAGTATTGTTGTATGCCGCTAATTTTAATCATGGAGGAATTGTCTACGCGCTGAAAACTAAGGTGGGTAATTTTTATTTTTAGACTGGTATCAGCTATATATAAACACGTTTCTTATGCCACAACGCGGATCTGTTAAAATTTCATTTAACATTGTAATGTATGATAATTATGATAAGGAACGTCACTGTCATGTTGGTATTGATTAAAAGGTAAACAAACGTGCAATTCAAAGGGGATTATTTATTTAAACATAAATGACCATGTTGAACGTACGATGTTATCGGTGATTATTATGTTATAAATAAAAGATAATTTTATATCATTACGACTATTTACATGGTTGATAAATAAGTTAATTCACAGCAGGATGTAATATAATTTATTTTATGGATGTATGTATGAATTATTTAAACTCATGCAAAATAAAACATGCAGAAATTTCTAAATGATTATACACAAACTTGTACAATTGTTTTGTTAATAACCATATTTCTATGATATGAAATTAGCGATATTTATTTATATCAAAAACTAATTTTTAAAATAAGCAAACATTATATAAAATTAATAAAATTTATTTGGTCATATTTAAAAAGTTTAGTATATGTATTTTTATAAACTTCAATTTATTTTTCTTGGAAAACAATTAGATATAATTACTTTCTACTAATAGTGTTACACAGATTTCATAATTAATTGGCAGTAATTATTTAACAAATATTAGTGGAATAATTTTAAAATTTATATAGGGTCACCCTTGAGTTTACCCAAAGTTATATATGTGTATTGTATCAACTATCTAGTACCCATGACAAGCCTCATAGCTTACCATGGAACTAGATGGTGCTGTGTGTTATGTCCCAACATATTTATTATTATTCGATATCAAAAACATGTCCTAACTAACATATACCTACATACTGAGCATTTACTACAATAGAAAAATATATTTTTATTTCATGTACTTTTATTGCTCAAGTGTAACTAAAGTTAAATTTGAATGGATTTAAATATGGAAATAACTATAAAGTTCCATTTTTTATATATTTCTTATCCCTATCAATAAAATATTGTTATAGTGTCTATATAATGATAAGCATATGAAAGATAATAGATGAGTTTTGGTGTATCATTCGAGCACCATATAGTGCAATTGCACTCTCTATATTGGCATAGGTTGTGAGTTCAATTCTCATATAGGGAAAGAATTATATATTAATTAGTGTCAATCTTAAACGGGTCTTTAAGTAGCTTTTAATAGATTTACTTTACACACAGAGCTCGTGAGATATAGTGAATTACGATAAAAAGTCACCCAGATTCTTTCACATTTTATGTATTAAGTACATATTTCAATAATATTGCATAGAGTATTATTCATATTTTGTGAACAATAATTGGAAGGCAATGTAAGAAGAGACCACAAAAGATTTTTGCAGAACAAGAGTCCATAATATTTATTCATTAAGCCAGACCAGGCCTAAAGTCCAGTAAACCAGCTTTTCTGGCCAAGAAGTCCACATAACCACCTATATGTATGGAGGTGGTATGCGAAAATGCATTTCCCGACGCATATCTATATAAATATGCAAAAAAAAACAAAGTATAGTTTATTTAAAACTAGCGACTTACCCTCGCTTCACTCGTGTGCGTCCTTATACAATTTCATGGATTTTTTTTTGCGCGGTACCCTAAGTCTTTTTCTAAAATAAATGCAGCCTAAGTTACTCCTTATAACATCAGCTATCTATCAGTGAAAGTCCCGTCAAAATCAGTCCAGCCGTTTCGGAGATTAGCAGGAACATACAGACAGACAAAAAAAAATTAAAAATAGTTTTTTTCTTATTAGTTATTTTATTTATCTGTATATTCGTGTTTCATCCGCTGTGGAAAAGAGCGCGTAGACCGGGCAGGTCAAGCTATAACTTTAGAATTTAGATTATCCAAACGATTGAAATTAAACTAACGATACTGTAACACTTAAACGGAATGTCTCATTGAAAGGTGTTACTGAGTTATTCGATTGAGTCTTTAATTAGTACAATTGTTTTGAGGCAGTGGTAGCCCAGTGGTAACGCGCTCGCTTGGGAAACCAAATGAAGGGGGTTTAAATCCCATGTCTCGCACATCTGATTATAATTTCTCATGTCCGTATAATTTTCAACATGATTACAATTTGCCTTATAGTAAAGGTAAACATCGCGAGGAAACCGGCATGTCTGAGATAACTTAGCAAGTTTTCGATAGACATGAAGTGATCTCCCTATAGACATAAAAACCGACAGTAAAACTTTACTACAAGCACTAACAAAAAACTCAACAAAATCAAAATACATACTAGAATGTTACAAAACATTAGAACATCTCTCCCAAACCAATATAGTAAAACATTGTTGGGTAAAAGGTCACACTAATAACACAGGCAACTCTACAGCCGACAACCTAGCCAAACAGGACTCAAGGCTAAAAGTACAAGGGCCTACACCTCTAACCCCAATCCCCTACAGTGAATATAAATCATGGTTAAATAACAACTCAAACAAAACAGTTGACACAATATGGAAGGCAAATACGGACTGCCGTCAATCAAAAGAAGCCTTTCCCAAACCTAACAACACGCCTAGATAGACCTAAACCTAAACCTGTGGTGGAACTTATAACAGGACACTGCCATCTCAACAAACATCTTTTCAACATAGGTCACACGGACAGCGCCCTATGCAGAGCGTGTCTCCGAGTAGATGAAACACCACCTCACATTCTGCTAGAATATAATGAACTGAAATATATACGCGCAGAAAAACTCGGCCCCAAAAGATCGCTTCCGGAAATCTTCCAGGAAACCGGCAACCTGCTAGATTACTGGGACGCTCTGGGGTGGAAAGAATAACACACGAAGTAGCACAAGCTCGTTCAACGGACAAACCTGCCTAAGTACGGAAAACGTCGTGCAAGAAGAAGAAGAAGAAGATCCCCCTCGCATTAAGGACAGACCCGTGCCCAGCAGTGGAGCATTAAAAAAAAGACTCAATACATGCAATACAATATAACACGATAACTCTAACATTATCTACTTACAAATACCAATAACCTATATATCTGTGGTTTTCCTTACTATATACTTATAAGTAGGACATAAGTTACATATAAAATACGACAAATCACTATCGTTACTAAGGAAAAGAGAAGATAGATTGGGTATTCGGATTTACCATGATACCATTACTTTATTAATAAAATAATGTTTTAATACGGTAGTAATGAAATAAAACAGTACAGGCACAATGAGCCGCCATTTAATTTCATTCTTGTATTTGCTCGGGTAATATACAACCTCGTAAGTACTAATAAGAGATCGTTAATATTTATTAAGAGCTAAAAACGTCGCCAACTAAATTATTAAAATCAATAACCTGATTTAATACTGTTAATCCTGACTTACTGAGACAATTTTTTAAATAAACTCCTTTTATTTGAAGCCACCCACTATCAGAGGCCTGCCACTTGCCAGCCCCCAATATTAATGCTAGCGATTAATATCACAGATTTACATGAGACTAGGAGCGACGTGAACGACGGGATAACACGTGTTAATCAGTTAATGAGTTCCCGCTGAGAGTTAATAAGACGCCGTAATAATTACATTTGAATCTTCGTTTTTTGGGTTTCACTTTTAAACTGCGTGAGGCCGATCCTATATTATAGATAACGAATGTCATTTGTCAATGTTCGTCTCGTGTGGTGCTTTTTGACCGACTTCAAAAAGGAAGGAACAGTGGGTATAAGAGGGGTTTTAGATTATGTGTAGGTATGTTACGCTATATCCTCACCAATTTTTTTTTATTGCTTTAACAAAAAATCATTTTAAGGATGGTATAAATACTTTTAAAGTGATATTGAAGGGAGAATATATTCAGTTGATTAAATAATAAATAATAATTTGTAAAAGGTAAAAAAGTGGTTCTAATAAAATTGATATGTATATGACATAACTATGACGGCTCATACGGTGTAGTGACACCATAGTTTGATATCATGGTCTAAGATCCGGCTGCAAGATTTCTACGTTCTTCGATTATTTAATCATTATCAATTTTTTATATACAACTAGCAACTTACCCTCGCTTCGCTCGGGTGCGTCCGTAGGTACGTATTAATTTTTTTGAGCGAAATCTTCTTTTTCTAAAATAAAAGTAGCCTAAGTTACTCCTTATAATATCAGCTATCTGTCAGTTATAGCCCCGTTAAAATTGGTCCAGCCATTTCGGAGATTAGCCGGAGCAAAGGGGCAGACAGACAGACAAAAAATTTAAAAATTGTGTTTTTCGTATAAGTACCGTATATAATTCCATATGCATTTAGTACAAAGCTGTTATTTTGACATTACAAACAGACACTTCAATTTTATTATAAAAAGGACAATACGTTTTGGCTGGGCTGCCTATTAAAATGTGCATTTTTAATTAAATTAATAATAATTAACTTTTTGGAACAAAATCGATTCATTTGTTATTAAAATAAATCATACTCCACTTCACAGAAATATACTCGTACGTAGAGAACTTGATAAGTGATAGTTGCCGTTGCGCACTTGGCCGCAACCTCTTCGCAGCCAGGTGTAAGCAGGTTATATATTGTTACATTTATACGTTCATGGCGTATATTAATTATTTATATATCAAAATAAATATAAATAAATATGTTGGGACATTAACACACAGCACCATCTAGTTCCATGGTAAGCTACGAGGCTTATGTTATGGATACCAGATAGTTGATAAACTACACATATATAACTTTAATACATACATATTATAAATATAAACACCCATGACTAGAGTACAAACATTCGTGCTCATCACACAAATGAATGCTCCCAGCGGGACTCGAACCCGCGACCGCTGGCACAGAACGTAGGGTCAGTACGAACTGAGCCAAACGTACCGTCTATATATCAAATTAAAGCTAATTTTTTCTGTACCTGATAAAATATCTCTACCTATGTAAAAGTGGCCGCAAATAGGGGTTACTAGCTGTTAAAGATAGATTAAAGTGAAAGAGAGTTAGCGCGTTAGTTAACTGTTTGTTGCCATGGTAACCGTTGCTATTGTCTGACAAATGATATACATATAATATAATATTCTTTCCTTAAATAATATTCTATAAATATATGATTTTAATATGCCTAATATGCCTTATTTAATTATTTTTATTAATTTATCATTCCTTTTACAAACAGAGAGTTGTGACATACAGGATGGATCTTCTTGTTTAAGTAGTAACATTCTGTAGAGTATAGACTATTTAATTTTTATGAAGTAATTACTTCAAAACACGCATTGTGTGACCTTTTAACAGTGCATTGTTTTTCTTGCAAAAATCGATATTTTAATCGATAATTAAAGCAGATCTCTTATCAGTCGATCGCATCTCGTTTTTCCACTCGAATGAACTAGAGTGACATTATCTATGAGACGTCATGTTCTTGATTGAACGATTTGCTATGTGTCCGGATATTTTTATACGATGACAATACCTTAAAGATATTGAATTTTATAAATAGTACATACATTATTGATCTGTCGACCAGAATGTGCAGAGCGGTCGTTTTATGGTATTTTTATTTCCACTATGTGTATGATACTTAATGGTAGCCAAAAATTCTTTACAATATAGGACGTCCGTCATCCCAGTCCTGTATGGGAAATAATAAATAAATATGTTGGGACATTAACACACAGCACCATCTAGTTCCATGGTAAGCTACGAGGCTTGTGTTATTGATACCAGATAGTTGATACACTACACATATATGACTTTAAATACATACATATTATAAATACGTATGTACGACTGTTCTTCTCATCATGCTATTTGATTTTTTAGTAATGCAATTTTTTTTATGCTTCAAACGCAGACGTACGCATATTCTACATAAATAGGCACTAATCGCCTATTCATTTACAGTTTTATCGCTAACATTTAACAACACTCGTATATAGAACCTAATAATATTAATTTCAAAAAGAAATAATAAATTATGTACTTTTGTAGTTGAAGATCATTTTATTTTCTTTTTAACTTAACATTTTGATTACATATAATGAATACTGACGTTCGTCTTCACTTTCCGGCAGTAAAGAAAGATTATGATTGTAAGCTGGCCATATGAACGACGTAGTGACGCACAACCGAAATCAAATTAAGTTAAAATCGATTTATTCTTACTGAAAATTAGCGGATGCAAACGGACAGAGTTTTTTTTTAATTTATGCTTTAGTGTTATGCTAGTAACCATATGAAAGTATAGCATATCGATTTCGTATTCAATTATACATATTTTATAATCAACAACTAAAACCTGGAAATATTTTTAAAATTTATACGATTACCTAGATTTACGATAAAATAATTTATTTGGTAAAATATTGAGTTATGTAAAATGTTTAACATTTAATTTCTATAATATTCAACGCCAATCTATGAGCAATGGAGTTTAGTGCGGTGCATTTCTCCATCTGTTATTTATCGATAATGTCCATATTAATCTCGATTTGCTGTCAATGTGGTCGTTTTGCGGCGCCCGAGCGGCACTTTGCAAATCCTATCATTACCCTTCGCGCCTTAGGAAGCCGGCTAGTGATGTTATCTAGTAATTTTATCGATAGATATTGATGTGTGATAGTGTTGTATTTCATTGTGCTCTCTTGTTGTATTTTTTGGATTGTGAGAAAATTATGATTATTATCGGTGTAAAGGCAGAAGCTTTTATATTATAGATGCATATTTATTATATTTTAATTATCGTATCGTTTTGATACTTAATAACTAAATGTAAAATCTGATCTGATGAAGAAGAAGAAAGCTGAAGCTGATCTGATGATGATTATTACTAGAAAATCCTTTATGTTTGGGCTCATTTGAGTTCTTTATAGGAGTCCTAAACGTTATAGTTGGTCAGAACAGCGTCTCTTTAGTTTTGTGTTTTGTCGGTCTGTTCATCTTAACTTCCTACTTCTGTGGCCTACCACAATATTCTTTTATAATTAATCACTGTTAAGAGTTTATAAAGTAGGGCTATACCTATCGGAAGGTTTAAATAAAAATATGCGCAAAAACCAAGAGTTTAATCCAATGTTACAAAAATACCGTCCAAATATAATCAAAATTTCTATTTTTATCGACAAATTGCTATCGTCGTTAGACGTATAGTGTAAGTGCATAAGCATCTTAGTGTCCGAACGGTTGTCTTAACTCTTAAGCTACACTTTATGAATCCTCGGCTATTATCATTCTGTGCGAGATGAAGTGGATGCTGTTAGTCATTTCCTTAATATTAGCTAGAGGGCATTGGACTTAGAAAATATTTTGATTTTAACGATGAACATATTATTTGATTATAAATTAAATATAAAATCTACTGAAACGAGACAACTATTAGATATGTTTTTAAAAGAATTCCAGTTTCTAAGTCACCGTTGAATGACTTAAATCTCTTTCTTTACTGAAATCTCAAATCAACTCAACTCAAATCAAAAGTTCCGGATATTATTTTTAGATTAAGGCTTCTCAATTTCATTTATATAATAATCTATATATATATATATATATATATATATATATATATATATATACATATATATATAAAAGGCAAAAATGATTGACTGATGATTCAACCCCCAAGGGGACGAAATAGGGGATTAAAGTTTGTATGAAACGTTTTACTCCGTGGATATATTTGCGTGAAATTTCGTATCTTTTGTAGTTTGATCGCGAGCGAAGCCGCGGATTCTGCTAGTATTTACATAATGCGTATACGCACACCATATTGTGCTACACGTTGGACTACCTACATTCGTTTGACGGATCGCTGACGTCTATACAATCAAGCTATAAAAGGCAGTGAATTTAGCCCTAAACCACATCCTGGTCATATATGAATCTATGATTTATTAGATCACTATTTCACTTGACTACTTCATACATTATTCATTTCGCCGACTCCTGCGGTGTTTCGGCCTAGACGCGCTAGATCATGTACAAATCTGTTGAACAATAGATAGTGAGTCAGTTTCAAATATTTGACCAATTTCCTTAAATGATAGATAGATGACATCGATTGTTCCTTCATACTGTGACACATAATAGGAAAATAACTGGTTCAAATTAAATTTAAATATGTTGGGACATTAACACACAACACCGTCTAGTTCAATGGTAAGCTACGAAGCTTGTGTTGTGGATACCAGATAGTTGATACACTACACATATATAACATTAAATACATACATATTATAAATATAAACACCCATGACTGGAGTACACACATTCGTGCGCATCACACAAATGAATGCCCCCAGCGGGACTCGAACCTGCGACCGCGGGCCCAGCAAGTAGGGTCACTACAAACTGAGCCAAACGTGTCGTTAAATTATTGTATTTCAACTGTTTGATGTACCTACATATATGATACACTAGCGACTGGCCCTCGCTTCTCTCGGGTTCGTCCCTAGTTACGTTTTTACGGTTGGTATGGAATAGACTATATATACATAGATATATACATAGGTATAATGAGTTTTATTTCCCTTACTTGAAAAATGATTGATTCTCCACACAAACATTTATCTCCCTTTTCACCCCCTTAAAGGATGATTTCCGGGATAAGAACTAATCCGGGATAAACTATGTCTTTCCCAGGGTCTCAAACTATCTTCATACCAAATTTTACCTAAATCTGTTTAGCGGAGCTTTAGTTAATCCATTAAAAACGAACATACAAACATTATAATTATTATAATATTAGTATAGATTAGGGGAAACGTTACTACAAGGCAGTTTTTATCATTTGTTCATGCATTTTTGGGTTTGTACTATAAATACTTATTACCATCTTTACGAGAACACAAACGAAAAAAGTAATAAAAACTCGTTTCGCAATTCTTAATTAGGTGCTTTTTAATTATTTATAGTCTGCACAGAATAAAACCGGTGACCTATTACGTTAAAAGGTACATCCCTTTAAGTGAAGGATTGACTGACTGACGGACAGCATAGGCTTAGAGATAGGGTCTCGACCTGACTAGAGAGTATGAAAACACAATAATAAACGTATACCCAATACAAAATCACTACGGCAAAGAATCAAACCTGTAACCTTTTCGATTTGACTATATCATCCATTAGTAGTTAACTCGTTATTTAGAACGTGACACCAATTATTTTCACCTAACGTTCAACACGAATTGGTTATAAATTAATTAGATTCAACTGAGCTTTACCTATCATCGTCATCACTGGAAGCTACAAGGCCAAAGCCAATTGAGCAGTATTCAGATGAAAGCTGCCTACTGCCTCATCTAGGGTCATCTGACCCAGATCTTCGGTCATCAAACTACATGACACTTAATTAAGTGAAGGGCGAAATGTCCAGTGTTTTCGCAATTGCATTATATAAACGTTAGTTAGTTCTAACTTGTCTAAATTTAGTAGATAACGCTTATCTGTTACGTCTAAGGTGTATTAGTCTGGGCGTTCGTCAATCAGATTTGATTTGTGAAAGCTACTGTGTTGTCTGAAATGTTCTATTGGCTATATTAGGAGTACCTTCTGGATATCTAAATTATAATCAGTTTCCTACTTTATTATATATTTAAGTGTATTTACTTGTAATGGAATAGAAATTATATCAATTTTATTTTATTTTACTGAATACAAACACAAAAAAAAATATTATTAAAAAAATATAATATATAACCGTCCGTCATCGCTTGATTTTACTTAGCTAATATATTTTTATGTTCTTTCTTAATTCTCGGAGTTTATAATACTAAGTATGGATTATTGATTTAAGTTGTAAAAAAACTGTATTAGATGTAAAAATATCAGTTTTCTGAAGGTTTAGCATTGTAATATTTTTAACATATACAGGGTGGATTTTTGAGACGGGACAGTAAGGGCAGGTACCTTAAATACTATAGTTACAGGAAAACGTTCCTAGGAGACCATCCATAACTTTTTGAGATATTCTGAACTGCATTCACAGATTTTGGAAAAAATGTACAGTCAGCGAGAAAAATGCTAAAACTCGAAAAAATTTTTTTTTATGTCAATCGATCCTATTTCATGTAGGGATCAAAAGACTCTATGGGACCATTTAAGGTTTGAGTACTAGAAGTGACAGAAATCGCCAAAATCTTTTCCCATACATTTTGTATGGAAAAACGTTTAATCAACTCGAAATATTCTTTGTTGCCAAACGGTACTATTTTTTAATGTGATCAAAAGATTCTTTGAGGCCAACTGAAGTTTGAGTACAGAAACTACGGTAAGTCACAATTTTTCTAGTTTTTGTTAAGCCGGTCTCGTGTCGTACTGTACCTAGAAGCAAAATTACCTACCTAAGTAGAAAATCACAATTGCATCGACAAATAAAAATAAAATAAAATTATATCAACTAAACATGTATTTTTAAACATGATATCCATACAAGTAAATTATCGGCTGCTACTTGCTCAGTGCAAAAACGAGTGAACTAGGATGAATATCGTGTAAAAATACATGTTTAGTTGATATAATTTTATTTTATTTTTATTTGTCGATGCAATTGTGATTTTCTACTTAGGTAGGTAATTTTGCTTCTAGGTACAGTACGACACGAGACCGGCTTAACAAAAACTAGAAAAATTGTGACTTACCGTAGTTTCTGTACTCAAACTTCAGTTGGCCTCAAAGAATCTTTTGATCACATTAAAAAATAGGACCGTTTGGCAACAAAGAATATTTCGAGTTGATTAAACGTTTTTCCATACAAAATGTATGGGAAAAGATTTTGGCGATTTCTGTCACTTCTAGTACTCAAACCTTAAATGGTCCCATAGAGTCTTTTGATCCCTACATGAAATAGGATCGATTGACATAAAAAAAAATTTTTTCGAGTTTTAGCATTTTTCTCGCTGACTGTACATTTTTTCCAAAATCTGTGAATGCAGTTCAGAATATCTCAAAAAGTTATGGATGGTCTCCTAGGAACGTTTTCCTGTAACTATAGTATTTAAGGTACCTGCCCTTACTGTCCCGTCTCAAAAATCCGCCCTGTATATATATATATCCACTCCAAAGTAAGGGGACCATTGCACAATGCAAACTTTTTATCGATCGATGCTTTAGATGAAGTTCATTATCAGTATGAAAATAATATAGTCATATAATAATATGATGTATGTACGTCCATATAAAATATTAATGCTTGCATCCTTCTTCATACATGTAATTCATTCATGAACGTATGAACTATGAACCCAACTAAACAATTGGCAGATAGAAAGTGTGCAGTGTTAGGGGCACTGAGTGTGATACCTGATGAGGTGCCAGTCACACACTTCCTCATTACGTCAGAAGTCTTCCTCCATGAGCAATGATCATCTCGTCACTCGTCTGCCTGAAGTCACGTTTGCAATTCCGTATATAATTCAAATGGATGTCATCATCTCAATATCACTGAGTCAGTCAATTTGAAGTTTAATCGTGCATTTTAATTGGATAGATTGTCACCATATTCGCAATACATATAACTGGCGGCGCGTTCTCGCTTCATTTGGTTTTAATAATATTGAAATAGAATCATACTTTTATCCGGGAACCATTTTCTAGACTTACGCGAATGTTTGACATTCATTCATATTTTGTTCTTGACGAAACCGTAAACGGAACAAAAATATAAAATCTATACTGTATATATTAATATTATAAAGCTGAAGAGTTTGTTTGTTTGTTTGCGCGTTCAAACGCGCTAATCTCCGGAACTACTAATCTGATTTGAAAAATTCTTTTTGCATTAGATAGTCCGTTAACTGTGGAAGGCTATAGGCTATCATCCCGGAAAAATGTACGGTTCCCGTGGGATAGATTTGTTTTTGTCTAGGGACGAACCCGAAGCGAAGCGAGGGTTAGTCGCTAGTAAAATAATATTCTAATCGCGACAAAATACCATACCAAGATTGAGTGGCAAAACCAGATTTTATGACGATTGTTTAAACTTTAAAGTATTAACATATAACAAACAATTTTACTTTTGCACTAATAAAATGAGTATGAATATAAATACTTTAAAGTCGTTACCAAGGTAATTAAGCCCGAGTATATATAAAAAGTAAACATTTCAAGACCTAATTCCGCGAAATTAACTCATGACGATACTAAAATAGACCCTGTCAATCTCATGCATTCATCTTTACTAGACGCAAAACAATTGGAAATTATCGAATTGAACCCGCTCCATCTGCAACCAGGCGCTGTACAAGAATTGAGTTAATTAAACCCGTAGAAGGTATCTACATCTGGTATACAATCCTTAACCTGATATGCTGTATTTGCAAAATTATCATCCAAGTTCATTTGCACGGGAAAGTGTTGCATCAAATGTTTTGTTTTTTCGTCTCGGCCGTGTAACGTGTGCCTTTGTTGATTACTTTTTTTCTTGTTGAAGAAACATAATCCCGCATCGCGATCAGTTCTCAGAACATTACTATGGATTGTCGAATGTAAGCACAGTAAAGAACACAGTGAAAATGAAAGTTGCTTGATTTGACGCCCATGTATGTATCGAGGTTTTGTTTCTATTGGTGGGCATTATAAGTGTAATATTGTACCAGTAGGTCAAATAAAAAAGTATTAATTTAACTTGATTATTAATAAACTTTTAAATAAAACCTTAACTTCAATAAATAAATTAATGAGTAGAACTAGATTTTTTCAAAAAAATATACAATATTCTATAGCTCCCAAGACAAAGTGATACCTCACTTCTTTTCCTCTATTCTGTAATTCTAAGTACCTATCGGCATTGTCTGTTGCTTAAAATTTGCTCTTTATGAGGAAATGGAATCTCAGACCACCGACGTAGACAGTGAGTGCAAGGCAAAACATACGCCAGTGCACCGTGACGATACGATACATATTATATAGCAGAAATAAGAAAAATAAGTCTAATAAGATTTCATTCCGTCACCGGATTTGAAAACAATATGTTTTTGTTCTCCTAATTACACTAAAATATTCAAAAAGAAATTCCAATGAATGACAAGAATTCTGTTTATATTTGTCATAAATTGGACGTTTAATCGCTTATACACCCCAAAACACCGCATAAGCTGTATCCCACCTCCGGACCTTCCAATAACGATGACTCAAAGTGCGCAGAAAAAAACAAACATGCTGGCACGTTCGTAACAAAACCCTGAATGGCTGATAATATCGCGTTCACGATTAAAAGTAAATCAGTCGATGCTATTCACCGGTGACCGTCTTGCACACAACCCCCAATAAATGGTTCATAAGACATTAAGCAAAGGGTGATTCGAAGAATGGACCACCAACGAAGCCATTGATCCAATTCCATAACGGTCAGTATGTGACATTTTTTGTCAGTTCTGTTTCACGTTTTATGATCGCTGTTAGAAACTATAATGAGATAATTTGTTGTCGATTGTGTAGTTTAGACGCGCCTTTGTGCTAAATGACAAAGGGAAAACAAATCTGTACATGTGTACAATTCATTCGCAATTAGAGTTTTTGAAGTTTTTGATTGACGACTCATGTATTCGTGCAATCTTACCATACATAAGAAACATTAAAAAAAAAAACAGAAATAATAAGACTGAACCGTTTAGTTCTTACAAGTAACGAACTTATGACCTCCATCTCAATGAGGGGTAATTGTTTCTTTGGGCTTTCTCAATTTAAAACATTAAAATGCACCATCCTACTAGAAGGTTAATAAAATTGTCAACAAATACATTATAATTGTACGAATGCATTACACGGAAAACATTAAGAACAAGATGATATCATTTAAATGTGAATAATAATAATCGTCCTGATTTACCGTACAGGCAATTATAATTGATATATTGTGAGATGTAAACAAGTTTTCAACAAGTTACGTTTCCGTGTGGAAGATTAAGTCGCGTCGTTTTCCTAGATTCCGTTAATAGTGCTATTACTGTTAACTTTCTAGGCTATCGCTGGAATCCTGAAGCTTCCGACGAATAAGGAATTTTACCACTTTTGCTCCCTTCGATGAAAATAGCTAAGATACATTCTTATTGGATTGCTGTATTGTCTCCTTAGCGGCGAGTGCGTAGATAACGCCGATACGTATCGATGGCTTGGACGTTTCTACTATGATAATAATCGAGAAATTGCTTCTCGTCTTTTGTTTGAAATATGTAAAAGATAATCCTTTTCTAAAAAAAATCTAAAGTCTATAGAATATCGTAAGAAAACACATGTACCAGCATTTTTCTATGTAATGGTCGCATGCTTATATAACTAACTGATATTGTATATAGCCATTTATGGGCATAAAATCTTATATCTTTTAAAATAAAAAAAAAAAACATAAAAATTACAGGCACTATTATATAAAAACAGTAATTAAAAAAGTTAAAAATCCCAACGACGGACGACGGTAGGTACTTAATATTTTTAAAATCCTTCCTTTTGAGCCGCAATCGGGTAAGAGTGAATAGTCAAACTCTGCTATCGAAGTTTTTCTAAAAGAACAAATAAAAAAGTATTTCGCCATATTTGTTCCAAATCTTACAATTCAAACCCGACATGTGTGCAGCAGTCATACATATGAGCCTAAACGAAATATTCAATCTATTTCAATCATTATTAATCTCTCTCACTTATGGCAATCATTTGCGTTAAATAATTCAGTGATTTATTGTTATTTATTGATAACGTGCGAGATTTTCAAAGGCCCGAGAAGGGAAATGTTTGTTTGTTTATGAAGGAAATTCTTTAGGATTTTTTATGGGAAATGCGTACGTAGTAGTTTCGTAAATCGTACTCACTATAAATTAAAATGTGAAAAAGAATATTATAGCTATTATTAACTAACTAGCGGCTCACCCTCGCTTCGCTCAGGTTCGCCTCTAGACAAACAAAAACAAATCTATCCCACGGAAACCCTACATTTTTCCGGGATAAAAAGTAGCCTTGTTGATTTTTTGATATATGAACTATATTATTGTAAAGTTTCATTAAAATACAACCAGTAGTTTTTGTGTACTAAGCTGTATAAATTACTGTAGTTTTTTAACTATCCCACGAGAACTCTTTAATTTTTCGGGATGAAAAGTATTTAAGATGTTGACCGGAGATATAAGGTACCGCGATGTAAAATTTCATTTAAATCGGTCTAACAGATTCGGAGATTAGCCCGCACAAACAGACGAACAGACAGAGAAACAAAAAAAATGTAAAAAAATCTAGATTTGTTCTATTTCTCTTCTTACATCCCCCTGACTCGGTTTTTAGCATTTTTTTTTCTATGTATTATTATATGTACAGACATTCAATCTCTACAGTATTATTATGTGTATAAATTATGCCCTTTTTATATTTTAAAAACGTCTTCACTAAATATATTAAGTGAGTCTGTCTGTGTATTTGTTTATTTATTAGATTGTGATTCTTGCATTACGATGAAGTATCGGCCCGGTCTGACTTTTTAACAAGGAAATAGCTTACAAACTAAACAATGAATAGAAATATCAAATCATTTGTATCTATATACATAATACATATAATAAAACAGTAACTTAGCGAAATCGATGTGCGCGTTTCACGCAAAGTACTGAACTGATTTAACTAAGTTTTGTGTAGTGATAACTTATTACTCTGATCAACATTTAGGATACCTTTTACTACAGGCAATTTTTTCATTCCTACGGTAAAACACAATAACTGGCTCTATCGAGTCGTCCTTAGAAATTTATATGGCTAACGCTGACTAAACCTTATAAGATACATCAAAACACTGTATTAGAAAATTCTAGGTCTTATAAGGCCTACAGAAAAATCTGCAATTCCATAAGTCTTTCTCCTCAGCCCTAAGGTACGCTCACAATAATATTATATATATATATATATTTATATATATATATATATATATGTGTGTGTGTGTTACTAAACGCCGCCATTATTTTATAAAAGAATATGTTTTTCCCTAACTAAATTTCACCAATTATCCTCATGAAGCTCCCTGCGGTCCGGGGCTCAATCAATTATAGTCAAGCGTGACTGTTAATCCGACGGTTTCACACTCGATTGGGGTGCAGTGTTTCGGCGGTAATTGATTACCGCCTGCTATTTAGGGCTCTAAGTGAATTACTGCAAGGGATGTTTTGGGGAAATTTGATTTTTCCAATATCCTGAACAATTTTACTTAGCAAAAATCAGTCCATACCATTAGGATTCGCAACCTGAAGTAATGTCCCAACATATTTATTATTTATTATTTTTTATTTAGTTTCGGAGATTAGCCCGTACAGACAAACAGACAAAGAAACAAAAAAATTGAAAAAAAAACTGGATTTGTTCTATTTCTCTTCTTACACCCTCCTGACTCGGTTTTTAGCATTTTTTTTTTATGTTTCGATTTGTAAGAAAATTGATTGTATTATCACAAAATCTATAAAAAAATTGAATCTCGTTAGGTTTACAGATACAGATTTTGAAAGGATCGTTGGAGTTCATCTCTGAGTACAGAATTATGGCACAACCTCAAAAGAGTCTGTATTCAGAAATGGTTATGGCTTTATAGAATAAACGTATTAAAATGCGGCTTATTTCTTCACGTTCCAACTATTTTATAGATATGTCTCAATACTTATAATAATTTCGTTATAATCAATGTAATAATTACTATTACAGCCATAAAGTACTATTACAGAAATGACTTTTGCGTCTATCACAAATATAAATTCGAATTACAAATATTTTTTAATCGACTGCCATAATATATGTTAATATTACGCTATGTCCGCGGCCAGTGCTAGTTATAAAATTCATATAAAACCTCTTTATTACAATACTAACGACTCGCCCTCGCTTCGCTTCGGGTTCGTCCCTAGAAAAAAACAAATTATCCCACGAGAACCGTACATTTTTTCCGGGGTGATATATAGCCTATAGCCTTCCTCAGTTAACGGGCTATCTAATGCAAAAAGAATTTTTCAAATCGGATCAGTAGTTCCTGAGATTAGCGCGTTCAACCAAACAAACAAACAAACAAATTCTTCAGCTTTATAATATTGGTATAGTTTGATGCGATGCAATATAGCATGAACGCTTATGCATGGACGCAATTTGTATGTATGAAAAGCAAAATCAAATTATATTCATAGATATAGGTAATCGAATTGATAAAAAGCTATACAGTATACATATGTGTATTCAGAATTAATAATTGTGTTTAAAGCATGCCATGTAAAGTTAAGAGCGGGAGTTACTAGTATAAAATAATTTCTAAAAGTAGTAGGTACTTCTAAATATAAAACGTATTACCAAAATAGCTTACTATTTACCTATTGCCCTCTCAGCACGGTACGTACAACGTACTACGTAGGGTGTCAACCCCACAAATGTCACAAACAAAACATCCGCCTTAATCTCAAAGGAATTTTTCAATCAACCGCATACACTTCATAATTCCTTCACAGTTGAGCATGAGAACCTGGTGATAAAGATCTTAACGAAGCAATTTGTACTTTAGGAAGTTGCTGGTAGGTTTAGTTTCGCTTGATCGTGTGGAAGGTGAAAATAATGTGAAATGGCGCATACAATAGGTTAGGTCGGTCATTGAAACAAATCTGTTTAGGGCGCAGAGTGCACGCAAACATCCGCACAGAGGGATCTGCTTTGAACAGTTGATTGAAAGATTAAGTTATATCTTTAAAGGGGACTTTACAAATTGAAATAGATTTACATACATTAATAGCTTTTTATTGGTAATTTATAACCTATTCGATACACATGGGACACTGTAATTTGTGTAAATATTTTCAAAGCTTGTCAATTATTATCATGCCTCGATAGCTCAAACTCAAATATGTAGACCTGCGCAGGCGCAGCCACACGCATTGTTTACAGATAAACATCTTGTTCGTCAATCACTACCAGGACCCACCCCTATAAAGGACCCTTCTCTGTCCACTCGACTTGATGCCTTTGTTATATAGATATAAGGTTCATCTTAATTTATTCAATAGAATTAATTTATGGCCGTTAATAGAAAAATAGAACATCAGGTGGCGTTTGTTGGAGGTTAAACATTATTACTGACTTTAGAGGCGTTATATTTGAACCTGTCAAATTATTCTTGATCGATCATTATAATCGATTCCACTAGGAGAATATGTATTGTTTGTTTCCAATTTGATATAAGAATAGTCAAATGTAAAAACGAACAAGAATTATATAAAAAATAAATGTATAGTATTTTTTATAAAAACAAATCCGATATATATTTTATTGTACACAACAATTAACATAACAATTCTCACATAAACATAATGTTTGCTTCACAATATAGCATTCAACAAAATTGAAAAACGAACTGCTCATTTAAAAATCAATTTGCGTTATCTTGTATCACCGGTCGCGTAACTGCGAATTTCCGAATGATGTGATCGCCAAGGAGCTAACGAATGGTCAAAACAAATCATCGGACGATACGGTTCGTCAGCGGAACGTGCGCCCCATAACCAATTTGCCGACTCACAATTCTCATTATAGGAAACGACACTCCACACACTCTAGACCGTAACCGAAGGGCATAAGGAATGCTCATCCATTTCGGGAATCTTCGTATAGTAAAATTATTGTTGTAAAATCACAGAAGACTGATTTATATAGAGCGGGCCGACTCGCCCGATGTGTCCAATAAATCTCAATCAAGATCAGAGATGCGATATGATGGCTCGTCTGTCGGCGCCGCGACCAAAGATAGTCACGTTACATAAGTAGATTTGCGTAGTAATGAACTGTCTTTTTTTCGTCGTCGTCTCGTGTTTTCTCCATTTCCATATACATGGGACCGTGATGAATGTTATTGATAGCGCGCTCCGCCACCAGACAGTGTGACATCGCCGCCGTCTTAATCCTCCCCACAAAAAGACATCGTAAGCGTTTGCGAAATATAGTTTATACCTATACCTATAATAAAATTTTAACTGAGTCGAATCTATACATTGAATATTTTTTGGAAGATCTTATTGAAATAGTCATTATTATCGATACTGAGGCCAAATCGCATCACGAAAAAACTACTGGACAGATTTTAGACGTTTTACTGCGGGAAAATATCTCATCTCTGAAAAAGCTATGCTAAACATTAAAACGTAACTAGGGACGAACCCGAACGGAGCGAGGGTGAGTCGCTAGTATACATCGCAATACAGACTTATAAGAAGGGAGCGTATGGAATATTTGCGATTGTCAAGTAAAGGGGAAAACTCAATTAACAAACATTTGAATGGAATTTATGAAGTAAAAAAGGAGGAGGAAATTTTCCCATACAAAGATAAGATTGAAAAGGAAGGGTGAGATCTAACAATACAACAATACAATGAATACATCCCTACAATGATGTATTAGGCGATGGGATCGACAGTTTTGGAATAAATCACCTAGCTGCAGTAATGCGCCCGGGCTTCGGAGGCCGTATCACCGCCTTATCCAGCCAACACACGCGTGCTGTCGGTTCATTATTTATACGACACTGGAATGAACGAATTTTTAACTATAAATCTTATAACATAATACAAGTTAAAATTACTTGCTCGAAAACAAGATAATTTTGATTTATCCTGAATCTTTTACATTCCTGTTTTGGAAGATTTCTGATTTCACTTGTTGATACTCGAATGTTAAAATTAAGGCAACAAGAAAATGCGTGAAAATCTTGATACTTATGAGTTATGATTATGTAAAGCTATAATATTATGATTATAAATGCTATATTTTCGCAAAAAATTAAATATAATGGTAATTTCAAAAAAAACTGTCGTAGGTCTAATATAATTTCCTTGGCAATATATACAACTAGACTAATTTGAAACATTTTTTGTATTATAGAACAGAAATCTACCTATACCTAAATAAATAAACTCGCGAACGAAGCCGCAGGCAAAATAAAGCTATAACATAATATAAACATTACCTACTAACCTGTAAAACTCTGCAGTACTTCGTGGTCCCTTTTTTATAGTTTTAGGGGGTTTTGTAAATAAGTTTTAAGTATGTACATTCGTCTAAAAATAATGGTCCAAAAACTTTGTGACATTATTGTTTATAAAATTAATATATTTACTGTACAAGACAATAACGTTAATTTTAGTCAATAAATAAAATAAAAGCATTATATTTTACCCTTCTAAAGGCAGTGGTAGCCCAGTGATAACGCGCTTGCTTGGGAAACCGAGTGAAGCGGGTTCAAATCCCAGGTCTCACACCTCTGATATTTTCATGTGCGAATTATTTCTAACATGATTACCACTTGCCTTACGGTGAAGGAAAACATCGTGAGGAAACCTGCATGTCTGAGAGAACCTAGCGAGTTTCGAAAGACATGTGAAGTCCGCCAACCCGCACTTCGCCAGCGTGGTGGACTATGGCCTGATCCCCCTCGTATTGAAGGGAGGCCCGTGCCCAGCACTTGGACGTTAAAAAGGGCTAAATACAATACAATACAATTTTACTCTTATTAAACTTCGAGAAACGTAACCCTAAATGAAAACCAATCGCTTCTTTTATTTTCAATGGATACAGTCAAGGCCGAGTTCAGACTTTGTTATATTTCTAAGGCAATTACCATACAATATATGACAAATACGATATAATGTTTTTATTGCGGCTAAATAATAGGCTGCCATTGTTTTAAAACAAATAAAATATACAATCTACTAGTAAAGAAAAAAGTTCTTCTGATAATTTCATAAGAGCTTAAAATAACTCACTCGTCAAAAATCGAACTTGCGACCTTCAGCAAAAAGAAAATTCGAAAATTTTTTTTTCAAGATCTGAGTGACTTATTCTTTACTGCATTGGATTATTACGAAACATGTACAATGTTTGCAACAGGCAAATACCTCGTAGAAATTGAAATTATGTCGAGGGTGAAAAGTAGGTCCATGTCACTTTCTGACAATCTTATTTTTGTGCAAATTATCATATTGATTCGTTGCTGCGTCGATGAAAGATATACAAACAAACACTTTTGTATTTGTTATATTAGTAAGGACTAGATTTTGCCTACTGCTTTGTTTGCGGTTTTTTTCGCATATAAATGTTGCCTTCCTAAAGGTTACCTGTAACCTTTCCCAACATGAATATTACTTGAAATGAATGAACGCTATGAAATGCCGATATTAACAAGTAACAACATATAAAAAACAAACTAAAAAGTTATCTCAAGAGCTTTATAATTCGGAAAAAAGCATATTAATATAAGTATATCTACGCAAACATTTACATTTACTTCTTGCAAGATCGAACTCCCTATCTCCTTCGTTTTAGGCAATACCCAGTCAAACGTGACATATTATAAAACACTACACCACGACGGCCGCTTACAAAATTAATAAATCCCCATGATATCTTAGATACCGTTCTGTTTTTAAAGCGTCTAAATATTTTTACAAGCCTCAAAAGATTTAGTAGGCATCTCGTAATGGTGTTATGGACAACGTTTTGTGTATTTTTATTTTCAGCTTTCTCTCTTATAAAAATGCCCGTTGCATTCTTTCTCTGATTTACAATAAATGCTACGTTATAAAGGAGTCTTGGAAAGAATTGGAGTAATTTGATTGTTTATGTCGCGACTCGCGCGTTACACTTTGTGTGGTGCTGCCCTGTGGGTGTCGGTGTCGTGATGCCGAGTTTACATATTTCTTTACTTAACAGATAAGTTAAAATTCTGATGTTTTTGTTTTAACCAAAATACTAATAGCTGTTATTAGTTAATTCTGCAAAGATAAGGCTATTCCTTCTGCGACTCCTTATCAGTCTTATGCAACAATTTCTTATGAAAAGTTAACACAATAACAAATCAAATCAGGAGATCAAATTAGAAGAACGCTCATATGACATACTAGCGACTCACTATCGCTTCGCTCAGGTTCGCCTCTAGACAAAAACAAACCTATCCCACGGGAATCGTACATTTTTTCCAGATAAAAAGTAGCCTATGTGCTATTCCAAACTGTAATCTATGTCTGTGCCAAATTACATCCAAATCCGTCCAGTCGTTCTGGCGTGATTCAATAACGAACATCCAAACTTCTAAACTTTCACGTTTATAATATTAGTAAGATGTATTTTTCATCAATACTCATCAGTACTTTCGCTCCGAATAGTACACTTATTCATACATAAACTTGTAGGTACATAAACATTTAAATTTCACTTTCATTGCTTTATTACACGTTTATTCAACATAAATTGAATTGTTTATTACAGTAAATGAAAACAAAACAAAGGCTATACTAATAAAGCAGCATTACTGTATGAGTTGATATTGTCTACAGTCTAGGTCGTGCGGTGAAACAATACGCGGCCGGGCAGTGGTCACGGCGATCTGTCATGTCCACTGGCGGAGCGGACCGCCGAGTGTATGATTGGAAATGAAACTAAAAGTAAAATGGAGCGACTTGAAACAATAGTGAATCTTTACGACAAATCTCACAACTGTTATAAATGAGAGAGTTTGTATAATAAATAAATAATAAATATGTTGGGACATTAACACACAGCACCATCTAGTTCCATGGTAAGCTACGAGGCTTGTGTTATGGATACCAGATAGTTGATAAACTACTCTTATATAAATTTAAATACATCGTGCTCACCACACAAATGAATGCCCCCAGCGGGATTCGAACCCGCGATCGCTGGCACAGCAAGTAGGGTACCTACAAACTGAGCCAAACGTCGTCGCACGTTTGTCACTGCTTCACGCAGAAATGGCTTGACAGATTTGAATGAAATTTAGTACTGAGATAGATAAAATTTGGAGGTTACTCCAAGACTATGTGTTAACATAGGCTATAGCTAGTAATATGATTTGTATATAATATTAAAAATACATAAGGTACCCACGGACGCACCGAGTGAAGCGAGGGTAAGTCGCTAGTTATTTATATTTAGGTACAAAATAAAATAAGGTAACTGTGGGAGGAACAAAATTTGCATTTAACAGAGACTAGTTAATATTGCAGTACATAAATAGGAAATAAAAGATGCGACGCTGCCGGCTCTTCATTTTAATGGTATTTGCTTCTGCTTGATCTTATTTAAAGACATGAACTGATTTAAGGATTTGTATACTGCGTGGATTATTTTAAACAGACCAAAAGTATTTTAAACGGATTTTTATATGTATTGAGCCCTTTTTAACGTCCCACTACTGGGTACGGGCCACCCTTCAATACGAGGGGGATCAAGACATAGCCCACCACGCTGGCCAAGTGCGGATTGGCGGACTTCACATGTCTTTTGAAAACTTGCTAGGTTCTCTCAGACATGCAGGTTTCCTCACGATGTTTTCCTTCACCGGATTTTTGTACCATATATGTTTTAGTATATATGTATGTATATCTTTATGTCACATCAGAAAAAAAGTATAAAATATTTCTTAATAATCGCAAACTTAAAAAACACGTATTATGATAAAAATATTTGTGTGCGCACTCAAATTATTGGTGTAGTTATTGGCTTTATTAAATTTTCAATACTTGTATTACAATAACAATCTCTCATTACTACTCAAAAGTTTTTCATCCCAATCTCGTTAATGCGAGTGGGAAAACACATGGTTATATGGATGCGCCGCCAAATTTGGCAGATGCGGTGTTGTCCCGCGTCAAGCTATGACAGGTGGCATCTTTGATCGATGGTCTCGCGTCTGTTTCTGAGGACAATGCGGTTTTGTGTCTTTTGGATCTTTACCGACCAATAAGGCTCGATGTGTACTAGCAACTTGTTGTCGTTACGGAAATAGCTGTAGGCTGTAGTTCTATCCTTACTTAATGTTATAATTATAATAGAGAGATAGTAAGGACAAATAGCAAAAAAGTTGGTTGGTGGTTATGTTAGTTTATCCTATTTTGACGACGCATAAAAACGTGGACTTACTTGAGAAAGCACACAGCCTAGGGAAAGGATTGCGTACTAGCTTAAGTAATAGTTCATTTTGAAAGATTTTAAGAGTTGTAAATGTATTCCTGATATTTTTGTCGCTTAATTAAAAAATATTTTTAATGCACGTAAAATATTTAATTGTATTAAATATTTAATTGTATTCAATATTTTACACCAGAATTTAACTTAATTTTTAGAATAACTTTAAATAAAAGCAGCTAGTGGCAAACATGCCTCTGTTCTGATATAAAGATAACTCTATACCAATTAAAATATTCGGATATCACAATATTTGCGACACAAAGGGATCGTTTTGGGAGCTGTCAAAGTAGATCGCGATCAATCTTCTCAATCTTGGCGTAAGTGGGGTGGATTAGATAAGTAGACAAACATTGTTTAGGTATCATTTGTACTTGAATGTTTACTGGAAAACATTGATTGATGGACAGTTAATAGGGGTCCATTCAGAGCGCCGTTAAGGATTAGATATTGATACTTTTGTGTATGACACGTGTCTACACATTACTAAATGTAAGGCACATTTATAAATCCACTTAAAGCCTTGTTTATCGTACTGTCAATGTCAAGAATGTAATAGATTTTTTTTTAATAATTCGTGTACAAAACCTTTTTTCAACATTATTATCTATAATAATATAAAATAATACCTTTTTGGATCTTTGGGTATTTTTGGTTTTTGATAATGATATACTATATTAATATGATATGCTTACTTAAACCATTTCATGGTATTACATGTACATTGTTCAATGTGCTTACGGCAACATATGTACGTCGTACATATGTTCATACTTTACTAATAACGAAGCAGTGAGGACAGAATGTTTTACGATTAATCTTTTACAATTAGAAAGAGTCGGAACAATTTTGTTCCTTTAATTATCTCAATTATACTTAATATTAGTATGAAGAAATATAAGCTTTAAGGTTTGCTTTCACTCAACGAATTTTATAATTTTTGCACAATATTAGTGACTGCAGGCTGCCTAGTTTTTACGCGCTCGCTTAGAAAACCGAGTGAAGCGGGTTCAAATCCCGGGTCTCGCACCTCTGATATTTTCATGTGCGAATAATTTCTAACATGATTACCACTTGCCTTACGGTGAAGGAAAACATCGTGAGGAAACCTGCATGTCTGAGAGAACCTAACAAGTTTTCGAAAGACATGTGAAGTCCGCCAACCTGCACTTGACCAGCGTGGTAGACTGTGGCCTGATCCTCCTTGTATTGAGGGAGGCCCGTACCCAACAGTGGGATGTTAAATAGGGCTGAATACATACAAATACAATCAATAACTGCATTTTCGATATCGCATGTATTACCCGTTAATCAGCTCATACACTATGGGGCCGGTTTCTTTAAAGCTGTCACTGGTCACATAGTGATCCAATTAGGATGTAATATATCGATATTACACGTCTATTGTCGCTTACTCTCATTGTGCGGTGTTTTCTAATCTCTATACTTTTGTTACCTTATTAGATGTATTCATGGTTGGGTTTTAATTAAAGGGCGTTTTCTTTAAAATCAAAATAAATGTTTAAGCTTCAGCCTAATGTTTCCAAAGATTTATCTGCTTAATTGATTAAATCTTTTGTGTATAGCAATAATGGTTTTGTGTAATTTGTAAAACCAAGCATTGATATTAATAAATAATCACTACAAATCAAAAAAAAATACCTGTTTAAAATTATAACCCTGAACATATTCGCAAAAAAGCACTCTGCACGACTTTATCGAAAGCTCAGCTAAGCTAAACTAACAAAGCTTTAACCGTACAGGGCATAAATAAATAAATTACGTTATAATTGGGAGGTGGCGAGATCGGTACGATACGACGGTAGTTGGAAAAAATATCGCGACTCCTTAACGTTAAGCACCCACAAAGCTACTCTAACACCGTTACCTTTAAGGACAAACATCCCTTTATACTGTACGATTTTAGCTGATATATTTTTCACCAAGTTATGTAGTACTAATATGTCTTCTAATAAATTCTGGGAAAGCATAAACAAACCAATATTATATATATATATATATATATATATATATATATATATATATATATATATATATATATATATATATATGTATATATATATATACATATATAATAGTTTGCGAGTGAGTGTAGTTATTTTACTTTTTACGCGTTAAGGATTTTGGGTATAGTTTCTAGTAAAAATAGCTTATTTGTATTAAAACTATATATGTATATGGATCAAACCATACGCTACTATTTAACAATGTTACCGGACACTCATATCAATTTAAATGACAAGTCATCAACAACTGTGTCATAAATTGTGAACAATGATAGAACATCTAGATCACGTACACCGCACTCACCATCTCATGGGTTTTCCTAATTTTAAACTGTGCTGTTTGAGTCGCAGCACGTTTCGCGGTGAGGAAAATCTTATGAAAACTATAACAGGCATTGTGGATAAGTCACCCAGAAGACATGAGTACGTGCCAACTTGCACTAAGTACATTCACAATAGTAATCTTCACTGGTTTCAATGTGTTTTTGTGAATTTAATACGTATAGTTTCTAATATATTTGATTATGGTCAGTAAAGGGTTTGAAAGCACATAATACACCATGCTAAATATAAATAAAACAATTATTCTATGCAATAAATTTTAGTAATAATGGTTGACAGATATCAAAATGTTATGGTAAATACTCTTATTATATTTTGGTTAAAACACCATTTCCTAAATAAAATCTTAGTAAAATTTTATTAAGCATTGAACATTTTCGTCCCATTTTAGATCGATTTCATGAAAACCGTAGGCGTGTAGATTAAAACAATAGAAAGCAAAGCTTACCGCTACATGACACGCAACACCTCAATGTCATTAAAAAGCAGAGAAAAAAGCGAGCCACCAATCTCTCTGCTTTACAAGGGCGCATTAACCCTTACAAATAATAAATATCTTATTTAAATATAACAATCGCATAAACAAAATAAATTATACTATAGTTATGTTTTCTGAAAATATTTCCTAAACGACTAAATAACATCAAAACCAATCTAAAGCATCCATTCATCATGCGTCGTGTCGTATAATTTAAAGGAGGCGTCAGATTGCCGAAATGAATTAGTAAATCGGCGTTGACATTCCGACGTCTGAGTCCCGCTCGGGGGAGGGAGGGGAGGGTTGAGTAAAAAGAGCGACAATGCCTAATTTATTTATGAGAATCGGGACGGAGCCGATGCGCGCTGTCCAAACAGATAACGTCTAATACTCTAGGGCGAAGAGCTATTCAATTTAAACATTAGTACGGCCTTATCGATAATTAAAGAAAAATATGAATGATGTAACCCCGTGGATATGTGTCAGAAGTTATACTGGTACTGCTTAGTACTGACTATGGTAGATCACAGCTTCTATTTCCGATGGGATTATTATTTGCGTTGATAAGTTAATTGTTTCTCCTGATCTGCTTATGATAAAATGTTGCAATAGGATCCAATATCTTCTATCTATTATGATGATTATCTTTTAATCACATATAATTCGATAATTACTGTTTTGATAAATCCAATCTTTGGCAACTTTTTGCAGTACTCATAGATCTAAAATTGACGTATTTTCATACTAACGGTGGTGAGGATAGGAAGACAAGTTATCGAAAAATGATTTTTAAGCCTTCACATTATAAGTTGAAATTAGTTTAAGCGACCACTCACTTTACCCCATTATAATTTTACACAACAATACTGTATACATTTAATTGGTTAATTATTTTCGTTTACGTATCAAATTCATCAAACGTATTCATCAAAATTGTTTCAAAATTCTAAACATTGCCCTAGACAGTGAAACCTGCGACTGATATTCCATACAATGGTAATGGAAAGCCTTTAACCCTTTACAATAGAAATTCAATTATTTTCGTTCCGTTGTTCATGAAAGCTGTTTAATTATTCTATAATGAGCTTTGTGCTAATGAAACTTTCTCCTCACTTCTCCTTTAAAAGCTCACTTGTTGCGCTCGCGGCTATGTTTATTATCGTAAAATCGTGAATTTCATGATATACGTGTATAGAGGATGTGTAATCAATGTACTGTCTTTTATTGCTATTTCCAGACATTTATGAATGAAGATATCATTTCCAGCTTTGTATTGTCAATACTTTCTCAAACTATAAAATTATACTTTTGTTTTCTAAAAATTTTAATAGGGTGTTTATTTTCTCACTAGCAGAACCCGCGGCTTCGCTCGCGATCAAATTACGAAAAATACGAAATTTCATACAAACATGTCCAAGAAATAAAAAGTTTCATACAAACTTTTACCCCCTATTTCACCCCCTTGGGGATTGAATTTTGAAAAATACTTCCTTAGTGGATGCCTTCGTCATATGAGGAATACGTGTGCGAAATTTCAATTTCCTAGCCTTAAGGGTTTGGCCTGTGCGTTGATACATCGGTCAATCACTTTTGCCTTTTATATAATAAGACAATGTGTAGTACAGACGGTGTCGTCTGTAATAACTGTAACTTTTGAGATGTCAAAAACTTAGTCTATCTCGTGACAATGTTTCCTGTAAAACGTTTCCAAAATGAAATCGTGAAAAAATCCGAAATAAATATGTTTTATGGTACGTTTTACATAGATATTTAAAATAGTTATTTGCCAGCGTTAGCCACATAAATTTTAATCTTTTTTTTTTAATTTTTCTGATGTTTTAATACTTATTATCCTATTCCGGACTAAGGGAAATCCAAAAAATCAAATATCATAAAAATTGGTCCAGCTATTCTTGAGTTATAAATAGTGTAACTAAAACGACTTTGTTTTATATATATAGATGTCAAATATTTGAGTAAATCTCTCGAGAAAGTATTATTTATTTGTTACTTTACGATTGTAATTAGAGAATCTTGCTTCAATACTACGAGGTAGAAAGAGAGACCAGCAAATACTTATGTAGCAGTTTAATCGTTTATATCATTTGCAAGGCAGAGAGGAGACGTGATGAAACACTTTGTTGTAAATAATCCCCTTTGATTATGAAGCCGTAAAAAATGGCCTAAATTTATTCTGAAAGTCAAAAGTACGCTGCCAAGGCTTACTCGAATTCTGAATAAGCTCTACTAATATAAGGAAATGCAGTTTGTTTGTTTCATTTTAAACTTTTAAACGTAAAAGTTAAGTAAGTGTTAGCTTGTAAAAACTTTCTTTAAACATTTATCGATGCTATATAGAGAGATGTATTCAGCCCTTTTTTCTTTTTAACGTCCCACTGCTGGGCACGGTCCTTCCTTCAATACGAAGGGGGATTAGGCCATAGTCCACCACGCTGACCAAGTGCGGGTTGGCGCACTTCACATGTCTTTTGAAAACTTGCTAGGTTCTCTCAGACATGCAGGTTTCCTCACGATGTTTTCCTTCGCCGTAAGGCAAGTGGTAATCATGTTAGAAATGATTCGCACGTGAAAATATCAGAGATGCGAGACCCTGGATTTGAACCCGCTTCACTCGGTTTCCCAAGCGAGCGCGTTACCACTGGGCTACCACTGCCTTATATAGAAAGATATAGAAATAAAATCATAATTAAATAAATAAATGTATCTAAATTTGCGTTCATTTTTTTAAATACTGAAGATAAACACACAGTGGAGCTTTAATTAATTTAAAAATTTTCAAAAAGTTTTCGTTTAAAAATTTGAAGGAAGCACAGGAAAAAATGCATCGAACTAGCAAAAACATGAGAATAAAAACATTGAACCCAGAACGAACCTGTCACCTCAGGTGTATCGCTGCCACTGCACTTAATATGGTTTGTGATATTTTAAATAAGAAAATAACATAATTTGTTCTATTGACTGGAGTTCGGTGAATTCAACGTGTTATTTAACCGCAGGTCGCAGGTGTTCTAATCGTTCAATATTAATGCAGTATTGTTTCAAATATCGCTTTTTCAACCTTTAACAAATGTATGTGTGTTTAACAAAATCCTATTTTAAAGCTTTTAGTTTTAGTGTATCCATTTTTGATCTTGCGAGAGATTTACGACACTTCGTTTTATGAGATTTTAGAGAGTAGGTAGTAGTTTTTATACGATATATGTAGGTCAATGCAAAACATTTTTGAGTTTTAATGAATAATATAAATAATGTGAATGTGTGTTTGTTTGTTACAATTTTAAGTCCAAAGCGATCGCTATATAAAATTTGATAGCGAAAGCATTGACACTTGACAGCTTTCGTCTTAGAATGAAACTGATTGTCTACTGAATATAAACAGCTAATGACAATCGCATTTTGAGATAAAAGATATACGTATGTGAAAATGGGTTTCTGAATTTTAATATTAATAGGTAAAAATAAATAAGCGGCGAGTTCGAGTCCCGCATTCATTTGTGTGATGAGCACGAATGTTTGTACTCCAGTCATGGGTGTCTATATTTATAATTGGTATAATGTATATATTTAATATGTAGTGTATCAACTATCTGGTATCCATAACACAAGCCTCGTAGCTTACCATGGAACTAGATGGTGCTGTGTGTTAAATGTCCCAACATATTTATTTATTTAAATCGATCATTCCGCTGGACGAGATAAATGTAATGTCCGGGAGTAATTATAACTAGTATCCGCCCAGTGGTCAAATATCCATAACCATTTTATTTAATTGATAACATTAAAGCTTATCGATACCTACTAAACAAATAAAAAAATCGGTTGATATACAGACCAGAAAGAGGCAATGAATTGTTTTATTTTTGCCTATTTATATATAGATAAAAAATAGCTCAGATCCTGATGTAGGGTTAAAAATAACTTATTTACGTTTTCGGCTTATTTAAAAAAAAAAAAAAGAAAAGCAAGTATAATTTTAATTACTAGAAGTATTAGAATTCAATATTTATGTCAATAAAAAATGTGTATAATATTGGAAGGGACATCTAACCTGTCGTTAATTTCATAATTATACGGTCATTAAAAAATAACACGTTCACACTTGAGCAGTAGTGCACACTGCACACTGCTGACTGCTCGCTGCACACTGCACGCTGCGCACTGTCGACTGCTAACGCGACGCACACGATTTACCTATTAATTCTTCGATCAACAATACTACTGTTGATCAAAGTATTAATTAGAAAATTATAAAATGTACTTAAATACGCATTTACCTCATTATGCTTAAAGAAGTTCACGTGAGAAGACTGAGATTGCTACATTGGAAGAAGCAAAAAAGGTATAAAAAATACATAATTTTGTTCCGTTTAACTATTTTTATATCTATAACTTTATGCACTCACAAAATAAAAAAAGAAAAAAACTGTACGTACAATTTATTTAAAAAAAAAACATATTGTACTATTTAAAACAAAAATTAAATAATCGTTAATCATAAACGATGGTACAAACATAATGTTTCATTAAGAAATATAAATAAATGGTCAAGCGGAGGTCACTGTCTCCTAGATATATGCCACAACCAAAAAAAAATCATTGATAATCTAGTCAATAGATCACTTGTTATACGATCGCATTGTTTCAAATAAGGCGTACATTACAAACTCAATTCATTTAATTACATAAGGACGTATTACGCACAAGTGCGTGCGAAAACGCACCGTTTACGTGCGAATATTCGTTTAATGTGGCATGTACCTTAAACGATGCGATCCATAGCACTAATCGATCAGCCTGTCACTCAGGGATTACCACATACTGCCTATAAACATAGTGTGAACCTTCAAAACGATTATAATAATTACTCAGTTGATACAAGTGGTGTTTCTTTGGCGCATAACTAGAAGTAACTTGTTGATGACACGATTTTCTTTACGGCGTCCTTAGTTATTGATAGACTAGCGACTCACCCTTGCTTCGCTCAGGTTTGTCTCTAGGTTGCTTCTCAAAACAAAATTAATTAATTTGGTATAATTTTTTTTGTGGGACCCTATTTTTTTTTAGAGTAGCTTAAGTTACACTTTATTACATCAGCTATCTGCCAGTGAAAGTCCGGTCAAAATCGGTCCAGCCATTTCAGAGATTAGCCAGAACAAACAGTTAGACAGACAAAAATAGTAATAAATATTGTTTTGGTAGGTACCTATATATACCCTGTATACATCCATATGCATTTAGTAAAAAGTGGTTATTTTGATATTACAAACAGACACTCCAATTTTATTTATCTGTATAGATTATTATAATTGGTAATTTGAGTAAATGTGTTAATTTAAGTAAAATATTAATAAGATTTATTTGTTTGGCTTAACATAAAAATTAGATAGAACGTGGTTATGTCACGGAATAATATAGTAGTTATACATGGACTAGAACAGACTTTCCTCTGAATAATTTCGACAACATTTTTGATGTATAATAATTGTTACAACAAAATTAATTTCGATAAATATCGATTTCTTAAACAGATTTATTATTAATAATTGAATATATCATTATTTTATAAATTTGTATGTAAGTCTTCTTGAATCTTTAATTTGTGTATTCAATCTGTAGAAACACCTTAGATATAATTATTTATTACTAGCAGCTCACCCTCACTTCGCTCGGGTTCGTCTCTAGACAAAAAAAAACTAATCTCCCACGGGAGCCATACATTTTTCCGGGATGAAAAGTAGCCTGTTTGTTATCCTGATGTATGAACTATATTATTGTAAAATTTCATTAAAATCCAATCAGTAGTTTTTGTGTATTAAGCTGTATAAGTAGTTAGTACTTAGTTTTTTAACTATCCCACGGGAACTGTTTAATTTTTCGGGATGAAAAGTATTTAAAATGTTGACTGGGGATATAAGGTACTACCATGCAAAATTTCATTTAAATCGGTCTAACAGCTTCAGAGATTGACCCGTACAAACAGACAAACAGAGAAACAAAAATTTAAAAAAAAATCTGGATTTGTTCTATTTCTCTTCTTACATTCCCCTGACTCGGTTTTTAGCATTTCTTTTCTATGTACAGACATTCGACCTCTACAGTTTTATTATATGTATAGATAATTATCTTTTCATTATTTAAATAAAAGCAATGGCTAATAAATAATTTTATTTTTTCAGGTAAGCATATTCGTTCTACATTAAAAAGAATTAAAAATCAAAACAAGCAAATAAATACGGAAGTCAAAAGGTAAAATAATACTACAATTGAACTTGCTCAACTTTTAAGCCTTTAACCAATAGATCTAATAAGGGTTTGAAAATAGACGACGAGCAATTAATGTTGATACCAAAAATACTTTCACTTAATCACTTTAAAGGAGAAAGTAACATCGCTAATCTAATTAGGAATTCTGTTTAAACAAGCTGCAAGGCGCAGGCGGCAGGAGCGCGACGCTCGGACTAATCGAAGTGGATGCAAACTTCGTTACCGTTGAGATTAGCTTCAGAACTGAGTTAAACTTAATGTTCTCATTTGCTTCCTTGTCTGTAGTCGTTCATGTCTTAGCTTGTTGGTCTAGTGGCTAGAAGTACGGCTGCAGATCTGGAAAGCCTTTTTTTTAATGTTCGGAAATGCATTTACGCATACCACCTGTATGCATACAGGCGGTTATGTGGGACTCACCGGCTAGAAAAGCCAGTACTACCCACTAAAACCTTCCCCCGTCTTAATGTGGCGTCGCAGGATCGCTTACGCACTCGGTCGGTCAAGTCGACGGTGTGTATAACCACGTACCTTGAAGAATACATAAAGCTGTCAGTACTGTGCATCTCTCACTGATTTTCGTTGAACCAGAATAATAGGGTTAAGAAAATAGAGAGTACACTTGTGTTTGCACATACAATTGTACGCTAATTTATATCCGCGTAGTCGTTTAGTCTCAGTGAGTTTAGCTGCCGTAACTGAAATGGCTTAGGAGGATTTTTTTTATAAAATTGATGTATGAATGTAAATAATTAACCGCCTCTTTGTTCTAGTGCCTAGCTCGTACGAGTTTAGGTCATGAAATCCTACATACGAGTCTTGAGTCGAATAGAGTATAGCTTATTATCTTCTATTACGAGACTTATCACACTTTTCAGCTTATTTGACTATACTAAAGCTTTCCACACAAAAAAAATATCTTAACTGTTACGATAACAATATGAGACCTACAATAATTTCATACAAACTAGCATTATTAATAAAATATAGATGATAAAATTACAAAGCGCCTGTGACTAATCTTAACATTGCTGACTTAAAATCTCATCAATAACTTTCGCAAGACAAAACCATATAGATAAATATTACCGTGTAATTATACACCATGAGTTGTGATATGAATGAGTTCGAGACGAAGATGCCGTTTTAATATTCATTATGTGAAAATGTCAACAAATAAATTGATTCAACTACACGTTTCAAAGACGAACGATACGACATACAAGCTAGCACGTCGCCATAAAATCTTCTATTGACAAACATATCGTCCAAACTTTATAAGTTATACAAAAAATAACTTCAGTAAATAAGTTAAGTCAAGTACTTAATTGATGGTGGAGATATTAATCGATGGTTTATCTCCACCTGTTGACGTGAACACAGATTTAGATTCCAAGATACTTGGCGGAGTTGGGCAACGCATGTTGGGTGTTTCGTCAGTTTCCCATTACACTGTGGATGCATCAATATTTGATAATTATATTGATACTATCGATGCCTCTACTTGTGTAATTTTGTATTTTTTTTTCTATGATAAAGTTTTTTTTTTAATTTTCGTAAAGCAACAGTATCAACTTTTTTGGATATCAATCCAAAATCTTTTTTGGTAGTAAAATAGTATTTGTAACTTTAAAAATAGTAACAAATAGAATATGAAACCTTTTTTATGTAATTATTTAGAATATATTATAAAACCCCATGCAAAATTTTTAAAAATATATTTGGTTTGCCGTTGTTCCGGTACAGTCAGACAAACAAAAAATGCTAAAACTGACGTTATATTAACGACAGCTCAACCCCTTTTTTTTAATAGTAATTATATAATTTCTATATACTTATTGCATTTTATGTATTTATAGATTACTAGCCGACTCACCTTCGCTTCGCTCGGGTGCGTCCTTAGGTTCGTTTTGTTATATTATCCCGTAGGAATGAGATAATCATCCGCAGTAAAAAGTGTTCCTATGTTACTCTCCAGCCCTTCTACTATCTCCATACAAAAAATCACGCCAATCCCTAATTCTGCTTCAAAACAAACAAACACACTCACATTTATAATATTAATATGGATTATTAAAATTGTTGCGCTTTCATAACGTCCCTACAACAGCTACGCCCATCAGCGTCTAGGGCAGACGATAATTCTAATAACCTGCCATAAAGTTGCATGAGCACAATTTAGTGCATCGATTCATTAGGATTTGCGACGGGGAAGTATAGGTCATTTGACAAATCCTATGTCTGTTGTACGTAATTGGATTTATAGCCGACTGCTGGCCTATTGATTGCGAGGTAATATGCGAAACCACACAAGGGGTCGCGACTATCTAGCCTTAGTCTTATTTTATTATACTTAGCCCTCTGCTAGTTAACCTTAATTTTGTAACGTTTTTACTTTTATGTTTTGAGTGTGCTTGTTGAAATATCTATTGGGCTAGACGTCTTAATGATTGGCGATAAAGATACCTGAAAAAAAGCATCTTAATGTATATTTTCAAATATTCGTTCGTAATCTTTATAGACCAACGGATACAATATTTTTTTTTTTGGATTTTCAGTTAATTTTCATTTGAAGGCAAAATTTTTCTTAAAATTTAATATCTATATATCATTATTTTTTATGATGAAAACATAAGTAATGCAGTATATCACTAGTGCTAAGTCAAGACATTTAAAAAAACTCAATCCCCAAATTAATATCTAGATCTATCTAATCGTATTTATATTAATACCTGTCATGCCATCAAACAAATATATCAAACGATACCTACAATTGCTATGTAAAAATTGATTTTTAATTTAACATATAATAGCCCGAGGTCCAATCAACGCAAAAAATGACGAAATCAGAGCAGCCAAAATATAGAGCTCAAAGTATTATGCTAATGCAGCCATCAAGGGGATAGGCTTCCATAGAATTAGCCCAAACGTGTCATTACCCGGTTTTTGCTCCATTAAAGTTGTTTGTTTTCTGCGAAATTAGAGATCCTCAAGTTAAATACTTCCCTTAAACCTTCTTAAGTTAAACCTTCTTAATGGGGCGTCGCAGGATCGCTTACGTACTCAACCACGACGCCTCGACGACAGGTCTGCCGAAGCAGACCACAATAACCATGGGGTTACTACCAACGGTCCACTTTGCCGTCAGAGAAGTACCAGAAACAATCCGTATGGTACACTGTCCACCGAAGTAGGCCACCTCCCTGTGCGTTTCTAGGCTTCGCGTCCGCCAGTTCAATTGCTGGACGTTAATGAGCCCCATATCACTTTTAAAAAAATCCACCTTTAGATATAGTTGGAAAAAATATTTTTTATTTATATACGACACTATTGGGAATAGTGGACAATAATTTTAAATGAAATCGGTAACTCTTAGGATTTAGTATTAATATAGCTTTTTTCGCCTGTTATTTAAAACCAGGTCCGCTGATGGCTCTATCACCCAAACCACCGCGTATCCTAATTGTAGTCCATTTAAATGTTTTATTCATACGTCGACTAAAATTAATTTTGTTGCCAAACGCATAATTTGCTCGCTGGGTGGTTGAGGCCTTCTCGTGATCTTTTTGCTATTGCCAACTGATATTTAGATGTAAAATGTTTATGATTGATCGAAAAATTATTTTGGTGTCCTCTCGACATAACTATTTATACATTATTTAACACGAGACACACTAACATCGCTCGGGCGCGCCTATGTGGCTAACAGTAGCTTACGTGTTACTCCAAATACTTTAATAGTCTGTGTACAAAATTTCATCTAAATCCGTCCATCCGTTTAAGAGTGAAGGGCTAACACACATACAAACATACACATATGCACAGAAACTTGCGCAATTACAATCGTTTTTTTTTTAATGTTGAGAAATGCATTTACGCATACCACCCGTACACACACAGGTGGTTATGTGGGACTCACCCGCTAGAAAAACCAGTACTACCCACTAAAACCCAACAAAACCTCCCCCGACAATGGTAGTCCGACTTAATTTTAAGTAACATTTTATCTGTACGTCACCCCTAATCATATAACCGAATGTTTGATGTTATATAGATACATACATAGGAAGGTATGTATTTCTGTTACATCGTTAGCAATAAATCTAATTTATATCTGTTAAAATATGATAATTCCATATTGCAATCTCACATCAGGAAATAAAACATAAGTTAAATAGTCGGTACGTGGTACTGTCGCGTCGTCTAGTACCGTTGAGCTGAGATTGCGAGTTGACACGGGACAAATGCTTACTTATAGGCTTAATCAAACTAATATCATAAATATGAAAGTTTTTAAGTGAGTCTGCTGTCTGTTTGTTACTTCTTAAAGCTATGACAATGTCTAATGAATGTGACACACCGAATGGAGAAATCCTTTTTTTTATTATATAGACTCATTGGCTACAAGAGCCAGTATTACCCAATCTCAATGGAACCTTCCCCGTCTTTATGAGACGGCGCGGGGTTACATAGGCACTCAACCACGACGCGATGCTCCGACGACAGTTCTTATCAATATAGGTACCACGAGCAGAGCTGCAGGCAAAAACTAGTTATATTAATGTTTCTCTCCTGACAGAATTATGCAGTGGTCCTGTTGTATCCTTGCCAATTCTCCATGTTCGTCCGAAGCCAAATGTCCATGGGGCGGCAGCGCCTGGTCGCTGTAGCTGTAATATATCTGAAATGTATCTATTGTTATTAATATATTGTGACGACATGTTTGGCTCAGTTTGACCCTGCTTGCTGTGCCAGCGGTCGCGGGTTCGAGTCCCGCTAGGGGTATTCATTGGTGTGATTAGCACGAATGTTTGTACTCCAGTCATGGGTGTTTATATTTATAATATATATGTATTTAAAGTTATAAATGTGTAGTGTATCAACTATCTAGTATCTACAACACTCCGATTTTCCAAAAAATATTTAATGTACAGATTCGACTCTGTTAGAATTTTATTATATGTAGGTATAGATGTCAGAATGATCTTGTCAGACATCTAGATTTTCGTTTAATATTTTCCTTCAACGCATCGAGCCAAGCGGTTACCATTTTAAAACAATATTCACATATCTATTTTACGATAGTAATTCAAAACCAAATCGACAAGGCCAAGGCAGTATTATAATCATACCTTATAAGTATATAATTTAACACTTTTTATTACAACAAAATCATCGCTAATATGTCAAAATGAATAATCGATTTTCGTTAATTATCGTATTAACTTTTTTTATTAAAGCTTATTAGTAATGGAGTAGACGTCTGTGGGACAAAAAATTAAATAACCAAAGTAGTCATATAAAACGTAATCGCCTACAACGTGAGGCAAATAAGTTGTATTATTAATATTGTTGTCATATAGAATATAGTCTAAGATCCAAACTAAGGTAGTCCTGTACCTATCTGCTTACGGAATTAATACTCGTAGAATTTGTAGTAAGCATTATATATAAACATTATAATATATACCTACTTCTACTACCTATATCTATACTAATATTATAAAGAGTAAGAGAAATTTTTTTGTGTGTTTGTTTGTAATGGATAAACTTAAAAACTACTGGACCAATGAAAAGAAAATTTCGCCTATCAAAAGCTACATTATTAACGAGTAACATGGGTCCTATTTTCAAAAAAATTAGAGATCCCCACAAAATTTGCAATAATGTAATTTAAGGCATCAAAAATTTGTCTATAATAGTCATTATTTAATTTTTAATAAATAAAATATTTACGTTTTAAAGCTTATTTGCAGCTGACACAAGTGCTCTCAAAATTACTGAAGCATCATCTTTAAATCAAATTAGAAACAGAAAGGCAAACTAATCTCAGTTAATTCATTAAGTCTATAGAATAAGAAACAAATACTGTAATTAATATAGACTTATTAAAACTCTACTGTCGCAGGATGAATATAATACTGCGCCGGCATATTTTTTATCACAATATGAAGCCACCATACTTTGAATTAGTAGCAGTTTGTTAAAATATATTTTTAGAGTTCCGTACCTCAAAAGCAAAAAAGGGACCCTTATAGGATTTTCGATGCCCGTCTGTCTGTCTGTAGACCCTTTTTCTCAGGAGTGCTTGGAGGTATCAAGTTGAAATTAATATCAAATACTTAAGTTTTCAATCCCTTAGAGTTGTGAAAAAGTCAAACTTCTAATTCAACGCAATAAAAGGATAATCAAGATCAGATTTTTTTAATTATTTTTTTACAGCTGAAGCCAGAAGAAACAAATAGTTAAAGTTTCTAACAGATCCATAAAATGATAATTACCTATATATTTGCGAGAGCCTCCCAATAAAGCCTTAGGCGCAGCATTATATTTGTTATTTGTAGTTTCATTCCCACCTCTAGCCGATGGTTCCAAATCAATTCGTCCGTGACCTCCGCTTTTACGACGCCGTAAATCTATATAAATATAAATTAGATTTTTAATAAGCGGCCATTTGACAAGTTGCAAACTGACGAGTTATGGACGTTATGAGCTTTGTCTAATTTTGCTACGATACGAAGATTTATGAACTTCAATTAATATAGCAAATATGTATCATGAATTATTACTATTGTATTTCTTTGCCAAGTTAGCGGATGACATCGTTACTCGTCGCAAACTCTACTGCGCGATCATATGGTTATGGCGTATTTTAATTTATTTTGCTGAAAACTCCTTATTTGGTCATTGATGGAACTTTCTATATGTATGATAGAAAATGTCATAGGAAAATAAATAAAGTATTCAGAATTTCTTTGCATAAGTACCTACATGGAGACACGCACGATTTACTGCAAAAATCTCAGATTTTATCATTGCCTTCTTAGTCTGTATTTTCGAATTTCTTTACCCTGAAAAACCTATCTGTATTATTTGTTAAAATAATAATTATTTAAAAGCAAGACACTACACTCTTTACAAAAACACTCTTTAAATTAATAAAAACGTAGGAAAAATAAAGTATACAAAAATGACGTGTTAATTGAGACCCGCTTAACTCGAAGACGTGTTAGCGACCAGTTTGAAACGAAGTGATAGAACGATGTGATCACGTTTTCGCTCCACATTTCCCTGCTGATAGCAAAGTGCAAACAAATCGTGTGTCAGACCAACTGATAAATGACAAGTGTTCCAAACTAATGGCCTCTGATGGGATCGCGGCTAAGTGTCAAAATTGATCACCTTCGATACCCTCCTTCGTAAATGCTCTTTCCTCCCCGATATCTAGTCCCGTTGTAATTGCATTATAAATTATAAGTCAGAGTAAATTTGTTGTGTGATCTATTTCAATTGTCACTTATTCGATAGTAGCAAAGTTGTTAGATTAGATTCTGTACATACTTTGCTACTATCGAATAAATGACAAATCAATTGAAATGGATCACACAACAATGTCTTTTACAAATGTCGTGTGAATAAGTAAATGTATAGAAATTCTATGATAATAAAACTAATTTTTGGCCGCAGCCTCACATGTAATAGATACTTTGATAGAAAGTATACTACGTGTTAACGTAAGTGATAAATTATCTCCATTCGAAATTTTATTAAAATCGTTAAACCCTTGCAGCGTGAAGAACTAACAAATGCATTCACTCCCAAATACCCGCGCTTATAATATTGGTGTGATTGACTTAGTACTCGTACGTACCTGAATACGCTAAACCATGTATAAAGTAAACGCTAAGACGTACAACATAATTATGTGCTTATAACGCCAGGCATACGTCACTAAAATTTATTAATACATGTGCTTTACGATTAATTAATATCAATTGAAATCATTATGATGTTAAGTGACTAGCTATCTAATATATTATATTTATGGCCTTAGTAAAATTATACAAGACAAATTTTTATACAAAAGATTAATGTATTGAGCCCTTTTTTTAACGTCCCACTGCTGGGCACGGGCGTCCCTTCAATATGATGGGGATCAGGCCATAGTCCACGACGCTAGCCAAATGCGAGTTTGCGGACTTCACATGTCTTTCGAAAACTGTTTGGGTTCTCTCAGAGATGCAGGTTTCCTCACGATGTTTTCCTTTACCGTAAGACAAGTGGTAATCATGTTGGATACGATTCGCACATGAAAATATCAAAGGTACGGGACCCGGGATTTGAACCCGCTTCACTCGGTGTCTCAAGCGAGCACGTTACCACTGGGCTACCACTGAATAAAAAAAAATTAATAATATGAATAATTTGGAGAATCTGTACCGGACACGCCAATAAATTTTGACCTTGTCGTCTCGATCACAGAGTATGATGTGTGACAGATAATATTTAGACAGTCGCAAAATACTATCAATCTAAGAGTTAGAGAATCTAATGAGGAACATTGACCGCCTCGTTGGCTTTACGAGCGTTAATATTCGCATTGACACCTAACTGTCGCTGTTCGGTGATGAGATCTGATTGATATTTATATCCAGCTATGTTTATTGCCATTTGAACTACTTGTTTGTTTATCGGTATTTTAATTTGCTCTTTAGTGACTGCAAGAATATTTGTGAAAATTGCGTTAAATATTACAGCACTTTTCAGTCACTCCTTATAACATTAGCTGTCTGCCAGTGAAAGTCTCGTCGAAATCAGTCCAGCCGTTTTGGAGATTAACGGGAACAAACAGACAGACAAAAAGAAAATTGTATTTTTCTTATAAGTACCGTACCTACATAATTTCATATGCATTTAGTAAAAAGCTGTTATTTTGACATTACAAACAGACATTTCAATTTTATTTATCTGTATTTTAGTTAGTATATTTATAGGTAACATACTCGTAATTGGGTGATAATACTATGTATATGAACTCGTATTGTAAGCACTGACAACAATCATAAATTATAAATTAGCAAATATTACTGAAGTTTCCAATTAGGTAAATATGTTCAATTACATTATTTTGTTGTAAGTTAGTAAAGTAAACAAACAACTGCTAACATTCATCAGAAATCATAAATCAACGTTAAAATCTTAAATTGGCCAACAATATTAACACCTAAAGCGAAATTACCGGACATTTTGTTAGTGGCCATGTTCCCAGACGATGTAATTATGACTACCGCGTCGTATTTATCAAATGACAAAACCCTTGTTCTAGCTAAACTGGAAACCAGAAACACGGCGCGAGCATTAAGATAACTGCAGGATTTATTAATCAGGATGCGATAGACACATCATAATAACGAGCCGATATCTAGAAGTAACAGTGTCGTAACTGCTTTTACGAAAGCTATTAGTTCGGTTAGAGTCAAACAATTACTATTTATTGGCTTTCGGTTTGTGTTCGCTTTGAATAAACTTATTTAACTTAGAAATTACCGCGGGCAACGGCGATGAACGGAATGGGAGATTTATATTTTACCGGGTAAAGGAGGTATCGTCTGGATTTTTGAGTTATTTTTGTCGTCACGCGCTTTATACAAATGCCTGCTGAATTTCTAATATTTCGCATTATACATTTATTATGCAAGGATGCTTAATACCCGCGTGCCTTTGTCATCACACATAAGATTTTTGTATTAGGTACATCGTATTGCTAGCACTAAACACGCGCTAGCTCACTACAAAGTACAAACTCGCTTTGCGAGTACTTTTTAAATTTTCCATTACCCTGGTAAATTTTTATTCCCAAACCTTGTGATAATGACATAATTACTCCATACAATATAATCTATTAGTTTTTTTTTATTTATTAAATGTGGCCTATATTCTTTCCTATGAATACAAGATCTTACGTATTAAAACCAAGCAAATAGACAGAGTTACTTTCACTTTTTAATATTACTTTATACATCAATAAAATGCATATTGAGTACCTAATAATTCCACACTATTGCAAGTGCCATGGTCACGGGTTCGATAAACAAATAGTATGTATGTACATTATACATATGCAGCATTAACTAAGGAGTAATTACACAAACTCCGAAGTGGTTTCCTTTCTTGCAACAAATCGCAGCATCCCCTCGTTGGGATTAATCGTGACTGATTGCGGTAATTGATGCTCCCGACCAGCCTTCTTTATTGCATTGTACTTTTAACAGACAATTATTCTATTTTTAAAACAAAATGTTAAAGAGTTATCTTGTGGTGGTGATTTTTAGAACTCTTTACCATACAGCTGGTCAGTGGTTCAATTCAGCCATGAAGAAAATTTTTTCACTTTCAATGTGTACGTTACATCAATATTTTAAACAAATTTGAAAGGTCATCTTAAGTGAAATAACAGCCCTTTTTGTAACAGTAAACTTAATTTTTTACAGAATAATACCGCCAAAGTTGGCCAATAATCCTTTGCTTAAAAATAAAACATTTTGATTCTTGAAAGTTCCATTTTCCAGGGCTCATTCACATGACGATAAAAGTGGAACAGTACGGTGATATATCTAATTCATTCCCTGTCTGCTTAAGTATTTTTACAATCAGAAGGTAGTTTATGGTAAGGATATAAAGGCTTCCGTAAAAGTATTGGTTTACAATTAAGGAAAAACGAATCCTGAACAGGACCGGACCGAAGCTTGTGAATCTTTATTTTGCTGACTTTGGCGGGCAAAGATTTATTATGATAGGCCGATAATTTTATTTTATGGGATTCGAAACCTATTTTCAACACACATTTGTATAATTTAGATCGATTTTAGATATTTTCGAATCGCACTGTGGGGTCTGCGAGGTGTGCCATAAATCTCGAACGGACAGTTTGTGCTGAATGGTTCTAAACTGTTAATCGGAAGATTAATAGCGATCTAGGCGTTTCCAGAAAGCTGTGAGCTTCGACCGTTATTTGTGTTATTTGTTTGTGGTGTGTGGCCGGCGCCGCCCACCGCCGCCACCGCCGCCACCGCCGCATGATATACTGGCGTTGAGCTCCTTAATTAGTTGTTCGCGTTCACTCATTAGCAACGGATGTAACTGATTCCTTACATGATAATACGGTTAGCGTTACAAATCACAATCTAACATTGCTTATTCATTTGAATTATAATTAACTCATATTGGTTTTTTAAGTAAGTTTTGCTTTAAATAATATCTGAACGTCTAAGCAATCGACGCCTCGAGGCAAATATTGTTTTTGAATCTTTGATCACACGCATATTTTTGACTGTCTGGTATAGATATGTACATGGAAAACTAAAGTAGTAAAACTGTGTTGGCAATGTTTTATATCAACATACTTTACCGTATACTGCAGATTTGATTTGATTAAAATTATATTTTTTTTAGTTATTACCTAACGATAGATCTCATCATTTACCCTCACTCTTATAAGCACACGCGCTCTTTTATTTTTGATGTAGGTACATTTCGGTTATGATGGACGATTTACACTACTCGGAATAAAGTGCATATTTCAAACAGGATCATTTGTTAAGCCACTCGCTCACCCTTCTCATTTCATACATGACTTGTTTGTTTTTAAATATTTATGGTGCATGGGATTGCTCCATTTAGTAAAAAAGAAAAGTATAATAAAATACATTGGTCTATATAAATAAAACCATCAAAATTTATAAGATACTTGCAGGTAATTTGAATACCAAAAAGCTAATATTAAAATATGTGTGCCTACTGTATTAATTAGGAGTAAATCTTCCGCACTTGGCCAACGTGGTATACTATGGCCTGATCCCCCTCGTATTGAAGGGGTCCCGTGCCCAGCTGTGGGACGTTAAAAATAGTTGAATACAATATCTCCAGTGGGTAGTCAGAGAAAACAGAATGAAACTACAGTAGAGACACTTACGTTCTTCATTTCTTCCGTCGCCATCATTCTCTTTATCATGGGAGTCTCAAGACTTTTAACCACATACCGATTGGTTGTTGTGCGAAATGTGAATTGAATCGTAACAAAATAAATCATGAAGAAATTTATATAGTTACGAGAGTACAAGTTAGACAATCTTTAACATAACTTTAAGTATTTGAGATAAATAAATGATATATTTAGGTTTCAAAATAATACCTAACTAATATATAATATTATGAAGAATTTCAAGGACAAAAAAACCAAAATCATTGATATAACTCGTCCAAGTGTTAATTGAGCGCAGCGTGTCATAGAAAGTAAAATTCCTTCGATAGAGCAATAAAAAGTTTTGCTTTTGTTTAAATTACCATAGTAATGTAACATTAAAGGTGTTGTTTTCCTTTCATGGGGGGTGTCGATGGGATCGTCGCCGCAGGAGATACATTGACATCACTATTATAAACATTTGTAGCACATTATATTTTTAGAGACGATGGAATATTCTAAATCTGGGCGTTAGAAAATAATTATGTTATGATTTTTAATGTAGTGATGTTGAAGACAGATATGAGCCAAATATTTTTATTACTTCAATAATAATAAATAATCGGCCTATTATTCTAAACGCGGAAGTTTGTGTGTGTGATAGGTGTGACAGATAGACATGGAATTGCTTCGATGGTGTAGTGGCTAGCATGTACGGCTGGACAACGTAGGACAGGTTCGAGTCCCAGGTCGAGCGAAGTTAAGTCAATGAGTCTTTCTGTTAAGAAAGTGCAAAATCGTCCTGTGCCTGGTCTCTCGCCAGTCTTGTCGAAGTATCGTCCCTTCGGAACTTAAGAGTGAAAAGAATAGAGAGTGCACTGTTGTCTGTGCGAAAACTTGTGCACTATAATATCTCTTGTGTAGTTGGCTAGTCTCAGTGAGAATGACCATCGTGGCCAAAATCGGTCTTGAGAACGTCTTCATCAACATCATCATCATGACCTAGAGTACACATAAGCTACTGTTAAACACACAGGGACGCCCCCGAACGAACCGAGGTTATGTTAAATACGAAAAAATAATCTTATAAAACTTGGACAAATCAGCTTCGTAATTATTATAATGACAAAAAATAAGACGACACGTATGGCTCAGTTTGTATTGATCCTATTTGCATTGCCAGAGGTCGCGGGTTCGAGTCCTGCTGGGGGACATTCATTTGCGTTATGAGTACGAATGTCTGGGCTCGTCATGGGTGTTTATATTTATAATGAGTATGTATTTAAAGTTATATATGTGTATCAACTATCTGGTATCCATAACACAAGTCCCGTAGCTTACCATGATGATGGTAATGTGTGTTAATGACCCAACATATTTATAAAAAAGGTTCAAATTTCGACATGGTTCTGATATTTTAATGGATACTCATTTTCACCTCACCGTATAGCCGAGGAATTACTACTGCGTATAAATCGTAAGTGAAAATTAATAGTTTTAGGCAATGACGGTTTCGTGTGTTTAAATTTAGTTTTCAGTAACTAGTGACCGTGACCTCAATTTTTTAAAAAGTAAGTTCACGTGAGATTGCATTTCTAAGCTCTGTCTTTTAGACTCACCCGAGTAAATAAAGCTTGGTTTTATTTTTCGGTACCAAAACATCTATTAAATTTACTGTAATAATAAACTTCTATTAAATAAACTATAATGAAAACAAAAACGTAATAATATATCTAATAAAAATAAACGTTTTATCCTTACTAAATTATTATAACATATAAGCGAAAATTTGTTTGTTTGTCTATCTCTTAATACAGCAACATACATATTTTGTACTAGCGACTCACCCTCGCTTCGCTCGGGTTCCTCCCTAGGTACGTTTTAATTTTTTTGAGCGAAACCCTAATTCTTTTTCTAAAATTAAAGTAGCCTATGTTCCTCCTTATAATATCAGCTATCTGCCAGTGAAAGTGCTTTTAAAATTGTATTTTTTTTATAAGTACCGTATATAATTCCATATGCATTTAGTATAAAGCTGTTATTTTGACATTACAAATAGACACTTCAATTTTTTTATCTGTATAGATAATTATACGTGGACTGGAGACTGGATACTTATTAACTTTTTATCCCAATATACCAATATGTACATTTAGTATATTATAAAAAATAATGAAAAACCACATGAGCGGTAAAGTCCCGAGTCCTAACATACCATAAAAACAAAAACTACTTTAACACAATATAATAAATATAAATATTTATATGTTGTGACATTCACACACAACACCATCTAGTTCCATAGTACCTAAGCTACGATGCTCGTGTTATGGATACCAGATAGTTGGTACATCAAACGTATATAACGTTAAATACATACATATTATAAATATAAACACCCACGACTGAAGTACAAACATTCGTGCTCATCACACAAATGAGTGCCCCCAGCGGGACTCGAACTCGCGACCACTAGCACAGCAAGTAGGGTACTACAAACTGAACCAAACGTGTCGTCATAATATATATTTATTAACAAACGTCCTCACACTCAACGTGTATACAAAATTGGGCACATCCGAATTTCGAAAAAGCCGCGGGCAACAACTAGTTCGTATAGATCAAACTAAGACCCATAAACACAGCCATATAATAGTCTCAGATATAATCGATTCACCTCACGGCCAAGCGTGGTAATCGATTAATTGTATCAACATTTGCTTTACTTACGTCGTGACTTTGATACAACTGTTGATATATTCATAATATCTATTTACATCAAATATATTTATTAGCAGATATACAGGGTATTTTTACATCTTTGTATATATTGACGGAAGTTCTCTTTGTATATGTTACAGTCAGAACTCTTTCGTGGTCAAAACAAATTTTGACTGACAAAAACAGTTAAAAGTAGTTTTGAGCAACCTTCAACCTTTTCTTTTTAAGAGTTTTGACTGATATGCCAGTCAAAACTGCTATTGACCAAAGCCTGCAGTCAAAATTACTTTTGACCTACGTCTTTAGTCAAAAATAGTTTTGACTAAAAAATAGTTTTGACTGTAACATATATATTACGTTTTTTTGTTGAAGTTATACTGCGTTTGGCACGTTTGGAAAAAAATATAAGAGTAAAATTTTTACGATGCGCGCGCACACCGACAGCCAAAAAGCGACATGATGAAGTTAGCTGCATTCCTTTTACAAACAGAGAGTTGTGACATACGGGATGAAATCTTTAGCAATTTTAGTTCTGTTACGCCAAAGAAGTATAACTTCTTACGTGCGTACATAAGTACACACACGCGTTTTTTTACTAGGATATACATATGTATGTATGTATGTATGTATAAGGCTAATACAAACATTCACCTTACAATCATAGCTAGTACCGTCACCGTACGACTTCATAACCCCTGTTGCTGTAGCTTCCAGTACTCTTTTAAGCTACCATTGAGTCCAAGTCGTCGCCTTGACTAACTACGAATTAATTAATCACATCATATTAAATACATGAAAACTTTAAGAATTAAAAAAAATTAAAGAGTGCGTGTATGAATGTGTACACGCGCAAGAAGTAAAACTTCTGTAGGTTGTCGGTAGGTACTCTTTATGAAACTCAATTTGTTTTAAATAATTAGGATAGGTGATATACTAAAAATAACGCATATTATGCATATTACAATCGTATATCTATAGAATATAATTTAAAGAAAGAGCATAATATTATATATCATTTGTCAGACAAAAAACGGTTACCATGGCAACAAACGTACGTACATACATTTTTCGTAACGCATTCACCAGCTTACCCCCCTAGTCAGGCGTGCGCGAAGTTTTACTTCAAAACTTTATTTGTAAATAGAAAATCTTAAGTAGTCTTCTCAAAACTTCTTACTTTTTTTTATCCTGAACTTTAAAGCTTCCTGCTCAACCATAAACAAATATCAACATGATAATAAAAATATCGATAATGACTTAATACTAAATATAATCATTATAATATGCTATTATCAAGATTATGCAAGTTAATTTACATTCCTTGACCAATTACAGCGCGCGTCGACATAAATTGTTCCGTCGATAATCGATGCGTAGGCGCATGTCCCGGACTGGAAAAATATTATGTAACAAGGAACACATGAAATTATGCTTATGAACGATTTAGGTCCAGATCTTAATAGCGGGTGTTATCGTAATAGTCGCCTTTGATTCTATTTGGACGATAAATATTGACATTTTATTGTACCTTCTGCCGCACCGCTAACCGCACACTCTTTGTATTGTACAGTATGAGTGAATATTCATGCAAATAACATATTTATGTAGGGACATTAACACACAGCACCATCTAGTTCCATGGTAAGCTACGAGGCTTGTGTTATGGATACCAGATAGCTGATACACTACACATATATAACGTTTAAATACATATTATAAATATAAACACCCATGATAAGCACGAATGTTTGTAGTCCAACTACAAACATTCGTGATTATCACACAAATGATTTTGACCAGCGAGACTCGAACTCGCGACCGTGTCTTCAAAAATGTGTACAGATTTACAAGGTATTGTTGTAGAATAACGTAAATGTAGAATAACGTAATCTTTATGTATATTTTAGGCGCAGTTTTTTTTTTAATCATTATTTTTCAAATACACGAACAATAATATCAATTGAAATAATATACTTACTTAGCGAAATGACAAGCTAGCTCAGGGAAAAATACTATTTAACATCCGTAGAATTTAAAGTGATGTTTTCTCGGTACCTACTATGCACTATTATCATTTTCCCTTCTGGCTCGACTGCATCGCTCTTCTGATGTTCAATCATGATGACACGACAGCAATTGTTTTTTTTTTTTTTTTTTTTTTTGATTATAAGTGAACCATTTTATTTTGAAATTTTAAAATCAAATCCTTTTATTTACAACTAACCAATTGCCCCCGGTTTCTTCGCGTGATAACTAGAGCAGGGATCAAAGGTAACCTATGTCAATCACCCGGGTGCAATTTATGTCTTTGCCTGTTTTCTAAATCCGTTTCAGCGGTTTAAGCGTGAAAAGTTAGCAGACGGGGATAATTTACCTTTTAAAATATTAGTATCTGGGCAACCGAGCTTCGCTCGGAGTTCTTTTTTGTTATATCGTATTTTTAGATAAAAAAAACTAAAAACCTAAATATAAAATAAAAACTTTGTATCCATATTTTGCGTGGAATAATGCGAAAGAAAACGGCATGAAGTCTCGAAAACACGCGTTTTCCCAGACATAAGACTAATTTAGATCGATTTTTCGCCCCCGAAAACCCCCACGTACCAAATTTCAGCGATACGTTAGAGCCGTTTCCGAGATCGCCGGTATATATAAATAAATATACAAGAATTGCTCGTTTAAATATATTATACAATATTATTATGGATATGTTAAAATTTCTATATACACATGTATGTATATCGTACATATGTACATATACGTATTATGATTTTTTGGTACAAACCGTTAATATTAAACTGCAATAAAACATTTTACAGTTCGCTCCATACATACATCACGGCTGCATTGTAATTTGCCTGACGCTAAGTACTCCATATTGAGACGTAACCACAAAGACCATGGTGGCCATAAATAGTCCTCATTGAACATAAAAAAGCCAACCCTTGGCATAATTCTTTTCTTTTTTAACGTTTATCCTAGTTATGAGAGATTTATTGCTGTGGAAAATATTTAAAGTATAGGTTCTATTACAATTGTGATGAATATACGCATGAGATAGAGTGGATAACACATCTTCCCCTAAGAAATAGTATTTTACTAGCATTGCCCGCGGCTCCGCCCGCGTTCAGATGATCAAAAACCAAATTCTTAGGTTTTACACATTAGTATACTCTTACATATACCAATTCCATTTTGCACCGTATGATTGGTAAATAATGGTAGTGATTGACAATGCCACAAAAGTTCCTCCGTTAAATTGAACTTTTTGTTTTAACAATAACATTTATGTATGTCTATACTTCTGTTTTGTTTGTTTTTTTAGTTTTTCACGATAAACTCTCAAACTACGGAATTAATTTTAATCATTTTTTACTAATAGACAGCTACAAATTAATTTAATATATAGCTGATTATTTAAATTACATAATGATAACTTTTCTTAATTAGCGCTAGTTAGTAATATTTTCCAAAACGATTTTCAAAAGAAAGTGTAATAAGTAAATAATTCTAAGCGAATACATTTTTTTATTTCATATGGCTCTGCTAATATGATTAAAGTCGTAAGCATTTTATTGTGTCCTTTAAGCCTTTACCATCCAAGAAAAGGTGTCAAGAAAAAGTGAAAAAGTTTAGGTATAACAGTTCCTAAAATACTTTTTCATAGTTTTTGAGATATGAAATATTTTTAGTTACCCGCTTTAGCAGTTTAATAGCCATTAACTTGTTTTCCATAAAATGTTATAAAATAATATAAATTGAACTTATTTTTACGGTGCAAAAAATGAGTAGGTATCGTGGAAACGTAAATATTATTCGTATTTATTTTAGTGTTAACAATACAAAACACCTAAGTAAGAAAAACAACATAGCATTTTGCTATACGAAACCTAAAATGCGCGAATTGGATTTACATTTGCCCAATTTTTAAATTAAAAGATTAAAAAACATTAACATTATTTACTAAACAATAAAAAATTACAAATATTCCCATTTGAAAATTGTTTTGGCCAACAAAATATTACTAATATGTTACTAATTTATAAAGCCAAAAAGTTTGTTTTATTAAAAATTTAAGCACGGGCAGGGCCGCGGGTAATTTAGTAGTAATTATAGTAAAGTCATAGAAAGGTTATATCTGTACATTTTTTTTTTTGGATAAAACTACGTATTTTAAAAACACATGGCGACATCTATTGTGAAATAGCTAAATAACACATAAATAATTTTTCATTAAAATAACTATTTTAATGAATAAAATAGCGCTGTTAATATTTCTTTTAAGATAAGTTTTTTTTAATAGTTTTAACATAATATATAAGTAAGTTACCTTGCTAAAATATTAATAGCATCATCGTGCATTTACTTTAACCAGTTTTTGTATTTTTTCTCAGAAATGAGATATTTTCCTGCGGTAAAAAGAATCCTATGTGTTGACCCGGATAACCTGATATTACCATACCAAATTTCATAAAAATCCCTCTAGTGGTTTTTCTGTGATGCGGTCACATACAGACAGACAGAAAAAATTCTAAAAACTATAGATTCGGACTCTATATCGCTAATAATGAATATTTCAATAAGATTTTCCGAAAAAATATTGAATTTAGGGGTTCGGCTTAGTTACAAGTTTATTGTATGTATAGTTACTAATTTATGAAGCGAAAAAGTTTGCTTTACTGATAATTTAAACACGGGCGGAGCCGCGGGTAATTTAGTAGTAATTCTAATAAAATCGAAAAAAGGTCATATCTGCACATTAATTTTTTTGGGATTAAAACTACCTATTTTAAAAACACATGGCGACATCTATTGTCGAATATCTAAATAACACATAAATAAATATTAATTAAAATAACTATTTTAATGGATAAAATAACGCTATTGATAATTTGATTTTCAAGATGAGCTATTTTTAATAGTTTTTACCATATTTAGTAAGTTACCTTGCTAAACTGTTTACAAATAGTATCTTCGTGGTTTTGTTCCTACCAGTTTTTGTATATTTTTTTTCAGAAATAAGATATTTTCTCGCGGTAAAAAGTATCCTATATGTTGACCCGGATAACCAGCTATCATCATACCAAATTTCATCAAAATCCCTCCAGTAGTTTTTCTGTGATGCGGTAACAGACAGACAGACAGACAGACAGACAGACAGACAGACAGACAGACAGACAGACAGACAGACAGACAGACAAAAATTCTAAAAACTATAGATTCGGCCTCTGCATCGATAATAATGTTTATTTCAATAAGATTTTCCAAAAAATATTTAATGTACAGATTCGGCTTAGTTAGAATTTTATAATATGTATAGATTTAGAATATTGTTAATTAAAAATATAAATTTAAATTAAAACCTAACTAAAAATATAAACTAAAAAGAAATGAGTCCTTTTATGGTTAATAAGATCGTGATTTAGATGGTCATTTAAGTTATTTTATCTCAAAATGGGGAAGTCTAGATTTCGACGCCTAAGTGGTGTCAAAAATTGTAGAAGTGCGAAACTTAAACAAAGTTATGATAAAAACTAGCGACTCACTCGCTTCGCTGGGGTTCGTCCCTAGCTTGCTTCCCAATACAAACTTCCATCCCCATTTTCACCCCTTTAAGGGATGATTTCCGGGATAAAAAGTACCCTATGTCCTTCCCAATGGAAATTGATTTTTATTTATATAGATATTGTATGCTACTTTTATAAAAAATGATTTATGATTTTATAATATTTTAGTATAAAAATAATTTATAGGTCTTTAGCACTATACGCGTACATAAAGCTATACTTATATCCAAATAAGAGCTTCAGGCAATCGTGAAAGATTTAAGAGCTTCCACGCGCCCTGCCATTGTACACATCGATTTGGGTGAAAGTTAAGTACTGTACTTTTCCGTGTTTGTACTTTTTAAAAACACATTTAAACACGTTTGGCTCAGTTTATAGTGACCCTACTTGCTGTACCAGCGGTCGCGGGTTCGAGTCCCGCTGGGGGCATTCATTTGTGTGATAAGCACAAATGGTTTTACTCCAGTCATGGGTGTTTATATTTATAATATGTATGTATTTAAAGTTATATATGTGTAGTGTATCAACTATCTGGTATCCATAACACAAGCCTCGTAGCTTACCATGGAACTAGATGGTGCTGTGTGTTAATGTACCAACGTATTTATTTATATTTATTTACATTTAAACACATCTTTACAAAGAAGGACTTTAGAAGGAGACAAACTGTGAGACGGAATTTAATGGTCCATCAATTGACTTAAACACGTGGACATGATCGCGCATATAACTTAAGAACATTGTCACAATCATGTTGTTTCTTCAAGAGTATTGTTAATTCTATTCAATTCTTGCTTTATGGCTTTTAGGCGGGCCAGTTGAACATAAAATATTTTAAATCTATTAAATAACGAGCAACTTGTCCTCGCTTTGCTCGGGTTTTTATCTATACTAATATTATAAAGAGGTTTTGTTAGTTTGTGATGTTGTAAGGGGTAATCTCTGGATCTACTGGACCGATTTAGATGAAATTTGGTGAGAAGACAGTTTAAGACCCTGGAAAGGACATAGCATTTTTATCCTGGAAATCATCCCTTAAGGGGTTGAAAATGGGGATGAAATTTTGTATGTGGAATCAAGCTAGGACCGAACCCGAGCGAAGCACGTGTGAGTCACTAGTTATATTATATAGTTAGTATAGACAGGATTAACGTTTGGCCATTTTTATTAATGACAGTAACCTACATGTCACCGAGTTTAAGAAACCAAGTCATAGTGTAACATGATGAAACGGCTGAATGGATTTGGATGAGTACACAGATAGATAGAGACCTGTTGTAAAAGCAATAGGCATAGACACCTGAGAATACCATGAGGATAAGCCGCTAGGTAAGAATATATTAAGTTTCGAAGAAAAATCAACTATCTATCAATCATAATATAGTGTTCTGAATGTTCATAATAATTAAGAAAAACAAATAAAAGTAGAACAATAGCGTAAAAACCATAAAATTATGAAAATCTATTAAGCAGATGCAGGTCGACGCGTCGCGAACACCGGCGCGGCTTGCGTTGCCACGCTCATGTGTTTGATTGAAGGCAATTATGAAACATGACTCTCACTATGACCATGACACGTAGGCTTTCGATACATCCCGTATGTTTTTCAGTAGATTTTTTTGCTTTTCACCAAAATAATGAAAATCCAGTTAGCATTGTAGTAATTTGATATTGTCGATCTGATCTAGTGATGGAGATTGAAAGTGGATAATAGAACTCATCAATGACTATAGTGAACCTTAGTTTGGGCTCATTTATATCATTTTCGCAACTTCTATACATTACGAATAGTCAAAAGGCTATTTTTTTAGTTTTTTAAACCTATACATGATAATATGTATTTAATTTTTTTTAACCAATCATATAGAAACACTTTCGTTTTTTTTCTCTACATTTTTGATATAAAAAAATTTTCATTCAAGTAAATATTTCAATTTAATTGATCTTCACGCTACAAACGTTCATCAATAAAAATATAAGTAGGTACTTATCCATGTCTACGAAATAAGGACGTACGTAGTCACACCCAGGCGTTTACAAACAAATAAAACAATCGTAAAGTATCTATTATGGCGGGTTGAGATTTGAAATTCAAATTTAATCGCGTTTTTATTGTGAGTGAGACGGGATCGAGTACCGCAGGCTGTAGGGCGAGATAACGTGCACGTCGCCCGTGCACTGTGAACCCTGTAGGCCCTATGACTTATGGCAGTATGAATATGCGACCCGGCGCGCGACACTCAGTTTTTTCATTCTAATATCATCTCATGTGTCGTATAAAGTATTGGATGAGTGATAAATTGCTTGCCAAAGTATAATCCACACGATCGTCTAACGTAATTGCATCATGAATAATCGATATTGTCCGCACATGTAGAAGAGTTAGTGGATTCGTAGCCCGATTTTGTTGTATTGAATCCATTACATGTTGCATTTTGTAAAATATTTACTAATATAGTATATCCTATCGAGGTACTTAATCTCGCTTAGTTTGTAGGAAAAGTTACATTTTAGCTTACTTTTAATTAAATTTATTTTTTTCAACTCGTATCTTTAACATGTAAGAGATAACGTTCAATAGTAATAAAATATGCGAAGAAATATCAGAAACTACTCGAATAGTTTGTATCGTTGAGACAAAACTCGGTAAATACGTAATGTACATATATGCTCTTCATGAATCTTCCAATAGTTTAAAGTACTAAAAATAAAATTTTAACGATTTCATTTTGTCCTCAAAACATTACAAAGTAAGCTACTAAGTCGCCATTATATATTTATGCGCCATATACCTAATATTTATCATAAAAAGAAAACAAATAGACACCGGAACTTCCTTGACAGAGATATATCGCGGGCAATCTGCTCGCTCACTGCAAGTCTTCCATACTTTTGTCTTCAAACAATACAACATAACTCCAGGACGAAGCGAACTAAAGAAGCTGATGCGGAAACAGAAAAAAGATAAGCTAAATAATGTTAGAATTTTAATATTAAATAGCGTGGTCTGGACCCTGGAGGCTGGACGAGGCACGACGCGAGCTATCTCCGGACCGTTGGAATGGACGCCATTCTTTAAGCGTAAAGGGGCGAATGATAACCCCCATATCGTTTCCATGAATGTAAATTTAGCCAAGTTCCGTGTGGTGCGGCCTCAGCCAGATTAGCTTTATCCCAATCTAACAAGACCTCTAACACCGTCTAGCGACTACAGAAACTGAGCTCAAGTAATAAATCAAAGATATTTATGTCATAGATTTTAGCGATATTGTAGTTGCAATTTGACGGATGATTAATGCTGTTATGAATATAAGAGTAGGCGTAATTAAAGTACCTAAATGCCGACAGTGGGGCAGTGGCGCTGCGGCTAGTGTGGTATTTTTTCCGTCTGTCCATGGGTTCGATGATCGATCTCCATAAAGATAGATTACATTGGGGGATGTAGATGATAAGGAACTTCTATGATACCATTCTATTGGTAACCAACTTCTGAAATCTTCAATATCTAGAACACAGAGACTCAATTCTTCTAACAATTTTCCTAACGACATCTATTTTTTATAAGGTTGCTTTTTCTAAAACAATAAATCACATATTTTTTAGTTTCTACTTTCTACCAACGTATAATAGGTTCATTTGATTTTATCTGTTCCTCGTCACAAGTACTATTTATTACTGAAGTGGTCTGTTTCTTTGAAATAATATAATGAGGCTGTAATTAAATCTGTACAATATTATGAGAGTTTTTTCTAACATTATTTTCATTTCTTATTCTAACACAACGTTTCTAAAACAAAACGTACTCAAGAGGCTCGTTATCCGTAATTTGTTTTGTGTTATATTGTGGTTATTAAGCTGTGTTTTCAAACTTTTATGTAAAGCTTTTTATTGTTTAGCTTTAAAATATACACATTTGCTTACAAAAAGAAATACTTAAGCGATAACTTAAACGTCTACACAATGTACTAGCTATGTATAAATTTGTATAAAGCTATCTGCTATGATATAAACGTACTATTTATAAAAACTTCAATTTTTAAATCTTTTGATCGGTTTCTGTGACTTGCAGCACTATACTTAGCACTACCTAAAACACTTCATAAGTTATATTTTACAAATGTTTTATCATATCGTTATATCAGGATAGAAATTCATTAATTTTATTTCCTGACCCAGTTCTGTCCGTCTGTCTGCGCCGCCACCCACCACTACACAGCCTCACGGGAACAACTAGGATATGACGTGTTATCGCGTCTATATCTCAAACATCTTGCTATACGCGACACGTTACTTTGTTTATATTTTTGTTGAGTTTGTTATCCTGAAACCATCACAATATTCACTTTTCGTATTTGGTTTCAAAGGTCATTATAAAAATAGGCATCGATAATAATTTTGCTGTAGGTAATATTATACAAGAGTGGATGGTATTAGGTGTAGTGGATCACTTATCCCGCTTGACACGAATTATATATATTTTATATATATATATATATATATATATATATATATATATATATATATATATATATAGGTATATCTAAATTCAAGCACTTTTATCTCTGTTTATAGAAAGCTCATAGTGAATTGAAATATCTTTATTCAACTCTCAATAACCTTCATTCAAATAAAATTTTACAAGCACTTTAGATTAATAAAGTTTCTCAAGTTTTTAGATGCTTAAGCTGTTTCATTGCCAGAAGTGTTATCTGTATTTAGTATACATGAGAACAACAAACAAACCAACACTGCATGAAGATTATATAGACATAGATGCAGACCAAGGTATCAAGTCGTAATTGATAACTTATAATTTTTTTTAAAATTAATTTGCAATTGGCGAAGATTCAGCGTACAACATAAATAAAAAAATAAAGATACAACCCTTTTTGATATCACTTATATCAAAAAAATCTAAATTAAAAACATGATATTCATAACGTACAAATATTTATTTACTGGATATCTGTGGAAACTTGGTTGGTTTTAGAATTATTTTTATATGTGTTTATAATGTAATTATTTACTGTACTGTGTGTTTCCCTTAAAAAGCTAATAAATAAATAAGTAAATAACATCTAATGTACAGACAGACATATTTTTATTATATAATATGAATTCGTAGTTCCTGTTCCGTCTGTTCACGGCTCAATCCTCGCCCACGTCTCTTATCTAGCGAGTTACGAGCTCGACTCAGTGTCCGTCGTGTTAACTGCGTGTGTATTGTACAAGGAGACGTTAATGTTGGATGTGGTATTATCATTTATATATAAAGCTCTTTTAATTTTAAATATAAAAACATAAACTAAGGAAGTAATAAAATACTCACATGATATTTTTTTTTTAAATTACTCACTTCTCTCTCTCTTTCTCTCTGTTCCAAGTGATTACTCCCTTCTAATATTTACCTGTTCATTTAAAAAATATAATAAAAGTCACAATTGGTATATACAAAAACGCACAAGGATCAAGCATTGCCTAATTTTAAGAAATCAGTTTGTCGCATAAAAAAGTGTCAAAAATTTAGAAAAACTTTGATTTGACTACATTCTACATGTTTTTTTATACTACTGTTTACTTATTCCGTTGATTTTTTAAAGACTTGTTTTTATAACTAAGTTTTATATGATCAGGTATTATTGATATTAGCTATGTTATTACAGTTTTCCGCTTTTTTTGAGATCTGTGGCACTATTACCCAGTAATAGTGCAATTTTTTTGCATCTACATTTCATCCGTTGTGATATCAATCAAGTTTTTTAAGACTAATCTAAAAAATTATGGGTATAAAAGAAAATTTACCCAAAAGTCGCATCCAAAGTGTCTATTAAAATAATTTCAGCTGTACATAAACCTAAATTATGCATATTTATCTTTATCTTACGATAATCGAAAGCTAAATGTAGGCGAAGACATAAACATTGTCAAATGACAACCCATTCAGTATTAGAAATTATTTGCTCTTTGTATAACAGGACAATTCAGACGATTAAAATTGGATAGCTTTGAGTCATTATACTTACGAAAATATAGAATCAAATAAATAATTTTAAATAGAACTAGTGATCCTAGATGAGTTTTTTTTAAACCAATATCCCATAAGGACTACTTAATGTAATGAATAATATGTAAAGTATCTTACAGCACTCTTCAACCTAAAACAACCTCTAAGTGTGAAGAATCACGTCATCAATCACGATTTATTGCTTCCTTGGTATTTTTAAAACAGACAAACACACTTTCCCTTTTACATTACCCCGCTTTGATCGGGTGCGTTCCTAGGTTCTAAAAGTAGCCTGTTAAAACCTTGGCTGTAGTATATCCGTATACTAAATTACATCCAAATCCGTCCAGCATTATTAACGTAAAGAAATAACAAATATACATATAGAAACTTTCGTATTTAAAATATTATTATGATCAGTATGGATTACTACCGTATCCATTGTTTCGTAACTCTTAAGTTCAGATCACAAGATGCGAGCACTATGTGAGTATCTTAGAACCTCTTTATTTAGTTAATCGTGAGATGTTAGCTTAGATCGTGAGCGCAGCTTCACGCACTTTTTTTGCACTAACAGAGTTTATCTACAGATACATACATATATCATGAATCATGATGCTCGATATCGAAGGTATTGAAATTGAGGTGTCCAGTTCATTTGGTCATTTTTTTTCATGTACAGAAAAGCTTAGAAAATCTTATTTAAATCTAGCATAAGGATGCAGCTCCTGATTTTTCTGCCATTTTCTAATAAAAAAATGGGACAGTTGTTACTCTACATATTGTCCTCCTTTATCTTTTTCTTCCCCAATATAAAAATAAAAGAAAACATTCTACTCTCTCGAATCTTCATCGAACATTTGCATTTAACAATACAAACAGATAAATAATAAGGCACAGAAAACAGTTAATATACTAATAATTTGTTTGTTGGTTTGAACGTGCTAATCTCAGGAACTACTAATCCAATTTGAGAAATTCTTTTTGCATTAGATAGCCCGTTTATTGAGAAAGGCTATAGGCTATGCTACTACCCAGGGGAGAGGAGCAGTAATCATAAATGTTAATAAATCGGACAGACTTTCAAACGTATTGTAAAACCGATGTTTATAATTAAACAAATTTAACGCGGGTGAAACCGCAGGGCACAGTTAGTATTTATATAGATATATAGATTTAAAAAACGTTAGAAATACCTATTGATATTATGTCATATTTACAATAACAATAAACAAAATAAGCTCTATTATTTTATGGTTTTATAATTTTAATATTTTATGTCATTATCGATGGTGTGATGTTTTACAGCCACGTTTGATTTAATCTGTTTACGACGCTTTATTACGCCTGTTCACACTCGGTCACTGTGAAGTGTGGCGTTCGAGCAAGAATATTTATATACATATATACTATCAAACACCCGCGACTTTGTACGTGTTTACGCTATCTTTTATTTAAAAGATTTTATGGAAAATTATTATATTTTATGGTTTAATTCATGTTGTCCTGATATTTTTTTAGCGAAACAAGAAAGCCGAGTACAATTTTATTAATGTACTATTAATTAGTTCATTTACTAAGAAATCAAAGGATTAAAAATATCTAAATTTAAAAAAGGTAAAATTCGATGGTTCTGCGACAAATTAAACAGAAGTACTTACTTAACCCTACATGTGTGTGTATGTGTATTCAGCCTTTTTTAACGTCCCACTGCAGGGCACGGGCATCCCTTCCATACGAGGGGGATCTGGCCATAGTCCACCACGCTGGGCAATTGCGGGTTGGCGGACTTCACATGTCTTTCGAAAACCTACTAGGTTTTCTCTGACATGTAGGTTTCCTCACGATGTTTTCCTTCACCGTAAGGCAAGTGGTAATCATGTTAGAAATGATTCGCACATGAAAATATCAGAGGTGCAAGACCCGGGATTGGAACCCGCTTCACTCGGCTTCCCAAGCGAGCGCGTTACCACTGAGCTACCACTGCCTTGAGTCCCTACATAAGTAATTATAAGTAAGTACTTCAATGTAAAATTTTCTGGAACACATTAAGCATACTTATAATTTTTACTATTAAAATATGTAAATAATATACATAAATGAGTAGTAAAACATGAGAAAAAATCATACAGACACATCGATTTTGTTGATGTGTAGCTTTATATGATATATTTATGGGGTGTGAATCGCCAATAGCCATAAATATTGATGAACAATTATACAAATGCCTATAAACCGTGTGATATCCTGATGACATCATAATTATCTAGAAAAACATAGAGTAAGGGAGTGTTGTATCGCATGCAGGTAATTGCTTGCGCCTGCGCAGCGTTCTGATTTACTTTACTTTAAGATAATTCATGTTTATTGCTAACCTAATATGCTGTACAGTCGACAGTCGTAGATCATTGGCAACGCGCTGGTTTGAAAATCTTAGTGAAGCTAGTGAAGGCTCTGCAAAATTTTACACTTGAAATTCAATAATTTATGAGAGGCTCGTGCCCAATCTTTACTTTGACAAGGGACTGTATATAATAATCAAACTACTATTATAATTGTAAAAATTTGTGTGTATTTTACTTTTTTACGCAGGAACGGCTGGACGGATTTGTATGAAATTCAGTACACAGCTAGACTAAGACCTGGAGTAACACATAGGTTGTTGCCTGTTAAGCACCCCAGAGTTCCATCCGAGTTAAGCGAGACTAAGTCGTTAGTTAAGTAAGTTTGGCTCAGTTTGTAGTGACCCTACTTGCTGTGCCAGCGGTCGCGGGTTCGAGTCTCGCTGGGGGCATTCATTTGTGTGATGAGCACGAATGTTTGTACTCCAGTTATGGGTGTTTATATTTATAATATGTATGTAGTTAAAGTTATATATGTGTAGTGTATCAACTATCTGGTATCCATAACTTACCATGGAACTAAATGGTGCTGTGTGTTATGTCCCAACATATTTATTTATTTATATTTTATACGTAATTTATATATAATTTATTTATAAGACATTACACTCAGTGCGTTTTACTTAACCAAGCGAGTAAAATAACGGGATTCGCATATTTTATATATACTCAAGTAGCATTGTCGGAAGTAGGATAAGTAAAGTCAGGATCGTGATTGCACAATCACATATCGGCCGCTATCAGATAGCGCGGCGGAGGCTGCGCCCGGCGGCTGCAACACTCAGATTGTAAAGATATATGAAAACTATTGGGAGATTGCTCGAGATAAGTGTAATATTCGTGTTGTATGGATTTGGTATCTAGCGTTCATTTTGGTATGTGGACTTTTGACTATTTAGCCAAAGTTCAACTCTAAATGTGGCCTTGTCGTATATATGGTAGCCTGAAAGTTCAAACAATACTCGTATCGTTCGATCTTTTCGATCGATTGAAATGAACTTTGCTCTTAATTTACATCATTTTGTTCAGGCAGCTTTTAGTATAAAAAACTCTTGGCTTTTCGCAGACTACTTTGTAAAAGATACTGAACGATTTAAGGCCTGAGCACACGAGATGGTGATTCATAAATAACTACTTTTACTTAGGTATGCAAAGGAGTATATGCTTCCCATTATTCCATATTAATTTTTAGCATGCACAGAGTTTACTGAGAGTGACAAACTATTCCTTATCTCTGAGCTCTATCAAAAACAACATTCCCATATGAACCGAGTAGCGGTAAAAACTAAGTATTTTTCCTTTCGTCAATTGGAAGTTTTAACATAACCTGTCGCTTTTAACTGAGCTATTTGGCCTTGTTTAATCGAATTGTGATGATTTTCCTACGATAGATGAATTGGGCCACAGCATAGATAACTTCAATCTTTCCACTGAGCAAGTCTAACCGGCCGTCTAACATCTAGTTAAGTAACATTTCAAAGGGCTGTTATACAGGGCTTCCCACATATATCGATAAACGCTCAGTGCCTTAGATTGTTTACTTACGTCGCTCCCTGTACAGCTTTCACTTGTTTAACGAATACCGGAGTATGTAAATCGTGTGATTACCATATATGCGCATGAAATTAACTACAATGCCTTCTCGCTATCTGTCAGTGATAAGGGGAAGTATATGATAGCGATATTATCGGTGAATGTTTTCCACAATTAAGATATGTCACAACTTATTATAAGTTGGATTTGTGTGCTTTACTCGCAATACAATTGTGTGCCGCGGGATTGTCTAAATATTTTTGATTTAAATGATATATTTGCATAGGTTAGTGGTGTATGGATCGCAAGTAGTTAGTACATGTTCGTCTAATTAATTACTTTAGGACCATACAATTACACTTCGGGATAGTTGGAACGATAACATGACTAATACATTTGTATTTAAAATTTTGTTATTTGGCAGTACGCACGCTTCGTCTTAACTAGATCGGTACGAAAGTTATACGAATGATTAATTAATCAATAAAAGTTAACTTTGTGCAAGAATCGAACCGGTAACTTGTACAAGAAAATGGTAATCGGACTCGAGCCATCTTCATCCCTTTTTACATATATTTTTAAAATACTTCCTAAATTGAGAGAGGACAGATAAAAATTATTAAAAAAAAAATACGAAACAGAGTAACAATAGGCAATATATAAAATTCCATATATAAATACAGCTAATTGTAAACTTTCACTTTAAGTACTTGGATGCATCTTGCATCAGCCATCGTCTATTACGCCACGAAACATGTATTGATCCTGCGACCTCCCTTTCAAACAAACAGGTACACAGTCACTAAGCCGCCGGTCACATTTGTGTTAGAAATGGAAAGTTCAAGACATTCCTACATTGGTCACGTCAGATCCAGAGGGAGATGAAATTCACAAAGTATTGTTTAATTGCGATCGGACAGTAACGAATGGCGGTGTTTGGTAGAATATATCACTCACGTGTCGCGCGCCGTGACACGCGTAACACGCTACGGACTCACAAACGAACACACATACGTTATACTTTCATGCTAGATTAATGATATTTTAAAATTCATATTAGGATCGTACGAGATCGTTTTAGTGTAGTGACAGCATGTACAGATGGGTCTGCTTATTAGGAGAGATTTCGCGGGTTCGATTTTCTCTTGAGGCAGATATTTGAATTTGTTATATAGTGTGGGCAATTTATTTGAAATAGTATAAGACGTAATGATGTTATCTCTACAGATGAATAAAATTGGAGTGTCTGTTTGTAATATTAAAATAACCGCGTTTTACTAAATGCATATGGATGTATACACGGTACATATACCAAAACAACATTTTTTACAATTTTTGTCTGTCTGTCTGTCTGTCTGTTTGTTCCGGCTAATCTCTGAAACGGCTGAACCGATTTTGACGGGACTTTCACTGGCAGATAGCTGATGTAATAAGGAGTAACTTAGGCTACTTTTATTTTAGAAAAAAAAATAGGGCCCCACGAAAAAAAATTAAAACTAAATTAATCAATCTAACTTTTACTATCAAACAATTTTGCGCGACACCGATACAGCTTATCTACACACAAATAATTAAGTGAATCCCTATAATTGCATCTATTGCGAACTTGCCAATTTACTTAACGCATATAATGAGGACACGTCGCTCTGTACGATTAATTATCATACGGGATTAAAAAGGTCTGTTATTAAAATAAAGAAACATTTATTGATGACACGTTTGGCTCAGTTTGTTGCTACCCTACTTGCTGCGCCAGCGGTCGCGGGTTCGAGTCCCGTTGAGGGAGTCATGAATCATGAGTGTTTATATTTATTATATGTATGGATTTAAAGTTATATATGTGTGGTGTATCAACTGTCTCATATCCATAACACAAGCCTCATAGCTTAGCATAGAACCAAATGGTGTTGTATGTGTTAATGTTCCAGCATATTTTTATTTAGATATTTATATTTATAATATCTAGCACTGCACAGTTCGATGCCGTTGAGTTAGAATCTTAATATAAAATTTTGAATTGACGATTCAATAATATTAGTATTGGCATAATAAAACTATTTGTTTTATTAAATTTTATTAACCACCTTGGGACTCTCCCAAGCGAAGTCATGGGTAAGTCGCTAGTTCAGGCTAAACTCCGAGGATGTTTGTTTTTAAAATTTAAAGAAAGAGAAGAGAAGAGAAGAAAAAAAATTATATCACTAAAAGTGAAATGAGAGAAGATATGAATAATGCATATTGCACCCTCACGTATGATGCATTCAATTTAAGTTGACACGTGAAGAAATCGAACCCGTGAACAGCTCAGTCATTTCGCCAGATGAATAATAAAACTAATATTTCACTACCTCTTTCCCAACAATTAGAACGATTTATTTTTACTTTAGCATAAACGGCGGAACAAATGTCAAACGTTACATACAGGGAGTCCATTAACAGCGTTTAACCGTAACACCCGAGGTGCCGCGGCCAGTGGGCGGCCTCTAGGGCTGACCAAAATCGTACCTATATCTAGGCTTAACAAAAAGTTTTAAAGTTTTTATGAGTAATCCTAGTTCTTCTATATATTATATTATGATTGTTTGTACAATATTGTTAATTATGCTTACTTTTAGTTACCTGTCTAATTAAAAATCTGTATTATTGTCTCACTAAAATAATAATTGTGCTATTATGTGTTATTGTGTTGATAAGAAAAACTGTTTTTTACAGCAGTATTCCTTTTCTTAAGCCCAATTGGTTATTTAGTTAGTTTAATTATTGGATTTACCTATTTTATTTAGTTCAACAAACTTCAAAATCACTGTAAATATAATTTATTAAAAAGTATCTTTAGTATGATTTAAATTATGTCAAAAATCCATCTCGAAGTTGACCAAAAACACATATATCGACCCTAGAGTGTTAATAATTAATATTTTTCACCCACTAAAGTAGTATGTATGCAGTGTAGTATACATTTTGAAGACCAAGGGCTGTAAACTTTAGGTTATTTAACCATTCAAAATCTATTTTTATAACATAGCTTGCATTACCCTGACAACCCTGTGCGGACGTAAGAATTTTGATTGAGTTTGTACCGCACGAGAGCTAAAAAGATTTATTGTTCCCCATATGACGCAACTATTCCTAACCTCACTGTAGATGATGTAATTGCCACTCGAAATGTAGTAGCTTCCATGATTTATCTAAATTATATGAGATTTTAAAATTAAACGTCACGTGCAGAGTCAAGGTCGACCCTCTCAGGAATAGACCCACGGTTTAGTTACGAGGCAGATATGAAAAATGATGAATAATATTTTCATTTCATTAATAAGTGATTTATTGTACCAATTTTATAGCTTGTATAAAAGCTTGACAGATTTTGATGAAATTTGATACGATGATAGCTGGGTATCCGGGTCAACATACTTATAGGATACTTTTTACTGCGAGAAAATATCTTATCTCTGAGAAATCTATACTAACCGTTAAAACGTAACTAGGGACGAACCCAAGGGAAACGAGGGTGAGTTGCTAGTTATATACGTTAAAAATTTATTATATTATTAGAAAAACAAAATATTAAGTAGTAAATTAACCTTATTGTGTACAAAACGGTAAGTATCCAGTGTTTACAGCAAGTCGACGTTCGGCGGCGGGCGTCACGGGTGTGTCACCGCGACGGCTGTTTGGACGACACGTTACATCTTCAAGGAGTTTATAATTAAAATGTTATGATATATCCTTTACGAAATTATAAATACAACTACTTTAAGGGACATTTGGTGCAGTAGCGAATGGTAATGATCAAATCGCAGGATCGATTCCCGCTCGAAACACTAGTGTGGTACTAGTGTAATAGAGATGCATCCGATACCGATACCGATATATCAGCATGTCGTCGGTTTTTTAGTTTGCCGATACACCGATAAATTTTTAATAATTTAAGGATGTTGGGTTTTCTGAATAAAAATCTCATAAATGTGAATTTTAAATAATATATTTTTAATCTGAACTTTATTAGTATGTTATAATATTTTATTAAATTACAACTTCCAAATTTGCCAGTTAACATTCAAAATAAATATTACGTATGTATGTAATGCCGTCTGTTTCTGTCTATCTTAAACCCACACTTTTTTACTTTTTATACCCTTTGAAGCTTGCAGTGTCCGCATCGATACCGGTATCGATATCGGCGATACTTTTTTATAAATATCGCTATCGGTATCGTATCGGCAGAAGTGCGTATCGATGCATCCCTAGTAGTAAACGTGGATTTAATTAAGTATTAGGAACTTTGTTTGGCAAATATCGTTGCATTCGTTTATTCATGAGTAACAATCGCAAAAATCTCTTACCAATATCCTCGTGTGGTAACAAGTTATCAAGTAAACATGTCATAGCATGACTACATATAAAGTTCAACGTTCAATCAAGCCTTGTACGATTTAATCTACAGTTAAGTCATTGTTTCGTGCAAAAAATCCTATTTGCTTATCCATTTTGTTCTCAACACGCTAATTGGTTAAAAGGATCACAAACAGACTGACAGCTGACTCATTTACTAGTATAGATGTATACGCAATCCTTCATTTTATAGACCCATGTAAGACATGCATAGAGTAGCTTTGTTAAAATTGCTACATACAGGAACTATGAGTACTATTTTATGAACACTCTCACGTTATTCTGACACTGGCTACTAAAATAGTGGTGGTAGTCATGGGTTCGATTTTTGTATAGGCCAACTGTCAATTAATTCCAAGTAATAAAATACAATATGACCAAATTAAAAATCAATAATATAATAATTATTCTACTTTTATATTCAGTTAGCTGTTAGATCGTAATTTAATTCGTTGGTATCCTTTATGTATCGATTTGAACATAGTGAAGGTAGTGGCAGCCCAGTGGTAACGCGCACGCTGGGGAATCTGAGTGACGCGGGTTCAAATCCCGGATCTCGCACCTCTGATAATTTCATATGTTGTCTTATGGTGGAAGAAAATATCGTAAAGAAACCTGCATGTCTCAGAGAACCGCCAATCCGCACTTAAAAAGCATGTCGAACTGTGATCTGATCCGCCTCGCATTAAAAGGACGTCTATGCCCAGCAGTGGGACGTTAACAAGTGCTAAATAAATAGAAAATAATTAGATGTAAAAACGCAGCGTTGGGTCCCTCCCAACTTTGTAAAAACAAGCATCATGATCAAAAAATTACAGATGCGTGCATAATAGTAACATATGTAGATTTCATTTACCTACTCTATAAGATGAACATCTTTTAAATCTTATAATAAAATTAAAATACGTACGTTATAACCCATTACAGAAATGGTTATAAAGCAATAAATAACAGGGCGCTTGTATGCCGCATAGAGTGCGCACTGCGCGCACAGAGCCGCGGTGGCTGGAGGTTTATTATTTTGATATATAGTATCGTGTGTAAATGTAAATTTGAACGTCCCCTTATCTCGCTTCCAATTTGTTGAACGACAACTGCGTCGGTTACTTAAGTTTCCCTCAAACTTATTACCACGAAGTTCAAAGGTGAAGTAGATTACTTCAAACAGAGTAAAAGCTATTACGGTATGTCACGTGGTTTAATGATTATTCCTGGAATCCCATGGGATCATCCGGGATAAGTGCCACTAAGAGCTGCGTGATCTGCTGTCAAGTAGCTGTCAATAAAGTGTGAAAGTTTAGTTAATGTATAGGGTTGATGCGGCGGCAGTTCGCATGTGATACTATGTACATTTTTTTCTTCTTCTAATAGTGAGATTATTTTCTAAGTTTAGATCGTTTATAATAACAAATACTAAATTAATATGATTATATACATATTTTCACGCCATAGGTATAATTACTAGTAAAGTAAAAAAAATGATGTAAAATCTGCAAAATATTAATTAAAATCAGTACCAAAACATAAAAGCTAATTTGATTAGTTATGTTTTACATTATACTAGCAGTACCCATGGCTTCGCCCGCGTTCAAACTACTAAAAAAAAAACAAAGTCTTTGACACACCGACTGCAGCGCCAACTACCGGGTCCAATTGTGTTTTCAAACCATCCAGGAGCCTATTAAAATATACACACAAAATTTCATCTAAATTGGTCTAGCCCTTTAGAAGGAGTAAGGTGACAAACACACGTACAGAAGAATTTAATTATTAAGATAAAGGCCAAAAAATATATTACTTTTTGAACAACACTGCATGTTATCAATCATTGAGAAGTCTTTAAGAAGTTGTACAATCGAAATATTACATGGAATAAAACAATAAATTTTCCAATGACATCCCAACGAGGCGGCCGCCATTCGCAGCAACTCATTGTGACACTAAACATGAAACTAACGCTACTAGGGTTACAGAGAAAGTCTACACTGTACAGACAGACAGAAAATACACGCTTTGCTCCATTATAATAAATACCCACAATAATGGCATATTCACAAAACTCGGTTTGCTACATTTCAGTCCTAAATACTCGACAATATCGTACTATATTCAAATGGGCTGTTATAAACAATTTGAATAGTTAAATTTTTATATATACATAATGTATATACTAAATGTTAGTGTTGTCAGTCTGTGAGGAAGCCACTAACGGCTCGGAATGCAGTTCTGTTGATTAAAGCTTTTTATATAAAGTGGAATCTTTACTAATTTTAACTAAATCTATACATGTAATAAAATTCTGAGTCGAATATGTACATTAAATACTTCTTGGAAAATCTTATCGAAACGGTCATTATTGTCGATGCAGAGGCCGAATCTATAGTTTTTAGAGTTTTTGTCTGTCTGTCTGGGAACGCATCACGAGAAAACCACTGGATAGATTTAGTATGATGATAGCTGGTTATCCGGGTCAACATATAGGATACTTTTTACTGCGAGAAAATTTCTTATCTCTGAGAAATCTATGTATACTTACTAAACGTTAAACGTAACTAGGGACGAACTCGAGCGGACCCAGTGTGAGTCACTAGTAGATAATAAACAAATATTGTATCGGAATTGAAATAACATTAAATTACAACAATCATAATAATTTTAAATAATAATAAAAATTTAAGAATTTTCAGCGTAATGTATAGGAGTAAAGCCAAACCAAATTACCTCTAACTGAAAGATTTTACATATGGATGGATATACTAAAGATTAGGAGGTTCCACTCCTCCCCCTCCTCCTTCTCAATTATCAAATCAGTTCAATGATCTCAAATTATTGTATTGTCATCCGGATTTCTCATACAAAGTTTCATATTAATACGATAATTAGAAGTACGATAAACACTTCCAATTCACATGTGAAATTAATAAAAGCGTGTTAATAATATCATCATCCTATGCTTGATAGATATTCGTAGATAACTTAATGATTAATCACTTCACATTCATCTATAGATCAATACGTATATCTCGTGTAAAAATCATTTCAAAAATTTCAATACAGCCACTGGACCGTACGTGAATCAAAATTACATTACTAGTAGTTTAACCTCGCACCGTTCGGGAATGCCCCTAGAAAAGATGATTTTTTCTGACCTAATTGACAAATATCATCCTACAGATAGATTATTTCTCTCTCTCTATCGATAAAAACCGTATGAAAATCCGTCCAGTATTTTCTGAGATTAGCCCGAACAAACAAAAAACTTTAATTTATAATATACAGTGATATAGGCTTTATAAGCAAGTTGTCTGTGGACGGTTCAGAGCTCAGTGACACACAGACACAGTGACTAACCCCAATGACTTACAGTAAGGATCGCGATAGTGTCGCGTTACAGCCGCAGCACGGTCGGCCGCGACTCGCGTCTACTCGCAAGGTGTGCGCTAAAATATTACTCGATTGTCCCTACATTTGTAAGCGATAATCGATATTTAATCAATGCTACGGATCGTATATTCGATTGCAGGCGCCGGGTACCTAATGTTAGAATTACACATTTTTTATATATATTTAGTTATACAAATACTGGTAGATATCGCTAAAATGCGATGTCATATTTCAATATTGTATTTTTTATAACGCTGTATGGTTACCGATCAAATAAATAAATAAATAAATAAATAAATAAATAAATAAATAAATAAATAAATATTCTAAAAACACGAAAACGTTTGTAGACTCGTCACAAAATATTTATCTTTTGCTCATTACGTTAAAAGTAAAAACTATTTGACCCCACCGACGTTTCTTTGAATACTTTATATTATAACGTCATCGAATAATGATTCAAAAGTCTCACAAATGGTCAAATTTAAATCCAAAAAAAATTCTTTCTTTGAGGTTTCGAGAGTGCAAATTATCTCAAAGATCATCAACGTCGGATGTACGCATGTGACCGCGTCCGGTCACCGGTGCAGCGGCGCGGGAGCCGTGGACTCAAAACCAATCGTAATTATGTAGATGCAAAGTAAATAAATAACCGCCAGAGCTGGTTCTTATCGCGCACACGACAGACGCTTATGATTGTCTTTGTAGTCCAATGGGGCCCTTGACCCGCCCTTCAGAATCCGCTCGTTAACGGTACAGCTAATCAGTTACCCATTTCAAGACAAGTGAAGCAATCAAGGTAAAATGACTTATAATTTCATGTTGGTTTCAAATCTATACTATAATAAAGCAGTAACTTAGCGAAATCTGTACATGAAATATTTTTTAAAAACAATGACTGTAACGTATTATGTATACGATATAGACCCCAAAACAATAGTTATTAATTTTTTTGTCTGTTTGTCTGTTTGTCTGTTTGTCTGTTTGTCTTTTTGTCTGTTTGTCTGTTTGTCTGTACGCGTTTCACGCAAAAAGTAATGAACCGATTTCAACGAAATTTTGTGAACTGATAACTTATTACTCGGGTCAACATTTAGGATAACTTTTACTTTTGGAAAATCTTTGTTTCCCGCGGGAAATCGCAATAACTGGTTTTATCGAGTCATCCTTAGGAACCCTCCGCTGGCTAAACCTAAAGACATACATCAAAACAATGTACTAAAAAATTGTAGATCTTGAAAAGGCCAACAGAAATATCTACAACAGTATATGTCTATCTCTCAAGGTACACTCGCAATACCTATTCTTATCTATACCTATAGCAAAACTAACTTAGTTAAATCGATGTGCGCGTTTCACGCAAAAAGTACTAAACCGATTTCAATTAAATTTTGTATAGTGATAGCTTATCACTCGAGTCAACATTTAGGATACCTTTTACTACAGGCACATTTTTCGTTCCCGCGGGAAAACGCAATGACTGGTTCTATCGAGTCGTCCTTAGAAGTTTATATGGCTAACGCTGGCTGAACCTTAAGAGATAAATCAAAACAATGTACTAGAAAATTGTAGGTCTTAAAAAGTTCTACAGAAAAGTTCTCAACGGTATATGTCTATCTCCTAAAGTACACTCGCTATAACTATTTTTATTAAATGATATTACTGTTTTCTTATACGAGTACGTTATCTATACTATAATAAAGCAGTAACTTAGCGAAATCTGTACATGAAATATTTTTTAAAAACAATGACTACTGACGTACTAAAAAATTGTAGATCTTGAAAAGGCCAACAGAAATATCTACAACAGTATATGTCTATCTCTCAAGGTACACTCGCAATACCTATTCTTATCTATACCTATAGCAAAACTAACTTAGTTAAATCGATGTGCGCGTTTCACGCAAAAAGTACTAAACCGATTTCAATTAAATTTTGTATAGTGATAGCTTATCACTCGAGTCAACATTTAGGATACCTTTTACTACAGGCACATTTTTCGTTCCCGCGGGAAAACGCAATGACTGGTTCTATCGAGTCGTCCTTAGAAGTTTATATGGCTAACGCTGGCTGAACCTTAAGAGATAAATCAAAACAATGTACTAGAAAATTGTAGGTCTTAAAAAGTTCTACAGAAAAGTTCTCAACGGTATATGTCTATCTCCTAAAGTACACTCGCTATAACTATTTTTATTAAATGATATTACTGTTTTCTTATACGAGTACGTTATCTATACTATAATAAAGCAGTAACTTAGCGAAATCTGTACATGAAATATTTTTTAAAAACAATGACTACTGACGTACTAAAAAATTGTAGATCTTGAAAAGGCCAACAGAAATATCTACAACAGTATATGTCTATCTCTCAAGGTACACTCGCAATACCTATTCTTATCTATACCTATAGCAAAACTAACTTAGTTAAATCGATGTGCGCGTTTCACGCAAAAAGTACTGAACCGATTTCAATTAAATTTTGTATAGTGATAGCTTATCACTCGAGTCAACATTTAGGATACCTTTTACTACAGGCACATTTTTCGTTCCCGCGGGAAAACGCAATGACTGGTTCTATCGAGTCGTCCTTAGAAGTTTATATGGCTAACGCTGGCTGAACCTTAAGAGATAAATCAAAACAATGTACTAGAAAATTGTAGGTCTTAAAAAGTTCTACAGAAAAGTTCTCAACGGTATATGTCTATCTCCTAAAGTACACTCGCTATAACTATTTTTATTCACTACTCGCGACTCACAGGCTGACTTGTCAACGTTTAGCTCAGTTCAGCAGTGAAACGTAACTAGGGACGAACCCGAGCGAAGCGAGGGTGAGTCGCTAGTATATAAATAAAACCATCACGCATTGCATTTTTAGAAAATATTTTTTGACGATTTAAGGATGATGACTAGGTAGTCCTACTAATATAAATGCGAATGTTTGTGAGAATGGATGGATTATGGGTGTCTCGATGTTTGTTACTCTTTCACACAAAAATTATGAATGGATTTTAATAGAACTTTACAATAATATAGCATATATACCTCAGAATAACACATAGGCTACTTTTTATCCCGGAAAAATATCCGGTTCCCATGGGATAGATTTGTTTTTGTTTTTCTAGAGATTTGTATTTGTTTCCGCTACTATACTGTAAAAACCTTAAAATATAAAATATCAATTTTACCTTGAATAGTCGTTAGAAAAATTAATACCATTCTTAATTAAACCGTTAAAACCCCTTTTACAAACAAATTAATTAAAATTTAAATTATACTACTAATTAAGTACGTTCCATTACAAGCAAGCTGTTATCAATTATCATAATACTATTTCTAAACACAATATTATAATATATTCAAAGTTAAATCCTTCATTTAAAATTCCTCAAATAACAATATAATTTAACTCCTAATCAGTAGAACATTTTGATAAGATTTATCAAAACGCTGTACAGCTATGTATGTAAATGTGCACGGCCGTACGCTGCACGCCGCACGCCGCACGCCGTACGGTAGTTCACGGCAGCACAGTCCGCTACATCGTATATTACAGCTTGTTAGACTCCTCCCGACCAAGATATCCTAATGACAACTATTATCTTAATGATGATTAGGTCGACTATTGCGATGCGATTACTATCACAACTCGGGAGGATTTCGCTTTGGTTCTGTTGAGAAATAACTGGAAGTAGCAGTATCTATTAATTTGTATAACGTTTAATTTGTTAGTCTTTTTTACAAAATTTTTGGTATACATAATCTGACGCGATACGTAGCCGATTATAGCGTGTCCGGTCATCAGAGATAACTTGGCATAACTTATATATTACATTTTATAAAATTAAACTGTACATTTGATGGAAAATTAAGTAAAAACTGTATGTTTGTATGAGCTCGTCCTTTTCACTAAGAAAGAGTACCTATATGTTGGTACATTAACACACAGCACCGTCTAGTTCCATGGTAAGCTACGAGGCTTGTGTTATGGATACCAGATATACTATACATATATAACTTTAAATATATAAATATAATAAATGTATATCTTTTTTCTTCCTGTAGTATCTCGAAGGAAATAATGAAAATCGTTTAATAAAAATTAATTACATATATCGTTTTAATTACAGTAATTATATTACTTGATATAACCAAAATTGATAAGATTTTAGTTAAACTTTGTAAAAGTTTACATTTAACTGGCTTATGTCATTTAAGATTTAGGGTTTTATTGTTACTTAAAAATACTTAAATAAACGTTGATACTAAGTTGTCACCGGATCATTAGCATACTATCGAACTGGAGTAGAATTCGATGGCCTATAAAAGTCAGGTGCATCTAAAATATCAAGTTGGCTGGCGCTCGGCCAGTGGCTTCCAACCCGGCCAAGAATTTCCAATTCATTGTTCTAGTGGAAATGCCCGGTTACATCAGCTCTCTAATAGGCTTACATAAGTTCAACTATTCGAAGATTACGAATCGACACCAGCCTGGTGATATAGCAAACTCACCAGAGTGTATAATGAAAATATGGAGGTCGTAATATCTTCTCCGTTGAAGCCATTTTTAAAACTAATAGGATATGGTTTTATAAACACAAAGTTGTAATTTAATGATTGGGGTAAATCTTCTTAAGAAGTGAATAGAAAGGTATAATAAGACAAAGGATAGCCGTCTCAAAGAATCTACACAATACATTTTGACAATATTTTCGGATTATTATAAAAACATTTAAAGAAGTTAAATCGTTTTACTCTAAAATAAATAGAATGAACGTTTTGCGCCATAGAACTATAAGCAATATTCTACTAAGCAGAAACTACTTCATTGACCTCACTAGTGGCTAGAATGTACGGCTCCAGATTATGAGAAGGTCGTGCCAAAATAGTCACTGTTTTTTTCTGTTACAAAATACTCGAAGCAGACCCGTGCCTCAAAGAGCACGTTAATCTGTCAGTCCTGTGCCTTATTTTTCACCGATCATACCCAAACGTCGTATTACCAGAATATGAGAGGTAAAGTAATAGAGGGAGTATATTTTGTGCCTGTGTACACACACACATACACACCTGAACTGTGCTATAATATGAAATAATCTTGAGAATTTTTTTATAATTATAAATTTTGTAACATTACCTTAAGATAACCTAATTAAAGTGGGTTAAGCTTAAGTTCTTACCTTAGCACATAATCAGCTTTTGAAATCTGTATTTAGGTCACTTCAGTTTGGTGTGTTCGTCACTTATTTAATTAACACTACTCTATGCCGATGATTTTGTCCACGTGCATTATTGGATATTGGATTTGAATAAGGCATATTTCACGCCAAAACGGCTAAACGGATTTAGATGAAATTTGGCACAGAGATAGATTATAGTTTGTAATAGCACATAGGCTACTTTTTATCCCGGAAAAATATACGTGGGACATTTCCGTGGGACAGGTTTGTTTTTCACTAGAGACGAACCCGGGCAAAGCGAAGGTGAGCCCCTATAGTAGACTATACTTAAACCTCTGAAAAATAAACTCTAAAAGAAAATTTTCTGAATACTAAATTAGTACAAAATCATTTAATTGAGACAAACAGGAAAAGCCCTCCTCAATCAATCAAGTCGAACGAATCAATTGTACGTTTAGAATGCCTCGCGGACCGTAGTAGTGGTAAGTAAATAGCAGGTAGAATGAATGGACGTGATTGATCGAGATAACTGCCTCAGAGCTGTAAACGCGAGTAATGCGCAAATAATACACTCGCAGTCGGCATTCAACATCTCCAATGAAATGGCGGGTACGATTCTATTTGATCATTCACCAGACTGTTTGATAACGCAATGATAGATCGTGGTGCGTGGATGGAGCGACGGACGAAGCGAACTTTGTTATTAAATATGCCTCATGCCATAGATCGATATTGAAAGCTCAAGCTCACCTCACGAGCTGGTCGATTATGATGTCCAAGAAGATTGATCATACAATATCGTTGAATAGTGCAGTTTGTGCACAATGTGCGAGATTTGGTTAAACTAGTAGTATTAATAGTAATAAATTTGGATTTTCTCTTTATAACCCAGATTGAATCGTATTCGTAGATACAAGTATATTAGTTGTTCATTTCTAACTTAAAATGTCGACTTTGCAGCCAAGTGAGTCAAATCAACCGTGTATTATATCGGTAATCTATTATTTTGTCGATAACAATATTTTTCTTAGAGTAGTTAAAATGTAAATTAACTCGTGCGAAGAAAAATGAAAGATTTTTATAGGAATTCTTTATCTGGCCAACTGCAACTCGCTATAGGCGACTAAATAGCATATTTTTCATTTTTCTTGACATGTGTAATCGGTGTTTGCTGCATTTGGATAATATTATTAATAACTAGCGACCTACTCCTCGCTTCGTTTCGTACGATTTCGTTTACAATTTCATGGATTTTATTTTCTTACGCGGAACCCTGATTATTTTTCTAAAATAAAAGTAGCCTAAGTTACTCCTTATAAAATCAGCTATCTGCCAGTGGAAGTCCCGTCTAAATCGGTCCAGCCGTTTCGGAGATTAGTCGGAACACACAAAAATTTTTAAATATTGTTTTTTTTTTCGTTTTAGTATCGTATAATGTATGTATATACTTTCATATGCATTTAGTAAAAAGGTGTTATTTTGACATTACATACAGACACTTCAATTTTATTTATCTGCTGAGGCCTGAGATATTCTTTTTTATGAAATTAATTATTTGTGTACGTTATTCTTTCTTTAGTTTCCAGAATTCAGACATTTTGTTTTCGAAATTCGAATTGATAAAATCCAATTTATAATATGCATATTACATAATATATTTATATTTTATATCTATATAAAATTAATTATTCTTATTAATTATTATCTTATAAGAGCTTTGTACTTTAACGTACAAATCTCTGCAAAAATACAAAGGAATCGAACCCGCGACCTCTTGTTGGTCAGTTGAGTCTACGTTTAAGCGCGAGTGTGTTATACTCGCAGCGAGAACCAAACGATAGCTTGAATTATTTCGTTGTAACGCCATCTATTAGCAACTTTGACAAACTGGGTAAGTAAGGAGTAAAGACTGCTACGAGTTAAATTACGCAAATATTAAACTTATTTTATTCATGATAGACGTTTTTAATGGCTTTTTTATTATATAGTGGTTTTGCACTAGCTGTTGCTTACGGGTTTGCCCATATTATTTTTACTTCGCTTTCATCTAAGTATACTTACAAAATTATCATAAAGTGATGACTAAGCTACTCTCGCATCCCTAGATGCCCTTCGCATCCCTAGGTGCCCTTCGCATCTATGCTAATATTATAAAAAAAGATTTGATTTTTTGTTTGTTTGTTTGTTTGTACCGAATAGGCTCCCAAACTTCTGAAAAGATTTAGATGAAATTTGGTAAGGAGATAGTTTGAGTTCTTGGGAAGGACATAGGATAGTTTTTATCCCGGAAATCATCGCTAAAGATCGCGACGAGAGACGAGTCGCTAGTCTATAATACTATGGAACTTTCCAGAAGGGACAATTTTTTACATCCATGCTCGTAAGACTATAATAACTTTTATCTATATAGATAAATAAAATTGGAGTGTCCGTTTGTAATATTAAGATAACCGCTTTTTACTAAATGAATATAAATGTATACGCGGTACATATACCAAAACAATATTTTTTACAATTTTTGTCTGTCTGACTGTCTATTTGTTCCGGTTAATCTCCGAAACGGCTGGACCAATTTTAACGGGACTTTTACTGGCAGATAGCTGATATTATAAGGAGTAACTTAAGCTACTTTTATTTTAGAAAAAGAATTTTGGGGAAGCGAGGGTGAGTCGCTAGTAGATAGTAATCCTCTTGTATTGGTGAAAAACGTATGAAAATCCATACAGTAATTTCTGATATAACACCGAACAAACCGACTTCGGTACTAACGAAAAACTCTTATATTTGCATTTCCAATATATTAAACATTTAAAAAACAAAAATAATATCAATATTTTTAAAAATTATCCAAAAACGTTTTACTTATGTACAAACATATGGTAAAATATCAAAGGTGGAAGTATTAGGTATACTTGATTTCTTTGGATGTGCTTATTACGTACACAATCTCACATCCCGCTATTCCCTCCCCCTAAACACCGAGCCTGAGTAAAATCTGATAAATAACATCCTTTACAGCATAGTATTTACGCGCGAGGCTAATATGGACATTTGCGAGGCCTCTCGCACTTTGAGCACTAAGCCTGATTGCTTCTGATTTGTCACGATAACGGCGTTAGTCCGAGATTACTACAACGACTAACGAGGCCCTGTAATTGATAGCAACTGGGTCACGTCCAACTGGTTGTAGATACGCTGAAGGGAAAAATGAGTTTGTAATATACTAGCGATCTGCTCTTGCTTCACACAGGTGTAACTCACGGCACCTGTAGGATTTTAATAAGACATCCTAACAAACTTTCGTGGATGTTCCAACCTATACTCAACAACAACCAAAGTTTCTTAGCAATCGGATAATTCGTAAAGACATAAAAATATATATCATATTATCTCATATATAGTCCGCCAATCCGCACTTGGCCAGCGTGGTGGACTATGGCCTGATTCCCATAACACTCGTCATGGTTTGCAACTATGAAAGTTGGAACTACATATGTCAGAAGTCTTTATGGGTGCAAGAAAGTTTTATTGTAATCAGATCAATGGTTTAGTTAGGGATAAACAAAATAAACACTTTTTTATAAATTACATACGTTATAAAATAATTTAGATGTTTTTGACCTTAAATAAGAAGAAAAAGGTATAATTTTTAATAGAGAAAAAAATGGTGAATAAGAATACAGCTTTAGATATAAATTTGAATACATATACAACTACAAATAACTTATTGACTTTATTTTACCTTCACAAATTAAAATACCTGATAAAGTTATTTCACTGTGCTTTTAGTTTCATAATTTTAATTTATGAAAAATATAGAGTTTTTTAGTCAAGATCGGCTACACCTTTGCTGGCTATTTAGCAATCATTTATATTTATTCGCTTGCTGTTCTAATTTAGTATTAGGATCACAATATTAAGGTGTGGAAAGAGCAACGTTTAAAATAATATATACCATAAATTTTATTTGTATCACAAATCGCAGCGAGTGAGCGACGAAGTATATAATTTCTCGCCATAATTTTGTCAATTGTGAACTATTAAGTGCGGGTTCGAGTTCCTGTTTTGGCAAATAACGTCTAACACCTGATTTTGAGTTAGAATTAAATGCCTGTTACATGAATTGCAGGCACTTTCCAATCGCCTGCTTTCTCTTCTGTCCAGTTTTGAGGATTGTTGTTAAATTTTAGAAATAATATTAATAAAGTATTTAAAGGTAAATTGATAATTCACTGAGCTTCTTTCAGGAGTTCTTTTGAGGTATTTTAGATTTGCATTTTTACAAACAATAAATGTGTTTCTAATAATAATATTGAATAAAGATTTTTTTACTTGAAAACGTTATTTATTCACCGTAATCTTGAAAGCATTCCGACCCAGTCGGAGTCAACACAACAATTATAACGTCTGTATTACATTTCCTCACTCTGACACTTTACGACGCTATACATATTATGACAATTGTTTAACGCATCCGAAACCTGCACACCCATCGTAGAAAATAAACAATCAAAAGATAATAGTACGTATTGGTATACAGCTAGAGGCTAAGGTTCTGTAGCGAAAGATTATTTAGAATTTCACTGGAGAGGGTGTAAAGAAAGATATATGGAGATCCTGGTACCAAATCATGCATGTCCGTTGGAGGAACAAGTTATCTCACGCTATCTTATTGTATTCAGAGTATCCTCATGTACGCAAGGCGATTGAATGGATATGGATTGTAGATATTTCCTGCATCCCGAAGTAAGCAAGGTAGTTCTGTGAGAAAGATTTTGTTTGTTTATGATGATTAGCATAGTAATTAGTAACAATGAGAACTGTTAATGTTAATATTTCTGCATTGGTTAATTCTGAAAATTGCCGCTAATAAAATCTTAACATGGTCAATGCTTTGACACAAAAAATCCCCATTTTTTTTTTATGCAACGACGGTGGCAATCAAGCATACGGCCCGCCTGATGGTAAGCGGTTACCGTAGCCTATGGACGCCTGTAACACCAAGGGCATCACATGCGCGTTGCCGACCCTGTAAATACCTATTTACTCTCGCTGCGATGATAAAAAGTGGCCGTGGGCATCATTTCAAACAATTCTTCGGAACACAACCTTTAGATTTAGACAACGTGAAAATATCAAAGTTGTGTTGGATTGTAACTATAGACATATACAGCAGATGACTCAAATACGTAGGAATATAAAACTAGTATTGAAAGTAATAAACACGATCCTTTTTCCCCTTCACAAAGGGCATAGGAGTCGCCAACTAATAAATCTGACGGTTGAAGCTATCTGGGCCTTTATGGTTTGTACCAATATTTGTATCGTATTAGTTGAACACCGAGCGTGTCGCGATATGCTTAATGGCGGCTGTGATTTAAGACGCCGCGCTACCTCTGACACGGTTGTGGAGTTGGACCTTTCGCCCTTTGTCTTTTTTTTAATAAATTATGGGCTTTCAATTGATTTTGGTTTGCGAGCGATATGCGATATTTATATTTAAATATAATGAAAGTTTTTTAATAGGTCACACGACTGTTTTTGGATTAGTTAAAGGATTTGTCCTAGTAAAGACTTATGAACAACAAAAATGAATTTGTTTTTAAGATTTCGAAAATGAATCCCTGAATTTAGACTTAACAATGAAATAAAGTGAGTTTTAACTTTAAATTTCAAATGCAAAGTCCAATTTTATGAAACACTACCAACAAATAATTTTAGAATTATTTATGTGACTCCTATTATATTCTACTTTATTTAAAGGTAAAAGGTTTAGGATATAGATTGTTCATGTTATGCTTCCGTCGCAAGTGATAGGTCGGAGTCGGAAGTTGGTTGATATATTATAACGGTTTCCGGTGCCTGAGGCGAGAGTGTAGGAGTGGATTAACATCACACCAATGAACCCCTAAACGATTATCAATCACCTGTGTTTCGATTATCTTGTTCGATTTTATATGCTAGTGATTCCAAGTTTTCGTATTAAATGATTGTTGTTATGTATAATCTCCTTTGTTTTATAGCTTTAGGTTTTGTAAGTTTTTTTTACAATTAAGCTTTACCAATGTCATCCTATGATTAAATTTCCATTCCTGAATATGAAAGCTAAAAATTAAGCTTCATTATGTCGCCATTTCGCAAAACAACGAAAAATCTAGTTACGAGTAAAGCCTATTCTAATAACTAGTAAGTTCGTAATTCTTTGAGTCTACACAAGATGTCTCCGAGAGCATTAAAACAATAAGTTAAGAATACTTAAACTATTAACTTCAAGAAAATTTTCTAAACCATAAAGTACTAAACGTAAGTAGTATCAGTACCAGAGAGCCCCAAGTACAATATCGTGACACCCTCGTCCATCACGCGCACCCATCCCATTCATAACAGTTATTAGCCGCGCTTAACGGCTACCGGTTGAGAGACACTACTCAAATGAGTAGTGTATATGAGAAGTTTGTAACGCCATAAAAATATGATAAATATGATAAGCTCTTTTAGAGATCCTCGTCAGAACGTCGACTTCGAAAGACGGTTCGAAACATACTTAGGTACTATATGTGGTATTGCATAAAAGCATCTACTCAGGTATTTTGTTTACGTATAGATACCTATTATAGTCCGAAAAATACCGATGGAAGTTACATTTGATTCAATAGATTTTTATGCTATTGTTACAATAATATATAAGTATATAATTAAATTCCGGTGTGCGTGTGTTTGTAATTATTCTTCTTCTAAACGGCTTGACCGATTTTAATGATTTTTTAGCTTAACTTAGAAGCGATAGCGATGGAGGTCTTGTCGAGATCTAGATTTTTTTTCTATTTTCCTCCAGTGTAAGTATATAATACAAAAATATTACAACGGCTTAGTATTTAAATCAGAAATGACAACTTGTGATGTCTACATTCCATGTTCTGACGGATTTATCAAAGCCTCTAATCCAAACCACTGGAATGAGAATTCAACCCTTTAGGGATCAAAAGGATAGCAAAGTTAATACGTAAAATAGAAAATCTATTTTGCGAAACAATAAAATAAGCTACACTCGTAGCTATAGGTACAGCTAATCTATACTAATATTATAAATCTGAAGAGTTTGTTTGTTTGTTTGTTTGTTTGGTTGAACGCGCTAATCTCAGGAACTACTAATCCGATTTGAAAAATTCTTTTTGCATTAGATAGCCCGTTAACTGAGGAAGGCTACAGGCTATATATCATCCCGGAAAAATGTACGGTTCCCGTGGGATAGATTTGTTTTAATCTAGGGACGAACCCGAAGCGAAGCGAGGGTGAATCGCTCGTATAACATACGCAACTACATCTCTCATATGTATTATATTTTTACTTTTTAGTAATACAGGAGTGGTTATGAACATCGTACTTTTGCAAAAAGACCCAAATTCTTAGCAATTTATTTTTGTACAGAACCGTACGAATATGAAATGATAATATTTTCTAATATAAATGACTTAACGCGCAAGGACACTATAAATATCTGTTACATTGAGTTCCAATGGTTTAACGACCAATTACTGGATATTTAATAATTTTTCGCTTCACATTATTTATTGTTTCTAAAATTAATCATTCGCCGCTGTTAAATGTATAAGCGTCTCCAGCATTCTTTGTCGTTTTTAATAAAAATATAAATATTCTGACGTAGTAAATTTTTATCGGGTTTATAAGTCAATTTGTTAGTAAATCCGAGATATTCTAACATAGGTTTACAAATCGATTATTTATTCGATTAAGCGGCGGAAGTGGTAACGACACTAACAGTGTAAAGATGAAAATGATTTTTTGAACGGTAACAGATAACACAGATTAATAGTGGCAAATAACTCAAAAGCTCGAATAAAATACGTAACTTAATCTTTTACTCCCGTTTCCTTTTCTCTCTTAGCTAATATTCTAGCTAAACTTACTTTTAATTATAGGTATATATAAAAGGCAAAAGTGATTGACTGATGTATCAACGCACAGGCCAAACCCTTAAGGCTAGAAAATTGAAATTTCGCACACGTATTCCTCATACGACGAAGGTATCCACTAAGGAAGGATTTTTCAAAATTCAACATATATAATTTCCAAGGAGGTGAAATAGGGGATAAAAGTTTGTATGAAACTTTTTATTCCTTGGACATATTTGTCTGAAATTTCGTATTTTTCATGGTTTGATCGCGAGCGAAGGCACGGGTTCTGTTAGTTACATTATAAAAAGTAAATAGTTTTTATTTATTAGTTAAAGTAAAAAAAAAAGAAATAAAACTGAGTAAATGTCCAATGATTAAATCAAATGTACTCTAGTAGTCTAAACTATTAAAACATTTGTAGGTAACTACGATTGTTTTAAAAGTACACGCGTCAATAGTACAACAAACAAACTCATTTTGCGGTAATGTTAGAATCATTCCCAAAATTGTACTCATTATTGAGGATTATTCTAAAACTTAAACTGAATTAGATACAGACGATCGTCAGGATAATATCAAAGAAGTAATTTAAAATCTCACGTTGGAACCCTAAAATCCATGCGAGATCCATTTACAACACTCAGAAGTTAACCAGACATAATTAATAGCATTTAAAAGCCAAAATAAACAAATCTTTAAAAATAAATTCATAAAACTAAGCAATAGAAAAGGTTTCCAAATACTCACCAGGTACAGTACGAGTAAGGACACCGATACATATATCATGCACGCAATAAAAACAACCCCTTAGTAAATCAAGCGCTCTCTTATCGGTGTCGTAAATCAAGGGTTATAAAATCGCAGCCGACTTTGCCTAATAGCCATTTTGTCACAATATAGAGATAAATTAACCCCCCGGGTATAAATCTGGAAGATTGACTGAGCGGCTGCGGGCCCGCGGGTGACGCGGTGCAGTACTGTCGGTGCCTTTGTCGGGTAGATATTGTCTTCACAATAAAGCAGATCGTTGTAGTCGTGATCTCTAGAACAGACATTCATAATTTTATTCTGTGATAGGATAGTTAGTATTCATATCTTCAAGATGTAGTTCACCTTAAATAGCATCTTACGAGGAAGTTTCTTAGTCTATGCATAGTTCTTAACTTACCTTCTGATCACTTTCAGCCACGGTGGCCATTTTCATTGATTGTGAGAACGCAAATGCACTCTATATTTCTTTCTATCCAAAAGTCTGACCGGTGAATGATCAGGCGCAGGACCGACGGCTTTACGTGCTTTCCAGAGACACGAGGGTGAAATATCGCCAACATCTCAACTCCTTGCGGCTACGGAAAATTTCTTAACACAAAACCTTAATAGCTATACTTGACTTGATCCAGAACTCGAACCCAGAACCTCCGGATCTACAGCTGTAAATGCTAGCTAATAGTGACGAATGAGGCAGTCAGAAAATACGTATGTAATGTAATATATATTATATTGCAAAGATAACAGAGTGATATCATGAAGTAATTCTGTCTTAAAGCGAATTTAGAACTAACAGGATCGCCATAGGCAATATAATGACGCATTTGACGGTGTTAAGTTTGAACCCACACCCGACAACATAAGTTACCATTCATTCGATACGACTCGTACGCCACATATCGAACTTTAATGAATTACGTCACAACAGTTGCAAGCGCTCAAAAGAAACAAATAAACAAATAGTCAACAAATATATTTATTTTAAACGACATAGTAAAAGTGTCATATATTGACATTTAAAACTGATAAAATACAATTCAAGAGGATTAGACACATGTTGTACAATGTATGTATGTACATCACCACAGCGCCGCCCCGTCCTCCCCCGGACCTCCCACTTAAATCTATTTATACCATAAAACGTACAATGCGGAAATTCGACGCGAGTTTTCCGCGACCAAAATATTCGGAAGGAAACCAAAGACAGTGGGTTCGATGCTATTTCTATCACCTATTTGGGTCCGAAGAAAATGTTCTTCTCGTTAGACGTCCACTTGTATTATTTTAATGCTTCACTTCCACTTCTTCTACAATAGATAAAATTTTATTTTTATTAAGAGTAACTATGAAGTTTTCTATCGCATTTTCCTAGCACTTAGCAGAACTGTATTCCGTGCAAATGGTAACTTCACAGTCTGATTACTTTAATTCTAGTACATATAAATAAATAAAAAAATGGTTTTTCGTCATTTCTTATTCAATCTTAGTGTAAAATTACTTTTTAATAAAAAGATAAGTACACCAATTTCAATGCCTTAAACGTTTGTTTTTTTTTTATTATATGTCACTATCCTTGATTAGATAGCCTTATTATTAAAAAAGAATTATGAAAATCGACATTATGCACAGAAATTACAAAAAAGTTGAATATTTCTTGTTTGAAGTCGGTTAAATATTCAACAGCTAGTTGTGTGTCAGCCGACAGGTACAAGCAAATAAGGGTGAATTTAAAGGGTCGGTCTCGCGGCCCTGTGTAGGATATTTATCGAGCGCAATCGCCCTTCAAAATAAAACAAGGCTAGGTCAGGATTTGTACTTGTATGTACTAAGAAATTAATAGAGTCGTTAAAATGATTTAGTGAACCAAACGGAACGGGGTTACCGCGTGTATTACAACGGTTTAGTTGTACGTTGTAACGTTCACTGGTGATAGATAGTTCATTATTATGTAAAGTTTGTGTTTTATAGACGATAATTCTACTTTTATTATTAAAAATGGTACACGCCAGACCATATTTGTCCAATAAAATGACACGTGAACTGTTACTGGAAGAGCCTAACTGCCTAAATACACAATGACCACGGACCACGATTGAGATCATGGTTACAACTTGCAGCGACCATCAACTTGCTTGATGGTCGCGGTCAGACTTTGGTCACGAAAAAAGAGACAAAGAGACAATCTAACTCTTCAGTTAGATTTTCTCTATGTCTCTTAATTTAGATTAATACTTTTATAAATCTATAGAATGTATGTCTGTATGTGTGCGTGTGCGTCTGTGTGTGTCTATGTATCTGTGTGTGCGATACCTCGTTTTGTTATAACGTTGTTACATATGTCTATTTTTATTTTGATAAAATGCAATTAAACTCGAAAATAACTTGTAGTAACATAAATCATAATAAAATCACTACAGATCATTTATTCTTTATATTATAATATCAAGAATATAACTTTCTACTTTCACTTAAGTTCTAGACTACACAGTTCACTGTGCATGTATCAATGACAGCAAGAGATGATTGATTAATATTATTCGACGTGAAAATTGTAGTGTATTCTGTAATATAAGTTGTAATTTAATCCATTTCACTTCACAATTTAATTTCTTAAAAAATGTGGAAATATAGTTTATATATGGATGTACATAGTTGTGCAAAATGGATCCAGCTCACGAAAACCGTTTTTTGAGTTACATCATAAATGGCACCTACATATCAACTTATATACAGAAAGTAGATAAATTACCCAATATTTAAGAGGAATTAAAAAAAATACCGTCTTGTAATTTTGATAGACCAATTTTACGAAAACTCCTATTTTTCTCAAAAGTAAGCTTTTGTGGTTGGATGTTTTTTGCATAACTACGTCCATATAATCTCACTCTTCTAATTATCTTAAATTCTGATTACAGCAACCAGAAGAATTGGTGAAATCAGTAAAGCTCACATCTCGAGAGCGTCGTTTTATCAAGTTCGCGAGCGTAGAGTACGGCGGGCAGCTGTACATGACGCCGCGGGACTTCCTGGAGTCCGTGGTGGAACAGGAACCAAGGCGTGAGTGATACTGCCCTCTGAAATATTTGGGATTGTTTAGTTACGAATAAGTAAGGTCAAGGAAGAACTCGTGACCTCTTCGCAGTACTGACTTACTGAATATTAGAACAATTAATTATTATTGGATAAATCTAAACTTGCTTTCTTTGTAATTATAAACTACCAAAAATATATCCCGAATCAGTTTCCGTATTATTTCAGATTATTTACGTATTCATTTCTGTCTCAAAAGCGGATATTCGTTTTATATTTTAATATAATAAATCAAGAACTTTCCATATATTTCTCATTCCCTTTGAAGGTGAACATAACATAAGTGTAACAAAATTTCCCATTGTAACTTTCCAGCACGTTTGAAGCGACGGATCCTGACCGCTAAAGAGATAGAGCAGCTGCGCGACCAAGTGCCGTCCCTGAAGAAGGGTTCCTCGAAGATGTTCCGCAATATGAGGGATAAAGGTAGTGATAGAAACTATTTTTTGCAGTTTTATGGGTCGTTCTTCTTTTCTTGCAACAATGAATTGGTGTTTCTCAGTTTTTTGAGTTTTTCAAGTAACAATATTTTGATTTCAGTGTTAGATATTTTTTTGCAAATGCATTTAATTTTCATTTGGATCATTTAATATTTATTTTCATGCCCGTAATGTTGTTTGTTTTGTGACGATTTTCGAGAAAACACTGTGACAGAGTGGTTCTTTTTCGGTAGGACATCATTATGAATTACTACTCTGTCACGGTATTTTATGAAAAATAAACACATCCAAAAAAACTATTGGCTACAGAAAGTTAAAGATTATTTAGTATTAAAAGGTATAAAGCGATGAGGATGTAAATTCGAACAATGAATACATAATAATCTATACTCTAATATGACACAAAATGAGGTGAGGGACAGATCATTGTTGCTAGAAAAGAAGAACGACCCATATATCTTACTGTATTATTACGTTTTAAGCCTTATTATAAAACTAACACATTGATTTTATATTCCAGGAATCATTTCATACACGGAGTACTTGTTTCTGCTGTCCATCTTAACGAGTAAGTACTCCAACACAATATTGGTCTAAATAAACAAAATAAACCAAGATAGTGCCATTTTCGTGTACGCGATTGTATACATGACAGTTTTAATCAGCAACGCTGGAAAAAAGTTACTTACCCGTGACAATTTTTTAAAGTAAGTGATGATAGAAATGTCTATGTGTAAGTCTAACATATAGTGACGTGCATACATACATACATATACATAGGAATATTATGAATTTACGATTAAAGTGACTTCTTACAGAGCATCAGTGGCTTAGAAGCGTTCAATATCTTCGACACACACCATATATTTGCTATTGCAAGAATCGAACCTACAGCTACTGATGAGGAATTAGTGGCCCCTTCATCAACATCACCAATTGCATTTTGCATAGTTTTACTGTTTAAATGACTATTTACAGAGTCGGCAAGGTTTTAGATCGTTCACTATCTTCACACCATATACTTGTCTTCTTTAAAATCGAATCCATAGCCACTAATATAAGAGTTAGTGGTTAGTGTTGTGACAACTGCGCCAACATGACCCACTTACCAAACGTTGTCAGCATAGTTCCGCCTGACTATTTCCAGAGCCGGCGTCGGGGTTCCAGATAGCTTTCAACATGTTCGACACGGACGGCAACCAGCGCGTCGACAAAAATGAGTTTCTAGTCGTAAGTGACTCGTACAAGTCGTACACATTCGCATACAGCACGATTAGTTAAGCGATGAGCGAAGCTAAATAAAGCGAATGGATTTTTTTATAGCAATGGTGTAACAGACAATAGATAAAAATTACAATTATTATAATATCTATGAAAATTTAAATTATTTTTGGTATAATTGGATACAACAGTTTTTTTGTTATAAAGTGTGAATGAAAGAGAGCGAAAATATTTCCAAGTATACGGAAAGTTCACTTTCACATATCATCGTTCTTTACTACTCTTTATTTTAACACAATAGTCTAAAGTACATTTAAAGTTAAAGGAATCAAAAAATAAATATTGTAAGCCTTTTTATACACATAGATTTATGGGAAAATTTATTGTTTGGTTGTTTTTTATAAAATATAAGAATATATACAGAATAACATAATTTCCATCACAATTACTTCTCGCTTGAATAGACGACATCTACTTACAATAAAGGTAAAAAATAAATCTTCGTTGAAATAAACAAAGCTTGTTAATAGGTAAACTTAATAATATTTGGATGTTAATATAGCACAGCTACGAGTAATGCCCGCTTGTGCACAGATTATAAATGACCTCCCCTTGAAACTGGGACGGCCATATTAGTACTTATTTATAATTTTTGTGTTTTTTATCTACACGCCAAAATATTTGCACTGCTCTTTTATAATTGAACGCACCTTTAGTTGTAGATAATAATTTTATATTAGACTTTTTATTTTTATAATATACCTAAGCTACATTTTTGTTATAGGTCACACTTATATATTTTAGTTTATAATATGTTTATTTATTATTATCTATATTTTTATGTTAAATTTAAGTTGTTTTCACATAACATAACTGGCAACACTAGATCCAACGTCTCCTCGGCGGGTCGCTGAAGGACCGCGAGCTCGACGCGAACAGCGAGAGAGCCGTGAGTGGAAGGATATTTTGCTATCTTCGTTTATATTCTGCGATTTCTGTCATTCCATGTAATTACTGGCATTTGACGTGAGCACAGACTAAACTTGATTTTCATCTCGTTTTCCCACCTTTACTCAGAAAACATTTTAATGGGCCCTTAGTACAATTCCGCTCGAATCTCCATTTCGAATTATACTCAATTTTATTAAGCCATTCCAAACTGAAGAAACACTCGACATATTAATTCACACACTAACCTTCTTTATAATATTAGTGTGATTACATTTTACGAAAAAATTGTGTTAAGGGCACCAGTGTTTTCGAGTTCCGTCCCTGTGTAAATCATCATTCATTTCTATAATCCTATTCTTGTACAAAATTATTTGAATTAAAAATATTGCTCACGACTTGTGCCAGTATTTTTACCAATATTACTTTTTTGGGAGTTTCTGTTTCCTTTTGGGACAAAGCTTATATTTTGTAGAAATCATGGTTGAGGGTTATAATATTTCTTAGGGCAACACTTTTGGTCATATAAAGATTATAATATATTATTGTATAAATGGCAAGTACAAGAAAAAAATGTATTTTAGATTTTAATTTGTTTAATAGAATTAAAAATATTAACATTCTTTCCTTTTTATCAATGTTTATTCCGCCCATATTTGCGTTTCCCGCCCAAATTACTGTCATAATGGCATTAAATCATTTCTGTCACAGATGACAAAATTCAAAACCAACCACAGATTCAAAACCAACCACAACCACAGACTCAGATCAATGAAACATTATTATTTTCTTTCTCATTTTTTTTTGTTTTCTGCTTATTTTATATTCTATTATTATTTTATTTGCTATTTTTTATATTATACAGCTTTATATTGTTATTCAAATTATGTATTATATGTAAAATATGTATTAGATGAATATATTGTAGTTGCAAGGTCTAGTCCCGTCGATTGTGCTGAAACAGAAGGTGGTTCAAGCAGAAACCAAACCCACACCACCTTCACTTGTAAGTTATTGTTGAATGTGCAGAGCTTCGTTGAGGTTTTATTATTTGTTTTTTTTTTTTTTAATAATGCTTAACGCTAATACTTCTCGCTTCCTTTTATACTGTCAAAATGCTTTTTATAAAAAAGTAAAATATTTTGTAAGTTTATATTTATTTATGGTATTTTAATTGTAAGTTTAAAATATATTAAACAATTTTTATATGTTCAGTATTTAACAGGTTCTCACAGATATGCAATAAACGTGCAACATTACGAGTGGCTTCACGCTAACATAAAATATTATTACTAAAATCTAATTTGATGTTAATAAATTGACTAATACATAATAAATCCATTTTTTAATATTAATTTAAAAATAATACAATAGTAAAAAAATCATATCAAAATTATTTTAAATTTATAATATTTGATTTATATGTGATTGATACCAAAATAACTACATACTCCTATTTCTGTTTCCTGATGAGAATGAGAGGGAGATACTTCTATCTATATGACGATTACGACTATAAATAAACATACATACACCTGTTTCTTTAATCTATTACTCATTTCTTCTTCATCTAATGTAAAATACCATCCAAAATCCATTGTTCATTATAATATTGATTCATAATAATTTTTCATTTTATTATTTATTAATGAGTAGTGTTACATATTGAGATTAGTTACAGTTTAATGCAATTTTAAAATGTACAACTCAACGTCAACCATTTATTCCTTATACGAAAGCATAATACATATATACACACAGATATATAAGATAAAGTAATGTCATGTCTGTGTGTCCGTGTGTAGATGGAGAAGATCTTCAGCTTCGCGTGGGCGGGCAAGCGCGGCGCCGCGGCCGACGCGCCCGACGACCAGGGCCTGCAGCGCCGCCACGACGTCGACACGCTGCTGCAGGTACACACGCACACACGCACATACTTACACATACACATGTACATATGTACATACATACATATATATTATGTACATGATGATATCCTCTAATCCAAATCAAACTGAGACTAGCCAGCGCAGGAGATATTATATTGCAGAGCACGTAAGCGCGTATCCACTAGTACGCTCTCCATTCTTGTCACTCTCTCGTAATGTGATGGGACGAAAATTCGACCATTGTTGTGTAAGATGAGAGGCAGGACCGACGCGATTCGTATTTTCTGAAGCACAGTGGTGAAGCTTCGCCAATTTCTCAAGTCTAGGCTGTTATTGAAAATTTCTTTTACTTGGTCCTACCCGAGACTCAAATCTAGGACCTCTGGATCTGCAGCTGTACATGTCGCACAGTCATATATACAAACATACGATATATATGTCTATATAAACATACATAATACATATACGAGTACATAAAAGCGAAATACCACTCACTGTTTAATCACAAAATATATTTTAAGGCACCTTCTGTGATAAGTATTTAATTATGAGTTTAAAGAATACAATTAATACTTTCTTAGATTTACGCGAATGTTTGACATTTAAATAAAACTATCTTTTCGGATTTTTTCGCGGATTTATTTTGATTTTTGGTTCCCGACGTTTCGATTGCTTTACAGCAATCATGGTCACGGGAGAGACTGAGGTGTTAGATGTCTCAAAGGTATTATATAGTTGTTACAGACAGCCTACCCACAAATAACAAAATGAATTCAAAAAACTTGAAAATTGGCACCAAAGTACCTTACAATATTTGTTAATTTTAATTTTAAAACATTTTTAAAACATTTTTATAATTTTAATTACTTTTATATTATATAATTTTATATAATTTATTTAATTTTAGCTTTATTATTATAATTATTACAATTTTTTAGAAAATTTATTGATTAATAATCTATATTTAGTGTTGCCATTATTATATTTATAACTATAAAGAAAAAATAAATTATTAATTATTTAAGCCACATTATTATTCTATGTGTAATTTAAAAATTTAAATTAATTAAGAATTACTATTTGCAAATGAAAATATTAATTTGAATACTAATTTAAATTACTGTTATTTTGATCCGCACAGTAAGAACTTACTACATCTAACTGTCTGTTTTGTTTAGATATATTATTTGATTTTATTATATTAATGACATTTAAAACATTTTTATAATTAAAATTATAAAAATGTTTTAAAAATGTTTTAAAATTAAAATTAACAAATATTGTAAGGTACTTTGGTGCCAATTTTCAAGTTTTTTGAATTCATTTTGTTATTTGTGGGTAGGCTGTCTGTAACAACTATATAATACCTTTGAGACATCTAACACCTCAGTCTCTCCCGTGACCATGATTGCTGTAAAGCAATCGAAACGTCGGGAACCAAAAATCAAAATAAATCCGCGAAAGAATACAATTAATTTACATCCTAAAATTTAAGAAAACTTATTTCTATCTGCAGGTGCATTTTTTCGGTAAGAAAGGCACGAACGAGCTGAAGTTCGAGGGCTTCCGCCAGTTCATGGAGAACCTTCAGACTGAAGTGCTTGAGCTCGAGTTCCATGAGTTCTCCAAAGGTAACGCGATCTGACGCTGAAGAACTTTTTTTTAATGTTGGGAAATGCATTTACGCATACCACCTGTAGACATACAGGTGGTTATGTGGGACTCACCGGCTAGAAAAGCCAGTACTACCCACTGAAACCCAACAAAACCTCTCCCGTCTTAATGGAGCGTCACAAGATCACTTACGCACTCAACCACGACGCCCTGACGGCTACCTGCCGAAGCAGACCACAACAACCATGGGATTGCTCCAACAGTCCACTCTGCTATCAGAGCAGTACCAGGAGCAACCCGCAGAGCACACCCCCCACCGAAGTGGGCCTCCTCCCTGTGCGTTTCTTGGCTTCGCGCCCGGCTGAACTGCCAGACGCTAATGAGCCCCCCCACCACGAAAAAGTGAACGCACGTTGGGGGGATGCTGAAAAACACCTGCTTCCCTTCCCTTCCCTTGAATTTACATAGCTAATAGTTGTTGAACCTTGTAGTTTTTAAACCCTGTAAATAGCTATTTTTTTAAATTGAAGAAAGATAAATATTTAAAGAAATATTTAAATTTTAATAAGAGCTATCTAAATGTTGGAAGGAAGAAAAGGTAGTCTCCCGTGACCATGATTGCTGTAAAGCATTCGAAACGGCGGGAACCAATAATCAAAATAAATCCGCGAAATAATCCGAAAAAATAGTTTTATTTAAAATGTCAAATATTCGCGTAAATCTAAGAAAGTATTAGTCCAAATAAAACTTAATAGATAGACATAACAAGGAGTCCGCACCTCGGCAGGCCACGACACGATCTCGGAGGTGGACTTCGCCAAGATCCTGCTGCGCTACACGTACCTGGACACGGACTCCTACGACATGTACCTGGACCGGCTGCTGCAGCGCGAGCGCGTGCGGGGCATCTCCTTCCAGGAGTTCAAGACCTTCTGCCAGTTCCTCAATAACCTCGAAGACTTCACCATCGCCATGCGCATGTACACGCTCGCCGACCATCCCATCTCGAAAGGTTTGCTTTTTGTTGTTTACTTTACGAAGAATATTTATTGTGAGAAATATTATTAATACCTCTGATTTTAGCGCTGCATCCTTTAAAACCTACATTATAATTGAGATACCTATTATTATAGCTCTAAAGTAACAATAGGCACCTACTATAGTTTTCTTTTTGCGTTAATTAAGATAAGCATTGATTTTTAGCAAAGTAGGTTGTAACAAACTTTAGTACCATGCGAACATTGCACTTTATTGGATTATGAATTGCTAATCTGTGTGGTTTGGATTTTAATACTCTGGCTCTGACTTTAATTTTTGTTTTTGAATTGTGTACGATGCTCCTTTGATGTAAACAGACCGCGCGCTTATTATATCTGATCCTTAGGTAGTATTGTGTATTAAAAAGAACATTACATTTTTAATAACTAACTACGAATGAGAACAGTAGAGACACAACCTGCATACATACAGGTGGTTATGTGGGCCCCCAGCAAAGCCAGTACTACCCATTAAATCCCAACAGAACCTCGGCTCAATGAAACGTCGCAGGGTCATCACTCATCCCTCGCCCCTGCTTTTTCACCCCTCAAGTCTTGACAAGGCTTCTGGACCCTTCTTCCTAACAAACCCTAACCCCCTCGTCCGGCAGACGAGTTCCAGCGCGCGGTGAAGATCTGCACGGGGCAGTCGCAGTCGGCGCACCTCGTGGCCACCGTGTTCGCCATCTTCGACGCGGACGGCGACGGCCGCCTCAGCTACAAGGAGTTCATCGCCATCATGAAGGACCGCCTGCATCGCGGCTTCAAGGTACTCCAACACTTTTAATTGAGTCACTGTTCAAGAGTTTCTTGTTGATGGGATTGTGTGGAATTGTGTGGAATTAAGATATATTGACTCGTATGCGGGCTATATTTGTGGAGTAAATATTTTCTACAATTATAAATATGAAAGTTTATATGTGTGTATACGTGTGTATGTGTGCTACTCCTTTTTTAGATTTATTTCTAACTCATTGTAATGTCTGCAGTCGTACGCCAAGAACGAGGGGTGGGAAGCCTTCAAGGGTTGCGTCAAGCAGGAGATGAAGAGCTCCGTGTGAGCTGCGGCTGCGAGCCGCTCGGCTCTCGGGAGACAGCCGAGGCGGCTTTCTGTAATCGATATCGTCATAGAAAACTTATTGTACAGTTTTATAATATTAAAAACACGCTTTTGAATAACTGTAGAGTGTAGGTTGTATTTAAGACACGTCTAAATGAATCAAATGTGGCCTAACTGGAGGGTTTTGCTAGTTGTTAAATGATGGCATTATCGACCTCCTGGTTCCAGAATTAAATCGGCGCGATGAGTTTAGGTTATTACTCTATTATATCTGGATTTCATATATAAAGTTTCAAATTAATAAAACATAATGAACAAGAAATAAGTTTAAAGTCGACACCAACATTTCTTACAAGCAAGACCGGATTATTCATAAGGCAGTGTAGCCAACAGAAAAAAATAATTTAAAATGTTTCGAGTGAAAATTTAATTTGAAAAATTCAAAAAATAAATGAAAATTCCACCACAAGGACAAATACAACGTTTAGATTTCTATAAAATCTAACTAATAGCGTAATTACGAATATAATTGTATTGTGGTAGAAACATTTTTTTTTTCAATAAGTTAGAAAAGGGTGAAGGGGTCCCGAGAATTGGATTGCTTAGGGGCTCCCGACGTGGTTAATTCTGCCTGCACAGTGCTCACGCGGTCAGTAAAAAATAACGATACAATAACGTGTTAAAAATACATGAGAACGATATATTCTGGCCACATGACGTAAGATGTAACGCTTGGATATGTCATTTTTATGTACTGTTTAGTTTTCTATTTTCTACACGTCATTGGCGAAGTAAATTGCTCAAATGACGCGTCTAAAAGCCACGACAAAAAGAATAATATGATAGTTTTCTATTATCGATAGCGATTGTAGGATTTGAACTGTTCAGTGACCATTCACTCGCTGTTGTGACGTCATAATGCAGTACGGTCACTGGCTTATAATATTATTTATTTAGAATTACATTTATTTATTTATTTCGCCATAATAATATTCCTCTAAGGATTATATTATAAAAACAATCTATTCGAATGTAAAAATGTCTAGTTTTTAAATTATACTGTACTTTTCAAGTAATATTTATTTACCTATTATATATCAGAATTATTTAGTAATCGCAACTTTCACAATATGTGCACAAATATCTAATGTCGCAGCATCCCTTTCTAAAATAATTAAAATAAAATTATTTAAAATGACACTTTATCATAGATTTAGTGCCTTGTTGATGTTTCCTAGTAAATTCTCTTTTTAGAATGTTTATTGTATATCGTCAGCTCCCGCGGGTGAAGACAGAGATTATAACTATACGTGACTAGAATTAATTATTGTTTTTTCTTAGATTTATGCTTATATTTAATATTTAAAAAAAAAAACTATCTTTTCGGATTTTTTCAGTTTTTTTTTATTTTTGGTTTTCGTTACGAATGCTTTACAGCGATCGTCAGCCTCTCCCGTGACCATGATTTCTGTAAAGCATTCAAATTCAAATATTCTTTATTGCACACCAAAATATACATGCATATATGCATAAAAGAAGGTATAGCACAACAGGTGGCCTTATCGCTAAGTGAGCGATCTCTTCCAGGCAGCATTTGGGCAGAGAGAAAGAAAAAGATTGGGAAGGGGTGCAAACAAAAATTTTACAGAATATATATGTACACAAATAATACATTTGAACCGTCGGAAACTAAAAATCTAAATAAATCCGCGAAAAAATCCAAAAATATAGTTCTATTTATTGTGTCTTTTGAAATTATTATTATTTATTGCTCTATTTGTACTTAACTTCGTGATATCAAGTGCTTGTGAAGTGTCACCAATGACTAGATGTAATTTGCCATTTCATAGTTAATAATTCAAATACGACTCTTTAAACCAACAGCAAATAAATAATATAAAATTATATTTTCAGAAAAAAAACTTCCTCTGTTTTAAAGTTGGTTAAGTCACTGAAAATGATTATACTGTAATACAAAATTTCATATTAAAAATTTTGCACAAACCAAGATTCGAACCTGCACAAATTATATTATATGTTATATTAAATTATTATTATAAGTGAGGACAAAATGTTGTGATAAAGTATTACTTTACTTTAGTTCGATGCCGCTTGCGATCTGTTATTTATAGATGTTTCATTTGATGGAATTTATACGAAATTGTGTGTTTAACATACATATAGTTACCAGTTATTGTATAATTAGTCCAATGCAATAAATAAGCAAATTCTAAGTTAGTTCAAAAATGTATGTGAATCGTGCATGAAATATCTTTACGATCCATATAAAGGGGTTTGAAAAATTTTTGAAAGCTGTCATATTAGCAAATCGCCGCCATTTTAATTTTTAACAACAAATAACGAAAAAATACGAGTTTTGGTATCCCTGATGTCATTTTCGAATGTTTTGAGATATTTGAGGACTTTAAAATACATTTTACTTTTATTTTAATGATATTTATTTTCGAATAACTTGGATATGTGACACTTTATGGCACCACATTTTTATATTTTTTTTACTTGTTTCAATATATTCTATTCATTTATACCAGTTTTATTGTGCGCCGTAAGTTAAGGAAAAAATTAAAATGGCGGGACGTTGACATACCACAAAGGTTCTATCCCCTTTTTAAGTCGATTATAATTTTGACTAAAAAATAGTCATTTTTTACAACAATAAGCCATTTTATGTTGCCGTTTTATATTTTATTTATTACTAACAACAAAAATTGTCCTAGAAGATATCTCATGCGCAGAACATGACAGGATAATATTATAAGGAGGTAAAGTTTGTGACGTTGTAGGGGGTAATCTCTGAATCTACCGAACCGATTTAAATGAAAATTGGTAAAAAGATAGTTTGAGGCCCTGGAAAGGACATAGGATACTTTTTATTCCGGAAATCATCCCTTAAAAGCGTGAAAATGGGGATGAAAGTTTGTATGGGGAACCAAGATAGGGACGAACCCGAGCGAAGCGAGGGTGAGTCGCTAGTATTTATTATTACGAAGGTGTGTGATTGTATCGACTAGTCAGCTGCGTTAAGTCACTACTTAGTTGTTTGGAACCACTTATTTATTCATATATACGATTATTTATTGATAATAATGGCCGCCGCTAATGCCACGGTTATACACTTTTTACTGGAATAAAATGTGTTGACAATATTTGTGTTTTATTTATATTTAATTGACAACCTGAGGATATCAGAAAAAAAGATTAGGTACATAATTTGTCAATAGATGGCGTTTATTGTATTTGTAAAAAAGATCTTAAATAAAAACCGACTTCAAAAAAAATACTAAAAACTAAAAAAAACCATTTTGGTTGCTTTTATTTACTATAAATACAGAATCAAATATTTTTGGAGTCGATGTCTATACAAATCAAAGCACACCGAAGTCGGTTCTTTTTTTAAGTTTTTTTTTTCCTTTTTAGTGTAGACGTACTACGTAGCAAAGTAAGAAGAAAGTATTTTAATAAAATATCCGTTTAAGCCTGATAGAAATGAAATACTACTCGTTGATGACACTCGTATATTTTCACTGTAGTTAAACTCAATTTGAACTCTAATGACACATCTTTCAATTGCCTTATATATAACGGCTAGAAACTTTAGACAGCGCGATTCAGAAAACAACACACATAATAACAATGCCATCTCTTGTAAAAATATTAAATTAAAACTATTATACATTTTACACATTCCGCCCACCAAGGACTTGTCCTTTAACGAATTAACAGTTTTTAAACAACAAATAATAATGAAGAAACACAAAATTAAAAGAATGTACTACCTATTTACCGCCCACCATAACATATGGATGTAAAATAACAAAAGTAAAATAACTCTTATATTATCACAATAAAACTAATCACAAATGAAGAAATACATAGAGTAACCGCCCACCCTGATAATGCTACTTGAATCACTTTGACTTAGTCAAAATACAAACTTTATTAATCGGGCGTTTAAGAAAGCCATTTTTAGATTTTAGAGTTACGACTCGTGTCACATTATCGGGGCCAGTATGTTTTTTAATTATTTTTCCTAAAATCCATTTAGCCGGCGGAAGATTGTCGTCTCTAACTACAACTACATCTCCAATATCTACTTCTGGTCTCTTTACACACCATTTATTTCTTTGATTTAAATTACTTAAATATTCTTTAGACCATCTTTTCCAAAATAAATTAAACAATTTTTGAATTAATTTCCACCTATCTAAACCAGTAAGATTTTGATCTATATAATTCACATCACTTATTCCTATCAAAGGCTCTCCTATTAAAAAATGGCCAGGTGTCAATGGGAGAGGGTCGTCTGGGTTATCACTAACAAATGACAAAGGTCGCGAATTCAAACATGCCTCGATTTGCGTTAACAGTGTAGAAAGCTCTTCATACGTTAAAGTACTATTACCGATTACTCTTTTTAAATGTGCTTTAGCACAACGAACACCCGCCTCCCAAATTCCTCCAAAATTAGGTGCACTTGGAGGTATAAAATGCCATTTAGTCGATTCTAATGTTAAAAGTTCTGCTATTTCATGTGGTAACTCAGATTTGGCACTATTAAACATATTCCGTAACATCACATCTGCACCAACAAAGTTAGTGCCATTATCGCTAAAAAGATCTTGACAATGTCCTCTCCTAGCAATAAATCTTCGAAAGGTGGCAATAAAGCCCTTTGCTGTAAGATCAGTCACAGCTTCTAAGTGGATTGCGCGAGTGACCATGCACACGAACAAGCAAATGTATCCTTTATAGGACTTCGCTCCTCTACCCGATGAAACTCTAATATTAATGGGACCTGCATAGTCCACTCCTGAAGCCTTGAATGGTCTGCTTGGTTTTACCCTGGCCTCTGGTAATTGCCCCATAAGTTGGGTTGTTACTACTTTAGAGTATCTTAAGCAAGTTGTACATTTCCTATAATATTGCTTGACCATATCACGTGCTCTCACTATCCAAAATTTAGATCTCAAAAAATTCATCATTAATTGAGGCCCTCCATGAAGCGTCTTCTTATGAGCATCTGCGACTATCAGCTGACTTAAATGATTTTTATTTGGCATGATAATTGGATGTTTTTGATCAAAACCCACTTCTGCTTGACTAATGCGTCCACCAACTCTTAATATCCTATTTTTGTCTAGAAATGGATAAAGCGTAAGTAACTTGCTCCGTTTTGGGACACAACCCTTATGTTGTAGTGAAGTAATTTCGTCGCTAAACTCGTACTCCTGAACTTGCCTAATACAAAGTTCCATAGTCTTATTCATTTCATCAGTTGTGGCGTATTTAGGATATGCAGTTCTATCTTTTAATGGTAACTTTACTTTAAGAAATCTCCGACATATGGATATGACTTTTAACATTTTATTTAAATCTGAGAATTTCATCCACTCAAAGTTGCATTCTGTGACCGTCGTAGTAAATGATTTCATCTTTTCTTCCTCGTGAGTATCAATTATAATTGGTTTTTCTATATTAATAATCGATTTTCCTAGCCACTCAGGACCGTTCCACCAGAGTGTATAACTGCTTAATTCTGTCGGCTTGAGACCTCTAGATGCACAATCAGCAGGATTCGTCTGAGTTGACACGTGTCCCCATTGCTCAAAATCTAAGATTGTGTAAATATGTGATACTCTGTTGCTTACGTAAGTAGCCCACCGACTTACCGGTCCTCGTAACCATGCCAATACTACCGTAGAATCAGTCCAAGCATATAAATCTTGTTTCATTACGCCCATTACTTGTGACACCTCATGTATTAATTTAGCAGCTAATACTGCTCCACAAAGTTCTAATCTGGGAATAGACACTTCCTTTTCAATAGGCGCAACTTTAGTTTTTGCAGTCACAAGTCTAACGTAAATTCGGTTGTTCTCGTCAATCACTTTGAGATACACAGCAGCTGCATAAGCAGCACTTGACGCATCTGAAAATGCATGTAACTCTAACTTAGATCTCTTGGTTGAGCAAAGCCATCGGGGTATCAAAATATGTTTAATATGAGTCAACTCTTGTCTGTATTTAAGCCACTCTGCCAAAAGATCACTCGGTAACTCGTTATCCCAATCCAGATGTGACTTCCATAATTTTTGTATGAAAATTTTAGCAGTAATTATTACAGGTGCAATCCATCCAATAGGGTCATATAATCGAGCAATATCTGATAGAACATTACGTTTTGTAACCGGTTGTGTAGGTTCAGGTAAATTAACTATATACTCAAAATTATCTGTAAGTCTGTTCCAACAAATACCCAATACTTTGACCATATTATCTTCTTTGATATGTATCGCGTTCTCTGTGTTTAACTTCTCCGCTTTAATGTGATTCAAAAACGATTGATTATTACTACTCCATTTCTGCACTTGAAAACCCCCCGCACTCATTAATTTAATCATTTCTTCATAAATTTGTATCGCTTCCCACTCTTCTTCACAACCAGTCATTAAATCGTCTACATAATAATCTCGTTTTGTAATCTGTGCTGCTAATGGGTAATTCTCGCTTTCTAATTCGGCTAAGGTTTGTAAAGTCTTTACTGCAAGATAAGGTGCGCAGGCGGTTCCAAATGTCAATGTCAGTAGTTTGTGATGTTGAATTGGTAAATCAGGTCTAGCTCTCCATAGAATTCGTTGAAAATTGGTATCCATATCATGCACATACACTTGCCTATACATCTTTACTAAATCTGCAACAATACATATAGGGTGCTGTCGCCATCTGAGTAAAAGATGTCGTAAGTCTTGTTGGAGTTTTGGCCCTATAAGTAGATCATCATTCAACGACACGTTATTGGTTCCTTTACTGGAGGCATTGAAGACAACGCGCACTTTTGTTGTCTCCCTATCTTCTCTGATAACTGCATGATGTGGAAGATATACAGCTGAAGGATTATCCACATCGTCACTTTCAACTAGTCTCATATGATTTAAAACAGTATACTCTTCTAGAACTTTACTATACTCATTTAAAAGTTTAGGGTTTTTAGATAATCTTCTCTCTAATGAAATTAATTTTCTCGTAGCTATCTCACATGATTGTCCATATTGACTCTGGGGATTATCTGTTCTAAACGGTAATCTTACTACAAACCTCCCATCTTTACGTCTCGATGTTGTTTCAGTATAGAATTGCTCACAGCGTTGTTCCTCTTTAGTTAACTTTTTCTCGATGCTATTAGGCTCGTTCTCTATCTCCCAAAACTTCTTTAGTAACTCATCTTCTTTAATTTGAACATGTAAAGTAACAACATTATCATCATCAGATCCTCGTGACACCTTCCCAGACAAAATCCATCCAAACATAGTATTCTGAGCTATTAAGTTTCCGTGTGGGCTTCTCTTCATTCCATTTAACAGTATTTCTCCATACACTTCTGCACCGAGTAAAACATCAACCTTCCCTGGAGATGCAAATCCTGGATCTGCAAGAGGTAAATTTTTTAGTTCTAGCCAATCGGGGATATGTACTTTACGTGACGGTAATAAAGAAGTAATTGACTTTAATACATAAGCATTGACGCGAATATTTTTACCAGGTTCGTGACGAGATTCTAATTCGATATTAACCGCATGTTTTATAACCATACTATGACCATCTCCCAAACTTAACACCCTACCGTTTACATTAGTACGCTTAAGACCCAACAATTGTACGGTGTCCTCAGTTACAAAGGACGCCTGAGAGCCCTGATCTAGCAATGCTCTTAAAATATAAGAAGAACCGTTTCTAGAACTATTAGATTTTACAACAGCAGTTGCTAATAATACGCTATAAGTTTTTACATCTCCTCTCGAAAAATTAGTTAATACAGTTGTCTCGTTAGATGATGAATTTATTCCATCACTAGATTTATGTTCTGTATCTCTCGTTGTCTCAGTTTGTCTCGAATTTTGATATGTTAGTTTATCTTCTTTCTCAAAATGAAGCAAAGTATGGTGCTTTTTGCCACATTTTCGACACGTCGAATTTTGATTACATTTAAATACAGGATGTGTGGGCGCGAGACAGTTAAAACAAAGCCGCTTATTTTTTACTATATTTTGTCTCTCAAGTACAGGTTCCTTCTTAAACTGTGTACAGTAATATATAAAATGTGGACCGTTACACATTGCGCAAGTTGCTTCAACTGAACTTTGTTTAACGTTTACGGCTGAATGGAATGTTTTTGGTTTTAATATTTGATTCGCATTTCTTTGTTGGTTATTATTTAATTTAAAACTTGTAGATTGTTTGTTTGTATCTATCATCTCTAAGGTTCTAAATCTCGTCTCTAGAAATTGCTCTAAATGTGACCATTTGGGTAGTTCATCTGGTACAGTACTCAAATAGTTTTCCCAGTGTCGATGTGATTCTTGATCCAATTTTAAGACTACTAAATGAATAATAACTGCATCCCATTCTTGAGTTTTAATGTTAAGATTATTTAATGCTTTTAAACAAGAATTAGTTGTATCTAGTAAATTTCTAATGGAAATTGCAGACTCATGTGTTATATTTCTCTGTCCAAATAACATTTTCATAATAGAGTTACAATTGTACCTTTTATTGTTATAACGTTTAGTTAGCTGATCCCATGCTTCTTTATAATTAGTTGCTGTAGTGGGAAAATTTCTCAAAAGCATTTCAGGCTCTCCAGTCAAACTTGACTTTAAATAATGTAATTTCTGAACCGGCGTAAGTACAGAATTCTCGTGTATAAGTGACACAAACATGTCGTAAAAGGATTGCCACTCTGTGTATTTTCCACTAAAAACAGGAAGTTGAATTCTAGGTAGCTGTACCTCAGAATTAATCTCTTTCGTGACAGACAATCCATTTCCACTAGCACCTACCTTTGCAGAGCCTAAATTTGCCGATGCAATGTATTCTTTAAGAAGAGCTTTATAGTTAATGAAAGATTCTTGAAAACTATCTTGTAAATCATCTTTGAAATATGATAACTGCGTCTTCTGCTCGTGTGTTACCTTAGATGCTATTTCCAAATGATTTTGATTAAAAGCTTCCTCCAGTTTATCCAATGCCTCTATTCGTGCAGTTAAATAACTAAGTTTAGTACGGGTCTCAATGTTTGCCTTTTTAAAATTCCGTTCCGCTTTTTTCAGTTGCTCAAATAACTCCAATTGTCCTTTTACTAAATTCTCCATTTTTATTTAATGTAAAGTAAGACAATATAATATATTATTTAAATTTGTTACAAATATGATCGATAAAATAAAACATATTTGACAACTCCAAACATCATCTTTTTGTCAAGTCCATAGAGTAAAATCTCGAATATTTTACAAGTCCAACACCTCAAGATTTTTTGTAAGTCTTTAATAGGACGAAAATAGTTTATATTAAAATCACTATTAATTTTTCTAAGTTCATATGTATACTTTACGCGAAATTTTGCAAGTCTTTTAACTGATTCACTAATCGCTGAATTCACTGTCTTATTTCTATCTACTCACAGTTTTAGGTCCTTTAAGCTCGTCTTACCACTCATGACTCTACACTCACTACACTTTTTCCTTCCTTTTCTCTCCCGGGTTTCGGCACCAATGTTAGAAATGAAATACTACTCGTTGATGACACTCGTATATTTTCACTGTAGTTAAACTCAATTTGAACTCTAATGACACATCTTTCAATTGCCTTATATATAACGGCTAGAAACTTTAGACAGCGCGATTCAGAAAACAACACACATAATAACAATGCCATCTCTTGTAAAAATATTAAATTAAAACTATTATACATTTTACACAAAGCCGTTAAAGTTAGTTTGATACAAATTTTTATGTGAAGACTGACAAATTAAAATTCACTTTTATGAGTAACACTAAAATTCTGGCTCTAAAATCCAATTGTAACGTATTGGGTTTATCAAATCAAACAAAATAAGCCCAAACTCAAAGTATCTACTATTAGCCGTTGAAGAGTTCCACCTATCCACTTTCTGCCCTTACTATCAGATCAGGTCGACGATACCGAACTATTGCACTATCAACGGAAATAGAAACACTTGCAAAGTTTCAATTCAATATGACAATTAGAAGTAGCTTAAATTCTCATTAGCTATTTTACCACCGTTAGGGGTGGTATTATTATTATTTTTTTTTTATTTAAATGGAACCAAATGGGAAGTTACACTTTGAAATAAAACAAAAATTGTTCAAATCGGTTAATAAGTGACAGAGTTCTGAGGTAACAAACAAAAATTGAGAATTTTCTTCTTTTTAAAGAAATCGGTTGAAAATAATACTTCCTTAGATTTACGCGAAGTCAGTCTCTCCCGTGACCATGATCGCTGTAAAGCATTCGAAACATCGGGAACCAAATATCAAAATAAATCTGTAGAGATTTATTTTAAAAGATCCTAAAAATGCATATTCTAGTTTCAAAGGCATAATCTATACTTTTTCAATTTTACTGTTGAAATATCAACCAATAAGTAATGTTTATACTTCGTATTCATAGATGGCGCTGTTAGCATTGTGCTAGTTGCTTGTCCTGAATACAAGCACTTTATTTAGTTACACATTTGAGTGCACATATTTTTTTAAACTCGGCTTTTTTCGGATAAATACCATCTTTTGTCTATTTAGGCTAAATCAATCAGCCCAAAATAGAGCCGGCCATTTTCTTAGTGAGTGAAGGGATCTTGATGCATTACTTCATCTTTAAAATAAAATTTTATTCAATTAGACTTAATATACAAGCACTTTTAAACGTCTGTCTGTGACAGTACCTACTATTTAAGCCGGTCTATTTCTCTTGAACTTTTCTCTCTGATTTAATCATCATCATTTCATCGACTACAGAATGCATTTAATATAACGATTTTACTGAGGTTGAAGTAAATAATAAATTACAAATATAGACATACATATTTATTATTTATAAATAAAAATAATTTGACTAAAGAATAATTCGTACACACGTACGTCATATTTGAGCACATCGAGTCTTATCATTTCGGTATGTATAATACTCTTAGGTTTGTTGAGAAACGTTTATTTGGAATTTTTACTATTGTAACATTTTATTGATAATAAAATCAAAAACTCAGCAGTTCACAACATTTTATTAAGAATATTTTACAAATAAACTTCAGTTCATAAACAAACTACACTAAAATAGAACTAGTAATAGTCACAACATGAAGCCAGAGTCGCCTCGCAGTAGGTACTGAACCACTAAAACTATATTAGAATAAAAAAATACTGTTATAAATAAGAAAATGAAATAAACAGTAGTATAACTACCCTGTTTGAAAACTCCAATAGGATCCCATCGAAAGCGACAAAAACCACATAGAAACCAATAAATAATTATTGGTTTCTATGTGGTTTTTGTCGCTTTTGATGGGATCCTATTGGAGTTTTTGAAAAGGGTAAAGATCTTTTAGCACAAAAAATCTATACTTTATAAGAATTATTTATAGATTACACCAAAACATCAAATATTAATTGCGGAGAGCTCTTTAAATTACTATTTATTGCTAATAAGAAAATACATCAATATGAATTAAATCTGCTGCTGATACAAAACTGCCGTCGAAATATATCAATGATGACGAATTTTATCTGTAATATTTTCCTTACATTTTATATTCTTTGACCAAAAAAATGCGACTTATATACCGAGAGATATTTCAGGGGTTTTCATTATTTGTTTGAAATATTGTTGAAATTAACAAAAAAAATCATAATAATTTAAGCAATAAATTAAAACAATTTACAAAAGCATGGAATCCGTTTTAGTTAAACGTAAACAAAACGGACGGAAATTAAATCGATTTTTTTATTATTCGAATTGAACAAATACTGTAAATATCGATTTTCATCTCGATTAATATATGGAGTCAAAATACAAGTGTACCAAAATATGGATTTTTGTTTTGGTTGTTTCATTTATAGATGATTATCAGCCTCTGAAATTTCCAAATATGTTTTTTAAACTTTACACACTCTATATAGCTACGAAGAAAAGAAATCCCTTTTAAAATTACAAACATCAGACACTAAAAACTATTATTTTATTTAAATACAAATAAACTATAAGAGTTTTTATTAGAAATAAAAGTACAATTAGATGAAGCTATTGATTAATATTAAACTAGTAGTAAGTACATATATTACTATGAACAATGGATGAAAATTTACTGTCGTCTCAAAAACAACTCTATATGTAAGCTATTCACGTAAAAATAAATTATATCTTACTTCATTCTAAATATTTATTTTTTCTTTAAAATAGAAATAATCTTTTTCATCTAGAAATGTAAAGTTATATAAATATTATTTGATTACAAACTGAAGCTAAATAAATTTTAGAACTTGAATAGGGAATATGCGTAGTTTTTTTATACAATAATGCACCGTTATAGTGTATTATTATTAATTATAAAAAAATATCCAGCTCCAAAAAAACTAAAATTTAGTAAACTTTTTTTAATATACCAATACGGATACTTTAAACGCCCGCCATTCCGCGCGCTCGGCGCGACGTCACATTCTATAATAACAGAGCCAGTGTTGGCAATTTAGCGATTTTGTCACTAAAAATGACTTTTGCTTAAGCTATTTTAGCGCTAAATCGCTTAATTTGGCTTTGTTATTATAGACTATGACGTCACATTCAGTCTGACCAATGGCGTTGCGTTTCAACTACTTTGAATTTCCCAACTATATTAAAAATATTGATATAGGCTTAATTCAAAAGTAATAAAGATAAAAAAAATTACGTTCACTTAAATCACACACATATTCCCTATTAAAGTATGTTGTTAAAATTACTCAAGTAAGGGGTAGTTCATTAATCACGCGATGTTTTAAAGCAACTATTTAAGCCCACCCCATTTTTTGTATTTTAAACATTTTCAGAATATTACTTTAAACATAGGTATGATCTCCTCACCTTCTCGAGCCTCCCATAATTAATGGACGATCCCTTAAATATACAGAAATAATATTTCTATTATTTAAAACATAAAGCATAAGAAAAATTTAATGTAATTTAATTGGAAATAAAATTACCATATTCTATATTATCTAATATATTTTCATATAATAGAAGATCCGAAGCAAAGAGACCCAAGTGACATATTATTTATAATTTCATTTTCTTAAAAAATTCTGTATACAACTTAAGCATTTAGTATTATATAGAAAAATCAATCATTTTTAGGAATAATTTGAATATTTTTAATTTCATAAAACATTTGTATTAGTTACATTGTAAAATAAGATAAAATGTTGATTCTGAATAAGTTTTACTTCATGTTAAATGAAGTTTGTTCGAAATTTCGCACGGACTCATACAAAAGTAATGGATGCAAATGTTTAAATAGTTTTTGGCTGACTTCAAAAAGGTTTAATTCATCTATGCTTTTGTTGGCATTTTATTCAATTGTGAATCGATATTCATAGGTTTTTTAATAGTTATCTTGAGGGTGGTCCCAAAAACTCTACCCATAAAGGAGGAATTATCACTAGTCATTTTGAAGTCGGTGAACATTTAAAAAAAAGTAAAATTATACAATCCACTCCCTCCATTGTCTTTGTGAAAATAAAAAAAAACATATTGATCTACACATTATGTCGAAATACATACATATTAATTCGTAGTTTTATCGTTCACCCTTTCCCCAGTGTCAGGAAAAGTAAGAACACTAAGATGTAGCCTCAGTTGACCCCCTCCCCTCCCCCTTCCCGCTCCGTCCCGAGGCTAGGCAACCCTAGCAGGCCCCCTACAGGTAGTGCTCGTCGGTGTCGGTGCTGATGGTGAGGCGGTGGCGCAGCGCGAAGGACGCCAGCACGCGCGCCACCTGCCGCCGGCGGACGGACACGCGTCAATATAGGATACAGATAGCGACGAGACACTCAGGACCGGCCGGTTAACTAAATTTAAAATCTAACATCGTTTCCACGAATACCTTACACCTTATAAGTTATTGTTACTGGACGGTTTTATCAAATTTCAACGTCCTCCCGATAATAAGGGGGATGTAAAAAAACTTCATCATCAGACTAGTTTTTAGAGTTCCGTACCCAGAGGGTACAACGGAACCCTATTACTAAGATTCCGCTATCCGTCTGTTTGTCTGTCTGTCTCTCAGTTAAACAGTTGAAATTTTCACAGATGATGTATAGTCTATTTTTTCTTACGTGTCTTAAATAGTAAACAAATATGGCGTACAGGTGACCAGAGATAATTCATAGAGATGTGCATGACGAATGAATGACTGAACTTAATGGTTTTTAATTTTTATGCAGTGAACGTAAAGTATTGGGTAGAAATAATACGACAAGTTATTTTAATAATTTTATTAGTCTGATTCCGATGATAAATTACTCGACTCTTCTGATATATGTATTATAAAATTAGGGGTCGGTGTATCTGTTGCAGCATCTATTAAGCCGTCAAGCTGCAACATTTTGTCTTCTTCTTTTTTCACATGTTCAATACAATTTATCCAAGACGCCGTACCAATTTTTCTTAATCCTTCTCTGACTAGCTCCTTAACTTCAGCCATTTTAAAACTTTTATTATTTTTTCCTACATGTGATTTTAATTGTGCCCATATTAATTCTATTGGATTTAATTCACAATGATACGGCGGAAGGCGCAGAACAATTATATTTTTATGAGCGGCAATTTCATCAATAACTTTTTTATTATAATTGTCTTTATTAAATTTTAATAAAAGTTGTCAAAATGTCACTTGTCTTATTTTAAAATCAATGACGTGAAAGTTTTTTTAAGATTTTTTTGGCCTTAATATAAACTCATTTTTAAAACTTTAACCTAAAAAAGCAAAAAGCGGTCGGAAGTCCCTCACTCCGTTTTAATAAACTGTGCAATAAGATACGAAATAATAATAATTACAGTAACAAATAAATAATAAGTATAAATTCATTAAAAGCAATTAAAAATCTTCTATATTCTACAGAAGACATTACTATTTTTAAGCCTAATAAAAATTTGAACAAAATATCGTACTTTGTAATTTAAAGATATTGTTATTTTTAATAAGTTCAGTTTTCACTCTCGATAAATCATTCTAAATGTACATCTCTATAATTCAAAGACAAAGTAGCGTATCGAAACGTCAAAATGTTGTGTTCATATTTTATCTGTGAAAGTTGGTTCTGTCAATATTTCTATTTTAGCAAAAATAATGTGTTTAAATCAATAATTAACAGCTTTTATTAGTGTAATTCGTAGCGTGTGTGTTTCTGAAATAGTTATAAACGATAAAACCAAATCTAAAATGTATGATTGTCCGAAAACAAGTGATTTTCGTTCAAGGTAGTGTTTGTTTACCAATTAGGACACGTAAGAAAAAATGGACTATATTTCTGTTGTCGCTATAACAACAAATACTAAAAAACATAATAAAAACAAAATGTTTAAGTGAGGCTCCCATACAACAGACATGATTTTTTTGCCGTTTTTATAGATAATGGTATGGAACTCTTTGTGCGCGAACTGACTCGCACTTGTCTGGTTTTTTAACTAAATGAAAATGAACTTCCAAGATTTGACAACATAGCGCATAATAAATAGCTACAAGTGGAGCTAATATGTATTCCCCCTCCTTTTAACGTCCCACTGCTGGGCACGGGTCTCCCTTCAATACGAGGGGGATCAGGCCATAGTCCACCACGCTGGCCAAGCTGGTTGGCGGACTTCACATGTTTTTGGAAAACTTGTTAGATTCTTTCAGACATACACGTTTCAAACAAGGACATGTTAACTTAAAGCGAATAATGACTATATATAGTATAGACAGCGCGTGTACTCACCTCGGCGGGCGAGTCCTCGTGCACGGCGTGCCCGCAGCGCGTCAGCACCTGCATCTGGAACTTGCCTAAAGGCACACAACTTGGCGTTTATATATTTACATATGGAGCTATTACTGTAATTGAGAAAATTTGTGAGTAGCTGTATGTATATTTGTCAATGCTTGACGTTAAAACGATTAGACGGGTTTGGATGTAATTTAAAGCTATAAAAGAAAGGCATAAGAAAAAATAACCTTTTGTTTTTTTAACAAAAAATATCACGAAACCATTTTAAAAATTTTATTTTATCTTTATGTAAATGTTTAAAAAAACCTTTGAGTAGTGTACTGATACATGCAATGATGCAGACATTTAACGAAGGTGTTCAGTTCAAAGCGATCACGACGGGAAAGCCTCGGATGGGCGTTTCCGACTTTCGTAAGACGGTCGGGAGACAAATTTAAAGTTGTCAATTTTACAGCTATAACTGTAACTTCCTACGGATTGTTAATATAGGGTATTGATTTCGATTTCCTTACATTTAATAGCATATCAATTTCAACACAGGGTATTCAGCACAATAATTGTTATTAGATTAAGGATTTTACTTGTATTCATTTTGTCATTAAGAATTAAATAAATAAAATAAATAAATATGCCGGGATATTAATACACAGTACTATCTAGTTCCATGGTAAGCTACGAGGCTTGTGTTATGGATACCAGATAGTTGATACATTATACATATATAATTTTAAATATATACATATTATGAATATAAACTCATGACTGGAGAACAAACATTCGTGCTCATCACACAAATGAATGTCTCTAGCGGGACTCGAACTTGCGACCGCTGGCATAGCAAGTAGGGTCACTTCAAGTTGAGCTAAACGTATCGTCAAATATCAATATATGCGTTACAGTCAAAACTATTTTTTTAGTTAAAACTATTTTTGACTAAAGAGGTTGGTCAAAAGTGATTTTGACCGCAGGTTTTGGTCGACAGCAGTTTTGACTGGGATATCGGTCGAAACTCTTAAAAAGTTAAGGAGGTGAGTAGGTCGAAGGTCACTCGGAAGAACCCTTTCTTTCTTTCTAGGTTAGGTTAGAGCAGCGACCGCAGCGCACAGCGGCGCGGTGGCGGCCGGCGAGTGCCATAATTTTAAGAGTTTCGACCGATGTGTCAGTCAAAAATAGTTTTGACCACTATGGAGTAGTGACTGTAGCATATGTGCGTACCCTGCATCTGGCCCACGGTGAGGTCGCGGTCCAGGCCGTCGAGCTGCGCCAGCAGCAGCAGGCGCGGCGCGCGCGCGCCCAGGAAGGCGGCCGACAGCCCGCGGAACCAGCCGCCCCAGTGCGCCTCCGACCGCGGCAGCGCCACGCGCCACCCGTACCTGACCACACACACACACAGATAGTGTACCGAAACAATACGACATTCTAGAGCGCTCGATAGCTTCGAGGCTAGGTTATGTGAATGTTAAGGTAGAGCGGGAAAAAAATGTTTTTTTTTCCTCTTAACTTAGGGGTAGAATTTATAGCTTTTTGTTTTTGAACATTTAGAGGTGGGGACGCTGATTTTTAAGATAAATAATTAATTACAATTTTTGGTTCGAATGAAACACAATTTTTTTTCGAGAGATCGTCTTTGAAAACATTCAAGAATTTAGGAATACAATCATTTTCTACTCAACTTGCAAATACAAAAAAAAAAAAAGATATTTTTTCTAATTTTCTTAAAATTGCAATAATACAATATTACAGTAAAAGTTGGGTAAAAAATAACTATATCCTTCAATTCTTGGATATTTTCAAACATGATCAATTAAAAAAAATTCCATTCAAAAAAAAATTAAATTAATTATCTTAAAAATCAATGGACCACCTCAAAATGTAGAGTAATTTTTTTTTATTTCAATAATTTTGTTTCTTTATAAGTTACAAACCTACCTCCAAGCTAAGAAAAACGTAACATTTTTTTTCATTTCACCCTAATAAATATATTCTTTCTAACTAATGTTCTCAGTTCTGACTAACTGTCATAATTTCTCATACTTAACTTACTTTATATGTCATGTAAAAAAATTATTCATAACGACAAACAAAAATCTTTAAACCGAGATTCTACCAGAAATTTTATCAAAATTGTCAAAAAAACCAAAAAAAAAAAAAACAAAAAATTAACAAAAACATTTTGAAATACAAACAATTAAAATACATAAATAAAAATAAATATACACAACAACAAACACATTAATCAATATAAAAATATAAACACTCACTTCATACTCTGCCCCTCGGCGACGACCGGCTTCGCGAATGCGGAGTCCCCCTCCCCGTCCCCCTCCCCCTCCCCGTTGCCCTCCCCCTCCCCCTCCCCCTCCTCGGCGATGGCGCCGGGCCGCAGCGCGGCGGGCGCGCGGCGCGCGGGCGCGTCGCCGTCGCTCTGGTAGTCCTCCACCTCGTTGGTGGCGAGCTGCCCCGTCGCCACGCTGGGGGATTGTGTAAATCATTACAATTTCACCTAACTATAATAACTAGTGATCGCCGCGCGGTTGAAAATCAACCATAATTCATTAAGTTATATATGTATTGTCTTGCGTATATTACAATATTAATCTATTCTCAATTTGACCACAGACTTTAACAATAAACAAAAGAGTATATATGCGTGTGTGTGTCAAATACATGGTAATATAGTGTGTAATGTTTTTTTTTTTATTGAAACATAACTACATAAAAACATGAAAACATAACAACATAACATATGTTTTGTTTCATGTTTTTATGTTCGTTTTTGTTTCACTGAACTTGACCACAACTGAGATTCAAACTCAGGACCTCCAAATCTACACCCGAACAAACTACTAAACATTTTGACCCTTTTAGGGATTCACTTAAAACATTTCGTAATAAGTTTTTGTTTAGTGATAAATTAAATAATTTTTATATAAACAAAATGTAATGAACTACCTGTAACCTAAAACGATTTCATTTTAATAATTTTCGCCAATAAGTTAATACATTTTTAATATAATGTAATAAATAAATGATTTATAAACTTCCTAATATTTGCATGCTGCCTTAAAACATAATGGATTTAGAATTAAGCTACACTGTATTTCTCTTTACTCAATTTTGTATTAATGTAATTATCACTGGTGGATCTAAATAAATAAATAAATACCCACTATACCACCAAGGTATAAGAAAATCGTCTAAGCATAGATACACAAACACATTCTAAATAAATTAAATAAACGTAAAGCCTAAAGTAATTTTTGTCTGATTATATTTTGATTATAAATGTGAAAGTTTGCGAGTATGGATGTTTGTTACTCTTTCACGCCAGAACGGCTGAATAGATTTGGATAAAATTGGCACAGAGATAGATTATAGTCTGGAATAACATATAGGCTACTTTTTATCCCGGTAAAATGTACGGTTCCCGTGGAATAGGTTTGTTATTGTTTTCCTAGAGGCGAACCCGAGCAAAGCGGGGGTGAGCCGCTACTTAAATATATAAATATTCAACAACTTACTTAACAATTTGACTGGGCATGGACACTCTGGCGGAGGCCACGTTCCGCACTTGTCCACTCCTCACACTGCAAACAAACAAATAACAAGAATGAAATAATTTATTATTATCTAACAACTTACCCTAATTTATGGTCATCTATACATATAATAAAATTCAAACTGATATTGAGTCGAATCAGTACATCAAATATTTTTTGGAAAAATCTTATTGAAATAGTCATTATTATTGATACAGAGAGGCTGAATCTATAGTTTTTACATTTTTTGTCTGTCTGTTAGTTTGTCTGGGAATGCATCACAAGAAAACCACTGGACAGATTTTGATAAAATTTAGTATGATGATAGCTGGTTATACAGGACAACATATAGAATATATTTACTGCAGGAAAATATCTCATCTCTGAGAAATCCATATTAAACTTTAATATGTGACTAGGGACAAACCCGAGCAAAGATGCATCACTAATCACTAGTATAATATATATCTCTAAACTATACTAATACATATTTAAATAGAGAATATAAATGTCGCACAATATCGACTACGCATTTAGAGGAATGATCTAAAAATTTTTTTATATATTTTTAATGATTTGGAATGTTTTATATGAACATATAAATTTGATGTGAGGTATGAAAGAATGTGTATTGTGTCACACTCACCACCACTCGATGGCATGCTCGATGCTCTTGAAGTGAGTGGGGCGGCTGCGTAGGAAGCTCTGCATGCTCGTCAGCGCCTCCATCGCCGTACCTGCCGACATCAGACACAGCACAGCACTGATTACTCATGTCTAATAATTATATATTTGAGTCATTTATTATTGAGCATAACACATTGTTGCCTCGTAGAATACGTTATAGATGTAAATGTGAGATTACTTGATACTCATGTAGGATAAGAACATAATAATTATTGTATTCCAATATTGTAAGCTTGTATGTTATATTTGAAAAGAGTGACTGTTAACTTTCACACCAACTCTTCTCAGCAGAACGGCCAGGTAGATTACTCACAGACTTTCATACAGACATTTAATTTAAATTTAAAAGCGTCTTATTTACAATTCATATAACGACACATTTGGCTCAGTGTAGTGACCCTACTTGCTGTGCCAGGGGTCGCGGGTTTGAGTCCCGCTGGGGGCATTCATTTGTCTGATGAGCACTAATGTTTGTACTCCAGTCATGGGTGTTTATATTTATAATATGTATGTATTTAAAGTTATATATGTGTAGGGTATCAACTATCTAGTATCCAGAACGTCTCGTAGCTTACCATGGAACTAAATGATGCTGTGTGTTAATGTCCCAACATATTTATTTTTATTTATAAAAGTGCTAGTACAAGCAACTATTTGAGTAAAGTATATTGTGATTGACTTTTCTTCTTTTTCTTAGTGTGATGTTACTGCACTCAGTAGAACAAACTTATAAAAGAATAGCCCACCTATATCTAAATTAATTAGACTTATACTCAATTTTACAAGTTACAGATGATTTTGTAATCATTATTATAATTTATAATTGTTCCATTTTTTTTAATAAATTAATAGATTAACTTACTCTATTGAGTAAACTATAACACCAGTTTTAGATTTCAAAATTCAGATTTCAAAGCTTAGATTGACATCTTTTGGTACTTTTCAACATGCTGACTTTCTAAACCAACTGACCTTCCACTACATCAATAACAGCCACACCCTGCACAAAAGGCTCGAGCACAGGTGAATGTGCCGCACGCACTGCTATCGCGCCTCCCATAGAGTGACCGAGCAGGATTATTGGAGGGATCTCCTGCGCAAACAGCTTGTGTAGTACTTGCTCTACATCCCTGAAAATGTTGGATTTTAATGTTACATATCATAGTATGATGTTCGGAGAGCCTGTACCTTCCCTCAGTAAATGAGTTAAAGCGCCAATTTGTTGATTTTTAAGGATAAAATGTATTAGAAAATAATAAGATATACTTACTTCACAAGAGTATCAATACTAAGATCATCAGGATCTTTAGCCTTTGTCTCTCCATGACCTCTGATATCTATTGCCACTACCTGGCAGTGTATCATGGATGTTATTTCTTCCTGAAAAATCAATCACAAACAATTTATATATGAATCGGAATATTATCAAAATAACAAAATTAAACATTTTTCTATTCAATTTCCTAGTAAATAGCTTCAATGTGTGGCAGGTAAACATTTTTGTTAACATTATTTTTTATACATAACATTTTTTATGCTTATGCTTTCTCTTTTGTTGTTTTTAGGTTAAATCTAGCATAATACTTAAATAACGATTAATTAAAAAAGACAGTAGAACTGTGCTGTACCTACTGTGAATAAAGCCCAACTCAGTCCAGAATAACCTCCACCATGTAATGTAACAATTCTTGGTCTCTGAGGATGATCTGGTTCAGGAGATAAGTAGACCCTAAACACACCCTCCTCTGTTTCAACGTCAACGTACTTCTCAAAGTAATTCTTCCATGACACCGGTGTATAGTCTTTACGACGCCCTCCACTAAACGGTGCAAGTCTATAAAATAAAACATTTACACAAATTCTTTCGTTTTTTCTGTAAACTTTTTATAGGATAATGATTTTTAATTTATTTTTATAGTAAAAATTGACATTCAATATAGATCTTTCAAGCCTTACTTGGATTCTCCTGAGGTTCGCGGCACTTTAGGAGGTAATTTGTTTTTCATAATAGTCTTCTGTAAAGCTGACATTGTTACATGTAAATAATTAATAGTCTTCTAATTATCAAAGTCACTTTTTGTTATATGATTCGGGTAATAATAACATTAACATTAATTTTCCGACATTTTTAGCTTGCAGCTTGCTAACGTCAAGCGTCAACTGTCAATAGGATTGTCAATAGCGTAGCGGTAAAAATGCTGGGATGCGCATTCATAAAATTCATATTGGAATGCTCCATTTTAAAAGAGTATATTATTTTTATAAATAGAGGTCTAATTTTAATTTTTAAGTCATTAATTCTTTATTAAGACATTAATTTGATTTAGATTTTTTCATGACTTTAAAAAAAAAAGAAATTAATATCGATATTTCAATTGTGATATCGATAACAAAGCATCTCGTGTGATACCCTATTTGGTGAAAACTGAAAGATCAAGGACAACTGTCAAGCAGTGTTCGCAACCGTACGATAATTATCGTACATGTACGATAATTTCATGACTGTGTACGATGTACGATAATACATAGCAAATGTACGATAATTTGTAAAGGTGGGATGGGTTAAAAGTTTTAGTCAGGATTATTGGTTCGTCATGCATTTTAAGTATTTACAATTTGTAGTATGGGAAAATACCTGTTTTTTTTTTTTTTTTGCTCTTCCGTTCGTAGGGATTGCAGTCGTAGGATAAGAAAAGTGTGTAAGTAGGCCTTTTCTTTTTTTTTTTTTGCTCTTTCGCCTGTTCTAAGTGTAAACACATACAGGTCGCTGACCGTTCGACCGTTCAGCGGACCGGAGGGAATCGGTTATTAAAGATTGGTTAGAAGTAAAAAATATCGATTTGTATAAAACTCGACTATTTTGGCACATTCCTGATATGTACGATAATTTTAGTCCGTGTACGATAATTTTGGTCTATGTACGATAATTTTACGGCCCTAGGTACGATAATTGCCTAACTTCAGGTTGTGAACACTGCTGTCAAGTGTCAATTTGTAACAATAATAAGCGTCAAACAACGTCAATCCCTCTCAAAATAACTATTATATTTCATTTAAAATTTTCTCTGAAAATTAATATAAATAAATAGCTTATTACAGTAATTTATTTCTCAGAGAATTAAGTGAAAAACTGAACTATTTATAGTATTTATGAAGTCAATGGATTTTAAGAGCATATGTCGCATTTGTCTAGAATCAAAAAAACAAACATTCGATATTTTCACCAGTTATTATGCGAAAAGAAACATATTGTACTGCGAGATGTTATCAAATTGCACTAAAGTCAAGGTACGTTAATTAATAAATTCTCTATATTTGTAATACCAAAATATCTTGTTAATTGGTTGATTGTATGTGCAGCCCTTAGAAAAAGATGGGCTCCCGCGTCTTATATGCAAAGAGTGCAGTCGACAATTGAAAAGAACTTATGCCTTTAATCTACAATGTGAAGAAAGTGAGAAAACTCTGAGGTCCTACTCAGAAAATTTATCAGTAGGCAAATCAGATGACACTGACATTAAAGATGATCCTGATGATATTAAGTGCGAAAATACTTTTGTTAAAAATGAAAATATTGATATAACATATAGTGAAGATAAGACTTATGAGGTTAAACTAGGTAATTAATAACAACATACACATTTATTGAGTTTCAATTGTTTATTAGAGAATAGTTCTTTATGAAAAATATATTTTTTTAATATCTAGAGCCCAACATACAAAATGAAGGAAATGATAGCTGGGATGCAGATGATGATAATGTTGCTTTACATCAAATAAAGCTTAAGAAGACCTTTGAAGGTATATAGTATTCTATTATTACTAATTATTCCAGTTTATCATATATACATTTCATTCTTGCCAATTGCTTGTGTAGCCTGACTTTACCGAAGAAGTACTATTATCACCTAGAATATCAAGATGTTATGTGATTGTCTCAATCACTAGAGGTGCGATAAGTCATGTTCTATTTCCTTTCCTCATCCCCCTTCCGATCCTACAAGCTCTATTTAGTATAGTATACTATTTATCTGTAATGTATATTGTATAATGTGTGAAAAATAAAAATTTTACCATTTCAGAGACAATATACAGCGATAATAACATAGATAATAACTGTTGGGATACTTATAAAACTAAATTAATATATGAGAGGGAAACAAATCATATTGTTAAAGGCAAGTCATTGTAATATAATCCTTTTGTGCAAGTTTCTGACCTTCGCACAAAATATTCAGTTCTAATAGTGTTTTGTTTTTACAGATTTGTTATATGAAGAAGAAAAAGTTAAGAAAAAAAGAGGGAGGAAGAAAAAAGGTGAGTTTTTTTTATAAATAGTTTATTTTGTGTTAAATCAACTATTTTGAATTTCCCACCTATATTTGCAATTTTTAATAATGATTTTCTTAATCAAAAAGAAATAACATTAAAAAATGTTGATATAGTCTTAATTCAAAAGCAGTAAAAAAAAAGCAGTCATGAGGATCGCCGACAGAAGTGAAAACTTAAAACTATAAACAAACATTTGTTATTTTTAGACACTCAAATTAATTGTTTGATCTTAAATTATAATTTGTAAATTAAAACTGTTTACATTTATCTGATTTTGACATCTATCGGCACTCTGAGTGTTAACGTTAACACGTCACGTGACCATGTCGATGACGACTTACATGAATTTACCCCCCATCCAACCATGCCTTTATTTAAATTATTACCTTTAATTTAAATCACATGCATATTTCCTATTGAAAATATCAAATGAATTCATGCAGCAATATCAAGATGAGGGAAACAAGATAATTTTGTGCAACAGACACGTTCCATACATCTGGAGTATGTGTTTATATTTAATACTTTTTGTTGCTTCGCAATACAAAATGAATTAATTAATTTGGTTTTAAGTTTTTTTCATGGGCCCCTTTTTTTTCTAAAATAAAAGTAGCCTAAGTTATTCCTTATTACATCAGCTATCTGCCAGTGAAAGTCCCGTCAAAATCGGTCCAGCTATTTCAGAGATTAGCCAGAACAAACAGACAGACAGACAGACAAAAATCGTAAAAAATGTTGTTTTGGCATATGTACCGCGTATACATCCATATGCATTTAGTAAAAAAGCGGTTATTTTAATATTACAAACAGACACTGCAATTTTATTTATCTGTATAGATTAGTCTTTTCATAGAAATATTTAATTACAGAACATGTTCCGGGTGAAGTGCCTCCTGTACCGGACAGCAAGACCCCGCATCAGTGTGACATTTGCGGGAAGATTTTATCTACTAAGAGTAATTTGAAAGCACATAAGATCTGCCACACGGAACTCAGGCCTTACAAGTGTAAAGAATGTCCTGCGGCATTCAGGTTAGTAATCTTTTTCTTTTATTGCATAATCATGATTATGTACTGTGGAAATGGAAAGTTATATAAAAACTGTATGCTTTAACTATTAGAATGGAATAGATGGACTATTATACATATGTAGGTATCGAAAAGCAGATAAATACTTAAAAAAAAAATTTAATCATACCGAATTAACATGATTGTTCAAAAATGCAGAAGCATCGTTTATTTCTAACCAAAAGTATAATTAGACGACATGTTTTGCTCACTAACACACAGCACCATCTAGTTCCATGGTATGCTACGAGGCTTGTGTTATGGATACCAGATAGTTGATACACTACACATATATAACTTTAAATACAAACACCCATGACTGAAGTACAAACATTCGTGCTCATCACACAAATGAATGCCAACGGGACTCGAACCCGCGACCGCTGGCACAGCAAGTACAACAACTGAGCTAAACGTGTCGTCATAGTAATGAAGTGTTGTATGTCTGTGTGTGTGTGTCTGTCAGAGGGCACAGCGCGCTGTTCCAGCACCGCAAGGTGCACAGCGGCGAGACGCCCTACCGCTGCGAGTACTGCTCCAAGCCCTTCCGCCGCCGCACCGGCCTCGTCAACCACATCCGCGTGCACACCGGTACGGTACCGTTTTCTTAAATAAACACCGTCATCTATGTGTTGGAAATACATATTAATTATCTAATCGTTGTATAATTACGGCATTTACATAATATATTTCACAACATATATTTTCATTCATCCTCATTTAAAGTATTATTAACCAGGGTATTCCTCTTTGATTTTTTTTATTTACAACGCAAACATCGACAGGAAATCTATTCTATTATATTTTTTTTATGAACACAAACAATGGACAGTAATGGTGGATCCTAATTAACTATCTATATGTCGCGTTCATCACTAGAAATAAACTTTTTACGTAAGTTTCATATAAATTATGTCAAAATCTCTTAGTAAATAGAAGACATAAAAGGAGGCTTTTGCTACAAAAGGTCAAGGTCAAAATTAAAAAATGCCTCGCACAAAAAGTGCAGCAAATTTCATGCTCGAGAATTTGTGTAATAGCTACTTTTGTATATCGTGTTAGAGATTCTCGAAAAACCAGTTTCAGGTTGAATTTTTCCGCGAATCTACCAAATAGGAACTCTCCTTGACCTTTTGTAAATCAGAACCCACTCAGAGTGAGTGGACTATAAGAAGAAATACGGATAGGTTGATTGACGTAAAATTGGTTTTCAGGGGAGAAGCTGTACAGCTGCACCATCTGCTGCAAGACGTTCGTGCAGAGCGCGCAGCTCTCCATACACATGAAGCGGCACAAGGGCGACAAGACCTTCCTCTGCCAGGAGTGCGGCAAGGGTGAGTGGGGGAGCGGTGGGATTTGTGATGTAACAAGAAAAAAATCAGTGCCATTATTTTTTTTCCTACTTAGGTTTTTTTTTTCAGAAAAAAATCTAAAACGAAAATTAAATGTTTTGTTGATGTATGTTTTCTTATTTTTTACATTTTACTAAAATTACAATTGGAATCAATTAAATAAAAATGTATACTTCCTCTGTGTCAATGTCAGCAACTTTCAGTATGAGTGCCACCTACATTAGTCTCGCACTTGTCAGTGTCGGAATTTTCGCACGTAAGCGTGGCACTATTCAACCAAAAAGATATGATTTAAAATAAACAAAAAACTCTAATATATATACCTTAATAATTTTGAATTCTGAACTTTTGAAAAAAAAACATACCCAAAAAAAACGTTTTTTTTTTTCATATATTTTTATTTTTTTTCACGACAGAAAATAACACTTTTTTGCAGCACTAGGGGGTACCGATCTTTGGGGATGGAAAATGCCTCCTTAATTTAGAAAACGTCTTTTTGATGAGTTTTTTTTTTTCTATGCTAGTTGACTATTGTATAAATACTTTTCTATTTTTCTTTTTTTATTTGATGTCTTCTTAATGACTTCTCTTTACCTCAACTCAGTGATGGATTTACCCATAGGCCCGTGAGGCCCGGGCCTAGGGCGGCATAATTTTAGGGGCGGCAAAATTTTTGGGACGTCAAAATCCTAAATATTCCGGTAAAATTAAACCAAAAAATAAGTGTGAAGCTACATAAGGAGAATGGGCAACTTTGTATGGGATCCGTCCCCAGAGTGTATCAAGTTGAGACATATGTCATTTTAAAGATCAGAAGAATAGCTTCAATTTATTGTATGACACCAACACTGAGACTCGTGCAGGGAAAGAACTATAAATAATTTAATTTTATTAAATTCGTGAAAGTAAAACAGTATAATTTAGATTGTACTCCAATTGACTTCGACTGACTACGTTCACATTCCTACCAGTGCCACACCAAATTCAAAACCCCCTAAGCTTTCAGCTGGAACTCTAAAACTGCTTTAATTGCGACAGCGATGTGGCTACTTTTAACGATAGGTTCCTCAAAGCTGTTCAATCAGTTGGGTTAAAATACGTAAACACACTCTAAAAATAAACCCAAAAAGATCTTTGATCCTTCTCTCGAGCTCATGGCAGAAAGAAGAGAGATGATCTTACTTACTTATGACTGCATCCAAAAGTGTAACGCTCCAAAGGTTTTCGAGGTTTTTTGATCTATTTATTGGGCAAAGCCGGCTAGTAAAGCTCAAAACCGACGACAGTAGGATTGTATCATCTACTCCTGAGTTAATTTATGGAAGAGATTGAGAGTATTTATGGCCATCTACTTACATCAACGGGACAACCCAGCAATCTGGACAATGATTAAGGGCCAGGCTAACCCGACGCTATACCGAAGAAATCCCGGACGTCACTAAAACAGATTAAGAACAACAAAGCACCGGGTGCAGGCGGAATTACAGCTGAATTTCTGAAGGTTTTACTTAATACCATCATATTCGAGGGAAAACCTCACAATTATGGAGCAGAAGCGTACTTGTACTGTTCTGTAAAGAAGGCGATAATGCCTTGCTAAATAATTTTAGACTCATCTCGCTTCTAAGTCATGTCTACAAGTTGTTGCGGGAATTCGTGTTACGAACCGTCTCGAATGCAAGTTCAATGAGTTCCAGCCTCCCGAACGAGCTGGTTTCCGTAAAGGCTTTAGTACCTTTAGACCACATTCATATGCTGCGGCAGGTTATACAGAAGACTGAGGAATATAACTTGCCTCTTTTCTTATCGCTTATGACTACTAAAAAAAGGCAGTGGTAGCCCAGTGGTTAAACTGTTAACCGCTGCATTGGAAGACGTTTTTAAGGTTTTGTACTAGAACGGACTGGGCATCAACATTAACGGCGAGTACATCACTCACTTTTGATTTGCCGTTGATATAGTGGTCACGACTGAGACCATGAAGGACCTCAGTACACTGCTCAATGACCTCACTAGTCTCTTAAGCTCTTAAGGTCGTCTAAAATAAAACATGGATAAGACGAAAATTAAGTTAAATAACCATGTTGCAACCACTCCAGTTTTTATGGGTGATGGCTCGAAGTTGTAGGCATGTATGTATACCTGGGATAAGCCTTCCAACTGGGTAGGACTAATTTCGAGAAGGAGGTGAATCGACGAATAAAATTCAGATGGGCAACATTCGGGAAACTACGCAATGTTTTCTCGTCTCAAATACTGCAGTATCTCAAAATAAAAGGCTTGGACCAATTTGTGTTATCAGTGATGACATAAAGCACAAAGACGTGGCCGCTTATAATAAGCCTCATTAGAAAGCTCAAGGTCACCCACAGAGCAATGAAGAGGGCTATGCTTTGAGTTTCCCTGCGATATCGAATCAGAAATGAGAAGATACTCAGAAAGACCCAAATCACCGACATATTCCAGTGGTAGTAGGCGGGACACATCGCTCAAAGATCGGATGGTCGTTGGGGACGAAGAGTTCTTGAGTGGCTGCCACGTACCGAAAGACGAAACATGGGCAAGAATCCTTAAACGTAGACCGATGACTTGGTCAAAAACGCTGGAGCCCACTGGATGCGTATGGCACAAGACCAGCATTCGTGGAAATCTTTGGGGGAGACTTATGTCAGCAGTGGATCTGTTTTGGCTGGAACGACGTTACAAACTAGCCACAGTCAAAGTAAAAAAATCAAGTCCTTTGAGTGTTTTGTCAATTTCTGTAAATAAAAGGAAATGTATGAAAAAGTGTGAATAACCTAAAAGTAATCTTGTCTTCATTAAAAAATAAAATAATTCATAGTTCTTCCACGCAACTGTCTCACTTTTGGTGACATACAATAAAATGAAGCTATTATTATGAACTTTATAGTGATGTACATACGTCATACTGTTTTAGACTTTCACGGGTTTGATAAAATTAAATGATTCATAGTTCTTTCCCTGCACGAGTCTCAGTGTTGGTGTCATACAATAAATTGAAGCTATTCTTCTGATGTTCAAAATGACGTATATCTCAATTTGATACACTCTGGGGACGGAATGCCCATTCTCCTTTACAACAAACTGAAAATTGGTGAAATCGTTCAAAATATAATTATAAATAAAATTTGAAAGTTCCCCATCTTTCCCCTGTATGGAAAAAAAATTATTCAAGGTCAAAGGTCAAAAAAATGAGTTTTTCGCAATTTTCAACAAAGCGGTAACTTTTATCATGAAAATACTTCAGACAAAAATTGTAGATTATAAAATAAAATTATCTATAAAAGATGTATTGTATAAATACTTTTTTTCCTACGAGCCACCGTTTCTGAGATATAACGATTCAAGTAAAAGTTGTAATCTTATTATATAAAATGCAAAAGTAATTGACTGATGTATCAACGCACAGGCCAAACCCTTAAGGTTAGCAAGTTAAAATTTCACACACCTCATATGACGAAGGCATCTACTTAGGGAGGATTTTTCAAAATTCAACCCCCAAGGGATTGAAATAGGGGGTAAAAGTTTGTAAGAAACTTTTTATTTTTTGGACATATTTGCATGAAATTTCATATGAATTGAGTATGGTAAAAATAATGAGTTATGTTTTCAGCGATTTCCAAAATTCAACACCTAAGAGGGTAAAATAGGGGATGAAAGTTTGTATGAAACTTTTTATTCCTTGGACATATTTGCATGAAATTTCATATGAATTGAGTAAAGCAAAAATAATGAGTTACGTAATTCAGCATTTTCTAAAATTCAACCCCTAAGAGGGTGAAATGGGGGATGAAAGTTTGCATGAATTTTTTTATTTCTAGGACATATTTGCGTGAAATTTCGTATTTTTTGTAATTTGATCGGTTCTGCTAGTCGGCATAATATGCATGAGTACGCCTCGTACATACATCTCTAGAGTTATAATATATGTTACAAATATTTGAATGGTTATATCTCAGAAACTGTGGCTCGTAGGAAAAAAAGTGTTCATACATTTTTATAGATAATTTTATGATCTACAATTTTTGCTCAAATTATTTTTATGATAAAACTTACCGTTTTGCTGAAAATCGCGAAAACTCATTTTTTTGACCTTTGACCTTGAATAAAATTTATTCCATACAAGGGAAAGATGGGGAACTTTCAAATTTTACTTATAATTATATTTTGAACGATTTCAGCAATTTTCAGCTTGTTGTAAATTTATGTAGCTTCGAATGTCTAAATTGACCGGACTAAAAGGCGAAAAAAGTCAAAGGCAATCCGAATTAAAAATCGATTATATTAGATTCTCTTTGAAATATGAAAAATTAAAAAAATCCAGTAAAATATATTGAATAATATTATAACGATTGAATTTACTTTTTAATTAATCGCAAGATTATTTTTATAATAGATCAATAGATTTTTATTAACATGAGTCTTTATCGGTAAAATGCTGTTGATTTATTTACAAAAGAGGAATAATAAGTTGAAAAATTTTGAGAAATGTTCTTCTATATGTTTTGTATTTTCAGTAAAAAAAAAATTTTAAGAATTCACTGTTTTCAGATTTTTCCCCTTATATGCATACAGTTACCCATCTGGACACCAAGTCTCAGCTTTCTAGGTCATTTGGAAGTGAGTTAGGTTTTACTACTATATGTCAGTCAGTCAGTGATACAAATGCCGATTTTTAGACGTTAATATCTCAATTACCGTTTGTGCTGTATTTATGAAATTGGGGATTGTTACTCTAAGTGGATTAAATAATGAACCAAATTTCATGTTCATGTATCATATGTTAAATAGATTTTGAGTTATTACGAGGTGAAAAGTGGCTCCAAATGGTTCGTGTAAAATATACACACGGTGCTGCGTTGCCGGTTTCTTTTGGCTTGAACTTTGCTGGACACGCTACCGCGTGTCTTGATGTTAATTCTAATTAATAAATTAATATAGATTAATCAATAAGAAATTGTATTTAATTTAATAAAATTTTATCGATCAAAATTTTAACATTTGAAAATTAAATCTTTAATTTTTAACCCCCGACGCAAAAAGAGGGGTGTTATAAGTTTGACGTCGTCTGTCAGTCTGTCTGTCCGTGTGTGTGTGTGTGTGTGTGTCTATCTGTGGCATCGTAGCTCTCAAACGGATGGACCGATTTCGATGCGGTTTTTTTTTCATTTGAAAGCCAGTTTCCTTGCGGTGGTTCTTACCTATGTTTGGTTAATATCGGTCCAGCAGTGTAAGAGTATCAGCTCTTTTCCAAAATGAGGTAAAGCATTTTGGCTTATGATTACTTGATTAAGTGCTTCACATGCGTAGGGGGTTTTTTAAATTTTAATTTATATTGTTATAATAATCACTCCCTCACAAAGCAAAAAAGGCGGCCTAGCAATCGGGGCCTAGGGCGGCATCAAGCCTAAATCCGCCACTGCCTCAACTAGTTATTCTTAGCTTAGCTCGGGTGTGTCTCTAAGTGACTAACAATAGCCTATGTGTTATTTCAGTTACAAGCAAACCTTTGCATTTATAATTATAATATTCCGATTTAAAAGATGTTTTTCGTAAAATGAACACTTTATACCTAAATGATAAGCAATTTTTTTAAAGTGGTTGGAAGTCATTTAAATCGGTTTCGGGAAACCCTTTTTTCTATTATCCTTATTTATTTTACTGCCTTTATCGTCATCCATATTGTGCCATTTTTCCAGGATTCCCAATAAAAGCCGACCTGAACGTCCACCAGCGCACTCACAATGGGGAAAAGCCATATTCCTGTCACCTTTGCGATAAAACTTTCGCCACCTCCGGCAACCTGTCCATACACGTGCGGATACACAACAAAGAAGTTAGGTTAGTTTATTATATTTATTAGATTGAATGGTTTAAGAACATATAAAAGACTAGCGACTCACCTCGCTTCGCTCGGATTCGTCCCTAGGTTGATTCCCCATACAAACTTTTATCCCCATTTTCACCCCCTTAAGAGATGATATCCGGAATAAAAAATTTCCTATGTCCTTTCCAGTGTCTCAAACTATCTTCTTACCAAGTTTTATCTAAATCGGTCCAGTTATAGTTTTTAAGTTTTTTCGTTACAAACATACAAAAATACAAATCTTTACTCTTTATAATATTAGTATGGACAAACGTCCAAAGATTTTTTTTTTGCGCCAGGAACCTTCGCAGTCGTATACAGAATAATGTAATATGCTTTTATTTATGATTTATTCATATAACATAATATCATAGATAATTTCATTTTAATAACATTTTGATGAATACGTGTTTATTTCGAATGGATAAACTGGGCCATGATTTAATAAGAATCATGAAAAACAAATTACTATTGGAAACAGGTTCAAGAAAATCAGTCAAGAAACGTAAGCTAATTCCGCGGTTCTGTGCGATGTCTGTCGATAAAAAGCATCTCTAGATGATACAAGCGATATCCATTGCGAATTTCACTTAATTACTTGAAGAAGTAACAAACACTAACTGGCACATAATTGTATAGAAATATTAACATTTTTTATCATCATTTTAGATACAAATGTAAAGAATGTCATCGGGGCTTTGTAACGTGCAGTTCCTACAATGTGCATCTGAAACGGCACAAGGGCCAGAGGGACTACCACTGTGAGTGTGGGAAGACCTTCTACACATCCTCCGCCTTGAAACAACACAAAGTGGTCCACACCGGAGTCAAGAAGTACCAATGCAAGATTTGTGAAAGGAAGTTCTCACAAACCAGCCATCTGACGAGGCATTTTAGAAGAGATCATGCAAAACCAAACGTACCTATGCCACCTTCAAATCATTACAGGCTGGTGTTGCCGGAGACTGACAACTCGGAGTTGTTTGAAACACAAAAAGTGCCAGATAATGTTAAATGTGAAGAGTCTTAAGCTTTAAAATAATACTGGAAATTATTACAAATAAAAATGATAATGATCAAACTACTTTATTATATCCAGAGAGGTGGAATATTTGTTCAAACTCCATATTAAACTGTGTCATTTTTATCCTATTTAAACCCTTTGAAAACATTTTTTTGAAAAAGAAACTTATTACAAAAACATAATGTAATATATTTTTTAAATGGATTGTTCAAGAATAAGTTGAATTTCATGTTCTAATGGTTTTTTTTTAATTAACTTTTTAATATCAATATTTTAAATGGTTTGTATTGGATGTCAGTGTGTCGCAAAAAAAATATAATATGTTTCAAATAAAGAGTTGATATTATTTATAAAAATTGGCTAAAAAATCTAAACTACCTCAAAATGCTAAACCTAGGAATTTTATTAAATTTATGTTTTGGCGTTAATGTCGACTTCAAGTGTTTGCGACTTGTTCAAATAGTCAATTTATTTATTTTATTTAGGATAAGTTACCAATTTATATAATATAAATATATAATTGTATAAAAATATTTAAATGAAATTAAAATTTTACACACATTTCTGTTTGGATTTTATTAATATTGTTACTTATCCACATATCTTTTTTAATATTATGTATATGCGAAATAAGAGAGATGTCGCCATATACAATACTTGTATGGATGCCCCATCCCAAAGAATTTTAATTCAAGCTATTATTGCTCGCTTAAATAGACGAGACATAACGCTAATCCACAAACTGTCGAACTATGTTATTTTATAAATACATATAATATACTAGCGACTCACCCTCGCTTCGCTTCGGGTTCGTCCCTAGAAAAAACAAATCTATCCCACGGAAACCGTACATTTTTCCGTCATGATATATAGCCTATAGCCTTCCTCAGTTAACGAGCTATCTAATGCAAACAGAATTTTTCAAATAGGATTAGTTGTTCCTGAGATTAGTGTGTTCAAAAAAACAAACAAACAAACTCTTCAGCTTTATAATATTAGATAGATGACGGCGCCACCGATCGAGAGTGGCAACACAATGGTGAGAGCGGGGCGGCCATCGCCATCTTGCAGAGAGATTCGAGGAGACTGCCGTTAGCACAACACATATGCGACGAATCGCTTACGATCTTTGTGTTTTAATTGCTTCATGTTTTATTTATATTGCTTCTAAAAAATTGTTATATTGTTGATCTCAGGTTTTGTGTTTTTTCGCCCGTGTTATACCCACGTCAGGGAGCATCTGCGCCTATATATACTTAAATATGTTAAACATAGAAACATTTATTTAGCATTTATTATATTTAACATTTATTTTACATTTTAGTGAATTATGCCAGTTATTTATTTACCATGGAAAAATTATAAAATGAACACTTACAGTACAAAATCATTACCTAATGGTTTATTTTTCAAATATTAACAAATACAAGAAAACATCATTTAATTTTCCTTTACTTAGAATATTTTTAAAAACCAAAATATAGCTATTTGGGATGTACTTCTTTTTTCTAATTAATTTTAAACAAACAATAATAACAATAGTCAATAGGTAAATATAGCGCTATCTATCGACATTTAATTGAATCAATTTTTATGTCCATATTGCACCTACAGGGCAGTTACCCATTTACCAAAAAAGAAACTAATCTCTTGACTCTTCCTTATATATAAAACATTGCTTTCAAAGTTATTGATAGCTTATTATGCAAACGTGATTGTTTGATCGCATATAATATAATCAATAATATCTATTTTCCATGATAATAATCTCTGTAACTACTGAACAATGAACTAATTCTTTAAAAAATCTGCATAATAAAAACTGAATATTATAATCCAGGAGAAGATTTCTCAAAAGGAAAGGCGCCACACGTATCTCCTATTAATTGTCTGACATATTCTCTTGCCTTAACATAAAGTCTGAGGTTAAGCAATTTATTGTGATATCTCTTTTATACCTGGTTTTTTGCTTCTATTGTATTCGCATCTTACCTGTGCAATGTATTGTACCTGGAAGTTAGTCCAGTTGAAGGAAGAATTGAGAAGAAGAGATACATCCTCCGGTGGTCCAGACTGACTGCTGGGTCAGCACACAGCCTAAGCCGCTGGTCGTAGAAACGTGAAATTTGGAGGACATATTCCTTATATGATGTAGGCATCCGATAAGAAAGGATTTTTCGAAATTCATCCCCTAGGTGGGTAAAATATGAGATTGAAGATTATAGAAACTCTGTAATTCTTAATTAATGTGAAATACACAGAAAGTGGTGTTTAGCTTTAAGATAAAAATAAGAAATAATTTTTTTTTTTCGAAATTCATCCCTTAAAGGAGTAAAAGAGGGTAATAAAGTATATATAGGCAAAGAATTATTTGTGAACAGAAAGAATTACTCAAAACTTGGTATTAATGCTCTTCAATACAATTAAATAAATACGTGTTTTAGCATTTTTCGAAATTTAGTCTCTTAAGGGGGTAAAATGGGGGACGAAAGTTTTTATGAAACTTTGTAATTAATATATAAAAAAGTGAAAAAATAAAAAATAAAAACATTCACCTGTAGACGATTTAAAAGTTTTAAAATCACTTTCTGTAAAATGAGGTCCATATAGCCTTAAATATAAGGATTGTGAATGAAATGAAAAATGATTATGAAGAAGATTTCGACATTTTATTAAATTTTAAATAAAATAAAAAAAATCAATCCAAACTATAGAGCTTTACAATATACTGAAGGCTATAGTGATCGCGACATCTGACGGGAGAAAAAGGCAAAATTCTTCACCATTATAGTCTATATTAAATATATATCTGTGCTGAATCATCAATGTCAGTGTCGATTTGAGTTTGGTGACTGTAAATTCTTGGGTTTATGTTCATGTTTTCTTTTGTTTTCCCTTAATTTTTATTTATAGTTCATGGTTTAGGCACAGTCGTTGTTTTAGAATGACAATGGAAAGGAGGATAAAACTAAAGACATTAAACAGCCATATAACGTGCAAGATTTGCCGCGGATATTTCATTGACGCGACCACGGTCACTGAGTGCCTTCATACGTGTTAGTATATTTGTTTGTGTACTTGTTCAATAATACAAAAAAAATCATTTCAATATTCCTACATCAATGTAATTTATTTAGGAGATTTAAAAGTTGTAAAGTGAAATATTTCTATATAATAAAGTAACCCCACATTGCAATACACATATTAATATAAAAGTAATATGTAAAATTAAAGTGATATTATTCATAATTGCAGTTTGCAAAAGCTGTTTAGTGAAACATCTAGAAGAGAACAACACATGCCCGACATGCAATATAGTGATCCATCAATCACATCCATTACAGTATATAAGCTTCGACAGAACCATGCAGGATATTGTATACAAATTGGTGCCAGACCTACAAGATAGTAAGTTTTGTACTGAAATTTTACATGCATCAATAAAATACCATGTTCTTTTTAAGACCTTACAAGACATAGCCTTGAGCTGATGAACCAAGTACAATATCTGTTTAAAACGGTGACACCTATTTTCTACTTTAAGTATGTATAATGTGTATCATTTGAAGGTCCCAATTTGAAACAAGAAATGTTCTTCAGATATACAGTTTTATTTCATATCAAAAATTTTGGTTATGTCCAGGATCTACCAACCTTTATTAATCTATATCATCTTACTAATTATAAAAGTAACTACTTTATATTAAACATAAACTTAAAATTATATAAATATTACAGATGAATTGAAAAGAGAAAGAGATTTCTACCGAGCTAGAGGTCTGCCATGTCCCAAAGATGCTGCTTTGGCAGGGGACAAACCTGGTGGTGGAGATGAACAAGAACAACCTGATAACACTGATTGCCATAGAAAAGATGAACAGGTTGGATATATTATTTTAGTTTTTATAATTTTTGAAATAAAAATAATGTGCTATTTAATTTCATATAGTTTTATTACTTTAACTTATAATGTTTAATGAGATATTAATTTAAAATTTAAAAATTAAATTTATATTAAATCTTGTTTTCTTTGTCTTTAAGTGTGTTTTGTACTAAATTATATTTACTAAACTTTATTGAAATGTAACAGTTTATTATTATGGTCTAGGTAGTACATTTAAATTATAATAATGAAATTGACATAGTGTCTTAGCATATTATAATAATAATGTATATTTTGTTTCGTTTTCCAGGTGAATGTATGTTTGGAATGCATATCAACATCACTGAGAACGTTGAAGCGCAGCTTTATCAGATGTTCTGCGCAAGCGACAATCACTCACCTCAAGAAGTTTGTAGCTAAGAAAGTACTTAATGGCATTGAGAAATATAGAGAAGTGAGTATACAGATAGTATTTTTTTAGTATTAATTGTTTGCAAAAGATTTCAATTTTATCAAATTTTTTACTTTTAATGTGCTACATTTTATGATTTTGATGCTTAGGGATTTCTTTTAACAAAAAATTACCTAATATCAGAATTATTTTTTCTATTTCTCTTTGGGGCTAGTTTTTAATGAGAGTATATGATATAAATAATAGGATGTTTTTTAACTGTTAAGAACAGGCCTCACCTTTGTTGCTATGCTTATAAGGTTTTGAAGAGAATGTACAATACTCTAAACACACTATGAAAATGTTTTTTGTTTTCTTTTTATATTGTGTAAATTTCATTCTCATTCAGATCAGATTACGTCACATTTCTCGCATTTCAATTAAAATATAATGTAACATGTTTCCAGATTGACATTCTATGCAACGATGAATTGCTTGGGAAAGACCATACTCTCAAGTTTGTTTATGTCACTCGCTGGAGGTTCCGGGACCCTCCTCTCCGCCTGCAGTATAGACCCAAGATTGATTTGTAACTAGGAACTAATTGTATTTCAATACCTTACCAGTGAAAACCTATGTCTTTGATAATTTAGCTTTCTTTAAGGCAAAAATATTATGAAAGCTTTAAGGAAACTATATTGAGACTTACTGTTATAAGGAATAGTTTTTATGTTATAACATGCTATTCTCGGAAACTTGAAAAAAAAATGTTTATATCATATATGTCTGTTCAGTCATGCATGAGTTAAGAACGGATGGACAGATTTTAATTAGATGGAACTAAGTTAAGGTCTTTGTTTAATGATTATAGACTAAAGCATTGTTAAGACATGCAATGTCGCAGCCAGTGGTTAGTTTTTATAATTATATTACTAACATATAAAAATTTATTCAATAGTAAGATAATTTAAAAAGTAAAAACATGCAGTATGTTTTTACAGACCAATTATGATTTATTGTCTATTATCTATGAAATACATAGGTTTTGCAAAGGTAAACTCTTTTTAAATTTAATATTTGCTATTAATAAATAGCTCTGCGGTATCACAAAACTGTGAACTAAGTACTTTATTTATCGTTTACCAGTTGTCAATTATAAGTCACTGCACTCACGTTCATTTTAATTTATATACATTTCATTGTATTTCATCGTTAAGATGTACTAGATAAATGTCAATATTTTTTAAGATGCATAAAATTTATAAATTTTATGTAATAGTTTTTGTTTGTAAGTTTTATAATGACTTATTGTACATATTAGGTGTTTCCAGGTAATAATCTCTGTAAGGAACAACCAGTCCCTAACTATTAGTAATAAGTAAATAAGATTATTAATTTTGTACATAAAAAATTGTGTAGACATGATGTGTACATTGTACTATATTTTATAGAGAAATATGTAAACTAAATGCAATTTCAAGTCCTACAATTGCAATTGTTCGTGTGGGAGTTTAGTTAGTACAATAATATAATTTGTGATACTGTCATTGTTGCAATGACATTGAATGGTCTGCTTTTATTTTGAAATTTATTTTTTTATGATATCGAAATATCGAACAAAAATATCGATTTTAAGCACCTCAATTTCGTGCATAAATAACCTTTTTTTTATTTAATTATAAACTTAGCTAATTTAAAAATGACGATGTAAATTTTAATTTTATTTTTAATAGGTATTTACTTTTTTTTCTTACTTAACAAGGATTTTTATTTAAAGATAAAATAAATTTTAGTTTAATTTTATTTTGTTACTCATGGAATGAGTACTAAGTTTTTTAGCAAGTCTATTTAGTTTAGTAACAAAAGTAATGGTTTATATCATTCTGGGAATATTTTGTTGCTTTTTCAATAGCGACAAACAACTGTTATACTATGTACAGATTAGAGAGTTGTTAATGAGGGCTACCGCGCTTGAATTCGCCGCGAGAGGGCGCTAGTGTAGTGAGGTCTACAAATGTCAAATGGTACTGAAAGTTTAATGTTTGCGAGCTTTTTATCGCGGATTTTCATTATTATTCATGATTCCTAATTAATTATAGCAAACACGGTACGGCACAATAAATCTTATCGGTTTAAAAGAAGGGTTAAGAAAAGTCAATATTTTATTTATTTTGTTATGATTAATTATTTAATTATAGAACTGTTTTAGTGCTAAAAATTATATTTATTATATTAAATATATTGTAAATACTTTTTCAACGGCAGCGGTAGGGTCTCACTCGCCAATGGCGCCAACTTGTGCCGTCATAAACGATAGCCCTCATTGCTAAATGGTCACATAATGTGAAATGTCTCTATTAATTTGTGTAATTGTTAAACCTTAAATAAATCAAAATTTGTAGAATTTTATACTTAAAATAATAAGGAAAAATTTTAACCATTATAATGAAAATATTTTTGAAAGTAATATTTTGCTTTATTTTCTTACTTGTGTTTAGTTTATTGTAAAGAGATGAGAGGTTTTAGTTCTTTTTGTTATTTTGTTTTAGTAATTTTTTGTTGTCCGTACAAATACTACTTGGTTTGATTCAGTTAGACAATTTTAAATAAATGTTAGTTTTAACACAAATTATTTGATAATTATTCGAAATATATTATTTGAACACTTTGTTTTTGTTTTTACCTATAGGTTATAAGTGTCAACAATTCTGTGAGAATACTTAACTTTTAATTGTTTAGGACCATAGAAGACGAAACATGATGCACATGTATTAGCAAAACTTAATAAATAGTAAAATCTGAATGATTAAAGCCCAATACGTTTTATCAAAATCACTTTTTTCAAAAGCTTCCTTATATCTAGTAAAATAAATAATTATAAAGACTGTACGTAGCGCGTAATCTGAAACTTTTGATCTGATTCTAAAAATTATTTTACTAATAGGAAGCTATATTACCGTCTGTATGTAACAGAGTACTCTGATTAATTACCGTCGAGGGTTATAGGCTATTTTATATTCCGATGGAGATGTGTTTACTTTTAGAAATCATTATAACTTTAATTGAAGACGGGAAAAATGACCGTTCAGTTCGCTAGTTTTATATAAATTATGAACTATTACAATATTTTAGCATATTTTACTGTACATACATACCTATTTTGTAAAATAAGTAATGTGAAATGTATATATAAATTCGATACTCAACTCGATATATCGATTTTTATTCATTTAATGTTACATCTGTGTATTTTGTTTACATTTCTATACAGTCTGTGGTAAATTTGTTTGTGTGCGAAATTTAAATGTCAAATTTGCATTTGTGTTTGCTCATGTCAAATTTATACGCGATGAAAAACTGAAAATGGACGACCGATAGTTTTTCTTTTGGCTCGTGAACTTGATAGTTAGTTTTTGTTTATTTAGAACACACGGTTCTCCGTCAAACTGGGTGCCAAAACGGTGGAGCGTTTCCTTAACCTAGCGGACGACAATTTCGTCGAAGATGTCAACGACGACTTAAAATGTTTTCTAGCCGAAAAAAAAGTTGACAGGTAAACATTAATTACAAGTTGTTGCACCTTACTCCTTAGTTAGTTCATTAAAAAAAAGTGCGGAACTCTAGCGATAATTCAAAGATATGGTGGTTTAAAGTGTTTGCATCTTTTAGCTATTTAGTGAATGTTAAATGGGTGAGTTTTCAAGGTTATGAGCCGACTCACACAAACGTAGGACGCGATCAAACAGATCGCGCTGAGATGACACCTTGGACGCTAATAACTGTATACTGTACAAAAAACACTGCAGCTGTTCTACGAACGACATATCTGCTTTATTCAATTTCTTTCCTACCTTAAATTAAATTTATAATTAGCAGAAGTTAATTAGATTTTAGTTTCACATATAAAAAAACGGAAACGATATTTATTGTTGCGAATTAAAATTGTACATCAAGTGTAACCATGCATGCGTCTTATTAAATTTTTCGTAGATACTAATAATCTTGGCAATATTACATAAGAATATTAATATTTTTTTCAAATAACTATTTTTTGTTTGTGTAGTTTATTAGAAATTGTAAATATTCTACTTTTTTTTAACTTTACGAAAATAAATATAAATTGAGCATGTTATCCATTATTTAGCAATGAGAATAATTATATTAATGTATTTAAATATTATTAATTCATTTTAACTTCTAATATTTCTAATATAGTAAAAATATTAAAGCAATATATTTTTCTTCTTAATTTATCTTTAATATATTATATAAAGTAATAAATGTAAGTTAAATATAAACAGCTCTAAAAAGTTATATATGATTGTGCATATAAAAAGATATTTTATATGCACAAATGTTTTCATTCTTTTTATTGCATATTACTGCATTTTTATACATACATTAATTAATTAATAATTTTGTTTGTGAAAAAGTTCTTGATAAAAAATACTTATTGAAGTTTGCAGTTGTACCATTAAAATAATTGAATGTTAAAGCTATGTCTTAAAATATATTTTTTGTATTGTGAATAATTGCATTATTAAAAAAAAATTAGTGTGTGCAGTTGAAGTAAAAATTCTTTAACGCTGTAGCAGATACCAAAATTAAACTAAAAGTAAAAAAAAAAACACAAAATATAAATATAAAATTTTATTATAAAATCATTTATAATAATAATGACCTCCTGACTGACTTTGGCCACGATGGCCAGTCTCATTGAGATTAGTCTTCTGCATAGAAAATATTATAGTGAACAAGTGTATGTGCAGACACAAGTCACTCTCATACTCCGGTGGGACGACTACTCGACACAAGCGGTGAGAGTTAAGGAAAATTATATAAATATATAATCAAATTATTTATAATAAATATATATTTTTATAAATAATAATAATTATTATAAAAACATAAATATAATATATTTTTTTAAATTATTAATAATACATTTAACTCTCATTTCTGCGATACTTATTTTTAACGGACTTCAAAAAGGAGGGGGTTCTCAATTCGGCTGTTTTTTTTTCTTATGTTTGTTCCAATATATTGACTTACCCCTCTGTCACACCTAAAGAAGTTTTACTTCAATAAAATTCAACATGTATTATTTAACAAAAACAATTTCTTTTAATTTTAAATGATTATTTATAAGTATATTTATGGCAGTGTCCTGATATTTCCTCCCGTGAGCAACTACCGTCGCTTCCTAATCCATCGCTGTGTGGAGCAACTGGCTCAACCGGACCTCGCCACCTTCTCTATAGGAGTCAGTGACGAGAGGCGCACAGTTGTCTGTTTCCGGGATAAATTGTTGAGGTGAGAGGCATAGATAGTGTTTAATTTTTTTTATTTGTAGGGTAGCGTAAAACAGTAATTTAACTGTCGTGGTTTCTTTTGAGTAGACCAAACTGAAGAACTATTATTTATTAAGTATTTATGACATAAAATATGCACTGTGTGGGAAGCAAACACAGGACCTTCGGTCTTCTAGACAGTGCGAATTAGATTTCTATCACACTGCGCCTCAGAGGTCGTTATAAATTATTATAAATACAATTAAGATTTTTGAAAATAATATTAAATAGTGTTTTAATTTAAAGCATCGAAACGAATATGTGTCGCATAATTTCTCATTATATATTTTTTATTAAGTAAAGTGTTTTTCTAGTGATGAAGCTTGCGCGCGACCAGCCATGGGCTTAACACAGCGGGATGATGAAGTCGTGGCTGATAACAGTGAGTATTTATTGTTTTTATTTAACTCATCAAATAATACATATGTTTTTTTGATGTAAAGTGAAAAAAATAGTTCGTATCCGGCTCGAAGGACTAATAGACATTATTACATGAACACATACTCTTGAATTATTAACATACAGACTGTAAAAATAGCATTTTTTTACACAACATTAAAAGTATCAGATAAATTCATATGTACACCTTAGATGTATTCAGCCCTTTTTTAACGTCCCACTGCTAAGCACCGGCCTCCCTTCAATACGAGGAGATCGGACTACAGTCTACCACACAGGCCAAATACGAATAGGCGGACTTCACATGTCTTTCAAAAACTTGATAGGTTGTCTCAATTGTTATTGTCCTGCAACACATGCCTCGCGATGTTTTCTTCTAAGACAAGTGGTAATCATGCTGGAAATGATTCGCATATAAAACTGTCAGAGGTGCGAGACCCGGGATTTGAACCCGTTTCACTCGGTTTCCCAAGCGAGCGCATCACCACTGGGTTACCACTGCCTTTTACACCTTATATAATAGGGCATAAACGATAATTACATTTTTACATACCGTAAAGCATTCAATTATAATACACTGTGTGGTCGACCGTACAATTTCGTAATCCTAGCATAGAGTATACCAATTTTGTATTATGTAAATGTCAATTTGTGTAACGCCAGTGATTTTCCCTTATGCAAGGGAAGGTGGGTTTTATTTAAAAATGTTTTTGTTTCGATCTAGTCATTAGCCTAAATGAGCAACGTGTATTTTAAAAGCTAAGGTCTATAAATGTCTCGTATACAAGCTTGTTTTCTCCGGTGGTTCATGTTTCTTACTTCTAAAACGACAGTGTCCAATTTTATCATCCCCTATTTGTCGTCCCCAGAGGATATACCGTCTTTAAATTACTGCAACCCCTATTTTATCCCATCATTGCTTGAATTTCTAAAAATAATTTCTCACCTGCTCCCTATGAGGAAACTATCTGCTAAATCTAAAGTTTTGTAACATTTATACTTTGTACTGTATTTCGCTTTTATATATAAACTAGTTACGTTTTAACGTTTAGTATAGATTTCTCAGAAATAAGATATTTTCCCGCATTAAAAAGTATCCTATATGTTGACCCGGATAACCAGCTATCACTATACCAAATTTTATCAAAATCCGTCCAGTGGTTTTTTCGTGATGCGGTCATAGACAGACAAACAGACAAATATTCTAAAGACTATAGATTTGGACTCTGTATATATAATAATGTCTATTTCAATAAGATTTTCCGAAAAATATTTAATGTACAGATTCGACTCAGAGTTTTACAATATGTATGTATAGATATAGATAAATAAAACTTATGGGACCCTAAATACAATCATAAATCCGTTTCTTTGAGAACCCTTTTTATTGAATTTAACTCAATTGCTATTACAGTACTAAAACCTAGTCAGCGAAAACATTTCCATTGATGCGCTCTCGAATTATCTTTTCTTCTATATTATAAAGAGGTAAAGTTTGTGAGTTTGTTTGTAGGAAGTAACCTCTGGAACTACTGAACTGATTTAGATGGGTACGAAGGTAGATTAAGACCCTGGGAATGAGTTAGGATAGTTTTTATCCCGGAAATCATCCCTTAAGGTTGTGAAGATGGGGATGAAAATTTGTATGGGGAATCAACCTAGGGACGAACCCGAGCGAAGCGAGGGCGAGACTCTTGTAATTTATAAGTGCACAAACAGACAAACACATGTTTCTAATATATAAAGACAAATATGTGTACTAAAATAACGTTAAACGCAGTCTGAATTTGGCTTCATAAATAATTACAGAGGTGAAAAATGTTTGTTTATATTTAGGAAGATAATCTCTGGAATTACTAAATCGAGCAAAACAATACCTGCAGAAAAGGCTATTTTTATTGACTCAACGAGCGAAGCCGCAGGCGATCGATAGTAATCGATATTATATATATATAAAACTTTCATGTTGTAACTTTTTTATTGAAATTGGAATTATATGTTGCCAGGAAATTGAATTAAATTATTTATGTTGCTTTATAATATGTTATTTTTATACGTAATCCACATTCTCCTCCGACACTGCTTGCTTAATATTCGTTTCCTAATTTGACGTGTTGTAAAACATTTTGTAACGATTTGCAATCTTTTTAAAATTGGCTCTTTTGAATTTAGTAGTGGAGCAGGTCGTATGCCTCATACGGTCTAACGGTATGGTAATAATGTATGCAGAGGTCGCGGGTACGATCGCCTCTTACTGTTGCCGATGACGTACCGTTTCCGGAATTCCAATAAAATATATACCTTTTTTTTTGTTTTTTTTTTTTTTTAACGTTGGGAAATGCATTTAGGCACGAAGTGTGGGACTCAACGGCAAAGCCAGTACTACCCACTAAAACCTAACGGAACTTCCCCCGTTTGAATGGAGCGTCGATCGCTTACGCATTCAACCACGACGCCCCGACAGCAGGTCTGCCGAAGCAGACCACAACAACCATGGGGTTGCTCCACGGTCCACTCTGCTATCAGAGAAGTACCAGGAGCAACCCGCATAGCACACCACCCACCGAGGTGGGCCACCTCCTAGTGCGTTTCTTGGCTTCGCGCCCGGCTGGATTGCCGAGCACTACTGAGCCCCCCCCCCCCCCCACCACGAATAAAATACATACCTACTACAACTCGAACATCAACATATTCTATCAATATTTTTTGTCCGCCATTAATTTTTTCTAAAGAAATACTAAAAAAAAACAAAATCTTTTTAAAGGTGCCTAAGTGTCGTGTAAATAACCTTAAGAGTTTATTTAACGGTATACTTTTGTAATCAGGTAGGTCTGGATTCGATTAATACAACGTATATTGGCGACTTAAATATTCACATATTGAATAAAGACAGTTAAGTAAACATAGCCTTGACTCCATTCTTAAAAATGCTATTACATCCGTTCCCAACGTCTGTAGCATTCTAATGAGATAATGTCTTAATGGTTCAAGAGTTAGCATGTACGGCTGCCCATCAAGAGGACCAGGGTTCTACTCCTAGGTCGAGCTAAAAGTGTTATTAGGTCTTTCTATCAAAAAATTGTCAGTAGTAGCCCAGATTTTGATCGGTGATGAGTATAAATCCTGTAGAAGTAAGCATATAAACTTGTAAAGTCAATGAAAATGAAGTAATAGACGTATGTATTTTGTACACATGGTTATCTCCCACGTAGATGGTTATAGTGAGATTGGTCGCCGCGAGTCGTGACTTAAACTGGGTCAGGCGGACTTTGTCATTAACGAGCGTTTGAAAATGTTAGCGCTACATCGCGGGTTCGATTTTGATTTTGACGAATGTTTGATTAATTGTTGTTGTTATGTTTAACATAATTTTGGAAGGAAGTTTCTTTGTTTAAATGTAGCATTGCTTGATAGTGTGTTTATTGATTATTTTATTTTGAATAATTCAATTTTTAGGTTCATTGCATACCTAATTTTACATTTTGGTAAAGTCCTCATATATTTTTGTTTCTATCGTTACGGGAAAATAATGAACCAAATCTGAAAAAATGACGTTATACTTAAATGTGTAATTGTAATTATCATTACTTTCTAACACTTGTCTGTTTTACACAAAAAAATATATTAACTTTGTAACGCTGTGCATTCTTCGCAACGTCGAATGCGATCTCGTTAATACTTGCATTCCATTATATATAAAGAACCAGGTCGTGATCATAAATTATATAAGTAATATGTATTATCTGTGTAAAAATATACATTTTTATTAAAGTCATACTTCTTTTGGCACGTTTGGAAAAAATTATGAGAGTAAAATTTTTACGATGCGCGCGCACAACGACAGCCAAAAAGCGACATGATGAAGTTGTGACATACGGAATGAAATCTTTAGCTATTTTTGTTCTGTTACGAAAAAGAAGTAGGTATAACTTCTTACTTGCGTACATAGGTTACACAGGTTTTTTTTTTTTGATAAAAGGAACTGGCAATATTTCTTATGAAATAGTCACAGATAAAAAAGACGATGATGAAAAAGAAAACAATCCATGTTTTTTTATATCTATGCGTCGTATGTGGCAGAATTACCTAACGTTCTTTTTTTTTTATTTTAAGAATTAACTTAAGTCTTTCTCTCACAAGTTTTAAAAATATCAGTATGTTATACGAAATTTCCAATATCTAGGTGCAAAAGGCCTTGACTTGCCAAAATTTAGCACATGTAGCGTAATTAAATGAGTGACGGTTCGTCCTTCTCAATGCCGTTGCAATGATATAATCCGTGTTGTAACGCGCAGCGGCCAGCGAGTGACCGCGCGGCGCAAGTAGGCCGCGAGAGTGAAAGTGGCACGAGACGCCGGCAGGGCAGTAAACACGCTCTTTGAACTGGATACTGTTACCACAGATAAAACACATTCAGTAGGCCATGGTGTTTAATAGATATGCTGTCATCCAAGGGTTGACATAAATATTTTCATTGCGAACGGTTTTCAAGTCATAGCACTGTAGTGCGATCTCGTGGCAAGTTATAGTAATATCCGTCAACGCTAATATCGTTGTACAATTGTCATATAAGTGCACTAGCGACTCACCCTGACTTCGCTCAGGTTTTTCCTCAGGTACATTCTTACGATTACTATGAAATAGATAGACTATAAATCTAATATATAAAATTCTCGTGTCACAGTTTTCGTTGCCATACTCCTCCGAAACGGCTTGACCGATTTTGATGAAATTTTTTGTGCTTATCCGGTATCTATGAGAATCGGCCAACATCTATTTTTCATCCCCCTAAATGTTAGGGGTAGTCCACCCCAAAATTATTTTTTTTTATTTTTTAGACAAAATTTTTAATTTCTATTTTTTTATGATACAACATACAAAAATACACACAATCCTCAATTTTCACCCTTCTACGATCAACCCTTATTTTTTAATAGCCATTTTAGTAATTTAATCATTTTTCCTCTCCGGTCGAAAACTGATCAATCGTCATTTAATGCAAGCTAGGGACGAACCCGAGCGAAGCGAGGGTGAGTCGCTAGTAAATGTATAAAAAAGTAGATAAGTAGGTACTTTAAGAAATAAAATAAAAAATATCCCTTACCTGAGAAATTATTGATTCCCCATATAAACTTCTATCCCTCTTTTCACCTCCTTAAGGAATGATTTCCGGGATAAAAACTATCCTATGTCCTTCCCAGGGTCTCAAACTATCTCCATGCCAAACATCTAAATCGGATTAATTGATTAAGCGTGAAAAGGTAACAGACAGACAGACAGACAGAGATGTATTACAGTTGAGAGCGCCTCCCCGCGTTTCCCCCCGCACGATTGCCTTATGTACATTCCTTAGACGACTGTATGCGTTAGTAGTCTGTGGTGTTACTTTGTAATTTTTCCATCCAAAATTGGGCGTTGCTTAATAGTTTCTAATTGATTAAGTTGTGTAGGAGAGGTCAGTTCTTTACGTGGAAGTGGTCTTAGCGAATATGGATATTTATTTATTTTTGAGCAGTTATTTCATAAACTAAAGAACTCGTTTTCTAGTTTCTAATATACATCAATCATAAAATCAATGTTTTTTTATTAAGTAGTAGCAGAAGTCGCGGTTTCGCTCGCGAACAAACTACGAAAAATACGAAATTTCATGCAAAATATCGACGGGTGCAAAGTAAAAAGAGTTATATGAAAAATAGCTACTTTTCAGGAGAGCGCAAAATAGGAAAAAGTGCTCCCATTTTATTAATTTTCAACCAAATTTGTTGAAATTTTCATTAATACTTTATTATTTCATAAGGCATCCACGAGTGTATTTAATTTTATATAATTATGCTTATTTTACGAGATATTGCAGTTGTCTGCATCTACATTGTACTTTAAAATATGACAACTGTGTTAACTACCACTTGGTCGTTTCTACATGCCAATTCAAAAATCTGGATTTATTGAAGTATGTTTCATATATTTCAGAAAATACCAAAAATGTAACATTTACGTTTATTAAAATTAGTTCTTGATTATGATAAATCCAGAATGCACCAAGTTCAGAACATAATTATGCAGATGTATCTTTCTACGTCTTAAAGTTTGTGCTAGTACAAGATTTAGAAGGAGGTTAAAATATGAAATATTTACTAACGTTTTATTGATTTATTATAGAAATAAGTAATCTCTTCACATTTTTTTTTTCTAAATAAAAAATTTACTAAATATTTATGACGTAGATTAAAGTAGTTTATTTAAGAAGTCAACAAAAAAAAATATAATCTTCTTATAACAAATCAATTAAAATTAAATCTAAAAAAGAGCTAAAGTATTAATACCTAAAAATAATTAAAATCAGTCTAATAATCATCACATAATTAACTTTAGTCTAATAATCATCACAAACATCAGTATTAAAGTCAATGACCTAGTCATAGTCAAAATAATAATATTTTAATAAAAAATCTATATTTTATGAAAAAATAGGTATATCTTTAATGATAAAAATAAATCTTTTGGAACTATACTTAAAGAAATATGAAACAAAATAAATCTTTTCTAATAATTATCGAGTCTCATTATCGTTAGTATACGAACTATGTTTCAAATTTTTATAAAAACTATGGTACCTAGGAGGTATTAGATTTTGCTGGCAGAGGCTTAATAAGTCTTTGTACTTGGCACTTGTAATCATGATTGGTTCATTATAACATTTAGTTCATTATAACCCTTTCCGCGCCCCGCGTTATTACGGCCAGCGGCACTTAAACGTAGTTACATCGTGCAATTTTAAACAACAGTCGTAGTTGTCTCACTTTACGCGAAAAAAGTACAAAAAATAAAGCGATATTTTATTTTTTTTCTTTGCCATGTTATAGAACACGATATTTTTAGTAAGTTACTGCAATAATCAGAAAATCGCAAAATTGCAGTTAACTTTTTTTACTTTGCACCCGTCGATATGTCCAAGGAATAAAAAGTTTCATACAAACTTTTATTCCCTATTTCACCCCCTTGGGGGTTGAATTTTGAAAAATCCTTCCTTAGCGGATCGCTTCGTCATATGAGGAATACGTGTGCGTAATTTCAATTTTCTAGCCTTAAAGGTTTGGCCTGTGCGTTGATACATCAGTCAATCACTTTTGCCTTTTATATATATATATAGATTATTAACGTTATATAGTAGGTATGTATTCGACCCCATTAGACTGAAATAAATTCTTTAGTAAAATTACAATATGTATCTAAATAACATTTTTGTTTTCTTAAGTTATAGTTTATTTGCTAAGAATCATCACAAGCATAATTATGAGACCCCATAAGCACACAAAAAAATTACATCAAAATCAGTCTAGTCGTTTAGGAGCAGAAGAATTACCAATACACACAGACCGACATTTTTTAGTACTGGTATAAGGTAGTAGTATGAGGTCTTTTGCAATATACTAATGTTAAGTATATAAAACTTTATTTATATATATAAAACAAAGTCGTGTTAGTTACACCATTTATAACTCAAGAACGGCTGGACCGATTTTTACGATATTTGATTTTTTGGACTTCTCTTAGTCCGGAATAGGATAATAAGTATTAAAACATCAGAAAAATTAACGAAAAAAAAAATATATTGCTAACGCTGGCTAATAACTATTTATATCTATTTAAAACGTATCTAACGACAAACCCGAGCGAAGCGAGGGTGAGTCGCTAGTATTAGTATATTGCAAAAGACCTCATAGGACCATTTGATGGACCTGATAAAAGTTACCCTGTGGCACTCTGGTCCCAGGTCTAACTAACTTTGTATTAATTATATATATAACTTTTTTTTGACTGCTTTCAAAATAAGAAGATATTCAATGCGTTTGTATGTTTTATTAGTGTATGTAACGCGATGTCTCAATTTTTATAATTATTTTTTAACGAATATGTTGTACATCATTTTAATAGGGACATCCCCATATAAATTTCATAAAAATATCCGTTTCTAACACTGGGATAAAAACTTTGTGGTGATTTTGAAGTTTTTTAGTATAACGGTTTCATTTTAACGGTTAGTATGAAATACAAATCTTTGAATTTCTCGGCTTTTCTGTACTATAATATGCATGTATTATACATAAAAACCTCCCTCTTGAATCTCTATCTATTAAAAAATACCGCATTAAAATCCGTTTCGTAGTTTTAAAGATCTAAGCATACATAGGGACAGACAGACAGCGGGAAGCGACTTTGTTTTATACTACGAGTAGGTATGTATTGATTTATTTTTTGTTATTGGATGCCATTGCTAGTCGCCATTTGTCAGTCAAAATTAACATATTTTGTTAATATTTAAAGCATTTAAATAACGAGGTCCGTGCCTTTAATAAATTTTATCGCCTAAAAGTTTTAACTACAAAGGGGCTTAACTCGAAAAGATTTAACCGTCACTAGCGAATCACCCCGCTTCGCCCGGAGTCGTTCCTAAGTTGATTCCCCATACAAATTTCATACACATTTTCACCCCCTTAAAGGATGATTTCTAGAATAAAAAATAATCCTGTCCTTCCCAGGGTCTCAAACTATCTTTTTAGATAATTGCATTTAAATCTGTCCAGTAGTTTATGAGTTTATTCGTTACAAACATACAAAAATACAAATCTTTCCGCTTTATAATATTAGTATAGATTAGTGTAGATTAAACGAACATTAAAACAACCGTCTTATCTGAAATGTCAAACATTCGTCGGCCATGTTATGACAGCAAATGCTAATTTGTTATAGTCATACCTTGTTATTTATTTCTCTTCCTCATAACATCATTTCCGGAGTATGAATTGTAAATTGTTCATGTCTGGCACTGTCCATAACGTTGATGATCGCATACTCGATTCCTGGTTGGTGCTAAACTTATCTTTCGATTAATTATTTGACGTAGTGCAGATAGAATTTTAATCCATTTTCTTGTTAGTAGGTACTTCTTAATTTTTATTTATTTATTTATTAGAACACCAACAAAGTATAAACTAAACACATTATAACATACACAGAAAATAGAGCAGTTAGTGTAGTAGGTCTTCATTATATATGATAACGACATTTAAAAAAATATTATATGTAAAGACAAAACAACATTTAGAATATTAAAAAAAGTACCTTAAAGATTCACATTGTTACAGCTTACAATAATAATAGTTCCAATTAATTTATCGTCTGTGGATACTTCAATCTGTATTTTTATAAACATTACACAGAATGCCTAAATACTAGTTAATAGTGACGGTCGGTTAGTGCTTAGATTTACCGGTAAGAATTGCATCCGCGTATATTTGGATATTGGTAAAAATGAAGGGGAATTCACTATGCTTTCTATGTTTGACATGAAATTTTGAATTTTTTCTTTGTTTTTTTTTCTGTTATCTTAAGTATACACGATGTATCGCGTCGCAAAAAAAAAAAACAGCGACCCGAATTGATAAACAAGTTTTTATTGGAGTCGATTGCAAATATTATGTTACAGTATTGCATATAATTTTCATAAATAACACACTCTCGTTTTCAAGTGTGTACCAATTTAAATAAAAACAAAACTGCTTAAAGTCAAATATCTCGATAACTTATAACATACATCGAGATGGCCAAATGTCTCGGTAACTTGTACATCGAGATATCTATCTCAACGCGTTTCACACTTGACCGGTCCATCAAGTGCTTCCTACTTGGCATTAAGTTGCCACCGCTATTTGCTTCCTCGTACTCCAAGTTACTTATAAGTTTCTAACTATGTTCCAATTTATATCACTTTATGGGTTTGGTCGTTGCGTAATGTACATGTGTGTTAGAGTAAAATATATTTACGTCGTGACTAACAGCTTTTTTAAGCTTTAATGGTAGCATATTAATCATTTTGTTTTTTAGTTTTCGTCTTGGAAATAACTCCTTCTCATTATATATTCAGCCCTTATTAACGTCCCACTGCTGGGGTCTTGCATCCCTTAAATACGAAGGGACTCAGGCCATAGCCCACAACGTTGGTCAAGTGCGGTTGGCAGACTTCACATGTCTTTGGAAAATTGATTAGGTCCTTTCAGAAATGCAGGTTTTCCCCACGATGTCTTGTTGCATCGTATGAGATTCTTTTAATTCAAGTTGATTGAATTTGAAAAATTGCAGATGAATTGAGTAAATCACTGGCTTCATATTCCTAATTCTGAAGGAGATATTATAGTGCAGCGTGTGGCCGCGCAGACACAAGTGCACTCTATATTTCTGTTACTCTCATAGTCCGAAGGGACGGTACTTCGACTCGATCGTAGAGTAAAGGCGCAAGACTGAGGGCTTTATGTGTTCTTTGAAGCACGGGTGTGAAACACCGCTTACTACTCCGGGCTTTTACTGAAAATTTCTTAGCAGAAAAACTAATTAAATTTGGCCCGACCCGGGACTTGAACCCAGGACCTCTGGATTTGCCGTCGCATATGCTAGCTAATAGCTACTAGACCACCGAGGCAGTATTCAGGTAGAATCATTAATCATTATTATCATAATTCGACGACACGTTTGGCTCAGTTTGTAGTGAACCTACTTTCTGCGCCAGCGGTTGCGGGTTCGAGTCCCGCTGGGGGCATTCATTTGTGTGATGAGCACGAATGTTTGTACTCCAGTCGTGGGTGTTTATATTTATAATATGTATGTTTTTAACGTTATATATGTGTAGTGTATCAACTATCTGATATTCATAACACAGGCCTCGTAGCTTACCATGGGACAGGTGGTGCTGTGTATTAACGTCCCAACATATTTATTTATTTATATATTAATTAAAGGAGGGAGAATAAGTTATTTATACTAAATGAAAACGTATAGTGTGTTGTGTGGTAAAGTCACGATTCATGAACTTAATAGGGAAGTACAGATTTCAATTAGATATACTCTTGTGTCTCATCGCTGCGTGGATCTCTTACATAATACACCTTGTATGTTGAATGAAATTATACTAAAAAGTTTAGTCTAGTACAGAGTAAGTCACAGGTTCGATCCCCACATGTTGGAAATGGTCTGAGAACTGTGCTGATATTTGCTCCGATTAAAACAAAACGCAAATAAGTATACAAAATAGTAACAAAAAAGGCTTTATTATTAAAAGGTAGACTAAAAGTTTTCAAAACTTAATTGACGAATAGCTCGACGGATTCTAAACAAAAAATGTATATTTTTTTTTCTCAAAGTTAAGTTGACATATTTAAAAATATTTATTTTATTTACGAGGATGTATCTGATTATGTAATTTATTATTTTTCGATCGACATATTTTTTTTTTAATTTTTTAATTTTAAAATTTTGACCTTGTATTATGACACTCATGAATTATTTGATTTTATTATTTAATTTCAATTTTATCTATAAACTTATTATTTCTCTTTTTTTAATTAAACTTGCACTTTGTAATTAAATTAATTTAGAATTTACTAATTTTACTGACGTCATATGCATGTTGGGGTAACCTATAATTAAAAGAACATTTATGTAATTGTCAGTACATCATGAGTATAATACCGTATTAATGTATCTTTTGTTGGTTATCCCTTAATAAATAAATAAATAAATGATGATAGGTAGTTGGAATACACACAGGCGAAGCCGCATGCAAACATAAAATAGAATACATTTTACTGCGGGAAAATATCTCATCTCCGAGAAATCCTATACAAAACGTTAAAACTTAAGCAGGGACGAACCCAAGCGGAGCCAGGGTTAGTGGCTAGTACGTACACATTATCAAATACTCACGATTGTCGATAGCGCACCTGTCGTAAGTCGTAACTCGTAATATCTTGCGATTGTACAATGTAGAATGCCCGCCTCGCCGCGGCCTGGGAACGTTCACTCATGTAACAATTGCACACGTTTGCGACATTACACCAAACAGTACCTACTTCGTATCGGTAACCTTTACTTATATAGGAAGAACGTTATAGCTTTGTTTATTGCGACAAAGATCGTGGGTTCGATGATCGTTGATGTATCGGTAATAATTATTGTATGGGGGGTTTAGCCTTTTTCTAATTATGTTTATATACTTATTCGACACGTTCCATTATAAGGGTAAAAAGGTACCTAACATATATTGCTGAGATTAAGATTATACAATACAGCTAATTTGCGCTCTTTAGCCGCCCGCCCTACGAAACCTTGGTCCTTAGTAAATGCTAATAATATGACCTCGAATAGGTTATTGATAATCATATAGGTATATAAATTAAATTTAAATTTATAGCTTTCAAAGAATGTAATTATAAAGTTGAATAAAAAAAGAGTTAAATTTAATATCAACAAATACTTAATTATTTCTTAAACTATTCAAAGATTTTAATAACTGTCAAGACAAAATATTGATATCATTGTCTTTTTTTAGAATTAAAATTTCGCTTATAACAATGTTGTACAGCGTACAGCGAGGTAATACTCGTAGTATCCATTGCATCATCAGGAAGACATGATTTATGATTTGCCGCCGGTAAAACCTACATTGTGCTTACGGAATATGATGGACTTTACAACGCGAACGTAAACCTTTGTCATAGAAAAATATAATTGTAAAAGTAATATATGGTATTTAAATATTAAGTAATTATAGGCAGTGGTAGCCCAGTGGTAACGCGCTCGCTTGGGAAACCGAGTGAAGCGCACCTCTGATATTTTCATGTGCGAATTATTTCTAACATCTAAGGGCATGTGAAGTCCGCCAATCTGCACTCGGCCAGAGTGCCAACTAAGGCCTTATTCCTTCATGAAGAAGGAAGGCCCGTGCTAAGCAGTGGGACGTTAAAAAGAGCTGAATACAATACAATAATTTTTACACATACATATTTCCAGATATCAGATACTTTTGTAAACTGTTTAGCTTTCTGAAAAAAAAAATCACATTTTTTAATTACAATAACTATACACGATACATAACCTCATGGAATTGCTATTATTAATATAACACATGTAATTGGACATGGGAAAAATAATCGATTTTATTTCAAAACAATGTAAATCAACAATCGTCACTTCGAGCCCGGAATCGAGCTTTGTAATGCAAGTTAATCTTAAATCTAATGTAGCATTGATATGTATCATCAGGTTCTAAAGCCCTAGGCCCTAGCATTCCTATCACATAGTAACCTTATGTAATGTACAGACGCGAGTGCGGCGGCGGGCTGCAGGGCGGCGCGCGCGCAGGAAAAGATCAGGTGAGTGCACTAAAACACTTCCTACATCATTTGTTGTCCGACCGTCACGGCGAACGGACGTCCCCACACCACGAAAAGATAATATTTATATTATTTTAATTAAAGTTTTTCCTCATAACAGTGTTTGTGATTGTGCTGTGTTATCGGATTGCAATAAAAGCGGTTTTCGCGTAACGTCCAGGGCTGTATGTCGGCCTTGAGTGACACTGATACCGAGTGAGTTGTTTTGATACGGATTTCCAATATGAATTTTTCTTTTCCTACTAAGAAATAGTCTCTGATCTAAATTAATCATGTATGGAGTTAAACTAGAGGAGGGTGAACTCACCTTTTTTTTCCTTAGCCTATATTTTTATTCTCTAACTCTGTGAAAGAGGTGAAATGAATGAAAGCTAAAGGACTAGGAAGAGGCTAGATTAATACACTATACATAAATATATCAACGATATTAGGTTGCACATAACACTTTAATGGTACTTTTTCAGGCTTTAACTATGGAACTGAATGAAATTTGAAATAGAGATAAATTTTATCTTGCTTTGTTCCAAACAATTTTTTTTCAACTTAGCCATGAGCAAAACTGCGGCTGTAAACTAGTATGTGTCAATAATAAACAAAAGACTTGAAAATGCGTACCTAATAATTTGATGATGTCATAACGCTTTTAATCATTAGTCATTTAAACAAATAGTTTATTGTTTAATGGATTTACACACATTTGCGATGTCATTATGAGTTATTAGTATTATTGCTGTTGATTTGCAATCATTTGGTTCATTGCTCCGTGTTTACGGTAAAATGAGATATCATATCTGGTAAATTATAGCAATGATAAAAATGTTTATGAGCTTATGATGAACTCGTACATTTCCCCGACTTCATCCGAGTACTTTGTGTACATTGAAACTGGCACTCTTATAGAAGTAGGTATAAGATTTTAAGTTTCCGACGTTTCGAATGCTTTACAGCAATCATGGTCATGAGATTGACTTTGACTGGATATGAGGAACGAACAAAAACCCGAAAAGATAGTTTTATTTAAAATATCAAATTTTCACGTAAATCTAACGTAGCATTACACACACGTAGTATACAAAATTGCAAGTTTTTATTTGAGACTATTTCCTACAAACGTATTTTAATTACTTCTAAAGAGTTTATTTTTTTAGAAAATGTAGGGTATTGACTCCGGGTTGAATATGGATATTCAATTCAATTTTCGCCATAACATGTTTTATTGAACTTTGTTTAGCTGTTTAGTCGAAAAAAGTAAGACAAAATTTTATATTTTTAGGTATATTTGACATTTATTGTGGTTTACAGTAGCCTACACATGTTGTTGTTTTACTCCAGGTCTGTTTCGTTGTCTGTTTATCTGTGCACTAAATATCTTCCAAATCCATCCAAACATTGCACCGTGAAGGAGTAAAAAACATACACACACATACATACTTTGCATTTATAATGGAATCAAACCTACTACCTTTCCATTAACGACACAGCTTAAAGACCCGGCGGGGGTCTAGAACTATGAAAGCACTAAAGTTTCTTAATGTATAACAAAGGAAAGATTTACTAAGAGTTCTTAAAGGGTTGAAAAAGAACATGTATGTGTGTATGAAAGTTTATTCATTTTTGAAGTTAGCAATATTGAAATGAATTTTTAAGCTGTTTTAAATTTTGAAATGTTTATATTATCTATAGGAAATCGAAACACTTGTGAACTTAGTATGTAGGTTATATATAAATAGGCAAAGAAAACCTGTCAATACCTTTATCTCCACTGTTTGTCAACCGATTTTCTTTCTTTTTTTTTTTTTTTTTTTGTTTAGTAGTTATTACCTTTAGTGTTGTCAATAAAAAAATGATTTTGGTTGAATTTTGACCACTGGGCGGACAGTGTATTTGATTTTGCTACCAACTCGTAACTGAACAGTGCCAAATAAATGGAGAACACGTTTAATTGCTCGTAAACTCTAAATTAACACGAACGAATCTACAACGTACATCTAATTAAATATTTATATGTGCAGTTAAGACGAAAAAATACTAGCTTTACATATATTCTTCATGAAATTCTTGCATAATCTGTTGTAGGGGAGACCGGGGCTAGTTGACTATAGGGGTAGGTTGACTAACTATCAAAAACTCATCCGAGGCAATAGCCTTCAGCTAACCAGTGAGACATGAAAGACCGTCACCTCCCCCCGCTTCGCCACCGGGAACGCGGCGTCGCGCACGCACGTCGTTTGAGAGAAGGAACGTAATATTGAAAAACAACACACGTAAGTAATTTTATTTGTCGTAATATTATTTGTAATAACGCCTATTTATTCATGGTTATTGATTGTCAAAGAGTTTATAACGAATGTTTGATTCATGTTCTTTCTTTTATGTATTTTTCTATTTGATTTCGTCGCAGTTTTGAGGTTATGGAATGTGGTTAAAAGTTAAAAAGTGGTTCGGGGCTAGTAGACTAATGTATAAGGGGGTTGGTTGACCACCTGGTCAACCAGCAACATGATATTATGGATATTGTTTCAGGACCATGCGAACATACAAAAGAAAGACTAATAGAGGGAGTACATCCAAAGATGTAATAGAAAAGTGATGTGGATGAAACATTTTGTATGGAGTGCACTGAATCTTATCGCTCCAGTATTTTTGGAGAAGAATGGGTTCAGTGCACTGTGTGCAAGTTGCGGGCATACACAAAATTTGTAAACGGGAACATATTGTTCTATGAATGCAAAAATTGCACCTCCGATTTAGAAGACTAATTGGATAGTATGATCTCAAAATAATTTATTTTATTAATAAAATAATATACCTATAACATATACACAAATATATATATATATATATATATATATATATATATATTTATATATATATATTAGAATATATATTAGATATGATAATTTGTTACCAAATGGTTAAAGTTTGCAAGAAATTATTTCATTTTGTTTTAAATACTTAATGAGAAAGTATTTTGTGTTTTGTGAAAAAACTTTGTTTATTTTTAGGTACTCAAATTGCCTAATGTTTAAATGTCTGATTGTTTATTCTTATAATTTGAATTTTATTGTGTTTAATTGATGTGGCGGAAGATCGTCTTGGTTTCAATAAAAAAAATGAGTAATACATTTTTGTGTCTTTTATCCTATTTCCTCGTAGATTTTGTCCTTACAACTTCATAGGTCAACTTACCCCAGGTGAATAGTCAACCTACCCCAAGCATGGGGTAGGTTGACCAGTTTTTCCTATTCTACAAAAACTGGCCTGTACTCTAAATCATAATGAATAACGTGCTTTTTGCAACTTTTTTGCAAAGCTTAATAGTTATTCTATGAACTGAACCCGTTTTTAAATTAATATACTCTAAAGAAATAGAAATAGAAACCTTTAAGCTGAAACTTGGTCAACCAGCCCCGGTCTCCCCTAATGTTAGGACTTATTTAAAAAGTGTTAGACTAACTTATGCAATTTTATTCTATCGTGGTTTTTTTTTTTTTTTGTTAAATTGGAGTAAAATCTGCCATTTCCGGAATATGAACCTCAAGACATTATATCTGATTGAATTTGTCTCGACTAAATATTTTTGAATAAGTACAGTTTGTATGATATCGGCGTATTTATTTTTTGCGCAATTATGACTTTGGCTGCAATCTTAATATTCGTTTTGTAATGCGTAATATGTATGATAAAAATGATGAAATATTTCGATTTGTTACGAAAATGTTACTAGGTTGCTTATAAATTGAATTGTATTTAAGAAAGTTGGATTTACCAAATAAAGAGGTGTTTCCTTAATTTTATCTCTTTATTCGGTTAATCTCCTCCATTTGGTAAAGATACCAAAATGTATGAAAATAAATATGGCAACACTATGAACATTTTCTGTAACTGAACCTTTTATAGTGTAATTGTATAAAGTAAAAAAGTATGCAATATTTCTGTAATGGAAAGATATTTATATATTTTAAAAAATCCAGTTTCTATTAATAATATTCTAATTTATAATATGTATGTTTTTAAATTTATATATATGTAGCGTATCAATTGTCTGGTATCCATAACACAAGCCTCGTAGCTTACCATGGAACTAGATGGTGTTGTGTGTTAATGTTCCAATTTATTTATTTATTTACAATGTTATCTTGAATATTATTAAACTTAAAGATTTGTTCCAATTTAATTTGAACGTACGACCTCTATAAAGAAATAAACACGAAAAAAGTGTATATCGTGACCAGTGAGCCGTGTGACCTTTCAACATTAAACATCATCAATGAGCCAAAAAATTTGGTAACGGGAGGTCAGAGATCGAATGACGTGACCGACGTTTGAAACTTACATGATTATATTTATTCACTCTATTCCCTTTTTAGAATTTAGATTAATGGAGTGTTACTCAGCACTCAGTATCTTACTTTTTGTCTTAGATGGTAAAATTTCAATGGAATTTCATGCCACTCTTTAAATAAATATGTTGGGATATTAACACACAACACCGTCTAGTTCCATGGTAAGCTACGAGGCTTGTGTTATGGATACCAGATAGTTGATACACTACACATATATAACTTTAAATACATACATATTACAAATATAAACATCCATGGCTGGAGTACAAACATTCAACAGATCACAACAACCGTGGGGTTGCTCCACGGCCCACTCTGCTATCAGGAAGTACCAGGAGCAATCTGCATGGTACACCGCCCACCAAAGTGGGCCATTTCTTGGCTTCGCGCCCTTTTAAAGTCGCATTGCTGGGCCTCCTGCAAGGTAATCGAACCCGCAGTCTTCTGTATAAAAAAACAATGCTAATGCTCACATTTTTATATGAATCATGTTTTATTTGTTCCTTAAAACTATACTTTTTTTTTAAATTAACATACAAATTACCTTGTTGTCTCAAATATGTTTATTTAAGTGTATTCTAAGCAGAGCTATAATTTGTATGAATTAGTTAATCAATACGAAATATTATTGCCATTTAAATTAAAATATAAAAAAAAAACTATAGATTAAATTATAATTTTGTATTTCTTAACAGAGTTGTTTAGGAGTCGCAGGTTTGATTCTAGATTGGTTCAAATAAGAGTACTCAATAAACATAGGCACTACTTTGGATACAAATTCATAACATGATTTAAATTTAACAAAGATTTATAGTACCCAGCAGTACGGTCTGGAATCTGTCATATCTATGCTAAGAATTCGTTATGCGGTTATTTTTTATATATATATGTGTGTACTTTTAGTTCTTTTTTCCTTTTTGTTTGAAAAATTCAATTTTATTTACAACTTTTTATTGATAGGGATTAAAAGCTATCTACCCAACATAACGCAAAGATCTTTAGGAGCAACAAAATATAAATACTATACGATCGCAGCCACAGGCAAGAGCTAGTATTAAAATAATCTTCATAAGACCCTATAAACTATAAGGCCATATGAATGTTGTCTAAAGAGAAAACCTTACGTCTAAAACAACTAACTCACCATGAAACTCATCCTCGCGATCCTGATAAGGAATATTGTATTCAATACCATCAGATAGAACTATGTAGGTATTTAGACTGAGAGGTTATGTCGTAATGTGTCCTTTTGTTATTAATTACATACTACAATCGATGGGAATGTCAAAGGTCGTGGTTTCGATTCTCGCTTATATACGATTAACAAAATACATAAATAAAATGGTAACTTTTTTATTAACTTTTTTTTTACTGTTGAACCCGGTAGGCAGACGTCGGCATGCCATTATAACATACAAATATTGTATCAATATATTTCTCTCTAAAACTTATATTTAATTTATGAATCTAGAAAAATATTAAGAGGAACGCAGGAAGGCTGAAAATGTGTGTAAAGTTTACAGTTGTTTTTTTTTTTTGCGTAAATTAAAAAAAATATACTAAAAAAGAACCTGATTGGGAAATTAATCTCGACAGCTGCGCCAGGTACCGGGTCCAAATATAGCTAAGAACCATTCAGTTGACCCCTAAGAAAACAAAACAAAATCTGTAAATCGGTTAAGCCGTGTAGGAGTTAGGAGAGTTAGGAAAACACACACACACGTATTATCACGATCAAAACTTATTGTAATAGAACTTGTGTTTTTAATTTAGACTAAGATTAACTAGGTGTTAAAAATAATCATCTCCCTATCCATTTTCCTATGGCTTGGGATCGGTGCAGTACAACTTACGTACTGCTGATCGGTTTTGACAAAAGTTTTACGACCGGCAGCCTGCCTGACACCGACCCTCTTTGGGAAAAAATTAACTAACTCACCATGGTTCTCATCCTCGCGATCCTCACAAATAATATTGTATTTAATACCATCAGATAGAACTACGTACTTAGATTGCCAAGTTATACTCCTAGCCAATCCGTACTTGGCCAGCGTGATGGACTATGGCCTGATCCTCCTCGTATTGAAGGGAGGTCCGTGCCCAGCAGTGGGACGTTAAATAGGGCTGAATAGACTCCTAGGTACTAAAAATATTTCCACTTAAATACCTCGCTACCATTCTCAACAAACAGATTACATATGAAAAATATGTAATGCGATGATTTGACCCCGATAAACGATTACGATTGTAAATCCATGATGTAAATGAACCCGCCGGTGCAGATGCTCGGGTAAAACGGAAGTGACACAAACTTGTTTAAATCAAACAAATTGGTCATTTTGGCAGAAGATCGACCAGTCTAACTGGGTAATGGTTATTAACACTAAATCATGTATGTGTCAATAGTAGTTTTATAATTTTTTATGAATATCTATAGACTTAAGCAATATGTAGTAATAAAATTTGAATATTTATTTGTATGCGGTAATGTCTTTTTTCTAAGCAATGTTTCGAATTCTTGTTCTTACTGATTTTCTGCAATTTCTGTATGTATGCCTGTCTGTTCTGAAGTTTATGAGTGGAATGTATTGAAAAATCACTGAAGACACGTATGGCTCAGTTTATAGTGACTACTTGCTACCGTACTTGCTATGCCTATGGTTGCAGGTTCGAGTCCCGCCGGAGGCATTCATTTCTGTGATGAGCACGAATGTTTGTACTCCAGTCATGGGTGTTTATATTTATAATGTGTATGTGTTTAAAGTAATATATTATGTGTAGTGTATCAACTACCTGGTATCCATAATACAAGCCTCGTAGACATTACCATGAGGAATGAGGAACTAGATGGTTCTGTGTCTTAATGTCCCAACATATTTATTATTTTTTTATCAATGGAAAATTTAGTAAAGCGCGTTTAAATCTCATTTTTAAACATGATTATCACTAGCATTACGATTAACACCTCAAGGACCGCGAGCACACCGGTGTGCTAGATAACAATTGAATTCTCGGAAATTCGCACGGATTTCTTAGAATTTGTCCGGGAGGGAGAAAACCATCATGGGCAAATCTGATGTCTGAGAGAACCTAATTAATTTTCGTAAGGCATGTGAAGTCCACTAACCCGCACTTAGCCAGCATGGTGAACTGAGGACTCCTTCGCATTCTTTAACGTGAAGAAGGTGCTTAGCAGTAAGGCTGTAAAAATTCTATATTACTCGTCATCTTTAATTATATGACATTAAGCTCTGAATCATTTAGCTGTAAAAGGAGCGGAAAATATCGCCGATACAAAAACAAACATTAGAATGGCCGCGACGCAGTGAGTCGAAAGTGTGCCGAGTGAGAGGGGTATTATGAGTATTGGCGACCTTGCCCTCCTTAGTGTTACGTGCGGAGTTCGCCGCTGCAGCGCCCGGCGGAGTTGTCGCAATCGTGAGATAATACCGCTGTTGATGTGTTGAAATTGTTTTGTTCTGGATTATGTATGACTAGAGATTATAAGTTCGACGTGTGTATCGTATCTGTATGTCTGTATGTGTCATCATAGCTCCTAAACGGATAGACAAATTTCAATGCGGCTTTTTTTTTTATTGATAGCTGGCTTAACCGGGACGGTTCTTAGCTATGTTTCAACCAAGTCGGCTGAACCATTTTTAACTGTCGGGGGTATTTCAAAATTTTCAATACTATGTTATTCCAGGTCATAGACTAATCTATTTGCTAAGTTTCATCCAAATCTGTTCGGCAATTATAGCATGATAGAGTAACAAAAATACACACACACAAATTTTCGTCAATATAATTAGTAGTCCCAAAAGTAATCTTTTATTTTAAAAAAGGACACCTCTATCATTTTTTTTTATCTTTATAAATAAATTCCGGTGTGCGTGTGTCTGTAATACTTCTCCTAAATGACTTAACAGATTTTGATGTAATTTTTGAGTATTTCTGATGTTATCTGAATAGATCTTATCTATAGTTGGAACCGCTGTTATCGTGAACTGGCTTTTCTTTAATTTTAACGACTACAGTGTTTTAGGTTTTTATTTTGGATTTTTTGTCCTAGTTAGCGAGGTCTGTTGGTCCGCTAGTTTCTTGTAACTACTTATATTACTTTTTTGCTTCATTTTCGTAACAGAATGCTAAAATATTATCGTTTTTATCTCTCTTTTTAAACCTATTTAATGTACTGTTTCCGCCTGCAATAAGTTATTAATAGCACATATAATATTCAGCTTAATAATTTTATTTATTGTATTCAAGAGTTTGTTTTTATTCGTCAAGCCCACTCACTGCCGGGTTGTCACGGTAAATAAATATGTACTTCCATTTTCAATCGTCATTTAATCGATTTCTTGCGTGGCTTCCTCTACATCGATGCATTTTATTTTAAAATCCATTTTTACTGCACAAAAGTAATGAATATGAAATCATACATATTAACGAGTTTCGATTTATTTTTAAAAGTCAGTTACATTGTAATATCGCGGATTGACGTTAATAGTACTTTAGTATAAGGTTAACTTTTAATGGCAACATAAATTTTTATGTCTTTTTGTTTTTAAATCGCACTTATGTGAATTTACAAATCTATTTACTATAATATAATATTATGAAGCTGAAGAGTTTGTTTGTTTGTTTGTTTGGTTGAACGCGCTAATCTCAGGAATTACTAATCCGACTTAAAAAAATCTTTTTGCATTAGATAGCCCGTTAACTGAGGAAGGCTATAGGCTATATGAATACTTTATTGCACACCACACAAGAAATAAAAAGAGAAGTGAAATATATAACAATAAAAAAAAAAGATGTACAGCAGGCGGCCTTATCGCTATAAGCGATCTCTTCCAGGCAACCTTAGGGTAGAGGAATCAGTATATTAAATGGTAGGCGGTGTACTTGCATAAATACATATATACATATATACATACATACATACATACATATATACATACATATACATACATACATACATACATACATACATACATATATACATACATATACATACATACATACATACATACATACAAATAGTAAAACGCAAAAATATAATCAGTATATTTAAGGTACATATTTCCAATAATTACATACATACATATATTATACTAAAACAAGCTAAAGAGATAGATAATGCGCTTTTAGCATCGTCTTAAACTTGTCCAAATTATTAGCACGTCTGATGTGTACTGGTAGAGAATTCCATAGACGTGCGGCTTTCACAGAAAAGGAGTTAGTAAGAAAACAAGAGGAGTGAGAAGGAATTTTAAGGATAAGCGTGTCACTAGATCGCAGAGAACGAGCATGAGAATCCCTTAGAAGCTCGAAACGCTCTTTGAGATAGGACGGGGTAGAAGGATTAAACAGCACGCAGTAGAGAAGATGAAGTATGTGAGTATTCCTGCGAAAGCGGATTGGGAGCCACTTGAGTTTTTTGCGAAAGTCAGAAACGTGGTCATATTTACGGAGTCCGAATATAAACCGTATACAAAGATTTTGAAGGCGCTCAAGTCGGTTCAGGTGCTCCTCTTTAAGGTCAAGAAAACAAGTATCAGCATAATCGAGGATTGGTAATAGAAGTGAATTTGCTAGCGCAATTTTAGTAGGTGTAGGCAGAAAATTTCTCAACCTCCGAAGGGAGGAAATAGCTCCAAACATCTTGCGGCTCAGTATACTTACCTGTGGCCCCCAGGATAAATGCTGGTCAAAAACGATCCCTAAGTTTTTTACTGTTTCGGTAAAAGGAATTTCAACATCGTTTAGTATCACCAATGGTATCAATGACCAAGTAATTTTTGAATGCAGTTTCTGGCTGCCTATTATAATGGCTTGCGATTTAATAGGGTTAATATCCAGGCCATATGATTTACTCCAAGCAGAGATTCTGGCGAGATCATTATTAATTAAATTAACTGTGTAAGGTAAGTCTGATAGTGATGTAGTTGCGTAAATTTGTAGGTCGTCGGCATATAGGTGGTAGAGAGAAGAAATTTGATGACAAATAGAATTAATGAAAATTGAAAACAAGAGAGGAGACAACACGCCACCTTGCGGGACACCGGCATTAATTGTAGACCAATCGGAAAAGGAATCCTCAATTCGTATACGCTGCCGGCGGCCACACAAGTAACTACGAAACCAGTCAATCACCTCAGGAGATATGTTAAGAGAAGTTAATATGGCAATTAGTATATCAAAATCAACAGTGTTAAAGGCGTTACTGAAGTCTAATAGTGCCATCACGGTGACCTTCTGGCTATTCATACCCTCTCTAATATCATCAGCGATTTTGACCAAGGCAGTAGTCGTACTATGACCGATGCGGAAACCGGATTGAAAGGAGTTTAAAAGATTATGATTATAAAGAAACGTGCTTAGCTGTCGATGCACAAGACGCTCTAGCACTTTCGATAGGAAAGGGAGAATGGATATAGGACGGTAGTCGGAAAAAGAAGATGGATTAGACTTTTTTGGAATAGGAATTACTTGTCCATCTTTCCAGGCAGTAGGAAACTTATGGGAAAATAAGGAGTAATTTAAAATTGATGTGATTGTAGGAGCTATTAAGTCAAGAACAGGAACAATCATTTTACGACTAATGCAGTCCGCGCCGACCGCGTTAGATTTTATAGTCAAAATATTTCTCTTAACATCACTAATGGAAAATTGACTAAATGAAAAATAAGGAATATCAGGAGTAGGTAAAAGTGAAAGTTGATTAATTGTATTTAATTTGTGTGTACTATCTATAGTACCAGAAAGTGAGAAATGCTGATTTAACAAATTTAAGTCGATATTAAGAGGATTGATACGTTGTTGTGCCTTTCCTACTCCAATAGATTTAAGAAAATTCCAGATCTTTTCTGAATCTTCTTCTTCAAGTACTGACTTATAGATATGGCGTCGTTGACTATCTCTACACACCATATTGCAACGGTTACGGGCCTTGATGTATTTCGTTTTATTGTTATCACTAGGATTTGCTGCATACCTCGATTTAGCCATGTACTTTTTCACCTGAAGTTTTTTAATCTCAGGGGTAAGCCAAGGAGCCGGAAGATGCTTCATACGGACAGGTCGTACAGGAGCATGAATATCATAAAGTCCAGTTAAAAGTGACGTGAAAATGGACAATTGTTCATCAATGGTCTTTGCTTTTGAAACAACCGACCAGTCAATCCGTTCAGCGTCTTCTCGTAGACGTTCTACATCCATACTAGCAAAATTGCGCTGCAGAAGAACCCTTGATTTTGCTTTTGGTGGTTTTAGTTTATAAGATAAGTAGAGAAGGTCATGATACGAAAACTCTAGAGCAGAGCACTGACCATGTTTAATTACGTGGTCAGTGGAAGAAACAATAATTAGGTCAAGGAGCGAGGGACTGCAATTTGGAAACTTATGAGTAGGACCTAAAGGAAGAATATTTAAATTTGCTCCATCTACTACATCACGAAGGCGGCTTGCTCGGTGGTCATTCTTTAAGAGACAGGTATTAAAATCTCCCATCAACAGAGTATGTTCGTAAAGAGGTCTATACTTGTCTAACAGGATTTCAAATGAAGAGAAATAATCAATTGTTAAACTAGGGTTGTAGTACACACCAAGGAGTATTTTAGCATTTGAGAAAATAATTTCAATAAACATGTGTTCAGCCTCTGCGTTACCCTGTGATTGAGACAAGTCAATGACGGAGAAAGGAATATGGGAACGCAGATAGATGGCTACACCACCTCCACATCTCCCAATACGATCATTTCTAATCAAATGAAATCCTGGGAGTCCATAAGAACTTGACGGTAGACACGGCTTAAGCCACGATTCGGAAACTAGGATAGCGTGAATATTTTTATTTTGAAAACTAGATAACATATCAGGATAGTGTGCTGGAATACTCTGTGCTTTAATATGAATTAAGTTAAAATTTTTCAGAGCATCTGAGAAATGCGTATCAAGTGTATCATTAAGGGCAGGGATACTATAAAAACTGTCATTGCTGCTGGCACCTTCAGGGTTAGAGGAAAAGGATAGAAAAGAATCATTCAAGCCATTATCTCCATACATTTTGTATGCAAAATAAAGTAATAATAGACTGAATATATTATAAAATATGAATAAATAAATACGTTAAAAAAAACTGACTTACAATTAATATATATATAATAAATAAGTACCTAATAATAACGAATAATAAATTAAAAAAAATATATATATACTAATATATGTAAAAAAAAAATACTAAAGAAAAAAGTTAATAAAAATTATTATTATTATTATCTATAATATTTATATATATAAATGATAACAATAAAAATTATATAATATAATAATATGTAAAAAGATATGTAATTAATAATGCGCAAGTATTCTTTTTGAGCCTACTCACCCACCAGTTGCAAGAGAAGAAGGAAAATAACTTCATAAACAAAAGTCCGAAAACCGAACACAACACAGGAAGATAATGCAAACCATAAAAAAAATAAAATAAATCTACAAACAAAATATTAAATTAATTACGTATAAAGTAAACAAATTATGCAACCATAGACTAATTACATAGACAACACAAACAGTACAGAGATAGGTTGTCTATTGACAATTTATCTTATAATCTATCGTAATCAGCAATGACAACCTAATCGTAACAAAATAAAAATAAAAATAAACAAACAAGAAACATTAAAAGGAATAAAAAAAAAACTTTTTGCATAGAAAATAGAAAAAGTAACACAATTATTTTTTCACTGTACGTTTAACGCGTGGAACTGTCACTTTATCCGTATTCTTAGCTGCAACTGAAATTTGTGTCGGAGATTTAGTCTGATTGCAAGGAATTGAGTTGAGATCCAATTTGCACTCTGCACGATGTCGAGAACCATCAGAAGCAATTATATGAATATATCCATCGCGTGTCCAGCACTTGCCAATACCAAAGCGTTGTCGAGCCTCCAAGAAGGTGTTATGTCTGCTCTTTGTAAGGAACTCGGACTGTGTGACGCCTGTCCCTTTAAGTTTGGTTTTGCTAAACCATACCTTGTTACGCACTGCAGTATCGGAAAACTTTACGACAATCGGTCTAGGCTTGTCAGAGGAACGGCCCAAGCGGTAGGTCTGCTTGATACTTGCAGAAGAAAAATTAGCCAAGTCCAGGTGTTCAGCGACCAAACCAGTAATCTTTGCTGTTGTATCCTCGGCCTTCTGTTCAGGCACTCCATGAAATAATATCATTTTATGCCGCCTTCGCATTTCTTGTCGGTCAATTTCTAATGCTAAGTATTCAACCTGGCGTTGTAAGGTGTTTAGCGCAGAAAGAATAAAACTTCTAAAGGTACTGAATTCCGCTGGCAGGGAATGATTTGTGACAGGTGTTGAGGTCTTATTTAAGTCTTGCTGGAAATCATTCATCCTGGCATTGAACATATCAGTGAGTGCAGATAGTGATTCCTTAATGGACTCCATTGTAATATTTAGTGAAGAAAACAGTGAAATAAATAAAGGATAACTCTTGCAGGTAGTAGGCCTTACTTACAAACACATATTAAGTTGTGAAAACAATTTAGAAATACTTTATAATAATATAAATAAAAAACAGCTGTTAGAAATCGTGTGTCGTCTTTCACTCCTACCCTCGAAAAAAAAGTTGTATATATATATATATATATATATATATATATATATATACATATAAAAGTTGTATATATATATATATATATATATATATATATATATATATATATATATATATCATCCCGGAAGAATGTAGAGTTCCCGTGGGATAGATTTATTTTTGTCTAAGGACGAACCCGAAGCGAAACGAGGGTGAGTCGCTAGTCTTCTATATGAGTCGTCTAAGTTCAAAGGCGGCTATCTACACTTTAACTCATTTTTGGTAATGTAGAAAAAATGAATTTCTTCCAAACTGTGCAACTGATGAATACATGTGTAAACTGTATATAATCTATGGGTACTCCTCTTACATGGTAACACGAAGATAATGTCGTAGAGTTCAAAAATAAACTAATATTAACGTTTTTTTGTTGGTTATAGCCGTATTTGATACTAACCTCCAGAATTACCTGGATACCGACTTTCTTATATATAATAGGCAGGATAAAACAGTTCAGTACTTTTTTCTCCTGTTTGTCAACCGGTTTTTTTTTTGTTTAGTAGCTATTAACGATCTTTGGTTAAATCAATTTAAAAAATGATTATAGCCTAATTTAGACCACTGGGAGAAAACAAGTGTATATAAATCCATATACATCAGTGCCTTGATATCTTTAAGTATCTTTAATGTTACATGTCAGATGTCTGATACAAATTACAAGATAGCTAAACGAGACCCACATTACAGTGTATAGTTACTGTGTTTATATAATTTAGTATTTTAAACTGGCCTCAAAAATCTCATTACCCATTGTATAGAATAATAACGGAATTCACTCGACTCTAGATGATAAAATAATCTTTGCTTACGCAAGGCTAGTTAAGTAAGTACCGGCTTGAAGCGACTCTGTTGTTCAATTATTTTGTATCTGTCGCAGATCCGGCTCCACCAAGCCCCGACGGCCAGACCGTGCAGTTTACGTACCGCGAGCTCTACGGTCAAACGAGAATACGGAAGAAAATCGGACACCAGATACTAAAAAAGCTAATCCAGATGCAAAGTGTCCGAAGTCCCCCGATCAAATCAAAGAGCCCAGGGACAAATCGGCACACGGCACACCAAAACGATCTCTAGACAAACACTTCTGCAACGTGTACACGCCCCCGCATCTGAGGAGCCAGCGATCTCAACCGGCAGCCAGCGACACCAGCAGACCTGTGCCTTCAGTGCCAAATAGTGATAGTGCAATATCTAATAGTGATTATAGTTTTAACGACGTAGAAGTAACAGAGAATTTTTATATAGGAGATTATTTTGCTAACGGACAGCTCGGGTTCTATAGGCCGAATTACTACGAGTATACCGCAGCAAACTACGACGACTGGAGGACAAATGACTCTAACGAAATGAACATGGCCGTACAAGAAACTCAAAGCAATATAATAGATAAGGATTATTTATATAACAAAGACGAGGATGTCGAAGAGAATGAGCTAAAACGAGCGTCACAAGAGATAAATAGAAGTAGTAAGAGAATCATAAAACAGAGTTTCGACTCTGATGTCTTAGTCATATCCGATCCGATAGAAGAGGATCCTAGTCTTAAGAAAATAAGCCAAAATGAGCCAGTTGTTGAGGAGAAGTCAAAAGAACAGGAGATTAAAAAGACGAAACCAAAATTAGAAGCGAAGGTTTCTTTAAAGAGGGAAGAAAACGATTGGGATGCAGTTTTCGACGACAGTGGCGAGTGTTTGGACCCGTCTCTTTTAGAGGAGTTGACGTCGACTGTAGGCAAAGTGCATATAAGTAAGACGAAGAATAACTACGACCAGTACCAGACTAGGGGGCAGGCGTTGTTCAACGGTCCCTACGACGAAACCTTCGGTCATGTGGTGGAAGTGTACGATTTCCCGAGTGAGTTTAAGACGAACGATCTGTTGTCGCTGTTCAGTGAATACAAGGACACTGGTTTCGAGATTAAATGGGTGGACGACACGCACGCGCTCATCGTCTTCAGCAGCGCCAAAATTGGTAAGTCGAGTTTTTTATACAATAATTTATCTGTGTAATTATATTTTTTCTTAGCCTAGGAAGTTACGCTTTGTAAAGGAACATTACAAGTGTATTTAGCTTTTTTAAATAATGGTGAATATATTTTAAAATCTTTATTAGTGATTAATATATTTTCAAATGTTTGAAAATGAGTACAGGTTGTGTTGTACCTTTGTGTTATGGTACCAAAATACAATTATTTATTATGTGCTTATCATATACACAGTATATAATTCTGATTAAAAAAAAACAGAAAATTACATACTTTTCTCTACACTATATTCAGTCGACCTCATTTTAAACTAAGTAGCACTCAGTTACTACCACAGACTACAGAGCCAATAGATATGTCAATGTTTAAAGTTTAAATCTTAGATTTACGCGAATATTTGACGTTTTAAATAAAACTATCTTTTCGCATTATTTCGCATAGCAACCATGGTTGCTGTAAAGCATTCGAAACATCGGGAGCCAAAAACCTAAATAAATCCGCGAAATAATCCGAAAAGATAGTTTTATTTGAAAGGCATATTAATAGTACAGCGTCTAAAAATATTTTTTAATAAATCATCGTAACGACTTATTTCCAGTAGTATCAGATATCAGCTCCATAACTTATCTAATGAGCAGTATTCAAGTATTTCCGATACAATAAATCATTTAGATTAGCTAATGTCAGATAATGTCTTATTTACTAAGAGAATTTTCAACCGACTTCAAAAAGGAGGAGGTTCTCAATTCGGCTGTATTTTTTTAATTTTATTTATCTTTTCGTCAAATTATATTTTGATATGTTGCCATCAAATTGTAAAATATTTACTTTTTACTTATTTATTTAAAATATTTTTATGCTTATTATTAATTGTTTATATGTTTTTATGTTTGTTTTTATATAGTTCATATTGAAGGTATATAATCCAAATCAATTCTCTTGTTTATGGCTTCAAAGCGTGTCAGTTGAGCACAGATTACTTCGCACATGTCACGTAGAATGGAGAAGACATGAGGGAGAGACTGGTATATAATTAATTCTACAACTTTGAGCACTATGTAATCAGCCATTTTTAACGTCCCACTGCTGGGCACGAGGTGCAGGTCTCCCTTCAATACGAGGGGTATCAGGCCATAGTCCACCACGCTGGCCAAGTGCGGTTTGACGGATATCACATGTCTTTGGAAAACTCGCTAGGTTCTCTCAGACATGCAGGTTTCCTCACGATGTTTACCTTCACCGTAAGGCAAGTGGTAATAATGTTAGAAATCATTCGCACATGAAAATATCAGAGGTGCGAGACCCGAAATTTGAAATCGCTTCGCTCGATTTCCCAAGCGAGCGCGTTACCACTGGGCTACCACTGCCTAAATTGCTTATGGGTGGATATTTCTCGACTATTTAAATTTATTTTCTGTAATGGAATATATGAACTAAATATACGCGTGAACGATGTGGCGTCTGTGGTCGTGGATATTATGTTAAATGGAATCCTATACTATGCTGGAGGTTGCGAGCTCGATTTCGCAAAGCGATTGTGTGTTTTAACCATATAAATGTGGCTCTGTCACCTCTTTTTGCGTACATTTTTGTTTGCTTTTGGTTGTAAAGCATAGAATTCTTTACAGATTTAAGACAATATTTCATTCGATCAGTGGATTTTGGAGACAGAGCGCGTTGTGGGAAAAAATTATTAGCCGTATATGTAGAATTATTTATATTAATTATTCTGTAAACAAACTATCTTCACTCTCATGAATAGAGTTGCACAAAACAGTTTTTTTTTCTATCGTGAAAAAAAAAACACGTTTTTTTTTCTGGAGCAGATTTTTTTCAAGAGTACAGAATTCTAAATTATTAAGGTGGTTTCTGTAAAAGATTAATATTTAAGAGTTCATATTAGAGGTTTCTGTTAATTTTTAAACCTATCATATTTTTTTGGTTGAATAGTGCCACGCTGACATGCGAAAATTCCGACACTGACGAGTACGAGACTAGTGAAGGTGACACTGATACTGAAAGTGGTACTGACATTGACATTTGACACAGAGGGAGAATAAATTTTCTTTTAATTGATTCATTATATATCATTCGATTTGTAATTTTAGTAAAGTGTATGAAATTAGAAAATATACCTCAATAAAAAATTGATTTCCTATAGTTTTTTTTTTTTGTGAAAAAAAAACTAACTTTTTTCATGTTTATTTTTTAAAGTGGTGAAAAAAATCAAAGCCGTTTTTTTCATTTTACATCACTACTCATCATGAAATTACTTATATTTTATATATAGTAAAATGATTTTGCTATTTTATGTACATACATAAACTAGACTATAACCGTTCAAGCTTGGATTTTCCACCGAGAAAAAATCATAATCTAGATACAATACTAAGTTATAAAACTACCGCTAGCACCATGTATGAATTATATGCTCACTTAACGATATGCGATGCCCAACGAATATACACGTGCGATGACTTAATAACGTCGTAACTATTGCGTTGCAGCAATTATACCTACTGATATACAATAACATAACGGCTGTAATCTCCGCGTAATAAAGCCGTAACAAAAATACTATTGCAACAATAATACTCTCTGTTTATTGTTTCTTTTAATAAAACTAAAATATATTGAAATAGAAGCTCGTTGGGATCGGCAATGTCTACATATGTTTTTATCGACCACCGCGCAGGGTTTGTATTTGTTCAGACTAATCTTAGAAACTACTGCACAGATTTTCATGCGGTTTCCACTAATGGAAAAAGGATTATTTAGGGAGATTATCTATACGTAATGTTATAAGGAGGTAAAGTTTGTCGGTTTGTGATGTTGTGAGTTTGTGATGTTGTAGGGTGTAATCTCTGGATCTACTGAACCGGTTTAGATGAAATTTGGTAAGAAGATAGTTTGAGACCCTGGGAAGGACATAGGATACTTTTTATCCAGGAAATCATCCCTTAAAGGGGTGAAAATGGGGATGAAAGTTTATATGTGGAAGCAAGTTAGAGACGAACCCGAGCGAGCGAGGGTGAATCGCTTGTATTCTATATAATGTAACTTATAGTAAGGAAGTCCAGGATGCTAAATGGGGAATTACTCGAGCGTCGTCGGGACCTATTGGATTTTGAAGATTGATGAAGATGGTAGAAAGAAAAGAAGTTTATATAATATATTATATTATCCTTTCACCGGTGGGGGGAGCGTCTAACTCTACAGGCTTTCAAAAATGTAAAAAAAAACATTTGCATGAAAATATTGATTGTGTACAATGTATTTGCCTCCCGTGTCTTTAATGATGGAGATATGTTAAGCTGCCAGTTTGCTATGTGGCCGTATGGAAGGGTAAGAAATGGGGGGAAAAGTATTCAAGCACATCTGATTGTCAGAGGGCATGTTAAGTGAACACGAAAGTAGCTTCCGTTCAAAAGACTGACGATTCGGACGTGACGCAAGGACGCAAGACGTCGTGGTGATTTCTTGAAAATGCAAAAAAATTTGCTATTTTAAATACTCTTGAGCGTTAGATTATTATACAGACTTTTCAGTTTAAAGTCCTAATGGTGCTGGCCAATAATCTAACGGTTACTTGGAGGGACTTAATACGACGGTTTTTTTTTTATGATTTCTTTCTGTAATATCGTCATAGTGACGGAAAGTACCTAGTGTGGGAATGGTGCAAGAGAGTGAGAGATAGAGATAAAGAGAAAGAGAGAGAGACAGAGATAAAGATAGAGAGAGAGACAGAGATAAAGATAGAGAGAGAGAGAGAGACAGTGAAAGAAAGCTTCACTACAGCTGCCACTACTCTTAAACTTTATGGACGATTTTTGTTTCTTCGGCTTGTGGAAATCAGTAGATTATCGAAATGCACTTTTTTCAGTATATAATTAGTCTACTACACCTCAATCTGACGCGCTTAAGTATTTCTAACTAATCAAAATATTTGTTTACTATTCTGACCGACTGCCTTAGACGCACGACCTTATACAGAGGACTTATATATGGCGGAGGTACTCAATAGAGGTGTAAAGAAAAGTTAAGCGTCTCGTCAATACGAGCTTCGTATTGAACTCGTAAAGTTTTAGCTTCATATTAATCATTTAAAAACCATATTGGGGACTGTAGACTATACAGCTGTGACATGAAAATGGCGACTCCATTCTCCAGTGTGACCGTTCACTAGTTTCTTACTACTTGGTTATATAGTATATAGGTGTTGTTTTTAGTTCATTTATTTTTTCATAGTAGGTATATCGGACATGCAGAGATCATTAGAGAAAATATCTAGTATTTTTAGCTATATGCGGTAGCATGAAAACGATAGAATGAGAGCAGTATAAGTTAGATTAATTGGGTCGCGTTGAGCGAGACTCGAACGCGTAGCAAATAATTAATCGAAGCTTAATCATAAAGTAATAGCGTTAGAATCGACATTCTGCAGACGTATTCACATGAAATATATAGTTTTCTATGTAAAAATGGTTATTTCACATGCGAATGTTCACACGCGATACAACGTCTACCTATTGTAAGCGTATACTTTATTACCAGTACTGTAATATTTTTTAAGACTGTCTGCCTCATTGAGCAGTGGTGTTGATTGTATTCAGCTAAATATTGAGGTCATAGATTCGAATATTTGGTCAGGCCAAAAATATGTTGGTGTAGTGTGAGTCTCACAATCTCCTCAGCTCCTGTCCCTTGAAGGCTAGCAGGAATCCTATGATGGGTTTCCCAACGACATCAAAAAAAAGACCGAAAATAAGTACTGGAGTTTTCTGACGAGAATAAATATCGTGTCTTGTAATTACCATGTCACGTGAACTGCGGTCTACGGTTCTACGCATGGTCTTTTCGACCATGTCGGACCCATCTCATAGAACTAGTCTTGTCCCAAGGAAACTACTTGATTGCAGCATAAACGTAGGTAACCTATGTGAAGTTAGAAACTGACTAAACAATAATTAATTTTTATCAATTCTATTCGATTGTACTAGGTTTGTACCGGATTGTACCGCTTTTTAAATCGTTTGTACCTCAGAGGGATGAGAAATAGGGGGGTTCGAATATATGTATCGTTCGCAGTCAAGCTAAAAATACAACATTTTTGTTGATGCCACCTGGAAGCATATCGTTTGTACCGGATTGTACCGCTATTTAAATCGTTTGTACCTCAAAGGGGTGAGAAATAGAGGGGTTCGAATATATGTATCGTTCGCAGCCAAGTTAAAAATACAACATTTTTGTTGATGCCAACTGGAAGCATATCGTTCGTACCGGATTGTACCGCTATTTAAATCGTTTGTACCTCAAAGGGGTGAGAAATAGGGGGTTTCGAATATACATATCGTTAGCAGCCAACCAAAAAATACATTTTTGTTGATGACAACTGGAAGCATATCGTTTGTACCGGATTGTACCTCCTTTAAAATCGTTTGTACCTCAAAAGGGTAAGAAATATAGGGGTGCGAATTTATGTATCGTTCACAGCCAACCTAAAAATACAACATTTTTGTTGATGCCCACTGGAAGCATATCTTTTGTAAAGGATTATATGATTATTAGAACTAATATATATATATATATATATATATATATATATATATATATATATATATATATAAACAAGTTTATGACTATATGTACGTAATTTTTTTTCTCTACAAACCAAATTCTCAGCGGTACAAACGGGTACAAACGACGAGAAGGCGAGAACTTATCGTGAAGTTCAATTAGCATGTGTATAATGATGATACAAACTAAATTCTCCACGGTACAAACGGGTACAAACGATGAGAAGGCGAGAACTTATCGTGAAGTTCAATTAGCATGTGTATAATGATGATACAAGCTAACTTCTCCACGGTACAAACGGGTACAAACGACGAGAAGGCGAGAACTTATCGTAAAGTTCAATTAGCATGTGTATAATGATGATACAAGCTAACTTCTCCACGGTACAAACGGGTACAAACGACGAGAAGGCGAGAACTTATCGTAAAGTTCAATTAGCATGTGTATAATGATGATACAAGCTAACTTCTCCACGGTACAAACGGGTACAAACGACGAGAAGGCGAGAACTTATCGTGAAGTTCAATTAGCATGTGTATAATGATGATACAAGCTAACTTCTCCACGGTACAAACGGGTACAAACGACGAGAAGGCGAGAACTTATCGTAAAGTTCAATTAGCATGTGTATAATGATGATACAAGCTGACTTCTCCACGGTACAAACGGGTACAAACGACGAGAAGGCGAGAACTTATCGTGAAGTTCAATTAGCATGTGTATAATGATGATACAAGCTAACTTCTCCACGGTACAAACGGGTACAAACGACGAGAAGGCGAGAACTTATCGTAAAGTTCAATTAGCATGTGTATAATGATGATACAAACTAACTTCTCCACGGTACAAACGGGTACAAACGACGAGAAAGCGAGAACTTATCGTAAAATTCAATTAGCATGTGTATAATGATGATACAAGCTAACTTCTCCACGGTACAAACGGGTACAAACGACGAGAAGGCGAGAACTTATCGTGAAGTTCAATTAGCATGTGTATAATGATGATACAAGCTGACTTCTCCACGGTACAAACGGGTACAAACGACGAGAAGGCGAGAACTTTGTGCGAGAAGTTTGTACCGTGGAGAAGTTAGCTCGTATCATCATTATACACATGCTAATTGAACTTTACGATAAGTTCTCGCCTTCTCGTCGTTTGTACCCGTTTGTACCGTGGAGAAGTTAGCTTGTATCATCATTATACACATGCTAATTGAATTTTACGATAAGTTCTCGCTTTCTCGTCGTTTGTACCCGTTTGTACTGTGGAGAAGTTAGTTTGTATCATCATTATACACATGCTAATTGAACTTTACGATAAGTTCTCGCCTTCTCGTCGTTTGTACCCGTTTGTACCGTGGAGAAGTTAGCTTGTATCATCATTATACACATGCTAATTGAACTTCACGATAAGTTCTCGCCTTCTCGTCGTTTGTACCCGTTTGTACCGTGGAGAAGTCAGCTTGTATCATCATTATACACATGCTAATTGAACTTTACGATAAGTTCTCGCCTTCTCGTCGTTTGTACCCGTTTGTACCGTGGAGAAGTTAGCTTGTATCATCATTATACACATGCTAATTGAACTTTACGATAAGTTCTCGCCTTCTCGTCGTTTGTACCCGTTTGTACCGTGGAGAAGTTAGCTTGTATCATCATTATACACATGCTAATTGAACTTTACGATAAGTTCTCGCCTTCTCGTCGTTTGTACCCGTTTGTACCGTGGAGAAGTTAGCTTGTATCATCATTATACACATGCTAATTGAACTTTACGATAAGTTCTCGCGTTCTCGTCGTTTGTACCCGTTTGTACCGTGGAGAAGTTAGCTTGTATCATCATTATACACATGCTAATTGAACTTCACGATAAGTTCTCGCCTTCTCGTCGTTTGTACCCGTTTGTACCGTGGAGAAGTTAGCTTGTATCATCATTATACACATGCTAATTGAACTTTACGATAAGTTCTCGCCTTCTCGTCGTTTGTACCCGTTTGTACCGTGGAGAAGTTAGCTTGTATCATCATTATACACATGCTAATTGAACTTTACGATAAGTTCTCGCCTTCTCGTCGTTTGTACCCGTTTGTACCGTGGAGAAGTTAGCTTGTATCATCATTATACACATGCTAATTGAACTTCACGATAAGTTCTCGCCTTCTCGTCGTTTGTACCCGTTTGTACCGTGGAGAAGTTAGCTTGTATCATCATTATACACATGCTAATTGAACTTTACGATAAGTTCTCGCCTTCTCGTCGTTTGTACCCGTTTGTACCGTGGAGAAGTTAGCTTGTATCATCATTATACACATGCTAATTGAACTTTACGATAAGTTCTCGCCTTCTCGTCGTTTGTACCCGTTTGTACCGTGGAGAAGTTAGCTTGTATCATCATTATACACATGCTAATTGAACTTCACGATAAGTTCTCGCCTTCTCATCGTTTGTACCCGTTTGTACCGTGGAGAAGTTAGCTTGTATCATCATTATACACATGCTAATTGAACTTCACGATAAGTTCTCGCCTTCTCATCGTTTGTACCCGTTTGTACCGTGGAGAATTTAGTTTGTATCATCATTATACACATGCTAATTGAACTTCACGATAAGTTCTCGCCTTCTCGTCGTTTGTACCCGTTTGTACCGCTGAGAATTTGGTTTGTAGAGAAAAAAAATTACGTACATATAGTCATAAACTTGTTTATATATATATATATATTAGTTCTAATAATCATATAATCCTTTACAAAAGATATGCTTCCAGTGGGCATCAACAAAAATGTTGTATTTTTAGGTTGGCTGTGAACGATACATAAATTCGCACCCCTATATTTCTTACCCTTTTCAGGTACAAACGATTTTTAAGGAGGTACAATCCGGTACAAACGATATGCTTCCAGTTGGCATCAACAAAAATGTTGTATTTTTTGGTTGGCTGCTAACGATATGTATATTCGAAACCCCCTATTTCTCACCCCTTTGAGGTAGGTACAAACGATTTAAATAGCGGTACAATCCGGTACGAACGATATGCTTCCAGTTGGCATCAACAAAAATGTTGTATTTTTAACTTGGCTGCGAACGATACATATATTCGAACCCCTCTATTTCTCACCCCTTTGAGGTACAAACGATTTAAATAGCGGTACAATCCGGTACAAACGATATGCTTCCAGGTGGCATCAACAAAAATGTTGTATTTTTAGCTTGACTGCGAACGATACATATATTCGAACCCCCCTATTTCTCATCCCTCTGAGGTACAAACGATTTAAAAAGCGGTACAATCCGGTACAAACCTAGTACAATCGAATAGAATTGATAAAAATTAATTATTGTTTACTCAGTTTCTAACTTCACATAGGTACGTAGGTAGGCTATCTCACTATGCAAAAAACCACATCATCTATTGTTCCATTACTGCAGAACTAGTACGAAAAGAACAAAGCAATAAACACTTTTATTTATGTTATGATATTTTTCCGCAGTGAATAGTATCCTATATGTTGACCCGAATAACCAGCTATCATCATACCAAATTTCATCAAAATCTGTCCAGTGGTTTTTTTTCATGATTCGGTCACAGACAGACAGACAAAATTCTAAAAACTATAGATTCGGCCTCTGTATCAATAATAATTATTAATTGCTATTTCATTGTTCAATAAGATTTTCCAAAAAATATTTAATGTACAGATTCAGCTTAGTTATAATTTTATTATATGTATAGATTAGTCAGAATTATGCTTTAAATTCGCGATCGCATCAGCACAGGTTTCTTCCAGCATACCTAAATAGCACGCTAGACTCGCTATGAGCTAAGTTTTCGTGACAGCCTCGCTGCAGATAATACCTATTCAAATGTCAAAGTTGCATAACCGAGTGTCACAACAATTGCATAAATGGGAAATGCGGCAATTCATTTATTAATACTTGTCTTGTAATTGTGGTTGTTAGAATTAGTAGAGATAAGAATATGTTAACTGGGTTAAGAAGATTTTGTCGATTGACGTAGTGTTAGTGCATGTAGTATAATCATATAACTTTAAATTTTTGCGTTCCATAATTGTATTAATAACTAGCGACTCACCCTTGCTTCACTTCGGGTTCGTCCCTAGACAAAAATAAATCTATCCCACGGGAATCGTACCTTTTTCTGGGATGATATATAGTCTATAGCCATCCTCAGTTAACGGGCTATCTAATGCAAAAAGAATTTTTCAAATCGGATTAGTAGTTCCTGAGATTAGTGCGTTAAACCAAACAAACAAACTTTCAGCTTTATAATATTAGTATAGATTACACTCATCATCTCATTGGCTATTTCCCAATTACTTGGGGTCGTCGCAGTACATCTTCCGTACTGCTTATAGGTTTTAGCAAAAGTTTTACTTCTGGTCGCCTGACATCAGCCCTCCTTGGGAATTCATAAGTGGCAAAATATTCCTGAGCTTTCGACTGGGTTACACCAGCCATGGTCATGGGCAGTGGTTGAGTTCCGTACCGGCTTAAGTCCTGACACGCGTTTAAGTCTCGTAATGTAATTATTATACAATGTATAGTCATCTCAATAAATGGTACATAGATTCAATTCAATTACAATTCTTTGTTACGTTATTTATAGGTTATATAGATATTATTAAATGCAATTCAATTGTATGTAAATGAAATGTGTATGTCAATAGCAATCGTGTAAATTGACATTGACATGTAATTGACTTGCCAACGGTCGTGGAATCACTTAGGGTTTTGAGAATTGAAGGTTTTCAAGATCGATAGATCTATACTAATATGGTTATGCTGAATAGATTGTTGCTTTTTTTTATTGTTTGAACGCCCTAACCTCTGGCACTACCAGTCAGATTAACAAAAATTTATTTGCATTTTATAGTCTGTTTATAGAGGAAGCTTTAGTCCGACCATCAGACTTTTTTGGTCCGAGCCTTAGACAGATATTTGGTGAGGAGCAATTAGGTACACGTAAATAATTTACGTGAGTTAAATCTGCGGGCAAAAGTTGATTATTAATATTTTTCTTAAATATTAAATCTTTTTGGTTTTTTTTTTCAATCATCATAAGAAAGCAATAGTCGCAAAATGCCATTTTTTATTGAATGAATTTGTATCTTACGCTACAGCTGTACTTGATACTTTATACTTCTATACATATAATAAAATTCTAACTTAACCGAATCTGTACATTAAATATTTTTTGGAAAATCTTATTGAAATAGATATTATTATCAATACAGAGACCGAATCTATTGTTTTTAGAATTTTTGTCTGTCTGTCTGTTACCGCATCACAAGAAAACCACTGGAGGGATTTTGATGAAATTTGGTATGGTGATAGCTGGTTGTCCGGATCAACATATAGGATACTTTTTACTGCGGGAAAATATCTCATTTCTGAGAAATCTACACTAAACGTTAAAAGGTAACTAGGAACGAACCCGAGCGGAGCGAGGGTGAGTTGCTAGTTGAAATATAAAATTTTATTTCATTGAAATTAATTGATCTATAGCATTCATCTATATATATAAAAGGCATAATCTATGCGTAGAGTCTATATGATTTTCAATAATCTATATATATAAAAGGCAAAAGTGATTGACTGATGTATCAACGCACAGGCCAAACCCTTAAGGCTAGAAAATTGAAATTTCGCACACGTATTCCTCATATGACGAAGGCATCCACTAAGGAAGGATTTTTCAAAATTCAACCTCCAAGGAGCTGAAATAGGGGATAAAAGTTTGTGTGAAACTTTTTATTCCTTGGACATATTTGCATGAAATTTCGTATTTTTCGTAGTTTGATCTCGAGTGAAGCCGCGGATTCTGCTAGTATTTAATATATCGTTAAATGTATAAAGGTAATAATCACTATATCGCTAAATGTTGAATAAACAATCTAAGTTACATATTAGTTACCTACGTATTGGAAATTTTCCCAAACTAATTATTACATCACTAGTTTAACTTCGCAATTAGCGAGTCTCATAATGTCTTCCAATTTTATTATGAGTAGAAAATATCTTCTAAAACCTTTACTTATTTTTTGACAAATCTATACTAATATTATAAAGCTGAAGAGTTTAGTTTGTTTGTTTGGTTGAACGCGCTAATCTCAGGAACTACTGATTCGATTTGAAAAATTCTTTTTGCATTAGATAGCCTGTTAACTGAGGAAAGATATATATCATACCGGAAAAATGTGCGGTTCCCGTGGGATAGATTTGTTTTTGTCCTAGGGACGAACCCAAAGCGAAGCGAGGGTAAGTCGGTAATTTTGCATAATCTGTTACATTTTATTAATATTTATTGTCATTGGTTTTCAATTAATCAGATTTTTTGTACCGCGACGTAATCTATTACAAACTATTCTATTTGTTTATTTTCATGTCGTTTCCTTGTTACAAAATGTCTGTATAAACAATAGAAGAATTTATAAGTAAACTTAACTACTTTCGATGTCGCGACACACTTAGCGCTATCTTTTCTATTCCGAACACGATTCGCGTCGACTCGCCTTGAACTTGAATACTTAACTTTTGTTTACTATCAAAACATTGTTTTTTCTCACTTAACTATAATCTGTATGGCGTCGTAAGATTTGTTGGTGTTTACGCGATGACCCTAGAGGTCATTGACAGTTTATTATTGCGACGTACTTACATGAGAGATAACTCTCTTATTAAATGAGAGAAATATATACTTACGATTTTTAATTTTTCTAAGCAATCTATACTTTAATCTATACTAATATTATAAAGAGACAGTTTGTTTGTTTGTTTGAATGCGCTAATCTCAGGAACTACTAATGCGATTTGAAAAAATCTTTTTGCGTTAGATAGCCCGTTTATTAAGGAAGGCTATAGGGTATATATTATCCCGGAAAAATGCACGGTTTCCGTGGGATAGATTTGTTGATTGGATAGATTTGTGTTATGACATAATTGTAAGGGCTACATATTTAAACATTCCAATACCTACAGATTAGTAGGAAGACATTGTACTACTCCAACGTCTGACACACATACATACATACATACACAATTACTCATTAGTTAGAAGAACAAAAGTGGTTCTGAACTCGATTCCGCAGAGGCCCATTGAATATTCAATCGCTTCTCTTGACCTACTTCACTCGGATGCTTTTTTTTTATTAAATGCATTGTAAATTTCCTACGGAAGTTTTTTGGTGGAGCCAGAATACTTTATATGATAAAATAAAATGTGACCGTTCGATATATCTGTTTTTAAGTCAAAGTAACCGATTTTTGGTTGATAACCGGTAAAAGTTTCGTGAAAATCGGTTAAGCCTTCCTTAACGTATGCCATTATTATTGTTACAAAATATTTTCAATTTTTCGTAAATTAACTAGCATCAAGCACCTTGTTTGTTTGTTTGTATCCAAGAATTTTATATACAACTTCATTGTTTTGACTCTTGGTATGGAACTATCCGTCTGAACAATAGGTATTATCTCACAAATATCTTTACTTACGCTGGTTTTCCCACGCAGGTTTTTTGAATATTCTTGCTTTAAAAACTCGATGGTGTGATATTTTTATTACTAATGACTAGGTTTTGTCTGCGGCTTCGCTTGCATGATAAGAGGGGGCGGAACTTAAAGATTTGGTACTTAGCCTCTGTTCGAACCCATGATGCAATTTATATATTTGCCAAATTTTATCGAAATTTGTTCAGCAGTTTATACGTAAAAGGTAGTAACAGAGAACCACCTAATTTACGGAGTCAACTCGTGTGTGACCATATTTCAATATGTATAATGTATATAAATTATGATGCTACTATTAAGTGGCTAGGGTCGCAAACGAGCGAAGCGATAGGGAAGGTAAAATATATGCAGTTCACTAGCGACTTACCCTCGCTTCGCTCAGGGTGCGTCTCTAGATACGTTTAAATTTTTTTGAGCGGAATCCTAATTCTTTTTCTAAAATAAAAGTAGCCTAAGTTACTCCTTATAACATCAGCTATCTGTCAATGAAAGTCCCGTCAAAATCAGTCCAGCCGTTTTGGAGATTAGCTGGAAAAACAGACAGACAGACAGACAAAAAATGTTAAAATTGTGTTTTTCTTATAAGTACCGTATATAATTTCATATGCATTTAGTAAAAAGCTGTTATTTTGACATTACAAACAGACGCTTCAATTTTATTTATCTGTATAGATTAAAGCATTCATTTAGTTATTTACCAACATTCGTACATATTTTCTTAGCAGCGCGTGAATAGATAAAGTTTTATTGTCTTAGTGACTTGACTGGTAATTGTTATCTCAGTGAATTGCTTCCATGGGAGTCGATGGAGGAAGCGCTCTGTCTTTTTGTCGTGACGCACCTCGCTCGCTATTATACTTCCGCTTTAACTTATGTAACTACATTAGATTGGCTTCCCATGCTATGAGTTTTTACGAACACGTATCTTCGCCCAAATTACCAGGGAGTAATTGCTTAAACCAAAATGGCGTATAAGCCTTTTATTTTGACTATTATAAGGTTAGCTATACTTTGTGAACTTATTTGTAGTATGGGTGTAGTAGAAGCCGAGTTAATAACTTCATTATTCGTCGTTACGTTACGTCTTTTCGGATCGGCGAAGACGTAGTGACACAATATGTAGAGTGGGGTTGTTGATTTTCAAAAATACTAAAGTTAATGCAGATTTAGTCTTCAAAATTACCCCTAAACATTTTAAGCTGTTGCTTATAATTTTAACATTTTTTTAAATCTTATTTTAATGGAACGTTTGGAATGGCAACGCCAAATGTAAAGTATTGAGTATTTTACAGATTAAATTAATCTATTAAAATGTCCTTGCCGAGAGGTCAAATTAGTGACTTCTGACGCTTACTAACTTAACCTAACACACCGAACGTTATGTTTTTCCGTAAGATTAGGAAGGCTTTTGTTAGTTATATCTAAGAGATCAAATTAAAAAAAATCTATACTAATAATATTATAAAGCTGAAGAGTTTGTTTGTTTGTTTGGTTCAACGCGCTAATCTCAGGAACTACTAATCCGACTTGAAAAATTCTTTTTACATTAGATAGCCCGTTAACTGAGGAAGGCTATAGGCTATATATCACCCCGTAAAATTTACGGTTCCCGTGGGATAGATTTGTTTTAGTCTAGGGACGAACCCGAAGCGAAGGTGAGTCGTTAGTGTTTTAATAAGTAAGTTTTCTTAATGTTGTTTTTAGTTTTCTTTCCTAATCAGTAACTCATACGTTTTTTGTATCAACTATCAACGTATATACAAGCGATCGTAACTGCGTTACGTAATGATTCTAGAAACGATAACGACGTCTTGTTATTTATTAAAACCGACTTCAAAATTACAAGGCTCTGAATTTCGCCGTCTGAACTGATTTGATTTATTCTTCGATATATGTATATACTTAAAAGTACATTCTAAAAGTAGCAATGCACTCATAATTTTTAGGTTCATTAGTGTAATTATGGTACATGCAGGTTAGTTTTTGAAGATCATTTTTATATATTATACTGGCGACTCAGCCTCGCTTCGCTCGGGATCTTCTAGATCTCTTTTTTCAAAACTTGACGTATTCTTGTAGATAGTAGGTCCGCCACTATTGAAAGTAATCCGAAGTAGTAATTCCCATACATAATAAATAGTCACACACAAATCTTAACTTTTCGATTTTCACGCTGTTCTTATGGGTTTTCCCCATTTTTTTATACTTAAACCAACCCCTGACACTCCCTCAACAAAACAAAAAAAAAATTTATTCAAATCGGTCCAGCAATTTTTGAGTTTTAGCGAGACTAACGAACAGCAATTGATTTTTATATTATATATGTATAGATATGTATTTACAAAACATATATTTTCCTTCTTTAAAATCAAAAATCATTCACCTGCCGTTTCACAATCGTTATTGAAGCAAGCACATACCATCGATTTAGGAGCCATCTCGCTTCGACCCACGCAACCTACTTTCAGTCGAGGAAGCTGAGCATTAGACGATGTGATGTAACGTTTATTGGAGTGGAAATTATATGCCTTACATTTTATAAGATTGCACCAATTAACCGTTTCAAAAATACTCTTACAAGCAATTAGCTGTTTTGCTACCTCGCAATAACTGATACAAGTTAACATAATACTTTCTTAGATTCATCTTATATATATAAAATCATTTGCCGTTCGTTAGTCTCGCTAAAACTCAAAAACCGCCGGACCGATTTGAATAATTCTTTTTATGTTTTCTTGGAGGTGTGTCAAGGGTGGTTTAAGTATAAAAGAACATAGGGGGAAATCTCAAAAAAAAAAAAACGAAAAATTCAGAACTGTTTATTTTATACCTATGTATATATATACGCTATGGTACACACAAATGTTCATTTTTATTTATATAGATTAAGATTATGTTTGTATTATATAAATAGATAGACTAATATATGAATGCGAGGAACCTCCAAATAGCAGCCTTGTCCAAAATTCAGCGGAACTGTTCACCGGTTGAGGATGTGGCGTGATACCGTGTTGTTATTATAAAAAATAAAATAGCTTAACAAAACGTTTGTCTGATAGTAACTTAGTAAATGAAGTTAGAATTATACCTGTTGATTGGATTCTCTTCTGTTTTGGGTAAAGTTACTTAGAGTAAAGTACTTTTTCGCTATTTACTATCATTATCAGCTCTTTTTTAAAGTCCCATTGCTGGGCCCGTCTCTTCTTTTAGTACAAGGGGGATCTGGTTATAGTTCACTACGTTGGCCAAGTGGGGGTTGGCGGACTTCGCATGTCTTTTTAAATACTAGCTAAGTTCTTTCAAACATTGCAGGTTTCCTCACGATGTTTTCCTTTACCGTAAGATAGGTGGTAATCTTGAAAACGATTCGCTCATGAAAATATCAGAGGTGCGAGAATCGGGATTTGAACCCGCTTCACTCGGTTTCTCTTCCCACTGCCTTCTAGATTTACTATGATTGGTAAAAGCTATTTATTTAAAATAATAAACGGAAAAAGGAATATCTGTAGACATTAACTTTTTTTTTGTTAAATTGTACTCCCTCTTCACTTTTGGAATTGGTCTTTTACAGTTAAATTTTATCTCTTTAAGTTGACTAAAAAACTTTGCCCCCTGAAACAACTTTACTTGCAATAATCGCTTATACATAACCGAAAGTAACAGGTGGTTATGTAGGGCTCCATGGGGCAGCCCCCGGCCTAATGGGACGCCGCAGTCACTTACTCAATTGTACATTACACATAACCCACTTTATAATGTGAAGATAGGAAGTGAACACATTCCAGTACAATCTCTCTAAGCCTTTGGAGCAATTTTTAATACCTAATATACATATGTATATTTTATCATATCACTTGTAATTGAGATATTTTCCGGTCTACGAGTACTCGCCTGCATCGACGGTTTTTGCTTCCTCTAAAACAGGGGTTCCCAAACTTATTTTGTCTACTGCCCACTTTGACAATAAATTATTTTTTAGCGCCCCCATTTTTTCACCTACTAAGAGTCCTCCTAGCTACATGAAATTACAAATCGCCCCCTAAGCCTCTACACAATACCCCCATTTTTTCTCTGGGTCTCTTACCGCCCCCCTTTAGGCCTACAGCGCCCACAAGGGGGCGTTATCGCCCACTTTGGGAAAGACCGCTCTAAAAGAACAGATATTGTTTTTTTTTCGTATATTAATGACGTGTCGAAATTAACATTAATAAAATGAAAATGTTACAACGTTTTTAAAAATGAAATAACTTAAAGTTCACATCACTTAATACTTGAGCTTTGTTTTTAAATGTGCTGTCCATAACTTATTTAAGGTACTGTATATAAGTAGATACCAATCGCTTATACAATAAAAAGTGTTTGTAAATTGTGGAAATATCGTGTATATTCACATTAAAAAAATCATATAGGTACCTTCTTCTATTTGGAGTTGGTTAAAAATCAGTTAAGGATTGAGGTCGATTCGATTCCGCCGCTTTTCGCTTGATATCAATATAATATGTAGTGATAGTAAATAAATACTCAATGTCATTTGTCACGTGAGAGGATTGAACCGGCGTTCGTTGTAGAAAACAGTGCCAGATAAATTTAACTCAACTGCACAGCAGATATGGCCATGTCTGCCATATGCCTGCCCAGCAGTAGGATGATATAGGCCAACAGTAACAGTAGCTCCAATGGAGAGCATGGGCCTTTCCTCTTTTTTTGAGGAATGCAACGGAGACCAGGCTATAGTCCTCTATGCTGTCCAGGTAGGATGGTGGATTTCACAGGTCTTTCGTAAAACTCGTTTAATTCTCTCAGACATGCAGGTCTTCTTCTCTTTATATATGTTGGGACATTAACACACAGCACCATCTAGTTCCATGGTAAGCTACGAGGATTGTGTTATGGTCACGACATAGTTGATACACTACATTTATATAACTTTAAATACATACATATTATAAATAAATATAAACAAACCCATGAGTGGAGCACAAACGTTCGTGCTCATCACATAAGTGAATGCCCCCAGCGAGACTCGAACCCGCGACCGCTGGCACAGTAAGTAGGGTCACTATAAACTGAGCCAAACGTGTCGTCATATTCTTCTCATTTCTTTCGTCTAGTTGCTTTCCACGATCCTAAAACGATCTTACCACTGACTTACCACTGCCAAAAGTATTTATTTATTAATTTTTAAATAAGTAAAACTACTCTAATATAAGTAACGATGAAGAAAAGTTATAATCGAATATATTTCAAGGTTACAATGATTATGCTCAGTTACTACGTATTGCATACGCACACGCATCAGCGTTCATTATGATAGGTGTTTATTCATATACCTATTTCAATTTTTAAATCCACAAAAAATATATTATTAGGTTTTCTTTATGTTTATCTGCTTTTGATAAAATCATGTTCTGTAAAAATACTTACCGTCACACTGTTATTGAATAAATAGAAAATGTTTGTTTGTTTGTGTAGGTACTTCTTTACTCTGTAACAGCTCAACGGATTTAAGTGAAATTTAAAATTGAACTTGCTTTTGTCCTATGGGACTTGTGTTGAGCCTTTTTAACGTCCCGCCCTCCAATACGAGGGGGATCCAGTCCACCACGCTGGCCAAGCTGGTTGGCGGACTTCGCATGTTTTTCGAAAACTTGCTAGGTTCTCTCAGACATGCAGGTTTCCTCACGATGTTTTCCTTCACCTTAATACAAGTAGTAAACATGTTTCCTGGAGGAATTATAAATTCAAAAACTGCCTCATGTCTATTAAAGACTTATCAAATAAGTAATAACTCTAGCAACCATAAGAATAAACATTAAAAGAAATCAATCTTTAAATTGCCATCGTGCATAACCGTCATGAGTTAAGAGAGCCATTCATGTCGAAACTACAAACAGATACTAAAATTTTATCTACACTATGCAATAAACGAATCGTTTTTGAATTTTTTGAAATCATTTTTGTAAAATAGTGGGTAGGCACTGTCTGTAACAAGTATATAACGCCTTTGAGATGTTTAACACCTTAGTCTCTCCCGTGACCATGATTGCTGTAAAGCATTCGAAATGTCGGGAACCAAAAATCAAAATAAATCCGCGAAATAATCCGAAAAGATAGTTTTATTTAAAATGTCAAATATTCGCGTGAATCTAAGAAAGTATTATGTGAATCGTTTGTATTGAAATGGTTGTAACAATCGTCCATATATAAAGCATATGATTACTCGCAATAATTATTTAACACGGCTAATGGTGGAGTAATGCCAGCTAAAGTAGCCACCAGAGTCCACTGGCCAGCCCACTGTGTGGCGGCGCGGCGGTTCAACGACCGGCCGCGTCGTGACGCAACGCTGAACAAGTAGGCCGCGCAGCGTCACACTTACGCGTTAAACGCGCTTTATGACGTTTTTGCGGAATTACTTTAATTATTATCTGATGGTGCTATATTTAAAACAAACTACATAGTGTTTATTGATATTTATATAGTATTATATATTTATATAGTATATAATATTATTAATATACTATTTGTATAATATTATATTATATAGTTAGTTTTTACCCGCGAATTTACTCGCACACTAAGTCAATAAAGATTAACCTTCTGTACTAATTTATAAACCTGAAGATTTTTTATTTGTTCGAAGTTGCTTATCTCTGAAACTACTAGTCGATATGATTTTTATTTTGCACTATCGGCTCACCCTCGCTTCGCTCGGGTTCGTCTCTAGACAAACAAAAACAAATCTATCCCTAGGGAACCGTACATTTTTCCGGGATAAAAAATAGCCTATTTGTTATTCTGATATATGAACTATATTATTGTAAAGTTTCATTAAAATCTAATCAGTAGTTTTTGTGTACTAAGCTGTATAATTTAGTATAGTTTTTTAACTATCCCACGGGAACTCTTTAATTTTCCGTAATGAAAAGTATCTAAAATGTTGACCAGGAATATAAGGTACCACCATGCAAAATTTCATTTAAATCGGTCCTACAGTTTCGGAGTTTAGCCCATACCAATAGACAGAGAAACAAAAAAAATGAAAAAATCTGGATTTGTTCTATTTCTTTTCATACATTCCCCTGGCTCGGTTTTTAGTATGTTTTTTCTATGTACAGACATTCGATCTCTATAGTTTTATTATACGAGTATGTATAGATTTATTATTAGTTAGGTTTCCTGAGGCTAACGTTATAGATTATTTAGCATCACCCTACCTTAAAGCAATACCTTACAGCAATTACACATAAATAGCGTGGCTTTTAAAGAAAGAAAAAAATTAGGTAAGTAAATTAAAAATGTGGGTGGAATGCGTGGTCACAAGCAAACGACATGTAGGTTACGTATGTCGCGTTTGTACACCTATGTTAATTGAGAGGGTTTAAACTCTTAGAGTACTGCAATGCTATTCATACGATATTTTTAATATTTTACCAAGAGTAAATATGTATTAGGCCCATTGCCCATTGACATATTACCTACCCTCCAGATATAGTATGCTAAGCATTGACAGGATGATGTTATGAGGGGAACAGCAATAAAAATTATAATGTACCGTGAAAATTTACTATGTCTGTTTCAGAGATTAGCGGGTACAAAGTGACAGATAGACAAATATGACAGATAAATATATTTAACTGCTATTTCGGCTAGGATAATTATTATTATATTCTTTATTGCACTTTAGATGCGATACAGAAAAAAAAAACAACAATAAACATAGTTCACAAAGGTGGACTTATCTCTAAAAGAGATCTCTTCCAGTCAACCTTTGGATGTGGAAGAAGATGTCAGCGGGCAATATAGTGCAAAAAAAAAAGTAAAATAAAAGTAATGATAACATATACATAATATATTACTGATAAAAGTATAAAATACTACACATATATAATACTTAATATAAAGATTCTACTTATACATACATATATACATATACATATACACATACATATACATACACATATACATATACATACACATATATAATATATAAAATATGAAAACAGAAAAAGGTGCTGATTGATACTTGTATATGTTTGTGCTAATAAATAGTTTTTTAATTTACGTTTGAAGATATGGAGATATTATTTCAAATTCAGAAATTTATATAGTAACCTAAGTCTCTTTATAAAATGTTCGATAGTAATGCAATGTATATCCATACTTACTAGCGATATTTACGTATTATTATATAATATAACTTATTATAAGGGAAAAACTTATACTACGTGACCCATTTTTTTAATCTTTACCCCTAATCATTTACTACGTACGTAAGCTTAAATCGCTACGTATATTGCATCCGTGTGAAGTGGCTCTTATTGTTAGTCTGCTGTGTTACTTACCACTTAGTAAAGCCAGACGAATCGAGGCCTGTGATGAAATCGTTACACTACACTTAGTGCTCACTGCCACACTGCCTGTATAATACTAGTCTAGCTTTTTAACTACAATACTACTAGGATACCGTGGGTTTACTTGTATTTTTTTTTTAATAATACCATTTTTTATTTGACCGAGGTAACCTCAAAGAAGGAGTAAAGTATAATGAATCTTTCCACTGTTTCCTATGTTTTTTCTAGCCTTTTTAATCTTCAGATAAAAGGTATTTACTCTAATCATAATTGTAGTGCCTGATTATTTCTCTAAATTTTATCAAACCTATTGTATCTAGTTGAAACGTTTTAACGGTTAGTATATATTTCTCAGAGATGAGATATTTCCCGCAGGAAAAAGTATCCAGATAACCAACTATCATCATACCTGAAAATCTGTCCATTTGTATGGTTTCTCCGTGATCCCTTTTCAGACAGACAGACAGAAATTCTAAAAAACTATGGATTCGGCCTCTGTATCGATAATAATAACTATTTCAATAAGATTCTCCTAAAAATATTCAATGTACAGATTTGATTCAGTTAGAATTTTATTATATGTGTAGATTAACACTATGCAGCATTAAACTTTAATTTAAGAAATGGGAAGCCAAACAAACTTCTACTGTGCCTGATGGTTAAGTTGAGGTGTATTTACCATATAAAAAATATAACGGTGTTATACTAATTTTTGTCTTTTTATTCAAGGCAAAATTGCAAACAAATCTACTAAGTCTATATTGACTTATTTTTTATCGTTAAGTCAATTCAAAACTTTTACACGTGTGTACAGTTTTGATGACAGCAATAATATTCTTCCATCACGCTGACTTATGACTTATTATTAATTTTGAACTATTCAAGAACGGTTTAAAGTTTAAACCAAAAATCCTTTTTTTCTTTTGGTTTAACTTGGGTTTTGGCTTATTTAACTCGTTTTTTTGTTAACTATAATTTATATTGGTTAATACTTGTTACATTAAAATCATTACTCCACATCAAATAGTTTTTATTATATTGCACTCGCACCTAATGGCTCACATCGCGAGCTGACGTTTTCTATTAAAAATTCATATCCAGGTCATAACAATTCTGCGCGCTATGGGATAAACAAACGATGTATGAAATATTCCCGATTATTTTTAGTTTTAACCAACACAGAGCTCGCCTAAATTAGATTTTACTCGGCAGAATCTTTGCCAAAAATATTTTTTAAATATTGCGCATTTGTATTAAATTATTTGGGGTTTAGATTGTTGTTGTTATAGGGCTTGAGATAAGGTCAGTTACCTTTGGTTTTCAAAGTTCATGTTCCTTCTGAAACAAGATATTAATAAAAGTAACTTTTTTTCATTAATATCTCTATCATTTTACATTGTTACATTGTTACTGTGTTACTCCAAGTCATCAATACTCTAACAATATTCAACTACAGTCAATAAACTTACACATATACAAACTTTCGCATATATAGAAGTTTTCACCCTTTATTAACGTCCCACTGCTGGGCACGAGCCATCAGAGAGGGATCAGGTCATCATCCACCATGCTGGCCAAGTCTGAGGACTTCACATGTCATTCGAAAGCTTACTAGGTTTTCTCAGACATGCAGGTTTCCTCACGATGTTTTCTTTCCAGTAAAATAAGTGGTAATCAAGTTGGAAACGATTCGCACGTGAAAATATCATAGGTGCGAGACTCGGGAATTGAACTCGCTTCGCTCAGTTACCACTAGGCTACCACTGCCAGATTTACTTACGATTTTGATTTATATAGTTTATATATATAAAGAAAATTTAAGATATTATCATCTTAATGTATATTTTGATGTTTTCCAGCTGCAGAGGTGCTTTCAACGCAGAGGCCGCTGGCGCGATGTCGGCCGCTGCACGCCGCCACGCTCGAGTCTAGGAACAAGGCCAAGAAGTGCGCTGAGTTCCTACAACCTTATAGGTACGTTTGTTAAAGTACCTGACTGATACAGATTTTTAGCAGAGTTATGTCTAATCTTTCAATCAATAGATAAAAGTTATTCGTTAACAGCTTCCAAAGTAAACTATTGACCTATGTGAAGTTAGAAACTGACTAAACAATAATTAATTTTTATCAATTCTATTCGATTGTACTAGGTTTGTACCGGATTGTACCGCTATTTAAATCGTTTGTACCTCAAAGGGGTGAGAAATAGGGGGGTTCGAATATATGTATCGTTCGCAGCCAAGTTAAAAATACAACATTTTTGTTGATGCCAACTGAAAGCATATCGTTTGTACCGGATTGTACCTCCTTTAAAATCGTTTGTACCTCAAAAGGGTAAGAAATATAGGGGTGCGAATTTATGTATCGTTCACAGCCAACCTAAAAATACAACATTTTTGTTGATGCCCACTGGAAGCATATCTTTTGCAAAGGATTATATGATTATTAGAACTAATATATATATATAAACAAGTTTATGACTATATGTACGTAATTTTTTTTCTCTACAAACCAAATTCTCAGCGGTACAAATGGGTACAAACGATGAGAAGCCGAGAACTTATCGTAAAACTCAATTTACGCGTGTGTAATGATGATACAAACTAACTTCTCCACGGTACAAACGGGTACAAACGACGAGACAGCGAGAACTTATCGTAAAGTTCAATTAGCATGTGTATAATGATGATACAAGCTAACTTCTCCACGGTACAAACGGGTACAAACGACGAGAAGGCGAGAACTTATCGTAAAGTTCAATTAGCATGTGTATAATGATGATACAAGCTAACTTCTCCACGGTACAAACAGGTACAAACGACGAGAAGGCGAGAACTTATCGTAAAGTTCAATTAGCATGTGTATAATGATGATACAAGCTAACTTCTCCACGGTACAAACGGGTACAAACGACGAGAAGGCGAGAACTTATCGTAAAGTTCAATTAGCATGTGTATAATGATGATACAAGCTAACTTCTCCACGGTACGAACGGGTACAAACGACGAGAAGGCGAGAACTTATCGTAAAGTTCAATTAGCATGTGTATAATGATGATACAAGCTAACTTCTCCACGGTACAAACTGGTACACAACGGATACGGAACTTTACGATAAGTTCTCGCCTTCTCGTCGTTTGTACCCGTTTGTACCGTGGAGAAGTTAGCTTGTATCATCACTATACACATGCTAATTGAACTTTACGATAAGTTCTCGCCTTCTCGTCGTTTGTACCCGTTTGTACCGTGGAGAAGTTAGCTTGTATCATCATTATACACATGCTAATTAAACTTTATGATAAGTTCTCGCCTTCTCGTCGTTTGTACCCGTTTGTACCGTGGAGAATTTAGTTTGTATCATCATTATACACATGCTAATTGAACTTTACGATAAGTTCTCGCCTTCTCGTCGTTTGTACCCGTTTGTACCGTGGAGAAGTTAGCTTGTATCATCATTATACACATGCTAATTGAACTTTACGATAAGTTCTCGCCTTCTCGTCGTTTGTACCCGTTTGTACCGTGGAGAAGTTAGCTTGTATCATCATTATACACATGCTAATTGAACTTTACGATAAGTTCTCGCCTTCTCGTCGTTTGTACCCGTTTGTACCGTGGAGAAGTTAGCTTGTATCATCATTATACACATGCTAATTGAACTTTACGATAAGTTCTCGCCTTCTCGTCGTTTGTACCCGTTTGTACCGTGGAGAAGTTAGCTTGTATCATCATTATACACATGCTAATTGAACTTTACGATAAGTTCTCGCCTTCTCGTCGTTTGTACCCGTTTGTACCGTGGAGAAGTTAGCTTGTATCATCATTATACACATGCTAATTGAACTTTACGATAAGTTCTCGCCTTCTCGTCGTTTGTACCCGTTTGTACCGTGGAGAAGTTAGCTTGTATCATCATTATACACATGCTAATTGAACTTTACGATAAGTTCTCGCCTTCTCGTCGTTTGTACCCGTTTGTACCGTGGAGAAGTTAGCTTGCATCATCATTATACACATGCTAATTGAACTTTACGATAAGTTCTCGCCTTCTCGTCGTTTGTACCCGTTTGTACCGTGGAGAAGTTAGCTTGTATCATCATTATACACATGCTAATTGAACTTTACGATAAGTTCTCGCTGTCTCGTCGTTTGTACCCGTTTGTACCGTGGAGAAGTTAGTTTGTATCATCATTACACACGCGTAAATTGAATTTTACGATAAGTTCTCGGCTTCTCATCGTTTGTACCCATTTGTACCGCTGAGAATTTGGTTTGTAGAGAAAAAAAATTACGTACATATAGTCATAAACTTGTTTATATATATATATATATATATATATATATATATATATATATATATATTAGTTCTAATAATCATATAATCCTTTGCAAAAGATATGCTTCCAGTGGGCATCAACAAAAATGTTGTATTTTTAGGTTGGCTGTGAACGATACATAAATTCGCACCCCTATATTTCTTACCCTTTTGAGGTACAAACGATTTTAAAGGAGGTACAATCCGGTACAATCGATATGCTTCTAGTTGGCATCAACAAAAATGTTGTATTTTTTGGTTGGCTGCTAACGATATGTATATTCGAAACCCCCTATTTCTCACCCCTTTGAGGTACAAACGATTTAAATAGCGGTACAATCCGGTACGAACGATATGCTTCCAGTTGGCATCAACAAAAATGTTGTATTTTTTGGTTGGCTGCTAACGATATGTATATTCGAAACCCCCTATTTCTCACCCCTTTGAGGTACAAACGATTTAAATAGCGGTACAATCCGGTACGAACGATATGCTTCCAGTTGGCATCAACAAAAATGTTGTATTTTTAACTTGGCTGCGAACGATACATATATTCGAACCCCCCTATTTCTCATCCCTCTGAGGTACAAACGATTTAAATAGCGGTACAATCCGGTACAAACGATATGCTTCCAGGTGGCATCAACAAAAATGTTGTATTTTTAGCTTGGCTGCGAACGATACATATATTTGAACCCCCCTATTTCTCATCCCTCTGAGGTACAAACGATTTAAATAGCGGTACAATCCGGTACAAACGATATGCTTCCAGGTGGCATCAACAAAAATGTTGTATTTTTAGCTTGGCTGCGAACGATACATATATTTGAACCCCCCTATTTCTCATCCCTCTGAGGTACAAACGATTTAAAAAGCGGTACAATCCGGTACAAACCTAGTACAATCGAATAGAATTGATAAAAATTAATTATTGTTTAGTCAGTTTCTAACTTCACATAGGTAAACTATTGAAGTATTTTTGATCATATAAGTGTCATTTTAAATTTGATTATTTTGTATTCCTGTGTCATTTTTTAATTCTGTGAGTTTTATTTTGATATTTCAAGTATAAGCCCCCCACAAGCTAACCGATAGCTTCACAAAACACTCGAAATATTTCATAAATTTTATTCGCGTTCGCAACTTTGAAAATATTTTAAAATAAAAGGAAGTTTACTTATGCGAACGTGGTCGCCAAGAGCGAAGATCGAGTGTCCTGTGGCATAATCTACTTATTCACATAATCGTCTTATTCGAGACTAACGACTCACCCTCGCTTCGCTCAGGTTTTAACGCGTAGTATGGAACAGATTCTTTTTTTTTTTCGTGATTTTCCGATGTTTTAATAGTTATTCTGCTATTCGGGGTGAAAACAAATCCAACAAAACAAAGATCATAAAAATTGGTCCAGCAGTTCTCGAGTTATGTGTTTACCGACTTTTTATATATACATATATAGATTGTGGAGGCGTTCGCTACTGTCATATTAGCTAACTTTTAAACGACAATCAGAAGATGGCTTTAGGGTTGATGGGTACAACTGTAACTTGCCACGAAATTGGACTATAACATTGTCATAAAAATTGATGTTCAATCTCCTAAACGTTTTATACAATTAATTGATTCACCAATAAACAACTATGTCACAGCAATTTTTTATCAAAACATATAAATTAGCGTAATTGGTCTCGAACCAAACAATTTAGAGAACCGGTAGCGCCATCTACACTTGAGAGCAAAGAAATCGCACACCCCATACATTTTCATTTTGACCGCAAATATTTTTAAAATTTAATGTTGTTTGCGAATACAACTTAATTTAAAATAAAGTACACATTATTAGCTTTCTAAAAACCCATTATGTGTAGCCTTGATCTTCGAAATCATTACAATAGCAACAAAACAATAGAATGACCCAATTTCACTCGTTATAGGTAGCTCGGTTTGTGAGACTTTAATCAGGTATAAAAGGTTAAGGGATGATTAAAATGATATCATTTGCATACCAACTCGCAGTCAGAAAGGTTATTTACTGAATACGTTATCACTCCGAACAAAAAAATGGATACCACACCGAAAGCAGCGCCTCAAGTGGTTGCACTAATTGAAGCTGGACAGAACCAAAGTCAAGTGGCTCGTCAGTTAAATTTGAGCAGAAATGCCGTTCGACGTGTATACCAGCGTTATCAACAAACCGGTAGCTTTACCAGGCGACCAGGAACAGGCCGAAAACGTGCGACAACTCAGCGTGATGATCGTTTTCTTGTGACGGCATCACTACGAAATCGCCGGTTGAATGCAGTTCAACCCAGACAGCAGCTACAGGAAGTTAGAAAAGTGGAAGTTAGTCGGTGGACGGTTAGGAGAAGACTAGCCGAAGGAGGCCTAACAGCGCACAGACCAGCAACTGGCCCAAAATTGACCCCAGTGCACAGACAAGCGCGCCTTCAGTTTGCACGAAATCACGTTAATTGGACAATGGATCAATGGAAGACAGTACTGTTCTCTGACGAAACCAGGATGTGTCGTCATGGTAACGACGGACGGAGTAGAGTCTATCGAAGATCTGGTGAGCGTTTTGCTCAGTGCTGCACCTCCGAATGGGTCTCATACGGCGGTGGTTTATGCATGTTCTGGGGAGGCATGTCACTGGAAGCGAAAACCGAACTTGTGTTCATCACAGGGACCGATACCGACCGTCGATCGGGAGGTTTGACTTCCGGACGGTTCATAGAGGAAACCTGGAAGAACATGTCGTGCCCTTTTCCGGATTTATCGAAGAAAATTTTGTTATAATGCAGGATAACGCAAGACCACACACCGCCGCTATAGTACGCCAGTACTTGGAGGAGGTTGAAATACCCGTTATGGCGTGGCCTGCTCGAAGCCCAGATCTCAATCCTATTGATCACTTATGGGACGAACTAAAAAGAAGAGTAAGGGCCAGAAACGCACCGCCTACGAGTGTAAGAGAGCTCCAAACCGCAATTAAGGAAGAATGGGACAGCATACCGCAAGAGTTTGTAAAAAAAATTATTTCTACAATGAAACATCGAATGGAAGCTGTTATTCAGGCTAGGGGGGGCAATACCTCGTATTAATAAACCATCATCTCCAAAAAAATATTGTTTTTTGGCCATTTATACCTGCTCAAATTCTCACAAACCGAGCTACCTGTAACGAGTGAATTTTGGTCATTCTATTGTTTTGTTGCTATTGTAATGATTTCGAAGATCAAGGCTACACATAATGGGTTTTTAGAAAGCTAATAATGTGTACTTTATTTTAATTTAAGTTGTATTCGCAAACAACATTAAATTTTAAAAATATTTGCGGTCAAAATGAAAATGTATGGGGTGTGCGATTTCTTTGCTCTCAAGTGTAGTTGAAAAACATATAAACTATTTTTATTCGTCTACTGTAGTCGTTGTCTGTAAAATGCAGTGTTGCTTTATAGTTAGGCCATCATTCAGTCTAGATATATCTTTTGTCATATTATGTACTATGTAATCTATACTAATTTAAATAATAATTTTATTAAATTTTTAATTATAAAGCTGAAGAGTTTGTTTGTGTGTTTGTTTGGTTGAACGCGCTAATCTCAAGAACTACTAATCCGATTCAAAAAAATATTTTTCCATTATATAGCGCGTTAACTGAGGAAGGCTATAGGCTATATATCATCCCGGAAAATGTACGGTTCCCGTGGGATAGACTTGTTTTTGTCTAGGGACGAACCCGAAGCGAAGCGAGGGTGAGTCGCTAGTAAATATATAAAAGAAAGAATGAATGAATGAGTGAGTGAATGAATGAAATAACTAAATAAACATATGCCTGTGCAGACAGCGGCCGGAGACGTGCACGGCGCTGGCGCGGCGGCTGGTGTCGGGCGCGCTGGGCGTGCGCCTCAGCACGGCGCGCCAGGAGCGCCTCGAGGAGCGCCGCCTCATCACCATCGCGCGGGGTACGCACACGTACAATAATTATAATATTTGTTGTTTGCAGCTTTAGCGATTTACTTTAGCTAAAGTCGGATACTTCCCTGAGTACCTGATGGTAACATGTGTTACTCCAGGCCTTATTAGTCTTCATTTTTTATTTAAATCCGTCCAGCCGTTTCGGCGTGAAAGAGTCACACACATACACATATAAAGTTTCACAATAATAACAGTAGTCCGATTAAATTTATTATTGTTAAGACAGTGTTAGGCCGGTGTGATAGGTGGTAACCAGCTCACTGAAAATCCAAGAGAAGCGGATTCAAATCCCGCGTCTCGCGAATCATTTTTGACATGATTACCATTTATCTTACGATAAAGGAAAATATCATGGGAAAACCTACATGCCTGAGAAAACCTAGCAAATTTTAGAAAGACAAAGTTCTTGAGTGAAGTCCGTCGCATACTTGGCCAGCGTGGTGGACTGAAACTCCTCGTAATCTTTAATATGAGAGGAGCTCGTACCAAGAAGTGAGACGTCAACTGAATGTAATTATTTATTACCATTTTTATTAGAGCAAATAAAGTGTTACAATTCAAATGTGCCAAAATTTGAAAATAGTTGGTGAGATCAGACATTTAAGATTATAAACAAACGTATACATTTTAAATTATATAGATAAAAGGTAAATATATGTACAACAATTAATTTAAAAAAATATACGATCACTGTATAACAAAACTGTATAACTTGTAACATTAAAAAGCTAATACATACATAGTATAACAATATATTGTCTGGCACGTTACAGAGAAGAAGCGTCAGGCGGCGCTGCACAAGGAGGCGGCGTGGGACGGCTCGCTCGCCAACCAGCACACCCTCGACGCGTGACAGGTACACACACATACACAGAGAGAGAGAGACACATCCATATAGGCACACACATACACACATACGCGGAAAGACAGAGAGAAACACACATACACATCCATATAGGCACACACAGACATGTATGTATGCACATCATAGATAGACATGCATGAATGCATGCACTCGCACACGAACGTATAACGTGTATGTACGCACAGACACATATGTCGTACAAATGTTTCCAATAGCTACCAATCTCTATAAGACTAGTCATTTAATAAGGCATGAGTATTAAATAAATAAATATCTTGGGACATTAACACATGGATTATGGATACCAGATAGTTGATACACTACACATATATAACTTTAAATACATACATATTATAAATATAATCACCTATGACTGGAGTACATACATTCGTGCTCATCACACAAATAATTGTCCCCAGCGGGACTCGATCCCGTGACCGCTGGCACAGCAAGTAGGGTCACTACAAACTGAGCCAAACGTGTCTTCTATTGCGCCTGATTTCACTGCGACAATGAGTACATTTGTATGGACATGTTTCTCAAGCGCAAACGATCTCTCATTGACCGTGACCGACATAGATCATGGGGTGAATGGAGGTCATACACCAAACATATGTTATTCATTTAATCACGGCAGCAGATCGTAGATTCTGGGTTCGAGTCCCGGATCTTGCTTGTCTTGTCAATAGCTACTAAATAAAAAAAAAAGAAAATCGGTTGACGAACAGAAAAATACTGCCTGTATTTGCCTATTTATACATATGTATTTTATTTAATTAATATTTCATGCGCAGTTATCTAGTCGCCTTGAGATTGACAGCCGTATTCAATGTCGGTAGGACGACATGTTATTATTTCACACTTATCTCTGGATTACACTCAGAAAAAAACACAAAGAGAGAAAGAAAACTACTTAAAATCATCCGAATAATACTTTCTTAGATTTACGCGAATATTTGACATTTTAAAATAAAATTATCTTTTCGGATTATTTCGCGTATTTATTTTGATTTTTGGTTCCCGACGCTTCGAGTGCTTTACAGCAATCATGGCCACGGGATAGACTATGGTTTTAGACGTCTCAAAGTATTATCGTTGTATCGTCGCGAAATAATCCGAAAAGATAGTTTTATTTTAAAAAAATCATTTGAATAATTTAAAAATGGTTTCATTAGCAATACATTTAATATTGTATGTTTTTTTTGATCCAGCGTGGACCGTTTCAGACGCCGCGTCCCCCCTCCACCCGCGCGCCCCCCTCGCCCTCCGCGCCAACACATAAGATGCTCTCAAATAGGCTATAATATGTTACGTTTAATAATTGAATAGATATTTTTATATAACTTGTAGTTCAATAACATGTTAAGAAGTCCCCGTCCGGTTATATAGCCGTCCCTCTCTAACTCGCACATCTCTATAGTGAAAGAGAGGGACGGCCAGATTTGTTATATTTTAAATTAAAAATTTAGTTTTACATCCCCTATTGAAGTTTTAATAAGATGGCTATATTTGTATACATAATAACTATTTACACAATATGTATGGCGTGCTCAAATGAAAATTGTAATATATATTATATATATAATGTTGTATTGAAAATTGTCTTTAAGCTATAAATATGGAATATTATTTTTAAAATCCCAACGTTTTTGTTTATTTTGTTGTTGATATTGGATGAAATTGTTGAAGATATTTATCGTTGATAATTAATTATCTGTGTGCAAATAATGGATGATGAATAATTAGTTATCATGTATTTGTTAGTATGTGAAAAGTATGTGACACATCTGTTGTGTGTTTGTTTGTAGCTAAAATAAAATTAATCGAACCGTACACGAGCTGTCACAGTAGATTGTAAGTATTTCGTCATTTTAGATGTATGGAATTATAATCGATTTATTAGTCAACAGGTTTTAATCGATTTTTTTCATTCGAATCTTTCAATTGTGTCAAAATGAATTTTAAATTGTAATACTTGTATTCTGTTCTGATGAATGCCTTTTTCATAGTAAAACGGTTATTTAATTTTAGAGCCAACACTTATAACATCTGTAACATTCGATGCTTTAGAGAATTTAATTAAAAAATATGTTTGGTTACGATTTATTAAAAATTAGTAATAACTGAGGATTACTTTACAACTATATATACTTGTATAGATCTCTCTCAAGCTTTCAATATAACATGTCTTCCCCTTACTGAGTTTTTTTATATTTAGTAGTCAAATATGAGTTAAAACATTTTATTAAAATATCAAAATAAAAATGTACGTTTACATCTCAGTAAAGTCTGTGTTTTTTTCTTGTTGAAGGACATTTTCTTAAATTTCTCGCGTTATATTCTTCGGACATTTTGTTGTTTTAGTATTTAAATACCAAATATTAGTGAAGCATAATGTGTATTGTGTAAGATCGCTCACTGCGTGTTTGTTGTGAGTCGTGCCTTGTGTCTAGTCGTAACGGTAACGGTAACGGTAACAGTAACGGTAACGGTAACGATACCGGTAACAGTCAATATGTTACCATTGTTCTGGTTGATGATAACTAAAATAACGTCACAAATTGTGATCGATAATGGTTGATGAGATATGTATATTGTTTGTCTATTTTGTAGATCTGTTTGTTTAAAATGTACCAGTTCATAAATGATAAAAAAACTGTAGTAGGAATAATACTATGTGTCATGTAATATATTGTGGAGTTTCGTTTGTTGTAAGTCCAGATTTTACAATTTATTGCTCATATTTTAAATGAAATCAAATCTTAGCTTGAATGTCTGTCAATAGTTGTAACTAATAATTAGTTCTATGTCTTCTGAATTTTCACAACAATGGCGAAGTTATGTGCCCAATGCACAACGGCACGCCTGAAAGCTACAAAACAAAGAAAATTATGTAAACCATATTTATTATGGAAATAATACAAAACCGTTTATTTCACCGCCGCTCTATACCCTACTATGTAAAATTATCGAAATATTGTGTATGATCTATATTCTATAATATAAATGTGTACACTTTTCTATATACAGCATATACGATAATAATGATATGAATTGGTACGTTTTGACAAGTTTGGGAAACCGGTAACATGACGGTGTCGGTAACATTCCGGTAACGTTTACCGTTGTGCTGGATGGGAACTTCTTAGCCACTAGCGGTAATTAGCATAATTATATATAGAGTAATTAAAGTTGTCACTTTGTTTATTTGTCATCTCGTCACATAAGATCAACGTTTTTGTGTTTCTTTTAGTTTTTTTTTTTGAACAAAAACTGTCACAAATTTTAAATTATTATTTTCAATGACTGCTGCTTATATGATTTTCGTCATAGGCTTTTTGTCGAAGGAATCTTTTTAGTTGCAATATATAATAGAGCTGATATTTTTAAGAAATATTAAGCAAATATTATATTTTTATGAGAATATGTACACGTACAGTACCCTTAGTTTTAGAGCTGTCACTTTTGTTCTGAAACTTTCTACACACAAAACTGAGTCTTGAAATGTATCATTGTAACAAATTCAATTTTAAATGCTTTAAAACTTTAAAAAGAAAGAAATTGTCTGTAACCCTTGAACATGTAAATGACGCAGTCAGCGCAAAAGCGGCCTAACTCTAAGAAAATTTTTAAAAAGCAAGTGGCATATATATTTATGTTTACATTTATTACACAAAACTGTTAAGTTATATTAATTTATTTGTTTTGTTTTTTTATTTTTTATTTTGTGTAATTAGTAATATGTGAGTTAGGCCAATTTTAATCTGACAGCTAAATGTGCTGATAAAATCTTCTGGGACTACTGTTTTATAAAATCTAAGAACATATCTTCACCATTACATTCGTAAATACATGTTATTACAATAATTTTATATATATTTAATTAAATTTGTAACGAAAAAAACCTATCGAATGGATTGTTCGCGCAATCACAATGATGCGACGAATTTTTATAAGCATTTACCGTGACTTGTGTAATGTTTGTGGAACCGTCCATACGTTATTTAGCAAAAGGAAGAATTATAATGAAATATTTTAATTTTTATACCGCAAACTTTTAACCGACAGTTTGATCTGAAAGTGCTCAGACAAAACATTTTGTTTCAAAAAAAAAATATATTAACGCTCGAATAAAATTGCAAGTTATCGATTTTGTGTTGTTTAATCGATTTTTTAAGTATCGAATGATCGATAGCGGTATTTCATCATTATATGCATGTCACGTCTGCTGTAATATACTGTTAGTGTACCATTTTAGCCAACTCGGATAGGATAATAAATATATGTATGTATGTATGTATGTATGTATTTGTTAAAAGTGTCAAGAAATATCAAAAAGTAGATAAAATAAGATGTAGGGCGAAGGATCGCCGTCTCGCGAGCGCCGTCTCTAACATTCTTTGTAATTGTGAAATATATTTTAAAAATATTTTTATATTCATTGATTTTTTAATTTATGAAATAAATAGTCAAAGAATAATTGTCTATGATTTACCTCTCTTTCCTGCTCCCACTGATCCTTTCAACTTACGCGTCCAGCGTGTCATTTTGTTATTAGTTAATATATTAATTTTATTGTCATAGTTTTTTTTAATGTAAATATTATTTTGTAGTACGATTTATGCAGATAAAAAATGTTAGGTACAATTAAATTCTGCAAACATATGTGATATGAGGCTGATAAAAAGAAAAACGTGTGTGTGTACTTATGTACGCACGTAAGAAGTTATACTTCTTTGGCGTAACAGAACAAAAATGGCTGAAGATTTCATCCCGTATGTCACAACTCTCTGTTTGTAAAAGGAATGCAGCTAACTTCATCATGTTGCTTTTTGGCTGTCGGTGTACGCGCACATCGTAAAAATTTTATTTTGATAATTTTTTTCAAACGTCCCATAAGAAGTAAAAGTTTAATAACAAATATTATGAAACGATGTAGACACAATAGCTACATTAAAATTACATGTCAATATTAAATTATTCAAAGAGATGTATACATCAATTTCGGTTTGACACGGAAGCGTCGGTTTTGAAACGAAGTATGTAGATTTTATAAAAAAATAAAGAGTGCGTGTATGAATGTGTACACGCGCAAGAAGTAAAAAGTCTGTAGGTTATCGGTACTCTTTATGAAATTCAATTTATGTTTTAAATAATTAGTATAGGTGAGATACTAAAAATAACGCGTATTAGGCATATTACAATAATATATTTATAGAATATCATTTAAGGAAAGAATATAATATTATATATCATTTGTCGGACAATAACAACGGTTACCATGGCAACGAACGTACGTACATGTTCTCGTAACGCATTCACCAGCTTATCTCCCAAGTCAAGCGTGCGTAAACAAGTTTCACTTCAAAAAATTAGGATATAATTAATAATTTATTACCCCTTAGATCCCCGAAGAAGGCTTTTGCGACTATACAAAAATGTCGACTTTTCTTTATAAATATGATGACAGGTACTTGTATAATTAATTATCTTTTGGTAAACGATCTGTGCCAACATTAGACAAATTTTATTACAAATAGTACCCTATGCCTCTCCGGGTCATTCAAACTGAGTAGGGGAGGAGTGGCATGAAAGAGCCAGGTTTTGGAAGAGCCACTTACATTATTTTGGTAGTTTAGGAACGGAATTGGTTAGTAATTTTATTTTAAGTGGCAACACTGATTTCCCGTCACCCACAAACATTTGACAGTTCGCCGAAACCAACGGACGCCGACACATCGAGTCAAAATTTTGGCACTAAAAAGTAAGTATTTTGCTTCATTTAATTAGTTTTTTGGTATTTTATTGTAAACAAATGTGGTTAAATGGATTGTAGATTGAGCTTGTGCATATATTTGGCCTTGCAGTTGCTTAAAAACTAAGCCGCAAAAGTGTTGATATTGTTGTTATTTTGAAGCTTATATTTTTTTAAAGAATAAGTTATGAAAGAGCCGGGTGAATGGGCCTTAAAAGAGCTGGCTCTATCATAACCGGCTCTTTCATAACCTTGCATTTGAATTTTGTAATTAAAATAAAATAAAAATAAATATGCGTTTTTTTCATATATTATTATTAAATTACTTTCTTGAGATATTGCATTATGGAAAATCCTGGTCCAAAAAAACGAAAAAGACCCGAAAAATCGGTAATTGAAGAAGCAGTCAATGAAGTTCTGGAGAAAGGTCAGTCCATAAACAAAACTGCACTTGTCTTAACTCCTCGCGGACCGCGAGCACACCGGTGTGCTAGATAACAATTGAATTCTCGGAAATTCGCACGGATTTCTTAGAATTTGTCCGGGAGGGATTAAATATATCGAGGGCATATTTAGCTAAATTAGTTAAAAAAGTAAAGGCTTCTGGTGAATCGGCTTATAAACACTGTCCTAATATAGGAAATAAACGTATTTTCACAACAGACCAGGAGAATATGCTTACGGATTATTTAAAGACTGCTTCTAAAATGTGCTATGGCCTAACAAGACATCAAACTAAGAAACTGGCATTTGATTATGCCATGGCCAATGATATCAGCTCAGATAAATGGAAGGAAATTGGAACTGCGAGTGATGATTGGCTCAAAGGGTTTATGAGAAGACACAAAGATTTAACTGTGAGAAAACCGGAAAGAACTTCTCTATCCCGTGCAACAAGTTTTAATAAAACTAATGTAAACACATTTTTTGAGAAACTAAGCACTGTTTTACGCAAATATAATTTTCCTCCCCATAGGATTTTTAACGCCGACGAAACAGGCTGCAGCACCGTCACCAATCCTACTAAAGTCATAGCTGAAAGAGGTTCGAAACAAATTGGGCAAGTTACCTCAGCTGAACGAGGAACATTAGTGACAACTCTGTTCTTTATTAATGCTGCTGGTGGTTTTTTACCGCCTATTTTTGTGTTTCCTAGAGTAAACTACAAAGATATTATGTTAAATAATGGTCCGCCTGGAGCTCTAGGGTTGGCTCAAGCTTCTGGATGGATGACTGAGGATTGTTTTGTTAAAGCGCTTGAACACTTTGTGATGCATATTAGGCCATCAAAGGAGAATCCAGCATTGATATTAATGGACAATCACAGCTGTCATGTGAATCTCAGAGTAATTGAATATGCCAGACAAAACTCAATTATTATAGTTACATTCCCACCGCACTGCAGTCATAAGCTGCAACCACTCGATGTCACAGTATTTGGACCTTTTAAAACTAGATGCCGAATTGCTATGAATGAATGGATGTTATCAAACCCTGGTAAAACGGTGACTATATATCAAGTTGGGCAATTTGTAAAAGAAGCATACCTGTCAGCTTTCAGTCCTCAGAATATAACACAAGGATTTTTGAAAACAGGAATTTACCCCTTAAATTCTAATATATTTAATGAGGAAGAATTTTTATCTTCATATGTCACTGATAGACCTTATCAATCACAGTCAAATAATAGTAATGAGTTAAACTTGGACAAGGAAAATATTGAAGCTAACTTAAAACCTCCGCCTTCTACATACCCACTTGAAGCTCGCGAAGGAAATGAGATTGTAACAGACCAGATTATCAGACCATCTCCCCATTTAACCTCTACCCCTACGGTTGCGATTCCGAATACTTCTAAGCAACAAATTATACTACCGGAAATGATAAGACCATTTTCTAAAGCGGGGCCAAGGCAAAATACGACACGCAATATTAGAAAAATGTCGTCTGCCATCGTAACTGACACTCCCGAAAAGAAAAAATTAGAAGAGAAAGAGAGTAATGCAAAGAAACCAAAAATTATTATTAAGAAAATGACTACAAAACAGTCCATAAAAACCCTTAATAGAAAATTAAGAAAAAAACAAGAAAATTCCATACTACAAGATGAGTCTGATTCGTCTGACTCTATCGTATTGGCTGAAGTAAAAAAGAAGGTTGTTCGAAGCAAAACAAACTCCGAAACAAATGAAAATAATGATGATTGCGTAGTTTGCAGCAAATCATATGAAAACAGTGATCAAGATTGGTTTCAGTGCAAAATTTGTTCTGGTTGGGCTCATGAATCCTGTGGCATTATGGGGAAATTTAATTTCTTTTGCAAGACATGTTTCTAATTTTAAGAAAATTACATATTATATTCCAAAGTTCCAAAAAAGTCTGAATCTTAAACTTAAGCAAATAGATAGTTAAGACTTTGAAGCTCAAAGTGAGCAATTTTTTTTGAAGAAAGATTTAACGATGTTGTTTTTGATAGAAGAAGATATTATTTGTTATTTTGTTTTTCGAGATTGTTATTAATAAAAAATAATCCGCCTCTAATATGTTAAGATTATATATTAAGATTATACATAGGTATGACTGAATAATATGTTAAGATTAAAGCGTTTATTAGAATTACTTAAAATGACTGATAGAATTAAAAATTTCTTAAAAATGTTATTAGTTTTTAAAAAGGATTTGTTATAATTGTCTTTTTGTTTTTTTTAATAGTGTATTTATTATTATTTTGCATAATTTTCACATTTACAATTTATAATATAAACTGGCTCTTTCATAACTTTTACTAGCTCTTTCAATACCGAAATGTTATGAAAGAGCCAAAAGACACATTTTTTAAAAATGACTATTTCGTTGATTTTTTTAAAGCGTTTAAGGTTTTTTCGTATGAAATTACCTACTTTAATAAATAAATAATAATTGAAAAAAAAAGAAACATCATTTCTCTCATTAAAAGTATATTTTTTTACTCTGTTTAATAAACTGGCTCTTTCATGCCACTTCTCCCCTACGTTTCGTGGAAATTCGACAATGTACATAGGCCCTAACAATCAATACCATATTGCGTTAGCAAAATGTGAGTCATAATTAAAATTCCTCTATTTCACCACCTATTGTCCATCGATGAGGACAATGACGGCGGCTTTCGACAACTACATAACAATCGGGCGAGACTGCTCGAAGGTCGCCAGTAATTGCTTATATCGCAGACGTTACGTACAGCTTCGAACTAGACTTTTAGAAACTGAAAGCGTGTATTTAATTAATGTTATTCACCCAATACTTTATTTTTTCAAACAATTTACGAACAAACAATTATTTATGGCGAACAATCACGAACAAACAATATGTGAAAATAAAAATTCAAATATTAGAAATAAAAAAATCCTGGGGCGCCAAGTTTGGTGAGCCGGAGTATCCAATCCGGTCCTTGTTAATTACTCTATCTTACTCTAATTACTTTTGGTGCTTCCTTTAAAATTTATCCCACCGCAGCGCCACCCTTATTAGACACGTTTTCTCGGACACTTTTTTATACACAGAGATAGTACTTCTTATTTCTACGCTTCTTAGTTTTCATGTAGACTGTCTCAAACAATCCAAAAAATTCGCGCGCCACCTAGTGCAGTGCATTAACCTTAATACATATATGAGAAAGTTTCACACAAGTGCCCACAACTGTTCAAAGTTGTACATAAGTCAGAATAAGCGAATGCGAAGAAACCCATTTTCGTGATCTATATATTTTTACCCGACAGCGGCAAAGCCCAAAGGAGGGTTATGTATTTGATAGTATGTATGTATGTCCAATCCTATGTCCCATCGTAATTACTAAACAACGCTTAACCGATTTTAATGATTCATATGTCATTTTATAGCCTTTAAGGAGAATATTATTAAAAATGAAAATAGTATATTTAAAACGCCGATTTGTGTTCCAACGTTTAAAACTATAAATAAAAATTTAAATTATCTGACTGCATAATAATAATATGTTAGTTCGTCAATATTTTCCCATATTTTTATTTCGTTTTTTATATATATATCACGAAGACAGACAAGCCGTAATCGAACCCACGACCACCGACCACGACCGATTAGACACATCTTTTTTATCTAAATTTATATCGACCACCAGTTACATTTAATTCATTTATTGAAAAGAATGAAAAAAAAACAATGTTCACAATTGGTAACAATATCGTGTAGTATACAATTCATACATACAAAAATATGGACAAATTAAGTACCTCCTTCATTTTGAAGTCGGTCAATAAAGACCAGTAGATCCAGTGGCGCGGCACCGGGGGTGTCGCGTCGCTCAGGACGTTTGTTAACTATTTTACTATCTATTGTAATCGAAAACAATGACCGCCGTCACGAGCGTTTAATATAAACATCAAAATAAAACTTATTTCCAGTACAAACAAACCTCTACAAGAGAACTCACGTTACAAAGATGAAGCATATTTTACTTCTACTATGCCTTGTGTCGTGTGCGAATTTGGAAAAGAAAACTTTTCAACATTTCTACATGTCGCGCAAAACAAGATCTAATTCGGAACCAAAGAACACCGGATATGTGTACAGTCAAATTAACAACCAACCAGCGAGTTTTTCTACGTTTTACAATGGAATTACTAATAATCATAGTAAAAGATCTAATAATTTAGAACAAATAAACTCACATAAGCGGAAACTTGTAGACTGTAAGGAATGTTCTAAAAGTAATAACAATAACACAGCAACACCTTTGCAGTCTCGGGTGAGGTCATCAGAAAAACAGACTAAATCAAAAAGATCTGATAATCCAGCATCCGCGGCAAGTCATATGATAACCAGATATGATATGGGTCCAGGGTTTCATGCAGACGATGAAGATGTCAGAACTGATCCTGGTCACTTCTACGATGGTTGGCCTTATTTATATCATACCCCATATGAATATGAACCAATCAAATATGATATTGAAGTTGAAAAAGCGAAAGATAAACGTTTTGTAGAACCAAGGATGGAGAGAATCATTCCTGTCCACGAAAATCATGAAGAAAATATATCAAATAACTACATTTATTCTGGCCCCGATTATAGAAATGCACAAACTGATACTACTGACAATCCAATTTTCGGAAATAAGCCATTCTTTTCCTATATCCTAAATGATTATTTCGATAAATCCTACGACGATGATCCTCTTGTTTTTAAGGGTATTTCGTGGGGAAATGAATTTGATAACGAAATACCGCCTCAAGATATAGATGATTACGCCAGACGAATTAGACATCTTGATGATAGCTACCCTAATCAACATGAGGGAAATTATCTTGAAACAAATACGGAAGCTTCACACGGCCTTGACAAACATAGAGAAATAAAAAAGAGTAATAAGTATGACAACAAACAAGACACAGAAACAACTAAAAAAGGCAATGACAAAATACATAGGTATAAAAGCGGACAAAGTCGCGATAAGCAAAAGTATAAGGAATTCAAGGATTTTACCGATGCTTTTGCAAATAAGTTCGGATCAGAGGATTACAATAAAATTTCCAAGTACTCTGTTAAAAATAACGCCGACAAAGGTGAAAAGAAGAAAGGCTTTCGAAAAGTGTACCATAAAGATGAATATCAGGAACACAATGAGTTTTTTGATGATAATAATAATAGTATTAATGCTGAAGAACATGGAGATTCGAAAGTTCGAATGGGTGGCTCTGAAGCTTTGTTGGGATCTAAAGCAGCGGCGGTCTTAGGGCATGAAGGAGATACTAGTAACATCGCAGAAGATATTGACACTAACATATTTGAGAAGAAATACGAAGATTCTAGACGTCTTAAGGGTATAGATAATGATTTAAAATCATATAAAGATGTGGCCAAAAGTATAGCTTTAAGTAATAGCGACCATTTTGATGGATATGTAAAATAATTTAATTATAATCTTTAGCTAATTTGTGTTAAGTTTTATTGAAATTATTTGCCATTAATTCAATTAATAAAATAACATTTACAATGCAAGTTATTTCTTAATAAAATGTTAGATATCCCTTCGTTCTTTCGTAGAAGTAAATAAAAGTATAGTTTATTGTTAAGAATATTTATATTACTCATTAATATAATTTTGCTATATTTTTGATACCTTTTATAAAAATATACGTAATAAGGAAAAATGTATTTTAATTTACACCAATGTACTTAAATAAACATGAATCATTAAAAAACATATCTTCTTAGTCAGGGTTCGTCTAATTTCTTCGATTCTGGAACTTGGGGAAATATTGGTAGAATACTTAATATTTTTGACATTAAAGATGAAGTTTTCTCGCTGAGTTTATCAAAGTAATCGCCGAAACTCAAAGGGGACCTCGCTGTTCTGACCGACGACTTGCCTTCATATTCTTTACTGCTCTCTTCACTGATATAATCATCGGACGCTTCAGCGACGGATTTCTGGAGTTTTGGCGTTTCGGTAGTCTCAACAGAGTCGTCATCGTATTCATCTTTTCGCTTTTCTTCCACATTTGTTATATCGGACGCTTTAATATTGCGAGGTATTACAATCTTTGGTTTCGATATTTCTTTTGATTTATACTCAACTCGTGAACCAACTTTTACTTTAATCCTCGGCTGTAACGGCTTCCCTCTGCCGGCGAACTCGTCATGATGAACATCAAAGTCATAATCATCGATGCTAAAGTCTTCATCTTCATGTTCTACGGAGTCTGAAAACTTTACAGGATGCTTTACCTTCGCCTGGTAATCTTCTTCACTGTCAGTCTCCGAGAACTTAGGTATTGGCTTCTTAACCAGAGCTACCTTTGATTTCTTCGATGTGATCCTTGTCGTACTGTTAGGTATATCAGTGCTACTAATGTTCCTGGATACGCGAGAATAATTTGTGCGAGGTTTAAAGCGATCACCATCATGTCTCTGTTTCAGTTCTTCTGATTTTAATTCTTCACTTGAATTATCAATCATTTCCTTATTTGTAGTTTTAGCGCCTACTCCAGTATGAAGCAAACTTTTCAAAAATATCAAAGCCAAAATATGGAACAGAGCAAGTTTCATGGTAGTGAAATGTGTCCCTCTTAAACTTAGACTAACAAAGCCTCATTGTTGCAGATGAAACGTAAACAATCATTGTTTTTAATAATTGTCTACATTTGAAATTAAACAAGATTCGTTACTGCAGTGCGAACTCATTGATACTAAAATTTGTTTGATAAACTTTTAATAACAATATTATCGTCTACTACAATACATTATTGCAAATATAATTAGGGATCCTTGAAAGTGTATCTTGGTTTCAAATTTTACTTCATTAACTACTATAAATTGACTTTTGAGACGTTTAAACCCTAGTCTCTCCCATGACCATGTTGGTTGTAAAACATTCGAATCCTCAGGAACCAATATATAAAATAAAACCGCGACAAAACGCGAAAAGATAAGTTTCATTAAATATTTAACATTTCAAATGTCAAATATTTTCGTAAATCTAAGAAAGTATTATCCTAAATCTTACTTAAAATGTGTATAATTTGCTTGTTCATATATTAGATACATAAGATACAAATTAACTAAGAAGTGTCCCATCTGTTCTTTAAATATCAAAGTCTGATAGGACGATAATTCGTAACAACTTTTGGGATATCAGGTGCAGGACCCAAGTGACACGTGCTCTCCCATATCCGAGGCACCGGGGTGGAACATCGTGCACTTTTTATATTCGGGCTAATGAGAATTTATTAACAGAAGAACCCAATAACTTATATGGTCCAACCCGAGACTTGAATTCCGCACCTTCGTATCTGTAGCTGAAGATGCTGGCCACTAGACCGACGAAGCAAATCATGGAATATTAAGTAGATTCCATTTGTTACTAATTCTGCAGAATACAGACAAACGAGCTAGCTGGACTTAGGATCTAAGAGAAGCGAGGGTACGTTAATAGTTCATATATGATTTTTCTAGATCAACAATCAACGTATTTAATAACATAAGGTATTAGGTTTTTATTTTAAAAGTAAAGCCGTGAAATTTATTACAATAAAAATTTTAACTGAATCATTAGTTAACTATGTATGTTTATTTGTTTACACAACTATATCCAGTAAGCAACATCAAGAGATCATATTAAAAGAACAATGTAAACAGCGAGACACGTTAGTTACTCTACAAAAATTATGGAGTTATTATTGAAAATATTCGGTATATTTCTATATTTCAATATGGTGGAGGTCCATCCTTCATCCATTTACGATACCAACCCGTACGGTTACGTCGCTGCAATTAACAATATGAACGCTTTTCCGAAAAATAGAATATCTGGATATAAAAAATACTTTAGAAGTAACAGTTTTACGAGTGAGAAATTAGTTAACGAACACGCAGTGGACAGTCAGTTTAAAGTGCCTTCGTCGAATACGTTTGTTGCATTACCAACAAAACATAATTTCTTCCCTTCAACACTAACAACTGAGGCTCCAAAACGTCAAAAAAATGCTTTGGAAGAAACGGTTAGAGATGAAAGTAAGAGAAAAGAACTGATTCAAGATCAAATGAGAAACAAAACAAAATCATTGTCACTCAAAGGAGTATCAAAGATTAAAGAAACTTACAGTAATACCAATCAAAATAATCCAGCTGTCCATCAGAGATCAAATACCCTTGAAAAACAGTCGAATAAGAAGAGTAATCATATTTCACAGATAAAGAAAAACATTTATTCCACACAAAACCACGATGCAGCTCAGAACACTCTTCAAAATACACAAATGTTAGAAATTAAAAACAAAGCGTTCAATAAAGTAAATTCTGATGAACGTAACCCACAAACGTGGCTCTCACGAATAGACAATTTGCAGAAATACATCGATACGTTCGCAAGACAAGCTGATTACAGAAAGAGGGATACAATAAAACATAAAACTGACGGTGTAAAACATCAACAGCATCAAAAGAAGATATACGAGAGTGAAAATTATGAGCCAAGTAATTGGATATCAATGAAGTATGCCAGAAACGAGAAGATTCTAAACTTTCCAGCAAGGATAGGTGGCTACGATGTGGGCGAAAAAGTCAACAAGACGCCTTATGCCCTGTTCTACAAAATGAACCGTGACAGCTACGAGCAACCTGCCCTATTGGGGCAAGACGTAGAAGCATCTATCAATGTAGACGATGTATTAACATATGCAAAACTCGATAAAAGAGATGCAGCAAACGATAAAAATGTTGGAAAGATTATAATGAATTATAATAGCTTCCGAGATCGATAGTGTCTACGTGACGGAAGAGAGGTCTTTAATTATTTATAATAATTGTTAAAATAAAAGTTAAATAAAAAAACTATTAATGGTTGTTTTAATGGCAGCGATTTTTATTCGGTCATGATAAATGCAAAATGTGAAATTATATATAATTTAAAAAAAAAACTCTTTAATGATAAAAAAATGTCTGTCTGTCTGTCTGTGACCGCATGACGGAAAAACCAATGAAGGGGTTTTGATGAAATTTGGTATGATGATAGCTGGCTATTCGAGTTAACATATAGGATACTTTTTACTGCGGGAAAATGTATCATCTTTGAGAAATCTAAACCTTAAAACGTAGGGACGAACCCGAACGGAGCGAGGATGAGTGGCTATTCAAATCCTTTAGGTGTCGCAGAGCTGGCAAATCTTCCACTATAAAGAAGTTATTATAAAAACTATGCAAAAAACTATTTCAATATTTTTATACCAGGTATAACAACAAATTGCTTCATGTATTGAATGTACATAGCGTACCTGAAAATTGGACCTTTAAGTCCAGTAAGTAATCTCTTAGTTGCCTCTTCTTAGTCATTAATAGTAATTATTTAATTTAATTGCTATTAACTAGTGTTGTAACAGCTATTTACTATTACCACATAAGTATGTTTTATTTAATCTTAAATTAAAAGATAATTAGTTAAAGAAGGTATTTTTTTATATTCTCTTTGGTATGTTTGGTTCACCTTCCGGCGTCCACCAGCCGGGTGTGAATCCAAGAGCCGGGTCTGACGACACATTTGTCTCAGTCTGTAGTGATCCTACTTGCTGTGCCAGAGGTCGCGGGTTCGAGCCCCGCTGGGGGGCATTCATTATGTCATGGGTGTTAATGTTAATAATATGTATGTATTTAAAAGTTATATGTGTAGTGTATCAACTATCTGGTATCCATAACACAAGCCTCGTAGTTTCTCATGGAATTAGATGGTGCTGTGTGTTAATGTCCCAACATATTTATTAAAAAAAAGAAACACATTGGGAGACACCATGCGAGATGCTCTTGGTACTTCTCTGATAGCAGAGTGTACTCTGGGAGCAATCCCTTGGTTGTTGTGGTCTGCTTCAGCGAGTCTGCCGTCGGAGTCGTAGTTGAATGCGTAAGCGATCCTGCGACGACCCATTATGACGGGGGAGGTTCCGATGTTTTAGTAGGTAATACTGTTTTTTTTAGCCGATGAGTTCCACATAATAACTTGTATGCATGTGGTATACGTAAATTCATTTTACAACGTTAAAAAAGGCATTTTTTACATATTTAACTTGCTTTTCGGATGGTCTTTTTTTATTTTATTTTTAATGCTGAATAAATATGTTGCAAGAAAAACGCAATGAAAAAGATAAAAAAAGTATTAAAATGAATGACAGAGGCTTTTAAGGGATATTGAGTAACATATTTGTATTCTTATGAGCACTAATATTTTTTTAAAGAAATATAATAGGATTTTTATATTAAAAGTTCAAAGTCGTCATAATTTTATAAATATGTATGTATATGTACATATATGTACGTACATATTTAGGTTCTTCAGGCTAGCTTCATTACATTGTTTATTCTTGTATAATTACTTATGATTGCTGTAAAGCAATCGAAACGTCGGGAACCAAAAATCAAAATAAATCCGCGAAAAAATCCGAAAAGATAGCTTTACTTATTATGATTTCTACTTCTAATGAACCATAGAAATTGCAGACAGACTGCTCAGACAGTATTACTCAGCAAATTAAGCATGTGACCTTTATATTTTGTGCTTTACATTTATAAATATCAGTAAATCACGTAGACGTTTATTAAATAGAAAACACAGTACACACAGCACGTGTCTTTTTTACATTAATAACCGCGCCAATGCGCCGCTCCGGTCAAATTAAACAGTGTTTTTCATTATCATTGACACAGAAGCTTATTGCACAATCTCGAGAGCACTTTTAAGAGCGTTCCGATGACTATATTCGCTATATAATGATTTGAGTTGACCTTTGCAGTCATTACTGCAGAGAACGCGGGGGGAACATGCTGCGAGGATTCGCTTTCACGCTACTCGTCGCCGTCGGCGTCTCCTGCATGAAGATGAGGGAGACGGTCGAGCGCACCGTCATGGTCCGGACCACAGGCTCTGACCTCCAACCCGCCGCCACTGGCTTTATCTACAAAAAGCAAGACGATGGAGAGGAAAGTGTTATTGAAATGGGCGAGAGCGAAGTCATGGAACAGCTGTCCAAATTGTACACGGAACCTCACGCTTACGTCGCGCCTATCCCTATTAAAAAAGCATTTGAAAATAAAGAAAAGTCGAAAGATGACGAACGCATTATTCCTGTGAAAGAAAAAGCAGAAGATGATCATGTTGGTCATGTAGACGGCATTGCAGATGATGATTATAAAAAGATTTTCGACGAATATAATTCTCAGTACGGTGACAATACAAGCTATGAGGACTATTTGCGCAGTCTGGGACACGTTGTGGATGGATATAAAGAAGGTTACAAAGGAGGCAGCAAACAAGACGACGAAGGATATAAAGGTTATAAGGACAAAAACTACTACAAAAATGGTGGGACCGGGGACTACCATAATGAAAAATATGAAAGTTACTCATTTTCAGGAAAGGGGTCTCATGAAGATAGCGACGATGACGCCGACAGACATCACTATGACAACAGGAAGATCTACAAAGGTCACAACGATGCTAACAGTAAAGAAAAATCTGACGGATACCTCAATGTTTTCAATAAGGACGAGAAGTACAAGGACTATGGATCTTATGGTAACGACGATAAAACGTTCCATGGAGCTGGATATGGGAAAGACGGTTCCCATGAGACAGGACACCATACAGGTATCCTCATTAAACACGACGAAGACGACAAAGCCAGCGGTGAACATGGACACAACCAATCTGCCGAAGACGAATCTTCCCAAGGAAAACATGGAGATTTCGAATCTGAAGGCCGACAGACTACAGACCACGGCTATGGCTTCAAAATTAAGCACTAATGTAGGCGTGTTAAAGATATTAGTTATATTTTTGTTAAATTTTGTAAATACTTATATTTAATTTATAATTAGATAAAGATTTCTAAAAAAACTTTGTTTTTCTGTCGCTATTAAAACTTGACCTTCACAACTAATTAATAAAATATGCTAACACTAAATTGATTGAACTTTCTATTTCAAGATAATTCACCGAACAAAACAATGTCAATAAAGTTATACTACAGTGTTTTTCTCTGGCAGTCCAGGCGAAGGAAAACAGTCATCACTTATAACCTGAATGCAATTTAAAAAAATACTATATAATTTTTATTTTTATCTATATTAATCTCGAACTTATCTAATGTTCTAACGAGAAATAATGTCGAAAACTAAATACATATTTTTTGGAACTTTTTTGTCAGGTAGGTATACAAGTCTTGTTGAAATAAAAAATTAAAATCAGCGCGTGTGTGTCTCACAATTTGATCTTATATTATCAAATCAATAAGTTATCATCTACAATAACTATCTATATAGTTATAATATAAAACAAAGTCGCTGCTTACATCTGTCTGTTTCTCCGCTTACTTCTCAACCACGCAACGGATTTTGATACAGTTTTCATTAATAGAAATAGCGTTAGCGAGGAAGATTTATATGTATATATATGTATATAATTTTGAATATTTTGTATAAAAACACTGAGCCTAGACGGTGTTTTGTCAAAATGAACTATTTTCATACGATTACATAGCTAACACTGGCTAAACCAGAGATACATAAAAATAATGTACTAGAAAATTGTAGGTCATAAAAAGGCTTAGAGAGAAGTCCGCGATAGTATGTATCTATCTCCTAAGGTACGCTCACAACTATTTTTATCAATATAAAACGTACCTAGGGATGCACCCGAGCGAAGCGAGGGGAAGTCTTTAGTTTTTATATAGAGTTTATATGAAGCATATCAAGGTTTTATTGAATGTGAGTTTTTGAGTTTTGAACAGATTACACTTAGCCTTTTAGGATTTTCTTGTAGTGTTCCTAAATTACTTTCACAAAAGTATGAAGTCTGAACATAAAAGCAAATAAACTTATAATGCTTAAATAAAAAACGGAAAATAATAAAGTCAAAACTAAATAGTAAGTAAACCAAGGAAAATAGCGCCGGAGCCAATTCCTATAAAACGCAGCGAGGTGGCTTGACTTAGACTAGTAAAATCGGTATATTGTAGCTAAACCATGGCGATATTTTTGTTTATTACGTTACATCTACCATTAAATAGCAATATACATTTATTTAAAACTAGCGGCTTACCCTCGCTCGGGTTCGCCTCTAGATAAACAAAAACAAATCTATCCTACAGGAACTGTACATTTTTCTGGAATAAAAAGTAGCCTATTTATTATTCTGATGTATGAACTATATTATTGTAAAGTTTCATTAAAACCCAATCAGTAATTTTTGTGTACTAAGCTGTATAAGTTACTATAGTTTTTTAACTATCCCATGGGAACTCTTTAATTTTTTGGGATGAAAAGTATCTAAAATGTTGATCGGGAATATAAGGTACCATCATACAAACTTTCATTTAAATTGGTCCAACAGTTTCGGAGATTAGCCCGTACAAACAGTCAAACAGACAGAGAAACAAAAAAATTTAAAAAATCTGGATTTGTTCTATTTCTCTTCTTACATCCCCCTGACTCGGTTTTTAGCATTTTTTTCTATGTACAGACATTCAACCTCTACAGTTTTATTATATGTATATAAGGGCTTAATAATAATGTTTCTTTCTTTCTCCAACGAAAAAACAGTTAGGACAGAGGACCACTAAATTAGATGGTCATCAATATTGTGTAAATTACTGAATAGATACAATTTTACTTTCTACTAGCGACTCACCCTCTCTTCGCTTCGGATTCGTCCCTAGACAAAAACAAACCTATCCCACGGGAACCGTATATTTTTCCGGTATGATATATAGCCTATAGCCTTTCTCAGTTAACGGGCTATCTAATGCAAAAAGATTTTTTCAAATCGGATTAGTAGTTGTTGAGATTAGCGCGTTTAACCAAACAAACAAACAAACAAATTCTTCAGCTTTATATTATTAAGTATAGATTAGTGGGAATATTTTTAGTCTTTAGAATCCTACATGCAAAGTACAATGTAAAGTTAGTTTTGATAACCGATGCAGTTTGTCAACGAAAAGCGTCCGTTTCTTCTGCAGGCAAATAAAAATAAATAAATTCAATTTGAAAATTTTCCTCCGAGGTGAATTTCGTTATATTTATTAGATCATATTTTTATTTTTTATACGTCTGATCTTTGGTTTTGTTACAAAACTTAATGGATAAGATTAATTGTAGTAATTTATTTTAGAAATCTATTACCAGCTATTGTAACATTTTATTCTTATTTCTAATATTTCGTATCAACTTCAAAATCTATTGAGAAATAACATGACGCTACTTATATTCTAAGTGTTTTTAAACCTAAAAAAATAGACCATTTTCACTTATATTAGGTACACATTTTATCTGTTAGTAGTATCTGTACCTACATGTATTCAGCCCTTTTTAACGTCCCACTGCTGAGCACGGGCCTCCCTTCAATACGAGGGGGATTAGGCCATAGTCCACCACGCTGGCCAAGTGCGGGTTGGCGGACTTCACACGTCTTTCGAAAACTTGCTAGGTTCTCTCAGACATGCAGGTTTCTTCACAATGTTTTCCTTCACCGTTAAGACAAGTGGTAATCATGTTGGAAATGATTCGTACGTGAAAATATCAGAGGTGCGAGACCCGGGATTTGAACCCGCTTCACTCGGTTTCCCAAGCGAGTGCGTTACCACTGGGCTACCACTGGCTTACAAATACAAATTACAATACAAAAATTAATGAATTTAAAAAGAACAACAACAACAATAAAATAAGAATTATTAAAATCGAATTATAATTAACGAAAATTTATTAAAGTTGGTCAAATTGAACATTTGATACAATGTATGTAGAGGAAAGTCATTTGTTTTAAATAATAGAAACTACTTATTTACCACTAGCGTGGGTAATATCTACTGTTACTAATAAGTAAATACTTTCTAAATTTTGAATCTTATGTACCTACTAGCTTTCATTTTTTTCAGTAAAACCCTAATTAATTTTCTGAAATAAAAGTAACCTAAGCTACTCCTTATAACACCAGCTATCTGCCAGTGAAAGTCCCGTCAAAATTAGTCCAGCCATTTTGGAGGTTAACCGGAACAAACAGACAGACAGACAAGCACACATATTTTTTTTAATTCTGTCTTATAGGTAGCGTATATAATTTCATATGCATTCAGTAAAAAGCTGTTATTTAGACATTACAAACAGACACTTCAATTTTATTTATCTGTAGATAAGCTATTGCAATCTGCATATTTCTTCTTCAAAACTTATACTCGTACATTTGCATATTTGAATGGCTCAATAAATTTAACTAACAGTAATTACAACTATAATTTATTATTCTTAAATTAAATAACAAAAACGATATTGACCTACAAGTGAACTGGACCCGGCTGTTCTTTACCGCAGCAATAAACAAATTATTATATTATATTTGCTACCTCATTAGAGAGCAAAAAATTATTTCGCGGCGCTTGACCGCGCCGCGTGGTCGGTGCTCGCATTACGTTACCTAATTTTTTTCATTAACACCGTCTTTGTCACCTATAACCTCGTGGTAAGCGATCTGTTACATGGCTACGAGAAGGGCTTCGGCACACTCACTGGCTATAGTTTCAATCTCAATATAAATATTAGGCAACGGGGTTATGAAATTATTACAGCACAGGTTGTTGAACAGGAAACATCTCAATATGAAAACAGCAATGAGCTTGTTTTGTGTGATGGCGTGCGTCTCGGCCGTGCAGGTCGGGTTCGTCGCCCCGGCTACTAGTTATATATACCGGAGCGACAACGGCGGACCAGCCAGCTTCGTCCAGGTGGGAGCCCACGGCTACCAGCAGCCACAAGCCTTCGCAGCTCCCTTACCCATCATCCAACAACATAAACCTCTGGAGACTTATGACATAGCACCTGTACCACTGCCTTATGTCGCTGCGAAACCAATTATCGTGGAGGACGCTGAAGAAGATGATGACAGCTCCGACGAGTCCGAAGAAAGCGGAGAGGATGGGTTAATAGGGTATGGAGCCGGTCACAAGGCTGGAGGCGGCAGTTCATATGACGAACAACATCATGCTGCTCACGGTGAAAAGGGCAGCAAGGGCTACCACAGTGTGGGCCACCACGCCAAGGGCGCCGCCGGAAGTTATGGCAAGGAACACAAGGAAGGACACTTTGACGAGGCTAAGGGAGAGAAGGGAGCTCATCACAACGAAGCCGATGCTCACGGAAGCCATTTCGAAGCTGCTAAAGGATACAAAGGAGGCGATCACGGCCACAAGAAACATTTCAGCAAAGGTGAGGAGGTGACCGGGTACCACAAAGTTTTCCACAAGGATGAATACAAAAAAGACCATGATTTCTATGACGTAGCTGATAAGAGCGGTAACTTCAAGAAGCACGGTTTCCAGGAAGCTCACCATGGCTCTGAAGAAGGGGAACACAAGAAGGCCGGTCATAGCGACTCTGGTTTCAAGAAGGGCGGTTTCGGTAAAGCTGGTTTCCACGACAAGGGGCATTTAGATGAGGCAGAAGAAGGCCACTCCGCCGAGGACGGTGCCGATAGCCACTACAATCACCAAGAAGATTACGGCAAAAAGGGTGGAAGCAGTCACGAGAAAGAATACGCCTTCGCCAACGCCGATGAGTACGATGATGACGACAAACACGACGACGAATGAATTTTAATTTAATGTTGATTATCTGTTGACTAATTTATTGCTATTCTTGGCTATTTTGTTATGTTTGATACTAGATGAAGCTGTAAATATTTTTGTATTGCAGATGTGTAAATAAAAAAATAACTAAAAATTTCTTTTCATTCTATAAAAATCATCTATCAGATCTACAACTATCTCATACCTATATCATTTATCATAATATGATTTCTTTGTAACGTTCGAATCGGGAATTAAAAATCAAAATGAAGCCACAAAAAAAACTGAAAAAATAGTTTTAATTATTTATTATAAGCGCTATTTGCACAAGTTACGAGTAGGTATATTATGTAGGGACAAAAGTGGGACAGAATTTCATGCGAGTGAGATTAGCAGATTATTTTCCAAAACCATTTTAAACTTAACTTTTTTCATTTGTCATGTACCAGTATCTATAACATATGTAACTCGAATCTAAAACGCAATTTGAGGACAAAGGAGGACAAAACATATCTTCCAGTGCCAGCAGACGATAGTCGATGCCAGAGTTGGAATTAAAAATTACCTACTGTTTAATTCAAACGATTTCAAATAAACTAGAAACTAGAACTTCGTTTACATGGGTTAAATGGTTGTGCTTTATTTATGACGTATTTTGAATAGATACTTATAAAAAAATAAAAATTATGTAAATAAATTTACATTTTTCATACTTTTATATACATTTATTCTTTCTTTACTTATCTATGTAATAGAGACTCTTCGCTCCGCTCGGGTTCGTCCCTAGTTACGTTGTAACGTTTAGTATAGATTTCATAGACATGAGACATTTTCTCGCAGTAAAAAGTATCCTATATGTTGACCCAGATAACCAGCTACCATAATACCAAATTTTATCAAAATCTGTCCAGTGGTTTTCCTGTAATACGTTCCCAGTTAGAGATTTATTTTTTATATTATAGATTCGGCCTCTATCCATAATAATGTCTATTTCAATAAGATGTTCTAAAAAATATTCAATATACAGATTCGGCTCAGAATTTTATTATATGTATAGACTAGCGAGTCACCCTTGCTTCGCTTCCGGTTTGTCCCTAGACAAAAACAAATCTATCCCATGGGAACCGTAGGTACATTTTTCCGGGATTATATATAGCCTATAGCCTCCTCAGTTAACGGGCTATCTAATGCAAAAAGAATTTTTCAAATCGGATTAGTAGTTCCTGAGATTAGCGCGTTCAACCAAACAAACAAACAAACAAACAAATTCTTCAGCTTTATAATATTAGTATAGATGATAGTACCATTCCTTTTCCCTCTTATTAAGTTTTAACCCTCTCACCAAAAATCTGTCTCATGTCTGGTAAGTGGTAAAGATTGCTCAATACTCAGACGACGGCTGTACTTATTGTCTTCTTATTGTGTGTGCAATAAAGAAATAAATTCCTTAATTATAGATAGATTTGTTATAAAGACAAATAAACGAATACTTGAATTGTAATTAAATTAACCGTTAAGTTCTGACGGTCTTAGCACTAGAGATGGCCTTGAATATTTTCGAAATCGATTTTTTTTAAATTGATTTAGCGTGACGTACTATAACTAATCTAATTTGTTATTAATAAAAATTATATTATGTTGGTAAACTATAAATTATCTATGCCATTTACAAGATATTTCAATGAATGCTATATAGGTTGATATTTATTATTATAAAATTAAAAAGTTATTTAGCTTTTACTACTTATTAATTTGAAGTATGAAGGAATTTTTATATTTTGTCACAACTACATTTAATTAATGAAAATTTAACATTCAAGTAATGAATAACATTTTTAAATTTATCCAAGTACTCATAGGTAGGTATACTAAATTCAAAAATAAATAAAAAAAGCAATTCACATGCTTGTTTTGAAAATGTAGTGAAGCATGTTCAAATCCTGGATTCCACTCTTCTGAGATTTACATATACGAATCTTATTTTTCACGAGATTTAGAACGACATGAGGAAAGTTACATGTTTGAGAGAACTTAAATAGTTTTCAAAAGACTTATAAAGTCTACCAACCCGCATTTGTCTAATGTGGTGGGCTATGGCCTAATCCCTTTTGCTTTGAGTGTCCATGCACAGTGGAATGTTAATGGGATTGAATTATAATTTTACTTAAATGAAAATATGTTTAAAGCTGTTTTTAAGACACTCTGTTTATATAATTATATTTGGGTAAAAACGTTATAAGTAGAAGAATATAACAATATATAGATTTGAAATGTTGAATCAGAATTGAATTTAAAAGTAAGTTATACGTATTTTCATTTTACAGTGATATATAGAAAATAGAATAGAATAGAAACTTACGATATCAAACGTATATCAAACCCTTACTATATCAGAAAGGAATATATGTCTTTTGACTAAGAATGTACGTCCTAAGTCTTTTGCCTTAGAACTTTATAAAATAAATAACGCAATAATATTCATACTCACTTTAAATTATGTATGGCCTAAAATAAATAAGACTTAAAGCTATGATAGAGTATAATTATTATTTAAGAAGTTTCAATCTAGTAGTTCATTTGGTAAAGATGGCTTGTAAATTATAATGATTTGTTTAGTCTGTTACTACCTTGACCGATCCATGTCAGTGAACCGATTAGTTGTATCAATTAAGATGCAACCACGTGGAACTTTAAATGAGATTTAAAAAAACTTACCCTTGTTCACGAATTTACAACAAAGGCTATATAAACTAAACACAATGCATGTATGTCAGTGTCGTAACCTACTTTGATTGCACAAGATCCACAAAAAAATTAGAGCATAATGCAAAAGAAATTATTTTTTATACTGTCACTGACATTAATTTTACGTTGGGTGAAATCATTACCATTGGATTTAGGCTCATTGGAATACGATAATCTTGAGACTGATTTATCAAATTTGAAATACGAATCTAGTGGAAGAGACTTAAATGATTTTTTTAAATCTACCAATGAAAATGTTGCAAATGATAGAAGTGATAAAAACAAATCAAAAGTTAAAACAGATATTTCTGGTTTCAGGAACAAAAATTCTGACAGTACAGGATTAAATCTAAAGTATAATATTGAAGATTTAAAGAAATTCCTCAAACAAGTTGGTTTACACGATGTAGGATCTTATGATGATGGTGCAATTTATGGAATAGTCAAAGGATTAGCTGCGAAAGGGGTTGATGTCACAGGAAATGAAGAAAGGAAATATAAAAAAGGGACTAAATCTAAAGGATTCCATAATATTTCTCATAAAGATGAATATAATCGGAATAATGAATTTTATGAAGAAGATGAAACCAGTGGGGTAATAAAAAAAGTTGGTGCAAAAGGACTAGGATTCGAAACACGCGCTGGTGCAGGTCTTAAAAAGGGGTATTTTCATCATGATCTTGACAAAGGACTGTTCGGTAAACAAGGTGCTTCAGATAAAGGAACTCTTAATAAGGAGTTAGAAAAATTTGCTGATTCTCAAGGATTTGATGCTTATTTCAAAAGTAGTGATAAATAATAGGTACTTTTAATAACCTTACACCAATTACATAGATTTTTAAAGAAACCTATAATTTATTGTTTTTAATAAATCTGTATATTAAATTTTTACTTTAAAAATAAATAGATCACACTTTAGAGTGATGTGTTTTATCAATAAATCATTCAAAAATGAAATGCGTTTGTGATCGCAATATTTGCACTCCACGTCTTAATATCCGTTACTAACAGTTATGTACTTATAAAGGGTAGATAATGACTTCAGTGTAGTGTTGGTAAGAAATATGTAATTTGAATACATTTCTTTTATATTAAATATGGAATTTAGATTATTACATATAAAAGGTAAAATATATTCCGAGAGACGAGAAACTGAGAAAGAAAAAGTAGTTTAGAGTTTGTGAAAAAAAAGTTTTATAACAGTGGCGTTTTTATTTTTTCAGATTTACTTTACCTTGGGTGCCTTAACTACATATACTGTTTACATTTAATTCCGTCTAATAATCACTACAATCCGTCGTGTTGTGGTATTTTTCCATATGAAACTCAATTAAATTATCCATTCATGGTGAACTCTGAAACTGACCCTTATGTCAGTGGACAAGAAAGCTTTGGTATAAATTTGCCACTTCCATTTGTAAACCCCGATGAAACACAAACTACTCAGAAAGCGTACAGTTGTTCGCTACTTATGTGCTCCGAAGATAAGTCAACACCAGTGTGCGCCTGCAATTATATCACAGGCAATGTTGTAACATTTAAAAATAATTGCGACATGAACAAACATAATTGCAGGTTTGACACAGGTATTTTTTTGTAGATACTCCATTTAATAATATGAAACTTTAAAAAAATTAAAGCTCTTTAAGAATACTAATAAAATATTTTCTTTTTTAGCATTCAAAGTAATATTGAATGAGATATGCCCATGGGAATTCAAATCTCGTCGTACTAACAATGAAGTCGAATTGGATTACAGTGATCCCAAGTACTATAATAATAAAGATTGAGACAATTTATTTAAAAATAAAAGAATGTTAATGAACATTTATTTTAATACTGTCAAATTCTATGCGGCTTTAATATATTTAATATATTTTTATTATAATTTCTATGGTAGAATTAAATCAAGATAAAAAATATTTATAAAAGGTATGTAATTGATATAAAATAATAATGAAGGCAGTGATTTGATTTACTTTGAGGATGCTTGCTGTCTACTATTTATTTCAAATAATAAAACTTCTGACTAATTTATCAACTGTAGAAATTGTGAAACGTAACCGTAATATATATATATATATATATATATATATATATATATATATACACACACACTATACTATACTATGATTTGATTATGATTATGAGTAAATACTAAATAGTGAATCTATCAGCCATCGTGCATAGTTGACTGTCATAAATTTATTTAATGTAGTTTTAAATAAATTAAATTATTATTAGAGTATTTAAATTTCTGAATATAAAACTAAATGTTTTACATATCATCATATCGTATATTATGTAAGATCGATAGTACGTAATTATCGATTACATACACGATATGATATTAATCGATACGAACCAATATCATAATAAACAAAATTGGAAGCACTAAAATGATAACACATGTTTTATTGTCTATGCTCATTGAGGATTGTCACTTTTGCTGTCAATATTCTCTATAGTCTTTGTCTATCTAAATGAATTGAAGTGTTTGTGTTAATGATTGTGAAACAAAGAATATTACAATACGAAATAGATGAGGCTCAGTAGAGAACACCTCTTTAACAATACTCATGAGTACGGAAGAGACTCTGTTGAATCTCGATTTCGACAAGCCCAACACAGGCATTACGCCTCCCGATGACGGCGTGGTATCTCTGTCCAGTAGTGCCGAGGACATTTGTTTAGTGCCAGAGGTCGGATTCGAAGGAAACGTGGATTCTCCAGGTGTAAATCGCGAGTCGCAGCCGCTCCTTGGCGGCCGCGGCGACCTAGAAGTCTCTTTCAACCATTTTCCAGGTAATAATCAATTTAATTTGCTTACGATTACTATTTTCCTTAATTAATATAGTCTAGACGACATCTTTCATTAACTAATGTATTCAAATGTTTCTGTCGCTGAAATCACATAGAGTTTAGTAGTACTAGTAGTTATTTGATCTCACGAACTTTTATAAGGTTTCCTATAATACAATATGACTAAATCATTGCTTCGTTCCCATTGTCATTTAACCAAAATACGACATGAATCGACAATTTAACCTTGACATAAAATATATTATCCTCATTTAGTTGTTTTTGTTTTAAATAGTAATTTTAAACTTCAGACCAAACTTCAGGTTATTGCTGACTAACAAAAAATAAGTGTATTTTTCCAAAGAGTAAACATTGTGTATGAACATAGGCACAGATAAACATTTTCATGTCAATTTTCAGTGGAGTGTAACAGCTGTGTAGTTTTCAGGCTTTGTTTTTAGTAATTCAGTTGTGATGGAATTTCCTTTTCAATGTAGTGAGTTAACCATTCATTCGATTTTATGACATTTTTCTGATTTTATTTACAGAAAAGTATTGAATATTATTTTTTGGTAAAAACAAGGTATCCATATGGCACATTTGTATTTTGATAGATTAAGGTATTATGTTGATACTAAATATTAGAGTTAGGAAATACACTACAAAAGATTATGATATTAAAAACATTATTATGGACATTCATTTTTTTTATCATTTTATCTAATCATCTACTATAACTAATGGAAAGTTTATTTGCTCACAAATAATATGTTATTTCTTCAAAAACACATTAATCATGTGTACATGTAATATACAGTTTTATACAGCAGTTTTGTGTATCTTAGGTGAAATAAAATGTTATTATGATAAAAGTATACTCCTTAAATGTTAAAAAACCACTGATATTATTGTACAAGTCTGTTTTCATTGAATTACAAACAAACTGGTTATGAGTATAAAATTATCATTCAAAAATCTAGTTAAACTAATAAAAATAAAATAATTACAATTTAACGACATTGAAAAATTATGCTAATTTTTATAAACAAAATTAAGCATGTATTTTTACTACCTGCTTTGATTTCCTTATATGTATATGATTATTCTTATATGTAAAAATGTATATAATATATTATACTTAAGTATTTATATATAATTAAAAAAGTGAAAAGAAAGGAAGTCCTTGCTAAGTATTGTCATTATTTTGTCTGTGAGTCAAAAGAGAGGGGAATAAAATATTGTTATAGTGTTAAGCAACTGGGAAACAAATATAAGTTGGATTTTATGCCAGATTTTACCTTTTTATATTAGTTGTTGTTGTCTCAGATGAAACATGTCCACTGCTGGTCTTAGGCCTTCTCCAAAAATTTCCACAACTGCTGGACTTTTATATTAGTGTTTGCTTGTTACTCTACTATTGTCAAGTAATTATTTCTGTACTAGCAGCTCATCCACACTTTACTCGGGTTTGTCCCTATGTACATTTTAATGGTTTGTTGGAAGAAAAAATCTCTGTGAAAAACAAATCTATCCCATGGGAACCATACATTTTTCCAGTATGAAAAGTAACCTATGTGCTATTCCAGACTATCTGCATTTCAGATTTCATCCAGATCCATGATTAAGTAATAAACATCCATCCATCCAAACTTTCACATTTATAATATTAAAGGGATGAAAAATGGGTTTAATTCTATGTATATAGATAAAGTTTGCGATTTAATGTAACTCCAACTTTTGTGAAAGCAAATAACACAATTGAAGTTAATTAAAAGAACATAATTGTTTTCTTTTTTAAAGAACACACTATGAGAGCTTGAGTATTCTACTTTTTCTAAGTTTTCTACTGCAACCTGATTATTTATGTTTTATAACAGTTGTTAATTTTTTACCATATTGTAATTTATAATAAGGCAGTGGTAGTGAGTTCAAATCCCGGGTCTCGCACCTCTTGATATTTTAATATGAATCGAATCATTTCTAACATGATTACCACTTGCCTTACGGTGAAGGTAAACATCGTGAGGAAACCTGCATGTTTGAGAAAACCTAGCAAGTTTTCGAAAGACATGTCAAGTCCGCCAATCCGCATTTGGCCAGCGTGGTGGGCTATGGCCTGATTCCCCTCGTATTGAAGGGAGGCCCATGCCCTGCAGTGGGACGTTAAAAAAAAGGCTGAATACAATTTATAATTGATTACTCACCACATAAATGATATTTAAGATTAAACTGAAGTAGTTTAAAACACATGAAACAACTTAAACTCAACTGAAAGAAAAGCTTTTATGTTTGTAAACACACAAAAATAATATGCAGGTAACAACGATACTTTAGTTGTAGTCATTGTACTTTTTAAATTCACTGAATCAGCTGAGCTTACAAGCACAATGCATTTTGAATTACTCTAGTGATTCCGAGATAAGCTGTAAACAAACTATGAGTTCAGCTTTGTTTCACTACACAAAAGGTAAAATGCTTTATTTTTACCTGTGAGTGAGGTTCTGTCATTGATGAAAGAACGAAATTGAACATTTGAAACTAGCTACTTACCTTTGCTTTGCTCAGACTACATCCCTAGGTGTCTTTGGTATTTATATAATATTATACTAGCGCCTCACCCTTGCTTCACTCGGGTTTGTCCCTAGGTGATTCATAAACTGACATAACTTTCTTATTTATGAACCGATTGAAATAAAACAAATACTAAATGTTAAGTTAAGCTTACTACAATATTTTAGTGAAAATCGCACCCAAATCGGTTAAACCGTTTCTGAGATTATCGCGCACAAACGCACAGACAAACAGACAAAAATTCAAAAAAATGTTTTGGGTTCTACTGCGTTAATAAAGACCCTCAATAATAGTTTTTCTCAAATATCTTCCATGTACAGACAGCGATCAGTTAAACTTTTATTTTATACATATACTGTATATATGAATAGATATAGGCCTCATAATCGTGGGTTCATTGCTTAATTCACCTCCTCTGGGCATTGAACTTGCGACCACTTGTAACCGTCATGTATACACATAGATTGCGTCAGATCGTTACTATATAATACTTATCTTATAAATGTCTTCATTTAAAGTCTCGTCTCTCGAAAACTAATTGGGCACGTGCCGACATTTGAAATTCAAAATGATATTCGTATTATAAAGAACATTATTTACTCGAGTCTGTCGAAGAAAGATTTGAATAAAAATGCAGTTCCCCTTAATTCAACTTGATCGCCTTGTTCTGTGAGTTTGTACGTATTTATTTTGACTTACTGAAGACGTTACATCACATGCGGGCTCATGGTGTGCGTACATGGGGTTTTAAATCGATAGGCATAATTCGGGAAGCTATAACATTGGCGTAGCAAAGTTAAAGTTCAACACACTTATAGAGGTATACAAAAAATATATTTTTAATCTACTTATACTAATATCCTTATTTAAAAACTAATAAAAAAAATAAATATTTATTGGTTTCTACGTGGCTTTTGTCGCTTTTGATGAGATCCTATTGGAGTTTTTCGATAGGGATGAGAAGGCTAAAACAATTATATGCCTAAATTATTTCATAGATAAGTATATAATAATTAATAATGTTATACGTACGTTGAACGTTCAACTATTTAATCTAAAGGTAACCTTTGACACGCCAAATCATTCTCGATTTGATTCAATTTAATTATTTTACATAACTTTTTAATTTAGACACATTATCAATCGAAAAATATGTATATAGGCACTGTATTTAACTTCGAGATTACATATTTTATGTATTAGAAGGTCTTCCACGCGACTTTTCTTATTGATATATTTTCATTTTAAATGAAACTATCTTTTAGGACTTTTCCGCGAAAAAATCCGAAAAGATAGTTTTATTTAGAACTAGCTTGCTTCCCCATACAAACTTTCATTCCCATTCTCACCCTCTTAAGGTATGATTTCCGGGATAAGAACTATTTTACTCACTCACTTTTCATGTCATGAGATTTAAAATCTTATTTTAGTAAAAGAGATGATGATTTTTAAGGAGTATCACATATATATGTAGTTTCCTATTTTTCATTCCAAAAACATATTTATTTACATTTTAATAAATATTTACATTTTATTAATATTAATTTTTTCTCTTTCTTCTCTCGCCTTCTCGTTGACTGGGAACAGCTGAGTGGGTTGGCTACTTAGAACTACCTTGGTACATTCATTGTCTAATAAATATATGGAGTTACCTGCTAAATAATTTTAGACGACGTTATATGATCCCTAGAAACCTGAGCCCGCCGTACGCAAGGTATTCGTGCGGTTCCACACTAATTGAATTTACTCCATAGTCCCTTGAGGAGTCCCTTCTCTAACTGTAAATAATTTATGAATTATATTATGTACACAAAAGGGGGTCTTCTGATGAGGGATAAAGGGTTTGAGAATACGATTTGTTTAATCCCCGACGCAAAAAGTGGGGTGTTATAAGTTTGACATGTCTGTCTGTGTATGCGTGTCTGTCTGTGGCATTTTGATGCGGTTTTTTTTATATTTCTTTTGGTATAAGATAGTGGATACAGTTTTCGTGTCAGAGCTTGTCAATTTAGAACTGCTGACATATTGTTAACGATCGTCACCAATCGTCAACAACTTCCGAAACATGAGAACGCTTAGTTTTTATGTTGCTTGTGTATCGAGTAGGTACTTGCGGCAGTGCCAACTGCCAGTTACATCACTAATAATAACTAAAATTTTATTTGAATAATACAGCATATTAATGCTGTATTATTCAGATGAAATTTAAAAATGAGTTAGTAATAAATTGTCATTTTTACACATTTCTAGAAACAATATGTGGTTGGAATAGAGTAAATAAATAAATAAATGTGTTGGGACATTAACACACAGTTCCACGTACCATCCAGTTCCATGGTACTTATTTATTATTATACATATTATAAATATAAACACCCATGAGTGGAGTATAAACATTTGTGCTCACCACACAAATTAATGCCTCCTGCGGGATTCAAACCCGCGACCGCTGGCACAGCTAGTAGGGTCACTACAAACTGAGCCAAACGTGTCGTCAAAGTGGGAGTGAATGTTCGAGCGACGTTTTTTCTGCTCGTATTTTCATATAAGCCACACCACTTTAATGTAAAAATATACAAATCTATACATATAATAAAATTCTAACTAAGCCGAATCTGTACATTAAATATTTTTTGGAAAATCTTATTGAAATAGACATTATTATCGATGTAGAGGCCGAATCTATAGTTTATAGAATTTTTGTCTGTCTGTCTGTCTGTTACCGCATCATAAAAAAACCGCTGGAGGGATTTTGATGAAATTTGGTATGATGATAGCTGGTGGTATATAAATATACACAAAAGATATCATGCCTTATGTAAGAAGACCCAGTGCAGCACAGGTGTGAGAGCGAGTTGTAGTTTTTTATTACGTTTTCTAACATTTTCTTTCTTGTTAAAGTAAGGCTTCTAGTTCATATTATAAATCCTTTATTAGAAATAAATATTCACTGATAAGTGTTGGATGGGGAAGTAGTTGATTTATTGATATTTCTATCTTATAATATTTAATGAGGAATATTTCGGAAATGGCTCTAACGATTTGGATCAAATTTTGTATAAATAGATGAGGTTTTGTTTTTTAAGTCATATTTTCTGTCTGTCTGTTACCGCATCACGGAAAAACCACTGAAGGGATTTTGATGAAATTTGGTATTATAATAGCTGGTTATCCGGGTCAACATATAGGATACTTTTTACTGGGGGAAAATATCTCATCTCTGAGAAACCTATACTAAACGTTAAAACGTAAGCATGGAACCTGAGCGGAGCGAGGGTGACTCGCTAGTATACTGTAAAAAACACAAACTCGTAAAAAACGAAGTTACAGTGTTATGCTTCTCAAGTACAGAAATATAGACCTATTCCTGACGTTTAAACAAGTACCTACCTACCTTTAAATCTATACTTATACTTATTAATATTATAAAGCTGAAGAGTTTGTTTGATTGTTTGTTTGGTTGAACGCGCTAATCTCAGAAACTACTGGATGGAATAGAAAAATTATTTTTGTGTTGGATAGTCCATTTATCGAGGAAGGCTTTAGGCTATATATCATCCCGGAAAAATGTGCGGTTCCCGTGGGATAGAGTTGTTTTTGTCTAGAGACAAACCCGAAGCGAAGCGAGGGTGAGTCGCTAGTATGAGAATAGAAGTATGTAAAATGAGATGCTTAAGAATAATTGTATTTTTGAAGTTATACTCTTTTCGGGACGTTTGGCAAAAAATTATGAGAGCAAATTTTTAAGATGCGCGCGCACACCGACAGCCAAAAAGCGACATGATGAAGTTAGCTGATAATTGTTTGTTACCATAGTAACTGTTGTTATTGTCTGACGAATGATATATCTATACATATAATAAAATTGTAACTGAGCCGAATCTGTACATTATATATTTTTTGGAAAATCTTATTGAAATAGACTTTATTATCGATACAGAAGCCAAATCTATAGTTTTTACAATTTTTGTCTGTCTGTCTGTCTGTTACCGCATCACGGGAAAACCACTGGACAGATTTTGATAAAATTTGGTATGATGATAGCTGTTTATCCGGGTCAACATATAGGATAGTTTTTACTGCGGGAAAATATCTCATCTCTGAGCTAAACGTTAAAACCTAACTAGGGACGAACCCGAGCGAAGCGAGGGTGAGTTGCTAGTAATATTATATTCTTTCCCCAAATGATATTCTATAAATATATGATTGTAATATGTCTAATATGCCTTATTTATTTTATTAATTTATCATTCCTTTTACAAACAGAGAGTTGTGACATACGGGATGAAATCTTTAGCTATTTTTGTTCTGTTACGCCAAAGAAGTATAACTTCTTACGTGCGTACATAACGTACACACGTTTTTTTTTTTAACTACAACTAAATTAAAATCTTTGGACAAATGAAAATAGCTAAAGATATGAGTATACTAATTATATTAAGTTGAATCATTTACATGTTTAAAAGCTTTACGTCGATTGTGGAATTTGAGGTCAATATTATATGTTTTTCAAACCTGTTTAATGTTCATATGATTTGAAAAAATTATTATATTTTATCGACCAATATCCTTCGTGTCTTCTCCATTCTACGTGACATTGGTGAAGTAAGATTACTTCTCAGCAACAAGCACAAAGCACAGATGTGCTCAACTGGCACGCTTTGAAGCCATTGACAAGATAATTGAATTGAAGATTTCATATTACCATTGACTAGACTTGACAAAAACAAATCTATCCCACGGGAACCGTACATTTTTCTGGGATGACATAATATAGCCTATAGCCTTCCTCAGTTAACGGGCTATCTAATGCAAAAAGAATTTTTCAAATCGGATTAGTAGTTCCTGAGATTAGCGCTTTCAACCAAACAAACAAACAAAACTCTTCAGCTTTATAATATTAGTATAGATTTTAGACGACAAAATATTTTTTTTTAGTGTTTTTTTACTAACGACCCGGGTATTTTATAAAAAAAAATCTATAGTAATAATTTTTATATGCAGGTGTCAAATGTTTTGTTTTTTCATGCCATATCAAGATATCGTTAAGCTAATATTAAACTCGGATCTATAATTTGATTGTGGAAAAAAACATCTTTGTTAATTAGAAAAGTCACCTGAACTCAAAACAAACATCTGAGTTGAGCACACCCCCCTTTTTCAATGTCGGTCAAAATAACAGATGTATAGTATGGACTTCGTAAAACATCCCTTTTACGTGCTGTATACTAAATATATTTTAGTGCCTAGTACTTTTAGTGCTAAGTTTTTAAAGATTTGATTTCATTTTTGACTTTTGATTTCTGCTGAAATTGATAATTGTATTATTTGAATATAATTAGAATGTAAAGTATCTAGAAAAACATCGTTCTACAGAGATTGCTTAAGAAACTGGGATATGTTTGTTTTTAAGAGTTACCGTGTCTAGTTTATATGTAGTTCGACGTTATATTTTAACTCTTCCACAGTGTACGTTAAAACCTACGGTTTACGACCTAGTGGGCAGGTAGGTATGTATTGGCATTGCGCCAAATAGACCTCGAAAGGTCAAGGTTTTACTTTTGTAAGTACATACATATGTAACTATCGCGGCTTTGTTCGCTGGTATTGTACATTATTATATGACAATACAGTTACATATATACATATAATAAAATTCTAACTGTGTTGAATCTGTAGATTAAATATTTTTTGGAAAATCTTATTGAAATAGACATTTTTATCGATCCAGACACCGAATCTATAGTTTTTTGAATTTCTGTCTGTCTGTCTGTGACCGCATCATGATAAACCACTGGACAGACTTTGATGACATTTGGTATGATAGAGCTGGTTATGCGGGTCAACGTATAGGATACTTTTTACCGCGGAAAAATATCTCACCTCTGAGAAATCTATACTAAACGTTAAAACATAACTAGGGACGAACCCGAGCGGAGCGAGGATGAGTCGCTAGTTATTATATGAGAGTACAGTCTATCTTCTGATATATATAATACCTAAATAAAAATGAAAAATGTTCGTTGGTAAGCTACGTAATGCTTCATTTAAGAACGGCTGACCGATTAATAAACAAAATTGAAATTATTTTTGGTGGCAGCAATCTAAACAGATCTTCAAAGCAGTTATATAGCTAATATATTAACATATATAATAATATATTAATTCAAGATTTATAAATACTTGACTATCTACAAAGCTTCATCAACATTGGTCTACATCTTTTGGATATCTACTTCAGAAAATAATAGGCGATGAAAATTTGTATGGAAGCTCGTCATTTACTAAAATAGAAATATCGGAGTAATGGCAAATAGCTGAGGGTTCAGTTCTTGCAAAGAAGAAAATGCTTTCCCCTGAAATCACTTGTTGAATTTTTAATCACTTCTCTATCCAAATGTCAAATACATACAGTAGCGCTCAAAAGTATTTTGACAACATAAAATTCATTATTATTCCTCTTATAATAAAACACTATCGGACAGTGTCTTGAGTATAGTGGAGAGCATTATAACTACGATTATTTGAACGTCATGTTACGACTTGTTTCGACTTGTCACTTTATGCTGCTTGACGAATGTGACTTTCAGCGAGCTCAAAAGTATTTTGACACACAGTTTGCTCCGTAAATTCGTGGATGTTACTTGCTTCTTTCTTCTGATTTCTACTGATATTTACTTACAGTAATTATTTCAATATGCCGAAATGTAAAGAATATCCCAGTGATTTTAGAAAAGCCGTGATAAATGCGCTAAAGCAAGGATTGAAACAAATCGAAATTGCTCGTATTTTCAAAGTGTCTAGTCAGCTCGTTAGTGCATGGAATAAATTGTATAATAAACGAAAGACTGTCGAAAATAAGCCTCGCAATGGACGTCCAAACAAAACGTCTCCTAAAGTCGATCGTATCATAAAAAAGTTATCAACAAATGATGTTCGCAAGTCGGCTGTTAATTTGGAACTATTATATTAACTGTCTTTCGTTTATTATACAATTTATTCCATGCACTAACGAGCTGACTAGACACTTTGAAAATACGAGCAATTTCGATTTGTTTCAATCCTTGCTTTAGCGCATTTATCACGGCTTTTCTAAAATCACTGGGATATTCTTTACATTTCGGCATATTGAAATAATTACTGTAAGTAAATATCAGTAGAAATCAGAAGAAAGAAGCAAGTAACATCCACGAATTTACGGAGCAAACTGTGTGTCAAAATACTTTTGAGCTCGCTGAAAGTCACATTCGTCAAGCAGCATAAAGTGACAAGTCGAAACAAGTCGTAACATGACGTTCAAATAATCGTAGTTATAATGCTCTCCACTATACTCAAGACACTGTCCGATAGTGTTTTATTATAAGAGGAATAATAATGAATTTTATGTTGTCAAAATACTTTTGAGCGCTACTGTATGTGCCATATCTCTATATAAATAAAAATGAATGTTGCTAAGCGCAAAACTCGAGAACGGCCCGACCAATTCAAGTATTTTTTTTTTTCGTATGTTCCTTAAGGTACACGGAGAGTTTTAATAAAAATAAAGAGAAAAAATATAAAATAATCTGCCTACTTTTCTATACCTATGTATGAACATTGTACTTACCGTTAAAACGTATGTACCTAGGGACGAACCCGAGGGAAGCGAGGGCGAGTCGCTAGTTATATCATAATTTTGAGATGGTTGAGGGATCAGGAAGTAGTATTTCAGTTTTAAATTTAGTTAGAACTAGCACTACCCGCGGCTTTGCCCGCGTTCAAACTTCCGATCGCTACCAAACTTCACAGGATCACCCGCTCGGCTAATATAAGGCTCGGCTATAAGGTTGCCTGAAAATTTCATCATAATCGCTCCAGCTTTTTTGTATTCCATAGGGAACGTAAATACATATATCAATATATACATATTATATAGATTAAGATTTTTGTCGTGTTCCAGATGACCCGCAGTTCAGCGAGCTGCTGTGGCAGGCGGAGGTGGCCATCGACAATGGGATATTTCCCGAGCGGATATACCAGGGCTCGAGTGGCTCCTACTTCGTTAAGAATCCTGGCGGGGTGAGTTTGTCTTCTTAATGCTATTACAGTGTAAAAATGTATACAGTAGGCGATTACCATTGATTTTTATCCGAATGTTGTGAAGCACAAAGGAGGGTTATAAAGTTTAAAATTTACGGGAGGGTTTATTTACGAGAATATTTGACATTTTGATTAAAACTACCTTTTCGGAGTTTTTCCAAAAATCAAAATAAATCCGCGAAAAAATCCGAAAAGATAGTTTTATTTAAAAATCTGGATCTCAACTACAACTAAAAAGTAAAAACCATCTGAGTGACCTCGCTGGTCAAGTGCGGGTTGGCAGACTTCACATGTCTTTCGAGAACTCGCTAGGTTCTTTCAGACATGCAGGTTTTCTCACGATGTTTTCCTTCACTGTAAGACAAATGGTAATCATGTTGGAAATGATTCACATATGAAAATATCAGAGGTGCGAGACCCGAGATTTGAACCCGCTTCTTCTTCGGTTTCCCAAGCGAGCGCGTTATCACTGGGCTACCACTGTCTCAATGTGGTGAGACGAGTCGTGAAACAGGTTGTGTGACATTGAATCGCGTTGCATAATTTTAATGTAGGGCGTAATGTATAATTATTATTTATCAGTCGCCAGCTCTCGCTTCATTAATTATGAATATTATATTTAAATTATATTTCAAAAAACTATATACACTTTTAACCAACAGACAAACAACTTTTAATATATGGGAGTCGTCATATGAATCGAATGAGGTCAAACTTGAAGGTTATTTGTAGCCATTAACAGTGAGGGTGTTCTGGCTCCACCATTTAATCAGGTCGATGACATCAATATATTTTGATCTTTGCTCTGAAAGAAGAAAAAATCTACATACAAACGAATGAATAAACACTTCCGTATTAAATGTAAGGTGTATTAAATAGTGTGCGTCCCTATGTCCTTAACAATAGACTATGTGGTCCAGTTCGTAATCTATCTGTGTGTTAAATTTTATCAAAATTCCTCCAGCCGTGAAAGAGTAACATCACACATACACGTGATCATGATTGCTGTAAAGTATTCGAAACATCGGGAACCAAAAATAAATAAATATGTTGGGACATTAACACACAGTACCATCTAGTTCCATAGTAAGCTACGAGTCCTGTGTTATGGATACCAGATAGTTGATACATTACACATATATAACTCTAAATACATACATATTATAAATATAAACACTGGACTGGAGTACAAACATTCGTGCTCAACACACAAATGAATGCCCCCAGCGGGATGCGAACCCGCGACCGCTGGCACAGCAAGTAGGGTTACTACAAAGTGAGCTAAACGTGTCATCAAAATAAATCCGGGAAAAAATCCGAAAAGATTATTTAAAAAACACATACCTACATTAAAAAATTGTCGCATTTGTAATAGCAGCTCGATAGACGTAGTTTAGGAAAATAGTATAATATATAGTTATTGTCAATGTTTGGTTGTCACAAGTTTCTAACAAACAGACAGACAAAATGACAAGATTTATTAACATATATATCAAAATGTAAGGAAGACGCGTATGTATGTATAATTTATATCGTAACGTACTCACGGGACTTTGATCTATTATTCATCATTATGTTATGTCACAGCACTGCGCGTCCGTCGCACCAATAAAACCAATACAAGAAATAATTATTGAGATTGGCGACCTGAATCATCTATATAGATTTTTTTCAGAACTAATCAATTCACATTATGTTGCTAGTTTTTGCCCTCGGTTTCGCTCACATATCTATATATTAATATGTGAAGCAAAAATTAACTACCTCTTTTTACGAAAATTGCGCGGACGGAGGAGTGTGAAATTTCCCACACTTATAGTTTATATACAGAAGGAGTGCAGAATGCTAATATTTTTTTTTAATTATGCATAAAAAATACATTAAATCAATAAAAAAAAACATTACACCCACTACCATGTATTTGACACACACACGCATATATACTCTTTTGTTTATTGTTAAAGTCTGTGGTCAAATTGAGAATAGATTAATATTGTAATATACGCAAGACAATAAATATATAACTTAATGAATCATGGCTGATTTTCAACCACGCGGCGATCACTAGTAATAATAATACTGTCCTCTTGACCGCTTTCGGCGACGGCAGCCGATCTCACTGAGACTAGCCATCTGTGCCGGAGACATTATAGTGCACATGTGTGCGCGCAAACGCTAGTGCACTCTTCACTTATTTTACTCTCAAAGTCCGATGGATAACTTGACACGACCGCTAAAAGTTAAGGACTGTCCACACTATAGGTAGTTAGTGCCGATCACGGTTCGTTCTAGTTCCAAAAAGAATGAGTGCATTCACACTATCAGTAAAAACTAAAAATCAAGTCCCGGTCCAATCACACACCAGCAACGTTTCTTGTACATACAAAAATATTTTACCAGACCGTTATTGGACTAAAAACGGACTGGGATCGGTGCTATAGTGTGGATCGGCTCTTAAGTCGCGGGACTGACGCGAGACGTGCTCTCCGAGGCACGAGTTGTAACGCCGCCAACTTTCCAATTCAGGGCTATTACTGAGAACTTCCTAACAAAAAAATGATTTTACCGAGAATCCGGTCAGATATTTTTTTTTTTAAATCAGAGAGGAATCATTAAATTCGGATGGATGGTCCATGTTTTTAATGAATAGATATTAAAAAAAATATTCATCGAAATAACTACTTTTATAACTTTGAATTTGGTAAACTTTTTAACTTAATAATAAAAACGTTTATAAATTAATTACAGCTTTTTTAAACGATAAAAAAAAATTAATCGATTATTTTAATAGTCGCTGCAGGTCATCTTTGACATCGTCTAGACTCTAGGTCTTCCTATTTTTTAATTTGTAGGACTTCTAGGATAGGATACCTACGTATATATTCTTGCCTGATGCATATGTAGTATTCAACCCTTTTTTTACGTTAACGGGACGTTAAAAAGGTCTGAATACATACATAGTATCCAGTAGATTTCTCATGATGCCTTCCCCGACAGACAGAGAGACAGACAAAAATTAAAAAAAAAGTACAAGTAGTTCAGCCTCTCTGTATCGATAATAATGATTATTTCAATAAGATTTTTCCAAAAAATATTTAATGTACAGATTCGATTCAGTTACAATTTTATTATATGTATAGATATATATATGGTCGAAGTAGCAAATCTTAAAAAATCTATTAAATTAGCGTATTAGAAGTAATTTAATGTATTTTTATTATTATTTTTTATATAAAAAGCCACCTACTCTTCTTTATGTTCGTCCCAATTACATGTTGTATTATTTATTCTGTACTATAGTATTATTTTTCAATACATATATCTATACACGGAATGTATAGACTGGGCTAGTTTTAATATCGACAAGAAGTAGCCCACATTCTACACTATTATATATAAAAAATCACGCCGGCTACGTGATAGGAGGATATACCGACACACATTTGCATTTATACCTATTATTTGTAAACGCGTTATCGACGTGTGTTTGTCTGTCCATTCTAATCTGCATTTTTAGCAGCTTATGTACGGATGCGTATTATTATTAACATATTACGCGCGTCGTCGGTACCTTTATGAAACGTGGTTTGTGGCCCTAAGATTTTTTTATTGCTCTAAAAACAAAGTTAAACTGTTATTATTTGGCCTTAATCTCTAGGCCAAATGTCAAAAACAGTTTGACGTTTCCGGAGCGCAGATTAAAAAACTCCTTTGCGGGGTTAAGGAGACCCTGAGACAGGTTTTCTTAGTTGGTGTAAAGGAGACATTATATTTTTTATTGTAATTAGCAACTATCATACTTTAATTAATAAAATACTATAATAATATATGATTATTTAATTTGTACCTTGCAAATGCAATTGCGAGGAGGAAAAAAGAAAATAATAAAACATATAATAATTACTTGTAAAAACATAAATTCTTGCAAGTATACTGTACCATAGTATCTTTGCAATACTTATGGCATACTAAACTATAAACTTGAAAGTATGCTATAACCTTAATATATAGATACTCAATAATTCAAACAGTTATAAATGCACTAAATAATGTAATAATTATACGTTAATTTATATTTTAAAACCTCTTTTCAGAAAATAATAGGCGTTTTCAAACCCAAAGATGAGGAGCCATATGGAAGATTAAACCCAAAATGGACGAAATGGATGCACAAACTGTGCTGTCCGTGCTGCTTCGGCAGGTCGTGCCTCATCCCCAACCAGGGGTACCTCTCGGAGGCAGGGGCTAGTTTAGTAGATTCAAAAATCGGCTTAAGAATAGTACCTAAAACTAGGGTAAGTGTATGGAATATTCCTAGACCACTTCAGGTGTTCAGCTTTTACTTTTTCTACTCATTTTAATATGTGCTCCACGCGTGTTTCATAATTTATTAGAAGGTATTTTTCTTCATAACATTTACAATTAACAATACTTTTTTAGATTTACGCGAGTATTTGAAATTTTGAATAAAACTATCATGATCACGGGAGAGACTCTCCCATGACCATGATTGCTGTAAAGCATTCGAAACATCGGGAACCAAAAATCAAAACAAATCTTACCTACTTGAGAGTGAGTTCAATCCTCACTTGAAATGTACTTTTGTGTGTTTCAAAGTATTATAATTCGACAGCTGAATCCGCGGACGTCGAATATGTTTTAATAAAGAGTGATCCCAGATTAGCTGTCGAATTACATAAAATTTCTTGCAGGATACAAAGGTTAAAAGTGTCTTTTTTTATTGCACAGTATATTATTGTATACATGTAAGGAGCTCAATTAGTACAATATTATAATTACAACAATTGTTTCTCTCAGTTTAAATAACCAGTTAATCTTGAATAAAATTCCTTTTAAATAGTAAATAATGTTACTTTTGTACCTTTTTTTATATAAACGTCATTTCTTATTTAAATTTTAAAATTTACAGCTACAGGTGGTTATTGTTATATTTATAGAGGGATGTTTCATATCTGATCTTTTTTACAATACTGTCTTAGCGTTAAACTTAATATTTGGACATTTTAAACAAAACTGGTTATTTTTCGGATTTTTTCGCGGATTTATTTGATCTTCGTCACCATGATTGCTGTATTCAGCCCTTTTTAACGCTCTATTGTTGGGCACGGGTCTCCTTTCAATGCGAGAGGCTTAGGCCATAGTCCACCACGCTGGCCAAGTGCTAGCGGACCTAGCATTTCATTCGAAAACTTGCTAGGTTCTCTCAGACATGCAGGTTTAATCACGATGTTTTCCTTCACCGTAAGACATCGTGGTAATTATGATTGCTGTAAAACATTCGAAACGTCAGGAACCAAAAATCAAAATAAATCCGCAAAAAAAAATCCAAAAAGATTGTTTATATTTAAAATGATCTTTTTCTTCCAGGTGGTGAAATTAGTGTCTGAGACGTTTAATTACTTACGCATCGACCGCGAGAGGTCGCGCCTGAAGCGCGCCATCACCGAGCAGTTCCCCAACCTGCGCTTCAACAGGATGGGATTACCGCCTAAGGTCAGTTAGGTCTTATCTAATAAATTAAATGTTTAATTTGAAGCAGATATATTTCTACAAATAGTGGTTTTTTCCTGAAATTAGAATGTCCCAAAATAGATATTTATTGCAAAAATAAACCCTTTAATAAGACTTTAGTTTTGTTTTTAAAATAGAGAAGAAAAATTCTACTGTAAAATACGAGTATAGGTTGTTTTGAACAAATAAGCAGTAAGGAGGATGAGAATATATAGTAACAGAGGGTATCCCGGTGGTCGGTTGCAGGTGGGGTCGTTCCAGGTGTTCGTGGAGGGGTACAAGGACGCCGACTACTGGCTGCGGAGGTTCGAGCAGGAGCCGCCGCCGGCGCCCGTCATGGACACGTACGTACACACACTTGCCGATATAAATATTTATTATTATTTACAGAGAATATTGAGTCCATTTAATTTTTAAGACTTTAATTTAGTAAAATATTATGCAATTTGATTTTATATTTTACTAGCGACTCACCCTCGCCTCGCTCGGGTTCGCCGCTCCACAAACAAAAACAAATCTATCCCACGGGAACCATTTTTCCGGGATAAAAAGTAGCCTATTTGTTATTCTGATATATGATATAGTTCATTAATTGTCAAGTTTCATTAAAATTCAATCAGTAGTTTTTGTGTAGGTACTAAGCTGTATAAATTACTACAGTTTTATAACTATCCCACAGGAACTCTTTAATTTTCCGGGATAAAAGTTCTAAGATGTTGACCGGGGTTATAAGGTACCATCATACAAAATTTCATTTAAATCGGTCCAACAGTTTTGGAGATTAGCCCATACTAACAGACACAGAAACAAAAAAAAAACTGGTTTTGTTCTTTTTCTCTTCTTACATCCCCCTGACTCGGTTTTTAGCATTTTTTTTTCTATGTACAGACATTTGACCTCTACAGTTTTATTATATGTATGTATAGGTTTACTTTAATTTTATTTACGCTACTACTACAGTATAATAAATCTATACATTAGATGATTTGACCTTGACGGAAGTCCTGTCTGTTTGTGTCACATAGAGTCTCAAATGCCCAAATGGTTAGAGTGGCTGATCGTAGGAATGGTAGAATGATAGTCGGCTTATACATGGTGTTTTGCGGCGAGGTCCTTCCTATAGATCATTTCGATATTTGTATGCACGAAAGCAGAAAATTTTACAGATGTATTGTTTGGACGTTCGTGGCTAAATAGATGGAATGTTTCCAGTAAATATATGTATGTATATAACGAATGTGTCTGTATGTCAGATTCCAGCTGCAGTTCGAGCGGCTGGTGGTGCTGGACTACATCATCCGCAACACCGACCGCGGCAACGACAACTGGCTCATCAAGTACGACGCGACGGCCCACGGCGCCGCCGCCCACGCCGACCACGGCATGACGGAGCCCTCCGTGAGTCCTAGATACATACATACATACACACATACAATTTTATGTTAGTTTATTTTTTATCAATGTGCCGTAACGTACCTGTCGCGTGCGCAGGAGTGGGGCGGCGGCGCGGAGGGCGCGGCCGTGCGCATCGCCGCCATCGACAACGGGCTGGCCTTCCCCTTCAAGCACCCCGACTCGTGGCGCGCCTACCCCTACCACTGGGCCTGGCTGCCGCAGGCCAAGCGCCCCTTCAGCCAGGAGACCAAGTCAGTCTACATACACACACACACACACGCTTATATTTAATATACCCATCTAGTATATACGCGCACACACACATATATGGGAATTTACACAAAGTAAATCATTATTTTTTTTATAAATTACAAACGACTCACCCTCGCTTCGCTCGAGTTCGTCCCCAGGTTGGTTAGGTTGGTGCCCCCATGCAAACTTTCATCCCCATTTTCACCCCCTTAACTTAAGGGCCTTAAGGGATTATTTCCGGAATAAAAACTATCCTATGTCCTTCCCAGGGTCTTAAACTATCTCCTCGCCATATTTCATCTAAATTAGCCCAGTAGTCTATGAGTTTACTCGTTACAAACATACAAAAATACAAATCTTTTCTCTTTATAATATTAGTGTAGATTTATTTTAACTTACTTCCGCATAGCTCACTCACACCGTTTTACATAGAATTCTCCATCTTAATTTTTTTTTATTTGTCATCCTTTTCTTTCACATACCCTTTCACTCTTTCGTTCCATTTCCCACACACAATACACACTTGGACATATGCAAACACACATAGTCATGAACAAATTACTGAACATATTATGCGTGTGTCGCAGGGAGCTGGTGCTGCCGCTGCTGTCGGACATGAACTTCGTGCAGGAGCTGTGCGACGAGCTACATCTGCTGTTTAAAGTAAGCACTATATAACTTTGATGTTTTATATATTTATATATTTATTTATATTTATAATATGTATATACTCGTATTTAAAGTTATATATGTGTAGTGTATCAACTATCTGGTATCCATAACACAAGCCTCGTAGCTTACTATGGAACTAGATGGCGCTGTGTGTTAATGTGCCCACATATTTATATTTATAACTTTTATGTATGTATTTATTAAATATTTGGAACTAAATTGGTTTATATTTATATTATAATAATCGTGGCTAATTTTTGATTTTTGCTGTTGTATATTTTTTTTATTTGTACAGTTAGAAATAAAGTTTTATTTATTTTATAAAAGAGGCGTTGTCTATTAGTAATGGGCTCGTTTAGAAAGTCAAGTATAACGGGTTCAAACTCGCGACTCGCGCCTCTGAAGAGTCACACTTTGTGCACCTCATTTTTAACGTTTAAGAAATATTGAATATAACTTGATTATTACTTTTTTATATGAACTTATCTATAGATAGTATAATTTGTATTCCAAAGAAAGATTAATATTTGAAAGAAAATATCTAAATTATTATATATTTTACAATTTTTGTGTCAATCATATGAAATTTTAATTCTTTTCTTAAGTATGAGAATTTGCCTAAATGTATAACAATGTGATCCGCAAGGTCTGACCGGTAGTGGTGTGTGTGTGTGCTCCCCAGCAAGACAAGGGGTTCGACAAGGGGCTGTTCGAGCGGCAGATGTCGGTGATGCGCGGCCAGCTGCTCAACCTCACGCAGGCGCTCAAGGACGGCAAGAGCCCCGTGCAGCTCGTGCAGATGCCGGCCGTCGTCGTCGAGAGGTGCGACGCGCACGCGCGGACACACACACACGCACACACACTACACCAAACAGAGAGAGGGAGACACACACACCACACAGAGAAAGACAGACAAACAGAGAGAAAGGGAGAGACACACACACACACACACACACACACACAGTGTACCTATGTACGCGGGCACGCACGCACACGCAGACGTGTTTAACACGAACAAAACAAGTATGAGATGTTTCTAATAGACGAACAAAATGTTCATTTTATGGATTCGAATCTTGACTCACTACCTTTTCTCTACACTACTAGGTGTTTAATATTAAAATATGTATTTACGTCTGACTATACCATATGAACTGAACACTAAAGATAAATAAATCTTTGTTTATCAAATTAAATAAATAATGCTATTTTTATGATGAATGTTATTGACATCGTAAATTATTTTAATTTACCACTGAATTTTTATATTTAGCAGCGTTGTAGTTATTTTTTTATGTCAATTTAAAAACTGTTTTGAAACATTTAAGGCTTACGGAGGCTTATATATTACATTAAATATGATCAATTTACCGGCAGGTCCAAGAGCGGCACGACGTCGTCGCGCTTCTTCGACTCCTTCCAGCAGCGCTTCCAACACAAGTCGCCTTTCTTCTCCTGGTGGTGACCGCCCACAGGTGACGCTCACTCACTCATTCATTCATTCATTAATTCGTTCATTCATTCATTCATTTAGTCACTCACTAATCCAGTCATTCATTCACTCACGAAAAGCTATTTTGATGTACGATATTTAATAATCGTAGGACTCAGACTCCGAAATAACGACTTTATTTCGGATCTTACACTATAGACAATTTTTTTATATACATTTAGTACTTATTGTTAGTAATATCATAGTCTAGAGTTAATTTTTTTTATCGTTAGGGTGTTTTGTAATTCCAAACTTTTTTTATATATTGATCGTTTAACACATCTATTGTTTGATTCCGTCAGATACGACGGCTTAATAAAAAGTAAACAAAATATTATCTTAAAGACATTTAATGTTATTTAAATTTTCCTTTCAGGAGTCAAATTGGTGTACTCGAAGAAGCTTTTATATAGACCCATTTGTATGTATGTATGTATGTAGAATAGTGCACTATATATTGTTACTGTTGAATTTGAACCACATTCACTCTTATTACATCGAAATAGAGTCTTAAATTTGTTTGACCGAAGTGTTAACGGTTATATAACTTTGCTTGGAACAATGTATTGTAATTCAAACACACAAACAAACAAATACAGTAAACTATTGGTCGAATAAATCAAAATTGTATGGTAGCTAAACCAATTCTAGATTTTTTTTTTTTGTATATTTTGTTTGTTTGTTTTGATCTCCTTACATTTGGATAGAGGATTCAAATCAAGGAAAGGATTGAAGTTATAATTGCGCGTGCGCAGTTACACGGATTTTGTCTTTAACAAGGAAAAATTAATGTTTTATTTGTTTTTCACCTAATGATCATAATAAAACTGAAGAAAATACATGAGTGGTTAATATTACCATTTATCCTCGACGTGTTTTAATTAATAAAAAAAAAACAGTTTGAGTGTATTTTTTATAGCTCTGATTAAAAACTGTTAGAAATCAGTGTATAATGAAAATAATGAATTCCATATATATATATTATACATATGTCCTCTGTCCAGTAGCAGGAGGTCACGGGTTCGGTCGCGAGCGACGCTAGTCGAGGGTTATTATAAGTTAAATCTGAGCTCACGTCACATACTTGTTCCCATTACGTTATAGGAAAAAGCTAGATTTTTACTTCTTTAATCAAAATTGAATGACTAATCGATTATACATTAAAAAATCTATTATTAACAATGTATCGATTTTAATATTTTTTTCTAATATCAATTCAGTATCTATGGTATTTAAATGTCGAATTGAACATTTACTGGATGTGTCCTGTCAATAAAGTTTAGTTTTAAATGTTATATTTTTTGATATTTATTATTGTATATTATATACAATGTACTAAAACAATAAAATAAATGATTTTAAGCCAGTATAATGTGCATGGCTCCTGTATATCTAAAAATATCTGAGAAATTATTTATTTTATTAATTTATCTATAATTACATCAACAGCTTAATCTAAAATAAACAGCACTCGAAATGAGTAGCCATTGTCATTTACATCAGCTTTACTTATTACTTTGGAAATATAATAATAATAATAATATAATAAAGCCATTTATTCCATATTTCCAAGTTACAATTCAAACGTAGTTAGTTACAATAAAAGAAATTACAAATATACTTAATTATGTATACAAAACAAAACAAATGTACACTCAGTTATTACTGTACAAGTCATGTCCGCGTGGAATAGTGGTAAGAATGCTAGCCGCATTCCCCCGTTGAATGGCAATGCCGATTCTTTGGGCGAAAAATGCGTCAGCTCTCCTGTCCCCAGTAGTTAGTAAATTTCCTTAATTAATTATTCTATATATTATGTTAGTATGTTGAGTCTTTTTTGGTTGAAATATGGACCCCTTTTTGGGTAAAGGCCTCCTCCAACTTTTTCCATGTGTCCTTGTCTTTGCTTAAGTTTAACCAGTTGTTCCCCGTTACCTGTATAATATCATCAGCCCACCTTTTTTTTTTTCTTTATTTTAAGGGTTTTTATTTCAAAAATATGCCAGCCCTATCGTACCTTAATCTACGTAGTTACATAAACCGGATCCTAGCAAAATTATATACCATCTTGGCCTCCTCAGAAGTAGGAACGGACAAAATGGTGTTAAAATTCCCTATATCAAAATTATTCAGATTCAATGCTTTAATTAGGTTTTTCTTTTGTTGGTCGTACCGGACACATTCCATTAATAAATGATAAACATCTTCATATACTCCACATACATCACAGTTTGGTGAGAGTGATTTTTTCATAAGAAATAGAAAATTATTTAATGGCATATGTCCGGAACGCAATCTATGTGTTATTTTAATTATAGTTCTATTGCTAGACATAAAAATCAGCCCACCTTCTTCTTGGTCTACCAACGCTCCTTTTCCCTCCTGGGCCTTTCCATCGTGTGGTCTCTATAGTCCATCTTTTATCTTAGAACTATACCATAACTTGGAAACGATAACGATACTTAAATAAAGTTAATGCGTAAATGAAATCAAAATTAATTATTCAAATAGACTTTTACAAGCACTTTTGAATGCCTAGTATGCGTTATTATGATTTACCTAATATGCGTTATTTTTTAGTTTCTCACCTATCCTAGTTATTTAAAATATAAATTGAATTTCATAAAGAGTACCGATAACCTACAGAAGTTTTACTTCTTGCGCGTGTACACATTCATACACGCACTGTTTAAATTTTTTTATTATAATTATTTATTTTGGGAATCACTTTCAAGTATATGTTTTTGGATTTTATTATAAAATAAATAATCGTAACAACAGCTGTAATTGACAGGACACATTCGTTTATGTTTTGTTTTAGGCAATTTTATAAAAATATTAAACAAAACTTAAATCAATATTTCATCAATTAATTTTAATAAAACTAAAAAAACACCGTAACATTTAAGGTATTTTCAGAAAAAAAAAAACTAAGAAATTCATATAAATAAAAATATATTATTAATATTTTACGAATTATTTAACATTCGTTTATAGAGCGTCTCTATTGAATATTATATATAATTAACATAGACAATTACTTTTTTTTTTTAATTTAGCCAATTTTGTCTCTGACCATAGACAAATTGGTCGAACTATATACTCTAGTTCTTAAACATAGAGTAGAATTTAATACGCCAGGTATATAATAAGGATCATTTCGAAAGTTTTAATAAAAAAACACGTGGATTTACCTTTGAAAAGAAACAGAATCTTATTTATTCAACCTTTTGTACCTTTAATTTCTTAATATTTTTCCTATTTAACTAGAAATGCTTACGTTTTAGTTTTAAACAATTATTTTCTAAGTGCTTCATTGTGATTATTTAAAAAAAATATATATTATTTTTAAATATATAATAAAATTGTATCTATAAATACACTGTGGTAGGATAAGATGTTGAAATGAACGTTCGCATTTCCGTAGCTGTGAAATATTATTACGAACACATTCAAAGGTTGATTTTTTTTTTTGTATTTTATTAGATAATATTTAGTTGTTTTAATTTATTTGGCAACAATGAATTGGCAACATGGTCTTTTACTCTATATTCTCTATGACGCTACAGTGACAACGTGTCTATTTATACCATAGACGTAGAGAGTGGACTGAGCGATACTCTCATGAAATTGGCCGCTCTAGAAAGAGAGAAAGCTTATCTTTTATTCCAAATTATGTTTATAAATGCAATGTAAAATGATTATAAATATCAATCTATATTATTCTATTTCAATGTATACAGAATACTTCTGACCGCACATTCTTGTTGTCTCTGTCGCGCCTTTCCGCCGTTTTTAGACAAAAAACACTGGTCACTATGTCTATGATTTATAATAACTTATCACAAAAAATACTACTAAACTTAAAAAAAAATGGGCTTTCAATTGCATCACAATTGCTTAAATTACAGTGTCATAGGGAATAAAGGTAAAAATATACACAGAAAAAGACAAAAAACTACTGAAACTAGAAATATTAGTCAAGTGCCTAAAGCGGTTTTTGACGGAGTCCTAAAAGCGATAGTACCGATAGTACAATGTAGCGGCGACGTCGCGTCGGGGACAAACTGACATTTTGTTTTTTTTTTTATAGAGAATATAATTGTCTATGGTCTAGACCCTAGGTGTACGTGATAGTGAGTATCAGGCTTTAATTTTTCAATTTAGCATATATGTTTTGTTTTAAATAAAACATGTTTTTTAATAAGTATATATATATTTTTTGTAAATATTTTTCTTTTTTTATTTAAACAGATAATGGCTGCGATTCCTCGTTTTTATATAATTTATTTAGCTTATAAAGTTATTTAAATTCTAACCAGTGGATATACGAAGTGATTTTTTTAAATATCTATAGATTATAAACATTTTTTTTTGTTGTTAATAATCGGCTTTATATATTAAATTAAAATAAGAACATATAAAATGTCAGTTTGTTCTCGAAACGTAAAAGTGAAAATTCCACGATTGTAAATAGTTTTAACCAGTTTTGTTGGTAATTGATTCATGTTTATACGCATTATTTAATTTTGAAGGAAAATATAATCACTATTGCATTTTTTAATTGTTTTATTTTATTGAAACCCATCTTTGATATTTCAAAATGTTCATATTGTTTATACGATAAATTGTGTTATTAAAATATTTTAAAAAGGACCCTTAAATAAGTTGTTTTTATACAATCGATATCGATAATAGATAACAAATATATGATGTTTAAATGACCTAATGACCTCGAACATAATGCTGTTTAGTTTTCTATTAGACAGCGATTGTACAATATTATATTGATTATTATTAGTAGTTTTACTTGATTTAAAAGTTTAAGAAAAAAATGTAATATTATTCGAAACATGATATTATTTTTATTATTAAGTCTTATGGTATCTTTAGACTTAAGAGCTGAAACCTGACAAATTGTAAACTCATATATATATATATATATATATATATATATATATATATATATATATATATATATATATATATAGGTTTTAACTAATTTGATCATCCCAGCACGTCACTTCTGTTATCAGTACTGTATTATTATTGCCATTTGAATTTATTGAAATATGTACATTGAATGATATTAGCAGTGCGTGATAAAATACATTTATGGTATAGTTCCAACCAAGGCTTTGGTTTGTTGAGTTTTTTTAAATATGCGTGATATTTTTTTTATACAATAGCTTACATCGTTAAAAAAATATCCAGCTCCAAAAAACTAAAACACTACTAGGTACTAATACCTATAAAAAAAGTTTACAAAATATCATACCGATACGGATATTTTACACGCCCACCATCTTGCATGCTTGGCGTGACGTCACAGTATATTATACATAGAAAAATAACGACCCAATTTTTGCGATAAAATCGCTAATCGCTGTGTTATGATATACTCTGACGTCATATTCGGTCTGATCAATGGCGTCCTTTTCAACTAATTTAAAAAAATATTAGTATAGGCTTTATTTAAGAGCAATAAAGATTATATAAAAAAAAAATATTTCACCTTTATTTAAATCACACGCATATTCCCTATTATGCCTTATGAAGTAGGTCAGGCGGCCAAGTAAAATTCGGTATAACGGCACACTTCTTTTTATTTTGTACAGAGTAACGCCTCAAACAACATTAAGAAAAGCAATGACGTACATTTATAATTCATAAAACAAAACACAACGCTGTTCCCGCGCTTTTTCCACTCAAAATGACAACTAAGAAAACTATATGTATTTTATACCAGAATGACAACTTATAGAATCAAATGATACATATAACACATATACATATAAAACCTTTTTTTATATAATTAATAATTTGTGTAATTTATATTATTATTAGTGTAACAATACGATGTATTGAAACAATTTGAACATTGCTCAACTTTTTTAAGTTCTATATTTAATAATAACTAGCGAGTAGCGACTCACTCTCGTTTCGCTTCGGGTTCGTCCCTAGACAAAAACAAATCTATCCCACGGGAACCGTACATTTTCCGGGATGATATATAGCCTATAGCCTTCCTCAGTTAACGCGCTATATAATGCAAAAAGAATTTTTGAAATCGGATTAGGAGTTCCTGACATTAGCGCGTTCCATTAAACAAACAAACTCTCCAGCTTTATAATATTAGTATTATAGATTTCGTAGCGAGAAATTCCTTTTATATAAATACTACTTCCAATTAAAATAAAACAACAAAAATAATAATAAACGTTTTATTTAACAAATGCCTCATATTGTACATACATTGTGCGGTCAACTTCAAACTATGCGAGTGCAAAAGCCAAGCTCCATACAACTAAACATTGAAAACAACGCGCGGAATGCTTTGAAACTGTTCAGACTAGAACGATACTGGTATTATAAATATATATAATTACATTATTGTTATATAAAAACATAGATACACATTGCTTAACAAATATCTCTTCAAAAAATGGCGTCGACATGTGACGTTAAATCAAACCAAAGAATAAAACTCAAAAATCAAAAGCTCTAATTGTCTAAACACAAATTCGATCTTACGCAAACCACATAAAGTACTTTTTTAAACGAAACAACGTGCGTTTTAATTTTGTCATCCGAAAAGCAATGCACAAAAGAGGTTTGAAAAAAGCGCAATTTAATTTCTAATTGTGCATTTCTTTGAGGACACTTAAGACTATTTGTGTATCTTGTGTTTTTATATATCAATGACTTATATACATATTATGTATATATATGTAATTTTCTCATGATTAATAAAATAATCGTTTTTGGTCTCAATATAATCGACTAGCCACGCAACTAGGTAAAATTATAAATGATATTCGGGCGGTTTTTTATAATTTTATTGAACATAAGCTTATTTTTTTAAAAATTCAGTCATATTGCGATATTTGATAATTAATTATTATTACATATTCGAAATTACGATCCTTGATATCATTAATTTATTCTGTACTCGGAAATTAAAAATAATAGTTTAATTGTATATAAACTTCGCAATTAAAATTATTTCCAAGATTTAAAATACGTTTGTAACAAATTAATAATAAATGATTATTTTATTTATTTTAAAAAATATTTCTTTCTAATTAAAAAAATATGATAATATAGCAGATAACAAAAATTTATCAATAAATGTTTAAAAAAAAACAAGAGTTGCGAAAATTTCAGAAATAAATATTAAACCTAAAATTAAAAGTAACTCATCCCTTAAGCAACGAGCGGCACAAGCTTTGTAACTATTTAACAAACTTAAATAATTAATCTGTGTAACATTAAATAAATAAAAATTTCGATTTTTTTTATTGCATAGATTATATCTAAAATGCTAGATCAGGTTCAGAACTGTCCTTATACATAGCTACAGTCTTTTATAAATACTTCTTTTGATATTTTTAAAATAAAAATAATATAATTATAGTTCACTTTTGTTGACACGAGGACTTATTTAGAGCGATCCAAGCCTTTATAGTATTTAAATTAAAAAAAAATTAAGTGACATTGACGTAAAGATATTAAATATGATATCACATTTTCTATATTTATAACTGACCCGTCATTAAAACTAATTTTTAGGGATAACTTTTTACCAGAAAGAAGTTAGCGCGTGAATACATTTTTTTTGTATTCTGTTATATGCTAATAAATTGCTCTTAAAATGCTCCTCCGAAATCTGCAATTGCTCCACGTCTAAAGTGATTAGTTATTTAATAATTATTTTTAAAAAAAATTGCTTACTCAAAAATTAAATTCGCTATAACACGAGAAATAATCATTTTTTTTTCAAAGTTTTTTTGCTCAAAAAATTGCTCTCTAAATGCTCTTTCGAAATATGTAATTGCTCTACGTATAAAGTGATTATTTAAATAATAATCATGTTTTAAAAAAATTGCTTACTCAAAAATTAAATTCGCTATAAGACGAGAAATAATCATTTTTTACCAAAGTATTTTTGCTCAAAAAATTGCTCTTTAAATGCTCTTTCGAAATATGTAATTGCTCCACGTCTAAAGTGATTAGTTTATTAATAATTATTTTTTTTAAAAATTGCTTACTCAAAAGTTAAATTCGCTATAACACGTGAAATAATCATTTTTTACCAAAGTTTTTTTTGCTCAAAAAATTGCTCTTAAAATGCTCCTCCGAAATCTGCAATCGCTCCACGTCTAAAGTGATAAGTTAATTAATAATTATTTTTTAAAAAAATTGCTTACTCAAAAATTAAATTCGCTATAACACGAGAAATAATCATTTTTTTACCAAAGTTTTTTTGCTCAAAAAATTGCTCTTTAAATGCTCTTTCGAAATATGCAATTGCTCCATGTCTAAAATGATTATTTAATTCATAATATATTTCTTTTAATTTCTTACTCAAAAATTAAATTTACTATAAACCGAGAAATAATCGCTTTTCATTAAAGTTTTTTTGCTTAAGAAATTGCTGTTTAAATGCTCCTCCGAAATCTGCAATTGCTCCAAGCCTAGTGACCCGTTGTCTGTGGCGATCGCTTATTTTGATGCCCGTCAAATGTTTTAAAAAATGATAATTAATTAAATAATCACTTTAGACGTAGAGCAATTGCAGATTTCGAAAGAGCATTTAAAGAGCAATTTTTTGAGCAAAAAACTTTGGTAAAAAAATGATTATTTCTCGTGTTATAGCGAATTTAATTTTTGAGTAAGCAATTGTTTTAAAAAATAATTATTAATTATCTAATCACTTTAGACGTGGAGCAATTGCAGATTTCGGAGGAGCATTTTAAGAGCAATTTTTTGAGCAAAAAAACTTTGGTAAAAAATGATTATTTCACGTGTTATAGCGAATTTAATTTTTGAGTAAGCAATTTTTTTTAAACATGATTATTATTTAAATAATCACTTTAGACGTAGAGCAATTACATATTTCGAAAGAGCATTTAGAGAGCAATTTTTTGAGCAAAAAACTTTGGAAAAAAAATGATTATTTCTCGTGTTATAGCGAATTTAATTTTTGAGTAAGCAATTTTTTTTTAAATAATTATTAATTAACTAATCACTTTAGACGTGGAGCAATTGCAGATTTCGGAGGAGCATTTTAAGAGCAATTTATTAGCATATAACAGAATACAAAAAAAAAATGTTTACACGCTAACTTCTTTCTGGTTAACTTTTTTAACAATAAAAGAACAAAAATACTTTAAATATCAATCTTCCTCAAATCTTTCACTATACAATTGAAAGCTAGAATTAATATTGAAAAAAATATTAAATAGCTGTCAAATTAAAAAAAAAGACGGACAGATTATATAAGTTTCAACAGGTAACACGCGAACTGGCAGCGCTAAGTCGGTATCCGCAGACAGGTAATGTTCACTCTCATCGGTGCAAGTGTTCGAGATGCTGGTACTTGACGAAGGCGATGGCGGCGAGCTCCTTGCAGAACTCCTCGAGGACTATCAGGCTCTCCACCAGCTGGTTGTGTTCTCCGCTGGAATATACCCATATCTTTATTGTATTACTAGCGGCTCACCCTAGCTTCGCTCGGGTTCACCTCTAGAAAAACAAAAACAAACCTATTCCACGGGAACCGTACATTCTTGCCGGATAAAAAGTAGCGTATGAGTTGTTCAGGACCATAATCTATCTCTGTGCCTTTCATCCAGATCCGTTCAGCCGTTCTGGCGTGAAAGAGTAACAAACATCCATACTCACAAACTTTCACACTTATAATACTATATAGTATAGACTATAACTATACTATAACACTCAGCTTCATGTAGCTTGCTATTAGTGAATTTTCAAAATCGAATCAGTAGTTTCAGAAATCACCCGCTACATACAAACTTACAAATTTTTATCATTTAATATTAATGTACACTAGCGAATATTTAGGTACTTTCTGTTTTCACAATATTGTATACAAGTAGCGCCACCATATGTCAATTTTTTCTGCTAACAGTAGCCTATGTTACTGAAAGACATAGTCTATCTGTGTTGTAATTTCATCTGAATCCATCTAGCCGTTATACCGTGAGGATAACAACAAGCACACTGATGCCTTCGTCGCTACACACACACACAAACAAACAAACATATACGAGTATAGTAATAATAACAGTCCGTTCAATACCACTTACATCTCATCATAGCTGGGGTCCTCGCTCATGAGCTGCGCTCGCGTGTTCTCGATCACTTTCTTGTAATTTTTGATGCGCGGCACCTCCATAGTGATGCGGCGCGCCACGTCCTGCAGCGTCTTGAACAGCGTCGTCGTTTTCTTTGCTACCGGCAAATAAGGATCCAACAAATATTCGTGTAAATTCGGATGCGGGAGCAACGCTAGCTTCGATATAATCGACGTAAGATGCAGATTCACTTGATAGGGCTGATCCGGCATATTCGATAACAGCTTAAAGAGCATCTTCAAAAACGGCCCTTCATCGAATTCCTCTTCAAAACTCGACGTCACATCCCTATTACGGATTAGCTGCGAGTCATTTTTAGTATCGATTTTATCATATCGATTTGGGCAATCGATTTGATGTTTTTGATTATCTGTGTCGTTGTGGAGAGTGTCAAAGACGTCATCCAAGTGCAAGTCCGCCTCGGGCCGGCTGTCGTAGCTGTGCGTGGAGCTGGCGGTGGTGTCGCAGCAGAGCTCTGTGGGCCAGTTGTAGGTCGACGTTATGTCGAGCCACAGCTGGAATAGTTACGTCGGTTCCATAATTTATTGTGGAAAATAGACGGGATTTGTAATATTTATTATGATTTTTTAGCTTTTTTTGAGCCTAGTCTGTACATTGTCTTTGTATCTGAGAATACAGATTACTGTACTCTACTACGTATTAGAGTTGACAAAATATTTTCGATTAAAAAAAAATTGAAATTGTGTTTAAATTATAAAATTATATAAATATAAACTAATAATATTAAAATGGTTATAAAATTTCATTTATGATTTTTTTATTAATAGAATAATAATTAGACTTGCAACGAATATTCGGCTACTATTCGGTATTCGGCCTATTCGGCTACTTTTATGCTATTCGGCCGAATACCGAATACTTCAGTAATATGTTTTGCTGTAATCAGATAATAATAGGGAAAATGCGTGTGATTAAAAGAACGGTAAAATATATTTTTTATAATCTTAATTGCTTGTGATTTAAGCCTATATTAATATTTTTTAATGTAATTTCTTTTTGATTAAGAAAATAATTATTAAAAAGTGCAAAAACAGGTGGGAAATTCAAAGTAGATGAAACGCAACGCCATTGGTCAGACCGACTATGCCATCAAAGTATTATCATAACAGAGCGATTAGCGATTTTGTTACTTACAAATTGAGTCGTCATTTCTGTGTATATCATAGGTACTGTGACGTCACGCCAAGTGCGCCAAATGGCGAGCATTTAAAGTATCCGTAAGGATATGATACATATTTAAAAAAATATATATATAAAAAAATTAGTTTTTTGGAGCTGGATATATTGTTTTTTTTTTACAATTACATAACGATGTTAGCTATTATAAGAAGAAAAAATCATGCACATTTCCTATTGGTAAAATGAAAATATTTATTTATTTTATAATGATACTAGCGACTCACCCTCGCTTCGCTCGGGTTCATCCCTAGCTTGGATATAGTGAAATGAATATAGTATGTTATCCTTAAGAGATAGACATATGCCATCGCGGACTTTTTTGTCCTTTTTGGACCTTTTTAGGGTGTACAATACTGTAGTACATATACTGTATACATAGATCTAAGCATATATAGGGACAGCCAGCGGGAAGCGACTTTGTTTTATACTATGTAGTGATATTTTTCTTAATATAATTATTAAAGTAGTCATAGGTACATAATCTTACATCACTTTCTTTATTACAAAAATTAACAAAAAAATATATGTCTATGCACTTGCATTATCATAATTAAAATTTAGAAGTAAAAGGCTATAATGCAAAAAGACCAATTTTTCTGCATTTTCAGGCAGTATTTTACTTCTAGACAATCCTAGATTCAGACAAAAGATGCTCTAAATAAATACTACTTCCTGGCGCCAAAGAAGAAACAAAGATCTAGATACAAGTTTTCTCGCCCCATGTTGGCCAAATACTTTTGCCGAATATTCGGCTATTCGGTCAGAAAGCCCACCGAATATTCGGTATTCGGCGTATGGCCGAATATACTTTTCGTGCCAAGTCTAATAATAATATAATCATACATTTATTCATGTAAAACTTTCATTGTTATTGGATGGCATTGAGTTAAAGTTGACAGATTTGCAAATTATCTCGTTAGATTGATAGGTTGATAAACTGACAGGTATACAAGATGCCAAGTTACGCTGATAGGTTGACGGTATACGGGAGGAAAGTTTAGGTGGATATAGATTGATCCCGTATACACAATATGGGATGATAGGTTTAGGTTTAATTGATAGATGTAAAATAAGACGGGAGGGGTGGGGGTGGGGAGATTCTGTTGGGTTTTAGTGGGTAGGACTGGTTCTCTAGCTGAGTCTCCACATAACCTTTATGTCAATGCAGTTGGGTTAGGTTGATATATTGATAAATACACGGAATCGTGTCTTCTTCATTGGACATGACATTGGCGAAGTATCTGTGCTCATCTGGCACTCTTTAAAGCCAATAACAAGAGAATTAAATTAAAACCACGGAATGACAAGGTGACAAACAGTATGACGAGGTGACAGGTTGGGTAGATAGATTGATTGGTTATTCTGACAGATTGATAAGTAGTCTAGGCGCTAGTTGCGGTCAGTAGTGGGGAGATGCGGGGGGAGTGGAGGTGTGGTGGGAGTGGTGTAGGGGGTATGTGGGCCTGGGGTGTGTGGGGGTGGGTAAGGGGTGTGCGGGTGTGGGGGTGTACCTGGTAGTGTCGCTGCGCGTCGTGCACGTAGTGCGCGTAGTCGGCGCCGAGCGGGTCGGAGAGCACGCCGCGCGGCAACAGCAGCAGGAAGCTGCGCGAGGGAATGAAACTACGTGTTTACTTTTATCTCTTTAATTTTATCTACATTGCTCGCTTATCATATACTTATTCAGCTAACTATCATTTGTATGTGTACAATTTCTTAACATATAAAAAAATATCACGTCAATCGGTTGTTGAAATTTCAATAAAATTTATATTTATGGCATCTCCAAAAATACTGTATAAAAATCCACAATAGTGGTTTGGTGGTAATTTTAATAAATAAACGTTAAATTTATAAATGAGATTAGATAATTTCATGTGTTTAGATAACAGCGCAAAAGGAAATAAAAATTATATAATATAAATTTGCAAGTATTGTTATTACTTTTAAATAATTTATGTAATACTATAATTTACAAGCAAATCGAAAGAAAAAGTTAAAAACAGTCAAAATAATCAAGATTTCTATTAATAAGGAACCATTTTGAAAATGACAAAATATTTTTTTTTTCAATTCAATTAATTTAGGAAATTATTTGTTAATTTTGATGAACAATTAGTAAATTAAACTTTTTAAATAATTATATTGCTATGGATATGAAAAGCATTATAAATGCAACTAATATTAAAAAAAAATGAAATATTAAAAAAATATGGTAAAAATATATAATCTATGATTATATTCATGCTTTGCATGTTAGTTTTTTTTATTTATATGTAAGTATAAATGTCAGACTAATTAATTTCTAATGGCAATTTATTGTACAAATTCATTCAATAATATACTCTAAGCTAAACAGCCACAGAGTTTAAATTGTTATTGCTATTATTTTTATAATATTATAAAAAAATATCTATTTTAATTAAAATAATATTTTTTGTGTAATACTTTCTTAGATTTACGCGAATGTTTGACATTTAAATAAAACTATCTTTTCGGATTTTTTCGCGGATTTATTTTGATTTTTGGTTCCCGACGTTTCGATTGCTTTACAGCAATCATGGTCACGGGAGAGACTAAGGTGTTAGATGTCTCAAAGGTATTATATATAGTTGTTACAGACAGCCTACCCACAAATAACAAAATGAATTCAAAAAACTTGAAAATTGGCACCAAAGTACCTTACAATATTTGTTAATTTTAAAACATCAGCGTTCACAAGAGACTCTTACCATTTTGTTAATGAGATAAAACATCTACAACTCAATGACAATGAAACAATGGTTAGTTTTGATGTACAGTCTCTATTTACCAGCCTACCAGTAGAAGACTGTGTCAAAATAGTATCAAGAAAGCTACTGGACAATAGTATGCAAGAAGAATACACTGAACTTTTACAACACTGCCTTACATCGGGCTACCTATTGTGGAATGATGAATTCTACAAGCAAGTGGATGGAGTGGCCATGGGTTCGCCTGTCTCCCCCGTTGTCGCTGACATCTTCATGGAGGCCTTCGAGGAGACTGCCTTAAACACATCGCCCGTGACTCCTCGTTTCTACAAGCGGTATGTAGATGACACTTTCACAATATTACCATCTGATAAAATATCTGTATTCTTAGAACATCTTAACTCCATAAACCCTAAAATACAATTTACAATGGAACTGGAGTCTAATAATTCCTTAGCTTTCTTAGATGTATTAGTCATACGTAACCCAGATAACACCTTGAGTCATACTGTGTATCGAAAGAAGATCCATACAGATAGGTACTTGAATGGTGAATCTCACCACCACCCTTCACAGTTAGCTACCGTGGGAAAATCTTTGTTTCAGAGAGCACAAGGGATCTGTGACGAGCAACACCTGGCCGGAGAGCTGCAACATGTCAAGCAAGTTCTGCGAGACAACAAGCTGCAAGTGCCGCGCCTACGTCACAGGGACCGAGTGAAACCAGCCACAGTCGAGCGCGTCCCTGCAGTCCTACCTTACATGAGAGGAGTCACTGACAAGATTGGCTACATCCTAAAGCGAGCTTCAATTAAAACTTACTTCAAGCCGCCAAAGAAAATAAGTCAATTCTTACCACCTGTCAAGTGCCACATCCCTCTACAAGATGCAGGAGTTTACAAGCTTGATTGTGATTGTGGACTCTCTTACATCGGACAAACAAAGCGATCCATTAGAACTCGGGTCAAGGAACACATAGCTGATGTGAAACACCGTCGTAATACAACATCTGCTGTCTGCAAACATAGTCAGGACCGCCCAAGCCATTATATTCGCTTCGATAGACCCCAAATCCTCGCGAAAGAAAACAGATATCGCCCTAGAATGATTCGGGAAGCCATAGAAATTAAAAAACATCCAAATTTCAATAGGGAAGATGGCTGGGAACTACCATCGTCATGGGATCCTGTCATTAATATAATAAAATTAAATAATATATCTAAACAAAACAGACAGTTAGATGTAGTAAGTTCTTACTGTGCGGATCAAAATAACAGTAATTTAAATTAGTATTCAAATTAATATTTTCATTTGCAAATAGTAATTATTAATTAATTTTAATTTTTTAAATTACACATAGAATAATAATGTGGCTTAAATAATTAATAATTTATTTTTTCTTTATAGTTATAAATATAATAATGGCAACACTAAATATAGATTATTAATCAATAAATTTTCTAAAAAATTGTAATAATTATAATAATAAAGCTAAAATTATATAAATAATATAAAATTATATAATATAAAAGTAATTAAAATTATAAAAATGTTTTAAAATTAAAATTAACAAATATTGTAAGGTACTTTGGTGCCAATTTTCAAGTTTTTTGAATTCATTTTGTTATTTGTGGGTAGGCTGTCTGTAACAACTATATATAATACCTTTGAGACATCTAACACCTTAGTCTCTCCCGTGACCATGATTGCTGTAAAGCAATCGAAACGTCGGGAACCAAAAATCAAAATAAATCCGCGAAAAAATCCGAAAAGATAGTTTTATTTAAATATTTTTTGTGGTAAAGAAATAAAATGGCAACAAAAGACTTAAATAAAATATTAGGTGCGATCTGGCAACATAAATTCATATCACTTTGTACTTTACATTAAACAATTTCCACCTTTAGAAATTATAACGATATGTAAATATTAAAACAAATAAAAAATACTTCTTACTCTAGTTTATTAAAAATATTCAAGTATGACGTAAGAATTTAATTTCACAATTTATTTATTTTTTTATTCTGGAATTATTGGATTTTTTTTCCATTGACTTAGTAAAAAAAAATACAATACCTACATTTCGCTTGTAAATGCGTCAAAATTAAATATTAAAGTAAAAAAAATATAGTTTTCTATATAAATGCACTAGATTTATATAAAATTGAATTATTTTTCCCGCAAACGTTAAATATATTAAATTGGATAGTTTATGATGCCATTAATGGCAATATGTCCAAGACACAACTTTTCTAAAAAAAAAAATACTTCAACCCTAAAAACCCGAATAATTTTTATTTAAATGATTTTTCAAATAAGTGGCGTCACAAGTTGATATTACTAAGCAATGTATGACGGAATTGCGTTTTGAGTCGTTTGGTGGTTTGGACCTGACCTGACCTGGACCAGATAAATTTTTTTTCAAATTTTTTAGTTTAAATGTAAGTAAATCAGACGAAAATGATTTTTTACGTAATACTTGAACATTTAGTTGTATGTACATTATATACTACGAGACATCGTCTGTGCGTGTGTCGGCCGCCATTAGCTCGTCGATACGCTCTATGAGTTGCTTTAGGCGCCTAAAAGTTGAAACAATTCAAATAATCACTACTGTATTTTAAATTTATGGAATGAGAATACTAATTCAGAATTAAAATTTTATTTAATAAGATTTTTTGGGATTTATTAAAGGTGTATGTTAGTAAAAAAACATGTGTTTGAAATAATAATGAATTTATATGAATTTATAAAAAATACGAATACTATTTGATTTTTTTAATCGATATCATTTTTTGATTTTGTAAAATCGATTCAAATATTCGATATTAAAATAATTGAAATTGACAAGACATAAAGATAATTAAAATAAATGTATTAATGAATGAAATCATAAATATTTTTATTTTAATTATTTAATTATTTAATTTAATTAATAATTCTAATTTTATTCCGAATTTAAAAAAAAATATATGTATCCTCCGTTGTAGACCAAAATATGGAAACCTACTCAACATTTTAATTATCTATCAGTATAATTTACAGAACATTTAAACCGGATGAGGGTACTTCATCCGGTCACCTCTTATATACATACACTAGCGATTTACCCTCGCTTCGCTCGGGTGCGTCCCTAAGTGCGTTTTAATTTTTTTCAGCGAAACCCTAATTCTTTTTTTAAAATAAAAGTAGCCTAAGTTACTCCTTATAATATCAGCTATCTTCCAGTGAAAGTCCCGTTAAAATTAGTTCAGCCGTTTCAGAGATTAGCCGGAACAAACAAACAGACAGACAGACAAAAATTTTAAAAATTGTGTTTTTCTTATAAGTACCGTATATAATTTCATATGCATTTAGTATAAAGCTGTCATTTTGACATTACAAACAGACACTTCAATTTTATTTATCTGTATAGATAGATAATACATATGTATATGTAATATAACAAATAAATATAATAATAATAATATAGTAACTTTTACACTGACTAGAGTTAGGTGTTAGTTAGATAAGTTTAATTGGATGAAGTTAATTTTAATTTCAATTTTGTATACCTATGAATCAGTTCAAACTGGATAAGGTGCCAGTTCTTGTTCATACATAAAAAAGTATGTTAAAGTCGCTGAACAGATTTCAAAAAAAAATTTAGCTAGGGCAAAGATTGCATCCTGGGGATGGACAGACTACCCTCGGAACCCGTTCTGTTAATAACATGAGATAAGCCGCGGATATGAGTTAGTATATATATATATATATATAAAATAAAACTATCTTTTCGGATTTTTTCGCGGATTCATTTTAGTTTTTGGTTCTCGACGTTTCGAATGATTTACGGCAATCATGATCACGGGAGGGACAAAATCTCTATATTAATACGTGAAGCAAAAACTTTGTATCCCTTTTTAAGTATATCGCATGTATGGAGAAGTATGAGCTTTATCATAAAGTTTATATAGAATAGGACTGCAGAATGCCAAAATTTGACTTTTTTTTACCCGCGAATCCGTTCGCAGACTTTATTAATATACTAGCGACTCACATTCGCTTCGCTCAGGCTCGTTTCTAGTCAAAATAAATCCGCTCAAAAAACCGATAGTTTTATTTAAAGTGGGAAACATTAGCCATAAACACAACCCCCCAGTACCTGTTGACGACGCGGTGCAGGTCCTCGTGGCGCGGGCCCAGCGCCAGCAGGTCGCCCACGGCCGCGCTCACGCGCGCCTCGTGCGAGCGCTGCGCCGCCGCCGCCCTGCGCCACCACACAGCGTTAGTGCCGCTCTGTACGGGTGTGTGCTGTGTGTGCGTGCGTGTATGTGCGTGTGTGCGTGCGTGCGTGCGTCACCTGGTGCGCTCGCGCTCCCTGGCGAAGCTGACGTCGTTGAGGCGCTCGCGCTCGTCCTGCAGGTCGCGCGCGGGCGGCGCGGGGGAGGGCGCGCGCGCGTGGTAGCCGCGCGAGCACACGCGCGCCAGCACCAGCCGCGTCAGGCTGTGCTCCGTGCCCTTCTCCACCACCGCCTGCGCACACGGGGGGACACATACATATGTATATATATTACCAGCGGCTCACCCTTGCTTCACTCGGATTCGTCCCTAGGTACGTATTAACGTTTATTATATATAGGTATAATGATTCATTGTAGGTTGTTTAAAAAGGTATTTTCACAACTATCTCCACACAAAAAATTAAGCCAATTAATCACTGGATACACAGTCTAAGATAACCCAAAAAAAAAATATTTTTCAAATCTCTTACGAAAATATATCATTTTATCATATTTTAAAAGGCCCTTCTAAAGCGCAGTTCAAAAAAAAATTTAAAAGGTCGCTCAAATACTTTCTTAGATTTACGCGAATATTTGACATTTAAATAAAACTATCTTTTCGGATTTTTTCGTGCAATCGAAAAGTCGGGAACCAAAAATCAAAATAAATCCGCGAAAAAATCCGAAAAGATAGTTTTATTTAAAGGTCGCTCAAAATTTTCAAAAAATCTAAAATGGTTGAAAATCATTTTTTTCTCTCGTTATTTCACTATTTTCTCCTTTAAGAATGATTAGGATTCTGAAATTTTCAAGTCGATATTTTAAAGGTCGCTCAATTTTTTTTTAATTTCCAAGTAAAACAACTTAGACCTTTTCGAAAGACTTCTTACTCTGATGTATAAGCTATATTACTGTGAAGTTTCATCAAAATCCGTTCAGTAGTTTTTGTGTGAAGGAGTAACAAACACCAATCCATCCTCACAAACGTTTGCGTTTATAATACTAGTAAGATACCAAGTGTCTCACCTCGAAGAACCTGAGCGTCTCCAGGGTGAGGTTGTAGTCCCCGGCGAGGCAGGCCTCCAGCAGCGCCCGCAGCAGCGCCCACTCGCTCTCGCCCTCCCCCTCCCCCTCTCCCTCGCCCACCAGCCAGTTGGAGAACTCTGGAATTGTGGACTTATTTGTTTTATAGAGGTTTTGGGTTAATAAACGTCATGATTGATTTTGGTCATGGAGAATTAGTGCGGGTGATATATATTTAAGTGTCTTTATGCGTATGTAGAAGGTAGTAGTGATGCATTTATTTGGAGAATCAAATAAAGCGGAGTCTAATTTCGGATATAGCGCTTCAGACATTTTAATGTGCAAAACATTTTCAATAAGATCAAACTCGCTTTATGAAGAAGGAAAACGTCGTGAGTGAATCTGCCGGTTGAATGACTACGGCCTAACTTTTTCTTAAAAAACATGTACAGGTCGCCAATTTTCACTTGACCAGCGTAGTGGACTATAACCTGATCCCCCTCGTCCTTAGTGCAAGCGAGATCAGTTACTAACATTGGGCCATAATGAACGAAAGCGCGCGCGTGCGCGCGCGTGTGTGTGTGTGTGTGTATGTGTGCGTGTGTATGTGTGGCGTGCGTGTGTGCGTGTGTATGTGTGCCGTGTGTGTGTGTGTATGTGTGTGTGTATGTACGTGCGTACCGCTGAGCAGGTCGGGCGCGTCGAGCAGGCGCAGCGCGCGCGCCAGCAGCGCGGCGGCCAGCGCGGCGCGGCGCGGGAAGGCGCACGCGGCGCCCAGCAGCGCGTCGGCGGCGGCCTGCAGGAAGTGCGCGCGGAACGTGCGCGCCAGGTGGCACGCGATCGTCGGGTGGCACTCCTGCGGGACCACACACGACCGCACAACCCTTAGTGGATGCCCAGTAATGACCCATACTACGTGCCATCCACGTTTATTATACTACGGATGCTCTTAGAAAGAACAATTTTCTCCGACTTGATTCACAAATATCATTATACTAGTTTATTTTTAATTTTAGCCTATAACTTTCCTACTATACAATAACTGATCCAGGAATATATAAACTCAGCGACCGAGGTCTATATATAATATATAAAAATGTCCTTCTGACCGATTTCGGTCACGATCGCCAATCGCACTGAGACTAGCTATTCGACATTATCTTAGCCATTCGAATCGATATGATCGATAAATATTTAATAATACCATGTTTTTATATAAAAAAATTAACCATTTTAATATCGCAAAAAGAGTTCAAAAAACCGAAACGATCATCTGTTATAATGATTCAACCTTATTTTTCTAAAACATAAAAAAATACTATCTACATACTTTCTATTATTATTTACAACGCAAAATTACAACCTTAGAGCGCATAGCGGAATATCCTTTAGTTGTAAATTCTTATACTAAATATTTATTGGAATCCAAAAAATTTAAAATAGTTTCTCACCTACGTTTAAGAACAGAAATAATTAAAAATGCCAACATCTTTGTATTTCCGATCATCAATCGCAAACGGAAAGAGAAAAATATAATGACTCACCTTCATCAAAGTATCGCAGTAGTCGAGCCAGGAGAAGAAGCTGACGAGCTCGCGGTAACCATGGAACCTATTAGTGGACTTGTCCCCAAAAACCTGCGCCATATAGCTGGAAATAAAAATGACAAAAATAAAATGACAAAAAAATGTTTAATTGAAAGAAATACAAAAAAAAAAATACTAAATTACAAAAATCAGCAAAAAAAAAACTGTCTAAAAAAATTTTTTTAGAATTTTGAAGAATATCAATTTATAACTTGCAAAGATATCTTGAATATCTACAAAAAACAAAGTTGTTTTTCTGTTTTAATTGACCAATAACAAACTCACGCCCACGTAATATCCCTATTATCCACATCGTTGGGGTCCACATCTATGGGGATGCTGCGGAAGCGCTGGACCAGCATCTCGATGATGGTCTCGCAGGCGGGGCTGCAGGTCGTCACCAGGCTGGCGATGTCGTCGTCGGGGAGGGAGGACACTATCATTATGCCTTCACAGGCTCGAAGCACCACTTGATTGTCCTGTGGATGTATTTTAATAATATTTTGGGTGCTGGACCAACTTCTTATTTGAAAGTAAAATGGATTAAATAAATAAATATGTTGGGTCATTAACACACAGCACCATCTAGTTCCATGGTAAGCTACGAGGCCTGTCTTATGGATACCAGATAGTTGATACACTACACATATATAACTTTAAATATATTATACATATTATTATACATATTATAAATATAAACTGTGTTTATATTTATAATATGTATGTATTTGTATTGTTTTGTTAATGTCCCAACATATTTATTTATTTATTTTCAACGGACATTTTTCGTCACAGAGATAGTTCTCCTTACCTCGACCTTCCATAACCAGTACATATAAATACTTACCAATAAATTACAAAAACTTACCGCACTATTTAAGTAAGACAGTAGTAAGTCAATGAGGAGGAACTTGTCATTATCATCATACACGGTCTTCTGGCTCTTGCACGACGCGTTATCATCTCCAACGGAACAACCGGACATACTTTCACTCACTCGCACTATCGACACTGTCTTCACAGGATCTGGCACCATATCCACTTCGAAGAGTGGATTCTTTTTAGGAGTTTGATTCTTTGACTTGACTGGTATCAACTGCTGTATATCTTCTGGAATGCTGAGTAAATTAGCTTTATCTTCTATAAATGGTGTGGTGAAAATGTTTGCGAGACCTGGTTCTTTACGTACGAGACCGCACAGTGTGAGAAGTAGCTCTACTTCTTCTTTCTCGGTGGGCGATGCTGGACTTTCATTGCATTGGACTAACATTCGCTGTAAAACAAACTGTATATAAACACGAGAACAACAAGTATGGATGCTTCCAGCGTTCCTAGGTAGGTTTTAAACAGATAGAAATATGTGCTTAAATAATCCATACTAATATTATAAATGTGAAAGTTTATGACGATGGATGGATATTTGTTACTCTTTCACGCCAGAACGGCTGAACGAATCTGGAAGAAATTTGACACGAAGATAGATTAGTCTGGAATAGCACATAGGTTATTTTTTATCCCAGAGAAATATATGGTTCCCGTGGGATAGACTTTGTTTTTGTCTAGGGACGAACCCGAATCGAAGCGAGGGTGAGTTGCTACCAAAAATATAATTTAAATTACAAACATTCAATAAAAACATTCCTAAATTTTATAGTTCGGATTTACTTCACAATTACATAGGTTTTATTTTTTTTGAGCGGTACCTCAATTCTTTTTCTATAATAAAAATAACCTAATTTACTCCTTATAACATCAGCTATCTGCCAGTGAAAGTTCCATCAATATCGGTCTGGTCATTTCGGAGATTAGTCGGAACAAACAGACAGACAGACATTTAAAAAAATAAAAATTTCTAAGTACCGTATGTACATAAGGTATAAAGCTGTTATTTCGACATTACAAACATACACTTGAATTTTATTTATTTGTATAGACAATAAAACTGCAACGAATCTACGGTAAACGGTATTTCTAATATGATTATGACTTGCTAATACCGTAATATCTGAGAGAACCTACAAACTTAAACTAAAAAAAACATAAGTCATGAAAGTATTTTGCCTCTAAAATAAGAAAAAAAATAAAAACCGACTTCAAAAAAAGGACTTAAAAGTAAAAAATAACTGATTGGTAGTTTTCATTTACTATAGATTCCTAATAAGATATTTTCGAAGTCGGCGCCAGCCGATACAAATCAAAGCACACCGACCGACCGACCACCCTTAGGGGTGGTATTTTTTTTTTTGAAATTTAAATGGGACTAATCTGGAAGTATACACTTTCAAAAAACACAAAAATTCTCCAAATCGGTTAATAAAGGAGTTCTAAAGTAAAAAACATAAAAAAAATAAAAAAAGAAAATACAGTCGAATTGAGAACCTCCTCCTTTTTGAAGTCGGTTGATAAGTAAACCCACATGAAATACCTTAGCAACTACATTAAAGGAAAGCATTTTAATTATGAAAATGTGATCAGGTTTATTTAAATATCGCGGTATGTAAATAATGGCCGCGTTGAGAAATATATAATATGTAAAGAACGTTAATTACTTTCTACGTTGAACTTTGTTATTATAAAGAGACATTGTTTTGAATTCATTATTATTATTATTTTTTATATTTTTACTTAACAATAATGATAAGAGAAAAAGTATGGGTATTTACAAATCTAAGACCGCCATCTTTAATTTAGAGCTTTCGAAAGAGACACAAAATATATATTTATCTTGTTCTAGTTGTTTCAAAAATTATAATTGAGACAGAAAAAAATATATATTTGATACTTCCTTCCAATTCTACTAAAACTATCCGACACCTATAGTACTTGAGTCGAAACTGTCTTCTAATCTTAAATAATATAAAGCAATTATGATATTGGGGGTTCTGGTTTTGAAATAAAAAAGACAACCTAACGAGCGAGAGCGAAGCATATTGTAGCTCCCGCCTTAGTTTAATAGTTAGTTCGAAAAATTATATTAGATTTTAAATTATTTAATCATATGTATTTTAGTGTAATATTTTATTTAAAAATATATATATGCCCTTAAGATTACAATAAAACTACGAAACATTATTTTAACTTCCACAGTGCCCGATACTAACCTGCAAGGGTCTATACACATTCGGACTGTTAATACACGGCTGCTTTGTCCTTCGTAATAATGCAGTTGCTATTGTAAGAGCCATTGCTCGGGCTCCAGGTGGTCTGTCTGTGACTGCGATTGCTACTAACGCATCCAATAAGCCTATGGATCTTTGAACTATTGCTTCTAAACATGGCCCCACAGTGCCACCTTGTTGTTCCTTCTCTTCATCTACAATTAGCTAAACAGAATTTTTGGACTTACTAATTAATTGTATTTATATTTTAACAGCATTGTGTATATTAAAATTGAGTTCATTCAAAAATTAATTATTATGAAGGAAAGTGTTAGGAAGGAATGATAAAAGGTAAGGATGAAAATATATATGCAAATGGTACTTTGATATGTAATATAAGGAATTTTTAAAAAACAACTATAATTCAAGTTTTAATAAATATAAAAAATGAAAAGAAAGGTTGTGTTTAAAATCACAAATAGTTAAAAAAACATATGTGCTATATATATGTCTTATCACTATATCAGTAATTTGTGCATAAATTAGCATACAATAAATGGTTAATATTGTTTGTCGACCTTCACATTTCATATGATAATGCTATATTTACAACATTGAATAATCTATACATAATACAAATATAACAGAATATCTCCAATAAATTATTGATCGATTGTGATTATAGTGGAGTAATTTAAAATAGATTGACCTCCTTAATAAGCTCTAAAATCCTATGTTTATTTTCCAAAGAGACGAATGGATTTTTTTATCATGGTTCACTGAGAATGATAAAAAAGTAAAATGTGTACATATAAAAAGACCTTTGTATATACACATTCAAAACTTCATATTGTATCAGTGAAAGTCTTGTTCCACTATAATTTCATTTATGAATACATTAATTATAATTTAAAATTAAAATTATCTTAAGTCCATCTCTACATAGAATTTTACAGTTATTAATGCATAAATATGGTATTTGTTCTCATTAACAATTTTTTTTTGTAATTTATATAGTTAGTGTTTATCACATTTTGATATCAGTTAAATGTTAAGCATACGGACACTTGTTATCAAGAATAACAAAGTTATATAAATGATATACTAGTTTATTTTACTTTTTTACTTTTATGTTATACACATATATATATCTATAATAAAAATAGATACAAAATGGTTAACTTAATATTTTATTTGTCTTATCAACCTCTAAATTCTTCAGACTTTAGAAAGCCTGACAATAATATTATTAGAATAATTTTATGTTATTTGCTACATATTTAGTTGTTACTAGAAGTGGGTTATATCAATGATAAATAAAAGAAAAATATACCTGCAGCATCTGGTGTAAGTGATGGGGAACTCTTGTGTCTTCAACATGTATTTTGGTGGTCTCATCATAATTCTGGTAGAAATTAACTACCATTTTCCAATGATACTCAAAGTCTTCTAATTTAGTAGCAGGCGGGGCCAACTGAATATGATTAATTATTATTTAAAAAATTAATTGGTTTAATTATCCTTCTATTAATTTTAAGCTGACACTTAAATATTTAATTTATGTTAACCATTTTTGCGACAAATTATTTTAAATTTATATTAACTCAGAATGCCTAATATGTCTTGATAAAGCTATTTAGTTTTGAATAGCCCTAAAAATAATGATTATACTTACTACGTCCGCAGCGGTCTGCAAAACGTCTGAAAATCGGCTTAGCATTTTTACAGCTATTTAAATTCCAATCATGTCACTGATTAAGATTATGTAAATCCCGATATAACAGAATGTTTTACAACTCAAAATTGTTTAAAAATCATTTTTATTATTTACATAGAGGCCTCGGAAATACAAAACAGCAAGAATATTTACTTCGGAAATGTCATTTGTCAATTTTCCATTTTCTATGCAATAATCGCCATACAGATAAAATAAATTACAAATCGATTTCACACATGATTATAGAATTGAAAAATCAAACTGGAGGAACGTCACTATGTAAGTATGTACTTTTTAGGCATCTATGCTTTGTATGGTTTACTTAGAGTAATAACAAGCATGGAGGAGCAGTATTTAATTGAACATTTGCAATATATTTGATTGTGTCCTTCTTATACACTTCTTTACGAGAGGGACAGAGACAGAAATACACAATTTGCCCTTTCTTAAAATCGCAATGAAGCCAAGTATGCTATAGAATTACTATATTTATATATTGACTATTATAGTGATGTGCTAAAGTTTGACGGTTTATAAATCAAAAATACCGTTTCTTTGTAATATTTATAGTAATTATGAAAAACTATTACACGAAATAATACTTCACCTTAGGTGAAAATTAATTATGTTTAATCTTAACTAATTAGATTTTAAGGTTATAACAATTTTTTAACATTATTTAAATTAATTATTTTGGCTAACAGGTGTTGACTTATTATGAATCATTTTTATTGTATTTAAATTGTATTTATTAATTATATAGAAGGGATTTAATATAATTTAATGTATACTTTTGATTATGTAATTATAGCGAATGTTATGTACACTTGTAAAGACATACATATCCGATTAATTATTAATATTGTCTTCTAAATGTGTATAAATGTTTTAATATGTGTGTTGTTAGTGTACTTTTTGATAAATAAATAAATAACAGAAATAAATGAAACTCATTCATAGTCTAATCTTGATTATTCATTATTCAAAAATATAACACAAAAAAAAAAATAAGTTAGCCTAGCGCGGGGATTATGGTTAAACCTCTGATTTATAACATACTCATATATTTTAAGAAATTTTATCAACATGTATTCTAAAAACGAATCGGCAAAGTAATAATGAAGGTACGTCATGCCACATCACTATGATTAAAAAACAAAATTACTTTCTCAAATTGACAAGAATTTAGAGATCGATTACACACTATTCTGATATCGTAAGAGTCTTAAAACAATCAATTTAAACATATTTGAATATTTCATAAAAATGTTAAGTATTTTAACAGAAAAATCCAAAAAACACTTACCGGTGAAATGTTACATTTTGATTAACTTCACTTTTCTTTGAACTATGGCGATTACAGCCGTAAGCCACACAAGCCATCGAAACAAAATGTTTTTAAGTTTCCTTAAAACTAAGTTTGTTACATCCAATTACTCTTTTATCATTAAAATAATCACAAATATCAAAAACACTGTAAGTCACCAGCTGGTCACTTTGACAAGTAAAAAGTGGCTTCACACCATTGAAGACGATAGTTTCTTTATTATTACGTCTCTCTCTAACTTACGTCATATTTTAGTAAGATAAAGCAGTGCAAATTATAAGTTTATTGGTTCAGTTTAATACGAGTCCTCTATGCTTGTTATTACTCTAAGATGGTTTATAAAATATAATCTGTGAAAGCTTTAATGTTTAAATCATAAATGACATTTGTCAATTGACATTTGACAGTTGTATAAAAAATCACAACTGGAGGTTTAACAATTTATAATTTAATCCAACAGTCTTAGTGGAATAATTCAAAATATCATCGGCAATCTCCATTCTCCAACGTGACTCCTCCATTCAACGCGATATTGGCAAAATAACTTGTGCTCATCTGGCACGCATTAAAGCCAATAAAGAATTGAAAATCACAGTATTAGTTATTACTACTGTCAACAACAATAGTGTATTCACAGTACAAAATATTTATAATTTAAGATGGATTATAGATAAAATTAGATTTAAGAAAATCTTATATTATAATTTTTTATTGCGATAATCCAAGTAAGAAAAAGTGAAAATGTCTGACGACGAGGTTATACGTTTTGAAATTACTGATTATGATTTAGATAATGAATTTAATCCTAATAGAAGTCGAAAAGCCAAGAAAGAACAACAAATATATGGTTATTATATTATATTTAGTATTTCTTTTACTAGTCAAAATCTTATATAAAAGTTAACATAAAATTTTTCCTGTAAATATTCACAGGTGTATGGGCAAAAGACAGTGACGAGGAAGACAATGAAGATAATATTAGGCAAAGAACTCGAAAACCTAAAGATTTCTCAGCACCTATCGGATTTGTTGCTGGGGGAGTACAGCAGGCTGGCAAGAAGAAAGAAGAAAAAAAAGGTAAATATAAAATAAATTACTTTTAAAGATATTAATTATGTATAATGAAATATTATTCAATGAAATATTTCACACACACACACACACATGCACGCACACACGCACACACGCACGCATATATTACCTCATTCTTGTACTCACTAAATTGTTATATATCATTTATCTTGTGTGCAACATGAATAATAATATAAGCAGCGTATATAAATGTCCAGAGGAGGAGACCTGGTATTCTGTAACACGGGTTTTTACCTATAGCAGGCACCAGCGATCCACAACCAAATTTTGTAACAACCAGCTTATGCTAACTTAAGATAATTAATATTGATGTATGTACTAATTTGTTTGTGGTGAGAAATAAAGAATTTTATTATTATTATTATTATTATATGAAGAATCTATAAAAAATGATGCGATGATTATTGTTATTTTTTTTAGAACTACTGGAAAAATCTGAAGCATCAACGTCAAGAGCTAAGTATGTAGACAGTTCAGATGAAGAAATGCCAGCACCAGACGAGAGTGAAACAGCTGGCATTCGCAGAGCTGGTCAAGGAATGAGAGGAGTCAATCTGGGTGGAAATGTTGGTGCATGGGAAAAACATACCAAGGGTATTGGGGCCAAATTGTTATTACAGGTGAGATTGTAGTAATCAGTAATAAATAATATTATTGTGAAATTATTGTGTAATTAGTAAAAAATATTGTTATTAAATTTTGTTGTTTCTGAAAAAAAATATTGTTGTACTTAAAATATTTTATTAAATTATTTTTAGATGGGTTACCAACCAGGAAAGGGTCTGGGTAAAGACTTGCAAGGTATTTCAACGCCAGTGGAAGCTACATTGAGAAAGGGAAGAGGAGCCATTGGAGCCTATGGTCCAGAACAAGCAGCGGTAATAATTTTGTTATATACAGTGTTAGAATTAATTCCATATTGATTGATAAGAATTAATATATGAAATATTTGCAGTTGACTTATTAAGTAGTTAAATGAAGCTTAAAACAAGCTTTTATTTGTAGGTGCCTTGGATATTAGAATTGTGTATTGTATCATTGCTCTTATTTTACAACAAACAAAAATAAAAATTCAAAATTTATTCATTAATTACTCCATTTATTAAACTTAGCTTATTGTGATGTGAAAGTGTTATAATAATTTACTTTTAACACATTCTCAGCAAAAAGCTAAAAAGGAAGAAGAAAAAAGATTGAAGGAGAAAGAAGAAGAAACAAAAGGGTCAAAAGAAAAAAATTATAACTGGAAGAAGTCGCATAAAGGACGATATTTTTATAAAGACGCTGCTGACGTCATACAAGAGGGAAAACCCACAACCCATACTATTAGCAGGTATCTTTCAAAATTATTCTTTGTTTTGTATTTGAATGAAAAAAAATATATTTTCAGTTTGGTTAAGCGTGTAAACACACCATTAATCTAAATATCAGGGATTACTCGGGCAATGGTTTCACAGCTTTATTTTTGTTCAAGTCACATTTACTAAGCAGGTTTCTACTATTTTTGCTTATATCAAAACAATTGAACAATATGATATTTTATTGTAATAGGTGAATGAAACATACATAATATTTGGTAAATGGTCATCCTGTGCAAGGATTGATGTCAGTTTGGGAAAATCACAACAATCTTCATCCATCTTAATAATACAAATTTATTTTAATGTAGTAACTTTTTAAAGTTTCTTTTGTTTTTTTTTTGACATAAATATCAAATAAATCTTTGGGCTATGTACTGGGTTTCAGAAATCCTTGCTAAACAACCGATGTGGCTTAAAACACAAACTACTCACTAAAATAAGCTTTCTTTGGTCTATGTTTTGGGTTTCAGAAATCATTGCTTAAAAAATTATGTGGTGCCACTGTGGTACTCACCACCCACAATAATAAATCATTATTCACCAGTTAACTAGAGAAACAAAAACATTTTTTATATAATTAAATAAAACTTGTCTTAGTGTCATTCTGGCCTGGCTAGGTACTTAATAATAGGCTATGTGTCACTCTAGGTCATATTGTTTTATCTCCAGCTGTTTCTGCATATTCAGACTTAAGCAATTATAATACTACTCAAATTTTAAATAAAATTATTGTTATTGAGCTTTACAGTAGTTAAAATGTCAAAATTTGGCTCAAGTGTAAGAAAGTAGTGGGATTATAATTGGAGCAAACGTGTGTTACCCCAGCAGCGAGCTGTCCCGCGTGCCCGTGATCGACCTGACGGGGCGCGAGCGCAAGGTGCTGAGCGGCTACCACGCGCTGCGCGCCGCCGCGCCGCGCTACGAGCACGAGCCGCGCCGCGCCTGCACGCGCTTCCGCCTGCCCGAGCTCGCGCACAACCTCGCGCTCGTGCTGGACTGCTGCGAGCAGGTATGCGCACTACACTCGCACTACACTCGCATTACACTCATTACATGTTCACTACACTCACAATACACTACACTACACTGACACTATACATACATTGCTGAACTGCTGCATGCAAGTACGAGTACTCTTCCAAAGTGCATTACAGTATTTAGAATATGACAAATAATAAGCGAAAGAACACAAAGCAAATTTTATACCTTCTATCCTCTCTACACTAGCTGCAAGTGACGACAGGTTTTTGACATATGAATTTTTCCATATATAAATATAGTAAAAAATAGAATTTCTTTTATAACTCAGCTGAACTGACAGTCTTGTCATGTGTAAATTTGTTTGTGATGTTTGATAGAAGTTCGGTAAAAAAGAAATTACAGTATAATTATGCAGATAACTTTTCCAATTATATTAAAAATTTAAAACGTTATTCGAACCATTATGAGAATATTACAATGAAATTCATCAAACCAGTAAAGGTATTCTGAGGGAATGAGCTTACAAATGAACAGCTTTTTGAAGTAAAACTTCTTTACGCACGCTCGACTTGGGGGGTAAGCTGGTGAATGCGTTACGGAAACATGTACGTACGTTCGTTGCCATGGTAACCGTTGTTATTGTCTGACAAATAATATATAATATTATATTGTTTCCTTAAATGATATTCTTTAAATATATGATTGTAATATGCCTAATATGTCTTATTTTTAGTATCTCACCTATCCTAATTATTTAAAACATAAATTGAACTTCATAAAAAATACTGATAACTTACAGAAGTTTTACTTCTTGCGCGTGTACACATTCATACACGCACTCTTTAATTTTTTTTTACTTACATAGATAATATCTAATTCTGGTAGTATATCATTATTTAAACGCATGTTTTTGGTTACAGGATATAATTCAAAATGCCCGTGAACTGCAACAGGCAGAAGATGAAATAGTAGTTCTAGAACGAGATCTGGATGAATGTAACGAGAAGTTGAAAACAGAAGACGAAGTCATTGAGAAGATGCAAGAGATAATTATGAGAGTTGAGAAATTAAATGAGCCAGACATATCCTTAGACAATGCATTTGAAGTTCTAACTGACTTAAAGGTTTTTTTTTTTTTATTATTATTATTTTTATTTTAAATAGAGAACTACCTTTTCGGATTTTTCGCGGATTTATTTTGATTAAACTAAATAAATAACTAGAATAAAGAGAAAAAAAAAAATGTATTTGCGTTTGTAATGAATATCTATACATATAATAAAACTATAGAGGTCGAATGTTAGTACACAAAAACTACTGATTGGATTTTGACACAACTTTACAATAATATAGTTCATACATCAGACTAACAAGTAAACAATTTTTTATCCCGGTAAAATGTGCAGTTCCCGTGGAATAGATTTGTTTTTGTTTGTCTAGAGACGAACCCGAGTGAAGCAAGGGTGAGCCGCTAGTAACATTTATAATTTAAAATTAAAAATCCTCTGAACTGATTTAGATGAAATTTAGTATGGAGATAGTTTGAGACCCCGGGAAAGATATAGGCTAGTTTTTGTTCCAGAAATCATCCCTTAACCTTAAGGGGGTAAAGTTTGTCGAGGAATCTATTGTTTATTGAGTAAGGAATATAAAAAAAATTATTCACGTTCCAGGAGCGCTTCCCCGTGGAGTACGAGGTGTTCGGTCTGGGCAGCGTGGGCGGCGCGGCGCTGTCGCCGCTGCTGAGCGCGCTGCTGGCGGCCGGCGCCGCGCGCCCGCCGCCCGCCTTCCTGCGCGCGCGCGCGCTGCTGCCCGACCAGGCCTACCACTCGCTGCTGTGGCAGCACTTCATGCCCAGCGTCGCCGCCGCCGCTGAGTACGCTATGTTACTTATTTGCTTCATTTCATAGGTCTGCAGCTCCCGGGTTCGAGTCCTGGGTGTGTCCCATGTAATTAATGGATTTTCTAAACATTCTCAGTAATATCCCCTTGCCGAGGCAGAGCATATGTATTGTCGGTTTTGTCTCTTGAAGCTAAATTCCAATTATTTATTGCTTTAAAAGTTCAGTTCTTTCAGTGGTGTACTTGTGACAATAAATGCAGACTAAATTAATTTTATAACAAAATTTAAATAATTTATTTGAAATGCCTAACACAAACCATACTTGGTTACATACAATATGATGACATGCGAGCAGGTCGTGGAACCCGCGCACCCCGGAGCCGATGCTGGAGCTGGTGCAGGCGTGGAGCGCGGCGTGCCCGGGCTGGGTGGTGCGCGCGGTGGTGGCGCGCCACGTGCTGCCGGCGCTGCTGGCGGCGCTGCGCGCCTGGGACCCCACGCGCGACACGCTGCCCGTGCACCACTGGGTGCTGCCCTGGCACGACCTGGCCGGTGAGGACACGCACACGGGCACCCGACTCTCATACGTCATTTCATATGATACTCGGGAAATTACTTTGGGGTTAACGCCTATAACTAATTTGTCGCGAGATGGCATTAAAACGCTTTTATTTAAAACTGACATGAAAATTGGTATTTTTGACAACTCTATCATTTAACAGATTTAAGTTAAAATTAGAAACGATCGATAATTAAAATTAGTCGACAATTCGAATATATCTTCTACTATCTACAACAAATTAGCTGAAAAAACTACTTTAAAATTGAAGAAGATTCAATCGTGCTTCCTCTATAGGACTGAACGTTTTGTACATTTTTTATTATTTTTTAAATGGCCATATTTCTGATCGAATATAAACGAAAGAATCCCTTTTCTATTTTGTCAAGTAATAACAACATTATATTAATCTATACAAATATTATAAAGAGGCAGAGTTTGTTTATTGAACGCGCTAATCTCAGGAAGTACTGACCCGTTATGAAAAATTCTTTTTGCATTAGATAGCCCGTTTATTGAGGAAGGCTATAGGCTATATATCATGATGCTGTCTAAGGGAGCGGAACAGTAATATAATATATAGTCTATCTATTCATAACTAACCGTTAAAACGTACCTAGGGACGACCCAAGCGAAGCGAGGTCGAGTCGCTAGTAAAATATAAAAAGAACAAGGCTTGGATTATTAAAAGTTTAGAACAAAATGTTTGACTGAATAAAGTGTTTTTTACCCGGTGATAAATCGCCACCACACTGAAACCCACTTACAAAAAATCCTCTCCCTAGGGGCCAATAATCCAACTTGAAGGATCACAAATGTACTTTCACTTACAGCTCCCAAACACATCATTTTTTTCACCAAACAATTGTCTAAAAATTATGCTTAAAGTTAAGGGTGGCCCGATTTTTTGCATACTAATATATTGTCTGTCTATTTCATTCTAATCGTTAAAAATAATATGTGTGTCGTGCAGCGGAGGAGCTGAACGCGTCCGCGTACCCGCTGATCCGGTCGCGGCTGGCGGCGGCGCTGGCGGCCTGGCACCCCGCCGACGCCTCGGCGCGCCCGCTGCTGGCGGCCTGGCGCCGCGCCTGGGGGCCGGCGCTGGCGCCGCTGCTGCAGCACCACGTCGTGCCCAAGCTGGAGCACTGTCTGCAGCTCTCGGGCGTCGACCTGCTGGGCGGTGACAACGGTCGGTACTCGGTGTACGCCCAACTGTCTATATGTTGAGTGTTCACTGCAGGTATTAGTCTAGCTATAGTACTGAATTTCATCAAAATCAGTCCTGCCATTTCAACTTTTTACACATATATACTAGGGTGGCGCGAAAAAAAAATGTTTTTTCTCTTAACCCCAAGGTAGATTTTGTGAATTATAAAAAAACTAAATTTTTGAAAAAAAAAAGTTTTTTTTTTCAACATTTTGAGGGTGGCCCACTGGTTTTTAAAATAAATAATTAATTTAAATTTTTGGTTTGAATGGATTTTTTTTTTCGAATGATCATTTTTGATAACGAATTGATGAATTAGTCATTTTCTACTCAACTTTCATTGTAATTTAAAAAAATAACATGTTAATAATTCATCTTTGTTGTTCACGTGTACGTGTGGAATCAGTAAATATATTTGTATGTGTGTATGTATCAGCGGCGTGGCGCTGGTGCGTGGAGTGGCAGGAGCTGCTGGGCGCTGGTGCGCTGGGCGCGCTGGCGGCGCGCGCGCTGCTGCCGCGCTGGCTGGCGGCGCTGGCGGCCTGGCTCAACGCCGCGCCGCCGCACGCCACCGTGCTGGCCGCCTACACGCACTTCAAGGTACCGCCGCCACCTTCCACCACCATCAGGTGGTCATTACCACCACCACTTTCAGGGAAACCTTGAACTCCCAAGTTTGAGCCAAGTGCTCGCCTTCGCAAACTTCAGGGTACACGCCTTCAGACACCTTCAAGGAAGCCTTTAGTTTCCAATCTATACTAATATTCTAAAGAGGCAGAGTTTGTTTGTTTGTTTGATGAACCCGAAGCGAAACGAGGGCGAGTCGCTAGTCTATACTATACTAGTTCCAACTAAAGCATAAAATTAACTTTATTACAGAAAATGTTTCCAGAAGAAGTCCTAAAAGAGCCAGCGGTTCGTGATGCCTTCAGGAAAGCCCTGGATATGATGAACCGAAGCACCGACATCGACTCCGTGGACCCGCCCCCTCCCCCACGCATCACCCTCTCGGATCCAAAAGAAACCTCCAAAATCGACATCCTAGCCTCCATTTCCCAACAAAAAAGTTTTTCAGAGCTTCTAGAATCGAGATGTATAGAAAAAGGTATAACTTTTGTCCCAATAGCAGGCAAGACTAGGGAAGGCCGGCCGTTATACAAAATAGGCGAGATGCAGTGCTATGTGATAAGAAATGTTATCATGTACTCGGATAATGGAGGCAGGACGTTTGTGCCCATCGGTCTAGAGAAACTATTGAGTTTGGTTGAAGAATGAAATAAAGTGTTTGGAATATATATATATTTTTTTTATTTCCTGTTTACGGTGGTGTTACTAGAATGTTTTATTTATTTATTTTTAATAGAATGTTGGCCTCAAATTGTTTGTTTTTTCTTTTTTTTTTTTTACTTCCTGCTACGATTTCAGTGGCGAATACACTGGAATGTTGGCCTCAAATCGTTTTTTTTTTTTTTTACTTCTTTCTACGATTACAGTGGCGAGTGGCGACTATACTAGAATGTTGCCCTCAATTTTTTTTTTACTTCCTGCTACGATTACAGTGGCGACTATACTAGAATGTTGCCCTCAATTTTTTTTTACTTCCTGCTACGATTACAGTGGCGAATATACTAGAATGTTTGCCTTAATTTTTTTTTTATTTAGGTATAAATTTTTGCTGTAGTAGTTGGGATGTTTAAATTAAGTATCTATAGTTCTCGAGAAGGACGCGAACGTACGTACAGACAGACGCTCAACGGCGACTTTTATATGAATTTCGAATACGGTGGGACACTAATATAATACTATATTACAATTTATTTGGCCACCATGTGGGACGTAGATCGAAGGTCTTGGGTTCGAGTCCCGAGTCGGGCAAGTTTACACCTACTACATAACCATAATAAAACACATGTACATAAACGGTTAAACAATTTATTTATATAACAATAACAATAATAACATGAAATAACAAAAATATATCTGAAGCTATTTATAATAAACAAAAATAATATAACGGAGAAGTTTCCCATTTTTTATTATTAATTATAAAAAATTAAGTAAAATATAAAAAAATATGAAAGAATTATTAAAATATCTCAAAAAATTTAAAAGTTGTGAAACTAAAGTTGCGCTTGCAAGAATATTGTCGTGACGTCACACGACCGGAAATATTAATTTCTCAGTCATTTATTAACACGTTCACTGCGGCAATAGGTCGAATCAACCCGATACGAGACTTCCCCGTGGTGCGGCACGAAAAATCTGTGTCTTACCGCTGGTGCGGGATAGATATCTCTTTCGTTTTATGAAATAAAAAAGGGACTTTTAAATTTTTATTTTTACCTCTTCAAATATTTGACGTAGATACAAAAAAAATATATCAGATCTATTCGACCTTATAACGACTAGCAGTAAACATTTTTCGCTAGGTGCGGTTATCGGGTCTTTCATACCTGATGACCCGATGACCCGATAGCAGCACCAGATTTCGTGTTCGTCACACTAGTGTTGCACATAAGTTAGCAACGTCTAAGTCGTTATCGACGTATTGTAATTATTGTTACAAGTGGTAAGCAGTTTTGACAAAATGAAGAGGCCGAGATGTAGAAAAATGCTTTTGACGTGTGAAGGTGAAGTTGAAAGGAATAATAGAACCCGGAATGAAACTGTAAGTCCCGAAATATTTACTAGTCACACGCAAAGTGAAAAAGGTTAAATCTTTTTGCGAAGTATGAAGAAAAATCATTTGTTGTAATGAAAAACATATTTCTAATCTTTTTTAATTGTCGATAAGTACCTTTTATTACAATAAAACTTACTATTCATCTCATCGTTGTTTTACTTGTACAACACTAATCTTTTATCGATACACTGTACAAGCAGTGCGGATATCGGGTGAAAACGACCCGAAAATTTTGACAAATCGTTAACATAAGTTACAATAGCCGGATTTTGTTACGAATGTATAAATATACGAAATGATTATTAAAAAATATGTTTCATAAAGAAAATTTAAAAAAATCATTATAATTGCTTCAAAATCCACTTCTAAATACATGTATACCGAACAGATATTTTTGACCCGACAACGCACTCCAAGATCATCACGCTTCAGGTCTTAGGGACCTTATATAGCACTAGCTGAAAGTCATCTAAAAATCTTAACGCAGTGAACGTGTTAATGGATTTCAAACAATTTTTCACTGATTTATTAGTTTTGTTCTATATTATAATTCCATTGTGTTAAATATGATATTAAGAACATCAGAAAACTTCTCCATTTTAATAATATAACTTAAAGCTAATATTTTTATATAGCTAAAATATAGTGAAAAAAATAATTGGCGCCTAAATATTTTCTTTTGTAGGTATATTAATTTAAAAAAAAAAGCCTTTTTCTCGCGCTAAAGCTTATTAAAAACATGAATATATAACTTTACATTTTGACTTGTTTCATTAAACCAATGAAATGCTTTACTCAAAGGTAGCGGTTTCGATTCTTGCTGGAGGCAAATACGTTTATTAGGTCATACAAATATTTCTTATAGTATGGCTATGGCGTATGTTGAGTGTTGTCTTTTCTACAAACTATTGATTTACTTAGTTCGCTGGAGTGCATCCCGCGTATATAATACTGCGTAAATTAAAAGAACTAAGCACACAAAAAAACACGTGAATAGCTGTTTTATACATAGTAGTGATCGCCCCGTGGTTGAAAATTAACCATAATCCATTTAGTTTAATCGATATTGAGGTTCTTTTTTCAAAATTATTTAGATAGCCTATAAAATCTACCTCGAGCAAAAATCGAATCTGCGACTAGATCTTTTTAGTTTGAATTCTTAAACTCTTGGAAAAAAGCTCAGATTTTAGATTTAGATTTACGAATATTGTACTTATTATATTAGTTAAAATATGTGACTTGTGAGTAAATTCTTATATTTTAATTATACTGTAAATATGTATACTGTTAAATACTGGTTTTATTCGATTCGTTTTTTTTAAACTTACCTTTCTACAGATTTGTTAATTATTTCAGATGTTTTATTTAATAGTCGACAAACAATGTTGAAAGCGATTTCCCTATTGAAAAACTTCAATAGGATCTCATCAAAAGCGTCAAAAGCTACATAGGAACCAATAAATATTTATTGGTTTCTATGTGGCTTTTGTCGCTTTTGATGATATCCTATTGGAGTTTTTAAATAGGGTTAGTGATTAAGATTCATCAAATAAATATGGCACCAATTTCTAAGTCTTGAAAAAAAGTTTTAATCCAAAAATTAAAGTACATGTTAAATAATAATTTAGAACATCAAATTGTTAAATAAAACACTAAATGTATAATTATTGGCATTTGGCGCCAATTCAAAATAAATCTAAAAGCTCAATTAAATCTGAACCTTATAGCATGTAATGTTAAAAACCAAATTACAGACAGATACTTTATATGTATGTTTTTTTTATTATTTGGCGAATGCTGATGTCTTAAGGTACCTATGTATTCAAAATCCACCTTAAATAATAATTATTTTGTCAACAAATCTGGAGAAAGGCAAATAATTAAAATATATTCGAGATAACACTCTCGTTCCTTGCAAACGACATTTGATTTATCCATTTTACTAGATGTTTAAAATTTAAAAACTATAAACCACTGTAAAAATATCAATTTTATAAAGATTATTATATATTATTATTATTTAACTATATTCTTCATTAAATTTTAACCAAGGCAACAAATTCGAGTAAATATTTTATATAATAAGTATTAAAATTTAAACAATCCTTAAATCTAATTTTGACAAAAAATAATAATTCTAAAATTAATAATTTGGTACGATTTGTAGGATTTGGTACACAGTGGCTTATAACTAAATTGACTAATTCATAAATTCGTTAATTGCATTATTTATTTATATCGTAATATTATATCATATTTGCAAAATTTATTAAATTTTAACCAAAGCAAAAAATTCGAGTAATTATTTGATATATTATTAAAATTTAAACAATCCTTAAATCTAATTTTTTCAACAAAATAATAATTATAAAATTAATAATTTGCTACGAGTTGTATGATTTGGCACAAAATGGCTTATAATATGACTAAATTGGCAAGTTCATAAATTCGTTAATTGCATTAATTAATTATATCATAATATTAATTGCAAAATTCATTAAATTTTAACCAAAGCAACAAATTCGAGTAAATATTTGATGTATTAAAATTTAAACAATCCTTAAATCTAATTTTGGCAAAAAAAAAAAATTATTTTAAAATCAATAGTTTGGTACGAGTTGTATGATTTGGCACACAGTAGCAATTATAATATGAGTAAATTGGCAAGTTCATAAATTCGTTATCGTTTCTTTTTTAGGTACATTATTTAATTTTATCATAATATTATTTGCAAAATTCATTAAATTTTAACCAGGGCAACAAATTCGAGTAAATATTTGATATATCAAACCTATTTTTACCAAATCTATTTTTTGACAAAAAAGTAATTCATAATTATAAAAACAATAATTTGGTACGAGTTGTACGATTTGGCACACAATGGCTTAGGTATAATAAATAATGTATAAAATTGGCAAATTTATAAATTCGAAGTAACAGGTGCCTGCTTAGAGTTTTAATATGGCTGCTGTTTTAATCAGATTTCAAATTTTTATGACTTTTATTTAAAAAAACTCCAGTAAAATGTAGCCATAGCTGATATAAAGATGTATAATATAATTAATGATTAGCATACGTAGGGCTTACTACATTAAACATAGATGTAACATGCCTACGACATTTATAAATGAGTTATGTGTAATAAAAATTATTGCAATATATTAGTACTGTTAGGTAAATATAGGACTAGTTATATACATTTCTTTTATTGTTTAAATAGGTAAAGTATTAGTGTGTTTAGTTTTTTTTTAAATATTAATTTCGTATAGGTATGTCCCTGTTTGCCTTTTTTACATATCGGTCTCAATTTCGTCGTTGTTTTGGTTCACTATATTATGTTTTTGTTGATAATTATAAGCTCTAAAACATTGTATAGCATTTGCTAAGCCTAAAGCAAAGTTACATAAAGATAATGAGTAGTTTATTGGACGTATAACAAGGCAGTACCGAGTCCAGATAAAACCGGTGGCAGCTAACGTAGCTGACTGCGTCGTCGACACTTTGGCGAGGTCTCGACGGTAGTCGTCTATCGACGCCATAACTAACGCCTGTAATATGTAATGTTACAAACAAGAGGAATTAATGAGAATTAATAGTTACAATGAAAAAATAGGTATATTAAGTAGGCAAATATTGCTATCAAATCTCAGACATTTTTTAACTACGTACTAAAACTTGTTACGTCGTCTTTTAATCTGAGAATGGCATTTAATTTATAGAGATTAATAAAATTGAAGTGTCTGTTTGTAATGTCGAAATAACAGCTTTTTACTTAATATGAAATTATACCTATACCTATAAGAAAAACACAGCTTTTAAAGTTTTTGCCTGTTTGTATACTCGCGTTCGTCCCTAGGTACGTTTTCACAGCTAGTTATGTTTATACATAAATAGTAGCTTGCTACTCCTATATATAGATATTCATTTAATTTATAAATATTAATAGTGCGTACGCCGTACGTGAATTTTGTTCACAATTTTATGGGTTTTCATTTTTTTTCGCGGAACCCTGATTCTTTTTCTAAAATAAAAGTAGCCTAAGTTACTCCATAAAATAACAGCTATCTGCCAGTGAAAGTCCCGTCAAAATTGATCCAACCGTTTCGGAGATTAGCCGGAACAAACAGACAGACAGACAGACAAAAATTGTAAAAAAATTTGTTTTGGTATATGTACCGTGTATACACCCATATGCATTTAGTAAAAAGCCGTTATTTTGATATTACAAACAGACACTCCAATTTTATTTATCTGTATAGATTATTTAACAACTTGACGTACGGATTTGGAGCTACTTAAAGACACTCCAATTTCATTTATCTGTATAGATAACTTTCTTAGATTTAAGTGATTACATTCTCTTTGATTTACGCGAATATTTGACATTTTAAATAGTTTTATCTTTTCGGGTTTTTTCGCGCGGCCAAACCAACCACCAAAAAAGCAATATAAATTCGTGAAACAAATGCTAAAATACAGTTTTATTTAGTACACAGATAATAAATAAAAACGTTAACATTTTTGTATTAAAAAAAATTGTCACAAAAGGCATTTAGAGACGCACCCGAGTGAAGCACGGATAAGTCACTAGTATGTAATCTATACATAATACAGATAAATAAAATTGAAGTGTCTGTTTGTAATGTCAAAATAACAGCTTTATACGAGCCCCGATGCAAAATAGTTCGTCTAGTATGGAAAGTAGTGCAAAGCGTAAAATATAGAAAGTAAGTATTGGTAAAATAATTAAGAACGTTTAATAAAAAGTAAACCACAATTTGAGGAACATTTTAAAGTTTATTTTAACATAACTGAAATTCTTTCATGACTTTACATAACATAAAAATTAAAAAAAAATATCCTAAAAAACATAACGCAAAAGTATTCGTCTACCCTTGTCACTCACGCAAAATAGTTCGTCTACCACTTAGTTGTGTCGCCTTTGCTCTCAATGATAGCTTTAATGCGAATGTGAACGCTGCATACTCCTCAGGCGTAATTGACTCCCAGAGAGCCAAGAGTTTAGCCTTTAAGTCACTCTTCGATCTGGATGGATTTTTACGGAGAACTTTTTTCATTTTCCACCATAGGGTTTCGATCGGCGACAAGTCCGGGCTGTTAGATGGCCATTCGATTGTAGGGATGCTTTTCGCCAGTAGCCACGTCTTTTTTGTCCTTGCAGTATGGCAGGAAGCACCATCCTGTTGAAAAATGAAGGAATCTTGATGCTTAAGTGACGGAATAGACGACAGTAAATTTTCTTCCAAAAGGTTTTAATACCTTGCAGCATTGATAGAACCATCCACAAACTGCATACCACCAACACCTTGTGCAGATATGCAGCCCCATATCATAAGAGACGCCGGAAACTTCACTTTGCGTTTGAGACAATCAGTATGAAATGCCTCGTTTTTGTTCCGAATCACTTTTTTCCTTTCCTCGCCGACTGTCACTTCAAATTTGGACTCGTCACTCTAAATGATACTACGCCACTGATCGGAAGTCCAATTTAAATGATCACGAGCAAACTTCAACCTCTTTTTCTTTTGTAGTGCAGTCAACAGTAGTTTCTCCTTAGCGGTGTAAAATCCGTAACCCATTCTTTTTAGGACTCAACTGAGATGTCTTTGTGAATCATGTCCTTCCATTGCACCGTGAGTTCTCCAGCCCGAGCACGACGATTATTTTTGATAATTTTCTTCAGGATTCTGTTTTCTACTGCACTTGTGATGCGTGGTCGATTCTTTTTATAGTGCTGAATGATAGATTGGACTGTAGACCTGGGAAGTATCAAGTCTTTAGATATTTGGTAACTTGATTTGCTAGCATCGACCCCACAAACTATTCGCTTTCGAAACTTTTCACACATGGGCTTGCCACGACCCATTGTTATTTGAAAACTAATGAAAAAAACTGAAATTTTCAGAATTTATACTGTCTCACTTGTGAAATGAGACAGAATTACTTTTACAAATTTAAATTATGCAACATAATTGTACAAAGAAGGAATAATTTTATTTAACTCACCGATAGACGAACACTTTTGCATCGATTAACAATTAGACGAACTATTTTGCTTATAACTTCTTCGAATTTAAAACAGGATATGTATATATTTAAAAAGCTAAAATTGTTTATTGGTTCATAATTAAAAAATGGCATAAGTAACGGCGACATGTGATAGTAGAACAGCTTAATATTTTATATAGATATACAAAAATAATGAAGTTAGAAAAAATCTCACAGAGAAAATTTCACACTAGACGAACTACACTCGTGAGCAAAAAAATCGACTCAGACGACACATCTGTAGTCGCAAGTCACTGGAAAAAAAACTGAAAGCAAATATATTTTTTTCATAGTAAAATCTTAAAGCTGCTAGTATTAGCTTCAAAATGATATAAAATATTGTAAGGTTTATTGCTCACACAACCCAACAATATGTTGTGATCAGTAACCACCCTTTTTACGCTTGTTTACAATAGTGCTAATTAAGGGTTACTGACCCATATAAAAGGTTATCTACCTGACCCACCCTTATCAGTTAGCCGTCAAACGTCAACCGATACACATCTCCGTTATCAACAATCAAGAATTCTATCTGAAAATGGACACAACAAGCGATTTAGCAGCTCAAGCGATCACCCTATTGCGACAAGGCCAGAGTCAGCGTGAAGTGGCACGTGCACTGAACATGAGCCAGTCTGCTGTTTCCAGAGTTTACCGTCGTTACCAGGAGACTGGTGGCTTTAATCGAAGACGCGGTTCCGGTAGAAAAAGGTGCACGTCAGAGAGAGATGACCGATTTATTGTCAGCACATCGTTAAGAAATCGGGCTCTCACTGGCGTTCAAGTCCAACAAGAGCTCAGAGAAACGCGAGGAGTAGCTGTGAGTGGCTGGACAGTCAGAAGACGACTTAAGGCAGCTAGGCTTGAGCCAAAAAGGCCAGCTACTGGCCCCAAATTAACCCCAGACCACCGAGCAACCCGCCTACGTTTTGCTAGAGAACATGTTGATTGGACTGACGAACAATGGAGCACCGTTCTCTTCTCAGACGAAAGTAGAGTGTGCTTGCATGGTAGTGATAGAAGAGGACGAGTCTACAGAAGACCTGGGGAAAGATTTGCGCAGTGCTGTATCAAAGAAAATGTTGCTTTTGGAGGAGGTTCCTGGATGGTGTGGGCCGGCATTTCAAGTGAGGCAAAAACCGAGTTGGTTTTTATTGAAACTGGCGGTCGAATGGGAGGATTGACGGCGATCCGATACATCGAAGAGATTTTAGAGGATCACGTCGTTCCCTACGCCGGTTTCATTGGCGAAAACTTCGTCCTAATGCACGACAATGCCCGTCCACATACTGCAAGTTCCGTCCGGCAGTATTTACAGGAGGTCGCAATTGCCGCTATGGACTGGCCAGCGCGTAGCCCGGACTTAAATCCTATCGAGCATTTGTGGGATGATCTTAAAAGAAAAGTTCGGGCTAGAAATCCTGCACCAGACACGATGGCGGACCTTAAAGCAGCGCTAATCGACGAATGGAATAGCATCGAACAAGATCGAGTAAGGAAACTTATTCGATCCATGAAAAAGCGATTGGAAGCTGTTATTAGGGCCAGGGGGGGCAACACTAAATATTAAAAAAATAATTTTAATTAAATTATTGTTTTGACGAATTTTACGTGGTATTTTCTTTACCGTCAACCATCACTTTTTTTATTGCTTAAGACTCCATCTCATTCAATATTTTTTCTTTACCAGAAAACATTTTTTAATAACAACATAGACCACTCATTTTAAAGCTAAAACAAAGAACTTTCAGATGTTAAAATCAGAAATATAATAAAAGCTTCCGATTTTTTGCTAGAGCTTTTTAACCGCAAGCATGCGTCCTGAGTCGATTTTTTTGCTCACGAGAGTATTTTGCATCGGGGCTCGTACTAAATGCATATGGAATTATATACGGTACTTAAAGAAAAACACGATTTTAAAAATTTTTGTCTCTGTTTGTTCCGGCTAATCTTCGAAACGGCTGGACCAATTATAACGGGACTTTCACTGGCAGATAGCTGATATTATTAAGAGTAACTTAGGCTGGTTTTATTTTAGAAAAAGAATTAAGTTTTCGCTCAAAAACATTAAAACGTACCTAGGGACGCACGCGAGCGTAGCGAGGGAGTCGCTGTATATAATATAAACTTTCAGTTATTATAATATACCCATTACCATGTAGTAGAAAGAGAAACATTAAAAAGCATGAAATATTGGAAAATAAAGAAAAGAAGTATGAAAAATAAACATATATTTTGTAAAAGGTTATTACAAAAATAGTCGATGTTTCTATAAAAAATTTAATGTTTTTTAAACATTTGCTAAAACATTTCATGTACATATATATTATATATATTTTTAGCCCAACAACATACACTTCTGTTATATCATAAAATTTTATTATATTTTTTATCACGATCACGACGAGAGGACAGCCTTATTACGACATAAATATATTTAATTTTTATACGTGATCATGAATATCTAATTAATTAACGTATGGTTCAGACAAACGTTACATAAAAAATAACTATCAAAATTATTTATCACAGTTCATCTGTTGTGTAATTTTGTTAGATACTTGTCTACAAAACTTATGAATATTGGTCAAATAACATAATTATAAAAAACAAAGGAATCTTAAATTCAGTTATGAGATACATAATTAGAAAATAAATGATAAAAAACAATATTTTATAGAAAATATAATGATCTACTTATGAATATTACCCATGTGAAGTTCTAGTTGATAAAAACAAAAAATAAATAAATCGCATCACCCACTGAGATATACTAATACTATCTACAATTGTTATCATAGACCAATAATCTACATTATTTTTCCTTAAATCATTTTTCCTTATTTTTGAGAGATTGCTGATGTTTCACGGCCCGGCCTAATTGATACAAGTTAGTTATAGCAACAAACACATTGACTGCAAAGAGACTATAGTTTTTTGGTATGATCACAAGCGAGTATCGAGACCAGATAAGCCCAGTCGCTGCAAGCGAGACAGATTGAGGAATAGACAAGGACTCAACCGGCCGATTCAAGTCACCCAACCCTGCCATCACCAAACCCTGAAATGAATAATGAAACATTCAAAATGGGTTTTAATGATTAACTGAATGCCTTGTTTAGTGTCAATTTCAGAGTATTTAAATCACCCATAATACTATAATTATATAACAAATCAACCTTTTTCATATCTTCTCCATTCTATGTGACATTGGCGAAGTAATCTGTGCTCAACTAGCATGCTTTGCAGCCATTAACAAGGGAATTGAATTGAATAATTATCCCTGTTGAAAAACTTCTATAGGAACATATCAAAAGCGACAAAAGCCACATAAAAACCAATAAATACTTATTGGTTTCTATGTGGTTCTTGTCAGGATCCTATTGGAGTTTTTTTCAATAGGGATATATTTAAATAATTAAGTAATAACATACACATAACAATCCTAATTGAATTATATCATTATGAACCGATAATTGACATATTTTGTCACATTCAGAGGCAATGGTAGGTGATTGATAATGAAAATTCTATTGGTTCATTCCGATGAAACCCAAGTAGCTCAAATGTACCTCTTTAAGATTTTCTTGTGTAAATCCTTTTACAAGAAATACTAATTGCTAATGTCTAAGAGACCATAATTTAATAATTTGGTACAATTGATTTTTTAAACTTTATACATCCAAATGTTGAAGGTGAATGAACATTGCACATACATTCCCCCATCACATCCCTTTCACCAATAAATAATAAAGGTCCATGTTGTTTCAATAGCATAATTAGGAACACTCATATTCTAATTATTCACAACTTTGCAGCGGGTAAAATTAATTACTATTTGCTATCTATTCAATAACATTGGCACTATAACATGCTGACCTTGAAAATGTTACTTACCCATTTAAATGCTGGTGCCCAGAAGAAAATAGTTTTTGGACCTAAAAAGTAATCAACGTTTTAATATTTATTACGTCTTGCGTAACTCATGAATATATAAAATAATAATTTACCAGCTTCATGTTCCCAGAGAGGACGTAATTTTGATGGCACAAATTTGTCTGCAGCGGTAACTATTACTCTGTATACTTTAGACATTTTTAATATATTTTTCTACGTTTTAATCAATTAAAATTCACAATTTTGCAAATATGCGGACAACTCGAATCGGCCGTGATGAGACCTTGAAGATTAAATTTTTAGATTGACAATTGACATTTTAGAGTACCTACGATGTGTGATAAGATATCTTTTGACATATACTACGGAGGGTAGGAGAACAATCATATATAGAAGACAACTTGAAAAAGGGTCCACTTGTAATTAGTAAATAACATTTAAAAACCCCTCAGAATGGTGTTGGCGTAGCAAGAGGGTATGATAACCGATAAGAATTTCGTATTTTTAACGGTCTGAAATGTGCTGGTTAAAAAAAATATTTTGGGTAACTTATGTAGTTATTGAAACTATTTACGTAGTCCAAAATAATTTAGTGAATATAATCGAAAACACTATGGTGATATAAACGTAGAGAGTGATTTATTTTTGAGAAGTTTTAATAATACTTTTTGGCGCTTTCTTCAAAATGTACCCACTTGTTACCGTGCTGCCACCCTAATTTAACACTAAAAACTTGAAACTTTTTCATCACAGAGATAGTTCTCCTTACCTCTACCCTCCATAGGTATTTAATACGTAATTTAATATTTATTTTATATTTTTACATTTTATCGTATACAAAATTATATTTATTATTAACTAAATTGTTACTATGATAATTTGCTATCTTGGTGAAGAAATATTTGTATTGAATTTTGTTTATTCAGCGACACATTAAAGCTTAAAACGAAAAGCTGCGTTCCAATTATTATACAAACTATTGTTAATATATAATTATTTAATCTTATTCAAATCTAGAAGAGATGTAAACATATTTTAAAAGTAATGAGAATATTCATATTATTTTTACTTAATCTTTATTTAGACAAAAAAATATATAATAATAATAATAATAATTACTATATGTTCTGATCGAGGTTAACTGAACGCAGCGATTAGTCAAAAACATGGGTGCGGGCTTGAGCGTGTGAATGTGTCAGTGTTGAACTATCTAATATTTTTCCTTTGTTTATTTTCATTTTGGCTGTTTTCTATTACTTTCTCTGTTAATTTCGCGTTTCTGTTTTCGAACTTATGTTATTTACATTGTTCTTTAAGTTTTGAACATGGGTACAAGCACAATGGGTAGCGATTTACATTCCGATAAGCAGGACAAAATGCTGAAACTACAAGCTCGAAAGAAAGAATTGGAACAAATGCTAGCTTCAAAAAATGAAGAATTATATAAATTATGCGTACAAGAAGTACAACTAACCGGTGTAATGCCACCGGAAGCTCCACTGAGCCCCGAAATTCCGAGAGAAAGACTGGGCAGTATACGTAGTGTCGATAGGTCCACTGATGGCGCTGATGTTCAAGACGGTGCCGATAATACATCAAGGCGGCTGCGATCTAATAATGACCGTGCTCACGATTCCGATCCGAACTTGCGTAAGAACCTTTCACATAGACTATCAACGCCCTCAATATCAGGTATATCATCTAAAAGTACACACTCTCGGCATGTGCGACGACCGGAAACTAGTTGCTCGAACTTCTTTCCGTCACCGCCTCAGGAACGCAACCCTGAAACATTTTCAATACATACATCTCACACTTACCCTGCTTTGGCTGGCCGTCATGACTCTATTCCTTTGGAAAATATACACAATGAGCTTCAACAAGGCCCGGTTTACCGTCATCATACTCTCACAACTGAATATACAAATAAAATTTATTACAATAACCCAGCAGAGGCTCATAATGTTTCACGCTTAAGAGAAACACATTTCAGCTCTAGTCATCCTGATATAACTACTCATTATACTCATGGATCTATTATGCCTCAGCCAGTAGCCCCACAGAATGGTATGCGCAACACACCCTTATTATATCAATATGCTTCTCACTTAAAATCGCAAAACCAACACCTCGGTGCACTAAATCATCATCATCAAATGCAAATGCAATCGAAGAGAAGAACCGATGGGGTTCGACGAAACACTTTACAAAGAACTCAAACTTATCACTTGACTTCACACAGTGATTATAACCACCACTTGGAGAATATGAGTGATGGGTACAGGCCACCAATGCCAGTTTATCAGCACAGGTCTCAACCAGATATACAGGACCAACCAGATAGACGACAGATACCCATTGAAAGAAATATTCCAGTACCTAATACTTTGCCTCTCAGAGAACGTAATTCAATCAGAAATCCACTTCACATGCAATTGCAAGTTTCAACTGATGATTTCATGGATGACAGACTAAATTTTCCAGATGCCATGAGCCCAGTTAGTCAGATGTCAGGGTATTCACAAAGCAACTTTGATTCTGTTAGCATGAACAAGTTCTCACCTCTATCTCAAGACACAAAAATGAAAGAAAAGCAGTGGTATGAAACATCACTAGATTCCCCTACAAAATGTGAACCACTGCTAAAGAAAAGTGCCAGTTTGAAACGAACACCAAGTATAGGTAATTCTCAAGCATATGAAATAATGATTTCATCAGGGCGGCATTCTGCAATGCAGAGTCCTAACCACATACCGAATAGTCCACCGGTGCTATCTCCTAGTGCTGTGTCATTGGAATCACCTAAAAACCTGACAGTAATAGAACAAGGGAAATGTATACCATATAGAGAGGAAACAAAACCATTTGAAATGTCTGATTTTTATAAATACTCAACTAAATTTAGACAAGCTAATGCTCAGAAGTCTGTGCCGAATTCTGCCCATAATAGTACAATGTACAATAAAATGCCAATGGAGTTGCCACAATTCAGCCAAGATCATTGGCATGGACACGGTAACTAAATCAGTAAGTAAAACATTATTACTTTTAGATAATTATTATTTATATAGTTTTAGCATTTGATTAGTTTTAGGGTAGTACTTAATAAAGTAAAATATGAAAAGATCTCTAGTTTATATATAGGTGTAGTTTAATTAATTTGGCTAATTTGATATCAAAAATGTCTGTATACTTATAGATAGAAAAAAAAACAAGTATTTGAATGACAATAAGTGCTATAAATTGTTCATATTAGGTCAAATTATAAATACATCTGAGATGTGAATCTGTGATATATTGTTGAAAATATTGATTGAAATGGTAAAATAGTCCTTTGTGATGGATTTTTGATAAATTATATTTGCCTTTATTAATACAAATCATTGTTAGCCTTACAAACATATCTTATAATTAAATATAAGAAAAATATTCTAAATTATAAATAGTTGATATATATTTTTTGATAGAATAATATAATAGTTCAAAAAATAGGTAAGAGTCTTAATTTAATTGCATTATAGTTATTAAATAAAATATGTACTTCTCTTGTCAATTTAATATGTACAAAAAAGCCCACCGCTTTAGTCACAGAACGACAGACCTGACTGATGCCTGACCATGGCCAATAAGTGTTGTTCCTTTGCTACAGAATACTGCTATTATGTATAAAGTTGCCGTATTAAAAAAATGTTGCCTGAAAATTATAATGATTTAAAATGTGATTGCTTTTAATTTGCTTTTCTATTATATTTTGAATATCAGGGTTAAGATGTTATTTTTGTAAGCTTAGAAATGTAAAATGATGATTTTTTTTTATTCATGTCAAGCATAGACAAAATTCATTGATAAATTTAATTTTTATTTTCATAAAATGCAATTAAAACAGGTTTAGCTCATTATTAATCTATACATATTATAAAATTCTAACTAAGTCGAATCTGTACATTAAATATTTTTTGGAAAATCTTATTGAAATAGACATAATTATCGATGCAGAGGCCGAATCTATAGTTTTTAGAATTTTTGTCTGTCTGTCTGTCTGTCTGTCTGTCTGTCTGTCTGTCTGTCTGTTACCGCATCACAGAAAAACCACTGGAGGGATTTTGATGAAATTTGGTATGATGATAGCTGGTCAGATATAAAATATCTATAGTACAAGTTTAGCTATATTAATTTTTTTAATGTCAAAATTAATTTAAAAAATACTTCTTAAAAATATTGGGATAATACATGATGCATAAATTGATTAATTACAGTTTGGGATAATATGATTTCATAACATTAAATCTGACTGTAGGTTCGTCCCTACTTACGTTTTAACATTTAGTATAGATTTCTCAGAGATGGGATATTTTCCCTCAGTAAAAAGTATCCTATATGTTGACCCGGATAACCAGCATACCAAATTTCATCAAAATCCCTCCAGTGGATTTTCCATGAGGCGGTCACACACAGACAAAAATTCTAAAAACTATAGATTCAGCCTCTGTATCGATAATGATGACTATTTCAATAAGATTTTCTAAAAAAATATTCAATGTACAGATTCAACTCAGTTACAATTTTATTATATGTATAGATAATAAAAAATGCCAATTAGTTAAATTGCCTGGCATTGTTTCAATTCAACAAAATAAGTATAATACTTGCCAATTTTTATCCTCAGGAAGTCTGAATTGCCAGAAAGTCTCAGTCATTTCTAATACTATTTTCCCTTTTGAATTCAAAATATAAAAAGTGTCTACTATAAATACACTTTTCATACTAAATTTATTATTGGATACAATTAAAAAATGAGGAAATCATTAGATTATATAATAAAGCATGGTTGCATTTAAGTTTATTCATATTGTATATATAATATTAGAACATCCATAGTTATAAGGGTGTTAGCTTGAACATACATTTTGATCTTTCACTTGTGACACACTTTAAATTTATTAGTCATATGTCTGATTCTATGTTATGTAAAGCAAATTGATATTTTATGCTGTTAATTTAGTTAATTAAGAAAAAAATACTTATAAGAAAGGTGCAGAAAATATATTTGTCCTATATTAATTGGATTAACTCTATACTATTTTCAATTCAAATCAATTCTCTGTTATGTGGCTTTTAGGTCTGTCAGTTGGGTATACCATTTTCATTGTAGCATGGTACGGGTGACACCTGTCAATCCATATATGAATAATATGTCAATATTCAATCTTTTAAAGTTTTTTTTTTATATTTTGAATAACTTTAAAAGTAGTTTGTATACATGGTGTAGGTAAAACTTCTTTGATTTTTTATTTTTATTACACCCATAATATATAGATTAGAACAGAAAATCATTAGTGATAAGAAATGGTTTGGTCTGATGTCACCCGCACCATGCTACAATGAAAATAGTATAATTATATATTATGTCTGCCATATGTCCGGTTCTTAAGAGTGTTTTGATATCAGTGAAATATCTTTGTACAAGATAAAATGAAATCTTTGCTGAATACAAATCTCTGTTTCTTTCTCTGGAATGTGTTTGTTCCAATATCAAATGTAATGTTATATACATACATAGATCAAAAAAGTACTATATACACGATCCCATGCAAAAGTTCTCTTAAATCTGTCATCAATTGTGTTTAGGTAATTATTCTATTTGAAATAAATATACTACAATGTAAATTGAACCGTAAAAACATTTCCTAAAAATTGTTTTCACAAAAAAATAATAATTAAAAGCATGCTTAAATGTTCAAATGAGCGCTCATTTGATGAGGATATTTTTTGTCGCTGATTGTGTATCTAGTACTTTTTTGATCAATGGTTATATATAATGATTGTTTCATGCTATCACAGTAAAATCAAAAGAGTGGTTTCTCCCACATATGACGAGTGAAACTATATAATCTTTCAATCAAATATACAATGTTGAGATAATTTAAGTATTCAGCTAATTCTTTTTATCAAATTCACATTGGGTATACTGGTGCCATACCACTCTTAGATTTAGTATAAAATAAAAATCCAAGTGCATATTAGATTGAAAAAACAACATATTAAATTAAAAAATTAGATAGAAAATTGAATTTTATACTCGGTAGAACATGTAAAGAATTATAATATATTTGTCTGGTGACTAAATCATTACTTTTGATAGTTTATTAATTATATTTAATTTTCCAAGTCGCTGGACCTATCAGGCAAAAATTTCAGTTTTCTTCTATAATGAGGTAGGTTCGCTTTTTGGGTGTAATATTTAAAAAAAACCATCCTGTGCAGAGACAGAGCAAGATGTTAATTTCATATGATATATATGTCGACAAGTTTAAAAACAACATGTTTGTGACAATTTCTATAAAAAATATTTGAATTTTTGCAGCTATTTGATAAATTAATATTGTGTATATATTATTTAATTATGATGATTGTTGAAAAGGTGTTCAGCAATTGTAAATTGCTTTTTCTAAATTGACAAATTATAATATTTTTGTAACTTGTTTCTTACTCAATAGTGCAGAGAGCACTGATTTTATTTAAATATAAGGTTTTTTATAGTTATTCAATGTAGTTTTACTTTTTCTTGAAATGAAAAATTTGTTTCAAAGATACACTGTTTTTTTAGTCCATATATTTGTATCCTTAAAACTAGGTTGTAGACATGTTATGATACCTTCAATGACGTTAAATATTTTTTATTATACTAAATTCAATAAAAGTATTTTAATAATAGATACAATTAGGTTTATTGGAAATATGTAATAGATATCCTAATAGTAATTCTATAGTAAAAAGAGGCATTGTTTAAATACAATTTGTTTAACAATCAATTTAAAAAAATAAATGAACTTTATTATATAGGCATAGATAGATTAATTGAAATCTTTGAAGTTAAAATTTTTAATTTTCTTCTTAAATACTTCTATCATCATCTCCTGCCTATTTCCCAAGTTACTTGAGGTCGGCGCAGTACGTATTTCTCTTCCACTCTCCCGTATTACTCGTCACATCATCATTCACCCCTTTCTCTTTCATCTTCTGTCTCATACAATCCATCTTTTCTTCAGTCGTCTTCTTCCTTTACGCTCACCTTCATTCATTCGCGTCGCTCTTCTTATCACATGCGTTTCATCCCTCATCAAATGTTCATAACAACTAAGAGATTTTCTTTCAACTTTTCTATCACTGGCGCTACTTTGTAATTTCAAGCTTCCTCTTTGTACTTATTCCCTATTTTATGTTCTTCCTTTATGTATTCCTTTTATTCCATTCTTCACTTCACACATCTAATCAGCATGTAATCTTTCATCAGTCTTTCTCACAGCCCAGCATTCTAATACATAAAGACAGGTCTTATTACGGATTTATAAATCTAATCCTTCAACTTAAGGGGCGGATAACAAGTTGTCGTTGTGACTTGTTGCCATTTCATCCACCCAGAGTTGATCCGACGCGCACTCGGTCAATATCAGCCTTGCACGAGAGATCCGAGGGATTAAAAGTTAGAGCAGATTGGTAAGTATTCTGGACATCTAGACCATTCTCGGCAGCTAGCACAATGTCATCAGCGAAGAGCATACACCAGGGTGCCTCTTCGCCTCTTCCTCAGTGTTGTTTAAATTTTAATTGTAAAGACAAAGATTAACAATTGATGAATTATTAAATGTCATGTTAAATTTTTGGTACACATATTAAATTCAAATGAACAGTCTTCAGTCCATGAAACCCGAATCCATGATTCTAAGTTTTCGATGACATTGGATGGCTTGGATTGCTGCTCAGTGTTGTGAGTCTGCTCACTTTCATCCGATTTTGGAATGTCTACGTCGTTCTCATCAAGCCATTCAACATCATGGTGCTCTAAATTTTGAATAATGCACATCAGTTCATTAGCACAACGAGCAGCGACTTTTACAGGTCTAACTTTCCTATCAGTGTGCGTGTTTACTTTTTGTGGTTTAGTGACTTGACGGAAGCATGATAAAGACCACACGTTTTGCATGTTCGATTTGATAGCCTCAATTTTGCCGTCGGACAAAAATAATCGTAGGGCATTTGCAGGAAATCTTTGAGCACTTAAGCGTAGAGCTAAATTGACTGGAAGATCAAGAAATTGCCCTCCTTTATCCGAAACTAAGTCATCAACTGTTTGTTTCACTTTTACAGGTGGTGGAAGGAACCTGTTGTCTAGTAATCTGAATAGGCCACTTCTTGGACGACAGCATTCTGTATTTTTACATTTTACAATTTGAAGCAAGTATTGGATTTCACGCACATGTTCTGAATACCATTTAATGTATGGAAAATCAGGAACATCTTGTTCACCAGCCCTAACATATTTTGCAGTAACATTATAGCCATCAATTTCCATTAAACTCCATACTTCAGCTAATACATTTCCTGCAAATTCGAAATTAGATCTTTCTAAATGTTCATCAATTGTAACGCCACGTTTATCCAAATGAGACCCAAAATGGTCATGAGGCAATATTAAACCAGCCAGTTCCCGACTAAGAGGAGCCATTCTGCGCTCTACTCTGTTATACGCACTTCTTCCAGGAGCATTGGTAGCTAAAAACAATGCATCGAGATCATGTCGCTTAAAGTGTTGTATAGCAAACCCTATGACTTTTTGATAACGCGGATTTTCATCTGACCCTCCATCAACCGTCATGATTATCACTGGTTTTACTAGTCCATGGTCAGTTTTAGCTAATGGTCGAAACTCTTCAAGTTCGAGAAGCGTCTCGAAATCCTGAGCATGAGTATTAGCAGTAGATGAACTATGCTTTCCACTTCTAATAGCGATGTATGTTGGTCCAGAATATCCCAACGGCTTGCGGTTGTCCTAGCATACTGGAAGTGATTTTGATACCAGCATAAACAGATGGTATTAATTTATGACGCTCAGCGATAACCCAATCATGGTCAGGCAATTTGATTCTATATTCCATGTGCATTAGAAGAGGTGCTTGCTTATCTGCCGCAGTTACGCCAATAGGGACTCGAGCTTTATCATCTTAAGATATGAAAAATACTTGATCTGGTTCAAGTATGAATGCTATGTTCTCTAAATAATGGATTGATGTTTCAGCGAACTTGCTATCTAAGTGGCTCTTGTGGTGATCAGTTTGAGCCCGAATGAGCTTAACAGGGACTGTCGATACATGTCTTCGTCCCTCTGCAGAATTAGATTTTCTGGGAATCAAACGAAGATATGTCCCACTGCGACTAATGTCAAATCCTATTTTACGTAATTCTTGTGTGAGTTCATCAAGAGTTTTTACGCTGCGAATAGATTCCGTTCGTCTTCTATCACCTGCTGCACTCCCAAATAAAGCTATATTTGCAATTGTTTTTGATAGTGATGGTTGATTGCTTTCAAGATTGGGACGTCCCACTGAATCCCTTGGAATAGTGTTTTTTTTTTATATCTGGATTTTCATGACAAATAATAATAATGTCCTCCTGACCGATTCCGGCCACGGCGGCCAATCTCATTGAGACTAGCCAACTGCGCAGGAGATATTATAGTGCACAAATGTACGCGCAGACACAAGTGCACTCTCTATTCCTGTCACTCTCATACTCCGGTGGGACGACTACTCGACACGACCGGTGAGAGTTAAGGCGCAGGACCGACGGCTTTACGTGCTCTCCGAGGCACGGGGGTGAAACACCGCCAACTTCCCAACTCCGGGCTGTTACTGAGGCTTACTATACAGAAAGACTCAATAACTAAACTTGGCCCGACCCGGGACTCGAACCCAGGACCTCAGGATGTGCAGCCGTACATGCTAGCCACTACACCACCGAGGCAGTTGACAAATAGAACTTTCTTTTCATACCATCCCTGTGTTTCTTCTGGGCAACTGCGTTTGGAATCTTCCTGTTTAAAGACTGTTTTGCTGTTTTTATTTCCTCGCGCAACTTAATGTTCTGTTTATCAATACTTTCTTAGATTTACGCGAATATTTGACATTTTAAATAAAACTATCTTTTCGGATTATTTCGCGGATTTATTTTAATTTTTGGTTCCCGACGTTTCGATTGCTTTACAGCAATCATGGTCACAGGAGAGACTAAGGTGTTAAACATCTCAAAGGCGTTATATACTTGTTACAGACAGTGCCTACCCACTATTTTACAAAAATGATTTCAAAAAATTCAAAAATGGCACCAATGTACCTTACAATATTTGTTGATTTGAATTCTAAACATTTAAAAAAAAAATTAAAACTTTAATAAGTATTATAATTAAATATAGCACTATTATGTACTTAATTTTAGCTATTATTGCTATAAATATTACAATTTTTTAAAAAACTATTAATTACTAATATTATTTAGTGTTGCTATTATTATATTATCTATAACCATAAAGAATATTAAAAATTTTAAAAATATTAATTATTAATTATTTATTTAAACAATATTATTGTTTTATATGTAATTTAAAAGAAGTTAATTATTAATTTAGATTACTATTATTTAAAGTTAAAATATTAAGCAACACTATTGCTACCTTTATAGATAAAATATTAATCAGAATTACTGTCATGATTGCGATCCACACAGTATGAACTAACTACATCTACTGGTGTGTTATGTTTATTTTTGTTGTTAGATTTTATTATGTTTATTATAGGATCCCATGATGATGGTAGTACCCAGCCATCTTCCCTATTGAAGTTATCAGTTATCGTTATCGCCCCAGGATGATTCGCGAAGCTATTGAAATTAAAAAATATCCAAACTTCTAATAATATGAAAGATAAACAATTAAATAAAAGGAATATCTTCAATTTGTCATCTTATCTCCGTATCGGAGGCACATATTGGGATATGTGGTGCAGCCTTCATTGGACTAGCGTTCACAAATAGTGCACTGCAGCCATTCATCTTTGCTCAGGGTATCCTCATAGTTTTCACCACAGTCTGCACCTTCGTTGTCATCCCATTCTGTGATTTCAGAACTATCACGGCGTCACAATCACGCAGAGTTTCACGCAGTTTCACCGTTTGTTGCCATGGTAACCGTTGTTAACATTTGTTATTGTCTGACAAATGACAAATAATATTATTTTCTTTCCTTCTTTTCTTTCCCTTGCGGCCACTTTTACACGGGTAGAGGTATTTTATCATGCACAGAAAAAAGTTAGCTTTAATTTGATATATAAATTATGAATATACGTCATGAACGTATAAATGTAACAAAAAAGTCTTTAACGACTGGCAGCCCCTTTTGTGGCCACTTTTACATAGGCAGACGTAGTTTATCAGGTACAAAAAAAAATTAGCTTTAATTTGATATATAAATAATGAACATACGCCATGAACGTATAAATGTACCAAAATATGACCTGTTTACACCTGGCTGCGAAGAGGTTGCAGCCAAGTGCGCATCGGCAGCTATCACTTTTCAAGTTCTCTACGTGTATTTCTGTAAAGTGAAGTATAATTCATTTAAATAACATGTGCATCGATTTTGTTCCAAAAAGTCAATTATTATTTATTTAATTAAACATACTAGCGGGCAAATTTTAATAGGCACCCCGGTCAAAACATATTGTCCCTTTTATTATTGTATATAAAAAATTGATTTTGATTAAATACGCTATGAACGTAGCAATCTTGCAGCCGGATCTTAGTCCATTAACAAGGATGATAGGGCTCGCATATGCAGAAGTCGATATCTTAATTATATTTTTGTCCAATAAATCTATTATTAATTCGCGGACTTTTAATTTCTCTTGATAAGACAACCGATAAGGGTGATATGCAACAGGAACCTGACTAGTTAATTTAATTTGTATCTTGCCTGTCTTCACTGTGGAAGTGGCAGTGTCAGATATCAAAAACGTGAACTTATCAATTACAATCTTTAATGAATTAAAATCGGGACCTTGAAGAGGTGAATTGATTTTAATAGCTTCAGTCTCAACAGAGTTAACTATATTAGAATTCGGAGTATGCATCAAATACTGACCTTACTTTGATCGAACATAAATAATTCCTTCTCTATCGAGGACGTCCGTGCCTATAATTATTGAAGTGTTCATACGCGTATCGGGAACGATCACGAAATCAATCTCAAGAGCAATTTTGCAAAATTCAACAACAAGGGTAACAAATTCCTGAGCGACAATAGCTTGTTTACCTATGCCCTTCAATACGCAATTAATTGGCTTACGTTGGCAACTAAAATATTTAACAGTGTCCGATGACATTAAGGAAATATTAAGCGCTCCGCTGTCTATCAAAACGTCTACAGGTGTACCCTGTGTTACCGCAGTATTAATGTCCCCAACTTCCTGACCACTAGTTACCTGTTTACATAGGTTAACATTTCTATGATTATTGCCCTGAGTAAGAGCCCTAGATTTCGCAAAACAGACATTCTCCGTATGGCCTATCTTTTTACAAAATGAGCAAGTCGGTTTCGATCCCTCATTGTCTACCTTATGTTTCCGTTTATCATCAACTGTTCTCTTTCGACATTCAGTACGCATATGATCTAATTTACCACAACCGTGACACTTAAGTCGGTGAGTATTGGAACTATTATTAAAACTATTAGTAGCCCTTCGACCCTCGTATTTAGAGTTCAAGACTAAACTAAAGAGTAGAGCCAAAAACGGTACTAAATTATCTACGGTCAAATTGGCATTTATGGCAGTTGCCCTAATCTGCGCGTTGTTAATTCCCCTGAGAACTATTTGGACCATAAGATCTTCGCTTACCCCCTTTACAATACGTAATCGCAATAAAGATCTACGCGCGTATTCGGCGTACGTCGAAAACCTATCGGAATTTGTGCTCATAACCTCGTAGAGTATATTCGCGTAATCTAGCTGATGCGGACACAATGACCTAAACTCTCGACAGAAATTGGACCACGAACGATCATTACTGGTCCATTCGTTTAACCAAGTCTTGGCATCGCCCTTTAAACAATTAGCGATTTGCGATATGCACTTTAAATCGTCCCAATTATTAATTTGCTTCGCTCTATTTACTTCACTACCGCACACTTCAAAATCGTGCACAGCTGGATCAAAATTTGAGACATAATAACCCTGCGGCTTGGTTCGGGTAATGGCAAGTAAAGCTTCCGTAAACGCTTGAGCAGTGCTCGTGGACGCGTCGCTTTCCACTACAGGTACGCTACCGTGATCAGTTTGTAACGAATTTTGTGACGAATTGGCTGTCGATTGCTCGATAGCAGACAGACGAGTCATAATCGCATCTAACGTACGCTTAATCGAACTACTACCACTGCGCGAACGAGATCTACCCGAAACAAAGGAATGCTCATTGTTACCGCGTGATATCCGTTCGCGATTCTCCGAACACAGCCTGCGCGGTCGCGGAAAACGTTCAGCACTTCGACGCGATACCCGCTCGCGACGATTTCGCACACGTTTGTTACGACGCGATCTGCTGCGAGATCGTCTTTCACTAAAGCAAGAACCTACTGCTACTACGCGAACGAGATAACCTTTCATTGTCAGATTCACTTCGCGATCTATGACGGCGGCGATTTGCCCGTGACGGCCTATTACGCGTTTGTTCGTTCCTTATTGATTTACCGCGGGACTGCCTATCTACATGGTAGGAGTCCTACCCGATCGACTACGTGAACGCGAGCGGCATGATCGTGAACGTGGCATGACGATTTCAAATTAACGGCTGTTTGCTTATGAAGTGGTGTCGTAAGGATCTATCCCACTTCTGATTTTAGGCGAAAACAAACTTATTTATTAAAAAAAAAAGACACAAAACCAAACACTTAACTTCTATTTATTGATAATTTTACAAATCGAACAATTACCACGAAATTCACCTTAAACACTAACTGAATAAAGAACAAACAATAAGAACTGCAATTTAAATTAACCAAGCAGTCAACCGTTAATTTGAATATAAAAATGGTATACGCGCTCGTCATGAAACAACGACCTATCGTTCTGAAAGCCGAGAAGCAAATGAGCTTTGAGCGGGTAGGAAACTACTTTTATTAACGCTGTTGCATGACGTCACGAAACATATTAAAATAATCGAGATTATGCTGATAATATTTTTTTCTTAAAAACGAATTACGTTATTTCTTAGTAACTAATGAATTAAAATAAAATCAGTCAAAACTATAATCGTTTGGCTCAAATTTGGTTTGATAGGCATTCAAAACAAACATCATTTTTGTGTTCGCCGCAAACTGTTTTCCTGTATTTGACGCAAGTCATCTTAGACATTTTTTTTTATTAGTGCAAAAGGTGCAGTACCGCCTTTTCTTGGCTGGAGGTTCTTCTTCATTATCTGTATCGTTCTGCACAACCGGTTTCGGAAGAATATTTGCGATATTATCTCTCACATGCTTTGGCAAAGTATGAGCTTCCAGTCTTTCCTTCATCCACGATTCAGATAACTGATCGCTAAAACTACAACAAAACTTTTTCATATAACCCCTTCTATTTAGAGGCTTTTCATTTTTCGCAAGAATGTTGTGACAATATATAACATAAGAATTGACGAATGCTATGTTCAGAATGCCATAAAATATAGACATTAGCCATCTATTGGTTTTCCTCGAACATGACATTAAGGAACACATTTGATCGAAAGTGTCCACCCCACCTTTGGTCTGATTATAATACATTATAATTTCAGGCTTACCAGTTATTGGGTTGATGACACCGTCTTCATCACACGATGATAGCAGGTAAACCATCTAAGAGGGCTTCGGCTTGTACGAGACTAGGGTCGAACATCCATCGTAGCAGAACATTGACGTGCATACCGAACGAGACCGAGTGTTTTTCAGTTCTTCGGGGATTTTTCGTTTGTTGGATCGTATAGTGCCAACGAGGGTTAGTTTGTACGGTTCTTGAAGTAGGGATTTCGCGAGAGGAACCGAAGTGAACCAATTGTCACAAGTTATATTTCAGTTTGTGCCATGCAAGGGCCGAGACAACTCCTTTACATAAAATTCTCCTTGTGGCAACCCTTTAGTGTTCGTAGCTCTGCCAATATACGGCATTGCATTTAGCATGTACTTCGTTCCGCTGTCACACAGCATAGGGATTTTAATTCCATATTTACTGGGTTTATTGGGGATATACATGCGGAACGGGCACCGTCCTCGAAATCCTAATAACTGCTCATCTATTGTGACATGCTCTCCTGGTGTATAATTCAATTTACACTGAGTTACAAATAATTCGCATATTTTTCTAATGTGTATGAATGGATCTTCATGACGTAAAGAGGGTCGTATAGACTTGTCATCAAATCGTAGACATCTAAGCAGGAAATTAAAACGATCCCTACTCACCACTGCCATGTACCGTGTACCCGAAAAACTACTATCGAACAGCTCAACAGTAGACAAGTGATTGTCTTTCATTGCTGCACTCAAGGTCAGTATCGCAAACAAAGCTTGGACTTCTGTCACAGACGTATCTCTGAAAGTGGCTTTGGTTATGTTATCTCGACGTTTCACAGAGATCTCAACATTCGTCCAACGGACGATCTCATCCACTATTTCGTCGGTAACAAACAAATTAAAACATAAGATTGGGTCACATATATTTCGACACATGCGCGTTGGACCTCTACTTGTGCGAATAATATTCATGGCAGATGTCCTTACGCGACTTTGTCCTTTTACTGTCGACCAGCAATGTTGGTTCTCACCCCTAAGCACACGGCGATCAGGAACAATTATGTGGTGGTCACGACGGGATGATTCCGAAGTTCCAGTGGGCTCTGAAGATACAGGCGGACTTATATTGTCTTCATTTTGTGTATCATTCGATTGTTGTGGCACCTCATCATCTATAAACTCGTCTTCGAAATCACTCTGTATGTCATCTTCACTCAAATTATCTTCTATCTCACTGTCACTTCCTTGCTCTCGTTCATGCTCGTTCTCTTTCTCTTCAGCGATAAACCTATATATTGCATCATCAGATAGTGTTCTCCGGCTCGTCATGATGAGGGCGAAAAGATTTTATGCTAAAACAAAGAAATAAACAGTTATAATAAACATTTTATGTAAGTACAAACAAATTCATACTTTCACTAAAAGTCACACAAAAGATAACCATGCGCATTTGGAGCGCAACACTTAGTCATAACTGCAAAACTATGGTACTTACCGCGTAAAACGGCCTTCCCGCGACTCTGTGCACCGACCACTGAGCTAACTTAAAAGGACAGGTAGATACATACAATAACTTCAATTGGTGCCTTATCTGAAGAACAGGATCGTATGAACTGGTGCCAGTGCCATGGGGTCATTATGGAAAATTGCGGTTGTCTCTTTTTTTTCTCTCAATAATAGAATGTAGTACACCATCCACTTCCATATGAGTATGACCTTTCATAAGATATTTATGGCTAATGCATTGTAGGATAGGTATTTTCCATAATAACCAAAAGTAACACTTGAGAAGATAATTAGCAATACCCGCTATAACGATTCTGTTTTGCCGAAAATTGAAAAAAACTGTTGAGGCATTTCTGACTAGAGAAAATATTTTGAATTTAGTAATAAAATCATCGTAAAAGGATAGGCAAACATAACCTACAAACGCATAGACAATATTAAACACAAATAAAAAGTTGTAGACAAAAATAAAATCACTATAGCGGGTTTTGCAAATAACCTGTCATTATAGAGGGTTTTGTTATTGACAAATGACATTTTAGCGGATTTTGCATCGAAAATTATTTAGGGTACCTGTGTAGTGTGGATGGCGTTATGCAATAAATTAAAGTGCAAATAGGTAGCTACTGGAAATTATGATTCTGTAAAGGGGAAATACCTCAGCTGAAATGTGAGGTATACTATAATACAAAAGAAAGTATCTTAGACAAAAATCACAAATTACATATTAATTTTGTGTGTTTTTGTTAGCTTTAATTCCCTTCTTATGAGCTACACATTTTGCAATTTCAATTTCAATCACTTGGGGTGAGAATGTTCGTAAGTGTTGCACGATCGTCGCCGGAAGTAATGTACTCCAGAAGACACTGAATACATGCAATAGCGGAACATTTGTATTCGGAAGCTCGGATACCTTGGCCAAGTTTGCTGTTAAACACCCAGTTTTTAGCTGTTGAAATTTACATAATATGATAATGCTCTCTTTTTGTTCCAGTATGCTTAGCGATGACTTTCCAAGGAGATTGTTTATTTCTTGTTGTTTTATATACTCTTTTTCCACTTCGCAACTAAGAGTACTGGAGTCAACCGAGTTTGCTTTGGTGCGACGGGATATTTCATTTGTAGTTTCCTCTTGGTCGGTGGTCGAGATGTTGGGGGTGTTGTGTTGTGGAGGGCTCCCCACGAGGGGGAGCTGACTTCAACGCCGAAGGCCCCGGCCTGTCCACAGCCAGCGGAGGGCGGGAGCTCTTCGGCGCCGGAAGCAGCCTCTCGAGAGCGCCGAGCCTGGCGCTCACCATATCGCCCACTTGGCGAAGGATGTTTTGAGTCAGGACCTCCAAACTCACCTTCCGTTGAGCTTTTTGAAGCTTCCTTCTTCCTCTTCTCTTTATCCCTCCACTCTTTTTCCTTTTTCTCTTTCTCATTTTTGTCCTTATCTCTTATTGCGAGACATATCGTCCCGCATGTGCGCTAACTCGCTGCGCAACTCCAACTCTTTGCGTAGACGAGCGTTCTCCGCACGCATCTTCCTTACTTCGTCCGATGTCGAACGGCTGTAGAGCGATTCTACAGCCGAGCTGATGGAGGTAGCAGCCTCTTTCAAGGCACGCTGGAACGTGCCTTTCAGATTTTTTGAACCCCAACCACCCACCCCAACCACCCCAACTTTAAGGATAATGTCCACAACGTTCTTTATGCAGTTACTTAGCGCAATTGATGTGCGCCCATCCCCGTCCTCCACGTTCGTCGCCCTTCTTACCTTGTGGGCTTGCGATGCTAATGATGCCATTTCCTCTTCAGAAATGCCCGACGCCCTCTCTTTCTCGCGCGGAGTGAGCTCCTCGAGAGTTTCTTCCGCGCTAGAAGCAGAGGGGAGAACCTTTCTCCTCTTCTTTGTTTTCTTTAACGACTGGGCGATACACGACGGTGACGCCTTAGTCGAGCCCTCCGTGCGGCAGCTGGAATCAGAGTCCAGCACCAAAAGTTGGTCTAACTCCCTGTTATCTATAAAAAAGTTTTGTTTGGTTTTTTCGGAATCCATTGTTGTTCCCACGAGTGTGGGACACTGGACTATATACAAGTTGGGACAATGAATTAATTTAACAAGGTGTTCATGTTTTATGCATTTTAAGGTAAGCGGTTGGCAGAATACCATAGGATAGTTTAAATAAAACTTACATGCTAAATATCCTATTGTACTTGCAACCTTTTGGCTAAATACTTGGGTTGCAAACTTCACCTTCATCTTACAGTTTTCAGGTTTTATATGTTCTTCTGTAAGGTTTTTAATCAATTTGATTCCCGAATATGATGGGTCTTCTTTATGTAATTTAATAATGTGCTGCCATTTGGCAGTTTTACTGGAACCATTGATGGTGCATTTTAAATTTTTGTCTAATAAATTATTTCTTATCCCTTTTATGAGATGCGGTGGGTCATATAGAGGAATAATTTCTTTGTCTTCTACTTCAAAAATATCTCTCTCGAGTTCCTGGTTGATCCTTAAATATTTTGACTTTGTTTCAGCAATCAAATATGTATTTAATGCAACTGACATTTGAGGCCCCTTGGTCACACACGGTAGCCAACACCCGCAGTCCCACACTGTGTAATTTTTTTATTAAGAGTTTTTATTAAGGCTGCCAGTTCTTCCCTTTTTGTACTGCCAGCGCAAAAGGTGTACGCAACTGGCTGTTTATAATTGCGCAAAATTCCTCTTATCATAAAAACTAGTGTATGGTCTGCAATTTTATTTTGCCTTGTTGTTCCATTTGTTACGAAGCCTGATATTACATCTTTTCTTTGATTATATTCAAAATGTGGCGATAATGCAATTTCATCAAATAATAGAATGCATAATTTGTCATCATTGGTCATGTTTTTAATTTTTTTTTATCATGACTTTTAACAGTTTTTCATTAATTTCAGCCCTTAAATCAGTTTGTGTAATTAAACTGCTAAGGGTAACCAGGGATGTCAGAATAAATATTTTACTGAGCAATCTATAACACTTCGGCCCTTGCTTATAAATGCTTAAGGCCATAATTTTTTCTTGTTCAGTGAATCTTCGTCCCATCTTCTTTTTCATCACTTCTCTGAACTGCATGGTAAAGAAAATTCCAGCAAGGTTTGTGGATTTATTTATTATTTTCTGAAAGGTACTGTTTTCAGCTAATTTTAAAGCTTTTTTCAATCGACTTGCATATGTATTTTTCTTTTGTGTCAATTTGTCTACCATTTGCATTAAAACTTTTTTATCATCCATAAATTTTGTATCTGTAATCAGTAATGTCAGTATCAATGTAAGAACAGCACTTAAAGTGTTCCAGGAAATTTAGAGGTTATTTTTTTTAACTTTTTATATAATTTTTATAAATACTTAGAATAAGCATGATGTATTAGAATGGAATCACAGGACTGACATGTTCTTTAAAGAATAAAATTCCTTTGAATAAATAAACATTAAAAAAAACCTAACAAAGTAAATTGCTTGCATTAACCTTGACTAAATAGGAAAATATTATAATTTATAATTATATTATAGAGTTTTTATACCTTTTCTTTTACCCTTCAGAGATTGTTTGACAGCAATTACATTTTTCTGAATTGTTGTCTCTGGCTTCAGTGTTAAATCTGTAAATTTAAAAGCTTTATGTCAATTTAAACTCACTTAACTTGAAACATACATAAATACTATCGCGGTCTGATTGACTCAAGGATATTATTACTCATTCAATCTAACTTGTCCATAACTGTACTTTTGTTAGATTACCTATTACTTGTTTTGTATATGACACCTTTCTCTTGATTACTATCAACCCAGGTATAAGTAATATGAAATGTACTTTCCGGAAGAAATTATCTAAATAATGAAACTACATCAAAATCCACAATACATTGTTCCCCCAGGTACAAGTGTCAACTGACCAAGCACAAACAAACATTTTACTGTTATTACCTGCAGAAGTAGAGGCTACCACTGGATCCAAATGACTGGATTTTTATCAAATGATTTCGCATAATTACCTTTAAAATCCAGTAGGAAAACGTTAGTCAAACACAATGTCCAAATCTCCAAAGGTTGAACTTAGTTTATCCAGAAAAAATTAATAAAATGCAGAGCGATCTTGAAAGTTTGCCGGTTGCAAGTTTCAACTGGTTCGAAAAATAAAAAAACGTAACGCCATCTCACAGATTTATTGACACTAATTCGAAAACTTTCACTCGAGCTGCGCATTGCACGTAAATTATACTAGATGGCGTGCTTCTAAATTATAAATATCTAAGGGGGCCTATATACCTGCAGGGGCCACATTACCACCTTTTCCTCTATTCAAACACATGGATACGGCTAGCGGGGATGATACAGTATCTTAATGTTTATTAACTAATAATCCAACTCTAAATGGCTGCTGAAACTATTACACCTTACAATCACACTGCATAACTTAGTCTCGTATCGCACCGTGGGAGACCTTATGGTAACGTAACTCGGGCTTCGCGTTAGAAGGTCGATCTCTAACTAGTGCGGGAAGCGCAGCCGCAGCGCTGGCGCATAGTGCATTTCAGTTTTATGTACATGTATAATAATATATGTTAGAACGCGTACTTGAAGAAATGTTATAAATAATATAATAATTGAATCAATCTATGTTTTTACAGTATCGAATACATATATAATAAATAAATAAATACGTTAAAGTAAATATGCATTATAATAGTACTTAGAATTAAAAGTTAGGTATAGAAGTTAGGTTACAATGTACTGAGCATCAAATTCTCTGAAGATCTTAAATCTAAAATCTATTTGTATGAGCTCCTAGAAATTCAAACTTCTCCTTTAAATAAGGCGGGTATGTTGGATTAAACAACAAACAGTACAGAAGAGAGAGAATGTGTAGATTCCGGCGACAGCGGATTCCGAACCTCTTGAGTTTGAAATGTAGTCAGAAATGTGGTCATATTTACGCAAATTAAGTATGAATTGAATTGCAATATTTTGGAGTCGCTTAAGTTTATTTAGATGATATATATCCTCGGTCAGATTAAGATAGCTTGCGTCTATATAATCGAAAATCGGAAGGAGAAGAGAATTTGCTAACATAATTTTGGTAGGAATGGGAAGTATAGAAGGAAGACGCCGCAAAGATCCCAATTCCTTTAAGGCCTTTTTCATTCGCATGTCATTTATTTCAACAGTGGAAAATATTTTCTTAATAATCTGCCTTTCTTTACTTGATTTTGTATTTGTAAAGGTTTTTTATAGCATTACTTAAACCCTTGTATCTTAAATCGTCATTTTTTGAAGTATTTTTTCTGCTGCGTTTTGCATTTAAAGTCTTTTCTTGTATTTTCCGTCCTTTTTTTCAGCTCTTCAGTTTTCTTCATAAACTTTTTATTTTCTCTATACACTTAAGAACGCTTTTTATTTATCTTTTCCGCCCTCTTACTTTAGCCGACGATGAAGTCGATGAAGAGAAAAAAAAAATGAAGCAGTAATGAGTAACATAATAGAGTACTTGATGTTGGAGAAACCCCCCAGAAAACTTAACAACATTGAATCAGATAGTGAAGGTGCAGTTAGAGAAGATGGTGGTTAAATAGCAGGTTCTATTGTTGACCTTGGTATAACTGATTGTGGCGATGGTGATGATGGTGTAGCGATCGGCAGTGTCATCAGGGTTGGTGATACCAGTGTTGAATTATCTAGTAGCGAAGAAGTGGCTGGCAGTGTAGTCGAAGATGGCATCACTGATAGTGTTAGCACAATTAGCGGTGGTGGTGTAGTTTGTGTAAGCAAAGCATACTGCTTGTTAAATGACGAACCAAAACTTCTGGAACCTGTAATGACTGACAAAACCGGCGGATTGTTGAGTAAAGATGGCGAGGTATTATTTGGGACGTTTAACTGGGAGTCAGTTCTTGGAGAGTTTGGAGGTGTATTTTCTAACACTTTTTCTATTATCTGTTTATTCTTCTTAAGTTCTCTTTTTCTTAATCGCCAAATGGCGTTTTAAATGTATTTTTCTTGTGATACCGTTCTCTATACTTTCGCTTTTATTCTAAATATTTATCTGGATTATTTTTCAAAAGCTCCCTGTAACCTCTTTGTTTCTTTGCCGCGATAAGTGGTATTGCTGTAATTTTTAAATGATTCGTACCTGAAATAATTAAAATACTTATATTAATATTTTAATATTATATATTTCAATTGATCATTCTTCTGACAATTACACAAGAATCCTACTCGTAGTGGACCGGTTTTTATTATTTTTTATTATACTTAAAAATTTGCACTATTTTACGACATAACAAAAAAAAAAAAAAAATGCTGAAAAACACGTTTCTTGTATGAGGAAATTGTACTTCAATTTTCATTTTATTTTAGTTAATACATTTAGGTCCATTTTAATTGTTATAACAGCCATAATACACGATCTGTGAAAATTTCAAGTTCTTACCTATTATTATAAGAATACTTTAATAAATTAGTTTAGTTAGCTGAAGCTGTTGAGAGATTCAATATTTTTAATACAATATTTATGTTTAGATGATTCGTTTTTCCTTACATATATGTGTCCCGATTTAATCCGTACATATCTGTAGCCCTTTTCTTTCGCTCTAACACGGATTGCCGCATGAAGGGACCTCATAGCCGGAGATAAATGTTCCATAACATAGATAGGTTTTCGATCTCCTGATATTCCGATATGCCTTGAATTAAGCTTATTGTCTTTGTCTTTCCGTTTCTGATTGAAGACCATTGTCGATGCGAGAAAACCATCCCAGATTCTTGGGCTAGCAAACTTTACGAGAACAGAGCGTGATTTGGAGCTATTTTTATCCATTTTTGTGATCCTAGTGCATGACTTCACTTAATTTATACTCTGTTACATTTGCGATTTGCTTTATAATGAATATTCTTTCACACTCTGCATTTGAGTGTAGCAGAGATAAAATTCTCAACATGAATTTTGGGAGCGCTTTAAAATATGGCGTCTACTTCCCCAAATAACTTATGAAATTTCAATATTTGTTAGTTCAAAAAAGAAAACGTATTTACATAATGATAATGTGACCTTATGCCAAAATTTATCATGTGGTTCGTTAACATCGAACAGTTAGGGAACTTTAATTAAAGCACTTTTTAAAAAAAAATGCTTATGTCTTCTATTGCTGCTAAACGACCTGCTGTTAATTGTAATTTCTTTTTATTTGATAGAGTGACTTCAGTAAGTAATTTAGACAAGTAGGTTTCTAAACGAAGAGAAAATTAAGTAACAGATTCATTAGGTAATTGATGGCATTCTTGAAGATCTAAAAGCAAATGAGCATAGTGTTTGGTTTCGCCAAATTGACTTGTAAGAAATTCATTACGTTGTTTCCAATCCTCAAATTCTTTGATAGAACAAGCTGTTTCCGCTTTACCTTCTAATTGTGAAAGGATATATGGACTTAAGTAAAATTGGCTTCTGAGTGTCTGTAGCTAAATTATATGGACTTTGGCATAATGAAATAAAGAAATTTATTTTGTCCCTTTAGCCATCAAAGGGCTTAATAAATTTAAATACTGACTCGCTTTCCTGTTCTGTTTTAATTTAAATTTTATTTATTAATTGAATTATCTAAAATAACTAACTGTAATATTGAACGATAAAAGAATCAATTAATGTTTATTCGAAGCGGTGTAATAGCATGACATAAACGTTATAAAGATTTGTATTTGCCGCCACAATCTGATATGGCTTATCATATTTAAAAGCTGTATATTTTTTACTCGCGGAGTCTAATTCTATTTGATAATAACCGTTTTGTAAATCTGAATGCCGAAAGCACATAGCCCCTGTAAGCGAATCTAATATGTCAATAATGTTAGGTAAGGGAAATCTATCGTCAGCAACTTTTTCATTTAATTTCCGATAGTCTATTACAAGCCTAAACTTCTTTTCACTTGTTTCTGATTTTTTGAGAATCAAATGTATTGGGCTAGACCACTCACTTCTGGCTTCCTCAAAGATATCATTATCCAATATTTTTTGAAGTTTCTTTTTGGTCTCATTTGTTTGAAATTTAGGTACCTAATCTATATTGTATTTTTTGTAAATTGGAGTGGCATCTGGTTTTAAATGAATCGTTTAATATTCAATATGTTACTACATAGCATCTCGATATCTCGAATGTCAAGGGAAATGCAAAAAACTTCGACTTATTGAGTCTTCGACTTAACAAGAAGTTCGAGATATGAAGTATTTTATGGCTAAAATTTCGACTTAAGACGGCGCGATTATTTAGTATATTTTTCGAGGTTTTGAGCTAAATAAAATAAAAATTCGATTTAGGTTTTATGGTAGAGGTACATATTTATTAGAATCAATTACACATTTAAAAAAAATCTGTTAGCTTTTTTTGCTGTAAGGAATTCGCAGATGCTTTATCAATTATTTTTTCAATAGCAAATAACGAACCGAAAATACGATCCTCGACATCATTACATCTTTCAACGGAAGTTCGTAGTTTGTTAATTGCTGCTCTGGCTTCTTTATTTGATATGAATGGTTCAATATCTACAGAATCGGTATGATCAACATCATTTTGGTTAACATTATCGTCGTCGTCATTTTGATTAACTGTGTCAAGGATTTCAGCGTCAGTTAATGTTCCAGTAGTAGCTATTCCTTCATCACATATTACATAATCTTTAAATTGAACTTCTACATTCTGCAATCTTCTTCTAAGTCCATATCCGGCTCAAGAGCTTCTTCTGAAGCTTCTTGTACCATCGAAAATCCACAGCTTTTGAAGCAGTTTGAAATTGTAGTTTCTGATACACTTCTCCAAGCTTTGTCTGCCGTCCTAATTGCATGCAAAACGTTAATAGGCGAAGCAAACTGTTGTTCCATATCACTTATCATTTTCCTCACAACTTCCTTTCTGTAACAGGTTTTAAAGTTTTTTATTATTCCTTGATCTAAAGGCTGTAGCTTAGATGTTGTGTTGGGTGGTAAAAATTTAACTTTCACAGCTTTCAATGGCAGAATTAGGTTGTGAGCTGTACAGTTGTCAATGAAAAGTAATATTTTTCGTTTCTCTTTAATCATTTTCTTGTCAACTTTAATGAGCCATCCTTTAAATATTTCTGCTGTCATCCAGGTTTTCTTATTAGCATCATAGTCCAGTGGTAGAGATTTACAACCGGAAAAACAACGAGGTTTTTTAGCCTTTCCTATAACTAATGGTTTAAGTTTTTCCGTACCTGTCATATTTGTTGCTAGCAATATTGTTAATTGTTCTTTACTGTGCTTACCACCATGACACTTTTCATTTTTAAAAATAAGCGTTTTATCAGGTAAGCATTTGAAAAAAAGTCCAGTCTCGTCGGCATTAAAGACGTCTTTTGGTTCATAATTCTTTAGTAAACTCTGCAACTCATTTTTCCATTCATCACATATTTCGTTATTCACACTTGCACTTTCACCACAAACCTTCTTAAACACAAGGTCATGACGCTTCTTAAAATTTATCAACCAACCATTGCTGGCTTGAAATGAACTGTGTCCCAGTGATTTTGAAAATTCTTCGGCTTTTTCGCGTAATATAGGTCCTGACACACTTATGTTTTTATCACGACACTGTTTGAACCAGGTGATTAAGCATTCTTCTACATCAGGAAATTCGGCTTGTCGTTGTCGTTTGCAAGACAAATTGCTGCTTGACTCATATCTTGACAATATTTCGGCTTCTTTTTTAATGATCGTAGATAAGGTGCTTGCTGGCAATTTGAATTGAGCTGCCACGTCTTTCTTCTTCATGCCACTTTTTACCGCATTGATAACGTCGAATTTTTCACGTAAAGTTAAAGTTGTTAACTTCCTTTTAAGACTCATGTTGTTGCTAGTTAGCGGCCAAATAAGTACTGACCGAAAAAACAAATTTATGTTTGTTCATTACCTTACGGTACACAGCTGTGTTCCCTAGAAAGTTCAATGAATAGATTCACATTGCACATGTGCCATGTTGCCAGAAACAATAGAATAAAGGCACCGGACATTCCTTTTCGATTTTATTGCTTCGAGTTCGGGGAATTCCAAGTAAGACGTCATTTTATGATGATACATATTAACTTCGACTTACAGAGTCTGATTTTTGAAATTCGAGTTATCGAGTGTAAATATGTACTAAAATGCCTACGCAGGGAAGTAACATTTTGTTCGACTTACAAAGTCTAAATAATTCGAGATACCGATTATTGGGGGATTTAGCGGAAGGGAACGGCATTTTTTTTTTTGACTTATTGAGGATTTCGACTTAACAAGGTTCGAGTTATAGAGATTCCATTGTAGTTGATAATTTATCCCCTTCTAAGTGTAACTACATCTGAAAATTTGGCACATATTTTTTTTAATATCTATTTGTTTCTCTTTACTTAATTCACTTAAATTTAATTCCGAAATAATTTTTTTTACCCTGTTTGAATTTACCAAACATTCTTCAAAAGAAATCATATAATATTTATTTAATTGACCAAAATCAGGACTAAAAATACTTAATTTTACTTCATCATCACGTGTGTTTAATATTTGCAAAGGAATAAGCCCGTTTTTCGGGCATATAATAGATGCATCTAAAAATAAGATAACACCATCACATAATTCTTTCGGAAAAATAACCATACATTCTTACTTACCACAAAAAATAAAGAAGAATATCTTCTAACATTATCACAAAAATTATACAATTACAAAACATAAAAAACATAATAAGTATAAAACGTATGTTTTCAGAAAATTTATGTATCTTGAAGTAATACAATATCTTTATATAATTATATGAGACAACACGGCAATTTTACCGGCTCATTGAGATTCACTATTGGTTTACGCGAATTTTACAAATAACGCAACGCGCGGTGACACTAACACTTATAACACTTTGCAACTTCTCTTTCCGTCGTATAGATTGTCAATGTGATTAGTCCTCCACATCACTTTTGGGCCTCGGCTCGCGACGCTGAAACCAACTCCCGGTCCGATACAGTACATGCTCATTGATAGCACGCTGTGTCCATTCCGCGTGGCATTTCTTATAATATCTGAACGCCAGAATATAGCAGCCAGTATCAAAATCCCGTAAATTGTTAATAAAATATTACTGATGCCTTTAATATGACCAGTAAGTTCCTAAAGCGACCTATCTGCGTTTTTATCGCCTGCCGCGTTTTGGGCAATTATCATCTCTTGCTTCTCCTTACATTTTTCTTGACCCATATTGAAACTGTACGATTCTTATAGATTTCTAATGAAATATTAAAATGATTTTGCACTGCGCCATAATTTTTGTGAATAATTTTAAGCCCGATACAATTGTTTATATTATACAGTCCTTTTAAGCAAGGGAATTTCCAACCGCAACCCGATCGCTTACGGCGCCTGGCTGGCAGGATCGCCATGTAAGGATGGGTGTTTGAAAGAACAAGAGATGTGTTGCTAGGAGTATTGATTTAATAATAATATTCCAAGTATTAAAAACTTACTCTATACTTATATCTACACCATAACCAAAATAACGGCATTGTAAATAGAAGGTTTAGTACACCCCATCAGCTCTTCCATACAAACTTTGCCGCAATGTCTACTTAGTATGGGAGAGCAATTTTTTTGTTCGAATTTTGTTTCATAGTAAAAGTTCTTTAGTTTCATGAGTTGTATTCTCCTTCAAGGTTTCCAGAGATTTACCACACACCTCCTGTATAACAAGTTATTATTATATGATAAGATTTAATTAAAATAAATATCTTCTCACCTCAGAACTCTTTGTTTTTACACATCGTGCTCATCATCGCTTTATCAATTTAGGTTTCTAGTTTATAATAAATTACATTGTAAATATAAGAAACAAAACCTGTGAAGTTTTTTTCAATATTTGAAACAGTTTTTAAGAAGTTGAATTTTTTAGCGCGGAGTCAACGTTCTGTTAGACGGCGCACCCCTTGTGTCTTTTTAAAAAAAAAAAAACTATTTTCACCACACTAACTTTATTTCAAAGAAATTACACTACCGATGTATATTTAAGATCTTCCCAAATATACTTGTATTGCCGCGACCGCGTCCTGAGTCTAACTAACTTTACATTTTATTGAAATTATATAAGAAGGCATTTGCAATATCAGCAAATCTCCATAACTAAAGCCTTCCCGTGTGAATAACTAAAACTGCTGATTGTTTTTTTATGGAAAATTTTAAAATAACAAAAAGGTTCTCATACGACCATTAACACTAGAAAGACGGCGAAATTTAGCTACCTACAAAGACGGCGGGCAGTCAAATGACTGCATCGACTTATATTCACAAAATTATATATTAGGATAGAAAAAATATGGTACTATGAATTAATGACAATATAATGTTCAATATACTACATATTATATATTTCTCAATATACTGTATATACATATTTAGCAGCAATTTTTACATTTAAAATTTTTATTTATATTATTACAAGAATCACAAAGCGGCTTATTACAAACATTCCATACTTTGTTAGTTTTATTTTTCCATTTACTCATATAACACTCCCGTCTTCTTCGATTCTCCTGGATTGGTAAAGAAGATTGAGAGGTAGAAGGTGTAGGTTCTACACGTGAAGGTGCAGACTCAGAAGGTTCTTCATCGATTTCAGTTTTTCTACTGAGTGCACTAGCTAAATTTAATATGAGTTTCCTCCGTTTTGTGTTCTCTCCTATCAATTTCTTATACAAAATATAATACGACATTCCTGTTAGGTCTAGAATATGAAAAAAAAACTTGTATAGGTCATCTCCGGGATGCTGCTTTGACACTGTACATCTTGAAACGCGCAGCGAGACAGCAAGACGAAGGTGGCGAACAGAACTTGTGATTCGTTATAGCAAAACGTTATTATCACCGCCTGAATACAATTCAACCGCGATTTCACCATTACACGGCTTTAAATACAAGTACCCGCACTGACGCCAGAATGATCAAAAAGCAACTTATTAGAAATAATACATTCTGTTATATTATTAAATATTGAATATAACTTTAACATTAATTAAATATTGGGTATCTAATTATGCAAATAATTTAGAACTGTAATAAATAGTAATTAATTATACAAAATAATAAAACACACGAGTGAATTGGAAAGATAATACAAAACCCGTTCGGAAACAAAACGCTAATCTATTTTAAGATATTTGAAATATAATTTAGAAATATGTCTTTGTAACAATCTGCGCCATGTGACCAGCTACATGTAAGCCACTCTTGGTAGTGTTGTAGAAAGTTACAGTCTCTGACTTTTTTATGATGATCGGAATCAATTTCAAAATGAGTGTTTCCTTCATTATTCATTGTCTTTCAGTACTATCAGATTCTTATGAGTCCATGGTGTGGTTACTGTAATGCGATCTAATTGCTTATGGTCTTTATTATATTTAAAGTTAATATTTTAATGAAGTGCTATATTCTGGGTGGCTTGACTGTCCCCCTCCAAATTCGAAGTCCATGGTTTCAAACAGACCTTGGATCAGAGAATTTTAATTATAATAATTAGTCAAGTCAAGATACTAATCCAACCATATTGTATAATACGAGTATTATGATTTTCTTTTTCAAAATTAAAATTCTCTATTTGCTTTAATTGCTTTAATTTGGAGTTAATTTTTGAAGCGTCATAATTTGATTCTATTTCAGTAAAAGTTTCAATGTTCTGAGTATCAAAAATTTCAATAATTTAAGTTTACAATTTTCGCTATAAAGAATATTAGATTGCTTAGTCTACACCGTTTCCTCATGTTTATTACATTTAATATAAACTTCTCTGGTTTTATTAAAATACAAATAAATTGCTTTAGGAGAAATTTGGAGAATCTCTTGATTAAGACATTTAATATTTACTGTTTGACATTTATTACTTTCCTTCTTATACAAAGTCTCTGTTTCACAAGAATCTATTTTGATTAAATTTCCTTTTGAAATTAAATTATTTAATTCCATGCAATCAAAAACTTCATGTATGTCTTCGTTATCAAATGCAAGAGTTACCTTTCGCATAATAGGATAGGAACAGGATGGGTAATTATGGATAACGGATACAATTTTTCGACTCTTAAATATCTTACTCTTAACTAAAGGAATATTAATCATAAAATACACAATTTCATTTATAATTCTACTCTTTACAGTTAACAAAGGCTCTAAATCATTTATATTACTAGAAATAAGTAATTCTTTTGGAATATTATATAAAGTTTCTAGTAGTAAATGCGATTGTAATATACTAGAGTGATACATACTGTTTTCTGCAAAGGTAATCGCAGTTGTTAATCTTTCAGGTATGTTTTGCAAAGTTTGAGCTTGTAACAATAAAGAGATTGCAACCTTTTGCTGCGCCTTACCATTTAATACATTGTTTAATTGGTTACTTATTTCTTTCTGATGTTCGTAATATTTAAAATTTGCTTATTATATTCTTCTAAAGAACTATCAGTAATAGAAATCTGTTTATTATAAGCTATTCTTAAAATCTCTAAATTATTTTGAATATTAATTTAATCATTATCATCTAAATTTCCAGTAATTAATTTAATAATTGAACCTAATATATTAATTAATCCACGTTTAGTACGAGTATTTGATTGAATATTCAAATGTTAACATATCACTTAAACATGATCTAAAATAATATTAATTCTCTGATAAATATATTTAACATCTTCTATTTTAGATTTACTTAATGCATAATTGACAGAATATTGCAAATTATCTAAATTATACTTGATAGTTTTATATCTAATTCATGTATAACAGTCCACTTTCCTTCTATTATCCGGGTAGGACTTAATTCAATGATAATTACATTTTCATCGGGTTCTAATTATCTGAACTTGTATCAGAAAACAGAGTGTTCTGAAACAACAAGTACCTTTATGTGATATATTTTACCATTACTTAATTTACACTTGTTATGAGATTCAACACTAATTATTTTATATGAACCCAAAAATCGATCGAATATGACGTTCCGCCATACTTTTTTTAAGATACGCGGTGTCACCTATTTTAAATAATTTCGGGGGCCTAATATTTTTACTAATTCGTTCATTTCTTTGCTCTTTCTGTTGTTTGAGTATATTATGTATATTTTTATTCAGTTCTTTAACAAAATCGCTTTGCTGTGCCATATACTGCTGAAATACAACTGTTAAATTATCGAAGCTACGCAACTTTGGTTTTCTACCGAAATGCACTTCAAATGGAGTTTTTATAGAACTACATATGTGTAGTATTATTACATGAATGTGTAATAAAATATATTTTTTTTTGATTTTGGTCTAAATTCGACTCTCTTTGTAAACGATATAGTTCTTGTAATGTATTATGAAGTCTTTCTACATCTGCATTAGATTTATAATGTTATGGAGAAGTTGTATGATCCTTTATATGATAAGTTTTAAATAATTCTTTAATAATTTCACTACAAAATGATTGATTGCTCACCATTATCAATAATTATATTAGGTGCTCCTGTAAATGCAAATATTTCTGATAAAGTATCATAAACTTTACTTTTTTCTGTGGGTTTTACAATAGCATATTCAAAGAATTTATCAATAATCGTTAAATACCATTGTCATTTTAAAGACTCAATTCTAAAGAAAAAATCAATGTGCCATACATCCATAGGTTCACAAGGGGTTTCTGTATCTAAAAATATAGTTTTATAAGTGTGCCTATTATACTTTTCCTTTTTATATATTTCGCAATTTGTAATGTATTTTTAAAGATTTATATAAAGCTGTTTATATACACTTTCTACATCAGCGTGCCTATTTTCTAATAAAAAATACTTATTAATTAAATTTAATTGTTCCTCTTTATCATCTATTTCCACTAAATTTTTCGTAAGTATATCTGAGTCGAAATACTTTTATAATATAATTCGTCATTAAGGATAATAAATGCGTATTTCTTTTTACTTAAATATTCTAACATAACATTTTCATAATGAAAAACTTCTTCGGCAACCATTCCCTTCCCTAAATTAATTTGACATTCCCTTACATTGGGGGCGGTTCTCATCGAAACATCATTTGAATTTTGTTTATTTATCATTGGTTTCGATTTGGTTTTGTTTTAAAAAGAGATGTTGCGATTTATTAAAAACATTATTATAATTAGGGTGCCATGATTGCTTATTATAATTAACCCTAGAACTACAAACCCATTTTTTTTACCTGTAAACTACAAACCGGGGTGAATATCTACCCCACGCGTTTTTTGCTTGTAAAATCGTTCCGAAGGCAGTAATCTGACTCACCAATACGTGATATTTTTAGTTTTTTTTATGCCAAAGAGAATGGTGAAGAGTAAATTCAATTTTATAAAGGTTTAGTTGGTGAAAAATCGATTTTGTATCGATTGAATAGCTAAAAGTGCTAAAAAATGGTCAAACTGTCACTTAATAAACAAAAATTTATAACTATTTTTCTAAACAAACGATTTTCAAATTTTAAACGGGATTTCAAAGAAGACATACAAGGGTTTAAGAAAAAAAAATACCATCATGAGGTTTTGCCAAAAAACTCTATTTATTTGGGGCTCTGAAAATACAAAAAATTGAGAATCTAAGCTGAGAAGAAGTCAAATAAAAATCCATTAAATATTGGTTTTCAAGAATATATTTCGGTTTCAATCATGCAAAATTAAAAAATAAAAAGGAAAATAATACACATAAAAAAATATTCAAAAGTCAAGTTACGATTTGACTTATTCAAAGATACCACAATCGCTGCAACAGATTACTCGGTCGGTCGGTCAGTCTCTTACTATTTGTGCAATATATTCGCGTTTTACGATCCTCGATCGTGGATACAAGCCCTATCGCTCCTGATTTTTTGGTGACTTATTAGCTGGTTGAAATTTTTCATCAAAAAAATCAAGATGTTGTTTCTTAATTCTCGGCAAAGAGAAGATTCTGTGGCTCCAAAAGCGAGTTGACCAAGCTTTTTATAAATTATCTTCGGTTCATGCTGACAAAATCAACGATGAAGTTGTAAAGGATTAAGGCGTCGATTCTTCCTTGGTCAAGCATGTTCATCCATATCCTTATAGGTCACCGGAGAGTTTTACGGTGCGTGGAGTACTGTAGTAAAAAAATGGAACGTATATCAATTTTTTTGCTCCTCCCAGTGTATGGGTACTTAAAATATGAAAATAAGGTTATAATACATTAATTAAATTTGTTTTAACTAGAAAGAGAAAAATAACTTACCTACAAAAAACAGTAACGGGAGCTACAAACTGGGGTAGATATCAACCCCACACGAGTTTCATGTCTTCATTCCGTCACAGTTAACAAGAAACTAAAGGGTCTCGTAACCTCGTCCTATTGTTAGAACCCTGAATTAAATTATGGTATAGGTCTTATGTCGATAATGTCACTAACTTAGAAATGTATTTCAAAGTTTACCTGGGGTAGATATCTACCCCGGTTTGTAGTTCTAGGGTTAAAATTAGGCCTCATTTGAAATCTTTGATTAATAGCACGTTGTATTGTGGGATAAGTATTGTTTCGCCAACTCTCGGGATTGGGTTTTTAAAAAAACTAATCACTTTTCCCTACACTTTAGTTTCCCCAAAATTAATATTTAAAGAAGTTCAACCCTCAATAATTAACTAAAGTATTCTATGTTGTCTCGCCGAGACTTAATCCGAGACTAACTTATTAACATTTGAAAGAATGAAATCTAAACTTGCAAACATGTTGTAATTATAAATAGTTGACTTTACGAAATACAGTAGTCAAAACAATTTACTATTTATCAAAAGATTACTTTAGAATTATCTTATAGAATAAAGGGTTATAACAGTATGCTTATTTTGCGGATTAAAAGTATTTTGAGGATATATTGGTTTACTATATTGAGGATAGGAATTTATTACTCGCGGAGGTGGTGATAAATTCGAGAACTTCTGTTTAATATTGTCAAATCTACCTTCGGTCTCTAATTGCAATATTTTATTTGCAGTTTCATTAAAATAACAGTTTGAAACATAAATTTGATCGTGATAAGGTAAACTATTTCTTAAAGTATTTTGCGCGGTATTTATATAAGGTTCCATAACTTCTTCGACTAACATTTTATCAGAAAATTTATCTAATAACTTACTCTTAATGAAAATATTTTTTGTTTCAACTCCAAAATTATATTCTTATAAGTAGTTTTCTTCTTAATATTCATTAATTCTATAATATAGGGTCCGGGGATGGAAATTAGTACACGTTTTTGAATTAAATGCGTTGAATTTTAAAGATAACTGTTAATTAATTTATTGGCTATCACTCACTCCAATCCACCTATCTCATTCCCACAACCTCTCTATTACCTATCTTACTCATCCTACATATATAATGTAAACGCATCGCCGTTGTATGACGGGACGAAACTAATTAAAGATTTTGGATTCATGATTTTATTTAAAGTCTGTGCTAGGGAGACTTGTTGTAAATCAGGGACTCTACTGTCGTTAGATAGGCTACCTATCGAACTATCACTTCCCTCGATACTAGAAAGAGGGTGATCACATCACCTATTGGGTGATGGGGCTTAGATTTAAATACAAATTTCGGGGGTTTGAGGTAAAAAGGAATTTTGAAGGATTTATTCAAAAGGTACTCACATAAATTGCAGAGCGATTACCGCCTTCAGCATGTCCTTCTCCTTGTGTCCAGGACCTCTCCCGTTTGTTTTATTTTACTTATTTGTTTAGTAGGTTGCTAGCTGAAAAGTCTTGAGAGATTGCGCGTAACTTGACCGGAACGGTTACTCAATTTTGAGTTTTATAGCGACGAAATAAAGGCGAGTTTCGTGTGCTATGTCTCTTAGTTGGCCGCCAGTCAAAATATTTCAAAAGATAGACTTTTTAAAAAAATATTTAATTAAATACTTTTTTACTATTTTTAACTTAGTCTATCTTAATGCTAAAGAGAGGTGATGTAAAAGATGTCGCTCGCCTGCTCGCCGATTATATACTGCTCGTGCGGGGGGTTGCGACTGGATGCTACACACGTCGATGTTGTTGGAATGTTCTAATTGTTCATAAAATTAGTGTTTCCTTTATTATTCATTGTCCTTCAGCACCGTAGTGATCAGTGGCGGCGCTAGGCGTCGGCGACGTCGGCGACCGCCGACGGCCTCGCGCCTGAGGGGGCCTCGCAAATATAAATGTTTAAATAATTGAAATTTAGTTATTTATTATTGTTTATTTTCATACACTTGCCCGAGTGAAGTGAGTGAGTAGTACTTTACGGGTATTATCCAGAATCGTCTGGCAACACTATGAAAGTTAGGCAACGTGTCGTCGCGCGCGAGCAGTGTTGCTAGAAAATTTTTCAAGAGACCACTAGTGTCGACTCTGAAACCACTAAAAGACCACTAGCGCTCTCTCCGAGCTAAGCTAACTAATTCAAATATTTAAAATGAGGAGGAAAGGAAAGCAATAACGTTAAAACTATTTTAAATAAATAGTTATTTTTTAACCGACTTCAAAAATGAGGAGGTTCTCAATTCGTCGGAACCTTTTTTTTTATGTACGTTCACCGATTATTCGAAGACGCCGGAACCGATTTGGAAAATTCTTTTTTTTGTTTCAAAAGGTATTTTTCCCCGGTGGTCCCATATAAATTTTATCGAAATCGGTCAAGCGGTTTTTAAATAAACGGCTTTATCGAATATGTTTTTAAAAATCTTCCTTCTTACAAATTACCTGCTTATTACGTCCTACCTACCTAAGTACCTACACTATGGAAAAATAAAAACTTAAAAAAAAACCGACTTCCAGGCACTCAGAAGTAAAAAATAACTAAACAGGGGTTTTCATTTAGAATAGATACCTAATCAGATATTTTCGAAGTCGGTGTGCTTTGATTTGTACAATATTGGTTGGCACCGATCCAAGATCCAAGATCCACCGATCCAATACTCGTACCGCGTCTAACGGCAGACCGCCCGGTCGGGTGACGTTGACGGTTACGCCCTCTCTCGGGTTACATCGGGGGACAATGTATTATATCTACTTAATAGATACAAACACTGCAAGTACTATCAGATTCTTATAAGTCCATGGTGTGGTTACTGGAATGCGATCTAATTGCTTATTGTCTTTATTATATTTAAAGTAAATATTTTTATGAAGTGCTATATTCTGGATGGCTTGGCTCGCGGATAAAAAACTGGACACGACAGTAAGGATTATATATTTTATAAATAGTAACATTTAAAATAATATCAATCGTCTATCATTACCACAATGGACTAAGTATGAATATTTCATCAAATAGTTAAACGCTAAACTAAAATAAAACATGATTTGTTTTTATTTTCCACCAAAAAGAATTAATTTATTGTAATAATGTCTTAAGCTTTTTTTATATTTTAATACTATATTAAAATAAGTTTAGATTATTAATTTCATTAGTGAGTATTTATGGTTAGTCAACGCTTGCGAATCATACATATGAATGTCAACTAAGTTGAAGAAGTTTTTACAAATTTTCGAAACATATTTTCGATTACGTTCTTACATTTCATATCTTTCCAGAAAGCCGTTCACATTGAATACCTATCCCATTAACATCTTCAGAAGGACAAATGAGGCCACCTACATCCCTCATGTATATAATTGAACTTCCTTTAACTTCTCCGTAAAGGGCGGCCACCACCACACCATATAACCAGATATGTACTCAACAATAGATTTTATCATCGATTCCATGTCTTATTCAGGTATCCATGGCATAGTTGACAGGAAGTTAAAATCTTCACTATCGATTTGCTTTAGATCAACAACCACATCGTCGCTTGGAATCGTTATTGCATAAGGCCAGTTGAGAAATTTATTGTGTCCTCCGAGCATCGCCTTCCGCAAACAATTAGCTTTATTGCCGACTTGTAGTTCCACATGGCAGGTCAATGGTTTGTACGCTGTTGTGAATGTGAAATAAAAAACATATGAAACAAAGTTTTCTATGACTTTTTATCAAAGCCTGTTGGTTACACACTCTGTCACTTTCGGCTATTATTTTTTTTAATTCCTCGCATTTAAGGGCTTCTTAAATCCATAGCTGAATAAATTTCGGGAATTAAAAATAACAAATATGTTTATTTATATTTCTTATGAACTCTGCTGTCGCTTGGCAATTTTCGAAGAAAGGTAATTTTATTACAATGTTTCATACAGTCGATAAGATTAACTGCCTTATGATGTTTCGTGGAAAATCGTATAATGTTGTTTTTTCGTTACTACTTTGGTTTTCTCTTCATATTTTATAAAATGTCTTTCTATTATAAGTGCAAGTGCATCACTTATAATATTTGATTTTTTTTTATCATTCTGGAATTCGGAGTAATTTAATTTATTGAATTTACAATTATCACATTTTCCAGCGCCATCTATTAACCGGCCACAAAAACTAGAGAGTAGGAGTGTGGGCGGGAATTTCAAACTATAGTGCATTTTATAGATACTTGCCACTGCATTTTATGTACAAGTACAGTGCGTTTCTGCAGTATATGTACTTTTAGAGACATTCTGCAACCCATAGTTTTATAATCTTCTAACAGGTTATCAACTAGCTCCCAGTAATTTTCAACTTTGTTATTCCTTAAAAATCCAGAAACTACTCCTTTAAAACTATTTCAATTTTTTTGTTGAGCATTAGTAAGTAATTGTGGAAAGTCTTCACTGGATTATTTTTTATTTGTGGACCAAAAAAAAATTCCAGCTTTAACATTTGCTTCTGAAAACTTTGGCAAAAAGTTTTTTAAAAATGTAAAAGCTTCAGATCTTTTATATAGCTTTTTTACTGATGAGAAATCATCATGTATAATGAATTTCCTGAATTTTTTATTCTTGTATTATAAGTCTGGCGGCGTAATACATTTTAGCAAGGAAGATCAACAATATGGAAAATCATGTTGTGTGTCTTATGATTATGTGTGATGTTACATTGACCTACACTGGGTAAAACTTCTCCACTAAATGTAGATAATTTGTGTTCACTTTTCTTCAATAGTGCGCGCTTCTTCAAAGGCGCATTTAAATTGATGTTTTTTAATGCAGTGGCGTACGTTTGTATGTCCTCATCAATACCCTGCTTGCGCTGGATAATTGTTGTCAGAGGTGTAGATTCTAGTTTTAAGTCAAATGAGTTGAAAATAGGCAACGTATCACCACAACTTTAAGCAGAGTGTCTACTTTACGTCTGTCTTCTTCATCGTGTAAGTCAGTGGTCGTCACACTTTACTGGCCAAGGGCCACATATGACAATGTGAGTGCCAGAGCCGGGCCGCAGAGTATGTGAAGGCGCTCCAAGAGTCTTTGCACACTTATACATATGTATTCGGCTCATTTTGTTATTTACTTCGCACTAGCTGTACCCGCGACGCTACGTCGTTCGCGTGGGAGTTTATATCGAAAGAAGTACTCATACATATTGTTGATTAGAATATTTATTAGAAAAAGAAAATTTAATTTATAAACATAGGTAGGTAAGATATGATTTAAAAAGTCCAACGTCGTAATCAAAAATACCTGTTTAATAATTAGGAATTATGGTGTTGAACTTTCTTAATTATTTCTTGTATATTGGCATCTTTTGGACTACATGCAATCCTCATTGTGTCTTCTAAATGAGTGGAAAGACGATTACGGTATTTATTTTTTAAGAAGCTCATTTTCGAAAATGAAGCTTCGCAGATAGGGATTGCAATCCAGCACTGTTTTCAATCCAGCGGGATCCCGCAAATGTTATCGTTTTTTTTTTTAAATTTAATAAATACTCTTTCTTATGGTATAATCAAATGCTTATTAAAAATTACAAAAATCAACAAAATCTTACTACACCTAATTGACTAAATATTTCACTTTTGTCTATTTATTTATTAACAAAAAGTTCAAAAACAATAGCTACTACCAATATTTGGTAATTTTATAGTCTGTAATCTCTAGTTAACTAAAAATATAATCTAATCTTTATCTGAGGTAATTATAATCAGTCTTTATTATTTAGAGCATCATATGAATTTAAAGGTCACTAATTGCCTTATTTTTTTTTTTTTACTTAAGTAAATAATCAATAAAAAATGTAACAAATTTGTAACTATCAAATAATAAGTCACTTTTCTTTTTGAAAATATGATCTTAAAAAACAAATAGCATCATTAGTGTTATCTCCCAATCTACTTCTTATAGAACTACATATATAGCCAGCGGCCGAAAAGGCTCTTTCTGCCTCCACGCTTGTTGGTTTTATAGTTAATAAATAGTCGTGCAACAAAGTTAGATACTTCTCTTTTATTCCATCATTTTCAAATGCTGCCATTTCTTTTTTTAATATTTTTTCGTAGTTTTTCTCTTTTCTAATTCCTATTTGTTTAGTGTAATCTTCATTGTCTTGCTTTAACTGCATTTCTAATTCCTCCTGTAATAATAATTTTTTTTTCCAGAGACTGTTGACTATTATATGCATGTACATCATCTATAAGTTGTACATTTTCAGCGTCATCTTTAAGAACGCGACATAAAATATTTTTCATCTCTTGACGTAACTTACTTTTTTTCGGCATTACAAATGTAGCATTGGGTGTTTTTAACTCTTCCTCGTATTTTTTTTGGATTTTGCAAGTAAATTAACATGGCAGTAACTTCACTACGTCTTTCTTTCACTCGTGCACGCAGCGCCTCGGATAGCTTATTGCTTAAAACTGTGTCTTGCATCTCCAGTTTCTCTAAAATAAATCGAAATGTTGTGTCTGCAGTTATTAGAGTAGACTCTTTTTTGCATAGTGTTTCAACGGCCAATTTAAAGAGTTGCAAGCCATCAATGAGGTTTTTGATTTTGTACCATTCTTCGTCCGTAAATTTTATGTCAGAGGCTATGTTGATGAGAGCCTTCTCAATGCATACTTTGAGAATGTAAAACCTCTCCAACATATCTAGCAAGCTGTTCCAGCGAGTACGGCAATCTAGAATTAAGCTTAATTCTTTTCCTGTCTCTTCTTTTACATATTTTTGCAAATACGTGTCATCTTTAGTCGGCGATTTTCGGAAAAGCTTTACCACTTTTCGAACTTTTTGAATTACATCACTGTAGTCAGGAATCACCTCAGCGGATTGCCTATCGATGTTTATGGCTAAACTTTGTTCATCATTTATTTCTTCCACGTCTTCGTCGTCGCTATCATCGATATCCCAATCAGTCGACTTCTTTTCTGTAAGTTCTACGTCTCTTTCAACTTTTTTTTTATATAAAATATTGACTACAGCCAACTGTATGCCGTGTGCAAAACATGGTTGCTGATAGCAAGATACAAGTTTTCCAACTAATTACGTTTGGGGGCAGCCAGGGGATGCAAAGAAATGCAAATTAACTTAAAATTAATTTATTAACTATAAGTTCTTACTACTAAGATGACTGTCGATCGATGTTAGATCAAATCAGTGAAGATGCAGCCAGGTAATGCCTTTTATACAACAATTATTGTAGGAAGTTGTGGCATTGGCATTGACGAAATGTAGGTAGCTGCTGCGCTTGCACTTGCGTCTGACCTAGTCTTGTCGTCGCCGCGCGAGGTTTGTAGAGTAAAGCTGATGCGGCGATTCAAGTTCCGTAACACCTCCCCCCGTAGAACAGCGACTATTGCAGGACTTGTCCAAGATGGTCGCTGTCGGTGCTGATAGACAGTGATCGGCCCTTACTTATTTGTGGCTTCAGGGCTATTGCTGCGATTTTTGGGTTACTGTAGTTTTGGTTCCATCTCTTTAGCGTAGCTGGCGGTACAACAGCGTAGCGATTAGTCATGTGGTCCTTTGATGTGGTCGTTTGAATGGATGGTATATGTAAGTGGTAGCATTTCAGTGGGATGACTGCTATAGAGAGAGATATTGTTCGTGTCCTGAGTCTATAAATCCATACTGGTTTTGACTCGCAGAGAGATAATCAATTTCTTCGGACATTCTGTCTCTATATACCTATTATCTTAGCTAGAGAGTGCTAAAGGGTAAGGTAAAGGTGAATTGTAGGTACATGGATTCTTTAAGATTTAGGGGATTTAGAAGTCAAAGGGTAGAATATATTTATATAACCATTACTAACTGCTAGTCTAATTTCAAAATGACAAAATTTTATATAAAGGATTTCATTAGCTATTTATCTACTTATGATATGAGTGATTTTTGAAAGATATATAATAAATTAGACTGACATTATTATTTAATTCTAATTCGAATTTCATGTCATATCGTGCTTAGTAAGGCAATTTTAAATGTGGAAATATAATCTAGGTTACCGGTATTTTTTTTTTATATATACGTATATTAGGATCTAGACCGTCAATGAGACCTCTTTTACTACGTGCAGAATTGTTATATATTTACTAAAAAGATGTTCTATGTGATGTGATTATCTTATTATAATATAATAAGGGTGGAGTCATAGGACTTCGATTACGTTGAGGTTGGGCTACTGGAACGCGTATCTTCTTTTTCATATATATGTGGATTGGAAGCTTTGGGAGTATAGTGTCCTGAGAATGTCGCGTGGCTAATTTGTGTCGGGAAGCTATAGGATTTTGAATAAGAATATATTGATCGGGGCTATAGTCTATCTCGGGATTCATATGTAGACTTTCTGTCAGTTGAGTTCGGTCACTGTCGAATTCGGGTAACAGGCGTAAGGCCTTATAAACTTGGTCTACTAAATCTACACTCATTTTACTAACTAATAAATCACAAAGTTCTGTACTTGAGTTATTTTCTAAAATATTATCTATATTTCTGTTTGCATCAATTTGCGTGATTCTATTAAGTGACCTAGAGGTCCGAGACTTCCGTTAGTAAAAAAAAATTTGAAAAATAAAAAACACACACAAAGAAAAATTAAATATTTTTTGAAAAATTAATTAAATAATTTAAGAAAAATTAATTAAATAATTCATCAACAAGTTCTATTTTCTAAAATATTTCCTAATTCCCTATTCAATATTGTTCGCGACGAACAAAAGGAAACTTCGGAAATCTTCTCAAAGATATATATTGTCTGTCTTAACAGAATTACAACGGTCTTTGATTAGTATAGTGCAGGTGTCGTGTGCAAAAAGTAGAATGAGGGTTGTGTTAGATGATGTATGAATTAACGAACTTAGTGAATGACGAAATCGTATTTGAGTAGTCTGATTGGTTGAGTGTGCGGCTCGATATAATGAACTAAATAAAGCTTTTATGCTAGATGCAATAGGGTCGACGATAGGAAATCTGGCGTCGACAAATATAATAGGAAAAATGGAATTTAAAAGGTAAAGGAAAATTATAGATAGGAGAGGTAAGCAACTCTAGTAAGATCTAGGTACTCGCCAAATAATTTGTATCTCTCTGCTGTATCAATTTTTGGATACTCCTCCAGCCGCAACTCCCATAGGTTCGAAGATAGCCGCTATCGGTGAACGATTCACTGACTTTAAGTTACGACTACCCTGCCGACTGCGCCAATTACGTTTGGGGGCAGCCAGGGGATGCAAAGAAATGCAAATTAACTTAAAATTAATTTATTAACTATAAGTTCTTACTACTAAGATGACTGTCGATCGATGTTAGATCAAATCAGTGAAGATGCAGCCAGGTAATGCCTTTTATACAACAATTATTGTAGGAAGTTGTGGCATTGGCATTGACGAAATGTAGGTAGCTGCTGCGCTTGCACTTGCGTCTGACCTAGTCTTGTCGTCGCCGCGCGAGGTTTGTAGAGTAAAGCTGATGCGGCGATTCAAGTTCCGTAACAAACTTTTACCATGACACTTGCACCGTCAGTTGTTATGCCAATAATATCGGTTTGTAAGTCAAGGTCAAAACTCGCCAAACGCTTTTTGACCAATCCAATGCAATGTTCAGCGGTACATGAACCATGTATTCGAATCAGACCGAGATTAAAATGGGTGTCTTTGTTATGAACATTTATATTCAAATAACGGCGATTTCTTTGAGATGTCCACTCGTCAAAACTCAGCGAGAATTTTTGTGATTGATTTGTGATATCTTAAGACGTGAAAATTCCGTAATCATGTCAGCTTTAACAGTATTTGAAAAATTTACGACTATGGATCTAATTGTATTGGGAGAGTGAGGAAGTTGAAATCCACTCTTCGTAAATAAATATCTTAAATCTGTTGAAGTACAAAATGAGTTCATACTAAAACCATCCTTACAAATCATTCTAGAAACCATTCTTTCCATTGAATTTTTCTTTACTAAATAGCCATCAATAGTTTTTCTACATTTCTTATTAGGGATATTTTCTTCAACTATATCTTGTGATGATGTTGATGCATTAGGTAATAACTCTATGTTTTGTTGACGTGATTGACCTATTATTATATAATGTTTAGTTTTCAAATGGGTTTTCAAGCCAGTAGTAGAACGTTGGCTAATTTTCAATAAATTAGAACATATAATACATTTTGCGTTCCTTCCATCTTCAGACTTTTTAAAATAATGCCATAAGTTTTTTTCACTTTTCTCACCAATACCATGCGGCGCCGATTTTGAAAGAGACATTCTTTAATAGTACCTACAAAAAATAATAATTTTATACTCTGTGAATACCTAGAAGTTTTTACAAATAGTTGACAATTGAAAATAAAAATAAATCATACTCGAATCAGTTAACGTTATTTATCTATCTAGCTGCTTATTAAATAATAGTTATTTAAAAAATACTATAATACATTACACAGTAAAATTTACACAAAATACTTACTTTGTGTTGCGGATCGACTTCAAAACAAAAACAAACGTTTGTTGACATGACAAGTGCCGGCCGAGCGAGTCAAATGACAACTGCTTGGCGCGATCCGACGTAGTGACAGTAGCGATGCGCGACTATGAACGATTCCAGTCGAATTATTCGACTTTATAAATCATTCGATTAAATTACGAAGTTAGTAACTAATACCTGCTCGACTTTGTCGCTAAGTAGGTATTAGTTGTATTTGTAATATATTTCCTTCGACTGACAACTTGTATGTATGTTTTACGCACGGCGCACGACCGAATCACACCTCACAGGTAAACTTTTACTAACAATTAACTAGTAAATTCTAAGTAACAGTAACAAGTTTGTTTTTTTTTTCGGCGCCATATGATCCATTCATTCGTATTTCATTTCAAACTGGCTAGTGGCAACTGAGTCGCAGTCGCGACCAATTTAGTTGAAACACCATTAGTAATTACTAATTACTAATAGTTATTCGATTATTAACATTAGTATATTACTAATATTCAAGTCCAATATGTAAATAAGTAGTTGTAGATAATTCGAATCGTCGGATTATTCGCAGTCGCGCATCGCTAAGTGACAGACGGTATGGAGCGGGCTATGGATGTGTGTGTATGCGTATGCAATATGTTATTTAAAACAAACGAATGAACGGCAACAATTCGTTTAAGGCGAATTTGCGGGATTTGATGCTTGCGGATCCGCAGGCTGTTGCGGGATCCCGCAGTTCCTAAAATTATGCTGGATCCCGCTGGATTGCGGGATCCCACTTTGCTGGATTGCAATCCCTATTCGCAGAGATATGTCGAAGAAAATATGGTTAAAACAAATTGTGCGCAGTCTTGTAAAGATTTATACTTGCTAGGGGCATTTTCCCAAAATTCATAGTACTTTTGCTTTTCACGGTGCTCAATGAAACTAGCTTTTAGCTGCGTGTCGTGTTTTAGTTCAATGATTTCATTCATTTCATTTTAGCTGTGTTTTAGAAAATCCAAACTGGCAAATAATTTTTTTTTTCGTATTGATGGTAGTAAAAAATTGTAATAATTTAATACTGAGTAAAACATTTATAATAGTTGACATTTATAAATAGTTTCAATTTCGTTAAATATTTGAGTATGTTCGAAAAAACAATTATTTAACTTAAGGGTTGTCACTCCCATTAAACCCTTATTAACAGGGGTAGAAGCACCTTTATTTTGGTCTCCAGTATTCCGATTTATTATGACGAGCTTTGAAATTGGCATTGGCATCCTGGCAGGGTCGCCATGTAAGGTGTGCCTCTGTGATTTCTTGGGGGAGGCTCTGAGTTGCTTCTCTTCCTCGAGAGCGTATGTGTGATGACCTACACTTAGTTCCCTAAGTAACTTAGTGAGGTTCCTATGATCTGTGGTTGTTGGTAGGCTGACTTTAATGCCTTGTCCCGTTGACTTGGCATGATTAAAATTAATTTTTCGGGCTGACATTTGTGTCAGGACGTTATTCCAAGATTGTTTATCTTGGACAAAGATTGGGGGCAGGGGTTTATTCCTTGGGACGCTGTCGTCCGTCGTTGGTGTCGGTCGGGGACGTTCGTTGTCCGTTGTCGGAGTCGGTCGGTTGTCTGTGTGTTTATCTTTTGTCTCGCTCGGTTTCGTGCTAGACTTAATATCGGGGTTTGTTGCCTTAAGGGCCTTCTTCTTTCGTTTTTTAGACTCTACGGGGATGAATCCGCCCTCTGTCGAGTCGGATTCCTTCCTCCCCTTTGAGTGTCCATTTCTACGTCGGTCATGTCGGTGTCCTTGTTTGCTGCTCGCTTAGAAGGCTTTTGAGGGATTTTGAAATGCGCTAAAGACGCTGACTGCTTTGAAGGCGCGGGCTGCGCTGAGGGCGCGGGATGCATTGGATGCACATGTTGAGGCGCTGATGGCGCGGAGGTTGTCTGCGCTGAAGGCGCGGGTCTCACTGGGGTCATTGAACGTGACCTGACTATGGGGATCTCGATTAATTCACGGAGAAGACCCTAAGGGGACTTGAACCCCTTCAGTGCCTCCGGAAAGCTCTCTTTAAGGTGCTTGATTAGTGCCAAGAGGCACTCAAGAGCCGGGTCCATTTTATGTTTACATTAGTCGGTCAGTATTTCTTCCTTAGGGGGCCTATTTGTTTCCACCCTGCCGCAAGGCAGGGTGATGTGTGCCTAGTTGGTGTTAACCTACAGTCTCCGTGTGGTGCAAGGAGATGTGTGCCTAACAAAGTACCACCTACCTACAAGTGGGCGACTAGGCTGCTTGGCTCATGACACTGTACACTTAACACTTCACTGGCAACGATAGACTATCTTCACTTCCACTTTCACAATGGTCGCACGAATGCTGGTCGGTGTGTGTGCATGCACCGCCCTTTACGGTATTGGAATTAGCTAATTCTGGCTAAGCGGGCATGGGTACGTCCGCTCAGTTCGAAGTCGCTATACGGAATGACTGCAGCGATGCGACAAGCGAGGCTGCTTATATAGGTGGGGCGGCTGTCGCTGCGTGCGTTGAGTCAGTGCTGGCCGGCGGGGATCGCATAGACGCACACTAACTAGGCGCGCTTATGGTGTTACAGTATATTAACTTATATCACTACCTTCATCGAACATTTCTACACTGTCACTGTCATCATCTTCACTGACATTTATAATAAACTGGAAATCATAGTCGAAATATTTCATGTATTCTTTTTCAATTTTTTCAACGTGCAAGCATTACGTAGTTCGCCAGGCGGTTAGGTCTATATTATTTATGCACTCATCTATCAAACTTTGAACTATGGTCATGTTTTGGCCTATGTTTCTTGAGGCAATTCGGTTTTTTATAATACCCCATATATTTTCAATCGGGTTGAGCTCTGGCTCACACAGAGGGAGTCTTAATATTTTGAAAACTTTTCTTCTTATAAATTCATCTATTTTAAATGTTATAAAATGGTCTTTGTTCTTTTTGATCAAATCATATAGTTCAACTTTTTTTAAACTATTATCAAATGAAATACCGTTCTCTGTCAGCCACTTTTGCATTTCCCCTTTACTGGAATTAGAGGTTGGTATTTTGTTGCTTTGAGTATTGTGATAAGAAGCGTTGTCCATAACAATAACCGACTTCTCAGGTAAGTTTGGCAATAACTTTTCATTAAGAGATTTTGCATAATTATCATAATTCATATTAGAGTGATAATTTCCTGATGTAGATGCCGCTTTATAGACCAGCGAAGCATTAGGCACAAAACCATCGCTGCTACCTGCATGCACTATAATAAATCGGCTTCCTGTGCTCAGATTATTTGAAGACTGTTTATTGCCTTTAAGGTCATTGTTTTGACACAACCAGGTGTTTTGCCGCACGTGAGAAATCAAAACATCAGTGTACTCAATAAAAGGAACGGTACTGAAACCTTCCGAACGGTATTGAAAGACCTTTTTTAAAAAATTGAAACGCCAAAGTTGAATATAATAATATCGAACGTAATGTATTTAAGCATCCATCAAACCCAATGTTTTCTCTCAAAACTGATCGCAATTTTGCCAATGTTGGTATTTGCTTTTCCACAATATGGAAATTTTGCACAGTAGTACGAAGATTTCAAGGTTCAATCAAATTTATTATTTCTCTTACGTCGTTTTTTCATAGGTGAAGTAAAACTTGCGAAATAAATTGTATCGCTTAATTCCGACGACAGTTTCCCAGCATATTAAACAAATAGCTGTACCTTCATTATGCCCACTTATAAAACAAAATTCTTCCTCCCATTTTTCTTGATAACTTCTATTTTCGTCAGTTATTTTCCTTTAAGTAGCACATTTAGATGATACTCCCGCCATTATACATAGAATACCGCGCGCGCAATCAATGAAGCAAGAAACGTCCAGTCTTGTGCGTTAAAACAAATGAAATAGCTCGAGCTCGCGGCTCGTCTCGCTCTCGACTACATGGCGGTGTATGAGGGCGGGCGGCGAGGGGGGGAGCGCGGGTCAACGCCGCCGTATACGAGCGACGCGACGCGTGCGAGTGCGAGAGACTATCGTATCGTCAGTTCGTCACTTGTCAGTCAACGTCCCGTCGTCGGATTCGAACACAAAGTCGGTTATTGGTTTTTGTTTATGATTATGACATGTAATAATAAGTGTAATAATAGTTGACTATTGAAACAATTTACTTTGCCGCGGGCCGCACAAATAACGCCCTCGGGCCGCAATTGGACGACCACGGGTCTAAGTCGTGTGCAGTAAGGTAAATTCTGAACGAAATAAGAGTCTTTCCATGCTTTGGTCAGTTCAGGGGTGTGGACATTAATTGGAAAAAGATATGATAGCACCTTTTTTGAGACTGTAGGCGGATGGTAAGAGGCAACCATTTTGAGTACCTTGTGCAAGGCGAAGCGTGATTGACTTAGGTCGCGCTCGAAGACGTGTTGGCGGCGACGATTTCACCTGGATCCGTCCGTTTATTTGTTGTTTGTGGTTTAATTTAATATATTTATGTAGATCACAAGCCTCAGTCGAGGCCAAACGTTAATGTCTAAATCTTACAGATACGCTCAGGATACATAACAATAGATATGTATCACATTAGGGAATTGCAATAAATATATAGAAACAATAACAACTACCAATTGGTATGAATAATGTGGTAATGGAACTGGAACGTAGCTTTACTTTTAGTGTGCCTCTATGAGAAAAAGATTTTTGTTCAAAGTATATACCTTCAGCCTAATCACATATTTTACACTACATCTTCTCCTTAAATTATGAAAGTAACATCCAAACACAATCAATTAATTAACAACAAATGATATGAACTATTATAGACTTAAATTTAAGTAACATGCATAGTATATAAGTATTTATCATATAATTATTTATGCTAAGTTTACATTTTCCTTTATTTGTAATAGTATTACAAACAAATTAAAATAATTAGATATGCTTTATATTTCATGGCCTAGTATCATCTTTATTCATATTGCTACATTATCATTGCTTTTTTTATGTAATGCGTGCCACTTATCAGTTAATTATTTTTGCTAAAAACAACTTTTAATTCTTTCCCTAGCCTTATTCGCAGCAAGCCTGGTACTTCGTTTCCCGTTATTTTTACTAGAGCACTGCAGTGAACAGTTACCAGAAACATCAGCTTGTAGTTGGGACGAACAATGTGTAGCTAATTCAGCACTACCTGAACTGTCACAGTCCCTCAGGACCTCATCGTCCAGGATCATCATTTCTGAATGAAATGGTGCCGGAGAAAGATCATTTTGAAGCTTAACCAGACGCCTGCGATTTCTCCTAAGTACGAGCGTGGTTATGGCGCACGCCCCGCTTTCAGAGCCTCACGACCACACATACTGTTCATTTTGACATACCCTCACTCTAATTACACTATAGTGTCAATATCTATAAATGATATATGGTTATAAATAGCAGGTGCTAGTTATTTTGTTTGCTTATATGGCATAAACTATGGCTTTCCTTTTTTCCCGCTGTGGCACAAGAAACGTCATCTCTCTCAAAAAACTTATAAAGTCTGTCTAGCTCTTTACATTTTCTTTTTCTCCCCTGAACATGACCTTTTAACCCCAAATAAGTCGCCATTTTTGATTTCAGCTTATATTTTTTAACAATAGGATTATCAACTAAACTTTTTATTGTAACTTTAGTATCACTGTTACCGGAATTTTGATAACATTCTTTCATTGAATATATAGCCCAAGAACCCACGACGGCCAGACCTTCGTTATTTTATAAAAGCTGAAAGTTTTTCTGTACATCTTGTTTTTCTATACAATTAAGAACGACCAGCGACTATAGAGTTTGGGTTGTGGTTACCTGGGCAGGAAATAGGTAGTAAAGGTGTATAAAATAGTACATAAAATTTGTTAAAGTATAAAGCTCAATTTTTTTATATTTTATTCGGGATAACTTTAGAAACCCCTGCCAGACACCCCTTAATTTTAATAAATTATAATTATACTTTCATTATAGCATAAAAGCTAAATTTTGTATATGTTACTTGGGGACCAATAAAAAAATGTTACCTCAATAGCCGGACAGTTTTAATGGTTTTTACATCTTGCCAGATACATTGAAAGTCCGCTGTAGGTTCGAGCGCGAATGCTTAGTCGATTACGATTTTTTAAGACATCCAATAAAAAAATAATTTTATTACGTTCATAACCATGTTGTATAAAGTAAAAAATTTAAAATGTACATGGAAATATAAAAAAGTATGATTACATGTAAAAAAAATATTTAATCTTCTTTATTAATTTCATCATTGTCGTCGATATTTTCATTTTCTTCATCACTACTACAGACTACTCGTCGATGGCATGTTTATGATCATCTTCAATATCGCCTTCTTCGTCAGTTTCTGAAAAAAATAAGCAAGTTTATAGAATTATGAATAATTAAAAAATTATGTACCATAATTTGTCATAAGAATTACATACCTGATATAGTTTTGAGCGAATCACCAAGATAACTTGGTAGTTAGTCCCCTTCAAACCATTTGAATTGGTATTTGTCATCTTTCAATACTCAGCCGTTATTGTCTGGTTGATATGTGGTTGGATTTTTCAAATGAGCATTTATTCCAAATGGTACATATATAATTTGCTCGCGGAAATTGCTGCAAGCTCGCTTTTCAAAGGTGGTAGATTGCTAGCGTCAAAATTTCGCAACTCCTTTCGGTCAAAAGCTTCATTTACATCGGAGACTGTGTGCGAGTCGATAAATATTTGAAGTCTAGCGGCATCCACATCAGTTACATTAGGGACATTGTAAACATTGCATACATATACATAAATCTCTGAATAATATTGAAGATGTTTTGCTGCCGAAGTTCTTGAAAGCTTCCTGTTACTCTGGATATTTTTTTAATATCTTGTATGGTTTTAATTTTCCTTTTCTGAAGAACGCAGGATTAAAGTCACAACCCGTGATGGCATGAAATCCAGGTAAGCCCTGACAAATTAACAATCCCAACTTTGCATGTATTTTGGTTAGGTCCACATATCTTAAATTATTGCCAGTACCTGTAAGCATCCGAACAACCGAATCACTTTTAAGGTGATACACGTTATCAAGCAATACCGGTATCAGCACTTCTTATAACTATTTCTGCTGGATAGTTGATATTACATTGATGTTGAGGCATTGTATACTATCTTCGTATCTACTTCCCCGTGTGCTGTGTATGACAACTCTTGATCAACCCTTGAGACAACTTAGTTGGAATTACCAACAGTGAAAGAATGACACTTTCTGAAATTGATGTATATTATTTTGTTGCCAATAAATGGCACCACTTCATCAGTAGCCCAATGTGAAATAAAAAAATTAAACAGGGCTTCTTTAAAATTTAAATTTTTTAACTCTTTCGCGAAATCACTTGACCGAATTTGTTCAGGCCCATTTATAGAGTACTCCAATTGCGCGGATTCTAACCGTTGCGAATGCTCGTAATCTTTGATCGATGGAGTAAAGTATTGATCAAAGATCACATCAATTCTCGATGCTTGAAATTGAGTAGCCACAATTTTTTTGAAATATTTCCAAATCTTTTTGGAATATTTTTCATTGTATGCAATAGGAAGAAACCGTCAATTATTATAACATATATATGATGTGGTTGCTCTTTCTCTAGACATTTCATCAGAGCAGATTTTATTCCAGACATATCACAGTCGCTATCGCTCGTATCCATAAATTCACTATTGTGATCCGAATCAGTATCGCTATTACTTTCTGTAGACTTGATGAATCTCTCCATTGCCACATCAATAAGTCCATCATTTTTGAAATATTGGTCTTCAACATTTTTTACATACTCGCATTGAATGTGCCAGTCTTCTGCTGTGATGCTGGCAAAAGCAGTTTCTGTTAACCCAATTATTTGTTTGGGGTCTTGAGCAACATTTTGGTCAGAAACGCGTCTTTTGATAAGACTCCATATTTTTTCTATCGAATTCAAATCGCAATGGTACGGGGGTAATTTTACAACTTTATGATTGTGTTGCCTTAGCAACTCATCTATGGCATAAATTGGTGGCTCTTTGTGTTTTTATTATATCATATAACACTGGTTTTGTCCAGCTTTCTTTAAATATTTATTTTTTTCTTAATCATTCTTGTAGTTCAGATTTGAGGTTCGACATTGCAGGCACTTTGTTGATCTGCGTGCAGTGGTAGGGTGCGTTGTCCATAACCACAAAAGATTTTTCAGGTAGCTTTCTTAGGTACCACCTTTTTAGTTATCCACTTCAAAAAAATTGTGGCATTCATACCATCATAATAATTTGTAGATTGCGATTGTGATCTAAAAATCAACAACGCATTCGGCACAAATCCGTTTTCAGATCTAGCATGCGCAATAATAAAACGTTTTCCAGCTGAATCCGAGATCAAAAGTCCATCTTCATCTGCGCTTTACCAACAACTCTTGGCGTGATAAGTAGGATGAATTTAGGTTTTATCTAAATATACCACACAGGTCTCTTGTCTACGAATCTATTTTTTCTCATCCTCTCAATATATCTGGCTCGTCATACTGTAATATCATAGCGCTCCATCAACACTTTGCGTTTAGACTGACAGCGTTTGAACCGGAAGCCTAACTTTTTCAGTATTCTTCGTAGCGTTGTATTATTTCCTTGAAAATTTATATCTTCTTTTAGTTCCAAACGCAGCTTATTTACCGTCGGTAACTCCTTATTATTATTCCATTTGCCTTTGATACATTCAAAGTTTCCAAGTTTTAAGAATGTGTTGTATACCTGTCGAGCAAAAGTATATACTTTATAGTTAGGTGTTTTATGTGCTTTATGGTTAGGTTTAATGCTGAATCCATTGAATAAGTAGTTAAGAAATACTGTAGCCACTCTCTGAAACAGTTACAAGACTTCCAAAAGGCGCATTTTGCCGTATTCTTATAAAAATAAGCATAGGTGGCACAAACTGTCCCGCTACACTGGCACAACAGACAGCAGTTGTATTGACACCTCTTTCTCCACTTGTAATAGTACCTATTTGTTTCTTTCCTTCCAATCCTACGATTTTTTGCGGTTTCTTTTGCACAGTAGAAAAACCACTTTCACCTACATTAAATATCTGCATAGGTGTCATATAAACAATAATATTTTTGTAATCAAAATAACAGTAGAAATTTAAAAATTAGTTGTTTAAATCGTACTGGTACGATCCAAAGACATTTTAGTGGTACGATTCAACAACTAGCCGTCAAACTAAAAAAAGTGTTTTTGCAAAATAACCTCAAAAATTAGCAACACACAGATATTTGTAGTAAATTAAATCACTGATTCATATTAAATAAATGATAATTTTTACTCACTATTTATGAAGGATAGATATTTACGTATGTACTGTAAAATTTCGAACAAAAACAACCAAAATAGAATTTTTTCACTGGAGTAAGAGTTAACAGCCGCACGCCATTACAAAATGACTTATGACATTTGGCGCTAGTATCGCATATTTTAATATTGCCAGTGTAAAAAAAGATTGCCGTTTAGAAGAAACCTGGAGGTGGTACGATTCATCCTGCGGTACAATACCTCCGACTCTCCCCAATAACAAGTTTCCTTACACTCGGTTGTTTTGAGTTCAGGCTTACTTTTCTTTAGCTCTTTTGTTACAAGATGCTGTTGGTACAAAATCATAACTTACGTCGTTGGTAAAAGTAAAACGTGCCAATCGACACCGTTCCCCAGCCTCCACTTCATTTTTCAAAAAATCTAATAAATTACACAGTTTGGAACCTCGTTTTTGAGGAGTTTTGCTCCACAAAATCAATGTTTCATTTGGCAGTGTAGATTCAACTAACGGCAACAATAAATTCATATTTTTCACTAATACTAATAATAACTAATGAATTTAAAATTTGTAGATTAATAAAATTATTTTATCATAGAGCACATCTACCGTTAGATTACTTTTAGACATTACTAATTTCTCTGACGTAAATTTCTATTAAAACTTCATCTTGTACAAATCTTACTTTTAATGTTTCTAACACTTTCATATAATTTTATTTTGTGGTGGGTAGCTGGATACCAATGACTTTGCTTTGAAACCTATCTTCAGCTATCGACTGCGTCAGGTACTGGAACTTGTCTTCTTCGGCAAGGCAATCATCTTCATGGATTTTTTTTAAATTGACCCCAACAGGCGATCCATTACCTTGGGTCATCATTAAATTTTACAATTTCAACCTGAGGTCATTTTAAATTTCTTCTTTGGATAACATTACTTTGTATTTGTACTTCTTCTTTATATTTGGATTTGTCCGCTTTCATCTCTGACTGAAAAATATATTATTCTTTTTTAATTTTATAAAATTCTTCATCATTATTATTATTAATCCTTTATTATACCAAAAACAAATATACAATTTAAAAGGATATGTAATTTTACAAATGTATGTATATCATCATGTTCAATGGCGAATGCTTCATCGCTGTAATCGTCCGAACTTAGCATTATCTTGTGTATGTTAGAGTTTAATGCATCTAATTTATCTATCTTTTCTTTAATGAAAAGAAAATCCGCCTCTATTGGTGATTCTGTTTGCACGTGGCCCTGTGGAAAGTCCTTCGGACGTGAGCTCTCTCTCGTAACAGTATGCTGAGCGCCATAATGGACATTCCAATGTCGCCCTTCCGTCCTTGTTGTATTATCATGAATCGCACTATTGATTGTTGCGGTTACAATTCCACACGATCGCCACTTGTTGCGAAATACTTCTATCTCTGATATTTCCTTCTTTTTAATAATTAAAAAACAACATTTAGTTATTTGGAACGACTCCCTTTATTTCACACACAGCCCGAGTTCGACCAACGATTACACTATCGCTCCTCTGTACCTTCGTCAGTTTTGTCTATGGTCTCGTTTAATTTATTTTTTTATTTTTATGCAATCCACAACAGTATCGTATGGTGATCAAAGTGAAAATGATAGACTACGAAATGCTTCGATTGTTTTCATCAATTTTAATAACGATAGGGTTATAACTGCAAATAAAACAGATATGTTAGAACCAGTACTTTTATTATTTGAGAAAATAACGAGTTACATAAAGTTATAGTTGCTGATTGCTGATCAGTGATCATTATTAAAAGTTTTTGTTCCCGTGTAATAACATTAATTGTGCCACTTTACGCGACGTGAGCTTTGTACGTCGGTCGTTAATTATATGTCCCGCCTTCAAGAAAGCACGTTCACAGGGCGCTGAAGCGACAATAATATTGAAGTATTTAACAAATACTAAAAATAAAGAGGGTTAAATAGTTTTGTGGTCACACCACCACTCAACTTTCCCTGCTTATCACAACCTGTTTTAAGTACATGTCCACTTCTTCTGAAACATTAGTATAAGTGGACCGGGGTTGTTGTGATGCTGAAATTGTTTTTTTCTTTATCACATTCCATAATGTCAATGCCCACCCCGCGTTGCTTTTCTGTCGGGGTGTGCTCCCCTAAGCCATAGGGTTAACGAATTCCTAAAGGCACGCCCATGCCTACTGGTTTTGGTCCGCGCCGGATCGCTCCGGTACTACCCACTCACGAAGAGCGAGTGGCGTTCCCTTATCTGCCACCTGGGGACGCGCCCGGTAGGAGTCCAGCAACTTCCTCGGGTGTCTCTTAAGCCCTGCACTAAACTGTCTCTTAATAGTTGATCTTCTAAAAATTCTCCACTAGTTGTACCATAACTGCAGGTCGATATTTGTTGCCTTAAAGTTGTATAAAAATTTTCAAAACTTTCATGTTCTTTCTAATTTCGCACATTAAATTTGTACCTCTCAAACATTTCGTTATACTTCGGATTAACATACGCTTCAATACATTGTATCACTTTGTCATAAACTTGTTCATCTTGTGATAATTTGAAAGTCATAATAACTTTTGACGACTCTGGACCCATCATGTTCCTTAGAAGTGAGAATTTAATTTTGTCGCGAGCCTCATCTTGCCTAGTGCTGATGAGGTAATCCTCAAAAAGAACCCTCCAAAACCGTCATTCTGTCGTCGCAGCTTGCGATCTCAGATCGAAATTTGGAGACAACTTCACTGTATTGTTTTCCATAATATCGAATACTTCACCGTGTCTACTTTAAATTTAGTAGATTTATACACCGACTGCGCCATGTTTTATTAACGATCTTAATTGAATAAAATAAATAAAATTAAAGTAACGGCGAATACTTTTATTTTTTTTAAATCACACAGATAATCATCACTACCTACCATAGAGTACAATAATAATAAAGACTACAGACTAAATAAAAAAGTGGAATAATGATTTATACTTCACACATACTGGTACATTCTGCGTTTACAACTGATTGAATTGTTTCTAAGCGCTCTTTATATTCACGCGATAACAGAAGAGTAGATATCGTTTTGTGATCAGGTAACTTATAGTTGGGATTTAACCCGCAGACAAAAGTCTTAAAACACTCATCATCGACAATACTAAAAGGCTGGTAATCGATGGCTATTATATTTAATAATTAATTTATCTATCTATTTGCCCTTTCATGGGTTGATAAGGGCCTAGATAAATACGACGCTATGACACGTTGTTTTTTTGGATGTTTTTTTGTTGAAGTTGAGGGTCCTGGACAAGCAAAAGATAATACAGTCCCATGGTTACGAAGCCCAGACCCGGTTGCGTCACCACCACCATTACCATCACCGGGATAAGCAGTAACACCAATGTTCACGCCACCAGGAGCACCAGAGTCAGACATTTCGTATCTAAGTACAATTAAATAAAGTTGAACAATGAAGCTTTTTAAAAATTCGAGTAAATTTGTTAGAAACATACCACGTAAAATATTTCATTAATCATCAAAAACTTACCGTCGTTTGATTCGCGGTCAGTGGCAAATGGCCCTCCGCGGATGCGGATGTTTGTGAAGGCGTCATTTGATTAATGGTCAGTGGCAAAGGCTCTTCAATATCGATAACGTATGGAGGAAATGACATTTGATGACAGGTCTCCAGAATCGGGACGACTTAATTCTTCGGAGTAGCGGTTTACAGGAAAATACTGAGGTAGGGTATTCCCTTCTTCCATGAACACGTCTAACAATTTACGATCAAGATCATCTGCAGATTTATCTGCTGACCTGGACTCATATAATTGAAGTTTTTTTAATACTTTCTTAGAATTACGCGAATATTTGACATTTTAAATAAAACTATCTTTTCGGATTATTTCGCGGATTTATTTTGATTTTTGGTTCCCGACGTTGCGATTGATAGGAATGTTATAATAGGAAATGTTATTTTTGATTAAAATTATTTTTTCTACAAAATGCTTTATACTCTTTTTTGTTGCAAATTTAGTCAAAATCCAGGAGTCTGTTTTTAATTTATTAATATTCTCCGTAAAGTATTCAATGTCTGAAATTCCGTAGGTTATTGATGGTTCTATATTTTCTTGTTTCTGCGGGTTTGTTGAGAGTTTCAGTTTCTTCTTTGAGTGTTGTGCGAGGCTCTCTATGCTCCTTTTCCTTGAGCCTCCACACAGCCTAAAGTGAAGCTGGGAAATTGGGTTATGCACTCTCGTATTGCTCTTATACAGCAAAAATGCGTTGGTGATAGCTAGGTCCATGCAGAAGTAGAAAATACGCATTTTATTATAAAAATTTCTGATTTTATCGGTTTTTTCTGGAAACTTTTTTGTTGCATAATGTATGCGAACTTTGAGATATTTCAAACTTATAGCCTTAATTAATAATCATAATAATAATAATCATTTATTGCAGGCAATTCAAAACCCATAATATTACCTACAGAAAAAATAATAATTATTAAAATTACGAATAACATAAATTAATTTGACATTTTTCAGGTAGTCATTTTCTGTTCTCCTGTTTATGAACAGACAGCCAATATGAAAATATTGCACAATCCAAGCTACCATTAACTGCTCTGACTATTGCATTATTACTATTTCGCAACCTATTCCAGAAAGTGGCAATCCGTTTTCGAAGTATCGCATAAAAGTTGGACACTCTCGCCTCCGCAAACATGCCTGATGCACTACAATATCTTGGCTTTTTCATGAGAATCCGATAAGCATCATTATATTGGATCCTCATGTTGTTATAGGTACTACGCTTAAACCTTATCCAAAGTTGACAAGTGTAGAAACATTGACAATACGCCCTAAAAAGTGTAAGCTTAACTTCATCAGTACACTTGCCAAATCGACGAGCCAGCATGTTGCAGCGAATCGAGAGTGCCCGTCTTTCTCGCTTTATGTCCAGATCATCCTTAAGATCTTCAGCAATAATATGACCAAGGTACTTGAAACTCTTAACGACCTTTATGACACTACCATCACTCCATTTTAGCTCAGAAATATTCTCCGTTCCCTTACCTGCTTTTAAAACCATCATAAAAGTTTTATTAGTATTGTATCTTAGTCCATGTGCATTGGCATTCATCTTTTATAACCGAAACCAACTATCTTTTAAGACTTTCCTGCATAAGTACAAGAAGAATATTTTTTATTAAGTCGTCGATTTTACGTAATATTATCTCACAAATTTCACAAATTTTTATAAAATCTTTTGAGGGGTAACATAAACTTCCTTAGTCTTTTTGCAACTGTAATCTGGCGTATTTAGTTTCTGATATAATAAAGACACACATTCCTCGCACTGAAGCTCTTTTTTCAGTTTGCTTACAACAAATCCAGCAATATATTATACTATTATATGTTTAGAAAATTCGGTTAACATATTTGGATCAGATAGGTAATCATGATCCGTCATTAAAATTTCATTAAAATATTCTGAATTACTATTTTCATTGACATTGACTAATCTATTTTTTTTTCTGATGTTTTGTTAATTGCTATTTCTGATTTGGTCAACGTTAAAATATTAAATGTTGTAATGGAATACAATTTCCTGAAGTTATGTGTTTCATTTCGCCATGAACTAACATTCATTTAAATGCCGACTTTAACACGTTGAACGCCGCTTTAATTTTTCAGCTTTTCTGTTTGGGCCGTGAGTGATACCGTGTGGTCGACAAAGAATAGTTCCGTTAGGGCCGTGAGGGACAACATATGACCGCGAGTCAGGGGCGATTTTAAGCGTCTCTATTGGGCCGACGGGCACAGATATGAAGCTAATATGTATTTGGTGTGACCCCCACGGCCCCGCAGACAAATAGATTGTATTTGGTTTCTAGTAAAAAATATGACTTAGAAAAATATGACAAATAATTTCGCGATAAGACTTGTTTGAAAGTTCTAAAGGAAAAAGTGTGTATGATAATGTGTTATTTTATATTTTTCCATAAAATTACTATTTATAATGTATTGTTGAATACTGTATACTGTTACTATTTACGTAAGTAGTTAAAATCTGGTTAAAGTTGTACTACATAGCTGTTGGGGTTTAATTTTTCGGGGATAGTTTGATAAATTAAACTACATGTTTGTATATCAGAAATATAACAATTATATATTAAAGTTATTATTTATTACAGTTTTTAAATGAAACAAAATTAAATCAGACTTTAGATTGAGATCAATATCAACGTTACTACACCTGTTATTTTAATGAATTTTATGGAAACAATCAAAACAAAGAAATGGTTTATTAGGGCAGGTTTCACAAAAAGTTACAACATTTTTCATCTTATTTTTAGCTAATACTCGTCCCATTACTTTAGTATTGTCTTTGTAGCACTGCTAACATGTTCGTCGACTATTTTTGCTTCTGCAGTCTTTCTTCGCAAGCTTATGCTTCATTCTTATTGGTCTTGAAACCTGACTTGAGGTTTCACTTCTCATAAACAGGCTTTTCAACACCTGTTTTCTAAATTCAACAATTTTGATTTTTGTTTCGGATACTGCTTGATATAATACTAGTGCATTTATAACTGCAGTGTCCAACAGCAAGTTTATGGCAACTTTTTTGTATCATTTTACTGATTCCCTTAACGGCGTAGAATAAGCCCCCATTTGGTCGGACAAATCGACAGCTCCTTTTGCCCTATTATAGTCTAGCACGATTTTCGGCTTCGATACCGTTTGGTCGAAAGAACAAGTACGTCTCTTTTATTTTTCCACTTCATGATAGTAATTCCATCTTCGCTCTCTCTAGCTATATATTCACCTGTCTTCAGTTTAGCATTTTTTTTTTTATACTCCCACTTATTACTTATACTTCTTGCTTTCTCTGTCCCCGCGATTTTATACGGGCGACAGGTAAGCCGCTATATAGTTTCTTTATTTTGAGTTATATTACTAATATCTTTATTTACATTTTAGGATTATTGATTGTTTACATTAGTTGTTTTCTTATATTATTTGCACCTGGGCGGAGCTCTAATATTATAATTCTCTATATCTTACAATTTTTGTATTACAATTTTGATACTAATTATAATGTATTTACATTATATACTTGTACTTGTTGTTTTACAAGAAAATTTGCTTTTTAAAATGACTAATTTTATAATACTACTAGTAAAATGCTAATCAAACAACTGATTATACTGATTTATACTAATAATTATGTTATCTATTAATACTATTCAACTTAAACAATATACATTTGAATTATACATATTAAATAATACAAGATATATTTTTGATTATACAACTTTAGAATGCAATTATACGACTAATTTTACTAATTAATACTTATGATTATATTTCGTAAGTATACAAATTTCGACTAATACAAGACAAGTTTTAACTTACACTATATATATTTATGTAACTATACTAGTTATTACTAATGCAATAATTTTTTTTTGTACCATGTTTTGATCTTATCTTTTTACCATGTTCTGATCTTATCTTTTATAAATCTTTATAAATCTTCTCTTAACTAAATCTATTCATAATCTTTTACAATTATTCTTGACTTAAACTTATCTTAATCTATTAAAAACTAAACTTAATCTTATTTAAAACTGTACAAATCCTTTGCGGGTTTATTTGTATATACAATAATGCTAAAAATGTAGTGCAATGTTGCTATCTTATTACATTTTAGATTGTAACGCGATCAGTGATATTATATCTTTTCATTCCTAGTTGTATGCCCACACTTGATCGGGCTAGGGCGTCCCATTTTTTCCGCACTGGACAGTGCATATCGAAACTGTTGTGATTAGCCTTGGCGCATTTGGCTTGCAGGCAGTTCCTGCACGAGGGCTCTTCTCCTGCCTGCAGCCTTGGACACTCAGTGTGCATATGTGGACCCGCACAGTGGCTTCACAGGTCAACCGACTCCATGCACCACTTCTTGCCATGTCCAAAGGCTAAGCATCGAGAACACTGTACCAGCGGGGACAAGTCAAAGACCGGAACCCTCTGGAGATCCAAATATATTTTGCCGGCGGATGTTAATCCCTGCCAAACTTGTGGAGAAACTACAAGAACAACATGGGTCTCCGAAGGGTTCCTAGCCTTCCTCCTATGCCTCACTTTCATCCGGTAGTCCTCATCCGCTATATGATAAAATAGCTCCTCGTTTTGTTCATTTATAGCCTGTATGATTTCCCAGTCAGAGTTGCTTGCAATTAAATTTTTAAAATAATTACCAGAGGGTCCTTGTTTGCTTTAACTTCAACTTTGAAGTTTTCTTTCTCTAATTTCTCTTTTATTTTGTCAAAATGCTCCTTCTCCTCACAGCCTAGGAGTAGGTATTCTTTGGTCTTGGAACTTCCTCAGCTTGGTGATGTGCAGCCGGGATCTCCTAGCGTCTAGAGTATCACTTATCTTCTCCATAACCTGTTCACTTGTGTCAGTGCTGTTATCGGTCCCGACGATGAGGCAGTGGGTCTTTCTTGGCGGTTCGTTATTTACTTCCGATGTCGTTTGTGTTAAATTTTTCGGTTTTATTGTCTTGTTGCTAATTATAGGTTCTTCTCTAATAGATTTAATATCTTCTCTCAAATTTTCGACTGCTTCACTAATGATATTAGGTTCTTCATGAATTTGTTTAATTTCTGCTCTAAGGTCTGCAATGTCTTTTTGAGTTTTAATAATTACTAAACTTTGAGTTTTTATCACCTCTGTAAGTTTGTCTAGTTTTCCATTAATTTGTTGCATATAAAAATTTTGTTTAAGAGAATCTGCCTCATCTGGTATGTTCAAAACGTTTCCAGAGATGGACTTGTATAATTCATTTTTCTCATTGTTGATTTGCACAATAAGGTCGTATAAACCGTGAACGCTCATAGTAATCTCATCCTTGATACTCTTTTTTAAGTTTCCGAAGAGTTTCATATTAGTCTCAGCATTTTTATGGAAATCTTTGGCCTTATTAAGGAGGTCCCCAGATGATGGTGGGGGGACAGCTTTTGTGTCTGGTTTATTTAAACTTGTCATAGTCGCGTCTATTGTCCTTGATGTGGACGGATCCCTGTCCCTGGAGGAGGATCTGGATGTTTCCGGCGTTCGAAACATCGTAATTGAGAGTTGAGTGTAAAGAGCTCAAATAATAAATAGGTCTCGTGGGCAGCCTTGGGGGGTGTTGGGGGTGTTTCGGGGGGTGGGTGGTAATGAAGATAATGAAGGAGTGGGAAAGCTATGACCATCAGGGGGCCCGAAATTTTAGATCAGAGAAAGACGAATGAGGGGTATGCCAGAGGGGTGCAGTTGAACTAAGACAAGTAGTATGTTGGGATATGAGGGGTAAGGGAGCGGGGGAGTACACACAGGGGACTTAGTAACAAAAAAAAATTAAAGTTTTTATCCCTATGGCTCAATGCAACTGATAGGTATAAGCAGGTTCGATTTTATCTAAAGTCTTATTACTACGGACTTAAGGCTCAATTTATCCTATAAAAATATATACACAACTTAAAAATATTTAAACCAATAGCTCTGCTCCGCTAGTCAATCTCAACTTTTTAGCTCCACCCAGTATATACAACAAACTGAAATTGTCCAACTTGTCTGTTCACTTAATTTTATATTGTATTAAAAAGTATTTAAAAAAATTATTTAAATTAAATAATTAATTTTTTAAGTTTTATTAGGTTTAATTAACTAAATGCAAATTACATTTATGAAAAAAATTTTAGAAAGTTTCTTAATTTTTAATATCCTAATTCTACAAGTAAAACCGGGAGGTGTCCGTAGTTTGTATTCTACACTTTTTGACTCCGCCTTCTCTATGTATAGAAGTTATTTAGGGATTATATCTATTATATCCAGTAAGTGTTTGACGCGATGTAACCTATCAGACTTGTGAGCATCGTCAAGCCGGGAAAAATGGAGCATTTGAAGAAGCAGTTCAAAGTGATTACGGGACATAATTGTTGCTGCAAACGGGTGACCTGTTATTTCATCTTTTGACCAATAATCAGAAAGCATAGGAAGTTTTACAAAGACCAAAAAAATAATCAATGCAAAAAAGCTTTTCATCTCATGCACGTTAGAAGGAGACCAGTTACGGATTCTTGCTGCTTTTGAAGCCACGTACCCGGTGATTCTATCAATAGCAAACTGATTTGTATCTTCTACTATCTGCATAAAAACATCATCGGGAACTAAAAGAGAGTAAAAATCAGCAGGCGATTTCTTAGTCATTGCTAAGCGGAGATTAGTAGGCAAACCAGGATTTTCTGTGAAAGGTATAATTCGACGTTGGTTACCTGTTGGTAGTGTCCATGTGCGTGTAAGTGGCGTAGTGTGTCCCGAGGTATCTGGAACTGCATGATCTCCCGCATCACTCTCTTCACTGTCTATCACCATAATACGACGACGTTTACGAGTAACTGGTTGGATATTTAAGTCTTCTTCTTCAGAGCTTACATGGAAACTATTATTCAACAAGTTGATTTCTAATTCTTCTATTTGTAATAAATCTTCCAGATTTATTTCGAAATCTTCGAACTCATCCATTATAATAAAGCAATGAATGAAATTCAATAAAAAAACAATATAATTTACGTAAACAGAAAATTCTCGAATCGATACGTAATCAATGTAGGTAGCTAGATAGTCCAAACGGTCATTGCGCGGGCGCGTGGGAATCGCGTATCGAGACGACCAGCGGCCGGCAGGACATAAGCGGTAATGACCGACACCCTGACCCCCGCGGCCCCCGCCAACGAACAACGTGATTTATATCCGCGTGGTCTATGGGGGGCAACTGTTGAGTGACAGTAGTATTTTGGTAAAATAAAGTCACAAATTACTTTTCTTCAATTTATTTCACGTGATTTGGCACATTTTCTAGTCCCTAAAGCAATAAAAACTTATACATAAAATTTAACAATCGTGCATTTTTAAACTGTCTCCTTTACTAAATAAGTGAGGCCCGTATGTTGTCCCCCACGGCGTTTAACGTGTTAATTGTCTAGCAGAAGGGTTGTTGTTAAAGCCTCCTTTGGCTCTAATGGCACTAAAATAATACTCCAAGTCCAAGACTCAGTTTGTAAGTGCTTAAAAACTGAAGATTATTATTTGTCTTGAGATTCGTACAAATAAATTACACTTTTAATGCATATTAGGAAGCCTAAAAATCCAGTTTTCCTATTGGTTGACATTGTATTTCTGTCGCCTAATTTTAATTTTTTCAAATATAAAATTATTTCATCTACAAATGGTTTTATGTATGAGAAATTTTTGACAGATAGTGGTTTTTTGTAAGTATATGCTTTTAGATTCCTAGAATTCATTACATCAAATAGATTATTAATGTTTCATATAAAATCAAGAGGTCCTTAAATTCATCAATATTGAGTTCTATTTACAAAATTCAATAGCATTCGCAACAGATCCTCACTCATTACTTGGGCTGCCAACTTGACCTTCAGTATTTGTTTCTAAAAATTTATGTGTGACTTATTTAATTTGTTACCTTTATGCAATTCTTCGTTGTCTTGGAGCTCTACCAATTTTACGTATTTCCATGATACAACACTGGCTTGTGGATCAGTTATAGGCCTCTTTTCTCCTAAGGTATTCCTAATTAACTTTAGCATGTGTGAAGGGTCTGGAAATATTACAATATTATTATTGCTGACGGCGAAAGAAGGATCAATGTCATCACTATCTAATTTACAGCCTAAAACTTTCGCCATAGAAAAATTGGTCAGCCATCCATCGAAAGTTGTTGAGATAACCACTCCTGGGTTAATATTTCGATACAATTTCTTACCAAACTGGCCTTCTGTTCAGCGCTTATACCGTCGATTAAAAAATATCCTAAAGGCATTTTCCAGGATCCGTTTGCACATGTCAGCATATAAATTAACGCATCTTTAGCTAATTGGTGGTTATGAACGTTATTCGTGAAATTAACAAATCCTATGCAATCTTTGCCATCAAAATCCAAACCCTTTTTAATTGCCATTTCATCAAAACTTAGGGCGCGTATTATTTTGTGTACAGTCATTCTGGGTAAAATTGTACCAACGGTACAACATTGGACCACACCCTAAACAAACACTTTTCATTATTTTTAGGCTTATGTTTAACTTACCACCAGATATAGTAACATATAACAGACAAAAATAGTAAATGATCACCAAAATTAAACTCGCATTTTAATGTAAACTTATTTTTTTTTTATGGGACCAAGGGGCAAACGAGCAGGAGGGTCACCTGATGAAAAGTGATCACTGCCGCTAATGGACATCTGCAACACCGCAAGGCTTGCAAATGCGTTGCCGGCCTTTCAGGAATGAATACGCTCTCTTCTTGAAGGTTGCCAGGTCGTAACGGTACGGAAAGACGCTGGTGACTGCTGGTTCCACAGAGTCGTTGTGCGGGGCAGAAAATGTCTTAGAAATGGCACTGTTGTGGAACGCTGGACATCGAGGTGGTGTGGATGAAATTTACTGTTTTGGCGCGATGTCCGATGGTGAAATTCAACGGCCGGGATCAGTTCGAAAAATTTCTCGGAACATTCCCCGTGATAAATGCGGTAGAATATGCAGAGTGATCCAACATCTCTACGCAGGGCTAAAGGATCAAGCCGATCGGAGAGAGCTTGATCGGCGTAACTAACCAAAGTTTTAACATCTCGCTATCCTATTTTAGCAAAATAACTCCAAAAAATCATTGTTTACCCAAAAATAGTTAATGAACGAATCAGTCTTCTGTAATAATTTACTGCACAATTAATGCTTTCTTAGCTTTGGCTGGTCGTCCTCTTTTACGCTTCACGCCAATCGGAATAGCTCTGCCCTCTGAAGGTGGCTGGATGTGTTTAAGCCGAATCGCCAATCCAACGAGATGCTTGCAAATGTAATCTTTGAGAAAATTTGGGCAATTGGATGTGCCGTGTAACCAATTTTCCTTTTCTCGTGGCATTATAACTTCCCACTCTCTAAAATGTTGCTCTTTGTATTCGTAGAAGGTCTCCTACGGCTTTTTATAATCTTTGCAAGCTAAATCCGACCTAACTGGAATTCTGTATGAGCAAACTAGCTCAGTGCTATTCTCTAATGGCACCTGCTTCGACAGTTTTGTCCATTAGTATGTAGTATACGCGAGTTAAAATTATACGCAAATACCTAGCGGAAGTGTATTTAGGTCATGTTGCAATACATACATTTTACTTCTAAACATATTATAGATTTAGTATTTTATATAAAGAGTTTAATTATCTTTTATAATTATTGTTAATCAATAAATGGACTTCGACGAGTAAAGATGTTTTAATCTCTCCACCAACGCCACAAATATTGCAGGTAACTTTCTGTCCATGTCTTTAAAGATACTGTCGGCAGTTGAGCGAACCCTCTCTCAGTATTAGTCATGTATTCATTAGACCAGTCCTTGACTATATCAGAAGCAATTACTAAGAACCGTCCCAAAGCGTGCCACCATCTTTTATTGTTTTATTGAAAGATTCTAGAGCATTGTTGTTTGTTGCAGGAGTCCCCGGAGATGTGACCAAATACTAGAAACGATTTAATATGAGCCATTCGTTTTCAAAGTAAGTAACAAAATCATTTACGGCTTTCCACTTGTCCAAAAATTTTTCGCTGGCTCGATCAAATATTTCCTGAGTTGAGGCACACTGTAAAGCATCAATATCTTGTAAGATCTCTTTTTGGGATTTCTTTTGCACACTATGCTCTACTTTTGTTTACATCTTCTTTTTTGCATACGCCCAGCACATTCTCATGGCTATATCCGTTCCAAACGTGCACGCAAAGGCAGTTTGTATAGCCTTCGCTGTATCACAGACGAATACTTTACAAGTTAAAGTGTATGAGAAGATTGAGAAAACTGCTTTTTTAATGCGGAAAATAAAAATGTGAAGTCTTCCGTTCATTTTGCTGTTGTCACAGCTGATCCAAATGGGTGAAAATGTTTATTTCTGTCTGTAGTTCCAATCACAGGTACTGGAATCCATTGCCAAATGAGTTTATACGTGGCACCCGCGTGAAGAACAAAACATTGGCGTGAGAGACCAATTAAATATTTCGTCGTTAACATGAACCGGAAGTTCTGATCTAAATCATCTTCAGAAATTTCATAGGCCAAAACAAAAAATTCGTGATCGTCATCAGGTATTTCAGAGTTTTCTTTTAAGCATAATTCAAGCTGTCCCAAGCTTATTACCGATGGTCCGTATTTTTTCTTACGTATGATTTTAAGGTGATTGTTTAACTGTAACTTAGTCGGCAGAACTAGTCCATTAATTTTACTTAAGTTCTTCATAATAGATTTAGGTTTCAAGCGCCGCCCGGCACATCGCCAAGAGTTCCGCCTGGTAGACCGTGCAATAGGACAGCAAAGCAAGCTTGAGGGTTTTGGTTTCGGCAGCGCCTCTCCATACGGATAGCGCCGCTCCCACCTTGTCCTCAATCTTGCTGCCGTCCGTAAAGGATTTAAGATTAACGACGAGTGGGTTGGATCGCTTTTATTAGCCGGATTGCCAGACAAGTTCTCGCTAATGATTATGGCGATTGAACATTCCGGGATAAGTATTAGTGCAGACGTAATAAAGACGAAACTACTGGATATGAGTGCAGATGCTGAAATCATGAAGTCCGAGAGCGCTTTTATTGCAAAAAATGCATATCATCAAAAAAGACGCCAAACTAACAAATCGAGAGTTCAAAATGGCGTCGGCGTCGGCCATGTTCGTTACAATTCAAACAAGCCGGTGAAGGACATTAAATGCTTCAAATGTAAAAGAACTGGTCATTATAAATATTATTTATTTATTTATTTATATATTAAGGATCTCCAACAGAAGTACATATGAAAATACAAAACAAAAATAGTAGCTCTTTAGACAGTGTTTAAAATGTACCCCCAATTACTGGAGAACACAACATGCACTAAAACAGTGTTGATATTATACATTAAATCTAATCAATTGATTAGTGTCAATATACACAAAATATATATACACAAAATGATAAACAAATTAATGCATTTAGTGCAATGTTCCTGTCTGGTAAATACAGTGATAAAGACTGGACTCGGGCGCGAGTACTCATATGATATCAGAGTCAAACCAAAGTTTACTAACAAACATCTCGTATGACACCGAAACTCGAAGCATCGTGGTAGCAAACAAAGAAAGTGTGCCAGTTTTATGTTCTGAAGATTTACAAATAACGACATGTGTTGGTGATTCAGAGTATAACATAAAAGTAAACAATGTATTATTTATACATAACCTAAAAACAAATCTTCTATCCGTTAGCAAGATACTATCCAGTGGCAACAGAGTTGTATTCAAGGAAAATATATGTCAAATTTATAATTAAAGAAATGAATGCATCGGAGAAGCCAATCAAGTGAATGGTGTATACAAGTTAAACATTGTAAAGTCAAAGGAGCTAATAGCAGAGATGGCAGTGGCAGCAAGACTTGGCACATGCGTTTAGGTCACATAAATAACAAATATCTAATCACTATGAAAAATGGTGCAGTGGAGGGCTTAAATTTCCAAAATAAGGCAGAAATTAACAAAAGTAATTGCACAATATGCTGTGAAGGAAAGCAAACAAGGTTACTTTTTCCTACCAGTTTGTCTAGAAGCAAGGAGCTGCTGAATTTGGTGCATGCAGACCTGGTTGGACCTACGGAAACTAAGTCGCTCAGTATGGCCAGATATTTTCTATTATTCATAGATGACTATAGTCGAATGGCTTTCGTATATTTTTTAAAATCAAAAGATGAGTCAGTTGCCTGCTTTAAACATTTTAAAAGTCTAGTAGAAAATCAAAAGTCCACTAAAATTAAAATTTTGAGAATACACAATGATGGCGAATTTTGCTCAGGGGATATGGAGAGTTATTTAAAGCAAAGTGGCATTATGCATCAAAAAACGAATCCATATACTCCTCAACAAAATGGACACTGTGAAAGATACAATAGATCTATAATAGAAAAGGCCAGATGCCTGTAATTTGATGCCTTTGAGAAAATACTATGGGCGGAGGCAGTCAACACTGCTATATATCTAAAAAATAGATCTCCAACTGCAGGTCTTAATCGAAGAACCCCATTTGAATTATGGATGGGTAAAAACTAAAAAGCCAGATGTAAGTCATCTTAGAGTTTTCGGCAGTTTGATGATGACACATATACCAAAAGAGAAACGTCTCAAATGGGACAAGAAGGCTAAGAAACTTTTTCTGGTTGGATATGCTGACTACACTAAAGGATACAGGCTATATGATCCCCTAACAAACACAGTGACAATAGCAAGAGATGTCACAGTAATGGAGCAAGAAAATGATAATATGACGTCACAGGTTATAGTGCAAGAAAAAAGTGATAACATAAAGGATTCAGTGGGGGATGAGTATTCAAAATCTGCTGCTCAAGATATATCAGGTTCTGACATGAAGGGTGAAGAGCAATCTGATGAACAAGATTTGATATACAGGGTGGTCCATTTATAGTGGTCCAAGGATTTTTGAAGGTAGAGGACACCCTAACAACCCATTTAAAACAAACATTAGTTCCGCGAAAATCAATAGTTTAGAAGTTATGATTTCTTTTCTTTTTTTTTTGAGAATTGTCTACTCCAATCATACAAATCAATTTTATTTAAATACCATTCTACTAAATCGCATGAAATTTGGCATGTGTGTAGAGAAGTCATGTAAAAAGCATACAATGTAAGATTTGTATGTTTTTTTCTTAGCACTTTCTATTGTTTTAAAATTGTTGATGATTTATTTATTTTTGTAGCAAAAAAAAAATCCCTTTGAAAAATCACTGTCGTAAAATTATTACAACTAGAAATTTGCTTACGACTTTTAAAACTACCTTAGAATGTAGTGATAGCCTAGGCAAAAAATAGTAGTGATGTAACTACTAACATCTTCAGAAATTCGCATTAAAATAAACTAAGTTGTTTCTTTAAACACAAAATTTAAAATGTTTTATTTAGAAGATAACTTAATAACTACCTGAGTTCCTTTTAAAACTAATCGAGTGCGAGTAGGACTCGCGCACTAAGGGCTCCGTACCTTAGTACCACCGAAAAAGAAATTGAACTTAAAATGTATTTTGGTTAAAACACCGTTGTATGAAGACCTCACTTGTCCTTTTATTGTGTTGTGAAAGAGAACGCAAGCACTGCTTTGTTATTCTTAATCTGTTTGACGGGTTACCTAAGCCAACCTGAGCGGGGCGGCAGAATTATCTAAGTAGTAGTTCAAATGTAATGAGTACTGAAATAAAAACAAACAGTAAAAATAAGATATTTATTAAAAATGACAAATGGTTACATTTTATATCAAATGTTCAAATTGTCTTCCACAGTTCATTATGCATAGACGACAACGACGTAAAAAGTTTCTTTTCAGCCTGTTAAATGACTGTCGATTCATTCAAATTTTTTCTATTGCCACCTGGATTTTTCGGCGCAACTCTCTTTCAGTTGTGCATTCTCTGGCATAAACAATTTCTTTAAAGAAACACCACAGGAAAAAATCAATGGGGTTTAGATCTGGGGATCTCGGTGGCCAAGCGATTGTGCCACCACGGCCGATCCACCTCTCCGGATATGTCGCATTAAGGTGCGCCCTTACTCTTAATGTACTGTGACATGGCGCGCCGTCGTGCATCAGCCACATGAACTCTTGTAGATCTCTTGCTGTCACGTGGCGTTGTAGAAGATCTGGCAAAGTATTTTGTAAAAATCTAAGATATTCATTCGCATTTAGGCGTGGTGGCAATTCGAAGGGACCCACAAACTCCTTGTTAATTATGCCACACCATAAATTTACACTAAAACGTTCTTGAAAGTTTGATTCTCTTAACAAATTTGGGTTTACAATAGAATAATAGTGCGAGTTATGGGAGTTGAATAATCCAAATCGCTCAAAGCGACTCTCATCAGACCATAGAATTTTGTCAAAAAAGTCTGGGTCTTCACTATGTTTTGCAAGCATTTCTTGACAAAATGCTACCCGTCTTGGGAAATCTAGTGGTTTCAAAGATTGCACTTTTTGGTAGTGGTATGGGCGCAGAGTGTTTTTGCGAATAATCCTATGGATTGAGGTTTTAGGAATACCTGTACGTCTTGCTATCGATCTTTGACTTGTGGTTGGATTACGATGTATTTCTTGCAAGACGATTTGCTCGTGGCCGCGGTCAACACGTCCAGGTTCTCGTAAACGCTGGCCTAGAATCACTCCTTCTAGTAATGAATTGTGGACTCTCAAAATAACGCGGTGGTCAGGAAAGCGCCGGTTTACTGGACCCGGTTCGTTTTCAGCATGGTTGCGATATAGCCTTGCTGCTTCTCGCGCGTTGCCTAACGCAGCGTCATAAAAATAATGCATCATATCATATTCACGTGGTGTATAGGGCGAACGGAGACCACGTTCATTTGCAGCCATAGTATAGCACAAACGTTTTTCTCAAAGCGTATCGTTTTCGCATTTTCTGTTTATTTCTTGTTTTAAATTCTTGCTTACCCGCACTTGCTCGGCTCGCATCATCTCTGTTAAAAAAAGTCTGTATATCTTTTACGTGTTGCTTTATTCCTAAATTTTAACTTTTAAAAATCCTTGATCTGCCCTTTAGTCCAAGAGTTTTTGACATTTTTGTTTTCATTTCATATTTTCTTGCTGTCTCATTAAGTGCAATATTTTTCAAGACAGTTTTCTTCTCATGGGTATCAGCATTATTATATGACTCTTTTAAACAATCTGTCAGAGTGTTCAGTAAAAAAATCTTCTTTTTAACCTTCTCTTTTTCCTCTTGACTTATTGACGGCAGTTCTTCTAGAAATTGATTAGTCTTTGTGACTGGAGTAGCATCAGTGACCTCTGCTTGATTAATTATCAAATTTTCAGAAGGGTGTTCATTCTCAAGTATTTGCTCGAGCTGGGGGTTGTTGATTGTTAAACTATTTATTCTCTGATTTGCCGATGTTAATTTATGGGTAAGATTTTTTATTTGAGCTTTGTAACGATACAACTGTCTTTTCATATTTCTATTTTTTTCTTCAGTGTTTTATTTTCTGATTTAATTGCTGTTATGAAATTTATTTTCGCTTTTTTTTGTGTACTGCTATTATTTCTTTGATCTTAATTAATCTGGGGAGCAGAATGATTTTTCTTTTGGCTTCTTCTGTTGTTTGCTTCTTTCCATTTTTCGCGCTGTACATTCTTTTCTTCTTCTGTCATTTCTGCTATCATTTTTACATTTTTCTTTACTTTTTCTAGATGTTTAATCCTAAGTTCTTCGTGTTTTTCTGGTTTTTCAACTTTTAATCGCTCCCTGTATCGCTTTTGCCTTTCGGCATTAGACATCGGCATATCTGAGAAACAAAAAATAAACTAAGAATAGGTTCTATTAATAAATCTCATTACAAATCATGTCTCAACTTTTCTGATACAGATCAGATAAAAAAACAATATTACAAATACAGGCTACCAGTTAAGTTACCTGTATCTGTCGCGAGGGTGATTCTACCCGTCAAACTGGATAACAGCACTGATTCATAAAAAAAGAAAAAAAACATCTTGTTACATGCCTACATGTGTTCAGTCTATTTTTTATAGGAAAAACTATTAATTTATACTAATTCGAATAAGGGTTTTGTATGAAAAGTTGTTCAGTACGACGGGTAGAATCACTCATAAATTAGTTGCAGATGACTACACTAGCAGCTTGTATATTTATCCATAATTTGGGATAAATCAGTAAAAGGGCTGTTAAATCGTATTTATTATTGTTTCTTGTTATTTAACTTTGAATATTTACTCACGATCAATAAAAAATGCATTTAATATTTTTTTATTGATCCGATCACGATTTACCTCCTTTTTAGATAAAGTCGGTTAAAATATTCATGTACATACAGCTTTATAATCATAATTTTCGTTACGTAACATTTTAGTTATGAAATGCAACTAAAATGTAAGACCAAAATAACCTCAAAAATAAATACACTGCAAAAAAAACAATGTAAAACGTTCACAAGAACAACTAAGTAAAAAGATAATATTCTACTAATTAACATATCAAATCCACAATAATGCATGTAAATTACTTACCGAAATAGCGTGTTGTAAAGTAATGATAACGAAAATGTGCTTCGGAGCTCCGTTCACGACTTCAACAAGAAAATGGCTGATCGTTGCGTTTGACAGTCTTGTAACAGCCAATCAGGTTCAGGCTCGTGTTGCCAATATTAAAATTTACGATTGCGTTCAGAAATACCAAGAAACCAGTGTAAAAATTGGTAACGAAACAGCTTGTAACGAACTTGTAAAATATTGAGACACGTTAATAAAACTATTTATAATGAATTGTATTATTATGAAACTCCAAATAAACAGACATTTAAATACTAGGGGATATGTATAACACATTAAATACAAATCACGCGTAATAAATCGAACATAAAAGCCATTTTAACGAATCCAAATAAATTAAAGCTAACAGTGAGACTACGGTTTTTGTATGGAACCAAAATTTTGTGTGGTATTATTTTAAATATTTTGTAAAAAAATACATAGAATAATAAGTCATGAGACTGTTTACGAATTAATTTAGTTTTACTGACAAATACAATGTGAAGATTAAAAGTTACAAGATGTATTTACTGACTTTTTTACTTTTCAAAATAACGACATCATTTTTATTCACAAATGTACATTTTTTTTGAAAAATACTCATAAGTAATAAGTTTAGTTTTTTTTTTACCAAGTTTAAAAGTTATTTTACATTTTATTTAACTTATATTACAAAACATATTATTCAGTATAATTTTTCATCTCGCCGGCTTAATCCTATATAATATTTATGTGCTTGTCTTTTTGTCGACTTTCAATCCACAAAGATTCTAAAGAAGTTTTACTTCAATATTTAAAAAATTTACTCTTGGATAAATTACTTAGATTTCAAATTCTATTACATAACACTTGACAGTCGCTCGCAATCTATGACATTATTTACAATGAAGTTTTTTAATTTGTTCGTTGTGTGTTGCGTTCTCGAATTTAACGAATTAAGTTTATAAACGTCGTTGATGAATTCAACTAGTTGATTCTTAGACAGTTAACGTTAATACGTTGACAGAAGATCAACGGTTAATTCAACTAGTTCGTTTATTCAACGCTCATCTCTAGAACACAAGAATAGTCGCTTTACATTATGATATAGAATACCAACAATAACATGCATCTCGTATTACACTGCGGGCGACTGGCGGAATGCTTACTAAGTATTACAGAGTTACTTAATATTATATCCTAACTTTATTCACTGATTATTTTTTGTATATTTTCACAAAACACTAAATTAATCACGCATAGATAACTTGTGGAGACACAGGTGTAGGTTCCACCTGAACTGGTTGGGTAGACTTCGTTACGAAAGCGATCTGTCTGCGAGTCCAAGCCTTGATGCCCGTATACAGCTTTTTGTATACACAATATGCGATGATAACAGCAAATAGCGCTACCATCACCAAAGTAATGAACCCAAAAGTCTCCAATTTTTGCTCCATCTGGATAGAGTTAGTTCCACTTTGAGCAACAGTTATGTTGTCCTGCTTCGCCTCTTTACTGATACCTTTACCCATTTTACTACATATATGATTTCTAATATGTAGAGAATGCGTCTGTGATTGGCCTTATCGAATAATCAGTGATTAAAAAAAGAATAACTCACAAACTACAGCTTATATTTTATTTCTTTGACCTAGATGGATTACAATTTTGCTTACTGCAAATAAATGTAAATGTCACCTATATAAATTTTTTGTCATAACAACGCAAAAATAAAAAAAAACTTCTAACATATTAAAATGAATGTATACAGTATATGTATGTAAATAATAAAAAGTAAAATGCAAAATAATATAGTAAGATGTAAAAATGTACAATGTATAAAAATGTATATAACTATCAGGATATAATATAAAACTCTATTAAAATTAGTAATAAAAATAGTTTAGATAAAACAAACCAGTATCATACACTAGTTAAGTAATAACGCGTTACCTATATGTCTCGGAAACGTACCATTTGCTTACACGTTCTTCCACTTCGTGTGGTGTAAGTGTTGGGTAATTCGCGATTTGGACTATCAGTGTTAGCGTTTCGTGCTACATTGCTGTCACTAATATAATACGCTGGTTTTAAGCGATCGACCTGTTATGGGTCCCTGGATAAGACCCTTTTTAAAAAAAGATTTATTTATTACTGAAAACACTTTAATAACTTGATTAATTAATTAATACAATATTTAGAGGAGCTAATGCTCGCGACCGACGATACTCTCGAACTGAAGTAACTTTTAATTACAGGACTTATATATAGAGTACAAATGACAATAGTTAGTAGGGCTTTATCATAAGTAAGCAATAACCCGCACAGCCAAGGGGTATAACAGACTGATATCTTACTTTTTCTTCCCGGCAACTATATCTCGTAGACTTTACCACTTCTACTTAGTACACTGAAAGGTCCGTCATAAGTCAATTGTAAAGGTTTACGAATAGCATCATTCCGTACGAATACGAACTCACATTTTCCTAAAACTGGATGCATGTACAAATTAGGACTACTGCTCTGCCTAACGGAAATAGATTTATACTGCTGAATTATATCCCGTAACTTATTTACGTACTCATAGCTACTATCTAAATCTATAGATGTGCTTGGCTTGCCGTCGTAATAATCCGCTGGCAGTCGTAAAGTTGTACCATACGTCAACTCGGCTGCACACACGCCGTTATCACTCCTAGCTGCTGTCCTAAGACCTATTAATACGCTTGGTAATTCATCCATCTAAGGCAATGAGGTTTTATTACATAAACGAGCGGTTAACGCGGCTTTTAGCGATCTATGCCAGCGTTCCACAGCCCCATTACATTGTGGATGGTAAGGTGTGGTACGTGACTTATCAATTCCTAATAATTTCATTAATTCGCTAAATAACTTACTCTCGAACTGACGTCCCTGATCCGATGTTAACTTTTTAGGGCACCCAAAACGAGATACCCACCCTTCGTATACGATCTGTGCAATAGTTTCAGCGGTTATGTCTTTAATGGGAAAGCATTCAGGCCATCGCGTACGCCTATCCACTATTGTAAGACAGTACCTGAAACCTTCAGACGACGTCGGTAGAGGACCTATGATGTCGACGTGAATATGTTCGAATCTATCACATGGTAAAAATGTTTCTAGCGCTGAGGTGGTGTGACGATTTACCTTAGCTCGCTGGCACTGCACGCACGTTTTAGCCCAAAGACCTACGTCTTGGTTCATGTTAGGCCAAAAGAATCGATCTTGTACCATTTTTCTAGATGTCCTAACACCAGGATGACAAATATTGTGAACAGAATCAAAAGCAATACGTCTAAAACTTTCTGTTAGGTATGGTCTAATCTTATCGTTCGAAGTATCGCAAATAATATATTTTTCACAATTAGGCAATCTTAATTTCTTAAGTAAAAATTGATAATTAGTACTACTCAATAGCTGTGATATATAATTATCATGTTTCTGTGCCTTAGCGAGTTCATCGTAATTTATAACCATGGGACAATCGACAGTCTCGACGCGAGACAAAGCGTCAGCGATTCTGTTATCTTCCCCAGTAATGAATTTAATACTCGTGGTGAATTCACTAATATAAACTAAATGACATGTTCGTCTAGGCGTTTCAGTTTCGCTATTAACCTTAGAAAATGCAAAAATTAGTGGTTTGTGATCAGTATATACAGTAAATTGTCGACCCTCGACCATATACCTAAAATGTCGAATAGCTAAATATATTGCCAATAACTCGCGATCATATGTACTATACTTGCGCTCGGTTTTCGACAAACTTTTTGAATAAAAACCTAATGGGGACCATGTATTATTAATAAATTGTTGCAATACTGCACCTACGTGGGTGTCCGAGGTGTCAGTCATAAGTGCTAACGGTGCATCCATGACCGGATGCGTCAACGTGACCGCGTTGCACAGGCTCGACTTACATTGCTCGAATGCTTGTTCAGCTTGACGATTCCACACAATAGGTGTCTTATCTTTTTTCTTGGCCCCATTTAAATAACCATGTAAAATTGATTGTGATAAAGTTGCATTTGGAATAAGAGAACGATAAAAGTTAACCATACCCAAAAATCGTCGTAACTGTTCAATAATTTGGGGTTTGGGAAATTCCGTTATTGCTTTAACCTTGTCTTTCAGAGGGCTGATGACTTCTGAAGTGACATGGTAACCTAAAAAGTCAATTTCTGATTTACCGAAAGAACATTTGGCTATATTAATTGTTACACTATATTTATTGAATTGTTTAAATAATGCTTCCAAGTGCCTGCGATGACTAATAGGGTCATTACTAGCAATAATTACGTCATCGACGAAATTAAAAATACATTTTCGACAATCCTCGTCTAAACCTTCTAAAATAGTGTGATGCATAAAACGTTGAAACGTTTGGGCCGCATTTCGTAACCCAAACGTCATGCGTGGAAACTCAAAAAGGCCGAAGGGCGTAATTATCGCTGTTTTCTCAATGTCATCGGAATGCACTGGAATATAATAATAAGCTTTATTAACATCTATTTTCGAAAAAATCTTTTTTCCTGCAAGAATATAAGTAAAGTCTCAAACGCGTGGTATGGGATATCTATCAGGATTGGTAATAGAGTTTAGTTTCCTGTAATTGCCGTAAGGACGAATGTCTCCGTTCTTTTTGGGAACGACATGTAAGGGACTCGCCCAAGGACTTTTAGATGGTCTACATATGCCAAGCTCTATCATCATGCTAAATTCCTCCCTAACCTTTTGATATCTATTCGGCGCTAAAGGTCTAGCCCGAGCAAACACTGGCGGTCCAATCGTTTCAATATAACGATAAATTCCGTGGCTAGGTACTTCCTTGTATGATACTAGTTTTGTAATATCACTATACTTGCTTATTAAATCATAAAAAGGATGGTTGTTGTCAATAGTTTTATAAAGTTGTTTGATCTACATTAACCACACAAGCTATAGAGTTAAAATTTGTTAACTTGTCAATTAACTTACGTGAGCGTAGGTCGACCACTAACCCGTGATGTGACAGAAAGTCAGCACCCAAAATCGCCTGCGAAATATCCGCTAGGATAAATGTCCATGTGTACGGTCTACGTAAAGCGAAGTCTAACTTTAACGTTTTCACACCATGAGTCTTTATTTCAGTCCCATTGGCCGCGTACAGTTTGTATTCACTATTGACACTCGCACAATTTCTAAATTTCACTACGGGTAAGACAGACACATTCGCCCCGGTATCCACTAGAAAACGCAAGCCACTGTTATTATCAGTAATACATAGACAGTTATTCGTTGAGACTTGACAGACATCCGTTGCTGCCTGCACCTCACCTAGTTTGTTGAACTACCGCTGTCATCTTTCTTATATGCACAAGGTTGTATGCATTTATTCGCCCTATCCTTGTAGCGAAAGTGGTAGTAGCATTGCCAGTTCGGATTACGCCGACTGATGCCATCTCTACCTTGAGAACTGGAACGACTCTGACTTCTGGGCCGGGTAAGATTACGAGTAGGCCGAGTCCTTTCTAGCTGGCTCAAGCGCCGTGTGAGTTTCGCGATCTGCGCTTGTAAATCCGTTTCCTGTTTCCTCTTACTGGCACTAGAAACCTCAGAAATTTCTGCGTAACGAGTACTTTCCACGACCTTGTCTGCCATAGCTGCTAATTTGTCCAGATCCGTGATCTCACGGACGGTCAAAACAGCATGGACGGCTGCGGGTAAGTGGCCCAACCACAGCATACGGAGGGTCTCATCAGAAAATTTACTTCTCGCGAGTTCCCTCATCTTGCGTAGGAGCTGGGAAGGTTTTTGGTCATCTAATTCCTGCTCCTTAAGCAGTTTTTGAACTTGCCGTGTCTCCGACTCTTCATATACCGTGAGAAGTCTTATTTTTAAGAGCTCCATATTTTCCGGTCTCTGGAGGTTTCAAAACGATGTCACTCACTTGCTCCACGTTATCCCTGCTAAGCTTGGCCACGACCAGATTATATTTCGATTCATCCGATAATTTCTGGCTGGCCACCACTGCTTCATACTGGGCGAACCAAAAAAGAGGAGATTCTCGTCAAAAATTGGCGATCTTCGACGAAACGGTTATTTGGGCTAACGCCGTGTCGCCCATTTCCACCTTTACTGATGGCGGTTGAGACATCGTTCACCACTCACTATTAAGTTTTTTGAATTTAGTATATTAATATTTATCCAAAGTCTAAAACGTTCGAGGTCACCAATATTGAGGCACGGGGTTCGGGGCAAATAAAAGTTAGTGAACGATATATAATATGTATATTAATCACTTTACACAATTGGTTCAATTATATTATGAATAAGGATGCGACCGTTCGCTACCCGATTTCCCCGTGACTGGCGAGAGGGTGCATAATGCATTCCAAATGATTATATACGTTACTAATACGTGCATGGCATGCATATCTGTAGTAGTGTGTCCCTACATATTTATCAAAAAATAAATGTACATTGGCCTTATTAAAAGCAGTAGCACGCGCTAAGCTCGTTGCTTCTGGTTTCCGCAAGCTTAAATTTTGATGCCTTTTAATAAAATATTCGTAAAATGTTTTACCAACTTTTTTATTTGTGTCCCAAGCAATTAGAAAAAATTCACTGTCCCAAGGTACAAATTTCAATTGTATAAAACAAAGTGTGGTATAATTTTTCAATTATGCAAAACTAATGATTTATATTAAAGGCTGATTCTACGATTTCGATAGAAATTATTAGATTTTCAAAATTTTGATATATTTTGAAAAAATGACTATAAACAACTAAGGAATAACTTTTTCTTTTAATTGTACTTATAAATAGCGAAGATATAGGCATTTGGTTTTTTATTATTATTACGGTAATTATTTTTAGGGTAACGGTTATGACTACGTTGTGACGGTAATGACATAGTGACTACTAGTAATGACATTGCTTGCTATCCAATTTCCTTTAAATAAAACACCATATTTTCCTATTCCTTTATTTATTTTCTGTATGTAATTATTAGCTCTACAGGTTTACACAATCATATTATGATATTGCCATAATAAACTCTCGTTAAAATTATAATAAATTGTAACATAACATCTTTTTTGGAATCAGTTTCTAACAATCGCACATTTATCAACTTATTTAACAGTCTTCAATCTGAAAAATTTAAACTTATTTATGACTTATTCAGTCTCTCAATATCTTTTTTAGTTATGATATGGATCTCAATATTCTTCATTTTAGTTTTTATTACATGCCAAAAATCTCCTAAGGTACCCACATCTTGTCCGAAGCGCACACAGGCGTCTGCTGTACGTTTAATGACTGCTCCTATTCCGTCATTAGCTCCTTTGCCATGCCTGCTTTCTAAATAATTCCATGTGACATTGTTTAAATTTGGAAACTGCTGCTGTAGTTGTGAAATGATAAAAAATATTTTGCGATTCCGTTACTGGCTCGATGGGCTGTCAGTTAGAAAGTGTATGGTATCTGTATTTAGTGTGAAATCTTTTAAACGTTCGATGATTGGTGCTGTGGTGTTGTGGTTATGTGCCATGTTTGTTACAATCACTGATAGTACACATACTGTTGATTTTATAAGTTCCTGTGTCAGCGTCCAAAAAATACGAAACTGAAGAATGCAATGTAATTTGTCCGGGACTACCAGCGAAGTGTCTAGTCTGTACCAATTCCTGAAATTTGGTGATATAATTATCCGAAAAGTCCATATGAATCAAAACCTCTCTTGGTGTTAATGATTTTTTTAATTCGCTGATACTTTTATACTGTTGGACAATATTTAAACAGTGTTTGAAGTATCGAGGTAAAGATTTTTCCAGCTTTGTAATAAAATGAAGAGGCAGGTCTTTTATCTCTCTTTTGGGTGCCTTTTTTGAAGCGTCGTCGTCAGTGTATGCATTTTACAAATATGATGTAGCCTAATGTTCAAATATTTTTCAATTAATCGTATTAAATTAACTTTGTCTATGGCCAGCATAATCGTAGTCATTTTCCAAGTTATTAAAAGTTCTATTGTTACCTGTAAAAGAACCTAAAATTTGCGTGACTATGTAGGTATGCTGGCTTTCTCTAACCAAATTTATATTTTTGGATAGTTTTCTTAATATGACTTCGCAAGTTGTGCATATATCGAAAACATCTTGGGAGGGGAAACACAATCCACCTTTATTTCTTGCTATGATTAATTTGTGGAAATCATGTTCTACTTTAGATAGTAACCTATTTAGACACTTTTCACATTTTAATGCTTTCGAAATGTAGTGTATAGTACTACCAGCGATATAACCAATTATTATTTTTTTTAAATCATCGAATTCCGCAATATGCAGAGTGCTCGCAAGTTCTGCTGTCTTCTTGTACTTTACGGAGAAACTCTAGTGAACCTAATTCTTGTTCTATTGGGCATTCCTGTTCTTCGTGTCTATAAGAGGTCGTGGTTGAATTAATAGCTGGCTACATCTTCTAACGGAATACATTTCCAGTGGATAAGCATTTTAATTCAAGATGACAAAGCAGTTTTCTACACGCACTTTATAGCTGGCGCATATTTGGGTTGTCATTAAACCCACTTTGCATCCTAATAGATGAAAACATAACTTCTAAGTGGTCCTGGCTTAGCTTGTAGAACGGAATGTAAAGAAGTGTTTTTTTTTTCAGTTTCTATCAATTTATGTTAAATCATTTTCAAACTTTCAATATTTATTAAAATACCAAAAAAAAAAAACTCTTTTGCATTTTGCATCAAGCACTGGTTTGTAATGTCGGGTAATTACATAAGTCGGACGGCCACATCTTGAAACTTTGCGCTTGCTAACCGATTTAACTTTGAGATTGAATATATACCTTTTTAATTTTTCTAAGAATGAAAAAATTCAATCTTTATTTCCTAAATGAAGCGCTTTTTGTAACTCAAAATGTCTCATAGATTTAGAATTAAATACATCATACATTTGATTCATTATATGAACAAATTGCTCTGTAGCTTCAGCATCTTTAAAATTGGGAAGTTTAAGATCTTCTCTGCATAACTTTAGGGCCGTAGTCACACTCCTACTCAATAATTGTGTAGCAAGTTTAACCTTCATAGTTTGGTTTTGAAAATGAATGTGTTTTTTCGTCAACTTTTTACCTAAATAACTGCTTCAGTTTGCATTTCATTAAGGTTCTAAACGGAAAACAATGTATTTATAATATTAAAATTACTTATTACATTTTTGGCTTAACCAAGGTTGGAACTGCGAACTTCTATCGCATCTTTCAGGTACCAGATTTTATCACATTGTTCTGGCCAACAGAAAGTATTTCTAGCAGAAAATGTCGTGGTACTTATCTCATAAAGATCATCGTCAGTATTCTCTACAGTCCCAGGAAAATAATGCCCTTTATAACCAACAATCACGTTTCTTTGGTTTTTGAATGACCTCCAAAGATGTATGTGCAATTAAAGGTACATTCTCATCATCAGAGTCTGAATAAATTCTAAGCCGTCTCTTCTTTCTCGGAGATGCTAATGTTTCTTCATCTGAATCAGTTTTCTTTTTCCTAATCTTGGAAAATAGGTTACAATGATTGATACAAACAAAGATTTAAAAACATTAAAAAACTTATCGTCATAAGCGTGACTTAATAAAATGGCCGCCCGGAACGAACTGAACGATTGTCGTTTCGGATTATGTTCTTTTTACTGATGTAGATGGCGTGTACATCGTTTTATCTATGATTACATGATTGGTAGAAGTAGAGGTCAGGAACATCACTAAAATAACAGACGTGAGAGTTAGAACTCGAACATTAAAATGGAAGTGGACAGGTCATATGATGAGAACACAAACGGGAAAGTGGACCAAAAAAGTTACAGAATGGTACCCAAGGAATGGAAAAAGACGTAGAGGGAGACAGATTAAAAGATGGGAGGACGATCTGCCAAAGGGCTGGAGAAGGACAGCGCTGGATAGGCACATGTGGAAGAAATTTGAGGAGGCCTATGTCGCAAGGCAACCTGACCCGGTAGCTGATAAATAGAAACTGAAGGTAAATAAACAAATTATAAGATACGTATTAAGAATAAATTAGTTAAAAATGTAGTTTAGGTAATTAATCTTTAAATTGTATGTATACAGAAAGGTCAGAGGAAATAAAGGCTATTTTTATTTTATTTTATTTATTTATTATTATTTAGAAGTAGAGCAGGGCTACCAAACGTAAAAAAATACTACTACTGGTTTTTTTTTTTATTATTATTATATTAAACTGGCAACTTCTGACTTGGTGGTCAGAAACCTTTTACATCTTATTTATAATTTATTTTTTATACACTTATTTTAGTTAAGCACATTATCCTTTTTAGGAATTAGGGGGTAATATTTTCTGTTTCCTTGAATTATTTCTAGTAAGTTTTTTGTCATTAATCATTTTAATTACATAGATATACATTAATTTTTTTTTTTTTGCCTTTATTACATATGATTGTGATGATTGATGTTTGTAAGATACATTTTGTATTACAAATTTTTTCCTTATTTATATAATTTTATTTATTTCCAGCTTTAGTCAACGCTATTTCTTTACGTCCCTAGTTTTATTACGCACTATCGATTTTTCCGCGACATATTTACAGAATTTTAAGAATTCATTCCGTGCCTCGTCATCTTCTATTATACATGGTAAGTTATTTACAGTTATTTTCATGTCTATCATACATTCTGTATCATATCTTTTTATCTCGTTTCCAGGGCATTCCGTCAGCAAGTGGATTACGGTCTCCTCTACGTTGGGATCACAGCTGCACGCCGGGTTCTCCTTACATTTAAATCTATATAGATATTCCGCGAACCCACCGTGGCCCGTAAGTACTTGAGTTAATATGGGGTCTATTTTGATTTTCCTAATTGTTCTGTACCCAGATATCACATCCGGGAAGAACAGTTTGGTTATCCCTGCTGTTTTACCGTCTCGATATCGTTCGTCCCATTTTTTGATTGTATCATTCCGTATTTGCCTTTTCATGAACGAGAGAGGGCATTTGTCGTAATTTGGCTTAACCTTCTTTTGATTTGCCGCTTGTTTCGCGAGTTCATCCGCTCTCTCGTTTCCTTCTGTGCCCGCGTGGGCTCTGATCCAGTAAAGTTTTATTGTTTTTGAGTCTGTCCGGGCTTTGGCTAGGTTCCTTTTTATTAGGGTCGCAATTGGGTGAGTATTCGCCGTTTTTATGAGATCCAAGGAAGACTTCGAATCACTCAGTATATTAATTTCTTGGTCCCTCGCGTTCAGTGCCATTTCGGTTGCATGCCAGAGGGCGAGCATTTCTGCTTGGAAGACGGTACAAAAATCGTACAACTTCAGTTTCTTGCTCTTGACTTCTCTGCCATCCCTCCAAAATGTCACTGCCGCACCGACTCCACCTTCTGTTTTACTCCCGTCTGTATAAATCATGGGACCTGTCATCTGCAGGTCTTCTTGGATCTCCTCGCTCAGATCTTCGAGCTCTTTATAGGCAACTTCGAATTCTTTGGCTGGATGTGGTGCTTCGAGGAAGCTGACTCTACTACTACTACTGGTTCCTGGTGCACCCACTGGTGGCACTGATGCACCCATCCTATTTTTAGATTATTTTCCGAGAAAATTGATGTTTTCTTTATGTAACCAAATGTGGACATTCAACTTTGTTGTAATAACTGATGAATGGGGTCTATGTCAATAAATAATAAATAGTAAGCACTTTAGTTACTTATGTATGGAAACTTAGGAAACATTTTTTGTCTTTAGTTAGACACAAGTGCATTTTGCACTTTATGCACTTGATGCGGGACTTGCCTTTGCATCCCGCTAACTTGCAGCTCGGTCTAGACCCGTCATCATGAGCTGGAAAGTGACCAACACCATCTAAAGCTATTTCAGTTGACGGACGCACTTCTCCCGGTCTTCCTGGAGCAATTACCGGTAAAGGACTGCTGCAACTAATCGGACGACCCCTTTTAGCAGCAGCAATTTTGTTTCGGAGAACTAAACTTTGAGCTAGGTGTCGGCGAAAGTGAACAAGTTGAGGTCGTTTTGCTTTTGGTATTCCGAGTAAGTCGTTATCCATATTATATTCGCGGTAGGCTTGAACAACAACCAGATCTGATAGTAAGTAACATACTAAAAAAAATCAATTAGTTTTCAAGGAACTATACAAAGTTTAATTTTTCCTCTGATTCATGTTCACAGCACTCGTCTATTTCTCGTATTTCTAAAGAGTTAGAGTCCTTTTCCAAAACATTTTTGTAATAAATTAAGTGCTCCATTTCAGTCCAACCAGTTCCATAATGCTTTTCTAGTAAACTTTCCACATCTTTCAGTTTGGCAGCCTTTATAGCAATATAAACTCACCTACGTGGGTAACATGTCTCTATAGTTTTTGTTTGGACGTAGCAAAACATTACCAACGTGTTTTTCACTTCAGATCGGTGTCACAGATTTTGATAAACACTAATTGTTTGACGTGACACCACAGATAAAAATCAAGCGGAGTCAAATCTGGAGACCGCGCTGGCCATGAAACTGGTCCACCCCTACCGATCCATTGCTGTCCATACTGCTGGTTTAGATAGTCACACACGGCTCGGGAAAATTGTGGTGGGGCACCGTCATGCTGGAACCACATAGACCGATGAGCAGCTACATCCAAATCTTCTAATGCTTCATCTAGGTCTTCTCGTAAAAATAATAAATAATTCGGTCCGTTCATCGTTTCATGCAAAAAGATCGGGCCAATGATTTGGTCACCTAGTACGAGTATACTAGCCCAAACGTTTATTCGCCAACGATGTTTAAAATGGCTTGGTTTAATGGCGTAAGGATTTAGCGTCGACCACACATGTTCATTCCGGCTGTTTAAGACGCCTGTTCTATGAAAAGAACATTCATCGGTGAAAATAACCCTTTTCAAAAATTCAGCGTCCTCTTCGATTTATCTTAAAATCTATGCACAATATTCCACTAGGTTAATAATCACTGGATAGTAAAGTTTGGACACGACGGTAGTGGAAAGGAAGCTGGCAATCTTCTTTCAACACTTTCCACACTTGGACGTGGTTAGTGCCCAGTTGTCGTGCCACAGAACGAGTAGGTACTTCGGATGGGGTCCTCATTAAATAACTCAAGCACCTGCTCTTCAATATCCATGTCGATACACGGTCTCCCTGTATCAGCGTGATGCGTTTTGTAGCCGTGAACTCTGCCCGCGGTGTACATGTGGAGTAGTTGAAACGCACGCTCTGACGGCACCGTGGTACCCCGCGGAAGTGTGAAACGGATTTCATAGCCTCTACGAGCCTCTGTATAATTGCAGTCATTCCTCCCCCAAACACGTTAACATATTAAAGTACTCTTCATTCGTATACGACATAGTTAAAACAACTTCTCCAACACTCGGATGCAATGTTTCGCGAAACTGACATAATATTAAGTGAAATAAATAAAGCGAACAAAGAATAGTGATTGTAAGTAGGTAATTCAAGCTCGGGATAGCCCTTACACGTGCCGAACGGTACCTTTGACATCAGGCGGCGCATCGTCTGTCGGCACACATCAAAGATGCCGACGCCACATGATTAACATAATACCGCCGAAATCAGTGTTGTACATTTTAAAATTTTCTTACAATTTTGGGGAAAATAGCAAAATAAATGGATATTTTAAATTTCATTAATGTTTACTATCATGAACATATTATGTTTCTTATTTTATTTGGCCAAGATTGGGATACCTATACACTGGTTTCCGAACGGACAGGGTTTTTTTAACTCACTGTATAGCCTGGTCTGGAACTTTTGGAAGGGGCAGGTTTTTCTGGCAACCAAAGCTTAACGTTATCATATCATCTTTATCTTCTCTTAATTTTGTAAAAAAAATGCTTTTGCTCTTAATTGGACGTTGTAAGCAAAATGGATCCAGCCCACGAAAACCGCTTTTTGAGTTACTGTCATAAATGGCACCTACATATCAACTTAGAAAGTAGATAAAATACCCAATATTTAAGAGGAATTTAAAAAAAAATATATGGTTTGGTTTTTTCTCAAAAGTATGTAGTAATGTGTCCCTAACATTGCCGGAGTAGCTTGATCGCTGTGAAAACTGAAAATTTTTGGAATACTCAAAGATATATCTCAATGAATACGTTGCATATCTTTGCCTCTAGTGTAATGAACTTCTAATGGTGGGAATCGTTGAATGAATTTTTGAACAGCTTCCTTTTTTGCTCTTAATTCGAATAGTTTTCGATCTCCGCCTCTGTGCTCTCGAGCCATTAAGCCGGTTTCATAATGTCTCTTCAGTACGCCTTTCAAACGAGTTGGATTGATACGGAGTATGTCAATAACTACTTGCTTTACAAACATTGACAAATTTAGCTAATTTGTATTTTCGGATATAATACTGCACTGACATACGAGTACGTTTAGTGTATGCTGTTGTTTCTTGACCGTTTTCTTTGACTGTCTAATGTTTTGCAATACTTTAGCATATAGTTACCTGATCTACTTTGTTACTGGTGCTCTGAAAGTTTTTATGAAAATAAAAAACGTCACTGGAATTTAAAGGACATTAGTATTTTTGTTTTATAAGTTCAAAAATATTTTTTGTATGTGTAATGCTATGTAATTTTAGAGAAAGAAAAAATTGTTTTTAAGTTTAAATAAATACATTTGAATAACATAATCAAGGTTTTATTATTTCTGTATAGTACTTGTACAAATATTTATTTAATATGTAATAGCTGCTTAAAAGTAATTTTCATAGAAAAAAAAATCTATTTTTCTATCATTTTTGAAATGAACGTTTCATTCCTTGTGATATACACAATTTGGAGATCTTTGTATGTATAGATGACCAAATTACAAAATGTTCTATTAGTACAAAAAAGTTGTCCCTGTATCAGAAAGTAGTAAGGATGTTAATTTTTTTAATGTAGCTTTTTCATTTTCAAAATATAGATAAGGTACAGTAACTGGGCTTATTAACTTATGTCTAGTATAGTAAGGACATTTTAATTCAATTATTGTTTGATTTCCTAACAATCCATCAGGAGAAGCACCTAAATATGGTTTCTCTTTGTTGATGCATAAGCCACATTCCTCTACATCAAGTGCATATTTTTCACTATCCTTTTAGAGCCACTTTTTTTTTGTGTCAAATTTAAGTACTTATAACAAAAGCAGTGAACTATACTAACTAACTATCACAATAGTCTATTGTGATTTAATAATAAAAGTGTTAAATATGGCTGATAAGTCTATTTCTTATTATCAGTATCCTTGTAAGAACAAGTTTATACTTCCATCAGTTTTCTTAATTTTTTCTAATTTTATTAGAAACAACTAACAACACCTTGAATCGAATATGCTCGCGGTACAACTGACGGTCATTTTGAATGGTCGCTGACTTAGTCAATGTGACTTAATGCAATTTATATTACCCGGTTGGTAGACTTAAAGCAGTTTAAAAAAAAAGCTATTTTTGTAACCATTTTACTCGAAAACGACTTGGACTTGGTTCATTTTGAATAAATAGTGGAATTCATAACTTCCATGAATTTTAGGATATTAAAAAAAAGCTGACGGTCAAAAGTGGACTTAGAGTATTTTGAAATCTAACATCGCATATAGTTATCATAGAAAAGATTTTATATTTTTATAGAAATCGAGATATGATTTGACAAATCAGGTTTTGTTTAATTTGTAAAAACTCGTAAAGTCTCTAAAAGTGAACCTGTCAAGAAATAAATAGAAAGAAAAGTTTGAAATAAAACAACAATTTTAGCTTATATTCTTTATGTATGTATTATTTGGCGTTAAATCAATGGATAAGTGGTAATCGTTTAGACGTGGTTATCCTTGAAATGTTTTGTTAGAAAATAGGCGAGTCTGTTGTTTATTTTGGTGCGTCTTTGGTCATTACCTAGAAAAAATGTTAATATTAATGTAGCATGATTACAGGTTATGATGTAAACCTACTATGTAAAGTGTTTATTACGTTTTAAATAAAACTATCTTTTCGGATTATTTCGCGGATTTATTTTGATTTTTGGTTCCCGACGTTTCGATTGCTTTACAGCAGTCATGGTCACGGGAGAGACTAAGGTGTTAGATGTCTCAAAGGCGTTAGATACTTGTTGACAGTGCCTACCCACAATTTATTATTTTATCACGTTTTTACGAAATAAGTGAAGTAGGAGTTTGTAAATGTATGTAGTAATAATGTTGCTTATAATTTTGATTCTTTTCTAAATAATTGCAAACTGAATTAAAATTATTATTCTTAATTAATTTCAATTTCAACCTTTTTAAATTACACAATTATTATATGAATAATTAATATTTTATTTTCTATATGTTTATAAATATAATAATGGCAACACTGAATAAGATTACTAATTAATTAAGTTTGTTTAAAAAATATAATAATAACAGCCAAAATTAAATAAATAATGTTCCATATTCAATTATAAAACTTATTGAAATTATAAAAATGTTTGAAATTAAAATTAATAAATATTGTAAGGTAGGGGAGCATTGGGCACTTTTGTACATAAATATTAATAAAACTGTTATTTTTTATCATAATCAAAATTTTATTCCAAATATATCGAGCACACATATTTGGCAGTAATTATTGCTAAGAAAAGTTCTAGTATTATAGTTAGTCTCAAAGTTACAAAAGATCTTCGAAAATATGTCCAAAGTGCTCAAACCTCCCGGTGGTCGGGAGGTTTGGGCACTGTATTTAATAAGCACGATATTGCTTTACTATACCACTATGCTTAAGTATTATATAACATTGCTATATAAAATTGTAATTCAAACATTTTTTCTTATCATAGACTTTAGAAAAATTAAACTATGTGACTTAGAATCAATACTGCACGATGTTGGACTTAATTAAACTTATCTTATATTTGGTATGACCCAGAGAGGCTTGTCAAATTTATATTTTAAGCTGCCACGTTTCATCCATGTCGTTGGTGTAGGCAATTTTGTCTTTATATCCTCCAGGGGGACGCTGGCTATGTCCTCGATGTCAGGAAATATAAACGTATTTCTTATCTTACTCACTCTCATGAATTTGACAGTTGCCATGGAGTGATTAACCTCTTTGATTATTCCAACATAATGACAGATAGTTTTTTTGGTGTCAAATTTAACCAACACAAAGTTACTGATCTGGAAATTTCTATCCAGAACGACAAGATCGTCTTCATCAAAATCTTCTTCCGATTCGACAAGGGCTTTGTCAGAAACGGAAATATTTTCTATTTCATCATCGCTACCAATCTTCCTGTTTTTCTCTAGTTTGGAAGTAAATTCATCAGCAAGCTTCGGAATGATTTTGTGTCCTGTATAATTAGAGCATTTTCGATTTTTGTTGAGCTCTTTGATCTTATTTTTTCTTTGTCTTTCTTCTTTTTCCATTTCTATAAGTCTTTTCTCAGGTGTGTCTGTCAATATTCTAGTTTTTCCCTTCTTCCGTTTCATGCCATGCAATTTACTGGGGCCGGCCTTCGGATATGGTCTTACTAAATCAGTGTTACATTGACAGTGCCCCTAGTCTGGCTTCTAGAGGGAGATTCCAGTTGAGATGGCCCAGTGACTTCCACATTTGAACTTGTACGATCCTCTAGACTCAGATTTTCTTCTGTTGAAGCCTGTTCCATGACAGGTTGGTCTGAAATCGATTGTTCTGCAGGAACATTATCCTCTTCCGACAAGCAGCGATCAATTACAGAAGAACAAGCGAAATCTTCATCGGAGAAAATGTTTGAATTGAATGGCCATATGCCAGGTTTTTCAAATCCCCTTTGAATATTCTGCAACTTGAATGCAAGTGAGATGGCTTTTGCTGCTAATTTTGGGATTTCATAAATTGTTACCGTTTTGCCAGGATTGCTTACCATCCAATCTTTTACAGCAGTGTTATAATAAGTTTTGAGTGGTCCATAGACAGTCAGGTCTAGGGGTTGCAGTTTATGGCTGCATTGCGGTGGGAAAGTCATTAAAACAATGCCTGATTCTTTACAAAAATCGAGAACTGGTACTGAAATATGGCTCTCGTGATTGTCCAGCAGCAAAAGAACTGGCGACGAAGGCGTTGGTTTTGCGTATTTTGGGAAAGGGTGCATATATTTTAAAAAAATTGGTGCTATCATCCACCCTGAAGGATGTGCTGCTCCATCTGAACCAACGGGAGCATCATTTAACATATATGTTTTGAAGTTCACCCGTGGGAATATGAAAAAAGGTGTTATTATTATATACCGCAGCAACCCGTTACAAGCGTCCCTCTTTCAGCGGACGTTACTTGCCCAACTTGCTTAGTGCCTCTGAGAGCAATCACTTTTTGGGTTCGTTGTACTGTTGATAATCCAGTTTCGTCTATATTGTAAATAGACTCAGGGCCAAAGCGACGCCGTTCATATACAGTTTTAAGATTTTCAAAAAAATCTCCGACATTTTTCTTATTGAAACTTGTGGCCCGTGAGAGACTGGTAGCTTCTGGTGTCCTTATCGAAAGCTGAGGATGTCTTTTAAAAAATCCCCTTATCCAATCTTTGGATGCAAGTTCCTTCTCTGTCCAGTTATCTGGTATTTTTTTTTCAACGGCAGTGGCGTATTCATAAACCAATTCGCGTGCCTTGAGTTTTGACAGTCCATGGTTTAGTTTAAACGATGTTACAAGATATTCTGAAATTTTTTCTTCTTCATCTTTCGTGAATATTTGAGATGATATAAATTTAAAAGAAATATCTTTCACGACGCCACCTTGCTTTATGTATCTTTGAAGGTTAGACCTGGGTATATCATATTTAATCGCAGTAGTTTTAATTTTTCCTCCTTTAGAAACCTCTTCCAATGCGTGCAAAATAACATCCTTAGGGATTTCACGTCGCTTATTTTTCTTTTTAAATAAAAACGGCATTGTCCTGAAAAGAAATGATTAACCATTCAATCCAATAGACATAACAAAAACGCACGAAAGTACACCAAAATACACTAAAAACAGAGGCAGCATTGGGCATGCCCAAACCTCCCTCCTACCTGCGTGCCTAATGCTCCCGATAACCTCACTTTTCAAATAGATATTAATAAGTTTATTTTTATCAAATATTGAATACTAATTGACAGGTAAATATAATCTTCATTAAACACAAAAGAAGAAGTTAACACAGATACTTACACTTTTTTGCAGATTTCTTTGTTATGTTTCTTCAAATCACAAACAAAATATTTATTGACAACCAAGTGAAATGACAGCTGACACTTTTGATAAGCGGTGTTGCCAGTTATTAAACTACAGTGCTGTGGTAGAAAACAAAACATATCTAGAATCGATTTTGAGAAATGAGGGGGTGCCCAAACCTCCCGACTGCCCAATGCTCCCCTACCTCCCATACTTAGATGCCATTTTTGAATTTTTAGAATTCATTTTTGTCAATTTGTGGGTAGGCTGTCTGTAACAACTATATAATGCTTTTTAGTCTCTCCCGTGACTATGATTGCTGTAAAGCATACGAAACGTCGGGAAACAAAAATCTAAATAAATCAGCGAAAAAATCCGAAAAGATAGTTTTATTTAAAATGAGGTAGGAGGGTTGAACCCTTCCTCCCCAAGACAAGGTTAACATATATCAACTGTTAACATATGTATAACATAATATATCTGAACATTATAAAAACATGTCCATTTTTAACGTTTGAAAATGTATTAATCACCTTCGGTTTATTAAATTATGCGCTTAAATTCATGACTTCATTACTAGAAAGGACAAAGAAAAAAAAACAAATTAACGAATATTTTCACGTAATAAAATTAGTAAAAATAAAAATAGTTACGACGTCGTTAATAATACATTATATACCTAAATTCTGTGCATTGCAGCTTTGTCCCACACATCGTTTTCCAGGGTTGAACCCACCATTCACAAAATCGTCGTCGCGACCTGTTATTGAATTAGCCAATTAGTGCTTAAATAATAATCTAATAGAGCAGTGTTTCCCAATTAGTGGTACGCGTACCCTCAGGGGTACGTGAAGTTGCATAAAGAGGTATGCGCGGCCATAAGTAAAAACAGAACAATTTCCAAAATATTATTTTATAACGATCATCATGGTAAAAGCACGGAGCACCGAGCACTATGACTGTCCGAGCGCTATCCCGCGCCTCCCGCATCTCGCGTCATTCGGCATAAATGTTATTTAAACTGACTTATTTTTTTTATTTATCATTCGTACAATAAGCAGGTTTGAGGTCTTTTTTGAAGTGGTACGCAGCAAAAACTAATTGGGAACCACTGTAATAGAGTAACATTTACATAAGTGTAAGAAATATTACTTACTAGCGACTCACCCTCGCTTCGCTTCGGGTTCGTCCCTAGACAAAAACATATCTATCCCACGGGAACTGTACATTTATCCGGAATGATATATAGCCTATAGCTTTCCTCAGTTAACGGACTATCTAATGCAAGAATTTTTAAAATCGGATTAGTAGCTCCTGAGATTAGCGCATTCAAACAAACAAACAAACAAACTCTTTAGCTTTATAATATTATAGTATAGATTTACATATAGTCCATTTTTTCTTACGTGTCCTAATTGGTAAACAAACACTACCATGAACGAAAATCACTTGTTTTTGGACAATCATACATTTTAGATTTGGTTTTATCGTTTATAACTATTTCAGAAACACACACGCTACGAATTACACTAATAAAAGCTGTTAATTATATATTGATTTAAACACATTATTTTTGCTAAAATTGAAATATTGACAGAACCAACTTCCAAAGATAAAATATGAACACAACATTTTGACGTTTCAATACGCTACTTTGTCTTTGAATTATAGAGATGTACATTTAGAATGAATTATCGAGAGTGAAAACTGAACTTATTAAAAATAACAATATCTTTAAATTACAAAGTACGATATTTTGTTCAAATTGTTATTAGGCTTAAAAATAGTAATGTCTTCTGTAGAATATAGAAGATTTTTAACTGCTTTTAATGAATTTATACTTATTATTTATTTGTTATTGTAATTATTATTATTTCGTATCTTATTGCACAGTTTATTAAAACGGAGTGAGGGACTTCCGACCGCTTTTTGCTTTTTTTAGGTTAAAGTTTTAAAAATGAGTTTATATTAAGGCCAAAAAAATCTTAAAAAAACTTTCACGTCATTGATTTTAAAATAGACAAGTGACATTTTGACAACTTTTATTAAAATTTAATAAAGACAATTATAATAAAAAAGTTATTGATGAAATGGCCGCTCATAAAAATATAATTGTTCTGCGCCTTCCGCCGTATCATTGTGAATTAAATCCAATAGAATTAATATGGGCATAATTAAAATCACATGTAGGAAAAAATAATAAAAGTTTTAAAATGGCTGAAGTCAAGGAGCTAGTCAGAGAAAAATTAAGAAAAATTGGTACGGCGTCTTGGATAAATTGTATTGAACATGTGAAAAAAGAAGAAGACAAAATGTTGCAGCTTGACGGCTTAATAGATGCTGCAACAGATACACCGACCCCTAATTTTATAATACATATATCAGAAGAGTCGAGTAATTTATCATCGGAATCAGACTAATAAAATTATTAAAATAACTTGTCGTATTATTTCTACCCAATACTTTACGTTCACTGCATAAAAATTAAAAACCATTAAGTTCAGTCATTCATTCGTCATGCACATCTCTATGAATTATCTCTGGTCACCTGTACGCCATATTTGTTTACTATTTAAGACACGTAAGAAAAAATAGACTATACATAGAACATAATAATCTATATATTTTGAAAGGATTGTGCAGTTAGTGGTTTTATCAACAGGCAACTCTGCAGGAAAGGGGCTCGATAGTCAGGTTTTCGTTAATACTGGACGTTTCGGTGTTAATTTATATTAGACAGATAAAAATACTCTTATAATGTTGGTCTAGCTTGGCCTTTATTGTAACAGATCTCTCCAAAATAGGAATTTGTTTAAAATAATTTAAGTTAAACTTTGATTTGTATGTAACACAAGTAAAAAAAGGTAAAAGTTGATTAAAATTTATTATTATTTACCTGATCCAACAAGTTGGCCATTCACGCATCCCTCGTCCCACATGTTTACGCAACGCTTGCCGGGGTTGAAATCGCCATTCACGAATTCATCGTCTCGACCTGCGAACCCATTCCATAAACTAGATTCTACCTACTACTACGTAAGGGCTTGAAACCAAGTATTGAAAAAAAATTGAAACTACTTGAAACTGGGATAGTTTAGCTACATATAATTAAAAAAAATACCATTCAAGAGACCTCTGGGGCACATAGCTATTTACCAAATACAGATACCAAAAACTATATATATATATATATATATATATATATATATATATATATATATATATATATATATATATATATATATATATATATATTAATTTGGTAATCTCTAGAGTCTAGTTACATTAAATTCTCGATTACTTACTCTAATATCTTAATGAAATGAATTTAGTGTAAGGGACCGTTGGATGGCACATTTTTTTCTTTTCCACTTTTAGTACTCTTGTTTTTAGTTTAGCAATGACATTTGTATATCAGCATACAGTATATTTATTCCACTTTAAAATTATTTAAATGCTTTTCTTTAACATTTACTTATTGAAGACTTATTTTATTTTTTTGTGAAAAAAAGAGAAGTGTGACTTTTAACCCCGTGTCAGGGTTGGTTATCACAGTATTAGGGGTAGGAAGTTACATAGTAAATTAAAGTATGATTATAAACAGAAACGTTAATTTAAATAATATGAATATTTTTATCAAATTAAAAGAATAAAATAAATACTCCTTGACTAATTTGGAACAAAAATAAGAACCGAGAAATGTCTATTCAAAACAAACTAAAATAATCTAAATTAGCTTTAAGCTAAAAACTTGTAACACGAACTTGGAACTTGAAAAAAAAAACCTAATCAGATATTTTCGAAGTCGGTGTGCTTTGTTTTATATCGGCTGAGACCGACTTCGAAACTATCTGATTAGGTATCTATAGTAAATGAAAACTACCTATCAGTTATTTTTTATGTTTTAGTGTTTTAAATTCTAGACGTGCATACTTTGTAAGCCGCCAAAATGATTAAATTTTACCTGAGCCAGAAATCTGCCCATTAACGCATCCGTCGTCCCACATGTTGACACACCTTGTCCCTTATTAGAATAAAAAAGGATACTGTATTAGGATAAATTATGATCAAAGTTTTAAGTTAATATGATGCGGATGACTAAATAAGCGAGAAAATATAGATGCACAAAAATTAGTTACGTAATTCAACGTGATGAGAGAATACAAATATACTATAAAAATAACGAAATATTGTTAAAGGGAAATAATATATTAATATCATGTACTTAAGAAAAATGTTTATCTATAGGTATGTATAAAAGGCAAATGTGATTGACTGATGTATCAACGCACAGGCCAAACCCTTAAAGGCTAGAAAATTGAAATTTCGCACACGTATTCCTCATATAACGAAGGCATCCACTAAGGAAGGATTTTTCAAAATTCAACCCCCAAGGGGGTGAAATAGGGGATAAAAATTTGTATGAAAATTTTTATTCCTTGGACATATTTGCATGAAATTTCGTATTTTTCGTAGTTAGATCGCGAGCGGAGCCGCGAGTTCTGTTAGTTAGTAAATAAATACTTTATAAATAACAAAATAATTCATATAAAAATATTTATATAAAGAGTAGAAGTGAAGTTAATTTTTGTTTTTTAAGTTTTGTTACTCACCATTTGCAGCTTTAAGATGAAGTGAAAACAAAATAACGCAAAGGATAAAAAAAGCTTTCATCTTGATTTTTTTTTATACTTGTCATATAAAAATTGATGAGCTTTAGCACTCGTTTCTATCCTTTTATACTACTGTAGTCGAGTACGTACTTGATATTTGACCACTTGAGATAAACTTATAACGAGAACCAATATTGATAAACGTCCCAATAAAAATAATAATCTCTAAGAGTGGTTGATTAAAAATTGATAAAATGTTTTGCTTATTGCTACCGTTATATTAAATTACTAGCGACTTATCCTCGCTTCGCTCGGATGCGTCCCTAACAAAGTTTTTATTTTTTTCAACGGAACCTCAATTCTTTTTCTAATATAAAAGTAGCCTAATGATTATAAGGAGTAACTTATGCTATTTTATATTTATTACTTACACTGTTATAAGTAACATCAGCTATCTGCCAGTGAAAATCCCGTCAAAATTAGCCCAGTCGTTTCGGAGATAAGCTGGAACATGTAGACGACAAAATATTTTAAAATTGAGTTTTTCTTATACGTAGTGCAGACCAAGACGAGTTGAAACAGTTTTTATATTGTGACCCTTAACTTTTTAAATAAGCGATAATATGGAAAATGTATTCTACTAAATGAAATTTTGTTTATGGGTGTTAATCACGAAAATTGTACGCAACGAATATGAAACAGATATGAATATTCGTTGAATGTAACAGAAAAGGTACCTAACAGATATGAATTGTTAGGACTAATACATATCACGAATTAAAAAAAAATATTCGTTCAATACTAATATATTTTTTGTCTTAGGTTTTTCAATGGATATTTGGATTTTTAATGTATCAAGAAGGATATTAATAATTTTATTAAAAGTCACATTGTTATAATTAATAATTTTAATAGATTAGTGAACCGACAAAATGATTTTATTTTATTTTATTTATTACAGGGAAACAAACAGTATTATAGTACAGACAATTTACATCAAAAAAATAAACACATTTACCAGTTAAGTTTCCACAAATAAAAAACACATAATTAGAAGAAAGAGTAGAAAGCATAAGACTAAATTAAACAAAAAGTTGACACATACGTATACACATACATATATGTAAGTATACTATAAACATACTTAAGTATTGGTATGATCTTATTTATGCAAGTGTATGACGATTTACAGAAAAATTAAGGCTTAAGGTGTGTCTTTTTGATTTTAATACGTACTGTGTTAGTGTTAACATTAAAATAAGACATTTTAGGTAATAATTAGACTTTTTAAATTTAATGTCGGTAATAGGAACCTAATATGAATCAAATAATAAGAATTATTTATTATCCCAGGTTTAGGACTTGAAAGACAACATTCTTGAGATCTAAAGATATGCAACACAACTAGAAATAATACAACATTGTAACAAAATACTATTTTTTGTTTATAATATTATACTGGATTGAAAATTGAAGCATACTATGTATACCTGTATAAATTATGACGGTATATTTTCAGCTCTTTAAAATCTAATCTCTGGTAGGTATCTATCTGATCTTCTGGCAGGTACCTAGAGGTCATTATTATGTCAAAAAGATGTCGCGTGCCATCTTTGCAGGATTTTTTGTTTTTAATGTGAAACCAAGATGATGCGTAAACTTTTACAAAAAATATAGCCAAAGTTGTCAAATTTTCCAATTCGGTCTCAGTTGTTACATACAAACGTAGTATTCGGTTGACACGTGTGATCCAACGGGCATGTGACATTACGCCTGGAGATTTATTAGCCATATATTCTGGAAAATCACCTGAAAGTATTGCCGATACAATCTTGTGCAAGTACTGTTGATCTGTACTTAAATCTTTAGACGTTGATATTGATGGTGCATATGATGAGTAATTAATTATCCGCATAACACTCCCTTATTATTTGTAGGTACTTCATCGCTGGAGCTAGTATTATTATCAATATCGGATGGCGCACCAACTTCCAGTGCCAAAGTTAATATTTTATTCATTCTTGAAAATATCTTTGAAAACTGATATTAAAAGAATTATATTACACACCAATTTTAATACCTAATTGGTAATGGCCATTATACTGGACAATATAAATAAACATCACAACACATAGTAATTGACAAAGGGAAGTATACTGGACATGAGTATTTAAATAAAAATAAAACAAAATTCCGAACAGTTTCGTAAAACAATATAACACAAATTAAATTATCATATTTTTAGTAATTATGATTAAAATATATTTTCTTATAATAAATACGATAAAAACGTTAATTACCCCGTACCGGCGCGATGCACTTTGACTATCCTCCATCTTGGCGGCGACTGATAGGTTTAAATCGCTTGAAACGGTTGTCAATTTTTATTTGGATGGGAGAATTATTAAGCTAACAAATTATAATGAAAGTCGACCAGTATAGACTTCAATGATTTAGTTGTAGATTTTCTCAAAGTTGTAGTCTAATATTCTTCTCAGTCAAAAAAATGGCCCACAAACTATGCCGCCGCACCAAAACACGGCTTGACATGATTTGACACGATGCGACGCGATCACCTCTGTTTCAACAGACCCGCGTTACACTCTCTCCCTCTAGCCTAACTAAGAGTTCCCACAGTTGGACTAGTCTAGATACCGACGCGGCCTACCACCACGTTGACGCTTTTCCCTAACTGGAGGCTCTACCTGGCCGGTAAATGGCGTAAGATGCGAAACATGATATTTGCTATATCCATTCCGGTCTGTACGCTCTCTAAACCGTATGTAGTAGAACTAATTACTTTACCAATCTTGTATGGGCCGTCACGGCGTAGGATAAATTTCGTCTTCTGTCCACGTCCTGCATGGTTCGGCCCCTGCGTTTTAAGCAACACCAAATCACCTACCTTAAGCTCTGGCGGCGACCACAGTTTCTGGTCAGCGACGTCCTTCTGAACGGCCTGCGCTTTCTCGTGGATATTCGTAGCTTCATCTAAGGTCGTGGCCATCTTTTTCAGATATAGGATAATATTAGGCTCAAAATTGTCATTCTCGGCGACGGCTCATCCCTCGCAGAATCTGAAGGAGCTCGCAGTTCTCTACCGAAAGCGAGGTATGCTGGCGAAAACGATGTACTGCTGGTAGCAGCAGAATTCATAGAAAATATAACAGCAGCTAGATGCAAATCGCAGGTAGAGTGGTCGTGACGTACAAGCATGGCCAAATGAGGCTTAAGATCTCTATTTTTACGCTCTATAGGATTGGCTTCAGGGTGATAAAAAGGTGTAAGCGCTTGGCTTATCCCTAAAACGTGACAAACCTGTTGCATGACCTCGCTTACAAATATTATGTTCCTTTGTCGGCTTGTTCTCATCTTTTTAGATCGCTTTTTACGCGGTCGGGATTTTTTTTTATTTATGTAAATTATTATTTTATTTATTTCAATAAATTTAAACAAAATTTATTACCTCCTCGGAATCATCCTCAATATCTAATACTTCCAAAGGACGGTCAGCTATATTTTTACTATTAAGTACTTTTTTATAATATACTAATTCCTCTAAGGAAGAACAATTTTGGTCCAAATGAGTTTCAAGTAACTTACGTACAATGTACGTACATCGATTAACTTGGCTTTTAATATTGGTACCTACCTATACCTATTGGGACTAAATTAAGATTTAAATTTAAAAAGTTTTGCCTGCGTTTCGCTATTGATTTGGCTGTTCCTGTATCTGAATAATGGGATATTTCACTTCTGATCTTTATTTGTTGTATTTTGATAGTAATGATAAACCTTTTATGAAATGAAAGCTTTGAGTAGACTTCAAAATATTTCTAGATTTATAATCAAGAATGGGTACATCTGTTCCTAGACCATACACCGTTGCATGTTGTTGTACGATATCAATGTGCTTCTCGGGTTGAAGAATGTTTCCTTCTTTTTTATTTGCTTCTCCGTGAGCACAAATATCTTGCCTAATAGAAGGAAGGAGTGCCCTGTTACAAAGAGTATTGTTTCCACACGTTTGATTGCAGTTGGAGTTATATAAAGCTAATGCATGAGAGCAGCTAATAAAATAGAGTTTTCATTCTGACTCCCACACCCGCCTACCATTACGCGTATGGTTTCTATATTAGTGGTGTCTAGATTGTTCAGGTAATGACTGCTGAACAACCATTAAAACCTGTGTAGGCGATTTTCTCAGTCCAAGTGTATGCAAAAACATTTTCTTTGCTAAGAGAATTACGCAAGGAATCTTTCACGATGGTGAAATTATAAAAAATACTAACGACTCACCCTCGCTTCACTCGGGTTCGTCCCTAGGTTGCTTCCCAAAACAAACTTTCATCCCCATTTTCACCCCCTTAAAGGATGATTTCTGAGATAAAAATTATCCTATGTAAATCTATCTTCTTACCAAATTTCATCTAAATCGGTTCAGTAGATCCAGGGATTACTCCCTACAACTTCAAAAATTCACAAAGTTTACCTCAGTATAATATTAGTATAGATTATTAATTCTGTATTCCGCGTAAAGAAATACCTACGCCAATTTTAACGATATTCTTCTACTTTATGAATCGATATTTTGTTTTTGTACATATTGTTCCATTTAGTTTTTTTTAGTTCTTGCATTTTTTGTTTAATTATTGTTTATTTTTGTTTTTTGTATTAGCTTTAATGAAAAGTTTCTTTATATACAATATTTGGTGTATGATTTTCTTGGGCTAAAACAAAAACGCTACTGGCATTCCTCGCACGTGTACATGCCACGTATAGTTGCCCATGCGTAAAAGAACCCTTAAGTACACTCTTACTATTTTCGTTATGACCTTTTTGGAGATCCAATAAAACTGCAAAAATGTGGCCCCAACAGGATCTATCGGACAAATATATAGCTAACATTTATTTCAATATACCCGTTAAAAACAAAACCTCTTGCTGGGATAATGTTATTCCAGTAGGAACTATTTTTGTGAATTGACTAAAAAAGTATCAGTACAACAAATTTAAAAATTAGCACCACAATTACAGAAGCTGGACAATTAATTATCTAAACTCTCCCTCTCTCTCTCTACTCAAATGACTATTCGATTTATTTTTTTGCTGGGGTAACGCAACATACATACGTAGACGTAGTCAGCAACATTTTCTTCTTCTAAAATTATATTTGGATTTATTCGCTGGCATTGCCGCCTGATTGCAGAGGCAGAGTGAGCCTAATGAACATCATAGTTTTTTATTTTATTTTTGTTCTTTTCACATACAATAAACGTAGCATCGCAGTTGGCTATAAATATTGTATTTCTTAACTGGCAAATGTTAAGATGATGGAGACATGGCAATATCTCATTTTGAAACACTTGACGGGCTTTCTCAACGAACCTACACAGGTTTATAGTGGGATATGCTAACGACAATTTTTCTGGCCACCATTCTCTAAGTTTTATGTAGCTAAATACAGAATCATCATCGGGATCATCAATTTTTAAACACTTTTCGCAAACTTAGCACTGATGGCTTTTTAGAAGAATCGAAGCTATGTATCCACTAACATAGACAATGAGTTGTTGCTCCATTTCGGCTAAATCAGATTTAATACTCTCAAACTCCTCTGTGATGCTTAGCACTGGAATGTCCTGATTGGTACTCGCAGCGAAAGGTTCAAATAACCCGACTTGCTGCAAGACAGTCTCAGTAGTATCTTTTTCTGACAGCTGAGAGATTAAAAATATAATGTTAAGCTGATATATTTTAACAGTTATTTTATATAGATGATTTTAACGTAAGACAACGCCAACTTTACCATACTTTATGCCTTCTTCGTATCACTAAAATTATTCGGTATTTCTGTTTTATTTTTCTTCAGTGTTCCAACTGTAGTTACATTTTTCGACAGTAGTTTCTGAGCGGTAGGTATAGAGGTAAACCAATTATGTATCGTATGTTATATTCCCATGGGTATTGTGAATAATAATTAACGGGTATTTTTCTGGGAGTAAAATCTTTTCCTGTGTATGTTAGGCTATCATGTAGTATGTGTCTTAGCATCACAAAACATCAGTAGTTTGATTCCATATTTATCTGGCTTTGAAGGGATATACATCCGAAATGGACGCTTTCAAAACAAAGTGAAAAAATATATACACAGTTTTACTAAAGATTATAAATAAATACATTAGGAATATTTTCTACCACAATTGAAATCGATATAAAGTGGCAACACTTTATATTGTAATGTTGGTGAAACTGACGTTATTTTGTGAATGTTAACTAAAGAAAGTTACAAACTTCATACAAAAATAATTTATTCGGAGTTTCTCAGGACTGTAATTCACTTCACTTGAATGAGAACATTCTTACACAACGAATGCGTGAGGGTCGTGTCGCCTACGGGACTAATGTTTAGTGATGTAGGGTTAAATATGACACTGACGTTGGACATCTAATTTTATTATAAAGGCACTAATTTTTAGTAGGCAACGACAATCATTTCATTCAACCTTATTTGTGACGTCACCACAATATTTTAAGTTTATTTTCCAAAACGAAGCAATAAAAATATCCAAAAACCTTGCATATTTCAATTTGAATTCAAAATGGGAAAATAAAGAAATGGTATTTTTATTTTAGGGGCTTCATATATTTGAAATGTTGTCAATTGCACGGCATCTTTACAATCCATATTTAAGTTAAAAATAAATAAATAGGTAATTTATTTCTTATCAGATTCAGAGATACTTTACTTCTTTCGTCTCGCCATTTGCTATTCATCACAGAAAGAATACTCTGTGAATGCTGACGTGATAGAAATAGACAGTATAAATGAAATTACTTTATACAAGTTTGAAAAATTATCATCAGTCTTATTAATTGCTGCCATTTTTGTGTAGTAGATAATTCCTCAAAACCCTTAGAACTATACATCTGATCATAAAGTTTGCTTAATAAAGCGATTTCTCCATAAAGATCATCCACATCTATATTAAGTTTTTACAGATTTAAATTTTCTATTATGTTAACAATATTATCAAATTTAACAAATTTATATTGTCAAGTGTGAATAACCAGTTTGTGTCATAAAAATCAAACCATTTATTTAGGTATTCTAAAGCTTTGTCAATAAGTAATAAAAAAAGTCTATGAATTTCAACAACATATCAACATTTTCTTTCTCACTGCAGAATGAACTTTTAGACGATGTGGAAGCAGAAGAAGAGTATGAAATTTCTCAAGTAGTCCAGATGTTCTCTTTATTTCTAATTCTGATTTATGTTGTTTTGTTTGCAGGTGTAACCTGAATAAGAATAATCCTTAAGTTCACCCATCAATCACTATCAAACAATCATAATTTTATGGTTGTTATGAAAAAACTGCATATTTATTTTAAATCAAATCATTTTATTGCATAATATGGATATTACGGTAAAATACATATACATATATGTTGAAGAAAAATACATAGTATCTGTTTACGCGGATGATGCTAATTTTTTGCGATTAATAACACTACACCTGTATTTGATTGATGCAACTTAGTTAAGGAACAATAGAATCGCGCGGAAGATGGCGAGACAAGATGCAATTCTATTTATAAGGAAAAAGTGCACAATACCTGTTGATGCTGTGTCATTCGGATAGATCGCCCACCACACTTCAAGTCCACAATAACCTGTACATACACTAAATTGTCCAAAATTAATTAGCGGCGCAAGCACACGTAAAGGTCTTCGGCCATGCTTTTTAAACGACGAACGAACGATTGATTAACTCACTTCACACGCCTCAGAAGGCGCCACAGTCTATCTATGTATGTCGATGCGTATCGAGCGTCTTACTCACACGCGTTACGAAAGTATGTGCGGGAATGGGACAGAGGTACGGAAATGAATTGCAACAATCAAATTATATTTCAAATTTACTTAGTACCTATAAATTTCTATTGAATCAGCGCAACCAGTATCACCATATTAATATTGGTACGTTCTCCAATGGCAAACAGTTCTCGGTGTCATCAGCTTGCAGTTCCTTGTGACAGAGCAGCTTTCTATAAGCACCCTTGAATGCAGCGCATTCGGATTGTCATTGTGTCCTCCGTGCATTCTTATTGTGCGAAAAAACAATTCAAAGAGGTCTTGGCTTAGACGGTAGGTAGTTAAATAACTCAACTTGTTTCTTCAATGAATGTTGTATAGAAATATTTTAGGCTTTCAATGCAAATTAAAATTCCTTTAAAACCAGAAAAAGTGTTCGTTTTTAAAACAGATTCAAATCCTTTTAGTTTAATTTTAATAGACTCGTTATTTTCTTTGAAAGTCCTTTTTTTAAATCATTTTAATTTTCAAATTAATTCTATACAGTTTGGCATCGTTTAAATAATCTAATGTTTCTTTTTGGTTTTAACTCGAAAGAGGATGAGAAAATCCATGTTGTGTCAAACTTCTGGAATTGAATATATGGAAAATACTATTTAAAAGCATTGTAAATTTTTTGGTTTCTAAGCTATCTTTAAATGCGTCCAAGTTTAGAACGTCTCGACATAAATTTAAGCCGATTGCAACGCTCCTGCTCAGAAGTTGGATAAATAGTTTAACTTTCATGACGGTGTTTCTGAATTCGAGATGTTTACGAGTTAGTTTGTTATTCTTTTTCTTGTAAATCATTAAATTTAGTTAAGTAATCCCAACTTAATTCATTTTCGTCCTTGTCTAATAATGTTTTCTTGTCCTCAAAATGATTTCGTACGAGTTTCACCATGTGGCATAAATTTAAAAAAACAGTTACATTATGATCAGCCACTGAATGTTTGAATGTAGTTTTCAAATTCGTTGGGTCCTTTATATCGCATCCTAACTGTTTCATAGCGGAGATATTTGTAGGGTGGCTATCGAAGGTGAGAGACATTTCATTTTATGCCAACTATACAAGACACATAGGGTTGTACCTAGCGGTAGTTAAATATTTATATGTATATCATATTGTTCATATACTCATTCACTCGAATGAGTATTTAGTCTACGTCAACCACCGGTCGTTATTTCACATGTCCCTCAATTGTTCCTAAATTATAAGTTACCTATGTACTTACAGTTTACTTTAAATAAAATAAAATTCTTATGTTATTTACATAAAGTGGTCCTTCGAGTAAAACAGGCTTTGAGGACAGTAGCAAGTGAGTAAGCACATCGGAAACGTGGCTCAAGGCAATAGATGCGGTCGCCATTTTGTGTATATCAAAGTGGACAGTGCGTTAGCGATTACGGCCTGCTATTCCATAAGTGTGGTACTCCCCCAATTTGAGGTGGTGTTCTACCCATTTTAAATGCAATTTGTTTGCAATAAGGGACTGACATGTGGTGAGTTTTATAAAACTGCCAGCAGGGTGTTTCTATAAACATCAGACACGACATTCAAGATTAAAAATTAATATAATAAAGGGAACAGTTTGTCTGTGCACGCACAACAAAAAATATAATACAAATAATTGTAAAAAGCAAGAAAAAGAATCTAGGTCATTGCCAAGTACGAACTGTTATACGGAGCTTTGAAAGTCAGTTTTTTAAAAAAAGGAAAACTTTTACACAAATATAGTTTATTAAAATTTAAACATTGAAATTAGAATTTAAGAAATAGAATTACACTTGAAATAGAAATAGTATTTTGGAGATGTGATTGAGACGACAATTGAAATAGAACTGAACTGGATTATGGTACAGAGGATTTACATTATATCCTAAGGGGTTTAGTCAGCAGTCTTAGCTAAGCATTCCTCCATACAATTAACAATATATAACATCCCCCTCCTTAAGAATAAACTTACCCTTTAAAAAACTACTTAACTACTTACTTTACTTTAGTTTTACAAAAAGATATGAATACTAGTAAAATAGTTTAACATACATTTTAATTAACCCTAAGACGGGGATGGTCTTCAGAGATTTCTATAGCAGAATCTATATTACCGGTTCCCGGTTTACTAATAAATTTAGGAAATATAAAGTTTTTATAAAAATAGAATATCAAAATACTTATAATTAAAATCAAGGATATAACACTAATTATACTAAAACTAAGTGAATTATCAAGAGTTTTCATGGGATCATTCAACTTAATACTATTCATGATGTTGTCGGATGTCTGTTTATAGTTTTTAAGCTGTTCTAAATTAATACTATTTATTTTAAAATTAGAAATTTGAAGCTTTAATTTATTATAATTTGTTAACCGACTTCCAAAAAGGAGGAGGTTCTCAATTCGTCGGAATCTTTTTTCTTCCTTTTTTTTTTATGTATGTTCACGGATTACTCGAAGACGGCTGAACCGATTTAGAAAATTCTTTTTTTGTTTCAAAGGGTATTCTTCCCCGGTGGTCCCATATAAATTTTATCGAAATCGGTCAAGCGGTTTTTAAATAAATGGCTAAATCAAATATGTTTTTATTAATAAAAATCTTTCTTCTTATAAATTACAAATTACCTGCTTATTACGTCTACACTAAAAATGGAAAAATAAAAACTTTAAAAAAAAAAAATAAAAACCGACTTCCAGGCACTGAAAAGTAAAAAATAACTAAACAGGGGTTTTCATTTAGAATAGATACTTAATCAGATATTTTCGAAGTCGGTGCCAGCCAATACAAATCAAAGCATTGAGGCTATTGAGTGAACTTGGTGATAAATAGAGTTTTTTTGTTCTTGCCAGTAGAGTATAGGATCATAATTTAGGTGCACAACTGCCTGCGATAAATAGTGTTTAAATTCTTCATTTAAGCCTTCACTGTCCTGTGCATGTGCAGTATATAAAGAAAGTTGCTTTTTCACAAGCAACTTATGAAAATCCCAAATTCCTTTTTTCATATCATTACCAGTCTCTTCAATGGCGTCGACTTCTTCGCTATTATTTTGTGGAAGTTGTTGCCGCGTAATATTTAAAATTGAAGTGTTTATTCTATTTTTTGCTCGAGAACAGGCGACATGGTCAGTAAAATGATTTTTTTTAAATCTAGGATCTAAAATGGTCGCAGCAGCTAACAAATGAACTTGTTCGACCATTCCAAATCTTTTTTTAAGGCCGTCCACTATTAAAGTTCGTGTTTTAGCACCAATATCGGTTGAATTTTCCATTGTATTATATGTTTCAGTCAGACAAGATACGATTGGTATAATTTTACTGGCTGTAACATAGTTTTCTCCAGATATTTCCTTAGTTATTACTTCTAATGGTCTCAATATATTTATAAGATCTTTTATGAATTCTAACTGCTGTGCAGTAAGCATTGTTGGAGCTTTAGGATACTTGAGTAATATTGGCGCAATTATTTCGGATAACTCTACAAATCGTTCTAATTGATAAAAAATAGAATTCCATCTGATACACACAGATTGAATAAGCCCCAAAGGCTTTGTTTGGTGATCCTGAGCTTTCTTTAAAGAGTCAGCAGCATTTGTATTTTTTCATTGCCCGGCAAGATACCGTTCAAAAGGTTCAACCATTACATATGAGTTAGGATTATCAGACTCGTGAGGTGTCGGTAATGGTATAGTACATTATACAGATTATATTCCTGGGCATCTACTAGAGGAATTTTGATTACAAATACTAATTTATCATCTAAATAATAACAAACTAAACTAGCAATATTAGTTAAGACATGGATATTACTTAGTTCTAAACGAACAGGAAAATCCTTAAGCTTAGGAAGTAGCTTAAGATTACTTACAATATCGTTATATAGTTGTCTAGGCGTTAAAATAGAAGGATGTAGAACATTATTCCCTACAAATAGTATAGAGTTTAGGATATCTTCTATTTTGAATGAAAGAGTTAATAGATGAGATTGTAATACATTTAAAACGTAATGAAGTTTTATTATAAAGTTATCAGTTTCCATAATTCTAGTAATATTCGTAACAGACATTGTCAATTCCCCAATAATTATATTTAATTGAGCTTGATTTTCGTTTATTATATTTAAAGATTTATTTATATTAGATATGGCAGTTTGCGATATTACTATATTTTTTTGAACAGATTCTCCTAGTAATTTTTCATTGTTATATAAAGTCTTTATAGCGGTATTGTAAACTTTAGCATCGTCGTCATCGAGGGTTCCAAATATATGTTTAAGTACAATTCCGACACCGGAGAACCATGCAGACCTTTTATTGGCATTGTTTGAAATAATATGAGAAATAGAGTTATAATCATTAAGCATATCCTTATAAAGCGATTCTAATGGTTGTAACACATTTTCGCAATGAGTGTAGCTGATTTCTTCACTCTCACGACATTGAAATCGGATGGAATTAAAGAATTCTTGTGTATTGTCAATATAATGTTTAAAAGGAGATACGTTAATCGGTATAACTATATGAAATTGATCATTAACAATTTTTTACTATACCAGCCGGATCGCCAGAACTTGAAGTGATGGAACTGACGAACTCATTGCTAGCATTGGCTTGGACGATGCACATCATTGAGATCATTCTGCAATGACAAGTAATAGTGACTAATTTTAGACTTTGCAAAATTAACCGTCAATATGAATTCATAAAAGTAAATTAGTAAAATTGTAAAAGTTGTAAAAGAGTAAAAATTTAAAATAAAATGAATAAATAGTAATAATTGAAGTGGTAAAATATTTATTCATGAATGTCATGAGCTGGTTTTATCTCATCATAATGATGTTTTACATGTCTTCTATTTATGAGAAGGGATAAAGTGTTATTACCATGGATTTTGACAATTTTGTAAGGACCTTTCCAGACAGGAGACAGTGCTTTTCTTAGTCTTAGATGGTTTTTGAGATATACATATTGACCAACTTTATATTGCACATAGCGTGTATGTTTGTCATAATAAGTTTTTGATCTTTCTTAAGAAACATTAATATTTTGTAATGCTTTTTCACGAGATATTTTAAGACGATGTTGTAACATTTTAATATAGTCAGGATAAGTTACATTTTGGTTTGAATTAAAGACAGAATCTGGCAAATAAGGTTTATGGCCAAAAATTAATTCGTAAGGAGTAAATTGAGTAGAAGTATGAACGCTAGAATTGTAAGTAAACATAGCTGTATAAACGTATTTGGGCCAATCTGTTTGGTCTTCATTCACGTATGATTTCAAATACTCTTTAAGTGTGGAATGACTTCTCTCTAGAGCACCTTGCGTCTGTGGGTGGTAAGGGGATGACCATATCTGTTTTATTTTGAAAAAATCACAGGTCCTTTTGAAGAGGTCAGCAGTGAAATTTGTACCTTGATCTGTGAGTATGGTTTTAGGAAGTCCAAACAGAGAAATAAAATGTACTAAGCATTCACAAGATTCTATAGCAGTAGCGTTTGAGATTTGGTAGGCAATAGAAAATTCAGTTAGGTCATCTTGAAGAGTAAGTATGAATTTCAGCTTCTGAGGTCCAGATTCGGGCAAGGGACCAACTATGTCAAGACTAATTCTTTCAAAAGGGCGACATGACGTAGTAGTGATTTGCATAGGAGATTTTTTTTTTTTTTTTTAGAGTTTTATTGGTTTGGCAAAGTTTACAATTTTTCACGTATGATTCTATTTTGGATCGCATGTTTTTCCAGAAATATCGTTCTTTTATTCTATTATACATTTTATTGAAACCCAAATGTCCAGCTATTAGAATATCATGATTCTCTTTTAAAATCTTAGAAATCTCAGTAGGAACGGGGTAAATTATGCTGTTATGATGAATATTAATGGTAATGTTAGAATTATCGAATAAGTACATAATCATGCCGTATATTTTAACAAAAGAGTGTTGTTCAAAAGGATTCTTGAAGTCAGATATTGCAATGTCATTAATACTACCAGTAAGTATAATGTCATCTCGGGCTGATTTAATGGTTTTGAATAAATCTGGATATGTACAATTATCGAAATAGTAGACTTTAGTAAAAAGGAAATAGTAGGTTTTGTCTTTGATCATGAATTTCTTAAAGGAATAGAGTTCACGTTCACCATCAGTGATATTATTAATATTTTCAGATGCAGAGATAATATCCTCAAGATAAGGGTTAGAGTCATCAAGATCGATGGATACTGGAACTAGGATGGTCTTTGAGGAACTTTTGAGGAGTGTTTCATTATGTCCTTTTATAAATGTGTTAAAAGTTCTGTCTTTGTCATTAAATGATTTAAAGAAATTGGAATAGTCGTCATTATGACTTATCGTATTTGGATCTATATGAGTCGGAGGACTTGGAAGAGGTTCACTTTCAGTATTCATAGTTTCAATTTGAGATTCTGGATCAGGTAAAGGTTCTGAGGGATGGAATTCAGTATTTTGTTGATCTAAGGGATTTATGTCTAATGCGCCAAGTTCAATTAAATCATCAAGTATGTCTGGGGGGAGTTCAGAGGATTCTTGATTTGAAGTTGAAGGTTGAGGATTGGGATCAAGAATAGGATTTACAGGAAAACGGGAAAGAGCATCAGCGTTACAGTATGTTTTTCCTTTTTTGTATTCAATTTCATAATCGAATTCTTCCAACTTCAGTCTCCACCTTACAAGTTTGGAGCCTGGATCTTTGCAATTGAATAGCCACTTTAAAGGTTTGTGATCAGTTATGATTTTGAAACGATGGCCATAAAGGTAAGGCCTGAAAACTTTTGTTCCGAATATAATCGCTAAGCATTCTTTTTCAGTGACGCTATAATGGGATTCTGCTTTATTTAAAGTTCGTGATGCGTAGGCGATTGGGCGATCATGATTGTTAGATCCTTGAGAAAGAATGGCTGAAATAGCATAATTTGATGCATCACATGTAAGAATGAAAGGTTTTGTAAAATCTGGATAGGCTAATACAGGCGCAGTGGTTAAAGAGTTCTTCAAGGTTTCGAAAGAGAGTTGTTGTTCATTTTGCCAAAGGAAAGGAACGTCCTTTTTCAAAAGGTTAGTAAGAGGCTTAGCAGTTTTGGAAAAGTCAGGGATAAATCGTCTGTAATATGATACTAGTCCAAGGAAGGATTTAATATCCTTTGGAGTTTTAGGAACTGGGAATTGTTGCACGGCTTTTGTTTTGTCAGGATTTGGTTTGACACCTTCATCAGTAATAATATGGCCAAGATATGAGACCTGTTTACGGAGGAACTCACACTTGTCAGGTTGAAGTTTTAGATTAAAAGTGCGAAGTCTGTCAAAAACATTAGAAAGATTTTGGATGTGTTTATCAAGATCAAATGAATAGATTACGATATCGTCAAAATATATGAAACATTGGACACCTTGTAGGCCAGAGAGTGCAGTATTCATAAGTCTTTGGAAAGTAGCAGGTGCATTTTTCAATCCAAAAGGCATACGGGTAAATTCGAAGTGTCCTTGTGGTACCGAGAATGCGGTTTTGGGCGCGTCTTGCGCAGACATTTGAATTTGATGGAATCCGGATGCCAGATCAAGTGTGGTGAAATATTTAGATTTGCCTAACTGGTCTAAGATTTCAGTAATATTTGGAATCGGATAAGAATCTCCTATTGTTATGTCATTAAGTTTGCGATAATCTATGACTACTCGCCATTTGCAGTGACCAGATGCGTCTGTTTTCTTTGGCACCACCCATATTGGAGATGACCAAGGGGATGTAGAATGTTTTATGATTCCTTCATCAAGCATTTTTTTAATTTGTGACTGCACTTCATTTTTATGAATCTCTGGAAACCTATAGGATTTTGTACTTATGGGAACAGAGGAAGTAGTAGTTATGTCATGTCAGTATAAGTTCATTTATCATTAGGTAAATGGAAGATGTCGGAATAAGTAGAACAGAGATCATATAAGGCATTTACTTCTTCATTATTCAAATGCGAGACTCGTAAGAGATTCAAAACTTCTTCAGTCCTATTTGTAATATTGCATTTATTGTCATGTAATGAAGCGTGGGAAACTAAATAATTATCACTACCGATATCGAGAGGTATAATATTAAGCTTTAAGTTAGAATTTACGTGTAATGGGGATTCAGAGGTGTTAACGACGGAAAGATTTACTCTAGAATTTGATTTTACTGTAACTATACAATTAGCGATCAGAAGAGAATCAATAGGATTTTGATCAAGAATAAGCCCCTCTTTGATTTGCGGGTTTGAAACAGAACACTCAATAATAGTTTCCGTTCTTGGAGGAATAACATAGATAGGATCATGAAATTTTAATTTTATTTCAACGTCGTTGACAATCAGAGCATCTTTAGTGTAATCTATTTTGCAATTAGATATAGAAAAATAGTCATTGCCGATTATACCATCAAAAGGAAAATTAAGATCTGGAATAAGATTAAATTGATGTTGGAGTAAGTCACATTTAAGAGTTATTTGGCCTAAAGAATACATAGGATTACTTGAACTGCTTAGACCACTGAAGGTGATTATATGATCATTAATTTCTGGCATATTTTCGATACAGCTGATTTTTAAAAGGCTTGTGGATGCACCACTATCAACAAGTAATCTTAGAGGTTTAGAAGAAAGAGATGTTAGAATTTCTATAAATGGTAAATAATTTTTTGATGGATTTGTTGTAATTTTGTATGATTTTAGAATTTTACTTGATTTCATCGAATCGAAACAATTATTACGGTTGGAACAATTTGGTTCAGTGGGTTTTATAGATGTAATAGATTCAGCAGACGCGGCGGATTTAATAGATATTATGGGGTTAGCAGATACAGCGGGTTTAGTAGATACAGCGGATTTAGTAGATACAGCGGGTTTAGTAGATACAGCGGGTTTAGTAGAAGGACTTTCTTTGAAATTAGGAGTATTTGAAATACAAGGTTTAATGGATATAGTATTATTAAAAAGTCCTTCTAAGTTGGTGTCAGAATTAGTATTTAAATGATGTCTCGCACGACACCGATACGAGACCTTATTTAGTTTTTTTGTTCGTCTATTTCGTCATAGCTTTGGTTTTCTGTGAATGAATGAATGAATGAAGGGATAAGGGCATAAAAGGAAACTAATTTTATACGATTCACTTTGATTTAATTGGATTTGCAATCAGAGACATAGCGTAGTACACGAAGCGAAAGTAAGTGTAAAAAGGAACATAACAACAGATAATCGACTTTTTATAGTGCAAATTGACATTTACTTGTCAACTTATGACAAGTGTTTACAGAGCTAGTTATATTTATATTGTGTTTACGAAGACCCTTTTTTTTCTAACACTGGCCCTTAAACCAATAAAATATAACAATTTTTTTTTTTTTACAACTACAGAAATGTTTTTCCAATTGCATAAACCTTTTACACACAGTTCAATTACTTACTTACATAGGTTTCAACACAAAAAGAAAATTGAACTCTAAAAAATTATATATAAATTTCATACAGTATGCTTATTGTGCTAACAATAACCAAGTTAAAAAATTATTATGTTTTACTTTACACAAAGGTTTTGTTAAAATGTCAGCAAGCATATCATTTGTACATAAGTATTTTAACATAACAATTTTATCATTTACACATTGTCTAATAAAGTGATGTCTAACATCAATATGCTTAGTTCTTGAATGATAAAGGGAGTTTTTACACAACTTTAATGCAGACTGATTATCATTATGAATAGTTATGACAATATTCTTGTTTATAATATCCTTTAAAAATTTACGAATAAACATACCTTCCTTACAGGTATCTGTCAAGGAAATGTATTCAGCTTCAGTACTAGATAATGCTACTGTTTTTTGTTTACGACTTTCCCATGAAACTACGGATTTCCCAATAGTAAATACATACCCAGTGTATGACCTGCGATCACCGTCATCGTTTGCCCAGTCAGCATCTGCGTATGCCGTGACGTCCAAGCCACTCTTTTGGAAAACTAAACAATAATTTATCGTACCTTTCAAGTAGCGTAAAACCCTTTTCGCTGCCTTCCAATGAATTTCTGAAAAAGACTCATTGAATTGGCTTAAATAACTGACTGCATGAGCGATGTCCGGTCTACTGCAGACAGCAATGTACATAAGACAACCAATCAGACCTCTATAGTCTAGATTATTATCCTTTTGATTACCCTTTGGTAGTCTTAGACCTGTTTCCATGGGTGCGGGTGACGACTTACAATCATCCATTTTATATTTCTGCAGAACCCTTTTAATGTAACTACTCTGATCGAGAGTAATTTTATCATTTTTCTTACACAGCTTCATACCAAGAATTTGATTAGCTGGCCCTAGATCTGTAATTTGAAATTCTTTCATTAATTTATGCTTTACATCCAATTTTTCTTGCAAATTGCACCTTGAAAATAAAATTATATCGTCCACATAAAGAGCAATTACTATAATTGAATTATCATTAGACTTTATGTAAACGCAGGGTTCTGATGATGACCTAATAAAATTTAATCTGTTACATAAAATATAATCAATTTTTTCATACCAAGCTTTTGAAGCCTGTTTCAAGCCATAGATAGCTTTATTTAACTTGTAGACCTTATTTTCTTGACCTTTTATCTGAAAACCCTCAGGTTGTTCCATGAAAACAGTTTCTTTCAAATCACCATTTAGGGTTGCTAATAATATTCGTATTGTAGAATATCTAACAACTGGGGAAAAAGTCTCCTCATAGTCTATCCCATATTTTTGAGTATGTCCTTTAGCAACCAAACGAGCTCGATATTTTAACAGTTCACCATTCAAACCTCTTTTAATTTTAAAAACCCATTTACATTTTACTGGTTTATGTGATTCTAATCTATCAGTTAAGGTCCAACAATTATTATCAATAAATGATTTGTACTCACTAGTCATTGCTTCTTTCCAATGTTTTGCATCTATCCCTTCGAGTGCCTCTTGCACAGTCTGTGGTGTATCTTCTTCGTTACATGTGCTCACCATATAAGATGACAGCGTCCCTCTTCTATCATCATATTCATCATCTGATGATTCCTCAGATGGATCTGGAATATAAGTTTCATCGGCAGGATTGCTGGCCTCAGACATGCTCTCGCTCGAGCTCTCAGAATCATTTATTGTGGCTACGCTGTGTCTCTGATTGTTATCTAATATAGTGTCATCAGATACATCAGTGTCCTCAACAAATGACTCTAATAGTATAGGAGGTTCAGACAGATTAGTTTGAACATGTGGATTCTCATCATTTGACACTTTACTTAGTAATTTATTTTCCAAGAAAGTTACATTCCTGGCCTTAATGCAATTTGTTGTAAACTCAGGATCAATCAACCTATATCCTTTTGTTTCTTCACAATAACCAACAAATATATATCTTTTGCATTTAGAATCTAATTTTTTTCGATTTGGATTCAATGCATATGCAACACAGCCAAATATACGGAAATGTTTGATAGATACCTTTCTATTGCTCCATTTTTCCTCCGGAGTGCATCCCATAACTGCTTTTGTGGGACAACGGTTTCTTATATAAACAGCTGTGTTAACAGCTTCCGCCCAAAACTTTTGAGCTAGACTTGCATCCTGTAGCATACACCTTGCTGCTTCCATGATAGTTCGGTTGGCTCGTTCTGCAACACCATTCTGCTGAGGGGAGTGAGGTACTGTTGTTTAGTGTCGAATACCATTGTTTTTCAAAAAAATCTGTAAATTTGAATTAATATACTCTCTACCATTGTCGCTCCTGAGAACTTTTATTCTCCTACCTGTCTGGTTCTCAACCAAGACTTTAAAAGATTTAAATTTCTCAAACACTTCACTTTTATTTTTTAAGAAATAGACAAAAGTTTTTCTAGAATAGTCATCTATGAAGAGTAAGAAATATTTTGAACCGCTAAGAGAAGGACAGGGCATTGGACCACAAAGATCTGTATGTACAAGTTCTAATAGTTCAGTTGCTCTGTTATATGATTTTTTAGGAAATGGTAATCTATTTTGTTTACCCTGAATACATGCAACGCAAGGTTCAAACCTAGAATCATTATAAGTAATACCAGAAATCATACCTTGACGGAGGAGTTTCATACTTCTGCGGTTGAGGTGGCCGAGCCGTCGATGCCATACCTTTTCCGATAATTCAGCCGGAATTGGCTCTGTCTCGGACTCCCTGTTACCACACTCGAGGGCTGTATTAACCACCAGACTCTCCCTAGTTTCCTGAGGAATAACTGTAACAGTGCTAGAAGTGGCCGGTAGTGTTTCTACAATATTTAATTTATACATGCCATTATCAAAAGTAGCACTAACCACTTGTACCTTATTGTCATAAACATGACACCCACTGGAGCTGAATAAAACTTTGAAACCTTTTTTAACCATAGAACTTACAGATAACAAATTTCCACTTAACCTAGGTACATAATAAACATTACTAATAGTCTTTATTATATCATTTGTTAATTTTATTCTTACAGTTCCTATACCTTCAGTGTACAATTTGTCCCCGTTAGCCACTTTCACTTCTAGGCTTTTAGTACTCACAAAATCACACATCACAGACCTATCACAACACATATGACTCGTAGCACCGCTGTCAATATACCATGAATCTGCTTCAATATTCGCTGATAAGGCTGTAAACAGGGTCTTGGACTCGTCCATCTTTGTCATGTACCTTACCTTGGTATTTGTTTTCTTACCAGGCTTCTTTGGACAGTCCTTTATGAAGTGACCAGTCTTATTACATCGAAAACATTTGGGTTGTTTCCGTGCAGCTGCCAGAGCCAATCCACTCTCACTCTTGTCATGACGACGCAGGTTCTCTTGTAACAACTTGCCTTGTACTACCTCGCTGGACAACTTAATGTCGGAATTTTCAATCGTCATGATCAGGGGATCGTAATCCTCAGTCAGTCCGCTTAGCATGATGACTGCGATGAAATCATCATCGAGTGGTGACCCAATATCACTGAGTTGTTGTGATATTTCGACTATTTTGTTGATATAGCTCTCCATGCTTTGATTTTCTAATTTTGTATTAAACAAAGCTCGCAGTAGTGTAAGTCTCCGACACAAACCTCTATCCTCATATGCCTTCTGAAGATTCGTCCAGGCCTCGTGCGCAGTTTTTGCAGACCTGACGTGTGCAAATGCAGCAGGTTGTACAGATAATGCAATACGGGCGAGTGCCTTTTGTACCTTTTTGACGTGTTCAGCTTTCGTCGACTCCTTCTCAACAAAATCCCAAAGATCCTTATGGATCAGCACCATTTTCACCATAAACTTCCATGAGTTATAATTATCTATGCCTTTTAGTTTGTCCATGACAAGAGAAGATGTATTTATACCTGTAGCCATGTTGTCGCGCAACGTGGTGGAATGTCGACGTGAGGTTAACTTTTATATTTATGCTTAAAAACGCGAAATATATAAAAATAACAACCAGGACCGTGCCTGGGCCCATAACCTGAAGGGATAAGGGCATAAAAGGAAACTAATTTTATACGATTCACTTTGATTTAATTGGATTTGCAATCAGAGACACAGCGTAGTACAAGAAGCGATAGTAAGTGTAAAAAGGAATATAACAATAGATAATCGACTTTTTATAGTGCAAATTGACATTTACTTGTCAACTTATGACAAGTGTTTACAGAGCTAGTTATATTTATATTGTGTTTACGAAGACCCTTTTTTTTCTAACACTCTATCATTAAGAAAATTTATTTTACGATGTTGGATAGGCGGTCTATGTTCTGAATTTTCATATGATTATCTATTGGAATTTCGCGCTCGGTTATTGAATTCACGTTTTTTACAATTTTCAATGCTGTGTCCTATATTTTTACAGTATCGACATATAGGAATGTTGGATGTAGATTGTTGGCCTTGATTTTGGCCCTGTGACCTAGATGTAAAATAATTATTACGTCGTTGCCAATCATTATGTGGATTATAATATGATGTAGAAGGAGTAAGCGCGTGTTTTCTATATGAAATACCTAAGATTTTCTCTTGTGAAGTCGCAAAATTAATTGCCTCATTTAGAGTGCTAGGGTCTTTACAGCTTACCACGGTGGAAAGTTGGGGGTGTAGACCTACGATGAAGACGTTTAATGCTAAATCTTGCATTGCTGCAACACGGCCGGTTAACTCATCTTTCTTTTTTGTAGGAATAGAATTGTTAATTTCAGTCAAGAGTCTTGCGAGGCAACTCTCGACCCTTAGCGAATATTGACTAACGGACTCAGTGCGACCTTGCTTACAGTCTTGTAAATCAGAAAGCAAATAGGCATAATGTTTTCTATCCCCAAACTGCGCTTTTAGAAAGTCTTCCAATTGAGACCATTTACTAAATTCTTTAGTGGCACATGCTGTTTCCGCCTTGCCTTCAAGTCGGCTTAAAATATACTCGTGAGCAAAAAAATCGACTCAGACGACACATCTGTAGTCGCAAGTCACTGGAAAAAAAACTGAAAGCAAATATATTTTTTTCATTGTAAAATCTTAAAGCTGCTAGTATTCACTTCAAAATGATATAAAATATTGTAAGGTTTATTGCTCACACAACCCAACAATATGTTGTGATCAGTAACCACCCTTTTTACGCTTGTTTACAATAGTGCTAATTAAGGGTTACTGACCCATATATAAGGTTATCTACCTGACCCACCCTTATCAGTTAGCCGTCAAACGTCAACCGATACACATCTCCGTTATCAACAATCAAGAATTCTACCTGAAAATGGACACAACAAGCGATTTAGCAGCTCAAGCGATCACCCTATTGCGACAAGGCCAGAGTCAGCGTGAAGTGACATGTGCACTGAATATGAGCCAGTCTGCTGTTTCCAGAGTTTACCGTCGTTACCAGGAGACTGGTGGCTTTAATCGAAGACGCGGTTCCGGTAGAAAAAGGTGCACATCAGAGAGAGATGACCGATTTATTGTCAGCACATAGTTAAGAAATCGGGCCCTCATTGGCGTTCAAGTCCAACAAGAGCTCAGAGAAACGCGAGGAGTAGCTGTGAGTGGCTGGACAGTCAGAAGACGACTTAAGGCAGCTAGGCTTGAGCCAAAAAGGCCAGCTACTGACCCCAAATTAACCCCAGACCACCGAGTAGCCCGCCTACGTTTTGCTAGAGAACATGTTGATTGGACTGACGAACAATGGAGCACCGTTCTCTTCTCAGACGAAAGTAGAGTGTGCTTGCATGGTAGTGATAGAAGAGGACGAGTCTACAGAAGACCTGGGGAAAGATTCGCGCAGTGCTGTATCAAAGAAAATGTTGCTTTTGGAGGAGGTTCCTGGATAGTGTGGGCCGGCATTTCAAGCGAGGCAAAAACCGAGTTGGTTTTTATTGAAACTGGCGGTCGAATGGGAGGATTGACGGCGATCCGATACATCGAAGAGATTTTAGAGGATCACGTCGTTTCCTACGCCGGTTTCATTGGCGAAAACTTCGTCCTAATGCACGACAATGCCCGTCCACATACTGCAAGTTCCGTCCGGCAGTATTTATAGGAGGTCGCAATTGCCGCTATAGACTGGCCAGCGCGTAGTCCGGACTTAAATCCTATCGAGCATTTGTGGGATGATCTTAAAAGAAAAGTTCGGGCTAGAAATCCTGCACCAGACACGATGGCGGACCTCAAAGCAGCGCTAATCGACGAATGGAATAGCATCGAACATGGTAAACATCGTGGTATTTTCTTTACCGTCAACCATCACTTTTTTTATTGCTTAAGACTCCATCTCATTCAATATTTTTTCTTTACCAGAAAACATTTTTAATAACAACATAGACCACTCATTTTAAAGCTAAAACAAAGAACTTTGAGATGTTAAAATCAGAAATATAATAAAAGCTTCCGATTTTTTGCTAGAGCTTTTTAACCGCAAGCGTGCGTCCTGAGTCGGTTTTTTTGCTCACGAGTTTATATTTTAATAGAATTTCTGTTTGGCTACTTGAAGCTAAATTTATTGCATTACGACAATTATTAAGGAATGGACATAACTTTTCTCGATTTCCATCAAATGTTCCTATGAATTTAATTAAAACGTTAATATCTATATCTGTCATTTTTGTCTGAATATCTTCGTCTTTAATATCTTTAGCTCTGGACATAATATAAAATATTTAAGTATATATAAAAGAATACACAAGCAAACAAAAATACAAATATGGTACAATTACAAACTGTTCAATGTAAAATATTACAAATTAAAACACCTTTAAAATGGTACAAAGCTTCAATGCACAGATGCGCTTATCAGTTCTTGGAAGCTCGATACGTCTGGAATTTGATGAGCGTAGGCGATCGAGACGTGAGAATATTGAGATGAAATGTTAGACTTTTATATTAATTAGATTGGAATTGTTACTTAATTTTTTATATGTTCTTTTTAACACAGCATAGTAATAAAAGTTTATATATATTCCAATTTTCCACGCACTTAATTATGAAATAAATTCACTCACAATAACAGGAACATTTTTCTTGATTTTGGAGACTCGGAGTTTACCAGAGAGTAGGTAAATGTGGTAGTAGACAAGGGTAAGTACAGGGTAGACCTGGGTACCCACTCAACTTCAGTTTTGTATGAAGTTATGTTGAAAAGCCAAGCTGATATTTTCACTTTCCACTTTTATATTGCACTTGATTTTTATAGAAAATAGCACTTTCACAATTTTTTTTTTCACTTTTCGCGAGGCTCCTGGGACATTAATATATCCCTTCACCGCTGCCACCAAATGTTATACGGAGCTTTGAAAGTCAGTTTTTAAAAAAAAAGAAAAACTTTTACACAAATATAGTTTATTAGAATTAAAACATTTGAATTAGAATTTAAGAAATAGAATTACACTTGAAATAGAAATAGTATTTTGGAGATGTGATTGAGACGACAATTGAAATAGAACTGAACTGGATTATGGTACATAGAGTTTACATTATATCCTAAGGGGTTTAGTCAGCAGTCTTAGCTAAGCATTCCTCCATACAATTAACAATATATAACAGAACGAAGCATCGAGCGAGTGAGAAGCATTTCTGTTTGCATACCTGAGGTGCGAGCGATACGCCGAACCCGAGCGCGGCTACCGAGCGACCCCGAAGCGAAGACGGCTTTCGCAAGAACCCCGAGCACGTGGCGTGAGCGGAACTCGGAAGGAGCGAGCAAGGCGTCGGCCGATGCGATTTGCATATCACATCGCGGAAGGTTGCGTTTACGCAAGCGACCAGAACATTAATTATTATTATAAATTTTAGTTAACCTAGTGTTCATAACCCATTTGTGTTATTTAAAAATAAGCTTTGTGCTAAGTATATTATATACGAAATAATTAAGTTTAAATAAGTTTTGTACTTACATTTATATAAACTATAAAGAAAATGGCTAAATTGAAATGGCTTGTTGTGGCCTGCGGTCAATTAAAGAGCACGATAACAAAACTAGCCAATTTTATCAAAAAATATTAATAAAATTTCAGCGGAGCATCATAAATGTACGTTGCAAGAATTATTAATAAAAAGGAATCGCCTTAATAGTGCTTTTAGTGAATATTCGAATAATTAATATTAATATTGTAGTTCTAGATGCCGACAACAAAGAGGATTTCTCTGAGATGGAGGATAGGTATTTTTAGGCATTCGCCCTCTTTGAGGAATGCATACACCCGCGAGATAAAATTAATATTGGAGGCTCTGAAAGCATGCATCGGTTGCCGCAAATTAATATTTGTAAATTCGACGGCCAGAACAAGCGTGCAAGCTCGTTGAAGGCTGTGGCAGACAGCAGCATCACGCATAGTAGTGGTCCATTGAGTTGCGGACGCAGAGCTAGCTTGTTAACTAACAACGCCCCCAGCCCAACTAAGAAGCCACTCCATTGTAAATTTTGTGACCAAGGTACCATAATATACATAAATGTGATAAATTTAAGCTTTCTTCGCTGTCTGACCGTCAAAACTTTGTCAAACAAAATAGCTAATACAGTTACAATGTGTATTTATCAAGAATTATTTATCTACATGAAATAACATTGGTTTTTCTTTTATTCTTTGGTTCTACAATATTTATACTTCCGTATCATATTTCTTTTAATAAATTTAAAACTGATTTATCTATTGCATCTTTAACTTCTTCGTCATTTCCCGTCTCTTCCGGTTATCTAAAAAAGGAATATGCATAAAATTATTTATCTCAGGATGCTTCTATTTATTTTAGAAAACATAGTAAATTTAATTATTAGTATCAACTACACTGCTCACCCGTCTTACGAAATTCTGCCCAAATATTATTTTCAGAATTTATTTGAATTTGATCCATAAGCAACTTTAGAATTCTTGGGAAGCAATCTTCTGGTACACTCGATAATGAACGGCCGTCCATTTTTTTCACTTTTGAAGGATTGCCTTTTGAAGGATGACGCCAGGCTATTCTCATAGGGCAGAAAATTGTTACATCTAGCGGCTGCTTGAGATGTGTTGAATTTGCCGGTAAAAAGACAAAATGTATATAATAATTCTTACAGATACTTATCAGTTCTATCGACAAGTGAATCACCCTGATGACGAAAGATTATCCCCTATTAAAACTTTTTTCCCTTGCTTTTTTCGAAAAAACGGTATGATCATTTCTTTGACCCAGTCTCTAAATACTTCTGCATCAAACCACCCTGACAATGTTCTGTTATATCTTGCATGTTTGGGTTTATTTTTCACCCACGTATGATAGAGGTTTGTAGATTTGCAAACTACATAAGGTGGTAATAGTTCTCCTTCTGCAGTGCCTGCCATCATCAATAATACCGATGCTTTAAAATGATTTAAAACTCGTTCTGGATACTTACATCCTCGCCATGTTATTACTTTATGACGGCCTGGGTCGTCCGACAAGTTAGTCTTATCGTAATTAATAATATTTCCCAGTGACATGTTTTCAAGACCTTTCTAATTCCGAAAAATACTCATTGATAATGGTTGATGATGTGGCTGCTCTGGCGCGTTTAATGTTTTGACATAGACTCTCTGTTTTTTTTATGTTGCTCTAAAAAAATGAAGACAAAGTCCCGCCCAGGCAAATTATTTTTAAACCTTATGTGCGTAATCCCTAACATATCTAAATAACTTTTTACTAAAAGTCTTAAATCTGTTACATCTATGGGATATCCCCATTCAGCACAAGTGTTGAGATTCAGCACAATGTAATCTTCTTTAGTGCCATTTGACCTCCTGGGGACCTCATTTACCTATGGCTATGCCTCTGTAAAACTGATCTGGATATACCATATTTTTCTGCAATAGATCTTATTGTAGCATGACGAGTTAAGGTTAGCTCATCGAGCGCCTGTTTCATTACATTCTCGTTATATTTTTTATACTTTTTCCCACCTGATCTTGGCTTATATACTCGTGGCATTATGTATATAGAGTATAACTAAATATATCAATAAATTATGGAAGAATAAAAATTAAATAAAATTTGAGGAGCTGGCGAACAAACCGGTATAATTACATAAAATTAAATTTTACAGGAGAGCTAAAAAACTGAATGACATACTCACAGTGCGTTTTTGGCGTGGTTTTTAATTTACCCATATGAAGTTTGTGACTTGATTTGACATATGTTAAATCCAGATTGCTGCTATCTCTAATACAACGGAAGATAGTTAAATTTGAAAAATGCAATTATGCCGTTATGTTTGCGACCGGTGCAATTATTACGTTTTGATTGCACGTAATAATTTGTTTGTGAGTTAGGTTAAGTCAATATAAACATAAGTCAGTTTAATATTAATTTTATTTACTACTGTTTAATCATACCAAACTTCTTAATTCAACAAAAAAAAAAAACCAAAACATTCTCTTCTGCTAAAAGAAAATCTATCATAATTTTTTTTTTCATTATATGCTGAGCTCAATGTCTATTTCCTCGCAATCACAACCTTCGTCGCGTTCATCTTCCTGATATTCTCTTTCATCATCTTCCCTCTCATCATCATTGCTTTCGTGCCGGCTCCCTATAATTTCTTTATACCAACTTAGTTCTTCATACTGTTCCCAACTGTTTCCGAAATGCTTTTGTAACAATACTATTACATCTTTAACTTTCTGTCCCTTCAGTTCATTTTTCATTTCCATTCTTCGTAAAATAGTTCTATGTTCTTTTTTACTCTTTAATAAAGTAATGATAGGCCCCTGTTCAAGATCATCTTTGAAAAATTTTGAGGTTCTTATGCTACAATACATGGGATGATCTTTGTCACCTTTGTTAATGTGACAACTTTTTTGCCCTTCTTTTTGGTTTTTTCTCCTTCAACTCCTCGAATACAGTCTGTTTATATATTTTTAAACGCTTTAGCTCTCTTATCCCTATCAAAGAATTGTATACATCACCTAATCCTTTAATGTCGTATAGTACCCAGTCTTCTCTTAACAATTTCATATTTCCAAATTTTCTGTATAATTCAAAGTATTTTTCTTTGGTAAACAACAATGCGTGTTTGCGAATTTCCTTCTCTACTCTGCCGAAAACTCGATCTGCCGGCAAGTAGCTATGTCCTCGAACGGGAAAAGTGATAGTCACATCCTTTAGGCTTGTGGAGGTTTGGTTTCGCAACCAAAACATTATTGCGTGAATAATGTGAGAATTTTTATTTTGGCCTCCACAGCCATCTGCGAAAAGACGCAAATTAGTTATGTTTGTAGAGTTCATAGAGGTCAAGTGATTAATCAAAGCCGATCCTACTTCCGTTGCACCTTTGCGTGCTTGATTCTCTGTCCATGAATAAAATGTCGGCGATTTACCATCCATGTCAACAAAGCAAAGATTGTACAGCCCAATTTGTCGTAGGTAATAAGCCTCTTGGATAGACGTTTTCGGAAGTGGCTGAATTTGTTGCATGTCAAAGCAGATAGATAAAGATTTGTCTGGCCTCTCTTTTGCGATTTCGTAAAAAGCTTTAGAACGTAATTTGTGCATTTTAAGCTCTACCTGTGCCTTCTCCTTTTCGTCTGAAGTCACTTGTACTCTTAACTTATTTTCCAAAAAAGTGCAGTGCTGCAGACATCTGTAGCCGGGGACGAAAATCCAATGTTGAAGTCGGATTCAAATACTCGCCTAAACATCGTTATATTAACGTTTATCTGTATCACACGTATTATTGTATATCTCATGTAATTTTTTGACATTAAGTTCGTGATTTAAGTAAACCCACTTAGATTTTGCCCTGTTATAATGAGATTCTTTAGCAGGTAACGCAGCAATAAAACGCCGTACACTATCTTTTTGTTCGGCAAATTTCATACTCTTCCGGTCACCTCCCCTTTTTTCCTTGGGTATGTCACCTTTATCAATGGTTTTGGCTAAGTTATTAAGGCGGCGGCTAGTGAGTGACAAGGCTTGGCAAAAAAAAAACGTTTACAGACTGGCACTATACTTTTTCCGGTACTCAATAAAAAAAAAAGCAACAGAAAACTTGCGCTGTTTAGTTGCATTCTCTTTGGATCGTTTTATAGACATTGTAGAAATTAGCCGTGATAGATACATTTCTTGCTCAACTTTGCCCATTTTTGAGTATAACAAGTTTCGGTTTCGAATAGTGTCATCAATTATTAAAGAGCCACATTTAAACCTCTTCTTATTATTTCTACACGGTGCACAGTGTGGTATTATAAAAATCTAGCGGGACAAAATTATTTTGTCCCATATTATGTGTTATTAGGTTGTAAAATATAAATAAATAACAATAAAATAAAAAAAAATTGTAGTTTAAGACGTATAATTTAACAAGGGACATATTTTCACACGTTTACAACGAAATTAATATAAAAGTAAATATAATAAAACGTAATAAACCTAATAAATTTAGTACAATTAATATTAATTACCAGTAGAAGAAACAGATTCTTCAGAATCTTCGTCAGATTCTTCAAAACTTTCATCCGTATCTTCAGATTCTGATTCAGATCCATCAGAATCTTTATCTGTTTCGTCTACTGGTATTTCACATTCAATAATTGGAATTCTTATTTCTAATAGCTCATTTACCTCGGGTTTAATTTTACCACGTTTTGTTTTTGGAGCTGCACGTAAACTAGCAATATACGGATCCGATGAAATTAACAATCTATTAAGTAAATCTCGATTTGTATTAATTCTCGAAGATTTTCTTGTAAAAAGTTCCCTGAATTTCCTATTGTGCTTATTTCGTGCCTCTTGAGCTTCTTCAGACATTTGACCTATTGGTAAAACACATGCAGCAATTATATCTTTCCCGTGAAATAAAATTTTATGTACGCTTACTGGCATTGGGTACCACGAATACTCCTTAAAATACAATTCTCTTGTTGCCTTGGCGAATTCATGGAATTTATCAACATTTATAAAATACCCACTATTTATGGTCTCTAATATGATATGAAAGCGTTTGATAAGCTCCACATTGACACTAGTTATTTCTGCTGACTTTTCAGCATTTTGAAAAAACTTACGAGCTGTATTGCCATCATTTGTGTTTCCGGTCTGTTGTTTTGGCATATCTACTAAAAGACCCAATTCGCTTCTAAACTTTTCTTGCAAATACTTCTTTTTTTCAGCCACTTTAGTTTTATTTTCGGCTCCCCTAGCCTGCCATGTTTTTGTATCCAGACGGTAAGATATGTGCAGGATGCATTCAAATAATCTAATCCAAGAATGCAGAGGTGACATGCCCAGAGATAGAAATTCACTTTTTACCGGCTTTTCTAAAATAAGTTCTTCATTATTCATTTCACCGGGCTTGGCACCACATATGTAGCATGTTTGTGTGGATGTACATGAAGATACTGCATTACATATTTTACCGTCTATCATACAGAATATCAGTGTTGACTTTACTAATACTTCCATGTCATTTACAATAATTTTAGTAGGCACCAGTGATTTAGCTTGTTCTTTGATTTTGTCAACTTCGGTCACAATAACATTTGGGGTTTCTTTGGCAAAAACAAACTTTATGGGTCGACAATATCTGGTTGATGATGTCGAAGGGTTTTGCCAAACAATTTGTTTCCTACTTTGGCCATTCATTGCATACATTTGTATTGGCACCATTGAAATGCTGAACAAACTTTCATCACTAGCATGTGGTTCAGAAAATTTTTGTTTGTAACGATTTTGTTCTGCTCCATCACAACCCCATTTAACAATAATATCTAGGTTTCTTAATTCTTTTATCGTTTTCAGGACCTCTTCTTGTACTTTGCATAATCTTAATATAGTGTGATCCATTAAAGATTGAAGTTTAACTTCGGCATGTGTTTCTAAAATATTAATTTCACTTGGATAACATAATTTTTTTGCGGCTTTCACTTTGTAGTATGGTGGATACAGTTTTTTTTTATTAACTTTGGTTGCTCGCGTATGATACTATATTGGTGTGTTGTCAGATTTGCATCAACCATTAATGCCAGAGCTTGATCATTCGAAAACCCATCTTGCTTTGGGTTGATTAAACATCTTCGTGCTTTTTTTATTTGTGTACCTCTTCTGGGTGAAAACAGGCAAAGCTCCTTAACAATAGCTGCTGAATCCCTCTTTCCTGATTGGCGAAGCTGCATTTCGTTTGCCATCGATATCTCTTCTGGACACGTAGTTTCAAGAAGATGACGAATTCGCCGTCTTTTAGTTTTCTCACTACAAAATTCAAAGTCTTTCGGTGGTCTTCCAGCCCGGTTACTTGTTCCAGGTTGTGAAATATAAACGATAGTTTCACTGACAACACCTGCAAATGATATATTCTCTTCTAACCATAAAGAATTCGTTTTCAGAAAACGTTCACGATGTCTTCCGGATTTCGACCATTTTTCTTCGATTTTTTGACTAAGTCTACTGATTATATTGCTTTTAAAGTCTTCAAAATATCATCCGTAACAGACTGAATACCAAGTTCTTGCAAAATATATTGCAACAAAGCATTTTGTCTTGATTCTTTAGCGTTAGCAAACCAAACGTCAAAAAACGAACGACGAGAAATTTGTGAAGTCATTCTGAAAATAAGAAAATGTTGTATGAGTATCGCAAACTTTCGCAAGCAAATGAATACTTTTCTTGTAGTATATAAATATACCTTTCAGAAAAATATACCCAGTGTACAGGGAAGTGCAGAGAAACTAACTAAAACTTTAGATGAAACTGAAGAAGTACTGTTTATGATTAAATAAAAACCTCACTCTGTTAATTTACTATTTATGATTAAACTAATATACATACTATCAATAAAATATATGAAAATTTACCTTGAAAGTCACACAAACACGACAACAACACAAAATCACCACTAGCACAGAGAAACACAGCGTATTCATCGAGCGAACTCAGACGAATGAAACGCTAGCAGCGAGCGGCCGGTCCGGTCGGTCGGTATGGTTCAGGTAGCTGGCCGTCCCGACCTGTTTATACCTGCTATTGTTTCGCGTGGATTCCCAGAAAATGTACTAGATTGTAGTATAACTTGTTAGTTTATAATTTATTTCGTTAAAAGCATATTTTAAGACATGTTCCTAAATTGACTATTGTCCGTCTAGATTCTCAAAATATCATACTGTGCGGTGATTGAAAATTGAGAAGTAACGGATCCTTATCTTGATATCTAGTAAGAATAAAATCACGTTTTGGTGAGCAGAAAAAAAAATTACAAAATAAAGTAAAAAAGTGAGGTTATAAAATAATCTAATATAGGCAGCTTACTTCAAATCACGGTCGTTCTGCGACTTTCGCCCAACTTTCTTCTTTTTTTTTGACCCTAAATTGATTTAATTTTTTTTGCACAATATTATTATTAACAATACAAATCGAAGAACACAAATAGCAGCTGACTACCACAGATTACACTGAACACAGAGTATGTTTTTACTAATAAAAACAAAAGCTACTGTTGCCATATTAAAAAAGTGCTAAAATAAAAAAATGTTTCGCACTTAATCGGTTTTGATTGAAATCTTACAAATTTGTGTGAAAATTATTCCATTCTGAACGAAAACGTGCTCGCTTATTCAAAGCTGTTGAAACTTTTTTGTAATTATATCGTTATGATCGAAACCACCAACTTTGGATGCAATTTTAACTCAGTTTTAGGCCGTTTTGATTAGAAATGAGTTGAGATTCGTATTCAGCAGGCCTAAAACATTCGGATTAAAAAATAAAAGGTATTTTGACCAAAGGCGTAATTATACAGTTTTGTTCGCCAGCTCCTCATTTGATATTGCCCAAAATACGTACCTTATTTTATTTTATATTAATCAACTCATCAATCATTAATAGGTCACTAATAGTGACTTTAATAAATATTAATTTAGGCAGTAGAAACTTAGTTAGCTAAGTACCTATTATCTACCTTCACCTTTATTGAGTTACGTTTTGTGAAGAAAACGAGTTCAAACGTGTGCTAATTATTTTTATGGAAGTAGACTAAAATAAGAATGATTAGTATTATTGTCTGTAAAAAATAATATAAAAGCTTACCTCAAAGTTTGATTCATCAGACCACACAACATTCGACCAATCTTCCTCCGTGAAATGTTGGTGTCATTGAGCCCATTCCAAGCAGTGTTTTTTGTTTCTTTCTGAGAGCCATGGCTTCTTTCTTGCTTTACAGCCTTTTAATCCCGCTTCAGCAAGACTTTTTCGTATTGTTCGAGCACTAACAGTCTCTTTAATTTCCTCGGACACAGCAGCAGCGAGCGCAAAAGAAGTTTTTTTGCCGTCTTTTAGAGATTCGCAAATATGTATTCTGTCCTGGCGCTCAGTGGTAACGCGTTTTCTGCCAGTCCGGAATTTATTTGCATGTGAGCCAGTCTCATCAAACCGTTTAATAGCAGATTGCACCGCGCACCGTGAACATTTTACAATTTTGGCAATCTCTATTTGAGACTTCCCCTGTTCATGCAATAACTGAGTAACTGAGTAGTTTTTATTAGTTTCTCGTCACTTTTTCTTGGAATTTTCGAGAAATTAGAATGTAATTTCACCACTAAACCACACACGGTAACTTCTTTACCCTAGTAATAACAAATGAAAACTGAGAATGTGTCTGAGTATTTCTTCTTCCATTACCTGTATTTTGGGTTTTGCTCACCATATTTTTTATGACTCATAGAAATAGGTATTGGGTTTAGGTAAATAATACGTAGTTATATTCTGTAGTTTCTCTATTCTGTATAGGTACGTGGACTTAACAAAAGAAAAATGTTACACGGCAATTATCAGACGTCTTTAGTCGCCATAGATCACACGACAAGAGTAATGCCAGATACAAAAATAAAAATTACAGTGGATGGACACAGATAATTAATGTTTTTATTGTTCTATATCCAACACCCTTCTTCAATATTTTTATTGAGACAGACAGACAATATGCTCATTAAATCTATTTCTTTACTATAAATACTTCTATTTAATAATACATATAAAAAGTACTCTTTTATTGACTTTACAAACTATGATAGAACTTATTCTATTAACAAATTCAAATGAATACAAAACTTCTTAAACTTTTCTCTATTTAAACACTTGGTAAAAATATCTGCAAGCTGTCTGTTGGTACATATATATCTTAAGACTACTATTTGTTTTCTAACCTTATCCCTTAGAAAATGATACTTTAAATCATCCATACCCAGTGCGGGGTGGTCAAAGTGATCTCGATGTCTAGCCCACCCTAAGTAATATACAACACTAATGATGTGTGCGCAACTTCCTAATGTCCATTTGCCGCGGTAGCACGAGCAGTAATATTCTGTGATTGCGTTTATTTCATTTATATTCTCATCAAACATAATATAAGTCTAATACATTTTTGTCGTAACGTGTCGTGAGTGAATTCTGCACCTGATTAAAGTATTATTATTTCTGCCCTCTACTGCCGCTGGATTCAGAGAGTCGAGTATGATGTGCCTGGGATATCTCACATACTCGGTGTAAGCCATTTGGTAAGATTTGCCGAACATCATTACCCTTTCGTTTTTGCGTGTTGCGTACTATTTTCATAACTTCATATTGATAATCAACCATTTCCTCATCACTAAACTTATCTACATTCGAAGATATGCTTTTAAAAATGCCATAGTACAGCTCTCATCTTCCGTAGTAAAAGTTTTTATGAATTGCGCCATATTACTATTGAATCCCCGTAGTCATTGAAACAATCAAGTTACGAAGCATTCCAATCATCAAGAGATGAAAATATTCCCGCCGACAATGATTGAAATGTTCAAGAAGAATGAAAAGGCTTGAGCAAAAGTGCTAAACAAAAAGAAGACGTCTTCTCGAAAAAAAAGCAAGCAAAGCCATCATCTTTGGATGATTGCCCAGAATGGGATTTTATCAAAGATGCAAAGATTGGCCGAACACCAATACTTTTGAATGGGAATATCGCAGGATCCGTGCGTTTCAATGACCATTATTTAAATATCACGTCAACTTGTGCCTTTGATTCAATTTTTCAGGCAATTCTTAGCGGGCTGTTGACGAATAAAACATACTCTGACATTCTAAAATTATCGGATTGTCCGATTGTACATCTTGCACGAAGCGTCAGCGATAAAAAAAAATATTAAAAGAACATTATGTTCAAAAGGCTAAAATTTTGACAGCAATTCCCATTTTTCACGGTACTACGAGGATCTATACGAGGAACATAAAGCGCTTGTTTGCAGAATGTAATGCTGCTCACTTAGCCCAATTCCTATTTGAATAAATACCAAGTTACACGTGTCGCGTAAGTTGCTGCTGCGGATATAAGAACCAGAAGGAATACACATTTCTAAGTGTTAACATCGACATTATCCTTTGTCACGGTTTCCATCTGATACAAGAAGCAATCGATGACTCTACAGCATTGGAAAGATCTTATTTCAATTGTAAAAAGACAATACCGTGCTTGAACGAATATGGACCGCACTTAATGATCGATACTAGTGTTGTTAGCGATCCTGGATATCCAAACAGAGGAAAAATCGTTATTCACAGGTTAAATTCGCTGCAAAAAATTGTCAAAGTTGGTGCGAAGTCTTACATGATAGCGGGTGTCGTTGATTACAGTGCGGAATAAAAACATTACGTCTCGTATGTATTGACCGGTGAGTATTAATATAAATACGATGAGCTGAAAAAGAAATGTGAAACAACGAATCCAGGGACCACAATCAGTTCTCATCTTATCATATACGCAATATGCAGTGACCAATGAAAATATTGTAAAAATCGTCACGAGCTTATAGTTCTAAATAACAGGGTGGAAATTATGCGTACGTTTGCAAACTGATAAAAAGTATGCATTTAAATAAAACTATCTTTTCGGATTTTTTTATAATATTAATATAATATTAGTATAAAAGTAATTAAAATTATAAAAATGTTTAAAATTAAAATTAACAAATGTTGTAAGGTAATGTTGTAATTTTCAAGTTTTTTGAATTCATTTTGTTATTTTGTGGGTAGGCTGTCTGTAACAACTATATAATATCTTTGAGACATCTTTTTTCTCCCATGACCATGATTGCTGTAAAGCAATAGAAACGTCGGGAACCAAAACTTAAAATAAATCTGCGAAAAAATCCGAAAAGATAGTTTTATTTACATGTCAAATATTCGCGTAAATCTAAGAAAGTAAAAAGTATGCAGTTAATTATTTGATTCTTTATTTGAAACACTTTTTTTTGTCGCTTCGGTATAGGCCCGATTTTCAGCGAAAGTGCGACATTGCCCTGTTGTCGTGGCTTTTGGGACTACGTGACTGATTACGATGTCAAAAGACGCGTCCTGATAAGGGCTTCAAAATGCAAAAAAAACTTTGAATAAACTCGATCACTTTTTTTTAAATCGATATAGTGTGAAAAATGCGGTCGTTTTTCGCCCGATTTCGCTCAGAAAATAATTTATATCTCGAAAACGAAATGAGATATCGAAAAAATGAAAAAAACCCCTAGAGATACGATTTTGGGCTACATTTAAAAAATCATTGGAGGTGCGTATCATGGCTGGGTTATTCAGAAGTTGTACCTTTGTGACGCAGAGGTTACGCCCGAAGAGCGCGTGAGCGCAATATTGATAGTGAATAAATATTTTGGAACATGATTATATGTTTCAACGAAGTAATTCTTTATGTATAAATAAATATGTATTTAAACTAATAACTAACTAATATCTATACACATAATAAAACAGTAACTTAGCGAAATCTATACATGAAATATTTTTTTAAAACAATCACCGTAACCTATTGTGTACAGAATATATACCCCAAAACAATAGTTATTAAAATTTTTGTCTGTATGTCTGTTTGTCTGTTTGGGTGTGCGCGTTTCACGCAAAAATTATGGAACCGATTTTAACTAAATTTTGTGTAGTGGTAACTTATTACTCGGGTCATATATAATATAATTTAATCCCATTAATAAAATATTATAATTAATTGAAATATTATAAATGCGAAAGTTTGGATGGATGTTTGTTACTTAATCATACCAGAACGGCTGAACGGATCTAGATGAAAAGGACAGGGATAGATTATAGTCCCGAAAAAACGTACGAATCCCGTGGGATAAATTTGTTTTTGTTTTACACAAAGCAAGCGATCGACTATCTATTCAATACTAACCGTTAAAATGTACCTAGGGACGAACCCGCGCGAGGCGAGTGTGAGTCGCTAGTCCATATCTATACATATACTAAAATTCAAAGTCAAATCTATACATTAAATATTTTTTGGAAAATCTTATTGAAATAGTCATCATTATCGATTTTTCAATTTTAATTTTTTTTTTTCAATTTTAACTAAACTAATTACGTTTTCTAACGTAGTCGCGTCTTGTGTTCGTACTAAGATCGAAACCATTGGATTTGTTTGTTCTAATATGACGTTAATTGCCATTTGTTCGTAATAAGCAGCTTTGCTGCTATCACAATTAATTAATGCATACGTAAGATGCCTAATTTTATCTGCGAATGAATCGAAATTATCTTTATTTCGGTTTAATTTAATTAATTTTTGAACTAAGTCAATTTCGTCACGATTTTCACCAAATCTTTGAATTAATATATTTTTAATATCAATCCACGTTTTAAAATTTGTTTGCTCAGAGAGTGCCTCAACAGCTTTACCTGTGAGTTTATTTCGAATAAGACATGCTATACTACTGTCCTGTTTTTCTTCTAATAACTCTAACATATTTTCTACACAGTTTATGTAAAAATGAAGAGTTTTCCTATTCCCGTCGTATGTTGGGAGTAATAAGGATACAGTTGTATAGTCGACTATTACTTTGTTACTATTGTCTGAATTTATTTTAACAAAACAAATAGCACAAATAAAAATTTAAAATTATAAATTATATTCCAAGGGAATATTATGTGGACAGAAGGGATGCTTTGGGAATAATACATTTTATGCTTACCCCAAGAACATTCTTCTATGTTTGGTGAGTTGGGCTACTGCACGATGCTTAGTGCTGATGACTCGTTCTGGACCTCAAGCTGCTGGCTGCACGAATCACTCGTAAGTTCTTTTCGAATAGTATCGCGGTCACTGGTGACTAGAACTTTAGGCCAGGCCGTTAAGTCAGACACTATCCTACCGACTGCGCCAGTTAAGTGAGTGGACGCGACGAAGTTTTAAAAAAAACTTTATTTTTTACAACTTAGGTCTAACTAGTACAATTAGTAGCTTACAACTAACTTTATTCTAAAATAATCAGTTTATATAATACTCAATCTAGCGGATATGATACAGTATCCTAAACGTTTATTGTCTAATAACTTAACTCTAAATGGCTGCTGAAACCATTACACCTTACAATCACACTGCATAACTTAGTCTCGTATCGCACCGTGGGAGGTCTTATGGTAACGTAACTAGGGTTGAGAGAACTATTTTATTTTTGTTCTGCCCAGGGCAAGAGTCGCAATAAAGTAAAACATTTTTAAGGCCGGACCGCATTACAGCAGCACTGCGCGGCGCGTCGCTTCACGTCGCTCGACGGTACCTATCGCATTACAACTGCAGTAAGCAGCAGGTCGCGTCATTTCTGTACCAGTTCGCGAGCGGGCAACGTTACAAGATGAGCGATAGTGACGAGGATTTGGTCATTATTTCTTTGTTGTGTGCAGAAGAAGAAGGAATTATGGAAGAGAAAAAAAAGAAGAAGAAATGAATTGCTGACATACCAAGGTCACGCTATCAAGAAGGCGAATACCACTATTTGTTTCCTCGCCTACTTAATGACTCTACACGATTTCGTACTTACTTCAGAATGTCGAAAACAAAATTCTATAATTTATTGCACTGGATGAAACCACATATAAAGCAACAGGATACTCGTTTTAGAAAATCAATCGGTGCAGAAGAAAGACTCATGGTCACAATTAGGTAAGTATTTGTTTTTAGTTTAAATGTCGAATACAAACAGAATTTTATTTACTTAAGTACTTCTCAATACGTTTCCAAGCAAAGAACGAGCCGTTTTTAATACATAAATTTTACAAATCATGCACCACCAAACTATCTGGAGTAATATAGTATTGACGTTTAGGAGTACTCGTAGTAAGATTCGATGTATCAGTCAGACATTTATCACTCTTCATTGAAGTGCAAGGAAGTGGACTGTCTGCCTGAGTCTGAGTTAGAATATCAGTATATTCTAACTCAGACTCAGAACTCAAATATCTTGTTCTTGAAGGAGGTGTAAGAGTCTCACTACCAAAGCACTGGTTTTCTGGTCTAGAAATATTTTAAACATTCTGGAGGGGTTGACGCTGCTGAAGGTCAAATTCAGCTTGCGAAACTGTTAGATATAATTGATTTTTAATTTTTAATTGTACATCTGGAGGGAAAGTCACGACTGTATCGGCCATTGCTGTGAAAAATGAATGTATAGGGTTATTTCTGCTTGCTCTTGCTGTCTGATTTCCGCGACTGTCTAAATATTTCGCAACCTCAGATTTTTGTTGAATATCCTTTCTTACTTTTCTTTTTGTTATATCAGCAAACATTGCTGATGAAGTCGGTGCTGGAGTTGAACTTTTTGTAAATACATTATAATTATCCTCAGTATTAGACAGTGAGTTTGATGTATTTTTTGAGTCATCTTCGGTGGATGCACTTCTTTTTAATATGTTACTCTTCACTTGTCTTTCTTGAAAAAATAGTTTTAGAAAAACCATTTATTTTTCGTAGCGCCAGGGTTTTGATGTCGTTGCTCCATCTCCACTTTTAGTTTTCCTTCTTTTGAGGCTTCTGTTGTATCCATCTCGCAACGATTTCCATCTTTCCTTGCAAATTTTAGCTGAAAATAATAATAAAAGAAAATATTTTAGTATTTTTCAAAACATTAGTCTGTTCGGTAAAAATATTTTTAATTTAATTTAAGCAATTTTGAAACCTATAATAATAATTAATAATATTAAAGTCTTCTGTGTTTTTTTTTTTTTTAATTTTTAAGTAGTTTTTTAATTTAGTAGTGAAACTTTTTGACGTATTACGTATAAATAAATAAAATAAATGTTTTTTTTTTTTTCAGATTTTTGGCGACTGGGGATTCATTAAAAACAATAGGAGAAAGTTTTCGGCTCAGCTACTCAACTGTTCAAGAAATCGTGCATACTACTTGTGCAGTTATTTGGGAAGTGTTATCAAAATTAGTTATTCCTGAGCCAAATGAAGAAATGTGGAGAAAAATTGCTGAAGACTTTCATAACAAATGGAACTATCCTAATTATCTAGGAGCTCTGGATGGAAAGCATATAAAAATACAAGCTCCTTCCAAAAGTGGGTCACTATATTATAATTATAAAAAGTTTTTCTTAATCGTGTTGATGGCTTTAGTGGACGCAGATTATAGGTTTATAATTGTAAATGTGAGTGATCTTGGAAAAAACAGTGACGGTGGCATATTTTTCCGATCTGAACTTTGCAAAAAACTAGAACGTAACAGCTTAAATATACCTTCTCCAAAACCATTATCAGTAATAAGTAATCCAATGCCCTTTGTCATAGTAGGCGATGAAGCTTTCCCTCTGAAAACGTACCTCATGAGACCCTATCCTGGCACTCGATTAGATGATGAATCAAAAAAGATTTATAACTACCGTCATAGCCGTGCACGTCGTGTTTCAGAAAATGCCAAAAATTTAGAATTTTCTATCGCACAATAGTCCTTTGTCCGAAAAATGTAGATAACATAGTTCTGGCAACTTGTTGCCTTCACAATTTTCTGAGACATGATACAGTTACCTTTTTCGATGAACAACAACCTACCGAAGTAAATTTACCATCAGAAGCAGTTTGGGAAAATTTATCACGCGTAGGTGGTAATTTTGTAAACAATGCCTTCGAGGTTCGCGAAAAATTCAAAGATTATTTTACTTCTAATGAAGGGTCAGTGCCATGTCAAAGAGATAGAATCAGAAGAGGATGTCGGCGAGAAGTAGAATAAACATAAGTAATATGATTACTGATTTTAATAAAAACTAAATTTTAAAGACATCAAAACATTGTTTCACTTACCTGATACACCCATTTCTATTGCGATTTCTGCCCAATGTTTTCTTTCCTTGACTGGTTCATATAGTGTTCATGTTGGAGATCGTACAACTCTCGGTAAGCACTAACTATATTAATTAATTGTTTCTTCGTGTATCTCCATTTTCGAATACCAAATACAATGCGCGTGTATTCACCGAGTGCAGTACGCAAACTGAAGCGACGCGCCGCGCCGCTTGCTATGTCGCACTGAGCGTCACTGCACTGCGCGTCGCGGCGCTGCGCCTCAAAATATTCTCTCGGAGACAACTATGCCGCGACGCGCATCAACGCACAGTGCAGCACCGCCATAGTGCGACATGCACCATACGAAATGATTGAAATAATATTTCGACGCTTTGTGCCGCGCTGCGCCGCTATAATGCGGTCCGGCCTTTAACATGACGTTTATCAATTTCTAGTAGGAATTTATAAATACAAGTAGCAATTTCATTGCCAGCCCTTTTTCAGTCACTTTCTCCCCATTTATAACAATGCTCTATTTTGGTTTGGCTTTCATAGAATGTAATTGTACCGTTATAAACGACGTATTTACTAGAGTAATATAACAACATACGCTCTCGGTGAGGAGTATTAAGCACTTTTCGCAGGTCGAAGCTAACGGTGAGCGTATCGTTGGAAGTTAATTTTTGATGGATTTTAAATCTTTAGTAGCTAGCCTTTACACATTTGTCTTTTTTGGGTGTATGGAATCAAATATTTTAATCATCACTAAATACAGGGTTATTGGTAATTCGACGTATTCCCGTTAGAAGGTGATAGGGGTGACTATTTGCCATAATTTTGACCCCCATATGCATTATGCAAAAGTGAACCATTTTTGAGTTATCATGTTTTTTAACTTTTTCAAAATGAGTCAGAAATGCAACTTCAAAAATTTATTAAAAAAAAAGTATAAATTTAAACCTCATTTTCTCTTCTGATTTATAAAAACGGTTAAACACCAGTTATTTATCAATATTAAAACAACTATTATCGGTCCAAATTAAAAAATGCGAGACGAAAAACGATATTATTTCAATATTTTTTTGAAACTTTCTCCACTAAAATGCCTTAAAAACAAAAAAAAACGTTATGAAACTTGGCTTTCAGATTATTTTAAAAACATAACCGTTTTCTTAGCTCTTCAAAAATGCATAACAACTAGGAACTTATTTTAAAAAAAACTGAAAAAAATTGATCACAAAGCAAGCAGGCAGAATTTCGTATTCGAACTAAACTTAAGGTCGTTCTTTAAAATTTCCATAAAATTAATTAAAAACAATACCCAATATAAATAAAACAAAAAAATATAAATTTAAAATAAAATTTAGAACCAGTAACAGCTTAGTGATAATAACAATTAGTAATTAATAATAAGTAACAATTAAGACATTATGTAATTTAGCTTAATTAAAGTTCTTGCTCGAAGTGACTTCTCCTATTGCGTACGAAAAGTCGCATTCTTTTTCCGAGTTGTGACTTAACTATCGAAGTAGTCAAATTATTCCGCATCGCATTTGCTGCGTTTATAATTCTTGTTTTGAGTTTTTCCGCGGATGACATAGGCGAGACGTCATAAACCAGGGACTTCTGTGACCCCAGACATAGAAATCAACCAGCGTTAAGTCCGGACTTCTCGCACGCCATGGAATGGGTCCTAAAGCCATGGAACGGGAAAGTCTCTCCCGTGACCATGATTGCTGTAAAGCAATCGAAACGTCGGGAACCAAAAATCAAAATAAATCCGCGAAAAAATCCGAAAAGATAGTTTTATTTACATGATATACCAGCAAGACGGATGTCCTGCACATTTTGGTATCAATGTTAGGCGATGGCTCAATAGCCATTTTCCTAATCGTTGGATAGGGCGAGGAGTCCGGACTTAACGCCGGTTGATTTCTATTTCTGGGGTCTCATAAAATCCCTATTTTTCGACGTCTCGACTGTGTCATCCGCGAAAAAACTCCAAACAAGAATTATGAACGCAGCAAATGCGATGCGGAATAATTTGACTACTTCGATAGTTAAGTCACAACTCGGAAAAAGAATGCGACTTTGCGTACGCAATAGGGGAAGTCACTTCGAGCAAGAACTTTAATTAAGCTAAATTACATAATGTCTTAATTGTTACTTATTATTAATTAATAATTGTTATTACCACTAAGCTGTTACTGGTTCTAAATTTTATTTTAAATTTATATTTTTTTGTTTTATTTACATTGAGTATTGTTTTTAATTAATTTTATGGAAATTTTAAAGCACGACCTTAAGTTTAGTTCGAATACGAAATTCTGCCTGCTTCCTTTGTGATCAATTTTTTTCAGTTTTTTTTTTTAAATAAGTTCCTAGTTGTTATGCATTTTTTGAGAGCTAAGAAAATGGTTATGTTTTTAAAATAATCTGCAAGCCAAGTTTCATAACGTTTTTTTTTTTTGTTTTTAAGGCATTTTAGTGGAGAAAGTTTCAAAAAAATATTGAAATAATATCGTTTTTCGTCTCGCATTTTTTTAATTTGGACCGATAATAGTTGTTTTAATATTGATAAATAACTGGTGTTTAACCGTTTTTATAAATCAGAAGAGAATTTCTGACTCATTTTGAAAAAAGTTAAAAAACATGATAACTCAAAAATGGTTCACTTTTGCATAATGCATATGGGAGTCAAAATTATCGCGAATCGTCACCCCTATCACCTCCTAACGGGAATACGTCGAATTACCAATAACCCTGTATTTTTATAACAACTTTTTCACTTAGGTGTAATTAATTATTTTGACCGTATTTTAGATAAATCCTAAATAAATTTGTAGCATCTAGACTGGAGGGGCCACCGAAGTGACAGAACAAGTATTCTGTTTTACTTCTGCTGAAAAAAATATATCTCAAACAAGAACTGATGTTAACTTTGACAGTCTTATGCCTCATACATACGTAACGATTTATCGTAGCGATTTCAGACTGTGCAGATAAATCGAACGTTCCTAGTGCCTCCACACGCCTCCGATATCGACGTCGATCGGGCAGTTCTCCGCAGAAGCTCGCGCAAGATACACGTTAACAATGGAAGATTATGACGCACTTGTTATATTAGGCCTGGTTATGTGTTTAAAGAAAAAAAAGAAGCAGAGTCTATGGTGTAAAGACTGGCTCATGAAAAGGAAGCAATTTTCTCATACCAACTTGTTATGTGAGTTGAAATTCGCTCCGCAAGATTGGCATAACTATTTAAGGATGAATGAAGAGGTATATTTAAATCTGCTGGCTTTAGTTTCTCCGCTAATAAAGAAACAAGACACTGTAATGAGAGAAGCTATAAGTCCTCATGAAAGATTAACTGCTACACTGCGATTTCTAGCTACAGGACGTTCCTACCAATGTATGAAGTTTTCTACAATAATATCACCGCAAGCTCTTAGCCAAATAATCCCTGAAACCTGTCATGCTCTGTACGAGGTTCTACGGAAAGATTACTTAAAGGTAAGGAATGAAAAATACTGTATTAATCAACAAATTATTTATTAATTAAACTTTTAGGACGTATTGAAGAACATTTTACGAATAAGTTACTTTTTTATTCATCATTAAAATTACGTAAATAGGAAGTAATTGTATTATCAGATTGTGTATGGTCTGGCTCTACTGGTGATGTAAATTCCATCGATGATTGAGTGTGTGGTTCAGTGTAAATGATTTGAGTGTGTGGTTGAGTGAAAAGATTTTGAGTGTGTGGCTGAGTGTAAATGACTTGACTGTGTGACTTAGTGGAAAGGTTTTGAATTTGTGGCTGAGTGGAAAGGTTTTGTATGTGTGGCTGAGAGGAAAAGTTTTGAATGTGTGGCTGTGTGGAAAAACTAGTATTTGCAAAGTCATCATATTTTCTTACAGTATGTGATATAGTTAAGCTACCCATTTCAGCCAAGAGCAGAGTTTCATTAATTATTTTTTCTGCTATAATTCTCCGTTCTTTTGGTAACTCTTGTAGTTTCATCCCAACATTTTTGCCAAAAACCTCAAAACGATTATTAGGTTCTTTAGGCCTTTTAAAATGATCATTTACGGACTTAAGTACGTTTTAAATTAATGTATTTTTTTTTGGTCTTGGCCGAACACGACCCGAGATTGATGTAGCTCGTTCGCTGTCAGAATGGTTTGCCGGGGTCGGTGTGTCTGATTCGTTGTCGGAATAGGCCAGTGTTGGTGTGTCTCGATCGCTGTCTGGACAATCGTAGCTCGTTGAGCCGATGCCGGTGGTTGACTGCGTCTGTAAAATAGAAGAACTATTTATTATATTCCTGAAATTACTATACTAATCATGTACTCATTTTGTTACAGTTTCCAAAAACAGAAGAAGAGTGGAGAATAATAGCGAGAGAATTTGAGCAGAAGTGGAACTATCCTCACTGTTTAGGTGCTATTGATGGCAAGCACGTTGAAATCGTGCCCCCAAGTAACAGTGGCTCGTTTTATTATAACTATAAACATAGACACAGTATGGTATTACTAGCAATCGTTGATGCAAAATACAGATTCCTGTTAGTTGATTTTGGGACAAATGGAAGGGTTTCCGATGGCGGAGTATTGTTGAATACAAAATTTTATGAAAAACTTGAAAAAAAGGCGTTAAATATTCCTACAGAAGAAAGGTTACATAATAGTCCACGAATACTGCCATATGTATTTGTAGCTGATGACGCGTTTCCTCTAAGAAAGGACATGATGAAGCCATTTCGGCAAAATGACTTAGATAGTAGAATTAAGAAGATATATAATTATCGGACATCACGAGCACGCCGTATAGTCGAAAACGCTTTTGGTATACTAGCAGCGAGGTTCAGAATTTACAGAACACAAATGAATATGTCACCTGAAACTATTGGGTCAGTCGTAAGAGCAACCTGTGCTTTGCATAATTATTTAATGTCATCATCGCTTAATTCATACGCTCCTTCAGAATGTTTCGATAGTGAACATTATGAGGAAGGTACGATAACGTCAGGATTCACAACAAAGGACTCAACACTTGAACCATTACAAAGAACTACACAAGGCCGTACAATTCAAACAGCAAATCAGATAAGAAGTCAATTTATGACGTATTTTGTAACTGAAGGGAAAGTTCCTTGGCAAGACAATTTTGTTCATTAATGTCAAAATACAGGACTTGTATTCGAGTAATATAATTAAGCAATAAATATTTTTTCAGAAATAAAAACTTACCTCATTTTCGTCATCATCTATATTCGATGTAGATGGTCTCGGTACTTCTTGATCGTATAAAAAACTCAATAACTCAAAGTACCATAAACGAGGTTTATAAATCTCGTCAGTCCCTGCTCCAGATTTACAAGATTTTTAATTTTATTGAGCTCTTTTTTATATGTAGTTCGAAGATTATTAATCTTCTTAACCACTGTATCCCTGGTGGCATTTGGATCTATGGGTTTGTATTTTTCGATTAGCCTGTCGTAGGCCGCATTTTTTTTGTTGCGGTCGTGGTAATCCTTACATGTAGTCTTCCAAAGGCAAGTTTCGTTTCTGTAGCTTTCTATAAAATCTTGAAGTAGTTCGCGGTGTCCAACTCTTTCGTGTTCCGACATGTTTCTGTGAAAGCGATGTGCACGTGCGAACACTAGCAAGCTCCGTGAAGTACTGCCGAACTGAGCGATCGCCGTCCACACGCGACGATAAAACTGTGCAAATGTAATCGACAACGATTTATCTGATAGAAATTGCAACTGCCACCAGCGAACGATTATCGACAACGATTTTTCATACACACGATCTATAAAACTGCGCAAACTGGTCTGCACAGATTTATCGCTACGATAAATCGTTACGTATGTATGAGGCATTATTAGACAAAAAGCGGTTTTACTAAAAAACCTGGTTTAAACTTCCTTAAACTACGGTCTAAACTAAAATAGTATTACAAATCGTGGTTTTGCGATAAACCATAGAGTATATCACGGTCTAACGCTAAACCTCGGCGACCCCTAGTTTAACGATGGTTTAAATCACTAAATCGGATTTGTCAAAGTTTCTCTTTTAGGCTATATCATCGTTTTCATTGTATTGTGTTGTTTTAACTCGAAAATGGATATTAACATGGTCGATTTAATTGATATTGAGGATATTGAAGCAGCTGAGGTGTTGGAAATGCCACGCCGACACAATAGAAATCGTATTCGAGTCAATCCCATCGTTGAATTATCCGATGAAGATTTCAGGCAAAAGTATAGGTTTAATAAACGTTATGCAATGAAAATAGTAGACTTAGTAAGAGAAGATTTAACTAGAGATTCTCGAGGATGCCCTGTGTCTCCCGAAATACAAGTGTGTAGCGCATTACGAAGCTGGTCTCGATAAGTAGATTCAAAGCATAGATTGCATTTACCAAAACATTGGTAGCAATATAAACTAAATTATGTGTAAACTAATATTTTGTTTTAATAGAGTCTCACAACTTTTCATAAGCAAGATATGGAATAAAATTGCAGAAACCATAGCCCGAAAAACACATTGATTTATAAAAATGCCTGCTACATTGAGAGGACAAGAGGAAGCGATGCAAAAATTTTGCAGAATTGCAAATTTTCCTACAGTAATTGGTGCATTTGGCTGTACTCACATCAAAGTAAAAAAGCTAAGTGAAGATAGTGGTCAACTATAAATATTGTGGTGGACTGTATTAAAACACTATTTTTTTACTATTTTATTATTTATTGCTATCTAGCTTACTGTACTGGAACTGGAACTGGAATACACTTTACCCAAAAACACCCCTATATTTATACCCCAATTTACATGCGCAATCTACATACTACTGAGTGAGAACATTTCAAATGCCCCACTCTAATTGGCTACACAAAGTAATCAATATTTACACGTAAAGACATGTTTAAACTAAATCGGAACTAGTCGGGCGGCGGTCAGGTCGCCGCGGGTTTTTCCGGGCTCGTCGTCGGCAACAAATATATTAACCAAAAAGGTGTTGCATCAATTAATGTCCAGGTATTATTGATTTTACATTCATATTTTTCTTCCAAAATAAAGGGCAACGACTAGTCCACAGCCCCATCCCTAATGAGGCGTTGGTTATAGTGTTGGAAAATTGACTAACCTACCAAAAAATTCACTCAAAGTGTCCATGTGTAATGTGATTATTATACAATAAATAATAACCTGCCTTGGCTTGACATGGAATATGGATGCAGTGGAAAATTATAATTAAGATGTTTTGTGCATACAAAAAAAAACCTTTTTAAAATCTAGTAGTTTTAAAGGAGTGAGCAGACAAAAACACACAAGTGGCCAGTGACTTTGATCTATAATATGTACTGATAGTAAATACTTAATAATAAATACTAAAATATGTAACTATTGTTCCAGATAGTTTGCGATGCAGATTTAAAAATCATGGACATTGTTACTAGGCGGCGTGGGAGTGTTCATGACTCACGAATATTTAGAGAGAGTCGTTTGAAGCAGCGATTTGAGGCTGGTGCATTCTTAGGCATATTGCTAGGAGACAGTGGCTATACTTGCACACCATATTTGTTTACTCCGTTACTGCGTCCTATAACACCTCAAGAGGAGCGGTACAACACTGCTCACATTAGCACCAGAAATCCAGTGGAAAGATGTTTTAGGTTGTGGAAGCAGAGGTTCCGCTGTTTATTAAGAGGCCTTTACTGCAACATTGAAACTGCAAAAACAACAATTGTAGCATGTGCTGTATTGCACGATATTGCCATAGATATGAAGGAAGATATGCTTCATAGTGGATTAGATGACAATGATATAAAAACATCTGCAGCAGTAGTTTTGCCTGTGGAAAACAATGTACGTGGAAATATAAGAACACGGCATTTCATTTAAAGACACTTTTAATTAAAATAATATATTTTAAACTTAAACCTTACATAATGCATAATTCTAATTCTTATAACATTTTACAATCTTTTATATAGCATTTTAAATTAAAAAAATAAACAACTATAACGTAAATGCTTTATCTATACTAACATTATAAAGCTTGTTACGGAACTTTAATCGCCGCTGAACCTGTGTGGATTTCTAGACTCAGGACACAAACAATATCTCTCTCTACAGCAGTCACCCCACTGAAATGCCACCACTTACATATACCATCAATTCAAACGACCACATCAAAGGACCACATGAGTAATCGCTACGCTGTTGTACCGCCAGCTACGCTAAAGAAATGGAACCAAAATTACAGTAACCCAAAAATCGCAGCAATAGCCCTGAAACCACAAATAAGTAAGGGCCGATCACTGACCATCAGCACCGACAGCGACCATCTAGGACAAGTCCTGCAATAGTCGCTGTTCTACGGGGGGAGGTGTTACGGAACTTGAATCGCCGCATCAGCTTTACTCTACAAACCTCGCGCGGCGACGACAAGACTAGGCGCAGCAGCTACCTACATTTCGTCAATGCCAATGCCACAACTTCCTACAATAATTGTAGTATAAAAGGCATTACCTGGCTGCGTCTTCACTGATTTGATCTAACATCGATCGACAGTCATTTTAGTTGTAAGGACTTTTAGTTAATAAATTAATTTTAAGTTAATTTGCATTTCTTTGCATCCCCCGGCTGCCCCCAACGTAATTAGCTGAAGAGTTTGTTTGTTTGTTTGGTTGAACGCGCTAATCTCAGGAGCTACTAATCCGATTTAAAAAAATCTTTTTGCATTAGATAACCCGTTAACTGAGGAAGGCTATAGGCTATATATTATCCCGGAAAAATGTACGGTTCCCGTGGGATAGATATATATTTGTCTAGGGATGAACCCGAAGCGAAGCGAGGGTGAGTCGCTAGTTTATTTATATAAAGTTAGTCTTCACAAAACGATCAATGAACTTTTTATTACTATATAGGTAATTACAGTTAAAACCAGGTTCGCTAGATATTTCGTATGCTACAAATCGCGTCCGACGCACGACGCAGCGTGAGCAGCTAATCTTTTGCGTAGCGCGAAACCGACTGACTGCCCAAGTGAGCGCGTGAAGCGGGGCGACCCAACATTGGTACTCTGGACGCGGGCGCAACACAACGCTACACAATTTATATTTCTTATAACATTTTAAAATTATTTCCATAAATTTCTCCTATTAGGAAAGTAGTACTAGGGTTCTTCCTTTTTTTCTAATAATTTTATTTCCAGTTCCAGTTTTTTTATTTTTAATTCAGCAATTCTAACATTATACTGGTGATCCACTTCTAGCATATCTAATTGTTTTTTTTTTTTTAAATTCACTGTTGGACTTCAATATTGCTTCTTGCATTGCTTCTTTTCTGTAAAGTATTTACTCTTTATATTTTATTCTAAGCAAAGAATAAGAATATATTCTAGGATAATCTTTCTAACGTGCTTTGAGAACCCTTTTTACCCGAGTGCTTCCTAAGAATATTCTGTTTTTTTCTAGGAGTGCTTATTCCAACGTTTACCGTTGAGGTACCTGAAAGTATTTTAATTACATATAGACGAATTATATAAAAATCTTTAGTTCATGTGATATATTTTTTGAATATTAAAAATATGGTTAAAATAAAGGAATAAAATTATTGTATAATTTATCCCTTAACCAGGCTATGGATTAAGCATTTCCCACATAGATTTTTCAGGAGTTTTTACCAGGTTTTAGTAAAGGATCTACCACAATCTGTCAAAAACGCCAACATAGAAATATTACCTATGGTAACACAAAAAAAAAGTGGAACGGAACGCAAATGTCACTTTTGCAGCCATTTCATCTGTGGTCGGCCGTTGAACGAGCGTTTATGTGCAAGTGCAAGTGTATTTTTCATAATTATGGCGAATCGGAGAAAGATAAGTCGTACAACTTTTTGATATGTAGTAGAATTTGAGTTGTTCTAGTAATTTGTGCATAAAATATAGGTAAAAACTTCTAAAATATCATGATATAACGAAATAAAACATGTGGGGAACCATATGACCTAAGCCTGTGAATGCCTAATTATTGCGGGAGTTATATGTCCATTGCCCTGTGAATTGAAATCTTTATTTTATACTAGGTTTTTGCCGCGGGTTTTATTTAGGATTTACTAACGGTCATTTATCGAAATATAAAATGTGGCTAGTGGTAAAATTTTCTTGTCATTATTTGTCAGTCTACTTTAGTGTGTTTTTTGTTATTCAGGTAATAAACGATCAACAGATCGAAAATTTACTAAGCGAAATATTTTCATCAGAAGAAGAGAATGATGAAGATGATCCATATTTAGATTATGTCCCAAAACCATTCAACGCAAGATTGAACGAAATTCAAGGTATGTAAACCGAGAGTTATTACAAATATTAGACGATGATGCACATCAAGCTTATGAAGAGTCACCTGATGAGGAAATTCCACCTTGTATTACATTGTCTGCACCATCCTGTGATTTGCCTGAAACGCTTACTCCTTCTGTTGACGAAGAAAGGACAGCTTGCGTTTCGTTTGCACCATCGCCTAACTTACCTGCTCACCCTAAAATGCTTACTCCTTCTGTTGACGAAGCTTACCCGCTAATGTGCCAACTTATGCTGAATTGCAAGAACGGGATAGAATATGGACTACACATGTTGAAAATTTTAACGAGTTTAATTTTGACAAGTTATTAGAACCTACTAAACCATATAGCCAGCAGAGTCTCCCCATTGAATATTTCAGTAACTTATTTCCGGATGAGATTATTCAAATGATCGTCGAATACACAAATAAATATGCGAGCATGAAACAAAGCAAATTCTAGAGTGAGACCAACGTAAAGGAACTAAAAGCATTCCTAGCTATAATCATCCTAATGGGAATAAATCCTCAATCAGATATAGAGCTTTATTGGAGCGCAGATCGTTTTTACAATAACATAGAGATTAGTGATACAATGACTTGCGAAACATTGAAAAAAAATTGTTAGATTTTCTTAACAGGACTTTTCAAGAAAATGCCACCAACTCGGAATCCCAATCTGTGGATGAAAGTATGATAAAATTTAAAGGGCGCGACAGTAAGAAACAGTACATGCCGGCCAAACCCATCAAAAGAGGGTTCAAGGTATGGTGCCGTTGTGATATCACTTTCTTTTAAATTAAATTGTAAATTATTTTATGAACCTATATCAAAAATTAACATTTATGGAAATAGTAGATTATGATAGATTTGGTGATTTGTTTCATAAAAGAACTTGGAATATTATATGTCGCCATTGGTTGGCGCCACTAATATAAATTTAATAAAATAAATTATTGTTTTGTAATACATAATAGCAATAAATAACCACTTTGTTAATAAATTCGTATATTAATTATGTACTTTTATCTGAAAGAGATAGAATAGAAAATATTAATTGATTACAATACACTTGAAAATTGTATATAAACGGATAGATTGCAATGCTCATAGTTTCCTGTTGCTTCTGCGCCTAATATGCCTACGCGACGCTTAAAAGATCGGAATATTCATAAGAATAAGGGAGAAGATTTAATTAATACTGGAAACATTGCTTTAGTTCGGTTATACCAGCTTCAACAATTCAGAAGTGAGACATGGCAGGCCTATATAAAAAGGTTTACGGCCTAGAAAAAGAAAACACTACAAAAGAAATACCACAATTTTTGAGGAAGAAAGAGTTTTTTTTCTGACGATGATTATGGTAAACTTGTGATGAAGAAAACTGACGTTACTCAAATAGATGCCGAAGTAATCCCAATTTTTCAGCGAGACGAAAAAGACCGTAATATTAAGGCGTGGCTACATAAAATTTAACAATTAGGCGATGTGTGTGGAAGCGATCTTCCATTCAATTCATTATGCAGTTACGATTATGTGGATCGGCCAGATATTGGTACGACACTTAAATAATTACAATTTATCTTAGGCAGAATGGTCCGCGATCAACCGATTTTGTAGGGTTACTATAAACCATGTTAGCTCGAATCAAAACGGATGCAGAGCCAATGACAAAGTCTTTTCATAATAAAATATCATTACTTGAAAAGTGTTATATAAAAGGAGAAGAAGCTTTATTATGCATCATTAAAGGGTTACCAATAGAACTTCGTGCGAATGCTAAAGAATTCCAATGTGAGGCTCCACAACAGTTGTACTATGGCTACTTCTCATCGTTTGAAAGCATCCAGAAGATAGCAGGGTCATGGAGACGGAGTACCTATGGGAGGAGCTATAGAAAATAAATCAGAGTTTATTACGCATATCGAAGAAGAGGTCACGAAAGAAAGGATTGCAGAATGCCTCGCGGTGATTTTTGTCAACTAATGCGCCATACATATGTACATGCTCAGCTGAACCTAAATAAATGTTGCAAAATTTTTCAATTTCCTCACAAACTGTATTCGTGGCAAACATAGCATACACTCATTTAATATTTATCAATAATTTGACCTCGAGATAATCCCTCTGTTGTCTTCATCTATACTAATATTATAAAACTGAAGAGTTTGTTTGATTGTTTGTTTGTTTGTTTGGTTGAAAGCGCTAATCTCAGGAACTACTGGATGGAATTGAAAAATTATTTTTGTGTTGGATAGTCCATTTATCGAGGAAGGCTTTAGGCTATATATCATCCCGGAAAAATGTACGGTTCCCGTGGGATAGAGTTGGTTTTGTCTAGAGACGAACCCGAAGCGACGCGAGGGTGAGTCGCTAGTTGATTTCATATTTATAAGACCTATTACCATGTCAATCTACGTTCCTACTGAAATTTTTAAAATTCATAAAAAAAATTACGATATTGCAATAGCTGGATATTTAGATTCTAATAGAATGTATAATAGAATAAAAGAACGGTATTGAATATAGGTTTTTCCAATAAGGACGGGTTAATGTTGACCGGCTGTGGTGGCCATGTTGTTTTGGTGACATCTGTCAAATCTATTATTTATTATTCCATTACTGATTCACTTTCAAATCTATGTTCCCTAAGCTTTTTCTCGATTTTGTGTTTTCTGAGTTTCGTCATAATTGACTATATTTTTGGATTAATTTCTTTTAGTGACTCTTCTAGCTCTAAAAAGTATTCTTTAATTGTATCAGGTGAAACTTGAGTCCTCAACTTTTAAATGTTTTGACACATTCTCAAAGAAATAGAATCTTTATATCTTTTTAAGAATCTTGCGACAAAATCTGATCCTGGCACACTGTTTTTGGAACGCTAGTGAGTGATACCCATAATATCCAAATATAATTTAACCATAACCTATTTTTACTTATATTATGTTAGGGCTATTTTTTTTAACTTGTAAAACATTTTTATTAAACACTCTGGGAATTACTAAGAGAACTCTACGAACTGTAATCGAGGTAAGAAATTATAATGCTGGCATAGCCCCAAAAGACAACAGAGGTAAACATGGCAATCATAAAAAAGCAGAACTCGTACATTCTGTTAAAGACCATATTAATTCAGTCCCACGGATTGAATCGCGTTATTTAAGAGCTAACACGTCTAGAGAATTTAAAGATGGTGGTCTAACAATTGCTGAATTACATCATAATTACAAGACACAACGTTCTTCTCTACAAAAAGAGGCAGTAACGTACGACGTCTACGCAAACATTTTTAAAACTGATTTTAATATATCTTTTTTTTTTACCAAAGAAAGATCAGAGCGCTCTGTGCGAATCTTTCAAAAATGCAGTGGGTGAAGACAAAGATAAGTTGCTCCTAGAATATGATTTACAACAAAGAGAAAAACAATTAAGGTAAACCACCCAATCGTTGGCACTAGTCCCGCTCGACCGCCGGGAGCGAACGGACGCGTCGGAACATCGAAAACCACGCTCCGCTAGCTTCAACGGTGCGATAATTACGTTAAAAATCGATAAAAGTGGAAAAAAGTGACAAATTGATACGGAAAAAGTGACTATCATATGTGAAAAGTGACACTAAACAATAATAGTGAAAATTCGGACTCAAAATCAAAAAATTTGGACCTATTTTGGCTAAAAAACTAAAAACTTTTAAAGATTTTAACTGTTTTCCGCGTGCGGCGCTCGTTTAAGATCGACGACCCCCTGTTTTCTTTGGTGCGTTTAAAAGTGTAAAAAAAGACCTATCCGACGGTACCTCACTTGGATTTTTACGACCCCGGGAAGTGAGTGATTTTGACAAAAAAACAAGTTGGACACTTTTGCTCGTTTCCAAACGGAGAGTTGCGGAGAGCTGGAAATTACACCAAAGTTAAGAGGAGATCGAGACCTACCAGGAAAGCTTTAGTTCATCTTTCTACGACCACGGAGAACGAAGATATTCAATATCTAAAATTCCACAAAAAATTGACAAACTTCAGAAGGATTTTAAAAAATAAAATATCATTAGAAAGAAGAACTCTTCAGCTGTAAGAAGAAGAAAACAGAACGAAAACCGGATAAGAAACAGAGAAGATACAGCCTAATATACACTTTTAGGGAAAAAGTGTATATTAAAATAGTTAAAAGACTTCCCCGAGTTCTCTACACTCGGGATTTATATTATATATATACAATATTAAGAAATAGACGGAAGTCGGAAATCCTCAAAATGCACAGGACACCAGCAAAAATAACAAAACCATCGGCCGCAAAGGCAAGAACGGTCAAGGCGAAACCTACAACAACCGACCAAAAAATGGCATCCTCACCCAACTCGTCACAAAGCGTACCACCAGAAACAAGAAAATCTCCCAGATTATCAGAATGCGCTAGACAAAAATCCGACTTGGTACCACCTCACAAAGTTCTAACTGATGAATCACAAAAACACTACGACACTATAATGGAAAACCTGGCAGAAGCAAACAACATAAAGAAATCCATAAAAGAAAATATAAAAGAGGCCGCCTTTGCACTCCGGGACATGATAGAAGCGTACAATTGCAATATGACGGATCACTCTAGAGAAATCGTGTCGATAATCCTAAGAAAAATAGCCGAACAGGAAGATATAAGGCAAAAAAACCAACGAAGATATAAAAGAGATAAGCAATAAGCTAGAAAAATTAATGGAACAAGTAATAAAACAGGATATAGAAACCAAAAATAAAATAGCCGAACTACGTGAGGAAATAAGAACAAACAACAAAAACAACGAACAAAAGTTACTGGAAGAATTAAATGACCAAAATACCTTGAGTAAAAAGACCCATACATATATAACAGAACTTAAGAACGAAATGAAAACAAAATTAGATAATGAAGCATCAATGTTGGAAGAATTAAAGAAGCAGAACACCATATACGAAAAAACCCAACAGGACCTCCAGGATATAAAAGAAAATATAATAAGAGCATGACAAATATTACCTACCCAAAAAGAAAATCAAGTAACAAAAACATATGCCCAAACACTAAAAGAAGAAAGACCAAAGCCAACCCACTGCCTACTTGTAGGCACGGACAGTATAGCAGATACTAGTGAGGACGTCTTAACTAAGATAAAAACCACATTAAATGCAAGGAATAAGGGACTTCAGATATCGAAACTGAGGAAAGTAAAAGACCAGCGGGTATTGATAGGTAGTGGCAAAAAAGAAGACATAGATTACATAAAGGAGACGCTAGAAAATAAAAAATTTAAAGTTGAGACCAAAAAGAATAAAGAACCTTTAACAATTATAAGAAATTTATCTATAAGCAACACTGACGAGGACATACTTCAATCACTGGAGAAACAAAATTCAGACATCTTAGACCACATAGACTCATGAGGAATATAGAATTAGCATCAGACACAGACGCAGAGCAAGAAACCCGCTGGAAACCCACATAGTATTAGAAGTATCACCACAAGTATGGCAGGCCCTAACAACCGCCGGGAAAGTATACGTGGATGTACAAAGGGTTCCTGTATTCGACCTTTACCCCCTGGTCCAGTGCTCAAGACGTCTGGCATTCGGCCACGGGAAAAAGTGGTGTACGGAAACGGTAGATCTCTGTAGCCACTGCACTGGACCCCACATGCGTACTGAATGCCCAAGCCTGCTGGCAGGAGAGGAGCCCACGTGCAGGTACTGCCAGCAAGCCAAGTGCGCACAGACAAATCACAACAGCTTTGATATGCGCTGTCCAGTGAGGGGAAAGTGGGATGCACTTGCACGCTCCAGTATAGCATATATTTAAAACAGGCATCAGACAACAAACTGCACGGTATCATATAGCATACCCAGTATAAATAAATTATTTATACTACGCAAAATATTGTCGGAAAAGCACCAAATGAACCCACTTACATAAAACCATAAAATCATCATAAAACACGTACAGTAATTAAAAACTACTGGAAAAGTTTTAAATATAGTTTAAAATTATACGTAATAATTCTTAAATTAGAATAAAGTAAAAAAATAATAGTACTGGAAAAAAAACTACCAGTACAAATCTTAGTAGATAAAAAAAAATTAAGTATGAAACCCTGTATATATATCTATTGCTGCGCAATACATAGTATGTACATAGTAATAATACAGTAAATTAAGAATAAGTATAATAATACTACTCTAGATATAAAAATAGAATTAAGAAATAGATAGATTTATATCTAAATAGGCAAAAATAGCAATAATACACCAAGTATAAAAATGTAAAGAGTACAAACCTTGTAATATATAAGTAAATTATAATCACATAAAACCAGGAATTATATAAACTTAGATAAAAGTAAGTATGCTCCTCCCCTAATATAATAGAACAGCTATCATAGTTGTAAACAAAAACTCAAAACCCTTATGGTCAAAAAACTGTAAACAATCAAAAATGTAAAAAAGGTCTCTGAGTGCTATGTCAAAGGATTTTCGGCTACAAAAAAATAAAAAAAATAAAAAAATCGTTGGTACTCCTCCAATTATAATTGGCACCTAAGAGATTAGTTAAAAAAAAAAAACAAGGAAACTATAGACTATTCAAGTTCAGTATGCATTAAAAAGTAAAATAGAATTATTTTTCTGTTAGAAATTGGCAACACTGTTCCAATAACCAATATGGCGAGTTAGTTCTTAAGGTGAGAGCTTTATTAATCTTAGTATATCGCAGCTATTAGGCTTATGGATACTTTCGAAATAATTTTATACACTTAATTACATATCTAAGCAGTAGATTCAAAGATTATTTTTTTTTTATTTTTTTACATTTTTTTATTTATTTCCTGTGCCAACATGAATCCATCCATATGATCAATAAATTCATCAAAATCCTTTTATTGGCATAAGTGCCAATGTTAGGATTTCTACGAATATTATCAACAAACGAGTTTATGATCTATTTGTAAAGGATTTAAGTTAAGTTATTGTTTGTCCATCAATATTTTTTCTTTAACAGCAATTTCCAAATGTTGGCCCACAGTGCCAATAGCAAAAGCTATTTATTGGCAGTAGTACCCATAATATGAATAGAATATGGAGTGCTAATAACCTATGTGTATGTTTTTTATTCATATAGAGTACGTTGTAAAAAATGAAGAAACGAAATGAAAAAGAAACAAATAAAAAGAAGTCTAGAGGAAAAATAGACATAAGGAAACGAAAACAATATAGTGAGGAAAATATAAAAAATGCTTTAGACGCTATTAAAAATGGCATGGCCAAAAAGCAAGCAGCGAAACAATATCATGCTCCTCGGGCTACATTACAATTTCGCATTAAGAAACCAGATCATAAACCTCACCCTGGTCCGTACTTAACGCAGACGAAGAGAATAAAATAAAGAATCGGTTAGATGTCAGCCATGCGAAGGGTTTTCTTAAACGTAAAGAAGAGCTTTTTAACAGCGTATCAGAATTTATAAAAAAAGCGGCCGATCTTACCCGTTCAGAGACAACATTCCAGGAGATAAATGGTATAAACTCTTCTTAAAGCGGCACCTGGCAGGCTTATTATTTAAAATTAAGCGATCAGCAATAATTGTGCAGTCATTGCGCAGAAGACGCGCGATTGATCACTCCATGTAAAAAATAATCGTATAACTAAGCGATCGCTCGCTAATCGTTCGCTGATCGCCAAATGCAGTTTTCAGTAATCTGTGAAAAAATGTTAATTGACATTTAGAAATTGGATGCTAATTTGTTTTGTTTATATCTACATATCAACATTCTACTCGTAATTGATAATGGCAAATACAAATAGAGTGTCGAACGACCAGCTCGAAGAACTCTTAGAGTTCCTTAGCGAGCATCCTACCTTAGCCAAGGGAGTTGGGCTTGGAGCAAGATTCAAGGAAGCTGTCGACAAGCAATGGGACAGTCTTGCTACAAAGCTCAATTCCCATGGTTCTGGGTCGTCGAAATCTGGAGAACGATGGAAAAAGGTAAGTTCTCATAATATTATAGAAAAGAGATCCATTTTTAATCAATTAGTTGAAAAACTGCATGACTATAACATTTTATGAGATAGAGCTGTACTGCTCTTTATATTTTGTGCTAAATACTTTTGTTGTTAAAGTACTGGGCTGATATTAAGCATAAAAGCAAGGCTAGGCTAGCTAAACGGAGAAGGGATGCTTTGGGTACTGGTAGTGGTCCTTGTAGCCAAGATAACCTCTCCGAGGTAGACAAGAAAATCTTGTCTATCATCGGGGAGCAAGCTGTGTTTGGTGATAGTGAGCACCGAATTCCATTTGTAAGTTTCTTTAATAGCTTTTGTAAATATCTTTTTTTAATATTTTTATTATTTATGAAAACTAAATAATTATTCTTTTTTAGATCAGTGAACAAATAACACCAAAACCATCAACTTCATATGAATTACCGAGTAAGTTATTTAGAAGAGGGTCTGTGATGTGATGTGAGGGTTAGGCAATGGGATATTTAGGATGTTGAGAAAATATATTTTGTTTTATAATAACTTATCTTAGGCTGATTCATGTGAATTATTTATTTACTTAAAATATTTCGAGGCTTTAAGTAATGTTTTGGTTTAAATGTCATTTAAAACGGTGGTACTGCATGTCACACAATCATACCAATTCAATATTGTTTAGTAATATTGCAGTATTATTCTTTTTAGTTATAGGTTTCATATTATTCTTTTTTTATTTGAATTATCTTATAAATACATTTTAGGTAATAAAGAAGATGATGTGCATATCATGCTACCATCAGAGCCTGTTACTGTGGCCTCACCTTCCCCAAGAGGTCAAACATCAAACCTATGTAAGTGTTATGATTTTTATCAAACTACAAAGTACTGTAATAATATCATATCTCAAACTTAATATATAACAAAAAGATGATTATAAAAAAATGTATTTTAAATAATTTAATTTGTTTATTTTCAAAAAATTTTCTTTGTTTATTCACAGGCACTTCCCAAATTCCAGAAACTGATTCTCTATCAGTAAAAATGGACTTAAACACAGAACCACCACTGACTGGTGCTTATATTTATTTATAATAAAAAAATAATTAGTTTCCTTATTAAAATACATAAAGCTATAATCATATTACTTTACAGGATTAGATAGTCCAGTGATGCGACCACGTATCTATCGCCCACGAAGACTTAATAGCCCTTATAAATCTAAAACTACAGGTAAGATCACTTTTGAAAATTTTGTTAACAATAATAATTAATTAATGCTTTACTGTATTGTTTTCAATAAAATTAATATATTATTTTATTTCAGTTCAATCTAAAATTGACCCAGAATGGGTGAAGGATCTAGAGAATCGCAGAGTTGATGCTGAGACCAAGCTTGCAGAGGGTGCTCTTATTATGGCAGAGTCTACGAGAACACAAGCCGAAGCAGCTAAGGTGCAAGCAGATACGATGCGATCTCTTGTTGATCTTATATGTGTGTAACACGAAGATATCCATGCACTGATAGAGCTGGTTAAAGAACAAACTGGGAAAAAATAAAAATCATTTTGTAACATTAAATATTTTATATAATTAAAATAATTGTTTTATTCATTGTCTGGGGGCTGACCACAATCGTTGCACTATTCTGTCTCTTTGTAGTCTCCCACTGGCCAAGAGCTGTTGTTCTGAATCAGCACCCACAGCTAGAGGTGTTCGTGGAACTCGATGATTCAAATCATTTACAACATCATCATGGGGTAATTGTGGTACTGGCAGGCGATGTCTATTGCAAATATTATGTAACACAGAACAGGCATTAATATTGATAGCCACCATGTGGTGGTCATAATGTAGTACTCTGTGTGCCAATAGACATCTCCAACGCGCTTTTAGAACTCCAATGCAGCGCTCCACTGTATTTCTGGTACGACAGTGAACATTTGTGTAGTGCTCTTCTGCACTACCAGGTTCTGCATTTACAATTGGAGTTAAAAGCCATGGCCTCAGTGGATATCCAGAATCACCTATAAATTACCGATGCTTATTAAAAATATTCATATTGCTTTTTTAATGTAATATTATTAATTATTCTATGTACCTAGAAACCAGACATTTTCACCTCTACTGTGAAGCTCTTGGAGATGGCTCTGTATTTCTCCATTTTTCCATATGTATGCATCATGTGAAGCACCACCAAATGATGCATCAATATTTAAAATATTTAAATCACTATCACATATCTAGAAAAAGTACATTTATGTAGATTTGTGTACATGCATTATAATAATATATAATAATGGATTAAAATTTTCTTAAAATATATAAAGAAAAGGTAACCGACTGATTGATATATCAATGCACAGATATAACTACAGGACTGATTGAATTTTTTCATATAGATGGTTATTATGATGTAGGCACATACCTTAAGCATTATTTTTAAATTTAATCCTTGGAGGGTAAAATGGAACTTAATTTAAGTGAAACTGTTCGCGCCACTCGGGCGCGACGATTGGTTCCCTGATTTGCTTTCTCACTCTTACTCATGGATTCGGCGCGAGCGTCGCATGCGCGCCACTCGAAGAAAGTCACGCGTCGTCCACGGTTCGAGAAGGGTCGTTAAATTGAAAATATATGTAAAAGTAAAACCCTTCAGCTCATCTGCTCGTGTGTGAATTATTATAAGTATATTGCCGGCCGGCTTCTATTAAAGTGAACTATACAGACAATTGAACTAACCAGTGATAGTGAATATAGCGTATAATATAAAACTTTGTTGCACGTGTACCTATACGTGCAAAGGTATATTCAGCCCAGGAGCGTGCCACTCACTCGGCGCCATCCATCTATCATCCGCCCATCTACATTCCAAGTAAGTGCACACCCTTACATCTCTCTCCCTTACAACTCCAACCCCCGCTTCAGCTCATCGTCTATGTGAGGTGTCCCAGCCCTTACAAATTTTAGGGCTAGCCCCCTCAGAAACTTTGGGCTCAAAACTAGTTGTCATAAGTACAAAAAAATATGTATGAATTACTTACTATTTGAACATTTCTTGAATGGTAATGTTTTCTATTAAAAAATCTCTCCTCATGCTCTGTTGGCTTAATAAGAGCTACATGGGTACCATCTATACAACCCAAGCAACCAGGAAAACCAAATTTATTTGAAAAGCTAAAATAAAGTGAATTAGTGAATCATACAGTAAAAAATAGTTGTGAAACTACAATTTTTACAAATCTTCTAGTCCTTACCCATTTATTATTGCTTGTCTTTCTTGTCGAGACTGAGGGAAATGTATGTACTTGGCAAGTATACTGTGTGTATTTAATGCCCTAGTCACTTCTTTCACAGCATTAGATACACTAGCTTGACTGAGCCCATGCAAGTAGCTCATGCCAACAGGCTCTTGATAAGAGCCTGTGGCATAGAATGAGAGAGCTGTAAGCACCTTTAATATCACCATATTATATTAATATTAAGCGTCTTGTTAAGTCAATAAAATACAATATTGCACACATTACGATATTATTATTTAGTTTGCATTCAACAGAGATTTTTGTTCTCCTTTTCAACCGAGCCATGAATGGTTTTAACTCTGAGCATTCTTCATTCAGAACATTTATATGTTTAAACAGCTCCTTAGTAAGCCTGTAGTTGGCTTTGAAGTCAGTGTCAGAAAGCGCCAAAGCTTCGGCTTGATTTCGAAGGCTACGTCTCAATCGTGCTGTATCGCGGCTGTGACGCCTTTGGTTTTCACGATTCTCAATCTCTAGTGCTTCAAATAAAAGAAAAGCACGAGCCATGTCGAATGCAAATGTTCAAAAACCACCAAAATAATTAAAAATATTATTATCACATTTTATACATATAAAAAAACGCAGCTTATACAACAATATAAGAGAAAATTCTAAAAGAAATGACTAACAATAGATCAGCAATCGGCAAAAAATCACTTCTATCGCAAACTGTCAGATTATATTGCTTGTTGATTGCTATCGCATTGCTCTCGAAAGTCATACGTAATACGAAAAAATCGAAATTTCATAGATTAAAATGCACATTTAGTTCACCGATTGCTCGACAGAGGAAGCACTGTCACTTGTTTGCGATTGTTTCACTATTGCCGATACTTAATACGATTTTGCGATTGGACAGCAAATATTGTACGATTTTTGGTATCGCGAGTGGTTTGCTCGATACGTAATCAGCCTGCGGATATTGTTGTAAGAACTCCTGAAGCAGTAACTGCAGCAAGTGCTGCCGTATCAGAAAATGACATAAAAGGATGGTTTCAGGCAATTGTATATCTAAAAGATCACGGTTTGTTTGAAATTCTATTAGACCCAAAAAGAGTCTTGAATGGTGACGAAACCTATTTCGTGACAGGTGTGGTCTTGGCACCAAAGGGAGCAAGAAATGTTTACGAGATCGACCACGCCCCAGCTAAAAGTTCACTAACAGTGATGTTTACTTTTGCTGCCAATGGCGAAATCATCCCACCTATGGTTATATTCCCGTACAAGCGCTTGCCAAGTGAAATTGCTTCAAAGGTACCAGCAGATTTGGGGTATAGGCCTAAGTGACAATGGCTGGATGAAAACAGAAATTTTCTCTCAATATATAGAAAAAGTGTTACATCCGCATCTTGTGCGAAATCAAGTACCGTTCCCGGTTATTTTATTTGTAGATGGACACAAAACTCACCTCACTTACGCCGTCAGTGAGCTTTGTTCCTCATTGGACATTGTGGTTATAGCACTTTATCCCAATTGCACTCGATTGCTTCAGCCTGCAGATGTCTCAGCTTTTAGACCTCTAAAAGGTGGTTGGCAGAAGACGGTATTAGAGTGGCGGCGTGACAACCCATCTCGAGCTCTCACAAAAGTCGATTTTGTACCTAAGTCGTAATGCAAAATCCAAAGGTATAGAGACCTGTAACGAAGCTAACAGTAATACCTTAGTTGCTATTTATGATTTGCAGGCATTAATGCCAGTACAGCAATAGGTGAATCGTCTGCTTTCTTCTAAAAGTCAAAACTGAACTGCTTAAATTTTACTGTAAGTTCAATCTTTAAATTTTAAATAAATATTGCTTCTTATTTAGCCTTCATTTTTAGTAAATGTGTAGATAGCGGTACATTTCCCGATTTAATGAAACATAGTAAAGTAGTACTTTTATTTAAAAGGTGATAGATTTGAACTTGGAAATTATAGATCCATTTCAATATTACCTGCATTAAGCAAAATATTAGAAAAAAATGTTTTATACCAATTAAGTAGTTTCTTTTATTATAACTATTTTATGCATAGTGAAAAATATAGCTTCACCAAAGGTAAATCGACAACTGATGCGGATGGTGCGCTTCTTAGGCACATTTACGACACATGGGAGAAATCACAGAATGCTATTGGTGTATTTTGCGATTTATCTAAAGGTTTTGATTGTGTAGATCATTAAACACTTACTTAAACTAAATCACTATGGCATAAAGGGCGCTGCGCTTGGTTTTGTTCCTTCCTACCTCAATCAGAGAATTCAGATTTTTTTTTTTATACAAGAAAGGGGCAAACGAGCAAGCGATCCACCTGATGGTAAGTGGCTATCGCCGCTCATGGACATCTGCAACACAAGAGGAGTTGCGAATGCGTTGCCGGCCTTTAAGGGACCTGAAGACACGGCTCTTGAAGACCCCCATGTTATAGCGCTCAGGGAAAACCTCAGGAGGAAGATCATTCCACATTTTGCACGTGCGAGGTAGAAAAGAACGAGATGCACGTACATTTGAAGCATGCCAAGCATCTTAAATGTGTGGATGACATCCAACCCGGCGGCGAAGGGTGCGATGATAGAATCGTGACGGTGGCACCAAATCAAAAAGTTCATCAAAACACTCTCCATTGTAAAGACGATAAAGAACACACAGAGAGCCAACATCTCTCCGAAGGCTTAGAGGTTCCAAGTCGTCTGTGAGTATGAGATCGTCGACAATACGAACTGCCCGGCGTTAGATAGAGTCAAATGGAAGAAGTTGGTATTGGGGGGCGCCTGCCCAGAGATGAGAACAGTACTCCATGAGAGGGCGAACCTGTGCTTTATAGAGCAAAAGGCGATGCCCCGACGTGAAATACTGCTTCGCTCTGTTAAGGACACCCATTTTTTTGGAAGCCAGTTTAGCTTTTTCTTCCAGATGACGTCTAAATTGGACGTCGCTCGATATTTCGACCCCTAAGATCCCGATACTCTTACAGATGTTAAGGGTAGTGTTCTGGAACTCTGGCGCTATAGAGAATGGGGTTTTTTTAGTGGAGAACGCACAAACTTGTGTCTTTGAGGGGTTAAATTGGACAAGATTTCGTCGGCCCCAATCGGAGACCTGCTCCAGGGAAGTCTCAATCTCGGACACAAGTTGGACTCTGTTCTCCTCAACCTTAGCTCGAGAGATGCCTGCTCGGCCAGTATAATAGGCATCGACTGTACTGTCATCTGCATAGCAACGAGTGTTGCCAGTTAGCAACATATCGTTGATATGCAGAATAAACAGTGTAGGCGATAGTACTGAACCTTGGGGTACGCCAGCGTTAATCTGCACAGTGTCTGAGCATATACCGTCAATTACGACCTTTATGCTACGTCCAGAAAGAAAGCTAGCAACCCATTGGCATAATCTCTCGGAAAGTCCATATGATGGCAGCTTAGATAGAAGCGCCTTATGCCCGAGCCGATCGAAGGCCTTAGCGATATCGAGGCTAAGTGCTAACGCCTCCCCCTTACTCTCAATAGCAGCTGCCCAACGGTGAGTCAGATACGCTAGAAGATCACCAGTACTACGACCATGTCGAAATCCGTATTGTCGGTCGTTAATGAGCTGGTTCTCTTCTAGGTATGCTAGGAGCCTGGTATTTATCACGCGCTCCATCACCTTTGAGAGTATAGAGGTTATCGCGATGGGCCGGTAATTGGACGGGTCTGTGCGGTCACCCTTTTTGGGAATAGGGTGAACAATGGCAACCTTCCAAGAAGATGGGATTTGGCTAAGGGAGTAGAGTAGAGTGAACAGACGGGTTAAAACCGGTGTCAACTCTGGAGCACACGTCTTGAGTACAATGGCTGGAATACTGTCAGGCCCGCTGGACTTCTTGACATCAAGGGAGATAAGTGCTCGACGCACCTCACGTTGCGTGAAGCGTACGTCGGGCATCATGCTATCACACTGCGAGATGGTAGGCGGCGATAGTCCCCCGTCGTCAAGAGTTGAATTCGATGCAAAGAGAGAGCACAGGAGATCCGCTTTCTCTTTTGCAGAATGTGCCAGCGTGCTATCCGGTTTGCACAGGGTTGGTATGGAAGATCGACAGAAATTTCCTTCCGCAGCTTTGGCAAGAGCCCAAAAAGCACGTGATCCAGATGGAAGGCTTAGAAGTCTCTCGCCAATGATGCGGATATGGTCGTCTCTTGCCCTGGCCATTAGTGTCTTGCATGATCTAGAAGCAGCATTAAATTTCTTTTTAAGATCGGTTATGTTAGGATCCTTCGCTGTGCGAGCAGCAACCCAGGCCCGATAGGATTCCTGCTTATCGCTAGAAGCTCTAGCACAGGATGCATTGTACCAAGGTTGCGATCGACCGCCGATACGGACGGTAGAACTGGGAATGAAGCATTCCATTCCCTGCAAAATCGTATCCGCAATGGTATCAGCACAATACGAGGGATCATCCGATGAAAAGCAGATGCGCTTCCATGGGTAGGATGCGTAGAATTCGCGCAAGCCATCCCAATCTGCTGACTTATAGTATTGGAAAAATTTGCATTTCTTTGCATCCCCTGGCTGCCCTCAAACGTAATTACTTTCATAAGTATGCAAAAACCACTATTCTAAACACATGTCGCATAGTCCGAAAGTTTCTGCAAGACTATTCCCCTAATTATCAAACCATAACTAATGATGATTCTCACATCGCGTAAGCCCGTGAGATTCATTACACCGAAATTATATATTTAGAGAAAAAAAAATTGATTATAATAATAAATATGTAGGGACATTAACACACAGCAACATCTAGTTCCATGGTAAGCTACGAGAGCTGTGTTATGGATACCAGATAGTTGATACACTACACATACATAACTTTAAATACATACATATTATAAATATAAACACTCATGACTAGAGTACAAACATTCGTGCTCATCACACAAATGATTGCCTCCAGCGCGACCGCTGGCACAGCAAGTAGGGTCACTACATACTGAGCCAAACGGGTCGTGTATAATAAATCAAACGTCAAGTGTTGCAAATGTAAACAATACGGACATTATCAAAGCCAGTGCCCAAATAAAGCTAATAATCAACCAAACTACAAAAATATGCCAAGAAGACAAACAAACGCGTTTTGTTCTTAAGTGGAGAATTCAATAGAAATACGTGGTATATTGACTCGGGTGCGCATCTCACTGCTAATGAAAAATGGATAGCAAAATATTCATCTTACTTAGAAAACGAAGAAACATTGTGACAGAAACCGACGAATGTGAATACGAGGTACCAGTCATCGGCGTTTTATGTGTTCCTGAATTAACCACAAACTTATCTGTCAGCCAGTTGATCAGAAATGGTAATAAAGTCTCATTTACCGCGGGTGGTTGCAGTGTTTACAACAAAAATAGCGAGTTAGTAGTTATGGTTTCGCTGGTTAATATAGAAAAACAATACAAAATATAGGTAGACAGAAATCTGTGAAAAAACGTAGGAGATCATCTAGTACTGTTACGACGGATGAAAGCATTCAAATGAGTGCACACAGCGATTTCGATATACTACATACAATTAGTGATTTTTTTATCTGACTGTAATGTATGGAACAACAAGACTGACTATTTAAATAATAAGAAAGATTAAGACAAATAGTATTACTATCAAAAGAACAAGAAATAGAAAAAATAGTTAAAGAAATATACGAAATGGGAAATCAAATGGCCACTCACAATAAGTGTGTTGTTATGTTTTACTTTTATTAAATAAAAGTCTAGATTTAGATTTTTTAATTAATTGTTTAATCGCGCGATGTACTATTTATATATGACACAAGATTCGATAATAATCAGTTAAGTTATTGAAACAAAAAAATGATTTTACCTGCACTATCTCTTTCCCACAAGTGTTGCCAACCTAAAGATCCTAAACAACTAACAAGAAATACTATATTTAAATAAAGTATGTTACATTGTACTTTAACAGAGCGTAAGGAAAGTATTATAGAAAATATTCAACAAGACAAAGACAGTCAGGATATTCTGAAAAACATCCAGAAAATAACTGTGGAAATATACATACTTAAAATATAACTTTAATTCCACATTTTGCCACACCAAAGACGAAAATGTATCGTAAACGTATTTTGCATAAAACCTCATTGCTTACACCAAACTGTAAAAAACAAGAAGGAAGCTCGATTTTTGTAGGCATGCTAAACAGTCCGCCAAATTACTGTCAACAGAATTGTCATTTGAAAAAATAACAGAGTATTCTACACCTGCTGCAAACACACTTATGAGCATGCAAGTGTCACAATCTTCAAAAAAAAACCAGGACGTACTCGTAGTTTTAGCAAGGAACAAAAATTGTATTGCTTATGCTTTTTAAAGCAGAGCTTTAAGTGTTACAGATACTTGCAAAAAAATATTTACTTTGCCTAGCAAGGTAACACTTAATAAATTCATCTGTAAATTACAAATTGAAGCTGGTGTTAACACACATATCTCTGAAGCAAGCAGTAAAGAGGTATGTAAAATACTTCATATATAATATTATGTCAGACTAAAGGAATAGTATATAAATATTCATAACATTATTATTACATATGTATTCTGGGTATGTATTCATTTGTAGATTTTCTTAAGATTGTTTGTACCCCTTCCTTCTCTATTTCTTTCTCTTCACCCAAAGGTAGAGCTCTCAAGCGATAAGGCGGCCTATTATACTTTTCCTCTTTAATCACTCGACTATGTAATGTAAAATAATGGTGTGCAATAAAGAATATTTGATATTTTATATACAGGTATTAACATGGGAAGAAAATAAAAAAATTGCTCTATTTTGTTTGATGACCCTTGAGCCTGCCATAAGTTACAACCAAAATAGTGACGTTATTGAAGAATTTTTGAAATGCAATAACAGGGCAAATGATTTTGCTGATCATACATTAGTTTTTATGTTGAGAGGAGCTCTTCAAAAATGGGATCAGCTTGTTGCCTTTTACTATTGTAAAGAGTAAACATCGGCAATAGAGCTTAAACAAGTCCTAAATGAAATTGTTTCAGCCATAATTGAGACTGGATTATTAACCAGTAGCTATGATTTGTGATCATGGATCGGCATTTCGATCGGCCCTTAAAAACTTAAGGCAAGAAAGTCGACGTAGACAAATATTAGTTGGGGAGGTGATTGGTGAGTACTAATTGTATAATGTATGTATGTTTTCAATACCTCATTAGACTAGCTAGTGGTCTGCTAGTGTGGGTTCGAGACCCTGTCATGTTTGATATCCAGACTTCGAGAATTGAAGGAATGAAGAGTGCACTTTTGTCTCCACAGTTACATATACTCATATGCTATAATATGCCCTACGGATGTTCAGTCTTAGTGAGACTGGCCGTCGCGCCGTGAACAGAATAGGTGGTTAGAAGAACCGATTGTCAATCATTATTTTTATTTTATTTTTAGGTTTCTAACATAGGTACTTATGTTATACAAACTCATAACCGTAAATTGGCTTTCAGATGACGTCTTTATATTTGGAGGATACCACTTGAGTGTGCTATTTGATCCACCTCATCTCATCAAGGGTATACGAAATATTTTTTTTAAAAACAATGTTAAATTTAATAATAAAATATCAAAATGGAGTGACTTTATAGAAGTGTATAAAACGAACTGCAAACAAGCAAGGTCGAGATTACTCCACAAATTGAATGATGAACATATCATACCTGAAAAAATTAAAAAGATGAAGGTACATTTTTTTAACAGTAATAGATATTATAAGTTTTGTTCGTGTAGTAATAATAAGTTTAATAGGATATAATTTCCTAAACAAAAACACCCTTGTTTAATTTGTAACTTGAGCAAAACTCCACTTCACCAACTGAGAAGTCTACAAATTAAAAAAAAAAATATTTTTTAGGTAAAAAATCGTACGCGCGTGTTTAGCAAGACTATGGCCGCAACTTTAGCATACTCTTCTGAATTTTGTAAGTATTTACGTCATCATGACCATTCTTCTGCTTTAATGCTAATTTTATTTGGAGCTGTTTTATCTAAAATATATATTTATTATTTAATCATTTAAGTATATTTCGTCATCATCCCCAATGCCATTTCCAAACCTCTCTGTTATTTTTATTTTGAAAGTATTGTGAGCCCTCAAGTTGTCTTGATGTCAAAAGGACTACAGCATATAGTGTATGTACAAACCAGTTTTTTGGTTGTTTCAGCTAACTATTCTGATGGGAGTCCAGTCAGCCCTACATTAAAAAACACAGCTGAAGTAACGGAGTTCCTAGACCAGCTATTTGACTCTGTAAATGGAGCTAGTTTCGTCGGCTTGAGAAGAAGAAAGCCACTGAGAAGCGTCGTGAAGAAAGATTCTGAATGTCATAAATTTTGGAAGGAAGCAACTGAAAAATTAACAAAAATGAGATTTATTGATAAATTAGGAAAAGAAAAATCGGTACCTTCATTAATGAATTGGATTGTATCCTTAAATAGTTTATTGAGATTGTGGCAGTTTTTTAATTTAAAAAAATATTAAAATTATGCGCCCGTGCTATTTTAATACTGACGTGTTAGAAAATTTCTTTGGTAAGGTGCGGGCGTATAATTACAGATATAATAATCCAGACTACCACACATTTAAAAACACCTTTAGATGTTTGCTAATCACAGGTTTTATAAAGTTCCACTCAAATTATTTTCATTGTGAAGAAGATTCGGATGACCAACTGTTAAATATGGAAATATTGTTCAAAACAACAAGTCATACAAAGTCAAAGGTGTCACCGGAGTCTTCTGATTATACTCAGAGTTATCCAGAAATCATTTCTTATGACACAGCTGTTCAAGAAAGAATCAATGTACACTCACACCGCTATACTGCAGGGTGGGTCATAAGAAAAATACTGAAAAATATGAAATGTTCCATTTGTGAATCGAATTTATTATCAAATCAAGCATGGAGTAAAATTGGCATTTATTTAAATGTAATTGAGGAATAAATTCTGAGAGGCTTTTTTCGGCTTTAACGAACTTCTTTTATTACTGATGGTCATTCCAGCCTTTGAAAATATCTTCTCACATGGCATTGACGTTGCTTGCACACATAACCGACGCTTCATTAATATATATAAATGTGGATAGAGGAGACGCGCTCATTCCACTACTTTAATAGATCATCCATTCGTGTTATAAGTGGTTCGTTAAGGTATTTATATAGTTCCATTATACTTGCACCTGTAGGGTTTTTTATTATTTTGTTTTCCACTTCTTTGTCAAATGATGCCCAGGAGCTGTCAGAAGTAGAAGGATGCGGCTGGCTGTCGTGTTCTGGTAATGATGTTGCATTTGCGAGAAAATTCTCGCGCAAACAAGTTTCGCGCAACATCAAGTTTTCCTTTAATAATTTTCATGCAGTTATCATATTTTGCTTTGTTAGTAAATGCATGCTTTTTAAAGCGGGGATCTAGAAATGGTGCTTCTGCAGCCAAAACGTAACTCACCACGATAAGGACGCGATGGTTAAGCTAATTTAGAAGGCTTACGAGTAATTAAATATATTCCTTAAGTCGTGCAGAAGGAGCATTTTCTGTACAATTGCTTTAACCTGATCCAATCACCTTTTTAATATTAGAGAAACTGTGTTGAACTACAAGGTTCACCGTGTGAGCGAAACAAGTAAAATGGTGCTAAGTTGTTAAATAAACGGCTGCTATAATATTTGTCGCATTGTCAGTTATTATTCCTGATATTTTATTTGATATATCCCAAGTCGCAACTTCACTTATCAAAAAGATCTATAAGTTTTCTGCCGTGTATTGTTCGTCCCATTCAGTGCAGCCTAACAGAACCGATTTAAGTATAGTATCCTGGTCAATATAGTGAGCTGTCAGCTCAACAAAACTTGTGTTACTTATCGATGTCCTGCCATCGGTGGTTAAGCATATGGCATCGGCTTCTGTTTGCAATTGTAGTATTTATTTTTTGTCGTTTGATAAAGTTTAGATATTAAGCTGAAAGATATTGTTTTGTGAGAATGTAATGTGTATGTGGGAAATATAGTTTGAAAAATACTTTTAAATTTAACCTCTTCAATTATTGCAAACGATAACTCTTGACTATATATTTTACAAACTGCCTCGGTGGTGTAGTGGCTAGCATGTACGGCTGCACATCCTGAGGTCCTGGGTTCGAGTCCCGGGTCGGGCCAAGTTTAGTTATTGAGTCTTTCTGTATAGTAAGCCTCAGTAACAGCCCGGAGTTGGGAAGTTGGCGGTGTTTCACCCCCGTGCCTCGGAGAGCACGTAAATCCGTCGGTCCTGCGCCTTAACTCTCACCGGTCGTGTCGAGTAGTCGTCCCACCGGAGTATGAGAGTGACAGGAATAGAGAGTGCACTTGTGTCTGCGCGTACATTTGTGCACTATAATATCCCCTGCGCAGTTGGCTAGTCTCAATGAGATTGGCCGCCGTGGCCGGAATCGGTCAGGAGGACATTATTATATATATTTTACAATTTGTCCATCAAGCTGCTTTGTTTTGTTGATTGGTAATGGTGTCGTAGACAGCGAAATTATTAATTTTTGACTGTCATGAATATCGTGTCATCAAATCTTTGAGTTCTGACAAAGAATTCACATTTACTTGGACTTATCAAGGAGAAGAATCCAAAAAAGAAGGATAGAAGACTATAAAACTGTCTGCAGATGAGCACTTCTTCATCCCAAAGTGACTACGAGCAGTAACAAATATATCTTGCCAAGTCTTCGTAAAAAAACTCCGTCACAGTTGTTTCAGTGCCTTTCAACATAGTTTCAGCCTCCATACAATGCAGCGTACTTGCATGTTCGTGAACCGCACTATAATGGGCCTGACAAATTCCTTCTTCACACCTAATCTGTGACAGGATTCAATTGTGTCAGGCTTGAAGTCTAACAGCTTCATTTGGCTGGTTAATACTTTCATGACTATATTTTCTTTTACTATAAATCCTATTCGTTGCTTCGAAATCTTGAAAAGATATTGCATACTAGTATAGGAATCTCCTGTAGCGTAATAACGAGATGTTAGTGTTAACCTTTCCGTGACTCTGATTGCTTTTCTCTAATTTGTTTCTTTTTTATGTAATTTAGGTCCAATTAAATTCACGAGTTCTTCAAAATCAATCGGAGACATGCGCACAAAGTTTTTATATTGTCCAGTAATTATTTGGTTTTTAGTATTGTTATTAACGACAAACCACCAGGTACGTCTCTGTTTATAAATAAGTTTAATTTCCAATAAGATTTCTTTTCCTTTTTAATTTGGATTAAACAATAATTTAGTAGAATCAAAGATCCCACTATAACCTCGTCGTCAGACATCTTGATTGAAAGTGTCTTGTGAATCTAGAGCACGGGCGAGCAAAAGAGTTCACACGACATAACGTAACATGCTCGCTGTGAATTTCAACATTCTTTCTCAGATAAGTGTTTTTCGCGTCTATTTCAGTGACTCGCAAAAACCCCAATTCATTTTTCTCGGAATTCTGGTAACTTATTTTTTATTAATTAACCCTGACTCTCATTAACAAAATGGTAAGAGTCCCTTGTGAACGCTGATGTTTTTCCTCTGAGTGTTGAGAGTACTTTCGCTACTAGTTGAGCTAATTATATTTTTTTTTAATTGATTTTGTTATTTTGTATGTAGGCTGTCTATAACAACTATATAATACCTTTGACATATCTAACATCTTAGTCTTTCCCGTGACCATGATTGCTGTAAAGCATTCGAAACTTCGGGTACCAGAAATCAAAATAAATCCGCGAAAAAATCCGAAAAGATAGTTTTATTTAAAAAATGTCAAATATTCGCGTAAATCTAAAAAAGAAGAAAGAGATTAAAAGTCGTGAGGTAATGACTAGCTCTGATGATTATTACAAAATATACATAAATCATGGAACCATGTATTACTTGGGAATTGATATAAAAGTTTACGACTGGAAACTATAATCAGCTAATGTCGTATAAACTACAACCAACGTGCACTATTCAATAAAAAAATCGAAGAGATATTTTCTTAAAAGGATTCGTGACAAACATAATGTGTATATTCGAGTGGAAAAGTCTTACCAAAATACTTTAAATAAGTATCAAAATATCTGACAATAAAAAAAATAAAAATCAAAGGCAAAAAGAAGGTTTCTGCTATAAACCCATATGTAATTAAATTATACGCTGACGTTAAATAAGACATATTAATTATTAATTACACATTTTGGAGAGAAGTATTTTGTTATTTTGTTTATTTCCTTTTGTATTAGGGTCTTTTTACTTTGTATATTTTGTCTTTCGATAAATACCCTTGATAGGTTTAATAATGTTCATTCACTGTTTGGTTGTTATAGTGTCATCATCATGTCTCGTACCGCGCGCAAGTCTACCGCACGCCGTCAGACGTCGTATCCTGCGCCTGCTGCCAGATTGAGAGATAGACGTTATTTCTTGACGGAACAAGAGATGAATATTATTACCGATCATTACGACTATATGAACTCTGTGGATGGTGTTTTAAAATTTCAGCTGAAAGTCTACTACCCATTGTATACGTATCCGTTGATACCGTTGTGTTTGGATTGTGTGAGAAAGTGTATTGCTTCAATTACTCTACTGTAATCATAACCGATTACATATTTCCAGGTGACGTCAGCTCTTCTTTATTGAGTTTTTTGCAATGTTAGTTTTGTGCAAAGAGATTATTTGTAATTTTATCTTAGGACAACTGTTAGATTTACGTTATTAAAAATAAGTACTATCAAGACCTAAATCATCTACTGCTCATGAACAGGTTGTTTCAGACTGTGATTTCTCTGAAGAATTACCAGCTGTAATTGTTACTACCCAGCCAACCCGAAATATTGTTTCAGCATCAAAATCAGTCATATCATGGTGTTAAAAAACGAATTAGAATTATGTAGGAGTTAGGGACTTGTAGGCCGAGTAACAGCGCTTGGGTAATTCCCTTGCACATTGTTCCTAAAAAGACGGCAGTATAAGACCTTGTGGTGATTATAGACGATTTAATGTAGTGACAAAACCAGATCGCTACCCAGTTCCTAGAGTTTAAGATTTCACGTACAATTTAGGTAATAAAATGTATTTTCCAAGTTAGACATTAATATAGCAAATAATTGTATTGCAGAAAATGATATAAAAAACAGCAGTCATCGCAGTTTTCGGTTTATTTGAATTTTTATCTTTTGGCTTGCGAAACGCAGCCCAAACCTTCCAGCGTTTCATGCATCATACAGTCTTAGAGGGATTAGATTTCTTATTTAATTTCGCTAATGATATAGTATTTAGTTACGACAATGAAGATAAACATAAGTCACATTTAGAACAAGATTTTGAGCGTTTCAATAAATTAGGCATAACAATAAAAAATTTATAATGTATTTTGGCAAGAAAAATGTGAAATTTTTAAGATATTTAGTATCAACCTAGGGAATTTAGCCATTAGAAGACAAAGTAAAAGCAGTTCTTCCCAAAACTGAACCCCGGAAAAATATGGTACTTACGACAGAGAACTATTAGCTTTTTACTTAGCAATAATTCACTTATATACTTATAATAACATGATTGACAGTTGCGAATTAATATTTTTTACTGATCACAAACCGGTTTCATTTGCATTCGATAAATTAGAAACAAATATGGAATTATCACGGCGAGCTAGGTAAATTATGTTTATTAGTTAATTTAGTACAGACATACGTTATAATAGTGGTAATGATAAAATTGTAACTGATTATAATTAGTCTATAATTGAAACAATAACATGTCCCACGAAGATCGATTTCGCTGGTCTAACAGTTGTACAGGAAACGGACGAACAGCTTGCAAAATTGTTAAACGACTCAAATGCCAAAAATATTAATAAAATTTTAGCTACCAAAAGCCAAACAAACAAAAATACCCTAGATATGGTTACAACTTCGCAACTTAATATAATTCGCGACCTTATTGTTCTTCTTGGCCCTTTGAAAGAAGCTACTGAAGAAATAAGTGGTGCCAATTATGTGACGGCAAGCTTAGCCATTTCTCTATTAAATTTAGTTTACCAAGTAACCGATCAATCAACTCCGTCGACCACTGTAGGAATAAATAAATATAACAGGCTTTACTCAAAAAAATTGAAGAGAAACTACTTCCTCTAGAACGAAATACTTTTCTCTCAGTAGCTACAATTTTGGACCCTCGTTTCAAGCGTATCCACTTTAATTCTCCAATTGCCGTATCAAATGCTATATCAAAAATAAGCGACGATATTCGCTCAGAATATAGACGTAGAGGACAACGTTCTCCGGATGTAAGGTCTGACCGAGCAACATCAGAAAAAAATCAAGCGAGTCATCAATCTGGTGCAGGCATGAGCAGCTTTTAAATCTGAGAACAGCTACGCAAGAGGTCCCAAGTAAAGATGTGTCAACTCGATTTACTAACTCGAGTTAACTCGAGTTGGGCTTAGCTCGAGTTAACTCGAGTTGAATTCTCTCTGACTCGAATTTGGCATTCTTACGGAAGAGCGGCGATTCGTTCGTTTTTTGCAAAATCGCTCCTATTACAACCGGATAAGATGCTACAGTATTTAACTTAAATCACTGTCGACCGTACTCCCGCCATAGCGTATGACGTATTAACCGAATGACAGCGATATGGCGCGAAGTTTGCCGATCATTTGTTACTATATTCATTAGCTAACAAATGTCATAATATTACAGATTTGACAATTGATGTTAACTTTGAGTGCCGGTTGTTGTTGTTAGTTTTTCGTGTTATTAAGTACTAAATATGCCAGGACCTAAAAGGAAATCTCTTGTTTGGGATGTATTTGAATCGCCAGTGAGTGGACGTGTTAAGTGCACACAGTGTTCAGATACATTCAAATATATTGGGAATACGACAGCATTATTAAATCATATTAAAAAGAAGCACCCAAGTGTTGCTGTCGTAGAAACTAATAATTTAAATCAGACTTCATCGTCAACAAATGGAAATAATATTTCCGTTGATCCGTCGCAGTTGCAGCCATCTACATTGGAGGTAAAGCCTCCTCAAAAAAGATTGAGGCTAACTCAAACCCGCCTGACCGTTCCAAAGAAGATTGCACAAATTTCTGGTGACAATGCTTTAATTAATATGATAGTTAAGGATTATCAACCTTTCCAAATAGTGGAGAACTTTGGTTTTCAACAGTACACGAAAGCATTAAATGCTGATTATGTACTTCCAAGTAGAAAAAAAATAGTATTGATGATAGATGAAAAGTATAAATTGGAGTCAGACTCTTTAAAGAAGGAGTTGCAGAATGTTTGTTATTTAGCTTTGACGTCTGATATCTGGTCTTCTGACAGCAATAAAAGCTTAATAAGCGTGACAGCACATTTTATAGAACATACGAAATTAAAATCTGTAGTTATTTCTACATCGGAAATACAAGAAAACCACACGGCCGAAAACATTGCCATGGTCATTCAAAAAGTAATGGACCAGTGGCAAATAAGCTTAAAAGTTGTAGCTATTGTTACAGATAATGCTGCGGTTATGAAAAAAGCAATAAGTGAATGTTTAAATATGAGGAATCATTTTTGTGTTGCTCATACACTAAATCTCGCAGTTAAAGACTGTCTCGAAAAAGGAATATTTGATTTGGAAGAGAATACTGCTGTCACTTCTAACAATCAGTTACAACAACTTTTGGCAAAATGTCGAGCAATTGTTTCGTATTTTAAATATAGCATGAAAGCTTCTTATGCCTTACTTAAAATGCAAGAGCAACTGAAAGTAGATACATTAAAACTCAAGCAAGACGTTCGTACTCGTTGGAACAGTACTTTCTATATGCTCGAGCGTCTATTAGTAGTTAAAATATCTCTTTCTGCCACTTTGCCGCTACTGGAATCACCTCCGCCAAATCTGGATTCCAATGAGTGGTTATTGACAGAAGATGCAGTGGCACTTTTACGTCCTTTTGAAAATGTTACAGCAATTTTATCAGGAGAAAAGTATCCAACTCTATCTTCTGTTATTCCTCTTGTATTTGGACTACGAAGGGCTATAGACAGCAAGTCGCCAGTGACGGAATTAGGCAAGCGTTTAAAAAGTAGTCTTTCTTCTGTAATAGAAAAACGACTTAGTGTATATGAGACTAATAGGACAGCATCAAAAGCGACCTTCCTTGACCCACGCTTTAAGAAAAGAGGTTTTATGTTAGAAAGTAATGCCACTAATTCTCAAATGTGGGTAATAAACGAAAAATCAAACATGAGCAGCAATCAAGACATACCTCCTAGTGTAAGTAGTCCCAGTACTACTATTACTTCTGCTACTGCTAATACAACTGATTTGGGGAAAGACGACATCTGGGATGTGGTAGATAAAAAAATCATGGAGAGCAGTGCTAAGCCAACTCCATACACTTCCGCAGCTGTAATGGTTAAGCAATATATTGAATTACCATATCTTGATAGAAAATGTGATCCACTTCAGTTTTGGAATGATAAGAAATGTTTATTTCCGGTGTTATTTAAAATTGCCCATAAATACCTTTGTATACCGGCAACATCAGTTCCTTCAGAGCGCTTATTTTCAAAAGCTGGGATTTTGTGCAATGATAGAAGAAACCGTCTAGCACCAAAAAAAGTTGACCAAATTCTATTTCTCAATAGCATGCAATGATTTATATTTTTTATTCTTTAAGAAGTACTTAAATATTTCGTTTTTATATTTTATGTAGCTTATAAGAGGAAAAGAATGTTATGTTTTGTTGAAATTACTTATGTAGTTATTTATACATAAACTTACAAGACGTTTATTTTAGTTATTTATATAATATTTTTTTGTGAAGTAGTTAGTAGTATGTTAACTGACAAGAAATTATTTTTAGGTTTTTGAGCAATAAGTTTCTTTTATTATTAGGTAAAAATACATTATAAGTAAATGGTCCGTCCTTTAATTATTGTTGATTAAGTATAAATTCTAATTTGAGTTCAAAGGAAAAAAAAGTCAAGATAGAGTATAACTAAGCTTATAAGTATACATAAACTTACAATAAGTTTATTTTAGTTATTTATATAATATTTTTTTGTGAAGTAGTAGTATGTTAACTGACAAGAAATTATTTTTAGGTTTTTGAGCAATAAGTTTCTTTTATTATTAGGTAAAAATACATTATAAGTAAATGGTCCGTGCTTTAATTATTGTTGATTAAGTATAGATTCTAATTTGAGTACAAAGGAAAAAAAATCAAGATAGAGTATAAATAAGCTACCGCCAAAATAATCTTTGTGATACAATTAGTTTTTTATGAATATTTTGATTGTGATTATTAAACATTTATTAGCATAAGTAAGTTCCTATGTAGGTACCTACATCATAAAGTTAGACTGATATTATTTTGTGAAGACTGCTACATAACTAGTTTTGTTGTTAATAAATATAAATATTTACTTTATGTTACGAAGATTTAAGTCAAAATTACATAAATACATGATATACACACCAAATTCGTCTTTTATTTAAATTCACCTACTTTAGTTAATTATAATTGTCCCAATACATATTTATTACGAATCTGTATCATTTTTTTCAATATTGTTGCGGAGCTGAGTCATTAAATTGGTATAAACCAAACAAATCATTCACTTCAATTTTCATCCAGTTAACTCGAGTTATGTAACTCGAGTTCAATTAGAGTTACGTGAATTTCAATTCGAGTTAAATCGAGTCATATTTTTTCCGAGTTGGCACATCTCTAGTCCCTTGGGACTCCGGATCTGTCCCCAATGAGCTTAAGCAATATCTGGACCAACCACTTCTTGAGAGGAAGTCAGATCCAATAAAGTTTTGGGTGAATTGTCGACATTTCACGCCGGTTCTTTCGGATATCGCTCTTAAATATTTAATATGTCAAGCTTCCTCAGTATCATCCAAAAAGGTTGGTTCGATTGTTAATTTTAACAGTGCCGGATAATAGGAGCAGATTGACAGGTGAGCATATTAAAGAAAGAGTGCTGCTGATGTCTAGTTCAGACGAATACTGGTTTCAGTTATGGTTAATTTTAAACAATATAAATATATGATTCATGAATAAATAAAATAATAAATATATCAGATATGTATTTTCATTTTTTATTATCTAATTTTTGAGATTGCCAACTATATAGATAACCTTCTCTTGAGCAAAAAATATCGATATATCGGAATATCGATATTTTAAAAAAATATATATATCGATACATTTGAAAAGTATCGATACGATATATATATACCGATATATTTTTTCCATTTGCCCATCCCTACAAATTGCAATTTAAGCGTGTACATTGTTCTCTAATGATATACATGTTGTTTGCGAAATGTCTAAAAACAGAGCACGCCCCTTACCTATAATTTTCCTGTTTTTGATCAATACAGGCAGTCCTCGACTTACGTCGTTTCGATTTACGTCGTTTCAAGTTACGTCGAACAATGTTTTGACACTATTCCTCAAACATACGTCATTTGTTTCGATTTCCGGCATAGGAGAATTCACTTGTCGCGATTAGTAGAGTATAATAATTATTAAAATTAATAACACACAAATACCAAAAATAACTAGCAATTTCATAAGTGCATATACTTATAATTATTTTAAGAACTTACTTTTGATAATAAAGTATGTATTAATTATATCCTCTGTTATAAATGCAATTTTTTTTTTAATTTCAAGTCCGTGTGGATCCTAACCCTTGAGTTTTATATGTAAACATGAAAAAGTATGTCTCGACTTACGTCGTTTCGATTTACGTCGCGTATTTCGAGAACCTAACATGCCGTAAGTACGAGGACTGCCTGTATTTAACCAACGAACCTTTCTTAGAAACTTCCCATCTATCTTTATTATAGTATAGTAATTAGAATGAATTCTTAATAAATACTTATTTTAAGTAGGGGAATACGTTAGGAAACGGACACTATTGATATGTTGAAATTTTTGAACGAAAATATTCATGTCATTTGGTTGTTGGCTCTGATGACCATAGATAAATCCATAACAATGATAGCTTTCGGCAACCGCTTTTTGTTTATATTTAACCCCTTCATTATTGTAGTAAATATCGTATATTTGCGAAATGGTTTAAAATTCGATAATAACTTGAACTATAATTGTGATGGTCGTATTTGTTGTTACATATAGTTTTTTAATCATTAATGTAAGATGAATAAAATGTGAATCATCAATTATTGTAATGAATTGTGAACAGTGAAACTGTTTTGACTTAGTGTGGCCTGGAAGGAAGGGACTCGTTATGGTAACGAATGGCCGACTGTAATGTTCAGTTATTCAATGTACCAGTTTGTTGATTTGACAGTGGATTTTTAATGTGTCAAGTAGAAGTAGAGGATTCGGATTCCAACGTAAAATGTAAAACAAGCATTTAAGAGAGCAATAAATAAAATGTTAATTATCAAATACCGTTTTTTCTCGAAATCCTTTTGAGCTGTTTTATTACTTATATCCTTTTAGTTTTTATTCTGTCAAATAATTACCAATGATTCTTTATTTAAACGAATCATAATTGTTTTCTCATGACATATTTGAGGAATATCTTCAATACAAAAATATTTAAATCAAATATTTTCAGTGGTAATGTAGAACAAAATACCATTAGACCATAAATTAAGTTTCTAGTAAGAAATAAATTCTCCATAGTAACTTTTTATTTATTCTGTTATATTGCAATCTGATTGGTTGCTCAGCTACTCTAGTACTAATTCTTACCACTACACATTTCAGGTTTCTACTCTATATTTTTCTAAGTCTAGGCAATTCTCACGGTTATAAGAAATTCTTAAATTTTATTAATATTTTAATTAAAAAATATTATTCAAGCCATTTTTGAACATAATGAATCCGAATGATTTATATTAGCTTAAAGGGAAATTATTCTATTCACATAACGAATTTACAGAATGGTGTAAAAAATTGCAAGCCAACGAACATCCAACTAAATAGTCATGTTTTGACATTAAAACTGTTGTTGCTGCTAAATTAAAAAGATTTATGGATCCAGCCTTAATTTACTATAAATTCCATCAAAAATGTAAATTTTTTGGTGAATTTGTATCAAAACGGACCACTAACCGTAAACAGACGTAAGATATCATTCAATATAATTGATATTGCTATCTCTTCATTGGAATAGTAATGATATATTATTTTAAATTATGAATAAAATTTATATTTATTTTTATAGATCGAAAAAGCTCAATTGCCCATTCTTTTTTTATTTTCGCATTAATCAAGTAGGAAATGCTTTAGAGTTAATTGATTGTCACTGGTCGCATAATCACGCACCTCGTGTAGTACTGATACCTTATATAGAGGCGTTCTTGAATTCGCGTCCTCTTACTCCTCTTTCATCAGACCCTGAAGATTTTCCGGCACTTACTCCCTCTCATTTTCTAATTGGACGACCACTCTTATCTGTTTCTTACCCCCTGGTGACTAATGCCAATATAACGAGGCTAAACCGACGGAAAAGGATTCGGTTCATCCGACAGCACTTTTGGAGGAGATTTCATAATTAATACATTTCTTGCTACAGGCCAAATCGAAATGGTTTGATTTCAGAAGGGATGTGAAACCTGGGACCTTGGTCCTCATCAAGGACAAAGCTACACCGCCGTTGCTCTGGTCTCTAGGCCGGGCCACGAAGACCTATCCCGGCGTCGACGGAGTCATGCGAGTAGCTGAGATGAAGACGAAGAGGGGAACTGTGCGTTGTGTCTTCAACTGCATCTGCCCTATTCCACCTGAATCTTGAAGATATCTCTTCAACCCGTGGAATATGTCGACGCGTCTCTCTCTCACCGGGCACGTGACGTATGCGCTATTGTAACGAAGCCAATAAATACTCCCTCAGATGTCAGATGTGAAAAGTGTCGTACAGAATTTAGCGTTTCCCACAGTGGTGCCGATGATATTGAACAGCATTTAAAGTCTGAAAAACAAAAATGCCGATCATGCAGCCGCTTCGAGTTCTTCGATGTTAACATTTTGTTTAACAACATAAGAATTTTATTTTTATTGAAAGTAAACTGTAAGTACATAGGTAACTTATAATTTATAATTTAGGAACAATTGAGGGACACGTGAAGTAACTATCGGTGGTTGACGTAGACTAAAGACTCATTCGAGTGAATGAGTGTATGAACAACATGATATACATACAAGTATCTATCCACCGCTAGGTACAACCCTATGTGTCTTGTACACATTTTTTAAGAAATCGGACGCACCGACTTTAAAGGATTTGAAGGATTAAAGGATGCCATAAGTCGAGAGGCCAACATGTCTAAAAGCCTAAAACAGTTAAATATTTTATTATCCTGACTTCCACCGGACAACGGCAAAAAAGTTCCGAAACCAAAACACAGATGATGTGATCAGTGCCTTGACAACATGTCGATTCATTTGGTGACAACACTCATCCAGCCGCCATTTTTATTTCATTTTTGCCGCGGCGCCAGTCGGCCGAGTGTGTTTTGAGAAATTGGGTGGCTTTTTTGTGTGTCTACCGGACAACCAGCACAAAAACATAAGTATTTGATATATCGTAGTAAATTAAAGTAAAATATTATATTCTATTTAATCTACATACATTTTTTACTACGCGTAAGAGCTAATTCAAAATATCATTATTTATTACCAGGGAGCGCAAAGACTGATAAATGTCACTCGGACAACCAGTCACTTGGACAACCAAAACCGTTGTCCGTGGGACATTTTGGTTATCTATAGGACAATAATTTCTAGCTGGATTCCGCTAGTTAATTACAAAATAATGTACCGTGGACGAGGACCACATAATTTTAGAGGTCGTGGTGGCCATCGCCCCCAACCTCAACAAGTTTATGGAGATGTAGAGGTCAACCCCGGACCATTTTTCCCATCTGGACATAAACAACCCCGATCTCGTCAACAACGTGCTCGTGATTCAAAACGCCGTGACGAGTTTCGTGAGAATGGCAAGCCGATAAAAGAGAAAGAACAGGAGATTAAGGATCTTATCAACAAAACCTTGTTCTTTGGATTTAAAGAAGCGTACGAAGCACAAGTTAAACAAGGACAATAATGATAGAATCAGCATAAAGCAATACTTTTTCTTTCAATAATTAGTCCCTGAAGAGCCTCTAACAAGGGCTAGAGCATTTATTATTGTTTAATATAAATTAGATTGATATTATGACCAATTTCAACTTTGTACTTCTTGACGTGTGTTATACAGTGGTTTGAATGGGTGAGAGAACAAGAAAGCTATCTGAAAAACAACAAGCAATGGAAAGCTGCAAAGAACGTGAAAAAACTTAAAGAAGATACTATAGAAAACATGGTGAAGAACTTTCAAGAAGAACTGAAGACTGTTAAGAAACATATTTTTAATATGAAATAAAATAAAATAGATCAGAGCAAACGAAGCTGCAATATTAGTTGATTTCAGCGAAAATTATAATCATAAATGGACCGAAGAAATTCAGGCGCATCAATTTGGAGGTTCTCGTAATCAAGTCACTCTTCACATAGTTGTGGTTTACGTATATGATAAAGATAAAAAATATGACGCTTTATCGTTTTGTACTATTTCTCCATGCAATATTCATCAACCAGCTGCAATATGGGCCTATTTGCATCCCATTTTGATAAAGATTATTGAAAATTACCCTGGAATTGACACGATTCATGATTTCTCCGAGGGCTCATTTTCGCAATATCGTCAAAAAATACTGTAATAATACAAATGATCCATCCCAATATCGCCCAATTACTTGCCTACCCACAATATGCAAAATTTTAACCAATACTATTGCTACAAAAATAAATTTACACCTAGAGCTTAACATGATTATGGCAGAAGAACAAAAAGGGTGTATTAGGAACCACATGGGTTGTAAGGAGCAACTCATAATTGACTCAACAATTCATATACATGCAAATTTAAAGAAGAGAAACTTACATTGCACTTTTATTGACTACCGTAAAGCATTCGATAGCGTACCTCATACTCGTACTTGGTTAATTCAAGTTTTAAAAATTTCTAAAATAAACCCCATTTTAATTCGTTTTTTGAAAAATATTATGTTGCACTGGAAAACCTCTTTACATTTTCGTACCAATAACACCCAGAGTACGTCCTATGGGCAACCGTATATATCCACTGGACAACCATTTTGTCCCTTGTACTTTTAAAAAAAACAGTAAGGTTTACAAAATTTTCAAATATGAATGTAACAATTAAAAGTGCATTCATAAACTGTTAAATATCTAGTATTAATTATTATTTTACAAGTTAAATCAAAAGTTCGTTACAGTTAAAGTTTCTCGTTGTCCAGGAGACAATATTATTGGGAATAACTTAAAAATTAATAGTCGCATCATTTATTTATGGAAAGTAAATTGAAATCCATCCTATATTAAGTGAGAATAAAGTGACGGCTTACAATTTGACTGAATTTTAAATGGTTCAGAAGCCTATTTAGTTTAGTTGTCCAAGGGACTCTCTTAACTAGAGTCATGTGGATTTGGGATTCAAATTTACTATTTTATTTTAAATAAATCATTCTGCTCTATGTGAATTCTTAAAATATTATCTACAAAAAATGTGTTAAAATATAAAAATTTTCAAATAAAATTTATCATTTGATGTACACTTAAAAGTTGATTGACCCAAATAATTATTGCACATGGCTTGTGAGGCGGACTTTACCAAGTTTATTCTTTTCTAGAGACTCAATCAAATCATGAAGATTCACTAATCTCGGTTGAAGAGCGGAGGGAGATTTTGCATTAGATCGCCAATAACTGTTTCACATACGTAGGTACACATACAATCACCACTTATAACAGAACAACGAGCGACAATAGCCGAAATGGAAAATTTAGGCTATATCGGTGATGACTATAATATTCCAATATATTCCAATAAATCACCATTGTCAGTATTTAGAGCAAACAAGGATTAAGAACTACTAGAATCATCGGTTCCATCAATTGAAAAACAACATACACCTCTTTTTACACCAATAGCATCCATATACTCAATAGGGAGCCCTAGCATTATAGAAATTTCTGGAAACCCACTAAATGAGAATCTGCCAACTTTCATTAATGACAACGATGACTCTGTAGCAGACCCTAATTACCAACCTGAAGACGAGGAACATCAATGCTCACCAATGTCACCCATCACGTTCTCATCTTTAGTTCAAATTGAACCACCAGTCTGCATTATTAATTCACAAGAAATAGAAGAATCGCCCACACTTGAAAGTAAGACAATTGTTTGGTGAAAAAACAATGCCGCAAAGATAATTAACGCTTTTGTTCCCTTCAAAAAAGCCATAAAATCAATAAGCAGTAAAAAATTGTGAATATTCGCATAATATGACTTTAAGCCACAAATACTGTTTTTTTGTTATTTTAGAAGCTTAGTTGAATTCGAATTACTGAACGAGACTTCTACCTTAATCTGCGATGATCAGCAACACTACAAAATGGATCTGACCGAGGCTGAATGATCTCGAATTGTGACTTTGCTATAAACTGGACAAAATCAACATCAAGTGGCTCGAACTCTTCTCTGTGAGCCATCCTACGATCCAGAGAGTGTACAAACGTTACATAGAGTCTGGTAGCTTTGTACGATGACGCGGTTCCGGCCGACGAAGAGCCACATCAGAGCGTGATGATCAATTTATTGTAACATCAACTCTAAGAAAACGTCATCGTACAGGGGTTGACCTTCGAAAACTCCTGAGAGAAGTGAGAGGTGTTAATGTCAGCCAGTGGACAGTAAGGCGCCGACTTAGAGCCGCTAACGCCGCGCAGGCCTACAATTTGCCCCAAACTCGCCTCAGCCAAATTGTAATCTTGCAACTTGATGTAAGTTGCAAGATTACAATTTGCTCGAGATCACGCGAATTGGAGTTTGGAACAGTGGAAGAAGGTTCTTATTACTAACAAAAACAGATTGTGTTTGCATGGTGCCGACGGCCGTAATCTTGTTTACTGGCGACCAGGAGAAAGATATGCACCGTGCACTATGCGGGAAACAGCGAGCTCAATTATTTTTTGGGCAGGATTCTGTTACGAAGCGAAAACCGAGCTTATATTCATAGAAAATGGATCCCTCACCGCCGCTAGGTATATAACGGAGATTTTAGAAGATCATGTGATGCTTTTTGCAAGGTTCATTTGAGAAGATTTTCTGCTTCTACAAGATAATGCTCGCTCACACACAGCTGCATCAGTAATGCAGTATCTTCAAGAGGTCGGGGTGTCTACTATTGCCTGCCCAGCCCGAAGCCCTGACCTCAATTCGATAGAGAATGTATGGGAGCATCTCAAAAGAAAAGTTATAAGTCGCGCAGTAGTCCCGAGCAACATTCAAGAATTAAAAAGCGCCGTATTGGAAGAATAGGAGTATATTACGCAAGATTATTTAAAAAAGCTTGTCAAATTTCTGAACAGCGATTGAATGCTGTAATTAAAAATAGAGATGGAAATACGCATTATTAAAAGCCATGAAACCAATCGAAATCTTTTAATTTTCCTATTAATTTACGGCTTACATTTTGACACTAAACCGGCGAAAAATCATTAACTTTGTTTTTCCTTTATTTTTCATCGATAATTTTTATTTAAATTATCCCTCAAGATACATGTGATTATTTTTAACTACCCTCAAGAGATTTTTTTAGTTTTTTTTTTCTAGACATTCTTGGGTTATAAGGGTTAATGTGGTATGAATATTATTTTGATGTTAAAAAAAATAAAATTGTGCCAAGCATCCCTTAGATAAGAAAGAAAGTTACAAAATACACTTCACAAGATTTAGGTCAAGCCATTGAAAAGGTTAAAAATGGAGAAATGGAGAACTAACGTAGCAGCGCAAAAGTACAAAATTCGCATAACGACTCTTCATGAGCACAGTAACAAAAGTAAAGGAACTATTAGGCCAGATGCAGGTAGATCAAGTTTTATGCCATTAGAAGAAGAAAAATAAAATTAGCAGAGGCAATCATAATTATGGAAAAATAGAAATATGGTCTGTCAAGGTTTGAAATCATTGAGCTTGTCGCTAAATATGTGAGGGTAAATAATATTCTGAAACTATATAAAAACAATGTCCCAGGTACAGACTGGTTCAATGATATTCCGAAACGCGTCCTTTATTATCGATTAAGAAAGCACAGCCTGTGGAATTTGTACGAAGAAAAATGACAGATCCTTTCATCATTGCTCAATATTTTGATTTGCTGGAAAATACTTTGAAGGATTCAAATCTTTTTCAATCTCCCCAATTCATATGGAAACTTGATGAAACATCGTTACGCTTACACCAAAACTAGTTGGACAAATAAACAAATCTTGTGACCAACCACCCACGGAACTGGAAAGGAAAACATCATCGTGTTGGCAACAAGTACCAAGCGACGTTGACTCGTTAAAATATCCTTAGTATGTTTTGGATCTCGAATGAAAATTGCGATTAGCTAAAATTACAATGATTAAACACCAATAGTAATATAGTGCGCTCTTTGGTCATTTGGCACTTTTAAAATTGTTTAAGAAAACTAAGTTGTTTTCTGTGTAGCAATGAATATATTTGCAGTCACGGAAAACAAATTGGTTATCATGATATTCTTTCTTACGAAGAGATATTTTAGAATAACTACTTTTGGATATCGATTAAATTCAAAGAATAATCACAATACTTATCAATTAGTCTTTGAGAAATATAATATGTGTAAAAGTAAAATTGAAGATAACAAAATAAAAATAAAGTGAAAATGAGATGTGCTTTTCATAATTTCACACATACATGCGACGCACGCATATTTAGATTTTTTTTTATCGCTTTTTATTTTTTCCATTTTTTTCCTGTAGAAGTTAACTGAAGAAACACTCCAGATCCATCCCTTTTCAGATTTATAAAGATACTGTCCATTATTTTGTACCTAATAATTATTGTTAAACTATATACTATTACATATTAATTCCTTTTATTATTATTTTCAGCTGTGAATTATGGGCAAAATACATTTTTCCAAAAAGCGGAGAATCTTCATTCACATTACAAATGAAGTTACATAATGAACACAGAATGCTGTGCCAGAAACATTTTAAAAATGCAGATTTTACTGATGAGTCTAAGAAGAAACTACTCAGAACTGCAGTCCCATGTGATATAAGTAAAAATATTCCAAAGTTATATTGAATAGGACTGGATGGGAAAGTTCCAATACTAGGTATTGTGGCACAAGCTGGGAGAGGCCTATGTCCAGCAGTGAACTGATATGGTAAGATGATGATCATAATGAACAGGACAACATAGATTAAATACAATAATAAACTTGATCATTTGCAATATTAGTATTTTAAATTAAGATTTGTTTCTTCCAGACTGTATATGAAGTGCCTGCATATTCTACAGAGCCTCAAGCTGGTCTTTCACAAAGAATTTCTTTTAGAGACTTAACAAATGTACTAAGTCTTCCCAATGTTGAAAACACTGATCTTATTCCTTCCCTCCAGAAGGACAAACCAGAAAAAGTGAAAATGTTAAATGCGAAGTGCAGAAAATACATATTTGCAAAAAATTTGCCAACTGCGCATAGAGAAATCAAATCCAGTAGAGTTTTACAAATAATCAAGCAAGATATGGCTATAAAAAAATTATCAGCCAAAATTTCTCCAACGTTCGCACTATTATGCAAGGGCAATTAAGAAATTATAAGAAGAAATTCACTGGTCGAAGGTGGACTAAAGCAGGATAAATTCTTTCAAAGATGATCATCTTTCTTTATCCAACTATTAGTTTATTTTTTGATTTGCTCTGGATTAGTGGTTTTCACTTTGATCAGGATGCCACATTTGGTGGATCCGTAAAAATAAAGTTGGCAACACTGGTTTGTTGACACTAAAAAATAAACGAATAATATATATATATATATATATATATATATATATATATATATATATATATATTTTGCATAGTAGTTCTGAGATTGTAATAAAAAGTTAACTTGGTTTGTCATAAATTCTGTTATTTCTTAATACCAAAATCAAGTTATTTAAAACAAATTGTAACGATGAAAACAATCTTTCAACACTAACTTACGTTGGTTAAAAAACGGTATTTTAAGTAACGTTTCCGAGCTCTGTATCCAGTTCGTGATCGGCAGTTAAAATGTTAAGAAAGCTAAAGGATCCTCAACTTCGTTCACTCGTAACACTAATATTGGAAATAGAAGATGTTTTCCCTGGTGAATTGAGCTACACAAGGCTACAAAAGATTGGTTTCGTGGTTTAATGAAAAAGAATCTATCCGTATCAGTATGTAAACTAGAAGATACTTCTCTATCTAGGGCGCGTATATGGCTTTCTGTTATCACCTCGTCCCCTCGAAGTGCGACGACGACGATATGTCTTTTTTAACTCTAAACCACTGAAAACCCGTATCCACGTGGTCACCCGAGGGGACGAATTAGTAACGGGATTACAGCCTCATCAAAACCCGTATTCACCACGTCAACTAAAGAGGTACGAGATAAGTACGCGTTTTTTTAAGTAATATGCGCGTATTACCGCCAAAAACTCGAAGCGAGCTCGTCATTATGAAGTGATGAATTGGATATACAGCTCTATTGCATTGCATAAGCAGTGAAATTTGCTTGCGAATTAGTTGTTAACAGCGATCTCAATTTGCCTTCCTATTATTGCACTAGCTTATAGTTCGAATGCATTGCGTAAGCGGTGAAATTGGTTTGTCTAGGTGTTGAAAAAATTTGGTAATAATATGATCTGCTTACTGAAAGTGATGGCGGTGTCTATTTGTCCTTGCACAAAAATCACATCGCGGTTGTTTCCGTTGAGTCTTATTGCGTTTAACGGCCGAAATTACTAATGTATGTCCTATCCAAAATCAAAACCAATCTGAGATTGTTGCATATCGATGGATCGATCTCCAATCCACTTGCCAATAATAAAACTTTGCAATTCATGTTTTTTGCTATCGACAGATAGCAAGCGATCCCTTGCCTCTTTACCGTTTCGTTTCAAGTAGAATCTTGATTCTACGATAGATTTATCTAGTATTTTATTAAAACAAAATAAATATTAAAATGTTAAAAATATTCCATAAGTATTTAAAATAAAACAATTAGATCTGTAAAAATTGCAGCCCATCAGTTTTTGTTCATTTTAAAAATTCATTATTTAAACCTATTTGGACGAGAACATGAGAATATTTACATCGGTTGACGGTTTGCCGGTTGTCATTTGTATAAAACGTAGTAATTATCTCTATAGGTTTGTGTGTGATCTTTCATCATTTTGTAAAATTGATTGTGAAATAGTAAGTACTCAATATTTCATTTTATAGAAATGTTTTTTGTTTCATACGTAACTTCCCAGTGGTGACGCTAAGTTTGCCGCGCAATTACAATAAATGATTATAAATATTACAATACAATAACATTGTTTGTTACTAGGTAAAAGGCAAGCCTCTCACCAAAGAAGAGACAAAATATCTTTTGGATTTAATAGAAGGTTGCAAAATTATTACTACGAAAACAACGAATGCTACCAACAACAAAATGAAAAATGTGGAATGGATTCGTTTAGCAGAGTGTTTTAACGCCACTTTCACGAATTGCCCCAGGACACCACAACAGCTGCGTTTGAAATGGGAAAATCTTAAAAAAAACTGACGCAAACGCAGCACTAAAATAAGGATGAACCAAATGAAGGTTAGTTTCTTAAAATATTCTATTTGCCATTTATATTACTTTATTCTGTCCCATATTATCTTTTTTTAAATTATTAATAATTATTTTAGACAAGTGGGGAGCGGGGGGGGCGGGGCGTCTACTGAGTACATATCTCCAGATGACATATTGGAACGAGTGGCTGGATTACTGGGAAGTACCGTTAGCGGATTAACTGTGCTATTTGGGGATGATAAGACCACACCAGAGGAGTATTCTCAAAATATTGGGTGCAGCAGTGGTGATGGTGGTGGTGGTAGTGGTGATGGATTGGGTGATGCTAGGGTATTTTTAGAAACTCAAGATGTGGTGTTTGAGCCAATGTTGCTTGATACCGACATTGAGAGTGTTACCTGCGGTGACAGTAATGGTGGAGTTGGTACTAGTGGTGGTGGTTTGGTGACTAATTCTCAGGTGTTAAATACTGCACGAGTAGACATGAATGTGACAACACCTAATAAAAGGAAGTTCACATTTAGTACACCTAGAGGTAATAACTAGTTATTGAATTTTATAATTTTGTGAGATAATGAGAAAGTTAGTCAGGAAAGGTTGCTTAATGTTTTTATTTTTGTTTTTGCATGTAAAGTAGAAGTAAAACCTACAAATAGGCTACCTTGTAACCAGGGGTTCAATGTCTTCATAAAATAAAGCTATCCACACAATTGTTTATCCTTACTAATATTATAAATGTGAATGTGTTTGCTTGTTACACTTTCACACAAAAACTACTGAACAGATTTTGATGAAACTTGGCACATAGATAGAACATAAGCTGGAATAGGACATAGGATACTTTTTATCCCAGTATTGAGTTTCCGTGGGATAATATTCGTCTACCATGCGGCAAAAGCTAGTCAGTTATAGTGTTGGGTTTATTCCAATAATTTATTGCATTTTGTACTGTATATTGTGGAAACACAATTTTCTTTATTTTCCAGTGAACAAGACATTAAAACATGATGACAACAAGAGAACAAGGAACAAAGCTATCGCCGAATATTTTACAACAAAAAAAACAGTGTCTAAGTGCTAAATTTGAAAATATAAAATTAGAAAACGAGAATATTGGAAGGTAGAAAAGACGCTGAGCCTATTGCCCATTGCAGTTACAGTGCAGCTGAAAGCAAATCTGCAGATACTGAGGCGGCTGTTGATAATTATTTTTCGGAAGATGACGATAACTCTGTAAAGGATTCAAATTACAAGTCGAGCTCCTCCAACAGATCTAGTTCATCAAGCACTACTTCTAGTAGCACTTCAAGCTCTACTTCTACGTCAACTTCAATTTCAAATAACCAGGAAGTATTTACAAGTAACGATCAAGTTGAACCAGAACCAGAACCTGAATTGAAAAACCATAATAATAATTATTTTAACGAAAAAGAACATAATAATCTAGTTAAGAAAGGTAGAAAGCGTAGTTAAAAGTCATACATATATCATTTTCGAAAAAATGGTTTCATTATACTTATGGATACGCTCATACAATGATAAATGGTTATACTTTGAGCAGACAATTAACACCATATGCATATTATCCAGTAGATTGGGTGCCATGGTATTTATCGCCTCAAGAATTTTTAAGTTTACCGTTTAATTCTAAAATTGTAAAAGTGAAATGTGATATTCACTTGTGTGGAACTAGAACATCATTTGATCACGGAACTACATTATCAGGCACCGCAACTACAGAATATGTTCCCATTATAAAATGGTGCGTGGGTTTGAATAATAAAATATATTTAGATAATCGTCCAATAAAAAGCGACGCCACTGAACCGATGTTGCCAACCGGTGTGAAGGACAAATCATTGGAAGAACAGTTCGAAACTACGTATAAACCTGCTGGTTCGAGCGAGATACCAAGACATTTAAATTGGTATGCTGGCGTCATATTCAACAAAACATCAGGGGCTTACGATGGATTGCCAGAAATAACTAATTATAGAATGGATAAAATTTTGCATACCGGTTTCGCTAATAAATGTATGCATGAGGCAATTGTGAATTATGAATACAATCCATCTAATGGTTATATAAAACCAACTAAAAAAGTAGTAATTCCAATGTATAATAAAAAAGATGGATTTGCTGATGACGTTAATTATAAAGAAGTCATTTATAAACATCAATTGCCTCATATTATAAAATTATCAACAACAGAGGGTGAAAGAGGTATCGTACAAGCCAGTCAAGAACTCACCAAAACGTCATACAACTATGTAAATCGTACATCATATACATACTATCAATCTGTAGAAGGTTATACATTTGTACATGTACACTCCGGTCAACACTCGTCATTCCGTAATCAACCTCAAGTGCATTTAGGCTTACTCGCTACGCCGGCATTAAATCCAGCTACTGAAAATACTATTTTTTTGAATAGTTCTTTATATACGGTAAGCTATGCACATTGTGATGTTGAATTTGATATGGTTAGATCGCTATATTTAGCGATTCGACAACAGTAATCGAACAATCGTGCGCCTTCGGCGCACATGATTATGTTCATGATTACTGTTGTTGTGTGCGTTGGATTTAGTAAGAAATTTTTAAGATAAAAAATTTCAAGTTATATAAAGACTTTACGGTGGAGTTTTTAGTCATTCGCTTTCAAGAGTTCGGGAAGTTAACATCATTGAGTCTCTCAAAGAATTTTTGGTGTTCAAGAATACAAATGGACAACAACAATCAATATCAAAATATGTCACAAGAAAACGACGATTGTGTTCAGATTGCGGCTTTGAACGAAGGTCAGGAGGAAACAACGGAGAATTTGATGGTGCAGAATACGCAGTATGTTCTGGAAGTGGAACCTGCTCCAAAAAAAATAAACAAAGGAAAACAACTAATGTCTACGAAAAAGAAGCAAATTTCGACGATCAAGAAAAATCCTATCTATGTATGGTTAGAAAATTTGTGGCAGAGCAACATAACTCTACGAATAATGAAGCCATGGCTTCAATTAATCAACAAAAAAGCGTTAGCAACAAAGAATATGAAGTTATATCAAATAGGACAAGCAATAACGAAAATAATGAAGGAATTTTTAATACACGCGAAGAATACAAAGGTAAACTTGACGAATTGTGGCTTCGGAGTCTTCGAGGAGTGGATCTGCGAAGAAGGATTATCCACGACATATGGGAAGCTCCAAGCGATGGACTTGGACGAAGGTTTGAGCTCAATATTATTCGACCATTATTCCGAAGCAATCATGGAGTTGGAAAAACGTCAACAGGAATCAGAGGACGAAGTGGAATATTTATCATCGGCGAACACGAAAGACATATCCACGTCATCCACGATTGCCAATATTCAGGAAGTACATGTAGATGCATCCACATCCAAAGACTCAGAGATTATATTACCGAAGATATCGAAGAAGAGCAAATCTGGGATAGCGAAAAACAAAGTCACATTCCTGAAGGAGAAATCACCATCGAAGAGGCCGAGGAAAGTGAGCAGCGACGACGAATACGAAGTAGGTCAACTATTCCAGGAACAACAGAGAAATACTCAAGGGAGTGTGGAGGACGAGAGCGAACCGGATGTGGACATTCATCCAGAAACGCCGAAGAAAAAAAAGGAAAGTGACATGGGACAATTCGGACTCGGAGAAAGAGGGAGTGGACGAAGAAGAGGATTACGCTTGTATGGTCGCAAATCTTGCTCAAGCTCATTCGTTAGTACAGACTACTGGAAAAATCTCGCAATCTATCTTAGTAAAGGATGCAGACGGTTATATCAATATAACGTCGCCGGGAGAGCGTGGGTGTATGCTGGTGAAGTTAGAGCTTTACCCATTCAAAGATTGCGCCAAATTACCGAAGAATCAGTATTGGACCAAGCGCACTTACAGCTCGCTAACAGTGATCTCTTCGCCAACATCCCCTGCATACGATCTAGTAATGAAACTGAGACGCCAGATGACAAAGGACGTTATGAAAATCAAAAATGTAAAGACCGAAAAGAAGGTCGTATCAGGCTGGAAAAATGGTTAGAATCATTCATTATAACACCAATGAAAAACATTATATACACCGGACATTGGACAAACGGTCCTTATAAATATTTACCAAGAAATAAACAAATTTTAACAGTATGTTTTCATAATATTCAACAAAGAATAGTTGATATGACTTATAGAGAACTGTTTTTAAAAACAAGAGTTATTTCTATGAATAAGCTAATATACGTAGCTCCATGGAATGCAGTTTCTGATTATTATTATAACGCATATCAAAGTGTTTCTGTTTTAGAAGAACTATTAAAATTTCAATTTAACGATAATGAAGAAAATATATATAATTTTTTGAAATCTTTATATTATCTTATAGATAAGAAGGTACCTAAAAAAAATGTATTTGTATAGTAGGACCTTCGTGTAGTGGTAAAAATTTCTTTTTTGATTGTGTTATACATAGTTGTATTAATTTTGGACAAATTGGAAATTTCAACAAGTATGATAGATTTCCTTTACAAGATGCTTTACAAAGACGCATATTGTTATGGAATGAACCAAATTTTGAACCAGGTTCTGAAGAGATATTAAAACTTCTATTTGGCGGTGACACATGTGCTGCTAGAATTAAATATGAAGGTGACGCTTGTATTTTACGGACACCAATAGTTGTCTTAACTAACAGAGATATTATACCAGATACTGATGCCTTCAGAAGTAGAGTATGGAAATATACATGGCGTGTTGCACCATTTTTAAAATACTTGTTAAAAAAACCACATCCAATAGCATTATTTTATATTTTTTTCAAATATAATATTTTAAGTATGAATAATTTTAAGTTTGAAAATTGGGAAATGGATTTAATAAAACAAAAATAAAGGTTTTACAATAATATTTTTATTATCTTTTATTTTTTCACCTTTAGACTCCTTATCTAAGTTTGTAATTAACTCATTGTGTTTGCCAGTTTTATTACTTTCTGATAACAATGTTAACAATGTATGTACTTGTGGGTTATCTTTTATTTTTATATTATTTTCCACGAGTACTTGTTTATTATCAAATAAATGAGCGACAATTCGTTCTAAATTATCAATACGTGCCTTTGTTTGTAAATATAATTTTCGATAAATAGTTCTTTCTTGAACTAGGGCAACGATATCTAATGGATTGTCAACTAATTTAGTAATTACTTTTAAATAGGCAATTAAAAACCAAAGTTTATTCTGATTATCAATTACATTAATTTCGTCATACAAAACAAAATCAAAAGTATATAATAAATCAGGTCCATATGTATGCCAAAATTTAAACAATTCCCATGAATATCTACGTTCAACTTTATCAGCAGGCATAGTTTTCCAATAGCAATCTGTAGGTACATTAACAGGAGTCTTTTTTGAATAATATAAACAATCTCCTCCACATTTCATTTTATTTTCAATATTACGATTAAAACTTACAAAATCTTTAAATATATCATAAAACGATTTTCTAGTTTGAATATTAGTAGTTGGTACAGCTTTTTTCCACTTATCTTTTAAAATACAATTTTGAAAAGTAACACTATTAAGAAGAGTCGAAGTCATCGATGTTTTCGTAACTGTAGAGGTCGATGTCTGGGTCTGATTCGCAAGACCCTCGCATTTCTGGAACATTGTGCTCCCCATTTCCAACCTCAACATTTCTAACTCCGACTGATTTGAATCGTTTTGCCAATTTATGTATTCCTCGATGCTCACGTTCGGCTCTAGTTTTACCATCGGAACTTCTGACTGATCTACGCGAAACAAGAATCTGATCGGGGCTTGCTCTAAGTCTTCTGTTTGCTCTAGAGACATCTCGGTTTGACTCAACACGACCGGACACAGTAGCAGTAACACCCATAATTTGAGCACCATATCCTTGAAATCCTTTTTGTTTATTAATAAACATTTTAACATCTTCAGGCCAATCATAAGGATCTCCACTAGTACACATAGAATCCATATCAAATTCAACATCACAATGTGCATAGCTTACCGTATATAAAGAACTATTCAAAAAATTAGTATTTTCAGTAGCTGGATTTAATGCCGGCGTAGCGAGTAAGCCTAAATGCACTTGAGGTTGATTACGGAATGACGAGTGTTGACCGGAGTGTACATGTACAAATGTATAACCTTCTACAGATTGATAGTATGTATATGATGTACGATTTACATAGTTGTATGACGTTTTGGTGAGTTCTTGACTGGCTTGTACGATACCTCTTTCACCCTCTGTTGTTGATAATTTTATAATATGAGGCAATTGATGTTTATAAATGACTTCTTTATAATTAACGTCATCAGCAAATCCATCTTTTTTATTATACATTGGAATTACTACTTTTTTAGTTGGTTTTATATAACCATTAGATGGATTGTATTCATAATTCACAATTGCCTCATGCATACATTTATTAGCGAAACCGGTATGCAAAATTTTATCCATTCTATAATTAGTTATTTCTGGCAATCCATCGTAAGCCCCTGATGTTTTGTTGAATATGACGCCAGCATACCAATTTAAATGTCTTGGTATCTCGCTCGAACCAGCAGGTTTATACGTAGTTTCGAACTGTTCTTCCAATGATTTGTCCTTCACACCGGTTGGCAACATCGGTTCAGTGGCGTCGCTTTTTATTGGACGATTATCTAAATATATTTTATTATTCAAACCCACGCACCATTTTATAACGGGAACATATTCTGTAGTTGCGGTGCCTGATAATGTAGTTCCGTGATCAAATGATGTTCTAGTTCCACACAAGTGAATATCACATTTCACTTTTACAATTTTAGAATTAAACGGTAAACTTAAAAATTCTTGAGGCGATAAATACCATGGCACCCAATCTACTGGATAATATGCATATGGTGTTAATTGTCTGCTTAAAGTATCACCATTTATCATTGTATGAGCATATCCATAAGTATAATGATACCATTTTTTCGAAAATGATATATGTATGACTTTTAACTTCGGATTTGGTAAAATTTTAGCTAAGCCAGTCGATTGCGATGAAGTAATTCCAGCTCTTCCTGCTGCTCCTGAATTGGATCCCAATCCAGTGGTATCCATAGGCTCCGCATTACTACCTCCCGCAGCGACAGATGACGCCGACGGCATCGAAGGCACATTATTTTGTACATCTGCCATATCAATATATTCGTCAATATTATCCAAATGCTCAAGAAATAAATCGTCCAAATTAAATTCTTCGGTTTCGAAATCGACAATTCTTGAGGGTCCGGCGGTGTCGGCGTCGTTATTACGTCTGGAATCGGAGGTATTGGATCTATTTTGTCTTTGATATTCTTGATCAAATAATCTTTTAACTTCTCTTCCAGCATTACTTAGTCTCCATTGATTATAGTTATTATACTGAGATTTTTCTGCAGCTGACAATTGTCTCCAAGCCTTAGAATAAGCTTTTTGTAAAGAAGCGTAACGAGCTTGACCTCTGTGGAGCGCACGACCAGGAGTCATTGTTAAAAAGTAATGAAACTCCGCTTTTATATATGAATTCTATGACGTCATACTTTATCAAATTAAACATGTATGAAAACTCCACCGTAAAGTCTTTATATAACTTGAAATTTTTTATCTTAAAAATTTCTTACTAAATCCAACGCACACAACAACAGTAATCATGAACATAATCATGTGCGCCGAAGGCGCACGATTGTTCGATTACTGTTGTTGTGTACAGGAGCATAGCCCCCTGGCACACCCGACCACCGGACCGCTTCACGCTCCCGCGCGACCTTCTTGCTCCAGAGACGCCGGAGTAACCGCCTATCGGTCGCTGATTGCCTGGCTGGGCCTCTCTGAACAGGGTCTCACCCGGCTGGGCTGATCACCCGGGCGGCTCTCTCCCCCAATCGAAACCTACAAGGGTCCCAGAAGGGCCCACCCAGTGACGCGCCCATAGTTGTGGGAGGCGTGAGATTCCACGGCCAGAGAGATGTCCCTGAAGCCGTTTCCTTACTCCCCTTACGGGGAATGTGAGATGACCCGGAGAGGAAGCTCATTACCGGACAGCGACGTCGAACTGAGCGGACGTATCCATGTCCGCCCAGCCAGATCTAGCCATTCCCCATACCGACCGTAGTATACACGCACACTCCGTTCCACACACGTGCGACACAATTTAAGTGAAGTGAGTCCTGCGTCGCCTGTGAAGTGTTAGTGTACAGTGTAATGAGCAAAGCAGCCTAGCCGTCCACTTGCAGGGACACACTTGTAGGTAGGTGGTAGGTTTGTTAGGTACACATCTCCGTGCACTACACGGAGACTGTAGGCTAGCACTAACGTAGGCACTCATCACCCTGCCGCAAGGCATGGTGAAACAAAATAGGCTACTGTAGGGATTTAAAAAACTAACCGACAAGATGGACCCGGCCACAGAATTTATTCTGGCGCTCTTAAAGCACCTAAGAGAAAACTTCCCAGAAGCATTGAAGGGGTTCGTAGCCCCTCAAGGCTCAGCCAAGGAACTACTAGCATTATCGCGTAATAGATCACGGTCACGTTCAGTGACACCAGTTAAGCCCGCGCCTTCAACGCCCAAACACTCTCCCACGTCTAAAGCGCAGCCCGCGCCTTCAGCGCCCCCCATTCAATCTACAAAGCCATCACACCACACTTACGCATTGGAGGAGGAAAAACAACTGAGGGTTGTTATCAGAGGCCTCACTTGCGAAATTTCAGAAAAAGACATATTTGAGGACCTTAAGTCCCAAGGCCTACCTGTACATGCGGTTTACCGTATGTACAGAACACACAACAAACAACCAATGGATCTAGTGATCGTAACACTAGACCTAACGCCCGAGGGCAAACGTATGTATAACATTAGATCGATATGTCACCTTTCGATTAGGGTGGAAGTCCCGAGGAACCGTGGTGGCCCAGGGCAATGCCACAGGTGCCAGTTTTACGGCCATTCGGCCAAAAACTGCTTTGCTCACTCCCGGTTTGTAAAGTGCCTAGGGGACCATTGTACTCAGGACTGCCCACGAAAAGAGCCCGTTCCGGAAGTCCCCCCGAGCTGTGTCCTGTGCAAGGAACAAGGGCATCCCGCGAATTATCGTGGGTGCCCGAGGGCCCCGCGCAGGAGACCGCAAGGGGAAGGCGCCGGAAGCCGCTGGGCTAGCAAGCCAAGGCCATCTGCGGTTGCGGCTAAACCTACCTACACACCGGCCCCAGCGACGACAACTAATGTATGGGAGAACTGCATGGCTTCGAAGTCATCGGGTCTACCCAAGGCGCCTTCTGCGCAAGCACAATCGACACACAAACCAGCGCCTTCAGCGCAGGCACCAGCAACAGCGGTCATGTATAACCTCCTGGGAGTCCCTAACGTCCAGGAGCTACACAAAATGGTAGCAACCTTCAAATCGTTTTATGATAAAATCGAGGCCGTCTCGTCAGCCTTCAACACACTATCCAATTAATCAATGGCTAGCTTAGGTAGGATAAAACCCAGGTCACTAACACTTGTTACATTTAACACAAGCGGCCTTATCGACCAGATCATAGAAATTAGAGAATATGTAACCAAACACAAATCCGACATATTTCTAATACAAAAGACCTTTTTAAAACCTAGCAATAGAGATCCTAAAATAGCCAATTATAATATAATCAGAACATATAAACAGAACAGAAGGCGGCATACTACATTGTGTCCCGTTAGAACCTCACTAGGAACCCCTGTGAGTATTATTTCTTTTCTTTTGTATATTTTACATATTTCTGTTATAATTAGTTTACAGCAACTTATATTATAGTCTTGACTGAATTTCGGAATGAGCATTTAAATATTCTAAATTAATTACATCCATCAATAAGTTTCTCAATAATATATTTCAAATAGAGCCAGAAGCTACAGTCAGTAGCACAAAAGTAGTAAAAAAATCAACGAGCTCCCAGTTTGCTTTATATCGTTTTCGTGGACTTTAATGTAGTTTTGCTATTACGCACTCAATGGCAACAATAATTTTTTTTACAATACGTGTACTAGTTGATTCTACAAAAATCGTTTAGTTTTGAATAAATATATATTATAGGAAGCTTCAGTAAAAAAATCTGCAAGTTTCAAGCATGCTTTCTAGTTTTTCTTGGCTTAAATGACCTTTTACGCTAAGAACGGACACGAACATTACTAAATTTAAAAATTGGGTATTAAGTTATATAAAACACTATACATTACTATTATTGTATTTAAAATTATTAAAAAGTAATATTTAATTGCATATGTCGCGTATTTAATCTAATAACTTATGTTTTCGATGCCGCGATACCGTTGCGGCCCGTTGTTTAAATCGTCAGGTGGCCGGCCGCTAGTCGGCCGCTAGCTTCAGCTCCGTGTAGTTTCCCTTTGTTCACGCTAAAATTATTCACCAAGTACGGTCAACATGAAAAGTGCCAATAAATGGAGAAAAGTTGTACGCAGTGAGGTAAGGCAAATTACTATTAATATTTTGGTGTTTGTTTTTGTTATATGTAAACCATTAATGTGAGTTTTAATGTATTAATGACACATTAAACGTAATTTAAAGAATGTATTTTTTATTTTAGAGTCGTCAAATTATTGCAAATGTTTACCACTTCCTCATAGAAGAATATATATATAATTCTGGTTCTCTCTTATCTTTGTGTATTATAATATTGTGGAACAGACAGACTGCCTTTACAATTTTAATTGAATGATCAACAATGTTTCGACGCTTTTTAAAAGAATTCTAAATTTACTAGCAGCCATTCCAAAGGTGCATTTTATACCGACCCTTGTAGTAGACAATTTGAAATTAAATCTTGATTTATCTGCATTTCCTGTTGCTTGTGTTCTTGAATAAGGTCTCATTATGAACGTTTTCAAAGGAAAGGCCTCGTCCCCTAAAAATACATATGGTGCCACAATATCACTATTCGGTAATCGTTCCTCAGGTGGTAATTGAATATTTCCACTGTTAAATTCTTGAAAAAAAATTTAATTGCTGAGAACGCCTCCATCACTATCTTTCCCATATGCACCTACGTCAATGATGCGAAATGTGTTGTCTGAATCGAAGACCGCTAATAAAACAATTGAGTAATAATTTTTGTAGTTGAAATACATGCTTCCAGAGAGTTGTGGCTTTACGACACGAATGTGTTTTCCGTCCAGATTCCCACAGCAATGTGGAAATTTATTTTTATTTGAAAATGAATTTGCTATTTCCTTAAAATCTTCGATACTTGGAAATTTCATATGTATGTCGTTAAAATTATTCCAAATTGCACTGCAAACCTCCATCACGATACTTGCTATTGCGGTTATTGAAATGCGAAATGGTACTGCTAATTTCCGAAAAGGTGTTCCTGTTGTTAAGTACCTGTAAATAATAACACGTTGAATTAAAATTTATTGTTATTTATTACAGAAAAGGACGTTAAAACTAGGTGGCGACACTTAAGGGACGTCTTTCTAAAAGAATTGAAAAAAGTTCGTAAGCCTCGCTCTAGAGATCCAGGAAGCCCAAATGAACAATATTACTCAGGAAATTGGACCTATTACCAACATATGTTGTTTTTAAAGGATGTTTCAATGCCTCGACTAACCGAAGGTAATAGTGTTCATCAAGAAACTGGAAATAATGATAGTGATGCCAGCCTACCATCCACTTCAAGATCAGAGCAGAATCTTCAGTTGCCTGATGAAGAGAATTCTACTGCAATGTCTAATAGATCCGATTTAGGTGCAACAAATTGGGCATGGTAAGAGCAATATATAATTAGTTTCTTATTTATTTGATCATTATACAAAGAATAGTAGTTATTGAACTTAAATTTACGTTTTGAAACTATTTTTTTTATACTTTATTTCATTACGCAAGCATCACTACGAATAAAACAAAAGCAGACTGTTGGGCCCAACAAAGGCTATGCAAAAGACGCAAGTATTTGAAATTACCTGGAATTATACGCCTTAGAGAAAGAAAATCAACGTGCCAAATACCAAAAAAGTAAAGAATAGAAACAAAATTCCATTACAGAGAAAAAAACCACGTGAACAGAGAAAATTGCGTAAACAATGGAAGGAAAACTCGAAATAGGTAACATAAGAAAGAATAACTCACACAAGTCACAAGAACAAGAATCATCAGTATTTCCAGACGTAGTTAATGTGGAAGCAGATGGATCTTCTGAAGATATTACAGAAAATCTCATTGGTTTATTCACAAAAGAAGATAATATACAAAAAGCAGCAAGGAAAATACGATATCTAGAATTAATAAAAGAATTCAATAAGAAGAAAGAATACGAAAATTACCAAAATCAAAAAATGATAATATTTAAATTGAAATCAATTCTAGAGTAAAATATCTAATGACAAAAATGAGGGTAACATTCAACACACACAACACGTGTTAACTCAACAGAAGAAACGCTAAAACACTGCTATTTCCAATTTGAGGTCTAGAAAGGACACACAATTTCAATTACTCCGGCAAGAAGTGATAGAATCAAATGAAAATTTTTACAACGATGATGCTGTTTCTGCTGGTAAGAAGGAATTTATTACTAAAAACAAGAGAAGGATGCAAATAAAATATTTAACAGTCCCACTAAAAATATTACACAAAAAATTAATTATAATATTATCAGAAATAATCATGACATCACAGAAATTTATCTAATTCTATCTCTGACAAATTAATGTGCAATTATTGCGAAAACATAAGGCACACCATTGATCGATGTAGAATGCGACAATATAATATGCAACAACGTCAAAATTCTGATAAAAATTTTAATCGTAACTCCAATACTAATTCTAATTACGAGTATATACATCATAGCTCAAATAATAATTCAAATTTTGTAAGTCGTGATCCTAATTCTAATAGTTCTAACTCTGTGCTTATGAACATTACATGTGGAAACGAAGAAGCTATCAATAATTCAAACTCTTTAAACTAAATAAGGTTTCGGATGCGTGTCTTCCGAAATCGTACTATCATAACGACACGAAAATAATTAATAATACTGTTTCCACAAAATTTTATAAAAATCCTTATACAAAGAGCCTGTTCAGATGAGGCGTTTTACGGGCGAGTTGACTCGCGTGTAAACACTCGCGCGTTCCCGAGATATTAGAGCTTGTCCAGAAAGGGCGAATTCGCCGCGAAATGTTTCGCGCGAAATCATTCGCGCGTTAGTGAGATACTAGATATCAATACATCGCGTCCACAAGCATCGCGCGAATTCAAAATACGCGCGTAAATCGCGTGCACTACGCCAGACCAGTGCTGCCATTTTAGCGCTTTGGACGCTAAATTTAGGGCTTTTTTCCCTCAATCAAATTCCCTACCTTAGAATGCTACTGGAAAAAATATCCCATTTTTTATCATCCTCTATTGCACCAGACACAAATGTCCTACAATCGTTTCACAGCAATTTTACGCTGCTGGCATTTCGCCGACAATACAGTTGAAAGAGATGTCAATAATCGCTTGTATAAAATCCAACTAGTTATAGACATTGTAATGAGAAATTGCAGGAAGTTGCTTTCGCCAAAAAACTGCGTTGTTGGGGATGAATCTATGGTTCCCTTTCAAGGACGACTGCTGATTCGTCAGTATAATCCAAACAAAACTCACAAGTATGGACTCGAGATCTACAAAGTCACAACTGATAATGGATATGTTTTGAAATATAAAGTTTATTCTGGCCAAGATCCTATAATCTCCAATCTTGATAAACCTGGAAGTGTAATTGTTGAGCTTTGTGAAGACTTTTTGGACCAGGGGAGAATGATTATTGCAGATAATTGGTATACAAGTTTACTATTAGCTGAATACTTGCTTCAACTTAAAACTGATCTTTGTGGGACATTGAGGAAAAATCGCAAAAATTTACCTTTATTGGTCAAAAACAAGAAACTGAAGAGAGGAGAGCAAATTGCTGCTCAAAAAAATAATGTCCTAAAATGGCACGACAAGAGGGACGTGCTCATGATATCTACATGTCACGCAGATGAACAAACGATGAGTACAGGTCGAAACCCGCGTCTAAAGCCTAATATGATATTGGAATACAATGATCGAAAAAAAGGTATCGATCTTTCTGATGAATTAGCTAGCTACTATTCGCCAATTCGTAACACTTTGACATGGTACAAAAAAATTGCTGTTGATGTGCTGATTGGAGTGGGTGTCATAAATACAGTTTATTTGTTCAATAACTTGAACCAGCAGAATAAATGTACGTTATTACAGGCCCAATTGTGTATTATAAATGAAATGAAATGAAATAAACTTTATTCAATTAGACTTATTACAAGTGCTTTTGAATCGTCAATTTAATGTAAGCGTCAGTGTAGTCTGTCCGTGAGGAAGCTACCACCGGCTCGGAAAGCAGTTCTGCTGAGAAGAGCCGGCAAGAAACTCAACAGTTGCTCTTTTAAATATCGATATTACATTTATTTTATTAACATAAGAATATAGATAGCCCGCATATGACTCAATAATACTCAATTCCACACATTTTCATCAACAAGAAATTCTTGAACAGTGTAATACGCTTTACTCAATAAAACATTTTTAATTTTGTCTTTAAATTTTTGAAGCGGTAAATCTAGAACATTTTGTGGAATCTTATTATATATGCGTATACTCAGGCCCATGAAGGATTTATTCACCTTTTGGAGCCGAAATCTAGGCGTAACAAGCTTATTTTTATTCCTAGTATTCAATGTGTGTCTATCACTGTTTTTTTCATAATTATTTAGATTTTTGCGAACAAATAATATATTACACAGTAAATATTGTGACGCAACTGTAAGAATACCAATTTTTTTGAAAACATCTCGCAGGGAATCACGAGCTCTTAGATCATAAATAGCCCGTACTGCTCTTTTTTGAAGAATAAATATCGAATTAATTTCCGCGGCACTGCCCCAAAGAAGTATTCCGTACGATAAAATACTATGAAAGTAACTAAAATATACAAGTCGGGCAGTGTTAATATCTATTATGTTTTTAACTTTCCTAACTGCATAGGCGGCGGAGCTGAGTTTACCTGCAAGTGTTGAGAGATGGGGATTCCACTGGAGTTTAGAGTCTACTGTTATACCTAGAAATACTGCTGATTCAGTTATTTCCAGTGTTTCATTATTCATAATCAGGCTAAAATTTTGCTTTTTTACGTTAGGCAATGTAAATTCGACACATTTTGTTTTTTTTGCATTTAATACTAGGTTATTTAATTCAAACCAACGAAGAATATGCGACAATGCACTATTTACTTCGTCATAATTAGGTTTATTACGCTCAACTTTAAAAATTAAGGAGGTATCATCAGCAAAGAGTACAATATCGCATAATTTATTTATGTAGAGAGGTAAATCATTAATATATATTAAGAATAAAAAAGGGCCAAGAATAGATCCTTGTGGAACACCCATTTTTAGTAGAGATCCAGAAGATTTTACATTATTTACATCAACCCTCTGGATTCTCTGATTGAGGTATAAAAAATCTTATCGGTATGAACGTTGTCCAAACACCGGCCACACCAGTGTCGGCGCCGGCGCCGTTTACGTCACAAGCACATCATTTTCTCAAGCAGTTGGATAGAAAGGATGGCAAAATTACTAGACGTAGGTGTGCCGGATGCTATAATGAGTTTCGTCAAAAAGGGGAAACATCAGCAGGTGCCACTAATAAAGCCAAAAGGGTTTCACAAATATGCAACATCAGTACTAAACCATATTGTCTACAATGTTTCCAAAAAGAACAGTAATATGAACATTTAATTTTTTTCGTTTTTTTCGTCGACTGGTAGTGTAGTTTAGTCTACAGACCATATGTGGTCTGTGGACAGGGAAGCTGATATTTATGGATAAATAATTATTTACGTTAAATTATTTGCTATAGTCAATTAATTCTTTTGAAGCTATTTAAGATGGCAGAGAAAATGTTATTGGAAAAGATGAAAGAAGCAGCCAGTAAAAAAAAGGAGAAGAGGATCAACCTGGTTTAACGACTATTGAACAAGAAGTCACCTCCCTACAATTTTTATATATTTGCAGTATGCCTCAATTTTATTTAATCTTTTAACTATTTAACTATTGAAAATATATAAAACAGTTTGCCGTTATATGCAAGAAGTTGCGATGAAAACATCGAAAATGGTATAAATTATAATAACACATCAGGTAAGTAAAAGAAAATATTTCTGCAACGAATGTGTTGGATTTTGTTTTTCGATATAATTTTATTTAAACATGTAGTTTGTTCTGTTGCTAAGTGTAAATATAAACTACACTCACGCTAGTGGCTGGTCGTAACCTTCTGGGTTTGATTCCCGGGAATATCAAAAATGTGAGTATAACTATTCCACAAGAGCTTGTTCCTCTGGGAGACACCAGTGAAACGGATGGAAACACAATACTATATTTTTTTGGTATTTATTCTGTAAATAAATAAATGCTTATTGAATTTCAGGCAATAATTTGGAAGAAAATAAGTTAATTTTTGCGACAAAGATCACCCGTCCGACTCGACGCCGTATATTTGATGCATATTATGAATTAACAGATTTGCAAAGTTAAAGAACTTTTTAGTATTCGACATGTCCTCTATTATTCCGACGTATCAATTTAAAAAGAACACGTCGATATAACAACGCATATTATTTGAAAGACAAAGATGGCGAAAGAATTCGTATTTGTAAGAGGTTTTTTATACCTATAATGGATGTTTCTGACAGATTTATTCGTACGGTGGCAGAAAAATCAAAGGTATTATAGTGGAAGATCGTCGAGGAAAACATGGCAATCACAGTCGTAAAAACAATAATATTAATGATAGTGTGAGAAATTTCATTGAAGCTATACCATAAATAGAAAGTCATTACCGATGAACAGATACGCGGAAAGAATATATTGACAGAAATAAGACTATTGCAGAAATTTATAGAGAATATTCGGGACAGTGTGATGAGAAAAGAGGGGCAATATTTAATGGAGAATTTAATATAGTATTTTACCAATCTAAGAAGGATGCACACGCTGGATTCAAGCAAGCGTGCATTTGATAGGGTCGCGCCGATCCTCGGTAGCGTCTGTGTGTGAATCCTACGAAACGCCTCTTTTTTGTCGTCGTGTTTTGCATGAACAATTACTCGTATATATATATATATATATATATATATATATATATATATATATATATATATTTTAATTAAATTATTAACATTTTACATTATCTTTATTTAACCCTTAATTCACTACTTGAATGGGTCTCTTTAGCTACCGAAAAAAAAGAGAGATACTGTCAGTTTCTAATATCGGGTGTTCCAATAAATACCCCGGTTCGGAATTGCGCGCCATTTGTAGTGTCATGATTAGACATTAAAAAAAAGGATCGTTCGTTAGTAGACAACAGGAAGTTAAGTAAAATGGAACTCTACAATATACAACAACGAATGCTCATTGTGAAAAAATATTATCAAAGTGGCAAAATACTTGAGCAGACAATTGGGTGTGAAATATCTTCATAAACCTTTAGGTTTATACTGTAGTTCCTTTTTCGAAACACAAACAGGGTAGGCCTCCTAACAAAGTGGTGTCAGAAGTGGGATGTCAAATAGAAAGTCATAAAAGACATTGGCATCCCGAATCCGAGGAATCATCGAGGTCGACATTAAGCCTTAGCCATGCCAAAGCCTGCGCCTACTACAACTTTGGAAGACGATCAGCCTACGCTCTAAAGCGTGAACCTGCTCCACTTACACCTAATCCTCCTATCATCCGCCTGGACGACAATCAGCCTCTGCTCTAAAGCGTGAGCCCACTCCACTTAAATCTGTGGCCCTAGTACGAGTTTACAAATTACAGAAACGATGATAGTTTTGGTGAGCTCGATGAACTATAGTTTACGATGTAATCAGTAGTACGAGTTAAAGTTTTCGAATATAGTTTACACGATGGCGCCATCGACAAGCTCGATTGAACGAACTTCACTTTATCCGCTTCATCTTCAAAACTATAAGTTATAAAATATACCTAAATGTTTTCAAATAAAAAACTATAAATCATAAAAAATATACCTAACTATTTATAAATGAACAAATACAAATAATATAAAATTGGTTCCAAATACATCATATTAAAAAAAAATCTATAGAAAAGTTTCATCAAAATTCTTATGTAAAATAATTAAATCATATTTAATTTTTTCTTAATGCTTAATATCATAGCTTCAGTGACCACTGAGTTAGACCTAACTTCAATCATAACTTAAAAATGACATAATGACGGTAGATGTTTTTAGTAAATTAAACAACTACCTACGCTGATGTATTCGTATCTCAAATTGTTTATATTGTATAACATATATATTTTTAGTATTATGTTACATTTAACTTATTAGTAATAAATAAATAAATTGTGTAAGAGGAAGAGGCTAGCGTCTGAGATACAGGCTCGGCCTAGTTCAGACGTTAGTGTACTTAAACTAAGATTGTACTAATTATATAGTTTTAAAAATGTCTTGTAACGCTTTTGTATTTGAGTCAATAAAGGTATTATTATTATTATCTCTTTTAAACACCGGCAAACTAAAAGAGACGTATGCTGTCCTTCGATATTGTTTAAATTGACGTTTTGGATGAAGTGAGTTTTGGAACTTAGTTTATTTTAAACTTTTTATAATTATAAGTGCATTAATTTTGTTCACGATGATGAGAACCAGCTCGTCGCAATTCGAAGTGATGGTGGATTTTATGGAGAGGTACGTAACAATCTTTTCTAAATATAGTCTACCTTACCTGACTTAAATAAGCCGACTGCTGGTCCCAGCGGCAGGCTAAGGGCCATTGAAAAGTGGCAAGAGCTCACTAATGCCCTCAACTTAGATACGACAGGGCCTTCCAAGCCGGACGAATAATGGAAAAGGTAACTTTCACCCAAATTACAACTACTTTACTTAGTAATTTATTCTCAAGTATATTTTTTCCAAATACCTAAGTGTTTTTTTTTTTTTCAATTATTAAAGAGTGGAACAGGCCTGGTGAAGGTGGCCAATCTGTAAGCACATTTAAATGTGCACACACCACACCATGCCCAAAGTCTTCAACATCACACAGGACTGCGACGCGCGACGGGGACGCCGCCGCTTGCTCCATTCGCCGGCACACCAGTGCCCCCGCATAGTGCTCACCGTGCTCCTCAGAGGCACTATAATACCACAGAGCAATCTTTAACTTTTGAACATCGAACGCCGGTAATTGTCCCCGCTCGAAATTCCGTTACAGTCGGACTGTGCCATGTGTCCCATTTTAACATTTTTGCTTTTGAGCCTTATTTTATTTAAAGAAAGATCTATTTTTCAATACATTTATTATTGAATGAAGTGGGGCTGAGTGACGCTTTAATTTAAAACAAAGAAAGCCACCATCTGGGAACAAAATTTCGACAAAATAGCTGACCAAAGTTTAGTCACTAGCTAACTACTACTAACTCACAACGTGTAGTGAATTGTGATTGCAAATTTTGTGTTTTAACGAGTTTGACCAAAGAATCGGTAAGTTCCTATTTAATAATACATTTTAGATTATTTTTCCAAGCTTTTTACATAGTTACAATAATATAATAAGTAGTATTTGTTGGTGAAACATCGAGTAGAAATAGCCGTTATTCAAAATTGCGCACGACATTCGCGCGCGAATTGACCGATCGTTTGTTTTGTCTATATTTTTTTATAGTTTATTTTGTTTGGAATACGTTAGAATATCTTTACTTTAGTTAAAAAAATATCATAAAATCCATTTCAGTCGTTATATTTGCCCAATATTTTATAGTTTTATATAAAATTAATTCTAAACACGCGACCTTCCAAAACTTACGCACACAGACACGTCTCTATTTTGAATGTGTGCGTGTCACTAGAGACTCCGCGCTGGGCATCATGATACGGGGTGTTATATTTTTCGTATTTTTGTGTGCTTATAATTCCATCTGATTTAGTTAATTATTTTTATTATATGAATTTATTAGGGGCATATATAATAATAATGATAATGTATTTTTTATTTTAAGTTTTATTTTACTATGCACTTGTTTTATTTTCATTATTTTTATTATATGAATTTATTAGGGGCATATACAATAATGATAATGTATTTTTATTTTAAGTTTTATTTTACTATGCACTTGTTTTATTTTCATATTTTTTCACAGAAAAAAAAGAATGTCTTCCAAAGGAAATTTTCCTCCGTCATTGGCGATTGTGTCAGCTGCAGCAAGTGGAAGTGTAAGTCCAGTTTCTATTATTTTAATGTAATCAATACTAATATTATAAAGCGGTAAATTTTGTGAGTTTGTGACGTTGTAAGGGGTAATCTTGGGATCTACTAAACCGATTTAGATGAAATTTGGTAAAAAGATAGTTTGTTACCCTGGAAAGGACATAGAATACTTTTTATCCCGGAAATCATCCTTTAATGGGGTGTAAATGGGGATGAATGTTTGTATTGGGAAGCAAGCTAGGGACGAACCTGAGCGAAGCGAGGGTCAGTCGCTAGTGTATTCATATATTAACATGATCGACACCAAAATTAGCCTGTATCAATCCGCTGCTGATATCGGCCTCCCCTTTTTCATTTTGTATCTCTTGTTTGCTTATTTTTTTTTATCAGCCACCATTTCATTCGTTTTCTACTCCACCTACTAATTTAATTTTTAATTATATAAAATATAAACATAAATATTTTATGTGTATCAGGCTGATCCGCAAGTGCCATCTTCGTCGCGAGGTCGGCGCGCACTTAAGGCCCGTCATTCACTGCCCCTCCTTGACGATGACATTGCTAAATTGTTAGCTGATTCGGGCAGTGACGACGATGTTGACCCATCAGGCGGCTCCGACGACGAAGGTGGAATAAAATTTTTCCGGGGTGAAATTAACCGCTTACGCCAAGAAATGATAGAGAGAGAGGAAGACAATGTGATCGACGGAAGTGTGATGTATGAGCCGATGTTGGAGAATGTGAATGAGAATATGAATGAGGATGTGAATGTGGATATGAATGTGAGTAGACCAGAACCAAACGTTAGTACGGTTTTTCAATGGACGGATGACTTCACAAGTTTTACCGGCCAAAGGGAATCGTACCGACGCGATCCTGGTCCAACAATTAGTTCCCAAGACCCTGTGGAAATATTTTTGAAAATTTGGGACGAAGATGTAATGGGTCTCATTGCAACAGAGACTAACAAATACGCGAGGGAATATATTGAACATTACACGGATCCTGACATCGGTGCCACTATTCCAAAATATTTGGAGCAGTGGGAAGATGTCACCATACCGGTATTGTACCAATATTTTGCTTTGATGATTTGCATGTCATTTTGTGTTCGTTCCAAAATTCAGGAATATTGGGAAAAGGGTTTTATGGAGATGCTGGCGTTTCGGCAAGCTATGAGTCGTGACGTATTTCTATTGATTACAAAGTTTCTGCACTTTGTAAGCGACAGAGAAACTACGGCTCATGGCTATGCACGAAAAATTGGCAAGGTGGCACCAATACTTGACCACTGCAACCAAAAGTTTTCGGAATTATACATTCCCGCGCAGCACATTAGCTTAGATGAGTCCTTACTACTTTGGAAGGGCCGTCTAAGCTGGCGGCAATGTATAAGGTCGAAAGCTGCTCGCTTCGGCATAAAATCTTTTGAGTTGTGCGAGGCGACCACCGGCTATTTGCTCAAGTGCAAATTGTATACTGGCAAGGAATCGCCCATGCATTCTGAACCTCTTCATGGGTTTACTAACAAAACTGAAAAGGTTGTGTTAGAGCTCATGGAGGGGTATCTGGATGTAGGGCATGTTCTCGTTATGGACAACTGGTACAACCAGTTGTTACTAACGAGATACCTAAAAAGCCGGGCTACAGATGTACTGGGTACAATGAGCCGGACACGCAAGGACGTTCCGCAGGACTTAAAAGATTTAAAGCAGAATCGCGTTGCACGTGGGGATTGGCACGCTAGAAACTGCGGTGACATAGCTCTAGTCACGTGGAAAGATGTAAAGCTAGTAACTGTATTGTCTACGTACCATGACCATCAAATGGTGCCGGGAAAACGAGCTGGAGTGGCTAGGGACAAGCCAGTCTCGGTAAAAGAATATAATCAGTACATGGGGGGCGTCGATCTCAAAGATCAGAAACTATCGACGTTTCTGTTCGAGAGAAAGCGATGCAATAAGTGGTATATGAAGGTATTTAGAAGGTTAGTTAACACCAGTCTCCTAAATGCCTTCATAATATACACGAAAAACCCCCTGTATCGGTTATACTCCCACCGAGATTTTCGGCGCAATGTAGCTGAAGGTTTACTTGCCCGATTTGGCAAAGTTCGCACACCACTGCCGCTGCCAGCATCTGTGTCGGACAAGTCTCTTCGACTCCGACCTGGGAAGCATTTTCCGGTTCATTCCGCGAAAATGCTCAATAAGGGGGAACACAAGAAAATGTCTTGTGTCCGATGCAAGATGCTGAAGAAACGGTCCCAGGTCAGGCTAATGTGCAGCCTGTGCCAGGTACCGTTGTGTGTCGGGAAGTGTTGGATGGAGTATCACACACGTGAAAATTTGTCCATCGCTTCCCGGAACAGCGATGAAGAATGAATGAGATGGATGACTGAGGAATCTAGAGATGGGGTAAGCGACGAACTGAATGAGATGGATAATTGAGAGATGGGGTAAATGAAGAACTGAGTGAAAGTAAAACTGAGTAAAGAGGGCGTAAGCGGTTATACAACAAAATAAAATAAAATATTATAAGATCTTCAAATCAATCCCGTGGCACAGGATTTCTTTATGACTCTCCCTCAATCTTAAGAAATAAGTAATTTAATTATTATAAAATGTATAATTAGTGTTTTGTTTAATTTAAATTTTTAATTCCTTTTTTTATGATGATGATGTTCCTTATTTTTTTTTTTTTTTTTTTTAGATTTATTGTAACAATAATATCAATTTAGAATTTAATTTACACACTTATTTTTAAAATGTATTTATGATTTTTGTTACTTTTAATTTATGAATCTGGAAGCGCTATGTACACTTGTAATTGACATGCATATTAGATATATTACTATTATTATATTAATTAAATTGTAAATGCTTTATTTGTATGTTGCAAGTGTGTTTTTACAAATAAACAAAAAATAAATACCTTTTACAAAAGAATTTAATCAATTAACAATAATTTGATAGATTGTATTGATAGATTTATATTTTCTAAATAAATACATATATAATATAATAGCTATAAATAATAAATAAATAAGTATTTTTGTTATTTCTTATTTTTCATGCAAATTTTTATAATATTAATTTTTTTTACATGCAAAATATAAACAATATGTATAATAATATGTTATTTTCTTAAAATTATTTTTATATCATTTAATAATAATAAGTTTAGATTATTAATGACATTTCTTGATAGCATAAGTAATATATAATGTTACATAATAAAACTGTACAAATTTAGACCTTATTTTATTTTTCATTTACTCATCCATAACTTTACTGTTTTTTAGTCATAATAATGCTCATATTTATATTCAATTTACTGGTAAAAGTTAACATAGGTTAACACGAGTTTTGTCTTTGATAAGAGAGAATGAAATTTGCATAGATTTATCGATAACTTAGACAAAAAAAATATATGGCCTGAAAAAGTTTGCCTTTGTATCTAGGAGAACAGTTGATCAATATTTTAGAAAATCCATAGTTTAAATTTTTGTTTATAAATAAATTGAAATTAATATATTTATATATACATTTTTTTCAAGTTTTAATATCATATCGAATAACGAAAAAATAAAAAAAAAACGAAAATAGTAGATAAAAGTTTAAAAGTGTTGTACCCTATTTTTTTCTTTCATGTTATAAGCACTTTCTCTTACTAAGCCCCCAATGTAGTCCCCCATCATATTTTCGTTGTATTGGCACTGATAACTCCGTTCGAAGTCCATAATATGAAAACGTTCTCCTTGTTCTTCTGAATGACTGAATTAAGTGCGGTATTTTTAAAAACAATAAAACTTTGAATACTTTTTTATATATGGTTACTCAAGAAACAGTACCTATTATCATAACTACTGCAAAAGCAAACTTTTTAAGGAGAATAGTTATTTTTTCTTTTATTTTAAATTATAATGAATAGAAAAATCATAAAATAAATTTTAGGACAAAAACAATATCTTTTTTTGTTGAGTCTTGTAATTATGTACACGTCAATAGTAAAATAAAACGGTTACAATGTAACAAAACAAAAAAGTACAATAATAACCAAAAACAAAAAGAACACGCTGTAGACAGATGTGTGAACATGAGAGCGCTTGCACTCGAGTTCACGGAATATTTTTGTCGCAATGTACTTTCAATTAGGTTTTTATTAAAGTTTTTGTTTCACGATGCACATTGTGCTATACATTACTGAGAAGGTTATTTCATTACCATTTTGTAAGAAGTATTTTTTGAACAAAAAACATCGTTTATCATGACATTATTTGAAGGACAAAAATCTTCGAATTTTATCATGAATTTTCGACAATTGCCGATATTTTGCTTCAAAAGATATAGATTTTTTAAATTATCGGATCTTGTATTATTTTAAAAAAAAATTTGAATATATTTCTTATCGAATAGTATATAAATATAAAGCCTAGACATTAAAAAGCTATTCACAAAAAGGTTTTGAAAGAATGGCTCTAACGCTTGCAATTTCTGTTCATTGTCAATTTCAGGGGTATGTTTCTGCTTGAAAATATAAAAATATTACTATGAAAGTATATATATTTCAGTTTTTTTTTGAAAAGAACATATCAATTATATTGTAAAAACGTAAAGATTAATAAATAAAACAAATTATTTTTATTGAAGACACTCATTTTTTCTAAAATATAACAATTTTTCAACTTTTTGCGAAAGAAAGGTCTGTATAAAATCCAATACAAAACATTTATACCTAGTTTTATAGCTCAGTAATCTCTGTTTCAATAACTTTCAGTTAAAGTAACCCAAATCACTCTAATCAAAAGCATTCTATCGCTAGACGTAAAATAAAACGTAAGGAGGGAACGCCGCGCGCGCGCCAAGGTCGTGCCGATCCTAGCGGTATTTGAGTGCAAGGAGCATCGATCCTAATAGGTTAAATAGTGATGAGCACTGGAGGAATTTGGCAACAGAGTTTTTCACTGGGCACCTGAGGCTGCGAGAAAAAGAGCTGCAACAGCGAGATGTAGAGCTCCAGCAGCAATCTCAGTGGCAAACTCTGTTTGCTAAATTAATTGATTGAATTGAAATTATAAGTAATGAACTAAGTAAATAAAATTAATAGAAAATAGAATTATAGAATTAAAACATTTTGTGTATGGCCAATGTAATGGTAATGCAGCAGAAGCCGTGCGAGTGTACCGAAGAACTTATCTGAATAGGTCAGTTCCCAGTCAACAACTGTTTGTGGACATACATTTAAGATTGGCTGAATGCGGTATTCAGGAGATTCCAAATGAACGAAATCGTTTAGTGTCTCCTGAAGAAGAAGAGAAAATACTTCGATTAATCACGCGAGATACCAGACTGAGTCTCAGGAGGATTGCGCTTCAATTGGAATTATCAAAGTGGACGGTTTGGAGATTTTAAAAACGTGAAGGTTTGCATCCCTTCCATTTTCGTCGTGTGCAAGACTTACGTGAGCCAGACTATGCTGTTCGAGCCATCTTTTGCTCGTGGATTAACCGAAGAATAAGAAGAAACCCCTCATTTTTAAAAAAGATTATGTGGACAGACGAAGCAAAATTCACAAGAGCTGGAATCGCCAACCACCGCAATGATCACTTGTGGATGCATGAGAACCCTAATACTGTGAGAGCAAGTACCTTTCAGCACGAGTTTTTGTTGAATGTTTGGGCAGCAATAATTGATGACAAATTGATTGAACCCATCGAGCTTTCCAGTTCCTTAAATCGACCACGATTTTTAGAATTTCTCCAAAATGAGTTTTTCGACGCACTGGATGAAATATCCTTAATTTACCGGCAAAATATGTGGCTTCAACTTGACGGTGCACCAGCTCACTTTGCTCGAACCCAAAAAAATGAAATTCTGACATCTTCGCCTTATAAACAGGGATTAATGGAGAAGGCCAAAGACACTAAAGCTATGGTAAAGGTCAAAAGAAGCGTCAAAGTCAGGTGAAAGCGAAGAAGGTTGCATCTGAGCTTTATTCGCAACAACAGGAGACGGAATGCATCATTTGTGGAGAAACTTTCGAGGAGGATTAGATCCAATGCAAGATATATCAAGACTGGGCTCACAAGGCATGCATATATACATATAAATCCATCCGATTTGTACTACAACTGTGATGTATGTGTCGCCAAAAAACGATTGGGTCACTAAATACGTAGGTGGCCGGAGCTACCCGCGACTTTATAAATGTACCAAAATTTGATTAATATTTGAAGTAGCTTTCATTAGAATTTGACAATATTTTTGTTTAAGTTTTCAATATTTTTCGTAAATAAATATAATGTTGATTATTTTTTTAGCGTTAATTTTTTTCCTCCAATAAATATAGTCATAATACCAAAAACAAAAAATTGGCCGGACCTACCCCCGTTTCCCCTAATAAATACATTTTGAAAATAAATGTCTTCTTTCATACCTGATCTGACTTTGATACGAGGGGGCGTTTTTAAGTTTGCGGAATGGGGGGTAAGAAGTGGATATAAAAGTACGAATTTATTTTTCCTTTTCAATATATTCACCTGCTACCCTTATACATTTTTCCGATCTTTCAATTCATTTACGTATACCTTCGAAAAAAAAAATGTTTTGTCTTTGTCCGTCTGTTCCTTTAGCCGCTCTAGGATTGAAGCATGATATTCTAATATACAATGTACTACATGAGACAGCTCAGAAGAGTATTTATTCATAGATGTAGGGCCTGTACCATAGTGGGTGGTAAACAATTTGAACATTTATTATGAATAAAATAAAGTCGGATTAATGTCGATTGTTCTTTTTTATTACACGTTCAATAGCTGGTAAAATTTAATGTAAAAAATGTTCACTCCTTTTGTACGTAAATAAGAATAATTAATACACTACAGTAGAGCCTCGATAATCCGTACTCAGGCTAATCCAAACTGTGCTGTAAACTGAACTGCCGACGGCCCCTCTCTCTCTTACCATGACCGCTGATCTTATGTTCTGTCTTCAGTTGCGAATGAGTCACCTCGCGTGTGCACGTTACTCTGTGTTTTAGAGGTTATAAAAATGGTTCCTACACCGAAACGCAAACATAAAACTTTAAACATAGCTGAAAAGTGTGCCATACTGGATATTTTGAAAGATGCGAGTGTCTGGAACTTCTATTTCCCTTAAATATGGTGTTGGAAAATCGACAATTACTAATTTAAAGAAAAAAGAACAGAAAATACTGTCGTAGCTCAAACCGAGAAAGGTTCAGGTTTAAAAAAAAAACGCTAAAATTGCCAGAAAATCCAGTGCTCGAAGCACTTTTCACTTGGTTTCTAAAACAAAGACGAAGACACGTTGCTTTATCAGGCGAAATCGTAATGCAATTCATTAGTGTTGTGTAAACATGGGAAAGCATTGTAATATTCCAAATTGTCAGGGAGGAAAAGAAGATTTTTCATGCCATAGAATGCCTTATAAAGATTCACATCAATGGGCAGCATTTGTAAAAGCTTGTCCTTTTTTCTTAAATATAGTGAGAAAAAGCTAGATTCAAAGAGAATTTGTAATAAACATTTTTTACCTGAGCATATTAGGATTGTTAATAATAAAAAATACTGCGGTATAACAAATAAAGCGGTGCCTACGGTAAACTTATGTAATGTCGATATAATTATAACTAATGGCGTTATTAACCAAACATTACTTTAGAAACACCCGCCCTTTTACTTATTAATATTGATCAATCGCAAAGTCCGAATCACGAATTTCTTTGTGTCATCTTTTTCCTCTTCTGCTAATAAGATAACATACAATGTTTTATGTGTTTTACCTCTTACAGGCGTCAATAATGACCCAAATTCCCCAGAACCACCTGTGAAAGTTATTAAAGTACAACACTAAAAAAAGTCCAAATAATATTACATATGACTTATCCATTCCTTCTGAAGTATTAGGTCAATCTGATTCATCTATTTCAAATGTAGAATCCACATTAATAAGACAGAAAAATTAAATGTGCAAACAAGTTCCATTGTTTCTGAAAAGCAATCTATTTGTGTTAGGACTTCAAATCTTTTTAAAACCTGCAATAGGGTAAATATATCTCGGTTTCATAGTAAATCTCATTTATTTCAAAGATTTTATGCAAAGAAAATGGATGATGCTGAAAAGCTAAAGTTACGCCAAGGCAATAGAGTATTAAAGTCTCAACCACGATTTGTAACGGCTAAATTAATGAGAGCTAAATCCGAAAAGATAGTTTTATTTAAAATGAGAGCTAAATCACTAATTAGTTCTATTGGGTTTTAAGCCATGATGAAAAAGTATTAAATAGATATGGAAAAGTTTTAGTAGATTCCCAATTACGATTAACTGGAGTAGTTCCTAAGGCAAGAAGATACACTAATGAATAAAAAATTTTTTGCTCTATCTTTATATAAATTAAGTCCTAAAACTTATAGATTTCTGCAGAATCATCTAATTTTGCTAGCCAAATCTACTATAAACTCTATATTAATTAATATTCCCCTGCGACCAAGAATTAATGATTGTATATTTCAGCGCTTGGCAGATATCGCTAAAAATAAGGAGGCTTAAGATTTGCAATGTGTTTTACTTTTTGATGAAATGGCAATAAATAAGAATTTATTTTTTATTCTTCATTCTGGGGTCATTAAAGGTTTTGAAGATTTAGGAGCTGGGGAACGTAGTGATAATGTTGCTGATAAAGTTTTAGTTTTTATGCTCCGTGGGTTATTTTCACCTTGGAAAATACCCATTGCATTGTGTACAAATACTTTTTAAAACGTATACTTAAAGAAATTCTTAAAGCAATTTCCAAAACAGGGTTTATTCCTAGAGTAACTATATCTGACCAGGGTTCTGCCAATGCAGCTGCAATAAATTCATTAATTTCTAATACTAAAGTATACTTCGTAGTGACAATGATGCATCAAGTGTTATCTATAGTATTATTATATATTATGTATTTAAATAATAATCCACTGCAATAAGTATGTTTTTATTTGACAGCCTTGTTGCTTAGTAACCCTATTACATCACATACCTTTTTTAAAAAAAAAATACAATAAAAATAAACTAAAAACCAAATCTTTCAGGAGCCTTTCGTTTTCGCTCCTATTTTTTCGGTGGTAATGAGTGGCAAACTAGTGACTGTCCAGGTTCATATGAAGTTGATGGTACAGGGTTCATATCAAATGTGTTGTTACGAGAGGACGAATCATCTTGAGCTGTAGGTTCAATTTGGCTTTTATTTGATAAATAATATGAAATTTTATTACCATCAGGCAAGGGCAAGAGTCTGTTCTAGAAGTCACTATGCCAGGTTCGGAACCTTTTTGTAACATTTTGTTTATCTAAACAGAATCTCCAGGTTGAAATGGCATTGGCTGTTTAGTGTTACTTTGTAATAGGGTCTTGGACTGTGGTAATAAAATGATGTGATGTTTTGTATAACGACAGTTTATGGGGCTAAAATTCATTATTAAAACGAATAATTCATTAAAAATCACGATTTTTCTTTATTTTTAACAAAATTTATTATTTTTAAATATCAAAATCACGTGGCTACAAACGCCAATCATGGTGCGTGACGTCACTTATCATTGTCACTAGTATGATGTGTCATGTGCGTAGCTTCGATTTTCGGAAATTTCTCAATTCGCTGTAATCGCAGTTTTAATCATTTAAATAAAATAATATTTAAATTTACTTACGTTTATTTGCCATGGCGAACAAATTTTTCCGAGCTGACAACTCAAATTTACCACGTATCGATGTCATGATGGTGGCGGAATTTTTCGCTAAAAACCCTGATTTTATCTCGGCGGAATTTAGAAATGTAAAAACTGTAATGTAAGTATTATTTCTCAAATTAAAATTAGTCAATATTTCAATATTCCATTCAATTTTGATCTTAAGTGACCCATAGTTATAACCTTACATGTTATTTTTGTTTTAGATCATCCAATTAAACGTATGGAGATGATGCTATAGGCTATGTGCAACTATGCCGAAAACATGATATGTGTGTAATTAAAAGTAAAATGTGTCCAGAGCACAAAGTTCACAATAAGCAATATAACTGTTCACACTGCAATATAACAATATAACTGCAACTATAAGCAATATAACTGTTCACAATAAGCAATATAAATGTGTCCAGAGCACAAAGTTCACAATAAGCAATATAAATTTATTATTAGAGTGCTCGTGTCTGTAAATGAATGGGGTGGTGAACCAGAGATCTTGCTTGCTAGTAAGACTTATAAATTGCATGTAGTACTATATTCCGATGAATTAAATTTTCAGAGACGGATCTACGGCGAAGAATACGACAATGTAGTTTATTTGGTACTCAGAAACAATCACTACGAACCTGCATTTCCTCGTTATCCTGATGATTCAGAGATGTTTGAGTGTGAAAACCCGAACGTAGACCTCGACGTTACGTTTGAGGCAGGTGATGGTAAAGTCGTTAGTAAACACACTGTCGACTTAACAATGAAAGATGAGGTTCTGGATGATTTAGTCGAAGATCTTAACGTTACGTTTGAAACCGTAGATGATAAAATCGTGAGTAAACAAATAGTTGATCCGACAGTCGGTGAGGAGGTATCAATCAGAGGAAGACTCGATAAAGTGTATGGTTTGTATTTTGATGAAACTGAATATATGGATTTTGCTGACGCTGCGAGCAAAAGGGATAATAGTGATAATAGCATAGTAAGTCTAGAAGATCGCACGTGTAGTCCAGTCATTGAGGATATTTTGTCAAAAGTAAATACTGACGTAAACACCAGTGTTAAGGCGTTGAGTGATGAAACGATAATTAAGGATGAAGTTGATAGTAGTGTTCCATTGAATAATAGTAATGTAAAATGCGGTGATAAATTGAATTCTACTCAAATTTGTGATAACAGTACTGTAGTCATATGTGATGTTTTCAATAATATTTCCGAAATAGTGCACAATGTGACGGTGGATAATGATGTTAAGTCGGTTACGTCTCAATCGTTAGTCCTCAGTGATCATGATAGTGTCGTAGTTACGAATGATTTGAAAGAAGTCACTGCGTCTACTGAAAATTTTATTCAGGGAGGTGTTTTGTAGATAATGTTGTAAAGACCTTTGATAATATCGTTCCGACTAGTTCAATCCAGAGAGGCTTAAAAAGAGTGTTAGGAATAAAGAAACCAGGGTCGTCTATTAAAACTGAGTCAAAGATTAAAATCAATAAATTGACTGTGATCGATAAGTGTTTAAAAACAGATGGTTTACCTAAGAAACGAAGAAAGAAAGTAGGTGAACAACCTATTTATGATAAAACAAAATTAATCCCGAGTAAGACAAAGAAAATTAAAAAGTTCAAGTTATTAGACCCGATCAAAGAGACTGAAGAAAATAAAATACCACCAACACCAAAGAAAGACGATACTATAAAAAGTAATAGTGTTGAAAGGTCTTATAAAAGAGATAAATTAGTGTTATTAGATAAATCGATTGATGAGATCGACGCTATTTTGACTGATTTTGTTACTTCTTTACCGGACAGAAACTATCTTAAAAATGATAATTTGAAATTTTCTGTGATACAAAGTAAGTGTGATGTCAGTAAAGGAGTATTAGTACATTCAATTGATAACAAATTTTTAGTCAGTGGTAATTTGATATTAAATTTACGTGATTTAGGTGGTGATGTCGGTATGATTGTTACTTTATTGATGAAGAAGGTTCATGAACACAAGAAAATATTAAACGTTGACTTCGGGTTGGTTATCGATAAGGCGTTCTTCGATGACAGAGTAAAAATTTTTAAATCGTATGTTTGTAAATCTTATAGCGGTATGGTTGTGATCTATTCGACGTTTAAATCTGATGTTTCGACAGTTGGAAAGAATGATGTAAAAGCCGAGAGTAGTGACAACGCATTCTGGAAACCAATTTCGAACCCTGTTTATCCAATCCCTACGCATGAACCGAAGTTTGTGAAAGAAATTAGACCTGTAGATTCAGCAGTTAATACAATAAACGAAATTAAAGAATTGTGGAAAACTGTCGTAGAGACAGCAAAAGCAACTTATAGTAGAACTTACGCTAAATTATCGAATCCGTTGTCAATCGATACACGCAGATATCTAATTGCTCACAAAGAAAAATTCTGTGTTTTTGATAGGTACGAGGGTAAATGGTTATTTAATACTGATAAATCTGTAGATTATTCATTTTGCTTTGATGGTAAAGATTTTCTCTCCTTTGAAGAACTAACGGATGTGCCGGTCAACGCTAGTTCTAAAGATCGTTTGTTGTTGTGTGGTAAATTCACGGTATTAATGCAGGAACCAAATTTAATATCATCCACTGCTGACGCTTCGTCATTGTACGGAGACTTTAACTTACCTGAAATAGATATGATAGTAGGAGTGCCTGGATGTGGAAAAACGACGTTTATCCTAAAATAACATGAGGAAGAGAGTTTGGTTCTTACTTCAACTTCTGAAGAAGCTATCGACATCCGTGAAAGATTAGCGAAAATGAAAGCGAAAACAGCATCAGATTTCAAAGAAGATTGTCGTACTATAGATTCATATTTACTTAACAGTCGTAGATATTACACAGATGTTTGGATAGACGAAGCGTTGATGAAACATCCTGGTGAGATATTTTTGGTTTGTTTGTACAGTGGTTGTAAACGACTACACATGTTGGGTGACCCTAATCAGATTGGATATATTAATAGAGTCGGATCAGTGGGCATTAGATACGGTGATTTCAGATTATTTTTTAAACCGTCACGTGTATTGAACACTTCTTATAGGTGTCCTGTCGGTGTCATGGCCATATTGTATGACAAGTATGAAGGTGGTACAAGATCTGCGTCGGACGTAACAAGAAGTATGATAAGCAAAGCGTATACAGCACTTTCGAATGTTCCACTCGACAATAATATGTATAAGTATTTAGTTTTTAAACAGTCTGAATAGGAACTTTTGAAAAAAGCTGGGTACAACGTTTCAACTATACAATATCAAGGGAAGCAGGCTGAAAATGTAATAGTCGTACGTACATCTACTAAAGTTAAAGAAGAAATTTATTTATCTGAATCACACATTCTCGTCGCGATGAGTAGACATACAAAGATGTTGATATTATACTCCTGTAAGAGACGAATTGAGAAGTATAGTCGACAGACACATTGATTCTAAATTATTAAATACAGTTAAATTGAATCTGCGCGGAGGGGCCGTACTGGAAGGTGATGTTATCACTTACCAACGTCCGACTACCGAATCTAGTTGTATACACGTTAGTAATTTGATTTTGAAAACACTTGAAAACAAATCCTTTGTTGCTTGCTTTAGAAAATAATGATAAAGATTGTACTACTCCGATATATAACAACACCGTTAAAGAATATCTTTTCTGGAGATGTTAACACGTTAATGTACTACCACGATTTGATATTACCAGGAAACTCATATCATGATCAGTATTTGGGTGCGGTGAATATGTAGAATAACGTTTTAGATATACAACTAGATGGTGTATCAATTGTAGAAAGTAAAAGACCGCCAAAGATTAGTAGATTTGATAAACTAAAACCTGTATTACAAACATTCATGCCTTGTTCTAGAAGACCATCTCAGATTGAATCGTTAATCGCTTTAAATAAAAGGAATATGGCAGTACCTGAACTTGATGGTATGGTCGATGCGCACGCACTTGGTGAACGTTTGATCACACAATTCAAAGCTTCATATTTTCGTGAGGATAGAATGTTGAAGGTGCACAAATGCTCGAAATTGATATATCGAAATATGATAAGAGTCAGGGTTTAGCAACTTTAATTTTTGATTGTTTGTTGATGGATCTTTTTGGGTGTTGAAAAATTTTATATAGATTTATCGTACCATGCTCACGCACATACTGTACTCACTGATGTTGAAAACGATGTCAAATATAAAGTAGATTATCAGAGGAAGTCCGGTGACGCATCCACATTTTGTCAAAACACTAGATTTTTGATGGCGGTTGTCGCAACTATGTTTGATATGGATCAAGTACACTTCGGAATATTTGCTGGTGATGACAGTTACTTACGAAATATGAATTTAAGGATATGAATACCTGGTGCGCTACGTTGTTGAATTTAGAATCAAAGTTTTTCAAATATAAGAGATCTATATATTTTTGTTCAAAATATTTTGTGCATGATGGACTGCGATGGTACGTGATCCCGGATCCAGTTAAATTACTTGTGAAACTTGGACGAAGTGATTTGTGTAATTTTGAACACGCGGAAGAGTATAGAACATCATTGATGGATTTGACGCAAGTGTACGATAATTATAACATAATCAGAATGTTGAACATCGCGATATCAGAAAGATATAATGTATCTTTTAACACCGATGTTTTAATTGGTACTATTAGAAATTTCATTGTAAATAAATTAGATTTCATGTCTTTGTACTATTCTTCGCCAGGCGATGTGTTGTGTGATGATCCAAGTAGGTCAAAGTTGCAATAAACACTCGCTGACGCGGGAAATAGTGTTTCGGGTTCATAGACAGATGGATGTGAAATTAATGATAGTGTTTCTGACAACTAAGGACATTTTTGATAAATTTGAACGTGAAGAGGTTTACGCCGCTCTCGCAGCTTATCATTCGGCTTATTCTGACGAAATTAATTTCGTCAATTTTGTTGAGTTACAACTTATGTTAAATTTATCCAACTCTGTATCCGTGGAATCGCGTCCTGACCATCGATCGCTCGCTACTTCAGTACGAGTGCTAACGTTTTGTATGCGCCACGTGTTTTTTTTGTTATCAGAGCGTTGCTTGTTACTACTGTTGTTTTCTGTTTTTGTTGCTGTTTTGTTATTGTTGGTATTGAAAAATGCCGAAAAAACTGCGAAAAACTGTACTCAATAGTGAAACGCGGGAGTTTGTTGTGCGTTTGCGAGATTATTTTGCTCGCAAACAACAAAATGGTGGACCTTTGTTGCCACTTGACAACGTACGCGACCGTGTTGCTGATGCTCTAGGGATTGGCAAGGCTACCGTTTCCGGAATTACAAAGGAAGTTCTGCGAATCGTCTATGGAGGAGAACAAACTCTCAACTCCAAAGAAGAAAAAATATAATAGGGTACATCCCGTCACCAGTCCTAATGACTTCGACATGTCTGCAATTCGTAACCATATTTACGGTTACTACTTCCGGGGTGAACTGCCGACTTGTAAAAAGTTATTGACGTTCCTGAAATCAGCCGATTTATTTAATGGCGGTATGACTTCCCTCAGAGTAGTCATAAAAAAATGCGGATTTCGGTATGGGAAGTGTGACAAAAGAAAAGTATTAATGGAGCGTAAGGATATATCATTGATGAGGTGTGATTTTCTACGGAAAATAAAGAAAATTGAGAATTGGGACAATGTGGTCTACCTGGACCTGGCTTAACGCTAATCACACAGTCCCCAAAACATGGACAGACGATACAGAGAAATCCTGTACCAAAGCTCCGGAAGGCAAGGGCCAGCGTTTGATTATGTGCCACGCTGATACAACAAAAGGTTTTGTCCCTAATTGCTTGTGGGCCTTCAAGTCAGTGAAAACGACAGATTATCACGAAGAGATGAATTTCGAAAACTTTAAGAAATGGTTCATGAAACTATTAGATAATCTACATGAGCCCCATCACGCCCCATACCATTCCGTACAAGTGAACAAAACACCCACCAGCAACAATAAAAAGGTGAAATACTAGAGTGGTTGCAACGCAATGGTGTGGTGGCTGACAGTCAACTGTTAAAAAAGGAGTTGGTCAGACTATTGAACCTGCAGAAACTCCAAACAAAGCGGACATATTTTTTGGATGAAATGGCAAAATCCAGAGGTCACACAGCCCTACCACTGCCAATATAATGCCATTGAGATGATATGGGCGCAAATCCAAGGTGGGTAATTTGTATTTATTTTAACTTTTATGTACACATTATGTACTTTTACTTCAATCTCACTCTTTTACTTTGCATCATACTCAATCTAAATAAATATTGTTTCAGGTTGTGCAGCCAGGCTTAATACCACTCCGCCATTTACAGCCAATAAAATGCTGACGTTATTAGAAAAAGCTTGTAATGAAGTGACTCCGGATAATTGGAGAAAAGTCGTAGAAAAGACTAAAAAACTTTGCTAAGATGATTGGGATCGAGACGTGCGATACGACACCATTGTAGATCAACCGTTATTAATAAACGTAGGCAACAGCAGTTGCAGTTCAGATTCCGAGTCTGAGACGCAAGCACTGATGTCATTATCAGATTCAGATTAAAATATAATTAAATAAATAATCGTTAAACAGCTTTTGTTTTATTTCGTTTTGTCCTATAGTTATTTTTTTAATTTTTTTGGATATACAATCGTGAGTGTATAATATATGTATGGTGTGCTGCGATCTTCTGGTCCATTCAATAGTGAATGAACTAAAACTTAAATATGGAAAAAAAATTGTGCACTCGTTTCCATTATCGACATTTGTTTATCGATACTTGCCACACTAGTCGATAAATACCAAACGATGTAACTTTTGCAGGACGGAAACGTAAAGTCAGATTGAGATAATTTATTGTAAATGTTAAGAATTTTTATAATTCCAACGGAATATCATTGTAATGGCATAAAGCTCCAATACGATTCTAATTTAATGGTGACGCCACTACAAGGTTGTTTCGTGGGAATAACTGTCAGTGTCATAGGGATCAAGGTTCGCCGCGCCGAGTATAACGACTTTTGGCTTAACTTTTTAAATTAGAATAAGTGATCTGCAAACTGAACTGACCTGGCATTATTTTGGACTGTGATTGTGTTTTGTGAATTGAACTTTTGGCGTATTTTTGGAGACTGTTTAGCGTGTATCATGCCGCTACCATACACACCGTTGGAATACGCTAATATGCACCTAATTTATGGAGAATGCCTATGCAATGCTAACGCTACTAGCAGATTGCATCAAAAAAGGTACCCAAATGCTGAATCGGAAAGCGATGAAGAAGTTCTCAATAAAATAGAAAATGATTCAACTACCTCGGTATGTACTATAGAAGCAGCTACGGGAATTTTAAAAAGTTCTGCACATCTAATTCTAAAATGTCACAAGCTTCACCCATATTACAACAGGCGTGTGCAGACGTTATTACCGCGGGACTATCCACTACGGGACGCCGTTTTGCCGTGTGATTCTGCGAAAGCAAAGGGAAAATCCCCAACTCTTAGATAAAGTTCTATGGTCGAATGGTGAAACAACCTGCAAAAAAGATGGCTATTTAAATCTTCACAACCTTATGTAGGTTGGAGCAATGAAAATCTGCACCTTATAAGACAAGACAAATCCCAATATCAATTCAAGATTAACCTATGGACGGGCATATTAAATGGAAATGTGATTGGGCCCTTTGAGTTACAAGGAAACTTAGATGACAATAATTATTTGAACTTTTTACAAAATGACTTGTCAGAATTAATAGAAGACGTGTCCCATAAGTGATCTACAAAACATGTGGTATCAAAATGATGGTTGCCCAAATCACTATGAGCGTCCAGTGCGAGAATACTTAAACCAAGAGTATCCGGGGTGTTGGATCGGGCGACTTGGTCCTATCTTATGGCCACCCAGTTCACCCGATCTAAGCCCCCTGGATTTCTTCTATTTGGGTTGTCTCAAAGACAGGTGGTACTCAAAACCCTTTGCAACATTGGACGAGCTTCGCCAAAAAATCAATCACGCTGCGGTGATCCGCATATTCGTCGTGCATATCTTCTATCGTTGATATGATTATCAACGGTAGATATACACGACGAATAAAACGATCTTTTTTAAGCTGATGTCGCAATTTTGGTAGTCTACTAATTCAATGGTTTTCTGATGGTGTGATACTACCACTCCAATGACACAATTGCAAATAATTGGAATGTATTGCGTAGTCTGTTAATATTTTGACCGTTCTAATGACCACTGGAACGCCACTGAACTATCACTTATGCGCCATTGTGCAGTCATTGCATAAAAGCCGTGTTTGTTTGGTAAACCAATATTCTTAAGTTGTGAAGTGTGTGAACCTAAGTAAAATGTTTAGAATAAGGTGAAGGTGGAACAACGCCAAAGTTGCGCCACGCCAGCGTTCGGAGCGAAGAAACCGCAGTCGAGCCCGCCACTTGTTAAGGAGCAATATTGACCCCTTTCAGGATATTTCCGAGGTAGAATTTGTGAAAACATTTCACCTCGGGAAGGAAACTGTAAGGGGGCAAATGGAGGAGCTAACTCCACTTATTCCAAGACCACGTCGGAATGATGGAACATCGGCGGAAACGAAGGTTAGAAAACAACTTCAATAATATAGAATAGCTATAGTCTAAGAATACATGATGTTGATATTAATGTAATATACACCTACATATTTTCATTGTAGATTCTGATAGCCATAGCATTTTATGCATCTGGATCTTACCAGACCTTAGTTGGGCAAACTGCCCTATACAATGTCTCACAGAAGACTGTGTCAAGAGTTGTGAGGGAAGTTACGGAGGCACTGAATGCCAAATTTAACAATTATGTTAAATGGTCCATCTATTGTGATGAACGTTTTGTTATACAGGTTAATTAGGTTAATTATTACCTACTGTCTCTTGAATCGAACAAATTATATCCACGCTTTTTTGTCATTTATATAGTCTTCAATTGTATAATATGTTTTTTTCATGAGAAGTTTTAATTGATTTCTTAGACTTGTGTAAAGGCAAGTCTAATCAATATGACGTGTTTTTTTTTTTTTTTGCATAATTAGAAACAGTAGATATATTTTAACCTTATTATTTTCAGCACTTATTAATAATATTATGTATTAAACAACATTATGTACATTTTAGGATGAACATAATTCAAGGACTGAGTTGGAAAGTACTATCGAAGGACAGCATTCACAAAGCCGTAGAGTGAACCAAGGTCAGGAGTATGCTAATATGCATTTTATTTATGGGAAGTTGCTTCCACTGTTCTACATATGGGTAGTTCTACGTTAAGAGGTACTATCGACGGCTACATGAAAAAATGATACATAATTTGAAAATTCGCGGAAATCCTCAGTCATATTTAATAATAAATAACGCATACTTTTTTACCAATGAATTACAGTATCTGAATTAGCTTAGTTTAGCTATAATTTCATGTTTACCTAGAAAAAAGTATCTACCCTGGCCTGTCTCTTTACTATTCTGTAACAAACTCTTCCAAATTTAACATATTACTAATTCATTCAAAATCTAAGCGTTATTTATTACAAAAAACAGTACAATTAACAATAATGAATGTATAAAAAAACTCTCAAATTACTTTAATTTTCTATTTAAAAAAAAATATCAGTTTTTGTCCCTCATATATTAAGTCTCCTCCCCTGGCTATTTTTCGTCCGTTATAAATGCTGCCAAAATACGTTGACGCTTCAAATTTCAATAGGCAGAGCATTTGTTTTAAAGTTAAGTTAGTAATAAATGCCGCGAGCGCCATCCACGCGCTCTCATTGGCAGATAATTCGATCACGCCACTCGGCTCACACGGACGTGTCAGTGATTGCAGTATCTCCACTGGTAAGTTTTATTCATTTCTTATTTACATTTAAAGTCTATTTGTATTATTTATTTACTTTAATTTAAGCTTAGTTTACCGTGTTAATTTGTTTTTTTCGTTACAACATATTTTATCCTGATTAATCTTAGTTTTTTCGTGAAAACGTCTCTTCCCTGCCGTATTTCCCCTGCTTCATGAGATGCCAGGGTAGAGACTTTACATCCAGGGTAGATAAGGAAGTGAGATATTACTGCTTTCTTAGTATTCATATATTTTTATTAGTATATGAATTTTGTTTTACGTTAGCCTTTCACTACGTAGCAATTATTTAAATTTATTTCTAAAATGTTTGAATAAGCTTTTTTATTTCTTTAGATCATGCCTCCTCGAAAGAAACTAACTCGTGAAGAACATCTTGAAAAGAAGCGTCTGGCAGAACGATTGAGATACCAACGCATAAAAAATGATCCCAAAATGTATTCTCAACAGAAGGAAAAGGAAAAGAAGAAATATGAAAGAAAAAAAGAGAAGGGAACTATTAAGACCGTAAACCAAATGACACCCAGAGAACAACGAAAAGCCAGAAAGATATGGAGAGAAAAGGCAAAACAGCGAAGACGACGTTTAGCTCTTCAACATATTGGAAATGCTCCTGCTACCATACCTACTTCAGACAACGAAGTTCCTCCTAATGAAAATATTAATCAACGAGCGCAAGCTGGACAACGAAGATCGATCCAGGCAAGGCGAGCAAGAAATATATTAATAAAAAAACAGGTAGCTCAAATCGCTCAGCTTAAATCAACAATACAATGTTATAAAAAAAGACTTCAGAGATCCAAAGGACAAAATAATATGAAGATAGAGAAAAGTCCAGGTACAAGGGTAAGCGCATTACTTGATTCACCAAAATCGAGAGATACTGTCAAGAAAAAAATATTATGTGGAGAAGTTCTTTCTCAACAATTAAGAGATAATTTTTCGGATCTTACGACTCAAGACGCCTTCTCGCACGACCACATCAGGGGCATCGCCCCCTGGCACGCCCGACCACCGGACCGCCTCGCGCTCCCGCGCGACCTCCTCGCCCCACCGACGCCGGAGTAGCTGCCGATCGGTCGCTGATCGCCTGGCTGGGCCTCCCTGAACAGGGTCTCACCCGGCCGGGCTGATCGCCCGGGCAGCTCTCCTCCCGCATCGCAGCCTTCATGGGCCCCAGAAGGGCCCGCCCAGCGACGCGCCCATATTCGTGGGCGGCGTATGATCCCACGGCCAGAGGGCTATGCCCTGAAACCGTTTCCCCACTCCCCTGACGGGGAATGTGAGATGACCCGCGCAGCAATAAATCATTCTACAATTCTACATTCTACTCGCTTCTACTGGGATTCTACTAATTACAAGTTGTTTCATTTATAAACCTCCAACTTGTAAAAAGGTATAGCAACTTGGTACGTAAGAAACAACGATCTCCATCAGGATTTCAACTCAGAGATTGTCGATAAAGTTATAAAAAAATACGCAGAAGCTCACGAGCACACTTCATAAACATGTGAATATCGAGGCAATCCAGCTCCTCGACAACACGGACAAAGAAGGCTTAAAAGAACTAAACCTTTTCAGTTAATGTAGTGTTAAAAAAAAATAGTGTAATGTAGTGAAAGTAATAATAATATAGTGCTATTAATATAGAACATAAAGTGTCTTCCCCTTAACTAGAGACTATAAGAAAAGTGCCATTGGAGTTGTTGTCAAGTTGCCATTTCTTAGATATATTAGGTATTTTATAAAACTAAGTTAAAGTTAAATTACTCATCAGCCTTTTTGGCTAGATCGTAATAATATTAGGTTACAATATTTTAGTATTGGTACCAAGAAAAAAAATATTGAAGGTATCAATTGACTAGTTGCGATTGAACATGTTAACCCAACATTGTTTTACCCAACATCCTCTTGTGACTAGTTGCGAATTTTAATTATGTCATAAGACTGTAACATGACATTGTTAATCGACTATAAGTGGAAACTCACAGTAACACACTGTGCCACATCGCTACGTTAGAATGGCAGATCGTCAACAATTTGAAAAATTCGCTCTGGGCGACCAGTTTTCACCGTCATTCTTTGACAATATGACTGGTGGACCAAGCACAGATAATAAAAACAGCCAAACTGATTCTTTTACACCAGATGATAAGATATCAGACATTTTTTATCATCCAAGAAATCGAACGTAAAACAATGTTGTGGCATTTGGGAGATGAGTATGCGTGAAATTACTATTTAAGAATAAAACAGGAGGCATGATGTCATTTTAAGAATGGAATAAAAGATGAATATAAAAAAGATAGGAAGTTTTGTCATAATGGCGACACGACGATACGCGTGAACATTGTTACCTGTAATTTTTAATATAATAAATAGTCAGTGAGTTATCAACTGCTTTTATTTGCATTCTCTGATCCTGATGGTTAGAGTTAACAATGAAAACTTTGACAATGTTGTTCAAAATATTAAAGATCAGTGTCAAAAAATTACTAATATCTTGGAACAGGATTCAAATGCCTGCATATGCAAAATTTCTTACAAAGTTTGGATCTGATTTGTTCAAGCTACAAACTCCATTCAGTATTATATCATTTATGTTGAAAAAAACGACGAAGATTTCGAAATATTAAAAAAAAGACGTCTATCATGCAGTGGAAGGATTCAATCAGGACGACTAGCCAAATCAGAAATTGTGAAAATAAAACGTGTTCATAATAATATTGCAACACATGTTGACAATAATGAACCTCTTGCCAGAAAACATTCATTTTATAAAACTCTTTTTTTTATATCTAGAAACGTCGATACTCTTACATATTTGAATGTAGATTTTTTTTGTCCTAATAATAAAAAAAAATGAAAACTTTAGTTTTCTTGCCCAATCATCCAGTACCTCACACCAATTCAAACAAACACGGATACCGTGCGTTTATCAAGGCAAGTACTGCCTTCTATAATAGTACCCGACCTTGCCTCTAGAGATTTCTATCTATTTTCAAGGTTGAAGGAGTCTATGAAAGCACAGAGACTCCCAAAATGATGAAGCAGTAGTCGCCGCAGTACGGGAATTTTTAGGTACTCAGGATGACGTTTTTTAAGAAAGGAATTTTAAGCTTAGAAATAACATATCCAAGTGTAATATGCTAAAAGGCGACATATATAGAAAAATAAAATAACATTTATTAAAAGTTACCGGCAACATTCTTATTCTCACTTTTTATTGAACGCCCCTAGAATCAACCCAAAAACATGTGTGATCCCAGCAGCAGCAGAGAAAACGTCAATACAAGAGAAGCAGCATCCACATTCTTACCGGCTTTGTGCGACTTCATTTTTTTATGCTACCTTTCTTTTTGGTGTTAAGTCCTGGAAGAAGATAACCAGACAAACATCTGGGCTATCGCTTGAAAGATGCCTCATAAAAATCAAAGCCCTAATTTTTTTCTTCAAAGCCAACGTATTCAAATAGTGGAGAGCTATTTCCTACGCAACTGAAAAATGTGAAGACTTGGATATTTCGATTGAAAGAAGAGGAAGGAGATTCCGAAAATGTATGCCAGAAAAAAAGGCCCAAAACGCTGGACTAACATTCCCAAAAGAGCTGCAGAGAGCTATGTTAGAATGTCTTGACAAATTTTACAGAGAACTAGACTATCGTTACAGGGCAATGGACGACATTCTCATAATACTTAGTGTTGTTCAGCCTAAAACTCTGCTTAAGTCATTAGAAGAAGAACTTCGTGGTATAGTTCCGAATCTGACAAAAATCTATGATGAATATTCTGTAGAGGAAATGATTTTGGAAATTTTACGATTATGGTGTTACTTGGAAGCCGCCAGTATTTCTTTCCAAGAAAGGCTCCAATGGACTTGGAGCTTCTGAAATTTATTGTAAAATGGGACTAATCTGAGTGTGCTCCGAGTCTAGCGCTGTGTGTATGATTTTTTTAACTATTTGTTTCGGTGGCTTCTTGTGAAAGAGGTTCCTCAAAATTAAAGTTGATACAAACTTACTTAAGATCCACAAAGAGCCAAGCGCGACTACCAAATTATCCATATTGTCCATTAAAAAGGACCGGAATGTAAATTTTGATAACGCGATCGAATATTTTAGCAAAATAAAGTCATGTATGCACGTTTAGTATTTGTTTTTTTTTTTTCGGAGTGCTCAAAAGAAAACTGCCCTGGGTGCCAACCCATGTTACGCCGCCACTGCTTCTATTGAACACGAAAATAAATACGCCTATCAAGGCGTATGCTCTTTGTAAGCCCTTGGAGGACTCGTGCCTTGAATTAAACACTTTGTAAAAGGAGTTCGCGTAACAAAACCATGCGCGTTTCGATGATACACTGCCTTCTATTGAACACGCAAACGAAAATACACTGTCGGGAACCAAAACTAAAACAAGTCCGCGAAAAAAAACCGAAAAGATTGCGTCATTTGAGGCACAAATTTCAATTTTAAGGGGTGTGTGTTTCATTAGCTTTTTTACTGTTTGTTGTCATGTTGATGCAAACATTTTAAAATTGTTATTTATTGTCTTAAGACTTTTTAATCGCTTAAAGGAGGTAACTCCAGTACAAAAATGATTGATGGGAATTATGTATGATGTTAAAAATGTCAAAATACAAACATTTAAAAAAAAAAAAGCTGACATTTATTTCACAATTTAACCACTTTAAAATTTTCTCTAAGCATTAATCTTTTGGAAATAAGTTCTATCATTATCTGACGATACCATTACACAAAATTAAAAATAAAACTTTAATATTTTCTATAAATTACATATAATATAACTATCTTTAGGAAAATAAAGACCCCAATCTACTTTTTTAAAATGTCAAATATTCGGGTAAATCTAAGAAAGCCTTAGATTAATTTCAATTGGATTAACCCAACATGTGACTTCACACAAAAAGTTAATAAATAAAATTTAAAACATAAAAATAGGCTCTGCCATATATTTAATTCATTAATTATACAAATAATCTACATTTCAATCTTTAGATTGCTTGTCTTTAACACTAATAAGATTTTCCATAACATCATTCTTATCACTATCACTCTTATCACAAACCGTACTACCTTCATTCTTATCACAAACCATACTACCTTCATTCTTATCACAAACCGTACTACCTTCATTCTTATCACAAACCGTACTACCTTCATTCTTATCACTTTTGTCATCATCAGGACTGTTTCCATCACCCACTTTCACTTCAGTGTCATCATCATCATCGTCACCACCGAAATCATTATCATTCTTATCATCTATTTCTTCATTGGGCTCGTATGAGTGCATTTTGATTTTCTCTAACCATAGCCCCATTGAATTGCCTTCAATTTCACCTTTAATAATACTAGGTAAGATTTGTTCCCGTTTAAATTTTTGCACCGCTTCTTCTTCGGAATCCCAAGTTAGACTGTCATGGCTGTCCTTAAACTTCGCGTCATACCTCTCATAATGAACCTACAAGTTAAAATTCTTGTCAGTTTAGCTTCTGATTTAACTAGCGACTTACCTTGGCATCGCTCCGGTGATGTCCTGATTATAGTAGTAGTAGTGTAGTAGTAGTAGTGATAATTATAGCCTAAGTTACTCCTTTTAAAATCAGCTACCTGCCAGTGAAAGTCCCGTCAAAATCAGTCCAGCTGTTTCGAAGATTAGCCGGAACAAACAAAAAGACAGACAATTTTTTTTCAAAACGTCTTTTTCTTATATGTACCATATATATTTTCATATGCATTTAGTAAAAAGCTGTTATTTTGACATTACAAACAGACACTTCAATTTTATTTATGTATATAGATATTGTATGGAACTTTTACAAGTGTTTTAGATTTCCAGTGGTAACATACTGAAACAAGTTTAAACCACAGATGTTGCATATCTATATTTTCATGTGTGATTCGTTTTTAACATGTTTACCACTTGCTTTATGGTGAAAGAAAACACTATATCTTCACACAAATATTGGAAAGAACCTAACTAGATTTCTAAAGACACATGAAGTCCACCTACATTCGGTCAGCGTGGTGGACTATGGTCTGATCCCCCTCGTATTGAAGGTAGCCCTGTGCCCAGCAGTGAGATGTTAAAAAGAAAATCCCTGTTTAGTTATTTTTTACTTTTCAGTGCCTGGAAGTCGGTTTTTTTTTTTTTTTAAGTTTTTATAAAGTTTTTATGTATGAACAATCTATAAAGGTAAATAAAATTGAAGCATCTGTAATGTCAAAATAACAGCTTTATACTAAATGCATATAGAATTATATACGGTACTTATAAGAAAAACTGAATTTTTAAAATTTTTGTCTGACTGTTTGTTACGGTTAATCTCCGAAACGGCTGGACCAATTTTAACAGGACTTTCACTGGCAAATAGCTGATATTATAAGGAGTAACTTAGGCTACTTTCATTTTACAAAAAGAATTAAGGTTTTGATCAAAAAAATTAAAACGTACCCAGGCACGCACCCGAGCGAAGCGAGGGTAAGTCACTAGTCTAATATAAATACATAGCGACGAACCCGAGCGAAGCGAAAGTGAGTCACTGTATAACATAGAGCCAAAGAGTTTTTTTTTAGATTGAACGCGGGCGTAGCCGCATGTTTTGCTAGTATAATATATTTTTCTATTCCAAAATTGCAATGAATTGTTATTAACTTACCTTATCTAAAAGTAAGCCAAGTCCAGGGGCCGTCGGTATCATAACTTTGTCTTTACTAAATGCCTTCTCCATGGTGCCCATGTCGGTGTGACCTCGGACTATTGCAATCATTAACCCAACCATTTTTCTTATTTGATGTAACATAAAACTTTGACCCTAAAAACATAAGTGAATCTTAAATTTATTAAAAAAAAAAATATTAAAATATTGTCGGCTGGCACTGACTTTGAATGACTGATTACTATACTGAGGTATCTATTCTGAATTAAAACCCCCGTTTAGTTATTTTTTACTTTTCAGTGCCTGGAAGTCGTCTTTTTTTTTTAAGTTTTTATTTTTCCATTTTTAGTGTAGACGTAATAAGCAGGTAATTTGTAAGAAGAAAGTAATTTAATTACACATTCGATTAAGCCATTTGTTTAAAAATAATTTATTGTTGATTTGTTAAAAACCGGTTGACCGATTTTGATAAAATTTTAATGGGACCACCTGGGAATTACACCCTTTGAAACAAAAAAAGGATTTTCCAAATCGGTTCAGGTGTCTTTGAATAATCGGTGAACAAACAAAAAAAAGTTTCCCAAGAATTGAGAACCACCTCCTTTTTTGAGGTCGGTTAAAAGTTAGCAAGTTAAGTTCTGCATTTCATTAGACTTTGAGAAAAAAAAAGAATAGAGTGCATGTCTGTGCATGTGTCTGTGCGAACATCTGTGCACTATAATATCTCCTGTACTTACAGTTGACTAATCTTAGTAAGATTGGCTTGTTGGCAGATTTCAATAAGAAGTACTCTAGTGACTCACCCTCACTTCGCTAGGATTCGTCCCTAGGTATGTTTTAACAGTTAGTATGAAATACAAATCTTCGAATTTCTCAGCTTTTCTGTACTATTTTATGCATGTATTATACATATAAACCTTCCTCTTGAATCACTCTATCTATTAAAAAACCCGCATCAAAATCCGTCGCGTAGTTTTAAAGATCTAAGCATACATAGGGACAGACAGACAGCGGGAAGCGACTTTATTTTATACTATGTAGTGATTATTAATCTACAAGCTATTATTAATACTTATTAAAAAAAAGGTTACCTTAACTAAAAGTTCAGCAAACTCCATTTCAGATTCCAAAAATACTCTTTCTAAGGTAAAACTCATCATGTACCTTAACGATGATGGGTCTTGGTAGTGCCTAAAACACATAAAATACCCATATCTCAACACAAACTATTTAACAGAAAGTTAATTATTTAATAAAGTAAGTCTTAAAAGAAAAAAATACCGAGTTTATTTAATACATTGGGGGACTAATGGGGCTGACAATTTTTGTGAAAAATTTTATGGAAAATCTTATTGAAATAATCATTATCATCAATAGAGGCCAAATCTATAGTTTTTATAATTTTTGTCTGTCTGTCTGTTTGGGAACACATCACGATAAAACCACTGAACATATTTTCATGAAATTCGGTATGATGATATCCAGGTCAACATATAGGATACTTTTTACTGCAGGAAAATATCTCATCTCTGAGAAATTTATACTAACCGTTAAAACGTGCCTAGGGACGAAGCCGAATGGAGCGAGAGCAAGTCGCTACTTAAAAAAACTGAAAACTCTTTAAAATCTAATCAAAAAAAAAAATTAAATCATTCGCAGTATTGTATGTGTTTAACGTACTTACTTTTTTTCTGTAAAATTGTGATAGCTCTTGGTACCTTTGTATACAGCTAATACTTCGTTAACTTTAGTGATTTTTTCAGCAGATAATCTATATGCTTTTCTATCTTCTTCTTTAACATTAGGATCGAATACATATGTTGGGAGTGTATAACTGTATGTCCGTGCGTTGCACTTTGATTTTGAATTGAACTTATTGGTAGCCCGTTTAATCGCAAACACCTTTATGCTTTCAGGCAAGTTCTTATTTATTTCTTCTACGTTAACTTCTAGAGCTGTAAATAGAAAATTATTATACAAATTATTTTTTAGATACCGTTAAGTATTCAAACTTGTTGAATAATGAATTAAAAGCTGTTTTTTCATTACCCTCGCCTTTTCACTTTTTATAATAATTTTATAATTCATTAGCGGCTCACAAAAAACATAAATTTATCCCACAGGAACCATACATTTTAAAATAGCCTATGTATTATTGTGATTATGATGAATGAACTATATTATTGTAGTTTCATTAAAATCCATTCAGTAGTTTTTGCGTGAAAGAGTAACAAACATCCATACATCTGTACATCCAGACATCCTTACAAACTTTCGCATTTATAATATTAGTATAGATTTACTCCACATACTAGTCTATCCCTTAAAACCCTCTCTAAATGCACAAAGTCACAAAATCTACTCATTCTTCTCAACTCCGCTATGTAAACCTGCATTGGTACCTCTTTATCTTGTTTTCTCATATGAAATTTATATAACTCAAAATCAAAATCAAAATATACTTTATTCAAATAGACTTTTACAAGCACTTTTGAATCATCAATTTTACATTTTAAATTTAAATTAAATGTCAGTGTAGTCAGTCCGTGAGGAATTTACCACCGGCTCGGAAGGCAGTTCCACTGAGAAGAGCCGGCGAGAAACTCAGTTGTTCATTTCAACATGTAGTCATATCTAGTGGTATTTTTCTCTTTTCCAGTCCAGACCAGACCAGTCATTCTTAATATAACATGTTTTATCCATTCTATATGACATTGGAGAAGTAAATTGTGACCAATAAGCATTCCTAGACGCCACTAAGTCTTAACAAAAGAATTGAATTGAATGGTTCTGCTATATTTAATGAATTTCAATAATGTTAAATACTAACGTAGTTTAAGTGAGACAACCTGTCTGGCAGCAGACACTCCTTTATCAGTCCTAGAACTCCTCTGAAATTGTGCATTTTGTTGATTGTTAAAATCCTCCTCTGTAATATATTTCGCTTCAAATAAAGCTTTAAGGAGGTCCTCTTCTATAGTTCTAACACCGGGATTCCTAAAAATATATATTACTACAATTTATACAATTTCATTGCTCAAAACTTACCCTAAACTCAAGATTGTTAAAAAATTATGTACTTATGTGCAAAAAAGAAATTATTAGATAATAAACGTACAATAACTTTCCTATATATCAAATCCATGGTTTTACCTTTGCATACCATAATAATCTACACCACAGTATCCAAGCAGCATCGCCATTTTCTTTCTTTTAATTCTTTCGAAAGGTTTATCACATACTTTCTTTTCATCACTAGCACCATTTTCATTTTTATCATTCGACTCCCATTGCCGTTTCAAACGTCGTTTGTACCGAGTATGATTTTTACAGGGTAATATTTCTGGATTGTTCTCAACAGACTCAGTGGCTTCCATGACTGATATAGACCTTATTGATATACCTAAAATATTATATATTTACATATTATTGTATTATCATATTATAAACTAAGATATTTATATGTAATTAAGTAAAATTTATTATTTAAACCTCTTGAAATAAATCGATGTTAAATTCTGTTTCAAACGACGCGAGCGCCGCAAGCGAAATACCTACTTAAATGTTTTTTTTTTTTAAATATCTACCAAGACAGAAGCATCTAAACATTAAACTAACTAATAGCCAAGAAACAGAAAAACCGTTAACAATAAACACTACCGGAATAAAAACAACACGTGGATTTACAATTTATATACCTGATTTTAATATATTCGACGGTCGCGGTAGATTCTGCTTCAAGGAACTAACTACAAGTTGAAATAATCGAATTGACATACCCAAAAGTTACTGTTTAACTTAGTAAAATAAAAACACTGAAATTATATGGAGAAACTTTTACACGCCATCTTTTTTAACACATGATGAATAATCACAGAATATGAAGATGCGCGATACGTATCGATATTATCACGTATCGATACAAAGCAATGCGATATATCGATATTTTGTCGATACGTGACCATACGATACGCATTACCCACCTATTTATCATTTTCCATAAATAAAAATATCGAATCCATAATCACTGCATCAAATTATAATTGGAACCTTATTTTATTAAGCCTCGTATGTCTTTTAATAATACAGGATAACGTAAACAAACTTTAAACAAGTAAAGGTGGCATCGAAACTTTATATATATATATACATTTAAAGGATAGATATTAATTGTTTTTTCTAATGTCAGCGATATTAGATAAGTTTATTCAGAATACTAAAATAGAGACGCCAGACGGTTTATTATCTATCATTCAGTCTTATATATGTAGAGCCTTTCTTTTAAGCTACACAACGTTGATACACAAAAGTGAAAAATTACTACAATGAAATTTTTTAACCTATTGAAAAATATCGATAAATATCTTATAATCACTTATTTGTGTAGATAATAGATTACATAATTTTTTCGTATATTGGTCTATCTTGTCTGTGCTAATACACGTCGAGGGTAACTTTGAATGTCGTTTCAATCGTCGTTTTAGAATTTTTAACATCTTTTACTCAATTTTAACATTCATTTTAAATTTGTAGAACATTGACAATGTAGAAAAACTACTTTTCTCTTATAAAAAAGGCTTGTAACTTGGGAAAGTAAGTAAAAAAATAATCAAAGTTAGCCCATGACTTCATATCATTTAAAATTATTATTATTATTTACAATAAATATTACTCAAATTTTAATAATGAGTTTTTTTTTTTTAAATAGGACTATTATATCGGTAATTTTATTTATATTAAGTATTAGCGACTCATCCTTGCTTTGTTCAGGTTCTTCTTTTTTATTTATGAACCGATTGAAATGTAACAAATACTAAATGTTAAGAGGCTTACCACAATAGTGAAAACCGCAAAAAGTCGGTTTGCTTCTGAGATTTAAATTCTAAAAATCATTGATTTAGGTTCTATTGCGTTAATAAAATATATAGTAGTTTATAGTATAGTATAGATAGAACAATTTTTAATTTAGGCAGAAATTCAAGAAACTGGCGAACAGGTTTAATAAATAAAATGTCATTATTAATCTATACAAATAAATAAAATCTGAGTGTGTGTTTGTAATATTAAAATAACCGCTTTTTACTAAATGCATATGGATGTATACGCGGTACATATACCAAAACAACATTTTTTACAATTTTTGTCTGTCTGTTTGTTCCGGCTAATCTCTAAAACGGCTGGACCGATTTTGACGGGACTTTCACTGGCAGATAGCTAATGTAACAAGGAGTAACTTAGGCTACTTTTATTATAGGAAAAAATGTAGGTTCCTACAAAAAAAAAAGTTTGTTTTGAGAAGCAACCTAGGGACGAATCCGAGCGAAGCGACGGTGAATCGCTAGTTTAAAATAAAGGCTTACAGATGATGACAAAAATTTAATTATTTTATTCATTATGTGAGAAACATAATTTGTCTTTGTACACATGCAATTCTTAATTAATGCGAGTATTAAGATAGATTCAGAAATCAACCAAATGTGAATTAGACATGTGCATTTTTAACATGATTTTATTAGCTCTGCCTGTATTTATCTATCTATGTAACGGAACTTTAAACGCAATTTTCACCCACAACTTCAGATTAAACTGAAATTAGCACATTTAGCACATTTAACGAGAACCGATGGCAATACAATAATTTGCAAAAAAAAATAATAATTAAAAATACATTTAGAGGAGATCAAACTAAATAATTGAAAATTGATTATACTTTAAAAAACTAATAAACACACTTTAATGATGAACAGAACTAAGAAGCAAAAAATAAATTTTAGTTTAAGAATAAAGTTATAAGGAGAAAGTTCATGTTATTATTAAAAAAGCATGAGGTGCTCGGTATCAGTTGTTACAAGTATTCCATTGGTACAATTTCTAAAAGTAGAGTTAGTATTGGAATATTGTACAAAGCATCCCTTTTATCAAGCAACCAAAACAAACATTTGGACAACACTCTCAGTCAGTGCCTATAATATTACATATTATACTCGTATTATCTTGTTTGAGAAATATCAGCCATCCACTTAAACTTTCATGTTATTAAAGTGTATTCAATATCATTTTCAGATTTATCTAGATTTAGTTATTTCTCTTTATCAGAATCTAGAAATCTGTAACATAAAATGTGATGCATAGCAGCATATCATACTCTTACGAGTCCTCCTCTTTACTCTCTTCCTTAATATTCTCACTTTGTTGACGTATTTGGATCTCACGAAAAACTTTATCCCTGTGCAATTTTTTATCAATACTTTTCTTAGAAGCCAAACGTTTTGCACGTATGATTCTATCTTTTTCCCGCCGCAACTTCCTTTCAGGAGTAGTTTCCGTGGCTCTTAAATGTTCTTGTCTTAATCTTGCTTTCTCGAGACGTTCATTTCGCTGTTCAATAGTTTCTTTTTGACGTTGCAACCTTTTTCTCTTCGATGCAGCAGTTTTTGGTGCAATTACCGCTTTGTGTTTCTTATTAATAGGCATTATTACAACTGCATGAAACGAATAGTAAGCTTAAATTAGTTGAAAATATGAATTAGTATTAATAAGAGGATCGTGCTACTTTTATTTACTTTACTGATAACTGTTCAAAATAAAGCTAATTTTTAGTTTGATAACTTACTCTTTTTTTATATAGTATCTAATTTTAATTAATTTCAAAAACTGATGATAGATTATGACGATATAAGAATTATCAAAACATTAGGTCCGAAGTGATCATGGGAATTATTAATAAAAACAAACTTCTTTATCTATAAACAAACTTTTAAACAGAAGATAAATTATTACCATAGAATATAGATGATAGAATAAACAACAGATTCTTAAAACTACAGATAATAGATATGTTTCTTTTACACATTATATCTTGCCATCGACCACAGTCGCTTATCTGTTAAAGTGACTAACTGCCTAAATAACTTTATATTTGGCTAGATATAGGTCCAAGGTCATAAAGAATTTTAAATTTAGTCAAATGTGAAGTGTATATTATGTCGCATAAAACTTAAATGGCATCAAAAAAAAGCAATTTTTAAAACACACGCTGTAACGATAATAATCGATTGCTAAATAAACTATTGCCTTAAATATACAAAAGAATAACGTATTATAATTATAATTTTTAGTCTTTTTAATATTTTATTAAGCTTATTAAACGAGTATAAAGAAATATTTATATATTGACGCTATGAAATATATCATTCACAAAGTTTCTAATCGAGTGAAATTACTAGACAACAAATGTATTATCTGGCGTTCTAAATTAAATTTTGCCCTAAAGTTACGAAGGGGAGACATAAGGAGTACTATCTCTGTGATGAAAAAGTGTCCGTCAAACATGTCTAATAAGGGTGGTGCATCCGTTTACAAGAGCTAAATTCATATCGGCTCACCAAACCTCGCCCCCAAGGATATTCTTTTTTCTATTGAATTTTTATTTTCACATATTGTTTATTTGTCGTTTGTTCTTGATTTTTTGCCATAAATAATTGTTTGTTCGTAAATTGTTTATTTACAAATAATTAAAATGAAAATGTACTCTCAAAATAGCACCCTCAATCGAAATATTTAATTTTTCTTGTTACTATTGTCTGTCAATATTCATTAATGTTTGTTTGTTTATAAAATACATTTGTTCTATCATTAAAGTGGCTGTGTTTTTCATTTTTAGAGCGTTAGTAACGTATCTACCTCATTTTATTATATATTTGGCTGTCACTGTGATTTTCAAAACAACCGCCTTAAACGTTAAATTGACCGATCCTTTGATTTATATATTACCTAAATCGCCAATCGTTTAAACTTTATACAAAAAAAAAACAATCAAATTCAAAAGAGATTGTTTTAGATACCATGTGTAGTGATGTGCTTACATATATTTCAACAATATTTAAAAATGTCGAATTTTTTTGTTCGCATATAATAAAAGTATTGAATGTTAATAAATAAAAAAGTATTCAGTGAGTTAAGATCAATACAGCCAGAAGTTCCAAAAAAAAATTACTTAAGTATATATTTAAGAGCTATATTTAAAACTAGCGAGTTATATTCGCTCCGTTCGTGTTCGTTCCTAGTTAGGTTTTAAAGTTTAGTATAGATTTCTCAGAGATGAGATATTTCCCGCAGTAAAAAGTATTCCATATGTTGACCCGGGTAACCAGCTATCATCATACATCAATCAATCAATCAAAATATGTAGGTACAGTGGTTTTCTCGTGATGAGGTCACAGATAGACAGACTGCCAAAAATTCTAAGAACTATAAATTCGGCCACTGTATCGATATAAACGACTATTTCAATAAAATTTTCCAAAAAATATTTAATATACAGATTGGACTCAGTTAGAATTTTATTATATATATTACAATTATTAATATGTCTAATGCTCTTCGATGTAAAAATTAGAATTGAATAGAAACAATTTTAATATTAAGGCAAACTTCGAACAAACAAGTGTAGACAGCTTTTTCATTACGACGCAAATGTCTGATAACGTGGGAATGCTGACTCCGCTCCTCGTGTCGCCAGCGTACTGCGCGTTAGGAAAGCGCTCCACCTATAGCTATGCACTATAATTAAAGTAACTTTTTGTTTTGTTTACGATAGGTAATTGGTATTTATGTATTACCAGTGGCAATGGTAGCCCAGTGGTAACGCGCTCACTTGGGAAACCTAGTGCAGCGGGTTTAAATCCCGGGTCTCGCACCTCTGATATTTTCATGTGCGAATCTTTTCTAACATGATTACCACTTGCTTTACGGTGAAGGAAAATATCGTGAGGAAACATGCATGTCTGAGAAAACCTAGCAAGTTTTCGAAATACATGTGAATTCTACCAACCCGCACTTGGCCAGCGTGGTGGACTATGGCCTGATCCCCCTCGTATTGGGCCCATGCCCAGCAGTGGGACGTTAAAAAGGACTGTATTACGTATTACCGCCACCGTAGCTACAGATTTGGCGGGTTTTAAGTGCCCTCAATCTAAAGCGGTGGTGTTTTTACGTAAATACCCAATAATCACACAACATGAATAAAAAAATACAAAATTTAAAATATTCATTATACTACAGTATTTTTATATTTATGTATCCAGTGGAACATTTTGTTTTACTTACAATAAAATCAAACGATATATAGTATATATAATATATATATATATATATATATATATATATACTTGTGTATAGTTGTTGTACTGTTGTTTTATTATATACTAGTGGCTTACACTCGCACCACTCGGGTACGACTAAAAACTTAAAAAAAAAGTTGGAAAGCCTGGAAGTCGGTTTTTATTTTTTTTTTTAAGTTTTTATTTTTCCATTTTTAGTATAGACGTAATAAGCAGGTAATTTGTAAGAAGAAAGAAAGATTTCTAAAAACTTATTCGATTAAGCCATTTATTTAAAAACCGCTTGACCGATTTTGATAAAATTTATATGGGACCACCGGAGAAGAATACCCTTTCAAACAAAAAAAGAATTTTCCAAATCGGTTCAAGCGTCTTCGAGTAATCGGTGAACATACATAAAAAAAAGGTTTCGACGAATTGTGAACCTCCTCCTTTTTGATGAACTTGATTTACAACTAGCAAAAAATCGGTGCTTTAGGAGGGCTCGCGAAGTTTTCTACCTAGTCATTTTGAAGGCGATTTTTTAAAGAGAATTAATTTTTAATTTATCGTTTATTAACATGGGCTTCTATATATAATTCATACGACAAATTATTTTTATTCATTTTAGTCCGGTCAATTTAGGCATTCGAAGCTACATAAATTTACAACTAGCTGAAAATTGGTGAAATCGTTCAAAATATAATTATAAATAAAATTTGAAAGTTCCCCATTTTTCCCCTGTATGGAAAAAAAAAATATTCAAGGTTAAAGGTAAAAAAAATGAGTTTTTCGCGATTTTCAGCAAAACGGTAAGTTTTATCATAAAAATACCTCAAACAAAAATTGTAGATCATAAAATGATCTATAAAAAATGTATGAATACTTTTTTCCTACGAGCCACCGTTTCTGAGATATAACAATTCAAAAATTTGTAAACAATAAAAATCTATAAAACTAAGAAGTTTGTTCGTGATTCTTAATGTTGCTAGTTTTATCTAGAAACATAAAATTTCTCATACGAATTTCTTTTTTTCTACATTTAATCATATATGAGTTTTAATACTACTTAATCTATCGTAAGGGAATGGTTTATATCACGCTAATCCTGTTTTTACTCTTGAAAACACTACATATGTTAAACAAATAGATGTTTTTTTTATCTCCAATATCTACAACAGCTTTATCTAATGTTAAGCTTTGTGACTTATGAATTGTAATCACGATAGCTAATTGTCAAGTTATGCTCCATTCATACTTTAAAAGTATTTTTTTAGTTTTCTTACAGATGGCGTTAGTAATACAATAAAAATCTAATTAATGAAAATTGTTACATCTTCTGTTTTTTTTAAGTTGGATAAAATAATATTTTTATGTTTAATAACATATCTAGACATGAATAGACAATACTATGTCAAAGCCCAAACCTGAAAGTGTGATAGTTTCTCAGTAAAGATTGTGGGATAGTGTATTAGGATAGGATTATCGTCGTACCAGTAGATTCTTTTTCTAAAAAATTAATAAATATAGCCTAAAACCTTTTTAGATACAGTAGTTTCCGAGACTATTCGGAACAGACAGAGCAATTATTGATAAAATATTATAATTACAAAGATTTCCACAAATATAATATAGAAGTGGACCAGTATTCATACATACGTTATACATAAAATAATAAAGTAGAAAAAGGTTTTATGCAGTATTTTGTTTACAATAAAAAGTCACAGAATGTATAAAAACAATTTTTGTATAAAATACAGTACAGAGAGGCGGTAATCAACACGGCAAATAAACCACCAGAAAAAACAAGAAAACAACAGAAGAATTAGAAGCCGAGGTTGCGGCGCTGACAAAAAAAGAGAAAACTACACAACCCCAAGAAACACAATTGCCTAAACCAATTATGCCGAAAAAATTAACTACATTAATAATAAAAAGTGAAAACATTGAAAATAAAATGTACCTATCTGTACGAAACTAATTATCAATTTTCTAATATCATGTAATTAAATTCAATTTTTAAATTTTTTTATCCCTCAATTTATAGAATAATACTGCATGCCGTGATTACCTATAAAAAGAAATACAATTATACTTATAATTTATTATGTAAATTATTATTATTAAAATTATTGTAATTACTGTTGGTAATTCAAATAAATAAATAAATAAAATGAGCAACTAAAGGAAAACTTGTAAGAAAAAACACACGATATGATAAAAGTTGACAGACAACCTAAAGAAGAAAAAATAAAAATACAAACAAAATATAATGATGCATGGGTAACAATAAAGGAGGTTAGGAACAAAAAATATCATTTATAATACGCGTCACGAAAGATGAGATTTAACGAGCGTCAATACTCAGTAATGGCACAGTAAATCTTTACTGTGGTAGTGGGGCGCCTGCGCAGGTACAGTCGTGTACGTAATAGTTATCTATAATTTATTTCTATATATATTTAGAGATTTTTCGACGTCATTCGGAATAAGGTGTATAGCAATGTTATATTAAAATTATTAACAATATTTATTACGAAATGATACGCAATGGTACGCATTTGTACCTACATCAAATTTTGTACACCTTCCTTTGCTTTTTTTAACATATAAGTGTACACGTCGTAAACCATTTTCCTACTTTGTCTTCTTAATGTTTTATCTCGAGGCATAATCAAAATTTTACAAAATTGCACTCGTATACAACACAACTATAAACCAAATAGAAAATAAACACAAGTTGCACTCGTCTGTATCGCGGAGTCAAGCGGGGGTTGCACGGGGTGAGGGGAACGGTAGGCAACTAACACGCATGCGCAGCGCCGTACCGCGCCTCCCGCGCAGGTTTCGACGCCCAATCCTATAATAACACGTGGTATGTCAAGTAGAGCTGGGTCGTTATCAGATTTCAGTATTTAAACAAAACAAAACGGTTTTTTTATTGCTTAAAACCGTTTCATGAAACAATTTTTTTTTAAAACGCTTTTTTGTTCATCAGTTTTACTTTTTACTGCTATTATTTTTCTTAGCCTTTAAAGATTGTCAAGTCTCGTCTTTAGTGGCACGAACTTTACAGTTTTTAACTTTTTGAGTTAATTGAGGAAATAAATACCTATTCTAGTTGATCTACTTAAGCAATTTTTATTATTTTTTTTATTAACCATTTATGTGTCAATTATTGTATAAAATTTAATGTATTATAAGGTTATTTTGCTGGTTTTGAAATTTGGAAAAAAAAATGAAATACATATCAAATGACACCCTTTGATCCAATAGCTTGTAAATGTCACTGTTTGATTCAATAATTTTGTAAAATGTAAAATGATTCTCATAGCGCTTCAAGAATATTTAAAAACTAGAGACTCACCCTCGCTCCGCTCGGGTTCGTCCCTACTTACGTTTTAACGTTTAGTATAGATTTCTCAGAGATGAGATATTTTCCCGCAGTAAAAAGTATCCTATATGTTGACCCGGATATCCAGCTATCACCATACCAAATTTCATCAAAATCCCTCCAGTGGTTTTTCTGTGATGCGGTAACAGACAGACAGACAGACAGACAAAAATTCTAAAAACTATAGATTCGGCCTCTGCATCGATAATAATGTCTATTTCAATAAGATTTTCCAAAAAATATTTAATGTACAGATTCGGCTTAGTTACAATTTTATAATATGTATAGATCAATTAATTTTTTTAGGGAAAATGTATCCGGTTTGAACCGAATTAAGACTCTTTAAAAGTATTTCTTAAGAATATGTCACTTTTTGAATTCAAATCTTAAGAGGCCTATTACATTTTGACTGTGATTTTTCAATTTTACGCCCATCTTTGACGTTCTTATTCAGAGAAACTGAAACTCTTCGACAAATTTGACTTTTTGTATGGTGGAGAATAATTATTAATATAGTTCATAGCGCCGTCGCTTTTTGAAAATTTTCATTATTAATTGAAATAAAGCCAAAATTCCAAAGCAAGTTTTTAATAAAATGCGCGACGACACTTTCAAGTTCGTGGATTGAAATACTATAATAAGCAAACGAAATGAAAAAAATATAATAATATCTCGTATATAGTGGTTGAGTTCATAGCGCCCTCGGAATTTGGAAATATGTATTGGATTTCTACAAAAAAAAAATCCTTTTCAAAATCTTAAGAACTACTAAAAACGTTTAGAATTAGCTGTAAATATATCCTTACAACATTAATATTATTAAGTAAAATTTATACCAGAATATACGTCAGTTCAAAAGAAACGTAATAACATACTTTTTTTTTAAATAATTTATTATAAAACTACATAGAAGTAATTACAACTGCAGAAAACGCTAGAAACAGCGATGCGTCGGCCGCTCGAACACAATACCATAGAACTCAGTACATTTTGTGATAGGCCTCTTAATAATCACTGTGATTGAATAAAAATGTAACTTTTTGTTCCGGAAGCAGCAGTTCAGATCGATTTTTTTATGAAACTAGTTACTTTTTGAACAAAATCTTGGGAGTTACAGATAGAGTTTAACATTTTGAAGTGATTAAATACAAAAAACCAAATGGAGAAAAATACGTAAATGCACCTTTTTGTTCCTAACCTCCTTTATTTATTTATTAGCGTTTTATTAAAAGAACTGATAGAAAAGGGCAGAGGACAAGTATATTGGTGATATAAGAAAAATATGAAAAGATATGGCTGGTTTGTACCTGAATAAATAAAAAACTTTTAAACTTGACATTTTTATTTTTTTAAAAATCAAAGAGTGAAATAAGAAATAACTTTTTGGCACAAAGGTTACAATAAAAATATAAAAATAAAAATAGTTTTATTTCTTAATCATCTTTACAAAAATATTCTTTAAAAGATGAATCAACATCGTTAGGAAATACATAGTCTGTAATTTTTAAAATTGAATATGTAAAATAGCACTTATTAATACATTTATAACACAAACGTATCATCGGAAACGTATATAAAGGATAATATACTTTTAATATAAATTTTAAAATCCCAACTTGAGAATTCATATAATTAAAGTGATCACTAACAAGATTCATCTCATGATCAGTGAGTAGATACCGAATATTGCGATTTTCCGAATTATTACTTTCTAGGTTGCCCGATGTGTTCCTTTCTCGAGAAGAAGTAGGTCGAGTGGTACTGCTCCTATCCCGAGAAGAAGTATGTAAGAAGTAAACAATAATGTTTACCAATGATGCGAATATAAAGATTTTTTTTATACTTATGGAAATAATCACATATTTATATGTATAATAATACGTATGAAAATTTTACATTTTTTATAATATAACATACATCATCAATCAAAACAAACGTACGTCAAAGTTCAAAACCGTACATCAACACCCAATTATACATCAGCATACAAAACGGTTATATATAGACAACTGATCATAAGCGAAGAAAAAGATAAGTAAAAGCGATAGTATTATATAAAATGAAATAAATAAATAAATTAGGCAGTATGGTGTTTTTTGAAGCATGGTTCCACGCACAGTGGCACGTTACACGCTTCACATTTATAGCGCGTCATTTGCACTTTTCGCTCTTCCCGGAAGCAAATGACGCACTTCTGTCGGCCGAGACGGTTCGTTCTAAGATCAGAGGCGGTCTGCGGCACTGAAACGGGCCAATGTGCGTGGTCGAACTTATGAGGAAAAGGTGCTATTCTACGTTGAGTTATTTGTGCCTTGCGATGCGATGGAATGAATGCATGGTGATGGGTAAGGATAGAGTGGACCAAGTCTAAACGAAATTTCAGGTTATCTACTCGTTCATTTAAAGAAGACTGCAACAAGATGCGTGAATTTTGTATGGAGGCATTCAGCAGGTGTTTGAAAAGCTTGACATACCACTTGGTACAGCGCTTGCGCTCAAGCAAGTATGGCTCAAGCATCTGGTCTTTCAGATCAACGCCGCCCATAGAACGGTTATAATCTAAAATGGACTGTGGTTTAAAAAGAATAGGACGCGATGGGTTAGGACGTGATGATACAAAGGGTAAGCCAATGGCTGAGCCATGGCATGTCGAAATCATAGTTATTCTTTTTTTATCAAGCCAAGATAACACGCAGACGTCCCCAGAATGTCGCGCAATCAGCTCCCCCCGTTTGAGCGGAGCAAGTGTCACTATCTTGGGAACATCTACGCGACAGGCACGTAACGTTCCGACACAGTCAGTACGGTTACGCTTAAGAAAACGAGCTAAAAGAGGATAATTAAACCAGTTGTCCATAAATAACCTATGACCTTTATTGAGTAAGGGTCGAATTAACTCAAGAACTATTTCGATACTTTTTGGAGTATTCGAATGATCGTCAGAGACCTCTTTACCTGTATAAACCAAGAATGACCATAAATAACCCGTCGCACTCTCGCATAGTTCAAAAGTTTTGATCCCAAACTTTGCAGCCTTCGTCCGAATGTACTGTTTGAACTTCAGCCTACCTTTCCAAAGAAGTAAACTTTCATCAATGCAAATATCCTTTGATAAAATGTAATTGGACTGGAACTTTAAATTAAGGTGATCAATAATAGTCCTCAAACGGTGCGCTCGATCGTAGCTCGTAGCGCCACTGCTGGTTGAATTCGAAGGTTCCACAAATTGAAGAACTCTGTTCAGGTTCTTGTACCTTTTTAGCGTGGTAATGTATGAAAATATTTCTGTTTTTAAGAGGCTATGTGTAGAAAAATAACTGTGAATTGTAGGCATCTGGATTATACCTGTCATCATCCAGAATGCGAAAAGGCACAACAACTCATGAACGTTTGTGGCATACCATTCAGATTGGAAGGGGGCCGATGGAATTTGATTAGCAAACCGGTTCGTTTCATCTACAATCATCTGTAAGATGCCATCGTCCCAATAAGAACGAAAAGCATCATACGGCGTCGTGTATGATGCAACTGAACCAGTGCGCTCCGGTAAAAAAGTTTCTTCTTTACCGCGGAAGGATTCCATCGATGACCACTCAAAATAGTGATCCTCCTCTGCCAATAGCGAATCACTCCTTCCACCAGTGGCGTTGTAGAATAGATCCTCAGCCACGCTCTCGCTTACGTCCTCATCCTCTTGCCCTACTTGCCTTACGTGGGTGCTTCTACTCTGCGGTACACTCTGCATTCTCGCCTCTCGCCTCCTCACAACATCCCTCGCCATTTCACGCAGCTCTTTGGGGACATCCTCATCGGTCAGCCAGATTTCGGTAAGTGGCTGACCAGGTTGCCAGTTCAATGTCTGGCGACGAGGACGTCCCCCTCCACTAGCCCGTTTCGGACGCCCACGTCCTCTCCTTGCTTTACCTCTCACACTCCTTGCTTGACTGTTATTCCTATCATCTGTTGTACCCCTCTCAACAATCGATCCTTTTATATCACTTTCCAATCTTACATCACTCTCAGATTTCTCATACAGGACGTGGGCATCCGGGAGGATGAAATCTTCTCCACTGATTTCAGCGCCATGCTCGTTGAACATCTGGATTACGATTCCAGTTGATTCATATCTAAAATAAATAAACCGTAATTAATAGTGGTAGACTCAAATTCCTTACTAAAATAGAAAAAAAATATATACTAACGATCCTGGCGCTTGAAGAGGAGAGCGAGATCTCGCCCGGTCGGAGACAATATCCTCAGTGTCCTCATTCTGGCGCTCCGGCGTGAGTGGTGAATATGGTGGGGCTTCTGGTGACAAAGAGTCCTGTAAAAAAAGAAAGAAAGACATTATGTGAGAGTTAAAATGTGATAGGTACATCAAATTAAAAAAATATGAGATATACCTTAAAGTCTTCGTCGCTAAAAGCCTCCTCATCGGAAACAAGCTCCTCACCGTCTTTACCATACAAAATCACCATAAAATCTGGGGGGAGCGCTTCTTTCACTTCTTCCTTCTTGGGATCCCACATAATAAAGCTGAAAAAATAAAACATGTTAAAATAAAATAAAAAATTTATATAAAACATACATACACACATACATACATATACATATACGTAGCTACTTACGTACATATAAGATAAAAAATATTCTATTATGTTTACAACTATCGACTCACCCTCGCTTCGCTCGGATTCGTCCCTAGGTTGCTTTCCAAAATAAAATTAATTAATTATTTGGTTTTCATTTTTTTTCAGGGGACCCTAATTTTTTCTAAAATAAAAGTAGCCTAAGTAGTAACTTACATTCTCAAGGTCCTTATTACATCAGCTATCTGCCAGTGAAATTCCTGTCAAAATCGGTCCAGCCGTTTCAGAGATTAGCCGGAACAAACAGATAGATAGACAGACAGACAGACAAAAATTGTAAAAAATGTTGTTTTGGTATATGTAACGTGTATGCATCCATATGTATTTAGTAAAAAGCGGTTACTCTGATATTACAAACAGACACTCCAATTTTATTTATCTGTATAGAGTATATATTATACAAATATTTATAAATTTATAAAAAAAGAAAAAGGAAGATACAATATATTATACGTATTTAATTCAATCTTACATAAAAATCTAAACAAAGATAAGCATTGTAACATAAAAAAGTAACAGCGCGACGATGAAAATTTCATCGTCATATTTAATATGAAACCCATTACTATCAATCTTAAGGCTCCTCTTCATTATTGGCGATTACAGACGATTACGCGCGAGCACGATTGTGTAGAGGGCATACACGGCTGTATGTACCGATCATCGTTTATGGATCACCTGTGAACCGTAAATTGTCGGTTTTTCGGGCACGCATCGAAGGGAATCGCCTAGTGGTTGCGTTGAAGTGTCCACATGATCGCCGCTCATTCATTTGCCGTCAAAAAGTGAAGCGATGAACACGTGCATAAAATAGTCGGTGCAGTAGGTACGTAGGCAAATACTGAAAATATGGTTTGTGGTTGGAAAAATGGTTTTCGTTGAACCACATTAACAAAATGGTTGTGTACCGCTATTAAATAAATTGTTGTAGCAGCAACACATTCCACGTCCATCTTGACGTTTGCCGTTCGACAAACTACTACAGACATGATCGTGTCGATTTAAAGACGATCACACGGTCAACGATCATCGCCGATAATGTAATGCAGGCATAACGATTAATTATAGACGATGATCGGCGACTACAAACGAGTAAACCCTCTACACGATCGTGCTCGCGTGTAATCATCCGTCTATAATCGTCGATTATAAAGACGAGCCATTAGACGAAAAAATAAATACTTAAATTAAAATTAAAAAAAACCGACATGTAATTTGTCATTTAGTCATGTATAGTATTCTACTAGTCAAGCCCTTTCATTTAATACCCATATTGAGAGTTGTGAAAAAATATGTTATCTTCCATTTTGTGACGGCGGCCATCTTGGACCGATTTTCATCAAACATAACTAAGAACACTCCCGACTAGTTCACTTTCAAACAATAAAACAAAATCAAAATCGGATCATCCGTTCTTGAGCTACGATGCCAGATAGAGACACACACACACACCGACACGTCAAACTTATAACACCCCGTCGTTTTTGCATCGGAGGTTAAAATACACATAAAAAATGTACACTGTGATACTATCCCATGAGTAAAAAAAAGGAACAGAGCAAAGCTTCTACGTAGTGGACAAACTGTTTACACCTATTCTGGTACGGTTGGCACAGGAGCATAAAATTAAATAAACAAAACGTTTATCAGCTTTTTATTAAACAACTAGCGAGTCACCCTCACTTCGCTCGGGTTCATCCCTAGGTTGCTGCCCAAAACAAACTTTTTTTTATTTATTTTTTTTGGTTTTAATTTTTTTTTAGTCGAACCCTATTTTTTTTTCTAAAATAAAAGTAGTAGGAGTAACTTATACTCCTTATTACATCAGCTATCGGCCAGTGAAAGTCCCGTCAAAATCGGTCCAGTCGTTTCAGAGATTAGCCGGAATAAACAGACGGACAGACAAAAATTATAAAAAATGTTGTTTTGATATATGTTGTGTATACATTCATATGCATTTAGTAAAAATCGGTTATTTTAATATTACAAAAAGATACTCCAATTTTATTTATCTGTATAGACTATGATAGAATCTTTTTTTACAAATTATTTACTCAATTTTTTTTTTGTAATTTTTGTTTTTCAATCGTGCCTTTTAATTGAACGGTAAATTCTAATTATAACAAAGTTTTTTAAATAATCTACTAGTGGGAAGCACTCCCATGACATATCGAATTTACATTCTTGCACACGCATTCAAATAATTTCAAACTGCAAAACGATAACAAAAGTACTGTACTGTGTAGGTACCTGTCATAACGCGGTTACATGAAGCTTTGTGTCCCTTTTCTTTACACATGTTATACTATTATAGACCATACTGGTTTATCAATAAAGACTACATTTGCATATTGACATGTACGCACTACGCAGCACGATGATTGCGTAAGACATAAGGTATTTTGTGAATAGTTTTTGTTACTTTTTTCTTAGAATAGTTTATTATTTGGTTACAATTGGTTGTGTATCAGTTGTAAATAAATTTATGAAGCTTATTTTAACTCCTCTAAATGATGGGGCATCGTTGGCCCATGAAATGATCGATAAGATCTCTGTTGAAAAATTCCAATAAGATTCCATCAAAAGCGACAAAAGTCACGTAGAAACCAATAAATGTTTATTGGTTTCTATGTGACTTTTGTCGCTTTTGATGGGATCCTATTGGAGTTTTTCAACAGGGATAACTATGCGATGGTTGCAAGTCGCATGCATCTACACGATGGCGTCGTTCAGTTTTAATTTCGTAGTATATCAAGATGGACGAGGAAGCTATCGCCGATGCGGATATATAACAAACTACGTATACTATATTGGAAACTACTAGAGAAGTGATAAACGGCTTTAAATTGACTACGTACCGCTATCACTGGCCCACTATTTTTTGATGTGCAGCCGAAAAATCGACGCCGACGCCATCACGAGACCTTCGCTCGTGGTATTATATACATTATGCCATCAGAAGCTACTACGCCCTAAATATAATGGACCATCATAGTGGGCCATCGCAATAGTCTATCATTTAGAGGAACAGTTAAAAATCTTTAGCTATATTCACATGGAAATCAATTTAACATAGCGAGAAATATTATCGCTATGAAAGTTGGAAAATTAAAAAAATACAATAAAATTAACAAATCCAATTATTTAAACCACTTACCTTTATATAAACACAAAATTACGGAGCTCGCTCGTTCACGTCGTCGTCCTGTCTCAATTGTATGGCGTCTGGACGCTATGAGCAATACGAGATAGACGCCGCGTTTGTTTAGTGTTGTATAAATGTGAAATTTAATATTTTTGTCAATAAGCAAAATTTGTCCAAGCAAAAGTATACTCTGTGTAAGTAAAAATAGTGTTTCAAGTTGATCGTTCGGGCTAACATCTCGAGGTGTCAGTGTGCGTAAAGTATAAACAGTCTTTATACCGTGCCGTGACGTCACTGACAAGTGACACCTCGAGTGATGGTGTGCCGATTCGATTATTTATATAATCGATTAATCGATAATACGAACAAAGGTTATCGATTATTAATCGATTCAGTTGGATTATTAGTTCGATATAAAAATTGTTACAAATAGGGAAGATTTTGCCCTTTTCTTCCACCAGATGTCGCGATCACTAAAGCCCTCAATATTTGTAACGCTCTATAGCGTGGACGGGTTTTTTTTTTATTTTATTTAAAATTTAATTAAAATGACAAAATGAATGCAAAGAAAATGGTTATCACTTGTATCCAAAAGACAAAAACTGAAGAAATTGTGAGCTAAAACAGTAAGATGACCAGAATTGGCGAAATCACAATCTTCATATATAAGACTTTGTGGACATCATTTTAAAGAAAGTGATTTTAAAACTGTTAAATCGTCTACAGATGAATATTTTTTTTAATTTTTTGTACTTTTTTACACATTAATTACAGAGTTTTATACAAATTTTCATCTACTATTACCCACCCCATTACACTATCCCCTTATGGGATTGAATTTCGAAAATGCTAAAAAACGTATTTATCTAATTGTATTGAAGAGTATTAATTCCAAGCCCATATAAACTTTATTACCCCCTTTTACTCTTTTAAGGAATAAATTTTATAAGGAATTAAATAAACATATTTCTTATTTTTTCTTATCTGATCTTAACCATTTTCTGTGTATTTCACATTAAGAACGACAGAGTGTCGTACAATTTTTAATCCCCAATTTTACCCACTCAGGGGATGAATTTAGAAAAACTTCTTTTTTATTGTATGCTTATATCATATAACGAATACGACTTCAAAATTTCACGTTTCTACAACCAGCGGTTTATGTTGTGTGTTGATCCATCAGTCAGTCAGGACCACCACAGGTTGCACCTCTCCTTCTCAATTATTCCTTCATTTGGTCTCACTTCCAGGCAGGATTGGGTTTAGGTACGTTGAAAACAATAGCACAAAAAATTTAAAAAGATAATATTTGTAAAAAAATATAGTACACTTTGTTATATTGAATTTAACATAGTTATTAAAAGTTTATCAATTCTTCAATATTAGTTTCATCCTTAGAAATCTTAGAATTTAAACTTATTAACATATCCTCAGTAGGAATAATGAATAAAATCAGTACAATTCCCACTTTTGCTAGGTACCGTCTCTGATAGCGTCACAACTCACAAGATAACAAAATGGCGTCTATAGATTGTGTTGCCAGTTTGTTTCTTATCTTAGTCTTAGTAAGGTTTACTTTACTGAAAATTCTCTCACTGTCAGTATTAGCATGGGGAAATTCTAAGCAATCTAGGGTAAATTATTTCTTTAAACGACCTGTGGTTTGACAAATCATGCCAATTGTATAGTATACTCCAAAATATATCGGATTTTTGTTCAGAAGTGATCTCTTTCGGTAGTATTGCTGAAGGTAATGCACGCCACAATTACATAATTGTATGTTATCAATGTTTGTTATGTCAGCTACTTTGGGAAAGGCAGAAACAATTGGTTAAATCAATGGAGTAATCTCTTTTTAATGTTGGCTCAGTTGAAAGGTATTTATTTTAGTCATTTATGTAAAGTAATGAAATTATAGTTTTTTTTTCGTCCTTAAATATGGATAGTATATAGTACGAAATATGAAATTGTAGTATAAATACTGTAATTATAATACCAAATCCAACCCTGCTTGCAGGTACAAGACATTGCACAGGTAAGATGCAAACACAACAGAAGCAAAAAAAACTTTTTTCTTTCAATCGATTGTAATCGATTATCTAAGTGATAATCGATGGCAAGCGATCATCTTAATAATAGATTAATCGATTATTGATAATCGATAATCGATTCCGCACACTATTAACTTCGAGCCTCGAGGTGTCGATACTCGACACCTTTAGAGAGTAATGCACACTAAAAAGGCATTGTTTTCAAAATAATTAGTGTAATCTATATATTTAAATAAATTCTGAGTCGAATCTGTACATTAAATATTTTTTGAAAAATCTTATTGAAATAGTCATTATTATCGATACAGAGGCCGAATCTATAGTTTTTAGAATTTTTGCCTGTCTGTCTGTCTGGGAACGCATTACGAGAAAACCACTGGATAGATTTTGATGAAATTAGGTATGATGATAGCTGGTTATCGGGACCAACCTAAAGGATACTTTTTACTGCGGAAAAATATTTCATCTCTGAGAAATATATATTAAACGTTAAAACGGTAAATAGGGACGAACCCGAACGTAGGGAAGACGAGTCGCTAGTATATATTATATATGTATAATAATGAGGATGATGTTTAATTATTTACATTACATTACACGTGAACGAAGAGCTTATCAGTAGTAATATCATGTATAACTTTGCCATGGTCAAATATAAGTACATGGTACAACTTCAAATATACTAGTAAATTATTGAATAGTGAAACGAGTAAACAAGCTCAATGAAAACCTCCATTGCGCATGTACAATTTTGGCGCATGCTCTTAAATGAAATATTTTAATAGTATTTGGGACAAGGATTTTAAATCAGCATGGGTTGACGCAGTGTTAATAAAATGAGGGGTGGAAGTTCTGAACGTTTGGTCGTGCGGTCTTCGCGCCGGAGGGGTGAAACGCGCGCAAAATTGACAAGATATATCACTGTTATGCTCGCAGCTCTCCTTGGAGGAGGTGGTTCAGCTCTTCTCTTCCTAGTGCCCCTCTACGCTGACCCTGCTTTGAGTGCTTTAGCAGCTGACTTCGACCCCGTCCCGGCTGAATGTGTAACAGAAAGACGTGATGATAGACTTGGTTTAGACAACTGTACATGGGCATCTTGTCGAGAAGGCTGCACCAGTGACGCATACAAATGTATCCAATTGCATGTGAAATATAAAGCGCAAGCCGAAGATTGGCGTCCTGCAGTTCTGTTTGTGAATATCAAGGGCTGTGGATATCCCCCAGCGGTAAACTGTGAGAACTTCACTCTGAGCTACGGATATGTGGGAGCGAGGTATCCTTGCTACTGGTCTAGGGCTGATACAGCAGTCGTAGTCCCGAGGTGGTCTCGTGGAGAGCAGGTGGCGACAGTAACGAGGACATTGGCCATCCCACTCTTTTTGTCCGGCTGTGCTGGAATTGGATTGTGTGCATTACATTGCGAGTGTAGACCAAGACGACGAAGACGTCCCCCACGCAGGCCTCCACGCTTACCAACCCTGACCCTCGACGACACAGCAGTGTACCGACTTGCCTAGACGTGCTGACAACATATCCAAGAAATTTATTTTTTTGTAGCGCACCAATCTACCAAAGTTCCATTTTAATATCAGATCTCTTATTAATTTTAGAGTTATATGACAAATGCTATCGAGTTGGATTTCTCGCGCAGATATATTTAAGTATAATTATACTGTATAAAGATTGCCTATATGAAGATGAAGTAAATTATTATACATATAAAATGTTGTTTCATTGTTTCTCCATTAAAATATGGTAGCCAAACAATATTTCCAATTGTGTATATATATAAATCTGTTATATCATGACAGTGGGTTCGGTTCCCGCTCGTATCCTATAGGTACCAAGTAGATTGAACAGCCTATAGAGATACTTGTTTTGCCTCTGGAAAATTAAAAAATAACTTGGTTACCTTTGAATACACTGTTAAGGTTGTAATTCATTGCATATTTGAATTATTTTACATCTGAATTTGAATGCATTATCATATATATTTTTTTGTTTATTTTCTATTGTGATTGTTCTGTTTTAATTTAAAAATTTAATGCATTTAAAAATTCGAAAATGTTATTTTTTCACAACAAAAGTAAACTAAACTTAAAAGTAATTATTTAGTTTTTTTTTTGACGGCACGTTTGGCTGAGTTTATCCTACCAGTATCTAGTGACCTTAGGTAGGTACTTGCTGTGCCAAAGGTCGCGGGTTCCCAATACAAACTTTCATCCCCATTTTCACCCCCTTAAGAGATGATTTCCGGGATAAAAAATATTCTATGTCCTTCCCAGGATCTCAGACTATCTTCTTACCAAATTTCATCTAAATCGATTCAGTAGATCTAGAGATTACCCCCTACAACCTCACAAACTCACAAACTTTACCTCTTTATAATATTAGTATAGATATGTATATATTTAAAGTTATATACGTCAGTGTAGTGTATCAACTATCTGCTATAACACGAGCCTCGTATCTTACAATGGAACTAGATAGTGCTGTTGTGGTGTTAATGTCCCAACATATGTTTTTTTAGATTTATCCTATTCGCTAAAAAAAAGGAACCATGAAAATCAACTAACATTTAGTAAATATATCGTAACATACACACAGAGGAAAATTTTTAATATACGTAGGTATCTAATATCTATATTATTTCAATACTTCTTTTTTATTAAATCGGTCAAAAATTTAGACTTAGGTAGGTACTTACAATGTAAAAAATGTAATACAAGTACCATTCAACCTTTGTATCAAAATTACAAGTAGGTACATCTCGACTATTGAATATAGCCTATTGAAAGAATAAAAACTCCAGACAATGAGGGTTGACCTTCACACCATTTCTTTTGAAGTCGCTTTTTAAAATATAAACCAAAGTTTCCACTTTCCAGTGAGACCGTTTGAAATTTTCTTTTATACTATAGTATGTATGTATATAATATAGTAAGTTGGCTCGAAGCTTTGTGCTTACTCATTATATTAAAATATCTTATAGGCTTTACTTACTAGCGTCTCACCTCGCTCCGCTCGGGTTCATCCCTACTTACGTTTTAACGTTTAGTATAGATTTCTCAGAAATGAGATATTTTCCCGCAGTAAAAAGTATCCTATATGTTGATCCGGATAACCAGCTTAAAATTTCATCAAAATCCCTCCAGTGATTTTCCGTGATGCGGTCACAGACAGACAGACAGACAAAAAATTTAAAAACTATAGATTTGACCTCTGTATCGATAATAATGTCTATTTCAATAAGATTTTCCAAAAAATATTTAATGTACAGATTCGGCTTAATTACAATTTTATTATACGTATAGATTAACGGCTTTAAAATTGTAGTGGCTAGCATGTAATAAAGACCGTGCAAAGTGGAGGAGACTAAGCAGGAAGGTAGACCCTGGTAATAGTCGGGACTAATAAATGCCAGGCAAAAGAAGAAGCGTGTATGGCTGTAAATTCGGAGGTTCTGGGTTCAACTCCTAGGTCGGCCCAAGTATAGTTAATGAGTTTACTGTCAAGGAATTTTCAGTAAAAGCGAGCTAGTTGATAAAGGAACATAGTATGCAGTCAGAGACATACATACACATAGCAAAACTCGCAGCATATATAAATATATGATTGATAGATTCCCCACAGATTTGTATACTGATATTTTGACATTAAAATTTAAAAAATGTTAAAAGTGACGATTCAAAAGTGGTTGTAAAAGTCTATTTGAATAAAGTATATTTTGATTTGATTTGTTGTTGCATTCCACAGGATCTGGTGGACAAATTAGAAAACATACCAAAAAATACCGCCTTCAAGTGTAAGTGGCTAGTTATCTTTAAGAAAAATGTGGGTAGGGACTAAATCTGTTAAGCCATAAGTTAAGGCCCTTAGGGGTTTTGGAGTCTCCTTATTATACTACGTGCTAAGTAAAAGCTGATGTCAAACATATTACAATTAAAAGTGTTCACAATGAACCATTGCGATAGTTTTTTTTTATCATCATTTTTTAAAGACTGTAACAGTATACTGATAATATCTTATTCTGAAAACCTGTATGTGGGTAGAACCTAATTAGTTTGACCTGTAAAGTTCGCCAACTCACACTTGACCAGCGCGGTTGACTATAGCTTGATCCTTCGTGCATTAAGGAGGTCACCAGCAGTGGGACGTTAAAAAGGACTGAATAATTTGAATTATTAATTATATATATTTAATTTCGTAATAGCTACGAACGTAAGACCTAAAATACGAAGATCGTCTTAAAACTTAAATCTCTTTAATAAAAAAAATAGGTCTTCTCTTAAAATAATAATTTCTGCCATCATTTATGGATAAAACAACCTCATATTCGAAGTCGGTTAAATAAAAACCATTTTTTCTATCGATATTTTATTTCGAGTAAGTATAAAATTATGTTTTTATTTTAACAATCTATTATATACTTCGCATTTGAAACCATCAGTCTTCATACTAAATACATTCTCATAATTTTGCTTTAAGCTGCTTAAAACAAGCCCTATGAAGAATAATACTTTCTTAGATTTACGCGAATATTTGGCATTTTAAATTAAACTATCTTTTGGATTTTTTTCGCAGATTTATTTTGATTTTTTGGTCCCCAACGTTTTGTAATAACTTAATTTTTTAACTTTTTAAATTACATATAAAACAATAATATGGCTTGAATTATTAATATTTTATTTTTACATGTTTATAAATATAATAATAGCAACACTGAATAAGATTACTAATAAATAAAGTTTTCAAAAAATTTGTTATAATTATAACAGCTAAAATTTAATAAATAATATTTCCATATTCATTGGTCAATTATAAAACTTATTAAAATTTAAAAAAAAATGTTTAAATTTAACAAATATTGTAAGGTGCTTTGGTGCTACTTTTTAAATTTTTTGAATTCATTTTGTTATTTTGTGGATAGGCTGTCTGTAACAACTATATAATACCTTTGAGACATCAAACACCTTAGTCTCTCCCGTGACCATGTTTGCTGAAAAGCATTGAAACGTCGAGAACCAAAAATCAAAATCCGCGAAAAAATCCTATAAAGAACTAAAATTATATATCTCGTATTTATAAATCAAATTAAAAGCTATCCAACCTTTTTTTTGTAGCGATGAAAAAGAACAAAAATTGACGAAAATCTCGAATCGAACGGAAAACGAAACCAAAAGACAAAAGATAAAAATCTAATATTATGTAAAAACCAACCCACACTTGGCCAGCGTGGTGGTCTATGACCTGATCCCCCTCGTATTGAAGGGAGGCCCCCACCTCCAGCAGTGGGACGTTAAAAAGGGCTGAATACAATATTTTATGAAGCAAAATAAAGTATTTCTAATTTTTTTATTCTAAATAAGTACCATGCCAGAACTATAGCTAGCAAAAGAATTCATGATTCCAATTAAGAAATTAAATCTATAAAACCTCGTAATTAAAATATAAAAACTTACGATTTTTGTTATTATAGAGCAGTCTTTTTTACATAAGCTAAGCTTTAGCTTCAATATAAATTTCAAATTAAAAAAAAAAGGATAGAGAAATTAAAAACTAAATAAAAAAAAAAATGTTCGTCTTTACTCGGATATAACTTACATTTCCATTTTAGTTAAGTAACATTAGGTACATGTATACATTTCTCATCGGAAGCTCTATATCAAAAGTGTGTACAGTCAACAAAAATGTGCCTTATTATAAAACTTATTGAAAATTATAAAATTTTTTACATGAATTTATTTGTTGACCTTACATTTGATCACTCAAGAAAAGAACAAGGTTTTACATTGAAAAAAAAAAACTCAGATCAAAATTTTCAACAATTTTAACAATGGTAACTTTAACGTTCAAAAAATTAAAGCAGATAAAAAATACTGACTCCTTTAAAAAGAAACATTTATTATAACGGAGTAGCAGTTTATAACAAGTTTTTATAAAGGCTCAATTGTTGAAATTTAAATGCGAGATAACAAAAATAAAATTGTTTCATCCTCCATATCGGATGCTTTATGACAAAAAAAATAATAATAATAAAATAAAAAAAAAACAAACTCTTCACAACCGTCTTCTCAATCAAAACCCTTAAAAAAATAAATAAATGTATTTTACAATACAATTAGCTAAGTTATACCACATTAAAAGGATTTAATGTTGCCATTATTAAAGAAATTACAATTTTAGTAAAATCCGAGCTGAATACCTAAAATATTGTTCAAGTCTTTGAAACATAATATTTTATTTAAATTTGTTGATGGCAACATTGCATCTACTTAATGCGATATTCAAATTTCTTATTAAAAATTAAACTACATCAAGATGACTTTACGGATATAAAAAAAATGACTCTAGATCAATTATATAACACGAAATGTTTTTTTTTTTTATATTTGTAATAACAAACAAACATACAGACAACAACAATAGACCAGAAAAAAAAAATAGAAATCGATCTAAAGCCATCTTTAAAAATCACCTTAACACCAAAGAAAATGAACTAAATTAACTAATTATACATAGAAAAAAAAAGGAAAAAGATATAATTGCTTTGGCAACCCTCTTCAATCAGACTATATCCATCAAATAATCCAACTAACAAAATAGTAAAACTCGAATGTATGCAGCAATTTTTTTTTACTCTGTGTGTATTTTTTTTAATTTCTCATATACTATTATAACTATATGAATATGAGTCTTATTTAAGCAATTATATGTATTCTGTATGCGTCATACATTTATTTAAGCATACTTCGAACAACTATGAGCTTTACTACACGTTAAATTAGATTTATTTTACGTTGCAAATTTTATATTAGTTCAATATCCACCTAACAACACATCTTGGGTTTATAACTTTTAAGAATCTATGCAGTAATTTTTACATCTTATATGTAAGTATGTTCAATATATATAATAACGTAAAATGGGATGAAAACTAAAAACATTAAGTAAATAACATATATATATATATATATATATATATATATATATATATATATATATATATATATATATATATATATATATATATATATATATATATATATATATATATATATATATGTAATAGCATATATAGAAATCAATTATAACCAAGATATATTGTTAGGTGCCACTAATCAAAAATCCACAACATCCAATGGTTATTAAGGGCAGTATTGTGTTATCTTTTAAATTCGTACAATCGTTATAATGCATACATACATTACATTAGATAGATTAAAGAAAAACGACCCGTTTACACTAACACGTACCGACTGACAATTTTTTTTATAGATATAAAACACCATCAGATAAAATTTTAATGAAAATTACTAATTATAAATGAAAGCATGCTATTTATTTTTGTTTTCAATTTCCCAGTACGATATAATGTAAACAGGTCACCAACAACGACGAACAAACACCTACACGACATTCGCATACATTATCATTACCAAAACTGGACATCTTAAAGCTCTCAAAGTTTGCGTTCATTCCTCGAAGTTAGTCATATGTTGAATTTACAACCGTTACATGTTTAAATATATATATATATATATATATATATATATATATATATATATATGAAGTGCTATATGTATATATATTAAATTTTTGGTGTGACGAAAACATTTTTTGGTATTAAAAAAAACTAAATATGGTATTTCCTTATTATTTTCAAACTCTATGAATAGACAGAGCAATCAATATTAATGCATATAAGGATCGATGCAAAAAATTCGACTTTTTTTTCGTGTCTCGTATGAAAATATGTTAGATTTTCATGTTTTAAGAGCCCCTTTTAAAGATCAGCTCGAACAAAAACCTTTTAAGGGTCGCTCAAGATTTTTAAAAATTCCTAAAAAAATGGTCAATTTTTTTTTCGCTGCGGTAAAATGTAGTAACAAAAAAAATTGTAACCTCAAAATTACAGCTTAAAATATTGATTTTTAAAGACCGTTCAGAATTTATGAACATTTTTAAGTTCATTACTTTTGATGTGTCTTGGCGAAGTTTTAATTTTTTTTAAGAATAATAAAAAAAATTAAAGAGGACTTTAAACATGAAAAACTACCATATTTTTATATGACAAGAAGAAAAGTAGTGGGTTTTTTTGCACAACTCTAATATGTATATTCCAATAATAAGACCTCACGAGTCATTTAAAAATCTTCGACCACAAAAATTAATACGAATTTCAAAACCAAGATAATAATAAAACTTGAATGTTGCTATTGAAAAAAATAAATGTTTAAAAACTAAATAAAACACTTCAAAGTTTCATCACACATCAATTTAAATTTAAAAAAAAAAGTAAAAAAAAAATGGTTGTAAATCCAACGCCAATTTGTTACTATCTAAAGCTAATAATTAAATACGTATAAAATGTACTGAAAGGATAACTTTATACAAGTCTTTTTATTATATATCGATACATACAAGTCTTAGCTGTCGTCTCGATATCTCGAGTGATATTCGCAATAATTCGGCAATTTGTTTTTTCTTTTGTATGAAAAAATATATATTTTGTATAAATATTGGATTTTTTTGTACTATTTCTTTCTTTTCAACCTGTATTTCTTTAAAATATTTAGATAGCTTAACTAAAAATACTGCTCTATATATATATGTTAGTTGTTGAGTACCTCAGTTTTATTTTAAATGGAAAAGTTGGTAAAGACGTTTGGATATTTAATACTTGAATATATTTAAAAAATTAAACATATTTGGTTAAAACTTTGCACTAAAGTGTTTTTTTTTAATTGTTTACTGAGAGAAAGACGTAGATCTAAAAATGTAGTAACAAACAAATTTAAAGGTTTTATTCCTGAACAAGGATTAGTAAAAGTTAAGAATTCAAGTTTGATAAATAAAAAAAAAGAAAACTTATACCCGTGTTATAACAATACACAAAACAATATTTTTAATTAAGCACCAATCACTATTACTTGAAACCGAATTATTACGAGATATCGATATCTAATCGATTACCCACACACGTGGTACAATTTGAAAAATCGATTTTATTGAAAAAAAAAAACTAGCGAAAAAAACATAATCAAAGAACAACTTGAGACATTTGATTGGCGAGACGATACCTCTTTCTATCAATATCTAACATTCTGTCATTGCCATCTAACGTTCGCTTCACCGCCATACTTGTCGAGGGTACCGAGTTCATTGCATCGATTAATCTAGTAGATTTGCAATATGTCTTTTGCCCCGGTATATATTGGTTTAGGATATTTTCATCAAAATTGATTGTGAAATCTGACCTGACCGGATACGATTCGGCGACGTGACGGGGATGACACGATGCATCCGATCGATACGTCTCGTATGGGGATGGTGGTGGTGAAATGCATGGTGTTGCGTTCGGTGAAGTCCTCGCGTTGGAGTATCCTAGGTCTACTTCATTTTCGGTTTCACGTGACTTCAGTATCTGCATCATCCTGTGAATTTGAAATTGGTTTGTGTTAATTGTGTTTTTTTTGTGTGTAAATTGTGTTTTTTGTGTTTTCAATCAGAATTTCGCTTCGTTTTTATAACCATAGGGAAAGGACGTCGACCTTGTGGGATATCAACTTTCCGACTTTTCGGCCTTTTTTTCATCATATTGCAGTTATTTACATAATATGCACATTTATTTACATAATTTATAATAATTACTAGCGACTCACCCTCGCTTCGCTCGGGTTCGTCCCTTGCTTGCTTATCCACATAAATCATCCCGATTCACACCCCCTTAAGGGATGATTTCCGGGATAAAAACTGTCTGTCTGTTACCGTATCACAGGAAAACCAGTGGACACATTTTGATGAAATTCGGTATGATGATAGCTGGTTATCCGGGTCAACATATATGATACTATTTACTGCGGGAAAATGTCTCATCTCTGAGAAATCTATACTAAACGTTATAGTATATATGTGTGTGTGTATGTGTGTGTGTGTGTGTGTGTGTGTGTGTGTGTGTGTCTGTATGTGTGTGCACACATACCGCTGCAGCAGGCTGGCGAGCGGCGCGACGGCGCCGGGCGCGCGGCCGGCGGCGGCGGCCAGCCAGGCGGGCCAGGCGCGCAGGCCGAGCGCGGCGCGCGCGCACGCCACGCACGCGCACCCCACGTCCACGCTCTCCACCACCTTCAGACGCACGTCTGCGCACAGGTACAAGCTAAGTGTGAGTTACGACACGAATTGCGACATAAATGTCACACATTAATACCTAATACCTATACTATTAACATATTTACGTAATTTGACGACAAGTTTGACTCAGTTTGTAGTGACCCTACTTGCAGCTGTGCTAGCGACCGCGGGTTTGAGTCCTGCTGGGGGCATTCACTTGTGTGATGAGCACGAATGTTTGTACTCCAATTATGGATGTTTATATTTATATTATGTGTGTACCTATTTAAAGTTATATATGTGTAGTGTATCAACTAACTGGTATCCATAACACAAGCCTCGTAGCTTACCATGGAACTAGATAGTGTGTGTTAATGTCTCAACAAAAAAAAAATTAGTGTCTGAGTAGTAACTGTAAATAAATGTACGGATATTGTGTCCGAGCTGTCCACACTCCTTGCTCCACGATACTCATTTTAAGTGCTACCTTCTACGCGGTGCGATGTATTGAAAATGTCAAACCTGTTTCAAAACTTTTCAACCACACAAGACACTTGAACACAAAATGTTCACACATCCGCTGATTCAATGCTAATTGTATTCAGCCCTTTTTTAACGTCCCACTGCTGGGCACAGGCCTCCCTTCAGTACGAGGGGGATCAGGCCGTAGCCCACCACGCTTGCCAAGTGCGGGTTGGCGGACTTCACATGTCTTTCGAATACTAATTCGATGCTAATTATCGATTTATAATTGCAATATATTTCATGTGAATGTGAGGATATGGTATAGTATAATCGTTAACATCGTGAGGAAACCTGCATGTCCCATAGGACTTGGCAGCATGGTGAACTATGGCCTGATCCCCCTCGTATTGAAGGGAGGCCCACCCCCAGCAGTGGGACGTTAAAAAGGGCCGAATATTCAAGAATCAATGATTCAAATAATTACGTTTTAACTTTATAAAAACAATCATTTCACCAATGAAAAAATATTTTTTCTTAATATTAATGGGACCTTTCAAGTATAAACTATTCATTACAAAAAGCCAAGCATCAGACTGAAAACGGGTAAAGATATTAAATTACTAAATTTAAAACCTAATCCTTTTTACTAGGTCAACAAGTAAAACCTAGGAACCTAAACTTGATGGGTACACCCTACATTTGTCATACTAATAAGTAATAATCTCTGCCATTCATCATAACCCCAAAACCAAAAGAAAGACTCACCAGACAAAGTCAAATCCAAGTACGCTTCCAACAGCTTAGCACCATCCCGTCTGAATCTCCTCACAAACTTTGGATGCCGAGTGGTCAGATCACAATCAGCCACCACATATTGTGCGAGTAGGGCTGCGAAGGTCACAGGAGTAGGGGTCAGAAGCCTCCACCGTACATGCTGACCGACCATCCACTCCAGCTGTCTGAATGTCTTGCCGCAGAGTTGAATGCCTGATACCTTTGCTAAGGTTTTCAATGTGGGTGCTCTGCTGAACTTCTCTTCACTTTTTGCTGTAAATTAGAGTAATAACAATTCTAAATATAAATTACGGTACTATATGGTACGTTATTTATGTGAAATTGTGTATGTGTGTTTGTTTGTTACACTTTCATGTTAAAATGGCTGGATCGATTTTGATGATGTTCAATACATAGTAAAAAGATCGATTTTCCTTCCATGGCACCCTAAGTGGCAATAACATTAGTTAGTGCACAAAACAAATACATTTTTTAATTGCTTACTCTGATAATCAGGATGTGTAAAACCACTGTCTTTCTAAATCCAGGTTGCTACTAAGAATTTTTCTACAGAAGATCTTTTAAACTCTTTCAGCCCTACCCGGGGCTCGAACCCAGAACATCAAAATCTCCAACCTACAAGGTAAATAAAATGAAAAAAAAAAACTAGCCATGCTCTATAATACATACAACTATTAAAAAAAAAAACAAAATTATCATAGATAATAGGACTCACCGGCAAGACTCAAACAAGCCAAGGCGACATGCGTCAGTCTATCCGCCCGTAGTCTGTGAGCATCCATGAACAAATCCAACTGGGCGACCGCCGAGTGCAGGGTGGCGATGGTCAGCCCCAGCTTCTTGGTGACATCCCTAAGTTGCTGCACTAGTGAACCACGGAATTCCAACTGTGAGCAAATTATATTTAACATTATATTATACAAGAAAATAATACTTTCTTAGATTTACGCGAAAATTTGTCATTTTAAATAAAACTATCTTTTTCGATTCTTTCGCAGATTTATTTTGAGTACCTCGGCGACCGAGCTTCGCTTGGATTTTTTTGCCAAAAGTACAGTTTTCTTTTTAATTTGGCTTAAAAACAAACAAAAAAGAAAAACTTGAAAAAAACAAAAAAAAAAAAAACAAATGTAAAAACTTTGTATACGACCGGAATTCGAAACCGGACACCTATGATTGTCACTCTTGCGCCTTGGCCGTTTGACCACGATGCTTATGCCAGAGCGTGCAAAATTATCGGCTACATTTTACGTTGAGTAATGCGAAAGAAAACCGCATGAAAACTCGAAAACACGCGTTTTCCCAGACATAAGACTAATCTAGAATGATTTTTCGCCCCCGAAAACTCCTACATACCAAATTTCAGCGAAATCATTAGAGCCGTTTCAGAGATCGTCAATATAAACTAGGGACGGACCCGTATGAAGCGAGGGTAAGTTACTTGTAGATACTATAAACATAAAGTTAATCTTTATAAGTATCTTGATTATAATATTAATCACCAAAAAGATCCATTAATCTCATTCGTGTCCAAAACTGAAATGATGCAACATAACATGCTATGTACATTTAATGCGCCATCTTGCATCATTGTTTCACAACAATTGGAACAATTGCATTATCAATTGATATCATATAAAAATTCAAATATCATATTTCTTACTAAAAATATTAGTAAAAAATAACCATGTTTTAAAACAGGCTCATATTTCGTCCATTGTTTATCACTGTATGTTTGTAAAAATGTAATATTTTTTAAATGATGCAATAGTTACATACTTAGCCATTAATTTTTTTTTTATTTGTATTACAAATCCACAGATTAACTAATAATATATAAAGATTTTAAAATATAACACCAAACAACATGCCAAAACTAAATTTTTATTAAACAAAATTTGTTAGTTAATGGTAGTAGGTTCAATCTCCTTTAATCCAAATACTGCTATATTGATTTATTTTTGTAACTAGCAGCAATAGTTATACATTTTTATTTGTATAATAACAAGTCTTTTTTACAGTTTTACATTTTTTTTTTGTTTAGCACAAAAGCAATGGCTATTTGCAATGTTATGCAATTTATGGGTCAGAGTAGTTACTTTTAATTAAAATAACCATATCACATGCTTTACTATTAAAATGATATCTTTGCAAATAACAACTTGATTGTACCATATAATATTAAGTTTAATACACAGTATCTTTTTTGTCTTTGAAGCCGTTAACAAGAAAATTGAATTGAATTATATCTTTCAATGATGACTAAGGCCCAAAAAAACTATATATAAAGAAATGGCAACGACTATCCTTTTTTTTTTTTTTAAGTCAACATTGGACTAGCAAATTATATTTTCTTTTAATTTGTCTTTCATTATTACTAAAGAAAAGCCCTTATTATTTAAAAAGAAAACTCTTGTTTTGGTTTTTAATATATTGCATCATAATATTACGAGTCATAAATATAGGTTTTCAATAAAAGCTATTCAAGGGCTGCATTATGCAATGACAAATAGATGTGTATGAATGTATATAAATTTAAGCCTCAAATATAAGAAATAATACATTTTTCACAAATAATATAATATTTATATGTTGTTTTTAACTATTTCTCTTTAAATAAATACTTTACTACAACAAAACAAGATATAATTATTAATTATTATAATAAGTGTTCATTATTTAAAGGAAATTAATAAAAAACATGAAATACCTGAGGTGATTGGAGGTGGATGATAGGTTTCTCAGCATCTTGCTCCAGTAAACTCTTCCAGATATCTTCACGATATTCACAGTGATATTCATCATCAAGATCAGTGAAGGACTAGAAGAAAATATTACATATATATTAAATGTAGTTTAAAATATAAACATTTCAAAACACATACATTATAGATAAATACTTTATATTTATAAATAACTAACCTACAATAACAATTTATTTTTATTATTACATGATACATCAAGATTAATATAAAGAATACCACAGTAAAATATCCCATTTTATACATCACCAATATATATTTTTTTTATTCTTTACATATTTCTTGTATTTAGTTATGTTTTCAATCAAATGCAAAAACTCGAGCACTATTCAAGGTTAATTAAGAATGCACAATCTGGACAATGTAACCATTATCTACATTTATATTCTTTGTTCCTTGTTCCGCATCTTTTAGAATTAGTTTGTAAATCTAAATAAGTATATCTTAATTCAAGATATTACACAAAATGTCATGAATAAAACAAATATCATGAATTTTAAAAATCGCATTGTCAAACTTACATTCGATTCGTACTTCGGTTCTGAAACATCTTGTTTTGGCGCATTATCACCAGGCACGGTGTTCCGTACACTGGATAGGTTAAGTTTAGACATATTTAGGGATTCCATCTTTTAAATGCAATTAAAACAAACAATTCACAATTACTCAAAGATTCGTAACACGTAGACTAAATATGACGTTCACCACGTGGAAACATACGTCAAATTAAATATAAAATATCACAGCTTGGCCGAAGATACGATGTAGCTTAGTTAATCTCCTTTACACTTTATCCATTGCGAAACGATACTAAAATGCAAAACTCATGTAACATGTGAGCGGGCTTCAAGAACAGTCATGTTGCGAATCGAGACATTCTAGACGCTGCGAGTTCAACCACTCGCCATTCCACGCAGCGTACGAATGTGAAATGAAATTGACAATGACATCAGTCATATAAGAACTATTTTCAGCGTTTGTATACTCGGATACTTGTATAATTATATTCTTAAAAGAAACAACTATGTTAAAACTAATAAAATATTATATAATTTATAACTTTATTGTTGATTTTATATTTATTAATCGTTTACGTAATAAAATATAATGACTTTGAAAATTAATCCCACTCAAATAGTTTAATTGGTTTTTTCATTGTTATTATTATAATTATATATTTTTGATTTTACGATTAGTTAACTAGAGTTATTAAAAGTATAACTAAAAAGAAGATGACACTGTGAAATATTTAAAAATTAATCATGGATCATAATTTTACAGAAATGGCAAGACTGGTAATGGTTATGTATGTCCATATATGGACATTTGACTTGACAGCTCATTAGTGTTGCGAATAACAATGGCATTGATATCGATTGAATCGATTTTAATCGATATCAATGTTATTTTTAATTATCATACCACCGATACATTTTAAAGTAGATTTGCCAAATAATAAATATGAATAATTATATACGTCTATTATAAAAATTATGCACATAATATATAAAACCAAATGTATATTACGTTTTATTGTTTTTGTAAAACTTTATAATAATTATAAATTGGAATAATTCCAATTTTAAAATATCTTTGTAATTCATAGAAAACAGCTTTTATGTTTTATTATAAACTTTTATACATTTAATGAATCTTCTATACATGAAAGAAACAAAATATTATTTATAAATTACCATACTAAAAGCTTTTTTTATTTTAAACTTAATAAATGTTTCTAAAATATTTTAGATATTTAACTCTTTTTTATGACTAATCGATATTTATATTAATGTGACTCATTGACATCTCCCGTAAGTCCGACTTGGTACATCACTGACCTCTAACGTCACGTCATTTTTTGGGAGGCTATGGAAAGTAGCGGCTGATTTTGTTTTTCTATTTAATCGAAAAAGTACTGAATATACCATATTTATTGTAATATCAGTGTAATTTATAGTGTAGTAGATATATAATTATAATGTCTTATTCTAACAGTAAGTAGTTATTATTGTATTTATTTTGAGGCATGGTGCGGTGAACCGAAACTGTTTTTTGATTGATAATTTTCATTGGTTTCGCGAGTCGTTAGTGAACGTGTGTTTATTTTCGCAGAGTATACTTTTGCCGCATTACCGAGGACCCAGCGAGGTACTCCTTTAGTGTTGGGAGGTGATCCTAAAGGCAAGACTTTCCTGTACACCAATGGGAATTCAGTAATAATACGAGATATCGAAAACCCAGCGATTTCGGATGTGTATACGGAACACTCTTGTCAAGTGAATGTGGCTAAATATTCACCCAGCGGATTTTACATTGCATCTGGAGGTGAGTTATAATTTATTTTACATCTATATGGTATTTTAGTATTAAAAATAATGAAGTTAATAAGAAACGAATTAAAAAAAAATATAGATTTCACATATTTGAAAACATTGTTTTCTCCTTAGACTTCATATAATAACAACAAAATGGTAAATATATTGTTTGTAAATGATTCATTGTAATAATATTGAGCTTAATTAAAGGAAAACACATACTATACAAATTTCCTTAACATTATAAAATAGTACATTATATATAAATTATTTTGTTTTATACAAAAGGATGAATTGGTTATTGGAGTTAAATCAACAATATTGCAGTATTCTTATTGATGTGCAGTTAGCCTTGTGTCAGATAGATATCAACTCAGTTGGCTCTTTACAAACTTGTTTTGCATACATTAAAGGTTAATATTTAAAAGAGAAATTTGTAGTACAAAACCATGTATGTATTATTATTTTCAACTAAACTTAATTAAAAAAAAGCTTATGAAATTACTAGTCAGATTAACTTCTGCATGTTTTAATTTTTTACTCTTCTGAGCTTTCTTAACTTAAGAAAGAAATGTTTATGCTCGTTAATCTTAGCAGGTCTTTTTATTCCTCTAGAGAGTGAGTTCCTCTTGAGTGTATCCTTAAGGTATCCAGAATAAAATTCTCCCAAATTTTAAATAGACTTAAAAACACTCCTCTTTCAGTCAGTTACTATACTGTTTAATTTTTATAGATAATTTTGAAATATATAAAAAATCTTTTTATGCATTTTTTTTATTATATATCATTTAATGCCATATGTGAGTCAATAGGCGTGTGTATGACTCAATGTTTATCACATTATCACACACTACCATATAAGTATGTGCTACACATTAAATATATTCAATCTTTCAAAGAGATAAGCCATATTTGTGTATGATTTATTTAGTAGTCATGTACTTGGGTTGTCTTATGTTTTGTACTTTAGATTTTATGTAATTATTATAATTACAAAATATGATTTTCTTTGGAATTTATTTTATATTAATAATGGTTGATTCACAAAGAAAAAATATATATTAGTAATAAAAAAAAGTACATTTTACTTTATATGCTTGATTTTTAGTAGTTTTAAATACCGAAATATGTTCCTAGGTACATTTTAATGGTTAGTATAGAAAAGATAGACTATATATACATAGGCAAGATGAGTTTTATATCCTTTACTTGAGAATTGATTGATTCCCCATACAAACTTCCACTCCTCTTTTCACCCCCCTAAGGAATGATTCCCAGGGTCTCAACACTATCTCCATACCAAATTTCATCTAAATCAGTTCAGCGAATTAAGTGTGAAAAGGAAACAGACAGTTACTTTCTCATTTCTAATATTAGTATAAATTATTAAAAGATAAAGTAGTTCCATTTCAAAGTTGAATTTTAAGGGTAGCTCATTTGATTATTAAAAATTTTTTGCTAATAGAAATAATAATTTGAGGAGGCTGTTTTATACTTATATTTTTTATAAGAGACACCAACAAGATAAGTAAAACTAAATGTATATAAAAAAATAAATGTAAATGCAATTATGTTTATCTGTTTATTTATCTTTTCACTCTTAAAGTATTGAGCAGATTTTGATTGTATTTGGCTATGACATAAATTTCATTATGGGGGCAGTTAAGTTATATTTTATTGCTTCCATCTTACCGTGCAAGTGGAGCTAGGTGGAAAAACTAGTTATACATATATTATGTTAAGATTTTATGCTTGTTTCATAATCAGATGATAATCTAATCAAAATATTTATTAGCAGTTCTGTTATCAGTAAGTTTATATTGTGTACAATAATTTAGTATTAAAACTCGCTCCATATTCATTACTGGTAGTTGGAGATGTGACCAAAGATAATAGATTCAAATCCTGTGTTGGGTAATTTTTTGTCATGGAAGTATTCATTTAATAATAATAAATAAATAATAATAGTTGGATATTAACACACAGCACCATCTATGGTAAGCTACGAGGCCTGTGTTATGGATACCAGATAGTTGATACACTACACATATATAACTTTAAATACATACATTATGAATATAAACACCCATGACTGGAGTACAAACATTCATGCTCATCACATAAATGAATGCCCCCAGCGGGATGAGTTTGACCAGCGATCGTTGGTACAGCAAGTAGGGTCACTACAAACGAAGCCAAATGTATTGTTATGATTGTCATATCTAAAATGGAAATATTAATGTTTTTTGTTTTATCCGCTTTAAGTTATCAGTTTTATAAATTGTATTTACCTCATTGTTTATTTTTCTTTATATATCTTATCAACTCATATGTTATCTAATTACCTAATAAATTAAATGGTGTGTTGAATTATATTTTTTTAAGTATGTACTTATAGCGACTCACCGTTATTTCGCTTGGGTACGTTTTAATGGTTAGTATAGAATAGATATGTATAAATATTATAAATGTGAAAGTTTGTGAGTATGGATGTTTGTTACTCTTTCACTCCAGAACGTCTGAACGGATCTGGATGAAATTTGGCACAGAGATAGTCTGGAATAACACATAGGCTACTTTTTATCCCGGAAAATGTATGTTTCCCGTGGGATAAGTTTGTTATTGTTTTGACTATATATTATATATATAGGTGTGATGAGTTGTTGTGAGTTGTATTATAACATGTTTTCCCGTGGGAGTGAGATAATCTACCACAGTAAAAAGTAGCCTATGTCACCCTCCAGCCCTTCAACTATCTCCACACAAAATCACGCCAATTCGTAACTCTACTTCGACGTGAAAGAAGGACAAACAAAAAAACACTTTCACATTTATTATATTAGTATGGATTAAATGTTAAATAAGTTCTCTTAATAAGGCAATGATTTTTTTTTACTTAATCAAATTGGGATAAAGAGAGCAGTAGTGACCCATAACTTTGTTGTTTACTTTTATTGACATTTGAAAATTGTCTAAAAGTTTTTTTCCTAAAGAAGTTAAGCTGTGCAAATGCAATATGTACTTTTTTCCGGAAATTAAAACTTAACCGACAGGATAGGGGGTAAAACAAAACGTGCGTGAAAGCAGACGCTAGAAATTAATTCAAGTATTGAAACTTGTTTGGAGATTTACTATCGTATTGGGAAGTCTCGTATTTACGGTTATTCCATACGTTTTAACCGCAAGCGGTAAAGTAATTGATAAGTGCCGTATCGAATCACACATATAGATTTGACGACACGTTTGGCTCAATTTGTAGTGATCTTACTTGCTGTGCCAGCGGTCGCGGGTTTGAGTCTCTCTGGGGGTATTCATTTGTGTAATGAGCACGAATGTTTGTACTCTAGTCATGAGTGTTTATATTTATAATATGTATGTATTTAAAGTTATATATGTGTAGTGTATCAACTATCTGGTATCCATAACACAAGCCTCGTAGCTTACCATGGAACTAGATGGTGTTGTGTGTTAATGTCCCAACAAAAAAATATATATGACTTCGATGTTACAAATTAAGTTGCATGCTAAATTATAATTCTTGCCACTAAAATATCTTTATTATTTCTACAATAAGCTAAAACTTTGTTAATTTTGAATTTTTCAAATTATGTACCGTTTGAGTAACCTTCGGTGTTGCATAGCGTTTTGTTACAGTGGATTTGTCAGAGGACTGTTACGTGTACGATATTGTCGATCGCATTATATTAATGAAGGTCGACGGTCAGCCTGCTTAGGCCATATCTGTGTATTTATGTATGTATTCAGTGAGCCTACTGCTGGGGGTTGGGCGTAGACTTCCCTTCAATACGAGGGCGATCAGGCCATAGTCACAGTGTGTATTTATAAATTATACATACATATATTATTAGATAACTGCCTCGGTGGGAGACCAGCTGGTTTGTACGGCTGCAGATCTGGAGGTCCTGGCTTCGAGTCCAGGGTCGGCCCAAGTTCAGTTATTGAGATTTTCTGTTAAGAAATTCTCAATAATAGCCCGGAGTTAGGTAGTTTACGGTGTTTCACTCTCGTACCTCTGAGAGCAGGTGAAGCTGTCGAATTGTCTTCCCACTGGAGTATAAGATGAATGGAGTAGAGAATGCATTTATGCTTGTGCGTAAACTTGTGCAGTATAATATCTCAACATCACAGAATGGTCGAAAATGATCAGGAAGACATCATCATTCATCAGTATTGTTAAATAGTTTGGGTTTTTTTAATGAATTCTCATTCAGATAAATTGCAACTTTTAGGAGTTTGTTAAAATATCTGCAAAAAACAATCTATTATTGCGTATTAAAAAATCAACACTTGATGCCAAGATCGTAGGTGAATGACATCTTATGTAATCTTAGTAATTACTTTGCTTTGTCCCAGCAATTTCTTAAGACTTTCTTCGAATTGGCAAACTATCAATGTTTTATTCATTTTTTTTTTACAAAAAATTGATATGTGTTTGTAATATTATATCTTTGAGTATAAAAATATTATCAAATATGTATTAAAACAATTCATGTTTACACATTCATATAATATTCCTTCGGATAACCTGTTAGGTTATCCCCCTAATACCTGGGGACTAGGCTAAAAAGTGGACTATGTCAATCTACAACCCGAAAACCATCTCGATGCAAAGAATGCTTCGTTAAAACTTTCTTAGATTTACGCAATAATTGACATTTTAAAGAAAACTGTCTTTTCGGATTTTTTTGCGTATTTATTTGGATTTTTGGTTACCGACATTTCGAATGTTTTTCAACAATCATGGTCACGGGAGAGACTTATTCGGCCTCCCCATCGATAATAATGTCTATTTCAATAAGATTTTCTAAAATATATTTAATGTACAGATTCGACTAAGAATTTTATTATACTTATGTATAATATGTATGTATGTATAGATAAAGAGTTTGATACCTCTCCTCTCTTTTGACAGCTTGCAGTCAGACGTAATACCGTTATAACGGTTAGTCAGTTACAACAGATATCAAGAGAAAATCTTGTTTTTTACCGAAAAAACGAATTTCATAATAATCTTTTCATAAAAAAGAAGACTTTTTTGTCTGTTTTTAACCATGCAACATTATCTCGTTAGAGATAATACAATATTAGCTTCTAATTGTGATTTTTAAGCTCGGATATTGTTAAGGATTTGTTAAACATTGCCCTCATTAATGTTCGTCCCTAGGTTGATTCCCTATACAAACTTTCATTTTCATCCCCATAAGGGATGATTTCTGGAATAAAAAGTATCTCGTGTCCTTCCCAGGGTCTGAAGTAACTTCTTATCAAATTTCATTTAAATCGATCCAGTAGTTTTTGAGTTTATTCGTTACAAACATACAAAAATACAAATCTTTTCTCTTTATAATAGTAGTGTAGATTAAATGTTATATATGCTTAGCAAACGTTATATTGTATTGTTTATATTTCACTAGCGACTCACCCTCGCTTCGCTCGGGTTCGTCCCTAGGTACGTTTTAACGATTACATATATACTATACAAATCTTTGAATTTCTCGACTTTTCTGTACTATAATATAATGTATTATACATATAAACCTTCCTCTTGAATCACTCTATCTATTAAAAAAATCCTCATCAAAATGCGTTGCGTAGTTTTAAAAATCTAAGCATATATAGGGACAGACAGCGGGAAGTGACTTTGTTTTATACTATGTATTGATTTGGAATATGAATGTCTAAGAAAAGTCCAGTTTATCCAGTTTTTAAGAGGAGATGCACGACTTATAGAAAAGATACGTATACAAATATTTTAAACTATTATTTTGGCTCGCACCCAACAAATTCAAACGTTTATTTCAACAGAATTCCTCTATAATCCCAATAAATGTTCTATTAAAATCAGTTTAGTCTTTTTGAAGGCAGAAAAAGGATAAAAGTATCGTTTTCAAAATAGGTAATAGAAATTTGTTTAACGCTGAAGGAAAATGTTTGGAGGAGGTCTGCGAGTCTGACAGAATATTACTAATTTTCAATTTCACCCTTAAAGCTACATTTTTTTGATGAAATTTATATGTCCACTAATAATATTGGGTTCAAAATAGGTTCACAATTGGTACACAAAAAACTATTGTATTGAGTACGTACCTCTAAAGTGGATAATCTTGTGCGCTCAATATAAGATATTAGTGGTATCGAAGTCACAGACAGACAGTTCAATTTTGAAGAAAAATACTAATGACTTACCTAGCCTAGTCCCTATGGGTTTCTCCAGCTCTATCTGTGTAATAAATTTTATCCAAATTCGCCGTTTTATCGTGAAGGCTGTTTGGATGGATGGATGTTTATTAACAAACATACATGTATACAAGCTTTGGTGTTTATAATAGTAGTTCGTTTGTATTCAGCCCTTTTTAACGTCCCACTGCTGGACACGGGCCTCCCTTCAATATGAGGGGGAACAGGCCATAGTCCACCACGCTGGCCAAGTGCGGATTGGCGGACTTCACATGTCTTCTGAAAACTTACTAGGTTTTCTCAGACATGCAGGTTTCCTCACTATGTTTTCACCGTAAGGCAAGTGGTACATGTTAGAAATGATTCGCACGTGAAAATATCAGAGTGCGAGACCCGGGATATGAACCCGCTTCACTCCCAAGCGAGCGCGTTACCACTGGGCTATAACTGCCTAGTAGTACACGCACGAATCCATCTCAAATAAAATAAAATAAAAATAACAACAAAATAAAAAAATAGCTCAAAAAAAGGCACGGACGTATGTCTGTGGGTATTAGACTTACTCAAATAAAAAAAAAACTGCCTAGTAGTTGGTTTAGTGGTTTTTAAATCACAGACAGATAGACAGTTCAACTTTATAGTACAGTATTTAAATTACATGCATACATTTTTCATATTTACAAAGGGTTAGCGGAAAGTAAAACTATGGAAACGCGAGTGTCATTCGAGATATAATCAAATACTCGAATTTGGAAACGCGCCAACTGGAACCAATCTTAGATCAAACTATGTTTAGATACTAGTGGAGGAGATTGTTCGAACGTTAACATGTATTTTTATATTTGACTAACGACTCGCCCTTGCTCCGCTCGGGTTCGTCACTAGGTCACTATTTCTCAAGAGATGAGATATTTTTCCGTAGTAAAAAGTGTCCTATATGTTGACCCGGATAACCAGCTATCATCATACTGAACATCAAAATCTGTCCAGTGGTTTTCTCGTCATGCGTTCCCAGAGAGACAGAAAAAATCTAAAAACTATAGATTCGGCCTCTGTATCGATAATAATGACTATTTCAGTAAGATTTTCCAAAAAATGTTTAATGTACAGATTTGACTTAGTTACAATTTTATTATATGTATAGAGTAGCTTTTATAGGCGGTTTTGATTGATTTTTGACTGATTTTCAAAACTTCCTACTACGGTATTCAATTCGTCTTTTAGAGTTTTTTTTGTGGGTATGTTTTTGATCTTGTATTGTGCATCGATTTCCATATTTTTTTTTAATTAATAGGCTTAGGCTATAACCTAAGAGGCGGCCTGTCATTGATGGAAAAATTACTTTTCAGTGCTTATGAAATCGATGTATCATTTGGAGATTTTCAGCTTAACTCTAACATGATCCTTTTTAATTCTCCTATAGATGCGAATTTTTTTGTTTTTTATAAATTTCACATACCATTGTAACAGCGAAACAATGTAATTTTTTGTACAAATATTATATACTAGCATCTCACCCTCGCTTCGCTCGGGTTCGCCTCTAGGTAAACAAAAACAAACCTATTCCACGGAAACCGTAAATTTTTCTGGGATAAAAAGTAACCTATGTGTTATTCCAGACTATAACCTATCTCTGTGCCAAATTTCATCCAGATCCGTTCATCCATTCTGGCGTGAAAGAGTAACAAACATACATCCATACATCCTTAGTCACAAACTTTCACATTTATAATATTAGTATAGATAGGTACATTAATGTAGGTTGAATAAAGTGGAAACAAGGAGCCTAATTGTTGACATTATTAGCTTCACTTTTACCTATCTGATAACGTTATCAAATCGTGGAACTCGATTTTAACTTATCTACTTCTAATAGTTGTACTGGCTGAAATTTTTTTATGTGTACGAAACTCGCATGTAATACAATATTTCGGATTTTAATAAATGTGATACCGATGAGCGTATACCTATTTAAAAACTCCAGTAGGATCTCATCAAAAGCGACAAAAGCCACATAAAAACCAATAAATATTTATTGGTTTCTATGTGGCTTTTGACGCTATTGATGGGATCCTATTGGGGTTTTTTAACAGGGATTGTGATCTAATGATGGAGTCAGAAGGTGGGTAGTGGAATTCTTAGCTACTGGTGAAGCGATTAATGTGTACCTTTGTATTAAGTAACACTTTAAAAAAAGGTTTATAAAAACAAGTATTGTATTCGCTTTACTGCTAAAGAGTTAAGCTGAGTTTTAAATCATCAAACTCCCGCGATTGGATTTTTTGTTTGTTGACCTTTGACTATTTATACATTTAAATTTGTTTTATATTTAAAAGAACAAAAGAATGAAATAAATCCATAGCGCCATATTTTTAAAGTAGTTTTGATTTTTTAGTTTTAATAAGAAATACTTCCCATGTAAAAAGTATCAATTAAGCCTCAGGCTCAACTTTCTTGGGCCAGAGTAAGAATATAAAAAAAAAAAAAACTTGGAGAAATTAATTTCGAGAATTTTAAAACACTGCATGTGTAACCTTTTTCTTATAGATTTTTTTCAAACGGAAATTAATAATTATGAAAACCAAAATGAATTGAAAAGATCTTTTGCCAATATTAGTGTCTATATTTTTTATGTTACTGACAGAGATGTACCTACATATATTGAAATTGAGCATTTGTTTTTTCCGGATAATTGATTTTTAATCAAAAAGTATATTATTCGTAAGTAGAATATTTTGATACACGATGTAATGGAATTCAAATTGGAAACAATAGAAAATCCAGTGATATTTCGATAATTCGCGAATTGTTCGAAATAATCGAAAATTTTTGAATTATCCGTTTTTTTTTTTCGAATAATTTTTGAATTTTTCGATTCGATTCGATTCGAACGATATTTGCACACCCCTATTAGGAAGCTATATTGCTGTAAATTTTCATCCAAATACGTTCAGTAGTATTTGCGTGAAAGAGTAACAAACATCCATCTGTACATCCTCAAACTTGCGCTATTACTTATAACATTAGTAAGATTGTATCGTAGTTATGTTTTAAAAAGACATGATAATACCACGTTCTACGGCTTCATACAATTTCGGTTAAGGATAACTTATGTAAATTTTATTTTTAAAAGGCTGTTGACACCGTCGACTCGTACTAGGTGTTAGGTGAAAGTGAACTTTATGCTATTTGCAATAAAGATGACTTTCTAATGAATATTTTTATTGAGAAAGAGTCACCGCGTACTGCAGATTTTTTAGATCATTTTGTAGGGTTTTATGAGTACTATATTATATACTGCTACATTAACTTTATAAATTAAAACGTTTAGAGTTTTAGTGTCAAAATGTTCCTCATAACCAAAGTAACATGTACGATTAGTACGCTCACCTATACAGATAAATTGAAGTGTCTGTTTGTAACGTCAATATTACAGCTTTTTACTAAATTCTTTTGAAATTATAATATACTTATAAGAAAAACAATTTTTAATTTTTTTTTGTCTGTCTGTCTCGGCTAATCTCCGAAACGGCTGGATCGATTTTGACGGGACTTTTACTGGCAGATAGCTGATGTTATAATGACTAACTTAGGCTAATTTTGTTTTACAAATGAATTAGGGTTACGCTCAAAAAAATTAAAACCTACCTATGGACGCATCCGAGCGAAGCGAGGCTAAGTCGCTAGTCAGTACTGAAATTGTTGGGTGCATTTCATTTGAATGTTAGATAAAGTATGAGTTGGTATTTTAGGAATTGTTTCTAGTGTTGGAAAATGAGGTTAAAAAATGTTTTAAAAAGTCTGCAATATGCATAACCGTTTATGAATACATACAAAACGTTATTATGTTAGTTGGCATCGTTTGAATCATATTTATTATTAATTTATTTACTTGAATATAGTCCAGATATAAATAGGTGTGAAAACACTAACGTGCTCTAAATAACATGTAGTTAAACAAAATTAGCTATTTTACATAATATGTTAAATGGCGAGGTTTAGAAAATAGAAATCGTATTGTTTGAACTTATAATTATATATTGTTTAAGGTACTTAGTGTGAAATTATATGTATACCTATATAAATAAATAAATAAATATGTTGGGACATTAACACACAGCACCATCTAGTGCCATGGTAAGCTACGAGGCAGGATCTAGGTGTTATGGATACCATATACTTATAGTTGATACACTACACATACATATATAACTTTAAATACATACATATTATAATTACAAAAACCCATGACTGGAGTACAAACATTCGTGCTCATCCCACAAATGAAGGCCCCCAGCGGGACTCGAACCCGCATCCACTGGCACAGCAAGTAGGGTCACTACATACTAAGCCAAACGTGTCGTCAAATAAGTTATAATATTTGTTACTAATTTTTTGCCGCGGCTTTGCCCGCATACTAGCCTAATCTTGTCAAATTCCATCGAAATCTTTTCAGCGGTTTGAGTGTGTAAAGGTAACTCTTATATCTATAAGAGTTGTAAAGACTAGTAACTCACTTTGCTTTGTACCTTATTACATTCCATTCTAAAAAGTCATAAAACTTATTTAACTTTTTGACGACACGTTTTGCTCAGTTTGTAGTGACCCTATTTGCTGTGCCAGCGGTCGCGGTTTCCAGTTCTTCTGGGGCATTAAAAGCTTAGTAGAATACATCTTATTTAAGCCACCAGCATAGTCTTATAGTAATGATTATTATAGTATACATTAGCGATTCGTCCTCGCTCCACTCGGGTTCGTCCCTAATTATGTTTTAATGTTTAGTATAGATTTCTCAGAGATAAGATATTTTCTCGCAGTAAAAAGTATCCTATATGTTGACCCGGATAACTAGCTATCATCATACCAAACATCAAAATCTGTCCAGTGGTTTCCTCGTCATGCATTCCTAGACATACAGACAAAAATTTTAAAAACTATCGATTCGGCCTCTGTATCGATAACAATGACTATTTCAATAAGACTTTTTAAATATTTAATGTACAGATTGGACTCAGTTATAATTTTACTATATGCATAGACGAACATATACTTAATATGTATAGGTACTATATAAATATTTCGCTACACGTGATGACCTAAAATAGCAATGGTCTTATTTTTGACATTAGGAAATGTGCCCCATCATGGGGCTTTTTAAGGTGTTCCGAATTCTATACTTAGTATTAGTTTGTACGTAAAATTGAGCAATTTATCTTGATTTATTTTGTTGTTTTCCTACTCCACTTTGTTTAAAGGTCACACGGTGTTGTGATTTGCCGGAAATGTATTTGTGAGAGGTTATTTCACTGTGGCTGTTTGTGTTTAGTCATCGACTCTAACTCAGACGGCGACATATCGTGTACAAAATCGATACTTGTTATCATGTATATCTATACTGTATACTAGAAACTACTATTATACTACTAACCTATATCTATATTAATATATAAAAACTAGAGTTTGTTGTTTTGTTTGTTTAAAACGTACCAGTGTAATATAAAAAAAAAATATTTTTTTGCTTATTTTATATTAAAATCTTATTGAGTTATATATTTAATGTTATTGGTTATTTATTGAGAGAGGTAAAAGGATTCTAACTTAAGCTATGATTATTGCGAACTGAGCAATTATTTAAACTACGCGAGCGGAGTCACGGCTATAAACTAGTACGTATTAAAAAAAAAGCTAAGTGGCCCAAATGACCCATACGCTAACCCGCTGGGTTGAGAAGTATGAAATTTTGTATAACATCCTTTATAACAAAAGTGAACAATGGTATGGATTTTTTAAAATTCTTACACGAAAGAGGTACGAAGGTTTATGGGCCGTGAAATAAAAAATAAATTAAAGTAACAACTGTAGTAACCGCAAAAAAGATTATGTAAAATAGCGTTTTTTTTTAATATTGTGTTTAAGATACGTTTGGAATGTATTATAGTTATTTCAAGATTCTTTTTTGAAGTAAAACTTGTTTACTTGGGGGGTAAGCTGGTGAATGCGTTACGAAAAAAAATGTAAATTGTTAAAAATGTTTGTTGTCATGGTAACCGTTGTTATTGTCTGACAAATGATATATAATATTATATTATTTCCTTAAATGATATTCTATAAATATATGATTGTAATATGCGTAATATGCGTTATTTTTAGTATCTCAGTTCACCTATCCTAATTATTTAAAACATAAATTGAATTTCATAAAGAGTACCGATAACCTACAGAAGTTTTACCTCTTGCCCGTGTGCACATTCATACACGCACTCTTTATTTTTAATTTTTTTAATTTTAGTTAGTCTGTTATATTATTAAAAAAAATAAAAATGTGTATATGCGTGTAAACATATATGTATGTAGATGTCGCTTGTCACTTTGAATAGAGCGAAGGCAGGTTCACTACTGACCAATATTAAAAAAAAAAAACGTCATTTTCAACTCAGAATTATTTTAAATTTTTATAAAACAAAGGAATTGAATTGAAATTTTCATGTATATTATATATAATTATAAGAAATTCTATCAAATATCTTTTACGTAATTTATTACTAAATGAACATATCTATAAAAATTGGAATTTCAAAGAAAACCTAATTAGAATGCATTAAACGTATTTAATCAATGATTAACCCTTAATTTGGCAGAGATCCGATTTGTTTCATTTTATGAAATAAGATGTATTTCTGAAGTCCGATGGTTAAATACAACTCGGGAAAAATAGACAAAAAAATATTTTATTTACAGGTTTTCAGGAAATCAATGTTCATCACAGTGAACATTGCGAAATACATTGAGACCAACAAATAATTTGTCATGTTCACTGTGATAAACTTTGTCAAATTAGTGTCGTTTAAACAGATAAAATAAAAACACTGTGTATATCAATTTTTTATTATGGAAATTTAAAAATCAATTGTGAGAATTCTTTCCCATAACAAAGCAAAATTTCATAATGCATTTTATACAATATATGTTGTAGTTTTTTGGCAAAACTTGCACCGCCCCATCACTAGTGATTGCAATCCGGCGTCATTTACAGTCCGGCCGGATCCGACCGGATTCCCATCGATCCGGCCGGATCCGGTCGGATCCGGCCGGATTGATCAAATGAGGCTAATTTTCGCTTTTTGGTTCAAAATGAACTGTTAGTAAGTTAATCAAGTGTGATTGTACATAATATAGGTAGTTTATAAAAAATAAAACATATATAAAACAACTTTGACGCCTTGGTGACTTTGGATGGCCACGACAGACGTCCATCGCCTTTGCCGCACCCACCACATTTCGATAGCTCTTATAAAAGTATTTCATTATGGATTATCTTGAATAGATTATAGAAGAGGAAGAAGATAATGACCTTTTAATTCGATACTATCTCAGTGTAGAAAGGGCCTCCACTCATCCAATTTTCATCAAAAAGTCGAAACAATAAAGGTTTCTACAACGTTATTAATTATAAATAATATAAAAAATACATTATAAAGCAATGGATGCCGAGACACCAGTGTAATTAAAATTTCATCATCTTCTTCAGTAAACGCCTCAACAGATGCCATTTTATGATTTTTTATTGAAAATACCTCAAAATACACGTGTGCGGCGGCGACACTGCGAACATGAGCGTGGCAGTAACGCTAGGGTCTAACGTCACAGCCGCAGCGACACTGACACGGCGTCAGTGACGCTGCGCTCGAATGTCATTCCCTACATTTACATAGTGAATTAATCTGCCGTCCTGTCGCGACGTCACTGACGCTACTGACGCTTGCACTATGTAAATGTAGGGAACGACATTCGAGCGCAGCGTCACTGTCGGAAATACTTTTGAAAGAGCCATCGAGATGTGGTGGGCGCGGCAAACGCGATACGATGATGGACGTCTTTCGTGGCCATCCAAAGTTAAGAAGGCGTCACTGACACCAGTCAACTTACGCGGCGTCGGTAACGCTATAAACGCCGCGTTATTGACGCTTGTTTCGAAAGCCTACCTTTAACAAGGTCGAATCTCTTCTGTACAGGGCTTCTACATGCAACATCTCTATTATTTTGCCAAAAATTTGCCAAAAATTGCTAGCACCGGATCCGGTCGCCGGATCCGGTATATTGGTACCGGATCCGGTGAGCGTTTAATGATGCCGGATCCGCCGGATTACCGGATCCGTTTTTCCGGATTGCAATCCCTACCCATCACCCATATCTTCTTTTGTGCGGGATAATATCCTGAATTATTGAATCTCATGGGGCTTATAGGTCTGGCTAATCATGGGCTTGTCATTTTACATTACTGCATTTTTTCATGAGATATAGCTCTCTTTTTATTTATTAAACTTAATTCAATCTCATATCAAAAAATTGTCAATGACTTTGATTTTCGTTGATTTCTATAACAGTTACGTTCATACAATAGCCAAGCATTATTTATACATATCTAGTAATTGACTAAATATTCCTATGTACCACCTTTCAGTTTTAAACGGAATTTCATAAAATGATATCAACATATCAGTCAGGTCTACACCCCCATATGTTTATCGTACTCGCGAACAATTTGCGGACAATAAAATTCTATTTCTTGTTTTTGCTCTTTACAATACCTATTTATTTTTTGTACTGGTTCAGTTTAGGTTCAGGTTTATTGTAATTCCAGCGTACAATAACTAATTTGTTTGCATCACAAACAACATCCATTTGTAAGAAAGAGAAAATGTTGGGATTTTCTTCGATTTCTTGGCAGCTAGAGCTATCTGCTTTTTTGCTCTAGTTTTTCTAGTATAAGATGTACTAGGTGATGGTAATTGTTTCTCAAATGGAAGCGATAATATTGAAGATAATGATAGAATATTATCATAGTTTGGTTCTCTAGATGGTGTATTACGGGAAATTTCCTGCAAAAGTAGAGTTAATTGAAGAGCTTCGAAGTGGTATAAATCGAATGGTTCTAACGGCTGACATCGTCATTTCGAGTATATTCAGGTTTGGGACTATTATTGATGTCTAAGCATTCTAAAGAAGAATTAATGGAAGGCGCAGAAGATGAAACAGGGCTTGGAGAAGGTGGTGGCAATTTATAGTCACTGTTATTTTGGGATTTTTCACTAGTGTCGGATGGTGTATGCTTGACAGGAACAAGTGCTAGTACTTTTGTATTGTATTTTATTAAAAACAAGCAGAAAAAGAAACAAATAAGCCAACATATAAGCATATTATTTGTAAATAAAAGTTATACCTAATTTGGCAATGTTCATCACAATGAACATATCAAATTGACAATACTTGTTTGATTATTTGGCAGCGTTCACTGAGATGAACAAGCGAGTTTGCCTCCAAAAAAAAGTTACCAAAAACACTAAATATTACGTAAAACCCATTCCAAACCAAAGCAAAAACATTGTTTAGTAATAAACACCACAAAAAAGTTAGCTTAGTTATGTAAAACATGTAAAATAATAACATTTACTTAGCGAAGAATCGAGTGCCCGCGCCTCGCTGACATCTTGTCTTAATAATGACAGATAAATCATGCTGCCACTAGTAGAATTATTTTTTTATACCGATAAATATACTTTTAACTTGCTATAACTAAAATAAAAACCGAAAAATAGTAGATAATAATCGCTCAATATTTATTTTTTATGAATGTTTATCACAGTGAATATAATGAAATTAAGGGTTAAGAATCTAAAGAATGTACCCACCCACCATGCATTACACAATATCATTATCTACAGTACGAGGATAAGCAATAAAAAATTTATATAGTTTTTAATTTTTTAAAACAGTTTAAAAATTATTTTCAGTTATCTCAATGGCTTAATATTTTCATTTTTTTAAAATATCTTTTATGTAACTCGACAGCTGAAAGCCCCCGCTGTCCGTCTGTGTGTCTGTCAGCGGGCTGTATCTCATGAACCCTAATAGATAGAGAGTTAAAATTTGCACACACTGTATTTATTTCTATTGCCACTATAACAACGAATAATAAAAAAAACCAAGATGGCGATTTTCAAAATGGTCGCGATGCAAATTAATAGAAAGATTATGCTGGTATTGGTCAAAGTATTTAAAAAATATTTAAAAGTAGGTACAAAGTATTGTATCTCGTACGATTGTAACGAACCCTTCGTGTGCGAGTCCGACTCGCACTTGACCTGTTTTTTGAATTAATTGTATTAAAAGTATGATTGTTGATCAATTTTTATAGAATAAGTATTTTTTCCAATTCCCTCCACTTTCTTTGACTTTTCCCTCAGCCTTCTTCTACTAATTTAGGTTATTCGTTATTTTCAGATGTATCCGGCAAAGTTCGCATTTGGGATACAGTGAACAAGGAACATATTCTGAAGAACGAGTTCCAGCCTATCGGAGGGCCTATTAAGGATATAGCATGGAGTGCGGACAGTCAGAGGATGGTTGTCGTGGGCGAGGGACGGGAGAGGTACTGCATAATTTCAGAATCCGTTTTTTCTAGACTGTATTTCCCTTGGAGGCTACAAGTTCAGACACAATCCAGATCGACTTTCGAATCGTCGACAAATCGCTAATAGAAAACGAAAAGCGATTAGCGATAGCGATTGTACTTTAGTAATTTTACCTGTATACAATACTGCGGCTCATCCTCGCTTCGCTCGGGTTCGCTTCTAGGAAAAAAAAAACAAACTTATCCCACGGGAACCGTACATTTTTCCGGGATAAAAGGTAGACTATGTGTTATTCTAGACTATAATCTATGTTTGTGTCAAATTTCATCAAGATCCGTTCAGCCGTTCTGGCGTGAAAGAGTAACAAACATCAATACTCACAAACTTTCACATTTATGATATTAGTATAGAAGTATGGATTAGTATAGATTATAAATACAAAAGGCACTAGTCGTATTATTATAAATGCGAATCTGCCTCTGTGGTGTAGTGTTCAGCATGTACTGTCGCAGATCCGAAGGTTTTGGGTTCGAGTCCCGAGCAAGTCAAGTTTAGTTATTCTTTCTTTTAAGAAATTCTCAGTAGCAGCCTGGGGTTGGGAAATTGACGGTGTTTCACCCACGTGAGAGAGCACGTAAAGTCGTCGGTTTTGCGCTTTAACTCTAACAGGTTCTGTTGAAGTATTGTCCCAATAGACTTTGAGATTGAAAAGGCATAGAGAGTGCACGTTGTGTGCTCAGTGTTGAGTGTCTCAGTGAGATTGGCCTTAAGTGTCTCAGTGAGATTGGCCGCCGTGGCCGAAATCGTTCAGGGGAACATCATAAATGTGAAAATATGTGGGTATGTTTATTTGTTCCTTCTTTACGCTGAAACTAGTTGGATTTGTTTGAGTATCTAGATGACCTGAGTATGACCTGGAGTAACTTATAGGATACTATTAGGCATCTAGGGACGAACCCCAGCGAAGCAAATACGTCCCTAGTCTTCTAATATATAAAAATCTCGTGTCACGGTGTTTGTGGTCGCACTCCTCCGAAACGGCTCGACCGATTTTAATGTTTTTTTTTGTATATTAGGTAGGTATGAGAATAAGTCGTAAAGTATTCTTCACCCTCCTACCCCCATCCGCCAGTATTAATCGCGATTTTAGTATTTTTGTATGAACAATATTATATAAATAGTTACATAAAGCCAACGAGTTTTTTTTGTAGATTGAACGCGAGCGTTGTCGCGGGTTTCGCTAGTTAATAAATAAAAAGTATGAAAATAACAAGTACAAAAATTCTTAAACCTTTTAGATTCGGTCACGTGTTCATGGCGGAGACCGGCACGTCGGTAGGCGAGATCAGCGGCCAGTCCAAGCCGATCAACTCGGTGGACTTCAGGCCCGCGAGGCCCTTCCGCATCGTGACCGCGTCCGAGGACAACACGCTGGCCGTGTTCGAAGGACCACCATTCAAGTTTAAGTGCACCAAACAGGTAATCTATACATATAAAAGGTAAAAGTGATTGACTGATGTATCAACGCACAGGCCGAACCCTTTTAAGCTAGAAAATTGAAATTTCGCACACGTATTCCTCATATGACGAAGGTATCCACTAAGGAAGGATTTTACAAATTTCAACCCCCAAGGGGGTGAAATAGGGGATAAAAGTTTGTATGAAACTTTTTATTCCTTGGACATATTTTTTATTTTTCGTAGTTTAATATGTTAACACAAACTATACCATATATATAACCTTACCTTAATTATATTAGCTATTATACTAGCTTACCCAATAAATGTTGCCTTTTTTTAGTTTTGGTCTGTTAGACATTTTTAGTTTTATTTAACAATTTTTTATCCTAAATTATATTTAAATATATAAGCTGTATTATATTTTTGATACTCGATTGATTTGGACGAAAAAAAAAATTAAAGGGACTAATTGGCGCCCTAGATTCTCCATTTTGATTTTTAATAATATATGTATATATCCTATGAGACTCATTATTAAGACGAGTTCAAATATGTATGAATTATCAAAATCGGTTAAGCCGTTTAGTGATTACGAGGGGACATAGGTTCGGACATACATACATAAATACAGGTCAAAAATATAACCCTCCTTTAAGCTTTGCCGCAGTCGGTTAAAAATAAACTGCAAACAAATCCGTAAAGGTAGTTTTATTGAATTTATATATATATATATATATATTCCAGGAGCACACGCGCTTCGCGCAAGCAGTGCGCTACAGTCCCGACGGCAGTTTGTTCGCGTCGGCCGGCTTTGATGGGAAGATATTCCTTTTCGATGGACTCACATCGGAGTTGAAGGGAGAGGTGAGTGTGTTTTGTAGATTGTGTATTCAGCCCTTTGTAACGTCCCACTGCTGGGCACAGGCCTCCCTTCAATACGAGGGGGATCAGGCCATAGTCCACCACGCTGGCCAAGTGCGAGTTGGCGGACTGCACATGTCTTTCGAAAACTTGCTATATAATCTATCTCTGTGCCAAATTTCATCTAGATCCGTCCAGCCGTTATGGCGTAAAAGAGTAACACACCTATCCCACGGGAACCTTACGTTTTTCCTGGATAAAAAGTAACCTAAGTGCCATTCCAGACTATAATCTATCTCTGTGCTAAATTTCATCCAGATCCGTTCAGCCGTTCTGGCGTGACTGAGTAACAAACATCCATCCATCCAAACTTTCATATTTATAATATTAATCGAATGAGATTTGTTCCAGTTCGGCTCCCCAGCCCACAAGGGCGGTGTCTACAGCATCTCCTGGTCTCCGGACGGCAAGCAGCTGCTGTCAGCCTCCGGAGACAAGACCTGTGCCATCTGGGATGTGGAGACCATGGAGCGGACCACAACCTTCAATATGGGTACTGCGGTGGAGAACCAACAGGTATGTTCAGGTCAATTTCCACGGCTGATGTGGATGTCATGATATGTTTAAATATTGAAATTTAATGGCAATTTTAAAGGCAGATTTTGTATATTGAGTTATTTGTTAAGATTTTATATTACAAGCTTTTATTTAACTTTCATGTTCATGTTAAATAGTACGGAGGGCAGCGTTTCATCGTATTTTGCTAGCTTAGCCTTAGTATTAGAGTTCATTTTGCATTATATAATATATTATAGCTTGCTAAATCTACCTTACTATAAATTGTAATGTTACAAATTAAGTAATCTAAGCTGTTCATGTATATTGAAATAAATTAATAAAAAAAATGTTTTGTATGTATATCTGTTTGGGTCAAATCTTGCAACTGAATTTTAAAATAGTTATGCTCAAACCGTTTAAGCGGAAATTTTGCATATTTACATGTATAGATAAACAACAACATAACATGTGACTTGTAACTTGATCTTGATATAAGTAATTCTAAGGAATAAATAATATGTTTTATTATATAATAGGTAAATCTCGCGACAAGCTTTTATCATACTTAGGGACTCACCCTCGATTCGATCGGCTTCTTCCCTAGGTTGATTCCTCATACAAATTTTTATCCCCATTTTCACCCCCTTAAGGGATGATTTCCTGGATAAAAACTATTGTATATCCTTCCCAGGGTCTCAAATTATTTTCTTACCACATTTCATCTAAATCGGTTCAGTAGTTTCGGAGCTTATTCGGTACAAACAAAATATCTTTCCTACTAACTTTAAATACTTACATATTATAAATATAAACACACATGACTAGGGGTACAAATATTCGTGCTCATCACATAAATGAATGCCCCCAGCGGAACTCGAACCCGCGACCGCTGGAACAGCAAGTAGGGTCACTACAAACTGAGTTAAAATTGTCGTCATAGCTTCACCAACCTTTGTCCTCTGCAAAACTGTAATCTTTCTCTTCTTCGTTAAAATGTTATACCCTGAGAGGTAAAAAAAACCATTTAGCTTGTTTGTAGTGAATATATTGGAATGTCATCTTTATTTCTGTCTCTTGTGTTTTGCTGCAATCAGAGTAGGAGATCCAGCTTTTTGAATCTGCTGGACTTGATGTTTGTGCAATAGAATATTTTTTTCGTTTTGTATACTAAAATAATGGAACGTGAACTAAAATTACCTGAGTTTTTAGACATGACAAGTTTTTATTATTTTCTAAAACAATCTTTATGAATACAAATCCGACTCTAACTTGACCATTAATTTTGTTATCTCCAGGTATCCTGTCTCTGGCAAGGCAAACATCTGCTGTCTGTATCCCTGTCCGGGGACATCAACTACCTGGATGTATCTAATCCGGACAAACCTCTCCGGGTACTCACAGGACATAACAAGCCTATAACTTGCCTGGTTTTGAAGGATAAAAGCCTGTTCACTGCCAGTCATGATGGAGCTGTTACCATGTGGAATGTGGATACTGGTAAGGGTCTTGTTATGGTGGTTACGAGTTTGAATGTATTGATGGATGGAATGAAGTTTGTTAACGCATGTTATATTCGGCACACTTGGTAAATGAGATTTAAACGAAAAAAGTGTAATATTTCAACTGTTACGACACTTTTTGATATTTACGTAGTTAATTTTGAAAATTTTAAAATTGAGATGGGGCAATGTCTTTCGGGTAAGTTTGTACTAAATAATTATCCACAAGACACATCTAGTATTGAAAATTATTCATTAAGGTTTTTTTAATCGTCCCACTGCTGAAGGTCGGCCTCCCTTTAATGCGAGGGGGATCAGGCCATAGTCCACCACGCTGGTAAAGTGCGGGCGGACTTTACATGTCTCTTAGTTTATGCAGGTTTCCTCACGTTGTTTTCCTTCACCGTAAGACAAGTGGTAATCATGTTGGAAATGATTCTCACATGAAAGTACCAGAGATGCGAGACCTGGGATTTGAACACTCTTGGGAAACCGATGTGATGAGTGAAGGGCGCTGTTGTTGCGTTTAGTTCAACACTTCAAAACAAATATAGTGTAATTTTTGATGTTATACTTCTTTTGGCACGTTTGAAAAAAATTATGAGAGTAAAATTTTTACGATGCGCGCGCACACCGACAGCCAAAAAGCGACATGATGAAGTTAGCTGCATTCCTTCTACAAACAGAGAGTTGTGACATACGGGATGAAATCTTTAGCTATTTTTGTTCTGTTACGCCAAAGAAGTATAACCTCTTACGTGCGTACATAAGTACACACACACGTTTTTTTTTAATTCTCAGGTGAAGGTCGTCGTATCGAAGGTCCAGGTCACGGCAACCAGGTCAACGGCATGAGCATAGCCAAGGACGCGCTGCTCACGTGCGGCATCGACGACGCCTTGCGTCTGGCGAAGCCCTTGGCTGAAGGTGGGTTTGATTTCAGGTTTATGTAGTTTGTGATGCTGTGTGCAATTGAATATCTTTCTTAGTATAGATGAGTATAACGGCGGTATAATTTATGTACATATCTATGTATATGAAAAAGTGTGTGTATGTGTGTAGCTTCCTCACGGACTTACATACTGACATTTAATTTAAAATGTAAAATTAATGATCCAAAACTGCTTGAAAATCATATTTGAATAAAGTATATTTTGATTAGATTTTTGTCATTTTACACATCCATCTCAACATTCTCACTCTGCTCCGTGCAACCTTTTTTACATCAGTCTTCTTTACAGTTCAGTATTCCGATCAATATTTTAATGTATTATATTGAGCCCTTTTTAACGTCCCGCTTCTGGACAAGGGCCTCCCTTCAATACGAGGGGTAAATATGATATGGTGTGGGGGTTGATGTATGGTATATGATATATTATTGCAGGGGAAGTCCCGTCGTACACGTCGGAGGCGATAACGCTGGGGTCGCAGCCGCGCGCGCTCGACCACGTGCCCGAGGAGGACCTCACCATCGTGGCCACCGTCAAGGAGGTAGGGCCCCTAGGGCTCCCGACCTTTGAGGGAGTCGAATCTGTACATTGAATATTTTTTGGAAAATCTTACTGAAATAGTCATTATCGATACAGAGGCCGAATCTATAGTTTTTAGATTTTTTGTCTGTCTGCCTGTGACCGTATCACGAAAAAACCACTGGAGGGACTTTGATGAAGTTTGGTATGATGATAGCTGGTTATCCGGCTCAACGTATAGGACACTTTTTATTGGGGGAAAATATCTCTGCTCTGAGAAATCTATACTAAACGTTAAGATGTAAGTAGGGATGAACCCGAGCGGAGCGAGGCTGAGTCGCTATATACTAATATTATAAAGAGGTAAAGTTTGTGAAGTTGTAGGGGGTAATCTCTGCACCTACTGAACCGATTTAGATGAAATTTGCTAAGAAGGTAGTTTGAGACCATAGTAGGCAGTGGTAGCCCAGTGGTAACGCGCTTGCTTGGGTAACCGAGTGAAGCGGGTTCAAATCCTGGGTCTCGCACCTCTGATATTTTCACGTGCGAATCATTTCTAACATGATTATCACTTGCCTTACGGTGAAGGAAAACATCGTGAGGAAACCTGCATGTCTGAGAGAACTTAGTAAGTTTTCGAAGGACGTGTGAAGTCCGCCAACCCGCAATTGGCCAGCGTGGTGGACTATGGCCTGATCCCCCTCGTATCGAAGGGAGGCCCACCCCCAGCAGTGGGACGTTAAAAAGTGCTGAATACAAAGGACATAGTATACTTATCTCGGAAATCATCCCTTTAGGGGGTAAAAATGAGAATGAAAGTTTGTATGGGGAATTAGTCTAGGGACGAACTAGAGTGAGGGTGAGTCGTTAGTATACATCTAAAATATCTGGTATTTCAGCTGATAGTGCTGGTTGGAGGCAGTAAGAAGTCGACGCTGCCGCTCTCGTACGAGCCCAGCTGCGTCACCATCAACCCCACCGTGAGACATGTGGCCGTGGGAGGTGGGTTACTTGTTATATTAATATACTATATTATTCAAATAAAACTTCTTTACGCACGCTTGACTTGGGGGGTAAGCTGGTGAATGCGTTACGAAAATATGTACGTACGTTCGTTGCCATGGTAACCGTTGTTATTGTCTGACAAATGATATATAATATTATATTCTTTCCTTAAATTATATTCTATAAATATGTGATTGTAATATGCCTAATATGCGTTATTTTTAATTCACCTATCCTTATGATTTAAAACATAAATAGAATTTCATAAAGTGTACCGATAACCTACAGAAGTTTTACTTGCGCGTGTACACATTCATGCATGCACTGTTTAATGTTTGTCCGTACGACAGGTGACGACAGCAAAGTGCACATATATTCCCTGTCGGACGTGGCGCTGTCGGAGCTGCGGGCGCTGCCGCACCTGGGCGCCGTGACGTGCGCGCGCTACTGCCCGGCCGGCGCGCGCCTGCTGGCCGGCGACGCGCACCGCAAGCTTATTCTCTACGACGTGCCCAGTTACGAGGTGAGTACATATATACATACATACATAGTGCTACAGCGCTACCGGCGACTCGCCAGCTCGCCCCTAGATATGTTTTGTATGGAATGGAATGGAGGGTTAGTATGGAATAGATATATTGTATAAATGTATATATATATATATATATATATATATATATATATATATGATAAGTTGTTGTCGGTTTGTATGTTCTTCCGTGGGAATGAGATCATGTTTCGCGGTAAAAAATAACATAAAATCACGCAAATTCGTCACTCTGTTTCGATATGAAACTAGCGATTCATCCTTGCTTCGCTTAATTTTCGTCCTTAATAAAAAATATAAAGAAATGTATCCCACGGGAACTATATTTTCCGGAATACAAAGTAACTGTGCTATTCCAGGCTATAAACTACCTCTGTGGGAAATTTTATCCAGGTCAGTTTAACCGTTCTGGTGTAAAAAAGTAACAAATATCCATCCAATCATCCTTACAAACTTTTATGTTTATAATATTAGTATGGATTAATAAAAACTAGTCTAGCATTATGGTAAATAAACTAAAAAAGGTAAAAGTTAAAGTATAAATAAAAGGACTGAGTGTGAAAACGATGACAGCTGAAGTGATTTCTTCTTAATTAACTAAATATATGTATGTATGTATGTATATGTATATATGTATGTATAAGTAGAATCTTTACATTAAGTATATGTGTAGTATTATATACTTTTATCAGTAATACATTATGTATATGTGATCATTACTTTTATTTTTAGTATGCACATAGGTATCTAGTATTTTTTTTTTGCACTATATTGTCCGCTGACATCTTCTTCCACATCCAGAGGTTGACTGGAAGAGATCTCTTTTAGAGATAAGTCCACCTTTGTGAACTATGTTTATTGTTGTTTTTTTTTTCTGTATCACATCTAAAGTGCAATGAAGAATATAATAATAGTATGTAAATATACAAGGAGGTTAGCTATATATAAAAAACATCATACGTATAAAGGATTGCGTTCATATTTTAACATGGATTAATATGGAGTTAGAATGTAACCTCTATGTGTGTGTGTGTCTGTCGGTCAGCTGTCGCACAACAAGGAGTGGGGCTTCCACACGGCGCGCGTGAAGTGCGCGGCGTGGGCGCCGGGCGCCGCGCGCGCCGCCTCGGGCTCGCTCGACACCAGCGTCATCGTGTGGAGCGTGGCCGCGCCCGCCAAGCACACGCTCATCAAGAGTACGTCGCTCTTACTTATTATTTTTTAAACTAAAACTTCTTTACGCACGAATTACGTTTGCAGTAACCAGGAGGTCGGAAAAAAACCGAGTAATTATTGATTATTTTTTAATATTATATTAATACAATAATTATCTTAAAACTAACGATTTCTCTACTCGAAGTGGGAATAAAGAGTGATTAAAATAATGTTACTTTGTTCTAATAGACTTTTACTAAGCACTTTTGAATCGTCAATTTTACATTTTAATTTTAAATTAAATGTCAGTGTAGTCGGTCCGTGAGGGATCTACCCAGGGTCGGACTGAGCCGGAAGGGCCCGGGTGGCTCCACAAGCCCGGGGCCCGAGACTAGATAATAGATTTAATCACAATTAATTATTATCTTCTCGCTATGAAAATTGAAAACTTTGACTTTCGCATTTTTAAAAGATATGTACCGAATCGATAGTTTTTAAGAACATCTAAAACCTAAATTTCATTTTACCTCTGAAAAAATGTCAAATGGATTCCGATTGGTCTATTTTAAGACCAATCGGAATCCATTTATTTTTAAGAGAACAAAAAATTAAAACCTGAAGGTATGTAAGGTATAAAAATCTGTAAAATGCTACCGGTGTCCAGCTACCCTCGAGAAATGGGGGGATGAAAAGCGATGAAAAATAGTTTTTTTCAATATTCGGCTTACTGTGACGTCCTATCGAAAAATGTTCTTTACAAAAGTTGTAACTCTAGTAAAAATCTATAACTTTTATTAATGACACTTTTTACAATACCCTAAAAGTTTTTGAGATATTTACAAAAAACCCACTTATAACTTTTTATTTTTTTGTTTTTATTTTTAATTACTGCAAAAAGCTTTGATTTTTTATGACACTAGTTACTAGGGGAATGTAATCTTCGCAATACGTATACCAAAATTTTTCAATATTTAGCCGTTTCCGAGAAATTAATGTTTTATGGTCTCGGGAGGCTGAAAATCGCCCCCAACTTCGAGAGGATGCTTACATTTAAAAAAAAAAATCGTTCAATTTTAAGATAGGGTTAATTTTTTGTCTTGAACTTTACTTTTCGAAGAAATAAAATTATTGTATATTCATCCTGTAAAAACATCTTTATAATTGAAAAAAAATTTTGAGAAATCGATAATTTTTACTTTGTAAACTATATTATTTTTAATAATCATTGAAAAAGTGTACTATAATGACCAAATTTTTATAAGCTAATTATACCAATGCATTTTGCGGGAACATAAAAAAAGGTGAGCGTCACGTAAAGTATAGTAGGTGCCCCTTTTGTATTTTTTCCCTTAAAATCTATTTATGTCATTATTTTTTCGAAGTTATCGATATTTTATTAAGTTTTGATCGATTTTGGAGTTAAACTAATTGTTTTTTTTTTCTGAAAATTTAGATTTTAAGTTAATAGCAGAAAGAAATGGAATTCATTCATAGTCTAATCTTGCTTATTAATTATTCAAAAATATAACATAATGAAAACAAGTTTATATTTACAAAATGTAGTCACAGTTTTGTTAAAAATCATTAAAAAATGTCATAAATGAATGCTAAGATATTGATGATTAAAGAGAAAAGGTATCCTTTTCTCTTTAATTGAAATGAATTTTTCGTTGAAAGTCGACTATCTCGGAAAAAAATCAACGTAAAGAGATGACGGATAGATCAAATTAAAGCTGAATAATGATGTTATCTAATTAACGTATTGGTTTAACTTAAAAAAATTAAGTCGGGGTAATCAAAAAAAAACTCAAAGTTTCCAAAAATTTTTTACGACCTTATTTATGATTACACAATAACCGTACATTGAAAAAAATATATCTAAATACCTAAAACTAGAAACTTGAAGCAATAAAATACTTTTTTTCATATCGATACAGTTATTTTCCGCTGAGATACAGCCATTGAAAAATCTTTAAAAAACTGAGGATTTTTTTCGATCCTTTGATTTTTTAAAGTAGTGTATCAAGAAAATGCAGATTTATGCGGAAAAACTTGAAAAATATAAAAACTAATCGATAACGCCAAAGCCTCATCTTAATCAATTATTTAGGATATTTATCAGTATATATTGTCAATTATGCCATACTTTTTTTATTGTTAAAGATTTAAAATTTAAATTTAACTCTCAAAAAGTGCAAAACGTATAGGCCAGACCCTCCTATCCCCTTCCCTACTTCTCTATGAAATACCTTTTGATGCTAAAATTTTCCGTAAGACACTCAGGTATATAAGTTATCTTAAAATAGCAATAAATAAGCATCTACGCGTATAATTTAAAGAACATTCTACAACTTTCTCAAAATATTGTAGATGTCTTATTAAATACTAACTTTATTAATTGCATTTTCTAAGGAAATTTACCATCGTAATGTATATTTTTTTTACACCATCAGAAAGTAGAGATTTCAACGAACAAATAGCCCACCGACTTTTTTAGAAAAGCAGATATTTTAATGTAAGAATTTTCGATTGGAAATTAGGGTACTTTTTCGATATTAAGTTAAAATAAGGTGAAAAAATACATATTTTAAATCAAAAAACTTACAGTGTGTTAGAGACATCAAAAGGTAAGTTTGCACCAAATTTCGTGAGGAAAATTTTGTTTTTGTAAAAGATAAAAATAAAAAATTAAAAACATGGTTATTTGAATTTTTCACATAAATTTTGAGGTTATGTGAAAAAAAGTGTAAATACAAAAGTTTTATTACCTACAACTTTTCTATTTAAATTTTTCCCATAGAACTAGTAGTTTTCTCGAAAATCGAGATAAACCGTTTTTTACCCTTAAAACCTGACCCCCTTCCACTTCCCGACCTCTGATCGCCCGTTAATTATTTTTCCTTTAATTTTTGTTACATTCTCTTCCTTTTCCAATGGGTTTCATCCTACTATTATTTTTTTTTGGTTTCAAAAATTATCGACACTGGTCTAAAATAATAACGTCAAATTAAAAACTTAAGCACACGGTTTTTTTCGTTTTGTCCCGCAAAATTCATTGGTGTAATCAGTTTATAAAAATTTGGTCAATTTACGTCACATTAAGCCGAAAATTAAAATATTTTTCTTAACGTTTTTCATCCCTCCATTGCTCGGGGGTAGCTGAGACATCGGGGGCATTTTACGGATTTTTGTTCCTTATATACCTACTAACGTTTTAAAAATATAAAACTTCAGGTTTTCGTTTTTTGTTCCCAAACCGGATTCCCATCGGACTATAATGATACACATCTAAATAAGTTGATTCGATCAAAAGTTATCGCCGTTCAGAAATTTTCAAAACTAGTTTCAGGGAACAGGAATGGCCTGTTCAAGTTCAACCATTTTCGAATTTTTCTATTTCATTTCTCTTATTCATTCTTCTCTAATTGTATGAACGAACTATCTGGTCTAGTTTACATGTAGGTCGTAAGCGCTGGGCCCCCAATCCTACCTACCACCTGGCTTGCGGGGTTTATCGCTTGCCCGTGGGGGGCCCGCGCAGGCTGGGGCCCGGCTGGCAAACGCCAAATCGACTGTATGGCCAGTCCGACCCTGGATCTACCACCGCATGAGCATTTCAGCATCTTATATATTCCGATAGTAATGAGTAAATTGTATTCAATACGTGACTCTAACATCGATCACTATTGTTTCACAGTATTAAGTTTAGTTGTAACATTTCTGTTTTAAAATAATTTTATTTAAAGTATGTATAAATAAAGACTGGTTTTTTGAGTCCTCCGTCTGTCATAAACGTAATTCACTTATAAATAAATAAACAATATGAAAATTGTGTGTTTCAGACGCGCACCCACAGAGCCAGATCACGGGCGTGGCGTGGGTGGACGACGAGACGCTGGCCACGGCGGGGCAGGACGCCAACACGCGCATCTGGAACATCCCCAGCGCTTAGACACACTAAACGACACGATTTTTATACTATACTATATGTATTATATTATATACTAGCGATTTACCTTGGCATCGCTCGGGTATGTTCTTTTTTTGAGCTAAATCCTAATTCTTTTTCTAATATAACAGTAGCCTAAGTTACTATTTATAACATCAGCTATCTGCCAGTGGAAGTCCCGTTAAAATCGGTCCAGCCGTTTCGGAGATCAGCCGGAACAAACAGACAGATATAAAAATCTTAAAAAATGTGTTTTTCTTATATGTACCGTAATTTCATTTCATACATTTTGAATTGAATTAACGGTGTTTAGAATAAAAGCTAGTGTTTCTCAATTTAGTTATATATAGTAATATCTATGTCAGAATATTAAAAAAAAACCAACTGGTTTTGAACTATTGCACTAAGCTATATATATATATATATATATATATATATATATATATATATATATATATATAAAATGGTGTTTGTAGGTATGGTCCCTTTAGATCCCAAAACGGCTGGAGCGATTTTGATGAAATTTTTAGGATTCAGATTAGCCCAGCGGGTGTTTCTGTGGAGTTTGGTCGAAAGTTTGAATGCGGGCAAAGTCGCGGGTACTAGTGAACTGTTCTACTAGTAGAAAAAATGTAAAAGAAATAATAATATCTATACTAATATTATAAAAAGACTATTCGTTTATTTGTGTGAACTCGCTAGTCTCAGGAACTACTAATCCGATTCGGAAAATCCTTTTTTGCATTAGATAGCCCGTTTATTGAGGAAGGCTATAAGTTATATATCATCCCGGAAAAATGTACGGTTCCCGTGGGATAGATTTGTTTTTGTCTACGGACGAACTCGAAGCGAAGCGATGGTAAGTCGGTAGTAATACATATGTATAGTAAAAATATGTGTAACATAGACTCAATAGCCTATATACTAACATATTTATTTAATTATTAAGCAACTTGTGGAATCGCTAACGGTGTGAAGAGCATTTTTTTTTAATTTTACATATTTTACCTAATTTTCAGTAAAAAGTATACTCAATTAATATAGATCTCAAAAGTCCTTGTAATACAAATAACAGAGCATTTTTTTTACATATTTTTTTTGATTTTTTCTTTTTTTTTGCGTTATGATTTTTGTATGTAAATCTGTTTAAAATGGTGAAAGTCATCTTTGAATGAAATTATTGTAGATATGAAAGTTAAGTTTAAAAAAAATATATATTTTAGCTTTGATTATAATATGTCAGACATCATGAAAATGTCAACCCTATGGTTTTTCTCCATTTTGTATATATGCAAATGGTTTCTCCGCTTAAATATGAATAAAATATCAATGGTATTACAGAATTACTTATTAAATCAATACATATATCGACTTACCTTATAAGTTATTTCACTCTAAATGATTGATTTTTTCACGATTTTTTAAGCGAACACTCTGTATAGATATAATCTCATAATTAAAAAAAACAGGTTAGTAGATATCGCGTAACAAACACACATACACAAAAAAGACGTACAAATGTCTTGAATCTACTTGGTTTTTGTTGGTTAAAAACAGCTTTTTCTTATCTACAATATATTCAAAAATGACTTAAGCTTTTTGAAAGGGTTACTTTGAATTAAATTTTGTATACAGTATGGTTTTTTTATTGTACAGAGGACTTAAGTAAATTTTTTTTGTGAAATATTATAAATGATATGATTTGTCGTTCATTGAGATGTAATATGAATAATATGCAAGGAACATCATTGTAACTTGAAATAGTGATAATTTTAAACTCCTGATTAATTTTTTTTATCATACTGAGTTACATTTTTATTCCTCTCAAACTGTTGAAAAATAACATGAAATATTATGAAAAATGGACGTTATTTTTATTGTAATATTATCAAAAGATGTGATTTTTGTTTGCAACGACTAATTATATCATTTGAAATATAACTTGAGAGATTCTTTTTTTTTATATTCAGTTATGTATTTTGTACTTCGAGAAAGATATCAGGATTTTAAATACAAAATTATGTACAGTGCCACAAACTTGCCTGATCCGGTGACGGGGTTGCTGTTGCTGAATTTATAGTCTGTTTTTTATTCTTAGAGACAAAACTGACATTACGTAGGTTGTCAGTTTTTCGCAATTCTTAAATAGTGATGTGCCACTATCGAAACTTAATGTTAATAAAATCAAGTATCGTCTTTTTTAATAATAAGTTATCCTGAAATAATGTGTAGGTACTTATTTGAAATGTAATAATACAAAATATTAATGATGTAAATTTAAATTTAATAATATTAATCTTAATGATACTTAACGAAATATAATTAATAAATATTATAATTAATGATTTAAAATTAATAATGTGAATTCTAATTATACGCTTTGGGATATAAAACTTTGAAGCGAATCGTCTAATAAAGATAAAAAGTTACGATTCAACAAACCGGTATCGTAGGTACAACACTGCACAAAAGAGCTGGCAACATTATTTGTAAATTTGACATTTGCATGTGTCAATTTAGTCTCTGAGATTAAAAAACAGACTAGTATTTCTCTAAATAAAATTTCCGCAGTTTTTAGGGTAAAAATAAGGCCCGAGTGCACAAGGAGTAATCCAAATATTATTTTCTTGTTTTACCCTCCAATCTATACATATAGTGATTTGTATTGGCCCACGATCGTATCTGGTCTGGACAGCCCAGGTGTAGATAATGATTTGTGTAATTTAGAGGCTGCGTTCCAAAACAATACTGACAACAAAATGACATTTCAAAATGGCGACACGTAGTTCCAGTTTTGGCCACCGGGTCAGATAAGTTTGTGGTACTGTTGATACATGCTAATCGGTTTTTCTAATAAATTTAATTTTAAACACGTGTAAGGCATAACTTTATCATGAATATTCTAGAAAATAAAAATAATAATATATATCCTACTTATTCAAAAATTTTTTCAGCACTAATTAAATATTGAAATGATTTTTTTTGTGACAAAAAAAAGAAAAGATTTTTAACCAAGTGTTTTGGTGATTTTCTTCGAAATGCGATTCAAAGCTTGTCCTATTTAACTAAAATGTAAGATCGAATGTATACTTTGGAGCAGTATTTTTATACTTATCTAATTTTTCTGATGGATTTTCTCGTTTTTTTTTTTACTAAAACTAAGTATGTAAGTGATAATAAATTGTGTACACTTGTATTTTGTGTTTTATTTCTTAGCTTTTAGGTCGATTTTTGTAGTTTATTACCAAGTATGAGTTTTTTTTTGTTTCTTTCACTCAATTGATCTTTTTAGATTTTTGGCATGTCAAATATTCAACTTAAATCTCTTGAGCCATTATAATGTGAATATGTGAAAAAAAACTTAATACAGTAAAACGCCGATTATCCGAATTAATTGGGACCGGGGTCGATTCGGATAATCGAAAATTCGGATAACCGGACATAGACTGGTAATAAAGAAAAACGAAATGTCGCGACGCAAAACATGTAGTGTCTAGCCTCTAGCTTTCAACCATAACAGTTGAAATATATCTGGACTCCAGCGAGATCCAACTTGTTACAACAAAACAAAACAAAAATTACATTACTTACTTACAGTACTTGGTCTTAATTTTTTATATTACGCTTAGGACCGATTCGGATAATTGGCGATTCGGTTAATCGGCGTTCGGATAATCGGCGTTCTACTGTATACTCATTGAAATTCTAGTAATTTTTAGTTTTACTAATCATTAATGTATTATATAATAATTTGACTGGGGGACTTATGCGTGGATTTGTGTTTGTAGCAGAGTGCCCGTGACCACGGCTGGTGCAATCCAGTCGAAACGTCGGGAACAAGATAATATATAGCCACTTACGAAGTCAGTAACGCGTTTAAGTTCCGTAGTGTATTATATAAGTATGGAACGTGAAAATTCAAAGTTACATTAATGTATTGGTGTGTGGTAATCATACTTGATACTATCATTTATCATCTCCATGCCCATTTTCCAATCACTTGGTGTCGGCTCGGTACATCTTCTGTACTGCTGATAGGATTCGGCAAAAATTTTACGATTAGCCTACAGCCTTAGGGTATGCCTGACATAACCCTCCTTGGGAATGTTACTGTTTATCGCGGAAAGGACCCAAGGTGCGATGACCAGCACATCTAATTTAGATTAACGTACCTATTGTAAAATAGTGAGACAATTTATATGTTTTAATCGTTATATTGTCAGTAATTAATAAAAATACACAACAGAAAATCATACGTCCCGCCCAAACGTCAAATAAATAAATAAATAAATATGATGGGACATTAAAACACAGCACCATCTAGTTCCATGGTAAGCTACGAGGCTCGTGTTATGGATACCAGATAGTTGATACACTACACATATATAACTTTAAATACATACATATTATAAATATAAACACCCATGACTGGAGAACAAACATTCGTGCTATCACACAAATGAATGCCCCCAGCGGGATTCGAACCTGCGACCGCTGGCACATCAAGTAGGGTCACTACAAACTGAGCCAAGCGTGTCGTCATACTTCTCCTGCCTGCCTGGCACCTGCGTAGACCAACACCATAGAGGTTGTACGAAGGCGCTTGATGTCTCCGACTGAACTAGCGGCGCGTAACAGTGTGGTGTAGGTGTAAGTATAAATAGAGTAAGTTTGTAATACTATGATTATTATTATTAAATCAGTATTCGAAGCAACACATCTCTTGTTTTTTCAAACACCCATCCTTACAACAGAATATAAAATTATCTAATGCCAGTAATTATCTTAGTATTATAACTATAAATATGAATGTTTGTATGTGTATGCTTGTAACTCTTTCACGCTGACGGTTGGGACGGATTTGATGAAACTTACTACATAGATCAAGGCAGTGGTAGCCCAGTGGTAAAGCGCTCACTTGAGAAACCGAGTGAAGCGGGTACAAATCCCGGGTCTCACACCTCTGATATTTTCATCTGCGAATCATTTCCAACATGATTACAACTTGTCTTGCGGTGACGGAAAACACCCTGAGGAAACCTGTATGTCTGAGAGAACCTAGCAAGTTTTTGAAAGACGTGTGCAGTCCGCCAGCGTGGTGGACTATGGCCTGATCCCTCCTCGTATTGAAGGGAAGCCCACCCCCAGCAGTGGGACGTTACAAAGTGGGACGCTGAATACACAGACTGATCTGCAGTGACATATGCCTAGGAGGCGCTGACTGTGCCATATTTATAGGCGTAGAGAATGGACTGAGCAATACTCATGAATTTGATCACTCTCTAGAAAGAGAGAAAGCGAACGTGCGGCCAACATCTGTATCATTCAAAGTTGAATTTATAAATGAAATGTAAAAAATAATTATAATTTATTAAAAAATATAATATTATGATGGAATGTAAAATAGTTATAATAATATAAATATTTATATTCACAGTTCATTAATCGTATTCCATTGAATACAGAAGACTTCTGGCCGCATATTCGTTTTGTCTCTGTCGCGCCTTTCCGTCATTTTTAGCTGACGGCTAGCAAAGATACACCCAGTCTAGTCTCTGTCTCTGATTATATTATAAGTGCAAAGGCACCCCTACCCGACAACCTAGCAACTTTTCGAAAGATATGTGAATTCCGACCGCACTTGACCACCATGGTGGACTATGGCTTGATCCCATTCAGTAAATGGACGTTTGAGCCCAGCGGTGGGACGTTCAAAAAAGGTTAAATACAAAAGGTACACAATAAAATTAGAATTCAATAAAAATGCTTCTTTTATATAAAAAGTGCTTTATTAATAACGGTATCTTAAATAATGTCTTTTTGAATTCTTAACAAGTGACTAGATTAGTTACATTATAACATACACGGTGAGGTATAAAGCATATTGCAAAATTTTAAACGTTTTTCCAACTGTATATAATAATGATAATGTTCTCCTGACCGATTCCGGCCACGGCGGCCAATCTCATTGAGACTAGCCAACTGCGCAGGAGATATTATAGTGCACAAGTGTACGCGCAGACACAAGTGCACTCTCTATTCCTGTCACTCTCATACTCCGGTGGGACGACTACTCGACACGACCGGTGAGAGTTAAGGCGCAGGACCGACGGCTTTACGTGCTCTCCGAGGCACGGGGGTGACACACCGCCAACTTCCCAACTCCGGGCTGTTACTGAGGCTTACTATACAGAAAGACTCAATAACTAAACTTGGCCCGACCCGGGACTCGAACCCAGGACCTCAGGATGTGCAGCCGTACATGCTAGCCACTACACCACCGAGGCAGTTCCAACTGTATACAAATCTAATATATTTAAACGAGCAATTCTTGTATATTTATATCTTTATATCTTTATTTATTTATACCAGCGATCTCGGAAACACTCAGACTATTTTTTACACTCAGACATAAGCATCGTGGTCAAGCGACCAAGATGCAAGATTAACAAATCAATAGGTGTGTCTGAGATCGAATCTTGATTGGATACAAAGTTTTACTTTTTTTTTGTATTTATTCAAGTGTTTAGTTCTTTTTATCTAAAAAATACGATATAACAAAAAAGAACACCGAGCGAAGCTCGATCGCCAGGTACTAATATAATTATTTGACTCAATTTTGTTGTAATGAAATTTTGTTAAAAACTATTCGTTGTTACGGTTGACTTCTACAATTAAATCTGTCAAGGATTCCTTAATTTAAGTCGCAAAATATAGTAAAATTTCTTTGTTTTTATTTAAGTATTTATTATTATAAATAATAATTATTATGATTAATCGAAACACTCATAATAATGTATTATTTTGTGTATCTCGGAAACGGCTCCAACGATTTGGATCAAATTTTGTATTTAAATAAGGTTTTGCCTTTTAAGTTTATATAGGCACTAGCGACTTACCCTCGCTTCGCTTGGGTTCGTCCCTGGCTTTATCCCCATACAAACTTTCATCCCCATTTTCACTCCCTTAAGGGATGATTTCCTGGATAAAAAGTATTCTATGTCCTTCCCAGGGTCGCAAAACTATCTTCTTACCAAATTTCATCTAAATCGTTTCAGTAGGTCCAGACGTCACAAACTCACATACTTTACCTCTTTATAATATTAGTATAGATTATATATTTATTATATTAGGTTTATATATTTTTTAGAGGTGTCTTTTTACGAAAACAATATTTCAAATCTTTTTAGAAAAGAAAGAAAAAAACCCACGTACGTTGTTGTTATTATAGAAATAACCTATAAACGTAAAAAGGTTTTTTAAACAAACTGTAAAGGGGTAAAAATAATGTATGCGAAAGAAATTTTTCGAGTGCTATTTTAAAAAAGCAATTCGTTGAAGCCCGAGAACAATAATTTATCTATAAATGACCAAATGTATTATGAAATAATTTAAATTTTGCAATATGCTTGTTAACTAACTAAATAACTTATGACAAGTAAACAACACTCCACAAAATATTGGAAAAAAATAATGGAAAAATTCATTCATATTTTAACATGAATAGAACTTTCATAAAATAATCAAAATATAATATATTTATACATCATATGCACAGGTCGTAATTATACATCTTAATTGAAAACATTATATATTTACTAGGTACGTTTTAATTTTTTTTAGCAGAACCCTAATTGTTTTTCTAAAATAAAAGTATCCTAAGTTACTCCTTATAACATCAGCTATCTGCCAGTGAAAGTCCCGTCAAAATCAGTCCAGCCACTTCGGAGATTAGCCGAACAAATAGACCAGACAAAAATTTGAAAATTGTGTTTTTCTTATAAATACCGTATACAACTTTCATAATATGCATTTAGTAAAAAACTGTTATATTGACATTACAAACAGACGCTTCAATTTTATTTATCTGTATAGATTTAGATAATTATTTATTGTAGATGCTGTGAAAAAATTAATTATCTGTCCCGTGCTTAGATTAAAGAGGTTGAAAGCAAAAATTCTAATAATTTTAGTGCCATTATATTAGTGGATATTTTAAAAAAGTGAATTTTAAGAAAGTCAAAAAATATTGATAATTCTGGAAGTGTTTTGATATGACATTTTAAATAAAACGTATTTTTTTCGAATTTTTTCGATGATTTATCGGAAACGGAAACGTTGGCAACCAAAAATCAAAATAAATCAACAACAAAAAAAAAAGTCGAAAAGATAGTGTTATTTAAAATTTCAAACTAATGTTATTGTAATATAATTACAAAAAAGAATAATAATGATTGGTTGATAGGCATAATACTTTCTTAGATATACGCGAATATTTGACATTTTAAACGTTGGGAACCAAAAATCAAAATAAATCCGCGGAAAAATCCGAAAAGATAGTTTTATTTAAAATGGTTGATAGGCACCTGAAGCCATCATACACCTACAGGCTTTTACTCATTATTATATGCGATCCAAATGTAGTACAATTTTGACTTAAGTCCGTTACCCTTCAAAGTTAGCCGATAGACCAGCAGAACAAAAAATATAAGTAAAATAATAAAAACAAAATTCATTGACCTAAGTATGAAACTTATTATAAAATAGAACACGGGGGTTTATTTTGATTTTTAAATAAAATCTTAATAAATCGGCGAAATAATCCAAAAAGATAGTTTTATTGTCTTTGTTAATGATTTTAGTGCTAATCAAACTTAATTTACTTCGCCATAGTCAATATAACCACCTAAATTTTGCTATAACATCTCGTCGCCAAACACAAAAAAGGTGACACAAGTCTATACATAAATACAAAATAAAAACCAGTAAATTGTATCAACATAAACATTAAACATCTCAACAAAATCTCATAACTTCTAAATAACAAAATAAAAAACGATAAGTATGTCAGAACATATATACCCCATCCCATCAGTCTTGCCTATCCCTATCCCTATCCCTATCCCTGTCCCGGACACTCCCAGCGTGCCTGTAGGCGACGTGCTTGCGCAGCGCGTCCCGGGAGCGCGACACGTGTGCGCAGGCGCGGCACGCGTGTCGCCTCCCGGCGTGCGTCTCCATGTGCACGCGCAAGTTGTACTGGTTGGAGAGGCGTTTGTTACATATCGTGCATGTTGAAGAGTTTGTACGCCATTTGCGCTCAAAATCTGGCGGTTCTGGGTTTTGTGGGAGAATATTGTCATTTATTAATTAATCATTGTAGTTAAAGGTTAATAAATATAATTAACTAGGTTGATTTCCCAAACAAATTTTAATTTCCGATTTCACCCCCTTATGGGATGATTTCCGGAATAAAAAATATTCTATGTCCTTCCCAGGGTCTCAAACTATATTTTTACTAAATTTCATCTAAATCGGTTCGGTAGTTTTTGAATTTATTCGTTACAAACATACAAAATTTAAAATCATTCCACTTTATAATAGTAGTGTAGATGACATTATCCATGGAATTTTGCAAAGGTTCCTAAACCTTTTAAAGTGGAAGGTCGTAAGCTCGATTTCCGTAAGTAAAATATTATGGCCAAAATGAATAAAGTATTTGTCAATTCATTAACTTGCTATAAATATGAATAATAATTACCTACATAATGACTATCATGGAATAATAGGGCATGACATATTAAGTGGCAGGTCGTAGGTTCTATTCTTGTAAGTTAAATCTTTGGACTGTTTTACCTGTTACAAATATTAATGTTACGTAAACAAAGGAAGGATGGGTTATTATTTATTAATAATGGCCACATGTGACTGTCTGTTTTCTTCTTTCGTCTGTCGCTTTATATGCAAAAAGAATTACTAGACCGATACATCACTATGTTCTATCTGTATACCCGAGAGAGAAAAATATTCATCCAAACAGACTAAGGCATAAGTCTTTGTAAGGATTGACGAATGTCTGCAGTTTTATTAAACTAAGCCACTTAGTCTGCGCTAAAAAAAGTAGCACAAGACGCAGGTGACAGATTAGATTCCCGTTTCATATTGTTGAATTGGACATAATATTGTTTATTTTATTTTGCTTAAACAAAATGGTGGTTTACGTCACTGGCTATCATTGGCCAAGGAGCCGTTCATAAAATACGTCACGCTAAAATCATCTTTTTTTTACCCCTTTCCTCCCTATTGTCACGCTGTGTCACACTTTCTGTGACCCCCTAGAATTATTTTGTCACAAAAACTAAGACCCCCCCTTTAACTTTTTATTTGTTACTGAATTGGGAGCGCAGGGTACGTGGAAACGTTACTCCCCCCCCCGTCAGCGAACGTATTTTATGAATGGCCCCTAAACAAAAAAAGGAGTATTGTAAGGAAAAGTCTTTCCTGTAAACAAAATAAAGGAATACTAACCTCCCAAAGCAGGTAATGGTGGTGTCGTCACATTTGGCATAAAATTCCCAACTCGATGTGTACTGTATAGATTTTGGACTATTTGGTCTAGTTTGCTTAATTTATCCTTTTCATTTCTACCCATTTCGGTATATTTTGGTTCCATTTTGTCACTTATTCTTTGCTCTGGTTCCAAGGTTGGTACAAATTCTGGTACCGGGTCCAAGTTTATTGGAGATGTGGTTTCTGTGCTTGTTTCTGGTTGTGGTTGAGGTAGGTGTTGGTTCTGAAATGTGGTTTGGTTATTGAACATTGAGTTGTGACTTTAATTTAAGGTATATAAAATTTTATGAAATTTGTCTAGAAGATTTTTATATGTAGTTAAATAAATTAGCTAAACACATTCAGCAGCAGTTCGTCGCTATACGGCTTACCACAGACAACACCCTGTTATAGAACCATTTTAAATGAAAGCTTTTTACAAGAAAAAATCACTACAATCTCAAAAATGTAAGTAGCATATGTAATATACCTACTGGTGTTGCCATTTCACCTATGACTTTATTTGATAGACTTTTAAACACGCTATTGTGCGCAAAAGTTACTAGTTATAGGTTTTAATTTAATTTTTTAGGAGGAAGGCCATAGTAAAAACATATGAAATGCCAAACCCTTAAGCAATTGTCAATGAAAAAAATATAGTACCGAAGTAACTATATGCTACTAGTGATCATTTATAATATTACGGAAAAACTCAGAATTCACAAATCGGTAGCAAATTTCGCAAAATGTTCATAAATTATAGACTATGTTGGGACATTAACACACAGCACCATCTAATTCCATAGTAAGCTACGAGGCCTGTGTTATGGATAATAGAAAGTTGATACACTACACATATATAACTTTAAATACATACATTATAAATATAAACACCCATGACTGGAGTACAAACATACGTGCTCATCACACAAATGAATACCCCCAGCGGGACTCGAATCCGCGACCGCTGACACATTAAGCAGGCTCACTACAAAATGCACCAAACATTCTTTTTTCTATTAAAGAAAACCGTATAGAAATAGATACAGTCGTATCTAGAACAAACAAACTCAGTGGTTCAGACTTTAATTTGTAACATGTAGATAGACTTACGCTATCCGCATCAGTAAGTCCGGACACTTGCAGCGTGTGAGCCAGGCGCAGTAGCGCGGGCAGGCAGCGTCTGGACGCGGTCACCTCCCCTGTGTACATGAATGTGAGGAGCAAGCGTAGTTCCGCCGCTTCACACCCCAGCACTATTACTAACGTGTTGTTCTCAGTTTCAACTTCCTATAAATTTTGTTTTCGAATGAGAATTCACACAAAATTTTAGCTTAAAACCTTAAAATTGAAAGAAAACGGATGTAACTTTAGTTATTTGATTAATAAAATGAATGTCATTTTATAGTACTAGTAGTAATTAATTATTAAAAAAAATGATATTCTTTTTTATATTTTAAAGTAATCTTATTAAATACATTCGGGTTGATTCCCTATACAAAATTCTATCTATCATCCCTATTTTAACCCCTTTAAGGGATAATTTTTAGTATATGTACTGCCGAAGCGAGTATTTAAAACTTCTAGAAGAAAGAAAGAATGGAAATTATGCTGTCCTAAACTATGATAAGCTAGTAGTAAAAAAAGGACCATTCGGAAATGAAAAAAGGAAGAGAGATCAGTCAACTTCGCCTACTACAATAAATCAACCAAAGAAACAGAATGCTACCACTAAAACGAACAGGTTAAACGCATTTGATATGATGAGAGGGAGAAGCAACTCTTTTTCAACTCCTTCCTCAAGCGAACAAAAACTATAGCAAATGTCCATCAGCCACCGGAATAACACAACATCCAAACCTAAACTAAATTATAAAAATAAAACATTTCCCAAGCCGATTGGTCATCGTGGGAAATTAGACCACCACCCTCCAGCTGTAAGTAACGAACTTGAATTGAATAACTTAACAACGCTAAATATTTGTAGTTACAACGTAAGGTCCTTGTCAAGCATGGAGAGATATTTTGAACTCACGTATGCACTCAAGAATGTAAAATGTGACATTTTAGGGCTGTCAGAAGTTAAAAAATTGGGCTCTAATATTGAAGAACACCACGACTATATCCTGTGCTATATTGGGCAAACAAAAGGGCTCCATGGAGTTGGGTTCCTTGTCACCAAAAAGTACAAAACCAACATAATAAACTTCACAGGAATATCCGAGAGAGTAGCCCTTTTACAACTTCAATTCGGTGAACTTTCTATATCACTAATTCAAGTCTATGCACCGACAGAGAGGTCGAGTGAAGATGACCTCAACCGTTTTTATCATGATTTAGACAAAGCACATTCTTTAACTGACGACAAAATAATAATAGTATTAGGAGACTTTAACGCCAAAATAGGACATCCAAAAAAAGAAGAATACTTCGTTATGGGAAAGTATGGATACGGAGAACGTAACGACAGAGGCGAAAGATTAATAGATTATGCGTTAGAACACAAACTCTCAGTAATTAATACTTTCTTCAAAAAAAGGAACTCTCGAAAATGGACATGGTTGTCACCTGACAATAATACAAAGAACGAAATCGATTTCATAATGACAAACAACCCCAGACTATTCACAAACTTTGAGGTAATCAACACATGCTTCCCTTCGGATCACAAACTTATAAGAGGCACCATGACACTAAAATCACCTAAAATTAGTAGGAAAAATTTCAATAACACACCCAATATTCCAAAGACAGAAGATGAAATTGAATACTTTATAAAAAACTTAAAATCAAACATAGAAAACTTAGAAGTTGATCTAAATTATCCTACCGACGTCCAAACTTATTACAATACACTAGAAAATATTATTTCAAGCAGCTCTAAAACATGGGAAAAAACTGAGAAAAAAGGACACAGAATATTTAGTGAAGATACTAAACTACTAATAAAAAAACGCAGTGAACTCGTACAGACAAAAAATAAAAATATAGATGAGAAAAAAGAATTAGGAAGAATATACAAAGAAACGAGTAGATCAATTCGGAAAGACTACCAAACACATAGACAAAAAGTAATAATCAGAAACTTAAATAAATACAGGAGTACGAAAAGGGCGTTTAAGGAGCTAAGCATTCAAAAATCGTGGTTACAAAAACTTAAACAACAATCAGAGGAAACCAAATCAAGAAAAGATGTAATCAGACATGCAACAAACTTTTACAAAGATTTGTATCGAAGAAGAAACAACGATCAGATATTTGAACTTATAAATAATAACCTGGAACCAGAACTAAGCTCTTTTAAACCAATAGAAAAAAGAGAGGTGTACGAACAAATAAAACAGCTAAAAAATGACAAAAGTCCTGGCCCGGATGGGCTCAGCAACGAGGTTCTTAAACTAGGAGCACCATTTCTTGTTCATTACCTTACACAACTATTCAATATGGTATTAAATACAGAAACTGTACCGCTACAATGGTGCAAATCCGACATCATACTGTTATTTAAAAAAGGCGACCCATTGGACATAGGAAATTACAGACCAATCAGTCTATTAACAAATGTGTATAAACTCTTTTCTTCTGTAATATTAAAGCGAATAACTCAAGATATCGACAACTCACAACCTATAGAACAAGCAGGCTTTCGCTCAGGTTTTAGTACTACCGATCACATCCAGGTTATAGAACAGGTTATAGAGAAATACCGTGAGTTCAACAGACCACTGTACATGGCTTTTATTGACTATAGCAAGGCTTTCGATAGTATAAGTCACAATGCAATTTGGAACGCCTTGAAAATATTCGGAATAGACCAAAAATATATAAACATATTGACATATATATATGAGAATAGTCAAAGTTGTGTAAAACTTGAAACTAGGGGTAAACTATTTGACATAGAAAGCGGTGTTAGACAAGGCGACCCCCTGTCACCTAAATTATTTATTGCTGTTCTCGAGAACATTTTTCGGAATATAGACTGGTCACAAAAAGGTATAAAAATATGCGGTCGTTACTTAAACCATCTAAGGTTCGCTGATGATATAATATTACTAGCTGAAACACCTAAAGACATAGAGGACATGATGCAATTACTTGACAAAGAAAGTACAAAAGTTGGCTTAGAAATGAATGCCAGTAAGACTAAAGTAATGACCAACAGCGTTAAAGAACCTATTAAAGTAAAAGGAAATAGCATAGACTATGTCGAAGACTACATTTATTTAGGAAAACAAGTTTCTTTCAGAAAAACTAACAATGAAGAAGAAGTTGCAAGAAGAATAGCTATTGCGTGGAAGAGATTTTGGTCTTTAAAAGAAATTTTAAAAGGTAATTACAGTTTACTTATGAAGAAAGTCGTAATGGACACTTGTGTGCTACCAAGTCTATTATACAGCTGCCAAAATTGGACATTCACAGAAAAAGTCAAAAACAAGATAACGAGCAACCAAAGAGCAATGGAAAGAAGTATTTTAAAGATAAGGAAAGTACAGAAAATAAGAAGCGACATAATCAGACAGAAAACTAAGATTACCGATGCACTTACACATGCTCTGACACTAAAGTGGAGTTGGGCTGGTCACATCTCACGATACTCTGATAGAAGGTGGACTATTGAATCTACACGATGGAAGGGACCAACGGCGGGGAAAAGAAAGGTAGGAAGACCTATAAAACGATGGATTGATGAAATAAAAAAAGTGGCAGGAGAACAATGGATGAAGAAGGGCAAAGATAGAAAAGCGTGGAAGGAGCTGGAGGAGGCCTTCACCCAAACAGGGATCCATATCTTGGAACCAACAAAAAAGAATAATCATACTAACAACCTAGATTAAGCAAACATACTAACAACAACTAACAACTTTTGAAATGTAAATTTGAAGATATGGAATAAATATGGCTTAATTATTATTATTATTATAAGGGATAATTTTCGGGATAAAACCTATCCTATGTTATTCCCAGGGTCTCAAGCTACCTTCTTACCAAATTTCATCTAAATCGGTCCAGTAGTTTCGGAGCCTATTCGGTACAAAAAAACAAACACCTAAAATCAAACCTTTCCTTTTTATAATATTAGTATAGAAAATAACCCTAACACGTTCTATCTGTGTATTTTTAATCCAAATTTGTTCAACGTTTCAGAAGAAAGGTATAACAAACAAACATACACACATACAAACATTTGCATTCTTAACAGTACTATCCTAGTCGAATAAATAACCCTATACTTTCTCTGAAGTATATAGTTTTATTCTCTTCTATGTTCTATCAAATATACTCGTATCTCAGCCAATTTTATAGACCAACCATACCGAGAATTAATTTGCTCCATCGGGAATCAAATCTAGACAGCTTTGTCCTGTGCCTTTCTAATGAACCAGGAATAGATGAGTAAGGAATTAAATATGCATGTGCATAGTTTACTATTGTACTCATTGGTATAGAGGCTGGCTTTTACGGCTGTAGGTCATGGGGTTCGAATCCTGATTCAGATTAAGAAAAGTTAAATGGGTCTCCTATCAAGTTTTCTGTAGTAGCGCAATATTGCGAAGTAAGATCGAATCTGTCCTGTTTTCGATTATTCAAAAATCAAATCAAAATAACTTTATTCAAATAGACTTTTACAAGCACTTTTGAATCGTCAATTTACATTTTAAATTTAAATTAAATGTCAGTGTAGTCAGCCCGTGAGGAATTTACCACCGGCTCGGAAGGCAGTTCTGCTGAGAAGAGCCGGCGAGAAACTCAACAGTTGCTCTTTTAAAATAATAATTGTGTACAATATTGTTATACAATAATTATTATATTTTTATCCTACGTGAGACAATAATTTGGTCCGGAGTATTATATCATTCTCTATATTTTATCTCACATTATCGTCAAACTTTCGAAACGAAGTTTGTGCCATTCTTAAAAAAATTAACGAGACAGCAAGTAGACGTTATGTTGTTTATGTTTTTAGTATAAAAAAAACGTGTATGTGTACTTATGTACGCACGTAAGAGGTTATACTTCTTTGGCGTAACAGAACAAAAATGGCTAAAGATTTCATCCCGTATGTCACAACTCTCTGTTTGTAAAAGGCAGCTAACTTCACCATGTCGCTTTCAGCTAACTTCATCATGTCGCTTTCAGCTAACTTCATCATGTCGCTTTCAGCTAACTTCATCATGTCGCTTTTTAGCTGTCCGTATGCGAGCGCATCGTAAAACGTGCCAAAAGAAGTATAACTTCAAAAATATTTATTTTCTTATTCTTATTTTTTTTATAACTTACTTTAAATAATTGAGCAAAGTATTGACTACATGCTGCAAGTATTATACGATGAGCTCGTAGCAAGGCCCCGCTTGCGCTGAGAGTGACGTCACTCAGGGCTCCCGTATTCAACATCCGTCCTAACGCACCGATCACACTTGTCTGTGGAAATTAAAAAGTTAATAATAATTAAAAATATACATTATTTTTTGTTTATTTTTAAGCAAAATTAAGCTGTATGTATGTATGTAGATAGTAGAATTTGTGGTTGTTGTTAGTGCCTACTACGATATAGAAAAAAAAATCGACGGTGTGCTACGTTTATTTTTTTATTTAAATAGTTTTACTTCTATTATGTGTTCAGCCGTTTAATGTTTATCAATAATATTTTATACTAGCGACTCAACCTCGCTCCGCTCGGGTTCGTCCCTGCTTATGTTTCAACGTTTAGTATACATTTATCAGAGATGAAATATTTTCCCGCAGTAAAAAGTATCCTATACGTTGACTCGTATAATCAGCTATGACCATACCAAATTTCATTAAAATTCCTCCAATAGTTTTTCTGTGATGCAGTAACAGACAGACAGACGGACAAAAATTCTAAAAACTATATATTCGGTCTTTGTACCGATAATAATGTCTATTTCAATTAAATTTTCCAAAATATTCAATGTACAGATTCGGGTTAGTTACAATTTTATTATATGTATAGATTTTAACGAAACTATTTAATCGTGATATCTTACCGTGTTGTTAAAAATATTATTTATAAAAAAACATATTAAAAATTAAAATATTTTAAAACTTCTAAGAATATTATAAATCTGAATTAATTAATTACAATTTATCAAATATAATTAATTAACTTTCATAATCTATAATGTATTTGTAATATTGGCTATGATATTATTTGTGAACAGACCAACAGATGGCGCGTCACTCAAATGACAATTAAGTCGAAGTGGATTAGCTGAGATAAAATTAGTTAGACATATATCACGTATTGTAGACTGTAGTGCATGTTGGTCATATTTCATGTATAAACTAGTATTGTCACTCGAATTTTATAAAGCCATTTACATATATTTTTAACTCCCGACACAAAAAGAGGGGTGTTATAAGTTTGACGTGTCTGTCTGTGTATTTGTGTGTCTATGGCACGGTAGCTCCTAAAGGAATGGATTTGACGTATCTGTGTATCTGTGTGTGTGTCTGTGTTTGTCTCTAACATCGTAGCTCCTAAATGAATGGACCGACTTTGTTGCGGTTTTCATCATTAGTACTTGATAAAACAAACAGTTAATTAAAATACATATATTGTGATTAACAATATGTACATAATTGTTAACATAATGCCTGTTATTTAGTACAGACATACTGTATGTCTGTCACATACAAATAGACCAATTTAATTTCGATCACCTTGTTTATGTCAGATTATCTTTATTTACCTTTATATAACATAATTTTATTATATATATTACCTTGTATTTTTAATATTGATACGTTCTTTTTGATAGGTTTTTGTATTGCAACCAATTTGTGGGAATGTCAACATTTTACAACGATACAGATAAAATATTTTATTTTGTTAACTTATAAATTGTGATCCCTACCTAATAAAAATAATTTATTATTAAAAATATTTCATCAGGTTCCGATTTTAATAATAAATATATGTCATTCTACTATATATATGATAATTATTAAATATAAATCAAATATTAAAACTTTTAACATTTTACTTCGGTAAACACAAATAACGCTAAAAATAATGGGTGAGTACAAATTGAAGAAAAGGTCGACAAGCATTCAGCCAAAAGCAGATTTCTAAGAATCTATGAAAGCTAAAAAAATAATAAAAAAGATGGCGCTGCAGTCGCTAGTACCATTTGTGTTGTGTCCAATAGGTATAGAAAGTGTAGCTTCAGATAACACGGTCCTCAGTGTATCTGCAATTATTAAGAAATAATTTTTAATAAAAACAAAATACAAACAGATTACCACTCACATTTTAGTGACAATAAAGGTTAAAAAAATATCAAGTTATAATGTGTAGTGTACGTGTTGAAAAAAACATTACTTACCTACCTGGTGGTTGTGCCAGCGCAAAGAGAATTGTTGGGAGTCGTCCTCATCCATTTTGTATAATATACTTCGTATGATAGACTCACAATGACTGTGCACGCGCGAACAATAATATTGTTAACCGAATCCAGGCTACTTTATTTTAGTCGGTACGCCTGGAAAGCTACCTATTTCTGGAGCTGATCGTATTTATAAATCCAATGACATTCAGTGACGCGGCATACCAAAACTCATCCAAAAACAGATTTAGTCGAGACATAATGATTGGCATTCTCTTACGACTGATTTATTTGTATTGAAGCGTTTTTATACTAATTTCACTCACATTCTGCCTGCAATTGCACTCTACCGTTCATTGACTTAAGATAAGAAAAAAAAATGTTAATAAACCGTTTTAAATAAAAATAATTGATACGTCAAATTAATTAAATAATTTATTATTCATTTTGAGAAGTGCATTGGCTTTTAAGATTTGACCTCATTTTTATTTATAATTATTTTCAACAAGTTTGGGCTGAATAACCTATTGTCTTGTTGCAACTACGTTTTTCAAAATAAAAGCGCGGGAAATTTTGACTGAACAGTAAATCGGACAAAACAAAAGGTATTAACATAAAAAATTAAACTCATTTTAGTCTTCATTGTTTTAATATAAATAGAATATAATATATTATTTTTAATTTAAAATGGATGATACGAGTATGAGTATTGAAGATATGGAAAGTTTTGAAATTGCAAAATATACCATAGAAAAAGAACTATCTGATTTAAAGAAAATTGTTGACCATTTAAGCGAAATGCGAGGTATTTATTATTTCCTTTATAAAATTATTAACTATATTTTGTTTTTAGATAAGTAGTTAAATATTTCCAAATCACAATTATAATAATAGTCTTTCTTGTTGTGTTTACATAAATGATACCTCTGGCGTAATGTTTTATTTGTCAGCGGTCGTGGGTTCGATGCTTACAGGCGGTAAAAGCTTATCGTTTACAAATAAGTTTCGGTTTGGTTTAGAAAAAAAACACTATTTAATTCAACATTAAGTAAAAAGTAGTAGTATTGAAAAGTATTATTAAAAGGTTAATTAATTGTAAATTAAAAAATAGTAGTAGTAGTGTGATCTGTGGTAGTACATTTTTACTCTATGTCGACCCGTAAGAGAAAGAAAAAGTGAAAATTCAAATAAAAAATAACACATTATAATTTTCTTAATATATTCAACTCGATTTTTATATATCAATACCTTAATTGACAAACCAGCAAACTCCACATTTCGTCAAAAAATATTTTATGGTTCAGATTGTACGGAACAGGAACTCAGTAGGATTCTTTTAGTAGGATTTTACAGTATCAAAAATAACAGCTTACGATATTATCCACCAACGTTTTCTTAGAATTTTATAAAGTTTTAAGTGTCCTAAAAAATTGCTCATATGCAGTTAGCTGTTTTGCCAATTATGGTGTCGATGTGTATATTTTAAAATATTTCAGTAACCTTTAATCACAAAGATATTTTAAAGAACTGACACATAAAAACTAAAGAAGAATCACGTAAATCGAATCATAAATCTCAGCGTAATCGGTGTACATACATAAAAAAAAATACCAATTGAATTGATAACCTCCTTCTATTGGAAGTCGGTTAAAAAATCTCAAAGTTGCTCCTTAACATTATTTAAATATATAATTTATTCAAGTAATCTTATACTAGCTAACAATGATTTTGATCTGAGTCTAATCATCTTTTTTTTTAATATAAATAATCAAATCTTAATTATTTTTAAATGTTATGTATGTATGTATTTCCCAAATTAAATAATTTAATAAATACACTAGCGACTCACCCTCGCTTTGCTCGAGTCTATCCCTAGGTACGTTTTAACGGATAATATGGAACAGATAGACTATATATTATTATAGTATATATACATAGGTATGATGAATTGTTTTAGGTTGTATTATAACGTGTTTTCCCGTGGGAATGAGATATTCTCCCGCGGCAAAAAGTAACCTATGTCACTCTCCAGCCCTCCAACTATCTCTACACAAAAAATCATGCAAATCTTCTATTTCAACGTGAATGTAGGACAAACAAACAAACAAACAAAAAAACACAATTTTATATTTATAATATTAAAATTAAAGCATTTGTGTAGAACAATTAATGTTAGAGGCAAATTGTTAGAAAACCGCAATGTAAGCTTGTAAGTAAACCTTAGTACGTCTAAGAAATAGGTACCTATTAGATTGAAATTTCATCTTGGAATAACCATTACTTGGCAGAATAACTTGTTACTTCGAGACTGTAATCATGTAATGAATACTAACTTTCATAAGTAAGTACATACATATGTAGTAGGAGCGGAACAGTGCGGTTGAAAATTGATTTTATCCAAATCTATACTTTAATATTATAAAGCTGAAGAGTTTGTTTGTTTGTTTGTTTGGTTGAACGCGCTAATCTCATGAACTACTAATCCGATTTGAAACATTCTTTTTGCATTAGATAGCCCGTTTACTGAGGAAGGCTATAGAATTCATCATATCATCATCATATCATCCCGGAAAATTGTACGGTTCCTGTGGGATAGATTTGTTTTTGTCTAGGGACGAACTCGAAACGAAGCGAGGGTGAGTCGCTAGTAAGTTATATAATGTATTCATTACATCTACATATGTTTTCAAGACGTGGCAAGTCCACCAATCATATATTTTAATATTTGGCTAGCACGGTGGACCATAACATGGAGATACAATGTACACCTTCACATTTAATGAAGACGCTATTAGGGGAGACACTAGCTTAATGGGATGTTGAATTTATGCATCCCATAAATAATACCCCATCCTATTAATATTATAAATGCGAAAGTTTGAATGGATGTATGTTTGTCACTCTTTCACGCTAATACGGCTGAACAGATTTGAACGAAACTTAATACACAGATAGACTATAACCTAGAGTAACACATATGCTATTAACATCGATCAAAAAAGTAATAGATACACAATCCCATGCAAAAGTTCTCTTAAAACTGTCACCAATTGTGTTTAGGTAATTATTCTAGTTGAAATAAATATACGACAATGTAAATTGAACCTTAAATGCAATACTTAAAGTTGTTTTCACAAAAAAATCAAAGCGCGCTCAAATGTTCAAATGAGCGCTCATTCGGTGAGGACATTTTTTGTAGCTGATTTTGTATCTAGTACTTTTTTGATCAATGGCTATCTATACTAATATTATAAAGAGGTAAAGTTTGTGAGTTTGTGAGGTTGTAAGGGGTAATCTCTGGATCTACTGAACCGAATTAGACGAAATTTGATAAGAAGATAGTTTCAGACCCTGGGAAGGACATAGGATATTTTTTATTCCGGAAATCATCCCTTAAGAGGGTGAAAATGGGGATGAAATTTTGTATAGGGAAGCAAGCTAGGGACGAACCCTAGCGAAGCGAGGGTAACTTGCTAGTCTATTATTATTGCGAAAGTTTGTATGTGTGTACTGTGTATGTTTGTCTCTCCTTCACGTTGAAACGGCTGAACGGATTTGGATGCAACTTAGCATACAAATAGATTATAACCTAGAGTAACATATGCTATTAATAATAAAATTCACACCTAAAGACGCACTCGGGTAAAGCAAGGGTAAGTCGCTAGTATAAAAATAACGAATTCGCTAACTGAAGCTTATATAATAATACTCTTACATGTTACAGTTCAAGCGTCTAACTTAGAATGTAATGTGATGACGAAAGTGGATTCAAAAACGTGGAGCGATATCACCGCACTAATCGGCTTGTCTCGCTCTCTGCTATCTGAAAGTGAGATTACATTTTCCTAATTTAACATATTAATGTATGGGCTTCATTTTTAATATAAAAGATTGGAAAATATTCCTAGTATTTCTAAAAACCATTCTTATTTTTCGTTAGAAAAAAATGTTTTTTTTTTTTTTTTGGTAACAATACTAAAATATTGTAACCTAATACTTTCTTAGATTTACACGAATATTTGACATTTTAAATAAAACTATCTTTTCGGATTTTTTCGCGGGTTTATTTTGATTTTTGGTTCCCAAACCACGGTTTGGTTTGGTTTTTGGGAACCAAAAATCAAAATAAACCCGCGAAATAATCCGAAAAGATAGTTTTATTTAAATTGTAACCTAATATTATTACGATGTAGCCGAAAAGGCTGATGAGTAATTTAACTTTAACTTAGTTTCATAAAATAATATATCTAAGAATGTGTCCAATGGTACTTTTGTTATAGTCTCTAGTTAAGGGTAAGACACTTTGTTCAAGTGTTCTATATTGGTAGCACTGTAATATTACTTTCACTACATTACACTATTAGAAACAAATGTAAATAAGAAATTTATATAAAACAAATAGTATACAATAATCTTAAAAAATTGACGACAATGTTTTTGGTGCGTTCGATAAGAAAAAGCTTGTTATACTCCTGGATATTTTAATAATAGCTTATATCTATCTAATATATATATATATATATATATATATATATATATCTATATATATATAATAGATAGATATAAGCTATTATTAAAATATCCAGGAGTATAACAAGCTTTTATATATATATATATATATATGTATATATATATATATATACATATATATATATATATATATATATATATATATATATATATATATATATACATAGTCAGGTCATAAGTTCTGTCACATGTTTAATATGAAATAATTGAGACATGTTTATTATTGATGTAAACATTTATATACCAAAATGAACTTTATAAAACGCAGATTCTTATGCTAACAAAGTTTATTCAAAATGACCCCCGCGATTTTGAATACAGACCTTCAACCGGCGCGGCCAGTCGTCTATCGTAGCACGAACGAGGTCTATGTCAATTTCGGCGGCTGCCTTAATCAAGGATGCCTTGAGTGACTCCAAATTAGGATGACGTGTTGAGCAGGCCTTTTCCTCCAAGTGTTGCCATATGTTGTAATCTAACGGACTCAAATCTGGACTGGAGGAGGGCCAGTTTTCGTGCCGGGTGAAGTCAATTTCACGCGCCGCCAGCCAGTCTTGAGTGCTTTTCGTTCTGTAAGCTGGCGCAGAATCTTTTTAGAATACCCAGCGTTTGTTATTGATCATGGTATGAGAAACAGGTTTCACAAGGTTCGTGAGGACTGTATTTTGATACAAAACTGCATTTGTTTTTACGCCTTTCTCTCAAAAATATACCTAAGTTAAGCCCCAATAAGAGACTCCCAACCAAACCATGAGTGAGGATGGAAAATGGGCTCGTTGGACACGCGGAACATGCTTGTTCGCTTCTTCACTACTGTGTGCGAACACCGTAACATTTTGTTTGTTGTAGCTCTCTTCCACATAAAAAATTTTTTCATCCGAAAAAAGAATTTCCCGATTATTGTTTCCCGCGTACCGCTTCAACAAAGCGCGACATCTCTTCAACCTCAGGTCCATTAAACGAGCGTCCAAACGATGTCCAATTTTCTTCGATATGTCCGAAGCCCTAAGTCTTCATTTAATACCCTTTTCACCGTGGTTCTGCTTAAACTCATCTGAAGGGCCAAAAGTTTTTGCTTACGTATGGGATTTCTTTGAATTCGCGCCTTCACAGCTTTTATCACTGCTGGAGTCCTAACCGAGCGAGGGGGACCACTTCTTGACCTGTCATCTACTCTAGAGTCTTCAATGTATCGTTTGATGGTACGATAAACGAATCTTTTGGTTATATTCAAATTTTTCAATATGTCAAAAACCTGAATTGGCGCGAGACCGCAAGGATGCAACGCAATAACCGCAACGCGGTCTTCTTTAAGTGTCCACTCCATATTTAAAAATGAGTAAATTTCTAAAAAGTATACATTTTTATATTCATGAAAAATTCGAAATTCGATTTCAATAAACTTTTTTGTGGCCAGCATTTTAAATTCAAAAGTTTTTATTGTGTGACAGAACTTATGACCAGACTATGTATATACCTATATATATATAATACTTACCTATATATTTATAATACATACCTATATATATATAATACCTATATATATATATATATAAGACTTTGATTTATATATATATAAATCAAAGTCTTGTTAGTTACACCATTTATAACTCAAAAACGGCTGGACCAATTTTTATGATATTTGATTTTTTGGATTTCTCTTAGTCCGGAATAGGATAATAAATATTAAAACATCAGAACAATTCAAAAAAAAAAAAATAAAAATTTATATGGCTAACGCTGGCAAATAACTATTTTAAATATCTATGTAAAACCACAGATAAAACTATGTAAAATGGACCTAGCGACGAATCCGAGCGAAGCGAGGGTGAGTCGCTAATGTAAACTAAAAACAATAAAAATATTTGAAAAAGGGGATAACAAATGTGTGTACCGTAAAGAATAAAAATAAAATAAATATATTATTATTGCTAGCGACTTGACTTCGTAGTTCTTAATAAGTACCTACTTCATCATCTTACCCTAGAAAAAATCTTCAGCATTATTAACGTACAGATTTGTTTCGTGCAGGAATCGAACTTGCTACCTCGGCATCATTAAATAAATGTATTAAAAATGAATTAAAACTAAATCAAAACGAGATAAAAGCCATAACTCTTAAGGTAACTAATTACTTTATATAAGATATATAGTGATAAAGAATTATTACAATCTGATACCCAGAAATATACTTAATTGTCTATAACCTAAAACTAATAGACAGGTATATCTTGTTCTTTTTTAGGACATTAACACACAGCACCATCTAGTTCCATAATAAGCTACGAGGCTTGTGTTATGGATACCAGATAGTTGATATACTACACATATGTAACTTTAAAGCATACATATTACAAATATAAACACCCATGATTGGAGTACAAACACACGCGCTCATCACACAAATGAATGCCCACAGCAGAACTCGAACCCACGACCACTAGCACAGCAAGTAGGGTCATTACAAACGGAGTCAAACGCGCCGTCATAATATTTAAATCAATAAACAAATAACCTCACAAGTTCCAAAAAATGCTTGAACAGACACATGCACTCCTGAAAATATGTACATTTGACGACACATTTGGCTCAGTGTGTAGTGACCCTGCTTGCTGTATCAGCGGTCGCGGGTTCGAGTCCCGCTGGGGGCATTTATTTGTGTGATGAGCACGAATGTTTGTACTCCAGTCATGGTTGATATTTACAAAATGTATGTATTTAAATTTATATATGTGTAGTGTATCTACTATCTGGTATCCATAACACAGGCCCCGTAGCTTACCATGGAACTAGATGGTGCTGCGTGTTAATGTCCCAACATATTTATATATCTATTATTTTTCGAAGGTCTAATAAACTAACACTACAATACTTTAAAATCCAAAAATGTTACATGTAAAATTGAAATCCTCATTGTTTTGTAGGATAAAAATGTGAGTGGAAAGAAATTATAAAAATCAGAAAACTAAAGAAGTGTCTATCGATTGGATGCGATTTGATTTTAGTCCTTCGGAATCGAAGAAAATTCCTTTCCCAAGCTTCATAAATACCTAGGGGTTAGGGGCCGTATGGATTTCATATCTTCAGATAGGACGTATAAAGTTTTTAAATTTTGCGAACATCCTTATTACAAAATAACGCTGAAAGATTATTTAAAAAGGAATTTCTTTATTGAATGTTTGGGATTTTCGCTCGCACTCTCGGGACGGACTTTATTTTACATCTTAAACTACTAAGACGGAATTTGAGGTGTTTTTTTTCATTATTATTATATATAATCTGCTATAACTAGTAGCTTACCCTCGCTTCGCTCGTGTTCGGCCCTAGTGAAAAATTAAAATAAATCTATCCTACGGGAATCGTACGTTGTTCCGGGATAAAAAACCTATGTGCTATTCCAGACTATAATCTATCTCTGTGCCAAATTTCATCTAGATCCGTTCAGCCGTTCTGGCGTGATTGAGTAACATAATAATAATTTCGTTATCCTGGCATATAAAACTCACATACAATTATTAATTATTATGTGCATACTAAACCACAACTTGTCAATATACGTATAAGCTGTGCTAAAATAACGAGGGTTTGACTGGTGTTTGTGTACTTAGAGTTTATACAAAAATCTTTTTGAGCAAAAAGTCAGTTTTTCTTAAATTACCAAATTTTACCTACCGTTTCTTCAATTTTTCCCGAAAAAGCTTATTCGGAATATTACGAACATTTTAAAATAATAATAAGCTAAATCGGTTCAGGCAAGTGATGCGCTTACCAACAATATTTCATTTTTGTTTATATAGATCACTACAGTACACTTGTATGTATTTGTATGTATTCAGCCCTTTTTTAACGTCCCATTGCTGGGCCACTGGCTTACCTTCAAGAAGAGGGGGGTCAGACCATAGTCCACTACGTTAGCTGGCCAAGTGCGAGTTGGCGGATTTCACATGTCTTTCGAATTTGTTAGGTTCTCTCAGACATGCAGGTTTCCTCATGATGTTTTCCTTCACCGTAAGACTAGTGGTAATCATGTTGGAAATAGTACACTTAGGCTAAACAGTCTAGTCTATACATATAATAAAATTCTAACTGAGTCGAATCTGTACATTAAATATTTTTTGGAAAATCTTATTGAAATAGTCATCGACACAGAGGCCGAATCTACAGTTTTTACAATTTTTGTCTGTCTGTCTGTCTGTGACCGCATCACGAAAAAACCACTGGACAGATTTTGATGAAATTTGGTATCATGCTAGCTGGTTATCCCGGTCAACATATAGGATACTTTTTACTGCGGGAAAATATCTCATCTCTGAGAAATCTATACTAAACTTTAACGTAATTAGGGACGAACCCGAGCGATACGAGAATGAGTCGCTAGTATAACATAAGTTTCTGTGAATCAAAGTACTAGATAATTATTTAATTCCTAACTCATATCCTACATGTTAACCAATATGTCTACCCTACAAAAGACGCTCACGCCGTCTACCGTCCGTTTTCAATACTACAAAGCGCTTTGAACCGAATAATTTACGAAGCTTCCCAACAAAATTAACTGCACACCTAACTTAGACCTTAACTCCTTACACTAAAGACGATTTCACACCAAACGTTTGTTAAAAACTTTGCAAATATCAACTCGAAAACGGCCACATTGGAAATCCTTTAGAAAGAATCGGGTTCTACCCCACTGGAAACTTTATTAAGTTATTTTTATAAATAGTTTTAAAGGAGAGAATGTTTTTGCAAACGGTTTCTCGTTTTTTATGGTGAATCCTTTCATATTTTCTTTTGGTATCGCATTCATCATTTTAAAGGTAGAAGGTTCGATTTAAAATAGATTGGACTTTTTTAGTCCAAATTACTTCCATACAAATGGGGTTGTCAGTGAGTATTTCAAGATCGTTACTATGAGAAAATGAATTTATTGTATGTGATTTCTTTTATTTTTTTCTCATATAAAAATATGGTTAAAACTACTTTTTCGGATTTCGTTACGGGTGAGATCAGTAATCGTGTTTGCTGTAAAGCATTCGAAACGTCTGGAGCCAAAAATGAAAATAATTCCGCGAAATAATCCGAAAACATAGTTTTATTTGAAATCTATACTAATATTGTAAAGCTAAAGAGTTTGTTTGTTTGTTTGGTTGAACGCGCTAATCTCAGGAAGTACTAATCCGATTTGAAATTATCCCGGAAAAATCTTCGGAAAGATTTGTTTTTATCTAGGGACGAACCCGAAGCGAAGCGAGGGTGACTCGCTAGTGTCAAATATTTGCGTAAATCTAAAAAAGTATTCTAAAAATATGGATTTTGATCAAAAAAATTTAAGGGAAAAATGTAAAATACAAATAACTTAAAACAACCGATTGCCAATACTGTTTTGACAGCTTCTCCAACGAGAGTTCAACTCGCATTTGGTACGTTTTCATTATCTTTTCATTTCTTTATGAATATATGATAGACATTTTATCATAAATGGTAAATGAGATAAACTCTATTGTTTTAATCGTTTATTATAGTCATTAGAATAAAATTCACAAAAAGCAATCCTTTAAATCTATAAATGACGGACGGACGGATTGATGGTGTATTAGTAATATACTTATTAAGCTAGCAAATTAAGTACAGAACCCTAAAAAAACGGTCAAGTGCGAGTCGGACTCGCGCACGAAGGATTCCGTACCATTATCTATAAAAACGGCAAAAAAAATGTCTGTTGTATGGGAGCCCGCCTTAAATATTTGTTTTATTTTAATTTAATTATTTATTTTTAAAGTGAATATATAATTAAATATTCTGTAAATATTTCATGTATCTACCTGTTGCCGTTATCAATATCGAGCAAAAACGAGCAATAACATCACGTTTGTTGTATGAGAGGCCCCTTAATATTTATTTTATTCTGTTTTTTAGTATTTGTTGTTATAGCGGCAATGGAAAAACATCATCTGTGAAAATTTCAACTGTCTAACTATCACGGTTCATGAGATATAGCCTGGTGATATACGGACAGATAGACAGACAGACAGATAGACACGGACAGCGAAGTCTTAGTAATAGGGTCCCCTTTTTACCCTTTGGGTACAGAACCCTAAAAATGATATGTAAATAATATTTATTTAAAATATTAAGCATTTTAAATGTATAGTTAAAGGTGAGGTGATTAGATTGAAGTCATCGATCCCATTAAGACTTGTGTTTTATTTTTAAAATTGATCTCGACAAAAACTAAAATGAGGGCCCCACCATCTTAAAAATATCATACGTTGTTGTGAGTCATTAATGTATCTATACAGATAAATAAAATCGAAGTGTCTGTTTGTAATGTCAAAATAGCATCTTTATACTAAATGCATACAGTGTTCACAACCTGAAGCCAGGCAATTATCGTACATGGATCAAAATTATCGTACACATCAGGGATGTGAAAAAATAGTAGATTTTTATATTAATTGATTTTTTTTTAAATTTTTTTTTTATATTTATAATCGATTTTTAATAACCAATCCTGTAAGGTCGGCTCAGCGGCCGGCAACCTTTTAGCAGGCAGAGACCACAAAGTAGTTACACCTAATAAAAGCGGGAGAGCAAAAAAAAAATGCTACAACATTTGTCAATGTCACAATTTCTAAAATAACTCTTAAATGCTTACATTTTCATTTTTTCAGTTATTACAAATTCGAAATACTTAAAACGTTTTCTTTATAAAACAGCCACATGCCAAAGTTATATATTACTATTACCTAAGCCTGACAAATATTAATCTTAACCCACCTTCACAAATTATCGTACAATTGTAATGTACTATCGTACATCGTACGCAGTCATGAAATTATCGTACATGCACGATAATTATCGTACATGTATCGTACATGTACGATAATTATCGTATCGATAATTATCGTACATGTACGATAATTATCGTACGGTTGCGAACACTGAATGCATATGGAATAATTATATACGGTACTTATAAGAAAAACACATTTTTTTTAATTTTTGTCTGTCTGTCTGTTTGTTCCGGCTAATCTCCGAGACGGCTGGACCAATTTTAACGTAACTTTTACAGGCAGATAGCTGATATTATAAGGAGTAACTGAGGCTACTTTTGTTTCAGAAAAAGAATTAGAGTTTTGCTCAAAAAAATTAAAACGTACCTAGGGACAAACCCAAGCGAAGCGAGGGTGAGTCACTAGTTTAAATATAAAGATAAATATTATGTCCAGTTTAATAGCTGGGATCGAAATCGCTAAAAATGTTAAATCGTTAATATCAAAATTATGATAAGAAAATATGTTTCTTGGTTTGCCATTTTATCTCGCAGACACGTAACATGTACGTTGTGATGCAAAAATATATTAATTTAGAGTAAGGAAAAATGTAGCGATTTTTACTTAGATTTCATCTTCATTGGGCAAGACTATATATATATATATATATATATATATATATATATATATATATAAGACGTAAAAATTGTATATTACATAATACATACTAGTTATATATTAAATCTATACTAACATTAAGAGAAAGATTTGTTTGTTTGTTTGTACCGAACAAGCTCAGAAACTACTAAACCGATTTAGAAATTTGGTAAGAAGTTAGTTTTATCCCGGAAATCATCCCTTAAAGGGGTGAAAATGGGGATGAAAGTTTGTATAGGGAAGCAACCTAGGGATGAATCCGACCGAAGCGAGGCTGAGTGCTAGTTATATGTATTAAAAAATTACCAAAGAATTTAAAGTACCGGAGCCTGTCAACAACGAGGGTAAAAAGATCAGAATCATGCACTCTCAATATTACCTACCTATCGTTATACTTGGCCAATCAATGGTGAAATTGATAACCATAGCTGAAATTCCATCTAGAGATTTCTTTTATTAAAATTATTTAAATGTAATTTTCTTTTTAAACATTATGTATTTATTTAAATGGTGTTAACTTAAACATTCACATACACTCGCCGAAGGAAAGGTTTCAGACGTTAAAGTTGTTGGAAAAATAAAAATATATTGCGGAGAGAGTGACGCGTCATTTGCGCTATCTAAAGCTGCTTACTACCCCCCCTCTGTGCTTATTACTACGAGTACAGCTAATATAAACCTCGCAGCTACATCACTGGTTTAGTCAAGTTGGAAATGATGTCATGTATTTAGGTTAAAATAATATGTTATTCTCGTTTTTGAAGTAAAACTTGTTTACGCACGCTTGACTTGGAGGGTAAGCTGGTGAATGCGTTACGAAAACATGTATGTTTGTTTTTTGCCATGGTAACATGGTTATTGTCTGACAAATGATATATAATATTATATTCTTTCCTTAAATGATATTCAATAAATATATGATGGTAATATGCCTAATATGCGTTATTTTCAGTATCTCACCTATGCTAATTATTTAAAACATAAATTGAATTTCATAAAGAGTACCGATAACGTACAGAAGTTCTACTTCTTGCGCGTGTACATATTCATACACGCATTCTTTCATTTTTTTACTAGTTTTCGAGTAGTTATAATATATTGTAGAAAGTTATCATGTAATTTTTAATTATTTTGCATGTGATTTTTGAAATAAAACTTTTTTAGGCGTGACTGAACGGTAAGTTATATATATATATATATATATATAACTTACCCTTTAACTATATATATATATATATATATATATATATATATATATATATATATATATATATATATATATATATATATATATATATATAAATGAATTATTATGAAAAATATATTTAATTAAAAAAATATATATTTATATTTTGATTTGATTTAATTTAATCGCAATATCTACCATAGCGCCAAAGAAGTTTTACTTCAACCACGCGTAACGGTTACGCGCACTATTTTTTTATTTTTGGACCAACCTTGAAATTTAACCTATTTAGAAATGGCGCATAACATATCGACGAAAATAACCGGCTCTTTTGTATAAAAATATTTTTTTTTAATCGCTGTGTTAGGCAATATCAATGTTTTAATTAAGAATAAAACGGACTTCTGTAAAGATTTCATTAAAATACCATAACTTATTTGAATCGTACTAGGACGAGACCTTTGCTTTGCCAACATAAACGTTCCTTATAGGTACATATATTTCTTCCTCCCTGAGTTAGGCGTCCAGACAAGATGTCATCTTACAATCGTTGAAGAATAGCAATAAAAAAATATATAATAAAATGACATATTATGACTATGACATAAGGACTTAGGTTGTCATTTTAGTATATTTAAAAAAATATAAATCTTCAATAATCTATACAGAAAAATAAAGAAGTGTCTGTTTGTAATGTCAAAATAACTGCTTTTTACTAAATGCATATGAAATTATAACGGTACTTATAAGAAAAACACAATTTTAATTATTTTTTTTGTCTATCTTTCTGTTTGTTCCGGCTAATCTCCGAAACGTGCTGGACTGATTTTAACGGGACTTTCACTGACAGATAGCTGATATTATAAGGAATAATTTAGGCTACTTTTATTTTAGAAAACGAATTAGGATTCCGCTTAAAAAAATTGAATCGTGTCTAGGGACGCACCCGAGCGAAGCGAGGATAAGTCGCTAGTTATATAATAATCTTATTGTACCGACCAATCTCCCTCGTGTCTTCTCCATTCTACGTGACGATGACGAAATGCTCAACTGGCACGCTTTAACCATTAATAAGAGAATATACATATTTATACATATATATTTATAATATGTATGTATTTAAAGTTATATATGTGTAGTGTATCAACTATCTGGTATCCATAACTCAAGCTTCGTAGCTTACCATGGAACTAGATGGTGCTGTGTGTTAATATCTCATCAATATATTTATTTAATGGACTTCAATAATTATAGAATGACCTTATCCCTAAGCTTTCTGATTTCACTTTAAACCAAAACATTGCTCGATTTTGAGACTAGGTATTAAATTTGAGATGGCTGCACATAGGCTATGTGATTACTCTGTAGGGAAAGCGGCGTGATAATAAACATCACAAAGGCTCTATTCCACTCACAGAACGTGTTTCTTATACGAATGTTTTTTCAAGAATAGGCCCCGAACAAGTTTGTATTTTCAGGCCTAAATTCACACTAACATCTGCTTCAAAGTATAAAGTTTGGTACGTTTTGTCAAAGCGTGTATAGATTCTTTTTGAGGATTTTAAGAAGTTGAATTTGCAAAGGAAAATGTATTTGTTGTTCAATATATTCTGTGTTATCTCACCTGTAAAGATAAGGAAAGATTCTGCTATCATCTCAGAAGAATATATTTCTAGAACAATTGGGTGGCAGGGTTGCCTAAGTGTGAAAAAAAGTTGTGCATGAAGAAGAACTAGTAGCAGAAGTAAACTATTAATTTAAAGCAGCTATTAGCTTATAAAAATAGGTTCGTTATGCAAATACGTATCAGTTCGCTTTGGGTTCGTCCCTACGAAAAACAAAGCTATCCCACGGGAACCATACATTTTATGGATATAAATTATCAATGTGCTATTCCAGACTATAATCTATCTTTGTGCCAAATTTCATCCAGATCCGTTCAGCCGTTCTGGAGTGATTGAGTAACAAACATCCATCTATCCATTCTCACAAACTTTCACATTTATAATATTACGAGTACTATGGATATGTATTCTAATTTTGAGATTTACTAGAACAAAAGCAACCAATGCTTTATTGTTATATATCGAAACAAAAGAAATTATTATCAATAATAAGTATAATGATCTGTTTTGAAATTCATTTCCTCTGAGTTCTATAAACGATTTAAATTATAACGTAACGACGGATTAGTGTTAATTTTTATATAGATAATATTTCTCTCCCTGTCACGTAATATAAATAAATATGTTGGGACATTAACAAACAGCACCATCTAGTTCCATGGTAAGCTACGAGGCCTGTGTTATGGATACCAGATAGTTGATACACTACACATATAAAACTTTAATTACACATATTATAAATATAAACATCCATGACTGGAGTACAAACATTCGTGTTCATCACACAACTGAATGCCCCAAGCGGGATTCAAACCCGCGAAGCGTAGCCACTACAAAATGAGCCAAACGTGTCATCAAAAATACATACATACAGCTAACCTAATTAATTTCTTTTATATATCCAAAAAGAAATATTACATTACAACGATTCCTCGAACGTTTAAACGTCGCTTATTCTATTAGTTACTCCGTATATTTACATTGGCTCTTATCCTGCCTGACGAAGGTCGATCTCATGCTGATAGGTCACGTGTTTCATCTGTTTGTTTGTGGTAATTTGGGCTTGGATTTATGATGGACGTTCAATTTAAGCAGGTGCCCTAATAAGTAAAACGCACAATCTATATCTCGGTATGGCACCGTGTTTAGAATCTGATTTTAGAATATTTATAATAAACTTAAGTTAGTTTACGTAGTAGAGGTTGTTTAAATTGATTACATCTATTTTTTACTATCACAAAGCTTGAGGTCTAATTAATATTCGATGTATGTATATAAAATAAAAAAAAAATATGGATTTAAGTTATATTTTGATTAGTGACTTAGCGTCGCTTCGCTCGTGTTTGTACATAAGTACGTTTTAACGGCTAGTATGGAACAGATAGACTATATATACATAGGTATAGAAAAGTAGGTACGTACCTACTTTTTAACTTTTTAAATTACTTTACTTAAAATAAAACGATCCCTTACTTGAGAAATGATTGATCCCCGATACAAACTTCCACCCCCCTTTTTTCACTCCCTTAAAGCCTGATTTCCTGAATAAAAAATTCTATGACTTCTATGGTCTCAAACTATCTCCATACTAAATTTTATTTAAATCAGTTCTGCGGATTAAGGGTGTAAAGGTAACAGACAGACAGTCCGAATTACTATCGCATTTATAGTATTAATATGGATTACGGGCGACTTACGTCCCTTCGCTCGGGACATCAATCAAAAAAGTACTAGATACACAATCCCATACAAAAATTCTCTTAAAACTGTCACTAAGTAATTATTCTAGTTGAAATAAATATACAACAATGTAAATTGAACCTTAAATGCAATACTTAAAGTTGTTTTCACGAAAAAAAAAAAATTAATTAAAGCAAATGTTTAAATAAGCGCTCATTTGGTGAGGACATTTTTTGTCGCTGATTGTGTATCTAGTTTTTATGATCGATGGCTCGGGCGCGTTCCTTGTGACCTAACAATAGTCTATATATTATTCTAGTATTATCTGTATACTAGGTTTCATCAAATTCTTCCAGCTGTTTCAGAGTGAAAGAGTAACGATCATACAAACATACACACTGTATGTGTGTGTATGCATATATGCTTTTATAGTAGTAATCCGTTTTATGTAAAAAAATAAAAAGATAAAGAGTGCGTGTATGAATGTGTACACGCGCAAGTAAAACTTCTGTAGGTCATCGGTACTCTTTATGAAATTCAATTTATGTTTTAAATAATTAGGAAAGGTGAGATACTAAAAATAACGCATATTAGGCATATTACAATTATATATTTATAGAATATCATTTAAGGAAAGAATAAATTATTATATATAATTTGTCAGACAATAACAACGGTTGCCATGGCAACAAACGTACGTACATGTTTTCGTAACGCATTCACCAGCTTACCCCCCAAGTCGAGCGTGCGTAAACAAGTTTTACTTCAATAAAAAAAAAATCAATTCACTTGAAAGTTACTTTATCCCTGGAAGTGAAATTTAAATTTTTATGTATAACGTTCTTATTAAATAAAGATGGAAGTCGATCCACATCGGCGAAGAAATCTAATAACGTCAGTTTAGTCTAGTTCTATTTTTTAAGTCGGTAAAAGCGATAGTATATTTAAACCTTCCCTAGACTTTCTATACACCGACATAAAAATAGCTTAGGCTCCTAGTATCTATACTAATATTATAAAGAGAAAAAAAAATGTTTTTTTTTTTTGTATGTTTGTTTGTAATGACTACTATAAAACTATTGGACCAATTTTAAAAATTCTTCCATCTATCAAAAGCTACATTATCAGCGAGTAAAATGGGGCATATATTATTTAAAAAAAAAATTGAGATCCCTACGAAAACCCTTAATTTACGAAAACCTAAGGTATAAAGAATTTGCCTATAATAGTTATCATTTGGTGGAAAATTAGTATCGATAATAAATCAATATTATAATAATAATATATAACTAGCAGAACCCGCGGCTACGCCCGCGTTCAATCTTTGAAAAAAATCTCTTTGGCTTTATGTGAAACAGCGACTATGTATTTATATAATATTGTTCATACAAAAATACTAAAATCGCGATTAAAAAATGGGGAATGAGAGTAGGAGGGTGAAAAATACTTTACGACCTATTCGCATACCTAGCAGATATACGAAAAAAAAGTCATAAAACGCGGGCAAACCGTTTCGGAGGAGTGCGACCACAGACACCGTGACACGAGATTTTTATATGTATATTAGCCTAGCGATTCACCCTCGCTTCGCTCGGGTTCGTCCCTAACTTGCTTCCACATATAAACTTTTATCCCCATTTTCACCACCTTAAGGGATTATTTCCGGGATCTAAACTATCCTATGTCCTTCCCAGACTCTCAAACTATCTTCTTACTAAATTTCATCTAAATTGGTTTAGTGGATCCAGAGATTACCCCCTACATCCTCACAAACTCACAAGCTTTACTTCTTTATTTTATTAACCGACTTCAAAAAAGGAGGAGGTTCTCAATTCATCGGACCTTTTTTTTATGTATGTTCACCGATTACTCGAAGACGCCTGAACCGATTTGGAAAATTCTTTTTTTGTTTCAAAGGGTATTCTTCCCAGGTGGTCCCATATAAATTTTATCGAAATCGGTCAAGCGGTTTTTAAATAAATGGCTTAATCGAATATGTTTTTAAAAATCTTTCTTCTTACAAATTACCTGCTTATTACGTCTACACTAAAAATGGAAAAATAAAAACTTCTAGGCACTGAAAAGTAAAAGTTACTTTGCCTGGAAATAGGTTTTTTTTTAAGTTTTTATAATAATGTATTAGTATAGATAATAGCTTTAAGTACGGTGTTATAACTAAACGTAGGTAAAGTGTGAATAAATCGTCTTGGTTTCATACATATTGTACGGAACGCATCGATCCGGGTCCTATTGTTACAGCTTATCAAAGGAACCGATTGACTCAGCGTTTCATTCACGAAACTAAATTGAAATTTGAACTTTGAACATGATTTTAACTATCTTTGTATATACAGGTTGAATTTTTTAAGAGGACGTGGATAGGAAATTTATTCATATTTATTATTATACATATAATACAACTGTAGAGGTCGATCGTCTATACATATTACGGGCGGGGTACGGGCTAATCTCCGAAACTGTTGGACGGTTTGAATGAAATTTTGCAAGGTGGTACCTTAAATCCCTGGTCAACATTTTAGATACTTTTCATCCCGGAAAATTAAAGAGTTCCCGTGGGATATTTAAAAAATTATAGTAAGTTAATACAGCTTAGTACACAAAAACTACTAATTGGATTTTAATGAAACTTTACAATAATATAGTTCATATATCAGAATAATAAACAGGCTACTTTATATCCCGGAAAAATGTACGGTTCCCGGGGGATAGATTTGTTTTTGCTTGTCTAGAGGCGAACCTGAGCGAAATATTAACTGAGTCGAATCTGTACATTAAATATTTTTTTAGAAAATCTTTAAAAAATATATTAATTAACAAAATGTTTAAAAGTTATAAACAAGGTTAAAATCGCCTTTTAAGTTCTTCTTGAAATCTCATTGAAATAGACATTATTTTATATGAAAAATTCAAATAACCAAGTTTTTGGTTTTAATTTTTATCCTTTACAAAAAAAAAGAAATCTCATGGAATTTGGTGCAAACTTACCTATACCTTAAATATCTATTTTTTCTCCTTATTTTGACTTAATATCGAAAAAACACTCTAATTTTCAATCGAAAATTCTCACGTCAAAATATCTACTTTTTTTAAAAAATCGGTAGGTAGGCTTTTTGTTCATTGAAATCTCTACTTTCTGATGGTGTAAAAAAAAATATACATTACGATGTTAAATTTCCTCAGAAAATGCAATTAATAAAGTTAATATTTAATAAGAGATCTAAAATATTTTAAGAAAGTTGTAGAATGTCCTTTAAATTATATGTGTAATGCCTATTTTAGCTATCTTTGTTCTGTTACGCCAAAGAAGTATAACTTCTTACATGCGTACATAAGTACACACACACGTTTTTTTAAATTTCTTACTCATCAATACAGTAACAATATACAAACAGAACATCCTTCCTGCAGCCTAGTGATTTGAACGTCATTTCTAAAGTAACATACCAAATGTAACGCAGTAAATATCAAACTAGTTAACATGTGTGAACTTTAATTACTTTCAACCAAAACTCCCAAACTTTATAGTAATGAATCCATTACTTCTGAAGATCGATTACTTAGGGTTTACGATACGAACGGAACTATCGACTCTATCACTACGACGGTAAAGTAACGGCGTTTTCTGTATACGAGACGTTTGGCTCAGTTTGTAGTGACCCTACCTTACTGTTCCAGCGGTCGCGGGTTCGAATCCCGCTAGGGGCATTCATTTGTGTGATGAGCACGAATGTTTGTACTCCAGTCATGGGCGATTATATTTATAAGTATTTAAAGTTATATATGTGTAGTGTATTAACTATCTGGTATCCATAACACAAGCCTCGTAGCTTACCATGGAACTAGATGGTGTTGTGTGTCCCAACATATTTATTTATTTGTATAGTACAGTATAAGAGCGTATAAAATATTTTAATTATAAACTCTTGTAACCTTCTAATTACTTACTTCAAATAGATCTTGTTTAGAAAGTTAATAAGCTTTTATTGACTCAGTTTGTTGTTTGGTTCAAATATTTGCAGCCCATTTTTCAAGCGATTACCTTCAAATATCTAATTAGGAATTATGTGTGTTTGTTTGTTTCTTTTTCACGCTGTAATGGCTGGACGGATTTGGATGAAAACTACTCGTATATAGATAGACTGACCTGGAGTGACATGTTTGGTACTCAGGAAGGTAACCAAGCGAAGTGTGGGTAAGTCACTAGTTTTTAATGTTTTACTAGCGACTCACCCTCGCTTCGCTCGTGTTCGCCCGTACGTACGTTTTAACGGTTAGTATGAAATATAAATCTTTGAATTTCTCAGCTTTTCTGTACTATTTTATGCATGTATTATACATATAAACCTTCCTCTTGAATCACTCTATCTATTAAAAAAATCGCATCAAAATCCGTTGCGTAGTTTTAAAGATCTAAGCATACAAAGGGACAGACACACAGCGGGAAGCGACTTTGTTTTATACTATGTAATGATTAGGAAAGTCACATAAAATATTGACAAAATCATTACTTTTAAAGTATCATGGACATTAACAGCAATTAATTAACGTTCAAAATCGGCTTAACCGTTTCGGAGAAAAATGATAACAGACACACACCTCTTATCCCAAACGCATATACCGACTCTGAGGCCGTCGTGGGTATAAAAATACATAATAGTTATTCTATTCTTAAAAATGGAACGTTTTCTTCACATATACGAGTACATATGTCAATGGCACCGTCCCAATAGTAAAAATTATTATTAATAGTGTTCCCGCACTGGTCGAAATTTGACGATAATCATTGCCAGGGTTCCGTATCCGAAGGGTGCCAACGGAACCCTATTACGATTCTGCTCCGTCTGTCCATCCGTCCGTCAGAGGGCTGTATCTCATGAATCGTAATAGGTAGAGTGTTGAAATTTTCACAGAGTATGTGTTTCTATTGCCGCTATAACAATAAATAATAAAAATAAATAAAAATACAATGTATATATAGTTTATTCTAAACTAGCAGTACCCGCGGCTTCGCCCGCATTAAAACTTCCGATATAAACATCAGTTTTACAATAATATAATGTATGGAAGTCTGCCCGATTTGTTGACATTTATGATTACTGCTCCGCTCCCTTGGTGGTAGCTTCAATGGTGATATATAGCCTTATAGCCTTCCTTCAATAAACGGACCATCTAATCCAAAAAGATTTTTTCGGATTAGTAGTTCCTGAGATTAACGCGTCCAAACAAACAAAGAGACAGACGGAAGGAAGGTCGGACGGACGGACGGATGGACAGACAGACAGATAAACAAACTGTCTCTTTATAATATTAGCATACCTAGATGTTATCTTTCTAAAAAGTGTATAATTTTAACCCAATTAATAAAGAATTGTTACGGTATTTTACTCTTACTCATAATTCAACGTTCACGTAACTTTTTGTCAGCGAGCCTTATCTGTTCAGGAAAATGTTAGAAAATTCTTTACTTATCAAGATGTTACATTATAAAATCATTTATTATACAACACTTGTATTGTTTCATGTTTTCTTAAGTTAAATACCGGTTTAAAGCAATTATGTACGTGTTAAGTAATATAGAAGTTACAGATAGGGCATTATTCATGAAAAATCCATATAAAATAGGCAAAAAAAAACCAGTTCTGTACCCCTTTATCCTCTTTACGCATGCCACTTGTAGAGAAACAGGTGGTTATGTGGGTCTCACCGGCTAGAAAAGCCAGTACAACCCACTAAAACCCAACAAGACCTCCCCCTTCTTAATGGGGCGTCACTTTTTATCCTCTGTTTAACAACCGATAATATTTTTTTATTTAGTAGCTATTAACAAGTTTTAGTGTTAAGTTAGTTTAATTTAGTAATATAATTACCACTAATACGTTGAAGGAAAATATTTTGAGGTAAAATGCATGTCTCAGAGAACCTAGAAAGTTTTTAAAAGACGTGAAGTCCGCCAACCCTCATTTGTCCAGTGACTTTGGTCTTCTCATTAAAATATGGCTCAAGCTCAGCAGTGGGACGTTATGAGGGTTGAGACGGTTAATGTACGATTGACTTGAAACTTAAAATAACCTAAGCAATTACTTATAATGCATCTAAAATGTTGATATCTTCCACTATAATAGGATATAGCAACTAAAAGCTTACAATATTTCAAAATAAACCCGAACTTTAATTAACAGCAAACATAAACTACAATGTACGAAACTTTATCAAGTCAACAGAAAAGTTTGCCTCTTAGTATTATTAGTGTTAATAAAAATTCAGATTTCGCCGCTTCCAAGCACAAGGCACCTAATGACTCTCTGCGGGAGAAACTACTAGTTATTTAAAACGCTAATGTGGACTTCTCTATTCTTTATGGTGCAGTTCCGCTCGAGGGACTACCTGCGATAAATGTGGCTTGCATTACTGCCTGGTCTGATACCATTAGTGTAGGTTTACTTGTATTAAAAAACTAGCGATTCACCCTCGCTTCGCTTCGGGTTCGTCCCTAGACAAAAACAAATCTATCCCACGGAAACCATACATTTTTCCGGGATGATATATAGCCTATAGCCTTCCTCAGTTAACGGGCTATCTAATGCAAAAAGAATTTTCCAAATCGGATATGTAGTTCCAGAGATTAGCGCATTCAACCAAACAAACAAACAAACTCTTCAGCTTTATAATATTAGTATAGATAAAGTGATCGTTAGTGCCTCATAATGACTGGATAGATTTTAATAAAACTATTGCTTACGCTATTAGCGTATTCAATATCGGCCCTTTTTAACGTCCCACTGCTAGACACGGGCTTCCCTTACTTACGAAGAGGATCAGGCCTTAGTCCACAATGCTGGACAAGTGCGGGTTGGTGGATTTCACATGTCTTTCGAAAACTTGCTAGGTTCTCTCAGACATGCAGGTTTTCTCACGATGTTTTCCTTCAACGTAAGACAAGTGGTAATCATGTTGGAAACGATAGGCATATTAGGATATCAGGGGTTCGTGACCCGGGATTGGAACCCACTTCCTCGGTTTCCCAAGCGAGCGCGTTATCTCTGATCTATATGAATAATTATAATTATTTTTTAATTATAAAGGTGGAAAACATTATTCATTTGGAAACATTCGTGAAGTAAAAGCTATTCATTAAAAAGATAATCATAAAACTCGGTCAAACATTTGCGAATATATGGTGTAATGTACAAAAAAACACACCGAATTAAATACCTTCTTTTTTGAACTTGGCCAAAAGACGAATTTCATTCTAAATTATCAAGTAGTCTTAATGCAGGTTAAAATGTTCATATTTTATTGTATTTGTTGTAAAATAAAAATAACAACGCACGTAAAACCGTAGGGAAAACTTAGTTTGAAATATTACCTGAAAAGTTTGATTTGGAAAGTTTTTATTGAAGTTCCTTGTTTAAAAATTGGGGAAGGAAGTAAATGGTCACATAATTTAATAAGTGGTAAATTCTATCTATGGACTGTCTTGGAAACGTGGTCGATACCTACCTGTTTTTAAAATCGACTAGCGACTCACCCTTGCTTTGCTCGGGTTTGTACCTAGTTAAGTTTTATCGTTTAGTATAGATTTCTTAGAGACGAGATATTATCTTGCAATGAAAACTATATGTTGACCCGGATAACCAGCTATAATCATACCAGATTTCATCAAAATCTGTCTAGTGGTTTTCTCGCCATGCGTTCCTAGACAGATAAGACAAACAAACAGACAGACGGACAGACAAAAATTCTAAAAACTATAGATTCGATAATAATGACTATTTCAATAAGATCTTCCAAAAAATATTTAATGTACAGATTCAACTCAGAATTTTATTACATGTATAGATGTTTATTTTTAAAAGGCTGTGATATTTACACAGATAAATAAAATTGAAGTGTCTGTTTGTAATGTCAAAATAACAGCTTTTTTATAAACAAATGAAAGAACAATTTTTAAAAAGTCTGTCTTTCTGTTCATTACGGCTAATATCCAAAACGGCTGGAGCGATTTTGACGGCACTTTCACTGGCAGATAGCTGACGTTATAAGGAGTAATTTAGGCTACTTTTATTTTAGAAAAAGAATTAGGGTTCCGCAGAAAAAATACCAATTAAAGAACCCATGAAACTGTGAACAAAACTCGCCTACTAGGGACACACCCGACCGAAGCAAGGGCAAGTTGCTAGTTTTTAATATAACGAATAATATTTTATTATGTCCCAAGAGGTTGATCGGAAATTATAAAAATAAAAATAGCTCATATATTTTTTTTAGCTTCTATAAATGTGATGGGTTTTTCATAGATCAATGAACAGTGATTATGATATATCTAGTGACCCACTTTATAATCTTTCTATATCGTTATTTATGCAGGGACGGTTTGTCCGTGTGACGTAGTAACGTTGCCTTTGCATTATTAAAGCAAGGCATGGAGTTCGATTTTCGTGTGAGGTCAAAACTGTATATTATATTTATTGGTAAACACAAAGGAAGTTAAAATTCATTTAATTTATTTCGCTTTTGTAGATAAAATTTAATATACGAGAATCGCCAAAAAAGTCAAAGGTTTTTGTCTTTCATTCCACACTGTAATTGAATAATGTATAGGTAAGATTCTTCACTGCAATCAAAATATAATGTGTAACTTTACTAATATGTAAACTTGTACTGGTTTACATATTAGAAATATTTATCTCATATTATAAATATGAAGGTATGTAACAGAGTTCTTCAAGCTGAAATTACTAACCGGATTTTCGTGAAATTCCTAAAAAAAGATAGCTGGAATAAAAGCTTAGAAACACTAGTTTCACAAAAGATTTTACCACAAACGAGAATCGAATCCCCCATCGTATAACCAGATACATCAACAAAATATTAAGTAGCTCTACATTTTAATTCAAGTCGATAAAGTGTGTAATTTTAAATGGAATCAATTGTGCAGGAGCGAGCTCGCAGTGACATTATAAATACATTATTACAGCCGGAAACTTTCCTACGAATACGCTCTATTGTTCGCTAATTCTTTGGTGTATAGTCTACATTATAAGATACTGTGTTATCTATACTAATATTATATAGAGGAAAGATTTGATTGTTTGTTTGTTTGCACCGAATAGGCTCCGAAACTACAGAACCGATTAAGATGAAATTTGGTAAGAAGAGAATTTGAGACCCTGGGAAGGATATATGATAGTTTTTATCCCGGAAATGATCCTTTAAGGCGGTGAAAATGGGGATGAAAGTTTGTATGGGGAATCAACCTAGGGACGAAACCGAGTGAAGCGAGGGTAGACGCTAGTTCTAAAAATAAAATAAAATTATTCCGCTATTAGAGGTGGATGTTTTCTTTAAATTGACTTTATAACGCCGTTCGGATGTTACGTATTCATTAAAGAGATAGTCCTGAAAATCTATGTGTAAACACACCCTATTTACCCCTCCTTGTAGATTTTTTTAAATTAGGTAGGTACCCACTGCTAATTATAACTATAATTATAATAAAAGGCTTAATGTAATAAATATAATGTACTAGCGACTCAGCCACGCTTCGCTCGGGTTTGTCCCTAGCTCGCTTCCCAATACAAACTATCATTCCTTTTTTCTCAGTTCCTACGCAATTTTTTTTATTTTTTTAAATGTAAGTACCTTCTCCTGACAATAAAAAACAGAACAAAAAAAGAATGAGTGAAATCGGTCCAGCTGTTAACGCGTGATGGCGTGACCAAGGGAAATAGGTTTTCATTTTTATATATATAGATTTTGGATCACGAAAATTTTTAAGATGGCAGAGCTTATATGAGGATCAATAATAACGTGACATCTGAACATGTACTTACTTTAACTTATACAATAATCGAATACATTATATATCTGAAAGAAAATTTACATCCAAATCACAAATAAAAGAACATATTACATCATAATAACCGCTAAATCTCAAAGTTTATACCACAAATAATATATCGCACAGTCAGCGTCGTACTAAACTCTGGATTCAGACGAGTTTCGGCCAATCTCGTATCCATGCTGGTTCCAATCACACCCCCCGGAGACCAAGTTCCAAGTTTATTTTTAAAACTAGGTAATTGATGTTTTAGACTTTCCAACTCGAAGGCGACCTGTTCTAACTTTCCCATGCGAATGCGTTTGGATTTATGTGATGCCTTTTACGTTGTACGAGCATGTTCTACGGTGGAATTTATTGTAATCACCCAACATGTATTGCTCATAAACAGAGTGGAACAGATGTTGTTGGGTTGATATATTGTGTTTTGATCACTTTACGTATTTTTTTCAACTTTTATGGATTGACGGAGAGAATTGTAACATATATAATTTGGTTACATAGAGTTAGTAATTGTTTTAATCAAATATTTTTTTTAGATTCACGCGAATATTTGACATTTTAAATAAAATTATCTTTTCGGATTATTTCGCGGATTTTTTTAGATGTCTAACACCTTAGTCTCTCCCGTGATCATGATTGCTGTAAAGCGTTCGAAACGTCGGGAACCAAAAATCAAAATAAATCCGCGAAATAATCCGAAAATTTAGTTTTATTTAAAATGTTTTAATAAATAATCTTTATATTATACAACAGTATCCACAACAGAATACATTCAAAAAACTTCTATTGCTAAATAGAAAATAACGCAACGCATCTTGAGAATGATGTATTTAATTATTGTACACTAAATATTATTAAAAAAAAAAGATAAAAAAATTATAATTTTACTCCACCAGAATTACTTACGCCATTTCTTTTCAGGATTCAGAAGTTTTTTTTCGGACTGGTAGACTAATAACGAAAAAATTCAACAATTAAATTTCCAATAAAAATGGTTAATTATAAAGAACATATTAAAATTTCCTTTCTCCACGTACTGTTATTACAAAAATAATAACAACCTAGTCATTACAATCAAGAAGAAACTTATGCTCTTTGCTACACTACACAGTGACATTAGTAATGAACACTTTATTGCACACCACACAAGAAATAAATAAAAAGTGAAATATATAACAAAAAAAAAAATGGACAGCAGGCGGCCTTATCGCTAAAAGCGATCTCTTCCAGGCAACCTTAGGGTAGAGGAATCTATACTAATATTATAAAGCTGAAGAGTTTGTTTGTTTGTTTAGTTGAACTCGCTTATCTCAGAAATGATTTGAAAAATTCTTTTTGCATTAGATAGCCCATTAACTGAGGAGGGCTATAGGCTATATATCATCCCGTGGGATAGATTTGATTTTGTCTAGGGACGAACCCGAAGCGAAGCGAGGGTGAGTCGCGATATAAAATAGTAGGAGGTGTACTTGCAAAAATACATACATATACACATTAATATACTACATAATGTTATCAAAAAAGTTTAAATTATATAAAAACTTTTTCAATTAAACATCAACAAAATCTACATGAATACTAAATACACCAGGCCATCTCCGCGTAATGCTCATTTCATTCAACGAGAAGTAAATTAAAAGCTCTTCCTTTACACTTGCTTTTTTTCACTTCGAAGTAAATAAACTCCATTAGTAAAACTAGCATGCAAAAGGCAACATTTTGTTTAAATGAATTCGAGCTGCAGTCAACGGAAGTATTAAAATTAGTTACTGGCAACAAACCGGAACAGGACTTTAGTTACGTTGGTCTGATTAAAAATGTACGCTGTCAATCTGTTAATTTGGATAAGCAGAAAGGAATACCCATAAGGGTTTTAGGTAAATACTAATTGATAGAAATTTTGAAAGATATGTATATATCTATACATAGAATAGAATTCTGAGTCGAATCTATACATATTTTTTGGAAAATCTTATTGAAATAGTCATTATTATTGATACAGAGATCCTATGTATAGTTTTTAGAATTTTTATCTGCCTGTTTTTCGGTCTGCTTGTCTGAGAACGCATAAAGAGAAAACCACTGGACAGATTTTGATGAAATTTGGTATGATGATAGCTGGTTATCCGAGTCAACATATAGGATACTTTTTACTGCGGGAAAATATCTTATTTCTGAGAAATCTATACTAACTGTTAAAACGATTATTCATTTTCATCCTCTTTTTTATCGTGCTTAGAGTATATAGTGGGGATGGCGATATATTTTATTGTTTCGGTATTTATTGATATAAGTCGCAAAATCACAGATCTTTTAAATTTAAAAGTATGGTCCAACTACTCTTTGCAGGAAGTTTTTTTGAAATATAGGACATTTTCCTTTAAATTTTGGGCTTTCAGGTTTAATTTAGAGTTTTGAGATGTCGTAAGTCTCGCAATGCGTGTAGATGGAATTTCTATAATCTATACTAATATTATAAAGCTGAAGAGTTTGTTTGTTTGGTTGAACGCGCTAATCTCAAGAACTACTAATCTGATATGAAAAATTCTTTTTGCATTAGATAGTCCGTAATAAGATATAGTATATAGTCCGTAATAGATAGAAAAATATTCTGAGATATAAAACAAAAAAAAAAAAAATTGCTCCCTTCTACAATTTGTATTGAAGAAATATCTGGTGAATTCAAAAGACATCCATGTAAATATTGGCGTACTCTTCTATTATAAATGTTGTAATATTTTAAAGTAACAACATAATAAAACAGCAAAACTCCCCAAAACACTATTAAGCTAGAAATTACAAATGAAACTAACCGAACGATCGCGCAAGTTCTGTGAGTCGTATATAGTTTGAACTACTGATGAAAGGATCTTAGGCCGTACCAATGTTGTATTGTAATTAAAAGTAATTCCTTACGTATAGTAAATGACAAATATTTTAAATAAAATTATCTTTTTGGGTTATTTCGTGGGTTTATTCTAATTTTTGGTTACCGACGTTTCGACACTTTGTGTTGTGATCGCCGCGTGGTTGAAAATCAACCATAATTCATTAAGTTATATATTTATTGTCTTGCGTATATTACAATATTAATCTATTCTCAATTTGACCACAGACTTTAACAATAAACAAAAGAGTATGTATGCGTGTGTCAAATACATGGTAGTGTGTGTAATGTTTTTTTTTATAGATTTAATGTATTTTTTATGCATAACTTAAAAAAAAATAGCATTCTGCACTCCTTCTGTATATAAACTATAAGTGTGGGAAATTTCATACTCCTCCGTCCGCGCAATTTTCGTAAAAAGGGGTACAAAGTTTATGCTTCACATATTAATACATAGTTTATGGAGAGACTAAGGTTTTAGACGTCTCACAGGTTATCTCCCGGACAAATTCTAAGAAATCCGTGCGAATTTCCGAGAATTCAATTGTTATCTAGCACACCGGTGTGCTCGCGGTCCTCGAGGTGTTAAACTTGTTACACGGCGCCTACTCAAAAAATTATATAATATACATTAATGTTAAAGTAAAGAGCAAAATGGCATGGCATTTTACGTTAGTTTATAGTGTATTATATAGTAGTATAAAAGAGTCTATCCTTTGAGGACATATTCATTAAAAACTTGGCAATTGGTTCACAACTGGCAAACATATTGTGAAACATACATCCAAAAAAATAAAAAAAATAAGTACCTCTGTTTTTTTGAAGTCGGTCAAAAATAAAAATGATTTCTTCTTAGATAACCTAATAATTAATTAATTAAAAAAAAAAACAAGCTTTTATTTAGATCCTGGATATCACGTACCACAAGAGTGTTTGTCAAGACTATTCAAACGAGTCCAAACGCGACAGTTTTATCTTGATTAGTTTAGGAGTTCCTATGGCCACCTTCCGACTCCATCTTCAGACCAGCTTCATGGTACCATATTATTGCATTGTCACCGAAGTTACGCAAGTAAACCAAATTTCAACCTAATCTAAAGACAGGAAGTGATTCTAATTTAACTCGCAAGATTTGTCTCATACTAACATACTAACAGGTCAAATTAAAAAAAATAAATAAATAAAAGCTTGTAAAAATGTGTACATAAAATATATGACTCGATAGTATTAATTCTTCGAGTTGCAAGTGCAAGTCGAATCCATAGTACGATAACCAATCTACAGTTATTTGTCGGAATATGACGTCAGTAAATTGTTTTGCCAAAATACCCTCAAACAAATCGGATTGTATCACCGCCTCGTTTGCTTATGTTAATAACTTACGCTGTAGCCCATGTGGAACTGGTTTAGGGATAGTGTGGGACCTGCTAAATCTACAGAATATTTTAATATTCCTAGGTAATCTATACTAATATTACAAATCTATACTAATATTATAAAGAGGAAAGATTTGATTGTTTGTTTGTTTGCTCCGAATAGGCTTCGAAACTACTGTACTGATTAAGATGAAATTTGGTAAGAAGATAGTTTGAAAACGTGGGAAGGATATAGGGTAGTTTTTATCTCGCAAATCATCCCTTAAGGGAGTGAAAATGGGGATGAAAGTTTGTATGGGGAATCGCTAGTCTATATACATATATAAGATAATCTACATGTATATATATATATATATATATATATATATATATATATATATAAAAGTATAAGATCTGTGTGTTTGTAATAGATAAACTCTAAAACCACGGAATCGACTTTAATCATTCTTCCATTTGTAGATAGCTACATTATTCAGAGTGCTATAGGCTATAAATTGTTTTTGCTGTTGCAATATAAAAATAAGGTATCTAGGTCAAAGGTTTTTTTATAATACTTCGACGACGTGTTTGTCTCACTTTGTAGTGACCCTACTTGCTGTGCCAGCGGTCGCGGTTTCGAGTCCCGCTGGGGGCATTTATTTGTGTGTTGAGTGAACGTTTGTACTCCAGTCATAGGTGTTTATATTTATAATATGTATGTATTTAAAGTTATATATGTGTAGTGTATCAACTATCTGTTATCCATAACACAAGCCTCGTAGCTTACCATGGAACTAGATGGTGCTGTGTGTTAATGTCCCAACATAGAAAAAAACTTATTACTGTTCACGGCTTCGTCTGTATATTTAATGTGATAAAGACTATACACAATCAGCGACTGGAAATAGGATAAAAGATAGATAGAAATTCTAGAAATATTGAGGCAATCAATTATTATTTTTTTGAACACCATCTAGTTCCATGGTAAGCTACGAAGCCTATGTTATGAATACGAGATAGTTGATACACTACACATATATAACTTTAAATACGTACATATTATAAATATGATATAGGTACATAACATACATACATATTATAAATAATGGATGTATTTATTATATTGACAAGGTTTATTTGTAATTATCGCCCCGCTTTCTTAATCACTTGATTTTAAAAGTAAGCTATAACTTTTAGCTGCTCATTTTATTAAATATTTTTGTTGGAAAGCAAAACTCTGAAGCTTTTACGTGTAACTTTGAAAGCTATTCGAAGGCACACGACGATGTTAATTAAGACGTTAATATACATATTTTGTTTATAAAGTGAAAATATTCAGTATAGTTCTATTTCGTAAAGAATTTGTATAATACAAGCGGTGGTAGTTCAATGGTAACGAGTTCGCTTGTGTAACCAAGTGAGGCGGGTTCAAATCCCAGGTCTCTCATGTGCGTATCATTTTTAACATTACCACTTGTCTTGCGGTAAAAGTGCCTTAAGTATAAGTCTAGAGTCAAAAAGAGAAATTTTCAGAACATTATCATGTTGTAGAGACCACAGGCAAATAACTAATTAATATATTTTTTTAATTGTAATGTTTATGTTAATAACAGCTAAAATTAAATAAATAATATTGCTATATGTATACATATATTAATACGTGAAGCAAAAACTTTGTACCCCTTTTTACGAAAATTGCGCGGACGGAGGAGTATGAAATTTCCCACACTTATAGTTTATATAGAGAGGGAGTGCAGAATGCTAATATTTTTTTTTTAAATTATGCATAAAAATACATTAAATCAATAAAAAATCATTACGCACACTACCATGTATTTGACACACACACGCATATATACTGTTTTGTTTATTGTTAAAGTCTGTGGTCAAATTGAGAATAGATTAATATTGTAATATACGCAAGACAATAAATATATAACTTGATGAATTATGGTTGATTTTCAACCACGCGACGATCAACTAACATACTTTCACATTTATAATATATTAGTATGGATAGTTTATTTTAAAATATTTCAATTGTAAATTAATTAATTATCATTTGCAAATTGTTATTGTTATTCTATTTTTATTTAATTTATTTTAAGTTCAAAATTTTAATCTTATTATATAAAAGGCAAAGGTGATCGACTGATGTATCAACGCAGAGGCCAAACCCTTACGGCTAGCAAATGGAAATTTCGCACACGTATTCTTCATATAACGAAGGCATCCACTAGGCAAGGATTTTTCAAAATTCAACCCCCAAGGGTGTGAAATAGGGGATAAAAGTTTGTATGAAACTTTTTATTCCTTGGACATATTTGCATGAAATTTCGTATTTTTCGTAGTTTGATCGCGAGCGAAGCCGCAGGTTCTGCTAGTCTATTATATAATATTTATAACTATATTTTTGAAATATCGAGAACAAGGTATATGGCCACTTACGAATTGACGCGTTAAGTCCCATAGTGTAGTTATAATATAAATATTTGTTTATATGTATGTTTGTTTTTATACAATACCCAAGTGAAGTCAGGGCAAATTACTAGTGATATAAAAAGCAGCATGCTAAAATATATTACAACGAAATTCTCATCTTGTATTCAGCTTTGTTTCGTTGCGAGAGAGGACTTATTGAAGAGTAAAATAATCAATTACTTAAATGTAGGATGGAAAGAAAATGTGAGAGTTGTGTGTTTTCATTGTATTTGGATGTGGAAGTTTATTCGTCGATCGGCTTATTGATGTACTTTGAAATATATAAGGGATGCTTATCGAGCCTAGTTTTAGCCAATTTTGTTTTTTTAGGGTTCTGTACCTCAAAAGGTTAAAATAACCCTACTAAGATCACCTTGTCCATGATTCTTGTCCGTCTGTCTGTCTGTCTGTCCGTGTGTCACCACCGATTTTCTCAGGAACGGGTGTACGTAGCAAGTTGAAATTTATATCAGATAATGAGGTCTCTAGTTCCTATTAGGTGTATAAAAATCAAGGTCCTGAGTCAACACGATAAAAAGATATGTGCAAATTTAGATTTTCGCGAAAACTTGTAAGTACCAAAATTTACCTTAATTTTCAACTTTTTTTATTTTTCGGAATTTTCCCTTTACTTGTGCTGTAAGATCTTGCTTTTGACCAAAATTGACAATTCTAGGTCAACCGGAACTACCCTATAGGTTTTGGGTCGAAAACCTATATGGTAGTTCCCGTTGACTTAGAATCACGAAATTTGGCAAAAAACAAGGTGTTACAGCACAAATAAAGGAAACATTCCTAAAAATAAAAATAGTTGAAAATTAAAGGTTCCGTGCAAAGTAGGAAATCTGTAAGCATTTGTACGGAACCCTCGGTGGGCGAGTCCGACTTGCACTTGTTCGGATTTTATTATATTGTATTGTATGTATTGTATGTAACCCTTTTTAACATCCCACAACTGGGCATGGGCCTTCCATCAATGCGAGCGGTATTAGTCCACCACGCTGACCAAGTACAAGTTGTCGGACTTCACACGTCTTTCCAAAATTTGCTGGGTTCTCTCAGACATGCAGGTTTTTTCTCACCGCAAGGCAAGTGGTAATCATGTTGGAAATGATTCGCATATGAGAATATCAAAAGTGCGAGACCGGGATTTGAACCCGCTTCACTCGGTTTCCCAAGCGAGCGCTTCACCACTGGCCTCTGCTTCCTCTTTTATCACTGCCTTTTTAATATTGATTTTTGTAAAAATTAAAGAGACATACGGAAAGTTCTAAGAATCTTTTTAATTAGTTTCATCCATATTACGAACGTTTAATTACACAATTACATTACACGAAATTGTGAAAATCGTTAATTCATTAAGCCTTTAGCGTAGACTGTATATATAATAGATTTGTCATATGCGGCTTTCTACAATCGTTATCGCTAAAAAGAAAGTTAAAAATATATAGGAATGATATATTCTAATTATATGATATAGCGATTAAATATGTTATTTTTAGGTTTCCATACCCGAGGGTTGCCAACGGAACCCTATTACTAAGTCTCCGCTGTCCGTCCGTCCGTCTATTCGTGCGTCTGTCTATCCGTGCGTCTGTCAAAGGGCTGTATCTCATGAACCGTAATAGGTAGAGTGTTGAAATTTTCACAGAGTATGTGTTTCTATTGCCGCTATAACAACAAATAAATAAAAAAAAAAAAAAAACAAAAATACAAGAAATGTTTTTTTAGCGTTCGTAATCGATCATCAAAGTTAATATACTACATACATAGAGTAAAAGTCATATTAATTAAAAGTACATGTACGATGGTACGGAACCCTTCGTGTGCGAATTCGCTCGCACTTGACCGATTTATACATATTTAGTCTTCTGTTAGCGATAATGAGTGCAGAAAGTTATTTTGTCTAAGAAAATTTAGTATAATTAACAAAAACATATAATTAATTAATTGCTGTATATACATTTTTCCCACAGTGTGAATCCTGACTTTTCTAATTAGCCGCTTTTACGCTTTCATACACACAGTGTTGCCTTCATACCCTTTCATACGCTTTTTAACGACAAACATATCTTTTTAATTAATTCCATGAGTTTTAAGATGGACATAAAATGTAATTACACATATTTGATTTAAAATTTACGAAACGTTTTCTATTTCTTAATTGTAATCTCTATCTGTATCGTATATTATAATAAATAAATAAATATGTATGGACGTTACCAAACAGTACCATTTAGTTCCATGGTAAGCTACGAGGCTTGTGTTATGGATACTAGATAGTTGATACACTATACATAAATATAGCTTTAAATATATACATATACCCATGACTGGAGTACAAACATTCGTGCTTATCACACAAATGAATGCCCTCAGCGGGAGTCGAACCCACAACCGCTGGCACAGCAAGTAGTGTAACTACAAACTGAGCCAAACGTGTCGTCATCGTCGTGATATATGCACGTTTTTAGTTTTAGTTTATATATCGCACACCTAGATCTAAACAGCGATTAACTCAAAAAAACACCTTTTTCAGAAAACGTGAAAAACTGATTACCGAATCCCTGTGTACTGCAGAAGTGTTCTGTGTTGATCAATGTTTTTTTAAATAAAAATAGATGAAAAATGTTATAGGAATCTTGTGTTTTAATTCATTTTTAGGCCTAAAAATTGGATTTTTGTAGTTGCTTCTGTATTGCTTAACAAATTGTAAGTTTATTTTTTGTTATTTGTAGTTGAACCTGTGTTGGTGAATCTAGTGTTTAGTTGACTCTCTTTTGAAGAGTGTTTATAAATTTAAAAGGGACAGCATTTTGAATGTATTTATAATAATCTGACTAATAGAGGAGTCTGTGACCAAAAGTAGGTGTACAATGGCTGATTATTAGGTATTAGCAAGAAAACACTGAATTAAGCCCTCAATCAGATATTATTTTTCATTAATAATTAAAAATAAAACATTAAAAAAAATAATTATATTTTGTAAGTGTCGTAGGTACTACGAATTCTTTCTGCTTTTTAAGATTTCCGAATACCCTAAAATGCATCAAAAAGCGATTGCCTTGATAGTTCGTCCATCTAATCTTTATAGTTTATATTGTAGCCGACATTTTTCTCTGAGACTTGTATGCTTAAGACTTTGGCTGTACCAAAATTTCGAAACACTTGCAATTTTTGATTTCCACATTTCTTGTTTATGTGCTCTTTATTTGCCCTTTTTTTGTTCTATCACGGACTCTTAAGAATCTTTTTTTCAGCAAGAACTGCATTCTGAGAGTCAAGCAGTACATGCGCACTATTATCTTTGGTATCCGAGAACTACTAGAGCTTGATGAATTACTAGAGCTGTTACTATTGGTGCTGGACGAAGAAAACGGTAAACTAGTACGAACGACTTAAGATGATGTCTTATTTTTATGAACAAATCCGAAATTGGGAATTTCATCTGAGACGTCAATGACGCTTTCATCACTTCAGATTGGTGAAATATAACAAGTTGGTGTACCAGTCTGCAGTTGTCTAGTTGTGCTCGGATTAGATTTATCAGCCACGGATATGCTCGATGATATCTTTATGTCGTCTTCTTGCTGATGCTTGTTTTCTAGTACCGTCTTCTCCTGTATTATTGGTTCAAACTCTTGTTGTAAAGGTCTAGTATATCGTTGCATATTTTCATATTGAGTCAGTAAGCAAGGGCCGATATTTCTTTGTCCCTGTGTGTTGAGCAAGGCTCAACTATATTTACTAAAAATAGTCCACGATTCATTATTTTCTTGAAAAAAAAATTAAATTAAGCAAATCAATCTGATCCGTTACACCACATCGATTTGAAAAACCTAATTACGTCTGCGATCTGATAAACTTCGATATAGTGAAATTTGATACAGCGTAGCCCATCAAAAAAGGTCTAACTTGAAAAATGTTTAATAAAAACATAATAAGCTTTGTAATTACTAGGATAAAAATAAAATAATATTAAGATGAAAAGGCTCTAATCACCGCTGGTAAAAAAGTTTATTTTAAATAGGGTTTTAAAGAAATATAAGAGTTTAAAAAATGACTCAACAAAAAAGAGTTAACTAAAAATTAAAAAATGTTTCAACAACACGGCAACAATTCTAAATAAAAACGAAAACTTTACTCACCTGCCTATGAATACTGGTTTAAGTCAAAATGTTGCTTTAATTTACTTAGCACTAACCATCAAAATGGGGACAAGTCAAATATAGTTTTTACAATTTTCTGGTTTACCTCAACAATACAGAATCAACTCAAAATAGCTCTAATTTGTTTACGACGGGCACATGCGTTTCGCTTGTAATACTGACTGTAATTAGCTATGTTTCTGTTTTGGTGGAGGAGGAATGGGCTCTTTCGTGTAACAAAAAGGGGTTTTAGTGTCACATAACGTTGAGAAATGTACCTATTTTTGTATCTGTTTTATTGGTCGCTAGCTATTAAGTTAAGGAATTCGATGGTATGCGTAACTAAAAAGATGAGATTTTTGAGTTAGCTCTGTTTAGATCTAGGTGTGCGATATTATCGTGCGATCTTGTTATTATTATTGAATTGACGATGAAATACGAAATTGTAACTCTAAAGATATATTTCATGGGGTATTATTTTATTGAGATTTCTCTATTTTTTTACCGACTTTAAAAGAACAAGAGGTAAGTACTTAATTCGTTTCTTTGAGTGATATTACAAATTGTGAGATGATTTTTATATTTATCTCAAGGAACTCATACATGTTTAAATAAATAATTAAGAGGATGCTACTACCATCGGAAAGTAGTTCTGCTGAAAGGAGCCGGAGAAAACTTAGCTATCCCGCGTACGAAGCAATTTAATATACATATATTCTTTATTGCACTTCAAATGTGGTACAAAAAAAAAACAACAATAAACATAGTTCACAAAGGTGGTCTTATCTCTAAAAGAGATCTCTTCCAGTTAACCCCTGGATGTGGAAGAAGATGTCAGTGGGCAATTTATCTTAATTTCAAAAATGATAAGAAATTCTTATTCTATCGAAAATGAGATGCATAAAAATTACTTTTTGCAGGCGAAATTTGTTATAAGATTTTTATTTCCGTTATTTACCGCGTGTCTGTCACTATGCCTGAAATAACTATTTGAATTTGGATGAATCTATACCTACTAATATTATAAAGCTGAAGAGTTTGTTTGTTTGTTTGGTTGAACGCGCTAATATCAGAAACTACTAATCCGATTTGAAAAATTCTTTTTGCATTAGATAGCCCGTTAACTGAGGAAAGTTATAGGCTATATATCATCCCGGAAAAATGTACGATTCCCGTGGGGTAGATTTCTTTTTTTCTAGGGATGAACCCGAAGCGAAGCGAGGGTGAGTCGCTAGTAAATAATATATTCACAAGTATATAAGAATATATGCATATATGTTTTTAAAATGTCCCGCAGGGAATCAAGACCTCCATCAAAAATAGCCCGCGTAGTTCTTTACTGAAAAATAAACATGAAATTGATTTCTACAACCCAACCCAATAAATAGTAGTATCTCAGAACGGAAGACACTATAAAATAACTAAAGTATACTAATCGGGTCTCGCATTTCTATAATTCTTACATATGTGCAAATCCTCTATACATCTAATAAACTTGTAGAGATTCTGTCCTTCCTACGGTCTCAAACTATCTTCTTAACAAATTTCATCTAAAACGGTTCAGTAGTTTTGGAGCCTATTCGGTGCAAACAAACAAACAATCAAATCTTTCCTCTTTATAATATTAGTATAGATTTAAAATTCTATCATATCTATACAGATAAATAAAATTGAAGTGTCTGTTTGTAATGTCAAAATAACAGCTTTATACTAAATGCATATGGAATTACATGTATACGGTGCTTATAAGAAATATACAATTTTTAAAATTTTTGTCTGTCTGTCCGTCCGTCTGTCTGTCAGTCTGTTTGTTCCAGCTTATCTCCTAAACGGCTGAACCGATTTTGACGGAACTTCCAATGGCAGATAGCTGATGTTATAAGGAGTAATTTAGGCTACTTTTGGAAACAAAAGTCGTTACTCGCTAGTAGACCATAAAACACATAATTTGACTACTTATTTTTTTAACGTCGGTCAAAAACAACTTAATGTAACTCAAGCGACACCTACTCAGCAATGATTGTCCAAATGAAGGTTTTCTTTATTCCATTCTACGTTTGATCCCTCAAGGGAAATAACTGGCAGCCAATAACTTACTTTATCGCTAGAAAACTTTATACTATCATAGTATAGTATAGATATACATAGAAGTAGTTGTAGTAAAAGTTACAATTGAGTATAAAATAAACATCGCGGCATGCATGAGCGTCGTTCACCAGAATGGGCCGAGTAGAACTAATCTGGCGGTCGGTCTGATCGCGTCCCTTGGGTCGCTACAGCGGATCAATCCCTTACCCAGATTGCTACTAATAAGACACACGGACGGACAGATTATGCTCACTATAGTTAATATTTTGTTAGATTTGCGAGAAAATCTATCTAATATATTTACACGAGCAATTCTTGTTTATTTATTTTTTATTTATACCGGCGATCTCGGAAACGGCTCTAACGATTTCGCTGAAATTTGGTATGTTGGGGGTTTTCGGGGGCCAAAAATCGATCTAGATTAGTCTTATGTTTGAGAAAACGTGTATTTTCGAGTTTTCATGCGGTTTTATTGCGGATAATTTTTACTTTTGTTTTTTTTTTATATTTATTCAAGTTTTTATTTTTTTTTACCTAAAAATACTGCACACCTAAAAATACTACACACTACAGGTACTTTGACATTTTAAATAAAAACTATGTTTTCGCGGATTTTGGCGAAATGCAACCATAATTATTTTGGGGCCATTCATAAAATATGTCACGCTAAAATCAGCTTTTTTTAACCCCTTCCCCCCCCTATTGTCACGCTGTGTCACATTATCTGTGACAAAAACTAAGACTAAGACGAATTAGATGAAATTTGGTAAGAAGATAGTTCGAGACCGTGGGAAGGACATAGGATATTTTTTATTCTGGAAATCATCCCTTGAATCGTGAAAATGGGGATGAAAGTGTATATGTGGAATCAACCTAGGGACGAACGCGAGCGAAGCGAGGATGAGTCGCTAGTATAAAATAAACCGAATAGGTTTCAAGAGAAAACAAAAAAAAACATTGCGAAAGAAAATAAAAAAAAATATCACAGACCATCCCAGGGCACAACACTAATATACACACGTACGTACATAAATATTATTTTTAGCAAAATAAATGATTGTGAAAATTATACAAACATGCTAAAGCTCTCATGCGTGAGGCCGCGAATAATTAATTAGTTTGTAATGCAACTAAACTAATCATTTGTAATAATTATATTAGTCGGTTATTATTTATACTGACAGCGCGTTTTATAAAATGTATATTTAAAATGTAAATCTGTTTTACGCTTTATATCCATTGAATTAGATTAAAAATAAAATATATTATTTATATATTATTTACATATTATAGTACATACCGTTTTTATGCTATTTTTCGTATACAAGTAAAAATGTAATGATATGTATGTATATATATCATGATAACTTTTTACGAAGTAGGTATTTATTATAGTATACATGTTGGATTTTTGAGAAAGGACTGTAAGGGCAGGTACTTTGACTGTTATAGTTATAAGAAAACGTTTCCTAAAAGACCATCACTAACTTTTTGAGACATTCTGAATTGGATTCACAGATTTTGGAAAAAATGTAATGTCAGCGAACAACATGTTAAAATACCAAAAAAAAAAATAATTATGTCAATCGATACTATTTCATTTAGGGATCAAAATATTTGGGACCATTTAAGGTATGAATACTAAAAATGACAAAAATCGCCAAAAACTTATCACACACATTTCGGTAAGAGATCAAAAATCCACTGTGTATATAAAAATAATGTTCTTCTAAAAGATTCGGCCACGGCGGCCAATCACACTGACAATGAGACTAGCCATCTGCGCAGGAGATATACTGCACAAGTATGCGCGCAGACACAAGTGCACTCTCTATTCCTGTCACTCTCATACTCCGGTGGGACGACTACTGGACACAACCAGTGAAAGATTGGGCGCAAGACTCCTACTTTCTGAGGCACGAAGGCGTAACACCGCCAACTTTTCTTCACCGGACAGTTACTGAATATCTCTTGGTAAATTAAATTGAAAAGGGTAACATATAAGTGATAAAGTATAAAAAAAATATCTAAAATTAGTCGTCCAAATTATTCTCTTCCTACACTATATATTATAATAAATAAATAAAAAAAAAATAAAAAAAAATATACCGAGTCCCAACTAGATGGAATCTGCAAAATCCAGAGAAGACTGGTTCCCTTTGGAAGAGGCCTTTTTTTTTTTTTTTTTTTTTTTATTTTTTTTTTTTTATTTGCCGGAACTCCTCCGACGTGGTGGTCGGAGACTTTTTTTACAATGTTATTTATTTCAACTTAATCAGAAGGTACAATATGCAACTTTCTATTTACATGTTCTATTAATATCTTATTCTTACTGGTAGTTACACTTTTACTATATCTTATTTATCTAATCTTATATCTAACAATGTTTTACTTATAATTATGTATACATATTATATATTGTTGCCAATATATGTATGCTACTTTCCATACTTGTCTTGTTTTAATTACTTTTTTGGACACTGGTTCGGTTTTTCCTTGGGTTACTTTTTTTTTTTTTTTTTTTTTTTCCCAGTGTTCCATTTTTATTACTTATTAGATATACTTAGTCTACTACCTTGTGTCTCTTATTAGCTACTTTTGTTACGTAAGTGCAATATGTTATAAAGATCCCTTGATGGGATTTGTCTGTCAGTAATTTATGCAAGTTACTTTCTTTTATTTCGAGTTTTGTGGCTCCCTCCAGGTCACAGCGGGCCATGCAGAATCTTGGGCATTCAGTTAACAGGTGGAGGATTGTTTCGTCAGTGCCAGGGTCGCAGTGGCACCCTGGACTGGATATACATTTAAACCGCGCCAAGTATTCCGCATAGCCGCCATGCCCCGTGAGAGCCTGCACTAGCACAGGGGTCAGCGTAATTTTTCGTGTCAGTTTATAAGCTGCATATATGGTCGGGAGGAAAATCTTTGTTATTTTGGCTTTTGTGCTATTTATATAAATCTCATTCCATTCAGATACCGTATCGGCCCGGATAAGGGATTTAAGGGTGGAGGTTGGGAAGGAGTCGTACACCGGTGCATGTTTATTTTTTAGAGTGGCCGATTTTGCCAGCTCGTCAGCTCGCTCGTTACCAGTGGTGCCTGCGTGAGCTCTGACCCAGAAGAAGTTTAATTTTTTCCCCTTTTTCGTGACCTCTCTAACCTTGCTTTTAATTTGGAGCGCTAGTGGGTGGGTGGTATCATGCCTTTGCAGTAGGTCCAAGGACGACCTGGAGTCACTGAGGATGTCCACCTCCCCCTCTTGAGACCCCAATGCAATCTCCGTGGCCCTGTGGAGCGCGAGCATTTCGGCTTGGAACACTGAGCAGTAAGGTGCTAGACTATACTTTCTGCTCAGTGTTTCTTGCCCCTGCTTCCAGCATGACAATGCCGCGCCCACACCGTCACGGGTCTTGCTCCCGTCCGTGAAGATCCGCAGCCCTGTTCGGCTACGTTCCTCCACGGTCTCCGGGTCGAGGTCCTCGAGGTGGGAGTACACGATGGACACCTCAGATGCAGGATGGGGTAATTTTAGGTATGGGACTCTGCGCTCGAGTTCCCTTCCCTTTAATAGGGCCAGCGGTTTCCCTCTCTTTGCCTCGTATATTTTGGCTGCCTCCATTGCTCTAAGTTCGAGGGGCAGAAGACCTGCAAGCGCCAGGGACGCCTCAAATGAGACTGTCCTGTATGACTTGCAGATCTTCTGCGCAAACCCTCTTTGCATATTGTGCAGCATTTTCTTATTTCCTATTTTGTTAGCTTCCATCGCCCAGACGCTACTTGCGTATAGGACGATGGGCTCCGCTACTGCCGTGTAAATCGTCCTTACGATCTCCGAGCTCAGTCCCCAGTTAATTTTTGCTGCTCTTGCGAGCGGGTTGTAAATATCAATTACTTTCTTTGTTACCATTTTTATATGTTCTTTGAAGTTTAATTTGTTATCAATGATTAAGCCCAAAATTTTTATTTTATCTGTTATTACTATTGGTCTCCCGCCCATGTGTATGTTTGGGGTGTCATACTTAAGTTTGCGGGTGATGATCATGGCCTGCGTTTTGTGTGGCGCAAACTTAAGCTTGTTTTTGACTCCCCAATCATACACATGATCGAGAGCCATTTTTGGCTGTCCTGATACTTTTCTATTACTTTTTCTAATTCTTGACTATCTGTGATTTCCGAAATTATTTCTTTACTTAATTTTTGATTATCTAATTCTTCCTTAAATTTTTCTGTGAATTTTCCCCAATTTGCTTTTTTTGTGTTATAAATTCTCGTGGTGCCCGTTGGAATTGGATCGTTGCTCGCATCCATTGTAAGTTCGAAGCAAATGGTGTTATGGTCAGAGCTGGTCATACCCTGGTCGACCCTCCAGTTCCTGGCTTTTCCCAGGAGTCCTTGGGTGCATGCGGTAATGTCTACGCAGCTCTTGTACTCCGTATTGTTTCGGATAGTGTAGAATGTTGGGGTGTTTCCCTCGTTTAATATGTGGAGGTCCATCTCGCCGACAGCCCCCAACAGAGCCTCGCCTCTTTGGTTAGTATTACTACTACCCCACCATATATTCCATGCATTTACGTCACCTCCGATTAGGAAGTGACCCTTCGTTTTTTGCTTGATTTTCCTTATATGGTCGAGGTAAGGCTCTATCGGCTGGCTGTCCTCGAGATAGACTGACACAATTGTGATTGTCCAGGCGCTTGTCCCAAGCTCGGCTACGGCAATATTCTCGGTTATCAGTGTAGGGTTGCAAATTATTTGTAGATCCTCACTGTATACCAGTATTGCCGCTTTAACCGGCTTGGTGCGATTTCGAGTGCACTGGACGATCTTACACCCTCTTACAGTTGCCATTTCTCCCAATGCACCTACGTACGGTTCCTGTATAAGGGCAACTGCTATTCCCCTTTTAGCTGCGTCAATATGTAATTCGTACGTAGCTGTCTTACTGCGTTGTAAATTGGCTTGTGCCAATTTTATTTCTATTTTTGGTGACCTACTGCATGATTGTTTACTTGTGGTCCCCGGCACAACCTTAGTAATACGCTATGCTCGACCTGGCCAGTGCATCCCACCTCAATCTAATCGGGCAACATAGATCAAAGCTGTTGTGTTCCACTTTGTCCAATTTTGCTGCTGTGCAATTTTTACATTGTGGTGCCTCTCCGGCCAGGCGGCTGGGACACTCCTTACTTATGTGAGGGCCTGAGCAGTGGCTACATAGGTCAATGGTATCATTACACCATTTTTTCCCATGGCCAAAGCCCAGGCACCTTGAGCATTGGAAGAGGCCTTTACCTATGAAGGGGTTCTTGCAGAAAAATTACCATAGATATAGTTATAAGGTAAAATTTTTAAGAATTAAAATATTTATGAGGTAAATAATATAAAGAGTTACTAACACTCTAGACTTAATTTGAATACTAACATAACCATTTTGTAACATGTAATTCTGTAAGAAATATAGAATTTTTTATTTTTTTTTATTTATATATAAATTGGTTACGCTGAGCTTATGTTTATATTGCCCACGTGAAATCCTATCAGTCCCACTTGTAATATAATCATACTAGCGACTGACCCTCGCTTTGCTCGGTTTCGTCCCTAGCTTGCTTCCCAATACAAACTTTCATCTCCATTTTCACCCACTTAAGAGATGATTCCCGGAATAAAAAATATCCTATGTATCCCAGGGTCTCAAAGTATCTTCTTACCTCATCTAAATCGTTAGAAACATACACAAAAACAAATCTTTCCTCTTTATAATAGTAGTGTAGATAAAGTAGATTAGATATTTAATGTACCTAGCCGAGTAATCGAACTTAGACGCTTAGACAAGATGTCTTAGAATGGTTGAAGAATAGAACTCTATATATAGAATACTAGCGACTCACTCTCGCTTCGCTTCGGGTTCGTCCCTAGACAAAAACAAATCTATCCCACGGAAACCGTACATTTTTCCGGGATGATATATAGCCTATAGCCTTCCTCAGTTAACAGGCTATCTAATGCAAAAAGAATTTTTCAAATCGGATTAGTACTTCCTGAGATTAGCGCGTGCAAACAATCAAACAAACAAACAAACTCTTCAGCTTTATAATATTAGTATAAATATGATGGAAAAGAGATATTAACATTCTATGACAACGATTTTAGTAATTTCAAAACAATTTTTATTTATATTCTTCATCAATTGTATAATTCCATCTTGTCTAAGCTAAAGCAAATAAATAATATCTAACTATGACACCGCAACGTCCGTGTGTCCGTACAAATATTCCACGATAAGAACTAGAAGAAATTGAAGTAATATAGCCAGTTACTTGTTTGCGGCAAACACGGCGCAATCTTCATGATGGAGCGTAATCTTGTACTTGAAGAAATTTGTTTTGTTAAAGAAATATGCCTTTTGTTGCGTTGAGAGATAGAGTAGTATTGAAAATCTTCATTAACTATATAAATGAAAAAATCAAATGATTTGAAATTGTTTGTCTGTTTATCTAATATTATTTTGGAGAGAGATTTTGGAGTAAGGGATGAAAGATGTATGTACATACCCTCTCAAAAAAAACAAATGTATGTACGTTCATCTGTAATGAAACATCATAAAATACATATAATCACGAATATGAACAAATATATAAACGTTCGTCATAGAATCTGTCCGTTAACTTAGATATCATCAGTATGTTAGTAATATCATGTGTTTCTTGTCGTTTTGAAATTTCAATATTTCCTATTTATTACCAGTTTGGAAAAAAAATCTAATCTATACATATAAAAAAATTGTAACTAAGCTGAATCTGTACATTAAATATTTTTTGGAAAATCTTATTGAAATAGACATTATTATCGATACAGAGGCCGAATTTACAGTTTTTAGAATTTTGTTGTCAGTCTGTCTGTCTGTCTGTTACCGCATCACGGAAAAACCACTGGAGGGATTTTGATGATGATGATAGCTGGTTATCCGGGTCAACATATAGGATACTTTTTAATCCGGCAAATATCTCATCTCTAAGAAGTCTATACTAAACGTTAATACGCAAGTAGGGACGAATCCGAGTGGAGCGAGGGTGAGTCGCTAGTTCTTAATAAAAATCGCTGAAAGAAGCAAATCATGATTATTATTGTACGATATAAATCTAGCATCATTTGCCTTTGAATTTGTCTTTAGACTGATAGCGAAGTACCTACATAATACTATGTTATAGGGATGACAACACATTAATTAGTTGGAGCAGTAAAGTACATATAAATCAGGTTTAAAGAAGCAATTATTTTTAATTTAATACCATAGTTTATTTAAAATGAGATTTTAATTGAATCATTATTGCATTAATTACATTATTAAAATGTTATTCGCTATGTTTTATGCGTTTCGGGTACTATGGTTAGAGGGGTACCTCTTCCTAAAATCCGGACAAGTGCGAGTCGGACTCGTCCACCGAGTGTTCGTTCGGAATCGGAAATCTGTAAAAAAAAAACCTACTTTGTACGGAACCTTTAATTTTCAAATTTTTTTATTTTTTATAATTTAAAAAAAGAAAATTTTATTTGTGCTGTAAGACTTTTTGCCAACTTTCGTGACTCTAGGTCAACGAGAACTATTATATAGGTTTACTTACAAGTTTTCGCGAAAATCTAAATTTGCACATATCTTTTTATCGTGTTGACTCAGGACCTTGATTTTTATACACCTAATAGGGACTTAGATCTCAGTATCTGGTATAAATTTCAACTTGCTTGGTCCACCCGTTCTGGAGAAAATCGGCGGTGACACACGGACAGACAGACGGACAGACGGACAAGAAAGTAATCTTATAAGGGTTCCTTTTTTTTACCTTTTGAGGTATGAAACCCTAAAAAGTGGAAAAAAGTGGGCAACTGGATATTTCCGACTTATGAGATTCGATTTCGATGGTTCTTTTTTTATTTCAAAAGTAGTAACATTAAGTTGGTCTTATAAAAAGATGAAGATTTGATGAGGATCTTAGGTGTAATAAGCAGGATAGCTCCTCAAAATGCAGTATAAACCCTTTTTCATATCTGGCGTGAACCCAATATCTCAATATCTTTCCATAAATTCATATTAAAATTTTTATATAAAAATCAGATATAAAGTTCGACTTATATTTCGACTCAACTTAATTAGTTTAAAAGTTTACGCAGTTCGAGGACGGAATGAGCTCTTATAGATCAGATCTTTGAAGACAAATTACTTATTCACTGATAGTAGATTTAGTTTAACTAAAAAACTTTTGAAAATTTTTCATTCGCCCCTATTTAACAGTTAACTATGTTTTATTTTTAAGAATGCCATTATAGCTTTAATTAAAATTGGATTCTGCTTTCAGGAAAAAAACGTGCAGCGTATAGTAAAGCTAAGTAGTTAGAGAAACGATAATGTATTCATTAACTAGCGATTTCTCCTTGCTTTGCTCGGGCATGTTTCTAGGTACATTTATTTATAACTAGCGACTCACCCTCGCTTTTCTCGGGTTCTTCCCTAGGTATCTTTTGATGGTTAGTATGAAATGCATAAACTATATATGAGAAATGATTGATTTCCCATAGAAACTTCCACCCTGTTTACCCCCTTAAGGGATAATTTCCAGGGTAAAAACTATTCTACGCCCTTCCCAGGGTCTCAAGCTATCTCCATACCAATTTTCATCTAAATCGATTCAGCCGTTTAGTCGTGAAAAATAAGAAACGAACAAACAGAGTTACTTTCGCATTTATAATATTACTATGTATATAAAAATTTTATGCCTGTAATTACAATATTATCATGGCGACCCAGATTATAAGCCGTCTCAGAGATTAGCCGAAACAAACAGACAGACAGAGGGACAGACAAAATTAAAAAACAAAGTTTTTGTTATAAGTACCGTTTATAATTTCATATTTATTTAATAAAACGCTGTTATTTTGATATTAAAAACAGACACTTCAATTTTATTTCTATATATTATAAATAGATTTGCCTCAAACGAAAATCGAACTCTTACCTCTCCGTATAGTAGGCGATACCAATCAAACCACATGACATTACCCACATGATAATTGATGACGATTAAGCCCTAACTCGTATGTTATAATCGCTTACATCTAATTAATGATTAATGATTTATTACAATAATATAGGTTAATTACTCTGACTCATGCTGATTTCAGTTGATAACTGTTTTGAGTGACAGTCGCTGGTTATGGTGTTTGCATACATTAATAACTCATACTGCCTTCATCCCTGTTTTATGGTCAAACTAACCATGACATGACTTTAACGTTGATGTTATATCGCACGGTAAAAAAAAATCTAACTTAACTCAAAAAACTAGATGAAATGATAGAAAAATGTTTTTCCAATAACTGTCTTATTTTCTTTACTAGCGACTCACCCTCGCTTCGCTTCGGATTCGTCCCTAGACAAAAACAAATCTATCCCACGGGAACCGTACGTTTTTCGGGTTGATATATAGCCTATAGCCTTCCTCAGTTAACGGGCTATCTAATGCAAAAATAATTTTTCAAATCGGCTTAGTAGTTCCTGAGATTAGCGCCTTCAAACAAACAAACAAACTCTTCAGCTTTATAATATTAGTATAGATTCTTATATAGAATAAAAGTTTACAAAGTAAATTAATATATTTTAATTATTCCAGATAGTCTTTAAACGTTTGATTTGTTTTATGTAATTACTAGAAACTCACCCTCGCTCCGCTCGGGTTCGTCCCTAGTTAAGTTTTAACGTTGAGCTCAGACATGAGATATTTTCCCGCAGTAAAAAGTACCCTATATGTTGACCCGGATAACCAGCTATCATCATACTGAATTTCAACATAATGTGTCCAGTGGTTTTCCCTTGATGCGGTAACAGACAGACAGACAGACAGACAAAAATTCTAAAAAATATAGATTCAGCCTCTGTATCGATAATAATATCTATTTCAATAAGATTTTTCAAAAAATATTTAATGTACAGATTCGGCTTAGTTACAATTTTATAATATGTATAGATTTTGACCTAATAACTCAATTCTGACCAAAATTGTAATTGATCAGTTTTTTATTATGCGTGCGACTTGTACAGTTTATGGGGTAATTGAAGAATTGAAATTTTAAAAATTACAAAGAATATCCTCTCCATTCTACATGACATTTGTATTGGCGTTTAAATCATTACTTTTTACAATAATTCTCAACAAAAAATATAAGACGAATTTGAAATACCAAAAGCATATGAAAGGTTACAAAGACAGCGAAGTGTGTGAGAGCGTGAAAGCGGCTAATTAGAAAAGTCGGGTTTTACGTTGGAAATGGGGAAAAATGTCCATTCAGCACTCAATTATAAAACAGCTGTATCAGAGCCGATGCAGGAGCCGGCGAGTTGCTCTCACATTACCTCTGTTGTTAGGTATGTGATTCTGATCATTTTGTGTATCATTTGGAAGTTAATTGGGATGCCGTATGAAATAAACTACCTAGTTATAATCTATATATGTAGTATGGTAGCCCAGTGGTAATTCGCTCGCTTGGGGAACTTGAAGCGGGTTCAAATCTCGGGTCTCGCACCACTGATATTTTCATGTGCGAATCATTTCCAACATGATTACCACTCGTCGTAACGTTAACCGGGGAAAAAGGTATGTATATTCCGCCAACTCGCACTTGGCCAGCGTGGTGGACTATGGCCTGATCCCCCTCGTATTGGAGGGAGGCCCACCCCCAGCAGTGGGACGTTAAAAAGGCCTAAATACATATGTAAATAGGCAAAAAAAAAAACATAGTTCAATGCCATTTTGATTTTTGTCAAACGATTTTCTTTTTTTTTTGGTACTGTTGACGAGTTACTATTTTCAATAAAAAATAATTATGTTCGTATTTCGAACACTGAGTAAACATTTGTAATAATAAATATTCTCTTAGATTCACCCACACTTCACACGTCTCCGAGAACTAATTAGGTTTCTCGGGTATTCACTAAATATATATGGGAATAATATATTATGATTCTGTGAACATAATATACTAGCGACTCACCCTCGCTTCGCTCGTGTTCGTTCCTAGGTACGTTTTAATGGTTAGTATGGAATAGATAGACTGTAAATTAGTATATATACAGGATGAATTTTCAAGTGGGCGTGAATGACCAAATCCGAAACTATGAGGAATAGCGAAAAGTACTTAAAGGAGTCCCAGGCCCGATTTTCATGAAAGCTTACACTGCATCATTGGATTTTTGAAATATCAATTTTCCTAGCCAGGAATCGAACCTGTTGATTTTGAAAAAAAAAAACACACACTGTATCATTAAACCATTCGATAGTGTCGCTTATAAGGAACGCATTCTGGGAAGTAATGACATACGGCATATAATGATATACGTCGCTAGTATTACTATTATAATTTGATTCAGTAAATTTTTGTCATACTAGAGTAACCCACAATCGTATAAAAACATATTATAAACTAGAGAGGTACCCCAGCGGAGCGAGGGTAAATCGCTAGTCCCAAATATTAAAAATGACAAAACGTCGTACTACGACTATCTTGAAGGATTACGATCAACTCAATATAACACTTACATATAACATTTAATTATACAAAATTTGACATTAAAACTTAAAGTATACTAAAGCACGTATAATTAAAAGTCACATCAAACATGACCCCTGTCAGTTGTGATCGCTTCAAAGCGATCTAATGAGATGGAGTGGTTAAATCCTCTTAATATCAGACGTAAGTACATTAGGCTATTATTTTATGACTACATATGTATGTATGTACGTATAGGTATCTATTATCGAACTTCGGACTACGTTATAAATGCGAATGTTTGTATGGATGTATGTATGTATATATGTATGTATGTACGTACATACGCGTGTATGTGTGTATTGAGTGCGAGCGTACGTGCGTGCGTGTGTGCGTGCGTGCATGCGTGCGTGCGAGTATGCGTGTATGTGTATGTACGTGTGTGTGAGTGTGCATGTGTGTATGTTAGTTATTATACGTTGAAAAGGCTGAATGTATTTGGATGAAATTTAGTACATAGATAGACTAAGACCTGGAGCACTACATAGGATATTGTTAGGCAGATAGCCTAGATATGCATCCGAATGAAATGCCATAAAATTGTAGCATAAAATTTGATCATAAATTCGAGTGTTTGTATGTGTGTATGTGTATGTTTTTAGTCCTTTTGAATGTGATATGTACACAGATATTCTCTAACTTTGAGTAACATATTATTGGACACATTGAACTCACTATCTCTTTATAGTTTAATGTAATAACCTGTATAAATAATGATAGGGTAATCTGTAATATATAGTGGACTCATGACGTTTAGTAAAAAATTGTAATAATTTAATGTTGAATAAAATATTTTGAATTTGAATTTGAATACATTTTAGTAAAAAGCTGATTTTTTGTTAGACTACAACAGATACGAAGACAAAGTGATTTTTTCCTCAATTCGGACTTAGAATTGGGACTGTCTTCAACTACTTGTAAAGTTCCAACAAGAAAGTTACTTCATGGATAGAAACGAATTGAGTTCAGTTACTGACACACTCTTTAAGAACTAATTACACTTTTATATTTGTTATACAAGTATACGAGTAGATTGAGTGAAAATCTTAAAAATTTAAAAATGAGACATTTTGATTAAAAGTTTTATAATTAAAATGAATTTAATATTTCACATCACATACCAACAAGTATAAGATTTTTATTATATATATATATATATATATATATATATATATATATATATATATATATATAAGCAGTAAGGAATGCCGCTAGTCCATTATTATAAATCATACAAGTTTGTTGTATGTTTAACTCATGCTGGGAATTTTTCCGGGATAAAAAGTAGCCTATTTTTTCTTATTTTGATGTGATGATGTCCTCCTGATCGATTACGGCCACGGCGGCCAATCTCATTGAGACTAGCCAACTGCGCAGGAGATATTATAGTGCACAAGTGTACGCGCAGACACAAGTGCACTCTCTATTCCTGTCACTCTCATACTCCGGTGGGACGACACGAGACACGACCGGTGAGAGTTAAGACGTAGGACCGACGGCTTTACGTGCTCTCCGAGGCACGGGGGTGAAACACCGCCAACTTTCCAACTCCGGGCTGTTACTGAGGCTTACTATACAGAAAGACTCAATAACTAAACTTGGCCCGACCCGGGACTCGAACCCAGGGCCTGTGGGTGTGCAGCCGTATATGCTAGCCACTACACCACCGAGGTATTTTGATGTATGAACTATATTATGGTAAAGTTTCATTAAAATCTAACTAGAAGTTTTTGTGTACTAAGCTGTATAAGTTACTATATTTTTTTAACCATCCCACGAGAACTCTTTAACTTTCCGGCATGAAAAGTATCTAAGATGTTGACCGGGGATATAAGATACCACCATACAAAATTTTAATTAAGTCGGTCCAACAGTTTCGGAGAATAGCCCGTACAAACAGACAAACAGATAGATAGAGAAACAAAAAAATTGAAAAAAAAACCGTATTTGTTCTTTTTCTTTTCTTACATCCCCTTGACTCGATTTTTATCATTTTTTTCCTATGTACAGACATTCAACCTCTACAGTTTTATTATATGTATAGACGAAGACATCTAAAAGTTTAGTCTCTCCCGTGACCATACCAACTTATAGCAGCGCATACTACGCGACCAACTAAAAATTAAAATACATCCACGAAGAAATCCGAAAACATGCAACATTCAACTCGTCCAATTTTCCAATATTCTTTCCCTAAGAAGCTCGTATATGACTTTGTTCTATGATATCATATATATATATATATATATATATATATATATATATATATATATTATTCATCGATTTACATAATATATATTCCAAATAAAACCGAGAATGTCTAAATTTATTTGCGAATCCTAAGACATGCTTATATCCCATTTTGTAAATAAAATTTAGTTGTGTATAAAAGAACAACGTGTAGACGTAGCGTGAAGACGTGAACAAAGCGAGCGTTTTTTGGTATTCTATTATGAAATTCCAACAATGCGAAGCTAAAGTTAATAACTTGATATAAAAGTAAGATATAAGACAATAGATTCTTTACCTTGATGGTATGCTTAGCCATTACGATGATTGTTCAGATTATTCGTTTTAAAGGATGTTGTTATAAGGTAGACATTTTTGAATAGGCTGTTTCTATCTATCTAATATATTTAAACGAGCAATTCTTGTATATTTATTTATTTATACCGGCGATCTCGGAAACGGCTCTAACGATTTCGCTGAATTTGGTATGTGCGGGTTTTCGAGGGCAAAAATCGATCTAGATTAGTTTTATGTCTGGGAAAACGCGTATTTTCGAGTTTTCATGCGGTTTTCTTTCGCATTATTCCACGCAAAATATGGTCGCTAATTTCTTACGCTTGTGCATAAGCATCGTGGTCAAGCGACCAAGCCGTAAGTTTGACAATCACAAGAATCCGGGTTCGGATCCTGGTTAAATACAATGATGTTATATCTTTTGTAATTTTTTTTGTTTTTTTTTAGTATTTATTCAATATTTTCGTTTTTTTTTTTATCTAAAAAATACGATATAACAAAAAAGAACTCTGAGCGAAGCTCACTCGCTCAGGTACTTCGTATTTAAAATAAGAACGAATAAAAAATAATTATTCGCACTTTAATAGGACGAATAATAAATAAAGGAGGCTGTTGCTATGTCTCCGATAATCAGATGAATGAAAAGCATATTATCGGTATTATATAAGTAAGTAACATATTGTCGGTACCGACTATTATCGGTTTTTACCTCTTTTTGTTTTCTAATGTAAAATAAGTGATTTTTAGGTGCAAGAGTTTCTATATGCAAAAAAAAAGCTTTAACCAACCGAGCTGGAGACTTATTCTTTTAAATCCCAACGATTTTTAAGTTCAAGAGTTTATAAGGTTAATAAATTATTTTTAGGTGCAGGAGTTTCTGTATGCAAAAGAAAATAACCTTAACCTACCGAGCTTAGTTGAGCTACTTGATCTACTTACTTATTGATTAGTCTATTCGTACTTTCTTATAATTCATATATTTTATAAGTGACGAATAATTAATTTTTATTCGTCCCATAAAGGACGAATAGATTATCCGTTTTGAATAGTTAGTGATAGCATGAAGCGTACATGCTCTAAACCATATACTTTTATTTTTACTTTCTCACTCATATCAAACTATCGACTTACATTCCCTTCGCTCAAGTGCGTCGCTATATAGCTATTTGGTAAATATTTTTACTAACAATTGCCTATGTGATAGTCTATCTGTGCAGTAAATTACATCAAAATCTGTCCTACCATTTCAGCGTGAAAGAGTGACAAACATACACACGTACAAACTTTCGCATTTATAATAATCCTATTCTATTCGAAGTACCCTGAACTGTAGATACTGGTATCGGGTTCGAGACCCAGAGTTTGATCAAGTATGGATGTACGATTTTTTTGCCAAGAAATTCTATTAATGTATTCAGCCTTTTTAAACGTCCCACTGCTGGATGGCTACGAGGATCAGACCATAGTCCACCACGCTGAGTTGTGGGTTGGCGGATTTCTCACGTTTTTCGAAAACTTGTTAGGTTCTCTCAGACATGCAGGTTTCCTCATCATGTTTTCCTTATATTATTCTTCAGCAAGTGGTAATCATGTTGGATGATTCTCACATAAAATACCAGAGATACGAGGTCCGAGATTTGAACCCGCTCCACTTGGTTTTCCAAGCGAGCGCGTTCCCACTGGGCTATCACGGCTATTGGTATGTGAAATTGTAATCACAATACAATAATTAAATATCATAGACCTGACCTGATGACGGTGTCAGGAGAAACCAGGAGGTACTAGGCACTAGGGCAACTCTTTAGTGGCTACTCAAAAAATCCTTTAGTCTCATTCATTTTATTCGTTTTTGAGTCATTTACATTGTAGTGGTTTAAAAGATTATTGAAGTAAAACGTCTTTACGTACGCTCGACTTGGGGGGTAAGCTGGTGAATGCGTTAAGAAAAGATGTATGTACGCCGTGGTAACCGTTGTTATCGTCTGACAAATGATAAAGGTATACTCGTAATATTATATTTCTTCCTTAAATGATATTCTATGAGTATATGATTGTAATATGCCTAATATGTGTTATTTTTAGTATCTCAAGTATCCTTATTGTTTAAAACAAATTGTATTTCATAAAGAGTACCGATAACCTACAGAAGTTTTACTTCTTGCGCGTGTACACATTCATACACTCACTCAGTAATTTTTTTGATCTTAAAAATATGATATAATTATAAATAAAATATTGATAAAACTTGAAATCAGGCAGTAGGTTCAAGTTATTGCACATTTAAACATAATTTCAAAAACTATGAGAGTTAACTGTATTGAAACGTAGTTAAATATTTAAAGATGAACCTTTATACTAGGTCGTGCTATTGAGAACTGTTCTTACTAGGTTACTTTAATATTTGTAACTAGCGACACGCCATTGCTTGAAAGAGGCCTTTTGTGCAATACATGTGCCTTTAGACACTCGCGCAGAGTTGTTTTTATTAAAATTATTGGCGATTTACACTCTCTTTGCTCGGGTGCCCCCTAGGTACCACATTATTGCGAGTGTAGCTTAGGAGATAGAATATGCAATTGTAGATTTTTCTATAGGCCTTTCTAAGACCTACAATTTTCTAGTACATTGTTTTGATGTATGTATCTCTTAAGGTTTAGCCAGCGTTAGTCATGTTAATTTCTAAGGGCGACTCGATAGGACCAGTTATTGTTTTCCCGTTGGAATTGAAGATTTTCCTGTGGTAAAAGGTATCCTAAATGTTGATTCAAGCAATAAGTTATCACTATACATTTAGTTAAAATCGGTTAAGTACTTTTTGCGTGAAACGCGCACATACAAACAGATAAACAGATAAACATAAAAACAGACAAAATTTTTAATAAATATTGTTTTAGGGTCTAAAGTCTGTATACACAATACGTTACAGTCATCGTTTTCAAAAAATATTTCGCGTACAGATTTCGCTAAATTATTGTTTTATCGTATATATATATATATAGATTTATATTGTATTGAATAGGCGATACCTTGAAAGAAATTATTTTTTTTCTAATAAAAAAAATCGGAGAAAAGTAATCGAATATATTTTGTGTATAAAAGTCACACTATTTAATCTTCACTTGTTTTTCTCTTCTGGAAAACGAAGTGAAATGTGTTTAAACCCTATAAGATCTTTTATGATCTAGTTATAGTCTAGATGTGTGAAGTCAACTAAATTGCATTTGGCCAGCCGTGGGCAAATATGGTGTAATCCCACGAATATTGAGTCCCGTGCCCAGCAGTGGGAGATTATATTAGCAAAATTATAATCATTATTAAACAAAGCAGTTACTAATCACAAAACCTAAGAAAACACAACGTTAATGTTGTTCCATTGATTATGGCAACTTGTGAAGCTTAAAGCTGTTCTTGAAAGTTAGCAGCTATTACTCAACGGGTTAACTGCTCGAGACGGACATCAATATAGAAGTTTCTACGTTAAATTGAACTAATAATTAGTAAGTCAGGTTTTCTTACCCTTACAATTAAAAGCTAGGTTATAAAGAGCGATAACAGAAGAAAAAAACTGATTTTGATTATTATAATACTTTTTTTTTATTTTGCATGTGAATTACATATTGATTTACTGCTTCGGTGGTATAGTGGTTAGTATGTACGGCTGACACCGGAGGTCCTGGGTTCGAGTCCCGGGTCGGGCCAAGTTTAGTTATTGAGTCTTTCTGTTTAGTAAGCTTCAGTAATTGCCCTGAGGTGGGAATTTAGCGGTCTTCGAAGAGCACGTAATGTCGTCGGTCCTGCGCCTTAACTCTCACCGGTCGTATCTCGTGTCGTCCTACCGGAGTATGAAAGTGACAGGAATAGAGTGCACTTGTGTTTGCGCGCTCACGCGCTGCATTATAATATCTACAGCGCAGTTAGGTAGTCTCAATGAGATTGGCCGCCGTGACCGAAATCGGTAGGGAGGACGTTATATATTGTATGTGCAGCTAGTTTAGGGTATAAATGGTTCTTTTCATACATACACATTATATACTACATTCTACAATGTATTGAAAATTACCCAATTATAATGACTACTGTCTATCTAGTGGTTGAAAATTCTCTGACACTAGATTCAGACACTAGGTATGACATTTTATATAATACACCCTCGCTTCCCTAGGTACGCTTTAATTTTTTTGAGCGAAACCCTACTTCTTTTTCTAATATAAAAGTAGCCGAAGTTACTCCTTATAACATCAGCTATCTGCCAGTGAAAGTCCCGTCAAAATCAGTCCAGACGTTTCGGAGATTAGCCGGAACGAACAAACAGACAAACACGTAGACAAATTTTAAAAATTGTGTTTTTCTTATAAGTACCATATATGTATAATTTCATATGCATTTATGACATACAGTATACAGTATACTCACACACAGACACTTAAATTTTATTTATCTGGATAGATGAAAAAAAAAACAATTTTTTTATTGATAAGACTAGCTCATCAATAGCTGCTAAAAAAAACCAAGAAAATCAGTTAACACAGATGAAAAAAAGATACTGAACTGTTTTCTCTTTGCCTATTTATATATAAATAGATATTTTGTATGAAAGTTTGTTACTTTTGAAATATGGAAATGATGTTAAAGTTTCTGTTTGTATTGCCGATGGGAATCCCCGAGCTATGAAAATTGATTAATTTGTTTAGTTGTTGAATAGTTTCGTGAGAATATAAGTTGTTTTTCTCTTGAGTAATGAGTAAATACATTGTGAAGACATTACCCGACTGTTGAAAAATAAGGGTATGTATATTGTTCGAACTGCTAAGGTGTGGAACTCCCTTCCAGAATCCGTGTCTCCTGCCACCTATAAGTAGGTACCTTCAAGGCAAGTGTGAATGGGCATCTTCTAGGCAAGCGCGTTCCAACCTAGACCTCATCAGTGCTTCCCAGCGTTGATTGTCGTCAAGCGCAAGCCTATCTAACGATAAAATAAAAGTGTATGTATGTACGTCTGTAGCCTAATAAATGTGATCGTTTTTTAGATAAGATACGTCGTTACATTCATCTTAGAATATTAATAGTAAATATTAAGTGTAGATAAATAAGGATGAGGAAATAAAATTAAATATAATTTTTAACTGAAACTTACACCGATTTCTAACAAAAGTTGTTGTGCACTTTTAAAAAACAGAAAGACAGACATATACACAAAAAATTAAAAAAAGTTATTTAGGCACTGTTATCATATAAATAACTCTATGTACTTCAGAATACATAGTTATTTTGAAATTATAGACAGACACTTCAATTTTATTTACATGTATAGATGGAGAATTCAAATATAACTGATATTTTAAAATGGATTGCACGTAAAACCTCGTGTTAAACTCAGTTTTATAATAGCAAACTTTTTAAAGTGGAATATTAAAGCGATTGCTTCGAAATTTCACCGTAATTACTCAGCGAGTCAACTGCGCGAGACGGACATCAGTCTGGAAGTTGACTCACGTTAAATTAAACTATAGTTTGGATTTAATTTCTTCAATATCTGTAATCGATAACTATAAAATGGGCTCATTTTTTTAATTTCGTAGGTAAAAGTTTTCTTTGAGGATAAAGTTTTGCTAGTTAGAACTTAAGTGTTTTTTTCCCCATCTATATTAAGATTGGATAATTAATGTCCTGGTAGCTTAGAGTTAGCATGTTCGGCTGAAGTCCCGAAAGTCCTGGGTTGGAGTCCCAGATCGCGCCAAGTTTAATAATTGCGTTTTTCTGTTCGAAACCTTTCAGTAACCAGAGTTAACCCAGAGTTGGCGGTGGTTCGACCCTGAGCTTCCTGCGCGTTATCTCCCATCGCTTCTGTTGAATTATCTTATCATTGAAATATGAGAGTGAAAGGATTAGGTGTACTTATATTTGCGCGTCTTTCCTTATAATTTATATGTAAGGTATTTTATAAAGGATGAATAATATTTTTTTTTCGTCCTTTAATAGGATAAATAGACACTCTGTATTTTTTAACTAAAATGTAAAAAAGTAAAGTTTAAAAGTAATTCTTCTATCTCTGAGGTATTTTTTTTCTTTAAGTATGAGGTATAAAATGAGGCTATTCAAAAAAAAATATACCACATGTAGTACCTACTTTTTTAAAATTGATCAAAACGCACGTAACATGTCCGGATATCGAATCAGTAGCCGTTTTAAAAATTAAAGTAGAAATTCACACGTACATACACTTCGTTCTAAGATCACGAAAATTGAAGCTATTCGCACGTTTATATTTGCACTTGGAGTTATTACGGGTTTCGATTATGATTGGACATTTGACTTAAGATTGCTTTCAGGTATAATAAATGTTTTATGAATATTGTATGAAATGCGTTTTTTTACATATTATATAGATTAAAAATCAACTTAAAGTACTATTTTTCCTTTGAAAAGAAAGAAAATACCTATGAATTTTTTCTTTTCAACCGACTTCCAAAAAGGAGGAGGTTCTCAATTCGACCGTATATTTTTTTGTGTGTTCGCGTATTTCTTCGTCGTGTATAAACCGATTTTGATGTTTCTTTTTTGTTGGAAAGGAGATATTCCAAGGGTGGTAACATGATAAGGAAACCAGAATCTGATGAGGGCATCCCAGAGAAATCGAGGAGAATCTTCGAAAATCGTAGTGGCGACTAGTGCGTTTGTTAATTTTTTCATTAAGTATTTTAAAGCACTACTATTTAATGAAGGTCTGGAGTCGATCTGATGACGGAGCCGAAAGATAGTCGAGGGAACTCCTCAACGATTACGATTACGATACAAATCAAAGCACACCGACTTCGAAAATATCTGAGTAGGTATCTATTCTAAATGAAAACCCCTGTTTAGTTATTTTTTACTTTTCAGTGCCTCGAAGTTGGTTTTTAATTTTTTTTAATAATGGATGTTTTTATTATTTTGTTATACTTTACGCAAATTACCTGAGCGAAGCAAGGATAAATCGTTAGGATTTATTCTCGCTTCGATCGGGTGCGTTCTTAGATCCTTGTTATATTTATAATATTGTGCGACCGAGCTTCACTAGGCGTAGGCGTTTATTCACTAGGTTATCAATTATCATCCATTGGCGACAATGCAAGTACCACAAACAGTTACGAGATGGCGCATGTGACATTGTCAGTATGAGTGCATATAGAAAAAAATCTCAGATAATATTTAGTTATAATTATTTTTGTGAAAAATTGCGTTTTTTCAGAATAGACACCTATATAGATAAAATAAATAGCAAAACCTTATCTAAATATAAAATTTGATCCAAATCATTAGAGCCGTTTTCGAGATATCTGCGTGAAAATACATACATATAGGTATAGACTTGCTCATTTGATATTGTAAAATATACAGGTAGCGCTATCTTATATCAAATTTTGTTACTAACAGTAGACTATGAGTCACTCCAGGTCTATCTATACTACATTTTATTACTGTATCAACGTGAAGAAGTAAGAACATATAGTTTAGGAGTTAGAGCTTCTTAATCTACATATTTTTTCGTCGCTGCGATAGGGAGGGAGAAATTAACAGATAAACTTCTATATATATAAAAAAATAAGAATAATAAAAAAAATTGCGTACAATGTGAGATGAAGATCAATTAATTAGATTGTAAAATTGAATTAAAAACTCCTAACTGAAGTCTAGACCGGACGAAAGCTTAAAGTAGCAGGTCATGCTCTGTTGGTATCTTTTAATTACTGTTAAACTTTTAGAAATAGCTTTCTGGTTGTTAAATGCGCTTTGATTTTATTGTTTCCAAACACGATATTTTGTGACGATTTAACTTGATACATAGTAATTCTTTAATTATTATTCATCCATTAGACCTTCTAGTGGAAAATAATATTTGACGACACGTTTGGGTCAGTTTGTAGTGACCCTACTGGCTGTGCAAGAGTCGTGGGTTCGAGTAACGTTGGGGCCATTCATTTGTGCGATGAGCAGTCCAGTTATTGGTGTTTATATTTATAATATGTATGCATTTAAAATTATACATGTGTAGTGTATCAAATATCTGGTATCCATAACACAAGCCTCGTAGCTTACCATGGAACTGGATGGTGCTGTGTGTTACTGTCCCAACATATTTACATATTTATATTACGAAAATTTAGCACCTGACGATGTGTTAGAAATCCGCTGCAAGACCGACCTATGAATTTATGTACTTTATACAACTCCGTGCTATTACTGATGAGAATTTCTTGACAGGAAAATCCAATATTTGGTCTGACCGGGATGTGAACTTGAACCTCATAGCCTCAGGTCTTGCAGGTGAATATGATAGCCAGAATCTGAGAGCAGATTTCTAAAAAGCGTTCTTTTTTCTTCTTCTAAGAATATTATTTCTTTTAGACTTCTCGTATTTAGAATAAAATATAGAATTTCTTTGGGCAGTTCACTGTCAATCAAGTCAAGATTTCAACCAAAGTATGTATATGAATACTTTATTTTATTTACGCGAATATTTGACATTTTAAATAAAACTTTTCTTGAAAATCATTGTATAATTTTGGGGATAAGTGCTGTCTGTAAAAATCTTTAAGACATTTAAAACTTTAGTCTCTCCCGTGACCATGATTCCTGTAAAGCATTCGAAACGTCGGGAACCAAAAATCAAAATAAATCTGCGAAAAAATCCGAAAATACAATTTAATTTTCGAAGATTAAAAAGCTTTAACAAACCATCCATGTACAATATTTTAATAAACAAGTAATATTTATTTATCAGACCAAATTTCAGTTTTAACCCAATTAATTCAACCTAATCTAATAGTTCCGAGTTACGAGCGCGCTTCGCGTAAATGATTATATTTTCAATTAATATTTTCCACTCTCGTTGCTCAGATAATGAATTTTGTGTCTGTAGAACTCGACCCTACTGACGAGTCGCGTTTGTAAGGAAGCTGCATCTGGTATTGTATATGATGGTGGTTACCGGTTTGATATTTTTAGGTCAATATAATATTTATAATATGTACGTATTTAAAGTTATATATGTGTCGTGTATTGACTATCTGGTATCCATAATACAGGCTTCGTAACTTACCATGGAACTAGATGGTGCTGTGTGTTAATGTCCCAACATATATTATATATTAATTAATAGTTATCGTTTTGATCGATAGTCAACAGGGTTTTTCTGAGACTAATTGCACAATATTTAATATTTTAAGCGTGTAATAATAGTATAATAATAAAATTAAGATTTAAAGACCGTGGTAGCCCAGTGGTAACACGCTTGTTTTGGGAAACCGACTGAAGCGGATTCAAAACTCGGGTCTCGCACCTCTGATATTTTCACGTTCGAATCATTTCCAACATGATTACAACTTGTCTTACAGTGAAGAAAAACATCGTGAGGAAACCTACATTTCTGAGGGAGTAAGTTTTCGAAACACATGTGAAGGCTGCCCGCACTTGGCCAGCGTGGTGGACTATGGCCTGATTCCCCTCGTATTGAAGGGAGACCCACCCCCAGCAGTGGGACGTTAAACAAATGGGCTTAATACATACAAAATTACAATTCTGTTATTTTTCATCACAAATCAAAATAAAAGAAAATTTTTGCGTAAAGCATTTCGCTTTTAACGTTATATTGGGTTTTGACAGAATTTGCAAATTCAATGAAAAGAATTTAACTATAATTATACATACGAGAAGAAGAAGAAGAAGAATTTAACTATAATTATACATGCAACTTTTGAGAACTCGAAACTCGAACTCTTTTTTTATTGATTACATTATTAAAAAAAACATCTTACGCTATTCCATCTCAAATCTAAAAACCCTGTCATCAAAGGTCGCCTGTCAGAGATTTCTTATTGCAATAAGGCTACTTCTACATATGTTCTATGGCCATTCTCACTTATTCCTGCAATTGCCTATTTAAGGATCTTAGTAAATATTAAAAAAAAACACATAGACTTAAAAATACTATAAATCTACACAATCTCGCCTTTTACTATTCCTGTAATAGTCGAACCCCTTACCAGAGCAAAGTATTTTGCTGCGGACTAAAATTGCCAGGCACATAGTTTAGTGAATACTCGTAAATGCGACGATTTAAATCAATTTACTGTGATATTAAAACTAAAAAAAAATATAAAGACTTCTTGAAAGTACCTACTATAAAAAGTGAAGTAAAAAACAACTCCAAAATCAGTTAAATTTAACTTATCTAAGTTAAGTGAGTTTTAGTCAGATTTTTCGTAAGAATAGACTTAGCAAAAACAGAAAGCGAGAAGAAATTTTTGAAGTATTGTCCAAGACCCGAAGTTTCTGATAAGCGGAATTCTCCTCAAAGGTGAACTGATAACAAGTTGATATCAGCGCCCGCGGCCTTATTCTGGTAGTTGGTCCACGATTTAGCTTTATTGTTTTAGTTTAAATACTTTTAAAAGAAATTAGAAGGAAAATTCTATTTAATATTCCTAAGAAATTTCAATTTCTATCAAATTCTGGCTAAATATTTTTTTGTTGAATATTTCCTTGTTGGATGTAGTTTGTAAAATATCGTTTTAACAATTTTACAGTTAATAGTTAATTTTAACTAGAAACTTATTTCAATTCAACTTTTTACCCACGACGGCCATGGAGACGGTATATGCGTTTGGGGTAAGAGGTGTTTGTGTGTCTGTTATCATTTTTCTTGGAAACGGCTAGGCCGATTTTGAAACGGTTTTTAGCTTTGTATAAGTCTCATTCCTGAGCATGTTCTCAGTTAAGTTGTATAATGTTACAGACCGACAGGGAGTATACATATGTTTCTCCAAAATGGTTATTTTATTTAAATAAATTTATTGCAATTATAATTAATCCTTCTTTGGTGGTAAAATATTTCTTGTAAGTAATATGGGACATTTTAGGTAACGTTATAAAAAATAATGAAGATCGGTTGATTGGAAGAATGGTCGGAATGGAGAAAATATTATTTGACGTACACAAAACATAAACACCTTTTTTAAGTCGGTCATCTATACATATAATACAATTGTAACCGATCGCTATCTGTACATGAAAGATGTATGAGAAAAACTATTATTGGGGATCTTTATTAATGCAATAGAACCCAAACAATGATTTTTAGTTTTTTTGTTTTTTTGTCTGTTTGTCGGTTTGTCTGTTTGTCTGTGCGTTTGTGCGCGCTAATCTTAGAAACGGCTTAACCGATTTGGGTGCGGTTTTCACTAATGTATTGTGGTAAGTTTCACTTAATATTTAGTATTTGTTTTATTTCAATCTGTTTGCATTTTTTTTTATTGATAACACTAAAGCTCATCAACAGCTACAAAATAAAAAAAAACAAAATCGTTTGACAAACAGAGAAAAACGTACTGAACTGTCTTTGCCTATTTATATAAAGAAATCCTAATAAACATAATTGAAATAACAGGCAAAACCTGCACATAACACTAGTGTGTACTATAATAAGGTTGCAGGTCATCGGGATAAAACCCGCATGGCCCCACAATGCAGTAATTAATCCGCTTAGACTGAAGATGTTAGAACTTGGCCGCTCCAGATATAATACGTTTTAATTTAACTTCACTATAACTTGTGCTTTGTGATTAGATAAGAAATGAACAATAGAACAAAAAGCGAGATAGATTAATAGTTGATCAATTAATATAGGGTTGAGGCTTGTATTTTTTGTTTTCTAAAGTGATTTCGGGTTTGATTTCCGCGTTGGATAATTTTCCCACGAACATGAGTAACATATTCTACTAATATTATATGTAAATGTGAAAGTTTGTGAGGATGTATGGGTGTCTGGATGTATGGATGTTTGTTACTCTTTCACGCAAAAACTTCTGAACGGATTTTAATGAAACTTTACAATAATATAGCTCATACATCAGAATAATACATAGGCTACTTTTTATTTCGGAAAATGTACGTGGGATGGATTTGTTTTTGTTTTCCTATTGTAATATATAGTTTCTAAGTTTTGTATCAAATTTGTTATAAGGGGACGCTGTTTGTCTACTGTTATATTTGCGAAAGTTTGTGTATGTATGTCTGTTTGTTTGTCACGGCTCACGTTGAAACGGCTGAACAGATTTCGATAAAATTTAGTATACATATAGATAGACCTATAGCCAACTTTTTGGCACCTAGAACAAATTCAGGATATAAATACAAAAACTTATAAAACATGCCACTTTCAAAAGAAAACTATGACAGCACTAAATCTAGCACATACGCTCAGAATTTCAGAATTCAGTAAAAAATCCGATGTGACATTCGACTTTCATATATTACAAGGGGATATCGTATGGGCGTTTTATGACCGGGCCACGGGTTTTACGAGCTGTTTTTGAGATATTCTTATATTTATTTGATTCATTTCATGTGATTTGACGACTTGTGTTTTTCGTCGATTTAATAAAAGTATATTCGACAAACGTGCACTGTTTGTTTGCTTCGACGACCTTATATAAATATAAAATATACCCATTTATATATTTTACCTGTAATTTTAGTTTACCGATGTTTTAAAATAGGTATTCAGGTCAGATGTATGTTTTGTGACTGTTACATGATATCTTCATGAATTGTTAACGTTTTTAGCTTGTAATCAGCTCTTTTTAACATCCCATTACTGGGCACGGGCCTCCCTTTAATACGAGGGGGATCAGGTCATAGACCACCACGCTGGCCAAGTGCGGGTTGGCGGACTTCACAAGTCTTTCGAAAACTTGCTAGGTTCTCTCAGACATGCAGGTTTCCTCACGATGTTTTCCTTCACCGTAAGGCAAGTGGTAATCATATTAGAAATGATTCGCACATGAAAATATCAGAGATGCGAGACCCGGGATTTGAACCCGTTTCACTCGGTTTCCCAAGCGAGCGCGTTACCACTTGGCTACCACTGCTTATTGTTTATAACTTATAGGTTATAAATGAAAAATAAAGGTGTATCCCAAGATTAAAATAATTACTTTTAAAAAAGACTAACGAAAGTGGACCTTTTCAGTTAAAACTAGTAGGCTAACCACGTTTCGCTCGGGTGTGCCGGAATTTTCTAACTTAATTAGCAAATATCATATCGGTAGCTCATTTTCGCAAAATATTCATAAATTATAACTTATAAACCTTCCTAGATAATCTCTAATGTGTAGTGATTTATGTTAGGCTTAATTAATATCAGGTTAATCTAACCCAAAGATTTTGTTTCACTTGTGAGATTAAGGAATATTTGTGGGGACATTAACACACAGCACCACCTAGTCGATCGATCCCACAGTGCCTAAAGACGAAAGTCTTCAATCAGTGCGTCCTACCCGTTATGACTTACGGAGCCGAAACGTGGACACTGAAGGTACGGCTGGTCCACAAGTTCAAAGTCGCTCAGCGGGCTATGAAAAGGGCTATGCTCGGCGTTTCTCTGCGTTATCGCGTCAGAAATGAGGTGATCCGGCAGAGAACCAAGGTGATCGACATAGCCCACCGGATTAGCAAGCTGAAGTGGCAGTGGGCTGGCCATATCAGTCGCAGGACCGACAACCGCTGGGGTGAACGAGTCCTGGAGTGGAGACCGCGAACTGACAAACGGGATAGAGGGCGTCCCCAGGCACGGTGGAGTGACGATATACGCAAGACGGCTGGCAGGAGCTGGATGCGAGAAGCCGAAGATAGAACGAAGTGGCGTGCATTTGGAGAGGCCTATGTCCAGCAGTGGACGGATAGAGGCTGATGATGATGATGATGACCACCTAGTTCCATGGTAAGCTACGAGTCTCGTGTTATGGATACCAGATAGTTGATACACTACACATATATAACTTTAAATACATACATATTATAAATATAAACACCCATGATTGGAGTACAAACATTCGTGCTCATCACACAAATGAATGCCCCCAAAGGGACTCGAACCCGCGACCGGTGGCACAGCCAGTAGGTTCACTACAAACATGTCGTAGAGTAGAATTCATTGGCTGATTTCATATAATTGAAGCTTATAACAACAGAAATGAACCCGCTAATTTAATCGTAGCACGATACACTACCATTGCACTATACGGGTAATGTAGTAAAATTAATTTAGAAATAATACAGAGCTCGCCTACATATATTTTGTTTAATTATGTACCTACGTGTGTTTCCCGTGTTTGAGTTTATAACGCTTTCGCGAAATTGAAAAACTTTTCGACAATGAAGTGCTGTCAGTTATTGTAACATGAATAAGGATTTACTTGAAAATTAATATTATTATGTAAAAACAATGAGGCATTAGAAGCTTAAACATATCAAAAATTTATTAGTATGTGTGTATGTAGGTTTTATTAGGCAGGAGCCTAGTGGAAAGAAAGTGAAGCGGGTTCGATTCTCGGGTTTGCACTTTTGATATTCTAATTGCATCCATACATAGGTATGTATATTTGCGCGATTATGCCGCCATCTATTTTAAAGTATTGGAAGCTAATTATATCAATATTTTATGAATATGAAATAATATTTTATTATAAAATAAGCGATTTTTATAATATGAGTTATTGAATAACATGAGTTTTTTTTTATGTAATACTAGCAACTTACCCTTGATACGCTCACTGCATCTTAGGTATGTTTTAATCCAATGTTTAAATCCAATAAAACTTTATATCCCGTCGGATATAAAGGTTTTATTTTCCTTTTTTTTGTATATATTCAAGTTTTTTTTTATCTAAAAAATATGATATTACAAAAAAAAAACTCCGAGTGAAGCTCGGTCGCCCAGGAACTTTACTTTTTAAAGACAGAATGTTGGTGTTGTCAGTTATTCCTTATTCCTGGTATTTATTTATCAGGGATAAGAAGTAGCCCACGTGCTATTCCAAACTATAATCTATTTCTGTACCAAATTTCATCCAGATCCGTTTAGCCGCTCTGGCGTGATTGAGTAACAAACATCTAAACATCCACACATCTAAACTTTCTCATTTATTACAATAAGTATAGATTATTGTTTCTAAAGTAAAATCCGAGTGACAAAATTATAATAAGCGAAAAATAAAAAAAATCACATTTAGTTATAGTGTAACACGGTTAAAAATATTTAACTCGTGTCGAGATCGAACTCATGATCTCTGTTGGAAGTCCAATAACCACCACGAAGTCACGACGGTCTTTATTACTGATACAATCAATATATCTTTCTCAAGATAAAATCTTTGAGTGTCGTAACTCTTTAACTATTAAGACTAGATCACAGATTCAAACTCAACAAAAAACTTTAAAAGATGGAAATCGGATCTGCAAAAGGAAGAAAGCAAACGGGCAAGATGCTTAAAGTCATTGAATTTTACTGACAATCCAGTGAAAATATAGCGCTACTTCGCTGATAAAGGGAGTTGATCAAGCTTTATATATAGTACCTGGGCGACCGAGCTTCGCTCGGAGTTCTTTTTTGTTATATCGTATTTTTTAGATGAAAAAAAAAAAAACTAAAACTTGAATAAATGCAAAAAAAAAAACAAAATTTAAATCTTTTTATTCGATCGAAATTCGAACCTGTGATTTTTAATCTTGCACCTTGGTCGCTTGACCACGATGCTTATATCTGTATGAGTGTAAGAAATTATCGACCATATTATGCGCGGAATTATGCGAAAGAAAACCGCATGAAAACTCGAAAACACGCGTTTTCCTAGATATGAGACTAATCTAGATCGATTTTTTGCCCCCGAAAACCCTCATACACCAAAATTCAGCGAAATCGTTAGAGCCGTTTCCGAGATTGCCGGTATAAATAAATATATAAATAAATATACAAGAATTGCTTGTCTTGTCAGAGGAGACTAACATATATCAATTAACCTGGGGTTCACTGTCAGTCATCTGGGTTTATTTAGAACTATATTTGAGGAGCTTTTGTTTATCCTATATAAAAAAGACCTTAGCAATAAAAATATCGTTATCCCGTCATATTACTACTATTATAAATGTGAAAGTTTGGATGCATGGCAGTTTGTTACTCAATCACGTCAAAACGGCTGAACGGATCAGGATGAAATTTGGTACAGAGATAGATTATAATCTGGAATAGCACATAGATTACTTATTATCCTGGAAAAATGTACGGTTCCCATGGGATAAATTTGTTTTTGATTTTCACAGAGCAAGGGATCGACTATCTATTCCATACTAACAGTTAAAACGTACCTTGGGTATATAGCGCTATATAAGCTAGTAGCATATACAGCGCAGTTATTCAGTGGACAGCAAGTATTCCGATCATAACTAAGTCTTATCTAGCAGATCGATTGCCGGTGAATCGGCTATCTCTAATAAGATCTTATTCGCCCCCGACCGCACAATGACTTGAGCGCTTTGTGCGGTGTATGGGACTCGTCGTGCCTTTAAGATGCTGCTGTAATTTTGAGTATATTATAAGACTAGCTACTCCTGACTTCATTTAAAACCCCAATTATAGTAAGTTCTTCAATATTTGTTTAAATAGACTAATATAGAATGAGATTTTTTTAATTTATCAAAAACTGGCTTATGCTAAGAAATAACTACGATACTATACAGATATTTTTTTATATTAGTAAATAATTAATCTACACATTTCAGGACTTGGAATAAGTATTGTGTAATGACAGCTTCGATGCCATTGTACGGTAAACCGTGCAATGGCATCGAAGTTTAAAAGTCTGTAATAGCGGTATTTTTTAAGCGGCTTTAATTAATCTAGCTAGTCTCATGTAGTAGTGAGTCGTTTTTTAATGTCCCACTGCTGGGCACAGGCTTCCTTTCAATATGAGTTCAGGCTATAGTTCACCACGCTGGCCAAGTGAGGGTTGATGGGCTTCACATGTTTTTTAAAACTACTTAGCTTCTCTCAGATATGAAAGTTTCATCAGTCGTTAAAAAAACCTTATCTAACAAAATATATAATATATTTTGTATAATTATAATATTTAGTTGTTATATTTTAATATTAAGTTTATACCATTTAATGCTGAACTGTACCTACACAGCTCTAAATTAACTTATTTTCTCACTTCTGAAGGGTTTCTGGAAGAAATCTCTTAGAGATAAGTTATTCTTTGTCGACATTCTGTTACTTTATTTTGTATAACATATATTTTATGGTACATAAATAAATAAAATTAATAAATATAATTTTTATACTTTACGACGACACGTTTGGCTCAGTTTGTTGTGACCCTGCTTGCTGTGCCAGCGGTCGCGGGTTCGAGTCCCGCTGGGGGCATTCATTTGAGTGATGAACACGAATGTTTGTACTCCAGTCATAGGTGTTTATATTTATAATTTGTATATATATAAAAAAGTTATATATGTGTAGTGTATCAACTATCTGGTATCCATAACACAGGCCTTGTAGCTTAACATGGAACTAGATGGTGCTGTGTGTTAATGTCCCAACATATTAACATATTATACTACAGCAGCGTTTTAGCGCCACAGATCCACAGAATAGAGATGTCGCTCTTGCTCATTAGCAATTTTACGTTCGCATAATATAAAGGTTTACGTCATCTGCGTGACGCGGGCTTAATGACGGCCTTATTGAATTGAGACCCATTTAAACCATTATTTATATGATGTTTTTTGTATATATCTCTTAAACTGCTTAAAAAAATATTTTTTATGAATAAAAAATATGTGTATTCAGCCCTTTTTAACGTCCCACTGCTGGGCACGGGCCTTCCTTCAATACGAGGGGAATCAGGCCATAGTCCACCACGCTGACCAAGTGTGGGTTGGTGGATGCACATGACTTTCGAAATCTCGCTGGGTTCTCTCAGACATATAGGTTTCCTCACAATGTTTTTCTTCACTGTAAAATAAGTGGTAATCATGTTGGAAATAATTCGCACACTTCACTCGGTTTCTCAACCGCGCTACCACTGGGCTACCACTGCCTTCATTCTTTTTAATTTCTATTATATATAGATAAATAATTTCTCGTTTTATTTTCGAAAACTTTGATTCAACTTTTGCTACTATTTAAATCTGGTACGGCTGAGCACAGTTAGTATTCATTTCTTATAAAAAAGAATACGTATCTAATTTATTGTATAATAAAAGTTAAGTTCAGGAATATTATAAGTTTTCTGAATTTATAAAAGCAAATAAGAATGAATATATTCTCAAAGAAGTTATTATAAACTAGCTCATACAGTTGCTTGAGCATATCAAAGATTTTGTACTAAACCCTGGAGACGTTGAATGTATCAGTAGTGCAACGCTGCACTAGATATGAGGGTTTCTAACGCCATTCTGTACCGGTTTACTGTAGGGAGTGTATGATTTTTTAATATTCAGAACATGTTTTTTTATTTCTTGTTTTTTTTTTTTTATTTTGCGATGTCGAAGAGAAAATATTGTGGCTGTATATCCATTCTTCCTTTTCTGCTGTAAGTTGGCAGTTTAAAAAGGTAGGGCAAATTTTGTTTTACAGGTGATTTAAGCATTGGCGTTTTCCGAATATGCATATTATGAGAAAACATGAGAAAAAACTATTTTGGAATTCCAGGTTGCTAGATGTGATTTCAAAATGGTAGATATTTTTTTTTTATTTAGTTAGACTTCCTAATGTATGTAAAAAAGTAACTGACTTTTTTTAATCTTTTTTAATCGTACATTTCGTTTGAGTGAGAATAATTTAGTCTGTTGGGAGTTACCATAACGATGACAGAAGCATAGATACAATTTTACTAAAAATTTTCTGTACAGATAATATATTAAAATAAAAAAAATACATTTATTGCCATAAAAAAATTGAAAAAGTAACAATCAATAAAAACTTAACTTAACCCATGGCAAAGGGGACTCAACTAATGCTGCAAAGATCGAAATATTGAAGCGCTGATTTTCAGTTGCACTCAGCTCCCTAGGATTTTGAGCAAGAACGAGGCAAAAGGGCCATTTAAATGTTTTTGGTCACCCTACCCCAATGTATAGTAGTTAAGGCAGATTCGCATTACTACCCGTTATTCTGAACTACGTAGGCGTCCAACGTTTACGGTTCCACCAATACCGCTAGCATTGAGAAAACACGGTACAGTATCAAACACGAAAACGTTGTCGACGGTCGTAGAAATGCTTATTAGGTCGCGATATGCAGGTTCGATTTTATTCAAAATTATTATCACAAAGATTAATCATATAGATCTTGTTCTCTTGTTAAGATAAAATTTTTAAATAATTAAAGAACAAAATCAAATGTATGTCAATGCATTTCGATATCCTTGAAAAACAACCCGATAGTGTTATCTAATATGTTTTTATATTTTTTTTTCTCTTCCTTGTTTTGATTCCCATGCGATTAAAACCTTTACCGTTTAGATGATAAATAAAGTTCAATTATAAGATTATGAGTACACGATTTTAGTTGGACGTTGCAGGTTCGAATCCCACTTGGGGCAAGCGATATTGGACATACATATATTTAAACTGCATACATGCTACTAAGATTTTTGGTCTGGTCTATCTAATATTTTTTTTCATAAATTCTTTAAATATGAAATTAAATCTACCATATTTTATATAGCGTTTTCAGATGTAATACAAATCCGTATATTTTCTTCTACTTATCGTCTGTCCCGACTATTTTGGAAACCGAATATTATTCTTAATGGTACAAAACTTAATTACAGACTGTATGTTATTTAAAACCTTGATATTCTGACATTATATGAAATATTTTTCTATATTATATAACAATTTCATATTATGTGCTATATTCTCTTTCTCTTTTGGATGTTTCTCAAAGAAAGAGAGAAAAAAGAAGAAAAATTCTTATGCTATCTACAAACAAATCGAAACTATAACAAATTTAAATATAACTATAGTATCTATAATTAAATAAATATGTTGGGACATTAATACACATCACCATCTAGTTCCATGGTAAGCTACGAGGCTTGTGTTATGGATACCAGATAGTTGACACACTACACATATATAACTTTAAATACATACATATTATAAATATAAACACCAATGACTAAACATACGTGCTCATCTCACAATTAATGAAAACCTCCAGCGGGACTCGAACCCGCGACCGTTGGCACAGTAAGTAGGGTCACTACAGACTGAGCCAAACGTGTCATCAAAAATAATTTAATTCTAATAGACATGTTCAAAAGTAAATTTTGGATAATATAAACAATTTCGGTTATTTGATGCATATTCAAATATTTATTTTACTTCTAGTCCAATGAATATGTAATCGTATTGTGTTGAATATTGATTTGTTTAGTTACTTCGTCAGATCAGTGGTAAGCATGTACGGATGCGGATTATAAGGTCCTGGTTTCTATCCAGAAATTCCTGATAGGAGAAAGAGAAAGAAAGTTAAGGGTGTTAAACCCTGGATTTTGAAGAGTAGCAGATTTTTCTGCCTGTTCTATCTTCTTGTTGGTAATGCTATACTGCCTTGGTGATCTAGTTGTTAGCATGTTCAGCCACAGATTGGCAAGTCCTGGGTTCGATTTTGGCCCGAATTCAGATATTGAGCTTTTCTGTCAAGAAATTCTCAGTAAAAGCTCGGAGTTAGGAAGTTGGCGGTGTTTCAATTTGCCGTCGGTCCTACGCTTTAACTCTCACTGGTCGTGTTGAGTATGAAATTGACAGGAACAGAGGGTGTATTTTATTATTTAATTAAGATGACGTTTAATATATTTTTACCTCATTTTCAAAAAAAAATCCGATATTCAAGTCCCTTCTCCTATTATCATTAGTCTTAAAATTATTAGCTGGTTTTGATAATATTTTGTACGATAAAGAAGACGAACCACTATTTTGAAATAAAAATTGCTCAAGGTTTGCAATTGTATAAAAAACTTTCAATGTTTTTTCACTTTTATTTTGAATCTCTTTATAAAATAAATTAATTAATTTTTAATCTGATAATAATGTTTAACCCGTGACTTTAGATGTGAAATTTATAAAGGTATAAATGGTCATCTCTTCCTTCCTAGCGACTCACCTTCGTTTCGCTCGGATTCGTCCCTTCGTTGCTTCCCTATACAAACTTTAACCCCAATTTTCACCCACTTAAGGGATGATTTCCAGGATAAAAACTATCCTATGTCCTTTCCAGGGTCTCAAACTATCTTCTTACCAAATTTCATCTAAATCGGTTCAGCAGTTTCAGAGACTATTCGATACAAACAAATAAACAAAACAAATTTTTCCTCTTTATAATATTAGAGTAGAAGTATAAGTAAGGAGTCTCAAGTTATGAAAATCACTCAAGCAAAGCCAGGGTCTGGTCGCTATAGCACTAGTATTGCCACATACGAGTATAAACCAGATGTTATATAACAGTCGGAACTTCATCCATAGACACTTACGTTTGAAAATTCTGAAATAAGACCGATATATAAAGTTGGCAGATCTAACTCGACAAATGAACGACGCGGTAATGAGAAAAGTTTTTTGATCATCGTGTAATCATAAGTTTGATCAAGAAGTTGTTGAGTTAGGCGCAATTAGTCTTCAGATCATTTTGGTCTTTTTACTGTCATCATATGTTATACTAATGACAAACCCTCCCCCCGATGTGTGTTCACCTTGTCGTGGTGGTGGGGTGGAGGAATCGGGCTTATTAGCGTCTACTTCGGTAGGCAGTGTACCATGCGGGTTGCTCCAGGTACTTCTCTGACAGCAGAGTGGATCGTGGGAGGAACCCCTTGGTTGTGTGGTCTGCTTCGGGAGACCTGTCGTTGGGACGTCATGTTTGAGTGTGTAAGGGATCCTGCGACGCCCTATTAAGACGGGGGAGGTTCTGTTGGGTTTTAGTGGGTAGTACTATTTTTTAGCTAGTGAGCCCCACAATCACCTGTATGTATACAGGTAGGTAGGTAGGCGTAAATGCATTTATCCTTGCTTCACTAAAGTGTATTGTACTGTATAACTCCAGGTTATAGTCTATTTGTGTAATAAATTATATCCAAAACAAATAAGCCGTTTCAACGTGAAGAAGTAACAAACGTACACACATACAAACTTTCGCATTAATAATAGTAGCCCGGTTGGTAGTAACCAATATGGTAAATGTAGTGGGTTTGATTTTTGTAGTAGTAAATTATATCATTCTTAACTATCACATTGGTCTAGCAACCGCTGCAGGACTGCTGCTATCGGAGGTCCCGAATTCGAGTCCCGGGTCGAGAATTCATATTTTATTTAATTATCTAGACGATGTTATACACACATGTTTTTTTCTTAATAATATTACTTTTGTTTGATAGTACGAATAAATGACAAATCCATATATAAACTTTATTATAGTTTTTGTACACTACTATTAAAAATCTAAAATACCGTTGATAGATAATATCGTAAGCTGTTTTTTTGACACTGTAAAATCCTACTAAAATAATTCTACTGAATTACTGTTGAGTACAATCTAAAGTCTAAACCAAAAAATATTTTTTGACGAAATGTGGAGTTGGCTGGTTTTCCAATTAAGGTATCGAAATACATAAATGCAGGGCAATTTTCGATGTTCATATAAATTCTAACTAATAAACACCAGCTATATAGAACTATGTTATAACCTATAGTGTAATTATATCGTAATGTGTTCACAGTTTACTGTTAATACGCTTGAATCCATTGTTATACGATAATAAATTTACAATGTATATGGGTACTAGGGACTTACCACCGTTTCGCTTGGGTGCGTCTCTACGTACATTTGTATTTATAATATTATATCATTGACTAGCGATTCACTCTCGCTCCGCTCGTGTTCGTCCCTAGTTACGTTTTAATATTTAGTATAGATTTCTCAGAGATGAGATATTTTCCCGCAGTAAAAAGTATCCTATATGTTGACCCGGATAACCAGCTATCATCATACCAAATTTCATCGAAATCTGTCCAGTGGTTTTTTCGTGCTGCGGTCACAGACAGGCAGATAAAAAAATCTAAAAACTATAGATTCGACCTCTGTATCGATAATAATGATTATTTCAATAAGATTTTCCGAAAAATATTTAATGTGCAATCCGACTTAGAATTTTATTATATGTATAGATGTATAATAAAATAATTGTATTTTTAATTAAATCAAACCCATCAATAATTATTATAAAAAAACATATAAATATTATAAAAAACATTTTCTTTTATTTTCTTGTCAGAGCAATTAAATAAAAGCTTGTTTTAAAAAATGTTTTTTTTTTACAATTGTTTCATTTTTTAATTTTTAAGTTATTTGTATTCTTCTCAGCTAACCATTTCATTTGATATCCATACCATGGGGGTGCATAAAAATAGTCCGCCATGTTGGATTAAGAATGACGTCACTTAGCTAACCATACATTGTCATCCAAACTTAACATGTATACGAAATTTCAGCTTAATCGGTTGAGGATAAATGCTTTGAAATTCAGTTGTAAGATTTATTTATTTATACGGATTTCCAAGAGTATAAATATTTTGCAATTACAACTATACTTAAATAAAACTATCTTTTCGGATTTTTTCGCGGATTTATTTTGATTTTTGGTTCCCGACGTTTCGATTGCTTTACAGCAATCATGGTCACGGGAGAGACTGAGGTGTTAGATGTCTCAAAGGTATTATATAGTTGTTACAGACAGCCTACCCACAAATAACAAAATGAATTCAATTGAAATGAAGTCGGGAACCAAAAATCAAAATAAATCCGCGAAAAAATCCGAAAAGATAGTTTTATTTAAATGTCAAACATTCGCGTAAATCTAAGAAAGTATTAACTATACTTAAATCTTATTATATATATATATATATATATATATATATATATATATATGTATTATCAATTACAGGAGAAAACATCATTCTCTATGTAATATAAAAAAACAGTGTTTTAAAATTCTCAAAAATACTAATAAAATATACAAAAAAAATGAATACAATTAAAAAAAAACAAGACTAATAAAAACTTTAACAACAATCAAATTAAACTTAACATTTACATAAAATTTAACCCAAACTAACATACTAACACGGCAAGTTAAATAAAAGCTTGTAAAAACAAATACACATTAATAACATAAATACATTTTGCTTCCTCTTGAAAGAGAGGTTGATTTTTCTATTTTTTTATTTTAATAAAATGCCTTAGTTAATTTTATTTATTAACATTTATGTACTAACCACAGATTACTGTTAATATAATATTTGTACTATATAGTTTTAAAATATTATTATTTGACACATCTATACATATAATAAAATTGTAACTAAGCCGAATCTGTACATTAAATATTTTTTTGGAAAATCTTATTGAAATAGACATTATTATCGATGCAGAGGCCGAATTTATAGTTTGTAGAATTTTTGTCTGTCTGTCTGTCTGTCTGTCTGTCTGTCTGTCTGTTACCGTAGCACAGAAAAAACACTGGAGGGATTTTGATGAAATTTGGTATGATGATAGCTGGTTATCCGGATCAACATATAGGATACTTTTTACCACGGGAAAATATCTCATTTCTGAGAAAAAATATAAAAACTGCAATGTCAGAGTATACCTACTAATATGTAAAACCTAAGAATTTGGTTTTTGATCTTCTGAACGTGGGCGGAGCCGCGGGCAATGCTAATTGTCTATATTATTCCATAGTCTGAAAAATAAGTATAAATTACTTTTGTATACATAATTAATTAGCGATTCACCCATATTTCACTCAGGTTCGTCCTCAGTGAAAAAACAATCCAAATCTATTCTACGGGAACCGTACATCTATTTTTGTGCCAAATTTCATCCTGATCCGCTCAGCCGTTCTGACGTGATCAAGTAAAAAACATCCATCGATCCAAACTTTCGCATTAGAAAAACTTTCGCAGTAGAAAATTATTATTATTAGTGTATTTGAAAGAATAAAAAAGAATAAGATTTGTGAACAAAGATTATTTTTAAAAGGGCATCTCTTGATTTCTCAGTTGAACAAACAGGCTTTTCTCAGCAGTATTGCCTTCTGAAACGGTGGTAGCTTCCTCAGTATCTAATATAAATCATCAATACAGATTAAAAAAAATGTTTTTTTTTTTGAAATTTTACATATGAAATTATATACGATACTTATAGAACATAATTTTTAAATTTTTTGTCTGTATTTTGTTTGTTAATGATATTTTTTTTTTTGAAAAAATATTATTAAAAAAAAATCTAGTTTAATATAATTTTAACTGGTGGTTTAAGAACAAATGGATAAATACGCCAGTTAAACTGATCTTAGTTAGCCTTTTTGTTGAAAGTTCAGAAAAAGCTTCGTATTTTCTTATAGAACCTTGTTAGATGAGAAAACGGTTAATTAAGGCATGTTAGAACTTGTTTTTGTGAGCTACCGCCTTTAACGGGAGAACTTGAATAGCGGGCTTTATGACAAATGACAACCTGTTACTACCATAAATAAAACATGCCTGTGGGATATATTCTAAGTAACATTCCCATGTTTTTAGAGATCTGTAAATAATAATATAAATTTATTAACTGCTTTATATTTTTATATACTTTGAAGTACCTGAAATATATTGGCACAGTGTTCATCCAGTTGTCAAAATTTGATCATTTTTTTTATTGATAACACTAAAGCTCGTCAATAGCTACAAATAAAAAAAAAGTCGGTTGACAAACAGAGGAGAAAAAGGTACTGAACTGTTTTGTGTTTGCCTATTTATCTATCACTAGCAGAACCTGCGGCTTCGCTCGCGGTCAAACTACGAAAAATACGAAATTTCATGCAAATATGTCCAAGGAATAAAAAGTTTCATACAAACTTTTATTATCTATTTCACCCCCTTGGGGGTTGAACTTTGAAAAATCCTTCCTTAGTGGATGCCTTCGTCATAAGAGGAATATGCGAGCGAAATTTTAAGTTTCTAACCCTAAGGGTTTGGCCTGTGCGTTGATTACATCAGTCACTTTGTCACTTTTGCCTTTTATATATATAGATTATTGAAAATCATATAGACTCTACGTATAGATTAAAATCTAAAAAGATCTATATGTCGAAATTTTATAGTTGAATTTTCCATATCTTGTGCTGTCTAGGATTTGCGTCACGAAAGGCCTAGGCAATTTCCAATCTGGCGTATTTAATGATTGCACTTATTTAGCCGCTATATAAAAAGGAGACTTTGTAAATATGTAGGTATGTATGTATGTATGTATGTATTTATGTATATATGCGTTCAGGCTTTTTTAACGTCCCACTGCTGGGTATGGGTCTCCCTTCAATACGAAGGGGATCAGGCCATAGTCCCAACACGCTGGCCAAGTGCGGGTTGTCGGACTTCACATGTCTTTCGAAAACTTGTTAGGTTCTCTCAGACATGCAGGTTTCCTCACGATGTTTTCCTTCATCGTAAAATAAGTGGTAATCAAGTTAGAAATGATTCGCACATGAGAATATCAGAGGTGCGAGACCGGGATTTGAAACCGCTTCATTCGATTTCCCAAGCGAACGCCTTACCACTAGGCTAATACAGCCTATTTGCAAATATACTGTAGGTTAATTTTGGTTTATTTGAATTAACTTTGTTCAATGGAACCATACACTATTCGAGGCCGTTGGAATCTATCTTAGATACGTGACGTCTTCCTGCATACATATAGATTGAGCGCAAATAGTTGCCTCTTGCATATCTTTACAGTATAACTAAGCATTATAATATCTCATGTTAAGTAGAATGAAGGTGTATATAGCGCTAAAATTAACTTAGAATACTGTGTGGATTAAAGTATATCTCTATATATAAATTACTAGCGACTCACCCACGCTTCGCTTCGGATTCGTCGCTAGACAAAAACAAATCTATCCCACCGGAACCGTACATTTTTCCGGGATGATATATAGCCTATAGCCTTCCTCAGTTAACAGGCTATCTGGCTAATTGTTTTTTTTTCTCACGTAACACTAAACGAAAGATAGTGTCGAAATAAAGTACATGAATAAACACCAAAAATTTCAAGTCACAATTCACAATTACGATTTTTCGCTAAGTATTAGAAATTTTACCATTATTCATTATTATAAATATGAGAAACACATATATAATAAATAGAGAACTTAACAAAAAAAATCGGTTGAAAAACCGAGGTGAAAAATGTACTGAACTGTTTTTTTTTACTTATTTACATATATGTACATACAGATATATTATTAATAATTAGGATTATAGTTTTTCTAAAAACAATTAAAGAGTGCTTGTATGAATGTGTACACGCGCAAGAAGTAAAACTTCTGTATGTTATCGGTACTCTTTATGAAATTAAATTTATGTTTTAAATAATTAGGATAGGTGAGATACTGAAAATAACGCATATAAGGCATGTTACAATCATATATTTATAGAATATCATTTAAGGAAAGAATATAATATAATACATCATTTGTCAGACAATAACAACGGTTACCATGGCAACGAACGTACGTACATTTTTTCGTAACGCATTCACCAGCTTACCCCCCCAAGTCAAGCGTGCGTAAAGAAGTTTTATATAAAAAATACAAAAGGAAATTCAAATTGAAAGTTAAAATAATGAATTGCTCAAATAGTTGAACAGAAACAGAAGACTTTTACCTTCCTGCTTGATTCTGAATAAAAAATAACTGAAAACTTATTCTGAAGATCTAATTTATTCTATGAATATAGCCAAGTTAAATCCTACTGGCTAAATTCACAAAAAGATTGCCAGACTTAACGTAACACGGTATCCATAACGTAACACAGGCCTCGTAGCTTACCATGGAACTAGATGGTGCTGTGTGTTAATGTCCCAACATATTTAAAATTATTGAATATTTCATTTCATTGAATCAACAAGTACATTGTATACATCGAGTGGTTAAATGTAAACCGGGTTTTCAATAGTTTTGTTAAAGCCTGGGAAGTTATTGTTATATTATTGTAAGTCCTGACCGAGCTGCAAGCTTCATCGAATACCTAATTGAAATAATAGTATAAAAGCTAAGTTATATCATTCCCCGACCTATCTGTATACATCATATCTAATATATTTAAACGAGTAATTCTTGTATATTTATATATTTATTTATACCGGCGATCTCGGAAACGGCTCTAACGATTTCGCTGAAACTTAGTATGTGGGGGTTTTTGGGGGGCGAAAAATCGATCTAGATTAGTTTTATGTCTGGAAAAACGCGTATTTTTGAGTTTTCATACGGTTTTCTTTCGCATTATTCCATGCAAAATATGTTAATAATTTTGCACACTCTGGCATAAGCATCGTAGCCAAGCAGGCTCGAATCCTGGTCGGATACAAAGAGTTTACTTTTGTTTTTTTTTGTACGGTCGCGGGTTCAAGGCCCGCTGAGGGCATTCATTTGTGTGATGAGCACGAATGTTTTTACTTCAGTCATGGGTGTTTATATTTATAACATGTATGTATTTAAAGTTATATATGTGTAGTGTATCAACTATCTGGTATCCATAACACAGGCCTCGTAGCTTACCATGGAACTAGATGGTGCTGTGTGTTAATGTCACAACATATTTATTTATTATCGGAATAAAAAATAGCTTATAGCATTTGGTGGTAATATAGCTTCCTATTAATGAAAGAATTTAATATCCAGAACCAAATTTCAGAATAAGATCAGTGATTTTAGAGACAACCCCCATAAACAAACTTACAAAACTTTATCTAATATATAAAATTCTCGTGTCACAGTTTTCGTTGCCATACTCCTCCGAAACGGCTTGACCGATTTTGATGAAATTTTTTGTGCTTATCCGGTATCTATGAGAATCGGCCAACATCTATTTTTCATCCCCCTAAATGTTAGGGGTAGTCCACCCCTAAATTTTATTTTTTATTTTTTAGACAAAATTTTTAATTTCTATATTTTTATGATACAACATATAAAAATACATACAATCCTCAATTTTCACCCTTCTACGATCAACCCTTATTTTTTAATAGCCATTTTAGTAATAGGAAATTATTTATATGGCAAAACAACGTTTGCCGGGTCAGCTAGTATCTTTATAATATTACGAGTGTTAAAATGTTTGTATAATAAAAAGCAAATTTACCTCAAATGGAAATCGAACACGTACTGCTTAAAATATTACAAGATGATAGTCAAATCCATACATAACCAAAGTCAAGGGCAGTGAGTAGTATAACGTCATATAATATTGCCATTGTTTTCCTTTGTGTACGGAACCAAGGCGTGTTCCGTGAACGCATCACGCATACTAAGGTGCGACAAGCAAGTATAGCAAGAAATACTAGCTCTGGTTCTGGCTTTGTTTGTTTTTATACCTAGAAACTTAAATAATACTTTCTTAGCTTTACGCGAATAATTGACATCTGTACACCTATACATATTATAATAAAATTGTAACTAAGCCGAATCTATACATTAAATATTTTTTGGAAAATCTTATTGAAATAGACATTATTATCGATACGAATCGCCGAATCTATAGTTTAGATTTTTTGTCTGTCTGTCTGTCTGTTACCGCATCACGGGAAAACCACCGGACAGATTTTGATAAAATTTGGTATGATGATAGCTGGTTACCCGGGTTAACATATAGGATACTTTTTACTGCGGGAAAATATCTCATCTCTGAGCTAAACGTTAAAACGCAACTAGGGACGAACCCGAGCGGAGCGAGGGTGAGTTGCTAGTTTTAAATAAAACTATCTTTTCGGATTATTTCGCAGATTTATTTTGATTTTTGGTTCCCGACGTTTCGAATGCTTCACAGCAATCATGGTCACGGGAGAGACTAAGGTTTTAGACATCTCAAAGGCGTTATATACTTGTTACAGACAGTACCTATCCACAATTTTACAAAAAACATTTTAAAAATTCAAAAATAGCACCAGAGTACCTTACAATATTTGTTGATTTTGATTATAAACATTTTTTTAAATTTAAAACTTAGATATACCTACTCGTATCTTAAATTATTTCTTATTTGGCGGATTTATTTTGATTTTTGGTTCCCAACGTTTCGAATGTTTTACAACGGTCACGGGAATTTTTACCGAAAAGATGGTATTTATTTAGAAGTTTAAAGTTGATACTTACAAAATTTTTCTATTTCATTCTGATCATTACGTTATTGAAAATTTAGGGAAAACATATATGTATAGAATTTACCTATGTAACTATATAAAAAAAAATAACTACTCCCATTTTTTTTGATAACGCTTTGATAAAACTCGTCAATAGCTACTAAACAAAAAAAAAAAACAGAAAATCTTTGCTTATTTATGTATTGATGATTGTCAAATGATTTTCTTTTTTTTTATTCAGCTATTAGCGAGATTTAGTGTTATCAATAAAAAAAATGATTTTTTTTTATTATATAGATATTTTTATAAAGATAATAATCTATTCATTTGTTTTTCTCAAATTTTCAAAGATGATTGAACTCTAGATAAAATAAACATGCAATGTACAAACTCCAATTCCTAACTAGTTTATTATATATATATATTTAGATATGGAAATCACGATTTTATAAGTTAATAGTTAAGTCGTAACGAATAAACAAACACACAATCAATGTACATCAGAATCGATCTGGAATATTAATGCAGGCCAACCACCTCGTACTGTCGAATAATTGTTACGTATACATATGTATGTCCGTACACCACCTAACATGCAAAATGAATTTTCAATGTTAAATTATAGGTCATTTGAAACAAATTAGTAATTTAAATAATTAAATGTCTTAAGTATGTTTAGTATATAAATGTAAAATTTTTAAAGCTACGTCTTTTCGGCAAAATTATAAGCAAATCACTTAAGGCTGTGGTACCAGCCAACGGCCTTGAGGATCTGGGCGGAGCTTGTCATTTTCCCCGCGTGACTCGCGTTCCCCCCGCTACATTTTTACGCACGCATTTTATTTATTATCAGGCCGCTAGACCACAGAATAAATAATAGTCTACGCTAGATGCACTCTGTAGATACTTCTTAGGTAGGTACGTCGGCGGCCGGCAAGTGGCTTACCTACTTACTATTGTTTTTATTTAGTCTATACTATAATAAAGCAGTAACTTAGCGAAATCTGTACATTAAATATTTTTTAAAACAATGAATGTAACGTATTATGTATACGATATAGACCCCAAAACAATAGTTTTTAAAATTTTTGTCTGTTTGTCTGTACGCGTTTCACGCAATAAGTAATGAACCGATTTCAACGAAATTTTGTGAACTGATAACTTATTACTCGGGTCAACATTTAGGATACCTTTTACTTTTGGAAAATCTTTGTTTCCCGCGGGAAATCGCAATAACTGGTTTTATCGAGTCCTCCTTAGGAACCCTCCGCTGGCTAAACCTAAAGACATACATCAAAACAATGTACTAAAAAATTGTAGATCTTGAAAAGGCCAACAGAAATATTTACAACAGTATATGTGTATCTCTCAAGGTACACTCGCAATACCTATTCTTATCTATACTTATAGCAAAACTAACTTAGTTAAATCGATGTACGCGTTTCACGCAAAAAGTACTGAACCGATTTCAATTAAATTTTGTATAGTGATAGCTTATCACTCGAGTCAACATTTAGGACACCTTTTACTACAGGCACATTTTTCGTTCCCGCGGGAAAACGCAATGACTGGTTCTATCGAGTCGTCCTTAGAAGTTTATATGGCTAACGCTGGCTGAACCTTAAGAGATACATCAAAACAATGTACTAGAAAATTGTAGGTCTTAAAAAGTTCTACAGAAAAGTTCTCAACGGTATATGTCTATCTCCTAAAGTACACTCGCTATAACTATTTTTATTAAATGATATTACTGTTTTCTTATACGAGTACGTTATCTATACTATAATAAAGCAGTAACTTAGCGAAATGTGTACATTAAATATTTTTTTTAAAACAAACTATAATAAAGCAGTAACTTAGCGAAATCTGTACATTAAATATTTTTTTAAAACAATGAATGTAACGTATTATGTATACAATATAGACCCCAAAACAATAGTTATTAAAATTTTTGTCTGTTTGTCTGTTTGTCTGTACGCGTTTCACGCAAAAAGTAATGAACCGATTTCAACGAAATTTTGTGAACTGATAACTTATTACTCGGATCAACATTTAGAATAACTTTTACTTTTGGAAAATCTTTGTTTCCCGCGGGAAATCGCAATAACTGGTTTTATCGAGTCCTCCTTAGGAACCCTCCGTTGGCTAAACCTAAAGACATACATCAAAACAATGTACTAAAAAATTGTAGATCTTGAAAAGGCCAACAGAAATATCTACAACAGTATATGTCTATCTCTCAAGGTACACTCGCAATACCTATTCTTATCTATACTTATAGCAAAACTAACTTAGTTAAATCGATGTGCGCGTTTCACGCAAAAAGTACTGAACCGATTTCAATTAAATTTTGTATAGTGATAGCTTATTACTCGAGTCAACATTTAGGATACCTTTTACTACAGGCACATTTTTCGTTCCCGCGGGAAAACCCAATGACTGGTTCTATCGAGTCGTCCTTAGAAGTTTATATGGCTAACGCTGGCTGAACCTTAAGAGATACATCAAAACAATGTACTAGAAAATTGTAGGTCTTAAAAAACTATACAGGGAAGTTCGCAATATTATATGTCTATCACCTAAGGTACACTCGCAATTACTATTTTTATTCACTACTCGCGACTCACAGGCTGACCTATCAACGTTTAGCTCAGTTCAGCAGTGAAACGTAACTAGGGACGAACCCGAGCGAAGCGAGGGTGAGTCGCAAGTTTAAAATAATTACGCCATTGTATAAAAACTGAAAAAAAACTTTTAAAAAAAAAATAAAAACCGGCTTCCAGGCACAGAAAAGTAAAAAATAACTAAACGGGGGTTTTCATTTAGAATAGATACCTAATCAGATATTTTCGAAGTCGGTGTGCTTTGATTTGTATTGGCTGGCATCGACTTCGAAAATATCTGATTAGGTATCTATTCTTAATGAAAACCCCCGTTTAGTTATTTTTTACTTTTCTGTGCCTGGAAGTCGATTTTTTTTTTTTTAAGTTTTTATTGTTCCATTTTTGGTGTAGACGTAATAAGCAGGTAATATGTAAGAAGAAAGATTTTTAAAAATATATTCGATTAAGCCATTTATTCAGACCCCTAATGACACTCACAACCCATCTAGGTGTAAAGTTCTCATCCATACAAATTAATCAAGCCCAAACACCAGGTAATTGCTGTAAATCGTTGAGGAGTTTCCTCGACTGTCTTTCGGTTCCATCATCAGATCGACTACAGACCTTCATTAAATAGTAGTGCTTTAAAATACTTAATGAAAAAAAAATAACAAGCGCACTAGTCGCCACTATGATTTTCGAAGGTTTCCCTCGATTTCTCTAAGATGCCATCATCAGATCCTGAAATTTTTATTATGGTACCACCCTTGAGATATCTCCTTTCAAACAAAAAAAGAATCATTAAAATCGGTTCATGAACGACGAAGCAATCCGCGAACATACATAAAATTACACCCACGTAAACAAAAATTTTTATATATTTTTTTTCATAAAATGAAAACTACTGGGCCAAACTATGTTAAATTTTTATGGGACCACATGGCAACTATTCCGCATCAAACAAAAGAAGAATCACGTAAATCGGATCATAAATCTCAGAGTAATCGATGTACATACATAAAAAAAAAAACCAATCGAATTGATAACCTCCTCCTTTTGGACGTCGGTTAAAAAAAGAAATAGGAACATAGGTCTATCGTCCAGTATTGCATGAGCGGCACTGAGTTGGATGGGCGGGGACGGCGCCGACGCGTCCGTCGCACCGCGCAGGGACCCCTCAGTTGCTTGGAAGTAAAAGCCGTAAGCGCCAAAACTATTTCTTTAAATTTAGAAAGTAATATTAAAGTAATATTTATTTATATCTTGGTGCAATGAAAGCACTGACTTTGAAATATTTTTCAATGTAAGTTTCTAGTTAATAAGTTATATATGGCCAAAGAAGAAGGCAAAAATAAGACAAAATAAAGGTGTTTTATATATTTTTTTTCGTATAAGAAAACTTAAATAATTAAATTTCTACTTTGGAACGTTTGTTCAAACTGAAATGAAAAATCACGTAAAAAAGTATGAGAGTTCTAGCATTTATATTTGAAAGGCAGTATGATCTCAAAGATCCCGAAAAAGTTGTTTTTTTCGAGAGTGCAGCCTTAAGTTTGAGTGATAAGTAAAAGCGAAACGTCACTCACTCACTAACTCAACACTTGTATTCAGCCCTTTTTAACGTCCCACTGCAGCTGGGCACTGGCCTCTCTCAATACGAGAGGAATCAGGCTATAGTCCACCACGCTGGTCAATTGCGGGTTGGCGGACTTTCTCTCAGACATGCAGGTTTCCTCACGATATTTTCCTTCACCGTAAGGTAAGTGGTAATCATGTTGGAAACGATTCGCACATGAAAATATTAGAGGTGCAAGACCCGGGATTTAAACCCGCTTCACTCGGTTTCCCAAACGAGCGCTTTACCACTGGGCTACCACTGTCTTTCAACTTAACCCGGTATCTCAAAAATTACTATCTATGCAGCTGAAATTTGGCAGGTAGATACGAATAGTCTATAGGTAAGAGACGATTTTGATGAAATTTAGTACACCTACAGGTAGAATGACCTGAAGTAAAACATAGTTTATTATTAGGCAAAAAGAGCCGCAATCGAGAGAAGCAAGGGTAATTTGCTAATCTATATATATAGAAGGCAAAAATGATTGACTGATTTATCAACGCACAGACCAACCTTTAAGGCTAGCAAATTGAAATTTCGCACACATATTTCTCTTATGACGTAGGCGTTCACTAAGGAAGGGTTTTTTTAAATTCAACCCCCAAGGGGGTGAAATAGGGGTTAAAAGTTTGTATGAAACTTTTTATTCCTTGGACATATTTGCTTGAAATTTCGTATTTTTCGTCGTTTGATCGCGAGCGAAGCCGCGGGTTCTGGTAGTATACAATAATACTAGACCAGTAGATTAAATGTACATAAATATTTGTTACTTCGTACACGCGGCAACATTGTAACGGACCGGACTTTTTTATAAGCATTGTATATGGGATAGTGTTATTGAGCTATTTCTATCCCGGTACATGAAATAGTTCCCACGGGAATTGAGATATTATTATTACTAGAAGTTACTAAAGAAGAGTTAGAGATACTAAGGCAGAGAAAAAGAGAGAGAAAGAGAGAGAGAGAGTGTGTAAAAATTAAAAATGTTATAATAGCATGTGACGTAGACAAGCACTTTCTAAAAATTTGCTTTCTACAATGTCATGGTAATACGTTTCGATATGCCGACATTGAAATATTGTATATCATATATGGATACGCCAATGGAGATGGTCCGAACAATTAAAATGAAAGTGGTGATGGTAGGTATGTCCGCTTTAATATCATTTATGTTTGATTATATCTACTAAAAAAAATCAAGTTTCTATGGAAACGTGTTAGAAGTGAAATTTTATTGGTTATTTTTATTTCAAGTCTGTTAGATTAATAAATTAATAAAATCTTTTAATATTAAACTCAGACAAAAATATGATTCTCACGAAGAGGAGAGAATAATATTTTATCTCTTTCTATCTAGCTGGATTTTTACAGCTATCGCATAGGTATATTCTGAGGGACGAACCCGAGCGAAGTGAGGTTGTAGGGGGTAATTTCTGGATCTATAGAACCGATTTAGATGAAATTTGATAAGAAGATAGTGTGAGACCCTGGGAAGGGCATAAGATGCTTTTTATCCCGGAAATCATACCTTAAAGAGGTGAAAATGGGGATGAAAGTTTGTATGGGGAATCCACCTAGAGACGAACCCGAGCGAAGCGAGGGTGAGTCGCTAATTTATATTAAAAAAGAAATACATTGTAACTGATATATACATTTCCTAACAAATATCTCTACAAAAAATGACGTCGACATGTGACGTTAAGTCAAACAAAAGAATAAAATTCAAAAATCGAAAGTTCTAGCTGTCTAAACACAAATTCGAACTTATGCACACGCAACGTGTGTTTTAATTTTCTCATCCGAAGCGCAATTAACTTCAATTTCGAATGGCGCACTTCTTTTTGAGGACACTTTTGAGATGCTAATCGTGTATCTTGAGTTTTTATATATCAATGGTCTCACGTCTTTGGATGATTTGTACGTTTAAAGTATTAGAAAAACCCACATTTCAGCATATTACTTTAAGTTATGTCCTTATTAATCTTACAGTCGTAGGTTGTATCCTTATTAACGTCGTCGTTGATCGCAGATGAGTCGCAAAAGCCGGCGTCGAAATGTTTACGTGTAACGACTGTTAAGTCACTGGACAAAGGAATGCATAATATAATACGGTACAAAAATTGTATACAACTTCCTTGTATTCAATTTTTTTTTTAATTTTATTAGATGTATGTATTTATCGACATATCCTCGTATTTATTTATTTATTTATTTATTAAGGGATAACCAACAAAAGATACATTGATACGGTATTATACTCATGTGCTGACAATTACATAAATGTTCTTTTAATTATAGGTTACCACAAGATGCATATCGCGTCAGTAAAATTAGTGAATTCTAAATTAATTTAATTGCAAAGTGCAAGTTTAATTAAAAAAAGAGAAATAATAAGTATGTATTCAGCCCTTTTTAACGTCCTACTGCTGGGCACAGGCCTCCCTTCAATACGAGAAGGATCAGGCCATAGATTGGCCATGCTGGCCAAGTGCGGGTTGGCGGACTACACATGTTTTTCGAAAACTTGCTAGGTTCTCTCAGACATGCAGGTTTCCTCACGATGTTTTCCTTTACCGTAAGGCAAGTGGTAATCATGTTAGAAATGATTCGCACCTGGAAATATCAGAGGTGCGAGACCCGGGATTTGAACCTGCTTCACTCGGTTTCCCAAGCGAGCGCGTTACAAACATACAAACTTTCGTACTTACTTACTTAATACTTCGGAAAAATATCGAGTTTGTTTGTTTTGTTTGTTTGTTTGGTGGAATTGAAAAATTCGTTTTTTTTGGATAGTCCATTTATCGAGGAAGGCTTTAGGCTATATATCATCCCGAAAAAATTTACGGTTCCCGTGGGATAAATTTGTTTTTGTCTAGGGACGAATCCGAAGCGAAGCGAGGGTGAGTCGCGCTAGTATTTCATAAAACCACTTTCACGCTTTAATTTCAATACAAAATGCTAATGTTATAACAAATGTAATATATAAGTAGGCGTGTGAGTAATTGAAACAATTCTGTTTAGATTATAATCGTTGGTACGTTTTGCATATGTGTGAACTCAATTTTTTACCCTACTGTGTCAGTTTTCTTTGTCATTATAATATAATCCTCGCTTTACAATAGTATGAATGAAAGTGTTTTAGTAATAAATATGTTTGATAGTATGATTTTTCAAATGACGTCGAGTCGATTTTTTACTTAGAGATATTTTATGAGTCGGACTGTCAACAGGCTATTTTATGTCCTGATACATTTTTGGTACCAATACATTTTTATGTATTGGTACATTTTTATCATTCCTTGGTTCGTGGCGTAAATAACGGCCATTCTAGGAAAATAACCCCATTTTCGCATACATCTATGAATACGCTTATATTTAATTTGGAAAATAAATGAAAATGGTAAGCATGTCTTCTTGAAATGTCAAATCTATTATTAAATAAATGCTTATTATTACATATGGAAGTTAAATTTTTTTGTTACAAATTAGTCATTCTTTTTAAGTTCCCAAAAATTCTTAGTAGGTATTATAAATTACCACATATTATATTTTGTAAGTAAAAAACACTTAACCAAACTAATGAACGCACTTTGCATTTTAAATAAAAATAGTATCTATCTAATTATTCGATATAAATACAGTAGCTCCAAACACTGTACCGTGGTATAACCCGCGAACTCTAGGCGCGCACGCAATACAAATGCAGGCCCTTGGGAGCCATACTGTGCAGTTTTCCTGGATACATTGTGCCTGTAGCGTTAGTCGAGTTATCGCGTGAGACGAGTTAACTTTAACTTGTAAGTTTAAACTTATATTAGAATTAAGCAGTTAAAAGTAACCAAAAGTTAAATATTTAAGTGTATAAGAGGACGTTAGTGTTTATTATTTAGTAAGATCCGTTTTATTTTTCCAAAACATCGCAATAACTGTACGTTACATATATAATTCGATAAAGTATCATTTGACAATGTAAGCCAAGTGTCTGGATATACTGTATTTTAGATAAACTGTGGATTTTAAAGTACCTTTTAGCTGTAAAAGTACTGTTATTTGTCCCTTCATCGAGAGCACGAAGGAGCCAACGTCCTTTTTTAACAGGGTATTTACCTGATATTGCAAAATTAACCTTATTTCAATTGAATACGATTGATATTTGATTTTGTGGAGAATTTGTTTGAAGTGTTTTGGTTCAAGATCAGGGGTCATCAAGTTTAAATTAGTTTCTAATAGTTATAGTTGTTTGGTATTTATAATTCCAAATATTTATTTTTATTTTTAAATAGCTATGTTCTGCTGGCGACTTCGCTTGCGTCGTTTATTTCTAAGGGTTGTAGTGTGATGGTTAGATATAGATTATATACACCATTCTCAATAAACAGACAATAAAATGTAAAAATAATTTCAAATGTAACGGTTAGATCCAGGGATCAGCGTTCAAACTAACAAAACAAACAATATTTTTATTTATAATATTAGTTACTAAAATAATCATCTACTCGTATATCTATACTTAATATTATAAAGCTGAAGAGTTTGTTTGTTTGTTTGTTTGGTTGAACGCACTAATCTCAGGAACTACTAATCCGATTTGAAAAATTCTTTTTGCATTAGGTAGACCGTTAACTGAGGAAGGCTATAGGCTATATATCATCCCGGAAAAATGTACGGTTCCCGTAGGATAGATTTGTTTTGTCTAGGAACGAACTCGAAGCGAAGCGAGGGTGAGGCGCTAGTATATAAATAAAATTGAAGTGTCTGTTTGTAATGTCAAAATAACAGCTTGATACTAAATGCAAATGGAATTATATATGGTACTTATAAATACTAATAATAATAATATAGTCGGTGTGCGTTGATTTGTGTTGGCTGGCACCGACTTCGAAAATATCTGATTAGGTATCTATTCTAAATGAAAACCTCCGTTTAGTTATTTTTTACTTTTCAGTGCCTGGAAGTCGGTTTTTTTTGGAGTTTTTATTTTTCCATTTTTAGTGTAGACGTAATAAGTAGGTAATTTGTAAGAAGAAAGATTTTTAAAAACATATTCGATTAAGCTATTTATTCAGACCCCTAATGACAGTCACAACCCATCTAGGTGTAAAGTTCTCATAAATATAAATTAATCAAGCCCAAACACTGGGTAATTGCTATAAATCGTTATCGTATAAAGTTCCCTCGACTGTCTTTCGGCTCCATGCTTCTTCACATGGCATTCGAAAACTTGCTAGGTTCTCTCAGACATGCAGGTTTTCTCAGGAGAATCACAAAAGCTCCTTCCACCACAACAACACATCTTATTCTCATGGTAAAACATATTATAACAAAACTCATATTTAGGGAATTTCGATTGATTTGGTTTTTTGTAAACTTAAGCAAAGCCAGGGTCGTCGCTAGTATTTTAAAAAAGCCTATATTATTATTCTCTACGGTCCATTCTTTAACAAGCCCTGTTATACATAAACTTGTTCATTGACCTTTAGTGAAATGCATTCGGAATGTATTGGTCGTTTTGCAAAAAAAAAAACACACACATTTCAACGTAAATTCATTAGCGATGCCTTCATAATTTTATGCAAAACTTGTTTTCAAAATACTAATTTTATTTGGGACCGAATATTTTTTTTATCAAATAAAAGTTTTGATTGTATACTAGCAACATACCATTGCTTCGTTCAGTAACAAGCCTACTTGCCTAGCAGAATATATTAATTACTAGCACTACCCGCGGCTTCGCCTACATTTAAACTTACGATATAAATATCAGTTTTACAATAATGTATGGAAGCCCGATGCCTGATTTGTTGACATTTATGATTACTGCTCCGCTCCCTTGGACATTAGCAGGATGATATATAGCCTATAGCTTTCCTCAATAAATGGGCTATCTAATGCAAAAAGTTTTTTCAAATCAGATTAGTCATTTCCGAGATTAGCGCGTTCAAACAAACAAACAAACTCTGTCTCTTTATAATATTAGTATAGATTCTAGGTCTTATTATATAATTATCTGTGTACTGTGATTAGTGTTTAAAATTAGATTTCAAAATAGCCTAAATACTAATTTAACATATTATTATTTTTTTTATTTCATTTTTGCGACTCGTGTCACTTTAATTTTTTGTCTATTGTAATCGCCGCATTTTATACTAGAGTGAATCACTAAACCCTGCAGATGTTAAAAACTGCAGGATTTTCTTTGGGTTACACCCTTTTATTTCATCTAGGCCTACAAATTGTTTTCCTAGATCTAACATACGTAATATTTTGAAATTAATTCCAATCTAATGTACTTGAAAGTTTTTTCTCAACGGTGCTAAGTTTTTTGTCTTACGGTGAACGAAAAAATCGTGAGGAAACCTGCATGTCTGAGAGAACCTGGCAAGTTTTCCAAAGATATGTGAAGTCTGCCAACCCGTACTTGGCGTAGTTTTACAAAATGAACCGATGCAAATGGAGCTAATAGAAAACACCAGTAGACTATAAAAGCCAAAAAGCGAGACAAGCCCCATTATATATCTAGGGAAATATAATAGCGTAAATAAAAATCTCTAAGCTCAAACAAATATTATCTAAATATTAAACTTATCTAAAAAAAAAACATATATACGGTCGAATTGAGAACCTCCTCATTTTTGGAAGTCGGTTGGAAAAAAGCCAATACAATTTTTATCCGTGTTTTATCCCGGGGGAAACCATGATTTACTATATAAACATATGTTAAAGGTCGGGATTCGAATCCACGATCTACGATGTAATAGGATGTAAATGCCAATGGCACAAGCCACAAGGACATCACATTGTTTTGTTATGTATGAATAATAATAAATTGAATCGAATAAGAGGCTATTTAATATAATATTATTATTTACGTTTAAAGATAAGTAGTTATGTATAAGATAGTTGTGAAGTTGATAGTTTAACATAACTCGAATGAACATCATTATTGAAAATTTGAGGACAACATATTATAAACTAGCGACTTATCCTCTCTTCGCTCGGGTGCGTCCCTACGTTTTAATTTTTTGAGCGAAACCCTAATTCTTTTTCTAAAATAAAAGTAGCCTAAGTTACTTCTTATAATATCAGCTATCTGCCAGTGAAAGTCCCGTTAAAATTAGTCCAGCCGTTTCGGAGATTAGCCGGAACAAACAGACAGACAAAAATTTTAAAAATTGTGTTTTTCTTATAAGTACCGTATATAATTCCATGTGCATTTAGTATAAAGCTGTAATTTTGACATTACAAACAGACACTTCAATTTTATTTATTTGTATAGATGTATAAGATATATTTTACCTATCCATATAAAAAAAAAATTTAGAAAAATAAAAAACCCGGACCCTAACTAGTAGTAGCCTCAAGACATAAACACAACTAAATCATATTTATCGTCGTAGAAAAGAGCTGCCCGACAGTAAGACACTAAGTTACTTATTATATTATATATCTATTTATGTGGTCTGAGCGAGAATCGAACCAGTTAAGTCATCGAGCTTTAGAATTAAAGCTGTTTGCAAAAAATCAATTCGGTGTAACATTTTGGTGTATAGGTACCTACATGGTAACTCGATTTAAAAAACAAGGAAACAAAAAAAAATAATTATTAATTTAAAAGCATTTTGAAGTCGTGTAGGTACTATTTAGATAAAAAGTTATTATTAAAGTACACATAAAATATGTAAAAAATATGTTGGGACATTAACGCACAGCACCATCTAGTTCCATAGTAAGCTACGAGGCTTGTGTTATGGATACCAGATAGTTGATACACTACACATATATAACTTTATACATACATATTATAACTATAAATATCCATGACTGAGTACAAATATTCGTGCTCATCACACAAATGAATGCCCCCAGCGGGACTCGAACCCGCGACCGCTGGCACAGCAAGTAAAGTCACTACAAACTGAGCCAAACGTGTCATCGCAGCACATGGTTTTAATGTTTTTTTTTATAATTTTAGATACTCTAAATTTAAAACAAAGCTTTGTTTAAACTGTTCTAGTTTATTAGCACGTGGGAAGAACAGTAAGTATAGCTAAATGAAGCTGTACAATAATATGAATGGAGCATAATCATCTGCATGAGATAAAATCTTTAACGGTTATCCCACAACGGTAGTATAAACTAGATCTGGGAAAGAGCCCCTTTCACATTAAAGTGACATATCGATATATATTTCAAAACGAATCATATAAAACGTACCTATATATAAACAATACACTTTGCATTTTTTTTGCAGCACTTTGTCCATTTTGTTTACTATCTGTAGTAACTGTTTGTAGTGACTCTACTTGCTGTGCCAGCGGTCGCGGGTTCGAGTCCCGCTGGGGGCATTCATTTGTGTGATGAACACGAATGTTTGTACTCCAGTCACGGTTATATTTATAATCTGTGTGTATTTATATAATATGTGTAGTGTATCAACTATCTAGTATGGATACCAGAAACACAAGCCTTGTAGCTTACCATGGAACTAGATGGTGCTATGTGTTAATGTCCCAACATATTTATTTATATTGTAACTCGATATTGTGATTATAAAAAACAATATAATTTCGCATATATTGAGTGCAAAGTTCAAAGCCATCAGCAATGTTAAGTTACAATGTTATACTTATCAGGTTATACTCGTATGTATGCTTTTTAAGGCATTTATAATCCACAATCAGTGAATAACTTTAAACGGATATTTCCGGATTTTGGTGCAGAGAGCGTGAGATTGAGAGCGTACGATTATTCGTATTACTAGTGACTCACCCTCGCTTCGGGTTCGTCTCTAGACAAAAACAAATCTATCCCACGGGAACCATAAATTTTTCCGGGATGATATATAGCCTATAGCCTTCCTCAGTTAATGGGCTATATAATGCAAAAAGAATTTTTCAAATCGGATAAGTGGTTTCTGAGATAAGCGCGTTCAACCAAACAAACAAACAAACTCTTCAGCTTTATAATATTATACTAGTATAGATTTCGTTTTAAACTACATTATTTGCAGTTTCAGACTGTAGTATGTGTGCTGAAAAAATATAATTAAAATTTACATCCGGTCTAAAAAAATTAATAAAGATATTGATAAATAACGCATTTTTTATATATTGCCTGAAAAAAATCACGATAGTACAAAAAATAAAAATCGCCCAGGTACAATATATTAAAAAGAGGTTAGTATAGATATAATACATTAGATACGTTTTATACTTTAGTATAGATTTCTCAAAGATGAGATATTTTCCCGCAGTAAAAAATATTCTATGTGTTGACCCGGATAACCAGCTATCATCATACCAAATTTCATCAAAATTTGTCTAGTGGTTTTCTCTTCCTACCTTCCCAGACAGACAGACAGACAAAAATTCTAAAAACTGTAGATTCGGCGTCTGTATCGATAATAATGACTATTTCAATAAGATTTTCCAAAAAATATGTTATGTACAGATTCAACTCAAAATTTTATTATATGTATAGAAAGAAGTATTGATTTTTATATATAATGTTAATAACACTAATTAATAGTTGGTACAACAATACGTTACAAAAGGTCGAGTAATCCTCGACATTATGTGACAATTATAAATTATTATTTGTCAATACCGTTTTAATCACGATCCATGAATTTTACTATTTTACTAGAAATACCAGGTGACGCGTTAAACGGGTTGAGACCTCAAAATCTATACATATAATAAAACTGTAGAGGTCGAATGTCTGTACATAGAAAAAAAAAATGCTAAAAACCGAGTCAGGGGATGTAAGAAGAGAAAGAGAACAAATCCAGTTTTTTTTTCAAATTTTTTGTTTGTTTGTTTGTCTGTATGATTTAAATGAAATTTTGTATGGTGGTACCTTATATCCCCGGTCAACATCTTAGATACTTTTCATCCCGGATAATTTTAGAGTTTCCGTGGGATAGTTAAAAAACTATAGTAACTTATATAGCTTAGTACACAAAAACTACCGATTGGATTTTAATGAAACTTTACAATAATATAGTTCATACATAAAAATAACAAATAGGCTACTTTTTATCCCGTAAATAGGTACGGTTCCCGTGGGATAGATGTTTTTGTTTGTCTGGAGGCGAACCCGAGCGAAGCGAGGGTGAGCCGCTACTTTAAAATATAATTTTAAAATAATGTGCGAAATTTTAGCTTAAAACTGACAAAAATTGGTGAATTGAATTGAATATTGGTAATATCCCATCAAAAACATTAATGTGAAATGAGAGCTAAGTTCAATATTACGAGTATAATATACATATATGCCTTGGTTGTTGACTTCAACAAGAAAAGGAGTGAGATCAAAATGGTTGCCAAGTGTCATATAATTATAATATAATATTAATGTTTAAATTTGTTTATATTGCTTATAAAAGAATAAGATTAAAGCACTTCTTAGAGTGCTACAAAGCAATCGAAACGTCGAAACCCAAAAAAAAAAAAGAAGTTTTTGTATCAAAGTTTATCATAAACATATTGGTGTGTCATTAACACACAGCACCATCCAGTTCCATTGTAAGCTACGAGACTTGTGTTATCGATACCAGATAGTTGATACACTGCACATATCATATTATAGATAAAAACACCCACGACTGGTGTACAAACATTCGTGCTCATCACACAAATGAATGCCCCCAGCGGGACTCGAACTCGCGACCGCTGACACAGCAAGTAGGCTCACTACATACTGAGCCAAACGTGTCTACTCCTTATTTTCAAAGTCGATCAAAAATGAAAGAATTTAATAATATGTCATCAAACAAAAGTGACAATGCATTCGTATCTGGGCCTACATTAGCATACAATAGCCGTCTTTTAGTTCAGGTCGTTGACACGTACAATGTAGACGATAAAACACAAGGAAAGTTGCTATATATGTATGGAATTTGCTTTTAATCTTTTTTAATTAAGGCTCTAAAAACGACTGACTTAATGTTTATTTTAAACAATATTGTGATTGTGAACTGATTCTGCTGCCTATTATTTTTATGTCAATTTATATAAAGACGAGAAGAAATTTTCTATATATGTAACTAGCGACTCACCCTTGCTTCGCTTGGATTCGTCCCTAGATTAATTCCCCATACAAACTTTCATCCCCATTTTCACCCCCTTATGATTTCCGGGATAAAAAGTATCCCATGTCCTGTCCAGGGTTTCAAACTATCTCCTACCAAATTTTATCTAAATCGGTTCAATAGATCCAGAGATTACCTCCTACAACTTTACAAACTCACAAACTTTATCTTTATAATATTACTAACGACTCACCCTCGCTTTGCTCGGGTTCCCAATACAAACTTTCATCCCCATTTTAACCCCCTTAAGGGATGATATTATCATAGATTATGCCCTATCAAATGTAATTTCTTCTACGCTGTGTAAGCATAGAAGGAATTTATTATTTTTATATTATTAATTGATGTTTCGGCTATCGGCGGATCTCAATAACCTATCGATCTGTGGCTTTTCTTAATATCGATAGGCATTTAACATATTAATTTATATGAAGCTAGAAATTTGGCATAAGGCAAATTTCTATTTCTTGAAAGGAAAACTTGGAGAAGTATTGAAAACTGCCGTAAATCATATATAATATGGATTATAAAGCTGAAGAGTTTGTTTGTTTGGTTGAATGCGCTAATCTCAGGAACTACTGGTTGGAATTGAAAAATTTTTTTTATGTTGGATAGTCCATTTATCGAGGAAGGCTTTAGGCTATATATCATCCCCGAAAAATGTACGGTTCCCGTGGGATAGATTTGTTGTTGTCGAGTAACAAACCCGAAGCGAAGCGAGGGTGAGTCGCTAGTCGTATATAATATGGAAAATAATACGAGTAGTACGTCACCGCATCATGTATCATATTATAGGAGAATGTAACAAAACATATTTTATAATGTATATATTATGAAGATACGTTTGGCTCGGTTCTTCGCAGGTTCGAGTCCCGCTGGGGGCATTTACTTGTGTGATGAACAGTTTATATTTGTATTTATATTTATAATATATGTGTAGTATATCAACTATCTGGTATCCATAACACAAGCCTCGTAGCTTTAAACCATGGAACTAGATGGTGCTGTGTGTTAATGTACCAACGTATTTATTTATTTTCCCTTATTTTAAACACTCAATTGTAAATATACTCAATTAAAAAAATAATATATTTCCAAAAAATTAAGGTGTATTCTAATTTTATATAATGTTTTCCTTAACATCATATTTTTACTTTGAAACTATCCTGTCACCTTCCGCGATGATGCCACGTAATATTGAATGAGTCAACATTATCTATAGACATAGTACGATTGTAAATTTCTTCGAATGATAACAAAATAATTTGTAATTTTGACACGTTTCCATTATCTTAACTAACTTTGTAATCAAATTTTGGGTTCATTTTAACCATCTTGTAATTGTCGAATGGTTTTGAAACTTCGTAAGCAATTCGGATGAATATCCATACTAACATTAAATCTGTTTGTCTGTTACGCTTTCACGCTTAAGCCAGTGAACAAATTTTGATAAAGTTTGGTACAGACAGGATTGGGACCTTGGAGAAGGATATAAGATACTTTCTGTCACAAAATGAAACTTGAAAGGGGTGAAATAGGGGTTGAAAGTTTGTATTGAGGCAAATCATTTCTCAAGTTAAGGACAAAAAAATCATTACATCCTATAATTATGGTTTAGGTTTAGGATCGATCAGGGTAAAATAGGGGATGATTTCAAGTTTCTTTTTAAAGTACTTACCTACTTTTCTATACCTATTTATTTAATCATTTATTTCAGGCAATATTTACAAAAAGATCTTAAATATGTAAACAGAGGCCCATAAAATATATACCTTAAAAATATATAAACTATTTAACATGTAGTGTCGACGTAGACGTATCAGCGGGGAAACGACCCCGGAACTTCTTCTGGACGTAGTCTACCTATGTATATATAGTCTATCTATTCACTAGTATACAATAACTAAGTCTTCAAACTGATCTGATGATGAAGCTAGAAGATGGATTCTGGAATTGTCCTATCGCTACTATAATCTTCAGAATGGGCTCATATAATTTTGTTCTGTAGGTCAAAAAAGTTATGTTTTTTTGAAGTTCTTTTGGCACGTTTGGAAAAAAATATGAGAGTAAAATTTTTACGATGCGCGCGCACACCGACAGTCAAAAAGCGACATGATGAAGTTAGCTGATAACAGCTGTTTGTTGCCATGGTAACCGTTGTCTGACAAATGATGTTAAATATTATATTCTTTCCTTAAATGATATTCTATAAAATATAAATATATGATTGTAATATGCCTTATTTAATTATTTTATTAATTTATCATTCCTTTTACAAACAGAGAGTTGTGACATATGAGATGAAATCTTTAGCTATTTTTGTTCTGTTACGCCAAAGAAGTACCGTAAACCGGGGCTACTTTGACATAGTTTGGAAGGTTTTTGTGGATTAACTTTTTTTTGAAGTCTTCTATTCTTGTTTTTTCTTTCTAGTCTGAGCAATTGATGTTTTAGCTACAAGTTTAGCAGTAATCCAAGGTGTTCAGAGCATCGCTTAGTACCCAATTTTTTTTTAATTTGGTGTCAAAGTAGCCCCGGGTGTGGGGCTATTTTGACATAACATCTAATTTCATCAAAAGTCGTAGTTTTGCAACCGCAGGGCTACTTTGACGCTTAAAAAATTAAGCTTTGTGTTATATTTAGTGAAAGAGACCATAAAAACGCCAAAAAAATAAAAAAAATCAAGGAAATCAACGGATTTATTAAGTTCTCAATTTCTTACAGTTTAATAATTGTTTTATTTGCTTATAACTACAAAAATAGACAAAATGAACAAAAAACTTCTTAACAATATTAGGCCCATTGGCTCATTTTTTGGCTTGATCATCAGGTATTATAGGAACTTTCATCACACTAAATCAACAAATTACATCTAAAATACAATGTCACTCCGAGTCCTCACGGTGCTCGCACTCATAGGCAGGGTTTCAGGGTTCATATTGTTAAGAAGTTTTATGTTAATTTTGTATGTCTATTTTTGTAGTTATAAGCAAATGAAACAATTATTAAAGTGTAAGAAATTGAGAACTTAATAAATCCGTTGAATTCCTTGATTTTTTTATTTTTTTTGACGCTTTTATGGTCTCTCTCACTAAATATAACACAAAACTTAATTTTTTAGTTGTCAAAGTAGCCCTGCGGTTGCAAAAAATCGACTTTTGATGAAATTAGACGTTATGTCAAAGTAGCCCCGGTTTACGGTATTACTTCTTACGTGCGTACATAAGTACACACACACGTTTTTTTTAAATACTATTGAAATGATTTGTTAATGGTTATCAATACTAATATAAAGAGGTAAAGTTTGTAACTTTGTATGTTTGGTGATCTCTGAAACTACCGATCCGGTTCTGAAAATTCTTCCACTAATAGAAAACCTTATCGTTGAGTGCCATATGCTATTTTTTACTTCGATAAGAATATGTTTGCTATTAGAAGTGTATGTATTCAGCCCTTTTTAACGTCCCACTACTGGGCACGGGCCTCCTTTCAATACGAGGGGAATCAGGCCATAGTCCAACACGCTGGCCAAGTGCGGATTGGCCGACTTCATATGTCTTTCGAAAACTTGATAGGTTTTCTCAAACATGCAGGTTTCCTCACGATGTTTTCCTTCATCGTAAGGCAAGTGGTAATCATGTTAGAAATGATTCGCACATGAAAATATCAGAGCTGCGAGACCCGGGATTTAAACCCGCTTCACTCGGTTTCCCAAGCGAGCGCGTTACCACTGGGCTACCACTGCCCTTAATTAGAAGTTAGAAGTATTAGTAGCTTTAATAAAATTAGGAAACGATTTGAAAATAAAATATACTATTTTAGTATACATAAAAATATTTAATTGGCTTTGCGGTAATTTATCAATGATAATAGTTAAAGAAATTAATAGTTTTGATAAGAATATACTCGTATACTTCTCATGTGTTGAAGGCGAAATGGAGTCATAATAGCAAAGTACTGCACTTAGATTTTACAAGGACTAATTTCAATATCATTCATTGTAATTTAATTTAAGTGAAAGCTCCTGACTTTGCTTGCTTTGAGGAAAAATAAGGTACTGCCAGTATATATGTGTGTTTGTTAGTCATCGTTGTTCTAAGAAAGCCCTTGTATTTATAAAATTAGCTAAGGTAAAGCAAGAATATTTTAGAGTTTATTCAAACGAAAACGCAAATGAGTCCCGAAAATAACGTAATTTTTTAACGTTTGACTCAGAGATGAGATATTTTTCCGCAGTCAAAAGTATCCTATACGTTGACCCGGATAACCAGCTATCATCACACCAGGTTTCATTAAAGTCTGTCCTGTGGTTTTTTTGTGATGTGGTCACAGACAGACAGACAAACATTCTAAAAACTATAGATTCGGCCTCTGTATCGATAATAATGTCTATTTCAATAAGATTTTCCAAAAAATATTTAATGTACAGATTCGGCTTAGTTACAATTTTAACATATGTATAGATTAGCGACTTACCCTCGCTTCGCTTTGTTTCGTCCCTATCTTAATGTATGTATGTCGACTAAATTTTATCCAAATCAAACCAGCCGTTTCAAAGAGAAGGAGTGACAAACATACGCACACGCATACAAACGTTCGCATGTACAATACTTATTAGTCTGATCGATTTTTAAAACAATAGGAGGAAAAATTTTACAAATCACAATTAAGTCATTAGATATTTGTTATTTACCATTTGGCAACTTCCGTTTGTTACGGAAAAGTTTTTTTGGTAATTTTATGTAAAACTAACTAACAAGGCACACTCCATGAAAAACTTTTGTTTTAAGTACAGTATTACGAGTACATACTATTTGTGTACTCAATGCTATATTACAAGCTGAACATGTATCATCTTGTTTTGATCTTTTGAACAAATAAATATAAATAAATAAATATGTTGGGACATTAACACACAGCACCATCTAGTTCCATGGTAAGCTACGAGGCTTGTGTTATGGATACCAGATAGTTGATACACTACACATATATAACTTTAAATACATGCATATTTTATATATAAATACCAATGACTGGGGTATAAACATTCGTGCTTATCACACAAATGAGTGCCCTTAGCGGGACTCGAACCCGCGACCGCTGGCACAGCAAGTAGGGTTACTACAAATTAAGAAAAACGTGTCGTAAACCAAATGAATCTTATTTTGTTTGATGGAGTTTATACATTTGATTCTCACTTGAATCAATTCATCGAATTGTTACTATAAATGCGAAAGTTTAAAATTTGTATTACTTCTTCACGCTAGATGAAAAAAGGCTGAACGAATTTCGATGAAATTTAGGGCATAGATGGACTAAGCTCGAGTAACATATAGGTATTGTTTGGGACCTAGGTACACATCTGAACTATGCAGGGCTAAGTTGGTAGTAATACTAATAATAGCCAAAATGCCTTGAAAACCATGTAAAGGCATTGACTCTATCGACATAGGACAATAAGAATGAGATATAGAGTGTACTCACTCAAACTACAGTTTATTAAAATAAACTTTTACAAGCACTTTGTATACCAGATTATTAATATTATAAATACAAAAGTTTGTATGAGTGTACGTTTGTTAGTTCTCCACCTGAAATGGGGTGGACTTGGATGAAATTTTAGTACACAAATAACACTACTAATCGTTTTTTTTTTTAATTAGCACGGCAGCCATTTTGAAATACGCCATCCTGGTTTTTTATTATTTGTTGTTATAGCGGCAATAGAAGTACATACTGTGAAAATTTCAACTCTTTATCTACCTACGGTTCATGAATTACAGCCCACTGACAGACGGACGGACAGCGGAGGCTTAGCAATAGGGTACCGTTGGCACTCTTAGGGCACGGAACCCTAAAAAGGCACCTACAGACCTGAATGAATCGAAAATAACTCAATAGTTTTAAATAAAAGTATCTTATCAGATTATTTCATCATTTAGTATGTGAAGTTTAGTTATGGAATTCAAAAACACAAACAGTGTATAAGGAAATAAAATTTTCCACGTCTAATGTTTAATCAACACTTCTATGAAAGTTTATCTTATCTATATCGAAATCATCGATATTATTTATAAATTAGTGTTTGTAATGTACTTGTTGTGAATTGCTGTTTGAAAGTGAACAAGTTATAAGGTAATTTTAAGCTATTTTAATTAATAATATGTATTCTTGAATTAACTAATTATATAAATGCGGAAGATTGTAAGTTTTTATTGTTAATTAGCGACTCACCCTTGCTTCGTTCGGGTTCGTCCATACTTACGTTATTACGTTTAGTATAGATTTCACAGAGAGTGATATATTCCCATTGTAAAAAGTTTCCTATATGTTGACCCGGAAAACCAGCTATCATGATACCAAATTTCAACAAAATCCCTGCAGTGGTTTTTCTGTGATGCGGTAACAGACACGCAGACAAGCAGGCAGACAAAAATTCGGCGTTTGTATCGATAATAATGTCTATTTCAATAAGATTTTACAAAAAATATTTAATGTACAGGGTCAGCTTAGTTACAATTTTATTATACGTATAGAGGATCATTTTTGCGAAACTTACGTGCCGGTGACATAGACTACTTTTTATAATACTCGTTGGTGTAGTGACTAACATGTACATACGGCTTCAGATCCGGAGGATCCAGATTGATATACGGGGATTGAAGTCTCGGGTTCGACTCCCGAGTTATAATTGTAACGATACAAATAAACTACAAATATATCTTTTTATGGTTTACAAAATTTTTTGGTTTAAAATGGAACTGTGAACTTATACATATCACTAAAAGAAGTTATTTAAGTGTATATCAGTCTATTTCAATAAAGGAAAGCATATTTCAAACTTGCTTTAAAAATTTAGTCAATTTTAAAAGTTTTAAAGGACCAAGGGAATTTTTGTCAACAAATGATATGAAGGATAAGAATAACTGCTTTTCTAAGTTTTTGGTATCGTAAAAACTCAAATTACTGCGAACTTTGAATTTATTCCTTTAAAAAATTGAATCATCATGGTTTTAGGTGTGATATTTTCATGGAAAAGTTATCCTTAATCTGTAACGAGCGAATCATCCTCGCTCCACTCGGGTTCGTCTCTAGTTATGTTTTAACGTTTAGTACAAATTACTTAGAGATGCCTATTTTGTGTGATCCGCAGTGAACGTGTTAAGTGTTCGCCCAGTCGATTTTCGACCATAATCATTATTAAAACTTTGAGGAAAACATATATGTATAGAACTAGCGTTTCACCCTCGCTTCGTTTCGGGTTCGTCCCGAGATAAAAACAAATCTACGTGATGTTACATAGCCTATAGCCTTCCTCAGTTAACGGGCTATCTAATGCAAAAATAATTTTTCAAATCGGATTAGTAGTTTCTGAGATTAGCGCGTTCAACCAAACAAACAAACAAACAAACTCTTCAGCTTTATAACATTAGTATAGATTTTAGAGTATTTTTTGTGTATTTCTTTTAACTGCCAGACATTTGGATTATTTTGTTACAAAAGTAATTAATTTATCTCGTCAAAATTATAAGGTATTTTTTAATTATGTGGTTTTAGAATAATCTATATATTAATACGTGAACTTTGTACCCCTTTTTACGAAAATTCCGCGGACGAAGGAGTGTGAAACCCACACTTATAGTTTATATAGAGAAGGAGTGCAGAATGCTAATATTTTAAAAAAATTATGCATAAAAAACTAAATAAATTAAAAACATTAAATAACATTAACATTAAATAAATTAAAAAAAATAACATTACACACACTACTATGTATTTGACACACACACGCATATATACTCTTTTGTTTATTGTTAAAGTGTGTGATCAAATTGAGAATAGATTAATATTGTAATATACGCAAGACAATAAATATATAACTTAATGAATTATGGTTGATTTTCAACCACGCGGCGGTCACTAGTTTATTAAATAGTCATAAATTGTAAAAAGATAACTAACTTAACACTTAAAATCTATCTATTTCGATATAAACACACAAGTGTTAAAAGCTTTTGTAGTTAATTTAGGCATTTATTACGTAACTAGCGACTCACCCTCGCTTTGCTCGCGTTCGTCTCTTTAATTCTTTAAATTGACATAACTTTTTTATTTATGAACCGATTGAAATAAAACAAATACTAAATGTTAAGTGAAGCTTACTATAATACATTAAAGAAAACCGCACCCAAAGCGGTTAAGCCATTTTTGAGATTAGTGCGTACAAATACACAGACAAAAATTATTATTTTGAGTTCTATTGCATTAATAAAGTTCCCTAATAATAGTTTTTCTCAAATATCTTCCATGTACAGACAGCGATCAGTTACAATTTTATTATATCTATATATATATATATATATATATATATATATATATATATATATATATATATATATATATATATATATATATATATATATATATATATATATATATATATAATATACCTCTTATATTAACATAAGTTATTAATTAATTAAAAAATAATAAATGTAACATCTCAATCATGCACAAAGGAATGCCCTCCTAATGTACTTTTGAGACAAAAGGCTTAGTCATAATGGGCTTGACTTTACCTCAAAGGTTTCCGAAAACAAATCATTAGGTGAGACAATTAAAAATAATTTGTCACCTTGACCGCGCCACTAACGTGACCGGGACAAGAAACTGTGTTAACGATTTTTATTACGCATCTCAATCGTATCGAGAATCCGTACTGACAACTCCTTCGTGCTAGCGGTTGGCCTACTATGCTTCCCATATATAAAAGATACCATCGAGATGCAAGTTCAGTACGTTTCCAACGCTTAAATGTAAAGTTCGCGACCAATATTTAGTTTAATATTTATTTTTATAGAACCGGTATGAGGCATCAGTTGGCGTTAGCGGTCGCGGCTCTGCTCGGCCTAGCGGAATGTGGGCCTCCCGGAAAACCTACACTTGGATGGGGCGAGAGGACGTTTGCGATTGTGGAAGTCAATCAAGCAGCCACAGCTTATAACCAGCTCGTCAAACGTAAAGAAGCTGCAGATGTATCCGTTTCCTGGAATGTTTGGTCTGGAGATACAGCTGAGACTGCCAAAGTTTTATTGGATGGAAAGGAATTCTGGTCTGGCCCGTCTGGCGCTGCAGCATCAGCCACTTTCCCTGTCAAGAAAGGTGGAAGATATCAAATGACAGTGGAACTTTGCAACCCTGATGGATGTAGTTCGAGTGATCCAACAGAGATTATTGTAGCAGATACTGATGGAAGTCATTTACCCCCACTAGAATATACAATGGGAGAGAAGAATAAACCTTTTAAGCAGACATCTGGAAAGGTTGTAGGTGCATACTTTGTAGAATGGGGTGTATATCCAAGAAAATTCCCTGTAGACCGCATTCCTGTGCCAAATCTAACTCATCTTTTATATGGTTTTATCCCAATTTGTGGCGGAGACGGTATCAATGACAGTTTAAAAGAAATAGAGGGTAGTTTCCAAGCGCTGCAGCGCTCTTGTAGTGGTCGTGAAGACTTTAAAGTTTCTATTCATGATCCATGGGCCGCTTTGCAAAAACCACAGAAAGGCTTATCTTCATGGAACGAGCCCTACAAGGGTAACTTTGGTCAACTGATGTCCTTAAAACAAACCAGACCTGACCTTAAGATTCTTCCTTCCGTTGGTGGATGGACTCTTGCCGATCCCTTCTTCTACTTTACCGATGACACTAAGAGAACCTGCTTTGTTGAGTCAGTAAAAGAGTTCCTTCAAACTTGGAAATTCTTCGATGGTGTTGACATTGATTGGGAGTTCCCTGGTGGCAAAGGTGCTAATCCTGACCTTGGAAGTCCAGAAGATGGAGATGTTTATGTGAAATTGATGAAGGAATTACGCGAAATGCTTGATGACCTCTCAGCTTCAACTGGAAAGAAATATGAATTGACTTCTGCTATCAGTGCTGGTTGGGACAAGATCCAAGTGGTCGATTACAACAAAGCCCAGAATTATATGGATCACATTTTCTTGATGAGCTACGATTTTAAGGGGGCGTGGTCAAATGACACTCTAGGGCACCAAACTCCACTGTATGCACCTGAATGGAACCCTAAGGAAACATACACATCTGACTTCGGTGTAAAATATTTACTCGCTCAAGGTGTGAACCCTAAGAAGATTGTAGTAGGTGTAGCCATGTATGGACGTGGATGGACCGGTGTCCATGGCTACGTAGATAACAATCCCTTCACAGGTAACGCAACTGGACCAGTCAAAGGAACTTGGCAAGATGGTGTAGTAGATTATAGGGAAATTGCTAATGAAATTGCTGCAGGCAAATGGGAGTTCCGTTACGACAACGTTGCTCAAGCCCCATATGTCTTCAGACCGTCTACTGGAGATCTTATAACCTATGATAATGCTAGATCTGTTATCGAAAAGGGTAAATATGTGAGAAATAATAAGTTAGGAGGACTTTTTGCATGGGAAATCGATGCTGATAATGGTGATCTCTTGAACGCCATGAACATGGGTCTAGGTAATAGCCCAGCTTGAGTTGAAACTGTACATGTGATATTATAAGTTTATGTTAAGTCAGGTCTCAACTAGGTTATAAGACATATTTATAATAAAGACTGGTAAATTTTATTATTTTGTTTTATTCATCCTGCAGTTAGGTTCAAATCGCTTTAGTTAAGATTAAATATTTTATAATAAAAGTAATAAAACTTTTTAAAAATAACTAAATTAACTCATTCTACACTTTGATATTCAAGAAAGTAGACGCTTTCAAGCTTGTTTTTCTAGAAATTTACATATTATTATGATAATAAAATACAAAGTACTAAAAGTATCATTAAATTATGTATTATATGCATCATTAAATTTGAAATCAATTTCACATAAAACCAACTATCTATTAAATTAAAAATCCAAAGATTATCATAAAATTTCATTAAATATCTCTTTTAACATAAAAAAATGTTCTTAGATAGAAAATATAATTCGAAAGCACGTAAAGCTGAAAACAAATGTTAGTGCAAAGATAACACAATATCACTCTGGACCAAATCAGGGTCAATAGCAAGATTAGTATGGACAACATGACCGGTTGCACCGTTAGTCATTAAAAATAATGTCCTTAGTAATGAAATGTATTTAAATAATATGTTGACTTTGTAAAGCAGTGGTAGCTCAGTGGTAATGCGCTTGCTTGGAAAACCGAGTGAAGCGGGTTCAAATCCCGGGCCTTGCACCTCTGATATTCTCATGTGCGAATCATATTCCATCACCACTTGTCTTGCAGTGAAGGAAAACATCGTGAGGAAACTTGCATGTCTGAGAGAACCTAGCAAGTTTTAGAAAGACATGTGCTAAGAAGTGGGGCAGCTGAATACATGTTGACTTTGTAAGTTTGTTTTAAAGTAGAGTAAATATTACATATGTAAGTAAGAAACGTTCGATAACATTTTTTTTTGTGAGAATAAAGAATCCTCGTCGTTCTTCGCTTTCCTATTGCATATTTCAGAGAGCATTTGTATGGTCCATATAAAAATTGGTCGAAGCTGGAATCGAATACGCGAACTTTGGTGTTGTAAGCAATCACTAATAACATTACACATGTGCCACTGCATTATGACCAATATTTTTGATACAATAGCACTTAGAAAAACCTCATTAGATTAATTACGTGTCTGTCTGTCCATCTGCTATAGTTTATTTTTCCCAAATATAATAGACGGGAAAATTGGGAAACTGGTAAATATAATATACAGTTCGGTGATTTAATATGGGAAAAATATCGTAAACATGTAAATTTGATTTTTTTTATTGTACTCACAGACAGTAAATTTTTACTTCATAGTATATAAGTGACTTTCACTTGAGAATAACTGCACTTTAAATGATAAAAGTAAAAATTAAGGTTTTAAAATACTCGAAAAAGTCTAATTGGATACAGTTAGAGATTCCTTTGGTTTTTGTTTAAATTTTAATATATTATTTTAAAAAACATTGACATATAATCAAATGAAGCAGTTCATAAAATTTCTTTAAATAAAACAATAGCCGCAGAAGGTAGCGATTTACTTAGAGTGACATTATTTTATACTAGCGACTCACCCTCGCTTCGTTTCGGGTTCGTCCCTAGACAGAAATAAATCTATCCCACGGGAACCGTACATTTTTCTGGGATGATATATAGCCTATAGCCTTCCTCAGTTAACGGACTATCGAATGCAAAAATAATTTTTCAAATCGGATTAGTATTTCCTGAGATTAGCGCGTTCAACCAAACAAACAAACAAAGAAACAAACTCTTCAGCTTTATAATATTAGTATAGATTAAATTAAATAAAAATACTACAAATTACTTGGCATTGAGTACTTAATATTTGCATAAATGGAACTGGTCATACGTTTTTGATAAACAAAATTTCTGGCTGTTTTCATTAATGCTTAACCAGTTTGGAAATTGCTAGTGATAAAAGGTGATATAATAAGTTTAAAGACCTCTACAGGTGACCCTCTCTGAGGGTAAATCCTTAATACCGAGATTTCAGATTCTGATTTAAAATAATTTCAATACAAACCATATAAAAAAAACTTATAAGAATCCGTGGTGTTGTTTAACTTGCATAGTATGCATCGTACGGAATCTGACGACGACACGCTTAGCTCAGTTTGTAGTGACCCTACTTGCTGTGCCAGCGGATGCGGGTTCGACTCCCGCTGTGGGCATTCATTAGTGTGATAAGCACAAATATTTGTATTCCAGACATGGGTTAATATTTATAATATGTATGTATTTAAAGTTATATATGTGTAGTGTATCAACTATCTGGTATCCATAACACAAGCCTCGTAGCTTACCATGGAGCTAGATGGTGCTGTGTGTTAATATTTATATCTTTCATGAACCACTCTTGGTTTAGTGGCCACACAGCAACAAGTACCAATACCGGTATGTGACAGAGTATCCGTTAGTTGTGAGTACTGCAATCAATCTTTGTTTTGTGACGGTTTGAAAAATAAATGCAAAATGAAAGCTAAAATATCATGAAAGCTTTATATCAGCACTGATATATGTATTTATTAATTTTTAACTTCTGTCCATTCATCATTTAATAAAAGTGTATTAATTCTTCGGTTCGGACGGGTTCTAGAGTGGAGACCACGGCTCGGCAAACGTAGTGTAGGACGCCCTCCAGCTAGGTGGAGCGACGATATACGTAAACTGGCTGGCAGCGGTTGGATGCGTAGAGCTGAAGATCGAGCTCAGTGGCGTGCCGTAGGAGAGGCCTATGTCCTGCAGTGGACGAAAACAGGCTGATTATGATGATGATGATGAATTCTTAACGTTATACTATGTATGTAACCACTAGATATAGTGATGATAGCTATATATTATACTAGCTGTACTCCGCGGTTTTACCCTCGTTTTTGTTTGATTATAAACATCAGTTTTAATGTATGGAAGTCTGCCTGATTTGTTGACATTTATGATTACTGCTCTGCTCCCTTGGTTAATAGCATGATGATATATAGCCTATAGCCTTCCTCAATAAACGGGCTATCTCATGCAAAAAGAATTTTTCAAATCGGATTAGTAGTTCCTGAGATTAGCCAGTTCAAACAAACAAACAAACTCTGTTTTTTTATAATATTAGTATAGATTAATATGGAAGTAACAAATAATGTAGCACACTCTATCCATCTTTCTTTATAGTTTTTCTTCTACCTTAGGGCTACCTTTCCTTACCTGGAAAAGTCCGCTGACTTAGCAATATGGCATTTTCTTGATTATATTTTTATATTCTCTATTCTGTACGAGGACAAGAGTTTACAATAAAGTTTATATATATATATATATATATATATAATATATATATAGGTATATATAAAACAAATTCGTGTTAGTTACACCGTTTATAACGCAAGAACGGCTGGATTTTTTGGATTTCTCTTACTCCCGAATAGGATAATAAGTATTAAAACATCAGAAAAAAAAGGCTAACGCTGGCAAATAACTATTTTAAATATCTATGTAAAACGTACGTAGCGACGAACCCGAACGAAGCGAGGGTGAGCCGCTAGTATATATATACATATATATACGAATATATTAGGGTGCAGCGAAAAAAAAGTTTTTTTCTTAGCTTGGAGGTAGACTTTGTAGCTTATAAAAAAAACAAAATTATTAATATAAAAAAAATTACTCAACATTTTGAGGTGGCCCACTGATTTTTAAGATATATAATAGATAATATATGTACATATGGATGGATACATGGACTTTAAAGCGGCTGGAGTGATTTTGATGAAATTTCCAGGCAATCTCCAGATTAGTCCAACGGGCGATCCTGTGAAGTTTGGTAGCGATCGGAAGTTTTAACGCGGGCGAAGCCGCGGGTCGTGTTAGTTTACTTCAGCTGAAGTGTAGAAGAAATTCTAAGTAGTAGGAACATGATATTTGCTAGTTTGAATTGTTTGCTATAGAAAATATTGTACATCACTCCTCTTGGAATACTTGCCATTGTCCCTGTAAAATCTATACTATACTATAATAAAGCTGTGGAGGTTGAATGTCTGTATATAGAAAAGAAAATGCTAAAAACCGAGTCAGGGGGATGTAAGAAGAGAAATAGAACAAATCCAGATATTTTTCATATTTTTGTTTCTGTCTGTTTGTCTGTTAATACGAAACTGTTGGACCGATTTAAATGAAATTTTGCCTGGTGTTACCTTATATCCCCGGTTAATATTTAAAATACTTTTCATCCCGGAAAATCAAAGAGTTCCCGTGGGATAGTTAAAAAACTATAGTAACTTATACAGCTTAGTACACAAAAACTACTGCTTGGGTTTTAATGAAACTTTACAATAATATAGTTCATACATCAGGATAACAAATAGGCTACTTTTTATCCCGGAAAAATGTATGGTGGGATAGATTTGTTTTTGTGTGAGCCCGAACGAAGCGAAGGTGAACCGCTAGTCGGTTATATACTTCTTTGCTCCTCTATTTCTTAGAAATTCAATTGCTGTCTTTAAAGAGAAAAGTAGCTTATGTAAATACTAATGAGTTTAGTGAGGCAATATTTTTATTGAAGTCATATTTTCTATGAAATTTAAGATTAACTTCTTTCTCAAAAGCGTCATTCATTTACTTACATACAAAAGTTTTTTATAAGTAGCATTTTTAATTGTACAGAATTTGTAAGAGCTCAATTTATACCATTATATATCAATCACAGGCAGGCATCTACAATTTTTTTCTATACTTTTTTAAAAGTATAATATCTTAGATAGACTTTTTTACCTAAGTCGAGATTGTGTCATTATCAATAATAATAAATAATAAATGTTGGGACATTTAACACAGCATCATCTAGGTCCATGGTAAGCTACGAGGCTTGTGTTATGGATACCAGATAGTTGATACACTACACATATATAACTTTAAATACATGCGTATTATAAATATGAACACCCATGACTGGAGTACAAACATTCGTGTTCTTCACACAAATGAATGCCTCAGCGGGACTTGAACCCGCGACCGCTGGCACAGTAAGTAGGGTCACTACAAACTGAGCTAAACATATCGTCATTCATTATATTAACTAGTCTTCGCCGATTGGTCGAAATTGCATAATAATAATTGAAAATATTGTTAAATAAAACTATCTTTTCGGATTTTTTAATGGACTCGGTTCTTTTGATTGACGGGACCGGAAATCAAAACAAATCCACGAAAAAATCCGAAAAGATAGTTTTATTTAAAATGTCAAATATTCGCGTAAATCTAAGAAAGTATTATGAATACATAGAAGGAAAAGACTCAATAAAATCCTTCAATTGTACCTGCAAAAACGGGACTCGAACCGTAGGTTGTTGCGCTCACATTGCAACTATTATTTGGTATTTAGGGTACGCAAGGCATCAGACACAGCCAAGAAAACCTCCATCAACAGTAATGGGAGACATATTCATAAGATTTGACATTACCGATGAAGAATCTTCACAGATATAAACGTCAATTAGTCAGCAGTATTGGGTTGCCTATAAGCATACGCCCCCTCCCCCCCCCCCCTCCCTCCCCCCTTCGAATAACAATGAAACTATTTTTCCGTGAATGTACTTGTGAACCCCTATCCGTTAGTATGCGATTCATTAATGGAGGCACCATGGCCCAAATCAGGACACGGTTCTTTTATCTAAACCTGTCCAGTGATTATCTCATGATGCGTTGCTAGACAGACAGACAAAAATTCTAAAAACTATATATTCGGCCTCTGTATCGATAATAATGACTATTTCAATAAGATTTCCAAAAAACATTTAATGTACAGATTCGACTCGGTTAGAATTTTATTATATTATCTAGATTTTGTTACGCGACCCTAAAAGTCGACAAATTATAATAGTACTTAAATAAAACGAGCAATAATATATATCTGCGATATAGCCATATTATTTTATCAGGCGCTCATTAAATTATAGTACACCACATAAATCATACAAGTGTATCTTAATTAATGTGAAAATGATGAATTTTTAATTAATTCCATCATATTAAATGAAACTTGATAAAGTAAATAAATGGAGTTCATCTCTTATTACTAAAATGTTTATATTATATCGTTTCTGAAAATGATTTTGTAATCTATACAGATAAATAAAATTGAAGCGTCTGTGTGTAATGTCAAAATAACAACTTTTTAGTAAATGCATATGAAATTATATACGGTACTAGAAAAACACAATTTTTGTAAAGTTGGTCTGTCCGCCTGTCTGTTTGTTCCGGCTGTGTATAGCTGATATTATAAGGAGTAATTTAGGCTACTTTTTTTGTAGAAAAATAATTAGGGTTCCGCTAAAAGAAATAAAACGTATCTAGAAACGCACCCGAGCGAAGCGAGAGTAAGTCGCTAGTTGTCTATAAATATAAAGGGCTAAGTTTTACTTATGGAAAAAATTATTATTTTGAAATATTTTCATTTCTAATGAAGTGGAATATTTTCATGTTAGAGTGAAGTTTATAATGTGTTCTTATAAAAAGCAGTGAAGTGTATTATTTGTTAAACAGTTTTATATTAAAGTTCGCAAATTTAATTTTTACACGTCGTCTATGATTGACGATACAGTTGTCCCAAAATGTCTAAAGCAGCCCCCCCCCCCGCTCCCCCTCTCCCATGTTCACCTGTGTTCATCTTGTCGTGGTGGGGGGTTTATTAACATCCGGCAATCCAGCCGGTTGTAATGCCAAGAAACGCACTAGGAGGTGGCCCATTTCCGTGGGCAAAATACCAACCGGGTTGCTCCTGGTATTTCTTTTAAAGCAGAGTGGAAGCGGCCTGTCGTTGAGGCGTTTTGGTTGAGTGCGCAAGCGATCCTGCGACGTCTTACTAAGACAGGGTAGGTTCCTATTGGTTTTAGAGGGTGAGTCCCACATAACCACCTGTATGTATGTAGGTGGTATGTTTAAATGAATTTCCTAACGTTAAAAATTACTAAGATGACTAAAGCAAAGAGCTTTATTGAAAACTTAACTAAATAAAGTCCTGCTGTCCTCATTTCCATCACGATGGTGAGACATTTTTGATATAGACTTAATAACTGATCTAGCTCGTTCAGGGATTTGCCTTCAAGGCCCTCTGTCTACAGCAATATAGGCTAACCGCTAGAATTAATAAGTTTCAAACAACAAACTCAATACATACTGTCTAAGTGGAAAGCGAAGAAAACATTGATTTACCATTATGTATTCAAGTTTCTTAGAGAAATTTGTGGGGATGAACTCAATATCTAATATATTTAAACGAGCAATTTTTGTATATCTTTATTTTTTATTTATACCAGCGATCTCGGAAACGGCTCTAACGATTTCGCTGAAGTTTAGTATGTGGGGGTTTTCGGGGGCGAAAAATCGATCTAGATAATTAGTCTTATGTCTGGGAAAACGCGTGTTTTCGAGTTTTTATGCGGTTTTCTTTTGCATTATTCTATGCAGAATATGGTCGCTTATTTCGCACGCTCGGGCATAAGCATCGTGGTCAAGCGACCAAGGTGCAAGATTGAAAATTAATAGGTGTGTCCGAGTTCGAATCTTGATCGAATATAAAGTTTTACTTTTTTTTGTATTTATTTCAGTTTTTAGTTTTTTTTTATCTAAAAATACGATATAACAAAAAAAAACTCCGAGCAAAGCTCGGTCGCCAGGTACTACTGTGTAATAGAACGAAGCAACACCCGCGGCTTCGCCTGCGTTTAAAGTACACAAAAAAAAATCTCTTCTTTCCCTTCCCTTTACATAATATATGGAAGTCTGCCCGATTTTTTGACATTTATGATTACTGCTCCGCTCCCTTGGGTAGTAGCATGATGAAATATAGCCTTCTTAAATAACCAGGCTATCTAATGCAAAAAGAATTTTTCAAATCAGATTAGTAGTTCCTGAAATCGTTAGAGCCGTTTCCGAGATCGCCGGTATAAATAAATAAATATTCAAGAATTGCTCGTTTAAATATATTAGCTGTATAGATGTATATATTTCGTATTATAAAGAAACTGATGAGCAGTAGTAATTAAAAATACTTAAATCACAAGCTTAATGTTGTATTCCAGGTTTTTGAATGTCCCACTGCTCCCCTCAATATGAGGGGGATCAGGCCACCACGCTAGCTAAGTGCGAGTTGGCGGACATCACATGTCTTTCTAAAACTTGCTAGGTTCTCTCAGACATGCAGGTTTCCTTACGATGTTTTCCTTCAACGTAAGGAAAGTGGTAATCATGTTAGAAATGATTCGCACATGAAAGTATCAGAGGTGCGAGACCCGGGATTTGAACCCGCTTCACTCGGTTTCCCAAGCGAACGTGTTACCACTGGGCTACCACGACCTTAAGATTAATATAACTTAATTTTTTTTACCATTTTTAATAGCTTTTCGATATCGTTAATAAAAGAAGTCTTGAAACTGGTTGTTCTTTGTACATTAATTACACTATAAGATGACCTTTAAACGGGTTAGTTAAGTGAGAAGTCAGTTATTTTTTATTATATTATGTCTGTTTGCATATTTTTATGCTACTAGTTATTGTCCGCGGCTTAGCTCGTGTGGAGGTACTCATTTTATGTCGATTGAAATAATACTTTCTTAGATATAACTAATTTTCGGTTTTTTTTTGCGGATTTATTTTGATTTTTGGTTCACGACGTTTCGAATGCTTTACAGCAATCACGGGAGACTGATAAATCCATGAAAAAAATAAAAAAAAAATAGTTTTATTTGATTAAAATAGCCTATATTTTAATACTGGATATGCTAAGTTTTCTAAGTTCTGAGTTTTGATTACCTTAACATTATACAACAATAAAAAAAATGAGACATGGCGCTGAAGTGCCACAATTTTTTTTAAATTGTAATGTATTTAGGTGGTATTGCAAAAAAGTTTATAAAAATAGTTTTACTTCAATGAAAAATATTCATATTATTAACGTTGCATGTTCAAGTCCGATTGAGATAAAACACCTTTTGAATTTTTCATTTCCAATGTGCACTTTGTCCATTTTGTTTACTATTTTTAGTAACAGTTTGAAGACACGTATGGCTCAGTTTGTAGTGACCCTACTTGCTGTGCCAGCGGTTGCGGGTTTGAGTCCCGCTGGGGGCATTCATTTGTGTGATAAACACGATTGTTTGTACTCCAGTCATGGGTGTTTATATTTATAATATGTATGTATTCAAAGTTATATATGTGTAGTGTATCAAGTATCTGGTATCCATAACATAAGCCTCGTATCTTACATTAGAACTAGATGGTGTTGTGTGTTAATGTCCCAATATATTTATTTATTTACTGTACAATTGTAAGGAAGCTATACAAATAATAAATGAAAATGTTGCTCTTTGACTGTCTTCGAAAGAGTATTTTTAGTTTGTAATTTGTATTTTTTTGATGCGCACCATCTTCCGTAATGTAAAACGTTTTTAATATTGCTTTGGTAAGTAGTCCTTCAAGAAGATATTTAGAAAAAGAAAGAATATATTAAGAAAAATAACCTTTTAAGATGTTTTTAATGACATTTTATTGGAATTTACGATGTTTTTCAGTTAATAAATTATTATTAAAGAAACGTTTTTAAAAACAAGCTTCATTTGTGTAATGGGTTGGATTTGATTTAAAATTTAATTTTTTATTTTTTAGTTATTTGTTCGTATTCTTCTTAGCAGATCCTTTCATTTAATATCCATATCATGGGGGTGCATAAAAAAATTATAGGTCGCCATCTTTGGGAGTCCGCCATGTTGGATTTAGAATGACGTCACTTAGCTAACTATGCATTGTCATCCAAAATTCAGTTGCAAGAAAATAAAACTATCTTTTCGGATTATTTCGCGGATTCATTTTGATTTTTGGTTCCCGACGTTTCGAATGCTTTACTATATATAATTTGTGGGTAGGCACTGTCTGTAACAAGTATATAATGACCTTTGAATCATCTAACACCTTGGTCTCTCCCGTGACCATGATTGCTGTAAAGCATTCGAAACGTCGGGAACCAAAAATCAAAATAAATCAGCGAAATAATCCGAAAAGATAGTTTTATTTAAAATGTCAAATATTCGCGTAAATCTAAGAAAGTATTCAGTTGCAAGATTTGGCCCGAACAAACATACATAGAAACATTGCAAATTAAATAAAAGCTTATAAAAAGTATTTTTTTTTTTTTGATAATATTTGTCCTTTCACATGACATGAGGTCTGAGGTTTCAGAACAGACTCAGGACGCCTAAAGATATTTGATTAGGCTCCTGGTATCGGTCGAGAACATATTTTTATTGCTCGAATTTTTATTCTTATATATATATACATATATTTCACTTAGGAGATTTTAAGTTTAATTAAAAGTACATGGGCGACCGAGCTTTGCTCGGCGCTTTTCGGGAAAGATGGAAAAGACACTTATATAAATAAACTTAAAAGGCAAAACCTTATCTAAATACAAAATTTGATCAAAAGAGCCGTTTTCATGGTACACGGACAGACTACACTGACGCTCTTTAAATTAAACTGACGATTCAAAAGTGCTTGTAATAAGTCTATTTGAATAAAATTTCATTTCATTTCATGAAATAAAATAAACATAATATGTACATAATATATGTATCCAAAAGTAAAGTTTGTATATGGAATCAAGCTTGGGACGAACCCGAGCGAATGGATGGTGAGTCGTCAGTAATTTATATAAATAATAAAGAGTAATCTATACTTAATATTAATATTATAAAGCTGAAGAGTTTGTTTGTTTGTTTGTTTGGTTGAACGCGCTAATCTCAGGAACTACTAATCCGATTTGAAAAATTCTTTTTGCATTAGATAGCCCGTTACCTGAGGAAGGCTATAGGTTATATATTATCCCGGAAAAACGTACGGTTCCCGTGGGATAGATTTGTTTTTGTCGCTAGTAATTGATATAAATAAAATTCTAATAAATGACTAGTCAGTGAATATTTTTTTTATTAAATACATGTAGGTACATACTACATATATAATACTATAATGTATCTATAGTTTAAACTAATTTAATTATATATTTTATACATGATCCTTGAACATCAAAAGGATAATAATGATAAATAATCAATCTACAAACCAGTTCCAATATAATACTCATTGATTAACTCCGTATAATCTGAGATCTGAGCACGATCTGGCAATAACTAATGATTATATACTTTGTTTAGTTTCCTTTAGAATTAATGCATATAAATACAACGTAGAAAGATTATTCACATATAGCTATTTTTCTATAAAATATTGATATATTGCACACAATTTCTACATACGAGTATAAAAAATTAGCGGCTCACCCTCGCTTTGCTTCGGGTTCGTCCCTAGACAAAAACAAATCTATCCTACGGGAACCGTACATTTTCCGGGATGATATATAGCCTTTAGCCTTCCTCAGTTAACTGGCTATGTAATGCAAAAAGAATTTTTCAAATCGTATTAGTAGTTCCCGAGATTAGCGCGTTCAAACAAACAAACAAACAAACAAGCAAACCCTTCAGCTTTATAATATTAAAGTATAGATTAGCAACTCACCTTCGCTTCGCTCGGGTTCTTCCCTAGGTACGTTTTAATGGTTAGTATGAAATATACTATATGTACATACATAGGTATAGAAAAGTAGGTAAGTACATTAAAAAATAAAAATATTTCACCCCTCTTTTACACCCTCTTGAGGGGTGATTTTTGGGATAGAAACTATCCTGTCTTTTCCATGGCTTAAAACTATTCCTATACCAAATTTCATCTAAATTGGTTCAGCGGATTAAGCGTGAAAAGTTAACAGACAGACAAAGTTACTTTCGCGTTTATAATATTAGTATGGATTCAGGATTTCAGTCAGTCAAAATCCAGTCAAAATCCCGTGCCTAGAAGAACACGTAAAGCCTGTTCTTGCGCCTGATCTCTCACTGGTCGTGTCTCGTGTCGTCCCACCGGAGTATGAGAGTGACAGGAATAGAGAGTGCACTTGTGTCTGTCCGTACACTTGTGCACTATAATATCTCCTGCAGTGGGATAGTCTCAATGAGATTGGCTGCCGTGGCCTAAATCGGTCAGGACTTCATATTATTAGTAGGTACTAAGGTACTAGAAACGAACTCTGAATATACAACGTTACAACATTATTTTCTTTCGAGATATTAATTGATTTTTAATCGATTTAATGGAAAAGTTTGTATAAGATACCTACTCAATACAATATCTAATTATTCAGTGACTTTATAAAATGAGATATTCATTTTGACAATACGTTTGGCTCAGTTTGTAGTGAGCCTACTTGCTGTGCCAGCGGTCGCGGGTTCGAGTCCCGCTGAGGCCTTTTGTGTGATGAGCAAGAATGTTTGTACTCCAGTCATGGGTTTTTATATTTATAGTATATATATATTTAAAGTTATATATGTGTAGTGTATCAACTATCTGGTATCCATAACACAAGCCTCGTAGCTTACCATGGAACTAGATGGTGCTGCGTGTTAATGTCACAATATATTTATTTATTCAACTGTATTTATGTGTATTTACTCGATAACTTTGCTTATTATAAATCGGTTTTTATATTTTTTTAATGAATGGTTTTGTTTTGTTTACTTCTAGGGTAAACCCGGCTAAAATTCTTAAGTAATTTTGAAGTTAGTGATTTTTATTGTAAAAAGAGATGTTTAGGTGTAAACATTTAACGTATCATTTTAATCGATTGATAATAATCGATTTTTTTCTAAATTTTTGTTAATTATGTAACTTATTATTTCATAAAAAGTCCCATAAAAATAAAATAAAAAACCTTTTATATAATTAATCTGTCTATACGAGTGGATTTGTGTAAATTCTGTTCGAAACGTGGATCTTTTTGGTTTATAAGTATATAACGGAGTTTTACCCAACATGCATTGAAATGTATAATACTATTATCGTTCTAGTCCTTGTAATTGATAAAAGCTTAAAAAACAAAATAAAAATCGGCTTCTAAACACTAAAAATTAAAAAAAAATAACTGAACAAAGGTTATCATTTAGTATAGATAACTATTATAATTAGATATTTGCAAAGTCGGTGCCAGCCGACAATGCCTCAAGATATGAATATCTAATCTATACATATAATAAATTCTGAGTCGAATCTGTACATTAAATATTTTTTGGAAAATCTTATTGAAATAGTCATTATTATCGATACAGAGGCCGAATCTATAGTTTTTAGAATTTTTGTCTGTCTGTCTGTCTGTGATCGCATCACGAGAAAACCACTGGTTAGATTATGATGAAATTTGGTATGATGATAGCTGGTTATCCGGGTCAACATATAGGATACTTTTTGCTGCGAGAAAATATGTCATCTCTGAGAAATCTATACTAAACTTTAAAACGTAAGTAGGGACGAACACGAGCGGAGGGAATGTGAGTCGCTATAATAGGTAAATACGACAAGATATGAACTTTAATTATAGTTGAAATATTATATACAAAGTGATGTTAAATACATATTAAACTGTCTCGGTTGTGTAGTGGCGGTTGTGTAGTGGCGGTTGTGTAGTGGCAGTTATGTACGGCTGCACATCCGTAGGTCTTGGGTTCGAGTCTCGGTCAAGATTAATTATTGAATATTTCTGTTAAAGGAAGTCCCACTAACAGCCTGGAGTTGAAGTTAACGGTGTTTCACCCCCATGCCTCGGAGAGCACGTGAAGCCGTCAGTATTGCACCTATTTTCTCGCCGATCGTGTCTCATGTCGTCCCACCGGAGTATGAGAGTGACAGGAATAGAGAGTGCACTTGTGTCTGGCTACACTATAATATCTCCTGCAGTCTTAATGAGATTGGCCGCCGTGGCCGAAATCGGTCGGTAGGACATTATTATTATTAGTAGATTGATTTGCTTTTTTTTGTTTTCGGAAGTCGGTTAAAAAGTACATATATACGAAGATAACAATGAATACGTTTTTAAATAAATAAGTAATTAATAATAGTGTTTAATTTACTACCAGAACCCGCGGCTACGCCCGCGTTCAATCTACACGACAACGCACTCTCGCTTCGCTCGGGTTCGTCGCTATGTGTTTAAATAATGTTGTTCATACAAAAATATTAAAATCGTTATTAAAAAGGGGGGATGGGGGTAGGAGGGTGAAAAATACTTTACGACCTATTCTCATACCTACCTAATATACAAGAAAATCATTAAAATCGGTCGAGCCGTTTCGGAGGAGTGCGTCCACAAACGCCGTGACACGAGATATTTATATATATTAGATATTTTATTTTATACTGGCCTCGCTGGTAACATTTGTTTGTGCTGGTAACATTGTGTTATTGAGATACGATGATAAAGATTTTGTTTTGTCAATGAAGAAAAAATTTGGCAAATAGTGAGTACTAAAATATTTTTGGGAAAATTATAATGCGGTTATTAGAAACATGTTTAATATTTTTAGTTTGTCTTTTTGTTAGTTTACGTATCTTTTGAAATGAGCTTGATTATTTAAAATCTATACTAATATTATAAAGAGTAAAGGTTTTTTTGTTTGTTTGTTTGTACCGAATAAGCTCCAAAACTACTAGATCGATTTAGATGAAATTTGGTAAGAAGGTAATTTAAGACCCTGGGAAGGACATAGGATAGTTTTTATCCCGGAAATCATCTCTTTAGGGGGTGAAAATGGGGATGACAGTTTGTATTTGGAATCAACCGAATCCCGAACGAAGCCAGGGTGAGTCGCTAGTACCTAAAATATAAATAACCAGCGGCCTAACTTGGCTTCACCCCGATTTAAAGGAACACGTCTTTGAATCGACGTACGTAGATGACACTATATTGGACAATTTTAAAATTATTTTAAGACATACATGAATTGGACGTAAATTATTATCAGCATTGTTATGTACAATGAAGAAGACACGATGGATCTAACTAGCACTTATCGTATACATACGTATATACTATGTACATATACATATGTTACTATGCTATAATTATACATTTTATTAACATAGAAGTTTTTGTGTATACTAATAAAATGAGTCACTGTTATTTACTGATGTTTTTGAATAAATGAATTTATTTATTTACTAGCGACGCGTTCCTAGTTACGTTTTAAAGTTTAGTATAGATTTCTCACAGATGAGATATTTTCCCGCAGTAAAAAGTATCCTACATATTGACCCGGATAACCAGCTGTCATCATACTAAATTTGATCAAAATCTGTCCAGTGGGTTTCTCGTAATGCGGTCACAGACAGACAAACAGACAAAAATTCTAAAAACTATAGATTCGGCCTCTGTATCGATAATAGTGACTATTTCAATAAGATTTTCCATAAAATATTTCGACTTAGAAGTTTATTTTATGTATAGACTAGCGGCTCACCCTCGCTTCGCTCGGGTTCGCCTCTAGAAACACAAGAACAAACCTATCCCACGGGGACCGTACATTTTCCGGGATAAAAAGTAGCCTTTACTATTAGCCTTAGCCTTTGCATTTGCTATTATTACTAATTAATGTAGTATAAAAGATGCTGTGCTAGACACTGGGTTTTACTTTCCCGCGGGAACCCGACATTTTAAGGAATTTATAAATTTTATAATACACATTGTTTGACCAGCAATATAAGGTATCAGCGTACCAAATTTTACTAAATTAGGTGCATAAATGTTGTGTACTAAGCTGTATAAGTTACTATAGTTTTTGAACTATCCCACGGGAACTCTTTATTTTTCCGGGATGAAAAGTATCTAAAATTTTGACCGGGGATATAAGGTATCACCATGCAAAATTTCACTTAAATCGGTCCAACAGTTTCGGAGATTAGCCCGTACAAACAGACAAAAAGACAAAGAGACAGAAACAAAAAAAAATGAAAAATCTGGATTTGTTCTATTTCTTTTCTTATATCCCACTGACTCGGTTTTTAGCATTTTTTTTCTATGTACAGACATTCAACATCTACAGTTTTATTATATGTACCTATAGATATAGATAACTACAAATTTTCGAAACTTTTTTTTTTAAATGATTTGAATAACTTTGTTATAAAGAACATTATTAGAGTGATCGCATCAAAGTTGGTACACACAGGTGGTGCGAGAGTATTAGCAAGTTTAAAAACAAATATCCCGAAGAGAGCTTGAGGAAGTAGATAATTATGGTACCAATGTTCATATTATCTGCATAATATTGTACAATATGCTAATATCTATTCATTATACACATAGGAAATGTGGATAATGAATAGATATTATAGTAATTTATTTATGAATAGATATTATATAGCTGATAATAATTTATACTTTTAAGCGGTTTTATTTAGCTTGTTCGGGTGAAATTATGTAAGTAATTGAAATTTTACCCCTTTTCTATTGAAAGATTGATCTGATATTTGGTACACACCTTTACTTCTGATGAAAATACAATTGAATATCAGTATTATTGTAAATCCAAGATGGCCACCACCACAAAATGGCGGATTACATTTTTTTCACAAGGCCCTTAATATGGGTATCAAATGATAGGGCTTGATTAGTAGAATACAGTACACTGTGAAAAAAAAACGAAATCCAATATGGCAACTAACAAAATGACCCACTACATATTTTTTCACAACCTCCTCAGTATGGATATCAAATGAAAAGACAAGTAGAATATTATGCATGGCGGATCATAGACTGTTGACTTTAGACAGTTTTAAATAAAAAAATATAAAAACTTGAAAATGAAATAAGTAAAAAATGTTTTAAGTTAAACGGTTTTATTTAAAAGACAAATAATAATAATGTAGATAATCGAAAAGAATTTAAGAATAAGAATATATTAAGAATTAAAAAATAATTAGGTAGCTTTTAGGAACGAGTATACACGACTCTCCTTATCAATCTAGGGCATTGATCAGACTGTGGGGCGCGTGAAATTTTTATTAACAGTCAACCGCTCATATCATTATAAATGCTTTTACATATATTAATTACTCAAGTTACGCTAAGCTTCACGATTTTATTTTTGAGTCTTATCGTCGGTTTTTCAGACCAAAAGTCAAAAGATCAAAAACCATGATAGTATCCAGTATTCCAGCATTCAATGTCGTGATCACGAAACAAACTGTCGGATGTATCTGCTACTTAGACATCGATAAGCGATCGGGAAGCTGGCATCCTACACCAAAAATACCAACATCCTACACAAAGAAGACATGAGAGTGCATTACCAACTAGCAGTTCCACTGCTCGTAAAGCTCCAAATAGGACTCACTAACGACTCACCCTCGCTTCGCTTTGGGTTCGTCCCTAAAACAAATCTATCCCACGGGAACTGTACATTTTTCCGGGATGATATATAGCCTATAGCCTTCCTCAGTTAACAGGCTATCTAATACAAAAAGAATTTTTCAAATCGGATTAGTAGTTCCTGAGATTAGCGCGTTCAACCAAACATAGTTTAGGGCTCATCTAGTCTGAATTCTGTTATAACATAAAAGTTCTCTATTCTCAAATTTGAACGTCAAATTATAATATATCAAAAAATTTTAAAACGAAATCTATACTAATATTATAAAGCTGAAGAGTTCGTTTGATTGTTTGTTTGTTTGTTTGTTTGTTTGTTTGGTTGAACGCGCTAATCTCAGGAACCACTGGATGGAATTGAAAAATTCTTTTTGTGTTGGATAATCCATTTATCGAGGAAGGCTTTAGGCTATACATATATTATCCCGAAAAAATGTACGGTTCCCGTGGGATAGAGTTATTTTTGTCTAGAGACGAACCCGAAGCGAAGCGAGGGTGAGTCTCTAGTTAATCACTAAAAATAAAACTCAAAAAAAGGCATGGAAAGTTTGAGGTGAAAGAAAAATCTAGGTTTTTTTAATAATGAAATTTTATTATCATATATGAATTGTATTTTATTTATATATCTACAACTAAGCAATTGTACAAACAGACGAAATTTCCTTATATATTATATATATAGATAAAATTAAATAAATACAACGGTCAAGCTATTTACGGCCGGTTTTTCTCTGGGGCGAGATAAACAACAAGTTGTTTTGATACAGTACAGTCGAAAATTGATAAGAAATGAAGTCGTTAGTCATTATATGTGTCTTAGCCCTCGTGGGTTTGAGTATCGCTGACTCCGACCTCTACCCTAATGGATGCATTTACGTTGAGGGAAGATGTAAGTATTTTATTCTTTTTTGACTTTACTCATTAACATTTTACACTAGTCTTATTTATTTTTTAATATTTTGTTTTAATAAAATGATATAAAAAAATACTATATTCCTGCTGAGTTTCCTTCGGAAGTTCTTCTTGGGACTAAGGCATTTTATTCCCGAAAAATTGATAAGAGTTTTTTACAACATGTGTATATTTTAAAAATAACAATCTGTACTATTAGTAATATAATATTGAAAAGAGGTAAGGTTTGTGAGTTTGTGAGTTTGTGAGGTTGTAGGGGGTAAACTCTGGATCTATTGAACCGATTTAGATGAATGGTAATTAGATAGTTTAGAGACCCTGGGAAGGACAGGATTCATTTTATCCCGGAAATCATCCATTAAGAGGGTAAAAATAAGGATAAAAGTTTGTATGGAGAATCAACCTAGGGACGAACCTGAGCGAAGCGAGGGTGAGTCGCTAGTATTGTATAAAATATTAAATTAAATTTTAAATTTAAAATAATAATGAATGTGAGCTTTAAGAAAATATTTTTAAAAATTCATCCATTATCTAATGTGCTTGCTATAAATAAAATATTGTCAATTTTTTAAATATTTCATGGACTAAAAAAATAGCATGATGGTGAAAAGTAACTTAAATGCTGCTGAGATCCAAATAAACGTCAAGCGATGCACCCATCAAAATCAAAAATGTACTAGATACACAATCAGCGACAAATAATGTCCTCACTGAATGAGCGCTCATTTGCACATCTGAGCGCGCTCTTAAAGTTTTCTTTTGTGAAAACAACTTTAAGCATTGCGTTTAAGGTTCAATTTACATTGATGTATATTTATTTCAACTAGAGTAATAACCTAAACACAATTAGTGACAGTTTTAAGAGAACTTTTGCATGGGATTGTGTATCTATTACTTTTCTGATCGATGGCTGCAAAGCAAAAAGAATATTTCCCAAATAATAGCATAATATATCTGTTTTTGATTTTAAATATTTCAATAATAGTGATTTTTATCATATATTGTGTACATTTGTAGCTACAATTTTAAAATATTTTTTAATTTTAAATTCTAGTAACGATAAGTCAATGACTGAAATTTATAAAAAAATATTACTTCATTATGTTCAAGGTGAATTTGAATTTAAATAATGTCTTGAAAGATGAATAAAAAATATATTAATTTTATTATTGTAATGCGATAATAATTAATATTATGTTAGATAACGTATAAGTTTATAAACCAGTTAAATTATTAGGAACAAGATTCATTTACAAAACGAGTTTACTTAATAATAGATTACTTTGTATTTAATACTAGCAGATCTCGCGGTTTCGTCTGTGTTGAAAGGGGCCGTGGAGTCCCTTTAGGTGCCCCTTTGTTGCCTTTTATTTTTATTATATTATAGTTTTTGCAATAGACAGTGGTAATTATCGTGACATCGAATTATCGTGGTTAAATGTAAAAGTCATCCTACGATCATACTTTAGGACAGGAGTTATAGGTTCCGTTAGGTTTAAGTGGGTAGTACTGGTTTTTTACCTGGTTAGTCACCACATAGCCATCTGTGTTGACATGTGATATGTATATCCCTACGTTAAAAGAACAAATAATAATCAGATAATGTTTTCTTTCATCTTTAAGGTTACAGCGGTTGTGAGGATGGTACCCACTCGTACACTACTGGTTGCGGGCCGCTAACTCCTGAGCCTACCTGTGAGAACCCTGAACCCAAAGAAAATCCCGATGAGATGATTTGTGACTACACAGCATGTTACTGCAATGCTCCAACTGTGAGGGACACCGTCAACAACAAATGTGTGCCTTTGGAAGAATGCCCGAAAAATGAGAAAAATCCCGAAGAATAAGCAATTGTGTACTTTCTATTATTGTACGTTATCTGTTTTTAAATAAAATCAAAAACAAAATGTTTTTATTTTTTGTTTTATTGTAACCCACCGTCTTTTGATCTTGAGGTCCAAGGAGATGGGTGTGGTGTCGTGATAGGTTCTTGCTACTTCGGCCAGTTTTGATCCTTTGTAGCTCCCAACGAAATCCATACTATCCATACTAATATTATTAATGTGAATGTTTATGAGGATGTATGGACGTTTGTCACTCTTTCACACCAGAACGGCTGAATGGATCCTGATTAGACTTGCAACGAATAGTGTATTCGGCCATACGCCGAATACCGAATATTCGGTGGGCTTTCAGGCCGAATAGCCGAATATTAGGCAAAAGTATTCGGCCAGCACTACGTCTAGCATCTACGTGTTTCTTTCTTTTTTGGTGCCAGGAAGTACTATTTATTCAGGGCGTCTGTTGTCTGAATCTGGGATTATCTACAAGTAAAATAATGCCTGAAAATACAAAAAAATTGTCGTTTTGCATAATAATCTTCCACTTCTAAATTTTAATTATGATAATGGAAGTGCATAGATGTTTATTTGATACCTAGTTTTTTTTGTTAATTTTTGTAATAAAGAAGGTGATTATGTACCTATGACTACTTTAATGATTATAAAAAAGTATATTATTATAAAATAAATCAATATTTTCATTTTACCAATAGGGAATATGCATGATTTTTTTTTGTTTTTTATACAATAGCTTACATCGCTATACAATTGTAAAAAAAAAACAATATATCCAGCTCCAAAAAACTAAAATTTTGTATATATATTTTTTTAAATATCATACCCTTACGGATACTTTAAACGCTCGCCATTTCGCGCGCTTGACGTGACGTCACAGTATGATATACACAGAAATGACGAGTTAATTTGTAAGCGACAAAATCACTTATCGCTCTGTTATAATACTTTGACGGCGTATTTGGTCTGACCAATGACGTTGCGTTTCAACTACTTTGAATTTCCCACCTATTTTTGCACTTTTTAATAATTATTTTCTTAATCAAAAAGAAATTACATTAAAAATATTAATATAGGCTTAAATCAAAAGCAATGAAGATTATAAAAAAAAAAAATCACCTTTCTTTTAATAACACGCATATTCCCTATTATTATTTGATCACAGCAAAACATATTACTGAAGTATTCGGTATTCGGCCGAATAGTAGCTAGATATTCGGTATTCGGCCGAATAGCATAAAAGTAGCCGAATAGGCCGAATACCGAATAGTAGCCGAATATTTGTTGCAAGTCTAATCCTGATGAAATTTAACACAGATAGATTATAGTCTGGAATAACACATAGATCACTGTTTATCCCGAAAAAATGTACGGTTCCCGTGGGATAGATTTGTTTTAGTCTGCAGACGAACCCGAAGCTAAGCGAGGGTGAGTCGCTAGAATTTATATATAAATATTTATAATTTTTGAGTTGAAGGATGACTTGATGTAATACGAGCAGTTTTTTGTTTGTACATATATGTAAACACTATACATATATGTATAAAATAAATGGTAGATCAAAGAAGTTGAGGACCTCAATATCTATCGATTTGACCCCCATGTTTGAAAGTTGTTTGGGGTTTTAAAAAAGTAGCAAAAACCAGAATGATTTAAATAATATTTTTATAATAAGTAAATTGCTGGGACATTAACACACAACACCATCTAGTTCCATGGTAAGCTACGAGGCTTGTAACTTTAAATACATATTATAAATATAAACACCCATGACTGGAGTACAAACATTCGTGCTCATCACACAAATGAATGTCCCCAACGAGACTCGAACAAGTAACCGTTGGCACAGCAAGTAAGGTAACAAACTGAGCCAAACGTGTTGTCAAAACAACATGTATTATAAAGAACATTATTAGAGTGATCGCATCAAAATTGATACCGATAAATACTCCGAAGAGAGCTTGAGGTAGTAGAGAATTGTATCACCAATTTCCATGTCAGCTTTATATTGTACAGTATGCTAATATCTATTATTATCCAATTAGAAAACGTACACAGACGATCGAAACTAAATATTTTTTAATTGAATACTAATGCTTATAATAATTTATATTTTTTATCTTTTATTATTTACTATTTCTCTAGTACTTGTTGACGACTTTGGCTTCTAATTTGCTTCTTTTTGAGCCAGTACTTTTGTTTATAAGATTCCGATTATTATTGAATGCGAAACATTTACAACATACAGACAGACAAATAAATTTAGTGATGTAATTTAAACTAATAACACTATTATTTTGCATAAGCCCTCATTGTCATTCAGTATTCTTAATATATGGTACTTAATAATACTGGTAAAAAAACTAACCTGTCACTTTCCAAATCTCTCTTATCAGGTTGCTGCAAAGAAAAAGGATTAAATAACATACTCAGATGTTTAACTTCTAATTTTATTATTATTGACAAGATATTCTTCCTTCCTTTAAAACAAACTATGTGTTCAAAGCTTGAAAATCGATTTTAAACTACATCTAATTATCGTATTTATTGGAAACTTTGTAAGTTGGCCAAATCCTGATTAGAATACAATAATTTGATAGGAGGTAGATAATGAAATTCTAAAAGGGTTGCTTGTAAAACTGTAATTTGGGCTTATCTGTTTGTATTGATGATTCCCATGATTAAAATTGGTGAAGAGGTATTTTTTTTTTAATATTTGAAAGTATGGTTTAGGTTAGGATGGGAAATAACTCACTCATCCTCACAGTCGAGAAAAGTCAGGGATCAACACACGAGTCAGTGGTGTCCACTTAAACCAAAATCCAGAAAATCAAGTTCCAAGATAGTATCCAGTATTCCAGTACGCAAGGTCGTGATCACAAGATACACAGTTGGATTAATCTGCTATTCAGGCGACGAGAGGCAATCGGGAAACTGGAACCCTACTATCTTAAGTATCCTACGTCAAAAATTCCAGCACCCCACACAAAGAAGACCTGAGAGCGGATCAAGAACTTGCAGTTCCTCTGCTCGTAAAGCTCCAAATAGGACTCATTAGGGCTCATCTAGTCTGAATTCTGTTATATCATAAAATTTCTCAATTTTCAAATTTGAACGCAAAAATTTTTGAAACGAAAATAATCACTAAAATTGAAATTCCAAAAAAGGTATAGTACGTCTGAGGTGGTCGTATACTCGCTTAAAAAAGTGTGTTTTTTATCATACCACTTTATTGTCATGTCATGCCACTTGTCATGCCACTTTATTGTATTTTACACTAGCGACTTATCCTCGCTTCGCTTGGGTGCGTTTTTAGGTATGTTTTAATTTTTTTGAGGGGGATCCTAATTCGTTTTCTAAAATAAAAGTAGCTTGAGTCCTTATAAAATCAGCTATCTGCCAGTAAAAGTTCCCTCAAAATCAATCCATCCGTTTCTGAGATTAGCCGAAACAAACAGACAGACAGACAAAAAAATAAAAATTGTATTTTTCTATATACTACTACTAAGTACCGTATATAATTTCATATGCATTTAGTAAAAAGCTGTTATTTTGACATTACAAACAGACACTTCAATTTTATTTATCTGTATAGATAAATATTCAAACAACTGTGTATAAACAGACGATATTTCATTATATTTTATATATAAAAATAAAATTAAATAAATGATGCAACGGTCAAGCTATTTAAGGCCGGTTCTTCTCTGGAACGAGATAAACAACAAGTAGTTTTGATACTGTAGAGTCAATAATAAATTGATAAAAAATGAAATCCTTAGTTATTCTTTGTGTCTTAGCCATTGTGGGTTTGAGTATCGCTGGAACCAACCCTTACCCTAATGGATGCATCTACGTTGAGGGAAGATGTAAGTATTTTTTTTACTTTACTCATTAATATTTTTGCACTAGAGTATTTTTTTTTATTTATTTTTTTCATATAGTTATATAAAAAAAATCTGCTGAGTTCTTTTCGCTAGTTCTTCTTAGGACTGAGGTATTTTATTTACGAAAAACTGATAAGAGTTTTTGACAATAAGTGTATATTTTAATAATAACAATCTATACTAATGTTATAAATGTGAAAGTTTGTGAGTATGGATGTTTGTTACTCTTTCACGCCATAACGGCTGAACGGATCTGGATGAAATTTTGCACAGAAATAGATTATAATCTGGAATAATACATAAGCTACTTTTTATCCCGGAAAAATGTACGGTTCCCGTGGGATAGGTTTGTTTTTGTTTTTCTAGAGGCGAACCTGAGCGGAGCGAGGGTAAGCCGCTAGTACTGTATAAAATATTAAATTAAATTTTCAATTTAATTTAATAATGAATGTGAACTAAAGAAAGATTTTTAAAAATTCTTCCGTTAACTAATTTGTCAAAAAAGCGTAAAAAAATTTGTTTGGTTTGACATTTTTCATTTACTCGATATCTAAGCATTTGTTTATATTGCCATTTAAACATATGGGAAACGATCTCATTTATTTGATTATAGCTTGTACGTTTGACCTTGTTATCTATACATATAATAAAATTGTAAATAAGCCGAATCTGTACATTAAATATTGTTTGGAAAATCTTATTGAAATAGACATTATTATCGATACAGAGGCCGAATCTATAGTTTTTAGAATTTTGTCTGTCTTTCTGTCTGTGATCGCATCACGGAAAAACCACTGCAGGGATTTTCGATGCAATTTGGTTTGATGATACCTCGTTACCCGGGTTAACATATAGGATACTTTTTACTGCGGGATAATATCTCATCTCTGAAAAATCTATACTAAACGTAAGTAGTAGGTCGTTAGTTATATAATACGAGTATATATGTATGTATAAACACACATGTATATGTATATAGTTAAGACATATTTTTCTGTACTACACTATCATATTTTAAAGCTGAAGACATTGTTTTTTTATTTGTTTTGTTTGTTTGTACGCGCTTTTCTCTGGAACTAATTGTTAGATTTGAAAATTTCATTTAGTTTTATTTACATTATTTATCGAAATAGATTTTAGCATAACAGCACAACAACATGCTACGATTCTAAAGAGTACAACTTTTTCTTCTTTTTGCGATACAAAATGTTCTCCCACTCCATCCCTACTTTCCTCGGTCTACCACTAAATCAAATAATCAAAGGTATCCATATTAATATAATAAATGCGAAAGTAACTCAGTCTGTTTGTTATATTTTCACGACCAAAGAGCTGGACCAATTTTGATAAATTTCGGTAAAGAAACAAACGGAACCTCGGAAAAGGACATAGGCTTTCTGTCGCAAATATAAAACTTGAAGGTGGTGAAATAATTGAAAGTTTGTATGGGGAACCAACTAACCAAAGTACACTCACAATAACTTTTTTCTTTTCATTTTCACTTTTCTTTTATCTAATTTATTTAAAGGAGAAATTCTAATGTATTTATTTACACCGGCGATCTCCGAAACGGCTCTAACGATTTCGCAGAATGGTATGTAGGGGTTTTCGGGAGCGAAAAATCGATCTAGATTAGTCTTATGTCTGGAAAAACGCGTGTTTTCGAGTTTTCGTGCGGTTTTCTTTCGCATTATTCTAATGTACGTAGAGATGCATCCGAGCGAAGCGAGAATAAGTCGCTAGTTATATATGAATAAACTACGTGAGCAGAACTGGAGCAAAATCCTGTATTACGAGAATAATAATATATTAGTAGATAAAATTAATACGATTAGAAACAAAAGTATTTAAGGATTTAGAGATGCTTTTAAGTTATTATCTTTAAGCACGTCCATACTTCAATAAATGCGTTAGAACAACTCGAGTACTCTTCCTAACTTTTATAAATACATTGTACTGAATAAAATGAAACATAAGTTTTAAGCTACGAATATATGTAATAAATAACAGATATATTTTTAGCCAATTGTTGAATTGTTGAATTATTGAATAGTATTGCGGGTTTGATTCTCATGCGATGTAAATTGTTTGTTGACTATGTACGTTAGGGCTAATCAACCGATTATTTAATAATACTAGCGACTGACTTTCATCCCCATTTTCTAAGTTCGTGCGCAATTTTCTTAATTTTTTTTAATGTAAGAACCTTCTCCTGACAATAACAAACACAACAAAAAAAGAATTAGTGAAATCGGTCCAGGCGTTCACGCGTGATGGCGTGACCAAGGGAAATAGGGATTCATTTGATAATTTAATCTATATATATATATATATATATATATATATATTTAATTAATAATATTATTGTTATTTAATAATATATTTTTTAAAAAAGATTTCATTACTATTAATTTATTAATTAATTTATTTAGGTTACAAATCATGGTATGGCATGTTTAAGTCTGAATGATAATAATTATTGAACGTGTATACAAAAATTTCATATTTGTACTGTTGAGCAGCCCAATGATTGGTGTTTATACATTTTTATATCAATACGGGTTTTAAATAAATATGTTGGGACATTAATCTAAAAAAAAATTGTTTTCAATTTTTCTCTTCATAAGAACATTCCTCGGACTTTAGCGAATATTTGTATTAAAAAAATTGTCGAATTAGTCCAGCCTTTCTTGAGTTTTGCGCTTAGCAACATATTTAGCGATTCATTTTTATTTATATAAGACTAGCGACTCACCCTCGATTCGCTCGGGTTCGCCCCTAGATGATTCTTTAAATTGACATAACTTTTATTTAGGAACCGATTGAAATAAAACAAATACTAAATGTTAAGTGAAACTTACCACAATATATTAGTGAAAACCGAACCCAAATCGGTTAAGCCGTTTCTAAGATTAGGGCGCACAAACGCACAGACAAACAGACAAACCGATAAACAGACAAAAAAAAATAAATCATTGTTTTGGGTTCTATTGCGTTAATAAAGATCCCCAATAATAGTTCTTCTCAAATATCTTCCATGTACAGACAGCGATCAGTTACAATTTTATTGTATGTGTAGATTATTATTATTTCATTATGTTCAAGGTGAATTTGAAGTTAAATAATGGCTTGAAAGATAAATATAAAATATATTAATTTTATTATGTTAGATAACTTGTAAGTCTGTAAACCAGTTTAGTTATTAGGAACAGATTCGTTTACAAACGAATTAACTAAAAATAGATGTAGTTTATATATAATACTAGCAAAAGATGTAGGCAGTGGTAGCCCAGTGGTAACACGTTTCCTTGGGAAACCGAGTGAAGCGGGTTCAAATCCAGGGTCTCGCACCTCTGATATTTTCATGTGCGAATCATTTTTAACATGATTACCACTTGCCTTACGGTGAAGGAAAACATCGTGAGGAAACCTGCATGTCTGAGAATTTGGATTTGTTCTATTTCTCTTCTTACATCCCCCTGACTCGGTTTTCAGCATTTTTTTTCTATGTACAGACATTCGACCAGTTTTATTATATGTATAGATTAGCTATCATTTTTAAACTCTGATTTCATGGCTAGTTCAAATTGAGGACGCCCAGTCTATAATAATACAAGATTTTTCCTCCAGCACAATGTAGAGTTCAAATACGGAACGCTAATAGAATATTGTCAATACAGCTATGTTAGATTGGTTTCTTCAAACAAAGTTTATTTACTGAGCAAATTTAACTCATGAGTAAGATAAGGGTTCTTACACTTATGAGATGATCGTTAATCTATACATATAATAAAATTGTAACTAAGCCGAAGCCGATCTGTACATTAAATATTTTTTTGAAAAATCTTATTGAAATAGACATTATTAACGATATAGAGGCCGAATCTATAGTGTTTAGAATTTTTGTCTGTCTGTCTGTCTGTCTGTCTGTCTGTCTGTCTGTTACCGCATCACGGGAAAACCACTTGACAGATTTTGATGAAATTTGGTATGATGATAGCTGGTTATCCGGGTCAACATATAAAACACTTTTTACTGCAGGAAAATATCTCATCGTTACGTTAAAACGTAACTAGGTAACGTAACGTAAGATCTAAGAACACTTGGACTAATGAGACGAATCTAACGATACTTTAATTAAAGAAATCCATTGAGTGGTTTGGAAGATATGAGGGAATAAAGAATATTACAAACATATAAAGATGGGCGCGAAAAACATAACCCTTTCTTTGCAGTCGGGTAAAAAAAAGAAAATAGAATATCGGACACTGAGACAATAAATGTTTTCTGGCTACAGTTAGATATCTAGGGACGAACCTTAACGCAGCGACTGTACGTCGCTTGCTAAAAATATACCTAACTTGCTAACAAAAAAACAACAATATTGCTTGAAAGCACACACTTATATATAACTAGCGACTCACCCACGCTCCGCTCGGGTTCGTCCCTACTTACGTATTAACGTTTAGTATAGATTTCTCAGTGATAAGATATTTTCCCGCAATAAAAAGTATCCTATATGTTGACCCAGATAACCAGCTACCATTAAAATCCCTCTAGTGGGTTTTCCGTGATGCGGTAACAGACATACAGACGGACATACAAACAGACAAAAAATCTAAAAACTGTAGATTCGGCCTCTGTATCGATAATAATGTATATTTTAATAAGATTTTCCAAAAAATATTTAATGTACAGATTCAGCTTAGTTACAATTTTAGTATATGTATAGATTAGCAGCCGGGTGTTTAATACGATTGAGTTATAAAATCTCTGAAAAATTGGCACTAGATGTAGATAATGGTTCTCCATGGTTTGAATTAAAAATAGAGTTTATTATAGTATTTGCTATTATATCGTTGTTTCATTTGCAAGGTCTCTTTCTCGTAAGGTAAGTTGCAGAATACTGTGAAAAAGCTAGTTTGAAAACAGCCTTAGTATTGAATTATTAATTATACAAATTGTCGCAATTTTCCTAGAATATGAAACTTCATATATATATAATATATGTACGAGGCCTAATTTGAATAATAAATTTCAATTCAGACTTAGTTTCATTGTTAATGATTGCTCTTATCAACTTTAGTTCTTGGGCGACCGAGTTTCGCTCCTTTTTTGTTATATCGTATTTTTTAGATAAAAAAAAACTAAAAACTTGGATAAATACAAAAAAAAAAACAAAAGTAAAAACTTTACATCCACTTTGTATCTATGTTGATCGATATTCGAACCAGGACACCCGTGATTGTTAATCTTATGCGTTGGTCGCTTGACCTCGATGCTTATTATGCCTGAGTGTAAGAAATTATCGACCATATTCTGCGTGGAATAATGAAATCGAATGAAAACTCAAAAATACGCGTTATCTCAAATGCGAATACAAAAGAAAACCGCATGGAAACTCGAAAACACGCGTTTTTCCAGACATAAGACTGATCTAGATCGAGTTTTCGCCCCCGAAAACCCCCATATACCAAATTTCCCCGAATAAATAAATATATAAATATACAAGAATTTCTCGTTTAAATATATTAGATTAAAAGGATTTTTTAATATTATCGATTCACGGCTTTCCTGCTTGTGTGTCTGTTCGTTTGTTGGATATCTTTCTCTCACACAATTTGAAAAAAATGTAACTTATTGGCATTATTATTTTTTTAGCCAGTAATAAAACTAATATCATAATTACAAAATTTTATAGGAAGTCTGCTAAAGAAGGAAGTAGCTCGCTAAACCGTAGTGGACCAGAGATTGCTATTCCATTTTATTAGGCGTTTTTCAAAATAAATATTACTTTATTTTACTCAACCAGCTTATGTACTCACCACCCTCTAGATCATATACAAGTTTTACTGCTATATTTAGGTGGAGGATTGGAGTAATAAGTGTATCAATTTTTATGCTTTCTATGATTTTGTACTTAGGTATTTCTTAAAATTGGAATAAACTTTTTGAGGTTCATTTTCTTTCTTGCAACAATGTTATATTTTTGCTGAACGCCATGAAAAGAAATGTCGAAATAAATTCATGGGTAAACGTAAAATTGGTCCTGCGATCCCACTTTAGGGACTTAGATTTCGTAGAGTTTTAGTGGGTAGCACTGACTTATTGGCTGATGAGTCACCACATAGCCATATGTATTAACATGTGTTATATATGTATATCAAAAATAAAAAAGATAATGCTCAGATAAGACTTCTTTTCTCTTTCAGGTCACAAAGGTTGTGCAGACGGTACCCACGCGTACACAACTGGTTGCGGGTACCTGACTCCTGAACCTACCTGTGAGAACCCTGAACCCCAAGAAGATACTAGGGGTAAAATTTGTGACTACACAGCATGTTACTGCAATCCTCCAACTGTGAGGGACACTGTCAGCAAGAAATGCGTGCCTTTGGAAGAATGCCCGAAAAATGAGAAAAATCTCGAAGAATAAGAAATTGTGTACTTTCTATCATTGTACGTTATCTATTTTTATATAAAATAAAAACAATATGTTTTAATATTTTTTTATTATAACCCTTTAAGTCTTTTAAAACTTATTTTGAGATACAAAGAGTGATTTCAATGTAACACATCAATAGTCCCTTTTACATATAATATTCGGATCGCTAGTATGTCTATAAAATAGATATTAATCTCGCCACCTACTACATGGTTCGCTACGAATGTCATCGCTTACGTCAACAGCTGTTAAGGGTTCGGCACGATAGCTATTCTACTATCGCTATCGCTAATAGAAAATAAAGTTTATGTGTGGCATAACACATAATAATTCTCACATTATTTTTGTTTTGTTTTAGCCATATTGATTGTAGAATTTAACTTGTCAGAAGTTTGGCTTACAAGCGGTTTCTGGTAGTTTAAATTTTCATGAAACATCTGAGAAAGTAATTTGTTTCAATCTGTGAAGAATTGAGATAAAATGAACCCTTTCTATATACTATTAAAAGCTGCAGTAAGAGCATTGAATCATCTATACATATTATAAAAGTGTAATTGATCGCTGTCTGTACATGGAAGATATTTGAGAATAACTATTATTGGGGGTCATTATGAACGCAATAAAACACAAAATAATGATTTTTAGAATTTTTGTCTGTTTGTCTGTGTGTTTAAGTGCGCTAATCTCAGAAACGACTTAACTGATTTGGCTGCGGTTTTCATCTAGCTTTACATAATATTTAAGGTTTTTTTTTTATTTCAATCCGTTCATAAAAAGAAGAAGTTGTGTTAATAAAGAATCATCTAGGGACGAACCCGAGTGAAGCGAGGATGAGTCGCTAGTCAAAAAATATACTTAAAAAAATAATAAACCCAACTGTACTAATAACGAACTTATACGAAAAATATTTGGTCCCTTAGTCTACTCTGTCAAGAAAGTCAAGAGAGTATACATAACGACGAGTACACTGTAGTAGTGCAGTAAGTGCAGAAAAGTATACGCCGAGGCACAAATTAATTATTTAGTTCTGTAACTCCTGAAACTTAGATTAAGTAGTTTTGAAAGTTTTTTAAGTATGTTCAAAGAGAAACAAGTGTCCGACGCGGCTGGGTTCAAAAACAAGGATTTACATAAAAATAGTGTACAACCGCGAGTGCTGCAAGTTTTAATCAACTCTCGGTAGAGTGGCCTTTTTTTCTTCTACATTTCATAAATTTAAAATTTATTCATTTATATAATTATTGAACTATGATAGTAAGCTATTAAGTGAACAAACTTTTAGTCAATAGTCGGTAGCTCTGTGTCAATAAGATTGTCCTCTTGAGACATTGACAGAGATCTTAAGCTAAAAGGTATTTCAAATGTTTTTTTTTTGTATAATAATATATAAAAATATAATATAAATATATAGTATATGCTATATGTATGTGTTTATATATATATATATATATATATATATATATATATATATATATATATATATATATATAAAAATTATAATTTAACGTTGATTAGTATTATAGTTCGTGTTATTGAACGACGAAAATTATATGATCACTAGACACATTTGCTTTGTCATATTCCGACAAATACTGACGCAGTATTTGTATTTTTTTTTTTCAATTTCATTGTCATGGATAGACTGTTTATGATATATGTGTGTATATCCAATACACGCAAACAAACGAACACACGTACACACATATTGATTATGTTGATTAGAAACTTTATGGGTTTGCTAAATCCGGATTGGAATATAATAATTTGATTGGAGGTTGATAATGGAACTTGTAGAACTTGTAAAACTTTAATTTGGGCGCACCTAATACCCAGGGCCGGATTTAAGGGAGGGCAAGCGGGGCTGCAGCCCCGGGGCCTCCACAAGAGAGGGGCCCCTACAAAAGAGGGGCCCCCACAAAAGAGATTTAATAAAAAAAATACAAACTCTGACTGGTCGACAACTTTTTCGTTTTTATTTTTATCAAATATGATTGATTATACATATTATATAATTGTTCCTAAATATTAAAAACAATTTATCCATATTTGTTTACCGCAGTTCATCGCAGTCGGGTAAAAAGAAGTTACAGAGCGATTATAATTAATTAATTATCAACCGTTTTTTTTTTCGCGTAAGTTTATTTATTTTATAATTTTTAGGTTTGCAATATTATCATCAAATGCTAATATTTTATAGGTGAATTCACGTTTGTTAATTCAAATTTGAAAGAAATTTTCTTCGATCCTTTTCTATTTTTGTTTTTTGTATTTTAGAGTGCATGCACATAACTATATATACTCCATAGGTATAGGTAGTTAACTAAAGGTAAACAAAGAGCTCATGGGGATTTAACCTTTTATTATAAAAAAATTAACACATATTGTCAACTAGCGACTTACCCTCGCTTCGCCCGGGTGCGTCCCTAGGTACGCGGATTTTATTTACAATTTCATGGGTTAAATTTTTTGCGCGGAACACTGATTTTTTTTTCTAAAATAAATGTAGCCTAAGTTATTGCTTATAACATCAGCTATCTTCCAGTGAAAGTTCCGTCAAAATCAGTCCAGCCGTTTCAGAGATTAGCCGGAACAAACAGACAAAAATTTTAAAAATTTAAACCGTATATGCATTTGATATGAATTTAGTAAAAAACTGTTATTTCGACATTACAAACAAACGTATAAATTTTATTTATCTGTAGGTATAGATAAAATAACTGCATTTTTTATGGAATTCGCCCACAATTAACCACAATCAAAACATAACTAAAATTGATTTAGACGTATACAAATTCATAGACAATATAATACTTAAATTGATGATGTATGTTACATCTACGCGATGGAAGAATCTAGCTTAAATGTAAAATACAATAAGTATTTAGACTCACAGGAGCATATCGAAAAGATTAAACGCACAATAGCTTAACTAATAAGATTGTTAATTAGAAATAAAAAAAAACGAGGTTTTGTTCATTGTGTACCATTTGTAGGATAGCCATAGAAGAGACAACTAGCAAGAAAAGCTAAGGAACAATCAACCAACGAGAGTTTCATTTTGAAACCCTTAAAATATGTAGTCCACCAAATTTAAACTTAAAAGTTTCCATATGGTATATCCTGTTAAAACAAGTGAATAAGGTTTATTTATATGCTGTTGCTGATGTTATATAATATAGATGTTTGCTTTTTACCCGACTGCGGCAAAACAGGGATATGTGTTTAACCTGTATGTATGTCTGATTCTATGTTCGTTCGTAATCACTAAATGGCTTAACCGATTTTGATGATTCATACGTAAATCGATAAGTATTGATAATGCGAGTGTCATAGGCTATATAGATATTATTAAAAGTCAAAATGGCGGATCCTAGGTGCCAATTTGTGTATACGGAAAAAAAATTTCGTCCGAATAAATCGAGTGGGGTATCGAAATACAACTTATTAAGAGGCGATGACAGTAATATTTACAACTTATATGTTCAAAAGGAATTTAGGATAAGAAATTGTTAAATTAAACTAAAAATGTCTAACTCTCCTAAAAAGAACTTGACGAAGGAGCATAGTATTATGCAGTCGGAGACATACATATACTATGTACCTACATGTTTTAGAATGGCTGCGTGTGTGTATATCTCTGACTATAAAACAATAATAACATTATGTTCCTTCGTCAACTTGTTCTTTTCTTTTTAGGCCGCTTTTTATGCAGTCGGTTTTTTATTTTTGTAAAAAAAAATTCTGAAGTAGTTGTGTGTATTGTCCATCTCCGTAGTTTTAGTAAAACAGTACTTATCCACATCTCAAAATTATTTGTATCTATTCCAATATAAAAAATAGCTCTCAGGCTTCATTTAATCAATTGATGAAAGTAAAATATAGTTTTAAATTATTTATTGATCAAATACCTATCTTAGTATATTTTATTTTATTAAAATAACGTATATTCTTTTACTTAAAAAGTAATTTTATCATAGACTAGCAGAACCCGCGGCTTCGCCCGCGATCAAACTTTTTATTTAAATGACCTTTTTATATAAAAGGTCATTGCAAAGCAAACTTTAAGAAGAAATTACAATAGATAAAATTCAAAGGCGTAGTCAGAAGTTATCAGTGGTATTCGAGGTATATTTCCCCCACATCCAGCAAACACAGTGTCCACTATAATGTTTAATGAATTACTCACAGTCTAATCCCGTTATATAGCTTAGGCGACTTTTTTACTGCAGTTGTGCCAACCTTCAGAAGGAGGATATACCTATATAGCAGGATACTCTCTAGCTAGGTTCTCACTCTCGCGTTCCAGGTCTGTTATAATTGTCGCTGCTGTGGCTAGCCGAAAAGTTATACATAATTTTCCTTTGGATTCGGAATAATTTCCGTTCTCCTCTTTATACCCCACACATTAAGTGTGCACTTACAGACAACTTGAGCAATGTTACTCTATTTAAATATATTCAAAATTTCAAACATCATCACCCACTTTTACCCACTTAGGGGTTGAATTAAAAAAAATCTACAATACATGTTTATTTAGTTATGTTGAAGAGCATTAATACAAAGTTTCAAGTAATTCTGATCATAAACAATTTTTTCCTGATATTAAAAGCACAACCCCCTTTTGCCCTTTTAAGGGACGAACTTCGAAAAAAAAAAAGATATTTGTATTGTTTTAGTTTTTATTTTAAAAGTAAATACCATTTTCCGTGCATCAATTACAGAGTTTCATACAACCTTTCATCCCCTATTTGACAGCCTTATGAGATGAATTTCAAAAAATGCTAAAATACGTATTTATTTAATTGTATTGGAGAGCATTAATACCAAGTTTCAAGTAATTCTGATCATAAATAATTTTTTGCCCATATAAACTTAGTCACCCCCTTTTACCCTTTTAATGGATGAATTTCAAAAAAAATGTAATACATATATTTCTTATTTTTTAACTTTAAGCTAAATACTAATTTTCGTGCATTTCGTATTAAGAATGACAGAGTTTCAAACAACCTTTTATCCCCTATTTTACCCCCTTAGGGGATGAATTTTGAAAAATCCTTTCTTAGCGGATGCCTACATTATGTAAGGAATATGTCTTCCAAATTTCACGTTTCTACGACCAGCAGTTTAGGCTGTGCGTTGATCGATCAGTCAGTCAGGACAAAGCATTTTATGTATATATAGATTATTTATGCTTACATTAAGTCTATAATGTATATGGTCATTTTATTTATATGGGTAATTTAAGACTTTTATCCATAATAAAAAAGCATTAACGTTCAGCGTAATCATCAACTATTTTTTGACAAAAAAAGCTCGCAAGGTTCCATTCAATAACGCTATAATTTAATTTCGAATATTTCTTGTATTTGACTATATCTACATATGTTTATTGAAATAATTTAATTTGTTTCGCAATAAATACTTAAATCACTTGACTAAAAAAATTGTTCATTTTATTCGGAAAATAATTAGGGGCCTCCACTCCGTTGTCGCCCCGGGGCCTCCACACCCCTAAATCCGGCCCTGCTAATACCTATTTGTTTTGACGATTCTCATAGATTAAAATTGGTCAAAAGGATATTATTTTGAACAATGTTTTAGATTACGGGATGGGAGATAATTCACACATCCTCACAGTCAAGAAAACTCAGAGATCAACATCGAGACGAGTGAAAAGTTTCCATTAAGACAAAGATCTCGATGATCAAAATCCATGATAGTATCCAGCATGTATCTGCTACTCAGATGCCGAAAGGCAATCGGGATGTTGGCATCCTACATCAAAAATGCCAGCATCCCACTTAAAAAAGACCTGAGAGCACATCACCAATTTGCAGTTCTACTGCTCGTAAAGTTCCAAACCGAAACCATGAGAGCTCATCTAGCCTAAATTCTATAATTTTACAAAACTCCTTATTTTTTTTTATTTTCAAGATATTTTTCAAAATGTTTAAAACGAAAAATAGAAACTCGAAAAACAAATTTAAAACCCAAAAAAAGGTGTGTTCGTATACTAGTTTATAAAATTGTGGGTTTTTTTATAAAATTAAACCAATGTCTACATTTTCATTCATTTTTTGTTATGTATAAATATTTTATTTAAATTTTCAAGCAAGTTAATACCAACCGTAAACAAACAGACGAGATTTACTTATTTTTTATATATGAGGATAAAATTAAATAAATGATGCAACGATCAAGCTATTTAAGGCCTGTTCTTCTCTGGGACGAGATAAATAACAAGTAGTGTTGATACCGTGCTGTCAATAATAAGTTGATATAAAATGAAATCGTTAGTCATTGTTTGTGTCTTAGCCCTTGTGGGTTTGAGTATCGCTGGAACTGATCCTTACTCTAGAGGATGTATTTACATTTTGGGAAGATGTGAGTAATACTTTCTTAGATTTACGCGAATATTTGACATTTAAATAAAACTATCTTTTCGGATTTTTTCGCGGACTTCGGGAACCAAAAGTCAAAATAAATCCGCGAAAAAATCCTAAAAGATAGTTTTATTTAAGATGTGAGTATTTAAAAAAATGATTTCAATCATTCATATTTTTGTACTAGAGTCCCTTATTTATGTTTTATGTCTTTTAAATGGTGTAGAAAAACATACTATATTCCTGCTGAGTTTTTTTCGGCAGTTCTTCTTACAACTGAGGTATTATATTCCCGAACAAATAATAAAGTTTTTGACAATAAGTGTAGGTATATATATGAAAAAATAACAGTATTGTATAATTTATCTATTTTAAATATTATATTCTTGTTTATATTGTATAAATTGTGTTTATTGTAATAGATTGATGGGTTCGATTTAATTTAAAGTTTATTTATGCTGGGCCCGTACCCAGCAGTGGGACGTTAAAAAGGGCTGAATACATACATACAACGTTTATTTTCTTCTTTTTACAGCATTTATTTAAATAAAAGCTTGTTTTAAAAAATGTTTTTATACACTAATAATTTATTTTTATTTTTTACTTTTTATTTCTCATCGAACATTTTCTTTCGATATCCATATCATAAAGGTGCATAAAAAAACATAGTCCGTCATCTTTTGGAGTCTACCATTTTGGATTTAGAATGACGTTTAGTCAAATTTAGACAGACAGACAGACACCGGGATAGATAAAACAAAATAAAAGTTTGTAAACAAAATAAATCAACATTTTGTGACGTCCGTCATATTGGATTTACAATGACGTCACTGTACTCATCTTATTTCGCTTATTAAGCCTTTCCATTTGATGTCCATATCATAGGAGTTAACGTAGAAATGATATATCGCCATTTTGTGGCGGCTACCATATTGGATTTAAAATGGCGGCATTTAGGTAATCGTGCATTGTATCGGGAACCAAACTAGTATGCCAAATTTCAACTCAATCGAACTCTGGAAAGTTGGTTAGATTCAACTTGCAAGATTCCATTTCACAAGCCGAGACAGCTGAAACTAAATAAAAACATTTAAAAAGACGTAAAAATTTGGCATATTTGGCCCAGTTTGACTCAGTTTGTAGTGAGCCTAGTCGCTGTGCCAGCGGTCGCGGGTTCGAGTCCCGCTGGGGGCATTCATCTATGTGATGAGCATGAATGTTTGTACTCCAGTCATGGGTGTTTATATTTATAATATGTATGTATTTAAAGTAATATATGTGTATTGTATCAAATATCTGGTATCCATAACACAGTCCTCGTAGCTTACTATGGAACTAGATGGTGCTGTGTGTTTAATGTCCCAACATATTTATTTATTATTTATTTTAAATTTGTTTTGTTTGTCATTTTGACCTTCAAAATATGTGTTTTGATATCTAATCATTTGTTTATATTGCCATATAAGCATATGGGAAGTGATCTCATTTATTCGATTATAACTTGTACATTTGACCTTGTTATTATATAATATACATGTATACATACATACACATGTATAATGTTACTGTCTCGGTGGTGTAGTGGATAGTATGTACGGCTTTATATCCAGAGGTCCTGGGTTCGAGTCCCGGGTCGGGCCAAGTTTAGTTATTGAGTATTTCTATTCAGTAAACCCCAGTGCCTCGGAGACCACGTTAAGCTGTCGGTCCTGCGTTTTAATTCTCACTGGTCGTGTCGAGTAGACGTCCCACCGGAGTATGAGAGTGACAGGAATAGAGAGTGCACTTGTGTCTGCGCGTACACGCGCTGCACTATGATATCTCCTGCGCAAATCTCAATGAGATTGGCCACTGTGGCCGAAATCGGTCGGGAAGACATTATATGTGCAATGTACACACATATATAGTCAAGATATATTTTTCTATACTACTCTATGCATATTATAAAGCTGAAAACACATTTTTTTGTTCGTTTTGTTTATTTGTATGTGGTAACCACTGATAGATGTGCTAATTTTTTTGTAAATTTAAAAGCTTATTAAAATATTTATCTGTTTAAGCCTTTCTTGTTAGTCCTTTCCGCTTTCTCTCTTTAGTCCTTTACCGTAATATCATCATCATAATAATTATTATTTTTCCTCTACTATGTTCTAATATCTAATTCTATATATTATTTGGTTGATTTTTTTATGTTTGTGTGTAAATTTACGTATGTATAATGTATTTTTTATTTCAACAACGTTATATTTTTACTAAGCGTCATGAGAAGAAATTTCGAAATAAACGCATGGATAAATGTAAAAGTAGTCCTGCGAGCCCACTTTTAGGGAGTTAAAAGATTCCGTTGGGTTTTAATGGGTAGTACTGACTTTTCAGCCGTCTGTATTAATATGAGATATGTATGTTGCGGATGTCGATGAATTTAATATTATGTTATCGAGATTCTCGTCTGCCATCGTCACTGTGCTCGTGCGGCACAGACAAGTGTTCAAAGTAAAGTGAGTTCACTCGCACTACTGACTCACGTTATAAATTATTCGCTATCAAATACGAGTATGTCAAACGCTATTGTCAAGTACCCTCAAAATCATGCATGAAATATCAAATTTGGCAACACAAGTAATTTTTATTAATTATTCTCTAACGTGTATATCCCAAAGGAGTTAAGATAATGCTACTTCTTTTATGTTTCAGGTTACAAAAGTTGTGAAGAAGGAACCCACGCGTACACAACTGGTTGCGGGTACCTGACTCCTGAAGCTACATGTGAGAACCCTGAACCTGAAGAAGATAGAAGGGGTATGATTTGTGATTACTCAGCTTGTTACTGCGATCCTCCAACTGTGAGGGATACCGTCAGCAAAAAATGTGTACCTTTAGAAGAATGCCCGAAAAATGAGAAAAATCCCGAAGAATAAGCAATTGTGTACTTTCTATTATTGTACGTTATCTGTTTTTATATAAAATCAAAAATAAAATGTTTTAATTTTTTGTTTTATTGTAACCAACCGTCTTTTGTTTTTTTTATGTGATTAGTCGATTTAGTAGATAATATGTTTTTTTTCTTAAATAAGTTCCATTTTTAAGTAAAAAGGACTTCAATGTACAATATCAATAATTCCATTGAAATCTAATATTCGGATCGCTAGTATACCTGTTATCTATAAAGTTGACATTAATATCACCACCAACCACATACTTCGCTACGAAAATTATCGCTTACATGGATAGATAAGGGAATCAGAAAAGGTAGCATTCTACTGTCGTCATCGCTAATAGAAAATAAAGAATTTATGTATAACATAACATAGTATTATGATATAACATAGTGTTATATAACGTGGTCAGAATATATCATTCCCATATTCGTTTTTTTCTTTTTTATTTTTTTAATCTTTATTTTGTTACGGACCTCCAACAAAGATACACACTTTATATCGTTTAAGAACATAAAAGTAATTAAGAGTTACAATGTGTGCTCCTTTACTTATAGAAGACCACAGCTCTCTCATTTATGTATTACTAGCGACTCACCCTCACTTCGCTTCGGGTTCGTCTCCAGACAAAAACAACTCTATCCCACGGGAACCGTACATTTTTCCGGGATGATATATAGCCTAAAGCCTTCCTCGATAAATGGACTATCCAACACAAAAAGATTTTTTTAATTCCATCCAGTAGTTCCTGAGATTAGCGCGTTCAACCAAACAAACAAACAAACAATCAAACAAACAATCAAACTCTTCAGCTTTATAATATTAGTATAGATAAGTTAAAACTAAGTAAACAGAAAAAGTTTAGGTTGGTACATTTCGAGAAAATTTTGTTTTGTTTTAGCCATATTGATTGTGGAAATTAACTTATCAGAAGTCTGGCTTATAAGCGGTTTCTGGTAATATAAATTCAAAATATTATGATGCATCTGACAAAGTAATTTATCTAAATCTGTAAAGAATCAAGATAAAATAAACCATTCCTAAATATTTTTAAAAGCTACAATAAGAACAAAAAATGGTAAAACAAGAGCATTAAAATGGTAACGTTTTATTTAAATTCTGCAGACATTTTTGTATGTTTTTAAAATTCAGGCTCCAAGTAAACGGCATGAAGCTATAGTTTTGAAATATCACAGAGAAATGGAAAATATGGTGTCAAGCTTGAGCTGAAATCGCGTATTGGGTTCCGTAAATGTATTTTTTTCATAATTTTCTTTTATTTACAATAAAGAAAATTACAAATATACTTAATTATATACAAATGTACACTTAATTATTACTGTACAAGTCATGTCCGTGTGGAATAGTGGCACGAATGTTAGTTGCTTTCCTCCGCTGAATGGCAATGCCGATTGTTTGGACAAAAAATGAACCAGCTCTCCTGTCACCAGTAGAGGTGATAAGACGAGGTGTTGTCTTTTAAGAAGTGATTAGCACTTTGACTCCATGGGCCAAGAGTTTCTACAGCAAATGGAATAAAAACATAATTTCGACTGGGGGAGGCGTATTTACGTAACTTATATAGTTCTGCCATCTCCATCGCGGCTCCCACTTTAAACGCCTATCTATCTATGGTTTGATATTATAGTATGAGACAAAAGATATTTTAATAACCTTGTGTATTCAGCCTTTGTTAATGTCCGCCGTTAAAAAGGGCTGATTACATTACATAACGTCCCACTGCTGGGCATATGCCTCCCTTCAATACCCTCGTGTTGAAGGGATCAGGCCATAGTCCACCACGCTGGCCAACTGAGGGTTGGCGGGTCAATAGCCTTATTTGGCTCAAAACCACAAAAAAAAACAGTTATTATTCTAGATTCGAGTACTTCTATGATTGGTTAACTTAGAATAATACTTACAATTGTATTTTTCGATCGCTATTAACAGTGACAGAAGATCGAGCAAATAGATATATAGACATATAGATATTAGATATACATATGTATATTTTAAATTTTAGCGGTATCTAAAATCAAAACGTTTTAAAATATGTTATAGTTTATATATTACTAGCGACTCACCCTCGCTTCGCTCGGGTTCATCCCTCAGTACGTTTTCGTTTTTTTAAGCGGAACCCTAATTCTTTTTCTGAAATTAAAGTAGCCTAAGTTACTCTTTATAATATCAACTATCTGCCAATGAAAGTCCCGTGGAAATCGGTACAGCCGTTTCGGAGATTAGCCGGAACAAACAGACAGACAAAAATTGTAAAAAAAATTGTTTTGGTATATGTACCGTGTATACATTCATATGCATTTAGTAAAAAGCGGTTCTTTTAATATTAGAAACAGATACTCCAATTTTATTTATCTGTATAGATTACTGAATTTCAGTTTTAAACTTATTTGATTGGGTGTATTTGGTATGAAATACCAAGGTGTCGCAAGTCACCGCGACATTCCTGTGTGACAGTATGTCAGTATGTCACTAAACGAAATATTTATATATAAATATCAATAACTTTGAGTTGGAGGATGGCTAGATATAATAAGAGCAGTTTTTTGTTTGTATATCAACACTATAGTGTGTAAAATGATGAGTAGATAGACGGTGACAGGGGTCGAGCATCCCAATACCTCGATTTAACCCCATGTTTGAAAGTTATTTGGGGTTTTAAATAAAGAAGCGAAAACTAGATTTTAGACAAAACTTCGCAAGGTCATCCGAAGTATTAAGTATACAATAGTTGTTATTTTTCAAATTTGCCTTTTGATATTGTAATAGTTTTGTCGGAACCTGGTAATAAAAATTAAACATTATGAATAACTAACCGAAACTAAAAAGGGTATAGCCGGATAAGTATGACGATCCGGCCCCCAAATGGGAACCTATATCGAAACTTATGTTCTAATATCGCCTTGATGTATAAACACAATTTATGTACTTTTCGCGGCCAGCTTTCGCTTTGACCTTGAGATATGGGAAAAAATAATCGCACGCATGACTTTTATTCAAAGTCATATATCTCAAAAATTAATTACGCTAAAGAGTTGAGACCAACGCGAATTTTCAGATTACATTGCAGAGTATATCATATATTTTTTTCAAATTTTTAGAGTATATTTATATATAAAAAAAATTAAAAAATAAATAAATCATAATTTTTTTTTCGTGTTCGCTGAGACTTACAATCACGAAAATAATATATGTTATGCTCCTTTACGTGCTCTATTACTCATAAAAATTTGGTAAAAAAAAAGTTGGTGCAACACTTTGAAAAAAAATTAAAAAGTGTTTCGCACCTTGTAACTTATAGATATAAGCATGACTCAACACGCACAAAATTTTATCGCTCGTGGAAGGAATTGTACATAAACAAGTTTAGACTTGTTTTCACGTTGTTTATTATATTTTATGACTTACTAACATCGCTGGTCATGCGTTGGTATCGCTCTTGGACATTGGTATTGCTCTAAGTCTAAAGGGAAGCTTTTGACTTGGGATTTTTATGGTATTTTGTTCCAAGATTTTAAAATTAGTCATTGTTAAACCAACATATTATTTTTATAAGGTCATAATGTCTGACAAGTGCAAAAACTGTAACAAATATCCTCGTAAGATGGTTGGTTATAAAAAAGTTGTAAAAACTGAAGAAGAAGTTAAAGTGTTCAGTGATTGTTTAAATAAAACAGTAACAGTTAATGATATATTCTGTAACAAGTGTCGTCTTTTCCCATATATTAAGAAAAAAGCTTCTATTTCTAAATGTACAGCATCTGACGAGGTGTCTTCAAGCCTGGAAGTATGTCACATGTACATAAGCTTCTCCTGGTTCACCTGTAGCTGTTGATACTTCATCGCATACTTCCAGGCTTGAAGACACCTCGTCAGATGCTGTATATTTAGAAATAGAAGCTTTTTTCTTAATATATGGGAAAAGACGACACTTGTTACAGAATATATCATTAACTGTTACTGTTTTATTTAAACAATCACTGAACACTTTAACTTCTTCTTCAGTTTTTACAACTTTTTTATAACCAACCATCTTACGAAGATATTTGTTACAGTTTTTGCACTTGTCAGACATTATGACCTTATAAAAATAATATGTTGGTTTAACAATGACTAATTTTAAAATCTTGGAACAAAATACCATAAAAATCCCAAGTCAAAAGCTTCCCTTTAGACTTAGAGCAATACCAATGTCCAAGAGCGATACCAACGCATGACCAGCGATGTTAGTAAGTCATAAAATATAATAAACAACGTGAAAACAAGTCTAAACTTGTTTATGTACAATTCCTTCCACGAGCGATAAAATTTTGTGCGTGTTGAGTCATGCTTATATCTATAAGTTACAAGGTGCGAAACACTTTTTAATTTTTTTTCAAAGTGTTGCACCAACTTTTTTTTTACCAAATTTTTATGAGTAATAGAGCACGTAAAGGAGCATAACATATATTATTTTCGTGATTGTAAGTCTCAGCGAACACGAAAAAAAAATTATGATTTATTTATTTTTTAATTTTTTTTATATATAAATATACTCTAAAAATTTGAAAAAAATATATGATATACTCTGCAATGTAATCTAAAAACTCGCGTTGGTCTCAACTCTTTAGCGTAATTAATTTTTGAGATATATGACTTTGAATAAAAGTCATGCGTGCGATTATTTTTTCCCATATCTCAAGGTCAAAGCGAAAGCTGGCCGCGAAAAGTACATAAATTGTGTTTATACATCAAGGCGATATTAGAACATAAGTTTCGATATAGGTTCCCATTTGGGGGCCGGATCGTCATACTTATCCGGCTATACCCTTTGTAATCAAGTTCACATTATCCTCAGTTTAGAAAGTAAATTGGTTATTACAATATTTTAATAACTTCACTTGCAAATTGTTTTATTTTTTCACTGCATTATTTTATTAAAAAAAAATTAAGCTTTATATCCCATAATAGCCATCAATCTTCTTTATTATCATGAAATGTTAAATTAAATATTAGTATGTAACAAGTTTTAATATATAGTACAAGGCTCTTCGTTGACTTCAACGCTACAAAGGTGATGTCACAAAACGATCAACCGTTTTAACGTGCCTTGGGATGGAATTCACGCTTCAAGGAATGTCTCGCTTGGAAACCCCTACTATTGAAAAGTTCTTTGTAATAATTTTTATTTATTACTTTCTAATTGAAAATACTAACTAGCTTTAAAATTATCCAATATAATTTCATTTTTTTATCGCTCTTCCCTCAAAGGTGTTCTAAAATTCATGATCACCAAAGATAAACTATTTATTAAAAAAGTCTCATGAAAATCGGTCCACATGGTACTATGTAACATAGAAAAACACCTGAATTAAGTAATTCTTCCTATTTTAAATTAATCAAAATATACATTTAATTAAAATTTAAAATATTTTTATACGTTTTACTTTTTTTGAGTGAAACTCTAATTCTTTTTCTAATATAAAAGTAACCTAAGTTACTCCTTATAATATGAGCTATCTGCCAGTAAAAATCCCGCCAAAATTGGTCCAGCCGTTTCAGAGATTAGCCGGAATAAATAGACAGACAGACAGACAGACAAAAAATGTAAAAAAATTGTTTTGATATATGTACTGTGTATACACCCATATGCATTGAGTAAAAAGCGGTTACTTTAATATTACAAACAGACACTCCAATTTTATTTATCTGTATAGATTTTTAAGTATTTTTTTCTATAACGTTGCACAATTCTAACATGCAGTATATACATAAGTATTATTGCAATAATTAGGCACATTCCATATCTTGGATCAATATAAATGTCTTCGAACCAGTCTAGAACCTACGACCTTTGATTCCGTCCACTACCAAACGTAATATCACTGAAACTAAAATAGTTTTAAAAACCAATGGTAATAGTGAGCCATTTAATACATCTTCCCATTGATTCTCACACGACTTAATACGATTGTGCGGATCTTCTTGAAGAGTTAATAGCACAAACGATTTATTTAATTGCAACAAATGTTCTACACGACTGTGTGGTGTTTGATTGGGACTACTATTGAGCATTAGAATATGTCATCGGTTCTATTCCTGATTGATTTAGCACTTAAAACTTAATCAAAATCCAACTAAACTATGTATAGTTAGCTAAACTATCTATACTATAAAGTAATATTATAAAAAGGAAACATTTGTATTTTTGTATGTTTGTAACGAATAAACTCAAAAACTACTAAGCCTATTTAGATGAATTGTAGTAAGAAGATAGTTTGAGATTCTGGAAAGGACATAGGAATACCCAATTTTTTTCCCATAAAGATCCCCAAGTTTTTCTCAAATATCTTCCATGTACAGACAGCGATCAGTTACATTTCACACAATTCTGTACCTTCTCCTCTGTTTGGCAACCGATTTTGTTTTGTTTAGTAGCTATTAACGAGCTGTAGTATTATCAATAAAATAATTTTGGAAACAGTTTTTTATATAGACAGATAAATTCTATTCATGTTTTACTCAAATTTTCAATAATCATTGAAACCACTGGGCGAAATAGATTGAAATTCCAAAACTGGTACCTATATAGAAGTATGAACAATATTCGGTTGCTCGGTCTACTCTGTCAAAAAAGTTAAGAAAGTATACATAACTAGCGACTCACCCTTGCTCCGCTCGGCTTCATCCCTACTTACATTTTAAAGTTTAGTGTACATTTATCAGAAATGAGATGTTTTTACCGCAGTAAAAAGTATCCTATATATTGACCCGGATAACCAGCTATCACCATACCAAATTTCATCAAAATCCCTCCAGTGGTTTTTCCGTGATGCGGTAACAGACAGACATAAATTCTAAAAACTATAGATTCGGCCTCTGTATCGATAATAATATCTATTTCAATAAGATTTTCCAAAAAATATTTAATGTACAGATTCGGCTTGGCTACAGGCTTGGTTTCAGTTTTATTATATGTATAGACTACAAGTACACTACCAGTGCAGTAAGTGCAGAAAAGTATACGCCGAGGCACAAATTAATTATTTAGTTCTGTAACTCCTGAAACTTAGATTAAGTAGTTTTGAAAGTTTTTTAAGTATGTCCACAGAGAAACAAGTGTCCGACGCGGCTGGGTTCAAAAACAAGGATTTACATAAAAATAGTGTACAACCGCGAGTGCTGCAAGTTTTAACCGACTCTCGGTAGAGTGCCCTTTTTTCTTTTACATTCTATGAAATTAAATTTTATTCATATAATTGAACTATGATGGTGAGTTCTTATATAAAGTGGATGAGGTTTTATAGTACTCTGTCAATCAGGTCGTCCTCTTGAAATATGAAGTTAAAAGATATTTCATACTAGCGACTCACCCTCGATATACCCGGGTTCGTCTGTAGGTAGCTTTTAACGGTTAGTATGGATAGTCGAGCTTCCTCTATGAAAAATAAAAACAAATCTATATGACAGGAACCGTATATTTTTTCCGTATAAAAAGTAACCTATGTGCTATTCCAGACTATAATCTATCTCTGTGCCAAATTTCATCCAGATCCGTTCAGCCGTTCTGACGTGATGAGTAACGAACATCCATCCATCCAAATTTTCGCATTTATAATATTAATTAATTAATTGAATAATGAGTTTTTTTTTATATTAAATCATTAAATATTGATATTATAATTTAACGTTAATTAGTATATAGTGTTGGTGAACGATGAACGTGCTTAACATTAATCTCTATTATTATATTATGGTCAACAGATAAATTTGCTTTATTATGATTCGGCAAAATATACTTGTTCAGAGTTTCTTTTTTTTAATTTCCAGCCAGCCAGTTTTTATATTTTTGTGGTAGCCCAGTGGTAACGTAGTTATTTGGAAAACAGAGTGAAGCGGGTTCAAATCCCGGGTCTCGCACCTCTGATATTTTCACGTGCGAATCATTTCCAACATGATTACCATTAGCCTTTACGGCGAAGAAAAACATTGTGAGGAAACCTGCATGTCTGAGAGATTTTTTTTATCTCAATCAATCGAGTAGGGTATCAAAATAAAAGTTTTAAAAAGTGATTACAAAAAAACATCCTTTTGTTACATTTTTTCGATTAAAATGCTAGATAGATCACGTTTATATTTTTTTTTAATATTTTGTTTATATTTTGGCAAGGACATACATTGCATAATTCAAATGGATATAAGCTACTCTTTATCCACGCAACGCTTACCATGCGAATGAAGCCGCGGGTAAAATCTAGTAGTCCACAAATTGTAGATTTTTTTTAAACCTAACCAACAGTTAGTGCTAGAGATTAGCACATTCGAATAAACAAAAAAAAAAGCTTCAGCTTTTTAATATTATAATCTATACATATAATAAAATTTTAACTGAATCGAATCTGTAAATTAAATATTTTTCGGGAACTCTTATTTAAATAGTCATTATTATAGATACAGAGGCCGAATCTATAGTTTTTAGAATTTTTGTCTATCTGCCTGGGAACGCCTCACGAGAAAACCACTGGACAGATTTAGATGAAATTTGGTATAATTATATCTGGTTATCCAGATCAACATATAGGATCCTTTTTACTGCGGGAAAATATCTCATCTCTGAGAAATCTATACTAAACTTTATTATATATTTGATCTTCAAAAGTCCTTCGAGGGCTTCTCACACTTTTGCATTATATATCCATAATTTTCCCTAAATTTTGATAGTTAATTATTTCTTCTAATTAAAACTTTAGTTAAGTATATTAAACAAAATGGTACAAAATACTTCACATTTGACGTTTCTCTGTAACATCCCTTTACGCTTATTTAGCGAAGCTTCCTTTACAATTTATTGAGCTAGAAACATGTACTTGGTATTTGAATGAGAAATAAAGTAATGGCTTTGAATAGAACTTTCATAAGTTTCTTTGGATGGAGCTTTTGAAACAAATGGTTCATATATTGGATACGAAGAACTATAGTGTCCAAGTGTAATTTCTATCGGGGCATTTATTTATTAATTTATTTTTTTGGAAGACAAACAGTATTTAGTCTATACATATAATAAAATTGTAACTAAGCCGAATCTGTACATTAAATATTTTTTTGAAAATCTTATTGAAATAGACTTTATTATCGATACAAAAGCCAAATATATAGTTTTTAGAATTTTTGTCTGTCTGTCTGTCTGTCTGTCTGTCTGTCTGTCTGTTACCGCATCACGGGAAAACCACTGGACAGATCTTGATGAAATTTGGTATGATGATAGCTGGTTATTCGGGTCAACATATAGGATACATTTTACTGCGGGAAAATATCTCATCTCTGAGATAACCTTTGAAACGTAACTAGGGACGAACCCGAGCGGAGCGAGGGTGAGTTGCTAGTTATATATAAAACAAATTGAATAAAAACTTTACATATGCCAATTAAGTCTTCATAATTTACAAATTCTTAAGGTAGGTATAATACATGTTCCCCCCAACGTGCGTTCACCTTGTCGGGGTGGGCCCCTCATCAGCGTCCGGCAGTTCAGCTGGGCGCGAAGCCAAGAAATGCATAGGGAAGATGCCAACTTCGGTGGGTAGTGTACCATGCGAGTTGCTTCTGGTACTTCTCTGATAGCAAAGTGGACTGTGGAGGAACCCCGTGGTTGTTGTGGTCTGCTTCGGCAGACCTGCCGTCGGGGCGTCGTAGTTGAGTGCGTAAGCGATCCTGCGACGCCGCATTAAGACGGGGAAGCATTTGTTGGGTTTTAGTCGGTAACCACCTGTATGTCTACAGGTGGTATGCGTAAATGCATTTCCCAACATTAGAAAAAAAGGTGTGATGCATGTTAGCTTATTAAAATTAAAGTATAAAACAAGAACACTGGAACGATCACGAACAGACACTTCTAGTTAAAATTTTGAACTTATTTAAAGAAAGGGAAAATATGTATATGCATGCTTATAAGTTTTTATACTATATGCAGACATAATTAGTATTTGAAATTTTATTATTATATATATATATATATATATATATATATATATATATATATATATACACATTTATTACTACCATTTATTACTCAAGAACGGCTGTATCGATTTTTATGATCTTTGATTTGTTGGATTTTTCTCCGCCCCGAATATAAGAATAACTATTAAAACATTGTAAAAAAATCTATACGTCTATATATCATAAGGTTCCCGAGGGATAGAATTGTTCTTGTTTTTCTGGAGGCAAAATAATAATATTAAAATGTGTTTAAAGAGAATGAGGTAAAGAATATATTTTTTTTATTGCAATTGGTCCAGAAGTTCTCGCGGGCTAAGCGATTAAAATATATATATATATATATATATATATATATATATATATATATATATATATATATATATATATAGCAAAGGATAGACTACCATATTAACAGTTAAAGTGAACGAGTCGCTAGATTTCATATATAATCGTAATATCAATTTTTAAGGTGTATTACCTTCACTGTACATATATCTATGTAGATCTATCTAAGTAAAGTATAGCAGAATGACTAGTGGATACTAGCCATGCTATCCACCTAATATCCGCAGTTAAAGTGAAATTTTCGTTCAGTTATTTTGTGCTACTTTTTCTTACCCGTCTTAGTTAATTTGTTTTGCCTTCTTCCTTTTAACATTATTCCACTCTAATTATGTTTTGTTTGTGGAAAATTTTCCAGCGTACTTATCCAATTTAGTTTATTTATTAGATGCAATTTTATGTTTTTTATGATTCGAATACACATATTTGTGTTAAATAAATGTTAATTTTTGGTATATTATGAGTTATTATTTAGCTTTTTAACGTCCCACTGCTGGCCATGAGCTTTAATGTGGTCACGCTAGCCCAATGTGGGATAGGTTCTCTCAGACATGCAGGTTTCCTTACATTGTTTTATTTTATCGTAGTAGCAAATAGTAATCTTGCTGTAACGAGATTTGGACTCATGCCCCTTTAAGATCATTCTAATAAGTGTAAGACCCGAAATTGAATCCGCTATCTACGGAGTAAGGAGTTTGTACCTGGAAAGTGGCGTAGGATACTTTTTATCTCGGCAGAAATAGATGGTGCAATGTTATATTCTACCTATATACCTATTATAATACTTTTTTCAAAGTAATTAGTATTACTTTTTAATATAGTGTATAATTGTATGTATGTTTATATAAACATACAGATAAAACAGTTCAGAATCTTTTCTCCTTTGTTTCTCAACCGATTTTCTTTTATTTAGGAGCTATTGACGAGCTGTAGTGTTATCAATAAACAAACAATTAGAAACAGTTAGTTATGTTTTATATAGATAGTTATTTTCTATGAATATATATTTTTCAAATTTTCAACAATGATTCTTATCGAATTTTGACTACTACGCGAACTAGTAATATTAAAAACCCCAATGACATAATTCTAATTTTCACCTTAAAATAAATAAAATTAATACGCATGCATTCAGCCTTTTTTTTAACGTCCCACTGCTGGGCACGGGCCTACCTTCAATACGAGGGGAATCAAACCATAGTCCACCACGCTGGCCAAGTGCGGGTTGACGGACTTCACATGTCTTTCGAAAACTTGCTAGGTTTTCTCAGACATGCAGGTTTCCTCACGATGTTTTCCTTCACCGTAAGGCAAGTGGTAATCATGTTAGAAATGGTTCGCACATGAAAATAACAGAGGTGAGAGACCCGGGATTTGATCCAGCTTCACTCGGTTTCTCAAGCGAGCGCGTTACCGCTGGGCTACCACTGCCTTTAAAAAATAATATAACTATGTAGTTATTTCAAAAAGAACCTTTTTAGTTTTTACTTCATTTCTCTAAACCTTTACAGTATATTAAGCTTCCAATCGCTTGCTTTAGCTATGCTTAAAGAGCTCTAAATGAATATAAATGGTTCTGCTGATCTCTTGATTGAGATAAATCTCTCATCGCATCTAATCGACGCTACGTAAGTTTCATCTAAGCCTTGCTTTTCTTAGAATTCATAAGTGTCTGTTATTTCTTAATCTAATTTATTTTATTTTATATTGATAAAAAAATTTATTCTTAGATAGCTTTTTATTAGTAGAATAATAAGCTTTTTTGACACTTGTCATTTTTTTTTTAATTTTGATACCAATTCAATTCAATTCTCTTGATAATGGCTTCAAAGCGTGCCTTAATTTTAATACCAATTTTGATATATAACGTTTAAAATATTAGTATTTAATTTTTTTTTACTTACTCACAAATAAATAACTCATATCTTTACCAAATGATCTTAATAGTTGTTTTTTTTGAATAGGTAACCCTCCAAAGCTAAGGGTTAAATCTAACTTTTAAGTTAGGAATGAGTGTATTATGTAGAAATGTAATAGCGTATGGGCAAGTCTTGAGGATAGAAGAAAGTTATATAACCAAGGGAATAGAAGGTATGGATGTGTATAGATATAGAAGTAGAGTAGACCGAAAAATATATGGATAGACTGTGTGAAAGACTGTGTGTGTATGTATGTGGGTCAGTGATAGACCAGTGATAATGCGCTCGCTAGTCGCTCGGGAAACCGAGTGAAGTGGGTTCAAATACCGGGTCTCGCACCTCCAATATTTTCATGTGTGAATCATTTCCAACATGATTACTACTTGTATTAATGGTGAAGGAAAACATCGTGAGGAAACCTACATGTATGAGAGAACCTAGCAAGTTTTCGAAAGACATATGAATTCCGCCAATGCGCACTTGGCCAGCGTGGTGGACGATGGCCTGATCCCTCTCGTATTGAAGGGAGGCCCGTGCTTAGCAACATCTGTAAGAAAACAAAATAATATTTCTTAAATTTTACAAAAATAAAAATATTTTTCTTGCACCTTCTAAACGGTAATAGTCCAGCATTAGCAAAAGAAAGCGCGTGGCCGGTGGAGTAGGAGGGGGGGGGGGGGGGGGTGCAGGAGGCGGCGCTTACTTATTTGAACCAGATGCTAAGACTACCACCGTTTAGAATTCAGCCTTTTTTAACGTCCCACTGCTGGGCACGGGCCTCCCTTCAATACGAGGGGATTCAGGCCATAGTCCAACACGCTGGCCGAGTGCGGGTTGGCGGACTTCACATGTCTTTCGAAAACTTGCTAGGTTTTCTAAGACATGCAGGTTTCCTCACGATGGTTTCCACTGCCCCTTGGTATACCACGTAAGAATATTTAAAATCATTTTGTTACTCAACAATTTTCTCAAATTAAACAAATTTCCCTTTAATAATAATTATTATAACCGTGATATGTCACATAAATTAAAATTAATGATCTTGTATGTCATTAGTTCTGATAAATCGAGTAATCCTTAACAGATTGTATGATGAATGTAATAATTTGTGTTCTCGATAGTGTGTTATCCTTAATATTATTACTAACTTTTGCACGTGAATTCGCTCGCAAAGTTTATTCGCTCGCTTTATTTATTTATATATACGGATCTCCAACAGTATACATAATTCAACATTTACAATACATTTAAATAAAATTATCTTTTCGGTTTTTTTTCGCGGATTTATTTTGATTTTTGGTTCTCGACGTTTAAATTTAAATTTTAAATCCGCGAAAAAATCCGAAAAGATAGTTTTGTTTAAATGTCAAATATTCTCGTAAATCTAAGGAAGTATTATTTACAATATACTTAAATCTAATTTATATTTTTATGTATTACCAATTATAGGAGAACATATCTGTCGCAAAAAACAGTGTTTTATAATGCCTAAAAGTACTTATAAAAAATACAAAAAAAAAAATGAATACAATAAAAAAAAAATACTCGCTTCACTTAGGTGCTAGAGATAAAAGATGATTTAAATAATATTAAAAGTATATTAAATGTATATAAATACATATGTTATTTATATGTCTTGTTGACTTTACTATTCAGGTTTAGACTTTTATAAGTTACTAGCAACTCACCCTCGCTCCGCTAGCGTTCGTCTCTGCATACGTTTTAAAGTTTAGTATAAATTCCTTAGGGATGAGATATTTTCACGCAGTAAAAAGAATCCTATATATTGAACCAGATAACCAACTATCATCATACCCATCAAAATCCCTCCAGTGATTTTTCCCTGATGCGGTAACAGACAGACAGACAGACGGACGGACGGACAGACAGACAGACAGACAGACAAAAATTCTAAAAACCATAGATTCGACCTCTGTATCGATAATAATGTCTATTTCAATAAGATTTTCTAAAAAATACTTAATGTACAGATTCGTCTTAGTTACAATTTTATTTTATGTATAGACTATGGACTTTAGCTCGCTTCGCTCGAGTGGATCCATGGGTGTCCTTTATATTTATAATATTACTAGCGGCTCACCCTCGCTTCGCTCGGGTTTGCCCTTAGATGATTCTTTAAATTGACATAACTTTTTTATTTAGGAACCGATTGAAATAAAACAAATATTAAATGTTAAGTGAAGCTTACCACAATATATTAGTGAAAACCGCACCCAAATCGGTTAAGCTGTTTCTAAGATTAGCGCGCACAAACGCACAGACAAACAGACAAAAAAAATTAAAATCATTGTTTTGGGTTCTAGTTTTTCTCAAATATCTTCCATGTACAGACAGCGTTCAGTTACAATTTTATTATATGTTAGATATAGATAGATATACAGGTAGAGCCACGTTTTGGACTAGTTTATTACTAACAGTCACATAATATCTGTTACCCCAGATTATAATCTGTATACTAAATTTAAATTCACCCCGTTGTTTCAAGGTCAAGGAGGAAACAGCGCTTATATACACAAATTCCGTAGTGACCATTTAAGTTGAGAGCTTTTAAGCTCTGATTCTTTTTAATATTTCAGGATTGATCGAACATCAATCCTTTTCAAAAATTTTTACGCTCTTGGTTAGGGGGTGTCCATTCTCGTACTGGTTCAGGGAAACATGGCCTCCCTTATATAATCTTCCGGAAACTTCGATAGCGCGTTCTAAAAACGTTCAGCGCCATCTCTTTTCATTTTCCATGTACTAAACATGTCTACGTCGAGAAAAATTAGCAAAATAATAAGAAATAACTTGTATAATTATAAAATACTTAAACTAAAAATGTTAATGGGTTGGAAAAATGCTAATGATTGGTCTAGACGTGATATTGATAGCACAAAAACAATGTTTTGACTACTCTATTTCTTTTTGTTTTTGCTATTAAGATTGTTTTGAATTGTTATAAAAAAATCCAAAAATTATGTGACAGGTGCTGTTTGGTGCTATGAGCAATTTTAAAAAGTAAAATATAGCAATAGGTTGCAGTACAATAATGATATAACCTCATGAATTATTATAATATAATGAATTCTGCCTAATGAGAATTTCCTTTTCCGTTCTTAATAAGTATTTTTAAATAATATAGATGTTTTCAAATATTATTTCAAAGGCTTTCTTTTAAACACTCAAATTTGGTTATATTTTTATCCATATTAAGTTGCAAAATTTAGGTTTGACTTTAAATATAAGTAAATGTTTAAAAAAGGATAACAACTTGCATAATAACAATATTAATATATGAAACTATTTTAATTTACCCTTTATACTTTCAGTTCAGATGTCGTGAAAATAGATGGCGTTGAACGTTTCTAAATCGCGCAGGCGAAGTTACGTAGCGTTTCAATAAGAGCAGTGAATACCAATATGAATTTATGTGATAATAGTAACGGCCTGTGATAGAAATCGTACCGTATATGTGTTTGTATTCCATGGGTGTCCAAAATATCCTTATATAGATATGTGATAGTCGTTCGGTTTGTGATCACTCGATAGGTTGTAAACTAATTTTTGTATAGGGCGGCCTCATACACCGACCCTAAGAAACTTCTGAGTAAACATTATTTGATAGCGACTTACCCTTGCTTCTCTCGGGTTCGTCCCTAGGTACGTTTTGAATAGACTAGTGATCGCCGCGTGGTTGAAAATCAACCATAATTCATTAAGTTATATATTTATTGTCTTGCGTATATTACAATATTAATCTATTCTCAATTTGATTACAGACTTTAACAATAAACAAAAGAGTATATATAATGCCTGTTTGTGTCAAATACATGGTAGTATGAGTAATGTTTTTTTTATTGATTTAATGTATTTTTTATGCATAATTTTAAAAAAATATTAGCATTCTGCACTCCTTCTCTATATAAACTGTAAGTATGGGAAATTTCGTACTCTTCCGTTCGCTCAATTTTCGTAAAAAGGGGTATAAAGTTTTTGCTTCACGTATTAATATATAGATACACATAGGTGTGATGAATTGTTGTGGGTTGTATTATAACGTGTTTTCCCGCGGGAATGAGATAATCTTTCGCGGTAAAAAATATCCTATGACACTCCAGCCCTCCAACTACCTCGACACAAAAAATCACACCAATCCGTTACTATATTTCGACGTGAAAGAAGTACAAACAAATAATCCTTCATATTCATAATATTAAAATAAGTAGGTATGGAGTAACGACTTACGCTTGCTTCTCTCGGGTCCGTATGGGTACTTTATATATATATATATATATATATATATATATATATATATATATATATATATATATTAAAAGTAGCGCTGCAGGTCCATACTCCTAGTCTATCGCTGTACTTAAACATCTAGTGTTTAGTGGAAATATATATATCGATATCTTAATTCTCTGTCTCAGTCAACTTTTTCTACCAAAAAAGTAAATAATTCTTATTACTAATTCGGAAAAATTAACATTTTTTTTAACAAAAATATTTTTAATCTTAAGCTTTATGTTTTCCAGTTTCTTAACATTATTGAATTGACAACATTTTTAGTGCAATCTAAAAAGTTCATTGAAGCAAAGTTAACCGACTTGCGAATTAGGGTATCGACATATATTAATACACAAAGACAAATGTTTGCATTTAAAAATAGTGTGATTTATTATATTCTCTTACTTTCTAATTAATGTTTCATACTGTATTGTTTTTTATTTCAAAATCGAATATGATTTTTGAATATAACTAGCATTTTCCCACGGTTCCGTCTGCGCAAATCAATTATTATAACCTATGTGTTACTCTGATATATAAGCTATATTACTGCAAAGTTCAATCAAAATATGTTCAGTAGTTTTTAAGTAAAAGAGTAACAAACATCCATCCTATCTTCACAAAATATCGCATAATATTAGTAGGAATTAGTATGCACAATAAACTATCTGGCCAAGCTTAGCGTCAGTCTTCACTGTAGTGTGCTTTTTAAAATTTCTACACGTTTTTCACGTTCAAGTTATTGCGTAGCACTTTCTACGTTTTTCTCTACTTGTAAATGATAATCTCGTAAAAGTCTCTATCTGCCGGTATAATAATATAATTATCATTATTGTATTAATGTTACTTAGACTATACCAGAAGTAAGTTGCTATATATGTACACATATTTTTTAGTAATTAATATAATACTAAATTTTAAATAATACTAAATCTATACATATAATAAAATCGTAACTGATCGCTGTCTGTACATGGTAGATATTTGAGAAAAACTATTATTGGGGATCTCTATTAACGCAATAGAACCCAAAACAATGATTTTTAGTTTTTTTGTCTGTTTGTCTGTTTGTCGGTTTGTCTGTTGTTTGTGCGTTAGTGCGCGCTAATCTTAGAAACGGTTTAACCGATTTGGGTGCGGTTATATTATAACCTATGTGTTACTCTGATATATAAGCTATATTACTGCAAAGTTCAATCAAAATATGTTCAGTAGTTTTTAAGTAAAAGAGTAACAAACATCCATCCTATCTTCACAAAATATCGCATAATATTAGTAGGAATTAGTATGCACAATAAACTATCTGGCCAAGCTTAGCGTCAGTCTTCACTGTAGTGTGCTTTTTAAAATTTCTACACGTTTTTCACGTTCAAGTTATTGCGTAGCACTTTCTACGTTTTTCTCTACTTGTAAATGATAATCTCGTAAAAGTCTCTATCTGCCGGTATAATAATATAATTATCATTATTGTATTAATGTTACTTAGACTATACCAGAAGTAAGTTGCTATATATGTACACATATTTTTTAGTAATTAATATAATACTAAATTTTAAATAATACTAAATCTATACATATAATAAAATCGTAACTGATCGCTGTCTGTACATGGTAGATATTTGAGAAAAACTATTATTGGGGATCTCTATTAACGCAATAGAACCCAAAACAATGATTTTTAGTTTTTTTGTCTGTTTGTCTGTTTGTCGGTTTGTCTGTTGTTTGTGCGTTAGTGCACGCTAATCTTAGAAACGGTTTAACCGATTTGGGTGCGGTTTTCACTAATGTATTGTGGTAAGCTTCACTTAACATTTAGTAGTTTGTTTTATTTCAATCGGTTCCTAAATAAAAAAGTTATGTCAATTTAAAGAATATTCTAGGGTGAGTGATAGGTAGAGCTAGCGAGGGTGAGCCGCTAGTTTTAAATAAAACCTTTTTTTTTTGGAGTCTCTCCCGTGACCATGATTGCTGTAAAGCATTCAAAACATCGGGAATCAAAAATCAAAATAAATCCATGAAAAAATCCGAAAAGATAGTTTTATTTAAAATATATTAACATATTAAGACTTTGGCATGAACTATTTATTTGGTTTGTAGGATACAGTTAAGGAAAACATCGTGAGTAGACCTGCGCGTCACCGCCCTTGACCAGTTTGGTGGCATGGAAGCCCTTGCCCAGCGATCAGCAGTGAGACGTTATAAAGGGCTGAATTATTTATATGTGGAAGCTATTTCAACACCTGCTAATAACAAGATTGTAACTTATTATAACTTAGTATATTACATCTTGAATTTCAAAATGTCTATTTTCAAATATCAATACTAAAAATAACGTTACTCGTTGCAAGTGGTGATTTTAAATTAATAATATAGAATTCACTTATATAGTACTAGCGGCTCACCCTCACGTCGCTCGGGATTGCCTCTAGGAAAACAAAAATAAACTATCCCACGGGAACCGTACATTTTTCCGGATAAAAAGTAGCCTATGTATTATTCCAGACTATAATCTATCTTTGTGCCAAATTTCATCCAGATCCATTCAGCCGTTCTGGCGTGAAAGAGTAATAAACATACATACTCACAAACTTTCACATTTATAATATTAGTATAGATATTTACTTTACGGAAATCGAACTCGTCCCACCACATATAAAAACCCATGCAATTGTCCATAGAGTATACAGCTATACAGATCAATTGTACAAGATTAGCTTTAAAGAGCTTTCAGTATGATGTGATCGTGAAAATTTATCTCAATAGCAGAGACAGTATCCATTTGTATTCGTTTAGACGGTTCTCTTTGCTAAAATAATATCGTATTTGAGGAAAACTTTTGAGATGGACATATAACAAAATGTATGTACATATTTTTCCTCTTACGTACTAGTTTTTGTCCGCGGCTTCGCTCGCGTGATAAGCAGGTGATAAGGGTCTTTGTCCGATGCCAGAAGCAATCTATATCCTTGCCAGGTTTTATCGAAACCTGTTAAGCTGTTTGAGCGTGAATAGATAATAGACCGAGTTACTTAATAAGAGTTTGTTTGTTTGGTTGAACGCGCTAATCTCAGGAACTACTTATGCGATTTGAAAAATTCTTTTTGCATTAGATAGCCCGTTAACTGAGGAAAGCTATAGGCTATATATTATCCCGGAAAAATGTACGGTTCGATTGGGGTAGATTTGTTTTTATCTAGGGACGAACCCGAAACGAAGCGAGGGTGAGTCGCTAGTTTATAATATTAGTATAGATTACGTAGTGAAATTAGAGCTTGCTATCACTTCTTCTGCCTTTTGTAAAATAATAGCAATTGTGTATGACCAAAACCAGCTTATAAACGAATCTTGATCACAGCTTTTATTATTTCTTGTTTCAGTTCGAGCTGTACGCTTAAAAGCTTATATTAATGTGTTACTGTTTATATAACAAAGGAAAAATGAAAAAACTCTTAAAATCACGTTTCATGTAAGAGGAACTTAGTTTTTTTCTTTTTCTTTTTTATTATTTTTGAGGACACCTGCAGTAACAACAAAGACTGTGAAAAAAAAATCAACTTATTACGATTTTAAAGACCTTTTGAAGATGAAGAGTCAGATGAAAAATGTAGTTTTGATGTATATATTATAGGGTCTCTAATCGATCGTTTGAGTACGGAACCCTAAAACGATAATGTTAAGCTATATAAACTCGCTTGTAAATCGTAGCACATTAAAGCTTAAAATTACGCGTCAGCAGCTTCCAGCTGGGTAAGTTCGAAAGGAAGTTGTCGGAGACAGCTAACGAGGCTTACGTAACATGGAAATTAACGGTTATAAACAGGGACCGTTTATATAGTTTATTTATTTTTAAGAATCCGTTTAAAGTTTTAAAAGTACTTTATAGTTTAACTAGCGATTTACCCTCGCTTTGCTTAGGTCTCTAGATGCCCTTTGCATATGTATATATATATATACATATATGTAACTATCTGTGTATGTATTTAGGATATGTATTGGTGTGTAGCAAGTACACCGCCTATCATTTCATATAATTACTTCTACGCCCTAAGGTTATTTTTTTTTTTTTTATGGGACAAAGGGGGCAAACGGGCAAGAGGCTCACCTGATGGGAAGTGATCACCTCCGCCCATGGACATCCGCAACACTGCAGGGCTTGCAGATGTGTTGCCGGCCTTTCAGGAAAGGGAGGGAGGGAGAAGAAGGAAGGAAGGAGGGAGGAGGGAGGGAGAAGAAGGAAGGAGGGAGGGAGGAGGGAGGGAGGGAGGAGGGAGGGAGAAGAAGGGAGGAGGGATGGGGTGTGGGCCTCCCGGACTCTCACTTACCGGACGAAACGCGACAGCATAGCTGCCACTTCACGCCGGTCTCCTGTGAGAGAGTGGTACTATACGGGGCGTGCCGGCCCATGCGGCTGCTACCCGTAGGTAACAAGCATGGCACTACCACTTTAAATTTTTTTTTAAAAAGGTTACCTGGAAGAGATCGTTTATAGCAATAAGGCCACCTCCTGTGCAACATCTATTGTTAATTTCTTCTTTTGCACATTTCTTTGTGTACATTAAAGTACCTATCCATTTACTATATACGAGACTACTAACACTATGTATGTATGTATGTATTCAGCCCTTTTAACGTCCCACTGCTGAGCACGGGCGTCCCAATACGAGGAGGAGCAGGCCATTGTCCACTACGCTACGCTACGCCAACTACGGGTTGGCAGACTTCAGATATCTTTCGAAAACTTGTTAGTTTCTCTCAGACATGCAAATTTTGCACTATGTTTTTCTTTACCGTAAGGCAAAAGTAACATATATATGTATATTATTCCAGATTTTAATCTATCTATTTACTAAATCTCATTAAAATCTATCCAGGGTTTTAGCATGAAGGAGTAACAAACAAAAACGCATACAAACTTTAGTATTTACATATAATAATAATCCGATTGTCTCGCGTAGCACATTGCTACGGCGTAGTGCTTAGCCTAGTTTCCCACTTGACAAAATTTTAATAGTAAAAAATCATCTAGTACCGTTATAATGTAAGTACTTTTAAATATAACTGGACAGATGGATATCTAACATACCTTATACAACATATTTTGAAGTCCACAAAATTTTTGAGAACAACTGTAGAGCTATCCAGCCCAAAGGTCATTTTAATTAGCCAGTCTTGTGATATTCACATTCATTGAAATTCTGTGACCTCTATTAGGTTGCAGTTGTCCTTTGTGGAAGGTCTACACACGCCTTCCGGTATGCGGCAGCCACTCGAAAAGTCTTTCCTACGAAAGATCTACGAAGGATGAGCCTTGTCCACTTTAATATTTGACTTCACGATCCAGTGGTCTATATCGGTAATCTTATTTATCATTGCCTGAATGGTTCAAAATAAGCAGGCATATTATAATATTTATTAATCTATACAGATAAACAAAACTGAAGTGTCTGTTTGTAATGTCAAAATAACAGTTTTATACTAAATGCGTATGGAATTATATACGATCTTTAAAATAGTAGATCTTTAAAACGGTTTGATGCTGTTTTTTGAGTAGACCTTAGTGAAACCTTAGAACCTTAATGAAAACTTTTTTTTACTTTTATTAGTTAAGTTAATTTAATCTGTCAGTAAAAGGCTATAAAATTATAAACAAAATTATTAACATTTTCTCCTATTAACATTTTTCATACTTCATTCAATAATAAATTAACAACGACTTGATGTGACGTAAAACCAATTTATATATCGTATTATATTCAGTGAATAATTTTAATATACGTCATAATACTATAATGGGAGTATAATTTGATTGTTAATTATTATTTGGGTAAATTTTTAGATTAATTACGTCATTTTTAACTATTAAATATGAGAAAATCTGTCTGTCTGTTTGTTTGTTTGTTTTCTGTTTGTCTTTTACGCTAAATCAATAAAGCTTAGCGGATTAGGGTGCAATTTAGTACAAAGATAGATTACAATTTAGAACTTATATATAGTCTACTAGCGACTCACCCTAGCTTCGCTCGGGTTCGTCACTAGCTTGCTTTCCAATACAAACTTTAATTACCATATTCACCCCATCAAGGGATGATTTCCGGGATAAAAAGTATTTTAAGTCCTTTCCAGGGTCTCAAACTATCTTCTTACCAAATTTAATCTAAATCGGTTCAGTAGATACAGAGATTTCTCCCTACAACCTCACAAACTCACAAACTTTACCTCTTTATAATATTAGTATAGATTAGGCACCTACGGATGCAATAAAGTATGTTACTATTTATTCAATTAAAGTAGATCGTATTTTACACACATTGTAAGATGCCAGAGTTAATTTGTATACAAATACACATATAAAGTGTTTTTGAATAATTAAAGTTACCTAAACATTTAGCATTTATGGTAGATATTTTCATGTTTTTAAATAAATGTTTTGTTTTGATTGTTCTTTAAAAAAATTATTATCCTTCGAATACCTTTTTAAGTGTTTATTGAAATCGGTCAAAAACAAGCCAAATCTGCATAGACTGCATACTACGATTAGCTCTTAATATTTTTTCATTCAAAAGGTAATCTAAAATCCATGAAAGAATCCGAAAAGATAATTTTATTTAAAACTAGTGACTCACCCTCGCTTTGCTTCGGGTTCGTCTCTAGACAAAACAAATCTATCCTGCAGTGATGACGGGATGATATATAGCCTATAGTCTTCCTCAAAAACGGGCTATCTAATGCGAAAAGAATTTTTCAAATCGGATTAGTAGTTCCTGAGATTATCGCGTTCAACCAAGCAAACAAACAAACTCTTCAGCTTTATTATTATAAAGCTGAAGAGTTGAGTATAGATTAGATGATTCTTTAAATTGATATAATTTTTTTTTATTTAGGAACCGATTGAAATAAAACAAATACTAAATGTTAAGTGAAGCTTATCACAATACATTAGTGTAAACATCACCCAAATTGGTTAAGCTGTTTCCAAGACAAACAGACAAACCGACAAATAGACAAACAGATAAAAATTTAAAAATCATTGTTTTGGGTTCTAATGCGTTAATAAAGATCCCCAATAATAGTTTTTCTCAAATAACTTCCATGTACAGACAGCGATCAGTTACAATTTTATCATATTATGTATAGATATAGATGTCAAATATTCACGTTTTATTAAAAAAAAACATATTAGAATTAACTATAATATGTACGTTAAGTACTCGATGTGGAACTTTTGATGCACGAGCTCGATTTCTAGTTGAAGTTTTTAAAATTTAAAATTAAAAACGCTTAAAGGGCCATACCAGATGAGGCGACGAAACGCTCTTAAATAATTCATCGATTTCCGGCCCCAGAATCTCTATAGTAGATGCATAAATGAACGTATAGAGTGCATCTATAGTAATGGTGTATAATGCAAAAAATTATACACATTTTAATTTGAAAATACCTTTAAATAAAACTATCTTCTCGGATTTTTTCGCGGATTTATTTTGATTTTAGGTTCCCGACGTTTCGATTGCTTTACAGTAATCATGGTCACGGGAGAGACTAAGGTGTTAGATCTCAAAGGTATTATATAGTTGTTACAGACAGCCTACCCACAAATAACAAAATGAATTCAAAAAACTTGAAAATTGGCACCAAAGTACCTTACAATATTTGTTAATTTTAATTTTAAAACATTTTTATAATTTTAATTACTTTTATACTTGAATATGGAATATTATTTATATAATTTTAGCTGTTATTATTATAATTATTACAATTTTTTTGAAAATTTATTATTTAATAATTGAAAATACCTTTTTCTATAATACCTTTGTCTCTAATATATTCCTTTTATGAGTTACAATACATTATTCACATATTAGTCGATAAAATAGTGTTGTAAATTGGGCAATAAAGTATATTTTGATTTAGATTTTAAGTTATTTTTAGGGCATAGGCTAAAATAAAGCCTGTCCCTATCCAAAAAAATCAATATTCCATCCTGGACTGTTAGAAGCACTATACTATGGGACTGTATGGCCGTGACGTAGCTATGTTACGAAGTATCTTATGGAACCAACACGTAACTTCGATAGCGCGTTCTAAAATCGTACACCGCCATCTGTTTTCCTTTTATGGTACTAAATCAGAAAGAGCTTTTAAGCTTTTTTAAAGAATAACTTAATTTTAGTATGTACATAATGTAATGTTTTAAGTCAATTATAAGCTTAGTTTATTTAATTAGTATATGATAAATAATTATTGCAATATTTTGAGATAGGATGTTTCGAAATATTGTTGAAATCTAAATGATGGATTAAAAAAAGCTGTAGAGCATACAATTCTCTACACATTTAAATTTAAATGATATTAAGTACGGTCGACTGTTCTTGAGATAAAAAGCAAAGAGTTTGATTCAGTCAACATAATCAGATACATGGCCAAGTGCGGATTGGCGGACTTCACATGTCTTTCGAAAACTTGCTACGTTCTTTCAGACATGCAAGTTTCCTCATGATGTTTTCCTTCACCGTAAGGCAAATGGTAATCATGTTGGAAATAATTCGCATAAAACATGAATATATCAGAGGTGCGAGACCCAAGATTCGAATCCGTTTCACTCGGTTTCCAAAGCGAGCACGTTACCGCTAGGCTACCACTGCCTCATAATATATAAAATAAAAGCTGTAAGCGTAAAATTCTCTACATATTTAAACTTGAATATTATTACATACGATCGACTATTCTTGAGATAAAAAGCAAAAAGTTTGATTCAGTAAACAGATACATATACAGATAAATAAAATTGAACTGTCTGTTTATAATGTCAAAATAAGTTAACAGCTTTTTATTAATGCATTTAAAAATATATACGGTACTTAAAAGAAAAACAAAACTTTTTAAAATTATGTCTATCTGTCAGTCTTTCTGTCTGTCAGTCTTTCTGTCTGTTTGTTTCGGCGAATCTCCGAAACGGCTCGACTGATTTTGACGGGACTTTCAATGGCAAATAGCTGATGTTATAAGGAGTAACGAGAGGTACTTTTTTTAGAAAAAGAATTAGGGTTCCGCTCAAAAAAAAACCTACCTAGGGACGCACCCGAGCGAAGCGAGGGTAAGTCCCTAGTATTTTATAATATAATCTCCATAATTGTGGTAAAATGATTAATCTGATATTTTATTTATGAATAATATTTATATAAGAATATTACTTATTATACTTTTTTATTAAACAACTAAGATTTTAGCTTATCTTTTTTTTTAGTATTTGACGGGTATACTATAAATGTTTTATTTAGCCATTCAAGAGAACAAATCTTTCAATCAGCCATTCAATAAAACAATATCCGTGACCCATTGATAATTGATAAATAAATAAATATGTTGGTACATTAACACACAGCACTATCTAGTTCCATTGTAAGCTACGAGGCTTGTGTTATGGATACCAGATAGTTGATACACTATACATATATAACTTTAAATACATACATATTATAACTATAAACACCCATGACTGGAGTACAGATATTTGTGCTAATCACACAAATGAATGCCCCCAGCGGGACTGGAACCCGCGACCGCTGACACAACAAGTAGGGTCACTACACACTGAGCCAAACGTGTCGTCGGAATTGATGAAAACATACATTAAATATCAACAGTATATTTATACCCAAAGGGGAAGTGAATCAATTATACGATTCTCACAATAAATTTTCCAATTCCGATCGCAATCATTCTACTTACTTCGCTATATGTCACATGAAATCGTACGTTTGTCATTTAGTTTTTAACGGTTGGAAAAATAAAAGTCAACATGCATTTATTTTCTCAGGTTTGTGAAATGATATAAATATTTTGGTGTGAATTGTGATATGATGGGGATTTATCTGCAAAGTGTTATTAAATATTTATACAAAGTGCAACAAACTTCCACCTCCCTTAAGGGATGATTTCTGGGATGAGAACTATCGTATGTCCTTCCCAGGGTCTCAAACTATCTCAATACCTATCTAAATTTTTTCCTTCATTTCAGAGTTCTTTCCAGAGTATCAGTTTTTTTGGCATTTCTTTTAAGACTGAGGCATATTTTTCTAAACTGTTAGAAATTTAGATAAAGCTATAACTAACAGTAGTTGAATTTCTGAAGAATTGTATTGGTTTCATATCGTTTTTACGTAGAAACGTTTTGTTAATGTAGATTCACCGGGTAGAAAAGTCAGCACTTAGATAGTACCTAATGGATGTCCCTGTCTTCATGGGGCTTAACTGGAACCTTTACAGACTTAAGTATGATATCCCTATAGCTTTCCAACCAGGACAGAACTCATCGCGTCCTCCATATGAACTAGAGGGTTGCTCCCAGGGTTTACTCTGCTATCAGAGAAGTATCAGGAACACCTCATCAACTCCCAGTAGCTCTCTTAGCTTCTTGCCCAGCTGGATTGCCGGATGCCACTGAACACCCCCACGACAAGGAACACACATTTGAGAGGAGGATAGCTTATCTCCTGGATTAATATAATATATTTTTATATACGTACCTACTATATGAGCGAGTCCATGGGCATAAATTAGTGACAAAACAATGGACACAATGTTACACAAAAATACCATATTTGATTCATTTACGAATCGCACAATCAAATTAGTACTTCGAAAAAATAAAGCTATTCAAATATAGAATCCATTTTAGTACGTGTCAGCATTACAGCTCGGGGTTTTCTCGTGTGGTTTTATTTATTTAAATAAATTATACTTATTTTAGACGCTTACTATCTCTTTATTTATTTCTGGTTTTTGACCTCTGATGCAAAAATCATTACGAGTATAAGTTCAACGGGTGTATCTGTGTATCTATTTGCCTGTCTGTAGCATCGTAGCGCCCAAACGGATGATCCGATTTTAATTAAAATCGGATCATCCGTTTGTTTTTTAATACTTAAAACTTAAAACTTAAATTTAATTTAAGTTTTGTTTTTTAACTTGAAATATGACTTCATCGAGAATGTTCTTAGCTATAAATAAAGGAAATCCATTTAGCTGTTTACAGGCTATCAGATCTTTTGAGATGTTGATAGGATATGAACAACTTTGACAGATCTAATTGATTCAAAACTTGGTATCCTGGTACTTTAATGACGTTGCAATGATATGGTAATCTAGGCCTGAAGTTGCAGCATCACCTGGAATCTGCAAGATACTTAATACTCAACTCTTTACTATAATATTGCAGACTAGCGGCTCACCCTCGCTTCGCTCGGTTTCGACTCTAGATAAACAAAAGCAAATCTATCCCACGGGAACCGTACATTTATCCGAGATAAAAAGTAGCCTATTTGTTATTCTGATGTATGAACTATATTATTGTAAAGTTTCATTAAAATCTAATCAGTAGTTTTTGTGTACTAAGCTATATGAGTATAAGTTACTATAGTTTTTACCTATCCCACGGGAACTCTTTAATTTTCCGGGATGAAAAGTATGTAAGATGTTGACCGAGAACCGGGAAATCGGTCCAATAGTTTCGGAGATTAGCCCGTACAAACAGGCAAACAGACAGAGAAACAAAAAAATTGAAAATAATCTCAATTTGTTCTATTTCTCTTCTTACATCCCCCTGACTCGGTTTTAAGCATTTTTTTTATGTACAGACATTCGACCTCTACAGTTTTATTATATGTATAGATATCGTGTTTAGGCTCATTGAAATGATCTCAATGAGTAGTATTAGTGTTGACGTATTAAAAATTTTCATTTTAAGAGCTTATAACACATTGCACTGTAAGAGTTAGTATGTGATGAGATGTGATATTATTATATGATATTATAAATTAGTTTAGCCTCTCAACGCTTTTAATTTTTTGATCTGAATAATTTGTTTGTTTGTTTGTTCACTCCTTTGTTTGATCGCGCTAATCTTTGGAACAACTTTACTTAGTCATTTACATTTAAAACATTTAATATGTTGGGACATTAACACACATCACCATCTAGTTTCATGTTAAGTTACGAGGCTTGTGTTATGGAGTTATACACTATAGTTATGGAGTTATACAGGATAGTTGATACACTACACATATATAACTTTAAATACATACATATTATAAATATAAACACCCATGACTGGAGTACAAACATTCGTGCTCATCACACAAATGAATGCCTATCTAGTCTATCTGCGTGGTACTAATCTCATCCAAATCTGTTTACCCGTTTTATCGTAGGGGAAAAACAAACATACATATAATTTTCACAATAGATATAGCAGTCAGATCAGTAAGGAATTAAGGTTTGGTAGTAAAATTTGTTAGAAACGTATAATAAAATACAACATCAGTTATTTAAGAATCAACGTTTATTTAAAGATATTATAGAATTTACAATTAATATTATATATTATAATTTATTAATATAAATATTATAATTAATGTGAGAGGAAGAGATTGATGAATAAAAATTAACAAGGTTCGATTTCCTACTTAGGCATTTATTTAATTAACTTAAAACTAAGAATACATACAATTTTCTATTACAAATATTAAGTGATGAAATACAAAAAATCAACTTCGAAACCATATAAAAAATCTATGGTTACGCTCAAAAAAAAAAATTAAAAAAAAATTAAATTGGTTCACAACCAATTAATTAAACTATTATATATTCAATAGATCCTCTATGTATTACATATGTATGTATGTATGTAGTGCAGGGTAGAAAACTTATACATATGTACAATTCAGTTACAATGTTGTTCTTTGCAGATGTCGAAATTATGAAGAAATAAGTAGAAAATAAATTATACTTATCGTTATTTTGCGATTTACTTAAAAATATTTAAAAATATAATAATGATTAGGCCTTTTTATACAATAACTTAAATTATCAGTAGGTACTTATAGAGAAGACACTGTAGTCTCTGTATGAAAAATTAAATCAAAAAATGTATGTATGAAGATGACATACATGTGTTTAATTGTTACACACCATACATTTGTCTCTTTATTTAAGAGGCATATTTGATTGAAAAACCTATATTTTTAATATCTGAGCGACCGAGTTTCATTCGGCGTAAGGGCTCGCCCAGTTATCATCCATTGGCGACAATGCAAGTACCACCAACAGTTACGAGATGGCGCTATGTGTTAGTTATAAAAAAATGATTTTTTTTTCGTGTAAAATTACGTTTTTTTAGAAAATACCTACATAGATAAACTTAAAAAGTAAAACCTTATCTGAATACAAAATTAAATCCAAATCGTTAGAGCCGTTTCCGAGATACATGAAATATATTTATATACAAAGTTGGAATATCTAAAGGGTTAAAAGTTTAAATAAAAATTACAAACCAGAGCAAGCCGGTAAAAGATACTAAATAATAAATACTTTATATATTTCTTGTTATATATATTGTATAATCTATACGTATAATAAAATTGTAACTAAGTCGAATCTGTACATTAAATATTTTTTGGAAAATCTATTTGAAATAGTCTTTATTATCGATACAGAGGCCGAATCTATAGTTTTTTGAATTTTTGTCTGTCTGTCTGTGACCGTATCACGCAAAAACCACTGGAGGGATTTTGATGAAATTTGGTTTGATGATAGCTGGTTATCCGGGTCAACATATAGGATACTTTTTACTGCGGGAAAATATCTCATCTCTGAGAAATCTATACTAAAACTTAAAACGTAATTAGGGACGAACCCGAGCGAAGCGAGGGTGAGTCGCTAGTTTCAAATAAAAATAACTGTTTTGTCATACGAGAACATAGATACACATTTCCTAATAAATATCTCTTCAAATAAAGCGGCGTCGACATGTGACGTTAAGTCAAAACAAAGATTACAATTCAAAAATCGAAAGTTCCAATTGTCTCAACACAAATTCGAACTTACGCACACCACTAATACTTTTTTAAATGAAACAACATGCATTTTAATTTTGTCATCCGAAAACCAATGAATAAATCAGATTTGAAAAAGCGCATAATTTCGAATTGTGCGTTTTTTTCGAGGACACTTTTGATATGCTTATTGTGTGTTTAGTGCTTAAGTTTTTGTACAAAACACATTGAGTGTTGACAAAAAATATAATTTTAAATCATCATCGGTATTGTCCGCCAACCCGCACTAGGCCAGCGTGGTGGACTATGGCCTGAATCCCCTTCGTATTGAAGGGAGACCTGTGCCCAGCAGTAGGACGTTAAAAAGGGCTGAATACAATAAATGACATGTCTAATAACTCAACTTATACAGAATAAGTTTTTGCAACTTTACGTTTAATAGATAACTATTCTTTATCTAAAAGTAACGATTAGAAAGTATTTTATATTAAAGGGAGGCCTGTGCCCAGCAGTGGGACGTAAAAAGGGCTGAATACAATACACATACATCGGTCTTTCCCTCTCACATAATCACAATTTAGTATTGATATGGAAGAATTCGTCTACATTCCCTTACTACTATGATTGGCAATCCGAAATGTACAATGTAGTGGGTTATTTACACGACATAATATTTCACTTCCGTATGTTATCTTGACGGCATCTGAAACAAAATTATACATTATTTTCTGCTATAAAAACACAGTAAATCTATAATATAAAAATGAATCGCTGAATGTGTTGCTAAGCGCAAATCTCGAGAGCAGCTGAACCGATTTCGCTAATTCTTTTTTTATAATATTCCTTGAAGTACGAGGATGGTTCTTACGGAGAGAAAAATTTAAAAAATTGCCTGAAAAAGACTAAAAACAATACTTTTCTACATTCCCATACAAAAGATTCGTAATAATACTTAAAAGTCAATTTGAACTTTAATACCATACCATAAAGTTTAAGTGTTAGTGGAGGGGTCCGGAAAAGAATTATTTCGCTCAAAAAAATTGAAACGTACCTAGGGACGAATCCGAGCGAAGCGAGGGTGAGTCGCTAGTAAATAATAAATATGTTGGGACATTAACACACATGACCATCTAGTTCTTCCATTTTGTGTTATGGATAACAGATAGTTGATACACTACGCATATATAACTTTAAATACATACATATCTAATACATTTAAACGAGCAATTCTCGTATATTTATTTATTTATACCGGCGATCTCGGAAACAGCTCTAACGATTTCGCTAAAATTTGGTATGTGGGGATTTTCGGGGGCGAAAAATCGATCTAGATTAGTCTTATGTCTGGGAAAAAGTGTGTTTTCGAGTTTTCATACGGTTTTTACGGTTTTTTTCACGGTTGAGTAGTACTGCCTTTCCTAGCCGGTGAATCCTATATAACCACCCGTATATATGCAGGTGGTATGCCTAAATGCATTTTCTAACTTTAAAAAAAAGCTTAATATCATCCTATTAGGTAACTAAGGCCGCGCACGAACGAAGCAAGGGTAAGTCGCAAGTTTATCCATAAAATTGAAAATAGGCTCATAATTGGGTAAAATATTGCGTAAAATAAAAATAAACCTTAAAAATTTCCTCTTTTTAAGAAGTTGGTTAGTGTATTTGTTAATTTTAGTTCAAACTACGGTCCTAGAATTTATCCAGTCTTACGGTTAAGTACTAACTAGTTTGAGGAAAGTCACTTACTTCAGAATTCTACCAGCTTTAATTTATTCAAACTTAGATTCACTGGACATATTAATTATATTAAGTAAAATTCTGTCTTCACTGTACTTTTAGGTTTTAGGGTTACTATGAGACAAAATATGATACAGTATTCGTACGTTGTATATTTTTATAAAGTACAATGTATGATTACTTATAATATATAATTACATAAATAAGTAAGGTAACTATAATCTTTTGCCTCAAGTGAGATTCGAACCCAACAGATAGATATATCCAATAAACTTGGTTCTAAGACGAAAGTTTGATTAGGAACGTCGCGTAGTGGAGAGTATGTCTATGTTACGTCATGACACCAAAAATAATAATTAAAAAGGCAACACATGAAAATTAACAGACAAGAACAGTTAATTGTAAATTGCCGTGTGTAAGAGAGGAACAAAACATTTTCCAGAAAAGAAGAAAAAAAATCGAATTTTTGGATACTAGAATGTTCTTTGTTTATGCATATAAAAACGCCGGCAGTGTGTCTAGAGTTAAGTTGAATTTCGAAGCTAAGTGAAAATTGAGAAGAAGTGGAAAAGTAAAGAAAAGTGAAGTGAAGAAGAAGTGAAAGTATATTTCGGATGTTGGTGAATCGCCATAAATCACTCTTGTTAACCAAAAGCATTAAAACATTCGTAGTGCAAAAAACGTGCTTTAAATTCCGATCCCCGAACTCACAGATGGCAACTCAAACATGACGAATGCATATAGTCTTATTTTTTTTTAAGTTAAGTCATCGCAGATATAAATCTTTACTGGACACTCCTTCACTACCCAACTACGGCGAAGCCAAAAGTAAGTTATGATTTAAAAATTTAAGCATGTTTATCTGTTTCCACATCTATACTATTATTATAAAGCTGAAGAGTTTGTTTGTTTGTTAGTTTGGTTGAACGCGCTAATCTCAGGAACTACTAATCCGATTTAAAAATTCTTTTTTCACTAGATAGCCCGTTAACTGAGGAAGGCTATAGGCTATATATCGGCCCAGAAAAATGTACGGTTCCCGTGGGATAGATTTGTTTTTGTCTAGGGACGAACTCGAAGCGAAGCGAGGGTGAGTCGCTAGTATTATATAAACTATCTGTTCTTAGAAGTGTCTAAATTGTTCGCTGGCTATTTTGAAAATAATATAGAGATTTTTCCAAATTAGAAGAATTATTATTTTACAAAAGTTTAAAAAATTCAATGGAAAAATAATTTTATTTATCAAAAGCCATTTCAATGGTTGGAATTGTTGTAAAAACGTTTTCGTCACGGTCGGTTTTTGGAACAAATAAAATATTTAGTTTGCGATTCTCTATTAAGGTTTTATTTTGTCCTGATACTGGATTCCTAGTACAAGACTGATTGTAACTCGGATAAGTATCACGTCATCTATAGTTTTAGTAGTAATAGTAAATAATAAATAAATATGTTAGGACATTAACGCACAGCACCATCTAGTTCCATGGTAAGCTACGAGGCTTGTATTATGGATACCAGATAGTTGATACACTACACATATATAACTTTATATACATACATATTATAAACATAAACATCCATGACTGGAGTACAAACATTCGTGCTCATCACACAAATGAATGTCCCTAGCGGGACTAAAACCCGCGACCGCTGGCACAGCAGGTAGGTTCACTACAAACTGAGCCAAACGTGTCGTCATATTTATCAAAAGAATTATTACCAAATTTGATCACTGTAACTTTTAAAATAACGTTTTCTTATACATATTTTCTACCCCTTATTACCCTGTTATAAGTGCAATTTTTTAAAATTATTTTTAGCGGATATTTTATCCTTATCTCGATCAAAACTGACACCTACAATAATTACATAACACATATATATTTATAACAAAATAAAATGAAACCGTTTTTAGTAGTCATAGTGCTACCATAAGCTTTTGTTTCAATAAAGAATTGAACCTGCGTACAGTTTCAAGCATTATCCCTTTCATTTCGGAAATCACAATTAAAATAAGCAATTTAATAGCCATGTAAGTTATAATTGAATTTAGCTCAATTAGACACAGAGGCGTATTTAACAGGCGGACGTAATTGCCATTGTCTGCGCATTTTGCGTGATGGCTGTCAAGAGAGCTGTTTGCTAAATTGTGTTTATTTATGTGTTATTAGTTATTGAACGTGGCTTCACTCGCGTGATAGAGAAGAAGAAGGAGAAGAAGAAGAAGAAGATAGATAGGCCACTATAATTTTTATCGATACAAATGTATTGATATTAATATAAATTATAGTGAAATATCTATATATTATAACTAGCGACTCACTCTCGCTCCGTTCGGTTTCGTACTTACATTTTAACGTTTAGTATAGATTTCTCAGAGATGAGATATTTTTCCGCAGTAAAAAGTATGCTATATCCGGATAACCAGCTATCATCATACTAAATTTCATCAAAATCTGTCCAGTGGTTTTTCCGTAATGCGCTCACAGACAGACAGATACACTAAAAATTTAAAAACTGTAGATTCAGCCTCGTATCGATAATAATGTCTATTTCAATAAGATTTTACAAAAAATATTTAATATACAGATTCGGCTTAGTTACAATTTTATTATATGTATTGATTTTATATTATAATTTGGGATATGAACTATATGTATCGACGTTATTCTGTGATACGTAAAAGTGCAGATAAATTAAAATTTTACTAGTGACGTACCCTCGTTTCGTTCCGGTACGGTCTACGTTACTTTAGGTCTCTTTATACAAATTTCATCAAATCCGTCCAGTCGTTACAGCATTATGGTGTAACAAATATACACACATACAAACTATCTTATTTATAATAATAATCCGATTTTTGGGTGCATGTTAAATTTTTGTCTTACATTCTCTGATCTATGCGACATTGACAAAAGAAAATTGTTCTTAACTACCGCTCCTATAGCTGTAAATTAATATGTTGGGACGGTAACACACACCACCATCTAGATCCATGGTAAGCTACGAGGCCTGTATTATGGATGCCAGATAGTTGATACACTACACATATATAACTTTATACATACATATTATAAATATAAACATCCATGACACAAACATTAGTGCTCATCACACAAATGAATACAGCGGGACTTGAAACCGCGACCGTTGGCACGTGTCAAGCCAAACGTGTCGTTCACTGTAAAGACTAAATTGATTTATGTAAAGTTTTTTTTCGACTTTATGTTACTGAAAAGAGACTTCCAAATAAATAAAAAAAAACTTATTACGTTAAAGCAAAATATAACTATTAACGTTATGCCATATACAATATCGTGAGAAATATATAACGGTGTTATTAATATATTATTATGTATCTAATTATATAAATGTTGCTAAAAACGATCTAAAAAACAAAATAATTGTCCAAATCAATTTATTTGGGAACTATACTGCCACAGATATAGATGTCAAATCCTTATAACAAAATTCTGAGTCCAATCTGTACATTAAATATCTTTTGGAAAATCTTATTGAAATAGTCATTATCGATACAGAGGCCGAATCTATAGTTTTTAGAATTTTTGTCTGTCTGTGACCGCATCAAGAGAAAACCACTGGACAGATTTTGATGAAATTTGGTATGATGATAGCTGGTTATCCGGTTAACATATAGGATACTATTTACTGCGGGAAAATATCTAATTTTTGAAAAATCTATACCAAACTCTAAAACGTAATTACGGACGAACCCAAGCGGAGTGAGGGTGAGTCGCTAGTTTATAATACGTTTCTTTGTAAACTACATATAATATTGCATATGTTACAGTCAGAACTCTTTCGTGGTCAAAACTACTTTTGACTGACAAAAACAGTTAAAAGTAGTTTTGACTGCAGGCCTTGGTCAATAGCAATTTTTACTGGCATATCGGTCAAAACTCTTAAAATTATGGCGCTGTGGTCACTGTTCTAACCTAACCTAACCTAGAAAGAAAGGGTTCTTCCGAGTAACCTTCAACCTACTTACCTCCTTAACTTTTTAAGAGTTTTGACCGATATGCCAGTCAAAACTGCTATTGACCAAAGCCTGCAGTCAAAATTACTTTTGACCAACCTCTTTAGTCAAAAGTAGTTTTAACTAAAAAATAGTTTTGACTGTAACATATATAAGGTAAAAGAATAAATGAATACCATATCATCTTCGGGAGCAGCTTCCTTGATGGTGTAAGTCTTATTGTCGCTCGACTCCAGAACCACTCGCGGCGGCTCACTTTCTATTGGAAAAAAAAGAAAATTATCATTACTGCAAATAGTTTAAGTTACGATTTCACAATTATTATGTGACTGTGTAATTACAGGCAGTGGTAGCCCAGTGGTAACGCGCTTGAGAAACACTGCTGGGCACGGGCCTCCATTCAATACGAGGAGAATCAGGCCATAGTCCACCACGCTGGCCAAGTGCGGATTGGCGCACATGCCTTTCGAAAACTTGTTAGGTTTTCTCAGACATGCAGATTTCCTCACGATGTTTTCTTTCACCGTAAGGCAAGTGGTAATCATGTTAGAAATGATTCGCACATGAAAATATCAGAGGTGCGAGGCCCGGGATTTGAACCCGCTTCACTCGGTTTCCCAAGCGAGCGTGTTACCACTGGGCTACCACTGAAAAAAAAATTATGCATAGCAATTTTTTTTTAATTCCAAAACATATATAATAACTAAAAGAATAAAATAAATTTTATACGTTAAAATAATATTTTAATCAAAAAAAAAAAAATAATAATAATTAAAAACTACGCTATATTCTAGGTAAGCTAGATTATATTTTTAATTATCAGAAACAATAAATGGGAGTCATATTCAAGTATTCAGCCTCATAAGTTTTTTTAGTACAACAAAAATGTAAACATATAAATTTCAGTTAGAGAGGTTTTCCAGCAATCAGTTTTAAAATACAAAAGGGTATTTTTTTTAAATATAATAAAGTAAACTCATAGATTTTCACAGAATCTCAAAACTTTTTAAAAGTAATATGTGACATATATTTTTTTTTTCATTTTTTTCTATTTTGTTATATTATTGTTAATATAATGTAAGGAAACATTATAGCACTGTTTGAAATTTGATAACAATAAACATTATATCTAAAATTATCTTTTCACGGACTTATTTTGATTTTTGGTTCCCGACGTTTCGAATGCTTTACAGCAATCATGGTCACGGGAGAGACTAAGGTGTTAGAGGTCTCGAAGATTATTATTTACAGACAGTATCTACCCACAAAATTATACAATGACTAAACAAATATAAAATAAAAAAACAAAACAAAAAAAACCAACCTTACAATATTCGTTAATTTTATTTTAAACATTTTTTTATAATTGTAATAAGACCTTTCATTTAATTGTAAATGTTAATTATTTCATTTTAGTTGCTATTTTTTTTTTATGTCAGATATTCGCGTAAATCTAAGAAAATATTACAATAGCTTTGAAACAAATAATAATAATGAATAATAATAATAATAATATGTCCTCCTGACCGATTCCGGCCACGGCGGCCAATCTCATTGAGACTAGCCAACTGCGCAGGAGATATTATAGTGCACAAATGTACGCGCAGACACAAGTGCACTCTCTATTCTTGTAACTCTCATACTCCGGTGGGACGACTACTCGACACGACCGGTGAGAGTTAAGGCGCAGGACCGACCAGGGTCGGACTGGGCCGGAAGGGCCCGGGTGGCTCCACAAGCCCGGGGCCCGAGACTAGATCATAGATTTAATCATAATTAATTTTTAACTTCTGGCTATGAAAATTGAAAACTTTGATTTTCGCATTTTTTTAAAAGATATGTACCGAATCGTTAGAGTTTTTAAGAACATCTAAAAATTAAATTTTATTTTACCTTTGAAACAATGTCAAATGTTAAAATAGACCAATCGGAATCCATTTATTTTTAAGAGAACAAAAAATTAAAACCTGAAGTTTTATATTTTAAGGTACAAAAATCTGTAAAATGCTCCCGATGTCCAGCTACCTTCGAGAAATGGAGGGATGAAAAGCGTTGAAAAATTGTTTTTTTTTTCAATTTTCGGCTTACTGTGACGTCCTATTGAAAAATGTTCTTTACAAAAGTTGTAAGTCTAGTAAAAATCTACAACTTTTATAAATGACACTTTTTACAATACCCTAAAAGTTTTTGAGATATTTACAAAAAACCTGGTTTTTAGTTTTTTTTTTGTTTTTACTTTTAATTACTGCAATAATCTTTTGATTTTCATGACACTAGTTATTAGGAGAATGTAATCTTCGAAATACGTATAACAACATTCAAATTTTTCAAATTACACTAATGCATTTTGCGGGAAAATAAAAAAAAAAGTGGGAGTCCCGTAAAGTATACTAATTCTTTTGTATTTTTTCCTTAGAAGCTATTTATGTTATTAACTTATTATTTTTTCGAAATTATCGATATTTTATTAATTTTTGATCGTTTTGGAGTTAAATTAATTGTCTTTTTTCTGAAAATTTAGATTTTAAGGTGATTTCAGCAAGAAATGGAATTTATTCATAGTCTAATCTAAACAAGTTGATATTTACAAAATGTAGTCACAGTTTTGTTAAAAATCATTAAAAAATGTCATAAATTAATGCTAAGATATTGATGATTAAAGAGAAAAGGATCCTTTTTCATTAAAAGTCGACTATCTCTGAAAAAAATCAACGTAAAAAGATGACGGATAGATCAAATTAAAGCTGAATAATCATGTTATCCAATTCATGTATTGGTTATACATAAAAAAAATTAAGTCCGGGTAATCAAAACAAAAACCCAAAGTTTCCAAAAAAATTTTTACGACCTTTTTTATAATTACGCAATAACTGTACATTGAAAAAAAAAATATATATCGAATACCTTAAAACTAGAAACTTGAAGCAATAAAATACTTTTTTTTCATCTCCATACAGTTATTTTCCGCTGAGATACAGTCCTTCAAAAATCTTTAAAAAACCTAGGAATTTTTTTCGATTCTTTGATTTTTTATAGTAGCGTATCAAGAAAATGCAGATTTATGTGAAAAAACTTGAAAAATATAAAAACTAATCGATAACGCTGAAGCCTCTCTTAATCAGTTAATTAGGATATTTATCAGTTTATATTGTCAATTATGCCATACTTTTTTTATTGTTAAAGATATAAAATTTAAATTTAACTCCAAAATCAATCAAAAATTAATAAAAATATCGATAAACTCGAAAAAATAACAAAAATAAATTTTAATGGAAAAAATACAAAGGAAACGGTATATACTATTTATACGCTTTCCAACTTTTTTATTTTTTCACGACTCATCAAATGCAAAGTTGAAATGTTTACGGCGACATTGTATAAATAATAGCGTAAAATTAAAAACTTAAGCACAAAATTTTTTTTCGTTTTTTTCTCGCAAAATTCATTGGTGTAATCAGTTTATAAAAATTTGGTCAATTTACGTCACATTAAGCCGAAAATTAAAATATTTTTCTTAACGTTTTTCATCCCTCCATTGCTCGGGGGTAGCTGAGACATCGGGGGCATTTTATGGATTTTTGTTCCTTATATACCTACTAAAGTTTGAAAAACATAAAACTTCAGGTTTTCGTTTTTTGTTCCCAAACCGATTCCGATCGGACTATAATGATATACGTCTAAATAAGTTGATTCGATCAAAAGTTATCGCCTTTCAGATATTTTCAAAACTAGTTTCAGGGAAGAGGAATGGCCTGTTCAGTTTCAACCATTTTCGAATTTTTCTATTTCATTTCTCTTCTTCACTCTTCTCTAATTGTATATAGGAACTATCTAATCTAGTTTACATGTAGGTCGCAAGAGCTGGGCCCCCTATCATACCTACCATCTGACTTGCGGGGTTTATCGCCTGCCCGTGGGGGGCCCGCGCAGGTTGGGGCCCGGCTGGCAAATGCCAAATCGACTGTATGGCCAGTCCGACCCTGGGACCGACGGCTTTACGTGCTCTCCGAGGCACGGGGGTGAAACACCGCCAACTTCCCAACTCCGGGCTGTCACTGAGTCTTACTAAACAGAAAGACTCAATAACTAAACTTGGCCCGACCCGGGACTCGAACCCAGGACCTCAGGATATCCAGCCGTACATGCTAGCCACTACACCACCGAGGCAGTCATTTGAAATAAATATACATATATTAGGACATTAACATTCACAACCATCTAGTTCCATGATAAGCTACGAGGCCTGTGTTATGGATACCAGATAGTTGATACACTACACATATATAACTTTAAATACATACATATTATAAATATAAACACCCATGACTGGAGTACAAACATTCGTGCTCATCACACAAACGCCCCAGCGGGACTCGAACCAGCGACCGCTGGCACATGGCTATCATCAAAAAAATGGTCCATAATAACTTAGAATACTCACCAGATTTAGGGTTTAGTATATCCGGCTTAGTCTCCGGCTTGTCTGATGCTGGATACGCTATGAGATATCTTCTACCGTTCGCATCTACTTGCACTACACTCTGTGATGGACGCTTACTTGTTGTTGCGGTTTCGTTACGCCTAGTTATGAAAGAAAGTTAGTATGAAAAATCGGTAATGTGAGTTAGGTTAGTGTTAAAGGCTTTAGAGTAGACTGTGAAGCAACCCCATGGTTGTTATGGTCTTCTTCGGAAGACCTTTCGTCGGGGCGTCGTGGTTGAGTGCGTAAGCGATCCTGAGAGACTCCATTAAGACAGGTGAGGTTTAGTTGGGTTTTAGTGAGTAGTACTGGTTTTTGTAGCCGATGAGTCCCACATAACCACCTGTGTGTATACGGGTGTTCCCAACATTAAAAAAAGCGTAATGATGCTTTAAAATCGCATAATGTATTTTTTTTATTTGTTTTACTATAGAATGACGAATGAATAAACGAATGTATGAATGAATTAATGAATGAGTCTTTATTTGGGTATAAGCCTGTAACAGACAAAAATATAACATAAAAAAGGTAAAAAATAAATAAATAATAAATAAAAAGATAGTAATGTCTATAAAGCAGTGCATTGTCTCAAGTATGCCGCTCGGCTTATGTTGACTCCTGGTCTTCCAGGTACAACCCTTTTCAGTCTTTTAGCTTTACAGTGACAGCTTTATTATAAAATAAATAACTTAGATAATAATATATGCACATAGTACATTATTACTTAGTCTATACTAATATTATAAAGAGGAAAGGTTTTTTCATTCGTTTGTTTGTTGGTACCGAATAAGCTCCGAAGCTACTGGACTGATTTAAATGAAATTTTGTAACAAGATAGTTTGAAGCCCTGAAAAAATATAGAATAGTTTTTATCCCGAAAATCATCCCATAAAGGGGTGAAAATATGGAAGAAAGTTTGTATGAGTAATCAAGCGAAGCGAAGGTGAGTCGCTAGTTTAATTATAATTAAAATAGAATATCAACATTTTATGTTAATATCTAAATGTACAAAATGATTCAAGTTGACGAAATTGAATCAAAAGTGCTTGTAAAAGTCTATTCGAATAAACTATATTTTGATTTGATTCCATTTGATGGTAACATGATGTCGTCTAGCTCAGTCTTTCATCTATTTCTGTAATTAAGTTTTACCTCTTTAAGACGAGTACTACGATGGCGGCTGCAGCAGTGAGGACAGCGGCCAGACCAGCGATGCCCGCCGCCGCTGGGAACTTCGACAGTGTTCGTGTTGTATCTTCTATGGGGAAAAATATTATCATCAGCCTGTAACTTTATCTTTTATATTGTTAATAATGAGCCCCAGGGCATTCCCCATATACAATAATAACTTAAATCTTTATTATTATATCCACAATAGCATGGGCGGCAGCAGAATTATTTCTAGGATGGTACTTTTCTTTGAAGATATCAAAATTTGAATAACTTAACTTAGCTTTTAATTTATATAACATTGTTTCTTTAACTTTTTCTATATATTTTTCTTCGTGGCAAGGGGGTGCATGTGTACCCTCTTGCACCCCTCTCTCGGCGCCCATGCACACTAGAGAGTTACACTCGCTTCTCTAGGGTGGTCATAGTCTCCCTTCAATATGAAGGGCATCAGGCCATAGTCCACCACGGTGGCCAAGTCCGGATTGGCGGACTTAACATATCTTTCAAAAACTTGCTAGGTTCTCTCAGACATAGTCTATCTATATACAAAATTTTATCAAAACCCGCCCAACTATTACCACATAAACAACAAACATACATACATACAAATTTTCGTATTTATAATACTCGTAGATCAATTTCACTTAGTATTCCTAATTACTATGAATATTACAATGTAACATATTATTTATTAACTATGAACCCCATCTCTATTAGTAATAATTCCCAATACGTCTACTGTGGCACTAATCCAACAATATACCGTAATATTCCGTTTGCATGTCCCAAGAGAATCTCCTACACACTAGCTTATTGCTGCTCGGAGTTCAGAAAATGAGGTATCCATCTAAAGTATGAGATATCTAGTCTTTATTTAAAAATACTACTATCGTTCTTCAACCAACTTCAACAAAGGCATGGTGTTTAATTTATATTTTTGTGTGGTTTTACACCAATTTTTGTGGTGTTTTTTTTAATGAATAAGGTAATTCTCAAGGGTTGTATATTATAGATTCCAAAAAAAAAAACAGCACCTCTAAAATAAAAAAAAATATCACACTGAAAAAGAATAACTTATCACTTTGCTAAAATTTTCGTAATATTCTATTGTAAAAAACTTACTAATTTTATATATTATTATAATAATGGTGTCCTCTTAACGAATTTCACAAAGGCATCTAAGGCAAGTCAACTCAAGTGCATTTTCTTTTACTTTAACTCTCATATTATAACAAAGTGAGAACTCGATATGACCGGTCTGAAATAAGGCGCAAGACCAAGAGCTTTTAAAGCTCCAAACAATCGCCGTGAGCCCTCATCTAGCCCAATTCCATAATTTCACAAAACTGTTTAGTTCTCAAAATTAAAGGATAGAATAGAATTAATAAAAAAAGGAAACCAGAAAAAAACCTAAAGCTCTTCAAAAGGCACAGACAAAAGTCTTCGTGATCTGTCTTGACATGGTACACTGCCGAGTTCTCAACTCTGCTACTGAGTGTTTTTCGACAGAGAAACCCACTTGTTTAGGCCCGGCTCGGGACTGGAACCCAGGACTTCCACTAGATTAACGAGGCAGTGAATTAATATTATAATTACGATACATTAAAGTATTAATGCTTAACTGTCTCAAGAACCCGTTACCAATATCTTACACGAATATGCTGTTACGTGGCTTTTAATAAATCACAAATCATAAAATATGTATCATACTGTTAGGTTATTAGATTTGCTCCCTTGAGTTCTCGAAATAGAATTAGTCCTACTAGATATTCTATTAGATATTACTATCTATACTAATATTATAAAGCTGAAGAGTTTGTTTGTTTGTTTGTTTGTTTGTTTGCTTGCTTGTTTGTTTCGTTGATCGCGCTAATCTCACGAACTATTAACCCGATTTGAAAAATTCTTTTTGCATTAGATAGCCCGTGAACTGAGGAAGGCTATAGGCTATATATCATCCCGGAAAAATGTACGGTTCAGGTGGGATAGATTTGTTTTTGACTAGGCACGAACCCGAAGCGAAGCGAGGGTGAGTCGCTAGTACTATAATAAAATCATACGCTTCATGTGTCTGTATACTCATTTTTTTAAATAACTTAAGTATGTAAAGATTAAGAGATGCTTTTTAAAAACAATTTTGGTCTTTCTCTACTGATTTTCTCTGGAAAGAGAAGACCTTTTGTAGGAGTAACATTTAGAGTATATTCTATCAAAATTAACCCACTCAATAAGAAAAGTCCATAATCTAAATCATGAAATCTATACAAATATTATAAAGCTGAAGAGTTTGTTTGTTTGTTTTTTTGAACGCGCTAATCTCAGGAACTACTAGTCCGATTTGAAAAATTCTTTTTGCATTAGATAGCCCGTTAATTGAAGAAGGCTATAGGCTATATATCATCCCGGAAAAGTCTACGGTTCCCGTGGGATAGATTTGTTTTTGTCTAGGGACGAACCCGAAGCGAAGCGAGGGTGAATCGCTAGTATATCATATTTCTCAAGCTTCAACCAAATTTATATCTTCACAAACTTTCAACAATAACATTCATCTATACATATTATAAAATTCTAACTAAGCCGAATCTGTACATTAAATATTTTTTGGAAAATCTTATTGAAATAGACATTATTATCGATGCAGAGGCCGAATCTATAGTTTTTAGAATTTTTGTCTGTCTGTCTGTCTGTCTGTCTGTCTGTTACCGTATCACAGAAAAACCACTGGAGGGATTTTGATGAAATTTGGTATGATGATAGCTGGTTATCCGGGTCAACATATAGGATACTTTTTACCGCGAGAAAATATCTCATTTCTGAAAAAAAGTACAAAAACTGGTAGGAACAAAACCTCGACGACACTATTTGTAAACAGTTTAGCAAGGTAACTTACAAAATATGGTAAAAACTATAAAAATAGCTTATCTTGAAAATCAAATTATGAAAAGCGCTATTTTATCCATTAAAATAGTTATTTTAATTAATATTTATTTATGTATTATTTAGACATTCGACAATAGATGTCGCCATGTGTTTTTAAAATACATAGTTTTAATTCCAAAAAAAATAATGTACAGATATGACCTTTTTTCGATTTTATTAGAATTACTACTAAATCACCCGCGGCTCCGCCCGTGTTTAAATTATCAGTAAAGCAAACTTTTTCGCTTCATAAATGAGTAACTATACATACAATAAAATTGTAACGAAGCCGAACCCGTAAAATCTTATTGAAATATTCATTATTAGCGATATAGAGCCCGAATCTATAGTTTTTAGAATTTTTTCTGTCTGTCTGTATGTGACAAACCACTAGAGGGATTTTTATGAAATTTGGTATGGTAATAGCAGGTTATCCGGGTCAACACACAGGATTCTTTTTACCGCAGGAAAATATCTCATTTCTGAGAAAAAATACAAAAACTGGTTAAAGTAAAAGCACGATGATGCTATTAATATTTTAGCAAGGTAATGTAAAAAAACTTATCTTAAAAGAAATATTAACAGCGCTATTTTATTCATTAAAATAGTTATTTTAATGAAAATTTATTTATGTGTTATTTAGCTATTTGACAATAGATGTCGCCATGTGTTTTTAAAATACGTAGTTTTATCCAAAAAAAAAAATGTACAGATATAACCTTTCTATGACTTTATTATAATTACTACTAAATTACCCGCGGCCCTGCCCGTGCTTAAATTTTTAATAAAACAAACTTTTTGGCTTTATAAATTAGTAACATATTAGTAATATTTTGTTGGCCGAAACAATTTTCAAATGAGAATATTTGTAAATTTTTATTGTTTAGTAAATAATGTGAATGTTTTTCAATCTTTTAATGTAAAAATTGGGCAAATGTAAATCCAACTCGCGCATTTTAGGTTTCGTATAGCAAAATGCTATGTTGTTTTTCTTACTTACGTATTTTATATGGTTAACACTAAAATAAATACGAATAATATTTACGTTTCCACAATACCTACTCATTTTTTGCACCGTAAAAATAAGTTCAATTTATATTATTTTATAACATTTTATGGAAAACAAGTTTATGGCTGTTAAACCGCCAAAGCGGGTAACTAAAAATATTTCATATCTCAAAAACTATGAAAAAGTTTTTTAGGAACTGTTATACCTCAACTTTTTCTTGACACCTTTTCTTGGAAGGTAAAGACTTAAAGGACACAATAAAATGCTTACGACTTTAATCATATTAGCAGAGCCATATGAAATAAAAAAATGTATTCGCTTAGAATTATTTACTTATTACACTTTCTTTTGAAAATCGTTTTGGAAAATATTACTAACTAGCGCTAATTAAGAAAAGTTATCATTATGTAATTTAAATAATCAGCTATATATGAAATTAATCTATAGCTGTCTATTAGTAAAAAATGATTAAAATTAATTCCGTAGTTTGAGAGTTTATCGTGAAAAACTAAAAAAACAAACAAAACAGAAGTATAGACATACATAAATGTTATTGTTAAAACAAAAAGTTCAATTTAACGGAGGAAATTTGTGGCATTGTCAATCTCTGCCATTATTTACCAATCATGCGGTGCGCAATGAAAGTAATGTATAATGTAAGAGTATACTAATGTGTAAAACCTAAGAATTTGGTTTTTGATCATCTGAACGCGGGCGGAGCCGCGGGGAATGCTAGTAGAAATAATAAAATTGTTAGCTAACAGAAATGGAAAATTAGAGAGAACTAAAAACAGATTTTAATAATTTTAGGTATAAAGTAAAATGAAGGCAACATGTTACGTCGTTAGAAAGGTTCGAAAATTGCATGAGAATTGGTAATAGAAGGAGTTTGCTTTTTACTAGTTTTTGATTAGAAACTCGTTTGGAATTTCGAATGAAATTAGCTTGAGTTGATTGCGAAGAACTGTTTAATTGAAAATGGTGGGATTTTAGGTGAAAGGGGTGTATTTTATATTTTTACTAGCGACACACCCTCGCTCCGCTCAAGTTCGTTCCTAGTTACGTTTTAACGTTTAATATAGATTTCTCAAAGATGAGATATTTTTCCAACAGTAAAAAGTATTCTATATGTTGACCCGGGTAACCAGCTATCTTTATACCAAATTTCATCAAAATCTGTCCAGTGGTTTTCTCGTGATGCGGTCACAGACAGACAGAAGACAAAAATTCTAAAAACTATAAATTCGGCCTCTGTATCGATAATAATGACTATTTCGGCTATTTTTTTTTTAGTGATGACACTTTAGTGTTATCACTAAAAAAAAATGTCTATATTCTCTGATCACAGGCCAAAAACAAGCACACACAAAATTAAACTACACGATCAAATTCAATACCTTCTTTTTTTGAAATTAGTAGCAATATTAACAAGTCTATTGGTAATGCATACATATTACGTATTTTGTGGTTGAAATAGAAAGCTCTTTCTTTTACTTCTGTTTCTCTTCATTTTAACATTAATTAATGTAAATTAAAACACTTTTCCTGTTTTAATCGTTATATTGTCAGTAATTAATAAAATTTATACACACAACAAAAAATCATACGTCCCGCCCAAACCCCGTCAAATATATTCATCGTCATACTTTTCCTGCCTGCCTAACTATAATTAAGCATTGGAAATCATTGGAAAAGTTTACGAAGTCAGAAAGTAGAACACAAATAAAATATTGTTGTCCGTTATTGTAAGTCAAATAATAATAATAATAATAAATGTTGGGACATTAACACACATCACCATCTAGTTCCATGGTAATACACTACATATATACAACTTTAAATACATACATATTATAAATATAAACACCGTTTCGTGCTCATCACACAAATGAGTGCCCCCAGCGGGACTCGAACCCGCGATCTCTGGCACAGCAAGTAGGGTCACTACAACTGAGCCAAACGTGTCGTATAATAAAACAAATCTATATACTAAATTTAAATATAGATTATAAATATAACTTTAGTAGTTTCTTTATGAGATATGATAAAAAGTTAAATAACTTGAAATTCGCCTAATTGAGTGAGAAATGACCATTTGTCTCGACAAACGACGTAAACCATCACTCCTTATTACCGCGTGGTCTAAATGCTTTTTGTTCACCATTTGCTATATAATTCGGATATAAACTAAAATTTACCAAAAAATGATATTTATAAGTAGATATAAATATACAGGCAGTGGTAGCCCAGTGGTAACGAGCTCGCTTGGGAAACCGAGTGAAGCGAGTTCAAATCCCGGGTCTCGCACCTCTGATATTTTCATGTGCGAATCATTTCTAGCATGATTATCACTTGCCTTAAGGTGAAGGAAAACATCGTGAGGAAACCTGCATGTCTGACAGAACCTAGTAAGTTTTCGAAAGACATGTGAAGTCCGCCAACCCGCACTTGGCCAGCGTGGCGGACTATGGCCTGATCCCCCTCGTATTGAAAGGAGGCCCGTGCCCAGCAGTGGGACGTTAAAAAGGATATATATATATATATATATATATATATATATATATATATATATAAATATTGAGACTTATAGAAAGATATATTGTGATATATTAAAACTTTTTTTTATTTATACTAGATTCACATTTATAAAAAGTCATAAACCCTTTCTGCATAATTCGAACCTGCTACCGTGGACTTACAATACAAACCTTACCTATATGTTTTGCAGCGTCTCTATAAACTAGGTCCCGAATAACAACAGGATCGGAAACCCCTTTACTGTTTCTGGCGCTGACAGTCAAAACTTCTTCAGATAAATCTTCAAGCTCTGACCAACTTGTGTTGAGCCATACGATGAAATCTGCAAACAAAATTATTATTATTATTATCCATAATCTATATATATATATATATATATATATATATATATATATATATATATATATATATATATATATAAATACTAGCGACTTACCCTCACTTCGCTTGGGTGCGTTTTAATTTTTTTGAGCGAAACCCTAATTCTTTTTCTGAAATAAAAGTAGCCTAAGTTACTCCTTATAATGTCAGCTATCTATCAGTGAAAGTCCCGTTAAAATTGGTCCAGCCGTTTCGGAGATTAGCCGGAACAAACAGACAGACAGTTAAAAATTTTAAACATTTTGCTTTTCTTATAAGTACCGTATATAATTCCATATGCTTTTAGTATAAAGCTGTTATTTTGACATTACACACAGACACTTCAATTTTATTTATCTGTATAGATGAAAGTTTGTGAGTGTTTGGATGTTTGTTACTCTTTCACTTCAGAACGGCTGAACGGATCTGGATGAAATTTGGCACAGAGATAGATTATAGTCTGGATAGCACATAGGTTACTTTTTGTCTAGCCGAACCCGAAGCGAAGCGAAAAGTCACTAGTTGTACTTAAGTCTGCCTCGGTTGTCTAGTGGCTAGCACGTACGACCGTAGATCTGAAGGTCTCTGATTCGACTCCCGGGTCAAGTTCAGTCATTGAGTATTTCTGTTAAGAATTTTTAGTAACATCCCGGAATTAGGAAGGCGACGGGTTTTAACCCCCATGCCTCGGAGAGCACGTAAAGCCGTCGGTTCTTCCCCTTAACTCTCACCGGTCGTGTTGAAGTATCATCCTATTGGACTTTGAGAGTGTTAGAAATAGAGAGTGTACTTGTTATATAAGCTATATAAGGGTGTTTTATTATATAAGCTATTTTTGCAATGTATAGAATCTATACTATAATAAAGCAGTAACTTAGCGAAATCTGTACATGAAATATTTTTTAAAAACAATGACTGTAACGTATTATGTATACGATATAGACCCCAAAACAATAGTTATAAATTTTTTTTGTCTGTTTGTCTGTTTGTCTGTTTGTCTGTTTGTCTGTTTGTCTGTTTGTCTGTACGCGTTTCACGCAAAAAGTAATGAACCGATTTCAACGAAATTTTGTGAACTGATAACTTATTACTCGGGTCAACATTTAGGATACCTTTTACTTTAGAAAAATCTTTGTTTCCCGCGGGAAATCGCAATAACTGGTTTTATCGAGTCCTCCTTAGGAACCCTCCGCTGGCTAAACCTAAAGACATACATCAAAACAATTTACTTAAAAATTGTAGATCTTGAAAAGGCCAACAGAAATATCTACAACAGTATATGTCTATCTCTTAAGGTACACTCGCAATACCTATTCTTATCTATACCTATAACAAAACTAACTTAGTTAAATCGATGTGCGCGTTTCACGCAAAAAGTACTGAACCGATTTCAATTAAATTTTGTATAGTGATAGCTTATCACTCGAGTCAACATTTAGGATACCTTTTACTACAGGCACATTTTTCGTTCCCGCGGGAAAACGCAATGACTGGTTCTATCGAGTCGTCCTTAGAAATTTCTATGGCTAACGGTGGCTGAACCTTAAGAGATACATCAAAACAATGTACTAGAAAATTGTAGGTCTTAAAAAGTTATACAGGGAAGTTCGCAATATTATACGTCTATTACCTAAGGTACATTCGCAATTACTATTTTTATTCACTACTCGCGACTCACAGACTGACTTATCAACGTTTAGCTCAGTTCAGCAGTAAAACGTAACTAGGGACGAACCCGAGCGAAGCGAGGGTGAGTCGTACATAATATAATATGTATTAAGTAGATGTTTAAATAAACATTTCACTTCTAAGGCTGGTATAATGATTTTAAAGTTAGAAATCTAATTAGCAACCCTCGCTTTACTTTGGTGCGTCGCTAGGTGCTTATTGTATTTATAATAATCTATACTAATATTATAAAGAGGAAAGATTTTTTTGTTTGTTTGTTTGTACCGAATAAGCTCCGAAATTACTGGACCGATTTAGATGAAATTTGGTAAGAATACAGTTTGAGACTCTGGAAAGGAGATAGGATAGTTTTTATTCCAGAAATCAACCCTTAAGGGGGTGAAAATGGGGATGCAGGTTTGTATGGGGAATCAACCTAGAGACGAACCCGAGCGAAGCGAGGGTGAGTCGCTAGTATTATATAAGATGCTTCTCTGGTGTAATTGCTAGTAGGTACGGCTGGAAATCTATAGATCGTGGGTTCAAGTCCCTAGTTGGGTTAAATATAATTTAAATGAATTAATTCAATTTCAAGGTTAGAATGACTTCTTTTAAAGTAATTACGACACTGTAAATTTTAAATCGATTAGTAATAAGCATAAAGAACAGCCGTTATTAATTTAATTTAAAATTTAGCTTTACTTAGCTAGTAGGCTATAATAAAAACCATATCAAAATCAGTTTAGTAGTTAATATTTTCATGAACATTTATCTAAATTGATAAAATATTAAAGCATTTTATTTATTTTCATTCAATACCTAAATGTGCAAATATAAAAATGGCATGGTGAGTAAAACTACATCTACTCTATAATGCCACATATTAGAAAATTTTACATTTTAATGTATTCAGCCCTTTTTAACGTCCCACTGCTGGGCACGGGCCTCCCTTCAGTACAAAGGGGATCAGACCATAGTCCACCACGCTGGCCAAGTGCGGGTTGGCGGACTTCACATGTCTTTTGAAAACTTGCTAGTTTCTCTCAGACATGCAGGTTTCCTCACGATGTTTTCTTCACCGTAAGGCAAGTGGTAATCATGTTGGAAATGATTCGTACATGAAAATATCAGAGTTGTGAGACCCGGGATTTGAACCCACTTCACCCGGTTTCCCAAGCGAGCGCGTTATCACTGGGCTACCACTGCCTTACATTTTAATACGTTAGTGCAATTATATGCTCTTGTTACAGTCTTTAGAGCGTCAGTAACGAAGCGCGATCGATCGGGCAACCTTGTAAGTTATCAATTGGCTATATCGTTTAGCTATTACAGTTTCAGTTAACCTATAATAGAACTAGTATCTAGGCATCACGCGAAGGCCTAAATCCATCGATAAAATCAAGAAAGTGGTCGCGGATTTCACTAAGTTGTTCTTATGTGCTTAATGGAATTTCCCAGGTCATAGTCTCATCAAAATCTGTCTAGCTATTTCAATATAAAAGAGTAACAAACGTACATACACAAAATTCGGCTTTTATAATAGTACTTCGATTTGTAAGTAAGGACTTAAGGTATAGTTTTAAGTACATTTTAGAGCTAAGCTTCGGATGGACTAAAAGCTCGTACGTATTCGTATATATACATAATCGTATATAAAAAAAAAACTTAAATTTAGATGTGATTTCTAGTTCTTGTTACGGATGATGGGTCATGTAAATAGACTTGGTACTTATATCTTCTATTTTAAATTGGAGGATTAATAAAAATTTTACCATTTTATTTTAGTTAACTAATATATAAATATGATATGTTTTTTTTTTGTCACCTGTTAAGGTGTTCACATTTCAATTAATTATGATATTATTATAAATGAGAAAGACTGTATGTCATGATTTCGGCCACGGCAACCAATCTCGCTAAGACTAGCTAACTGCACAGGAGATTATAGTGCACAAGTATACACACAAAAACAAGTGCACTCTTTATTTCTGTCACATACTTACCGGTATGTAAAAGGATTAGAAAGTGTACTTGTATCTGGGCGCACGCTCGTGCACTATGAAGTGAGATTGGCCGCAGTGAACAGAATCAATCAGTAGGTCATTATTAATAAAGTAACCTGTACTTTACCTGATTTACTAGCAGTATTATTTGCAAGTACTCTATTGGTGTCACCCACCACTTCTAAAAGGAAGTGTTGGGCCAAACCACCATCGTAGCCAGCGATACATTTCACTGTCAGATATGCTTCACTATTCTTCACTATTCTCTTTGCTGTACAGTTTCTTGGTGGTGATGGACGGGCTAGAAAGAAAAAATGTATTAATACCTTTATATTATTTTGCTATTTAATTATACTGACGACCTTAGTAACACAGTGTATCTACTAATACCTTTAAACGAGCAATTCTTGTATATTTATTTACGTATACCGGTGATCTCGGAAACTACTAACGATTTCGCTGAAATTTGGTATGTGCGGGTTTTTGTGGGCGAAAAATCGATTCAGATTAGTCTTATGTCTAGGAAAACGCGTCTTATCGATTTTTCATGCGGTTTTCTTTTGCATTATTCCGCGTAAAATATGGTCGCTAATTTCGCACGTTCGGGTGCAAGCATCGTGGTCAAGCGGCCAAGACGCAAGATTGACAATCAGAGGGGGAACAAAATAACTGTTTGGGAAATATTGTACTTATTAAATACATAGTATGTATAGAGTAAGACTTAAATGTAAGCAATAATAATTTCCTTCTAAAAAATTTCGCTTCGCTCAATCTTACTGAAACGAGTCTGCGTGGAAGATAGTATAGTACAGGCATGCGTAAACGTATATATGTGTATTTTTTAATCCTTTAGCTCCCTTTATTTGGTGGGATGACAATTCGACCAGACCTGTGAAAGATCAGGCATAGGACCGACAGTTTCACGTGTTTTCGGAGGTTATATACTTCCCGATATTGATCTGTTGCTGAGAATTTCGCTTGCGAAAACCCAGTAACCAGTTTGGCCCGGCTCGAGTCTCAAACCCAGGACCCGATGATCTCCAGCTGTATTATTACGTTTTTATTAACATATATTGGTTGGTAGGACTTCTTGCACAGAGATAATTTTATGGGCTGGATGGGGGGATATAGTACTTTTAAGATTCTGCAAATTTTATGGTTCTCGTGTGATCTATACGTATAATAAAAATGTAGAGGTCGAATGTCTGTACATAGAAAAAAAAATGCTAAAAACCGAGTCAGGGGGATGTAAGAAGAGAAATAGAACAAATCTAGATTTTTTCCAATTTTTTGTTTCTTTGTTTGTCTCTTTCTCTGTTTGTCTGTTTGTACGGGCTAATCTCTGAAACCGTTGGACTGATTTAAATGTAATTTTGCATGGTGGTACCTTATATCACCAGTCAACATTTTAGATACTTTTCTTCCCGGAAAATTAAAGAGTTCCCGTGGTATAGTTAAAAAACTATAGTACCTTATTCAGCTTAGTACACAAAAACTAGAAAAGAAACTTTACAATAATATAGTTCATACATCAAAATAACAAATAGGCTACTTTTTATTTTGGAAAAATATACGGTCCTCATGGTATAGATTTGTTTTTGTTTGTCTAGAGGCGAACCCGAGCAAAGCAAGGGTGAGCCGCTAGTATTATAATAATTTTACTGAGGCGTTCAGTACGTTTTTGCAATCTCAAATAGTGGTTCCGTAGTAGAAATAGCACCAAAATTGTATTAACTGAGGATAAAAGTACGTTTTAGAATATTCCATTTAAAAAGTCTTTTGTTGCATGCATCAAATCGTTTTTTTTTATCACGGCGAGCCAGGCCCGTGTTTAACCGCTTCGGTCCTTCCAATGAAATTTTTAATAGCTTCAACCAAATCGTATCGCGACCCATTTAAGCTTGTAAAATGTAAGTTACTATACCATTTAAATTCTTGCTTTTTTTTTATTAAGTTTCATACTTAAAACGCTTTTTAGGCGAGAAAATCAAAATATAAGGAAGCGAAGAATTAATAGTTGTATGAAAAATACAATTCTGTGTGCATATACATATATTCAATGAATAATTGCAGTGAGCGAGACTAGAACTGCTTAGTATATAAGTACATATAAGTATATCAGAGACTACTTCGATTTCTGCGTCGTATATCTGTGTTCATACATTTATATTTATATACATACACTAGCAGAACCTGCGGCTTCGCTCGCGCTAAAACTTCTAAAAAAATCTCTGAAAAAGTAGGTTTCATACAAACTTTCATCCTCTATTTTACCCTCTTAGGGGTTGAATTTTGGAGAACGCTGAAATACGTAACTCATGATTTTTTTCGTACTCAATTCATATGAAATTTTTTATGCAAATATGTCAAGAAATAAACGTTTCATACAAACTTTTATCCCCCATTTCACCCTCTTAGAGGTTAAATTTTAGGAAACGCGGAAATACGTAACTCATTATTTTTGCCGGACTCCATCCATACGAAATTTCATGCAAATATGTCCAAGGAATAACAAGTTTCATACAAACTTTTATCCCCTATTTCACCCCCTTGGGGGTTGAATTTTGAAAAATCCTTCCTAAGTGGATGCCTTTGTCATATGAGGAATACGTGTGCGGAATTTCAATTTGCTAGCCTGAAGGGTTTGGCCTGTGCGTTGGTACATCAGTCAATCACCTTTGCCTTTTATATAATAAGATAATGTAGTTCTTATGTATGTGTGTAAGTCACTAAATTCGTTCTGAACGACTGAACCGATTTTGATAAATTTTTTTATGAGTGTTTGAATGGGTTCCTGAATAGTTTAGATTTACAATTGGACCTCATAGGTTGCGCTGTATTTGGATTCTAGGATTTTTGTGAAGACCATATTCGGCCAGGACAACGCCTGTCGGGTCCGAGTAAGTATTGTTCGGAATTAGGAAGTTACACTCTCGTGATGTTAAAAATATTTTTTAGTTTGACTCACACTCGCTTCGCTCAGATTCGTCTCCATGTATTTATGTAAGATCAATATTATATATTAATTATTCATTAAAATCGGTTGAGTCGTTTCGGAGGAGTGTGACCACAGACACCGTGACACGAGATTTTTATATATTAGATAATATTTCATTACCATATTAAATTTTTTGAAGAAATCTTTTCTAATCTGTTACCATTACAGAAGTAACATCTTGTTTCAGTCCCAAGTATACATATTTTATGGAATTATTCCATATCTATTGTAGGTTAAATACCATAATAGCATCAAGGCTTTTAGCCAAGGCTAGAACAAGTTCCAGCTAATGTATTTAAATAGTAATGCCGTTATGAGTACGTGAGACATGGTATTGGTCTAGTGGGACGAACGTGGTGTACATTTGCAGAGGCTGTTACGTTACTTGCTTTTCACTTTTGACTTGTATTATTTACTTATTGTGCTTCTAAATCTATACTCAAGGACGAGATAGTTTTCTTATTATATACGAGTACATATGTCGTCTATTATGGAATAGATAAACTATTATATGTTGGGTTATTATATGTTGGGGCGTTGACACACAACACCATCTAGTTCCATGGTAAGCTACGAGGCTTGTGTTATGGATATCAGATAGTTGATACACTACACATATTATATGACTTTAAATACATAGGTACATATTATAAACATAGACACCCATGACTGGAACACAAACATTCGTGCTCATCACATAAATGAATGCCTCCAGCGGGACTCGAACTTGCGACCGCTGGTACAGCAAGTAGTGTCATTACAAACTGAGCCAAACGTGTCGTCATATATACATAGGTATGATGAGTTTTGTATCCAAACTTCCACCCCCTTTTCACCCTTAAAGGATGATTTCCGGGATTAAAACTATCCTATGTCCTTCCCAGGGTCGCAAAATATCTCCATACCAAATTTCATCTAAATCGATTCAGCGGATTAAGCGTGAAAAGATAACAAACAGACAGACAAAGTTACTTTTGCTTTGTAAGTAAATATTAGAATAGATAAAAACTTCTGCATACATAATAGTTAAAACACTATTACAGCTTGAAGAAGAAGCAAAATACGTTCAGTCAAGTAAATTTTTTTTTTTTTGTTAATATTTCAAGTAAAACCACGGTTACAGAGTAGTAAAATTAAGATATGTAAATAAAGATCTACACAAAAAGTAAAAAAAATCATTTTAGAGTTGCCATTTTAACAAGGTCTGTGTTACAGGTTTTATTAGTTTTATTTTTTAACAGCGTGCCAGGCCGGTGTTTTAACCGTTTCGGTTCGTTTAAATGAAATTTTCAATCGTTTCGGCCAAATTGTACCGCGACCTATAAAAGTGGCATCGTAAATAAAATTTGGACTACAAATATAATTTTTATATGCGCACTCAATATACTCTTAATTTCTGTTAATATTTTTTTTGTGTACTGTACTTTTAGGCAGTAGCTCAGTGGTAACGTGCTCATTTGAGAAAGCGAGTGAAACGGGTTCAAATCCTGGGTTTCGCACCTGTGATATTTTCATGTGCGAATCATTTCCAACATGATTATCACTTATGGTGAAGCAAAACATCGCGAGGAAACCTGCATATCTGAGAACCTAATAAGTTTTTGAAAGATGTGAAGTCCACCCGGAGTTGACTCGAATAACCAGCTCTCATTGTACCAAATTTCATCAAAATCTGTCCAGTGGTTTTCTCGAGATGCGGCCACAGACAGACAGACGAAAATTCTAAAAACTATAGATTCGGCCTCTGTATAAAAATGACTATTTCCATAAGATTTTCTAAAAAATATTTAACGTACAGATTCGACTCGGTTAGAATTTTATTATATGTATAGATTAAAAAATTTTTACATGCGAGCTGATATTCATCGATTTGGAAAATCTTTTTTTATTGAACGCAGACTTCTCGGTTTCATTAAATATGATTAGTTTCTGACTATGAATTTCTATACGTAACCAAACTCAAATACGATCAGCTTTTATAATATTAAAGCGATTATTTTCAGTGAAGCAATATTATTATACAAAATATTACATAATACTTATATCTATACATATAATAAAATTGTCACTTAGCCGAATCTGTACATTAAATATTCTATGTACATATGTATAATCACAGATCATATAATACTATACTAGTAGTATAATGTACATACATAGGTTTTTTTTTTATTACAAATAGCCACTCACCCTCGCTTTACTCGGGTGCGTCCCTAGTTACGGTTTAATTTTTTTGAGCGAAATCCTAATTCTTTTTCTAAAATCAAAGTAGCCTAAGTTACTCCTTATAATATCAGCTATCTGCCAGCATATCTGCAAGATCGGGAAAAGACAGACGGACAGACAAAAAATTTTTAAAATTGTGTTTTTCTTATCAATACCGTATATAATTCTATATGCATTTAGTCTAAAGCTGTTATTTTGACATTACAAACAGACATTTCAGTTTTGTTTATCTGTATAGATTAATAAACGCATTAAGGTGATACATAGTTTGCTGGTACCTTCAATCCCACAGATTTTATCAAGACAATTTTATCAAGAAAATTTCAAAAGTTTAATAAAAATAACATTAGATTAAACAATGCATTATAAATTCTTACTTTAAATGTACGTGTAATCAAAAAATACGGTAGAATCGAAGTGGCAAGTTTTCTAGTTATCCACTCCGTATTGGAAATGCGAAGGAAGTTTGACTATATTTTGAAAGGACTGTAAAGAAACCAACGACATTTCACTTTATATACAGATTTTGTGAAAATGAATGGTTATATTTTATACAACCATTTTACTTTTCAGTACAGAAAGTTTAATATAGAGCACCATCTAGTTCCATGGTAAGCTACGAGGCTTGTGTTATGGATACCAGATAGTTGATACACTACACATATATAACTTTAAATACATACATATTATAAATATAAACACCCACGACTGGAGTACAAACATTCGTTCTTATCACACAAATAAATGCTCCCAGCGGGACTTGAACTCGAGACTGCGTAGTAGGGTCACTACAAACTGAGCTAAACGTGCCTTCAAATGATCTATACTTATAATAAAATTGTAACTAAGCCGGATCTGTACATTAAATATTTTTTGGAATATCTTATTGAAATAGACTTTAGTATCGATATGGAGGCCGAATCTATAGTTTTAAAATTTTTGTCTGTCTGTCTGTCTGTCTGTTACCGCATCACGGAAAAACCACTGGAGGGATTTTAATGAAATCTGGTATGATGATAGCTGGTTATCCGGGTCAATATATAGGATACTTTTTACTGCGGGAAAATATCTCATATCTGAGAAAACTATACTATACGTTAAAACGTATGTAGGGACGAACCTGAGCGGAGCGAGGGTGAGTCGCTAGTATTTTATAAATTTTGCTAACTAAATTGCGAACTGGCAAAAGCTGCTAAGAAACTAAAGAAATACGTAGTGTAAGCGACAAATAAGTTTTCTCGTTACCCATTCCTTATTGGCGTACGATTGCGAACTTAGTCTATATTTTAAATCGTATTTAAAGACGTCTATAAACGGAGCGATTATAAAAATTGTTGAGACCGAAATAATTAATTTTATTTCAAGTTGAATGCATATATAAGTCGAAGCTTAAATCGTTACTGTATATAATACTAGCGACTCAACCTCGCTTCGCTCGGGTTTGACCCTAGCTACGTTAAAACGTAACCGTACCGTACGTAAAAATCGTTAAAACGGTTAGTATGAGATACAAATCTTTTAATTTCTCGGCTTTTCTGTACTATAATATGCATGTATTATGCATATAAACTTTTCTCTTGAATCACTCTATGTATTGCAGAAAACTGCATTAAAATCCATTAAGTAGTTTAAGAGATCTGAGCGAACAGACAGCGGAAGCGACATCATTTTATACTATGTAAAGATATAGTTTTTGTATGTACACACATATATAATCATAGTAGTGTTGCACTTTAATAATAATGTAAATTATTAAAAAAATATGAATTATCTATACTAATATTATAAAGCTGAAGAGTTTGTTTGTTCGGTTGAACGCGCTAATCTCAGGAACTACTAATCTGATTTGAAAATTTGTTTTTGCATTGGAAAGTCTGTTAACTGAGGAAGGCTATAGGCTATATATCATCTCGGAAAAATGTACGGTTCCCGTGGGATAGATTTGTTTTTGTCTAGGGACGAACCCGAAGCGAAGCGAGGGTGAGTCGCTAGATCGAAGTTGATTTATACATACTAAACAAACAACAAAACAGAAATGGGTAAAAAACAGAAAAGTCAAAGGTTATTACTGTTTTATCTTTGCCTATTTATATAGATTAGTATGATAAATAAAGTCGATCGCTCCGTCTATAGCCACCTTTATTTAAAATTGTAGTCTCAAATCTCAATATTAAGTTTGCGTATCGGAGAATGTTTTAATTAAGTTTAAAATTATTAATTTACACACTGACTTTGATGGCACTTCCCGGATATATCTTTTGATTAGAGCTAGTTAAGTAACTTTGTCGCATAATTTAATCAGATTACACTAATGCTTTCTTATATTTACGCGAATATTCGACATTTTAAACAAAATTATCTTTTCGGATTATTTCGAGGATTTATTATGATTTTTGGTTCCCGACGTTTCGATTGCTTTACAGCAATCATGGTCACGGGATAGTAAGATGTTAAACATCTCAAAGGCTTTATATACTTGTTACAGACAGTGCCCACCCACAATTTTACAAAAATGATTTCAAAAATTCTAAAATGGCACCAAAAGTACTTCAATTTTATTTATCTGTATAGGTTTGTATGTAAGAGATTATGATTTGAAACCCTTTTAACTTTTTTAATAATGATCAAGAGATATAGAAAGTTTTTTTGTTTATTGCGAGTTTTAGGCTCTTTATTGCTTAATGAGTTCGAAAAGATTTTATTTACTTGTGGCTCTTTGTGAAATTATTCGCGAATTTTGCCTTATATTACATATTATGAATGATTTATAATATGTATTTAGCCCTTTTTCTAAAGTCCCACTGCTGGGCACGGACTTCCCAATACGAGGGGGATCAGGCCATAGTCCACCACGCTCGCCAAGTGCGGGTTGGCGGACTTCACATGTCTTTCGAAAACTTGCTAGGTTTTCTCAGACATGTAGGTTTCCTCACGATGTTTTCTTTCACCGTATATATGGGATAATATAAATACTATATAGCTTTAAGTGAAATAAGGGTTAGTTATTTATGAATTTGATAAGGAAGTGAATGGGATCAAAATACGTTACAAAATACTTTCTTAGATTTACGCAAATATTTGACATTTTAAATAAATAAATAAATGATTGAACGAACGAACGAACAAACAAAAAAAATAAATAAATTCTTTATTAACAAAACTTTATACATACACAAGTGTAACGATTTGCTTAGCCTATAAAACTTCTTTTTGGATTTTTTCGCGGATTTATTTTGATTTTTGGTTTCCAAAAAACCCTTCCGAAACAAATCCACAATAAAAACCGAAATTATAGTTTTATTTAATATGTTACAAAAATTATTTTATTTTTGATCGACTTCAAGATCATCAATTAAGGCAGATGTTTTTATTTTTCACGATATCTTTAACGATTGTCGATCGGATTTTTATGTTTTTGAAGTAAAACTTCTTTACGCACGCTTGACTTGGGGGGTAAACTGGTGAATGCGTTACGAAAACATGTACGTACGTTTGTTGCCATGGTAACCGTTGTTATTGTCTGACAAATGATATATAATATTATATTCTTTCCTTAAATGATATTCTATAAATATATGATTGTAATATGCCTAATATGCGTTAGTTTTTGTATCTCACCTATCCTAATTATTTAAAACATAAATTGAATTTCAGAGTACCGATAACTTGCAGAAGTTTTACTTCTTGCGCGTGTACACATTCATACACGCACTCTTTAATATATTTTAATAAATGTAGGCCCCGAAAATTTAATTTAATTTTAATGTCGTTGTACTCACCATGTCAGTCAAAAGATAATTTTAGATTCTGCTTAATTGTTTAACTTACGAAACATATAAATAGCAATTAATTAGATAAAGTAATTATATCTGTACTATAATATTATAAAGTGGCAGAGTTTGTTTGTTTTTTTTGTCTGTCTGGTTGTTTGTTTGAACGGCTAACCTCAGGAACAATAGCCCGTTTATTGAGGAAGGCTGTAGGCTATATATCATTATGCTACTACCCAAGGGAGCGGAGCAGTAATCATAAATATCAACAAATAGAGCAGAGTTCCATATATTATTGTAAAACTACATTATATATTATACTAGCGACTCACCCTCGCTTCGCTTCGGGTTCGTCCCTAGACAATTACAAATCTATCCCACGGGAACCGTACATTTCTCCAGGGTGATATATAGGCCTCAGCCTTCCTCAGTTAACAGGCTACCTAATGCAAAAAGAATTTTTCAAATCGGATAAGTAATTCCTGAGATTAGCGCGTTCAACCAAACAAACAAACTCTTCAGTTTTATAATATTAGTATAGATACATAGAGATGAACCCGAGCGAAGCGAGGGTGAGTCGCTAGTCTTGTATATTTTAAAATACCTGAAATGGAATCTCTTCACAACAGTTTCTAAAAATTGAGAAACAATGTTAAATATTTTCACTCGAAACATCACTTGGCGTATTTTAAATACTTTTTGAGTTTAATCTGACGATTTCTCAAATCGATAAAGGGTGTTGTAAAAGAGTTCCACAGTTAAAATTTTACGATTTTGCAAGTGTTTAGCTCTTAGCTCCGTTTAATGTGAAATCTATAAAATTCCATTAATTCCCGTTTTATTGTCGAAACTCGCCTGATACAAATAATACTTTCTTAGATTTACGCGAATATTTGACATCTATACATATTATAATAAAATTCTAACTAAGCCGAATCTGTACATTAAATATTTTTTGGAAAATCTTATTGAAATAGTCATTATTATCGATACAGAGGCCGAATCTATGGTTTTTAGAATTTTTGTCTGTCTGTCTGTCTGTTACCGCATCACGAGAAAACTACTGGACAGATTTTGTAGCTGGCTATCCGGGTCAACATATAGGATACTTTTTATCGCGTGAAAATATTTTATTTCTAAAAAAAGTACAAAAACTGCAATGTTAGAGTATAGTAATATGTAAAACCTAAGAATTTGGTTTTTGGTCATCTGAACGCGGGCGGAGTCGCGGGATCTGCTAGTTTTAAATAAAACTATCTTTTCGGATTATTTCGCGGATTTATTTTGATTTTTGGTTCCCGACGTTTCGATTGCTTTACAGCAGCGGTCGGCAACCTTTTAGCAGGAAGGGGCCACAAGGTGGCTATACCTGGTAAAGGCGGGCCGCACTTGTGAAAGCAAAAAAAAAAAAAAACGACAACATTCAATGTGACAATTTCTAAAATGACTCTTAAATACTTATCTATGAGACGAGGAACATTTTCATTTTTTCGGTAATTACAAATTCAAAATACTTAAAAAAAACCATTAAAACTTTTCTTTATAAAACAGTCATGGGCCGTGGGCCGCATGGAGGCACCTCGCGGGCCGCGGGTTGCCGACCGCTGCTTTACAGCAAACATGGTCACGGGAGAGACTATAAGAGATTTTATTTAAAATCGCCTGATATAATTTATTTGGGATGAATTTTGTTGTGTTATGTATAGTTGTTACAGCTTTTTTATTTTTGGTGATGAGTCTAACTCATGCAGGAAACTACAGGTTCATTACGCAAGAGGTACTATGGTTGTTTTGAGACATTTGTTTCTATATGGTTTGGAAATAGATTAAATTTCTTATTCTTGGGTTAAGCTATGTAGGCGTAGTGATTTTTTTTCACAATCTATTTAAGTAAAATAAATAAATAAATATATTAGGACATTAACACACAGCACCATCTATTTTCATGGTAAGCTACGATGCTTGTTTTATGGATACCAGATAGTCGATACGTTACACACATATAACTTTAAATACATACATATTGCAAATATTACCACCCGTGACTGGAGTACAAACATTCGTGTTCATCACACAAATGAATGCCCTAGCGGGACTCGAACCCGCGACCGCTAGCACAGAAAGTGGTTTCACTACAAGCTGAGCCAAACGTGTCGTCTAATCTTTTAAAAATTACAATATATATAATGTGTTCTTTATTATATGGTTTCTAGGTGTGCAATTTGAGGACGATTTGCTTCACTAATGTCGCATAGAATAGAGATACAATAGAGATTCACCAGTATTAATAAGATACACTACACTTTGAATAAAAAACGTTTAAAAAAGCAAATGTCAAAATTAAATATAACTTTTACTTTTACGACCCTTTGTTTCCCAGCGAAATATACTTTATAAAAGTCAAAAAATATTATGTCACTGTAGGAAAAGGAAAATAACCGCCCACAGTTTTTTTAATTATAAATTCTCTCTTATTGTATACTACGAATAAAAAAAATGTTTGGTTATATTAAGGCAGTGGTAGCTCAGTGCTAGAATTTGCTTGGAAAACCAAATGAAGCAAGTTCAAATCTAGCTAGTAATACAACAAACTAATGTTCTCTTGACCGAATTAGGCTACGACAGTCAATCTCAGGAACACTAGCCATCTACACAGCGCACTATAACACGCACTTAACATTTTATTTTTAACCCCCAAGCTCTAGTGGGACGATAATTCGAAAGTCGTGGTGAGAGATTAGGCGCAGGACAGGCTTTACGTGAAGCAAACCTTATAATTATTGGCCTCCAACGACGGTGTCGGAACAACGACGACTCGAACTGAAGACCTACGATACATGCCAATCACTAGACCACCGAAGCAGTTAATATCTATACAGATAAATAAAATTGAAGTGTCTGTTTGTAATGTCAAAATAGCAGCTTTATACTAAATACATATGGAATTATATATGGTACTTATAAGAAAAACACAATTTTTAAAATTTTTGTCTGTCTGTCTGTCTGTTTGTTCCGGCTAATCTTTGAAATGGCTCGACCAATTTTAACGGGACTTTCACTGGCAGATAGTTGATATTATAAGGAGTAACTTAGGCTATTTTTATGTTAGAAAAAGAATTCGGGTTTCGCTCAAGAAAATTTAAACATACCTAAGGACGAACTCGAGCGAAGCGAGGGTGAGTCGCTAGTATTATATAAAATATATAAAAAGCAAATGTTCGAACCAAAAAAAAAAAAAGAATTCTTTAATACATAAAAAGTAAACGCTTTGTCACTTTTCTCATAACATAATGAAAAGAAATCTGTGATTTTTCGGCGAGAAATAATGGCAGCTCAATTGCGATCTATAAAATTCGGTATAGTTTATGTGAGCGTTCGTCCCAACGGGGTTTTTAGCGGATCCACATTTACCGGTTCTTTACGATCGCAAATGGGCAAAAACTTAACGTTTCCAGCATAAATGGGACCCAGTTTTATCGTATCTTATGAAATATTTTCATAGATACTGTACAAGGATTATCTAGTACGGATTTTTTGGTAGTACGTTAAAATATATATATATATATATATATATATATATATGTATATATATATCTAATATATAAAATTCTCGTGTCACAGTTTTCGTTGCCATACTCCTCCGAAACGGCTTGACCGATTTTGATGAAATTTTTTGTGCTTATCCGGTATCTATGAGAATCGGCCAACATCTATTTTTCATCCCCCTAAATGTTAGGGGTAGTCCACCCCTAATTTTTTATTTTTATTTTTGGAATTATTTATATGGCAAAACAACGTTTGCCGGGTCAGCTAGTATATATATATATATATTGCAAAAATCATCCATAATATTTTAATGCTAATGTGTAATACTATCTTAGATTTACGCGAATATTTGACATTTTAAATAAAACTATCTTTTTTCTATATTTATTTAGATTTTTGGTTTCAGACGTTTTGAATGCTTTACAGCAATCATGGTTACGGTAGAGACGCGAATGTGTAAGTTGGTTTGTTTGAAGTAGCAATGGAGTTATGTAAAAGCTTTTTCTGCTGATATTTTACAGATCGGAGTGAAAGAGGATAACGTTTATATAACTGCTTGTTTACTTTTCGGAATATAATATCATCGCTTTATTCAGTTGTGAAGTTTATAATATCATATAGTTAATACCAGTAACCTAACTTTAAAATATTAAAAAGCATGCGCTTACAAAAATCTATAACAAAAACCCATGATATTTACCATTTACTTAAAGTGTAAAATTATATAATTAAAAAATTTAATATTAAAAAATTGCCTCCTTATACACCTAAACCTAAGTATCTATCATTGTTCTTAGATTTTTCTTTTGAAATTAAACAGTCATATCTCAAAGAAATCACACTGTACAGTCTATCACGGCTAGTTCTCGATTCGATATCGGTCTGGTAAAGTATTTTTGTACAATAAAAAATTAGTATATCCACATTATCAGTTTAAGTCAAATTCAGATAGAATCACACTCCAGCGAAGTTTCATGTATAAAAATACTAGCAGCTCACCCTCGCTTCGCTCGGATTCGCTTCTAGGAAAACAAAAACAAACCTATCTCACGGGCACCGTACATTTTTCTGGGATATAAAGTAGCCTATGTGTTATTCCAAACTATAATGTATCTCTGTGCCAAATTTCATCCAGATCCGTTTAGCCGTTCTGGCGTGAAAGACCAACAAACATCCATACTCACAAACTTTCACATTTATAATATTAGTATTACTTTACCATACCGATATCAGGCAAATAAGGGACTGTGATCGAGACTATAGTGTGGATCGGCCTTAAAACTAGAATGGTAAACACTGAAAACTTCTAGTGGAATGGTAAACTTCTTACCAGCCGGTACTATTTGGAAGACGCAGGGCTTCTGCTGCCTTCCGACAGCGTTGTTTGCGCGACAAAGAAGTGCTCCGTAGTCACGTTCACTAGCCGCGCGATACCGCAGCTCACTTGCTGTACCACCAGTGGATACTATAACAGAATGTATTATTAGTAAACTAGTGGCTCACTTTCGCTTCGCTCGGGTTCGCCTCTAGGAAAACAAAAACCTATCCTACGGGAACCGCACATTTTTCCGGGATAAAAAGTAGCCTATGTGTTATTCTAGACTATAATCTATCTCTGTATAAAATTTCAGCCAAATCCGTTCAGCCGTTCTGGCATGAAAGAGTAACAAACATACATACATACATACACATATACATACATATGTACATACGTACATACATACATACATTCTTACAAACTTTCGCGTTTATAATATTAGTAGGACTAGATGAGCTTATACCTCACATCCTTGTACGACGTAGGTATCTGGATTTACATATTATGTTAATCTAGCTAAGTGTCAACGTCCATTTTATCGTGGTGATGGGGTTCATTGGCGTCTGGCAATCCAGCCAGGCGTGAACATAAGAGACACTGGGAGGTGATTGGGTGTGTAAGCGATCCTAAGGCCTTATTGAAATGGGGGAGGTTCCGTTGGGTTTTAGTGGGTTATGCTGGCTTTTCTAGCCGGTGAGTCTCACATAATCACCTATATGTATGCGGGTGGTATGCGTAAATGCATTTCCCAACGATCAAAAAGGATATAAGCTATGTCTATCCGAATTTCAAGCTTTATTTAAAATAAATACATTCATTTATTAATTCACAAAACTAAACAATAAAAAAGAAAATCGTGTGACAAACAGAGGAGAAAAAGGTACCGAACTATTTTGTCTTTGACTATTTATATGTAGAAACTATGATTTTTTCTCCAAATCAAATTGGATCCAAAACTACCTGTTTGAGTAGGTAGTAACATAAGTAGATGGATCGCTAGTAATACATACATATTATAATTTTGACGTTGACGATACGTTTGGATCAGTTTGTAGTGATCCCACTTGCTGCGCCAGCGGTCGTGGGTTCGAGTCCCGCTGGGTCATACATTTGTGTGATGAGCACGAATGTTTGCACTCCAGTCATAGGTGTTTATATTTGTAATATGTATGTATTTAAAGTTATATATGTGTAGTGTGTCAACTATCTGGTATCCATAACACAAGCCTCGTAGCTTACCATGGAACCAGATAGTACTGTATGTTCATGTCCCAACATATTTATTTATTATTATAACCAAAATGATATATTTGATAATAATACCAATAGATTTTCTCAAAGCATTATTTAAATATAAACTCGATCTTTGGTATAATATGTATTTTGCAATCCTCTCTGTAGACAAATATTATTCACTCCATGTTTACTTATAAGTGGAAAATTTGTTGGCTGATGAGAAGATTAGTTTGTATTTACATATATCTGTATCATAAAAGCTGTTTGTTTTCTACCTGATAATAAATGAATATTTATGTATCTATCAATCATAAATATTCATTTAATCAATCTTAGAAATAAAGCCAAATAAGAACTTAAAAAAAACCGACTTCCAGGCACTAAAAAGTAAAAAATAACTAAACGGGGGTTTTCATTTAGAATAGATATCTAATCAGATGTTTTCGAAGTCGGTTGAAGCACACCGATTTGTATCTATTCTAAATGAAAACCCCATTTTACTTTTTAGTGCCTAGAAGTCGGTTTTTATTTTATTTTTTAAGTTTTTATATTTCCATTTTTTACTGTAGACGTAATAAGCAGGTAATTTGTAAGAAGAAAGTTTTTTAATAACATATTCGATTAAGCCATTTATTTAAAAATAAATGATTGTTATTTTATTTAAAACCGCTCAACCCATTACGATAAAATTTAAATGAGACCTTCTGGGAAGTATACTTTGAAACAAAAAAAGAATTTTCCAAATCGGTTCAGGCGTCTTCGAGTAATCGGTGAACATACATAAAAAAACAGAATCCGACGAATTGGAAGTTTTTTGGACTTTTTGGAAGGCGGTTGATAAAATAGAGGAAAAAAAAAACTCTACTATAAAGTACAACAAGTATTGGTATAAAAATACTCATCGTCTAGTGGATAGCATACACGACTGCAGATCTGGAGTTCCTGGGTTCGAGTCCCGGGTCGGACCAAGTAAAGTAATTGGGTTTCTCTATTAAGGAATCCTTAATAACAGCTTGGGGCTAGGAGTTTGGCAGAGTTGTCCGTATCATAGATACACGTAAAGATAACGTTTTTACGCCTGATCTCTCATCTCATTGGACTTACTGATTGAAAGGATTAAAGAGTGCACTTACATTTGCGTTAGCACTATAATATCCTGCGTACAGTCAGACGGACATTATTATAATTATTAGCAAGTACTAATTTTGAAGGCAGTGGTAGCTCAGTGGTAATCTCGCATCTCTCATATTTTCATGTGCGAATCATTTTCAATATGATTACCACTTGTCTTACGATGAAAGAAAATATTGTTAATAAACCTACATGTCTGAGAAAATTTAAGTTTTCGCAAGACATGTGAAGTTCACCAGTCCGCACTTGGCCAGCGGTGGACTGGTGGACTGTAGCCTGATCCCCCTTAAATTGAAGGGAGAATGTTAAAAAGTGCTGAATATTATTAATTTTGATGATGTACCCACGACTTTTTCCTACCAAATAGAATAATTTTGACCACTTTAATTTTTACGTGAACTTAGCAAACGCTGTAATAGCACTGCATAAAATTACCAACCGTTAGTTATTCTTTCTAAAAATAACAAAAGTTAGCGAGAACATTATACCTCAGTTAAAACTTAGCGGAGTGGCTGTTAAATTATTTAGCAATTAAAATGTTATCTTACAGTGTTTTTTAATTGAAGTAGCGATGAAAATGAGTACCTACAATTTTATTTTAAACTAGCGATTCACCCTCGCTTCACTCGGATTCGACCCATTTTCTAAGATCCTGCGCAATCTTCCTAATTTTTTTTTAATATAAGAACCTTCTCCTGACAATAACAAACACAACAAAAAAAGAATGAGTGAAATCGGTCCAGCCGTTCACGCGTGATGGTGTGACCAAGGGAAATAGGAATTCATATATATATATATATATATATACAGCAATCATGGTCACGGGAGAGACAAAAAGTTCATATTTTATAGTAGTAACAGCTAAAAATAAATAAATATTTTTTTAATTAATTAATTATTATGACAATTATAAAACTTAGTAAAAGTATAGAAAATGCTTTTAAATTGATAAACATTGTAAGGGTCGGGTAATAATCCGAAAAAATAGTTTTATTTAAAACTAGCGAATCATCCTCGCTTTGCTCAGGTTCGTCTCTAGGTACGTTTTAATAGTATGAAATAGATTCGTATTCAAGTAATTTATATTAATTTCAAATTTGCTTTCATAATTACGACGTGGTAGTAAGGAAAAAGAAAAATGTGACTTTTACGTTTTTCCGTGAATTTTCGAATTTTTCTTTTTATAAGAACCTCGTACTTAACGAATATTTGAAAAAAAATAGCCGAATTAGTCCAGATAAACCTTTTAGCCATTTATTTTTATTTTTAAGACTAGCGACTCACCCTCGCTTCGCTCGAGTTCGTCCCTAGGTACATACGTTTTAACGGTAAGTACTATGTACATACATAGGTGTAGAAAAGTAGGCAGGTTATTTCATATTTTTTCTCTTTATTAAAACTTTCCGTGTACGTTAAGGATCATACGAAAAAAAATAGCTGAATTGGTCGAGACGTTCTCGAGTTTTGCGCTTAGCAACATTCATTTTTATTTATATAGAAGATGACAAATATTAGTAAATCTAAAAAAGTACTAGTTTTTCTAGATTTGAATAGCTTACTAAAGCAGGATCATCTCATAAAAATCTTTGCTATTTCTTTTCAGACCATTTCGTCGCCTTACTATTTAAATAAGCACCATTTGTTTAAACTACCAATATTTATTGTTTGGAGTAACAGTAGAGAGGGTTCTCCCCTATTTCAAAAACGAAGCTTTAGTTCTAAAATGTATGTACATATATAGATAATACATCTATCTAATACATTTAAACGAGCAATTCTTGTATATTTATTTATTTATTTATACCGGTAAATTCGGAACGGCTCTAACGATTTCGCTGATATTTGGTATGTGGGGATTTTCGGGGGCGAAAAATCGATCTAGATTAGTCTTGTCTGGGAAAACGCGTGTTTTCGAGTTTTCATGCGGTTTTCTTTCGCATTATTCCACGCAAAATATGGTCGGTAATTTCTTACGCAGGGGTATGAGCATCGTGGTCAAGCGGCCAAGGCGCAAGATTATCATTTACAGGTGTCCGGGTTCGAATCCCGGTTGGATACAAAGTTTTTACTTTTGTTTTTTTTTTAATATTTATTCAAGTTTTTAATTTTTTTATCTAGAAAATACGATACAACAAAAAAGAACTCCGAGCGAAGCTCGCTCGCCCAGGTACTATATATAAAACAAAGTTGTTACAACACTTATAATTCGAGAACGGCTGGACCGATTTTCATGATCTTTGATTTGTTGGATTTGTCTCTATCTCGAAAAGCAGAATAAATATTAGAACATACGAAAAAACCACGAAAGAAAAATTATAATTAATATGGCTAACGCTGGCTAATAACTATTTTTATCTATTTAAAACGTACCTACGAACCCGAGCGAAGCGAGGATGAGTCGCTAGTATACATATACGCATCTTTTCTGTATACATATCTTTTCGTCTTTTTTAGAGTGAAATGTGTATTTTATTATAGAATTATCATTTAAAAATTAATAATTATCCGACTGCGACAGAAGGAGGGTTATGTTTTTAATCGATTGCGCCAGAAGGAGAGCTATGTTTTTGGAGTGTATACAGTATGTATATTTCTTTGGTACGCTCTATAGCCTAAACGGCTTGATAGGTTTTAGCATCATAGAATAAACAGACAAACAGACAAAAAAAACTGAAAATACTATTTTGGGTTCTATAGTATTAATAAAGATCTCCAATAATAGTTTTTCTCAAATATCTTCCATGTATCTGATCCCACAGACAAACTGTGCAAACAGTTTTGTGGGTCCTTATGTAAAATATTTGTATTAGTGTATATTATAATAATCAAATAAATATTAATAAAATAGTAATAAAATAATGTACGGACAGCGATCAGTTACAATTTTATTATATGTATAGATATATATATAAATAAGCAAAGAGAAAACAGTTCAGTACCCTTTTCTTCTCTGACTATCAACTGATTTTCTTTTTATTTGTTAAGCTTTAGTGTTTTCAATAAAAAATAAAATAAAAGAAAAAGTTTTTTATAGATATGTATGTAAATATATATGTAAATTGTAAGTATATACATATGTTTGTATGTATGTATGTGTGTATAAATACATGTCTTATTTTTGTGTAATTATATTATTAGCTGGTATATTTTAATATTAAGTTTATACCATTTAATGCTGTACTGTACCTACACCGCTGTTTGGTATTTTTTATATATGGTATTATTGTCTTAAGTCATGTCTGAAATGACAGATGACAGTTGTCAATTGGATTCGGGATTGTTCGGTCGGGGTAACGAGTGCTCCTCTCGTTTGAATTGTTTCGGTTACAAAGTAAAATAAGTATTTTCGGTCGGATTAATTATGGGCTTATATATTTATACATCACATACACACAAACACCCCTAGTGATCAGTGCCTACGCAGGATTAAGAATTCCGGGCCCGGCAACGCTTCCACGGCTAAGTCCACGTACAAGGTACACTTTATATTATAATTTATTAGCGTTAGTTTTAAATATATTTTACTCCGCGTAACGCGGATCACACATTTTGGTAGCAGAGCGTAGTTGTATTTTCGGTCTTTTACGTGTATAATACACGATATCTTTAATTTGCGAGAAATCGGTAATTTATATCTACCCCTTATTGTGTTAACATTTTGTCACGCGTTGCGGAGACAGCTGATACGGCGTTGAACTGTGTTCGTTACTTTTATACGTACATTGTCAATATAATAATTATATAATAAACTTATGATGGTTATCGGATTATATCTTGGTGATTTTTGGATTTATGTATGTTACTAATCGTAGGTTCATTATTTCATTCAATGAAATTAGCATTAAAATTGCATTAATTGAAATATACATATTATAAACTTGGAATAAGAAGTAAAAGGTTGTTCGTGAAATATATAGGATAATTATTATCGAGTTGTTTCATACGGTTTAAGATGTCATTGTTGAAAGTTAAATTTATGATATAAAGTTAAGAAGTATTATATACATTATATTATACTGTGTTTAAAGATTAGCATTAACGGTTTATAGTAATTATAATTGTAATAAAATATTATATATAGTTTAACGTTCGGAATATTTTAACATTTTATTTGAAACATTTTTATTTATTGTTTTATTTTTGGTTTGGCTTGATTATTAATAGTTATTTATCATGTCTGTACGGTTTCATTGGTCCCAATTTAGAGTAAAGTTGCAATGGTTGTTAGATAGTGCTGATCTTATAGATAGGCCAGAACTTTCTATGCGTTTATCGGTACGGCTTTTAACGGTGAATTCGGAATTTACGGCTTTTGAGATGTCTTACCAACGTATTCTTGAACTCGCGGATGAGACTATTACGGCGGACAGAGAAATAGTGGTTGCGGCCCGGGCGGACTATACTCGTGCTTTGGAAGCTTTTGATAAATTAATGACGATTAAATTGCAACAATCTCCTCCTACGTCGGCTTCTACTTCGGAAAATATTAAATCGGATCGGATGGAACTGGATGCTTTGTTATCACATTTACCAGGACTTCGGCTCCCATCCTTTGATGGTGATATGGATCAATGGGTTGGATTTAATAATCTTTTTGATAGCCTTGTAGATAAGCGGTCGGATTTATCTCCTGCGCAGAAATTAGCATATTTAATGTCATGTCTTTCCGGTGAACCTCGCGGTTTGGTTCAACATATTAGAATTTCGGATGAAGGTTACAGTATTGCTCGGAATCTTTTGATGAAGCGTTATCAAAATACTAGACGGCTGGCAGATGTTCAGGTTGACCAGATTTTAAAATTACCTGTAATTTCTATTCGCCTTAATGGACTTCGGACTCAATTTTTAAATCCATTAATTATGGCGGTAAATCAATTAGAGCGGCTTGGTTTTCCTGTCGAGGAATGGTCATTTTTACTTTTACATATATGTTTGTCAAAATTGCCTACTACACTAAAATCTCGGTTTGAACAGAAATTCGGATGTGAAACAGATATTATACCAAAATATTCGGAATTGGTTGAGTTTTTGGAAACGGAATGTCGGCTTTTAGAATGTGCAAGTTCGGAATCTACGCATGGTTTGTATAATGAATATAATGCGAGGCAAACAAAGCCTTCACGTAAGGCTGGTCATTATGCTGCGGTTGAAGTTTCTCCTCCATGCGCTTGCTGTGGTGAAACAAAACATTCTGTTCTGAATCATTGCTCTCAATTTAAAGCAATGACACCTTTCGCGAGAAAAGATTTAGTTAACCTTAAACGTCTTTGTTTCTTTTGCTTAGGTCCTCATTCTTATCGAGTGTGCAGCCGAATTCCTCATTGTCATTGTGGTAGTAATAAGCATCATCCAATGCTTTGTTTCAATCGGTCGGGAACCCAACAAAGGCGGAATATTAATCGGAACTCTACGGAACGGTCACCTCCTCGCATGGGCGGGGGTGGTCGCTATTATAATAGAACAGCTAGAAAATCTCCTCGGAACTCACCTACTCGTACGTCACCTTCTTCGCCGCACCAACGAGGAGAAGTGGAGCGAGTTGGTAACTCTAACGGTCGAAACCATGGTCATCATTATGATGAACGGAACGCTACGCGTGAGGCTGTTTATACTGACTCACGTGGTTACTCACCAGGTCGGCGCTAGGATACGGTCCCCACCTACCCTCTTGAGACGTGCCCTAAAGCTACTGTTTTATTACCTACAGCATTGGTTAAGGTTTATTTTAATTCGGATTCGGAAAGGGGCATTACAGTTAGGGCTTTATTGGACGCAGGTTCTCAAGGGTCATTGATCACCTCTAAGTTATTGGGTAGGTTGGGGTTATGTTTAGAAAAATGTACGGAACGGGTTAAAGGAGTAGGAGGTATTGAAAATATTAATATTATCGGAAGGTCCTCGGTTACATTTTCTCCATTAAATAATTCATTTCCTAGAGTAACCACAACGGTGGTATGTATGGATACAATTGTCGGTGATCAACCGTTAATTTGTTTGAATAAATCGGTAACGGATTTAACTATGGGTTTAAGTCTCGCAGACCCAGATTTTCATATTCCACAACCAGTGGATCTTTTACTTGGTTCGGATGTTTTCGGTTCACTAGTCGGTGGTGATAAAATTATATTAAATTCTTCTGGTCTTACGGCGTATGAGACGGTTTTCGGATACATTATTTTAGGTCCAGTGGAATATATTGAATCGAGTTTAATTGATAGTTCGGAATATTTCGGTGTTTCTATTTCGGATACCTTACAAAGGTTTTGGGAGGTGGAAGAACCACCAACGGCATCGCGTTTGGGTTTACCTGATGAGGAGTGTGAACTCTTTTATATTAATAATACTTTTCGGTTAGAAAACGGTCGGTTTGTTACTAAGTTGCCTTTCTTGTCTAATAGACCTTTATTAGGTGATTCGAGAGTGTCGGCGGAAAAAAGATTTTTTGCCTTAGAAAAACGGTTTACTAAAAATCCCGTATTGCGAGAAAAATATATTGATTTCATGCGTGAATATTTAAAGCTCGGACACATGTCGGTATCAAACTTTGATTTTAATAGTGACCAAGAATATTTTGTCATACCTCATCATGCGGTATTTAAAGTTTCGGATGAAAACTCTAAGTTACGTGTTGTTTTCGATGGTAGCTGTGTTACTACTTCGGGTGTTTCTTTGAATCACTGTTTGCACGCTGGTCCAAAGCTACATAAGGATATAACGGAAATTTTGATTAATTTTAGACGGCATCAAATTGTTTTTATTTCGGATATTAGGATGATGTTTCGGCAAACACTTATTGATAAATCGGATAGACGGTACCAGCTTATACTGTGGAGAGAGTCTCCTGATGAGCCTCTTCTTACTTACGAGCTCAACACAAATACCTATGGTTTAAAGTCTAGTCCATTTATAGCGATTCGGTCTTTATTGGAATTGGCTGAGCGGGAGCGCAAACGTTATCCCAGAGCTGCTTCAATTTTGAAGTATGATGTGTACGTCGATGATATTTTAACTGGTTGTAACACACAAAGCGAAGCGCTCGAGCTTCAACAAGAGCTAATCAAGCTAATGAATTCGGGAGGTTATGAGTTGCGCAAGTGGATCTCGAACGATCCAATTTTACTTCGGAATTTGCCATATAATCATCAACAGTTACCTCTTATATTTGATAACCCAGATTTGCCAAGTTTAACTTCGGTTTTAGGTATACAATATAATCCTATACAGGATCTCTTTTCGTTTCGGATGGATTTGGATCTCAAAGATACAGTGAGCAAGCGTAAAATTCTATCAACGGTAGCTAGGATGTATGATCCCAGTGGGTGGATATGCCCTATCATATTTAAGGCTAAATGTTTATTACAGCGTTTATGGCTCGGTAATTTTCAGTGGGATGAGGTTATAACTGGAGATATTGAATATGAGTGGAATCATTTTAGAAATGACCTTTCTTATATTAGAGATATTCGGATTTCGCGATGTATTATTCCTAAATCGGCTAAATGTATTACGGTTCACGGCTTCTCGGATGCTTCGGAAGCAGGATATGCTGCTGTTGTTTACTTGCGTGCGGTTTCGAATAATGGTAGCCCCTCAGTTAATTTGGTTATGGCTAAAAGCAAGGTCGCCCCAATTAGATCACGACTAACAATTCCAAAGCTGGAATTGTGCGGAGCCGTGCTCTTGCAAAAACTTCTACATCACGTTTGCCTTTGTTTGAAAAGGACCGTTGATGTCCAGGAGGTGTTCGGTTGGACTGATAGTTCTATAGTTTTAGCTTGGCTAAGAACTTCTCCTCATACTCTTCAAGTATTCGAGGCGAATCGAGTATCACAAATACAAAATTCTTCAGTACCAATTACGTGGCGACATGTACCGGGAGATTTAAACCCTGCAGATTGTGCTTCACGGGGCTAATATGCGTCGGAGCTAGTGCATCATAATCTCTGGTGGGGTCCAAAATGGCTGTCATATCCAGATTCACATTGGCCTGTGTTAACTACATCTCAAGTCACTCATTCGGAGCTGCCTGGTATGAAATGCCTCGTAGTTACCACTTCGGAATTTGTTCCTAATTTCGGTTTTCTTATTGAACGTTATAGTTCCTTAGATAAACTTATATCGGTTACTGCTTGGATTCGGAGATTTCTTAATAATTGTAAACGGAAAGATAATCGGAGACTTACGGCTTATTTACTCCCTCAAGAACGTAAAGATGCGTTATTAAGGTTGATTGGGCTTATTCAAACGGAGAGTTTTCATATGGAAATGAAACGTATTCGGAACGGACAAACGTTGAGCGGACATTTAAAACGGCTTAACCCATTTATTGATTCGGACGGTCTTTTTCGTGTTGGAGGACGACTCAAAAATTCGGATTTATCTTATAGCGCAAGACACCCATTGTTGCTTCCTAAATCGGGACATTTTATTAATCTTTTAATATTGGATTTACATTTAAAAAATTCACATGCTGGACCAAACGCACTTTTAGCTATTTTGCAACGGAATTATTGGGTACTTTCTGCTCGAAGGGCAGTACGGAAGGTTACATTTAAATGTGTTTCTTGTTATAAGTTAAAGGGAATTACGATGCAACCCTTAATGGGAGACTTACCAAGAGATCGAATTGTAGCTGCTAAACCCTTTCAAGGTGTTGGGACTGATTTTGCGGGACCCTTTTTTGTACGGTCACATAAACATCGTAATCCAAAAATCATCAAGGCTTACTTATGCGTCTTTGTATGTCTGACCACTAAATCTGTTCATTTAGAATTGGTTTCGGAATTATCAACGGAGGCTTTTATTGCCACTCTTACTCGGTTTGTTTCTAGGCGTGGCCTACCTTCGGTTATTCGGTCGGATTGTGGTACTAATTTTAAGGGAAGTGATAGATATTTAAAGGAAGATTAGTTTAGTTTCGGTTAAAGCAGTTTGGGACTGCTTGGGCGGGGGAATGTTTGGTATTTTTTATATATGGTATTATTGTCTTAAGTCATGTCTGAAATGACAGATGACAGTTGTCAATTGGATTCGGGATTGTTCGGTCGGGGTAACGAGTGCTCCTCTCGTTTGAATTGTTTCGGTTACAAAGTAAAATAAGTATTTTCGGTCGGATTAATTATGGGCTTATTTATTTATACATCACATACACACAAACACCCCTAGTGATCAGTGCCTACGCAGGATTAAGGATTCCGGGCCCGGCAACGCTTCCACGGCTAAGTCCACGTACAAGGTACACTTTATATTATAATTTATTAGCGTTAGTTTTAAATATATTTTACTCCGCGTAACGCGGATCACACAACCGCACTAAATTAACTTATTCTCTCACTTCTGAAGGGTTTCTGGAAGAAATCTCTCAAAGAGATAAGTTATCCTTTGTCGACATTCTGTTACTTTATTTGTTAGGATGTTTACCATTTATTTTATGGTACATAAAGAAAAACAAATAAATTCCATTTATGTATGTTTCTCTAAAAATATAAATAATGATTTGATCGAATTTCGCCCACGAAAACACTACAAATATCATAAATATCAAATATTATTACAAATATGATATATGTAATCTCATCTATACATATAATAACACTAGCGACACGCTCCGCTCGGGTTCGTCCCTTACGTTTTAACGTTTAGTATAGATTTCTCAGAGATAAGATATTTTCCCGCAGTAAAAAGTATCCTATATGTTGACCCGGATAACCAGCTATCATCATACCAAATTTCATCAAAATCCCTCCACTTGTTTTTCCGTGATGCGGTCACAGACAGACAGATGAAAATTCTAAAAACTATAGATTCGGCCTCTGTATCGATAATAATGTCTATTTCAATAAGATTTTCCAAAAAATATTTAATGTACAGATTCGGCTTAGTTACAAATTTATTATATGTATAGTTTGAATGGAAAAACCACTGGAGGAATTTTGATGAAATTTCTTATGGTGATAGCTGGTTATCCGAGTCAATATATAGGATACTTTTTACTGCGGGAAAATATCTCATCCCTGAGAAATCTATACTAAACGTTAAAACGTAAGTAGGGACGAACCTGAGCGGAGCAAAGGTGAGTCGCTAGTTAGGTATAGGACATAAGTCCAACAGCTTTAACTGAGATAAGATGCAAATGAGATTAAAAATATAATAATTACAGTTCATTTTACGAACCATATCTTGCAGGTGACACTTGAAAGCTCTCTCCACTGTTATTGAACTGCCAGTAAAAGGCCAGGTCAGCGGGATCTGCGTTGACCGTGCATCGAACCCGCAACGGTTCGTCCAAACGCGCGCCAATCACTAGTGGCGTTGGTTGTGCACATATCGGCGCATCTGTTGAAAAAAAAACAGTAATTATAAAAAACTTACTATAGAATAGTCTATATAAATAATATTAAATATGTTGGTTCATTAACACAGAGCACCATCTAGTTCCATGGTAAGCTACGAGGAGTTTATCAACTATCTGGTATCCACTAAAAACATGAAATCATCCCCTATTTTTCCTTGATTGGTTATAAATGCCAAAAATTTTCTTTATTTTTTACCAAAACCATAGGATATAACGTTTTTTTATATCTTTGAGAAATGATTTGTTCCCAATAGAAACTTCAAACCCCTATTTCATCCCCTTCAAGTTTTATTTTTGCTACAAAAAGTATCATTCCTCTCTATACCAAACTTCATCAAAATTGGTTCAGAGTTTTAGGCATGAAAACGTAACAGACAGGCAGTTACTTTCGCATTTATAATATTAAGTATGGATTTATAACTGCTGTTTCTAAAAATCCATCTAAGGCGGCCATTGATAATTTTATATAGATATTAGTCATTTTGAATAAAACTATCTTTTCGGATTTTTTCGCGGATTTATTTAAAACTAACGACTTACTCTACGTTTTAATTTTTTTGAGCGAAACCCTAATTCTTTAAAATAAAAGTAGCCTAAGTTACTCCTCATAATATCAGCTATCTGCCAGTAAAAGTCCCGTTAAAATTGGTCTAACCGTTTCGGAGATTAGCCGGAACAAATAGACAGACAGACAAAAAAATTAAAAATTGTGTTTTTATTACAAGTACCGTATGTAATTCCATATGCATTTAGTATAAAGCTGTTATTTTGACATTACCAACAGACACTTCAATTTTATTTATATGTATAGATTAGTTGTTAATTCATAATTTTTGAAAAGAAAACATGTTTAACAAAAATATTCTTGTGTATTTCTTAGATAAACTATCACAATATTAGCTCATTTAATTCTTTTGCTTTAGCTATTTTAATTTATTCATCTATCACACAGTAGGTAGGAGTATGCTATATTTGTATAATGTTTTAAAATATTATTGTTTGGTTTCCTTTTCACGACATTAGTACAATGATATCGCGAACAAAAATTAGTAAAATCATAGAAATAAACCACATATCTATACATATAATAAAATTGTAACTAAGCCGATCTGTACATTAAATATTTTTTGGAAAATCTTCTTGAAATAGACATTATTATCGATACAGAGGCCGAATTTATAGTTTTTAGAATTTTTATCTGTCTGTCTGTCTGTTAGAACATCACGGAAAATCCACTAGAGGGATTTTTATGAAATTTGGTATGATAGTAGCTGGTTAACCGGGTCAACATATAGGGTACTTTTTACTACTGGAAAATATTTCATCTCTGAGAAATCTATACTAAACGTTAAAAAGTAAGCAGGGACGAAAACGAGCGAAGCGAGGGCGCGCTAGTAACAATATAAAAGCCAAGGCAGTAGTAGCCCAGTGGTAACGCACTCGCTAGGGAAACCGAGTGAAGTGGGTTCAAATCCCGGGTCTCGCACCTTTGATATAAGCATGTGCGAATCATTTCCAATGATTATCACTTGTATTTAACGGTGAAGGAAAATATCGTAGAAAACCTGCATGTCTAAGAGAAACTAGCAAGTTTTCAAAAGACATGTGAAGTCCGCCAACCCGCACTTGGCCAGCGTTGTGGACTATGGCCTGATCCCCCTCGTATTGAAGGGAGGCCTGTGCCCAGCAGTGGGACGTTAAAAAAGGCTGAATATATAAGGAAAAGCCATATATATCCAGCGACTATTATACTAGCTTTTATTGTAACTTTATATTTTGAAGTAATATCGAAGTAAATATAGTTATTGTATGAAATATTTAAAAGGTATGTAATTTAATATTTTTTGGTAAATTAGAAACAAAATCTAGGGTTTATGTTAGAAACAGGTTTAGTTGAAACGTTAACTTTGTTACTATGCTGAATAAATAAAATTAATTTTCCCAAAATGATATAAGATAGTAGAAAAATCAACAATTTTTATAATTAAAATAAATCTTCTAGGATTTTTTCACGGATGTATTTCGATTTAGGGTACCTGGCGTTTCGAATGCTTTACAGCAATCATGGTCACGAGAGACCAAATACCAGAAAGAGAGATAACCAAAAATCTAAATAAATCCGCGAAAGAATCCGAAAATATATTTATTTAAATGTCAAATATTCGCGCGTTTTGATAAAAAAATATTATCACTTCAATAAAAAAACATAGGGTTCCCCTGAACTTTGTGTCGGAACCCTACGACCTTTCTTACATTTAAATGGCAATATCTTTAGAACAGTAACTTTTTTGACCAAGGGTAGTCAAGGTCGTGTGAGGGGTTTGAACCGTTATTAACCTTACAGGTTATATTATCCGTCGATTCCTACACGAATATTTATTGTACAACCCCCTGATTTCGGTCACGGTGGCCAATTTCATCGAGACTTATATCTTCGAGGGGTATTGTAGTGTTATAATGTCCTATATCTATACTAATATTATAAATGTGAAAGTTTGTGAGTATGGATGATGGATGTATGGATGTTTGTTACTCAATCACTCCAGGATGGCTGAACAGATCTGGATGAAATTTGGCACAGATTATAGTCTGGAATAACACATAGACAACTTTTTATCCCGGAAACATATACGGTTCCCGTGGGATAATAAAATTACAAAATCTAGATTGAGATCACTTTATCGCGATTGGTAACAAATGAAATTCTTCATTTGGTATTGCTTAAAAATACTAGTTTATTGCAATAAAATTGTTACAAGGTAATACAGAATTCTAAACACACACGCGTTAACTTGAAGGCCTCTTTCACAATGGCGGAAAAACGGAAGCCTTTCTTATACAGGTTTGAAATCTAATGGTTTTATCTGAATTATATGTATATTAAATATTATAAATGAATAATCATTATACGCTACAACCTCTTAAAAATTTCAGGGTCACTCTGCGTGCCTACCCGGAGGCATACCGAATCCCAAAGCTCAATGCTGATTTTCAATGACCGCTTTGGTAGTCTACGAGTAATAGCGAAAGCTAATACTGTAGGATACGAAGAAGTATTCAGCCCTCTTTGTCACCCCACTGCTAGGCATAGGCCTCACTTCAATAAAAGAGGCCAGACAATAGTCCACCGCGCTGGCCAAGTGCTGGTTAATAGACTTCACATGTTTTTCGAGAACTGTCTAGGTTCTTTTTATTTAATTTTCCAAGATAGCGCGCTATCATTAGGATACCACTGCTTTTTTACGATAAAGTAAATAAATAAAAAAAAACTTAATGACTCAACACACGTTGTTTCGTATAAATTCCAATTTTATTTAAGATCTTTAAGAAAACAATTTGCTGAATATCAACAGCAGCGCAATTTATTGTTAAGAACCATACAGACGATCCTATAATACAAAAAAATATGTCTGTTTAAGAGTAGAAAACTTGCGAACGCATACGCCAGAATCTATACATATAATAAACCTGTAGAGGTCGAATGTCTGTACATAGAAAAAAAAAAGCTAAAAACCGAGTCAAGGGAATGTAAGAAGAGAAATAGAACAAATCCAGACTTTTTTTCCATTTTTTTTTGTTTCTCTGTCTGTTTGTATCGGCTAATCTCCGAAACTGTTGGACCGATTTAAATGAAATTTCGCATGGTGATACCTTATATCCCCGGTCAACATTTCAAATACTTTAAACTGAAACTTTATAGTAATATAGCTCATACATCAGAATAACAAATAGGCTTTTTATCCCAGAAAAATGTACGGTTTCTGTAGGATAGATTTGTTTTTGTTTGTCTAGAAGCGAACCCGAGCGAAGTGAGGATGAGCCACTAGTATTGTTATAAAAATAAAGAATAAAATAATGTATGACTCGTACTCAAATCTCATTGTAAACAGTAATTTAAATACAATTACTATTTCATATTGTGGTTTATTTAATTTAACTGAAACAGCTTTATTAGTATGATTCAACACGTACTGGTGCTCTGTACGTATATAACGTACAAAACGTTAGGGGAAGCGCGTATAATGAAACAAGCGATATAAAGCTATGTGTTGCTAAAAATAATAAATCTATATTATATATATATATATATATATATATATATATATATATATAAATAGATGTATGTATAAACCTATGGATGGATAGACCTTATGAACTCCAAAACGGCTGAAGCGATTTTGATGAAATTCTCATGCAATCTTTAGATTAACTCAGCGGGTCATCCTGTGGAATTTGGTTGCTATCAGATTTTGAACGTGGGCGAAGCCGCGAGTACTACTTGTTATGAATATATCCAGTCTTCTTTTTTAAGTGCCTCTCCATTACTGAAGGCAGTCATCCTCCTAAATTAATCTTTGTTTAGGGCTAGACTGTATAGATCTTCAATCATGTTTGTCCCGGTCCCTTGAGCCAGGACATCTTCCTTCTACCAATACTTCTCTTAGGAACACAAAGGGTTACAATCTCGAGCAAGTTTACATAATATTTTCTTAGATTTACGCGAATATATAACATTTTAAATAAAACTATCTTTTCGGATTTTCTCGCGGTTTTTTTTTATTTTTGGTTCCCGCCGTTTCGAATGCTTTACAGCAATCATGGTCACGGGAGAGACTAAGGTGTTAGGTGTCTCAAAGGTATTATACAGTTGTTACAGACAGCCTACCCACAAAATAACAAAATGAATTCAAAAAACCTGAGAATTGGCACCAAAGTAACTTACAATATTTGCTAATTTTAATTTTAAACATTTTTATAATTTTAATTACTTTTATACTTGAATATGGAATATTATTTATATAATTTTAGCTGTTATTATTATAATTATTACATTTTTTTAGAAAATTTATTGATTAATAATCTATATTTAGTGTTGCCATTATTATATTTATAACTATAAAGAAAAAAGTAAAATATTAATTATTTTTCTAGAGTTAGTTTATTTTTTAAATTTATTTATTGGTTTAATTGTTTTTATTGTTTATTTGTTTTTATTTATTTAGTTGATAAAATAACAGACAAAACCACAGGAAATTACTACTGGATGTAAGGATTATGCATGCGTATTAATAACGTAACCGACTCGCTCCGGCCTGGCAATTTTACAATGTAAATTTTCGCGTATCACACCCAGGGTGCCAATTAGGTTATGCATTCGATACCGCCTGCGATATTCTTGGTGCTATTTTGGGTAATCGATCAGCTTTTACTAGAAAATTAGCGTTTAGTATACCTATGTGATTATTATCATTTTGATTGGAATTTTCGAGTTATCGTCTAATATCGACTGATTTTTATCGTGTGATATACTAATAGGAACTTTGTTCAATCTATTATGTACTATCGCGGATAGATTTTTTTTTATTTATGTAGGTACCACAAAAAATATATATAAAACAGAAAACAGATAATTGTTTACAGTAATATAATATAGCTTTTTATTCAGATCAGTTGTGTGGCTCAAGAAAGCTATGAGTGGAAAGATTGGAGGAGGTCTTTGGCGACTGACAAACAAATCTACAGAGAATAAGCAAAATTCAAATAAAAGACTGGATTAAGATTTAAATTTAAGTTTCTCATGTATTGTTCTTTCATACAATTGTGTACAGTACATTGTGTTTATTGAGTGTCTGAGAATGATTTAACTAAAAATTATGTCACGTGGTCAGAATTTATCATTCTATTATTGTTTACTAGTATCGCCAAAAGTACATGGGTCGTTCTTCTTTTCTTGCGATAATGTATTGGTGTCCCTAGGTACGTTTTAATTATTTTGAACGGGACCCTAATTCTTTTCCTAAAATAAAAGAAGCCTTAGTTACTCCTTATAACGTTAGATATCTGCCACTGAAAGTCCCGTCAAAATCGATCCAGCCGTTTCGGAGATTAAGCGGAACAAACAGATAGACAAACTGACAAAAATTTAAAAAATTGTGTTTTTCTTATTAGAACCGTATATAATTTCATATGCATTAAGTAAAAAACTGTTATTTTGACATTACAAACAGACACTTCAATTTTATTTATCTGTATAGAGTATAGAGTATAGATAATAGCTTTTGAGATGTCTACAAACTTAATCTGTTCAGAAACCATGATTGCATAATTTGAAGCGTTTGAAACGTCGGAAGCCAAAAATCTAAATAAATGCGGGAAAATATTGACGTAAATCTAAGGAAGTAGTAATACTTACATTGTACGCGTAAATAAACAGCTTGACTGCTAGACTCGCCCATTTGGTTAGCCGCTCTGCAAGCGTACAGTCCACCATCACTCTTTGACACTTTTTGCAAAACCAAAGATTTTGTACTTATAAAGACTCCTGACGACATATTTTGAGTTACTTGCTGATCCTGTAAAAATACTGTATGTGAAATATGTTTTGGGCTTATATTTTAAAACTTATATTGTGACAAAAAAGCCTACAAGTACACTTTGCCCACAAAGGTTTAGAATGTTCCCTACTCTTCGTCTAATCGAGAGTGATTAATAGGACTCAAATATCGATGCTTTAGGGATTGTCTATTATATTACTAGCCCTTCTTACTCCACTCTATATAATAGGGTGAAAAGTAACCTATTTGTTTTTGCGACTTAAAGTATCTCAATGTAAAAATGATACCGATGGTACTGTAGGATCCTTTTTATTTCCATGGGATTTTCGTATACTTCAAAAAATCTCTAATAACACAAGTAAAGCAAGTCGTATCACTAGTTTAAGAAAAATGAATTAAATAATAGGTAATTTTATTCTACAGTAACTAGGAAAGTAAAATCGGTCAAGTGCGAGTCGAATTTCCACACGAAGGGTTCTTGTACCATCCTATATGTACTTTTTATTAATATGACTTTTACTCTATGTTTGATCGATTACGAACTATAAAAAAATGTTTCTTGTATCTTTACTTTTTTATTTTTATTTATTTTCATTATTTGTTGTTATAGCGGTAATAGAAATACATACTCTGTGAAAATTTCAACTCTACCTATTAGGGTTCATGAGATACAGCCCTCTGACAGACGGACGGACGGATAGCGGAGGAGGCAAATTAGCAATAGAGTTCCATTGGTATCATTCAGATACGGAATCCTAAAAACTATTTTGAAAACTTAAAACTGTTAAAGTTATTTAGTTTTTAACTCACTCACGTTATGGTACCACGTGATGCGATGCTCCTTAGGGTTGGCTCGAATATTGCATTCGAAGTAAACGTCGTCGCCTTCTTTAATATCATTAGGATTGAGTGTGCTTCCTAAAGACATTGTGAGGACTGGCCTGTCTGAAAAAGAGCTTTATTTACTACAAAATAAGGTTGACTTCATGTTGTTATAATATTGTAGTCTGAGAGACAATTGTAAGATTAGCTTTGTTTCAAAATTTTTATCGCTATAGCTTGAGTAAAAATATATTTATACTTTATAGTTTCTAGGAAATCGTTGTACAGTTTGTAGAAGCAGAAAATTTGCAATTAATAAGACTAGTCAGTTTTATGAGTATATTAGAACCTATCCCATATTTCGGAATAATATTATAACAGCGAAAGTCTGTATGTGCTATGTGTGTACATAAGCTTATTATTATTTTTATTCTTAAATAGCTAGACTAATTTAGATTATATTTAGTACACAGATAAAAAAAGAGAGAACTTAATTTAAGTAAAGATTGAATTAAAATAAGTAAAATGAATACACAAATACTAATAATTATAATAATGTAAAAGACAAAATGCTATGTAATATGTATAAATATCTTATAATTATGTAAAATAATGTAGTAAAAATAAATTCATTGTATGACCTGTAAAATTCTTATAATTTTATCAATAAAATATCTCAATCTCAACCTCAATAGAGGGCCCAGGCTTAGAATAATACATATTTTAGGCACAGATAGATGGCCTAGGCCTAGATAGATGGCCTAGGTCTAGATAGACATATGGTACTGTTAGGCACCTAGGGAAGTGGCTAGGGTAATTTGCTAATTTATATAATTACAAATTATCATCATGTTAATTTGTAAATCTATACATATTATAAAATTGTAACTAAGCCGAATCTGTACATTAAATATTTTTTGGAAAATCTTATTGAAATAGACTATATTATCGATACAGAAGCCAAATCTATAGTTTTTAGAATTTTTGTCTGTCTGTCTGTCTGTCTGTTACCGCATCACGGGAAAACCACTGGACAGATTTTGATGAAATTTGGTATGATGATAGCTGGTTATCCGAGTCAACATATAGGATACTTTTTACCGCGGCAAAATATCTCATCTCTGAGCTAAACGTAAGAACGTAACTAGGGACGAACCCGAGCGGAGCGAGGGTGAGTTGCTAGTATAAAATAATTAATTAATTTGTATTATATAAAAGAAAATAAAATTATGTACTTAATAATTATACAGACAAGTACATGTTTTCTAACAGCTGCGTGTGTATGTATAAGTCTCCGACTGCATAATAGTATGTTTCTTTGTCAACTTTTTCTCATTTTTTTACTTAGCTTTTTACGCAGTCGGATTTTTTTACTTTTGTAATATTTTTTTTTTGTTATTATTATTTAATGGGAAAATCTATTTCCAATTTAATTATATCCGAACTAATAAAAATATTATAGTGATATAATATAATATATGTATGTATGAATTTGCAATCGTCTCTCGGTCTAAACGGAGGTGAGCAGTTCGCAAATTGCTCCCACTTGCAGTCAATTTAAAAGTTCAAGTTATTTTTTTAATTTTCTCATTTCTAATTTGATTCTTATTTTAAGGGTTTTCGGTTGAAAATTGAATAGCACTAGTCTCGTCATAGGATAAAAAACATATTTGCTTAATGTTTTTAATTAAACATTCTTATTATGGTTCATTTTACTCGTATCTAAGTCGATAAAAATTTCTATGTAATTTCACAAAGTTTTATCTCTTTTTTTATTGCAAGGCACTTTGAAAGGTTGATAGAAATCACTATAATGGCAGTAACTTGTACTGTATATTTAAAAAAAATATATAAAATAAATATTATCGTCCACAGAAAAGATAAGGAATAATAAAAGCTAAAAAAAATAATTTGTGAAATTTTTCGTCGAATATGTAAATACTAGAAACTTAGGGTAAGTTTTTAGTGTGTTTCGCCCTTCGCTCGTGTTACCTAGGCGTTGCTTTAGTACTTATTTGTTCAAACTAACAACACTTGTGATATTTTACAGAAGAAAGTTTTTTTTGTCCATTAAAAAAAACAGTATTCCGAAGATTTATGTACACGTATAGATAAAATACACTTTTAGGCTTTTTTATACCAATAGTACTGTAATAAAAACTCTTTCGGTAAATTGTTTTTTGGACAAATAACGGAAATGAAATGAAATGAAATATGAAATGAAATAAACTTTATTCAATTAGACTTATTACAAGTGCTTTTGAATCGTCAATTTAATGTAAGCGTCAGTGTAGTCTGTCCGTGAGGAAGCTACCACCGGCTCGGAAAGCAGTTCTGCTGAGAAGAGCTGGCGAGGAAACTCAACAGTTGCTCTTTTAAATATCGATATTACATTTATTTTATTTACGACGAGTATCCTACATTTTACTCTATATCATAATCTATTTGTGTACCTATATCATTATCCAAATTCGTCGAGCCGTTTCAGCTCAAAGAAGAAACAAATATACACACATACATAAACTTTTGTTTTTACAATAGAAAAAGTTAGTAGTTCGATTTATTAAAAAGTAGCGATTCACCGCTTCGTTTCGGGTTCGTCCCTAGACAAAAACAAGCTCATCCCACAGGAATCGTACATTTTTTCGCGATAAAAAGTAACCTATGTGTTATTCCAGCCTATAATCTATCTTTGTGCCGAGTTTCATCCAGATCCGTTCAGCCGTTCTGGAGTGATTGAGTGACAAACATCCAAACATCTAAACTTTCACATTTATAATATTAGTAAGATGGTAGGTATCAATCATTAACACACGATAAAACATATTCTCGAACATCCACTTTTTTTGAAGTCGGCTAATAAAACAGGTTAGTGTGGGAAACAGAAATACATAAGCGAAGCATAGTTGGTTTTGAATCGTAATTTCTTTATCAATAGGTACGAGGGTAACTTGGGTCGATACAAAAAATTTAATGCTGCGTCCAATTTTTGTGACAAGGGTTGTTATTGCTTTATACGGATAAGTAGTTTTTTTTATCCCTTTGATCATATATATTTTGATTTTTCTGAATATAGAGATTCATTTAAATATAGTGAAGTAATATATATGAAAGAGTAAAAAAGAAGATTTAAAAAATATATAAATGTATTTATATAAAAAAATCTGACTTTATAAGAAAGACTAGCGGCTCACTCTCGCTTCGCTCGGGTTCGCCTCTTTTTTTTTTTTTTTTTTTTTTATAGGACTAAGGGGGCAAACGAGCAGGAGGCTCACCTGATGGAAAGTGATTACCGCCGCCCATGGACATCTGCAACACTGCAAGGCTTGCAAATGCGTTGCCGGCCTTTCAGGAAAGAGTACGCTCTCTTCTTGAAGGTCGCCAGGTCGTAACGGTTCGGAAAGACCGCCGGCGATAGCTGGTTCCACAGAGTGGTTGTGCGGGGCAGAAAATGTCTTAAGAATCGCACTGTTGTGGAACGCTGGACATCGAGGTGGTGTGGATGGAATTTACTGTTTTGGCGCGATGTCCGATGGTGAAATTCAGTGGCCGGGATCAGTCCGAACAATTCCTCGGAACATTCCCCATGATAAATGCGGTAGAAGATGCAGAGTGATCCCACATCTCTACGCAGGGCTAAAGAATCAAGCCGATCGGAAAGAGCTTGATCGTCGATAACTCGAGCCGCCCTACGTTGAATGCGGTCAAATGGGAGTAGCTGGTACTGGGGAGCCCCCGCCCAGAGATGAGAACAGTACTCCATGTGCGGCCGAATTTGCGCTTTATAAGGATTAATTCCGATACTGGCTGTGGCAGACAGGGGAGTGTCCGCAAAATGAGGAGTTACGACAAACGGTGACTTTTTAGCGGTTAACGCGCAGACTTGTGTCTTTTTGGGGTTGAATTGGACTAGGTTTAGTCGACCCCAATCCGAGACTTTCGTTAACAAAGATTCGACTTCAGACACAAGTTTGTTCCGGCACTGGTCGACGTATTCCCGAGAAATATTAGCGCGGCCAGTGTACAGGGCATCCACAGTGCTATCGTCCGCATAGCAATGAATGTTGCTGATTTGCAACATGTCATTGATATGCAGAAGAAACAGAGTAGGAGACAGTACGCAGCCTTGTGGAATACCAGCATTAACAAATTTTGGATCAGAGCAAGCACCGTCGACAACGACCTTAATGCTCCGATCTGCCAAAAAGCTGGTGATCCAGTTGCATAATTTCTCGGGGAGCCCATAGGAAGGTAGCTTCGAAAGAAGCGCTTTGTGCCATACCCGATCAAAGGCCTTCGCTATGTCCAGACTGACTGCAAGCGCCTCCCCCTTGGTCTCAACTGCTTCTGCCCATCTATGTGTCAGGTAAACTAGAAGATCACCGGCTGAGCGACCTCGACGAAAGCCGTACTGGCGGTCACTGATCAGCCGGTGCTTTTCTAGGTACCGCAGGAGCTGGCAGTTGATAATGGACTCCATTATCTTTGAGAACAAGGTGGTAATGGCTATAGGCCTGTAATTGGACGGATCCGAGCGGTTGCCCTTTTTTGGGATCGGGTGCACTAAAGCGGCCTTCCAAGATTTCGGGACTACGCCTAATGAATAGGAGTGCCGGAAAAGACGCGTTAAGACCGGTGCCAACTCCGGAGCACATGTCTTCAGCACGATCGGAGGGATGCCATCGGGCCCACTCGATTTATGAATGTCCAAGGAAAGAAGTGCTTTGCGAACTGCACTTTGCCGGAACTGAACTTCCGGCATCGTAGTATCGCACCGCGGGATTGTCGGTGGTGAGTTTCCTTGGTCGTCCAGAGTTGAGTTGGACGCGAAGAGAGAGCCCAGTAGATCAGCTTTCTCCTTCGCGGCATGAGCCAGCGAGTCATCCTCCGTGTGCAGAGGTGGAAAAGAAGGCTGACAGAAGTTCCCTAAAACAGCTTTGGCGAGAGACCAAAACGCACGTGTTCCTGAAGGGAGACGCCCCAATCTCTCGCCAATTCTGCCGATGTGCTTCGACTTCGCATTAGCAATAACACTTTTGAAGGACCTGGAGGCAAAGTTATACTCCTTTTTAAGGTTGCTAGTATTTACATCACTAGACGCCGACGCGACAGCCCAGGCTTGGTAGCATTCCAGCTTTCGGCGCGATGCCGTCTTGCAGGAGCCACCAAACCAAGGCTGGGATTTGCCTCCGATGGGCACTGCAGAAAACGGAATAAATAGTTCCATACCCTGAAGTACCACATCTGTGACAGAGTCAGCAACGACGTCTGGATCATCTGGCGAGAAGCAAATCTGCCCCCATGGGTAGGACGCAAAGAATGACCGCATCCCGTCCCAATCCGCTGACCTGTAGTGCCAAACACGGCGACAGCCCGCAAAGCGAGGACGTGTTGAGCGCGTAACTGGCACTGTACTCCGGACAAGACAGTGGTCCGACGAACCAAGAGGAGGATCGACGGAAACCAGGTAGCCGTCCGGATGAGAGGTCAACAGAAGGTCCAACAGGGAAGGTGTATGATCTTCCACATCAGGGATTCGCGTTGGTGAGGTGACCAGTTGTGTCAGATCATATGCTAATGCGAAATCGTGAACAGATCTCCCCGCATGATCGGTAGTGCGTGATCTAAGCCATTCGGAGTGATGGGCGTTAAAGTCGCCGAGAATCACGATCTCTGCGGATGGGATCTGCTGCAGCACGGAATCTGTAGCCATTTGCATGTGCTCAACGAGTCGGTCAGTTTCGGCATTTCCGCTATGGGACCTATACAGGCATGCGTAGATTCGCGGATGGTCGTCGCAGTCTACACGTAGCCAGAGGATGGAAAGGTCCTGCCCTTCAAGGCTGCCGAGGCGACGAGAGCAGATATCCTCTCTGACGTACACGCACACCCCAGCCCGCGGTACAAAGGAATGCTCCAGTTTATACCCCGGGTAAGAGAGGAAAGAGGTGTCAGCCGGAGACGATATCTGCGTCTCAGTGAGGAAGAGCAAGGCCGGCTGCGCCGTCTCAAGGTGGAAGTGGACGGCGTTCAAGTTGGAATTCAACCCCCTTATGTTGCAGAAGTCCACAGCAAGCGTGAAAGGGGTAGCCTTTTGTTGCCTGCTCCGTTTGCCCCGAACAGAAGACGAGAGCGCAAAATTGCCCCCCCCCCCCCCCCCCAGAATTCGGAGGGCAGCCTGGGCATCCACGCTCAGGTAGTATACGACCTGAGCATGGATGCCCAGAGAGGGATTCTCCACCGCGATGTGCGCTGGTGGTACCCTCCTAGGGTAGACTAACCGAATTTCGCACTATCATGGAATTTAGTGGTGTGGGGGAGGGGTGGGGAGTGGGCCTCCGGGACTCTCACGTACCGAACGAAACGCGACAGCGTAGCTGCCACTTCACGTCGGTCTTCTGTGAGAGAGTGGTACTTTGCGGGGCGTGCCGGCCCATTCGGCTGCTACCCGAAGGTAACAAGCGTGGCACTACCACTGGTTTGGTTGACTGATTGCACTGGTGGAATAATCTCTGTCACTAGATTATCCCATCGGTGGGCGGTGGGGTCGTCACGTCCCGACGCCTCTAGACAAAAACAAATCTATTCCACAGGAATCGTACATTTTCCGGAATAAAAAGTAGCCTATTTGTTATTCTGATGTATGAACTATATTATTGTAAAGTTTCATTAAAATCCAATTAGTAGTTATTGTGTACTAAGCTGTAAAAATACTAAAGTTTTTTGACTATCCCATGGGAACTCTTTAATTTTTCGGGATGAAAAGTAAAGCTAAAAGATTGAAATTTTATTTAAATCGGTCTAACAGTTTCGGAGATTAGCCCGTACAAACAGACAAACAGACAGAGAAAAAAAATTGAAAAAATCTGGATTTGTTCTATATCTTTTCTTACATCCCCCTGACTCGGTTCTTAGCATTTTTTTCTATGTACAGACATTCCATCTCTACAGTTTTATTATATGTATAGATATAATTAGGACAATCTATTTTGTTGTACATAAATTACACGATGACATTAATTACGAGACATTAGTTTTATCATGAATTGGTAAAGTAGAAGTGGTAAGTCAGGAGAAGGTTCTTACATTAAAAAAAATTAAGAAAATTGCTCAGGAACTTAGAAAATGGGGATGAAAATTTATACTGGGAAGCGAGCTAGGGATGAACCCGAGTGAATCGAGGGTGAGTCGCTAGTTAATATAAAAATCATAATTCATAATAAATAAAATCAAGAATTTTATACAATTGATATATATATATATATATATATATATATATATATATATAAGACAGCATAATTATTTCATACTTACAAACCACAGTCATCCTGAAAGAATCCTCCAACGCTACTCGTAACACGGGGTTGTCTGATCTACATCTTATTACGACCCCATCGTCTTCCGGCTGCGGGGACATTGTCAGTCTACTGACTGTTGACGTCTCGTTCGTGAACTCGCTATGCTAAAAACGACATAGAATTAGATTTCTTGGCTAATATATATCAACTAGCAACTTAACCCCACTTCATTCACAATATCATGGCTTTTAAGTGTTTTGCGGTGAACCCTCATTATTTTTCTATACTAATATTATAAAGAGGTAAAGTTTGTGAGTTTGGAATGTTGTAGGGGGTAATCTCTGGATTTACTTAACCGATTTAGATGAAATTTGGTAAGAAGACAGTTTAAGACCCTGGGAAGGACATAGGATTTTATATCCCGGAAATCATCCCTTAAGAGGGTGAAAATGGTGATGAATGTTTGTATTGAGAAGCAAAAATTTAATAGTTGTGTTTTTATTATAAGTATCGTATATACTTTTATATGCATTTAGTAAAAAGTTGTTATTTTGACATTAAAAACGGACACTTCAATTTTATTTATTTGTATAGATATTGTAAATGTTATAGTAACTAGACTAAATTAAACAGTCTTTGTTACTTTTTCACGTTTAAATTTCGATAATAGGGTGGTATTCTTTATAGTGCCCAGGGGCGGCGCTAAGGTTAAATTCGGCACTGGTGGTGGACTATGACCAGATACCCCTCGTATTAAAGAGAGGCTAGTGCCCAGCAGTGGGATATTAAAAAGAGCTAAATACCACGTCAAGTTTCCAAATTATAAAACAAATATAAAGCAAAAGCAACGGCACATCACTAGCATTGATTTAGTCAAAGGAAAACTTTAGAAAAGGAAAAGTCCCCTCCATAATTTTTGAAATACTAAAATAATAATCTAAAATCAATACGCTCTTAGCATAGGCCAATGAATGACCTAATTAGTTCACTTTGTGCACTTCCTACTTCACTTTACAACGTGGTTAGTTCTTTGAAAACAAACTTCACTCCTTTAAGATCCCCGATTTTACAACCTCAGCGCATAGAAAATTTTAAATTATTATTCAATAGAATTTCATGTCTTAAATTTTACAAATTCATTTTAAATAACTTAAAAAGAAAATGAATAACTGGTTCCTTCGTAATAAGTGTATTTTTAGTGTAACGTCGATATTATAATTGATGTTTAGTATAGATTTCTCAGAGATGAGATATTTTTCCGCAGTAAAAGTATCTTATATGTTGACCCGGATAACCAGCTATCATCATACCAAATTTCATCAAAATCTCTCTAGTGGTTTTCTCGTGATGCCTTCCCAGACAGGCAGACAGACAGACAGACAAAAATTCTTTAAACTATAGACTCGGACTATGTATCGATAATAACTGTAACTATTTCAATAAGATTTTGTAAAAAATATTTAATGAACAGATTAGAATTTGTTGAAATTTTATTATATTTTTTGTATTTTTGTCATTTTTGTATTTTTGAACTCATTCTGTAATTTTGTGGGTGGACACTGTCTGTAACAACAATATAATGACCTTTAAGACGTCTAAAACCTTATTCTCTCCCGTGACCATGATTGCTGTGGCATTCGAAACAAAATAAGTTCGCGAAAAAATCCGAAAAACTTTCATTTAAAGTAACTTTTAAGTTTCAATTGAACGTAGTCAAGTCTAAACTGGGCTTTCCAAAAGGCGGTATACCCGCTTTCATCTGTCGTTTTCATTCCAAACTTTGTAAGTTTATTCGAAGCTGAAGCTCAAGATGTACGCAATATCCTTTGCATCTCGTAAGCTGTGACTTCGAAAGCGCATGTTCTTTCTGACTATATATAAGGTGGTAGTCAGTTTGATAGCAACCTCTATTCTTTATATTGCATATTCAAATGAACAATTTTAAATTCTAACGTAAAGAAATGTAAGGGGTTTTTAGGTTAAAACTAAAAAAGGACCTAACTTAGCCTTTTGTATCAAAAGTTTCTTGTAAAAATAATATAAGAGTTTTGTAGATTATTAGCGATGGGCCCTCGCTTCGCTCGGGTTCGTTTCTAGGTACGTTTTAGGATCGCCTTTTCTCTCTCTTGGCCTTGTGGTTCTCTCTGTGGCCCCCCAAACGTGCGTTCACTTTGTCGTGGTACTGGCTTTGCCGGTGAGTCCCACACTTCGTGCCTAAATGCACTTCCCAACATTAAAAAAAAGGTTCTCTTTCAGGAATTCCGCTCCGGATATGAAAATCGTTAATTTTGCAATAAAAAAAGAAATAATCGGGACAAAAACTATCCTTTCTTTCAAGTTAGAACAAATCACACATTTAAAAAAAAACGTTAAAATCAAAAAATAAAAATAAAATAGTTTCAGAGTTTATTGCGGACCAACATCGTGAGACGGGAAATTAATATATTAATATATTAAACTTTAAAACGATGAGCTTTATCCTAATCTCACGTTAAAACAAGTCATAAACGCAATCAAAATTGGTAATAAATCTAAACTTTTATAGCACTGCTATTATTATTTGACGTTCATTTTTGAGTTTCAGATATTTTGACGATGCAAGCGACATGGTCACGTGTCGTAAAATAAGGCAATAAAATTGTTCATAGTTCTGCAGGTGTTAGAGTGTTAAAACGTTTTTAAGTTGTTCTCACATACTTACATATATATTATATAGTACCGACTTACCTTCGCTTTCTTTATCTAGTTTTTTTTTATATAGCTAAGTAAAGGCAAAATTTCTTGTATGTATATACATATGTGTGTACGTTTGTTACTTTGAGGGTGAGTCGTTAGTTATAATATGAGATCTATTTCAGCCACGGTGACCACTGAACCTGTGCAGGAGATATTATAGTGCACAAGTGTAAGCGCAGGCACAAGTGGACTCTAATCCTATCACTCCGATGGCACAATAATTCAACACGACCCCAAGATCGACAGCTTTACGTGCTCTTCGATGTACAGAAGAGAACACCTTCAACTTTCCAACTCCGGGCTGTTACTGAGACTTACTTAACAGAAAAACTTAGTAAAAAAAAATGACTCGATCCGGGTCTCGAACCCAGGACCTGATGTCTAGCCGTATACTAGCCATTACACCACAAGTTATAATATAATATAAGAACAACTAAATATTTTAAAGGATAATGTATAACTTCAATTACCTTGCCTCTTGTATATCGCCTATTTTCTCTGTACCAAGTAACTTGCGCCGCGGGTCTGCTTCCGTGTGTGACACATACCAACGTGAACTCTGTATCAGCTGATAACTGGCCAGGTTTTTCAACTATTGACACTGATGTGGGTCGCACTGTAAAAAAAAAAATAAGGATGGCATGCCAAGCGTGTCTACTAGACACGCATGGCATGCCATAGACACTGTCGAGCAGCTTCATTGAGCTGGTTAAATTTTTTTCTACAAATCGCAAAAACTATCAAATATCTTTGAATGAAACATTTAATGAATTCATTCGAAGTTAAACAAAACATGAAATTTAAAAACCACGACGTTTAACAGTTACAGGCATTTTACTTAAAAAAAAGAAAAAACTGAATCGATTACTTTAACGTCAAATATTAATTGAAATACAATTATAATAATACTTTTTTAGATTTACGCGAATATTTGACATTTTAAATAAAACTACCTTTTTTGCGGATTTATTTTGATTTTTGATTCCCGACGTGTCTAATGCTTTTAAGCAATTACGGTTAAGGGAGAGGCTGACCTCTGAACTCCCATGACCATGATTGCTGTAAAGCATTCGAGACGTCGGGAACAAAAAATCAAAATAAATCCGCGAAAAAATCCGAAAAGATAGTTTTATTTAAAATAAGCGATAATAATTAAAATAACTTGCTTCATTATATAATACGAATGACATAAATAAATAACATATAATAGATTCTCTTACAATGCATTTCGACCCTTGCTGTTCTCTCGTGTGGACTCAACAAGGGTGTGTTCGTTGCTTGGCACTTCACAGATGTGTTCAGCCAACTCCTCTCAGCTCCACTCACGCTTATTTTACTGATGATGATTTTCCCATCGTTCTTGAGTATCGTGTGGTCTTCTAATGGTTTATTGTTGATCAGCCAAGACAGGGTTGGCTGTGGTCGACCTGATTGAAAATAAATAAATAAATATGTGGGGATATTAACACACAGCACCACCTAGTTCCATGGTAAGCTACGAGGCTTGTGTTATGGATACCAGGTAGTTGATACACTACACATATATAACTTTAAATATTATAAATATAAACACCCATGACTGGAAAACAAACTTTCGTGCTCATCACACAAATGAATGCCCAGCCATGCCAGCGGGACTCGAACCCGCGACCGCTGGCACAGTAAGAAGGGTCACTACAAACTGAGCCAAACGTGTCGCCTTTCATAAAACCTCGTCAAATAAAAAGAAATTATAAAATTTTTAGTGCAAAAATGCAAGCCAAAGGAGAATTGATGAAAGAAACTTAAATCAACTTTTGTTGTTAAGAAATAATACAAAGACGTTTTTTTTAAAACATCTTAGAATATTAGAAAATGTTTATTTTTCAATTTGAATATTCCACGAATAAATGAAAAATTACAATTTTTAACTATAATGGTGATACGTAATTAGATTTTAGGACAACCTGTATATAAAAATTCCCTCTAATGCGTAGACGAAGCCACGGAAAAACTTTAGTCTACAATAAAATCGCTACATTTTCATCGATTTTCATTGAATTTCCACTTTTAGAAGTTAAGTTATAAGATGTATATGAGGAGAAAACCCAAAAGCATCTCACGTTAAGAGCGTAATATAAAGTGGAACATATTCAGTTAGAAAAAGTGGGGAAAACTTCGAAGTTGCCTTTATAGATTCGTTGTGTCGCAAAGTTTTTGAATGTACGAAGTTTTATTGAATTATATGTTAATAATATATTTTTTTATTATCATTTTATAACTTTATATAACACTTTGGGTTGACTACATCGCTTTAGACGCTCGCATATTCTTCGTATGTGTAGTATATTTTTTGCGGACTTTCGTTTTAACTAGGCTTTTATTATTTAAAATATTATTTTTTGCTTTACACAGGATCGAAGCCCCAGCTCTATAGAGCTCTAAAGAGCATATCGATTCGCAAAAAATATTCGAACTAATGTTATCAATGAGAGAATTACTGTCTGTACGTTTTAAAATATCACAAACTAAAAAACCGATTTCCAAGATAACCTCTTCATGTAACAACACACGAAAACTTGTTAGGTTCTCTCAGACATCTTTTCCTTCACCGTCAAATGAGTGATAATCATGTCGAAAATGAATCATAAATAAAAATATCAGGGGTGCGAGGAGGATATGAACTTGCTTCCCCCGGTTTCCGAAGCGAGCGCATTACCACTGAGCTACCTCTAATACGCATTTTACCTATAATGTGTAAAATGCGTATTTTTTTAAATTAAAGAATATTGTTATATTCTATCAGTTCTGTGATCGGACATTAAAGTACATCATCTGCACTATATATATATATATATATGTTTTATTACTCTTGATACATAAGAATCACTTATGGCGGTTGATAAAACACACACAGTACACGACAATTCAACACGACCGTTGAGAGATCAGGCACAGGACCGATAGTTTAACGTGTTCTCCGAAACACCGCCAACTTTCCACCTGCTGGGTTACTTAGAGTTTCTTAATAGAAATACTCAATAACTAAACTTGGCCTGACCCAGGACTCGAACTCAGGACCTCCGAATCTGCAGCCGTAGCCTAGCCACTAGACTAATGATACAGTTCAGTTTTAATTAATGTGGATTATAATATTATGAATTTGTCTTTGGCATTAAGATTAATGAGGATGCCACAGTAATTATTATTGTTGTAGTTTTGTAATTAAATTGAATAATTTGTCTCAAAATAATATTTAATATTTTGTTTTATTCATCTAATAACAAAGAGAACAGCTTTTAACACCTCCTGGATATTTTCTAAGAAATTAATTGTTAACTGTCACACCGGTGTGCCCGCGATCCTCAACGGATTAAGCTATGTTTTTAAGCGAAAAAGCTTTGGTACTTTTTTGATAGTAGAGTGTACTATAGAAGAAACCCTTTGGTTGTTGTGGTCTGCTTCGGCGAAAAGCTGGGACGTCGTGGTTAAGTGGTTAAGCGATCCTGTGATGGTGGAGGTTCTGTTAGGTTTTAGTGGGTAATACTTGGTTTTCTAACCGATGATGTCCACCATAACCCTCTCTTTATATGCAGGTGATATGCGTAAATGCATTTCCCAACATTAAATAGTTGCGTTCGTAGGTGTTCTGAAGTTATACTTCTTTTGGCATGTTTGGAAAAAATTACGAGAGTAAAATTTTTACGATGCGCGCGCACACCGACAGCCAAAAAGCGACATGATGAAGTTAGCTGCATTCCTTTTATAAACAGAGAGTTGTGACATACGGGATGAAATCTTTGGATATTTTTGTTCTGTTACGCCAAAGAAGTATAACTTCATACGTGCGTACATAAGTACACACACACTTTTTTTTTATTTATAATATTACTCATATAAAAACTTCTGTATTTATAATATTAGTATGATCGATATACCAGGTGAACGAAGCTTTGGACGAAATTTAGTTTTAAATAAATTTTACTGAATAAGGTTAGAAATAAGCCGAAGAATATGCATAAAGAACACTATATAAGAACCAAAGAGCTCCATAACTCTTGTAGTTCCATCCTCTTTACCTCACTCGTGAAAGTTGAATTTACGCTAGAGAAAATTTACAAAATACTATATTCATATTATAATACAAGCAGCTTTATCTTGCTTTGCTGATGCATTAACGACATGTAGACTAGCATTTTCTCGCGGTTCCGGCTGCGTCGTATAATTTTGTAGAATTTCTCCGCTCTCATAGATGGTAATATGATGTAAGATGTAACTATAACTTTCGCAATAAATAGGCTATAAAGTGCAAAAATATTTTTTTACATCGAACCAGTAGATTTGGAAATTAGCGCGTTCAAACAAACAGAGAAACTCTTTATTTTTATATATTACTAACGACTCACCCTCGCTTCGCTTCGGTTCATCCCAAGATACGTTTTAACGATTACTATGGAATCGATAGACTATATATATATATATATATATATATATATATATATATATATATATATATATATATATATATATATACATATTCTGAACTTTTCGATTTTCCAGCAGTTTTTTGGGTTTTTCCCTGTTCTGTATATTTATACTACCCCTGACACACCCCCAACAAAACAAAAAAATAATTATATAAATCGGTCCAGCCGTTTTTGAGTTTTAGCAAGACTAACGAACAGAAAATGATTTTTATATATATACAAAGATCGATGAAATATACGCGTGCTTCGGTTATACTTTGCAAGTTTATTGTTATCACTAAAAATATTCTTACCGTATTTTATATAAAAAAGTTAAAGATAGTACCAAAGTCCTGCTGAGATTTTTTTTGGTACTTCATTTTAGGACTAAGGTAGTTAACAGGTATTGTATGTATTGTACGTATTCAGCCCTTTTTAACGTCCCACTGCTGGGCACGGGCCTCCCTTCAATACGAGGGGGATCAGGCCATAGTCCACCACGCTGGCCTTCAAGTGCGGGGCGGACTTCACATGTCTTTCGAAAACTTCTTAGGTTCTCTCAGACATGCAGGTTTCCTCACGATGTTTTCCTTCACCGTAAGGCAAGTGGTAATCATGTTAGAAATGATTCGCAATGAGAATATCAGAGGTGCGAGACCTGAGATGTGAACCCGCTTCACTCGGTTTCCCAAGCTAGCGCTTTACCACTGGGCTACCACTGCCACTGTTAACAGGTGCAGTGTAATATTCATTGGATGAAAATAAATCAGAATTTCTATTAAAATTATTATTTTAAATCCTCAATTTCTGGATTATCGTTGTTTACGATACATTATAATGTAAATGGCCTTTTGCGGTGTGAAGCTAAAAGTTAAACTAGATGTTCGTAACTTTGTTTAATACTCGTATATAATATTATAACACATTGCCGATTAGATTTTATCGCCGCTACAGATATTCGGAGGCGCGTTGAAGTGAAACATGTTAAATTAGTTTAGATATAAGTGGTGAAGTTTTCATCATTTTTGTTAAAGCTAATTAAGATGCACAGTTTATGAAATAACTAGGTTGATTCACCATACAAACTTTCATCCCCATTTTCACCTCCTTAAGAGACGATTTCCGGAATAAAAAATATTCTATGCCCTTCCTAGAGTCTCAAACTATCTTCTTATCAAATTTCATCTAAATCGGTTCAGTGGTTTGTGAGTTTATTCGTTACAAACATACACAAATACGAATCTTTTCTCTTTATAATAGTAGTGTAGCAGAACCCGCGGCTTCGCTCGCGTTAAAACTACAAATAAACAAATTCTTTGGCTTTATGTTATAAGTAATTAATACAAAAACACCCCCGCTTCCCCGCACGCCCTGCGTCACCCTCGCGCCATGTACCCATCTACCATGCCGTGTAGGATTTTCAAACCCCGATTAGACTCTGTTGGGGGATGATTTTGGAAAAATTGTGATACACATATCTCATAATATTAATTGAAGAGTATGTGTACCAATTTTTAAGTCAATCGACCCAGAGAATAAAAAGATTCATAGAAAATGTAACCTCCCATTTCTCCCTCTTATTGGAGTCAATCGACCCAAAGAATAAAAAGATTCACAGAAAATTCATCGCCCTATTTCACTCTCTTAGAGGTGGAATTTTAAAATACCATTTCTTAGTGTATACTTACACTTCACACAGAACACACTCTCTCAAATTTCATGTCTCTAGGACCAGCGGTTTAGGTTGTGCGTTGATATATCAGTCAGTCAGGACTTTTATATACGCTCGCTTGGAACACCGAGTGAAGCGGGTTCAAATCCCGGGTCTCGCACCTCTGTATCACCATATTCATGTGCGAATAATTTCTAACATGATTACCACTTGCCTTACGGTGAATTATAACATCGTGAGGAAACCTGCATGTCTGAAAAAAACCTAGCAAATTTTCGAGAGACAAGTGAAGTCCGCCAATCCACACTTGGCCAGCGTGGTGGACCACGGCCTGATCCTTCTCGTATTGAAGGGAGGCCCATGTCCAGCAGTGGGACGTTAAAAAGGGCTGAATACAAATACAATACAATATTATAATGAGGAAAGACTTGTTTGTTTGTCCGTTTGTTTGTTTGTTTTGTATCTTCTAAGCTATCCAACGGATTTTGATAGGGTTTCACTATCATTTAGATAATTTCATCCTTAAGGTTCATATGTATAATACATGTATGTTATTGTCGAGAAAAGTCAAGAAATATAATATATAGTCTACCCATTCCATACTAAACGTTAAAACGTACAAGTAGAGACGAACCCGAGCAAAGCAAGGGTGAATCGCTAGTTTTTATATAATTCAAGAACAGTAAATCATTCAACTTTTCAGTTCAAAAATAACATTTTCTTCCATTTTATCAAAACCTTTGTCATAACCAACAATCGATAGTACATTAATTGAATGGTATATTGTCAATTGACCGGATATATGAAATTTATGCTCATCCGCTTGTTTGATATTGGGAATGGAAATGAATGGGTTTTTCGATATCCCATCCAACTTTTATTAAAGTAAATTCTCATAAATATTTGACTATTTTCATATCTGAACAAGTTTTCGATGAGATTCATTTGTAAAAGTTTAAATAGTTGCTTTTTAAGGTTCCGTACCGGAAGTGTGCCAACGAAACCCTATTACTAAACCGCTGTCCGTTCGTTTGTTAGTACTGTATCTTATGAACCGTAATAGGTAGAGAGATAAAATTTTCACAGAGTATGTAATTCTTTTTCTGCTTTATTAATTTAATTAACAATAAAAAAATACAAGATTTTTTTTTACTTTCGTAATCGATCAACGAAGTTAATATACTACTTATGTACATAGAGTAAATGTCATATTAATAAAAAGTACTTACATGTATGATGGTACAAAACCCTTCGTGAGCGAATTTGACTCGCACTTGACCGATTTTTATTTAGATAGGACTACTGTAGCGGTGGTTACGAATTCGATTCCCGGAAAGAGAGTGAAATTGCAATCATGTTATTTAATAATTCATTATATTCGCCCAAAGAATTGGCATTGCCATTCAGCGGGGGAACGCAGCTAGCATTCTCGCCAAAATTCCAGGCTGATATGATTTGTACAGTAAAGATTAAGTGTACGTTCTTTTTATAAGTGGATTCGTAATTTTATTGTATTTTTCTTTATTGTATTGTTTATACTAGACTATGATCCGATCCCCCTCAGTTTGAAGAAAGGCCTTTGCCCACCATAACTTAAAAAAAATGGGTGCGTGTAACGTTCACGCGCGGTTGAAGTAAAACTTCTTTGGCAAATATCGCAATTAAAATAAAACAAATCAATAATTAAATAAGGCATATTAGGCATACTACAGTCATATATTTATAGAATATCATACACGGAAAGAATATAATCTATACATATAATAAAATTGTAGAGGTCGAATACATACAAAAAAAAAAATGCTAAAAACCGAGTCAGGTGTAAGAAGAGAAATAGAACAAATTCAGTTTTTTTTTCAAAGTTTTTGTTTTTCTGTCTGTTTGTCTGTTTGTACGGGCTAATCTCCGAAAATGTTAGATCGACTTAAATGAAATATTGTATGGTGGTACCTTATATCCCCGGTCAACATCTTAAATACTTTTAATCTCAAAAAATTAAAGAGTTTTGGTGGGATAGTTAAAAAAAACTATAGTAATTAATACAACTTAGTACACAAAAACTACTAATTTGATTTTAATGAAACTTTACAATAATATAGTTCATACATCAGAACAAATAGGCTACTTTTTATCTCAGAAAAATGTACGAATCCCGTAGAATAGATTTTTTTTTGTCTAGAGTAGTAAAGTATCATATATTTATCAGAAAATAACAACGGTTACCATGGCAACATGGCAACATATTCTATCTCATTCTCTCGCCGGCTTAATTCTATATATTTATGTGTTTGTCTCTTTCTCATGTCGCATTTCCGTTTCATCGAGTTTCAAATAACAACGATTCTAAAGAAGATTCACTTCAAAAAGGGCAGCATAATTATTTTAGACGATAGATAACGCAAGAAAAACATATATAAATATATAATTATGGGAGTAAAGCCAAACAAGCTTGGCAGAGGATAGCGACTTCAAAAGCAAAACGATATAATGAATAAATAATACATGTAAATGAATTTTGAACGACGACTTTAGACGAACGTTTAAACATTATTCTATTCAAATTGATTCTTAAGCGATCAACATAACAGGTGGTATCTATTTATTTTGACGACACGTTTGGCTCATTTTGTAGTCACTACTTGCTGTACAGTGGTCGTGTGTTCGAGTCCCGCTGAGTGTATTCATTTATGGGATGAGCACAAATGTTTGTACTCCAGTCATAGGTGTTTATATTTATAATATGTATGTATTCAAAGTTATATATGTGTAGTGTATCAACTATCTGGTATCCATAACACAGGCCTCGTAGCTTACCATGGAACTAGATGGTGTTGTGTTAATGTCCCAACATATTTATTATTTATTTTGTATGTAAACATCAACATTTGTTCTGAATTTTTGGAGTAAGAAATTCATTTCGAATACACCAATAAATTATATTCCCAGAAAGAAGCAATTTGCATTTAAACGAGCGGAAAGTATCGTATTTCAAAATAATAACGCATGAAATTGCTAAGCTATAGCTGGTTTATGTTGTGTTTTAAGAATTGGGCACATTTTCGCAGACGCTTAAAAATCGATATTAACATTATTATTAGGGGATTAGATATTATAGGGATAGTAATTATTTTTGATCATTTTGTGGCTATGTTACTCAATATTTTCATCAATTTTCATTTTGCCTGGATCGACCACTTAGCGATAAGTCGGCTTTTTGTGCTATTTCTTCTTTAATAAACATATATACATATATATACATATGTCGTGTAAACTTTTTGGTGTGCAATCTATACTAATATTATAAAGAGGTAAAGTTTGTGAGTTTGTGAGGTTGTATGGGGTAATCTCTGAATCTACTGAACCGATTTAGATGAAATTTAGTAAGAAGATAGTTTGAGACCCCGGGAAGGACATAGGATATCCCGGAAATCATCCTTTAAGGGGGTGAAAATACGAATGAAAGTTTCTATGAGGAATCAATCTATCGCTAATAAAGAATATTTGATTTGATTTTCATAATGCTTCAATATGTATTAGTCAGGATATAATCTATCTGTGTAATAAGTTTCTTCAAAAACTGCTGTTTTGGCGTAATGGAGTAACAGAACTACGCACATACAAAATTTTGTAGTGTCATAAGGATACATTTTAGCGCTTCTAATCATAGTTATGTATCTTCTATATATATATATATATATATATATATATATATATATATATATATATATATATACCAATTGCCGTTCGTTAGTCTCGCTAAAACTGATTTGAATTTTTTTTTGTTTTGTTGAGGATGTGTCACTATAGGGGTGGTTTAACTATTAAAAAATAGAGTAAAACCCCAAAAAAAACCAGCTGAAAAATCGAAAAGCTCAGAACTGTTTCTTTTGCATATATGTACATATATATAACATACTATATCTATATTCTCTGTCTATCTATTCCATACTAACCGTTAAAACATACCTAGGGATGAACCCGAGCACAGCGAGGGTGAGTCGCTAGTATTATATAATTTTGATTATAAGCGCAATTTTAATTTGACCTGATTCTTCGATTTTTATCTAGCTTTATCCATTACGTTTTTTGTTCTATTTTATATTAATTTTTATTACATATACGATGATGATATACGAGTTTCAGCTCCAAAAAAATAATAATAACCTTTACATCGTCGCCTACAAAAATTTCTTTCTCTTTGAAGAGATAATATGAGCTTTGCAAGACGTAATTTCATAACATATGTAAGGTTTCAAAGAAAATATCTATTTAAATTGTAAAGATGTCTTTTGTTTTGTGCGCATGAAAAATAATTTTTGGGGTTTAAAATCTTTTAGCTATTCCATGAGTTAGTCTAAAAGTTATATTTATAGTCCAAGATCCCGATCTATGTGTCCCTCACTCTTTTTTAAGGCGAAATATATTTTTTAAGCCATAAAACATTAACAAACGACACGTTTGGCTCAGTTTGTAGTGACCTTACTTGCTGGGCCAGCGGAAGCGGGTTCTAATCCCGCTGGGGTCATACATTTGTGTGATTAGCACGAATGTTTGTACTCCAGTCATGGGTGTTTAATATAGTTATATATGTGTAGTGTGTCAACTATCTGGTATCCATAACAAAAGCCTTGTAGCTTAGAATAGAGATATCTAAAACTTTAGTCTCTCCCGTGACCATGATTGTTGTAAAGCATTCGAAACTTCGGGAACCAAAAATCAAAATAAATCCGCGAAATAATCCGAAAAGATAGTTTTATTTAAAAATGTATGTTATAATGTTTAGCATATATTTCATTGATGGTCTAATAAACAAAAAAAAAAAATGTCTGCCGTACAACCAGGTAAGGTAGCAAATACAATTTTATTTCCATAAAAACAAAGCAAATGTCATTATTATTTCAGCTTAACCGCTTTCACAGAGGTATCTTTGATACACGTACAAAGGACTTCAAATGAAAATAAATAACACAAGCGTTGAGTATCATTTTAAACAATTACCGGGGAAGGGTAAGGATAGTCCTTCACTGAATCGAAAGCGATAAATCGTTTCCTTAAAAGATAGAGAACAATTTTAGTTTACTCTGTACTTGATAATTTTGTTTTTTGATTATTCGAAAGGTCGTATGTATGTGTATATATGTACATTATTCCACTAATTCCTAAAACTATATAATACTTTTGAGACATCTAACACCTTAGTCTCTCCCGTGACTATGATTGCTGTAAAGCATTCGAAACTTCGGGAACCAAAAATCAAAATAAATCCGCGAAAAAATCCGTAAAGACAGTTTTATTTAAAATGTCAAATATTCGCGTAAATTTAAGAAAGTGTTATTACACTACTTAGAAATAGTTTGCCCCTTGATTTAATTAACAATATTACTAATGACAAAATTAAATCAAAATTACAAAATTATTTTTTCTGTTCTTAAAAGACAGTAATACATTTTATTTAATACTCTAGTAATATATGTATTTAGTACGGGATAATATAGCATTCCATATACCATAATGATATATTTATTTTAAATAAATAAATAAATATGTTTTTATTTTAAATAAATAAATAAATAAATATATATGACATTAACACACAGCACCATCTAGTTCCATGGTAAGCTACGAGGCCTGTGTTATGGATACCAGATAGTTGATACACTACACATATATAACTTTAAATACATACATATTATAAATATAAACACCCACGACTGGAATACAAACATTCGTGCTCATCGCACAAATGAATGTCCCCAGCGGGGCTCGAACCGCGACTGCTGGCACAGCAAATAGGATCACTACAAACTGAGCTAAACGTGTCGTCAAAAAAAATATGTAAAGCTTTTAATGATAATAAAGGGGATATTTCCTCAATAAAAAATGAAAGTAAATAAGTCATGGGGACTTCTGGCAATGTACGAGTATATGTTTCTGACAGATATCATGGTCACGGGAGAGATTATGGGTTTTGACGTTTCGAAAGTCACGGCTGACGGCGGTCCACAAAATTATATAATATCTTTGGAAAAAATGTCACAAAAAATTCAAGAAGCAAAAATCAAAAGAAATAAAAAACGAGAAAACAAAATTATTAGTTTTTTTAACTTTTTAAGTAATTTGAAGTAAGTGTACTTTTTTTGTTAGAAAGTAATATCTATTTTATTGTATTAATAATATATATCTATACATATAATGAAATTCTGAGTGGAATCTGTACATTAAATATTTTTTGGAATATCTTATTGAAATAGTCATTATTATCGATACAGAGGCCAAATCTATAGTTTTTAGAATTTCTGTCTGTCTGTCTGTTTGGGAACGCATCACAAGAAAACCACCGGACAGATTTTGATGAAATTTGGTATGATGACAGCTAGTTCTCCAGGTTAACATATAAGATACCTACTTTTTACTGCGGGAAAACATCTTATCTCTGAGAAATCTATACTAAACGTTAAAACGTAAGTAGGGACGAACCCGAGAGAAGCGAGGGTGGAATTGCTAGTACTAAATGTATATGGAATTATATACGGTACTTATAAGAAAAACACCATTTTTTAAATTTTTGTCCGTTTGTCTGTCTGTTTGTTCCGGCTAATCGCTAAAATGGCTGGACCAATTTTGACGGGACTTTCACTGGCAGATACTTGATGTAATAAGGAGTAACTTAGGCTACTTTTATTTTAGAAAAAAAATAGGGTGCTACGAAAAAAAAAATGCTTCCCAATACAAAATTAATTGATTAATTTGTTTTTTTTTTGTTTTCGTGGGACCCTATTTTTTCTAAAATAAAAGTAGCCTAAGCTACTCCTTATTACATCAGCTATCTGCCAGTGAAGGTCCCGTCAAAATCGGTCCAGCCATTTCAGAGATTAGCCGGAACAAACAGACAGACAGACAGACAGACAGACAGACAGACAATTAGACAAAAATTTAAAAAAATGTGTTTTTCTTATAAGTACCGTATATAATTCCATATGCATTTAGTTTAAAGCTGTTATTTTGACATTACAAACAGACAGTTCAATTTTATTTATCTGTATAGATTACATGGTAGTTATTATTTAAATATAGCTAAGATCTCCTTTAAGCTGACACTTATCACTGCACCTGGCAAAAGACGTAGACTCTATACATTTCTCCTTCCTTTCATAAAGTTACACAACGGCTGAAGTTTCTTAATAAGATCAAACTTAGTTTAGGCAACGGTAGCACAAATGGTCTCTTGAAGTCGATTCAAAATTCTCACTCGCTTTCAGATTAATCATGTAATATTGATATCATAGTCGTATTATATTCCATTTTATGGTTTTCGCTATTTAGGATACTAATGATTTACCCTCGCTTTCCTCAGGTGCGTCCCTAGATGTATTTTGTATGTATAATTCTAAATATACATAGGTAGTATTCAGCCCTTTTTTAACGTCCCACTGCTGAGCACAGGCCTCCCTTCAATACAAGGGGAATCAGGCCATAGTCCACCATGCTGGCCAAGTGCGGATTGGCGGATTTCTTGTCTTTCGAAAACTTGCTAGGTTTTCTCAGACATGCAGGTTTCATCACGATGTTTTCCTTCACCGTAAGGCAAGTAGTAATCATGTTAGAAATGATTCGCACATGAAAATATCAGAGGTGCGAGACCCGGGATTTGAATCCGCTTCACTCTGTTTCCCAAGCGAGCGCGTTACCACTGGGCTACCACTGCCTGGTAGTGCTTGCTACCTTTTGGCAAATTATATTATTATAATTATAGTAACAGTAGCTTATGTATTACTCCCGGTAATTTATATATATAAAAGGCAAAAGTGATTGACTGATGTATCAACGCACAGGCCAAACCCTTAAGGCTAGCAAATTGAAATTTCGCACACGTATTCCTCATATGACGAAGGTACCCACTAAGAAAGGATTTTTCAAAATTCAACCCCCAAAGGTTTGAAATAGGGAAGTTCTGTTAGGTTTTAGTGGGTACTACTAGCTTCACTAGCTAGTCTTACATATCCATTTATATGCAACTTGTATGAAAAAATGCCTTTTCCCACACAAAAAAAAGAAAGAAGTAGTAGATACGTACTTTAATGTTAGACTTAAATTTTGAAATGACACGATATCGAACGTGTAATCTAATTTGTAAGGAGTTTTTTTAAATTAAATTTATTAAAACAAAAAAATAATTCATTTAAAAATGCCAGAAGTATAGTTTCAAATCCCAGAATACTACTATTTTTTATTTCTATCCAAGTGCATAATGGTTCCCAAGAGAAAACATTTGCCGTTTGAATTTTAACAATTTAGTTACGGATAAATATTACAGCTTACAGAACAGATATTAGGATAACAACGTTGAGAATATAAAATTTTTTGTGAGAAAAATATTAAGATATTATAAAAAAAAATAACTGCATTTAAAAAAACCGTTAACACAATATATTTAAAAAAAAATATTATATTTGTGCATGTTTCTTGATATCCTTCGTTCACGCTGCAATGAAAACATTTTTACTGAATTTTTACATCGCCCTATCTTATAATATTAAATGTGCAATTCTTATACATATGTATGTATAAGATTTTATGAAACTTACTCCTCCACCTGAAGGTTGCCTGGAAGAGATCGCTTCCAGCAATAAGGCCGCCTGCTGTGCATCTTTTCTTTATGTTCTTTTTTATGTTTATTTGTTTCTTTTTGGTGTACAATAAAGGATATTATTATTATGTATATATTCTTTTTTTTATGAGATTCAGTGACAAACGAGCAGACAGACCACCTGATGGAATGCAGTACCTGTCGCCCATAACACCTACTGTTCATGCACTTAGGTTTTAGGTAACACAAATGCAGAACCACAGGTGCGTTGTCACTGTGAGAAATACGATGATATGTCTTAGAAACAGCTTTAACGATATGGATTAAAGAACAATAGCAGGTCTCTATACAACGTTTTACCTGATATCCATTTAAGGCGTCTTGAAATGAAAAAAGGCTAAAACGATAGGGATTAATTGTATTTACATAAGGTTTTGCTTTTTAATTTTATCTATATATGTTCTTCTTTTCTGAAAAAACCCCAATTTTTATATCCTTTTCCAAAAAAACACAAAATAAATGTATTAAACGTACGAACTTAAGTACATACATGCAATTATGTGAAAAAAACTAATCTTTTCAACTAAAATAAAGCGGGTCAACATAATATTTAAAAAAAACTAATGCTTTACACATTACATTGCAAAAGTATTCAAATTGGTTCTAAATAAGTTGGTGTGACAAACAATTATTAGCTTCAACCAGGAAATGAAGTTATGACCTCATTCATGAGAAATGTCGCCGTTAATTGATTTGAAATTATTAATCTCACTGAACGTTAAGTTCTTTGGTACTTCCCGGATGTAAGACTAAGACTTTCTTGCAAGTTCATTCAAAATTCATTACTCGCTTTGGTTCAATTACTTATTCACTATGTCACAGTTGAAATGCCAGGGATTTTCCAGACGATTTGTACTAAGATAATTAATTTCTTTTACCTATATATAAATACTAGCGATTCACCCTTGCTCTGCTCGGGTTCGTCTAGGTAAGTTTTAATGGTTAGCATAGATTTCTCAGAGATGAGATATTTTCCCGCAGTAAAAAGTATCCTATATGTTCACCCGGATAACCAGCTATCATCGTACCAAATTTTATCAAAATCTGTCCAGTAGTTTTTTCGTGATGCGTTCCCAAACAGACAGACAGACAAAAATTCTAAAACCTGCAGATTCGGCCTCTGTGTCGATAATAATGACTATTTCACTAAGATTTTCCAGAAAATATTTAATGTACAGATTTGACTCAGTTCAGCTCCAGTGGTAACGAACTTGTTTGAAAAGCCAAGTAAAGTGGGTTCAAACCTGACACACACACCGCTAACATTTTTGTATGATTTTCTTTTTGAATGATCATCCCTAAGGGCTGATTATTTAGAGATTAATCAAGGTTATATTTAATGGTTTATTAGTTATATTACATTTTTAGTGCATTAAGTAAACTTTAGTACACAAAATAACTTCTATGAATAACAACAATCATTTATTCAATGCCTTTCAAATTTGTACATCCATCACAATTTTTCTAGCTTCAACAAACAATACATTAATCAATACATACAATAGAGACAATTTAAATTTAAATCCAATGAATAATATGCCGTATTTCAAACAAATAAAGTGTGAAATAGCAAAATTCTTGCCATTCGTTCTACACTCTCGGTAAGGATTATGGCGAAAATAATGCATCATAGAGTTAACATTAAGCTTTATAGCATAAGTAAAGAAATTTACCATTACATTTGTTCTTTTACCACGGGTGGGAATTGAATCTACTATAAGTATATGAAATGAATGAATGAATGTTGAATTACCGAATCGTTATCCGAATTTGAGTACGAAAAAGAACACGCACACACATTTATTCAGAAACTTTCTCGTTTTTAATATTAACTAGCGACTCACCCTCGCTTTGCTCGTGTTCATCCCTAGGTATGTTTTAATAGTTAGTATAGAATAGATATGTTGGTAGAAAATAAATAGTTTTGAACTTTTCGATTTCCAGCTGTTTTTTTGGATTTTCTCTATTTTTTAGGATTCCGTACCGCAAAAGGAAAAAAACGGAACCCTTATAGGATCACTTTGTTGTACGTCCGTCTGTCTGTCAAGACCCTTTATCTTGGGAATGCGTGGAGGTATCGAGTAGAAATTAAAAGGATATACTCAAGTTTACAGTCTCTTGAAGCTGTGAAAAAATCAAATGTCCAAATTAACGTAAAAAAAAGATAAGGTCGTTTATGCCACGAAAAACGTATGTTTCAACACTCTCAAGGGAATCAAAATTTACAGGGTATGTTCCGTTGACCTAGAACTATCAAATTTGGCAAGTAATACCGTATTATACTACAAGTATAGGGAAAAACGTGAAAACTATGCGTTTGTAATTAAATCATAAAAAATCAGGGTTTTTATGCAACGAACGGCAAGTTTTTGTATGGAACCCTCGGCGGGCGAGTCCGACTTGCACTTGCCCGGCTTTTTATACTTAAATCACCCCTGACATGCCCCCAATAAAACAAAAAAGAATTATTCAAATCGGTTTATCTTTTTTTTTGAGTTTTAGCAAGACTAATAAACGGTATTTTTTTATATAAGATTAGATAAGAGAAATTATTTTAGCGGTACATCATATTATTGAGATAAAACAATATTACAAAGGCGCAGTAAAATACGCGCAGAGTATATTTTATAGTGTCTAACCAAGCGACAAGGTCAACAGTAACTAAAATAATTTCAAAGTGTATCAAAAAACGACAAATAGTTTCACTCTGTCGCGTCTTTTGTTAACGAGAATGTGGGACACTCTAAACGCAATGGTGTGTCACAAATGCTACACTTACTCGCGATATCTTATAACTTTTCTAGTTTTTGATGGAAAAGATATATTCGAGAGTGTGGTATCAATCATGCTTGACAGCACAATGGCTGAAACATAAATAAAATATTTCGAAAGTATTATACTGAAAGGCTTCTAATAGTCGACTGTTTCGATGTTGTTTGATATGGCAGTGTTTCTACCTAATGGTACTAAGATTCCATACCCGAAATTCGTAAATATTTATGTATATATTCAGCCGTGGTAGCCCAGTGGTAACGCGTTCGCTTGAGGAACCGAGTGAAGCGGGTTCAAATCCCGGGTCTCGCACCTCTGATATTTTCATGTGCGAATCATTTCTAACATGATTATCACTTGCCTTACGGTGAAGGGAAATATCGTGAGGAAACCTGCATATCTGAGAAAACCTAGCAAGTTTTCGAAAGACAAGTGAAGTCAAGGAAATTGAGTATTTCCCAAGGGGTGCCTTACTATTGGGTTACCACTACCTTTCATGTTTTGCTTGATACTTGTATATACATATATAGGTAATTGCCATTGCAATACTTAAAGCAGTTAGTAACTAGGACTGTGAAATTTTTCATAGTGTCTGTCTGTTCATCAACGGGAAAACGAAAATGACTATATTACTTTATAATAATCACTTTTAATTTTAACTATATTTTTTTTATATTTATTATTTTTTTAACATTGAAAATGTTTTTTTTGTCGCTTCTGTATAGGCCCGATTTTCAGTGAAAGTGCGACATCGCCCTGGTGTCGTGACTTTTGGGACTACGTGGCTGATTGGGATGTCAAAAAACGCAGCTTAACGAGGGCTACAAAATGCAAAAAAAATTTTTGAGTAAACTCAATCACTTTTTTTTTAATCAAAATAGTGTGAAAAATGCGGTCGTTTTTCGCCCGGTTTCGCTCAGAAAATAATTCATATCTCGAAAACGAAATGAGATATCGAAAAAATGAAAAAAACCCCTAGAGATATGATTTTGGTCTACATTTAAAAAATCATTGGAGGTGCGTATCTTGGCTGGGTTATTCAGGAGTTGTACCTTTGTGACGCAGAGTTTATACCCGAAGAGCGCGTGAGCGTAATATTGATGGTGAATAAATATTTTGGAACATGATTATGTGTTTGAACGAAGTGACTATTTATGCATAAATAAATATGTATTTAAACTAATAACTAATTAATATCTATACACATAATAAAACAGTAACTTAGCAAAATCTATACATGAAATATTTTTTTAAAACAATGACTGTAACTTATTGTGTACAGAATATATACCCCAAAACAATAGTTATTAAAATTTTTGTCTGTATGTCTATTTGTCTGTTTGGGTGTGCGTGTTTCACCAAAAATTACGGAACCGATTTTAACAAAATTTTGTGTAGTGGTAACTTATTACTCGGGTCATTTATTATATAATTTAATCCCATTAATAAAATATTATAATTAATTGAAATATTATAAATGCGAAAGTTTGGATGGATGTTTGTTACTCAATCATACCAGAACGGCTGAACGGACCTGGATGAAAAGCACAGGGATAGATTATAGTCTGGTATAGCAAATTGATTATTTTTTAACCCGAAAAAACATACGATTCCCGTGGGATAAATTTGTTTTTGTTTTACACAAAGCTAGCGATCGACTATCTATTCAATACTAACCGTTAAAATGTACTTAGGGACGAACCCGCGCGAGGCGAGGCTGAGTCGCTAGTCTGTATCTATATATATACTAAAATTCAGAGTCAAATCTATACATTAAATATTTTTTGGAAAATTTATTGAAATAGTTATTGAAATAGTTATCATTATCGATACCGAGGCCGAATCTATAGTTTTTAGAAGTTTTGTCTGTCTGTCTGTCTTCGAACTGATATTAGCTGGTTATCCGAGTCAACATATAGAATAATTTTTATTGCGGGAAAATATCTCATCTTTGAGAAATCTATGCTAACCGTTAAAATGTATCTATACGCGTCGAATCTGTTTAAACATTAAATATTTTTGGAAAATCTTATTGAAATAGTCATTATTGTTGACACAGAGGCCGAATCTATAGTTTTTAGATTTTTTGTCTATCTGTCTGTATGGGAACGCATCAAGAGAAAAGCACTGGACAGATTTAGATGAAATTTGGTATGATGATAGCTGGTTATCCGAGTCAACTTAAGGATACTTTTTACTACGGGAAAATATTTCATATCTGAGAAATCTATACTAGATGTCAAAACATGACTAGGGACGAACCCGAGCGAAGCGAGGGTGAGTCGCTAGTATACATATAAAAGGCTTTGTCCTGACTGAGTGATGGATCAACGCACAGCCTAAACCACTGGTCGTAGAGACGTGTATTTTTGAAGAACTTATTCCTTATATGACGTAGGCATCGGATAAGAAAGGATTTTTCAAAATTCATCCCTTAAAGGGGTAAAAAAGGATACCAAAGTTTATCTGTGAAAAGAATTATTTAAAATCAGAATTACTTGAAACTTAGTATTAATGATCTTCAATTCAATTAAAAAAACATGTGTTTCATCTTTTTTGTAATTCATCTCGTAAGGGGGTAAAAAAGGGGATGAAAATTTGTAATTTATTTGTATTAAAGTCTGTAATTTTTAAAGTAAAATTCACGGAAAGTGGTATTTAGCTTTCAAATAAATAATTAAAATTCGTATGTAATATGTATATTAGATTTTTTTTCAAATTCATCCCTTAAAGGAGTAAAAGGGGATGGTAAGGTTTATATGGAGAACAAAGTGTTTGTTGATCAGAGTTATCTGAAACTTGGTATTAGTTAACTTGGCTTTGTGAACGTGCTACACTGACCCCCAAAAACAACAATGCTACTGATTTTAATACCCAGAACCAGACGGAACATCCACTAATGTGGTATACAAAGAAGCTTTTAATCAAATTTTAATTCTTTGGGTTCTCCTAGTAATTAATATTTTATAAATGATTTAATTCAATTCATTTGGCAGATTCATTTTCAATGTACCCGAAGGTCGTGGCAGACACGAGATCTGTGGATTTTTCTATTTAAATAGTTTTTTCCCGCAATTAATATTTTATTATATCTATACATACAGATAAATAAAATTGAAGTGTCTGTTTGTAATGTCAAAATAACAGCTTTATACTAAGTGCATATGGAATTATATACGGTACTTATAAGAAAAACACATTTTTTTAAATTTTCGTTTATCTTTCAGACAGATGTCTGTTTGTTCCAGCAAATCTTCGAAACGGCTGGACCAATTTTAACTTGACTTTCACTTGCAGATAGCTGATACTATAAGGAGTAACTACGGCTATTTTTATTTTAGAAAAAGAATTAGGGTTTTGCTCAAAAAAATTAAGACATACCTAGGGATGAACCCGAGCGAAGCGAGGGTGAATCACTAGTTATTAATATTATAATGATCATATGATGCTGGTCCGGATGGATGGTGAGTCCCTGAATATTTACCTCAATGAGTTATCTCGATTAAAATATCGATAAAAACTGTAATAAGATACCATAGCATATTACGTAAGTAGTTTTTGTCTGGCTACTAATAAATTATTTGGAATTTATCATCTATCGCGCCAAAAGTCTAAAAATCAGACTTCACGAAAAGCAAGTAACGTCAAGCTTTAACGTTATAAATAACGTTTTCTTTACAAGTGGTGTTGTGTTTTTCATGTTGATGGTACTACATGTGACATCATCTTGAAGAAATTTGATATTTTTATAAAAGAAGTGTATTTGATATTTGAATTTAAGAAACACAAATAAGCTTATATTACTGATTTTGCTTGCAAATTCAAAACATCCAATAAACTCCCTTTGTGCAAAAATCACGTCACTCTGCAGAACTGAACCCTTTTATTGGGTAAAGGAAGAATAACCAAACAAACATATAAAAAATAAATAAATAAATATGTTGGGATATTAACACACAGCACCATGTAGTTCCATGGTATGCTACGAGGCTTGTGTTATGGATACCAGATAGTTGATACACTACACATATATCGCCTCTTTGCTTCAATAACGTGACAAGTCCGAAAGAGCCAAATTTTTTTTATTTGATATTTAAAATCGCCGTATCTGATTTTATTTTTTCAAAAAACGTGGTACCTTTTACACTAATAATAGCGAAACTATGAGTGGAAGAGACGGCGGTACTGTGCTAGATCGCGATATCGCGTTGTTGTTTTACAACGAGGTGTTTTGTTTCATCAACGAAACAAAACAGTTGTCGCTGTGGAAGTTGCTCTCGGATTTTAGTAAAAATGTGACATCTTAATAATATCACATTCTGGTTGCAAAGGTAGGTGTCATTTAATAATATAATATTTTGCATTTCATAATGTAATATGCGTGTTTAACACAGTGTTGGTGAAAAATGTGTTTAGAATGTTCCCTGTTAAAAATAATTATGTCACATTATTGCCGAAAGAACGAAAATTTTGCTTTATGTTATCTTAGGATGCTACATTGTAGATGATGAAACTTTTTCTAATACAAAAATCTAATTGTAGTTATTTGCTCATGTAACGTTATTGGATAAAAAATAAAAATTTATCGAGAATTATTCGTACATAATATTACGTTGTTTATACTGTAATAAATACTTACTTGTACTTATTTTTTCAAAACGCGATGGGATCTTGTTGTAAAAAATACTTGAACTTGCAATAGCAACTGCAAATTTAAGTGCTCCCATAGCAGTGGGTAGTACAGGTTTGTATATTGTATTGTATGTGTATTGACCAAAATATACCATTTGCCTCATATTTAATGTTTTACCGTAGGTATATTTACGCAAGATTTTAATATTTCATTCTTTGTTCCTAAAAAGGACTTACGTGATGAATTTGAAACTTGTAAAAATAAAGCACTGAAGAACGTCTAAAAGAAAGCTACGACACACATCAAAATAAAAAAAAGTTCTGTCTCGTGCAGAGAAAGATTATAATGAAAAAATCATGAAGTACTTGTTGCTGTGTACAACCTACAAGCAGTTTTTCAATGCCCCAAAAGAGACATCTCTGTCTTCTATTATAAGTCTAAATTGAATGTATTTAATTTAACTATATACAACATTTAATTTAACTATATACAACTATATACAACAGCTGCCTCGGTGGTGTAGTGGCTAGCATGTACGGCTGCACATCCTGAGGTCCTGGGTTCGAGTCCCGGGTCGGGCCAAGTTTAGTTATTGAGTCTTTCTGTATAGTAAGCCTCAGTAACAGCCCGGAGTTGGGAAGTTGGCGGTGTTTCACCCCCGTGCCTCGGAGAGCACGTAAAGCCGTCGGTCCTGCGCCTTAACTCTCACCGGTCGTGTCGAGTACTCGTCCCACCGGAGTATGAGAGTGACAGGAATAGAGAGTGCACTTGTGTCTGCGCGTACATTTGTGCACTATAATATCTCCTGCGCAGTTGGCTAGTCTCAATGAGATTGGCCGCCGTGGCCGGAATCGGTCAGGAGGACATTATACAACATTTAGAATAAATGCTTTGAAAGCTATGTTTGGGATGGGTCAAACGCTAACAGAGGTGTGAACGAAATCGGTACATGCGTTTACAAATATCTCGACAATCTGGATGTTGTGTTCTATTAAGATAATTATGCTTGCCAGCAGAAAAATAAATTTATGATCTGTATGTATCTTTAATAAAAACAATAGCAAATCTTAATTCAGTTACTCATAAGTACTTGATAAAAAGGTACATACGAGTGTGTACATCTCGCGGCAAGGATGAAACGTGTATGTCTCCGACTGCATATTCCTTCTTGAACTTTCATCTTTTTAGTAAGCTTTTATGCAGTCGTGCTTTTTTTATAATATATTTATTTATTTCCAGCTTTTTAAATATTTTTTCTTAACCATCTTTAAATCATTATATAACCTAAATTGTTACTTAAAATGAATAAGATAGGGATGCTATACCTTTTTGGAATCCTTGTTATGAGCCCTTTAATTTGATACCCATATTGCAGAAAAAGAGTATTTTTTTTACCTTAAACAATGAAATCTAGCAGCCCTCTATATTTTTTTAACGTCACCTATCTAAGAACACTTGGACTAATGATACGTATCTAACGATAGCTTAATAAAATAAATCTGTCGAGTGGTTTGAAAGATATGAGGGAATAAAGAATATTACGAACAAACAAACATACAAAGATAGGCGTGAAAAACATAATAGTTTCCTCGCTGTCGAGTAAAAAGAACAAGAATTTGGAATTAAAAAATGCTTACGATGAAAAACCTGATTTATACGATAAAAAAAGCAGATCTTATGGATTTGGTTAGGAAAAACCTAACTAACAATAATTATAATATCACAGGCCATTTTATGAATTTTTGTAGAATTGTGAGAATAGTGATTTTATAGATAACTACTTAAAAGGCTGCTCATGACACATATACCAAAGCAAACCCAAGACTAATAAATTTAAGACAATATGTGTGTGGCTGATGCAAAGGGCTATAATTATAAGTAAACATATGATTTTAAGTTAATAAACTGTCCTGACATTATGTGCCATGCCATGGCCACTAAGTGCGTTTAGTTGATTTATTTTGATCTGAGTATGTTAGATACTTGATTTGGTTAACTTGACTTATTATAAATGTTTAATTTTTACTTAATTATCATAGTCTGATTAATTTTTAAAGATTGTTAGCTTTTTGTTTAATTTTAAGCTGATATTTTAATTTCTTTAGTGATAAATACCTGCGTATTAGTTTTTAATGTACAATACGACTTGTGATGATTTTTTGTGATATCAGTCTGACTAAGTACTTAATAATCATAATATTTTGTAATAGAAATAAACGTTGTGGTTGCAATTACACTTTATTCCAATAAAAAATGGTTCTCAAATCTAAAGCTTTCATTTCAACAACGTTTCTTTATTAATATAACTCAGTAATATCACAAAAGTAATATCATCAAAACCGTGACAAACTAGTTTGTAACAGTCATCTTACTAAATATTTGCAGCAATAACGTGACATAATTTCCCCCTTTTTATAAATATGTCAATTTCTTGCTCAATTTTCAAATAGTCAGATATTTTGATGTATTTTCAGATAGTTTATTTGTCTATAATGTAATCAATTTTAGGTCAATGGTAAAAAGGCTATTCATTTAGACACGATAATTTTTTGAAACTTAAAAAACGTTCTCCTGTAAAATTGCGTTTTTCATGATAACACATTATTGAAGCAAAGAGGCGATATATGTAACTTTAAATACATACATATTATAAATATAAACACCCATGACTGGAATACAAACATTCGTACTCATCACACAAATAAATGACACCAGCGGGACTCGAACCCGCGACAACACAGCAAGTAGCACTACAAACTGAGCCAAACGTGCCGTCAAATATCTCCACATTTTTTATATCAGTAAGAATATTACCTAGGAAAAATGTAGAGGAAAATTTCACTGCCCTGTTTTTATTTTTCAGTATAATATTACGTGAATGGTAGCTTCCACCTTATGAATGGCGTACCTGCTTTTGTACATGGCTCCTTGTGTAAACTCTATTTCAAATGATTTGTTTAATTTACGCTTTTGCGTCCAGTCTTTTGTATGAAACTGGATAATGTGTGCCACGCATTTACATTTTCTCCAGTAAAATAATTTTAAAAGTTATTATGGTGATAGTATGGGAAAAGTTTATTATTAAGAAATCAAAAATTCTTGTATCATTAAAAAAATATTTTTCAATAGATGAAGTATTCTTCTTCTTTCTTCTTCCAAGCTAAACATTTTTTTTTCTTTGTTTGAATGTGATTACTTAAATTATTTGCGCATTATAGTCTTCTTTTTGAGACTCTTAAAAGCGGAACGATTACATAATTAAACTCAGCAAAAGTTAGTTTTTTAAAAAGGCGAATTTTAAGATGATCTACACCTGATACAATTTTATTTAAAAAAATCCTATAATCTCTCTTTAATTCAACGTTCTAATCATAAATATTGTTATTATTTTATATTATCATTTAACATTTATTAAATAAAATAAGATAAAATGTAACTTCGATATTTAAAAGAGCAACTGTTGAGTTTCTCGCCGGCTCTCCTCAGCAGAACTGCTTTCCGAGTCATTGGTAGCCTCCACACGGACTGACTACACTGACACTCTTTAAATTTTAGTGTCAATTTAAAAGTGCTTATAATGAGTCTAATTGAATAAAGTTTATTTTATTTTACTTACCCCCTCTTAGCTCGCAAAGCAATGTGAAGTTACCACCTTCTTCCAACGGACCCACCACACCTGCGACGTCGCGTCCTGCTTCGTCGTAAAGAAGCAACTGATGTGGAGGCACTGTTGAAAATAAGGTTTTTGTTAAAAACTAGGATTTATTACGTTAACAACACTATTAAAATTGTAAATACGAAATTATATATGTATAGTATGTGTCGGTCTGTGTGTTTGTTCTTTACGCTGTAGCCTCGGTATCTAGCAGGCGTGTGTCGCGTCACGACCACAGACGCGATAAGTTTAGTTATTGAACTTGCTCCCTAGAATTACTTTTTAACCTTTAGTATAGATTTCTCAGATATGAGATATTTTCCTGCAGTAAAAAGTATCCTGAATATTGACACGAATAACCAGCTATTATCATACAAAATTTCATCAAAATCTCTCCAGTGATTTTTCTGTGATGCGGTGACAGACAGACAGACAAAAATTCTAAAAACTATAGATTCGGCCTCTGTATCAATAATTATGTCTACTTCAATAAGATTTTCCAAAAAATATTTCATGTACAGATTCGGCTTAGTTACAATTTTATTATACGTATGGATTTGTCTGTCAAGGAATTCTCAGTAGTAGAAGTGAAGTAAGAAGTTATTCCACCGCCGTGCCTTGAAGCTCGAAGTCGGTCAGGATATCTTTCACGGTAACGGCTTAATAGATTAGGATGTAGTTCAGAATGAAAGTAGCTTACAACTTAGGATACAAACTAATATTCTATAATTAATATATATGCTTTTTAATTTTTCCGTATTTAAGGTAAAAATAGATTTCGGCACCTAGAAAATAAAATAAAGGGAGATACGTAGTCACCATCTATTTTTCCATAACAAGTGATAACAACTTGATGTTTTTAAATAAGAGATGCATTTATTAAATATGTTTAAAGCTATTCAATAAACCCTATACTAAAACAAAAGTAAATATTAGTTAAATTAAAAATTAAAAAAACCTCCCGACATGTAATTCGCCATTTTGTGGTAACGGCCATCTTGTATTAGAAATTTATCATAGTGTATAATATTCTACTAGTTAAGCTATTTTATTTGATACCCATATTGAGAGAGTTGTGAAAAAAAAATAATCTGCCATTTTGTGGCGGCAGCCATCTTGGACTAATTCACACATCGACTAATTCACCTTTCAAACAAAAAGAACAAAATCAAAATCGGTTCATCCCTTCAGGAGATACGATGCCACAGACAGACACACACAGACACGTCAAACTTATAACACCTCGTCGTTTTTGCGTTGGAGGTTAAAAGTATTATGTAATAACCTTTTCCGGTGAAAATTTCCAATCTTATACATAATATAATTTAACAAGGAAATAATTTTGATTTAACACAACATCTAATTATCGCGTGTAATCGTTGAAATAATTTAACTAACATATTATGAAACCTGTTAAGTTAACTAAGTTTAGTCGTGTTTTGTATGTCATGTATGTGCGTAGGTAATCAACACTGTATAGCGGTATAGCTTTACCGAAACCTTACTAAGTTGTACTACTCTGTACTAAAGCTCTCAAGTAATTTACCAATTACATTAATTTGCATGTACGAGTAATATAAATTACTAGCGACTTACCCTCGCTTCGCTTCCGGTTCGTTTCTAGACAAAAACAAATCTATCCCACGGGAACCGTACATTTTTCCGGGATAAGATATAGCCTATAGTCTTCCGCAGTTAACGGCCTATCTAATGCAAAAAGAGTTTTTCAAATCGGATTAGTAGTTCCTGAGATTATCGCGTTCAATCAAACAAACAAACAAACTCTTCAGCTTTATAATATTATAGTATAGATTGTGATAATATTTAAATTTTTTCTTTCGTTTCATTGATATTTCCTGTGAAAGTTTGTGAGTGTATGTATGTTGTATTATCATGATCTTAAGCGATTTAAATGACTTACTTACTTATAACACAGTTATCTTATTTTATACTAGCGGCTCACCCTGGCTTCGTTCGGGTTCATCGCTAGATACGTTTTAAATAGATATAAATAGCTATTAGCCAGCGTTAGCAATATAAATTTTAATTTTTTTTCGTTATTTTTTTTCATTTTTTCTCTTTATTAAAACCTTCCGTGGACCTTAAAGAACTTACGAAAAAAAAAATAACTTTATGATATGATATTAAAATTCAAATTGACTTTTATGTATTATTACGAATCTTTTGTACGGGAATATAGAAAAGTGTTGTTTTTAGACTTTTTCAGGCAATTTTTTAAATTTTTCTCTCCGTAAGAACCGTCCTCGTACTTCAAGGAATATTATAAAAAAAGAATTAGCGAAATCGGTTCAGTTGCTCTCGAGATTTCCGCTTAGCAACACATTCAGCGATTCATTTTTATATTATAGAGATTCAGACACTTATCTTCTTCTATCTGCACACATAATCAAATTGTAACTAAACCAAATCCTACATTAAATATATTTGGAAAATCTTATTCTTATAGACATTATTATTTTTGTCTGTCTGTCCGGAAACGCATCACTAGAAAATCACAGGACAGATTTTGATGAAATTTGATATGATATATGATGACAAAAGCTAGGTTTATAGAAGAATTTATTATATATTATTACTTAATATTTATTAGTTTAATGAAAAGTATAATATATGGTTACAAATCCCAAGTTGCCAGGTAGGGCCGTTTTTTTTATCAAGAAATAGAAGCAACTCGAATAGCAAAAGTGGCAAGTCTTCTTCTCTTTCTTTCTCGTTAAGGTAGCTCTTAAAATTTTTCACCGTGACCAAAATTTGTATTAGATATATGTATTTATAAATATTTCCGCCGATCTGCACTTTGGATGTGGACTATTGCCGCATTGAGGGAGACTCGTGCCCAGCGGTGGGATAAGGGCTTAAGGGAATAAGATGATATATATATATATTAGTCACAGAATTTCAAACAAATTTCCTTTTGCCTTTTCAAGTTAACAAAACGATTATATTACTTGAAAGAATAAAGCATGATTTAAACATTTTTTTTGTAGGCAGGCCATTGAACTTTACTTTGAAATATATGCTTAATGGAAAGTAAGTATAGAAGAACATATACATCAATCTATACTAATATTATAAAGCTGAAGAGTTTGTTAGTTTGTTTGTTTGGTTGAACGCGCTAATCTCAGGAACTACTGATCCGATTTGAAAAATTCTTTTTGCATTAGATAGCCCGTTAACTGAGGAAGGCTATAGGCTATATATCATCCCGGAAAAATGTACGGTTCCCGTGGGATAGATTTGTTTTTGTCTAGGGACGAACCCGAAGCGAAGCGAGGATGAGTCGCTAATGACTAATAACCACTAGGAATTTAAAAGAATTAGTGAAATTGGTGAAGTCGACATCAAACTTCTTCGAAGTAACAAAGTTACAAAGCACTGATTTGAAATATTAGCGTGAAATTGGTTTATAATAGTGGCAAAGTTTGGATCGACTTCAAAAGCTGTTAGGGGTCTGAATATAATTGAAAAAATTACCATAGACTTTGGTTCAACAATCAGATAAATAAACTTTTAATTATTATCGATATTGACCGACTTAAAAAAATGCCTATTGTAGCTGTATGCATATTTTTCATTTGCGTTACTAAATATCTGATAGGTGTTCCAATAGAATTTCAAGAGAAAGTTAAATTTCGATACATATTTTGTTTCGTATTTGTGCATAAAAGAGAAATTAAAAAAATATGGATACGGTCAAAGACCATACAATTTTAGTGGACTTCAAAAGGGATAAACACAACTTCAAGTGTATATTTTTTGTCTGTATGTTATGCGGAAGGTTTGTCAGTTATTTTATGATTTTGATATTCATAGTGTTAGAATTCAAGAAGTTCACTGACATAAAAACGTGTGTCTAGCGACAACATCTATACAGATAAATAAAATTGAAGTGTCTGTTTGTAATGCCAAAATAACAGCTTTATACTAAATGCAAATGGAATTATATACGAAACTTATAAGAAAAACACAATTTTTAAAATTTTTGTCTGTCTGTTTGTTCCGGCTAATCTCGGACACGACTGGACCAATTTTAACGGGACTTTCAGTGACAGATAGCTGATATTATAAGGAGTAACTTAGGCTATTTCTATTTTAAAAAAAAGAATTAGAGTTTCGCTCAAAAAAATTAAAACCTACCTAAGGACGCACCCGAGCGAAGCTAGGGTAAGTTGCAAGTCAACAATACGTGAAACATTTGGTATAATATCACTCTCTGCATATTCCAAGTATTTTAAAAATCTAAGTAACACCGAATGAAATAAGCTAGTTAAATCTTTTAAGAGCAAGTGTTAAGTACCACTGGAGCTACTCAGTATAGATTCTACGTTGCACTTCATTAGTATAAAGTAAACTGTACGATCCGCCGATAGATCTAACATTCCACGTTTGATTACACTTTCTGAATCAACTTATGTAAGACCTTGAATGTGGTTTTAATTAAGGATTGAGATGTTTTTATTAATTAACACAATCTGTGTAGATAATATATTCTTAGATTTACACGAATATTTGACATCCATACATATAATAAAATTGTAACTAAGCCAAATGTGGACATTAAATATTTTTTTGGAAAATCTTATTCTATTCTATCTGTCTGTCTGTCTGTGACCACATCACGGAAAAACCACTGGAGAAGTTTTGATGAAATTTGGTATGATGATAGCTGGTTATCCGGGTCCACACTTTATCCACTGGTTATCCGGGTCCAGTATACTTTTTACTGCGGGAAAAAATCTCATCTCTGAAAAATCTTTACAAAACGTAAGTAGGGACGAAGCCGAGCGAAGTGAGGGTAAGTCGCTAGTTTTAGATAAATCTATCCTTTCGGATTTTTTCGAGGATTTCTTTTGGATTTTGGCTTCTGACGCTTCAAATACTGTACAGCTATATTTGCCATTTCTTCCTCTACTCCACGATTCCTTATGCCATATTTTTATATTAATAGTGTTCCCCATAGCTTGAAATACAACCATTATCATTATTGAAAATTTGAGGAAAACATATGAATTAAATGTACTTATGTACGAGTATATAAAAAAAACTGATTTTTTATTGATAATACTCAAGCTTATCAATATAAACAAACTTAAAATAAATCGTTTGACAAATAGAAGAGTATAAAGTACTGAAAAGCTATGTCTTTGCCTTTATGTAGATTGTAGATATTTTATTAAAAAACAACACAATATTATCAGCCAGATTAGCTTGAATCATTTAGCACAAATAATTTTCTTTTGATTATTTATTTAGTTGAATATACTTTCAGTTCTCTACATATAGGACGGATACGTCTATCTGTACGTAGAATAATGATGGAAATATAAAATGCGTTAAAAAAAGGGTAGATAGAAATGTGTGTTCATAAACATTTTTACCATCCGCAACAACATCTGCGTACCCGTGTCTTGGGACAGTGACGAAATATCAGGACTTGAAAAATAATTTGAAAACATAATAAATGTCACATTATCCTACTACTACTATTATAAACGCGAAAATTTGTGAGGAGGGATGGATGTATGTATGTTACTCTTTCACACAAAAACTACTAAACGATATTAGATGAAACTTTACAGTAATAAATCTTATACGTCAACGTAATACATAGGTTATAGCCTATATAGGTTATTATATACGTATATAACACATACATTGAATACATACATATTTTATTGATTCACACGAGCAGAGTCGCGGAAAATCGCTAGTCTATATAGATAGATAAAATTGAAGTGTCTGTTTGTAATGTCAAAATAACAGCTTTACGCTAAATGCATATGGAATTATATATGGTACTTATAAGAAAAACACAATTATAATTTTTTTTGTGTCTGTCTGTCTTTTCCGGCTAATCCCTGAAATAGCTGGACCAATTTTAACGGGACTTTCACTGGCAGATAGCTGATATTATAAGGAGTAACTTAGGCTACTTTTATTTTAGAAAAAGAATTACGGTTTCGCTCAAAAAAAATAAAACGTACCTAGGGACCAACCCGAGCGAAGCGAGGGTAAGTCGCTAGTAGATTATGAAAACTATAATAATTTATCAATATCTAGCTTAGAAACCTCATAAGTCGATTCCCTTCGAGTCGATCGCAATGTTCCGATATATTTAAGACTACGCTCTTCTATCAGTCTTTCCATCTACTTTAGAAAAAGCTAAAGCTTCAAATTAAACATAAATATATATATTTTCTCACTTTCAAGTCTAGTAAATTACATTTACAGCTATTTTATTGCAAAGGGGCGATATTAACTTTTTTAGGGCAAGGACAGTTTGATAGTAAAATCATCCAACCAGTTGGTCGACTGGTTGAGTAAAGTTACACACTGCGGTGCACCGGTAAGTGCTCAGTCGAGAAATCTTATGTCAATTCAGCTTTTAACTACATATTTGATTTTATTATGTTGAGTGAAATACTTTGATATTAATCTATCTATACGTATAATAAAATTGTAATTACGCCGAATCTGTACATTAAATATTTTTTTGGAAAATCTTATTGAAATAGTCATTATTATTGAGAGGCCGAATCTATAGTTTTTTTTTAATTTTTATCTGTCTGTATGTCTGGGAACGCATCACGAGAAAACTTTTGGATGGATTTTGATGAAATTTGGTATGGCGGTAGCAGGTTATCCGGGTCAACATATAGGATACGTTTTACCGCGGGAATATATCATATATCTGCGAAATCTATACTAAACGTTAAAACGTAGTAGGGACGAACCCGAGCGAAGCAAAGACGAGTCGCCAGTTAAAATAGAAGAAGCAAAATGATACAAAAATTACCTGTAGCTACCTCACAATGCCTTGTGATGTTTTTTTTACAGAAACTATCAAATCTTTCGTTTAAGTCCTACTCCCAAACCATATAAATTTTGAAGGCTAAATGGGTTGAATCGACTTCGAGACAAAGGGTTGAATTATTTTAAATGATATTTATTTTAACGGTTAGTATAGAACAGACTACATATAAGTACATACATAAATATAGAAAAGTCGGTAAGTACTTTAAAAAAATTAAAAATATATCTCTTACTTGAGAAATGATTGATTCTCCATACAAACTTCCATCCCCCTTTTCACCCCCTTAAGGTATGATTTCCGAGTTAAAATCTATCATATGTCTTTCCCAGGGTCTCAAACTATCTTTATACTAAATTTCATATAAATCGCTTTAGTAAATTAGGCGCGAAAAGGTAACAGACAGACAGATATACAGACAAATAGACAGTTACTTTCGCATTTATAATATTAGTATGGATAGTATATCTTTTCTTATATTATCATTTAAAAATACATGAACCTATTAACACTTACCAACTACGTTAAGACGTATTTGAAAGTTCCGTGTCGGAGAGTTTTTGAAGTCCACTCTACATCTGTAAACCCCTTCGTCATCCAGCTGTACCGCTTCCACGTTAAGGGATGATGGTCTGGACATAGTGATGAATTTGGCCCTCTTTCCAAAAGCCAGGGGGTCTGACCAGTGGAGGGCCTTGTTGAAACTGCGTCCCCGGACATCAAAACTGGGGGGGAAAATATTAATTAATTAAAAATTTGTAAATTGTAAAAGTTTTACTTTAAGAAATCAAAGGCAATAGGTAAAATGACTGATATATGTACCTAATAGTAGTCTTTGTGTAATTCTAAGTCTATCTGTGGTAAATAAATCGGTACAGCCATTTTAGCGTGAAGGGATAAAAAACATGCTACAAACATATACAAAATGTCGCTATTATAATATAGAATAAATATACTATATATAATATATACATATGTAGGTATAGAAAAGTAGGTAAGTACTTTAAAAAATAAAAAAAAATGATATATGTTGAGAAATAATTGATTCCCCATACAAATTTCCATCCCCCTCTTCACCTCATTAACAGACGACACTACCCTATGTCCTTCCCAGGGTCTCAAACTATCTCCATACCAAATTTCATCTAAATCGATTCAGCGGATTAAGAGTGAAAATATAACAGACAGACAGTTATTTTCGCATTTATAATATTAGTATGGATTTCGGTTAGTTAATCACTGACCGTCATAGTCACGTTGTGTGTGATATTGAACATACTTGTATCATTATAAATACACTAGCGGTTCACCCTAGTTTCGTTCGGGTTCGCGCACTCGCACTACAAGTTTAGAACAAAACTAGCTGACCCGGCAAACGTTGTTTTACCATATAAATAATTTCCTATTACTAAAATAGCTATTAAAAAATAAGGGTTGATCGTAGAAGGGTGAAAATTGACGATTGTATGTATTTTTGTATGTTGTATCATAAAAAAATAGAAATTAAAAATTTTGTCTAAAAAATAAAAAAAAAATTTAGGGGTGGACTACCCCTAACATTTAGGGGGATGAAAAATAGATGTTGGCCGATTCTCATAGATACCGGATAAGCACAAAAAATTTCATCAAAATCGGTCAAGCCGTTTCGGAGGAGTATGGCAACGAAAACTGTGACACGAGAATTTTATATATTAGATTAAAATAGCGACAAATTGGTAATGTCACAAAGGTACTATCACAAAAATATATCATTTTCATATATTTTTAGATTTCTATTTTTCAACAATTGTAGAATAATATCTTAATTAAACCCTAAATGCGCTTAATCACGACTAAATTACAAAAGCGGTAACACAAACTCAAATCAATACAAATAAAATATCACAACCTGTAAATGAAAATGTGTTTAAAAGTAAATATTTGAAGCCCTTCATATCTATTGAACCATTTCGAAATGTAAACACTTAAATTTGCCCCGATAACTCTATTACGTATTCAAAAGCGCAAAATTGTACCAGAATGGCCTTTCGCTTTAAATTTAGTTTGTATTAGAATAAAGCTGAGTTTAGTTCAATGCTCAAAATGGTAGAAAGACCGAAGAAAGGTACTTATTATTTCTGTGAACTCGACCGTAAAATCTTTGTATAACCTAAAATGAAACTCAAATTTCTTTAGACATATTACTTACTAGCGACTCACCCTCCGCTCGGGTTCGTCCCTACTTACGTTTTAACGTTTAGTATAGATTTCTCAGAGACGAGATATTTTCCCTCAGTAAAAAGTATCCTATATGTTGACGCAAATAACCAGCTATCACCATACCAAATTTCATCAAAATCCCTCCAGTGATTTTTCTGTGATGCGGTAACAGACAGACAGATAGACAAAAATTCTATAACTATAGATTCGGCCTCTGTATCGATAATAATGACTATTTCAATAAGATTTTCGAAAAAATATTTAATGTACAGATTCGGCTAAGTTACAATTTTATACGGAACAACCCACCAGAATTTAATCATAATAGGATCAATTGTTTAAGAACGCATAAAGTACAAACACACGAACATTCATTTTTATTTATCATAATCATAATATATTAATATTATAAATCTGAAGAGTTTGTTTGTTTGTTTGGTTAAACGCGCTAATCTCAGGAACTACTAATCCGATTTGAAAAATTCTTTTTGCATTAGATAACCTGTTAACTTAGGAAGGCTATAGGCTATATATTATCCCGGAAAAATGTACGGTTCCCGTGGGATAGATTTGTTTTTGTCTAGGGACGAACCCGAAGCGAAACGAGGGTGAGTCGCTAGAATAAGATAAGTTATGATTCTCTAAACCATAATTCCAGCGTAGAAGTTCTGAAAGCGCTGACAATTTTTGTCTGTTCAGAAACTATATTATAAGATTTATAAAAAAATCTTTAAAAATGCAGAGTCTATAAAGCCATTTTGCGCAATAATAGCGCGAAGTAAACATCATAATGGCACAGTCCTGTGTTCATTCAGCCGAGTCCGTGTTTGACATTCGTAATTGGCTCGCAGTAAATCAAACAAATTATTCAATGTTTGTATAACGGAAAGAAAAGGTGAATACTATCAAATTAACGTATGAACAAGTTTTATTATTTCTTTAAACTTTTGTTATTTCCATCTATACTAATATTTTTAGTTTGGCTTAGTTTATAGTAACCCTACTTGCTGTGCCAGCGGTCGCGGGTTCGAGTTCCGCTGAGGGCATTCATTTGTGTAATGAGCACGAATGTTTGTACTCCAGTCATGGGTGTTTATGTTTATAATATGTATCTATTTAAAATTATATATATGTAGTGTATCAACTGTCTGGTATCCATAACCAAGGCCTCGTAGCTTACCATGGAACTAGATGGTGCTGTGTGTTAACGTCCCAACATATTTATATTTATATTATAATTGCGAAAGTAACTCGGTCTGTCAGTCTGTTTGTTACCTTATCACGCATAATCCGCTGCACCGATTTAGATGAAATTTATTATGGAGATAGTTTGAGACCCTGAAAAGGATATAGGATAGTTTCATCCCGGACATCATTCCTTAAAGGGGTGAAAAGGAGGGTGAAAATTTGTATATATAGTAATCCATCATTTCTCAAATAAGAGATATAAAACTCATCATAACGAGTATATAAAATATAACAAGAATATAATAAGTATTATACTATCTATTTCTTAATCGTTAAAACGTAGGGGACGAACCCAAGCGAAGCGTGAGTGAGTCACTAGTTTATGATTAAATGTTTTAATGAACTAATTTTAATATTACAATCAGAATTTTATTAAGAATGCGAAATTTTATAGTGTGTGTTTCTAATTCCTTCAAGCTAAAACGACTGAGCGGATTTAGATGAAATTTTACAAAGGCATAGATTTTGACCTGGTAACATAGGCTAATGTATCTCCCTAGATACAGTAGCCTATGTTACCAGGTCATCCCTATACAGTTAGATCGAAATGACTTAACTTTATAATACGAAATTGCATAATATGTTCAGTTCAACTTGAACCCTACAATCCTTGTAAGCCAATTAATTAATATGAAATTAATGATTTTTTTTTTATTTAGCTGTAAAATAAAAAATAAATCATAATGCATAAAAAAGTTTTTTTTTTTCATCACTGTAACCACCTTGAAATCTGTTACGTAAACAAAAATTAAAAAAAAAACTCCAATTTTAAATCTGTCACCCATTTCCAAACACGCGCACAAACAAACAAACCAACAAAAAAAAGCTGATGATTTGACATCCTAAATAAACCACAGAATCAAATAAATAATTCACCACACAAATATAAAGCCATATTACTTTAGTATATTATGCGTTAAATTAAAATGTCCATACGATATGGTTGAAATTCGACCAAAATCATTATTGGAAGGAAAACATATATGAAGAGAATTTACTTATATATATATATATATATATATATATATATATATATATATATATATATATATATATATATATATATATATACACACTAACTAACAAAAAATATTTACTGATAACACTAAAGCTCGTCAATAGCTACAAATAAAAAAAAGAAATCGAACAGAAGATAGTTTGATATAAAATAGCGACCCACCCTCGTTTCGATCGGGTTCGTCCCTAGGTTGCTTCCTCATAGAAACTTTCATCCCTATTTCATCCCCTTATTGGAGTGAGAGAATGTAGGATTATTTCCAGGATAAAAACTATCCTATGTCCTTCCCAGGGTTTTAAACTATCTTGTTCGCAAATTTCATCTAAATCGGTTCAGTAGTTTTAGAGCCTATTCGATACAAACAAACGAACAAACAAACAAAAAAATCTTTCCTCTTTATAATATTAGTATAGACTATACATGTTTATTTATTTGGCCTTTTTTCATACCGAAACGGAGTGACGAATTGATGTGACTTCTTTAAAGCTACTTATAGTTGAAGTGCGAGAGAGTGATTAAAATAAAAAATTAAACAGTGCGTGTATGAATGTGTACACGCGCAAGTAAAACTTCTGTAGGTCATCGGTACTCTTTATGAAATTCAATTTATGTTTTAAATAATTAGTATAGGTGAGATACTAAAAATAACGCATATTAGGCATATTACAATCATATATTTATAGAATATTATTTAAGGAAAGAGTATAATATTATATATCATTTGTCAGACAATAACAACGGTTACCATGGCAACAAACGTACGTACATGTTTCCGTAACGCATTCACCAGCTTACCCCCCAAGTCAAGCGTGCGTAAAGAAGTTGTACTTTAAAAACGACCACAGGGTGGGAAAATGTCAATTCCAGTGGAAAAACAAATATAATAAACTCATACACGTGTAAATTCGATAATATGGTTGTTTTGTGTAGAGAAAGAGCGAGAATAGATAACTTCATGGTTATCTAAGGATGAGCGAAGCTAACGTTATGGAATGTAGCTAGTTCTTTTATTTTTTAATCCCCGACGCAAAAAAGGGGTCTTATAAGTATAACGTGTGTATCTGTATATATGTGTGTCTGTCTGTAGCATCGTAGCGCCCAAACGGATTAACCGATTTTAATTTAGTTTTTTTCTTTTGTTGGAAAGGTGACTTAATCGAGAGTATCATTACGTAGTATAAAACAAAGTCGCTTCCCGCTGTCTGTCCCTATATATGCTTAGATCTTTAAAACTACGCAACGGATTTTGATGCGGTTTTTTTTAATAGATAGAGTGATTCAAGAGGAGGGTTTATGTGTATAATACATACATAATATAGTAGAGAAACACTGATAATTTTAGAGGTTTCTTCACTAAAGTTGAAAAAGGGATAGGATGAGGCACGCTAAATGGCATAATTATTTTAATTGCATCTGCCCCTCTTGATAATACTCGTACCTTCGAAACCCATTAAAATTCTGATCTCTTACAAATAATCAATTTGTAATATTCTCTATTGAATAAAAGAAAAATATATTATATTTTTTACTACTGTTATCTATTATGCAAAATATAATGCATGCATATGCTTTAACGTTTTTCTTTTCAGTGATTTCAATATCAACAGTGGATATTTTCGACAAACCGACTCTAAAGTTCTCAATCTTCTTAGATTTAGAAGGCCTGTTAAGCGATAACACCATATGTAGCTGTGACGAAACACTCAAAGACTTTTTATATGTCGTTCTGTTTCGCCAGATTTGAATAAAAAGTGCGAGTCCAATTCGCACACGAAGGGTTCCGTGCCATTTTACATTTACTTTTTATTAATATGACTTTTACTCTACGTATGCAGGATATTAACTTCGATAATGGAATATAAATATTAAAAAAATGATTCTTGTATTTTATATTTTTTATTTGTATTTATTTTTATAATTTTTTTTTGTTATGGCCGCAATAGAAATACATACTCTCTGAAAATTTCAACTCTCTACCTGTTACGGTTCGTTGGATACAGAAAGACGGACGGATGGACAGCAGAGGCTTAGTAGTAGGGTTCCGTTGGCACCCTTCGGGTACGGAACCCTAAAATACATATATACATATACATATATGTCATGTAATTTTATTAGGTTTCGAGATAATAAACTCGTGAACATAATAATTGAATGGAGTTGGTATTTTATTTGTCCGATACTCCATCACGTCGGAAACAGCTGTTTATTCAATCTAAACAAGACATTTGAATCGTTAAAAGCTACCATAGAAAGTTTAACCTCAAGAGAGCAAGTTTTTATTTTTAAAATAAACAAGTGAGAATGAGCAAATGAAAAGTAGATAAAGTGGCTTACTTTTAACGATAAGTTTTTGCCTAAAATTGTAGCATTTTGAGTACCTCGAATTAGTGATCTATTCTGTAATATTGTATTCAGCTCTTTTTAACGTCCCATTGCTGGGCACGAGCCTCCCTTCAATACGAGGGGAATCAAACCATAGTCCACCACGCTGGCGAAGTGCGGATTGGCGGACTTCACATGTCTTTCGAAAACTTGCTAGGTTCTCTCAGACATACAGGTTTCCTCGCGATGTTTTCCTTCACCGTAAGGCAAGTGGTAATCATGTTAGAAATGATTCGCACATGAAAATATCATATATGCGAAACCCGCGATTTGAACCCGCTTCACTCGGTTTCTCAAGCGAGCGCGTTGCCACTGGGCTACCACTGCCTTTTTTATGTAATACGACAGCTAAATTCGCGCTTATATTTCTTACATCTGTATGAAGAATATTCGCAGATGCAGCTATCGAAATACGTTATTACAGAATAGACCTCCTTAAATTCCTTCAGAATTGGTAAAGATAGTTAATACCTATATCGTAACATACGAACAGAATAAAGACACACAATAAAATTAGATACCTCTTCTCAAAAGTCGGACAAACGAACATAAAACAAAGTAAGCATATCTATAGATATAATAAAATTGTAACTGAGTCGAATCTGTACATTAAATATTTTTGTGGAAAATCTTATTGAAATTGTCATTATTATCGATACGAATCTATAGTTTTTAGAATTTTTGTCTGTCTGTCTGGGAACGCATCACGAGAAAACCACTGGACAGATTTTGATAAAATTTAGTATGATGATAGCTGGTTATCCGTCAACATATACTACTTTTTACTACGGGAAAATATCCCATCTCTAAGAAATCTATACTAAACGTTAAAACGTAACTAGGGACAAACCCAAGCGGAGCCAGGGTGAGACACTAGTATCTACTAAAATTTATTTACACTGGATACTTCTGATATTTGCCAAAACAAATAACTCTATCCCATATAAACAAATAACTTGACAAACATTTAATTTACAACTAAGTTCTTATGTATAATTTTATTATACCCACTATATTTCGCTCTCGTATTTTATTTAAGGCTTATAGATTTTTCAGAGATGAAATATTTTCCGACAGTAAAACTTATCCTATATATTGATCCGGATAACCAGCTACCATCATAACAAATTTCATCAAAATCTGTCTAGCGGTTTTCTCACGATGCGTTCCCAGACAGACAGACAAAAATTCTAAAAACTATAGATTTCGGCCTCTGTATCGATAATAATGACTATTTCGATAAGATTTTCCAAAAAATATACAGTATACAGATTCAACTCAGAATTTTATTATATATATAGATAAGTGCTTCGCTCCTTAGGTTCGCGGTGCGATGTTAATCTTATATCTTCTTCAGCATAAAATGCTAAAACAAACTTTCAATTCTGGTAGTAGCGAGTAGATAAACGCCAAATCTAGTTAACAAATAATATCTTGGTGGTTAAATTCATACTAATATGTGAAAGTAAATCTGTGGCAATGGTAGCCCAGTGGTAACGCGCTCGCTTGTGAAACCGAGTAAAACGGGTTCAAATCCCGGGTCTCGCACCTCTGATATTTTCATGTGCGAATCATTTAACATGATTACCACTTGCCTTATGGCGAAAGAAAACTTCGTGAGGAAACCTGCATGTCTGAGAGACGCTAGCAAGTTTTCGAAAGACATGTGAAATCCACCAACCCACACTTGGTCAGCGTGGTCGACTATGGCCTGATCCCCCTCGTATTGAAGGGAGGCCCGTGCCCAGCAGTGGGACGTTAAAAAGAGCTGAATACATACTAATCTATCTATTTGTTACGCTCAAACCACTAAGAATATTTCTACGAATGGCCAGGATAGTTTGAATGGAGATGTATAAATAAAGATGTTTCTTCGATTGTAATGGAACTTTGGTGAGTTGTTCTACGTACGGTACGTATCCTGGTTCAAAAAAGAATATTTTGACGACAAGTTTGACGCAGTTTGTAGTGACCCTACTTGCTGTGCCAGCGGTCACGGGTTCGAGTCCGCTGGGGTCATTTATTTATGTGATGAGCACGAATGTTTATACTCCAGTCATGGGTCATATTTATAATATGTATGTTTTTAAAATTATATATGTGTAGTGTATCAACTATCTGGTGTCCATAACAAGCCTCGTAGCTTACCATAGAAGTAAGATGGTTCTGTGTGTTAATTTCCCAACATATTTATTCATTTTATTATTATACTTATTTTGTATGCGTTCCTAAACCAATTATCCCTAGGCATCCGATTGAAGCGAGGATAAGCCATTACTATGTATATAAAGTACACAAATCTCATTAGCTATATCTAAAATACATAGTACAGTACATATTATATATGTACGTACGCGAGACGCCAAGAACTGCTATCCAGATATTTGTACTTGCTTCATTAACCGTACTAAAGCTATTAGATTCGAGGCATAATTACTCAGAAACATACATTCTGTTTGAACAGAGGAGCGTATTAATTAAATTGGTTAAAAGGTCTTGTTTTCTAGTTTATGTGTATCATGTAGAAATAATCTAATATATTTAAAAGAGCAATTCTTGTATATTCATATCTTTATTTATTTATATCAGCGAAACGGAAACGGTTCTAACGATTTCGCTGAAATTTGGTATGTGAGGGTTTTCGGGGGCGAAAATTCGATCTAGATTAGCCTTATGTCTGGGAAAACGTGTGTTTTAAAGTTTTTATGCGGTTTTCTTTCGTATATTTTTACGCACGATATGGTCGATAATTTCTTACGTTTAGGCATGAGCATCGCCATTACGCAAGATTGATTAGTTCGGTTTCGAATCCCGGTCGACTGTAAAGTTTTTACTTTTGTTTTTTTGTTTTGCTTTTGTATTTATTCAAGTTTTTTTTAAAAAAAAAAAGATATTATTGTTCTTTTGGTCAAAAACTCAAACTTGAAAATTTGAGGAAAACATACAGATATGAATAGAATATACCTATCTACATATGTGTATGAATAAATTAATAGTAAAAAAACATTTTTTAAAACAAGCTTTTATTTAAATGCTCTAAAAAGAAGAAAATAAACTTTAAAATAAATCAAATCCAACAATTTATTATATTACGCAACTTATATGATATTTACGTGTGTAGATACACTAAAGTGTATAACTTATCTATGTAAGAAAAAAAATATCATCAATATATGTATATACTTATATAAACATTATTATATTATTATGTATATGTATGTATACATTGTATAATAAAAATATATATGGTAAATTTAGTATTTTATATATGTAAATTTTTATGTACTAGTATGTTTATTTATATTAAGTTTTAATGACTTGCACTTTATGCACCTTTCCGCTCTTCTCACTTATTTTCCTGTATCCTTTTCTATCGGTTGCCTGTAAGAGATCACTTTTAGTGATAAAGCCGCTTTTGCACATCTCTTTAATTGTATTTTTTTGTTAATGTACCATTTTCGTGTCCAATAAAGTATTATAAATAAATAAATAAAATGAAAAAGGAATAAAAAAAATCCTCTTCTAAGTAAAATTCTCTAAGAATACAGATGATGTCACGTGACAAAGTTAACGTCTTGGCAGAAAGTGTGAACCGTAAAAGAACTAACGTGCATTCAAAATCGTCTCTTAACCAAAATTGTCGACAAAGTGGTTGTGTCGAGGAAAATCTTGTAATACCTGAGCATATTTCATGCAATACTCGTATGCTATATTTTATTGTATTGCAGATTTTTGATACTGTATTCGCTAAAGGCTTTATATATATATATATATATATATATATATATATATATATATATATATATATATATATATATATATATATATATATATGTTTAATATTGCGTTTTTTTTTTATTTTTTAGTTTTTTACCTCACTGTGGCCCAAAAGGAAGGTTTTGACATCTTTTATGTATACCTATGTAGGGATGTCTGTCTGACCACTATGTTCTTTCGTAATTTCTAAACGACTTAATCGATTTAAAAGAATTATATATACGTTGTTAGACTCATTTACGAGTAGAAATCATTTTTTTTTAATTTTTATTTATTTATTTATTTATTTTTTTATTTATCATGGTAGTTAAGGCGATCACAAAAATATACACAATTTATTAGGTAAAAATATTTCGGGATTACAAAATATCACTAACAGGCCAATACTAAAAATTTGCAAATAAAAAACATACGAGTACATATATATTTTAAATAAAACTATTTTTTCGGATTATTTCGCGGATTTATTTAGATTTTTGGTTCCCGACGTTTCGAATGCTTTACAGCAGTCATGTTCACGGGTCAAACTCTACCGATTGTCCTTATATAATATTCGCATAAATCTAAGAAAGTATTTCATACATATGTATGTAATTCTCTCTTTGTATGGAATTTAAATGTATATATTAGAAGAGTGCTTACATATCGTATAGGAAACTAGCATTTTTAAGCATTAACCGTGTGCTTTTTTATATTCCATAATGATTTGATTAATTAAAGTCAACACCAAGCCGCTAGACCTAAAGGGATAATATTTTGATAAAGGCAGTAAGTCATCACTGAGATAGGCTTTTTTGAAATTTAAGCCATGAAAATGGATTTAGGATGTAAAAAGGGTCATGACTTTTGGGTTTGAATAAAGAATATCGTAACTATTATTTGAATAAGTAGCCCAAAAATGTTGCCCAAAAAGTTAAATGTTTATTATACTCATAATTATCCACAAATAGTATATATGTATGTCTAACTATTATAGTCAAGTCACAATATAAGTTAACTAGCGACTCACCCTCGCTTTGCTCGAGTCCGTCCCCAGGTTGCTTTCCCATACAAACTTTCATCCCCATTTTCACCCCCTTAAGGGATAATTTCCAGGATAAAACTATTATATATCCTAGGGTCTCAAACTATCTTCTTACCACATTTTATCTAACTCAGTTCAGTTGTTTCGGAGCTTATTCGGTACAAACAAACAAACAAACAAATCTTTTCTCTCTATAATATTACTATAGATACAGTGACAATAAATTCAATAAAACAATAAAAACCGGCTTACTCTCCGAACTTACGGCATACGCCACGACCAACGAAGCGTGAAGTCGCTCGTACCAAACGTTACTACGATATTTCACGTGTAAGTTTGACGTCACATAGACTGAGCTCTATACTGATAGTACTTGAGAAGATCGTTTGCCCTATTTCTTGGGGAATAAAGTCTTTAGAAAAATAGATATAGGATTTTTCGTGAATATCCACCAATATTCATAGGAAAGTAGGTGAGTTGTTAGAGTAATCGTGTTTGCGTGAATGTGATTTAATAAAAAATGGAAGTATTTGTTTATGATAGCCGCTTCGACTCCTGTGTTAAGTAATTTGGGCAAAAAAATTTTAAAATCTATTAAACATGGCGGAATAATTAATATTTTACGCTTCAGTTCCTGTGTGAAGTAGTTTGGCAAAAAATATAAAAAATATATATCTATATTAGGACATTAATACACAGCATCATCTAGTTCCATGGTAAGCTACAAGGCCTGTGTTATGGGTACCAGATAGTTGAAACACTACACATATATAACTTCAAATACATAGTATATATTATAAATATAAACATCCATGACTGGAGTACAAACATTCGTGCTCATCACACAAATGAATGCCCTCAGCGGGACTCGAACCCGCGACCGCTGACACAGCAAGTAGGGTCACTACAAAATGTTTTTAGTTACGTCACACAACGGATAAAAATAAAAAGTTTTCTATTGTGTCTATATCCTTAATATTTAAGGCTAGTATCCATTAGTGTAAGGATGTATAAAACGGCTACAGCAGTTTCATAGATTATCCTCTAAACACGTATAATGTACATAAATAAACTTTCCTCTTTGATTAAATAATAAGATTAAGATATAAAGATGGTGTGATAGTAAGATGGCGTTAAAAGATAAATTAATTAAATAAAACTATCTTTTCGGATTATTTCGCGGATTTATTTTGATTTTTGATGATTGCTGTAAAGCGTTCAAAACGTCGGGAACAAAAATCAAAGAATCCGCGAAAAAATCCGAAAAGATAGTATTCTTTAAAATGTCAAATATTCGCGTAAATCTAAGAAAGTATTATAGATTAATTAGCGACTAACTAAGAAACTATTATAAATAAAGTATAAATTAACTGATGAAATTTGGTATGATGATAACTGGTTATATAGGATACTTTTTACTGCGGGAAAATATCTCATCTCTGACAAATTAATACTAAACTAAAATACATGTTTCCTTTTTAAGCCGTCAAGGTCAAGAATAAAAACTTTTTTCATTAGAAGATAAAAAATAAAATGTAATAATGTATTTCTAAAAATAATATTCTCATTTACTAACTTATAAGGTATAACTTATGTAATAATTTTTGGTTTAACAAAACTAGAAACGAGCTTTCAATTCAATTCGTAGTATTTAATTTTTTAAAAGAAAGTAGATGAGTTTTTTTACTTTACTGGTAAGTGAAAAGTTCTATACATTATTTTTATACAAAGTGTACCGAAAAATCGAAAACTAAAAAAAGAAGCAAAGGCTTGCTAAATATCACTTTTCACATCATACAAATAATCCTTAAGTTTGTTTGGTGTTAGCTAAAAATGTATTGGCTTGATAAAATACAAGCGACTCACCTTGGCTTCGCTCCGGTTTATCCCTAAATTGCTTCCCCATACAAATTTTCGTCCCCACTTTCACACCTTAATTTCCGGGGTAAAAACTATCCTATATCCTTCCCAAGTTACAAAAATATCACATTATACATCATCATCCAAACAGTTTTAAGGTTCTTCAGTAAATTAAATTTAAATATCCCTGTACCTCAACCCGCTCAAACTCACAACTTGCACCGTATAAGACAGGTAACGAAGCGGTAAGACACTCGACTCTTCTGCTCCAATGAAATTTCAATATAGGCTACATTGTCGAGCTGGCATGTGGGAAGAAATGTGATTGCCTTTGATGCCGACCCACCTTTGAACCTTCCGTTAATATTATATAGTTAAATATATAGTATTTCAAAAAATATGCGTACGTTTGTTCATCCTTACAATGAGGCGAAGTGTTAGCAACTTTCTGCTGTCCACCAAAACCTATCAATTAGCTGTAGCAAACCTTTCAAGGTCTACTAAAAACAAGTGGACCATGAAATACGCAATGTACACTAATATTATACAGAGAAAATATTTGAATATTTGTATGTTTGTAACGAAAAAACTCAAAAACTAGAAGACCGAAGATTCAGATGAAATTTGTTAAAAAATAGTTTAAGACCCTGAAAAGGATATAGGATATTTTTTATCCCGGAAATCATCCGTTCAGAGAGTGAAAATGGCGGTGAAAATTTGTATGGGGAATCAACCGAGGGACGAACCCGAGCGAAGCGAAGGTAAATCGCTAATAAAAAATGTTTTTTAAAGAAGAAGTGATTTTTTATATCACCACAATTATTCCAACTTTAGTGGTAGTATTTTTTCTTGAAATTTAGATGAGACCACTCTTGAGGTCTTGAGGCATAATTTATCTATTGAAAAAGAATCATCTTTCTTGACGTTGATAAAATTATCGCGTCACATATATCTAAAAACGGGTATATGTGAGGCTCCTTTTTGTCGGTAAAAAAGTAATACATATGTATATACTCCTATGTGCATTTGGGGTTTACGAACATCGCTCGAATCGAATTCAATCGAATATTAATATTCGATTCGAAATTTTTCGAATTATTCGAGATTTTTCGAATTATTCGATTTTTTTCGAATTATTCGATTCGAGTTTCAATTTATTATTATTAATATTCGATTCGGAACGAATAATTCGTGAGTACGAAATATTCGCACACCCCTAATGTGCATATCTTACGTTATATCTGACGTCCTTTACGGAATAGCCAAAGGAAATAGAGTTCACAATCACTACGATATCTACTCTTTCTATTAGACCTCTTCCGCTTGTTCCAATGATATTTTTATTTTCGGACATTTTTAACCAAGTCCCAAAAAGAGGAGGTTAAAAATATACACGCTATTCCAGACATTTCGAATTTCAATTCATTCGGGGAAGATTAAAAATTTAAAATTATCGCAATGTCATCATATTCGATGTGGTTTTTATAAGCGACTGACATTTTGACGACACGTTTGGCTCAGTTTGTAGTGACCCTACTTGCTGTGCCAACGGTCGCGGGTTTAAGTCCCGCTGGGTACATTCATTTGTCTGTTGCCGTTGGTTGGTTGTTTTTCATTGAACTGTCTGTCTGTTACAGCATCACAAAAAAACCACTGGAGGGATTTTGATAAAATTTGGTATGATGATAGCTGGTTATCCGGGTCAATATATAGGATACTTTTTACCGCGGGAAAATATCTAATTTCTGAGAAAAAATACAAAAACTGCAATGTAAGAGTATGTATACTAATACGTACAACATAAAAAATTGGTTTTTGGTCATCTGAACGCGGGCGGAGCCGCGGGCAATGTTAGTATCTTAATAAAATTTTTCAATCAATTTTAACCTAATTGTCGTATCAATTACAATACCATAATTTAGTATCTTGGAGCTGATCTGATGATGCAGCCAGGTGGATAGTGGAACTCTTCAGCGGCTATTAGTAAACTCCACGAGTTTGGGCTCATATGATTCATCTTCACGAGTTCCAAACATTCCAATTCACCAAAAGCGTATTTTTCTTTTTTAGTCTTTTAAAACTAATATTATATATTGAATATTAGCAACTCACCCTCGCTTCGCTCGGGTTCGTCCCTAGGTTGCTTCCCAAAACAAAAATTAACTAATGATTTTTTTTTTGTGGTACCCTATTTTTTTTCTAAAATAAAAATAGCCTTAGTTACTCCTTATGAAATCAGCTATCTGCCAGTGAAAGTCCCGTCAAAATCGGTCCAGTCATTTCAGAGATTAGCTGGAACAAACAGACAGACAGACCGTGTATACATTTAGTAAAAAGCGGTTATTTTAATATTACAAACAGACAATCCAATTTTATTTATCTGTATAGATATCCTCGTTTCGCCCTCCTAACATTTTTTAACTATGTTTTTGGATTGCCTGCACTTGTTAAAGTATATTATTTGTTAGAACACTTATTTGTGGTTGAAAAATAAGTGCTTTTACACAATATTCAAGGACAGTAAATTCTTTTGCCAAAAGAAATAACGGTATTTACAGTAAGAGATAAAAATTACAAATAAAATTTCTTTCACTAACAAAGTCAATTTTGTTTGACCAAATCTCTGAATTCAGAGTCGAATTACTTTAAACGTTCCCTCTAAAGAAAGTATAAAATTATCACAAATCTCCTTACATTTTGAGCAAGATTGTCAACGCAGAGGTAACTGTTATGGTTGTGACACACCGGGTCATAATTTAAATAAATAATCTACTTTGACGGCACGTTTGTAGTGACCCTACTTGCTGTGCCAGCGGTCGCGGGTTCGAGTCCCGTTGGAAGCATTCATTTTTGTGGTGAGCATGAATGCTTGTACTCCAGTAATGGGTCTTCATATTTATAATATGTATGTATTTAAAGTTATATACTCGTATATGTAGTGTATCAACTACCTGATATTCGTAACATAAGCCTCGCAGTTTAACATAGAATTAGATGGTGCTATGCGTTAGTGTCCCAATAAATTTATATATTTATTTGAAAAACAAAAACAAATCTATCCCACGGGAACCGTACATTTTTTCGGGATAAAATATAACCTATGTGCTATTCCAGACTATAACCTATCTCTGTGCCAAATTTCATCCAGATCCGTTCAGCCGTTCTGACGTGATTGAGTAATAAACATCCATCCAAACTTTCGCATTTATAATATTAATGGGATTAAATTGCTTCTCGGTCTATGTATGAAAGAATAAAGACACTACTTTATTTTTGACATCCAATATTTTAGACTATTGTATAATACTAGCATTCTAATTATGATAATACAATATTATTATTATTTTTTAATTCATCCTTAAATTAGAAGTACCAATCTATCTGTTTCATACCGCTCGCTTTGCCAACTCGTATGGTGCGATAGAGAGAGTTGCAAACCTTAGAGGTCCTACTTTTCCTGTTTGAAATATTGTTTCGGGCAATAACGTTTTCACCCCCCTAAACATTTACGAAATGAGACAATTTTGGTCTCATTAGATTCAGTACACCTTGATCTAAGTCTGTACGTTTTTCTTTTTTAGTAATTAAGTTTAGTTTAATTAAAAAAAAAAAAACGCCCGAGGAAGTTTTTAAGTCAAAAATACAGATATTTAGATGCTAATAGCTTTTATCACTCGCAATATTTCTTTTTACCTAGTTTTTCATTATATCTACAACATTTCCAAAAATTATGAAAATTAGATGTTTGTTTATGTTAATGGGGGGAAAAACGTTATCGTTTTTTGTATGAAAATTTACAGCTTCACAATCCTACTATTTTTTATATAATAATATTTTTTACTGGCGACTCACCTCGCTACGCTCGAGTTCGTCCCTAGTTACGTTTTAAGGTTTAGTATAAATTTCTCAGGGATGAAATATTTTCCCGCAGTAAAAGTATCCAGCTATCGTAATACAAAATTTCTTTAAATCTCACCAGCGGCTTTCTCGTGAAGCGGTCACAGACAGACAGACGGAAATTCTAAAAACTATAGATTCGGCCTCTGTTTTTAAAAATAATGACTATTTCAATAAGGTTTTCCAAAAAATATGTAGGTAATGTACAGACTCGACTCAGAATTTTATTATATATATAAATTTATGACTATGGCTATAGAACAATGAAGAAAAATATAAAATATCGTCAGGCTTGTCTCTACGAGACAAGATACCTGGGAGTTAGGTTTTTGAGTGAATTTTTGAGTTTTGTGAGTTATTAAGCATTACTTATAAGTGTGCCACCTCCCTAACTCCACGTTTAGTTCCCGAGGGGTGAGAGAACAAAATAACATTTTTATAATACAACCCTCAAGGTTACTCTTTATCATAACTTTTGTTTCCTCCGCTTCTAATTTGATTTCCTTATCAGTTAAAATTTTTTAATGTTTAATTTTAGTCTTAAAGTTGAAATAAGTTTTGGAGTTAATATACATAAATATTTAAAATAACTAATATACAACCTATATTGTCATATTTTCGAGATTAGCTGTAACAAATGGACATTAAGCTGTGGTTCTATCAGAGCAATTTGAAAAACACTTTTTATCCGACTGTGGCGAACCTCAAAGGAGGGTTATGTGTTTGACTTTTATGTATTGTATGTATGTCTGATTCTGTATTCCCTCGTAATTACGAAACTGCGTAAATGATTTTAATAATTCATATTTCATTAGATTCGTCTTACATGTTTAAAAGCAACTTGGGCTCAGAAATCTATAATCATAAAATTGAAACTGATCGCTGTCTGTACATGGATGATATTTGAGAATAACTATTATTGTGAATCTTTATTAACGCAATAGAACCCAAAACAATGATTTTTAGTTTTTTGTCCGTTTGTCTGTTAGAAACAGCTGAACCGATTTGGGTGCTGTTTTCTCTAATGTATTGTGGTAAGCTTCACTTAACATTTTGTATTTGTTTTATTTCAATCGGTTCCTAAATAAAAAAGTTATGTCCATTTAAAGAATCATCTAGAGGCGAACCCGAGCGAAGCGAGGGTGAGCCGCTAGTTCAAAATTTCAAACCAAAATTAAAAAATTGTAAATAAAAAAGGCAATGTTATGACTCAATATCCATTACGCTTTAACGGCGTACAATAAATAAATAAGAGTAAAAACATAATGTTATTTAAAATATTGTTAGGTTTCCAATAAATATGAGTGAATATCATATTTTCATATTATTTCTAACGCCTGGCAATCTACAGGTGGAACTTACAGTGCTCTAATAAACAATGTATATTGGATATTCTATCTACGTACGTTGATGGCAACCATATTGCCATCCATATATTATATAGGCTGAATGTTTGTCTGTTATACGTTTTATTATTAGATTTACTTGAATTTATTTAAGATGATAAATTAATTTATTACAAATGTCTGTTTGTCACTAATTCTTTTATCAATTTATTTAAGACCAGCGACTCACTCTCGCTTCGCTTGGGTTCATCCCTAGCTAGATTCCCCATACAAAGTTTCATCCCCATTTTCTCCCCTTAAGGGATGTAAAATGTATCCTATGTCCTTCACAGGGACTCAAACTATCTTTTTACCAAATGTTATCTAAATCGGTTTAGTAGATCCAGACATTATCCCCTACAACGTCATAAACTCACAAACTTTACCTCTTTATAGTATTAGTATAGATTAGCGACTTACCCTCGCTTCGCTTGGGTGCGTCCCTAAGTACGTTTTAATTTTTTTGAGTGGAACCTTTTAGCAGAATATTTTTCTAAATTAAAAGTAGCCTAAATTACTCCTTATAACATCAGCTATCTGCCAGTGAAAGTCCCGTTAAAATCAGTCCAGCCGTTTCTGAGATTAGCCGGAACAGACAGACAAACAAAAATTTTAAAAGTTGTGTTTTCCTCATAAGTACCAAATATAATGTCATATGCATTTAGTAAAAAGCTATTTATTTGATATTACAAGCAGACACTTCAATTTTATTTATTTCTATCACGTAGACTAGAGGACGTTCAGACAAATAGTTTTATTTTTTTATTTTTGAGAGGACCTAACTAGTTTTAAATGGCGTGTGAAGTCCCCTTATATTAAAAAGCATTAGGGCATTAAAAGGGCTTAATCGTTATTACCATTTTTTATTACTAACTTAAAAGTTTAAAACCACAGTGCTTTAAAAGCACACCATAGAAACCACCACCGCCGCCACCATACCAACTTTACTTTTCATAGCATAAAACATGATATAGTGGATTTGAATACATTGACTAGCAAAATAAAGAAGAAGTCAACAGATTCATTTTCAAAAAGTACTAAAGCCATATCAAAACATATTTAATACTTTTTTAGAAGACTATCTTTTCGGATTTATTTAAATTTTAGGTTCCTGATGTTTCAACGCTTTACAGCAATTATGGTCACGGGTCGACGTCTCAAAGGTATTTATATATTTGTTACAAACACTGCGTACCCACAAAATTCCGAAAATATAGTTATTTATAAAAGATAAATAAATATGTTGGTACATTAACACAGCACCATCTAGTTCCATAGTAAGCTACGAGGCTTGTGTTATGGATACCAGATAGTCGATACACTACACATATATAACTTTAAATATATACATATTATAAATATAAAACAGCCATGACTGGAGTACAAACATTCGTGCTCATCACACAAATGAATGCCCCCAGCGGGACTCGAACCCGCGACCGCTGGCACAGCAAGTAGGGTCACTACACACTGAGCCAAACATGTCGTCAAAGATAGTTAAGAGGATTGTGAAGTGTCGATACGCGGCGCGAGTAGGTTTTTAAAAAAATGCTATCTGTTTCATACCGCTCGCTTTGCCAACCCGTATGGTGCGATAGAGAGAGTTGCAAATCTTAGGCAATCACCTACATTCCTGGTTGCAATTACTTTTTTAGTAATTCAGTTTAATTTAATTAAAAAAAAAAAACAAAAAAGCTCGAGGAAGTTTTTAAGTCAAAAATACAGATATTTAGTTACCTATGACCTAGTTTTTCATTATATCTACAACATTTCCAAAAAATATGAAAATTAGACTATGTTCATGGGGGGAAAACGTTATCGTTTTTGGTACGAAAATTTACAGCTTCAAAATCCTCTTGAGCAGTTATTTAAAAAAATCTCATATTTAAAAAAATATCCTAGTCCGGAATCGAACTTTAGAGCTGCAATTTTTGACAAAATATAACTGTCAAAATACTGTACTTCTTTGACAATGTGTATAGATATATATTATTTAGAATCCTAACCACTTTTATCCTATTGAATAAAATCTGGCAAAACTCGTGCATGTTAGAGAGCTCATCCATTATATATTACCTATCCAACATTGAATTTTTAAAATCGATTATATCAGACGCATGTGGTTTATTTTCCCGTTATCCTGATATTTTGCATTAATGGAAGGTGAACGTGCTATATCAAAAATTGGGATTGCCATATTTAAAAGCTTTTAAAAAAAAAGCAAAAAATATAATCTAAGAATATATTAAGCCCCTTTTAGATAAAATATAACTATTTTATCAGTTAACATTGAGATGTTAGTCGACATGTCCATTCGCTTCGCTCGGGTGCGTCCCGTCCGTTATTTTTTGTGAGCGACACCCTAATTCTTTTTCTAAAACAAAAGTAGCCTACGTTACTCCTTATGATATTAGCTATCTGCCAGTGAAAGTCCCGTTAAAATTGGTCCAGCCGTTTCAGAGATTAGCCGGAACAAACAGACATGCAAAGAAAATTTAAAAAAATTGTGTTTTTCTTATAAGTACCGGATATAATTTCATATGCATTTAGTATAAAACTGTTATTTTGACATTACAAACAGACACTTCAATTTTATTTATCTGTATAGATTAAGCTTAGAAAAAATAAAGCGAGCACACAGTTCATAACTGGTAGTTAAATATGAACTTATGTCAACATAAATGATATGTAATAATAAGTGACGTGTATCAAATACAGCGCCATCAGACTCGCTACTCACTCAGCTCTCACTAACTTGCACGCGTCAATCGTGCGGTAACAGCTTGCTTTATTATACTATTTAAAAGCTGATATTGCATGATATTAAGGTAGTGGTAGGCCAGTGATAACGTACTCGCTTTGGATATCGAGTAAAGCTGGTTCAAATCCCGGGTCTCGCACCTCTGATATTTTCATGTGCGAATCATTTCTTACATGATTACCACTTGTCTTACGGTGAAGGAAAACATCGTGAGGAAACCTGCATGTCTGAGAAAACCTAACAAGTTTTCGAAAGACATGTGAAATACGCCAACCCGCACTTGGCCAGCGTGGTGGACTATGGCCTGAACCCTCTCGTATTATATGAAGAAAGACCCGTGCCCAATACACTTACTTTAAAAAGGGCTAAATAATGCGTGATAAATTGGAATAGTATCATAATTTTATACATTAGCGACTCACCCTGGCTTTGATTGGGTGTCGTCAAAGGTGCTGTTATATTTATAAAAATGTACAGTCAGCGCCATCTATTGACAATCTATCTGCATACTAAATTTCATCCAAATCCGTCCAGCCGTTTCGGTATGGATTGACAAACATACACAGATACAGACTTTTATATTTATTATAATAGTGTGATGTAAATAAAGATTTCACATACATACATATATATATATACCACTAGTGATCCATCCTCGCTCCGCTCGAGTTTGTTCCTAGTTACGTTTTAACGTTTAGCTCGGAGATATTTTCCCGCACTAAAAAAAATATTCTACCAAATATCATCAAAATCTGTCCAGTGGTTTTTTCGTGATACGAGTACGGAGAGACAGAAAAATTTTCTAAAAACTATAGATTCGGTTTCCGTATCGATGATAATGTCTATTTCAATAAGATTTTCCAAAAAATATTGAATGTACAGATTCGACTTAGTTACATTTTTATTATATGTATAGATTAAGTTAGTATAAACTGACAGTTTGCAATAAGTGACGTTTATCAAACACAGAGTTTACACTCATTAATGCATGCTAACATGCACCCGTCAATCGTGCGGTCACCATTTCCTTTATTTACGCTATTTTAAAATATCCTCATTAATTTTATGACACGAAAACATTTTTTGTTCTATTTATATTCCAGCGATATCAAAACGAAGGCGAAAAATAAATAAATAATATGTAAACTATGAGGCTTGTGTTATGGATACCAGATAGTTGATACACTACACATACTTGTATGTAACTTTAAATACATACATTTATAAATATAAACACCCATCACTGGAGTACAAACATTCAATACACCCAGCGGGACTCGAACCCGCGACCACTGGCACAGCAAGTAGGGTCACTACAAACTGAGCCAAACGTGTCGTCAAAGAAGTACCTATCTACATGCTCGTATATAAAAAAAATAACTGTTTCCAATTTTTTTTTTTATTGATAACGTGAAACGCGTCAATAACTACTAAACAAAAAAATCGGCTGCCTATCAAATGAGAAAAAGGTGCTGAACAGTTTTGTCTTTGCCTTTAAAATCCACTCAGCAGTTTTTGCGTGAAAGAGTAACAAACATCCATACATCATACATCCTCACAAATTTTTAAACTCGCATTTAATATAGTCCAAGTCCAGTTCTTTTTAGGACTGAGGTTTTTATTTTCCAAACTGGTGATGTAAGGTGTTTCTTGAATTTTTTTTTGCAGTGATAGATGTTTTTTTTTATGTGTTTTTGTTTTATAACTTTATAGTTTATAAGAGAGCCATAGACTAAATAACCCCTGTCACAGTATGTACATTAAGTGGTGTCAAGCTACATAAGTATGAACAGGTGCCTATTTAATAAAATTGTAGAGGTTAGGAATTCAAATATTTTTTAAACTAAACTAACTTTAGCTATACGAGAAATTTCCAAAGGTCACGGGGGTATGTACAACTTTATATTAGTACTAGTAACGCACCCTTCCTTCGCTCGATTTCACCCCTAAGTAAGCAGAAGCATACCTTTATCACTCTCGAGCCCTTCAACACTTGAACTTAAGAAGTGATGGGTGCGCTTAGATATCAATTTTCAATTCCTACTATCTTCAAGTGTTATTAAAGTGCTAACTTCTTTAGGTACATTGGGCACTTTTGGGATAGGGAAAAAGTACTGAACTCGCGTATCCGTCAAGCTTAGATACATATACAGATGTGTGTATATACATATATATAAAATCATGCTTACAAGTTTGTGAAGCCATGATGTTGACAGTTTTTTTATTACAAAAAACTTCTCCAAGGTCCAGTCTATGTCTATAGCAAATCTCATGAAAATTGGTCCAGTAGTTTTAACATGAAAATGTAAAATACAGACAGGCAAACAATTTCGCAATTATAATATTAGTTTACATCTAAAAATATCACAAAATTCCATATTTTCTAATATAACACGACTTACATAATATACTATTAAATAGTTCTCTAAAGTTCTTGGGGCTTATTAGAATAATAGGTATTCATCTCATGCCAATCATTTGTGTTGTTAATCCACTTTGTCATACGTTCGTTAGCTCCAGGGCTGCTGCGTCCAACTTCCCGGTGCCGCGATAATGGCTCATATTTACATATTATAATGCTTAAATCTCAGAGATTACTGGCGTATTCAAAATTTTCATATCTAAAAATATAGGTAATATATTACAGGTTCGAAATAAAAGCTTTTTAATGGCGCAAGAGATTAAAATTGAGCATAGTTTCATAAGATGATAAATTATTATTACAATTCTTCAGAAAATTTATTGATTAATAATCTATATTTAGTGTTGCCATTATTATATTTATAACTATAAAGAAAAAATAAAGAAAAAAAAAGATATAAAGATGATAAATGATTATGATAACGATATTTTTCGTTATATCTTTATATACATATAAAAATTAGCGACTCACCCTCGCTGTGCTTAGGATTCGTCCCTAGGCAAAAACAAATCTATCCCACGGGAACTTGACAATTTTCCGGGATGATATATAGCCTATAGCCTTCCTCAATAAATCAGTTATCTAACGCAAAAAGAATTTTTCAAATCGGATTTATATTTCCTGAGATTAGCGCGTTCAACCAACCAAAGAAACAAACAAACAAACAAATAAACAAACAAACTCAGTCTCTTTATAATATTATAGTATAGATTATTACTGGCTAAGATAAAACCTTTTGTGCATTAGATAAATACAGGATACAAGTGTATGAGCTAACTAACAAATACATTAGTGTACTTTCTGTTTCTCTCTCATAGCTACTGAGAGCCACAAACATTTAACGAACTAATTTCATCTAGATGATGTAGATGATATGTTTACTCGCGCAAAAAAAGTGCAATGATGTTTTCCACGCATGTTGAATGCGGTGAACATTTATATTATCTAAGAACAAGGGCAGGTCTCTATACAACGATTTACCTGATATCCATTTGAGGCGTCTTGAAATGAAAAAATGCTAAAACGATAGGGATTGAATAACACAAGCTTATCCAGAAAGATTTATTTTATTAGGAAGTCACAAAAAAAAGATATTAGCATTTTTATTTTATGATTTGCGGTTATAAACCTACCTAGCAATGACAGCTGTCACTGATTACTGTACCGAATAATATAAATTAAAAAAAAGTACGTTAGCATTACATATAATTTACATTTTTAATTTCTTTATCATGGATGAAACAAGGTACTACTTTGAGTCCGTTAGGAGAAATCAGTATTAGTCGTAGGTATACACTGGCGATTGTCCGAGAGAATGCACAAGTCGTCGCATGGGGCAGGTAATCGGATCCGTGGGCAAAGCGATAATTAAAACTTATAATAATCTAGAAAAATGGAACAGTAACAGCAAAATCAAAAGTAGTCGTCAGAGGCATACGTAAAATCATGGATGACAAATAAAATATAAAATGTAAATAATATGTCAATATCAATTATCAAGTCAATCTCATTGTCATCTGTTGTGTTGCTATTACTATTATTTTAATTACTGTACTAACTATAATAGCTTCAATTAAACTTACAGCTTAACATATAATGTTTCCATCATATGTAAAGCTGTAAGATTAATGAACAAAACATAGTTCATTATTTAATTATGTACATAACACTTTTAATAAAAATATTTTAAAATAAATACGACATTTTATTTTCTTCTGTGGCAACAATTTTTACATCATCTTTGACGAATGGCGAAGCCGGAAGTACATAAAAACAATCAATTAGTAGCTTATTATGTAAACATTTCTTCGTGGCTTTGTCATGTAAAACAAACGCCGTGAAAAAAAAGAGCAAATTAAATAATTCAGTTTTGTATATGTCCTAATCTTAGACGCTTTAAAAACGTTCAAGTAAAAACTTGCCATTGTTCTTTACCTCTTGAAGTGTACAGGCAAAGGGAAAACCAGGTTTTTACAAATACTCAAAGGATGTCGGTAAGAATAGGTTTTTAGTCATGACCAAAGCTAAACGAACTGGTAATGTCCATGATATACAGTTACATACTCTGTCATTTAACTTATTGAATAATTTGTCATGTAATGATGTATCATGTGTTAAAATATAACATAAAATCTAACCTAAAAATAGCGTATTAAAAACCCGATTTTACTAACTTGGCCATCGCTGGAGCCCATGAAAATTGGCCTTATGACGTTTTTCTAAATGTATTAATTTATGACTAATTTTCAAGTCTGTAACACTGGGCCCCAGTTTGTATGGGGAATAGTTTTGTCCTTTTATCAAAATCTATGCAACAGTTTTCTCGTGATGCATCCCCAAACGGACAGACAGACAGACAAAAAGTCTAAAAACTACAGATTCTCCCTCTGAAATAATGACTATTTCAATAAGATTTTCCAAAAAATATTTAATGTACAGATTCGACTCAGGGAAAGTTTTATTATATGTACCTATAAAAAAGAATATGGTAAGGATACCTGCATGATTAAGAAAATTCAACTGGTTTTCAAAAGACATGAGTATACAGACCAGTTAACGTGGTGAACTATAACCTGATCCCCCCCACCTAAGAATTAATAGGTAAAAGTAATATATATTTCTATGAAGTCACTATAGTTATTAGTTTTAGTTGTTTAAAACGTATTTTTTAAATAAATTTTTGACGACATAAGTTTTACAAAAAGTGAAAATATTTTACTAAATTTAAAACAAGTTTTGGTAACCCTAACATCACTAACGAGCTATGTCGACACTTCGATACTTTCTGCAGAAATAAATACGGTGCTGCTATATTTTTCTTCTCTAAAAAATATTATCTATAGTTTTAAACTAAACACTGGTTCTGACTTTACTTATTGAAGAGGGAATATGAAAATCTGTGCATCAACATCTTAAAACATTATGATAAATATATAAATTATTGACTGGTCTTAACATACCAACATCTCATTAATCCCATTATATATGCAAAAGTTTGGATGGATAGATGTTTGTTACTCAATCACTCCAGAACGGCTGAACGGATCTGGATGAAATTTGACACAGAGATAGATTATAGTCTGGAATAGTACATAGGTTACTTTTTATCCGGGAAAAATGTACGGTTCGCGTGGAATAGGTTTGTTTTTATCTTTTAGCTAGTAAGAAAATAAAAGTTTATCAAACATATATTGGGATTTCTTGCACTTTTTCAATAATTTGGATAAAAAAAAATCGAAAGACAAGTTAATTAAGACGATAAACAATATGAGGTCCATTTTACTAAGGAAATAAATAAATATGATCATCATACTCAGTAACAAATATACAATCGTTAAGAAAAAAATAATCATGTATTAAGTATAACATACTTATTAAATATGTATTTATAGGAGACATAAATTAGAACTATTGAAGTTTAAAAGAGAAACGAGCTAAACATATATATATATATATATATATATATATATATATATATATATATATATATATATATATATACACACACATAAAAAAATACAATTAAAAAGTACCACCCCTAGCGCTAACGAGCGCGACATTGCCGACACAGCCGAGATACCAAGATTACAGTATAGCTAAGATGTGGTCTAGAAAAACTGATATCGTCCTACTTAGATCACTAACTAAAACACTCATGTATTCCTTCATATGAAAATATAGAATAACTAGCAGAACCCGCGGTTACAATCGGCGATCAGTTACAATTTTATTATATGTACCTATAGATAATATTAAATCTATCTATACATATAATAAATTTGTAACTGATCGCTGTCTGTACATGAAAGATATTTGAAAAAACTTTTATTGGGGATCTTTATTAACGTAATATAACCCAAAACAATGATTTTTAGAATTTTTGTCTGTTTGTTGGTTAGTCTGCTTGCCGCTAATCTCCGAAACGGCTTAACCGATTTGGGTGCGGTTTTCACTAATGTATTGTAATAAGCTTCACTTAACATTTAATATTTGTTTTATTTCAATCAGTTCATAAATAAAAAACTATGTCACAAAGACGAGCCCGAGTAACATGCCATTTTAATTATATTTTTTTATTATTTAACAACGAGTGAAGCGAGGATAAATCACTAGTATTGAATGATAAATAATATTCATTACTGTTGAATTTGACTCGCCAACCCTGTGAGCGCTAACGAGGTGTGTGGCTTCGACTCAACGCTTTCCGCAAACTCAAATATACACAAGGGGCATTTTATTTCCTTTTAAAATACTTATGTTTAAGCATAAATAAATATATAATAATTATTGTATTGACTGCCTCGGTGGTGTAGTGGCTAGCATGTACGGCTGCACATCCTGAGGTCCTGGGTTCGAGTCCCGGGTCGGGCCAAGTTTAGTTATTGAGTCTTTCTGTATAGTAAGCCTCAGTAACAGCCCGGAGTTGGGAAGTTGGCGGTGTTTCACCCCCGTGCCTCGGAGAGCACGTAAAGCCGTCGGTCCTGCGCCTTAACTCTCACCGGTCGTGTCAAGTAGTCGTCCCGCCGGAGTATGAGAGTGACAGGAATAGAGAGTGCACTTGTGTCTGCGCGTACATTTGTGCACTATAATATCTCCTGCGCAGTTGGCTAGTCTCAATGAGATTGGCCGCCGTGGCCGGAATCGGTCAGGAGGACATTATTATTGTATTACAATGTTGTACACAATTATTATTTTAAAAGAGCAACTGTTGAGTTTCTCGCCGGCTCTTCTCAGCAGAACTGCCTTCCGAGCCGGTGGTAGATTCCTCACGGACTGACTACACTGACATTTAAAAATGTCAAATAGACGATTCAAAGTGCTTATAAAAGTCTATTTGAATAAAGTATATTTTGATTTTGATTGAATATTCCTTGAAGAATATCAAGCAATCCTTATTAATATAACATCTGCCTAAACCGATTTTGATGAAATTAACACGTCGTATCCTCTATAGAGAAAGTAATGGTTTCTTTTTAGAAAAATCAAACCCCAAAAAAACAATCAAAGAGGTGAAATTAGATGTAGCAAAAATATTAAGAATCGGTTTTATTTTTTATTCTTTTATTAGTAAAATTATACAAGGTATAGTAAAAACAATCATCTTTACAACCTTAAGTTTCTTAGAGTTAATTAGAAAAAACAGCATATTACCATGGCTAGAATCAAAAGGGGCCTTCTGTTAGTGTGTATTCAGCTCTTTTTAACGTCCCACTGCTGGGCACGGGCCTCCCTTCAATACGAGGGGGATCAGGCCATAGTCCACCACGCTGGCCAAGTGCGGGTTGGCGGATTTCACATGCCTTTCGAAAACTTGCTAGGTTCTCTCAGACATGCAGGTTTACTCACGATGTTTTCCTTCACCGTAAGGCAAATGATGTTAGAAATGATTCGCACATGAAAATATCAGAGGTGCGAGACCCGGGATTTGAATCCACTTCACTCGGTTTCCCCAGTGAGCGCGTTACCACTGGGCTACCACTGCCTTTCTGTTAGTAATTTTATTCAATCATCTCTATCTCATTCATCTATATTCTGTACATCAAAGAATTTCACCGCATATTATAAATTTCGATTGCCGATCAGTTTGATATGAAATCTTGTTACTTTTGCCTGTTTCTTTAATATTTCGGCATATTATATATTTCGCCTTTGTATTTTCATTTAATTTCATTTTCGTGTTTTCACCGTAACTGTACCTGAGCGACAGAGCTTCGCTCTGCGTTTTTCCCGAAAAAATATAAAAATTGCGTTTTTTTTTTTTAAGAAAAGACATCACTACATAGTATAAAACAAAGTCGTTTCCCGCTGTCTGTCCCTATATATGCTTAGATCTTTAAAACTACGCAACGGATTTTGATGCGGTTTTTTAATAGATAGAATGATTAAAGAGGAAGATTTATATGTATAATACATGCATAATATAGTAGGGAAACACTGATAATTTTAGAGGTTTCTAATGTGATGTCGTAAATAAACCCATTTTTTTGCGCTTACATTGCAAACACGAGCGAAGCGAGGGTGAGTCGCTAGTATATAGATAAACTTAAAAAACTAAACCTTATCTAAATACAAAATTTGATCCAAATCGTTAGAGCCGTTTGCGAGATACACGAAATAAATTCATACATACATTATTATACTACTCGACACTACAATAAAACACTCACTCAGACAATCAACAGAAAAAGGAACCGAACTGTTTTAAATCTTACCTATTGCCATATAGATATAAACCACAGCACAAACGTCCTAACAAAAGCGTACGAGATCTCCAATTACATCATAATTAATGTCTACATAATTAAAATACTAAATATAATATGTAATATAACTTCAATATTGGTCATAAATCGGCTCCATGGAGCTCATTATTGGCATTACAAAACAAATGGGTAATTATATCCTGACACTACGCGTATCACAAGGCGCAAGTGCACACAATGACAATATATTATCGTACCAACTCACATTAAACGGCCTAATTGCATGTAATCGATCTTTTTGTATGGGAATAATTATTTTTAACCGACTTTCGAATACAGTAATAGTTATTTATAGCAATATTATAAATTTATACATCTGCACATGGAAGATATTTGAGAAAAACTATTACTCGGGATCTTTATTAACGCAATAGAACCCAAAATAATGATTTTTAGTTTTTTTGTCTGTTTGTCTGTTTGTCGGTTTGTCTGTGCGTTTGTGTGCGCTAATCTTAGAAACGGCTTAACCGATTTGGGTACGATTTTCACTAATGTATTGTGGTAAGCTTTACTTAACATTTAGTATTTGTTTTATTTCAATCGGTTTCTAAATAAAAAAGTTATGTCAATTTAAAGAAACATCTAGTAAAGAAATAATTCTGTTTATCTGTCTGTTACTTTTACTGTTTAAGCCGCTAAACTGGTATCGATGACAGATAATGATATATTGTGTTAAGTGTTTCCATCCCCATGAGATATCATTCATTTCCATTCATCTATTTTTCTTTTATTACTAATTTAATTACTTATCACCTTAATCTATAGTCTTAAACTAGATAAGAGGGTCCTGTGGAAGGTTAGACGTAAGCGACACAGGGTATCCTAGTGCGCGCGTCTCAGCACTCCATTGCCCATGTTTTATTATACAATCAACGTTATTAGATTAAGGAGTGTATTTGTACCCATTATTGTTATTATGAATTCAATATTTATAATATGTATGTGTAGTGTATCAACAATCTGGTATCCAAACACAAGCCTCGCAGCTTACCATGGAACTAGATGGTGCTGTGTGTTAATGTACCAACATATTTATTTATAATAAATAAAGCGTACTTGCAGGTAATATCTAGTATATAATAGGTATGTAATATTCGAAAGTGGTCAAACATTTATGGGAATTGAAAGAACACTAATTTATATATATTAGTAAGTTATACAGGCTGGATTTTTGAGACGGGACAGTAAGGGCAGGTACCTTAAATACTATAGTTACAGGAAAACGTTCCTAGGAGACCATCCATAACTTTTTGAGATATTCTGAACTGCATTCACAGATTTTGGAAAAAATGTACAGTCAGCGAGAAAAATGCTAAAACTCGAAAAAAATTTTTTTTATGTCAATCGATCCTATTTCATGTAGGGATCAAAAGACTCTATGGGACCATTTAAGGTTTGAGTACTAGAAATGGCAGAAATCGCCAAAATCTTTTCCCATACATTTTGTATGGAAAAACGTTTAATCGACTCGCAATATTCTTTGTTGCCAAACGGTCCTATTTTTTAATGTGATCAAAAGACTCTTTGAGGCCAATTGAAGTTTGAGTACAAAAACTACGGTAAGTCACAATTTTTCTAGTTTTTGTTAAGCCGGTCTCGTGGCATACTGTACCTAGAAGCAAAAGTACCTACCTAAGTAGAAAATCGTAATTGCATCGACAAATAAAAATAAAATAAAATTATATCAACTAAACGTGTATTTTTAAACACGATATCCATACAAGTTCATTCGTTTTTGCACTGAGCAAGTAGCAGCCGATAATTTACTTGTATGGATATCGTGTTTAAAAATACACGTTTAGTTGATATAATTTTATTTTATTTTTATTTGTCGATGCAATTATGATTTTCTACTTAGGTAGGTACTTTTGCTTCTAGGTACAGTATGCCACGAGACCGGCTTAACAAAAACTAGAAAAATTGTGACTTACCGTAGTTTTTGTACTCAAACTTCAATTGGCCTCAAAGAGTCTTTTGATCACATTAAAAAATAGGACCGTTTGGCAACAAAGAATATTGCGAGTCGATTAAACGTTTTTCCATACAAAATGTATGGGAAAAGATTTTGGCGATTTCTGCCATTTCTAGTACTCAAACCTTAAATGGTCCCATAGAGTCTTTTGATCCCTACATGAAATAGGATCGATTGACATAAAAAAAATTTTTTTCGAGTTTTAGCATTTTTCTCGCTGACTGTACATTTTTTCCAAAATCTGTGAATGCAGTTCAGAATATCTTAAAAAGTTATGGATGGTCTCCTAGGAACGTTTTCCTGTAACTATAGTATTTAAGGTACCTGCCCTTACTGTCCCGTCTCAAAAATCCACCCTGTATATTATATATATTTAGTAAGTTTACTCTGCTACATTTATGTATAAGTGAAAACTTTATTGGCTAAGTGTATTAACTCTGATGTATTTTGCATTTCATGTTTATATATGCTGTTTGTTTTCCGATTTCCAAAATAAATAAATAAATAAATACTAGTGTTCGACCAGTGGCCAAAATTAGACCATGATATTTTTTTTTATTTATAACAACTAAAGCTCGTCAATTCTTACTAAACCAAAAAAAAAAAGAAATCGTTTGACAAACGGAGGAAAATAAAAAAATCGTTTCATCCTTACCGCAGATGTACACTCGTATGTATGTCTCCGACTGACATACAAAAATACAAAGATAGGTGCGAAAAACTTAACCCTTTTCTTGCAGTCGGGTAAAAAGGTACTGAAATGTTTTGTCTTTGCCTAAATATATACATAATACATATGTTCATTGTATTTATATAGCATATAAAAGAAATAGAAGATTGAAGCGAAGCGAGGATAGATAATTAGTCTATAAGTCGACAAAATCTCTAATTTTCATGAGAAAATGCATAATTTAGTTCGAGCTCGAGTCGCTCATTTACGACTATACATATCTATATAAAGTAGTAAGCTGTGAGAACAAAGTCGCTGTCTGCTTCTATGTCGTTCTCCGCTATTCTCTTCTAAACCACGCAACGTATTTCAATAACATTTTCACTAATATAAAGAGCGATACACTAGAAATTATTGGGTATATCATTTGTAAATATTTAGCACAAAATGGCTGAGCATGAATCAATTTAACAAAAAAACCTGTTCGTATACATCAAAACATTAAACATTCAAATACATTGTACAATTTTAAAAGAAATCTTAAAGAAATCATTTATTGTGACATTAAATTTTTTTTAATTATTATTATTGTCATTTAAGTAGAGTGTATTACCAAATACGTTTTAATATTTAAACTTTAAAAATGTATACCTATTACCTAGTTATAAAATGTTGTGCATGCCTTTAATTTAGAATAATATACAAAAAAGAATTTGATTAAATTTATTTTAGGAATAAAGTTTTAATGTACTCTAGTTGGTAATCCTTATCAAATAAATAAAAAAAAAAAAATAAAACAATGTGCTACAAAATTGTAGATCTTAAAGAGCCTACAGAAAAGTCCACAATAACATCTGTCTAACTCCTAACATACACTCACAATATCAATTTATCTATTTAAAACGTACCTAGGGACACACCCGAGCGAAGCAAGGGTACGTCACTAGTGCATTATAAATGTATAGTTAGCTAAGCGTCATGTCAGTAGATAAGTCAGTAATGTGATTATATCTGATTACGAGGATTACGAAACCAGACGTCGCTTGTCGGGGATTTACCGGCTAATGGAGGTTCTGTTATTTCTACGAGTAGAGCTGTTGAGCTGAATTATAATAATCATTTTGTTATTATTTAATTAAATATTTATAACTTCGTCGGTTTTATTTGAAGATGAAATGTATTTTGAGACTTTGACACTAATGCCAGACTTTTGTATATCTAGACTAGCATCTTTCGCTGGCTTTGAGCTGCGGATTTTGGTATTTTGATAGTCTTTTTGATTGTATGGCTTACAGCATCCCTAGGTCCATTTCGAGTTTAAATATTATACCCTCATATCAGCTTGGCTATTAGTGTTATAATGTATTTTCTAATAAATATGATTATTTTTTCACATAAAAAATTAACGTTACTCTCCAATTATTTTCATACAAAAAATCGAATCAATCCGTCAACAATCATTCCACGTGAATGAAGGACAAACACACATATATATATAATATTGTTATATAAGTATGGATCTCCGTGATAATTGTTGAAATTTTAATAAAACATTATGTCATTTTTTAAATTATACTTCTTTTGGCGCGTTACGAAAAATAAAAAAAAATTAATGATGAGAGTGATTTTTTACGATGCGACAGATTTAGACTACAGTATGAAGTTAGTTGTTAAATCTCCCTTTAGTATAGAGTGATGTCTATTCTATATCAATTTCTCAGTGTATAATTGTGTTGAAATTTGGCACACACGTTTGGTTCTCATGATCGCACGATTACCTCAATGTCGCCATTTATAATCCAATATGGCGGACGTTACAAAATGGCGATTTGTCATTGCGATTAGGCATCAAATGAAAGGGATAGATGAGCGAAATATAATAAGTAACGCCATTTTAAATCCAATATGGCGGACTATCAAAGATGGCGGACTGTTTTTTATGCATTTATGCGATTTATGCGGATATCAAATATGCTCGTAAAAGAACTTTTTTTATACACACATCCTTTTTTTATATTTTATACACGGCTTCAATAAAACGATAAAAATTGAAAAAGAACTAAATAACACACATAAGTTTTAATTTCCATTAGTTATATATTAGGATTTAAACAACAAATACAAACAAGTACAGAAGATTTTCCTAACAAAAATCGTAATGCCTTTAATGTTTTTACAAAATTCCTAAAACTTTTTTCAACTCTGAAACACAAATGAACGGCCTTTCTTTTCTACGGAATAATATCTAAAACCTCAGATATCCTAAAAGAGCCAAATCAAAAAAAAACTTAATTCTTGTCTCTTTTTCTGTCTGTTTGCTTATTTAACTGTGCATATTTTAAATATAGCATACATACTTCGTCTGTGGTATCACTCGCGTAATACGTTGATTAAAAGTATAAATACCCTTATATGAAGAAACTAGCGACTCACCCTAACTTCATTTCGGGTTCGTCCCTAGACAAAAATAAATCTATCCCGCACGGAATCCTATATGGGAACGGCATATTTTTCCGGGAAGATATATAGTCTATAGTCTTCTTCAATAAACGGGCTATCTAATGCAAAAAGAATGTTTCAAATCGGATTAGTAGTTACTGAGATTAGCGCGTTCAAACAAACAAACTTTGCCTCTTTATAATATTAGTATAACAAGCAGCCTTAGATTTATTATTTTAGAGATAGATTTTAGAGAGAGATGTAGAGATAGATTTATAACTTGAATTCGGTCATTCTACGTGCTCCTTAAAATTCTTAATAAGAAGTAATTGATTAAAAAACGCACAAACAAACGGTACAAAAACAATTGCTAATACATTTTAATATATAGGTTATCTCAGATCGGCCACCGGCGATACCCTCGCGTGATAATCATTTGTATTCTGAACCGATGGGCAAATCGTTTCATATTTCATTTCGTTTTATCGTTATTCCTTTGATAGGTTCGATTCAAACCTATAAATTATATAAATTAGGTCTATATATGTAGGTCTAAAGCGAATTGGTACTAGACCAAGTCTAGACTATTTACGATTTTGACTAATGCTGTAAGATACATCTTAGATATATTATAGTAAAACTAAAGACCCACTTCGTCTTTAGATAAGTTTAAACTGTTAGTATGGCATAGATAGGCTATATATATATATATATATATATATATATATATATATATATATATATATATATATATATATATATATATATATATCTGGCCCATAAAATACATAAAACTTCTTGCATATCTGTCATCACTAAGACTTTACACATAACTTCTTACCTGTACAAAGGTTTTCCTCCCGCATGTCTAAACCACAGCACCATGTAGACCCTGTCTTCATGAGAATCAGGTTCTATATCGCAAGGCAGCACAGCAGTCCTCCCCACCACCGCCTCTACGTCCACTGTTGACACTGGAACAAAGTCGACTGAATTTTAATTGATTTGAGCTCTTAATGAGTGGGTACTGCGTTCTTATTATTTAAATAACATCATGATTTTAAGAGACACTTGAGTCTTTTTTTTTACTTTTATATTTAAGTCCAAAAATAATCCCAATGGCTTTATAAGTGGCTAACTTTATATATAAACAAAAATATGTTTGTTTGTACGTAGAGATTAAATCCCTAACATTACTAAATTATTTCACTAAAAACCGAACAGAGCGGCACGAACGATGTATTATTCTTCAATGTTCACCAGATAAATATAAAAAAGGGGTATAAATATAATAAGTATACAATCGGGGGGTTTCTCGCTCAAAGAGCGATCTTTTCCAGGCAACATATTTGGCAAAGGAGTGAACAAAAAATCGCTTGAGTAGGCCTAAAAATAAAGCATCAGTTCTTTTGGAGATGCTGACTATAAAATTTATAATAAATGAAATATACACGAGTTCAGCTAAGCAGTTGTATGCCCTTTTTAACGTCCCAATGCTGGGCACGGGCCTCCCCTCAACACGAGGGGAATCAGGCCATAGTCCAGTACGCTGACCAAGTGCGGATTAGCGGACTTCACATGTCTTTCGAAAACTTGCTAGGTTCTCTCAGACATGCAGGTCTCCTCACGATGTTTTCCTTCGCCGTAAGGCAGGTGGTAATCATGTTAGAAATGATTCGCACATAAAAATATCAGAGGTACGAGACCCGGGATTTGAACCCGCTGCACTCGGTATTCCAAGCGAGCGCGTTACCACTGGGCTACCACTACCTTTAATGTCGTGTATATATAAAGCGGCAAAAATATCTAGTAGATCTCTGCAGACAAATGTAAAAAATTTTTTTCGATCTCTTCGGAAGTGATTAAGCAAATAGTTAAAACAAAAAATGATCGTACAAAAATGAGGTCGCGATCTTTTGACTTTAAAAGTCGTAGTTTACGTTCCGTTAAAAATGACGAATTTCCAACAAATAGATTGAAAATCGTTCAAAGTTTAATTTGGTAGCAGATTTTTGTACAACACTTGATTTATTTCGTTTAGTTTTTTGGGTTATTTTGATTGTAAGTGCTTCCGCTTAACAATAAGAGTAGAAAAAAATCGGTCAAGTGCGAGTCGAATTCGCACACGAAGGGTTCCGTACCATCGTACACGTACTTTTTATTAATATGACTTTTACTCTATGTATGTAGTATATTAACTTCGATGATCGATTACGAATATTAAAAAATGGTTCTTGTATTTTTATTTTTATTATTTGTTGTTATAGCGGCAATAGAAATACATACTCTATGAAACTTTCAACTCTCGACCTATTAGTTAATGAGATACAGCCCTCTGACAAATGGACGGACACCCTTCGAGTACGGAACTCTAAAAAAACCTAAAAGTAAGACCGTGTCAGCGTGAAAGAGTAACAAAGATACATACCTACAATTTTTCTCATTTATAATAATAGTCCAATGATGAGAAAGAGAGATGATTTTTTATAAAATTAAAGAAAAAAACATACTATATTTGTAGTAAAATGACAGTAAGAAATACAAATAAAATATTTAATGTATCTAAACGATATCGAACGGTCGAAGCTGTTACATTTTACGATTGGGAACGAGATGTTTAAGTGTTTATAAACCGTAAATATTGAAAAAAAGAGGCAAAGAAACGAAGAAATTACTAAACTGACTCACTAAAAATGTATTAATACACTAAAAAAAAAAAATTAAGAGTGCGTGTATGAATGTGTACACGCGCAAGAAGTAAAACTTCTGTAGGTTATCGGTACTATTTATGAAATTCAATTTATGTTTTAAATAATTAGGATAGGTGAGATACTAAAAATAACGCATATTAGGCATATTACAATCATATATTTATAGAATATCATACAAGGAAAGAATATAATATTATATATCATTTGTCAGACAATAACAACGGTTGCCATGGCAACAAACGTACGTACATTTTTTCGTAACGCATTCACCAGCTTACCCTCCAAGTCAAGCGTGCGTAAAGAAGTTTTACTTCAAAAATAAATAACAAAATTGCGTGAAATTAGAACTAAAAAGATAGAAACAAGATGATGTAAAATATAGTAATACTTTCTTAGATTAACCCGAATATTTTTTATCTATACATGTAATAAAATTCCGAGTCGAATTTCTACATTAAATATTTGTTGAAATTTGGTGTGATGATAGCTGGTTATCCGGGTCAACATATAGGATACTTTTTACTGCGAGAAAATATCTCATGTCTGAGAAATCTATACTAAACGTTAAAACGTAACTAGGGACGAATCCGAGCGGAGCGGGGGTGAGTCGCTGTTTTAAAGCTATCTTTTCGGATTTTTTCGCGAATTTATTTTGATTCTTGATTCCCGACATTTCGAATACATTACAGTAATTATAATCATAGAAGAGGCGGTTTTAGACTTTCAAATAATATTATTTAGTTGTTACAGACGGCATCTACCCACAAATAATGTATTTAATTAATAATCAATTTAAATAATTCTGAAACCGGATACGAAAATGGACAAGTTGTGTTTGCTTTAAAATAGAATGCGTAGCTGTGCTCTATTATTGATTTCATTTCAATGAACTTCTGTATAATATATAGTAACCACTAGCACATCATCTATACAACTAAATAAAATTAAAGTGTCTGTTTGTTTGTCTTGTCTGAAATAACAGTTTATTACTAAATATCATTTCATATAAATTATAATCGTTAGGAAAAACATACTTATAAGGAAAATGCAAGTTTAAAATTTTTCTCTGTCTGTCTGTTTGTTGTGGCTAATCTACGAAACGGCTGGACTGATTTTCACGAAAGTTTCACTGGCAGATAGATGATGTTATAAGGAATAACTTGGGCTACTACATTTAAAACCTATCTAAGTAAGCTAGTAATAATTGAAAAAAAATGTATATATCCACCCTTAAGATTGATAATGTAACTTTTTTTAGTTAAAAGTAAAATTATTTGTCCAAAGCTAAAAACAAGTCCACTCAACGTATCTCTGTCCAGTAATAAAATATGTTAAGGCTCTATCATTTGGCCGCTAGCAGTCGTTACTTTTTATGGCAGTAAAACGTACCACGAACATTATGTGTGTGACGAAGCCCGCAAAAAATGTGTCAAAGTCAAAAATAGTAGCGTAATTTGCCGATTATGCTACTATATATTCTCGATTTTTCCATACAGATCGTTTAGTTTCTTTAAAGAATAAGGGAAATTTTATATAGGTATTAGTTGTTAATTTAGAATTTTTGAGAAGGAAGTATGAATAATAAGTATAATAATACATACTTTTATATTTTTTAGCATTAGTTCTCTTCTGTTTAAAACAGAAATATCATAATACTAGCGACTCAACCTCGCTTCGCTTTGGCTTCGTCCCTAGATAAAAACAAATATATCCTACGGGAACTGTACATTTTTCCGGGATGATATATAGCCTATAGCCTTCCTCAGTTAGCGGGCTATCTAATGCAAAAAGAACTTTTCAAATTGGATTAGTAGTTCCTGAGATTAGCACATTCAACCAAACAAACAAATAAACTCTTCAGCTTTATAATATTAATATTATAGTATAGATTAGCTTTTTCATTATTAATTATTATAAGCAAATCCGTATAAGAGAGACGAGATCTGGAATTTGATCCCGCTTCTCTTGGTTTCCTAAGCAAGCGCGTTACACTTACCACTGTACTGTCACTAAATCTACTCCATAGAAAAATCTGTGTTCAACGCAAAAACAAAAACCAAATGTAATAATTTCATTTACCTAATCCTATTTGGCTGAGATCCGACAATAATAGATACTACGAGTACTTTGTGTAATGTAAACATAGCAAAGTTACTTCGGGAGTTTGTACGTTGACAATTTTGAAAACTTGCTCGACGTGTAATTTTACATTCGTAGAAGTTAAAATCAAAGTTTTTATGCCTATTTATTTATTTACTAGCGGTTCACCCTCACTTCGCATCGGGTTCGTCCCTAGACAAAAACAAATCTATCCCATGGGAACCGTACATTTTTCCGGGATGATATGTAGCCTTAACCTTCCTCCGTTAATGGGCTATCTAATGCAAGAAGAATTTTTCAAATCAGATTAGTAGTTCTTGAGATTAGCGCGTTCAACCAAACAAACAAACTCTTCAGCTTTATAATATTAACCCTTAGTTTGTAGGGAGACTCCCAGGGACTCCCCTTGAAACAATCTTCATTTATATCTTTTGATAAAACGCGAGCACAGCGTTATGCATTTTAGTACCTTTCGCTATTGGTGCGGCTAACGCAGTGGCTAGAGGACGTGCGCACGCGCTATTCACAAGGTGAGTAACCAACACACGCGGAGTCCTACGGTCTCCACCTTACACTTAACGTTACAATTTATGAATTTAAGTTTTTTCGTTTTACCCCAATAACGTTGTATTTTATTTTTACAGTTCAAAACTGTGGCTTCTTATTAGAGCTTAGGCTCGTAACATAAGGTCCATAAATATTTTGGATGAAAATCTGAGCTCTGTGATAACGGACTGGATGGAAGATATGGAAAATGAAGATAGTCTGGGCAATGACGAAGATTATTTTGCAGCCGCGCCCAACAATGTATTTTTGGACGATGAAGACGCAGATTACATTAAATCAGATCATGATACCATTTCCGAAGAAAGTACAGAACCTGACACGCAGTCAGCGAACTGTCCGTTGGTCAATAGCGATGATCTTCCAGATTTTCAACTTGTATGGAGGAAACGCTTACGTTATCCATCAGTCTCAGGAACAACGCACCAAAATGACGGCTGAATATTCTAAAAAGTGTAGCATCTTCTCTAAACGAATGAAATTTGAGAACACGAATGTCCAATACGCGATTGCCCAAATCGATTCGTTTCCAAATATTCTGGATTATACGAGGAGATCTCCCAGCTGAAGTTGATAGCGTAGTGGAGGAAAAATTATCTCGGGAAAACATCAAATACTGTTTTCTCTCTTTCCAGCTAGAATAAATAGAAATACAGCCTATATTTGTTAAACAAATATGTCTGCTTGTTCAAAAAAAGCGTACAGGCACTGTGTGTTACGTACTGACGATTAGGATCTTGCACGTTTTTTTATTTTTGAATATTTAGAAAGTTTTATTAAATTTTTACTAAGAAGACTATTAAATTATTTGATTAAAGAAAAATATTTCATTTAACAATCATAGAAAAGAAAATTATGGAGGCTCAAAGTCGGTATGTCAATTTTTTTGTGAATTTTGAGGGTTGTTTCTTAAACTTAAGAAAAAATGAATCTCATGTAAAGTTCCTGTTATAATTCGCCATTAAATTATAGAATATAATAAGTTCTTTATTTCCAAAAAAGTTTGTACAAATGTGTGAAAATAGCATCTGCAGCCGAACTAGGATACCCTGTGCATCAGCTGTCAGCGCCAAATCCCCACGGTTAGATTATACAAAAATGAGTATGCAGGTAAAAAATACTTAACTAAATATCATCTAAGAGATTGAACTTTATACTAAACATAATCTAGGTAAATAATTTCAAAAATAACATAACAAGAAAAATTAATATAACTAATGTGGTTCCTCTCCCTTAAGATGTGTAATGCATGACTGTAAGAAGTATTTGTGTAATGAGTGTGATGTGTGTGAGCAATGAAAGGAGAGGAGTGTGTAAAGTGTGTATGTGTATGTGTGTATGTGTGCGCGTAAGTGTGTCTGGGTATTATTGTTTTAACATAGGTATTAATTATTAGATCTTATTTAAGGAAATTATAATTAGATCTGAACGCTAAGAAGGTTTTCAGTTTCAGTATAAGTTAATTTTTGCAGGTAAGTAGATACAGTTTTTTTACAGTCAATTTTATTAAGGTAATAAATGTCTAATATTTTATTTAGTTTATTATATAAGTGTGGTCCTAAAAATGCAAAGAATCTTCTCATAAAAGTTGTTTTAAAATTAGTTGTGTTTACAGAAAATTTCCTGCGTTTATTTAAATTCGTTGGGTCATATGACAATAAACTATGTTGTTTCTGGATGATCATTAGTATAAACAGTTGTCTTACCGTAAGAACCTGACAGTTATTATAGAGTTGTGATGTGGGATAGAGAAAAGGTTTAAATGTTGTTACTTTGAGAATTGCACGTTGAGAGATTTCGATCTTTTTTAACACCGTTTTAGAAGCGCCACCCCACGTTGATATGCAGTACGTTATAATAGACTGACATAAAGCTAAGTAAACTCGTTTCAATATATCTGGATCCAAAACGTGTCGTATAGTTTTAAAAATATATATTAATTTATTCATTCTTCTGCTAAGTGTGTCAATATGTTGCTTAAAATTTAAATTACTATCTATTATAACCCCTAGATATTTAATATATTCAACAGATTCAAGTGCAAGGCAGGAACAGCTATTGTCCTTTGTTAAACAATTATATGAATGAATCACTAAGTTAAAATTTTCAAGGTTGCGAATAGGTTTTCTTAATGAAAAAGCTATAAATTTTGTTTTCCTAATATTGAGTGAGAGTTTGTTATTGAATAGCCAATTCGTAATTGTATTTATACCAATCTGTGCAGATGAGAAAACATCTGTCCACGTATCCGCAGCAAATATCAAAGCAGTATCATCTGCATATGAGATTATATGTCCCCCAGAGAGTTCGAATTTTGTTAGATGATCAATATAAATTAGAAATAACGTTGGTCCGAGTATACTCCCTTGGGGCACGCCATGTGTTATTAATAAGTCGTTACTGTTAATATTATTGACACTAACGCATTGATATCTCTCAGAGAGATAGCTTTTGAATAATTTGAGTTGAGTTCCTCTAATACCAATGTTTTCTAGTCGTTTTAATAGTATTTTTATTGACACGGTATCGAATGCTTTGGCCAAATCTAAGAAAACCGAAATACACTTTTTTCCACTGTCCAAATAAGATGTTATAAAACTTGTAAGAGTATGAACGGCGTGCTCTGTTGATTTGCCATGTCTAAAACCAAACTGTGTATTCGACAATAAATTATTTCTCTCTAAGTAGTTTGTAAGTCTATTATTTATAATTTTCTCTAATATTTTTGATAAAGCTGGTAGAATAGAGATAGGTCTATAATTACTTATACAAGTTTTATCACCCTCTTTAAAAATAGGTCGAATTACGGACTTCTTAAGGTATCTAGGGAACACACCATAATGTAGACATTGATTAAATATATAGGTTAAATGTGGTATTAACGAAAGTTTAAAATCTTTAATAAATTTATTTGAGATTCCATCCCAACCAACTGAGGAGTCTATTTTCAAATTGTCAATTAATTGTGCTACTTCACTTTCATCTGTGTCCAATAATGCAAATGAATTTATATAATGATTTGATTCTTCACCGATGTCCATATCAAAACTATCACAGTTATTATTTCCTAAATTCAAACTCTCTGTCAAACTTTTACCTACATTAACAAAATAATCATTAATAAGATTAACAGATAGTTGTGGCGTACTGGATATATTCAAAAGTTCTCTGTTATACCCTTTGTTTTTTATGTTACCTATAATATCAGTAAGTACGTCCCATAGCTTTTTATTATTATTTTTAGCCATATTTACTCGCTCTTTTTCATAATTTCTTTTTACCCTTTTAAGCAGTGCGTTGCAGTGATTACGATATCGCCGGTATATAATCTGATCACTTTCATTGTCTGGAAAACGTCTAGCCCTCTTATGTAGCTTATCACGGTGACGAATACATCTAAGAAGACCAGGCGTAATCCAAGGTTTGATGATCTTTTTTTGTCTTGGCAACTTTATTAACTTAGTATTACTTTCAATTACTGTTTTTATTTTATCAACTAAATATTCAAGAGAAGTATTAGGATCTTTAGCATCATATATGGGTGAACTGTCAATGTTTTGCATATCTGAACGAAGTTTATCGTAATCAATTTTTCTGATGGTAGTTGTAAAAAACTGTTAGTTTTAATAAGAATGGTAACTAAGTTATGTTTTGCATGCCAAATATATTACAACATTTTTTATTTTGTCTTTTTATTTTGAATTTACTTTGGGGAGTCCCTCGGACTCCAACCTACATTAAGTGTAAGTATCTTTCACCCTACAAACTAAGGGTTAAGTATAGATTTGTCCGTCTTTTTCGTTTAAATCACTTCTTTATAAGTAATCAATTTTGAATGCTTTTTTCATTTTGACACATTTGGCTCAGTTTGTAGTGATCCTGCTTGCTGTGCCAGCGGTCGCGGGTTCGAGTCCCGCTGGGGGTTCACTTATGTGATGAGCATGAATATTTGTACTCCAGTCATGGGTGTTTATATTTATGTATTCAAAATATATGTGTAGTGTATCAACTATCTGGTATCCATAACACAAGCCTCATAGCTTACCATGGAACTAGATGGTGCTGTGTGTTAATGTAAAAAAAAAAATAGTATGGGCCATGGTCTGACCTAAAAATACCTAATTATTAATTAACCCCTGACACAAAAACAACGATGTTATAAGTTTAGCCCCTACGTATGTGAGTGTGTTTGAAATTTGTAAATGTTATTATATCTATAGATTACTGTATGTATAGAAAATGCAGCATTTCATTTGAAATTTGCACATAATTATCTTATATAACGTAGATTCCTTATAATACTAAGCAAGGATAATTGAAGATTCATCCCTTAAGAGGGTTAAAAGGGATGAAATTTTAAACTCAAGTTTGTCATTTTCGAAGTTAGAAACGTGAAAATTTGTTTTTAAGCTTATGTATTGCCGATGGATAATCCTCCTAATAAAGCTCTACCTACGCTAAGCCATTATTTTTAATGAGCTCAATTTAATCTTAGTATTTAATGCTCTTATGATACTCTATTTTCATAATTATACTAAAAAAATATTTTTAATCTATGCAGATTAATAAAATTGACGTGTCTGTTTGTAATGTCAAAATAACAGCTTTATACTAAATCCATATGGAATTATATACGGTACTTATAAGAAAAAACAATTTTTAATAATTTTGTCTGTCTGTCTGTTTGTTCCGAGTAACCTCTGAAACAGCTGGACTGATTTAGAAGGGACTTTCATTAGTAGATAGCTGATGTTTGAGGGGTAACGTAGGCTACTTTTATTTTTAAAAAAGGGTCAGGATTCCGCTTAAAAAAATTAAACTATGTTTAGGGACGCACCCTAGCGAAGCGAGGGTAAGTCGTTAGTTAATTTCAATAAAACTACCCCTTTAGTTTTGTTTCGTTTGTCATATTAGATCGCATATTTTCGTGACGAAAGCGATAAAAAGACTATCCTTCATTAGAAAGTACAATCGCTATCGCTTATAGATAGATATTCAAATAGATAGATAGATAACGTGTACTTTGTTGTACAACATATTAGTAAAAACAAACACAACGAAAATAATACAAAAAGAAAAGATGTACAGATGTTAAAAATCAATACATATAATAAAATTCTGAGTCGAATCTGTACATTAAATATTTTTTGCAAAATCTTATTGAAATAGTCATTATTATCGATACAGAGGCCGAATCTATAGTTTTTAGAATTTTTATCTGTCTGTCTGTCTGTCTGTGACCGCATCACGAGAAAACCACTGGACAGATTTTGATGAAATTTGGTATCATGACATCTGGTTATCCGGGTCAACATATAGAATACTTTTTACTGCAGGAAAATATCTCATCTGTGAGAAATCTATACTAACCTTAAAACGTAGGGATGAACCCGAGCGGAGTGAGCGTGAGTCGCTAGTAATATATCTTTATATTAATATGTAAGTGAAGCAAAAATTTTATACCCCTTTTTACGAAAACTGCGCGGACGGAGGAGTATGAAATTTCCCACACTTATAGTTTATATAGAGAAGGAGTGCAGAATGCTAATATATATTTTTTTAATTATGCATAAAAAATACATTAAATCAATTAAAAAAAAAAACATTACACACACTACCATGTATTTGACACACACACGCATATATACTCTTTTGTTTATTGTTAAAGTCTGTGGTCAAATTGAGAATAGATGAATATTGTAATATACGCAAGACAATAAATATATAACTTAATGAATTATGGGTGATTTTCAACCACGCGACGATTATTAGTATTATTTAAAGCTCGAAAATGAAACTTTTAAGTGTTATGTCACGTGGTCAAAATATATGTATATGTATTTTTCTTTCCTATTAGCGATTTTATTAGCCAAAAGCGGACTAATAGACTTAACATGTCTTTCGAAAACTAGTTAAGTTCTCAGACATGCAGTTTTCCTCGCGGTGTTTACTTACACTGTAAACCAAATGATAATCATGTAGGAAATGATTCAAACGTAATAACATCGTAGACGCTCAGGCTTAGTTCTCAATTTACTTGGTGTTTCAAGCGAATACGTTACCATTAATTAGGCTACCACAATGTAAACAAAAACAATATCTATATCTATATTAATATTATAAATGTGAAAGTTTGTGAGTATGTATGTATGGATGTTTGTCACTCTTTCACACCAGAACGACTGAACGGATCTGGATGAAATTTGGCACAGATATAGATTATAGTCTGAAATAGCACATAGGTTACTTTTTATCCCGGAAAAATTACGGTTCCCGTGGGATAGATTTGTTTTTGTTTTTCTAGAGGTGAACCCGAGTGAAGCGAGGGTGAGCCGCTAGTATTTAATATAATAGTAAATTAGCGAAAACTGTACATGAAACATTTAAAAAAAAATAGTGACTGTAACGTATTGTGTACAGAATATAGACCCCAAAACAATACTTATTAAAAATGTTGTCTGTGTGTCTGTGTGCATTTCACGCAAAAAGTACTCTACAAATTTTAACTAAATTTAGTATAGTGATCATTTATTTTTCGGGTCAACATTTAAAATAGCTTCTACTACAGGAAAATCATTCATTCCCATGGAAAGACACTATAATTGATGTTTACAAAACATAGCTAACGTTGGCTAAACCTTAAGAGATACATTAAATGTACTAAAAAAATTATAGGTCTTAAAAAGGCTCACAGAAAAGTCAGCAACAGCATATAATCTATGGTACGCTCGCAATAACTGTTTACACATTATATTTATTTAAAGAAGCTTTTGAACGAAGCGGGGGCATGTTACTAGTATGCAGACACTTCCTGACTTCCCATGCACATTTTCCGCCGTCAGCACTTACGTACCTATCAATATCTAGACGTACCGGTAACTTCCGCCGTTCGGTAAACGTTAATGGTGTTCAACATGCTTTATTAGCAGTATATATTGAATATTAAAGGTACATAATAGCAATTGCTACTGATTATATTATTATATATCGAAAAAGCAAATATAACTAGTTTATGCCCACGGGTTTCCTTGTTTCGTTTGAGTCGTGCTTTTATAGTGTTAAGAAGTAACAAAAAGACAAACGTACAATATATATATATATATATATATATATATATATATATATATATATATATATATATATATATATATATATATATATACACTACCGTCCAAAAGTTTGGAAGCACATCTGTTTTTAAACAAAACAAAAGATAGTCGACTATGTGCGGTAAAAATGAGCAATAAAATCAATTTTTACGACCTTTTACGATTGTTAACACAAAACAAAAGGACTATCATTGCACATTCATCAAGTTTTAACAAATTCCTTAATTTTGACGAAACACGTGTTTTATTACTTAATCCGTCGGGTACTTTCTTTTATGCAATGGTGCGGTTTTATTGAAAATATTCTGTAGTTTTATCTTTTTTGGATCTTATTTAGTCGCACTTGAGCATTGGCACGCGACAATTGTGATATTAACATTGTCTGTATTCGAAAGATTTCGAGTAGTACTTTGACCGTATTTTTTCTTTTGAAAATGGCAAAACGCAAGCAAATCACGCTTGAATAGTGAAGCGCTATTAGTACTATATCTGAGGAAGGATACAGTGAACGCCAAAATGCAGAAAGGCTTGGAATTTCTTGTAAAGATGTCCACTACACCCTTGCTGAAAAACAAGAAACTGGTAAAAATGAAGCTAGAAAAAGATCTGGTAGGTCCAAATCCACTTTAAATCAACAGGATAACTTCATCAGTGTTCTTTCTAAACGGAATCGATGCTTAACTCCACCAGAATTTACCGCAACTCTAAATAAAACGCGAGGAACACTAATTTCAATGAACTGTTAAAAGACGTCTACTGTCTGTGGGACTAAGAAGATGTGTTGCTGCTAAAAAACCAAAACTAACAATTCGGCATAAGAATATTAGACTAGAATGTACAAAGGCGCATAAAAAGTGGACAATAGACCAGTGGGAAAATGTCCTTTGGAGTGACGAATCAAAGTTCAGATTTTCGAACCCAATAGATGTGTTTTTGTACGCTGGTCAAAAAAAGAGAGGGCTTCAGATGCATGTACAGTGCCTATTAACAAACATGGTGGTGATAATGTAATGGATTGGAGGTGTTTTGGCCACAGTAAACCCGCAAATTTTGTGAAGATAACCGGAAAACTAAACAAGGAAGACTATTTGAAACTTCTTCAGGATTCTGCAATACCCAGTGGACTGATTCTCATTCGTCCTGGATTCGTTTCTCAACAAGATAATGATCCTAAGCATTCGTCTAAACTGTACCAGAGCTTTTTGAACAAGAAAAATGATGAAAGGATTTTAAAAATCATGCAAAGGCCATCTCAGTCACCTGATCTTTATCCCATTGAACTTGTTTGGGATAAACTCGATAGAAAGGTGGAAAATTGATTTCCTACGAGCTCGGAACATTTGTGGGAACTATTAGAGAGCGAATGGAACAAGCTAGATGAAAATTATTATAAGAAATTAATTAATAGAATACCTATAATATACGAGAAGATAATAAAAGAAAAAGGTGGACACTTCGATGAAGCTAAAATTTAATTTAATTTTCATATTGTATGTTAAATTTTTATTTTGTGTAAGTTAGTTTTTGTTCAATTTTTGATTTTATATCAATACAAATATATTTAGATGGCTTTCTTTTGTTTTATTTGATTTTAGCTTGTTGCTTCCAAACTTTTGGACGGTAGTGTATATATATATACTGACTCCACTGAACTCCTAAACGGCTGGACCGGTTTTGATGTTTTTTTTTTGTGTTTGAATGGGTCCCTCGATAATGTAGAATTACAACTGGACCCGTTAGGTGACGGTACAGTCGGGTTCTAGGATTCAAAGTTAAGACTATGGTGAATATCGTATACGAAGTCTATATCCGTGCAAAACAACGTCTGTGAGTCCGATAGACGCTAGAATGTATAAAGTTAGCGATTTATTCACCACAATAAAATTAACTATCGTACAATAGAACCTTGTCGATTTCTATTTGGTAGCATAAATTCGATCTTCGGATAAAGAAGTTTCTTGTTTACTAGCAGAATCCAAAAAAAAAACAATCTGCAAAAAACTCTGGCTTTATGTTATAAAGCAACTCACCTCCCTCACTTCGCTCAGGTTTGTCGCTATGTATTTATATAATATTGTTCATAATAAAATATTAAGGGCAGTGGTAGCCCATTGGTAACGCGCTCACTTGGGAAACCGAGTGAAGCGGGTTCAAATCCCGGGTCTCGCACCTCTGATATTTTCATGTGCGAATCATTTCCAACATGATTACCACTTGTCTTACGGTGAAGGAAAACATCGTGAGGAAATCTGCATGTGTGAGAGAACTTAGCAAGTTTTCGAAAGACACGTAAAGTCCGCCAACCCGCAATTGGCCAGAGTGGTGGACTATGACCTGATCCCCCTCGTATTGAAGGGAGGCCCGTGCCCAGCAGTAAGACGTTAAAAAGGGTTGAAATACATACATACAAAAATACTAAAATCGCGATTAAGTTTATAATCTCATAATTCTGTTTGATGAGTCATTAAAATGTAATGGTGTTTACTTTAACTTGATTAACGCAACGGCGCAGTCTTTCGAAACGTTTTGAGAAAATTACGAGATGTTGAGATAATGGAACTCTCCCATGGCTAGTAATAAAACCTTAAAATATGAGCCTACCATTTGAGAGCTCGACTCCTTCTGACGAGCTCCATGAATTACATTCGAACAAAAATATATTACTTATTTTATTAACGTATGATTATTAATACTATGCTTATACATATAAAAAGACGGAAAGAGAGAGTTAGAGAGAGAGAGAGAGAGAGAGAGAGAGAAGTTATAAGAGATGATCTTATCTAACACTAACGAAGTAACCTCGCTTCGCTCGGGTTCTTCCCTAGGTAAGTTTTAACGGTTAGTATGGAATAGATAAACAGTATATGTATATTATATTATATACTAGGGTGGAGCGAAAAAAAATTTTTATTTTTTTCTAAATACTACCCGTATTTCTAGCTTATAGAAAACAAAATGATATAAATAAAAAAAATATATTCAACATTTTGAGGTGGCCCACTGATTTTTAAAATAGATAATTTATTAAAATTTTTGGTTTGAATGAAAAATTCTTTTTTCAAAATTACTCTATTCGTCAATTCTTCAAGGTTTTCAAAGATGATCAGTCGAAAAAATAATTTTCCATTCAAACACAAAATTTAAATTAATTATTTTAAAGATAAGTGGGCCATCTCAAAATGTTAAGTATTTTTTTTTTATTTTTATAATTTTGTTTTTTTTTTATAAGCTACAAATTCTACCCCCAAGCTAAGAAAAAAAATCATTTTTTTCGTCCACCCTGTTATACACGTATACAAGGTATGATGAGTTGTTGTGGGTTGTATTTTAACGTGTTTTCCCGTGGGAATGAGATAATCTCCATGTAAAAAGTAGCCTATGTTACTCTGAAGGAAAACTGGCGTGGAGGGCTGAACTCCAACTATATCCACACAAATCACGCTAATCCGCCATTCTGTTTGTTTCGACTTAAAAGAAGGTCAAAGATACAAAAAAAAAACAAACACACTTTCACATTTATAATATCAGTATGGACTCTGCACCAAAATTATATAAAATTTTCACTATTTCCCTTAGCTTAGCTTAAGTTATTGCAGAATATTTACTATTTAGTTCAGAATTGTTTTTGCAGTCGCATTGGATTCTTTGTATGGATGCCAAGTTTGTAGTTTATTTGGTCCGTATCTTTGAGCTTAGAGAAATAGGGATTTTCTTTTTATTTAGAAACCAGCCAAAATATATATTTTGTTTTTGTTGCAGCAACTTTTAGACGAGTGTCGTGTTGTGATGCAATATGCATATGTTTTGATGAAACTACCTTCGCGTAAGAATTTTGTTATAGTATCTATTATTTTAATTTTATACTTTGATTATAAAAATACATTGAAAATGTAAAACAGTGGTAGCCCAGTGGTAACACGCTTGGGAAACTGAGTGAAGCATGTTCAAATCCCGGGTCTCGCACCTCTGATATTTTCATGTGCGAATCATTTAACATGATTACCACTTGTCTTACGGCGAAGGAAAACATCGTGAGGAAACCTGCATTTCTGGGAGAACCTAGCAAGTTTTCAAAAGACATATGAAGTTCGCCAATCCGTACATTACCAGCGTGGTGGACTATGGCCTCATTCCCCTTATATTAAAGATAGACCCGTGCCCCGCAGTGGGATGTTAAAAAGGGCTGATTACAATACAGACATCCAAACATTGATAGATCACGATTATCGAACCCAGGACCTATAATACCATCAGAAACATGAACTTAATGCTAACGTACAGTATAAAATGTAGTCAACATATCTTATTTTCATAAAAAGCTGAGCCACGAACAAAAAGGCCTTCATTCATATGATATAGCGGTCATTACGAAAAGTTCTGAAAGATTTCAGGGAAAATTGCACGGACATTTCTACACCGATTCACAAATAGTCTGGCTGAAAAGTAATATATTAGGATTATGTTAGTTCAATAGAACCCATAATACTAAAATTTATGTAAAATATGATTTAAATATATGTATTTTTTAGTCCAAACAGGTAATAATAACTTTTCAATATTGTAGTATTATTATCTACACATATACACATCTGTACATATAATAAAATTGTAACTAAGCCCAATCTGTACATTAAATATTTGTTGGAAAATCTTATTGAAACAGATATTATTATTGACATAAAGGACGAATCTATAGTTTTTAGATTTTTTTTCTGTCTGTCTGTCAGTCTGTCTGTCTGTCTGTCTATTACTGCATTACGGAAAATCCACTAGAGGGATCTTAATGAAATTTGGTATAATATTAGCTGGTTATCCGGGTCAGCATTTAGGGTACTTTTTACTGCGGGAAAGTATCTCATCTCTGAGATATCTATACTAAACGTTAAAACGTAAGGGACGAGACGACAACCTAGGGACGAACCTGAGCGGAGCGAGGTGAGTCACTAGTACTTTATATTTTTAATAAAAAAAATAAAAAAAATAACAAAATAATTTTAGCCCCGCTGACTTTCTTGACCAGTTTTGTAAAGAACTTAAGCTTTTCCACTATACAAATCTCCCTACTAGCCGGTTTCCGACTGATATACTCTCGATGTTTAGTAAAAAACTGTAACAATTTAATGCCGATTTCTTTTGATTTTGAATTTTCTTTCAGTTTACTGGATCGAATTAAAGTAGCACCTACAGTAGAAAAGCTAAAAGAAAGCCGAAGGAAACCCAACCCAACCTTAACTGGGAAAAGGGGTGAACAAAGAAGAAGAAGAAGAAGAGTTTATTGGATTGGATTTTGTGTAAGGAAATAACTTTGTGAATAGTACTTCTTATAGAATATTAGAATTTTGTAAATGCTCAATTAGAGATGCGAAAAAAAACATGTCTAGATGACTACGTTTTAATATTTTCACTGCCCACTATATTCGTTTTCTAATATTTTGGAGAGGTTTTTAAAAGCATAGATTAAAAGTAGTTTATGTTCCTACAGGCTAAGCTTTTTCGGTCCATACAAGTCATTGTTTTAGACATTAGCAGTATTGTTAGATTTTTAAAATTTCGAGTGCTTTTTAAAATTTGTTTTACTTTTTTACTATAAGTAAGTATTATAAAAGACAAAGAATTACTAAGTGTATGCCGTGGATATACCTGTATTTTATTAATTTTTGTGTCCCAGGGTGGGCTCAGTTTAGTAATAGATTTTTCTGTATCGAAATGTTGAGTATTGTTACTACCTGGAGTTGGAAAGTTTGTAGTGTTACAAGAAGCTCGGAGTGTATGTAAAGCTGTCGGTCCTGAGCCTGAATTCTTACCGGTTGTCTTAAATTTTCGACGCTCCAGAGTGAAAAGAATAGAAATGCATTTGAAATAAAACAATCTTTTCGGATTATTTCGCGGATTTCTTTTGACTTTTTGTTTCAGACGTTTCGAATGCTTTACAGCAATCATGGTCACGGGAGAGACCCTCCCGGAATCATCGAATTAATCCGAAAAGATAGTTTTATTTAAAATGTTTAATATCGCGTAAATCTAAGAAAGTATTAATAGAAATACACTGGCATCTTCGCATACACTAACACACTATAATATTTCCGGCGCATATGATTGGTCTAAGTGAAATTGGTCGCCATGGCCGAACATTTAGGAAGATATATGTACTTGTTATGAGATACAAAATTCAAATCCAAAATTCAAAATATTTTATTCAGCCTTAAATTATTACAATTTTTTACTTAACGTCATGAGTCTACTACCGGTTTGGAAAGAAGAAGCCTCAGACCTGAGAAGAACTGGCGAAAGAAACTCAGCAACATATCGAAAAATAAATTTCACGGAACCCAGAAACTATAAACATCGACATTAAACTATTATGCACGCATTATGAACTCAACAAGCTGTTTTATTATAAAACACCACGCGACAGTTTCCGAGATTTAAAAGGACACGATCGAGTAACGATGGACTGACACGTATCGCGCACATAAAGATAACACGGGGCTGAAGCCCGGCACCAATTATTTATTCCTGGTATGCGGTACAAGCCATAAGCTTTAATATTCTATGAATTACCCCCATACCATATATTATGGAACTTTCTGTTGTTCTTCGTGAAAAGTCTTTTAAGCCGATTTCCGGAAAACAGCTTTTCTATTACTTAGTTCTGTCTTCATACTTCTAACGTACACTAATTATACCTATAATCCGTAAAACATTTTTATACATGACTAGCGACTCACCCTGGCTTCGCTCGGGTTCATTCCTAGGTTGACTCCCCATACACACTTTCATCCCCATTTTCACTTCCTCAAGGGATGATTTCCGGGATAAAAAATATCCTATATCCTTCCTAGGGTCTCAAACTATCTGCTTACCAAATCTCATCATAATGAGTTCAGTAGTTTCGAAGCCTATTCAGAGCAAACAAACAAACAATCAAATCCTTCCTCTATATAATATTAGTATAGATAAATTTTAGAAAAATTATTTGTATGTATTTTAATACTTTCTTAGATTTACGCGAATATTTGACATTTTAAAGAAAACTATGTTTTCGGATTTTTTCGCGGATTTATTTTTATTTTTGGTTCCTTTTTTAATTTAAAATGTATGTATTTTGCTTCTGTGTGTTTGTCAAAGTTCTATAAAAATATAGAAGAACTTTTTATACAATCTGGTTTCTGTTCGGTATTTTTGTAAGGCTGGCGTATTTTTTGCAAATATAGTTCAGAGCTAAATAGGCTGCTTTTTACACCCGTAGTAATTTCAAAAAAAAAATGTCCTCCTCCTTTTTTTGGTCGATTAATGTAAAGAGATTTAGTGTTTAAAGAAATAATGAATTCATCGTTATTTTCAACTTTAAAAATCACTTTAATTTAAATATTCTGTACAAAATAGAAGATTCGTGCTTACAGTCCGCTACCTTTCCCATTTTGGACTCTCCAGACAGGGTCGAAAAAATAAGGCGTCTGTGAAATTTGAGGATATATTTTATGCTTAATGCGCACTTCCTCATGTCTGTGCGCTGTTATTTTTGTTTAGGCGAAATTTTATTTTGTATGAAGACTTCAGAATACTATGAAATTTATTGTGGACCTTTCATTATAAAGGAGATATCATGAATAACGTCTCGACTATCTCATTTTACAGAAAATAAATATATAACCTGTGGCTTTAGAATTTTGATTAATTAACGACGTTAGAACCATAGTGGTCCAAGTCACATTTTCATCTTAAGCACTTGGATCAGTGTTGCATGTAAAATATATGTTTGTTTGGGATGTTAATGACAAAAAGTTCCTTTTGACAAAAATGTCGCTTGGATCACTATGGTTGTGACATCGTCAATTGAAGTCCAAAAATGTATGGAAATTAGATTTTGAATTGATTTGTGCTTTAACAGGCTTTGTTTAGTGGATATCATAAATGCTGCTGATTATGAGGTCCTTGGTTCACCAATATATTGAGGTCACAACATCTAGAATCTTCCATTTGGAGAATTAAGTTATTTATTTATTTATTTATGTTTAATCCCTTCTTCTATTTTACAAGCTTTAATTTAACTTGCAATGTTTGTATGTATGTTTGTTTAGGTCAAATCTTACAACTGAATTTTAAAGCAGTTATTCTCAAACGATTGAGCTGAAATTTCGTATACATGTTAAGTTTGGATGAAAATGTATGGTTAGTTAAGTGACGTCATTTTTAATCCAATATGGCGGACTCCCAAAGATGGCGGACTGTTTTTTATGCAATCCCATGGTATCTAATGAAAAGATTTGCTGAGAAGAATACAAATAAAATGATAACTAACAAATAAAAAATAAATGTATACTCAAAAAACATTTTTTATTTAAATGCTCTAAAAAGAAGAAAATAAACTTTAAATTAAATCAGACACATTTACATGTGTAGATAAATAAGAATACAATATGTATTATAATATCTTGATATAATATTCTCTTTTAAAATAGGTAAATTTCGCGACAAACTTTTATATCATACTAGCGACTCACCCTCGTTTCGCTCCGGTTCGTCCCTATTTTATTACTACGTTAGTATGGACTTCCAAATATTATAGTAAAAATGATGTTTATATCGGAAGTTTGAACGCGGGCGAAGCCGCGAGTACTGCTATACTATAAAGAATGAAAAACCGACATTCTGAAACTCGTACAAGTTAAATATCAAATGGACTTCGAATAAAAGTTGGCAATGCCTCAGATTTATTGGAAGTATAAACTGATAAATGAGTAAGGCTTGAGCCGCCACTAGCGACGCTTTTCAGAAATCGTGATATATTAGTAGAATTTTTAAAATTTTGATCTAGGATTGGTACTGTATGTTTGTATTTGTCACTAACGGCTCACCCTCGGTTCCCTCGGGTTCGCCTCTAGATAAACAAAAACAAATCTATCCAACGGGAACCGTACATTTAAAATATATACAACTCATAAAGATATTATCCAACAATTAACTTTATCACTAGACATCTATATCTATATATCTATCTATCTATACATATAATAAAATTCTGAGTCGAATCTGTACATTAAATATTTTTTGGAAAATCTTATTGAAATAGACATTATACGGAGGCCGATTCTGTAGTTATTAGAATTTTTGTCTGTCCGTCTGTTTGTCTCGGCACGCATCACGAGAAAACCACTGATCAGATTTTGATGAAATTTGGTAATCCGGGTTAACATGGTCAATATATAGGATACTTTTTACTGCGGGAAAATATCTCATTTCTGAGAAATCTATATTAACCGTTAAAACGTACCTAGGGACGAACCCGAGCGAAGCGAGGGCGAGTCGCTAGTTTTACTATATTCTTTATAATATTCTCTGTTTCTCTACTTCTGAGGACTTTAAATATAGTTTAGAGCCATTTTTACTTGAAAAGTTCAATGATATTTTCAACTGTTAGCGCTCTTTTAAATTATAAAGTACTGAAATATCGATTTTCACCGATAACTTATTAAAAGATGGGAACTTGCGAATGTCGACAGATAAAATGTCGATAAAACGACAAGCATATGAATAATCTACTTTTATGTATTTGTCATTTATTATAGAAAATATATATAATTAATGTGATTTATTAAAGGCAGTGGTAGCCCAGTGGTAACGCGCTAGCTTGAAGAACCGAGTGAAGTGGGCTCAAATCCCGGGTCTCGCACTTCTGATATTTTTATGTGCGAATTATTTCTAACATGATTACCACTTGCCTTACGGTGAAGGAAAACATCGTGAGGAAACCTGCATGTCTGAGAGAACCTAACAAGTTTTCGAAAGACGTATGTAGTCCGCCAACCCGCACTTGACCAGCGTGGTGGACTATGGCCTGATCCCCCTCGTATAGAAGAGAGGCCCGTGCCCAGCAGTGGGGCATTAAAAAGGGCTAAATACATACATACATACATTATAGAAAAGTCTATAATAAATTACATAAATATTAGATATGTAGGACATAAGAACTAAATATGCATAGATAAAACAGTTCAGTACCAAACCGATTTTCTTTTTTTTTTTGTTTAATAGCTTTTCAATGTTATCAATAAAAAATTTGGTAACAGTTTTATTTTCATATGAATAGGCAAATTGTATTCATATAATTTTTCCTCAAATTGAAACCAACTAAAAAAAAGGAAACCAAGTAAGTAACTAACCTAATATGTTACACAATATACATCCATACTAATATTATAAATGTAAAACTGTGTTTGTTTGTTAGTTTGTTTGTCCTTCTTTCACGTCAAAACAGTAAGATTGGCGTGTTTTTTCATGTGGAGATTGTTGAAGGGCTGGAGAGTGACATAGGCTTTTTATCGCGGGATATTATCTCATTTTAACTACCTCGGTGATGTAGTGGCTAGCACGTATGGCTGCACATCCGAAGGTCCTGGGTTGGAGTCCCGGGTCGGGCCAAATTTAGATATTGGGTCTTTCTGTTCAGTAAGCCTCAGTAACAGCCCGGAGTTGGGAAGTTAGCGGTGTTTCACCCCCGTGCCTCGGAGAGCACGCAAAGCCGCCGGTTCTGCGCTTTAACTCTCACCGGTCGTGTCGAGTAATCGTCCCACCGGAGTGTGAGAGTGACAGGAATAGAGAGTGCACGCTGTGTCTGCGCGTACGCTTGTGCACTATAATACCTCCTTGGCTAGTCTCAATGAGATTGGCGGCCGTGGCCTGAAATCGGTCAGGAGAACTTATTATTATCTCATTCCCACGGAAAAACACGTTATAATACATCCCAAAAAAAAATTATGATCAGAATTACTTGAAACTTGGTATAAATACTCTTCAATACAATTAAATAAATAAGTGATTTAGCATTTTTCCAAATTCACCCCATAAGGGAGTAAAATAGGGGATGAAAGTTTGTACGAAACCTACCTTTTTAGTTTTTTTTTTTGTAGTTTTAGCGCGAGCGAAACCGCGGGTTCTGATATATTTTTATTCTCTACCAAAAACGTATCCTTAAAGAATAGTAATTTAATATGAATATTAATTAATCAGTTAGTCAGTTAGTATATAATTTTATTTGTATTTAGAAAATGACAACATAATGATTTTTACCAACAAGATTTATAGAGCAAAAAGAATAAAGTAGCAATGAAGATAGGACCAGTCCAAGGTAAAGCGTGCCTTTCAATCTAACTTAAAGCATCTTTTAAAGCAATCACGAACTTATTACACTGAAACTTAAACTTAAAGCTACGCTGGAATTAAACCTGTAATCCTTGCTTTAAAAGCACTAATTTTGAATATATATGCGCTATTAGAATCTTGGAAGATATTTGTATTGTAAATTTAGCACTCGCTTTCGCTCTCTTTTAACTTTTGCTACACCCAATGTTAAAAGTCTCTCATATATTTTTTTAACTTGCATAAAGTATCATATAGTCCGATAGATAGTCCGAGACCTGGTGAGCATTTTAGGGTAGGTTCTTGAGGCACTGAATTGAACGTAAGGGTTGCTAGGGTGCCGCTACCCGTCAGCTATACCCCGACTATGTTATTTAGGGGTCCTTCAAGGACAATTACAAAATTTTCTGTAGTGCCTCAAGAACCTACCTTAAAATGTTCACCAGCTCTCCTACCAATAGTACAAGTCACTTTTAGCCAAATACTCTACCCGCTGATAAAAGTCTCATTAAAAAAAAATAAGCTGTTCTTTTTAAAGCTTTTTTTCTGCAAGAACTCATTTTTCCTACGATAAATTGTAAATATGATTTATGTGCCTAAAAATCATTGAATTTAGTTAGATTTTCCGACTTTGTGCATGTTGGGTGATGGTTCCAAAATTATATTACGTTAATTTTCTATTGAATTGAGGATAGGAATACTCGAAATAATAAAGTGCAGAAATAAGAACAACTGGACGTGTTTTGACAATATATTTTTAGTAACTAAATACCAATACATTGATGCATACACTGTGACCCTTCATGCTGTGCCAGCGATCGCGCGTTCGATTCCCGCTGGGGGCATTCATTTGTGTGATGAGCACGAATGTTTATACTCCAGTCATGGGTGTTTATATTTATAATATGTATGTATTTAAAGTTATATATGTGTAGTGTATCAACTATCTGGTATCCATAACACAGGCCTCGTAGCTTACCATGGAACTAGATGGTGCTGTGTGTTAATGTCCCAACATATTTATTTATTCTCTTACGCTAAAAATGAACATAGAGGCAAAAAATCAACTGATCGAATTTCCAACCATTGGGAGATTTTTCGTAGAAAGTTACGATATGTTTTTACCTATCTCAAGACTCGAACCCAGGGTCCCATTTTTGTTATCTAACTTATACTTTAGGTTTAAGTGACTATAATAAATACCTCCAGCTCACATTCATATGTAAATGCAAATGGGAAATGAATTTTCATTTAAAATTCGTTTAATAAAGAAATACGTTGTACAGTAATATCATGTCTAATAAAGATGCAATCACGTACACCGTAAAAGTGTCGCGCATTATTTTATCCAAAGATTTATGGAGTACAGAGTAAGTGAAGCTCAGACTTTAATATACTTAATAGAAAAAAATAGATACTGTCTGCGTCTTTGTTTACATAATACTAGTAACTCACCCTCGCTTCGCTCGGGTTCGTCCGTAGCTTGATTCCCCATACAAACTTTCATCCCCAACTTCACCTCCTTTAGGGATGATTTTCAGGATAAAAAGTATCCTATGTCCTTTCCAGGGTCTCAAACTATCTTCTTACCAAATTTTATCTAAATCGATTCAGTAGATCCAGAGATTACCCCGTACAACGTCACAAACTCACAAACTTTACCTCTTCATAACATTAGTATAGATTATGTATTTCATGACGGAATAAAAAAAATATGACTATTAAGTCTTTCACATTTCTTGAAATAAATATGGACCTTTTTTTATTAAGGCTATTACTTGTACTTATTAAATCAATCAAGTATCAAGTAAATCTGGAATAAACTGACAGACTGATAAAATGTCTAAAAACTAAATTAAATAAACAAGCAAAATAAATCCCCGAAATAATCCGAAAAGATAGTCTTATTTAAAACGTCTAAAAACTATTTTAAATAAAACTATCTTTATTTTTGGGACAAGTCTTTCCCTAGACCATGGTTGTTGTAAAGCATTCGAAACGTCGGAAACCAAAAATCAAAATAAATCCGCGAAAAAATCCGAAAAGATAGATTATTCAAAATGTCAAATATTCGCGGAAATCTAAGAAAATATTAAGTCCAAAAACTATTTCCTCTATTGCTTTCCCATTTATTTACATATCACGATACGTTATTTGGACAAATGCCTTAATCCGGGTGAAAAATTAGTCATACTTGTCTATCAAAGACGTCTGAAGGCTTAGACAAGTGGCAAACGCTCCATATCGATTCTTCGATAAACGCTAACGCCTTGGCAATTTCCATAACAATTTGGACGTAGTCATGGTTTTGTTTGTGAACCTCATCTTGACATTGTGAAATGCACTAAAATTTAAACGTATACGAGCAACACATAGGATTTTTAGGATTTCTTTATCAAAAATTCACTAATTATAAGGATTATTTCGCCTAGCAGTCTTTTCTACAATAACAATAAATACAATAAATAATATATATTTGTCAGACAATGACAACGGTTACCATGACAACAATTAGTCAATTAGCCAATTACAAATGCGATACGTTGAGTCAAATTTGAAGTCGTAAACATATGTCAGTCCCATACATTGATTACTCTATTCTACTAGCGTTTATGCCACTTGTCTAGGCCCTCTGATACGTATATCGACATTGTTCACAGCGTCTAGAAGATACACCCCACCTCATCCGACATTTCATAGCATTCTGACGTTTAGAGGTCTTAAAATATAACGGGATTTACTAAGTTAAATTATTCTTTTATATATTACTAGCATTGCCCGCGGCTCCGCTCGCGTTCAGATGACCCGTATAGGCAGCTATCACTATATACTCAGCTAGAAATAAATAAATAAATATATCACCATACCAAATTACATCAAAATCTGTCCAGTAATTTCCCGTGATGCGGTAACAGACAGACAGACAGACAAAAATTCTAAAAACTATAGATTGGGCTTCCGTATCGATAATAATGACTATTTCAATAAGATTTTCCAAAAAATATTTAATGTACAGATTCGGCTTAGTTACAATTTTATTATAGGTATGTATAGATATTTTTTTTATTATAACACTTTTAACTGTAGTTTTGTCCATCTGAATAAAATGGGCAAAAGGAATTGATGCGTGGGTATACTTTAACAGCACTCTATGAAAACATGTATAAATAAATAATAAATATGTTGGGACATTTTAACATACAGCACCATCTAGTTCCTTGGTAAGCTACGAGGCTTGTGTTATGGATACCAGATAATTGATACACTACACATACATAACTTGAAATATAAACACTCATGACTGGAGTACAAACATTCATGCTCATTACACAAATGAATGCTCCCAGCGGCACTCGAACCCGCGACTGCTGGCACAGCAAGTAGGGTAGCACTGTAAACTAGGTCACACATATCGGCAACAACACAATAACTGAGCAAAGTTTTATGGTAATCGGAAGAGTCCTTTAGTAATATACTATTTACGTACAGACATACATTAATATGCTTTTTTATACATAAGAAAACTAAAACAGCAGTTAATATCTAGTACCTGAGCGACCGAGCTTCACTCGCAATTCTTTTTTGTTATATCGTATTTTTTAGATTAAAAAAAAAACTAAAAACTTGAATAAATACAAAAAAAAAGTAAAACGACGGTACTTTCCGATCGATATTCGAACTCGGATACACCTATGTTTGTTAATTTTGCACCTTGGTCGCTTGACCACGATGCTTATGCTTGAGTGTAAGAAATTATCGACCATATTCTGCGTAGAATAATGCAAAAGAAAACCACATGAAAACTCGAAAACACGCATTTTCCCAGGCATGAGACTAATCTAGATCGATTTTTCGCCCCCGAAAATCCCCACATACTAAATTCCAGCGAAATCGTTAGAGCCGTTTCCAAGATCGCTGGTATAAATAAATAAAGATCTAAATATACATGAATTGCTTGTTTAAATATATTAGATAGATATTATTCCTCGTACCAGAAACAAATATTTGATGACATTACATATTCACGCATGTTTTTCGGAAAGGTCAAAACATGAATTAGGGATTCTGATCTGGTTAATTTAATTAGAACAGTATCCAGTGAATATTAAAAAAAAGAAAGTGACTATTAATCCTAATATATATATATATATATATATATATATATATACATATAATAATAATAATAATAATAGTTTATTTCTCAAAAAGACATACATATTGTAGTTGAAAACATTTAGTCCAATACAGTTTGAAACAAATAATTTAAATTATCAATACAAATAATACGGTTGTCTCTGTTGCCGTACTAGGAGACCTGTATTACGGCAGACAGTGCCAATCCTCAAGAGATGTCATAATTAAATTATCTGTTTAGTTAGCAAGTGTGTGGTATTCAGCTGTTGGTTGGTTTTATATATGTATTTATATATATGTATTTGTCTGTGATGAGAGTGTGTGTATGTGTGTGTGTATGTGTGTGTGTGTGTGTGTGTGTGTGTGTGTGTGTGTGTGTGTGTGTGTGTGTGTGTGTTTGTTTTGAAGGGGTAGTGATTTTATGTAAGAAGTAGTTCTTATCTGGAGTAGAGCAGCAATGATTCTGTGTTCGAGTAGTCCTGTTTTAGAAGCCAGTCTGTTAGTTTAAGTTTTAGGTCATAAGTATTTAAATCTATAATGTTTATTTTTTTATGAAGGATTCTATAAATATGCACACTTAGGACAAAGAATTGGTGCTTAGCAAACGAGGTTTTGTGTTGCACATTCGGTGGAAGGTTTGTTCGTTTATTTGGATTTGATGGGCTTACATTCCTGTGTCTTCTCAGAGTCGACATGAGCACAAAGAGCTGTCGGACAGTCAGTACGTTGACTTCTGAATAGATTTGTGACGTTGGGTATCTAAAGGGCTTTCGCAACATGACTTTAAGTACAGCTCTCTGTGCCCTCTCAACCTTAAGAATACTTGCTTTATTTGCACCACCCCAAACTGTGATACAGTATCCAATGATCGACTGACATAGAGCGAGGTAGGTCATTCTTAGTATCTCTAGGCTAGAGGATTCCCTAAGTAATTTAAAAATGTGGATTAGTCGCATTACTCTAGTGACGAGACCGTTAATATGAGTATCCCATCTCAATCCATCGTCAATTTGAACACCTAGATACTTCACAGTATCAGTTCTTGTAAGAGGGGCACAGGAGCATGGTAATATTGGTGTGTCACATGTGTGGGCAATTATTGCATATGAGTTTGGAGGTTTATTTGTGCGTCTAATAGTAAAAGGGATGTATGCAGTTTTGCTGATGTTTAGAGTCAGAAGATTTAGTTTCAGCCATTTCATGACACTTCTTAGGGCATATTCGGCCTTTATCTTGACTTCTTCCCAAGTAGAACCTTTAACTATAATCGCAGTGTCATCAGCATATGCATAGATTTTGCAGTTTGGAAGGGTCATCTTACATAGGTCGTTGATATAGATTTGGAAGAGAATGGGACCAAGAATACTCCCTTGAGGCACACCGTAATTAATAGTCATTTCATCGCTTACGTAGGAGTCAATTTTTACCAGTTGTTTGCGACTGCTAAGATAATCTCTAAAAACATCCAAGGCCACACCACGAACTCCAAGGTGCTCAAGTTTTGTAATTAGCAAGGGTACAGAGACTGTGTCAAACGCCTTAGATAGATCCAGAAAAATGCCTAGACATTTCTCTTTGTGGTCCAAATTTTCTGCTATATGTTGTGTTAGGTCCAGTACAGCGTCCTCAGTGGAGACACCGGGGCGGAAACCATATTGGTTATCAGCTATTATTTTGAATCTGTCCAAGTAGTTTCTCAGGCGTTTATTTAAAATTTTTTCTAGTAGTTTAGACAGGGAGGAAAGTACTGATATTGGTCTATAGTTGCTGACACAGTCTCTGTTTCCACTCTTATATATTGGATGTACAACAGCTTTTTTAAGGGCTTCTGGGAAAATTCCCAGTTGTAGACAGTTATTAAAAATGAATGTCAGCGGTGGTGTCAGTTGTTTACAACATAATTTTAAAACCAAGGATGATATTCCATCCCAACCTACAGCACAATCACTTCGTAATTGAAGAATGTATGATTCGACCTCGGTCTCATCTACAGCCATTAAGGCGAGAGAGTTGACCGGCGAAAACATGGGTGGGATGGTAGGATCATACTGTAGGGCTGTACAGTTTAGGCTGGTTTCATTAACTGATTGGAGTAGGGATGCTAAATTCTGACCTATATTACTAAAATATTGAAATATATAAAATATTGAAATATATATATATATATATATATATATATATATATATATATATATATATATATATATATATATATAGTTTATTTTAAATCTTGATAAAAGATTATTTATTTGTTAGTTTTAATTAGTTTTAATTTATACTAGCAGCTCACCCTCGCTTCGTTCGGGTTCATCTCTAGGAAAACAAAGACAAACCTATCCCACGAGAACCTTACATTTTTTCGGGATAAACAGTAGCCTATGTGTTATTTCAGACTATAATCTATCTATGTACTAAATTTCATCAAGATCCGTTCTACCGTTCTGGCGTAATTGAGTAACAAACATCCATACTCACAAACTTTCACATTTATAATATTAATATGGATAAACCGACCGAAATAAAAGCTTTTTACTATACATGGTACTTATAAGAAAAAACACTTTTTTTTTTTAATTTTGTCTGTCTGTTGTTTGTTCCGGCTAATCTCCGAAACGGCTGGACTGATTTTGACGGGACATTCACTGGCAGATAACTGATATTATAAGGAGTAACTTAATCTACTTTTATTTTAGAATTAGGGTTCCGCTTAAAAAAAATTAAAACGTACTCCAACGAAGCAAGGGTAAATCGCTAGTATTATCCATACATATAATAAAATTGTAACTAAGCCGAATCTGCACATTAAATATTTTTTGGAAAATTTTATTGAAATAGTCATTATTATCGGCCGAATCTATAGTTGTTACAATTTTTGTCTGTCTTTCTGTCTGTTTATGACCGCATCACGGAAAAACCACTGGAGGGATTTTGATGAAATTTGGTATGTCAACATATAGGGTACTTTTTACTGCAGGAAAATATCTCATCTCTGAGAAATCTATACGAAACATTAAAACGTAACTATGTAGTATTATTATAAATAAGAAATTTCATTATATCATTTAATAGGTATTTTAAGCCAAAGCATATAAGCGAGCTGCAATAAAAATGCAATCACTGTACGAAACCTGCAGCCAGACTGTAAAAGTGTCACACATTATTCCTGTATAAGGATTTATGTGCCATAATCATTGCACAGAGTACTTAACCGATAGAGATATCATTATTTTTCTCATAAGTAATTTTTGCGTCATATATTTATTAATACATATAATAAAATTGTAACTGATCGCTGTCTGTACATGGAAGATATTTGAGAAAAACTATTATTGGGGATCTTTATTAACGCAATAGAACCCAAAACAAAGTATTTTTTTTCGGTCTGTTTATCTGTGCGTTTGTGCGCGCTAATCTTAGAAACGGCTTAACCGTTTTGGGTGTGGTTTTGACTAATGTATTGTGGTAAGCTTAACTTAACATTTAGTATTTGTTTTATTTCAATCTGTTCCTAAATAAAAAAGTCAAGTCAATTTAAAGAACCATCTAGAGGCGAACCCGAGCGAAGCGAGGGTGAGCCGCTAGTATTATCATAAAAAAAAATAAAATTTGACAGGTTTTTTTTATTTCTTAGTATGTGATTCAGAAGTTTTAAATTGAAAAAAGGCGCCGTCTTCCAAAATATCTGATTAGGTGTCTATAGTAAATGAAAACCCCAGTTCGGGTTCAGCTTTTTTTTTTATCCGAAAGGATTTTTTACATATGACTAACTATTATATTCGGCTTTGTCTGCATGTTGCGGACGTTACTTATGCGTGGGTACCACTTCTTCATGTTTTAACGTCATGGGATGAAATTCAGAATGTATATTATACAACTTTTATCGAAGGACGTACCTACCACGCTAATGGAGCTAACAAGTATATTATTAATATATACATATACTTTAAATATTTGCATATATGTATATACTCGCCCTCGCTTCGCTTCGGGTTCGTCCCTAGACAAAAACAAATCTATTCCACGGGAACCGTACATTTTTCCGGGATGATATATAGCTTAGAGCCTTCCTCAGTTAACGGGCTATCTAATGCAAAAAAAAAATTCAAATCGAATTAGTAGTTCCTGAGATTAGCGCGTTCAACCAAACAAACAAACAAACTTACAAACAATTAGTATTTATTAAATATTATTCGCGTAAATTTAAGAAAATATTTTATACATATTATATATTCTTTATGAAAACCTCTACAATATACAACGTACCTGTGTTTCAATTTCAGATGCTCTTGAAATATGTCGTATTATTTTCGTTAATAATGAAATGTCGTTAAAATGTTAAATAATTTTCAATTTTCATCATCAAATATAAATTATCTTTTAAATTATACATAACATCCACTCTCAGCATATATCGTTATCTTATAGTTTTTATATACAAGTATCTACTCTCTGTATAAAGTATATAATGACCTTTGAGACGTCTAACACCTTAGTCTCTTCCGTGACCGTGATTGTTGTAAAGCATTCGAAACGTCGGGAACCAAAAAAATAAAGAGTGCGTGTATGTGTACACGCGTAAGAAGTAAAACTTCTGTAGGTTATCGGTACTCTTTATGAAATTCAATTTATGTTTTAAATAATTAGGATAGGTGAGATACTAAAAATAACCCATATTAGGCATATTACAATCATATATTTATAGAATATCATTTAAGGAAAGAGTATAATATTATATATCATTTGTCGGACAATAACAACGGTTACCATGGCAACAAACGTTCGCCTCGCCCGATTTACACTTTTCGTAACGCATTCACCAGCTTACTCCCCAAGTCAAGTCAAGTCAAAAAAAAATAACAACGCGACATAATCCGAAAAGACAGTTTCATTTAGCATTTCTGACAGCAGCAGTAGCCATGGTAACGGGAGAAACTAAGATTTTTAGAATAACTTACTACTTACTTAGTCTCAAAAGTTATTATTATTTATATTTTAGGTTAAAACAATCTGTGTTACTACCCACAATTTAAAATGTATGTATTCAGCCTTTTTTAACGTCCCACAGCTGGGCACGGGTCTCTCTCCAAAGATAGTTTATACACTACACATGTATAACTTTAAATGCATACATATTATAAATATAAACACCCATGACTGGAGTACAAACATTCGTGCTCATCACACAAATAAATGTTCCAGCGGGACTTGAACCCGCGACCGCTGGCACAGCAAATAGGGTCACTAAAAACTGATTCAAACATGTCGTCATAAAAATATGAATAAAAAGCATTGAAACCCAATTTCAACATTCGTCTCATGGACTAAAATTCTAAGCTTCGTCTTTATTAGATCACAATTCAGCAGAATAGGCATTAATTTGGAGCAAATTAGTTAAAAAGCGGTTTTATTTCAATTTTCGAGTATCAAAGGCTTTCTAGTTAGTCTCGGACAAATTCAAATTGCTTTACATTTAAATGTATAAACAATTTTAGTATTTTATTGTACAATTCAGTTATATCACACGTTTGGCTCAGTGTGTAGTGACCCTACTTGTTGTGTCAGCGGTTGCGGGTTCGAGTCCCTCTGGGGGCATTCATTTGTGTGATAACACGAATGTCTGTACTCCAGTCATGGATGTTTATATTTATAATATGTATGTATTTAAAGTTATATATGTGTAGAGTATCAACTATCTGGTATCCATAACACAAGCTTCGTAGCTTATTATGGAACTAGATGGTGCTGTGTGTTAATGTCCTAACATATTTATTTATTTATTTATCAAAACTAAGAATCGCCTGCGACTTAATTCACAATTTTTACTTCCCATTCCTTTAAATTACAATCCATAAATATCATTATCAATTTTTGTCATTTCTATACATATGTATGTATTTAATAAAACTCTATATATACATAAGCAAAGACAAAACAGTTCAATACCTTTTTAGGGTTCCGTACCCAAAAGGTAAAACGGGACCCTATTACTAAGACTTTCCTGTCCGTCCGTCTGTCTGTTTGTCTATCCGTCTGTTACCAGGCTGTATCTCATGAACCGTGATAGTTAGATAGTTGAAATTTTCACTGATGATGTATTTCTGTTGCCGCTATAACAAAAAATACTAAAAAACGGAATAAAATAAATATTTAAGGGGGCTCCTATACAACAAACGTGATTTTTTTGCTTGTTTTTGCTCGATATTGATTACGGCAACAGGTAGACGCTTGAAATATTCACAGAATATTTAGTTACATATTCACTTTAAAAATAAATAATTAAATTAAAATAAAACAAATATTTAAGGAGGCTTCCATACATCAGACATGATTCTTTTGCCGTTTTTATAGATAATGGTACGGAACCTTACGAGCGCGAGTCCGACTCGCACTTGGCCAGTTTTTTTTATTCTATTTGTCAACCGATTGTCTTATTTTGTTTCTTGTGATGCGTTCCTAAAGATAAAGGTTCTAAAAATTATAGACAAAAATTCTAAAAATTATAGATTCGAGCTCTGCATCGACAATAATGACTATTTCAATAAGATTTTCCAAAAAATATTTAACCTACAGATTCGACTTAGTTAGAATTTAATTATATGTATAGAAGAAAAATAAAATAGCATTTTAAATAACATTGTTAGGAGTTTTCAAAAAAGGTTCATTATAAAATAATTACTTCGTTATTTCAGTCCGTGGGTGGCATTCGGTTACTGACCACCTCTTTCGTAAATATGCAAATGAGGAGGCTGGAGCCAGATCTCGTAAGGTTTATCTTAATTTTGACTACTCCAATTTATAATAGATAAGGGTATAGGCCTTTACTTTTCATGGAATTGATCCTAATTTTTCTAAATAATATGGGATTATTATGTGTAGGTAACTCTGTCTTTTGTAACTTTACGCTTAAACCGCTGAACAGATTTTGGTGATATTTGGCAAATATGGTATAGATTGTATCATGGAGACGAATATAGGCTACGGCTACCTTTTATCCTCGCAACCCTTGTTTTAAGTGGAGCCGTGGGTAAAAACAAGTGTTTAATATATTTTTATATATACTATAAAAGCTGTAGATTCATTTTTTTATTGTGTTCCAAAAACTTTTTTGTACATTTGAGTTATTTATAATCCGTACTAATATTATAATACAAACTTTTTTAATTTGTTTGAATGCACTAATCTCTAAAACTACCATTTAAACTTAAAGGTTTGAAGATTTTCGTCTATAATAATGCTAAGGCCCTTAAAAACGGAGAAGTTAAAAATAAATAAAATAAGCGAACAAAGCCATGAGAAATAAGCTAATTTGATTAATATTCTTAGAAATAATGAACTATCTCTTCCCACTGGAAGTTCTTCCATACCTTCCACCCCTCCCAGGAGTATCAAATTTCACTCCAAAATTTCAATAAACGGACGTGCCCTGCAATCGATGCCACCGACCATATTGATTTTTATTGTTATTGCAAAATATAATAACATTGGTCAATGAATATGAATCTGGCGGCAACTGATAAAGAGCAATTCAATTCATACACTGTACTGTACGATGTTTTTTTGAATATTTACTTAAAAGTTCTTTTTTTCTTTGTTTTTAACTTGTGAATGGTGTGTGAATCTTCGATAATGTCATAAGAGATGGAGAATTTGTGGAAGGGATAAATGAATTATTTAATCTATACTAATATTATAAAGAGGTAAAGTTTGTGAGTTTGTGACGTTGTAGGGGGTAATGTCTGGATCTACTAAACCGATATAGATGAAATTTGGTAAGAAGATAGTTTGAGACCCTGGAAAGGACATAGGATAGGACATACTTTTTATATCGAAAATCATCCCTTAAGGGGGTGAAAATGGGGATGTAAATTTGTATGGGGAATCAACCTCGCTTTGCTCGTGTTCGTCCCTAGTAAATAATAGACGTGTGAGTCGCTAGTAAATAAGAAGGTTATTATACTCATTCGAAACTAGCTGTGAACCCTATCTTTTTCCAGGTGGCATAGTGACATGCATACACATATTTAGAAAAACGTAAGTTTAGATGTATGTAAATTAATATTTCTACTTCTTCTCTAAAGAAACACTTGGGCCACATTTATTAAAATTTGACAATATTTAAATGAAATTTTCCAAATATTATAAATACAAAATGCATCTAGAAATGCACCAAAGCGAAGCGAGGATAAGCGAGGAGGGAGAGGGTCGTCAATGAGGGCTACCGCGCTTAATCCGCCGCGAGAGGCGCTAGTATAGAGTGAGATCTCTAGTGATGTCAAATGGTACTGAATTTATACTATCTGCGAGCTTTTCATCGCAAATTTTCACTAATTATTCATAATTATTGTGCCGTTCCTAATTATTTTTGACAGACACGTGATAAACTTAATTAATTTTAGTGTTTTAAAAGAAGAGCTTAGAAAAAGTCAATATTTTAGTTTTTACTAGCGCCTTACCCTCGCTCCGCTCGAGTTCGTCCCTACTTACGTTTTAACGTTTAGTATAGATTTCTCAGAGATGAGATATTTTCCCGCAGTAAAAAATATCCTATATGTTGACCCGAATAGCCAGCTATTATCATACCAAATTTCATCAAAATCCCTTCAGTGGTTTTGCTGTGATGCGGTAACAGACAAACAGACAGACAAACAGATAGAAGACAGACAGACAGACAAAAATTCTAAAAACTATAGATTCGGCCTCTGTATCGATCATAATGTGTATTTCAATAAGACTTTCCAAAAAATAGATTTAAAATAAAATTGTGACAAACTGGTTCCGCGCTAGCAAATATTATTATATTAAATTAATTTACACGATCTCTTTGAAACGTGCAATAGTTACAGACAGACACGAAAACCTCTTTATTATACAACAAACCACTTTGCGACCTATCATATTAATAAACTATTCACCAATATCAAAAGGCCCTTTGAAAATTTAAGCAAGCATTTACATATTATTTCAAAGGATCTTCTTTAAATCACCGATATCTCGCTCTGATAGCTTAGACTCGACATATTAGATAACAGTGTAGTGGTCAAGTTTTTCATCCAATTTGAAAAGAATTATGAGATTTAATAAGATTTTTTATATAAAAGGCGTTTGACGATAGGTTTGATGCCCATTACATCAATAAATAACAATAAATATGTTGGAACATTAACACACAGCACCATCTAGTTCCATGATAAAGTACGAGGCTTGTGTTATGGATACCAGATAGTTGATACACTACACATATATAACTTTAAATACATACATATTATAAATATGAACACCATGACTGGAGTACAAATATTCGTGCTTATCATACAAATGAATGCACTCAGTGGGACTCGAACCCGCGACCTCTGGCAAAGCAAGTAAGATCAGCACAAACTGAGCCAAACGTGTCGTCTACAAAACATTACAGTACAATACATTCAAAGCATAATCCAGTTAAAAATCTTACCAATTGTACCTATTAGCGTCTTTTATGGAGAATTAGTCGCGGGAGCGGGTTCTGCCACCAAACAGTAAGTATCGCTTCGAAATTTCAACAACTAAACTAATAGCAATACCTAGTAATGTAAACTAATAAACTCAAATATTATTACTTTAATAGATTCTAAACCATAAATGAAAAACGTTTATGTGAAAAACTCATATTAATTACAAGGTATTGGCGCGTTATAGATAAAATAAATAAATATAAATATGTTGTGACATTGACACACAGCACCATCTACTTCCATGGTAAGCTACGAGGCTTGTGTTATGGATACCAGACAGTTGATACACTACACATATATAACTTTAAATACATACATATTATAAATATAAACACCCATGACTGGAGTACAAACATTCGTGCTTATCACACAAATGAATGCATCCAGCGAGACTCGAACCCGCGACCGCTGACATAGCAAGTAGGGTCAATACAAACTGAGCCAAACGTGTCGTCATAGAGAGAAATTTAAACTTATATATCTGTCTTAATTTTGGAAATGTACTAGTTTATGTACATACATACTAAACCACGTCCTAATAAAATATTAAGTAATTAAATATGTTTAATTGTACATAAATAGATATTATTTCAATATAATCTAGCTTTTTATCATAGTTCTCGAACAACATCATATCTGTACTAATATTATAAAGCTGAAGAGTTTGTTTGGTTGAACGCGCTAATCCCAGGAACTACTAATTCGATTTGAAAAATTCTCTTTGCATTAGATAGCCTGTTAATTGAGGAAGGCTATAGGCTATATATCATTCCGGAAAAACGTACGGTTCCCGTGGGATAGATTTGTCTTTGTCTACGGACGAACCCGAAGCGAAGCGAGGGTGAGTCGCTAGTCGCCAATATTTTTTGATTATTGTTTGATACCATCTATGAATGTTAACCATTTTCATCGAGCGGCGATCCTTTGAAAACAATCATAATAGCAGTAGTAATACCAGCTTTCATAGAAAAAGATTCGAACCACTTTATATGAGACCATTCTCGAGGACTAAATTTTTTTAATGTTTAAGAAAATATCCTAAATTCTGATATCGCAAAACACAAAAAAATACCTTCAACTAAGTTGAGTACAGTCTCTTTTTTCAACCGACTTCCAAAAAAGAGGACGTTCTCAATTCAACCGTATATATGTTTTTTTTTATGTATCGGTGCCAGCCAATACAAATCAAAGCACACCGACTTCGAAAATAACTGATTAGGTATCTATTCTAAATGAAAACCCCCGTTTAGTTATTTTTTACTGTTCAGTTTTCAGTAACTGGAAGTCGGTTTTTATTTATTTTTTTAAGTTTATTTGTTATTGGTTAAAAAATATATTAAAACCCATAAAATTCAACAAATTTAAATCTTAACAAAAATATCGCTGGCTCTATTAATCACCACTATCGTTCATGCAACGATAAATTGTACGGGAGCTTTCCGTATGTATTTTGCGCTGAACATATTTTAGTTGTTACTTAGATTTTGTATTTTATAATGTTACTAGCGATTCGCCCTGGTTTCGCTCGGATTCGTCCCTAAGTACATTTTAACGTAACGTTTTAGTATAGAATAGATAGACTATAAATTATATATAACGTATTATGTACGTAAGTTGTTGTAGGTCGTATTAAAACGTGTTTTCCTGTAGGAATCATATAATCTATCGCGGTAAAAAGTAGCCTATGTCACTCTCCAGCCCTGCAACTATCTCCATAAAATTACGTCAATCTGTTATTCTGTTTCGACATGAAATAAGGACAAACAAAGACACTTTCACATTTATAATATTTCATATTATTTTACTACATATTTTCCAGGTCCAGGCATAAATTAGAAGAATCATTAAGAAGTTTAGATAAAATCGTGCCTACTGTATAAGGCCTCGTCCGCACTGCGATATTTCACCGTACGATTTTTACTCTCGCGTATTATATTCCGTGATCGGAATTACACTTGTTACGCACTGCGATTTAAATTTCGTACAATTTTTGTTAGTTCCATGCAGTTCCCGGCTGAGACGAACGTCTAAAATTAAAAACAGAAAAAAAAAATTCTTGATACTACGGCGGCGGCGGCGGTGTGACAGACCTATCAAAAGATGTTATAAACATTGGATTCACCCATTTGCGGCCTTGAGAAATTCGCATCGCATCGCGTTCAATTTGCATCAAATCACAGATTTTTTATCCGCGTTAATTTTTAACCGCCAGTGCGGCTACTCCTATAAGATTCACTGTGTTACAGAATTGCGAGAAAAAAAACGTGCGGTGAAATATCGCAGTGCGAACAGGGCGTAATATATATAATAAATTGAGAAAAAATTTAGGCTATCCTACATCTCACGAGAGAACAATTCTGAAAAATTAAACAACGCAGACGGAGCCACGATAAAGGGCTAGTATAGATTAATTTTGTAACTTAACCTTTTATATAAAATATTCAAGAAGAAAATGTAAAACTAAACAATAGATAACCGTGCACCGTCCAAAATCTGCATAATCTCCTGCGTTAGAAACTAACGCTTGATTGTGATCTCTTTCAAAATTCTCCCTAAAAATGGTTGCATAGTTTTAAGCTAATTATCTTAAGAGTATGTATTCAGCCCTTTTTAACGAACCGCTGCTGGGCACGGACCTCCCTTCAATACGAGGGGGATCTAGCTATAGTCCACCACGCTGGCCTAGTACGAATTGGCGGACTTCACATGGACATGATATGCAGGTTTCCTCACGATGTTTTCCTTCACCGTAAGGCAAGTGGTAATTATTCGAATATGAATCAGACATGCGAGATGATTGAAGATGAATCCGCTTCACTCGATTTTCCAAACGAGCGACTCCAAACTAGGCAAAATAAAAAATAACACTGCAGTTGTTTATTTAAGGATTAAAGAAAAAAACGCACACAAACTTGGGCATACGAAAATTATTTTATTGCAGAGTAATTTTTGGTACTATAGGATATTTTTGGTTTCACGCATTAATAAAATAGTTTTGATTTTCATTATTATAATTGATTCCCCATAAAAACTTTCATCCCCATTTTCACCTCTTTAAGGGTGATTTTCGGGATAAAATGTATCCTATGTCCTTCCCAGGGTTTCAAACTATCTTTTTATCAAATTTTATCTACATAAGTTCAGTAAATCCACAGATTACCCCCTACAACCTCACAAACTCACAAACTTTACCTCATTATAATATTAGTATAGATTACTTACAATTATTATGAAATACAAGCGAATTTATGCTATCAACAAAATGAAATATTCGATAGAGTAAATACTGTTTTACATAAAATATTAAAAAATACGAACTTAAAACATAAGTTTAACATTTGAGCCTACGGAACCGGTGCACGAATCTTGACTTATGCTTGTCTGATTTGTTTCATTAATAATTAAAATAAATAGAAAAAACACTGTCGAAGTGTAACAGTCACTTGTAGTCCACTTCCCATAGATCTGATCTGTAGTCTTCAGTCTCCAACTTTTTTCATATTATTTTTTTAGGGTTTCATACCCAAAGGGTAAAACGGGACTCTATTACTAAGACTTCGCTGTCCGTCCGTCTGTCTGTCTGTCCGTCTGTCACTAGGCTGTATCTCATGAACGGTGACAGTTAGACAGTTGAAATTTTCACAGATGATGTAATCCTGTTGCCGCTATAACAACAAATACTAAAAAACAAAATAAAATATATATTTAAGGGGGCTCCCATACAACAAACGTGATTTTTTTGCTCGTTTTTGCTCGATATTGTGCACGGTGATACATTATTCATTAATAACGACTGTAAACTAATAGATTTTATCCACCAAAAAAAAAACTTGGCAATAATTTTTAACGCGAAGATTCAAAGTCCACGTGTCAAAGGCCCTAAAGTATAGAAATAATAAACTTTGCACTCAAGCTTTTACTCACAGCTTAAATATAATTTTATTTTAAAATGGAGAACTTTTGCGACATGTTAAGCTTAAATTTGCTTAAGCAAGTCGTCTTGAAACCTGAATAACTTAGAAATTCTAATATATCAACGACTCCCGTGCACTTTAGAGTATTTTTGGCAAAATCTTTATACCAATAAGCCAACTACTGACTTTAAGCACGCACGTATTTTTAACCGTTTATATACGATATTCTCAAATATTTTTATTTTAAATTTTATTTGTTAATTTCAACTATTTTCAAACGATTTTATAAATATTTTTTAAATTACATGTATACAGTATGTTTAATATTAATAAAATTCTCTATAATGTAGACTAAGTACTGCATACCAAAAAAGTCTTCTTGAATTTCAAAATGTCATGCAATCCTCGGGTGCAAGATAAAAAACACCTATAGAATAATATTATAATAATATTTTTTATACATGTACTAGCATCCCGGACGAGCCCCCAATAGGCAGTGGTAGCCCAGTGGTAACGCGCTCGCTTGGGAATCCGAGTAAAGCGGGTTCAAATCCCGGGTTTCGCACTTCTGATATTTTCATGTGCGAATCGCTTCTAACATGATTACCACTTTCCTTACGGCGAAGGAAAACATCGTGAGGAAACCTGCATGTCTGAGAGAACCTAGAAAGTTTTCGAAAGATGTGTGAAGTCCGTCAACCTGCACTTGGCCAGCGTGGTGGACTATGGCCTGATCCCCCTCGTATTGAAGGAAGGTCCGTGCCCAGCAGGACATTAAAAAGGACTGAATAGAATAGAATAGATAGAATACTAGCATTTAAATGTATATCTATACTAGATAAAGAGGCAGAGTTTGTTTATTTGTTTGATTGTTAACACCAATAGACAGTCGTTAAGCCTTATATACTCGTACAAATATTTATGTTAAGAAAAACTTTGTTTTTAAACTTCTGTCCTGGTGTTGGTAAACTTTGAGTTTCTAGTACTTAAAATGCAAGTGGGTAACAAGTGTTTGTGAGGTATTCGTCCTTCCCACATTGTTTCCTCACACAGCTACGAATTACTTACCTACCAAAGTAGCTTTAGTTTGCTTTTAAACTTGCATCGTTTACATTAACTGAGTATAATGTATTTAAAATAGTTTTGACTGTCCGTGTTGATGTCTTTATCTATATAGATAAATAGAACTGAAGTGTCTGTTTGTAATGTCAAAATAATAGCTTTTTACTGAATGCATATGCTATTATATACGGTATTATAATAAAAACACAGTTTTTATTTTAATTTGTCTGTCTGTTTGTTCCGGCTAATCTTCAAAACGGCTGGACCGATTTTGACGAGACTTTCACTGGTAGATAGCTGATGTTATAAGGAGTAATTTAGGCTACTTTTATTTTAGAAAAAGAATGTCCCGCTCAAAAAAATTAAAACACACCTAGGTACGCATTCAAAATTCTTTCAAAATTCAATTTTTTTTATTTCAAAATTTTTCAAAATTCAACACAAAAGGGGGTAAAATAGGGTATAAAAGTTTGTATGAAACTTTTTATTCCTTGGACATATTCGCATGAAATTTCGTATTTTTCGTAGTTTGATCGTAAGCAAAGCCGCGAGTTCTGCTAGTTTATTGATAAAAATAAAGCTCATCAGTAGCTACTAAACAAACAAAAATAAAATCTGTCGTCAAAAAGAGTAGAAAAAGGTACTGAACTATTTTGTCTTTGCTTATTTATATATAGATATTTACTTCCAAAAGTTTGTTCATGAAATTTTTTGTTAAAATGTAATATTTTAGTCCAGTAGTAAAAAATGACGAACAAATAGTAAAAAATGTCACAAAACATCGTACAAAAGTGAAATAATATCCAAGAACCCTTCTAATGACCGAGCTGCATAAAATTATTCCACAGTGAAGGATAATATGTAGCGTCAAAGTAAATTTACATAATACTACTCTTGATTTCTAATTTTAAGCATTTAAAATTCTGTACGAATCGTCGAGAATTTACTGCTTTTGTTTAATTTTTGAAGTAGCCTTTTTTTAATACTATGGTCAGTGGTTTATGGTCCTGATCTATACGTATAATAAAACTGTAGATGTTGAATGTCTGTACATAGAAAAAAATGCTAAAAACCGAGTCAGGGGGATGTAAGAAGAGAAATAGAACAAATTCAGATTTTTTGTCAATTTTTTTGTTTCTCTGTCTGTTTGTCTGCTTGTACGGGCTAATCTCCGAAACTGTAAACATTTTAGGTACTTTTTATTCCGGAAAATAAAAGAGTTCCCGTGGGATAATTAAAAAACTATAGTAAATTATACAGCTTAGTACACAAAAACTACTAATTGGATTTTAATGAAACTTTACAATAATATAGTTCGTACATCAGAATAACGAATAGGCTACTTTTTATCCCGGAAAATGTACGGTTCCCGTGGGATAGATTTGTTTTTGTTTGTCTAGAGGCGAACCCGAGCGAAGTGAGGGTGGGCCGCTAGTATGTATATATTGATCATACAAATATTACTTCCACTTGATTTTCTTTAAGACTTTAGTTTAATTAACAATTTAAACCGGACAAGGGTGAGTTAAGCTAACTCTTTAGAAAACTAGTTAAGTATTCTAAGATATGAAGGTTTGCTCACAGATTCCACAGTTTCCCTTACCGGTATTCACAAGACACAAGTAGTAATTATGTGGAAAATGTCAGAGGTATGAGACCCGGATTTGAACCCGCTTCACTTGGTTAATCAAGTAAGCATGCAACCAATAGGCTTCCAGTGCTTCAGACCTTAATTCGGCCCTGTCGCAAAATCGTTATTAGCTGACATCTCCTAACTGTAAACTGAAACTCCCAAATTCCATTCCAAATTCATATATGTATAGACTTGTGATGCTTTAATAAGAGTACCTACTTTCGTCCAGTGGTCAAAATTCAACAATAATCATTAATAAAAAATTGAGAAAAATATATGTATATACATATATTATGTTACATAACACAAGCCTCGTAGCATACCATGGAGCTTGATGGTGCTGTGTCAATGTCCCAAAATATTTCTATATATATATATATATATATATATATATATATATATATATATATATATATATATATATACATATATATATATATATATATATATAGGAATGAGATAGGTGGGTTGGAGTGAGTGAGTAAATGAATGCAGGGACGAATAAGCGGAAGGATGGGAGAGGTGACAGAACGACGACGGAACGACGCTTGAAAGGACGCAACTTAATTAATTAGTAGATATATTTAAAATTAAACGCATTCAATTCAAACGTGTACTAATTTTCATCCCCGGACCCTACACATATATATATATATATATATATATATATATATATATATATATATATATATATATGATTTGTATCAATTTAAAATGAACGAGTACGAAATTTTCCATTATACTAATAGTTAAAATAAACTTTTAATTATACGTATTGCACGTACCTACACTGACAAGATAAGATGTCGAGCCAAAGGTATCAACATGTTTCTTGGCTTTATGTTGGATTTTCTAGCTCGTGTAGATTTATTACTAAATTTAGTAGTTATATTTTATTATTTATTATTTTATTTTATTATTATAAACTAGGGACGAATCCTCGCTCCGCTCCAGTTTGTCCCTACTTACGTTTAAAATTTTAGTATAGATATCTCTGAGACGAGATATTTTCCCGCAGTAAAAAGTATCCTTTATGTTGGCCCGGATAGCCAGCTATCATCATACCAAATTTCATCAAAATCTCTGCTGTGGTTTTTCCGTTATGCGGTCACAGACAGACAGACAAAAATCCTAAAAACTATAGATTCGGCCTCTATATCGATGATAATAACTATTTCAATAAGATTTTCCAAAAAATATTTAATGTATAGATTTGGCTTAGTTAGAATTTTATTATATGTATAGATTATATCTATAGATACTAATATTATAAAGAGGTAAAGTTTTTGATTTTGCGAGTTTATGGGTTTTTGAGGTTGTAGGGGGTAATCTCTGGATCTACTGAACCGATTCAGATGAAATTTGATAAGAAGATAGTCTGAGACCCTGAGAAGGACATAGGATACTTTTCATCCCCAAAATCGTCCCTTACCCCTTAAGGGACGATTTTAATGCAAAAAGAATGTTTCAAATCGGATTAGTAGTTCCTAAGATTAGCGCGTTCAATCAATCAAACAAACAAACAAACTCTTTAGCTTTATAATATTAATTATAGATTATAGAAGATTATAGATAATATATAGTCTATCTATTCCATACTAACCGTTAAAACGTACCAAAGCTAGGGTGAGGGTGCGCTAGACTCATACACTTATAACCTATGCATAAAAAATATAAAAACGGATTCATAATTGGCGAGTACATTACGTTACACAGACATACAGCAAACTTGACCATCTTTGAAGTTAGTCAAAAAAATCTCTAACTTATTCTTTTTAACTGGAAACTAAACGTTTTAAATAAAACTATCTTTTCGGATTATTTCGCGGATTTATTTTGATTTTTGGTTCCCGACGTTTCGAATGCTTTACGGCAATCATGGTCACGGGAGAGACTAAGGTGTTAGACATCTCAAAAGCGTTATATACTTGTTACAGACAGTGCCTACCCACAAATTTACAAAAATGATTTTGAAAATTCAAAAATGGCACCAGATTACCTTACAATATTTGTTGATTTTAATTCTAAAGTTTTGAATTAAAAATCGAAATAAATCCGCGAAATAATCCGAAAAGATAGTATTATTTAAAATGTCAAATATTCGCGTAAATCTAAGAAAGTATTATGGAAACTAAACGATCGAAACCACAGTCTGAAACTAGTATAGTCCTTTGTATTCTAGTTAAACCAAGCTCTGAATATATAAACCCAGTTTAAAGGACGAATTTTAATCTCTTCATTAACCTGTTAAATTGAAGCCATTCAGGAAGGAAATATTGACAATGTACCTTCTGTTGGTTCATTTTCTATGCACCTAGTTTGCTTAGCTTTACCTGTTTCTTTAAAACTTTTACTTTATTCTAAGCTTACGGTATTGTGTTACTTGTTAGTGTTAGAACGATAACTGCTGTATCGTTATCAATAAAGTTTTTAGGTTTGCAAGCTTTTAAATTTAATATTTTTCTTAGGTTTACGCGAATATATGTATCTATACAGATAATTGTTAGAGTGTCTTTTTGTAATATTAAAATAACCGCTTTTTAGTAAATGCATATGGATGTATACGGTACATATACCAAAACAATATTTTTTACAATTTTTGTCTGTCTATCTATCTGTATGTTAGTTCCATCTAATCTCCGAACAGGCTGGACTGATTTTGACGGGACTTTCACTGGCAGATAACTGACGTTATAAGGAGTAACTTAGGCTACTTTTATTTTAGAAAAAATTAAAACGTACTTACGAGGTTAAGCCGTTAGTTCAAAATTTTATTTTGCATAAAAATGTAAAGATTAAAAATAGTTTCATTATTTTTAATCTATATTGGTGTACTAATAAATAGTACAGGTTTTTAGCTATTCATAGATTTGACGACACATTTGGTTCAGTTTATAATTACCCTGGCGTACTGTGTCAGCGGTCGTTAGTTCGAGTTCCTCTGGCGTCATTTATTTGTGTGATGAGCACGAATGTTTGTACTCCAGTCATGAGTGTTTATATTTATAATATAGGTATATGTATTTAAAGTTATATATGTGTAGTGTAACAACTGTCTGGTATCCATAACACAAGCCTTGTAGCTTACCATGGAACTGGATGGTGCTGTGTGTTAATGTCCCAACATATTTATTTATATATAGATTATACATAATAGAATTATATAATATACATGGAGTTGCATATGGGAAGAGATGGGTACTAAAAGCTTGCACACTCATTCTTAGGTTAAAATCCATGAATTTGCATAAAAGTGGCTGAATTTTGTTAGTACAGCGCTCAACTACGAGTAGCTTCGAGAGCAAAGAGACCTACAACCACTCAAACCTTAATTAGACAAATTTATATTCCATACATAATCCTATACTGTATAATCTGTAAATCAATGTAAAATATTACAATTTCTAACTAAAAACTTACGTTTTCTAAAAACATAGCTTATTTAGATTTAGGAAATAAAAGAAAGAATATTTTTCCAATAATTAAATCCATAAAATTAACCGACGAAGTCGTCGCATTGCGTTAGTGCAGTATGTAGTTTAAATGTATTGATTTAGTATTAATATTAGTCAACTTTGGTACGTCCCTAGTTACGCGGATTACAGTCACAGTTTTGTGGGTTTTAAATTTTTGATCGGAACCCTGATTTTTTTACAAAATAAAAGTAGCCTAAGTTACTCCTTATAATATCAGCTATCTGCCAGTGAAAGTCCCATTAAAATGACAAACAGACAGACAAAAAATTTAAAAATTATTGTTTTCTTATAAGTACCGTATATATTTTCATATGCATTTAGTATAAAGCTGTTATTTTGACAGTACAAACAGACACTACAATTTTATTTATCTGTATAGATTTATTGGCGCTAGTGGAATCGTAGCGTAAGATTTAAAACAGGACTAATTATTAATTATAAGTGAGGAAGTTTATGAATGAGTCCGAGTGTTTGTTTCTGCTTCGCGCTTCAGCAATTTTAGTGGAATGAAACTAGCTTATATCCTAAGAGCTTACGCAAGATTTTATTCTACTATTACTGATGGATACATATATAAAAAAGTATATGGGAATCCCAATAATATTATGAATGCGAAAGTTTGTGAGGAGGTGTATGTATGTCTCGATGTATAGATGCATGGATGTTTTATTCTCTCACGCAAAAACTACTGAATGGATTTCAATGAAACTATACAATAATATAGCTCATACATCAGAATAACATATCGACTACTTTTTATACCGGAAATATGTACGGTTCCCGTGGGATAGACTTTTTTTTCTAGAGGCGAACCCGAGCGAAGCAAGGATGAGCCGCTAGTGACATAATATAATGATTTTATGACACAATGATTAAATTTGTTTATTACGATACTAAAACTAACTATAATATCTACTAATATTCTAAATATATTGTACTAACGACTCATCCTCATTTCACTTCCGGTTCGTCCATAGTGAAAAACAAAAACAAATCCATCCCACGGGAACCGCACATTTTTCCGGGATAAAAAAAACTGTATATCTGTGTCTTTCATCCAAATCTGTTCATCAGAAACTATCCATACACCCTCACAAACTTTCACATCTATAATATTAGTATGGATTAAACGCATATCCTATATCGCAAAATACCAAATATCATGTAACATGAGTCAAAAAAAGGTCAAAATATAAGCAAAATCTATTACAGAAAAAACATCCCAAATCAAACATTACGAAATAGTAAATAGATTCGGACAAAAAAGGTCTATCTGGGGACGAGGCGACATTGGTAATTCAAGTAAATCTCATACACGTTAGCTGTCGATAATTCCCTGGGGCTCTCAAAAATTCATACAATGCCTTCGAACCAGCGTCGAATAAAAATTGCGAACTCAAAGAGATTATGAGGTACACGTCGGGGCATAAAGACGTTGATATGTGATTCTGTACGCGGATGTTAACCCTTGGGGCTAGATGTCATACTAAACTTATAGTAGATTATTCAATTTGCCCCCATATTTTGTGTATGATTGTAAATATGGTTTTTGTTTATAGGAAACCCATGTTTGTCTTATTAATCTATAGGTATAGTAAAATTTTAAGTAAGCCGAATCTGTACATTAGTTATTTTTTGGAAAATCTTATTGTAATAGACATTATTATCGATACCGAGGCTAAATCTATAGTTATTAGAATTTTTGTCTGTCTGTCTGTCTGCTGTCTGTGACCGCATCACGGAAAACTACTGGAGGAATTTTGATGATAGCTGGTTAAACATCAAAACGTAAATAGGGACGAACCTGATTATATATATGTACATACATATGTATGGTATAACATAATCATATTATTCTATACTAATAAGTAAAATCTTTTTTAGTAAAACGTTATAAATGTTATGGCAATGGCAATTACTATTCAAGTAATTATTTCAATGGTACCAATTTTTTGAAAATTAAAAAAAAAACAAGAAAATCACTTTACAGTAAAAAAAAACACTCGAAATGAATACCTCCATATTTTGAAAGTCGATCTAAAATTCAAGTATTTATCAGTGATTATGAAAAAGTTGCCTTTTTTATGTAAACTCTAATATGAATAAATAAATTCGCCATAGAATCGAACTTGGGTACTACATAATATTTTTTTACGAAATAATATTAAGCTATTTGCTTATTATAAAAAATAATTTATAGCTGTTTCCTTCACAGATTACATAATAACTGTGGTTGAATATCGGTTTTTATTGGCACGCTTTGCCTTTATAACGTATGTGCCGTAGAATTAAGAACGTTGAAGCCACGCTGTGGTTTATGGAAAATAAATCAATAATAAATTATCGCAATATCAATACAATAGTTTGTGTGTAAGTTGTATGTTAGTGTAGCGTTCATTGTTTACTGAAGTTGAAGTACATTCATTTATATTATTTATCATATGTATTTATAGTAAAGGTAGTGGTAGCCCAGCGGTAACGCGCTCGCTTGGGAAACCGAGTGAAGCGGGTTCAAATTCCGGGTCTCGCACCTCTGATATTTTCATATGCGAATCACTTCTAACATGATTACCACTTGCCTTATGGTGAAGGAAAACATTGTGAGGAAACCTGCATGTCTGAGAGAACCTAGCAAGTTTTCGAAAGATATGTGAAGTCCGCCTTGCCTTTGGCCAGCGTGGTGGACTGTGGCCTGATCCCCCTCGTATTGAAAGGAGGCCCGTGCCCAGCTGTGGGACGTTAAAAAGGGCTGTATACATACATACATTATATGTATTAGGTATACATAACATGTTGCAAATCGCTAACTTGTCTGATATCTATTGGATCCCTAGATGCCTACGTGTTATTCCAGGTTATAGTGTATCAGCGTGAAGGATAACACCAAATACAATTATAAATACAAATGATGAGTAAGTAAATAGTAAGTAAAGTGAGAAAGAAATAAGTAAATAACCTAAGTGAGAGGCCTGATCAAGGATAGTTGGCTTAAAGTGTTCAATCTCGGCACAGCGATGTGCGTTCGTTCTATTATTGAAAATTTTTAGATAGGAAACCACAATAACTATATTTCGTCCGAGCCGGGACTCGAACCCAGGACTTCCGAATCTGCAGCCATACACACTAGTCACTATAGTCACATCAACGAGGCAAAAAAAAAACAACTATACCCTTAAAATGAAAGAACAATCGATAGATCTTACATAAGATCGTATAGTAATAACGACGTATAACCTTCCATATCCTAAAGAGGTCTTTGTTATCGTTGCGATAAAACACGTAAACACACTTTACTCACTTTAGAAGTGACCTTTAGTTCTGACCTAGTGATAGGTTGAATAGCTTATAATCTACATTTAAGACAAATCGGACTATTTTTACACTATATTTTATAATAAGCTGTCGATAATCCGTATTTTTTTGAAGTAAAATTTTTTTACGCACGCTTGACATGGGGAGTAAGCTGGTGAATGCGTTACGAAAAGTGTAATCGGGCGAGGCGAATGCTTGTTGCCATGGTAACCGTTGTTATTGTCTGACAAATGATATATAATATTATATTCCTTCCTTAAATGATATTCTATAAATATATGATTGTAATATGCCTAATATACGTTATTTTTAGTATCTCACCTATCCGAATTATTTAAAACATACATTGAATTTCATAAATAGTACCGATAACCTACAGAAGTTTTACTTCTTACGCGTGTACACATTCATACACGCACTCGTTATTTTTTTTTTAATATAATTGAACCGAGATTTCCTCCGACATGATGGTCGGAGACCTTTTTTACAATTTTTATTCAGTTACATTAGGAATAGTAAATTGGTTTATTGATTTTTTACATTTGTATTGCTTACACATTTTTTTGCCTTAGCAAGGAGAGAAGCTGTCTTTGCTTTAGATGGTCCGTATCATAGTGGCCCATTGGCATTAAAAGTATTATCCAATTAATTATTAATTAAATTAAATTATTGGGGTCCAATAAAAAGCAAAAGTTAAAGTCATTTTTTTTAAAGTAATGCATGCCAAGTGGTCCAAATTCGGCCATAATCACAATTGATAATTTGAGGAAAACACATATGAGTAGATTTTACCTATCTATGTAAAAAAATATTTTCACAATTGATAACACTAAAACTCGTCAATAGTTACTTAACAACTGAAAGAAAATCGGTTGACAAACAGAGGAGAAAAAGGTACTGAAGTATATATATATATAAAACAAAATCGGGTTAGTCACACCATTTATAACTCAAGAACGGCTGAACCAATTTTTATGATATTTCATTTTTTGAATTTCTCTTAGTCCGGATATAATAGGATAGGATAATATGTATTAAAACATCAGAAAAATTAAAAAAATAATAATAATATAGTTAATGCTGACAAATGACTGTTTTAAATATCTGTGTAAAATGTACCTAGCGACGAACCCAAGCGAAGTGAGGGTGAGCCGCTAGTTTATATATAGATTTATATGGTGGGATTTATATTGAGGGACAATAAATAATTTATTCATGAAAATAAAATTATGATGTTCAGCTTAGAATTGGCCAAAACATCGTACAACAAACACATACCAACAAAATGACCTTGAATTGACCCTCCCCGAAGACAAGGTAGATCACTTTCTTAGATTTAAGCGAATATTTGACATTGTAAATAAAACTATCTTTTCGGATTTTTTTGCGGATTTATTTTGAATTTTGGTTCCCGACGTTTCGAATGCTTTACAGCAATCATGGTCACAAGAGACTAAGGTTTTAGACGTCTCTAAGGTAAATTTACAAAACAATTTCAAAAACTCAAAATTATACCAAAGTATCTTACAATATTTGTCGATTTTAATTCTAAACATTACAAATGAAATTTAGACTTAGTAATTTCTCAACCCAACTTGCACCATATTTTAAGCCCATTTTTTTTTAATCTTAAACACGCCTTCAAATCAAATCCAATCTAAAATATTCTTAAAAGACTATAATTTCTTAAAATCTACTTCTAAGTAAAGAAAACGTATAGGTACACGTGATATCCGTATGATAATGTTTTCAAACAAATACTAGCATTTTCAGCTTAGTAACAGATCAAAGGTCTAGAAACCAAAGCAAGAAACTCGTTTAATATAGCATCGTTTTAGTCAATTCTCTTGGGCTTTAAAAGATTCATATGAGCTCGAAGCTTGCAATCAGAATTTGTAAAAGTCAGAGATTATGATACATGTGTCATATGATGTTTATGTAGTATGTCTGTATCCCCCGAGAGTTCCCTGGTTATGATCGTATCGTATAAATATATATATGGATAATGTATAACTTGTATAATATTGTCTTAAATTTACGAATATATTAGACTTCCATTGTAATATTATAAATGTGGAAGTATGTTTGTTTGTCCTTCTTTCACGTCGAAACAGAATGACGTGATTTTTTGTGTGGAGATATTTGAAAGGCTTACTTTTTACCGCGGGAGATTATATCATTCTCACAGGAAAACACATTATAATACAACCCACAACAACTTATATCATACCTACGTTTATATATGTATGTATTTGACGACTTGTTTCGCTCAGTTTGTAGTGACCCTACTAGCTGTGCCAGTGGTCGCAGGTTCGAGTCCCGCTAGAGGTATTCATGTGTGTGATGAGCACGAATGCTTGTAGTCGTACTAGCTCCTATCATAGGTGTTTATATTTATAATATGTGTATTTAAAGTAATATATTATGTGTAGTGTATCAACTGTCTAGTATCCTTATCACAAGCCTCGTAGCTTACCATGGAACTGGATGGTGCTGTGTGTTTTCCCAACATATTATTTATTTATTTATATAATATATAGTCTTTCTATTCCATACTAACCGTTAAAACGTACATAGGGATGAACTCGAACGAAGCAAGGGTGAGTCGCTAGTATTTATATACACATACACAAAATAGTGACTTAGTTCTGTGATTTGCCGTTAGGGATCAGCTAACAGAGAATAAACTTTCAAAATCTTTTTTTACCCTCTAAGGAATTGAACTCCAAGAAACCCTTTTTTCCTGCAGTTTGGTCTGAACTTCGATATATCAGTTAGTATAATAATATAATATTTTTTATATCTATATATTAATGGGTAAAGATAATACTGTGTACCCTTTTTAAGCAAGTTGCGCGTACAGAAGAGTAGGAGTTTTGGTATAGTTTAAAGTTATATGGATTGTTGAAATTAAAAATATTGACTTCATTTTGCTCACGACTCTGTTCGTGTAAATTTATTTATGTACTAGCAACTTATCCTGGCTTCGCTCGGACGTGTCTGTAGTTGTCTTTTTGTCATACATTTTTTGCTTTAACACATAGCCTGTAACACTCGACGGTGATACTATAAGCTTTATATCAGTGCAAGAATTTTTAGAAATGAATCAGCAGTTTCAGAAAATATTCCTTACATACAAACTCACAAACTAAGAAACATTAACTATTTATAATATTACTAATGGAATTAATTAAAAAGCTTCTAAGAGCTACAACGTGATTTTATACAGCCTAAAATCATAATCAATACTAATGTATAAATAAGAAGAGTTTGTTTGTTTTGTTGTTTATTTGAGTCGAATTTGAAAAAACTTTTTGGGTTTTATCATCTACTAGCGGCTCACTCTCGCTTCACTCGGGTTCTAATCGGTTCGCTCTTTTGAAAAACAAAAACAAATCTATCCCACGGTAACCGCAATTTTTTTCGGGATAAAACGTAGTTTATGTGCTATTCCAGACTATAATCTATCTCTGTGCCAAATTTCATCCAGATCTGTTCAGCCGTTCTGGCGTGATTAAGTAACAAACATCCAAACATCAAATCTTTCACATTTATAATATTAGTAAGATTTATTGAAGAATGTTACGGGCTACCAATATATTTTTGTTAAAAGAACCTTTATAAGGCTCAAACTTAATAAGTTATAGTATATTTTAAACCACAGGGCTATTACTAGTACATTAATATATATACTAGCAGAACCCGCGGCTTTGCTCGCGTTAAAACTATAAAAAAACTCTTAAAAGGTAAGTTTCATACAAACTTTCATCCCCTATTTCACCCCCTTAGGGGATGAATTTCGAAGAATGCTAAAACGCGTATATATTTAATTGTATTGAAGAGCATTAATACCAAGTTTCGAGTAACTCTGATCATAAATACTTTTTGGGTTGTTTTTTAACGTGTTTTCCCGTGGGAATGAGATAATCTTCCGCGGTAAAAAGTAGCCTATGTCACTCTCCAGCCCTTCAAATATCTTCACATAAAAAAGCACACCAATCCGTCACTCTGTTTCGACGTGAAAGGAGGACAAACAAACACACTTTCATATTTACAATATTAAAGTATGGATATACTTTAATGAAACTGTCATTTTATCGCTATAGTTAAAATAAATTAGGATTTAAGCAAGTAAAGAAGCACGAAATAAGGTCAAGTAAACTATTTGCATAGACAATGTAGTGAAATTACTTTTATCTACCTACAGTGAAGAAAATATTCTACTAAATCTCACCATTTATCAGGTTAATGAAGAAATTAAAATTTATATTCCAGAAGATTTTCTTAATATAACACTATTTAGGAATAAGGCAATGTAGTCCAATGGTAACGTGTTCACTTGAGATACCGAGAGAAGCGGGTTCAAACCCTGGGTCTCGCACCTCTGATATTTTCATGTGCGAATCATTTCCAACATGATTACCACTTGTGTTACGGTGAAGGAAAACATCGTGAAAAAACCTGTATAGGAGAAGCTAGAAAGATTTCGAAAGACATGTGTGGTGGATTATGGTCTGATCCCCCTATTATTGAAGGGAGGCCCGTGTCCAGGAGTAGGACGTTAAAAGGGTTAAATACATACATATATTATAAGAGTAAATCTGAAAATTTGTATGTGTATGTATGTTACTCTTTCATGCTAAAACAGACAGATGTGAATGAAACTCAGTATACAGATAGACTTAAAGTAACGTACTTCTAGTGATATTAACACTCAGGGACTTCCCCAAGCGGAGCAAGCATAAGTAGTTAGTGTAGTTAAAAATAAAATCGTCACATCAGTTTGTTTTACATTTTTTCCCCTATTTCTATACTAATGTTATAAAAGTAAGGTGTTAGATTTTGGTTACTTTACGGCTTTTTTAATGTCCTGTCCGATTTTGATTCACGTTATATTACAGTACACAAGTATGCGTGCAAACAACGTGATCTCTATTCTTTTTCACTCTTAAAGTCCGATGGGATTATACATCGACACGACCGGTGATAGATCAGACGCAGGACCGACGGCTTTACGTGCTCTCTCACGGGGGTGAAACACCACCAACCTCCCAAGACTACTACTGAGAATTTCTCAACAGGAATACTTAATAACTAAGATTATTGCCTTTTTATTCATTGTGATTAATTTAATCGACATAACTTTTTTATTTATGAATAGATTTAAACAAAACAAATACTAAAATATATTAAGGAAGCTTACTATAATACATTAGTGAAAACCGCACCCAAATCGGTTAAGATGTTTTTGAGATTAACGCGCAAACGCACAGGCAAACAGACAAGTATTCTAAAATTCATTGTTTTGAGTTCTATTGCGTTAATGAGACCCCCAATAATAGTTTTTCTCAAATATCTTCCATGTACAGACAGCGATCAGTTACATTTTTATTATATGTATATATAGATTATAGGTTACATAACATCACACTACTACCCTTAGATAAACACAAGCCTTAAATTCTAAACTAAAAAAGCAAAACCCCAGACATAAGCTAGTATTAACATATTTAGAGAGCCAATTTTTGCGAAATGTATTTTTTTTTAGATCTTACTTTCTTAGATTTACGGGAATTTCACATTTTAATTTATACTAATATTATAAAGCTGAAGAGTTTGTTTGTTTGTTTGTTTAATTGAACGCGCTAATCTCAGGAACTACTCATCCGATTTGAAAAATTCTTTTTGCATTAGATAGCCCGTTAACTGAGGAAGGCTTTAGGCTATATATCATCCCGGAAAAATGTACGGTTCCCGTGGGATAGATTTGTTTTTGTCTAGGGATAATCCCGAAGCGAAGCGAGGGTGAGTCGCTAGTTTTAAATAAAACTAGGTATCTTTTAGAATTTTTTCGCGGATTTATTTTGATTTTTGTTTCCCGACGTTTCGAATGCCTTACAGCAATCATAGTCACGGGAGATGGTGAATAAATGGAAAGCATTCAAAACGTCATGAACCAAAAATCAAAATAAATCCGCACGTAAAAATCCGAAAAAATAGTTTAATTTAAAATTTCAAGTGTTTGTATTGTAAATACGCAACTTTATAAGTTGCTGAGTTTGTTACTTGTTCACATTGTAACGGAGATAGTTTTAAACTAACTTTTCATTGTCAAACCACATGAGTTCAAATCGTCAAATCGTTTACACTTCTGATAATAGTACAATAATATGGATAATATCATCCTATTGCTGCAGCCAGGATCTGCTCCTCACGAGGGATATCCTCAAAGGTTAATAGAACGCACGCCAAAGCATATTATAAAAGTTAAATAATATCGAATGACTACATGTTTGGCTCAGTTTGTAGTCACCCTACTGTGCCAGCGATCGCAGGTTCGAGTTCCGCTGGGGTCATTTACTTGTGTGAAGAGCACGAATGTTTGTAATCCAGTCATGGAAGTTTATATTTATAATATGTATGTATTTAAAGTTATATATGTGTAGTGTATCAACTATCTGGTATCCATAACACAAGTCTCGTAGCTTACCATGAAACTAGAGATATCTTGAAGTTACTATATATCGGGGGACGACGGATGGTAGAAAGACCGATACGTAATTGGTTAACGTATTATTCTACAAAGAATGTAAAAAAAAACTGGCATACTTAGTAGACATATTTCTCTGCAAAGTGACAGTTTGTAAGTTCTTATTTTACAGGTTTATGCAGTAACGATATTAGAGGAAGACTGGTAACGATATATTTGATCCCGGTACTTTAATCCCGTGGGATCAATTCCATCTAAAAATGATGGGCATTCTTAAAATATGATTTATAAGCTTTAACTTATAGCTTTAAGTTGTAGCTAAAATCTCATACATTATTTTAAAAAATACAATTTTTAAGGTCCAACAAGATGTCAGTAATAATTTCTTGAGTCTAGACCAGCGGTTCCAATTTGTGGCTACAGAACCCTTATTGATCATAATATTTCTAACTGAACCCCATTTTGATAATAAGTAAACTTTGATTGTATTTTAGTTAGAATATTTTCTTGTTTGACTTCAAAGAACTAATCGTAAATGAAAAATGTTAATACTTATAATAATATTTACTGTACCAAAATTGTAACCTAAATATTTAATGTGATGAATGATTTTTTTCACATATTTATTTAATAGCACTAAAATTAGGCTTCATTTCTGACAACGTTTTTTTAGGTTTCCGTACGCAAAGGGTAAAACGGGACGCTATTACTACGACTTTGCTGTCTGTCCGTTTATCACCAGGCTGTATCTCATGAACCGTAATAGTTAGACAGTTGAAATTTTCACAGATGATATATTTCTGTTGCCGCTATAACAATAAATACTAAAAAACAGAATAAAATAAATATTTACGGGGGCTCTCATACAACAAACGTGATTTTTTGCTCGTTTTTGCTCGATATTGATAACGGCAACAGGTAAACGCTTGAAATATTCAAAGAATATTTCAATTGCCATTTTCATAGATAATGGTAAGGAACCCTTCGTGAGCGAGTCCGACTCACACTTGGCCGGTTTTTTTAACTCTCGGATGGAACTCGGAACCCATTCCACAAGACCTTAGGATTCGGGGGAAACAATTTGGGAACCGCTGGTCTAGAGAACACTTAAATAAGATTTACAACTAGACTAGAAGCAAAGTGAATATACTCGTACTATCGGCTTCCACTCACCTATCAATATTGGATTGAAATAGTGGAATGCGTGTTCCTAATACCGATGATTCTACTTTATGTACATCTACACTTATAATAATACTGTAGAAGTCAGGTGTTTGTCTGTATGCATTTTATATTTTTTATTTTTAATATGTGTACAAAACTACAGCTATAGTCCAAGATCAGAAGTCGTCTGCTTATCGGATAACATATTTGGTAAAAATAATTTATTATTCATTTTGTTATTTTGTGGATAGGCTGGCTGTAACAACTATATATTACCTTTGAGACATCTAACATCTTAGTCTCTCCCGTGACCATGATTGTTGTAAAGCATTCGAAACGTCGGGAACCAAAAATCAAAATAAATCCGCGAAAAAATCCGAAAAGATAGTTTTATTAAAAAATAATTTAATTTAATCTTCAAAACCTGACAAATGTGATTCATGACAATTCTTGAAATTGATATGATATCTTATTACTTATTCATCAAAAAAAATCATATTTAGCAAAGATGTCGTATTACATATGTATGTATATGCAAAAAACATACACTCGAGCACCTCCTTTTTAACCGACTGCGGCAAACCTCAAAGGAGGGTTATGAGTTTGACCTGTATGTATGTATGATTGTATGTATGTAAGTCCGATCCTATGTTCGCTCATAATTACTAAACGGCTTAACCGATTTTTCTCTTTTTACATCTCCCAGACTCGGTTTTTAGCATATTTTTTCTATAACAGACATTCGACCTCTACAGTTTTATTATATGTATAGATTAGTTTTTTATCCCTTCAGTCCTTCTTCATTTCACATTATCTTTAATATATAGTATCTATTTTTAACATTTGTGTAATAACGAATGTATGTAATATGTATGTATGTATGTATTTTTGTTTGTGTATATATTTATACAATAATTAAAGCATATATGTACTTATAGTTTTTTATTATCTAATCTGTACAACGCCTTCCGTCTTTGCTACACACTTCTCCACCTCAAGGTTTCCTGGAAGAGATCGCTTAATATATTTATTTTTTGTAAATTATTTTTGTTATGTTTGTCTGTTTATAAGGTGTAAAAGAGTATAATCTATCTAGTGGATTAAATTAAAAATAATATCTAAAATATTAATTCTAACAAGCAAACTATACAACGGATTAGACGGATCGTAGAAATTTGTATTACGTATACAAAGCCCTTAGATTTATAATAATCCTCTTAAAACGTTAGCAACGGGTGTAAACAATTTTTACGTTCGACGCGTTTCTTTATTAATTCGTGTTATTTATTTGCCACCCGTTTTCCGTTTTCATTTTAACTTTCCGCATTGTAAGGAGGAAAAAATTAAAAATTATGTAATCTATTACAGTTTTATTTCTCTTTGTTTGAAATATATATATACATACTAGCGACTCACCTTCGTTTCGCTCGGGTTCGTCACTAAGTACGTTTTAACGGTTAATGATTCTCATACAAAATAAACAATTCAGAACTTTTTGATTTTCCAGCTGTTGTTTTTTGTTTTCGCAAATTTTTTTTTATATTTAAACCACATACATACATACATATTACATTTTTATTTGATCAAAAAATATTTCCTACAAAAGTTGCAGGATGTTTGTTTATTCGCATTTATTTTTGATTATTCGCATAGTCGATTTAAAGTATAGATACTTTAATTCTAAAGAAATCAATAATTACTGCTTTGTCTTTACTTTGTAAACTACCGTTTTCTATAGTAAAGTAAGCGTGAAAATATATAAAACTAGCTACTTTCCCCATACAAAATTTCAACCTCATTTTCACCCCCTTAAAGGATGATATCCGGGATAAAAACTATCCTATATCCTTCCCAGGGTCTCAAACTTTCTTCTTACCAAATTTGATCTAAATCGATTCAGTACTTTCGGAACCTATTCGATACAAACAAACAAACCAACAAACAAACAAACAAACAAACAAATAAAAAAAATATTTCCTCTTTATAATATTATTATATAAAATAAATATATTAAATGAAACATTTCTTATGCTAAAAATAGAACTTTATTATAAAGTAAGTAAGTGCGATCTATGAATCTCGCCCTAATTCGCTAGGTCGTCACGCAACATCTAGTACTTGTATAACATAAATAAAATACATGCATACATTTTAAATTATGGCAGTTATTTTGCAACATTACATACAGAGTAGAGATTGTAAGGTACTCTGGTGCCATTTTTGAATTTTTTTTAATAATTTTTGCAAAATTGTGGGTAGGCCACTGTCTTTGACAAGTGCATAACGCCTTTGAGATGTCTAAAACCTTAGTCTCTCCCGTGACCATGATTGCTGTAAAGCATTCGAAACGTCGGGAATCAAAAATCAGAATAAATCCGCGAAATAATCCGAAAAGATAGTTTCGAAGACCTATCAAAAATAATCAATACTCTTAATCCTAAATTTTCGGGTCGTCGGGTACCAAAAAAAAACAATGCGATATTATCCGAAAAGACAGTTTCATTTAGAATTTCTGACAGCAGCAGTAGCCATGGTAACGGGAGAAACTAAGATTTTAGACAAACTTACTACTTACTTAGTCTCAAAAGTTACTATATTAATTTTTGGTTAGAAACTATCTGTATAAATCTAAGAAAGTATTACATAGAGATAGTTAATTTTCTGCTTCGTATTAAAATGCAGAATTAGTACGCAAGTGGTCGGGGTTTTTTCTAAGAAATATTTTACTTTTTCTGATTAGCTCGAGGAAACGAACTGAATCAAATAAAATATGTTGCGGCGAAACCACCGACAGCGCTGACTTAGATTAAAACTTAAGCTTCTTACACACGAAGTTTATTTGCATTATTTATTAAAAAAAACACGCGTGCGCTTTAAAGCTAGTGGTTTCCTTATGGCATGAGTACACTGACTCTTTGTAACTAAAGTTATCAACTCAAAAGAGCCAGTGTAATCTAAAATTAATTTTCCGGCGCATTACCTTAACTTTTTACAAAAGATTAATCGATGATACGTTTGGCTCAGTTTGTAGTGACCCTACTTGCTGTGCCAGTGGTCGTAGGTTCGAGTCCCGCTGGCATTTGTGTGATGAGCACGAATATGTGCACTCCAGTCATAGATGTTTATATTTATAATATATATGTATTTAAAGTTATATATTATGTGTATTGTATTAATTATCTGGTATCCATAACACAAGCCTCGTAGCTTACCATGGAACTAGATGGTGCTGTGTGTTAATGTCCCAACATATATTGGTATTATTATTTTGGTTAACTTTAAAGTTCTAACATTTATTTATTTTTTAATTATGAAAATCTTTCCTGTTTTCCTTATTTAGTAAACTAGGCTAGAAAGTTGCTATTTTATTGTATATCCTTCTCCTTCTTCTTCCATACTCAATGCTAAATGCGTGATACAACTTATTATAGGATTTAAGTATAAAGGTATAAAAATTTAATAAAGAAACAAACTTACTTTCGCATTAATATAATATTAATAAAGAACAATAGAAAATTAAACAACTTTTACTTTCTTAGATTTACGCGAATATTTGACATTTAAATAAAACCGTCACATAAACCGTGACCTTTAAAAAAATTAGCGAAACGTCGGGAACTAAAAATCAAAATAAATCCGCGAAAAAATCCGAAAAGATAGTTTTATTTAAACAACTATTATTTAACAAAACGATTAACACGTTTTATAACTGCGTCTGTACGCGCCCTAATATGAAACGAGCTGATTGAAATTTTCTTGATGCAACTTCAGCATTAGATTAATTCTGCCGATTTAGGATTTTTGAGAGTAAAGCTACTTTAAAACAGATTTTATTAATTTTACATTTAAGTGAGCAATTTAAGTTATAGTCTAAGATCCCGATGTATGTGAGGGAACCCCTCATTCTTTTTCCAAGCGAAATGTTTTTATATATATATATATATATATATATATATATATATATATATATATATATATATATATATATATATATATAAAACATATTAACAAACACGACCCAGGGGGGTTGTCACCAAAAATTTGCTTCAGGCTATTTTTAATTCGTTTTTTTTTTAAAGTACAAGAACTTTTTTTCTGTGACAACTTAGTATCGAATGTAAAAAAGACTTGTAGAAAATGTTGGTGGTTAGCGGCCTGTTTCGGACACGTCACCTGACATCGAGGTTTAAAAAGGTAAATTGAAATAATTAACTGTTCGTATTGGATCGTATTTTCTGAAACCAACCAATTTTCAATATGTTGATAATTTTATTACAAATTTAATTATATAGGGTTGTCATACCAAAATATCTCTAGACTAGAGGTTTTTTAATGAAAAATAGCCTGGAGCAAAGCAATTTTTTGGTGACAACCCCCTGGGTCGTGTTTGTTAACATGTTTTACGGTTCAAAACATATATCTCCTGGAAAAAGAATGTGAGCTCCAACACATAGATCTGGATCTTAGACTATTATATGAGGCACTAAAATTTCGAATCTCCAAATGAATTATTTAGCATATTTCGTACTTAGTTACAAGTTTGTAAGCTTCTAAATGAAACTATCTTTACGAAATTCGCGAATTTGTTTTAACTTTTGGTTCCCGACATTTTAAACGCTTTACAGCAATTATAGTTAAGGAAAAGACTACGGTTTTAGATGTCCTAAAGGTTATTTTAAAGTTAGCCCATAAATTATTAATACAAAAATAAACTAATCTATACTATAATATAACATATATAATATTATAAAGCTGAAGAGTTTGTTTGTTTGTTTGTTTGGTTGAACGTGCTAATCTCAGGAACTACTAATCCTCTTTGAAAAATTCTTTCTGCGTTAGATAGCCCGTTAACTGAGGAAGGCTATAGGCTATATATCATCCCGGAAAAATGTACGGTTCCCGTGGGATAGATTTGTTTTTGTTTGGTGAGTCGCTAGTTTCATATATAAAGACAAAAAAGTGTTCTAGTCGAGTCAAACAGCTAATATATTCTAAGCATCCCATGTTTAGCCGAGTTTTACATACAAATTACTTAATCCCACACGTTACCACTATATGTGTTTGTATAAATTATCCTTAAATGTAAAATATTCTAGAATATTCACAACAATCTCTGCGTCGCAGATGAAGCTACAGGATGCAGCATCCAATAAGGCATTACGCTGCATCCGTTTATACAATCTAACCCGGGTAATATTCACTTAACCCCGATCCGCGCGTATTTTGTTTTAATTTCACCTCTTTATGATAAGAAAAGCTCTTCAAATCTAGTTAGGGTTGCCACTACATGAATTAATTTTAATTTCATTTTATTATAATATGTATATAATGTAAAACCAAGTGATACGGGTTCAAATTCCTGGTCTAGCATCGGATATTTTTATGTGAGAATCATTTTCAACACGATTATCGCTTACTCTGAAGGGAAACATTGTAAAAAAACGTGCATGTCTGACCTAGCAAGATATGAACCTAGCAAGTTTTAGTCCGCCAACGCGCATTTGGCCAGCGCTGGACTAAGGCATGATTCCCTTAAATTGAAAGTAGGTCCGTGCCCAGCAGTGGGACGTTAAGAAATAATTGAGTACACATAGTAATATACTTAATAATATTTTTAGTATTTTTGATTCTGTAAAACTAGTAGAACTGATCATCAGTTCGTTACCAAGTAAGGTCAATAATTACTTTAGAATTTTATGTAAATTTATAACAACAATATTATATACAAAACCTTATTTTACTGATCAATCTCCAATCTATCCGATAGTGTACTGTCACAAAACGAAACGTAACATGAAAAGTCAAGCTTAAAAGCAAGCAACAAAATTACGTGAAAATTATTAAGTAACAGAAATTATAAAGATATAGACTTTTTCTTGCAAGACTATCACACAAACTTTTATATAAATAAATTAATATGTTGGGACATTAACAAACAGCACCATCTAGTTCCATGGTAAGCTACGAGGCTTGTGTTATGGATACCAGATAGTTGATACACTACACATATATAACTTTAAATACAAATATAAACACCTATGACTGGAGTACAAACATTCGTGCTCATCACACAAATGGATGCCCACCAGCGGGACTTGAACCCGCGACCGCTGGTACAGTAAATAGGGTCACTACAAATTATGCCAAACGTGTCATCGAATAATATGATATACAAAATAATTCCTCTGAAATAAATTAAATTACCATAATGTCTAATAATCTAGTAAAATCTGTCCGCCAACCCGCACTTGGCCAGCTTGGTGAACTATGGCCTGATCCCCCTCGTATTGAAGGAAGGCCCGTGCCCAGCAGTGGGACATTAAAAAGGGCTGAATACAATCTAATATAAAAAAAAAACAGGTTCTAGGCGTTGAAAGCAATATTTAGTATAGAAAATAGGAAAATCTCAGATACAGTGTAAAGTGTAAATAAAACTATACAAAAATATTCTAAGCATATAGCAACCCTAGCGAAAAAGTCGCAACAGACCATAAAATACTGATTTCTTTGCACGTACGGACACGACTTATTAAAAATTTTATTATATTTTCCCGCATTTATAACTTTTCGTACACATTATATGTTAAAAAATTTAAATATATGGGATATAAAACTTTATATTGAGCTTTATTTTTATTTAACACTAGCGCCTCATCCTTGCTTCGCTCGGATTCGTCCCTAGTTACGTTTTAATATTTACAATTACTATAGATTTCTCACAAAAGAGACGTTTTCCCGTAGTAAAAAGTTTTCTAGATTGACCCGGGAACCAGCTATCATACATCATCATACAAAATTTCTTCAAAATCTGTCCAGCTGTTTTCTTATGATGCGTTCTGAAACAGACAGACAGACAAAAATTCTAAAAACTATAAATTCGACCTCTGAATCAACATTAATGATAATTTCAATAAGATTTTCCAAAAAATATTTAATATACAGATTCGACTCAGAATTTTATTATATGTATAGATTACCTACAATAAAAAATATATGACAGCGTGCTGTAAAAAAACCTTTAATAATCCAGTATTCATTGCCCAATCTCGAGATTTTTACTTATAACCACTAAAAAGATCTACTATCTACTCGCTGTCTCCATTATAAGACCAACCAAAAACTGTCAAAGTCAAAAATAGTAGCATGATTCGCTGCATATGCTACTATTCTCAATTTCGCCATACAGATCGTTTGCTTTTTTTAAAGAATAAAGATAATTTTATGTATTTATTAGTTAAATTTATATACAATTTTTGCAAACAACACATGTATTATGTATGAATAATAAAAATAATAACATATTCTTTTGTATTTTTAAGTAGGTATTAGTTCTGTTACCATTGAATGAGAGATCGCATAATATTAGCTTATTTATTTTTTAAATCCGTTACCTATTTTTTTATCAATTTATGTATATATATTTTTTTTTTAATATACTTATGTCATTTTTACGCGAATACATTTGATGTTTTAAATAAAACTTTATTTTTTTATTTTATGGGGTTTTAATTTTAAACTAAAAACTGTTCCAATTTTTTTTTTTGAAGTGAAAACTTCTTAAGGTAGGTTTGGATGGGGAGTAAATTCATGTAAGTCGTCATCGACATGGTCACGTGACGTGTTGACGCTAACACTCAAGAGTACCGATAGATGTCACAACTAGATAAATGTAAACAGTTTTAATTTACACATTTTAATTTAAAATCAAACAATTAATTTGAATATTAAAAAATAACAACTGTTTGTTTATAGTTTTAAGTTTTCACTTCTGTCGGCTGTCCTCATGACTGCTTTTTTTATTGATAACACTAAAACTCATCAAAGCTACTAAACAAAAAAAATCGTTTGAGAAACAGGGGAAAAAAGTTACTGAACTGTTTTGTCCTTGCCTATTTATATAAAGGTTATATATTATGTTAGATTTACAAAATATATTATACCTAACTAGCAACTCACCCTCGCTTCACTTCGGGTTCGTCCCTAGACAAAACATGTCTATCCCACGGGAACTATACATTTTTCTGGGATGATATGTAGCCTGTAGCCTTCCTCAGTTAACGGGCTATCCAATGAAAAAAGAATTTTTTAAATCGGATTAGTAGTTCCTGAGATTAGCGCGTTCAAACAAACAAATAAACAAACAAACTCTTCAGCTTTATAATATTAATATAGATTTTGAACACTGTAGTATTTTTTTTTTTTTTTGAAATAAATATATTTAGCATAAAAGATTGGTGTAGAGACAACAACAACCTACTAAATTACGGTCTTTAAAATAGTCCCTAAGTTTAAATGGCAAATATTAGCCGACATGTAAACAGCTAATTATTGTCAAGGGATTCTTTGTTACACAGTTCTGAAAATAGCAATCTAAGTTCGTCCCTAAGTTAGATCTAAATCCAGGCCAGGACTATTACCTAAGTCGAGGTCGTTCTGAGATTAACAAGGCTCTGCGTTGTCAACAGGTATTAAAAGAAAATTGGAAAATCTAACAAAGGCCCAGATACATTTTGGCAAACATTTCTTAATTAATTAAAACTTAAAAAAAAATGACTTTAAATAAAAACACTAAAATCTGATAGATATCTATAGTAAATGAAAACTACCAATCAGTTATTTTTTACTTTTTAGTAATTTTTTTTAAGTCGGTTTTATATATTTTTTAAGTTTTTATTTTTCCATTTTTAGTGTAGATGTAGTAGTAGCGAAGTAAGAAGAATGTATTTTAAAATTTCAATGGGTGAAAAATCAGTCATCCCCTATTTTCTACAGTTAGGGGTGGATTTTTCTTTCAAATTTATGTAGGACCAACTTTGTGGTATACCCTATCTGATAAAAAAATATCATCAAAATCGGACTATACTGTAAAAAGTTATGCGTTATCAAACATAAAAAAAATATACGTGTCGAATGCAGAAACTTCTCCTTTTTTCGTTAATTAAAAAGAGACACCGAATTAAAAATCTCTTTAAATAATAATTTCTTAGATTTACGCAAATATTTAAGATTTTAAATAAAACTTCTTTTTCAGGCAATTATTTTTTTGGGTATATACTGCCTGTATCAATTATATAGTAACTTTTGAGACATCTAAAATCGTAGTCTCTCCCGTGACCATGATTGCTGTAAAGTATTCGAAACATCGGGAACCAAAAATCAAAATAAATCCGCGATAATATCGGAAAAGTTAATTTTATTTAAAATGTCAAATATTCGCGTAAATCTAAGAAAGTATTACGTATATATATGTTACGTATAACAAAAACTCTTTTTTTTTTATTTTTGTCTCTCTGTCTGTTTGTTCCGGTCAATCTCCAAAACTTTCACTGGCATATAGAAGATATTATAAGGAATAATTTAGGCTACTTTTATTTTAGAAAAAGAATTAAGGTTCCGCTCAGGACGCACCTGAGCGAGGGTCGTTAGTCCGTATTTATCCGTATTTCCGTATTAATATTATAAATGTGAAAGTTTGTGAGTATACCTATATGGGTGTTTGTTATTCTTTCACGCCAGAACGGCTGAATGGATCTGGATGAAATTTGGCACAGACATAGATTATAGTCTGGAATAACACATAGGCTACTTTTTTCGAAAAACTTTACTTTTTTCTTTTTTCGGTTCCCGTGGGATAGGCTTATTTTTGTTTTCCTAGAGGCGAACCCGAGCGAAACGAGGGTGAGCTGCTAGTAGTTAATAAAATAGTTTCAATTTTATATTCAACCAAGTCGTAACTTAATTCCATAATGTGATCGTAAAATTTATATTATTGAAGCTAAAAATATCTTGTAAATTATCCCGACATTGTAAAAAAGTACTTTATAATATGAGCTAGAAGTAAAATACAGAAGTAAAATTTCATACAACCGTCATCAATATACTACATAACGTGTTAACGTAAGCGCTGCCAGTTGACAAAACCGGTTTTTTCCGACTACACTGTTGACAATGTCTCGAGCCAAAAAGAAAACCCACAAACTGTCGCCGCATTATATAGTACTCGTGTTCTACTATTTATTATACATATGAATGTTTTTATGTGTACTTATTTGTTACTAATTAAGACTAAAACGGCTTGATGGAGTTAGATTAAAATTGGTACAAAGATATGACATACTCATACAGATATGATCTGGAGTTAGGCACCTAGCAACGCACTCGAGCGAAGCGAAGAAAGTAAAGCTAGTTCCATTTATAAACTTGTTATCTAACATTTTTTAAAAGGCTTATATAAAAAAAAAATCAATACACAGACACACTTCCCAGTTCCATTACAAAGTATTAAAAGCAAAAAATTCAAGATCAACTTATCTTTATAGAAAATGTTTAAGAACAAAATAAAAAACAAACTTCCATCTCCTTCTCTTCACATTTTATATTAAATATTTCCATTTATTACAATCTTTCGAGTAAGTGTAGTATTTTTTTATTCTCATCGCCTTTAGAACTAGGTTATTAATGTTGAAAATATTTTCTTAGCAAGCGAGATGTCTTGAAAAGATGGTGAACCCAATTACCGTATACTACAATAAAAAAACTCCAAGCTTTAACATAGCATGAAAGTTTAGTTTAGTTTACTGAGATACTATAATTTCTATGACCTGATTGTGGGGGGAAAATGATTTAGGAATCAGACTTTGTTTTGCTTAGAAACTTACGATATAATATACTATTTATCCAACCTTGCTTTGCTTGCGTTACGTACATAGAACAATATTATGTTATCATTCCAATGGTAAAAGACTTACTAAAATCGGTTTAATAGTTTCAGAGATTATCGAATACAAACAAACAAATATATTTTTTTTTTAATAATATATATTATTATATTTGTGTGAGCCATCCAAAAATTTTGCACAGGAGTAAACGGAATGCTAAATTATTTGCTCGTTAAAAATGAACTTCAACCTTCGTGGTTGTGCGGATTTTCCAAATAAACATTGCCAAAAATATAACTCCAAAATAATAACTTTCTAGTTTACCTTCAATTCAATGCCTGTAATTACTAACTTCTTACTTCTATGGAAGCATAGAACTCTCCATTAGAACATAGATCTCGAAAATTTCGTCTAAATATATGCAACATTCTGAAAAATGAGACTGGAGGGTATAAAAATTCTACAATTAAATGTTAAAAATCTAAATAATAGTAAAATGCTTTGCATAACTTAACCTGACTTTGTATAAAATATTTACTTGTATAATTAATAATAGATTTCGTTGTCGTAAACAAGATATTCTCTTTGCTCAATGCATGATCTTAAAATAAATTGGTAATGGCGACCGATCTCATTGGGATGAAAGCCAAGGGCGTGGAAATTATTATAGTGTCAATATAAGCGTACTCTCCATTCCTAACTCTAAATTTTCAACAACTATTTTACATAACCGGTGAAAGTTATGGCGTGAAACCATAAAAGAGCATGAAAATTATATGACAGTTCCGTTTTTGGGAATTTATTTGACGTAAGTTGCTACTATAATATATATTTAGTATATTTTATATAGCGAAAAAAATCCCTCATAATGGCGTATGGAATTTTTATGTCCACTGTAATATGAAGATTTTTGGAGAAAATTTTGGTTTGATAGATATAACATGAATAGTTTTTCTCGTAATTAAAGATAACGATACAAAATCCGCACGCAACTAGTAACGAAGTAAAAACAAAAGGAATTAATTATATATGAAATAGATATATGCCTAATATTGTTTGAATTATAACCTCCAACGCCATGAGTATATTATATATTTTTTTTATTTTACTTATAAATACTACTCAACTACTAAAGAAAAAAGACTCGAACCCAGGTCTTCGCTCTCTCGTGTCATCTGGCCCACAGTGTTTTTCAGCAGCAGTAATAGAAGCACGAACGCGCTTTTCCCACCAAAACCATCCGCCATCTTGTTCACATTAGCGCCACCATTTCGTGAAAGTGTCCGACATTATTTTAATGTTCACACTTCACACTCATAGCTTTTTAGTTTATACCTGGAACAAAGAAACTAAATTAAAATACCAGAAGTAATTTAAAAAGTAATAAAATTGAAATTTTTATTAGTAATGGGATAGCTTCTGAAACGGAAAAAGAATCGGTTTTATAAATATGAATCAAAACTAAAGTCAAATAATTATAAAAATAAGAAACTTTTCCTTTAAATATGTTTATGAAATTTTCAGACTTATTAGGAAAGTACACTCAAATATAAAAATGAGACAATTAAGAGTCTAATTTGCGCACCAACGGACATTAAAATGTTATGTTTTAACTTACATCTTCTTCTTGACTTTAACCATTATGGGGTCGACACAGTATGCACGTTTCCTAAATTCATTTCTATCATCCCATTAATTAATTAATTAATCACATAAATCCCATAAATATTATAAATGCGAAAGTTTGGATGGATGTTTTTTACTCAATCACGCCAGAACAGCTGTGCGAATCTGGATGAAATTTGGCACAAGGATAGATTATAGTCTGAAATAGCACATAGGTTACTTTTTATCCCGGATTTTTTTACGGTTCCCGAGGGATAAAATTGTTGTTATTTTTCACAGAGCAGGGGGATAACTATCCGTTAAAACTTACCTAGGGAAGAACCCGAGTGAAGCAAAAACGAGTCACTAGTTCATCATATTTGAGTTCAGTCCCCTTTTATTCATATGATTTTTATACAATTAATCCATACTTTCTTCGGTTAGCCGCTTCCTATATATCCCTATACTGTCATATTCATCATCTTTTTTGCAATATCCTCTTCACTCCGCATACCACATGTTTTAACTTGCATATTTTCCAAAATAAAATATTTACTCAACCATTTTATTAAGTTCATAGGCAGAGAAGTAAGTTTATTTCATACTATCTCTCAAATGTTATGAAAACCAAAGTTATGTCATTACATTTTGCGGTCGCTAAACTAGCAAAGCGTGAGACCGAAAATATCCCACATCTCAAAAAGTACTTAACATATCTTCTCCAAAATATATTTCGTGTAATGTATTTTTTTTTAATTTTTAATTCTTACTTAGAAATTTAAAGGCAGAAAATATACTATTTTATAATGGTAACAATCCCTATTGACTTAAAATCGTTATGTAAATCTTACTTTTGAAGACCTAGTACTTTCTTAAATTTACGCGAATATTTGACATCTATATAAATAAAAAAGAAACCGATTCCGATCGACTGCACTAAATTGGATAATTCTTTTTTTTGTGTTTGTTATTGATAGGAAAAGTTTTGTATAGAAGAAAATTAAAAGATTTTTTTTTAATCTCATGATATGAAAAGTGAGTAAGTCAAATAGTTTTTATCCCGGAAATCGTCCCTTATTGGGGTGAGAATGGGGATGAAAGTTTGTATGGGGAAGCAAGCAAGAAGAAAGGGACGAACCCGAGCAAAGCGAGGGTGAGTCGCTTGTTTTAAATAAAACTATAGTTTCGTAACAATTTTTTCGTAGATTTATGGGAAACCAAAAATCAAAATAAATCCGCGAAAAAATCCGAAAAGATAGTTTTGAAGACCTATCAAAAATAATAATCCATACTCTTATGTCATCTACATTCTTAAGCTAGTCGTGTATACATCTGTATAATGGCAGTCGCATACAAACAGACGAAAATGTCAAATTTTAAAAGTATCGATTTGTTTGACTACGGAATCTATGTAAGTTTTCTTTAAGCGTTTTCGGCGGAGATCTTCTAAAATATAGAGGATGAAATTAAATATAAATGATCCAAAATGATAATAACCCACAAGCTCAAATCTCCAACAAAGTTATGCCTTAAATATATGAAAATTTATTGTATACAGCCCTTTTTAACGTCCCACGGCTGGGCAATGGCCACCTTTCAATACAAAGGGATCAGGCCATAGTCCAAAGAAGAAGTAGAAGAGAATTGATTATCCATCTAATATTATTCTTAAAATATAGAACCCATTACTGTATGAATGTTTACAACATGCGAAAGATACAATAAAAATGAAAATAGAAAGATAATTCGAAACAATTTGCTACCCATGAATATTAAGCGTCCGTAATAAAAAGATAAGTATCTACGAGTAAGATCTTATTGCGTTCGAGTTGAAGCCAAAAATAATACGCCAATTTATTTAGATGCTTTACATGTGAATGTAAGTATGTATGTATGTACGTATCTTGCATATTGTCTCTATATCGTGACCGAAATCGATCAGGATTAGTACTTTATATATGTATAAAATTGGTATAGCTATAGACCTATATCATATATATAAGAACTACTTCATATCCGCCTACTACTAGCTCTCCCCCCTCCCCCTCTCTCTCTCTTTAGCTCTCTATCTCTCTCTCTCTCTCTCTCTCTCTTTGTCTATACCTGTCATGCTCAAAATCCAGCAGGACTTATTAAACGATCAATGAGAGCAGGTACGACGGTTACATGCTCTGCATCAGCTCGAAGGTGCAACTAACAAGTACACAACTAGACTGCTAATTAAAACGTTTTAACAGTAAAATGAATTACTGTACTACATAAAACTGTCTTTTCGAATTTTTCCCAAATTTATTTTTATTTTTGGTCCCCGAGGTTTCGAATGCTTAAAAGAAATCAAGTCTCGGGAGGGACAAAGGTTTTATACGTCTCAAAAGTTATAACATAGTTAGACGGTATCTCACAAAATTATACAATAATTTCCAAGAAATAAAAAAAACCATTTGAAAAGAGAGTTTTGTTTAAAATGTCAAATATTCGTTACGTAACTGATATGAAAATCGAACCGAGGACCTCAGTTTCTATAGCCAATCTTACTAGGGCACGAAACCCCTATTTAGAAAATAAAAAAATACTATATATTTAAAACTCAGTATTTTTTATCTATTATAATGTTTTAACTCCACGTCAGCTATTACTTTGGTTGAATATATAACTTCTCTCATATCTATAATATTTTGTAGAAGGAAGACAAGGCTATCTTCAAAATATTTAGAAGTTTTCAAGCTATAATAAGCATTCTGGAGGAAAATTTCTTGTTCAAAATGATAGTAGAACCCGTTAAAAAATCCGTTACATAAATAAGAATAAATAAACAAACAGACAAACACGTAAAAGGACTTTATTTTATACTATTAATCAATACTTTACGGGTTAAGAATTTCAAATTCTATTTTTGTTGAATATAATTACTTAAGGAACAAAAGCAGAAACAGATATCTTATTATATAAAAGGCAAAAGTGATTGACTGATGTATCAACGCACAGACCAAACGCTTAAGGCTAACAAATTGAATTTTGCACACGTATTCCTAATAATTAATGAGAACACAAAAATAATGAGTTACTTATTTCAGCGTTTTCTAATAATTCAACCCCTAAGAAGGTAAAATAGGGAATGAAACCAAAAAACCCTTCAAACCAAACCCTTAGGGCTAGAAACATAAAATTTCGCACACGTATTCCTCTTATGACATAGGCATCTACTAAGGATTTTTCAAAATTCAACCCCCAAGGGGGTGAAATAGGGGATAAAAGTTTGTGTAAAACTTTTTATTCCTTGGACATATATGTATGAAATTTCGTATAAATTGAGCACGGCAAAAATAATTACATACGTATTTCAGCGTTTTCCAAAATTCAACCTCTAAGAAGGTAAAATAGGGGATGAAAGTTTTAAATAAACGCACAGGTCAAACCCTTAGGGCTAGAAACTTAAAATTTCGCGCACGTAATTCTCTTATGACGTAGGCAATCCCTAAGGGTTTTTAAAAATTTCAACCCCCACGGGGGTGAAATAGGGGATAAAAGTTTGTATGAAACTTTTATTCTCTAAATTCCTTGGACATATTTGCATGAAATTTTGTATGAATTGAGTACGACAAAAATAATGGCTTACGTATTTCAGCGTTTTCCAATATTCAACCTCTAAGAGGTTAAAATAGGGTATGCAAGTTGGTATTAAAATTACCTTTTTAAAGATTTTATTTGTAGTTTAAGCGCGAGCGAAGCTGCGAATTCTGCTAGTTAAATTATATAAATAAATTAAATAAATCAATATGTAGGTACATTAACACAGCAGCATCTAGTTCCATGGTAAGCTACGTGGCTTGCGTTATGGATACCAGATAGTTGATACACCACACATATATAACTTTAAATACACACATATTATAAATATAAACACCCATGACTGGAGTACAAACATTTGTGCTCATTACACGAATTAATCAGCGGGACTCAAATCCGCGACCGCTGGCACATCAAGTAGGGTCACTACAAACTGAGCCAAATGTCATCAGTATATTATAATTAATTAGAATCGAACTCCCATCCTAATACATATCACACAAAACACAAGTCCAATCCACTAAGCTGTAGTTGCTATAGGGGATGTAGAATTTATTTTATAAAGCGGCTTTATTCTAAGTTGCGCAAACATTAACGACGGGAGTTGGGTTTCTAACGGAACTTGATAGTGCAAAAATATTTTGTATCGTTTACATTTGTACTTCTAAAATGATCTCATAATAGATATTCTACTGATAATATGAATTTCTCGTATAAATATTTACATCTTTACTTCTATTACTTACGTCATATATGTATACTTATACATAAAACTGAAGACATGTTTTCTATTTGTTTGTACACGCTAATCTGTGAAAATATCAGTCCGATAGCATTTTTGTATTTTTTTAATTTCTACTTTGTAACCTACTAGCGGCTTACCTTCGCTTCGCTCAGGTTCGCCTCTAGAGCAACAAAAACAAATCTATCCCACAGGAAACATATTTTTTCTGGGATGAAAAGTAGCTTATATGCTATTTCAGACAATAATCTATCTCTGTGCCAAATTTCATCCAGATCCGTTCAGACGTTCTGGCGTGATTGAGTAACAAACATCCAAACATTAATCTAAACTTTCACATTTATAATATTAGTAAGATGTTCGTTTGTTTTATCAAAAGCTGTTTAGTAGTTTAAGCTAAATATACTTACTCATTTATAATCTATACATACAATAAATTATATATATGTATAGAATATAATGTAATAAATCAATAATTCTTATTAAAATAGTCATTATTATCGATACAGAGGCCGAATCTATAGTTTTTAGAATTTTTGTCTGACTGTCTGTCTGTCTGTCTGGGAACGCATTACGAGAAAACCACTGAACAGATTTTGATGAAATTTGGTATGATAGCTGGTTATCCGGATCAATATATAGTATAGTTTTTACTGCAGAAAAATATCTCATCTCTGAGAAATCTATACTACATATTAAAACGTAAGTAGGGATGAACCCGAGCGGAGAGAGAGTGAGTCGCTAGTATTAATTATATATATCTCACATTTATAATAATATTATTAAGTACAGATTTATTGAAGAAGTTTGTTTATATAACATCATGTTAAATTCCAAAATATTTAGGTTCTGGGCATAAATAAACTATAGATAGCCGAGAAAATTGTATCTTATGTGTGCATGTATGTTACACTAAAACGGCTAGACAGATTGAGATGAAATTTAGTACACGGATAAGCTATTAGGTACTTTCAATAACACATAAGCTACTATTAGACGCCTACATGTAACCGAGCAAAGCGGGAGTAAGCTACTAGTTTCAAATAAATATTCATAGCACACCCACCATTTTTGCCACCCCGTATAAGAGATTAACGCTCGCAGCGAATATATGATAATGCCCCCTATCACTGGCCGACACAGTATTTGCATTGTACTCAAGCAGAGGGTATCGTGCTAGTTTACGCGCTTCTCTAAAGGTTTTAAAGTTTAAACCTAACACATCTAGCTATTTAAACATCTATATTATATTTAATACTAGCTACTCACCCTCGCTCCGCTCGGATTCGTCCCTAGTTACGTTTTAAAGTTTAGTATAGATTTCTCATAAATGAGATATTTTTCCGCAGTAAAAAGTATTCTATATGTAGACTCGGATAACCAACTATCATCATACCAAATTTCATCAAAATCTGTCCAGTGGTTTTCTCGTGATGCGTTCACAGACAGATTGACAGACAGACAGATAAACTATTCTATATGTTGACCCGGATAACCAGCTGTCATCATACCAAATTTCATTAAAATCTGACCAGTGGTTTTCTCATGATGCATTCACAGACAGATTGACAAAGAAACAACAACACAACAAACAAAAAAATATAGATTCGGCCTCTGTATCGATAATAATGACGATTTCAATAAGGTGCAAGGGTGAATTGCTAGTAAAATTATAATTTTCATAATAAAAAGCCATTATTTCAATAACAACAGAATAATATAATTTAACGGTCGTATTCATATACGCTTGTAAAGGCTAATTCTAAACCCATTAAAGCCAGATATCAATCGAACGAAATTGATATAATAAAAGCTTAATAGTCGTAAGGTAATAAAGGAAGTCACGATAAATAAACATGAATTATTAAAATGTACTTAAAAGTTTGTCTAAACAAAAAAAAGTTGGAAGGTTGTATACTAAATATATGTACATATTGTATTTTATTCAGCCCTTTTTAACGTCCCACTGCTAGAGGCGGGCCTCCCTTCAATACGAGGGGGATCAGGCAATAGTCCACCACGCTGGCCAAGTGCGGGTTGGCGGACTTCATATGCCTTTCGAAAACTTGCTAGGTTCTCTCAATCATGCAGATTTCCTTACGATGTTTTCCTTCACCGTAAGGCAAGGTGGTAATCATGTTATAAATGATTCGCACATGAAAACATCAGAGGAGCGAGACCCGGGATTTGAACCCGCTTCACTCGGTTTCCCAAGCAAGCGCGTTACCACTGGGCTACCACTGCCTGTATACTAAATACTAAAACACAATAGGAACAGGCCATACGTGAGTGTTTCCGTTTTGGAAACAAGGCAGAGATGTAACTATACATACATATTGCACTATAAGAGGGACTGCCTTGGTGGTAACTGGTGGTGGCTATCAAGTACTGCTGCAGATCCGGAGGTCCTGGGTTCCTGTCTCGGGTCAGGCTAAATTTAGTTATTAAGTCTTTTCTTTTAAGAGTCTTAATAACAGCCCAGAGTTCGGAAGTTGCAGGAGTTTCACCGACATGCCTTAGAAAGCACGTAAAGCCACCAAAATGTGAGAATGTAAGAAATAGAGAGTGCTCCGCCAATCCGCACTTGGCCAGCGTGGTGGACTATGGCCTGATCGCCCTCGTATTGAAGAGAGACCCGTGCCCAGCAGGAGGACGTAAAAAAAAGGTTGAATACACTTGTATTTGCGGTACACTTGTGCACAATAATATCACCTATGTGACTTTTTGATCCGGACATCGTCATCGTATGAGGGAATGGTTTTTTCCACTTTCGCATAAGAAAACCACAGATGAGAAATTATTTTGCTAGTATCTACAGTAACAAAGCGACATCTGTACATTTAATGTATTTTTAGAAACAGTGACTGTTACGTATTATATACAGAATATAGACCCCAAAGCAATAGTTGTTGATTTTTTTGTTTGTATGTCTGTTTGTCTGTTTATGTTTGTTCTTAACGAAAAAAGTACAAAAGGGATTTTAACTAAATTTTGTATAGTGATAATTTATTATTCGAATCAACATTTAGTATAACTTTTAGTGCAGAAAATATCTCATTCCTACGAAATAATCCGATAACTAATTCCAACCAAAATGTGTGATCCGCGTTACGCGGAGTAAAATATATATAAAACTAACGCTAATAAATTATAATATAAAGTGTACCTTGTACGTGGACTTAGCCGTGGAAGCGTTGCCGGGCCCGGAATCCTTAATCCTGCGTAGGCACTGATCACTAGGGGTGTTTGTGTGTATGTGATGTATAAATATATAAGCCCATAATTAATCCGACCGAAAATACTTATTTTACTTTGTAACCGAAACAATTCAAAAGAGAGGAGCACTCGTTACACCGACCGAACAATCCCGAATCCAATTGACAACTGTCATCTGTCATTTCAGACATGACTTAAGACAATAATACCATATATAAAAAATACTAAACATTCCCCCGCCCAAGCAGTCCCAAACTGCTTTAACCGAAACTAAACTAATCTTAAATTACCCTAACACCAGCCTAAATACTAATATCCTAATCTAAAGGCAAACGTGACAGCTTAGAAACTGAACGTTGCAAAATCGTACCTTTAGCAATCCGTACTTCCGCGAGCCTGACCACACCATCTGTTCCTGGGTGTAAAGCTATTATCCGACCTCGACGCCATTGAAGAGGAGGAGTATTTTCCTCCTTTAGTAAAACCAAATCTCCAACCTTAGGTGGATTTATTGAATCATTCCACTTAAAACGTTGCTGCAGGGTGTGGAGATACTCCAAATGCCATCTATGCCAAACTCTTTGTGACATTTGCTGTAGAAGTTGAAACCGAGATAATTTAGAAAATTTTATATCCTCTAGTGGATATTCGGGAACCGCATTCAACGGCTAGCCAATTAGAAAGTGACCAGGAGTTAATATTTCCAAATCATTGGGATCCGACGAAAGAGGACATAAGGGCCGTGAGTTTAACACCGCTTCAATTTTACAGAATAGAGTGCTGAGCTCTTCAAAAGTTAAGGTAGTTTCCCCAATAACACGTTTTAGATGAGTTTTCGCCGATTTAACTGCAGCTTCAAACAAGCCTCCCCACGATGGACACCCAGGTGGGTTAAAGATCCATGTAATTCCACGTCGAGATAAATCTTGACCTATGTGACCTTCACTTTTATCCAAAAAACTAATTACTTCCTTTAAATATCTATCACTTCCTTTAAAATTAGTACCACAATCCGACCGAATAACCGAAGGTAGGCCACGCCTAGAAATTGCGGTGCCAGCGGTCGCGGGTTCAAGTCCCTCTGGGGGCATCCATTTGTGTGATGTATAAAACTATGTATGTATTTAAACTTATATATGTGTAGTGTATCAACTATCCGGTATCCATAACACAAGCCTCGTAGCTTACCATGGAACTAGATAGTGCTGTGTGTTAATGTCCCAACATATTTATTTATTTATAATTTTCCCTAATAGAATGAGCGGATAAATGAGGAAAAATTGTGTATATAATTTTTAAATATTTTATACAAACAAACTGAAGTATGAGTTATGACGGTATCAAATCAACTGTCTTCGTACCCTTATACGGCTAACGCTGGCTACACCTTAAGAGACACATCAAAACAATGTACTTGAAAATTGTAGGTCTTAATAAGGCCTACAGAAAAGTCCACAATAGCATGCGTCTTTTTTCTAAAGTACATTTATGTAAACATAAATTTTGTACTTTATACTCCAAATAGTGTTAGTTAATACACAGTCGTAGTGTAAATAAGTTAAACACCTATTTTTCAACCATTACTGTCCCACAGCTGGGCAAACGCATAATATTTAAATATGACATCCAAAATACAAAAAAGAGAAAAGAAAAACGATAAAATACATTAAATATGTATATATCTGACAACTATAATAACATCACGATCGACACATATCTTAATTTATGTTTCCATATAATATTTGACATGTGTTCTTTTATGGAAATAAATATCTTTAAACTGAAATAGTTAATTTCATTCACTCCATCTATTTAAACATATAATAAAATTGTTACTGAGTCGAATCTGTGCATTAAATATTTTTTGGAAAATCTTATTGAAATAGTCATTATTATCGATACAGAAGCCGAATCTATAGTTTTTTGAATTTTTGTTTGTCTGTCACCGCATCACGGAAAAACCACTGGAGAGATTTTGATGAAATTTCATATGATGATAGCTGGCTATCCGGGTCAACATATAGGAAACTTTTTACTGCGAGAAAATATCTCATCTTTAAGAAATCTATACTAAACGTTAAAACGTAAGTAGGGACGAACCCGAGCGGAGCAAGGTAAGTCGCTAGTCTTGACATAAAACACAAAAAAATACGCATTCCAGTTAGCTTATTTATTTACCGTTAATCCTGTAAAGTAATATATGTATAGCAATATAAATCATATCAAGGACTATCTAGAACCATCGAATACCTCAAAAATAAAATATGATCGTAAAAACTTGCCACCTATCACATTCCATCGGGCGAGGGATCGCTTTATGTGAGCAATAAAATATTAATGTGCCCCAAAGGATAAACTATTTATCAGCGAAATGTACTAATTTATAGATACAGTATATAATTTGTACGTTATACCTAATATATCTGTGTGTGGTGTACTATAAAAATCTATACTAATATTATAAAGCTGAAGAATTTGTTTGTTTGTTAGTTTACTTGAACGCGCTTATCTCAGAAACTACTAATCCGTTTTGAAAAATTCTTTTTGCATTAGATAGTCCGTTTACTGAGGAAGGCTATAGGCTATATCATCTCGGAAAAATGTACGGTTCCCGTGGGATAGATTTGTTTTTGTCTAGGGACGAACCCAAAGCGAAGCGAGGGTGAGTCGCTAGTATAACATAAAAGTTATAGTACATTTTAAACGCATGTTGGAAATGCATACTGGCAAAAAATACTGAGTTAGTCACTGAGTTAATCTGCCAAGAAATTCTACCATGGAGAGTCTATTATGTAATATAATACAAATGTATGAAAAATATTTGCGGTAAAGCTGTACATTTGCGTAAAAGTTCTTACGGAATATACATAATCTATCGCCACGAATGTCGAATTTTCGCACCTTTTTAGAGAGTGTTGCAATAAAACTTGTGCACTGTAATATTTTCTGTGCAATCGCCTATTTCAGTGAGTTTAATATGTAATTAAATTGTAATCTATACTAATATTATAAAGAGAAAGGATTTGATTGTTTGTTTGTTTGCATCGAATAGGCTCCGAAACTACTCAACAGATTAAGATGAAATTTGGTAAAAAGACAGTTTGAGACCCTGGGAAGGATATAGCGTTTATCCCGGAAATTATCCCTTAAGGGGGTGAAAATGCGGATGAAAGTTTGTATGGGGAAGCAAGCTAGGGACGAACCCGAGCGAAGCAAGGGTGAGTCGCTAGTAAGATATAATAGAATATATGTTTGCATCAATCAATCAAGCAATCAATCAACAGGCCATGTCCGCCCTCTGCAAAACGTAGACCTCTTGAGGTTAAGCCACTTTTCTCAATACTGGTCTCTACTCATCCAATCATAAATTAAGTATTTTAATTATTTATTTTTTTGATTTTTGGTGATTGAGCTCATTTGGGGCCACCCCTTAAAATATATCAAGAATTTTGGCATAGAAAATGGCTGAGCAATTTTAAATTTGTGAGCCACTTCTGAATGTCGACATTTTAACAGCGTCTTAAGTTCGTACTTTTATACCTTAAACGTGGATCGATAGAAAAAAGTTTGGGTGGTAGTTATATCGAAATTAAGTTACAAATAATACACACGAATTGAGTATAACTTTGAAAATTAGCCAGAAAGGTACGCAAAAGTTACAGCTAAATAAATAACCTTTAAAATTTGACCTGCAAGTATATTTTGACTAAAATTCTTTATAAGATTTTATTTAAATACTAAGAATCCTACTAATATTATAAAAGCGAAAGTTGGATGTATGGATGTCTGGATGTTTGTTACTCTTTCACGCAAAAACTACTGAATGGATTTTAATGAAACTTTGCAATAATATAGCTCATACATCAGAATAACACATAGGCTACTTTTTATCCCAGAAAAATGTACGGTTCCCGTGGGATAGATTTGTTTTTGTTTTTCTAGAGGCTCACCCTCACTTCGCTCGGGTTCGCCGCTAGTAAGAAATAACCAATATAATACAAATTTATATCTGTTTTATAAGCGTCAATGAGAATCTCCATCTTTTTAAACTCAATCTACACATATAATAAAATTGTAACTATGTCGAATCTGTACATTAAATATTATTTGGAAAATCTTATTGAATAGACTTTATTATCGATACAGAGGCCGAATCTATAGTTTTTAGAATTTTTGTCTGTCTGTCTGTTACCGCATCACGGGAAAACCACTGGATAGATTTTGATGAAATTTGGTATGAAGTTAGCTGGTTATCCGGGTCAACATATAGAATACTTTTTACTGCGGGAAAATATCTAATTTCTGAGAAATCTATACTAAACGTTAAAACGTAATTAAGGACGAACTCGAGCGGAGTGAGGGTGAGTCGCTAGTCAAAAATATAATTCCAAAAATTATATTTGTCGTATAATAAAATATAATAACCGCTCTCAAATAGCCAGCGCGGCGTGCACTCGCCAAGAGTACTTTGGAGAGTCGCAGAGGAAGACTTTTGTTAATTTCAAATTATATAATAAAAATAAATACATACTTATATTTTTAATGCGATTGAAGTTTGATTTAAATGGAAAGCTCAGTAATTATGATAAGCACGTTCGGTCGAGTGGTGTCAAGACTGTACTTTAAATATTTTTAAGAATTTCTGTGTACCGTCCATTTTTTTTTTCACCAACTTTTATAAAGAAGAGGTTTACTTGAGTGTTTGTTTGTTTATTTATGTTATGGAATATTTATTTATTTATTTATTTATTTATTTATTTGGATTACCAACAGAAATTACAATAATTATAGTAATAAAAATTTACATAATAAATTATAAGTATAATTGTATTTCTTTTTATAGGTAACCACGGCATGCAATATAATTCTATAAATTGAGGGTTAAAAAGATTTAAAAATTTAACTTAATTATATTATAATATTAGAAAATTGATATTAATAATTTAAAAGAAATAGAATTATTTAACATTATTATAAACATTTTCATTTTTATACATTAGATTTTTAAACACATTATAGAGAACAATATGATTTAAATGTTATACTTAAGTTATAATTTATATTTTATAAAATCAAAATTAAAATGGAACACTAGCAAATTATATAAAAGAAAATTGAAAATTGGCATGCAATCTTATTAGTACAAACTTAAAGAAAAAAATATAAATACATTAATATTATTATTGAATTTGCTCGAGATAGCAATTAATTTTGTTTTTAAAGGAGTTAAACTTGTCATGCAAAATGTCTACCCCCCTATTTTCCGAAGTGATGCCATTATAGGTTCTAGCTATTCTGTTAAGCGGAGCATTTTTTCCTAAGTTCGTTCTGTGTTTATTTATTCGAAAGAGGGGAATTTGCTTTCTAGAAGTTCTAACCGGTATATTAAAATTTATCTTCGACAGTAGAATCGGGCAGTCGATTCTATTATTTAGAAGCTTAGATAGAAACGTTAAATCTAACAGCTTTCTTCTTGCATTTAGAGACAGCTGATGAATATACTTTAGTCTGCTTTCATATTCTGTACAGCAGTTAGGAAACCTGAACCGATATGTTAAGAACTTCAATAACTTTTTTTGTATACGTTCAATTCTATCAACATGGACATTGTACTGAGGCGACCAAACAACAGAACAATATTCCAATTTGCTTCGGACAAAACAATTAAAAAGCATTATTACAGTTGAGATTTTATGGAATTCTTTTGCATTTCTGAGAACAAACCCTAATGACTTATAAGCTACTTTCGAGACATACTCTATATGTGAAGTAAATTGCAATTTAGTATCCAAGAACACCCCCAAGTCGCAGACAACATCTACTTTGGTTAGAGTCACATTCGATATTTTATATTCAAAATGTATCTTTTTCTTTTTGCGTGTAAACTGGATATAATGACATTTTTTTGCATTTAAATTCATTTTATGAGCCTTACACCAGTTATATAGTTCATCTAAGTCTTTTTGTAAATATATCGCATCAGCATAAGTTTGGATTTTACGAATTAACTTTAGGTCATCGGCATACATAAATATTTTTGAGTACTTGAAGATGTTTGTTATGTTATTTATAAAGATGTTAAAGAGTATAGGCCCCAAAATTGATCCTTGTGGTACACCAGAGTGTGCAAGAAATGAAAACGACTGGAATCCATCGATTACAACAGTAGATGATCTAAAGCGTAGATAAGACTCACACCAGCATATTAAAGCGTCGGACACGTTAAAAGATTTTAATTGTTCAATTAATATGGTATGGTTAACTTTGTCAAATGCCTTTGAGAAATCAGTGTAAATAGCGTCTATTTGACCTCCATCGTCGATAACGTCTGTGATTTCACTAATATACGATATGAGATTAGTGTTAGAAGATCTTCCTGACATAAAACCATGCTGATCCTGACTTAGATTACATCTCACCATACTAAGCAAATGTTGATGCACAAGACTCTCAAAGACCTTTGATGCAGTTGACAAAATTGAAATGGGACGATAATTCTCTACGGACTCTGCATTTCCACCTTTTAATACTGGTACTATTCTTGCTTCCTTCCATTTAACCGGGAACACTCCTGTCCTCAGAGAAGTGTTAAAGATTAAATGCAAAGGAAGAGACAGTTCGGTTGCGCAACGTGATATGAACACAGGATGGATATTATCAGGACCGGCGCCCTTGGATGTATCAAGTCTTTTTAATTTTTTCTCGACATCAGCTTGAGATAGAAAAATATTTCCCATGTACGAATGGGAATTTAAAGTATTGCAACTCGATGCACAGGTGTCTATTTCATAAACTGAGGAAAAGTGCTTAGCAAACAAGTTTGAGATATCCTGTTTATTGTGTGCAACTAGATTGCCTAATATCATGGTTGCTGGATAGGAGCTACTTTTTTTATTTATTTATTTATTTATTTATTTATTTATACAAAATCCACAGCCAAGCCTTTACATAAGCAAATCCACAGATGTTAACTTCACAGAGGCCATAAATTGGATTTAAATTATTCATACAAACATAAAGAGTGGTAGACTTAATTTAACAATGAAAAAAAAAAAAGAAAATGACCACTATCGTTAACTTAACAGAAAAAAAGAAAAAATATACAAACAAAACAAATGCATCATATGTTATGTTATGCCCATGGTCTTTGTGAATAGTTTTATGCTTGTCTTATGTGTGTGTGTGTGTGTGTGTGTATGTGTGTGTGTGAGTGCGCGCGCGCGTGTATGTATGTGTGAGTGCGAGTGTGTGTGTGAGTGCGTGTGCGTGAGTGTGTGAGTGCGTCTGTATTTGGATATGTGTTACGTTGTTCTTGCTCCATTGGCTTCATTGTGACTAATGTACGTTGGCGTTGTTAAGTGTTTTCAGAATGCCATGTTTGAAACGTTTTCGAGTCATAGAGAAAAGGTCGATGTCAGCAAATCGTTTATTGTATTGTCTAGGTAGCCTGTAAGCAATGGAATTTTTGACATAGTTTGAGCGACATACGGGAATGTGAAACAAGCTGGTGTGTCTTGTACGTCGTTGTGGAACAGACAACTGCATAACTGCGGTTGTTAAAACAGCGTAATCGCAGGTTCCAGAACAAATATCATATAACAACATCATATCCGCCGCAGTCCTACGGTTTTCTAATGTGGAGATTTTATGAAACCTACATGATTCATCGTAGTCAGTATTAAAAAATCTAGTTCTAAAATTGAGATGATGAATAAATTTTTCCTGTATTCTTTCCAGCATTTGAGTATAACAAGTGTATTGTGGATTCCAAACAGGGCAGCAGTATTCCAAAACACTTCTCACATAACATGAATATAACAGTTTAGTGGTATTAATGTCACGAAAGGGTTTAGAGACTCGCAGAACAAAGCCGAGATTTTTATAAGCTTTCTGTGTTATTATATTTATTTTATTATTTCTGTGTTATATATTTTTCATATGCGTCCAGAAGTATTTCGGATTTCTTGCTATTGCATTCTCGATTAATGTAACATAATCATTGTAGGATTTATTTATAAGTTTCTCACAGTCTTTCCTCAAGTATTGAAATTCTAGTCTATCTAAAGGGTTGTTAAACTGTTTTATTTTGCTGTGATATTTGTATTTTTTTTTAAGCATATGAATAAGTTTATTAGAGAACCATACTGGGTACATCTTGCGTGTCTTTTGCGATTTTGGTACATATTTGTTTATAATCGAAAAAAGTATATTTAGGAATTAGATGTCATTGAGAGACAATCGTTGAAGAATACGATTGGAAATTGATTTTTCATTCTATGTGACATTGGCGAAGTAATCTATGCGTTGAATTGAATTGAAGAATATGCTAAAGATCATGGGTGGTTTTACAAAAAGTTCTAGAAAACCTCCATCAATGGGGAGGGGGAGGGGGGGTGTAATTGAGTATGGTAAGTAGTATCAAATTAAGATAGAAACATAGATTGCATGTATAGTTCTTGCCCGTGACTTAACTTACATGGTATTCGCAACAATGCTGAAAGTTAACTGATGCCCATGAAGATGGACATAAGCTACTTTTAAGCACTGTCATATGCAATTTATATTCTTGCTAAATTCCATCGAAATCTGTTTAGTAGTTTATCTATGAAAAAGTGACAAACATACAGATAGGGTTATTTATAATAGGGTCACTTACATCCCTGGCAACATATGCTATTATCGAAAGAAAATTCCAAACTCTAAATACAAATCTTAATATTCAAAGAACATAAGTTTAAAATGGAGTATTGAATGGAACTAGGGTGCTATATAAACTTGATACAATGTATTATGCAAACATAAATGTGATTGTGAACGAAAAGTTTATGCTTTAACTTATTCGCTTTTAAACTATTATAGTGAGAGGAAAATGTTATTTCGGAGATAGAGCTTTTTAGATGAAAGTTACACGTTCGATTCTCGCTCAGATATACAGAGAAAAGATAGTTCGTTTGAATTTATCGATTTTTTTGCGAGTGTTATATATTAGCGACTCACCCTCGCCACTCGGGTTCGTCCCGACTTACCTTGTATCGTTTAGTATAGATTTCTCAGAGAAGAAATATTTTCCTGCAGTAAAAAGTATCCTATATGTTGACCCGGAGAACCAGCTATCATCATACCAAATTTCATCAAAGTCCCTCTTGTGGTTTTTCCGTGATGCGGTCACAGATAGACATACAGACAGAGATACAGACATACAGACATAAAGATAGGCAAAAAAATCTAAAAACTATAGATTCGGACTCTGTATAGATAATAATGTCTATTTCAATAAGATTTTCCAAAAAATATTTAATGTACAGATTCGGCTTAGATACAATTTTATTATATGTATAGATAACACTCACTATATATTATTTAATAGTTTTTTTACATTTACGCGAATATTTTACATTTTTAATAAGCCTTACAATTTTAAAGTTGGTAAGTTGGTGCCATTTCTCTCTTCATCTAAATTATTGTATTATTTTGTGGGCAAACACCGTCTGTAATAATAGCCTATGAAATATCAAAAACCTTTTAGTCTTTACCGTGAGCATGTTTGTTGTAAAACATTCGAAACCTCTGGGAAAAAGTAATATAAATTAAATCGCAACAAAATCCGAAAAGATAGTGTCATTTTAAAACGTCAAATATTCGCGTAACAAGAAAGTATTGTGAAACTATTACAATTTATTTAAAATTTTCTATAATTATTGTTGATAAAATACATTTTTCACTATAAGAGGCTCATCATCAAACCCTCATCACTAATAATAAACCAAACTCAAAGTAAACCAGATGGCTGAATGAAAATTTGTATTGTATTAATAAACCAGATATCTGAATCCAAGTGGCTTCTATTATATTGTATCAGCCAGTTTTAACATCCCACTACTGGGCACGGACCTGCCTACGATACCAGGGAAATCAAGCCATAGTCCACCACGCTGGCCAAGCGCGGGGTGTACTTCACATGTCTTTCGAAAACTAGCTAGGTTCCTTCGGAGTTCCTAGGTTTCCTCTCAGTGTTTTTTTCCACCTTAAGCCAAGTGGTAATCATATTGAAAATGATTCGCACATGATATTGCCAGAGGTGTGAGACCCGAAATTTGAACCCGCTTCAGCTACCACTGCCTTCTCAAATCGCTTACTAGAAGCTATTAAATAGATAATAACACTATTTATTGCACGAATTTATCATAATGTAAGTGTTATGATAACAGATTATTGTATTGTAATCTTTCAATCTAGCACGACTTACTTATACTATAGCTAACAAAAAAGAATTGTGTTTCGCTCGCTTTCGCTTCGCTCCGATTCATCCCTAGGTTGATTCCCCATACAAACTTTCATCTCCATCTTCACTCTCTTAAAGGATAATTTCCGGGGTAAAAAATCTATATCCTTCCCTTCTATATCCTATCCTATCATCTTCTTACCACATTTCATCTTATCGGTTTAGTAGTTTCGGAGCCTATTCGGTGCAAACAAACAAACAATCAAATCCTTTCTCTTTATAATATTAGTATAGACAATGCATTCTATCATATTCGTGGAAAGTGCAGTCGAGCTGCAGCATGGGTTAAGAAGAGTATCGCCATAAACTTTATAGCTTAAAAAAAATAAAAAATATATCAAAGGGTGCCGACATATGTATGTATACATATGTGTATATCCGTATTAATATTATAAATGTAAAAAATTGTGAGTATGTATGGATGTTTGTTACTCTTTCACGCCAAAACGGCTGAACGGATCCGGATGAAATTTAGCACAGAGATAGATTATAGCTTGGAATAACACATAGGCTACTTTTTATCCCGGAAAAATTTACGGCTCTCGTGGGATAGGTTTATTTTGTTTTCCTAGAGGTGAACTCAAGCGAAGCGAGGGTGAGCCGCTAGTTTGATTATAATTATAAAACCGTACCCATTTTTGAAGACATGATCTCCGTCTTCGAATTAAAATGAGGATAACTACGTTAGGTTTTTAATCTAATTATTGTAGGCGAATCACTAAATTTATGAATTAAAAACGTTTTGACTTATGAAAAAACATTTCAGTACCTTTTTCTCCTCTGTTTGTCAACCGATTTTCTTCCTTTTTTGTTTAGTAGCTCCTGACGAGCTTTTGTGTAATGAATGAAAAAAAACTGGCCAAGTGCGAGTCGGACAAGCGCACGAAGGGTTCCATACCATTATCTATAAAAACGGCAAAGAAATCATGTCTGTTGTATAGGAGCCTCCCTTAAATATTTGTTTTATTTTTATTTAATTATTTATTTTTAAAGTGAATATGTAACTAAATATTCTGTGAATATTTCAAGCGTCTGTTGCCGTTATCAATATCGAGCAAAACCGAGCAAAAAAAAATCACGTTTGTTGTATGGGAGCCCCCTTAAATATTTATTTTATTCTATTTTTTAGTGTTTGTTGGTATAGCGGCAACAGAAATACATCATCTGTAAAAATTTCAACTGTCTAACTATCACGGTTCATGAGATACAGCCTGGTGACAGACGGACAGACTAACAGACAGACGGACGGCTAAGTCTTAGTAATAGGGTCCCGTTTTACCCTTTTTCTACGGAACCCTAAAAATGATTATGTTTAAATTTTAAACACTAGAAAATATTATGTTACTTTTCTAATTATTACTGTAATTTTGTAAAAATTATGTATGTAATAAAATTTGTGATTTCCTTTATTGTAAATAAAAAAAAACTTTACTTAAAAGTTATATATATATAACGCTTTACATGAAAATACAACAATTCTTAAATTTTGTTACCTTTCAAAATACCTCCACAAATCTATGCAATTATCAGAAAACACCTTGTTTTTGTGCTTTTGAAGGAAAAGATAACTTCACGAGATAATATCCGCTGGGATAAAAGCCCCGCCTTTATCACACGTAAAGCTTAAACAGTGGAATCAGTACGGTATGGCTTAGCTTATTTCTATAATCGCCAGAAAATGTACGTCTAACTACGCATTTAATTTGTTTTATAAAGTTTAATATTTTTACATTAAATTAAGCTTTATGACGATACGTTTGGCTCAGTTTATAGTGACCTTAATTACTGTGCCAGCGGTCGCGGGTTCGAGTCCCGCTGAGGGCATTCATTTGTGTGATGAGCACGGAAGTTTGTACTCCAATTATGAGTGTTTATATTTATAATATGTATGTATTTAAAGTTATATATGTGTAATGTATCAACTATCTGGTATCCATAACACAAGCCTCGTAGCTTACCATGCAACTAGATGGTACTATGTGTTAATTTCCCAACACATTATATTTATATTTTTGTATAAGTTGCATTAAATACTAAATATTTTCACTAAATATTTTGAACCGATTTACATGATCCTCTTTGATGAATTGGTTATATCCCAGGGATGGTTCCATATGAAATTAAAAAAAAAAACATCCATACCTCATAGTGAAATATGGTTAATTCAATAGGAAATTTTGTTTCTTGTGTGTATTTAACTTTTTAACTTAAACTATTTTACAACTCACATACAGTTATATGCATATTATACAAACTAGCGTAGTAACTAACTAGTAGAACCAGACAAACAGACAGAGAAACAAATATTGAAAAAAAAAATGGATTTGTTCTATTTCTCTTCCTACATCACCCTGACTCGGTTCTTAGCATTTTTTTCTATGTAGAGACATTCGACCTCTACAGTTTTATTATATGTATAGAATATTGTAACTTTGAGACTAAATTCCCTCTTAAAATACACGAAAAAAAAAAGATATAAACTATTACATATTATGTACAAAAAATGTAAAACAGAAATGAAGAAGCATGTACATAAGTTTTTTCGATTATTTCTTGCTCTTTCTTAACATTTTTTTTTTTTGTTTTTTTCTTCTTCTACAAATACAGATCACTTGCAAACTAACTTTTATACTTCAAATATTATGTTAAATACGATATTTTATATTATAAGAAATCTATAAGCTTAGTATAGATTTTTCAGAGATGAGATATTTTCCCGCAGTAAAAAGTATCATATATGTTTACCCGAATAACCAGCTATTATATACCAAACACCAAAATCTCTCTAGTGGTTTTCTTGTGATGCGTTCCCAGACAGACAGGCAAAAATCCAAAAAACTATAGATTTGGCGTCTGTATCGATAATAATGACTATTTCAATAAGATTTTCCAAAAAATATTTAATGTACAGATTCGACTCAGAATTTTATTATATGTATACATTATATGCACTCTGCATCTCTAATAGAGTACGTAAAAAGGTCATAGTAGCATATTTTCCTTCAAATTTTGTATGATGCATACTCAACACGACGCTTTGCCTTCAACTCTAATGGCCTGTAGTACCGCATATTACAGTTTATAAAGTACCATGCCGCATCACTGTATTTTATTTGTAGGTTATTGGAGTAACAACCCTCTTTTTGTTAGCCTACGAATATTTTAAATAGAACTACCTTTTTGGATTATCTAGATCTAGATCTTAATCAGAGACTAAGGTTTTAGATGTCTCAAAAGCTTTCCCAGACCATGATTGACTAGTTGAGATTGAGATTGCTGTAAAGCATACGAAACGTCGGGAACCAAAAATCAAAATAAATCCGCGAAATAATCCGAAAAGATAGTTTTATTTAAAATGTCAAATATTCGCTTAAATCTAAGAAAGTATTAAGTCTACGAGTAAATAAATGATAATCAAAACGGAAAAACTCCTGTGTGATCAATACAAATACCTCATGTAAAATCGAACCTACGATCTGCAAAATATAAGATCCAGAAGCTATCACACGTTAATATCATAATCCCATATCATTGTAAACTGAAAACTAAGTGAAATATATAAAAGGACGTAAATTTTCGAAATTTAATAAAAATTCTAAAAATTTGCAATAGGCAAGCCTTTGTAGAGACGTATGAAATAGATTTCAGGCTTACTGTGAAATATTGGTCGGAGTCCAGAAATAAAATAGGTCTTCTATACGGCACCCAGATGCACTATTCCTACGAAATTTACATTTGTTCTATGGACAGATTTGCTTAATTTTTGGTTATATAAGTCAATTTAATAAAAACTAGCGACTCACGTAGGACTAAGTACGTTTTAACGTTTAGTATGGAACAGATAGACTATATAAGTACATACTAGTGATGTAACGAATTTTTCACATTCGCGAATGCGAATATTCATCTCCAATATTCGCGAATACGAATGCGAATGGTGACTTTTAAACAAAGCGCGCGCAAAATGTTAAACAGACAGGTTTGACATTTCGCGCCGGCCATATTTAAACCGAACATAGCCGATACAGTTTGAGTTAACGAAGTTAGTCACATAAAGTTAGTTCGAAAAGATTTGTTGTGATTTGAAGTTAGTTTAATATTATTGCATTTGTCAAATTTAACTAATACCTAGTCAAATTGACAAAGTGATATAGAAACATCAGTAAAGCACAGTTTTATTATTATTCCATATCCGTTCATTCCTTATATAATTTCCTTTTTGTTTGTCAAATACATTCGCCAAGCATTCGCATCGTTTCTTGCGAATACGAATGCGAATGCGAATGCCAATGCGAAAAAAATATGCGTATATTCGCGAATACGAATATTAATATATACATAGGTATAATGAGTTTTATATCCCTTATTTAAGAAATGATTGATTCCCCATACAAACTTCCACCTCCTTAGGAGGTTATTTCCCGGACAAAAACCATCCCATAACCCACCCAGGATCTCAAACTATCTCCATACCAGATTTCATCTTAATCGGTTCAGCGGATTAAGTATGAAAAGGTAATAGACAGACAAAGTTACATTCGCATTTATAATATTAGTATGGATATAATAGTATGTACATATATTCTCTTTGGGAAGTGTTTTGTCTCTTTCTCTCTCATAGCAATTACCTATTAACTGTCACTGTCATGAATTGTCAATTCAATTCAATTAATTCAATTCAATTTCTTATGTCCAATGGCTTCTAGGAGTGCCGTGCTTGCAAAATTTACTTCGCCAACGTCGCGTAGAATGAAGAAGACACGTTATATATAGAGTGACCGCTATAAAATAGGAAAAATGAATTGTCATAAATTGACATCAAAACTGACAGTTATTGGTTGAGGCTATCTATAATACTCGTAATAAAGTTCTGAGTCGAATCTGTACATTAAACATTTTTCGGAAAATCTTATTGAGATAGACATTATTATCGATACAGAGGACGAATCTATATAGGCTGTCGGTCTGTGACCGCATCACAAGAAAACCACTGGACAGATTTTGATGACATTTGATATGATGATAGCTGGTTTATCGAGTCAACATATAAGATAATTTTTACTGCAGGAAAATATCTCATCTCTGAGAAATCTATACTAAACGTTAAATCGTAAGTAGGGACGAACCCGAGCGGAACAAGGGTCAGTCGCTAGTTTTGATCTAAAGACGTTCTAGACTCGTAACTATAACACATAACACGAATGCGAAAGTGTATATATATATATATATATATATATATATATATATATATATATATATATATGTATGTATATATATATATATATATACTTTGGTTTACCACAGACTATGCAATATAGAAAGGACCGACGTGATTTAATTCAAAAAGTTATTTTAGAGTTATGTAAGCTTTATCCCCGTAAATTAGTAGTAAAAAAGGTACTCTCACTTCAGAAGAAGTAATAAAGTATTCCAGTAAGGTATTGAGAAAAGTATTCCACCCTCAGGGGTAAAATAATTTATTCTGAAATAAAAAAAAAAACGTGTGCGTGTACTTATGTACGCACGTAAGAAATTATACTTCTTTGGCGTAACAGAACAAAAATAGCTAGAGATTTCATCCCGTATGTCACAACTCTGTTTGGAAAAGAATGCAACTAACTTCATCTCGTCGCTTTTTGGCTGTCGGTGTGCGCGCGCAACGTAAAAATTTTACTCATAATTTTTTCCAAATGTCCCAAAAGAAGTATAACTTCAAAAATCAATAAAATCAATGTACATTTAGTACAGATATAAGCGAAATATCTACTGTTATTAATGATTTTCTGATGGTTGATATTTTTGACGACACGTTTGGCTCAGTTTGTTGCGACCCTACTTGCTGTGCTAGCGGTCATGGGTTCGAGTCCCGCTGGGGGCATTCATTTGTGTGATGAGCACGAAGGTTTGTATTCAAGTCATGGGTGTTTATATTTATAATATGTATGTATTTAAAGTTGCATATGTGTAGCATATCAACTATCTGGTATCCATAACACAAGCCTCGTAGCTTACCATGGAACTAGATGGTGCTGTGTGTTAATGTCCGAACATATTTATTATTTATTTATTATTATTTCTATTCATATTTGAATATTCTTGAATCTTTTTTCTTCCTCTAAAGATATATTAACCTTGTTAACATTAAAATATCGGTTTATTCTTTCCTGTCAAAAAATCGCAAGTTTTAGCTTTATTCCATAGAACTTCTACTTACTTGCACTTGCGCTAAAAATAAGTTAAAATATAGAAACAAATGTTACGTATTCTTATGTACCAAAAAGAGGCGATACATTCAATTCTAGTGTTTTTGTGTATACTAGTATTCGCTTAGTGATCGAACTTTGACCATCATTTTTTTATTGATAAAGCTGTAAAGCTCTTCAATAGCTACTAAAAAAAGAAAAACAGTTCACAAACAGAGTAGAAAAAGGTACTGAACTATTTTGTCTTTGCATATTTACATGTATATATAGTGTTAGTTATAGTTTCTCAATTGATTCTTATAAATTATAGTATCTCAATTGATTACTATTCATTATTTACAGATCATATTGATTCTTCATATTTTGTTAGTTATAATTTTATATTTTATAATATTAATACACATCACTACACATATATAACTTTAAATACATACATATTATAAATATAAACTTTAAATACCTGTGACTGGAGTATAAAAATTCGTGCTCATCACACAAACGCATGCCCCCAGCGGGACTCGAACCCGCGACCGGCACAGCAAGTATGGTCACTACAAACTGAGCCAAACGTGTCGTCAAAAATGTACAGAAAACATAAAAAAATACGACAAAAATATATTACAAGGAAAGAAAATTGATTAATCCGAAATTTCAATTTTACGACAGCTGCGAAAATTAGGAAAGTATAATTGGTGGTTGAAATTTGTGATTTTTAAACTTGGACCGTCATTTCTTTTGTTTTTTTGTACTTCCAAAAAGTTGTTTAGAGGGTTCTAGGCGGGTCTGTTTTTTTTATTTTTAATAATTTATTTCAGCAATGAAAAAAAAGCTCTCGAAATGAGAATTTAATTAATGTTTAACTTAAAAAGTACAGTGACTTCAAAATCACTTTAAAAGTGATTGTTCAACCCTTTGAGTTAGGGTTTTTTCTTAAATATATAAAACCACTTTTAAAAAATGTAAATAACATTTTGTAAAAAAAAAGAACTTGACATAACCAGTAGTTTCACAGATAGCCCTTCCAAAACATATTCATACAAGTCGTACATCCATCTCCGAGTATTTATATATAAAAGGCAAAAGTGATTGACTGATGTATCAACGCACAGGCCAAACCCTTAAGGCTAGAAAATTAAAATTTCGCACACGTATTCCTCATTTAACGAAGGCATCCACTAAGGAAGGATTTTTCAAAATTCAACACCTAAGGGGGTGAAATAGGGGATAAAAGTTTGTATGAAACTTTTTATTCCTTGGACATATTTGCATGAAATTTCGTATTTTTCGTAGTTTGATCGCGAGCAAAGCCGTGAGTTCTGCTAGTACAGTATATACACCGTCAAAGCTCATTATAATAATAACCGATTTCGGTTACGGTGACCAATCTCACTGAGACTAACCAACTGTTTGGAACATATTATAGTGTATTTGGAACATTCTCTATTCCTTTAATCATCATATTATGATTTTTTTTTATGGGGCCAAGGGGGCAAACGGGCAGGAGGCTCACCTGATGAAAAGTAATCACCGCCGCCCATAGATATCTGCAAGACCGCAAGGCTTGCAAATGCGTTGCCGGCATTAGATTTTGGCTTTACTTGAGATCTCGACACGACTGATGAGAAATGAGGTGCAGGACCGCCAACAACAGTATTTTATGACAAAAAAAGCTCGTTGCTATTTATAGCTGATCCAGGATCGAATCCAAAACCTTACGATCTCCTATCATGCTACATCAATCAACGAGACAGTCAAAGCGCATATAAGACGTTCTGAGAACCTAATTTACATGCATCTATACTAATATTATAAAGAGATGAGGTTTATGAGTTTGTGAGGTTGTAGGGGGTAATATCTGGATCTACTGAACCGATTTAGATGAAATTTGGTAAGAAGATAGATTGAGACCCTGGGAAGGACATAGAATACATTTTAGCCTTCCGGAAATCATCCCTTTAGGGGGTGAAAATGGGGATGAAAGTTTGTATGGGGAATCAAGCTAGGGACGAACCCGAGCGAAGCGAGGTTGAGTCGCTAATATTATATAGTATGAACGGCACTTTTCCAAACTTGCGAGCTTTCGTCAAATACATTTTCAGCTAACATTAATCGAATTAGTTTACTTTATTATGATTTAAATAGTCAAAATTTGTTCGAAATAAGCGAAATTAGAGTTAAATTAAAATGGATCGCGCAGCTTTCAATTATTCGGCACTGCTATTATTATTTAAGTGGATGCTGTTTTACAATAGAACGCCTTTACAGATGGACGCATATCATCATCTATGAATATAATAAAATTGTAACTAAGCCGAATTTGTACATAAAATATTTTACTATACAGAGATTCGGCAATCTATAGTTTTTAGGATTTTTGTCTGTCTGTTAGAGAATACTTTTTACTGCAGGAAAATGTGTTATCTTTGAGAAATCTACACTAAATGTTAAAACGTAACTAGAGACAAATCTGAATATATATGTATATATATATATAAACAAAAACAAACCTATCCCGCGGGAACCGTACATTTTTCAGACTATAATCTATCTCTGTGCCAAATTTCATCCAGATCCATTCAGCCGTTCTGGCGTGAAAGAGTAACAAACATCCATACTCACAAACTTTCACATTTATAATATTTATACAGATATATTTCCAAGCTAATGACGATACTGAAGATTTAAATAATCATATAATTTATAAACGCTATCACCAATATTTTCCTAGTGACTGATTTTGGAACTAACAACAGAATAATACTTTCTTAGATTGACGCGAATATTTGACATTTTCAATAAAAATATCTTTCCGGATTTTTTCGCGGATTTCTTTTGGTTTTTGGTTTCCGACGTTTCTATAATCAAAATAAATCCGAAAAAAAATTATAACAAAAGCAGTTTACAGTATTCTATTCGTATTCAGCTCTTTTTAATGTCCCACTGCTGGGCACAGGCCTTTTTTGGTACAAAGGAGATCAGGCCATAGCCCAGCATGATGGCCAAGTGCTGGTTGGAAAACTGCATGTGCCATTTGCAAACTAATTAGGTTCTCTCAAACATGCGTGTTTCCTCCTCATGTTTTTATTTACCGTAAGGCGAGAGGTAATCATTTTGAAAATAATTCGAATGAAAATATCAGAGGTGCGAGATCCGGGAGCTTAACTCACTTCGCTTGGTTTTCCAAGCGAGCGCGTAACTACTAGGCTGCGACTGCCTTTTTAAGTTTACAGCATTACTTAATAATAGCAATACTAATAAGATGTTTAGTCTATCTAAAGTATACTTTATGAAACAATATTCAGATTCAAAATATTTTACTTTCTCAGAGATGAGATATTTTCCCGTAGTAAAAAGTATCCTATATGTTGACCCGGATAACCAGCTATCGTCATACAAAACTTCATCAAAATTCTAAAAACTGTAGATGCGGCCTCTGCGTCGATAATAATGACTATTTCAATAAGATTTTGCAAAAAATATTTAATATACAAATTCGACTCAGAGTTTTATTACATGTATAGATTAAATTGTTACAATTTTTACTGAACGTCATGAGTCTACCGCCCGTTTGAAAAGAAGAAGCCTCAGAACTGAAAGAAACTGGCAGAAGAAACTCAGCGGAAAATATACAATCTTAACTGTCTTTATTGGTAGAAGTAGGCGCAGAAACCTGCCGCTAGAAAATTTGCTCAATGATATGTATTTCTAATAATACGATAAAACTTTATTAAACTAAATAGTTTTCAACAATTGGGTCATGGGATGTAAATGTAGCTAAATTGAATTAGAAACATCCTTTATAACGGTTAAACCTTCACGAAAAACTCCAAAACAATAGAATGGTTAGCCATTAGAATTTTTATTAGTAACTAGCGACCCACCCTCGCTTCGCTCGGGTTCGTCCCTAGGTTACTTTCCAAAACAAAATTAACTAATTAATTTGGTTTTAATTTTTTTTCGTGGGACCCTATTTTTTTTCTAAAATAAAAGTAGCCTAAGTTACTACTTATTACATCAGCTATCTACCAGTGAAAGTCTCGTCAAAATTGGTCCAGCCATTTCAGAGATTAGCCGGAACAAACAGACAGACAGACAGACAGACAAAAATAGTAAAAAACGTTGTTTTGGTATATGTACTGTGTACAGACTTTTATTGATCATCTATTAATTGGTTAATGCCCTAACATATTTTATTTTAAAAAAAGGAAAAAAAAAACTTGTTAATATTTGGTTCCCGACTTTTCGATTGCTTTACAGCAATCATGGTCACGTGAGTGACTAAAGTGTTTGACATCTAAAAAATTATATAGCTATTATAGACGGTGTATACCCACGAAATGATACATTAATTTTTAAGACGATATATGCACCTAGGCCCAGTGGCTCGCTCGCTTGGGAAACCGAGTGAAGCGGGTTCAAATCCCGGGTCTCGCACCTCTGATATTTTCATGTGCGAATTATTTCTAACATGATTACCACTTGCCTTATGATGAAGGAAAACATCGTGAGGAAACCTGCATGTCTGAGAAAACCTAGCAAGTTTTCGAAAGACATGTGAAGTCCGCCAATCCGCACTTGGCCAGCGTGGTGGACTAACTGATCCCCTTCGTATTGAAGGGAGGCCCGTGCCCAGCAGTGGGACGTTAAAAAGGGCTGAATACACATACATACACATATGCATTTACTAATTAAAAAAAATGTTGTCTATCCCGCGACCATGATCGCTGTAAAGCATTCAAAACATTGGAAATCAAAAATCTAAATTACTATATCGATAAAAAAAATATACTTTATTTCTATTTTTGATACTTTCAGAATAAGCACAAAGTAACAGTTTCACAAAGTAACATTTTATCAGATCTTATTAGTGCAAGATTAACAAGAAACGTATTAACCTTAATGAATGTAAAGAAAATGTATACTCGTAATATAGGATAGTAACGCGCTATTTTTAATAAAGTAGATTAAATATTTCAGAGAAATTCGTTAGAAATGTTCACTTCCCATGAAAAAGCTTTGAACTGTAGGATATGAATATTTTTATAGGGGATTTCAATATTTTTCTATGGAAGCTGGCATTAGTCGTTCAATCCTTTGAGTTTTTCAAAATAACGATGCACAAAGAAATTTTTATACATACATCTATACATATAATAAAATTCTAAATAAGGCCTACCGCATATATACAACTTTTAATCGAACAACTGTTTAGTTGTATGTCAAAAGTATATGGAAATGTATGGAGGACCGCATACTATCAACTAGATAGTTGCTCGACAAAATAATCAAAAAACCACATCGACTGCTTTTTGACTAATCAGTCGAACAACTATCGACCGACAACTCAATGTGTATTGCAATGTATTGGAGCACGCATACGCTCGACTAAACAGTCGATGCGTGACAGTCATGCTGCCACGTTTAGCTCAATTTGTAGTGACCCAACTTGCTGTACAAGCGGTCGCGGGTTCGAGTCCCGCTGGGGGCATTTATTTGTGTGATAACCTCGAATATTTGTACTCCAGTCATGGGTATTTATAATATGTATGGATTTAAAGTTATATATGTGTAGTATATCAACTATGGAACCAGATGGCGATGTGTTTTAATGTCCCAACATATATCATATTATAATTAGTATAAATATATTTTTATAAATAATTATTATTGTAAAAATATAAATATTTTAATAAATATATTTTATAATAATTATTACTTATAAAAATAAATATTTATTATAAGCAAAGCACAAGTATGTACTCTTTTTAGTTACCATTGCCCTTGTATTCGAACATAATTGAGGTCTACGAAACAACCGCTTAAGAGACGAAACAAAAGAAAACTAAAATAAATCTATTACGACAGAATTGATTATATGCGCGCTCTCGTCGACTAAACTGTTTGGTCGTCATGAAATCGACAGAAGCACACAACTCGACTAAACAGTTAAGTCGATGTAACAGTTGTATATATGCGGTAGGCCTAAGCCGAATCTGTACATTAAATATTTTTTTGGAAAATCTTATTGAAATAGACATTATTATTGATACAGAGGCCGAATGTATAGATTTTTAGAATTTTTGTCTATCTGCCTGTCTGTTAACGCATCACGACAAAACCACTGGATAGATTTTGATGAAATTTGGTATGATGATAGCTTGTTATCCGGGTCAACATATACGATACTTTTTACTGCGGGAAAATATCTCATCTCTGAGCTGAGAAATTTATACTAAACGTTAAAACGTAACGAGCGGAGCAAGGATGAGTCGCTAGTATGTAATACTTCAACAAACAGAATATTAGCACTATGGTACCATATCGTCATGTTACGTTTTCAAAATATTTGGAGGTAAAGAAGAAAGAAAATATATTTAAAAGATATTGGTAATTTTTGACGACACGTTTGGCTCAGTTTGTAGTGACCCTACTTGCTGTGCCAGCGGTCGCGGGTTCGAGTTCCACTCGAAGCATTCATTTGTGTAATAAGCACAAATGCTTGTACTCCAGTCATGGGTGTTTTCATTCCTTCTGGTATCCATAACACAAGCCTCGTAGCTTACCATGGAACTAGATGGTGATGTGTGTTAATGTCCAAACATATTTATTTATTTATTTCTTAAAGGTGGAAACGCGGAAGCTTCTCGTGGTACGTAGAAGTTTCCTATAGGAAATCCCATGGGAAACAAAGTTCACAGTCAACTTTGTTACTTGTTAGTTAAGTTTACACAATATCCCTTGTTTATTATTAGTAAGAATATACTTTATATTATTATGGATATAACTATTATTTTTTTCTATTTATTATAACGTTTTACTGTGTGGTTGTATTTTGTTTTTCGAGTGACGAGATTCAAGATGTTTAATAATATTTAAAAATAAATTTATAATATTACTAGCGACTAAGCGCACTCGCTTCGCTCGGGTTTGTCCATAGGTTGCTTCCCAAAACAAACTTTTTTTATTATTTTTTTGGTTTTAATTTGTTTTCGTGGGACCCTATTTTTTTCTAAAATAAAGGTAGCCTAAGTTACTCCTTATAACATCAGCTATCTGCCAGTGAAAGTCCCGTCAAAATCGGTCCAGCCGTTTCAGAGATTATCCCGAACAAACATACAGACAGACAGACAGACAAAAATTAGAAAAAATGTTGTTTTGGTATAAGTGCCATGTATAGGTACATCCATATGCATTTAGTAAAAAGCGGTAATTTTAATATGACAAACAGATATTTTAATTTTATTTATCTATATAGATAATAATTAAAAAATGTTAACACAGCACCATCTAGTTCCATGGTAAGCTACGGGGCTCGTGTTATGGATACCAGGTAGTTGATACACTACATAATATATATAACTTTAAAAACGTACATGTTATAAATATAAACACCCATGACTGGAGTACAAACATTCGTGCTTATCACACAAATGAATGCACCCAGCGGGACTCGAACCCGCAACCGCTGGCGCAGCGAGTAGGGTCATTACAAACTGAGCCAAACGTGTCGACAAATATATAATAGTTCTTATTCTTATAGTTGATTTATTTATAATTAAATATAAATATCCCATTGTAATACATTTTAAGCAAAATAAAAATGAAGGTTTTATAAAGGTAATTCTTTAATATAATAATACTAGCAGAACCCGCGGCTTCGCCCGCGTTCAAACGACGAAAAAAAAGAACTTTTTCGCAATACATACTGTATTACTTGCAAAAATAAGTTTGTGTAAGTTTTATTATTTGTTAAAGTATATATGGAAACAAATTTAATTTTAGCGATCGTAACTCAAAATATCCAGTATCTTAAAAGATGTGAAGCGTATATATATTTTGTAATTAAGTTTACACTTTAGGTATTTAGCAAGCTCCACTACCTGTATTTTTTGTACATTTTTCTACTCCATCTTTCCAAAGTTAGAGAAAGAGAGTACAATGATACAATCGCATACATTTTTTTTAACTAACATACTAACAGGCTAACGTCTACGTTATTTTTAAAGACCCAATGCTATGTACACCTGAAGCTTACAGTCTCCCTCCTTCTCCTTCTTTTTTAAGTTACGTATATAAAGTGTCATTCTTATTTTGTTGTAGCTTTTTGCTCGCAGCTACGCTCGCGTGGACTGAAAAATTTGTTCAGTTTTAATTTCCATTGTATTTATATGTTGTCATATCGAATTTTTAATATTACGAGTATGTCTAGAGTAAAACTCTAGATTCACTTAAGTTAGTCTACACTAAAAAAACCAACCGCAAATATAGGTAAGGCTCTCTCTCTCGCACTCTAGGTCTGTTATAGTTGTCGCTACTGTGGCCAGTCGAAAAGTTATACATAATTTTCCTTTGGATTCGAAATAATTTCCGTTCTCTGCTTTATATCTCACACAGATAGTGTGCACTTACAGAGAACTTGAGCCATGTTACTCTATTTAAATATATTCAACAACTCAAACTTCACCGGCCAGTTTTACCCACTTAGGGGCTGAATTAAAAAAAATCTACAATACAGGTTTATTTAATTGTATTGAAGAGCATTAATACCAAGTTTCACGTAATTCTGATCATAAAGATTTTTTTTCCTTATATAAACAGCACAACCCCCTTTTACCCTTTAAAGGGATAAATTTCGAAAAAAAAAATGATATCTGTATTGTTTTAGTTTTCATTTTAAAGGTAAATACCATTTTCTGTGCATCAATTACAGAGTTTCATATAAACTTTCATCCCCTATTTGACAGCCTTATGGGATGAATTTCAAAAAATGTTAAAATACATAATTATTTAATTGTATTGAAGAGCATTAATACCAAGTTTCAAGTAATTCTGATCATAAATAATTGTTTGCCCATATAAACTTTATCACCCCCTTTTACCCTTTTAAGGGATGAATTTCGAAAAAAATGTAATACATACATTTCTTATTTTTCATCTTAAAGCTGAATACCACTTACCGTGTATCTCGCGTTAAGAATAACAGAGTTTCATACAATCTTTTATCCCCTATTTTACCCCCTTAGGGGATGAATTTAGAAAAATCCTTTCTTAGCGGATGCCTACATTGTATAAGGAATATGTCCTCTAAATTTCACGTTTCTACGACCAGCGGTTTAGGCTGTGCGTTGATCGATCAGTCAGTCAGGACAAAGCATTTTATGTATATATAGATTTAGTATTACCGGTATGAATAAAGTAACTAAATTGTGTCAATTTTATATTCAATTATTGTTTTATTTATCTTTTATTTGGACATAAAAACATCGACCTTACAATTAATATATAAGTATGTAATATATTTATTATTGTTTTATTTATACTAGTGATCGCCGCGTGGTTGAAAATCAACCATAATTCATTAAGTTATATATTTATTGTCTTGCGTATATTACAATATTAATCTATTCTCAATTTGACCACAGACTTTAACAATAAACAAAACAGTATATATGCGTGTGTATCAAATACATGGTAGTGTGTGTAATGTTTTTTTTTGTTGATTGATGTATTTTTTATGCATGATTTAAAAAAAATATTAGCATTCTGCACTCCTTCTCTATCATATCATATCCGCGCAATTTTCGTAAAAAGGGATTCAAAGTTTTCGCTTTACGTATTAATATATATATATATATATATATATATATATATATATATATATATATATATATATATAATTATATCGACACTTGAACAAAATAATACTGTAATTATCTTATTATCGAGTTATAATTTTGTTCCTTGCAGGTTTTATATTTAGGTTAATATATATTTATGTTATCACACTTTACCTAATATTGATTAAAAACTATTTTATTATTTTATTGCATCTTTGAAGAGTTTCTTTTAAAGCTTTTCTAAGAACTAAAGCGCTTTCTGAACTATAAATAAAAAAATCACTCTGAAAATTTGAGCAAGAGAATATAATATGCCTCCTTTATATTTTAAACTAAACTTAAGGCAAAATAATAACATGAACATATATTTTTATACTAAAATAGAATTATCAAACATTTTTATAACACTACTTGCGAAAATTATGCGTAAAACCATATTATGTTATTAAAATATAAAAAAATGACTTTTACAATAGGTATAATAATAAAAAGCTAGTATACAATAACTCACCTATACACAATAAATAAGATTACACATCACTTAAAAATTCAACAAAAACACAGAACACGTAAAAAGTTTTTACACTATCGCGTATTACTCGACAAAATTCAGAGGGGCACGTCCATCCCCCACGACAGCCCTTAGCGCACTGAAATCAACTAAAGCTTTACACCTTCGTCCTTCATACCGTAGTATAACCCGACTAAGTTAGGTAGGTCACGTTATAATTTAACCCTACTAAGTAAGAAATGTCGGGTTTTAAAAGTTTTTAGTATATGTTAAATTTATCCGCGTTATACTTTTTTAGTGATAGCAATTTATTTTAATAGAATATATAAAAATATAATAAAATAGTAACAATTTTAATTTATACTAATATATAAAGGTGAACAGTTTGTATATTTATTTAAAGGCGCAAAATTTTGAAAATGTCTGGCTGACTTGAAAAAATATTTTTGTAGAACGCTGGAGTAACTTAAAGGCTACCGTTAAAGACCTAGAGAGCTTTTTTTTAAAGTTGGGAAAGGCATTTACGGATACCACCTGCATACAAACAGGTGGTACACATTACCACCAGCTAGAAAAGCCAATACCCCCCAAAATAAATAATAATAAGGGGGGGGGGGGGGGTACCCCCATGGAACCGCCCCTGTCTTAATGGGACACCGCAAGATCGCTAATACGCACTCAATTACAACACCCCGACGGCAGATCCGCCGAAGCAGACCACAACAATCATGGGGTTGCCTCTACAGTCCTCTCTGCTATCAGAGAAGTACCAGGAGCAACCCGCATATTACACCGCCCACCGAGGTGGGCCACCTTCCAGTGCGTTTCTTGGCTTCGCACCCGGCTGGGTTACCGGACGCTAATGAGCCCTCCCACAACGACAAGGTGATCGCACGTTAAGAGCGACCGAAAAACTAACCTAACTTAAACCGGGCGAAGTAAGAGTAAGTCACTAGTTTTGAGATATCGATAATACACTGAATTTACCCATTTTTTTTATATTTAGCCATACAGTTTATTCGAATACGCTTCCATCGAATAATCACAGTCTTCTTCATTTCTATATTTTTGTTCGCCGTGTAAAATAAATGTTTTGACCTTTTTACCAAAAAAGACTATATTAGATAAATTACATCGAATAAAATAAGATTTTCTAACGTTGTAAAGGCAAAATGAACTGGAAATTATAAAGTTTAAAGTTGATATCATGTATCAGTTAATTTTACGTTTTCATTTTATTATCTATGTAAAAATTTCAATGGCTATTTTGGTTCAAAAAAAACAGTTCTTCCAAGAAAATGAAGTAGAAGACGGACATGCAGACAGCGTAAGCATGACTAAACTTTCGTAGTCTCCAACTAGATTCCTAGAGTAAAACAAAACGCGAGTCTGAGTCGCTAATATTAGGTTCCGTAGCATGAAACTTAAAATGTATATTTGGTTTTAACATATTAATTTGTTATATATGTATTTGTAATAAATTGAAAACGTAAATAAGTGTGTATTTCATAGTATTTCTATGAAAAACAATGTTAATGCATGGAATCGAAAATATCTCAAACTATTCAACTCAAAAAATATTAAAAAATATATCCCTTACGTTTACGTTTTATTTACCCCTTAGTAAAGCTTATTAAGTGCAAATCTTTTCATTCTTTTGCATACAGAGTTGCCTAGTTTACATAAGACCCATACAAAATTTCAAAACGGTGTGATATAAAGATAGTCGCACAAGAAGAAATAATAAAACTTTAATTTTTGCCATTCGGCTACAGAATCCTAAAAAACCCTAAAAAAATATTATTTTTAAACGATTTTCCAGACCTCCTTATGGAAGTGTTCAGATAGACCAATTAGGCAGTAAAATGGTATAGGCTCTTTCTAACACTTTATAGTTATAGAATCACTTATACCAAAGAGGTTATGAGGTGGAAATTGTGAAGCTTTCAGAATTTTACTACACTTATATGACCGGTTGTGCACTTTATTAAAGTGTTTTAAGCTTTTTTAGCTGTAATGAAATAGCACTATTGCATGGCGTAGTGGTAGCGTATTACGATCGAAGACTACAGGTTCGATACGACACTGTTTATTTCTTATTAAATAAATATGTTGGGACATTAACACACAGCACCATCTAGTTCTATGGTAAGCTACGAGGCTTGTGTTATGGATACCAGATAGTTGATACACTACACATATATAACTTTAAATACATACTTATTATAAATATGAACACCCATTCATGCTCATCACACAAACGAATGCCCATAGCGGGACTCGAACCCGCGACCGTTGGTACACCGAGTAGGGTCACTATGAATTGAGCCAAACGTTCCGTGTGTTCATTTGTACAATATTTTTAACATTTTGCTTTAAATGTAGATAAGTTCCAAGATAGCATCAATTCACATGATATGTTAACTTCAATAATATTAGAAACTAATGCAATGATTGCGAAAATTTAAAAGCTTTTGAAAAAAGGTTTTCCACGCAGCCTTGAACAGAGCATCGTTTTGATTGTTTTTTACGTAAAGATATATTATAGACTGAAGTATGATATGAGTATAATAAAAATTACGTACGTGAAAAATAATGTACCTTTTTCACATCTAATATTGGTCACGGACCTTCCCACAACGGGAAAACGAGACCATAACCCACCATGCTGGTGGCCTTTATTGACAGGGTAAAGAGTAGCCTATGTATTAATCCTATATATAAGCTATCACCATGTACTATACGATACTTTTAGTATCTGGAAGTCGGTGTTGACTTTCTCTTTTAAGTTTTTAGTTTATATTAACTGTTCAAATTAAATTATAACTAAACTCTTCATCAATGTTCCAACGACGCGGGTGAAGCCACGGGAAATACTAGTAACAATAAAGCATATTAAGCAATATTTAACGAACTAAACAAGTGTTTTCGTAGATTTTTCGCGAGACCTTTTGAAACTTGAAATAAGTCTCAAGACTTTCACGTTTTTAGAATTTTACTACCCTTATGTAGCCATACTCACACTTTATTAAAAGTTTCACAGCTAAGTCAATGTTTCGGTAAGAGCGTTGAGAGTACAGAGTAAATGCGGTGCAGAGTATTACCAACAACATTATTAACTTAAGAAACAGTTAGAGTAACTTTCTTATATGAAACTAGCGGCTCACCCTCGTTTCGCTCGGGCTCGCCTCTAGGAAAACAGAAACAAACCTATCCCACGGGAACCGTACATTTTTCTGGGATAAAAAGTAACCTATGTGTTGTTCCAGACTATAATCTATCTCTGTGCTAAATTTCATCCAGATCAGTTAAGCTGTTCTGGCGTGAAAGAGTAACAAACATCCATACTCACTAACTTTCGCATTTATAATATTAGTATAGATGCTGAAAATTACGTTTATGAGCTTGTAGTTTTAAATCTAATACGAATGAAAAATATACGAGAATTTATTGTGTTCCTTTTAACTCTTTTTAACATCCCACTGCTGGGCACGGGTTTCTCTACAATGTGAAAACAGGCAATCGCCCACCACGCTGGCCAACCTCGGGTTGGCGGATATCACATGCGTCTCAAAAACTGTCAGTTCTCTCAGACATGCAGTTTTCCATTATCGTATGACCAGTGATAATCATGTTGAAAATGATTTGCACATAAAAATATCAGCAAAAGCCCAGACTTGAACCCACTTTACTTGCCACACGAGTGTGCTACCACTGTGTTACCACTGCCTTAGATTTGTTTAATGAGTACAGTTTTTAGTTTTCAGTTTAGTTTCAATTTTTAGTTAAAAATTATTTAACACAGACTGAAAAACTCAAAAAACTTAAAATTTTGTATTGTATTCAGCACTATTTCACATCTCATTGCCAGGCACAGACTTCCATTCAATACGAGGGGGATCAGGCCATAGTCCACCACACTGAACAAGTTGGCGATCTGCACATGTCTTTCAAAATCTTGCTAGGTTCTCTTAAACATGCAGGTTTCATGATGTTTTCCTTCACCGTAAATCAAACTTTAAAATTTTTCTTTTACAATATATTTAAATATTATATTATAAAATTTAGAGTAAGTTTCTCATATGAAAAACTCAGAAATTTTGTTTTTAGCTTGTAGTGTAAATCCAATACGTATGAAATATAACGGAGAATCACTCTGTTTTCTAAACCACGAATATTGTGTTATACTTTTTTGTTCTGTACAAGAATAACTCTGAAAACGAAAAATTTGTTAAAAATTTTGAACGTTCTATAAATAAATCCTTTAAAATCGTAAAATCCTAAGATAAACTTTAACAGTTTTTGAAATGACAGCGTCGGTCGGTTGAAATTTTTTAGTGCTTGTGGATATTATACGTATAAAAGTATTGGTTCTTCTGGCACACTTGTAGTTTTAGCATACTACGGGTTCTAATTCGTTTAAATCCTATTTAACTTTTTAGTTTTATACGTATAAACAAACACACAACATTTTTATCAAATCTTCGTATCTAATATATTATATAACTAGAGACTCACCATCGCTTCGCTCGCGTTCGTCCGATACGTCTAGATACGTTTTAATTTTTTTAAACGAAACCCTAATTCTTTATCTGAAATAAAAGTAGCCAAGTTACTCCTTATAATATCAGCTATCTACCAATGAAAGTCCCGTTAAAATTGGTCCAGCCGTTTCAGAGATTAACCGGAACAAACAGACAGACAGACATTTTTTTTAAATTGTGATTTTCTTATAAGTACCATATTATATAATATTCCATATGCATTTAGTATAAAGCTGTTATTTTGACATTACAAAGAGACACTTCAATTTTATTTATCTGTATTAAGACAATATGTTTTTATTTGGATATTTATTTTTAGATATTTAGTTTATTTATGTTGGATAAATTTAAAAAAAAGTGTATATTGAGTTAAACATCTATAGAAAGTTACTGCTAATTCATAGTTCGATGAGTGCTATTGGAAAAATGCTGGTTGGAGTTTACGGTCAAAATTGATATATTCCTATGCATACTAATATTAAAAAGATAAATTTTGTTACCTATTTATTGACATGGGTCTTCTGTCAAATTTGACCATTTTGATTGAAAAATATATTAAAGAGTGCCTGTATGAATGTATACACGCGCAAGAAGTAAAAATTCTGTAGGTTATCTGTACTCTTTATGAAATTCAATTTATGTTTTAAATAATTAGGATAGGTGAGATATTAAAAATAATGCAAATTAAGCATATTACAATCACATATTTATACAATATCATTTCATGAAAGAATATAATATTATATATCATTTGTTAGACAATAACAACGGTTACCATGGCAACAAACGTACGTACATTTTTTCGTAACGCATTCACCAGCTTACCCCCCAAGTAAAGCGTGCGTAAAGAAGTTTTATTTCAAAAACGCACGCAATTCCGCATGCAAGAACTAGTAAAGCAAATAAAATAATCTGTAAACTTTAGATAACTATTTTCAAGTTGTTACTTCAGTATATGAGCATTTGTGTTGCTTATTAAAGTCTCTCGAGTTTTAAATTTTTTTAATAAAGAATCTAAAATTTAGTTATAGCATCGTAAAAAATATGAACATGTTATATATAAAATACTAGCAACTCACCCTCGCTCCGCTCGGGTTCGTCCCTAGTTACGTTTTAACGTTTAGCTCAGAGATGAGATATTTTCCCGCAGTAAAAAGTATCCTATATGTTGACCCGGATAACCAGCTATCATCATACCAAATTTCATTAAAACCTGTCCAGTGGTTCCCATGATGCGGTAACAAACAGACAGACAAAAATTCTAAAAACTACAGATTTGGCTTCTGTATCGATAATAATGTCTATTTCAATAAGATTTTCCAAAAAATATTAAATGTACAGATTCGGCTTAGTTACAATTCTATTATATGTATAGATTGAAAATCTATTTATTAAACCCCGACGCAAAAAGAGGGGTGTTATAAGTTTGACTGTGTATATGTGTGCCTGTGTGTAGTGACCCTACTTGCTGTGCCATCGGTCGCGGGTTCGAGTCCCGCTGGGGGCATTCATTTGTGTGATGAGCACGAATGCTTGTAGTCGTACTAGCTCCTGTCATAGGTGTTTATATTTATAATTTGTGTATTTAAAGTAATATATTATGTGTAGTGTATCAACTATCTGGTATCCATAATACAAGCCTCGTAGCTTACCATGGAACTAGATGGTGCTGTGTGTTAATGTCCCAACATATTAATTACTATATTATTTTTTATACTTGATAAGGTCAAGCTGATAATAGCTTTGTTAATTACTATAATACTTTTTTAGATTTACGCGAATTTGACATCTTTACATATAAATAAAATTGAAGTGTCTGTCTGTGATTTCAAAATAATTATGTTTTCTCAAGCACATAGAGTTATTCATATGATACCAGTGCAATTAATATTATAAATGTGATAGTTTAGATGGATGTTTAGATGTTTGTTACTCAATCACGCCAGAACGGCTAAACTGATTTAGATGAAATTTGACACAGATTATAGTCTGGAATAGTGCATAGGCTACTTTTTATCCCGGAAAAGTGTACAGTTCACGTGGGATAGATTTGTTTTTTTTTTCTATACACGAACCCAAACGAAGCGAGGGTGACCCGCTAGTTTTAAATACATTAAATTGAATATTCATCTTATATACTGTATACGCCTGCAAAGTTTCCTGGTGCAAAAAGATTTTTTTCTTTGGACGTCTGTCCTTTATGCGTTCCTAAACCATTGAAGCTCAGAACGCACTCGAGCGAAGCTAAAGTCGCTAGTATAAAATAAAATCTTTTAGTAAATTCCCCAACAAATATTTATTATATATATAAAACTAGCGACTCACCCTCGCTCCGTTCGTATTCGTCCCTAGTTACGTTTTAACATTTAGTATAAACTTCTCAGTGATAATTTCCCGCAGTAAGAAGTATCCTATATGTTGACTCGGATAACCAGCTATCATCATACCAAATTTCATCAAAATCTGTCCAGTGGTTTCTCATGATGCTGTAACAGACAGACAGACAGACAGACAGACAGACAGACAAAAATTCTTAAAACTGTAGATTCGGCCTCTGTATCGATAATAATGTCTATTTCAATAAGATTTTCCAAAATATATTTAATGTACAGATTCGACTTAGTTACAATTTTATTATATGTATAGAAGTATTCTATATAAAAAGTAAATCTAACATAAATAAGTTACTAATTATGGGTTTTAAATAAATACCATACAAAGAACAGCAGCCATGTGGTTTCTGATAAATAAACATTATTTCGCTTTAACTCCCGATTTGGATAACGATTGGTGAAAAAATAAACCTAGTACCTAGTTTACGAGTTTACTTAAAAATAATGTTTAACATCTTAATTTAGATGAAAAATCTATATGTATCAGCTATCTTTTCGGGCTATTTCGTGGATTTATTTTGATTTTTGGTTCCCGACATTTCGAATGCTTTCAGCAATCATGGTCACGGGAGATACTAAGGTTTTAGACTAAATGGCCATATAGTTATTATATGTACATGTATACCAGCCTACCCACAAAACAAAATGATTTTTAAAATTTACAAAAGTATCTAGATTTTGTTGATAGTACGGTTTATTGTATGGCATACTAGTGACTTACCCTTGCCTCGCTCGGGTACCCCCTACGTGTCACATCCATTTCATACTTTATTTTGGCATTTTATAAGTTGGCTCTAAAGTCTCATGTAATCTCGTGTGCCCATCACAAGATTAGAGGTAAAAGAGGAAGATCAAGAAAATCGACCTTTTGTGAATTACTTGTTCCTTGGTGTTAAACAACATTTCATCCTACTAATATTATAAACGCGAAAGTTTGTAAGAATGTATGTATGTATGTATATATGTATGTTTGTTACTCTTTCACGCCAGAATGGCGGAACGGACTTGGATGAAATTTGGCTCAGAGATAGATTATAGTCTGGAATAGTACATAGGTTACTTTTTATCCCGAAAAAATTACGGTTCCCGTGGGATAGATTTGTTTTTGTTTTTCTAGAGGTGAACCCGAGCGAAGCGAGGGTGAGCCACTAGTGTTACTATAAAAATATGTTTTGTTGAGTATGAAATCCTTAAGTTTAGTTTTAGACAATCTGAATCCGATAAATGCGATAAGTATATGTTTATGTTTGTTAGTTCTCTTAGTTGAGTTCAGAATTTATTTAAAAGAGCAACTGTTGAGTTTCTTTGCGATTCTTCTCAGCAGAACTGCCTTCCGAGCCGGTGGTAGATTCCACACGGACTGACTACACTGACGCTCTTTAAATGAACGATTCAAAAGTGCTTATAATAAGTCTATTTGAATAATAGTAAAACAAATAAAATATGTTGATACATTAATACACTGCACCATCTAGGTCCATGGTAAGCTACGAGGTTTGTGTTATGGTTACCAGATAGTTAATACACTACACATATACCTATATAACTTTAAATATATACATATTAGAAATATAAACACCCATGACTGGAGTACAAGCATTCGTGCTCATCACACAAATGAATGTACCCAGCTGGACTCGAACCCGCGACCACTAGCATAATATGTAAGTTCACTACAAACTGAGCCAAACGTGTCGTCAAAGTCAAAGGTAAGTGTAGTTACTAAAAGTATCATTTCATTTCAATGGAGATAACTTGTAGCTTGAATTATTATATGGAGTTATATCGATACTACTTGATATCGAGATATCGATAGTACTTGATATCGATATATCGATACTATTTGATATCGAGATATCGATACTACTTGATATCGACATATAGATACTAATTTTATCGATATATCGATACTACTTGATATCGAGCTGCGGGAAAAAACTAATATGTATATTATATATAGAAATAATTAAGCTTTGACTAATATCGCGTGAAGTTTCAAACACGAATGAAATAGGTTAAGCTCTTTCCAAGCAGCTTATTTTAGTTGAATTAATAGCATTTGATTGCAGTTCGTTTGGTTATATAATGAACCAGATACATATATACTACTATTGGCCTCGTTGGTTTAGTGGCAAGTATGTATGGCTGCTAAGGAGGTCCCGGGATCGAGTCCTGAGTGGTACCCAAGTATAATTGGGTTTATCTATCAAGGTATTTGATGGCTGGTCGCAATGGGATTGGCCGCCGCGTAGCGGTATTATTATTATAGTCTCAATGAGATTCGGTTTGACCAATGTACATCACGTTATAAAGCATAAACTATTGTACCTGGGTGACCGAGTTTCGCTCGGGGTTATTTTTTGGTATATCGTATTTTTTAGATTAAAAAAAACTAGAAACTTGAATAAATATAAAAAAAAAAACAAAAGTAAAAACTTTGTACCCAACCGGAATTCGAACCCGGACAACTATGAATGTTAGTCTTGCGCCTTGGCAGTTTGACAACGATGATTATGCCAGAGCGTAAGAAATTATCGACCATATTTTGAGTGGAATAATGCGAAAGAAAACCGCAAGAAAACTCGAAAACACGTGTTTTATCAGACATATTAAGACTAATCTAGATCTATTTTTCGCCCCCGAAAACCTCCACACACCAAATTTCAGCGAAATCGTTAGAGCCGTTTTCGAGATCGCTGGTATAAATACATAAATAAATAAAGATCTAAATATACAAGAATTGCTGTTTAAATATATTAGATTAGATAAAGCCTAAAGATTATATCAAATATTTAGAGTATAGCGTAAATCTGTGGACCTTATTTTTTGTAAGTTATTTTCTTACATGTTGTTAAAAATGAAGATAGCGATAAACATCAACATATTATCAAAGGACCTACCTTATTGTAATAAAAGCAGATACTAAAAACTGTTTAAGTCATGGAAAAGCGTTACTTAAATGTTTAGGTCACGCAATGCAATTATAAAGAACTAGAGACTCACCCTCGCTTCGCTTCGGGTTCGTCCCTAGACAAAAACAAATCTATCCTGCGGGAACCAAACAAACAAATAAACAAACTCTTCAGCTTTATAATATTAGTATAGATGTAATTAATTTGTAACAAATCTTATACACACGGTTATTTCTTTATCATTATCGCTAATTCTAATCACATAACGTTATTTCCAAGTAACAAGAAAACACTTTCACTCAAAACCTTCGCATTTTACTTCTTACTAATATTATAAATAGGAAAGTTTATATGGATGTTTGAATGTTCGTTACTCAATTACGCCAAAACGGCTGAACGGATCTGAATGAAATTTGGCACAGAGATAGATTATAGTCTGGAATAGCACATTGGCTACTTTTTATCTTGAAAAATATACGGTTCCCGTTGGTTAAATTTGTTTTTGTTTTTCTAGAGGTGAACCCGAGCTAAGCAAGGGTGAGGAGCTAGTTTATAATAAAAGAGTGATAATAATATAATACAGCACTAGTTTCAACGGTGGTGTTCACAGATTCGATGCCCGAAAGAAATTTTCCATTTCTGTAACCAAAAAATAATGGCAAGATTTAACATATGCAGCTTTAAAATAACAATGTCTCAATTAAAATGTACACCCACAAATTAGAATAAGGCAGTAAATAAAAATCTTACATTGAATTTGTTGATAAATGCAGGCTTTTTTAACGAAAAGGGTCCAATTTTTGTTTAAAAACCTCAGGTCAGTGAGAGCGAGTAACGGATTTATGTGAAGTCCGACCGCACATTGATATCGCTCAATTTATAACCGTGTTTATTAAACTGGCATTTATCTATACAGATAAATAAAATTGGGGTGTCTGTTTGTAATATTAAAATAACCGCTTTTTGCATATGGATGTATACATGGTACATATACCAAAACAACATTTTTTACAATTTTTGTCTGTCTGTCTGTTTGTTCCGGCTAATCTCTGAAATAGCTGGACCGATTTTGACGTGACTTTCACTAGCAGATAGCTGATGTAATAGGGAGTAACTTAGGCTACTTTTATTTTAGAAAAAAAAATAGGGTCCCACGAAAAAAAATTAAAACCATATTAATTAATTAATTTTGTTTTGGTAAGCAACCTAGGGACGAACCCGAGCGAAGCGAGAGTGAGTCGCTAGTTTGAAATAAAACTCTTTATATGTATATATTACTAGCGACTCACCGTCGCTCCGCTCGAGTTCGTCCCTAGTTATGTTTTAAGGTTTAATACAAATTTCTCAGAAAGGAGATATATTCCCGCAGTAAAAACTATCTGTTTATGTGTGCGCGTTTCACTCAAAAAGTACTGAACTGATTTTAACTAAATTTAGCGTAGTGATAACATATTGCTCGGGTCAACATTTAAGATACCTTTTACTACAGGAAAATCTTTCAATCCCACGGGAAAATACAATAACTGGGTCCATCGAGTCGCCTTTAGAAATTTACACGTCCAAGGCTGGCTAAACCTTAAGAGATACATCAAAACTGTTATTTTTTATCAAAATAAGTTTCTAATGTATATGGCCTTTTTTGAAATAAAAAGTAATAAATGTCACTCGTAGAAAAAGTCTAACTGCGTTTCAATAAAAACAATGTACTAGAAAATGTTAGTTCATAAAAAGGCCGACAGAAAAATCTGAGCTGAGAGCATAGGTTTTTCTCCAAAGGTACTCTCAATTATTATTTATATCTATTTAAAATGTACCTAGGGACTCGTGCAAAGCCAAGGTAAGACGCTAGTATATAATAAAAAAAAAAATTGCAACAATAAATTTTATCAGAGGACTATACAGAAAACAAATAAAACCAAAAAGCGACAAAGAAATAACTCGACTGATATAAATATTTGTCCATGGCGGGAATCAAACCCGAAATATAGAGACACATCTCTCTAAGCGAATGTCAATACATTTGGTCATTATCACATGTGAAATACGTTGAATCGTACTAATTAGAGGAAATGAGTATTATAGAAAGGTAATTTATTTGAATTGATAAAATTACAATAATGTATACCTACATAAAAAAGGTAGTGGTAGCCCAGTGGTAACACGCTCGCTTAGGAAATCGAGTGAAGCGGGTTCAAATCCCGGGTCTCGCACCTCTGATATTTTCATGTGCGAATCCTTTCTAACACGATTACCACTTGCCTTATGGTGAAGGAAAACATCGTGAGGAAACCTGCACATCGGAGAAAACCTAGCGAGTTTTCGAAAGACATGTGAAGTCCGCCAATCCGCACTTGGCCAGCGTGGTGGATTATGGCCTAGTCCATAAGGTTGCTCTTGGTACTTCTCTGACGGCAGAGTGGATCGTGGGAGCAACCTCACGGTTGTTGTAGTCTGCTTCGGCAGACCTGCCGTCGGGGTGCCCCATTAAGACGGGGGAGGTTTTGCTGGGTTTTAGTGGGTAGTACTGGCTTTTCTAGCCGGTGAATCCCACATAGCCACCTGTACCTCTACTGGTAGTATGTATAAATGCATAAAAAAAAGGATTTTTGCGTCGCTAAGCAAAGTACGTCTGATTATGCACTAATTACTCATTCTATACCTATCCCTGACATCTATAGACAACTAACCCACATGTCTGGGTGAGATGCCTATTTTCTATTATTTATAAAAAACATTTTTTAATCTAGTATATATTGCACAATAGTTCCAAATTTAATCTGAATGGCATAAGTAAATATTGAATTAAAATAAACTATGCTTATTTTATGTAGTATCTTACACATATAATTAATATTGATCGTTTTTTTAAAACTATAGGCAACTCTCCCGGACTTTCCATATATAAAAAAATATACTGAAAATATTTTGTGGAGAATTGTTAGATATTATGGGGGAGAGAGCGAGAGAAAACGATTACTTATATATAAATAAATAAATATGTTGGAACATTAACACACAGCACCATCTAGTTCCATGGTAAGCTACGGGGCTTGTGTTATGGATACCGGATAGTTGATACACTACACATATTATATAACTTTAAACACATACATATTATAAATATAAACATCCATGACTGGAGTACAATCATTCATGCCACACAAATGAATGCCCCCAGAGGGACTCGAACCCGCGACCGCTGGCACAGCTAGTAGGATCACTACAAACTGAGCCAAACGTGTCGTCAAAATATAAGAAAGTATTTATTAAGTATTCATACATGGATCACCAGACACCGACATGGAAGCGAAGAAAGCGCGAGACAAAGATAGCAGGCCGTCCCGTCAAATTTGACAGATGTCAGATAGTGACGCCAGAGTGTCTATTTCCAACAATAATACCAAAATTATTAGTTCTTGTGAATATCTCTTTTTTAACCAATTAATATTTTATCTACATCTTATCTTACCCATTCTACACGACAATGGCGAAATAATCTGTGTCCAACTGGCACGCATAAAAGCTAAACAACAAGGAATTGAATTGAATTGTTAGTTCTTACTACAAAAACATTTAAAAAAAGTTACACCCATAGTGAAGTAATTAATCTATACTAATATATTTAATATTATAAAGCTGAAGAGTTTGTTTGTTTGTTTGTTTGGTTGAACGCGCTAATCTCAGGAACTACTAATCCGATTTGAAAAATTCTTTTTGCATTAGATAGCCCGTTAACTGAGGAAGGCTATAGGCTATATATCATTCCGGAAAAATGTACGGTTCCCGTGGGACAATTTGTTTTTGTCAGGCACGAACCCGAAGCGAAGCGAAGGTGAGTTGCTAGTTAAATATATAACGGTTTTAACGAAGCTAAGGCTGTTACTCAAACAGCCACGATTAAACGTATTTCATAACATTTATTCAAATATTAATTCCATTATTCCAAGCCCATTTTCCTGCAATCCACGGAGTGAAAAACGGTATTTACATAAAAATTACAGCTATAAATTATACAATACGATAAATCTTAGCATATCGATGAAATAATACTATAGTCTTATCAATTTGATACTCCTTTTCCTTTTTGTAATTTAAAAAAGATGACCAGTCATAGTCTGAGTATGTACTAAATCTAGACAAATCTAGACTTTACACGTTCTTAGATTCGATATTTAAGTGAAACTATATTTTCGGATTTTCTTACCGATTTATAGTTATTGCTGTAAAGCATTCGAAACATCGGAAAAAAAAAACAAAATAAATCAAAGAAAAATTCCAAAAAGTTTTTATTATTTCCTCTACTCTAAAGAGAAAATCAGAAAAACAAATCATATAGACAATCTTGATAAATTTTGTACCGACTAAGCATCGAACCTATAACATTCGTTGTGAACACATTTCCACCAAACCATTATAATTATCGGCCTAAGTAATTGCACCTAATGAGGGGAAAAACAGAAAATTCACGTTAACAAATCCGAATGATAAAATATGAATTTCTATTGAATATAAAATGTTAAACATGTCAATTAGCGATGATTTCCCAAACAGGCACTCGGGGGACTCTGAATGATCGAGCGATCGTGATTACACGCTCCAGTTGTTCTGCGAATGGCCTAAAATATAAAACCTAGCGGCTGTAATATATCTAGATTTAATAATTAAAAAAAAAATAAAAATCGACTTCTAGGCGGTTAAAAGTTTTTATTTTTCCATTTTTAGTGTAGACGTAATAAGCAGGTAATTTGTAAGAAGAAAGATTTTTAAAAACATATTCGATTAAGCCATTTATTCAGACCCCTAATAAGAGTCACAACCCATCTAGGTGTAAAGTTCTCATCAATACAAATTAATCAAGCCCAAACACCAGGTAATTGCTGTAAGTCGTTAAGGAGTTCTCCCAACTGTCTTTCGGATCCATCATCAGATCGACTCTAGACCTTCATTAAATTGTAGTACTTTAAAATACTTAATGAAAAAATTAGCAAACCCACTAGTCGCCACTACGACTTTCGAAGGTTCCCCTCGATTTCTCTGGGATGCCATCATCAGATCCTGGTTTCCTTATCATGGTACCACCCTTGGGATATGTCCTTTCCAACAAAAAAAGAATAATCAAAATCGGTTCATAAACGACGAATAAATCCGCGAACACACATAAAAAAAAACATATATATGGTCGAATTGAGAACCTCCTCCTTTTAGGAAGTCGGTTGAAAAACGTTTGTGTACTACTTTGGGAACGATGTGATCGCCTCCAGGCTACTTCAATCTTTTAGAAATATTGTAATTTATAATTTTACTTACAAAACAAAATGAAAAATTAATTTTAATCCCGCTGAGTCCGAGGTAGTTCATTTCAGGACTGACTTTAAGGCTTACAATATTTAACATGACATCTAATATATTTAAACGAGCAATTCTTGTATATTTATATCTTTATATCTTTATGTATTTATACCGGCGATCTCGGAAACGGCTCTAACGATTTCGTTGAAATTTGGTATGTGGGGGCTTTCGGGGACGAAAAATCGATCTAGATTATTCGAGATATTCGAGTTTTCATGCGGTTTTCTTTTGCATTATTCTACGTAGAATATGGTCGATAATTTGAAATTTCTTACACTCGGGTATAAGCATCGTGGTCGAGCTGTCAAGGCGCAAGTTAGGCAACACATATGCCCGGGATCGAGTCCCGGTCGGAATACGAAGTTTTTACTTTTGTTTTTTTTTTGTATTTATTCAAGTTTTTAGTTTTTTTTTATCTAAAAAATACGATGTAACAAAAAAGAACTCCGAGCGAAGCTCGGTCGCCCAGGTACTGTATAATAAAATTATGTAATAAACGGATATCCCAAATTTAAAAATATATTCTTTCGAAACGCTTCAGAATATTTTCTACAAGTTTAATCAATAAAGGATTAAAATGAAATACCTATGCAAATTAATTAAAAAAAAAATGCCTTGCACTTCACTAAGGCTGACAATTCATTAACTGTCTTAATTAAGTTATAAGATAGACTCTTTATTATAACATAACTTACTACATAAGAAATTCTCCCATTGTTTATCTAGATATTAATCAGATTTGAAAGTTATTGATATTGACGACACGTTTGACTCAGTTTGTAGTGACCCTACTTGCTGTGCCAGCGGTCGCGGGTTCGAGTCCCGTTGGAGGCATTCATTTGTGTGATGAGCACGAATGTTTGTACTCCAGTCATGGGTGCAGGGTGTTTATATTTATAATATGTATGTTTTTAAAGTTACATATGTGTAGTGTATCAACTATCTGGTATCCATAACACAAGCCTCGTAGCTTACCATGGAACTAGATGGTGCTGTGTGTTAATGTCCCAACATATTTATTTATTTATTAAACAAACACACATACATACATTTTTGCTTTAAATATAATAAATCCGCTGCTAGGTTATGAATTAAAAAACCCCTGGCAAAACATTCGCTGTTATTCATCTCTCTGCGAGGTATAAGTTACTCGTATATATTATAAAACCGATTTATTTTAAATGTATTTTATCGTCCTTTGTTGTGTCGTGTTTCCAAATCAATTGTTTTTATTGCATTATTTTAATTGGTACAAATTGATGTACAAGTTACAAATTGATGAGGAAGTATTTTTTTTTTTAAAAAACGTAGGTACTTGTAAAGATGACTAATTAGACTCAGCTTCGAAGTTCTTTTTTGTTATATCGTATTTTTTAGATCAAAAAAAAAAGAAAAACAAAATTGAATAAATACAAAAAAAAACAAAAGTAAAAACTTTGTATCGAACCCGGACACCTGTGATTGTCAATCTTGCACCTTGGCGCTTGACCACGATGCTTATGCCCGAGCGTAAGAAATTATAACATTGCGTGGAATAATACGAAAGAAAACCGCATGAACCATATACCAAATTTCAGCGAAATCGTTAGAGCCGTTTCTGAGATTGCCGGTACAAATAAATAATTGTACAAGAATTGCTCGTTTAAATATATTAGATTGTCGACAAGTATTGAATGCAATATAATTTAATTTGGTGATACAGTGTTGTATGACTGTCAACTTTATTTTAAAGAAAAAGTATTTTTTTCTCCAATAGAACAAAAATTAACTGATATGATGACATTAATGTTCTCGCAGTGCTCGAAATTTGGCCCTAATATTTTTTTTATTGATAACACTGAAGCTGGTCAATAGCTACTAAACAAAAAAACCGGCTAAGTGCGAGTCAGACTCGCGCACGAAGGGTTCCGTACCATTATCTATAAAAACGGCAAAAATATCATGTCTGTTGTATGGGAGCCCCCCTTAAATATTTGTTTTATTTTTATTGAATTATTTATTTTTAAAGTGAATATATAACTAAATATTCTGTGAATATTTCAAGCGTCTACATGTTGCCGATATCAATACCGAGCAAAAACGAGCAAAAAAATCATGTTTGTTGTATGGGAGCCCCCTTAAATATTTATTTTATTCTGTTTTTTAGTATTTGTTGTTATAGCGACAACAGAAATACATCATCTGTGAAAATTTCAACTGTCTATCACGGTTCATGAGAGACAGCCTGGTGACAGACGGACAGACAGATGGACGGACAGCGAAGTCTTAGTAATAGGGTCCCGTTTTACCTTTGGGTACGGAACCCTAAAAAAAGAAAATCGGTTGACAAACAAACGAAAAAAGGTACTGAACTGTTTTGTTTTCGCCTATTTATATATACCTAGATACTACATTCACTGAAGAAGCTACCACCGGATCAGTACATATTCGTATTCAGCCCTTTTTAACAGATCTTCCTCTTAATGCAAATGGGATCAGGCCATCGATAACCAAGCCATCCGCTGACCAAGTATAGTTTGTGGACTTCATATGTTTCGAAAACTTTGTAGGTGCTTATGATCAGTATGCATTACACTAAAATGAGCCATATATTTTTACTGTTTTCTTCCATTTTTTTGCCTCTTGATATGAGGTTTGTTAAACCTACTAATTGATTTAAAGGGTTTTTTAAAACCTAATTAAAATTCATTACATGTAGCATAACTGTACTGTTGTATAGTTAATATTATCATTATTACTGTTATAGCCGGTATAGAACACTTTTTTCACTTAAATGCAAGAAATCTCTTGTTCTTAAACATATTGATTTTATCATTAACTAACGATCCACCCTCGCTTCGCTTTGGGATCGTCCCTAGATAGATACAAATCTATCCCACGAGAACCGTACATTTTTCCGGGATGATATATAGCCTATAGCCTTCCTCAGTTAACGGGCTATCTAATGCAAAAAGAATTTTTCAAATCGGATTAGTAGTTCCTGAGATTAGCGCGTTCAACCAAACAAACAAACAAACAAACGCTTCAGCTTTATAATATTAGTATAGATTTTTAAACTGAAATAAAGGATAGGTATACAAAAAATATGTGAAGCAACCCACAATGTCATCAGTACTCCATTTTTAATATGTAATACAGAAAGATGATTAGAAACTATGCCGACTTAGCACAATTATAAGATGCATAGAAATAGCTACCATTTTAATTGTCAACCTGATGTAATAGCGACCTACTTGTTCCAAAAGGTAAAGGCGTGATACTCATATGCTTGCTTATGCAAAGCTTTCTTGGAGTTTGTTCGCAACATGGTCCTATACAAGCTTTGTTCTTCTTGTTCTTTTGTGTTTATAATATATATTAATACAAAAAATTTTACAAAAAGACCCACAAAACTGTTTGCACTGTTTGTCTGTGGGATCAGACTTATTTACTTACTTAACGATAGACTTATGTTATGGTATTTAAGGTTTAATTATTTTAAACTGACCATATAATAGTTTTTCCACGGGACCACCTGAAAAACTACACTGGTACCCCATAGTTTAGGGGAAGACTCTTAGTTTTAATTTACTCTAGTCAACGAGTCTTTCGTGTCATTAAATTAAATATAATATTATAAAAATAAAAAACCCGACTGCATAAAAGCTAACTAAAAAGATGAAAACAAGTTCATGTTAGAATATATAATTATGCAGTCGGAGACATATGTACATACGAGTGTGTACATCTCGCGGCAAGTATGAAACGTGTATGTCTCCGACTGCATAATGCTATATTCCATTGCGGACTTGTTTTTTTTTTTAGTTAGCTTTTATGCAGTCGGGGTTTTTATTTTTATAATACATTTATTTATTCACAGCTTTTTAAGTATTTTTAAGTAGGAAAATTAGTGAGAAAAGTTATCAACCAACTTTAAATCATTATATATCCTAAACTGTTATTTAAAATGAAAAATGATGAAAGAAACCTAAAAATGATTTTTAAATACCTATTCAACTATACCCCACTTGACATAGTTCGTCGATTTTCGTTTTTTTTCATTTTCACATTATGGAATCTAGCATCCTCCGTATTTAATTATTTTTATGTCACCTATCTAAGAACACTTGGACGAACACTTGGATACCTTAATTAAGGAAATCCACTGAGTGGTTTGGAAGATATGAGGGAATAAAAAATATTACAAACATACTAAGATAGACTCGAAAAACATAACCTTTTCCTTGCAGTCGGGTAAAAAAAGTTGAATTTTACCGCATAATTTGTAGATATATTCTTTTTAAATTACAATGCTAGACTTCAGAATACTTGCCATTTTAAGTTTTGCAAGACATGAAGCAAGTAGCCAATAATATCATTTATTTTGTTATGCATTATGAAGACATCTTTAGAAAAACAATGTCCGCTGAGTCTCGCTTTTCGCTGTTACTTTTGTTGTTAAAATCATTGAGTCTTAAAAAGTCAGTAAGAGCATCTCCGAGATTTTAATTTTTTAACAAACAATACCGTCTTGCTTCCCTCGACTAAATCTTTGAAGTGATGATTATAAAGGGCTATTTGGATACTTTTCTACTTGACGACGTTTGGTTCAGTTTGTAATGACCCTACTTGCTGTGCACGCGGTCGCGGATTCGAGTCCCGCTGGGATTCATTTGTGTGATAAACACGAATGCTTGTACTCCAGTCATGGGTGTTTATATACATTTAAAGTTATATATGTGTAGTGTATCAACTATCTGGTATCCATAACACAAGCCTCGTAGCATACCATGGAACTAGATGGTGCTGTGTGTTTAATGTCTCAACATATTTATTTTTACTATTTTTTTTAACAAATTTTTAAAAATACGCTCAAATTATGAATATTACCGAATTTTCGCCCCCACCTTTACTCGCGTACAATTGTTTTGCTTTTTTTTTCAACGTCCTTAGGCAATAAATTAACAAAAATAACCTAATAAAAATAACGCTTAAATTGATTACTTAAAAATAACTAAATTATAATTAAACTGATTTACAACTTAGCACATAGATAGACCATGTCCTGAATTTGTACTTAGGATATTTTTCATCCCAATTTATCTAATGGTGTCCTGTGGGACATTATATTGTTAAAAACCGAGTAAAGCAATGACCAATCATTAGTGTCTAATGAAATATTATATTAAAAGCTCCAACTCATCGCAGAAGCTTATTCCTGGTTACCGGAAGATCATGAAACATCATAATAGGTATACATTTCAATTAAGCTCGTTCAGATCAAACGGCAAAGTTAGTTTCAACCAAACGGTTGGATTTTCAGACAAGTTAGTCTACTCTAGAATATTTGGGTATAGGAATTCAGTCCACATGAAACGCTAACAAGTTTTGATCTAACATTTCATTATAATTGGTGTCTTCAATGGATGTATAGTTAATATAATAAATTATATAAATTATTTTAAAAAAAAGAAATGTTACTTGACAAAATTGTTTTTTTTTAAATTTGGCAAAATTACACATGGCTATATTATATGTTTTAGTGTTTGAAGGTTGTCTGTTTTTAAAATGTCAGTCTGTTTCTGGTTAAAAAGCAAATCTCATGAACCAAATGAATTTGAATAGAACATTTCTTTTATCTGAATTAACAACTTAAATAAATTTTATCGCAGTCGATCAGATCTAAATACATTTTAGAGTGTACTATTCTACACACACTCTTATTAACCAAGTGAGAGATTTAGGAGAAATGGTCTTAAAAAAAACGTACTCGCGAGCCAAACCGCGGACACTCGCTAGTATATTCAAATAATAATAATGTCCTTTACGCCGATTTCGGCTACGGCACCTAATCTGACTGACATTACAGTGCACAAGTATGCGCACAAACACAAACTTCAAACTCTGGGGGTATCTTTCTACACAACAGTAAAAATTAAAAGCAAGACCCGACAGCTTTAGGTACTTCCCGGAAGTGAACACCATCAACTTCCCAACTCGGAGCAGTTACTGAGTATTTTTTGGCACAAAAATCCCATAACTATACTTGACTCGACCCGGAACTAGAACCCAAGACCTACGGATCTACAGGTGTACCTACTAGCTACTACAATAATGAGTTAGTAATACATATTACAGTAGTAGTGTCCTCCTGACTCAGTTGGCCAATCTCATTGACACTAGCCAACTGCGCAGGAGATATTATAGTGCACAAGTGTACGCATAGACACAAATGCACTCTCTACTCTCATACTCCGGTGGGACGACACGAGATACGACCGGTGGGAGTTAAAATACACCGCCAACTTCCCAACTCCGGGCTATCACTGAGGCTTACTATACAGAAAGACTCAATAACTAAACTTGACCCGACCCGGAACTCGAACCCAGGACCACCGGGGAAGCAGTCATACTTGCTAACCACTACACCACCGAGACAGTTAATACATAATATATACAAAATATAACTCTTGAGAAATATAGCAAAAGTAATAAAAAAGCTTAAGCTTATAAAGTTCGACTTCAGGCGTAAGTCTTGACGTCAATTGAAGCAAGTTTATTTATTTAGGACCAAGCGTTTAACGACCTACTAATTTTGTCGAAAGATGGATATAAAATGGCAAAGCTATTTATATGATAAGCATATTATAAATAATATATTATAAATCAGAAACAAAAGGATAGGGTAACAATATAAGGGTAGCACGTTTGATTCCCTCTAGAAGTAGGTACACCGTCTATATGCCTGGTCAGGAAAACCAAATCAGGCGATTTGGTGATTCGGTGAATCGGCAAAACTCGTAGTCTTCGCATTACTTTTCAAACACAAGTTAAATATATTTTTTTAAGGACTCTCGTCAAAAAAGCTCATAATAAGCTTTATATGATGTTAATCCCATCCCATTATTATTATTATGGTGCCTCGGTGGTGTAGTGGCTAGCATGTACGGCTGCACACCCAGAGGTCCTGGGTTCGAGTCCCGGGTCGGGCCAAGTTTAGTTATTGAGTCTTTCTGTATAGTAAGCCTCAGTAACAGCCCGGAGTTGGGAAGTTGGCGGTGTTTCACCCCTGTGCCTCGGAGAGCACGTAAAGCCGTCGGTCCTGCGCCTTAACTCTCACCGGTCGTGTCTCGTGTCGTCCCACCGGAGTATGAGAGTGACGGGAATAGAGAGTGCACTTGTGTCTGCGCGTACATTTGTGCACTATAATATCTCCTGCGCAGTTGGCTAGTCTCAATGAGATTGGCCGCCGTGGCCGGAAACGGCCAGGAGGACATTATTATTATTATTATTATTATATTATCGCATTAATTTATTATTATTATTAATATTACAAATATGAAAGTTTGAATAGATGTTTGTTACTCAAACACGCCAGAACGGCTGACCGGATCTGGATGAAATTTAGCACAGAGATAGATTATAGTCTGGAATAGCACATAGGTTACTTCTTATACCTGAAAAATGTATGGTCGTGGAATAGATTTTATATAAATAAATAAATAAGTTATAAATGTATACAATTAAAAAAAATAAAGTGAGTTAAAAGAAAAGTTAAAAGAAATAAAGAGTGTACACGCGCAAGAAATAAAACTTCTGTGGGTTATCGGAACTCTTTATGAAATTAAATTTATGTTTTAAATCATTACAATAGGTGAGATATTACAATCATATATTTGTAAAATATCATTTAAGAAAAGAATATAATATTATACATCATTTGTCAGACAATAACAACGGTTACCATGGCAACAAACGTACGTACATTTTTTCGTAACGCATTCACCAGCTTACCCCCCCCCCCCCCCCCCCCCAAGCCAAGCCTGCATAATGAAGTTTTACTTCAATAACTATAATCAAGCAATAGTCACTTGTAGTCTTGAGTATCGAAGATAGAAGACAATTTACACAGCGCAAGTTTTAGAGCAGTAAATGGTATATTAATCATTTCTTAAGCCTTCGATGCGCCAACTTTTCCTCACTACACTATCTTAAGTTCAAGATTTATGCCAGTCACTATAGTGAACGATATAAAAACGTAATAATAGTATTGGACTAAGATCCGGCTGTAAGATTGCTACGTTAATAGCGTATTTAATGAAAATCATTTTTTTATGTGCATACAGTAATGAAAGGGACAATATGTTTTAATCGGGGCACCTATTAAAATGTGCCCGCTAGTATGTTTAATTAAATAAATAATAACTGACTTTTTGGAACAAAATCGATGCACTTGTTACTTAAATGAATTATACTCCAATTCACAGAAATATACGTAGAGAACATGAAAAGTGATAGCTGCCGTTGCGCACTTGGGCGCAACCTCTTCGCAGCCAGGTGTAAGCAGGTCATATTTTGTTACATTTATACGTTCATGACGTATATTCATAATTTATATATCAAATTAAAGCTATATGTAAAAGTGGCCGCAAAAGAAAGAAAAGAAGGAAAGAATATAATATTATATATTATATGTCAGACAATAACAACGGTTACCATGGCAACAACTCTACGTATATTTCTGTGAAGTGGAGTATAATTCATATTAATAACAAATGCATCGATTTTGTTCCAAAAAGTCAATTATTATTTATTTAATTAAACATACTAGCGGGCACATTTTAATAGGCACCCCGGTCAAAACATATTGTCCCTTTTATTATTGTATATAAAAAAAATATTTTGATTAAATATGCTATGAACGTAGCAATCTTGCAGCCGGATCTTAGTCTATATAATGAACGATACAAAAACGTACGTAATAGTATAGCTTAAAACGTAAATACATACTTTCGGACTACTGTATTGATGAGCTAATGTAGGATTATCGAAGAGTTTTTATCAAAACAAATCAAATAAGCTTAAACTCGAAACATTTTTTATTCAAATAACCTTTGAAGTTCTCAATTATCCCTTCATTGAGCTTTTCTAATGATGTATCCAGAAGGCTAGTGGTATAAAACTTGCATTATAATCCGGATTCCAGATAAAATGTTTTAGATCAATAATATAATACATAGAAGTAGGTTAATACCCAAGATTTGATTAAATTGAAAAATATAGTAGCGAAAAACTTTACAAGTGTTTATGTACAAGTATCTTTTCTTATAGAATACTTAGAAAAGATTGCTTTCTACAATAGTTGAAGAATAGAATAAGAATATTTAATATAAATAAATGAAGTAAAAAAAGGCAGTGGTAGCCCAGTGGTAACGCGCCCGGGAAACCGAGTGAAGCGGGTTCAAATACCGGGTCTCACAGCTCTGATATTTTCATGTGCGAATCATTTTCCAACATGATTACCACTTGGGTTACGGTAAAGGAAAACATTGTGAAGAAATCTGCATTTCTGAGAGAACCTAGCAAGTTTTCCAAGGACATGTGTAGTCCACCAACCTACACTTGGCCAGCGTAGTGGACTATGGCCTGATGCCTTTCGTATTGAAAGGAGGCCCGTGCCCAGCAGTGGGACGTTAAAAAGGGCTGAAAACAGTATTTACTGTAGATCCAGTCTTTTAGTTATATAATTTCAAATATCACCGGTCAGTCTCCAACGTGATTGTTCCATTAAACGTGACACTGGCGAAATAATTTGTACTCAATTAATTCGCACGGATTTCTTAGAATTTGTCCGGGAGGGACTAGCACGCATTATAAATAATTGATTTGAATTGATTTCTGTTCTTGAAGGTTGCAGAATGACTTGCTTTACCAACGATTAAGTCTAAAAGCAGTTATACTTTTATTTTCTCTTGAGATATTTATTTATTTATTTATTTATTCATTTATTTATTATAAAGGCTTATTAACTAATACATAAAACATTCATTTAATATAATAATATTTCGCTATTTTTATATAAATTTATAATGAATAATAAAGTACCTATTTTATTTAAATTTTATGTGGTTACGAGTATATAAGAAGCCATTTAAGTTGTACAACAAACAAAAAAGAAAAAAATCTAATCTAAATATTTAAATACATTTTCTTTTAAAATAAATTTAGGTTATCAGAAAAAATATCAATAAACACACAAATAACTATTTTCCTTCTGTTTGAGAATAATCTTAGTTTAATAGCGATGAGACAATCCCACAGTATAATGTGGCAGCATACGAACCTAGTAAAGATCTCACTTATCTAACAGACTTTACGTACCTCGGGGAATACGAAAAGCAATTATTGTGCCTAATTACTACTAGAAGGAAAGGAACTATACAGTATACACTCCTTTCTTTATTTAATACTAATTCTTAGCCGCGAATTCGCTCGCGTGGTAATTTGTAGAGGAACTAAAGGTAGCCCATGATGTTCCCAGGATGCAATTTATGTCCTAGAAAATTTTTGTCGAAATATGTTCAGCGGTTTAAGCGTAAAAAGGTAATAGACAAAAGTACTTTTTCATTTATAATAATAGTGTCGATTATTATGAATATTTACTAGCGACTCACCCTCGCTTCTCTCGGGTTCATCCCTAGCTTGGATATAGTAAAATGGATATAGTATGTTATCCTTAAGAGATAGACATATGCCATCGCGGACTTTTTTGTAGACCTCTTTAAGGTGTACAATACTGTAGTACATTATTTTGATCTATCTCGTAGAGTTCAGCCAGCGTTTGCAATGTAAGCGCAAAAAAAATGTGTTTATTTGCGACATCACATTAGAAACCTCTAAAATTATCAGTGTTTCTCTACTATATTATGCATATATTATACTTATAGACCTTCCTCTTGAATCACTATCTATTAAAACAAACCGCATCAAAATCCGTTGCGTTGTTTTAAAGATCTAAGCATATATAGGGGCAGAAGGACAGCGGGAAGCGACTTTGTTTTATACTATGTATTGATTATTTATATGATAATTATTAAAATTTATTTAAAAGTTTTTTTTTTTTATCTACATATGTACGAATGTAATGATTAAAAAAATGTTATTGGATAGTATTCAGCCCTTTTTTAAAGTTCCACTGCTGGGCACGGGCCGCCCTTCAATACAAAGGGGATCAGATCATAATCCACCACGTTGGCCAAGTGCGAGTTAACGGACGGACAGACGGAGATTCTCTCGGACATGCAGATTTCCTCACGATATTTTCCTTCACCGTATGACAAGTGGTAATCATGTTGATAAAAATTCACATGTATAAAAATAAGAGAACCCGGATTTGAACCTATTATATCTTGGTTCAACCTCGGTGTACCAAGCGAGCGCATCACCGCTAGACCACCACTGCCATTACTGGATTACTTATTTAAAATCAATAAAATAACAGAAAAACTATATACATTTTCCGAATCACGCACAAATGCAGTATTATAAAGGGTCCAAATCCCAAATCGCATTGAATTATTAAGCTTCCTCAACATTGACTGATGAATACTTACACTCTTGTGGCATTTTTGGGGATAGGGGTTATTATTGGTTATTTATTTTTTTGATTTTTACCGACTTCAAAATAAGAGGATTAATTTGGTTGTCTTTATTGTATTATCTATGCCTTATCGTCATCTCAGTGCTTATTTGTTCAAACGGCCCATTTACTGAAAGAGGTTTTATAGGTAGGTTTTTATAGGTAAAAAGAAGAAGGTACTTAAGTACGTAACACTGCTACAGTTTAATAGATCTTTTTAAGAGGTATAATTCCGTAATAAATAAGACAAAAGAGCAACTGTTGACTTTATAGTTTTCTTAACAAAAAAAATATCCGAGTCAAAGACTTTGTTGAAATTGACATCTGATTATAATGGAACAAAATTAGAGTATTCGAAGTGCTTATTATAGTCTAAAGTATATCTACAGTACTAGTGTAGTATTATATTATCTGTGCTACAGTATATTTTGGGTTTGAGCACAGATCATATATAGAGGTTTGAGTTTCAATTGTGCAGTCCTCATTTTACTTTGCAAGGTTTACTTTTACGGCTAAACGACACTCTTGGCTCAGTTTGTAGTGACCCTACTTGCTGTGAGAGTGGTCGCGGGTTCGAGTCCCGCTAGGGGCAATCATTTGTGTAATGAGCACGAATGTTATTACTCCAGTCATGAGGGTTTATATTTATAATATGTATGTATTTAAAGATGTGAAGTGTACAAATTGTCTGGTGTCCATAACACAGGCCTTATACCTTACCATGGAACTAGATGGTGCTGTGTGTTAATGTACCAACATATTTATTTATAGCTTAAAAATAAAAAGTAAAAATATCTCAACTTTGTCTCGCAACGTAAATAACGAATGAGATGTTTGAAATTTTAACATAAAACCGCAGTAATAGAAAGCAAAGCTACAGAAAATAGTGTGACACGAAATAGTAACTTGGAGGATTTTATTAGATTTACGTGATTTCGCTCACGAATGTTTGGTATAAGGATCTCATGGTCACGAATATTTGTTTATATATTTATAAGGCTTATAAAATAAAGCCTGCTAAAAAATCTAACGTAAATAAGTTTAAAAACTGTGTTAACTTCTTTTAATAAATCCGCTAAAAAAAATCAGAAAAATATATTCTACTAGCGAATATATTCTATAAAATTTATATAAATAAAATATTTTCTACACATAGGTATGATGAGTTTTATATCCCTTACTTGAGAAATAATTGATTCCCCATACAAAGTTCCACCCCCTTTTCACACTCTTCAATGATTTCCGGGGTAAAAACTATCCTATGTCCTTCCCAGGGTCTCAAACTATCTCCATAGCAAATTTCATCTAAAGCGGTTCATCGGCTTAAGCGTGAAAAGGAGACAGACAGACAGAGTTACTTTCGCATTTATAATATTAGTATTGATTTAACATCTCAAAAAATCGCGTTTTAAGAAAGTATCATAATTTAAGGCAATGCTATATAAATTATTACTAAAGCAAATAATCGATTAAATATTACTATCAATCAATAAAAAATTTTCATCGATCATAAACTAGAAGGAAAAGTATGTAAATTTGCACAGAACAAAACAAAAATACACGAAATCCTTTTAAACCTGGCGAGATTTAACGTATCATAGAAGGGAAGTGTAGGCCTTTTGGAAGGCAATCCGTGTATAAATGCTAACTTCGTAGGCTGTTATCCTCAAATCCTGAAAATCTATTGGATATGCCCTGCATGGGGTTAGAGCATGGGTCTTGGTTACAAACAATGTGTATATGGTATTGTCATAAACGTTAAGGCTGTGTTTACAATTAGAAAAAAATAATAAAAAACTGATAAAATATAATAAAAAGGCAGTGGTAGCCCAGTGGTAACGCGCTCGCTTGGGAAACCGAGTGAAGCGGGTTCAAATCCCGGGTCTGGCACTTTTGATATTTTCATGTGCGAATCATTTCTAACATGATTACCAATTGCCTTACGGTGAATTAAAACGTGAGGAAACCTGCATGTCTAAGAAAACCTAGCAAGTTTTCGAAAGACATGTGAAGTCCGCCAACCGAACCGCGAGCCGAATTGAAGGGAGGCCCGTGCCCAGCAGTAGGACGTTAAAAAAGGCTGAATACAAAAATAAAAAAATTATATCTGCCATAAGACATTTGCGTCAAGATAAATCTATTGACGTATAAATCATCAAAATCGGTCCAAGTGTTTATGAGATTATTTAGGGTCGGAAAAACATCCACCACGATAACCAAAGGTGGGTTAGAGTACTATATATGTCTTTCGAAAACTAGTTAGATTCTCTCAGACGTACTTTCCTCACGATATTTTCCTTCATCATAAGTTCAGTAGTAATTACATTGAAAATAATTCACACACAAAAATATCAAAGGTGCAGGACAGAGGTTAATTATGATAGTTGAGTGTGTTACCACTGCCACTAGTGATGAAATTTGACAGAAGCTCAACGGAGTTATGTCACTGCCTCGGTGGTCTAGTGGTATATGGCCGCAGATCCGGAGGTCCTCAGTTCGAGTCTTACGTCGGACTAAGTTTAATTACTGAGTTTTTCTGTTAAAATATTCTCAGTTGTCTGGAGTTAGGCAGTTTGCGGTGTTTCACCCCTGTGCCTCGGAGAGGACGTGTCGCATCAGTCCCGCACCTTAACTCTCACTGATTGTATCGAGCAATTGTCCCACCAGAGTATGGGAGTGAGAGGCATAAAATGCAGTTGTGTCTGCACGCATACTTGTACACCTTAATATCTCCTGAGCATCTTGCTAATGTCAGTGAGATTGGCCACCGCGGCCGAAATCGTTCAGGAAGACATTATTAGAATTATATTAAATAAATATCTGTAATAGGAGAAACAATCGAAAGATATTTTTAAAGTAAATAGATTTTTTATCAGCTCATGTATAACCGGATTTATAGTAAGTATTCCAATCTCATGTAGATTCGCTAAATGCCTATGGTCCCGTCGAACCCAACTATAGCCCGAGACGCCTTTCCCTTTTCATTTCCTTCGTACACTCGTACAAACAAATGCCTGTTTGTGTGTGCAAAGTGACAGCGATAAAGTATTCATATAAAAATATGTATTTATAATAATAAATATGTTGGGAAATTAACACACAACACCATCTAGTTCCATAGTAAGCTACGAGGCTTGTGTTATGGATACCAGATAGTTGATACGCTACACATATATAACTTTAAATACCTACATATTATAAATATAAACACCCATGACTGGAGTATAAACTACAAAAATTCGTGCTCAACACACAAATGAATGCCCGCAGTGGTAATCAAACCCGCAAACGCTGGCAGAGCAAGTAGGGTCACTACAAACTGATCCAAACGTATCGTATTACCTAAAATTAAACAATATATAGTTATATTAATATTAGCTATTAATCGCTGTAAGTCAGACCTCAGCTTTATCTCCGAACCTTCAATTTCCTTTTTCCAATCTATGATATTGAATTGCTTTGGTAGAACATAATGGAACACTTATTTCATGTGAAACACATTGTGTATGTATTTAGTTTTATTTTCTACATCACGCGAAGCTATCTTGAACGTTTTCTTCTATTTATTCGTAGATCATGCGATTGCAGTGTTTATGGAATACTTGTAATTACCCGCGGCTTCGCTCGTGTTATAGGTATTATACATAAAAAAGGGATGCGTGTAATCTTTACGCGCAGTTGAAGTAAAACTTCTTTGTCAAATATCGCAATTAAATTAAAATAAATCAATAAATAAATAAGGCGTATTAGGCATATTACAATTATATATTTATAGTATATCATATACGGAAAGTATATAATCTATACTTAATATTATAAAGCTGAAGATTTTGTGTGTTTGTTTCTTTGAACCCACTAATCTCAGGAACTACTAATTTGATTTAAAAAATTCTTTTTGCATTAGATAGCCCATTTATTGAGGAAGGCTATAGGCTGTATATCATCCTAGAAACCATATAGTTCCCGTGGGATAGATTTGTTTTTGTCTAGGGACGAACGCGAAGCGAAGCGAGGGTGAGTCGCTTGTATTCTATATTTGTCAGACAATAACAACGGTTACAATGGCAACATGGCAATGTATTCTACCTCATTCTCTCGACTTAATCCTATATATTTATATGTTTGTCTCTTTTTAGTGTCGCATTTTCGTTTCATCGAGTTTCAAATCACAACGATTCTAAAGAAAGTTCACTTCAAAAGAAGTCCATGTGATAATCAAAGAGATAAGTTATTTCCATTCGGCATTTCACGTCAATCCCTAATGTCGTTGCAACGTGAACAAGGTACAAACACGCTCCCTCACACTCATAACATGAGCGTGATACGTACTACCCATGAGATTGTTCGTGGAGTTTTATTGTTCAGCCCACAACCCCTGTAAATAACCCCTGCTTCTTAAGTATGTGTAGAACGGTGAGCTAGATAATGATCTATTACATGTATTGCAAATAAATAAAATTGAAGTGTCTGTTTGTAATGTCAAAATAACAGGTTTTTAGTAAATACATAAGAAATTATATACGGAACTTATAAGAAAAAAATAATCTTAATTTTTTTTCTGCCTGTCTCTTTGTCCTAGCTAATACGAAAAGGTTGGACCGATTTTGACAGGACTTTTACTGGCAGATAGCTGATGTTATAAGTCTAAGAGTAACTTAGGCTACTTTTATTTAAAAAAAAGAATTAGAGTTTCGCGCAGAAAAATTAAACCCATGAAATTGTGAACAAAAGTAAATAATAATGACGAGCTTAATTATTATATTAAAAATTAACGACTCACCCTCGCTTCGCTCGGGGTCGTCCCTGGCTAGCTTCCCCATACAAACTTTCATCCGCATTTTCACCCCCTTAAGGGATGATTTCCGGGATAAAAATTTTCCTATATCCTCCCCAGGGTCTCAAACTATCTTTTTACCAAATTTCATCTTAAACGATTCAGTAGTTTCGGAGCCTATTCGATGCAAGCAAAAAAACAAACAAACAAATCTTTCTTCTTTATAATATTAAGTATAGATGATGACTAACCCTCGCTTCACTCCCGTGCGAGATGCGTCCCTAGATGCCTAAACTAGTAGCCTATATATTACTCCAGATTATAGCCAATCAGTGTATTAAAGTTCACGCCAAACCGTCCGGCCTTTTCAACGTGAAAGAGTAACAAACACACCCACACAAACATTTTTAATAGTTATCCGACATTAAAAAGTGTCATTGATATTCATATAGCTCTTTCTATATGATATACATTTAAACATACAGACCGACATAGAAACTTAAATAAATTTTCTCATTCATAAATCATTTTCTAACTCTTTTAATAAAAAAGTTACATTTTCCATTTTTAAGTCAAGTGGTCATTGAGAATGTAAGGGCAGAAGCTATGCGGTATCGATTCTTAAGGAGTGTACACACACTCTTCAAGATCCCCGTTCCTTGGTCCAGAGGGATACTTGTTAGCTTCCATTAAGAATATAACTAGTAACTCGCCCTAGTTCTGTTTTTACTCATTTTTTTTCTTTATTCTAAATGAATAAGAACACGAACAGACCAACAACATTCATGTGCATAAATAACATAGTTTAAGCATAAATACTAGGAGCAAATACAAACTTGTATTACCTAAGCTTCTACTGCTAGATTAAAAAAATGTTAAAGATCGTTTGTGTGTTAAAGGTTATTATCCAATTGATGATTTTATAGAATATGGCTCTCTTTAGAAATGATGTGATACCCTCCATTTTTAATGTTGTGGAATTATTGTAATTTATGATTTTACTTACAAAACTTAACATAACTTAACTTACTTGAAAGTAATTCTTCAGCATTTTTTTAATTTATCTGTTATCAGAGATCACCCTTATGGAATTAGAACTTATTATTTTTTTTTAAATAATTTAAAAATTAACTTAGATATCGCGTAATATATCTACAACGAAAGGATGATGTCGCCAACCGTTTTAATAAAAAGCCGGCCGAGATCGAGTTGGACTCGCGCACGAAAGGTTCGTACCATTATCTATAAAAATGCCAAAAAAATCATGTCTGTTGTATGGAAGCCTCCCTAATTAAATTATTTATTTTAAAAGTAAATATATAACTAAATATTCTGTGAATATTTCAAGCGTCTACCTGTTGTCGTTATCAATATCGAGCAAAAACGAGCAAAAAAATTACGTTTGTTGTATGGGAGCCCCCTCAAATATTTATTTTATTCTGGTTTTTAGTATTTTTTGTTACAGCGGCAACAGAAATACATCATCTGTGAAAATTTAAACAGCTTACTATCACGGTTCATGAGATACAGCCTGGTGACAGACGGACAGACAGCGAAGTCTTGGTAATAGGGTCCCGTTTTACCCTTTGGGTACGGAACTCTAAAAACTTCACTTTTTGTAATTGATCAAAAATTACAAACTGCTACTGCTTCAATAAAAAGCTTTTAAAATAAAAGGCGTTTATTTAACATTAGGCATAAAAACTTCACAAAATTCCAACTTACTTAAACAACTTACGATCTTAGACTTTATACTAAGATTTAATTAAACCGAAACAAACAAAATTATATTAGTCAATAGAAGTTTCCAATAAATATTGGGGCTGTGGCGTATGCGAAAAGTTTTATTTACAAAGAGACGTGGGCGTATCGTGTGTAGGGCACAGTATTACCACGGCAAAACCTTACAATACTTACGTATAAAATATATACGTGAAACATAAAATTTTGTTGATATAATATAAACTACTAAGGCAGTGGTAGCCCAGTGGTAACTCGCTCGCTTGGAAAACCGAGTGAAACGGCTTCAAATCCCGAGTATCGCACCTCTGATATTTTCGTGTGCGAATCATTTCCAACTTGATTACCACTTGTTTTACGGTGAAGGAAAACATCGTGAGGAAACCTGCATGTCTGAGAGAACCTAGCAAGTTTTCGAAAGACATATGAAGTCCGCCAACCGGCACTTGGCCAGCGTAATGGACTATGGCCTAATTCCCCTCGTATTGAAGGGAGGCCAGTGTCCAGCAGAGGAACGTTAAAAAGGGCTGAATACAATATAAACAACTATTATCTATATTTATATACATTTGTATAATAATAAGTAAAGCTAAAGAATTTGTTTGTTTGTTTTTTGTTTGTTTGAACGCGCTAATCTCTGAATGTTCTGATCCGTTTAGAAAAAATCTTTTTGAGTTTTGTAGCCGTTTGCTATTTATTGACGAAGGTCATCTTACAACAAAATTAAACAACGTGGTAGATGACTTTAGTTGTAAATCTATTGTAGATGTCGCTCAGACCTATGTATATCAATGTCCATAGGGTCTATATGTACAGGCTACATTAATATCCCATGGAAACCAGATATTGTACTCATAATAGCAATAAAAGTATGTAGGTTAGAAAAATTGCTATGGCTAATCTATACATATAATAAAATTGTAACTAAGCAGAATCTGTACATTTGACATTATTATCGATACAGAGGCCGAATATATCATTTTTTGAATTTTTGTCTGTCTATCTGTTACCGCATCACGGGAAAACCACTGGAGAGATTTTGATGAAATTTGGTATGATGATAGATATCAGATAGGTTATCAGGGTCAACATATAGGATACTTTTTACTGCGGAAAAATATCTCATCTCTGAGAAATCTATACTAAACCATAAAACGTAACTAGGGGCGAACCCGAGCGGAGCGTGGGTGAATCGCTAGTATAAACTTAAAAGTGATTAAAAATGACATATACGAGCGTTATGTCACGTGGTCAGAATATGTCATTCCCGTATAACATATAGTTTCCTAAGCGATAGGGACTGTAGATTTCAACTGGCACACTTTGAAGCTATTAACAAGAAGATTGAATTGAATTGAGGGACTGTTGATATGTAACTGTCACCTTGTCTAAATGGGCTGTCTAGAGTGTGGACAATGCTTAGTCTGAAATGGGTCACAATTCGTGCTGTGAATTACTTAAATCTCATATTCTTGGTTAAATCAACAAACCACACAACTATTATTAATGCGAAAGTTTGTATGTATGTATCTTACTCCTTCGCGGTAAAATCGCTGGACAGATTAGGATGAACTTTACGAGTTGTAGACAGATAGACTACGACTGCGCTAAAATAATGCTACCTGATTAAAGTACCTGGGCCACGGAGCTTTGCTCGGAGTTCTTTTTTGTTATATCGTATTTTTAGATAAAAAAAAACTGAAAACTTGAATAAATACAAAAAAAAAAACAAAAGTAAAACTTTGTATCCGATCGGGTTTCGACCCCGGACACCTGTGAATGTCAATCTTGCGTTTTGGCCGCTTAACCACGATGCTTATACACGAGCGTAAGAAATTATCGACCATATTTTGCGTGGAATAATGTGAAAGAAAATCTCATAAAAACTCGAAAACACGCGTTTTCCCAGACATAAGACTAATCTAGATCGATCTTTCGCCCCCGAAGACCGCCACATACCAAACAGCGAAATCGTTAGAGCCGTTTCCGAGATCGCTGGTATAAATAAATAAATATACAAGAATTGCTCGTTTAAATATATTAGATATAAAAGACACTAGTGACAAACGCGAGCAAAGCTAAGGTAAGTCGCTAGTAGATAAAAATCGATTTAAATGAGAGGAACTAAGATCGAGTTTTATTATATATTTTTAAAGTTTATAATTTGGTGTAAAACTCGAAACTCAATCTGACGAAAAATAAACTCATTGCAAGGCACGATACGATACGAGGAAGTAGCCGCGAATTACGACACAAATAGTATCAAGTAGGGCCAGGAGACCAAGCAAATGAGCAAACGAAAAAGCATACTTTATATTTAGTTTAAAAATAAATAATAATAAATATGCTGGGACATCAACACACAGCACCATCTAGTCCTATGGTAAGCTACGAGGCTTGTGTTATGGATACCAGATAGTTGATACACTACACATATGTAACTTTAAATACATACATATTATAAATATAAACACCCATGACTGGAGTACAAACATTCGTGTTCATCACACAAATGAATGCCCCCAGCGGAACTCGAACCTGCGATCGCTGGCAAAGCAAGTAGGATCACTACAAACTGAGCCAAACGTGTCGTCAATCATCGTTTATATTTATGTATTCACTTCGCTCCTAAGGATCATAACATGATTAATATAATATATATCTTCTTTCTTCTTCTTTATTCTGTTCTTAATTTCTGTAGGTCAAACTCTTCTTTAAATGTCGTATCAGAAGTGTTTATTACATTTTTCCACATTCATCTTCAGTTTGCTTCAAGATGGTAATCGGGAGTCTTGTCAGGGCTTTGACTTAGTCCGATCAGTGGCTAAGTGAGTCTTCCTAGAAAACCTTCCTCAATAAGTGATGATGACGATGTCCTCCTAAAGGATTTCAGCCGCAGCGGCCAATCTCACAGAGACTGGTCCACAAGTGTATGCGCAGACATCAGTGCACTCTCTATTCCTTTCACCCTCAAATTCCAATAGGATGATAATTCGAAACGACTAGGGAGAAGTTAGGCGCAGAACCGACGGCTTTTCATGCTCTCCGAGGCACAGGGGTGACACACCGTCATCTTCCCAAACTCCAAGTTGTTACTAGGACTTTCTTAAAAAAAGACTTTATAACAAAACTTGGCCCGACTCAGGATGGAACAGTTCTGCAGCCGTACATGCAAGCCACCACTGATCAATACAGTTAATAAGTATCTAGGCTACAATATGCAAAAACAATTTAATAAAAATATACTTAAAAAGCTATAAAATATAGTTTTAGTCCCATAGAGTTTCTTTCACCATTTCCAACCATTTCGGAAAGATAAAGCTTCAGTTCTGAGCTTTATCTTTCCGAAATGGTCGGTTCCAGAATCGTGATATTCAGTAAAAAATTGTAATCATCATAATGACTTTGAATAGTGGGATGAACATTTCATCTAAGATGACGGGTGCTGCAAGCTTTTGGCACTTGTATTCAGCCCTTTGTAACTTCCCACTGCTGAGCATGGGCCTTCCTTCAATACGAGGGGGATCAGGCCATAGTCCACCACGCTGGACAAGTGCGGGTTGGCGGACTTCACATGTCTTTCGAAAACTTGCTAAGTTCTCTCAGACATGCAAGTTTCCTCACGATGTTTTCCTTCGCCGTAACGCAAGTGGTAATCATTTTAAAAATGATTCGCACATGAAAATATCAGAGTTGCGAGACCCGGGATTTGAACCCGCTTCACTCGGTTTACCAAGCGAGCGCGTTGCCACTGGGCTACCACTGCCTGATACTTAATCAAATCTGATTCTCACAACATCTGATTTGGTACTTAATCAAACGTTATTTATTAACCCACCATTTAACATTAGGGTAATTACGAGTAACAAGTGTTTCCTAAACAGCACAGTTCACTGTTTGCTATAAATTCATTAATAATAAAATAATGTTTCCATTGCATAGTACCTGAGATTCCACAAACAATTGAAGACATGAATGGATGAAGGTGATATGTCGCATTTTTGAATTTTTGCTGTTTTATGCATGGATGTAGGTTTTATGTGTATATTAACAATTATAAACCTTAAAACAGCCATATTTATGACTATTATAGAAATTAAATACTTGATGAAGGTGTTATGTGCACTATTTTTTGACATCAATATTGGATGAAGGTGTTATGGGCACCTAACATTCTTATACAAGCCAAAAAACGTAAAAAAATCACTTTTCTACAGTGGATGAAGGAGCTATGTTTAAACATAACACTTTTCCCAATATTTTTAAGTAGCTTTGCACTGCACTTCAATGAATGAAGGTGTTATATGCTGAACATATCGCTTTCATTCACGAAACGGCGTCATCTTTTCGTTCCGTTTATCCTCGCACTTTTGAAAAATGAACGCTCGTGCCGCTTAATGTCGTCCAAAATAATTCAACTATATTAATAAATGGATATCGTTGACTCAAAAAACAATGGCAGGAGCCAAATCAAGAATAAAACAAATAGTCGAAGTTGCGCTTCATCATAATTTGGTTGAAACATCTTTAAAAAACATTGTGTACGGCAATTCTAACCTAAAAAATGTTCGCAAAGGTAATACTTATTTTGTTTCTTTATTTGTAACTATCAGAACTCGCAGCTTTGCTCGCGATCAAACTACGAAAAATACGAAATTTCATGCAAATATGTCCAAGGAATAAAAAGTTTCAAACAAATTTTCATCCCCTATTTCACCCCCTTGGGGTTGGAATTTCGAAAAATCCTTCTTTAGTGGCTGCTTTTATCATATGAAGAATACGTGTGCGAAAGTCGTTTTCCGCTGTCCTTCTGTCCCTATATATGCTTAGATCTTTAAAACTGCGCAACGGATTTTGATGCGGTTTTTTAATAGATAGACTGATTCAAGAGGAAGGTTTATATGTATAATACATGCATAATTTAGTAGAGAAACACTGATAATTTTAGAGGTTTCAAATGAGATGTCGTAAATAAACACTTTTTTTGCGCTTACATTGCAAACTCTGGCTGAACCCTACGAGATAGATCAAAATAATGTACTACAGTATTGTACACCTTAAAAAGGTCTACAAAAAAGTTCGCGATGGCATATGTCTGTCTCTTAAGGATAACATACTATATCCATTTTACTACACCCAAGCTAGGGACGAACCCGAGCGAAGCGAGGGTGAGTCGCTAGTATTTAATAAGATAAGAAATTAAATGTTACATTTACATACTCTGGTTTTATAACTTGAGCATTCATGGTATAGACGGAACATCCAAATAAAGCTGTTTGTTGTAGATGGACTGAAAATATAGCGGACCGTGGAAGTTCTGAAGTCGCAAGTGCACTCTTAAGGTTTGTGGGGGTAGATTCGAGTTGCCTAGGTAAAGATCGTTTAATAATTTGGTCGGACTCTTGTGCTGGATAAAACAAAAAATTCAATTTAGTAACTGTTTCCTAAACTTTAAAGGCAGTGGCAGCTCAGTGAAAAGGCAAGGTAACCCGGTGGTAACGCACTCGCTTGGGAAACCGAGTGAAACGGGTTCAAATCCTGGGTCTCGCACCTCTGATATTTTCATGTGCGAATCATTTCTAACATGATTACGACTTGCATTACGGTGAAGGAAAACATCGTGTGGAAAGTTGCATGTTTGAAAGAACCTAGAGAGTTTTCGAAAGACACTTGGCCAGCGTGGTGGACTATGGCCTGATCCCCCCTAATATTTAAGGAACACCCGTGCCCAGCAGTGGGACGTTAAAAAGGACTGAATACAACCCTTTACCAATATTTGATCTTAAAAGGATATTTTACAATCATAGACCACAAATTTCCCAAAGTGGGGCATTCATGTTTAGACTCTGATAGAGATTTTGGGAGGATAGAGAAAGTACTTCGTAAAACTGATACAATCTATGCACCTGAGTAATATCGAAGCAGCAAAACGTCACGAAACAACATAGTAATTGATATGACTGTCCATTTCAGGAAAATAAAAGATTTGCAAGACAATTTGAATTTAATTAATAGGAAAAAAGATACAAATAATGGAAAAGTAAGTTTTGGGGATGGTGTAAAATGGATCAGAGTAGATAAATATGGTTCATATTTATACAAAGAACCATACGACGAAATAACACTATTTAAGAAGGTTGACATTTTAAAAAAAAGGGGTTTAGTTAATCCAGATTTTAAGGTGTCACGTGTAGATGGGAGAACATGGTACTATGTCGGTTGAAACATTTTTCTTTGTTTTGTGCTTATTTTTCTCGTTGATAAAGGAACTTGTCTCTTTCAGACTGAATTTTCGCAATTTGAGTTAAAATTTTCTTTTGTGGAAGAAGGAGTTATGTTCAGTTTTTTTTAAATAAAGTACTTAAAACTATTATTTTTTTAATTATTTCTCTCTTACTATAAAAATATGAAACAGTTTACGCCACTTGACAGCCATTTTAAATAAACACATTTGATACGTTTTAGAATATCTCAAAATGTTTATGCGAAACTTTGAGCTCAATTTTCTCGAAATTAGGATTTTGCGACATATCACCTTCATCCATTCATGTCTTCAATTTCATTTGTTATTCAGTTTCACGCGGGGAGCTAATGCACTGTTTTAATAAACCCAATGTTCATGTCTGAAAATAGGCTAGTGGAAAACATGTGTAGTCATCGGTAAATTTTGGTTTTAGGTCGTAAGTTCGAGTTTTGCTAGGGCACATATTCATTCCCTTCCATCATCCATTTTAAGAATAACAATAGATGTAACTGTCTTAATCTTAACATACCCATCACTGGAGTACAAAACTTCGTGCTTTCGACTATCACAAATGGATGGACGAGTGACCTAGTCTTCTGGCGATCGTACAATAGAAAAGATGTTTATCTATATATAAAACATCGAATTCTAGTGGCTGTACAGCTGCAAATCCGGAGGTCCTGAGTTTAAGTCTCAGGTAAGTTTGACAGTTGTTGGGCCTTCTGTTAAGATATTATCAATAGTGGAGAATCTGTCAGAGTTACCCCCCTCCCCCTCACCCCACCCCGCCCAGGCTAAATACACGCCTGACTGAAGCTTCGGTAAGTCGCTACTTCATCAGAATTAAGTATTTTATAAAAGATCCCGTTACTTTCGTGGACGCAACAGAAAATTAAAAGTACATTTGTATTCAAGGATAAACATCAAGTTTTACAGCCGGCGCTCATTTAAATCAATTTCGCAGAGTTCGTAAAACGTAAAACCAAGGATAAAAGTACTGCAAATTATAAAACTTTTGGATTGAAAACGCTGTCTTACAAGTAATGGTATACGCTATAAAAAGTATACATTGGAAAGGGGTTGAAAATTTCAATATGTCACATTATTTGAACATGTTTCTTACATATTATAATCATGATATTTTGTTTATTAAATGCTAAAATTTGTATGTGTGTTTGTGAAAACATACGCTGAAATGACTGGGCGGATTTTGATGAATATTAGTCCTGAATCTGAACATATAATAAAATTCTGAATCGAATCTGTACATTAAATATTTTTTGGAAAATCTTATTAAAATAGTCATTATTATCGATACAAAGGCCGAATCTATATTTTTTAGAAATTTTATCTGTCTATTTGTCTGTCTGTGACCGTATCACGAGAAAACCACTGGACAGATTTTGATGAAATTTGGTATGATGATACCTGGTTATCCGGGTCAACATATATGATACTTTTTACTGCGGAAATATATATCATCTCTGAGAAATGTATACTAAACCTTAAAACGTAACTAGGGACGAACCCGAGCGGAGCAAGGATGAGTCGCTAGTATACTATACGCAAAGGTTTTCTACTAGTAATCAAATATACCAAAAGATAGCGCTGCCTGTATAGAGATTATTGATACAAAACGCACCTAGAGATGCACTTGAGCGACGCCAGGGTAAGTCACTAGTGTAGCATATAGTATGTTTATAAAGGACTAGCGACTCACCTTTCCAGGATCTCAAACTATCTTCTTACCAAATTGCTTCTTAATCGGTTCAGTAGTTTCGGAACCTATTGGATGCAAATAAACAAAGAAACAAAAAATCAAATCTTTCCTCTTTATGATATTAGTGTAGACTAGCGGCAAGTACTGACTACACTTGGCGGCTTATATCAGAAATATTACACTTTGCCACTTCTTCTTTAAGAGATTGAATTAAAGCCAGTCACGACAAATAAGTTTCAACACAATTTACATATCATCAACGTACAGAAGATGTTGCGCCATACTAATATTATCAAATAAGTTAAGATTATTATCAGTAACTATGTCAATGCACACCTAAAACAAACCCTTTTAGTAGGTCGTTAAAATTTTATACAATAATAAAATATTAAGTTACCATCTCACCTCTAATTAATACCAAACTTATCTATGTATATATCTTATTATATAAAAGGCAAATTGAAATTTCGCACACGTATTCCTCATATGACGAAGGCATCCACTAAGAAAGGATTTTTCAAAATTCGAACCCCAAGGGGTTGAATAAAATTTCGTATTTTTCGTATTTTCCTTCTATATTCCCCACTGCTGGCATGAGCCTTCATTATAATACATGGGGAAACCATAGCCCACCACCCCAAACCATTGTAGGTTGGTAAACATCACATATCTTTCAAAAACCTAACCAGTCCTCTCAGACTTGCAGGTTTTCTCTCAATATCTTTCTTAATCGTATTAGCAAGTGGTAATAGGCAGTGGTAGCCCAGTGGTAACGCACTCGCTTGGGAAACCCAGTGAAGCGGGTTCAAATCCCGGGTCTCGCACCTCTAATATTTTCATGTGCGAATCATTTCTAACATGATTACCACTTGTCTTACGGTGAAGGAAAATATCGTGAGGAAACCTGCATGTCTGAGAGAACCTAGCAAGTTTTCGAAAGACGTGTGTAGTCGGCCAACCCGCACTTGGCCAGCGTGGTGAACTATGGCCTGATCCCCCTCGTATTGAAGAGAGGCCCGTGCCCAGCAGTGGGACGCTAAAAAGGGCTGAATACAATAATGTTGAAAATGAGGAGGCATAGGTTCTTATCCATTCTCCTATTTATCAATGGGTTATGTTGATATCGACATCAAAAAATCTCTACATACAGAGGTTTAGAAGCTTTTATACTAGTTCCGAATATTTTTTCGCGTATCAATTTAATTGGAGCGGAGCTTAGACCCAAATAATCGGATAAACTATTCATATGCAATTCGTTGAAATAGAAACCAACGTAAATATCGTCACTGCGAGTATGTCAAATTTTGATTTTAAATTGAAAAACAAAAGAATCGTTTTTTTGGTAATATGAGATTCGTTTACATATAGCTTGCTCTACAATAGAGGTCGCAGGTTCGATTTCGTTTTGAAAATGCAAGTTCACTAGTGTATCTAGTAAAATAAAAGAGTGACAGGAAACGATTCGTGGAAAATGAACAATCTGAATTCAAAACTGTATTTTTGTAACACTGCATTGCATTTATATTGGCCAGCGTGATGGACTTTGGTTTGATCCCCCTCGCATTGACGGGAGTCCCATGCCCAGCAGTGGGATGTTAAAAAGGTCTGAATACATGTATGTACTAGATGCACTTACAAATTAGTAGTCGTAGGTACTACTTAGAGCTAAGCAGTCTGAAAATGTAGCCTAATCTGAGAGAACTGCTAAAATAAGCTTAGCTGGAAATCAATAAGTTTGATTCAACGGGTTTTCTATCTCATTAAACTCTAAAATTAACTCATTGAAAAACAACGCACTGTAAAAACCACTATGTCTTAAACAGTGGAGAGGTTTTTTTGAAAATTCACCCCCTAAATGGCTTAGGATAAGGGATGAACAGTTGGTATAGAACGCGATGTTTTAATTTCTATAGATGGAAAATACAACAGATTTTAATCTAATCTTTAAAAAACAAAGTGTTTAACGATAATTTTGGTATTTATTTATTCACTCTTAGTTCTTTTGTTGGAAAGACTTCTCCCGGACCAAAGCTTGCTTGCTGCTTTGCTGTAAAGCTTTCTATGCATCGGGAAAAAAATCTATATATATAATAAAATTCTAAGTCGAATCTGTACATTAAATATTTTTGGAAAATCTTATTGAAATAGTCTTTGTCTTTCTGTCTGTCTGTCTTTTACCACATCAAGAGAAAACTACTGGACAGATTATGATGAAATTTGGCATGGCGATAGCTCGCTATCCAGGTCAACATATAAGGTACTTTATACCGCGGTAAAATATCTCATTTCTGTGAAAAACTACAAAAACTGCAATGTAAGAGTATACTAATATGTAAAACCTACAAATTTGGTTTTTTGTCTGAACGCGGGCGGAGCCGCGGGTAATGCTAGTAAAGAATATTATAGTTTCACAACGAAGATCCGAACCCATGCTTTACCCTCGCAATTACACAAACTATGCCAACACATTACCATCTACATACAAATTGTTGCAGTCGGTAATTACGCGAAGGAGTCATAAATAATATAAATGAGCGCCAAATTGTTTAAATGGTCGTGAGAACAATGGCTTTCTACTTAGAATGAAATACTTTAGTAAAATAGTTTGTTTGTACGCATTTTTATTAACATAAATGGTTGTATTTTGTTGTTTGAAAAAAAAAATTACGATCGTAGTAGAGTGGTAAAAATCTCTACGGGGATCATGAGTTCGAATTCCGCTTTAGCTCAATATTAAAACAAGCCAGTCAAGTACTGTACTTGGGCTGAGTGCAAGTCCGAGACCACGTCATAGATAATTTCGTCCCACCGGAGTATGGGAGTGACAGCAATAGAGAGTGCACTTGTGTCTGCGCGTACACGCGCTGCACTATAATATCTCCTGCGCAGATGGCGCAATAAATATCTCTTCTAGGAGAAACAATCAAAAGATATATTTAATTTTTTTTTATCAACTCATGTGCACCATAATTCTTCTGCGCTAGTCATCTTGACCGTAAAACGGTCAGGAGGACTTATATCAATATTTCTTAATGTAATTTCTTTTTGATTAAGAAAATAATTACTAAAAAGTACAAATATAGGTGGAAAATTCAAAGTAGTTGAAAAGCACGCCGTTATGCGGACCGAATATGACGTCAGAGTATATCATAACACAGCGATTAGCGATTTTGTCGCTACAAATTGAGTCGTCATTTTCTCTATAATATACTGTGACGTCACACCAAGCGCGCGAAATGGCGAGCGTTTAAAATATCCGTATCGGTATGATATTTTTATTTTTTTATACTAAATTTTAGTTTTTTAGAGTTGGATATTTTTTTTTACAATTATATAAAAATGTTAGCTATTATATCAAATAATAAAAAAAGCACACATATTCCCTATTATGTTCTTATCCTGCGTAAGTATCAACTAGAAGTAATCCCACACATTTGCATCTGCAAAGTATTCTGCGACGGAATAATATGCTTTGCTCGATAATATATTTTTATTTTTTTACTAAAATTGTTCAAGTGGCAAGATTAAAACAGAGTGTGGAACTTTATAATATACTAGCGACTCACTCTCCCTTCGCTCGGGTTCGTCCCTAGCTTGCTTCCCCATACAAACTTTCATTCGCATTTTCACCCCCTCAAGGGATGATTTCTAGGATAAAAACTATTCTATATCCTTCCCAGGGTCTCAAACTATCTTCTTACCAAATTTCATCTTAATCGGTTCAGTAGTTTTGGAACCTATTCGATGCAAGCAAACAAACAAACAAACAAATAAAACAAACAAACAAATATTTCCTTTTTATAATATTAGTATAGACAAGTATACGTACACCTTGTCCCATAAAAGACTTGCTCACTTTTTAAAGACGAAAGCTTGGCGTTATTAATTTCTCCTAATATCTAGTATTTATTTTAAGTCTATCACTGTTTCTTAAGTATGTAACAACGATGTTTTGTCGAACAGACGTAATATTACAATCTATATCTACACATATAATAAAATTATAACTGATCGCAGAAAAACTATTACTGGGGATCTTTATTGATGCAAAGGAACCTAAAACAATGATTTTTGGAATTTTTGTCTGTTTGTCTGTGCGTTTGCGCGCTTATGTCAGAAACAGCTTTACCGTTTCGTATACGGTTTTTACTAATGCATTGCGGTAAGCTTCACTTAACGTTAAGTATTTGTTTCATTGCAATCGCTTCATAAATGAAAAAGTTATGTCAATTTAAAGGATCAATTAAGAACGAACCCAAGCGAAGCAAGGGCTTGTCGCTAGTATACATATATTGAGATGCAACCGTATATAACGATGGTATGAAGGCTTTGGTGCACGAATATAAAAGTTGGACATATGTTATTGATGAGATACTGGAACTAATATTCGAGGTAGAAATTTTCCCATACGAAGTTTCTGCTCCAAGAGTCGTACTACGCAGTGAATACCAAGTATATCATAAACCTTACAACTAATCTTATATAATAAAATGTATTATTAAATATTAAAATTTTCTGAGATCTATTGGTAAGAGTTGGTTCAATTGCTTATGAATTTGCAAGTTTCCGTTTCCAAACGGTGCCAACGGGACCCTATTACTAAGCCTTCGCTGTCGGTCCATCTGTCTGTCAACGGGCTGTATATCATGAACCGTAATAGGTAGAGAGTTAAAACACATAGTGTGTACTCCTATTGCCACTATAACAACAAATAATAAAAAAGTAAGATGGCGAATTGCAAAATGGGCAAAATAGCACATACTACCTGCTAGCTAACTTTATTTTATAGTAAGCATCTGAAACCTTTTTTTTATAGTACCTAAGCTGAAACCACTCATAATAAAATGTCGTTTGTTTACGAATGCTTTTAACCTCTTTACGAAAAACTTGTAGAACAAATTTATGAAGGACACATTGGGAGGGAGCACAGGTCTTCTGCCCCCCCCCCTCCCTCCCCCTCCAACGTGCGTTCATCTTGTCGTGGTGGGGTGACTTATTAACGTCCGGCAATCCAGCCGGGCGCGAAGACAAGAAACGCCATTCGGGTAGCTCCTCGTACTTCTCTGATAACGAAGTGGACCGTTGGAGCAACCCTATGGCTGTCGTGCTATAAATAATTACCCACTTGAGTGAAATAAATGTATATCGCTAATCATTTTATAGAATTAAGCTGATAGTAGAGTCAGGTTGTCAAAATTAAACCTAATTATGATTTTCTAACTCTTCAATTTAACTACTAGGAAGCTCACGAATTTAGGTTCATTTTTTTTATAATATCAATACAGTTCTTGATTAAAATATACATAAGTATGGATATGTCAGCACATTTTTTATGCTTTAGTAAACTAAAATGTATTTTTTCTTAAAACTACACATTATAACAAACTTTTTTTAAAGATTTCACGCGATCAATATCGAGTATCGAGCACATCAAATCGTAGTTGCGGCAGTGAACTGTGACAGGTGACAACATGAAGTACAATGGTTATATATGAAAGCTATTTTAACTTGACTGGGATGCATATAACTTCGAAAAATCCTTTAATGGGACTAATAATATTAAATAAGCAAGTAATGAGCAGTGGTAGCCCAGTGGTTGGGGATGCGGATTCAAATACCAGGTCTCGCACCTCGTTTTTTAATGTATAAAACATTTCCAACATGATTACCACTTGTCTTACGATGAAGGAAAATATCATGAGGAAACCTGCATGTCTGAGAGAACCCAGCAAGTTTTCGAATGACATATGAAGTCCGCACCCCCACTTGACCATCGTGGTGGACTATGGCCTAATCCTTGTGTGGATGAAAGGCCCGTGCCTAGCAGAGAAAGAAATAATTCTTGAAACTACCTTACCCTAGACTCGAACCCAGGACCTCCAGATTAACACACGTACATGAAAAGTGCTAGAACGAGGTAAATTTTCAATATTTGACTGAGATTATTTACTGTAATAGAGCCGTATATACACATAATGTTTCTATTGCACACATAAAGGAAGCTTTACAGACGATATTTTGTGGAATCACTGAACGTTCTGCCTACATTATTGCTATAATCTATATATACATATTCATATGTATTTCCAACACAAAATTATAACGTCCATCGTAATAGGCTTAAGTTAATTATAGACTACTAGAAGAACCCGCGGCTTTTACTCCTTTATGGGATGAATTTCGAAAAATGGTAAAATACGTATTTATTTAATTGTATTGAAGAGTATTAATACCAAGTTTCAAGTAATACTAATCATAAATTATACTTTTTTGGGTTGTATTATAACGTGTTTTCCCATGGCAATGATTAAATCTCTCGCAGTAAAAAGTAGCCTATGTCACTCTCCAGCCCTTCAACTATCTCCACATAAAAAATCACTAAACCGTCAATCTATTTCGACGTGAAAGATGGACAGACAAACAAAACTACGAACGAACGAACGAACGAACGAACGAACGAACGAAAGTACGAACGGACGAATGAAGAACAAACATAAAAACAAACACACTTTCACATTTATAATATTAGTATGGACTACTATATAAGTAAAAAATTATATTCATATGTGGTGTATGTGTATTGTGTACACACTTGAGTAAAAAGTAGGCTACAGCTAGCATCTACGCACGAATCATCAATTAAGTGAGGGTAAATCGCTATATTATAAACTAGCAAGCCACCCTCGTTTCGCTACAGTTCGTCCTTAAGCAATTATTTAAATTGACATAACTTTTTCATTTTTGAACCGATTGAAATAAAACAAATACTAAATACTAGTGGCTCTAGACAAACAAAAACAAATCAATCCCACGGAAACCGTACATTTTTCCGGGATAAAAAGTAGCCTATTTGTTATTCTGATTTGTGAACTATATTATTTTAAAGTTTCATTAAAATCCAATCAGTAGGTTTTGTGTACTAAGCTGTATAAGTTACTTTAGTTTTTTAACTATCCCACGGGAACTCTTTAAAATTCCGGAATGAAAAGTATCTAAAATGTTGACCAGGGATATAAGGCACCACCATGCACAATTTCATTTAAATCGGTCTAATAGTTTCAGAGATTAGCCCGTACAAACAGACAAACAGATAGAGAAATAGAAATTAAAAAAAAACTGGATTCGTTCTATTTCACTTCTTACCTCCCCCTGACTTAGTTTTTAGAATTTTTTTCTATGTACAGACATTCGACCTCTACAGTTTTATTAAATGTATATGTATAAATTAAGTGAGGCTTGCCACAATACATTAGTGAAAACCGCACCCATATCGGTTAAACCGTTTCTAAGATTAGCGCGCACAAACGCACAAACAGACAAAATTTTTAAAAATCATTGTTTTGGGTTCTATTGCATTCATGAAGACCCCCAATAATAGTTTTTCTTAAATACCTCCCATGTACAGACAGCGATCAGTTACAATTTTATTATATGTATAGATAAAGGAGCAACATTAGTTTTGTTTTTTTTTTGCTTTATTTAAATTCAAGTATAAATTGTCTATTGATAAAGAACATTTTATTTGTATATAGAATACCTATATTTCGAACTAGCGACTCACCCTCGCTTCGCTCGGGTTCGTCCCTGGCTTGCTTCCTCATACAAACTTTCATCCGCATTTTCACCCCCTTAAGGGATGATTTCCGGGATAAAAACTATCCTATATCCTTCCCAGGGTCTCAAACTATCTTCTTACCAAATTTCATCTTAATCGGTTCAGTAGTTTCGGAGCCTATTCGATGCAAACAAACAATCAAATCTTTCCTCTTTATTATATTAGTATAGATATTATATTAGTATAGATAACGAGTGACATAGTCAAGAAATGACAAACAAACAAACAAAGTACTTTTCGCATTTATTATTAACCGACGTCCAAAAAGGTTGTCAATTTGTCGGAATCTTTTTTTAGTAAAAATTTTAGTTTATAATCTCATTTTTCTGTTTTCTACTGGTGGTTAGATACTGTTTGTAAAAATTATATAATAACTTTTAAGACGTCTAAAACCTTACTATACCGTGGCCATGATCCCTGTAAAGCATCCGAAACATCGGTAACCAAAAATCAACTGCGAAAAAAATAAAAAATATAGCTTTATTCTTAGTTAAAATCCATACTTTATATTATAAAACTGAAGAGTTTGTTTGTTTGTTTGGTTGGTTGGTTGAACGCGCTAATCTCAGGAACTACTAATCCGATTTGAAAAATTATTTTTGCATTAGATAGCCCGTTAACTGAGGAAGGTTATAGGCTACATATTATCCCGGCAAAATGTACGGTTCCCGTGGGATAGATTTGTTTTTATCTAGAGACGAACCCGAAACGAATCGAGGGTGAGTTGCTAGTGTCAAATATTAGCATAAATCAAAATAAACATCATTTGTCTTTTTATTAAATCACGTACTTAACCATATAATCTAAATACATAATATTTTGTAGTGCAAATTTGTACATTAAGACCGCAACACACTACACTACAAACTACAATGCTTTAGCGAATAATAAATGAATCGGATTCATCGACATCGGTACAGCAGCATAAATATGCCATGAGTTAGCGCACCTGGCGTTAGTGTACAGGCGAAGGAGCCTGATCTTCTATTGTTAATTTATAGAAAAATATATGAATATTGCCTAAAATATCAAAATATCTTCTCACTGAAACATTTTGTATATTTATTTATATATTTATACCGGCGATCTCGAAAACGGCTCTAACAATTTCGCTTAAATTTGGTGTGTAGGAGTTTTTGGGGGCGAAAAATCGATCTAGATTAGTCTTATGTCCGGGAAAACGTGTGTTTTCGAGTTTTCATTCGGTTTTCATTCGCATTATTCCACGCAAAACTCAGGCATATGCATTGTGGTCAAGCGGCCAAGGCGCAAGATCGACAATCATAGGTGTCCGGAGTCGAATCCCGGTCGGATACAAAGTTTCTACTTTTGTTTTTTTTTTTTTTTGTATTTATTAAAGTTTTTAGTTTTTTTTTTTAATCTAAAAAATACGATATAAAAAAACAACTCCGAGAAAAGCTCGGTCGCCCAGGTACTGTAAGTTTAAAGTAACTACGTAGATTTGTAAACCTAGTGACAAATCCCCGTCGTGACTTCTTCATACTGCGTGACATTGGCGAAGTTATCTGTGCTGTGCTGACGTGTTTTAAAGCCATTATTAAAAAAAATGTAATAAATAAATATAAAAATATAAAACCGACTGACTTTAAATGTAGGAGGTGCTCAATTTGGTTTTTTGTCAGTAACTATGATTACACGATATTATCGAGTATTGTGAATTGATTTTCATGATTTTTTAATTTTCAAAAAATATATATTCAAATGTGACCTATTTGGGTAAATCCTAAATATAAAAATTAAAAAAGCTGTTTACTTGACTTTATGAAAATAATATTTTGATGTTTAAATAAAACTAAGGCACCAAAAAAATTTAAACTTCAATATGTACCCAATGTTAAAGAAACGTTGCTACCTAATTTGAAAAATAAAAAAAAAAAAATATAATACTTTCTTAGATTTACGCGAATATTTGACATTTTAAATAAAACTATCTTTTCAGATTATTTCTCAGATTTATTTTGATTTTTGGTTCCCGACGTTTCGAATGTTTTACAGCAATCATGGTCACGGGAGAGACTAAGGTGTTAAACATCTCAAAGGCGTTATATACTTGTTACAGACAGTGCATACCCACTATTTTACAAAAATGATTTCAAAAAATTCAAAAATGACACCAAAGAACCTTACAATATTTGTTGATTATAATTCTAAAAAAAATGTTACAGCTCCCTGTGGGTGTACAATCGATCGTCTCATTACAACCGCATCGTGTAATCGCTTACACAACTGCAGCTAATTCTAATTAAATTTCCGCCTTTATTTCTATACTGTTAGAGTTCATTTTGTTATTTCACATATATTTCTGTATATTTAATTTAAGCTCTATATGTATAAAAATAGAGTCTAATTTTGTATTAATATCATGCATTTTCCTAAAAGGACTAATCTGAACTAATAATAAATCTAGACATTCACCGTGACTTCGCCTGAGTATAGTCGTGAACTCAAGAAGAAAATTATATTTTATTTAAGTACCTCCATTTGTAATTTCAAACGTTGTTCTAAGAAAATTTATTATAAATCTTTTGGATTGTCTATTACTGGGTTATCACACCAATTTGAAGCAATGCCTTTGAAATTATTCCTTCTGCCAAAAAAAAAAATATACTTACTTGTGTGTCTGTCCGTCCATTTGGTCGACTTTATTTTCTCCGAAACTGCTGGATAAAAGAATGAAATGTGCATTAATACTTAGGTGACCTATCCATCCTATTGTCGTGGGGGTGCTCATTAGCGTCCGGCAATACAGCTGGGTGCGAAGCCAAGAAACGCATTGGGAGGCGGCCCACCTCGGTGGGTGGTGAGCTTTACAGATAGCTCCTGATACTTGTCTGATAGCAGAGTGGACCGTTGGAGCAACCCCATGGTTGTTGTGGTCTGTTTCGGCAGATCTACCGTCGGGGCGTCGTGGTTGGTTGCGTAAGCTATCCTGTGGCGCCCCATTAAGACGTGGGAGGTTCCGTTGGGTTTTAGTGTGTAGTACTGGCTTTGCCGGTGAGTCCAACATAACCAGTTTCATGTATGCAAGTGGTATGCGTAAATTAATTTCCCAACGTTAAAAAAAGGTGACCGCTGACATGGCTGTACGGATTAGAATGAAATTTAGTTCACAAATATAGATGACCTGGAGGAATAACAGGCTATTAAGTACTTGAGGACTAACCCAAGTAAGGTCAAATCGCAAGTACGTAATGAAATACAATTATGCATGTACATACATACAGCGCGATAAATCAAGAATCATATACTTGATTTACGACTGAATTTTCGTGATTGATTATGTTATTTGCGAATCGGTCATTCAATGTATTGTTATGAAACATCGTGTTCACTGTTTACTGTAGTGAAGTGTATTTTGGTAAGGAGTAAAGCTGTCAAGTTGTGGCACAGACCAACATAGTGAGACAATCTGTGGTGGAGTGGAATTTAAAGGCCCCTTGAAAGAGTCTACAGGGTTTGTATCACTAATGTAAAGCTATAAGTATACCGTAGCGTTAAGGCCCGTGGACGGATTGTATTTACTACTAGCGACTCACCCTCGCTTCGCTTCGGGTTCGTCCCTAGACAAAAACAAATCTATCCCACGGGAACCGTACGTTTTTCCGGGGTGATATATAGCCTATAGCCTTCCTCAGTTAACGGGCTATCTAATGCAAAAAGAATTTTTCAAATCGGATTAGTAGTTCCTGAGATTAGCGCGATCAACCAAACAAACTCTTCAGCTTTATAATATTAGTATTAATATATTGTTTAATAGTAATTTTTGCCCGCGGCTTAGTTGTAACTTATGTTCATCATTAGACAAAACCGCACACGTCATCCCGCACCCGTACATCGGTTAAGCCGTTTCTGATATTAGCGCGCACAAACGCACTGACGAACATTCTAAAAATCATTGTTTTGGGTTTTATTACGTTAATACAGACCCCCAATAATTTTTTCTCAAAAATCTTCCATGTACAGACAGCGATCAGTTACACTTTTATTATATATATAAATAAGACTCCCTAATACCATGAATGCTCAGCTATTATAAATGCTAAGACATTTAATACACTAGAATTTGTATTTATTCTAAAAGCGTAGGTTAGGTCACTTTAGGTTACATAAGTATAGACTGGTCTAGAACATGCGTGTTGTTGATGTTCACAACCCCAACGGGTATCAACCAGACTGGAACAAATTGGCACTTGACGGGTTTAAGCTGGCGATCTTTAACTGAATCTCATATATATTTGAATTCAAATCGGTTTAAGACTTCCCTACATTAAATAAAAAAGTTTGTCTATTTGTCTAAAAGCTTTTTCTAGGGGTACTTTCATTTCTTCTATTGTCTTACTTTATTTGTCGTTTCTTACATATAATAAAATTCTGTGTCGAGAGAGAGAGAGAATCTGTACATTAAATATTTTTTGGAATATCTTATTGAAATAATCATTATTATCGATACAGAGGCTGAATCTACAGTTTTTAGAATTTTTGTCTATCTGTCTGTCTGGGAACGCATCACGAGAAAACCACTAGACAGATTTTGATGAAATTTGGTATGATGATAGCTGGTTATCCGGGTCAACATATAGGATACTTTTTACTGCGGGAAAATATGTCTGAGAAAATCTATGCTAAGCGTTAAAACGTAACTAGGGACGATACCCGAGCGGACCAAGTCGCTCGTACCACAAATGTCACATTAAATAATAATCGTACTGTAAAGCCTGGATATATTTCATTCTAGATATTCTTTAATTGTAGATCGCGAGTGGTTCACGTCATAGCGGTATTAATAATAAAAACGTGCACAGGTGGGCCGCGATCAATCGATTTGTAATTACCGATTCGATTCTTTGTCGGAAGCTTGACGTCCATTGTTGGATGGAAATGAAAAATTCAAAGGAAACGCCAGGTCTGAGGCGTTACTGTCACATACCTTACACTTAATCTATATGTGTACCTTTTAATGTTTTTTTTACTTTTAATGTTTTTTTATCACGAGAAAACTACTAGACAGATTTTGATGAAATTTAATATGATGATAGCTAGTTATCCGAGTCAACATATAGGATACTTTTTGCTGCGGAAAAATATCTTATCTCTGAGAAATCTATACTAAACGTTAAAACATAAGCAGGGACGAACCCAAGCGGAGCGAGAATGAACCACTAGTAGTATAACAAATACATATTATTTATATACATATTAAAAATAAAAAAATAATATTTTTTTTAAATAATACAAACTAAAATTGTATTTTTATTATGCATTATCCACCAATAAACACCTTTCAGTAACCAGTAACCGTAGTATACAGCCGAAGCAATTACGTGCATGTGACAAGCATTGTGCGCAGGTGTAGCCACTGCCTAATACCTCAATGCGTTGAATTGCATAGAACTCTATACCACTTTACATCAATACTTATAATAGAATATTAACTTAGCTGTACGTACGTAAACTTGAAAATGTATCCACTTGAACTAAAGGGTGTTACACATGTATATTTCTAAGACGAGGGAGTCACGAAGATACGTTTTATACTCGTTACTAAGTAAACTAGAAGACTTAACACCTCGTCTTATCGCCTCTACTGGTGACAGAACTGGCGCATTTTTTGCCCAAAGAATCGGCATTGCCATTCAACGGGGGAATGAGGCTAGCATTCTTGCCACTATTCCACGCGGACATGACTTGTACAGTAATAACTAAGAGTACATTTGTTTTGTATATATAATTATTAAGTATATTTGGGGTGAAATAGAGGATAAAAGTTTGTTTAAAACTTTTTATTCCTTGGACATGTTTGCATGAAATTTCGTATTTTTCGTAGTTTGATCGCGAGCGAAGCCGTGAGTTCTGCTAGTTAATTATAAGGAAGGACGAATAGACTTATAAATAAGTAAATAGAATAAGTAGCTTGACTCAGCTCGGTAGGTCAAGGTTATTTTTTTTTTGCGTACTCCTGCACCTAAAAAATTAAAGAGCGCGTGTATGAATGTGTACACGCGCAAGAAGTAAAACCTCCGTAGGTTATCGGTACTCTTTATGAAATTCAATTTATGTTTTAAAGAATTGGGATACGTGAGATACTAAAAATAACACATATTAGACATATTACAATCACATATTTATAGAATATCATTTAAGGAAAGAATATAATACTCGTATTATATATCATTTGTCAGACAATAACAACGGTTACCATGGCAACAAACGTACGTACATTTTTTCGTAACGCATTCAGTTTACCCCCCAAGTCAAGCGTGCGTAAAGAAGTTTTACTTCAAAAATAATTTTTAAAAATTGCAAATATATTTAGGTGGGAAATTCAATCCCTATAGACCTGTCACATGACGATTATGAGACGTGTTAAGTATGCGATATCATCATCAAGAATAGAAGTAGTATAGAAGTAAACTACAGTATATTTTATAAGTTTCAATACAATCCCTTTTTATTTACGAACCAAAAGCAATAACGAGAGTGTGACATGCATTGTGCGCAGCTGTGGTGCCTGCCTCATACCTCAGGATTGAAGTGAATAGAATCGGGAAATAGATTAAAAGTCCTTTTTAAATTAAAGGAAGAAATAGAATTGTAGCTCAATGAAAAGTAGGTTATAATAGACTACATCTTCCCCAGACTTCATTTGCATGATAAAAATAGCCAATTTCATCCATCTGCCTCTATCCGCTTGAGAAACTCATGTTAAAATGGGTAGAAACGTTTGCTGTCTCTGTTCTTTCCTATGGAAACCTTTTTTGGATGAAGTTCATCATGTTAAAGTCTCGTTCAAATTGGTTCAGCCGTTCCAAAAATAACAGGTTCAAACAAAAACATAAGGACATTTTTTTTAAATAGTTGTTTGTAGCAAATAACCATTAAAGCTGAAAATAGTTTAGCTATCTTGTCACTTTCACGTAAATCTATACTAATATTATAAATGTGAAAGTTTATGAGTATGGATGTTTGTTACTCTTTCACGCCAGAACGACTGAACGGATCGGGATAAAATTTGGCACAGAGATAGATTATAGTCTGGAGTAACACTTGGGTTTTTGATCTCGGAAAAATGTACGGTTCCCGTGGAATAGGTTAGTTTTTGTTTTCCTAAAGGCGAACCCGAGCGTATAAATATAGCTTATTTATTTTAACTAAATGGGGTTTATTGGCTTACAATAACAAAAACTTGTATAAATTAAATTAAATATTGAATATAATAAAAATATTGAATAAAATATGTAAAAACTCTGATTAGATTTTTTTTACAAAATATGCAATTGACTATATTTAATCTACTCTAATATTATAAAGAGGAAATGTTTGTTTGTTTACTTGTTTCGAATAGGCTCTGAAACTACTAAACCGATTTAGATGAAATTTGGTGAAAAGATAGTTTGAGGCCCTCGGAAGGACATAGGATAGTTTTTATCCCGGAAATCATCCCTTAAGGGAGGGAAAAGGGGGGTGAAAGTTTGTATGGGGAAGCAACCTAGGGACGAACCTGAGCAAAGTGAGACGCTAGTAAATAATAATCGGACTACTATTATAAATACGAAACTTTGTATGTCTACGTGCGTGCTTGAGTACGTGAATGTGTGTGTGCGTATGTGTGTGTGTGTTTGTTTGTTTGTTTGTTTTTTTTATCTTTCGCGCTGAAGTGGCTGGACGAATTTCTAGTTTACAATGAATATAAGGCACATAGGCGCACTATATGCTTGTATTAAAAGTAAAGAATTTGAGAGTATGTAAGACGCCTTTGAACGTAAAAGAAAATATTGTAAACCGCCTGTGGCATAGCTCATAAACAAGACCGTTTTGAAAGCTCTTATAATGTAAGGCTTGCTAGTGAATAGTGTAATGTCAACGGTCACAGGTTCAATTCCTTATTAATAGTCTAAAAATAATATATTGTCATATATTTATTTTGATTTATTGTATTATTAAATAATCTATATTTGTTAGTATCATTTCTTTTATCTTTAGTAATTACTTTTAACACTTTTAAAGTGTAAGTAAAAGTGTCGGTTTTTAAAAAAGCAAGTGTGAGTTTCTTAGTTGTTCTCAGTCGAACTGTCTCCCGAGCCGTTCGTAGTTTCCTCACGAACCGACTACACTGACTAACTTTAATTATCGACACGTTAAGCTCAGTTTGTAATGGCCCTACTTGCTGTGCCAGTGGTCGCGGGTTCGAGTCCCACCAGGGACATTCATTTGTGTAATGAGCACGAATGTTTGTACTCCAGTCATGAATGTTTATGTTTATGATATGTATGTATTTAAAGTATATGTAGTGTATCAACTATCTGGTATCCATAACACAAGCCTCGTAGTTTACCATAGAACTAGATTGTGCTGCGTGTTAATGTCCCAACATATTTATTTATTGCGAATTCAAAAATACTTGTATAAATCTAATTGAATAAAGTTATTTTTCATTTTTAACACAGGTTATTGAAGGTAATTAGATTTAAAGACAATAATGCCAGACAAACTTATAATAAATATTAAATGAGCAATTCTTGTATATATATAAATTTATTTCGTGTATCTCGGAAACGGGTCTAACGATTTGGATCAAATTTTGTATTTATTAAGGTTTTGCTTTCTAATTTGATCTATGTAGTTCCCTTTCCTGAAAAAAAACGCAATTTTTATTTTTTTCCCGAAAAAACGCCGCCCGGGTACTTCAATTATAATGATAATATTGACGCTGATACAATTCCTATCATCCTTTATCAAATCAAACAAACCATAACCTACTCAATAAAAACTTACTACTTCCCTGGAATCGAACATGTGACATGTGTGATAGACATTGCCAGCCAGGAAAGTTAGACGAACAGTGTAATGTTCAGGAAGCATTCATTCAAAGGAATAGAACTAAATTAAACCTTACATCAAGGATTGTTGTGGCTGCTGATAAATTGTAATGAAGTTCCGTATCGGTTTTCTACTATACCTATTTCCTGTGAAAATATCGAGATTGGATTACCGGTATTAATATTTTGAAGTTAAATTTGGTATGATAATATAATTAATGTACATTATAAACTAGCTTTTACCCCTAAGCGTCGTAACGTAATGGTGCAATAAATACAAGAATTTTGAAATTTGACCGCTAGTCCCAAAAATTAGTGCATTCAAGCAAAAAAGCAAACAGAAGAAACAACAAATAATGTATATATACGTAAAAATTACATTAGTTATATTGATACTCGATTTTGGTCTTTTGGTAGTCTCATGTACGAATAATTTTCAACATGATTACCACTTGCCTTAGGGTAAAGAGATAATCGTTAGCAAATCTGTATGTCTAAGAGAAGTTGGCAAGTTTTCAGACATGTAAAGTCCGCTACCCCGCACTTGGCCAGCGTGGTGGACTATGGCCGAATGCCATTTAGTAAGCGGAGGCCCATGCCCAGCACTAGGTCGCTTAAAAGGGCTGAATACGAATTGACAATCTCGACTTATCGATTCAGAGCCTGTCAAGTTAGCATCCTGCTATAGCAAAAGTTTATAGAAAACAAAAATTTGTACGAAAATAAAAAATCAATCGTTATGTCGAATAATCAAATACCCGTAAAATTTTTACGTTTCAATTAGCAATGTCAGTAGAAAGGAAACTTCTTTAAGGAATTTGCTTCAAATTACCTTCGGTAAGTACTCGAAATGGTACCTTGTCGTGGCGGAGCGCTCATTAGTATCCGACAATCCTCCGGGGCCCGAAGCGAAGAAACGCACTGGGAGGCATCCCATTGGTCGGCGGTTTGGCATGCGGGTTGTTTCTGGTAGTTCACTGATAGCAGAGTGGGCCGTGGTAGCAACCCCATGGTTATTGTGGTCTGCTTTTACAGACCAACCGTCGGGGTGTCGTAATTGAGTACGTTAGCGATCTTGTGACGATCCATTTAAACGGTTGAGGTTAACGGTTCCGTTTTGTTTTAGTGGGTAGAACTGGCTTTACCGGTATGTCCCACATAATCACCTACACACGCACATATATATATGTATATATATATCTTATTATATAAAAGGCAAAGGTGATTGACTGATGTATCAACGCAGAGGCCAAACCCTTACGGCTAGCAAATTGAAATTTCGCACACGTATTCCTCATATAACGAAGGCATCCACTAAGGAAGGATTTTTCAAAATTCAACCCCCAAGGGGGTGAAATAGGGGATAAAAGTTTGTATGAAACTTTTTATTCCTTGGACATATTTGCATGAAATTTCCTATGAATCGAGTACGATAAAAATAATGAGTTATGTATTTCAGCGTTTTCCAAAATTCAACCCCTAAGAGGGCAAAATAGGGGATGAAAGTTTTAAGTAAACGCACAGGCTAAACCCTTAGGGCTAGAAACTTAAAATTTTGCACACGTATCCTCTTATAACGTAGCCATCCACTAAGAAAGGATTTTTAGAAATTCCACCCCTAAAGGGGTAAAATAAGGGATGAACGGTTGTATGGAAATCCGTCATTTTCGAAGTTAGAAACGTGAAATTTCATATACAAACTTCTGATTAGAAATAAATAAATATATTTTAGAGTTTTTGAAAATCTATCCCCTAAGAGGGTGAAATAGGGCTTGAAAGTTTATATGGGAGGTCCATCATTTTTGAAGTAAGAAGCATGAAATTTCTTATACAAGCTTCTGGTTAGAAATAAATAAGTACGTATTTCAGATCTGTTGAAAATCTATCCCCTAAGAGGGTGAAATAGGGGATGAAATTTTATATGAGGAGTCCGTCATTTTTGAAGTAAGAAGAATGAAATTTAATATTAAAGCTTCTCAATAAAAATAAATACATATGTATTTCATAGTTTTTGGAAATTCAACCCCAAAGGTGAGAAATAGGGTGAAAGCATTAGTATAAAAATGAAAAAAAAAAATTCAAAATTCCATCTCTTAGACGAGGAAAGGGGTGAGAATTTATTTATGTTTGTTTCGAAGGGCTAGCATGTTTGTATGGCCATTTTTCCAAAACAACATGATGTACATACTTCTAAATACAAACAACTTAAAAAATACTGACTTTAAAACACTAATAAAAATAATAAATTTAATTTAAAAAATACGACTGCGTAAAAAGCGAACTAAAATGTGAGAACAGGTTGACAAAGGATCTTTTAAAATAACGTAGATTTTAGCCTGTTTATGTGTTAGTCAAGTTACATAATTCTTAAGTAGTAAACATTACATGCAAGTTCTATCATTGTAGTCTCTTCCTCCAACTTTGAAAAGATAAAGTAGAAAATGTGCAAAAAATAGAAGTAGTGGACCGTGCTAAATACTTTAAACATAAAGAAATTTACAGAATGATACGTAAAATGTCTTTTCAGATAGGTACTGAATATTTTGAGTTACGATCACTTAAGTTTTTGTTTTCTATAATATCTTCAAAAAATAGTATGAACCGCGAACTTATATATATATATTTATATATACACTAGCGACTCACGCTCGCTTCGTTCGCGTTCATCCCTAGGTACGCTTTCACGGTTAGCTATTTTTATACATAAATAGTAGCTTGCTACTCCTAAGATATTCATTTAAATTATATAGCGATTTATCCTCGCTTTGCTCGGGTGCGTACGCCGTACGCGGCTCACAATTTCATGGGTTTTAATTTTTTCTCGCGGAACCCTGATTCTTTTTCTAAAATAAAAGTAGCCTAAGTTACTCCTTATACCATCAGCTATCTGCCAGTGAAGATCCCGTCAAAATCGGTCCAGCCGTTTCGGATATTAGCCGGAACAAACAGACAGACAGACAGACTGCCAGAAATTGTAAAAAAATGTTGTTTTGGTATATGTACCGTGCATACATCCATATGCATTTAGTAAAAAGCGGTTATTTTAATATTACAAACAGACACTCCAATTTTATTTATTTGTATAGATATTTATGTGTAAATGTGTAAGTAACAACAACACAATATTCGGCGGTACGGAGCTCTCGATGCGCGAGCCACAATCATACATTTGCAAATCACCACAGCCATCAAATTATTACTAATAGGAAAAGTCAGAGGTTTTTTGTAGTATATATTTGCTTGAAATTTCGTATTAAATTAGTACGGCAAAAATAATAAGTTATGTATTTCAGCGTTTTCCAAAATTCTACTCCTAAGAGGGGATGAAAATAGGGGATGAAAGTTTTAAATAAACGCACAAGCCAAACCCTTAGTTAGGGCTAGAAACTTAAAATTTCGCACACGTATTTATCTTAAGACGTAGGTACGTAGGTTACTAAGCAAGGATTTTTCAAAATTCAACTCCCAAGGGTGTGAAATAGGGGATAAAAGTTTGTATGAAACTTTTTATTCCTTGGACATATTTGCATGAAATTTCGTATTTTTCGTAATTTGATCGCGAGCGAAGCCGCAGGTTCTGCTAGTATATATATATATATATATATATATATATATATATATATATATATTCCAGGTGGTAGGTATGCCTAAATGCATTTCCCAATTTAAAAAAAAAGTATTTATTCCAAATGGTGTATTTATTTAATACACGACATAGATTATTATAAAGAAAGAACTTTTAACTCCAACATATCTCTTGCACCTACCTAAGAGATAATTGCTTCACGCAAGAAAACAGATAATAGCTGTGTTGTAAAAACTTTCAGTTTATTTTGGAATAATTTTATTAACTTTAAATTTTACCAACTACAGTTAGAAATATATTATTTTTTAATATAATACGATTTATTTTAAATAAAAACCGGATCCGTGTGACTTTTTTAAAATAGATAAGTAAGGTTTTAGGCCGAAAGACATAAACTACATTTTAAATAAAACTATTTTTTGGGATTTTTTTGCGTATTTATTTTGATTTTTGGTTCCCGACGTTTTGAACGCTTTACAACAATCATGGTCACGGGAGAGACTAAGTTTTTAAACGTCTCCCTAACCTTGTTTTATAATATTCGCATATTATATTATAATTATATAATATTCACGTAAATCTAAGAAAGTATTGGATAAGCTACAGCTTATCTTGGTACAGGAGTGATACACCACTAAATCTGAACAGTCACAATAAAAAATGTGTTCAACATTTACGAAAATCGAACTCACTACCTCGTGAAAGCAGGAAGAATTCTATAAAAATTTCTAACCTCAACAACGGAACCCTAAAACCAGTGAAAATAAACATAAAATGGTAAGACCTAGCAATAACACTTACGAGTGGAACTCCAATTAGCAGTTAACGGTTAACGCCTTGTTCTCTAGTGTTTATACCCGACTTACCTGCATTTTATTGCCTAGATTTATATAATAAAGGCGATAATATCGTTTTTAGATTTTATATCCCCCATTTACGCACTAACCTAAGTCCTACTTTGGCTTATTTCGAAGCTCGTCACATTTTCGTACAATCATCAAAAACATTTTCGTAAAATACAACAGATTTACTAATGTTTTCAATTTCATTGATTCGTGTTCTATTTCAATAACTAGATATAGTACTAATATCAAATTCAAATTCAAAATATTTTATTCAGCATTAAATTATTACAATTTTTTACTGAACGTCATGAGTCTACTACCAGTTCGGAAAGAAGAAGCCTCGGACCTGAGAAGAACTGGCGAAAGAAACTCAGCGGGACTAATATTTTTTTAATAATCTATAATTTACAATATTTCTATAAAGTTGAAGTAGCCTGGAGGCGATCACTTCATTCCCAAGGCGTGCCATCTTCTATAACATCATTTATTGATTTATCCTCCTACTAATTTTGGTCACGGCAACCAATCTTACTGAAACGAGCCAATTGTGCAGGAGATATTATAATACGTAATATCCAGTTGGACTACAATTCCACCGAGTGAAAGATGAGGTGCAGAGTAGAAGGCTTTACAGTCTTACTGAGGGGTGAAACACCACTCATTCCTCATCTCGGAACTGTTACTGAGAATTTCTTAACAAAAAGTGACAATACTACCAGTAATATATAAAAAAACTACACTTGGTCCCACACGGGACTCGAACACAGGACCTCCGGTTCATGTATATGTTAGCCACATCAGTAGCGAGGTAGTTATTAGAAAAACATAAATGTGTTTTTTTTTTAAATATCCAAAAGAATTCCATGTGTAAAATCTTCTTATCTACCATAAATTAAGCGTTTTGTTAAACTTATTATAATAATGTCTGAAGTAAAGATAAGTAAACGCCATAATATATTTCAAATTTTATAATTATAATGAGGGCAGAACCACAAATTAATGGCGCAGGTCCTCTAGAGACCTAGAGAAATATACCTAATTTCTTACATTATGAAAAAGCTCTTTAGCAAAACTTTTTATAATTCGGAGCTTTTTATTTTATTACAAAAATAAAAATATTTAAATTATTTTTTCTAAATAGCAATCTTTCTACACAATTGCAAAAGAAAGCAATTTAAAATCTAAATTTTAATAACATTGCTATTTACGTTATAATTTGAATCCTAAAACAAAATTTTCAAATCCACTGACCTAGTAAATAAGAATTTGATGTAGTTTAGTAAAATGATAAATTAATTTTTTATCACAGAAACTCAAAATAACCATATTGATAGTGTGGTCCATATTAGTAGTGTGGTCCATATTGTGACTGTGGTCCATATTAATAAGGATCCAATAATTATTTACAGGGAGAACTAAATTGGACTTTGGGATGGATTCGAACTGGCTATCTTCATAAGGTGCATTGTTTTATTCATAATGCAGATTTAGGAGATTTGGGAGACAAACAAAATTATTTCCTTCTTCTTTTTCCCTTCTATAATGCTGGGTTTATAACACGTTGAGAATCACGAGCACGCCGGCGTGTCAGTTAACTATTAATTTATTAGAAATTATCATGCAGGTGATAATAATATTATTATAATAAATAAATAAATATATTGGGACATTAACACACAGCACCATCTAGTTCCATATTAAGCTACGAGGCTTGTGTTATGGATACCAGATAGTTAATACACTACACATATATAACTTTAAATACATACGTATTATAAATATAAATATTATTATAATTTCATTTCAAATAGATTTTAATTGCACGCAATTTAGCCGTTAATTACATAATTAAATCAATTAACTCGCGACATTATCGTCTATGCCATGTGTTGAAATTAAATCCTCTTTTATAGGAATTGATATTACTCACTGGAAAATAAAATTTTAATACTCATCATATTTCTAACTTTTATTCGTTTGGTTTTTGGAATTTTGTTTAGAAATCTACAAAATATAATTTTAGCAATATGTTATTAGTTTTTTTTTTGCAGATATTTTTTTGGCTACAAGGAAAAAATAGTTGAAGATATACATTTGTCTAAATATATACATATATATATATATATATATATATATACAAGTCATGTATATATATATATACAAGAATTGTGACAAAAATGCTAGCTGCATTCTAAGCTGATAGACTATAGACACTATGATCTGTAGTGATCAAGTATTAGTAGTACTAAGTACGTAGGGACTCATACTTTCACTATAATATAAATATATATATATATATATATATATATGTGTGTGTGTGTGTGTGTGTGTGTGTACACAAGCATTTGGAAAATATTCTGTAAATAAATGGAAAAGAAAAACCCTATCAAAATCCGTTTCGTAATTTCAAAAAAATAAGCGCACAAACAGAGAGGTGGGTTACAACTTTGTTTTTACCATTTTAATAAAAAATATTTATAATTTTAATAGGAAAAATAGTTTTTTTTTTTTTATATAAAATATAAGCTAACAAGCTGAACTATGTATATTGTCTAAACTTTGGTAACTTGGGCGTGTGACTTGAATACAGTTAATTAGATTTTAAACGTATTTGTAACGTCGCACACCATTTTAGGATGTTTTCCACTAAACAACTAACGCTTTCTATTGCTATACCGAGATTTATCATTTTACATATACTTCTACTCAAATAACCCTAACTTGTCGCGACAGGCGAGATTGCAAGATACAAAAAAGTCACCCCCCCCTTCACTCCCCCGCTACCACGACAAGGTGAACGCAAAGGTAACTCTCTCCATTGGACCCTGTCCCTTGTGACTTTTATCCAGTATCTGCATCAGTATCTCGTGCTAGTATATATGTATATTCTAAAGAGGCAACATCCAGTAACCTTTGAAGGTTGAACATTATTTGAAATTATAATCCTCAATATGATTTCTGCTAATTATTATCATAGATCGTTTTACGATTCTAGGAAAATTCAAATGAACGTTTCTGAATCACCAAGCGAAGAATTAAAATCTATATTTAGGAACTTTTTAATGTACTTAAATTTTCACATATTGCTCCCATTTTATTTAATCGGTTATCTATTAAAACATTACCGGAAGAATGAGGTATATATAAAACTACTGTCACTCTTGAGCTTTCCAACTATCTATATAAAAGAAATTATATCAATCCGTCAATGTAATTCGACGATAAAATACCTAATATAGGACAAACAAACCAACAAATTTTAAGACCAAGTCCTATAAGGGTGAAAGGTTAGTATGATTTTTTTTAATGAACTGCTATATAGCGCTATACATCTTGTGGAATACATCTCGAGTCTTAAAGTCACGTAGCTGAAGATTAGAGCTAATCTCAAGTCTAGGGACGTCTAGGAGATTTACCGCTTGCTATCTGTTTCTTCACTAATACTATTAACCTTAGATATAAGCCAAAATAATGATATAGGAGGTTGAAAGCTACTTGTTACAGATAGTATACGATCCCCGGATAAATCCTGCTTATCGTGTGTTGACTGAGGATACATTTTATGGCAAGAATTAGAACTATTTTTAGAAGTTTTTAATTTTAAATAGTCCGATCGTTGTTGTTTTTCCGGTTCAAAATGACTAATCCAATCTTCATGCACTTGCATTTAATTAAAATTTAGTAATATCATAATACTATCTATACATCTTCTATACATATAATAAAATTGTTGTACATATAATAAAATCGCTGTCTGTACATGGAAGATATTTGAGAAAAACTATTATTGGGGATCTTTATTAACGCAATAGAACCCAAAACAATGATTTTTAGTTTTTTTGTCTGTTTGTCGGTTTGTCTGATTATCTGTGCGTTTGTGCGCGCTACTCTTAGAAACGGCTAAACCGATTTGGATACGGTTTTCACTAATGTATTGTGGTAAGCTTCACTTAACATTTAGTATTTGTTTTATTTCAATCGGTTCCTAAATAAAAAAGTTATGTCAATTTGAAAAATCATCTAGTGGTACCATAAATCTGATCTGATGAAGAAAATGAAGGTCGAGCAAGAACTCCTCAACCACGGCTATAAGTCTATATAAGTAGCTTACAAGTAAGCTGTAAGTGTAAGTTATTACCTAATATAACAATAAATTTTTGGATTTCCACTGTCAAAAACATGGGCTAATTTTGGTATCAATGTATGTAAGACCAAATAATTCATTGTTACCTAGTAGTTGTAAGCGACGCAATAGATAATCAGTTATTTAATGATGAATCCTAAAAATATAACCGAGTTTTGCTCGTTCGTCATCTTCTTCTATATATATATATAATAAAATTCTAACCGAATCGAATCTGTATATTAAATATTTTTTGGAAAATCTTATTGAAATATATATTATTATCGATACAGAGGCCGAATCTACAGTTTTTAGATTTTTTGTCTGTCTGTCTGTAACCGCATCATGAGAAAACATTTCCTTGTAAATTATTCCTTATAGGAAAGAAGGTATCCACTAAGAATGGATGAAAATTCAAATCTTCAAAGGATAAAAGAGGGGTAAGAGGTTTGCAAGAAAAATCATAATTTTTAAAATACGTAAGCAGAACCAGGGTCCTATGCTACTTTTACTAATATTATAAATGTGAAAGTTTAGGTGTTTGGATGTTTGTAACTCAATTACGTGAGAACGACTGAACTGATCTGGATGAAATTTGGCACAGAATAACACATCTGGAATAACACATATTCTAGGAATACTTTATATCCCTGAAAAATATGCGGTTCCCGTGGGATACATTTGTTTTTGTTTCGGCTAGTTATTTATAAAACATTTAGTGTACTTTAACTCCTATATAAATTTGAGTTGAACAATTTAAGTGGTTAATGCGACTAAACAATAAGCACTTGCGCATCGTAAATCTTAACGTGAAGATTAGTTAATCTTCCCCAGCTTCACAACGTGACTGGGGGAAGTACCTAAATCATAAATTAGCCGTCACATTCGAGTTTGTCTGCTTACACTGTGGCAAACAGATATCGTTTACTGACCTTGTTTCAGTTAACATTGAAGCTGAATAACCATAAAAATAGAATACTTTTCTCCAATCATCTTATATTATGATGGCACGTTTGGCTCAGTTTGTAGTGACCCTACTTGCTGTGCCAGCAGTAGCGGGTTCAAGTCCCGCTGAAGGCATTTATTTGTGTGATGAGCACGAATGTTTGTACTCCAATTATTGGTGTTTATGTTTATGATATGTATGTATATAAAGTTATATATGTGTAGTGTATCAACTATCTGGTATCCATAACACAAGCCTCGTAGCTTACCATGGAACTAGATGGTACTGTGCGTTAATGCCCCAAAATTTGTCCCAATATATTTTTACCCTGAACGCTTATGTGGCCACCCCTAGCCATCCCTATTTTATTTATTTATTCGTAATTTTACTACAGAATTTTCTAGTAGTTCATATGAAATACCTACATAATTACCAAATTTCAACAATGTAGCTCTAATAGTCTTTGAGTGAAATGGCCATCGCATACCAACAGAGGGACATGACGAAATCAAAAAGATTTCGTTTTAACCTCTTAACTAAAGAACCCTGAAAAGGCATGTTGTAAAACTGAGATGTGTAGGTTCGATGTGTGTACAAAAGTGATGTAGAATAAATCAATAATGAAAAGATAAAACCTAACCTAAAATAAAGAAAACGCAGGAGCAGAACCGCGAACTAAAACTAGTGAAATAAAATCGTAGATAATATTAATCTATACAGATAAATAAAATTGGAGTGTCTGTTTGTACTATTAAAATAACCGCTTTTTACTAAATGAATATGGATGTATACACCGTACATATACCAAAACAACATTTTTTTTTTAATTTTTGTCTGACTGTTTATTCCAGCTAATCTCTGAAATGGCTGGACTGATTTTAACGTGACTTTCGCTGGCAGATAGTTGATGTAATAAGGAGTAATTTAGGCTACTTTTATTGTAGAAAAAAAATAGGGTCCCACGAAAAAAAAAATTAAAACCAAATTAATTAATTAATTAATTTTGCTTCAGAAAGCAACCTAGGGACGAACCCGAGCGAAGCGAGGGTAAGTCGCTAGTTAGCTACAAAATAATTTTATTACACTTCATATACGAGTATGAATACCGGCTACATATTAAGGTTAATAAGATTAAGCCTTTTAAAGCTATGACAGACGGACAGACAACGTAGACTATATGATTTCGTACCCTGTAGCTATAAAACTCTAAAATCTAAAATTAACAGATATTTATTAAAAAATCATAGAGATGCGAATCTTATATAAGAACAGGTTTAATTTAATTTGTGCGAGACCCTTATTCTTTTTCTGAAATAAAAGTAGCCTAAATTACTCCTTATAAAATCAGCTATCTACCAGTGAAAGTCTTGATTTAAGGTTGTTAAGGTGAAGGAAAAAACAGACAGACAAAAATTTTAAAATTTGTTTTTTTTCTTGTAAGTTTCGTGTATACTTACATATGCATTTAGTAAAAGCTGTTATTTTGATATTACAAACAGACACTTCAATTATATTTATTTGTATAGATATTTTTTTTATTTTTTTTTTATTAGAATCTCCAACGTTAGTACACAAAAAACTTACACTAATACATTAACAAAAGTTAACCTATATGCACTTACAATTATAGAAGAACACAACTTTGCTTCGTATTTTATAAAAATATCTTAAGACTTTACGTTATATTATATCAAATACCTAGGCGACCGAGCTTTGCTCGGTGTTCTTTTTTGTTATATCGTATTTTTTAGATTAAAAAAAAACTAAAAATTTGAAAAAATACAAAAAAAAACAAAAGTAAAATCTTTGTATTCCGACCAGGACTCAATCCCGGGCATATGTGTTGTCTAACTTGCGCTTAAACGCTTGACAACGATGCTTATACCCGAGTGTCAAAAATAATTATCGACCGTATTCTGCGTAGAATAATGCAAAAGAAAACCGCATGAAAACTCGAAAACACGAGTTTTCCTAGACATGGGACTAATCTAGATCGATTTTTCACCCCCGAAAACCCCCACATACCAAATTTCTGCGAAATCGTTAAAGCCGTTTCCGAGATCGCTGGTATAAATAAATAAAGATATAAATATACAAGAATTCCTCGTTTAAATATATTAGATTTAAACAATGTGTATACGAAAAGAATTTGGTTATTTTGACGGTGACCCCATATTTGGTTAGAACGCCATCTGTTGGAAATATTAGGTTTCGAGATGGGTCGTCGCGATAGGTAGTAGCGATTTGTGGGCCATTAAAGGCGTCAGCAGCCCGAAGGGACTTTGATGCCCATTTGCTGTGGGACACAATTTTACCAGACACTAGAATAGGTCTCTGTTAGGGTTGTCACGTGTCACTTAATGAAATAAGTTTTCTTTAATTGATTTGATAGATTGATTTGTGAAGATTGCTGGAAAAAGGAAGACAAATTTAATTTTCTTCTACATTAAAATATAATTTTAAATAATCAAATTTTAAATTTCATTTTAATCTATACTTATACTCGTCGTATTATATATAAAGCTGAAGAGTTTGTTTGTTTGTTTGATTGAACGCGCTAATTTCAGTAACTACTAATCCGATTTGAAAAGTTCTTTTCACATTAGACAGCCCATTAACTAGGGCTATAGGCTATATATCATCCCGGAAATATGTACGGTTCCCGTGGGATAGATTTGTTTTTGTCTAGGGACGAACCCGAAGCCAAGCGAGGGTGAGTCGCTAGTATATAATAATACAAATTTCCTCTCGCAGCTTTGCTCGTATTGTACGTGGATATGAAATCATGATGTAGCATTATTAGTAAGATAATTTCCTTCAAATTTCTAATTAAAAAATATTTTAACGACTAAGCAATTAATATTCCAAATATAGTTAATTACACTTTTAAAACAGTATTAAATCCACTGTAATTATAAATAATGGGACGTATCCAATTGTCACATCAAATTTACATTATCATATCATTGTAAAACCACATAGTTGTTAAAATGATATCAAAACCTTAATAACTTAACAAATATCTACTTGTATTTTTAGTACCCGCAATAATTTAATCTCCGAAAACACTAAATAAATTTTAACCAAACATTCAGTGACGACAGAGGATTCGAATGAGAGTGACATATTAGGTTATTTTTATCCTTACAAGTCCACTGCAACATCTACAAATATAATAAAATTGTAACTTAGTCGAATCTGTAAATTCAATATTTTTTGGAAAATCTTATTGAAATAGTCATTATTATCGATACAGAAGCCGAAGAGAAAGTTTTACTAATTTTAATATATTTTTAACCAAAGAAAAAAAAAGGAGGAAGTTCTCATTTTCAGACGTATATTTTTTATGTTTGACCACGCATAACTTTTTACGGTGTAGTCCGATTTAGATGATTCTTTTTATATTGGATAGCGTATATGTACCTCAAAGTTGGTTCCATTTAAATTAAAAAAAAATCACCCCTAAGTGTAGAAAATAGGGGATGATTGATTTTTCACCTACTGAATTTTTGAAAATCTTTCTTCTTACTTTGCTACTACTATGTCTGCATTAAAAATGGAAAAATACAAACTTCAAAAAAATAAAATAAAACCGACTTCAAAAAAACCACAAAAAAAACTTCGAAAAATATTTTAAATGTTTTTTTTCTACACAATATTGGTATGAAGATGGCTAATGTCGAAACTTGTACAGAATAACATTTTCACATTACAGTATAGAATAACATTATCGCTGTGTAGTCAATGTATACTAAATACTAATACGTTTACTTACCTTTGATATTTTCCTATGACCTTTTGACTGCTTACATAATTTATGAGCACCTGTTCTGTGCGAGAGAGAAATGCCAACACGTTATTATGTTCATATTTAAACAGTACTAGCGTATTTATGCACAGGGAATGATATAGATTTGATTCTCGTACAATACTTGTTGTTGGTAACTCAAACGGGAACCATATGGGTTCATTTGGTAAAAGTAAATTATAATATAAGTCACATAACCTTCTATCTATATATATAAAAGGCAAAAGTGATTGACTAATGTATCAACGCACAGGCCAAACCCTTAAGGCTAGAAAATTGAAATTTCGCACACGTGATCCTCATATGATGAAGGCATTCACTAAGGAAGGATTTTTCAAATTCAACCCCCAAGGGGGTGAAATAGGGTTTAAAAGTTTGTTCGACATTTTTATTCCTTGGATATATTTGCATGAAACGTAGCGATCGAGTACGGCAAAAATAATAAGTTACGGATTTCAACGTTTTCTAAAATTCATCCCCTAAGAGGGTAAAATGGGGGATAAAAGTATGTATGAAACCTACCTTTTTAGTTTTTTTTATAGTTTTAGCGTGAGCGAAGCCGCAGGTTCTGCTAGTATTAGATATAGTCAATTCAACAATACAATAGATTTTTTAACATCAGCAGAGCGAAAAGTAAATTAAAATAGTTAAACGTTGAAAAAATATTTTTGGTAATCTATAACCTATTTTTTTGACGGTTAACTTCACACTACGACAACGTTACTCCTTATTATTACGAGTAGTAGCAAAACATTCACACGAAAAAATAAAATACGCAAGCAGAACCGTGGGCTATCGCTGGTATAATTATATACAAGCAAATGAAATGTTACAGTTTGTACACAATTTAAAGATTCATAAATACTCCGACCGTCTGGTAGCCCTGTCATACATTATGTTACGCCCAACTATCCAGTCGCAGTGCGTTTTAGAAAAATTTGTCCTTTACTGACCGTCCGCTTTTGAATTTATTTTGGCCTTTCAAAAAAGCCTACCTTTGTTTGCATTTTTAGAACACTCTATGAGCTTTAAGATTACAAAAAATAAAGAAAAATCTCATTTACCCGCTAGTTTGAAAGCTTTACATGAAAGCTTAAAAGAACTGGCAACAAAACACTTCTAGTGATGTGTTATTATCATTAACTTTTAGTCTACAACGACCAGACTAACTTGAGCTATGTTTCTAAAGAAGTTAATAATAAATGTTAGTAACCATGGATATAAATAGAAATACTTTATAGTTCTTTCATATAAGAGTAAAGACGGATCAAGTATTGCACAAAATGGCAATGTTAAAACTGTTAGTTTGGTGATTATTTGTATACAATATTTCAAAATAATATTGCATAATTATATTAAACTAGGGGCTTACCCTCGCTTCGCTTGGGTGTATCCTTAAGTACGTTTTGAATAGATATAAGTACACCTACCGGGTCTAACTACAGCTAGAAACAATCCAGAAGTCAAGCTAAAAAGAATTACAAACATATGTACATACACACTCTCTATTATCTATGTTACATTGTTAACATGCAATAAAGAATATATTTATTACGCACTCAACCACGACGCCCCGACGGCAGGTCTGTCGAAGCAGACCACAATAACCATTGGGTTGCTCCACAGTCCACTCTGCTATCAGACAAGTACACCACCCACCAAAGTGGGAACCTCCCTGTGCATCTCTTGGATTCGCGCGCGACTAAACTGCCGGATGCTACTAAGCTGTTTGTTTGTTTGTCCTTCTTTCACGTCAAAACTGACTACTGAGTGACGGATTGTCATGATTTTTTATGTGGTAATAGTTGAAGAGCTGGAGAATGACATAGGCTACTTTTTACATTGGAAGATTATCTCATTCCCACGGGAAAACATGTTATAATACAACCCAAAAAATATTTATGATCAAAATTACTTCAAACTTGGTATTAATGCTCTACAATACAATTAAATAAATACGTGTTTTAGCATTTTTCGAAGTTCATCCCATAAGGAGGTAAAATAAGGGATGAAAGTATTTATGAAACCTACCTTTTAGAGTTTTTTTTTTCTGTAGTTTTAGCGCAAGCGAAGCCACGGGTTCTGCTAGTAGTTCATAAATACCAAACATCAACAATATTACATTACTGTGCGGTTGATCATTATTTATTCGGGATATAAGATATTACAATTAATATAAGTTTACATGAAACTCCATCAAATGAGATATTAATTTCATATTCAATGTAAATTATATTTTCTCTACAAATATATAAAGTTCTCTAGATCTAACTAACCAAAAAGTATTTCAAAGAATCTGAGCCTTATTATTAAAACAAGACAACATACCACTACCACAACAACATACCACTTGTTTTTATGATTTAAGTAGGGATCATTCAGCCCTTTTTACATCCTACTGCTGGGCACAAGCCTTCAATACGAGGGGGATCATGCCATAGCCCACCATGCTGGCCAAGTGTGAGTCAGGGGACATCATATAACTTAGTTATCAAGGCTAACACTTTCAGGTTTCCTCGTGACGTTTTTCTTGACCATAGGTGGTAATGATGATGGAAATGATTTGCACATGAAATTATCAGAGGTGCGAGACCTATACTTGAACCCGTTTCACTTCATTTTCGCGTTGCCATTGGGCTACCACGGACTAGTAAGGATATTTACTTCAAATAGGACACTACATATGCCATTGGTCACGTGTTTGATTCTCACCATGGGAAAGTTTTCTTATCATACAAGTATATCAGTCACAACATCTTTCCGGTATAGGTAATCTATACAGATAAATAAAATTGAAGTGTCGGTTTGTAATGTCAAAATAACAGCTTTATACTAAATGCATATGGAATTACATATATACGGTACTTATAAGAAAAACACAATTTTTAAAATTGTTGTCTGTCTCTCTGTTTGTTCCGGCTAATCTCCGAAATGGCTTGACCAATTTTAACGGGACTTTCACAGGCAGATAGTTGATATTATAAGGAGTAACATAGGCTACGTTTGTTTTAGAAATAGTATTAGGGTTTCGCTCAAAAAATTAAAACGTACCTAGGGACGCACCCGAGCAAAGCGAGGGTAAGTCGCTAGTAAAGTATAACCAAGAGAGACTCTAACAGTGTTTCGATACTTAGATAAAGGCTTTATTATTTACGGTTACCGTACTTTATGGTAAAGCTCAGTCTATGAAACTTGCGAAGGAAATTCAAAGCTATTTAATTCTGTAGCAGAGTATCTATAACGACACGATCTTTGACGACACATTTGGCTCAGTTTGTAATGACCTTACTTTCTGTGCCAGCGGTCGCGGGTTCGAGTCCCGCTGGGGGCATTCATTTATGTGATGAGCACACGAATGTTTGTACTCCAGTCATGAGTGTTTATATTTATAATATGTATGTATTTAAAAAGTTACATATATACGTGAAGTGTATCAACTACCTGGTATCCATAACACAAGCCTCGTAGCTTACCATGGAAATAGATGGTGTTGTGTGTTTAATGTCCCAACATATTTATTTATTATTTATTTATTATCTATTATTTTTAACCTTGGATCACGATGAGTTATCGTTTTTTTTTTATGTAGGCTGGTAATTGATTGTATACGATTTGACTGTATGGTGTCAACTTATCTTTTAGTACGACTAATTCAATTAAATTATTTATAGTATTGTCAATCTATTTGAATACTAGTCTATACTATTGTAATATTATAAAGAGGTAAAGCTTGTGAGTTTGTGAAGTTGTAGGAGGTGATCTCTGGATCTACTGAACCGATTTAGATGAAATTTGGTAAGAAGATAGTTTGAGATTCTGGAAAGGACATAGGATTTTTATCTTGGAAATCATCCCTTAAAGGGGTGAAAATTGGGATCAAAGTTTTTATTGGAAAGCAAGCAAAGGACGAACCCGAGCGAAGCGAGGGCGAGTCATTAGTTTATAATATAAATGATCTGACTACTTCGTAAGTCTAGTGGATAGCGTGTATAGCTGCAGATGTGCAGGTCCAAGTCCCTGGTCAGGCCAACCCGACCTGATCTCGTTTTTTATTGTTGTTGGGACATTAACACATAGCACCATCTTGTTCCATGGTAAGTTACGAGACTTGTATTTTTTTTCTATGGCTTAGAGTTGCGAGACTTGTGTTATGGATACCAAATATTTGATACACTACACATATATGACTTTAAATAGATACATACACCCATGGCTGGAGTACAAACGTTCGTGCTCATCACACAAATGAATGCCCCCGGCGAACGGCGACTCGAACCCGCGATCGCTGGCACAGCAATTAGGGTCACTACAAACTGAGCCAAACGTATCATCAAAATCTCTCTCTCATCCGCCATAGTTACTGGTCGTGTCAAATTTTCGTCCTACCAGACTTCGAGGGTGGAAGGAATAGAGAGTGCACTTGTGTCTCCAGTCATATTCACTGCACTATAATATTTCCTACTCACATGATCAAGAATTTCATAACAAAAATTATTAAAACGTATGGCCCATATGAAACACTTCGTATGAAATTAATATGTATTCGTGTACCCGAATTTGGGCAACGAATCCGGAAATTAAATCAGAAAACCGTGCGAGTCACTCATTGAAAATTTTTGAAAAAGATGACCGTTTATATTGAAACATAAACTATCAAATACATTTACAAAGGTTAATTACAACATAAAAAATCGTAAAATTATATTTTATAAAATTCATTCAAAAGGTCTAAAATACACTGTCAAATCCAACAAAACCATCAACACTCGTACAGTAGCAAGTTATTATCTATACAAATAAATGAAATTGAAGTGTTAATAATAGAAATCTAAGTATTATTCGTTTTTTTCAAGAAAAAAGTTAAAGAGTGCGTGTATGAATGTGTACACGCGCAAGAAGTAAAACTTCTGTAGGTTATCGGTACTCTTTATGAAAATCAATTTATGTTTTAAATAATTAGGATAGGTGAGATACTACAAAATGACGTATATTATGCATATTACAATCATATATTTATAGAATATCATTTAAGAAAAGAATATAATATTATATAACATTTGTCAGACAATAACAACGGTTACCATGGCAACAAACAAACGTAATTTTTTCGTAACGCATTCATCGGCTTACCCCCCAAGTTGAGCGTGCGTAAAGAAGTTATACTTCAAAAACTTACGATCTTTACCTTTTTTTTTTTAAGTTTATTAGCTATTGACAAGATCAAGATTAATTGACTATTTTTAAAGTTTCTTTATTGGCAAAAATTAAAGATGGAGTCGAACCCGCATTACACCAAAACCACACACTCCCAAATAACACAGTGGTCACTTTAATGTGTAATATAAGTATTTTAACTACAATATTGTATGTTGTAATATATTTTCTGTTAATGGCTGCTAAAGTCATAAACACGACAGTAGCTGTCAACAAGTACTGGTAAAGTTACAGTTTCTACATAACTATGAGTAACACAGATAATATATATTATTATGGGACAAGGTTTTATATATCACGCCGCTGAAAGCAATGTATAGAAATAATAAAAATAATATAGTATATTTAATAATATCTAGTATTCATCCAGTGAACGAAATTCGATCATAATATATATTTTTTTTAATTGATCTTGATCTTGTCAAAAGCCAATAAACAAAAAAAAGAAAATCGGTTGACTAACAGAAGAGAAGAGTACTGAACTGTTTTGTCTTTGCCTATTTATATAGATACTAGCGACTCATCCCCGCTTCGCTCGGGTTCGTCCTTAGGTTGATCCCCTATAGAAAGGTACAAACTTTCCTCCTCATTTTCACCCCCTTAAGGGGTGATATCTGGGATAAAAAGTATCCTATGTCCTACCCAGGGTCTCAAACTATCTTCTTACCAAATTTCATCTAAATCTGTTAATATGTTTATTGGGTCGTCCTTCTATTATGAAGTAATAGAACGTAGAAACGACATCGTATTTTGCATAGAGTATTTAATAATTTCCAGAGAGATAGGCTATTGCTTATCGCTGAGTGGATCTCTTGGGACATGAGTCTAGTGCTAAATTTACAGAGTGAAGTGGGTGGATAATGAGTTTGCAATATGCAGACAATAAATAAAATAGAGCTGTAAAGCTAAACGTTATGGCTTAGTGACTAACCGAAGGGAGATGGAGATGCAAATAGAAAACTCTTTTGTCATACAAGGTTTATATCATGATATAGAACATTATTCAAATTAAGAAAAAAGTTGACAACATCAAAACAAAATTGATTGTTTGTTCGTTGAATTGAAAATAATACATATATATATATATATATATATATATATATATATATATATGTGTATGTATTGAAATGAATTTTCAATTCAATGAACAAACAATCATCCACCCATATTTTTAAATCCAAATTTAAAAAAAACTATTTATTATCACAAATACAGACAAGTATCAATCAGCACATTTTTCTGTTTTAATATTTTATATATTAAATATGTGTATGTATAAGTATATATTTTCATAAGTAACTAGCAACTCACCCTCGCTTTGCTCGGGTTCGTCCCTAGTTACGTTTTAACATTTAGCTCAGAGATGAGATATTTTTCCGCAGTAAAAAGTATCCTATATATTGATCCGGATAACCAGCTATCATCAAACCAAATTTCATCAAAATCTGTCCAGTGGTTTTTCTGTGATGCGGTAACAGACAGACAAAATTATAAAAACTATATATTTAGCTTTTGTATCGATAATAAATTCTATTTTAATAAGATTATTCAAAAAATATTTAATGTATAGATTCGGCTTAGTTACAATTTTATTATATGTATAGATATATGTATATGTGATTGTTATTGTTATTTCTAGTATATTTATTTCTTGCACTATATTAAATTATATTTTTTTAATTATATAAAAGCGTCAATCAAGATTTTCATTTTTCGTTATTTTTTGAGATAATGAAAACTCGTTAAATTACACGTCAGCTTTTTACAAAAGTTCAGTCTAATTAACTTCTTTCACGAGTAATAGAACGTCTTAGCTTAATAAATATTGCTACAAACATTTTCCATAAGCCAACAATGGAAAAATATATCAAAGTGGGTGCGATAGAATATTTTTTTTATCGTAATTTTTCACAAGTTGCCAACTTTTCTTTCACCTGCACTCGTGGGCATTTAAAGAATAAGCATTATAATCAAGTTCGGTCATCAATCACCGCGCCGGCTGTCTGCCCGGTAACAACTGTATTACGCCGTATTTATAGACGTGGTTAGGTTTTTATTAAAAAAAAAAAATGTTTTATAATATTATTATTTTTTTATAATACTTTATATATATACAACTTTTTACAACAGGTTTACATAAGCGGCCTTATCTCTAAAAGTGTCTTCTTACAGATAACAGAGGACTACTTTTAGGACTATTGTAACAATTTAATTAATAAACTTTACATATCATGATGACAATGTGCGATACATTGTTAAATAATTTATTTTTATTTATTTTTTAGAAAGTAAGTATAAGTAATTTAAATAAAAAATACAACATCGATTTAAAATTGCGTTCTTTCAAACTTTTTTAGTTATAATACTTTCTTATAACACTTTCTTAGACTTACGCCAATATTTGACATATAAAATAAAACTATTTTTTCGGATTTTTAATTTGGCAGTTTGTAGGGTACACATATTTTTATCTAATCCATATATAGACTTCACATTGATGACATTTTTATTTAAAGTCTTTCTTGAAAACGAAATTAGGATGTATGGTCACAAATTCTAAAACCAAAAATTACCATACACGAATACTTAACATACATACAATTTAATAATGAAACTCAGGATAAGACAGAAGGACATCTACAATATGTTGAATTCTTCAAAACAAATCAAATCACCCTAAAGTTAAGGTACGTTATACCAATAACTAATGGTTGATGATCGCTTTCATATATAGTGCTAACGACTCATCCTCGCTTCGCTCAGGTTCGTCCCTGAGTTAATTTCCCATACAAACTTTCATCCCCATTTTCACCCACTTAAGGGATTATTTCCGGAATAAAAAGTATTCTATGTCCTTCCCAGGGTCTCAAACTATTTTCTTACCAGATTTTATCTAAATTAATCTAGTAGTTTTTGCATTTATCCATTACAAACATACAATAATACAAAATTACAAATCTTTCCTCTCTATAGTAGTAGTGTAGATAAACAAATAATAAGTATATATAGCTTTGCTAGGCAGTGGTAGCCCAGTGGTAACGCGCTCGCTTGGGAAACCGAGTGAAGCGGGTTCAAATCCCGGGTCTCACACCTCTGATATTTTCATGTGCGAATCATTTCTAACATGATTTCCACTTGCCTTAGGGTGAAGGAAAACATCGTGAGGAAACCTGCATGTCTGAGAAAACCTAGCAAGTTTTCGAAAGATATGTGAAATTCCCCAAACCGCACTTGACCAGCGTGGTGGACTATGGCCTGATTCCCCTCGTATTGAAGGGAGGCCCGTACCCAGCAGTGGGACGTTAAAAAGGGCTGAATACATAGCTTTGCAAAGTTTTAAAGATACGATAATTATAAGTATGTATGTAGAAATTAATACTAGATTTATTACATTCCATTTCTAACTTCGTTAGTTAGATACAAATTAAGTTAATAAAAGCATGTAAGAAGAGTTACTTTTAACTCAGTTTGCAGCACAAAATTCTAGTATTCAAATGTTTGACATAAATAGAAGGCGACACGCTCTATAGATAGTTCCCGCAAGCCAAAGTAACACGGTAACTTTTGTTGTTAAATGTATTCGCCTAATTGATTATTCTTGAGCCGATGTGGAACGATACAGCATCCATTATACTAGCACTTGACGGTGACTTTACTCCATTTTAATTAAGACCACAATATGAGAAAATTATAACGATCTCCTTGATTTAAAAAAATTATGCTACTGATTTCTAATATTTTAGTTTGATGATAATGATTTTTTTTTTGGATTCCGTTTTATTTTTAATAAATGTACATGGATTTTAAAACCACTTAAGTATTTCACTTTCCCTTTAACTATTTTCAATTGTGCCATTTTAGTTATTATAATAAATAAATACTAAAATGTCTAGATATACTGTTAAATCTAGAATTACTGATATTGAAAAACAAAATCGGTTGACAAACAGGAGAAAAAGGTCCTGAACTGTTTAGTCTTTGCCTATTTATATAGAGATAATCTAATTAAATTAATTAAAACTAAATATATTTACAGGCCAAATATTTTAATTTTAAACCCTACAGAATAATATTTTTAATCGAAAACAATCTGTCAAATTCATATTATAAAAAGTTTTTAATAATTTATTACTTTTAACTTTTTTACAAAACAACCTGACACAGACCACTTAGCATTCATCCTAGTGCCTTAAATATTTGGCATTGACATATATGTACACATAATTTAGATTAAAATGGTTCTGTAATGTAAATATTAGTCCTTATCTTAATAGGGCGAGCTATTGTCACGATATTTAAGCATAAATAACTCAAAAAAAAACGTCCAGACAGACCAAAAATTTTAGTAACTTTTGTTTATGTTTAAATGTCATGCAAAGAGCATATTCCATTAAGACGTTTTTATTAGTTATTAAACACAAACCTATTTAAATTCATTTATTTGTATAATACACTACATGCTCTTTAACATTATAAATGCGACAGTTTGTATATATATATATATATATATATATATATATATATATATATATATATATATATATACAATATATATATATATATATATGTGTGTGTGTGTGTGTGTGTGTGTGTGTGTGTGTGTGTGTGTGTGTATGTATGTTTGTTACTACGTTACGCTAAAACGGCTTGACGGATTTCAGTGAATTTCAATACACAGATACACTATGAACTATGGGATACTAACCAAACATTAAGGGAAATATTAAAATTAGCAAAGACAGGTAGAAGTGCACCCGCTCGAAGTGAGGATTGCTAGTTTGGTCTATATTTTATGATGAGGAACTCAATGAGGGCCATCGTTTCTGGCGGCACCATTTGGTGCTACTGGCGAGTGAGGTCTTATAGCTGTCATTGAAAAGTATTTGTTAGTGCGACAGGATCAATAGATTTAATATAATAATTATAATTGTTAGTGCGAAAACAGTTCTATCAGGATATTAAATGATTAATCATAACCAAATAAATAAAATACTTATTTCTTAACTCTTCTTTTAAACCAATAAGAGATATTGTGTCGAACCGTGTTTATTTATCAGGAATGGCACAATTTTTACAATGATCATGAATATTAGTGAAAATCGGCGATAAAAAGGTCGCAAACAGTCAACGGTTAGTCATCATTTCTAGAGACCTCATTCTACACTAGCGCCCTCTAGCGGCGAATTTAAGCGCGGTAGTCCCCATTGTGATATATTATATATGTGTATAAATTAAGTGTTAAGTGAAATCTTCGCGAACTTTAAACCAATTTTCATGGTTCTTTTCGCAATCGTGTATTGCTAAAGTTGACACAAGGAACTATAAGATTTTTCAAGCGAAGTTACAAAGAAGCAACTTAGCCACTCAAGAACTTATACAAGAGGCCGGAAAGAATAAAACTATATTTGCACTGATACAAGAACCATATACAGGTAACACTGGAATGTTAAAAACCCATCCCGGTACCAGAGTAATTCAAAGTCGGACAAGTGAAAACAAACCTAATAAAGTGGCTATAGTTGACTTCGACAAGGACCTGGAAATAACAGTGACTCTAAGTGGGTATAATTATACACAAAAATGGTCTTCTGTAAATTTATCCCACCAAAACAAATATGAAAGAAAGCCAAGTTGTTTAGAAAACTTGCAATATCGGTACTCGGATAGCGGTTTCTCTAATAAAAGAAGTGAGATCTAACTGGATACCAAGTTCTTTTGAAGTTCCTTGTATCATTGCTCTCAGTCTTGCACAACGACGTTCACTTGCTTTAAAAAAATGCTATTCAGTGGTAATTAAAAGAGGATCTTAAATCTTAATTAACATAAAATTGCAAGTGTCGTGGGTCAAATAGATTTTATGTTATGGAAGAGCCAAAAGTGACCGAAATAATTCATGTAATATTTATATTTATTTATTTATTTATTTATTTATTGATTATAACGAACTCAAAATCATATAAATCACTGCCAGTGTACTCTTTTTCTTTGCGAATTTACCTAACCATTTTCGTACATCTTGGGGGCAGTAGTAGCCCAGTGGTAACGCGCTCGCTGGGGAAACCGAGTAAAGTGGGTTCAAATCCCGGGTCTCGCGCCTCTGATATTTTCACGTGCGAATCATTAAAATAATAAATAGTCATTATTATCGATACAGAGGCCGAATCTATAGTTGCATCTGGGAATGCAACACGAGAAAACCACTGGACTGATTTTGATGAAATTTGATATGATGATAGCTGGTTATCCGAGTCAATATATAAGATACTTTTTATTGCAGGAAAATATCTCATCTCTGAGAAATCTATACTAAACGTTAAAACGTAACTAGGGACGAACCCGAGCGGAGCAAGGGTGAGTCGCTAGTTATTATAACTTTTGAAACGTTAAAACCCTTAATCTCTCCCGTAACCATGATTCCTGTAAAGCATTCGAAACGTCGGAAACCAAAAACCAAGATAAAATCGCGTATAAATCTGAAAAATAGTTTTATAGAAAATTTTATATTCGCATAAATGTAAAAAAAGTCGTAGTAGGAATATATAATCAGCTTTTTTACAAAATAACTACCTGCTTTACAAAATACGTCTGTAATACAACCAAAACAACCGTCATGACGTTAAGCTCTACAGTACCGGAAGTCATGTACAGATATTCAATTTACGCGTACGTGATAATTATGTCATATTTAAGCTCAGTCATAGATCCCAGTCGGATTATGTTTTACTCGTATGCATAGACATAGAGTATGGACTGAACAATAGGTACTCTCATGAAATTGACCACTCTCTACAAAGAGAGAAAGCGAACGTGCGGCCAACACCTGTCTTTTAATCCAATTTGAATTTATAAATGGAATGTAAAATTATTATAATATTATTAAAAAATATAATATTATAATGGAACTAGCGACTCACCTTCGCTTCGCTAGAGTTCGTACATACCTACCTAGGTACATACTTTCATCCTCATTTCTACCCCCTTAAAGGATGATTTCTGGGATAAAAACTATCCTATATCCTTCTCAGGGTCTCAAACTATCTTTTTACCAAAAGTCATCTAAATCGGTTCAGTAGTTTCGGAGCTTATTCGGTACAAACAAACAAACAAAAAATCTTTCATCTTTATAATATTAGTATCGATAAATAAATAAAATCAATAAACAAATATGTTGAGACATTAACACACATCACCATCTAGTTCCATGTTAAGCTACGAGGCTTGTGTTATGGATACCAGATAGTTGATACACTACACATATATAACTTTAAATACATACATATTATAAATATAAACAAACACCCATGACTGGAGTACAAACATTCGTGGTCACCACACAAATGAAAACAGCCCCCAGCGAGACTTGAACCTGCGACCGCTGACACAACAAGTAGGGTCAGTACAAGCTGAGCCAAGCGTGTCGTCAAATTTTGTTCCAATCGAAAAAAGTATGGATTAAAAATATACCTAAGACTCGTTTTCTCTGCTCTGGTTTATACGCTCGTATAAAATTGAAGATCACATTTTTTTCATTGTTAAATTAGGTGACAATATCCTGGCAGTGGTAGCCCAGTGGTAACGCACTCGCTTGGGAAACCGAGTGAAGCCGGTTCAAATCCCTAGTCTCGCACCTCTGATACTTTCATGTGCGAATCATTACTAACATTATTACTACTTGCCTTACGGTGAAGGAAAACATCGTGAGGAAACCTGCATATCTAGAGAACCTAGCAAGTTTTCGAAAGACATGTGAAGTCCGCCAACTTGGCCAGCGTGGTGGATTATGGCCTGAGCTCCTTCGTATTGAAGGGAGGCCCGTGCCCAGCAGTGAGATGTTAAAACTGGTTGAATACACACCCTTACATCTATATTAATATTATAAAGAGAAAAAAATGTATGATATAATGATAATATAATAATATTTTTTTATTGACATATTTGTGTGTTGTTACATAAGCCTGTTGAAGCCTCTGACTCCCAAACTAGATCAAACCTGTATGTCAGGAGTCAGCGCCCTCTTCCATCTTTGATTATAAATGCACGTCAGTAATATTACAGAGCATGTTTAACAGTAATCATTTTACTATTTGATTGTAAAAGAAGAAAATTTTAAAAAAACTCGTCATACATGCGAGGGGAGGTCCAAAAGTTCGTGGAATGGAGGGGGGATCAGTGGCGGAGAGCCCTTGTTTAGCAGGCGAGAGTTCGTAAACGAATGACGCAAAAGGGCTGAAACTCAATTTATATACTAATGATGAGTCCCCAGTTAGTATGACACTAAGCGAGCGCCTCTATCCCCACTACATCCCCTCCATTCCACGAACTTTTGGACCTCCCCTCGTATAGTCCATCTATTCCATACTAACCGTTAAAATAAAAAGCTATTAAGTAAAACCGAATGAGCTCTCAATATGTCTAAAACATTTACAGTATAATTAGAACTGCAAAGTTTTCTTTTTCGTCCACTAATCACTTTCAAATGTAAAACCACATCGTTGCAAAGTTAAAAATGCTTGTTTGTAAAAAAAATTCGCAACTCGATTTAGCTCCGCTTTCGACATACAATCGGGACTCATTGTATTGGATTGAAATATTTTTACTAATGTTATTTTGTATCTAATATTATTTAGTGTTCAAGTAACTTTGTTGTGACACTTTTTACTTTAGATTAGGAGTTCCCAAAAAGTGGAGAGCGCCCCCCTAAAGAGTTTATTCTGTATAACTTAAAATTAAAATAAATTAAAATCGTTAAAATAATGTGTTTTATTAAAAAAAAAATAAAGAGGTGCCCAAAAAAAATTAATTAAACTCGTTAAAAACTTAAAAAAAAAATAAAAACCGACTTCCAGGCACAGAAAAGTAAAAAATAACCAAACGGGGGTTTTCATTTAGAATAGATACCTAATCAGATATTTTCGAAGTCGGTGTGCTTTGATTTGTATTGGCTGGCACCGACTACGAAAATATCTGATTAGGTATCTATTCTAAATGAAAACCCCCGTTTGGTTATTTTTTACTTTTCTGTGCCTGGAAGTCGGTTTTTTTTTTTTTTTAAGTTTTTATTTTTCCATTTTTGGTGTAGACGTAATAAGCAGGTAATTTGTAAGAAGAAAAATTTTAAAAAATATATTCGAATAAGCCATTTATTCAGACCCCTAATGACACTCACAACCCATCTAGGTGTAAAGTTCTCATCAATACAAATTAATCAAGCCCAAACACCAGGTAATTGCTGTAAATCGTTGAGGAGTTTCCTCGACTGTCTTTCGGTTCCATCATCAGATCGACTTCAGACCTTCATTAAATAGTAGTGCTTTAAAATACTTAATGAAAAAAAATTAACAAGCGCACTAGTCGCCACTACGATTTTCGAAGGTTCCCCTCGATTTCTCTAAGATGCCATCATCAGATCCTGGTTTCCTTATTATGGTACTACCCTTGAGATATCTCCTTTCAAACAAAAAAAGAATCATTAAAATCGGTTCATGAACGACGAAGCAATCCGCGAACATACATAAAATTACATCCACGTAAACAAAAAAATTCATAATTTTTTTTTTCATAAAATGAAAACTACTGGGCCAAACTATGTTAAATTTTTATGGGACCACATGGCAACTATTCCGCATCAAACAAAAGAAGAATCACGTAAATCGGATCATAAATCTCAGAGTAATCGATGTACATACATAAAAAAATATATACCAATCGAATTGATAACCTCCTCCTTTTGGAAGTCGGTTAAAAATAATGTGTGTTTTATTAAAAAAATAAAAACAAAGGGGTGCCCCCCTTTATTTTATTTCTTTTTATAATCAAGGGAGGCTCAACAGAAAAAAGGTGGGTTTCCCAACCTTTGTACTTTAAATATTGTTAGTCTCGATGTGGGTACGTTGTGGTATGAGGCAGATCCTCAATGACCCTTCTACTTGTCTTAAGTGCGGCTACTCTGAAATGCTTTGAGCCTATTTGCACTAGAAGCAGCAGTGGCTAGCATGTACGGCTACATGTCCAAAGGTCCTGGGTTCGAGTGCCAGATCAATTTCACAGTAACAGCCGAAAGTTGGCAAGTGGGATTATAGCATCCCAGTGCCACACAGAGCACGTTAAGCCATAAGTCCTAAACCTGATGTCTCGCTGGTCGTGTTGAATTGTCATGCAACCGGAGGTTAAGAGTGAGAAGAAAAAAAATACATTTTATTAAAATTATCTATAGAATATCTTCTTTTATATCGAGAATAAAACGTGTGTGTGTACATAAGTACGCACGTAAGAAATTATACTTCTTTGGCGTAACAGAACAAAAATAGCTAAAGATTTCATCCCGTATGTCACAACTCTCTGTTTGTAAAAGGAATGCAGCTAACTTCATCATGTCGCTTTTTGGCTGTCGGTGTGCGCGCGCATTGTAAAAATTTTGCTCTCATATTTTTTTCCAAACATGCCAATTGAAGTATCTTAAAACAAAACCACGGTATAAGATAATAAAATTATAGTTGCCTATATATATATATATATATATATATATTATTTTTTGGCAAAAAAACAATTTCTTGCAAAGCTAAATCAGAGCAGATTGCTAACCCTTAAAATTACATTTTATTAAAAAAAAAAAGGTATGCCAACATTTAAAATATGTCTTCATTTTATTTTTCCAACTAAGTTTCCGACAATTGATTTAAGAGCTTCGTAATGGCAAATCATATTTTCTTTGTAAATGAAAAATAAACAATATAAACGATAAAATGGCTGGATTTTATCTTGCTTTCATTTAAATTTTGCTCTCGGTTATTAGATTTTAGTTCGCATTTGATTCTTTACACTGCTATTTAACTAAATAATGGATGAAATAAATAATATTTTAAGAGCTTTGTTACTAATGATGGTTTATTTTGACATGTTTGGCTCAGTTTGTAGTGACCCTACTTGCTGTGCCCACGGTCGCGGGTTTGAGTCCCGCTGGGGGCATTCATTTGTGTGATGAGCACAAATGTTTGAACTCAAGTCATGGGTGTTTATATTTATAATATCTATGTATTTAAAGTTATATAATATGTGTAGTGTATCAACTATCTGGTATCCAAAACACAAGCCTCGTAGCTTACCATGGAACTAGATGGTACTGTGTGTTAATATCCCAACATATTTATTGATTAAAAAAGCAAATCTAAGTTTTCTTTACAGGAGGTATAAATTTGATATAATACCCAGTACCTGGCGACCGAGCTTCGCTCGGAGTTCTTTTTTGTTATATCGTATTTTTTAGATAAAAAGAACTAAAAACATGAATAAATACAAAAAAAAAAGTAAAACTTTGTATCCGATCGAGATCCGATCTCAGACACACCCGTTGATTTGTTAATCTTGCATCTTGGTCGCTTGACCACAATGCTTATGTCTGAGTCTAATAAATTATCGACCATATTCTGCGTGGAATAATACGAAAGAAAACCGCATGAAAACTCGAAAACACGCGTTTTCCCAGACATAAGACTAATCTGGATCGATTTTTCGCCCCCGAAAACGCCTACATACCAAATTTCAGCGAAGTCGTTAGAATTGTTTCCGAGATCGCCGTTATAAATAAATTAAATAAATAAACAAGAATTGTTCGTTTAAATATATTAGATTTTAAATTGCAGACTAAAATATTGCAAGAATATTGTTACAATCGTCCATATTCAATATTAAGTAAAACAAAACATTACTTGATAGATATTATATATATAATGATCGCCATCTCAATAGCTCTTGTTGAAAACAAAATTAACACTTTAAACTGTAATAAACGGGATTTATAAAAACAAATCAAACGAGTCCAAACACGAAGGTTTTATTAATAGCCATTTAAAAGTTACACAATCTGTGGATCGTGTAATTCAGATCCAATCATCAACTCGATAATATCATATCAATAAAATAATATTCTCTCACAGAACTTGTTTGAAATGGGTGCGACACTTATGTAGTACTAGTGTCTCGCTCTCGCTTCGCTCAAAACAAATCCAAATCTATCCCACGGGAACCATACATTTTTCCGGGATCAAAAGTAGCCTATGTACTATTCCAGGCTATAATCTATCTCTGTGCCAAATTTCATCCAGATCCGTTCAGCCGTTCTGGCGTAATTGAGTAACAAACATTCAAACATCTAAACATCTAACTTTCACATTTATTATATTAGTAAGATAAGATTATGTTGGTTAAAATTGATTTCATGCTTAAATTACATACAAAAAAACCTATTAAGAAGTGTTAAAGGGAGGTCTATGCCCAGCAGTGGGACGTTAAAAATGGCTGAATATTTATTTATTTATTTTAATAAGGTTTGCTAGTGGTTATAACATGTTTTATAAGAAATGATTTAACTTAATTAATTAAATAGAGAACAGTTATCCATAACCGTTTGAAAGCAAACACAACAGTTGTGTTAAGTTATTTTTTAACCGACTTCCAAAAAGGAGGAGGTTCTCAATTCGTCGGAATCTTTTTTGTTCTTTTTTTTATGTATGTTCACGGATTACTCGAAGACGGCTGAACCGATTAGGATTTTTTTTTTGTTTCAAAGGGTATTCTTCCCCGGTGGTCCCATATAAATTTTATCGAAATCGGTCAAGCGGTTTTTAATAAATGGCGTAATCGAATACGTTTTTATTAAAAATCTTTCTTCTTACAAATTACTTATTACGTCTACACTAAAAATGGAAAAATAAAACTATTAAAAAAAAATAAAAACCGGTGTGCTTTGATTTGTATTGGCTGGCACCGACTTCGAAAATATCTGATTAGGTATCTATTCTAAATGAAAACCCCTGTTTAGTTATTTTGTACTTTTCAATGCCTTGAAGTCGGTTTTTATTTTATTTTTTTTAAGTTTTTATTAGTTTGTTAGTTACTAACATATTCTTGTGTCCGTTTTCACAATTATGAAGTTTTTAAAAACATAATAAGTAGGTATATTATAAACCAAATCAGACCATAAAGTAAAGAAACCAATTTTCATATACATAAAAAAGTATATTTTATCGTCTACGCCTATTAAATAAGAGTTATATCATTAATATAGCAAACAAATTCTCACAAAAATTACAGTTCCGAGTTCACAGCCTGTTCCATGCATATTCAGCGAATTTACAATATAGCTTGTTTGCTTCACGCTCTCGTATGAATAAATGTAGATAAATAAATATTTTTATAAACAAAATTGTACATTTATTTTATTTTTAATATTTACAGAGTATTTTAAAATATATTACTTACAGGCGTTCTACGTAAAATATTGCCTATTCGGTTGCGAACTCGACTTCTGACACAATTACCAAATTTTTGGACTGATTTTTAGAGTTCCGTAACCAAAGGGTAAAACGGGACCCTATTACTAAGACTTCGCTGTCCGTCTGTCTGTCCGTCTATCACCAGGCTGTATCTCATGAACCGTGATAGACCGTTGAAATTTTCACAGATGATGTATTTCTGTTGCCGCTATACCAACAAATAGGTACTAAAAAACAGCATAATATAAATATTTAAAGGGGCTCCCATACAACAAACGTGACTTTTTTGCTCGATATTGATAATTGCAACAGGTAGACGCTTGAAATATGCACAGAATATTTAGTTATATATTCACTTTAAAAATAAATAATTAAATTAAAATAAAACAAATATTTTACAACAGACATGATTTATTGCCATTTTTATAAATAATGATACGGAGCCCTTCGTGCGCGAGTCCGACTCGCACTTGGCCGGTTTTTAAGTAAAATATTTTTTAACAGCCGTTCAAACAAAAACTTTTATAAATACTTTCTTCAATCCGAAATGTAACCCAATTTAAGAATAGGCCAAACATTCATTTTCTAAGCTGCAAATGTACTTCTTTTGTTGCAGTTGGTAAAAGCAAAACATAAGCATTATCAGTTGTTTCAACTACCTACTTGATAATCTATACTAATATTAATATTATAAAACTGAAGAGTTTGTTTGTTTGTTGTTTGGTTGAACGCGCTAATCTCAGGAACTACTAATCCGATTTGAAAAATTCTTTTTGCATTAGATAGCCCGTTAACTGAGGAAAGCTATAGAGCATATATTATCCCGGAAAATGTACGGTTCCCGTGGGATAGATTTGTTTTTATCTAGGGACGAACCCAAAGCGAATCAAGGGTAAGTCGCTAGTAAATTATAATGAGAAAAGAAGGAAGTAAATCCTTAATAAAGCTTGCACCTACAACAAGAATACAATTAATCCCATCCCATTTAATATTATAAATGCGAAAGTTTGGATGGACTTTTTTTACTCAATCACGCCAGAACGGCTGAACGGATCTGTATGAAATTTGGCACAGAGGTAGATTATAGTCTGGAATAGCACAAAGGTTACTTTTTATCCCGGAAAAATGTACAGTTCTCGTGGGATAGATTTGTTTTTGTTTTTCACGAAGCGTGGATGAGTCGCTAGTATATACATAAAAACCTTCATTAGATATAAGTGGTTAGTAAATTCTTATATTACTTCTAACGCAAACAGTGATTTAACTGACATTTCAAATGGAAAAGTCCAAAGGGGAATAAAAACTCCGACCTCATCACAAGTCAAGACTCATTTGTCTCAACTCTTAAAACGGAGTATAACCGTAATTTAGAAGAAAGTAAAAAAGGCCTAATAACCCAAGTTGCCCCGCCAGGTGGCGCTTGTTCATGGCACTGCGAGTTTTATTAAAAACACTATTTATCTCACCTGATTTTGCCTGGCTTTTTTTTAAATAACTAAAAGTACTAACTTAGAGGTTCGCTTATCTAAGCAACTGTTTAAATTCATTATTTATAATCTAATTTAGATTTTATAAATATAAAACAAAAGCTTTGTCTGTCTGTCTGATTTCAACTTGTTATACCTATAAATATTTTTAACGAACTACTGTTCTGACGTACTTAATGTTTTGTTAGTTCGAAAATATAATCTGGTCAAGTTTTACTGCACATATGTGATCCTAGAATATTTGAATCCACGAAAAGAAAAAAAAAATATTTAGATGACACCTTTGATACAGTCGCGGGTTCGAGTCCCGCTGGAGGCATTCATTTGTGTAATGAGCATGAACGTCTGTACTCCAGTCATGGGTGTTCATATTTATAATATCTATGTATTTAAAGTAATATATGTGTAGTGTATCAACTATCTGGTATCCATAACACAAGCCTCGTAGCTTACCATGGAACTAGATGGTGCTGTAATGTACCAACTTATTTCCTTTATTAATTAATTATAACAAAATAACTATGTAGTTATAATATAAACCAAGCAAATGTTTAGACCATTACGTTTTGCAAATGAATTGAAGCGAGTAATCGTGAGCTGGACGACAATAAGCAGGACTAAAAGCCCTTGAAGCGGATGAGGAGATATAATTAGACGTTTTTAAGCCAATTCAAAATGACTGCTTTTCATCTATTCACGAAGTTTGCACAATTAAGCAAATGGATAGGCTTAAGAAAGTGACTTTTGAGTGTATACAAGTCTTACAGTCCATGTATTGTAGGGCTCCTAAAATATAAATTTCAAGTAAAACTTTTTTAGAATCGTTGTGATTTGAAACTCGATGAAACGAAATGAAACACGAAAAAGAGACAAACACATAAATATATAGGACTAGCAACTCACCCTCGCTCCGCTCGGGTTCGTTCCTAGTTACGTTTTAACGTTTAGCTCAGAGATGAGATATTTTCCCGCAGTAAAAAGTATCCTATATGTTGACCCGGATAACCAGCTATCATCATACCAAATTTCATTAAAATCTGTCCGGTGGTTTTCCCGTGATGCGGTAACAGACAGACAGACAGACAGACAGACAGACAGACAGACAGACAGACAAAAATTCTAAAAACTATAGATTTGGCTTCTGTATCGATAATAAATTCTATTTCAGTAAGATTTTCCAAAAAATATTTAATGTACAGATTCGGATTAGTTACAATTTTATTATATGTATAGATTAAGCCGACGAGAGAATGGGATAGAATACATTGCCATGTCGCCATGGTAACCGTTGTTATTGTCTGACAAATATATAATATTGTATCCTTTCCGTATATGATATTCTATAAATATATGATTGTAATATGCCTAATATACGTTATTTAATTATATTATTGATTTGTTTTAATTTAATTGCGATATTTGCCAAAGAAGTTTTACTTCAACCGCGCGTAAAGGTAACTTAGACTACTGTTAGATAACTAGGAACAGAACCAAGTGAAGCGAGGGTAAGTCACTAGTTTCGAAAAAGAATAGTATGGATTTAATCTGTCAATCAGTAAATTAAGTAATTTAATTAAGAACACTTTGTAAGTGCAGAGTACGAAACGTACTAACTTTTTATTGCCACACTGAGGAAAGCTCCTAAGAACGGTATTAAATGGCATTTAATTAGAAGTCTGCCAAAAAAAATAACTTAATTCATTTGGAGCTTATGACTTAGTTACGGGCACTGCTAGACTATTAGTACCGGACTCGCTTGGAATACTAAGTGAAGCGGGTTCGAAACCCGGATCATCGTCATATTATCTGATATATTCAAGTACAAATCTCGTCTTCAACACGATTACCTATAAATTGTACGAAGAAATACATCGTTAGGAATCCCGAAAGTCTTGGAGAATCTAACAAGTAGTCAAAAAACTTACAAAGTTAGAAGTTTCTTAAAGTTAATCACACTCTTTTAGGGTTCCGTACTCGAAGGGTGCCAATGCTATTACTATGCCTCCGCTATCCGTCCCTCCGTTCATCTGTCACAGGGCTGTAACTCTTGAACGGTAATAGGTAGAGAGTTGAAATTTTCACAGAGTATGTATTTCTATTGCTAATAATAACAAATAATAAAAATAAAAAAAAATACAACAAATAATTTTTTAACGTTCGTAATCGATCAACGAAATAAATATACATAGAGTAAAAGCTATATTAATAAAAAGTATATGTACGATGGTAAGAAACTCTTCGTGTGCGAATTCGACTCGCACTTGACCTATTTATTGTTTTGTTTTTTTTTTTTTTTTTTTTTTTTGTTTTACATGTTTTCCTTTTTTGTTAAATATTGATTTCCTACAGTAATTTTCGTCATTTCTTTTTCTCGTCAGTAGTAGTATAATATTTTCAGATGCAATATGTCATACTTGCTTTAGAATATTAATTTAATACTTTTGCTTCTAGGTACAGTATGCCACGAGACCGGCTTAACAAAAACTAGAAAAATTATCTTGTGCTCGCTGTATAAAATGCCTCCGTGTAAAACCGATCTTGTGACTTACCGTAGTTTCTGTACTCAAACTTCAGTTGGCCTCAAAGATTCTTTTGATAACATCAAAAAATAGGACCGTTTGGCAACAAAGAATATTTCGAGTTGATTAAACGTTTTTCCATACAAAATGTATGGGACAAGAAATTCGCGATTTCTGTCATTTCTAGTACTCAAACCTTAAATGGTCCCATAGAGCCTTTTGATCCCTACATGAAATATAACCGATTGACATAAAAAAAATTTTTTTTTCGTATTTTAGCATTTTTCTCGCTGACTGTACATTTTTTCCAAAATCTGTGAATGCAGTTCAAAATATCTCAAAAAGTTATGGATGGTCTCCTAGGGACGCTTTTCTGTAACTATAGTATTTAAGGTACTTGCCCTTACTGTCCCGTCTCAAAAATCCATCCTGTATAATGAGGCTATAGCTTGCTAGAGAGTATTACATAATTCTATAATACCCTGTAACAAACTGTAGCCCCGAAACTCGAACCCGGAACTCGAACCTCTCGATCTGCAGTCACATGGTAGCCATTAAACCAACGAGGCGCTTAATGAATTTCTTGTAAACGTAATATAATAGCTTAGCAGGAATCAATTTAACTTCGAAACATTCATATTAGCATATACATATGTATATACATAATATGTATATCTATATGTTTATCGGATTCCATCATAGCTTATATACTTATATAATATGTAGTTATATAAAAGATACTATTCATACAAATATTATAAACTAGCGGCTCACCCTCGTTTCGCTCGGGTTCGCCTCTAGGAAAACAAAAACAAACCTATCCCGCGGGAAACGTACATTTTTCCGGGATAAAAAGCTTATGTGTTATTCCAGGCTATAATCTATCTTTGTGCCAAATTTCATCCAGATCCGTTCAGCCGTTCTGGCGAAAAAGAGTAACACACATCCATACATACTCACAAACTTTGACATTTATAATATTAATACGGATGTGAAAGCAACTTCTTTTTAGACTTAAACCGCTAAACAGATTTCGATAAAATTTGGCAAGGACATAGATTGCATCCTGGGGATGGACATAGGCTATCTTTGATCCCCGCCCCGCTTAGAAACCGCGGGCAAAAACTAGAAGTCAAAAAATGTTATTTATCCAGTTTAATATTACCAGTGTCGCCAAGTGGGCAAAATTCGACCATAATATTTTTTTCTATTGACAACACCAAAGCTTGTCAACAGCTATATTTCTGTCACTTTTATCTATACTAATATTATAAAGCTGATGAGTTTGTTTGTTTGGTTGTTTGTCTGTTTGGTTGAACGCACTTATCTCAGGAATTACTAATCCGATTTGAAAAAAACTTTTTGCTTTAGATAGTCCGTTAACTAAGGAAGACTATAGGCTATATATATATATATATATAATTCCGGATAAATGTACGGTTCCCGTGGGATAGATTTGTTTATATCTAGGGACGAACCCGAAGCGAAGTGAGGGTGAGTCGCTAGTCTTTTATATCTAGACAAATTTGAACCTGTGAATTGCGTAATACTTTCCTAAGAAAATTTTGTTTTGTTCATTATATTGTGTCAATTCTTAAACTAGCAAAAGATACTTATCCATACATATAATAAACTTTTGAGTCAAATCTGTAAATATTTTTTGAAAAATCTTATTGAAATAATCAATATTATCGATACATAGGCCGAATCTATATACTTTTTTGTCCTTCTATCTATCTGCCTGTCTGGGAACGCATCATGAAAAAACCATAGGGCAGATTTTGATGAAATTTGGTACGATGATAGCTGGTTATCCGGGTCAACATATAGGAAACTTTTTGCTTCGGGAAAATATCTCATCTCTAAAAAATTTATACTAACCTTAAAACATAGGGAGGAACTCGAACGGAGCAAGGGTGAGTCGCTAGTTAGATTATAAGGCCAAAGCTGTCATGATATATTCTTATTTAAATAATTAGTCTTAAAATTATTTTGAAGTCGGTACACGTTTTTCTTAAAAATAATGTTTTTTAACACTAAGAATAATGTTGCTACATTTATTTTCATTAAAAACAAAGCTGTGAAAATTGTCTCTTCCAGCGTAAAAACAAATATAAGTATTTTGAATTGTTTTTTAAAAGAACTTCATAAAAAATGTCGACGAACAAAAATTTAAGAAGACCTTTTTATATCATCCACACTTTGAAATTCTGAAATAATGTTTTAAATTATAATAAATAGTAAAAATACTTAGCTCCAAATAACATGTTCAATTAACTTTACTCTCATTTTATATCAACGGACATTTTGTATTAGCAAAAACTGGTACAATATAAACTAAAACGACCACGCAATGTCAGTTCTACGAGGAAATGCGTACAACGTATTGAATGTTAAAAATTCAGCTCTGCGCGTTTTATTCGCCTCATAAACCCCTAATGTTATTTATTGGTGCAATAAACGGGGGAGGTAAAAATAACGAGTGCCAGCCTTTTTCATTTACAATGTTTGCTATTCCTAACTCACAAGTGGTACACCTGGTAGGAGTTTGAGTTTTGAAATTTTCCCATCATGAGAATTATTGTCTAAAAGAGAGGATTTAGACAAAATGTCATTCTACATTCGTTGAAGAATCTGAAAATATATATGGAATGAGAATAGCCTAAAGTTTGTAGAGTGGCATCTTGTCTAAGCATCCAGGTTTGATTTTCAATCTAAGAGCTTTGCTGACTGAAGTTGTTGTAAATGGGATAGAACGTTTATGACATTTCCAGCTGCTGCCATTTTGTTTTTTTTTTTCATGTCAATGACGTAATATGGAAGAAGCATAGGTATAGATAGAAGATACTTGAACAAAAAAAACCTTATAACGACATTTACCTTAAATAAATCAGTAATGAGTTAAATGTTTTTAAATGTATTTTATGCAACACATACCTATTTCATATACTTTGAAAAAACATCAAAATGGCGGTAGGTGACTATTTCCAGCTTCCATAGAAAACTATTCAAAGTCCTTTTCATTTTACATTGTATAAATAAAATAATATAGTAACGCGATGGTTTAGGAAAGAAGCGAATTCCAATTCGGCGGATACCAATCGTGTTTAACATAATTGCCATACGGTAGTAGTTAAAGGTAAACATCGTAACCTGATACCGTGACCCGTCTGATAAAACCTATTATAGAAAAGACAGATGAGGTCCGCCAAGCCGCACTTGGCCAGCGTGGTGGACTATAGCTTGATTTCTCTAGTATTGAAGGAGGACCCGTGCCCAGCAATATGTAGCAGCACGGATATTAATTTTTCAGCAAATGGCGACATATAACGAACTTTCAAGTTCTCGATCTCAGGAATTTAACGATTCTTTTTCGACATGTACAAAAGGAAAACTTTTAGGTAACACGTAATAAGTCCGTGGAGTAAAGCGACACTATTTCTAAAAAACAATTAGAGAAAGGGCTAAATGCAAATGTTCGCTAATACTTTTAATTAGATAATTTTACGCATCTGCCCGCTGTTACCTACTTCCAAACTCGTCTAACTTAATTAAACAAGTCAATTATGACCGCCACAAACCCAAAAACTTATCAGACATTCGAAAACCAACATTAACTTCAACAATATAAGGATTTGTCGGAGATTTAAAGAATTTTGTTAAAAATCTTAAAGGTAAGGTAATCTTTGAATCCTAAATTCTTTTCGGAAATATTATTTTGATGGAAGTTAGATGAATTTAATCCAATTGAGGAATTAAATTAATTATAAATCTGGTGCTTCAGTTGACTCTTAATGGCTTTCGACTTTTTCCTGAGTGTCTGAATATTTTAACACGCTTTTCCTTCTTTTTGATGTAACTAGCAAACTAAGTATTAAACCAAAGAAAATCAATATTAACCTACTTTTAACAGTGTCATATTGTTGATTTAAAATAGTAGTGAGTACTAGCGACTCTAGATGATTCTTTAAATTGACATAATTTTTTTATTTAGGAACCGATTGAAATAAAACAAATACTAAATGTTAAGTGAAGCTTATCACAATACACTAGTAAAAACTGCACCCAAATCGGTTAAGCCGTTTCTAAGATTAGCGCGCACAAACACACAGACAAACAGACAAACCGACAAAAAACTAAAAATCATTGTTTTGGGTCCTATTGCGTTAATAAAGATCCCCAATAATAGTTTTTTTCAAATATCTTCCATGTACAGACAGCAATCAGTTACAATTTTATTGTATATATATATATATATTCAATTCGAAATAAGTTTCCCACTACGAAAATGCGTAAACTATACTAAGACAACAGTGGAAGATTTTTTATTAAGTTTGTTTTGACGAATCTTATAGAAAAAAATTGGTGAATGGGGATTTTTAGGGTTCGGTAGCCAAAAAGGCAAAAGTCGAAAACGGACTGACTATTTGTCCGATATGAACAGCAATACAACGGTGTAACAAAATTAAGATAAAGAAGTAAGTAGCTAAATTTTTGCCATTAAATATCGAACCCACTGCCTCTACACGAAGAGATTAACATTAACCAGATGTATCGTAACGCATTCTCAAATTATTCAACATTAATAAAAAAATATCCAGCCTGGGCAGTAGAAGATATGTAATAAAAACGATTTTTATGCTCCAAACTCCATCAATTTAACGGTTTAGCCATTACGTTTCGGACTGTGGCTGCCATTTTAAATGCTATGCCCGAGTGTTTGGAAATGATAGTAAGTACTGGTTTAAATTAATTTATTGTTCTCATAATTGTAAAATTTCAATGGAATGTATTGTAATTGTAGGGTCAGGTCACATTCTATATTTGCATTCGACAGTACTCGGTTAACGGAATCTTGGGTCTTCATGGAATAGACACATTGAGACTGTTGAGCACTGACATTGAGCGGCTCACCTTCGCTCAGCTCGGGTTTGTCCCTACTTACGTTTTAGCGTTTAGTAAAGATTTCTCAGAGATGAGATATTTTCCCGCAATAAAAAGTATCTTATATGTTGATCCGGATAACCAGCTAACATCATACCAAATTTCGTCAAAATCCCTCCAATGGTTTTTCCGTGATGCGGTAACCGACAGAAAGACAAAAATTCTAAAAACTATAGATTCGGCCTCTGTATCGATAATAATGTCTATTTCAATAAGATTTTCCAAAAAATATTTAATGTACAGATTCGGCTTAGTTACAATTTTATTATATGTATAGATTAAGGGCGACATTCAATGTTAGCAGAAAACAAAAAATGAAACACTCATATTTTTATCTTATCATTACTATATTTATTTTAATATTCTTTAAAAATAATTCATTACTTATCGTGTACACTAAACAATAGTGTTTGAAATTTTTGTCTGTTTATCTGTAGGTATATCTGTTTGTCTGTGTGTATGTTGTGTCATACGTGTGTGCATTTCACGCAAAAGCTACTGAACGAATTTTAATTAAATTAAAAACTTATTAATCGGTTCAACGTTTAGGATAAAAAGTATCCTACAGGAAATGTACAGAACACGTATTTTGTCGTTATTATTATCATGTAAACGTGACTTTTTATAAAATAAAAATATGATAATAATTACAAAAATATAAAAACAATTAATTAATTTAACACATGTATACTTAAATTGAAAAGAAATTAATGTACTACCAGCCCACCATTGATTGAATTCATTTTTGGCGACTTTAATCGCTTTAAAATGTGTTAATTACTTGACACTGTCAAAACAATTTCCCGCCAACTAAAACGTCAGAATGACACGCCAATAGATTTCTTAACAAGTTGCCAGAAAAGACAAATCCGATAACATTGGGCTTTTAAATGGCTTTTAAGATGTTTTCATCAATTAGAAGCTTGTCTTTTGCACTTAAACACTTTTAAATATGACAGCATCGCCATAATGAAGTTATTGGCGCCAAGCGACCCTTCTTGTTTACGCGGCAAAGCATAGACAAATATTTTTCTTCATAAATTCCAGTGACAAAGGCTGTAATGTTAATATACTTAGTAAACAGAGTTTATTTAAATAAAAAATGTCTTGAAAATAAAATTTCCTTCCTTTTATTTTAACAGAGATGTGTTCTTAGATATTGCCGAATTTCCTTTTAGCGTTAATTTGGTGTAATTTAGATCAATTTAACAATAATGAGATCGGAATGGAGCGTATCCTTCAACGACAAAATTAATAATGTGATTATTTATGCGTTTATGTTTTAAAAACTATGCTAAAGGTAATTTATAAAAAAAAAAATATCACAGAAAAAAAAACCTTATAGTCTTTATACTTCATACAACTTTTTTTTTTTATTTGTTTAAAACCATATTATATTTTGTCATTCTTATTACTGTTAACAAAGCTTATCTCAAAAGATGTTTATTCATACGAAATAATATTTCAAAGCTCATGATCATGTTACATTAAATATCCTTACTTTTATATATATAAAAAAATATTATTTATTGATATTTCTATCAAAGAAAACATTATGAAAGCGATACATTGGCTGAATGTTTATGTACCGTCGCCATAGTAACCACAACACTTTGCGACCGAACAGTATATTTTTTTCATCCAAATAAACATGTCGAAGGCTAAAAAAGATGTCGTGTGGGAAGACCGAGAAGTACTTTTCGATTTACCTTTTGAGTAAGATATTTATTTATACGTACATACTACATAGATATAGAGAATCTGTTAGGCTTGCCACTGTCGCGTTGTTTACTTTGCATGGGCTTATTTCCTTTTCAATAACATTTGATATTATATATTTTTAGGAAATTGAAATCATAATTGACTTGACGAGGCTTTTCTAAGATTTCTTTGTAATATATAAAAGGTTCTATAATATGATGCCAAATAAATTTCATTATAGATTCTTAGAAAAATTTTGCCACTTCAGTAGGAAAAATTATAAAATATTTACTTAATAATGTTCTACTTATATTAAAACTTAATTTTATTTCTAATATATTTAAGTAAATATTTTTCGATGTAATATTATATACAGGCGACGCCATATTTATAACAATGTAGCCTATGTGTTGTTGTGTTGGCATGGCCCACTTCGGTCGACGATGTACCATGTGAGTTGCTTCTAGTACTTCTTTAAGTGGATGGGATAAGAGCAACCGCATGGTTGTTATGGTCTGCCACGGCAGGCCTGCTTTTGCGTCAGGGCAGCCTTTGTCCTGCGACGCCCCATTAAGACGGGGGAGGTTCCGTTAGGTTTTAGTGGGTAGTACCGTCTTTTTCGGCCAGTGGCCGGTGAGTTCCACAGAACCACCTGCATGTATATAAGTGGTATACATAAACGCATTTCCCAACGTTAAAAAAGGTCGTAGTCTATCTGTGTTCCAAATTTCATTCAAATCCATCTTGCAGTCATAGCGTAAGGGAGTAGAAACATACACATGCGCATGCAAACTGATGTTACTGGTTGCTTTTGGAACTAACGAGCGATAACAATAACAGTACTAATTACATTACTTCGTGGATGCTCTAATTTATACTTGTATAGTGACTCCATTACTTTATATTACGATTTTGTTTCAGATATTTAAAATTAAGGTCTGGAGAAAAGGTTTTTGATAGAATCGATGCGATAGAGGATACAAAAGGCAACAGCGGCATGCATGGACGTCTCGTTGTCACTAACTTGAGGATCATATGGCACTCGTTGAGTTCACCGAGGATTAATTTGTGTAAATATGTTTAACTTATCAATACTTATAAGCATGTCTAATTGGGACATTGAAATAACTATAAAACAAATGGCATTCAACGTTTTAACTAAAAGTTCACCATTATCAGTCTTTTTTCGTCCATTACTGGAGATGCCTCTTCTATACCACGTTACTAAGCTTAAGCTTTACCTCCTCGTATCCAACCGCTACCAACTACTTTGCATATATCATCGCTTTACACAGTTAAAGGACGTCAACAATACGTTTGCCAAAGTCTCCATTCTAGAACCCGTCTAACGTTGAAGACACGTTTGGCTCAGTTTGTAGTGACTCTACTTGCTGTGCCAGCGGTCGCGGGTTCGAGTCCCGCTGGGGCCATTCGTTTGTGTGATGAACACGAATGTTTGTACTTCAGTCATGGGTCATGTATAGTATATCAACTATCTGGTATCCATAACACAGGTCTCGTAATTTACCATGGAATTAGATCGTGTTGTGTGTTAATATCCCAACATATTTATATATTTCATTTTATAACGTTATCTACGCCATGGTTTGTCAAATCTGCGATATCTATATATCCACTGTCGCGTAAACTTGTTTATTCTTTGAGCTAAGTCGATAGGCTTGCTTCTCCGTAAGGATCACCTCGTTCTAGATAAACTCCTTCAGAGAATCTCAGATCACAACATTCTCATATAGCTTTATTTGTTTATCGATGGACTAACTGCATCCTCAATGCTCTCATCAGAATAAGTAGGAAGATCGTCATACATTTTTTATATTTCATGAATAGAAATGCAAAGAGAATTTTTTGTTACTGGAAACTTTGAAAAGTAGCAACAAAGCATAGGAAATATAAGTCGATTTATCTATCAAACTTATAATTTTACTAGCGAATCACCCTCGCTTCGCTTCGGGTTCGTCCCTAGATAAAAACGAATCTATCCCACGGGAACCGTACATTTTTCCGGAATAATATATAGCCTTCCTCAGTTAACGGGCTATCTAATGCAAAAAGATTTTTTTAAATCGGATTAGTAGTTCCTGAGATTAACGCGTTCAACCAAACAAACAAACAAACTCTTCAGCTTTATAATATTAGTATAGATGAGTCCTTCGAAAACAAATTTCTATAGCGAATAGCTTATTACTTATTTAAACACTCTACATTAGGCAATATAAATTAAAGGGCATGGATCAGTCAAATTACAAGTCCGATACACGTTTGGCCTCTTTCTACACATAGAATAGAAAATGGGTGGTAACTACATGTATTTAACTTAAACGATCGAGCAGACCAACAATATGTAGCCAGCTATTTTCTAACATTAATGCCTGACCCGTGAACCTCGTAGTTTCAAATTACATCTAGTTCACTGAAAGAATTGAATGTATTGAAAACTAGTACATCGGCTTTGTTCGGCTGAATGTATGCGGTTACGGATATATAATTAATCTGCTTAAAATATTCTAACCCTGCAAGAGTCATCTGTGTGATGTGTCTAAATCTAACACACTCGCATACAACGCACAACCTAAACTACTTGGTCTAAAAGCATAAAATTTACCACAATAGTTCCTGATTTAAAGAAGGTGACAATTGTGTAAAAATTAAAAAAAAATCATCCCCTAAAAGCGTTGATTAGGGGACGAAAGTGTTCAGAGTATTAGGAATGTATAACTGGGTTTTAGTGTGTACTCTGGCATCACATGGTAAGATTCACTTATGGAAATGAAGCAGACGCACCTAGGTAAAGGCTCTGGCTGGTACACTTAAACACGTTTTGCCATTTTTTCGTGCTCTCCGAACATATTATCCTCGTTAATCCAAGCTGCTACTGACTTCTTCCTACCAGAAAACACCTTAACTTCTTATATTATCTTTATCAACTGGAACTCAAATCCAGGATATCTATCTATCGCGTAACACAACAACAAATAAACTAATATCCTCTACACACGTGATTATGAGCTAACAATTTAGAGACTCATACAAACGTTTAATACGTTATTCAAACATTTTACATAGAAAATCAATTTTAAGTACAATCATGCCGCTTCCGAATTCCATTCGCCCATATTTGCATGCATATAGACTGGAAATTGCTCTCTTGACCCTCGCTAGTCGCTGTGTACAATTACTGACCTATTCCAAAACTTCCTGTACGGTAATGCATTTTATATTTATTATTTTGATTTTATTGAAGTAAAATTTCTTTGCGTAACTGAGGGGTTAATCAATGCATTGGAAAAATGAATTTCGCGGAAATGAGAGTCAAATTTATTATTAATATATTTTTTTTTTAATATTACATATATTTATATTTTTATAATAATTATTATTTACAATAATATATATTTATTATTAATAATTTTATAATAATTACTACTTATAAAAATGAATATTTATTACTGTGGGATGAATTTGCATAAATTAAATAAAAGCTATTATGACTAATTGTTGCCATGGTAACCGTTGTTATTGTCTGACAAATGATTTATAATATTATTCATTCCATATATGATATTCTATAAATATATGATTGTAATATGCCTAATATGCCTTATTTAATTATTGATTTGTTTTAATTTAATTGCGATATTTGCCAAAAAAGTTTTACTTCAACCACGCGTGAAGGTTACCCGTACACATTTTTTTTTTTGGATTGTGTGTATTCACTTTTAAGTCACAAATAACCGAGATCCTATTTTGTACTCCATGAGGGTAAATTCACATTATTATTTTTTGGTAAATTCCTTTTAAAACAAATGTATCAACTACTAGCGACTCATCCTCGCTTCGCTTGGGATCGTCCCTAGGTTGATACCCCATACAAACTTTCATCCCTATTTTCACCCCCTTAAGGGATTATTTCCGGGATAAAAGTGTCCTAGGTCCTTCCCAGGGTTTCAAACTATCCTCTTAGCAATTTTTTTTCTTCTTCTTCTTCATCTAAATGGATTCAGTAGAAACAACAACCTCACAAACTCACTAGCTTTACTTCTTTATAACATTAGAATACATTATTATTATTAATTTAAGGTATATATTGAAGTTAGGTCTTCGATCTAAGCCTAAAATCCATCCAAATCAGATATTATGTAGTAATTATTTGTTTCCCCAATACCAACTTAACATAAATTATTTGGTAAAAAAGATTTTTTTCTACTATACTTAAATACTGATTTAAGTACCAACTAAATAATTGAAGATTTTTTCAAGATTAGCAAAGCTATTATTGTGAAGAAGGAAAAATTATTGAGATATCAATTAAAACTAATGAAATTGTTCGACGAATCTTTTGATCTTTTTTTTCTAATTAATTTTTAGTAAATTGATGCCAAAGCTTCATGTAATAGCCAAAACAATCATTTCAAAAATTAATATCTTTATTCCATAACGATAGGGAACGGGAAATAATGTTTTCCTTGAGTGAAACTTGATATTTTCAATGTTTAAAACACTTCTTCCATGTCCTGTGCGTTTGTTCCACGATGTTAGAGACGATATGTATAATTTGTAAGATTTCATCGTTTTCTTTTATTTTCAGACGCAATATTTCTTTGAGAGATTTTACCCTTACCATAGACCCTATCGATTAATTTGATAAAATAGTGGCGGTGTCCTGTTTGCATTTTTATTTTGTTCGATTCCCGGTTTAGGTAAGCTTTTTAAAAAAAAATTAAATGCAGTTATAATTATTTTTAAAAATAAAGAAATGTTTCCTTTGAGTAAATCTTGATAGCTTCAATATTTAGGGTACTTTTCTTTCATTTCCCATCGATTTGTTCCAGCCTGTATACATATGTGGCTTATATTTGTTTCAAATATTTTTACCGAATCTTTATCCACTGAATTATGTATATTATATGCCGATTCGGAGACCCTGAGTTCGCCTCCCAGGTCGGGTCAAGTATAATTATTCAGTTTTTTTTTTCATGAAATTGCCAATAACTGCCCATATATCGGAAGTTGGTGGTGTTTGCGCCAATGCACGTAAAACCATCGGTCTTGCGCCTGATCTCTCGCCGATCGTATCTAATTGTCGTGCCACCAGAGTATGGGAGTGACAGGGTATAGATGTTGCATTTATGTCTGCGCGTACGTTTATGCCCTATCATATATCATGTGCATATTGTTAGTCTTAGTGAGAGTGGCTGCCGTGGCCGAAATAGTTCAAGAAGACATTATAATATAGTGTATTTTAATCTACGTACCTGGGCGACCTAGGTTCGCTCGGAGCTTTTCGCCAAAAGTACAATTTAAAAAAAAAAATACAAACTTGCATAAATACAAAAAAAAACAAAAGTAAAAACTTTGTATCCGACCGGAATTCGAAACCGGACAACTGTGATTGTCAATCTCGACCCTTGGCCGCTTAACCACGATGCTTATGCCAGAGAGTGCAAAATTATCGACACAATTTTTTCGTGGAATAATAATGCGAAAGGAAACCGCATGAAAACTCGAAAACACGCGTTTTTCCAGACAAAAGATTAATCTAGATCGACTTTTCGCTCCTGAAACCCCCCACATACCAAATTTCAGCGAAATCATTTTAAGATTGCGAAGAGCAGTTTCCGAGATCGCCGGTATAAATAAATATACAAGAATTGCTCGTTTAAAGGTATTAGATTAATATAAATATTTAAATAAAAAGTTCAACTATGCTACTATTACATAGATATTGAAAACCTAATATTTGTCTATATAATATAATCTACATTTTTGACAGCTATGGGCCTAAACTGTGTTATAAGCATAAATACAAAAATCGTCAACTCCGGTCTTCGAGGCACCACGCAAGCTCTATACGTGTTGGCTGCATACAGCAAAAACAAATACGAGTTTGTTTTTACCAACTTAGCTCCAAACTGTGTGAGGCATTATACTACTGTGACTGGAGTCCATAAGTAAGAAAAAAACATATTTACATTTAATCTGTTTTTTTATAAAAAAAACTTAAATTACATATTTTAAGCTACATATTTAAAAATAATTAAGAAAAAAATACACTAATTATATTCTATATTTATACTAAAAATTTGACTAAATCTATAGATAAATTTAATTTAAACCTAAAATTTTAAAAATCTGTAAACATTTTTATGAAACAATGAAGTTATATCATAAAACGCAATTAAAACTATTAATACAGTTTTTTTTTTTTAATCTTGTTCAGAACGAAACAAATATCTGTATTTATAATATATACATATAAAAGAAAGTCAAAGCTCTTTAATAGTACGGACAGAACAATTTGATTTCTTAAAAAAAAGAAGTACCTCATTCTAAGTTACCCCATAACAGATTCCATACCCATAAAAAAAAAACAATTAATCAACCACATTTAGTATGACACTAACGACTCACCCTCGCTTCGCTCAGGTTCGTCCCTAGGTTGTTTTCCAAAAGAAAAATAATTAATTAATTTGGTTTTATTTTTTTTCGTGGGACCCTTTTTTTAAATAAAGTAGCCTAAGTTACACCTTATGAATATCCCGTCAAAATCGGTCCAGCCGTTTCGGAGATTAGCCGGAACAAACAAACAGACAGACAAAAATTGTAAAAAATGTTGTTTTGGTATATGTACCGTGTATACATCCATATACATTTATTAAAAAGCGGTTATTTTAATATTACAAACAGACACTCCAATTTTATTTATCTGTATAGATTGGTAATATTTATATGAATACGAACTATTGCAGAGCTTATACAGCATCGAGAATGTATCGCGACCTAAAACTGAGAGGTGCAGTGGTAAACAATAAACAATTACGAGTATTACCACTTGAGAAGGTAAGCACTCAACAAAGTTAACATTCAGTTACTCTCTAAATATAGGTCACTGTGATTTTAATATTAAAATTTATTCATAACTGGCACTTGTTTCGCTTAAGCCCTAACTTCAACGGGTTCTAGTTTTTTATTCAAATGTGCCAATATCCCATGGGATGGACCGGGATTGCAAATAATACTATATTGTATATGACATGTTACATTACGTAGGTTAGGTATTGTTCAGCCGGGCGCGAAGCCAAGAAACGCACAGGGAGGTAGCCCACTTCGGTGGGCGGTGTACCATGCGGGTTGCTCCTGGTATTTCTCTGATAGTAGAGTGGACAGTTGAGCAACCCCATGGTTGTTGTGGTCTGCTCCGACAGACCTGCCGTTGGGGCGTCGTAGTTGAGTGCATAAGCGATCCTGCGACGCCACATTAAGACGGGGGAGATTTTGTTGGGTTTAGTAGGGAGTACTGGCTTTTCTAGCCGGTGAGTCCCACATAATCACCTGTATGTCTACAGGTGGTATGCGTAAATGCATTTCATAAATGCATACATAAAAAAAAGGATTTTTTGGATGTGTCATGTATATAATAATTTTGTCATCATCGGTCGAGAATATGATTTCTTAACAATTTATCTTGTAACAATGAAATATTAAACTTTTTCGCAATTTTATTTTTTTAGTTCCCGTTTCGGATGTTTTAAAGCAATTAAGGTCACTACTCATAGCAGAGACTTCAGATTTTTTTTTAACTATTTTGCCCTTAAAGCCATAGTTATAACAGACTGTGTCTACAATTATACAATAATTTTGGAAGAAAAGAGTAGAGTAATGGCAAAGTTTTCAAATTGTAATGCATAATTTTAATTAGGATTGCAATTTAAAATTACACAAAGATTTTATATTAAAGTATTCGAAACTTAACACAAAAACTAAATTAAGAAACAAAACATCTTCATATTCAAAAATAATATTGCCTATCTAAAATATATATTATATATATATTTTATTAAAATAAAATTAATTTAATAAAAACATAAAACCATACGTTCGGATACATATACCATAATATTATTACATGTCAATTCACTTGTGTATATCCATACAGCCAAAACAAAAAAAAAATAATATAATTTATAGATATGTCTTCACGAAAGAGGTATTTGGAACTTATCAACTGATTCCGGAAACTTGGGAACGATGATAGTGAGCAATGTGAGAATTGTCTGGTACGCGGATATTAATGAGGCCTTTAATGTTTCTATGCCGTACATTACTATAGAGAGCGTAAGTAAATATAATAGGTATGTAGTTAGAGCAAAACTTAAATGCGCCTTGAGAAGTTAGCTGTAAGTGAATGGGCTAGACGTAGCCGTTTGTGGGTAATAGAAATTATATAATATGATGTATGGGAAGGCATATATTACAATTTGTAGTATATTAAAGTATTATGCACTAAATAATATTATAAAAATATAATGAAAATAAAATTTTGCACTCAATATTAGCTACCTATGCAATTTCACAAGCGCGGTTAAGTTTTGCGCGAACTAATATACAATTATAGCATAAAGTTTTTAAATGTTATCTTCAAGCCAAAAAATACATTAAAAATTAATTTAAAATTAAGTTTACCGTATTTTTTTATTATTATTGATAGTTTTTTTTTTTTTTAATTTTATTTAACTTTACAAAATTCTACTGAGTATAACCTTACTAAATATTCTTGTTAATTTAATTTAGTAAATTTCTTTTTAATTATATATTAAATTAAAAAAATAATAAAAACCGACTTCCAGGCACAGAAAAGTAAGAAATAACCAAACGGGGGTTTTCATTTAGAATAGATATCTAATCAGATATTTTCGAAGTCGGTGTGCTTTGATTTGTATTGGCTGGCACCGACTTCGAAAATATCTGATTAGATATCTATTCTAAATGAAAAGCCCCGTTTGGTTATTTCTTACTTTTCTGTGCCTGGAAGTCGCTTTTTTTTTTTTAAGTTTTTATTTTTCCATTTTTGGTGTAGACGTAATAAGCAGGTAATTTGTAAGAAGAAAGATTTTTAAAAACATATTCGATTAAGCCATTTATTCAGACCCCTAATGACACTCACAACCCATCTAGGTGTAAAGTTCTCATCAATACAAATTAATCAAACCCAAACAGCAGGTAATTGCTGTAAATCGTTGAGGAGTTTCCTCGGCTGTCTTTCGGTTCCATCATCAGATCGACTTCAGACCTTCATTAAATAGTAGTGCTTTAAAATACTTAATGAAAAAAAATTAACAAGCGCACTAGTCGCCAATACGATTTTCGAGGGTTCCCCTCGATTTCTCTAAAATGCCATCATCAGATCCTGGTTTCCTTATTATGGTACCACCCTTGAGATATCTCCTTTCAAACAAAAAAAGAATCATTAAAATCGGTTCATGAACGACGAAGCAATCCGCAAACATACATAAAATTACATCCACGTAAACAAAAATTTTCATAATTTTTTTTCATAAAATGAAAACTACTGGGCCAAACTATGTTAAATTTTTATGGGACCAAATGGCAACTATTCCGCACCAAACAAAAGAAAAATCACGTAAATCGGATCATAAATCTCAGAGTAATCGATGTACATACATAAAAAAAAATACCAATCGAATTGATAACCTCCTCTTTTTGGAAGTCGGTTAATAACCTCCTCCTTTTGGAAGTCGGTTAATAATTTTTTTTTCATAAAATGAAAACTACTGGGCCAAACTATGTTAAATTTTTATGGGACCAAATGGCAACTATTCCGCACCAAACAAAAGAAGAATCACGTAAATCGGATCATAAATCTCAGAGTAATCGATGTACATACATAAAAAAAAAAATACCAATCGAATTGATAACCTCCTCTTTTTGGAAGTCGGTTAATAACCTCCTCCTTTTGGAAGTCGGTTAAAAAAAATAAATTATGCTAATCTATTTTAATGGATATGTTTTAACGAACAAGGTATTTGGAATTTATCAAGCTTATATCTACATACTTAAAATAATAATTAAATGTAATAAAGCGTAATTATTTATCATTAGATTTCAATACGTGATTCAAAGTTCGGAGATGCTTTGGTAATAATAATCAGAGCTACATCTGGTGGTTATGTATTGGGCTTCAGAGCAGATCCGTACGAGCGTTTACGACCTTTACTCACTGAGCTTCAAACATTACACCAGGCGTATACTGAAAAGCCAATTTTCGGTGTTGAAATGAATTGGGGAACTGAGGTAATTTAAATAACGCCTTTTTTCTATTTTACTTATTAGCTTTCCTTGTAACTACTATGTAATGAAAGTGTTAACATCGATTTTCTTACTCTTAGTAGTTGTTATATCAATTTGATTCTTGAAACTGTTTGTACATACATATTAGATATTATATAAATTCGAATGAAAATATATTTTGTACATGTTTTACTTTTTGAAGTTATACTTCTTTTGGCACATTTAACGATGCGCGCGCACACCGACAGCCAAAAAGCAACATGATGAAGTTAGTTCTTAGTTTATTGCCATGGTAACCGTTGTTATTATCTGACAAATTATATATAATATTATATTCTTTGATCTTTCCTTAAATTAATATGTATTTATTTGTTTTAATTTAATTGCGATATTTGCCAAAGAAGTTTTATTTCAACCGCGCGTAAAGATTACACGCACCCATTTTTGTTCTGTTACGTCAAAGAAGTATAACTTCTTACGTACGTACATAAGCACACACACACGTTTTTTAAATAATAATTACTTATTGGAACACAAATCCCAAGTCACATTTTATAAAAATCTTAATCTTAATCTCTAAATATCTTATATGTCATACTGTACTGCTATACGACTGTCTGACTTTTGCTAGATCGCTAAGCATGAGACCGACAAACCAATAAACACACTTACAAATTGACAAAATTAGCTTTATTTAAAATAAAGTTTTTTCTACATTACTTTTAACCTTTAATCAGTGTCTAGTATTTAATCTCCAATTATTACAATTTTTTTTATCATGTTAAAATTATTTTTTATTATTGTTTTTCAAAGGTATCAAAGCCTACATACAATGAATTAGACGATCTTGAAGAAATAGGTGAACCACGAGGCGAAATGGGCCCAAGCCTATACCTGGCATCTCAGCAAGCCCAGAATAAAGAAGATGTTGATATACAGCCTGTATATAGTCCGTACTTAGGTTTAGCTATCGAACCATTGAAAGAAGGCTTTACATTAAAAAGTCTTTTTGAAGTTCAAACAACAAATTAAAATGTAATTGTAGTTAAGAAATTGCACAGTATTATTATAAACGTGTAAGTGTGTGAAGATGGATGGATGTATGTTTGTTACCCTTTCACGCAAAAATTACTAAACAGATTTTAATGAAACTACAGTAATATAAGTTATACATATATCACAGTAACGCATAGGCTATAATTTCAAAAGATATAATAGTACATAATTAAATTACGTGGGCGGGGCCACGAGAAAATGTTAGTTTGTAGGTACTAGTCATAAAAATATTATAATATAAATAAATAAATAAAACTTATTATTACATAAATCTTTTTTTTTTTATGTTATGCTTCCAACTTTTAATTATTCCGCGTTACATATGTACATATATTCCGTCTTTTCCATAATCTCATAGAACAGAAAGAATCCAAAGGCCACCGGCTCAATCATCAATGGGAGTTTAGAAGTGCTCACTGCTCACGTAACTTAGATACACCAAAAAATAATTATTTTTGTGTATTCCACCATTAAGTATTTTTGAATGGCGAAATACCCAAAATGATAATCTTCTTCTTCTTCTTTTTCTGCACGGCTTTTTCCGCAATTAGGCATTATTGCCCATTATGCGTGAGCTTGTGCTGCGTGTGGTATTAACCTTTCCATCCCAGAGAGTCCCAGTAGTCAAGCAGGCTGCCGGTGTTCTGGGAGATTTCCTGGAGCGATCTTCTGGGTCAAGATTTTCTTCGCGTAGATGTTAAAGTTCACTGCATGATAATATAATGATAATGCACTAAAATGATAATGATGTCTTTTAAATATACGTATGTATGCACATTATGTAAGTAATTTAAGAAACGTCTTGGTCTATTTTGATTTAGTTAGTACAATTTTTCTAATACCCTAAGTTCGTTTAAAAATGTTTTAAGAGATTCAAAATTGATTCAAATATTATTTTACTTCATATTGTAAACATTACTTAGCAAATTGCAATAATAGTTGCAAATTACAGTAAAAAATCAATTTTAATAAAATTTTAGTACAAGTATCTGAACGTTTCATTTTTTTTTTAATTTATAATAAATTATTAAGAAATCAAATGGGATTTAATTTGTAGGTGGAATTAATTAAGTGCATTATTATAATAAAGTAATAATCATCAATATTTTATTTAGTCCATTTTGTTATATTTTTCTGTGATTTTAAATAAATTATTATTAATGCGTAATAGATTGTGATAATTTTAAAATAACCTTGAATATTTGTACATTAATGTGTATATAGCAACATTTTTTTTATAAACTTGCAACCCTTAATTGTAAAAACGTCAAACAAATCTGTGAATTGTGATCATTGTTGCCAACTTAGTGGATTTTCCACTAAAACTGGTGGTTTCGACCCCCTTCTTAGTGGTGAAAAAATGCTTTTAGTGGCTGGTGGATTTTTCTAGTGGTTTTGTAGAAATCGGTTGCAATATGTGAAAATGTCATATAATGCAAATATTGAATTAGTAAGCCTAAGTTTCGAAATATATTGTTTCTACTTCATTTAATTTTCAAGGGTATTTTTTACTTTCACTGTGTAAGTGACACTTATACGTAGTCATAGAATATAAAAAGGGGGATCACCGCTTCAACACTATGAATTTATATTTTATTTAACACTATGAGCGGTGATTCCCCGTAGAATATTTTACGTAGTAGTTTAGAATTACAAACAAAACTCAATCAACTCGATCTATCTCATTTGTCTCGGACTTCTCGTTGTATTATTTTCACGAGTTCAATTTATGCATAACTATGCCGAAACCACAATATACGCAAAATTCATTTATTGAAATGGAATGATCAATGAGTTCAAAACTACCAAAAAATTTTTGAATGAAGTATTGTATTTAAAAGATGCTCAAGGGGAATCTAGATTTGGAATTAGCAACTTTTGCGTTTATTTTGTTAATACTGCCTCATTCCAATGCTGACGTTGAGAGACTTTTCAGCAGTATGAATGTAATAAAAAATAAACAGAGGAATAGAATGAAATTTAATCATTTATCTGCTATATTAAGAATACGTTGTAGTTTGAGGTTAGAAGGAAAATGTTGCAACGAATATGACATTCCAATAAATATCATAAAAAACTTAATAAAAAAAAATATTGGTATAAGAAGTCGGTGCCAGCCAATACAAATCAAAGCACACCGACTTCGAAAATATCTGATTAGGTATCTATTCTAAATGAAAACCCCTGTTTAGTTATTTTTTACTTTTCAGTGCCTGGAAGTCGGTTTTTTTCTAAGTTTTTATTTTTTCATTTTTAGTGTAGACGTAATAAGCGAGTAATTAGTAAAAAGAAAGATTTTTAATAAATAAAAACATATTCGATTAAACCATTTATTTAAAAACCGCTTGACCGATTTCGATAAAATTTATACGGGACCACCGGGGAACAATACCCTTTGAAACAAAAAAAGAATTTTTCAAATTGGTTCAGCCGTCTTCGAGTAATCCATGAACATACATAAAAAAAAGATACCGACGAATTGAGAACCTCCTCCTTTTTGGAAGTCGGTTAAAAACAAATAGGTGCTAAAGAATCATATCAATCTCAAGAAACCGACGATGATGGTGCGGACAAAAATAGTTCATCTGAAGAAGACTTTTAATTTTTTTTTATTGAATAATTTTATTATTTTAATGTTCCTGATGTTGCCAATATTATTTACTCTTAATTACTCGTTGATTTTACCTCTGTTGCTGATTTACTATTTGTTTTTTGATTTACTAATTGATAATATTTTATTACGTATTAATAAAAGAAACTATTTACTAAAATAGGTGTTGCTTTATTTTGATTAAACTACAAAAAAATTGTTTAGTGGTAAATCTAGCGATTTTGAGAGTAGGGTCATTTTTTGTTAGTGGTTTTCTGGTGGTTTTAGAAGTTGAATCTGGTGGTGAGCTCGTTTAACTGTTGGCAACACTGTCTGTGATTATGTCATTCATGTCATGTATTGAACTTGTTGAAACTTGAAACTTTTATTTGTGATCAATATGTATACGTAAATGAATTTCAATGAAATAGTTTAGATCAAATGAAATAATTCAATAATAAAGTAATGAATTGCATGATAAATTTAACAAATGCATGTACATTGTATTTGTAGAAGAGAAGTTGTTATTATTTGTACAAGTGATTTTTTAACTTAATTGTACTCTACAAAAAATATACAATGAATAAAGAAAACAATAAAAATGCTGCAGGACTTGTGAGTAATATTTTCACTATCTGTAAATATCATTAGTCAAAAACTTAAAAAAGCGCAAATATATGCCAGTTTTTAATGTATTAACTTAAATATTTAAAACATAATAATATTATTAAAATAAATTATGAATTTTTTGCTTATAAGTAAAATTATTTCTAATATCCTCTATATACACATTAAGACATGATTTTTCATTATGGCCAAATATTAATGTTATAATATTGTACAATTTTCAGAGACGCTCAGCTATGGCTGAAAGGATACGCCTACGAGAAGAATGGTCAGAATTAAAAGGACCATGTAATGAATCTGACAAACGTAAAAATGTCCTGGTTAAAAAGCCACAAAATGTTATGACAAACAATAGAAATTCCTCTAATACATATAGTATGCGGAGTAAGAATGTAAGTATTTATAAACCTTAACAGTTTTCTTGGGATATGCATATGAAATTTGGATGGTCTTTATATTGAAAATGTGGTAAGAAAACAGCCAGCCTAGACATCGGACTCACCCTCACATAGTAAATCAAATGTTCCTTTTGAGTCTGTGGAGGATTCATTTATTTCATCTTAATCATTATGAATCTAACTCAGTATTAGTTAGTTTTAGTACTTAAACATTTTATCATGTATTCAGCCCTTTTTAAAGTCCCACTGCTGGGCACAGGCCTCCTTTCAATACAAGAGGATTCAGGCCATAGCCCCCACCACGCTAGCGTAGTACGCGTTAGAGGCCTGCACATATCTTTTGAAAACTTACTAAGTTCTCTCAGATATACAGATTTCCTCACGATTTTCCCTTTATCTTAAAACAAGTGGTAATCATGTTAGAAATGATGATTCGCACATGAAAGTATCAGAGGTGCGAGACCCGGGATTTGAACCTACTTCAATTGTCTTACCAAATGAACGCGTTACCACAGGGCTACCACTGCCTCCGATATTTTATTATAATTGAGATAAATAATCTCAAATTTAATTTTACTTTATTTCCTAACTTTAGGTTTCAGAGTCACCAATAAATGAAATTCTCCGAGGGATTGTAATACTAGTAGATGTAGGGTCAGAGACTCAAGCATTGGCTCTTAGAGCTGCTTTGGTGGCTCTCGGGGCATCTGTTATGCCAGCTTGGAGTCCCCTTGTCACTCACCTTGTTTGGAGTCAAGGTATAATATTTAATTTATATTATACTAGCAGTATGCGTTGCTTCACCTGCATTCTAACTTTTGAAAGCTACCAAACTTCACAGGTTGAACCGCTGAGGTAATCTGAAAATTGCCTAAAAATTTCATCAAAATCGCTCCAGACATTTTGGAGTCCATAGGGAACATACATTGATTTATATATATATACTAGCAACTCAGAGTTCATTCCTGCATTGTAGTTTTTACTGACCATTAACTTAGTCATACACCCTGGCCTTCCCTGGGGAAATGCATTGTTAAACATATACTCATACTAAGACTTAAGGTTTGAAAAAGAGTTTAAAAATGTTTGATGAAAATTGATCCACAATTGATGAAGATTTTGATAACACAAAAAAAAAAACAAATTTAATTCCTCATCCTTTTTGAAAAAAACAACAATACGGCTAATTGTCTGTAGTTTCTAAATAAATTTTGATTGCCCACAGAATATAATAAATATTTTTCAAATAAAAATGTAATATTTTAATGAAAAGTCGAAAAAAATAATATTTTAAGCCTAATAAATATTAACATGGAACTATTTCTGCGTACATGTTATATAGTAATACTTATGTGTACAATGTCCTATTAAATTGTTAACAATATTTATTAGGGGGGTGCACAAAAACGCGTGCGAGGGCTAGAGCGCTGGCATGTCAACTGGTGTCTCCAATTTGGGTGGAATCCTGTGCAGCATCAGGAAGACGGCTGCCAGAGAGACTGTTCCCAGCGGTCTCTAGACCCTCGGATCTGCCATCTCCGGCAACTTTGAAGAAAATGCTGGTATGTTATGTTGTTACATTATATACATACTCGCTAATGACTTACCCTCGCTTGAATGTCCGTACGTATCTAAATACAGTAATATAGTTTTAAATAAAACTATCTTTTCGGATTATTTCGCGGATTTATTTTGATTTTTGGTTCCGGACGTTTCGAATGCCTTACAGCAATCATGGTCACGGGAGAGACTAAGGTGTTAGACATCTCAAAAGCGTTATATACTTGTTACAGACAGTGCCTACCCACAAATTTACAAAAATGATTTTGAAAATTCAAAAATGGCACCAGAGTACCTTACAATATTTGTTGATTTTAATTCTAAACATATTTAAAAAGTTCAATAAGTAATATAATTAAATATTATATTTAAGTATTATAATTAAGTATTAGTATATATATATATATATACATATATATACATAATTTCGCGGTAAAAAAAAAACCTATCACTCTCCAGCCCCCCAACTATCTGCACACAGAAAACCACGCCAATCCGTCACTCTGTTTCGACGTGAGAAAAAGGACAAACAAACACAGTTTCACATTTATAGTTAGTTAGTTAGTTCTTTGTTCTGTGGCTTATAGGTTCACATTTATAATATTAGTACCTTTTTTCGCTCTTTTTAATGATATGTCATTTTAAATATCTGTCAATCGTTGTGTTGAATTATGTATGTGAATATTCAAATTTTGTGACAATTTTCTCTGTTTCTTGGTTCTCTTGATATATTTAATTATAAGGAAACCATAGGTGAGGAAAATTATTCTAAACTTCGTAATATAAAAACATAATCAATCGAAAATGACGTAAAATACCCATCACCCTGGCACATCAAATCCATACTAATATTATAAAGCTGAAGAGTTTGTTTGATTGTTTGTTTGTTTGGTTGAACGCGCTAATCTCAGGAACTACTGAATGGAATTGAAAAATCTTTTTGTGTTGGATAGTCCATTTATCGAGGAAGGCTTTAGGCTATATATCATCCCGGAAAAATGTACGGTTCCCGTGGGATAGAGTTGTTTTTGTCTAGAGACGAACCCGAAGCGAAGCGAGGGTGAGTCGCTAGTGCTTTATAAGAGAAATAAGTATGTTACAAAATGTTCCCAAAGGATAACTTAAGTATATTTTGTTACCGACTTTAAATATTGTTAGTATTTAATAAAGCGGAAATGTGCGATGTTATATATAATAAATCACGAAACTATATGTATTATAAATATTTTGGTATTTCAATTGACACTTTCCGCTTAGAATTAAATAATTATTTCATTGAGAATATAGATTTTATTTTGACTCGAAATTGAAGATAATAGGAGTCGGAAAACAAGTTATAACAAAACAAGTCGTAACAAATAAATAATTTTTATAATAAAAATGTCAATAATTACAATTCTAATCTAGAACATTAATAAAGTGTAGCGCTGGATAATAAGTATGGTGCAGTTTGAGACTATAAGTTTTTACGAAGAAGGCTTTAACAATTTATACGAAACCTTACTCGGACTAATATATACATATGTATATGCGATTTTTTTAATATGTGTGTATGTTTAATACTCCCTCACACTATAACGGCTCGACAGTTTTGAGTGAATGTTATAAATGTGAAAGTTTAGAATGTTTGGATGGATGATTGTTACTCAACCACGCCAGAACGGCTGAAAGGATCTGGATGAAATTTGGCACAGAGATAGATTATAGTCTGGAATAGCTGTGTTACTTTTTATTCCGGAAAACTGTATGGTACCCACGGGATAGATTTGTTTTTTGTTTTTCTAGAGGTTAATCCGAAGTAAGCGAGGATGAACCACTACTTCGAAGTACAGATAGTTTATATTCTATAATAAAATCTAAATCTCTTTCAGAAAAGAATGGATCAAGAGAACATACCGTTGAATTTATTGTCAGAGAGCCAAGAAGCACGAGACAAGCGGCCGCGCCTCAGGATCTCGAGTGAGACGGACAACACGACCGACACGACTAACGACACTTCGCACGACACGTCTCACGATAAGTCGAAAGATGCAGGTGAAGTGAAATTAAATTAAACTTTAATTAGACTAATACAAGCATTTTTGAATCTTCAATTTAGTTTAAAGAGCGTCAGTGTAGTCATGGCAGTGGAAGCCCAGTGGTAATGCGCTCGCTTGGGAAACCGAGTGAAGCGGGTTCAAATCTCGGGTCTCGCACGTCGAATATTTACATGTGGGAATGATTAATAATTTCCAACATGATTACCACTTGTCTTACGGTGAAGGAAAATATCGTGAGGAAACCTGCATGTCTGAGAGAACCTAGCAAGTTCTCAAAAGACATGTGAAGTCGGCCTGACCTATGACCTAATCATGAACTTTTTGGGAAAAGCATTTAGGCATACCATCTGCATACATACAGGTGGTTATATAGGACTCATTGGCAATGCCGGTACTACCCCCTAAAACCTAACAGAACTTCCCCCATCTTAATGGACGACGCGGGGGGGGGGGGGGGGGGGTCTGGTCATGGATCTGGACCTAAATCCGTCCGCTATAACCTGATTTCCTCAGAACAAAGTCTCTGATGAAAATGTCAGAGGAGTTCCGGCTCGCTCAAAAAAAAAAAAACCTGATTTCCTCTTGTATTGAAAAGCCGTGCCTAGCAGTGGGGCGTTAAAAAAGGGGCTTAATACGGACTGTAATACTAAAAATATATAAATATGTAACCTCAAAAGATGTTTTTTTTTTATAGATATAGAAAGGAACGTGAACACAGCCCCTCGCAGGGCGTTACCTATCTCACTGTCTCCGCCGCGCCAGAAGAAGTCCAGAAGGAAATTGTTCACCCACAAGGAAGCAGAAACTGCTTCTAGCGGGAATGAAACAGGTATGCCTTATTTATTAGGAAGACCAACAGTATACATATAAAACTTTTAACTGCCTCGGTGGTGTAGTGGTTAGCATGTAAGGCAGATCCGGAGGTCCTAGGTTCGAGTCCTCGATCGGACCAAGTTTAATCACTGAGTTCGTCTGTTTATATATTCTCAGTAAAAATTCAGAGTTGGGAGGTTGGCTGTGTTGTAACTCTCCCTGGTTGTTTTATGTCGTCCCACAGGAGTATGAGAGTGATAGGAATAGAGAGTGCACTTGTATCTGGGCGTACACTTTTGTACTATGATGTTTCCTACAGATGAATAATCTTAATGAGGATGGATAATATTAAATCCCCATTTTCACCCCCTTAAGGGATGATTGCTGGAATAAAAGTATTTTATGTCCTTCCCAGGGTCTCAAACTATCTTCTTACCAAATTTCATCTAAATCGGTTCAATAGATCCAGAGATTACCCCCTACAACCTCACAAACTTACAAACTTTACCTCTTTATAATATTTATATAGATTAATTACAATTCCAGATAAACAAACACCTCCGCCTAAACAAAAAACGGTAAAACACATAACACGAGATGGTAAGAGAGAGTTGGCGCGCGCGGAACGCCTCGCGCGGCGACTGCTCGGGACGCCCAAACAGAAAGATGTTAAAAATAATAAAGCACCAAGAATTGTAAGTATTATGCATTATATTTATATTACCATTTAATTTTATCAATTTAAAGTAAATGTTGTCATTCCCCTGGCTAATTTTGTAAACATGGCCAGGGGAATGATAATTCGCAAAATATTGTTTTGTTTTTTTGTCATTTTCCATATTCTCATGTATTTAACTGACTTTAAACAGAAGTTCAGTTGCGAGTTACAAGATCTCTTGGCCAATTGTGGGCAGATTAACTGAATTCTTTTTTTTAACAACTTATATGTTAAGCGTGATCCTATGTAAATGTCAATATTAGGACAAGATTCTTCCACTAAGGGTGGAAAAAAATAATTTCTACAATCGCCATTTTAAAATATGTACATACCTACATTTAATATGTTAAAATACTTTGTACATATAATGTGAATCTTAACAATATAGGCTTTTAACAATTTATTGTTTTTTCAAATATCAATTATTATGTTATAGGTGCTAACAGGAATGTCTAAAAAGGAACGACACGACATATGGCACGCAGTACAAAAATTAAACGGCGTCGTTCAAAGCCACGTGAATAAAAAGACCACCCACATAATAATGGGCTCGTGTAGAGAACCTCAAACACCTACAACAAACAAACAGACCGACAAACAAAAAACCCCACCAAGTCATATAGTTATGTGTCAAAAATGCAATAGTCCGGAGAGAATTCTTACTCAAATGTTCGCAAATAATGTCATCGTCACAAGTACAGTTAAGAAAATTAATAAAAATACAATTTGCAATTGCAATATATCAGGGGTTAATGTGTTGAGTCAAAATGAAACATTATCTGGACAGGGGACTGAGGCTTCACAAAATATTACACCAAATAAAACAAATGACCAGGGGAAAAGAAATGATAATCAAAACGTTAATAACGACATTGAGGATACACAATATGGCCAGAGGATTGATAATTCCCAAAGTATTATAACGCCAAGTAAGAGAAATAACCAGGGGAACAGAATTGATCATTCAAACTTCAATTGTCAGGGGACTGATAATTCTCGAAGCGTTTTTACTGATCTAAATACAAATAACCTTCCAGATGGAAATATTGAAGTAAATGAGGTACAGGGGAATGATAATTCGCAAAATATTGTTACAACAGATAACAAAAATTATAAGCCAAGGACTGTCAATGCTTTATTGGGAGTGGTGAGAGGATGCAGGGTTTTATATGCACAGTGGGTAATTGATTCTGTGAAAGCTAATTCTTGGTTACACCATTTTGGTTACGAAGTACCACATTTGTTGAAGATTTCACAGGTTTGTATGGTTGTTGTATTTTAATCGTAGTTTTATATATATATATATATATATATATATATATATATATATATATAAAAACTTTGGGTACTAGTGAACATATTTTTTGTAATTTTTATTAGGTGGCAACAAGGAATATGCGTGATTTTTTTTTATTATTTTTATACAACAGCTAAAGCAAAATTTAGCATTAAAAAATCTTTCTAAACTAAAAGTCGATTATTTTTTTTGGGCCTATAATACTTGCTAGAAATAAGATCTGCTTATAACGACGTGGTTTTCCTTTTTCAATATTTTTAAATCCTTAGTAAAAAAAGTTGATCTCTTATTTTGTTCACTAATCTATTCCTGCAAAAAATTTGTTTAAGTTAAAATGAAATAACCATTTTAATTAAAAAAAAAAACTTTTTTAAATAAGTCTATCTTCGGATTTTTTCTATTTTTTGTACAACAAAATTTTTTACAGAAAGCTCGAATAGAACGGTTAGCTCTAAACAAGATGTCTTCAGAATATGCTTACGACGTTTTCAACGGGATGAGAGTGAAAATTTCCGAAAATGCAGAACAAAAAGACGCCGTCAAACAATTACTAACACTCTGTGGCGCTGTCATTGATAATGGCGAGAATATACAACAAAATGGCGAATTAGAACAACAAAATGGCGGTTTGACTTTGCAAAAGCGCGGGAAATCGCAGAAAAAGGTATTTATTTTATTATTTTAAAAGCATTGATGTAAAAACTCAAGATACACAATTATTAGCGTCTCAAAAGTGTCCTCAAAAAGAAGTGCATAATTCGAATTGTACTTATTTTTAAATCTCTTGTTCATTGCTTTTGGAATGACAAAATTAAAACGCACGTTGTTTCGTTCAAAAAAGTACTCTATGTGGTGTGCGTAAGTTCGAATTTGTGTTTAGACAATTAGAACCTTCGATTTTTGAATGTTACTCTTTGGTTTGACCTAACGTCATATGTCGACGCCATTTTTTGAAGTGATATTTCTTAGGAAATGTGTATCTATGTTTTTATATATCAATTTTTATAACGCACTAGGTAGAGACACACGATAACCAGCTATCATTATACTAAATTTCATCAAAATCTGTCCAGTGGTTTTCACGTGATGCGTTCCCAGATAGACAAAAATTCTAAAATAAATTCGGCCTCTGTATCGATAATAAAGACTATTTCAATAAGATTTTCAAAAAATATTTAATGTACAGATTTGACTGACTCAATTAGATTTTTTTATATGTATAGATTATTTATGATACAATATAAATGAATCATGTCACACAGAAACAAACGTCAAAAAGCACGAGAACACAAAATGGCGGGACACAAGCCACACAAAATGGCGGACAACCAACGTTTGACATAACAATAGGGCGGGAAATCGGTGAAGTCAGCTCGAAGTGGGTTTTCGACAGCATCGCCGCCGCCAGAATGCGGACAGCGAGACGGTACTTAAATAATATTTCAGTATAAAAATGTATACAATAAATGCCTTAGTGCTTATTTATTCAAACAGAAAACGATTTATTAAAATAGTACCCACTGGTACAGTGCTAGTGTGATTGGCATTGCTCACTACCCTGGAGGCCGTGGGTTCATATATACGCATATTGTATTTTTTTATATTGATAAGAATCTTTTTGTCTGTCTATTTATACAACATTTTGCTAAAAGCCTTTTTTTGATAAAATAGTATAAAGTTCTATGTATATGGCTTATTTATTATGCTTTAAATTATGTATATATAAATATTAATGAAATAATAATATATTAATAATGTTTGTTTATAATGTAAAAAGCGTATATATTACTTAAAGACTAAAAAATTATATAAATGGAGTCCGCCAAAATAGATGTCAAAGTCAAAAATAGTAGCATGATTTACTGATTATGCTACTCTTCTAGATTTTATCATACAGATCATTTGCTTTCTTTAAAGATTATATGAAATTTTATTTATATATTAATGGAATTAACATATAATTTTTGAGGATAAAATTTGTATAATAATAATAATACTATATTACTTTTGTATTTTTAAGCAGTTCTATTTCCCTTCGAAAAAGAGAGCAAAATATTAGCTTGTTTTTAAAGTTATACTTCTTTTGGAACGTTTAGGAAAAAATTATGAGTGTAAAATGTTTACGATGCGCGCGCGCACCGACAGCCAAAAAGCGACATGATGAAGTTAGCTGCATTCCTTTTACAACCAGAGTTGCGACATACGGGATGAAATCTTTAGCTATTTTTGTTCTGTTACGCCAAAGAAGTATACTTCTTACGTGCGTACATAAGTACGATTTTTTTTAAGTAATTATGCAACGCGCATTTAAGGTTCAGTTTACATCATTGTATATTTATTTCATTTAAAATAATCACCTAAACACAATTATTGGTGACAGTTTTATGAGAACTTTTGCATGGGATTGTGTATCTAATACTTTTTTTGATCGATGGCAAAATCCATGAGAAAGTATCTAAAAGCCATATTTAAATGTGAGATAGCATAAGTATAATAAATTTGCTTTCGTAATACTTTCTTAGATTTACGCGAATATTTGACATTTTAAATAAAACTATCTTTTTTTGATTATTTCGTGGATTTATTTTGATTTTTGGTTCCCGACGTTTTGAATGCTTTACAGCAATCATGGTCACGGGAGAGACTACTGTTTTAGACGTCGGGAACCAAAAATCAAAATAAATCCGTGAAATAATCCGTAAAGATAGTTTTATTTAAAATTCGCTTTTAATTAAATATGTAACAAAATAAGTTTCATATTTTTTTATATGTTTTTTGTTATTTGATATACTGATCTCATATTTATTTATTTTTTTTGTGAGAAAATTATACCGAATAGTGATACAATTATGTTAATGTTAATAAAAAACTATTTTTAAGTAAAATTTTGTTTAATTTTTAAATTCCAAAATAAACAAGGTTTTTTGTATCGTCATACTATCTCCGGCAAAGTACGTCTTTAGTTTTATACATTATATTGAAGGCGCTTTAGATAGATTGAAGGCGCTGAGAAGAACAGACGGTATCTTGACACAAAATTAATATAAAAATTCAGAATCTGAACAACAGCGCCATCTGCCAGCTTTAATAATAAAAATCTTTTATTTCAGACGTAAGTACATCCATATATTGTTAATTGGTTAGTAACAATTATACTTAATACTATGTTAGTATTGTTAGTATTTTTAGCTTTATCTTAGCCCAATGGCCAACTCCATCCAGTGTTTCTGAAAGGGGCAGTCCGTTCTGGCCGAAATACACTTTAAAATACTGTTGTTGCTATCATGTAGACGCTGCATCAAAGAAATAGCTATAGCTAAGAACCATCCGGAATCATAAATGTATATAACACAAAAATTTCATCAAAATCAGTCAAGTCGTTTAGGATGAAAACGCATGGAATTTTATATATCTATACATATAAATATAATTAAAGTGCCTGTTTGTAATGTCAAAATAACAGCTTTATACAAATGTATATGAAATTATATACGGGACTTATAAGAAAAAGACATTTTTTAAAGTTTTTGTCTGTCCGTCTGTTCCGGCTAATCTCTGAAACGGCTGGACTGAGTTCAACTGGTTGAGTTCCTAGGCATAACGGTTTAGGCTACGCGTAATATGTTAATACCTACATTAAATATACCTATTTATTATTAACTGACTTCCAAAAAGGAGGTGCTATGTTCGTCTTTTTCGAATAATACTTTTCATTGAAATGTGTGGAATTGAGTATTATTGAGTCATATGCGGGCTATCTATATTCTTATGTTAATAAAATAAATGTAATATCGATATTTAAAAGAGCAACTGTTGAGTTTCTTGCCGGTTCTTCTCAGCAGAACTGCTTTCCGAGCCGGTGGTAGCTTCCTCACGGACAGACTACACTGACGCTTACATTAAATTGACGATTCAAAAGCACTTGTAATAAGTCTAATTGAATAAAGTTTATTTCATTTCATTGACATAAGAATTCTTTTGACAGGTTTGTGCCTTTCTTTTATTTATCCAGTACCTGGGCGACCGAGCTTAGCCCGGAGTTTTTGGTCAAAAGTACTATTTTCTTTATAATTTGGCTTAAAAATAAAAAAAAATAAAAACTTGAATAAATAGAAAAAAAAACAAAAGTAAAAAGTTTGTATCTGATCGCGATTCGAACGTAATATGTTAATACCTACAAATATATTTATTATTAACCGACTTCCAAAAAGAAGGAGGTGCTATGTTCGTCTTTTTAATCGGTCAGCATCAATATATGATGTATGGCATCAATATGGCCTTTTTTGCTGATGCTGGGGAAACTCATCCCTGCGGACCGTCTGCCGGCAGGGGACTGTGAGACTTACGAAAACCCACAGCGGAACTCGTCGGCCATGGCATCGCTTGAACGCTTAACTGGCCTGTTTTGATATATAAAAACATATTCAATTATTAAAACAATAATTAGATAGTTATTTTATGAAAATTGTATATTTGAATATAATATATAATCAGACTAATAATGTAAATGCTAAATTTTGTATGTATGTTTGTTATACCCACTAAAACCACTAGATGGATTGGATGAAATGTAGTATAGATAAGACTATGACAAACAAACATACAACTCATTATAATATTAGCATAAATAAAAATCAAAATGATTTATTAATAAAAAAGTATAGATAGATTATAATTAAAAAGTTGGACTATTTATTTTAACATATTTATATTTTTAATCTTTCAAATTGTAAATTTAATGGTATCGCTAATAGATGTGATATGTGTATAAAAAGAATTACTCTAATACACATATAATATGCATACTAATTGGTTCATTTTGTTTTAATATAATAAAATAAAACTGCATTATCCTTTAAATTATTTATTTCATTTCAAATTCACTGTCGACAGTTTACACGTTGCGATAAGAGATGGCGCTGCGAGTCTTCTAAAACGCGCTATGGTTTCGTTACCAATTGTTTAGCGAAATATTTTTAAAAGCTAATTATATATTTTAATGGATAAAACTGTATTTAAATATAGTATTAAAATTAATTCTTCAAAATACAAATGAATTAAAATAATTTTAAACTATTTTCAATAAAACTATCTTTTCGGATTATTTCGCGGATTTATTTTAATTTTTGGTTCCCGATGTTTCGAATGCTTTACAGCAATCATTGTCATGAGACTAAGGTTTTAGACATCTCAAAGGCCTTATATACTCGTACTTGTTATAGACAGTGCCTACACACAATTTACAAAATGTCAAATATTCGCGTTAATCTAAGAAATTATTATGTAATTTAAAACTATTTTATTGCCCTTTTTATATTTTTGTTAAATTGACTACAGAAATGTCTATCGAAAGTTACGAAAACACATTTTTTTAATTCAGGTTCCCTTTTTAATTTTGGCTACGGAACCCTAAAATTATGGAAATTTAAGAAACCCATTTCATTTATAAATTAATCTTAAAATATACATTTTAAAAGTAAACTTGACCTTTTATTCATTTAACATTTATACTTATGTTACGCCATCTATTAACATTTATTTGAACTAAGTCATCTTCCTGATGAAAACTACGCTCGGGTCCATTGATATGGTCTTCGTATCTATAATGAAATAAAAAAAATAATGAATTAAACTTATACAAACATTTTAAATAGTAAATTTATTTATTTAAAAATATATAATATAGTCCGTCATTTACATGTATATAGAGTTATATTTTAAAAATATAATTCTCTATTTTTTTTTTAGTATTAAAATATTATCATTTAAACGTCGAAAGAAAGCCTTGAGATATGTTATTCCATCATACATATATTCTGCATAGAAAAGGAGATCTAATACTATCAAATAAATAAACCGCATTAAAATCGGTCCATCTGTTTAAAAGCTATAAAGCCACACAAACACATATGCATAGATGTCAAACGTGTAACATACTTTATGACGTTATGACTTTTAACCTCAGACTAAAGAATTATAAAAACGGAGTCCGCATAAAAAAACCAGCCAAGTGCGAGTTGGATTCGCGCACGAAGAGTTCCGTACCATTCTATAAAAACGGCAAAAAAATCATATCTGTTGTATGGGAGCCTCCCTTAAAATTTGTTCTATTTTAATTTAATTATTTATTTTTAAAGTGAACATATAACTAAATGTTCTGTGAATATTTCAAGCGTCTACCTGTTGCCGTTGTCAATATGGAGCAAAAACGATCAAAAATATCACGTTTGTTGTATGGGAGCCCCCTTAAATATTTATTTTATTCTGTTTTTTAGTATTTGTTGTTATAGCGGCAACAGAAATACATCACCTGAGAAAATTTTAACTAACTATCACGGTTCATGAGATACAACCTGGTGACAGACGGACAGACAGACAGACGGACGGGCAACGAAGTCTTAGTAATAGGGTCCCTTTTTACCTTTTGGATACGGAACCCTAAAAAGCAGTCATGAGGACTGCCCACAGAAGTGAAAACTTAAAACTATAAACAAACAGTTGTTATATTTATATTAATTGTTTGATCTTAAATTAAAATTTGTAAATTAAAACTGATTACATTTATCTGGTTGTGACATCTATCGGCGCTCTGAGTGTTAGCGTTAACACGTCACGTGACCATGTCGATGACGACTTACATGAATTTACTCACCATCCAAACCTGCAATTGAAATTTTCACATGCCAAAGTGAAAAATATTAACATTATTTGCTCTTTATGCTAGTATTGCTATTATGTCATTGAACAAAAGAATTGAATTGAATTATTATCCTCGACTTCGCCATACGGATTGTTTACTTTCTTTAAAGAATAAAGGAAATTTTATTATAGTTTTTTATAAATTTTATATTAGCTGTTAATATGTAACAATTTTTTAGAACAAAGTATGAATAACAATTTTTTTTTGTAGGTATTTTAAAACAATCAGCATAAAAGTGGCTTATTAACTTTTTTCTTTATTATAAAACTAGCTACTTACCCTCGCTTCACTCGGGTACGTCGAGTAGGTACGTTTTAATTTTTTTGAGTGAAACCCTAATTCTTTTTCTAAAGTAAAAGTAGCCTAAGTTACTCCTTCGAATATTAGCTATCTGCCAGTGAAAGTCCCGTTAAAATTGGTCCAGCCGTTTCGGAGATTAGCTGGAACAGACAGAAAAATTTTAAAAATTGTGTTTTTCTTATACGGACCGTATATAATTCCATATTATGCGTTATTTTGACATTACAAACAGACACTTCAATTTGATTTATCTGTATAGGAAATCCCTTAGCTATTTTTAATTATTAACATTTATTTACTTATCACAGTAGTAAGTATTCCATAAATATTTGTATACTATTTTAAAACATAATTTGGCTTCATTTTTAGTTCTATGACACTATCTATATATTTACTCAGTCTGAGAAAAATAACTAAGCAATATCCCTCCCTCTCTGACTAAACATAAGCTACTATATAATATACTAGTGGCTCACGCTTGCCTCGCTCGGGTTCGCCTCTAGACAAAAAAAAACAAATCTATCCCACGGGAACCGTACATTTTTCCGGGATAAAAGGTAGCCCATTTGTTATTCTGATGTATGAAGTATATTATTGTAAAGTTTCATTAAAATCCAATCAGTAGTTTTTGTGTACTAAGCTGTATAAGTTACTATTGTTTTTTAACAATTCCACGGGAACTCTTTAATTTTCCAGGATGAAAAGTATCTAAAATGTTGACAGGGGATATAAGGTAACACCATACAAAATTTCATTTAAATCGGTCCAACAGTTTCGGAGATTAGCCCGTACAAACAGACCGAGACACAAAATTTTTTAAAAAATCTGGATTTGTTCTATTCCTCTTCTTACATCCCCCTGACTCGGTTTTTGGCATTTTTTCTATGTACAGACATTCGACCTCTACAGTTTTATTATATGTATAGATACATAATTACATACACGTTTTAAGTGGACGATGACAAATTATAATAGAAACAATCGTATGACTATATATAGAACAATGTGGCGGTTGCATACTTGTGGCTGAATCTTAAATGATAAGACTCATTTAGTTCAAAACACTACTAATATCATATTTTATGTGTAAACTACATATCGAGTTTTATACAATCGTTTCTTATTTCGACGACACGTTTGGCTCAGTTTGTAGTGACCTTACTTGCTGTGTCAGCGGTCGCGAGTTCGAGTCCCGCTGGGGGCATTTATTTGCGTGATGAGCGAATGTTTGTACTCCAGTCATAGGTGTTTATATTTATAATATGTATATATTTAAAGTTATATATGTGTAGTGTATCAACTATCTGGTATCCACAACACAGGCCTCGTAGCTTACCATGGAACTAGATGGTGGAACATTTGGATTAGAAAATTGAAACTATAGGTACGAATTTTTGTATATTTGTGTACACATTTAGTCTGAACTAGACTGTTTTCGATTAAACTTTTTTTTTTCTTTATAAAGAAGTTATAGCAAGCGATCATACGCATACGTACCGCTATCGCTGTGAGTTATATTGGGAAATAGGGACTTGCCTTCGCTTTGCTCGGGCGCGTCCCTAAACTTGGAAAGGTTTAGGAAGGCATAAAAAACTAATACCCAAAGAAAATTCGTATTTTTGGGACCTTCAGGAACCTTCGCAGGCGTAAACATAAAACCCACCAGAGTTTCATCACAATCGGATTAATAGTTCAGGAACGCATATAGGACAAACATACGAAGATTCATTTTTATGTAGATTAGAAATTTGCGATTATGGATAACGCAACTTTGGTGTTTTTTTATAATATTTTCCTAATTTTATTACTAACGGTAGAACGAAATGTTACTTTAGGATAATACTCTACTAGCGTGAAGTAACAAACAACACTTACTTAAAAAATCTCGTATTTATTACTAGCGACTCACCCTCGCTCCGTTCGGGTTCGTCCCCACTTACGTTTTAACGGTTAGTATAGATTTCTCAGAGATGAGATATTTTCCCGCAGTAAAAAATATCCTATATATTGACCCGGATACCCAGCTATCATCATACCGAATTTCATCAAAATCTGTCCAGTGGTTTCCTCATGATGCGGTCACAAACAGACGACCGAGTGACGATGTGAGCTAGTCTATACATCTATACAGATAAATAAAATTGGAGTGTCTGTTTGTAATATTAAAATAACCGCTTTTTACTAAATGCATATGAATGTATACATGGTACATATACCAAAACAACATTTTTTACAATTTTTGTCTGTCTGTCTGTTTGTTCCAGCTAATCTCTGAAACGGCTGGACCGATTTTGACGGAACTTTCACTGGCAGATGGCTGATAATAAAGAGTAACTTAGGCTATTTTTACTTTAGAAAAAAGATAGGGTCCCACAAAAAAAAATTAGAACCAAATTAATTAATTTTGTTTTGGGAAGCAACCTAGGGACGAATCCGAGTCGCTAGTACTTAATATAAACATTATTATAATTATTAGTACCTGGGCGACCGAGCTTCACTCGGTGTTCTTTTTTCATATTATTTTAGATAAAAAAAAAAACTAAAACTTGAATAAATACAAAAAAAAAAGTAAAAACTTTGTATCCGACCGGGATTCGAATCCGGACACCTGTGATTGTCAATTGTCATTCTTGCACCTTGGCCGCTTGACCACGATACTTATGTGACCAGTGACTCATTATTGTTAGTAAACAATATTTCTTAGAGACTAGCTTAGTTGTATTACTACATTTTTTTTAAATAAATGGTACAATACACACGAATCACCGCTGCACCATTCCGTTAGCAACGGCACAGCAACGATTCATGTATATGCAATCCAGTCTTTTGATATCATGCTCAGGATTCTGTTGGCACTACCCCGTACCCTACGCACCAGAGACTAACACCTTTTTCTCATGAGGGCGTAAAAACAATCAACACGCGCTTCAGCGAACATCCCCGAGGCGCTGCAGCATCGAGGCAGCCCCAACAGCACCCTGAACGCGTTATTGAACGCGGAGAGCACTATAAGATTTTTAGTATATCCTACCCATAGGCTGCACGTGTAAAAAGATGTACAATATGCTGTAAATAATGTTATTTTAACATTGGGTGAACTAAGTGCAAACCTATGCAAGCATATTCACTCTCACCGACAATGCTCCCCACTCCCGTTCAATATCAGTATAGTCTTTTAAATCAGAAGTCAGATAGTGTCCGAGATATTTAAAACTATCCACCCTATCCAGAATACAATTATTTAGTAATACCGGTAGTAATTCTTTAGTACAATTGCCTCGGATATTAAACACCATTATTTGGCTCTTTTTTACATTATAAATTAAGCCGTGTGACTTTGCATACGACTCGCATACAGACAATAATCTTCTTATGCCACAGACGGACGCACTCAGCAAGCACCATATCGTCAACGTAGCTAATGTTATTCACACATACACCATCTATGTAACAGCCAACTCTGGTACTGCTGTGCTCAGCTATCAACTCATTCAAATAAATGTTAAAGAGGGTTGGTGAAGTCAAACTTGTCTCGCGCCACACTCCATGCCATACGGCCGAGACAACGCTCCCTCCCATCGTACATTGTTAACCCCATGGTTCCCATACCTATACTTAAAAATGTCGATGAGCTCTATAGGTAAACCGTTTTTCTGAAGTTTCTTCCATAAAATATTGTATGAGCGGATAAGTCGGAGCGAAAGAAATGATCGACCTTATTTTACGTGGAATAATGCGAAAGAAAACCGCATGAAACTCGAAAACACTCGTTTTCCCAGACATATTTTTTTTTTGCCCCCGAAAACCCGCACATACCAAATTTCAGCGAAATCGTTAGAGCCGTTTCCGAGATCGCTGGTATAAATAAATAAATAAACATATAAGAATTGATCGTTTAAATATATTAGATAATTTATAACACTCACTCACTTCATCACTCAATTTTTTAAAGTTCACCTTTGTTTTGGCGAAGCGTACTCGGACCTGGAATATAGAAAACAACTGTTAAAATAATATTTTAGAAAGTAGCTTGACCTCGTTTTAACCGACATAAAAGTCGATTGTCGCATTTTAACATTAGTTAGGTTTTTTCTTTGTCCCTATTTATGGAATTTTAAAGCTGCCTCCTATGGGAATATTAATAATAATAAATATGTTGGGACATTAACAAAGCACCGTCTAGTTCCATGGTAAGCTACGAGGCTTGCGTTATGGATACCAGGTAGTTGATACACTACACATATTTAACTTTAAATTACATACATATTATAAATATAAACACCCATGACTGGAGTACAAACATTTGTGCTCATCACACATATGAATGCCCCCAGCGTGACTCGAACCCGCGACCGCTGTCACAGCAAGTAGGGTCACTACAAACTGAGCCAAATGTGTCGTCAAAATTGGAATAAATCCTACTACGAACCTAATTACGATCTTTAACATAAAAAATAGTGCTCATTTAGTGTCAAATTTTAGCTTTTGGCACTAAATTATCACTAAACAAGCACTAACTTATGCACATACTTTTAAGCCATTCTGCTCATTATGCCAAGCTAGCTTTACATATATTAATAAAACAATATTTTGGTATCATCGAGCTGTTCAGATAGTGCAGGTGGATATTTTTTAATGGTTACTAGTAAAACCTTCCGACTTTGGCCCCATTTCTTTTGTTTTGATGACTTCCGTGCACAGCAGCACGTTATTTTTATTATTATAAGACGTATCTAGCGACTCACCCTGGCTTCGCTTCGGATTCGTCCCTAGACAAATCTATCCCACGGGAACTGTACATTTTTCCGGGATAATATTATAGCCTATCTTCCTCAGTCAACGGGCTGTCTAATGCAAAAATATTTTTTCAAATCGGATTAATAGTTCCTGAGATTAGCGCGTTCAAACAAACAAACAAACAGACAAACAAACAAATGACAAGACAAATACTTCAGCTTTTTTATATTGATATAGATAATTTATTTCATCTATTATTAAATCAAATCATATCTTCTTTAATTTACTAAAGTTTGATAAACACTAGATTTAATGTTCTTACACTGTGCTTAAAAGCTCACGTTTAAAATAGATATAAAAATCTTAAATTTTTATTATGAGATAAGAAATATGTAAATACTTATAAATTTTTAAATCCATGTGAATTATAAATATTTTTTTTTCGTCAGTTTATTGTATGTATGTCTATAAAAAATGTCGTCAAAAGCAGTTGACGTGAGAACGCCAATATAGTCGCGTTTATAATATTAGCACATTTACTTATATCAAAAGCTTAATTTGTATGTATTCAGCTCTTTTTAACATCCCACTGCTGGGCACGGGCCTCCCTTCAATACGAGGGGGATCAGGCCATAGTTCACCACATAGTTGGCCAGCCAAGTGCGGGTTAGCGGGCTACACATGTCTTTTGAAAACTTGCTAGGTTTTCTCAGACATGCAGGTTTCCTCACGATGTTTTCTTTTACCGTAAGACAAGTGGCAATCATGTTGGGAATGATTCGCACATGAAAATATCAGAGGTGCAAGACCCGGGATTTCAACGCGCTTCACTCGGTTTCCCAAGCAAGCGCTTTACCACTGGACTACCACTGCCAAACTTAATTTAGTCTGATAAAATATATTTAAAAGTGTCATCATTCAAAAATAACATAAACCTCAAGTGAAGTTATAAATTAGACATTTAAGATCACGCATCGCATATTTAAGCTTTTGCACCGTTAAAGTTAGAAAACTTGTTTTGGCAGAGTATGGAAAAATCAACAAAAATTTAAAAATATTAAAATAGTTTCTGGTTTCGTATCTATAAAAATCTTTTTAATAACTTGAACCGTTAAAATACTAATCTATACTAATATTATAAAGCTGAAGAATTTGTTTGATTGTTTGTTTGTTTGTTTGGTTGAACGCGCTAATCTCAGGAACTACTAATCGGATTTGAAAAATTCTTTTTGCATAAAATAGCCCGTTAACTGAGGAAGGCTATAGGGTATAATATATCATCCCGGAAAAATATACGGTTCCCGTGGGATAGATTTGTTTTTGTCTAGGGACGAACCCGAAGCGAAGCGAGGGTGAGTCGCTAGTAATACATATATAAATAAAAATGAAATGCTGTTCATCGGTAAGCGCATCACTCGAGTACGGCTGGGCCGAATTGGCAGATTATTATTATTATTATTTTTTTTAATTTAATAATCCGAATAAGGTTTTTGCTTTTTAGAATAAACTGTAAACATGTTGGAAAAAAATCTGGTAAATTGGCAAATTTGGAAAAACTATATGTGCTTTTCCTATAGTCATTACGTATGTAGTCAAAAATCCCAAAAAAAAAACAATTAAAGTTTGGACATGATGACGTCAATCAGCTCAGCTTCTGGTTATCTAATGAATGTTCCAATTTGCGTGTGAATAGACATTTTGAGGTCCAGTGAAGTTTAAAAAAAAAGTAATAATGATTTATTTCAAAAAATATATATATGTTTAGACATGGGAACCCATTTCGTTACAGGAAAACTTTGAATATGAGTCGCATCACTCGGAATTCGGGAACAAATGAAGGGATTTTAATGAAAAATATAGTTCTGTCAAATATCAATTTAAAAATAATCTATACAGATAAATAAAATTAAAGTGTCTGTTTGTAATGTCAAAAAACAGCTTTTTACTTAATGCACACGAAAGTGCATACGGTACTTATAAGAAAAAAACAATTTATAAAATTTTTGTATGTCTGTATATTTGTTCCGACTAATCTCCGAAACGGCTGGACCGATTTTGACGGGGCTTTCACTGGCAGATAGCTGATGTTATAAGGAGTAATTTAAGGCTACTTTTATTTTAGAAAAAGAATCAGCGAAGCGAGGGCAACGTGTTTTTTATTATAAGTACCTTATATAGTTTCATATGTGTTTAGTAAAAAGCTGTTATTTCGACATTACAAACAGACACTTCAATATAATTTATCTGTATATATAACTTAATAGAAACATACACAGAACACCCACCCACAGACAGAACCTCAGACCGAAGCGTGTTTCTAAATTATTTACCAAAATTGACAAACATGATTCAGTGGGGAACGTAGAACGGACTAAAAGAATAAGATGTTAAATAGAGCGCGAAGGACACAGAGATTGACGCCTAAAATGGTATTCTATTATAGTCCTAAGAAAAGATCATCTGTACGAGTGTGAACTGATGCTGTGTATGATTGTTGAATTTTCTAGACTAAAACTAGACAGACTGTTTAGAATCTAGACCGTATTGTTCTAGTGTTTTCGACAGCTATAAGTATCACCTACACCTCCAATAAATTAACTTGGCTCAAACGAGGACTCGAACCTAGGATCTGCAACCGTACATCCTAGCTACTAGACCATCTGAGCAAGCGATATTAAGTAATATTCAATACCACGCACCATATCGTTTCTACGTCGCAGTTTCTGCATGCGAAAGTGTTATAAATTCTAAGGTTTCTACGCATTTTTTCAAGCTTCATAGATTATTTTTCAACCGACTTTCAAAAAGGAGGAGGTTGTCAACTTGACCGTATATATATATTTTTTTATTCAATCTATCTACGTAATATGTCAGTTTTTTTAAATATGTTTACTAATTATTCAGTGGTCGCGATCCTCATTATTGAGGAAACGAGAGAGAATTTACACATGTACCTATACTAATATTATAATATTATAAATAAACTAGCAACTCACCCTCGATTCGCTCAGGTTCATCCCTAGTTACATTTTAACGTTGAGCTCAGAGATGAGATATTTTCCCGCAGTAAAAAGTATCCTATATGTTGACCCAGATAACCAGCTATCATCATACCAAATTTCATCAAAATCTGTCCAGTGGTTTTCCCGTGATGCAGTAACAGACAGACGAAATTTCGACACAAATAGATTACATATGTATCTATACTAATATTATAAATGCGAAAGTTTGTGAGGATGTGTCGATGTATAGATGCATGGATGTTTGTTACTCTTTAACGCAAAAACTACTGAATGGATTTTAATTAAACTTTACAATAGTATAGCTCATACATCAGAATAACACATAGGCTACTTTTTATCCCGGAATAATGTACAGTTCCCGTGGGATAGATTTGTTATTGTTATTCTAGAAACGAATCCGATCGGAGCGAGGATGAACCGCTAGCTTAGTCCATATATCATAATACATTTAAATTAAGTCTTAACCTTAAGCTTTAAATAGGTAATTATACCCAACCGTAAGTCGAACTCGCAACCGTCAACACAAAGCACTGGAAAGTTAAAAGTTATTACATTATATATATATATATATATATATATATATATATATATATATATATATATATATATATATATGTATATGTGATGTTTATGCAAGTTACAGATATCGTAAATAGACAAACATATAGGTAAATACGTAAACATAACGGCGTCTTATTTTTTAAATAACTAATCATGAAAATTGTACCGCTAAATAACAGACGTATAACAATTACTTAACTGTATCTAGATTATTTATTAATTGATAAATGTCTATCAGATCGTACATAACTTTCGTTTTAGTAAAACTAAAAAACTACATTACCTCTTTCCGTTCCAAACGCGTCGAAAGCAAAATGGCGGTTATTCCCGCGTCCGTCTCGTTCTAACACAAGCGGTGTAGGTATTGCCGTCTCGCTCTCACGTTACAACGGCAACTGCAGTGAAACAGGGTTGCCCGCTATCTCAGATAAAGAAAATATTATTATTAGTATTATATTTACAGAATATTTCTATTCGCTAAAGAAAATAAAAAAAGGTCTTCACATTCACTATTCCATATATATATAAAACAAAGTCGGGTTTGTTACAACACTTATAATTCGAGAACTGCTGGACCGATTTTTATGATCTTTGTTCTATTGAATAGCAGAATAACTATTAAAACATTGGAAAAATTCACAAAAAAAAATATATTCCATATTAAAGACCAAAACGTACCTAGGGATCAAAACGAACCTGATTAAAGCGAGAGTGAGTCGCTAGTAATTAATAAAGCGATAAAAGCTACGAAAAGAAAAAAAAAACACTTTTAACATAAATAATTAAATAATTTAATAATAAACATAACTGTATCATACACATAACAAATAATTAAATTTTATTATTAACTTTTATGTAAAGTTATATAAAAATTAACATGTTTTATTACAGTTTGTATTAAAAGCTGATATTACAAAGCAAATGTTATCTTAATTATACAGCTATGCACAATAGAACGATTCCACTTTTACTTACTAACCGTAAATAGTGTAACGTGAAAAGTGTAGCAATTTAATAACCGAAGTAACTTGAATTACAGCAGTTTTTATTTACCACTTTCTTTTACATAAATACAGGTAATTCTACGATTGACGACCTTAGTATTGGAATGGGAAAAATATGGCGTATCTAGCCGGTACTGGCATTATCGTTGGATATCACTGGTTCGATTAAACTTTACAAATATCGATTTGACCTTAAATACACAGCACCATCTAGTTCCATGGTAAGCTACGAGGCTTGTGTTATGGATACCAGACAGTTGATACACTACACATATATAACTTTAAATACATACATATTATAAATATAAACACCATGACTGGAGTATAAACATTCGTATTCACCACACGAATGAATGCCCCAAGCGGGACTCGAACCCGCAACCGCTGGCACAGCAAGTAGGATCACTACACACTGAGCCAAACGTGTCGTCGGGAAACATTACATGGGATTGTTATATTTTGACTATATATGGGATTTGTTAAAAGGCAGTGGTAGCCCAGTGGTAATGCGTTGGCTTAGGAAACCAAGTGAAACGGGTTCAAATCCCACGTCTTGCACTATCTGATGTGAGAATCATTCACAATATGTAAACTTCGTCACCTGCAGGTATAAGTGAATCTAGCAAGCTTAGACATAAATTCTTTAACCAGCCTTGTTCAGCGTGATGGAATTAGGCCTAATCTCCCTCGTAGTGAAGAAAGGGTCCTGCCCAGCAATTGGACGTTAAAAAAGGCTGAATACTTTGGTGTAAGTGATAAGACAAATGCTCAGTGCAGGAACCACTAAGATAAGAAAGATATTGATAAATACATACTTATTGTCTGCCCTGTGTGAATATGTTACAATAATAATAATAATGTCCTCCTGACCGTTTCCGGCCACGGCGGCCAATCTCATTGAGACTAGCCAACTGCGCAGGAGATATTATAGTGCAGCGCGTATACGCGCAGGCACAAGTGCATTCCCTATTCCCGTCACTCTCATACTCCGGTGGGACGACACGAGACACGACCGGTGAGAGTTAAGGCGCAGGACCGACGGCTTTACGTGCTCTCCGAGGCACGGGGGTGAAACATCGCCAACTTCCCAACTCCGGGCTATTGCTGAGGCCTACTATACAGAAAGACTCAGTAACTAAACTTGGCCCGACCCGGGACTCGAACCCAGGACCTCAGGATGTGCAGCCGTACATGCTAGCCACTACACCACAATAATAATAAAAATGTTGTAAAGGGTAAAAGAAAAAGAACAAAATGGAGTAATACATAAAGATTTACTTTCTAGAAAAAGCTACTACTAAAAAAAGCTAAAGCATACTAAAGCTTTTCTATTATTATAAACGTAACAAAAAATTCATATTACTTATAGGATAATAATGAACTAAACGATATAATTATAATAATTTGCTATCTGAGTTCTACGTCTAACTCATAATAATTTTTTTCATGATCTCAAACTTAAATAACAGATTTAATTTACAAAAATATTTTAATCATTTATTACATACTAGCATGACCCGCGGCTTCGCTTGCGCTAAAACTACATTAAAAAAAACTTTAAAAGGGTAGGTTTCGTAAAAATCATCCCATATTTTACCCCATTATGGGATGAATTTCGAAAAATGCTAAAACACTACACTACAAATAAATACTATTTAATATACTGAAGAGCATTAATACCAAGTTTTAAGTAGTGCTGATCATAAATATTTTTTTTGGTTGTATTATAACGTTGTTTTCCCGTGGGAATAAGATGATCTCCCGCGGTAAAAAGTAGCCTATGTCACTCCTTCCTCCAGCCCTCCAACTGTCTCCACAAAAAAAAACCCGCCAATCCGTCACTCTATTTCGACGTGAAAGGACAAACAAACAAACAAACACACTAACACATGGAAATAAAGACAATATTCAAAATCAGTATCTTGCAAGATATAAGACTGTATGGAAAATAAAAAAAAAATAGTTTTGTTAACCAATGGTGTGCTGTTATATAACATCGCCTACCCTGTGCTATCTTTCGAGGCAACCCTGCGTCTAATTAATTCAGTAAAGCTTAACGCAATAATAAAATAAAACAGTTATGTGGGTTATTGTAGGGGAAGCACGGACCTTGACACGAAATCACTGGACCGTCCATGTTTCACTTTTAAAGCAAAGCGAGCTAGGACAACTCCTTAAACTTACATAAAAGTAAACAAACACTATATAGAAAAATATTAAATTTTAAAAGAAGAAATTACTTTTGAAGAAAAACCTTATATTAAATGATTATTTTTAGTTCTTTAGATCGTATTTATATAAGAGCTTTTTTTTAATTCAATCCATTTTTTTTATTTAAAAGTAAATAATATTTAGACAAAAGACTCTTGCAAATGACATTGACAGATTGTCATTTTTTAATATATTTTAAATTAACCTAACTTTTTCTTCTAATTTCTATCGTGTAGGTATTTGCAATCTTACGAGTCATTAACTACGCCCAACTGACACGCTTAAAAGCTACAAAAAGAATATAATTGAATAAGAACTTTTTTAACTAACAGAAATGTAACAAACATATAACTTCTTTAGTTAAAAAGTTATTTCAACACTCCAATCCATAGTCTATAAACAAAAAATAATCATGAAGACTTTTAAAAAAACCGGCCAAGTGCGAGTCGGACTCGCGCACGAAGGGTTCCGTACCATTATCTATAAAAACGGCAAAAAAATCATGTCTATTGTATGTGTAAATATTTGTCGTGTAAATATTTGTTTTATTTTAATTTAATTATTTATTTTTAAAGTGAATATATAACTAAATATTCTGTGAATATTTCAAGCGTCTACCTATTGCCATTATCAACATAGAGCAAAAACAAGCAGAAAAAATCACGTTTGTTGTATAGGAGCCCCCTTAAATATTTATTTTATTCTGTTTTTTAGTATTTGTTGTTATAGCAGCAACAGAAATACATCATCTGTAAAAATTCCAACTGTGTAGCTATCACGGTTCGTGAGATACAGCCTGGTGACAGACGGACAGACAGACAGACAGACGGACGGACAGCGAAGTCTTAGTAATAGGGTCCCGTTTTACCCTTTGGGTACAGAACCCTAAAAATCATTCATTCAGATATTTAATTAAGTTCTTATTGATATTTTTTTTAATCCAGAACTTACCAACCGCGAATTATAAAACAAAAACAAATAGAAGTTCTGTATACAATATTATTATCTATACAGATAAATAAAATTAAAGTGTCTGTTTGTAGTGTCAAAATAACAGCTTTTTACTAAATGTATATGAAATTAAATACGAAAATAAGTAGTTTTAAGAAAAACAAAATTTTGCTGGACTAATTTTGACGGGACTTTCACTGGTAGATAGCTGATGTTATAAGGAGTAACTTAAGCTACTTTTATTTAAGAAAAAGAATTAGGGTTCCGCTTAAAAAAATAAAACGAACCTCGAGACGCACCCGAGCGAAGCGAGGGTAAGTCGCTAGTAATGTTGTATAAAAAACAACCGGAAGGTTTATCACAGTTGAATCTATATTTTAAAAGGCACCTTACATATTAAGCACCTCTACATGAATTAATTAAATTTTGTATTTTTCCTAAACACGGAAGCTATCTATATGCCAAACTTAATTACAAAAGTTCTATTTATCTATATAAGGTTCGATAATAAAATTTTCTGTGACCTATCATTTTTAAAATAAAACTTCTTTACGCACGCTTTACTTGGGGGGTAAGCTGGTGAATGCGTTACGAAAAAATGTACGTACGTTCGTTGCCATGGTAACCGTTGTTATTGTCTGACAAATGATATATAATATTATATTCTTTCCTTAAATGATATTCTATAAATGTATGATTGTAATATGTGTTATTTTTAGTATCTCACTTATCATAATTATTTAAAACATAAATCGATTTTCATAAAGAGTACCGATAACCTACAGAAGTTTTACTTCTTGCGCGTGTATACATTCATACACGCACTCTTCAATTTTTTTTAAATAAAAAAAAGTACATACGTATCAATTCGAGCCTATTGCCATTTTTCTTTAATAAGAAAAAAAAGAAAACCAATTTCTCTTACTCTTAAATATACCATTAAACCACTAAATCATCCACAACACAATACACTACCTATCTTATAGTCTATAGAATAATCTTTAGAACATTCTTTCTATACAAGGCACACCCGCCTCTTTACGCTTTCATAAGTTCATTGATAAGAAACGAGTTTTGATGTGAAATAAAAATATTCCAACGTACATAGCCATATCTGTCAACGGAATCCTATAATATAATCTCTCGCGTGTCTTAAGCCCTAAGTACACTCCCCGTCTTTATGTAGCTTTTACTTCGCTAATATATCTATACTAATATTATAAAGCTGAAGAGTTTGTTTGTTTGTTTGGTTGAACGCGCTAATCTCAGGAACTACTGGATGAAATTAAAAAAAACTTTTTTGTTGGATAGTCCATTTATCGAGGAAGGCTTTAGGATATATATCATCCCGGAAAAATGTATGGTTCAAGTGGGATAGGATTGTTTTTGTCTAGAGACGAACCCGAAGCGAAGCGAGGGTGAGTCACTAGTAATATATACATATATGTCACCGTAAAATTGTAATCTATCTCGCGAGATTGTAAACTGTCGAAACAAATTCTTTCGACAGTTTACAATCTCGCTAGACAGATTGTTGTATATACATACTTGCAGAACCCTCAGCTTCGCTTGCGCTAAAACTACAAAGAAATCTATAATGGTAGGTTTAATACAAACTTTCATCCCCTATTTTACCCCCTTATGTCATGAATTTGGAAAAATGCTAAAACACATATTTATTTAATTATATTGAAGAGCACTAATACCAAGCTTCAAGTAATTCTGATCTTAAATATTTTTTTGTGTCGTATTATAACGTGTTTTCCCGTAGGAATGAGATAATCTCCCGCGGTAAAAAGTAGCCTAGACGTGAGAGAAGTACAAACAAACAAACAAACAAACACACTTTCACATTTATAATATTAGTATGGACATATAGATAGTTACCAGTTAGTAGTTAGTTATTATAGACAGTGCCCACCCATAATATTATACAATAATTTGGAAAAAAGAAACAATTGGCAATTTAAAAAAAAAAAACACTTTTTTTAATTAAACTTTACACAATTACAAAAAAGAACAATTAAATCTGTTATATATATTTAAATATAATATTTATTTTAAATTTAAAATTACATAAAGATATTTTTTTTTTTATCTTACTACTATATATATGAAAGTTTGGATGGATGAATGTTTGTTACTCAATCACGCCAGAATGGCTGAACAGATCTGGATGAAATTTGGCACAGAGATAGATTATAGTCTGGAATAACACATAAGCTACTTTTTATCCCGGAAAAATGTAAGGGTCCCGTGGGATAGATTTGTTATTTTTTTTCACTAGGGCCGAACCCGAGCAATCGAGGGTGAGCCGCTAGTTTTATATTGATACTAGCGACTCACCCTCGTTCCACTCGGCTTCGTCCCTACGTTTTAGGTTAGTGTAGATTTCTCAGAGATGAGATATTTACCCGCAGTAAAAAGTATCCTATATGTTGACTCGGATAACCAGCTATCATCATACCACATTTCATCAAAATCTGTCTAGTGGTTTTTTTGTGATGCGTTCCTAGACAGACAAAAATTCAAAAAAACTATAGATTCGGCCTCTGTATCGATAATAATGACTATTTCAATAAGATTTCCCAAAAATATTTAATATACAGATTCGACTCAGAATTCTATTATATGTATAGAAGATAAACTGATTCTTTATATGTACACAAGCGATTCACGCTCGCTTCGCTTCGGCTTCGTCCCTAGACAAAAACAAATCTATCCCACTGGAACCGTATCTTTTTCCGAGATGTTATATAGCCTTTAGCCTTCCTCAGTTAACGGGCTATCTAATGCAAAAATAATTTTTCAAATCGGATTAGTAGTTCCTGAGATTAGCGCGTTCAATCAAACAGACAAACTCTTCAGCTTTATAATATTAGTATAGATCTTTTAATATACGTAGGTTTATATTGTCAAGCTTGACTGTCTGTGTAGTCTATTGCCTTCTCCTCTATATTTCATGTATTAGGATGAATAAATTTAAACAACATTTTTCCTTATTCACTATATGAAAACTCGTTTTGCTGTTTAAAGAATTCTATGTAAAACTTAAACTATTAGTATTCTGAAAGAACAAATTGACCATGAAAGTATATAAACTATGTACTCGTATTAAATCTATACATACATATAATAAAATTCTGAGTCGAATCTGTACATTAAATATTTTTTGGAAAATCTTTTTGAAATAGTCAATAATATCGATACAGAGGCCGAATCTATACTTTTTTGAAATTTGTCTGTCTGTCTGTTACCGCATGACGAAAAAACCACTGGACAGATTTTGGTAAAATATGATATGATGATAGCTTGTTATCCGAGTCAACATATAGGATACTTTTTACTGCGGGAAAATATCTCATCTTTGAGCTCAATGTTAAAACGTAACGTAACTAGAGATGAAGATCGTCCATAGTACCTAAATAAAATTAAAATAGAACGTAACTTATAAAAAATTTAAAATATTTTAGACATTGTAATAAAATAATAGCAGCACAAGAAAATCAAGATTCATTTCTATGAAATATTCAAATTTCAAGCTATGTAGGACAAAGGTCAAAAAACTTTATGCCCTTAAAACCGTTTGTCATCATATCCATCCGCCATCGCTGATCCGTCAAACATATTAAAAAAGAAAAACATCTGTATGAGAAATTATATCACTAGCAGAACCCGCGGATTCGCTCGCGCTAAAACTACGAAAAAAACTCTTTTGCTTTACGCAAAAGGCTTTTTTAAAATGGCCAATTTTTGAAATTTTGAAATTTCTGAGCTTAAAGCACTTAAGCATATAATTATAAACATCAGTTTTACAATAATGTATAGAAATCAGCCCGATTTGTTAACATTTATAATTACTGCTCCGCTCCCTTGGGTAATAGCATGATGATATATAGCCTTCCTCAATAAACGGGCTATCTAATGCAAAAAGAATTTTTTAAATCGGATAAGTAGTTTCTGAGATTAACGCGTTCAAACAAACAAACAAACTCTGCCTCTTTCTAATATTAGTATAGACTATAGATTATACTAATGTTAAATAATAAAGAAAAATACTGTCAAGAATAAAAAAGATGTCGTAAACTCTACATAATTTAAATTTTAAATAATACTTTAAATAAAAAAAAATAGTAACGGGCATATGTTACTTTAATTTTTCACAAATTTGTGATTAACGAATATTATCAAGGTGTAAGAAATCAATGTTGGTAGTAAGTTTGTTTTTGTATTTTAATCGCACATACCTTGAAAACGGTAGGATCAATTTTGACAGGACTAGAAGGTAAATATGTATATTTTTTTTTTTCATGTAAAACTATCTTTTCGGATTATTTCGCGGATTTATTTAGATTTTTGGTTCCCTACGCGACGTTTCGATTGCTTTACTGCAATCATGGCCACGGGAGAGACTAAGGTTTTAGACATCTCAAAGGCCATTATATACTTATTACAGACACTACCTACCCACAATTTTTACAACATGATTTTTACAACAAAAATTCAAAAATGGCACCAAAATACTTTACAATATTTGTTCATTTCAATTCTAAACATTTTAATTTTTTTAATAAGTAAAAATAATTAAATATGGCAATATTATTTATTTAATTTTAGCTGTTATTATTATAAATATTACAATAAAACGTTGGGAAATAAAAATCAAAATAAATCCGCGAAATAATTCGAAAAGTATTAGGTATATCCTTTTCGTTAAAAATCATAAAAATTAATAATAAATAATAATAATAATATTTAATATCTGCATATCTTTATTAATGCAAAGTTTATGAGTGAATAAGTACTTATTTCTTTTTGTTAAGTTGGTGAAAAGCTATTTAAACTCTAATCTATTACTAATATTATACATGTGAAAGTTTGTGAGCATGGAGTATTACTCAATCACGCCAGAACGACTGAACGGATCTGGATGAAATTTGGCACAGAGATAGATTATAGTCTGGAATAACACATAGGCTACTTTTTATCCCGGAAAAATGTACGGTTCCCGTGAGATAGGTTTATTTGTTTTCCTAGAGGAGATCTCGAGCGAAGCGAGGGTAAGCCGCTAGTTAGCTATATACATATAAAGATAACCTTAAGAGAAAGAACATATGCGCAACATTTTAAGAAAACACATTAAAATTACAAACGAATTCGCACTTAGTCGGTAATTAGTTCAAAGTTCAAACCATTTAGTGAAAACTAGCATAATCCATATCTATACTTAATATTATAAATGCGAAAGTGTGTTTGTTTGTTTGTCCTTCTTTCACATCAACAGACAGTTGCAGAAACAGTGATAGATTGGCGTGAATTTTTGTGTAGAGATAGTTACGAGGTCTGGAGAGTTGCATAAGGTACTTTTTACCGCAGAAGAATATCTCATTCCCACAGGAAAACACGTTAATACCTTTTTTTTACTATAAACTATTGTATGTGTCCTTTTCTATAACATCATAACACTGTAACAAAATTATCTATTTAATATCTATTTAATACTATAGATAGTTAATTTTGTTACAAACAGTGTTATGCCATTATAGAACAGGACACATACAATAGTATACTGTAAAAAACACAACCTCGTAAAAAACGAAGGTACAGTGTTATGCTTTTCAGGTACAGATTTTAGAAAAAGAATTAGGGTTCCGCGCTAAAAAATTAAAACATGTACTTAGGACGCACCTGAGCGAAGCGAAAGTAAGTCGCTAATTCATAATAATTCTAAATTGCAAACCTATAAACGATTTTCTATTCCACTTGTCACGTAGATCTACAACGCTTGTTATTACAGGCCTTAAAAACTTTTCTGAACGGGCCTTAAAATCTTCATTCGCGTAATAATTGGTAAAAAATATCCCTTGTGCTCTAATTTTTAGTATGTCAGTGAAAGTTCCAATGAACTCAGATCTTCAGCTATTTCGAAGAAAACTGTTATTTTTTTAAAATATTATAATTTAGTCTTTAGTATCGTTCAAATAACCTCACCAAAAATGAATAAGAAGTAGTTTTAAACTCATAGGTACATTTCACGAAAAAAAAATACTACACTTAAATAGATACGGTTTTTGAAAAACTTTTCAAGTTATAGCCTAAGCCTAAAATAGCTATTATTTCAAAAAATGTTCTCTTTTGTACTGAACTGTAGAAGAAAATAAAATTTAATTATCTAAAGAAAGTTGGTTTGCTCTTTCAACACGACAATGTAAGTTATTAGAACATGATGTAAAAGGGGTGTTTTAAATATGTCGTCACCGATGTGAACTTGACATAAAAAGACGCTTTAAAAATAGGCCAATTTAAATAGATTTTTTTTAATCTCCGTTGTACAAGCTTTGTCGTTTAAAAATACTTTGTTATTTCCGTATATTTGTGCAGCAAGAACTAATTTTAAACGTCTTTTTCATCTGTTATTTTAAATTTGACCTACCCTACATTTTGAAAATATATAGTTAAAAATTATTTAAAAGTACATATTTTAAGCAATTACATTTTGAAATAGACTGTAATACCAAAACTGTGTCAGCGGACATTTGGTTAGATTATCTTAGATCAACAAAGGTATCGATAGGCTGTCTTCTATGTTTACCTTGTGCAGACGCCTTGAAAAAAAAAATAATGACCACTATTGTATTTTATCTGCCATAACAAATTTGCCGCCATATTATGACATAATTTATGCAAATATGTTTTAATGAAATTTTTCAATTTACTAATCATTGTAAGATATTAAAAATAAAATAACAACGTCGTGAGATGAAAAATTATATTTTTTTTCTTGTGTTTAGAAAATAACATGTTACATTTATAACATATATAATATTGATGGCAAAATCGTGACCGCCCGGGGCCGACGGACAAATATTAATAATTCGATGCATTTAGGAACGTACAAACATAACGAGTTTATTTTACCGTTTTGGCGCCATGCGATCACTGGATAAGGTAGGTATGTAGGTACCGCAATTCGTGAATGCCCCTGACAGCTGTTGTAATTTAAATCATAACGGTTACTTCTTAACTTACCCGGTGAATCATCTTTCCGCTTGATTCACGTCGCTCTTTGTACTACTGCCTTGTAAACTTGCAAGGAATAAAGTTGTAAGAATTTATTATTCAATGTACAGAACAATACGCGGTAGGTGCGTGAGTTAATTCTATGAATATTGTATCGATGCGATCGCTTTGTTTCATAAAAACTAACAAAGGAATCAGCTGTTGAAGATTTATAACATTTAGATCTTTGACTTACCGATAATGTCCTTGATTTTGGCTTTACGAGTGGCGTATACTTAAGTTATATATGTTACAATTTAAAGAAAACCGGTCTGCCTGCACGGTATTCGGTGTCTACATCGATTCAGTCACCCCGAACCAAATGTTTTACACATAATGAATCACGATCGAGACGTACTTTCTAAAACTACGACTTACGAGCAACCCCGACATTGTCAAATGTATTTCAAAGCGGGGGAACGCTGTCTTTATGAAAGTTGCTGAACATTACCTGAGCTGCCACGTGCATATCTGGCAAACCTGATAACAACACACACGAGCCATGGCCGCGTGCAGGCCGGGATTGGTGCAATGTGGTAGGATCACAGCGTTTACACCGAATCACGTCCTATGCGTAGCCACCGCTGTGAACGACCGGCCGGTTAACGGGATCGCGCGCCGCGGATGCTGTGTAGCGGTCTCCGAAGGCCGGCCCGTTTGGATAGGCCGGGACTGGTGCAATATTGTACACACATAATATAGCGCCAATCACCGCCCAGCCACCCGGGCCTCTGAGACGCTAGATGAATCGTAACGAAACTAACTCGCGTATCGCGCGCGGCTCGATTAGCAAACACGTGTGATGCGCTCGACGGTCGGCGCTGGAGTGCGGCGCGGGGCGAGCGTCGCACGCGCAGCTGTCGTCCCCTCCCCCCTCTCTCCGCCCCTCCCCGCACACCCCCCTCGCCCGGGCCCTTTATCGTTCTGGGAAGTGGTTCCTAAACTTCCCGACGGGGTTGTCGATTCGATTCCTCCACGAATCGTGGGAAATTGTGCGGTAAAAGTTGTGATCCTTGACACGTTGCGCGGTGACGTATGTGAGCTTTTCGCGCTATAAACACAAGGTTGCTTTTAATCATGAATGGCTTAGAAACTATCAGAGGTGGCCGACCTTATACTGACATAATGATTTAAATCATTAGAATATAAAGTGTTAGAAATATTTCGTTTGTATGCTAAAACGACAAAGTATTCTGAATATTTATCAAATAGTCAAGGCTTAATTATAGTTATAATATTAATATTTTTTAGGTCAAGTTTAAGTTTAAGCTCTAGCAACCCTCAAATGTTCCGCTCAAGCCGTCCATCCCGAGCGCTCCTACCTGCCTTATTACAGAGTACAGCGCTACAGAGGCTCAAGGAGAACAAAAGGAAATAAAAATACCACGAGTTAAACATTTTAAGTTGTTGATATATTTAAATAAATAAAAAAGCAGCAAATGTCTGAAATATTTGCTATATTAGATGAATATTTCTTTTGTAATAAGTGAGTCTTATAACAAGCTTTACTTTAACTTAAAGCTCGAGAAAGCTGTGACTTGTGAGTAAAAGTTGTTAAAACTATACGCTTGTTCGTCTATTATAATACATACATTTCTAGCACAATTACGTAGAAATCGTTTCCAACTTCTTCAGGATTTATTGTAAACTAAGCATTTAAATTTTTCATCTGTTTCTCCGTTTATATGCGAACGATTACTAAACGAAATATTTGCGAAAAATTAAAAACAAATCGTTCATAGATTATACTAATTTGTATCTAACAAGTTTCAAATGATCTCTCCTTGATATACGGTATGGTTATGATTACATTAAGCTTTATGTGTGTTCAGCCCTTTTTAACGTCCCACTGCTGGACACGGGCCTCCCTTCCATACGAGGGGGATCAGGCCATAGTCCACCACGCTGGCCAAGTACGGGTTGGAGGACTACTCATGTCTTTCGAAAACTTACTAAGTTCTCTCAGACATGCAGGTTTCCTCACGATGTTTTCCTTCACCGTAAGGCAAGTGGTAATCATGTTGATAATGATTCGCACATGAAAATATCAGAGGTGCGAGACTCGGGATTTGAACCCGCTTCACTCAGTTTCCCAAGTAAGCGCGTTACCACTGGGTTACCACTGCCAGTTAAGCTTAATTAAGCTTTATATACAGTAATAATTAAGTGTGAAATGATTTATTTTCTATAAATAATGAAGTATATATATGTAATTTCCTTTATTGTAAATAATTTGCTCAGCTTTACTAAATGAGTGAGTACTTAAACAGGTAAGATATTTCATACAATAATAATATTTAAACGACCATTTACATATTCTTTATTTTCGCTTTATGATAATTTTATATATTATCCTAAAACAGCGATCTCGAAATACAATAAATTAAAAAGCTTTATAGCCCATTATTTTTAATATTTAATTTAAACTAAGACAATAATAATGATAAAAAATATATTTTTTAATGGATTTAATTATTTTTTTTTACACGATACATTAGGTTGACATCCCTAATGATAAACAACAATTTATTTATATAATACCTCCACACTCAATATAAAATAAATAGATTTTTTTTAATTGTATCAAAAATAATTAATTCAAATATTATTATTACCTGAACTGGAAAAAATGCAAGAGAAACTCTCTGTCGGTTAAGTATCCTACGCTAGTAGTATTACACAATATGGATGTAGTTGTTCGATTTTAAAAATAATTTCAACAACTATTGTAAACTCGTTATTTTATCGAAAATATACTATTTATACTCGAATATTTAAATTAAATTTCAATATTTGAGTATAAATATTAAATAGTATCTATATTTTTATTAATGGCTACATTGGTACTTTTATGGATACCTATATTTTATTCTAAGATTCAGATTATCCCCCAAATTATTTTCTTAATCAAGATCCTTGACCTTGAGATGGCTGCCAAACAGACTGACAAACGATTTTTTATTCCCATGGGAAAATAATACCGCCATCTCTTATAGTGTTTTAACTGCTAAACTATTTTTAATGAAATACGATAGGACTTCATTTTGATTACTCGATATAGACAGACATACAGTGAATAAATAATATAGAACCTTATTTTTTAATCTAAATGGATAAAATCGCAATAATTCAACTGTATACAAATCTTTTGTATTAATAATAATAATTATTATTATTATTAGGAGGAACATCTATTACATCTATACAGATAAATAAAATTGAAGCGTCTGTTTGTAATGTTAACATAATAGCATTTTATTAAATACATATTAAATTATATGTATATGGTACTAATAAGAAAAAAAAACAACTTTTAAAATTTTTGTCTGTCTGTCTTTCTGTCTGTTTGTTTATTCGGACTAATCTCCGAAAGGGCTGGACCGATTGTGACGGGACTTTCACTGGCAGATAGCTGATGTTATAAGGAGTAACTTAGGCTACTTTTATTTTAGAAAAAGGATCAGGGTACCGCACAAAAAAATTAAAACCCATGAAATTGTGAACAAAATCGTACCTGGGGACGCGTCCAAGCGAAGCGAGAGTAAGTCGCTAGTCCTAAATATTTGTAATTCTACAAGTATAGTTGAATGACACTTATAATTAAGTAATTTAGTTATATTGGTAAATTAGAAATTATGTTGGGACATTAACACACAGCACCATCTAGTTCCATGGTAAGCTACGAGGCTTGTGTTGTGGATACCAGACAGTTGATACACTACACATATATAACTTTAAATAACTGCCTCTGTGGTGTAGTGGCTAGCATGTACGGCTGCACATCCTGAGGTCCTGGGTTCGAGTCCCGGGTCGGGCCAAGTTTAGTTATTGAGTCTTTCTGTATAGTAAGCCTCAGTAACAGCCCGGAGTTGGGAAGTTGGCGGTGTTTCACCCCCGTGCCTCGGAGAGCACGTAAAGCCGTCGGTCCTGCGCCTTAACTCTCACCGGTCGTGTCGAGTAGTCGTCCCACCGGAGTATGAGAGTGACAGGAATAGAGAGTGCACTTGTGTCTGCGCGTACATTTGTGCACTATAATATCTCCTGCGCAGTTGGCTAGTCTCAATGAGATTGGCCGCCGTGGCCGGAATCGGTCAGGAGGACATTATTATTATAACTTTAAATACATACATATTATAAATATAAGCACCAATGATTTCAGTACAAACATTCGTGCTCATCACGCAAATGAATGCCCCCAGCGGGACTCGAACCCGCGACCACTGGCACAGCAAGTAGGGTCACTACAAACGGGTCGTCAAAATTAAGTTATCTTTATCTTAAAAGAAATCGGAAGATGAGGAGCATTACGTATATTAAACTAAGTTGTTATTAAGTTTAATTTTATTAGGTAACGGTTTTTATATCGAAGTTAATTTCTTAATAGACAATTTGAAAATTACTGATTAAAACTTATATATTATCTGTGACCTATTTGAGTGCGTTATAAGACAATTTATTTTCTATACTCAAGGAGTTCCCGCCAACGGAGGTGTAAAAAGTTTTTATTTTGAATAACTTAAAATTAAAATAAATAAAAATCGTTTAAATAATATATGTTTTATTATAATACAAAATTTTACTCTCATATTTTTTTCCAAACGTGACAAAAGAAGTATAACTTTTAAAAAAAGGGGGGCAAGAAAATATTTTTTTATAATCCAGGGAAGGGCAACAAAAGAAATGTATGGAAAGTCTGTTCTATAGTGTATCTTACCAACAAATGTTTGTTAGAACTTCTTACACAAAGTTTACTTGTTATCTAAGTATAAATGATTTTTCACAACAGGTGATTTCCGTAGAGTATTAGCAAATTAATTAATAACTATGACTTTTAAGACCATATAAACTTTAGTCTCTCCCGTGACCATGTTTGCTGTAAAGCATTCAAAACATCATAAGCAAAAAATTAAAAAAAAACTGCGGCAAAATCCGAAAATATAGTTTTATTTAAAATTGAAACTAGCGGCTCACCCTCGCTTCACTATGGTTCGCCTCTAGACAAACAAAAACAAATCTATCCCACGGAAACCGTAAATTTTTTCAGGAAAAAAGTTGTCTATTTGTTATTCTGATGTATGAACTATATTATTGCAAAATTTCATTAAAATCCAATCAATAGTTTTTGTGTACTAAGCTGTATAAGTTATTATAGTTTTTTAACTATCCCACGGGAACTCTTTAATTTTCCGGGAAGAAAAGTATCTAAAATATTAACCGAGAATATAAGGTACCACCATGGAAAATTTCATTTAAATCGGTCCAACAGTTTCGGAGAATAGCCCGTATAAACAGACAAACAGAGAAACAAATAATTTGAAAAAAATCTGGATTTGTTCTACTTATCTTCTTACATCCCCCTGACTCAGTTTTTAGCATTTTTTTCTATGTACAGACGTTCGACCTCTACAGTTTTATTATATGTATAGATAGATGTCAAATATTCTCTCTCGTAAATCAAATGAAGTGAGAGCTACTTTAAAAATATTTTTTCACAATAAAAATAAATTAATTATACCTACATTAATTTATTAAAGTTATAAAATCAATATCACACCTTTCACCGATCAATCTTCCATCTTGTCTTTGCCATTTAACATGACATTAGAGAAGTAAAATATGGACATCAGCGACTCCAAAAAGCTATTGAAATGATCTATTATCTACACAATCTGGTTTTAAAGGATGGTAACAATTTTACTATATTTTAAAAACATTTTTTATAACAACATCTATATATATAAAAATCAATTGCCGTTTGTTAGTCTCGCTAAAACTCGAAAACGGCTGGACCGATTTGAATAATTCTTTTTTTGTTTTCTGGGGGGTGGCTTAAGTATAAAAAAATAGGGAAACAAAAAAAAACAGCTGGAAAATCGAAAAGTTTAGAACTGTTTATTTTGTACCTTTGTATATATAATTTACAGTCTATCTATTCCATACTGACTGTTAAGACGTACCTAGCGATAAACTCGAGCAAAGCGAGGATGAATCACTAGTGTAAAAATAATAATAACGACACAGATCTTTCTAGAAAGGGCAATTCATTATCTTTGTTATATTTAGAATATTCTTAACACAAAAGACGTAATTACAAATGTTTTGAAGCGTCCAGGTAATAAATAGAAGGTACCTGCCATTCAATAATCCTCCTATATAAATATACAGATGAATTATATTACAATAGATGTAAAGCTATGGGTTTTTGCAACCAAATCGGGCGGCGAATTTCGTTCAATTTAGAACAAAACGAAAGGACCGACGGTTTTGCAAATTTTATATATGGGCTTTAATATATTTTCAACCCTATTTAAATGAATATAAAGCTCGAATTGTGCATCCCAGAAGATGCTAAGCGCGGCCTTGCTCAAGCATCGATTCTAAGAAAGCATAAAGTGTTCATTCCGATGAAATTTTTGCACACAACTTTTCGAGTATACATATTATATAAATGCTAATAGAAAAGATCTAGAAGTTTCTTAAAGATAATATAAGTATTTCGTTTTTATCCGTCCATTTGAATGTAACTTAGTTAAGTTTGAAAATACTACTGTTGAAAATAAAGAAATAAATGGAGAAAATTATGTATATTTAGAATAATATCTTTTCTTTAACTTATAATATGTATGTTGGTTTCTTGTTATCTATTACATGAGAGATCAGCGCCATCTTGAATCAACTTGACGTCTGCATACTGTACCTTAAAATCTGGGTAAAATAAAAATTTACTAAAAACTTCTCAACAATTATTATTTAACTTTAATAAATATTTGAAATCCCCTGGCGCAGTTGCCTTGCTTTAAAAAAAAACAACATTATTCTGTTATCTATTCACTTTATTTGATTTATTAGCGAATCACCTTCGCTCCGCTTGGGTTCGTCTCTAGTTACGTTTTAACGTTTACTACAGATTTCTCAGAGATGAGATATTTTCCCGTAGTAAAAAAAATCCTATATGTTGACCCGGATAACCAGATATCATCATATCAAATTTTATCATAATCTGTCCAGTAGTTTTCTCGTGATGCGGTCACAGACAACAGATAGACAAAAATCCTAAAAACTATAGATTCGGCCTCTGTATCCATAATAATGACTCAATTTCAATAAGATTTTCCAAAAAATATTTAATGTACAGAATTTTACTTAGTTAGAAATTTATTGTATGTATAGATTACAATAAATGATAATGACCTAAATTTGATGGTTCAGCGAATTGGCACCTTCTCTACTCCATACACTGGAAAGATTACTACTCTTTTCGAGACACGCACGAGATGACTGTTTTATTCATTAAACTGTGGGGGTATACTCGTATATCTATACAGATAAATAAAATTGAAGTGTCTATTTGTAATGTCAAAATAATATCTTTTTACTAAATGCATATCGTCGGCCTAATTCGTTAACCTGCTAAGTGTAGTTTTGCAAAGTTTACAGGACGAAGAAAAAACTGAGTTATATCATTTCATTTTTAGATATCAAAATTCTAAAAATACCGTTGGTTCCTATAACTTTCCTTGATATTTTGAAAGTGATAATAGCAGTATATCTTATGCACAGCTCAGTAAATTAAAGAAAACAATTTTTTAGCAGCTTTTCGTTGTGAAGATCCAATTTGGTTAAGGACATAGCAGTTTTTAGACTGAAATGAGTAGGTATGGAATGTAAATTAGTTAAGACGTTTTTAATCAGATCAATGCAATTAGCATATTAAATATTAGAAAATGATACATAAACAATATTCTAAATACTTTAAATTAATAACCCTCAAAATTTGTCGTTTCAGTCTGAAACTTTGGCAAAATATAAAATTGTTACTGTTAGCCTACATCATCCCGCAAAACTAGGCCAATTTAGATCGAATTTGTCCCATTCATCTTACCATCTAGTTCGTGGTCTGCCGCAACAGCGCCTTCCTGTCTCAGGGTTCCACTTTGAGGTCACTTTGGCTCACAGTTCTGCAGACATATGGCTGACATGGCCAGCCCTTGCCAGCCATTTAAGATTTTTGGCTTTTTAAGCCACGCCAGTGATTTGTGTTTTGGAGCGTAGTGTAACGTTTCGAACTTTATCACTCAATTTAACGCCTAAAATGCTACGCTCTATTGTACGTTGGTAAATTCTGAGTTTTAACATCTGAGTGTCTGTCAAAGACCAAGTCTGAGCTCCGTATGTCAGTATGGGAAGTATGCACTTATCGTTAAGTTGTTACTTTAGTGACAATGGAAGGTCACCCTTCATAAGATCTTTCATGGACGAGTAGCTCCTCCAGGTATTTTCAATTCTTCTTGATAGGTCATTGTCTTGTCTGGATTAAAAAGAAACTATCTGGCCCAAATGGATATACTCTTGAATATAGTGTACTTCCTATCCGTTTACTTTTAGGCGGCTCTGGGTGCTATTAGACATCAGCTTGGTCTTCAATATATTCATCTTCAGTCCAACCTCAAGGCTTACATCACTAAGTTGTTGTGACATTAGCTCCAGTCTTTTCGCTGTTGAAGAAAACAAGACAATACCGTCAGCAAAGCAAAAGTTAGTTAACTGCGCTCCACCGACATCAAAGCCTCCGCGTTCCCAGCTAGGTGCCAGTTTTTTGAAAACTTCATCTAATGCGCTCGTAAAAAGTTTAGGTGACTCCTTGCTTAACACCTTTTTGAATATGTCAAGAAGGACCGATTGTGTGTGTTTTGATGCTAGTTGTGCTATGGGCGTATATAATTTGGAGCAAATTTATGTAGGTAAATTCTATTTTTTGGCAATGAAGAACATTAAAACAGCATTATGTGATATGTAATCAAACGCTTTTGAATAATCGACGAAGACGAGGTAGACCTACAATGGTATATTGAATTCTTGATGTTTTTCTATGATATTATTAATAGCTCGATAAAGTTGTAATTTAATTTAATTTCTTCTCATTGGTACATAGATGGAAGAGTCTTTTATATTTCCTGCAAGTACTCAAACTTCCGTGCAGCAATTTTACATCGATTCTGGTGCAACTGCGTTCAGTCACTAATCTCACAAGGATTACATTGTAATGACCTCCTCTATGATAAAGGTCGCCATTCATCCTTATTCTGTTTTATAAAGAATCGATTTAAATAAAACAAAATATTTAACTATAAATCATGATAAAACTTTGAACTATGCCACAGCGCACGTGAATCAGTGAACATTTTCAGTCAAAAAAGTTTTCTTTGTGTAAATATGCTATTAGACAGAAAGCAGGTTTTCGGGCGTGATATTTCTAACCTTTCTATATTGATATCGTCGCTATTCCTTTAACATAATGTAGGTAATCGTCTGAACTTTTTGACCGGCATAAAAAGTAAAATTGCTCAAAAATAGACTTAGCAGGTTAACGAATTAGGCCGACGATATGGAATTATATACGGTACTTATAAGATAATGCAATTTTTAAAATTTTTGTCTGTCTGTCTGTTTGTTCCGGCTAATCTCCGAAACGGCTGGACCAATTTTAACGTGACTTTCACTGGCAGATAGCTGATATTATAAGGAGTAACTTTGCTACTTTTATTTTAGAAAAAGAATTAGGGTTTCGCTGAAAAAAATTAAAACGGACGCATCCGAGCGAAGCGAGGGTAAGTCGCTATCAACATAAAAAATTAAAGATTAGGCTTAGTTACTGACAGCGGCTTAAGAACAGTCTGCCTCATTGCTTGTGGCTAGCCGGCAGAGATGCATACATATCTTGAGGCCCTAGGTTCGGGACCTGGTTGTGCCTCAGAAAGAAGGTAAAGTCGTTGTTCTTGCGTCTCACTCCGATATGTATTACCTTTCTATCGGACTATGTAATGTATTCTATCGGACTATGTATATGTATATAAGTTATAGAGAACACTCTATCAAATACTATCCCTCTCAAATGTTAGGTTTTAGTGAGATTGGTCGCCATGACCAAATTTCAAACGAGAATATTTTTTTACAGATACCTAACTCTTAATTACAGACCTTCAGATCTAACAAATTGATCTACGCGTTGATGAATCAGCCAATAAATATCTAATTTAAAAATATAGTTAGGTGTGAATATAGTGTTAAATTTCAGTAGGTGAGGATATAATAATCTTATACTGTAAAAAATTGACTCTGTCCTCGAAACAAGAGCCTGAACTTTACTGCGTTCTTTACATAATGAAAAGATATTGTATTACTTAATCTAATCTAGACATATGCAAATATGACCTTTTACATTTTTAAAACAAAAAAAAATGATCGAAAATTATATTTTTTTTATTAATTACAAAAAACTATTCGCAACTTCGTCCGTGTAAAAGAAGAAAAAAACGTAATGTTTTGATCAATTCTATGCCGGTAACTCTTTTTATGTGGTAATAATTCGAATTTTTGGGTCTCGTTGACCTCGTTAGTCTAGTGACCATGTACGTCTATATGTAGGTCCCGGGTTAGAGTCCTAGGTCGGGTAAGTAGGTAATTTTTAATAACAGCGTCGAATTGGATGTTGAAGGTGTTTCATCTCAGTGCCTCGGAGGTCCTGCGCCTGATCTCTCGTCGATCTCTTAACTGCGTTTTTAAACCTAATTACTTATTACCAGCAAAACAAAGAAGTTTCATTCAAATTCATCAACTTAAATCTCTGAAAAAGTTTTCATTTTGTGAATTTATGAAAAAAAAAAACACAAAATTAAAACCGATGAGAGTGGTCCAAACAAAATTTTGCAATTTAATCTATTACTGAGTTTAAGGACATTCATTATTCAGCCTTTTTTAACGTCCCACTGCTGGGCACGGGCCTCCTATCAATACGAGGGGTTTAGGCCATAGTACACCGTTGGCCAAGTGCGTGTTGGCGAATTTTAAAGGTCATTCAAAAACTACTTAAGTTCTCGCACGTGTTTTCCTTCACCATAAGGCAAGTGGTAATCAATAATCATGTTGAAATTCGTACATAAAAATATCAGAGTTGCGACATCTGGGATTTACCATTAGGATACCAGTGCCTTTAAATCAAGCTATTTATTACTAGCGACTCACCCTCGCTTCGCTCGGGTTCGTCCCTAGGTTGATTCCCCATACAAACTTTCATCCTCATTTTCACTCCCTTAAGAGATGATTTCCGGGATAAAAACTATCCCATATCCTTCCCAGGGTGTCAAACTATCTTCTTACCAAATTTCATCTTAATCGGTTCAGTAGTTTCGGAGCCTATTCGGTGCAAACAACCAAACATACAAACAATAAAAACCTTCCTCTTTATAATATTAGTATAGATTGTTCAATTCAATTAACACATGAGACGTCATAGACAACAACTAGTCTGTCCCTAAAAGCTATTGTCAACGGCACAATTATATATTACTTCTAATTAAAACAACAAAGGCCGTCTGTCACTACATTTTAAGCAACACGATACCAGAACAACGCGTTGATTAAATTTTTCCATATAATTAAGATCGCTATGGTTCAATGGTTAAAGAAATGGAGTGATACTTTCAGAAAAAATGTAATATGAAAAGTTAGTAACTTAAAAGAAATTAATGTTTTTTTTTTTTTACTTTTATAACAAACTTTTTACTAATATTAAAGACTAGCGACTCACCCTCGCTTCGCTCGGGTTCGTCCCTAGTTACGTTTTAATTTTAATAAACAAAACCCTAATTCTTTTTCTAAAATAAAAGTAGCCTAAGTTACTTCTTATAACATCAGCTATCTGCCAGTGAAAGTCCCGTTAAAATTGGTCCAGCCGTTTCGGAGATTAGCCGGAACAAACAGACAGACAGACAGACAGCCAGACAAAAATTGTAAAAAATATTGATTTGGTATATGTACCGTGTATACATCCATATGCATTTAGTAAAAAGCGGTTATTTTTAATATTACAAACAGACACTGCTATTTCATTTATCTGTATTTAGACAAATAAGAAAAAAAGTGATTACTCATTTTTTTATTGTAAACCACTTGATTCACGGTATTTCCACTCACAGATCACGGTAGTGTGGTGGCCTCCTAACCTACATATATCGGCCACGGTGACCAATGTCACTGAGACTCACCATTTGGTCAAATGACGACGACTATTTATTTTACTGTCACTGTCCGTCAGGAGTCAGGACGACAATTCGACAAAACCAATGAAAGATGGAGGACCGACGGCTTTACTTGCGTCCGGCATTTCAGCCGGGCGCGAAGCCAAAAAGCGTACAGGGAGGTGACTCACTTCGGTGGGCGGTGTACCATGCGGGTTGCTCCTGGTACTTATCTGACGGCAGATTGAACCGTTGGAGCTACCTCATGGTTATTGTGGTCTGCTTCAGCAGACCTGCCGTCGCGTCGGGGCGTCGTGGTTGAGTGCGTAAGCGATCCTGCGATACCCCATCAAGACAGGGGAAGGTTTTGTTGGGTTTTAGTGGGTAATACTGGCTTTTCTTGCCGGTGAGTCCCACATAACCACATGTTTGTCTACAGGTGGTATGCGTAAATGCATTAAAACAAAAAATGTATAAATATTATCAGATTCGTGTTATGTTTAAACTTGCGTATTTTGTCAGGTTAATAGGAAAAAAATCATTACAATATGCGATTATATAATAATACGATTCATTGATTTTTCGATAAAAAAATAAATTTAACTTTCATATTTTATTAAACAAGAGTGGTATTAAAAACTTTTTCCGTTTATTTTCCATTTAAAACATTATAAATAACAAAGCGTGTAACTACTTTTTTTTTAATTTTCCAACCCATTACAGTATGTTAAGGCATAAATTGGTATTTTTATTTAATGTTGGTAAATGAAAATCTGATCTGCTTTTTTATCGAGACGCTTATGAGTTATTTTGTTAACTTCAAATAAAAAAAGTCTTGAACGAAAACTAATATAACTATATATACGAGAGGATATAATTTAAAAGTTTGTACTAAAAGCTCATAAAAACATACGCAGTGTAGCGTCATCTGTTGAGATAATGGGACCCAAAGACAGATGGCAGGATGTAAACAACTAATTTGACCAAGAGCTTCGAAGGACTTGACATACTTTATATACTATGTTTAAATCTGTTATAATTTTTCCTTACTATTATTACGAGACTATTTCAGAAGCAGGTCAGGTAGGCCAAGTAAAATTCAGTGTAACAGCACATAGTTTTTATTATTTTATACAGAGTCAGAGTAAAGCCTCAAACGGCATTACAATCCAGAATGACGCATTGCATAAAGTCATAAAACAAAACACAACGCTGTTACCGCCCTTTTTCCACTCAAGATGACAACGTCAGAAAACTCAAATATTTTATATCAGAATGACAACATAAAGAATCAAATAATTAATTTACAATAATACACATAAATCCTATTTTTATATAATTAATAATTTATATTATTTTTAGTAGGTATAAAACTATTTTAAGTGTATCTTTAGGCTGCATGCATAATCAAATTTGAACTGTACTGACCCTGTACCTAGATTTTTTTTTGCGAAAGTGCTATTTGTAATACAAGCACGTATTTTAAACATATATTTTAAGATTATGGTGTTAATAAAATTAAAAATGCAGGCGAAACCACAGGCAGTAGCAAGTCGTGAAGAAATACATATCCATATATCCGGCTACACGTTCAATTCCTATGTAAACTCCTTATCAATATAAGGTATAAATTTTTGCGAAAATGTGCGTGTTTATTATCTTTTTTTACGTGGTAAATAGTTGTTTATTCGTGGTGAATAATTGCAGTAATTTATATATAAAAAAATTAAAGAGTGCGTGTATGAATGTGTACACGCGCAAGAAGTAAAACTTCTGTAGGTTATCGGAACTCTTTATGAATATCAATTTATGTTTTAAATAATTAGGATAGGTGAGATACTAAAAATAACGCATATTAGGCATATTACAATCATATATTTATAAAATATTATTTAAGGAAAGAATATAATATTATATATCATTTGTCACATAATAACAACGGTTACCATGGCAACAAACGTACGTACATTTTTTCGTAACGCATTCACCAGCTTACGCCCCAAGTCAAGCGTGCGTAAAGAAGTTTTACTCCAAAAATATTTTTAAATAAGTGAATAAATAAAGACATATAGGTCTATATATGTACCTAGTAAATTGCCGTAGAGTCGTTTATATCGGATAGATCTTAGAATATAATAAAGTTATTCATACTATTGTATTCAGTACTTTTTACCTACTGCTGGGCACGGGCCTCCCTAAACAAGGGGAATCAGGTCAGAATCCACCATGCTATCCAAGTGCGGATAAGCGAATTTCACATGTCTTTCGAAAACTTGCTAGGTTCACTCAGACATGCAGCTTTCCTTACCGTTTTCCTTAACTAAAAATCAAGTAGCATTCATGTTGGAAATGACACCGGGTCGACACCCGGCATTGAACCCGCTTCACTCGGTTTCCCAAGCGAGCGCGTTACCACTGGGCTACCACTGCCATATTCATTGATATTACGGGTATTGTGGTTACAAGACAACATAAACTGATACTTCTGAGCAGCTTTTTAAGGTAGAGTTTCGAAAAGTAAAAAAGGAATATATATTATTATCTAGTACACATATCGATTACATTTGAATGCACCTGTACGCACCCTGAGGTACATATTTTCTGAATTATAATAGGCTATCTTCATACTTAATACTTATATATATATATATATATATATATATATATATATATATATATATATGTGTGGCTTTCGTTTTACGTCAGCTAATAAGTTACAGAACTACATTATATGTATTTATCTATATTTCACAATAAAATACTAACGGAGTCGAATCTGTATATTATTATTATTTTTTTGGAAAATCTTATTGAAATATTCGTTATTGTCGATACAGAGGCCGTATCTATAGTTTTTAGAATTTTTGTCTATCTGTTTGTCTGTCTATCTATCTGTCTGTCTGGGAACGCATCACGAAAAACCACTGGACCGATTTTCATGAAATTTGGTATGATGACAGCTGGTTATCCGGGTCCACATATAGGATACTTTTTACTGCGGGAAAATATCTCATCTCTTAGAAATCTATACTAAACGTAAAACGTTACAAGTATTAGTAGCGAGGATGAGTCGCTAGTACCTACTCGTATAATATAAAGATTATAGATATATTATGACATACACATTTAATGTTAAGATAATGTTACAAAAATATGTCTAAATAATTGAAACACTTACAAATAATAATAAACATGGAATGGGGTAATATCCTATCTCTCTCTCTCTCTCTCTCTCTTTCTCTCTCTCTCTGACTTATAGTGAATCTAACGACATCTCACATCTTACAATTAATTCTATTGCATATTAAGGAAATAGACCTATGAAATACATTAATATAATATGTTGGGACATTAACACACAACACCATCTAGTTCCATGGTAGGCTACGAGGCTTGTGTTAAGGATACCAGATAGCTGATACACTACACATACATATATAACTTTAAATACATACATATTATAAATATAAACACCCATGACTGGAGTACAAACATTCGTGCTCATCACACAAATGAATGCCCCCATTGGGACTCGAACCCGCGACCGCTGGCACAGCAAGGGTCACTACAAACTGAACAACTGAACAAGTATCAAGTCACTGCAGACTGAGCCACACGTGTCATCACCTATGTACAATGTACATGCAACACTCAAACAATATTACCGTCTTTTTCGGGCATTCATATAAATATGACTTTTCTTTGATTTATTCACGTGCACAGTGTAATCTGCTGTAGAGTTTTTCATTTACTCAGTCTCTTAACTAGCCAGTTATAAAATGACATTTGCCTTATTTCCTAAGGGTCCCGTTAGAAGAAGTCTGATGTGATAAAATGTATCGTTTTTTATCTAAAGAGGTAAAATTGTTAATTAATAATCTATATTATTTATATGTACATAAATTATCAAATTACATTAGTAAGTGTGTCGCGGTGGTCTATTAGGAAGCCTAAACATCCGCCAGCCCACGACACCTTACTGCTTGCTCATTGAATGTGTTGATAAGAAAATGCAAAGTTGTGTCGACTCTGCATATTTAATATCTTTGGATGTATAATTTATTTAGGCTGAATCATTAGAACCTTTACCTATATATATATTTTTTTTTTAAATATTATTGTAAAACCTCATTAAAATTTACGCGTTTTCGCTACGCAAATAAGCAATATTTTTATTAATTTTACTGTGCTGTCCTTGTTATATTACTAATGCTTTGTTTTTTATTTGACACATTTTAATTGTCTTTGATCAGTAAATTTTTATTACTTTAGTAGAAAACATAAAAAAAATAACACGAATCGTTATTTTTAATGAGCAATAATGGCACCCATTTTAATTATCAATCTGCTAAACTATTCTAATTAAATTGTCTAAGGCTTTTATCCGAAAATAAATAAATATATTATTGGCTGTATAAGTTTCGACTATGGACATAGGCCGGCAGATGTGATGGCAGCTGCGAGCGCACGCGCTAACATGGCGTCCACCTTTACCCGCCTTTTTGTTCTTTGTTCAAAGATTGACTCGCGTGAATTTCTCGTAGACATCTGCACGATTGTATGTTAATTTGTCGATACCGATTACACTTAATATGTGTAATACTAATTTTAAACTGTGCACAGATTTCCATCATTGAATGTTTATTATTTCCCTGATTTATAAAATCTTTAAGAGAATTTATGGCTAGTGGAAGCTGTAACAATAAATTAAAATAATAATGTATTAATTACCATTAAATCAAATCTATCAAATGATATAGATAAATATTAAATAATCAATGGATGCTTGTTTGAAATCAACTAAGGTTACTGGTGGTGCCAAAATAAAATGCATTTTTGAAGTTGTACTGCTTTTGGGACGTTTGGAAAAAATTATGAGAGTAAAATTTTTACGATGCGCGCGCACATCGACAGCCAAAAAACGACGTGATGAAGTTAGCTGATAACTGTTTGTTGCCATGGTAACCGTTGTTATTGTCTGACAAATGATATATAATATTATATTATTTCCATAAATGATATTCTATAAATATATAATTGTAATATTATGCCTAATATGCCTTATTTAATTATTGATTTGTTTTATTTTAATTGCGGTTTTTGCCAAAGAAATTTTACTTCAACCGCGCGTAAAGGTTACACGCACGCGTTCTTTGAAACAATAAATAAATAATAATAATAATATTTTTATAAATATTATATTTATGTATCATCGTTACATAGTCCGGTCAAATCTATAGAGATAAATAAAATTGAAGTGTCTGTTTGTAATGGCAAAATAACAGCTTTACACTAAACGCATATGGAATTATATACGGTACTTACAAGAAAAACACATTTTTTTTACTTTTGTCTGTCTGTCTGTTTGTTCCGGCTAATCTTCGAAATGGCTAATCCAATTTTAATGGGACTTTCAGTGTCAGATAGCTGATATTATAAGTAGTTACTTAGGCTACTTCTATTTTAGAAAAAGGAAAATTAGGATTTCGCTCAAAAAAATTAAATCGTACCTAGGGACGAACCCGAGCGAAGCGAGTGTATGTCGCTAGTTAGACCTAAAAATAGTAGTGAAGCTACAAAAATTCGCATAGAGGTAAAAATTGATAGGAATGTTCGGAGCACCATTATATGTGAAATCTGAAAAGCGTGGATATGACAATAATGGATTCTTTGTCGGAAAAACATGTTTGGATGGAAAAAGTTAGTATACTTACTAATTATTTGTTATTTTTTTCAAGTTTAATTTAGATAAGTTTACGTTATTTTACTCTCACAATTTCAGAATTCATATTTCACTTTTTTTTATTCTATTACGTCAAAGAAGTATATGTAACTTTTTACGTGCGTACATAAATACACGCACACGTTTTTTTTTATATTCATTACTAGCGTTTTAACGTTTTAATTTTATTTTAAGCGTAACTCTAATTCTTTTTCGAAAATAAAAGTAGCCTAAGTGACTCCTTATAATATCAGCTATCTGCCAGTGAAAGTCCCGTTAAAATTGGTCCAGCCGTTTCGGAGATTGGCTGGAACAAACAGACAGACAGACAAAGAGACAAAAATTAAAAAAAAAAGTGTTTTTCTTATAAGTACCGTATATATTTCCATATGCATTTAGTATAAATCTGTTATTTTGACATTACAAACAGACACTTCAATTTTATTTATCTGTATAGATTATATTTACTAATAAGTAATTCTACTTTCGGTACTCAATTTACTGAATACTTTACTTTAATTTTATCGGAACGCAATGGTTTTTTTTTTTATTATTGGGCAACATTGATTATATTTACACATTAATAAAAAGAGCCTTTGTCATAACCCGCCATTTCGCCTTAAACAAATCAAGGGTAAAATTGAATTGCTTTGTGGTTGGTCATAATTTTATAAAACGGTAGTTAAAGAGGCAAAGCAAGCAAGGTATTCTGCCTAATTGAAAGCCATTAAAAGTGCATTTTATTTAATTTGTTTATTGCACAACAAATCGTAACGTTTTTTAACTAAGTAGATTTAACATCTTAGTTTGTGTCTTGTGAAAAAGATTTTTTCATTATTATGTTTTTTACAGATTATATACTTTAAAACTTTTACCTTATAAATTAAAAAAAAATCTAAGGGTAGTAGTCGATTTAACCCCTTGCGAAACGCGTTCATCTCGTGATCATTTAACAATTGATGTCAGAAATTATCCATAATTTCTTTGAAATTATCCAGGAGGGGATAATTTACTAAGTGAAAAATATCAAAAAGTTTTCATTCAATATCAATAATTCAGTATTTAAAAAATAAATATTTATATGTACGTAGAATGTAAAAATAATAACAAAGCAGCGTGTTAAGAATATAGACAGTGTCTTAGAACTCAACATGAAGCCAAACAATAATGATTAAAAATAAAATATAATATTTTAAAACAGAATACAAATATTAATAGAATATTCATTACTGTAAAAAAATGTTGATAAATAAATATAGCTAACGAATTTTAATGTAATAACTAAAATGGTTGCTTCCCAAAACAAAATTAATTAATTAATTTGGTTTTAATTTTTTTCGTGGGACCCTATATTTTTTCTAAAATAAAAGTAGCCTAAGTAACTCCTTATTACATGAGCTATCTACCAGTGAAAGTCCCGTCAAAATCGGTCCAGCCGTATCAGAGATTAGCTGGAACAAACAGACAGACAGGCAGACAAAAAATTGTAAAAAATGTTGTTTTAGTATATGTACCGTGTATACATCCATAAGCATTTAGTAAAAAGCGGTTATTTTAATAGTACAAACAGACATTCTAGTTTTATTTATCTGTATAGATGTATAGATAAAGATAAAAATAAATAAAGACAACTAGGTAACTAATGCTTAAAAAATACAAAATAATATTATTTTATTTTTTAATATTAATATTTTATATTCTAAAACTATAAAATAAATAAAATTATCCTCATTCTTTAAAGAAAGTAAACGATATTTATGGCAAAATCGAGAACAGTAGCATAAACAGCAAACAGAGCACGCCTAGGGAAATGCATACAATCGTAAATAAATATAACTGATAGCGATTACGATAACTCGTGCCTGACATGTTGCCTACACTGGTTCCTAGTTCCTACACACACGGACAAATTATATATGTTTATATATATAATTTGTATTTTATCTTACTAATATTATAAATGTGAAAGTTTAGATGGATGTTTGGATGTTTGTTACTCAATAACGCCAGAACGGCTGAACGGATCTGGATGAAATTTGGTAGAGACGTAGATTATAGTCTGGAATAGCACATAGGCCGTTTATCCCGGAAAAGTGTACGGTTCCCGTGGGATAGATTTTTTTTGTTTTTTCAGAGCCAAACACGAGCGAAGCGAGGGTGAGCCGCTAGTAATATAATATAGTCTAACATGATGTGGATTTGTAGATAAATGTAGTAGAAATTACAAACTGCCGTGGAACATTGAAATTATTCCTGTCACTACCTAATAAGGCAAAGGTCGATGGTTCAGAAGTTATGTTTTGATGGACATCCCTCTCGTCGCATATTTTGAGGAGATTTCCATTTGCTTTGTGCAATAAAATCTTCTAAAAGTAGACATCGAAGTATTCAGAAATTATTAAGTTATTAATATGAGATTAGTCCAATCAGGTTACTGTCATCAAAAAGAAAAAAAAAAACGTTTTTGACACGTGTCATATCTCAATAAAAGGTCAGTTGCTATGGAATAAGAAACTTTGTTGTGTTGCCAAAAAGTTTAACGGATTGCTTAGAAAATTATTGTTTTTATTATTTAATAGATATATAATATATATTATTGTAATAGAATATTTAAAATCAATGCAAGTCACTTTTTTAATTTTTCTCCAAAGTTGAATTCACCACGACAACTAAGGTGTATATACAATATAAAACTCTATAAATATATTAAAAAAAACACGAATTATATAAATGTCGATATTATATGATCATATTAATGATGACAGATGACACTTAGGTTTGCCGCCAATAATTTCTTTTTAATTTTATTTTCAAGATGGCGTTGGTTAAGGTAAAAAGTTGGAAGGCCCAGTAATTACGAACATCTGTGATTGCCAGGTGAGCGCGGGTCAGAGTCCTGGCGGCGATTATGATTTAAAGGATTTACTACCTACATTTTTATTTATAACTTGTAATTATATGTAAATTTTATTTAGTGCATTTTTTTTAATTTAAAATACATCCGCAATTTAATATGGGGTTAATTTAACTTCAGAAAGCACTTACATTCCGATGATAGTTCATATTTCGTCACAAACATAAGTTGCTTTTAGTTACATACTATAATTAAGATAACTTTTAAGTAGTTTTTACCCATGGTCCGCTTGTCAGTTGTCGGTATGGATCCAGAAAAAAAAACTATCTCTCTTTCAAATTTCTCTTAAATATATTTCTAGAGCTCAAAGAAGAAACATACTTTTAAACTTTTAATGCCAGTCTGATATAGTATACTAGCGACTCACCCTCGCTTCGCTTCGGGTTCGTCCCTAGACAGAAACAAATCTATCGCACGGGAACCGTACATTTTTCCGGGATGATATAATATAGTCTATAGCCTTCCTCAGTTAACGGGCTATCTAATGCAAAAAGAATTTTTCAAATCGGATTAATAGTTCCTGAGATTAGCGCGTTCAACCAAACAAACAAACTCTTCAGCTTCATAATATTAGTATAGATTAAAACTGTAATGTACGGAGTGATCCCAAAAGCAAAATGTTGACAATAAATGAACATACGTACCTAACACGAGCCGGTGAGTTGATCCTAAAGGTGCCGAAAAAGGATTAACTTATCTATACAGATAAATAAAATTGAAGTGTCTGTTTGTAATGTCAAAATAACAGCTTTTGACTAAATGCATATGAAAGTATATACGGTACTAATAAGAAAAAAAATTGTCTGGCTCTCTGTCTGTTTGTTCCGGCTAATCTCCGAGAAGGCTGGACCGATTTTAAAGGGACTTTCACTGGCAGATAGCTGATGTTATAAGGAGTAATTAAGGCTACTTTTATTTTAAAATAAGAATTAGGGTTCCGCGCATAAAAATTAAAACCCATGAAATTGTGAACGAAATCTTACCTAGGGACACGCCCGAGCGAAGCTAGGGTAAGTCGCTAGTAATAAATAATATAAATAAAGAATTAATAGTCAACTTGATAACGCATGTCACACCTAATTAAAAGAAAAACTATTTTCAAATAACTTGTTGTCACTAAAATTATTATTATTTAAAACAAAAAACCTATCCCACGGGAACGGTAAGTTATTCCGGAATAAAAGTAACCTATGTATTATTCCAGACTATAATCTATCTATGCCAAATTTCATCCAGATCCGTTCAGCCGTTCTGGCGTGAAAGAGTAACAAACATCCATACTCACAAACTTTCACATTTATAATATTAGTAAGCATTATTAAAACTAAATCATTAACAAGTGAAAGTACTTTCCATTAACCGTATTATTGCCATAATAAATATTTTTTAACCACTTATTTAAGTTTATACAATACATTGTATGTATTTTTCATTTAATTAAAATTCTTGCGTGTCACAGTACAGGTGGCAAGTGGCAGTGTACTAACGCGGGTGATCTATATGTAGATTGGGCTATCGAGCCTCAAGGATGCTGTTAATTCACTTGTTGTAGACTTACAATTTCTACTTATTTTTCTATAATTTACACTATATTATATTACAGTGTGATTTATTGCATAGAAATAGTATATGGGCTGGAGATAGTCATAGAATTTCCATAACATAGATCCATAAAATTCATAAGAACGTGCTTTAATGGTGAATCCTAATACTTTCTTACACGAATTTACTTCTTACGCGAATATTCGACATTTTAAATAAAACTATCTTTCGGATTTTTTCGAGGATTTATTTAGATTTTTGTTTCTCGACGTTCCGAATGCTTTACAGCAATCATGGCCACGAGAAAGACTAAGGTTTTAGACGTCTCAAATGTCATTATGTACTTATTGTTACAGACAAATTTACAAAATGGTTTCAAAAATACAAAAATGACACCACCGAAAAGATGGTTTTAATTAAATACTAGCGACTCACCCTCGCTTCGCTCGGGTTCGTCCCTAGGTCGCTTCCCAAAACAAAATTAATTTATTAATTTAGTTTTAATTTTTTTTCGTGAGACCCTATTTTTTTTTCTAAAATAAAAGTAGCCTAAGTTACTCTTATTAGATCAGCTATCTGCCAGTGAAAGTCCCGTCAAAATTGGTCCAGCCTTTTCATAGATTAGCCGGAACAAACAGACAGATAAACACACAGACAAAAATTGTAAAAAATGTTGTTTTTATATATGTACCTTGTATATATCCATATGCATTTAGTAAAATGTAGTTATTTTAATATTATAAACAGACACTCCAATTTTATTTATCTGTATAGATTGGTGAATATTTAGTCGTACATTTAAAAATAGGTTATTATAAATGGCAATGGAAATGGCGACAATATTTTAGTAATAATCGAATGATCTATCAAAGTAATCAGCACAGGTAAGTACTTAGTGGCAAGTAGAGTAAATCTTGCGCGGTGGATCGAGTGCAATCTGCCGCCAGCCCACAGCTGCGTCGACAGCTGCCCATCTCCTATATGTGTATCTACGTACGTACAGACGTGGAAAAAACGCTTATCTATATATATATATATATATATATATATATATATATATATATATATATATATATATATATATATATATAAAAATGAATCCCTATTTCCCTTGGTCACGCCATCACGCGTGAACGGCTGGACCGATTTCACTAATTCTTTTTTTGTTGTGTTTGTTATTGTCAGGTGAAGGTTCTTAGATTTAAAAAAATTAAGAAAATTGCGCAGGAACTTAGAAAATGGGGATGAAAGTTTGTATTGGGAAACGAGCTAGGATTTATATTAATCATCACTTATATCCGACTCACGCTTGGCTAATTTTTATTATGGCAACATAACCACGTCAAATGTAACGTTTATCTTTTTACGATAGAAGAAAAACAATAGGATTTTCTAAAAGTTAGATCCTATGAGAATCCATACTAATTTTTTTCTAGTTTTTTAACCGAGTTGAAAAACAGAAGGTTCTTAATTTAGGCGTATGTTTTTATTGTGTGTGTAATTCATATCTTCGCTTAAACTTTTAACAGATTTTTTTAATAATTTTATTAATAAACTTATGTTACTATACATATATTCATATAAACTTATCAAAGTAATTAATTTTGTTAACTAAAGGTTTAATCATTATATTATTATTATATAAGGTTCTGACACGCTTTTTATATATTTAGTAAGAAATCTTAAAAATAACCTAAAGACGTTATTATCCTTATAAAATACTAGCTGCTCACCCTCGCTTCGCTCGGGTTCGCCTTTAGAAAAACACAAACAAATCAATCCCACGAGAACCGTACATCTTCCGGGATAAAAAGTAGCCTATGTATTATTCCGATGTATGAACTATTTTTGTAAAGTTTCATTAAAATCCATTCAGAAGTTTTCGCGTGAAAGAGTAACAAATATCCAGACATACATACATCCTTACAAAATTTCGCATTTATAATATTAGTAGGATTGATAGACATGTCGAGAGATTTAATTACTGAGTTTATTATTGCATATCACAGTTCGAGCTCGAGTGTACATTACCCGATACTCGTGTATTGTACGCGAGACGTGCGGGCCTGCCTTACTTTATAATCTATTAAAAACACATTAAAACTATATGCTTAAGCCTATATATGAAATGTTTATAATTAAGAATTTACGCCAAATTATCAGTTTTTTTATAAAAATAAAATTTTAAAAACTTCTGAATTGGATATCTATATATTAATACGTGAAACAAAAACTTTGTATCCCTTTTTATGAAAATTACGCGGACGAAGGAGTATGAAATTTCCCACGCTTATAGTTTATATAGAGAAGGAGTGCAAATGCTAATATTTTTTTTTAATTATGCATAAAAATACATTAAATCAATAAAAAACAAACATTACTCACACTACCATGTATTTGACACATACAGGCATTATATAATATACTGTTTTGTTTATTGTTAAAGTGTGTGGTCAAATTGAGAATAGATTAATATTGTAATATACGCAAGACAATAAATATATAGCTTAATGAATTATGTGTGATTTTCAACCACGCGGCGATCACTAGTTTGAGATAATTTTGTTTTATTGTAACAACAATATTTTTGCTTTTCTTCTCACCGTCATTCACTATCTTTTTGCAATAAATGTATGTATGTATGTATCTACTACGATACTTCAGAAACACTTGATATACAGGAAGAGTAACCTATGCCACTCTTCGGAGTATAAATTATATAATAAATTACCTACTGTCGATTTATTACACCATTGCAGTGTTGAAAAAGGACAAGCTAACGCGATTTTGCATTGGGTAATGGTATTACATTATATCTATACTAATATTATAAAGAGGTAAAGTTTGTGAGTTTGTGAGGTTGTAGGGGGTAATCTCTGGATCGCCTGAACCGATTTAGATGAAATTTAGTAAGAACATTGTTTGAGACCCTAGGAAGGACATATGATATTTTGTATTCCGGAAATCATCCCTTAAGAGGGTGAAAATGGGGATGAAATTTTGTATGGGGAATCAACGTAGGGACGAACTCTAGTAGTGTACGTGTACGACTCTAGTAGTGTAATATTAATATTATTTTTACATTAATAGCAATAGCATAAAGTGTTTATTTCGCATATTCCACGATTTTAAAAGAATGTATTATCTGAAAGTTTATGGTAGCTTCAAAGATTAACAAAGAATATCTAAAAGCTTTTCGCTACTAAAAAACCACATTTCCTCCTTACTTCACCATGTCTTGCAAAATACAACACCTATTGAAATACTCCAAAATGGAATCGAATTCGCGACTTTAACCGTATTAGGTGAGCATGTTCCACACATTCTAAAGTAATACAACTTATAGTCCCACGTCGTTGTTAAATTTCGCAAATCGCGAGTCCATTTCCTTAGAAAAGTAGCAGTTTCTGTTAAAATCGTATCAAAGTTCACTCTTTAGGTGTTCATTCTCTATTTGTTCTATCGAATTGATCTTTCAATTTATATAGCCTGTGGCTTTACTTCTGTTTAACTACCAGTTAACTACCATTAATAAGTACGCACAACGAACACCACAGACGTTTATTCCCCCCCCCCCCCTCCCCTCCCCCTCACCACAATAAGAAACGACAACCCCCTACTATAACACATACGCCACTTTGAGAAACGCTGTCCTAAAACAAGCTTAAGTATACCTTGATAATAACGTAACAGATGCCGATATCAATAAATCAAATACAGCGATAGTCTTATTTATTATTCTTATAAGGGACTTTCACATGCGGTATGTCGTCGGTCATAGTTCGGATTACGGAGACTGTCATTTTTACTTTTGACCGGCAAACCTTAAAAGATTGTTTATTGTTTATTTATTTTTTTATGTATATAACATTATTGTTTTCTCGTTAACTTTCAACCGCGGTTCTACTCGCTTGTGCTGATATTATTTTTGCCATGTATTCTGGACCGAATCCTATCGCGATTGTACACAGACAGACATATTTTTCTGATATGGTAGTTTAGTTCAAATAACCGATAAATATGTAATATATTTTTTTAACTAGATCTAGGTATGGAGGTAGTGACTAGATAGACTATAAAAGAGTAAACTTGAAAGGTACACACAGTGCTGAGCTTCTGGGTAATTTTTCTGGAGTAATGGTCCCCATCATTTTCATTGGGCAAGGGCGAGTCGTGACCCACCGAGGGTTCCATACAACCAAACATTTTTCTGTTATTTTTAATAGACATAATTATATTGAAAGTAAATATAATACTAACATAACCATGAAAATTGAACATAAATTTATCGACAATGAGAGTAAGTTTGTATTTGATTCTAGCGACTTATCCTCGTTTCGCTAGGATGCGTCCCTAGGTACGCGGATTTTGATCATAATTTTATGGGTTTTAGTTTTTTTCGCGGAACCCTGATTCTTTACCTAAAATAAAAGTAGCCTCGTAAGATATGTAGCCAACGACCCAGGGAGGAATCCGAGTGAAGCAAGGATAAGTCACTAGTATTAGTATAAATGTAGTATGTATTCAGCCTTTTTAACGTGCCACTGCTGGGCACGGGCCTACCTTTAATGCGAGGGGTATCAGGCCGTGGTCCAGACGGTTCTTCTCTCAGGGCCCGACCACGAACACGCCGCTATCAGCGGCAGCTTAGCGTGGGTCGGCGAGCGGTCAGAACAAATGTACTAAAATGTTCAATCACGCCACGAGACACCACACTCGGCGGCAACGCGAGCGGTTTTTGCCGAGCGAGTCGCTGCAGCGGCGCGCGGCGCGTGGCGCGGTGGGAACAAACGTACACGCGACTGCGATGCCACGACACAGAGCGGCGCGGACAGCGGTAACGCAGGGACGAACTGAGCGGCGACTCGTTGAATTGCTTTCGAGGCAAAGCAGAACCACTTTGGATAATGCCATTACTGAATACGTCCACCTCGATCACAGCCGCTTAACGTTACTGGGCGTACGTGGCATGGCCACCGCTCCGCTCGCAGACCCCGCTACAGCATGCCGCTAAGGCCAGAAGTCGTGGCCGGGCCGTCATGCAGGTTTCCTCACGATGTTTTCTTTCACCGTAAGGCAAATGGTAATCATGTCGAAAAAGATCCGCATATAAAAATATCAGAGGTTGCGAGACTCGAGATTTGAACTCACTTCACTTGGTTTCTCAAGCAAGGACGTTACCACTGGGCTACCACTGCCCACAGAGCTATATAAATGTAGTAACCTATACACAAAAGCACAGATCATATATAGATAAAAACATATTGTTCCAATACAGACCTTTAACTTAAAATGTTATTTCGTTTATTTTTTTAATATTTCTCCGAAGGCTATATTTAACTTGATCCTCATTTAACATGTTCTAGTTTGATACCAAAAACGATTATCGTCTGACCTCCAAACATTCAAGAGCGAATCGGTATCACACGGTATGAATCATTAACAAAATATATAGTAGCAGAACCCGCGGCTTCGCTCGCGCTAAAACTACAAAAAAAAAATACTAAAAAGGTAGGTTTTATACAAACTCTCATCCTCTATTTTACCCCCTTATGGGATGAATTTCGAGAAATGCTAAAACACGTATTTATTTAATTGTATTGAAGAGTATTAATATCAAGTTTCAAGTAATTTTGATCATAGATATTTTTTTAGGTTGTATTATAAAGTGTGTTCCCGTGGGAATGAGATAATCTCCCGCGGTAAAAAGTAGCCTATGTCACTCTCCAGCCCTCCAACTATCTCCACACAAAATATCACGCCAATCCATCACTCTATTTAGACGTAGAAGAAGGACAAAAAGCAAACAAACAAACACACTTTCATATTTATAATATTAGTATGGACTAGCGACTCAACCTCGCTTCGCTCGGGTTCGTCCCGAGGTTGCTTCCCAAAACAAACTTTTTATTATTATTATTTTTTTTGGTTTTAATTTTTTTTCGTGGGACCCTATTTTTTTTTCTAAATAAAAGTAACCTAAGTTACTCCTTATAACATCAGCCATCTTCCAGTGAAAGTCCCGTCCAAATCGGTCCAGCCGTTTCAGAGATTAGCCGAAACAGACAAACAGACAAAAATTGTAAAAAATGTTGTTTTGGTATATGCACCGTGTATACATACATCCATATGCATTTAGTAAAAAGCGGTGATTTTAATATTATAAACAGACACTCCAATTTTATTTATTTGGATAGATTATGTATCTACGATATAAAATATTAATTTATGGCAAAATAATTTCTTCTTAAGATTTTCATATTTTAACGTATTAATAGTTTTACTTATCTTTTATAGCTATCGGAGCTAAACAGTATTATCAGAACCTTTATAAATAGTCATGTCCGTTTGTCCGTACGTCACTGTCATTTTACTGTATACTGAAAAACGAAATTTCAGTAAGTTCAGTCAAATAAAATATAGGGGTGGTGTCATCCCTATTATTATTTTTTTCCTATTTTTTATATCTATACACATAATGAGGGGAGAAAAAAATTACAAGCGTGTCACGTGTGTTTCTTAGTTAAAGTTTTTACATTTGAGATAGATTAAAAAATGTAATGTCTTTATTCAAGGCAATGGTTGTCAAATTATATGCTTCTAAAATAGTAAACAAAGCGATTAAGACTAATTATTGCCCGCGGCTCCGCGTGAATATTACAAATACTGCAATTAAAATTTTAGCTTTCAACTACTTGACATGATTTACTATACTAGTGTAAAGAACAGAGCTAAATCTATGAGTTAGATCGAAACATAGTAAAGTTTTTAATTTAGAGTATACAATACATATCCATTAATGATTTGTGAGAATGAGGCGCAGTTAAACAGACAGACGGAGAAAAAAAATTGAAAATTATTGTTTTGGCTTCTCGCTTCCATTACATCGGAAATACGAATTCTTAATATACACTTACAACTAAAAAAATTTAAAACCTAAATCACTTCAAAGTTTAAATACTTTTTAATTCACTCTTACGGATACCTTTTTTTTTATTTACACAAGATTTTACATTACTTTATATCCCATAAGAGCCTGTTCAAAAAAAAAAACAAAGTCCGTTAATAAAATATGTGAAGGCACGTAGCATAGGCAAAAATAACACACAACTCTCTTCCTTTTTTAAAGTCAGTCAAAAATATACATAATTATAAAACTACGGATTATAAAATAATAACTTAAGTAATCGTCTTACTAATATTATAAATGCGGAAAGTTTGTTAGGATGTATGGATGTATAGATGTATGGATGTTTGTTACTCTTTCACGCAAAAACTATTGAATGGATTTTATTGAAACTTTACAATAATATAGCTCATACATCAGAATAACACATAGACTACTTTTTATCCCGGAAACGTATATGGTTCCCGTGGGATAGATATGTTTTTGTTTTTCCTGAGTCGCTAGTATCTAATAATCTTTTAGTGAAAATGAAAATTTATATATGGTATATAATTCTTCTCTTCTTGTTTAAACAGCTTAGAAGTATAATATCACTTGGCTAATATAGCGAATAGGAAATAAAATGAATTGAAAACTCCAAACTTCGTCCCGACCCGAGTAGCATCGCACGTAAGGTATGAGACCGGTCGCATCGCGGTCGACCGTTAGCTGCCCACGTGTAGCTGCGCTAGCGCAGACGCAGGGGTTTGCCCGGATCCAACTATTAATATAATAAGTTATTTATATGTGTGTATATTTGTTTGTTTCTTCTTTACGTTGAAACGGATGGACGGATTTGGATAAAATTTCGTTCATAGATAGAGTATGACTTAGGAAACCCGGGCAAAGCGAGGGTAAGTCACTAGTCTATCTAAATAAATAATAATAAGATGCTGTTGTGTTTTGTTTTGTATCAGTCAAAGTGATATGATCTTTTAAATATTTGTAATAATAGTTCGAGTAAGGTTTTAGGGGAATTTTTTTGGGAAAGTAGCTAGGAAAATTGGAAAATTCGGGAAAAATGTGTTTTATAATTTTATATCAACTCGAAGACCACAAACTTTATTGAATTTTGGACAGGACTACGTCTGTCGGGTCAACTATGTAGTACTTATACAAAGTTGGAGTGCCCTAATCTCTAGAACTACCAAACCCATTTGAAAATCTCTTAAAGCATTTTATAGCCCATTTATTTAGACGACACGTTCAGCTCAGTTTGTAGTGACCTTATTTGCTGTGCCAGCGGTTGCGGGTTCGAATTCTGCTGGGGCATTCATTTGTGTGATGAGCACGAATGTTTGTACTGCAGTCATGGGTGTTTATATTTATAATATGTATGTATTTAAAGTTATATATGTGTAGTGTATCAACTATCTGGTATCCATAACACAAGCCTCGTAGCTTACAATGGAACTAGATGGTGCTGTGTGTTAATGTCCCAACATATTTATTTATTGATAAAGGTTATATAGGTTATACCATCATGGTACGTTTAGGAGCGGAGCAATAAAACGTCACAGATAAACTATGTACATGGGCGGAGTCAAGGGTAAACGCTAGTCTCTACAAATAACTGTAACGGTATCAAATTCTAGAAAAAGCTTTAGGAAACTTGACTTGAGGTAAGGAAGAAGACTAGACGAAGGTTTACATAATGTTTTTTCTTTTTATACGTTTGCATACGTATAACTCATTTAATTTTTAATAGATAGAGTGAATTCAGAAACGAGTTATATGAAGTAGATAAATGCATATAAGGAAGGCATATGATAGTATGTTAGTATGTATTCAGCCCTTTTTAAAGTCCCACTGCTGGGCACAGACCATCCTTCAATACGAGGGAGATCAGGCCGTAGTCCACCACGCTGGCCAAGTGCGGGTTGGTGGACTTCACAAGTCTTTTGAAAACTTGCTAGGTTCTCTCAGACATGTAAGTTTCCTCACGATGGTAATCATGTTAGAAATGATTCACAAATGAAAATATCAGAGGTGCGAGACCCGGGATTTGAACCCGCTTCGCTTAGTTTCCCCAGCGAGCGTGTTACTACTGGGCTATCACTGCCTTTATATATAGTATACATATTAGTATTACATGTAGAACCTTTTTTTTAACGTTATGAAATACATTTAGGCATAACACCTGCATACATACAAGTGGTTATGTGGGATTCACCGGCAAAGCCTGTATTACCCACTAAAACTCGACGGAACCTCCCCCGTCTTAATTGGGCGTCGGAGGATTGCTTACGCATTCACGACGCTTCAACGACAAGTCTGCCGAAGCTGACCACAACCATGTTGTTGCTTCAACGGCCCACTCTGCTATCAGAGAAGTACCAGGAGAAACCCGCGTGGCACACCGACCACTGAGATGGGCCGAATCTCAGTGCGTTTCTTGGCTTCGCGCCCGGCTGGATTGCTGGACGCTAATTAGCGACCCCACTACGACAAGGTAAACGCACATTTATTTATTTATTCGGTAATCATACAACGTTATAAAAAATACAGTTTAAGTTATTAACAAGTACGGCCAAAATTAGATAACTCTATTGTGGTATAAATGTAATGGACAACAGAGTACCTACTCCTACATTGAAAAAAGAAAGAAAAAAGAAAAGTTTGATTGTTTAAATTCATTATGCTAATGATACGAGGTACGAGGTTCATATTGTACGAGGTTCTAGTAAATAAGGAATTAGTCAATCAGTTGTCAGCCAACTTTAATTTTTTTTTTTATAATTATCAATTCTGTGCAGCTTTTTCCGTTTATATCAATACTGCCACTGTACGAGACCAGATGGTCATTAAATTATCGAATTTTACTACTAACCACTTAAGAGAATGTTGGGTTTAATGCATTAGAGAATAATGAGAATAGCGGCTTATAATCATATAGGTATATTAATTTTAACTTGTAAAACTTTATAGTATTAGTTATTCTGCAGAAAACCTTTAATATTTACCATAACAAAGGTTTAGGGCCTAAGCACACTACGCTTTAGAAACGCAACGACGCGAATAACGTGAACGCAAGTCGTTCCCGTGTATTCTGCACTGATAAATTTAAAAAGGCATATGTACACAACGTATCATAATCGCACCGAACGCGGAATTATAAAAGAACGTCTTCAATAAAAAAAGCAAGCAGATTACTTGTGTTTGTATCGTTACAATCGGGTGGGACTGAGGGCGCGTACAATGCGCATCAAACGCGCGATAAAATGTCGTCGTGTGCATACACCTTATATACTTAGGTATACTTATTTTTTTTAACTTACTTTTTAACTGTTATCTACTAGTAGCGCCCCTGACGACTTGAATTAGAGATTATTTCATTGTTTTTTTTTAACTCATTGTTATGAGTAAAAATTCTTTTGTTATTATAGATACTGTGGCTTTGATTTGTATCGGCTGGCATAAATGGGACCAAATTGGAAGTATACACTTTCAAACAAAACAAAAATTGTCCAAATCGGTTAATGACGGAGTTCTGAGGTAGCACACATAAAAAAAAGAAAAAAAAATACAGCCGAATTGAGAACCTCCTCTTTGTGAAGTCGGTTGAGAAAGGAGATTTATTCATTTAGCACTATACTTGAAAGTATCTACTCCAAACTATAATTTAAAATGTTTTTTTTTTTTTGATTACTCAACAATAATATCGACTCGGTTTCTTAGAACTTTCTTTAAGTTCATTGGTGACATATTACAGGAACACCTTATATAGCATACTTTGACCAGCCATAGCAATTAATCCTTAAACACTTTAAGTGGAGCGCAGTTGAGAGTTGCGACAAATGTAACGTATAGGTAAAACTTAGATAAACTTCTTATTTAAGCGCACAGACGTACAAGTACTTATTATTTACTAGCGACACACCCTCTCTTTGCTCGGGTTCGTTCCTAGCTTGTTTCCTAATACAAACTTTCATCCCCATTTTCACCCCCATAAGGGATGATTTCCGAGATAAATATAGCTTTTATATTACCGTACTATAATTGCCAATTTTTTAAAGTATTAAAATGGATATAGTATGTTATCCTTAAGAGATAGACATATGTCATCGCGGACTTTTCTGTAGACCTATATATAAAATACACAATTCCACCATACATTATTTTGTTATATCTCAATGGGTTTAGGCAGCGTTTTCGTTGAAAGCTGCCAAACGGCTTATTTTTTTCCGACACCTCCAACAAATATCGTTATATTTTAGCTAATGTATACACAAACTTAACAAATTTAATCCAAAAACCTTCTCGAGAACCACTCTATCCATTAGTGAAAGCAGCATAAAAATCGGTGCAGTAGTTTTTGAATTCATCGCGAACAGACAGACAGACAGACGCGGCGGAGGACTTTGTTTTATAATATGTAGTGATTCTTCTTTATTGTTGGTAAAAGGGTTGGAAGAAATATTTTAAGTACCTATAAGTATCATAACTAGCAACTCATCCTTACATTGTGTATGTGTAAGTTGACACAGTAACATAAATAAATACATACTCTAGCCCGCGGCTTTATAACCGACAATGTCAAATTAAAACCTCCCCACCTCTTTCTCCTATTAAAATGTAAATTCCCAAAATCCAACTATCATCTTACCATCTAACTTTTGTACGGTTTGAGTCTCCGTAATTAATTACTCAGTTGAGTCAGTCAGTCAGTGGTTGATATTTCGCTTTTTATATAATTATATATAGGCAGTGGTAACCCCGTAGTAACGCGCTCGCTTGGGTAACAGAGTGAAGCGGGTTCAAATCCCGGGTCTCGTACCTCTGATATTTTCATGTGCGAATCATCACTTATCTTACGGTGAAGGAATACGAAGTGAGGAAACCTGCATGTCTGAGGGAACCTAGCAAATTTTCGAATGACATGTGAAGTCCGCCGATCGCACTTGGCCAGCGTGGTGGACTATGGCCTGATACCTCCTCATATTGAAGAGAGGCCTGTGCCCTATATACAAGTACGTACTTACAAATCTTAAATTATTTAATACAACGCGTGCCACATATCTACGTTAATAATAATATAAAGAGATAAAGTTTGTAAGTTTGTGAATTTGTTTGTAATGAATAAACTAAAAGTCCGCTGAACCGATTTAGATGAAATTTAGTATGAATTTGAAATGAAGATAGTTTAAGACCCTGGGATGGACATAGGGTAATTTTTATCCCGGAAGTTATTTTTTTAGGGGGGTAAAAAAGGGGATGAAAGTTTATACGGGGAATCAATCATTTCTCAAGTAAGATATATAAAACTCATCATCTATGCATATTCTAATATATGGTCTATCTATTCCATGCTAACTGTTAAAACGTACTTACTGTATTGGGTAATGGTATTACATTATATCTATACCAATATTATAAAGAGGTAAAGTTTGTGAGTTTGTGAGGTTGTAGGGGGTAATTTCTGGATCGCCTGAACCGATTTAGATGAAATTTAGTAAAAACATTGTTTGAGACCCTAGGAAGGACATAGGATATTTTTTATTCCGGAAATCATTCCTTAAGAGGGTGAAAATGGGGATGAAAGTTTGTATGGGGAATCAACGTAGGGACGAACCCGAGCGAAGTGAGGGTGAGTCGCTAGTCGTTTATACAGTATCAGTGAAGTCAGAAACCTTCCTTGTCCAAACATACACCTAAGTCAATATTTTATCACAACTTACAACAACTAAATTCATTGCCTGTTTTTTTGAAAACGGTCAAAAATATTTTATTATACGATGAGGAAGATAGATTAGTGTATCGCTAGCGGCATACATATTTGTGTTCTGGCATATTAATAGCTAATTAACCTCATGGTCTGAGCTTTATAGTGCAAATAAAATACCGTTGTTTTGCTTAAGATTAAGTCAAAAAAATATGATACATTATGATTTTATGATAGATGATTATTTGTAGCTTATTGATTTATGGTAAGCAAATATCTGTTATATGCACTAGTTGACATTGTATTCTATGTCTGATATCACAGGTTCGATCTCACACGCAGCAAAATATTTGCGTGTGAAGTTCGCATGGGGACTGCGTTACGTAGTATGTCGAAGGACATGACTTCATATCCGTATAGGACTTTTTACATTTAACACAGATGTTTATTGCGGTTTTGTAAAAACAATGCGGCGTTGGAAATAAATACGCAACTTCTCAATACTGGTGAAAATTTTAAAATGTAGCGACTTACTCTCGCTTCGCCCTAGGTGTCTTTATGTTTATAACTAGCGGCGCACCCTCGCTTCGCTCGGATTCGCCTCTAGACAAAAAATAAAAATAGCCTATTTGTTCTTTTAATGTATGAACTATATTATTGTAAAGTTTCATTAAAATCCAATCAGTAGTTTTATGTACTAGGCTGTATAAGTTACTATAGTTTTTTAACTATCCCACGGGAACTCTTTAATTTTCCGAGATAAAAAGTATCTAAAATGTTGACTGCGGATATAAGGTACCACCATGCAAAATTTTTTTAAATCGGTCTAACAGTTTCGGAGATTAGCCCGTACAAACAGATAAACAGACAGAGAAACAAAAATTAAAAAAAATCTGGATTTGTTTTATGTCTCTTCTTACGAGGTATATGTTGTGATTCGGTTTTTAACATTTTTTCTTTCTATATGTAAGTACAGGTGAAAGTAAAAAAGGGCGTATTTTCATGCACGTATCACGAGCAAAGCCGCATTTATAACAAGTATATAATAATAAAATAGAGTATGTGTTAAACAAAGGCTGAAACAGATCAAGTATCAAAAGTAGCGACTCGGATGTTAATACAATAGAGATGAGTGATTTAAATTTTGCAGTCGCAACATTATCGTAAATGTAACATTATATGGTATACTAGCGTCTCGTTCTAACTTTGCTCATGTTCCAACGATCTTAATAAATCTGGAAATTAAATACATTTTGTAATCGCATTACTATCTATATTCTATACTAATATTATAAAGCTGAAGAGTTTATTTGTTTGTTTGTTTGGTTGAACGCGCTAATCTCAGGAACTACTAATCCGATTTGAAAAATTCTTTTTGCATTAGATATCTCGTTAACTGAGGAAGGCTATAGGCTATATATCATCCCGGAATAATATACAGTTCCCGTGGGATAGATTTGTTTTTATCTAGGGCCGAACCCGAAGCGAAGCGAGGGTGAGTCGCTTGTATATTATAAATGCGAAAGTTTGTATGTTTGTTACTTGTTCACGCTAACCGCTGGACAGATCTGGATGAAATTTTGTACACAGATAGATCTGGAATAACATCTACTATTAATAAAATTTGCCAAAATATACATTAGGGTATTTAATATTTATTTAATGACTAGCAACTCACCCTCGCTTCGCTCGGATTCGTCCCTAGTTACGTTTTAATGTTTGGTATAGATTTCTTAGAGATGGGATATTTTCTCGCAGTAAAAAGTATCCTATATGTTGACCCGGATAACCAGCTATCATCATACCAAATTTCATCAAAATCTATCCAGTGGTTTTCTGGTGATGCGATAAAAGTCAGACAGACAGACAGACCAAAATTCTAAAAACTCTTTTCGCCCTCTGTATCGATAATAATGCCTATTTCAATAAGATATTCCAAAAAATATTTAATGTACAGATTCGGCTTAGTTACTATTTTATTATATGTATAGATACAAGTTTAAATTTAATCATTTAAAGAGATCCAAAAGTGCAAAAAGACTTTTACCCGTAACTAAGAAAGTTTCACTATCCATCTTCTGGCTTTATCAGTAGACTCACAACTCACAATTAATGAAATAGAAAAATAAAGCCATAATCCATGGTGTTTACTAGAAACAATGGAAAAGTCTCATAGCATTGCAAAAGCGGCTTTAAATATTTTCAATTTATTGTCATCCGAGTAATCTATACATATTATAAAATTGTAACTAAGCCGAATCTGTACATTAAATATTTTTTGGAAAATCTTATTGAAATAGACATTATTATCGATGCAGATGCTGAATCTATAGTTTTTAGAATTTTTGTCTGTCTGTCTGTCTGTCTGTCTGTCTGTCTGTCTGTCTGTCTGTCTGTTACCGCATCACAGAAAAACCACTGGACGGATTTTGATGAAATTTGGTATGGTGATAGCTGGATATCCGGGTCAACATATAGGATACTTTTTACTGCGGGAAAATATCTCATCTCTGAGAAATATACACTAAACGTTAAAACGTAAGTAGGGACGAACCCGAGCGGAGCGAGGGTGAGTCTCTAGTAAGTAAATATTATTCAAGTTTGTAAAATGACACGACCAAATTAAATAGATTAAAATTGCTAGAATTGATACAATTGTTTTTATACTTTGTTTCTTTGTTCTTTACATACAATTTGACGACGCGTTTGGCTCAGTTTGTAGTGATCTTACTTACTGTGAAAGCGGTCGCGGGTTCGAATCAAGCTGGGGACATTCATTTGTGTGAGCGCGAATATTTGTACTTCAGTCATGGGTGTTTATATTTATAATATGTATGTATTTTTATATATTAAAGTTATATATTATGTGTAGTGTATCAACTACCTGGTATCCATAACACAAGCCTCGCTTACCATGGAACTAGATGGTGATGTGTGTCAATGTCGTAACATATTTATAATTTATTTATAATGAAACGTGTGAAATACTAGATGCTTTGACCAATATCTCACTAAATTCATATAATAGTAAGTAGTAAAATTAAGGAAAATACAAAAAAAAACTTCAAATTTTACCATGAAAGACGTCGCGGGCGGTACCACAAAGACTCAACGTTCATCCCTCATGAGTTTTGATGGATGAGTCCTCACACATTTGGACACAGTTATTAAAATCTTTATTTACCACGTGTCAAAAAGAATAAAAACTCATGTCATAAAGTTAGATTGATATGATTTTAGATCAATTATTTGTTTTATTTTATAACTAGTTAGGTTCCTTACAGTACCATAAGTGTTACTCCATTTCAAAGTTTATATTTATACTAAACTAGCGATTCACCCTTGCTTCGCTCGGGTTCGTCCCTATGTACGCTTTGAACGGTTAGTATGAACTACAAATTGGATTTCTCGGCTGTTCTGTACTACAATATGCATGTATTATACATATAAACCTTCCTCTTGAATCACTCTATCTATTAAAAAAAACTGCATCAAAATCCGTTGCGTACCTAGTTTTAGGACAGACAGCGGGAAGCGACTTTGTTTTATACATACTATTTAGTGATTTCATTCAAATATGTTCAGTCGTTTTAACGGGAAGATATAACAAACAAACATACACACGCGTACTTTAACTTAACTTTCGGTAATACCTTCTTAGATTTACGCGAATATTTGACATTTAAATAAAACTATCTTTTCGGTTTTTTTGGCGGATTTATTTTGATTTTTGGTTCCCGACGTTTCGAATGCTTTACAGCAATCATGGTCACGGGAGAGACTAAGGTGTTAGATTAAGGTGTTAACTTCCGGTTTTAAAATATCAATGTGATGTATATGTATATATAGATATTTTTACTATATACTATATGCTTATCCCTTAAATATATGAATCTTATCTATGTATTAAGCCTATAGAGTATAAGGACAAGATATAATTAAAAAAACGGGATCTATGTTTGGTTTTAAAAAAATAGTTAAAAGGTTTTTTTTTTAATATAATGTATGCCAAATCGTATATTTTTATGTACTTTGGTTATTTCATCTGTTTGACAGATTACAAAAACTTTACATTGCACAGATTATAAATATAACGTTTTTATTTCAATTGCGAGAGCAGTTAATCCAAAATTAATACAAGAATAATACTATACGGAAGTTACAATAGAAAAAAAAAATAGTAGTTGCGAAATAAATAAAAACTATTAAGAAAATAGATATTTCATAAAACAACAATAAATATAAAAAAAGTAATATATCAAAATTTAACAGCAGACAAAACGACCCCATATTTTTGAAATTCGGTAAATTTAGTCAGCCACAGATATTTTGTTATATGCTTTGAAAAACGTATTCAAAAACGTATTTACCGTTTCTAAAACTCGACTTTCTCCTAAATTCCAATTGCAGTTGCACCCCGAGATAAATCATAGAAATGTATATTATACCTGCGTTCCGACAAAACTACAAAAGGGTGGGTCCTTTTGTGTCAGTTTCCGGGGTATTCTGTGAATTATAGCTAAGTTGCTTGATGGGTTTCCCCAGTAGAAATTGTTCCAGAAATTTCGGCTTCATTATGTTTGTGGGACTGGTCTTAAACACAAAATTTCATGAAACCATTTTTATTATTATCGATAACAATATAATACAAATGAAGCTAGCAAAATAACTAACTATTATAGTAACTTTTATATAACAAAACAGGTTATATATTTCAAAATGTCCTAAAAGTTTTTTTTTTTTAATTTATTTATATGAGAGCATTTGAGGTATCTAAAATATAGATTTTATTCTATTAATCTATTATTATTATTTTTTAATTAAAAATGATATTATGAAAATCGGTTCACATTTGGCGAAAATATCGCACATAATACATAATATAAAAAGGCGAATTGATTATAAACTTTTTTTAAAGTCGGTCAAATAAATAATTTCACTAGCATTTTATATGCTACAATTTACAATACAATTTGGCGGTAATCTATACATATTATAAAATTCTGAGCCGAATCTGTACATTAAATATTTTTTGGAAAATCTTATTGAAATAGTCATTATTATCAATACAGAGGCCGAATTTAAAGTTTTTGGAATTTTTGCCTGTCTGTCTGTCTCTGACCGCATCACGAGAAAACCACATGACAGATTTTGATGAAATTTGGTATGATGATAGCTGGTTATCCAGGTCAACATATAGGATAATTTTTACTGCGGGAAAATATCTCATCTCTGAGAAATCTATACTAAACGTTAAAACGTTAAACGTACTTAGGGACGAACCGGAACGGAGCGAGGGTAAGTCGCTAGTATAAGTAACATAAGTAGGATTCAGATAGTTTCGTTATTCGTGAAAATATTTTAAATACTTTGGTTCTTGAGTTACTAAGTTACGCTGAGAATAATGAATAACCCTGTTAAGAATATTCTCAGAACCCAAGTAGTATTTAATTTTGTTTCTTATGTTTTTTTTCTCTTTCCTTTTATGTTTCTAATCAATTTATAATGTATGTACCTACATATAATTTAGTTAGTGTAAGTGGCACTGCCGTTCTAATTAGATGTAAATAAACAAACAAATAAACAAAAATGGCTTTTAATATTTGTTTCTAACCTCAGTATAAACTTATTGATCTAGATTCTAGAATCTAGATAACGCGATATAAAAATAGGCTCACGCTTACGGGCATAAGCATCGTGGTCAAGCGGCCAAGATGCAAGATTGACAATCACAGGTGTCCAGGTTCCAATCCTGGTCGGATACAAAGTTTTTACTTTTGTTTTTTTTTTTTTTGTATTTATTCAAATTTTTAGTTTCTTTTTTATCTAAAAATACGATATAACAAAAAAGAACTCCGAGTGAAACTCGGTCGCCCAGGTACTATACAAAACATAAAGACATTAATTATATACATATATGTATATGTAAATAACATAAAAGCTGATAACATCATTAAACCACCACTCAAATTGTAGGGAATTCCCAAAGATGTTATCTGAACTTTACATATTACATTATTTATTATTTTACTTAATAATATTTACGATAATAAAACACGTGTTAGCTAAAATGTAATTAAATGTATTTAATTAATAGAACTGTAGAAATTTACCGCTTTTAACTTTAAGATGAACACATAAAAACAATTTTATTTATAACTAGCGAATCACCCTCGCTTCGCTCGGGTTCGTCCCCAGGTACGTTTTAATTTTTTTGAGCGAAACCCTAATTCTTTTTCTAAAATTAAAGTAGCTCAAGTTACTCCTTATAATATCAGCTATCTGTCAGTGAAAGTTCCGTTAAAATTTTTTAGCCGTTTCGGAAATTAGCCGTAACAAACAGACAGACATACAGACAGACAAAAATTAAAAAAAAATGTGTTTTTCTTATAAGTACCGCATTATGTATATCATGTATAGATTTAATCGCAGCTCATCTAAAATTTACAAAATATGTGTGAGCTTCGGATTAAACAGAAAAGGAATAAATTATTTATACAGATAAATAAAATTGAAGTGTCTGTTTGTAATGTCAAAATAACAGCTTCTTACTAAATGCATATGAAATTACATAGGTACGATACTACGAGTAATAAGAAAAATACAACTTAATTTTTTTTGTCTGTATGTTTGCTCCGGGTAATTTCCGGAATGGCTGGACTGATTTTGACGGAATTTTCACTAACAGATAGGTGATGTTATAAGGAGTAACTTAGGCTACTTTTATTTTAGAGAAAGAATCAGGATTCGGCGGGAAAAAATAAAAATCCAAGAAATTGTGAATAAGATCCTCGTAAGTACTTAGGGACGCACCCGAGCGAAGCATGGGTAAGTCGATAGTGTAGGAATATTAGGAATGATTTGTGTAAAAACTAAACAAAACCGATATTCATCCACGAAATAAAAGTCCCAAACAAACAAAAAATATATAAAAAATACATATATATATATACTATAATTCTTCAATAATACATTTGTATAAAGCACATTTTATATCAACCGGAACGACAAGCTGTTTTAAAAGCTATTAAATAAAGCTCAATGTAATTAGTATCGAAAGCTCGCCTGGTATAGAGCTTGCTGCCTAATGAGTCAACAGAGTACCGTTGAACTCACCTCTAACCCCGCCCGCCAGATCTAAGATACACTTTAAAACATAAATTGGTCCATCTTTAGAGTATTTACTAGTTATTTTATTGACGACATTGTTATCCATATTAATATTATATGAGTAAATGTGAAAGTTTGTGAGTATGTATGTATGGATGTTTGTTACTCTTTCACGCCAAAACGGCTGAACGGATCTGGATGAAATTTGGCATAGAGATAGATTATAGTCTGGAATAATACATAGGCTACTTTTTATCCCGGAAAAATGTACGGTTCCCGAGGGATAGATTTGTTTTTGTTTTTCTAGAGGCGAACCAAAGCGAAGCGAGGGTGAGCCGCTAGTGCCTAATATGCCTTATTTAATTATTAATTTGTTTTAATTTAATTGCTATATTTGCCAAAGAAATTTTACTTCAACCGCGCGTAAAGGTTACATACACCCATTTTTTAAATATATAAATACTAATACGCTTAGGATGTGTGGTTTTCAGGCTGATTCACTAATTTTAAAAATATTACAAATAATTAATAATTAAACTATTTACTAGATTAGGTACATTTTCCGAACTTGAAACAAATTAACCCGAGAAGTCCTAGAAAGTTCCTTTTTTATATCTAGTCAGATGTATCGGAACCCTGAAATCTATATGTGGCCAAGAATCAACATTAATTCTGAATATGAGGAATAAATATAACACGTGTATTAGCGACCCTTCTTTAACAAAAAGTGTTGCCAAATGTCTTAAAGTAAGTAGGGCGCATCGGCAACATGAAATCTTACAAAAGAGTTCCCATACAATCCGGTTATCATAGAAAAATATCGACAATGAATTATTACTTAAAAAAATAATTTTCACGACTGTTTTTATTTAAGGAGGGTTATGTGTTTGATTTGTATGCTTGTATGTACATATGTATGTCCGATCAAACCGGCTTAACCGATTTTGACAATTCTTATGATTCGTCTTGATAACGCGAGCAACCATGGTCACGGGAGAGACTAAGGTTTTAGTTTTTTTTGCTGTAAAGCATTCAAAACGTCGGGAACCAAAAAATCTAAATAAATCCGCGAAAGAATCCGAAAAAATTGTTCTATTTAAAATGTCAAATATTTGCGTAAATCTAAGAAAGTTTAACGCGAGTGTTGTTATAAGACAATATAATTTCAGGCGCTGTATATCTAAAAAAAAAACAAAAAAAAAAACAAAGAGTGCGTGTATGTGCGAGTACGCGCAAGAAGTAAAACTTCTGTAGGTTATCGGTACTCTTTATGAAATTCAATTTATATTTTAAATAATTAGGATAGGTGAGATACTAAAAATAACGCATATTAGCCATATTACAATAATATATTTATAGAATATCATTTAAGGAAAGAATATAATATTATATTATATCATTTGTCAGACAATAACAACGGTTACCATGGCAACAAACGTACGTACATTTTTTCGTAACGCATTCACCAGCTTATCCCCCCAAGTCAAGTGTGCGTAAAGAAGTTTTACTTCAATAATTTTTTATCTAAACCTACCATATGAGGCGTCAAATTAAAGGTTTTAAAGAGATGATTACAAATATTACTTCAAGCCTTCCACCCTTTGTCTCTTGCGGCGAGGAGTTACGTAACACAAAATCGCATTTTAATACAAGACCTCTCAGTTATATAGGTACAGTATGTGCATTACGAGAGCTGAGATACTCATAGCAATATGCATTCCTAAAATAAGTTAAATAGAAAATAAATAATGTTGGGACATTAACACACAGCTCTATGGTAAGCTACGAGGCTTGTGTTGTGGATACCAGATAGTTGGTACGCTACACATATACAACTTTGAATGCAAACATATTATAAATATAAACACCCATGTCTGGAGTACAAACATTCGTATTTCGTGCTCATCACACAAATGAATGCCCCCAGCAGGAATCAAACCCCGCAACCGCTGTCACAGCAAATAGGGTTATTATAAACTGAATGAAACGTGTCGTCACTTTACGTTAGATTTTAACTAAAACTATTACTATAGATAAAAACTAAGTTATATACAACTACACTGTACACGTTCAAACCATCTGTATGTATATCTTCGACCTCATTCCACAATAAGTAGTTTCAACGAAACAGCTGCGGAAATCAAATCCGACTTGAATAATAGAAGATCAACTTAAGCATTACTGAAAGGCGCACCTGGGCTTACTTACACACACAGACGGACGGACAAAGGATAAGGATGCGGATACCTGGGTTGGTGATTGGAGTTTTTTCTGTCGGCCTTTTTAAATGTAACTCGATTTTTTGCGCGTTTTGTTAGAGTTGCAAATGTACATGGTGTAATGTTAGACGTAATTCATCTGTTATCTTTAGATCTTTCTGTATGTTATAAAAGAAGAATCAATAAACATGTTCACCGGACTGTGTCTAATTTGTTAAGGCGATAGATATTTGCTTTGAGCGAGAATCGAACCCCTCATCTCTCTACGCTACTTGATTGACTTGACAATGGTACGCAAATGATTCAAAATTATACAAATTTAAACATTTAATTAATATTTCCTTACTTCAAAGCAACTACTGCGGTATATTTCTTCGCGATCAGTTCAGAAATAAAAAAATTATCTTTAGTCGATATTTGCATCCTAAAAAAATAAAAAACGTGTGCATAAAAATGCTTTTTTTTTTTACAAAATATGTTATGGAGCACGTTTGGCACAGATTAATAATGTGACTTGAAATGTTTTTTAATCTGTTATAGATATTTTTCAAAAATAACACTAAATAAAACATCAAAATATAACAATATCAGAAACTAGTAAAAATTTATTAAGCGAATAAACACTATCGCAGTATTTTAACATAACTTATAAGACTCAGACAAGTATATAACGCCTTTGAGACGTCTAAAATCTTGTCTCTCCCGTGACCATGATTGCTGTAAAGCATTAGAAACGTCGGGAACCAAAAATCATAATAAATCCGCGAAATAATCCGAAAACATAGTTTTATTTAAAAAGACTCAGACGGTTAAATTTTACTAAACTGTACTTCTAATCTCATAAGTAAAGCTTTAGGCGACATTTTAAATCAAAATATGAATTTAAACACATTATAACGGTGAATGTTCATTGTGTAACAGTGTCATGTAAATTATGATCCCCCTTCAAAACTTCAATGCGCTCGTTAACACTTAAAAACTTATATTTTACAAATGACTTGACATATTTTATTATTATTTAATATATTCATGTAGAAAAAGTACTACGCAGCTCTTGTGTTCACTCACAGAGTGGATTTTAGCAGTAAAGTAAATTGGAAGCTGATAATATCGACACCTAACACTTATTGCTATTCTGTATTTTCAACCGACTTCCAAAAAGGAGGAGGTTTTCAATTCGACCGTATATATATATTTTTTCGGTGTCAGCCAATACAAATCAAAGCACACCGACTTCGAAAATATCTGATTAGGTATCTATTCTAAATAAAAACTCCCGTTTAGTTACTTTTTACTTTTCAGTGCCTGGAAGTCGGTTTTTATTTATTTTTTTAAGTTTTTATTATTTATATAAATCGACAGCTGAATCCGTTAATACTTCAAGGATGTAAGAACTAAGATCGCGGATTCAGCGGATACGGATTGTCCGTCGTATGCATAGAAACAAATATTCCTCCCAAACGGATATTGAACCTACATCCTGTAGCGTACTAAGTAAAACCAGTCCAATGCCTTCAACATTCGTTACGTAGGTCAAACAATTTAGACTTCAAATTGATGAAGATGTATCTAAATTTTGATCTCTAGTTAACTATATAGTGTGGCGATGATTTTTTTTTATTTTTTATGCACCTTATCTATAAATCACATTATTTTATTCAATACTTTTTATTTAAAGAAATAAAATTACTAATTCAAAGTAATCTTTCTACCATAACAAACTGCTATTTAAAAAAAATAAATTATTACAAAAATGGCAACACAAAAACATATTGTTATATTAAATGTTAACATCTTACATGTATTGTAATAAGATAAACAAAAATAAAAAAATAACTACATATTATAACAGTAACTGTTAAGATGTAGGTTCTACAAAATTTTTGTAACTTTAATTTTGCTTGAAAATAATATGTACATAGGTACTTCTATTAATCCCATCAATAAACTTCAGTCAATTTAACATAACTTATAGAAATATAAGAGCTCACTGTTATATAAAAGTCCAACGTCAATTTTACACGAGTTAATAACACATTTATTTTTCATACAAGTATCTATTATACATTTAAAGGCTTTTTAAAGAAAAGTATCAAGAATATCAAATATTAAAATCTCAAAATATAATAATTTATACTAATAGGTATTATAAAGGTAGAGTTTGTTTGTTTGTTTGAACGCGCTAATCTTAGGAACTACTAATCCGATTTGAAAAATTCTTTTTGCATTAGATAGCCCGTTTATTGAGAAAAGCTATAATAGGCTATACATCATCACGCCACTACCCAAGGGAGCGGAGCAGTAATCATAAATGTCAACAAATCGGGCTGATTTCCATAGATCATTGTAAAATTAATGTTTATAATCAAACAAATTTAACGCGGGTGAAACCAGGCACAGCTAGTAGTAGTATAAATCTGCAAATTTCGTAACTATGAGTGCGCAGTGCCACCTGACGTAACCTTGGACCCTGGCCTTGGGCCGCGAGGGGCGTCTAAACGAGTCCTGCTCCGGAAATCTTCCCCTTGCAGAGACGGTTTAACGTTTTCTATTCGGGACTCGACTGGTTCTTATATAATGCATAACGACTGATCTTGTTGCTTATAGTATGGGATGGTTTTTTTTTTAATTTCTTTGTCGATGGTATTGGGTAACGGTGATTGTGTCATGTGCTGCTATTATTATTAAAACCTCATTTTAATAATAAATATGGGTTGTATAATCTGTCCTTATTTGCAAATTATTATATAATAACTTATTATTACCGTAAAAAACTAGTATTTAGATTCCAGAGTCATATAGGTACATAAAAATTAAGCCAGAGGTATTTAATTTATTTTAATTTGTTTAATATTACGATTTTTACGTTTTATATATAAAATATAAAGATTTTTGCATTTAGGTAAGTTTTTTCACTAGGTAAGTTTTAACGGTTAGAATGGAATAGATAGACTATATGTTATATTACTGCTTCGCTTCCTTGGGTAATAAATAGCATGATGATTGATGATATATAGCCTACATCCTTCCTCAATAAACGGGCTATCTAATGCAAAAAGAATGTTTCAAATCGGATTAGTAGTTCTAGAGATTAGTATGTTCAAACAAACAAATAAACTGTACCTCTTTATAATATTAGTATAGATTACAACCATATTATTTCCATTAAAAATAATGAAAAAATATTTAAATCAATAAGAAGCTTCCATTAGCTAACTAAGCCAATAAAAAAATAAAACTGTCATTGTCAGAGTCGGTAGTATATAAAAAATGATTTTGTGCTAAAGAATACCGTTAGTGCTATTTAAAATCTATTTTAGACTAAATCTATTGACAGAGCAATAACAATATAACACTTAAAATAAAAACCTAAAATGGGGACAGTGAAATAAAAATTTTTACTATCCCTATTTAGTTGGAATCTATTATGCGTTGGGCACTATGAGTGCGGCACAATGGCGTACCCTATTGCTGAGCCCATTGTTATAAAAGTTATTTCATTTTAAAAGGCTAGGTTAGGATTTAAAAACTATTTTGTAGGGCTCAGTGAATGGATCACCGGCCGAGTAACTTGATGCTGCGCGTCAATAATAGTGTTTGCAAATTCCGGGAAATGTTTAAAAACATATAATTATTTATTAATATGACACGCCTCTGTTTTTTTTTATTATATTATATTCACAAATATTTAATTCGCAATTAAATATTATAGTACACTAGCGACTCACCCTCGCTTCACTCGGGTTCATTCCTAGCTTGGATATAGTAAAATGGAAATAGTATGTTATTCTTAAGAGATAGACATATGCCATCGCGGACTTTTTTGTAGACCTTTTTAAGGTGTACAATACTGTAGTACATTATTTTGATCTATCTCGTAGGGTTCAAGTACGTTTAAGTTTAAGTACAACAGCCTATACTGGATGCTAGGAAGGAACTCGAGACTCTCTTTGGACAACAAACTACTGATATACAAGGTCATCCTCAAGCCCATCTGGACATATGGTCTGCAACTATGGTGCAGCGCAAGCGATTCCAACATAAATATACTCCAGCGCCAACAGAACAAAATCTCAAGAACTATTGCAAAAGTACCATGGTACATAACCAACAATGAAGTTCACGAGCATCTTCAAACAAGAACAATCAAAGAGGAAATTCGGAGTTTGGCAGCTAAATACAAAGAGCGGTTAATTTGTCACCCTAACGAACTTGCGCGCCAGCTCACCATGGACTAGTATGTGAGACGACTAAAACGTCATCATATCCTAGAGCTAGAAGACCGCCAGTAGCTCTGGGCAGCAGATGAGTAGATGCTTCCAATGGTCTGTGATGCTGTCATGCCGCTCCGCATGACAGCATCACAGACCAGATTTGCTCATAGACTTAGGGCTGATTGCAAATACACACAGAGAAAAAAAAAATCTCGTAGGTTTCAGCCAGCATTTGCAATGTAAGCGCAAAAAAATGTGTTTATTTACGACATCACATTGGAAACCTCTAAAATTATCAGTGTTTCTCTACTATATTATGCATGTATTATACATATAAATCTTCCTCTTGAATCACTCTATCTATTAAAAAACCCGCATCAAAATCCGTTGTGTATTTTTAAAGATCTAAGCATATACCTATATGGTCAGAAGGACAGCAGGAAGCGACTTTGTTTTATACTATGTATTGATGATGATGGGCCACCAAGCTTTACTTTGGCTATACTTATACGATATAATATATAGTCTATCCATACCATTCTAACTGTTAAAACATACTTAGGGACGAACCCGAGAAAAGCGAGGGTGAATCGCTATTTATATTATACTAGCGACTTGCCCTCGCATCGCTTCGGGTTCGACCCTAGACAAAAACAAATCCATTCCACGGAAACCGTACATTTTCCCAGAATGATATATAACCTTTCTCAATAAACGGACTATCTAATGCTAAAAACTTCAAATTGGATTAGTAGTTCTTGAGATTAGCACGTTCAAACAAACTAACTCTGCCTCTTTATAATATTAGTATAGATTTAAAACGGAAACGGAAAATTATAACAACTCAATTTGCCGCTATTTTTGATCGACTTTAAAGAAGAAAGCATGTTAGTCATATCGTCGTCAATTGTACATTTATTTTTATAATAATTCTTTTTTTAGTGAATTTATGTTATAAAAAATTTCAGGAAATAAATCCACTTGTGACATAATAACTTTTAAATAATTTTGAAGTCGATGTACCTTTTTAGAAAGTAAAGTGTATAATTAATTAATCACTGTGATGTGATGTGATGTCCTCCTGACCGTTTCCGGCCACGGCGGCCAATCTCATTGAGACTAGCCAACTGCGCAGGAGATATTATAGTGCACAAATGTACGCGCAGACACAAGTGCACTCTCTATTCCTGTCACTCTCATACTCCGGTGGGACGACTATTCGACACGACCGGTCAATCACTATTAACAGTTCGATGTGATATTTCTAGTTATACTCTAAATAACTTTGCGTATTTTTAGTTTTTAGGGTTCCGTACCCGAAGGGTGCCAACGGAACCCTATTACTATGCCTCCGCTGTCCGTCCGTGCGTCAGAGTCTGGTAAAGAGTTAAATGTTTACAGAATATGTATATTGTATGTCTATTACCGCTATAACAACAAATAATAATAAAAAAATACAAAAAAAACATTTTTTTAACGTTCGTAATCGATCATCGAAGTTAACATACTACATACATAGAGTAAGTCATATTTAAAAAGTACATGTATGATGGTATGGAACCCTTCGTGTGCAAATTCCACTCGCACTTGACCGATTTTTTACCTTATAATTTTAATAAAACGTAAGTACGAATTAGACAAAACACCTATAATATAATTATCATTTATATAATACTTTCTTAGATTTACGCGAATATTTGACATTTAAATAAAACTATCTTTTCGGATTTTTTCGCGGATTTATTTTGATTTTTGGTTCCCGACGTTTCGATTGCTTTACAGCAATCATGGTCACGGGAGAGACTAAGGTGTTAGATGTCTCAAAGGTATTATATAGTTGTTACAGACAGCCTACCCACAAATAACAAAATGAATTCAAAAAACTTGAAAATTGGCACCAAAGTACCTTACAATCCATATTATCCATATGTAGTTGTAACTTGTAGTTAGTATGTCTGCCGTCATAAAAAGGCTGTAACTAACGTATTCGGAATCAGCAAAAAAATGCTACTCGATAATCTTACTCATAAAGCACTAAGTCTTATGAATCCGGAGATACCATAACCATTTTAATCGTAACTACGTCAAAACTAATAGTAATTTTGTCATAATAGTAAGACAAAACCTCAAATATCTCGAAATCTTTGACGAAGTTACGACCTTCTTTCTTTCTTATGACGGCAGAATGTGTAGTTACTAAGAAGTTTTCTCAACACAACTGGTACTGGTATACATTTCATTAAAATCTATTTATAAAAATATAAATACATAACGGAAGTATGAATAAAATTGAATGAAATAAAGCAAATAATGATTGTCACCCTTGAACCATGGGGGTAACATAATTATAATTTGTATGGCAATTTTAGCCCTCCATACATAATAACCTTGACCATGAGATTGGGTTCCCCTAGAAGCCCCGTACGAACACCATCCGATCCCATCCACGTGTATCAAACACCATTGAATGCCACCATATGTATGCAAATTGATTTATTATGTAATCTCGATTGCTTTACTTTATACCAGACCCTAGTTTCTTTTCAAATATGAACGCTCACCAGTCACTAATGAAATAAACGTGAGTGTGTTTGTGTGAAAATGTTTTATAACTTTTTTAATAAAACTTTTTAAATCTCTTTGGATTTTTTCGCGGATTTATTTTGATTTTTAGTTTCCGACGTTTCGAATGCTTTACAGCAACCATGGTTTAGAGAGAGATAATCCAAAAAGATACTTTTAGCTACTCTTAGCGGTAAAGTTTGTGAGTTTGTGAAGTTGTAGGGGGTAATCTCTGGATCTACTAAACCGATTTAGATGAAATTTGATAAGAAGATAGTTTGAGACCCTGGGAAGGACATAGGATACTTTTATACCGGAAATCATCCCTTAAGGGGGTGAAAATGGGGATAAAAGTTTGTATAGGGAATCAACCTAGGGGCGAACCCGAGCGAAGCGAGGGAGCGAGGGTGAGTCGCTAGTATTAAGAGGATTGTGAAGCTGTAAATTTTCATACAGAAAGCGATAACGCCCCATAAGCATCTAAATATCTGTATTTTTGACTTAAAAACATCCTCGAGTGTTTTTTTTTTTTTAATTAAACTAAACAGAATTACTAAAAAGAAAAACGTACAGACCTAGATTAAGGTGTACTGAATCTAATGAGACCAAAATTGCCTCATTACGTAAATGTTTTGGGGGGTGAAAACGCTATCGCCCGAAATAATATTTCAAACAGGAAAAGTAGGTAGATACCTCTAAGATTTGCAACTCTCCCTATCGCACCATAAGGGTTGGCAAAGCGAGCGGTATGAAACAGATAGCATTTTTTTCCACAATCCTCTTAAATACTCGCGTTAATCTAACAATAAGAAAGTATTGTTTATTACTTCCTCACACTGGAATAAATTAACCAGATTTGAATAAAATTCGAAATGGAGATAGCATACGAGTAAATCCTAAATAAAAACAGGCTTTTAATCTAGATTTTAGATATCTAATACATAAAACAATAATAAACAAGTCATATATATTTCATTTTATACAACTAAATTAGATAGCACTAATAAGATCTACATAATTTTGTGTGAATAGATAACGCTTATAGATAAATAAAATTGAAGTGTCCGTTTATAATGTTAAGAGGAGGCTCCCCAAATTTAACGCTTATTTGCCTAAATATTCTATATACACCAGATATCAAATCAACGTGATAATTTAAACATATGATTTTTCAAACCTTTTTCTATCGGACGTTACAAACAGAAACACAATTGAATGAAATTTTCTGAAGGGTTTTATTTTTTTTTTTTAAATATGCCTTTTTTAGAGATCTATTCATTTTACTTGTAAATTACTTCATTTACATATGCAAAAAAAATACTCACAGAAGGAAAATATAGTTTATTATGTCGGGTTTGAATAACATTGACTTTGACCAATTATTATTTTTATAATAAATTAAATTAGATTTTAGACTTACGTCCTTTAATTCTGTGCAAGAATAAGGTCGATCGGATATTCAATATTCAACCTTCGCAAGCAGCTAAGGTGCAACGGCGATAATGATTCAGTCGGCTGCTAGCCCTTGATGCGATGATGAAAAAAACAATGCAACCATGGGTCTGAAATCAAGCTTTTTACTAAATGTTTATGAATTTATATACGGTAGGTACGTATAAGAAAAACGCAATTTTTTAAATTTTTGTCTGTGTGTTTGTTCCGGCTAATCTCCGAAACGCCTGGACTAATTTGGACAAAACTCAGGACAGATAGCTGATGTTATAAGGAGTAACTTGGCTTAGGCCATTTAAGTATTAAGTAAGCACTAAAGGGGGGTTTTCATTTTGCTTATTTTTGAAATGTCTGGATGGTGATTACGTCAGCAATATTTATTTAAATAATTACTGAAAATTTAGTCGATTTAGATTTGTTCAATTAATGTGTTCAAAAGACACGAGAACCCAACTTTTCTATGCTCAAAAGCAAAAAGCACGTTTAGGGATTCCCCAAAATAATTGAGACGTAATGTTTGTTTCTTTTTGCTGACAAAGGGAAGGGAGGGGTTAATAATTACTGAAATTCTGTTTACGTAATACATTATTATTTAAATTTTAGAAAAAGAATTAGGGTTCCGCTCAAAAAAATTGAAACGTACCTAAGGACGCACCCGAACGAAGTGAGGGTAAGTCGCTAGTATTTAATAAAAATATGTAAACTATAGATAAACGCAACACAAAACATATGTCGGCGAATTTATGTAAACTATAACGCAAACAGAGCCATCTATGAATATATTGTAGGTATATATTTTTTATTCCTTTATTATTTTACATATTGTTACAAAAACATATATTTCTACAAATACATCCTTTATTAAATGGGATTGTAATATTAATAGTGTTGTAGGCATCAGCTACTTATACGTTATTTATATTTCCTTAATTGCTTTATTTAATTAGTACTAAATTATATTCAAATATTATCTTAAAATAGAGTAGCGTTTTGTTTCCAAACGGGTTTTGTATTATCTATCCAATTCACTCGTGTGTTTTATTATTTTGTATAATTACTGTTTATTACAGTTATAAATTATTACATAATTCCATACTCAATATTTAATTAATGTTAAGCTTATATTCAACCTATACTAATATTATAAAGCTAGAGTTTGTTTGGTTGAACGCGTTTATCTCAGGAACTACTAATCCAATTTGAAAAAATCTTTTTGCATTAGATAGCCCGTTAACTGAGAAACGCTATAGGCTATATATCATCCCGGGAAAATGTACGGTTCCCGTGGGATAGATTTGTTTTTGTCTAGGGACGAACCCGAAGAGAAGCGAGGATGAGCCGCTAGTATTTAATAATATGACAAAATGTATTATTTCTAATAAGTTGCTTTTTGATCATTTTGGCGTCAGTGCAGGTAATTAATTGTATTTAAAGCCGTGCAATGGTGAAATTGGGGTTGAATTGTATTCAGGCAGTGATGTCGGTTTATTATAAAGGCCCACAAGTTTCAATATCTATAAAAACTACGCCATCTATCGACACTTATTTGAAATATTTTTTATATGAGCTTATTTGAATTTTTTTTAAGAAATCATTGAACTAAGTATATAATTGTAGAATTATTTCATAAAAGATGTACTGAATTTGATGCGCTTTTTGTTTATGTTACGTGATAGTCCTCGCCAATTGTTAATTCCACTCGCACAGAGACAGAAGGTCGACGTACCATTTTTTGCTAAATAGTACTTAGGTCAAGATCTAAATTAATTGCTATTGATATCATCACAGATAGTATAATACTGTAGAAATAATAATGTATACTATACAAATACAGACACCCCATCCTAAATTATATTTACAATAAAGAGAATAATTTATTTTCTTTTAGATCTTTTAATTTAAACACGAGTTTAAATATCAAATCGATACACATAACGCCATCTAATGTCATTTATTTAAACTAAGAGAACTTTTCCCGCAGTAAAAAGTATCCTATATGTTGGCCCGGATAACCAGCTATCATCATACCAAATTTCATCAAAATCTGTCCAGTGGTTTTCTCGTAATGCGGTAACAGACAGACAAAAATTATAAAAACTATAGATTCGGCCTCTGTATCCATAATAATGTCTATTCCAATAAGATTTTCCAAAAAATTAAATAATGTACAGATTCGGCTTATTTACAATTTTATTACATGTATAGATAATCGGTCCATATTAATACTTCCCGATTAATCAAGATGCCCATAACTTGACGATAAAGTTATTAGCTTTTTAGTAGTTAACAAAATAACGTTGTAAATCTAAAAAGAGCCACACGGGGCGTAATAACTATTCAAAAAAATCCAGTTTAAACTGACATTTGCTATACAAGAAAAAGAACCATGATATGAGAGCGCCGGGTCTCCTTAATGTCTTCTCCATTCTACGACTAGGACGTTTTAAAGCCATCAACAATTTCAAGCCATACAAGAGATTTGAATTGAAAATATAAAGAGCTAAGTTCGTTTATATTACTACTAGCCATAATTTACACAAAAATGGGTAAAATAAAACACCGGTCGAGTGTCGCCACCATTTATTTGAATTTTACTAAAAAAATTGAATAAAAAATATTGTATTTCATCAACATGTTATTTTAGAAATGATTAAATATACAGTTGTAGAAAACGTCCCGCACGCGTGCGCTATATTATATATTATGTCGTCATTATTATGTGGTTGTGAGTGGTTGCGCGGCGCGGTTGTCGGTTGAACGGTTGATCGGTTATATAAATAAGGTTGTAACAACCGCAGTTGCCGGGTATTCTATATATTCACAGTGAGGCGCAACCGGTTGTGGTTTTGTTTGGGCTGTCATCAGTTGTGTGTGGTTGTGTGGGACGGCGCTATGTGTTCAGTCTCACTCGCTGCCTTTAAACTAATCTTCCTCCTCGCCGCTTTCCGATTCTGGAAAATTAAAAAAGCAATTTAATATAACATAACAGCAGTCGTTTAGAAATGAAAATAATTTATTTTCAGACTTTTTTTTAACTATTCTGAATTAGTGCTTGACTACGTTCCACCTGATGGTAAGTGGTAACACAGCCGTGGATGGTAAGTCGCACTAATTCACTAGCCATCTATTCACTTTTGCCTCGAAGACACCCATATATATTGTAATCGACGCAGGCAGGTTGTTCCAATCCTTAGCCGCACGTATAATGACGTAGCGAAACGCTTCGTCCAGACGAGTGGAATGTCCACGACATAAGGATGGAGACCAGCCGTTCGTCGGGTTGTCTGGTAATGGAAAGGGGATGGAAGAATTAAACCGTGTAGTTCCTGCGCACACTCTCCGAAATGTAACCTATTCAAATGGTTATACAGAGTAAAAAATCTACAAATAATGAGGAAAAATTAATCCCATCTATACATTGTAAATCTTGCAAGAGAATTGGATTATTAATGAACTGGAAAGTTTGTCTGTATGTGGGAGTGTATGTTTGTTTTTCCTACACGGTTAAACATCTTTACGGATTATGGTAAAAGTTTAGTAAATAGAAAGAACAGGACTTGGGAGTAACATATAAGATATTGTGAGGCATGTAGGGAACCTTTTTTAAATTGGGAAATGCATTTACTCATACCACCTGTATACATACAGGGCGAGGGGAGGGACGTGGGGAGGGGGTGTTTCTACAGTATACGATCAATGTCTAAAATATACGAGATATGCCCACCTTCCTCAGCACTCTGCAGCCACTCAACAAACTTCTTCATCTGGTCGAGGAACATGACCTTGCCCTTGCTGGAGTTGGGGTCGCGGTACCATTTGAGGATCACCTCCTCGGAGAGCACGTTCGTCTTGTACAGCATCAGGACCAGTTTGCTGAACGCGCGCATGAAGCTCATGTTCTCGTAGCAGTACTCTTGCACCTGACATGGACATATATATAAGATTGTTTTAGTATTTCGGATCGTAGACTCGGATGCGTCTCCAGGTACGATTTTTGTTCACAATTTCATGGGTTTTAATTTATTTGTGCAGAATCCCGATTCTTTTTCTATAATAAAAATAGCCCAAGTTACTTCTTATAACATTAGCTATCTGCTAGTGAAAATCCCGTCAAAATCGGTCCGTTTCGGAGATTAGTCGGAACAAATAGACAAAAAATAAAAAAAAAACATTTTTTTCTTATTAGTACTATACTTCTCTTGGTGTACAATGAATTGTTATAATAATTAAGTTTCATGAAAAAAGTTTTACCAGAGTGGAACATTTGTCCAGCCTTGATATAGGGTTATATTATTGCAATTTTCATGAGGATCTCTACTTTAAAAAAAAATAATAATATGGCCCATGTTACTCGCTGATAATGTAGCTTTTGATAGGTAAAAGAATTTTTAATGTTGGTCCAGTAGTTTTTTTTAGTTACAAACAGACATACAAAAAAATACATTTTTTTTTCTTTATAATATTGAATATATAAATATGTATCGCAGTAAATACAGTGAATACACAACAATGTTCCCAGATATAAACCGCGAGTCACTCTCGCACACTTCGACACCGACACACGCACAGCGTCGTGTGCCGGCTCTAATCGTGTGCCCTTTTTATAAATAAGAACCCGTGACCGTGATTGCTGTAAAGCATTCAAAACGTCGGGAATTTATTCACATTATTTTTCCCAAAAGTGCCAAAAGAATAAAGTTTTCTAAAAGAACATAATAATCAATGCAATCGGTAAATAAAACGTTGAGCAACGGTAAAGCGATTCATTTTGTAAATTGTTACTAACATTTGGCGTTTGAAACACGCGCCATTTCTAACAGCTGTCAAAATTACAGTGCTGCCAATATAGGGAACTCGAAGTGGATCACCTTTTTTGATATATTTACAACTCTCAATCACCCCCGAACTAAATTCACACAAACTTCCTAAAAACTAAATCTGCCGTAATAAGAAAGAAGGCCGTAACTAACAATTTGGTCAGAAATGACATATATGCAGATTCGGAATCAGGAAAAAAAATGCTACTCAATAGTCATACTCATAAAGCTCTAAGTCTTATGAATCCGGAGATACCATAACCATTTTAATCGTAACTACATCAAAACTAGTAGTAATTTTGACGTAGTAGTAAGACAAAACTTCAAATATCTCAAAATCAACTTTGACAAAGTTACGGCCTTCTTCCTTATGACGGCAGAAATATACACAAAAAAAAAAATTAAAAAACTCATTACATTACAAACAACTCACTTTAGTCAATAAAGCAATTTCAGCTTTAGCCGACTGCGCAAAAGCGGCCAGCAACGGTGTGTAGTGGCGCAAGTGCTTGGCCGCTTGTTCCGCCAATAACTCCTCCTTCTTGTTCCATTCACCTCGCGACATCACGCACTGCCAAATCTTAAAAAGGCACAAAAGACAAAATATATTACATATTTTTTTTATTATTTTTAGTTGTATTTTATATTATTTAAGTGTATATTCAGATTGCCATGTCGACAGCGAGACACAGCGAGTGACACCAGCTCTGCAGCGACCGAAAGACTCGGCTGCAGCAGGCCGGCGCACTCGGGTTGCGCCTCTCCGACTCGTCATCAAGTTTCATCATTAAATTGTCTAATATAGGGTTACTGTGGCTATACATCCGGAGGTGCAAAGTTCCAGTCCCGGTTCGAGCCAAGTGCAGTTATGACAGTAACAGCCAAGAATTGAGAAGTTGGTGGTGTTTCAGTCTAGAGCTTCGGAAACCACGTGTTACGTCACTCTCGCGTCTTAAATCTCACTGGTCGAGTCGAGTGGTCGTCCCACTGGGAGTAAGAGAGTGACAGGAATAGAGAGTGCACTGGTGTCTACACTATAATATCAATTGCGTCACTCTCGAGTCTAAAGTCTCACTGGTCGCGTCGAGTGATCGTCGTACCGGGAGTAAGATTGCGCCGGCTTGTCCGTGTGTGTGTACTGTTATATATTGATCTAGTATATGAAAGTGTCTACCCCATCATAATTCCGCTTACTTCCCTGCCATTAAATTCCATAGATAAGTCAGTCTTAGTTGAGCTGCGATTATTATAATACGGTTTTGTAATACAGTGAAGTAATATTATTGACTGCTAGCGACTCACCCTTGTTTCGCTTGGGTTCGTCTCTAGTACGTTTTAATTTTTTTGAACGAAACCTTAATTGTTTTTCTAAAACAAAAGTAGCCCAAGTTACTTCATATAATATCAGCTATCTGCTAGTGAAAGTTCCGCTAAAATCGGTCCAGCCGTTACGGAGATTAGCCGGAACAAACAAACAAAAATGTCAGACAAAAATGTTAAAATTGTGTTTTTCTTATAAGTACCTTATACAATTCCATATGCATTTAGTATAAAGCTGTTATTTTGACATTACAAACAGACACTTCAATTTTATTTATCTGTATAGATTATAACAGTGTAATTTGGTGTAAAATAAATATATAGTTTTTCAATAGTAACGGTACTGACGATGGCGACGACCTCGTGGTCGGGTATGCCGTGGCGCAGCGCGGCGTCGCGCGTGTCGGCCACCAGGTCGCGCACGTTGCGCGCGTCGGCCAGCTGCTCCAGCAGCGCGTGCGTGAGCTCGCGCCGCGCCTCCTGCGACGCCTGCGCGCGGTGCAGCCGCAGCAGCTCGCCCAGCCCGCGCGCCGCGAACGCCGCCGCCAGCGTGTCCTCCGTGCGACGGTTCAGCGGCAGGAACTCCAGCAGCCTGACACACGACACCCGATAAATAAATTGGAACATAACACACAGCACCATCTAGTTCCACGGTAAGCTACGAGGCCTGTGTTATGGATACCGGATAGTTGATACACTACACATATACAACTTTAAATACATATCATAAATATAAACACTCATAACTAGAGTACTAACATTCGTGCTCATCACACGAATGAATGCCCCCCGCGGGACTCGAACCCGCGACCACTGGCACAGCAAGTAGGGTCACTACAAACTGAGCCAAACGTGTTGTCAAATATTTATTTATTTTTAGGAAACAAACTGTATTTAAAACACTTACAGAAAATATATAAAAGATTGTACACCAATAAAGTTTCCATTAATATACATATCATGTTAATGTGCAGTCAAAAAAGAGAAAAAACAGCAAAAAGCTTACAAAAACTTACATATGAAAATTCATAATGGATAAAAAAAAGGTCACAATATATATTATGTTGAAATAATACAATATTTCTAAAGATAATTATTCCTCGTTAATGGTTTTAAAGCGTGCCAGTTGTAAGAGAATTATTTCTTTTACTTAGCAGCAAAACATGAAGTGACAAACTAAATTTATATTTTCCTAAATATAAATTCATATTTACAACAACAGTAAATCTATACATATTATAAAATTCGAACTAAGCTGTATCTGTACATTAAATATTTTTTGGAAAATCTTATTGTAATAGACATTATATTATATATTACATATAGAAAAATCTTATTAAAATAAAATAAAATTATTATTGATACAGAGGCCAAACCTATATGTTTTCATAATTTTTGTCTATCTGTGACTGCATCACAATAAAACCACTGATAGATTTTGATGAAATTTGGTATGATAATAACTGGTTATTCGCGTCAACATATAGGATACTTTTTACTGCGGGAAAATATCTCATCTTTGAACTAAGCATTAAAACCGTAAACAATCCGACTACAGTTTTACTAGTACTACTACAAAAAAACAAAGTATACAATGTAGCGACATTTATGACAGCACTGCTTGTTTGTGGCAGCGAGCCAGTACACATCGCATCACTCTGCCCCCATCAACGTATATAGTTTCTAAAAAAAAAAACTACATCACAAAAGTGATAGGGATATATAAAAATCATGGATGTTATAAGGAGTAACTTAGGTTACTTTTATTTTAGAAAAAGAATTAGGGTTCCGCAGAAATAAAACGTACCTTAGACGCACCCGAATGAAGCTACGGTGAGTCGCTAGTTTGCAACATAATATTTTTTTTGACAGAAAAGGATTCGTGCCTCTTGACTTATGTATATATTATTGAACTAATAAAATACAAAAGTTTGTATGGTATGTGTGTGTTACTTCTCATTGAAGTGGCCGTGCAGATTTAGATGAAATTAAGTACACATATTCGAATATAACCTTGAGAAACAAATAGGCTACACTATGCCTAATGAGAAATATTTTTTTTAATCCAAACATCTTATACAGTTTACATGCATATACATTATTAACTACCTCAGAGGTCCTTCATTCGAATCCTGGGTCGGGCCAAGTTCAGTAATTGAGTATGTCTGTCAAGAAATCCTCAATAACAACCCAGAGTCGGGAAGTTGGCAGTGTTTTACCCTTGCGCGAGCAGGTGTTGGGTCAGTCCTACCTGTCCTGGGTAGTACTACACTTGTTTGCGCGCATACTTGTGCACTATATCTCCCGTGCTAGCTGGTCTCATTGAGATTGGCTGCCTCGAATCGGTTAAGAAATTATTATTATATGTTAGCTGTCCACAGAACCCACCTGCCTTCCAGCTGTCCCTTCTTGAGCGCAGTGACGAGGGAGGCGACGCCGCGCTCCGCCTTCACCGTGGCGAACACCTCCAGCACAAACTCCAGCGCCAGGTTGTCCTTCAGCAAGTGCTCGTTCACTAGCACCAACAGCACTGACGGCGGCACGCAGCCGTTGCCTGGCATCATGGAAAATCATTATTTTTTTGTACATGTTCTAATAAAATACATTACATTGACGACACGTTTGGCTCAGTTTGTAATGAGCCTACTTGTTGTGCCAGTGGTCGCGTGTTCGAGTCCCGCTGGGGGCATTCATTTGTGTGATGAGCACGAATGTTTGTACTCCAGTCATCTTAAAGATATGTTTTGAAAAATATTTGAAAAATTTGATTATTTATAATTGAAATGTCTCATAGCACTATATAGCATAGTAACTAAGAAAATACTGTGGCACACTTCGACACCGACGCAGCTATGGAGCACGCGTTGGCTCTAATTGTGTGCAAATATGTAAAAATGCATAAATGAAAAAGTTAAAATGATTTATGTTTGTCCATTGATATACAAAACCTCAAGATACATAATTAGCGTTTCAAGTGTGCTTAAAAAGAAGCGCACAATTCAAAATTATGCACTTCTTTCAAGGTTTCTGGTTTGACTTAACGTACATGTCGACGCCCTTTTTAGAGATATTTGTTAGGACAACTAGCGACTCACCTCGCTCCGCTCAGGTTCGTCCCTAAGTACGTTTTAACGATTAATATAAATTTTTCAGAGATATTTTCCCGCAGTAAAAAGTATCCCGTAGTATATGTTAACCCGGATAACCAGCTATCATCATACCAAATTTAATAAAAATCTGCTAATGGTTTTCTCGTTATGCGTTCTGAGACAGACAGACATAAATTCTAGAAATATAGATTAGACCTCTGTATCAATAATAATGACTATTTCAACAAGATTTTCCAAAAAATATTTAATGTACAGATTCCACGCAGAATTTTATTATATGTATAGATTATTTATATATACGTACCGATCCAGAGGGCGGTCATGCGGGCAAGCTTGAGTCGTTGGTGGGGTTCAAAGCCCTTCAGGTAAACTAGGACCTGCAAAATCAAAACTTTAATTAATAAAGGAAATATATCACCTTATATTTGTAGATATTTCGAGTGTATATTCAGATTGCCATGTCGACAGCGAGACACAGCGAGTGACACCAGCTCTGCAGCGACCGAAAGACTCAGGCGCAGCGGGCCGGCGCACTCGGGTTGTGCCTCTCCGACTCGTCATCAAGTTTCATCATTGAATAGTCATGATTAGAACTTAAAAGTGTAGTGGGAGGGTGGTTCGTGTATTAAAGAAGTGGAAACCCCTATTGTTATTTCAAAGAAATTAGCGAACATAATCACAAAAATCATCAATTTCTTACATCGATCAAAAAACTACTAGATACACAATGAGCGATAAAAAATATCCTCACTGAATGAGCGCCCATTTGCACATTTGAGTGCACTTTTAATTTTTTTTTTGTGAAAACAACTTTAAGCATTGCACTTAAGGTTTAGTTTACATTGTTGTATATTTATTTCAACTAGGATTATTTAAACATAATTAGTGACAGTTTTAAGAGAAGGTTTGCATGGGATTGTGTATATAATGCTTTTTTTATCAATGGTTTCTTATTAAAAACCTAAAAATTTCTATTTCTGATGCGTGCGCGTTTCTCACCATGTTAATGTTATAGTAATAAATATTATCACTTTATAAGTATACTATACAAATTATGATTGAAAAATGAAAAAAAAAAGTAAGATACTTATTTGTACAGTAAAAGAAAGATATATTAGAAATATTGTTATTTTTCATTCTTCTATATACTAATATTACAAAGAGGAAAGATTTGTTTGTTTGTTTGCACAGAATAAGCTCCGAAACTACTGGACCGATTCAGATGAAATATGGTAAAAAGATAGTTGAAGACCCTGGGACGGACATAAGAAAGTTTTTTGTCCCGGAAAAAAATGGGGATGAAAGTTTGTATGGGTAATCAACCTAGAGACGAACCCGAGCGAAGCGAGGTTGATTATCTAGTATTATATAAAAACAGAACTCTTTGCCTTACCTTTTTCATTTCTTCTTCAAACATCTTCTCCAGATATTTATAACGACGCATTAACTTCACGAATACCTGTCAAAAATACAACATATTAATATCCACCACAATTACAAATTAACATCAGAAATCTAAAATAAAAATCAGCATAAAAACGAACGAGAATGTGTTTGTCCACATAATATTTCAGGACTCTAGCCATGTTTTTCATCATATGAAATTAAAAACGTATTTAGAAAACAAAAATATATTAAAAAAAAAAAGGTTGTCCGTCACGTGACGCCCAGCAGATATGAAACATCTATGTTAATATTAGAATTCATAATTTTTAAAAACCTAGAACGAAATATGGAGAAAAATAAAGAAACAATAGAGTTTAGTTAATAAAATCAATTTATTTTTCTTACCATTTTAATCATAATAATAATAGAAAATATGTATGTTTGATAAAGACTGTTTTACAATGGAGCATGTATTATAGTATACGCGAATATACACACAAGGCAGGTGAGAACGGTGGCAAGATAGCGTGACAGCGTCACGCCGTTTGCCGTCACGGCATACGAGTCGGTTTTATTGCTAATGCGTGCCAATAGATGTTTCACATCAAAAAATACGTAGGAGATTTAATTAAAACCTTATTTTCAAAAAAAAAATAGCTTCCACATTACCTGTTCGAAGTTGCGCATAGTCTCCATATCTTCGCTGGCGTTGAAGATACATGTGTTGGTCTTGGGGGATTCCCCGTCCATCGACACGGAACCACCGGGAACTGGCAACCAAAGACTGGTGTTACTTCTTTTTTTTTTTAAATAAACTTTCGCTAAGACTGGTTATTCATCAGATAAAAACGAACGAAATTGTTTTTTCCACATAAAGTTCGGTACTCTAGCCAATGGTATCATCATATAAAATCAAGACATAAGGTAAATGCAAATGTCTGTATGTGTGTATATTTATTACTATTCGCGCTGAAAAGGGCCAGAAGGATCTGGAAGAAATAATCTATCTATTTATATAATATAGTGCATAGATAGACTTTAATCTAGAAAAACACTACATTCTGATAATAAAAAAATGTCAAATCGTGGTGCAGCCTGCATCCATAAAATATTAATTTTACTAATATTTTAATTAACGTGAAACTTTGAGAGAATGGATAGATGTTTGTTGCCCTTCCACGCCAAAACAGCTGATCGGATCTAGATGAAATTTGGCACAGAGATAGATTATAATCTGGAATAGGTTACTTTTTATCTCGGAAAAATATATACTTCCTGTGGGATGTTTTTTTTTAGGGAAGAACCCGAAGCGAAGCAAGGGTGAGTCGCTAGTAAAATATAAATACCAAAGCAACCAGAGAAATGAAAGTAAATTTCTACCTATATTTTGTAACCAACGGGAATCGAACCCGCACCACCAGTCATATTGGCACTGCGCCACTTGGGTTTCTCGAAAACTTACTCACTCGTGACGTAACCGTCAACATAAAACCTCGCGTATATCATAATACGAACATTTTAAAAAGGTCACTGTCAGATAGTTTAATGGTTACTGATTATATAAGTTCCACTTCCTCCAAACTTGGCCTACTGCCACCAAACTCGTACAAACGTGTCACCGACATTTTAAAACAATTCACGAATTTTAGTAACATAACAATATTATTTATTATTTGCGACGTTTGAAAATGAAATGTATCTTTCTGCTTTATACTATTTTAAAATACATTGAATATTTAATGTTCTCTCAATTAAAATAAACATAACAATGGCATATAACAAGTTAGGCCTTAGTAGTAAATTAAAAAAAAAACCGGTCACAGATTAATGATGACCACGACCCATCGCATCCATAGGGGTTACACTTTTGACCTCTACCTTATTGTTAACCGCATTAACCTGTGCATATTGATAAGGTTTACGATTTTCATGTATATCATACAGACATATACATCATATTTAAAAGAAAAACATCAAAATCTCTATGGATAATCAATAATTCATCCATATAATATTATCTACAGTATAGTATACTCACGCAGAAGCCCCCCGGCGATGAGCACGTCGAATATGACCTCGCCATAGCGGCGGTAGTCTAGTTTGGAGCCGGCAGCGTCTAAGTACTTGTAAGCCGCGTCCAGGTCGCCGCCCGCGCGCTCGAGTCCCGTGACAAGAGCGTCGCGGAACCCGTTCGGGTCGTACTTCTCTTTCTCATCTGAAGATCAACAATCATCAATAATCATTAATAATCATCAATAATAATCACTAAATAATTGTAGTTAATCATGATCACATTAGTGATCGTTTAGTCCTTTTTAAAAAGAGAGTTCGTCACATTATACCTTCAAAACAGCATAAGGTAATAGCATAGGCAGTACTGACAGACACACATATTTTGTCACGATGCTTACTAAAGTTTATTTTAATAAACAATATTTCATGGGTAAACATTAAATCACTCTTCCTGGGGGTTAAAAATTTGGTGCCATTTTCGCTTTAGTATTAGCCATTTGGTATTTAAAATACACTATTTTACGTATAACACTAACTTAAAACACTAAAAATCTAAAAATAAAATATCCAATCAAGTATTTACCACGTAAGTAATCTGAACTCATTACCCATACTGATAACCAAAATAGACTTAACCAGATATTCAATAAAAAGTATAATTTTAAACGCTAAGGCAATTTATCAATTCGTATGATTTATGTCTGTATGTGGGAGGTATAGATATTGGAGTGTGCCAAAGCCCATGTGTCACAAAGCTTGCGGAAAAAAGGTCAATATTTAAAGGTCACAAATTCAGCAATCTAGTCTAATCTGTCCTCAATTTCTATTAAAGAAAATCTGAATACTATGATACTAAAATATAAGTAAATATGTTGGTACATTAACACAGCACCATCTAGTTCCATGTTAAGCTACGAGGCTTGTGTTATGGATACCAGACAGTTGATACACTACACATATATAACTTTAAATACATACATATTATAAATATAAACAAGCATGACTGGAGTACAAACATTCGTGCTCATCACACAAATGAGTCCCCCAGCGGGACTCGAACCCGCGACCACTGGCACAGCAAGTATACTACAAACTGAGCCAAACGTGTCGTGAATCAGTGGAATCATTTTGAGAAACGCACAAAACGAATGTTTTTACTTATATAATATGGTCTGTAAATCGTTTAAGTAAGCGGGCGAATACATTGTTGGAAACCACTCAACTTCAAAGAAATCTTAGAACGTCACGTTATTAGTATATATGTATGTATGTAGTATAACGTGATCAGACTCTGTGGTGAAATTTTGTAAGTTTCTACACTTTTCTCCTTTTGATAGATTAAAATAAGAAAACCAACGCAATAATTTGTTTTACTTACTGTTCAAGAACAAGTTTCATAACCTTAATTTCTCAATACATTTTACCACACTCTTTTTATTCTTTAAGGGGTTGAATCCATACTTTATATAATAAATGCGAAAGTTACTGTATGTTATGTTTTCACGCCTAAATAGCTGAACCAATTTTGATGAAATTTGGTAGAGGGGATGTGACCTTACAGAAGGACATGTGGATACTTTTTGTCGCAAAAATAAAACTTAAAATGGGTGAAATAGGGGGGTTGAAAGTTTGTATTGGGGACAAATCAAACCTCAAGAACAAAAAAAATCATATCCTATAATTTTGGTTAGAGAAAGAATATTTCGATGCTTATGACTAATCAAGTAAAATAAGGGATGATTTCAAGTTCTTTTCAAGTACTTTACCCACTTTATATACCTATGTATAAAATCTATCTATTCCATACTAACAGTTAAAACGTACCTAAGTACGAACACGAGCGAGGCGAGGGTGAGTCGCTAGTTCAATATATTTGGTATTTATAAGTGCCACAGAAATTATATTCAGCCATTTTTAACGTCCCACTGCTGGGCACGGGTCTCCCTTCAATACGAGGGGGATCAGTCATAGTCCACCACGCTGGCCAAGTGCGGTTTATCGGACTTCACACATCTTTCAAAAACTTGCTAGGTTCTCTCAGACATGCAGGTTTCCTCACGATGTTTTTCTTGACCGTAAGGCAAGTGGTAATCATGTTAGAAATGATTCGCACATGAAAATATCAGAAGTGCGAGACCCGGGATTTGAACCCGCTTCACTCGGTTTCCCAAGCGAGCGCGTTATCACTGGACTACCACTGCCTTTACCACAGAAATACGTTGTCACAATTTAACCTCCATAGATTTGGTCAAAAGTTTACACGTTAATTGATACAACTATATAGATATAATACGAACATAGTAAATATATGTGTATAAAGTACATAATCTAATACAATGAGACCTTCATCTAATTAGATCGGCCAACAACAGGACGTGAAAAAAAAAACATCTTAATTTGGACAAAGCAAATTGATTAGCAAGTAGGTACGCCATACGGTCGCCATATGCCATATGGGACGCGGCGGCCGGTCATTGGGAAAACACGTTCGAGCTGTAAGCATAATCGTATGGACGATATCAATTTTATTATAAATATATAAACACTAGCGATTCACTCTCGCTCCGTTCGGATTCGTTACGTTTTAACGTTTAGCTCAGAGATGAGATATTTTCCCGCAGTAAAAAGTATCCTATATGTTGACCCGGATAACCGGCTATCATCATATCAAATTTCATCAAAATCTGTTCAGATTTTTCGTGACGGGGTTACAGACAGACAGACAAAAATTCTAAAAATTATAGATTTGGCCTCTGTATCGATAATAATGTCTATTTCGATAAGATTTTCCAAAAAATATTTAATGTACAGATTCGGCTTAGTTACAAATTTTATTATATGTAGATGTAGATGTAGTATAAATTCACTATTATACAACCAATAATGCTAAATAATTACTAATTATATAGAAAAGGAAATATTTTTTTACTATTATTTATCTGTCAAAATGTATTAAAAAACAGTTCTAATTAAAATTGTCTTTGAGTAACATAACGTTTGTTCTTAGTTTAGATTTCATCTCGTAACAACAATTTGCAAATACTTGTTAGATTTACATAGAACAAGGCGTAGCAGTTAAAAACTCACTTAGCGTCTTGAATAAATTATAAACATCGGGTCCAAGGGGCATGTCGATTGTCGATGTTTATTTGATACTAGCGACTCACCCTTGCTCCGCTCGAGTTCATCCCTACTTACGTTTCAACGTTTAGTATAGATTTCTCAGAGATGAGATATTTTCCCGCAGTAAAAAGTATCCTATATGTTGACCCGGATAACCAGCTATCATCATACCAAATTCCATCAAAATCTGTCTATTTTTTTCGTGATGCGGTCACAGACAGACAGACAAATATTATATATATAATATATATACATTCGGCCTCTGTATCGATTATAATAATGTCTATTTCAATAAGATTTTCCAAAAAAATATTTAATGTACAGATTCGGCTTAGTTACAATTTTATTATATGTATAGATAATATCTATTACCTTTTCTAGACAAAGCGAGATGTGATCAAGGACTTGCTTGTAATTGAATCACAAGCAAGTCGTCCTTCACATTAGAACTACATACATGACAATTATTTTTTAACAAAATCTATTATTTTTATATTAAATGGAGTACATCGTTACCTTAATTTATACGACTCGAGGTATTCTTTAATAAAAGCATTTACTACTTGCGGTAATCGAACTGATAACCTCCAGCTTAAATAATTATTCTCACCAGATACATAGGCGTCTATATAATTAATACACATAAATAAAATCGAAGTGTCCGTTTATAATTTCAAAATAACAGCTTTTTACTTAAAGCATATGAAAATACATACAGTACCTATTTATAAAAAAAAAAAAAAAACAATTTTAAATTTTTTTGTCTACCTGCCTGTTCCGGCTAATCTCCAAAACAGCTGGACCGATTTTGATGGGATTTACACTGGCAGATAGCTTACATTATGAGGAGTAACTTAGGCTACTTTTAGAAAAAGAATTAGGGTTCCGCGCATTGAAATAATTAAAACCTATGAAATTTGAACAAAATCCGCGTACCTAGGGACGAACTCGAGCGAAGCGAGGTTAAGTCGCTAAGTAGGTACCTAACTAATAAAATCTTAGGTCTTAATTTAGAGGCAAGTAAAAATAGCGACATCTTTGTATTTGTCGTGTCAACCGAGTCAACTTTAACCTTTTGCCGCGCGAGAGATAAACTCCGGTGACGTTTCTTTACGTAGATACGTAATAAAGCAGTTTCCGTTTCCATACAGTAATGTTTATATTATAAAGAATACGTGTATAAGTGAAATCAATGAAAAGTATAAATAAAGTCGCTATTCACGTCTACGTACGTTTTTTTTGTTGATTTGGGAATTTTCCACCAGGAAGTATGTATAAAACAAACATATTATATTTATAGAAAGCTAAAAAAAATAGATTTTCTTGCAATAAACCCTCAAGACACAGGAACACGACCGAGCAAAGCTAGGTTAAGCCGCTAGTCTACCCTAATATTATAAAGAGGTAAAGTTTGTAAGTTTGTGAGTTTGTAATGGATAAAATAAAAATCCGCTGAACCGTTTTAGATGATATTTGGTATGAAGATAGTTTAAGACACTGGGAAGGACATAGGATAGTTTTTATCATAAAAATATCGTGACGCAAACTTTTATAACCCCATTAGAATACAGAGTAAGTTGATACAAGTAAATTACTGAACTTGTGAGAGCTACTTAACTTGCCTTATGAATGCATATTTAAACATTTCATTTCTACATCAAGCGTGTAATTTTGTTTGGCTGGAGTATATAATCTAATATATTTGAAAGCCATTGGATTCTAATGAGATTTGTCGAATCGAGAGCAGATATCTTTTAGACATCTATTTTAAAGTTTAAACCAAACAATAAATCATCTGAATGCCTTTTTAGATACGATTTTCGAATATATCGCCGTCATAAAACATATTCTAAAAGTGTACAGTCAAATTGAATATCTCTACCTTTTGAAGTCTGTTAATAAAATAAATCTTAACAGTATAGCGAAAGGCAGTGGTAGCCCAGTGGTAACGCGCTCGCTTGGGAAACCGAGTGTAGCGGGTTCAAATCCCGGGTCTCGCACCTCTGATATTTTCGTGTGCGAATCATTTCTAACATGATTACCACTTGCCTTACGGTGAAGGAAAACATCGTGAGGACACCTGCATGTCTGAGAACCTAGCAAGTTTTGGAAAGACATGTGAAGTCCGCCAACCCGCACTTGGCCAGCGTGGTGGACTATGGCCTGATCCCCCTCATATTGAAGAGAGGCCCGTGCCTGGGCACAGTGGGACGTTAAAAAGGGTTGAACACAGTATAGCGAAGCTAACTTAATACAAATTACAGTAACAAATGGCAAACAATACACGTTATCACACGCGATTATTAATTTTGTTTACAAGTTACTTAACTCCGGTACTAACAAAACGAAAATATTTTACTGCAACAGTCTACTCAAATAATAAGGGCTAATGTGATATTTGTAAATTTATGAATGCAACATTGTATATCTGTATATAAATATTATAGATGTAAAAGTTTGTGAGTATGGATGTTTGTTACTCTCTCACGTCAGAACGGCTGAACGGATCTGGATGAAATTTGGCACAGAGATAGATTATAGTCTGGAATAACACATAGGCTATTTGTTATCCCGGAAAAACATACGGTTCCCTAGGGATAGATTTGTTTTTATTTTATAGGCGAACCCGAGCGAACCGAGGGTGAGCCGCTAGTCTATACTAATATTATAAAGTTAGTTTGTTTGTCTGAACGCGATAATCTTTAAAACGTAAAGATAAATCAAATATTTGCCTCAGTGTCAAAATCTACACGACACTATAATCGAAAGTAGACGTGTTCCTAAGCGAATTTTGCATAAAATATGGAATTTAATCGCATACCTCATAGTATTTATTACATATCTATAATGACAGAATCGACATAAACTAGCCATTACTTATTTAAATACGGCTGTTTATTTATACACATTTAATGCAAATGTACTGTATGGAATTTCCAGTAAGCAAACATTTGCAAGAACACCACGAAAACAAACTAAGATACATCGTTTATAGGGTTCCGTTGGCACCCTTCGGGTATGGAACCCTAAAAACGACTATTATTAAGCACTCCGCTGTCCGTCCATCCGTCTGTCAGAAGGCTGTATCTAATAAACTGTAATAGCTAGAGTTGATTTTCACAGACTATGCATTTCTATTGCCGCTATAACAACAGATAATAAAAATAATAGAATAAAAATCATCGAAGTTAATATACTACATACATAGAGTAAGTCATATTAATAAAAAGTACATGTACAATGGTACGGAACCCTTCGTGTGCGAATTCGACTCGCACTTGACCATTTTTTAATTAAATCAAAACACAGATAATAAAGAATAGATAGATAGCCTTATATAAACATTCTATACCTTTGTTAAGCAGCTATCAAAGTAACGTTATCAATGTAACGAACAGGGAAGTGTCAATGAATAGTGAGACTCAATGTCAGTGTTAAGCCTTGTTTGAGGTGATATCGATTTTCTCAACTAAATTTTTACAATTGTATTCTTACACTCTTTAATAGCTAGAAGTAAAGTTGCTATGATTTTTATTTTTTATTTAAATATTAGCAACTTTACCCACCCTCGCTGCCCTCGGGTGCGTCCCTAAGTGTGCAGATGTTGTTCACAATTTCATGGATTTTAATTCTTTTACGCGGAACCATGATTCTTTTTCTAAAATCAAAGTAGCCTAAGTTACTTCTTATAACATAAATCTACCTGCCAATGAAAGTCCCATCAAAGTCAGTCCAGCCGGTTTGGAGATTAGTCAGAACAGACAGACAAAAATTTAAGATTAATAAAATTGAAGTGTCTGTTTGTAATGTCAAAATAACAGCTGTTTTACTAAATGAATATGGAATTATAACAGTACTTATAAGAAAAACACGACTTTAAAATTTGTGTCTGTCTGTTTGTTCCGGCTAATCTCCGAAACGGCTGGACTGGTTTTGACGGGACTTTCACTGGCAGATATCTGATATTATAAGCAGTAAATTAGTATACATTTGTTTTAGAAAAAGAATTAAGAGTTCCGCTTAAAAAAATTGAAACATACCTAGAGGAGCACCCAAACAAAGCAACAGTAAGTTGCTCTTTTATATAAACTACATATTTTATACCTTTTGTTGTAAATCAAAATAACTTTATTTTACTTTGTATTGTCAGTTTGTTCCTATACATCAATATTTTTATTTATTTTGACATAATTATGTTTATAGTACAAATATACTGTACTCTTAATGATATATTTACTTCAGTATACATGGCAACTTTTATACAAAGTGCATACATTATAATGTTATTGTAAGATGTCTCTTGAATTACAAACAAGTCTTAATAAAATTTAATGTACAAGGCACATGTATAAGGAAAACAGATAAATTATAACAATTATCATAAAGCTCGTTCTATATTGGCATTAAAAGGAAAACAAATATAATGGATGATAAAAAAAAAATAAAGTTTCTAAAACTATTATTAACAAATAATGCAAGAATAATGATTTCATTAAAAAATTCAAGTATTGAAACATCTTATGTGAACTAGTTATTGTATATAAAATACTTACCACGAATATTATAACAACCAAGATGAAAATTTTAAGTTTATTTTGAAAACTAAATCACAGAAATATGGCAATAATAACTAAAATTATTATTTTTATTTATGGTATACAATTTAAAAAAAAAACTATCGAAAAACAAATGACAGACAATTCATTCTTTTTAATCTACTTAATTTGTTAACCGTTTCAATAAACACATGGTAAATACAAGTAGTAAGCACATGACCTAATTTGAAAGAATTTATGTCAAGTAAGGAGATTACTGCTCTCCAAATAACACATTTTGGCAACTTGAAAATGCTCTTGTATAGGGGAAAATTCAGGTCAATGTGCATAGCAATTCTATTTATTTTACATTTATTACCTAGTCAATAATAAAGTTTATCGTCTAAAGTGATTCAACATCCTTCGAAATAATGACTAATAAATAAACAAGTCAAATGTGTTCAGATTTCCTAGTAGTTTTGTTAATAGGAACGGTCTAAGGCCTAAAAATTATAACATTAAAATATATAGTTCTTTATTATTTCACTTACCTCTTTTTCTGGTCTTGATCCGTTGACCCGATAATACTGGTTTTTCTACCTTCTGACTCATACAATATATTGCTGAAACAAACACACGTGGCAATTAGGATAATGTTAGGGGTCCGTTAGGCGTAACGTCAGGGGGTCATCGCCCGCTCTACCCTACACATTAATACACTAATATTTAGAATATCACCTCGAGGACCGCGAGCACACCGGTGTGCTAGATAACAATTGAATTCTCGGAAATTCGCACGGATTTCTTAGAATTTGTCCGGGAGGGAATAAGGAGACGCCTACTTACTAAAAGGGCTAGCTAGCCGCCAAGAAAGATGAAAGTATCTTCTTTTAATACAACCCGAAAACACCTTTGCAATAGTATGACTCAGCAAGGACTACGCGAATATCGCGTGATTCTCGTAAATTCACCACAAAAAGGATAATCGACACGAATCTACTAAATTATACTTATGTGATATACACTGATACTCACATAGTTACAGGTTATGTAGGAGCCTTTTACTCCTTTTGCGAGTTCTCTCGGACTGCGCCTGTTCAGAAAAGAAAGAAACGCTGCTACGGTCTCTATTCCGTCGAGAGCTAGAGACAACGTGTATGGAGTCGCCGGATATCCGGTTAAGTCGGTCACAAATATCGATTTTTATGGGTTGCGTCAATTTTCTTAGCTAACAGACAATATTTAACAATTTCGTGTGACAATCAGAACTTACATTAAAATAGTAATTAGAATCTAGAATTGTAGAAATCTTAAAGTCCTTTATTTAAAACCGATGAAAGCCCCTCAATGGTAAAATTGAAAAAAATAATACACGTTGTATTGTGATCTAAATGTATCTTAGATAAATTAGTTTTATTTTAAAAAGATACCACGGTAATTTAATCAATTTAGAAACGCGTTTTAAGAAAATCTCAATTTGAAAGGAAAATATATGACTAAAAATGGCAGTAAAATAATTTTTCATAGACAAGCTTTACTTTTACTTTTTCGACATGTGAGTAAAAATTTGTATGCCTATTGCTTTACTTTCCTAAATTTCAGTTTTAATTAAAAGAAATATAAATTAAACGTAATTTATTTATGTCATTACTACATAAATATCTAATTTACAAGTTTTTTTTAATTAATAATATTATTCTAATAATAATCTGTCAAACATTGACTTGTCAAATGGTAAATGGCAACATTCTAATATTTTTTTGAGGTTATGTTTAATTTAATGTAAAATTTTGTCATAAGCAGAAAAAATATATTATTGAAACTATCTAACATGAAAACGTAAGCAAACATAGCTTACGACCTATACGTTTTCTTTATTTTCAGTGACATTACATATAAATTTCAAAAACTTCCGATATGGCTAATTCGATACTAACTAAAGTAAGTTTATGTTTTTCATACGATAAATATTTTTCATACTGCTTTATTTGAGCATAGACGGTATTAAATATTATTTATTTATCTCCGTATAAATAAAAGTAGTTCTTGTAAATAATGTTTCATTTATTTCTTTTTTGCTTATAGATTGGCCCAATATGGAAACTGCCATGTACTATACAACCTTCTCGCACAACTACTTCCAAGCATTTCAATCCGAAATTCAAAAAAGCACGTGCGCAAAAATATATGAAAATAGAACTTCCAGATATGAACGAGGATGAGAATATGAGCCCTGAAAAAGTCAGGCAGAAAATGAAGGAAAGGGGTTTAATGCCTCCTCGTCCGTGGATGGAGCGTCCCTTTTACATCGCGTCTACAGGTTTGAATATAAAACTGTGTGCTATGAATAAATATCACTTATACCTCAATGATGCTTTAATAAATTATATTATTAAAATTGTATTAAAGTAATGACTAATCATCTCCAATTTTTTTAAGGTGGAGTCTTTGAACCTTATGTTCCGCCAGAAGGTGATGGCAAAGCTTCATTAGTCTCAACAACTCGGGCTAAACAAACTGTTCAATTACTTGAAAAGAAATCTAAGTCAATGATGGCTGTTCGTAAGATTAAATCATTTGATGAAGACTTTGATACTGCAGAGTTTAGTAAACAAGCTCAAAATATATATATTAAAGCACATGAATGTTTAGCAAACCGAGATAAGAGGACTTTGAGAACTTATGTGACAGAAAAAGCTTATCCCGAGTTTATGCATAACAGTTACATGAAAACTATCAGGTGGAAGTTTCTTGAGTCTTTAGAGCCACCAAGAGTAGTGCATGCCAGATGCACTGATGTTATTAGTAAAGAAAATATTTTTGGTCAGGTATGTTCAAAATATATATATAATTAATTTAACTGTATTACATATTTCCATGGAACATAATACACACAATAGTTAGAAAGAATTTTAATGAGAATGAGTATAAAATATTATCTAGTGTGAAAAATTTGAGTACTAACTTGAAATTGCTGAAAAATAACAAATTAACAATAAAAATGTCTTCATTAATTTTTTGAACTTTAGAATAAAGTCAGATTTCACTTATATAATTCCTATATCTAACATTTTTATAAACTCAAATACTGAATCATACAGAACAATTTGAATATTGTATTTTTAAGAAATACTATTTGCTTCTGTTATGCGGTCGATTTATATTGTTAATTTATATTGTATATTTGTATGAATTATTGATTACAATACTATTATATATATATTACATATATTACGTATTTATATATATTATTATATATATTACAATATTATTATATATGGTCTATTAGTATAGACTAGTAAAGATACCACATCGTGGATACTGCTCCTTACTTAATACTACAGTTTCTGTGGTGCCGGCACCAATGTTTTTTTTTTATTCTGAAGTTGATGTTATGCTAAAATAAGGACAAAAAAAAATGTAAAATTTTCAATATTTTGCTTCAGAAAATGTAGTAAGATATCGAAAACTTTTGAATTTTATGATAGATTATCTATATACCTCATACATTATATAGTATTTGCCAATGTGAAATGTCGAACTATTTTATTTTCTTAATATATATGTCCTTAAATATGTAAAATATAGTTTGCAGTTAATAAAATTTTTAACTGTATGAAACAAATCATAAAATGTAAGCAGAGCTATCTATGAATGTGCATTACAAAGTGCATATTCATGAAGTAATGGCTGACTTTTCAAAAAAAACCATATATTCCTTTATTTATTTAGTATTATTTAAAAGTAGATTGTATTCTTTCTTTTATTAATTTCACACAACACCATTATCAATCAATACATGTAACGCCATCTATTGACATTTATTTAAATTATTATTTTTTTGTTACTGATGAGACCCTATAGTGAAATGTATATTTTTAGGTAACTGTTCGTTTCCACACTCGTCAACAACTAGCTGTCTATGACAGGTTTGGTCGTCTTCTCCACGGCAGTGAAATCTTGGCAAAAGATGTGCTAGAATATATAGTTTTTGAGAAACATCTATCTAATTTGTATGGGGTTTGGAAGATACATGATAAAATCATACCAGATTGGACGCCACCAAAGGATCCTACAAAATTAACCAGGCTTAAGCCGGAGCCGGAACCAGTGAAGGTTGAAGTTGAAGAAGAAGTGGAAAAGCCAGCCATAGCTGATAAGTGATTGTAAATGAATAAATAGTGTAGTTATGTTAATTTTGTTTTATTTCTGCTGTTCTCTGCACTAGGACTAGATTGCTTAGTATATAATAATACTACATTTAAACCTAATCGGTTAAGTTGTATTGTGTAAGACAACTAGGTACATTTTATGAATTTACAACATTGTTTACATTGTTTTTATCTTTTTTTTCTCCCAAAAGATTCTTAGAAATATACATAAAAAACTAACAACATTTTCTTTGCAAAGAGTATTTGAAAAATTACTGATCAGATACTGAAGAAAAAACTTATTGGACGCTAAAGTACTTCTAAAGCTAAGTCTTTAATGTCAGATATTATTTAAAAAACATAATTGACGTTGAGAAAAAGGCCATTGAGTTTATAGGCTCTTGTTAGGGACTCAGGGACACACCCAATGGCGCTAGTGTCCTATAGAGTAAAATGGCAAATTGTGTAGATAGATTAGCCTTAAGATTATTGGGAGTGAAACTCCTTTAGGCGCGCCATGAGAGGGATAAAAAGTATGGGCATTACGATTTTTGTAACGAAAACGGTTGTTACGGAAGTGAATATATAGTCAAATAAAAATTACATAAATATTTCAAAGAATAAATTAAACAAAAATAGATATTTATAAAAAAATACTTGTTTCATTTATTTTTAAATGAGCGATGGAATTATATCAAATGAATATTGTTAAAAAATTATTTACTTGAAATATTTTTTTTTAACATAAATATTTTTTTTTTTTCACTAAAAATTTGCATCCCTGTATTATTATTTATTTTATTGGAGTATATAATTTATTGAATTATTACAACATTTGATTGAAAATTAAATTTTATCTTAACACTATGTGAATAATAAAATGTTGTTTTCTTTTTTAAATCGATAAATTTTTTTTTTAGTATCTCTTCTAACCACAGAACATATAATACTATACTAGTACAGATGCCTCATCCCATACAAAGAAATTGGACAGCGCCAATTCGGGCTATTTTTGTTTACTTGAATAGATAATAGATGTCATTGATCCGCAAATAATTTAACTGTTTTATTTTTATAAATACGTGGAAACTAACTTACGGTAAATATTGTACAATTTGTTCGTGATGAGACCCCATGTCCTAAATAATTATTTAAAACATAAAAATTGAATTTCATAAAGAGTACCGATAACCTACAGAATTTTCACTTCTTGCACATTCATACATGCACTCTTTCATTTTTGAAGGGAGTAGAAAAGATAGTTCAAAGGAAATGTTGACATTTTGCAATAAAAAAAATACATGTTATACAGGTTTATTTCATATCATATCAATAACTCTGAGCTTCACATTGTCACACTTCACATTATAATAAATTAATTAACTTAAATCTAGTTAAATGTACACATCAGTGTAGTTGCCATTTTAAATAATATTTTAATACAAAAGGAGGCGAACTAAATTCACAATTATAGTTTCACTTTCATTTAGTCCTGTTTTCTCAATTATCAGATAAAATACAAACAATAAATGTTAGTTGGATGATTTTTTTTTTATTTCCTTTTTCATTTAGTTTTTTTATTGTTCAATAAATAACTTTTATCTTATAATTGAAAAATTAGTCCTTAACTTCACCCACAATTAATTAAAATATAATATATTTCTGAATCAATATTCATAATATTCAGTGAAATTACTTTTTTAAATGCAGTTCTTATTTTTTCAAAATAGTTAATTATTTGAGAATTGTTTACATTTTTAGGAATTCAAAATTTATAAGATCTTTTTCATTTATATTTACATTTATATACATAGTTAGTGACTTACTTTACTTAAACAGATATATTATTATTTAATAAAGTATATAATACTTTTAAGTAAATGCGAAATAATTTAACATGGAGATTAGAATGAGTGATATTATATTACAAATGGACGAGATTACTCTTAAAATTAGGTCTTTAGGTGCCTTATATATAATAAAGTAAGATCTTTAATACATTTCAGTATTGTATTCACATATCGAAATCAGCCTTCAAAGGATATTCATAATTTTTCATGAAAATAACTCACTCAAAACACAACCTTTGTGAAAGCATGTCATTTCTCTTGTATAATTGCCATCAATAAAAACGAGATAAAATAAATTCTCATTCGTCTGTCAGTCTATTACTTATTTGACCTCGTATGTACTAGTTAGATATAACTTAAAGCGGCTGTAAAGCGCTTTTCAGATTCTTTTGCATTAACTTTTAATTTAATACAAGCGCTTTACGCTTGATTGATTAGAAAAAAAATTAAAGCCGCACCACACGGTCTTTTTTGTTCGAAATGTAAAATGAGCGCTGTAAAGCGCTGTACGCATTCACTGCGTGTTTTGAATAAATTTCAAGCGCTTTCTGCTTGAATGGGAATTATTAAAGCCGTATCACACGGCATCGAGCGTGCATCCACCGCACCCGCACGTGTTCAGACGACGGTGGGCGCGGAGCGCTGCGCGGGCTTGGGCGGCAGCGGCGGCGGCGTGCGCGTCTGTAGCCTCTGTCTTTGCGTCTCGCGGAGATTCTCGAGGAAATCTGCTATGGGGATTACATAATACATATTTAGTATGAAGGTATTATAACAAATTAATTAAGATCGTCGATTGTTATTATTGTATTATTTATTTTTGTTTTTTTTTTCTACTATTCACACCCCTTTCCTCTTACAGTTTGTCAATTCCAACACCTTAAGGTTGCCTGGAAGAGTACGCTGTTTCAGCGATGAGGCCGCCTCTTGCACATAGCTCTTTTTATATTTCTCTTACAATTTTTCTTTTATGCGTGTATAATAAAAAGTATTTATTATTATTTATTACTAGCAATTATTTATTACTAGCGACTCACCCTCGCTTCGCTTTAGGTTCGTCCCTAGACAAAAATAAATCTATTCCACGGGAACCGTATATTTTTCCGGGATGATATATAGTCTAAAGCCTTCCTCGATAAATGGACTATCCAACACAAAAAGAATTTTTCAATTCCAAGCAGTAGTTCCTGAGACTAGCGCGTTCAACCAAACAAACTCTTCAGCTTTATAATATTAGTATAGAAGTATAGATTATTATTAAGATCGATAAGTTCATGCGACTCACCAGGCGGGTGGTGCAGCGGCGCGCCGGGCCGCAGCGCCGCGCGCACGCGCGCCGCCTCCGCGCCGCTCGACGCGCTCGACGCGCTCTGCGGACATACATATATGTTATTCATTGACAATAATCCCGTGTTATTCGTCTAAAGTAAACAAAATTGAAATAACAAGAGATGGCGTCACTAGATATTTTCTAAGTTTATATAAAGTTACATATATGTTTAAGAGTTGCATCATTAAAGCTCAAATTTAGTTAAATATATGAGTGTTACCAATGATTAAAAATAGAATTTTATTTCTAAGAACATGTTTATTTTAAATTTTTGGTTTCCTAAAGAAGGTTGATGTGAGACAGGCGGCCGGTCGTGAAACTTTTGTCAAAACCGATCAGCTGTATGGGAGACGTACTGCGCCGACCCCAAGTAATTTGGGAAATGGGCAGGAGCACGATGATAGTGTTTACTTTAGTTATGTCTCGTATGTGTACTACCCAGTAGGCACCGACCTGTGCGTCGTCGTTGTCGTCGTGCCGCAGCGCCACGTCGCTGAGCGAGTCGGCGTCGTCGTCGCGGGGCTCGGCCGCCGCGCCCGCCACCTCCACCACCTGCACGCGCATGCCGTCCAGCTCCTGGGGGATTTATTATAGATATAAACTTTAATGAATATTGAACTAGTATTATGAATACGAAAATTTGTATATGTATGTGTGTTTGTTCGGTTTTCACGCCGAAACACTGGAATTTATTTGGATAAAATTCAATAAACCGATAGATTATGATCTTAAGTAACATACACATGCTAATCAACTATAAAGTGAGAAGATACATCATTGGTTTATATATTTTATCATTATCATTCAATTTTTCAATAAACGCATGTGACAAACACATTTATATAAACAATGGTATTTTCATTACATAACACGCGACGTCGTCGCTATCTTGGATATTATGGATAAGGAGGAAGAAAGAGGGAGATGGAGAGAGAGGGGGAGAGAGACAGCTATATTGCTACAATCACCAACGCACCTGCACCAAGGTGTCGGGGTGCACGGGCACGCCGGCCAGCAGCACGGCGTGGTGTAGAGGGGAGGCGGAGGCGGCGGCGGGGGCGTAGCGCTGGAGCACGGGGCGCAGCACGTGGCGCAGGCGGCGCGCCGGGCGGCAGCGCACGGCCACGGCGCGCGCGCCCAGCGCCACGCGCAGCACGCAGCGCCGCTCCACGGCCACGCAGCGCCCGCCCAGCGCGCTCGACGGCAGCTGCGCGTCCACGCACGCGCCCGACCCCCGCTCGCCGTCCTTGAGCACGACGTCGTAGGCGCTGCAGACCAGGTTGCGGCGCTGCAGCAGGCGCTCCACCAGCCGCTGCACGCTGGCGCCCGCGTCCACCGGCACCACGGACGTGGCGCCGTCGGGCAGCACCACGCGGCACAGCGAGCACTGCCCCAGCGCCGACTGGCTCGTCTTCACCACCTGGCGTACCGTATACGTACTTATATTATAAATGAAAATTACTCTGTATGTCTGTTTGTCTGTTACATTTTCACGCTTAATCAGCTGAAATGATATAGATGAAACGTGGTATGGAAATAGTTTGAGACCTTGGGAAGGTCATAGGATAGTTTTATAACGGAAATCGTTCCTAAAGGAGTGAAAAGGGGGGCAGAAATTTTTATAGAAAGTTAATCATTTCTTAAAAATAAATGAAAAACATAAAACTCATCATACTGTATATATTATAGTCTACCTATTCCATACTAATCGTCAAAACGTACCTAAGGACGAACCCGAGCGAAGCGAGAGAGAGTCGCTGACAATATAACTCAATTGTCCCTGACAATATTTTATTAGCGACTTATCCTCGCTTCGCTTGGATGCTTCCCCAGAGGCCTGACAAGTTATATATTACTCCAGGTCATAATAGGCTATATGTGTACTATTTTTTTTTAAACTGTCTGTGTATTTAACGTAGAATTATAGTCAAAATATAAACGAATACTGTAAATTCAATTTCTTAAATTACTCAATTTTCTGGGAAACTTTAAGAAAACTTCCTAAAATCGCTATTATGAGTATTAAGAACAATAAAAAAAGTTATTTAGCCAAATCACCTAGTGATGCGCTTACAGATTACAAACAAACATTATTTCATTTTCCATCAATAAATTCGATGTGACATATAAAACTTCTTTGCGCTGGATAATGTTCCATATATTATATAACACTCAGCATTACTTATCATACCTTAAGTCCTTAATTTACACTATAAAAATCTATTTTTAAAACGTTTAAACATCCATTTGTGTATTCGGATTAACCTTGAAACCTACAAAACAAAGCTAATTAGCAGAGCATTAACTCATATTTCATAAGATAGTACGTTTTTAACTTAAATCACACCTAAACTCGCTACGGAGGACTATTTAAGATCTTGCATTGATAAGATAAGGTACCAAAATATAACATTTATCATGTAATTTAAACAAAAGGCGTGTCGCGGTTATTTCTGTCTGTACGTCTACATTTGCTTAATCATAGATAATGCTGGAGGAATCTTTTATTATTTGTGAAACCAAGATAGAGTAGGTTAACTTGGTCTTACGTTTTATGTATTTTTACCGATCTTAAAATAAATTAATGCTGCGTTAAGCGCGGCGATAATAATCGTTTAAACAATGAATACTAAAAACACAATGTATTACAAAAGTAGGTCGACCCATTTGACTGAATATGCTGATATTGTATGTACTGTATTGTTTTCAGCCCTTTTTAACGTCCCTGGGCATTGAATTCCCTTGAATACGAGGGGTTCAGGCCATAGTTCCTTCACCGTAAGACAAGTGGTAGTGTTGTAGGAATTGATTCGCACATGAAAATATCAGAGGTGTGAGACTCGGGATCTGAACCCACTTCGCAGTTTTACTTGGTTTTTCAAGCGAGCGCGTCACCACTGGGCTACCACTGCCTAAAGAATGCTGATATTATGACTTAGAAATGTATACTGTACGTGTACATTTCTAATCGATTCTAAGTGATTAAAATTTTATTAACATCCTATTCATAATGTCCAAAATATTATTATTAAAAAAGATTCAATTAAATTACGTGTACCAAAACATAAAAAATATACAAAATTATAGCCAAATAAAACTAACATTCGTCCCTAAGGGATTTTTTATGATGATAAATTGTAACAAAAAAATTTGAATTCCACATATTATTTACTATATAATTGAATAGTCAATAAAACGTTTTCGGAAATCGAACTGACGACCCCACACAATACGTTAAGGTGCTATCATTGCGCATATTTCACATCCAACTGAACTAGTCTGAGGCAGATTAATTAAATATTGACACACGCCCGAGATTTTCCGCGCAAAGACAATTCATTATGACACAATACCTACTCGTGAATGTGTTAGTTTTAATACTGCCTTATAGTTGTTTGAGGTTTCCTTTTATTATATAATATTTAGTACCCGGGCCAACGAGCTTCGCTCGGAGTTCTTATATTATCGTACTTTTTTATTCGGATTGTTATATTATCGTATTTTTTATGATAATCTATATAACTTAAAAAGTAAAACGTAAACTGATAAAATAAAATTTTAATTTTTAATTTGGCTTAGAAACAAAAGAAACTAAGAACTTGAATAAATACAAAAAAAAAGACGAATGGCCGATTGACCACGATGCTTGTGCCCGAGCTGGCGAAATTATTGACCATATTTTGCGTGCAATAATACGAAAGAAAACCGCATGAAAACTCGAAAACACGCGTTTTCCCAGACATGAGACTAATCTAGATCGATTTTTCACCCCAAAAACCCCTACATACCAAATTTTGCGGAATCGTTAGAGCCGTTTCGAGATCGCCGGTATAAATAAATAAATAAATGTACAAAAATTGCTCGTTTAAATATATTAGATAAAAGTTAAAATACACTACATTATGAGAAAATTGAGGGCAAATTCCTTTTATGAGTGGAGTCTCATAATTATGTGAAATTGATTGCTTTATTATTTTAAAAATTAAGTTTGTACGTGTGCTGGATGGATTTGGATAAAATTTAATACATATTTAGATTATGAACTGGAGTAAAACATAGGCTACTCCTACTGTTAGTAATAAATTTTGCCTCAGGGTGGCGCTACATGTATATAACAAACATATAACCACCTAAAAACGTAGCCGAGTGAACTTAGAATAAGTCACTGCTAACTTATGTATTCTGAATTTTTACATATACATAAAAATGAATGGTATAAATAAATATTTATAATAGTTAACTTTCCCATTTTTTTAAGACTTAGATGAATTGTAAAAAACATTAAAATATATAATAAAAAATACTATTATTTGGTTTGCTTACATCAGTCGTATTGTGGTCTTCGTTATTATTCGAAGCTGCCGAGACCGTCCTGTCTCTGGACGCCGTCCGTCCTTTCCACGGTAAAAGGGACCCGCTCCGCCGACGCTCGGATGCGTTCGATGCTGATTTCTTTAACTGCAAGTAATATTACCTGTTATTACTAGATATTACTCATGATTACCGGATATTACCTATGATTACCGGATATTATCTATGATTACCACATATAATTTTTAATATTTTATAGATATCATGTATAAATCGTTATTTTTCTTATCATTATATTGAAATATTAAAAAATTGAAAACTATTAAATTTTCGTTCAATTTATTTTCAAATCATTAAATATTTGTAAAAGATTTTCACTATTCCTTATACAAATACAAACAATGACATGCATAAGATAATTAAAATTAAAGATATTAGCTGCAATTTGCAGCACAAACTATACAGTGTATTTAGAGTGAATCATTAGTACTGCAACGGTTTGCACGATTGTGCAATATTTTCCTATATTATGGTTATTAAATACATATCATTTATTTTTTCAGGTGACGGAAAAAACTTAACATTTAAAGGAATGTTTTAATTGTATGCATACATTAATGAGGCATAATTAACAGTAAATATTCTAGGTGTGTGAAAAGATGGCTTCAGTGCTATAACATCAAAACGTTTCACCATGAAAATTAGTATACTTGACAATTCTTGCATTTGACAAAATTTGAGAGTAAAAAAAGAACAGAGAGTGCACGTTATGTCTATGCGCTGCACAATAATATCTCTTGCAGTTGGCTAGTCTCAGTTTATTGATTTATTTACTTATTAATTTATTCATTACCAAATACAAAAAATCATTTATACAAAACTAAGACACTCGTACTAAGTGAACTTGTATTACGAGCGACTTGCCTTCCATTTTGAACAAAATACTATAATTAACAACCAATATAATATCACAGTCTTATGAGTAAGATAGTATGCATGATTAACGAATACTATTAAGGTATTAAAGTGTCAGCTCGGTCGGGAACACCATACCTTGGGCGCGTCGGTGTCTCCGGGCGGCGCGTAGGGCGGCGGCAGGCCGCGCAGGTCGGCGCGCGCGCACTCCGCGTGCACGCCCGAGCGCAGGAAGCGCGGGTAGCTGTCGAACTTCATCACGTTGAAGATCTGCTTCTGGGCCTGCGTTTATTGTGGAAACAACGACTGATACTTAGTGCATAGTGCTTGTAAAAAATCTATTTGAATAAAGTATATTTTGATTTGATTTGATTCACATAGCATTCAATAAGGTTCCATGATGGAGTTACTTATGTATTTTGGAGTTCATGCATATAGCATTCAATAAGGTTAGATAATGGAAGGATGTGTTTTATTTGATTTTTAACTTTTTCTCTAACTGTTTAAAACAATATAAATATATAAGGAAACTACATTCTTGAAACATGCAAATTAAAATCATTGGTAAGTCTCTCAAAAAACAACTTCATTATTACGAGATTTGGGTGTAAAATTTTTAGTCAATTAAAGTCTTTAACCCCAAAATCTCATGTACTCAAAACAGACCCATTAAAGTAAAAATTACGCAATTTTACCTAAATATTAAAAAAAAAAACAAACAAACAAACATATTATATATATATAAACAAACATACTATTTTGAATTTGAATTTGAATTTGAATATTCTTAAAGTAAAAATTATGTAATTTCGTTAGAAAGTTATGAGAATACCTGAGTGAACAGGTCCTGTGGCGGCGGCACCTGGTGCAGCCGGAGGGCGGCCGCGCGGCGCGCCGCCGCGTCCACGTTCACGGGCTCCGAGGCGCCCTCCGCCAGGTGCCGCTGGTATATGTCCATCGCGAGAGGGCCTCGCTTCTCGTCCTCATCGCAGCATCTGTACTGCTCGCAGGACCACCAGAATCTGGAAGGGTGGTGATATTGCTTTATATTTAAATTTTCAGATTTTGGACAAGCAATTGATCTAAGTTATCTAAAGTTAGATAGTTGAATAAGTATTGAAATAACTATAAATGCGAAGATTTTTGGAGTGGAATTTATAGAAATTCTCAGTAGATATACTCGTAGCTTTAAATGAGCACATAGGCCTACACTTACATATCTTATCGACGTGTCGACCACGCAAGCGAAACTACGGTTAAGAACTAGTCTATACATATAATAAAATTGTAACTAAGCCGAATCTGTACATTAAATATTTTTTGGAAAATCTTATTGAAATAGACATTATTATCGATGCAGAGGCCGAATCTGTAGTTTTTAAAATTTTGGTCTGTCTGTCTGTCTGTTACCACATCACGTAAAAACCACTGGAGGGATTTTGATGAAATTTGGTATGATGATAGCTGGTTACCCGGGTAACATAGGATACTTTTTACTGCAAAAAAATTTCATTTCTGCGAAATATATATAAACGTTAAAATGTAAGTAGGGACGAACCCGAGCGGAGCGAGGGTGAGTCGCTAGTTTTAAATAAAGCACTATAGTAACGTTCAAGTTTATAAATTGAGTAGCTATAATAAATATTACCTAAAATTGCAACAAGTCCATATATCACTTTGCCAATATTTTAACATCAACAAAAACCTAATAACATGTTACCCAAAATATACAATTGTATTCAGCCCTTTTTACCTTTCAATACGAGGGGGATCAGACCACAGTCCACAACTCTGGCCAAGTGCGAGTTGGCGTACATACATCTAAATACAAACTCACCTAATATTTTCTGCCGCGAACTCCTTGGACAAGAAGTGCGCGAAGGCGGCGGCACCGGCGGGGTCTGCTAACAGCTGTTCCAGGCCCAGCGACCAGCGCGCCACGCCGCCGCAGCTCGCGTTGCTGCCCTGCACCGGCACCGAGCCTTCGCTCATTTGCTGCTGGCAACATACATCTATATCATTTCATATGTTCCACTGGAATTTGAAAGTCTTTTATATATAATAACTGGCAAATCACCATCGCTTCACTCGTATTGGTCCCTAGGTACTGCTGGTATACCACGGGAACCGTACTTTTTTCCGGAATAAAAAACCTTTGTGGTATTCCAGACTATAATCTATCTTTGTACCAAATTTCATCCAGATCCGTTCAGCCGTTCTGGCGTGATTGAGTAACAAACGTCCATACATACAATCTTTCGCATTTATAATATTTATGGGATTATAATTTACCCTCGCTTCGATCCAAACAGTAGCCTAGGCCTTTCCTCATATCATATCTGTATACCAACTAAAGAACCAAATCCGTCGTGAACAAGTAACAAACATACACATAACATATCCTAATTTACATAATATTACTTTTAATAAACCAAAAAAATATACTTATATAGAGTTAAAAAATAACTAAATAAGTTATAAATTTTAGTGTCTCAGCTCGCAAGCTAAAAGTCGTAAGTTCAATTATCGTCTGAAGCAAATATGTGTACATATAGAAATTATTTAAGAAACCGAGTAATTTAATTTTGACTTATATCAACAGTATACTGTGTGCTTAGAAGTAGAAAAATATTGCATGAATTCCTAAATAATTAATTAGATATGCGGACAACATTAAACAAAACGTCGGTGTTTATTTACCTTATTATGGCTTGAAAAATCTGTCAAGTCATTACATAAAATATGGGGAAAACTATAATTGCCAGAGTAAAAAAAAACATCCATCTAAATGAGTCGCACTTCTTAGATAATATTTATTATAAATAATGTAACAATTAACAAAACTAACATAAATGGCAATGTTTGCGCGAGAACAATGTGCCGCAGTTTAATCATAAATCGAGTGTCATCATCTGCAGTGATTTTATATTATTTGTATAATATTTATCATAGATACTCTTTATTCCTTAAACATTTACTTAGACCATTAGGAAATGTAACACAGCCATGTCTAAAATTAAAGAGTTTTTAACCTAAGTTGTGGTCTTAGAGACAAACACAGTGCATATACCTAATAGTTCCTAAATCTATACTCATATTATAAAGCTGAAGAGTTTGTTTGTGTGTTTGGTTGAACGCGCTAATCTCAGGAACTACTGATCCGATTTAAAAAATCCTTTTTGCAATGGATAGCCCGTTAACTGAGGAAGGCTATCATCTCGAAAAAGTGTACGGTTCCCATGGGATAGATTTGTTTTATCTAGGGGAGGACTCGAAGCGAAGCGAGGGTGAGTCGCTAGTCTTTTATATCTGCATGAATATTTTCATGATTGGTCAGACTGCTATTATAAAATGCGAAAGATTTTATGTATATATGTTTGTGTTTGTTACACCTTCACACAAAGTCGACTGGAGGGATTTGGATGACATATATTACACAAATAGACCTGGAGTAACATACATATTATGCATATATGTATGTATATAGGCACCAGGAATTACCCATGGGCGGGGTCGCGTTAATACTAACTAGTATGCAGTAACTAATATCTGGTTGGGTCTCACGTAGGATAAATATATAATAATTATTGTATCACAATATTATACACAATTATTATTTTAAAAGAGCAACTGTTGAGTTTCTCGCCGGCTCTTCTCAGCAGAACTGCCTTCCGAGCCGGTGATAGATTCCTCACGGACTGACTACACTGATATTTAATTTAAATTTAAAATGTAAAATTGACGATTCAAAAGTGCTTGTAAAAGTCTATTTGAATAAAGTATATTTTGATTTGATGATCTAAAATTTGTTATAATATCTACATATATAAATACCTTGCTATAAATGCCGCGATGGTCGTGATGCCGGTACGAGCTGCCAGCGCCACTGCCCGTCGTCCAGCGGCGGAACGGCGACGACTGTTCACTCTGTAACAAACAAATCAGTATTTAATTTTATTTTGTCTTGATCAGGAATCGTATATGCAATCCTTACGAGAATAGTGGACACTTAACATTTATACCATATGCTTTCTTACTTTTATATAACAAACAATACGATTACACAATTGTATTATGCATGTATGTGATTAGATAACCGCTAATAGGTAATACATACATAATTATTAATTATTATTATAATTGATCACTATATACATATATATATATATATATATATATATATATATATATATATATATATTTGGTTGTTATATATTTTGAATCATATGTTTTTGGGTGCTTAAATCCTTTTTGTTTGTATTACATGTAAATAATGGAAAAACTCTAAAGCTCTATATAATAAAATCGATAAAATTTCAGTTATTATAACAATATTTATGAAAACCAGTACACTATCTAAGAAAAAATACATATGAACATATAATTGATTTCGCACCGTGGGAACAGGGCGAGGGGTGGAGGTCACATTTTAAAATTTGAGACGTTTGGCCTTCACATTATTCACGTACGTACATACATAGACAATAGATATACATTACTATATTATAGTATCAATACACTAATATACGATATAAAGTACAATGAAAATCTTATTATATAAAAGGCAAAAGTGATTCACTGATGTATCAACGCACAGGCCAAACTCTTAAGGCTAGCAAATTGTAATTTCGCACACGTATTCCTCATATAACGAAGGCATCCACTAAGGAAGGATTTTTCAAAATTCAACCCCCAAGGGGGTAAAATAGGGGATAAAAGTTTGTATGAAACTTTTTATTTCTTGGACATATTTGAATGAAATTTCGTATTTTTCGTAGTTTGATCGCGAGCGAAGCCGAGAGTTCTGCTAGTATATTATATACATAAAAAAAATAGATGAATCATGAGTCTTCAAAATAATTTATTTTTATAAACTCTTTAGATATCAAATTTAATTTGACAAGTGCAGATATAGTGTAAGATAGATCGATAACGACCGATATTAGTGCCCTATCTTTCGATTGTGCGATGTACTAGAGACAAGAGTTCTACAGTAGATACGTGTTGCTATCTCCGGCGGCTTCTACAAAATGACTCGATAGAGAGAGATTAGCGATTCTACTATCTTTAACGAATAGAAATCTAAAAAATATACGCATTGACATATTCAATTCAATTCTCTTGCTAATGGCTTCAAAGCGTACCAGTTGAGCGCAGATTACTTCGCCAATGTCACGTAGAATGGAGAAGACTCGGAGAAGATTGGTCGGTAAATTAAAATCAATAAAATAAATTAAATTATAATGTGTAAAAAGCGGAGTAAATCTTCGCTAAACCTAAAACCCACAACAAATGACAGCACATATTATGATTCTGTGACATGATGCGTCAATCTGTCATTCCTTACAATGTTTAATTTCTGTTCCAGGCCGTTGGTTAGTATCTTATTAAAAACGAACTAAGTGACCCACCCTTGCTCCGCTTAGGTTCGTCCCTAGTTTTTTTAGTCCCTAGGTTTAGCGTTTAGTATAATAAGATTTCTTAGAGATAATATACTTTCCCGCAGTAAAAAGTTTGCAGACAAAAGTTCGAAAAACTATAGCTTCAGCCTCTGTATCGATAATAATGACTGTTTCAATAAGATTTTCCAAAAAATATTTAATGAACAGTTCAACTCACAATAAATTTTATTATATGTATAGATAAATATTTTTTAATTAATGTCTGTATACATTTTCTGTTTGGTGTACAATAAAGAGTATTATTATTATTATTACTTAAAAAATGTAAAAGTTTTAACCAATAAAAGATTTGAAGCGATTGGCTTCATGAGGATGCTGGATGTGGCATCAAAAGAAAACAGATCAAAGAATGGCACGATGTCACCTGTTTATAATTCACATTTAAAATCACACTCCGAATAGTATTTGTAAACAAACTTGTTACAGTGACTGTATTACTCGCGTCTAACACGATTAAGAAATAAAACCAAGTCAAAAAGCTTTTGAGTTTCGACCCAAATACAACGTTTATTTCTTTAACATCGCGAAACTTAAATAGGGCGTACACTGTCGACTTGAAAGTCTTTATAAAAGTTCCTCGATTGATTTATTTATGTAACGAGTTTTATAATATAGGGTAATAAATTAAAAGAGCTTTTTTAAATGGTAAAATGAGTTACATCCGTTATTATTTATCCAGTGCGAATGTAAATAACATTTGTTTAATTTTAGAGCAATAAAATTGTAACGAAAATTTTATAGGTCGACCTTCAATGATTACCTACTTAAAAAACAATAATTTTATTACGTACTAAACTAAACCCGGCCACGCTTCGTTGTTCCTTTGTCTAATATTATTAGAGGAATATTTATTGCGATTTTGAACAAACGAACATAAAAATTTTATATATAGACTAGCAGAACCGGCGGATACGCCAGCGTTCAATCTACAAAAAAAAACTCTTCGGCTTTATGTTCGATTTGCGATTAAAAATAAGGGTGGGGGTAGGAGGGTGCACAATACTTTACGACCCATTCTCATATCTACTAAATATACAAAAAAAAATCATTAAAATCGGTCGAGCCGTTTCGGAGAAGTGCGACCACAAACACCGTGACACGAGATTTTATAGGTACATTATATTAGATTGGAATCCATAGCAATAATAGATTTTGGGGTTTATACTTAAAATTAAAAAAAACACATGTAGGTATGTTTAAAATATGTTTATATGCGAGAGAATCCTCGTATGTCGAAGTCCTAAACAAACTGTTTGTGACACCTGTGTTTAATCAGCTTTTGATATTCTTTATTAGAATGGAAATCGACAAAAAATACCTATTGTTTTAAATAAAACTATCTTTTCGGATTATTTCGCGGATTTATTTTGATTTTTGATTCCTAGGCAGGTTTTTGGACAGCTAAGCACTTTCTGTAACAAGTATATAACGCCTTTGAGATGTCTAAAACCTTAGTCTCTCCCGTGGCCATGATTGCTGTAAAACATTCTAAACGTCGGGAACCAAAAATCAAAATAAATCCGTAAAATAATTCTAAAATACAGTTTTATTTAAAATGTCAAATATTCGGGTAAATCTAAGAAAGTATTAGACATTTTGTTTTAAATAAAAAAAATATCAAAGCTAGACTAAAATAAGAAACTAGTTAAATATAAATGTTCAATGAGTTTATAAGAGTCGAGCAGATAGCAATCAACTGCTTCCTGAAACTCCTAACTCACACAATACCTAAGTACTAACATAACGTTGATGAATGATGCATTTCGATTTTATCGGGAAACAGGAAAATGACAGAATATTATTTACCAATCTACACAATTGTAACTGAGTCGAGTCTGTACATTCAATATTTTTTGGAAAATCTTATTGAAATAGACATTATTATCGATACAGAGGCCGATTCTAAAGTTTTTAGAACTAAAGCTTGTCTGTTTGTCTGGGAACGTATTACGAGAAAGCCACTGATCAGATTTTGATGAAATTTGGTATGATGATAGCTAGTTATCCGGGTCGACATTTAGGATAGTTTTCACTGCGGGAAAATATCTCATCTCTGAGAAATCTATACTAAACGTTTAAACGTAGGAGCGAGGGTGAGTCGCTAGTTTGAAATATAAAGAGTACTTTGTCACTCAGAACTAATGTAGCTTTCTAATCATAGTGAAGGGATTATCAAAATCGATTCAATAGTTTCGGGGTTTACCTCCTACATCTAAACTCACAGGTTTTATTTATTTATAATATTTACTCGCTCTTGCTCCGCTGTTAGTTTATTTTTGTAGCTTAAGAGCGCTCTTAGGGACATATAGTACACGTAGGTACTTACTGCTTAGTGTCGTAACAGGATGTTAGAATAGACCGTAAAGTTTCTCAATAACTAAACTATAAAAGGCAAAAAACATTTCAAACTAAAGTGGTAGTTTCAGGAAACATATAAAAAAGAATCTAACTTCACGTTTATGTACATACTCGCGTATTTATGTAGTATTTTTTTTAATTATTACATAATTAACTTGATGTACCTACATGTAAAACCATATTATATTTATTATTACAATCAAACCGCAACTCTTACATTTTACCATATTGAATAAGGTAAATTAAAATATAAATGAATTACAAAACTATCGTAAAAATACTTTTTTATATTACTTTAAAGTAAATTCCTATACTTGATATATTTTTCTAATATTTATAATGTAAATCTATATATACATAAAATGCTTTGTCCTGACTGACTGACTGATCGATCAACGCACAGCCTAAACCGCTGGTCGTAGAAACGTGAAATTTGGAAGTCATATTCCTTATATAATGTAGGCATCCGCTAAGAAAGGATTTTTCAAAATTCATCCCCTAAGGGGGTAAAATAGGGGATACAAGATTGTATGAAACTCTGTCGTTCTTAATGCGAAATGCACGGAAATTAGTATTTAGCTTTAAGTTAAAAAATAAGAAATATGTGTATTAGATTTTTTTCGAAATTCATCTCTTAAAAGGGTAAAAGGGGGTGATAAAGTTTATATGGGTAAACAATTATTTATGATCAGAATTACTTGAAACTTGGTATTAATGCTCTCCAATACAATTAAATACATACGTATTTTAGCATTTTTTGAAATTCATCCCATAAGGCTGTCAAATAGGGGACGAAAGTTTGTATGAAACTCTGTAATTGATGCACGGAAAATTGTATTTACTTTTAAAATGAAAACTAAAACAATACAAATATCATTTTTTTTCGAAATTTATCCCTTAAAAGGGTAAAAGGGGGTTGTGCTGTTTATATCAGGAAAAAAATGTTTATGATCAGAATTACTTGAAACTTTGTATTAATGCTCTTTAATACAAGTGAATAAACATGTATTGTAGATTTTTTTTAAATTCAGCCCTTAATTGGGTAAAAGTGGGCGGTGAAGTTTAAGTTGTTGAATATATTTAAATAGAGTGACATTGCTCAAGTTCTCTGTAAGTGTACACTTAATGTGTGGGATATAAAGAAGAGAACGGAAATTATTCCAAATTCAAAGGAAAATTATGTATAACTTTTCGGCTAGCCACAGCAGCGACAATTTTAACAGACCTAGAGCGCTAGAGAGAGAACTTAGTTAGAGAGTATCCTGCTATCTAAATCCTCCTTCTAAAGGTTGGCAAATCTGCAATAAAAAAGTCGCCTAAGCTATGTAACGGGATTAGACTGTGAGTAATTCATTAAACATTATAGTGGCCACTGTGTTTGCTGGATGTGGGGGAATCAGAATTCATACCTCGAACACCACTGATAACTTCTCACTACGCCTTTGATTTTAATTTATTGTAATTTCTTCTTAAACTTTGCTTTGCAATGACCTATTATATAGAAAGGTTATTTATATAAAAAGTTTGATCGCGGGCGAAGCCGCGGGTTCTGCTAGTTAATAATAAAATACCTGGGATCGAGCTAGATAGATAGATAAATTTAAATTTATATATATATATATATATATATATATATATATATATATACATATATATATACAAGAATTGCTCATCAGATTGATTTTTTAAAATATTGATCAGATAATCATAAAATGGAGCACAGATACTGTATTTGTAGCACATATATGTATATCTGTATTTAGTTAATAAGATTTTCCCTCCATAAGAAGATTCAAATGATATATATTGAATTATTTTTACTCAATAATAATGTAAAAAAACTGTATTTACATATAAAATATTATTTTACCTCAGGTTCGTAGTCCGAGACGTACCATACAACCATTTTACACGCACAATAATAATAATCTAGTAACAGTTAAAAAATACATATGCTCTACTTCACTATATAGAGTCACCACGAAGAAACCACCGCAAAAATTAACCACAAAAGTAACAAAACTCGTATAAACGAACCATTCAGGGTTTCGAGTCAATAAAGTCAGATATTTCTAGAGTACGTAGGAACTATATTATTTTCATGATAAATAGAGAGTTCTACTTTCATAACTAACCTACAAACTAATTCAAAATTAAGCTTATTGCCAATATATTGAAAACTGTATAAAACAAAAGCTTAAAAGTTCAAAAACAATCACTATAATCACAATTATGAAAGTTAATATTTTTGTGCGTATTATTTTCGCGATATATCATCTAGTAATTTCATGGCGAACCACCTACGTATATGAAGATAAATTAATTCAATATCTCCAAAACTGTATAAAACAAAAGCTTAAAAGTTCAAATACCAATCACTACAATCACAATTATGAAAGTTAATATTTTTGTGCGTATTATTTTCGCGATATATCGTCCCTAATGGCGGTACACACGCTACTGTTCGAGTCACCAGTACATAATGCGAATTACAATGACAATCACACTGAACATCCCCGTTTCCGGCGGCCGCGGGCCAAATTAGACGAGCTGGCGGGCATCGCAGGAAAAGCTGGATGTGTCACTTCTTCTGAATGTATATCGATTTTGCATATTGTATTGTTTTATTTAATCGATTTTGACGATACGTTTGGCTCAGTTTGTAGTGACCCTACTTGGTGTGCCAGCGGTTGCGGGTTCGAGTCCCGCTAGGGGCATTCATTTGTGTAATAAGCACGAATGTTTGTACTCCAGTCATGGGTGTTTATATTTATAATATGTATGTGTTTAAAGTTATATATGTGTAGTGTATCAACTATCTGGTATCCATAACACAATCCTCGTAACTTAGCAAGGAACTAGATGATGCTGTGTGTTAATGTCCCAACATAACATATTAATATATTTAATCGTAAGGGAAAGTCAACAAAATAAACAATACAGCTACACTGATATTTTAAAACGGTATTATTTAAATGAGGTATTACTTAAATGGATGAATTTATGATTCACAAAGTTTTTCTACTAATAAAGCTAAATTTACAGTATGACTTTTTACTTCGGTATAAGTACCAAGTGTTTTCAGGGCGAAATTGATATACCAAATTATTAACATGCTTATTGCAAAAGTTATTAAAGGGCGCGAAGGGGGGGAGAAGGGGGGGGGGGATGACGAGAAGGCTTGAGCGATACCTTTATATAGTTTTTTTACATATCTCTTACTGAGTAGACCAGCCATCATTATTTGAACTAAATATTGATATGCATTAAGTGAAGGTCTCTAAAACCCAGAAATCCTCATCCAAAAATTCCAAAACCTTCGTTTTCATCGTTTACCGGAATTATCATGTTTTTATTTACGTTCACTAACATATTCTGTATTATTTGGTAATACTTCCTAAAATACAAGAATACATATGCTAATAAATGGATTAAATTAACAACTATGGCTTCTTTAAGATCCTAATGTATATTTAAACTTGAAATTTGTTTGTCTAAAGCATTTTCGCTTGAGCCTATTTATACGAGATCAAAGAAAAGCAAACAGTTGTGGGGGCCGCGATCAAACATCAAACTAAATTGATAGAGTCTTGGCGAATGACAGTAATTCGCGAAGAAGGCCGGGGTCGAATCAATATGTTTTAGAATCTGTAAACCAACCGACTGACCTCAATCTTAATCTATTTTTGCATTAAATCATCTGAGATATAATTATCCATTTTATTGAAGCTGTAAATTAACATCAATGTAGTTTCCAGAGTCAATGGCTACTGTATGAAAGGCACCAACCATTAAGGCTATATTTGCATATTTTTGCTTAATATATTAAGCTCTTTGTGAGAATTCTTCAGATATTTAACCTAGTTATCTATACAAATAATAAAATTCTGAGCCGAATCTGTACATTAAATATTTTTTGGAAAATATTATTGAAATAATCATTATTATCGATACAGAGGCGAAATCTATAGTTTTTAGAATTTTTGTCTGTCTGTATGGGAACGCATCACGGGAAAATCACTGGACAGATTCTGATGAAATTTGGTATGCTGATAGGATACTTTTTACAGCGGGAAAATATCTCATCTCTGACAAACTTATACTAAACGTTAAATGAAATAAAATTAACAAAATATTTCAAACCATTACTACAAATCAAATTAATGATAACTACATATATAAATTAGCTATGTGCGAATAATATCCGCCAAGGGTATAACCTAATTCGCCACAACTCCTAACTTAAACTAAACTGCCTATGACGAGTACGCACAGGGCCGCGACTAAACCGTCACTTCTGGCTACCGTCCAGATTTGAATGACCACGCTTATGGTAAGGACACACATTGTCCTCTATAAATGGTACCACTGTTTCGCCGACAATATCTATTGACGCAATTTGCAGCATCGACAGCTCATTGGTTAATAAACCTAGTTATATTCTATTACGTTGTTTTAAAGTTAAACAGAAATTTTCTCTTTGAAGCTCCCATTCAAAGCACTTTATACCCATAATAAACGTGTATATTGTAATACTATTTTAAAACATCGCACTTTATTTTCCTATAACACATGTTTTAGGTCAACATTAAAATAAACTATCTTATTGGTTGTAAAAATGATTCACACACAGTGTTGCCCGAATTCAGGATGTTTATATTTCAATATTTTATCTCGAATGTAACGAGATGAAGGTCCATCGGAGTGCAAGGTTCCGGTTTCAGGATGTTACAAGCATAATTCGTAGAACTTGGCTATTCAGATTGTAAACTATAAAGAATATATATCTATTTATTAGCAATAGCTAAAATGTTGTCCTCATAATCTTAATACGTCCTCAATTCGAACTGTATACTTACTAAAATAAAATAGATAAACATTTGTGATATCATCAATTCATCAGCTATACCTATAGGTGAAATTTCCCGAAAGCTGCCAACTGTGTCGAATTTGTCAACGCAGAATTTGACCTAGTAAAATCCCGGTTGGCTTGGAAATCTTTGGCGGAAGCGTATGTCCAAGACAAAAAAGAGACAAAAAAAGCTTGTGGCATTGATTTTGTAGTCTTGTTTTTTTTTTTATTGTAATTTTCTGCTGGTGAATAAGAAGAAAGACTGTATAACTTCACATTAATGATTTTACACAAAACACAAATCATCTCCAATCATCAAAATTTTGGACAACACGTGCTCGATGCGGATAGATTACCGACTGATCAAACTACTTTTGACTGATGTAATATCCGTATAACAGTACAGTAATGAGCTTAGCTTACAAAACGTCGTTCTTATAATTGTTTCTCAACTAAAACTAGTAATATTATGAAAAGCGATTTATTACCGGTAATTACACACGCGGCGGTACATAATCCTGCTAATTAATCAATGTGCAGCGTTCTCGTTTTGAACCTCTGATTTTAATTAAAACTGTAGGCACACACAAATGTACATACACATATACATATATATATATATATATATACATCCTTTTTATACTTGTACATTTTTTATTAAGACCTTTTTACTAATTTCTTTTTTAGAAACATATTTGTGACATATAGTAAAAACATTGAACATAACAAGGCGTATAATTATAAATATTTCTAAATAAATTATAGGAATATAATAATATATTATCGCAACGACCATAAAACATTTACATGTACCTACTCTGATGTTAAATAATAAGCGTATCGCTTCCTAAATTCAAGGAAAAACGAAACGCCTTACTTTTCGGTATTTTCTTATTGCCCGTTATGTTTTACAGGAAGCACGTTGGGTGATGGTTCTCGCACATAAATGGTGCTTCATGAAATATTAGCGGTTAACTTTTACACTTAAAGACATTAGATGTTGATAGTCAACAACAAATATGTTTTGATTTTAAGAAGTAATTGTAAGTAATTAAGTTCATAAATATAGTATATTAAAATGGTGGGACTGGAGGCATACATTTTCACAACAATCCCCTATATACCTATCCTAGGTGAGAAAATTCTAAAGTTTGTAAGTTTATTCCCTACAAATATTAAAGCGAAGAAAAACGTTTGTTTGGAAGTTCACGGAAATTATTTTTGGGTTTATATTTTAAGTAGCGACTCACCCTCGCTCCGCTAGAGTTCGTCCCTAGGTACGTTTTAACGGTTAGTATAAATTTCTTCGATATGAGATATTTTCTCGCAGTAAAAAGTATCCTATATGTTGAATCTGATAACCAGCTATCATAATACCAAATTTCATCAAAATGTGTCCAGTGGTTTTCTCCTGATGCGTTTCAAGAGAGATGGACAAACAAAAAATCTAAAAACTATAGATTAAGCCTCGGTATCGATAAGATTTTCCAAAAAATATTTAATGTACAGATTGGACTCAGAATTTTATTATATGTATGTATGTATTTGTATTAGATGAGTAAGCGCAAACGATTAAAAGGCAGACCCCTATCGTTATAATATGTTCGTCGAAACACTTAATATTGTAAACATTTCCTGCGTAGTGATGTAATTGTAAAAGTGAAATAATAAAGCACATCCTTCTCAGTACTGATAGTATGCACCAGCACGTTACCGGGCAACGGGAGCGTTTTCCTCAGCAGCTGAGATCACGTAGACACTGTTTACGTACACGCGAGACGCAACAACCACGCAAAATCAAACGTACTATTAATATTTAAAACATAAACCTGTTTTTAAGTTTTTCGATTGTTATAACTTCTAGCCTGTTTACCTACGGATGGAATAAATATGTTCTTTTACACGTATGAGTTATCTTTTAATAATCTCTATTATTAGGGGCATTGTGTCCTTTAAAATAATTTAGATATTCAACAAGTGTTATTTCATGACCTATATAACCTAAAATTTAGTATATTTTTCATCTTTAGAACAATATTTGCAAGAAGAATAAGCAAAGTAAGGGCAAATGCTAGCTCAGAAGTAAAATGAGACAAATGTACGATCAACTCAACTTACAATCCACTGTAGCCTCGTCACCAGCTTCTCGATTTTGAGTGTAGGCATCGCTACGCACTGGACACTTAGAACACGACTTAAAGATTGTACTCGACGTGGAAATGCAATGTTATCTAAATAAAAACAAAACAACACTTTGTAATTACCGTGTTTAAAAGAATATGACTTAAATATTTGTGCATAGCGTTAAGATAAGGTTTAAATGAATTTTTATTCCATAATAAACTGCTAAATTTGTATGTAAAAGGAAACGACAATGAATCTAGAATCTAGATTATTTAATTTAGTCTAAACACTAAAGTCACAGGCGAGCTGACCAACGGAAACATTTAACGATTGATCAGATTTTGATAGTACCTACTGTAATAAAAACCAAAGTTTTACTGCGGTATTATGTTCGCTAGCAAATTCTATAATGGCTATCTAATCAGGGGACTGACATAATGTATTTCTTCTATCATTGAAGAATAGATCTTTTAAAAATTGTATTGAAATGACTAATAAATATAAGGCTATTTCTTTAATTTATTATAGAAAATGATGTTTTTAATTAACCCGTTATTATTTTTTTCGTTTTAAAAATATAGACCATGGATGCAAGTATAAATTTTCTGTCAGGAATAATATTGAAATCCTAAAAACTGCATTTTTTGCTTATTGTTATTAAAAAAAAAAACAAATCAGAAAGGCAACATCCTGGTGCAAGAAAAAAAAAGAAAATGAAGGTCGTTTAAAAATTTATATTAATTATTAATCGAGTAAAATAAAAGACAAGTTACAATATAAACGAATCGAATAAGCAATAAAAGCGAACGAGAATTTTCGAACATTTTTAATAGTTGCTTAAAAATAACGAATTCGTGCTACGGACATTGTTTTACGGAGAACATAAAACTTCCGCCATTGTAAAGAAAAAAAAAACAAATAAAATAAGCCATTTACTTCTTTTAAGCACGATGTTACACGAATTGAAACTATTTTTTAAATATTTAATTTTTCACATCACTTTTTGCACGGCTTTTTGTCACTGGAGTCGAGTTCCAACTGACGAAGCTCAGGTGTTAAACAAAGTAGGCGTTGATTAATTTATTCTGTTATCATTGTTATCAGTTTATCACGTATTGGATACGTGATACAGACGCTAAGGTATGTATGTACACAGCACTAACATACCTAGTATCTACGTATACTACAATTCAAATTAACACTTCCATAGTTACTCGTCTTTTTTTCAAGTTCACATATTTCACACTATTAGAAAGGTTAAATATTACTCTGAACTGCTATATCAACAAGTATACTTATAAAAACTCCGAATGACAATAAGTTAGTGAGGTAACATTTTTTTTTTCTAATATTTATCGTTGGTGCCCCCAAAAGGTACTCCTGAGAGCCATTGAACAAAAGAATTGAATTGAATTATTTTATCGTTCTATCCATACTAATTATATAAATGTGAAAGTAAAGCTGTCTGTTTGTTTATCTTTCCACGCTTAAAACACTAAATAGATTTCAGTAAAGGCGAGGACATAGTTTGCATCCTGAGAACGGATATAGGCTGCCCTTGATACCCACCCCGCTTATAAGGCGAGTGAAGCCGTGACCAAAAACTAGTATTTAAACAATAATAGAAACAATACAGGCCTTTACAACGAGCTGGACGACTTATTATTGATGGATTAATACGACCAATGAAAAAAATTAAGTTTTCTCTACGTATGCATATCTCTACACGATGTTTTATTTCACTGTATTATCATGTAGTAATCGTGTTAAAAATGAGAATCTCATACGTGCGAGATTATAATTAAATCGGCTTCACATAATATTTCAAGCGAGCTATTAATAATAGCTTACAATTATTGCTCTAAATATACATATATGTACATAATATATATAGTACATATCAATTTATCTTTTTCTCCTTAAATAATATTGTATTATTGTAACACTCTACTACTATTGATTTTTTTTAAGAATCAAACACAGGTACGCTCCTACCCGTTATATTCTGAAGGTAACTTTCATCTCTTCAATAACGCAGTCGGTCCCCTGACTACCTGAGCTAAAAATAAGACGCAAATATTTTGTATTTGCTAACTTGTCAGTGGAATAGTTAGCGCCGTTTCATAAAAAAAAATCCAAGATAATATACTTCATTTTATCGTTTAAACTGTCATAATGGGTACGAGGCAAGTTTACTTTTTTTTTTTACATGATAACTTGTAAATATAAATAGGAAAACCCCAAATGCATATTAAATAATTATAATTAATTAACAGGGAGAAAAATAAACTCAACATTTATTATTTTTAATTTAGAGTACTGATGTTATCTGTGCATATTATATAGAGTTACGCTTACGATATTAGATTATCTGTAGATAAAACAAGGCTTCCTGAAGTTAATGTTTGAAAAGAGGTTTTATCAAAAAGTATCTAACAAAAATTAATAAAAAATCAATAGTAAGTGTAGCACAGTAGCGCTCTACTCGCCTGGACGAACATTATCAAGTGCTACATATGTATTATATGTATTAGTTAAAAAAAATATAATTGATACTAAGCGCTATAAACATAAAATCTATACATATAATGAAAGTGTAACTGATCGCTGTCTGTACGTGAAAGATATTTGAGGAAAACTATTATAATCTCCGAAACGGCTAGACTGATTTTGACGGGACTTTCACTGACAGATAGCCAATGTTATAAGGAGTAACTTAGGCTACTTTTATTTCAGAAAAAGAATTAAGATTCCGCTCAAAAAAATTAAAACGTATCTAGGATGCACCCGAGCGAAGCGAGTGTAAATCGCTAGTATATATATAGATTAGGTAGTAAAAGGACACAAGTGTAGCTTGGCATTATCTGTGTAATTCAGGTGATATCGTTTGAGAAACAAAACCTTCCAGCGATAACCGATGGAATGTCAGATAGTCTGACAAAACAATACATGTGGACGAATGCGAGGTAATGAGGGATTATAGTTCAATAATACAAACATAAAATAAAATCTTATCACACACAATTTATGAGTTGCAAATACTTTGCGTTTAACAATATAGATATTTTAGTACATATACAGTACAGTAGCAAAAGGACTGATTTCAAATATCAGTTAAAAGTTCATTCATAGGATATATATTAAAAACTTAAATAAAACAGCTTTAAGAGTAAAAAACCGTCCCCTTTTTGAAGTCTAACTAACTAAAACATAAACGATGGTCGAGTACAAAAGCAAAATAATGTGTATTTTTAATGTATAAGTATGTAGGTATAGTTAGAGTAAAAAGCTATGTTTACCCAACAACCACAAATAAAGGGGCGTGGTGGATTTCATTTGCAAATATATAAATACAATATTTGCCAAGCAATATTACATATGCCTAAACGTACTCATAGGAGAGAGTGATTACTCTTACAATTAGCATAAGGTATGAAAGTGAACAACAAGCGTGAATGTGTTTGTTCTATTGTAGTAAACAGCGGGAACTCGTAGGAAAATAAAAAAGTCAAATAATGTTTCTCATCTCATGACATTATAATCTTATATACACTTATAATGGCATTGTACTCCAGAGGTCGCAGGTTCAATCTTAATAAAAATGATGATATAATTTTTTTGTTAATTAGCTTGTCTTTGCTCTACTCGTGCAGTCTCTTATACGAATCTAGCAACTTTTTCGGTTTTTGTACAATGACATAATACGAAATAATAAAAAATTATGAGAAATCTTCGAGGTAATAAACAAAAAATATATGCATTTATAATGAAAACAAAGCAAATGTTTCCTTTCAATCTCAACACTGTAGTGATCATTTCACTATTTATATTTTGTGACTAATATACTCAAGGTATTTAATTATACTCCAAAGTTAATCCCATAAATATTATAAATGCGAAAGTTTGGATGGATGTTTGTTACTCAATCACGCCAGAACAGCTGAACGGATCTGGATGAAATTTGGCACAGAGATAAATTATAATTTGGGATAGCACAAAGTTACTTTTTATCCCGGAAAATGTACGGTTCCCGTGGGATAATTTATTTTTGTTTCTCACTTGTACTCTATGGCGAAAATGCAAGTACCACTGACAGTTACGAGATGGCGCTATATGACATTTTTAGCATGAGAGCAGATAGAAAGAAGCTCTAATAATTAATTAGTTAAAATGTGTTTCTTTTTTTGTGAAAGTTGAATGTTTTTTTCAGAAAAGACAACCATAAAGACAAACTAAAAAAACAAAACTTTATCAAAATGCAAAATTTCATCTAAATACAGCCGTTTCGGAGATACACGCTGCTCATTTAATATTATACGATCTGCTGTAGCCATCATAGATGCAACACGTGGCGTCCTTTACTTCCTTTTATGCACAATAATGAGTTAATTAAATTACAATGCGATTAATCAATTATATTACTTTTATATTCTATACACAGTATGAGAAGGAACTCTATGTCTGTACTTTCCTGTCAACGATGTGACTCGTAAAGTACTGGAACTTCTGAGAAACTAAAAGTAGAGATTCAAAGGAAGCGAATTAATAACGCAAATTTCAATCACAGTAATATAAACATTCTAGCGACTCAGCCTCGCTCCGTTCGGGTTCGTCCCTTTTAATGCTTAGTGAAGATTTCTCAGAGATGAGATATTTTCCCGCAGTAAAAAATATCCTATATGTTGACCCGGATAACCAGCTATCATCATACCAAATTTCATCAAAATCTGTCCAGTGGTTTTCTCGTGATGCTTTTCCAGACAGACAGACACAACATTTTTAAAAACTATAGACTCGGCCTCTGTTTCTATAATAACGACTATTTCAATGAGATTTCCCAAAAAATATTTTATGTACAGATTCGATTCTGAAACAATTTCATTATATGTATAAATAAACAAATTCATCAGTTACATTTATGCCAAAACTATAGTTAACGTTTACTGCGCTTCGATAAAATAGAACAACCAAAAAACAGCAAAAAATTAGAAATACTTCTTTAGAAATCCGTTGAAAATGGGAATAGTAAGATCATGATAAACAATATACATATTTTCAATATATAATTTAATATTACAAGACGTTATAATAATACTTTTTTCCTATAAGCTTTAAGCTGAATTTTTCGTCATAATCACTCTTTACGTACGCAGTACGTAAATTTACGTACTCTGAGTACGTAGGTAGACTACCTACTATTTAGATTCTAGAAAATCTTTTATGAATATAAAGCTATACCATTTCTGAGTAACATACATTGTTTTCGACCTAACTATGCGAGCGGAACCGCAGAATAAAAATTTATTTAGAATAGGTAAAAACAAAATCCCACATGCATTTTGTTATTAGAAACAGAAACAAAAAAAAAACTTTATTATGCCCGCTGCGTAAAATGCCTGCGTGTAAACCCGGTCTTGTGACTTACCGTAGTTTCTGTACGCAAACTTCAGTTGGCCTCAAAGGGTCTTTTGATCACATTAAAAATAGGACCGTTTGGCAACAAAAAATATTTCGAGTTGATTAAACGTTTTTCCGTACAAAATGTATGGGAAAAGATTTTGGCGATTTCTGTCATTTCTAGTACTCATACTTTAAATGGTCCCATAGTCTTTTGATCCCTACATGAAATAGGATCGATTGACATAAAAAAATTTTTTTTGGTATTTTAGCAATTTTCTCGCTGACTGTACATTTTTTCCAAAATCTGTGAATGCAGTTCAGAATATCTCAAAAAGTTATGGATGGTCTCCTAGGAATGTTTTCCTGTAACTATAGTATTTAAGGTACCTGCCCTTACTGTCCCGTCTCAAAAATCCACCCTGTGTATATATATATATATATATATATATATATATATATATATAATAAGGTACTGAGATGATGACACAAAGATTGAGATATACAGAAAAGTAATTTAAAAAACACAAATAATAAGAATTCTAGCCGTTCAAACATAACATACCAAGAGAATGTTCATTCATAAACTACAAATCTTCTCAGCTTGCCCAAGTTTCCAATTTTACACCTTACACCATAGAAAATAGAATTGACATTAACATGCAGTTGTTTAGAAAAAACTCAAAACTTTCACTGTGAACAAACTAAGCTTCACCAACACTCAAAAGAAAGCTCTTATGTACAACACTTTACGGGGGACTTTTGCATGAATTATTGTTATACAATTGTATTTTTTTAGTATTTTGATTGGTTCTCACTTTAATCACTCTTATCACAAGCACACAAGGTATGAATTAGAGCCAAATTTCCTTATTTAAAAACTTAAATTAAGTCCGTGTGACCGTTACGTTCACCCAGCAATGTCTACGTTCGAAAAGCGACTGTTTAAACACAGCCTAAACCGTCACGGTCTAAGTCATGTTCCCACATTAATCGTACACGTACTTACTCACTAAAAATGATGAAAAATCAAATTAGACCTCTCATAGTAACGACATAAAGAATATATTTGTGTGGAAACATCCATTGGATGAATAATAGGTGCAGTGGACTTCTCAACATTCAAAGTTTTTAGATGAGTTACAATGATTATATCATTTTCTATTTATGCGCTTTTAATATTTCTTAATAATTTTAATAAGAGGTTACCAAAAACTTGAACCGTGTGTCTTGAAAATTTGAAACGTGTCAAAATTAACTAACTTATCTAAGGTCCTGTGTTTTATACATATCGCAGCTTATATATGTAGGTATTACCTAACAGATCTTTTCAAAAGTTAAGTTTATTTTTAAGATATAAATATAAATTAAATAAGTAATACGTATGTGCATGTCACACGCCCGTGTAAAGTACACGATCTTCACTTAAGTACTTCGTCTTAGGTTCAACACCCGCATGAGGTAAATATTTATAGGAGTCACTTATGTAGATACTTACCGTAATCAGAAAGTTAAGGTGTACCTTATGGAACAATCTTATTTTATCGCATAGAGTAAAAAAGAAATGATAAAAAACCTATTCCAGTATTACTACAGAATGGTTATTCAGCTTCCTATTTTAAATAAAACCTCCTTTTCACCAATTTTCAAAGAAGAAACTAGAATAAGAGCAGGTAAAATGAATTAAATTGACAACAACAACGAATCAAAATCAACAACAATCAAGGCTAACAACAACTATTTGCTAACCTATTAGCTTGGAATTATTTCAACGATGCGCACGCGCCGACGTGCTGTGAAAACATACGAGACGACATATGTTCAAACAGTTTCACACCGACTCCATCAGTACAACGACTGTAATTATAATAGAGGAAATTCACTTTTACATCATAAACAATAATTTAGATAATTGTACGAAGCATATTAAATTTAAAACAATTTTTCGTCAGCCGCAAGGTTACATGCGGTCGTGTAACAAAGTCAAGGATTTTATTCTATCCATCGCATATCCAAGACATATTGATTGGGATAATTAACAATAGACTATAACTGTAGCGTGACATGTATTTTAAGATCTAAGGTCGTTGTCGCTAATAGGAACGTTTATAGAATTATAAATTCATTAACAATAGATGTTTGTTTAACACTTAGTATAGATGAGTTTAAAAATAAAATCAATTAAATGTAAACTAATGTACCTACATACACATTGAAATATGTCTTATAATCGGAATATTCAGTCTAGACTGGGTAATATATCTCAAAACGGCTCACAATACTGTACGTAGTATATTGATGGTACCTAATATACTTTTATCGTCCCAATGCTGGGCACGGGCCTCCCTTCAATGCGAGGGGAACAGGCCAAAGTCCACCACGCTGGCCAAGTGCGGGTTGGCGGACTTCACATGTCTTCGAAAACTTTGCTAGGTTCTCTCAGACATGCAGGTTTTCTCACGATGTTTTCCTTCACCATAAGACAAGTGGTAATCATGTTGGAAATGTTTCGCACATGAAAATACTAGAGTTGCGAGAGCCGAGATTTGAACCCGCTTAACTCGGTTCACATTAGCAAGCGAGCGCGTTACCACTGGGCTACTACTATCACTGTAAGTGTATGTGAAGGCTTTTCTTGCATATCGTATACATGCAATAGATAAAATATGCGAAATAAGTCTTCAAGGACGCACTCATAACATCTTAGCAAAGTGTTATCTCAATCGGATGCATGCTATCGCAACACATTACGAGCGTACAAACAATTAAACAAAAAAAAAATGTTGCAGTAACAGAAAGAATGACAACTTCCTGTCGGGAAGTTTCGTGACAGTAAACAAACAGACGTACATACTTTAACTACATTAAGTCGTCAACAGGTCGATTTTAACGTTGTTTTTACCGAATACACTCAAGATTGTTTATTTTGACTGACATAAGTTAACGATTATTGCGAGTGGTGTAATTTCATCTCTCGAACGAGGCCTGCTAACGTTCTTTGCACATTGCTGTTGTTCTTCCGCATAACAAAAAGCGTAACATAAACATGCCCAGAAAACGACACGCCAACTGACGAAAATAGACGTGCGGTTGTCAGTCACCGTCTTCTGTAACCAAAGCTCGAATAAATTAGTTCGATGATTTACCAGGGCCAGCTCGGCGATTAAGTTTCGTCGTAACATGTGGAAGTTTTGTTCTAAAACCTCAAATATTTAATTTATAATAAAAACCCGTATTTCAATACAATTATGTAAAGAAATTAAAGTACTACATATGTAAAAGTGGTTACTAAAAATATTCTAAATAGTGACATTACGATATGGCTATCAGTCTTGTATCAACACAGCAAAAACTAAAAAAATCTGAAAAATCACTTGCAGCCTTCATTAAAAACTTTGGATTTTTGAAGTAAAACTTGTTTACGCACGCTTTACTTGGGGGGTAAGCTGGTGAATGCGTTAGAAAAAATGACGTACGTTTGTTGCCATGGTAACCGTTGTTATTGTCTGACAAATGATATATAATATTATATTCTTTCCTTAAATGATATTCATATAAATATATGATTGTAATATGGCTAATATGCGTTATTTTTAGTATCGCACCTATCCTAATTATTTAAAACATAAATTGAATTTCACAAAGAGTACCGATAACCTACAGAAGTTTAACTTCTTGCGCGTGTACACATTCATACAAGCACTCTTTAATTTTTTTTATATATATACATATGTACATTTACCAACCAATATACCTGTAACTACGAAACAAGACACAGACTTGATATAAACAGTTCGATGCGCAGTCACTAAAGATAACGGATTGTGTGACGATACGACTATGCAATTGAGCCTGTACCGTAACGTGCCTTACTGTTTTTTTTACAACTAAAGCATATATTAAGCACATATTCGATCTAAGCATTCTATAAAAGCGGAAATCACTCATAATTTGAAATTAGGCAGGTAGATTCCTCACAGGGAATAGGTATCTGCTAAGAAGGAAATTCAACTTCGAAAGGAAGATTAAACTTTTAAACGCTGCGAGTAGAGCCACGGGCAAACGCTTACTACATTCAAATTTTCATGAACAACAAAATTGAAATACTAATCAATAAAACAATTTAAAGGAAATGCCTTTAAAAACAATGTGTCCTAGAAAAATAAACTATCTTAACCCAAAGGCTACTCAATTTCTTTCTTTTAGACTTAAATAAAAAAATAAAAATAAAAAAAAAAACAAGAAAAAAATGTCTATCTACCAAATTGTACGCACTAACATATAAAAATCACTTAACCTCGGATGCGAAAAATATTTACGCAAGATCGAATTATTTATATCACGACATTATTATTATCTGCTGCGACTACTCTACGATCATTGCTAGAATCAAGTTACGCAAAATAAATAAAGCGAAAAATAAAAAAAATTAAAACAACAATCTAGGTCAAGGTTTTTAAATATACATCCTCAATCCTAAAAAACAAGCATTCTACAAATGTCATCAAGACCTAAACACGTGGACGTTCTAAATCTATACAGATAAATAAAATTAAAGTGTCTGTTTGTAATGTCAAAACAACAGCTTTGCCCTAAACTCATATGGAATTATATACGGTACTTATAAGAAAAACATAATTTTTAATTTTTTTTGTCTGTGTGTTTGTTCCGGCTAATCTCCGAAACAGCTGGATCAATTTTAACGGGACTTTCACTGGCAGATAGCTGATATTATAACAAGTAAATTAGGCTACTTTTATTTTAGAAAAAAAATTAGGGTTTCACTCAAAAAAAATAAAACGTACCTATGGACGCACCCGAGCGAAGCGAGCGTAAGTCGCTAGTTAAAACTATAATCTTCTTACCTCTGTTATCACTAATAATTAAGAGCCTGTTAATCCCTTCACCAACCAGTATTTGATAACATTATAACTGTCATATCAATAGTATGTTAAATTACCATAATCTTAGAATGACAAACTATAACTTTTAGGTATACTCGTAGCATATAGCATCTGACATAAAATACACATATCGGAACATACTACATACTACATATCGGAATATTGTATGTGTTTTTTATTGCTTTTTCATGCTGTAACGATTGATTTGGATGTTATTTAGCGCACAAATAGACTATGACCTGGAGTTATACATATGCTACACATCCATACTGTCAGATATTTTTTTATGGTGCTCAATGATAAACGAGCAGATAGTCCACCTGATGGAAAGCGGTACCTGTCGCATAACATCTATCGTTTCATGCACTTAGGTCTTATGTAACAAAAATGCAGAACCGCAGTGCATTGTCACTGTGAGGTCTAAGATGATATATGTACCTCTTGCCTGTAATTGCGCTGGCTACCTTATCCTTCGAACCGGAACACAACAATGCAATCATTGTTGCTTGTCTGGAGAAATAGATAAAGGGATGGAACCCATCCAGTCGGAATCCTCAGGCTTGACAGAGTCCTACCACGGTACCCAAGGACATAAAAACACCCCAAAGAAGTATCCTTAGTTTATAACGATGAATACTTTCAATTAGTCCAGTCGACGAGAATAGATAAATCATCATAGGTCTATTGGGTATATGTACATATGTATTAAGAACTCTTCATAGAGTACACCTTCATCTGACATTGTTCCATGAGTATTTGTTTACATGCCGCCTACCGCGCAAACATGAGATCGTCATACTATCAACATATGAAGTCTTATCACAATCGGCTTAGCACAAGCTAATCACTAAACAACCTTTTCGCACCCACGCCGCTGTCAGCATAAAAGCATCAAATATTATGAAATCGGCAATCGTGCATAAGCAATTTTGGAACATATGTATGTACACGTGTTTTATTCGACGATACGTTTGGCTCAGTTTGTAGTGACCTTACTTGCGGTGCCAGCGGTCGCGAGCTCGAGTCCCGCTGGGGGCATTTATTTGTGTGATGAGCACGAATGTTTGTACTCCAGTCATGGGTGTTTATATATATAATATGTATGAATTTCAAGTTATTTATGTGTAGTGTATTAACTATCTGGTATCCATAACACAGGCCTCGTAGCTTACCATGGAACTAGATGGTGCTGTGTGTTAATGTCCCAAGGTATTTATTTATTTATTTATTATTTGGATGGTAGATATTGTGCGATACACATGTATAATATTAAGGTGTAGAGGTGCATATTTTTTTTATACAAGAGTCCTTATCACAGATAAAACTAAAATAACATTTATAACCACGCAATCAAAATTGCAAAGGGCTAATAATTCAGCATATAAAATCTCACAACTGAGAAAAGCCATGTATCATTTAGAGGAGAATGAAGGTGTAGAATTCACACATCTTGTAATAACTAGTTAACTTGAAAATGCGAGAGAGATCGAGCTGTCTGATGATGATGATCTGTTTCTAAAACGTACGTGTTATCAGACAGACCAATACTAATCTAAAACGGCTTGTAAAAATACTGGCAATGATTAAACTAGTCTATATTAGAAGTAACAATAGTAGTAAGAAGAGTAGTAAGAAGAGTAAGAAATGTCTAGAAGAAGAAGTAAGTAAGAAGAGTAAGAAATATCTAGACTAGTCGCTATACTAAAAGTAACAATATGATGTACTTTATCATCTCTAGAAACCTTTATGTATACTTTTTTTTTTAAACCTTTTAGTACAACGACTGACACACTAAGGCTTCACAATCTAGACCAAATGATATAAGCATTAATAATTTTATTCCATTAATAAAAATATTTAAACAGATAAGAGAGAAACAACAAACTGCCTATAAAAGAATAAAGTTTCGTCAGATTAAAACGTGTTTGAAGTAAATAATTGTTCAATCTATTTCATTTACAAAATGGGTTAATGTCACATAGTTTATAATACGATGACGAAGCATAGAAAGGTATTTTAAAATTATATTAAGGCTCGTTCAAGTTAATATTTTTAAAGCATAATTTTCAGAGGAAGAATCTTACAGTTCCTAGGCATATCATAAGAATAATATACATACCTAAATATATATATATATATATATATATATATATATAAACATAAAAAAATCTATGTTCTTATTCTACTTACACAGCATCCTTAAAGAAAGATTATATTTCTAACTAATTTTAGAATACCTCAGTTTGACTACACTGATGACATGCTATTACGATTTTATTAAACGTTTTGTTCAAAAAAAATAGAACAGAAAAAAGTGCACCTTAAGAACAACCCTCCTTAAGAGTCTAACTGGTTGTAATTTTGAGATCATGATCAACTAAAATACTATAAAATTACTAAACATATTCGCGTAAATGTGAAAAAGTACCATTTCGCTTTTCTTCCAAATTATTGTACCTACCTATATATTGTGGGTAGACACATTCTGCAATAACTATATCTTTTGACACGTCAAAATCCTTAGTCTCTCCCGTGACTATAATAGCTATACATAAGTTGTAACACATCCGAAACGTCGGGAACAAAAAAAGTAAAATAAAAGCGCGAAAAAATAATTTTGTTCAATATGTCAAGTTCTCGTCTAAATCCAAGGAAGCATAACACAGAATATATGATAACAAATGTAATATTACCGTATTAAGGAAACACTGTCGCGCATATTGTTATTGTTCCACTTGCGCTTCGCCGAGCTAAACAAACCACTTCGACGAAGCGTCCTGACTCATGATTAATTTTAACGACTCGAAACATGTCCAGTGTCCACACTAATCTGACACAATTAAAAGTAATTCGCACTGAAATTTGTTTGGCTGCGGTCGGCTTATCCTTATTTAACTTTTTGTTACCAATATTATTCGCGGTTAAATTGTTTATACATTCATTACATATTCTTCTATTTTCGTTACTTTATTGTAATTCTTGGTCCGGAGAATGTCCACTATATATATATAATAAAACTATGGACGAACCCGAAGCGAAGCGAGGGTTAGACAGTTTTAAGTTTTGTTTTTAAATAACTCTATTTTAGTATGTTTGATAACGATCATAATATAAATTAAGCGAAGAGAATATATTACGTAATTACTCGGATATTTAAAATGACAATAAATAACCATGACCTTCACCTCTATGGGCATTACATACCGATATGTACATTAAATTTAATTAACAATAAAAAATAATAATAAACCTGTGAATGTGACCCCACACTCGACGAATACGTCTGAAGCCACGAGACGGTTATAAAACTGTACAATATGTAAACGTTTTTTTACAGCCGCTATCCGAAGTTTTGTTATTGCCAAAATCTTGCAATAAAAGAGCCTCCGGCCACCGAACTATAAAACAGAGACAGCATAGAGCGGTTTTATTGCCGTATATTTTCAGTTCGTAGCTGAGGCAGATAGATAGGTAGAGTGATTTTAAGTAAACATGACATTGAAATTTTTTGTGGTAACATGCCAAATTATTATTTTATTTATAACTAGCTGGGTTGATTCCCCCTACGAACTTTCATCCCCATATTCACTCTCTTAAGGGATAATTTCCGGTATAAAAAGTATCCTTTATCCTTCCCAGGGTCTCAAACTATCTTCTTACCAGATTTCATCTAAATCGGTTCAGTAGATCTAGAGATTACCCCCTACAACCTCACAAACTTTACCTCCTTATAATATGTATTAATATAGATAACTAGTTATTAACAATTACAATAACAACACTTCTTTCCAGAGTAATAATACCTATAATATAATAATATATTTGTATTTTTCCAATAGAGATTAAAACTTCATTGGGTTTGTTATATCTACTCTACTTACATATAATTTTATTCTTTATCATAATAATGATAAATCCGCTTTAAAAAAAATCCTAATAGACGTTAGGTTATTCCCAATTTTAAAGACAATTGATTGATTACAATAAGCCTAATGTACTACACACTTAATACACACGTCGCGCCATTTATCTGAGATATAATAACGATAATATTATGAATAATAATTACATAAACTTTTAATTTTGTTTATTAGTTTGGGTTTGTGAGAAAATCTTATAATTCCATTCCACCGTTTACTGTTAGATGTGCGGAGTGTTTTTGGGAGTGACAAGTCTTCAATGTTTATGTTATAAATTATCAACAGATACATAATAATAAAATTCTGAGTCGAATCTGTATATTAAATATTTTTTGACAAATACTGAAATATCGATACAGAGGCTGAATCTATAGTTTTGAGAATTTTTGTCTGTCTGTCTGTCTGTCTGGGAACGCATAACAAGAAAACCATTAGACAGATTTTGATTAAATTTAGTATGATGATAGCTGGTTGTCTGGGTCAAAATATAGGATGCTTTTTACTGCGGAAAAATACCTCATCTCTGTAGAACCTATACTAAATGTTAAAACGTAACCAGGGACGAACCCGAGCGGAGCAAGGTTAAGTCGCTAGTAATACAATAAAATAATATAGTATATACTCCAAAAACATTAACTAAACTTACATAAGACATATGTACATAAATAATAGATGACCAACATAATATGGCCGATCAGGACCATGCATCGAAACGTCAAAGAAGATCAATGGTTTAAAATTTAAATTGATTTGATTTTTTCCTTAAAACTAAAAATATTCATAGAAATAAGGAAATAATCACTTAGCAACTAGGTACAATACATTGAAGTGTACGCTAGAGAAGCCATAACATATATTTAATCACACTCGACAATCGACAAAAGGCAAACGTTCTTCAAATGTCCATCTCAAAAAATCTGCTTCCGAGCAGATCTATTTTAAACAAACGTGATTTATCAAAATGAAGGTGATCTCAAAGATATTTAATCAAGTAATAAAATACAATCGATCGTAATCGATAGTCGCAAATGAGAGGATCACGTTGCCAAAGAGTTTGCTAACAAACTGTGCATATCCGTACATCATGCCGTACATTCTAAACGTGTGACGTGCCGCCGCAAATATTTACTCTCTCTACTTATATGTGTTCTGGTTCCAGAACGACAGAAATAAATCTATACAGATTAATAAAATTGAAGTGTCTGTTTGTAATGTCAAAATAACAGCTTTATACTAAATGCATATGAAAGTATATACGGTACTTATAAGAAAAACACAATTTTTAAATTTTTTGTGTCCGTCTGTTTGTTCCGGCTAATCTCCGAAACGACTGGGCCGATTTTGACGGGACTTTCACTGGCAGATAGCTGATGTTATAACGAGTAACTTAGGCTACTTTTATTTTAGAAAAAGAATCACGGTTCCGTGCAAAACCAATAAGACCCATGACATTGTGAACAAAATCCGCGTACTTAGGGACGCACTCAAGCGAAGCGAGGGTAAGTCGCTAGTTAATAATACAGTTACATTAATTAGAAGAGTTTATTTTAAATGTAAGCACTCGTCCTCTTTATGGTGTATTTGTGGAGTGAGTTATTAAGCCGGCTCCGTAGAATGTAGGTCGAAGGGTAGTTTATTTTAAAGCAATCACAATTTTACAAAAATGGGTGTTATACTTTCTTAGATTTACGCGAATATTTGACTTTGAACCAAAAATCTAAATTAATCCGCGAAAAAAATCCGAAAATATAGTTTTATTTAAGATGGGTATATTATGGTCAAGGCAAGTGCAAATAAATAAAAAAAATATTATAAAGTATTATTAAACAACTGGCATAAAAATTTAACTAGAAGTTGGAACAATAAAGCTGTATTTTTTTTCATACACACATAAAAAAAAACAATATAAAAATATTATATTATTATTAAAAAAAAATAACCTGTTTATTTGGAAATTGGAACTTCTGCGGATATAACTCCTGCAGCCGCTGGCAGAGTTGAACAGCACTTGTTGCTATACGCGCCATATTCAGAACCACAAAATATAACAAATCCTCAAAAACAAGCTCACTATTTTATAGGAAAAAAAAAAACCAATTGTTTTATTGTATACTTCTTAGGTCAATCTACGATAACACACCATAGAAAAGATACGATAACACAAAAAATTCTTGATTAAACCATTCTAACTCACTATAATATAATTAATTATCACAATATTGCCAACAAGGTTCAATAACTTCATTATTGAATTTGTAAAACATTCGTAAAAACACTAGAATTTACGAACTGGTTTAAGTGAAGCGAAAGACGTCCGCACAGATCGCAAGGCGGTATCGTACTGGCCGACTGGCGTGACGAGTCGTCTGTAGTCTGTACTCTACTGAAGTCCGTATATTTTACTTGAAGACCTAATATATTCTACGAAGCGCTGAAATTGCCAGTTTTCATGCAAGGTTCTCAATGGGAATTAATATTTCACTGCATGATTTCTTCGAAAATTATATTTTCATGTAAAAGTACAGTCAGTCCTGAACGTATGAAACCTTGAATTTTCCATAGAACTCATAATTTTCACGTTATTGTGAGAATTGTATTACTTTGGCACACATTCGTAAAAACACTAGAATTTACGAACTGGTTTAAGTGAAGCGAAAGACGTCCGCACAGATCGCAAGGCGGTATCGTACTGGCCGACTGGCGTGACGAGTCGTCTGTAGTCTGTACTCTACTGAAGTCCGTATATTTTACTTGAAGACCTAATATATTCTACGAAGCGCTGAAATTGCCAGTTTTCATGCAAGGTTCTCAATGGGAATTAATATTTCACTGCATGATTTCTTCGAAAATTATATTTTCATGTAAAAGTACAGTCAGTCCTGAACGTATGAAACCTTGAATTTTCCATAGAACTCATAATTTTCACGTTATTGTGAGAATTGTATTACTTTGGCACTTCGTAATACCAATTAACTTTATTATAAAGCATATACTTGTATCCACTAAGACGGTGTTTAAACGTAATTCATGAATAGAACGTTTGAAGTCAAAGATTAAAGGTATTTTTTTCTAAATAGCTTGTTGAAGTTATCACTTATCAGTGATAAATGACAAGATCTCTCAACCGGGAAGAAGAATTATCAGTTTATTAGAATAATCTTGATTAAAATGTCTAATTAGTTAGGATTATTAAAGCTCATACTGATTGTTCATTAGCAAGGTTTTTTTTTTGCTGGACAAAGGCAATTGTATTATTTTCTAATATAATGTACCTTTGCAACATCCGATAATCTCGCTTTGGTCGGGTGCGTCCCTAGCTACGTTTTAATTTTTTTTAACGGAATCCTAATTCTTTTTCTAAAATAAAAGTAGCCTTAATTACTTCTTATAACATTAACTATACTGCCACTGAGTCTCGTCAAAATCACTTCAGCCGTTTCGGAGATTAAATGAGCTTAGTAGAGCGACATAATCGTCTTAAAGACAAAAAAAAATATATAAAAAAATAGAATCCTATAAATGACTAAAGATCTGGAAAGCATATCAATTATCGATTTTGTATCGATTTAATGTATCGATGTCGTAATAAGGCGAGTACCTAACACTGGCACAAATTAAATGACACCGTAATCCCCTCGATAACGGCCCACGCCGTTGATACCGGGGTGGTAATTAGACACTCGAGCTGACACAGCTCTTTAAATAGACATCAGGTATGATTCTGATCTAAGTTTCAGTACATACAGATAAATAGTTCTCGGAACACTTAGTTATCGTCAAAACACGAAGTTTATCACCAAATCTTTTTTTATTAATTAAAAATAGCTAACTATGACTACATTATTTAACCCCATCTTTATACAATTATAAATGCGAAAGTTTGGATGGATGGATGTTCGTTACTCAATCACGCCAGAACGGCTGAACGGATCTGGATGAAAGGCATAGATATAGTGTTTTTTTTTTTTTTTTTTTTTTTTTTTTATGGGACAAAGGGGGCAAACGGGCAAGAGGCTCACCTGATGGGAAGTGATTACCTCCGCCCATGGACATCTGCAACACTACAGGGCTTGCAGATGCGTTGCCGGCCTTTCAGGAAAGGGAGGGAGGGAGATGAAGGGAGGAGGGAGGGAGGAGGAATGTGGAGTGGGCCTCCCGGACTCTCACTTACCGGACGAAACGCGACAGCGTAGTTGCCACTTCACACCGGTCTCCTGTGAGAGAGTGGTACTATACGGGGCGTGCCGGCCCATTCGGCTGCTACTCGAAGGTAACAAGCGTGGCACTACCACTTTAGGTTGTAAGGTTGCACTTTTATATTTGAGCGTTTTAATGGAAAATAATATATTTGATTAATTTGTAATGATTTATGTATGTCTATGGCATGTGGTTACGTGATATTGGCCGATAAGAATGTATTTAAAAAAATAAAAAGGATGCGGAGATTCTTTTGTTTTCCCCGCGATTGACAGAGGGGCAGATCTCGGTACCATCCTGTAGTGACTAGTCATAGATTGTTTGTAAAACTGAAAATGTTTATTGTAAAAATTATGTAACTAATTATTTAAAAGATTAACTGTTGAGTTTCTTGCCGGCTCTTCTCAGCAGCACTGTTTTCCGAGCCGGTGGTAGCTTTATACGGACAAACGTACTGACGATTATAAAAGTACTGAATATAAGAATACATGGAACATGTTCGTCTTTTATTGATACCTCCAACAATAGATTAGTCTGGAACAGCACATACGTTACTTTTTATCCCGGAAGAAATGTACGGTTCCCGTGGGATAGATATGCTTTTGTTTTTACAGAGCAAGCGATCAACTATCTATTCTATACTAACTGTTTAAACGTACCTACGGACGAACTCGAGCGAAGCGAGGATGAATCGCTAGTAAAAATTAAAAGACCATCTTAGATTAGTAATGAGATGTTCGTCTTCGCCTCTCGTTTTTTTTAAATAAGTTTTCCACTAGACTTACCATGATATCAGTGGCTGTCAAGACAGAGGCATTTTCAAACCTATACAAATAAATAAAATTGGAGTGTCTGTTTGTAATATTAAAATAACCGCTTCTTACTAAATGCATATGGATGTATACACGGCACATATACCAAAACAACATTTTTTACAATTTTTGGTCTGTCTGTCTGTCTGTTTGTTCCGGCTAATCTCTGAAACAGCTGGACCGATTTGGACGGGACTTTCACTGGTAGATAGCTGATGTTATAAGGAGTAACCTAGGCTACTTTTATTTTAGAAAAAAAATAGGTTCTCACGAAAAAAAATTTAAAAAAAAAGTATATTTTGGGAAGCAACCTACTGACGAACCCGAGCGAAGCCAGGGTGAGTCGCTAGTGAATAATATATTTTTATATCCATTTCAAAACGACGACACCCCAAAGTTAACCAATCAGAAACATTGAGAGTTTATAAATAGAACTGATAAAAACGTGATCACAATAGTTAGGAGTATTTCAGTAATATAATTATATTATCATAATCGATAACAAATTGCCCAATTATCACGTAAGAGCGTGAGGCAATATGCAAAGTTTTGTCATTAGACGGTGCATGCGAATGCGCAGTACACAGGACGTTACAAAGGAAAACAGTTTTAAACATCAAGAGTACAGTTTTATTTCCCCTTCAGAGAAGTGACTCGCGTGTTTCTGCAATAAAATTAATATTTTGGTGTAATATTCATGGTGTAAATGTTACATTAAAAATAAACGTGAGACAGAAGCGGTTTCTTAGAAGTACTCGTAACACTTAAGTTGGTTACATATGTATAAAATGTTAAAGAATATGTCTGAAAATATCATATATTTGTATTTATTGTTAGTTTAATAAACGCTTAAACACCACGACGTTTTATGTTTTCTAGGGCTATGCACGTTCACCATTAGTACATGTCATGGACTCCATGAAAACATATAATCTATACATATAATGAAATTATAACTAAGCCGAATCTGTACATTAAATATTTTTTGGAAAATCTTATTGAAATAGTCGTTATTATCGATACAGAGGCGGAATCTATAGTTTTTAGAATTTTTGTCTGTCTGTCTGTCTGTTACCGCATCACGAAAAAACCACTGGAGGGATTTTGATGAAATTTGGTATGATGATAGGTGGTTATCTGGGTCAACATATAGGATACTTTTTACTGCGGGAAAATATCTCATCTCTAAGAAATCTATACTAAACGTTAATACGTAAGGAGGAACGAACCCGAGCGGAACGCGGGTGAAACGCTAATCATAAATAACTCTAAATGTAATTTCAACATACGAGATAGCCTTAATTAGAATAACTGTCCCTAAAGTGGCTAATTTCCATATTCTAAACTCGTAACATACCCTCGTTTCGTTCGGGTGCGTCCCCAAGTGCCTTTTGCATTTATTATTAACTAGCGACTCACCCTCGCTTCGCTTTGGGTTCGGCCCTAGACAAAAACAAATCTATCCCACGGGAACCGTACATTTTTTTCGGGATGATATAGCCAGTTAACGGGCTACCTAATTAAAAAAGAATTTTTCAAATCAGATTAGTAGTTCCTGAGATTAGCGCGTTCAACTAAACAAACAAACAAACTCTGCCTCTTTATAATATTAGTATAGATTTATTATTAATTTGACGACCGGCACTCGCTAGAATTCAGGACGTAATTACAAAACATCGAATTTTCTTTAGTTTTCACACTATCCGGAAGAAATTCGCTAAATGATAGTGATAACAAAATTAAGTGAATAAACAGACTGATATTTATAGCAACTTTTTTTATATTATTTACTGATTGATATATGTTTCATAGCAAGTAATAAAGCTCAGGCAACCTGAAAGAAAGACGTAATAACAAACACATACGCATTTACAATATTAGTAAATATTATAGTCTGCCCGTCACCACAGCTGGTCCACCAACCCGCACTTGGCCAGCGTGGTGGACTATGGCCTGATCCCCCTCGCATTGAAGGGAGTCCCGTGCCCAGCAGTGAGACGTTAAAAAGGGCTGAATACAACACCATAGTGTAATTATTATACAATAATAAAACGCGAAGATATAAAAAGTTATTTTACAGAAGAAACATTTTTCTGTCTGTTCGGAAAGTTCTATATTCCGGTCTTACAAACAAACCGAAATTAGATGGCGTCCGTCAATTACTTTAACATCGGGCCCGGTCACGACACCCGCCGGGACGAGCGCCCACTTAACACCTAATCAACCGCGGTCATCGCGGATTCTAAATTCGCATACATACAGTATGAGCAATACGCATATTGTACTTACAAATTGACAGCTTTGTATATAAATATGATAACTATTGATATAAATAAATTACTTCATCGTATACATTCTTTCATTAATTGATTATTTTTGATAAGTGGTGGTATTTTTTTTTAAATAGCCATTCAACAAAGAGATATTAATGATAAATAGAATTAAAATATTTTCTAGATTTTAGTCTGTTTGAGATATTTAATTTGAGAGTGTTTATTCTAGACAATATTTAAAAATTCTATTTAGAAGCTAGATTTAAAAAAAAATGTTAAAGAACATTGGTGTGCTGAAGCCTTGAAGGCTGTTATACTATACCTAAATGATTTTGTTTAAGATGGCACATCTTAGGATTAATGTCGTTCAGGCTGTTTAAGTGTTGATTAAAAATTATAAATTTATAATATTAAAAAAAGTTTAAGCGAAAAATATAGTTACGCTTAGTTTTTTTTTAAATTTAAGGCTATTTACTTAAAGCGGAAGTATTTTTACTCAAACTGCTGGTGGAGATTGTAAAACAAACAATGAAATTTCTGAAACTGAAAATACCTAAAACTGAGGTGTGAGTCAATCTGGTCTTCTCTGAATTACCGACATATTATGAGCAAAAGTATTAAAGAGCCTCGAGTTTTCGTAACAGCATTAGCAATAACGAGGATGTGAGTACAATAACCTCAACCAGACCACGAAGTATCTAGATTTGAAAATATCTCAAGGTTACATTTAAAATGTATCTGTGATCTTATTTTATTATTTTTTACAAGAGAAGTGTTTTACATCTTTATTTGTATACAGCTACCTTAAACATAGCAGCAAAAACCTGACTATCACTACATATTATAAAACAAAATCCCCCGTCGCTTCTGTCTGTCCGTCTGAACGCGATAAACTCAAAAACTATCGAACGGATTTTCATACGGTTTTAACCGATAGATGGAGTAATTTATGAGGAATTGTTGAAGATGTCGGAAAAAATCATGCCGGAAGCTTTATTGGCGCGCGCCGCGTAAACTAATAAAGTTATATGAAAACAATGTTTTAAAGAATTATTCCTCTTATAAAATTCTTCATATTAAACTGCAAGCTATGTGCATTGTACAGTGCATATGTACTTAGGGAGCTTAAGTTGCTAGTTAAAGACATAGAACCTGAACGACCAAGCATCGCTTGGAGTTTTGGACCAATAGTATATTTTTTTTAATATGGTTTAAAAACTAAAAACTTGAATAAATAGAAAAGTAAATACTTTGTATCCAACCGGGATTCGAACCCGGCACCTGTGAATTGTGATTGTCAATCTTGCGTCTTTGCCGCTTGACTACGATGCTCATGCCCGAGCGTGCGAAATTAGCGACCATATTTTGAGTGGGATAATGCAAAAGAAAACCGCACGAAAACTTGAAAACATGCGTTTTCCCAGACATAAGACTAATCTAGATAGATTTTTCGCCCCCGAAAACCGCCATTTATACCCATATTTCAGCGACATCGTTAGAGCCGTTTCCGAGATCGCTGGTATAAATAAATAAATATACAAGAATTGCTCCTTTAGATTATGACTGTTTACTTTATTTTGAGCATTGTCAAGTGAGGCTCAGCCTCGTCTATATTGAGAATGCACTTCGCTTTATCAATGTAACCTTGCTATTATATCATAAAGCGGATATCATGACACTAACGCCGCGAATTTGGGTTATAGATGGTCTTGTTTTCGTGTAGAAATAGATTTTATTGCGCCATCTTTGGCGTCCTTTCCTTGGACTGACGGACGTTAGAATGCTTGCTTGTGAATAATTATAGGAAGTCATTAGATAAACTACATTAATATTATAAATTTGACTGTATGTTTGTTGATTTGACATACTTTTACGCAGTTAAGATTCAACGTACGTATATTTTGCCTAGAGATCGTTTATAGCTCATGGACTTTAGAGTCCCATGGGAATTAGTCTGTCGCAAAACTTACTTAAGAGCGTGCCTTAGCAAATGGAGGCATCTTGTTGTCTAAATAGGTTAAAACGTAAAAAAAAATACCAAAAAAATATTTTTCTCTAGTAACTTATCCTCACTTCGCTCGAGCGCATTCCTAAGTGTCTAACAGAAGCCTAAGTGTTATTCCAGGTCATTTTATATAGATACTAAATTTCATCTAGCCGTTTCAGCGTAAAGTCGTAACATTCAAACATACACATACAAACTTTCTCATCTATACTAATATTATAAAGAGGCAGAGTTTGTTTGTTTGTTTGAACATGCTAATCTCAGGAACTACTAATCCGATTTAAAAAAATATTTTTGCATTATATAGCCCGTTTATTGAGGAAGGCTACAGGCTATATATCATGTAATATATTGACTATCATTCCATACTAACTGTTAAAACGTACCTAGGGACGAACCCGAGGGAAGCGAGACTGAGTCGCTAGTTTATAATACAAGTGCAATTAAAACAATTCTATCGAATAAATATTTACAATCCCCTGACAACGAATAAGTAAAATATTCAAAATTTAGTTGCTAATATCGAGTAATGCTTTTAAAATTTGTTAGTCTAGAATCTAGATAAAATCCTGTCTACGTGACGCTCGACCTAACCTACAGTACTGAGGGAGCACAAACCCATATGTATTTAAAACGATCCATTGTCCATGACGTCAATAGAAGCACCAAACACTAGACCTGAATGGTATCTGATTCAGTACTTAACTTAATCATAATACAATAGCGTATAGACACAAAAAGCTATCTCGATGACTGTATTCGGCTAATCAAATGTAGGTTGCATTAATTCACCCTAAGTAAAAGGTCATACGATAAATAATGATAGAATTAGTCATAATACTAATTTGAATTGCTAAATTTACACAAAATATCGTATTCGATATATAGTTTTAAACCAGCGGACGCAGATTCGATTCTCGTGTAAGGTGTTTATTTGCAATTACTGATTATTACCATATAGATGTTTAAAAATAAAGTACTGCTTAGCAAAGACTTTTTTTATTGTAATTTGTAAACTGTCAGCTTATTTATACACTTCATCTATTTTAACCTAACCTAGTTAAAGTTAACATTAATTCTAACACACTTATCTTATAAAGATAAATAAAATTAAAGTGTCTGTTTGTAATGTCAAAATAAAAGCTTCTTGCTAAATGCAATGAAGTTATATAAATTACGTATAAGAAAAACACAATTTTTAAAATTTTTGTCTGTTTATCTGTCTGTTTGTTCCGGCTAATCTCCGAAACGGCTGGACTCATTTTGAAGGGACTTTCACTGGCAAATAGCTGATGTTATAAAGAATAACTTAGGTTACTTTGATTTAAGAAAAAGAATTAGGGTTCCGCTCCAAAAAACTATAACCTAGGCAGGGACACAATATTTTTGAAACTTAACTTTAAAATATCTTACATATTTCGAATGTATATACAGTACTGATAAGTGTTATTATTATTTCGAGGTAATCGACATCTTGAACCATATTAAATGATATGAGATGTGAAGGATTATCATAACAAAGAGTTTAAACGTTGCAATTACAACAGAATAAAGGCGAAAGGAATGACGAGAACTAATGACGGCACTTTGTTAAGTAACTGCTGATTTTAAAAACAATAGAGTAAATCACATTTTATGTTTAATTTGTATACACTATGCACAACGCAGGAAATATGCTACGTACAAATATTTTTAGGTTAAGAATAACTGTTATAAATTAAACTAGCGACTCACACTCGCTCCGCTCGGGTTCGTCCCTATTTACGTTTTAACGCTCAGTATAGATTTCTCAGAGATTAGATATTTTCCCGCAGTAACAAGTATCCTATATGTTGTCCCGGATAACCAGCTATCATCGTACCAAATTTCATCAAAATCCCTCCAGTGGTTTTTCCGTGACGCGGTAACAGACAGACAGACAAAAATTGTAAAAACTATAGATTCGGCCTCTGTATCGATAGTAATGTCTATTTCAATGAGATTTTCCAAAAAATACTTAATGTACAGATTCGGCTTAGTTACAATTTTATTATATGTACAGATATATTACGTGTTCTATTTAACTAATATGGTTAGTTTTTAAACAAATATTTCATTAGATTGTTTCTATAATAGCTTCCGACCGATTTCGGCTACGGCGACCAATCTCAAATAAAAAAACTTCATAGGAGATATTATAAGTACACAAGTATGCCTGCAACCATAAGTGCATACTTCTATAATTCTCAAGCCCCGATGTGACGGCAATTCAATACGAATCGCCGTCTTTACATGCTCTCTAAGCACGAGTTCGTAGCATTATTAACATCCTAATTCTAGACTGAGACTTTCTTGAAATAATTTGTTCCCAATAAAAATTTTCAACCCTCATTTAACACCCTTCAGGTTTCATTTTTGCAACAAAAAGGAACCCATGTCCTTCTCCAAAGTCCCATCCATCTCTATATTAAAAATCATCAAAATTGGTTCAGCTGTTTATGGCGTAACAGATAGACAGACAGAGTCACTTTCGCATTTATAATATTAGTAAGTAATAAGTATAGACTTTAGACTAACATTCTGTGTGGGCTGCAGAGCGACACAGGCTTAAACAGTTTTGATCCCAGTATACGTGATATTAACTAATATAGTTGGCAGGTAACAAATCGATTTTAATTTATAAACTAACATCAAACAATATTCACACGAAACTATTTCTCGTTTTTGTAACTTCAACTCGCATGGCACAGAGCAATAAATAACATTTTTAACTATCATTAAAAATTTCCAACACGCATTGTTTTAATATAGGCCCAAAACGAGTAACCAAAAAAGAATATATCTATGTATATTATATACTGTGTTGACTGCTAATTATTACAATACCTAATCGTATCAATCTATACAGATAAATAAAATTAGAGTGTCTGTTTGTAATATTAAAATAACCGCTTTTTACTAAATGCTTATGGATGTATACACGGTACATATACCAAAACAACATTTTTTACAATTTTTGTCTGTCTGTTTCTTTCTTGCTGCAAATTATTATATAATTTTGTGGGTAGATACTGTCTGTAATAATTGACTTTTGAGACCTCAAGAATCTTAGTCTCTTCCGTGACAATGTTTGCTATAAAGTATTCGGAGCGTCGGGAAAAAAAATCAAAATAAAACTGAACCTCAGAAAATCTATACTAATATTATAAAGCTGAAGAGTTTGTTTGTTTGTTTGGTTGGTTGGTTGAACGCGCTAATCTCCGGAACTACTAATCCGATTTGAAAAATTCTTTTTGCATTAGATAGTCCGTTAACTGAGGAAGGCTATAGGCGATATATCTTCCCGGAAAAATGTACGGTTCCCGTGGGATAGATTTGTTTTAGTCTAAGGACGAACCCGAAGCGAAGCGAAGCGAAGCGAAGCGAGTCGCTAGTATTAAATATTGATGTAACTTATAAAAAAGAATATCAGTTTTTTGAAATCACAGACAGACTCAAATTTTATTTACATGCATACATATAAAATACAAAGACCTGTAACATTCTTTAAATTATTTCCTTAATCATTTTCTAACGATGACAAGTACAAATTGTAGTTAAACTGTCGTCATAACAAGTTTATTCACACCTAAACGTTTAGGTACTCCTGCACTCTACTGAATGAGAGAAATAAAGTTTACATAGAGTCGTGACATGAGGCCGCTTACGTAAATGTGGACAGTAATCCTTACTAATAATTATTATGAGTTCAAAAATGTATGTCTGTTTATTATATTATCAATATATTATATAAAAATGAAATACCACTCGCTCACTTATTTATTACGAAATCTTAGAACGTATAAAGGCTACAAACTTACTTGGTAGGTGTATTCCTCATTAGATGAATCCACTAACAAAGAATTTAAAGAAATTCGACCCCTAAGGGGTAGAAAAAGGGGTTGGAAGTATGTATGAAAATCCGCTATTTTTCATGTTACGGTGACCAAAATTAGTAACAATCTTTTTAAGTCAAAATATTTGGCAATACATCCTCCAGGGATGAAAAATAGGAGATTATGTGAAACTTAAGAGCGGAGAAATTATATAAACGCGAGCGAATCCACGGGGTAACATTAGTTTAATATAATAAATGCAAAAGTGTGCGTGTGTTATTTACTTCTTCAGAGTTACAATGTCAGTCCAAACGACTTAACATATTTGAGTAAAATTCCAAATGGAGATAGCTTACTCGTATATCATGGGTGGAACGTCTTTGTTACTTTTTCATGCTGTAACAATCCATATATTTTACTCAATAAAATTCAGATATGTTATATCTATACATATAATAAAACTGTGGAGGTCGAATTTCTACATAGCAAAAAATGTTAAAAGCCGAGTCAGGTGGATGTAAGAAGAGAAATAGAACAAATACAATTTTTTTTCAATTTTTTTGTTTCTCTGTTTGTCTGTTTGTACGGGCTAGTTTCCGAAACTGTTGGACCGATTTAAATGAAATTATGCATGGTGGTACCTTATATCCCCTGTCAACATCTTAGATACTTTTAATCCGGGAAAATTAAAGAGTTCCCGTGGGATAGTTAAAAAACTATAGTAACTTATACAGCTTAGTACACAAAAACTACTGATTGGATTATAATGAAACTTTACAGTAATGTAGTTCATACATTATAATAACAAATAGGCTACCGGAAAATATATATATATATATCCCGTGGGATAGATTTGTTTTTGTTTGTCTAGAGTCGAACTCGAGCGAAGCGAGGGTGAGCTGCTAGTATTAAAATAAAACATTAGAAATTTTACTCATATCGATCAACCTACCAAGCGAGCAGCGCCGCGGTCACAAACTAGTAGTAACATAGTTGCGATAACTATAACGTACTAATACCACTCACGATATGCTCTCACATGACTTCGCATACTGCCTGCAATCTTCTAGATAAGCTTATACTGGATATTGTTGTATTGACGTCACATATCTTAAGAAAAACGGCCTTTGCTAATTTTACCCGCGTCGATACATCGACACCTGCTAACAACAACATTATAACTTAACATTGAGATAATTTTAAAAATAGAATGAAACTCATACATTAAAAATTCAAATGCAATAATGCAACACTGAGTAACAATTTTATTCCATACTGGTATCAATAAGATATAAATAAATATGTTGGTAAGCTAGGAGGCTTGTGTTATGGATACCAGATAGTTCATACACTACACATATATAACTTTAAATACATACATATTATAAATATAAACACCCATGACTGGAGTACAAACATTCGTGCTCATCACACAAATGAATGCCCCCAGCGGGACTCAAACCCGCGATCGCTGGCAAAGCAAGTACGGTCACTACAAACTGAGCCAAACTTGCCTTCGCAAGATATACTTAGCTAACTTAGCTTTTTAGGTGTACTAGCATTCTTTAAACTAAATGCCTTATAATTTTAATGAGGAATGCTTGTTGTATAATCTACATATGTATGTCTTTTAAAAATATCTTCTCATGTGTAGTGTGTAAGTTACAGTCAAAACTACTTTTGACTAAAGAGGTTGGTCAAAAGTAATTTTGACTGCAGGCTTTTGTCAATAGCAGTTTTAACTGGCATGTCGGTCAAAACTCTTTTTAAAGTTAAGGAGGTAAGTAGGTTGAAGGTTACTGTTTTAACTGTTGGTTTAACTGTTTTTGTCAGTCAAAAGTAGTTTTGACCACGAAAGAGTTCTGATTGTAACGTATACATATATTTAAGACCGTAATTTCTTTATAAGCAAAGCCATATTTATTTTGCTATTTTATAATATTATATTTATATTTCTGGCAGTTCTCATATTTCACAAAAATACTTATGCTATTAATACGAATAATAATTAAATTACAATTAAACACTCGAATGTTACATCAAATTATAATCGGTTATTAATTTGTTTTTGATGCTAGAAATAATCTTAGCTACATTTTAATCTCAAGTGAAGATATTTCTTGTCCTCAATAATAAAAATTAACGCGTTATATAATTAACAAGTCTTTCTAATATAAAAAAAAAATTATGTATGTATGTACATATGTATCGACGCGCTATACACATACATAGGGACAGACAGACAGCTGGAAGCGAGTTTGTTTTATACTATGTAGTGATGAGTCATGTATTTTAAAACTAAATATAAAACAGCATGATATCATGGACATTATAAATTAAAAACAGTTCAAAAATACAAACCAAGAAAGTGGAATTCTTGGTCAGCGGTATTTTCATATCCAACTAGCGACTTTCCCCTAACTTCGCTCGGGCGCATCTCTAGGTGCGTTTTAAATAGATATAAATAGTTATTAGCTAGAATTAGTTAGCCATGTATTTTTTTTTCGATGTTTCAATAGTTATTCTTTTTTTTTTTTTTTTATGTGACTAAGGGGGCAAACGAGCAGGAGGCTCACCTGATGAAAGGTGATCACCGCCGCCCATGGACATCTGCAAAACCGCAAGGCTTGCAAATGCGTTGCATTTGCAAGCCTTATTCTGCTATTCGGTGCGGAGACAAATCCAACAAACCAAATATAATTGTACCTTTCTGAAACGAACTGCTAAGGTGTGGAACACCCCAGCATCCGTGTTTCCTGCCACCTATAATATAAGGACCTTCAAGGCAAGAGTGAATAGGCATCTTCTAGACAAGCTCGTTCCAACCTAGACCTCATCAGTGCTTCCCAGCGTTGTCAAGCGCAAGCCCATCTAACAATAAAAAAAATCATAAAAATCGGTCCAGCCGTTCTTGAGTTATAAATGGTGTAACTAACACGACTTTGTTTTATATATATATAGAATTATTAGCGTTCTATTTCAAAACGGAGACTGACTACTGCTAAGAAGAGAGATATGGATGAATCATTGTTTTCGAAACGTCAAACACAGTGGATATAAAGACAGGCATTTTATCTAAAAGAGGTGTGGTGTGTAAGTAAATAAAATGGACATTTATCAAAATGATGTTGTAATTGATATGTAATTTTGTTATTAAAAGACTATTTTCTTTTTTATAGAATAAGTGTATAAACAAAAAAATGTTTTTAATATATTAGTCATTACTCATTAGGTTATTTCAACTTGATAATGTGTGGCAGTGGTAGCCCAGTGGTAACACGCTAGCTTAGGAAATCGAGTGATGCGGGTTCAAATCCCGGGTCTCGCACCTCTGATATTTTCATGTGCGAAACATTTCCAACATGATTACCACTTGTCATACGATGAAGGAAAACACTTTAAGGAAAAAGTTTTCGAAAGACATGTAAAGTCTGCTATAACCCGCACTTGGCCAGTGGTGGGCTTGATCCCCTCGTATTGGGAGGTCCGTGCCCAGTAGTGGTACGTTAAAAAGGCTTGAATACAACTTGATAATAGCCTAGGTAAGTGAAAATAGACACAAGTATCGTGTGACAATGCTTTAACGGCGTATCTACTCTTGTCTATGAAATTTCAAACCGGCTAAGTTACCTACTATTGCAATAAAAGTACCTACTGTGCTTGCATTTTATAAGACCACCCACAGTTTGTAACGGCTATTGCTGTTGAATCCGTGTAAATCAAATAAAATTTACAGAGTAGTGAGTTGTTCAACAACTAGCGAATTATTCATAACAAATCTATCCCACGGGAACCGTACATTTTTTCTGGGATAAAAAGTAGCCTATGTGTTATTCTGATGTATGAGCTATATTATTGTAAAGTTCCATTAAAATCCATTCAGTAGTTTTTGCGTAAAAGAGTAACAAACTTAACCTCGCTTCTTGTATTTATAATACCTACTATTAAAGGTAACGCCGCTTTTTGACTTTCATTACGAATTTATTAACTATAGATCATAATGTGTACTTAATTTCATCCAAATCCGTCCAATCGTTTCAAAACTCACATTTGTAATACATGTATGTACATACTAGCGGCTCACCCCCGCTTCGCTTGGGTTCGCCTTTAGAAAAACAAAAACAAACCTATTCCACGGGAACCGTACATTTTTCCGGGATAAAAATTAGCCTATGTAAAAAACATACATCCATACATACATACATACGAGTACATCCATACATCTATAATTACAAACTTTCACATTTATAATATTAGTATTGTCCATACATATTATGTATCTACAAAAAAAATCTGACAGCACCATCTAATAATAAGCTCATCTAAGTAGATACACTAATATTGGGCATAAATTCAAAGTTTAGAAGCTATTTGATCGTTTTTCATACTGTTCGAGCGGCTAACTACAGTGCAATTCAAAGAAAAAGCCTGGGTAAGAAGACGACAAGACCGCAACAAGAAACGGATATAATAACGTAACATTTATCTGTATAAATATTATAAATGTGAAAGTTTGTAAGTATTGATGTTTGTTTGTTTGTTACTCTTTTACACCAGAACGGCTGAACGGATCTGGATGAAAGGCACAGAGATAGATCATAGTCTGGAATAACACATATGCTACTTTTTACTACAGCCGCTAGTATCTAATAAATACAATATTTTACAAAGTACCTACTTTAGAAGTACAGTATTAAAAACTGCTTAGATTAATAAACTCTAAATTAATTACATTCTTTCTGGTATTTAAAAAGATATGACAAAAGTAACACAAAATATCACATAAACGCATGTGAGACCGCGGCAATCGACTAATTCAACAGCATCTACAATAACATTAATCTAGACAAGTGTTTGTATTCAGCCCTTTTTAACGTCCCACTGCTGGGCACGGGCCTCCCGTCAATACGAGGGGGGGAATCAGGCCATAGTCCACCACGCTGGCCAAGTGCGAAATGGCGGACTTCACATGTCTTTCGAAAACTTGCTAGGTTCTCTCAGACATGCAGGTTTCCTCACGATGTTTCCCTTCACTGTACGGCAAGTGGTAATCATGTTAGAAAAGATTCGCACATGAAAATATCAGAGGTGCGAGACCCGGGATTTGAACCCGCTTCACTCGGTTTCCCAAGCGAGCGCATTACCACTGGGCTAGTACTGCCTAGACAAGAAGTAGCTATTATTTTGACAGTCATCGATTGTATTTATTTCTTGCAACAAGAGGACTTTCAACGTAAGCGGACGAGATAACGGAAATGAAACGTTTGTTTGTGGATGTCAGTTGTCACCGCCCGACTGGGGCTTAGTCTTATCGATCCTATATATTGGCAGGTTTCGAAAGAAGACCAACTCACACTTTAACCGACTGCCTCAGAAGGAGGAGTATTTCTTAATGTCTTCACATGAGTATTCCATGATTTATTGTAAGTTAAAATGCGCAAGGTGTTTTTAACATTTTCTTACCTAGGATGTTTTCAGATTTCTCTTCCCGCAAACTACTATAAAGAAGATATCATTAGCTTTTAGCAGGTAAGTCTCCCCATACAAAGCATTTCCCAACGTTAAAAATAGAATTAAAGTAACATAGAAAATGTATGAATACTATTCCTATTATAGGAATAAGTTTATGAGCTTCACATACAAATAAGAAAAACCTTCATACATTATACTTGTATTTTTTTTCAATTATATTATATATTTACTCATACATTTCATACATACATACATTTTGAAGACACGTTTGGCTCAGTTTGTAGTGACCCTACTTGCTGTACCAACGGTCGCGGGTTCGAGTCCCTTTGGGGGCATTTCAGTGTGATGAGCACGAATGTTTGTACTCCAGTCATGGGTGTTTAATATTTATAATACGTATATATTTAAAGTTATATATGCGTAGTATATCAACTATCCGGTATCCATAACACAAGCCTCGTAGCATACCATGGAACTAGATGGTGCTGTGTGTTAATGTCCCAACATATTTATTTATTTATAATTCAATCAATCAATTAACCTATGCAAAGAAAATTCCATATTAGTATATTAGTTTATATTTGGACCTGATCTTAAGTTGGTTGACCCCGATCCCACCCAACGCCAATCACTTATATAGGATATAAGCTATTACAGTTAAGAGAAACAGGTCGTGAAACTAAAATATCTTGAAAACTGTCACCGCACTTGGCTTATCTTTCGTAGCTTTCGAGACATTTCGAGATGCCGCAAGCTATCTCTAATTAAATGTCAACCCTCGAATGTATTTTGCTCAGATTAGAATTTACCGTAAAACATACCGCAGAAGCTATTTTTATCTAATGGTGACAATCAGACCATCTTGTGTCTGTTTTCGGAACTAACGAGAAATTTTTGACGAAATAATGATGATGATATCCTCCCGACTAATTACGACCATGGGGGTCAATCTCACAAATGCACTGTCTATTTCTGTTACTCTCATACTCCGGTGGGACGACAATTCAACACTACCAGTGAGATATCAGGCGTAGGACCGACGGCTTTACGTGCTCTCCAAAGTATGGGGGTGAAACACCGCCAACTTCCCAACTCCGAACAGTTACTGGTACTTTTTTAAAAGAGATACTCAATAACTAAACTTGGCCCGACCCGGACTCGAATCTAAGACTTCTGCAGCTAGCAGTACATGCCAGCCACTACACCACTGAGACAAGAAATATTAATAGGTACGAAGTCAATAAGCAAGTCTTACTAACAAACAGTTTTAATCAATTTGTCGTCTGTAGATACTTTAATCTATCTATTCGTTTAAAAACGTTATGCATAGACTAAATAGTAACTTTAGCGGTCGAAGTAAGTTCTAGAACTTGCCGGAATGTGGTCACCGCCAAAGTACTAGGTACCAGCTACCATCTAAGTTCATGTTTCGACTAATTGTGTCAAACAGTCATTACTATATTTTCATTTTATTGGATTGTATTTAATTTCCTAATGTTTTGAAACAATTATTTTTACGACTTTCATCTATACAGATAAGTGTGTAATGTCAAAATAACAGCTTTATACTAAATGCATAATATGGAATTATATACGGTACTTGTAAGAAAAACACAATTTTTAACATTTTTGTCTGTCTATCTATCTGTTTGTTCCGGCTAATCTCCGAAATGGCTGGACTAATTTTAACGGGACTTTCACTGGCAGATAGCTGATATTATAAGGAGTAACTTAGGCTACTTTTATTTTAGGAAAAGAATTAGGATTTCGCTCAAAAAAATTAAAACGTACCCACGGAACGCACCCGAGCGAAGCGAGGGTTAGTCGCTAGTCAATAATAATTATGTATATTAAATGATATATATCAATATTATAAAGTAGAATGAGTAACAAATATTGTTTTACTAGGAAAAACATTTATGTGGGTGTTCATTCATAATGGTTTAGACCGAGTGTGTTATTCTACCCATCTGGGTATTACGTACACGGTAGTGTAATAGCGGCTAGGCTTATTATCGCTGCGCGGTTTCACAGGTGTTCGTGGAAAATTTCTTTATGTTCCTACTCTACTCTATACTAATATTATAAAGCTGAAGCGTTTGTTTGTTTTTTTGTTTGTATGGTTGAACGCGCTAATCTCAGGAACTATTAATCCGATTTGAAAAATTCTTTTTGCATTAGATAGCCCGTTAACTGAGGAAGGCTATAGGCTATATATCATCCCAGAAAAATGTACGGTTCCGGTGGGATAGATTTGTTTGTCTAGGGACGAACCCGAAACGAAGCGAGGGTGAGTCGCTAGTATATAATACTCGTAGCTCAAAGAATCATAACACAGTGGTACAATTTTACATCATTATACGGCATGCACATAAAAAGTAATAGACGTCATCATTATTATATTGTTATTTACAATAGAGGTTTTAGAAACACGACGACACAATTTGACGACACGTTTGGCTCAATGTGTAATGACCCTACTTGTTGTGCCAGCGGTCGCGGGTTCGAGTCCCAATGAGGGCACTCATTTGTGTGATGAGCACGAATGTTTGTACGCTCAAGTTCTCTCCGACATGCAGGTTTTCTCACGATATTTTCCTTCACCGTAAGACAAGTAGTAATCATGTTAGAAGCGATTCGCACATGAAAATATCAGTGGTGCGAGACCCGGGATTTGAACCCGCATCACTCGGTTTCCCAAGCGAGTGCGTTACCACTGGACTACCACTGCTTAGTATTATTTAATTTATGATTTTCACTTTCATGCATTACTTTCTCTAATAAAATAATGATTTATCATGTCAAATAAAAAAAAACATATAACACAATATATAACTTTAAAAATCAAAACCACCCATCTATGAACGTACACAATTGGATAGTAAAACAAGTATTTATTACCACTCCAGTACTAAAGAGAAGCCAGCATTTCCAAACAATTCGAACAAAAACCATTATAACTTTTGAGACGTTTTTTATCTTTCCTGCTGGCCCGTTTGCAGAACAATGTAGTTCTGTTATAATGCCATTGCAATGAATCTTAAAGCACTCGTTAAGTTTTTTAAGTTAACGGAAGTATTTTTTTGTTTAGAGAAGAAGTTCCTACAGTCGTTTATGAATAAATAAATATATTAGGACATTAACACACAGCACCATCTAGTTCCATGGTAAGCTACGAGGCTTGTGTTATGGATACCAGATAGTTGATATACTACACTTATATAACTTTAAATACATACAATTTAATTTTTTACACTTGGATGAAGCCAAGGCGTGGTGGCTAGTAAATAGTGACTCTTAATGCTTTCATATGAGAAAGGTTAGAGGTGAACTCGCTAGAACGATCGATACGCTTCAGTATAATATTTTTTTAATAATCATTACACGTTTCTAATTCTAAGTAAACGTTTTCTACGTATCTACGATACGATGCCAACATTTCTTGTAAAAGCCAATATGTAATGTAGCTCTAAGTATCGAGTATCGATATTTCACTTGTCACACGTCCGATGCATTTTAAACAAATTGCATTGAATACCTACAAAATACAATAAATAGACACTTCTATTTCATGCTTCCGTATTTAATTGTCCGTATGTTGGAATACTGAATTAAATGTACAATAGGTAAGTGGGGGTTATGTATTTAGGGGGGTACATACCCCATACTATACAGACATACTCTTCTACATACATATTATGTAGAAGGGTGTCTGTAGGGGAATATGTGTGTAGGGGGATATGTATGTAGAGGCATATGTATGTATGGGGGTACGTAGGGGTATACGTGTGTAGGGGGGGTATGTATGTAGGGGGATATGTATGTAGGGGTTAATGTTAGCAATTAATTTCTGGTTTCAATAAATACACCTAGAAAAATATTTCATCCCTGAATACCATAACTAGGGATTGCAATCCAGCACTGTTTTCAATCCAGCGGGATTTTTGCTGGATTGACTTCAATCCAGCGGGATCCCGCAGACGTTATAGCTTTTTTGAAATTTAATAACTTTTCTTAGTAGTCTACTCTTCTTACTAGTACTAGTTAGTCTATACTAATATATAAAACTGAAGAGTTTGTTCGTTTGTTCCAGCGCCAGCTCTGCAGCTACCACAATGTACGATTTAACAACATATATTATAGGCTATCTAGCACCACTTTACTAGGAACGGGGTAATTATATATACATATAATGTAAATAAATACATGCGAGAAACCGCGGCTAACGCTAGCCTAAAACAAAATCTTAATAAACTCATTTGTCAAGTGAAACAAAAAGGGCGTAAAATCTAAGAATAACGTATTTCTATTTTTAGAAAAAAAAACATAGAAAGAAGTGCTATAGCTATTCTAAAATAATTTTTTATTATTCATTCAAAATTAAACGAACATTCTTTAGAAATAGCGTCAATGGAGAAGAAAAGGATGTCTTGTTTAGATCAAGATATCTCAACTTACAGGGGGATCTGATAAAAGGCTTTCCATACCAAATTCAAGGTCTGTTACGTAGGTACGTACGTCATTTATACATATACATATGTATGTATGTACGTATGTAGCGACCACAGTTTAGCTACGAAATAAATATTTAAGTCTTCAAATACGAAACACGTGAGGTAAGATGTGATAAATATTGACAATTATTATAATACAGTCTAATAACTTGTGCATACTGACCACTTGGTAACAAATCGAGTTACTCCTACTATATAACTTTAGAAACATATATTAGCTAAAATTATTAGTGTATATACATACAATAAAATTCTAATCAGATTAGTTCTTGTACGTCTGAAACTTTTCAAACATACCGCGTATTCGAATCCGTTTACACGACCGCTGCACAAATAGTTTACTATAATAGCAGTAATTCCTTTGATCAGCTATTTTTTTTTAATATGTATGTATTCAGCCGTTTTTAACGTTCCACTGCTGAGCAAGGGCCTTCCTTCAATACGAAGGTGATCAGGCCATAGTCCACTACACTGGCCAAGTGCGGGTTGACAAACTGCACATGACTTTCGAAAACTTGTAAAATTCTCTCAGACATGCAGATTTCCTCACGATGTTTTCCTTCTCTGTAAGACAAGCGGTTAGTAATCATGTTGGAAATGATTAGCACATGAAAATATCAGTGGTGCAAGACCCAGAATTTGAACCAGCATCAGTCATCACTCGGTTTCCCAAGCGAGCGTGTTAGCACTGTACTACTACTGCCTATTTTTTTTTAATATATGACCCGAAAAATATAAACCACAGAGTCTTTGCATTCCACTTTCAATCTTCTAAAGGGTTATTGGAAATTTATAAAAAATCTCATTTTAGATTTATTCTTAGATACATCGAAATTTTATTACGCTAGGTGAAACTACGACGATTTAAAAAAAGATAAGCAAGTTTATATCCTATTAATACATCCCACTGCATGCATCGTGGAACATACAACGTATACGTAAGTAAACCCGAAAGACGCTTTAATAAGAATAATCTATACTAATATTATAAAGCTGAAGAGTTTGTTTATTTATTTGTTTGAACGCGCTAATCTCAGGAACTACTAATCCAATTTGAAAAATTCTTTTTGCATTAGATAGCCCGGAAAAATGTACGGTTCCTGTGAGATAGATTTGTTTTTGTCTAGGGACGAACCCGAAGCGAGGCGAGGGTGAGTCGCTAGTTATTTATACATGGATACAACGTAAATAATAGTTTCATACTCTAAATAGAAAACAATAATATGATAGAGGAAAATAGTTTAAATTGCATATTGATATCAATGTGTTTCGAATAACATCATATGAGAGAGAATTTATAAGAATACAATACGACCTGAACAATTTTTAATTTCAAAGCATTCCGAACCGATGAAAAAATGACGATCTAAACGTGTTTATAAAATATTAGCGATTCACCCTCGCTCCGCTCGGTTTCGTCCCTACTTACGTTTTAACGTTTAGTATATATTTCTTAGAGATGAGATATTTTCCCGCAGTAAAAAGTATCCTAAATGTTGACCCGGATAACCAGCTATCATCATACCAAATTTCATCAAAATCCCTCCACTGGTTTTTCCGTGATGCGGTAACAGACAGACAAACAGACATACAAAAATTCTAAAAACTATAGATTCGGCCTCTGTATCGATAATAATGTCTGTTTCAATAAGATTTTACAAAAAATATTTAATGTACAGATTCGGCTTTGTTACAATTTTATTATATGTATAGACTAGCTGAATAAAGAATATTTTTTGAGTTTCTGTTGAGTTTAGTTTAAATTTCAATTATATTTTGTTGGAAAATAATGTTATAGGGTTCTTAGTGAAGTAAAGTACGTACCTACTGAACAAAATCAGCCCAGTTTGTTACTGATGGGGTGGCCACCTGCCGTAACGGGGCAGGTGTGGCACCACCTGACTTGAACTAACGGCTAACAAAATCTAGTGTTTTACTTAGTTATGGCATTTATAATGTGAGAACTTGAGTTTCTTTTAGTGTTTTAGTATTTTTATAACACTTATTTTATTCATAAGTCTTTGGTGCCAAAGAACATTATTGAAGTAACTATAATAATGTAGTTTTATATAAAAAAGCATTTCCATGTATTTATTATAATCCTTACAGAAACGTATAAGAAAATAATGACAAAGTTGTTAGTTCACCTCAACACCATTGAAAATAGGCAGACTGATGTAACATCTACGTACATTGTACGTAAAACATTACTGATAACAGCTTCATATTTAGCCAATGTCAAGGTAAAGTTGTTAAAAACACATTAAACTCAAACCATAATATTACAACTATATTACAAGCGTAATTTCAAAAGATTTTTTATTTCTAATACGTACATAAAATAAAATGGCTCCAATAAGATCTTATCGTAATTATATGTATTTCTATGATTGTAAAAACCGTTAACTTAATGTATCTTATTATTACAGATCAGTTATTTTAATAACTCCTTCGTCGGTTTACATTTTTTTTACCCGATTGCAAGGAAAGGGTTACGTTTTTTGCGCTTATCTTTGTATGTTTGTTTGTTTGTAATATTCTTTATTCCCTCATATCTTCCAAACCACGCGATGGATTTCTTTAATTAAGGTATCGTTAGATTCGTCTCATTATTCCAAGTGTTCTTAGATAGGTGACATAAAAAAAGTTTTTTTTTTATCTTTATAGTATATTTATTTATTTAATAATCTTCCTATATTTTGTTGAATCATGTCATAATTGTGAGCTATTATTTAATAGCTAGTAAATAATAACTGCCAACCCTCACTTGGCCAGCATGGTGGGCTATGGCCTGATCCCCCTCGTATTGAAGGGAGCCCCGTGCCCAACAGTGGGACGTTAAAAAAAAGGGCTGAATACAAGTAATAACTAAGTAAAGTACGAACGACTTATTACGTTTTATTACCAACTAATTAAAAAGTAAACTCATAAAGTCAAACAACTGGTATGATTATTATCAGATGTAATACTGAATCAATAGTGCAACGGCCCTTTTCAAACACCTGTTGAATCATTTTTATTTACTCGCAGGTGGTAATATAAGGAAAAATTCTATAAATCCAGCATTTTTACCTAAGTTGGTTAACCAAGCCACAATTTATAGTTATATTTAGCTTCTTGGGCGCGAAAAACGCGTGTTGACTCTTTGTATACGGAAAATATTTCATAAGAACGAGAGGGAAGTGCGTAATATCCTATAACGTTATATTTAAAATTGTGCAGAATTGATGATGTAGCCATTACTCATTGGTATGTCCAATTGTTCACATTGTACACAATCATGGACTGTAAAGACGATGCAATTGGAACGAAATTTCAATACACGAACCTATTGAATGTGTAACATTTCCATTACGAAGCCGAAACCTATTTCAACAATAGTTAAAATTAATATTTTAAGTGGAATTGAGCTTTTGTAACATAAATAAGTACTTTTATTGCATATCACTGAAAAAAAAAACGTACAATTAATTGACGTTAGCAATCCGTAAAAAAACGTGTACCTATCGTTAACATTTACATCAAACTTATCTACAAAAATATATAATAAAATACAAAAAATTGTCAAAAATTAAGACAAACCAAAAATGCGAATCCTAACGTAGTCTTCGGCTGTGGCCTGCGCACGCGCAGAGACATGTACGCGCGGTCCATGGCGATCGAGCCGCACAACATCACTAGTCACACTTCACTACTGCACGCGGTCACCACACACGTTAAACTAACTTATAGTTTAGACATGCGCACGCGCACCGCGTCCGACCCGCCCTTATAGTTACGGCTACGGGCTGGTACAGATTCGTGCGTAATAAATTAATCGCTTTCCCTATAGGGCTATTGTAAAGCATATAAGGGGAGTGATTCACTGTGTTGAAAACATCTACGTCTATAATTATTTTGATATATTAAGCTATACGTTTATTTATATCAGGATAACATTTGGTTTCATAGCCGACAAATAAATATTTAATACAAAAACAAATACTTATAATCTATTTAATTAATAATGTATAAAACGAACTTCATTTGTTACAGACATTTTCAATTGTTTGAAAATTACATTTTGGATAAGTAGAATAACACGTTAGTAAGCAATCTAAATTTACGTTTACTCGTAAGTTATTTTAATTATTAAAACAAACAGTCATACACTAGTGACTCATTCATAATTTTTTATAGGTATACATAGGTACTAGCATCACTCGTCCGCTTTACTGGGCGTACGTAAATGTTTCTGTTGGTCATCAGAGGCCTTAATGTATTTAGGCTTTTCGCTTGGAAATAAAATATTTAGGTTAATAAAAAAAAAATGAATAATTTTAGTTTTAGTTTTTTTTTTGTTTTTTTTTTGAAGGGAAAAAAAAGGGTAAATAGTGTATGGAATCCAAAAATATATAGCCTAAACCTACAAACGATCCCGCGTCGATTGGTCGAAAACCCCATACCGATACATTCAGTAGTTTTTACGTGATGACGTGACAAAGGAAAAACAAATAAAAATATATACATACATAAATACACATAGATTTTTAGGTTTTACCCCCAGTCAAAAACCATAGCCCACATAGACAAAAACACACATAGCCTATACAAATTTCCTCAAACTAAAAAATCTTTTTCATTTATAAAATTAATGTGACAACAAAACGTAGTACCATTTAATATCTAAATACTATGGAATAATCATTAAAATACTTACCTATTCTTAACCTAATTAACCAAACGAAAAGCTCCGAACCGAACACACGTGGGTTCACTACAATTACGCCATATGTGAGCTTCTGTATTTGTGACGACGCACATATTTATTGTGCTTTATTTATAAAACAAGTTGTTCCATTATAAGCTTTATATTACAAAGCAATAGAGTTGGAAATAGATTGACAGTGCATTGACTATTATACTAGAAACACACAGCTTTCACGATATCCCTTTTTGGATGTGTCACTCAATGTCGGTGAAATCCATGGAACTTTTAAACACCATTTATAAATAGACTGCCTACGGAATTATTTTAAATTTATTTACGTATAAATTCCTTGTTATTTTGCGTTTTCAAATTTAACAGGTAATATTTTCAGACTTAAATGGGAATGATATCACGTAAATTTACTATATTTCATTTTAAATAAAACTATCTTTTCGGATTATTTCGCGGATTTATTTTGATTTTTGGTTCCCGACGTTTCGAATGCCTTACAGCAATCATGGTCACGGGAGAGACTAAGGTGTTAGACATCTCAAAAGCGTTATATACTTGTTACAGACAGTGCCTACCCACTACAAAAATGATTTTGAAAATTCAAAGCTAATGTAATAAATATGAAATGATAATGTAAAAAATAATGGTAAAGCATTCGAAACGTCGGGAACCAAAAATCAAAATAAATCCGCGAAATAATCCGAAAAGATAGTTTTATTTAAAATGTCAAATATTCGCGTAAATCTAAGAAAGTATTACTATATTTCGTTTTTACCAAATCTGACTCCTATTAAAATGCGATTTGCCCTCACATACATATGTATGTGTGTGGATGTTTGTCCCCCTATCACACTGCAACGGTTGGACGATTTTGTATGAGATTACCGCGACCTGGAGTAACACATAGGGTACCTACTGTCAAGCACCTATAGTCGCTCCCGAGGAAAACAAGGGTAAGTCACTATTTTGTTATAAGTATAATTTTTCAATCTTAATAATAGGACCAATATAAAAATTATTTTAAAACATACTTATCATTTAAAACAAGAGAAATTTTTGGTTAACATCCCAAAAAACTAATAAAAAAAAAGGATAAAGAAGTAATATCACAACATATTTCCAGAGGGTTAGTAAGTACTTAAATTCCAGTCATCCAGGATTGGTCCAAATTAATATAAGTGATTAACTAAGATTCCAGTCATCCAGGATTGGTCCAAATTAATATAAGTGATTAACTAAGTGTTCAGCCCTTTTTAACATACCACTGCTGGGCACGGGCCTCCACAAAACGAGGATCAGGCCTTAGTCCACCATGCTGGCCAAGTGCGGGTTGGTGGACTACACATGTCATTCGAAAACTTATTAAATTCTCTCAGACATGCAGGTTTCCGCATGATGTTTTCCTTCACGGTAAAGCAAGTGATTACCATGTTGGAAATGATTCGCACATGAAAATATCAGAGGTGCGAGACCCGGGATTTGAACCCACTTCACTCAGTTTTCCAAGTAAGCGCATTACCACTGGGCTACCACTGCCTTTACTGTGTGACTAACTAATTAATACAAAATATATTGTGAGCTGAGAAGTCTGAGATTTTCTATCAGGCTGCAAGTCAGGTTCTGAATTAACATAAACATTAGCCATTAACTGTTACCCATTAACATATAACACAAGAAACTCTCGGTCGATACCAAATCATTATACCTAAGGAAAGGGCTGAACTACTCAAGTTGCATAAATACAGGTGTTTAGTATAGGAATAAAAATAGTTTATATGTTTTTTACTAGATGGCATTACTGGTTCTCTGAATCACACTATGGTTTGGTTCTGCTAATTACTATAAGTTAATTTTGTTTGATAAATAAATTGTCTTCGCTCTCCTACAGTTGTTTTATTGTGAATCAACTATAAGTGGTTTAGGAGATTGTACAAGGTCCTATCGAGACGGACATACGACGCGCGACCGAGTGTCAGTTAAGTGAGAAGTACCGAGTGTTCGCACCCACGGGCAACGGATTGTTGTCAAGGGCGAAGCCGGAGCTCCTAAGGAAGAAGCAGAGGTGTCTGGTGACCAAGCGACAGGCCTGAAAATTCTTCAGCATGGAATAACCAGGTGGCTACATTCAACGATCCTGAAATCTTCAGTGGGCAACAGCTACCGAAGTGACGTATACAACAGATTAGTGGTGTGAGTTAAGTGCATGGAAACTGTAAGTACTTTTATTTTATATTAAAATCAGTGCTAATAGACTCTTCAAAAATTTGCAAAATAGTTTAAGTTAAAAGTTGGACTTAGAATATATTTAAGAAAAGTGACAATACGGGGAACCTATGCCCGATTTTAGTGCGGTGCAAAAGTGATACCAAACACTTGTAAAAAGTTTTAAAACTTTTTTGGACTTTTGATTTTCTCAACGATTTATAAAATAAAATTAAAATGGAATCATTGATAAAGGTGCAATGTAATTGTAACAAAACTATAACTAAAGCAAAAATCAATTTCAAAAAATCACCTAAGGAACGTTTAACTCCTTCTTATATTGAAACACGACTTGAGGCTTTGGAATCACAGTGGTCCGTATTTGTGGAAAATAATAACAAACTTATTGCAGACTATGACTTGGATAATACGGATTATTATAAGAGTGATGTGTTTCAAATTACGGAGGAATTATATTTTGATTATAAGTCTGAATTAAAGGATGCGTTAAAGAGTTTAGTTCATAAAGAAGAGTGTACATTGAAATTAGCTAAAAAAGAAGAACAAAGTTGCAATGTTAAATTACCAAAAATATCATTACCTATATTTTCTGGTAACTATAATGAGTGGATTAGTTTTCGTGACTTATTTTTGTCTCTTATTCATAATAATAAAAATTTAGATGATGTCCAAAGATTACAATATTTAAAAAGCCATCTCACAGGCGAAGCCGAAAAATTATTACGTTATGTGCCTATAACATCCGATAATTACAGTACTTGCTGGACACAGCTAGAACATAGATATAATAACAAAAGGTACCTAGCAAATTGTATTTTGAGAAGGCTTATGAATCAAAGGAACATTACAGTAGAAACTTCTAATGCTATTAAGGAATTATTAGACACCACTAACGAATGTTTAAATGCATTGAGAAACTTGGATATAGATGTCAGTAGTTGGGATGTTATTATTATTTATATGATTAGCCAAAAACTCGATCCGCAGTCCAGAAAAGAGTGGGAACTCTACATAGGAGATGTTTCACAAGAATTGCCTAAACTAAGCCAATTTAATGATTTTTTGGAACATAGATATAGGGCATTAGAGTTTATAGATCCAAGAATTAATAAACAAAACACTCGTAATAATGATATAAAGGCACTTCATGTCTCTAATACAATCTCTTGTGGTTATTGTTCTGGAGACCATAAATTATATAATTGTAAAAAGTTTGCTAATGAAGATGTCCACTCACGTCGTAATTTTGTCCAACTTAAAAGGTTATGTTTTAACTGTCTCGGATTAAATCACTCGGTATATTCGTGTCGACAGTCTACCAGATGTCGTATATGTAAGAGAAAACACCATTCTCTTCTGCATACTAATGAATCTTCTAAATCAGATGAGGAGATCAAAGCTGATAAGTCAGTAAGCGAAGTTTCATCAACCTCCTCACAAAGCGAGACCAATAAGGTAATTTCTTGCCACTCAAACAATTTTAGCCAAGTTCTACTTGCAACTGCTGTGGTAAAAATTGAGGCGAGGAAAGGTAATTTTATATTGTTTAGATCTTTATTAGATCAAGGATCGCAGGCATCATTTATTACTGAAGCTGCAGTCCAAATGTTAGGATTAAGAAAAATACCTAATAGGAGTATCATATCAGGGATAGGTGGGGATGAAGAATCTAAACTTTCTTCAAAGGCAATGGTAATAATAAAAATACAGTCCCGCACTAATCCTAATTTTATTGTCACTGTTAAGGCTCATGTTCTGAGCAAATTGACTGCTCTTCTCCCAGAGAAAAATGTCACTGTGGAAATGATTACGACACTTCCGTCCACAGAGTTAGCAGATCCGTCATTTAATATTCCAAATAAGATAGATTTGCTACTAGGGGCAGATGTATATGGCCAGATATTGTTAGAAGGAATAGTCAAAGGTCCCCCGGGCACTCCTATAGCGCAAAAGACTCAGTTCGGTTGGATCTTATCAGGCCAAGTTCTTGATAGAAATAGTCAAAACGGGTGTCGCATTATAAGCATGCATAGTAAATTGACTGATGTTAATGAATCACTTAAGAAGTTTTGGGAACTTGAAGCAGAGCCAAATAACAATGTTAAAATTCTTACGAAGGAAGAAGAAAGATGTGAATCCATTTTTCAGAAAACTACCAGAAGAGACGACACAGGGCGTTATATCGTAAATCTACCTTTTAAAAATGAGGATCCAAGCTGCATGCACGGTGATTTAAAGGAAATCTGTCAGCGACAATTTTCAGGCCTCGAAAGACGTCTCTTAAAAAATCCCGATTTGAAAGAAAGGTATGCATTGGTAATGGATGAGTATTTAAGTTTGGGTCACATGGAGGAAGTAAAATCTGGGAGAAGTAGAGATGCGGTATACCTTCCACATCATGCCGTTGTCAGGGAAGACAAAAGCACCACTAAGGTCCGGGTGGTCTTCAATGCGTCATGTAAGGATAGCAATGGCGTCTCGTTAAATGATGAGTTATTAGTCGGTCCATCTTTGCAACCAGAATTAAGACATTTAATCATGCGATGGCGTTGCCATCCAATATGCCTTATCGCAGATATTGTCAAAATGTACCGCCAAATAAAAATTTCGGAAGAACACGTTGATTTTCAACGTCTTCTTTGGCGCAAGGACCCAAATTCAGAGCTGAAACACTATAGACTTTTAAGAGTTACCTTTGGTACATCTGCAGCTCCTTATTTGGCTGTAAAAAGTATGCAACAGTTGGCTCACGATGACGGTCAAGAATATCCTTTAGCTGCCGAACGAATTCTAAACGATTTTTATATGGATGATTTAATGAGCGGTTGTGAAAATGTTAGCGAAGGTTTAAAAATATATAAAGAGATGAATGAGTTACTTGGCCGTGGAGGGTTTCAGTTACAAAAGTGGTCTAGTAATAGTGCAGAATTACTGGAACAGTTAAGACAAAACAATGCTTCTAAAGATAATTTGGAATTTAATATTGATGAAATTTTTAAAATTTTAGGTTTGGTATGGAACAGAAAAACCGATGAGTTTGAATATAAAGTCCAATTACCTCCACTGGATCAACCAATAACTAAAAGGAAGATCATCTCGGATATAGCTAGATTATTTGATCCACTCGGTTGGCTGACTCCTGTTATAATTAAAGCTAAAGTGTTCATACAAAGGACTTGGCTCTCAGGTATCGATTGGGATGAAGAACTTCCACCACAATTGTTGAAGGATTGGATGTCATATCGTGCGGCTTTGAGAGAACTTACTAACTTTCGTCTACCGCGTTGGATAAATGCGAAGCGGGATGATAAACGTATCCAATTACATGGATTCTCCGATGCTTCCAGTGAAGCATACGCTGCAGTCGTATATGCACGTATTGAAGATAGTGAAGGACGAATATATGTTAGTTTACTTACCTCAAAATCACGGGTTGCACCGATAAAGCAAATTTCCATCCCACGCCTTGAACTATGTGGAGCTGTGTTGCTCGCGAAGCTTCTCGACGAGGTTGCAGTAACTCTGAAAATCCCAAAACAGTGTCTTTATGCTTGGTCTGATTCTCTTGTAGTACTGGCATGGATAAGCCGTCATCCCAGTAAATGGAAAACGTTTGTCGGGAATAGAGTGGCAGATATACTTACCATTTTAGACAGTACCCAGTGGTCATTTGTACCGTCTGAGGAAAATCCTGCTGACTGCGCCTCCAGAGGTGTCCAACCGGATGATTACAGCAAACTAGAACTCTGGAAAAGAGGACCGGACTGGTTAAAAGAAGCAATAGTTAACTACGATAGAAGCAAAATAAAAGAAACTACGTTAGAAATGAAAATATCTAAAATAGCATGTCATGCTTCTACGCATAATGAAGAAAATAATAATATTTTGTCGAAATTTTCATCATTAAAAAAGTTAACTAGAGTCGTAGCATATTGCAAAAGGTTTTTGAAAATAAAAGGCAAGCATAATTCTAAATCTACAGCATCTCTAACGACAGAGGAAATAAATAAAGCATTACTTACCTGCCTTCGTCTATGTCAGATTGAGCACTTTGAAGAAGAAATAATATGTCTGAAAGAAAAAAGACAGATTAAAAAGAATAGCAAACTTACCTCGTTAAATCCAATGATAGATAGTGATGGCTTACTAAGAGTTGGCGGAAGATTACATCGCTCTTCTGTGAATCACGATATGATGCACCCAATTCTTATACCACATAAATCTCACTTTACTAACCTTATCATAGGGGAAGCTCACCTTTTAACCCTGCATGGAGGACATCAAATGACCCTTAATTGCCTCAGAAGTAAATATTGGATTATCAATGCAAGAAGCGCTGTAAGACTGTTTATACAGAAATGTATAACTTGTGTCCGTCACGCTGCACAGCCATCCAATCAATTGATGGGTCAGCTGCCAGAGGCTCGAGTCAGGGCTTGTAGACCTTTTTTACGATGTGGTGTAGATTATGCAGGACCAATCAGCGTAAGGCCAACCAAAGGCCGAGGTTATCATACCACCAAGGGATACATATGTCTTTTTATTTGCATGGCAACGAAGGCTGTACATTTAGAAATTGTTAGCGACATGACGTCTCAAGCATTTTTAGCCGCCTTTAAACGATTTGTAGCTAGGAGAGGCCATGTCTCTGAAATATGGAGTGATAATGGTACGACCTTTGTTGGCAGTGCAAAGGAACTAAGGATACTTTTTGATAAAGAAAGATCGAGTATGATACCAGAAATTGTTGAATGGCTAGAAAATAATAGCACTAAGTGGCATTTTATTCCTCCTCATTCTCCAAATTTTGGAGGATTATGGGAAGCCGGAATAAAGTCCACCAAGCACCATCTGAAGCGAGTTGTGGGCAATAGTACTTTGACATTTGAAGAAATGACTACAGTGCTCTCTCAAATAGAAGCTTGCCTTAATTCGAGACCGATTTCTCAAATAAGCAACTATCCAGAAGATCCAAGGCCGCTCACACCCGGACATTTTTTAGTGGGTGAACCTTTGGTTCTTGTACCTGAAGTTAATTTTGAAGAGGCATCTATGAGTAATCTTACTCGTTGGCATTTGACCCAGCGATTAGTCCAAGACTTCTGGCGTAGATGGTCACACGAATATCTGACTCAGCTTCAACATCGTTATAAATGGAAAAATACCACGAATGAACCGAAGGTTGGAGATGTAGTCCTAGTTAAGGAAGACGATCTTCCTCCTTCTCGATGGTTGTACGGTTTAATAGTAGAAAAACATCCTGGTTTGGACAAATTTACGCGTGTAGTGAGTCTTCGATGTAAAAATAATGTAATTAAGAGACCTATTTCTAAACTCATTATTTTACCTATTACTACATAAATAGTAATTATAAGTTATGGTAACATCTATAATGCTAGTTTAAATATTGATAATTATTAAATGTCCATAGTTAATAAGTTCATAGCTATCTAACATGCTTGTTTAAGATTACAGTCCATGAGAAGTGTTAAGTTACATTGTTATTTTATGTTGTTTTGTTTATTTTTTTTAACAATATTGTTGATTTTTGCTATGTTAAGATGAACTTTCGTCCATGGTGGGCGGAATGTTTAGTATAGGAATAAAAATAGTTTATATGTTTTTTACTAGATGGCATTACTGGTTCTCTGAATCACACTATGGTTTGGTTCTGCTAATTACTATAAGTTAATTTTGTTTGATAAATAAATTGTCTTCGCTCTCCTACAGTTGTTTTATTGTGAATCAACTATAAGTGGTTTAGGAGATTGTACAACAGGCGTATTTAAATACCTACGCCCTTAATCAAAATTATGCCTTTATAGAATTTGCTATAGAAACCCTTGACCCATTCAGTCAAAGTACTAAACACTTCTTAAAAGACATAGCACCTCGTCTTATCGCCTCTACTGGTGATAGTGAGCTGGAGCATTTTTCGCCCAAAGAATTGGCATTGCCATTTAATAACGGGGGAATGCAGCTGGTAACATTCTATTCCACGCGGACATGACTTGTACAGTAATAGTTGAGTGTATATATGTTTTATATATATAATTAAGTACATTTGTGATTTCCTTTGTTTTAAATAAACGTTTAATCTATACACCTAAAGCATTAAAAGCAATTTTCTAATATATAAAAAGTCATATTATCATTAATTCTGATCATGAATCTCTCTAAACTAATCTAGCGTAATTACCACACGCAGGATTCGAACACACGATTTATGGCTTAATAGAAACAAACTAATAACTTTGTTTACAAACATTTCACACGGTGAACACATAATTACCCGCAGTATCCGCGTGGACAACTGCTTCCTGCGCGAGATCGCTGCAATTAGAACACTCTAGCGCAGTAATAAACTTAATAGCTGTACTTAATGACTACAGTTTTAGATAAAGCTACACCTATTCGTTCTCACAAATCATATATTATGATCAATTATTCATTAAAAAATAATGTTAGCTCCATTATATCTATAGACATTTGAGCCCTCTCATAAATAATTATAATACATATTTTTATAATTATTATATTAATTTAATTGACAATGATTACTGTTGCGGTCATGTATGTACGCGCCTTTAATTCAATTTTTTTCTGTTATACAATTTGCAATTGAAACCATTGAACATGGAGTCGGAGTGCTAAAATATTTCTAATACATATAACGCCAAGTCTTATTGCCTCTACTAGAAAGAAAGCTGGCTCTTTTCACCATGGCTTCTTTTATGGGGGGTGGATCGCCATATAAAATATGTCTTGATGTATAAAAAATCAGTGTATACGTCATGCAGTAATCAAATACAAAAAATATGTTGACAATATGTTCCGCATTATTGATATTGTTAAATTTAAACGTGAGTGACTTTCGAGATCGATCGATTCGCCAGATTTTCTTTCGATCGCGAACCAATCGTAACGTTAGCCGGTGTACAACCAATATCCGCTATTAAGATGCTTCTACCCTACTAATTACAACTTATTTTGTAACAGTGGCTACTGTGAGTCTAATATCAAATGAGCAATTAGTACGATTCGTCGTAGTTCGTATGGGTTCGTCCCAAGATAAAAACAAATCTAGTCCACGGGAACCGTACATTTTTCTTGGATAAAAAATAACCTGTATACATACTATTCCAGACTATAATCTATCTCTGTGCCAAATTTCATCCAGATCCGTTCAACCGTTTTGGCGTGATTGAATAAGAAACATCCATCCATCCAGACTTTCGCATTTATAATATTTATGATATAAATTATAGTATTATAGTATGTATGTATATACATTTATTTCCTGTATCTCGTAAACGGCTCTAACGATTTGTATCTGTATTTAAATAAGGTTTCCCTTTTTAACTTTATTTACATAGATATTTTTTCTGAAAAAATGCAATTTTTTCTCTTCAGAAAACACTATTTTATAAACCAACACGCCCAGCGAAGATCGATCGCCCAGCTACTGTTAAAAATATAATATAAGTATGTTTTAAAAAAGTACAAGGTTATATATAGCCATCAGAAAATAAATCTAAAAAACATATTTCTTGTACGGGACAGCCTTTTTATCGTCGTTTTTTTCGCTCCTTTATTATTTCTTATCGTACGTATTTCAATAATACTTATGCTGTAAAAATTTCATGAGGGATTTAACGATCTAATAAAAAATCGTTTGAACGATATAGATGTGGACGGCCAGACAGTACCTACTCGTATAAACATAGTAGGTCTCCACCTAGATTTTGGGGTACGGAATTCTAATATAGAAAAAAAATTGGGTGCGTTTAAACTTTACGCGCGGTTGAAGTAAAACTTCTTTGGCAAATATCGCAATTAAATTAAAACAAATCAATAATTAAATAAGGCATATTACGATTATATATTTATAGAATATCATATACGGAAAGAATATAATGTTATATATTTGTCAGACAATAACAAGTAACAACGGTTACCATGGTAACATGACATTTTAAATAAAACTATCTTTTCGGATTATTTCGCGGATTTATTTTGATTTTTGGTTTCCGACGTTTCGAATGCTTTACAGTTTACAGCAATCATGATCACGGGAGGGACCAAAAAAATCCGAAAAGATAGTTTTATTTAAAATGTCAAATATTCGCGTAAATCTAAGAAAGTATTATCCCACCATCAAAATCAGATCAGCAAATTGAGACTTAAGTGTAATGATACATCATTCGGAATTACATTCGAGTACTAACAGAGTTTCAAATCTATACCACAACTACTAATTAGATGTAGAAAAAACTATTTAAGAAAAAAATAAAAAACGACTTCAAAAAAAGCACTAAAAAGTAAAAAATTAAAAAAAGTAAAAAAACTGATTGGTAGTTTTCATTTACTATAGATACCTAATGAAATATTTTCGAAGTCGGTGCCAGCCGATACAAATCAAAGCACACCGACTTCTGATTAGGTATCTGTAGTAAATATCTGATTAGGTATCTATAGTAAATGAAAACTACCAATCAGTTATTTTTTACTTTTTAGTGCTTTTTTTGAAGTCGATTTTTATTTTTTCTTAAAAAGTTTTTATTTTTCCCTTTTTAGTGTAGACAATAATAGTAGCAAAGTATGAAGAGTGACAACCTAGAATTCGCTTTTATTAGTAACACTAAAAATTCTGACTCTAAAATCCGATTCTAACGTATTGGGCTTGTCAAATCAAACAAAATGAAAACTACTGGGCCAAACCGTGTTAAATTTTGATGGGACCAAATGGCAACTATCCCGCATCAAGCTAAAGAAGAATCACGTAAAACGGGTCATAAACCTCAGCGTAATCGGTGTACATACATAAAAAAAATCCCATTCGAATTGAGAACTTCCTCCTTTTTGAAGTCGGTTAAATAAAATTATTTTCAAAGATTTTATCACATAGTTGCAAGTGAAACTAATAAAAACCCTAAAAATATAGTGTATTTCTTTTCTCAAATGGTTTTCGATTTCAAATTTATTTTCCTCTTGCTTTGTAAGTATTCAAAAGTCGTAAAGTAAATGTACTTGTTAGTACGAATACGAACGTCACGTGGATAATTTGAATATAAAAAAGAAATGATCGCATACACTGTAAGCCTCGATGTGCAACTAACATCGCAATATCTCATCCATAAGTAATGGTCATTTGTGATTTCTTAGACATTTTCTTTTCTCCATTTGTATTTTCAAACATAAGATATCTAGCGGATGTTAGAAATATTAAATGCCATCAAAACTATACACATTATAAAATTCTAACCGAGTCGAATCTGTACATAAAATATTTTTTGGAAAATCTTATTGAAATAGTCATAATTATCGATATAGAGGTCGTCGAATCTATAGTTTTTAGAGTTTTTATCTGTCTATCTGCCTGGGAACGCATCACGAGAAAACTACTGGACGGATTTTGATGAAATTTGGTATGGTCATAGCTGGTTGCCCAGGTCAACATTTAGGATACTTTTTAGCGCGGAAAAATATCTCATCTCTGAGAAATCTAGGTAGGGGAGACCGGGGCTAGTTGACTATAGGGGTAGGTTGACTAACTATCAAAAACTCGTCCGAGGCAATAGCCTTCAGCTAACCAGTGAGACACGAAAGACCGTCACCTCCCCCCGCTTCGCCACCGGGAACGCGGCGTCGCGCACGCACGTCGTTTGAGAGAAGGAACGTAATATTGAAAAACAACACTCGTAAGTAATTTTTTTTGTCGTAATATTATTTGTAATAACGCCTATTTATTCATGGTTATTGATTGTCAAAGAGTTTATAACGAATGTTTGATTCATGTTCTTTCTTTTATGTATTATTTTATTTGATTTCGTCGCAGTTTTGAGGTTATGGAATGTGGTTAAAAGTTAAAAAATGGTTCGGGGCTAGTAGACTAATGTATAAGGGGGTTGGTTGACCACCTGGTCAACCAGCAACATGATATTATGGATATTGTTTCAGGACCATGCGAACATACAAAAGAAAGACTAATAGAGGGAGTACATCCAAAGATGTAATAGAAAAGTGATGTGGATGAAACATTTTGTATGGAGTGCACTGAATCTTATCGCTCCAGTATTTTTGGAGAAGAATGGGTTCAGTGCACTGTGTGCAAGTCGCAAGCATACACAAAATTTGTAAACGGGAACATATTGTTCTATGAATGCAAAAATTGCACCTCCGATTTAGAAGACTAATTGGATAGTATGATCTCAAAATAATTTATTTTATTAATAAAATAATATACCTATAACATATACACAAATATATATATATTTATATATATATATTAGAATATATATTAGATAGATATGATAATTTGTTACCAAATGGTTAAAGTTTGCAAGAAATTATTTCATTTTGTTTTAAATACTTAATGAGAAAGTATTTTGTGTTTTGTGAAAAAACTTTGTTTATTTTTAGGTACTCAAATTGCCTAATGTTTAAATGTCTGATTGTTTATTCTTATAATTTGAATTTTATTGTGTTTAATTGATATGGCGGAAGATCGCCTTGGTTTCAATAAAAAAAATGAGTAATACATTTTTGTGTCTTTTATCCTATTTCCTCGTAGATTTTGCCCTTACAACTTCATAGGTCAACTTACCCCAGGTGAATAGTCAACCTACCCCAAGCATGGGGTAGGTTGACCAGTTTTTCCTATTCTACAAAAACTGGCCTGTACTCTAAATCATAATGAATAACGTGCTTTTTGCAACTTTTTTGCAAAGCTTAATAGTTAATCTATGAACTGAACCCGTTTTTAAATTAATATACTCTAAAGAAATAGAAATAGAAACCTTTAAGCTGAAATTTGGTCAACCAGCCCCGGTCTCCCCTATACTAACAGTTAAAATGTAAGTATATCAATAAAAAGTTATAATCAACTGTGTGTTCTACAATAACAACACATTATTATTTATTGTATTGATCGCGATGTCCATATTAAAATAGCTTCATAAAAAATGCCATAAGAAATTGTTGTTGAACCTATAACCGTGTTAAGAATTTTAACTACATGTAATTTTTTAATTCAAAATTTAACCGCTAGAAATTAACCAAAAACTTTCTTAGATTTACGCGAATATTTGACATTTTGACAGAAGTTGTCTGTAACAAGTATATAACGCTTTTGAGATGTCTAACACCTTATTCTCTCCCGTGACCATGATTACTGTAAAGCATTCGAAATGTCGGGAACCAAAAATGAAAATAAATCCGCGAAAAAATCCGAAAAGATAGTTTTATTTAAATAAAAACTATGAATTATCATCGTAATACAACGCTCTGATTGTTTCTAAGTAACATTTATATAATTTCGCCGTCACAATTAAAAAAATCATCACAAACGTGACCCAGGATATGAGAAGTTAGTATAACTGTAGAAACAATCGAGACAAATTACAGATGACGAGGCCTCCTCCTTCTACCAATTACACGGGAATTGAACGTGGGAATACTCTACATTGTTCAATCAGTCGGCTACAGATCTTGTGTACACAAGGATATATTTTCTTTAATAACAAAAATTTAATTTATAATAATGATCTCTTAAATTAAGTAAGAGAAAAAGCAAGGTGACGTCCTAGGTTCGAGTCCCGGGTCGTGCCAAAAAAGTTAATAGGTTTTTTGTCATGAAATAGTACTAGACCGGAGCTGGGAAATTGGCGGTGTGTACATCTCTATGCTTTGGAGAGAGAACGTTAAACTGTTGGTCCTTGTCTCTCACCGGTTGAATCGAGTGCTCGGACGATATGATTTTTAAAGTAATATAAAGTGGACTTGACTGCGAACTCATACACTTTACCATATCATGTCCCGTGCAATGGTGGTTGGTTATTACATTAAATGACTACACATGCCTATTGATGCTGTTTTCAAAGAATAAGTGCTAAAAATAACAATTAGAATAACCCATGGAATAACATAACACAAAAAGTATTAACTTTCGGCAAAAATAGAACCTGTGATGTCAAACCAACACTAGTAAAGCTATTAACTACTGAACAAGGATAATCATCGTAAAATTATCTTTATTTATCCGTCTCATATACTAAAAATAGAAATATAGCAGAACAAATAAGCTTATTTATATATTAATATATCCATGTTGAGGCTTATTAATTCTATTTATAAATATAATCTCGACATTGTTACGTGACTTGAATAGTCTAGAAGCATTAAACCTGTTACCACCTAAACAATTATTGTGATATTAAAGTAGGAAATTAATAGTAATATTATATATGTAACCAGCGGTTCACTATCGCTTCGCTCGGGTTAGCCTATAGGAAAACAAAAACCTATCCCACGGGAACCGTACATTTTTCCAGGATAAAAAGCCTATGTGTTATTCCAGACTATAATCTATACCTGTGCCAATTTCATCCAGATCCGTTCAGCCGTTCTGGCGTGAATGAATAACAAATATCTATACTCACAAACTTTCACATTTATAATATTAATACGGATTAGCGACTAACCCTCGCTTCGCTCGAGTCGGTCTCTTAGTGAATTTTGTATTTATTATAATTTTATAAGTACTACTTCTAACTAACAGTAACCTATGTGCTATTTAAAGTCTATTTGTGCAGTAAATTTCATCCAAATCCGTCCAGCCGTTTCAGCGTAACAAACATACACACACGCACTCACAAGTGTTTCTGTAGCTCAGTCGGTCACAATGAATAACACGAAAATATCTCCATATTCAAAAACCGGCATATAAGTTAATATACTGAAGCGCCTATTTTTACGAGTGTCGAGTTGACAGCAAAATCTACACATATAATAAAATTTTAACTGAGTCGAAATCTTAAATAGTCATTATTATCGATACAGAGGCCTAATCTATAGTTTTTAGAATTTTTGTCTGTCTTTCTGTGACCGCATCTTGAGAAAACCACTTGACAGATTTTGATGAAATTTGGTATGGTGATAGCTGGTTATCCGGGTCAACATATAGGATACTTTTTACTGCGGGAAAATATCTCATCTCTGAGCTAAAGAGGGTGAGTCGTTCGTTCTGTATAAAAACCTTCATCATATAAAAAGTAAGAACACTTTATGTGTCAAAATTTCAAAGCAAAAGTTTTGCACAAACAAACATTTCATTTCTATTTATGTATATATAGATAAGCGAAGCGAAGTAGAAGGGATGATATTGTTAAATAATATAGGGTTTCTACAATATTTTGCTTTCACCTCAATCACGTCATAATTAAGAGCAAGTGATTCAGCCTCCAATGACGTCAAGCATCACGCCCACCATAATGATGAAATTCGATGTATTTTTATCCCAGAGCCAAGTTTACGCGTCACAGTGATAACCAAGTATGACACTACAATGTTCAATGAGACCAGTCAATTGTTCGTAAGGGCGTAGGTGAGTCAGCGTAGCAGCAGACGGCGCCCATTGACACACGCATTCCAGCCAATTTAGACATAACATTAGATACTCAAGTTACTCGAACATGAGCTTCACTACTACACTACAGTCGTAATCACGTAACCCATAGAACCTTTATCAAACAAATTCAAATACTTTACTGCACTCGCTAGCGTAATAATATGCAATATATTCAAGGCAGAATGTTAGCATTATTGCAAGTAAGCACATGTAAAGTGATAGTATTTCGCCTCGTAGGCATCTCTAATAACAGAAAAATAAATGTGGAAGGTGTTAATTTGAATTCTGAATAAACATATATCAGTACTAGTGACTTACCCCCGCTTGGGTGCTTCCCTAGATGTTTTTTGTATTTTTTAATCTATACTAATATTAAAAAGCTGAAGAGTTTGTTTGTTTGATTGAACGCGCTAATCTCAGGTACTATTAACCTTTCGTGAACCACGTGCATAAATGTTACATCGCAAACCATGTGGGGTTTCTCAGACCCCAAGAATTATCAGAGCAAGGAATGTATAATTTGTGATTATTTGTTTATTTTATTATAAAATACTGTTTTTTGTCTATTTGAGCGTAATAATAAAACAAAACCGAGTAAAATAATCAACATTTTTAATCTTTTTTCAAAAAGGAACAAAACATAGTCATTTTTTGCAAACTAAAACTTAGCCTCTTCTTTGGGCTAACATCCACAATAAAAAAGTAATTAAACACTTATCATATATCTCAAATTTTCAAAATTTGTATTATAAGGCATGTAAAATTGACAAAATTAGCTTAATTTTGTCAGTCTTCATGAGGTCCAGGCTGATTATATTTAGTACAATTTTTACAGTATAAGTGAGCATGCTCTAAGCCACTCTTTCCCAAAGTGGGCGATAACGCCCCCTTGTGGGCGCTGTAGGCCTAAAGGGGGGCGGTAAGAGACCCAGAGAAAAAATGGGGGCATTGTGTAGAGGCTCAGGGGGCGATTTGTAATTTCATGTAGCTAGGAGGACTCTTAGTAGGTTAAAAAATGGGGGCGCTAAAAAATAATTTATTGTCAAAGTGGGCAGTAGACAAAATAAGTTTGGGAACCCCTGCTCTAAGCATATAGGTATATCGCAGAGCTTACAACTGTATTTGGTTTTCCGATCTTTCTTGCTGTCACATTCTGAACACCTTATTTTAGATCTCGGCATTTTTGCTGGTGGTTCAGAAAATGTTTCACTGAGCAATTCATGTATGTAAGCACTTACGAGAATATTTCGGAATCCGTAGATTATCTTTGTGGTTTTTCAAATGTTCTTCAATCAAAGCCGTTCCCGAATTACGAACGAAGTTTCTTCTACGATCGGTTTTCCCTATTTCGATACTATTATTCAACATCTCTCATACCATCATCATAACCAGTCGGAACCCACATCTCCCTCGAAAGACAACCAACTTTTCATCTAATGTTAAGTACTCAAAAGGTGTATAAATGATGAATAATTCGAAATAAATACAAATATTCTAGAAATACTGCATTTCACAATAAAATTACTACTTACGTTTTAGACGACGTCCCGAACCACGTGGGGTCTGTGAGACCCGAACGCACTTTGCGCACGTGTATTTGTTACGTCGGCGACGCGATTATCAAACCACTATCACCAAGCGGTGTGGCAATGTCGCAACTCCAGCTACTTAAAGTGTCAAAAACGCCGAGCGATTTTTTAGAGATTTACAAGGATTTTTGTGTGACTGGGGTCTATTAAACCCCACATGGTTCACGGAAGGTTCATCCGATTTGAAAAATTCTTTTTGCATTAGATAGCCCGTTAACTGAGGAAAGCTATAGGCTATATACCATTCCGAAAAGATGTACGGTTCCCGTAGGACAGTTTTGTTTTTTTGTTTTGCATAGGATGTAGTAAAACCTAAACATATTTGTATTATTATTATCAGAAGCAAGTAAATAAACCTTCAAATGAAGTAAAATGTACCAAGCGACTGACCAGCCAAACGTCAGGCGATTTTTGAAAGTAAAAAAAAACGAAAAAAGTCTCTTTCTTTGGTCTATACATCAGTTGCTGTATAAAAGAATGACAAACCAACATACACTTTCGCATTTTCATATACAATATTAAAATACGTACAAGCTCAATGGAACCATCAATCATTAGTAGATTCCCGCTTTCCCTTTCTGCATACAATAACACATTTGACTCACAGCTTCCGACAAGCTGACGAAAATACCACTACTCGTATGTTTTTAACATCACACGTCGGCCCGATTGGCAGGTTAATAACATTGCTCTATCTTTTGAGTGAAACATTTAACATTCTTTGCATCACAAAGCCGAAGGTAAATGTTTTACGTTAAAATATTTTTCATCACAATTGGTAATGATAATGTATTAGTAAGTGCCGTCATATTGTAACGGTTGGAATATTGTCTTCATTCAAATGCCTTAGGAAATAAAATGAACTTTGCGAATGCTAAACGATAATATTTTTATAATATCTATATCCCGTACGCTTAAATGTTTACATAACAATAGAAGCGAAGAGGAAGTCCATCCGCATAAATATAAAAAGTACAATTTAACTTAATTGATATTGCACAAAACTTGTATTATTATTCTGTGCATCTATATAAATAAAAATTAATTAACGAAATGTATGTATGTACGTGCAGAACTTCCGATCGACAGCACCAAATTGGATAATTGTTTTTTTTTTTGTGTTTGTTATTGTCAGGACAAGCTTTGGTATAAAAGAAAATTAAAAGATTGTTTTTTACTAAAATAAGATTTTTTTAAATTTCATGATATGAAAAGTGAATGAGCGAAATAGTTTTTATCCCAGAAATCATCCTTAAGAGGGTGAGAATGGGGATGAAAATTTGTATGGGGAAGCAAGCTAGGGACAAACCCGAGCGAAGCGAGGATGAGTCGCTAGTATATTATAATATATCCTCGTTTTCGATTACTCTTTAGTCATTATACATATTATTTTCACAGAAATAACAGAAACACTATGGGATTTTGCCGCAGTATTAATTTAATAACTCAAATGCAGTTAACACGTTTCCCTACAATATCTTTTAATTATTAAGGCAGCAGAGCTCGCACCAAACATACACTCCAACCTTAAGTTAAGAGCTAAAGCGAACAAAACAATTCCTATGGCAAGTTAAATTATGAACCCCAATACTGTAAAAAAGAGGACAAGTCTAGAAACAGTTACGTCTTTCCCCAATGTACTAATTCAGTTGTCCCACTTCATTTGCACGAGTTCGTCGACTCGATCTGGAGTGACCTGGATCATGGATGACACGACGTTTGATAAATCGAAACGAATTAATTGACACGTAGGCGTTGATCGTATATGATTGGATCTTGGGTAATTTAGTTCCAGTTTTATAATTTACTAAATAATAATCGACGACACGTTTGGCTCCGTTTGTCGAAGCATCTAGAATAAAATTTGCAAGGTTGTGTATTGCACTTTATTGGTGGCATTGAAGTATTTATTGTATATTAACCTAAATTTAGGTTCATAAATATTAGATTCATAAATAAAAGATCATTCTACCTGTATTTATAGCAAAATAATTTTATTAACCATAACTATCTTTGTTTTTGCCAATTTTGACGTTGTTTTTGAAACGAAATCGAATCTTGGACTTCATCACTTTAATGTTTGCAGGTCGAAAGTTATTCATCCTTCTCTTTCTATTTCCATATGTCATTTCAGACACGATCAACGTACACCTACACAAATCCTATACAATTCTAATATATATTCTAATAGGATAAGACCTAAAACAAGGATATATTAATTCGTTACATTCGAAGGTCAACCAATCCGGATATTACATAAGCCGTAGGAACAATGAGCGTCCACGGCAGGACGTCCTCCGCTTCCCGCACGCGGCCGCCATAACAAGCGGGCAGTTATAACCAATTATTTCATATTGAGCTACCCTTGACACACGTGCCAGGGTCAATCAAGTTCACGTTGGACATTGTTTCTATGTATAATATCTTGTTAGATTTGCAATAGAATGTCCTTTTGAGCGATTTCTGTCACGGCGGTCAATCTCACTGACAATGAGAATAGCCATGTGCGCAGGAGATATTATAGGGTACAAGTGTACAAACTCAAGAGTACCCTATATTGTTTTCACTCTCAAAATCTGATGAGACGACAGTTCGACTCGACCGATGAGAAAAATTAAACACCACCAACTTTCTAACTCCGTGCTACTTGAGAATTCCTTAAAAGAAAACTCAATGATTATACTTAGACCTACCTAGGACTCAAACCCAAGACCTCCACGTCTGAAGCCGATTAGAGTATTTCTTTCATTCATCTGTAAATGATAGCCAATTCAAAAGAAATTAAAATACATACTTCCTTGGGTCTCTACTTTTGATTAATTTTTCTGACAGACTTCAAAAATGAGGTGGTATTTTATTCGGATGTATCTATTTTTTTTGTGTAGGTACGTTACGCTATCGCGATATCTTCGCAAAAAAAAAAATCTTGGAATGAATAAATTATCCCTCATCGCGTATAAATTAAAAAAAAACTATCTTAAAGGCGGTATAGAAACTTTTTATTCTTATATTTGATTGATTTAAAAGTCTTCTTTTAGTTAAAAGTATCCATTTGTTGTTTTTGCCATTCTGAATCAAATTGTGATGAAAAAAGTAATTCAATATTTTTTTTAGACCGCAAAAAGGGTCAAGGAATTCCGTCTGAGAAGCTTCTTATTCACTATTTCCTAGTAAGGCGTCTTAATGAATTTAACGCTTCGAAGAACATACATATAAACGAACTCAGGATAGTGCAGTGAAATCAATGAATGATTTTAAATATATTTAATTTGTTATAATAACGTTACAAATGTACTTTTGTATAAGTAATTTTATTCAAGAAATAATTTAAGACTAAACAGTGACAACAACTTTCCTACAATAATTTATTTATCGACATTAGAATAAAAATTACATAATTGTATTCAAACTAGCGACTCACCCTCACTCCGCTCGTGTTTGTCACTAGTTACGTTTTAACGTTTAGTATAGATTTCTCAGAGATGAGATATATTCCCACAGAAAAAGTATCCTATATGTTGACCCGGATAACTAGCTATCATCACACAAAATTTCATCAAAACACCTCCAGTGGTTTCTCTGTGATGCGGTAACAGACAGATAGACACACAGACAAAAATTCTAAAAACTATAGATTCGGCCTCTGTATCGATAATAATGTCTATTTCAATAGAATTTTCCAAAAAATATGTAATGTACAGATTCGACTCAGTTACAATTTTATTATATGTATAGATTAATACCTCCCTACAGTCATGTTTTATAGCAATCAGAACAAAAATTTCACAGAAAATCATAAAACACTCGAGATCTTGATCCATTGCACTAACTGGAATATAAGAGTATAGAGATACCAAAATATGATACCAACCTTAAAACATTTTACGTTATGAGCAAATCGTGCCACAAAACGTTTCTGAGGCGAAAAATTATAGTAATTATAACTCTGCCAGCGATCTCGATTACGGAATTGAAATTACGATACGCTAAATTTTCCTATAGGTAATACATAAAAGTGCGGTTGGAAGGAAAAAAATATACTGTCGGTATTTTGGAGCACCGATAGACTACATCGCACGTGTCGAGGGCAAAGCCCCTGTAAAGGAAGACATGAGCATGCAGTTAAAGCAAGTGTGAAAGAGAAGTTGTAAAACAGTATCTTTTACACCTGATCTATATAATTTTTGGCAAAAAGCTTGTTAAATCACTGAGATTCGGACATGACAAACATATTAATATAGTTTATATTTAGGGACTGTTTTTTAAAGAAAAATATTTTGTTACGATTTATTGATGATATAAATTATAAATAAATTGTTAATTATATAAAAATAGGTTTCATATGTAGGTATAATTGTAAAATAATTATTTGATTCTACGAGTATAAGTACTCATTCTGACATAAAATATCTTTGAGTTTTCTTAAGTTGTCATATTGAGTGGAAAAATATGAATGTTTTATGAATTAACTAGACTGATATATACTGATATTAACTAGACTGCACTAGAATGTTTTATGAATTAACTAGCGGCTCACCCTCGCTTCGCTCGGTTTCGCCTCTAGGAAAATAAAAACAAACCTATCCTACGAAAACGGTACATTTTTTCAGGGATAAAAAGTAGCTTATGTGTTATTCCAGACTATAATCTATCTGTGTGCCAAATTTCATCCAGATCCGTTCAGCCGTTCTGGCGTGAAAGAGTAACAAACATCCATATTCACAAACTTTCACATTTATTATATTAGTATAGATTAATTCGATTCTTTTTCGTAATGTTGTTTGCGGCGTTACTCTGAATTTGTATAAAATAATAAAAATGAAAAACTGTGTACCGTTACATCGAACTTTACTTGGCCTAGCAGACCTACTTCTGATATACAATATGTTTCATATTGATATTTTAACCAACTGAATTACATAAGAAGCTAACATAAGAAATATGAAAATAATAAATCAACAAGCCATGATCACTAATTAATATACTAAGTAGGTACTACACTACAGTGCCAATTTTTTTAATAATATATGGGAAGAATACAATAAATATAGATAACACCATGTATAGGACTTTCGGTTGCATCATATAATCACTTAGAATTACATACTCGTAGACATAGATATAATTAATTTAAAAAAAGGAATTCTAAACGATACGCTATGGCTGCATGCAGATGTTTTAAAACATGGATTCTCATACATTTAAAATTAAAAAAACAATGTTAACAATAAAAAATGTAATGAACCATTACTTTTTGGAAAGCAATAAAAATCCAGTGTGAAGGCATCCTTACTAATATAAATGCGAAAAGTGTTTGTTTGTTTGACCTTCTTTCTCGTCGCAACGGATTGAGCTGATTTTTTTGCATGGAAAATTTATGGTCTGTAGTGACATATTGTAGTACTACTTTGTATCTAAGTACGTCAAGTGAGATTTCATCGCAAGTAAGATACCGGTCTTTAGCGTAGACTTACGTACCAAGCGTCAATAGGATTTTAGACCGACTTCTAAAAGGAGTAGTGTATGCGATAGTAATCGGCAATTGGGAATATGCATAATTTGTTTTTATACAATAGCTTACATCGTTATATAGTTGTAAAAAAATATCCAGCAAAACTAAAATTGAGTATAAAATATATATATATATATATATCATACCGATACAGATACTTTAAACGCCGGCCATTTCGCGCTCTTGGCGTGACGTCAAAGTATCATATATAGAAAAATTACGACTTTAGTTTGTAACGACATCATATTCGGTCTGATCAATGGCGTGCGTTTCAACCACTTTGAATCTCCCACCTATATTTGCAATTTTTAATAATTATTTTCTTAATCAAAAAGAAATTACATAAAAAAATATTGATATCTATACTTAATTCAAAAGCAATAAAGATTAGAAAAAATATATTTCACCTTTATTTAATTTCCCCTCGTATTGAAAAGAGGCCCTTGCCCAGCAGTGGGACGTTAAAAAGGGCTGAATACATACCTTTATTTAAATTACATGCATATTCCCTATTGTGAATTGATGTTCTTGCTTCTTTTTTAAAAAATTACTTCTACTACTATTATATATATATTTAAAAAATAAACCACCTTAGCTTAATTTTAAGTGATGTTTGTTAGTAAAAAATAATATTTCTAAACACAAGCGTGCAGTCGCAACAAATATAGAAACGGCTAGAATTAGGTTGAACATAGGAAACCTAGGCGGAAGCTGTCTAATGACAATACGCGCATCGCACAACTCAATGCTTTGTAACCATATATGAATGGGAAAATTTTACATACTAAATGCCATACTGTTTACTATTTCTTTAACTTATTTATTAAATACTAGCTGCTCACTCTTGCTTCGCTAGGGTTCGCCTCTAGGAAAACAAAAACAAACCTATCCCACGCGAACCGTACATTTCTCCGGGATAAAGAGTAGGAAAGTTTTGGCGTAAAAGAGTAACAAACATCCATACTCACAAAGTTTCACATTTATAATATTTATTATACAGATTATTAAATACAAATTAACCAACTATCAAGGCAAGAGAACCTAAAAAAACATAGCCATTACATTAATGATTTACTTTTCTTTAAACACTAGTCTGTACAGATAAATAAAAATGAAGTGTCTGTTTGTGATGTCCAAATAACAGCTTTTTACTAAATACATATGAAATTATATACGGTACTTATAAGAAAAACAATTTTTCTGTCTGTTCCGTCAGTCTGTCAGTCTGTTTGTTCCGGCTAATCTCCGAAACGGCTGGTATGATTTTGGAAATTCCACTGGCAGATAGCTGATGTTATAAGGAGTAACTTAGGCTACTTTTATTTTAGAAAAAGAATTAGGGTTTCGCTCAAAAAATAAAAACGTACCTAGGATGCACCCGAGCGAAGCGTGGGTAAGTCGCTAGTTTGAAATAAATAAGAAAATATCAGTATGATATAAAATTTAAACTACATTCCGAATTTTAAAAACAAAGCTTAAGTGTATTATCATTAAAGGAAGTGAAGAATTAAGTAACAGTATATCTTATCAGTAAACTGGTATCTTTACGGCGACGTCGAAAGCTCATATCTCTTAATTTTTTACTTTCTGAAGAATTTCTTCGTCTATTTCTATGCATTCTATTAAACAGTGTTAAGTATGTTAATATATGGAAAAATAATAAAAAAAAAAAGTTTTCAAAAATAGAGAGTGTGCTGTTTAAAGATGTATAATGTGCTGTGAAGTCAAAAGTTATATAAGAAATTATGTTATCTATATCAGCCTTAAACTTTTTTTTACTCTTATTATTCATAACTCACTTAAGTATTCAACCCTTTTTAACGTCCCACTGCTGGGCAAAGGCCTCCCTTCAACACGAGGGGAGTCAGGCCATAGTCCACCACGCTGGCCAAGTACGAAATGGCGGACTTCACATGTCTTTCGAAAACTAGCTAGGTTTTTCTCAGACATGCAGGTTTCCTCACGATGTTTTCTTTCACCGTAAGACAAGTGGTAATCATGTTAGAAATGATTCGCACATGAAAATATCAGAGGTGCGAGACCCGGGATTTGTACCCGCTACACTCGGTTTCCCAAGCGAGCACGTTACTACTGGGCTACCACTGCCTTTACTCACTTAAGTGTATATATCAAAACCGACTGCGTGCAAAAAATTTGAAATAACTAACTATAACGGCTAAATATCTTAAAATATTTGATGCAAGTTAAAATATTTTAAAAGAGGAAAACCTTATGTTATACTGATTTAAATAATAGTACAGCGTAATCATTTCTTACATCAAATGCGCTTCAAAACGCTCACTTTCAAATTTCAATTAATAAGTTTATTAATACTCTTTTAAGTCAACAGGAAGCACTATAAGTTAAAGCTCATAACAATAGAAGATTAAAGCATTCGCGTCCTACTAAAAGTATACACTGAAAACAAGTTAACTTTCATTATTAAATTACTTCTAAGCATAAAAATAAAAGTTAGTGGCGTTTAAGAAATGAATTTACTCCATTTTTTATTTTATTTCTCATATGAGTAAAATCCACATCTAATGTAGGACCGTAATTTTGTATTAAACTAGCGACTCACCCTCGCTAGGGTTTTCGCTAGGGTTTCGCTAGGGTTCGTCCCTAGGTTGATTCCCCTTACAAACTTTCATCCTCATTTTCACCCCCTCAAGGGATGATTTCCGGGATGAAAAGTATCCTATGTTGTACCCAGGGTCTCAAACTATCTTCTTACTAAATTTCATCTAAATCGGTTCAGTAGATCCAGAGATTAACCCATACAACCTCACAAATACACAAGCTTTACCTCTTTATAATATTAGTATTTAGTATAGACTAGCATTGCCCGCGGCTCCGCCCGCGTTCAGATGATCAAAAACCAAATTCTTAGGCTTTACACATTAGTATACTCTTACATATATCACTTTCATTGCACACCGCATGATTGGTAAATAATGGCAGTGATTGACAATGCTACAAAGGTTCCTCCGTTAATATCATATTTGATTTAGTAATTTTTGTTTTAGTAATAACATTTATGTACATATGCCTATACTTCTGTTTTGTTTGTTTATTTAGTATCGGGCGATAAACTCTCAAACTACGGAATTAATTTTAATCATTTTTTACTAATAGACAGCTATTGATTAATTTAAGATTTAACTGATTATTTAAATTACATAATGACAACTTTTCTTAATGTTAATCTGTCGCGCAACATGGATTGGTTAGCGCTAGTTAGTAATTAGTAATATTGTCTAAAACGAATTTCAAAAGAAAGTGTAATAAGTAAATAATTCTAAGCAAATACTTTTTATTAGGATTTCATATGGCTTGGCTAATATGATTAAAGTCGTAAGCATTTTATTGTTTCCTTTAAGCCTTTACCTTCCAAGAAATGGTGTCAAAAAAAAAACTGAAAATGTTGAGGTATAACAGTTCCTAAAACACTTTTTCATAATTTTTGAAACATGAAATATTTTTAGTTACCCGCTTTGTCAGTTTAACAGCCATAAACTTGTTTCCCACAAAATGTTATAAAATAATATGAATCGACTTTTTTTACGGTTGATAAAATGAGTCGATATTGTGCAAACGTAAATATTATTTGTATTTATTTTAGTGTTAACCTAACAAAACACGTAAGAAAAACAACAGCATTTTGCTATACGAAACCTATAATGCACGAATTGGATTTGCATTTGCCCATTTTTTACATTAAAAGATTACAAAATATTAACATTATTTACTAAACAATAAAAATTTACAAATATTTTAACTTGAAAATTGTTTCTGCCAAAAAAATATTACTACACGTAATATGTTACTAATTTATAAAGCCAAAAAATTTGTTTTATTGAAAATTTGAACACAGGCGGGGCCGCGGGTAATTTAGTAGTAATTCTAATAAAGTCATAGAAAGGTTATTTCTGTACATTATTTTTTTGGGTTTAAAACTACATATTTTAAAAACACATGGCGGATTTTAAGATCATATCTAACTTTATGGCAGTGATAGCCGAGTGGTGAAACGCTTGCTTGGGAAACCGAATGAAGCGGGTTCAAATCTTCAATCTGTCTACCTCTGATATTTTGATGTGTAAATCATTTCCAACATGATTACCACTTTTCTTACGGTGGAGAAAACCTAGGAAAGGTTTTCAAAAGGCAGGCCTGATCCCTCTCATATTTGGAGGCCCGAGCCCAGCAGTGGGACATTAAAAAGGGCTGAATACATTCAAACTTTATGGTATATAAATATTTTTTTAATTTTATTTCTAACTGAAGATACATATATCTATAATAAAATTGTAACTAATCGCTGTCTGTACATGGAAGATATTTAAGAAAAACTATTATGAAGGGTCTTTATTAATACAATAAAACCCAAAACAATGATTTTCAGAATTTTTGTCTGTTTGTCTGTGAGTTTGTGCGCGCCAATCTCAGAAACGGCTTAACCGATTCGGTTGCGGTTTTCGCTATTGTATTGTAAGCTTCACTTAACATTTATTATTTGTCTTATTTCAATCGGTTCATAAATAAAAAAGTAATGCCAATTTAAAGAATCACCTAGAAACGAACCCGAGAGAAGCAAGGATGGGTCACTAGTATTACAATATAATTGAAATGTTTTGTATGTCTATTATTGTGGAAACACAAACTCATAACAAAATAGTACCTATCTACGTGCGCGAAATATTTTAACACTCAAAATTTGAATATATTAGGATGAGCTTCACGTAGACGTCAAAATTGATAAAAGCTACTGAGAATAAAGCTGTAAAATCTTACTACTCTTTAAAAAATTCAAATCTAAAACACAAAAATTTCCATAGTAAACGTTATAATAGAAGAGTTTATATTCAAACTCTACGATAAAACCCATATATTTTCATCGCGCATTTTAAAAAGCCGTCAAAGAATGTTTCAAATAATGTGAATAGTGAAGCGTAGAGCATTACGTAAATAACAGTCATTCATACAAACTATTTCGGGATCACTACCGGGTCTGTAGTACTTTTCGCGTTTCATGAATCACGATGACCAGACGGCAGACAGTAGATACATTATACATATATATACATATGTATAGAGTATAATATTAAATATTTTATCAAAATTTTACTAAGACTAGTGATCGCCGCGTGGTCGAAAATCAACCATAATTCATAAAGTTTGATCGATATTGAGATTCTTTTTTAAAGTTATATAGACAATCTATAGGATTCCAAAGAATTTTCTCACGGGCCCATAGATTCAGAGATACGCATGTATAGACAAATAAACTTTTCATCTATATATTATGTAAGTACTCGCATAATATTGATGAAGGTACATAACATCATACTACATCTTTTAGCAGTGAAGTAATTATATATAAATAAAATACGCGAGCGGATACGCGGGTAAAAGAAAGTCAATAAATTTTGGCTTTCTGCAGTCCTTCTCTATATAGACTTTAACTATGCCAAAGCTCATACTCCTCCGTACATGCAATATGCTTAAAAAGGGGTTTAAAGTTTTCTCTTCACGTATTAAATATATAGATTTTATATAGAACTATTTACAAAATATCCTAATAAAAATATACTATTTTTACACAATTATTATGTTTGTTTGTATTAAATACTAGCAACTTGTCTTGGCTTTGCTTACGAGTATAATATATTTTTATTCAGTATTACATATACGCCTCGTACTATCAGTCAGGTAAAATATATTGTATATATTGCTAGATTTAAATAAACTAAATATGACCTTTTAACACGAAAAGTTTCATCAATTAGGTTGAAGTATAAAAAAATAAACAAATAATAATCTTTCAGTATCTAAATCTAGGATAAAAAATACAAGACATGCATACCGATATTTTTAAAATATCTACTAAAATTACTTTTCAACTACAAAGGTGCATAAGACTTCAAGATCACTTAAAAGTATTTGTCTCACTTCACAGGTGATAATTTAAAATACATTGAACCGAATTTAAAGTACGAATTATTCTTTTACAAAATAATTATAAAGATTGGCGTACATTAGCAAATAAATCACGAAACGCATACAAAAAACATAACTGTATCGAAACCTCCTACTTTAAGTCAGTCAAAGAAAGAAATGTAAGAAGTGAAAACATCGATCTATTACTAAGGAAATGGGGCAAAATCACAAAAACATCAACGTAAATGTTATCATGACAAGTAGTAGGTACTGATAATAATTCAGAAAATTATTTGTATTTCATGGTAGCCATAGATAAGTATGATTTACCGAATCCTAGCCTATCGTTATAATCTTTGAAAACATTAACAAGAAAATTGATTAAATAAACTTATTACTAAAAAAATGAGGGCATGTTGTCATGTTTACATAATTATCTATATATATATTAAAATCAATCGCTGTTCGTTAGTCTCGCTAAAACTCAAAAACGGCTGGACCGATTTGAATAATTCTTTTTTTGTTTTGTTGGGGGTGTGTCAGTGGTGGTTTAAATATAAAAAAAAAAATAGCGAAAGAAAAAAAAAACAGCTGGAAAATCAAAAAGTTCAGAACTGTTTATTTTGTATGGGAATCACTAACCGTTAAAACGTTCCTAGGGACGAACCCGAGCGAAGCGAGGGTGAGTCGCTAGTAATATAATATATATAACACAGGTCCAAAGTTTTGAATATTTGACATATTATTTAATAAGTAATTTGTATTATCCTTGTAAACGGTTAAATACTTAGAAAACCACAATATTGAATATTTTCCTTATCAAAACGAAGTAAATAAGGCGTGTACGGTGTGGGTCATTAACTTAACGAAAATAATTAATTAGACATGCAAATGAATTGTATAATAACGAATTGGTATAATTTTCTTAATATGGCAATATTTTCAATAGTTTTCTTTTTAAAATCAAATATTTTTATTTGTTTAAAAATGAGTTATATAGGTATATCTAAATAGCGACTCAAGCGAGGCGAGTCGCTTCGGGTTCGTCCCTAGACAAAAACAAATCTATCCCACGGGAACCGTACATCTCTGTGCCAAATAACGCCAAAGAACGTTCAGCCGTTCTGGCGTGAAAGAGTAACAAACATACATCCATCCATACTCACAAACTTTCACATTTATAATATTAGTACAGTTATATAAAGGTATCAACACTTGACAAACTCGGTATAGATATGTACGGTATTATTAAAAAATAGAAAACAGTGTTATTATCTGTCATCAACGCAATTCCAGATACAACTACATTTCTATGAAATTTCACTCCATTCCATTACGTGACTGAGGCTCATAACTATGATTAAAACCATAAAAAAAAAAACACTTGTAACAATAACTGGGTGACAATTTCCCATGTTTTTCTTGATAGTAACAATATTTTCTCATGGTTACAAGTTTACGATGTTTTACATATCCTACATATTGATTTGAATCGCGTACATTCTTTTTTGTGCTGTCGACACACTTTTACCTCTTCTATTCTATTATTTGTTTTATAGCTTTTACCTCTTATCTCGCGGCTTCCATGGTCCTGGTTTAATACATACATACATACATACATACATACATGTCGTTACGTTGTAAGATTAAGTTTAATCTCGACGTCTAAATCCATTCTGTTAATTATATTTTAATATGACTAAATATAATAAAGAAGGCATGTTATTCAGAGCTTATTGCAATAATTGTCCGCGTAACATGCTGTAACATATATTTACCATCATACGTGACAATACCATTAGTGTATAGCGTGCACGTTTGTACATACTATATGTACTAATAAGAGGCGTCGAGTCAATTAAAGCTATGGGCGGACAAAGCCGCGTGGATTGACTACCTAATAAATAACAGCTTTGGCAAGTTCCTTCAAAGCGACAATAGGAAAATAAAACGTACAGTATTTAACCACTCACCATCAAGTTGTCGACAGAGTTGTAACCGCATATTACGTATCCCATCACCCTGTTCGCCATTTTCTATCACATTTAATCACATAAACATAAATTACATCACAACACAGCGTTCACTAAAATACAGTGCCATAGCGATCCCTATGCTACATGAAAGGAAAGTCGATGTACCAATTAGCCGTTAACTATTCGAATTCATGTGGTCCCTGTTCTTAATTAGATACCATCAGCGCGATCACGTACATACAGATGGACGTGAAAATATTCCGAATACGACACTCTTACAGCAGACGGGATAATAAATCACATATATTTTATGATTTCCGTATTATTTTTTTAACTTCAAACTGTCATAAAGACGTGTTTCATCAACTGTGGCTCGTGAGAGACTGATTACTTAGACATTTGTGCCATGAGTTGTTAGTTTAGACTACATCGATCTTATTCCCTTGGGATAGAGCTCAGAGTACGTTTAAGACATTTTCAATTATGGGACGCTGTAAACACGGAGAACATTAATCGTCGCCACAACTGACCAATGAAATGAGCGCTGAAAGGAATAACGTTGAAGTGATTGAAGAAGCACGAGCTTCGAAACGTAAAACTATAGTCAAAAATTATTTAGAAGAAAAAATGATTCGATGGAGAAAGATGTTATCGAAATTATGCGCAAATTCTGTTGGCTTCCCAAAATTACTTAATAGATTTTAGGCTTCAGTTATCATCATATCTTTAATCTTATAAATAAAAATCAATGGCTATGGTAAATGAGTTGCTAAGCACAAAACTCGAGAACGGCTGGACCAGTTCGGCTATTTTTTTCACATGTCAAAACTTTAAGGACGAAGCCAAACGAAGCGAGGTTGAAATCGCTAGTCTTAAATATAAATACGGAATATACCATAAAATGCGGAAGGAACTTTAATTAAAACGTAAAAGCTCTTTAGAACATGGAGATCACACTTCAATATTATATGATAAATATATTTTTTTCTATTTCTTTTATGAAAAGTCGCCGAGTGTTTCGCCAGTAAATACTTTGTTTTAAACATTTCAGTGATACCTAAATACATACACTAGCGACCCACCATCGCTTCGCTTCGGGTTCGTCCCTAGATATAAACAAATCTGTCCCACGGGAACCGTACATTTTTCCGGGATTATATATAGCCTATAGCCTTCCACAGTTAATGGGCTATCTAATGCAAAAAGAATTTTTCAAATCGGTTTTGTAGTTCCTGAGATTAGCGAATTCAAACAAACAAACATACAAACAAACTCATCATCAGCTTTATAATATTAAAAGTATAGATGTGTATGTGTACATTGATCATGGTCATCTCAAAGGCGCTTTTTCTTCTATTTTTGTTTACTGAGTCAACGGTATGATTGACACAAACGTTCGCCACTTGTATGAATCAAACCCGTGACTTCTTGCAACTGATATAATAATAGGTACCACTTGCCAGAAAATTTTCTGTATGAATCCAAGTACCTATAGGAACAATTTATATTTAATATTGTTGATATGGTGATGAATTATTATTATTATAATAGGTACGTTTTAACGGTTTGTATGGAATGGCAGGCTATGATATAATAATTATACCTATATACGTGAGTACAAAATGAATAGTTCTGAACTTTTCAATTTTCCAGCAGTTTTTTTTTTTTGGAGTTTTCCCTATTTTTTTTATACTTAAGTTACCCCTCACAAAACAAAAAAAAAGAATTAATCAAATTGATCCAGCCGTTTTTGAGTTTTAGCGAGACTAACGGACGGCAATTGATTTTTATATACATATATAGATTTAGCTGTTCATCTCACTTCAAGGAACACTGTAGTGCGGGGTAAATTAAAATACGTTTGATTTTATATTATCTATATACCGACTTGTCCTCGCTTCGTTTGCGTCCCTAATAGCGATAATAATTTTATAGTGTATATTATACATAATATACAATATATGTATATATAAAATGCAAGAACCGCCACCTTTTAGCAAATTTTATAACTAACAGCAGCCTATGTGTTATTCCAGGTCATCGTTACACTAAATTTCATACAAATCGAAGAAAAAACAAACATACACACATACATATATACAAAATTTCGCGTTTATAATAGCGTAAACATGCGTAAAATATCAAAGTACCTAAAGACATACAAAAGGATAAGTATAATACGTATTACGCAATCTTGATACTTGTAACTTTAAAAGCATTTTTCATAAAACATTGAATAAACAATCATTTTTCATTGAGCCATTTCCCGTAACGTAACGTATTTATAATTGTTTATAATTGATATACCTTCTACCTGTGCGAATCATTTCTAACATGATTACCACTTGCCTTACGGTGAAGGAAAACATCGTGAGGAAACCTGCATGTCTGAGAAAACCTAGCAAGTTTTCGAAAGACATGTCCACCAACCCGCACTTGGCCAGCGTGGTGGACTATGGCCTGATCCCCCTCGTATTGAAGGGAGGCCCAGCAGTGGGACGTTAAAAAGAGCTGAACACATACGTACAATCTACATGTTTAAGATCAACGATTTTATTGTGAAGACATTCTAGGAATCTACTTTAATTTCCTATTCAAACAATAATTCACTGTAATCTATGGTCATCATTATCAGACAGTAAAAATTAACAACGAAAATAAAAACTATAGTAAATTCTGATACCTATATCAACCATAAAAATTGTTTTACTTCACGTTCGTGAAGGACGAGAGCTTGCGGGAAATGTCCAATCAAATAAACAAATAAGCATTAGGTTATTGAACTAAATTGTAATCTACATATGTATGAAAAATTAACAGCACAAACAAAAGACAAGGTTCTTAAAACTGATAAATAAATAAATAATAAATAAATATGTTGGGACATTAACACACAGCACCATCTAGTTCCATGGTAAGCTACAAGGCTTGTGTTATGGATACCAGACAATTGATACACTACACATATAAAACTTTAAATCGATACATATTATAAATATAAACACCCATGATTGTAGTACAAACATACGTGCCCATCACACAAATGAATGCCCCCAGCGGGACTCAAACCCGCGACCATTGGCACAACAAGTAGGGTCATACAAACTGAGCCAAACGTGTCGTAAAGAAATACTTTGCAATATAAGCTCCTTGTGGCAGTTTAAATTATAAAAAGAGATAGTGCAAGTATAACTTGTATCACATATCACATCACCACAGAAGTAAACTGACTGAGAGACTGAACAATAGAAAAAAATATCGAATAGACTCAGTAGTGTGATGCTTAGAAGAAAAATGTTCCTATTAAAATGGAGGTTTTCCTGAGAAATACAGTGTTTAAAAAAATAAGTATCCCAAGATGGGTTCGATAGCTCAATGAGGACAGTGATAACACACATCTTTCAAGAATATTAAGAAACGTACTCCACGAATCATTACAATGTAATTAATCATTTTTGACCATTGACACCATATCTTTAGTATTGCCTGGTGGTCTAGTGGCTAGCATTTACGGCTGCAGATTCGGCGGTTCTGGGTTTTGGTCCCGGTACTGGCAAAGTTTAATAACTGAGTTTCCTGTTAAGTTATTCTCAGTAGTAGTCCGGAGTTGGGAAGTAAAGTCATCGGTCATGCGCAACTCTAAATTATCGTCCCATCGGTCTTTGAGAGTAAAGGGAATAGAGAGTGCACTTATGTCTGCGCGTACACTTGTGCACTATAGTAATATCTCCTGCGCATCTGGACTCTGGACAGTCTCATTGTCAGTGAGATTGGCCACCATGGCCTAAATCGGTCAGGAGGGCATTATTTTCAAATCGTTAAACGCTTAAAAATAATCGTTGGGATAAAGAAGTAACAAATAATATTATTGTTGTGTTGATTATAAATTATTATATCACACGATTAATCATTAAGTGCCGCCAAATGAATAACATGGTAAGTGACATTATTTTATTAGCACAGATAAGATTTATCAATGAAGATGACCAAGTTTCGGAGTTTCAATATACCGGGTTATCACAATTGCCGCAATATATCAATTGGCGCGAAAACAGAAATTGGACAAGTCTAATCACAATAATTACAATGACTTATTGGTCTGTCATATAATAAAATTCTAACTGAGTCGAATCGGTACAATAAATATTTTTTGGAAAATCTTATTGAAATAGTCATTATTATCGATACAGAAGCCGAATCTATAGTTTTTAGAATTTTTGTCTATATGTCTGTGACCGCATTACGAGAGAACCGCTAGATAGGTTTTGTTGAAATTTGGTATGATGATAGCTGGTTATCTGGGTAACATATAAGATACTTTTTACTGCGGAAAAATATCTAATCTCTGAGAAATCTATATTAAAAGTTTAAACGCAACTAGGGTCGAACCCGAAAGGAACGAGGGTGAGTCGCTAATAAGAAATAAATTTCTTATGAGACTACTATTATAATTGTATTATAACTTTTCACGTTAAAACGGCTGGAGGGATTTGGATAAAATGTAGTAGATTATGACCTGGACTTTGCCTGCATTATCTATACAGATAAATAAAATTGTCTGTTTGTAATGTCAAAATTTTTATTAAAACAGCTCTTTATCAACAGCTTTTTATTAAATTAAAATTTTTGTCTATCTGCCTGTCTGTTCCGGCTAATCTCTGAATCCACTGGGCCGATTCGGACGAGACATTCACTGGCAGATAGCTGATGTTATAAGGAGTAATTTAGGCTACTTTGATTTTAGAAAAAGAATTAGAGTTCCGCTCAAAAACTTAAAACGTACCTAGGAACAGAAACCGATCGAAGCGAGGGTGATTCGCTAGTATATATTAAAATTGCAAAAGTCACCCAATTGAAGCGAGAGTAAGTCTATAAAAAATTAAAGAGTGCGTGTATGAATGTGTACACGCGCAAGAAGTAAAACTTCTGTAGGTTATCGCTTATCGGTACTCTTTATGTAAATCAATTTATGTTTTAAATAATTAGGATAGGTGTGACACTAGAAATAACGCATATTAGGCATATTATAATCACATATTTATAGAATATCATTTAAGGAAAGAATATAATTTTATATATCATTTGTCAGACAATAACAACGGTTACCATGGCAAGAAACGTAGATTTTCTCGTAACGCATTCACCGGTTTACCCCCCAAGTCAAGCGTGCGTAAAGAAGTTTTACTTCAATCATTGTAGCGAATTGTCAGTTATAGATATGTTACAATATCTACGAGTATCTCTTAGGCTTACTGACCGAAAAATGATTTATGTTAGAGAAGATTCTAGAAGATATAATGAGCCTTTGATATCTAACTTTGCACATATTCTTAGAAAAAAATGCAATGTAGGTCATGATTGATAATGTGATAAAATAAGCATGCGCTTCTGCATTTAGGTCACAGTCTCGATACATACATATAGTCGATGAATAGATATTTGACGTCCGTCTGGCGCAGCACACTCAGTATTTGCTTTAAATATGGACACGATTGTTTTACTTAGTTATTTTAAGACATTCTGTATGTACGTCGATGGATATAAGATTTAAAGAGGCTCTTGGGGGTGTTGATTTTTTAAATCTATACATTTAATAAAATTGTAACTGAGTCGAACCTGTACGTTCAATATTTTTTGGAAAATCTTATTGAAATAGTCATTATTATTGATACAGAGGCCAAATCTGTAGTATTTAGAATTTTCGTCTGACTATCTGTCTGGAAACGCATTACGAGAAAACTACTGGACAGATTTTGATGAAATTTGGTATGATGATGATGCTGGTGATCCGGGTCAACGTATAAGATACTTTTTGGTGCAAAACTGAAAATATCTCATCTCCGAGAAATCTATACTATAAAACGTAACGCATAAACTAATCAGTCTAACCATGCTCAACATAAATCTTTTATTTAGTAGTTGTACTGCCTCAAAAACTTCAAAATCGACCTTACACAGATATAGCCTTGACCTCTGATGAAAGGTTTGCTAATAATTTTAAGTACATATATTACTAAAGTAACTCTAATCAAGTAAGTCCACAAGTAACTGTCAGGCGTATTTCATTCCTTCCAGTTCAGTTCATAAGAAAAAATATCAAAACATGTGGTATGCGTGATTGGGCAATAAGAGTCAGAATAGATACATGTCAATATGTGCTCAGTGGCGCCATGTGAAATTAAATATATGATTTGAGGCGGGCCTCTGAAGGGTCGTGTAAATAAGCATAGTTGTAGTCCATAACTTTGCTCTCATTAATATTATTATATTTTAAGTATAAATTGTTCTCACGCACTGCATTGCTTTTTTTCGATGTGGTGATATATTATATGCATAAAAATAAAAATCATGTAGATTAATCTCGCTTATATTTATAGATATTTTGACGTGAAATGTTTTCAAAATTACATCGAAACACGGGTACGTTTCGTTACGGTCAGAAAAGTGAACCGTAACGAAATAGGTTGCATACGAAATAGTTTGCATAGGTTGCCATAGTAACCGTTGTTATTGACTGAATAATGATATATGTACATTTCATTTTTCATTTTGGCGTTCATTATAGAGTGAGAACGAGATACAAACTCTTTGGAAACGAAAAAATTGAATATTGGCTGGTAAAGATGGAATATTGATTAGATTTAAAAAAAATATTTGCATATCTATTGTTATTATAAAATTGAATTCTATTGTTTGCAGTCTGTCGTAGCGTGTTATCGAAAATGGAAAAAATGGAATTGCGCGCGGTTATTGAGTATCTGTATTTAAAAAATTTCACTACGTAACGATTTAATCAAGACTTACAGGATACTTTTGGAGCAAATACTCCGTATTCTGGAGTTGTATGTTGGTGCAACGAATTTAAATATAGAACAACATCCACCAAAAATGATCCTCGCTCAGGCCGCCCGTAGCGGTAGTGACCGAAGAAATTTTAAAAAAAATCGAAAACATTGTTCAAAAATTGTTTTGTTCCATCAAGATAATGCCCCTGCTCACAGGTCTGCCGTTGCTATGGCTGCAATTCCACATGTTAACTTTGACATACTTAAGAATCCTCCATATTCACCCGACCTTGCCTCTAGCGATTTCTATCCATTTTCAAAGTTAAAGAAGTCACTGAGAGGATAGATAGAGGGGATAGAGGTAGATAGATAGAGATTCGAAAATGATGAAGCAGTAGTCGCTACAGTACAGGTTTTTTTAGATGCTCAGGGTTAAGAGCTTTTTAAGAAAGAAATTTTAAGCTTAGAAAAAAAATATATGCCAACTTCTTCTTCTTTTTGCACAGCTTTTCCCACTTAGGCAGTTTTACCCATTGTAAGTGAGCTTGTGATGTTCAGTGTGTTATTTTTTGCACCACAGGGCGTCCCGGGATTGATCTCTTGGCGGCCAAGTTTTTCCGCGCATAGGTGTTCCAGTTCGGATTCAGATTCAATCCAAGTGTATTATGTCGTATTTGATATTCCGTTACGATCTTCAAAGATTACTCGTATTATTTTTACTGATTTGTTTTCAAATATGCAAAATATTTATAAAAAACAAATACACTAAAAGCGACTCGCTGAAATAGTCGTTTCATGTTAAATCGACGGAGGTATGCCTCGACACAGCCCCACCCGATTTTTTTGTTATTATCACATATGTAGATGTTTATCACTAACATTTCCATTTTTAGTGGTTAAAGTGAAAAACAACTTCTTGCATATTAGCACTTTATTAGTAGCACGTATGTTATTAAGCACGACAGTCTGTAGCTTAACATAATACTAGTTACTTACCCTCGCTTCACTTGAGTATGTAGGTGTCTTTTTGGTACTTATATTTTGGCACATATATTTTATTTCTTCATTTCAAATCGTTCAAGCAACGCACCCTAAGCAAGCCAGTTTTTTCTGACTTCAATTCACGTTATTTTGAGTTTCGACAGTAAATATTTTGGAATAATGTTTATACGGGCTTATAGCACTCGGTGGAAATGTAGCTTTTGATTATTGAAGTAATATTCAGAATTAGTTCCTAGTTTCAGAGATTAACCCTACACCTTTATATTATACGTGTATGTTAAAATTTATACAGGCTTCTACTATTTATGAGCTATATTATTTAATTATTATGGCACATTATGAGTCTCGCCATCGCATCATAACTTTTAGAAAGAATTTTGTAGAATTTTAAACAAAGATTATGCGTATAGTATAACATTAGTATCCTATTTTAAATTTGTTCCAGTCAACTAGTTATATCAAAAATAAATCATAACTATACATGGTGTTACAAAAGTCAAATAGACAAGCGTGATCCTTCAATAAACGAGTCAATACATGTAGGTGATATGTCAATACGAGCTGCGGTTTCTGCGCCACTGTATTTAGGTCGTAGCCTCGATACAGTCAGTGCGTCGCATTTATCTAGCTTGGGGCGCCTTATGACTGTTCAGTCTATTTTTATGTATTAGAGACCCGACCTCGCTTCGATTGAGCCCTTACTTCACTTAAGAGGCAAAACGTTTATAAAATTTCTATCCCTTATCGCAGGGTCTATGTCCTTTTCTGAGGATAAACAATACCCTAGTCATCTCTATCAACCAGTGAATATGGCGTTTCATCCTTAATTCATCAATTAAACCGTTCTTCTATCCTATTCCACGAGATATTAAATAAACTTATTTCAATCTACCATTGAAAGTCTTCCTAAATTCCGTTTAGTTTTTTCGCATAAAAGGAAGCAAGAGAAAATTTATTATATTTAAGTACCTGCCTTTGATATAAAGTACCTACCTGTGTAGCTTATTGAAATATAGATATATGTATTTATTTAAATTATGAGTATAGATTTTCGCCTCTAAGGTTTAACTTTAGTAAGAATTCAATGGCAGTTTGATGGTCTCACGGTCGATTGTCGTCCCTTGAACTATTATTGTATTCATTTTAAAACATGGATTTTATTTAAATATAATATTTATGCATGTATGTAATATAATAACTAGAACTAAATATAATATTAATTAATAAAACATTTTGAAAATTTCTAATCGAACTGAAAATTTACTATTTCGGAATCCGAGTAATAAGAATTCAAATCTCGGGTCTCGCAAATCTGAAATTTTCATGAGCGAATCATTTCCAACATGATAACCATTTGTCTTACAGTTAAAGAAAATATCGTGAGGAAACCTGCATTTCTGAAAGTACCTAACAAGTTTTGGAAAGACATATGAAGTCCGCCAACCCGCACTAGGCCAACGTGATGGACTATGGCCTGATCCCCTTCGCATTGAATGGAGGCCCGTCCCTGTCAATGGCTACGGCAGACATTAAAAAGAGCTGAATACAATACCACGCAATACAATGTGCAATGGCGCCTTAAATATTGATTTAGACCGCGGTCTAAAGTTTTACAACATATTATTTATATAGTACAAATAATAGTTTATCTGTATTTGAGAAGAAAACTACTGATGGCAATAAACTGCCACCCTCAACTAGACCAGAGACATAACAAATTCGTCCTCACTGAGCGGTATAACAAAAAGACAAACACACTAACAAAAAGAAAACGTGTGTGTACTTAATATGTACGCACGTAAGAAGTTATACTTCTTTGGCACAACAAAAATAGCTAAAGATTTCATCCCGTATGTCGCAACTCTCTGTTTGTAAAAGGAATGCAGCTAACTTCGTCATGTCGCTTTCTGGCTGTCGGTGTGCGCGCGCATCGTAAAAATTTTTCTCTCATAATTTTTTCCATACATGCCAAAAGAAGTATAACTTCAAAAATTTAATGTCGTTCTCTATTTCAATATTTTTTTATACACCTATGTATGAATTTCCAAACAAATTGATGATTAGAATAAGAATGTTTTTATGATCTCAAATATTTTGTCACTTGCCCTTGCGCAGTTTCCAAACAGATAAATTGAATAAAGACGGAAGCTACGACGTATCATGTCGCACTTGTTATTTCAAAATAAGCTTGTTTTTGTTTTGATCGTAGTAGATGATTATTACCTACAGTAGATATGCAACAAACCTGAAAGTATGATTAAGTAATTATAAAAACCTGCATATATATACATAAAAGCTCTAAGCTTAGGCATTTTACGTATCCCTCCCAACGTGCGTTCACCTTGTCGTGGTGGGGGGTTCATTAGCGTCCGGCAGATCAGCCGGGCGCGAAGCCAAGAAACGCATAGGGAGGTGGCCTACTTTCGTGGGCGGTGTACCATGCGGGTTGCTCTTGGTACTTCTCTGATAGCAGAGTGGACTGTGGAGCAACCCCATGGTTGTTGTGATCTTCTTCGCCAGACATGCCGTCGGGGCGTCGTAGTTGAATGCGTAAGCGATCCTGCGATGCCCTATTAAGACGGGGGAGGTTTTGTTGGGGTTTAGTGGGCAGTACTGGCTATTCTAGCCAGTGACTCCCACATAACAACCTGTATGTCTACAGGTGGTATGCGTAAATGCATTTCCCAACTATAAAAAAAAGGCATATTACGTATAGCTATAATTTTACTTCAATCGCTGAATTAATTAAGATATATAATATAATGCTATATGTATATTTTTATTTATGCTATATATAATATTTTCTTATAATAAAACAAAAATATACTTTATTTTAATTTAAAAAAATACGTAATTCATACTTTACCATAAAGCGAAACAATAATTCGCGGCTAGTAACAAAAGTCGCTATCGCATACTAACATAATATATACCTACTATACTACATATGTAATATATTATGAAGTTGTTATTTTTATCATGCACTGATTGTATCAGATGGATATGCTATTTATAAATACGAAGCGTGTTATCTGTCCTCGATTAAGTTCAAACTTGTTGTGATTTTTATCCATATTATTAGTGTTTAGTATAGATTTCTCAGAGATGAGATATTTTCCCGCTGTAAAAAGTATCCTATATGTTGACTTAGATAATCAGCTATCATCATACCAAATTTCATCAAAATCTGTCCAGTGGTTTTCTTGTGATGCGGTCACAGACAGACAAACAAACACACAACAATTCTAAAAACTATAGATTTATCGATAATAATGACTATTTCAATAAGATTTTCCAAAAAATATTTAATGAACAGATTCGACTCATAGAATTTTATTTTATGTATAGATTTTTCACACATCTCAAGAGTAATAAGATCGGTATATACTAAAATACTATACACGGTACACTCAGTGTATACAATAATTTCACAATTTGAGACACTCGCGTTCCTACAGAGACACTCGGTGTATATTTATAAGTGAACTTAATTTAAATGACTAGGCTAGTCAAGTTGAACGTTATCGATCCAAATTATTTGCCTCCCTTTTCTTTTTCAATTTGATTGATGGCTGAATATCAGTCAGGCTGGTAGTTGAATGGCGCCGTTTAGTTAAGAGACTAGGCTGTTAATTGAACGGCTAATTAAGCTAGTCGGCTACGACATAGTATACTTAGTGTATACTGAGTGTACCGTGTAGAGTGTCTTAGTCTAAACCGGCCATTATAGCAGTAAATACGAGTACATATAACGAGACAAACGCTTTGGGGTGCTTAATTGACATGGGGTGCTTGGAACTAGTGGTTCTAAGTGAAACTTTGAATCTATTCTCCAGTTGAATTGAAAGACACACAGACAGATTGATAAAAATTCTAGATATTTAATTTTACTATAATTTAGATATAATTCATAACACTACAGTGTAAAAATTTCGTTCTTTTAACAATTAACTTTTATACGTAAAATACAATTAGAGTAAGAGGTAGAGTTATGCTCTGATAAAGCACTACTTTCGGCTAATACCTCTCAACGCCGTACTTCATTTTGACCGACTTCAAAATAAGGGAGTCAATTTGACTGTATGTTTTTTGTGTATGTTATGCAATACCATAATCAATTCGGAAATTATTTTAAAATTCTATTTTTAATTAATGGATTATACCTCAATGGTGGTCCAATTAATTTCAAAAAACTACCATTGATGGTAAAACAAGTACTTTTATGTGATTTTAGAATTAATGTACCAATGAGTGTTCGAAATCGAATCTACGACTTGCAGCGCACAAAATTATACCAACCGAATAAGACAACTGCACCATATGTCGCACATGTATCATACAACAATACAGTAGAAAGAAATCGGTAATAAAAATAGATACATAATACAGTTATATAAGGAGCATTACCTATCTATGTAACATTAGGTAATAACATAACAATATAAAGATACTCGTTAAATATAACTACAGGTTATATGAATATCACAATTGTTACATCGTATATGCTGTCTATTAATGGCTTTAGATGTAGGGTTGTCAATCAGATTTCAATTTCAATGGAAAAAACTTCAATGAAATTTTGATTATTTCAGGACTCTATCGAGACCATAATCTAAATAAAAATATTGGTTACTATAATGGCGGCAGACCACGAACTAGATGGCGAGATGAATTGGACAAATTCGATTCAAATTGGCCTATTCTTGCGCAAGACCGCACAACTTGGAAACGTAGAGGGGAGGCCTTTGCCCAGCAGTGGGATGATGTAGGCCAACAGTAACTATAATGTAGTTACATGAGTACACATAAGTTATAACTTGTATAAATATTTCTTAGAAAAGACTAGGTTTGGAGAATTTTAGGGATACCTCGACGCAATTTTCAGCTATTCGCTTTTTCGAAAATCTACGAATATTTGTAAATTCCCTATCGTATCGGCGAAGGTATACTTGCAAACGTACTAATATTTAACGCAAAATTTTATAAAAATTGATGTGTGGATGTGGATGGATGTTTGGTACTGTTTCGCGCAAAAATTACTGAACGGATTTTGATCAAACTTTTCAATAATATAGTTTACACATCAGAAGAACACATAATATGCTGTAACATTTAAAGACAACAACAACAACGCGTGCGGAGCCGTGGGGAAACGCTTGTGTTCCTATAATATTAGAAATACGAAAGTTAATGACTTTGCTACTTATTCGGCTAATGGATCTGAGTTAAATTCGGAAATAGCTTATATACTATATTAACACTAATGGCCTATTATTTTTATCAATACACCTATCATGCAAGCGCAGCGGTCCAAAATTATCTATACATATTACATATAATAAAATTCTAACTGAGTTGAATCTGTACATTAAATATTTTCTGGAAAATCTTATTGAAATAGTCATTATTATCGATATAGAGGCCGAATCTGTTTTTTAGAATTTTTGTCTGTCTGTCTGTCTGTGACCGCATCACGAGAAAAACCACTGAACAGATTTTGATGAAATTTTGTCTGATGATTGATAGCTGGTTATCCGAGTCCACATATAGGATACTTTTTACTGCGGGAAAATATCTCATCTCGGAGAAATCTATACTAAACGTTAAAACGTAACCAGGGACGAATCCGAGCGGAGCAAGGGTGAGTTGCTAGTATTAAAACTAACCATCTACTTTTAAGTAGTAGGTACGTAAATATAATTCACCTTTCTACGAGCTTCCAACTATTCAACTTGAATATTAATCGCTTCAAATTCAAAGAAAGCGATGGCTACAGTGGCCAAAGCAGTCACGATCACGATTATCTTGTCAATCATGAGTCGGCTTTATTTCTAGACAATTGCGTTTCGAGGCAATTGTAGTCTAACCTTAGACGATTGCGCATTATCTAATAAAGCTAATTTGTCACAAACATGTACGGACTGCTTTATAAATGCGATAGTTTGTATGTCTGTGTGTTTGTTACTTCTTCACACGGTAATACAAAATAAAGTTACATGTAATTTTTTACAAATTTTAAAAAAATTGCAATAATGCATTATTACAATGACAGTTGGGTAGAAAATGACTATATTCATCAATTCTTGAATGTTTTCAAAAATTTAAATTTAAATTAGTTACCTATTTAATTATTTATTTTAAAAATCAGTGGGCTACCTCAAAATGTTGGTATTTTTTTTTATTTCAAAATGTTTGTTTTTTTTTTAAAAGCCACAAATTCTACCCCCAAGGTAAGAAAAAAAATTTTTTTTTCTTTGGCTCCACCCTACTTCACACTGAAATGGCTGGACGAATTTGAAAGAAATTTAGTACAGGTAGACTGATGATATCACTTGTAGAGTACCATATAGGCTACTGTTAGGCACGTAGAAACTCACGAAAATAGACTACATTTCGAAAGGAAAATATTTCAATTTTATAAAAAAGTATCTCGTTCTCTCTTCGTTCGTATATAATATACATATGCATATACTATGATATCTATACTAATATTATAAATGTGCAAGTTTATGAGTATGGATGTTTGTTACTCTTTCACGCCAGAACTGCTGAACGGATCTGGATGAAATTTGGCACAGAGATAAATTATAGTCTGGAATAGCACATAGGCTACTTTTTATCCCGGAAAATGTACGGTTCCCGTGGGATAATTTGCTTTCATTTTCCTTAAGGCGAACCCGAGTGAAGCAAGGGTGAGCCGCTAGTTGAAAAAATATTTTTATGTAAAACATATTATTCTGTTAATGAGTTTCTTGTAGATGAAAATGTGTGAAATTAAGATTAACTGACTGGTATGCGGGATAGCTGTAACTTTGTATTAAAATTACTGTAACATGATATTTAAAAGAGCAACTGTTGAGCTTCGCTCAGGCTCTTAGCAGAACTGCTTTTCGAACCGTTGCTAGCTTCCTCAAAAACTTATTACACCGAATACCTTTAAATTAACTTGAAGATTAAAAGTACATACTAATATTAAACTAATATTATAAAAGCACAAATAACTTGTCTGTCTGTCACGTTTTCACATCTAAACCGCTGAGCCATTTTGATGAATATTTGTATAGAGACAGATGGGACCTTGGAGAAAGATATAGGCTACCTTTCGTCGCAAAAATAAAATTGGAAGGGGGTGGAATAAAGGTCGAAAGTTTGTATGGGGCACCAACTAACTGAAGAACATACAAACACGACAACAATTTTCTCTATATATAACATGCCTAGGAAAGCGCCCGAGCGAAGTGAAGGTACGTCGCTAGTAATATTATAAACTAGCGACTTACCCTCGCTTCGCTCGGGTACGTCTCTAGGTACGTTTTAATTTTTTTGAGCGAAACCCTAATTCTTTTTCTAAAATAAAAGTAGCCTAAGTTACTCCTGATAATATCAGCTATCTGCCAGTGAAAGTTCCGTTAAAATTGGTCCAGCCGTTTTGGAGATTAGCCGGAACAAACAGACAGACAGACAGACAAAGTAGCGTACATTAATCCATATGCATTTACTATAAAGCTGTTATTTTGACATTACAAACAATTTTATTTATCTGTATAAATACAGGAGGCATCTAAGGACGTACTCGAGTGAAGCGTGGTTAAGCCGCTAGTAGGGCATATAATTTTGACAGACTCATTGTAGTATATTATTCCAGTACCGGTAAACAAAACAAAGCCCATATTAAACAAAAGAGCTATATTTAGAAATGTTGACCGCGCGATATGAGCTGATAGATACACCAAGATAGCGAGTCGATAACAAATAACTGTAGCACGTTCCCAATATACATACATATTGGGATTATTTCATCATTTCATCATTATCAACTTTTACTTGCAATAAGTAACTTATTTATGTAACAATTGTTTTCAAACGAATTTTCTGGAGGTACATGAATACAATTTTGGCAAGATTTTTTAATGTATAATAATCAATAAATTCAAAGAATATAATTAACTACTAACTTACATTTTAACTTTTAGTACAGATTTCTCAGAGATGAGATATTTTCCCGCTGTAAAAAGTATCCTATATGTTCACCCGGATAACCAGCTATCATCATACCAAATTTCATAAAAATGCCTCCAGTGGGTTTTCCGTAATGCGGTCCCAGACAGACAGACAAAAGTTCTAAAAACTATAGATTCGACCTCTGTATCGATAATAATGTCTATTTCAATAAGATTTTCCAAAAAATATTTAATGTACAGATTCGGCTTAGTTACAATTTTATTATATGTATAGATAATGCTACATCAAAGCTTTCCCAAAACTCAAGTACACTTTAAATATATATCTATCAATATCTCGAGATCTAAAGCCAATAAGTAGTAATTAAACTAATTAAGCCGTAAGAGAAAAGGGGCGGTCCCGATGCAGGATTGTCAATTTGTCACCGCCACTTAAGCACGGTATGTGTCTATTAAACAACTTCCGCCGGCCACTTTGAGATTATCATCGGTTTAAAAATAGATTCTGATTTACAATTATTATTAATACACTTGCTTTTACCCGTGATTCTGCTCAGGTGAATTATTTTTGTTTAATGCTTGAAGTTAGATAACCTAATACCTATAACTTTTCTCAATAAAAAGGCTGTAAAATTAAAATTTCAATAGTTTCAGAGAATAGGGAAACAAGCAAACAAACACTTCAGTTTTATATATTAGCATAGATACAATTCGCGAGAATAAATAGTATATTCTATCTATAGTCTTTATTACCATTGACGTAGATAGGTATATGTACGTCATTCATTCACCAAAAGTTATATGTAAATTGTGGTACATATGTTTTAGATGTCATTCACTAGGAGCATTAAAGCCACAGTAATGTTATATATAAATTATAAACATTACCGTGATTAAGCATTTATAATTAAAATAAGATTTATATCGTAAATGTTTATTTAGTTTGATTATTTAATAATTCATTTACTTATACTGATTCACGATAGGCCCGCAGCCTTAACTGCCAAAGTGCGTTCACCTTATTGTGGGTGAGGCTCATTAGCGTTTGGCAATCCAGCCGGCGCGAAGCCAAAAATTGCACCGACAGGCGGCCCACCTCGGTAGGCGGTGTGCCATGCGGGTTACTCCTGTTACTTTTCTGATAGCAGAGTGGACTGTGGAGCAACCCCATGGTTGTTGTGGTCTGCTATAGCATACCTGCCTTCGGGGCGTCGTGGTTGAGTGCGTAAGTGATCCTGCGACGCCCCATTAAGACGGAGGAGGTTTTGTTGGATTTTCGTGGGTACTACTGGTTTTTCTAGTCGGATAGTCCCACATAACCACCTGTATGTATACAGGTGGTATACGTAAATGCATTTCCCAACATTAAAAAATAATGCACGCAGCCTTAACCGGTAAAAGTAAACAAGAGACAAATAACGTTTCATCAATCATCAATAAATTAACGTTTGCTTTAATCGTAAGTTATAAAATGTACTACATTATATATGGAGAAGTCATGTGACCACACCCTAGAGTCGTAGACAAGTCTAATTTGTAACTAGACAAGTGGACTTCTCGACAAGTGCAAGCGCCGATTGTAGGTCGGTTTTTAAGCGGTGTTTGTTTTGTAAATTAGTGAACAAAGAAATGTATTACTCATAGTGAATATTTCAGTCTGCAACTGTTATGGCCAGGCTATAATAAAGGATCATGGAATAAACATCACTTACGGATAGATCGCCGTAATAATGAAGTTATCGCTAATAACAAGTAAACATTTCGATGCATAAGCTCTGACTTTAGAAGATTGGGTTCTCTCGTTAAAACCTGTATACCAAATTTCGTCCAGATCGTGAGTAAAATACGACCCGTAGAGGAGCACCAACAAACTGACAAAGGAAAGCAAATTTTGCCAGAGTTGAAGCAGAGACGCTTCGCTCGCTCGATCAATAAAACTATCTTTTCGGACTTTTTTGCAAATATATTTTGGTTCCCGTTTCGAAAGCTTTACAGCAATCGTGGTCACGGGTGAGACTGAGGTTGTAGAAACTGCTCAAAAAACATATAGAGGATTCAAATATGAGTGAGAGAGGAGTATTTTATCGTTGATGACACAAGCTGACCCGCGTGCAAAAACTAGTTTTGAATGTTATAAGAGAAAGTATTTCCGCCACCATTACAATGTATACTAATATTATAAAGCTGAAGAGTTTGTTTGTTTGTTTGTTTGGTTGAATGCGCTTATCTCAGTAACTACAAATCCGATTTGAAAAATTCTTTTTGCATTAGATAGCCCGTTAACTGAGGAAGGCTATACTATATATCATGCCGGAAAAAATTACTGTTCCCGTGGGATGGATCTGTTTTTGTCCTAGTCTATAATAATAATTTATACGTATATCGTCGGCACTTACTCTTAATAGCTTAATATATCACTATAGATTAGCATACATTGTTTTTACGTCATACGCATAATCAATATACTTGTTTATATAATTTTTATTTTAGAATGTTGCTAAAATTAGAAGTGGCATCTATATGAAATTCTTTCCTGAAAACCCTTTTCAAAATCGATCCATACCAATTTTTATAGAAGAAAAAAGTTTTTAGCTTTTTTTACATTACAAATTATCTTTGCAAGAAGATTAAAGAGAAAGGAGAGAACTACTGAATAGAAAAAAGAGAAAAATCAAAGAGTGACATGTTGTTTCCCCCTACAGTGGTTACCAAAAATGCTATATTTTATGTTTTTTTTTTACTTTAATATGTTATAAATACCTATTAATATTTTTCATTTATAATTTGTTCTTTGAAGTCAAACAAGAAAGTATTCTAACAAGACAATCTGTCAAAATGGGTGTTATCAAAATGGGAATCCGTAAAAAAATATAAATCAATTAGTATTCCGTCATCAAAAAAACGTGAATCCGCTGATATAGAAATTCACCTATATTGAAAATCTTTGCTGTCCTTTATATTTTATAAAAGACTAGCTTTTGCCCGCGACTTCGTCCGCGTGGAATAGTGACTTTGCTCGCAGAGCTACCGGGCGGTGGCCAGCGCCCTCCCCCTCAAGACCGCCCCGCCCTCGCTCCGCATCGGGCTGAGAGAGCGCTCACCCATAGTCCGCGTAAAGTTAAATACGTATATTTTAAAACTATGATAACTCCTAAGATCCTCATTGAAATCAAATGATGTCAAGAGCAATTTTGTTCAAAATTAAATACTTGTGATGAATAACGTATTTATTTGGATAAGGATAAATATCATGTTTATAAAAACACCTTCGGAAGTAATGTATTATTTTAGAACAAATTTGATTACCATAAAAAGGGTTATATTGAGTCAACCTTAAAAGATAGATATGCTGTCGCGGATTTTTTTTAGAACTTTTAAAGGGGAACAATTCCGTCATACACGATTTTTGCCTAACTTTAACCGTTTACGCATCGCACGCAACAGAAGCTCTCAAAAGGAATCATTTTTTCCCGTTTTTGCAACATTTTTCATTTATGCTCCGCTCCTATTGGTCGTAGCGTGATGTTATATAGCCTAAAGCCTTCCTCGATAAATGGACTATCTAACACAAAAAGATTTTTTCAACTCCAACCAGTAGTTCCTGAGATTAGCGCGTTCAAACAAACAAACAATCAAACAAACTCTTCAGCTTTATAATATTAATTAAGTATAGATAAAAAATTAATTCAATAAACACATGATAATTCTCTCAATCTCTCTCGTCAGGACTTCATGCGGTTTGTGCCATTTCTAAAAATTACTCTTAGAACAAAACTTCATGAATCGTGGATAAAGAGTCAGTTCAGACAATACAATGTCTTGCTGAGGCGTGACTTACTACATCTATACATATAATAAAATTGCAACCGAGTTGAATCTGTACATTAAATATTTTTTGGAAAATCTTATTGAAAAAGTCATTATTATCGATACAGAGGCCGAATCTATAGTTTTTTACGAGAAAACTACTGGACAGATTTTAATGAAATTTGGTATGATGATAGCTGGTTATCCGGGTCATATGAGTACTTTTTACTACGGGAAAATATCTCATCTCTGAGAAATCTATACTAAACGTTAAAACATAACTAAGGTTGAACCCGAGCGGAGCGAGGGTGTTTCGCTAGTTATATATAAAGATACTATATATTTATTTTACACATATCCAAAAGGGAGAGCAGAGTATACAGTTTCTGTGGTTCATAGCTATGGGTACATTTTCTATTGCCTCAGGTTTGGTGTATGTAATACTAGCAGTACCCACGGCTTTGCCCGCGTTCAAACTTCCGTTGTAAACATCAATTTTACAATAATGTATGGAAGTCTTCACGATTTGTTAACATTTATGATTTCTGCTCCGCTCCCTTGGGTAGTAGCACGATGATATATAGCCTATGTAGCCTTTCTCAATAAACGGGCTACGATAGTAAGGAAAACCACAGTTAAAAGATGATATTGTTATACGCAGTAAATTAATATAAATAAATATACACGCGGGTGGAGATGGTAACGTTAGCTTGTTTGCATGATGGCGTAAAGCAAACTGTTTATTCCATTGATATTTTGATGTACCCACGCCAACGTGACTAGCACTACTGATTCAGTCAAAGATATTTACGGCTTAACATTATGGTTATCAAACTTAAAAGTATATATTTAAATAAAACTATCTTTTCGGATTTTTTCGCGGATTTATTTTGATTTTTGGTTCCCGATGTTTCGATTGCTTTACAGTAATCATGGTCACGGGATCAAAATAAATCCGCGAAAAGATCCGAAAAGATAGTTTTATTTAAATGTCAAATATTCGCGTAAATATAAAAAAGTATTAAAAGTATATCTATATACGTTTAAGGTTTACAAATATTAAGAATGCTAGTTTAAAATTACAATTTCACTAACATCTGAATATAAGCTGTCCGTTGGATTGAAACATAATCTGCCATTAATAATTTATTAGCCAGTATTCGACACTGTTCATTAATTCTATATTAATAATTGGGTAGTACAAAATAGAAATTTTACAGAATATAAATTCTTAATTTTAGTTATCTGTTAAGTAATACTCTACTCTGCTGCAATGACAACATAGCTAAAGAAAAAATCACTGCTTTCTTTAAACCTCTGTACGAAAAATAAATGTTTCGTAGACAGCATAAACAACCAAATAAATTAAATGGGTTTAATTTTTTATTAAATTAATACTGACTGCAGAGGCGGCTCTAGCCCATGTAGCGCCCGTGTGCAATGAATACCCTGGCGCCCTCTAGTAGGCGCGCGGTCAAAATGGAATACTTATAGTTATATTTTTACAAGTGAATGGAATTTCGGGTGCAAATGTAAACACACGAGTAAAAAGTATTCTTTAGGAAGGAATCTTTTTATCTCAAGCTGTTGTCTATTCAGAAAAACCTATTTTTTTATTTTATTTTTTTCCATGATAAAATTGAAATTTGATAAGCGCCAATTTTTTTTAGCAATACTTACGAGTAAAAAAAGGCATGAGAATTTTTTTTTTATGATTCCCAGACCGAAAGCCGATTTTTAAGAAAAGAAATAAAACTAAAATTATTTTTTGACCGTATTTTTGAAAAGTGTCCACCTCCAAATTTTGTCAGGAAATGTCTTCTGTACTCTTTAATACTCAGGATTTTTTTCATTTTTTTTTTGATGTGGTAGAACAAAGTAAAAAAAAGGAAATATTTTGTTTATCTTACATTCCAATGAACTAATATTTCATTATTGATAGAAAAATAAATAAATATTTTGACCGAGAGAACATGTCAGTTAATCTTCATCACTAATCATAACTATCTTCATTTACATTTACAACATTAACTTTTCATCTATAAATAGACAACTTAATATTTAGGCAGGTCTTATTATTTTAGCAAAATATCGAGCATGGGAAACATAATATATAGTCGCTGCAAAGTGACAGCAGTATCAAGTAGTACTCTTGCCATTAACACAATCACAACAATATCGACTAATACCAGAAATTTCATTCTTGTCTGGCCGATTATAATTAATAAATCAATGAAACAACGATATGCTTGGAATGGATATGCCGAGATCGGACTTGTAATTTTATAATACTAGGTGTGATTTTAACATGCTGAAGCGTAGTTCTGTTCCGTCTTCATTTATCATGTCAGCTAAATACGATACAGCTTAAGCTATTTGATATGACCCTGTAAAAAAAATTTTAAGTTGTTGTTCCGTTAACTCTGGAAAATCTGTTAAATCGTTTGATGTTACGGTTATAAATGGAACTTTTCGTCTTGCCCAACGATTTATCTCGAATTCCGAAGCCAAAGTATTATCATGATGTTTTTTTTTTTTAATTCATCGCAGCAATAATATCTCCAGAAAGCTCAACATCTGAATCAAGTCTCGTACCAAATTCATTGTGTAGAAAACAGGAAACTCGACAAAAAAATATTAGTTTTAGTAAGTGGTTTATTATTTAGCTCATGATCTAAAAGCTTGAACTTTTGCTTGAAATACCATGAATTGCTTCAACAACCCCACGCACTTTGGTAAGAAAACGGGATTGATTTGACTCGACTGTAGTAAGCTGATTTCGTTTCCCTATAAGAGATGGCATTAACTCTTTGAATCCTAATTGTTCTAAATATTGTGTCACATCACGAAAGCCTCGACCCACTACGATAATATCATCTTTTTTAGTAACTTAATGAGACCATTAGGATTGCTCAAGACAATTTTCATAATTTCAGCATCGTTCATGTTAGCCGTATAAAGGCCCCAGCATGTCTATACAATACCATTCGTAGTGCACATTGGAAATGGTTTGCACAGAAGTACTTTTTTTTTTGATAAGAATATGATTTTTTCTGGTATTCATTATTTGTACTTTTTTGATGTTCTATCATAGCGTAGTGAGTAACGCAATTTTTAATTAGACTTAATGAAATAAATGGTGAGTGGTGAGTGAAGATACTATGAGTCAACCGTAAAAGATAGAGATATACCATCACGGAGTTTTTTTATGATTTTAAAAGAACTACAATATTCTAGTCTATAATTTTTATGTATCTCTTAAGGTTTAAATTTATTTTTCGGTTACCTGGTTGCAAAATATTGCTTTTTTTCTACATACTTAAAACTTAATTTTTTAAGTGACCGCTGCGTAAATAAAATAAAACCAGAATACAAATAAAAAGAAGATTGATAATGATAAAGTATTAGGTTAAAAATTTTAATTTTAATTTTTTTAATGTACTTTTAGTATAATATTAGTTCATTGGAATGTAAGATAAAAAAAAATGTTTTTAATTTTTTTCACATTGTTCCACCACATCAAAAAAACCTGCGTATAAAGGAGTACGGAAGACATTTCTTGACAAAATTTGGAGGTGGACACTTTTCAAAAATACGGTCAAAAAATAATTTTAGTCTTATTTCTTTTCTTAAAAATTGGCTTTTGGTCTGGGAATCATATTTTTTTATGCCTTTAACTCGTAAGTATTGGTAAAAAATGGCGCTAATCAAATTTCAAATTTACTATAGAAAAAAAAAATCGGAAAAATAGATTTTTTGGAATATGTCGATAACGGCTTGAGATAAAAAGCTTACATTTGGACAGAATTAATTTTATTTGACACCAAAACAATCCCCAATGTACGAAGAGAAAACTCCGCGGGGACAAATAAAAATATTATTATATTGATCCAAATTCCGTTATTTTGATCCAAAATTTCAAACCGTTCGTCAAACTGGGTTATTGCGGTATCTAATGGGTAGTTGTAAAAATTTACTTTAAAATGTGTTTTTGCGTCTGTTATCGGTTCATCCTCTGCCTTATAATTAAGAAGCCTTCTACGAGCGCGAGAGCGGGCGGGTGCGGAAAATTCTGCTATTGCCTCGACATCTTCTGCTACAGTTTTCGCGCTTTTAATGAACTCCCCAAAAGCGCACACATTAAAGAATTCAGGCAAACTTATTTTTGGATTGTTTTAATTTCAAAACAAGTTTTTTTATACTCTCTCCTAATAACCGTATTATTTTATTCTAAATATTATGGCCAAGATAATGAGTTAGGCGTGACTCAGATTTTTGAATAAGGGTGTTCTGTAAGCACATTATCAAATTTGGAGCTAAAAATTACCATTATCAGAATCGTATTTTTTTTTCAAATCGCCAGATATTGCCTCGCTAAAAATGAATTATTTTGATTATTCGTTCAAGTTGAAATTGAGCTGGAGAAAAAAAGGATCGCAGTTTTTTTTTTCCTTTTTTTTCCTCCGTTCAATTTCAACTGTGTTCAAGAAACCAGCCATCTTTTCTTTTACATAAAGTAACCGTTCTCAATGTAATTAATTTCTTGCGAGACTTAGATTCCCTAAGCTCTTTTCAAGTCTAAAGTTATAGACAAATGCTGCCAAATTTTGTAACCTACGCGCGCCTTGCTTTGCTACCGCCGTCCGGTGTCGGCCATAACAAGGGCGCGGGGTCTTTGAGAGCGCCGGCTATGCCGCGAACTACGCACGCTCTTTCGAGGTGTCGCGAGCGGCGCTTGGCGCCCCCTCAGACCTTGCGCCCGTGTGCATTGCACACCCTGCACTATAGGTAAAGCCGCCCCTGACTGACTGACACAAAACGCACCGGTGTGTCTCAAAGCATAATACATTGCACAAAAGTTTCATATATAATCAGAGAGAACGCGAGAAAAAGCCAAAAAATTGTATAGAAGATCGTCATTTCATGAACTTCGTCAAAAGCATCAATTTAAATTACCGTTGGAAAAACCTATCTTCTGTAAAGTACTTGCTGTTATGGTAAAAAACACAATCTAACTAAAACTCAAATTCACCATAGAACTCAAAACTCAACTAACTCTAAACTTACCTGTGAGTCCCTCAGATCAGGCTCGCTGGCAGCGGCCGGCAACGCGTCCTCCTCCCTGTCGCCCACCCCGGACACGTCCCCCGCGCTCGCGCTTATCGCTCTCCGTCTTTCCATCTTATCTTCTGTCTCCTTCTTCTCCTTGTCACTTTTACCAGTCAGTATGTACTTGGTTTTCGAGATTATATTGAGAGGTTTGGATTTTCGGACCTGCCAACACGTATTATTTATGTTTTTTGTTACAATTGATTTTAAATATTTTAGTAAAAATAACTCATATATACATAGAGGGACCGCCTGTCCCGTCTCAAAATTGTTTTATTTGATACCCGCCAAATATTAGTTACAATACGTTATTGCCAATACAAAACTTTGACATTGCCTTATATTAATAAATTTTAAGGATTATTTTATGTATTCTCTTAATTTATTTGATAATAATAAGAAATACCTAGAAAGAAGAGAAGTGGTAACGAATTAAATCTCGAAAAGAACATATTGCACGTATCAATTATATATCAAACATAATTACCAAAAGTAAATAATGAATATTCTTCCTTACACATAAGTACAATAGAAAAACAAACCTTGCATTTTATAGTAGCAGGATGAACAAATTTTTCGTCGTCCTTATCCTCCGGTGGTGGAGGATCCCGAAACCCCAACACTAGCATATCATCCAGCGATGCCTGTAAATGTTTCCTTCTCGACGGCCTTGCTTCTTCGTGACTTCTGGACGAATATACCGACACTGAATCAACACTAGCTTTACTTGTACCAGAAATAACTGTAACATTTTCTACAGATTCGTTTGATTGATAGTCGATACGACGCTGTCTCTCCTCGTATATTTCTACTGAATTAAACGTCTCTGCCACTCTATCTATATCATCTACCTCTATCTGAGATGGAATGAACTCATAGTGTCCCTCATTCTCTGTATAGACTTGATCGTACACTACACCATTGAAACTTCTCGAACTGGACGGAAGATTGCCATATATATTGTTGTAATTGTAGCTGTCTTCGTCATTTCTGAGGTTGACGGGGCGCGGTAAATCATTCGCGTTGAGAATCACGTCGTCCATGTTAAGGGGTCTGCCTTGACCTGCGAATCCGTCAACAACAGGAGTAGTATTTGATAGAAACGAGCCTTCTGTTTCGAAACTGCTACAACCGACTAAGCCAATAGGCCGTCGCGGCATCTCCTGTCGGAACCTATTGGGCGCTGGTTGCTGTCCAGCGAAGTCAACAACGAGTATTCTATCTGCAATGTTCCTGCAATCATTATGGAAACCAATGCCAGAGTCACTGTTACTGGATGTAGTAGTTATTTCACTATGATTGCTCGGTTGGGGAGAGTTCGCAACAAATTCCGGTTCAATCCTCACTTCTTCGTGCCTACACGGTCTTCTGTCTCGCGGCACTCTAAAGACGGGTCGGTTATTTCTTGAAAAATTACTTAAAGCTGGACTGTCTCCCTTCACAGCCAATTTTGATATTTGCTGTATCGCAGGAGTTACGCAATCGTCAGGCGGTAGAGAATACATGCCACGGATAACACCGACCACGTACTCCGCAGATGGCGGAAATTCTAAACATCTTTCAGCAACAGGATCTCTTGTGCACGATATTTGAAATTCTCTCGATCGTGAAATATGAGCCTCATGTTCCGCCATTCGTGGATCGACGGCAAATACGTGGCAGCTATGTGACGCTTCAGCTTCTAAATCGGTAATTTCAGCTGCTGTTACAAGCCCAAAAAATCGTCTGTCAGCCTCTGAACCACAACCTGCATAAACAATCCTCTCTCTTTGATACTGGGCAAGAACTTGCCCATTCGGACGTCGCAAGAGTAACGCATTAGGAAGAACAGAAAGTAAAACAGGTGCAGCTGTGCGCCTCTCTTGCCTCAATTTTCGTACAGCCGTTCGCACATTTCCTGGAGCAGCATTTGGAGATGCTTGAGGTGTTTCTATTGTTCCTAAATAGCCAACTACCGCTCGACACTCAAGCCTGGCTAAATGATTAGGTGTTAATTGGGCTCGAGTTAAATTCTGTAAGATTTCATTTACACCTGATGTACTTGGAGCTGCATGACAACCTGAAATAATTTTATTATTTTTTAATTAAATAAGTTATAGATAGAATGATATATAAATATTACAATTATTAGAGAGAAGTGCAACAAAAAACAATAACTTGAATAATTCTTTACACAATCTACATTATAACTAACTACAACACATGTGTTAAAATATTTTTACCAAAAAAAATCAGCATAATCAAAAATAATATGCAAATAATGAATTAAAAAATTGGTGCAGTATCACAACACTGTGCATAAATAGTGTTAAATGCACTTACATAAACTTCCATATGCACAATAGCAAATCTGCAAAAATTACATGACCTTAAAATCATTGTTTAACAAAGCTTAATGAGAAAAGTTTCACCTGATTTTACATTAATTATAACATAGAAAATTTACAGTTTCTAATTATATGTTTTATTTATCTTTCCATTACTAATAATGCAGAATTCTAAACCTAAATTTAAAAAAATAAAATTTACTTTATTGTTAATTATACCATTTAATTCCTTCACACAATATTTAACAATATTGTATGAAACTTGGTCATTAAACACTTCTCCCCTTATTTCTTTTATTGGGAATTACTGAACATAGAAACTTGTAAACAATAAATTAATAAAATATTAATAAAAAAATATAACAACTTTAGCTCGTTTACCTGGATGATGTAACATTGCTGGTTGTGGTCTGCGCCGTGGTGGAGGGTATCTGCGTCTCGTTCTAGCTCTTTCTTCAGGTTCAGTATCTTCAGTATCAGTAGGTGGAGATTCCCTAGGAGCTACACTTAGGGCAATGGGCCCTGGCGCAGCGGCAATAAGACGAGCCACCGATGCATGTGGTGCTCTAGCCACACTAGCCCCGTCAACTGCGAGCAAAGCATCGCCAGCTCGCAAACCAGCTCTCTCTGCCGGTCCACCAGCTGCCACTGCAGACACAACACAGGGTCTTTGGCCTGCGATAGTGAATCCGAATCCACCAGGACCTCTTACAACTACGACTCGACGCTCAGCAGTTCGCGATAAAGCAGCTCTACGGCGTCTCCGCCTTTGCTGTTGAGGCACCATCGTATAAAACTTTTTGATAATGAATATTTTGATTCACATAATAAGTTACACAGCCGAGTTTTACAATTTTATTACTAAAAATTTAAAATAAATAATTTAAATAGGTGTGTCTAACAATTATTCAATGTAAAGAAAACTAGAAAAACAAGAATTTCAAAGCGCAAGAAAGTTTCGAGGTCTTATAACTGACTTGACGTTTAGAAAGTTTGAGTACGTTCAAAAACGGCATATAGCCACAATAAAACTTGTTTTTTACGTTCTACGCATCATTAATTTTAAAATTTAGAATTAGAACACAAGTAATCTGTTACGATTATACCTAAAAAATAATATGAATCTTAAATGTTTTCTATTGGAAAAATGATTATCGTTTTGCTTGGAATTTAATATAAAAAGTTTTTTATTAGATATTATTTAGAATGTAATAATTTTAATAAACGGAACGTTGGTAACTCATTTGTCAATTGTCACAATAAAGTCAAGTTAAATATTGTCAGTGTCAAACTGTCAAATATTCCCCAAATAAAGTGTTAAACAAACCCACGTTGGTGTACTGAAAGTTAAAATTGAAATTAATAGATATTTCTTACTAAATTATTATTTTTAAATAAGTAAAAATGGCAGTAAGTCTTCAATACAATTATAGTTCCATTTAAGTAATAATTTTATTATATTTATTCCTAACCTCATTACACGTTTTATTTACAGAAAAAAGGTAAACCTAAGATTAGTAAACTTAAACGAAATAATCAAACAACTAATAAAATGAAGAAACAAGGTAAATTAAAGCTTCAACGTCATAGACAAAAAATACAAAAACATAAGCAACCAATTCAAACACAGCCTGAATACAGTAGCGAAAGCGAATCTTCCAGTAATGAATGGGCTGATATGTTGGATGAAGAAGAACAGCAATATATAGCTAAAAGACTCGCAAAGCAACCACAATTATTATCAAATGTACCAGAAGAAGAAACAAAGTAAGTTTAATCTTTGATAATATTCACCACTAACTTTTCACCACCATTTATATCTGTACCAGCGACTCAACCTGGCTTAGCTCGGGTTCGCCCTTAGGTACATTTTAACTGTTAGTATAGAATATATAAAATATCCTATAGCTTTTCTAAAAAATGGGCTATCTAATGCAAAAAGAATTTATTATATCAAAAATTAGAAATTCCTGAGATTAGCACACTCAAACAAGCAAACTCTGTCCCTTTATAATATTAGTATAGATAACAATAGTGGCTTATTATTATTATCAATATCCATACATATTGCCTCTTGGTTATACATAACATGCTGAAAGTATTTCGAGTTAGTCGTCACTTTTAAATACCTAGTACAAATGATGGATTCCCTTAAAGTGACCTCTACATTTTGTTATTTTACAGACAAGGATCTAAACGCAAAAGAAAGGAGAAAGCACCTAAACCGATGAAACAAAAGAACTTAGATATGAACAGTGACAGCAATTCTGACAGTGATACAGAAAATAGTGATATGGAAGAAAAATATGAACAGGAGTTAGCAGAAAGACCAACAAAAAAACTAAGACCTTTGCTTCCTATTAAGACAAAAGATGGAGTACAGGAAAGAGCCGAAGAGTGTGAAGGTAAACTTATCAAATTATCACAAATTTGAAATTATTATTAACACATACTTATGGTTGTAAAACTACATAGTTTCATTTTGTAGAATCTGAATCGGACCAAGAAAATGACAGCCAAATTAAAGAAAATGGAAATGATGAAGAGGATTCAAAATCTGATGAATCTGATGTAGAAGATAATGTAGAGCCTGATCAACCGAAGCTAGAAAATAATGAAATTACTACAGTAGAGTTGCTGGCTGCAAGGCGAGATAGATTAAGACATGAGAAGCTTAGAATTGGTGCGCTATGTTCTTCATTATTAGAAAGTCCTGAGAAAAAGGTATATCCTTCCTTGTACTGTATCAATAGAAAAGTAAAACTATCGAAATACCTATTTTTTTTTTTTTTATTTATACTAGAATACTTTAAAATGTTTGTTACCTTCAAAACAAGCATACATTTTTATATTGATAAAAAACATTAAAAAAAATGACTTATATTTGTATCTAAACTCTAAATTTTCTATTTTTTAGCTAAAGAATCTATTTCCAATATTATATCTCATGGAAGAAAAGCTTAAAGACGGCACACTAAATCTTATGTCAGTGAGGAAACTGGCAACATTGTCCGCTGCGGAGGTATTCCGGGATATAATACCAGACTACAAAATAAGACACCAAGACTATACAGATATCAAATGTAAGTTCTATTCAAGTATTTACTACACTTATTATAAACGTGAAAGTTTGTGAGTATAGATGTTTGTTACTCTTTCACGCCAGAACGGCTGAACAGATCTGGATGAAATTTGGAACAGAGATAAATTATAGTCTAGAATAACACATAGGCTATTTTCTATCCCAGAAAAATATACGGTTCTCGAGGGATGGATTTGTTTTTGCTTTTGTAGAGGCAAACCTGAGCAAAGCAAGGGTGAGCCGCTAATTAATAAACATAAAAATAAAATTTAGCTTCAAATTAAATTATTATAGATGGTATAATTAATATAAAGCTTTAAGAAAGGCAAAAGTTCAATACTTTTACATACAAGAACAGTTGCATTCTAAATTATATATTAAATTTTACTTTCTCTTTGTGAAACTCACAAGTAAGTAATGTATTCTAAATATATAGATAGTACATTTTTTTGTTTTTTTTTAGTAAAAAAGGACACATTAGCTTTGTACAAATATGAAAAAGAATTGTTGGAATTCTACAAAAGGTATTTGCAGAGACTGGAAAAGGCTACAAATGTTCTTAGGAGCAAGAAAGGTGATAATCGGTATGTTAATATATTATTATTATGTACTTATTTACTCCCGTTCTTAGATTTACCTGCACATACATACACAACATAACCCTAGCAAAGGCCCAGGCTATGTTTTTTAATTGGACACCTGAAAAAAATGTTTATTTCTTATAAACTTTGCTATGCCTTGTTTAATTTTAAGAATGAATTTTTAAAAAATCCTTTCTTTTTGAGTACCCATTTCAAAGATCGATGTGGTTGCGGGAATTAAAGGTTAAAGGATAATCCTACATATTGTCCAAATTACGAAAAATTTACTTAAATAATGTTTGTAATATTTTAATTAATAATAATATCTATTCATATTTACTAAGTAATATGACAATATGTTTTTTATTATATCTTTTCTTTTTTCCTTCTACTAACAGATCTAGTTACAATACAAATAACTGTTTTGCCAAAATAAAGTAGTCCATATTTGCATATTATTGTATTCAGTCCAATGTCTCACTGCTGGGCATGGACCTCCCTTTAATGAGAGGGGGATCAGGCCATAATCCACCATTCTTTCCAAGTATGACTGGCATATTAATTGTTATATTGTAATAACCACTACACACAATAACATGTAATTCCAGCAAGCCAGACGAGTCCCAGCTGAGCCTAGCGCTGGTGTCACTCCGCAGCATGTGCAGCATGCTGGGCGCGCGCCCCAACTTCAACTACGCCACCAACATTGCCCAGAGCGTGGTGCCCCTCCTCGGCTGCGGGCTGCCGGCGGCCAGGCAGGCGGTGACGGCCTGCTGCGAGCAGCTGTTCCGGGAGGACAGCAAGGGGGAGATCACTCTCACTGTAAGTGCGCCTCTGACTTGGATGTTCTGACATGTTTTGGTTGAAACAAGTTATTTAGATGACTAATGACTGAGTAATGTGTAGATTTTTTTTAAGAAAGTAAGTTTCTGATGTTCGCAATATATGTTTAATTTACAAATAGATAGTGTTACAGTAATATTTTGTGTAAAATTAATTAATTAAAGAAAAGAAATGGTTTCCAGATGTTATTGTTATTGAAAAATCCACTCTTAAATAAATAATTTTGTAGTTTATATTCACAGATGATACTATTTGTAACATCTACCCTATATTTAAGAAAAACCCAATTTCTTTATATGGAATGGCACATTTGCACTAATATATGTGAATGAATGAATGAATGAATGAAATAAACTTTATTCAATTAGGCTTATTAGAAGCACTTTTGAATCGTCTATTTAATTTAAGCGTCAGTATAGTCAGTCTGTGTGGAAGCTACCACTGGCTCGGAAAGCAGTTCTGGTGAGAAGATCCGGCGAGAAACTCAACAGTCGCTCTTTTATTTATTGAATTTACATTTATTTTATTAATATAGATAACCCGCATATGAGTTAATATTTCTCAATTCCACACATTCCCATCAACAAGAAACTCTTGAAGTGTGTAATACGCTTTGCTCAATAAAATATTTTTTAATTTTATTTTAAATTTTTTAAAGAGGTAAATCTAGGATATTTTGTGGACATATAGTATTGCATCTACGCTATAAATAACTGCCTCCATGGTCTATTATCTAATACCATGTGATATAACATCTACTGTATAGTCGGCTAGTCTCAATGAGATTGGCCGTCGTAGCCACGATAGGAGAAGAACATTATTATCATTCAGTCTGATGGGTATGCAGATTGTGCGGCTCATCAACCAGCTGGTAAAGCGTCGGGGCGAGCGCCTGCCGCCGCAAGCGCTGGACTGCCTGCTGGCGCTGGACCTGCGCGGCATCGAGCTCGACCGCGAAGCCGACGTGCGACATAAGAAGAAACAGGATGAGAAGCACAAGAAGAGGATTGTCAACCTGTCCAAGAAGGAGAAGAAGGTACGTAGTATTACGTGCAACTGATGTACGTATTAGTGGCGCAGGGTAAGACGATTCCCACCGACTTACCTTTCAGAAATCTAATATCCACCATTTATTAAACAATTTTTAACAAAATTATTATAAAACAAGCTATTGTATATTATTGGTACTATGTCAGAAACTTGGTGGATTTGTGGATGTGGAGCGCTTTTCTAATAAATATATAATTTTTTTATTCCAGAGGGCAAAGAAACTTAAAGAAGTAGAACGCGAACTCCTGGAGACGCAAGCGCAAGAGAATCAGGTGGCGCGGCAGAAGATCCTCACAGAAGTCACCAAGACTGTCTTCCACATATACTTCAGGTTGCTGAAGACTGCCCCCAAGTCTGGGCTGTTGTCTGCTGCCTTGAATGGACTGGCCAAGTTAGTGCTTACTTCAATTATATATTATTTTATTTTTGTCCTATAAGCGACAAGATGTCTATGGCAGTGGTAGCCCAGTGGTAACGCGCTCGCTTTGGAAACCAAATGAGGCGGGTTCAAATCGCGGGTCTCGCACCTCTGATATTTTCATGTGCGAATCTTTTCCAACATGATTACCACTTGCCTTACGGTGAAGGAAAACATCGTGAGGAAACCTGCATGTCTGAGAAAACCTAGCATGTTTTCGAAAGACGTGTGAAGTCCGCCAACCCTCACTTGGCCAGCGTGGTGGACTATGGCCTGAACCCCCATGTACTGAAGAGAGGCTCAACATTGGGAACGTTAACATGGACTAAATACAAGATAACTGTGAAGTCTAGAAATAAAATTGAAAAATTTTGTGCTACTCTAAGGAATGCAAAAAGAATATGAAACCATCTTTTATTTAAGTTGAAATTAATTCAGGAAGTATCGGTTGAGTTGGTGCATTTAATGGTAAAGTCAAATAATAATTATTTGGTCAAATTTTATTTATTAAAGAATTTGAGAAAATTGTACAATTAAATAATAATAGTAATTAATTTTTATTTCGGAACACTTTTCCATACAATTTAAGAGCAGGTAAATCAAACTAAAATTAAATTATATCCTTACTAATATTATAAATGCGAAAGTAACTGTCTGCCTGTCTGTCGCGCTTTCACGCCAAAACTACTAAACCGATTTAAATGAAATTTGGTACACAGATACTCGTAGTCTAGAGCCTGAGAAAGGACATAGGATAGTTTTTATCCCGGAAATCATCCCTTAAGGGGATGAAAAGGGGAGTGGAACTATGTATGAGGAATCAATCATTTCTCAAGTAAGGGATATAAAACTCATCATACCTATTCTACTAATATTATAAACGCGAAAGTTTGTAAGAATGTATGTATGGATGTATGTTTGTTACTCTTTCACACCAGAACGGCTGAACTGGATCAGGATGAAATTTAGCACAGAGATAGATTATAGTCTGGAATAAAACATAGGCTACTTTTTATCGAAGAAAAATGTACGGTTCCCGTAGGATAGGTTTGTTACACTTTCACGCCAAAACGGCTGAACGGATGTAGATGAAATTTTACATAGAGATATAGTCTGGAATAATACATAGGTTACTTTTTATCCCGGGAAAATGTACAGTTCCCGTGGGATAGGTTTGTTACTATTTCACGCCAGAACGGCCGAACGGATCTGGAAGGAATTTTGTACAGAGATAGACTATAGTCTGGAATAACACATAAGCTACTTTTTATCCCTGAAAAATGTACGGTTCCCGTGGGATAGATTTGTTTTTGTTTTTCACATAGCAAGGTATCGACTATCTATTCCATACTAACCGTCAAAACTTACCTAGGGATGAACCCGAGCGAGCATTTTTTCACGCGTGACTCTCGCCTTACTCTCACCAGGTTCACTCACGTCATCAACCTGGAGTACTACTCGGACCTAGTGTCCATCCTGTCCCGCCTCCTGCGCGACGAGCGCGTGGCGCGCCGCCAGCGCCTGCAGTGCGCGTGCGCCGTGCTGGCGCTGCTGGCCGGCGCCGGGGACGCCTTGAACGTGGACCCCGCCGTCTTCCACGACTACGTGTACGCTAGCGTGCTGGACTGCCATGCTGGTGAGTATATACACTGACACGCACAGACACTAATACACACAAACACTGACACACACACAGACACTAATACACACAAACACTGACACACACACAGACACTGACACGCACAGACATATGTATATACACAACATAGGAGTAACACGACACGTACACGTGCTTCCTCAACATTAATGAGTTTTTAACTATTCTCCTCTTCTGCAAATATCTTGACATAAAAACTCAATCATTATACTTTACCCAAATCTGAACTCGAATCCAAAAACTATACATGTTAGTCAATAAATTACCTATATAACAAACGGCATTCACAAGGTCAATCCAAACACACGCACACGTCATGTTAGAGACTGACGGTAGCATACGATGACGACGAGGTTTGTCGACACGTGTGGCTTAGTTTGTAGTGATTTTACTCGCTGTGTGAGCGGTCGTGAGTTCGAGTCCCGCTGGGGGCTTTCATTTGTGTGATAAGCACGAATGTTTATACTCCGGTCATTGGTGTCTATATTTGTAATATGTATGTCATATTATATGTGTAGTGTATCAAGTATCTGGCATCCATAACACAAGCCTCGTAGCTTACCATGGATCTAGATGGCGTTGTGTGCTAATGTCCCAACATATTCGTGACTATCCCCTCAGGCTCCACGGAAGAGGACGCGCCCGTACTGATAGAGGCGCTGTGGGCGATGAGCGCGCGCGCGCGGCGCGTGTCGGCGGGCGTGCTGCGCGCGCTGGGCAAGCGCGCGGCGGCCGCGGCGCTGCAGCTGGCGCCGCACGCCGCGCTCGCCGCGCTCGCGCTGCTGAGGCATCTGCTGCTGGTGTGTATATATTATTTTACCGGTTAAACCCGATTTCAAGCCAAACCGGTTCGACCTAAGTTGTCCGGATGTACTTTTTTTTTTAATATTTTGAAATACATTTACGCATACCATCTGTAGACATACAGATGGTTATGTGGGACTCATCGGCTAGAAGAGCCAGTACTACGTTCTAAAACCCAAAAAAACCTCCTCCGTCTTAATGGGGCGTCGCAGGATCGCTTACGCATTCAACTACGACGCCCCGGCGGCAGGTCTGCAAAAGCAGACCACAACAACCATGAGGTTGCTCCACAGTCCACTCTACTAATAGAGAAGTACCAGGAGCAACCCGCATGGTACATCGCCCACCGAAGTGGACCACCTCCCACCATCTACCAAAGTGGGCTACCTCCCAGGACAATCCAGTTTGGCCCAAATACTTCTTACTTTCTTTAGGCTTAACTAATTTGTCCCAGGCCGAACTGATTTTGAATTATTATTCAAGTAAATTACTTCAAATTATAAAGATTGAAGTGAATTTTGTTCTGCTGCAACTCTTGCTACTTTTCTATGCTACAGTAATACTTCTTATGTCGTCTTACATTTTGTCATCTTTCTTATACTTAATTAGAAGTGCAGTTAAGAGGTTATTCTGTGTGCGTGTGTGCATCTGCATATTTGTTATTTACACTGAAACTTACACTGAAGCTTACACTGAAACTATGGAATGGATATGTATGAAATTTAGTAAACAAGAAAAATGTTTCCCTGTGTATAAAATTTCACACAAATGTGGTAATACAATGTTAGGCACCTAGAGATGCTCTCCAGCAAAGCAGGGTGATAGGTAGTAATATAACTGTATGTGTATATCTCGCAGCAATCCAAAGCCGTGAGCTCCCTCCTGGACACGGAGGAGGGCGCGGGCTCCGGGCGCTACCTGCCGCTGCTGGCGGCGCCCGAGCACTGCAACGCGCACGCCGCGCGCGCGCTCGAGCTGCCCGCGCTGCGCCGCCACCACCACCCCGCCGTGCGCGCCGCCGCCGCCGCGCTGCTCGCCGGCGCCTGGCCGCCGGAACTGGCTAACAAGTGGGTACACACACACACGCACGCACGCACGCACACTCACACGCACACCCACACACACCCACACACACACACACACACACACACACACACACACACACACACACACACACACACACACACAATCACACCCACACACAATCATGCCTGCACACACTCAACCCACACACACCACGTCCACATGCACTCATGCTCACATATACATTCACACACACACACGTATGCATACACTTGCGGAACCAGTGACACAATCTCAAATTTTATCATAGACAAATACAGACAAAACTCTTTCACAGCTTCGTTATAATTATTGAAATTTACGATTGTATTTCGACGATGAAGTATCAATATAGAATAATTACAAATAGACACATTACAGGAGGGGGACATTATTTTTAAACTTAAAACAATCACTGATCACAAAAAAACCATTATTCCAAAATATTTATTTCATTATAAAAATATATTAATATTTTTAATCTGTCTATTTAAAATATTTTTACAGAACCCCAATGCAAATCCTGAAAGAGTACGACGGGTCCGAGATGGCGTTCAAGCCCGCCGTGCCGCCGCCCAAACCCAACCCGCCCAAGAGCAAGCCATCCAACAACTGGAGCTCGCAGGACTTCAAAGCTTACTGCACTAGTATTGAAGATAACGTAGACATGAATTTCAGTGACAATGTCAGATGATAGAATAAAAATTATATTGATTTAGGTTGTATTTTATTTTGTAACACCATGGGGTCTCATCACAAAGAAAAATTAGTTCAAATATATGTCAATAGATGACGTTACATGTATCGATTTGTTATTAATATTATGTTAAATTAACAAAATATAAACAAAATAGGTCCCGAAAAGGTATATTATGGTTTTAAAAAATACTCTTAAGCGATGGGAAACGAAATATTACGAACGTAAATCAAATGCTTAATTTTGCTAATTATTGAAATATTAACAATTAGGTAACGGGTCTCTAGTGTATATTCGCAGACGGCGCTTTTACTTTTTATCAACAACTTATCACGGTTAAAAACTGTTGAAATCAATGCAATTTGTTTAATCGAATGCAGGATTAATTATACAATATTTACCGTACGTTAGTTTCGACGTATTTATAAAATAAAACAGTACAACTATTTGCGGATCAACGACATCTATTATCTATTCAAGTAAACAAAAATAGCCCGAATTAGCGGTCCAATTTCTTTGTATGGGATGAGGCGTCTGTACTAGTATAATATTATGTGATCTGTGGTAAAACGATATTTTTTATATTAGTTTAATTTAAAGTACACTTTTTGATAGTGTAAAAGTATAAGAAATAGATTTTGCACGATTTCAAAATTCATCTTGCATAAAAATTAACAGCATATTTTTCAATAACCAGTAAAATGACGATTTAATTGCTCTCTTCTTCAAATATTTTTTTAAACCCAAATTATATTTTACACATTTCTGGGTTCTATTTCTTCCACTATTTTTTCAAAAACGTCATTACATTACGTAATATCACGACATCTATTATTTATTTAGTTTCTTGTTTCTAATAAGACTCAATGCCGTACAAAAAAATTGAACAACTCTCAATGGGTCTATTTTTGTTTATACGTACATGTATGTACATACATTCGTACATGCGCAAAATACAAATATATAATAAATAATAATATTAAAAAAAGTTGTCAATCCACACTGATAAGAATTATTATGAATATAGCTACGTACAATTGCTTTTGTAATGATAAGAATACTAAACAAAGAATTAAAAGTAGATAGTGATATGAAAAAATATTAAAGAATAGTCTATTAGACAAGTATAAAAATTATTGTAAAAAAAATATATATATACATATCATGTATATAATTTTAACCTATTTACATTTTCATGTGTTTTTCATTGAATTCAATTGCAATTCTAATTTTTAATTAATTAACTTAATCTGATTGTATTATAAGCATAGCTGGGCATTAACTCGTTAATCCGTTAAGCATTAATTAACGAAGTTAACATTTTGATTAACGGATTAACTTTTAAGTTAACTGTTAAAAATGTTAACGGACAAGTTAACTTCCGTTAATATGCAGATGTCCGTTAATCGTTAATCCAATGCCTAATAGTTACCGTACGGCACCGACAAGTGCCCGGCGGCGCGTGGCAGCGAGTGAAACAAAAACAAAACTAGATATATTTTGCCGGCGCGTGCGAGTGAGAAAGAAAAGAAGACATACTGAATGCTCCTGATCATCTCCAATGCAATGTAATCAATGTCAATGAACAGATATTAGAAAACTTTAATACTTTGCCAGTTCACATGAGATGCGCTGCACTGAATTATACAAGTATTTTGTTTTGTTCCTAACCTGTTAACTTCCAGAACCTAAAGAAACAGGTTTTATAAGTTCACTAACGCAATGATATAAAGATGCAATTTTACACATATTAACGGATTAACGATTAACGTTAACTTGCGTTAATTCTTCGGAAATGTAACGCTTTAACGTTTAATGAAGCTAACTTTTTTTCTAGCGGATTAACGATTGACGAAGTTAACTATTTGATTAACGATGCCCAGCTATGATTATAAGTTAATTTAATTAATCCTTTTTTTTTTTGGAAAAAATGTATCTAATTTTATAATATACAGTATGATTAAATAACATTCATAAATATTATTATGTACCTAAACAACAACACCTAACAATATGGAATAAAAGGCCTTTATACTTAAATATTTTATTAATCAAATGACATTAAAAATTACAACAAATACAATATAAACTTTGAGTATAATGTGTCTGGTCGTGTACGCCACGCGGTAGGCGCTAGACAGGTGTTCACTGGCCGACCTTCCCGCGCCAGTCCGCCAGCGCGGCGCGCACGCGGCGCAGGCGCAGCTCGCGCGCCTCGTCCAGCGCCCGCGCGCCGTACGTGCGCTGCGCCGCGATGTACTGCTGCAGCTCCGACAGCCGCGCGCGCCACCTGACGGGAATTGTTGGTATATAATGTATTAGTCACATTTAAGTATAGGTACGGACTTAATTTTAAATATACGTATACAGGTGGTTATGTGGGGCTCACTGGTGAGAAAAGCCAGTACTACCCACTAAAACCTAACAAAACATCCCTCATCTGAATGGGGCGCCGCAGGATCGCTTACGCACTCAACCACGACGTGCCGACGACAGGTCCGCCGATGCAGACCACAAAGCCATGCGGTTGCTCCCACGGTCCACTCTGCTATCAGAGAAGTACCATGAGCAACCCGCATGGTACACTGCCCACCAAACCTCTTATCGCCCACCGAATTGGGCTACCTCCTTGTGCGTTTCTTAGCTTCGCGCCCGGCTGAACTGCCGAATGAGCCCCTCCATCACTACAAGATCAACGTACGTTGGTGGGGAGTGTATCAACTACCCGGTATCCATAACACAAGCCTCGTACCATACCAAGGAAGTAGATGGTGCTGTGTGTTAATGTACCAATACATTTATTAACTCACATATGATCCTGCTGCAGCCAGTAGTCCCTGTCGGCGAGCACGCGGGCGTGGCGCTCGGCCTGCGCGCGCAGGCGCTCGGCGCGCGCGCGCGCCGCCGCCTCGCGCGCCGCGCCCGCCGCCGTCTCCTCCGCCTCGCGCGCGCGCTCCGCCAACAGCGACTCCTGCTCCGCTTCGACAGCTGTCTTCAGCTCGGTTATCTTTGCTCGGGTCTCTTCCTGTTTTATTGAAAATCATTTTAGATGTTGCCATATATTAGTTCTTTATGATTTTTAATTAAATGTACTTTTGATCTTTAACGTCAAAATCTATACAGATAAATAAAATTGAAGTGTCTATTTGTAATGTCAAAATAACAACTTTTTACTAAAGGCAAATGAAAGTATATAAGGTTCTTATTTTATTTAATTTAATTTTTAAAATTTTGGTCCATCTGTTTGTTCCAGTTATCTCCGAAACACCTGGACTGATTTTGACGGGACTTTCACTGGCAGATAGCTGTTGTTATAAGGAGTAACCTAGGCTACTTTTATTTAAGAAAAAGGATTAGGGTCCCGCGCAAAAAGAAACAAAAACTTATGAAATTACGACCAAGATCCAAGTACCTACGAAGTACAAACACACCCGAGCAAAGCGAAGGTAAGTCACTACTTATGTTATATAATATTAATGTAATTGTTTTTCAAATAACCTAGGTTCCAGGCAGTAGATTATTAAAACTAACTAAATAATATAAAAGCACTTTTCACGAAGTAAAATATAAGTGCATTGGTGTCATGTTATGAATCATGTATGTGGGAAATAGTGTTAAATAGCAGGACAGAAAGAGAAAGTGCTGAAAAAAAAATTGTGAATTTATAATACCATATATGGGAAGATACATGAGCGTTTTATATAAAGTAGGGCTTACATTGGACTTAATGCTATATTATACAATACTTATTATACATATAAACACTTTACACTTCAATAGAGTATATGATGTGTCAGGCAGTGAGACACCAGTATAGTGCAGTACTCACGAGCATGGCGAGCCGCTGCCGGCCGAGCTTGCAGCGGTCGCGCGCGGCGGCGGCGCGGCGCTGCGCCAGCGCGGCCGCCTGCTCGCGCAGGGCTCCCACGGCGGCCTGCACCTGCGCCGCGCACGCCGCCTCCATCAGCGACCTGACGCATGTGGATCAATACATAAATATGTTGGGACATTAACACACAGCACCATCTAGTCCGATGGTAAGCTACGAGGCACGTGTTATGGATACCAGATAGTTGATACACTACACATACGTAACTTTAAATACATATTATAAATATAAACATCCATGACTGGAGTACAAACGTTCGGGCTCATCACACAAATGAATGCCCCCAGCGGGACTCGAACCCGCGACCGCTGGCACAGCAAGTATGGTTACTATAAACTGAGTCAAACGTATCGTCGAATAAATGAAATTAATCTCTATTACACTTATACAAGCATTTAAGAATCGTCAATTTAATTTAAAGAGTGTAATAGTAGTCACTCAGGAAACTGCCTGACAGTGACACACTGAGGAAACTGCCGCCGGCCACCACCTTAAACTTATACAAGCACTTAGAAATCTTCAATTTAATTTAAAGAGCGTCAGTATAATCACTTTGTGAGGAAGCTACCACCGGCCACCACAATATATGTGTTGTGTTATATATAATCATATATTTAAAAGTAGTTTAGCGAAGCTTGTAATTATAGTTTAAAAATGAAAAAGCGTGCTTTTGACGTATTGAAATTTGTGGGACTCTCCAAAACAAATTGTATGAACCCAAACTTGAGGGATTTAGGGAGGAGTGCGGGCGGACTTCACATGTCTTTTCGAAAACTTGTTAGGATCTCTCAGACATGCACGTTCCCTCACGATGTTTTCCTTCACCGTAAGGCAAGTGGTAATCATGTTAGATATGATTCGCACATGAAAATATCAGAGGTGCGAGACCCGGGATTTGAACCCGCTTCACTCGGTTTCCTAAGTGAGCACGTTACCATTAGGCTACTAATTCCTATGAATAAAATATATGTATAAAATAGCACAAACGTCTCGTCCACCGCGAGCTCGGCCAGCGCGGGCAGCTGCGCCGCCAGGTGGATGAGCCCCTGTTGGTACTCCACGCAGCTGTCCAGGGTCTTCTTCTGCCACAGCGCCAGCTCCGTCTCCTTGCTCAGCACCATCTGGTGGGGTCAAGAATGATGTTATGTTTGGATAGTTTCCATTAGAGGATACTCCTAACCTTTATACATCTGGTGGGGTCATGGGTAGTATTTGAGTATTGTTTCAATTGGAAGATACTTGGGATATGAAAAACTGCCAAAGGGATTTTTAAAGTAGACTTACGCCATAACACTTTTGTTTGATGATTTTACTATTTTTATTTTTTTATTTATTCATGAGAGTTTGTTTTGAGAATTGAGAGTAGTATGGAATTCAAGTGAGACCTGATGAGTTTTGAAATGAAGTTGAAAATTATGTAGGGCATTGTTTAAATCTTGTCTAATCCTCTTGTTGCATAAAATTTTTTTTCTAAGACTTTTTAACAATTCTTTACTACACAAAATAATATATTTAAATTACATAGAAACTGAAATACAGATCCAACTCGGCTATAGTAGGTGGGAAGGCTCTTCTCAGTCTTCACGTTATTTCTTTATATTTTATTTTGTGCCCAAATACTTTTAAAATTCACAAAGCTTTATCTACACTACTATTATAAAGACCAAAGATTAATATTTTTATATGTCTGTAACAAATAAACTCAAAAACTACTGGACCAATTTAAGTGAAATTTGGTAATAAAATAGTTTGAGACCCTGGGAAGGTCTACCCTATGTTTTTATTCCGAAAATTATCCCTTAAGAGGGTGAAAATGGGGATGAAAGTTTGTATGTGGAATCTAGGGACGAACCCGACGGAAGCCAGGGTGAATCGCTAGTATTCGTATATACATGTATTAAAGCGCACCTTGGAGATCTGGTCGGCGAGCGCGACCTTGGAGTCGTGCACGCGCAGCGCGTAGTCCACGTCGTCCAGCAGGCGCGCGCGCTCCGCCCGCGACAGCGCCTGCGCCGCCACCTGCGCGCTCACCGCCGCCAGCGACCGCCTGCCACACGAGCAGGCACACAGGCACACGGCATAAGTATTACATAATAACATTCTAACTGAGTCGCATCTGTACATTAAATGTTTTTTGGAAAATCTTATTGAAGTAGACCTTATTATCTATACAGAGGCAGAATCTATAGTTTTTAAAATTTTTGTATGTCTGTCTTTCTGTCTGGGATCGCATCACAAGAAAACCATTGGACAGATTTTGATGACATTTTGTATGATGATAGCTGGTCATCTGGATCAACATATATAATGCTTTTTACTGCGGGAAAATATCTCATCTTTGAGAAATCTGTATTAAACGTTAAAACATATTAGGGACAAACCCAAGCGAAGCGAGCCCTGAATATAACATAATATATATACTAACGTAGCCTGCTCAATCTCTACATCGAGTCCCCGGAGAGTCTCCACCATCTCCTTGGCCAGGTCGTGTTGCCGCGCGAGGTCGTCGCGGCGGCGGCGGCGCGCCGCGCGCTGGTCCCGCAGCGCGGCCGCCAGCGCGTCGCGGCGCTGCGCCAGGCGCGCCTCCTGCGCCCGCGCCGCCAGCTCCGCTTCATCCTCCAGGCACGCTTCGTACTCTGGAATTATATATACAGGCTCATTTTTAATTTACTGAGGACCTTTTGGGAATACAATATTTACATCACAATAACGACATCTGTAAGAAAAAAAAAATATATTTCTTAAATTTTACAAAAATTAAAATATATTTATTGCATCTCCTAAATAGTAATAGTCCAGCATTAGCAAAAGAAAGCGAGTGGCCGGTGGAATGGGAGGGGTGGGGGGTGCAGGAGGCGGCGCTTACTTATTTAAACTTGACCAGATGCTAGGACTATTACCATTTAGAAAGTGCTATAAAAATTTATATCAATAATCGACTACTTATATATAATAACTAACAACTCACTCTCACTTCGCACGGGTTCGTCCCGAGGTACGTTTTCACGATTAGTATGGAATAGATTGTCAATTCCTCTATCCCACGGGAACCTTACATTTCTTCAGGATAAAAAAGTTACATATGTGTCATTCCATTCCGTTCTGGCGTGATTAAGTAACAAACATCCATCCATCCAAACTTAAGCATTTATAATATTAATGTGATGTATATCAATTGTATAGATTTCCACATTACTTACTTTTAATAACCTGCTGTAACTCAGCAATTTTTTCTTCATCATTGCCCAGCAGCGATTTAAGGTTTAACAAATATTCCTCGTTCAAGTCCTCATATTGATGTCCAGGGTCTTGGAACCTGTAATAGCCAAGTTTTACTTAAATCAAGTAAAAACAAATGTACCTACAGATAAATAAAATTAAAGCGTCTATTTGTAATGCCAAAATAATAGCTTTTTACTAAATGCACATGAAATTATATTCAGTACTTATAAGAAAAACATTTTATTTTTTAATTTTTGTCTGTCTCTTCTGGTTTATCTCCGAAAGTATTATATGAATATTCTAAAGAATAAATTAAAGAAAAATAGAAAAAACTTCTTTTATTTTTTTTTAAATGACCGATGGAATCATATGAAATGAATATTGTTAATAATAATAATAATAAGCCCGCAGGGCAGCTTGTGGCGAGCTGTTGGTGAGTGGCGACACCACGGACCTGAGACCTCCCGGGGGAAACAACATCTGTCCCCCGCCTCTGGCTTGCCTTCATTGGCCGTCCAGAGTGGAGCGCAAGAGCCAAGTGCTCGAAAGGGTGGAAGTGCTCAATCTGCGTAATAACGGGGAAACCCGCTCACGAGCATTCTCGCGATGGTGAAACCGGTGCACACCTCTCAACACCCTTAGCCGACCACGCTGATGTTGCGCCCAAGGCACTATGCCGCTTTGTGGGGGCCCATCTAGTGGGAGGCGAGTCACCGTCCGCCAAATATTCAATGTGAGACTGTTGAGCAGGCGGACGTCCGGTAGTCTCATCCAATAGTCCATTTTTAGTCCATCCAAACTCCATTCCATAACCCTATATAGTTTTCCATATTTTCCATAGTCCCTACGCATTATCCGGAGGCCATCTATGGGCAATTCCCTATGGGTTACTCAGAGATGGATCCCGGCTGATGCGTCACATTAAACAAGCTTGAATCTCTTAAAGGGCCTCTACGTGTTGGACCTGTGTCCCCACGCAAGCCTTCCAAAGGACCGGGCTCCTTCGAGCCCGTGAATTACAAAGAGGTACAAATAATAATAATAATATTTTTATTTGCACTGAATGTAGGTGTACATAGTATGTTACAGATGTAGGCATTAATATTAAGTATCCGTATACATTCTACCATTAGGCATGCAAATATAATTTTTCAACTTAAAATTTACAAAGGACAGTAAAAGTAACATATTTATATATAGGCGGTGCTAGCCCAAATGCGGAGTGGGGCAGGATCCTCGGGAAACTAACACAAAAAAAAGGGAAAAAAGAACAAAAAAAAAACCTGTATTTAGAATAAGTATTAATTATAACCTAACAATAAGGACTACTACATATGTATATAAAAAAAAAAAAGAAAAAGAAAAAAAAAAAAAAACAAAAAAAAAAAAAATATTGCATGTAAGTTCATTAATTAATGCCAGTCAGTGTCGGACCACGTCCTTCAATGTATAGCCTTAAGTACCGCTAGTTCTAAGTATAAAAAAAAAAAAGTGTAATCGCCAATCATAAAAACAATGTTATAAAAAGAGCACGGGCAATTAAAGCCTGTGGATGTAATAAATTGAAAAAAAAAAAAAAAAAAAACATATTTATATATTAAGTTAAAGTTGAGTATTACAAAAATATAGCTTATACCTATTTAAGACTATGGCTTATCCATCAGGAACTCATTGACAGAATAATAGCATTTACTAATTAGCAAAATTGTTAATTCTTTTTTAAATTTAGTGATCGATAGCTCTTTGAGTGATATAGGTAATCTGTTATATATAACCGGGGCCATGCTTAGAACACTCTTTTTCAATAATGCAGTTTTGAAGCTGCCTGTAAACAATAAACTTTTGTATTGAGACCTTAGGTTGAGTTTGCGATTTCTACTATCCTCCAAAGTCAGAAATAGATGTTTGTTTCTGTGTACAAATACAGATATTTCTAATATATATATGCCGGGAAATGTTAAAAGTTTATATTTTTTAAAAATTGGTACACAGCTATCAATAACTTTTAAATTGAAAATAGATCTCAGGCATCTTTTTTGCCCCTTAAAAATATTTTCCCTTTCACTACAGTTACCCCAAAATATGATTCCATATCGCAAAACAGAAATTACTAGGCCATGATATGCAAGTATTGTTGTATTGATATCAACTTTTTTAGATAAATTGTATAATAGATATGCAGATATATTAAGTTTTTTACAAATGTTTTCAGCTTGAGGCTTCCACGTTAATTGACTATCTATCAAAATACCAAGAAATTTGGCAACATAAACTTGATTGATTTTTTGATCATTGTACTTTATATCTAAATCTTGAACATGTAATCTTTGGTAAAAATGCATTATTTGTGTTTTTTGTAAGTTTATTAGTAGATTATTGTTTCTTAACCAATTAATTATTGTTTGAATAGCACTATTTATATCACTTTGGTATGTATTTTTATCGTTGCATTTAATTAGTGCAGTGCTATCATCTGCAAACAATACCATTGGGTGAATAATTTCTCGAGGGAGATCATTTATATAAAGTAAAAATAATAGTGGCCCAAGTACGCTTCCTTGGGGGACGCCGAATTTTATTTCTTTATATGATGACAAGTATTTTTTTTGACTCTTTTTTTTCATGCTTATGTTAGTGATTTCAGTGCATTGTTTGCGGCCGGTAAGATAGGATTTAATTAGGTTGAGAGCATTTCCTCGTATTCCGTAAGCATAGAGTTTGTGTAACAATATATCATGGTTTACATGATCAAAAGCTTTAGACATATCAGTATATATTGCACAGATAGGTACTTTTCTATCAACGTTAGTCATTATGGTGTTTATAAGGTCAAATATAGCCATGTTAGTATTATAGTTTTTTCTAAACCCTTTTTGTTCATTGCACAATATATTATATTTTGTTAAAAATACGTAAATTATTTCATAGATTATTTTTTCAATTACTTTGGAAAATACAGGAATCAAAGCGATGGGTCTATAGTTTGACATATTATTTTTAGCTTTACTTTTGTGTATAGGTTTCACTATTATTGTTTTAAGACGGTCAGGAAATATACCAGAGGATATGCAAGTGTTAATGATGTGGCATAAAGGTGTTGCTATGATGTCAGATACAAATTTGATGACTTGTGTAGAAATACCGTCATATCCAAAGCTTTTTTTATTTTTTAGGAGTTTGATAGTTCTTGTTATATCTTGTGGTATTACCGGTGACATAAATATAGAATGTGTATTGTAGTCTATCTCAGCTAGATTATTATTGAAGTCATGTTCTGGAGTACTGACTTGATCAAAAAAAAATTATTTGAAATTAATATATTGAAATAATTTTTTATACATTTTAAATATACCATTCGTTTGAAAAATTAAACTTACCTTAACACCTGTACTACATGAATAATAAAATATTGTTTCCCTTTTTAAATCGATAAAAAAAAATTTTTCATATCTCTCCCATCCTAATTATTTAAAACATAATTAAATTTCATAATTATTTTTTTTATTATAAGGAAATCTGCAAGCAGTATTTACTTTTAGCAGATATGTTCTGAGATTTTAAAATTTCATAAATAGTACTGATAACCTACAGTACCACTCGTTGAGCGATATTTTTATTTAATTTTAAAGTTATTTCATTTTTGAAAAATTACTTTTCAATCTATCTATAGATCTTTCGAAACAAGATGAAGCCTACCTAATCCAACACTTATGTAGATAATCACGTCGCAAACACGAGAGCTCGTCTTTGCCCACATACAACCATTCATCTGACACTGGCTTTTCCTGCAAATAAATGTAATTTTTAATATGTATTTTTACAAATTTAAGATATATTTAATTTAAACAGAATTTTATAAACACTTAAATTTTTCAAAAAGAAAATTCATATTATACAAAATGAAGTGCACACTGTAGTCTGATTTTATCAGAAGTTCAAGCGATATTAGCAGCAGTTAATATTTTCTTAGATTTACGCGAATATTTTATTCTATTTTAAATAAAACTAGCTTTTCTGATTTTTTCGCGGATTTATTTAGATTTTTGGTTACCGACGTTTCGAATACTTTACAGCAATCATGGTCATGGGAATAGATGAAACAGGAACCAAAATTAACAAATAAATCTATGAATAAATCTGAAAAGATAGTTTCATTTAAAATTAGCAGCAGTTATTTAAAAAATAACAAATTCCGATACCACATTGATTAGCTTGTGTAAAAAATTGATAAATGTTTTTTTATGATTTAAAAAAAAACTGGATATCAGCACCACTGTTTGTGTTCAACTATAGTTAAGGACCCCATAAATGCACCAATACAATTTCATCAAAATCATTCAAGCTGTTTACGCAAGAAGTATTAGGATGTATGTGTTCTTACTTCTTCTCATTGTACATTGAAATTTTATATATAAACATATAATTAGCTATACTTACAATATCCGAAACTAGATCCAATAAGTAACCAATGAGGGCTAAAGCATGTGGAAAGGCATGGAGAGTGTTTACTGTTTTCAGCCAGGACTTGGAAACTGCACCCGGATACAACAGTCTCTTGGACAAGTGTGGTAACTGAAAGTGAATTTTATATATTATTAAAATATTCACATTAACTAAAAATTGTGTATACATTTTTGTCTTTAAAATACAATCTTTTTTTTTTACATTGATTTTAACAGCTAAAAGTCTTTATTAGGTAATGATATTTTTTCCAAAAAGGTCAAATAAACAGTTTAGAGTCAAAGTTTCATAATTCACCCCTGATTTTCGTATTTTTTGGAAAATCTTATAAAAATAGTCATTATTATCGATACAGAATCCTAATCGATAATTTTTTTAATTTTTATCTATGTCTGGGAACACATGACGAGAAAGCCACTGAACAGATTTTGATGAAATTATGTATGCAGATTATGATGATAGCTATTTATTCGAGTCATCATATAAGATACTTTTTACTGTGGGAAAATATCTCATCTCTGAAAAATCTATACTAACCGTTAAAACATATTTAGGGACAAAACAGAGCAGAGCGAGGGTGAGTCGCTAGTGTAATATAAATAAATCACCTTAGTAACATAATTATCGTTATTCAACTTTGAATCCTTTGATATTGCACCAAGTAGATCACCAACAATGTTAACAAATTGAGTGATAGTCAATGGCCTGACCAGGGTTTTGCCTCCACCTTCCCCCCGCACTGCTAACGCCTCCACCACACGGGCACATTCTGATCTTTGCCATGCTACATTTGAGATGGGTCTAAAAATATATAAAATATGAACAATAAATAAAATTCATCCTATTCAAATAAGATCTAAACATTAAAAGATATTGATAATGTAGATACAATATTCTTAAATGCTAATTTTGAAATCAATGACCTGTTCCTTTCACCTAATTTTTATTTTATTGCATCTATATTAATACATGAATCACTTCTATTTGTAATAGTTGTTCCTGATATTATCATGTTTAAACAAACAAACAAACTCTGCCTCTTAATAATATTAGGATAGATTTATACCTCTGATCTTTAACAGTGACAAATGCAAGTGCTCTTTCAAGGGATGTTTTCCAGCTTCTATCTGAACGTTCTCCAGATGGAGTTCTCTGCAATATATATAGAAAATAGCAATGGGAGTTTAGAAAATTCTATATTGAGAAAAAGAAATGTAATATTAAAAAGAAATGTAATATTAAAAACAAATGAAAACATTTTCAAATATATGGCATTTATTAAAGATCAATAGATAGAATAAATAATAATTAGATTAATGAAGTACACAAAACATACCACTGGTGTTGTTGTTGGTCTTAAATAATGACTTGTTCGCAGTGGAGTCGTGGGAGCTTGGCCATATTTAGCTTCACTTGTCTGTGATCGGGACCTCTGAAACATTGTAAAGGAAATATATATAAATGTAGACTACCTATTTCTCAACAATTTTAATTAAATAGCCTTTGTAGAAATTTATGTTAAAGTATAGAAAAATATTCAGTACCTACCGCATTTAATGGCAATTTGGTGGCAGAGGCCTCTCTACTTAAACGAGCACTAAAAGTTCCTCGAGCAGGTTCAGCGCTACTTGAACGATGCCCTGCAGTGGATGGTCGACGAGCCTCGGTTGATAAACGGTCTGTGGAGCCTGGGCGACGCGGTTTTGGTAGTAGTGAAGGTTTTCCATCAAGTCTATAAGTTATTGAACTTATTAAATTGAAAAATAAGCAATTTTGAAAAGTAATATATAATAGGTATTATGAAAATCAATTACCTTGACTTGTGTTTAACTGAAGATGGTCCAGATGTAAACCTATGTGGTAACATAGTTAATTTTATTTTATTACTGAAACTAAGTTATTGTTTATTTTGAATTCAATCAGCGATACAACCGTTTAACGCTTTTAACATATTTCAAATTTGACAACCACAGATTAAGGAAGCTAATCTAATGCACTGTTACCAACTATTCAAAAATAATACTCCTAAAGCCCAAAACCAAAGAGAATGTCACCACTACGTTTTAAGAGGCGGGACTTAGAACAAACTTTTTGACTTCAATTTACATCGCACTTCAATACCAACTGTACGACAGAAACGTCAAAAGAACAAGAGTACCAACCTATACAACCTAACAGGCCAACTAGTGCTTTACGCGTTTTTATCGATATCGATAATATTCAGGATCAAAATCTAGGGTCGCAGATACTAAGCAAATATTATTGAAATGAAGACCAAGTCTACATTTAATTAATAATTAAGTACATTGTTGTTTAGTAGGCAAAATAATTAATGCAACACTGGACTTAATTAAATGTAGACTCAAGTCGAAATAAAAAAGTAATGAAAGAATACATAAGGTTTATATTTTTATTTTATTTTTCAATATAATTATATATTATTCAGCATTAAATTATAACAATGTTTTATTGAACGTCATGAGTCTACTACCAGTTCAGAAAGAAAAAGCCTCAGACCTGAGAACTAGTGAAAGAAACTCAGCGGGACTGAATTATCTTTCTTGTAAGTTAAATTATAATTTACAATATTTTGCTCCTAGTATTAATCTTGTCAGTGACTCCTCTCATGTACGGCAGGACTGCAGGGACGCGCTCGACTGTGGCTGGTTACACCGGGTCCCTGTGATGCATAATAATAAAAACAAGAAAATTGTAAAAATCATATTGATGTAAATAAACAGTCAAATAAAAGTAAAAAGAAAGAGACAAACCTGAGTTACTAGGCCCAGCTATTGCTTCAACCTGGTATAGTGAATGTTCATTGTCATGTATCCTTTGAGAGACATTATCCATGGTAGTCTATGTTGGATTGAATATGACAAGGAAATTCAAGTAACATTTCTTTAGAAAGTGACTGACCCACTTTTAAATTTTTTAATGGCACAGCTAACTTTTTAAGTCAACTTTTTTCTTATTGAAAGCTTTGTTCTCAAAGTGATTTCCACATACATATTTTAATATATGTAATTTTTCTATTAGAACATAATATATTAAATCTTCTTTGCCCACAGCCTTAACTCATTGCCTGCATCTAAAAAATAAATTAATTAAAGTAATGAAATTGGGTATATGTTTTTTTCCTTTCAATCTGGACTTAACCTGTTATGTATAATTTTATTATCAATATTTACTGTGCATAGGTTAAAGACATTTCTCTTAAAGAACACACTGTTCACTTATACAGAGACTAAGTATACATAAAAAATAATATTAACAGTATTTACACAGTAGCATGCATTATATTATAATTCACATAATTCTCATTATTTTATTCTTATTTATCCTTAATTAATTTGTTACACCTTTATTCTAATTAATTTTAAACATGCGTGAATTTAATAATCTTTTAAATATTGTTTACAGTTTAAGTGTTCATTACAACATTGACATTTTTTTTAAATTGAAGATATGCAGTTATAAAATGTTATCTTTATTATGTAATTTTAACTTATTCTTAAAATGCTTATATGATTACAATCTTTTACAGTATTCTGTAGATTATTATATAAAAGTACATCTTCACACATATTTTTTATTACCATTAAGATCTCGTCAGAAGCTACCAGATTTGAAGCTTTTTGTTTCTAAGATTATGTAGGTATAATATACTTTGCTATGAATGTTATTATTGAATGTATGTTTTAGTCATTATTTTTTAATATTAATTATGTGTTGTATGCATAGTTGTTTAATTAATATTCAAGAATTTGGTTTTTTTCTGTATAGCTTCTTACTATAGTTCTTGTTAGTAGTTGTGATGAAACAGTGTTTTATTAGTTTACTTTGTGCTCCTTGTAACTTACATATTTGTGTTTGTGCTGGTTTGTGCGGCTGAGCCCCATATCTCTCTAAGGTAGGTACTCCAGGTGTGGCTTGGCTTGTGTATTATACATAGTTGTTCTGATTTTGTATGGAATAGGTACAATTAGATACATCGCTAGATAACAACTGTAAAAATCATGAAATTTTTATGAGTTCGTAGCTATATCTGATTTAATACATACCGACTTTCATCTATAGGAAATTTCTCCATAAATATCCTTTTCTCGTCCGCCATTATTTCCACAAATTGTTCGATTTCCACAAATTTCACATCTTATAAACCGCGTTTTGGCGGCATTTTAAAAAAAACGTATTCATTGAAACAAAACTCGATAATTTGTTGCCACAAATTCTGTAGAATATCTTCTTGCAAATTTATGTAACAAATTATGATAATAATTAGTATTTACGTCTTAATCAAAAGTCATAAATAGTGAAGAACTGTCTATCGATAATGACGAACGGATTAGTTAAAGAAAGAGAAGCTACACGGAGGAAGTGCGATGGAAGATGTCCGCCATTATTTTGCGTGCAAACTCCATAGAACAGTTTTTTTGTTCCTAGTTGCGTTAGACTGCCCAAAACTTCCAAACTGTGAAGTAAGTCACCATTTTTTTATATTATCAAACAAGATAAAATAATTATCTGATAAAATTAACAATTTCATTAATTAATGATGAGTAAAATAAAATGTCATATTTTTTTTTATATATTATATTTCATCAATTTATATACCTGAGTTTATGTTGAAGTTATGTTTCTTTTGGCACGCCAAAAAGCGACATGATGAAGTTATTAGTTAAATTCCTTTTACGGCCAGAGTTGTGACATACGGGATGAAATCTTTGGCTATTTTTGTTCTGTTACGCTAAAGAAGTATTACTTCTTACTTACGTACATAAGTACAAACACACTTTTTTTTTAATTTATGACATATATTCACCATTATCATTTAGGGAAATATATTATTACCTAAGCCTTTATGTACAATTTAAACAAATGAAATAAGTAGTATATAGTATAATATACCAGACTATACGTCAGTTCAAAAGAAACGTTATTACATACTTTAAAGAAAATTATAAAACTTTACATAGAAGTAATTACAACTGCAGAAAATTCTAGAAACAGCGATGCATCGGCCGCTCGATCTCAATACCATAGAACTCAACTCAGCACAAACTAGAACCCAGGTGTCAGTACATTTTGTGATAGGCCTCTAAGCCTTTATTTGTCATCCACATGGTCATCCATACTCTAAACATACATGCTATTGCAGATAAATACAGTAGCGCTCAAAAGTATTTTGACAACATAAAATTTATTATTATTCCTCTTAAAATAAAACACTATCGGACAGTGTCTTGAGTATAGTGGAGAGCATTATAACTACGATTATTTGAACGTCATGTTACGACTTGTTTCGACTTGTCACTTTGTGCTGCCTGACGAATGTGACTTTCAGCGAGCTCAAAAGTAGACGTGGCAAAAATGTATCTTTAGCCAGATTGGAACAATCGCATCTGGAACAGTGTTAAGTTCCGGATCAGTGATATGTTTCATTTGGAACATTTGGAACACTAGATTAATAGAATAATGTTTTAGGTTCAAAATGACCCAATCAATAATAAAATCGATTTTCCTTCATACTTTAACAGGCTTAGGACTGACAGCTAAAACAAAATTATTGTGCTATTATTCTAATAAGTATATATATTCTAATGAGTATAATATTCTAATAATATAATTTAAGTACCTAATTATTCGCACTATTCACATTAGTCTATAGAAGTTTTGCGAGAATCAAATTTCTCAAAAATCTAAATGTCTCAAATGCACCAGCGCAATCAAAACACAAAACAAGACAAAACCTGTTTATACTTTGTTTTGGTTTGCGGTCCGCACGTGCCAGCGTTGGATCGGGAAGTAATCGGCATTAATCGGCATCGCATCACGCGATCGAAACTGTCCGAACGCCAACGGTGACTACAGACTATAAATGAGAGAGTTCCAAATGAAACACTTGTACTGACATGAATGTTCCGAATCATTCGGATCACATTGATGTTTCGTAACACTGAGTCGTTTCACTAAAGAGCTACACACGTCTACTCAAAAGTATTTTGACACGCAGTTTGCTCCGTAAATTCGTGGATGTTACTTGCTTCTTTCTTCTGATTTCTACTGATATTTACTTACAGTAATTATTTCAATATGCCGAAATGTAAAGAATATTCCAGTGATTTTAGAAAAGCCGTGATAAATGCGCTAAAGCAAGGATTGAAACAAATCGAAGTGGCTCGTATTTTCAAAGTGTCTCGTCAGCTTGTTAGTGCATGGAATAAATTGTATAATAAACGAAAGACTGTCGAAAATAAGCCTCGCAATGGACGTCCAAAAAAAACGTCTCCTTAAGTCGATCGTATCATAAAAAAGTTATCAACAAATGATGTTCGCAAGTCGGCTGTAATGATACAAAGAGAATTGAAAGAAAAATATCACGTCGACATTCATGTTTCCACTGTCAAACGACGCTTGAAACTCTTTGGATTACATGGACACAGACCGACGAAAAAGCCTTTAGTATCTACGAAAAACCGGAAGGCCTGACTTGCGTTTGCAAAACGGCACATATCATGATCAAGTTCAGACTGGTCTAAAATTTTGTGGAATGACGAAAGCAAATTTAATTTAATGTCATGACATGACAAGACTTGTCACGACGTGACAAGACATTAAATTAAATTTGCTTTCGTCACTCCACAAAATTTTAGACCAGTCTGAACTTGACCATGATATGTGCCGTTTTGCAAACGCAAGTCAGGCCTTCCGGTTTTTCGTAGATACTAAAGGCTTTTTCGTCGGTCTGTGTCCATGTAATCCAAAGAGTTTCAAGCGTCGTTTGACAGTGGAAACATGAATGTCGACGTGATATTTTTCTTTCAATTCTCTTTGTATCATTACAGCCGACTTGCGAACATCATTTGTTGATAACTTTTTTATGATACGATCGACTTTAGGAGACGTTTTTTTTGGGCGTCCATTGCGAGGCTTATTTTCGACAGTCTTTCGTTTATTATACAATTTATTCCATGCACTAACAAGCTGAAGAGACACTTTGAAGATACGAGCAACTTCGATTTGTTTCAATCCTTGCTTTAGCGCATTTATCACGGCTTTTCTAAAATCACTGGAATATTCTTTACATTCCGGCATATTGAAATAATTACTGTAAGTAAATATCAGTAGAAATCAGAAGAAAGAAGCAAGTAACATCCACGAATTTACGGAGCAAACTGCGTGTCAAAATACTTTTGAGCTCGCTGAAAGTCACATTCGTCAGGCAGCACAAAGGGACAAGTCGAAACAAGTCGTAACATGACGTTCAAATAATCGTAGTTATAATGCTCTCCACTATACTCAAGACACTGTCCGATAGTGTTTTATTTTAAGAGGAATAATAATGAATTTTATGTTGTCAAAATACTTTTGAGCGCTACTGTATATACATATGCAGCACCATCTAGCGAAAGTTGAATCATTCAGTTAGATGTGCTTTTGATTTATATTTTTTGCTTGATATAAGTAGAGCTTCGTAAAGTTTTTTTCAAAAATGTTAATAAAAATTAGTCTCAAAAATATTCCTATACCCTGTACAAGTTAGCTTGATCTTTTTGAGAGACGGGCTAGTGATGAGAAACAGAAAATATCTAGTAGTCCAAAAAATAACGTTTTAAAATACTTGTAACTGTGACGAGATGGTGTGGGTATATTATGTGTGAAATTCTTTATTGCACTAGACATATAAAACATTGGGTAGATAAGCGACGGTGGGTCATTATTCATAATAAGTACCTATTTAATATTACAGGGTTATTTTGGTTATTTTATAAAATAATTTACCCCTACAAAACTTCCAGTGTAAATTTTTTCTTTCTTTTATTGTTATTGTGAGTATACCTTAGGAGACAGACATAATATACTATTGCAGACTGTTCTGTAGGTCTTATTAAAAGACCTACAATTTTCTAGCACATTGTTTTGATGTATCTTTTAAGGCTTAGCCAGCGTTAGCCATATAAAATATGGACGTCTCGGCAGAACCAGTTTTTAGGTTTTCCCGTGGGAATGTAATATTTTTCTATAGTAAAAGGTGTCTTAAATGTTGAATTAAATATTAAATTATCATTATAGAAAATTTAGTTAAAATTGGTTCAGTACTTTTTGAGTGAAATGCTCACAGATATACGTACAAACAGACAGACAATATTTTTTCCATATTTATTGTTAGGGTTCTTTTCTGTACACAACGTAAACGTGTTACGTATAACAGTCATTATTTTTAAAAATATTTCATGTATAGATTTTGCTTTTACTATTTTATTATACTCATAATATAGATATGTATAGATTCTAAACATCTTATCACTGATCTTGTTTTATTCATTAACCCATTTAGCTCTTCAAAAATACATTTAAGTCGACACAAACAAAACAAGTTTCTTTAAAAAAATATTTAATGCTAATTAAGAACTTTTGTCAAGTAGTTGGCTATTAAGTATTTTCTCGGTTTCGTTGACAATTTGCGGAAATAAAGGATCAATTAAGCATAATCTAACAAAGTTGCTGTAATTTTCTGGCAATGCCATTTCACTAAATTGTACTGAAAAAATAACACTTACTTATTAATTATTTTATTTACAAAAACGTTTTGTGTAATTATAAAAAAAATATAATTAATTTATAACTTTACGTTTTATATTTGTCAAATTGAAAGAATAAAAGAATACAATACTAGGCCAACAAACCATTTCCTTGGAATGCTTCCTTTATAATATCATTTAGTTTTCGATATGTAGGCATTGTTTTATTTTTTGATATTGTATTATAGTCCACAACGGGAAAAAATGTGCTTAAATCTTGTTTGTGCTTTCTCACATTAGTGCATATTTTAAATTTAATTTTCCGTATCTAAAATAAACAAAAACACACCTTTGTATAAAAGAAAGATGCAATTGTAAAAATAATGATATCCTAACATGTCATCTTTCACAGTTCCTGTTTTGCAAGTTGTATAGGTTTTATTTATATCAAAATGAAAATAGTGCTTGAAGAGTTTTGTCCACCTCTTCGTTTCCTCAAACATTAAAAAGCGAACCTACTTCTTGACCGGTGACGTTAATTATTAATATTAATACATCATCTTTTAAAATTCCTTTTACTTTTCCAATGAAATTAATGGAATCTAAAATCTTGTTCTCGGTAGTTATTATTAATTGATCATATTGTATACGTAACAGAGTATTCGTTGGTTTATAGTCATATTTTATCCAACTATCATTTCGCCACATTCTCAAATTTTCAATAGGTATTGAAAGTATATCTGAAATTAAAAAACAGTTCTGAGCATTAATTAAACTGTATAATCAAAATATTAAATGTTTTTACATTCATTTATAGTTTAAAAAATATTATACTTTTCGCTTTGTTCGGCATTTGAAAAATCGTAAAGATTGAAGAACTTGTTGGCTTAAGTAAATTTTAAGTTTTAAGCGCGTAATTATTTTTTTTAAACTGCGATTATTTATAAGGCAGATATAAATATTTATTCCAAGCATTCCTATTTCATTTTTAAAATATCTTATATTAACAATAAATACAATCTACGACATATTCGAAATGGATTGTTAGTAGTTTATATAAACACAAAATATATTACTTGGTGTTCCAAATATTACAAGTTTTACAATAAATTGTTGAAATGGAACGTTTTTCTTATTTACTGTCCATTTACCATTGTCCTTTTGACGTTTTATTGTTGACATTTTGCTTTTGACTTTTGATGTCATATTTTATGACAGGTACAAATACAAATAGAAATAGTTCAAGTATTTTGTATTTTTTAATTCAATATTAGCTATTATGAAAGCTGATAGATAAAGCTTATTAAAGTTATTAATATAAAATAATATAGGTATAATCTCATAATATGGCAGGAACGTATTATTTTGTAATAGTGGGTCATTCTGATAATCCTATATTTGAGATGGATTTTATTCCCGTTACCAAAGAAGTAAAGGTAAGATAAACTTAAACATTTGATAGTATAATTTTACGTTTAGTGAATATTTTATTAAATCCCCAATGTTTATTACTTTTTAAGAAAGAAGATAATAGGCACTTGAATCAGTTCATAGCTCATGCAGCACTAGATCTAGTAGATGAGCATATGTGGAAAGTTACTAATACTTACCTCAAATCAGTGGACAAATTTAACCAGTGGTTTGTCTCAGCATTTGTTACTGCTAGTCAGGTATGATTTTATATTATTTTAATTATTACTATTATATGGATATTGTAATGTCCTCCCAACCAATTTTGCCCATGGTGGCTAATCTCACCGAGACTAGCCCTCTGGCTCAAGAGATATTATTATGCAGCATGTGTATGTACACAGGCACAAGTACTATTACTTTCATACTCTGGTGGGATGACTACTTGACACAACCAACCGAGGCAGGGGGGTAAAACACCACCAATTTCGCATCTCCAAACTGTACTGAGCCTCACTAAATAGAAAGACTAAATAACTTGGCCAGACCTGGGACTCGAACCCAGCTGTGCAGCCATACGTTCCAGCCATTACACCACCAAGGCAGTTAATAATTTATGTAACAAAATATTGTTGTTTCTTGTAGATGAGATTTGTTATGGTACATGATGCACGCAATGAAGATGGTATTAAGAACTTCTTTACTGATGTTTATGAAGCTTACATTAAACTTTTACTAAACCCCTTTTATAAAGAAGACACAATCATCGCTTTTCCAGCTTTTGAGAAGAAAGTGCAGTTGCTTGGAAAAAAATATTTGACTTAGTCACATGTGTATTGTTAAGATCTCTTTAAATATTGTTAAGTAAAAAATGTACTGTATATTATAAAGTATAATTATTAAAAAAAAATACATAAAGGAAGAATATTTTATTTAACTAAATGTACAATAATACTGTTTATACTCTCACTTTATATAAAGCTATGTCAATACACCCACATATTATTCTTAATCTATTATTGTTATATTATAGTCTTTTCGTGTTTTTAAAACAGAATCATAAATTATTGTAGGCAAGCTTTATACTATAATAGACAAAGGTAAACAAATGTTGTAATTCTGCATTTGTTTAATATCCCCTTTTCAGGTTAATAATTAGAAAAAAAAACAATAGTGTCAATAATTAATACAAGTCTGGCAGTCCCAGATCATCATCAGGCATGCTCTCAATTGAAAAGTCATCTGAAAAAAATAAAATCAAAACAATTCTTAATATGATAAAAGAAATAGAGGAAAATATTATATATAATGACTAGCGAATTTGCCCAGGCTTTGCCTAGGTGCTTTCCTAAGAACATTTTATTTTTTTAGAGGAACCTTAATTTTTTTTTTAAATAAAAGGAGCCTAAGTTACTCCTTATAACATAAGCTATCTGCCAGTGAAAGCCTGTCAAAATCATTCCAACCATTTCAGAAATTAGAAGGAACAAACAGACAGACAACAAATAAAAATTGTTTTTTTCTTATAAACAGATACTTCAATTTTACTCCTCTATATAGATATATCATATTTCACAAAATAAAATCAGATACTAAAATGAACACTCTTCAACTCGCCTGTAAAGAAATCATCCTGATAAGAACAATCAAACTCAAAGCTATGATTTCGATGACTTGGTGGAGGTGTCTTTAGCGGAGACATTTTTATAATGTCCGGCTCTGATATTGGCATAAAGTCCAACAGATCTCTGTGATAGTTATCTAAAAATAACAAAACAATATTAATATTTGTATTTATTAAAATTGCTTTCAATAGCTTACTTGGATATTAAATTAATTACTTGAATTTCAGTTCAAATAGTAAAAAAAACATACCATATACACATGTAGGTTTATGGAATTCAAGTTCAGCAAAGCTAAAACCTTTGTCATTTTTTCTTGTGTCATTATCTGTATAAATGAGTGGACCAACGTTAACAGCCTGTGGTGTAAATACTTTTCGCATTGGAGTGCCTTGTAAGGTTTTACCAGTATTAGATAGAAATGTTTTCTTATTCTCAGCAAGTTTTTTCACAGGCTCATTTGGTTTCAGTGGAGTGGCTGAGATAGTCTTTCCCATATTCTCTGTAAAAAGTTATATGTAAATTGGTTAAATGAAATTCAGACTCACTTGGTAGAGTGAAACGAATGTTTATTTATCATTGTTTTTTTCGATAATATTAATTCAGTAATTTGAATGCCCAATTTTTGGATAGTTTCTTTTACATAGTTCAATTTAGACAGCTCTCGATTCTAGTTTGGCCCATGAATAAACATTGGCGATAATTTAGTAGATCATGCGAAATATAGCATGATATAAAATGGTGATGGTATAACGGTCTTCTTCATCGGACGGATTATTAAATTGTAGCATAAACATATTCATAGGTAAACTTAATAAATATCTTCTTACCAATATTAGAAAACGGCTGTCTCGTAACATTTTTAACAGCTTGCCGCGTCAAGTGGTCTCCAAAAATGTCGAATAGGGAATCGGCCATATCGAAAAAGTACTAAAATAAACTTGAACGAAAAGGTTTTATGAGAGCTTCTACTTCAATTGGATTATTTATTTCACAACTTGTAATGTTCGATAAAGTAAATGCAATGGGGATTAATGTTATAATTCGTTAATCGTTATTTTGTAACTGTAAGATGAAACAAGATAACTTTGATCGTTATTTTTTGAATGTTATTTTTAAATGTGAATTTTCATCTTTAATCTCTATGGACCATAAAGGATAATAAAAAAATACCAAAGAGCATAGAAAGATACTTTCTATAGCTTCCATAAAATAAATGATATTTTCTACATGAGAATATTGTAATTGATAATTAAAAAACATTAAATAACCGTTACCTTTGTCTCCTTCATTTCCCCATTTTTTTTATATTCACAATGATTCTTCATCACCTGTAAAACTCAGTTATATTTTCGAATAGGGATCAGAAATGTTAGCCACTTTCTTTATTACTTTGTGCTTCTGACGAATCTTCTTCTTTTCTCTCCTACTTCTCTGCTTACTTGAAATATTTTGAGGGCAATGTTATTCTTAAAAAGTAAGAAGCAATGTCAAGCAGTTAACAAAATTAAGCTGTCAAATGTCAAAGTCATATGTACTGTCCGTCTAATTTTGTTTTGCTCGTGAAATATTAATAAATATAATAATTTTGTTTATATTTTTATTACACGTAAATGTTATATTTCCTGTAGATGTTATAGGTTTTTATTATATAAAAAAATGTCGAATTCAGATAAACCAAACACAAATGGAGTTATTGATCCTCTTCAAAGATTAGCTTCAATGAAACCGCCTCGAGATCTCTCACTAGGTGGAATAAAACCAAATAAAAAAGTGTTTACGCCAAATTTAAACGTGACTAGAAATAAAAATAAAGGGTAATTATTGTTATTAATTATTTGTATTGGAAATTATCAAATGATTCTTGTTAGAAATTATCTTGAAACTAATAACAGTTAAAAACGTTACACAATAAATTTTTTTAGACCATCAACAGCAAATTCTCGAGACCAGAAAAAAGAGGACAAAAATAGAAAAGATCGGAAATTTGATAAGAATAAATTTGTAAACAAAAATGGACCAAAAGTTATTAAATCTGGTGGAGTGTTTTCAGAAGGTATATTACAAGAAAATAATATCTTTATTTTAAAACCTAAACCTAATTTGTAATTCATAATTAAAATTTAGAAAAGGATGCATGAACAGAGAAATTACTTAAATATCTAGAATGATATATTTGAATATGCACTTTTTCTGGCAATTATTAATGAATTTATATACAAAAGTGCTCTTTCTTTCCTCTAGGTTAAATTGTTGATCTTTAACTTTTTACTGATTTCACTGTGAGGTAATAAAATAAAGACAACTTAATTAAATCATCTTTTATGTACTTATACAGGTCTTGGTAGTGCAGAAAGACATCACAGAAGAGTCTCATATGGTAGAGATGTAGATCCAAATCCAACCCTTCAGAAACCAACTATAAAAGTGAAGGATGTCATAAAGGTACATATTTTGCTTAAATTTTTTGTTTTTATATTATATTACTTTGATATGTTTGCTTGCTTGGTATGTTTTTGAAAGGTAATTGGAGATACATATTTACAATTACTATCTATTAAGGGATTCCTTTTGGTAAGGACTTCCGACGAGCTAGGGGTCTATATGGAAAATATTATATTACTCAAAAGTATTAAAAAAGTTTATGATGATACTTTTTACTAAAAAAGGTACTCCAACTAGTAATTACTTCATTGTTTGTGGTATTTTTAGTAATTTATATACTTAAATGGGACCACAAAAAAGTATTCTGTAAATGGATTCACTATTGGCAAAGACATAATATAACATACAATGAATATACAACTAAATTGATGCTTCAAATAGAAAACTCCGACTATTTGAGTCGGAGTTTTCTATTTGAAGCATCAATCAAAAAAAGTACTAGATACACAATCTCATGCACAAGCTCTCTTAAAACTGTCACCAATTGTGTTTAGGTAATTATTTTAGTTGAAATAATTATATAACAATGTAAATTGAACCTTAAATGCAATGCTTAAAGTTGTTATCACAAAAAAAAATTAAAAGTGCACTCAAATGTTCAAATGAGTGCTCATTCGGTGAGGTCATTTTTTAATTATGATTGATATAATTTAAAGTTAGTAAAGAATAAAGATGCTCCGTATGGTATAGGGAACATACGGATTTTGTTTTTATGTTTCCATTTTGCCAAATCAAAACGTAAGATATTAATTTGAATTTAGAAGTTGCCAATACTTTGTTTTGTTAGTTGAAATAAAAAAAAAAAAATTATATCTCCAAATACAAAAAAAAATTAGTATTAAAGTGAAACTTCTTTAGGCGCGCCATGAGAAGGAGAAAAGTATTGAAGTTACGATTTTTGTAACGGAAACGGTTGTTACGGAAGTGAATAAATACTCAATTAAAAAATATTTTTTGAAGTTATACTTCTTTTGGCATGTTTGGCAAAAAACATGAGGATAAAATTTTTACGATGCGCGCGCACATCGACAGCCAAAAAGCGACATGATGAAGTTAGCCTGCATTCCATTTACAAACAGAGAGTTGTGACATACGGGATGAAATCTTTAGCTGTTTTTGTTCTGTTACGCCAAAGAAGTATAATTTCTAAGTATACACACACACATTTTTTTTACTTTTATTTTACAGATAGATAATGAATTAGAAGAGCAGAAGATTAAAGAGGCTTTCGGTGATGAAACATCATATGAAGATGAAAGTGAAGATTTTAAAAAGATACTTGATGTGGAAACACCAGTTAAACTGCCCATGGATGATGGAGGTAAGCTTATTCATATTCTATGTTGATTAATTTTTACATGTATTATAATATTATAATATGATGACATTATTTGGAAAATGTTAATATTTAAATATTTAATTAGAGAAGAAAAAGTTGTCAATGTATTTATCTATACTAACATTATAAAGAGGTAAAGTTTGTGAATTTGTGAGGTTGTAGGGGGTAATCTATGGATCTACCGAATCGATTTAGATGAAATTTGATAAGAAGATAGTTTGAGACGAAGCAAGGGTGAGTCTCTAGTCTATACAGATAAATAAAATTGAAGTGTCTGTTTGTAATATCAAAATAACAGCTTTATACTAAATGCATATGGAATTATATATGGTACTTATAAGAAAAACACAATTTTTAAAATTTTTGTCTGTCTAACAGACACTTCAATTTTATTTATCTGTATAGATGATGTCACACTTTATTAATTCAATAATTATTTGACTTCTTAATAAAAACAATGTAACTCTAATGGAAATTATTTATTAAGGTAAGAAGTTCTATATAGTTTATAACAATTATTTTGTAGGCTTGACAAATACGAAGACTGTGAAGATTAAACAGGAGGTGGTTATCAAAACGGAGCCATCAGAGGACTGTGCCAGTAAGATCTTATATGTATAGGGTGGTTGGATTACAATAAATGAAAAAAATATTCCAACTTCACATATATTTTTAGCCCGATTTTAGATATATAAGTTAAGTTAAATGATTGCTTCAATGAATATTTCATTTATTGTAGGAGTATAACTCGACCTCACCTTGTATAAGATCGCATCAAACAAACGCACAGTACCATATGTGTCTGACGCGTTCAATGGTGCTAAAAGCAGCCGGCTTTTAGTAGAACATTAGATTATTGTAATCTTAATGTTCTATTTTGCTTTATAATATATTATTCCTTAATACTTTCTCAGATTTACGCGAATATTTGACATTTTAAATAAAACTATCTTTTCGGATTATTTCGCGGATTTATTTTGATTTTTGGTTCCCGACGTTTCGATTGCTTTACAGCAATCATGGTCACGGGAGAGAGTGACCATGATTGCTGTAAAGTATTCGAAACGTCGGGAAACAAAAATCAAAATATATCCGCGAAATAATCCGAAAAGATAGTTTTATTTAAAACATTATTCCTTATTGTATCTGTTGTTAAAAATCAATTTAAAGTTTTATGTGAACTATGTGCAAAGTATATGCAATTGGAAAAATAATTGAATATTTACATATAAATATTTCTATTTGTTTGTCTGTTCTGCAAAGGACACTTAATTAAAATAATAGAACCTATAACACTCTTAGTGTTATGGGTTTTACTATTTTATATTTTTTTCCATAGTTATTTTGTATAACTAATGTACTAAAATAATTCTCTTATAGTTTTTTTAAATATGATTTTGTAAGGCTGCTTTTTTAAACATTTTTAATTATGATAATTTTTTTACACTGTTTAAGGTGTATTAATATTTTTTTAGTGCCAATAGTAGAAGAGAAACCGATACCAGATATTAAGGAGGTGTTCGAAGATACCAATGTCGTCAACTTGCTTAGAAGCGATAAACCTACTTTGATATTATTGCAGGTAATAACTTGGATAGCTTCATTGTAACTAACTTATCAAATTTTGAATTCAGTTTTAGTTAAAAAATAATAGTTTAGATGTTTATTTAAAAAAGGAAAGATTTCATTTTGTTTGTTGTTTTTGGAGATGTGTTACACGACATATTCGCCAGATATGACGCGATTTTTATATTATTATTTTTTGAATGAAAAGATTTTAAGGTTTATGTTTAAAAATATAATTATTGGATAATAATTAATGAAGCAAATGTTTGTTTGCAGCTGGCGGACACGCTGCCGGGGCGCGGCGGCGGCGACGAGGACACGCGACGGAAGCACGACGAGCCTTCTACTTCCAATGAACAAGAGAAACCGGTGAATTGCACATGTCTTATCAATACTAACATCCCATAAATATTGTATATGCGAAAGTTTGGATGGATGTTTGTTACTCAATCAAGCCAAAATAGATAGATTATAGTCCGGAATAGCTTTATCCCGGAAAAATGTACGTCTCCTATAGATGTGATAGATTTGTTTTTGTCTAGGGACGAACCCGAAGCGAAGCAAGGGTTAGTCTGATCTGTCACCGAATTTAAAATAATTTAAACCCTCCCGGACAAATTCTAAGATACCGTGCGAATTTCCGAGAATTCAATTGTTATCGTGTACGCGGTCCTCGAGGGAATAAGCATAACACTTCCATACTCACTTTCTTTGTTGTGATCGCCGATTTATTTTTTCTTCCAAATAATGTTCCTAAAAGGGGTTTACTTTAATTGATAAAGCTGTGTATACACTAAATAGTATCTTAATGTAGCTCTTATGTTATATTTTAATAAATAAATATGTTGGTACATTAACACATGACACCATCTAGTTCCATGATAAGCTACAAGGCTTGTGTTATGGATACCAGATAGTTGATACACTACATATATATAACTTTTAATACATACACATTATAAATATAAACACACATGACTGGAGTACAGCGGGGCTCGAACCCGCGACCGCTGACACAGCAAGTGCTACAAACTGAGCAAAAAATGTCGTCATTTTTACATATTTTTAATGTAATAAGGGATTAAATAAGTAAATATTTAATCAGGTTCAACCGGCGGACAACAGGTGTCGGCTCGCGGACCTGGAGGAGGGTAGGGTAGGCAAGCTGCGCGTGCACCGCTCCGGCCGCGTCACGCTCGCGCTCGGCGACACACTGTTCGAGGTCAATACTGCTTGCTAATATATTTTATTCTATATAACATTGTTCAATTCAATTCTCTTAATACTTTCTTACGCGAATATTAAAACTGTAGAGGTCGAATGTCTGTACATAGAAAAAAAAATGCTAAATATCGAGTCAGGGGGATGTCAGAAGAGAAATAGAACAATTCAACATTTTTTTCAATTTTATTGTTTCTCTGTCTGTTTGTCTGTTTGTACGGGCTAATCTCCGAAACTGTTAGATCGATTTAAATGATTTTTTGCATCATCATTTATAATTTATATAAAGACTTGTTTTTTTGCGGATCTGCCTGCGTAGTTCAATTTTATATACCTAACTATATTTATATAAATATATGTAGTTTTATCAGAATTCGTCCTGTAATTTTTGCATGAATGACTAACAAAAATTTATTTAAATAAAATTATCTTTTCGATTTTCTTCGTGGATATCGTTTTAATTTTTGGTTCCTTACGTTCCGAATGCTTTACAGAGTGACCGTAATTGCTATAAAGTATTCGAAAAGATCTGAAGAGATAGTTTTATTTAAAATGTCAAATATTTGCGTAAATCTAAGAAAGTATAATATAAACATTTATATTGGCATTTGGCACAGGTATGTTCAGGAACGAAAGCGTCGTTCTACCAGGAGGTGGTGTCGGTGGCGGCGGACGACGCGTCGCGCTCCGCCGGCCTGGTGTCGCTGGGCGCGCTGCAGCACAAGCTCAACGTCACGCCGCACTGGCAGACCTTGTTCAATAATATGTCTGTTTAATAAACTGTTCTTTTATTATCTGTGGTTTGTTTTTAGTCTGTATTAGGGTTGTTATGGAACGCCGCAACCGTAACTGAAACCAAAATATGTAACCGTAACCTAATCTAATGTAAAAATTTCGAGAATTTCGGATAGGGGCGGAGTTAAAGTGAGACTTTATGACAGGTTTTCGTACCGACACACTAACCACGCGCGTCCTTTGCTCTGTTTAGTTTTTGAAGTAAAACTTATTTACGCACGCTTTACTTGGGGGGGTAAGCTGGTGAATGCGTTACGAAAAAATGTACGTACGTTTGTTGCCATGGTAACCGTTGTTATTGTGTGACAAATGATATATAATATTATATTCTTTCCTTAACCGATTCATTGCGACGGCCATTCTTACGAACTACGGCCCGTGGCGGCGAACAAATTTTTCATGACACCTCTAAGGCGTCACGCGCCATACGTTAAAATGACACCCCTACCGTGCCATCAGCCATATATGAAAACTTTCTGCTTTTTTTCTTTTTTTGGCTTGTTTACACTTGATTTTGTTCAGTCAGCATCTATTATCAGATCTAAGCAGTTTGATAATTCGTTTAAAGTGAGTTCCGTGTGTTTAGATACGTGATTTACTTGAAATTACTATTTTGAATCAGATATTGTAAACATTTGGTGTTCTTTTTTCTTTGACTATACAATTTAAATAGCTTAAGAATATATTTTGAAATATGTTCTGAAATTGGTGTTGCAAAGTTTCTTATATATACTTGGTGCAATATTGGCAACTAAAATTCCCAAGAAAAGTTTGAAAGTATTGAGTTTTGCTATTGAGATGACGTCTATTATTTCGCTCGGGTTCGGCCCTAGATACCTTATGACGGTTAGTATGGAATACATAGACTATATAGTCTATATACATACATCATACATACATAGGTATGATGAGTTTTATATCTCTTAGTTGAGAAATGATTGATTTCCCATACAAAGTTCCACCCCCTTTTCACCTTTTTAAGGGATGATTTCCGGGGTAAAAAATATCCTATGTCCTTCCCGGGATCTCAAACTATCTCCATACCAAATTTCGTCTAAATCAGTTCAGCGGATTAAGCGTGAAAAGGAGACAGACAGACAGAGTTACTTTCGCATTTATAATATTAGTATGGATATTAGTATGGATTTTGTAATACACTGCGACTTTATATTTTTTATAGCTTATAGAATTGTTACAATTTTTTGAATTGAATCGAAAACTCCCATACATCCCTGAATCGCAGAGTGACGAAAACGAAACGCAGTGTACTTTGGAACAGAACTCTCAATCATATGAAGAGTATGTTCTTCCTAAAAAAAAAGAAAATGAAAGATATTGGGACATGCACAGAAATTAAGAAAATGTAGATTGTACTATTACAAATTGCTTTTAAACATAATTATTTCGAATATGAATATAACATAAATTTTCTTTGAGACCCCTTCATTTTGATAAAAAAGATTTAAAGCCTAAAAGATAGCGCCCGGCATTTTGTTATTATAATTTACACATGGACATTCCCGTCACCAAAGAAGAATCTAGCGATCAATATCGATACATTATAGAAAACATTTTATCCGTTCCGTAGCTACGAGGAAACATCACATCATACATCATAATCATAGCCTTTCTCGGCTTCGTCGCAGTCGGGTATAAAACTATGCAAAACGGGTAAAATGTTTAGTTCTATACGTTATTCTACGATAAACAGAATTTCAACAGATTGGATTATGATGACGCCGCTCGGGTGTCATCCGCCATACGTGAAAGAAATGTATTCGGAACAATGAGAAGGTTTTTAACCCCTGAAAATTTTCTATTCACACTAAATCCTAAAACGAACAGTACAGGCATGATCTGTGTGATAAAATAATGATAGATTTATTTAGCGAAAACCTATAAAAATGTCATTTTAACATAGTTTCGACGAATTGAATTATGACACCGCTCGGGTGTCACCCGCAATGAATCGGTTAAATGATATTCTATAAATATATGATTGCAATATGCCTAATATACGTTATTTTTAGTATCTCACCTATCCCAATTATTTATTCATAAAGAATACCGATAACCTACAGAAGTTTTACTTCTTGCGCGTGTACACATTCATACACGCACTCTTTATTTTTTTGTTATTTCTTTTGCTTAGCCATATTAGTCCAGTTAAATTGTAGTACCAAATGATACTCTACAAATATTCAAATCATTACGTATTTGTGTTTTCATTTTACAAATCCTTAAAAAAATGTAATATCTGAAAGTATCAGAAATAATTTTATATCAGTAACCATATTATGAATCCGGTATAATGCTTTCCATATATCCATACCCATATCCAAATCTGACATATTCATTACATCTCTGGTCTGTACCTTGATTAGACAGTTTGGACTTAGGTATTTCTTAAATTGAAGTATGGGGTTTGTAGGGTAGATGTAAGAACCGTCTTACATGGGGGAAAAGGTGAGAGTTAATGACCGTTCAAAAACCCACCGGAATGGGGCTGGCTTAAGTAAGGAGTATGAAATGATTTAAAAAGTTGTACATGGAGTGAAGTGTGCACTGTTAATTTAATATTTTTGGTGATTAGGTAGTTTATAAAAGCGTTGCATGCAAAAAAACCTCATCTATTTAAGTAGTTTAATGTTTTCCTTGTTTACTTCCATATCCTACTCTAATAACATTTGGTGCATTCTTTGCTACAGTACCACTGCCCTAAGTGAATGGCTTTCGACAGACATTTTTCATATACAGATAGTTCTCCTTCTACACTCCATAGTATGAGGCTTTACTGGAAGTGAATCTATATTTATACTTTTATATATAATATATAATCTATCTATTCCATACTTACCATTAAAACATATGTAGGGACAAACCCGAGTGAAGTGATGGTAAACCTCTACTATATCTAAATATCTAACATAAATTACTGATCTTTATTAGTTATGTTATCAGATTTGATTGAAGATAATGCCTTAAGGTTTTCAGGTTTTAGTTACTATTTAAGGTGTAGAAGTATTATTCATTTATTCATAATAAAAAAGTTTTCGCCTTGTGCTTAAAAAGTCTCTAAATAAAAACAGATTAAAAAAATAATGATAATAATAAAAAAGTATAAATGAAAACATGTATTTTCTCTTTTTAGCAAAAAGTTTAACAATTCACACTGTTTTCAATATATTTTTTACATACTACTGAATCTAGTAATGTTGGCAATTAAGTTATGCTATATAGATATATATTCAATCTTATTTATTATTCTCTTAAGTCCTAACCAGTAGCTTCTTTAACATTCTTTTCTTTGACTGTAGGTGTCTCTCGACCAGTAAATATATTGCCTTTTAAATCAATTGCATAGTTGTAATCCACTGGGTTAGCTAGCGCATGATCAATTGCTGATTCAAGGTTCTCTGGAGTGATAAATGTTGTACTTAACTCCTGAAAAAAAAAATAATGTGATGAGAAATTAATTGTTAAAGTTTAAATTAAATATTAAAATATTTCAAATGGTACAAGAAATTACCTTTTGTTTTTTGATTTCTTCAGATGCCTTAGCTATTCTTTCTTTTAATTCTCTGTCCTTAGCTTCCATTCTCCGCAATGCATATTCTTCCATTGCTGCCAATTCAGCTTTCCTTCTTTCTTCTCTTTCTGCAGCAACTTGAATATTCCATTTTTCGTTAATTTGTACACACTTTTCCCATTCTTCCGCCTCAAGTCGCTGGGACATTTCTGAACTAGCACTCTCGAGTGATGATTTTTCTTTAATCATTTCTTCATGGTAAAAACGGCGAATTGCACGCATTTGTGTCTTATAATTATTATTTATACGTAATAACTCAAGGCGTTCTTCTTCGGATATTATTGGTCTTTTGGGAATACGATATATTTTACTTTTAGCTACAGGCACCCATCTAGGCTTTCGGTGGGCTTCAGCAATTTGCAAAAGCATAGGACATGAACGTTTCAGTAACATGTTTTTAGGTATCATTTTATTTTAACAAGTTAACAAATTAATATTTTTTGTACAATAACATAACCTATTTCTATTTGATTACAGAATACAGATTAAAAATTAAAATTGAATTTTGAAGCAAAGATAAAATTCTACAAAGTCATAACCTTTATTTGTCATCCATGGTCATAACATAACGTATTTATGTCTATATATTAGTGGATATCAGTAGACTAAATACCTATAACTGTAATCTATAAATATTTAAACTTTTAAAGAAAACTATATATTGTCGGAAATAAATATAAAAATATTAAATATTTTGTTACTTGAATTTTATACTAAAGAGACTACTTTATTCTTGAAAAGTTTGTTGTTTTGCAAGATAATGGATATATATAAACAAGGGCCAGATACTTTAGTGAATTGATTATTTTATTAAACACTCGTCGATTTAATTGTCTATGGTATTATTATGCATATTGCACAAATCACAATGCACATTTGACTAGGGACGTCGCCGGTGAAAAAAAATCGATATCTCGATGTATCGATATTTATTAAAATTTCAATATAGACCTCGATATCCCGAGGAAAAAATATCGGTATAGCAGTCAAATTTTCAGAGATTTTCAGTTTTAAAATAATAATGTATTTAATTCAGTCTGGCTCAGTAATAAGTATAAAGTAATAGTATTTTTTGTACAAAATGCACATTATTTTATCGCCTGAGAATGTTAATAAAAACGAAGGTATTTTCCCTCTTCCAATGAACTGGTTTTTATAGCATTTGAAAGTGAGTGACGTATGATGGCCGCCGCGTACACACACACACACATACACGCAACACAAACGAGTATTTTTTTCCATTAGTTCCTATCTATTACGGTTTTGAATTATGTTAAATATTTCGCTTATAAATTAAATTTGAAAAAAAAAATCGTTTTTGATACGATTTTCAATATTTAATATTTTATTTCGATACATCGATATATCGATATTTTTTCAACAAGCCTACATTTGACGTTTGTGCCAGCCGCCACTCGAAAGCTTTTGCGAAAAAAGCCGCATATTTATTATTTACGTACTTCAATTATTTTTTACAAAGGTCATATGTTTAATGTTGCTCTGTGCTTAATTATTTGTTAGTATCATAATATTATGAGTAAATAAACTGTTCAAAATGATGAAAATATCAGCGTATAATGTTGATTCAGAAGAGAGTGGATCAGAAGAAGAATTTAGTAAAAAAGCACTAGAGCAAATAGCTCTTCAGGAGTATGCAAAAGCTCTCGACTTGCAAAGAAAGGGAAATATTTCTGAAGCAATACAGCTTTTAAAAGACTTGTTGGATACTGAATTATTATATGATGTTCAAAAACCTAAATCTAAAGATGAAAAAATGTTACTACCATTGTTCAATTTAAAATATTTGTGTTATAAAAATCTTGCATCTATGTTACATACTGCAGGAGAGCTCAATGCAGCAATAGAAACTTACAATGCAGCTTCTGAGTTAGATGACACTGATATTACATTATGGCATCGTTTAGGAGAGGTAAGCATGCAGGCAAGAAATTATGAAATGGCTTTACATGCATTTCAGAGAGGGGTTGAAAAGAATTCCCGTCATTGGCCATGTCTTGACAAAATGATTATTCTTCTATTAGGCTTAGGATACAAAGAGCACTGTATAACTATCATCCATGAAGCATTACAATTGGATCCAGGATATATGAGAGGACTTGTTTATAGAAGACACATTTATACTGTCTACAGACATATGAGACAATATATGGTACACATAAATCCAATATACACTTGGAATGAAGCAGATGATGAGCCAATAGATGAAGAAAAAGCTGAAAAGTTATTAAAAGAGGCTGAGGAAGTCCAAGAAATATCTGTGCAACAGCAAAAAGATGAAGTTTTTAAATATACTGTACCAAAATTAAAATTAGAAAAACCAATTTCAAGAACCACTTGGAAATCTGTAGGTGAATCATTAATTCATATGCATAAATACATAACAGAAAATGGCTTCAGTCATGCTTGTCACATAGAAATACTTTTTGAAGAAGAAGAAGAAATTGAAGTATGTGAAGAATCAAAACCTGTGGAAGAAATTGTAACAGATAGTGAAAAAGCTTCAGTGCGAAGAAGGGGTTGTGCAGTAACATCACTTCAGAGATGGGAGTGGTGTAGCAGACGTAAATCAGGACGAAAAAAACTTGACAAAGAAACTATTTATGATATACTTCATAAGATGGTGCCACTTTGCTTAGTACCAGAAGCAGCACAGAACAAAGAACAGGTTGAAGAAACATCGCCGGAAGTAGCAAACTTAGTTAAACTTTTTGATGAGACAGTAAATAATGATGAAACTGAGGGTTATTTTGGTAAAAACAGTGAAAAGGATGATGTGAAATCATTTATAGATAAGCATACAAATGAGACAAAAGATATTATTGATTTATTAAATGATTATCTTAGTGTATTAAGTATTAAATACAAGTTAAAATGGCCTGAAGGGCTTTCAAAGGTGTATGTAGAAGCAAATAATTGCTATAAAAATCATACTGATATTCCAGCTTGTACTGATGAAAATCACAATAGTTTATTACAATATGTGTCTATTAATTTGTTAGCACAAGAATTTATTGTTAACGAGAAGATAAATTTAGCATCAGATAAAGAAGCGACTCATGAATTAAATGTGGTAGAATCTATAGATGTAATAATATCACAAAAACCTACTATATTTTCTGGTTCTGAATGTTTAGAAGTTATTTTACGATCTCTTTGGCTCAAAGTACACATACATTATGTAAATAAATGCGATCAATTTATGCTAGAATATCTTTACTTGCTTTTAGAGGAATTTCATGCTATGGGTGAACATCATGATACTTATTCTCTTTATATTACCAACTTTACTTTTAGACCACTTATTCAAGAAAATGAAATTTTAAAGAGTATAAGTTCTATAGAGAGAAATATTAAATTATCAATAATCATGGATTTATATAGGCGAGGAAATTATGAGGAAGTTTTATCAATTATTACAGAATCTTTTGAGCAGTGCAAGATGATAGCTAGAAAACAAGATGAAAAAATGCCATTAGATTTTGCTGCTCAGTTGTACATTATAATAGAAAGTTATTGGGCTTTAAACAAAATTGATTGTTGTATTAAATGGGCATTCATATGTCTACATGAGTCATTAAAGATCTATTTTATTGTACAATCAACTGCAAAAGAAAATGAAAAATGGTCCCGTACTATTACTAAAATATTATGTTGTATAGAGCACATACTAGAAACTGAAGGAATATCGGTTTTAGATATGGTGTCTGATAAAGAACTAAGCCAAGGAATTGATGATTTAATAAGGCTAATGAGTCACCAAATAGAAACAAATTTGTCTGATATACCATTTGATACTATATCTCCATGGATAATATTGCATTATATTTTACAAAGGGAGGAGGATCAAGGAAGAAGTAGGGTTGATTCAGATAAAAATGATGCAGTGCCAAACTCTTTAAAAGTTTTATTTTTGGCTCATGACGAGTTAGGTGAAAAGAGCTGGTGCTGTCATTCAGAAGGAAAATTACTTTATTTCACTCTTGATAATGTAGTATCTCGACTTCGTTCTCCAGTTTTTGCAAAGTCTTTAGAGCAAATTAAGCGGAGTTTGGAACAGTGTGTATTCTGTCTTTATGCACATTCTCCAAAGAAGCCGAAGATAAAAGCTGCAGATCACAAAGCCAGTGGCTCTCATACATTAGATTGGAAAAGAGCTCAACAAATATATGAAATTTTTCGACCTACTGAAATGCCTGAATTAACTGGTAACGTGTCGGCAATATCAAGCGATACAGAGACATTATTTCAGCGCATCTTATCATTATTACCAGCAGAATACGACTTATCTAAGTATGTACTGGAGACAGAAAAATATATTAATTGCGTAGAAGAAAAGCTGCCAGTGGTTCCGCCATTGTTACCTTATAAAATGAGAGATATTTACCTGTATCTGGGTGATCATCATTTCAAAAGGAAAGATTATGATTTGGCAATAAAATATAATATATTAGATGTGGTAATTAATAACGATCGCTTTTTATCGTGGGCTCAAATAGCTCTGTCTAAAGCAGCTATTTTAGATAATGCATTAATTTTATTCAACAATTTTAACGAGGAGACAGAGTTTTTGAATACCGCGAAGTCCACCATCCGATGTTTTAAACGATCAGTGGAGCTGAATCCTAAAATTTCTTACTTGTGGGTAGAGTATGGAATGTTTGTGTACAGAGTGCATTCTTTTTGTTCAAGGCTTTTAAAACAGGCTAGCGAATCACTTAGTATGGAGGATTTTGAGACGCTCGAAAAACAGAAAGAGGACTTTTTAGATATTACTAACAATTGTTTGACTGTTGTAGAAGACTTACAGAACACTTGCACCGACTCTGATAAATCTGATAATTGGTTGTTGTACTATACTTTAGGGAAAGTAGCAGAAAAAAGAAATAAACCACCTTCCGTTTATCTAACATTTTATATGCAAGGTGTTAAAAGTTTAAAAGAATCAGGTGCTACATATCCAACAAAAATAAGCTACAATACATCATCTCATCTCTGTATAGAAGTTTTAGAACTTCATTATAGGATACACGCTTCTATTCTTAAATATATTGAGCAACATGAGAACAAACCGATACCTGCATCTGTAGGGAAAGTATTTATTAATTGTTTAGAGGAATGGAAGCAAGGACCATTTTCAAAAAAGAATAAAAAATATAATGACATGGATATTGAAAGCGAAACTAAATCAGAAACACAATCGGTTCAAGCTGGAAATATACTTAAGCGGTCTGTTAGCGATGCGGGTGAAGAAGACACTCATGAAGCTAAGCGATTAAAATTAGAAGCTGCAGCTGCAAAAGTAAGACGATCGGCTTCCTATGACACTGAATGCTTTAGTCATAAAGGTTCTTCGTTACCTATTGCTGTAGATACCAAAGACACAAAAGAAGATGAGAATAATGCTGGAGATGTTAAGACTAATGTTCCAACTCCTAATGAACAGGTAAGTACAACCTTGGAATGTCCAGAAGAAAAACAACAGAAAGCTTTGTCCGAAGACACTGATATAAATAATGATAAACAAGACGAAAGTTCCAGCTCTTCTTCATCATCTTCTTCATCTAATTCAAATTCAAGCGAATCATCTTCAGATAGTTCAAGCAATTCCAGTGCAAATAGTGATAACTCAAGTAAATCATCCCAAGATAGTAAACCCATAACAGAAGAAGAAATAAATAAAATAGTTTCAGCTTGTCTCGATGCGTTAGAAGATTGTGCAAGCCGCTATACACCACACTATAAAGCCTTATATAGGCTTGCACATTATCATTTTTATTCTAAAAAGGGTAAAGACATTGAAAAATGCAGAGATATCATGTTGTCTACTTTCGTTTCGAGGTCAGGTCAAAAAATGACTGGGCTTTTTAGTGACAGACGGTCTAAAAACTTTTTTAATAATATTTGGAGATTTACATCTACAGATGTTGAAAAACCTGGCGGTTTCGCGTCTCATATGAATCGTTCCGTATTACTTACTTTAGAAATATTAAAAGAGATAGATGACCATAAAACTTTACTCGATATAAGTTTACATTTGCAAAAGAATCCAGATAAAGATAAAAAATATTTACGAGATTCTGATAGAGAAGAATTGGCGCAGCAAGCATTCACATTATCAGTTCAATCTCTTAAAGGGCAGGTATTCAGATTCAGTCAACAGGCTGATTTGAAAAGCAACGAGGTTGAGCGACAGGCCCTTAAAAGTCTGATGTTTGATATTAGCAAAGCATATAATAAAGTTCAAAAGCAACCAAATTCAAAGCAACCAAATTCAAAGCAACTAGTTAACTTACTCGTAGATGCTTACAAACTCGTCATGACCACGCCTATTACGGAAAATATGAACTTAGTTGATCTTAGTATAAAATATAGTCAATCATTAAAGCAGCAAGCAACAGTTGCGAGTATGGATAAAACTCAAAACTTACAAAAGAAACAAAGCGTAAAATATATTGATACGCCTAAGACAGCCGCGGTCGGGCCAACTCAGACAAAAGTAGACCCTAAACCTCAAAACGCGTCTTCATCGGTTATACCGAAGATATCATCCTCACAAGAATTGTCATACCCAGAATACCTGCCGATATTAAATGATCCACTACTGTCCCAACAAACTGCGGCAGCGTTATCGTATATCGGAAACATGAGCGCTTTAGCCGGCTATGCATCTCTTCAGAATTCACTGCAATCCACTTTCCAAACGTCATTTCAAAACTCGTTCCAGGCCGAAATTTACCGACAGTTTCTTGAGCAAAATTTTTCGCCGTATAGTATGATGCATCAGAAAAAGAAGCGTGGTCCAAAACCTATGAGAAGGTCTTTGTCGAGTGGTTCATCGCAAACCAAACAGAAACCATATTCAGTATCCATGCCATCTGTGTCGAAAGCTGCACCTACTCCTGTCATAACCAGCCTACAGAAATCAACGTCCGCTCAATTAACTCCTAGCATGGGAACAGTCCTGTCTTCATTGCCTCCTTCGATGTCTGCAAGTCTGTCCTCTTTTGGGGCAACGAGCACGCATTCAAGTTCTCATAGCTTCATTCCTCAAGCGCACTCTTCGAGCTCGTCGATATCCGTCCATTCGAAACCTAATATCCTCCAAAAAGTTAGCCCCAGTAAAACGCTGCAGGAAAAATTGGCTGAAAAACACAAGAGTTTGCCTTCCACTAAAACTGTACCTCAGGAGATCAATGCGTCGATAAGTAGACTACCCTCTTCGTTAACTATAACTAAAACGTCGAGTTCCAAACAACCTTTGGTGCAAGGAAAGAAGCAAGAAATGAAAAACGACATAAGACCAAAACCTATATCGTCAGACGAAGTGATTGTATTGGACGATGATTAGGATATTTATTATCTATATCTGTTTATATTGTAATGCATTAGCTGTGTATGAAAGTAATAAATATAAATATATATTTTTTAGGGATTTTATTTATTTAATACGAAAACTTTTTTCAAAAAGAATTTTTTATTAAAAATCTATTTACAATAACTTATTTGCATACAATAATACAAGTCTTATTGTTAGCGTGGGAACGTTCTTGCTATACATAATTATCAATATATTAATTTTATACATATTACAAAATTATGTTTTCTTTTAACTAAAAAGTTTAATAATATAGATAAAATTAAAATGTTAAATGTTGGATTGTTGAATTTTTCCCGTATGTTATTTTTTTTCTGTTTCTGTTTTGAAATAACGATATACGATAAACCAACAAAATATATAATTATAATAGGTGTTTGTTCTTCCAATTTGGTAAAAAAATTCAAATACAAAATTATTCAGTAACAGTCTCAAATTAATGGGTAACATGTCGTTTTATATAACAGATCAAAGACTGCAAGCAATATAGTGCGATTTTTCCATTGAACAAATAATACTCGAGGTAGTCCTCGAGTCTTATTTCAATTTTTCGAGATCTATACTGACATACATTAGGCGCCTTCCATCCCATATTTATTGTTAGCTTTAGTAGTTAAGGGCAAAACACATGCATATAGTTATTAATAAAATAGCAAATTTTATACATCCTTAGATGAGATGTGAATAAATCAATAAAAAATATAAGCTGTTTAGTACCTCTGCAAATCATTTGTCTTTGCCAGACTCCCAAGCGCATTATACAAGTGGAACTTTGACCGATAAAGTCATTATTTAATTGTATATGTCGTAAGTAAATTATTAAAACCTTGAAATTATAATTTCACTGTCTGTCTGTATTCAGCCCTTTTTTAACGTCCCACTGCTGGGCACGGGCCTCCCTTCAATACGAGGGGGATCAGGCCAAAGTCCACCACGCTGGCTAAGTGCGGATTGGCGGACATCACATGTCTTTCGAAAACTTACTAGACAGTTCGCTTGGGAAACCGAGTGAAGTGAGTTCAAATCCCGGGTCTCGCACCTCTGATATTTTCATGTGTGAATCATTTCTAACATGATTACCACTTGCCTTACGGCGAAGGAAAACATCGTGAGGAAACCTGCATGTCTGAGAGAACCTAGCAAGTTTTCGAAAGATATGTGAAGTCCGCCAATCCGCATTTGGCCAGCGTGGTGGACTATGGCCTGATCCCCCTCGTATTGAAGGGAGGCTGGTGCCCAGCAGTGGGACGTTAAAAAGGGCTGAATACGTATAAAATTCGTGGTAATATAATATTAGTCGCTAGTTCCGAAAACAGTCACTAGGAAAATGTGTATGTGGTTTGCCAATCAATATTATAAACTATAAATAAAAGTACGTCGTATTTCTTTTCCAAATTGGATGAACAAATAATTATTAATAACACCTTAATGTTGAATTATATCAACCTTAGAATATTTTTAAGCATTAACAAGTTTTCTTTAAATAATTACATACAGAGTAAAAATGACACTGTTTCAGTTCTTATATATTTTATATATAACCTGTCTCTGCCCACATATGATAAATGTTTTAACATCTTTAATGTATTTATATTCATGTACTATAGTATTCTATATTTATAGAAGTCCATCAGCATATTGCTTAGATTGAAGTCCGCTATTACAGTGCAAATGTATAAGAGTATCAGACCTGGCACTGGAAGAAGGAATACTCTTGCATTTTTGATCATTGGCAAATCTGTAAAGAAGAATAAAAAGATTAATTTTATAAAATTAGTTAATTTTATTCTAGAAATTATCTACTAGTATCTATATCATTAATAATTTATCACAACTCTTTTGTATCCATACTATTATTATAAATGTGAAAGTTTGTGAAGATGGATGTTTGTTACTCTTTCACTCCAGATTGAACGGATCTGGATAAAATTTGGTACAGAGATAGATTATAAACTGGAATAGCACAAAGGCTACTTTTTATTCCGGAAAACTGTACGGTTCCCGTGGGACAGATTTGTTTTGTTTTTCACTACCTAATCCGAAACGAAGCCAGGGTGAGTCGCTAGTTTTCAATAGATGTATGGAAAGATAGCAACGGAATTATGACAAATTGTGAGAGCACACTTTATTGCTTCTTTTAACGGAATAAGAGTAACTATTCCAATTATACCTACTAAGATACTGAAAAAGATCAAAAATGTCGATCCAAAGGTCAAAATATTTTAATGAACTATCACACATCATATCCAAAAGAGCATGAAAATCGGTCAAATTGTTTAAGAGGAGAAGAATTATGAACATACACACAAAAATTTTACATAAAGAAAGTGTAATTAGAATTTTATATAATAAGTTAAGTATAACATTTATAATTTTATATACTTACTGCTATATCCTAAGAATGTGATGTACATATAATATATGATGGATGCCAGCCAGAATGTGTTGGCCACAAGGCACGACAGTACTGGTAGGTCTGCAAAGTCAAAAGTTACTAAAATTAAGTAGATGTTATTTATTTGCTTTTTACTGAGTATAAAGACGTTGCTTTAGTTTTTCTCTCAAGAAATATATTTGTAAATATATGTATAATAATTTAAAAATACTTGTATATTGATTATATGTCCAAATTCAAAATTTCTGCTAGTTTCAAAATGAAAATTCATTGAGAATATGATATAATCTAACTTAGATAAAAGCAAAAAAGAATAAAAAAAAAATAACCTATACTACTCTATGGTAATGTAGTTTTCCGTTAGCGCAAGATTTTTCTGAATCCGGTCAATAGTTTCTAAATACAAACTTAATTTTTTAATTGGTGTAGACTGTAAACAGGTATTCAAAATATTTATTAATTAATATTATCATGATATAAACTTTAACACATAAAGAAATTAAAAAAGACAAAGTCACAAACTAATTATAGTATATTTTGTAAATAGCCCCTTTAGAACCTATAATTATGTAAAACAAACTACGTTAAGAAAAACTCACTATTGAATAATAATATTTGAAAGAAATGTAATAAAGACAAAGGCGGGAAGAAAGCATTGATGTGAATATCAAAAGCGTAGCCCCACTCCACGTCACCTACTGCTCCATCTACGGCTAAGTATTTATTACTTATATACCTGAAAAACAATGCAACATTTATATAGATATAGTTTACTAAATATAAGTAAAGATATATATTATACTAGCGACTTTCTCTTGCTTTGTTCGGGTGCAGTCCTAGGTATGTTTTGATTTTTTTCAGCAGAATCCTAATTCTTTTCTAAAATAAAAGTAGCCTAAGTACACTTCTTATAAAATTAGGTATCTTCTAGTGAAAGTCCCATCAAAATCAGTCCAGCCATTTCAGAGATTAGCCGAAACAAACAGAGAGACAAAAGTTTTAATAATTGTATTTTTCTTACAAGTACTGTATATAATTTCATATGCATTTGGTAAACAGCTATTATTTTAACACTAGAGACTCTAGATCTTCGTCTCTTCGTCTCTAGACAAAAACAACTATCCCACGGGAACCATACATTTTTCCGGGATGATTTATAGCCTAAAGCCTTCCTCAATAAATGGACTATCCAACACAAAAAGGATTTTTCAATGCCATCCCGTAGTTCCTGAGATTATCGCGTTCAACCAAACAAACAAACAAATTCTTCAGCTTTATAATATTAGTATGGATTACAAACAGACACTTTAAATTTATTTATCTATATAGATAAAGATGTATGGATGTAAAAAAGGGATGTTTACTATGTTTTTTACTAAAGCCCATGAACTATTAAAAATATTTGTTTAGTAAATTAATACTTAAAAGTTAGATGTTCCAAATATATTATCATTTTTTCAAATTATTCAAACTTTGTTTCATGAAATTTAATCAAAAAAGCATGAAGCAGTGCTGTAATTTTATTTCATAAGCTATTAACAGTTAAAGCCCAGATAACACAATATTAAAGATATAAATTTCATACAAAGAAACTAAACAGTTTTTTGGCCCAGTAAGTGGATATTGCTATTTGATCTTATCATAACTAAATGCAAACAGTATGAAAAATAATGATAAATACTTATTAAACCAAAAGTTTTATTCATCAGGAAAATTGTAAAATTCATTGGAAGAACCCAGCATTTCATTGTCCTTTAAGTTTCATTTTAAATTAGACAAACATATTTAAGAATTATTTTTTTTGTAGTTAATTTAACATAAAAATCATACAACATGATTTATTAGAAGCTTCGTTCAATTTTTTTCTTTCATTCTTAATGGTTAAAATAATATTTTGATCTTATAATATTACTTATAGCTAATATATAAACTCAATATGCTTACCAAAAAATTGTTGAAACAATGATACCAGCTCCAATAAAGTCAACAAATACCACAAACAGAACAAATAGAGTTAATTGTGTCCAGTTCAAGCTCATAGCTAAGGCGAAGCACACAGAAGACACTGGAATAATTTTAAAAGTAAATAACTTCAATAGTTTTTATTATGAACTACTTAAATTATTATTTAATTTATATGAAAAAGTACTTAAATATTAAACCAATCATATTTGTAATTTTTATGTATCAAATATTTTCAATACTTACAGAATAACCATACACTTAATAGGACTAAAAAAGCTGGGTCATCTCTTGCAAATTGTGATTTTGTATCTGAAAGAACAAAAGAATTTAATTGTTGTAATAAGTGTAAAAAGTCATACCTTTCAAAGTTAATCAATAAAATGGTGATTTGAAAGTTAACTTTGAGAGTCTACTTCAATAAAATATATTTTGAGTTATTTTAAAAAGAAAAAGTAGTAGTAGGTATGTAAATAATATGAATAACACTATAATGCAATGGATATGTAATTAATATAAATAGTTAACAAAACATACTGTCTTACAATGAAGCTACTATTAAAAAATAAATTTTGCTTACGTTTCCTATAGTTAAAGTTCCTAAACACTTTCTGTGGTGATACAAACAGATATACCATTTGCCAAGCTGCAAATTCAAAGTCCATTTGGTTGAATTTAAATAGACGTCTAAGATATTTGTATCGTTTTACAGCAGCACTGGCTGTTGTGGGCTGATAATTGGCTGGAGCTGGTAGTGGTGAGGTACTTCTGGGGTAGCTCGAAGTAGAAGGTGTAGGTGATGTTGAATATTTCATCATGTCAAGAAAAATCTCAACGCAAATAAAAAGATATCACTTCGTTAAATCACTTCACGTCGTTGTTCTTTATCAAACTTTTGTAAGTAAAGATAAAAAACCTATATATTATTGCAATTTTTTTATTTAAATTAATATTTTTATTTTCTTTTTCTGCACATCACGTCATTTTGTAATGTCACTTTTACACATCAAAGTCACTTTGACATATCCAAAAAATGTATTCAGTTCAAAAATAACATGGATGTACAGCATGTACAATAATGTTATCATAGATGAATAATTGGTTAACATAAATAAATAATTGTAGAATAAAATAATTAATATTCTCTTATTAGTGTTTTTATCATACAAAATGTTTTGTGTGCTTCACACAGACCGTAAGGCGCACTATAATATTAGGTCCTTACATATAAATTGGAAAAAAATGGATAAAACAAAACAAAAATATAAAAATAAAAATATGAAATATTTAATCAATCAAAGTATGTAGTAAGTACGTATTGTTATCTATGCACTTTCGGGAACAACTCATCAAAATTTCATTTGTTTATTTATTATTCATATCAATAATCGTCTTTTCAATTTTTTACTTATTTATTTACCATCGCCATAGCTTTGGTTTTGAACCATTTCGATATGGAACTCTTAAAAATGAAAAAATAATTTATACGGTATTTTCTTAGGCTAAGAACTCAAATTTCTTTGGAAATTCATCTAATCGTTATCGAAAGAAATATCCGTTTTCTTATCTTAAAAGTTTTCTAAAAAACTTGAATAAGTACTAATTAAAATTATAATAACCAAAAGAAAATAATGAAAAATGATAGGTAGAGCAATAAAACAGCATATTTATTAATTATTTTTATTTACATTATAAAATACGTAGTAGGGGCTTTAAGTAAGTAGAATATTATTATTCTAGTTCATTAAGTCCCTACTTGGTTACAAATAGAATATCGGCTGCGTATCAGTTATTTAGTTACTTATATGAAACGATGGCAAAAGTTGTAAGTTATGAAATATGGTAACCAGAGTGCTATTATATTTAATTGAATTAAGTACAATAAAATTAACTTACAGCACTCGTAAGTACGTAATCGTTTAAAGAATTTTACCTAATAGTTAAAAATAAGTATTAAAAAAAATGTTTAGTAGTCACAACTTCGTTCGGCTGCTATACAGCCGAAAAATAATATTTCCTTCACACGATCTGTGCTATTTTTATTATTTTATGTCCAATTATTAAATAAATTACGATGTATCAAGTAAAATGTCGATAATTTCGGTCCAGGTGTGATCTTAATATTAATAAATCAGTCAGAATTATTAATTATATAATTATAATTAAATTGATCTGGTTCATCTAGTACAAGCGCGATTTGTTTAAATTATTATAATAAATAATTAAAATGTAGTTTAGTTAAATACCTTTAAATACTTAATATAGTTTCATGAAAGTCATGATACAAATATTGGCAAAAAACCAATTTATTATTTAGTTTACTTTCGAAAAGATAAATTAACACTACTAAGGAAATATTCAACTCTGTATTCATTCTGTATGTCCATTCTTTTTCGTGTAGTAGACTTATAGCATAGTTATTAGATATTATATAGACAGCAAAAATTAATGTTTTTCTGTTTTAGAACTCGAAACAACAATTACCTACTATTAGATGTGAATAGTTATGATGTAACGTCTATTACTTTATGTTAGTAGTATAATCACGCTGTACCAATTTGTTTCGAAGAAAGTATCTATTATGTACAAAATTATTACACAATATATTTTTCTAATTATAAAAAAAAAATACCTATATACAAAATATCTAAAAAAAAAATTGAATACTTAAAAAAATCAATTTAGAATGATATTAAGATAAGGTTGTAAGGAATACAGACTTTGTCTTTTACGTTAAAAAAATATAAAGTAGATCATAGATCAGTTGTTACATGTTATTTTCGCGCTTAAAAATAAACAGCTAAAATCAAAATCATATAGAAATAAAAACAAGATGCAAACAATTGAAAAATTATGTGACATTTTGTTGAATCCAGGACAGATAATGTGTTACTCGAGTGTAAACGCCGGGATATCCGGGCTCACCGCATTTGTTGCCGAAAGAAACAACACCGATTTGAGTCCAGCGGCCATTGGCGAGCAACATCAGAGGACCACCCGAGTCACCCTGAAAAGTTATAATAGGTACATATTAATTTGTTATTATTTTATTACTTAGGTTCTCTTTTAATTAGTTTTTGATTCAAAATGATATTATAGAACGATACTGTAGGTATTTAATTCCGAATAATAAATGTAATAAATAAATGAGAGAGAAATAATTTTTTTTTCTCAAACTTTTAAGTTTTTTATTGTTACATTCTTGCGTTTCTACGCATGGTTTGTTTATTTGTAAATAATCACTACATTTCTTCTAGTTCTTAGTTCTGATTTTTATATTAGTAAGAACTATTATATCTAATCTAATATATTTAAACGAGCAATTCTTGTATATTTATATCTTTATATCTTTATTTATTTATATCAGCGATCTCGGAAATGGCTCTAACGATTTCGCTGAAATTTGGTATGTGAGGGCTTTCGGGGAAGAAAAATCGATCTAGATTAGTCTCATGTCTGGGAAAACGTAAGTTTTCGAGTTTTCATGCAGTTTTGTTTTGCATTATTCTACGCAGAATATACTCTATAATTTCTTACACTCACGCATAAGCATCGTGGTCAAGCGACCAAGGTGCAAGATTAACAAATCAATAGGTGTGTCTGAGATCGAATCTCGATTGGAAACAAAGTTTTACTTTTTTTGTGTTTAGTCAAGTTTTTAGTTCTTTTTATCTAAAAAATACGATACAACAAAAAAGAACTCCGAGCGAAGCTTGGTCGCCAGGTACTGTGATTGTAAGTAAGCCTAATAAATAAAAAAAAATATTATTTATTACAAATTATCTTACCTGGCAAGCATCGACCCCGCCTCTAGGGTATCCTGCGCACAAAAATGTATCTGTGATCGGTTGAAAGTAAGCTCTATCACATTCCTCGTTCCTCCAAACAGGTAGTTTCGCTTCTAGCTGTCGGGAGCTCTCGCCACCGCCGTACCTCGTCGTCCCCCAGCCCACTACGGTGGCCACTGAGCCGTCGAATTGTTTTCGGGACAGTTCACCCCGTGGTAAGCAGATTGGTATCACGTATTTTGATTTTTGGACGTTTTCTGTAATAAATAATACTATCGTGAGATTCGCTCTTAGAATAAATTGGAATTTTGCTAAATATATTTAACTAGCTAGGAAAACAAAAACAAACCTATCCCACGAGAACCGTAAATTTTTCCGGGATAAAAAGTAGTCTATGTATTATTCCAGACTATAATCAATCTCTGTGCCAAATTTCATCTAGATCCGTTCAGCCGTTCTGGCGTGAAAGAGTAACAAACATACATCCATACATCCATACTCACAAACTTTCACATTTATGATATTAGTATAGACTATAGATTCCATTTTTTCTTCTAAGATAATCTAAATTGGAAACCAGGTAAGTAATTTATTACTTTACTTAGCTTGTAGTAGCTAGTTTAACGTAATTTGTTTATGTTTTACTATAAGATAGGATTTCACTATGCTGTAAATTAAATTGCTGCTACTGCTGTTATCAGAAAAAAAATATATTTATGCTTAATGCCCTCGCTTGCTATGGTAAAAGAACTCGTAAATTCATGCTAATAAGTTTTTTTTTATTTTACTTTATGTAGCAATAGATTTACGTGATTTTTATTATAAAACTAGCGATTCACCCTCGCGTCGCTCGGGTTAATCCCTAGGTGATTCTTTAAATTGGCATAACTTTTTTTTTACGAACTGGTTGAAATAAAATAAATACTAAATGTTAAATGAAGCTTATCACAATACATTAGTGAAAACCGCACCCAAATCGGTTAAGCCGTTTCTGAGACTAGCGCGCACAAACTCACAGACGAACAGACAGAAATTCTAAAAATCATTGTTTTGGTATCTATTGCATTAATAAAGATAAAGACCCCCAATAATAGTTTTTCTCAAATATCTTCCAAGTACAGACAGCAATCAGTTACACTTTTATTATATGTATATATATAGATATAAGATATGGGTTGGAAAGTTCATATGTTACAGATGCTTTTTCTAGTTTCTCTCTTAATTTAGTATTTTCGTGGGATTTTTGTACATCATGAAAGTTCCCTAGGGGTGCGTGTTGCTAGTCTACCATGAAGCCCACCTTAAACGTCTCTACACGTTATAAAGAGCATTACCAGATAGCACAAGTATAGCGATGTCGTTGTAATATCCAACCCGGGAGAACTGTTCATGCGCGCGCACTGCCGTCACGCGGAGAGTCACCGGTCGGGAGGGCTCGTCGTCCCGCGCGAGGTCCACGTCTCCGAGACGTACGCTGAACTGACGTGCGGGGAAGCTGGAAATGAAATATGTGGTTAAAAATACCTATATATTGAGGTTTACTTTATTTAAAAATTTAATTCAGTTGGAGGTTCCTTCAGAGATATCTAACAGTAGCCTATTACACCGGATCATAGTCTACCAGTATGCTAAATATCATCTAAATCCGTCCAGTTGTTACAGCTAAAGGAGTAACACGCTCGTGTATGTATGCATGTTACAGCGAAGGATTCGGATAAAAACAAACACATTCAAAATGTTTCAATTATAATAGTAGTTCGATTTACATTGGGTCCTTTTTATAATCCCTTGCGTGATATAAATTATGTATATAATGTTACCCCAAACTTAGCTTTTAACTTTCCGCCAGTATTGGCACACTAACCTAACCCTCATTATGGATGCTGATACTCGAGTATACTGATACGAGTATTTTTAGTGTAATTTATAAATTTATTCTTTAAAAAAAATCGGGACAACCCACGGTCTTTGCTTAGAGTCCCTCGTGCAATGAGCTGCGGTTAGCACATGGCGTTTTCCAATAAGTGTCCCCCCGCACCAGAACTCGCGTCGATTGTTTCCGTGTAAATATATAGCGGCCATCCACGGCCAAGCGCCAGGTTTGGCTTCCGTGCCACCAACTATACGTCCACCTTCTTCTTCTCTTTGTCCGCAATCTGAAAGGTTTATAATTATGGGTTATATTAAGTTATTCCATTTTCTTACCATCATTAATATGGAAAAAAACAAACATGTAGGTATAGTCATCTCGATAGAGGTGATTTTTTTACAGATGGAAGGGCAATTCATTTTATGATTAGTTATATAAGACTATTATGTATTTAGAAATCACAGATATTCATCAAATTTTATTTAATAGGCATATGTACACTAATAGCTTAGTAATTAATCTATTAATTGTTTTATAGTTATTGAACTTTATGATTAATAGAATTTATGGAAGAGTGATTTACTGTTAAAGTTTTCCTTACCAAATTTTGTGGTGTTACGTAATATTTAGACAGCAATTAAGTATTCAGCGAATAATAGCGAATATATTTACCAATAATTAATACTATAACAAGCAAAAAGTATTTTTTTATTAATATATCAATAGAGAAAATTAATTATTTACCATTTACATCGACTATGTTGGAGAAGTTGCCAATAAATGGCGGAGCTACAGTATAGAAGCTAGTTGTTGATGGAACTCGTGTTGTTGTAGCTGTAGCTATAGTGGTGGGTTTAGAAGTGGTAGTGGTAGTGGTTTTAGGTTTCTTTGTCGTTAGCACTAGAATTGCTGTGGGCTTTTTAGTAGTAGGTCTTTGAACAGGTCGTTGTGTTGTTACAGGAATTAAATAAGTAGGACTACTAGTAGTCGTTTTCACTGGTTTTTCTATGATTGGTGTCGCAAGAACCACAGCGTCTCGAGGACAACATACTCCAGGAACAAACAAATCTTTAAAACATAAGGACTCTCGAAGACTCACAAGATTGAGGAGCAATTGAGGACAATTTCTCAAATCTTCACAAACACCCTGCTCTCCTTCAGGCGTTGTACATGATTTGGCATCACTTTGACTGAATTCAGCCGTGGCTATCCTTGTTATTGGTGCATCTGGTAAGACTTTAGGTAATGCTTTCTTAACTATAGGCGCTATTTTATCTGTTACGTTTCTTCCAAGAACGTTCTTACTTATTGTATAGAGAGCTTGCGGAAGTTGTTTCAGGTTGGGGTCTGATTCGTTCCTTTCATTCTCATTTACCATGTCAATAAGGTAGTGCCCGACTGTGTTGATCGCGCCTAGAGTCTCGGATATTCTAGTAAAAGCCGATTGTGATAGTAGTCTTCCGTCATTTGGGCTATTTCTACTTTCTGATTCTATGAATTCAACAGACGATCGACTATTGTAATTTTGAGGGTAACTTTGAAAGTTATGAACGCCAGGTCCTTGTAATGGGTTCTGGTTATAAGAGTATGGCTGATTGTGTGGACCATTGTAGTATGTTTGAATGTCAGGTGACCTTTTCTGTGGTGAAGTGAATCGCCATGGCGGATGTCCTGATTGATGCACACTTGAAGGTGGTCCTGGAGACTGCACGAACGAAACTGAAATAGTATGATATTTTGAATAGTTTACGATATAATTAATTTAATATAATCGCAGAGAACAAAATTATTGATGCATACCTACCCGGGTGGAGAGGTTGGTACTGACATCTTATTGGTAGTACTATCAATAGGATACCTGAAAAGATAATAAGGGTATTTATTTTATAATCTAAAGCAGGTTAGTTATAGGACAAACGAGTATACAATTCCTATTAGTAAAGCTTTTACTAAATTCAAAATTCAAATTCAAATTCAAAATATTTTATTCAGCATTAAATTATTACAATTTTTTACTGAACGTCATGAGTCTACTACCAGTTCGGAAAGAAGAAGCCTCTGACCTGAGAAGAACTGGCGAATACTATATAATCAGATTTTACAATAACAATAATATAATACATAAACTTTATTTAAAAAAATAAAAGTGTGATATGGGTGTGAGAGTGTTATTTTTAGAATATTTGCCTAGTTTTTTATTCATATACCGCAGTGAGTGACCTTATTACTGTAACAAAAGCAGTGAAATTAAAGTGATGTCGTGCTTATTGTTTACAGAGCACTCGTCTGCACTAGTTAACTCTGACGCGACTGTTGAGTTGCATCTTTACTATTTTAATGCTAATTTAGCTTAGTCTTCTCATATAGTAGAGACGTCATTTGATCCTCAACATTACTCACGTATAATAGGTGTAAGATGAGGGATTTCTGGATAATATTTTTTGTTAAAGTTTTTAGTACGTGTACGTGTACTTATTTGAATGTAAAACGACAGATTAAATAATACTATACTAGGTAAAATTAGGTTGCTCGCGATATAGCAACATGTTCTCGTTTCGTTTGGACACTTCGTTTGGCTTTTCTCTTTATAATATGCACCTACTGGAAACGCCATCTTATGACAAATTTTGATACAAATAGTATATTATATTATAGTAGCTAATAGTAGCCTGTTATTTTACTGTACTGAATTTCATCCAAATTCATCCAGCCGTTTCAGCGTTAGCGAGTAACAAATATACACACATACAAACTTTTGCATTTATAACATTTTCACGTTATTCTAACTTTAGAATAAATAAAATATATGTTTTTGGGACATGAACACACAGCACCATCTAGTTCCACGGTAAGCTACGAGGCTTGTGTTATGGGTACCAGATAGTTGATATACGACACAAATATAATTTTAAATACATATATATTATAAATATAAACATTCATGGCTGGAGTATATACGTGCTCATCACACAAATAAATGCCCTCAGCGGGATTCAAACCCGCGACCCTCGGCACAGCAAATAGGGTCACTACAAAGCGAGCCAAACGTGTCGTCAAATAGGATAGCTATTATATAAGGATAACTTTGGGATCACTTTAATTACGTCGTTTTAATCATGAAATAGAATCTATTACACGATAGTTAATATGGACATTAAAATATTACACATTCTAAAGGTATACATTTAATGGACGTTCCATTCCTAGAAGCTGAGTTCATCTTCTAACTTTCTAAATTCCTAATTGGCTGAATTTTATCAAAAAAGGAATCTTGGAAGAATCACGTAACCAAAAATTAAATAGAAATCAGTCACACTCGTAGAAATGAGGTGAAATTTATGTCATAGTTTTATTTTACTTTTCATAGTAATCGGTTTCATTGTACAATCATAGGTAAAAGTTGTTCTGTATTTAGGTTATTAAATGGGTATTACTAATGATTTTAACCCTTTGAGTATTTTTTTAATTATTTCGTACTTTTTTTAATCATCCTACAATAAACATTTCGACGACACGCTTGGCTTAGTTTGTAGTGACTCTACATGCTATGCCAGCGGTCGCGGATTAGAGTCCCGCTGGGGGCGTTCATTTGTGTGATGAGCACGAATGTTTGTATTCTAGTCGTGGATGTTTATATTTAAAATATGTATGTATTTAAAGTTATACATGTGTAGTGTATCAACTATCTGGTATCCATAACACAAGTCTCGTAGCTTACCATGGAACTAGATGGTGCTGTGTGTTCATATCCCAACGTATCTATGTATCTGTAGTAAAATACTATTATAGTTAAACTCACACCAACATGATAATAATTTTATTACAAACTAAATATCAATAAAAACATACCAAAATTAAAGCAATTGAAAAGAAATATAACACAAAATCAATAAAGAAAAGGATCATTAATAATGTGTTATGGGCAATTTTTATAGCTGCGGTCGAAATTCGTCCGCCTCGTAAGAAAGAGTTAAACGTCTTTTAAAAATTGATTTAAGGATCGTAATCCAGTAAACGAATAAAATATCGTATTTAAAGAAAAATTGGTTCTTTATATTGTATTTGAATAATGTCCTCCTAACTAATTTTTAGGATTCCGTAACCGAAGGGTGCCAACGGGACCCTATTATTAAGCCTCCGCTGTCGGTTTTACAGAGTGTGTATTCCTATTGCCGCTATAACAACAAATAAAAAAAAAAACAAGATAGCGTATTCCAAAAAGGCCGCCAAATTAAAAAAAAACGACTACGATGGTAAGAAATCAACTCGCACCTGACCGGATTTTGTTAACAATGGCCAATCTTACTAATTGTAAGACGATCCATCTGCGCGAGAGGTATGATGGACAAGTAAGGCCTATTTGTGACAACATAAATGTAATTGGGTAGTTGATATCACTGATTAATTTACATATTTTTATAAGCTACTATAGCGACTCACCCTCGCTCCGCTCGGGTTCGTCCGTTCAGTATTTCTCAGAGGTGAGATATTTTCCCGCAGTAAAAGTATCCTATGTGTTGACTCGGATAACCACCGATCATTGTACCAAATTTCACCAAAGTCCCTGCAGTAGTTTTTCCGTGATGCGGTAACAGACAGACAAACAAAAAATCTAAAAACTATAGATTCGGCCTCTGTATCGATAATAATATCTATTTTAATAAGATTTTCCAAAAAATGTTTAATGTACAGATTCGGCTCAGTTACAATTTTATAATATGTACCTATAGACTTTAAAATATCTAAGTAAGAAAATTAGTTCTTATACTTCAACGGATTTCTGTACAGTGTAAGGTTTATTGTGCAACTTCTTAAGGGGTTAAGGAACGTTGTATGAGGTCGCTGGGAACCGGTTGTGCCGAATTCATAAGCAACGTTCCCAATTGTTTTTTTTTTATTTGTATGCAGTTTAGACCAAGGTGCTTGCAACTCTCAGTTTTATGGTGATTTGTTTTAATCTGTATTTTTATTTATTTAATACTCTCTTTAGATTTACACGAATATTTGACATAATATTTATTGATATGCATTTCAATCCTTTTTCCTATATCATTTTATTCAAAATATTTTTTTTTCACAATCAGATTTTTAATTCATAAACTTCAAAGAGAAAACTTATTAACAATTACATATATTATCTACATTTTTTTTATTTACTCGACATATTTAAATAATTGTTTACAATTGTATTAGTGTATTACTTATAATTTGTTTCAAGCCGTGTAGCTTTGCAAAGTTTGGCATTGATCCTGTTGATCGTGAACTCTACTTAATATAAGTCCATTCGACGAGTTCACTAGAAAGTAGTACACGTAATAGTTTGCGTAATCCACTGTTTTGGTGTTCTTGGGAAAGATTAGTTGTATGAGAAATCGACCTTGATGTGTAGATAAATAAACATGACTGAAAGTATGTGAAGTGATGTACATTATGTTTGTTACTTTTTCTGATGTAATAGGTACCTATAGTGTAAGAAATAGGTACCAATAGCTGTTGTTGGTAGTTTTTGTATTCAGCCCTTTTTAACGTCCCACTGCTGAGCCTCCCTTCAATACGAGGGGGATTAGGCCATAGTCCACCACGCTGGCCAAGTGCGGGTTGGCGGACTATATATATGTCTTTCGAAAACTTACTAAAGTTCTCTCAGACATGCAGGTTTCCTCACGATGTTTTCCTTCACCGTAAGGCAAGTGGTAATCATGTTAGAAATGATTCGCACATGAAAATACCAGAGGTGCGAGACCCGGGATTTGAAGCGCTTCACTCGGTTTCCCAAGCGGGCGTGTTACCACTGGGCTACCACTGCCTATAGTAGTTACTACTGGTAGTTTTTAGCTAAGTATTTAAAAAACAAATTACTCGCCCTTGATAATTTCAAGGGAAATATTTAATGCGGCGAGATAACAGTAATATTCTGCAGCTTCCACTCTACTTCACTTCGTGCTTCGTAAATCAGGGCAAAGTTAAAGAAGAACATGCTAAGAAATATATAAAGTGCCAAAAGTGCTAATGAATAAAAATTACGTTTGTTTGATGATATGTAAAGTGCATAAAATGGCCGAATGAAGTTAATACTTTTGTATCCTATTTACTAAATGCTACAAAAAGGAATCCTAATTATTATATTCTTTATTGCACTTTAAATGTGATACAGAAAAAAAAAAAAACAATAATATACAAAGTTCACAAAGGTGGACTTATCTCTAAAAGAGATCTCTTCCAGTCAACCTCTGGATGTGGAAGATGATATTAGCGGGTAATATAGTGTAAAAAGACTAGATATATACTAGAAATAAAGGTAATAATCACATATACATAATACATTCTTTCTCTCAATTAACGAATAAAATTCCTCTTAGTGAGTCACATCGCGCTAATAAGGCAGCGATCAATTTTAGTTTTTAGAGCATCATTAAATAAAAAAAGCTTGTTTTATAAAAATGTTTTTTTTTTTTTTTTCACTTATTTTATTTTTTTGTTATTCGTATTCTTCTCAGCAAACCCTTTTATTCGATATCCATATCATAGGGGAGTATAAAAAAAATGTAGTCCGCCCTCTTCAGGAGCCCACCATGCAGGATTTAGGATGACGTCGACGCTAATCATGCATTGTCATTCAAACTAACCGTGTATACAAAATTTCAGCTTAATTGATTGAGGATAACTGCTTTAAAATTTAGTTGGAAAATTTGACCCAAACTAATACGGCAAGTTAAATAAAAGCTTGTATAATATTCAATAAGAAGAATGAGAATAAAAAATAAAAGTGTTGAATGTGAGACCATACTTCATCCATGATGATTAAAACTGTAAAAACATAAATTACGCGGGCAGAGCTACAGGCAAATGCTAGTAGTATGAGTATTATAGAGAACTAATTAAATGCCTGTTTAAAAAAGATTGAAAGACACCTATATAGATAACTTTAAAAAGCAAAATCTTATCTAAACACATTTGATCTAAATATTTAAATCCGTTTTCGAGGTACACGCAATAAAATATACATACCCATATACAAGAATTGCTCATATAATATTATAATAATAATATAATGTTCTCCTGACCGATTCCGGCCACGGCGGCCAATCTCATTGAGACTAGCCAACTGCGCAGGAGATATTATAGTGCACAAGTGTACGCGCAGACACAAGAGCACTCTCTATTCCTGTCACTCTCATACTCCGGTGGGACGACTACTCGACACGACCGGTGAGAGTTAAGGCGCAGGACCGACGGCTTTACGTGCTCTCCGAGGCACGGGGGTGAAACACCGCCAACTTCCCAACTCCGGGCTGTTACTGAGGCTTACTATACAGAAAGACTCAATAACTAAACTTGGCCCGACCCGGGACTCGAACCCAGGACCTCAGGATGTGCAGCCGTACATGCTAGCCACTACACCACCGAGGCAGTCATATAATATTATATAATATATTAGTAATTAGTATAGTATTATATGATCTGTCATAATATACACCGTAGGATTACCACTTGTCACTTCTACTAGATATTCGGAATTTGGAAATTTCGAGGACTGTATCTATAAGCACAGATGATCTATACAGATAAATAAAATTGGAGTGCCTGTTTGTAATATTAAAATAACAGCTTTTTACTAAATGCTTATGGATTTATACACGGTACATATACCAAAACAACATTTTTTACAATTTTTGTCTGTCTGTCTGTCTATCAGTCTGTTTGTTCCGGCTAATCTTTGAAATGTCTGGACCGATTTTGACGGGACTTTCACTGGCAGATAGCTGATGAAATAAGGAGTAACTTAGGCTACTTTTAATTTAGAAAAAAAATAGGGTCCCACGAAAAAAAATTAAAACTAAATTAATTAATTAATTTTGTTTTCGGAAGCAACCTAGGGACGAACCCGAGCGAAGTGAGGGTGAGTCGCTAGTATTATAATACTATACTAGCTATAAGCAATAATGTAGCCTATTATTGAGAAAATTTTCGAAGTGGACAAATAGTTGCGAAGTTTCCTTTTAACATTTAAACTCATAATAAACATTAAACTCTTCATAATAGTGTAAGAAAATTAGTATGAGTATGAAAATGCCTACATTTACTATATATAAATAAATATAACGTGGCCAATAATAAGTGGGTTATGAATGATTTAACGTGCACGGAATATCGATGAAGCGTGTTACCCGCAACCGGGTCACTTATTACGAAATCTATGCATTTATACCTGCCTTATCGAGTGAAGTTTTATAATAAACGTGGAAAATACATATTTCCAACGCCCTTGTATGTATTCAGCCCTTTTTAACGTCCCACTGCTGGGCACGGGCCTCCATTCAACACGAGGGGAATCAGGCCATAGTCCACCACGCTGGCCAAGTGCGGATTGGCGGACTTCACATGTCTTTCGACAACTTGCTAGATTTTCTCAGACATGCGGGTTTCCTCATGATATTTTCCTTCACCGTAAGGCAAGTGGTAATCATGTTGGAAATGATTCGCATGAAAATATCAGAGGTGCGAGACCCGGGATTTGAACCCACTTCACTCGGTTTCCCAAGCGAGCGCGTTACGCCCTTATTAAATCATATTTCAAATTACTCTACTAATAACCTAAAACAAATGCTAGGCGACATTCTTCGATCTCTGTTGCAAATAGAAACTACGACATGCGCAGGTATGCTTAGTTTGCTGCATGCAAATAAAGATAATAACTATGTTAGAATGTATAGCGGTGTGAATAAATTCTTCAATATATAAGTTAGCTGAAGTATCTACATATGTCAGGATATGAGAGAGACTAGTTGTTCAGAAAAATATGTGCGCTGTTTTTTTCGAACAATTTTGCTTCTATTCGGGAAGATAACGTATTACTCGTAGACGTTTTCTTTTGCAAAATATTACGTCAAAATTTTTGTTCAATTCGTGCCTGCAAGAAGGACATGGCTAATACAGTATTACACTTTCATAATATTAGTAATCTTTTAAATAAAACAGTCCTTTTAAATAAAACTCTCTTTTCGGATTTTTTCGCGGATTTGTTTTGATTTTTTCCCGACGTTTCGATTGCTTTATAGCAATCATGGACACGGGAGAGACTAAGGTTTTAGATGTTTCAATGGTATTATATACATAGTTGTTACAGACAGCCTACCCACAAACACTTAAAATTGTCTTTTCCATAAGACGCGTGTATCAATAATGTTGAAAATTAAACTCGCACATGAATCATCGGTTTGAGACCCGGAATTTGAACCTGCTTCACTTGGTTTTCATAGTAAACACGTTACCACTGGGCTACAGCTATCTTTAACATAGATTTGGTCTGCATAAATTAAATTGAAACTGTTTGTGACGCTAACTCAGTGACCGTCATTCGTCAGTGAAAGCTAGTGATGTCATCTTATTACGCGTTGTCGCTTTACATGTGAATGGAGCTCTTAAATATGGATTAACTCAGGGCTAGTCAACATTTTATTTTGGGCTGTAAATGAAATATTTAGTATCAAATATATTTATTAATAAATATACGTTTTTGTTCAGTTTGTAGTGACCCTACTTGCTGTGCCAGCGGTCGCGGGTTTGAGTCCCGCTAGGGCATTCATTTGTGTGATGAGCACGAATGTTTGGACTCCAGTCGTGGGTGTTATATTTATAATATGTATGTATTTAAAGTTATATATGTGTAGTGTATCAACTATCTGGTATCCATAACACAAGCCTCGTAGCTTACCATGGAACTAGATGGCGCTGTGTGTTAATGTCTCAACATATTTATTTATGATTATTTATTTCATTCGAATCTATTATCTATTGATTACTATTTTCTGTTTTGAACTTAGAAAGGACACCTTGATGAGACATAAACAAAGAGATTCCATTTTTGACCGACTTCAATAAGAAAAAGTACTTAAACCGGTTATGATTTTTCGTGTGTGTAACATACATATACACGCTATAGATCTGTGTACTGATTTTCATATTTAATAGGTTATACCTTAAGTGAGATTCAGATCATCCCGGAAAAATGTACGGTTCCCGAGGGATAGATTTATTTTTGTCTAGGGACGAAACCGAAGCGAAACGAGGGTGAGTCGCCAGTTTTTAAATAAAATGATTTTGTCGGATTTTAACGCCAAACCAAAAAATAAAAATAAAACCCCTTAAAATTAGTCTGTTAGAAAAAAATAATATTTTATAGTTCCGATTCCATTCATTCATTTGATTTTAATTAAATTAATATTTGAATGTATAGATAGTCAAATTTTTGTACGGATATACGATTCGTACAGTATTTGCGAATTACGGGCCTTGTCTTGATCTTTCCTTGAAGGCATTGTACTGAGATTAATGTATTATGTAAAATTATTGTTATCGGCTTCGGTAATGGTGTTATTTTAATTTCACTTTGAATTTCTATGTGAAATTACAGATTAAATCGCTACTTTCATATACGTAGTGTGTTTATTTACGAGCGACTCAAGTAATTTCTATAGTGGATATAAACAGACTATTTTACACTTTATACTCGTACGTATTTTATATCGAATAAATTTTACGTGGTTTCATTTTGAATTTTGGATCCGATGTTGCACGAGAGAGACAAAATAAAAACCGCGAAAATGTCGAGTTAATCTAAATAAAAAAAAAACCAGCCAAGTGCGAGTCGTACTCGCGCACGAAGGGTTCCGTACCATTTAATATTTATTTTATTCTATTTTTTAGTATTTGTTGTTATAGCGGCAACAGAAATACATCACATGTGAGAATTTCAACTGTCTAACTATCACGGTTCATGAGATACAGCCTGGTGACAGACGGACAGACAGCGAAGTCTTAGTAATAGGGTCCCGTTTTACCGTTTGTGTACGGAACCCTAAAGAGTATTATTCTATCTTACATTTTAACTAACAGGAAACAATGTGTTTCTTTATGTGTAAGTAATGAATAATTTCTGAAACTATTCTAAACTTTTACTAAGAAAGAAACTTTTCTTTCGGAAAACTTCTCTATCCTTAGTATCACAAGCATTTTTATCTATCTAAGTGAACGGAGCCGCGAACACAATAATCGTCCAAAATAATGAAACCCTATTAATATAAAACAAGTAAAGATCACAAAATTTATAAAATTAATAAAATAAAACTATATTTTTGGATCATTTCGCGGATTTATTTTTATTTTTGGTTCCCGACGATTCGAATGCTTTACAGCAATCATGGTCACGGGAGAGACTCAGTCTCGTGAATTAGATGTCAAAACCAGATAAATGTAAAAGTTTTTAATCTACAAATTTGAATTTAAGATTAAACAATGCATTTGAATATCTTAAAATACCAACTGTTTGTTTATAGTTTTTAGTTCACTTCTGTCGGCAGTCCTCATGACTGCTTTTTTTTACTGACTAACAGTTAAGGTTTTTATTGATAACTATTATTAATTGTGCCGTCTTTTGTTGTAGGTCCTAGGTTTGTTAAGGACTAGCGATTCACCCTCGCTTCGCTTCGGATTCGTCCCTAGATAAAAACAAATCTATCCTACGGGAACCGTACATTTTTCCGGGATGAAATATATTAGAGATTAGCGCGTTCAACCAAACAAGCAAACAAACTCTTCAGCTTTATAATATTAGTATAGGTTTATTCCTTTCTACACATTATAAATAAATATATGAAGTTTTAATGATCTTATTTTAACGATAAATCTCCTTCGTTTCTTCTCCTTTTTCTGACATTTGCGAAGTAATCTGTGTTCAAATGGCACGCTTTGAAGCCATTAACAAGAGAATTGAATTGAATTGAACCTTTTTTTATAGGATAAAACAATAAATATAAAATTAACCCGTTAAAAGTGTCATGAACATTACTCATTTCGATTACGAGTAGAGCACATAACCGGATATGTTGTAAGTGTTAGCGTAACACTTCAGGTCCGGTTCGTCTGACCGACATCTTGAAGCGACTCACAATAAGCAAAACTCACATTTGTTGCTTCATTTACGGAACTACATGTTTCTTATTATATTTTTCTTTCTATGGGTAAAGTCTAAATAAACTAAGAAATAATGTATAAAATTTTGGCTTTCACGGCAAAACATCTTAACAGATTTTGATTGTCAGATTTTGATGAAATTTTGGTTAAACGATATCTTTGACTTTGAGAAAAATTATACGTTTTAATATTTAAAGGTAAAAAGGTTTACATAATAAACGTTTTACTTACGTGTAGAGATCTACGATTTTGCATTGTATATTGAAAGCGAATTGTATTATTAAAAGAAATAAAATCTTAACAGTGTCATGAACAAATATTTATATTATCCTTACTTTACATTTTATTTTAAGACATATATATATATATATATATATATATATATATAATCAATTGCTGTTCGTTAGTCTCGCTAAAACTCAAAAACGGCTGGACCGATTTGAATAATTCTTTTTTTGTTTTGTTGAGGGTGTGTCAGGGATGGTTTAAATATAAAAAAATTAGCGAAAACAAAAAAGAAAAACAGCTGGAAAATCAAAAAATTCTGAACTGTTTATTTTGTATGGGAATCACTAACCGTTAAAACGTACCTAGGGACGAACCCCAGCGAAGCGAGGGTGATTCGCTAGTATAATAATAATAATATAATAATATCTAGTTCCATGGTAAGTTACGAGGTTTGTGTTATGGATACCAGATAGTTGATACACTACACATATATAACTTTAAATATATACATATTATAAATATAAACACCTATGACTGGAGTACAAACATTCGTGCTCTTCACACAAATAAATGTCCCCAGTGGGACTCGAATGAGCGACCGCTGACACAGTAAATAGGGCAGCAAGCAGTAAGATTTTTAAATAATGATGTAGATTAGCTGTTTTTTGAATCTCGAGTCCTTAATATCAGAAGAAACCGTTATTGTATAATGTAAAATCACTACAGAAACATAGCTGCATATATTATAGTAGGTGGCAAAATTATCAAAAATATGCATTTTAAGCCATACATTGTTTGGACAAAAAGCTTGTAAGTTATCAACTTCTTTTTAAAAGTAATTGATCTCAAATTTTATGACAACTAAATGTATGGTAAATTACAACGTTAGCGAAGTAATTTTGAATTTGTGGAAATATTAAATGTGGCGGTTGAGTGACCGCAAAGGTGGCATCGTAACGGGTAACCTGCATAAGAAGGGAAAATAACGTCTTTCACAAGTATGTGTTTAATTTTAGTGTTTATTAAGTATAAAATATAAATTATTCGAGGAACCTTTTCTTGGAATTGAATAAGCTGCTTCAATCGCATTTTTGATTAAATGCTTAATATATACAGATAAATAAAATGTGAAGTGTCTGTATGTAACGTCAAAATAACAGCTTTATATTAAATGCATACTAGCGACTCACGCTCGCTTCGCTCGCGTTCGTCCCTAGATACATTTTCACGGTTAGCTGTGTTTATACATAAATAGTAGCTTGCTAGGTACTCCTAAGATATTACTTTAAATTATATAGCGATTTACCCTCGCTTTGCTCGGGTGCGTACGCCGTACGCGAATTTAGTTCACAATTTTATGGGTTTTAAATTTTTTTCGCGGAACCCTGATTCTTTTTCTAAAATAAAAATAGCCTAAGTTACTCCTTATAACATCAGCTATCTGCCAGTGAAAGTCCCGTTAAAATCGGTCCAGCCGTTTCGGAGATTAGCCGGAACAAACAGACAGACAGACAGACAGACAGACAGACAGACAGACAGACAGACAGACAGACAAAAATTGTAAAAAATGTTGTTTTGGTAAATGTATCGTGTATACATCCATATGCATTTAGTAAAAAGCGGTTATTTTAATGTTACAAACAGACACTCCAATTTTATTTATCTGTGTAAATGAAATTATATACGGTACTTATAAGAAAATCTCATTTTTTTACTTTTTGGCTATCTGTCTGTTTGTTCCGGCTAATCTCCGAAACGGCTGGACCAATTTTAACGGGACTTTCACTGGCAGATAGCTAATATTTATAAGGAGGAACTTAGGCTACTTTTATTTTAGAAAAAGAATAAGGGTTTCGCTCAAAAAATTAAAACGTACCTAGAGACGAACCCGAACGAAGTGAGGGTGAGTTGCTACTTAAAGATAAAATTACTGTTAATATAATGAATTTGAAAGTTGTTTTGTTGGCAGAGATATGGAAATGGTATTATGCATAAAGACAGTTTATGGTTGTAGAGTATCGCTGTATGGCTTATTATCTCGGAGTACAAAATAGATTAGGCTAAATGTGCAATACGTTGACAGGTACAACTAGTACACATATTTTTGTTATGTTTGTTTTGTTTTAATCGAAAAAAGTATCACATATTGTAGATGTAACAGTATTCTCAATCATGTTCAAGATTATACTACATAATATAATATAATACTATAGTATATGTACATATTTTACTCTGGCCATTTGGCGAAAAAATATTTGAGACAAGTCTCAACGGCCAGTAAATTACTAATTATGACTACGCGATGTGTTTTATCAAAATTATTACTGAAAAATAATACATACTAGCGACTCACCTTCGCTTCGTTCGGGTTTGTCCTAGGTATGTTTTAACGTTTAGTATAAAATACATATCTTTGAATTTCTTGGCTTTTCTATACTATAATATGAATGTATTATACATATAAACCTTCCTCTTGAATCACTCTATCTATTAAAAAAACCGCATCAAAATCCGTTGTGTAGTTTTAAAGGTAACTAAGTATATATACGGACAGACAGCGGGAAGCGACTTTTTTTATACTATGTAGTGATATTCTAGGTTCTGAAACTGCTAAGGAATAAATCATTTATATTTCATAATAATAATAATGATTATATTGTTAATATACCATTGTTACATTAAATATTGGTCTTGTTTTAGTAACTTTCGGGTTAGATGGCAATTGCAGGCCCAAAGTTAGAATTTGATAAAGGTCAGTCCCGTGAAAACATGCAAAAAATTTTTATTAGGGTTCCGTATCCGAAGGGTGCCAATGGAACCCTATTACAAAGCCTCCGCTGTCTGTCCGTCCTTCTGTCCGACTGTGAGAGGGTTGTATCTAATTAACCATAATAGGTAGAGAGTTGAAATTTTCACAGAGTATGTATTTCTATTGCAAGAAATAATAATAAAAAAAAATCACAAGAAACATTTTTCAACGTTACGAACGTTTGATCGGTCGAATCGATCGACGAAGTTAATATATATACCTACTACATACATAGAGTAAAAGTCATATTAATAAAAAGAACATGTACGATGGTACGGAACCTTTCGAGTCGCACTTGGCCAATTTTTGTTGTACATATGTATTATTAGAGTTGTTCGTTAATTATAAAACAAATATATACGTTGAGTTCAGCGAAGCCGGAATATGTCGAAATATTAAAGCTTTGACGTTTGGAAATTTTGTTTCAATTTATGATTCTGGGTAGTACGATGAGTAGTTTCAAATGCTACGTACAACGTAATAATAGCGTATTTTTATCTTGTTTTGAAATTATTACTACAAAGTACAAAGTCGTTTCCCGCTGTCTGCCCCTAAATATACGCTTAGATTTTTAAAACTACGCAACTATCTATTAAAAGAAAACCGCAAATCCGTAATTAATTTTGATTTAAGCCATAATATACTGACTCTATGTTACTATATACTTACATGAACATATGTATATAGTACGGAACCACTTCACAAAATCCCTGATTTATGTATATATAAGCTTAAAATGAATCTTTGGAATCAGCCAATTAAAAAGATAACTTAGTAGGTGTTCCAAACGTTAATTAAAAAAAAAACAATGACCAACTAATGACATATTGTTAGACAAAATATTATTTTATATTTAATTTTCTTATTTAAGTAAGGAATTGTGAATTGACATTTATTATTCACTTAAGTGCTTAAAAAGTAATGTAAAATCGCAAATCCTGAGCGTCGTGTCCTCACCTAGCTCAAAGGCAATTGTGACTGCGACAGAGAAATTACATTATAGAACGCGACCAGTGCGACCATAAAATTACGAGAACTTGGAAAATATGTTGAGCTTAAAAACAAGATTGGCAGAATATATAAACGGCTAATCGATAATTTCTTCCGTGTAATGTATTAGGGAATATTTAAAAAAAAAACTAGACGTAAAATAATATACGTAATGTATAACTAAAAAACAGTAAATCCAAGATATGAATTCGAACCTACAATCTCGGTCTTAGACGCTCGCGTTGAGCCACCGGCCATGCCATCTATATACGTACTCGTACTATTTCATATACTATCTGAGAATGTCTAGATTCTAGACCAACTTTAGTGATTCATTTTGTACAAGTAAAAGTCAGAATTAAAAACGTAGTCAACGTATTAACAAAATACGTCTGAGTAGAGAGAGTAGCGCACATTCTCCATTTTGGGGGGTTCTACGAGTCTTTGTATAGAAGGGAGGTCATGTTTAATGATTGTAAATTAAATAAAAACATAGGTATGTTATTTTTTTCTCATTACTTTATGAAGAGAGTGATATATTTTTCTTTTCTACAAAATTTGATTCGATTTGATTTCATAATGTGTGATTAAATCGTAAATAAAATTGTAAATTTCCATTAAATATGATTGATGAAGCTTTTAAATTTTTCAAATTTTTACTCGGTGCTAATCCTCGGAAGGTAGCTTAAGTTTATCTATACTAATATTGTAAAGAGGTAAAGTTTGTGAATTTGTGACATTGTAGGGGGTAATCTCTGGATCTACTTAACCGATTTAGTTGAAATTTAGTAAGAAGATAGTTTGAGACCCTGGGAAGGACAGAGGATACTTTTTATCTTAGAAATTATCCCTTAAGAGGGTGAAAATAGGGATGAAAGTTTGTATTGGGAAGTAAGCTAGGGACGAACCCAAGCGAAGCGAGGGTAAGTCGCTAGTAACAAATAAACTCCATAGAGAAACAAAGAAATAACATTAATTTGATTGATGCGATTTATTTGATTTGATTTTTCTTATATATTTAGCTTTACATTAGACTAATCGAGACATTACGAACGTAAAAACGCATTAGATCAAAAATAAGGTTTAATTATATTAAACGTCCTGAAATGTAGGTAAAATTAATGCTGATTTACATACAGCGAAGTCAAACTGGCAGTAGAATCTAGGTATTTAAAGACTTTTGGATGCGTTACAGCAAACATGGTCTAGGGAGAGAATAAGTGTTTAGGAAGGTAGTTATTTAATAATTGTAAGGAACTTTTGTGCTGTTTCTTTTTTTTTTATTATTATATTTTGTGGTAGAGACCATCCATAATAACTACGACAATGTTACATCACAATAAGTCATCGTGTTTGCATCGCTCGGGTGCGTCCCTATGTGTCTTTTGTAGATTACCGACTTCAATTAAAGTTATTATGATTTCTGACACTAAACACATTATTATAATCGGTAATGGAGTATCCTATTAGTGAAAGCATTTTCAGAATCGAATCAATTATAGTTTCAGAGATTACCCCTCCCTACATATAAAACAAACTTTACCTCATTATATTATTGGATGATGCGCTTAATAAAAAAATATATACCTATTACACGTTTTTTTCCATCCAGTAACAATCGGAAAAATACTGTCATAAAACAAGTATTTTTTTTAATTTTAAAATACGAAACCCTAAAAACATAATATTTGGGACACTCCAGTAAATCTAAAAAATGTAGAGCTCGAACACGAGTGGTTACAATTCAATTATCCCGCGGCATGCGTCCGTAATTCAACGCTTTGAAGTCAGAGTGTACAGTAGAGGTGGGTAATGGATGGATAAAGGTTAGGTTAGCGAAAAAAGCCAGGACTTTGATGTGACGGTGAAACGTGGGTCTCTATTAAAATGTCAATCCAATGTCTTTTCAATACACCTACGATTTTATTTCGGGCACGAAAGATGAGCGTTTTGTTACTGATATTTGTTTTGAGGGGGAAATATATTAGCCTACGCCTTGGAAGTTGGAGAGCATTCAGAATCTTGGATGCTGTGCCCGATCTCTGTCCAATCGTGTTAAATTACTGTCCCATAGGGCTATGAGGAATAAAAATTACAGTTGCACACACATGTTTGATGGGTATACGTAGAAATAAAATAAAATGATTTAAAATCACCTAACTTAGCATCTAAGCCCTAATGCTGTGGTAGCCTAGTGGTAGAGCGCTCGCTTGGGAAACCGAGTGAAGCGGGTTAAAATCCCGGGGCTTGCACCTCTGATATTTTCATGTCCGAATCATTTTTAACATGATTACCACTTGCCTTAGGTGAAAGAAAAAATCGTGAGGAAACCTGCATGTCTGAGAAAACCTAGCAAGTTTTCGAAAGACCTCTCAAGTCCGTCAATCCGCACTTGGCCAGCGTGGTGGACTATGACCTGATCCCCCTCGCATTGCGTGGAGCCCGTATCCAGCAGTGGGACGTCAAAAAGGGCTGAATACATACATACAAGACTATGAGGAAAAGAGATTATAGTTGCACACACCTTTTTAATAGATATAGGTAGAAAATAAATAAAATTATTTAAAACCAGCTAACTTAACATCTGAGTTATTTAAGTAATATTTTGCATAACGTTAATAGGAAGCCCATTACCATGAAAACTACTTTATATGTCGGGACATAAACTAGACTTTGCTTATGCTACTCTTCAGTCCATAAACTTATAATCGCGCGAAAGATGGACAAACTGGCAAATTTATATACTTATACATTAAGTAATATATTAGCAAGGATATTTATAAGTCGTAAGGTTTTGCATAATATTAGCAAGTTCTGCAGCGTTTTAACCATATCTTTTGCGACGCTTTAAGTAAATTCGTAGGTGTACCTAAATAATAACGGTAGGCAATATTATTATACTGTGTTTGTACACAGTTGATGCGATGTTTTCCTTTTTACGATTATATTGCTCGTGAAACAGGGAGTGGGCTCTTGAAGATAGAATAAATGACAATATTTAATCTATACATATAATAAAATTGTAACTAAGCCGAATCTGTACATTAAATATTTTTGGAAAATCTTATTGAAATAGACATTATTATCAATACAGAGGCACAATCTATAGTTTTTAGAATTTTTGTCTGTCTGTCTGTCTGTTACCGCATCACGAGAAAACCACTGGACAGATTTTAATGAAATTTGGTATGATGATAGCTGGTTAGCCAGGTTAACATATAGGATACTTTTTACTGCGGGAAAATATCTCATCTCTGAAAAATTTATACTAAATTTTAAAACGTAACTAGGGACGAATCTGCGAGCGAGGGTGAGTTGCTAGTTCTAATATAAACTCGAAGAAGATATTTTGTTCTCGTTATACTCGTAGACTATAATATACTTCAAATTGACATATTCTAAATTGCTTGATTCAAATTGATATAAAGTTATTAAAACTGTGTATGAATTCTTATAATTACACGTATTCAATTATTTCTTTTTACTGAATCATACGTTTGATTGTATTGAATTGAAATCTTTTTTAATTTCTGTTTTTTTTTTGCACTTAAATATTTACAGCCTAAATCTACTTTTTGAAATAATAATTTATTTATTGTTAATAAAGAAAAAAATGTATTAATGAAACGTATTATTCAATTTTCCTAGTTTATATATTGAAGAGTTCTGCTGTACCATTATTTACTTGTATAATGTCGTTTATTAGCGGTAATTAGAATTCCCATTAGAGTGGCTATTTTGATAACCAATGACAGGAGGTAGGTAGTTCACACTTTATCCTTTGTAGAAAGTTTGATCTTGTACTAAACAATATTTTTACTTTTATAAACATACTGAATAGTGTCAACTTGCCGGTAGGACGTAACTGTCACTACCTTGACTAAGAAGTGGAGGTTTATCCATGTAAAAAAATAAGAATATGTATATAAATTAATTATATGTGTATAAAGCAATCAATATTCGTTCTGTAATAGGTTTGGTGAAATCAATAAAATTTCGGCGAAAATTGTAGCACTATGCTCCACTTTACAATGTTATGTCAGCGTTACATCGCGTGAATATTAATAATCTGTAGCCTTGATACTACTTTTATAAACTCGTCAACAACTGCACCTAAGTAAGCTTTCCACCCATCTTACTTCTTACTAATATTATAAATGTGAAAGTTTAGATGTTTGGATGTTTGTTACTTAATCACGCCAGATCGGCTGAACGGATCTAGATGAAATTTAGAACAGAGATAGATTATAGTCTGGAATAGCATATAAGCTACTTTTTATCCCGAAAAATGCACGGTTCTCGTGGGATAGATTTTTTTTGTTTTTATAGAGGCGAAACCGAGCGAAGCGAGGGTAAGCCGCTAGTACATGTATATGTAAATAAAAAAATTTAAAGGACTAAAATGTTCGTAATAGAGCTAAGAAAAAGATAAAATAATAAGAAAAAGTCCCAGACAACAGGGAAAACTGAACGTAGTTTTTCTATAGGATTTTTGTATGAAGGATAAAATCAGAAACAAATTTGTTGAAATTTATACCGCACAATGTCTGTTGGGTCGAGAGGATTTAAATAAAAAATGTACGTATTACGTCTTTATCAATGAAACAATTTTTAAAGAATTGGGTAAAATCTCTACCGTGACTCCACCGCACGTTTGGCCAGTATCATTTATTTTTACGCATTCTTTTTACTAAAGCAAAAAGAAAAAGAATCTTAAAAACACGTTTCTTGAATGGGAATTCTCCTCAACTTTTTGAGTTTGATTTTGGAGCAAACAGTTAGGTATTATACAGTATCTATGCATCCACTTTCTTTTTCACATGTTTCATGTACATATTTTTTTAAACATACACACCCGTACTTATGTTTAAATAAAAAAAAAAAACTAAACAAACGCAACTTCTGTCATGTCCGTTGACATACTGACGGAACTCGCATTGCATATTATCTACAAATAATTTATAATCTGGAAAAAACATGGTTGAATTATTAAATTACTTAGTATTATTTAAATATCACCTACTTTCTTTATGTCTAACAATAAACATTATGTAAAACATTCTGAATACAATAATTTTAGAAGTAAAGCAACGAGTGAAAGTGACACCCAGTTATCTTCCGGTGCGTTTCATTAGACAAATAAGGCAAAAAGATGATGGACGTTTTCGTTCGAAAACTTTTTAGTTAATTGACATAGCCGCCTTTTTATTTAATCGCATTTTAACAGGTAGGTACTATAGTTCAAAGTAATGAGCTATCTCTTTATGATACACTATAACACAACATGAAGAAGTATAATTAGTAAATTTTTTGCATAATAATAATCTCTGAAATTACAAAGACGTATTTTTTTTTTACTATAGAAAGTAAGACCATCCAAAAAAAATACTTTTTATACGTGGGCAGAATCGCGGATATAAAGTAATAGGTACGATCCATTTTTTTAAATGATAACCTTTTTGGTGTCAGATTTATCTTTGACGAAGATGAGAAAGATTTAAGTGTAGGGCTCTATACCGCAAATTGCGCATGTGGGTTTCACTTTTGACTCTTTTCACTTACTATAAAGAAATTGTCACAGTCTGTGTGTATTTTTGTTTGTGTTTTACATTTTTATACACCCCCGAAACAGTGCATAACCTAAAATACGGCTTAACTGTATACTGTATAGTATTATTTTTTACTAATCTCAAATAAGATACTATTGATCGCCTATATATGTAGATGTATTTGTTCCACTTTTAATTTTGCACTGGAAATCAACATTGTAACTATATGACATTGTTCTATTGCTTTAACATTGTAACTACATATATTATGACATTGTTCTATTGCTTTCTGGGGCTTTTTATCGCCAGAAAGTGTAGAACGGAGTGTCGATTCACTAGTTATTATTTTGTTTTTTACCCTGTAATGAATATATTGGAACAGAGCTATTTCTTTGTATAACATACGCATAATAAATAAGTATATTATGCTCTTATTTGATTTACAAACGTTATAACTTATACATGACCTCTGATTTTGTTCATATGTTTTTTAGACTTTACACAAATTACAGGGCTTGTGATAAGTAATATTATTGTTGAAGATAGAAAAGGATTATTGTTAAACACTATTTCAACACAGTAACTTAGCTTTACTTTTGGTGTAATTGCTTATTTTTGAAGTTATACTTTTTGGCACGTTTGAAAAAAAAAATATGAGAGTAAATTTTTTACGATGCGCGCGCACACCGACAGCTAAAAAGCGACATGATGAAATTAGCTGCATTCCTTTTACAAACAGAGAGTTGTGACATACGGGATGAAATCTATAGCTATTTTTGTTCTGTTATGCCAAAGGAGTATATCTCATTACGTGTACATTACGCGTACATGAATACACACACACATTTTTTTTAAATGCGCTAGGCGTAAAGCTATGCAGCCTAATATGCATTACCATCATATGATATATGTATCTGTAATAGAAAAATATAACACCCGCATATTATGTATATTTAACAATAACTGTTATTGTAGGAGTTGTTAAGGAAAATTATAATAAAACGTTTCCAGATAACTGCATTTATTTATTATTATAGAAGTTATTTTCAGTCTGCGTAATTAGGCTCAGCTTTATTTTAAATTATTTTAAAAGAGATTGCACACTGCCGGCGGGGTCTAATTTTTAGTATGTACATAGATTTGTCATTTGACTTTTACAGTATTTATATTTTTATTAAGGTATTCGAACTCGAGAATTAGGTAATACCTGAAGTTTTAATTTAATACAATAAAATAAAAACAAAGCCGTTCAGGCTTGCAGAAGTGGCAAGATTTTATTTTTATCCATTGTAGCATGATTTATTGAAATAGTTTGGTATTTTACATATCATTTATTACTATAAATAGGTACTAGTTATAATTTACCTATTTTTTATTACATTAGAGTTTTTGCCATATGTCGATTTTAGAACTTAGTTCGACATAATCATTGAACTTGAACTTATGAAAGTAAATATTAAGTTAGAAATTTATTAGCTTTATTCGTAAATATTACGTTTCAGTAAATTATTATATAATTATTGTAAATGTTTAATTGAGGAAAAGCTATGTTTCTATATATGTCATACGTGTGTTGTTTCCGTCTCGCCAGGCTCGTTTAAAAGATAAAATTCCGGACATTCTTTCTAGAATGATTCCATTTAGATTCCCGTTTGTTTTTTAACTATGGTTGTCAACATTTCTGGCATATTTTTTAACGCGTTTAAATTATATGTTGACATTTATTATTAAAATGTTGTGTCAAAACTTAGGATCCCCAAATTCTAATCAAGCATTTAAATAAAATATTTTTTTAAATAAAAAAGTAATATATCACTAATCCATATATGAAAATATGTTTGTATAATCTTTAAGTAAGTAATACTTAAAAAATTAATACGTAATATATAGTTATATATAATATATACTTTATAAAGCCAATGCTATACTTGAAAAATTATCATATACAATTTTTTTTTGTTATTTTTATTATATACTATAATTTTTTTCTAAAATTTAAGAATTAAGAATGGTTTTGTAAGGTGGATATCCTACAAACCAGCACGATATACAAACAAAATGAAGCGCGTTTTAAAAAAAAATACGTACATAGTGCACATGATATTATACGTTAATTTAGAAATGAATGCTTAATTATACTCAGTCTAAAAATAAAAAATGTATTGTGTTAATCCATGATTTACACAAAAAGTGCGATATACATTTAAGATTTTAATATTAGATGTTTTAAACATTAAAAATAGTACAACTTACCGATAATAATATCAACAGTGTAGCACTTCCCTAACCCAATAGTACACGCCATTTCTGTTCTAATGTAACGTTTACGTCACTGCACTTTCACTGCGCGCAACATAACTTATGAAACTGAGGACGCTGCACTCCAGCCTTATTAAATACGCAGTGACGGCCGATAATCCATATCTTATTTACACTTGTATTAATTCCAATGATATATGATATTATATGATTAAAACCTTAGACTTTAAATAATAAGGCCTAGGTTTAACGCACTACCAAAAAAAAAAAATATCTGTGACTTAAACGTCAATGTCAGATTTGGGGGGAAAAGTTTTTGGTTTTTTGAAAACGCGTCTTTCGCGCTCACTTTCGTGGTGGGCAGTGAGGCGCGCACGTTTTGCCGCGTGCTTTTACTTTCAACTAAATACAGTGGGGATCGGAGTTACGCGGATCGCGATCATCGTCCCGTAGGTGATAAACATTACTAGAAATTATAATAATGCGTAATTATAATTAATTATTGATAGGTATGTGGTAATCTATTTATGTTTCGTTGGAACTTGCATACTATAATGTTAAAATCAATATATTTTCAGTATAACAACTTTTTTTATAGGTTTTTATAGGAAATGTACAGCAAGTACTGTTAGTATGAAATTAAAATCGGTATTTATGTTAATGGCTTTATATAATACATTATAGTTATAATACTTACCTAAAGTTATTTTTTTTAACTGTAATTTTTTTAACTATTTCTTACGAAAATTTTATTATTTCAAAATTAATGGACAACGACAATTACTATCCTAGTAAGAATCTTATTTACATTGAGTATGAATTTGTTGTAGCTCAATACGTATATTTTGTATTGAATGAATTCAATTCTGTGAATGTGAATGATTTTTTTATTTTTATTTTAAAATATCTTTATTTAATCAACATAAATCATTACATTAAGTACATTTCTAGTGTAAATTTAATCCTAGAAGTACATATTATATACTATTATATTTGTTTAACAAGTACATTGACTTATATAAAACTTATAGCCAAACGTAGCACTAGCGTATACATAATTATTATTAATGATTGAACAGTAGGTATATCATTTAAAGTATGTAAGCTTTAGAAAAGCGATTACATTTATATCTTAAAATGTGAATGATTGAATACCAATGAAAGTAAAGAAAAGTTTCACTATGATTAGTAAAGATCTTAGTTTGGAAGGTCGACAAGGTCAAAGGTGATTCGTCAAAATTTGTCATGTCTTAAATATGAATGAAGTTAAATATATTTTTAATTAATGTAAGTGAAATATGTTAATCTGATTTTATTTTAACATCAGTTTAGAGGTATGTTGAAGTTAGATACTAAGACGATATATATATGTACATATGAATGTATATAATATGTATGTATATGGGCAATATGTTTTATCATTTTTCAATTCTCTTAGCAAGTTTTTATTTAGCAGTTGATAATTTTTTTAAACCTTTACCTCCTTATATCCTTATTTTATTTCATATTTGTGGATCAATTATTGTCACTTCGCTAACAAAATATGCTTGAATCGAACCCACTAAAGATTAGGCAACTTCTTGCCTTGCCTTTTGTTTTCTTATCCATATTAATATTATAAATGTGAAAGTGTGTTTGTTTGTTTATTTGTTTTTGTTTGTCTGTTTGTTTGTTTTTTTGTTCTTCTTTCACTTCAAAACTGAGTCATAGATTGGTGTGATTTTTACCGCGGGAGATTATCTCATTCCTACGGGAAAAGACGTTGTGATACAACCTGGAAAATTATTTATGATCAGAATTACTTGAAACTTGGTATTTTAGCTCTTCCATACAATTAAATACATACATGTTTTAGCATTTTAAAATTCATCCCCTAAGAGGCTGAAATAGGGGATGAAAGTTTGTATGAAAGCTACCTTTTTAGGGTTTTTTCTGTAGTTTTAGCGTGAGCGAAGCCGCGGGTTCTGCTAGTTTAAATATAAATTAAAGTGATTAATAGAATAGTTCTCAATTCAATTCTTTTGTCCAGAGGCTCCTAGGAGTGCAGGAGTGGAGTGCGGTTTGGACGCAATGTATTGTGCTAATATCGAACATTATGATAAATTATCTATTTATATATAGGGAGAGACCGGTATAAAAGGAAAAAGAACAAGAAGGCTTAGACAAGATGTCATTCTACAATCGTTGAAGAAAATAAACTTTATAAAATTGTATTAATTTAATAAATTTAATAGTTATGCAGCACATTACAGAATCATAAGTAATTCCATTATTATTTTTTAAACTATTCTTCAAACTCTGTAGAATGTGACACTTCGGCCAAGCCAGTAGACTTAATTATATGTAGAAACAGAGCGATTCGATTTTAAATTAGGATCTAACAAAATAGTTCTAATATTATACACAATCCCAAATGAAAATGTCAAACCTCCTATTTAAATAAACGTAAATGTGCAACGCCTACGCTACGTACGCTCGAATTCGTCTCTATATAAGTTTTCAAAGCTGATTTCCATCTACGTGACACCAGGATGACATTCTAAAATGTTTTACGTAATAGGAAACTAAATTGAACGGGGATTATATATTTGAGCAGTACATGTACATTATAATGTTTTATGTCCATATTATATATTTTCGTCAACCCCTATTTGCCCAGCGTGGTGGACTGCGGCCTGATCTCCCTTATCCGGATCTATGCAGCTATCAACAGTGGGACGTTAAAAAGGGCTGAATGTAATCTATACATATAATAAAACTGTAGAGGTCGAATGTCTGTACATAAAAAAAAATATGCTAAAAACCAAGTCAGGGGGATGTAAGTCTGTTTCCTGTGTCTGTTTCTCTGTTTGTCTGTGTGTATGGGTTAATCTCCGAAACTATTGAACCGATTTAAATGAAATTTTGAATGGTGGTACCTTATATCTCTAGTCAACTTTTTAGATACTTTTCATCCCGGGAAAATTAAAGAGTTCTCGTGGGATAGTTAAAAAACTATAGTAACTTATACAGCTTAGTACACAAAAACTACTGATTAGATTTTAATGAAACTTTACAATAATACAGTTCATCAGAACAAATAGGCTACTTTTTATGCCAGAAAAATGTACGATTCCCGTGGGATAGATTTGTTTTTGTTTGTCTAAAGGTGAACCCGAGCGAAGCGAGGGTGAGCCGCTAGTACCATATATATTTTAATTTTCTATATGCATAAATTATTGTATAAAGTTATATAGATATAGGATTGGACTATACCTAAGATGTTTTAGTAGAATTTACAAAAAAATATACCACTCTATCATCACTAGTGTATTAAGTTTATAGTAATCGTTTTCTCTCCTTTGTTATCCATTCAAACATAATTTCGCAATGTATTTTTAAAAGCTAATATTCAAATTAACACCATTGTTTCGTCGAATCATATTGAATAACGATTGAATAATAATATTCACGCATCACGATTGTCACGACTTAGATGAATAAGTTTGCTTAATGTTACTAGTGTTAATAGATAGACTTTTTTTTAAGATTTGTATAGGAAATCAAAACTTTCATTGCCATCATGCCCTATTGTAATGTTTCGCTATTTTAATATATATTAAAATAGTTATTAATTAACTAGCGGATCACCGTCGCTTCGCTCGGGTTCGCCTCTAGACAAACAAAAACAAATCTGCTCCACGGGAACCGTACATTTTTCCGGGATAAAAAGTAGCCTATTTGTGATTCTGATGTATGAACTATATTATTGTAAAGTTTCATTAAAATCCAATCAGTAGTTTTTGTGTACTAAGCTGTATAAATGACTAAAGTATTTTTACTATCCCACTGGACAATTCTCTCTCACTCACTCTTTAATTTTCCGGGATGAAAAATATCTAAAATGTTGAACGGGGATATACCACCATGCAAAATTTCATTTAAATCGGTTCAACAGTTTCGGAGATTAGCCCGTACAAACAGACAAACAGACAGAGAAACAAAAAATTAAAAAAAATCTGGATTTGTTCTATTTCTCTTCTTACAACGTGTACATTATAATATATTTATAAATCAGGCAGTTAAAAATGACGGGAATGATCAGGCCAAAAAAAAAAAAATAGAATTAAAAATAGAAAGAATAAATAAACAAAAGAGCGGATTGATCGGCGGGGAGTTGACATAGGAGGACATGCTTTCCGTGATTTTTAACTGGAGCAAAGAAATAAGAAATTGTTGAGAATAAGTGTTTTCTAATAAATTGTAACTAAATCTAGTTAAAATATATAAGTTTTGAAACATGATCCTGAATTTTCCTGAGATATCCTACACTATATATATATCACAATGGTTAGTTTAAAGTAGGTTTTTAATACATACTATGTAGGTCTTCTGTTTGATCTTTGCTGAAGGCTATTTTTATTTTTGCCTTTTTAATGTCCGTCTAGTGATATAGCTGTAGTCATTGTTATTGTATAGTGATTATTGAATAGACTCTATGTAGGCACGTACATATCTAGGTACTGTCTGTCTATACTATTTGTATAGTATTCAACCCTTTTTAACCCATCTTTTGGGCACAAGGCTCTCAACATGAGGGGATCAGGCCATAGTCCACCAAGCTAGTCAAGTGCGGGTTGGCGGACTTCAGATGTCTTTCGAAAACTTGCTAGGTTCTCTCAGACATGCAGGTTTCCTCACGATGTTTTCCTTCACCGAAAATATCAGAGGTGCGAGACCCGAGCTGGGCTACTGGGCTACCATTGCCTATTTTTTGTATTTGTATAGTATCCTAACTGTATTTATAAGTTTTATTAAGATTATGTGACAGTTTTAATATTTGAAACAAAAATAAACATGTTTAAATTATAAATTCAATTATAGCACACTCGTATGTAGATGATGAAATTAAAAGATTTTCGTTACATCTAAATATATGCAAATCAGCGCAAAACATGCATCATCACGCATGCGACGGATACGGAGTTTTTTTTTGTTTATTTGGGCTTTGCTCTAGCTTTTAAAAAAAAAACATTCACTCTCACAGATGCCAATTATATTAAAAGTTACCTATACAGATAAATAAAATTGAAGTGTCTGTTTGTAATGTCAAAATAACAGCTTTATACTAAATGCATATAGAATTATATACGGTACTTAAAAAACGCAATTTTTAAAATTTTTGTCTATCTGTCTGTCTGTTTGTTCCGGCTAATCTTCGAAACGGCTGGATCAATTTTAACGGGACTTCACTGGTGGATAGCTGATATTATAAGGAGTAACTGGGGCTACTTTTATTTTAGAAAAAGAATTAGGATTTCGCTCAAAAAAAATTAAAACATACCTAGGGACGAACCCGAGCGAAGCGAGGGTGAGTCGCTAGTAGGATATATAAAAAAAAGTATATACAGCCAGACATTAAACAACTATTAAATATAGAAAAATAACAAACAGTGGTATTTTATATAATTTAGAATATATATTTAATATCATGTAAAAGAAATCCACGCCACCAAAAAGTAATAATGAAAAAAAAAAAATTAAAGAGTGCGTGTTTGAATGTGTACACGCGCAAGGAGTAAAACTTTTGTAGGTTATCGGTACTCTTTATGAAATTCAATTTATTTATTTTTTAAATTAGGATAGGTGATATACTAAAAATAACGCATATTAGGCATATTACAATCATATATTTATAGAATATCATTGAAGGAAAGAATATAATATTATATGTCATTTGTCAGACAATAACAACGTGGTTACCGTGGCAACAAACGTACGTACATTTTTTCGTAACGCATTCACCAGCTTACTCCCCAAGTCAAGCGTGCGTAAAGAAGTTTTACTTAAAAAAAAAAAAACATTTCAATAACCTACGAGTACAACGTTGTCATAGCGAAACACACTAAAAAAGCCCTCTGTGAGCATTCTAGTAATATTTTACCCGAAGTATTCTTCAACTTCGAATTTCGGTCCGCTTCGAATAAGTAAAAAAGTATTGAAAATATTTTTTCGAAAAATGGTAGAGTGGATTCAATAACGTATATTTCAATTAAAATTTCAATAACAATACCTACTTTCCAAAAATAACATTTCGTCGTTTTCTAAGTCCTTGACCATTTATATGGCTTTGGGGAAAAATATAATATTATTCACAACGTAGCCTTTGTCAACGTAAAAACCCGGTTGCTTAATGAAAACCATTTCTGGAAGCGTTACAACATGCAGTTACGTAACTTCGCGTCTAACGAGTTCCTTTAAGAAAGTTATGTAACCTCATCTCCCACCGCTGGGTTAACTTAGAAAACACTTGCAAAAAAAATCATAGTTAGCTGTAAGCATTTGATTTCTGCTATATTTCGGTTTTTATAACCGTGACGGTGCACTGAGCGGTGACCGCAGTGTGTCGCCTACGCCTATAAATAATAGGTATGTTCTGTGGTAGATATATAGGTACACAATATACCCCTTTGTTATATTTTTCTCGTATACAAGCCTCTTTGATTAAATTTATCTAATATATTTATTATTATATTGTATATATATATATATATATATATATATATATATATATATCGCTGAAATTTGGTATGTGGAGAGATTCTCAGGGGCGAAATATCTATCTAGATTAGTCTCATGTCTGGGAAAACGCGTGTTTTCGAGTTTTCATGCGGTTTTCTTTCGTATTATTCCACGCAAAATATGGTTGATAATTTCAGGCATAAGCATCGTAGTCAATCGTAGCCAAGGTGCAAGATTAAGAATGATAGGTGTCCGAGTTCGAATTCGATCAGATACAAAGTTTATATTTTTGTTTTTTTTTTGGATCTATTCAAGTTTTTAGTTTTTTTTTTTAATTTAAAAAATACGATATAACAAAAAAGAACTCCGAGCGAAACTCGGTCGCCCAGGTATTTTTTAGTTAATTCATCATGAAAAGGTCGTCAAAGTGACCACTATTACTTATGGTTCGACAATCCTAACGGGCGCCTAACCAAGAGACGCACTTGGAAGGCACTTCATGGGTTAATGTGGATAAAGGAAGACAGCTTGAGTTAAAAATTAATCTTTTCACAAAGGACTAATTCCTCTGACTAAACGGCTAGACTGATTTTGATGGGACTTGTACTGGCAGGTAGCATATGTTATAATGCGGAACTTAAGCTACTTTTATTTTAGAAAAAGTATTAGGGTTTGGAGCAAATAGAATAAAACCCATGAAATTGTGAACAACATTTGCATACCTAGAGACGCACCCAAGCTAAGCGGAGGTAAGTTGCTACTATCATATATTAAGATGCGTTGCGTAAATGACCCGCAGCTTATATAAAGTCATAGAGAATATCGAGCTCAAATTATATCGATCACAGCGACATAAAATTTTATTGTATTGTAGCACTATAGTAGCAATTTTCAATTTAAACTAAAAATATAAAAAGAAAATCTTTTATTAAATTACACAATATCCAATACAGACTTACAATGTTGTTCATTGCAGGTCTATATTTGTGATAGGTTCTATTGATCGAAACAAAACTTTGTATATATGCTGCAAGCATAATTAATACCCGGTATTTTGAATTAGGTTATATGAGACAAATAACAAAGTGTACCGAATACGTTTGGTGACGTGAATCTATACATAACATACATTAAATATTTTTTTAGAAAATCTTATTAAAATAGACATTATTATCGAAACAGAGGCCGAATCTATAGTTTTTAGAATTTTTGTCTGTCTGTCTGTGACCGCATCACGGATAAACCACTGGAGGAATTTTGATGAAATTTGGTACGATGATAGCTGGTTATCTGGGTCAACATACAGGATAAATTTTACTGTGGGAAAATATCTCATCTCTGAGAAATCTATACTAAACGTCAAAAAGTAAGCGGGGACGAACCCGAGCGGAGCGAGGGTGAGTCGCTAGTACTGAATAAGATTTTATTAGCAAATTTAGCAACTTTTTTATTAGACAGGATAAGAAACAAAGAAATAGAAAATTTAAACTACATTTTACACTTAGTAAGTGAATGAGTTTTGCGCCAATTTGAGTTTCCTTAGGCTTGGCCTAGTTTTGAAGTCATCCGAGAGGCATCCGGGCTTGAAGGCTGAATTTTATACATGAGTAAAATTCATCAAATTAAAATTGTTAAAGATGAAAAAATAAAAAAAATGGATAAATTAAATAATTAGCTTTTAATTCCACTTTGATTACTTAATGTGTTAGAAGTCACCTGTATGCTATTCTCGAAGTTTTCAGAAAGGACGATTTTTTTTTCTGTTTTATATATTACTTCAGACTTAGTCACTTAGCTATACAAATACAAATGAATGTTTCTTTGTATGTTGGTCCTCTATGCGTTCTTAAACCACTAATCCTTGGGAACGCACCCTAGCGAAACGAGGGTAAATCGCTTATCTACACTACTATTATAACGAAGAAAGGTTTGTATTTTTGTATGTTTGTAACAAAAAAATTCAAAAACTACTGGACCGATTTAGATCTTCTAGATACTTGGTAAGAAAATAGTTTGAGACCCTGGGACATAGGATATAGGACATAGGATATTTTTTATTCCGAAAATCATCTCTTTAAGGGATGAAAATCGGGATGAAAGTTTCTATGGTAAACCAACCTAGGGACGAACCCGAACGACGCGTGGGTAAATCGCTAATTTCCGTATTAATATTATAAATGTGAAAGTTTGTGATGTTTGTTAATCTTTCACGCCAGAACGGCTGAACGGATTTGGATGAAATTTGGCATAGAGATAGATTATAGTCTGGAATAACTCATAGGCTACTTTTTATTCCGGAAAAATGTACGATCCCCGAGGGATAGGTTTGTTTTTGTTTTTATTATAAATTCATTATCATACCGGTACCTTGTTTTTGTAAAATGTTCATGAATAACCTTCCTAGAGAATCCCTCTGCTTAATCCTATTAATGTAAATTTGTAATCTGTCTGTGTACTGTTTTTGAAAAAAAACAATCTCAGTGCGGCGAGGGACTATAATTTATACAGATAAATAAAATTGAAGCGTCTGTTTGTAATGTCAAAATAACAGCTTTATACTAAATTTAATTATATACAGTACTTACAAGAAAACACATATAATACTCATAAGAGAAAAAAATTTAAAAAAATCTGTCTATCTGTTAATTGTTCCGGCTATTCTCCGAAATGGCTAATGACCGATTTTGACGGGACATTCACTGGCAGATAGCTGATGTTAAAAGGATTAACTTAGGCTATTTAAATTTTAGAAAAAGAATTAGGGTTCCGCTCAAAAAAATTAAAACATACCTAGGGAGGGACGCACCCGAGCGAAGCAAGGGTAAGCCGCTAGTTTATAATATGTAACGATGACTTCAAAAAATATTCTTTTTAAATTTACCAAATGTACAAGCCTAGTGTCCAAAAATTAACGTAAATCCTCATTTTTATACTGTCCTGGTATAAAAATAGCATTTTATAAAGCTTTCGTGTTCCACTGGTATCTCGGATATCTTATGGAAGTCTGCTCGAAGTACATACATACATACATACATAATATAAGTGAACGCATCTATTTCATGAATAAGGACTGATTCATGCCCGGACGTGGCTCTTATCCCATATTCAACTAAAGGGCCATTGTGCGTTAGGATTCACCTGTATAGTGCTAACTCATATTTATTACATACTAGCGATTTACCATCGCTTTGCTTGGGTGCGGCTAGGTACATTTAATTTTTTTGAGCTAAACCCTAATTCTATATTTTAAATAAAAGTAGCCTAAGTTACTCCTTATAACATCAGCTATAATCACTTCAGCCGTTTCGGAGATTAGCCGGAACAAACAGACAAAAACAAACAAAAACAAAAAAAAAATGTGTTTTTCTTATACGTAAGTACCGTATATACTTTCATATGTATTTTATAAAAAGCTGTTATATTGACATTACAGACAGACAGTTCAATTTTATTTATCTGTATAGACAAACTGTTTCGCTCTTTTTTTTTATTTATTTATGTCCTGGGTTCACTCGTGTATGTGCTCCTTTACTTCTGCAATTGACCCTATATACTTTCGCTTTATAAATACGTTGAAGAATAAGGAGGTTAATCAAAATCTGTCCAGCCAAATTATGTCAGCTGTAAACACAAATATTTCCTAAATATTATTCAATATAAGCTTTAACCCTGCTACAATTTCAGAAAGTTTGTGAAGAAACGCTACAGTGAAATTATTTTTACGATGATTAGAAGAAATCAAGAGCATAATATTATTAGGCTAGCGACTTACACTCGCTCCGGTCGGGTTGGTCCCTTGGTACGTTTTAACGGTTAGTATATATAGATTTCTCAAAGATGAGATATTTTCTCTCAGTAAAAAGTATCCTTAATGTTGACCCAGATAACCAGCTATCACCATACCAAACATCAAACTCCATCCAGTAGTTTTCTCGTGATGCGCTCCCAGACAGACAAAAATCCTAAAAACTAGATTTGGCCTCTGTATCGATTTTCCCAAAAATATTTAATATATAGATTCGACTTAGTTACAATTTTATTATATGTATAGATTTAAAGTAGAGTTGCAATGTTAATGCAAAGGTTATATATTAAAGTGCTACACTGTATTACAAGATAGAGAAAAATATTGTAAAATTCCATCTTTCATAATATTTCCATTCACTTTACTTACATTACGTAAGCTTTCTGTAGTAAATCATATATAGCAGCTTTATTTGGCTGTTAGAATAACGTAGTGGAGAAATGAATTACTCGAGAGAAAGGTTGGTATATACGAGTAAGGTACGTTTGAGCCTTTACAAACAAAAACAAATCTATCCCACGGGAAACGTACATTTTTCTGGGATAAAAAGTAGCCTATTTATTATTCTGATAACTGTATTATTGTAAGGTTTTATTAAAATCCAATCAGTAGTTTTTGTGTACTAAGCTGTATAATTTACTATAGTTTTTTAACGGCAAATCCCACGGGAACTCTTTAAATTTTTTCGTTCATTTAAATCGGTTCAACAGTTCAACGGAGATTAGCTCGTACAAGCAGACAAACAGAAAGACAAACAAAAAAATTGAAAAAAATCTGGATTTGTTCTATTTATTTTCTTACGTCCCCCTGACTCGGTTTTTAACATTTTTATGTACGTTAATGTATGTACAGCACTAAAATATTATGTACTTGTTTATGCCCATGGTTCCGCTTGCGTGAGGTACCTAACATTGTATTTGGTCCATGAATCATTCTAGCCATTACCTTGGAGAGACTGAACTGTACATAGGTATATATACACATAATACATATTATAGTATATGAGCTATTGTTGCGTTATGTTCCATGAGGGACCTCCATGATTCATGTATCCAATCAAATATAATATATTTTAAATTATATAATAATAAACGGACGTGCATTTACGCAGCGCCGGCGCTGAGGTAGAGCGAGAGGAGCGGTGGCTTTAGGTGCTAGGTGGCGAGGAGCGCTAAAATGCGAAAATCAATTTGGAGAAATAAAATTTTGTAGATTTACTTAATTCAAGTTAAATAAAACTATCTTTTCGGATTATTTCGCGGATTTATTTTGATTTTTGGTTCCCGACGTTTCGAATGCTTTACAGCAATCATGGTCACGGGAGAGACTAAGGTATTAGACATCTCAAAAGCGTTATATACTTGTTACAGACAGTGCCTACCCACAAATTTACAAAAATGCTTTTGAAAATTAAAAATGGCACCAGAGTACCTTACAATATTTGTTGATTTAAATTCTAAACATATTAAAAATATTAAAAAGTTTAATAAGTATTATAATTAAATATTATTTGTTTAATTTTAGCTGTTATTATTATAAATATTACAATATTTTAAAAAACTTTAAGAATTAATAATGTAATATTATTTAGTGTTGCTATTACTATAATATGTCTAACCACAAAGAAAATCAAAATATTAATTATTTATTAAAGTATTATTATTGTTTTATATGTAATTTAGAAATTAAATTTTTTAATTTAGATTTCTAATGTAATTTTAAGATAGAATATTAAGCAACACTATCTTCACAGATAAAATATATATTAATCTGAATCATTGTTATAGCGATCCACACAGTATGAACTAACTACATCTACAGGTCTGTTTTCTTTGTTTTTGCCGTTAGATTTTATTATGTTTATTACAGGATCCCACGATGATGGTAGTACCCAGCCATCTTCCCTATTGAAGTTTGGATGTTTTTTAATTTCAATAGCTTCGCGAATCATCCTGGGGCGATAACGGCTTTCTTTCGCAAGTATTTGTGGATTATCAAAGCGAATGTAGTGGCTTGGGCGATCCTGGCTATGTTTACAGACTGCAGATGTTGTATTGCGACGGTGCTTCACATCAGCTATGTGTTCTTTGACCCGAGTTCTAATGGATCTCTTTGTTTGTCCGATGTAGGAGAGCCCACAATCACAATCAAGTTTGTATACCCCTGCATCTTGGAGAGGGATGTGGCACTTGACTGGTGGTAAAAACTGACTAATTTTCTTTGGCGGCTTGAAGTAAGTTTTGATTGAAGCACGCTTTAAGATGTAGCCAATCTTGTCAGTGACTCCTCTCATGTATGGCAGGACTGCAGGGACTCGCTCGACTGTGGCTGGTTTCACTCGGTCACTGTGACGCAGGCGCGGCACTTGCAGCTTGTTGTCTCGCAGAACTTGCTTGACATGTTGCAGTTCTTCAGTTGTTTATTTAAAATGTCAAATATTCGCGTAAATCTAAGAAAGTATAATTCAAGTTAAATTGAATATAATATGGTTTTTGCAATAAAAGTTCATTCAAAAAATTGGTTATTATTTATTTATGCGGGCTGGCTGACACTGCATTTACACATACCACATGTATGCTTACCGGTGGTTATGTGGGACTCACCGGCTAGAAAAGCCAGTTCACAACGACCATGGGTTTGCTCCAACGGTCCACTCTGCTATCAAAGAAGTACCAGGAGCAACCCGCATGGCACACTACCCACTGAGGTGGGCCGCCCCCCAGTGCGTTTCTTGACTTTGCGCCCGGCTGGATTGCTGGACGCTAATGAACCCCCACCACGACAAGGTGAACGCACATTGGGGGGGATAAGCTAGCTAACCTAACTTAAGCTAGAATACTCGAATCCGTTAAATTGTAATCCCTAATATACTGTTATTTAATGTTTTTCTTCTTCTTTCCTTTTGTCTGTATTATGGTTTTTTTTTTGTAACTTATTTGTTTTCCTACATGCATTGTATAAACTAAGTCTACCCATCTATACTGCATAAATAATGAAAATCCGAAATTGGCTTATATAAGGACTTTTTTCTATTATATACTTTCTATTACTGTATTCAGCTGTGGATTTTAGTTTAAATAAATAAATAAATAGTTAAAGCTTAAACTAATAAACACACATACACTAACTTACTTTCGCATCTCTATATTATAAAGCTGAAAAGTTTGTTTGTTTAAACGCGTTACTTTTTGGAAAAAGTCAGACCTATAAAATTCTATCTTATAGTACATTTACTGAGAAAGTTTATTTGCTGAGAACATTAAGCTGCGACATCTGAGAGTGGAGCAATTATATATAATAAATAAACACATAAGGTTATCACGAAAATTCATTACATTAAAAGCTTCTGAAGTAAATTACGTACGTAAGATCAGATAAATAGCTTTTCCCGCATAGGTTTATGTTAGGCGTCGGTGTGGGGGATGAAATATACCTATAGAAACCACAGACTATAAAATATTAATTGCAAAGCTTGAATGTAATATATTATGTACTAGTGATTTACTTTCGCTTTGCTCGGGTACATACGTTCCTAGGTACGTTTTAATTTTTTAGTACGGAACCCTAATTCTTAAGCCTAAGTTAATTTTTATAAAATCAACTATCTGCACTTGAAGGTCCCGTCAAAATTAGTCCAGCCGTTTCGGAGATTAGCCGGAATAAACAGTCAGACAGATAGACAAAAATTAAAAAAAATGAGTTTTTCTTACAAGTAGGTACTGTGTATAATTTCATATGCAATTAGTAAAAAGCTGTTAATTTGAATTTACAGACAGACGCTTTAATTTTATTTATCTGAAGAAAAAAAACTCGAAAGAAAACATAACTCGCGAATTCTACCTAAGGTCCTACCTGTAATAAATCATCAAATATAAAAAAAATTGACCGACTTCAAAAAAAAGAGGTGCTCAATTCGTTTGTATTTTTGTGAATATTATTCTTATTTTTATGAATAGTATATACCTCAACTGTGGTTTTATACAAACGAGTGTTCGTCCAGTGGTAGAAATTCTTTTATTGATGACACTAAAGCTCCTCAATAGCCACTAAACAAAAAAAAAAAAAAAGAAATCCGGTTGACAAACAGAGTAGAAAAAGATATTGAACCGTTTTTTTTTTTATCTATTTATGTGTAAAATACAAGTAAAGATGGAGTAATAATTAATTACTTTTAAGTGATGTTGATGTTGGTGTATATAATAATAATAATAATAATAATAATATCCTTTATTGTACACCACAAAGAAACAAAAAAAAACAAAAAAAAAAGAACACAGAAAAGATGCACAGCAGGCGGCCTTATCGCTGGAAGCGATCTCTTCCAGGCAACCTTCAGGTGGAGGAGTAAGTTACATAAAAACGGTAGGCGGTGTACTTGCTTTACACGTTTATATATATATATATATATATATATATATATATATATATATATATATATATAAATACTTATAGATAAATAGATACATATACAAATCCATATATAGATATAGATAGTGTACAGTGCTACAAGGATCATTTGGCACTTCGGTGACATTGACATGAGGGCGTGGGTGTGAAATTAGGGTTTTCTTTTATAAAAAAAAAAAACCTCCTAACCTCTCTAACACCACTTAATGTTTTGAGATATTTTTATTGAAATAAAAACACGAAATATCCACAACAAAAGCATCTCCAACTTCTCTCAAAAGTGACGCTTTACAAGATGGCGGCGTAAGTTCTGATTTCCGCCACGTGCCAAATGATCCTTGTAGCACTGTACTTTTTTTGGTAATTCTTATTAACGTTAAGAGTATAATATATTAATGTGAATTTTTACATTAGTCGTAACAATTATTCGGAACACTATATTTTTGATAGTTTTTACTACAATGGAGGTTTATTTATCATATGATTCTGAAGTAATTTTAAATTCTTCTATGATAGAATGCAATTATTTGCAAGCGCCTGTTAAATTTTGCGAGCAATATCCTACTTCGCGTTTTTCCTTTTGTATACAAGTTTAATATTCCCTATACGTTCACCATTCTTCACGATCCAAGATTGCTGCAAACGGTTCTATTTAATATTATTGACATCTTCTTATTTAATATTATTGACGTATTATATGTTTATTTATTAGGTAGGTAGGTACTTACTTAAAACGTATGTCAAGAAGATGAAATATAAAAAGTATACATACTTAACTCTCTTAACAAACATATCGAAATAAAGCTTTATGCATTTAAAACCTATAAAATATTCTTCTCCTCTTCTCGTCAACCTCAGCACCTTTAAAAAGTAGCATAATGTGTCCGGTGCTATATGGTACTTTTTACTACCATATGTCAATATGGTACTTTCTTATAGTTATATCAAATTATTTTCATAGAATGTTAGTATGGTTTAAATTTTAGCCAGATAAAATTTGTCATATTTATAATATTACAATCTTTGCCACCATTTTTGCACCCTTTTAGGGATTAATAATACCTTTTTAACGTCCCACTGCTGGGCACAGGCCTCCACACAATATGAGTCCATAGCCCGTCAGTCCATAGTTTACCACGCTGGCTAAAATATGTTGATTGGCGAACTTCACATGTCTTTCAAGAACTTGTTAGGTTCTTTCAGACATGCAGGTTCCTTTATGATGTTTTCTTTCACCATAAGACAAGAGGTATTATAGTGGTGGTAGTTGTTATGTTGAAAATTATTCACACATGATATTTAAACGTGTGAGACCCTGGATTTAAACCCGCTTCACTTGATTCCCAAAGCAAGCGTGTTACCACTGGGGTACCATTTCCTCTCAGGCGGGACATATAACTTTATATAAATATTTTAAATATAACTATCTTTTCGGATTACTACGCGAATTTCTTTTGATTTTTGGTTCCCGACGTTTCTAATGTCTAATGTCTAACCTTAGTTTCTCCCGTGACCATGATTGCTGTAAAGGATTCGAAACGTAGGTACCAAAAATCAAAATAAATCCGCGAAATAATCCGAAAAGATAGTTTTATTTAAAATGGCAAATATTCGCGTAAATCTAAGAAAGTATCTATATAAATATATTATTATGTCTATATGTAGGTGTAAGTTTATATATTAAACTCCAAACTTTTCGAAATTCCATAAAATAGTTACAAGCGACATTTAACAAAATGAAATCTTTATTCGATCACTAAGCAAAGTTGGTTACTGTTAACTTATTTATATGTATTTTAATGCATTGTCTGTACTGTGACATTTAAGAAATGAGGATAGTGCAATAGATGGTTATTCAATTGGTTGCGGGAAGTGCGACGCGTGGTCTGGCAAGTGGGACACTTGTATTTATGATATAAGAGCGATTTAATAACATAGTAGTTGTTTGTTTGGAATATCACATTTGTTATGTATCAGAGATGGAAAACTATATATTTTGAAATGCTTAATAAAATTGAAAACAAAATATGTAATGCCATTAGAATAAATTGTTATTTGTGTTTAAGAAATTTGGTATTGATTTGTGTATTTACTTAAGCACACATATTGCAATTACATAATGTGTTCATAACATTCGTTTGTTTTATAAATACATACTTTAGAATGTTGGTAAAACGTATATATATATATATATATATATATATATATATATATATATATATATATATATATATATATATATATATTTGTTGTGTTTGTTATTGTCAGGAGGAGGTTCTTACATTAAAAAAAAAATAAGAAAATTACGTAGGAACTTAGAAAATGGGGATGAAAGTTTGTATTGGGAAGCGAGCTAGGGACGAACCCGAGCGAAGCGAGGGTGAATCGCTAGTTTCTTATATTAATGTGTCATTATATTATCTTATTATTTGCTATATTAATTACGGTGTAATGTTTCCGTAATTCTTCTAAAAATATTTACAGTTTTGATGAATGATGAATTTTAGTGTACTTGTAGCTCCTAAAATGGTTCTTAGCTATGGTACTTGGTAGATGGCGCTGTTGCCGATTCAAATTTTTTTCTTTCTCGCATGAAAAATATATAATCCTAAATATTTAGCTCCCCAGCACCACGCAATGGCTATTTCGATATTTTTAATCATTGTAGTTATTAAATATAATTTGTGACAAGAAATTTAAATAAGTGTACCTATTCAAAAAATATATTTTGGCACCACGCTACGACAACATATATTATCTGGGATACGTACTTCTAATTCTTTTTAAAAATAATTAATCTTCTATCAGCCCTCTGCGTCTATAATGCAGTACCATACATAAAATAATATTGGGCCAAGAGAACTCGACTTAAATAGATAAAGACGATATTTTACTATGAAAATAATTAAGTATTCGCTTCCACCTATGTATTGTACTGTTCGCCTGCAGTCACTCCTCTCTATGTCAAAACCTATTACAAGGCGCCCTTTTCCAGCGCGGTACCACAATGAAAAAATCAAGAAACGTTTAATATCGAGTCACTATTGAGTATTGTCGTCAAACCATGTCTGATGCGTACATTTTTAAGAGTATTGAATATTTGATAAATAAAAAAGCTTTCTCGATCATTTATAAAGTAAATAAAAAGAAAATATTTAAGTTTTGCTTTTAATATAAAACGCAATTACTATAACTTATTAGTTAGTAGCGACTCACCGTCGCTTCGTTTGGGTTCGTCCCTAGGTATATTTTTTTTGAGCGGAACCCTAACTCTTTTACTGAAATAAAAGTAGCCTAAGTTACTCCTTATAACATCAAGTACCTACCAGTGAAAGTCCCGTCAAAATCGGCCCAGCCGTTTCGGAGATTAGCCGGAACAAACAGACAGACATAAAAATTTTAAAAATTATGTTTTTGTTATAAATAATACCGTATATAATTCCATATGTATTTAGTAATAAGCTGTTATTTTGACGTTACAAACGGACACTTCAATTTTATTTATCTGTATAGATTACAGATAAGGAATAGGCTATTTAGAAATAAATGCCTTAGTATTATTTTAAGTAAATTATTATTATTTTTATAGGCAGCACGTTTAGGAAGTTACGTTAAAGAAAAATATAAATTAGATTCAACTATGCACTAAAAATATATGTATTTATCGGTATTTCATAATAAGTTTTTGTCATAATTATACTAAAATATACGATGATATACAAAAACATAGAAGTATCAGTTTTTATATAAAAACTAGCGACTCACCCTCGCTTCGCTCAGGTTCGTCCCTAGCTTGCATTAAATCACGATTGATCAGTTTTCGACCGGAGAGGAAAAATGATTAAATTACTAAAATGGCTATTAAAAAATAAGGGTTTATCGTAGAAGGGTGAAAATTGAGGATTGTATGTATTTTTGTATGTTGTATCATAAAAAAATAGAAATTAAAAATTTTGTCTAAAAATTAAAAAAAAAAATTTAGGGGTGGACTACCCCTAACATTTAGGGGGATGAAAAATAGATGTTGGCTGATTCTCAGAGATACCGGATAAGCACAAAAAATTTCATCAAAATCGGTCAAGCCGTTTCGGAGGAGTATGGCAACGAAAACTGTGACACGAGAATTTTATATATTAGATGAATGATACGTTTGTCTCGTTATACTAGAGCATTTCTAAACTATTTGAACGGTAGTGTTGGAAATTAGACCAGTTAACGTACTGAGTAATTACACCTAGTCCCCAGGTACACTGTTGAAAAACTCCAATAGGATCTCGTCAAAAGCGACAAAAGCCACATAGAAACCAATAAATATTTATTGGTAAAGCCATGGTGGGTCGCTAGTTTATAGTATAAAGCCCAAAAGCCGGAGAAAATAACAGGAAGTTCACTTAAAAAGTCATCCTGAAGATCTATTTATAAAATTTATCCATTAAAATAAATTGAATAATAGCATAGAACGATCTGAGAAATCGTCATAGTATTCTTGAATCTAGAGTCTAGATAATAATGTACAATGTTAGCTATGATGTGTCATGTGACAATGAATAAAGTAGTTTAAAAAAGTCATGTAGAGATATAGTTTTTTTTTTAAAAACAACGATTGTATTATGTACAGAATATAGACCCTAAAACATAGTTATTGAAACTTTTATCTGTTTGTCCGTATGTTTGTTTGAATCGATTTTTACTAAATTTTGTGTAGTGATAACTTATCAATCGGGTCAAGATTTAGGGTACCTTTTACTAGAGGAAATCCTTCCATTTCCACGAGAAAGTATATACAATAACTAGTCCTGTGAAGTCGACCTCAGAAAGAAATACATAGCTTAAGCCAGCTAAACCAATACTCAGTAGAGGCAAAAACTGTAGGTCTTTAAAACTCTTCCAGAAATTTCCGCAATAGCACATGTCTATTTCTTATGGTAAACTCACAATAACTATTTTTATTTATTTTAAAACGTACCTAGAGACGCACGTGAAGCGAGGGTAAGTCCCTAGTTCATACTAATATTATAAATGTGTAAGTGTGTTTGTTTTTTGTCTTTCTTTCACGTCGAAACGGAGTGACAGATTGGCGTAATTTTTTGTGTGGAGATAGTTGGAGGGCTGGAGAGTAACATAGGCTACTTTTTATATCGGAAGATTATCTCATTCCCACAGGAAAACACGTTATAATGCAACCCAAAAAATATTTATGATCAGAATTACGTAAAACTTAGTATTAATGCTCTTCAATACAATTAAATAAATACGTGTTTTAGCATTTTTCGAAATTCATCCCTTAAGGGGGTAAAATAGGGGATGAACGTTTGTATGAAACCTAACTTTTTTGAATTTTTATAAGACCCGCGAAGCAGCTGGTTCTGCTAGTAATTTATAAATATTGAAAATTGAAATGTCTACGAGACTTCGTAATAAAATTCTACCATAACAAAACATTTAATGTATGGACGACAAAAGTTTGAGGGCGTTCACCTTACACATCAGTTTCAAGTGGAAAAGATTAATAATTTCATTTTGGCTATTAAAATCCACATTCTAAATTTTGAATAGTAATGCTTAAAAAGGCCTTCTAACGGTTACGGCGACCAATATCACTGAGATTAATCAACAGCAGGATATTTCATAGTGTAATGCGTGTGTGTGCAGACATAAGGGCACTCTTTATTTTTAATCTCGTACTCCAATGGACGACAACATAACAAGATATGACAACCGATAAGATGTAAAGCCGTAGGAACGACAACTTAACGTGTTAATCAAAAAACTCAGTATCTATTAAAAGAAAACTGTACAAAATGCAAACATACCATGTTATAAATATTCAGTTATATTAATAAACTAGCAACTCACCCTTGCTTCACTTGGGTTCGTACCTAGTTACGTTTTAACGTTTAGTATAGACTAGCAACTCACTCTCGCTTCGCTTCGGGTTCGTCTCTAGACAAAAACAAATTTATCCTACGGGAACCGTACATTTTTCCGGGATGACATATACCCTAAAGCCTTCCTCGATAAATGGACTATCCAACACAAAAAGAATTTTTCAATTCCAACCAGTAGTTCCTGAGATTAGCGCGTTCAACCAAACAAACAAACAAACAAACAAACAAACTCTTCAGCTTTATAATATTAGTATAGATTTCGCAGAGATTAGATATTTCCTCACAGTAAAAAGTATCTTACATGTCATCAAAATACGGTGACAGACAGACAAAAATTCTAAAACTATAGATTCGGCCTCTGTATCGATAATAATGTCTATTTACAATAAAATTTTCCAAGAAATATTTAATGTACAGATTCGGCTCAGTTAAAATTTTATTATATGTATAGATATAAACATTTTAAGTAAAACTATCTTTTCGGATATATTTTGAATTTTGGACCCCGATTTCGAAGATACTAATATCTATCATTTCTCTATTATATTATTTTTAACGTGGGTAACGCCGCAACTAAAAACAGTCTGGTGAAGTCAGTGCATCGCCGGCAGGTATCGACTTGTCTAGACTGTAAACTTTAGACTCTATTCCACAGAGAAATCCCCAGACGATGTGGAATTTATTTATACGCGTATTAATAATGTTAACGTTGACGTTATCGAGTCAAGCTGAATTAGTTAGTAGCCAAGGGAAGCAAGTTCGATTCCTCTTAAACTAATATTTGTCTGGAGTAGCAAAGGATATGGTACACTACATTGGTCTACAGTCTACACATATCAAACAGGATCAGTTTCTGCCGAATAGAAAAAATAAAGATCAATAAAGAACTGAACCGTTCCTTCGAATTGCCAATGGTCTTTTCTACATTGTGAGAGTTACTATAATGACTCTATGGAGGCTTGTAGACTCTTCTTATTGCATGGGAACCATTGAATATTATTTTTATTTTATTTTTATTTATTATAGGGAAACAAACAGTATTATAGAAAGTACAATTTACAGTAAAAAAAAGCACATATTTACCATAATACTTTCTTAGATTTACGCGAATATTTGACATTTTAAATAAAACTATCTTTTCGGATTATTTCGCGGATTTATTTTGATTTTTGGTTCCCGACGTTTCGAATGCTTTACAGCAATCATGGTCACGGGAGAGACTAAGGTATTAGACATCTCAAAAGCGTTATATACTTGTTACAGACAGTGCCTACCCACAAATTTACAAAAAATGATTTTGAAAATTCAAAAATGGCACCAGAGTACCTTACAATATTTGTTGATTTTAATTCTAAACATATTAAAAATATTAAAAAAGTTTAATAAGTATTATAATTAAATATTATTTGTTTAATTTTAGCTGTTATTATTATAAATATTACAATATTTTAAAAACTTTAAGAATTAATAATGTAATATTATTTAGTGTTGCTATTACTATAATATGTCTAACCACAAAGAAAATCAAAATATTAATTATTTATTAAATACTAATTATTTATTAAAGTATTATTATTGTTTTATATGTAATTTAGAAAATTAAATTTTTTAATTTAGATTTCTAATGTAATTTTAAGATAGAATATTAAGCAACACTATCTTCACAGATAAAATATATATTAATCTGAATCATTGTTATAGCGATCCACACAGTATGAACTAACTACATCTACAGGTCTGTTATCTTTGTTTTTGCTATTAGATTTTATTATGTTTATTACAGGATCCCACGATGATGGTAGTACCCAGCCATCTTCCCTATTGAAGTTTGGATGTTTTTTAATTTCAATAGCTTCGCGAATCATCCTGGGGCGATAACGGCTTTCTTTCGCAAGTATTTGTGGATTATCAAAGCGAATGTAGTGGCTTGGGCGATCCTGGCTATGTTTACAGACTGCAGATGTTGTATTGCGACGGTGCTTCACATCAGCTATGTGTTCTTGTGTGCTAAAAAACATCCAAATTAAATTAAAAAACATCCAAACTTCAATAGGGAAGATGGCTGGGTACTACCATCATCGTGGGATCCTGTAATAAACATAATAAAATCTAATAGCAAAAACAAAGATAACAGACCTGTAGATGTAGTTAGTTCATACTGTGTGGATCGCTATAACAATGATTCAGATTAATATATATTTTATCTGTGAAGATAGTGTTGCTTAATATTCTATCTTAAAATTACATTAGAAATCTAAATTAAAAAATTTAATTTTCTAAATTACATATAAAACAATAATAATACTTTAATAAATAATTAGTATTTAATAAATAATTAATATTTTGATTTTCTTTGTGGTTAGACATATTATAGTAATAGCAACACTAAATAATATTACATTATTAATTCTTAAAGTTTTTAAAATATTGTAATATTTATAATAATAACAGCTAAAATTAAACAAATAATATTTAATTATAATACTTATTAAACTTTTTTAATATTTTTAATATGTTTAGAATTAAAATCAACAAATATTGTAAGGTACTCTGGTGCCATTTTTGAATTTTCAAAATCATTTTTTGTAAATTTGTGGGTAGGCACTGTCTGTAACAAGTATATAACGCTTTTGAGATGTCTAATACCTTAGTCTCTCCCGTGACCATGATTGCTGTAAAGCATTCGAAACGTCGGGAACCAAAAATCAAAATAAATCCGCGAAATAATCCGAAAAGATAGTTTTATTTAAAACACATATTTACCAGTTGAGTTTCCACAAATAAGAAACACATAATTAGCAGAAAGAGTAGAAAGTATTAGGCTAAATTATATTGTTTTAAGTATAATCGGAGTCAACTGAAGTTAAATTATTATTGAAGCAAGTTATAAAGTTAACTCTTATTTGAAACTATTATTGCTATAGGTATAGTATACAATGTGCGTATTTTTCACAAACTATTCGAAAGCGCTTGCAAAAGCCCATTTGAATTAAGTATTATTTTTAAATTGATTTGACGTTTAGATAATAATTTGGAAAGATTAAATTTATTAAATACTTAAACTAAATCTGTGAGGTCATAATATTTTCTTAGATTTACGCGAATATTTGACATTTTAAAATTTTGGAGAGACTCTCCTATGACCTGATTGCTGTAAAGCATTCGAAACGTCGGGAACTAAAAATCAAAATAAATCCGCGAAAAAATCCGAAGAGATAATTTTATTTAAACTGTAAGGTTATGGTAAAATATATATGTGAAGCCATACATAATAAAGGTATAATAAGGAATTGAAAAGTTTGTATCTTCAACATTTACTCTTTCCTGTGAACGTTTCGTCATTATGATAAAAATAGCAAAAACATCGTCTTGATAATAAATTTTATATAATTTCTTGTCTTTTAATTTATTAAGCAAAATTAAATAACGTACATATATGCTTATAAGTAATTATTTAAGAAAATAAGACTAAATTAATAGACTTACTTGCACTTCACTCAGGTCACCTGATGCTTAACAGCTTATTTGCTACTGTAGGTCACAAGGATATACATATATGTCATATCTCTGTAATCTGTGTACTAAATTTCATCCAAATCCATCCATTTTAGCGTGAATGAATAACAAACTCACACGTACAGATAAACCTCTGAATTTAATATACCTAATAGTAGTCCGATACAACAAAGAAAGAATTCAATAACGAATTATAAAGGAGCGTTCCATTCCATTCCTTTATACATAAATAGAAAAACTCGTTACCCGCAGACGAGTAACAAATAGAATTGCAAATTTTAATACAACAGCATCAAGTTGTGTACAGATCAATAGTCAATCATACAACGGCAGCGACGCTGACAGACAGCTTGACAGCCGCGAGTGCACTCGACGGTTCATTTCCTATTGAAACCAATATCTACTACAATCTATCGGCTTTTTAAAATAGAAACGTATTTTTAGACTACGTTTGTAAAGTGTAAACCTTTTCAAGTAATAGGTGTTTCATATACTTTTGATGTATAAACGTTTCAAAATATCGGCCATACCTGTTCGAGATGAAACTTTGAGAATTCTTTGATCTTAATAAAATATGAAATGTTTGTCAGGAATTTTTGACGCATATGCACCATAAAAGTTTTATGGGAGTTCAAAGATATTGATAGTAATATTTTTGAGTATGAATCACGAAAACTCCATTAACATAAGGAAAGGATGTCCAAGGGTGGAGTCCCCGAAGGACTTGGAACGAAGCCTCAGTAGTACGTACACACACACACATACACACATCAGCCTCTATCCGTCCACTGCTGGACATAGGCCTCTCCAAATGCACGCCACTTCGATCTATCTTGGGCTTCTCGCATCCAGCTCCTGCCAGCCGTCTTGCGTATATCGTCACTCCACCGTGCCTGGGGACGCCCTCTATCCCGTTTGCCAGTTCGCGGTCTCCACTCCAGGACTCGTTTACTCCAGCGGTTGTCGGTCCTGCGACTGATATGGCCAGCCCACTGCCACTTCAGCTTGCTAATCCGGTGGGCTATGTCGATCACCTTGGTTCTCTGCCGGATCACCTCATTTCTGATGCGATCACGCAGAGAAACGCCGAGCATAGCCCTTTTCATAGCCCGCTGAGCGACTTTGAACTTGTGGACCAGCCGTACCGTCAGTGTCCACGTTTCGGCTCCGTAAGTCATAACGGGTAGGACGCACTGATTGAAGACTTTCGTCTTTAGGCACTGTGGGATCGACGCTGTAAAGACTCGACGTAGCTTCCCGAATGCTGCCCAACCCTACTGAATTCTTCTGATTACCTCCCCCTCGAAGTTGTTTTTACCCAGCTGCAATGTCTGCCCGAGGTAAACATATTTTTGAACAACTTCGAGTACGTTTCCGTGCATTGCAATCGGTTCCGGTAGTACATGCTCGTTGAACATGACCTTGGTTTTGTCCAAGTTCATCCGTAGACCGATGCGTTCAGAAGAATCAGCTAGGTCGTTCAACATCTGTTGTAGGTCCTGCATCGTTTCCGCCATTATGACGGTATCGTCAGCAAATCGCAAGTGCGAGATGTACTCGACATTGATGTTGATGCCACGTCCTTTCCAGTTCAGCGTCTTGAACATATCCTCCATTGCATTTGTGAACAATTTCGGGGAAATAACGTCCCCTTGTCTCACTCCTCGATGCAATGGTATAGGACTTGTTTGCTGATTCTGTACTTGGACGGACATAGTGGCGCCTTCGTACAGACATCTCATCACTTGGATGTATCGCCAATCTACTTGGCAACGCTGCAGGGACTCCAGAACGGACCAGGTTTCAATCGAGTCAAAGGCCTTCTCATAGTCCACAAATGCTAGACACAGGGGCTGATTATACTCTTCGGTCTTCTGTATAATCTGCCGCACTGTGTGGATGTGGTCTATGGTGCCGTATCCGCTCCTAAACCCAGCCTGTTCCGGGGGTTGAAATTCGTCGAGTCTTCGCGCAAGACGGCTCGTGATCACTCTTGAAAACAGCTTATATACGTGGCTTAAAAGAGAGATGGGTCGATAGTTCTTCAGCTGGGTCTTGTCTCCCTTTTTGAAGAACAGGACGACCACACTCCTACTCCACGCCTCCGGAGTTCTCCCTTCAAACAGGACGGCGTTAAAAAGCTTTTGGAGCTCCCTCAGTACGGGTTTACCTCCTGCCTTTATCAGTTCTGTTGTAACGTCATCCTCTCCAGGGGCTTTTCCATTTTTAAGCTGCCTAAGAGCGATCTCGATTTCGCCGATGCTGACTTCTGGCAGGTCTTCGGTGTAGTGGCGTGTTAATGTAGCTCTAGAATACTCATTTTCGGGATCAGGACGAGATGCATGCGAAGCGTATAACCGGCCATAGAATTTCTCCACTTCCAAAAGGACTGCCGGCTTCGAAGCAACAACTTCTCCACTTTCTGTGGTCAGCTTTGTCAGGTGGCTTCTTCCAAGAGATTGTACGAACACCTTGGATCCCCGGTTCTGCTCGATCGCTCTTTCAATCGAAAGAGTATTAGAGCACCGCAGATCGTGCCGTACGTGCTTGCTGATCTCTCGGTTTAGAGCCCGCTTTGCTGACGGAGTGACGGGTGGGTTTTCACGTCGTTCCTTCATTAGCCCTAAAGTCTCTTCCGAAAGCTTCGACTTCTTGCCCTTACGCTGCATTTCACAAAATCTCGTGCCTTCCTCCCTGAGGATCCGAACCACATTTTTGAGGTTCTGGTTAACGTCTGTTGTGGTTTCCACGGCAGCGAATCGGTTTTCCAGGTTGGACTGAAACGTTTCAGATCCCATCGTGATTTGGAGCGGAGTAGGTCGGAGCCTGGCCTTCATCAAACGGACACGTTCGGCTTTAAAGTCGATATTCAGAGAGCCTCGGACAAGTCGGTGATCACTGCCGGTGTTAAACCTGTTGATCACGGAGACGTCTCTGAATATGTGCCTTTTGTCCGTTATGATGAAGTCGATCTCGTTTTGGGTCTTAGCGTCGGGGCTCTGCCACGTCCACTTCCTTTGGGGCTTCTTCTTGAAGAAAGAGTTCATCAAGAAGAGCCCCTCCCGCTCGAGGAAGTTAACGAACATTTGCCCCCTAAGGTTCCTGCTTCCAAATCCATGGGATCCTACTACCGATTCGTTGCAATTCTGTACTCCCACTTTAGCGTTGAAGTCTCCCATAATAACGTTGTAGTGGGTCTTTGTAGTGAAGTGGAGGGCTCTCGATATATCGTCGAACATTTCCTCCACTTCGTCATCCGAGTGTGTCGAGGTCGGTGCGTACACTTGCACCACCTTGAGGCTATACCTCTCAGTGAGCTTGATGATGAGGTACGCTACCCTGTTCGACACACTGGAGATTTCTACAACGTTGTCGGCGAGAGACTTATTGACCAGAAACCCTACACTACCTTGGGAATGTTGGTCTCCTTCACGGAAGTACATTAGGTGGCCCGACTCGAGGGTTATGGTGTCCTCCCCCTCTCTTCGGACTTCACATAACCCGAGAATATGCCACCTAATTTTCCCAAGTTCAACCTCAAGTTGCGCCAGATGCGAGTCAAGCCGTAGCGTGCGTTCTGTTATGGGTCCCTGGATAAGACCCTTTTTAAAAAAAAGATTTATTTATTACTGAAAACACTTTAATAACTTGATTAATTAATTAATACAATATTAAGAGGAGCTAATGCTCGCGACCGACGATACTCTCGAACTAAAGTTACTTTTAATTACATGACTTATATATAGAGTACAAATGACAATGGTCAGTAGGGCTTTATCATAAGTAAGCAATAACCCATACAGCCAAGGGGTATAACACCTCCCCCGTTAAAATAAACTTCGGACTTCCTTTTTAAACCGAAGTTTATGAAAATTAAACGTTACATCTGATTGATGGATAAGAGGGTTGTTCTTCCATCTCTAAGTTAGTATTGTCAGGGTTATTTTCATCTTTTAATTCTATATTAAGGCCCAATGATTTATTACATTTTTTATAACAGTATGTAATCTTAATACTAATAAAATAAGCTAATACAAGAATAATAATAACCAATATAATTATATTTAATGTAGAATAATGTGTCCCATATTTGATTATATGAGGCATATCTGTATCTATTTCAGTTTCCAATAATTTTCTTTTTAATGATTCTTTTTGAATTGTTAAATTGTCCAAATCAATTTTTTCTAAATTAATAGGAGACACATTGTCCTTAACCTTATCTAACTTAAATTTATTACAACAAGTGTCATTAATAATATTATAATCAAAGGTAATTATCTCCGGATGTATATTTTTATTAATTTTTCCAATCAATACAGTGTTTTTATTATAGCCAATGCAGGATTGGGGTAGGCTCAAAATACCTGTTCCCAATAATATATTTTCACGATGTATTTTCCACTTTTGACACTCTATTACTATTTTACTACTTTCAGACTGAATAAATATCCATTTATTATTATTTAAGTTTTTCCAAATATCAACTTTACCATATATAAATTTCGTTTCACACTGGTCGGGAAGTTTATCAATAACCTTTGATAATAATTCACTTTCACAAGTAATCTTAGAATCAGTTGCATATACATTAGGAACGTCGCATATAAAATGTTCATGACTTATAATTAAACAATTATTCAAACTGTCCAGATCAAAATAATGGTTTTTATCAATCGTTATTGCGATATATTTAGTACTAGGGATTATCAGACTGAAGGTCTCTGGGTTATTAACATTATGCGGTGTAGGTAAAGGTATATTATGATATAATTTATATAATTTATTAGACACTAGCGGTATTTGCAATACAAATACTAGTCGTGGTTTCATAAAATAAGATGATACTTTGGAAATATTCATAATAATATGCATCATATTAATTTCAAGAGGGACCGGTAGTTCGAGTCCTTGTGGTAAATATCGAAAAGAATCGACTAGTTCTTTATGGAGCTGTGTCGGTGTCATTATTGCCGGGTGCAGTTTATTCAGACTGCTGAACATTATGGCATTTATAATATCTTCTAATTGAAAAGATAAGGTAAGAAGGGACATTTCAAGATTGCTAAATAACTCGTTTATACTTAACTGTAACTGAACTTTGTCGGTAGCAATAGATATATTTTCTACTACTGAAGAAAATTTATTAATCGCTTCATTTAAATGATATTCATTAATTTTTTAATTTACGTAATTAACCCGATGCTAAAATTAACTAAACCTTAAGTTGAATATAATATAAAAATAAAAATAAAAGTAAACGTAAATAAAGTGTAAAAATTAAAACTTATATCTAACTAGTTTGCAACTTCATAAAGTATTACTAGATCTATCAGCTAGTTTTACTTGATCATAATGGTGAGTAACATGTCGTCTATTGATTAATAGTGATAACGTATTGTTACCAAGAATTTTCACGATTTTATAAGGTCCCTTCCATAAAGGAGATAAGGCCTTCCGCATTCTTAAATGGTTTTTTAGGTAAACATAATCACCTATTTTATATTGCTGTGGTTTACTATGAGAGTCATAATAGTTTTTCGAATTGTTTTTAGAATTTTGTATGTTTTGAATTGCCTTTTCTCTTGAGTATTTAAGACGGTTTTGTAGCATCTTTACATATTCTGGATAGGTTGCTCCAGGTGATTCCTCGAAAATAGAATTTGGAATAAAAGGCTTGTGAGCAAACATTAGCTCATAGGGTGTAAAATGAGTAGTGCAATGAACACTGGTATTATAAGCTAACATTGCAGTGTAGACGTAACGAGGCCAATCAGTTTGTCCTTCGTTGACATATGATTTCAGATATTCCTTCAGGGTGGAGTGACTTCTTTCCAGCGCTCCTTGCGTTTGTGGGTGGTAAGGCGATGACCACAACTGTTTAATTTTTAAAAATTTGCAAGTTGTTTTAAATAGTTCTGCTGTAAAATTTGTTCCTTGATCGGTAAGGATCATTTTAGGAATTCCGAACATAGCAATAAAATGAAGAAGACATTCGCTTGTCTCTTCTGCAGTCGTACTACGAATTGGGTAAGCCACAGAAAATTTAGTAAGATCGTCTTGAAGTGTGAGAATGTATTTTAATTTAGCTGTCCCAGATTCTGGAAGTGGTCCTACTATATCTAAGCTAACACGTTGCCAGGGAGCAGTAGAAGTACTAGTTATTTGCATTGGTGCTCTGTTTATTTTTCTTAAGGCTTTATTTTCTTGACATGATTTACAGGCTTTAACATATGTCTCTATATCTTTTCGCATACCTTTCCAATAATACATGTCTTTTATTCTGTTATACATGCGGACAGAACCAAGATGTCCTGCAATGGGTATATCATGATTATCCCGTAATATCTTTTTTATTTCAGTAGGTGAAGGATAAATTATGTTATTATGATATATATTTATTTTTATGTCAGTATTATGGAAAAGATACATCAGCATATTATATATCTTAGTAAATGAATGTTTTTCAAAGGGATTTTTAAAATCTGAAATTGCTATTTCATTTATATTTCCGAATATTAACAATCTATTTCTGGCGTTTTCCAGAGTTTTAAATATTTCGGCATAACGTGATTCATCAAAATGATGTACTCTAGTGAAAAGAAGAAGATAGGTTTTATTGGTTGATTCTATTATCTGGAAAGAATGTAATTGTCTTTCTGCTTCTACAATCTCTTTTGAATTTTCATGGTTACCTAAAATCTCTTCTATATAAGGATTAGATTCATCAAGGTCTATTGAGGTAGGTATTATTATAGTTTTTACGGTAGTTTTCATCAAACTTTCATTATGTTCTATAATTTGTGTATTAAAATTTCTATTTTTTTCAGATGTTGCTTTGAGAAATGTTGAATAGTCATCAGTAGATGGGCTTATTTCTCGACTTGGTAAGTCAATGGGTTCAACGACAGGTGAACCAATAGGCTCTGCAGTTGGAGAACCAGCAGGCTCTTGCGAAGGTAAGTCAACTTGTTCTGAAGAAGGTAAGTTAATTTCTTCTGGAGAAGGTAAGTTAAATCTCTCTCGTTCTGGAGAAGGTAAGTTAATTTCTTCTGGAGAAGGTAAGTTAAATCTTTCTTGTTCTGGAGAAGGTAAGTTAATTTCTCCTGTATCAGAGAGAATTTCATCTAAACGGAAAGAAGGTGGAGAAATTAGCAATTCTTCTAGATCTCTATCAATATTCATATTTCCTTGTTCAGAAACTTGAGGAGATTCTGGATTCATTTCATTTGTATAAACTGAAACTGGGTTCACTGGGTATCTTGAAAGAGCATCAGCATTTGAGTTAACTTTTCCTTTTTTATACTTTATATTGTAATTATATTCTTCTAGTTTCAGTCTCCATCTTACTAGTCTGGATCCTGGATCCTTACAGTTAAAGAGCCATTGGAGGGGTTTATGGTCTGTGACAATGGTGAAAGTATTTCCATACAGGTAAGGTCTAAACATTTTAGTACCAAAAACTATTGCTAGACATTCCTTTTCTGTAGTGCTGTAATTTGTTTCAGCTTTATTAAGAGTACGGGATGCAAATGCAATGGGACGGTCTTTTCCTATTTCTCCTTGAGATAGGATTGCTGAGATGGCGTATTTCGACGCATCACAAGTGAGAACAAATGGCTTGGTAAAATCTGGATAAGAGAGTATAGGAGCTGTTAGTAATTTATCTTTCAAGGTTTCGAATGCAAGTTGCTGTTCATTATTCCAGGTAAATGATGTGTTCTTCTTTAGAAGTGAAGTCAGGGGTTTAGCTAACATGGAAAAGTCTGGAATGAATCTACGGTAGTAGGAAATAAGACCTAGAAAGGATTTTACGTCCTTTGGAGTTTTTGGAGTAGGAAACTCTTTCACAGCTTTAACCTTGTCAGGATTTGGTCTAACTCCTTTGTCTGTAATTATATGACCTAGATAATTTACTTCTTTACGGAGAAACTCGCATTTGTCCGGCTGTAATTTTAAATTGAATTGACGTAACCTGCTGAATACTTTTTGTAACTTCTCTATATGTGAATTTAAATCATAGGAATAAATGACAATGTCATCCAAATAAACATAACAGTGTATACCCTGGAGACCAGATAATACGGTGTTCATTAATCTTTGGAAGGTAGCTGGAGCGTTTTTCAGCCCAAATGGCATCCTCTTAAATTGAAAGTGTCCTTCTGGAATGGTAAAGGCTGTCTTATCAGCATCTTCTGGTGCTATTTGAATTTGGTGAAAACCTGACGCTAAGTCGAGAGTAGAAAAATATTTACTGTTACCTAATTGGTCTAGAATTTCGTTTATTTGAGGAATAGGGTAAGATTCGCCTATAGTTATATCATTAAGTTTTCGGTAGTCTATTACTACACGCCATTTTCTTTCGCCAGAGGCATCAATTTTTTTCGGTACAACCCATATTGGTGAAGACCATGGTGATACGGATGGCTGAATTATATCCTGATCCAACATCTTATTTATCTGTTTGTGTACTTCTTCTTTATGACACTGTGGGAACCTATATGATTTTGTATTAATGGGAATATTGGAGTTAGTTTTAATTTGATGTTTTAGTGCATTTGTATATGTCAGTTGGTCATCAGGTAAATGAAAAATATCAGAGTACTGAGAACAAATATCTAGAAGTTGTTCACTCTCTTCATGATTTAGATGAGATATTCTAAGCGAGTCTAGAACTTGTTCAGTTCTTTCTATTGTACTTTGACAATTGTTTACTAATTTTACATTCTGCGATGGAATTTTCTCTAATTTGAGTTGTAAATTAGAATTCACTTGGACAGGTTCCTCTGTAATATTTAATATAGTAATGTTAACTCTATTGTTAGGTTTCACTCTTACCATGCAATTTGAAATAAGTATTTTATCTGAGATTTTCTTATCCAATATTAATCCTTCTTGGATTTCAGGATTTACTACGGTGCATTCTATAACGGTTTCAGACCTAGGTTTTATTATATAGGTAGGTTCGTGAAACATAAGGTAAGTTTTATAGTTATTTATTTCTAAGCTATTGGAATTATAATTAATTTGACAGTTATATGTCATAAAAAGGTCAGTACCAATAATACCATCATATGGAAGCTGTAATTCGTCAAAAACATGAAATTTATGACATATATAGTTGTTACCAATTTTTAATTTTAAGTTTACGTAACCTAAACTTTTCAATGGAGGTTCATCTTTCGAATTTATTCCCCTAACAGAAATATTATTGGGGTAGATTTTTAAGGTGTTTGATAGTGCTGAACTTTTAATAAGGCAAACTGAGGCACCTGTATCTATTAATAATGACAAAGGTCTGGAACTTCCAGAAGTTGGCAATTTAATATGGGGTAAGTATCTATTATTATTATTTGTTATTTTATAAATCTTATTCGTGCCATTTTTAAGATTTTGTCGCGTCCGACACGTTGACGGGACAACTACTCGTTTAAAGTAGGCTGTTGACAGTCATAGTCGATGTCCTCGTTAGGTTTATCCTCAACGGGTTCATAAGTTTCTTCATAAGGGAATGACGTCCCTTCTTCTTCATAATAAGAAGGATTATCCTCTACAAAATTTATACGAGGTCTATTAAAGTTACTTGGATTTTTATTTCTAAAATGAGGCCTGAAATTATCAGTAGGTCGATTATTTTGATTAATTTGTCCTTGACCTTGAGGAGGTCTTGGGGTAAATGTGTTAGGCGCACTATAAGAATAACGCTGCAAAGGGTTAGAAGATCTATTCTGATCAACCTGCCTAGGTATATTATTAAAATAATTATTTCTTTGAAAACTATTACTATTTGTAAATTTATTTACTTTATTAGGTTTTTCAAAACATTCTGCCTTTTTATATAATGTTTTCTGAATTTTTTCCTCAGAAATTGCTAAGCTAATTGCTTCATTTAAATTTTTAGGCGATCTACACCTAACTATATTCGATATGCGTGGGTGCAGACCCATCAAGAAGTGATGGAGGGCTAGGTCCTCCATAGCAGCTGTTCTGCCTGGAATCTCTAATTTTTTAGTAGGATTCATAGAAATCTCTGTCAAAAGTTGAGATAAGATCGATTCAATTTTAATAGAAAATTGCGTAACATTTTCCACAGATGTTTGTCTACATTCCTGTAATTCACTAATTAAATGAGAATAATGTTTCCTTTGACTAAATTGAGTTTTCAGAAAATCTTTTAATTGATCATAAGATGTAAAATCTTTTATTGAGGCTGCTATTTCAGCCTTGCCTTGTAATTGGCTCAAAATATATTTAAATAAAATATGTCTTTGCGACTCCGATGCAAGTTCATACGCATTATTACAATTCGTCAAGAAAGAATTTATTGTATCTCTAGAACCGTCATATGGTTTAATAAATTTTAAAAGAATATTTAAATCGATGTCATTTACATTATATTTCTTTTCCGTTTTAGAGACGGCGGGCGAAGGCGCTTTTTCTCCGTCATTAAGCGGAAGAATCGGAATGTCGACTTTTTTCGCCATTTTATATTATTTTAATATTTGATCTGGATAATTTGTTACAAATTATTTTATTATTATATTATAGATATTACAAAAATATAAACTTAATAAAATAAACAAAACAATCAATAATAAAAGAATCAATCAGAAAAATAATAAAGGAGTATAAAATATTCATAAAGTATTATAACTTTAGTTTTAATAAAATATTCGTCAAAATAATATTTATATTATAAGAGTCTGAGATAGTCACAGTATTAAATTTCATATAAGTATTATAATGTCTTTAACGCGCAACTTCCAAGAATTGTTTTTATTGTAATACTATCTATCACTCACGTGTGGGCTACAAGTAACACGAACACGACGCGGGCGGCGACGAGCTGCATTCCTGTAGATAAGGCCAGACCTTGTATGCCAGCCAGCTCAGTGGTCACAGGTTCAAACCTGGCGTCGTTCCGGACGGGAGACGAACACGACACACGTACTAGGTCCTCTGCCAGTAGACGTAGGCGTCTCACTCTCTGGTGGACGACCTGAATTTTCACTTAACACTTTTTCACAGCTTTTCACAGCTTTTCACAACTTTTCACAACTTTTCACTTTTTATGGTGGTTCCCCACTTTAATTAGAAGTTACGCGGAGCCGAGAGTTCGCGGTCACTTAAGGCACAGGAATTTTCGTTAATCCTGGGGTATTCGGGACTATTACTATCCCAAGGTATCCGGGACTATTAGTATCCCACCGCTGCCACCAATTGTTATGGGTCCCTGGATAAGACCCTTTTTAAAAAAAAGATTTATTTATTACTGAAAACACTTTAATAACTTGATTAATTAATTAATACAATATTAAGAGGAGCTAATGCTCGCGACCGACGATACTCTCGAACTAAAGTTACTTTTAATTACATGACTTATATATAGAGTACAAATGACAATGGTCAGTAGGGCTTTATCATAAGTAAGCAATAACCCATACAGCCAAGGGGTATAACAGTTCGTTGTACGTCGCCAGGGTCAGTCGGTTTTGGTGGCCTCCCGTAGCCCGGAGATTCTTGGCACCCCCCGCCCCGCCGTTACCGTGGTCGCCACCTTGACCAGGAATAGCGGGGCCGCCGGGAACTGGGGGCCGTGGCTTTTGTTTTCTCTGCATTCGGAGGAATTGTCCATAATCGCCACGCTGGGCAGGCGGGTTGGCGATCGCAGGGGGGGCGTAGCTTCTCGCATCGGTGACGCTGCTGCCCGTCACCGGCCTGTTGCATTTAGCTACGCCTAGATGGATATACCGCCATCGGTCGGTCGCCAGAGCCTCGTCTGTCGGTCGGCAGGATGTACCGCGTGCAGGTGAGGTTGGCTTGGGGCGAGGAGGTGTTGGTTCGTCCCCTTACATCCCAGTAGTACGTACGATGTACTTATATGGTTATTGTAAATTCATAACTATTACCCTCTCACAGTGTCCATTTTTTTGAGGAGAACAGGTTTTCAGCACAGTCACTCTTTAGTGAAATGTTTTGTCATAAATGGTTATGACCTAGTTCATCTATAATAAATATTCATTTAATATTACATCGATAATTATTAATAATATTCTCGTTTAAGATGTAGTTTGATTTTTTAGTTGAACCTAGAAATCCTTACTGATAGATTTCAGCTTGGTCACACACAGACGCCTCGGATGGTTGATGGAATGACGAATGAAGCAACATACTATAAGCGGTAAAATGGTAAAACTCCAAAAAACAAAACTCCAACATCAAAATTTAATTTGCGAATTTTCTACATTAATTTCGATCATAATTGTGTTTGTTATTTGAAAGAATATCTGAAAATTATCATTAAGTTTCATTTCGTATAAATACGGGTTTGTATCTTCAATTCAACCCTTATGGGTTATAAACGAGCAGACCCATAGAGAATGACTAATAAATAAATTTGTTTCCGTCTGGTCGACGCTTAAAACCATTGGCTGGGAATAAAGAAGTCAGGAGTCACTTGTGTCTTTGTCAATAGGGTAAAAACGAACAAAAGAAAACATTATGAAAGACGCTAACAAAGTTATAGCGTGTGAGGTGCACAAAGGATTGCTAAAGAAAAATATCCTGTATAAAATCTGCGCAGGTATAAATAAAACTGTTTTAGCACAGTGTCGTTTTTTTTTTAACTGCAATGATGCTCGATTGTATAATTATTACAGGCTACATATTTAATTAAAAAAAAAAAAACAAAATTTAAATTTTAGCTGTCATAGCCAGTAGTAGCTTTACTGCTTGAAAAAAATACCAACCAACATTTAGCCATTTAGTCAATAAGTAAGAAAGTGTAACTCTATATATGGAACTAACAGCCAGCCAAGAGAAGAAAAATTGTGCAGTCACAATTTCAGTCATTCTGATCAAATTTAGTTTAAGACTAGCGACTCACCTTCGCTCCGGGTTAGTCCCTAGTTACGTTTTAAAGTTTAGTATAGATTTCTCAGAGATGAGATATTTTCCCACAGTAAAAAGTATCCTATATGTTGACTCAGATAACCAGCTATCATCATATCAAATTTCATCAAAATGTGTCCAGTGGTTTTCTCGTGATGCGGTCACAGACAGACAGACAGACAAAAAATCTAAAAACTATAGATTCGGCCTCAGTACCGGTAATAATGACTATTTCATTCAATAAGATTTTTCAAAAAATATTTAATGTACAGATTCGACTCAGTATTTTATTATATGTATAGATAAAAATTCTCGCAGGGAAAGTCGCACACAGCAACACGTTACCTATGTAAAATTTTAATATAGGTACCAACTTCAACTGAAACATGTGTGAATAATAATGTCAGAGGTGAAAATCGCATTCAATTCACAGAAACATGTAGTTTTAGTTTGATCCAAAGCTATATTACAAAGTGAAGACTTCCTAGAAAATTAATTTTGAAATTTCATTTTGAAATATATTGTTTATTTGGATGTTTATTGCATTTAGTTCTAAATTTTAGGAGATTATATTGCAAGAGAAATAAATGCTAGGTCTCATCTAATAAATCGTCGTATGAACATCCGAAACTAAATATAAATAAAACAGGTGTGTGATATTGTACAATAATTTGATCATGCATTTGATGAATTAAAGTTTTAACGAATAACCTGTAGAAACTGTAGAAACCCTTGGCCAATGTAGTCAAAGTGCTAAACACTTCTTAGAAGACATAACACCTCGTCTGATCGCCTCTATTGGTGACAGGAAGCTGGAGAATTTTTCGCCCGAAGAATCGGCATTGCCTTTCAGCGGGGGAATGCGGCTAGCATACTTGCACTATTTCACGTAAGACTTGTCTTCTATACATATACTAAAACTGTAGAGCTCGAATGTCTGTACATAGAAAAAAAAATGCTTAAATCCGAGTCAGGGGAAGTAAGAAGAGAAATAGAACAAATCCGGTTTTTTTATGGAGGTACCTTATATCCCCGGTCAACATCTTAGATACTTTTCATTCCGGAAAATAAAAGATTTCCCGTGAGATAGCTAAAAAACTATAGTAACTTATACAGCTTAGTACACAAGAACTACTGATTGGATTATAATGAAACTTTACTACAATATAGTTAATACATTTGAATAACAAATAGGCTACTTTTTATCCCTTTAAAATGTACGGTTCCCGTGGGATAGACTTGTTTTTTTTTGTCTAGAGGCGAACCCGGGCGAAGCGAGGGTGAGCCGCTAGTATAGTAATAATTAAGTGTACGTGTGTTTTGTATATATAATTAAGTATATTTGTAATTTTCTTTATTGTAAATAAATAGTTTGACGAATCGCAAATTTAACAACATAAAATTTTAGACTATTTAGAAATTGAAATTGTTACATCACCCCTATTAAATATGAAAGTAACTTCAAATATTGTTACGTTTATTAATATATTATATATGTATATAACTATACAAAATAAAAAGGATTTATGAAAATCCGCCAAACATCTCTCAAATAATACGTAATAGCATACCTAGAAATTAAAAAATAAATAAATAAAATGCTATTTGCCTGCGGAACCCAAATATAATAAAATAAAAAATACATCAATTTTACTATTTTTTGACCGATTTTAAATATAAGGAGGAACTTAACCATGTTTTCTATGTTTTTTGTACGTTACGCGGTTGTGAATAGATTTTCATAATATTTTTATTTTTTTTATAGGTGGTCACGCCTCAAGGAAAGTTCTATATAAATTTCAATAAACTATAAAAAAAAATTATCCGTACTGGTGAAATAATTACTTTTAAAGTGATTTTGTGGTTGATTTTCAATTAAAAAACGTTAATCAGAAAAATATAAATTTAACCAGTTCACAATATTATTTCACAGTGTAGTAATAGAATAAAAATATACAAAAACTAAAGAAATATCGAGAAATGAGAAAATGTGAACCTTTACTATATAGAATTATAATTTTAGATCCTTTGACCAGGTGTGTTGCACTGAAGTATCGCCGAGTGGGCGTTTACACCCTTATGGGGTGCGGGAGGTATGTAGAGGGTGGAAATGACGCACGAGTATTGCACGCTGTATACCTATACATATAAAATATAGTATTATTTGTATTAAATCTAAATTAGTATTATATATGAAATAGATCTATCTATCGTTTCGTTAGTTTGTTTGTTTCACACCTAAAATTATAAACTTATTTTGATGAATTTTTGTATAGAGATATTTGAGTCATTGTATAAGGAAGGGGCTAACTTTTCGCAAAAATAAAAACCAAACGGGGTGAAATGTTTGATAAAAGTTTGTACGGAGAACCCATCTTTTTTCGTCTCATGTTTATTATACGTTGGGGGGCTCGAGAGTGACACAGGTATCAAAAAATATTTATTGAAATTAATCTCATAGTATCCTATATTTTCTGTAAGCGCTAAGTAGCGAAATTGATCTCGGGCATCGAACATTTATTTTATAAAATGTTTGTATGAGTAATGTTAATGGCTAACACGGTACGATTGCGACCTATATATATATATATATATATATATATACTAGCTGACCCGGCAAACGTTGTTTTGCCATATAAATAATTTCCTATTACTAAAATGGCTATTAAAAAATAAGGGTTGATCGTAGAAGGGTGAAAATTGAGGATTGTATGTATTTTTGTATGTTGTATCATAAAAAAATAGAAATTAAAAATTTTGTCTAAATCTCATAGATACCGGATAAGCACAAAAAATTTCATCAAAATCGGTCAAGCCGTTTCGGAGGAGTATGGCAACGAAAACTGTGACACGAGAATTTTATATATAAGATATATATATATATATATATATATATATATATATATATATATATATATATATATATATATGACGGTATTCGAGAAACAATATTTTTGGTACTAATCAAAGTAACAACACCATTCTTTGTTATTTGACATATTTCAGTTTAAGAATCAATTGAAACACTTATTACAATAATCCTCCAGTAATCATTCATATGTTATTTAATATTAAATACAATAACAGATAAATAATAGTTATTATTATTAGATAGCGTCCATCTATAATTATACACCGGAATACCAATTATTATTTTCCCAATCAAAGCGCAGACAGGTAATGATCGATGCATATTATTATTCCTACCTACCTCACCCCATCTGGTCCGGAGGCTGCGCGATACACCGATCAATAGAGATGTGCCGCACCACCCATCCAGGGCCCAGTTTGAGCCCGGACGCCGTCGCAAACCTTTTGTAAAACGTTTTTGTATAATTTTTTAACATTTAACTGTGGTTTTTTAAAACCATTTATTAGATTTTTCGATTGTGCGCGCTCCGCGCTTTTCTGGAGATGGGAGTCTGCTAAAGGTGAGTATTTAGTTTTAAGACAAGTAATTCTTCGGGACAGTCTAGAAGAGCAAGGGCGAAATGAGCTAAATTAAAAAAAAATGTTATTATTTAATACTTTAAATAAAAAAAATCATTTTAACAATTTCCTCATCTAAATAATAAAATAATATTTTTTTTTTAATTTTTATCAATTTTAGATATAATTATGTATAATCAAATTTTATAATATATGAATGAAAATTATTTTAATTTGCGTGATATATGAATCTCTAATCTTTTTAACAACGTATGTAACGTCATTGATAGTTTAAAACTTAAATGCAATATATGGACGGAAGGTCAACGCCATCTATCGAGGAAAAACAATTTTGACCTCGCCCATTTCCCGACTCGATAATAACTTTAATGTTCATATTAATTTACAGAAACACATTAAGTTTAACACTTTTGATATTTTTATAACAATTGCGTGAAAATAATATGAAATTTATCATGTTTTATGACTTGTTCAGACTAAGACCAGAGCGGACGCCATTGTTAATTCAGATTGTGACAGATCGAAAATAGCGGCCATGTTTGCAATATTGACCAAGAAGGTTCTGCCCAGTTGGAATCTAGATAGTTATCAGCCATGGTTATTTGCGATGAACTAAAAAATATGCATTTATTTTAAAAGATTTGTAATTATAATTACAATACTACTATTTTATTCAAAAGTATAAGGGCTCGTGAACAATGATTGCTACTTTTTATTTTAATTTGATTAATTCTGTATTATAACAAAAGCGTTGAAAATGCCCATAAATCATAATTTTATATTCTTTCTCATCAATTTTAGTAAGTAACAATTTATAAATATAAATATGGATAGACACTTTAATCTATGTATATATATAAAACAAAGTCGTGTTAGTTCACCCTTTATAACTCAAGAACGGCTGGACCAATTTTTATGGTATTTGATTTTTTTTATTTCTCTTAGTCCGAAATAGGATAATAAGTATAAAAAAATCAGAAAATTCAAAAAAAAAAATTATATGGCTTACGCTGGCGAATAAGTATTTTAAGTACGAGTATCTATGTAAAACGTACCTAGCGTAAAACCCGAGCGAAGCGAGGATGAGCTGCTAGTTAGAAATAAAAAAACAATGCGATTGTATATAAATAAATTCGAGGCCAATTATTTTATCATGATTTTATGGCTCTGACTTTTAAAGTTCTGACCGTTAGTTATTACTTAATTTCCCGTAATTAACATAAAAAGAACTGGGTGCTATACCCATCAAAAAACTATTTGCGTGGCGTTTATCAGATGTCGGTTTTGTAATATTATCTATTGCGTGGCACAATGTGGCACGACTGAAATGAGTTCATATCAATTTATTTTAGTTCGATAAAAGAATTCTTACAACGAAATAAATAGATATATTCAGCCTTTTTTTTAACGTCCCACTGCGGGGCACGGGCCTCCCTTCAATAAGAGGGGAATCAGGCCATAGTCCACCACACTGGCCAAGTGCGGGTTGGTGGACTTCACATGTCTTTTGAAAACTTGTTAGGTTCTCTTAGACATGTAGGTTTCCTCACAATGTTTTCCTTCACCGTAAAATATCAGAGGTGCGAGACCCGGGATTCGAACCCGCTTCACTCGGTTTCCTAAGCGAGCGCGTTACCACTGGGCTACCACTGCCGTAATAAATAGAATATATATATATATATATATATATATATATATATATATATATAATAAAAATCTATTATATTGTCTTCTGTTTAATTTCCCAAGTAAGAATGCGCCAAGTATTACTTATTTATTTTTAGAAACTTGCATGAATTTTATACATAACAAATTGCGTGCGATTAATAATTTAAATAATATTTACATTTTCACATCTACGGTATTAATGGCATCGCTGTGCAGTAACAGTAGAGCGAGCCAAAACCACTTATCCTTTCAACTGTTGATCCTAAAATTAAGATATGCAATAGGTATAGGAATAATTTTCTAGGCATATTACTTTGTTGTTTTCTACAAGTTACTAGTTACTTTTGGCCTGTTTTAAAATGTTATATATATATATATATATATATATATATATATATATATATATATATATATATACACACGCTGCAATATTAAGCTCTAGAGTAAAAACTGTAAAACTAGAGAATCGAAGTCTATGAAGTTAGTTCTAAATTTAGTATAAAAGCTGAAACCATTGTTTTTCCAAGACTCCGAACAAAGAAACGACGTAGCTCCGTTGAAACGCTAAAATTGACCTGTCACTGTCACAGTGACATTTACGTCATCCCAATAAAAGGTTACCGCCTCAGTTGCACAGAAGCAAAATGGATATTGAAATATTACTTTAAGAATTGTATTTGAGAGACTTAACTCTCACTTTTTTCTCGCTTTAATTTCATGGGTTTTAATTTTTTTGCGCGGTACCCTAATCCTTTTTCCAAAATAAAAGTACGCTAAGTTACTCTTTATAACTTCAACTACCTGCCAGTGAAAGTCCCATCAAAATCGGTCTAGCTGTTTCGGGGACTAGCCGGAAGAGACAGATTGACTAAAATTTTAAATATTTTTTTTTTCTTAAAATTATAATAATAGAGTGAAGTTTTAAAAAAATATTCATTAACTGCCTACGCTTCTAGAGTTTATCGGAAATATTTTTCTAGGAGTAGAAAAAAAGTTTAATAGGATAAATAGAAGGCTTTTTTTATACAATTTTAAAACAATCGAGAAATATAAATCGGAATTTTTACTAAAAATATATTCTTCTTTGTCTTACAACACAAATAAATGCCCCCAGCGGGACTCGAACTCGCGACCGTTGGCACAGCGAATAGGGTCACTACAAACTGAGCTAAACGTATCGTCAAGTATATTACAAAGGTTAAAGGTTAAAAATATAACTAGCGACCTACCATTGCTTTGTTCGGGTGTGCCCCTAAATACCTAACAATATTATGTTAGCCCAGTCAGTTAATAGTCTGTCTTTGTATTAAATGTAATCCAAATCTGTCCAGCCATTTTGCTGGAAACAGTAACAACATACACACACGTACAAACTGTCGTATTCATAACAGAAGTACCATTATAAAATATTTATTGCACATTCCATTTACTAATGCGGTTGAAATTTCAGAAGATATTTCTTTGTATAAAAATAAATTCGCATAAATTAAAAAAAAAAAACTGTCAAAAAATTAGCTCATACGTCATTTACTTAAACGTTATTTCATAATATTTTTGCATATCGAATACATTATAGTAAGCGAAATACCTAAGTATTCTTTAGGTACTGGTTATTATTTTTACGCAGCGAATTTTAAACATATTTTAATTATGTATAATTTTCGGTTTATTTAAATGTAGAATTAATATAAAAGTTAATATTTTGAGGTCAAAGGTTACACCCTTACAGCATCTGCGCAGATGCATATCCCGTTGAAATATTGGTTTGAGATTGTACTTGACAGATTGGAACTACAGTATACAGTCTACAGCTACACCTCCCGTGCAGTTGCCGTCAATTCGTTAACACGGACAGACGTGTAGTAAGCTCTCATATTAAGTAATAAATATTATGTATGAACAAAATGAATCAAATTTAGTGTTTATACTTTAATTAGTGTGACATTTAGGAGTGCATTGGCAACAGTTTTTAGTTATTTATAGAGCGTTTTGAGAATACGCGGGTGCATTCCAGTGAATATCAAATAAGTCGTAAGTTGTGTTTGAATAGATAAAGTTTATGTGATTAAGCATTTTGGACTTTTTAATTAAATTTTCGAAAATTTTTATAACAGCGAAAATATAATGTATTGAATGTGAATCATTGATGAAAAATGATCATTTTTCTTAATTTTTTTTATATAATTAGAGGCTTGAAAAGAGGTTGACATTTATTTATTTTAAACTTTGCAAATTATTTACTAGGTACTTAGGAATTCATTAGAGTCTCACACGTTTTATAATTACTGGCCGTCTTCCAAAGTAACGCGGTAGTTTAGACGTTACTTTTTTTCTTTAAATATCAGTCATTAGAGAACTTTAAATTTTTACTCCCATAATTATTTTTTTAAATGTTAACATTTTTTAGTATTTAAAAAAAAAAGATATTTATATTCCGAGTCATATCATGTTTCGTGTTCTCTACGATTAAAAGTGACAACGAAATTAACTAAATGTTTGCAGCAACTGATAAAAAAGGCTTTGATGTGGTTGCGGGTTCGATTTGTGATTAGAGTAGAGAATATTATTGCGTTTTTGATAATTTTGCAAAATAAGTATCCTTTAACGTTTTTTCATCACAAATAATACAAAGTTTTTTTTTTAGATACAAATATGATCTAATGAAATAACTTACAAGTATGTAACCGATTAGATACTTATTTTTATCCGATTTCGGCTAGGCCTAAAGTTACTTATCAATTAAATAAAACTTCTATTGAACTATAAAAAAAAACAAGTGCTATTTGGATTTTATACTGATTTTTCACTACCTTAATCTATACATATAATAAAACTGTATAGGTCGAATGTCTGTACATAGAAAAAATGCTAAAAACCGAGTCAGGGGGACGTAAGAAGAGAAATAGAACAAATCCAAATTATTTTCAATTTTTTTTTCTCTGTCTGTTTGTAAGGCCGATTTAAATGAAATTATGCATGGTGGTACTTAATATCCCCGGTCAACATTTTAGATACTTTTCATTTCAGAAAAATAAAGAGTTCCCGTGGGATAGTTAAAAAACTATACTCGTAGTAACATATACAGCATAGTGCACAAAAACTACTTATTGGATTTTAAAGGAACTTTACAATAATATACATCAGAATAACAAATAGGCTACTTTTTATCCCGGAAAAATGTACGGTTCCCGTGGGATCACTAAATTCTTTCTTGTTACTTACGATATCAAATATCCACAACATTTTTAGTACTTGTATATTAAACTAATATTATAAAACTTATTAAATACTATTTAGTTAAATTTCTAATATTACTTAGAATGTTTTACAAAATGTACGTAGGTATATGATATAAAATGTATGTATGTAATTACGTAGTATATCGAATATCGATAAAACTTTAACTTGATCAGTGCGAGCTTCCCACTAATTTGTTTACATACATCCGGCGGAGCGGCGGTCGGGACCTGATTCAATTTTCGCGTGTCCTTTACTTATTTACATGGGTGCGGCTTTTAAATAACATTACAGACTATAAGGTCAAGTAAATCTGACTTAGAAAATATTTGTTTAGGTATCTCTCCTACATAACCTACCGTATAGAATACTCAATACACTACATGAATTAAAAGATGGTAAACGGTAAAGAAAGTCGTAAGGATTTTTTTAGTTGTTAATTCTGTAGTTTCTATATTATAAAATATATTTAATGATTTCAAAGCTAAAGCTAAGCAGTTAGTAAGCTAAGTTAACCAATGCATATATGTATAATGCATTGTATTCATCTTTACAATAACGAAAAAAAATAATAAAATACGACACGTTTCGCTTAGTTTGTAGTGACCCTAGTTGCTGTGCCAGCGGTCGCGAGTTCGAATCCCGCTGGGGGCATTCATTTGTGTGATGAGCATGAATGTTTGTACTCCAGTCATGGGTGTTTATATTTATAATATGTATGTATTTTAAATTATACATGTAGTGTATTAACTATCTGGTATCCATAACACAGGTCTTGTAGCTTACTATGGAACTAGATGGTGCTGTGTGTTAATGTCCCAACATATTTATTTATTTATTTTATTTTTTAGTTGTTAATTCTGTACTTTCTATATTATAAAATATCTTTAATGATTTCAAAGTTAAAGCTAAGCATCTAGTAAGCTAAGTTAACCAATGTATATATAATGCATTGTATTCATCTTTTTTAACGTCCCATTAACACACGGGCTTCCTCTGAATACGAGGGAGATCAAGCCATAGTTCACCACGTTAGCCAAGTCCGGGAACACATCTATACTAATATTATAAAGCTGAAGAGTTTGTTTGTTTGTTTGTTTGTTTGGTTGAACGCGCTAATCTCAGGAACTACTAATCCGATTTGAAAAATTCTTTTTGCATTAGATAGCCCGTTAACTGTGGAAGGATATAGGCTATATATCATCCCGGAAAAATGTACGGTTCCCGTGGGATAGATTTGTTTTTATCTAGGGACGAACCCGCAGCGAAGCGAGGGTGGGTCGCTAGTGTAAAATATTTAGTTATTTTTAAAATTTACTTTTGAATAAGCTCCACGAACAACGTATGTAGATAACTGAGTTTAATAATTTATTATAGTAAAAATTAAACGTTGATAGATAAAGAGATAATTACTACTTATAAACTATGGAGGTTAATTGCTTGTGAACACGATTTAGTCTTTCATATATCATATTATAGCAGTTTGCGGTAATGACGAGGCATATTCAGAAGCGCGTATGACTCCATGGCTTGCTTTTGTAATTTATATAATACGTGTGCCTGTGCACGTTCAATTATTATAATAGGTTATCTACGGATCACTTAAGAAGTGCTTGGCAATTTTGTCTATTGGTCAAGGGTTACAGCAAATGGTATAGAATCATAATTTTGACTAAGGGAGGCGTATTCTATTCTCAATTTAGTATAATCAAAATAATAATATATCTTTTGTTTCAGACAGAGGATGGACATCACTCGGCCATCATGTGCCCTCTTTGTTCTACTAGTATTATTTATTATACACCTCGCAACGTAAGTATTTTTTTAAAATCTCTTAAATTTAGCAAAAGCTACCTAGAAGGTTAAACGGACTACCTGGTTATATTATATCTGAAGAATGAAGCGAAGAAATATAATTTTATTATTAGGGTTATTGAGAGCGTTTAAATGTATAATTTAGGATCACTGTCATAGCACAGTGAATTTGCTGCTACAGAAAAGATGAGTTATTTACGCATAAATCATCGTTTATTGTAAATTTTTTTTACCTCAATTTGATTAATAAAACGTGATATGCGAATATGTGTAAAATGTATGCTAAGATGAATAACGCATATTGTATTTCAAAAAAATTATGTAATAAATTTTGGGAAACGTCCAAAAAAAATGTTACAAATATTGAGTTGCGTTAGACAACATTTTTAAAGGTGAGATTTATTTTAAGCGTTCAGATAAAAGCTTTAAATTCCATAACTTTCTCGACAAAAAAATAAATTATTCAGACACTGAAGTATTTAGGTACATAAATATTGACGCCGGGTTGTAACGACATGGTGATCTATTTCTGTCCAAAATTATTTGCACTCACATTTTTAAAGATAATATATTTCTTGTTAGAGGAAGTCATTAAACAATTAGTGTTTTATTTATCGTCTTTTATAAGTTTTGGTTTTATTTCTTTACCTCGCTTTCAAATTTAAGAATTAAAATGTTTTATGATATTATAGAATTCAGAATTGAAGAGCCCTCATGGCTTCGGTTTGGAGCTTTGAGCAGTGAAGCTGAAAGTCCGTGATGCGCTCTCAGGTCTTCTTTGAGTGGGGTGCTGGCATTTTTGGCATACCAGCTTCCCAATTGCCTCTCCATTCTTCCTCTATACGCTTCCGAGTCATCTTGGCGTGAGATGCTGGCATAACAGGTGTAGGATGCCAGCTTTCTGATTAGTCTCATCGTCTTCCTGTGCTAGGTCTTTCTAGTTCTCTTCCTAGGTCTTCTTAGTGAGGGATGCTGACACGTTTGATTTAGGATGCCAGCCTGCCTATATCTTTACAACAACTAGTTGAGATTATCAATATAATCCATGCTATTAGGTGAAGTGGCAATTAATTAAATCGTATACAACCGAGACTGACTTTGAAAACTTTACATGATTTATAAAGACCACATGTCATCATGATGTATAGTTACATAAAGCATAATCGCTATTTAAATCCTACGATTAAGTGGATATAAACAAGCTTATCCTAAGTATTTCGATTATTCATCCAGCAATAAATATTATGTTTGTATTTTATAAATATCCTTCTTGTAAACTATACTCACGAAGTTAATAACTATATAATGTTAATGTATAAATTAATACGTGAAGAGAAAACTTTGAACCCCTTTATAAGAATATTGCATGTACGGAGGAGTATGAGCTTTGGCATAGTTAAAGTCTATATAGAGAAGGATTGCAGAAAGCCAAAATTTATTGTCTTTCTTTTACCTGCGAATCCGCTCGCGTATTTTATTTATATATAATTACTTCACTGCTAAAAGATGTAGTATGATGTTATATACCTTCATCAATCTTATACGAGTAGTTACATAATATATAGATGAAAAGTTTATTTGTCTATACATGCAAATCTCTGAATCTATGGACCCGTTTGAAAATTCTTTTGGATTTTGTAGATTATCTATATAACTTTAAAAAAAGAATCTTAATATCGATCAAACTTAATGAATTATGGTTGATTTCAACCACGCGGCGATCACTAGTAATATCATCAATAGTCTTTCTGATTAATAATAATAATCTTTTCATATTATTTTTATTCTATTTCTCTACATTTGGGTCATACTAACTATAAATCTGTTACTATTTGTTGTGTCGATAAAACAGGATTTCTTTATTTGAATATATTTTACATATAACGTAATATTGTGTGACCTCGGTCTTTGTTCGGCTCATTGAAATGAGCCATCTACATTGAAGATATTATTGTGAAAAAGGGCGCTCTTGAACACTGATACACTAATTTTCATATTCCGACGGGACGTAATATGATCTGAGGGAGGTAGGTATCAGGCACAAGATTGACAGTTTTATATGTGGGCGACCGAGCTTCGCTCGGAGTTCTTTTTTGTTATATCGTATTTTTTAGATAAAAAAACTAAAAACTTTATAAATTCAAAAAAAAAAAACAAAAGTTAAAATTTTTTATCCGACCGGAATTCGAACCCGGACACCTGTGAATTTCAATCTTGCTCCTTGGCCGCTTGACCACGATGTTTATACCCGAGCGTGCGAAATTAGCGACTATATTTTGGGTGAAATAATGCAAAAGAAAATCGCATGAAAACTCGAAAACATGCGTTTTCCCAGGCATAAAGCTGATTTAGATCGATTTTTAGCCCCCGGAAACCCCCACATACCAAATTTCAGCGAAATCGTTAGAGCCGTTTCCGAGATTGCCGGTATAAATAAATAAATAAATAAATAAATAAATAAATAAATAAATAAATAAATATACAAGAATAGTACAAGACATTTATGTAAAAATCGCGACGTATGCGTAACGCGCGTTTAATTTCACAACGTTCTATGCGTGCGTGTGCTAAAAATAGTCTAAATGAACTAAATTTTCGTATTTCAAATAACATTACGCACGATTTTATTTTGGCGTTAAATCAAAGCTGTAATTACCTAGTCAATAACGTTTGAAGAAACATTTTAGTTAAAAAAATATCTTCTATCTAGATTTAAAAATAAGAATCGTACAACACTTTGTCTCTGCAGACAGCTGTCATATTAACGGTGTTATATCTTAAACGAGAGGCGCTTATATTTAAAAATAATAATAGAGTAGAATATTCTTGGTGGAAATTCTTGAGAATTATAGGTACTTATACTTCAAATTTTATTTTTATTGGAATAATAATATTTATTTATGTTACTGTAAAATAACGAATTCCTGAGATTTGGCAAGATCAATGGTGAAAGTCCAAATTGACTCTATGAGACTCGCTCATTTCAAATGATTGCTCGCTTCGCTTTAGGTTCGTCCCTAGACACAAACAAATCTCTCCCACGGGAACCGTGTATTTTTCCGGGATGATATATAGCCTATAGTCTTCCTCAGTTAATGGGCTATCTAATGCAAAAAGAATTTTTCAAATCGGGTTAGTAGATCCTGAGATTAGCGCGTTCAACCAAACAAACAAACAAACTAACTAACAAACTCTTCGGCTTTATAATATTAAGTATAGATATGAAAAGGGTATAGATATTTTTTTTTCTATTTACTAATGTAGTAAGAAAGGAATTATTATTCATTTATAGTTATTTTTGTCACTTCTGACAATTATGTGATTACGTCCATTAATTGTACGTAAAATTGTCACATATTATTTAAAGATTTTAATATTTTGTATTGACATCCTTAGAAACTGTATCTATGTATAACTAGTGTTTGCCCGCGGCTTTGCTCACATAGTAGCTACATCGAAAGCAATTATAATATTTGTGTGGTTTATTACAATGTATTAACAGTTGCCACCCACATCTATACTAATATTATAAAGCTGAAGAGTTTGTTTGTTTGGTTGAACGCGCTAATCTCAGGAACTACTAATCCGATTTGAAAAATTCTTTTTGCATTAGATAGCCCGTTAACTGAGGAAGGCTATAAGCTATATATCATCACGGAAAAATGTACGGTTTCCGTGGGATAGATTTGTTTTTGTCTAGGGACGAACACGAAGCGAAGCGAGGGTGAATCGCTAGTATTATATAGTCTTAAAATAAACAGTTGACCATTTTTACTTTATGCTAACGTCGTTTAGGTAAAAACTTACTTAACTTATCAGTGAAAATATCGCACAAAATTATATACTTTTTTGGCTTTACTAAAATATTCATAGGTATACACAGGGTCGTCATAACGTGCTCGTTAGGTGAGGTAATTAGCACAGAAAAACGCCTTTAGTACTTACCTCACCTGTTACGAGGAGGCTATTTTTTTTTAACATACAAAACTCATAACTCAACTGGAGCTATTTATATTTTATCTACTATACTAATTTACGATTACAATTTTACAATTTACGATCATGATATTACACGAAATGAAGACGATTTAAACTCTTTAAGTAGGTACGACGTGTATTAATTTTCTGATAATCTTGCGACATTTACGACTGTAGAGCAAAGATCTGTCTAAACGTCACCTCTTGTGATTCCTCATCGGTCCTTCGATATAAACCTATTCAAAGTAATTTTAAAGTCTTCTTTTAGCTTTTAATATTATATATGTATACATGCATAATATTAAAAGATATATGACGACACGTTTGGCTCAGTTTGTAGTGACCCTACTTGCTGTGCCAGCGATCTCGGGTTCGAGTCCCGCTGGGGGCATTCATTTGTATGATGAGCACGAATGTTTGTACTCCAGTCATGGGTGTTTATATTTATAATATGTATATATTTAAAATTATATATGTGTAGTGTATCAACTGTCTGGTATCCATAACACAGGCCTCGTAGCTTACCATGGAACTAGATGGTGATGTGTGATAGTGTTTCAACATATTAATTTATTTATTTATATGTATACACCATTTTATATAACCAATGTTTTCCATTTAGATGTATGAACGCGAAAATAAACTTCAGAGAGAAAGAGAAACAGATCCTGGACCAGATCCTCGGTCCAGGTCGATACGACGCTCGAATCCGACCATCTGGCATCAATGGCACTGGTGAGTAAACTCTTTCATAATAAACCACTAAACCACTGTAAATTATATATAAATACGCCTTTCACGTGCAATTGTCCGACAACATAGCAATGTTATTCGTATTCGACACATGGCTGCTTCGCACTTCAAGAAAATTGTTGATTTTCAAAAATTGTATAATATTAAGGTGTTATATTAAATGTATATAATGTATTCTACTCAATTAAGTACGCGACAATATTTTATGTTCAAAATTTCTATTAATATATAAAGTAAATACTAGAGGACCTAAAACAGGTCCCTGTGAAATACATATACATATGTTTTAAAGTAATTTGTTTTAATTTATAGTTTATTGTGGTTTCAAAATAAAATATTATATTGTTACGTTGCACACTTTATTCTTCGCTGAAAGCCGGTCATAAATCATTTAAGCGGTTGTTTTTAGCGGTATCATAATATGTTTTCGAGTATCATCCTGAGGCGGCTATCATTAGTGCTGAGTAAAAAGTCGCTTTAAAGAAGAGCAATTCAGTAAAGTATGCCTACAGATCGTGGAAATATTTACGTTTTAATGATCGAGATATAACACATAATAACGTAGACGTCGAAAAGAAAACGTATATTTCGAAAAGTTTTTATCTTTATAAGTAATTTTAGTAGCATTCAAATAGAAGAGTGGCGTGATTTGTATAATAATGAAAGCCCCTCATAGTTTACGAAATAATGGAATTATTCAGCTTGGTGTAGTGATGAATGGTGAAAAATTTGGTTTTATTAATTAATTTGTTCTGAATTTCACACAAAATACGCCTATAGCGAACGTTATATATGTCCCGAGTATATTTAATATATTCGATACTTAATACCTACTTGATATATAAATACCAGCTTTTATTGAACTTGTAAAAAATATGATTTCAATATGAGTGCTTTAAATTAAATAGTAATATAATTTTTTTTCAATTTTTTGCTAACACTTATTAAATAAATGATTATATATGAGTTGCACCTGTATCAGCTAAAATTTGGCCAGCTTTGGTTTTTTGCTTTATGAATATTTTTAACACTAAATTAGCCAGGTCTCGCACAGATTAATAATTAAAATATTTAATCGATTCTTGAAAATGTGTCATAATCTATATAATGGATATTTGTATTTGAAACTGTACAGACGGACAGACTAGAAATTTGTTTTATATATTGATACTCTGGTAAGGCAATGACATGTTTAACAGATGGTCCTGCTGTAGTTAATATAAACCTGTTCGTCAGAAGTATAACCACCATAAGCGACATTAAGATGGTTAGTAAATACAACGAATAGACAGCGGTCGAAAGCTTTTTAATTTTGTATCATATCTCACTTTAGAGTATTTATTCGCCGAGGCTGATTATAATTTATTTTAATCGGTAAAATTAGTAATATAAATGTACTAGAAATTTCGATGCTAGATTAGTTTTTTTTTTAATTTTTAAGTGAGATATTGTACAATCCGCTAAAGCCCTTACCATGAGATTGTTATCAATACTGGTGATTAGTCTGCATACATTTATTGAATAAAAAAAAATAGGATTAATGAAGCAAACGTATCTATGTCATCCCAAATAACTAATACATATATTAAAAAAAAATAGGAATTTTCACAAAAGAGTATTAATAAAATTCAAATTAATTATGCTAAATTAAAATATATATATATTAATTTACTAGAGTAATATAGTTTACTAGTAACTCTAAAGTGATTACTATTATTTGTAACTCTATGGTAAGGGAATACCCGTAGGACTCCTCTGTCTTTTTTAATTTTTTTCATCCCAATGCCTGATCGTGATTGAGTGTCTGGCGACTTCCAAGACATAAAACGCGATATTTTACAAAATTAAAAACTCCGATAGCATTTATCATATAATTATGTCTAGAAAGTCGTAAAAATTGAGTATTTTAACTCATATTACGGCCTGGTGGATAGATTTTTGTACCACCGCAAGAGTGCGGGCGTGGTCGGATCATAATTTAAAGTTTAAAAACTATCTTGAAACTCTTATACATTGATTTTATTTTGGTTCATATGTCTTTATTTCTTATGTACGTATTTATTATGAAGCTATATACTATAACATATATTGTAAAAGTTGTAAATTAAAAAATCAATAGAATTAAGCACGCGATTGTTATCGTTTGTATTCAGTTTGTTCATAACCTATATTGTGACTGACAATTGGACTGTAACAAAAAATATATATATATATATATGAAATTGTTTGTGTATTATAATAAAAAAATATATAATGATGTTACTATTTAATATATGTATGTATGTAAGTCACTTCCAATCAATCTTCCAAATTCACCCTCGGTTACAGCTTAAGCGTAATCCTTTCCAAAGTCCATCTAAAGAATATAAAATATAAATTTATTGTATACTAAATATGTTTCTAATATATTTTGAAGACAATTTGAGGGTATGCCGCCATCAGGTAAACCTTTGCAAGGAAGAATAAAAAAAAGTACCAGATAAAGTTGAATTAAAATCGGTCCAGTGATTATAGTTCATATTTAGACGATTTAGGGTTAGACATAGTTTCACATTTAAGTATTTAGGAATTTCACTTTGGTTCTTTCATTTATTTTATGTTATTATATATTTAGATGTACTTAAAATTTTTGGAATTAGCTCTGCATTAATTTTCATTCATCTCGAAGTCATGAAACCAGCCAAAACAATTGAACACATGTGGTGCTTTGGCGACATTCACACACTTCTGACTTGACATATTCAATCAAATAATTTATATATATGAATATATTATTATTAGTTTTGATAATAACGTTTGACTAGAATGCTTGTGCCCAAAGTTCAGACTAAAACACGAACACAAATTCCTATAAACAAGCCAAAGTTGACTTTGAGTATCCTCCCATATTTTCTCTAAGTTAATTTCTTTTTCGTCATTCCTTTTATTTCATAATATTATATCATCGACTAAATCATTGACATTATAGGTATAGGTTTGTAAATAAAAATTTACAGGCAAAAGGTGAGTAAAATTAGAAAAGTGTGTGGTTTTCAGAGTCGGCACCGCGTGAAAAGTTTGCTCCATTAGGGCTTAGAGATTTTTTTGTAATGTTATATCAACCATATATTTTGCTTGGTACTTAGATGGGCCAGCCGTAGTGAGCGTCAATATATTTGTGCGAAGTATATCAAAAATCGATGACGTCACAATGGTAAGTCAACGACCGACTGGACCATGCTTAGACTAAGATAATGTATGATATTGTTTTCTTTTTTAATTCTTTTAATCCGGTTTCATTTTCAAACAAGTCAAATGAATGGGCAAGTGACTCCACATTTCGGAGGGACTTACCCGATGTAAAGTTCAGTTTTAATATAATACTTTTTTTATTTCTCTTCTTCCCTTTGGTGTTTGCGACCAAAATCGTTTTTATCGCGCGCGATTTTAATTTGACCATCTTAAGAGTTCGCTCTCAGATCTAACAAATAAATAATTGGAAGTTCGGTTATCATTTCAGTTGATACATTCCAGCGATTTATTTTGGTTACACTTAATGCCGTACTTTTCTTAATTTAGACTGGTTGATTGTTTTTTTTTTATGATTTCCGAGCACCGGCTCTCTTAATGAAATGGACTGTGCTTTAGCGATCAGTTCCACTTCATTAGCTGTTAACACCCGACATTACATCATTCGTCTCGTACTTGGGTCTGGAACGTTATTTTCATGTCGAAAGCGGTTTAAAATGTTAAAATCATGTTTTTTTCTCAAAGGCGATGCGCCCACGTTAGTTCGCGTCAACCTGTATCTACGATCCATCAGCAAAATAGATGATTACAAAATGGTGAGTGGTTGCACATAACCAATTAACCAAACGATGTTAATCACGACACTTTTATTATAAAGCAAGGTTGTGGATGACCGTGTGTCTGAATGGTCCTGCTGTAAGATACTTCAAAACTTTGCTTATAATAAAATTGGCTGTATACAAATGGGTATAAATGATGCACTGTGCTCTATCTCAAGCTATCGTATATTTGGGTATGTGTTTGTGGTTATTTTTCGTTTATTATTATTTATGTTTATTATTTTTTTTATTTACATGTATATTTTGCACAGTTTTAGTCAATAAATGTTCATTACTAAACTAATTATGTTTGGAACCCCCCCCTCCCCCTAATTAATGACACTGCGGTGCGGAGCCGCGTTACCCGTGTGTTTAAGTAGTTGATAAAATATATATAAAATTGGCTTAGTAACATAATTAATATCATAAAAATAATTGGAACTAAAATAAAAAGTGAATCCTGATTTTTATTCTAAATTTAGTTATTTTTCGTTTTTATTTTTATTATTTTTGGTTTTGTCGCAATTAGAGGGCACGGTATTCTGTACAAACACTGATGGACATTGGCATATTATGTATAGTAGACAGCACAAAATTAACCGCATCGGTACAATCAGCACAAGAAAAACAATTGAGTGTAAAGTTAGACAAGCCACTCTTCGGAATAGGTCACTGAACAGGTGAACGCGGCCCGCACCTTCTACGTCATCTCATATTTTAGTTGTTATCCTTTATTTTCATCATGCTTCCTGTTAATTACTGTCATGCAATTTTTTTGAAGAAATATAAAAACTATTTTGGTCGTGTACGTTGACTGTGACATAATTGATATTGTCTTGTTCATGTGAATTTGTGTTGTGTAAAGTTATTATTGTATCGGGATCTATCGTCGCGTCCGCACTCGCCTTGGTGCTTCGGTGGCTGACCACCTGACCGCAATATGTGACCCTCGCCCTGAAGCTAGTAATATCGTACTGTAGCTCTAGTTATCTGGTCCTTGAGTCTGCATGAAGGTTTAAGCATTCCTTCGACGAATGTTGACGGTGAGTTTATTTGGAAATTGCGCTTGATATTGAAGGAATGTAGCATGTTCCTTGGAGAGATTATATCGATATAAAATTTTCGGCCCATCACTAGTCACGAACCATTTTCCAGAACACGTGGAGAAACTTTTTTGTAGTATATATATCTGCATGATAGTTCTTACGAATCAACTTTTGTAAATTAATCCTAACCTAGGCAATTTACACATTTATATCGATATATTAAGTAGAGAAGTTGGCATTTGGGTATTTTTAATAACTTTCACAGAGTTAATATTATTGCGAATTCTAAATGCTCTAGACCATTTAAACATTTTTCTGTCAAACATAATACAAAGATTTAAGACCAAAAAAAACAATAATATAATTGACACTGATTATTTATTTAAGAAATCAGTTTTAATAGTTTCTTTGGCTAAAAATATGAGATAATATTAATTTTGCTGAAAATTCAGGTCATTATATCCTAAAAAAGTACTTTGCAAGCCCTTAAGAAGAGGAAAAAATATTGTTTACATTAAATTACAGCCCGCGTCTGGCTCACGTTCAATATATTAAGTGAGCAATCCATTTGATGATTTTGTCGGCATCCATCACTGTCTTCCTGTTACTATATCGATGCAATTATCCCATAATCTACAATTTAGCCATTATGCGTATACAGTCACTTTGTGTATGCAGAATTTTAGTACAAAATTATTTTTTTTTAAAAGTTTTTATTTTTCCATTTTTAGTGTAGACGCAATAAGCAGGTAATTTGTAATTTACAAGAAGAAAGATTTTTGTTAATAAAAACATATTTGATTTAGCCATTTATTTAAAAACCGCTTGACCGATTTCGATAAAATTTATATGGGACCACCGGGGAAGAATACCCTTTGAAACAAAAAAAGAATTTTCCAAATCGGTTCAGCCGTCTTCGAGTAATCCGTGAACATACATAAAAAAAAGGAAGAAAAAAGATTCCGACTAATTGAGAACCTCCTCCTTTTTGGAAGTCGGTTAAACAAGTAATAATGTTCTATAATAGAAGTATTCATTTGGCATTTATAACTGAATGAAGATGGACAATGAGACAGTCGATATTATTTTAATCTAAAGTATTAAAAAAAAAAAACCAAAAGCTAACTTCACAGCATGAAAAATGTATACTGTAGCGAGCTTTATATGTTACGATAATTCATTTGACTTGCTCTTTTGATGTCGAGGGATCTGTTGATCACTTTATCGTGTGTTAATTAATGAATAAGAACCTTCGACACCAACATTTCTTTTTTATTCGGTGTTAGAAGTATCAGTTATGTTTATATTGGCTAATCGATTTTTTGCACCTAAATTTAATAGCACTTTCCGAAACGAGCAAGTTGGTAGACTCGTGTTGTCCTCCAGATCACTATGAAACATCTGCCTTTAATTAACAGAGTTTGGTTTTGTCGTCGCATTTTATGTTAGATCCAAAGTCGTAGTTATATGTTGGAATTAAACTTTTTATTAAATTTTCTATCCCAAATCCCGTCTTGTAGCGAAATTGTTTTTTGTTCATATTTGATTAAATAGCTACGATTCTGGTGATTTTTATGAAACAGTATGTTGAGAAATAGATTATTTTCGATGACAAAATCACTGTAATACCTGCAGTCCCATGAAAGCTTATAGAATACTTTCAACAGTAACGCCATAGACTTGGAAGTTTACGAAAAATAATAGAGATTTAGTTTCAATATTCCTTTGTGGTTAATCAAATCTCGAACATCTTAAACACTTTTTGTAACTAGCCAAATTTGATTATCCCAGAGGAATTCAAACTCAATGTAAGCGTTTTGCAAGCAGTTTAATGTTTCCAGGAATACTCTGTACAATTGACGTTCAGGGAACAATGGTTGGATGAGAGGCTCAAGTTTAACAACTTAGGTGGTAAGTTCAAGTTTGGTGTTAAATGCTAAATTATAAATGTGATTTTTGAATGTGGCATTAATATACCAATTACTTAATGATAAATTATTTGAATTGTGATTTTCATTTTCGTAAACATACTAGTGAGTGGACCTCTAACCTTACTATGCGTTTGACCAGGTCGTCTCAAGTACCTAACCCTGACTGAAGCAAATAGGGTATGGATGCCGGATCTCTTTTTCTCAAACGAGAAGGAAGGCCACTTCCACAATATCATCATGCCGAATGTATATATTAGGATCTTTCCTAATGGCAACGTACTGTACAGCATCCGAATCTCTTTAACTCTATCCTGCCCAATGAACCTGAAGCTATACCCACTGGACAAACAGACCTGCTCATTAAGGATGGCCAGTTGTAAGTACAAAATTTGACATTCACAAAAATATTCATAGATATTAGATATACTATTTCCCTGAAATAAAAGAAATTGTTGTTTCTAAAGAATATTCTAAATATAAAGAAAAATAAATACACTAATATTAGACTGTATATTATTTAATTCTTACTCTTAAAGCATAAATATAATATATGACAAAAACAAAACAATTAATGACGCAAACAGCAGACTGTATTGCCTCAAAGACATGGCCGACATTATAACACGCATATTTCATGTGATCCAAGAATTTCCCAGTAGTATTCAATATTTACTAAAAAATCTGATTTCATTCGTATTCTGTAAGCAAAAAGCGCCTTGGATAAATTTGTTTGAAGTAATATATATAACTGTGTTGACAGAGAAAGAACACGTTTGTTCTATTGGAGATAAAATAAACGTTTAAAATTATTTTATTACTGCTCTTATTTGCTATGTTAGTAAAGTAATTAGTTGAATTTATTCAGCATCTGAATCATCCATAACGTATGCGTGTGTAATGCCGGGCATTATCCTATTAATAGTAATACAAAGCAAAATCGTTAGTTTGTTTATTATGTTTGATTGAACGCGCTAATTTTTAGAACTCTCAGTCAGATTTGATATTTTTTTTTATTTAAAAACGGCCATGACATTATTATTAGTAGACTTAAAAATGCAAACTATTTGTAGATGGCTGGACGACTGATGATCTAGTTTTCCTGTGGAAAGAGGGCGACCCTGTCCAGGTTGTGAAAAACCTACACCTGCCTCGCTTCACTCTAGAGAAGTTCCTCACTGATTATTGTAACAGCAAAACAAATACTGGTAAGTATTACACTAAGGGCACTTAGAATTTGAAGAATTTATTTAAAATTAGCGCCTTACCCTCACTTCGCTTGAGTGCGTCCCTAGGTACGTTTTGATTTTTTTGAGCGGAATCCTAATGCTTTTTCTAAAATAAAAATTGCCTAAGTTATTCCTTATAACATCAGCTATCTGGTGAAAGTCCCGTTAATATCAGTAATACCGTTTCGAAGATTAGGCGGAACAGACAGACAGACAGACGCTAAAACGCATTACAAACAGACACTTCAATTTTATTTATCTGCATAGATTTGAACAATGTAAAGAAAATGAAGTGTTTAATTAAATTGCTATTTTCTTTATTAGGACGTAACTATTATCTTTAATCTCTAACGATATTAAGAGGTTTGTGAAGTGTCGATACGTGGCGCGAGTAGGTTTTTAAAAAAATGCTATCTGTTTCATACCGCTCGCTTTGCCAACCCGTATGGTGCGATAGAGTTGCAAATCTTAGAGGCATTTACCTACATTTCCTGAATGAAATATTGTTTCGGGCGATAACGTTTTCACCCCCCTAAACATTTACGTAATGAGGCAATTTTGGTCTCATTAGATTCAGTACACCTTAATCTAGGTCTGTAAGTTTTTCTTTTTTAGTAATTTAGTTTAGTTTAATAAAAAAAAAACGCTCGAGGAAATTTTAAGGTCAAAAATATAGATGTTTAGATGTTAATAACTTCTATCATAGGTACTCAATATTTCTTTAAAATAAAAACGTACGGACCTAGTTTTTCATTATATCTACAACATTTCCAAAAATATGAAAATTAGGTCATGGTAATGGGGGGAAAAACGTTATCGCTTTTTGTATGGAAATTTACAGCTTCACAAGGCATCTGTCAAGTGCGAGTTGGATTCGTGTAACAAGTGTACCGTATTAATAAATAAGTTTTTACTGATAGTAATTACAGCTAATATCAGTTTGTACAGTAGACCGTTACATTTTCTCAACAATAACATATTTTTTTCCTGAGTAGAATAATCATTATCGACAATCTAACAATACAGTTTTACATAATACTTTCTTATATTTACGCGAATATTTGACATTTTAAAAAAAAAGTATCTTTTCGGATTATTTCGCGGATTTATTTTGATTTTTAGTACCCGAAGTTTCGAATGCTTTACAGCAATCATGGTCACGGGAGAGACTAAGGTTTTAGACATCTCAGTTTTACAGTTTTAGGTTTTATCAAAATAAAGCCCCATGAAATTCAAAATTTCTAAACTTAAAACCTAACTAGGTAACTCTGTATTTATTTTAACTTTAATACAAAAAACTAAAGTTATCTGAAAAAACCACGCATAAAATACGCAAAGCAATTTCACTGCATGTATTTGACAAGTGACGTAAAGTAGGTTACAATGAAATGTGAGCCGCGTTCACGTACATATTGTTGCTCTCATACACACCCTTTGAAGCTTTGATTACTTGATAGTGCTCCCTGCATACGAATATGTAGAGCAGTAACGATTTGTATAAAATATTCTACGACCGAAATAAGACTGGGTTCACACGACGTGCACGTTGAAACTGAGAGGTGCACATTTTCATTGGTGTAAATACCAAATAGTCGCAATTGTCCTACACTACCGTCGTAATAACGAAGGCCCTAACTAACAATTTGGTCAAAAATGACTTAAATGCAGGTTCGCAATTAGCAAAAAAATGCTACTTTATAGTCTTACTCAAGCTTTAAGTCTTATGAATCCATAGATACCATAAGCATTTTCACGGTAACTACGTACAAACTACTACTAGTAGTACTAAGACAAAACTTGAAATACCTCGAAATCAACTTTGACGAAGTTGCGGCCTTCTTTCTTATGACGGCAGTACAGCAATAATCCCGAGTGTACGTTTAAGTTCACTCAATTTGCTTGACACGTCTGATGAGTATCCGTGCATCGTATTTAGCGGTGTACGTTGTCTTGCAGTACGAAAGACGTGTGAACGGTTTCATCTTCTTATCAGTTATTATACATACTAGCGACTCACCCTCGCTTCGCTCGTGTTCGTCCCTGGGTGTTTCTTTAAATAGACATAACCTTTTTATTTATTAGCACATTGAAATAAAACAAATACTAAACGTTAAGTGAAGCTTACCACAATACATTAGTGAAAACATCACGCAAATCGGTTAAGCCGTTTCTGAGATTAGCGCGCACAGACAAACAGGCAAAAATTGTTAAAATCATTGTTTTGGGTTCTATTGCATTAATAAAGACCACCACTAAAAGTTTTTCTCAAATATCTTGCATTGTACAGACAGCGATCAGTTACAATTTTATTATATGTATAGATATGTATATGTATATGTATAGAAGACAGAAGCAAAAAAAATAATATTTGTGAGGAATATTTTTATTTTCCTTTTTCGCAGATATCTAAATTTAAACAATGATTTTACTCGTATAATTTTAGCATTTTATTCTTTTATTTCTTTAGCTTTTTCTATATATTTTTCTTCATGGCGAGGGGGTGTAAATGTATCCCCTTGTACCCCACTCTCGGCGCCCATTAAATTTGACTGTTTCCTTAGACACGCATCATAAACTGTTGGATATGTTGTGAGAGAAACTTGTTGGTAATAAAGATATTTACGATGTTTGATTAGACGAAAGCGTATGTCTCGAGCAGCTATCAATTTGACGACACGTTTGGCTCAGTTTGTAGTGACCCTACTTGCTGTGCCAGCGGTCACAGGTTCGAGTCCCGCTGGGGGCATTCATTTGTGTGGAGAGCACGAATGTTTGAACTCCAGTCATGGGTGTTTATATTTATAATATGTATGTATTTAAAGTTATATATGTGTAGTGTATCAAGTATCTGGTATCCATAACACAAGCCTCTTAGCATACCATGGAACTAGATGGTGCTGTGTGTTAATGTACCAACATATTTATTTATTTAATTTTGCGTTTCCGCTAAAATCGTAGTATTATTAGCAGTATTATTCGAGGCACAAAGGAGCTCTCTGCAATTGCTATGGGCTACCAAAAATAGATACTAACTAGCATAAAAGCGGAAAGCGATTAGTAAAATCGTCCGAGTTTAGGTTGTTTTGATACCTCTTGAGGAATCTCTCACATTATATCTATTGTAGTGTGTCTATTACTATCATCGGTGGCCAGCAGGTACATGCGTCAAGCGGAGTCGCGCGCGCACCGACTGGCAAGGTCGCCAAGTAATGACGTTATTAAATAAGACAACCTTTATGTTCCAAGTCCTGTTTATTACTGATAATAATTATATAATTGATTAATAGGCATCACGTTAGTGGATACCGTGAGCCACACTACTCCTAGTATGTTTTTATTAGTTTTTTGAGGTAATAATAAATTATTTATTGATTAGGTAAAGTATCTTCTTTAAGAGTAAAGTTATTTCTTTGCACTATGTCAGTTTTTACCGGAATAAATTCAGTCTCTATTGCGTAACAATAAACTTAAAATAGCCATAACTTAAATCCAACTATCTGTTATTGCGTGAAGAAAACAAACACTTTTGTGTATGTATTCTCGTCATACACTGTATACGAGTATTATTTTAAACTGAAATTGTGACGAGGTCGTAAACGTGGTTTCAGCGTTTAAAATTATAGTTTTTTATAAATTCCTGTCAGTTTAATTTGGGATCATAAACCTAAATGGACTAGTTAGTTAATAATAATGATAATTCCAGGCGAATACAGTTGTCTTAAAGTAGACCTGCTGTTCAAGAGAGAGTTCAGTTACTACCTCATCCAGATCTACATCCCTTGCTGCATGTTGGTCATCGTCTCATGGGTCTCCTTCTGGCTGGACCAGGGCGCTGTGCCTGCAAGAGTTTCGCTTGGTAAGTTACATGTCTAATAATTAAAAATAAAACTATATTTTAGTGGTTTTTAGGGTTTGTTATCTATAATAATCTATAAAGGTTATTACAATTGGGTCAATTGGCTTCAGTTGTTCCTTTTTTAAAAGCTTAAAATGTATAATTAATCGTAGTAAATATTTAATGCTTCATCAATGAAGATTAAACGTCTTGTAAACTGGGTGATGACAATTGATGATTTAAAATCTAAACAAATCTATTCCAAAATTATCCGCTATAATTGTTAAAAATAGCATTTTATATGGTTTACATTTGATTCTATTACAAAAAACAATTAGTTTAAAGTTTAAACATTTGATTACTTTTTGGAAGTCCACAAGGTAAGTTTGTCAGTGTTTTAAAGTGGACTAAAGAGGGACCTTGTTTGTGTTTAGGAGTAACAACCCTCCTGACTATGGCGACTCAATCATCAGGCATCAACGCCTCCCTACCCCCCGTCTCATACACAAAAGCCATTGACGTATGGACGGGGGTGTGTTTAACATTCGTGTTCGGGGCGTTACTGGAGTTCGCGCTAGTGAACTATGCCTCTCGCTCTGACATGCACAGAGAGAATATGAAGAAAACGAGACGGGAGATGGAAGCGGCAGCAAGTATGGACGCAGCATCCGATCTGTTGGACACAGATAGCAACACAACATTCGCTATGGTGAGCTCGCACTCATTTAGTTAAGCAAAGTAGATAGCTGTCATGGTTTCTATAGGAATTAATTTGGAAATGTTACATTTGTTGATTTTCCATAAATTAATTTGATTTGTTATCAGCATGGAAAAACTTTTCGCGTGTCTGATTGGTAGGGTAGATTGTTTATTGGTATAATTATAATTTATTGGAATGAGTCAGTGATTATAATTTTAATTATCTGTTATTTGCTTGAATGCTCTCATATTTTCGATTTGTTACATTTTTTATTTGATATGAGACATTAGCGGGTATTGTACATTATGGTTGCATATGATTAATCCTATTTCAATAATTATTTAATATTTTGTTACGTAAAGTAGGAATTTTTTTTAATTCTTTTTTTTATACCCAGCATGTATTTAATATCTATTAAATAAAAAAAAAATAACATTATAGATATATATTGTAACAAACTCTCACTAAAAAACATGTATAAAAATTCAAATTTAAGGCCAGTAAATGCTGTAGAATATTTAATTTTAAAATAATTTATAACGTTAAGGGAATACTTATATGGAATTATTGTTCTAAAATTCGCGTTTGTCGCGTTTAAAAATAATTATTTGCAATAAATTCATCAAATCATACCTTCATCAAATACGATTTATAAAGTAAATTTTACAAGGCTTAGAGTATAATAAAGAGAAAATGAAATAAATAAAAAGAGATCTGCTATTAAAATTTTACTAAAGCGGAGCTTACTCGTTCTGCTTGGACCAGTTTGCAAAACTTTAATTTATGACTTAAAATCTGTAACTAAAAAACGAGATAAAGAGTAAAAAGCTTAGGGCAATAGTTTCGTTAAGATTTTGGCCAAAGTGCACCTCGTCCGTCCGCCCTGACTGGTCTGCAACGTACAGAAACCTCTGATGCGCGGCGGCGTCACGGACAAGATGCGGCAGTGCGAGATACACATGAACCCGCCGCGCAAGAACTGCTGCCGCCTCTGGATGTCCAAGTTCCCGACGCGCTCCAAGCGAATAGACGTCATCTCCAGGATCACCTTCCCGCTGGTCTTCGCGCTATTCAACTTGGCTTACTGGTCAGTTTATTCATTATTTCTTTATTTAAAGCGGAAATTGAATATAATTGCATATATTACTATCTACATATGTATGTATACGCTATAAATTATAGCTAATAGATAACAAAAAAAAATTAGAAACAACATGTTTAAGAACTGTGACACTTATATATATTTCAGTTTTTTATTAGCTACACAAAATGTCGTTTCAATATCATGGGTACTTGTCGTCTCGTCCACGAAGAACACACGGTTCATACGAATTAAGCCTCAAGCGAGTGAGGAAATATAAATTAGTTACTTGTGTTTATTGTCTAACAAAAGAATCTCGGAACTCCTTTGAAACAAAATTTGGAAACCGAGCTCATTTATATTGAAATTTGAAACGTTACGAGGAAAATGTTGAAAGCTCCCTCCCTCCAGGTCGACATACCTATTCCGCGACGAGGACGAGGAGAAGTGATTCTCCTCGTCGCCCTCGGGCAGCGCGCCGGCGGCGCGCCTGGCCGCCGCCGTGCTCGTGCCCTACGCACTGTTCGCGCTCATCTACTTGCTGTGGCTGCGGCCGCGCGCGCCGCGCGCGCCCCGCGCGCCCCGCGCGCCCCGCACCACCCCGCGCTCCAGGCTGCTCTGATGCGCACCACCCCCCACCCCCCGTTGCACACCCCCCCAATAGTGCCCCACTTCTATGTATAACTGTTTGTTTGCTTTTACGCATTACTTACTACATATGACATCCTTTGATCTCCCAAGTGCTAGTCGACTTTTGTTTGTGTGTATATATATATATATATATATATATATATATATATATATATATATATATATATATATATATATTAGTTTTTCTTTGCTATTTCTACTTATGTTACAGCTAGAATCACGTTCTAATATAGCGATGGTCTTTTACTGGGACATCACAGAACAAAAATTACTGGAAATTGTTTATAAGAGTGCTAATAACTAAAAATATTAGAATAAAATTATTGTTTGTAGATATTCATTTCAATTGTACAAGATGCTCTCGATATAACCTACTGTCATCACAATTTATAACAAAAAATCTAGTCAATCGTTAAAGACTGAGCCTTGTGCAGAACGCTCCTATAAACATACTATTAAAGTTATATCAAAAACCAAGAAAAGTTCTTTAACCACAAATAAAATAAAAGAGCTTATAACTACCAAGAACTAAACAAATGGTCTTAAACTTAAGTCTCAGTAGAAAGAAAAATGAAATATGAAAAACGTGATCTCAGCCCGCAAACAGCCTCCATTCCTGCCATGTCTACACTCGCTTACAAATTAAGTTAGCTATTAATTACAAAATTAATATTATCAGAGAGAGATTTTACTTATTTTCACAGTTCAAACCTAGATTCTAAATAATTTATCAATAGACGCAACACACTTATTCGCAATACGCCACACCTATGAATTTTATCTATATAACGAGCCTATGTTACATTATTTTTCTACCAGCGAGATGACAATGGAGCGCGGCGCAGAATAAAATAAATAAATTCATAACATTGTACTAATAGATATTAATTTGAATAAACTTTTGGATAATTTTACTTGAGCGATTAATCTTGGTGTCGTGTACATGTATCCTAGGACAGTATATAGATTCATATAATATATATTCAAATAACACAAATTAAATGCATATAGACGCACATAATAGTCCGATTCAAGACAATTGCTGTGCGATCGGGACGCGAAATGCGATTGTCTGCTAATAAGTGTGATGAGTACCCCATATAGTAAACAATTATTTATTAGTAAATAAATTATTTTGTATAAAGAATATCTATATTCTATATGTCATATTGATATTAAATATTCAATTTTGTAATTTTCTTCTTTTGTTATTGTATTTTTATATATTTTTGAACGGGGACAACCTACACTTGTTCGCAGCGATCGCATCGAATCGCATCAGTTAGTTAATAATAAAATAATTAGATACAATAAAATTACATCAGATTATATATGTGGCTATAGATTAAGATCAGAGCTCTTGTCGTATGCTATAATGATCCATATGCCTTTAAGACAAGGGTCAAATTAGCATGCGGTGAGGCCAGTAGGTAATATAATATATAATTATACTACAGTAATATATGAATTCAATTTCATTTAATAGAAGTTAAAAAAATCATAGTGAATAGTCCTTAGTCGACTTTCACATTTATTGTAGGTCTAGTATAGTCTAGGTTCATCTAAAACCTATATGAGGGTATTTCATGACATATGAATTTATACATTCATTCACCGTTAACGTAGTTTTAGGGTTAAAACAGTATCTTTTTTGGTATAGCCAGTTTTAGAATGTGGGTAGTTGAAAAATTTGGGCGGTCGACCTCTAATTACGTAATGGGAAGTAAATATGGCCTTACCGAAGATGACAAAAAGCCTAAAAAAGAATCGATTTGATTTACGAAAGAACTAGATTTTTTCTTATTGGCGGTAATTGGATTTCCTTAGAGGCTGTTATATGTGTAGATCTGTATAAGAAAATATTTAACTAGTTAACAATGACAGTTCTAATGATTTTATCGTCTGTGGATGTTATATATGTTACAGTCGGAACTCTTTCGTGGTCAAAACTACTTTTGACTTACCTACTCACCTCCTGAACTTTTTAAGAGTTTTGACCGATATGCCAGTTAAAACTGCTATTGACCAAAGCCTGCACTCAAAATCACTTTTGACCAACCTCTTTAGTCAAAAGTATTTTTGACAAAAAAATAGTTTGGACTGTAAAATATACATACTTTATTTATAAAATGGTGTCTCCATTCCACATGACATTGGCAAAGTTATCTGTGACCAACTGGCACGCTGAAGCCATTATCAAGAGAATTGAATTAAAAAAATATTTTTAGGCCGAATTAAATTCTGCAACTTGCCGGTAGGAAATCTGTTCGCCGCTAATATATCAAAAACGAATTAAACGATTGTAATCTATTTTAACTGAGGAAAAGATATTGAATATTAATTGAATCGGACATTTCAAAAACCTCTTAAGTTACATTTTTTTTAACATGCTTTTTTTTACTTAAAATGTTACCTTATAGGGAGATGCCTAATCTGGGTGAAAACCACTTAAGTCGATACATTCATTCAATTATATTATTATATTTTATTATTTATAATATCATTTCTTGAAAAATACAACTAAAAACTGGCTGTGCCGAAAAAGATGGTAATATTATGCGAAAGTAGGTGATGACAGTGTAAATAACTACCTACTCCACACCTGTGTCGCTCACTGTATAGAACTAATATAGAGTAATATACTAAGATTCTATTTATATCACACAGCTCACTTATTTTCACTCTCTCTCTAAATAAGACATGATTGTTTTATAGTTTTAAAATGGATGAATTATATGATGGAATTTATACGGAAAACGGTTTTATCTATTAGAGCATTGATGATTTTATTGGATTTATTCAAATAAATATCTTAACTGTAAATGTATAGAATTCTTTTTCTATTTAAAATAATATGTATTTGTAGACATATTTTATTTTAAGTCATATATTAAAGACCATATAAATAAAATTGATAACAATTTTGGAACAAAATGCAATGTAACAAACAATAGGTAGATACCTTGACGAAATTCTTTAAACTGATAAATAAACAGATTATTTTAAAGGATTGATAGTAAAAAAATTAATGTCCGTATTGGGGCGGACCAGAATACTATCCCCAATCCCACGTCGGGGCACCCGGGAGTCGTAAGAGGCGACTGAACCCGACCGGTGGTAGGGCCGCGGGGCCCGACTGGCGCGAGACCACCCTCCTTCGGGAACCAAGACGAAATCCTACCTCGATCGTATTCGAGACAAGGCGTTTCGTCTGCCTTCCGAAACGATAGGAGAGCCAGACTAAGGCTTGTTTTACATGCGGGAAGTAATGATTCATCCAAGACGACCAGATTTTTGCCTGCTAGCTGGAGTTTTCTTTGATTGAAGAGATGGATTCAACTTTATTATATACTTTTATTGTTGATTCTAATTGATTTCTTTTGTGCGGTCTAACCCTTATTTGAATTGTTTGAAACGTACGTTTGCTGAGTTACCATTTGTATCTTCTTTGTAATACCATTATTATATTTTTAATCATTTATTTATTATCAATAAGTTGTATTCAATTTAATTTTTATTAAGGGCTAGAGCAAACGGTTAGACAGAATTCTTAAGCCGGCAGTCGAACTTCTTGTCTTGGCTCTAAAGTTTTTGTTGGATTAAGTAAGTTAGATAAGTTTAAGTTAAGCACTACTTGCAAAAGTAGTATTTGGCGTGACTACAAGCCAAAACAACCAAAAGTTGCTTAGGTCGACAAATGGTATTGCTTGCTAAAAGAAAAACTACAACACACTAACATTCTTTCTTATTCATTCCAATGAATATCACACTCTTATTTAGTTGAAACTATTCATTATCTGTCCCAAAGTATTCCTCGGGGTATGTTTAGATTTTATCTATAATGTTACTAATTTCTATCCGGACATTGGAGTATTTAAAAAAAAAAAAAACAATTGGCTTGCCCAGGCACTTGCCGCCAAGCAAGGTGTGTTGGCATTTTAATGCCTAGATGATGGCGGCAGACACTGTGGATGGCTAGATTAAGGGCGGTTATATGCTATTATAGAGATAAATCTAAAATTGACAACGTACACGGGTCTAGGTAACATCTATTAGGCACAGCGAATACGCTCTTAAGTCTAAACTTGTTTTAAAAGCTTATTTCTTGTAAATAATTATAGTACTCGCATTATTTTTTTTTTTTATTTGTTACGATTTGTGTGCGACGTTGTTTTTGTGTTTCCGATCGCCAAAGACCGCAGACTTGAAAGCATCTTGCACTCGAATCGTTATCCGCCTTCCCGAAATTGGTTTAGATTTAAGAGACCAAGTTATTATTTTCTCTTCCCAAAGGTTAGGGATGGCTAGCCAACAGGTTTATCTCTTTCCTTTATGGTTCTATTTCGCTGAAATTCGTTGGGGTGAATCGTTGTAACACGCTTGGTCTAGGCAATTTTTGGTACCATGTTGGCAAAAACATAAAAAGTAATATGTTTATATATAGTCAATACTTTACCTATACGTAGGTATTTTTTTATAACTTGAATTGTTTAAAACATGGTACCGAAATATGGCGCAAAAGGTACCTGTTGTGTTTGAGCTCCACGTATACACACATAAGTAATGGATCAAATATCGAATCCAAAAATATATTTTAATTTGCCACATTTAAATGACATTGATACAATCATTATTAAGTTGGAGTTAACTCTTATTTATAATACAAATTATTTGATTTGGCATGACTTATAGAATGCCTGAAAAAGATCAAGCAAGTGTCGTACTAAACAAATGGTAAAACAATAAAACAATCATGCTGAGAGGTATAATGTATTTTACTATTTAGTATACAATGTAATATATCACTATCGCTGTGTTCGGTTATAATAAAAAAAATTAAATCATACTAAGAAGCTGTACAAGTGTTTATGATTTTTATTCTTGCTCATTTCTCTCTTTCCGTCCCTTTGTTTCGTCATCGTTACTTTGCTTCTACACAGATATGATAAAGTATTAGGCAAAGTTTCTAAAGCTGACTCTAATTGTATTGAATTTCCCTATATTACATTTGTTTGATCAATATTTACTGTTACACGATGTAGAGGAGATATCTACATCCTATTATATTAAGATGAATCCAGCGTCAATATTTTCAAAGAAATTTGATATAATTGGAGAACGTCTTATACAACTTTCTACGTGGTTAATTTGAGGCCGGATGAAACGACGGTCAAATGAAATGTGCAATAATTAATTAATGATCAATGGATATGAATTTTGAAGCGACAAACCTCAAATTAAACAAATAGAACCATACTGCTTTAGTATTGCACGTGCACCTAATAGATACAATATAAATAATCGATGTAATATCCTATTTAATTTCGTTTATGAATAAAAATGGTGTGCAATATTATGAAGCAGGGTAGACAATCATTTACAAAATGTGAAAATTGAAGTAGCCCATTTGTAGTCCTGTAGTGGGAGGTTCTGTTTATTTAGATATGTTATTATTAGATATTCTTGGGCTGTGATGAATAGTTAAAATGTCCATGTTTTGATTAATTTTGACTGAAGCACTGGCAACATAATGTAAAATCTTTCATTCCTGGTAACGTCATCTGAAAAATAATTAGGTCAATTAAGCATGTGTAAAAACTTCGTCGACATATCGAATATCATAATGACATCCGAATATCATCAAAATTATATGTAGGGAATATTAAATTAAATTTGTTTCTCCCCAAAATAACTCACCAGGGAAAATGAATACATGATATTAATAATTTTTATAGAAAAGTTGCCATATTGTATGATACAGCGTCACTTTTACTTTATTTTGGTTACGTTATATGGACTGTTGTAATAGGAAATGATGCGGAAAGGATTTTATTAAAATTATACGTGTCAAATTGGTGTTTCATTTTAGAGAACCTCTTATTTTTAAGTGTTATTTTTAATACATTGATATATTTAATGTTGTTTAATTCGTATTGTAAATTATTCTTTTTAGCTATTTTTAACTTAAATATTAGTCCTCTAAATAGTAACATAGCTCAAATAATTTTTGTTAACTTTTATGCTTATAAAATAAATACAATATGAATAATTTACATATTATGTAATCTTCGACAATTTATAAAGAGGCAGAAATAATATAAAGAAGCAAAGTTCGTTTGTTTGTTTAATTGAACGCGCTAACCTCAAAAACTAATCCGATTTGTAAAATTGTTTTTATATTAGATAGCTCGTTTATTGAGGAAGGCTATATGCTATATATCATATAATAAATACCTAATCTATCTATTCCATACTAACCATTAAAACGTATCTAGGGACGAACCCGAGCGAAGCGAGGGTGAATCGCTACTTTATTGTAAAATGGTGTGGTACACGTAAATTAAATATGAGAATTTTACTAAAGAAATGTGCACAAAATAAAAATCTTTAAATTTCTTTTGAAAAAAGTTAAATTGGAAATAAGTACACACATAATTTTTTTATTCAAATCATCATCAGTAGCTTTAGTTTTGATCACAATTAATGGATAAAAAAACATAATTAACCATATAAAACTTATGGTTCATTTGCAATAGTGCGTTCGTACATTTCCATAATACTTGGTACTGCTCAATGCGTACTTCCTTTCTAGGTTACGAGTTCGATTCTCGTAATATTTATATACAATAAGTTTAAAAAATCTTTGAATATAAAGTGTTATGGTTTAAAATATAAGAAATCTAATAGAAAGTGTACGCTCCTTGACCTACCGTTCTTATTAAGTGTAACTTCATTCTAAAAACGACAGAGTTGGAATCGTGAAATACTCGTAATATGTAGTCTAAGCAGAAAAAACAATGATAAAAATATTAGTTTTGTGTGTTAACGAATTTAAGTAAATCTTAACTTTAAGGGTTGATTAAAAAATTGTAAATCCCACCAAAATGTCACTAAAATAATTTTAATAATTTATTTAATTAGGATCACCAACATGATATACAGTAACTTAACAAAAATACACAAATTGTACAAAGGAGGTCTAAATCCAAATGTTATCATACTTATAGGTAACCACGACATTAATAAACAGTTACACGGAGCATTTAAAAATTGAAAATTAACAGTACTATAAATTAAAAAGAAAAAAAAACAAAAATTAAGACACTATTATAATTAGTTACTTAAAACAACAAAACAAGAAAAAAAGAAGGAATATCTATCATGAGAAAAATTAGCAATACAATAGATACAAGTATAATACTTACCTAGTCATGTTTACTGGAGTTGGTCATCAAGGTCGATGGTAATTTCATCATCCCTCGAACGTTTTCCCCATCCAGAGGAGAAGGTGAGCTGTCCCTCAGTAGCAGCGAAGAGATTTGCCACCGCAAAAAGAAGACAGAGCGCCGCACGCTTGATCAAACGCCTGAGATCAGCCATGATGGAAGTCGTCAGAAGTCGATGTTGGAATGTTTATACAAAATAACTTTCCCATATTTATACCCCTAATGTACGTTTTCCCAAAACTTTTCTTTAAAGAAAATATTCTAGGCAATTTACAGCTGTTGTTTATTGTAATAAAGGTTAATTTCCTTTGTAGGCATTTGCTACGAGCTGTGGAGATACGGCGTAGCTCTAAATTAAATGCAAAAATCAAGTGAAGTCATAAAAGTAAAAGTAAATTAATTGTCCCTTATACTTTTGTTGTTCTGTGGGAAGCGTTTACTTTCCATATAAATTATATGTAGTTTCTCGTATTTAATGTTATATCTTTTTTCATATTTTCTGTAGCAATTACAATCAAATCATATGTAAAGGCATACATATGATTGACTGGCGACTCACCCTCGCTTCGCTTCGGTTTCGTCCCTAGACAAAAATAAATTTATCCCACGGGAACCGTACATTTTTCCGGGATGATAAATAGCTTATAGCCTTCCTCAGTTAACGAGTTATCTAATGCAAAAAGAATTTTTCAAATCGGATTAGTAGTTCCTGAGATTAGCGTGTTCAACCAAACAAACAAACTCTTCAGCTTTATAATAATAAGTATAGATTTTAAACGAATCCAAAGAATTAATTAATTTATTCATTGGATGGAAAAATGATTTGAAATGAAATCGAAACCCAAAATATATAAATAAATTCCAATGAAATAATTAAACTTTCGTTTCGTAATTATGATCGATCAAGTGCAACTTAATAAGCAGCTTGTTCTTCTTATCGGTTTATTGAAATGGGGGGTTGTATATTTAACAAAGTGATTAAGAGACTAAATAAAAATACAGACAAAGTCCCGAAGCTCCCACATGGGCAGGGTGTTTAAGTTCATTTTTATATGAAAATATGGTAAACTAAAAAAAATTGTAAGCCTGGAATAGTAGTGAATTCTGTGCAATATTATAAACTCCACTAATTGATACACACTTACACCCCCCCCCCCCCCCCCCCCCACAATTTTAAATCTGTTCTACTAAGTATATAATATCATAAAGTATCAAAAACACGAAGGTAGAATAGCAAACTTCTAAAAATCATCTTACTGGCTCTATATTTTATGTCTGAAAAGGGAAATACCTAGTATTTCTTACATATCTACGAGTTAGCTTCATAGATTGGGATGATCAAATGAAATTATGATGCACTTCTTTGAACCTATACTTATTTCTTTATACTATTTTTACTACTACCAATCAAATGCTACCCGGGGTCGTACTCTCAACTCTGCACTACCCCAAAAAAATATTTTTAATGCAATAGGTTTTGTAAACACAACATATAATCTATATATCTATACAGATAAATAAAATTAAAGTGAAGTAAGTTGTAATGTCAAAATAACATAATTATTATATTTAATAAACGCATATGACATTATATACGGTACTTATAAGAAAAACATAGCTTTTAAAATTTTTGTCTGTCTGTTCTGGCTAATCCTCCAAAGGGCTGAATTGATTTTGACAGTACTTTCACTGGAAGATAGCTGGCAGATAGCTGATGTTATAAGGAGTAACTTAGGCTACTTTATTTTTAGAAAAATAATTAGGGTTCCGGCTCCGCTCAAAAAAATTAAAACGTAGATACGTTTTAATACGGGACGCACCCGAGCGAAGCAAGGTTAAGTTACTAGGTATGAATATTATTTAATTCAAAATCTTCAAAATTTTTCCTTCAAATAAAATTAATTAGTAGGTATTTTTTTAAGTAGGATGAGATTGAGCGAGCTTAATCCATCCTTTTAAGATAAGGTTTATCAAAAACGTCAGGTGAGATTAAGCCATTACTACTGTCCAATGTCCATCAAGATTTCAGGTAAATACATGTATAACAGTATATCTATAAAAGCGCGACAATATAGCGGACCGCGCACGAAATAAAACAACAAATGCGTAAATAATACTTTCTGATTTCTACAAAATTAAATTTAAAATCTAGTTATATTTTTACATTTAAAAATTTTCCAATTCCATAATTATTAAGCATTCTTTATTATACCTAAATAAAACAATTCCTAAACAATACACATTTTAATTTATAAAAGAGGCCGTACATAATTAATTTTCTCAAGTCGTAATTGAAAACAAATTAAACGTCGAAGGGCTTCGGGAATATAAAACGGGCGACTTCGGCCAGTGGATCATCACAAGCATCTGCTCTTCCATTACAATAGCAACAGTGTTCACACAAAAAATACAAAATGTTCAAAATCTTCTTCTTCGTCTTCTTGGTGGCTTGCGTCTGCGTCATGACACAGGCACAGCTCACCTTCACCTCCAGTTGGGGAGGCAAGAGGTCCATGGGGCCTGCTATGTGCAGAAGCGATGAGGCAGTCGCGGCTATTTACAGAATGATCCAAGTAACGTATTATTTTTATTTTATACTAAGATTGCTATTTTACTTCATTCAAACAGCAAATGTACCAAGAGAAAGAGACTCTTCAACCCATGAACTATAACTATGCAGAAATTGGGCTATCCAAAGTGAGGATAGTGTGCGCTCTGTAAAGGTTGATCTTTAATTTGAAACACATTTTCACATTTAAATTTGTAGCAACGTATGTCTCCCTCTAATTTTAAGATCTTTTAAATATATCCTTCTTTTTACAGAACGAAGCTGAAAGGTTGCTAATGTGCCAGAAGCCTTGAAGCCCCAAACGGAACTTAAGATTTTTTATAACAACAGCTTTTCCCATTTTACACGGACTTATATTATTTAATGTATCCCATTTATCATATTTTAACTGTTATTGAATTTATGAAAATATATTATACAAATAAATATTTTTGATTAATTATAGTTTTTTTCAAACACACTTTAGTTTATCCAATAGTAATGAGTATATGAAGTTAGGTCAGTACTGGTTATCTACTTGTACTAGCTGATTTATCATTACCTAAAATCTAGAGTCTAGACCAAATTGCAGGACCTAAACGGGCTAAAGTGTTTCGCCACACTGCCACATATGTATACATGGGAATGTTATAAAGGTATAAAATAACTAGATATGTACCTAACCGCTACGTAAGAATATTTTCAAAACTTAAAATGGGTGACAAAATTTGTATGAGAAATAATATTTTTCGAGTCTTACGTTCAAAAAAAAACCCGGCGAAGCAGGTGCAAGCCGTTCATCTATACTAATATTATAAAGAGAAAAAAATTGTTTCTTTTTTGTATGTTTGCTTGTAATGGATAAACTTAAAAAACTACTGGGCCAATTTTAAGAATTCTTTCACCTATCATAAGCTGTATTATCAGCGAGTAGCATGAGCCATATTTTATTTTCAAAAAAATTAGAGGTCACCAAGAAAATTGTAATAATGTATCAAAAATTTGCCTATAATAATCATTATTTGACGTGCGCTGGGAAAATAATTATTTATTACATACAAATTGACATAACAACAAAATAACAATCAAACAACTTTTTTTTTCATTATCTTTAGTCTTCCGACAAGGATAAAGAAGATTTTCTTAATTTTTAAGCCAATTGAATTAGAAAAGATTCAAAAAATTCATTCATGAAACGCGACGTACTTAATCCTGGCCGGGTCTGATCTTCGGGCAATGAAATATTTTGTAATTAGCACTCTCTCAACTTTCTATGGTAATTCGTAAAAATTTTAAAGATCTTTTCGGATGCCTTGTAGATCTAGTGACTAGGTTGTGGGGTCATTCATGATTCGGAGATTCAAGCTTCGTTTGGCCATGTTTCTCAGTCAACCCAAAGTTCGAATTTTTTTGGTTGTAAAACTTCTTTGCCTTAAAGAGAGCACGTAAAGCAGTGACACATGCACCTCACCTGTCTCGGGTCGTGACGATTCGTCATATTTATGTATGTACTAGCGGCTCACCTTCGCTTCGCTCGGGTTCGCCTCTAGGCAAACAAAAAGAAATCTATCCCACGGGAACCGTACATTTTTCCGGGATAAAAAGTAGCCTTTTTTTATTCTAATGTATGAACTATATTATTGTAAAGTTTCTATCGTTAAGTAATAAGTTACTATCGTTTTTTACCTATCTCACGGGAACTCTTTAATTTTCCGGGATAAAGTATCTAAAATGTTGACCGGGGATATAAGGTACCGCCATACAAAATTTTGTTTAAATCGGTCCAACAGTTTCAGAGATTAGTCCGTACAAACATTCAAACAGACAGAGAAACATAAAAATTGAAAAAAAAACTGGATTTGTTCTATTTCTCTTCTTACATCCCCCTGACTCGGTTTTTAGCATATTTTTTCTATGTACAGACATTCGACCTCTACAGTTTTATTATATGTCGGTGTTTTTAATGAAACTTTTTATCAGATTTTTCGCGATTTATTTTGATTTTAGGTTTCCGAGTTTTCGAATGCTTTGCAGTATTCATGGTCATGGATGAGACTAATTAGAGCATACGACAACTTTAACGCGTCACCGATGTACGTTTCACGAACGTGTATCGCCTGCGCCATCGCGTTTCATAAGCTCGCCGACGTACGTAGGTATACCATCGTCGAAAGTCTCAAAAGCTATTATCTATTTATATATAAAAATCAATTGCCGTTCGTTAGTCTTGCTAAAACTCAAAAACAGCTGGACCAAGTTGAATAATTCTATTTTTGTTTGTCAGATGTTGGTGTGTCAAGGTTGGTTTAAGTATAAAAAATAGGGAAAACCAAAAAAAAAAGCTAGAAATTCTAAAATTTAGGACTTTTTATTTTGTACTTATGTATACGAGTATATAATATATTGTCTATCTTCATAATTCCATACTAACCGTTACAAAGTACCTAGGGATGACCCTGAACGCAGAGGGTGAGTTGCTTATATCTTATAATATTAAACTAGCGACTTACCCTCACTTCGCTCGGGTGTGTCCCTGGGTACATTTTAATTTTTTTGAGCAAAATCCTAATTCGTTTTCTAAAATAAAAGTAGCCTAAGTTACTCCGTATAATATCAGCTCTTTGCCAGGGAAAGTCCCGTTAAAATTGGTTGGAGATCAGCCGGAACAAACAGACAGACAAAAATTTTTAAAATTGTGTTTTTCTTAAAGTACCGTATATAATTTCATATGCATTTAGTATAAAGCTGTTATTTTGACATTACAAACAGACACTTCAATTTCATTTATCTTTAAGATTAGAAATTCTCATAAATACAGTAGAAACTCGATTAACCGGACTAATTGGTGTCCGTAGGTATGCGGATAATCGAAAATCCGGATAATCGAATGTATGAAAAAAGCGCGTTTTTTCCTGAAACAATTGCTAACTAACAAACTTTACAATAATATAGTTCATACATCAGAATTACAAATAGGCTACTTTGTATCCCGGAATAATGTACGGTTCCCGTGGGATAGATTTGTTCTTGTTTGTTTAGAGGCGAACCCGAGCGAAGCGAGGGTGAGCCGCTAGTGCTTGCATAAAGACTTGTAGGTATAAAATTGGTCGCGGTTGGTAATCCGTATAACTGAGGGCCGGATAATCGAGTTTCTACTGTATATAATTTCTTGTATCTGTACACGGCTCTAACGATTTAGATTAAATTTTGTATGTAGGTAAGGTTTTGCTTTTTAAGTTTATCTACACAGGTCTTTTCGAAAAAAGAAATCAATTTCTAAAACTTTTCCAAAAAACACCGAGCGAAGCTATGTCACCCAGGTACTAAGTATTACTGATGGTATCTACGGTCTAATCATAAAATTATATTAGTTTTCATAAAAAATAGTAGGTATTGCTTAAAATGTCTGATTGTGAAAATCTAAGAAAGTATTGCATTAGATTTTAAATGTTTTTAATAGCTCTTGTTTACGATACACATTAAAATTGTTACTTCTCGCAATTGAACATCTACTTGATAAAATTTTATTCCATGCATAATTTTTATATCAAAAAAAGTTTTTGAACATACTCATTAGCAGTTTTTACTATATATTATACCATGTTATTTTGAAATGAAAATCACCAAATATTAGTAACTTTTTTCATCAGGTTTTGCTATTGGACACTATTATCTTCGATAGTCATTCAGATTCACAGACAGACGGAAGTACTGAATAAAAAGAACTTGCATACATACATTTTAATGTACAAGCTTTGTAAGTTTTATGTTCAATACAAAAAATTAGGATTTTTATGTTTATATTTACTATCTTTACATTATTGTAAACTATATTAGTATTATTACCTTAAATTAATAAGTTATCAAGGCAAGGAAAATAAAAAGCGTAGTGTGTCATATAGAATGTTTAATTAAAATATTTAATGTCAAATATAATTTTAAAATTTATGAGGCAGAAGGTGACAGTACCTGTGAAATGCCACTAGTATCTAATGACATTCTGCTAGATCCAGTGTGAGGCAAGTCATCTTCATCAAGAGCCTCTCTCATTCTTCTCTTATAAATTTCACTGTCGGGATTATTCTCTTGATTTCTGCATCTGTCTAGCTTTTTCTCTATTATTCTTACTCTTTCTCTGGGTGGACTTTCAACCATTTTAACCATTGAACGAATTTTACGTACTGCTTCAATGAGTATTGCTAATTTATCAGACCCAGCGTCACGGAATAGCATATCTGTAACATAGCTGTCCAAATTCTCTTGTTCCTTACTAGCAGCATGTAACACTGCAGCTAAAGCTAATTGAGATGGTGCATACAGTAAACAGGCATCAGTTAAAAATACTTTCTCAAGAAACTCATCTATACCACTTCTTAGACGCTCTGGATTAGCCAAAGTGCATCTTGTTTTTATGTCAATTAAAAATCCTTCTACTGGACGAAATGGATTATGTATAGTTAAATGATAATTGAGTTGCTGCATTAAAAGTAACTCATTATTTAATATTATATCTGATGCTTTTTCTCTATCACCTTTAATGTTTGCAACAAATTGCCCAATAGAAACATTGAATTCTTCGACTTTACATGACAAATATACGCACGTAGCTAGGATCTCTTTAGGATGGTAATCCATTGTGGAGTTATACAAGTAGAATCTCTTAAAATAATGGAAGGCAGTTCCAACTACTCCTTTTGGCATCGGTGGTGTAAATCTCTTGCAGAATTCCTTAAGATGGAGCTCATATTGTTTCAATAATAGCCTTTCTTCCTCTGGTGATAAAAAGAAATTATATCTTTGATATTCGTCGATGTGGTGTCCATGTTTTGAAATAAATCCTATGTTGTGTTTTTCACGATGACGAGCCAGCTCATTTTCATCACTGAAAGTCCAAAACTTTCTTTGACTGCTAGTAGAGAACATGTTTGGAAATACTGTATAGAGTCAATAAAATAAGCTAATTATTTTTTATTTTGTAACGAAAGTCAAACGGTCTGTTTTATATCAAAAAGTAAAAACTTCAAAATGTCAATGACATTTAATTTAAATTACTGAAAGTTGAAACTGAGCACGCATACTTCTTTTATTGAAAAAATATTTAGTGACTTATTATTTAAAACACGAGTTCTAATTACGTAATAATTATCATTATAGTATATAATATTATGTATATGACATTTTTTTAAATAACACAGAAACATTTTCATCTTAAAATACGAAACACAAAAATAGATTTTTTGTATTTTTATCACAGAAAATATATAATAATAAATTCAGCCATGCGATAATTTGAAATAAAGGGCAAATTGTAACTGAAAAAAATTAATAATAAATAATACGTGTTAAAATATTTCAATATTGGATTACTAAAAAGAGACAATCTTCTCATAAAAACTAAATAACGTTCAACATTTTGTCTTCAGCTATGTCCAGTGAGTATGGTCTTATAAGCTTCATGATTTCTGAGCGACATTTCTCATAAGTCATATATCGCTTTTTATTATCTGTGCAACTATACGTGAAACAAGACGTAGGTATCAACTGATTCATCCGTGACCGTCATTGAAATTAGAAAATACATAGATAAAGTGGATTATTTTCAGTTTAATTGTTAAACTTGTTTATACAGAAAAATGTCGAGACCAGGAGATAGACCTAACCAGGCGCAAACATATAAACTAGTGGTGGTTGGAGGTGGAGGAGTAGGGAAAAGTGCTATCACAATTCAATTTATACAGGTATTTTGCCGTATTTGGCTATAGATACGCCTACGGGACGGATGTTAATCTATTTTTAGATAATCTCTTGATTCCAATGTAAATATATTACATATATTTCATTCATCACAATCTATGTCAGGAATATAATGAATACAGTCACATTTATAAATAGTGGATCTATGGAATCAAGGCCTGTCTAGCAATGAACGTCGCCGCCCACCGGCGTCATCATCTTTGAGAAACATTTGTTTATTTAAACTAACATATGGTCAAATTCATATGTAGGCTATGTCATGTAGTATGTGAAGGCTGAAACTAATTAATATTCCTGATTACCATAAATATTTTTCCTGTTTGCTTGTTTTGATTGGGACATATTTGCTGTATATAATGAGAATATTAGTTTAATATTCTTTTTAACTTTGCTAATGAATGAACAATTCTCTTACATCATTTTTTCTAATATATTTTGTAAAGCTGTACTTTTTTCATAGAGCAATTATCTAAACAAATATTACTAAAGATATTTTGAATTTATTAATATAAAATAGATAAGTTTGAAATTGTTTAATTTATTTGAAATAAGTACCTATATCTCACTATTTTTATCCATTCTACTTACAATACTTCTTAATAATTATTTAACAGAAGAAATATCTTACTTATTTTGTAATAATTGGTTAAAATAGCATGTATGTTTTAGTGTGTAGTTGGTTGATATCTAGTTGTTATGTAATAATTTAAAAAATCTATTTCAGAGTTATTTTGTGACGGATTATGACCCAACTATTGAAGACAGTTACACTAAACAGTGTGTCATTGATGATATTCCAGCTAAGTTGGATAGTGAGTAATTTATTTCTAATACTAAACTATTGTAAATACTTTATCCTTATTTGGTTAAAATATTTCTGAGTATTTATATATATTTTCAATATTACTCTAATGCATCATGTCTTGTAAAACTAAAATGTTATTTCTTAATTTCTTTTGCTTAAAATCCATACTTAAAATTATAAATGTGAAAATGTGTCTGTTTGCCCTTCTTTCACATTGAAACAGAGTGATGGATTGGTGTCATTTTTTATGTGGAGATATTTGAAAGGATGGAGAGTGACAGGCTACTTTTTACCATGGGAGATTATTTCATTCCCATTAGAAAACACACTATAATACAACCCACAACAACTCATCATACCTAAATAATATATAAATAATCTATCTATTCCATAGTAACTGTTAAAACGTATCTTGGGACAAACCTGAGCAAAGCAAGGGTGAGTCGCTAGTAGGAAATAATATATAAAACTACTAATTATTATACCTACTAGCTTTATTATAACTCTATATTGCACCATTATGTATTTCTATTTACCTTACATCTTCAGCTAATATGCTTCTTATTTTTATCTTTAAATCTCATCACATTGAATAAAACTTACTATATTTTTGATTCTTATTTTATGACCCGTATGCTAAAGAAATACAAACATTGCCACACAGATTTCTTTAGATTTTGAAGAACTCAAAAAAAATTATAGTTGTTTATTCATACTAATTAAATAATCTCTTAATTTAGTTTTGGACACAGCTGGACAAGAGGAATTTAGTGCAATGCGAGAACAGTATATGAGATCAGGAGAAGGTTTCCTCCTGGTGTTCTCAGTAGCTGACCATGCAAGTTTTGAGGAATTATCCAAGTTTCACAAGCAGATCTTGCGTGTTAAGGATAGGGATGAGTTCCCAATGCTCATGGTTGGGAACAAGGCAGACTTGGAACACCAGAGAGTGGTAAGCTTTAATTATCTTATCTGTTTTGCTTCCTTGAAATCTTTTTTTATCAAAAATTGCTCATGATTGATATGAAGATTTATTATAATTATATATCTTTTATCTATATATTATAATATTTAAAAATAATATTTATATTTTTTAACAACTAAACGAGTTATCTGTACTTTTAAATTCAAAAGCAATTAATGTAGTTATATATTGTAGACTATAGTCCACTTGCTTGACTAATTCAACATAAATGATAGTGACTTATTACATCAATTTAGAAGGTTTATTTAATTGGATATGATATCACTGGTCATTTGCTTTAAAATTTGGTTTCAGAATCATTTATGTACAGACTTACGTAACTCTTAGGTATTATAGTTAGTGTATTTATTACTTAAAGTCCCATTTATTATTTTCTTTTAGAATTAAATTTAAGTCTTAAAAAAAAATTTATTAAATCACTAATAAGAAATAAAAATTTCTTCAAATTATAAAATAGTGGATTAAATCCAAATACATACATACTGTAAAAAAAAACCTTTATTATTGTTATAATTTTTTTTTTCATTTACAGGTAACATTAGATGAAGCTCAAGGTCTGTCACGGGAATTAAAAGTTCCCTACATAGAATGCAGCGCAAAAGCGCGCATGAACGTCGACCAAGCATTCCACGAACTTGTCCGGCTTGTACGCCGTTTCCAAGAGGCCGAAAGGATTCATATCAAATCTGAAAGTAGGAATAAGAAGAAAAAATGCACCATTTTGTAACAGGTAAATGTCATTGTCATGTGAAATGTCAATGTCAGTTGAAATGACAGATATGGTCCTGTTTGTCAAAAATGTTTAAGTGTGGTATTTTTCTTTATAACAGATAATATTTTTATTTATTTTATTTTTTTATTTTTAATCCCATATATACACCATAGAAAAAATTGGGACTAAATTACATCTTATTCTACCTTTAATAATAAGGCCATACCTAATCTGTTGTTTGAATGAAATTGACATAATATGGTGCTTTACGATGTTTTCGGCGAAATTAATACTATCGATTGGTTTGTTTTCTTTTGTATTAGGCACCATTATTTTATTATCATTATCAAGTACACAAAGCCACCTCACTTTTAGAATGTAAGCTATTTATTTTTACAATGCACAATTAATGATGAAAGTTAGAAAAAAAAAATCAATTCCGTTTATATTTTTTTTTTTTGTTAAATACCATAAATGATATAGAAGTCTCAATAAACCTTTTATTGTCTATAGGATGAGTGCTTTATATTAATAAGCATTATTATTTATTTTTATCATTTTCCTTAAATGGTATTAATTGTTTAGTATCAAAATGGTTATTTTATTTATATAGCGTACAATTTCTGTTAAGAATTATAATGGACATGCATGTTAATATAACAATCAATATGTGAACAAACAATACTTAGAAGGATTTATATATATACATAAAAGGAAGGATAATCATTTATTGAGTAAACAGCAGAAATTAAAGTATTTTAAAAAATTGTTATATCTTGAAAATTACATAAACAATCAGATGTCAATAAGAATTTTAACACTGTGTTTGATATTTCAAGCATGTCCATCATAATTTACTTATAAATATATTATTAATATATGAATACCAGATGATCTACAGCAAGTGTAATGTTCATTGATCCAAAGATGGCGCTAGACTCTTAATTTGAATACTATATGAGTTTTGGAGACATTCGCACAATCATTTTTTAATAGACATTTTTAAATTGTTTTTTTGTAAAAAAATATTTACCAGTAAAAATGTATGAATAAAAACATGTATTATAATATGTGCGTACATTTCGAAACCAAATACTAATTATGTATGATTTTGTTAGTGTTTTTTAACGGTTTAACTTATGGCTAAGATTTAGGGCCGTACATTACAGATTTTTTATAGGCGGTACAATGTTTTTTTTTTTTGCTATTTCGAAAATACTAGCGGCTTACCCCTCTTTTCGTTCCGGTTTGTCCCTAGGTACGTTTTAACGGTTAGTATGGAATAGATAGACTATATATTATATGATATATAGCCTATAGCCTTCCTCAATAAACGGGCTATCTAATGCATTAATTTTTCAAATCGGATTAGTAGTTTCTGAGATTAGCGCATGCAAACAAACAAATACAAACAAACACAAATATCATATAATTTAATGAAAATGTCTGTAATGTACATAGCTCTGACTGTTGTTTATGTGTATGGAAATAGGATGTATAAAATTAAAATATCTTTTAGAATAATCGCTGTCTACTCTATGGTGAAAAAAAATGGGTTTTTACTTTGGATTTTATAAAAAAATGTCCAAAGAGTTTTACATCTTGAAAACCAATTTTTAAATTTCAAGCCGGGGTTTATAAATTACTGGCTTGATAAGAGGTAATCCAGAGTTTGTAAGGTATTTTATAAAAATATACTATATATTTTTTATATCGTATATATATATAAATATCGGTTTGTATGCATTTTTTGCTAAGCGAAATGTTAATTATGCACAAATTTTGATACGGTATTATATATATTATTTATATTAGCTTTTAATGTGGCTGAGATTCTTTTCAAAAACTGCTTTATTGTACATATCGGAAAGAAATGTAAAATAATTCATTTTTATAACCACTTTACTATTTATAATAAAATACATCCAGTTGAAGTTAATTACTTGTGAAGTATTTATGTATGAATATGGTTTTTTTTTTATATATTATGTACCTAATACTTTCTTAGATTTATGCAGATATTTGGCGTTTTAAATAAAATTATCTTTTCGGATTTATTTTGTTTCTTGGTTAAAAAATTATTAAAATTAACAAAAATTGTATGGTACTTTGGTGCTATTTTTGTATTTTTTTGATTCAATTTGTTATTTTGTGGGTAGGCTGTCTGTAACAATTACATAATATATAATGCCTTTGAGACATCTAAAACCTTAGTCTCTCCCGTGACCATGTGCGCTGTAAAGCATTTGAAACGTCGGGAACCAAAGATCAAAATAAATCCACGAAAAAATCCGAAAAGATAATTTTATTTAAGATATTATGTACCTTTTTGAATTTATAAAACTTGTCTATACTCTGTGCAATTTGATATATTATCTATAATTTAAGCACAATCAGTGAACAGTATTTTGTGTTGTGACATCAACTATCGATATTGATTTTATGTGGAAGGTAGTCGGGCAAAATTACACTTTTATTTCATTTTTATTGTACTTTTTTGAGATTCCGTGGAGGGTAGCTGAACGGAATGCATGGTTGATGTGTTTAATGTTTGTTAAGAGGTAGTGAAGTGAAAAAGTCATACAAACAATGAAACACTTTGAATTTGAAAGTACATTCGATGCCAAGCAACATGTGTGGACAACTTGCTTTGTATCCGATGGTCTAGAAACCTGCCTATGCGAGAAGACTAAAGCAATAGAAGTAAAACATCCGTGTTTTATTGTGAAATTTATATCTAAAGATCACTTGAAATTGCCAGTTATAAATGTTGTTAACAGATTTGGTTGCCATTAACAAAAAAAAATTTTTGTTGTTGTGTATCAATTTATAAGGTTTGAACAACAATGTATGTATTATGTATGTATTATGTAGTGACTTAAAAATTCTGGTTCGAAAATATATATATTTTTTTATTGGTAATTAATAAAAATGTATCTATACACATCATGAAATTCTAACTGAGTCGAATCTGTGCATTAAATATTTTTTGGAAAATCTTATTGAAATAGTCATTATTATCGAAACAGAGGCTGAATCTATAGTTTTTAGAATTTCTGTCTATCCGTCTGGGAACGCTTCACGAGATAACCACTGGACAGATTTTGATGAAATTTGGTATGATGATAGCTGCTTATCCGGGCAGGAAAATATGTCATCAGAAAATATGTCAGTAACTAAATATAATAAGTGTAATTTTGCCTATCTAATACAGAAATGTTCAGAGCTGGTTATGTAACGTTTAGAGTAAGGATGTGACGATGTTGTAAAGAGCTTTAACTGTGGGCTTTACGCCCTTAACTGAGTAACTGTACTGTTGTCAAGTAATATCGTATTGTAATAAAATAAATATAACTAATGAATAATGACTTTTATTTTTATTAACCTCCGACGCACAAAGAGGGGTGCTATAAATTTAGTTGTGTCTGTCTGTGGCGCTTAAACGGATGAACCATTTTCAATTTAGTTTTTGTTTGTTTGATTAGTAAATATATTTCGATGATTCATTTTTATTTGTATAGATTTATATCTAATCGATTCGAAACTTGGTATCCCGTTACTTCAATGACATTGCAATGATATGGTAATCTGATGGTCTGATGCAGCATCACCTGGTCTGCAAGATATTCAACTCTTTACTAACATACAGCAGAGGATTTTGCTGTCAATTGTCAAATAATTGACTGGTCAAATCTATATATATAAAAGGCAAAAGTGATTGATGTATCAACGCACAGCCCAAACCCTTAAGCCTAGAAAATTGAAATTTCGCACACGTATTCCTCGTTATGACGACGTTAAGGCGACGATGTCGCCTTATGACGAAGGTGTCCACTAAGAAAAGATTTTTCAAAATTCAACTCCCAAGGGGGTGAAATAGAGGATAAAAGTTTGTATAAAACTTTTTATTCCTTAGATATATTTGCATGAAATTTCGTATTTTTCGTAGTTTGATCATGAGCGAAGCCGCGGGCTCTGCTAGTTAGATATATAACTTTGAGTTTACATGGCGTCGACTGTACGCAGCTAACTCGATCCATGGATGGTCACCGGACATGTCAAGCAAGCCAAATTAACATTAATGTCTACTACGTATCGTTCATATTGCGTTAAGAACTATTTTAATTCATTTAAAAATTTAAAAGTTTATTATTTTAATTTATTGAGAGAGGATTTACTATTTTAATTTTCAATTATACATGTAACGTATATAATTTAATTTCAATTTTACCATTATGATTGTATATAATTTATAAATTTTTTTGTTTCTAATGTCACACTATTGTGTTTGAAGATGTAATTTTAGCGCGCTTCATACAGACTTTGTCAAGAGCCAGGGATATAAAGGTGTGCACGTATTTTTTTCTAAGTTTGCCTTAAATATTTTCTTTTGTATCAAAATTATGTTTAATGCACTTGTAATATTTCCATATGTTCAATTTGAATAGATTTTTACAAAATGTCATTATTTACTCAATACTTTTCCGAAAGGTTTAATATTGGGATTTATAATTTGAAAAGTAATTACTCTCTATCTGGACCATTGACTGTATTTTTTTATTTAATAAGATATATCTCCAGTGTTCCCTTTTCAAACTTAAAAGAGGATTAAAAAAAAACATTATTTAAATAACAGGTAATTAATTATATTAACAAATAAAACCAATATAAACTATACGATCGATTTCACTTTAATAATTACATAAATATCTAAGCTTGGGCCTTGGCGAGGGCTGCCAGGTCTGCGATGCAGCGGTCCAGGGCCTGCTTCTCCTGGTCGGGGGTGATGGCTTTGGTCACGTTGGTCACTATCCAGTCTACCATGTTCTTTTGGGCAATACGACGCTCAAGGTTCGATTTCTCCAGCTGGTAATCTAAACGACGCTTGACCTGGAATAATATTAATGGTTTGTCATGAGATTTAAATCTATGTATTTTTCTACAATAGTTGTGAAATTCAGGTTTCCTAGTGAGATTTTAATTGCTATTGTTCATTTTAAATAAAACTATATTTTTGGTAGTTTCACGGGTTTATTTTGATTTTTGGTTCCCGACGCGACGTTTTGAATGCTGGACTTTTTTAAATTTTCCTTATGTTTATAATAATAGCAACATCTAAAGTCTAAATGAAATCATTTTATAAATTTGTGAGTAGGCTGTCTGGAGCAAGTATATTATGGCTCTTGAGATGTCTAAAACCTTAATCTTTCCTGTGACCATGATTGCTGTAAAACATTCGAAACGTCGGGAACCAAACATCAAAATAAGTCCACGAAAAAATCCGAAAAGTATGGAGGATGGCAACTCTAAACTCAGTACTTTTTTAAACAGCTAAACAAAAGGTCTTTGTGAATTATATAAATATTAATATTATTATGACTTTCAACATTTATACATAAAAACACTTTATTTTTTTTTTATTGTTTAAGTAATAACTTATCTGTTGAGTTGATTATTATAAAATATCCCAATATCATTTGCAAAGGAACCTCCTAATTTAGCATTAAAAAAAAATACAATTTCAATGTACCTCTAAGTAAGCGTTCATCATCCTTTCTCGGTAAGCAGCCTCCAGTTGCAATAGCACATTCTCTTTCTTAGCTTCAATAAGAAGTTCTTGGCCCTGAGCACGCCACTGCGCCTCCTTCTCGCCTGCAATGGCTTCTTCTAAGGATTTGATGGCTTGTACTCGATCTTCGTTCCATTCCTTTTCAACATTCTGCAATTAAATGTTATATATTACGGTAAGATATTTTAATATTTATTATTAGTTAGTGTAATAACTAATAATAATAGAAAATACAAAAAAGTATTTCTATTATTTCATATTTCACATTATTAAATTATATATATTATATATTTATAAAAATATTTTTTGCCCTTAACTTAATTAATTGCCTGTACAAATCACTTAGGACTAACTGTTCAAATATTAGATAAAATTATATTCAGGCATTAAATTATGATCTAAATATTCGAGTATTAAAATAAACTTTAATCATTTCTCTTTAAGTTTTAAATTAAATAAATAAATATGTTGGGACATTTACACACAGCACTGACTTAAAGAATTAAAAATAAACTCACAGGTGCACTTTAGACTTACATCAACTTCCTTGTCCAACCAGGCACCGAGTTTAGGTCCAAACTTGGTAGTTCCATAGTATACCATGAGAAAGATAGACAGACCAGTGTAGTATTCATGTTCCATTACATAGATCTCTTTGCTGAAGAGGTATGTGGTGAGACCAGCGCCAAAAACGTAGGGTCCGGTTACACCAGTCTTGGAATGGAAGAATTGGAACCTGGAATGTAAAACATGCTTTATTAGCATAACCATTATTTTAACATATATATTTTTTACATTGATTTTGTCTTCTAAGCTTATTACTAAGCAAACTGCTTCAATATGGAAAATGAAACTTTTTATAAAAAAATTGTGTGATTGGTTTAGTGAAATCAAATCTGACAATTCATAAAAAAAGAACCCTGGACGAGTCTTTCTTTCTCATCTTCACAGCTGTAGTTTGTTTTGTTTTTCTTCAATTTTCACATATATTGAAGGAATGTCATTAAGGTGTTTTTTTTTATTTCTATCCTAGGTGGCACCTATGCTACATCACTATGTAGGTAGTGCCTGGCCGTTTTGCAGAGAATATAAGTTTGATTATATTATTGCTCTTGTGTAACAGTGAACTTGAAAGTAATATAGTTAGATCTATCATTAATTAATAATAGAGGAAAAAGTTAATGCACTATAATTTGTCTACCCATGAAAGGATAGGGTTTTAATATAACAAAACTATAATTTATTAGAAGAACTCACCATTCTTCTGGAATGAATCCAAGTCTAACTTTGCCCGGCTCGCCTCTTACTGGGCGGGGGAAGTTTTTCTCATCACGCACACCACTTGCTTCTGAAGCCGAGCCTCTGGCTACAAGTGCTGTGGATGGGGTTTGTCTGGCTGCGACTGAAAATTGAAAGAAAATACTGTTATGATCTAGTAAGTTTTCGTTTCCTTATTTATATTTAAACTCGATAGTTAGATAGCTTTCACAAAATAAATGATAAGTTTATAGCTAATCATTTATTAATAAGAAGAATTATAAGAATATAGAGGCATAAGAATTATCTTTAAGAATTTCTGTACTGAAGTAATTTTCTGAAAAGAAAGTATATTTAATAGATATTAAGGATCAATATTTTTTTTATAATGTACTTATAATTCATGGAACATAATAAAATGTATATTTCCTATGTAACAAAATATCCTGTAACACGTAAATCAGCTGAACAATGTTAGGTTAATTTTTTTTATTGTTAATATTAAAGATTTAATAAACATTATATAACCGTAACTCAAATTGGATTGAAAAATACAGTATAAAGTTCTTGTACCTACTTTATGGAACATTTTTCAAATTCGAAATATTACCTTCGGCACTTGTCACTGACGATTACATAAACCACCCTAACACCAAGGTTAACAAATTATTGTAAATAAAGAATTGATACTCTTATAATATAAATAATTAAACGTACCTGAACGCAAAGCTAAACGGGAAAACATTTTTGATACGCAATTTTAATTTAATCCAAAATTATGCGACAGTCCCCCAATATCAAGTACTTTGCGTTAGTGATGTACCATTCATCGACAATGACACAGACAATGACGAATGGCAAGTAACAGATATCGATAAATTTCCAGTGTTACAATAATTTGATTAAAGCTATATATTTAAACAGGTTCAACTAAATTCATCCTTATTCTTGACTCATAATAATTTATTTAACTTTTAAATATTATCAAATATGAATATAATACATAAAAAATTATTTAAAAATGAAGTATTATAATAATTTCATATCTTCAAAGCATCAAATCAAACAGCTGATACATTAAATTTTTAAAATTGTGTAATTATTTTTATTTTTTAGTAATATTAGTATTCAATAAATTTAGAATAAATATTTGAAACCTGATAACATCGTGACCTTATTAACATTTATCAGTTGGTAGTACCAATGTATTGATCGATTTAGTAAAATTGAGCTTTAGTAGTAGTTGTTTCTTAAATACACTATTTCGTTTTATTTCAGTGAGTTTCAAAGTATCTTTCATTTTTTTTAAATAAAAATGGCGAGCATACATTGTATTTGGAAGAGAATGGTTAGTTTCTATGTAAACGTTGTGTAACGAATAAACAAGTAGTTAAGATTTAATTTAATTGTGAATTATATGTGTGTCGTTGTTATTTGGTGTTAGTAAAACTAGCAATTATTTATGATTTCTTTTATTTTAATTGATTTTCAGATTTTTAGACGAATGCAGTGTTTTCTGTAGTAATGTTTTTGAACGCACTTAGGATTGTCAATTTTGTTGACAAGTCATAATATGTGATAGTTGATAAGATTGGAATGTGATTGTGATTATTTTTGCCAAATTGTTTTTTTTGTAAGTACAATGGGAATATTCACGTCCTGCTGTAAGCCATCAGCATCCGAAGTATTGACCCCAGATGCAGTAAGTCCACTGATTTCTTTTAGAAGTCAATTGTAATATATCAAGCCATTATAATGTACATTGTACCCACCACATATTAAGTTTTATTACATTCAAAATTTTATAGAAATAATGTTTATGACACAATACATTAACAACACATTAATGTTTATATTATGAAATTTACGCTTTTGTGTATATTTGCCTAAATAAACCAAAAAAATAGTCACACGAAAACTGTACAGGTAAGATTCACTGTATATTTAAGAATTATTCTTTTTTTATTATTATAAGTTTGATTCCACAAGTATTTTTTTACCAAATGGTTGATGTTTAATGAATGTTTAATGTATTATATGCTATTTCATAAAATGTCATTATAAAGCATGCTTTCTCTTTATCCAGATACAGCAGGGTAAAATAATAAGTGTTTAAATGTTTATCTATATAAAACCTATCTATCTATATATATCTGGAAATACATGTTTGATTGTCTTAATATATTATATATTTATCATAATATTTGAACATACAGGATTCTTATGTTTACTGGAAATAATGACTTAGTGCACTACCAGAATAGAATATATATTTTGATCATTATACCATACAGTTTTAATGTGTTTTGACATGATTTGAAGAAAATATAAATAATAATTATACTACATACAATATTCTATTAATATATTTTTTTTAAACAAATTAGGAAACACGACGTAGGCAACAAACAGAGGCAGCTGAACGTCGTCGGGCTCAAGAAGCAGCTCGAGGTGTCAAAGATCCTGAGCGAGTGAAGCGCATGCAGGAGCGTGCAGAAGAAATGGAGAAAAGAGAGCAGGAACTAAGGAAGGAAGGGGGAGCGAATTTGAAGGTAAGGAAACTGATGAACCCCCAAAACCATAGTAGTTTAATCATTAACTTGTAAATGTACATAGTTAATTTAAATATTAAAAAATGGCAATTCAAAAAATCTATTTGAATAAAATTTTACTAATATTATAAATGTGAAAGTTTAGATGTTTGGATGTTTGTTACTCAATCACTCCAGAACAGCTGAATGGATCTGGATGCACAGAAATAGATTATAGAGTGGAATGGAATAGCACATAGGCTATTATCTTTTGGCTTTTTATGCCTGAAAAATGTATGGTTCCCGTGGGATAGATTAGTTTTTGTTTCTCTAGAGGTGAACCCGAGCGAGCGATTTGGAATCATTACTTTGTTTCTAAACAATATTAATATACTGTACTAACATTTCTTCCAGTGGACGGCCGACTGAGATAAGGAGCAGGGCGAGAGTAGTCAATCGCCTGCTGAAAAATACAAGTACAAGAATTGAGCTTAATTTTCTTTTCCTTCAATTGCATACTTTAAAGCCGCTTAGCTTATTTTTGGGTGATATCAAGCTCTTATCGGAAAACGATTACGATTTATAAATTGTCATAAGTCATTTTATTAAAAATGCACTAGCAAACTGTTCTGACTTTCCTCAGCTTGGATCTAGAATATGGATAATTTAGTAAAAACATGTCTGAAAATTTATAACACCAATAGTATTTGTATATGTTTTCTTTGCACAGCTATTATAGATATTATGCTTATTATTACTGTTTATGCAAAACAAACAGCAAGGCTCATTTAACTCTGAAAGAGATAATCATCACATTTGATATCAACAAACTGTCAGACTAACACTTTATTTAGTACATATCTAAAGTGATTTCATAGGTCTAGAATAATTACTAATATGCATATGTCGGGATGATAGATATCTTCGCCACATTTAATTAATTTCCACTTAATTTAATATAAACAAAGTAAAATTGTTGATATAAATGATTCTGTATTGTATTCAGTCCCTTTTTAATTTCTCACTGCGGGGCATGGGTCTCTCTTCAATATGAGGGGGATCAGGCCATAGTTCATATAAATAATTATTGGTGTCTAAGTCTTGATAGTCATTAAAGCTATTTGATAGCCTCACTGTATGTATTTATAATGTTTATTTAATTAGGTTTTTTTTTTTATGTAAGTCATCGTAAAGTATTTAAAATTGAATTTATTTTAATTTTTAATCAGATTAATATCTATGTTAAATATAAACAATTCTATATGCTGTTTGTTGAAATATGTACAGATCATTCCGTTAAGGTGTGAATTATGAAGAATCCACTGTTAGTAAATGACTGGCCAAAAAAACTTAAGCCCTTGCGAATGTTTTAGTAAAATACATATTTAGGTTGTTTGGTGAAAAATCATATTTTTCTCGTATACAATGACAAAGCATATGTGAACGTGATACACAAGTTTTCAAAAATTATTTTAGATTTTGTTAAGTATTAATGTTATTTAAAATGTTCTGTTAATATTATAAATAATATTATATGCTGTTAAGTTTTTCCTTGTAGTTTTATAAGAAACTAGCGATTCACTCTCGCTTTGTGTAGGTTTGTCCCTAGGTACGTTTTAACAGTTAGTATGGAATAGATAGATTATATATTAGTATATACATAGATGTTATGAGTTTATATATTATATTCACCATGTAAACTTTCATCCCCCTTTTCACTCTTAAGGGACGATGTCTGGGATAAAAACTGTCCTAGGTCCTTCTCAGGGTCTCAAACTACATATATTCATTCCTAATTTTATCTAAATCGGTACAGCGGATTTTTAGTTTATCCATTACAAACAAACTCACAAACTTTACCTTTTTATAATATTAGTATAAACTAGCAGTACGGTGGCATTGCCGGGCCTATTTTGTGTAGTTTGAGAGTTAAGAAAATATTCACTCTAGGTACTTTTTTAGATATGACTTTATCATAGATGTATTTTATAACTTTGCGACCCTTTTACATTCCTTTTGGATTAAATTTCAAAAAATCCTTTATTAGTGGTTACTTGTGTCAAAGAGCTTAGAGGACGTATTCTACAATCATTGATGTGTAAAAATCTAAAAAATCATATTCTAATTCTTCTATAATAATATTATTGACGCCTTGAATCCTTCGTCTCCATTCTGCGTGACATTGGCGAAGTAATCTGTGCTCAAATGGCACGCTTTGACGCCATTGAGAATTGAATTGAATATAATTGGTTAGATTGTAGTGTCATCTTGTCTAAACTCTTCGAATAGATATGTCAACATGGCACTCTTTAATTCTAGTGGTTTGGTGTGTAGATGTAACTGTATAAACCTACAGTAAATTACCACAGTGGTTTCTCTTTTTTTTTTCGCTGACCAAATTTATATTGTGCATGTCACAGTGAAAATTGGAAATGAGGAAATTATTAGAATGGCCAAGAAATGTATTTTTGATATTAACTTAATACTAGGCTAAAATGCTACAAAAGCTTTTGATATTTAATCATTTATAATATGTATAATGTTTGTGTAATCACAAAAATATGTAGTATACAAATAAGGAATTGACGGTCTTTAAGCAAATAACACCACTCCTTAAAAATGTTAATTTTTCGTATCAATGTATTTATAATACAACAGGTTTGTTTACCATCTATACATATAATAATATTGTAACTAAGCCGAATCTGTACATTAAATATTTTTTGAAAGATTTTATTGAAATAGACTTTATTATCGATATAAAGGCCGAATCTATAGTTTTTAGAATTTTTGTGTCTGTCTGTCTGTCTGTTACCGCATCACGGGAAAACCACTGGATAGATTTTGATGAAATTTGGTATGATGATAGCTGGTTATCTGGGTCAACACATAGGATACTTTTTACTGCGGGAAAATATCTCATTTCTGAGAATTATATAATTATTCTATCGTTTAAAAAATATTAAGCAAGATATTCACTGGTAATATTCAATATTATAATAATAGTATAATATTGAATATTGCCAGTGTATATCTTGCTTAAAATATTGTTTAATAATATTCAATACTCTTATTCTCAAGGGGATATTTTTAAAATAATATTGATGAACAAATTCGGCACTATTATATAATATTATATATTCTGTATTTCCTTTTTAATTTTATATATTTCCTTAGCGACCGTCGATTAAAATGTGTATTTGTGTGAAACATAAGTATAATATATTGTTGTAGATTTCGATGTATAGATTTCAATATAGTTATTATAAAATCTTTTTTAAAAATCGCAAAAAATATTTAATTTATTATAAATTAATTGTAAATTATTGTATAACAAAAAATACTGTCAAAAAAGATAAAATTCGTAGCATATTTAAAAGGTGTTATAAAAATATTTTAAATGAACAAATTCTTGTTAAAGACCTTTCTAAGACTACACATATATTCTATCATTATATATAGAATTGTGTGACTTAAAGCTATCTTTAATATAACTTAAACTATCGTATTAAAAAATTACAGGGTTGTTTTTTTTAACTTATACACTTTATAATCTAAAAACACTTGATAAAAATGTCACCTCTTCGACTAAGTAATGACCAAATTAACGATTTCACTACGAATTCAAAGTGTAAAGTGTATTTACATGAAAAAAAAAAAACAAGAAATTATGTAATACATATACAAAATATATATTTATATAACAATATTTTTACTGTTTATAATTTTTAACATATATATTTTATATACAATTAAAATATATTTCAATTTGTAGATTTTAATCACTACGTGGGAATTTAGCTTGCACCCGTTTTATATAAGAGTTTTGAATGTTGGTACACTTAAATAGCAAGTAATTATTATACATATTATATTTGTAACATTAGAAAAACGTACACTGTAAAATTACTTTGATTTTAAAACATGTCTCGAAATCACTAATCTCGATATCATTAAAAATGTTCTAATTCTCTAATCTAGACGATTTAATTAATTTCCAAAATTCTCTAAGTACTATAACATGCATATGATTTTTAAGATAAGCTTGTGACAATGACGACACGTTTGGTTCAGTTTGTAGTGACCCTACTTGCTGTGCCAGCGGTCGCGGGTTCGAGTACCGTTGGGGGCATTCATGTGTGTGATGAGCACGAATGTTTAGCCTCCAATCATGCGTGTTTATATTTAAATTATGTACACTTGCAATTTTTGGCGAAATTTAAGTATTAATGGTAGCATATTATTAAATGTAATTTTCTGAAAATAATTCTTAGTTTTCTTAGAATGTATTTTAGTGTGCGTACATTATAGTATTTAATTAATGTTAATTGGTGTCTATTTGATAAACTATTTGCTTGTAACCATAATTAATAATAAATTCCAATAAATTCTTGTGTTGCCAGTTAAAATATCTAATTTATATATTAATAACAAAAGTTTATAATTTTCATCGTCAAAGCTTATAATAATGTATTTTATATAATACACATATGTAAATGTAACATTTATTTAAAATATATACTTAATTATTATTCTGGCAGCACTAATTGATAAACCTATAGATATTTGTCTCTAAAATACTGAGATTTTCTTGTATACTTAGGTATATAAAATTACCGAAAAAGACTCTTTGGACCCCTAAATTTAGTATTATTAATGTATTTGGTACATGTATATTATATACTTTATGTGAGATACGCATACTGATTATACGTAAATGTATGAAGAATTTAAATAAAATGTTGTTTGATGTGAATTTTTTCTTTTAGTTTACCAACCAACCCACAAACCTGCTCACTTTATAGATCAAATTCTGCTAGTAATAATCGTTGGAAGACACTTGTATTATCGCGTCTACTAGTGACGAGAAAACTGGCTACTTTTTATGTCTAAACTAGCGACTCGCCCTCGCTTCGCTTCGGGTTCGTCCCTAGACAAAAACAAATCTGTCCCACGAGAACCGTACATTTTCCGGGATAATATATAGCCTATAGCCTTCCTCAGTTAATGGGCTAGCAAATGCAAAAAGAATTTTTCAAATCGGATTAGTAGTTCCTGAGATTAGCGCGTTCAACCAACCAAACAAACAAACAAACTCTTCAGCTTTATAATATTAGTATAGACAATCGGCATTTTTTTGTAATGTAACTACAGATTTACGATTTTCGGATTTTTCTCTTCACTGGGGGATATAACATTAATACTAAGACATTGCTTCTTGCCAAATTTTATAATTCTAGGTCAACGGGAAGTACCCTATAGCACCAGATCATATATAGAGTACCTATAGTTACTTATTAATACCATTCGGCATGGGGTCACATCACGAACAAAGTGAAATTAGTTAAAAAAATGATAATAGATGGCGTTGTATGTATCGATTTGTTTTTATGTTCATGTTAAATTCAAAATTTGAAAAAAATTAAATGCGAAAAGCATATATTCTAACTTTAAAAAAAATACCTAAAGTAAGAAAAAAGTAAGTAATGGACAAAAGTATAATGTTTTTGAAGTTCAATAATATCGTTATATTTCTGGTGGCAATAATGGGTACTACATTGTGATAGCACGATATTTGATAATAATTATGTAAACTATATTCATAGATGGCGCTCAATATAATAAAAAGTTTTGTAGCACTCAAAGACAATATCTCAAAAATATAGTTTGTAATTGTCATAGTAGCCTTGAGAGACCTTACATAGTTACCTACAACATTGCGCAGCGGCAGCTCGGGGATAGATACCCTTAGCTTTTAGCGCCATCTATCATTTAGAGTTGCTAGATGTCGCCTTATTTTTAATTCTCACTTGCGCCATCTATTATCATTTTAGGACAATAAAAATAGTATGTCCAATAGCGTGAGTTAGCGATGTCCAAATATTTGTATGGGATGCACTATCTGTACTCTATATAAGATCTGTGCATTCGGTTTGCTGATGACTCTTTTGCTTTATGTCAACTAGATAAGATAATGCTACAGCTAAAATTACACACTTAAATTCCCATACGAATTCTTTTCATATTTATTTACGACTCCACCTTACAATATTATCGGTGTTAACTAACGATGTTAATATTTGTATAGTACGATATAACCATGCTAAAACTGGGTCAGTATTAGCACGACTGTGAAATTAAACGTGTTGTTTTTACACTTTTCTCAAACTTTGTGACCTAGGCACTAGCACTGGAGTGAATTTAGTAAAGTATGTAAATATGTTTTATGTGTTGTATTATTTTTCTAAAGAATTATAGCAAAATTAAGGTATGATTGTGTTAATAAGGTTGCACGGGTGGGTAGGCGGTATTACTTTTTTTTTGGTATTAGAAATCTATCCCACGGGAACCGTACAGTTTTCTGAGATAAAAAGTAGCCTATTTGTTATTCTGATATATAAACTATACTCGTATTATTGTAGTTTCATTAAAATCCAATCAGTAGTTTTTGTGTAGGAACTAAGCTGTATAAGTTTCTATAGTTTTTTAACTAGTTTTTTAACTCTTTAATTTTCTGGGATGAAAAGTATCTTAAATATTGACCGAGGATATAAGGTACCACTACCTTATATCGTCGGTCAATATTTAAAAATTTCATTTAAATCGGTCCAACAGTTTCGAAGATTAGCCCGTACAAACAGACAAACAGAGAAACAAAAAAATTGAAAAAATCTGGATTTGTTCTATTTCTCTTCTTACATCCCCCTGATTTGGTTTTTAGCATTTTTTTTCTATGTACAGACATTCGACCTCTATAGTTTTATTATATGTATATAGATAGATTTAAATTAAATAATACCAAAACATGTTATTGTTAGTTAAAAATCAAAACAAGATTTCCTATTATTACAGTACTATCCGTTATCTCTAATATTTAATGTCTGTCCCTAACATCGGTGTAGATAACAAAATTACTTTATAAAGCACATCATCTATTCATCTTTTTATTAGCTTTGATAAAATTAAAGGCTTAACTAAAATTAAACACCTTCATAAATATTTACATTTAATTTCTCTCTTTAAATATTAGCGCATAGTACTAATCTCAACTCGTTTGAAAATATAGTGCTACGATTTTTTTTAAACATATTTTTGTAAAATTTATTAATATTCTCTATACAGATAATACAGATGAATAAAATTGAAGTGTCTGTTTGTAACGTCAAAATAACAATTTTATACTAAATGCATATTGAATTATATACGGTACTTATAAGAAAAACACAATTTTTAAACTTTTTGTCTGTCTGTTTGTTCCGGCTAATCTCCGAAACGGCTGGACCAATTTTAACGGGACTTTCACTGGCAGATAGCTGATATTATAAGGAGTAACTCAGGCTACTTTTATTTTAGAAAAAGAATTAGGGTTCCGCTCAAAAAAAATAAAACGTACCTACGTGTCTGGTCGTCCAAAATGAAAAGCTCTGTTTTATATTTACACTAGCGACTCACAGTGTTTTTGTACTATATTACGCATATATTATACATATAAACCTTCCTCTTGAATCACTCTATCAATTAAAAAAACCGCATCAAAATCCGTTGCGTAGTTTTAAAGATCTAAGCATACATAGGGACAGACAGACAGCGGGAAGCGACTTTGTTTTATACTATGTAGTGATATCTATTAACTTTGGAAATTACATTTACGCATACCACCAGCATACGTACAGGTGGTTATGTGGGACTCCCCGGTTAGAAAAGCCAGTATTGCCCACTTAAACTTATCTCCTTCGTATTAATTGGACGTCATAGGAGCTCACGACGCTCTGACGGCAGGCCTGAAGCGGCAGACCACAACAGAAAAAGGGTTGCTCCTACGGTCCACTCTGCTATAGAGAAGTACCAGGAGCGACTCGCAAAGTACACCGCACAGTGGTATGGGCCATCTCCCAGTGTGCCTATTGGCTTAATACATGACATAGGTACATTTAAGAAGCCAATAGGCACATTTAGATCTCGCAATGACCTCGCAAAAGGAATAGCGTGAAGTCACATGGTCAATAACAATGTCTTAAGGTAATTTAATGTCACGAAAAAATACTTAATTGCTTGATAATTACGATAATATTTATGAATTTCGTGAAAAACTCGTATTGTCGTAGGTATTTGTATAATAGCTTCATTGTGTCTTTTCATACTTACTATTGGTATTAACCGACTTAAAAATGAGGAGGTCCTCAAATTGGTTGTCATAGATCCAACTAAAGAGATTTAAATATATTACTACTAAGTACTTAGCGACTATAGACATACTTACATTGCGACTTGTGCTCGAAATTGTTGTATTTTCCCATGAAAATGAGAGATTTTATAGCACTAAATTTATAAATCTATACTAATATTATAAAGCTGAAGGGTTTGTTTGTTTGTTTTTTTGGTTGAACGCGCTAATCTCAGGAATTACTAATTCGATTTGAAAAATTCTTTTTGCATTAGATAGCCCGTTAACTGAGGAAGGCTATAGGCTGTATATCATCCCGGAAAAATGTACGGTTCCCATGGGATAGATTTGTTTTTGTCAATAGTAAGTTATATTTTTATAGTAAGTTTATAGTAAGTTATATTTTAAAAAATTCATTGCCAATCACGCGATATCGCGTAGACGTCGCTATGTTTCTAAGCAAAAAAAATTGGCCACATCTAAAATTGAAATCCCTATACGAAAAATTATTCAACATTACAATAATTATCGTATTATTTACAACTAAAAAGATGTCTTTTGAGTTAGTCATCTTTTAAAATACAATGTAATAAGTAGTAGTAGGTACTTCCGATATTAAAGCCATCTTATTATACAAACGTAACGTATGTAACGTGTTACTCATTTGATTAGATAACTGTTGTTTGAAACAAACTTGATTATATACCATGTATCTAATAACCTGAATCATTCTTTCTTCATTTCTTATTAGGTACTACTATTTCCTGCGGCTTTGGCTGCTTTTGAAGTGAAGCTTCTTTAGAATTGTTGTGATTTGAAACTCGATGAAACGGAAATGAGACACTAAAAAGAGACAAACACATAAATGTATAGGATTAAGCCGGCGAGAGAACGAGATAGAATACATTACACAGGAAAAGAAAAATAATATTGAATAATCCTTAATAAATATAAATTCTAGCCATTTACATTTAATAAGGATTAGCGACTTGCCCTCGCTTTGCTCGGATGCTCCCCTAGGTAAGCGGATTTTCTTCACAATTTAATGGGTTTAAATTTTTTTGTGCGGAACACTAATTCTTTTTCTAAAATAAAAGTAGCCTAAGTTACTCCTTTTCACATCAGATATCTGCCAGTAAAAGTTTTGGACTTTAGCTACAACATACAGACATACAGACAAACATTTTAAAAATTGATGATTTTTTTCTTATAAGTACCATATATATTTTTATATGTATTCAGAGGCACTTGAGGCTAGTGCCCAGGGCGGCAAACTTTCAGGGGCGGCAAAATTCAGAGGGTGAAAAAAAATCTTAATGTTATCGAAAATTCTTATTGTATTTTCCAAAAAAATATTAATAAAAAAAAATTACTAACTTACATTTTTCGAAAAATTGAAAACATTTATAAATCGAATTTTTGCATTTTTCGAAAAATTAATAATTAAAAGAAATTAAACTTTATCGAAACTTAATCTACTTTATGCAAATTGTCGATAATTGGGCGGCATTTTTTACAGTGCTCAGGGGCGGCGCTAAGGTTGAATCCACCACTGTATGTATTTTGTAAAGTAGCTGTTATTTTGACATTACAAACAGACACTTCAATTTCATTTATTTGTAGTATAGAAGATTATGCTATCTACCATCACGCTACCTATAGAAGCGGAGTAATAACGTTGTTACTCGGAGTTCCATGAAGTGTACAGATAAATTTAAATAAACGTTTTTATCATTATCTCACCTTTGGTATATATATGATAAAGTTTCCTCTTAGTGTTGCAGTAATTTTCGAAAAATCGATGATCTAATTGTAGAAAAACAAAAAGTGTACCAAATATTTGAACTGTGTCCAATCGTGTGTATGTGTTTAACTTTGGAATCCTTTATGTAAAATTGTGTAAGTTCAAGATATTTTTAAAATTTTAATCTAGAAAAACGGCATAAATAAATTAAATTAAGTAAAAATTAATGTCTTAAAGTATTTTTTTCTAATTGAATCTAATATTTTAAATATAATTATTTTTTCGGATTTTTTCAAAACAGAACTAATTAATTAATTTGGTTTTAATTTTTTTTCGTGGTACGCTTATTATATCAGCTATCTGCCAGTGAAAGTCCCATCAAAATCGGTCCAGCCATTTCAGAGATTAGCCGGAACATACAGACAGACAGATAAACAGACAAAAATTGTAAAAAATGTTGTTTTGGTATATGTACCGTGTATACATCCATATGCATTTAGTAAAAAGCGGTTATTTTAATATTACAAACAGATACTCCAATATTATTTATTTGTATAGATAATATTTTCTTAGAATCGTACTAACAAATGTAATTACGACTTTATGCGAGGTAAGAAAGCTTGTTTCCTATAATAATAGTATTTGGTCCTTTTTAACGTCCCACTGCTGGGCACGGGCCTCCCTTCAATACGAGGGGGATCAGGTTATAGTCCACCACGCTGGCCAAGTGCGGGTTGGCGGACTGCTGGGTTATTTACTATTATAAATCTCGAAAATTCTTACAATAATGCACTTCTTAATGGGGTAGGTTCTGCCCTAGAGGATTTTAGAGTATTAGAATAGAAAATTCTTTCTTATTACCGGTTTAAATCAATTAGTGGTGCAATTTCTTTTCAAAACGATTTTGCATGTCCGCTAGGTTTAGGCCGCGATCATCAAATATTTTCTTTAGGTTTGGAAACAGTTAGCTATATGAAAAAAAATAACCTTAAAAAAATGAGTATGATCTGTATTTAAATTAGGTATTTTATAAGTTTGGATGTAGGGGATGACCTCTAAAACAACTTATTTGATTCTCAATTTTTTTTATAATATAAAGCTATAGGTATTAACGCCGAGTACGAGACTAATTTTGATCCCGATGAAAATGAGTTTACTGTAAAAAATCATAAATACCTTACGTCACTCTCTTGTAGCGCGATGAATACGTATAAACTGCGTGAGTAAGTCACATCATATTGCATTACTTCTTGGGGTGGTGCTCCTAAATCCTCTTTAATCAGATTAGAGCGAGCACAAAGATTTATTCTTAAAACTAGTTATTCCCTTCCTTTCCTTTTCCTTACATCTAAGTTATATAAACATTGTGAAGTTTTATCTGTTCGTCAGCTATTTATTTTGTATACACTCTTGAAAAAGCATTCTGAAATTAGCTGCAACCCTCAATTGCCCTTAAAAGAAAATTCACTCTCTGTCCCTTAAAAACTCACAGGACCTCTTTCTCACATAAATTTTACGATTTCCTAGGGGATTTTCTATACAACAAAATCAATCATTATTTATCAATATATCCATTACAGAGAAACAAATGTAAGAAAATAGTATATAAATGGCTACAAAATCTTAATTATGAAGAAACTGAAAATTTGTTTATTATTCCTAAATAATTTATTTTAATATATGTGTAATATATGTTTATATATATTTAATTGTTATTATATATAAATTCTATTTTATTATTATATATTTCTTTTTAAAAAATTCTATCCAAAACATATAATACTTTACACAAAACCTTACAACACATCTCACCACATCACACCCCACGTCACGCGTAAATGTAATTCCATATTTATATTATATAACTTAATTATTTTTAGTATTTATATTATAGACTTAAGTCTACATTAATTTAAATTTTAATCTTATAATTGCTAATAAGGGTGAGTGCCTGGCGATCTGTAATACAGGTTCTTTCTTACCTAGTACAGACACCAGTCTCTCACAAAGGCTTCTATTACTGTTATTTGTTAAGTTTATTTATGACTACAACGTTGTTATAATGGCTTTTGTGATGAGAAAAATAAATAAATAAATATTAAATATTATTACATCTCACTTGTAAAAAAATTAAAAAAAATCAACCATCAGCATGTAATTATTACTAATTACGTATTCTCTGTAATTTAATTGCTTAAAACTCTCCCTGTATAACCTTCGTGATTAGCAAATACGACTGTAGTTCTGGAGATTCTGTGTTCTATTCCCAGATAGGGCCAAGTACAATTTTGCATTTTTCTGTTACGAATTTCCCAGTAACAGCCCGGAGTTGGGAAATTGGTGTTACATCCCCTTGCACTGTTGCTTAAGAGTAAAAGGAATAGAGTAAGATGAATTTGTGTTTTAATTCATACTTGTGCACTATAATATAATAGAGATTGGCTGCCATGGCCGATATCGACGAGGACATTAGGTATACGTTTAAAACACCAATAAAACAAAGTAATGCTATAAACTAAAACTGAAATTAAAATTTGATTAACGTACAAACGACTATTTATTTACTAACTCACTTAGGGTTAGTTAATTTTAACCACGTGTTGTTAGAGTTTGTAAAGAAAAGCTATAAACTTGAGCTCTTGAAATCTTTATTCAACTTTATCTAAAAGTGGATACTTGTTCATGTAGATATTTCAGACGTATCTTATCTTTCAGTCAATAATACTTTTGTTTTATTTAAATATATACAGTAGCCATTTCTAAGTTAGGTCCTTCATTATTAAGTAGCGGCTTTTTCTACTTTTTCATTTGGCATGGAGTTCGGTCACAGTCTATAAAACAATACAGTCATCCAACGAAGCCGTCTAGACAGGGCAATCGTGCGGGGTGTGAGGGGTGAGACGCGGGTAGGCGAGCCCGAGCTGCATACATTTCTGCCGCCCGAATTAGTTAGCAGCTCGGGACACGACTTTAAGGGCTATCGCGCGTTTATTTTAATTTGTAAGCAATTAAAATGGTTCATACTACTAAATAATAAATTATTTATTAGGATGAGGATTTTTTACATAATTAAGTTTAATAACAGAAATTTCAAATCCAGTAAATCTAGAAACCGAAAATATTTGTCCGTTGCCCATTTATAATAGGTGATTTGGAATTTTATTAATTACATTATATCATATAAAACTAACTTTGCTAAAAAATTGAAAATAATGATAAATTTATATATAACTAAATTCAATTTGACTTATGTAACATAATTTGCTAGATTTAATTTATTTTTATTATAACTTAATTTATTTCATTCTAATTATCTAGTTATTCATTAAATTAATTATAATGTTACATAGAAATATTCATTTAATCAAATCAAATAATTGTTAAACCAATTGTATATTTTATTTTTTATTAAAGAAATAAAAGGCTTATTATTATTATTATTATATGAAACATTGTAAAACTGTATTTGAATTTGTCTCCGCGAAATGCCTTTTAGTATTCTTTGCTATGAAGAACTTCGATAAATAACTAAATAATAATATTATATTTTAATTAAATAACAAAAAAAAAAACTGTAACAACCCTACGTAATGCGAAGTACACTACGCAGTGTCGGCTTTTCGTCAAACATCAAAGGCGATAGCCCACTGTTATTTTTTAGTACACTGTGGTTCGGTGTTCACTGTGGGAAATTGGTGGTATTTCTTCAATTAGCCTAGAAGGGGCAACAAATTGTATATATTACATAGAAATATTTTTCTAAGCCGGAGAGTCATCTAGATTACTTTTGCCAACTCCAAAAAAAAAAGGTACTGAGTTCGTCTGTATGTTCTTGCTACATGAAGTAGCTCCTGAAGGTTTTCTAATTATATTAGTAACATAGAATCGGTACAATGTTTAAAATAGTTGAGAGAATATTGTCATCTTGACAGTTTCCCTGGGAAACAAAACAAACATTTCCTGTGAGAATTATATTGACACTAGCGACTCACCCTCGCTCCGCTCGGGTTTGTTCCTAACTACGTTTTAACGTTTAGTATAGATTTGTCAGAGATGAGATATTTTCCTGCAGTAAAAAGTATCCTTTATGTTGACCTGGATAACCAGCTATCATCATACTAAATTTCATCAAAATCTGTTCAGCAGTTTTCTCGTGTTGCCAGACTGTAGTTTTCTCGTGTTGCAAGAGTTTCTATAAGCAAAAAAAAAAAACAACCTACCGAACTGGAAATTTATTCTTTTAAATCCTAACGATTTTTACGCTCAAGAGTTTTTAAGATTAAAAAATTATTTTTAAGTGCAGGAGTTTCTGTATGAAAAAAAAAAGAAAAATAACTTTAACCTACCGAGCTGAACCGAGCTACTTTATTATTTATTTTTTTATTTTTTATTTATTACTCTATTTGTGCTTCCTTATATTTATATATTTTATAAAGGACGAATAATTATTTTTTTTCGTCCTATAAAAGGATGACTCCGAAGTTTTTATTTCAAAAACTCTATTTTATTTCAGGTGTTTGCAAATAAAAGGATATTGGCAGATGAAATTATCAAAATAGTTAAATAAGTTGTCCGTTTTTGGATAAAATGAAGAAACTCTGCATCTGGGATTGCTCTAAAGGTTCGTAATTTACATAATTATCTAAAATATTTTAATGGCTTACGAGTAAAACATATTATTTGTAATTGTTTCGGCTTCGCCTCTGGACAAACAAAAACAAATCTATCCCACGGGAACCGTACATTTCTTTGGGATAAAAAGTAGCTTATTTGTTATTCTGATCTATGAACTATATTATTGTAAAATGTAAAGTTTCATCAAAATCCAAACATTTATTTTTGTGTAACAAGCTGTATAAGTTACTATAGTTTTTTAACTATCCCACGGGAACTCTTTAGTTTTTCAGGATGAAAAGTATCTAAAATGTTGACTGGGGATATAAGGTACCACCATGCAAAATTTTATTTAAATCGGTCAAACAGTTTCAGAGATTAGCCCGTACAAACAGACAAACAGACGGAGAAACAAAAAAATTAAATAAAATGTGGATTTGTTCTATTTTCTTCTTACGTCCCCTGACTCGGTTTTTAGCATTTTTTTTTCTATGTACAGACATTCGACCTCTACAGTTTTATTATATATGTAGATGTAGATAATGTATGTTTAGGTGCATGTGTGTTCGTAATTCATCTTCTAAAAGGTTGATTGGTTTTATTGATTTTTTTGTTTCTTTTTGTATTTAAGGAAACACTTGGATGGTTTTTAGCTATTTTTGGCTTGGTGGCATTGTTGTCAAGATTTTTTTAATTTTCCACCCACACAAGATCTGTGGGAGGACATCGCTTGTCTAACGGGTCCGCTAGTATTTATACAAAAATGATAATATTATAATTATAAAAATAATATGACTACTAATTGATTAAAAATTGATCTTGGCATTTTTTTTTGACATTGATTTATCTATCTCCATAGATATTTCTGCAGATGCAGTGAACATTTTATTTTGCAATCAGCTTCATTTTTATCATCATGTTTAAAGATAAAAATGATAAAAATGAATCACTGATATTTTGATATATGCACCTATTTATTTTTGAAAAGGAAAAAAATCTGAAGTTATAAACTAGTGAGGTATCCTTGCTTTGTTCAGGTGCGTTGTGCGTCCTTAATTACCTTTTGTATAAAATATTATGGTCCCACATTCGATTATATATTATACTACCCTGGCTCACCCTCGCTTCTCTCGGGTTCGCCTCTAGAAAACCATAAACGAATCTATCCCACGGGAACCGTATATTTTTCCGGCATAAAAAAGTAGGCTATGTGTTATTCCAGGCTATAATCTACCTCTGTGCCAAATTTCATCCAGATCCGTTCAGCCGTTCTGGCGTGAAAGAGTAACGTAACAAACATACATACTCACAAACTTTCACATTTATAATATTTATACAGATTATATAGATTATAACATACTTTTTATGCGAATGGGAAATTTTCCGAGGTAAAAAATATGTCATCGACATCCAAACCAAACATCGCCATACAAAAATCTCACAGACAAGCAAACATAATTTCGCATTTATAGTTTTATTCATACAAATTATTAATTCAAATTAATTTTATTTTTTAGCAAAAAATCGAGTACTATCATGGTTTAATCCGAAAAAGTTCGACCCTCGAAAACTCCGAGGGGTGTTGATGGGTATGACGTTGACGACCACGCTAGGAGAGATCTGTACATACAAATTGATAAAACAGGACATAAAAAGTGGCGAAATTCCTTTTTATACACCAGGTTTGTAAATCATATCTCATCAAAAACATAACATGTAAAAAAGTTGCAAGTCTCGCAACGCATTTCTTCTACCGCAAAAAGTTATGAAATATGATGATTATACCTAGTTATATTATGATCTCTTAGTCACTGAATATTCAGGCTTGTAGCTTTATTCATAACGATGTTACGGGGGGTGGAAAATGTCCTGAATCGCTTCGCGAAAAGGATGGTACTGCCATGCCCTTTTTGCTAGACATGGCGGGGGCACTGCCGTGCCCCCCGATTTCCTAAGTGTACGCTAAATTATTAATGCTAATGTAAATTTGTAAGTTACAGTTCTTTGTCACCTAAAAAGTCTCTAAAAACGGTATAGTCATTTCGAAGATTATCCCAGACAAACAAATATAGTATAAATGATTGATGATAGGTATATGTTTTTTAGCATTAGGAACCATATTATCCTAAATCTAAGAAGTTTCATAAAGGCGAAAGCGTAAGCCCATGCTTTGCAAATCGAAGTCCATCTGAAAAAAAAAATGTAATTAGTGACATTTCTTATATTTGAGATTTATTTTTAACCGACTTCCAAAAGGAGGAGGTTATCAATTCGATTGGTATTTTTTTTTCAGATGTAATGATTGTAGCGTTGTCGATATTCGAAGCTCTTGTGGCTCCGTTAGTTTCATGGTGGGGCTATGGGAGACGGCGGTCGATGCTCGTTGCATACTCATCCCTAGTTACGGTATGTTGCATCTCATGGTTCTTCATGCCAAGTGTGGAAGAAAGACCTGTATCTGGTAAGTGTAAAAAATAAACTTAACTAGTAAACATTACAAAAAATTAAGAATTCTTCATTTTTTGTAATTTTTACTAGTTATTAATAAAATAAATAACTTTTTCATTAAGATTTCATTAAGTATTTATGACCACCACCAAAAATTTTTAGATTTTTATGTTGATTGATGGTTGACACAATTATTTAAACTTTATGTTGATTTTTATATATAGGTACAGAGCATTGGAAAACATTATTATTTAACAATGGGATAACTTTTTGAAAAATCGATGACAAAAAATCTGTTTCACAGAACTTGACACATAATAGAGTACAAATAACACGATAATTTTCTTAAATTTTTAAATTAATATTTTATTTCAAAATATTTTTTATTTCGGTTATACGAGTACTTTCTCTATTGGCAACGCGCTTGAGACTAAACGGCCGCGCAGTACCTCATTTTCAACGACGGATTAAAATTATTAATTATAAGGCTTAAGGGAAGTTCCGGAAGAGAGTCAAAACTTTTTTTAGGAAATTTCTTCCTCTTTGAGGATCTTTTTGCTGATTTCCGCTATCATTTACCGATTTTTAGAATTTTTGTCTGTTTGTTTGAGCGTTTATGCGCGCTAATTTTGGCATGACCGATTTGGCTGCGGTTTTTACTAAAGTATTGTAGTATGCTTCAATTAATATTTAGTATTTGTTTTATTTCAATCGGTTCATAAATAAAAAAGTTATGTCAATGTAAAGAATCATCTAGGAACGATCCCGAATCGAGGGTGAATCGCTAGTTTATATAATAAACATTTTTGATTTTTGATTTCGATTAGGTATCATTTTTTATGTGTAATGTAATTAGAAGCCATAAACAGTTTTGAAATTTTTGAGAACGACTCGATGGATTTCAACGAGCTTTCCCTTACTGGATAGATAATAAGGCAATGAAAAATAGATACTTATATAATTTTAACTCCTTGTTCGATATGATACCCATACATCTTACATACCCCAGACGTTTATAAAGATTAGTGTTGTGGATAGTGTATGGGTGATGATGTCATGATGGTATACAGAAATAAATACTTAAGGGTGCTGGCAGTATAATCAATCATCTGTTGAGTTTTTTATTACAAAAGATTACTGTAAAGACTTAAAAAGCAAAGAAACAACTCTTAAATGCCAATACATAGGAGTGATTTGACGATAGCTAAGTAGGTAATATCTTTATACTTTTATCGGTCTTGTTAATGTAACACTATCTCGTATACATTATCATTTTTTTAAGATCTATAGTACTTCCGCTAATATTTTAGTGTAGATAAAAATTGAAAAAATAATTCAAGATGTCTATGTGACGGTAATGATAGATAACATTACCGTGTCTATGTGTCAATCTTCATAATCATAGAATATTCGACAGCAAAACTCAACAACGCAGTGAATTTTTATCCAACAATTTTTTTTTTACATGTGCCCTACATTTTACAGGAAAACCTGAAAGAGGTTATATATTAGTGTGGGGCTAGGCGATATTATTTTGATTAAATAATAATATAAATGTATTTAAATATATACTTATTCAAACACTATTCGACCGTTAAATACTAAGCTACAGGCTAGATATTCGGTGCTCAAATTGTCAAATTTTACTTGGACAGTTTTCAAGGTTCCAAATCCTATAAACTTAAGCCTACTATTCTATTTATTTACTAAATTAACTATTATATTTTAGTTTATTATATATGAAAAACTGTTCAGAAAGAAAATATAAAAAAATACGCTAATATTGCTGCATCTAGGTGGCAAAATGAAAATTCTAAAAGAGAGGTCGAAATTTCTAGGAGCACCAATTTTCAAAGAACATTTAGGTCCTTATAAAACTTTACAGTTATCTACCAAATTACTGGAGTTCTTAAGCAGGTTATTAGAATTTAACTTTAGTAATTATTTATTTTAGAATTATGTGAAGCTGCAGATCAAAACAATATTAAATTTGAGGGTATGACCACACGGTCGATAACCAGATTAGCGATCCTCACGTGCACTTGTGTGTCCTTTATACTCGCTCGCATCGGATGCTGGAGCCACGGCATTGCGTACAGTGATGAGTATGCTCCCTCGAGGACTAGTGTGCATTATGGTATGAATACTTTATAGCTTACATCTTTTTGTGCCTTACTGCCAATTGGGATCTATTTTTGCAGAAAATAAAAAATATATAAATATTGCCAACTTGTAAATTAGGTTTCAATAACCATTACTCGTATTTCGTCGGGACAAAGCTAGCTAGCAAAAACAAAGTGTGGTACCTATAGATGACGATTAAGTAATTACTGTTCCTCGGAGAAGTTAGTAAAAGTAATGAATATTGAAAAATAATAATTTAATTCTTCTTATTACAATTCAGTCATACTATATTTCATATTTCTCGAAATGCTTACATTTTCCAAATTTTATGTTTTTACTTAATTTGCCTAATATAATAGAAATGGTTATTATTTCTTTTATCATCTCCAGGAGTGGTTCTTTTATCTCGAGTAGTGATATTGATAATTGGTGAAAGGATCATGACAAGCGGTGTGGAGAAGAACTTGTCTATACAGACATTGATCTTGGTACTGAGTCTAGCTGTTAATGTGATACAATTAATGTTTATAGTACCCAAAGTAGTACCTGAAGTAGATGGAGTGCAGAAGACTGCTTTAAGTCATAAGGACAGGGGTAAGTTGAAATTTTAGCTTTACTTTTAAATGTAGAGGATAACACAGCAGACGATAACGTGGTAGGCCTAGACGGAGATGGTGGATGAATTAGACTCCTTCCAAAGAGAGTGGCTTATTATGACGAAAAACAGGGAGCAGTGGAGGAAGAGTATAGAGGCCTATGCCCTGCAGTGGGACACAACGGGCTTATAATAATAATGATTTTATATGTAGATAAAAAGTGTTATCTTATTTAAAAACTCTATTTAAACTGAATTATAATTATCGATATAAAAATCTGCAATTCAAACTGCAATGCAAATTTTGGGTGGTTCTCCATGGTTATGAATAAGCCCCTTCAATTTCGGCTGGAGATGGTATTTCTTTAGATGAATCGCAAGGTGCTTATGAGTGATTTTTTAGATATAGCGTCTCTTCTTTTTTAGGTTTCTTTTTAAGTTTAGGAAGAGTGATGTATAATTCTGTGGCAATGACACAGATGATAGCGATGGGGCTCATGGCGGCCGCGCTTTGGGGGTTTGCATACAATGAAAACGAAATTATTAAGGTATGCCATAATAAATAGAATTTGTATGTGAATGTATGTACGTACTATGTATTGAGGCAGCCCAGTGGTAACGCGCTCGCTTGGGAAACCGAAAGAAGCGAGTTCAAATCCCAGGTCTCGCACCTCTGATATTTTCATTCATGTGCGAATCATATCTAACATGATTACCACTTGCCTTACGGTGAAGGAAAACATCGTGAGGAAACCTGCATGTCTGAGAGAACTTTACAAGTTTTCGAAAGTCATGTGCAGTCTGTCAACCCGCACTTGGCCAGTGTGGTGGACTATGGCCTGATCCCCCTCATATTTAAGGGAGGCCTGTGCCCAGCAGTGGGACATTAAAAAGGGCTGAATACATAGGTACTATGTATTATTGATATATGTATTTCTAGAAAACTAAATACATATGGTGCGGTAAATATGGAGTGGCGGTAAATATGGAGTGCAGCTTCTCGAACTGATAACACATCGATTACAATTTCCCCAACTTATGAAAAGTTATTTGAATAATAATTACACCTATCTATATGTCTACAGAATGTCTGTCTAGAATAATACAGTGATAACCTGAAATGGCAGGTATTATATTATTTTCCATGCAGTGTAAATTTCAAGAAGCTATTCAAAGTTGCTTTATTTATGTTGCACTAATCTTCATGCTCTGTCTAATTATTTTAATAATAAAGTCTCCTTTAGTTTGATACTTTTTGTAATACGACTAAAGTTGCACATTACATATTTCTTGGGTAAGATGCGTAAAATGAAATTAATAATGATATTGATATGATATCATGAAAAATTGATGAAAAATTAAATTGATGAAAAATATATGATGAAAAATTATTTTGTTCTTGTTATCTCAAAATATGTTAGGTATATCTCTCAGTAAGTTTTTACTTAAAAATGAGTATACAAATTGTAATTACACCTCAAAATATGGGTTGGAATTGAAGACACGGCTATGAAAAAGTTTCTACGTAGCAGTAGCACCCATAAATCAGAAATAATCCTACGTGAAATTACAATGAGTAATGTCGTCATAACTGAATTTCGGTTATAGCGGCCAATTTCACTTTTATAGTTGAGAAAATGGCTTTCTTCCTTCACTATGACAGTGAAGGGAAGGAAGCTTGCTTTGTCTTGGCATGGTGGTCTAGCGAAGCTTATCTCCCACCTACTGCAACTGACATTTTCTTGCCAGAAACCCCAATAAATATTTTAGCCTAAGCTAGGAACCGAACATACGACCTTTATTTTAAGCTAACCACTAGAACAATGAAGCAGTACAGCAAAATTCGTAGTAATAAAAATTAAAAAGTATAAAAAATAAAGCTATAAGCGGAAGTTATTCGGTCTAACAAATTATTATTTTTACAATGGATACCTTCCCACATTAGATTAACGGGAAATGAGAAGGCTGACAGTTTAGCAAGACGAGCTATAATCGAGGGTATAGGATTAGTAACAACACCACACTTTTCTGATATCTTGACAAAACACAAAAAAGAAATTTTAATATATTTAAAGAGTATTTTGATAAGAGATTGAAATGTAAAGGAATATGGTATAAAGTCATTCAAAACGAGCCTCCTCATATCCCGTGGTTCTGTGGTGGGAAATTGACGCGTCAACAAATTATTACGGCCCTTTGGCTGCGTTCTGGACACATACCACTTAACAAGTTTGGTTATACTATGAAAAATTAAGTTTGCCTAATTATTACATTTGTGGAGTAGAAGAGGATGTACAACACTTCTTAATGGAATGTGTCCGGAACACTGAGAGACGTGATTTGTTGAGTCAATATGAGATAAACCCAATGAATGTAGGTATATTTCAAAGCATACTGCCTGAACCTACCTCGATGGCAGCTAAAATGCTTTACAACTTTAAGTTTAAATAATAATAATAATAATAAACTCTTTATTGTACACCAAGAACAAAGAAAATAAATAAATACACTTGGATAATGTACAAGAGGCGGCCTTATCGCTAAAACAGCGATCTCTTCCAGGCAACCTTTAGGTGTAGGAAATAGTAAACTTTGAGAGGGAAGTTTGAAGTAAATAGTGAGTTACAATTAGTAGGTACTAATTGTAAGTCAATAGCCTCTTGTTTAAAATAAATTGCTGTTGTATTTTATGTATTCAGGGAACGATGGGACTGACATTTTCGCCTTGTGCTTAAAAAGTCCCTAAATAAAAACAGATTAAAAAAATATATTATTAAAAAACTTAGTTAATAATTTAATTTTAATATGTCTATTGCAGGTGAAGTTCAATATTGTTCGGGAAGAAAGTGGAACTGTACATTTAACAGAGTTTATAATGTACCATTTCTTAGTTGTGATCGTGGGGGTAAGTTTTAGTACAAATCAAATATATAAATATACTAACGGCTTCCTCTCGCTTCGCTCGGATGCGTGGTGCCTAAGTGTGGCCATAGGGGTTAATGTTTTAGGAACGCATGGAGGACAAATATACAAAGCTAGATTTCGTTTTTTGGGTCAGAAACCCTCGTGGTCGTCCTCGGAAGACCCTATCAAAATTTCATCACAAACGGATGAATAATTTAAAAATGCATAGAGGACAAACATACAAACATTCATTTTTATTTATTATGACGACACGTTTGGCTCAGTTTGTAGTGACCCTATTTGCTGTGCCAGCGATCTCGGGTTCGAGTCACGCTGGGGGCATTCATTTGTGTGATGAGTATGAATGTTTGTAGTCAAGTCATGGATGTTTATATTTATAACATGTATGTATCCATACCATGGAACTAGATGGTGCTGTGTATTAATGTCCCAACATAATATTATTTATTATTATTTATATACATAGATATTAGATAGTTAATATAATTGTACTGTGTACAATTTGATTTGCAATGGTTACGTTCTCTGAGACGTGCTGGTTTCTTCACTATGCGTTACTTTACCGTAATAGCGAGTGACAATCTGATGGAAGGATTTGTACATTTATATGAGTATTTCAGAAGCGTGAGAGGCGAGAATTTTAACTTGTTTTTATAAGAGAACGCGCTACTATCCTATAGTATCCGAGATTGAATTAAAATAAAAACGTTTTGTACATGACACGTGTTATTTTCGATTTTGAAATTCCTTTTTGAGGAACATCCCACCCATGCGAGTGGAATATTTTATTATATAATATTATTCTGAAGTGCGTAGTGTTAAAAAGTTTTTATTCATCCGAATTTCGGATGAATAAAAAAAATATTAATACTATTTTTATGTTTCTATAAAAACAATTCGAAATTACCAAGTTATACAGATTTTTAGAATATCGATAGTTAGATTTTTTTTTCTCGGACTTATTTAAAAAAAAAATTGTTTGATAGGTTAGAATTATCTTGTTTTATTAGAACGCAGTAATATTCTCCTAATAAAATCCATTTTTAGTTGCGTATGTTAGGGCGCTTTTCTTGTTTTTTACACATGAATTTAAAAATCGTTGGGATCTAAAGGAATAAATCAGTTCGGTAGGTTAATTTTTTTTTTTTCATATAGAAACTCCTGCCACTAAACACTTATCTTACATTATAAAACAAAAAAGTGGTAGATATTCGTACAAACCGACAACAGTCGGATGAATAATATATTTTTTATTCATCTAATTATCGGACGAATAGCAAACACCCTAAAAAAATATTTTTTTAGTACGCAGGTGTTAAATTCTCAGCTCCAGTTCTTATGGAGTTTTGCAATTTAAAAGCGATGAAGCAGACGATAGTGATGAGCGTGCTTGCTTGTGCCGTGTTCGTGGTGCTGACGGTGGTGCCGCGCTGCGACCGCGGGGAGGTGGCGGGGCTCAGCGAGACGGTATATGGACGCCCGGAGTGTAGTTTGTCTTGCAAGTTAGTTGTGTATTAGTAGATTATTATCAGTGTAATTGCATTATTATATAAAACTAGCGAATTACCATCGTTTCGCTCAGTTCCGTCCCTAACCTACTACAGTTATGCGGAGTTTATCCACCATAGTTACTCCTTATAACATTAGCCATCTGCCAGCGAAAGTCCCGTAAAAATTGGTCCAGCCGTTTCGGAGATTAGCTTGACTAAACAGAATAGACACAGAAAGAGACAAAAATTATAAAAATTGTTGTTTTTTCTTATATGTATCGTAGATATATATTTTCGTATGCATTTAGTAAAAAGCTGTTATTTTGACATTACAAACAGACACTTCAATTTTTTTATTTGTATGTAAAATATGTATGTAAAATGTTGCTGATTTAGATTTTTTCGCATTGTTAATATGTTGTGCAGGTATCTACTATAAATTTTGTGATAGCATACTTCGCGTATCTCACCCGAAAAAATATATTTCCTAATTAACACGTTCGCTGAGTTACGGCAAGTATTTTGCCGTATTTGAATATCATTCAGTGCGGCTGCTGGTTGTCCTTGTTTTACTCTCGGTGCGGAGGTGATTTAACTATGTTCCCGTACTTGTAGAGAAGAGACAGTGATTTTTTCAATATTGATGCTTTAAATATAATAATATTCTACACTAATAATGTACGGCAAAATACTTGCCGTAACGCACAGTAAGTAAAATATTTTTGTCCAATGCGGTACGGCTACTCTTTTGCCGTTCTTCCACACCCCGCACCTCACTGCATGCGCCCGCGCGGAGCCTCAGTTTGCAGTAAGAGATGGCCGTGAGTAAGAAGTATTTTGTGCTCGATATTCTTACTATTGTATGATGTATTGTATTGTAAAGTAATTAAAATGATTTTGTACCTTAATATGAACCAAAATGAAACAAACCTGTTCACATTTTTGATTAATTTATTTATACTAGGTACATGTTGCTGTTTGATAAGATAACCAAGTAAAATAGATAGGTATCTACCTTTTTTATTAATTAAATATTAAAAACTTAAAATTGAAGTTACTTGTATGAATAATTATTGTGTTGATTAATTATGGTAATTCAACCCTGTTAAATTTTAATGTTATGTCTATAATAAAGAATATCGTTAAAAATGTCGATTGTCTATTTTACTAGTAAACCCCATCCCTAACATTTTATCACTTCTGTGCTATACGGCAAATATATTGCCGTAAATGGCTGATTTTGAAAAAATCCCTTTATCTTTCGAAATATCCTACAGAACCTCGGGCGGCTGCAGCTAGGTATACACGAGGATGTAGCCTATCGATTAGTAAAAAAAAAACATTGATATGATGAGTTTCCACGTCTGTAAGGACCTGGGAAGTCAGGTCCTGGTACGGCAAAATAGAGGTCGTAACGCATAGCAGGAAGTATAGATACGGGCAGAATTTGTCTCGTAACGCACTAGTAGAAAGTTTAGTTCTAACGCCGCCGCAGCGAACGTGTTAAATTTTGTGTTCCCTTTTTCAATTATTTATTGAACTGCCAAAAATTCGCCTTTTAGCAGTTTTCAGGAATAAGCTGTCACAAGTGCTTTATGTCTAGACGTTGATGAATCAATCAGACAACATTTTTTTATATATTTTTATATACTATGGCAGGCAGAAATCAATTTCTCATACAAAAGGCAAAAAAACTTAGTACAGAATTAAAAACAAATGCATAAAAATTTACTGAATAGTGTGAATAATAGGCTTAACTGATTATAATAATAGTCAAATAATATTTTACAGCTGTAAACCCCGTTGGAATGAGTTTCAACCGGTGTGTGTGGTGGACGAGATGGTGACGTACGTGTCCCCGTGCCAGGCTGGTTGTAGAAGCACTGAAACCATTAATGGCTTCTTGTAAGTATTGAAGATAGTTAATTTACCGAAAATTTCACCGACTGTATAATATGTCTATGAGAAAGAACCTTTGATATTTTCATGTGCGAATCATTTCCAACATGATTACCACTTGTCTTATGGTGCAGAAAAATATCGTGAGGAAACCTGAATGACTGAGAGAAACTAGCAAGCAGTGGGACGTTAAAAAGGGCTGAATACGAATATATAATCGTAACTAATTTTACTATATTATTGTTATTATACTATTACCACTATTTTACTATTTGACGACATGTTTGGCTCAATTTGTAGTGACGGTACTTGCTGTGCCAGCGGTCGCGGGTTCGAGTCCCGCTGGGGGCATTCATTTGTGTGATGAGCACGAATGTTTGTACTCCAGTCATGGGTGTTTACATTTATAATATGTATGTATTTAAAGTTATATATGTGTAGTGTATCAACTATCTGGTATCCATGACACAAGCCTCGTAGCTTACCATGAAACTAGATGGTGCTGTGTCAGTGTGTGTTAATGTCCCAACATATTTATTTATTTATTTTATTTATTTATATAAAGCACCTGTTGGTTTCAGCGTGTACTCAAACTGCACATGCGCCGCTGGCGGCCGCGCGCTGCTCGGCGCCTGCAGCGACACCCGCTGCCATCAGTCGTATCGTCTTCATGGAATGTTGTTCTTTGTTTTAGTTACTTTCGCAGGTAAGTATTTTTTTTGAAGTAAAACTTCTGTACGCACCTTTGACTTGGGGAGTAAGCTGGTGAATGCGTGACGAGAGCGTTACGAAAAGTGTGATCGGGCGAGGCGTTTGTTGCCATGGTAACCGAAGAAGTTTTACTTCTTGCGCGTGTACACGTACATACACGCACTCTTTAATTTTTCACAAGGAGTTGTTTGTAGTGTTCGTACCCAATGATGATGACAACAACGACGATGATATGTTATAAATTTTTCTCATATCAATTATTGCATAGGATGGTCGTCTGAGAAAATATAACCAAATTAGAATAAGTACTTTTATAAGTCAATTTAGAAGAAAATAAAAAATAGACAGTACTTATGTTAGAAATATAAGTACCTATATTATAGCTCATATGGTAATGAAGGCTACCGCGCTTGAAGTCACCGCGAGAGGGCGCTAGTGTAGAGTGATGTGTCTACAAATATCGAATGACACTGAATGTTAGTTGTTTGCGAGCTTTTTATCGCGGATTTACATTAATTATTATTCATGATTATTGTAAACATTATGTCATTTCTGATTAATTATGGCAGACACGGTATGGCTTAATAAATATTATTGCTTTAATAGAACAATTAAGAAAAATCAATATTTTATCTATTTGGATATCTAGTCTAATATATTTAAACGAGCAATTCTTGTATTTTATTGTTTATTTATTTATTTATTCATTAATTCGTTCGTTCGTTCGTCCGTCCGTTCGTTCGTTCGTTTGTTCGTTCGTTCATTCATTCATTCATTCATTCATTCATTCATTCTTCATTCATTCATTCATTCATTTATTCATTTATATTTATTTATTTACTTACTTATTTATTTATTTATTTATTTATACAGGCGATCTCGGAAACGGCTCTAACGATTTCACTGAATTTTGGAATGTTGGGATTTTCGGGGGCGAAAAATCGATCTAGATTAGTCTTATGTCTGGGAAAACGCGTGTTTTTGAGTTTTCATGCGGTTTTCTTTCGCATTATTCCACGTCAAATGTTTAATTTTACATGGTCGAGGACTTATCCCCTTACGCTTGACGCTTACGTCGTAGTCAAGCGGCCAAGGCGCAAGATTGACAATCACAGGTGTCCGGGTTCGAATTCTGGTTAAATACAAAGTTTTTATTTTTGTGTTTTTTTTTTGTATTTATTCAAGTTTTTAGTTTTTGTTTTTAAGCCAAATTAAAAAGAAAATTGTACTTTCAGCCAAAAACTCCGAGCGAAGCTCGGTTACCTAGGTATTTTTATATTAATTATTTAAAACCAAATCCTGATGACAAATACTTTCTTAACGACAGCGATAGGATCTTACTTGACAGCGGCGCCAAGTGGTAACACTTAAATTCTAATTAAAATCGTTAGCTAGTAGGTACTATCTCATTACCGTATTCATTTATACCTACACTATTATCTGCACTCTTACGGAAGAATCTTGTAAGAATTTTAGTTAGTTATTTTTAATATACTAATTAATATCCATTGTTTATTTCTAGTGCTAGTTTTCCAAGCTCAAGGTGTCTTGCTCCTCCGCATCGTAGACAATCGGGACAAGTCCGTAGTGATGGGGCTAGCGTGGTCGATGGTCGCCTTAATTGGTTTTGTCTGTGGACACTTAATTTTTCTCGGAATAGGAGGTAAGATATTTGCTAAAGTTTTACTTATAAATCTTCTTTTATATAAAAAAAATCTGTACAATATATATGTGTTTATTTAATATATTGTAAGAAATTGGTAAATTCTTTTTTCATATTATTAGTAACAATTTTGTATCTATATACATATAATAAAATTGTAACTAATCGCTGTCTGTATATGGAAGATATTTGAGAAAAACTATTATCTTTATTAATACAATAGAACCCAAAACAATGATTTTTAGTTTTTTTGTCTATTTGTCTGTTTGTATGTGCGTTTGTGCGCATTAATCTTAGAAACGGCTTAACCGATTTGAGTGCGGTTTTCACTAATGTATTGTGGTAAGCTTCACTTAACATTTAGTGTTTGTTTTATTTCAATCGGTTCCTAAATAAAAAAGTTATGTCAATTTAAAGAATCTCTAAGAAATCTAGGGGCGAACCTAAGCGAAGCGAGAGTGAGCCGTTAGTCTTAAATATATTTTGACGGTTTGATATATCGATAGATACACATAATGATAAAACTAAAATGTTAATTTCAAAAAACATATTTTTAGTTATTTCTTTTAAAGCGGCATAAATATATAATATAAGATTAGGGAAAGTACTCATTTTTTTTTTCATTTTGTAACAGTGGCAACCTGCGACTGGTTTGAATTAGAGAAGTGTCACATACAAAGCCGCCTCTATCCTATAATGGTCGGTGCGACGTGTGCCTTCTTAGCCTTATTGTCTATCGTCATTAGCATCGGTTCTTGCATCTGTCTTCGAGTGTCGAATAAAGTTAGATTGGACCAAAGTACACAATTATAGTTTATAAGAATTAATGTTAGAGATAAAAATGACTATTTATAAAAAATACAGAAGTCCTATATAATTTTAGAAAGAATAACGAAGTTATATAGGTTTCTATTTAATGGAGGTAAAAGCTTCGATCAACAATACTACTAGATAACATGTCACATACAAAATTAAAGCTAAATTCTGTCCGCGCGAATATGTACTTATACAGCTACATTTGTATACTAACGAACCAAGACAAAGTCTTATAATAGTTTTATTTTCAACCTAATCAACACCATAGCACCTTGTAATAAAGTCCCAAATCTTCAAATTATCATCATACACTTACGATCATTTCGTAAGTTTTATAATATTTATTGGAAAATCAACCTTATTTTAAAAACATAAAGCACTTTTTCCCATTGTTGCTTTGTGCGCAAAATCGTTATATTTTGTTTCTGTCTGCTTCTTTGAATTTCGCCAAATAGTCCAAGCGAAATGCAGTTTGAGAACAAAATATTGAAAACCTGAAGTTTTATGATTTTAAAATGTTGGCAGGTATATAAGGAATAGAAATTCATAAAATGCCCCCGATGCCCAGCCACCCCCGAGAAATGGGGGGACGCAAAGCGTTGAAAAATAGTTTTTTTTCAATTTCCGGCTTACTGTGACGTTCTATCGAAAAATGTTTTCTACAAAAGTTGTAGGTCTAGTAAAAATCTACAACTTTTATTTGTAACACTTTATATAACAACCTCAAAGTTTTCGAGATATTTGCAAAAAACTCAGTTTTTAATTTTTTCTTGGTTTTTTATTTTCAATTTCTAGAATAATCTTTTAATTTTCATGAAACTAAGGTGATGTAATCTACAATATATATAGAATAAATGAAAAAAAATTGAAATTGAAATGTTCAGCCATTTCCAAGAAAAGTATGTTTTACGGTCTCGAGAGGCCGAAAATCACCCCCAACTTCAAGTGGACGTTTACATTTAAAAAATTTTTTGTACAATTTTCAGATAGGGCTCATTCTTTTCGTCTTGAACTCTACTTTTTGAAGAAATAAAAATATTGTATGGTCGCCCTGTAAGAACACTCTTCAAAATTGAAAACATTGGAGAAATCGATAATTTTGACTTTGTAAACTACATTTTTTTTAATTATCATTGGAAAAGTGTATTTTATTGACCAAATTTTTATAAATTGATTATACCAGTGTATTTTTCTAGAAAAAACGAAAGAAATGGTATTCTTAAGTTTTTAATTTGACGCTTATTATTTATACAATATCGTCGTAAACATTCCAACTTTGCAATTTGACGAGTCGTGAAGAAATAATAAAAATTGGAATTCACGTAAAGTACACTTGTTTCTTTTGTATTTTTTCCAGTAGAATCTATTTATGTTATTATTTTTTTGAATTTATCGATGTTTTATTAACTTTTGATCGATTTTGGAGTTAAATTTATTGATTTTTTCAAAAAAATCAGATTTTAAGGTAATTACAGAAAGAAATGAAATTCATTCGTAGTCTAATCTTGTTTATTCATTAGTTAAATGTGTAATTTAAAAAAAATAAGTTTATATTTACAAAATTTTGTCATCGTTATGTTAAAAAAATCATAAAAAAATTAAAAAATGAAAAATAATAATAATTAAAAACAAAAAAAAAGTACACTAAAGGGTAATTTTTAAATTACTCTTTAATGTACTGTGCATCCAACAAATGCTTAGATATTAATGATAAAAAAGAAAAGGATGCCTTTTTATTGAAAGTCGAATATATCAGGAAAAAATCGACGTAAAGAGTGTAGTAAAAACTTTTTTTTTCATTTTATACATTTTTTTATGATTTTTTTAACATAACGATGACAAAATTTTGTAAATATAAACTTATTTTTTTTAAATTACACATTTAACTAATGAATAAACAAGATTAGACTACGAATGAATTTCATTTCTTTCTGTAATTACCTTAAAATCTGATTTTTTTGAAAAAATCAATAAATTTAACTCCAAAATCGATCAAAAGTTAATAAAACATCGATAAATTCAAAAAAATAATAACATAAATAGATTCTACTGGAAAAAATACAAAAGAAACAAGTGTACTTTACGTGAATTCCAATTTTTATTATTTCTTCACGACTCGTCAAATTGCAAAGTTGGAATGTTTACGACGATATTGTATAAATAATAAGCGTCAAATTAAAAACTTAAGAATACCATTTCTTTCGTTTTTTCTAGAAAAATACACTGGTATAATCAATTTATAAAAATTTGGTCAATAAAATACACTTTTCCAATGATAATTAAAAAAAATGTAGTTTACAAAGTCAAAATTATCGATTTCTCCAATGTTTTCAATTTTGAAGAGTGTTCTTACAGGGCGACCATACAATATTTTTATTTCTTCAAAAAGTAGAGTTCAAGACGAAAAGAATGAGCCCTATCTGAAAATTGTACAAAAAATTTTTTAAATGTAAACGTCCACTTGAAGTTGGGGGTGATTTTCGGCCTCTCGAGACCGTAAAACATACTTTTCTTGGAAATGGCTGAACATTTCAATTTCAATTTTTTTTCATTTATTCTATATATATTGTAGATTACATCACCTTAGTTTCATGAAAATTAAAAGATTATTCTAGAAATTGAAAATAAAAAACCAAGAAAAAATTAAAAACTGAGTTTTTTGCAAATATCTCGAAAACTTTGAGGTTGTTATATAAAGTGTTACAAATAAAAGTTGTAGATTTTTACTAGACCTACAACTTTTGTAGAAAACATTTTTCGATAGAACGTCACAGTAAGCCGGAAATTGAAAAAAACTATTTTTCAACGCTTTGCGTCCCCCCATTTCTCGGGGGTGGCTGGGCATCGGGGGCATTTTATGAATTTCTATTCCTTATATACCTGCCAACATTTTAAAATCATAAAACTTCAGGTTTTCAATATTTTATTTTTTCTTAAAAATAACTGCATTTCGCTTGGACTAAAACGTTCGTAGCAGATTTAAAATTGTCCAAAATTTCATTTTTATATTATTTCGTAGGTTAAATGTTAAAATATTGACTAGATCTACATGTACTTACCGAAAATAAGACACTCCGACCGAATTTTTTTTTCTTTGCGCATTATTTTTGCAACTTTTAAATAGACGTTGCGGCATTGTCAACGTGTTTACGCGTGCAGTGTTTCAATACAACTAATCGAAATATACGCTCACTTTTCAAGTGAGCTGATATTTACCGTGACGGATTTCTGACGCCAACCCGATATCTAGTAGTATTGTTGATCGAAGGGTAACAGTTAAAAGGTAGAATACTTATTTGGCTATAAATGAGAAATCTTCGAGCAATAACAACCATCCTTGTTATTGCTTGAAATGAGAGATAGGTGCAATGAAAATGTTAAAGTAGGGGGGTTAACCACGAAAGATTTGTTTTTTTCTCTTCCGTAGTGTTAACGATATTTTAAATTGTTTTTATATTGTAAATGACTTAATATTTACATTATAAAAAAAAGAACTTATTTATACGATTAAGAAATAACGATTAATTAAACTTGAATAACAAAAAAAAAAAAAACTAAAAGTAAAAAAATGTCATATGAAAAATGTCATACCTCATTTTTTTACTTTACACCTCGAGGACCGCGAGCACACCGGTGTGCTAGATAACAATTGAATTCTCGGAAATTCGCACGGATTTCTTAGAATTTGGAGGGATTAATGTGATTTTTTGAACAATAAATTTTGTCATATTATGTGTAAGTTTAGTGTAAATATTTACCTGTAAATATAATAAATATTTTAAATGCAATATTTTGTCCTTTCATCCCTTAGTTATTATCAACCTAAGATCTTTTATTCCTTTCATTTGTCTGTTTGTTTCAGAATATCACGACACAATTTAACAGGTTTAATGGTACTGAAACTAGTTTCGCGAAATTAGTTTTTACATGCTTTAGTCTAGTTTCGTAATATTTTGGCTTGAATTTAAATAGGATGCATAAACTAAATTGAATAGATAATAATAAAATGAGGATGTTCCTTATTCTCGAATGTATGAAATGAACAACACGATTTTTGGAAAACGTTAAGTGATAATGACTTGTTTTTTTTTAACGTTTGTACATTAATAAACAGCGTATTGCATATTAAAAGGGATAATTGTTATCCTTTTCAGGTAGCCCAAACTTCTCTATCCTCTCTATGACATCCTTCTAAAGTCTCCCTTCCCATTGAAGTTAATTGTTTGTTAATGTTTCTGTTTAGTCCATTACGTAGATTTCTGTGTACATTATATTAAATATAATAAAATTAAATTGTAGTCATATTGTTAGATTTTTAGTACCTATTAATATATTTTTCTCATTGTTTTTATCTGTTGTAGGTTCTAATTTTACAACGAAACACTCAGTTTCTACATGTAATCAGATGTCGTTATGTGACTGTTTTTTCTCGCTTTCATCCGTCATTCTAAATATAACGTGTCTTTACCATTCTAAACGACATTGGCAGTAAAATCTAAATTGTGCCAATACAGCATTGCTGGAAGCCACTAAACAAATAAATAAATATGTATAAAATGAACTTGCCAGGTTAGATATCATTTTGAGTTTTGATAATAACGTTTAAGATTAATAAACGTCGATGTCAAATCAACATCAGAACTTTTTAGGGACGACATCTGTGATCTGTCAAAAATCAAAATTACATAAACACGGCGTATATACATTAATTATTGTCGGTTTTTATTTAATTTACGCGGTATTATAGTGTACTGTAGTGTACAATGGCTGATAATGAACCAAGGATAAAGGTAATGCTTATCTATTACAAACGCTTGAACTTTATGAACAGTTATCACAATGCCCAGTAATATAGATATTATTTATTTTCTTGACCTTGTCTGTTGTAAAGGTCATTGAATTTCATTAGGCTTGGAGACCCTAAGATTAAATTAATATATGCTTATATCTACATATTTAAAAAAAAAGTAATAACTTCATGGGTTACACTTTATATATACTAGGATTGTGTTATACTAATTCTGCAGATAGTTACACAAATTATGAATCAATGCCATTCAATAAATAAATAACAAATAGCTATTAAAATATTAACTACATATTTATAACCGATTTCTAGCAATTATTCGGATAATTTGGTTCTGTCATTGTATGGACATCCTTATAATGATATAACATTTGACAGTAAATAATATGAAATTTGAAAAATACATAATATATTTAAAACTGTTAGTTTTATGTGAATAAAGAAAATTATTAGTCAAAATTGGTGAAGGATAAAAAAATGATTATAAATTACAGGCCGATGACAACAGGCTGAAACCTGCGGTAAGAAGGATTGAAAAATTACATGTAAATTTTTTGTAATTAACAGATTTAGGATTTTAATTTTATTTTTATAAGTCAACACGACTTTGTTCCAATATATATAACAAGCGCATGAATCCAATTATTTGTATCGGTAGAAAAATTGCATGGTTATTTGTTGCAATATACATATTTGGTGACAGTATTAGGTCATATTCATTATTGCATTTTAGTACATCTTAGGCAATTAATTTGATTTTCAGCTAAATATTTTTAGTTCACTGTAAAATGTTTAATATTGCTGATTTTGTTATATTTTTAATATAGTATTAGAAGATATTTAGGAATCGTTGCTTGTTGATTAGCTGAACTATCGGTATTTTCATTATAAGGACACATATTTAGTTTAAGACTGAAAGTAATAGAGAGAACACTTGTATTTGTACATTTATTTGGCAACGACAACATTATTTATTATTATTACTTCTTTTTTGTCGACCGACTTCAAAAAGGTTAGTTGGTTTTTGTCAGTATTTATGCTATATATTCGCTAGATGTAAATTGATTTTCATAATTCGTATTTGATGAATACCTCAAGATGGTAATAGATGTATACAAAAAAAAAAAAAGAAAGAAAATATACCCGTAAGGGTCATATAATTTGAAATTTCTATTTTATTATTATTCACCGCAGCTCATTAATAATGAATTTGGTAAGGTAAAATATGTGGTATTTTTATTTAATTAAAAAATAAAAGAATGTGTGTATGAATGTGTACAAATTTCATCTAAATCTATTTAGTAGTTTCGGAGCCTTTAAGGTACAAAGAAATAAACAAATATTTCCACTTTATATATTAGAATAGATAATTATATATATAATCTATTCTAAAATTATAAAGTGGAAAGATTTGTTTGTTTGTTGAAAAGATAAAACGAGACCCTAGGAAGGACAGTTTTTATCCCGGAAATCATCCTTAAAGAGGGTTAAATGGGGATGAAAGTTTGAATAGGGAATTAACCTAGGGACAAACCCGAGCAAAGCGAGGGTGTGTCGCTAGTTACTTATAAAAATGAATATTTATTATAAGCAAAGCACAAGTGTGTACAATTTTTTTTAACATTGCCCTTGTATTAAAATATAATTGAGTTCTACAAAACAACCGCTTAAGAGACGAAACAAAAGAAAACTAAAATAAATCTATTACGACTGAATTGGTTGTATGCGCACGCACCCTCGTCGACTAAACTGTTTGATCGTATGGAAATCGACACAGCTTGTCCGATATGTGAAGTCCGTCAACCCGCACTTGGCCAGCGTGGTGGACTTTGGCCTGATCCCCCTCACATTGAAGGGAGGCCCGTGCCCAGCAGTGAGACGTTAAAAAGGGCTGAATACATACGTACAACTCGACTAAACAGTTTGGTCAATGTAACATATGTATATTATATACGGTAGGCCCAAATGAGCACTCGTGTAGTTGTCTAATCTATTCTTTGATATACTACGGGCGATAAACTATGTAAACTTTGTCACCATTACCATGCATATTCGAGTTTCAGACGTATGTACGTTACATAAGCAACTAGCAGCTCGCCCGGACTTTACCTGGATGCTTTATTTTTATTTGATAGTTCTCGAAAATTCTGAAATACTCACCAAGGAACAGTAATAGCGTCTTAAGTTAGGAAAAAAGTATTTTTTCTGTAAAAATTATTAAAAAAATATCTCATATTATCATTCAACACAATTGCCAAATTATAAGGCTCAAAGTAAAATTTTATTAAGTAGATACCCACAACTTTTTTTTGAAGTAAAACTTCTTTAGGCGCGACTGAGGGGTAAGTCAATATATTGGAATAATATAAATAAATAAATATAAATATGTTGAGACATTAACACACAGCACCATCTAGTTCCATGGTAAGCTACGAAGCTTGTGTTATGGATACCAGATAGTTCATACACTATACATAATACATACATATATAATTTTAAATACATACGTATTATACGTATTATAAATATAAACACCCTTGACTGAAGTACAAACATTCGTGCTCATCACACAAATGAATGCCCCCAGCGGGACCCGAACCCGCGGCTGCTGGCACAGCAAGTAGGGTCACTATAAACTGAGCCAAATGTGTCGTCGAATGAGAATCGCAGAAGTGAGTGTCGCAGAAGTGAGATTCAAATAAACTATTAATAATTTAATAAAATATATATTTAGTATTTACTATTAATAATTTTATAATAATTATTATAACTTATAAAAATAAATATTCATTACTAATAATTCAAAAATTATTATATTTATATTTTAATTTGTTTTAATTTAATTGAGGTTTTTGCCATAGCGCCAAAGAAGTTTTACTTTAACCGCGTGTACATATTACACGCGCAATTTTTTTTGTTAGTTATTTTTGTAGTCCTTATACCAAAAGAAAAAAATAAGAGTTTAGATGCATTTAGAACAATATAAGAGATGTTAAACTCAGTCCCTTCCAGAGAGGTTGATGGAGAATCATATTGTTAATATACAAATAGAATACTTCTGTTCTATTATACCCAGAATACAAAAAAAAAAATGAAAAAAAAATATAAAAGAAAATGTACGTATAAGTTTGAGCTTTCTGCAATTTAATTAAAAAGTATACACTTGAATATATTATCATAAAAATATATTTTGAAAATATCAATAAAATAAAAACACACAACAAACGAACAATAAATATAACGAAGTATATTATTATAGGACACATACTTAACTAGCAATTTCATTATTTATCATTTAGTACAATAGCGGTCGCTGACAAATGAACATCATATTACGGTGACATCCCGCCAAAATTTGACAGTTCGAAGTGTCATAGTGAAGGTTACTTTTTAACCGACTGCATTTTGGTTATAAGTCTATTTTCTTTAGTTATGGATTTATTAGAAAAGGTAATATTTTAAAACATTTTTTAAATATGACTAAGAAGCATTGATGAATAAAGATTGTTTTATAATTTTATCTTTATTCTTTATATATGTAGGTGTTCAAATTAAGGTTTATATAATTTGTGAGTATTTTTTTAGTTTCAAATACATAATAACAAATTATCGTTAACAATATTTTTTAGTTTCTATTAATGTAAAATAAAAATCATGTTTCACCAATGTCTACATTTCTTTAAAACATCAATAATAGTTTAAACGTATGAAAATCGCAATAAAATATGCGCATAAAAAAGAAAACAAATGGTTAGGTATTTAATTCATGTCACACTTTTTTTTTCAAATATGCGTAACTAGCAAATTACTAAATATATACTAGTTTTAAAATAGAAAACTACGAAAACATTTGAATGTGTTTTTTTTACTTATTATTGCCATATTGCGATGCAATTAACGCCGGTCGCCGAATTTAATTTAAAGATTCAATGAGAATATACACACGTGTGTAGAATCCATGGTACGTCCATGGTAGAATTATAGTGTATTATGTGATATGGTTACTAATCTTGCGACTGCACTGTCACGGTGAACCTGCATTACGTTGCATATATTTTTATATATCTATAATCATTTAGGCTTACTATAGATAATTACGGATGATAATGCAAAACGTTATATAATACACATATTTGCTGAATCATAATTATACATTGGTCCAACAGTAAATTATTGTTTACATACTATAATTGATGAGACCTTGAAGAATAATGTAACCAAAGTGGTATGTGATGATGGTTGCGATGCAACTCTCTTGTCCATTTTCTATCAATTCGTTGGTAGGAACAATTCGTAGTAGGTAATGATGTGAATGCTATTCCAAATTTCTTAATAAATCTCTTAATTAATAAAGAAATATTAAAAATTGTAATTATATTTTGTAACTAGCTATCATCATACCAAATTTCATCAAAATCCCTCCAGTAGTTTTTCTGTGATACCGTAACAGACAGACACGCAAAAATTCTAAAAACTATAGATTCGGCCTCTGCATCGATAATAATGTCTATTTCAATAAGATTTTCAAATAATATTTAATGTACAGATTCGGCTTAGTTACAATTTTATTACATGTATAGATTAGGTACTAGGTTATAGATGTTATGGCATTAAGAAGGCAAGTGAAGTCATGTAATATACTCCCATAACTTCCCCATAAGACCGTCGTGACTCGTGGTGAAGTGGAGTAAGTTTCTGGCTGAATCATGAATGGCGTTAGATTATTAATAATAATTCATTTAAATGTTTTTCCAAGTTTTATTTTAGGTAGACGATCCAATTTACAGTGTATACGTAGTTGGAAATCACTGTTCTCTCCGCAAACAAAATCTTGCAAAGTGGTTTTGAAACTTATAAATCGATGAGACAAAAATTAATATCACAGATCATATAATACTATTCTAGTGTTAATATCTACTAAGATATATGGAACATATGAATATTTAAAAAAAATATTCTACGTCATTTAATCATTTTTTTTTTTCTAAAAAATTATAAGTGAAACAAAAAATCTCTCCGTTTTTTTGGCACATTTCTACGTATGTAAAGGCAAGTGATATCGAAGTTAGTTGACTTTAAAAAGTTTATTGATTGATAGATATAATAGACAACTGCGCATTTAAAGATAACATCATTGTTCATTGCAAGTGTGTAAATTTGAGATTTATGAAAATTTGGTTCTGCTGCTTTCGCAATAAAGGTCATTTTGATTTTATTTATTTAGGTATTTATAACGTTTTAATACATTGCATTGGTCAATTGCTTGAGGTGACGACAATATGCTAAAATAACTTTAATTTATCTAGATATAAGGTTGTTAATTACTCGCATGTGGGTAAATCAAGACTAGGCATGAAATATTCTATGGGCATGCTCAATGAAATTGTCCTTGGACAAAATTGATTCTTTCCATCTCGTATCCATAATTTTGTAAAACTTCTTCTGAAGTCAGTACACTGAAATGTAAGAGCTAACTTCAGCTATATTCAAAATATCCACAATAATCTACTGAAATGGTAGCCCAGTGGTAACGCACTCGCTTGGGAAACCGAGTGAAGCGGGTTCAAATCCCGGGTCTCGCACCTCTAAAATTTTCATGTGCGAATCATTTCTAACATGATTACCACTTGTCTTACGGTGAAGGAAAACATCGTGAGGAAACCTGCATGTCTGAGGGAACCTAGCAAGTTTTCGAAAGATATGTGAAGCCCGCTAATCCGCACTTGGCCAGCGTGTTGGACTATGGTATAATATTATTGTTAAAATCTATTAAGGTTTTACTAATGAATCATTATTTTTATATCTATCAATTATATAAAAACCGCAAGACAGATATAGATCTAGGTATTGGTTGAGTAGTGGTTTACCACGTGACGTGAATTAATTAGATGCTCCGTTGACGTGTAGTATGTATAAGTCGATTCGACAGTTTACAATCTCGCGAGATATATTACAATATAGCGGCACTTTTTTTTATATTTTAGTATATTAATACACAACATACCATCTAGTTCCATGGTAAGCTACGATGCCTGTGTTATGGATACCAGATAGTTGATACACTATACATATATAACTTTAATTACATACTTACATATTATAAATATACACACATAATACTGGAGTATAAACATTCGTGCTCATCACACAAATGAATACCCCCAGCGGGACTCGAACCCGCGACCGCTGGCACAGCAAATAGGGTTACTGCAATCTGAGCCAAACGTGTTGCCAAAGATTTGACGGTGACATGTACATAACTGGCACTGTAAAGTAGTCGTGGGTTCGGTTCCTATTGAATGTTGGTGTACAGATATTTGCCCTTTTATGTGTGATATACTTGTCTCTTCACTACAACGACTTTGTACTTAGAATTTTGTACAGAATTCCAATAACTATAATTATCTCATCTTGGGACTCTAACCCATGACTTCTGGATGTGCAGCCGTACATGCTAGATAGACTAAACTAAAAGAGGTGAGATTTTTTGGCCGATATTAGCCACAGCGGCTCAATGAGGCCTAGCTAGCCATTTGCGCAGGCGATATTATAATTCACAAGTATGCGGACACAGGAGCATATTAAGGGATAGAAACATCCCTATCCGTATTCCAGTACGACAACTTAAGGAATCAGGCGCAGGACCGACGACTTTACGTGCTCTCCGAGGCATGGGAGTGAATCACCGCCAACTTCTCAACTCTGGGACTGTTACTTAGAATTTCTTCACAGAAACTATATTTGGGCCGACCCGGGACTCGAACCTAGCATCTTCGGACTTGCGGCCGTACATGTTAGCCAATAGTCGACGGAGGAGTTATTAGATGTACTCGTATATGTGTATATAGCGAGAACGCCACAATGTCAAATTATAAATATAAAATTTAATTATCACTTAACTTTAATATTTATCTTAAACGTAAATCCAATTAAGAATAATTTATTTATGAATAGATGTTTTAATGGGCGTGATAACCTCAATTACTTATATCTATAGACCGTTTTGCACAATAGCGATCGCTGTAGTACGTAAACAAACTATAATGAAAGTTGACTTATGATAATTAAATATTTGTTTAAATATTACACATAGGTAAGGAAAGTAGGTATACTAGTAACTTGATTTAAAAATTTGACGGCATTGGCTCAGTTTGTACTGACTCTACTTATAGTACCAGCGATTGCGGGTTCGAGTCCCGCTGGGGGCATTTGTGTGATGAGCACAATATTTGTTCTCTAGTCATGGGTGTTCATATTTATAATATGTATCTATATAAAGTTATATAAGTGTAGTGTATCAACTATCTGGTATCCATAACACAGGCCTCGTAGCTTACCACTACTTACATATTATAAATAATATGTATGTATCCATAACACAAGCCTGCGTTAACAAGCAAGCGTGTGTTAATTCCGAACATATTAATTTATTTCCGTTTTAACGTTTAGTATAGATTTCTGAGAGATGAGACATTTTCCCGCAGTAAAAAGTATCCTATATGTTGACCCGGATAACCAGCTATCATAATAGCAAATTTAATCAAAATCCCTCCAGTGGTTTTTCCGTGATGCGGTCACATACAGACAGACATAAATTCTAAAAACTATAGATTCGGCCTCTGTATCTATAATAATTACTATTTCAATAAGATTTTCCGAAAAATATTTAATGTACAGATTCGGCTTAGTTACACTTTTATTATATGTATAGATAGATAGACTTATTTACACTTGTATTTTAGAGTTTAAAAGAGGAAGAAATAATTTCACCCAATGGTACTGCAATGAAATTTAGCTTAGTTAGATTTTTACAAGCACTGAATCGCTAACTTGATTTAAAAATTGTCAGTGTAGTCTGTCCTTGATAAAGCTACCACCGACTTTAGATAACATGTCTGCTGAGAAGAACTCAAGAAACCCAACAGTTGTTGTGTTATACATATATGTAGTTACAGTAATTTGAATGCAAAATAACAGTTATCCCTAAAATAATAGGATTCAATTTATCTTATTTCTACACGTTTTAGTTTTTATCAAATTTCTGAGCAGAGCAGGCTGTAGGTTATATGTTTTACTTTATAATATGTACCTAGTAAAATATTACACACTGGTACATTTTTTTAAATTCTACCTTTAAACTGTTAAAAAACTAAATCTGGGAGTATATGGAGTTTTATTATAGTTATATGTGTATAATTAGTAGTTACTCTGCAGTACCTACTCAATCCCGCTACAATATATGAGTGTCAAAAATGAACTTTAAAGGGAATCTTTGTTTATCTAATAATTTTTACAATTTACTCCAACAAAGAAAATAAAACATCATATTTAATAATCATCTTTTTAACTTACTATAAATTATAACAAAAAGTACTTATTATTAATGTTGGATTAATGTCTTCAAGCGATATATAAGTGTCCAATTGATGTATGGAAAAATAAAAATTCAAAATACTTTTTAATCTACTCCGACATATCGACACCTGCAAGGAAAAACATTGTAGCTCTTAGCAATTTTGTATTTGGAATATAAAATTTTACTTTTAAATTCTTATTATCGAGTTACAATGTTGTTTACTGCATTTTCTCAATGTACGGCTATAAATGATTTTGTTATATTACTAGCGCCTCACCGTCGCTTCGCTCGGGTTCGTCCCTAGGTTGATTCTCCATACAAACTTTCATCCCCATATTCACTCCTTTAAGGGATGATTTCCGGGATAAAAACTGTCCTATATCCTTCCCAGGGTCCCAAACTATCTTCTTACCAAATTTCATCTTAATCGGTTCAGTAGTTTCGGAGCCTATTCGGTGCAAACAATCACACAAACAATCAAATCCTTCCTCTTTGTAATATTAGTATAGATATCAACTAGCGACTCACCCTCGCATTAGATTTCCGGATTTTATTCACAATTTCATGGTATTTAATTTTTTTGTGCGGTTCTGATGCTTTTTATATTATTTAAATAAAAGTGGCCCGAATTACTTCTTATAATATCAGCTATCTGCCAGTGAAAGTCCTGTTAAATCAGTCCAACTGTTTCGGAGATTAGCCGGAACAAACAGAGAGACAATAAAAACGTGTGTGTGTACTAACGTATTTTTTTTCTTATTAGTACCGTACACACTCGTACTTTCATCACCATTTAGTAAAAAGCTGTTATTTTGACACTTCAATTTTATTTTATCTGTATATATTAAAAAAAAATAACATTTCATTTATGCACAGACGTACAAAAGAACAGGATGCCACATACCATGTACAGATTAGACAATTTGCTTGCAACGTCAAATGTGAGATAACTGCGACGTTATCGTAAACTCAGTTGTTAATCGCACAGCATACCGACCAGTGTGTAATACGTGTAGAGGAAAAATATAACAAAAATACGCAAATTTTTATTAAAATATTCAATAAGAACGTGTTAATTATTGATAGTTGGTTTTAGAACAGTTTCAAAATGCCTGGTGAAAATGGATTTCTTCCATCGTGGGTATGTAATAAACTGGGCGAGTTTGCTAACAGTTTAATTGTGCATGGTAGTTATTATATTTAGTTAAAGACCGTCTGGTGGTGGCATTGTATGTTTGTTTAATCTCTAAAGGTCATGTGGGGGCCAAATTTTTATGTTGTTATAATGCTGGTAATCGAACTAATAGCCTTAATTGAATAAATTAAAATACAAGTTTTATATTACAATTGTGAGATTAAATACATTAGTTAAATTAATTAATGAAAAAGATAATTTAAAAACATACTTTTAAACCAAATTTTTAACAAAATCCACTTATAGATAAGCATATTTAAGGTAATTCATAATTATTATCTTGTAATATGGTATGATGTAGAAAAAGCTTGCTATAGGAAATGTACAAAATATTGGAAGCCTATTAGTAGTTGTTCCAAGGTCGCGAGTTCAATTAATTACTCATTTTTTGACTATACGTACCTACGATATTTATCTGCATACATTATAATATATAAACTTCTAAGACAGGCCGATGTAAGGTACTACATAGTTCACACTATTATAATTACAGAATTTGTATATCTATATGTTTTTGTATGTTTCTTACTTCTTTACGCTGAAACGACTGAGAAAATATACATATATGAAAATTTGTTTGCGTAAGATGTAGTTACTGCCTGTTAGTACTGTTACCTATATAGTAACTAGCGACTCACCCTCGCTTCGCTCGGGTTCGTCCTTAGCTCGGATATAGTAAAATGGATATAGTATGTTATCCTGAAGAGATAGACATATGCCATCGTGGACTTTTTTGTAGACTGTAGTACATTATTTTGATCTATCTCGTAGGGTTCAGCCAGCGTTTGCAATGTAAGCGCAAAAAAATGTGTTTGTGTACAACATCACATTAGGAACCTCTAAAATGATCAGTGTTTCTCTATTATGCATGTATTATACATATAAACCTTCCTTTTGAATCACTCTGTCTATTAAAAAAAAACCACATCAAAATCCGTTGCGTAGTTTTAAAGATCTAAGCATATATAGGGACAGATAGCGGGAAGCGACTTTATTTTATACTATGTAGTGATAGATAAAATGTAGCGCTGTCGATATATGATATCTATATAAATAAAAATGAAGTTTTTAATTATGTTTGTCCACTATGCGTTCCTAAACCATTGATTCGATTTAAATTCAAAATATTTTATTCAGCATTAAATTATTACAATTTTTCACTGAACGTCATAAGTCTACTACCAGTTCAGAAAGAGGAAGCCTCAGACCTGAGAAGAACTGGCGAAAGAAACTCAGCGGGACTAATATTATTTTGTTATCTTTTTTATAAAGTTAAATTATAAATTACGATTGTGATGAAACTCTGAATACGTCTGCGAAAATCTCTGACCTAAAAAAATATTTTCATTTGGACGTTTGTTGTTTATGCGTTCTTAAATCCTAAACAATTCAAGCTTAGAGAAGCAACCGAGCGAAGCGACGGTATGTCGATAGTTATAAATACATATGACCCTTAGGCACATACCCGAGCTAAGCAAGGTAAGTAGCTAATAGTTGTCGTAACTTTTTGTTTTTAATTATTTGACAGCAATTCAATCCACGGCTACACTATTAGAGAATACGAAAAACGTTGAACACACGCATTCATAAATAGTAATGCCAACCTTTCATGACTTCGGATTATATTCACCCTCGCTTTGCTTCGGGTTCGTCCTTAAACAAATCTATCCCACAGGAATCATACATTTTTCCGGGATAAAAAGTAACCGATATGCTATTCCAGACTATAATCTATCTCTGCCAAATTTCATCCAGATCTATTCAGCCGTTCTGGCGTGAAAGAGTAACAAACATCCATCCATCCTCACAAATTTTCACATTTATAATATTAGTATGGATATGGATTAGTATGGATAACAGTTCATGATGCAGTGCGATATTGGTAACTAATGCCGATATCGTCCGATGCGGGTTCTATTCCGATACAAGACAAAAAAGAACTAAGTATACGGCGGTGTTTCTATTGAATCACTCATACTTTATTTTTGAATCCTCCTGATCAAAAAGAAACATAGCTATATTTTTAATATGGACAGTTAAATAAGAAATAGTTAAGTTTTTTTAAAAAGAAACAAACACGTTTCGGTTAATTTTATTGCATGAGACTGCATTATCCATCTTTTGACTCCATCATTAAATTAACTCATTGGTATCAAATTAATGCATAGTCATTCATATTAAAAAGTGTTTTTCAAAAACAAGTTACTTCCAAGGTTGTTATTGTTATGTAATCACATAATATTTATTCAGATAGTAGAGCTAATAAGAAGTCTGTTAAAAAAGTTCTATAGAACCGTCCAGCTGGTCTAGTGTGATGCGCAGTTATCTATACATATAATAAAATCGTAACTAAGCCAAATCTGTACATTAAATATTTTTTGGAAAATCTTATTGAAATGAGCATTATTATCGATACAGAGGCCGAATCTATAGTTTTTAGAATTTTTGTACGTCTGTCTGTCTGTTACCGCATCACGGAAAAACCACTGTAGGGATTTTGATGAAATTTGGTACGATGATAGCTGGTTATCCGGGTCAACTATAGGAACCACATATAAACCAGAACCAAATATAGGATACTTTTTACTGGGAAAATATCTCATCACTGAGAAATCTATAGGTACCTACTAAACATTAAAACGTAAGTAGGGACGAACCCGAGCGAAGCGAGGGTGAGTTGGCCTAGTTTAAATAGCAGCTACAATCGATTACTTAATACTAGTATATGAAATTCGACTATATTTTTTATTGATAACATTAAAGCTATTAAAGAAAAAAAAGGTTGACAGAGGAGAAAAATGTACTTAACTGTTTTGTCTGTGGCCATTTATATATAGATTTCAGCTGTACATTTGCAAAGTTTAATTCAAAATGTGACAATTTATACATTACTAGCAGAACCCACGACTACGCCCGCGTTCAATCTACAAAAAAAACTCTTTGATTTTATATAACATATTATTTTAAACACTTTATTGCACAGTAAAATGGTACATACAGAGAAAAAAAAATACAGTTAAAGAAATGTGCAAAGGCGGCCTTATCACTAAAAGCAATCTCTTACAGGCAGCCTAGAGAAGGTTACAGCAAATAAAAGAAAAGAGCGGAAATGGTGCATAAAAGTGTACATTACTTAACCTAAATGTAAATAAACGTACATACAAAGTTACATATATAGATAATAATTCAAGTATATATATTTATTATAGACATACATAAACATACATGTACATAATAATATAGTAAAATTTAGTTACATACATACGAGTATATGTATAATATACATAAACATATTATATGGTACAGTTATAGTGACAGTCTAACTTAATGCAACAGATAGTGTTTTTTGAGTCGTATTCCCTATTATTTATGCACCTACTACAATATACCTTCTCGAGGTTTATGGAACCGAGGTTTCTGGAACATTCATGGAAGGTCCATCCCTAAGGAAATCATTACTTTTAAGGTGATTTTAAAGTCGGCGTAATTGTTTTAATTTAAAAGTTATTTTAGATACGTAGTTTATTGTAGGTACATTATAGATTTTTGTTAATCATCATTCGACAACACGTTTGGCTCAGTTTGTAGTGACCCTACTTGCTGTTCCAACGGTCGCGGGTTCAAGTCCCGCTGGGGGCATTCATTTGTGTGATGAACACGAATGTTTGTACTCCAGTCATGAGTGTTTATATTTATATTATGTATGTATTTAAAGTTAATATATGTGTAGTGTATCAACTATCTGGTATCCATAACACGGGCCTCGTAGCTTACCATGGAACTAGATGGTGCTGTGTGTTAATGTCCCAACATATTTATTTATTTATTATTATTTGATAGAATTTGTACGAGGTATTGTTCTTCTGTACCTATTTATGTGCCCATTTAGCATCGTCCCGGAAGTCAAGGTCTGATTTCTCGTAAGTCGGACACAGTGTACATATTATTCATACATTATGCGATTTCTTCATCATCATCCTTAAGCGTCTTAAAAACTCAAACCTCTTTGTATACTGTTGAATGTTTCATAAATAAAAGAACCATCTACATTATAGTACCTACTAGTATTTATTTTATGTATTCTGTACTAACAGCAAGTTACAACATAAATACAATCCGATGCAGAAAAATAAATATTATAATTGTAAATAATAACTGAAGTGGAAAAATAAACATTTCAATTGTATATTATACATGCAAACACGCTTTATTTATAACTATAAAAAAGTTGTTATTTATTAAAACTATTATACAGTTTTTATTAACTAGCGACGTACCCTCGTTTCGCTCGGGTACGTTCCTGGGTGTCTCACAGTAGTCTGTGTTACTCCAGATTAGGGATGTTACTTACGGAAGTGGTTTCATCGAAACTGAATTCGGATTCGGATTTTTTTTTCGGATCGGAGTCGGAATCGGAGGCGGAGGCAAAAGATAGATGTGTTATATGGCATGTCTAATAAAATAAAATTACAAACATTATTCAGTCTGTTCAGTTCAAAAAATAATACAAAAATAATAATACTGGGTGTTGAATATAAAAATAATCGCATTTTCTTAAATATTAAATAGTACAAGTAGTAAATTAGATCGAGTGTGCTTCGACCTCCGATTTTAACTTCCGATTCAATTTTATCGAAACCGAAACCGGAATCGAAGCTCTATAGCATCCCTGCTCCAGATCATTCTATTTGTGTGTTAAATCCCTCCAGCCGTTCAAGCGTGAATGATGAACAAACATACTTATACACACAGAATCTTTCGTATTTATAATAATAGTTCGATTTAAGATTAAACTATTAATTATTTCAGATAAGGAGTCACCAGCGAACGCCGTCTGGGTCACGGGATTTCAAAGAAGCAACCAAACGTGATGCCCTGGCCAGGCTTGAAGTGGAACTGGATCGTCTCGTCTCATGTTTACCGGAAACCAAGAAGGTCCTAGTAGATAAAGAGTTCCAAGGGTTCAAGAACCTCTTTCGTAGATTTTTGGCTGAACGTAAGTATATATATGTACTTACGTAGAACTTAGTACATGATACAGTATTCAAATATATTTTTAAAAGTATTTTTTTAAGTTTATAATACCTACATAAGTAGTAATGTATTATAATAAGAAGTAAGTTTATAATTGTATGAATATAATGCATATGTGGATAAAATTGCTGGCTTCTGTAATTCTTGCGCTTTTTGGAATCTCACATTTGGGCAAGTTCTAACCCTGAATGTAGATGAGTCAAGGACGTAGTCAACCACGCTGGTCAAGTGTAGATTGACGGCCTTTACACGTCTTTCGTCAACTAGTTAGGTCCTTTGAGACATGCTGTTTTCCTGACGATGTTTTCCTCAACCGTATGAGCAAGACCACAGAATAGATGAAAGATTTAGAATGGTAATCACACGTAATTTGTATGGGAACCACTGTCGCCACTTATCCCTTCTTGATGTTTTTACTACACGCGCAAGTCAAATAAACACAAGCATTTGCACACATATGCAACCTTTATCGCAGCCCTATAATTGGTCAACACATAGATAATCATCGTTGCGTCTGTGCTGTGCAAAAGCAAATAAAATTACACGTACGCTAGTGGTTGAAAATGAAAAAATGCTATCGATATTTTTGTCGATAATTTATGTCAGTGTATTAAAATTTTATATAATATTTGTTTTTTTACAGTTATTAAAAACAAATTTTTTAAATGAATTAGATTAGTTCAATTTAAAAATAAAATAAAACAACGTTTAACTTCTAATAAATGTATTTTTAATGTTACATACATGGTAAGTGAATTCTTAAGTAAATGTAATAAATTTTTTTAATAATAAAATTATTTTCACTAAAAGGCTTAGAGCATATAGTACTGGACTTTGTCGGAAACCAGTTTTACCTGCCCGTCACGTCAATCCATTGTTCTTTTATGGAAGGTTCTTTAGGAAACCTAAAAGTATTTTTTGAGATTACCAAATCATGCACGAGATATTTTTAGGTAATATATAAAATTGATTTTTCCTTATCTCTAAAATGAACTTGTATATAAACTTTAAATTAGCCAAAGAAAGTGTTCAATCACATTATTATACAAAAATCATTGTCTTATCGATTATTTTGTCTTACAACAAAAGCACATCGCTATTATAATATACAAAAGCGAATCACCGCAATGCAAGCAATGAAAGAAGTGTGGGTTTCGCAGAGATCGCTATCCATTGCGGACAACGATCGCGCGTTGCTTTGATTATGCGCATGCATAGCAAGCAATGTATAGTTTTTGTTTTAGCTTATTGTAATAGTATCGTTTGTTTTAAATTTTGTAATCGTTGCTACATTTTTGAAACTAAAGAGATATTCATTATTATTTTTGACTTACCGATGAAAAGATATACCTCCTCGATCAATACTCGAAGTCTGACTTTTTGTCTTGCATGTAATAATAGCGCAACACGGCATTATACCACTATTTATCGTAGCTCCGTTCCCGACACACGCTAAACAAGAACTACAAGCGGTGAACGCATGAATCAGTTGAAGTATGATTGTTTAATCATAGTTACGGCGCGGCTGTTACGCCCACATTACCTTTCCAGCCTTTTTTACCTATTCCGTGAGCAAGACCTAATCATGTTGAAAATGATTCGCATTACGCATATGAAAAAGTGCGATATACAGATTTAAATTGTTTTCACTTTGCTTTCTAAGGAAACACGATGCCAATGTGCTGTTATCTGGCTTAAGAATAACGATGTTTTAATCTATACATCTATACAGATAGATAAAATCGGATTGTCTGTTTGTAATATTAAAATAACCGCTTTTTATTAAATGCATATAGATGTATACACGTTACGCATACCAAAATAATATTGTTTACAATTTTTGTCTGTATATCGATCTGTCTGTCTGTCTGTCTGTTTGTTCTGGCTAATCTCTGAAATGGCTGGACTGATTTTGACGGGAGTTTTACTGGTAGATAGCTGATGTAATAAGGAGTAACTTAGGCTACTTATATTTTAGAAAAAAAAAAATAGGGTCTCACGAAAAAAAAATTAAAACCAAATTAATTAATTAATTTTCTTTTGGGAACTAACCTAGGGACAAACCCGAGCGAAGTGAAGGTGAGTCGCTAGTAGGGAATATGCGTGTGATTTAAATAAAGGTGATTTTGTTTTTATAATCTTTATTGCTTTTGAATTAAGCCTATATCAATATTTTTTATTGTAATGTCTTTTTAGTTAAGAAAATAATTATTAAAAAGTGCAAATATAGGTAGCAAAGTAATTGAAACGAACGCCGTTGCTCACACCGAATGTGACGTCAGAGTACATCATAACAGAGCGTTTAGCGATTTTGTCGCTACAAATTGGTGGGTCGTTATTTTCTGTGTATCATACTGTGACGTCACGCCAAGCGCGCGAAATGGCGGGCGTTTAAAGTATCCGTATCGGTCTGATATTTTTTTTATTAGTATAATATTTAGTTTATTTTAGTTTTTTGGAGTTAGATATTTTTTTTACAATTAAATAACCATGTAAGCTATTGTATAAAAAATAAAAATAATAAAAAACAAAATCACTCATATTCCCTATTCAAATGAATACAAATACACTAACATATTATACAAGGAAGCGAATATAATATTAATATTATTAAATATTATCTTTATTGCTGATAGTAACCTTAGAATTTTAAAGATTTAACAAATTCTAAGTACAAGTAATGGTATTTTTTCAAGGTTTATTACGACGTACATAAAAACAGTATATGTATTTATCGTTTACTAATTATTATGAAGACTGTTACTAATAAAATCATGAAGTTTGTCGATGGTGGTCGCGAATACGTTTTTTATGCGGTGAAATATTTTTATGTAAGACTAGCGAGTCACCCTCGCTCCGCTCGGGTTCATCCCTAGAAACTTTTTAACGGTTAGTGTAGATTTCTCAGAAATGACATATTTTCTCGCAGTAAAAAGTATCCTATATGTTGACCCGGATAAAAAGCTATCATCATACCAAATTTTATCAAAATCACTCCAGTGGTTTTCCGTGATGCGGTCACAGACAGACAGAAGAACAGACAAAAATGTCCGAAAATTTTTTTCTTCGCGCATTGTTTTTGCAACTTTTAAATACACATTGCGGCATGGTGAACGTGTTTACGCTTGCAGTGTTTCAATACAACTGATTGAAATATACGCTCACTTTTCAAGTGAGCTGATATTTACCGAGACGGATTTCTGACGCCGACCCGATATCTAATAGTATTGTTGATCGAAGGGTTAACGGGTGAATATTACACTACTGCGTCTATAAATTCTATGGTTTGTGTTTTATCATATGGGGGCCGAATGTTGAAGGTTATTTGCTCGGGGGAAGACCTTAAAAAAATAAAAACTAAACGCCAAAATAACTTGTACTCTTTAAGACGCAATATGCGTACATTTTTCTTAATATATAAGTAATTATATAGTTAAGGATAAAAAACAAATTAAACGTTAATAAATTGTGTATACCATTATAAAGCAATTATGATTTTTTATAAATGCCTGTTAATTTTTTATTACACGTTAAAAATTGTCTTTGCTTTAAGATGCTTGGACCGTTCCAAAGTAAATTGAGAATTAGTACATTATAAGCTTATTTTTTTTTGTATACATATATATAAAATACGTTATATATGTATATATTTATGTAAATTTTCTATATATTTATATGATTTGGGTTATATGTACATATATATTTTATTTCTTTATTTAAATCACGCTACTTCTATCTAATGGTATTTCCTACACCTTAAGGTTCCTTGGAAGAGATCGCCCTCTTAGCGATAAAGCCGCTTGTTTTTCAATCATTCTGTATTGTTTTCCCTCTACTGGGTGTACAATAAAGGATATTATTATTATTTTTTATGTCATTTTGTTAGCTATTTGATTTTTAATACAAAAATATTTTTCAGAGGGACCTTCGGTAACATGGGAAAAGATCCAGAAGCTTCCAGAAGGCGCAGTCACAGACTATTCGACCCTAAAGATACCGACCACAGATAACGTTCATCTTATGCTGGATAAACTTGTGGTGGTAAAACTGAATGGTGGTTTGGGCACGTCTATGGGCTGTAAGGGACCCAAATCAGTTATTCAAGTCAGAAATGAACTAACCTTCTTGGATTTGACCGTACAGCAAATCGAGGTAAGTTTATATTAAGATAAGAATGCAGTAACTTTTAACTATGTAGATTTTTGGACAATCCTCCTTCTTTATCGGTGTATCATGGACATATCCAGTTCTTTTCACTTTGGGCATAGTTGAACGTATTCTTAGCGACATTCGTTGAGTATTTGTAAAAACCAGTGGTTGGGAATGCAATTACGATAGACATAGATAGATAAATAGACCGGTAACAAACCGGTGCAAAACAAAAAAAAAATCTGAATTTAATAACTGATTTTTATGTTTTAGTGAATAGATTATAACAAATGAAGGGTAAACTTTGGGCAAAATTTCGAACGTATGCTAAAAAAAAAAGTAATTATTATGTCATTTTTTTCAGCACTTAAATAAAACGTACAAATGCAACGTCCCACTCGTTTTGATGAATTCATTCAACACGGATGAAGATACGCAGAAGGTGATTCGTAAATACAAGGGGTTAAAGCTGGACATACACACATTCAACCAGTCCTGCCATCCGAGGATCAATAGAGAATCTCTTTTGCCAATTGCCAAGAATCCCGACGTACATTCGGATATTGATGCGTGAGTGTATTCTTTATTTTTATATAGCATTTATCTCCATATGGAAGAATCCATATTAATATTATAAATGTGAGACTTTGTTTGTTTGGTTCTTTGTCCTTTTTTCACGTCGAAACAGAGTAACGGATTGGCTTGATTTTTTGTGTGGAGAAAGTTGGAGGGCTGGAGAGTGACATAGGCTACTTTTTACCGCGATAGATTATCTCATTCCCACGGGTAAACACGTTATAATACAACCCAAAACAATTTACCACACCTATGTATAGCATGTAGTCGCTAGTTCGTAATATAATTCTTCCACACCCTGTAGTATGGAATTTATTTCCTCTCTTTATTTCTCAACCTAATTGAAAATCACCTCCTTTTTGAAGTCGGTTGAAAATTCTTTGAAAATACAATGTAGACTATTTGGACAATGTATATGTTTTTACAATAAGATATAAGAAAAAGTTCGAAAGCTACAATAGACTTAGATTTAAATTAAAAGTATTATTTTAGAAAAAAGTCCGGACAAGTGCGATTCGTTCTCGCCCGCCGAGGGTTCCGTACAAATTTGTAGGAAATCAATTTGTTTAACTTTAATTTTCATTTTTTTTTTATATTCTGGGATTTTTCCTTTATTTGTGCTGTTAAGACCTTGCTTTTTGCCAAATTTCATGATTCTAGGTCAACGGAAACTACCAAAACCTATAGGGTACTTCCGGTTGACCTAGAATTGTTAATTTTGGTTAAAAGTAAGGTTTTACAGCACAAGTAAAGGGAAAAATTCCGAAAAAAATGAAAATTAAGGTAAATTTTGGTACTTACAAGTTTTCACGAAAATCTAAATTTGCCCATATCTTTTTATCGTGTTGACTCAAGACCTTGATTTCTATACACCTAATAGGGACTATAGAGCTCAGTATTTGGAATAAATTTCAACTTGCTAGGTCCACCCGTTTCTGAGAAAATCGGTGGTGACACACGAACAGACAGACGGACAAGAGAGTGATCTTATAAGGGTTCCTTTTTTAACCTTTGAGGTACGGAACCCTAAAAATTATAATATATAATGTTATTTAAGAAAAGATCTAGTCCTGCTAAATTTCTTTTACGCGTTTATCTCGGGACTGAGGTATTTTCTTCTCGTACTTGCTATAAACTCATTGATATTCAGCAAAAACAACATGTTGATGACAGATTTGACAAATTTTTGAACATTGGACTGTTCAAGGTTTTAGTTCCTTCTAAAGCGAGTTAAAATGATTAATTCTTTCTAATCGATATTACGTCATTTCGATAAGATATCGATTGGCAGTTCATGGTTTAAATGATAGTAAAGATTTATACAATTGTACGATAAAGGAAAACATATTATTTTAAATAAAACTGTCTTTTCGGATTTTTTCACGGATTTATTTAGATTTTTTTGGTTTCCGATGTTTCGAATGCTTTACAGCCATCATGGTCACGGGAGAGACTTAATTTTTTAACGTCCCAACGTCTTAAATTACGTTGTTGTTATAGACAGTGCCTACCCACAATTTTACAAAATGATTTCAAAAATACAAAAAATCTAAGAAAGTATTATGAAAACATATTATCTATAATAACGGCATAATCTCTATTAACTAAGTTTTTTTTGTCTCTAGCCTCTATAGTTTTACAAAATGAAATTTGTATTATTTTTATAAAATAGCCATTTTTTTATTTAAGTATTTGTGAATATTTTTAATATAAATTGTTACACAAATGGATAAATAATAATAGTAACATCTTTTCATTTTCAAAAGAAACGTTGAATAAACATGTAAAAATTGAACTAAGTACATTTAACTTACTAATATATCTCATATTTTAATATTCCCACAGATGGTACCCACCAGGTCACGGCGATTTCTACGAATCCTTCTACAATTCTGGTCTCCTCCAGAAATTCATAAAGGAAGGCAGAACTTACTGTTTCATCAGCAACATCGATAACTTGGGTGCAACAGTCGACTTGAACATTCTCAATCTGCTCCTAAACCCTGAACATGAAGCTTCATCAGAGTTCGTAATGGAGGTCACAGACAAAACACGTGCTGACGTGAAAGGAGGAACTCTAATACAATATGAGGATAAGTTAAGACTGTTGGAAATTGCTCAGGTCCCCAAAGAGCATGTCGATGACTTCAAGTCAGTGAGCCAGTTCAAATTCTTCAACACGAACAATTTGTGGGCTAAATTGGGAGCAATTCAAAGAGTAGTCGAGCAAGGATCACTAAATATGGAGATTATAGTGAATAATAAGAGTTTGGCAGATGGTGTGAATGTTATACAATTGGAGACAGCTGTGGGTGCAGCGATGAAATGTTTTGAGGGTGGCATTGGAGTTAATGTACCTAGAAGCAGGTTCCTTCCAGTAAAGAAAACGTCCGATCTTCTACTTGTCATGTCTAATTTGTACAGTTTGTCGCACGGTTCGTTAGTAATGTCCCCCCAAAGGATGTTCCCTTCGACGCCGCTGGTTAAACTCGGTGATAACCATTTTGCGAAGGTCAAGGAATTCCTAAACAGATTCGCGACTATACCCGATTTGATTGAGCTCGATCATTTGACAGTGTCTGGTGACGTTACTTTTGGAAGAGGTGTCTCTTTGAAGGTGAGTGTTGAGAAAGATATTATGTTTTTGAAGCTATAGTTCTTTTGGGACGTTTGGAAAAAAATATGTGAGTAAAGTTTTTACGATGCGCGCGCACAGCGACATGATGAAGTTAGCTGCTTTCCTTTTACAAAAAGAATTGTGACATACGGAATAAAATTTTTTGCTATTTTTGTTCTGTTACGCCAAAGAAGTATAATTTCTTACGTGCGTACATAAGTACACACACACGTTTTTTTTATAACTATTAGTCCCGTAATATCAATGGATGCTTAAACTACTAATGAGAGATCAATCTGTAATTTGTGTCTTCTCCATTCTACGTGTCATTGGCGAAGTAATCTGCGCTCAACTGGCACGTTTTGAGGCCATTGACATGAGACTTGAATTGAATCAATCTGTCATTGTTATTACGGCCCTTAAAATAATAATTATAGGACTAATTAAGATATCATTATCAATGAATTATTACTATAGTATCGATTCATTAAGATATTTTATTGAAGAATATTACTTTTTAGTTGAATCTATACTAATATTATAAAGCTGAAAAGTTTGTTTGTTTGTTTGTTTGTTTGGTTGAACGCGCTAATCTCAGGAACTACTGGATGGAATTGAAAAATTCTTTTTGGGTTAGATAGTCCATTTATCGAGGAAGGCTTCAGGCCTTTATCATCCCGGAAAAATGTACGGTTCCCGTGGGATAGAGATGTTTTTGGCTAGAGACGAACCCGAAGCTAAGCGAGGGTGAGTCGCTAGTAATTAATATTAACAGCTAAATTAGTTTTACTATTTGATTTCATATTACTTATAAAAAATATTTTTTCAGGGTACCGTCATAATAATCGCAAACCACGGAGACCGTATCGATATACCATCTGGCGCTGTACTTGAAAACAAAATCGTATCCGGCAACTTGCGTATATTAGACCATTAATGGATAATATCGATCTTTTGAATCAATAAGATTATTATCGATTATTCGAATCGAAACTCGATTATATTCTCTAGTCGATGCCGATTCAGCCGAGTCCGTCAAACATCAATGTTAGAGTAAATCGATTCCGAATAATCGATAATTTTGATTGTATAATCGATTATTAAACATTCGGTAAATAAAATGTTTACTGGTTTGTAATATTTATAGTAGTCACCGCACATTGTCGATTTTTTGTATTTGAAGAAAGATAGTGTAAAAATGTTTTTTTTATGGCAATAAATTCGAGCAAAGTTAATAAAAACACTTTTGTTTATTAAAATATACAAGAATATATAATATTTATTATAAAATATAAAAAAAAAACATGAAATAAAATTAACAATGTGCTGTGGTTTTTAGGGATTTTGCGATAGTTTTAGTCTTTAGTGGCATTAGTTAGGGGTTATTTATCAATTGTTTTTTTTTTATCGTCGTATCTTATTTTATATTTTTATTATCATATATATATATTTAAAATAACTTAGCGTTTCATTAGTTAATATAATTATTATTAATAAATAAGTACAAAGAGTGTCGCCATTCTCCATTTTGCTTAAGTTCTGAACGTTACAGTACGTTGTGAAGGCTATAAATATTTTGGTCTCAGGGCTTATGTACACTATGTTTTATAAACGCGCCGATGAGTGCGTGTGTTCTGCGCTGATATCCTTAAATAAAAATCGGTCAAGTGCGAGTCGGACTACCACGACGAAGGTTCAATTATCCATTTTTCAAATTTCAGTCATGTAACTCGTAATTGTATCCGAGTAAAATGGCTGTGACATACAAACAGACGAATTTGACGAAATTATAAGGCCCTTTGCCTACGGAACCCTGAAAATGCAGATTACTTGCGTCATCATTGTATCAGTCATCGTGTGTATTGGCCCTTAGAAACCGTATTTCAGTACAATATTATTTACTTGTAGGCTTATATATAATAGGAAAACGAAATTTTAAATTTTAGTTGTTATATAAGTTTATAACTTAACAGTTCATATTGTTTATATTAGGTAAGAGTTTTATACTTTTTTTTATTTTATAAAGTTTTGGCAATTTAAAATGTTATCAAACTTTATATATATTTATGTGGTTTTGATTAAAACTGTATATAGATAAGTTTTTTAAAATATTGTTTTATGGTATCGCTCAAAGTTCAAATAAAAAAGGATATATGCAAAGAATGTGTTTCTTTAATCCTGCCCATCTATACAAATAAATAACATTGAGATGTCTGTCAGTCTGTTTGTGATGTCAAAATAACAGCTTTTTACTAAATGCATATGAAATTATATACAGTACTTATAAGAAAAACAGAATTTTAAAAATGTTTGTCTGTCTGTTTGTTCCGGCTTATCTATGAAACAATTAAACCGATTTTGACGAGAGTTACTGGCAGATAGCTGATGTTATAAGGAGTAACTTAGGCTACTTTTATTTTTATTATAGAAAAAGAATTAGAGTTCCTCGCAAAAAAAATAAAACGCACTTAGGTAGGCACCCGAGCGAAGCTAAACGTTGAGTTACTAATATTTTAATAAAATTGTTTTTGATGTTTGAGTTCATATAAAGAATGTACAGAAAACAGAAAAAGTTGATTCCTGATTCCTATACCTAGCCTTCTAGGTCTTAATGGATTTAAAAATAAATTTTATAAAAAGTTTTATTAAAAAGTAAAAACATGTACAATTAAAATATCTTATACTATGGTATTATTAATAATATCTTATACTATGGTATTATTAATAATAATAATACAATTATTTATCTATGCAACTTATAAAAACTACGATTCTGTATTCAAAATAGCAGCTACATATATACAATAAGAGTATTTTTGTCAGACGCTTCATTGTACACATTTTAAAATTATATTAATATATTAATATTTATAAACATCCAGCAAAAATGTCCTAGATACACAATCAGCGACAAAAAATGTCCTCACCGAATGAGCGCTCATTTGAACATTTGAGCGTGCTTCTATTTCTTTTTTGTGAAAACAACTTTAAGCATTGCATTTAAGGTTCAATTTACATTGTTATATATTTATTTCAACTAGAATAATTATCTAAACACAATTGGTGACAGTTTTAAGAGAACTTTTGCATGGGATTGTGTATCTAGTAGGTACTTTTTTAATCGATTGTCATGAATTATAATATAATAAATTCGTTTTACTCCACTTCACTCGCAAACTCGGAAGCGCGATGAAGAAAAGTTAGTCTATCGTTGTCTCAGTGCTTATTTGTTCAAACGAAAAATTTAACGAAAGAGTTTTTAACCTGTCAACGACCGCCGAGCCACCGGTGGTCCAGTTAACGATTAATTTCTTAGAAATTAAGCAGGAGGTGTTAATACAGAATTATTAATTTTTAAATGTCAACTCTATTGGTATAAAATATACATTTTACTTCAAAAAAGTCGAAAATAACAGCTCAAACTCATTCGTGTCTTCATTACATTACGTGATACTGGCAGAATGTACTACGGCTGTTAACATAGTTCTAAGCCATTACGAAAAAAGAGCCAAAAATATGTATTTTATCTATATTTATTTAATATTATAAAGCTGAAGAGTTTGGTTGTTTGTTTGGTTGAACGCGCATATCTCAGGAACTACTAAACCGATTTGAAAAATTCTTTTTGCATTAGACAGCCCGTTAACTGAGGTAGGCTATAGGCTATATATCATCCCGGAAAAATGTACGTTTTCCGTGGGATAGATTTGTTTTTGTCTAGGGACGAACCCAAAGCGAAACGAGGGTGAGTCGCTAGTCTAATATATAAATCTTACAAATAAAGCTTTGTTTATTATTATATTATAAATATATATTATAAAATAGAGTATAAAAACTCTACTGTAAAGTCAGCAGTATTGGTAATTTGAAGAAATAAGCATTAAGGCAACGCAGTAGGTTTACACCATGATTGCACCATGGCATTACTAACTGACAGGCATGTCGCTAGTGATGAGCATCTCAGGTGCCGGAGGGAACCGACTAGCTAGTATACTGAAGACGCCCGACAGCACCGCGAGCACTGCGCTTACGGCGCCTATCGACCACACTGAGAAATTGTGGAACAGACACACGCCTTTCTCCTCGTAGGCACACGTTAGATCTGTAAAAACATTTTTTTAACATTTGTGTAAAGATGATAATTTATTATCACAAAACTTTGGCTTAATTTTGAAAACTACTTATACAAAAGCCAAAATGAACTTTTCGTTAAACGTTTGTATGCATCGTTTGCTTTGGTAAGTAATCTATATTTATATTTATATTATAAAGCTGAAGAGTTTGTTTTTTTGTTTGATTGAACGCGCTAATTTCAGAAACTACTAATCCGATTTAAAAAATTCTTTTTGCATTAGATAGCCCGTTAACTGAGGAAGGCTATAGGCTATATATCATCCCGGGAAAATATACGATTCCCGTGGGAAAGATTTGTTTGTGTTTAGGGACGAAACCGAAGCGAAGCGAGGGTGAGTCGCTAGTGTTGAATAAAATATTTTGAATTTGAATACTTACGACTTATCACCATATATATAGCGTGTCCGAGGACATGAGATAACAATCCTATGAGAGCGAACGTGACGCCTATAGCTATAGGCTTGTCCCGAGCTCGTACCGCTCGCAACGCCACCATACCTTGCATCAGGAACGACGCAGCTGTAAACAACGTATAGGTACAGTGAGAATATACTTACTAATAAGACCGAAGTTTTACTTAGGTTACATGTACATATTTAGAGGATACTCATAAAATATGGCGCGCAAATTAAAAAGAGGAGGTACCTTTTTTATTTTTTCAGAATGTAGCCCTTAATGAAGCAAGTGTAAAGTCATGAAAGCTAGATTAAATATGTAAAAAGCATTAAATTATATTACTATTATAAATGCTTAAGGATACTGGACGGATTTTAATGAAATTTAGTAGGTAGGATAAATTACTGCTTATATAAAATTTGTCAAAAAGTAGCGCTACCTATACATAGCATTTAACAAGCAAGACACCTGAACGGAGCGAGAGTCACTACTGTTTAGTAATAAAAAATTAAATTATATGAATAAAAAACCCGACTGCGTTAAAGCGTACTAAAAGAAAGGGAGAGTAGTAGGGGAAGGGGGAGGGGGGTGGGGGTGTACAATTTAACGAAGGAAAATAGTAATATGCACTAGAAAACATACTCTGTATATATAAGAACTGGTTAAACACATAAACCTCCCTTGGGATTCGCCGCAGTCGAATAAAAAAGAATAATTTAATTAAAATGAGCTTTTTGTTAGACTAAGGAGTTAAATTAGTGTCTTACCTGTTGTTGCAAGGACTAAAGTGAAGAAAACCAAGTAAAGGTTATACGCGAGCCAGCAGTCAGGTAGAGTGCAGCTCCCTCTGACGGCGCGGTGAGGACCGCACTTGCAGTTGTCGAATAGCCTATATCATTACATATATAATAAAATTATAACCAAGCCGAATGTGTACATTAATATTTTTTGGAAAATCTTATTGAAATAGTCATTATCGATACAGAGACCGAATCTATCGTTTTTAGAATTTTTATCTGTTTGTCTAGGAACGCATCACAGGAAAAACCACTGGACGGATTTTGATTAAATGTAGTATAGTGGTAGCTGGTTACAAATAAAAATGGGGACTGTGTATATAAATGGCGATAATCTGAACTATTTCAGTAATTGCTTCTTGTCGATTTGACATTAAAAGAAATTAGTTTAAAATCAGCTTGATAGTCATAACTAAAAGAAGAAGCAAATTACACAATTTACGTGGAATCTGAATATCTGTAAGCGGAAGTGTCATGGGGAAAGTGAAATCGACATCTACTATTTGTCTGGACTGTACTGTATCTATTTCTCAAACACTATACACATTGTTTTTATACAAATATATCAACAAACGGAGAGAAGAGAGTATGGATACATCTAATTAAAAAACTTACAAAAACCCATTAAGATCTTCATACTCCTTGCAACCGGCGTGACACGGCGAGAAGTAAGTAGTGGACGTGTTCAAAATACACACTGGGCTGAACCCGTAATTTTCTGATGTACAGCTGGAAGAAAAAAGTTATAAAAGATCGATTCTATCACAATTTCAATGGGTATAGGATTGCAATAAAATCAGCAATTGGTATATAGTTAATTCATTTAAAACCTCTTAGGTTTTTTACTTGATGTGAAAGAAGCGGAATAGTGTTAAAAAGTATTAAAAATTAAATATAATTACAATATTATAACAATTTTATTTTTATTATTCTGATTCAAGCCACTTTTTTTTAGTGTAATCTGACTGGCTAATTTTTCTTTTTTTTTTCTTTTATTATCATTAAAAGATTTACATATATTTTTTAAACTTTAACATTAAAAACCGCTGAGGTTTATGTAATGTTACATTATTCGATATTAAATATATTACTAGAGTAATACATAATATGTATTCCTATCTTTTAAGTACAGCATTTAATTGTTAAATCAATCCAAATTGATTTACCCGCAGTCAATACTGCAGTCGGGTTGTTCATAGCTTCCATTGAAGCCTGCTATCTCTCCAGTCCTGCAGTGGAGGCCGGTGAGCACTGCGAAGAAAACAGCCACCAGCACACAACACGCGCCACCCACTTTAGAAGCGGTGTTTGATTTCACAGCATCCCTCCTACGAACGGAGAACCTCATCCTAAATATCTGGAATAGAGGAATGATGTAGCTCTTGGGTTTTTTATCTATGTATTTTTATCTTCTTTTTACTTTTAAATTAAAATAATGTGCTTATATTATTCTAGGTTCATCTATACAGATAAATAAAATTGAAGTGTCTGTTTGTACTGTCAAAATAACAGCTTTATACTAAATGCGTATGGAATTATATAAGGTATTTATAAGAAAAACACAATTTTATTTTTTTTTGTCTGTCTGTCTGTCTTTTTATTACGGTTAACCTCCGAAACGGTTGAACCAATTTTAACGAGACTTTCACTGGCAGATAGCTGATATTATAAGGAATAATTTAGGCTACTTTTATTTTAGAAAAAGAATTAGGGTTTCGATGGCCAAATAAGACAATTGGATTTTTTTATTTAACTAGCGACTCACCCACACTCCGTTCGGATTTGTCACTAGTTACGTTTTAACGTTTATAATATAGATATATAGTATAGAATTTATAGTACAGATTTCTCAGAGATGAGATATTTTTCCGCAGTAAAAAGTATTCTACATGTTGCCCCGGATAACCAGTTATCATCATACCAAATTTCGTCAAAATCTGTTCAATGGTTTTCTCATGATGCGGTCACAGACCGACAGACAGACAGACAAAAATTGTAAAAAATGTTGTTTTTGTATATGTACCGTGTATACATCCATATGCATTTAGTAAAAAGCGGTTATTTTAATATTACAAATAGACACTCCGATTTTATTTATTTGTATAGATGTATAGATTATGTTCTGTATCTCGGGTAATTGTATGTCAATTGTATGTCAATTTTAAATTCAAATGAAGTATATATTTTCAACATTCAATTATTACATTTTTTACTTAGCACCATGATGAGTCTATCACTTCGCTGACAAGAAAAAGCCTCAGTCCTGTGAAGATTGAAGAATTTCTGGACAAAAGTCAGCTTGACATTTTTTTTAATTTTTTAAATAAAATTATAAATTAAAATAATTTTCTGAAATAATCATCATCTCCGTGTTCATTTTCCCATCATTTAGGGGTTGGCGCAGTACATCTTCAGTACTGCTGATAGGATTTGGCAAAAGTTTTATGAGCGGCCGCCTGCTTGACATCAACCTTCTTTGGGAATTTTTTGAAATAGTCTAGAAGCTTACATGATTCCCAAAATATTTAATCTTGCAAGATACTAACCGATACAAAGAAGATAATGACGAGGGAGCGAAATATATCCATAATAGTTCGTGTGGTGCGAGGATCTTGCCTTAATGTCTCCACGTGGAATTTTGCCTGTGGACAGATAATAAAATATATTTATACCGACTTTGGTTAGACAGTTTTCTAATTAAAATGAGTTAAATATCGTTATAAACTATACGAAATAAATAACATAAAGAGAACCTTCATAAATTAACCTATTTTATTGCACAAAAAACAAGAATGGAGTGGAGACTATTATTTTTCTATAATAGTATATAATAATGTATGAGTTAGTATTATTTTTATGTAGGTAAGTATGTGTGTATACATATTTTATATTTGTTACACTTTCACGTTGGCTACTGTTTGGTAATTATGGACGCAATAGAATGATGCGACGTCAAGTCGCTGGTTACTAAATTAATCATTCTAGAACAGTTAGAAATACGTGCATCTTGCTGGATATATCATCAATACCTTGGCTTTTTCCCTATTTGGGGTCAGCCCTCCTAATACTTTTACACCACTCTTGGCGATTATGCGACATTTCTGGCGTTAAACCCATCGTCAACATATCATTATGGATTGTTTTTAACCAGGTAGTCGGTGGGCGTCCTCTGCCTCTTCTGCTTTCCTCAACAGCCAAGACCTGTCTGGTCATATTATGGTCTTCATTGCGGCTCATTACGTGACCAAACCAACATAATAATAATCATAAACATATATCTTGCTGGATATATGTATGTATATGATTATTAATTTTCCATATAACTATTTAAGCAACATATATGCAAGCGTTTATGCAAGCGTAGTGTAGGACGCCCTGCAGCACGATGGACAGATGATCTAAGAAGGTGGCTGACAGTGGAAGGATGCGAGCTGCTTAGAAACGGGATGGTTGGCGCTCATTGGGGGAGGCCTTTGTCTAACAGTGGACGGCGATAGGCTGATTGATGATGATATAAAGTAATATATAAATGATATAAGATAATAAAACTTAAGATACCTGTATAGATGCAGTGTCATAATTAACGTATCCAAAGAGAGCAGTGTTGAGTAAAGAGAGCGCTACCGTCTGCAACATCAGAGCTTTGTTGCTCAACATTCGTCCGATCGGTTTCAGTATACCTAAAATAATATTTGACGTTAAACATTATCTTAAAAGTTGATTTTAACCTACACTTAATTATTAATAGTTATATTAATTACTAGCGACTCACATTAGCTTCGCTCGGGTTCGTCCCTAGCTTGATTCCCTATACAAACTTTCATCCCCATTTTCACCCCCTTAAGGGATGATTTCTGGGATGAAAAGTATCTTATGTCCTTCCTCAGGGTCTCAAACTATCTTCTTACCAAATTTCATCTAAATCGATTCAGTAGTTTCGGAGCCTATTCGGTACAAACAAACAAACAAACAAAAAATCAAATCTTTCCTCTTTATAATATTAATATAGATTAAAATATCTGACGTTGGAGTCAGGAGCAGCGTTGCCAATACCAATTTATCAAATTCCTCGAAAATCTAACTCAAATTCCCCAATTTGGGGACAAAAATATACTTGATTCCCCACAAATTCCCCTCAAAAAATTAAAAATAAACAAGTTTCAAGTATTTAAATAATATTTATTTTTTCTTTTATATTTTTAAATAATTTTAAATGAAACTATCTTTTCAGATTTTTCTTTATGTTAGAAATATAATAACTAAATAAAATTAATATAGTCCAATCGAAATCTGGTTTGGAAACAAACAAATTAAAACCTGAAGTTTTGTTTTTAAAACGTTAGCAGCTTTATAAGGAATTAAAATTCGTAAAATACCCCCGATGTCCAGCTACCCCCGAGAAATGGGGAGATGCAAAGCATTAAAAATAGTTTTTTTTTAATTTCCGGCTTACTGTGATGTCCTATCGAAAAAAAATTCTACAAAAGTTATAGGTCTAGTAAAAATCTACAACTTTTATAGATAACACTTTTTACAATAACTTCAAAGTTTTCGAGATATTGGCAGAAATCTCGGTTTTTAATTATTTCTTCGTTTTTTATTTTTTATTTCTGCAATCATCTTTTGGTTTTAGTGAAACTAGGGGAATATAATTTTCGAAATACATATAATAAGCAATTTTTTTTTGAAATTGTAATAATTAGCCGCTTCCGAGAAATTTATGTTTCATGGTCTCGGGAGGTAGAGGATGGTATATTTTAACCCTATTTTTTGGATTTTTTCCCGTAGAATCCATTTAAGTTTTTACTTTTTCGAATTTATCGATATTTTATTAATTTTTGATCAATTTAATTTTTTTTTAATATATCATGCCATTTTATGGATGCACAGAAGATTAAAGGTAGTGTTAAAAATTTGAATAAATTTTCAACAAAGATTTTAGCATAGCTTAAAAAAATTATCATGTTTGACATTTTTTTATGATTTTTAACAAAACTTTAACTATATTTTGTAAATATCAACTTGTTTTTTTAAATTATATTTTTCAATTATGAATAAACAAGATTAGACTGTGATTGAGTTCCATTTTTTCTGTGATTACCTTAAAATGTAATTTTTCAGAAAAAAAATATAAATATAATTTAAAAATTATAATTATTGTAATATATAGAAGTTTAAATTAGGAGGACTTGCTAGGAGTCATTTAAGTTATTAATTGTTACTAGTGAAGAAATTCGGACTAAGAAAATTTGCGTAGTTTTAACACTTAGTATAGCTTAAATTAAAAGCTAAATTGGTTCAGACGTGAAAACTATGTACGATTTTTATTAGTAATTTAATGCTTAAGTGTTCGGACCCGGTCGGACTATCGATGTTCAAAATCCCCGCATTTTCCCCACATAATGCCAATCCCCAACAAATCCCCAATCGACTTCAGATTCCCCGCAGTTTGGGGAATTCCCCACAAATTGGCAACGCTGGTCAGGAGGCTGATAGTGAACTCTTATTGAGTAGGTACTTCTCAAATTCGAGTTTGCATTAAAAAAGCTATCTAGCTTTATATATCCTTTCAATTCTACTTCTGTCTTAATATTAAACTAGAGACTTCCCCTCGCTTCGCTCGGGTTCGCCCCTAGATAAGTTTTAATTTTTTTGAGCGAAACCCTAATTCTTTTTCTAAAATAAAAGTAGCCTAAGTTACTCCTTATAATATTTAGCTATTTGCCAGTTAAAGTCCCATTAAAATTGGTCCAGCCGTTTCGGAGATTAGCGGGAACAAACAGACAGACCGACAGACTAAAATTTTAAAAAGTGTATTTTTCTTATAAGTACCGTATATAATTCTATATGCATTTAGTATAAAGCTGTTATTTTGAAATTACAAACAGACACTTCAATTTTATTATCCCTATAGATACTTTATTTAAAGTTAATACAACATCTTACAGTTATATTCCACTTCATAAAACTCCTTGTGACCTTCCATTCTTTTTGGAAACAGGGTAAATAATATGGAAAACATGAGAGTCAACATCGATAAGGATAGTTGAGCCTCCCACCAGTCCTCCCTCACTGATACATCCCTCATCCAATTCTGACCACTCAATCCCAGGGACAGCCGGATTGATATCAATATACCTAGAAGGAATTAAAAATATGAAGAGAGTAGCGACTCACCCTCGCTTCACTCGGGTTCATCACTAGGTTGCTTCCCAAAACAAAATTAATTAATTAATTTGCTTTTAATTTTTTTTCGTGGGGCTCTATTTTTTTTTCTAAAATAAAAGTAGCCTAAGTTACTCATTATAACATCAGCTATCTGCAAGTGAAAGTCGCGTCAAAATCGGTCCAGCCATTTCAGAGATTAGTCGGAACAAACAGACAGACAGACAGACAAATGCTATTTTATGCTGTTTTGGTATATGTATCGTGTATACATTCATATGCATTTAGTAAAAAGCGGTTATTTTAATATTACAAACAGACACTCCAATTTATTTATCTGTTTAGATTATACTTACTATACAATTCTTTATTGAACTTAAAAGACAAACAGATAGGTATAACATTGCATTGAAGTCCAGGAAAGCTTTTTAATTATTTAATAGTTACCATGAAGGTTTTAGTGATACATTGAAAAATAATAGCTAAGAATATCACCGAGTACATTTGTAATAGAAAATTGTGCTCGTATGAGAGAGATATTTATAAACAAATTAAAAATAAAACTAAAGTTTTGATATAAATATAAACAGTTATAATTTGCGTTTAGCAAAACCATTAAGGACTTCTAAAAAACGATTTCGTGTCTAAAAGTAAAAACTTTTCAAATGCGTCTAAAAGATTAAAATTTTTACTATTTAACCAGTGTCTAATGAGAATTAAAAAAAAAAAGAAAGTCACCATAAAAGTAAGGTCCACTCGCCGGTTCATGATCATCCAAGTATGTGATACCATGCGCCCAAATACTAATTTTGGTCAAACTGCAGAAGATCGCTGTGATGACGAGGACTGCTGTGCGCGCTGACACCAGGTGGTCGTATCTTTCGATATCTTCCACTGGCTCTATGTAGGGAGAAATACTTCCGCCCCCGCACAGTGCTAGAAAGCGAAATATTCATTGAGTATTTAAATTTATACATATAATAAAATAATAAAGAAATCAGTACCTACGTGAAATATTTTTTAAAAACAATGACTGTTACGTATTGTGTCTAGAATATAGCGTACTAGCGGCTCACCCTCGCTTCACTCGGGTTCGTCCCTAAAGGACTCTGCCCACTACACCGTCTCATACCATGACCGTGCTAGGAGCGTGTCAGGCAAAAAAAAATATTCTTTGTATTGAAATGTATGAGACTCTGCCCACTAGACCGTTCCGTCACCGACCGGCAACATCGCGTGCTGTGCGCGGAGCGGCAACAATTGTAGCGTAATTGAGAATATTTTGCCGGTGCCGGTACGCTCCGTGCCTGGCACGTGACGTTGCCGAACCGGTGAGCGCAGGCGGCGAAACGGGGAGCATACGGGTTGTAACCGCGTATTATGACCGTTATAACCGCGTATGATGACCGTTATAACCGCGTATGATGACCGTTCTAAGCCCGTTACGTGTTGCCGCTTGTCTTGTCACTTTGTTACCATCAGTTCAACAAGACGCACTTATGCATTCCATTTAAAATGCAGGACGAAAAACTCATTAAAATTGTTCGCAAATAGGAATTTATATATAATTTAAAACATCCAAAATATATGGATAATATCAAGAAAGAAATTGCGTGGAAGGAAATTGGGGAGCAACTAAAACAAACCGGTAAGTCTTTTATTATTATTTTTGTATACTTAACAATATGTAGGTATTATAGCGCAAAAACACAGGTAATATAAAACGGGAACCATACGGATATGACACGCGGATGATACGCGGTTGATACGCGGATGATACGCGGTTGATACGTGGATGCTACGGTCACTATAACCGTTATGTACGGGCATGATACGCTGTTGAGACGGTCTAGTGGGCATAGTAGTCCGTGCCGTGCTCGTTTCCGTGCCTGATACCTTCATAGCACGGTCATGGTATGAGACGGTGTAGTGGGCAGAGACCCTAATGAAAAATAAAAACAAATCTATCCCACAGGAACCGTACATTTTTCTGAGGAAAAAGTACCCTATTGTGCTATTCCAGACTATAGGAGATTCCAGATTATAAGAAGAAAATTGAAATAGCGAGTCGAGAATATGTTTTAATTTTTTTGAGCAGAACCCTAATTCTTTTTCTGAAATAAAAGTAGCCTAAGTTACTTTTTATAATATTAGCCAGTGAAATCTGCTAGTGAAAGTCTTGTCAAAATCGGCCGAGCCGTTTCGGAGATTAGCTGGGACAAACAGAGAGACAATTTCTTTTAAAAATCGTGTTTTTCTTACATAATTTCATATGCATTTATGCATTGACATTACAAACAGACACTTCAATTTTATTATCTGTATAGATTTATATATAGTAATATAAAATATTAATGTCCGATCAATCGTTACATGTTTACTAAAATAATCTCAAAGAAGGTCGAAGTCAAATAAATAATCTTATTGTAAATTAATCACACGTTGTTAGATAATTATTTTTCAATAAGAATACGTGACAACAAGTAAGATACAAATAATAAGCCGGATTTTTTATTATCATTGATAGATATAACTTCAGCAGATATCGGGTTATAATTCATTAGGTAAGGGGGCATCTATTAATTACGTGAGGCGTTTAGGGGGGAGGGAAGAGGGGGCGGAGGGGGGGGCAAGCAAAACCTCACTCAATATTACGTGGGGAAGAGGGTGGTTTCGGCAAATAAAGTACGGCTAAAGTATGGCTATATTTATACTATACATACTTATAATAAAATTGTAACTAGAATGACTAGCGACTACTTAGACTTACGTTTAACGGTTAGTATAGGTTTCTCAGAGATGAGATATTTTCCCGTAGTAAAAAGTATCCTATATGTTGACCCGGAGAACCAGTTATCATCATACCAAATATAATCAAAATCTATCCAGTGGTTTTCCCGTGATGCGGTAACAGACAGACAGACAGATGGACGGACGGACGGATGGACGGACAGACAGACAGACAAAAATTCTAATAACTATAGATTCGGCCTCTGTATCAATAAGATTTTCCAAAAAATATTTAATGTAGGTATCTATAGACTTTATTTTCTCCACATTTTAAAAAATCGATTTGGGGGGGTCGAAAAATCGTTAAGATTGTCTCACGTAATTAATGGATGATTCTACGTTGTAGATAATTATTGAAAGAAAATAAGTCGTTGCTGTTTTCGAAAGATATGGGAAGTCCGCCAACCCGCACTTGGCCAGCGTGGTGGACTATGGCCTGATCCCCCTCGTATTGAAGTGAGGTCCGTGCCCAGCAGTGGGCTAAAAAGAGCTGAATACAGATTTCACTTATACTTGTGATGTAAAAACTGTCCTAAGTCCTTACCTACTGACGGTGTTCCGGATGTTGGATATGGGAAAGCCAGCACTATCAACCCGGATACGGCTGTAGCACAGAGCCATCCTGACAGCGCGAAATGACGCGATCCTCGTCCCCACCAGGCTACTATTGCTCCAAAGAGGAATTCCGCACCTCCAACTCCTAATTTCAACCAATCTGAAATAATCATTGGGTATCCGTATTAGTTAACATTATACGAGTAAATGCGAAAATGTTGTTTTTTCATAGAAATAACTCTCACTCGTAGGTCAGAAAAGTGCTGTGGCACGAGTAGGTACAACCCAGACGAGAGTACCATTTATATGGTTCTCTTTGTGTATATAACTTAGAATCTTGTATATTATTAAACTGCGAAAAGCTACTAATTATAAGTTTTTTTTTCACTTTAGCGGAAAAACAATCTATCTTTGAACTCTTGCAAGGAAGGCAGATAGAAGACAATTAGACAAGAGGGCTTAAGTAAGACGCATTCTACAATCGTTGACATTATTAGAAAACTAATTAATATTTTTGGAAAATCTTATTGAAATAGTCATTGTTATCAATACAGAGGCCGAATCTATAATCTTTAGCGTTTTTGTTAGTCTGTCTATCTATGACCGCATCACGAGAAAACCACTGGACAGATTTTGATGAAATTTGGTGCAAATATGTTGGGACATTAACACACGGCACCATCTGGTTCCATGGTAAGCTACGAGGCCTGTGTTATGGATACCAGATAGTTGATATACTACACATATATAACTTTAAATACATACATATTATAAATATAAACACCCATGACTAGAACAAACATTCGTGTTCATCACACAAATGAATGCCCCCAGCGGGACTCGAACCCGCGACCGCTGGCACAGAAAGTAGGGTCACTACGGACTGAGCCAAACGTGCCGTCAATTAATAAATTGTACTATTTTTAAATATTACAGTAAATCGTCATACTATATAGTCCAGTGAAATAAGCAAAAATAAGGGGTCAACCTCGATATGACCGCGCAGACACGGGACTTTATGAGACTTTTGAGACAAGTGTTAGAACATCAAAATAAAGGTGTATACGAGTTCACAGCTTATTATCTCTCATTTCGAGGTGAAACCCCTAATATGAGTGGACTAATACATATAACTCCTATGTCTTTTTATATGTAAACAAGTGTCGAATGTCATCTTCTCTAAACCGCAAGGTCGTTTCATACGTAATACATAATATAAAGAACCACGAGATATAGCCATGGCCCATGTATACCTACACAGGCGCGGATCTAGAGTTAAATTTGGGGCAGGGGGGGGGGGGGGGGGGGGGTCAGAGGCTGAAATATACATATAATAAAACAGTTACTGAATAAAATCTTAAATGTTTTTTAAAAACAATGACTGTAACCGTATAACGTATAGTGTACAGAATATTATATCCAAAACAAAAAAAAAACTGTAAGTACGGTTTCACGCAAAACGTACTGAACCGATTTTAACCAAATTTTGTGTAGTGATAACTTATTAGGTACTCGGGTCAACATTAAGGATGCCTTTTACTATAGGAAAATCTTTATTCCCGTGGGAAAACACAATAATGGGTTCTATAGAGTTGTCCTTAGAAATTTACATGGCTAACGCTAGCTAAACCTTAAGAGATACTAGTACATCAAAAGAATGTGCTAAAATGTATATCTTAAAAAGGCCTATAGAAAAATTTGCAATAGCATACATTTTTCTTCTTAAGTACACTCGCAATAATTGTTTATATCTATTCAAAACGTACTTACTACCTAGAGGGACGCACCCGAGCGAAGAGAGGGTAAGCTGCTAGTTATAAATGATAGAAAGAAAAATAATTTTAAGCTTTTAGACCGATCGGCATCCGTTTAATTTTAAGAGTTTTTTTTTTATTAAAACCTGAAGTTTTATAGCTTTAAAACGTTAGCAGGTAGTTTACAAAGTAAAAATTATCGATTTCTCCAGTTTTTTTAATTTTTAAGGGTGTTTTCACAGGACGACATACATAAATATACAATGTTCTTTTTTCTTCAAACAGTAGAGTGAGACGAAAAAAATGAGCCTTATCTGTTTTTTTTAAATATAAACATCCACTTGAAGTTGGGGGGAGGGGGGGAGGGGGTTTGAAGGGTGATTTGAAGCCTCCCGAGACCATAAAACATAAATTTCTATATATAATAGAAAACGGCTAAACATTTCAATTTCAAAAAAAAATGGTTATTGTATGTATTTCGAAGATTATATTCCCCTAATTTCATGAAAATTAAAAATTTATTGCAGAATTTAAAAATAAAAATCAAGAAAAAATTAAAAAACGGTTTTTTTCGAAATATCTTGAAAACTTTGAGGTTATCGTAAAAAGTGTCATCAATAAAAGTTGTAGATTTTTACTAGACCCACAACTTTTATTAAGAATATTTTTCGATAGGATGTCACAGCAAGCCAGAAATTGAAAAACAAAAAAACTTTTTCAACGTTTTACATCCCCCCATTTCTCGGGGGTAGCTGGACAGCGGGAGCATTTTATGGATTTTTGTTCCTTATATACTTGCTAACGTTTTAAAAACATAAAACTTCAGGTTATAATTTTTGTCTATACAAAAAATATCATCATCATCTCATATCCGCATCGCGATCGGACTAATTTGTATAGCGCATATTTATATTAAAGAAAAACTGAATAACGAATAAAAACTTAAATTGTTTCGAATTAGGTACCTACTTAACAAAATAATTTTTTATTAATCCTTCTTTTGTTAAACTTTAAACTTCTTAAAAAACTACATTTGGCTTTGGGGGGGGGGGGGGGGGGGGTCGTGACCCCCATGACCACCCCCCTGGATCCGCGCTTGTACCTACATAGAGCTTTATGTTCCAATTTATTTCACACACAAAAATGACTCTAATTATTTTTGTATATCAATTCATATAATTAATTTGAATAAAATAATCTTTCGCAAAGATTAATTTTTATTTAAGCCTATTTACTATTTACGAGCTATCTTATCAAATTGTGGAATTTTTAATCCAGAACTAATTGTGCTAGTTTTTATGAGATGCGGGATTCTGATTAATTTCTTATTTTATAAACAGTACCTGAGAGACCGAGCTTCGCTCGGATTTCTTTTTTGTTATATTGTATTTTTAGATTAAATAAAACTAAAAACTTGAATAAATACAAAGAAAAAAAAAACAAAAGTCAAAACTTTGTATCTGACTGTGATTCGAATCGAAATATAATCTTTCTCAATAAAAAGGCTAAAAAATATATGTAATTTGTTCGCCCGGTGGTAGAAATTCGGCTATAATCATTACTGAAAATTTGAGGAAAACATATACGAATAGAATTTATCTATCTATGTTAAAAAAAGCTCGTGAATAGCTACTATACAAGAAAAAAAAAGAAAATCGGTTGAAAAACAGAGGAGGAAATGATTCTGAACTGTTTTCTCTTTACCTATTTAAATATGTTGTGATTTTGATTACCACACAGCACCATCTAGTTCCATGGTACGCTAAGAGGTTCGTGTTATGGATACCAGATAGTTGATACATTACACATATATAACTTTAAATACATACATATTATAAATATAAACACCCATGACTGGAGTACAAACAGTGCTCATCACACAAATGAATGCCCCCAGCGAGACTCAAACCCGCCACCGCTGGCACAGCAAGTAGGGTCACTACAAACTGAGTCAAACGAGTCGTCTATATTTATGTATATTAGTATAGATTATATTTAATTACCTTCATTAATTGAGGGCAGATACCCCGACCTGGCATTTCTTCTAAGTAGGAGGTACACATAACTCTCTAAAAACACGACGATCAGTAAGGCCCCTTGTAAGAACAAATCAAAACGAGGGATCGTCAGGATATATTTGCGGAGGAGAAACCATGCTTTCATAATTACTGAAAAAAAGCCAATAAACATATTAATTTCCTAAAAATATAATAAAAACTGTCATTTTTTATTAAATAAAGTATACCAATTGGCATTGTAATTATTAAAAAAATAAAATGTCACAATTGATATATTATCGATGCACGGGGGAGTACCGCCACGTCACAATTTACTTATCTAGTACCTACTGAGAATTTACACACTTGGAACAGATACACGCGATAAATAAACTTGGTCTGGCGAGGGATGCACTATGCACTAGTCACGATTCCACTGAGTAATCTATACTTAATATTATAAAGCTGAAAAGTTTGTTTGTTTGGTTGAACGCGCTAATCTCAGGAACTACTAATTCGATTCGAAAAAATCTTTTTGCATTAGATATCCCGTTAACTGAGGAAAGCTATAGGCTATATATCATCCCGGAAAAATGTACGGTTCCCGTGGGATACGTTTGTTTTTGTCTAGAGACGAACCCGAGGCGAATCGAGGGCGAGTTGCTAGTTATCTATATCTATACGTCATATAATAAAATTCTGAGTCGAATCTGTACATAAAATTTTTTTTGGAAATTCTTATTGAAATAGGGATTATTATCGATATAGAGGCCGAATCTATAGTTTTTAGAATTTTTGTCTGTGTGTTTGTCTGTGACCGCATTACAAGAAAATCACAGGACAGATTTTGATGAAATTTGGTATGATGATAGCTGGTTATTCGGGTTAACATATAGGATACTTTTAACTGCGGGAAAATATCTCATCTCGTGAGTCGCTAGTACATGTATATTACCATAAAGAAATCATTTTCATTTTGTACTTATATATAAGGATATATATATATATATATATATATATATATATATATATATATATATATATATATATAAGTTGTTTTTTGTTTATAAAATTAATAGTTTTATTAATTTTGGTTTTTCTCTTTTGAATGGAAAAAAATAAAAATATATAATCTTAGATTATATTTACTAATAATAAATCAAGGTGAGCTATCTTAATTGATGATGATGCCACGATGGCCAACCTCACTGAGACTAGCCAACGGCACAGGAGATATTATAGTGCAGAGCGTGTACGCGCAGACACAACTTGCACTCTCTATTCCTGTATTTAGCCCTTTTTGACGTCCCACTACTGAGCACAGGCCTCCATTCAATACGAGGGGGATCAGACCATAGTCCACCACGCTGGCCAAGTGCGGGTTGGCGGACTTCATATGTCTTTCGAAAACTTGTTATGTTATTCTCAGACATGCAGGTTTCCTCACGATGTTTTCCTTCACCGTAAGACAAGTGGTAATCATGTTGAAAATGATTCGCATATGAAAATATCAGAGGTGCAAGACCTGGGATTTGAACCCGCTTCATTCGGTTACCCAAGCGAGCGCGTTACCACTAGGCTACCACTGCTTTATCTATTCCTGTTACTCTGAAATTTTGATGGGATGATATTCCATACGACCGGTGAGAGATCAGACGTAGGATTGACGGTTTTACGCGCTCTCCGAGGCGACTGGGACTACCTTAAAAGAAAAACTCAAAAACTAAACTTGGCTTGATCCGGGACTCGAACCCTGGACCTCCGGATCTGTAGCCGTACATGCTAGCTAATTACATCACCGAGGAAGTAAAATTTGTATTTTAATTAAGGTTACTAAGAACATATAATTTTTTATTATTTTTTTATTTATTTTACAAGATATGCCAACAAATCCAACAATACATTGTAAATTAAATTAACTTATAATACTTATGACAAGTTCAAATATAAGCATTAATTATAGACATACACAGCATTGTTTTTATTATATATATATATATATATATATATATATATATATATATATATATATATATATACAACGTGTTAAATTGTAATACTAAAATAGTTATATAATATTAATCGTTTTTTAGATTAACTTATCAGTAAAATAGTCCAAAATGACCTTACAACATGTACTGATTTATATTCGATGCGAGCAAAATATTCTTTTAACCTATACAAATAAGTAACTGAGCCGAATCTGTACATTAAATATTTTTTGGAAAATCTTATTTAAATAGACATTATTATCGATACAGTAGCCGAATCTATAGTATTTAGAATTTGTGTCTGTCTGTTTGTCTGTGACCGCATCACGAAAAAACCACTGGAGGGATTTTGATAAAATTTAGTATAATGATAGCTAGTTATCCGAGTCAACATATAGGATACTTTTATTGCGGAGAAAATATCTCCATCTCTGAGAAATCTATACTAAAACGAAAGTAGGGACGAACCCGAGCGGAGCGAGGGTGAGTCGCTTGTTAAATTTAAAACCCGACTATATATTATGTTCCGTTATCGGCGGTCAACAGCGGATTGATAACAATTGCATATCCTTAATAAAAATAAATAATATAACGATGAAAACAAAAATAATACGTCAAGTTAAATATATTTAAATCTCGTAAAGGTTTACGTGTTGTACCTGAGCCCTGAGTGCCCGCGCAAGCTGACCGCAAAAAGACAGGGCTTATTTGAGCCTGAGGACTCAAAGTATTTGGGACTACTACGATAAAGAAAGTTTTTATATGTATATCTGTTTGTTACGCCTACACGCTGAAACGGCTAGATAAATTTGTATGAAATTTAGTTGACAGATAGACTATATAATCTGAATAGGAGTAACATATCTATAGGCTACAAGTAGGTACCTAGGGACGCATTCAAGTAAATCGTGGGTATATCGCTAGTACGTAATAAAATAATAATTAGGTTAAAATTATTCAGACACCATTTTAAAACATTTTCAAACTTATAAAGGATATTTATAGATCTAGATCTAGGTTATATGGATAGGACTTTTTATAATAATAATGACGAAAACTTAGAAAATACTCACCCATCATGATTTTCACTAGCACTTCATGTTCATTTTAAACTTAAAAATAGCTTAAATCTAAACGTTCTTGTTTGGTAGAGAGTCAACGTGTACTACCGAATTGCCTTATCGATTGCTGAAATTATCAGATGTGCGACTGATATGGTAATGAACGTATAATAATACATGATTGTGACGCCATTCTGCTTTATTTTATTGAAATATAATGTGATATTTGTTAGTTTTTTGTATGGAATGTTTAAGGTTGACTCGAGTTCGATTCTCGAGTGAGGCATAGCTTTTACGTTTTCTCTTGATCGATTTTCAGTCACGGTTGCCAACCTCGCTATGACAAGTCTTAACTACTTTTTATTTACTTTAACAATATACTGGGCAATCAGCTTCGTTTTCGTAAAAGATATAAAAATGACGTTTTTTGTTCCAGGAAAGACACACTTAAAGTAAGATAATCTAAAAAGCGAAACCTTATCTAAATACAAAATTTTACCTAAATCGTTAGAGCCGTTTCCGAGATACACGAAATGAATTACACACATACACAAGTATTGCTCATCTATACTATAATAAAGCAGTAACTTAGCGAAATCTGTACATGAAATATTTTTTAAAAACAATGACTGTAACGTATTATGTATACGATATAGACCCCAAAACAATAGTTATTAATTTTTTTGTCTGTTTGTCTGTTTGTCTGTTTGTCTGTTTGTCTGTACGCGTTTCACGCAAAAAGTAATGAACCGATTTCAACGAAATTTTGTGAACTGATAACTTATTACTCGGGTCAACATTTAGGATAACTTTTACTTTTGGAAAATCTTTGTTTCCCGCGGGAAATCGCAATAACTGGTTTTATCGAGTCCTCCTTAGGAACCCTCCGCTTGCTAAACCTAAAGACATACATCAAAACAATGTACTAAAAAATTGTAGATCTTGAAAAGGCCAACAGAAATATCTACAACAGTATATGTCTATCTCTCAAGGTACACTCGCAATACCTATTCTTATCTATACCTATAGCAAAACTAACTTAGTTAAATCGATGTGCGCGTTTCACGCAAAAAGTACTGAACCGATTTCAATTAAATTTTGTATAGTGATAGCTCATCACTCGAGTCAACATTTAGGATACCTTTTACTACAGGCACATTTTTCGTTCCCGCGGGAAAACGCAATGACTGGTTCTATCGGGTCGTCCTTAGAAGTTTATATGGCTAACGCTGGCTGAACCTTAAGAGATAAATCAAAACAATGTACTAGAAAATTGTAGGTCTTAAAAAGTTCTACAGAAAAGTTCTCAACGGTATATGTCTATCTCCTAAAGTACACTCGCTATAACTATTTTTATTAAATGATATTACTGTTTTCTTATACGAGTACGTTATCTATCTATACTATAATAAAGCAGTAACTTAGCGAAATCTGTACATGAAATATTTTTTAAAAACAATGACTGTAACGTATTATGTATACGATATAGACCCCAAAACAATAGTTATTAATTTTTTTGTCTGTTTGTCTGTTTGTCTGTTTGTCTGTTTGTCTGTACGCGTTTCACGCAAAAAGTAATGAACCGATTTCAACGAAATTTTGTGAACTGATAACTTATTACTCGGGTCAACATTTAGGATAACTTTTACTTTTGGAAAATCTTTGTTTCCCGCGGGAAATCGCAATAACTGGTTTTATCGAGTCCTCCTTAGGAACCCTCCGCTTGCTAAACCTAAAGACATACATCAAAACAATGTACTAAAAAATTGTAGATCTTGAAAAGGCCAACAGAAATATCTACAACAGTATATGTCTATCTCTCAAGGTACACTCGCAATACCTATTCTTATCTATACCTATAGCAAAACTAACTTAGTTAAATCGATGTGCGCGTTTCACGCAAAAAGTACTGAACCGATTTCAATTAAATTTTGTATAGTGATAGCTTATCACTCGAGTCAACATTTAGGATACCTTTTACTACAGGCACATTTTTCGTTCCCGCGGGAAAACGCAATGACTGGTTCTATCGGGTCGTCCTTAGAAGTTTATATGGCTAACGCTGGCTGAACCTTAAGAGATAAATCAAAATAATGTACTAGAAAATTGTAGGTCTTAAAAAGTTCTACAGAAAAGTTCTCAACGGTATATGTCTATCTCCTAAAGTACACTCGCTATAACTATTTTTATTAAATGATATTACTGTTTTCTTATACGAGTACGTTATCTATCTATACTATAATAAAGCAGTAACTTAGCGAAATCTGTACATGAAATATTTTTTAAAAACAATGACTGTAACGTATTATGTATACGATATAGACCCCAAAACAATAGTTATTAATTTTTTTGTCTGTTTGTCTGTTTGTCTGTTTGTCTGTTTGTCTGTTTGTCTGTTTGTCTGTTTGTCTGTACGCGTTTCACGCAAAAAGTAATGAACCGATTTCAACGAAATTTTGTGAACTGATAACTTATTACTCGGGTCAACATTTAGGATAACTTTTACTTTTGGAAAATCTTTGTTTCCCGCGGGAAATCGCAATAACTGGTTTTATCGAGTCCTCCTTAGGAACCCTCCGCTTGCTAAACCTAAAGACATACATCAAAACAATGTACTAAAAAATTGTAGATCTTGAAAAGGCCAACAGAAATATCTACAACAGTATATGTCTATCTCTCAAGGTACACTCGCAATACCTATTCTTATCTATACCTATAGCAAAACTAACTTAGTTAAATCGATGTGCGCGTTTCACGCAAAAAGTACTGAACCGATTTCAATTAAATTTTGTATAGTGATAGCTTATCACTCGAGTCAACATTTAGGATACCTTTTACTACAGGCACATTTTTCGTTCCCGCGGGAAAACGCAATGACTGGTTCTATCGGGTCGTCCTTAGAAGTTTATATGGCTAACGCTGGCTGAACCTTAAGAGATAAATCAAAACAATGTACTAGAAAATTGTAGGTCTTAAAAAGTTATACAGGGAAGTTCGCAATATTATATGTCTATCACCTAAGGTACACTCGCAATTACTATTTTTATTCACTACTCGCGACTCATAGGCTGACTTATCAACGTTTAGCTCAGTTCAGCAGTGAAACGTAACTAGGGACGAACCCGAGCGAAGCGAGGGTGAGTCGCTAGTTTAACATAAGATAACTAGCGACTCACCTTCGCTCCGCTCGGGTTCACCCCCTAGTTTATTAAAAAATGGGGGGTAGGGGTAGGAGGGTAAAAAATACTTTACGACCTATTATCATACCTACCAAATATACAAAAAAAACATTAAAATCGGTCGAGCCGTTTCGGAGGAGTGCGACAACAAACACCGTGACAAGAGATATTTATATATTAGATACGTTTCAATTACTTCTATAATGTCCTACGGTTATCTACTAATATTATGCCATCAGAATGCAACAGCTATTAATATCGTCTTTGTACTGCAAAAAAAGCTTCATTTCTTTTAAAAATAATCTTAGCGAAAAATAATCTACATAATAAAGGTAGGCTTCATAGCAAAAGTAAAATATTATCTGTAGTCCCGCTGAGATTTTTTGTCAGTTCTTCAATTACAAGCTAATATTTGCTATCAATATATGATAAGGATTTTATACTAAACCAGCGACTTACCCTCGCTTCGCTCGTGTGAGTCCCTAGGTAAGCGGATTTTGTTCACAATTTCATAAGGTTTTATTTTTTTGCGCGAAACCCATATTCTTTTTCTAAAATAAAAGTAGCCTAAGTTACTCCTTATAACATCAACTATCTGCCAGTGAAAGTCCCATCAAAATCGGTCCAGCCGTTGCGGAGATTATTCGGTTCAGACAGACAGACAGACAAAAAAATTTTAAATTGTGTTTTTTATATTAGTACCGTATATTATATGTAGTACTTTCATACGCATTTCGTAAAGCTGTTGCTTTGATATTACAAACAGACACTTCAATTTTATTTATCTATGTAGATAAAAATAGTTTATGAAACGGTATGGCAAGGTTTAAAAATATATATTTAAATCAAATAATTTAAATAATAAAACAAAATACTCTCATAAAAACGTTTATTAATTAAAAATATTAATTGGAAAAAAATACTTTAAACACACACAACTGTGCTTTTCGTGAGGTGTTTTTAAAATTGTTTTAAAACATATTTACAATCTTATATAAAAATACATAATTAAATATTCATTATTCTTAGTGTAGATGGTTAAGATAATTTGTGTGGGACACCATTTCACTCATTGCTATAAATACATTATACATATATTAATTTATATTATTTTTTTGTGGAAATCTTTAGAAATACCAACAAAAACAGATTTTTAAATTATATATTAATTTATATGATTTTTTGTGGAAATCTTTAGAAATACCAACAAAAACAGATTAAAAAAAAAACATGTTAAAAACTCAGTCAATTCTGTGAAAAAAAATATTTTTAATTTTTATGTTTATTTTTACAATATGAAATTAAAAAAAAAAAAGAACACTATTATGTTTAGCTAAAACTTACTCAGACCTATTAGAGCAGGTTTGAATACCATCTAAATACTCGTAGGTATTGTCATATCTAGTTAAGAGTTTTTAAATAACTTGAGTATGCTATTCATAAAAAGAAAATAATAATAGTACGTTTTTTACAAAAAAATAATACTCTGAAAAATTGTCTTCGTAGTTACATACTTATATAAAAAAATCAAATCGAAATTTCAATACAGTCCATTTCTAAATATATATAGGAAACTTAACTAAAAATGAGTGTTTCGTAATAAAAATGAGTGCATTTGTTTTGTATAAGCGATAATAGATTTAATTTTTAACTAAATATATATTATTTTCTCAATTTTTTATTTGTAATAGTGGAAAAATAAGGCAAGATGTCTTTTAAGGTTTTTACGACATTTTTTCCCGCCACAATATATTTAATAGCAATTTAGTTCAATAAATGACCATAACGGCGGTAGTGTGCTATAAAAAAAAATAGGTATTTTTTTTTTATTATGAGATAGTGGTCATTGACTTACTAAATTATAGAATGACATTAAGCCTTAAGCATAAAACAATTAAAATATTATTTGTTTGTTTTGTATATTTTACATACATATACATTTATACATTTGTTTTGTTTTGTATATTTAATTAAGTGTATTTGTAATTTCTTTTATTATTATTAAATTATTTTTTATTTTTATTATTGTATACTGGAATTAAATATAATTCCATTAATCTTAATAAAATATTTTATTAATTTAGCTGTATTTTTTTTTGTTTGTATCTAATAAGTTACTTTTTTCTGATTATTGAAAAGTTAGCCCTCATTATTAAGTTTTAGTTTACATAATTTTTAAAAATGTTCTTTTGACATATTTAGAAGTACTTGACACTTCATAGTCAAAAAAAATATATTGACAGGTTCCTTCTATTCTTTGATATATTTATAATTTCGTAGAAGCTAACTTATTTCTATTGTCAGTTATATAATAAAACGTAACAATGTCAAAATATGTAAAATGTAAATACACAAAATTGACACTTATGTAGGTAATATAAGTCTTATACACATTGACATGAAAATGGCTTCAAAAAATTAAAAACAACTCACTCTATGCTTAAAAATTTAACAATAATACGTAAAACAATATATCTATCACTGTCATAAATAAACATCATAGTGAAGTCTATAAAGGTCGATACATTAAGCAAAAAAACTTATTTTATTGTCATCTTAATAAATAATCTAACTTGTCAGCTTTTTATAGTTTAAGCAATACCCAATACATTTTTCTCGAGCCACGGCACAAAATATGTGACGCGAGAGTAGACTCCGGGGAATCCCGCTTCGGCGCAATTCCTTCCATACGACACTACGCCTATTTGATAGAGGTACGTCGCTAAGGTTTCGGGATTGTACTGAAAAAAAAATACATAATTCAAGATCGGCTTTCAGAGTTTTGTAACTTAAAGAAAATGAACTTCAAACTTAATTGAAATTTTAAATTTTAAGTTATACTTATAATTTAATCTTTTATTTGTAAAGTAATACACAGACAGGCATAACTGTAGGCATAGGGCAAAAATAAATAAACAATAAACAGCTAAATTAAATTTCTTCATTGGACTTCTAAAGTTTAGGGCATTGCAACATAGAAAAAAAATAACATAAAAAAATATTTGTACAATAATGTAATACACAGACAGACAGACACTATAAGTAACTGTAGACATAACTAGAACAACAGTTCAAACTGTTTCAAATTACTCTTGTAAAGTCGTTTGTATGGAATCTTTTATGCTTTTTCATAACTTACAATGGGTTGCATCAAGGGTCCCCCACTGTCTCCTTGGCAAGCGTCCTTCCCGCCCTTCTTGTAGCCGGCGCACAGCACACGCTCGTCGATAACTTGCGATTTGTACGGTTTGTACGCGTTAGCACAGAACGTATTGCTCACCACTGGAAGTTGCACGACCTGGAGGTGGTTTGCGGATGGACCACCTGGTGAAGAATAAGTAATTAAGTATTTTTCAAGTAAAACTTCTTTACGCACGCTTGACTTGGGAAGTAAGCTGGTGAATGCGTCACGAGAGTGTTACGAAAAGTGTGATCGGGCGAGGCGAACGTTTTTTGCCATGGTAACCGTTGTTATCGTCTGACAAATGATATAATATTATATTCTTTTCTTAAATGATATTCTATAAATATATGATTGTAATATGCCTAATATGCGTTATTTAATTATTTTTTTAGTATCTAACTTATCCTAATTATTAAAATATAAATTGAATTTCATAAAGAGTATCGATAATCTACAGAAGTTTTACTTCTTGCGCGTGTACACATTCATACACGCACTCTTTAATTATTATTTTTTTTCTCTTGTGAGTATACACCACGGATGTTTTGTCCGTCGTAACTTTATACTTTTAAGCTTGATGATGTGTCTATTACTATTTGGTATTTTTTTTCATGATAGTCTTAAAATAAAGTGTCTTCTTCAAAACAGCCTTTTCTTCGCTATGGTGTCTATCTTCGTGGCTTCCTTAAGAAGGGCCTCGTTTAATTACTTAATAAATTAAATTGTACTTAATAAATATTTTAATTTTATGGTACAAAAATCACATGAATGCTTAATGTTAAAGCTGAAGAGGTAAAAGGAATGCAGGGAAAAAGTGGATGATCGAAGAGGAGTAAGGAATGGAGAACGTAAGGTTAGTCCTCCATACTTCGGCATGTCGTTCATCGTGAACGTGTTCTCAGCACTATAATGAATGTGCATGGCAGCTTAAAGTAAATAGCTTATCTAAGTTAAGGTTGATTCATTGAGAATCAAAATAATGCATATTTTTTATTAATATCTTTGACTTTTTAGCTTTGGAGTTGCTTGTCCCATACAATAATAATCATACGAAGAAAAAACAAATTAAATGGATAAAAAGTTAACTAATGGTATAATATAATATACTCGCAGAACCCGCGGCTTCGCTCGCGATCAAACTCCGAAAAATACGAAATTTCATGCAAATATGTCCAAGGAATAAAAAATTTCATACAAACTTTTATCCCCTAATTCACCCCCTTGGGGGTTGAATTTTAAAAAATCCTTCCTTAGTGAATGCCTTCGTCACATGAGGAATACGTGTACGAAATTTCTATTTGCTAGCCTTAAGCGTTTGGCCTGAGCGTTGATACTTCAGTCAATCACATTTGCCTTATATAATAAGATTACAGATAATAATATATTACTTACGAAATTCTGTATCTCCCCATCCAGCAAGAAGAGGAGTCCAGTCCTCGAAAGTATTAGATCTTAGTTCGCTGCTCTGTGGTATACATATTGGTTTTATGAGATCTGAAAAGCATAAAAATATTTAATAAAATGAAAAATTTTAAATTACATTATTATTGTTAATTTAAAAAATATTCATATTAAAATAATCTTTATAATACAGCTAGTATCATAATACGTAAAATTGTATTAATTCAGATATTCGCGTCATCTTTAATTTTTTTCATCTGTCTGACTCTAGCCTAGATCGTGAGCTGCGAGTCATGTTCGGGAGAAACATTTATATTTGTTTTGATTTGTTTTTGTCATTATACGCCTGTGTGTTCTCTTTATATAACACAACAGGGTTCCCAACATAATCCAACTTAGCGATTCCATTTAGTGTGTAACATAATGTTTTATTACGTACTAGCGACAAACAAAAGCAAACCTATCCCACGGGAACTGTACATTTTTCCGGGATAAAAAGTAGTCTATTTGTTACATTTGTATGAACTATATTATTGTATAGTTTCATTAAAATCCAATTATTAATTGTGTAAGTTACTATAGTTTTTTAACTATCCCATAGGAACTCTTCAATTTTGCGAGATGAAAAGTATCTAAAATGTTGACCGGGGATATAAGGTACCACCATGCGAAATTTCAATTAAATCGGTCCAACAGTTTCGGAGATTAGCCCGTAAAAACAGACAAACAGACAGAGAAACAAAAAAAAAAAACTGGATTTGTTCTATTTCTCTTCTTACATCACCCTCACGCAGTTTTTAGCATTTTTTTTCTATGTACAGACGTTCAACCTCTGCAGTTTTATTATATGTATAGACTAGCGTTTTCTTGTGGTTCCGTTGGCGTAAAATCAAGGGACCTAGCGAGATGATAGCTAATAACCGTTTTTAATAAATAAATTATAAGCAGCTAAAATAAATTTTTAATTGGACTGATAGCTCCAAAGTTTAGCACATTCAAATTAAAAAAAAAAGTAAAAAAAAATACTTAAGCTTTACAAACTAGGATATATTTATATATTAACTTTAATACTAACCAGTAAATTGTACACGCTTTTCCAAAATCAAAAGACCGATGTCGTTGGTGATGGTTGCACGGTCGTAGTTTTCGTGTTTAATTTTATATTTTATGAGGACGTCTATTGGAGTTGCTCCTTCGTTGTCCCTAGAGATGTCCAGTTCGCCGAGGCGTACGACATATCTGTAATGTATTATTAAATCCTTACTAATATTGTTATTATATTTAGTATCTGGGCGACCGAGCTTCATTTGGAGTTCTTTTATTTTATATCGTATTTTTAGATAAAAAAAATTAAAAACTTGAATAAATACAAAAAGAAAAAACAAAAGTAAAAAGCTTGTATCCGACGGGATTCGAACCCGGACACCTATGATTGTCAATCTTGCTACTTGGCCGTTTGATCTCGATGTTTATCCCCGAGCGTAAGAAACTCTCGACCATATATTGCGTAGAATAATGCGAAAGAAAACCGCATGAAAACTCGAAAACAAGCGTTTTCCCAGACATAAGACTAATCTAGATCGATTTTTCGCCCCTGAAAACCCCCACATACCAAATTTCAGCAAAATCGTTAGAGCCGTTTCCGAGATCGCTGTAATAAATAAATAAATATACAAGAATTGCTCGTTTAAATACATTAGAGTACCTGGCGACCGAGCTTCGCTCGGTGTTCTGTTTTGTTATATCATATTTTTTAGATAAAAAAAAAACTAAAAACTTAGATAAATACAACAAAAAAAGTAGAACTTTGTATCCTATATATGATCCATATAATGTTAATCTTACACCTTGGTCGCTTGACCACGATGCTTATGCCTGAGTGTAAGAAATACGAACATAAATATAGAGCATAATCTGCGTAGAATAATGCAAAAGAAAACCGCATGAAAACTCGAAAACACGTGTTTTCCCAGACATGAGACTAATCTAGATCGATTTTTCGCCCCCGAAAACCCCCCCCATACCAAATTTCAGCGAAATCGTTAGAGCCGTTTCCGAGATCGCCGGTATAAATAAATATATAAAGATATAAATATACAAGAATTGCTCGTTTAAATATATTAGATAAGTGGCAATCAAAACAATGAATTCCTTGTTTTTTTTTATCTGTTTATCAAATCGATCAAAAAGCACATTTTTGTTTAGTATTTTTATTGCAGGAATTCAAAAAATGCTATTCCATAGAGCTAAAGTTGAATAATTTATCCATCAGACATATAATTCTTACGTTATAATAAAATGTTGCTTAACTTCTATTTATATAGAATTATTCTGACACGGTGTGATTTGTGAAACTAATTATCTATGATACATTACATATAGGTAATACTAATAACTTCGAAGCGGATATAACAAATATTACGTAGTGGATAGCCATTTATTTTGCAGACACTACATTTTTTTCTGTAGACCATGAATAATAAATAATAAATAATAAATTTCTAACAATTACCAAATTAGATAAGTAATATAATAAATACATAAGGACTTTGTAATAAAAAAATGGCAGAGGACCTTCTACGTCATATGCTATGCAAACGTCAACAAATATGACGGAGGCATCAATTGTTAAGCGATAAGACACCATAAAGTAAATTGTACTTAAGTCGATGTAGTATTTACAAAATTTGTTAGTAAAAATATTTTTTTATATTTTAACTAGCGACTCACTCTCGCTCTGCTCGGGTTCGTCCCAACTTATATTTTAATTTATGAGATATTTTCCCGCAGTAAAGAGTATCCTATATGTTGACCCGGATAACCAAAATCTTTCCAGTTGTTTTTTCGTGATGCGTTCCCAGACAGACAGACAGACAAAAATTCTAAAAACTATAGATTTGATAATCGTGACTATTTCAAAAAGATTTAAAAAAAAAAAAATTGATGTACAAATTCGACTTAGTTAGAATTTTATTATACATATAGATTATTGGAGCTAAATTATTAATTAATGTCACATGATGGGCGGATTCGACACCTGCAACGTATTAATGATTTTTCGGTAGTGAATAAAAGCACCAATGGCCAAACTATCCTTAATCCTCCTCCTTTTTCTACTTAATGATCCTACCCCCATCCTCCCCCTCTTTATCCATAACCTTGAAGACTAACCAAAACTGTATTTGCTATTAGTTCTTGTATATATGACAAGCTAGCCAAATAAGTATCATAAAAAAAAATATTGGCGATAAACTTACAGATCGGTTTCATGTTTGTGTATACAGTGGGCAGCGGTGAGGACGTGGTGGGTACTTATCAGTGACCCTCCACATAACCATCTTGTTGATGACCTGTCTTTGTAACCAAGGAGAGCCATCCAAGGGAAAGCACCTGGGATTTAAAATGTTAAGAATAAAATTATTTTCATGCTTCCTTTAATTTGTAATCTAATTTAAGCTTTGTTGTTGTATAAACTATCCGGTAATGTATTTATTTGATTTATCTGAATATTTATATGAACTTAGTCTAATATCGCAATGCATTTTAAGGAGTTTTACATTTAAGAAAAAGCGAAATAGCTAAGATTTTTAGAAATTCAACCCTTATTGGGTTGAAAAGAGGTTCGATTTTGTGAGAAAATCTGTTATTTTTAAAATATACGGGCAGAGCCGCAGGCAAATGCTTCTAACTAAGTGTACGCACTAGTTCCATCTAAGAGTAAAAAAAAATACATTAATCTAACATCAAACCGACTCTTACCAAGCTTAGCATCAACACCCCCTACAACACGACTGAATGTGCCGTTAGAGACTCCGCATACAGGAGGCTCGGGGAACCTTTCTATGAAGTCGCTACTGTCGGGTAATGACTTGCCGGATGCTACAGTAGATTCAGAGGAAGTAATGATCGGAGCAGCTGTTGAAGGAGGTAGAGTTGGAGGTGGAACATCAGGTATTTTTTGAAGAGGGCAACAAACCTGTGGAGATAATGTTTGGATTATTATTAAATTATCAGTCTAGTAAGAACGCGGGAGTGTCTCGACTCTCGACCCCGATAGGTCACCCTCAATCAAATCAACTAACCTTCACACAACTAGTAAGGCAAGTTAATTAAGATTCATCATTGATGAATTTGTCGATTTTTATTTTCTCTTTCTTTTCCTAATACTTACGTAGATATAATATGCGTGAATTAATGTCACAAAAAAGGTCATTTTTGTAAAATGTTAACAACAATAGCATAGGTTCTTTGATTTCATTAATTTCGCATTAAAACCTAGTGTTAATTTATTATTTTTAATCACAGTATATATTCATATCAGTTTTTCATTGTCGTTTACTAGTCCATACTAACATACTAATATACTAATATTATAAACTAGCGATTCACCCTCGCTTCGCTCGGGTTCGTCCCTTGGTACGTTTTCATTTTTTTAAGCAGAACCCTAATTCTTTTTCTAAAATTAAAGTAGCCTAAGTTACTCCTTATAACATCAGCTATCTGCCAGTGAAAGTCCCGTGAAAATCGGTCCAGCCGTTTCGGAGATTAGCCGGAACAAACAGACAGACAGACAAAAAATTCAAAAATTGTGTTTTTCTTATATGTCCCGTATATACTTTCATATGCATTTAGTAAAAAGTTGTTATTTTCACATTACAAACAGACACTTCAATTTTAATTATCTGTATAGATGTGATGTGCGTGTGACTCTGTCTATGTACTTGTTATCGTTTCTCGCTTGAACCTCTAAACAGATTTTGATAAAATGTATGATTGAACCACGGGTAGAAACTAGATGGATTACTAATAATTTTTAAGTTTCATATTCATATACCTTAGGGTTGCTCCCTTCGAAGCCACAATGCACTTTCCTCAAGAGCTGGACAGCATCATTGCTTCTTCTTGCGTTTTGGAGAAGTTTCATGTATGGCTCACAAGATGCAACGTTTATACAAGTTCCAACGCCTTCGTCTATTGTTTTACATGTCTCACCTGAAAAAGTTATTATGTTACAAAATATCTGTAGTTTATCTATACATATCTACATACCCCGAAACCAAAATGCAATCTACCACCCAGAAACCAAATGTGTTTGTTTGTTTGATCTTCTAATACACAGAAGCGTAGTAATAAAAAAATAACGTTAAACGACATGAAAATCATTTTGAAAAGTTATTATTCCACTCTTAGGGGTAGAATTTTCAGATTTTTTTGAGATCCTCTTAAAGTAACCACTAAAAAGAAATATGTAAATCGATTCACACTTGATAAAGATTTAGCGTACGTAATATACCCATAAAATAAATAAATATGAATACTTGATCAATTTATTCTAATGAGTATTATATAATTTTTGAAAATTGACTGGTTTTATTGATTTTTTTAACCGACGAAAAAATGGAGGAGGTTCTCAATTCGACACGTATATATTTTTTTTACATTCTTCACCTAGGCGAAATGGATGAAAATAAGTAAGTATAGTGTGAGTGAGAGCCCAGTGCTAACGCGTTAGTTTGGAAGGCCAAATGAAGCGGGTTTTAATCCCGGATCTCGCACCTGCACTCTGATATCTCCGATATTCTCTGGTGGAAATCAATATATTTCAAATACTTATGTTACATCAAATTAAGAAGCATATTTCGCTTTAAAATCGACATAAAATATTAACTTTGCATACTTAGTATGTAAGTACTTAATTCTAAAACAAACGCTCAGACAGTTTTTCCTGTACGTTGGATATAACCATCAATGAGCACCTTTTGTTATTGCTTTTTATCTACATACTTGTACCTCGTAGTTATTGACACAAAAACTGGCGCTTTAATAAAAAATCTATGTAAGAATTCGTTGAACGTAGAATTATATATCTATCAAATCCCGGCAGTGTATACTTAGCAGAAGTGTATACCGTAGGTACGTCATTCACGTATTGTAGTTTTAGTTAAATTGCCATTATTATATTACATAGTAATATCAATAAAATCTATTATTTAAGTATTTTACACAAGCTTTACAATACGGCAAGGTTATATTAAATAAGGATTTTACCTACTAAAGTGCTGCGTGTGCGCATCTAAGTCCTATTTACGAATGTCAAAATCTATACCACAGATTATATAATAATATAGGTACTTTACATATAATAAAATTCTAACTGAGTCGAATCTGTACATTAAATATTTTTTCGAAAATCTTATTGAAATAGTCATTATATAGATATAGAGGCCGAATCTATAGTTTTTAGAATTTTTGTCTGTCTGTCTGTTACCGCATCACGAGAAAACCACTGGATAGATTTTGATGAAATTTGATATGATGATAGCTGGTCATTCGGTTCAACATATGTATATGATACTTTTTACTGCGGGAAAATATCTCATCTCTGAGAAATCTATACCAAATGTTAAAACTTAACTACGGACGTACCCGAGTGGAGCGAGGGAGAGTCACTGGTATATAATATTTATCCTGATTTTAAAATGATTTTAAAATTTCACATTATATCCATTATTGTAATGGATAAAATAAAAGGACAATCATTTGGTTATTATATTTAAATGGTAACTTTGAATATATTATTTCGTTTATTATAAAAAAAAATATTCCAGTAAGCAGATTTACGAAAGTCCGACGGACTATAAAGTCCTTAGACTATAAAGTTTTAGCGGACAAGCCAATTGATGTAAAATAAAAAAAAAATACATAAAATTTTTACTCTTTTGCAGTATAGAAAGACGTACAAACAAACGTATTTTCATATTTATCCATAAAAACAAACATTTAAGTCAGTTTTAACATTTTTGAACAAAACAGCTTTAAACACAATCACACGACTCGGACATTATGTAGGAAGTAGTGTTAGCATTTATAATAAATAATAAGTTGATTAAGTTACCCTTTTGAGTCTACAAACTTAATAAGGATATGTACATATGTTAGTTCGTTACACTTCCGTCATAAGAGATATAAATCATTGATATTGATATGCCATTAATGTGTCACTTAATAAATGTATTGTATGATTTAATTAATGCATACATATATGGCAGAATGACCTAGTATTCTAACCAACTTTAAAGACGAAGGTTCTCTTAGCTCTCATGTGTTTATTTCTAAGTTTATACACTTTTGAGGAAGTAGGTACATGATCTACTCGTTTTGTCCATATTAAACCTACTCGTTTTATCTATACTAATATAATATTATAAATATGAAAATTTGTGAGGATGGATGTTTGTTACTCAATCACGCCAGAACGGCTGAACGGATCTGGATGAAAGGCACAGAGATAGATTATTGTCTAGCATAATACATAAGTTGTTATGCTGAAAAAATGTACTGTTCCCGTGGGATAGATTTGTTTTTGTTTTTCACTAGGAACGAACTCGAAGCGAAGCGAGGGTGAGTCGCTAGTGCGATATATGTTTTCACTAGAATTTTTCTATATAATATGTATTTATAATGTTTTTAAATCAGACCTTAAATACACAAAAGTAACATCTTAACTGAACTGCTACGTCGACTTTATAATGACTTTTAAATTATAAATATTCCACTCCGAGTAATTAAAAGTTAAATATTCCACACTAATGTGATTGCTGTTATGTTGTTTTTTCTAAAAGTTTATATGAGACTACATTAAGGTGTAGCATATCTTTTAAAAACAGAATGATGAGAATATTTCACGTTTGACCATTGATATTATATGTATATATTTGTTATATGTGATATACAAAGGTTTTATATATCAAACCGTTCGAATAAATCGCGTAACATACCTACAAACATACAACCTAAATGAATAACTAGCATTCTCATATTTGAAACTGGTCAATAAAATTCTATAGGAAATCGTTTAGCATTGGAAGAAGCTACAGATGACATAATACTATGTACCTACAACTGAGAATACTTAACGGTAGTTCTCATAGCGTATTGTTTAACTCAATTATCATCATTTTTCTACTAGATAAGACACTCTAATCTTACGAAAGGCTAAAACTTTTATAGATTTAGGCGAATATTTGACATTTTTGATAAAACTATCTTTCCGGATTTAGATTTTTGGTTCCCGACGTTTCGAATGCTTTATATCGATCATCGTCACGGAAAGTCTCTCATGCTGTAAAGCATTCCAAATGTCGGCAAACAAAAATAAAAAGAAATCCGCGAAAGATATTCGAAAAGATAATTTTATTTAAAACTAGCGACTCACCCTCACCTCGCTCGGGTTCGTCCCTAGCTTGCTTCCCAATACAAACTTTCATCCCCATTTCCACCCCCTCAAGGGATGATTTCCGGGATAAAAAATATCCTATTTCCTTCCCATGGTCTCAAATTATCTTCTTACCAAATTTCATATAAATGGGTTCAGTAGATCCAGAGATTACCTCCTACAACCTCACAAACTCGCAAACTCACAAACTTTACCTCTTTATGATATTAGTATAGATTACTAAAGAATAATATTACTAACTAGCGATCTCACTTCGTTAGAATACTAAAATACGCCTCTCGCTGTTTTTTTTTAATTTATTTTAATCTAGATTTCATCTTAATCCCATTAGCCGTTTCAGCGTGAGTAACAAACAAGGAGTAACAAACACACATACATACTTACAAGATTTGCCATTTATCAATAGCAGTCGGTTAATATAAACTGATCGTGGTTAAAACTTATATTGTGTGTTTTATAATAAAAGGATATAGGTATATATACTACAGTCAGAATTCCTTTGTGGCCAAAACTACCTACTTTTGACTGACAAAAACAGTTAAAAGTAGTCTTGACTGCAGCTCTTGGTCAATAGCAGTTTCTACTGGCATATCGGGCAAAACTCTTAAAATGATGCTGTGGTCACTATTCTAACCTAAACTAGAAAGAAAGAAAGGGTTTTTCCGAGTAACCTTCAACCTACTTATGTCCTTAACTTTAACTTTTTAAGAGTTTTGACCGATATGCCAGTCAAAACTGCTATTGACTAAAGCCTGCAGTCAAAATTACTTTTGACCAATCTCTTCAGTCAAAAGTAATTTTGACTAAAAAATAGTTTTGACTGTAACATATACATATAATACAGTATTTTCTGTACCTATGTAATATTATGAGCGTCATAAAGTAGTGACAAACGTTGCATAGGACATCCGCGATGGTCTGAAGATTGTAGCTATTGTATGTGCATGCTAAGTACTTAGATCATCTCACTAATATAACGTCCATTGTAATGAAACTAGGTTTTAACCGCGGCTCCGTTCATGGTAGGTACATACATTCTACTAATATTATAAATGCGAAAGTTTGTGAGAATGTATGACTGTCTGGAAGCGATATATATTATCTGGATGTATAGATGTATGGATGTTTGTTACTCTTTCACGCAAAAAGTACTGAATGGATTTTAATGAAACTTTACAATAATATATCCATGTAGCTGATACATCAGAATAGCACATACAATACTATTTATCCCGGAAAAATGTACGGTTCCCCTGGGTTAGATTTATCTAATCTACAGGTAAAATAAGTCTTGTTAATCTATAGATACATACAAAAATCGATGTGTGTATGCATGTTCCCTTTGGACTCCAAAACGGCCGGAGCGATTTTGATGAAATTTTCAGGCAATCGTTAGATTAGCCCAGCGGGTGATCCTGTGAAGTTTGAAAACAATAGGAAGTTTGAACGCGGGCGAAGCCGCGGGTAATGCTAGTTTAGAATTGATTCGGAATTTCACTCAATTTAGCCGTTACGGAGAAGTAACAAGTACACAAAAACATGTGTTAAAAACATGTTAAAAAGTAACAAAAGTTTACTAGCTTACATTTTTTTAGCACATTGAATATTGCGAATATCCTAGGTTTTACCACTTTAATGCGAGTGGAATATGAAAAAAGTTATATAATATGAATAAAGGACCTTAGTAGTGAGTAGACCTTAAAAAAATTTATACAAAAATTGACTGTAAATTACTTTATTATGCCTTCATCTCCTTCTTTCTCAGACAGGGCTAGGTTACCTAGTCTAAATTATATTTTATTGAGATAAACTACATCCTAACGCGGTCCCATATAATTTTCTGAATACCGTTTAAAAATCGACAAGCAAAGAGTACCTAGTACTTTTAATTAAAAAAAAAAAAAAAAAAACAATTTCTAGCGCTTTCTGTTCACACAGATTTGTCAAAGGTTTTCACTTTAAATTTGACTGTTTCTAAGAACATAAAGAAGCCAAATAAATATTATTCACATGTAAGTTAAAAAAATATATTTGTTTAGAGCCTTGTACAAATAACAATCTGGTTTGGCCACCAGTCAGCGGCCTTGGTAGTAGAAACACCAATTTTAAACTACAAGGAAAAACGTTAAATCTCGATTTTCCTACATACTAGATGTAATAAATATTGAGGAGATCTAATCGTAAGGTCGATGATGCAAGATTTCTATGACCTTTTTTCATTTAATTGTGTACACTTCGTTGTATGAGAAATTCATCGATTGTATGTATGTATGTTAACGATATTTAGATTATAACGATATTTAAATATCAATATTTAATAGCCTAACAGTACAGACTAAAATGTAGAAATAGGATTTGTGAAATATAAGTTAAGTTCGTCTTTGATAATATATAATTACATTGACTCACCCTCGCTTCGTTTGGATTTCATCCCTAGGTACGTGTTAACTGTTAGTATAAAATAGATAGTCGATCCCTTGTAAGTAGCCTATGTGTTATTCCAGACTATAATCTATCTCTGTGCCAAATTTCATCCAGATCCGTTTAGCCGTTCTCGCGTGATTAAGTAAACGTCCATCTATCCAAACTTTAGCATTTATAATATTACCTATTAGCGGCTCACCCTCGCTTCGCTCGGGTTCGCCTCTAGGAAAACAAAAACAATCCTATCCCACAGGAATCGTACATTTTTCAGGGATAAAAAGTAGCCTATGTGTGCCAGACTATAATCTATCTCTGTGCCATCCAGATCCGTTCAACCGTTCTGGCGTGAAAGAGTAACAAACATCCATACATCCATACTTACAAACACAAACTTTCACATTTATAATATTAGTAAAGATATGATATAATGGGTAATCTTTTTTGCAATATAAGAAGCAAAATAATTTATCTTATTAATAAATTTTATTCTGTTGCTACCTAAAAAATCATAAGAGATTTGAGTTTTTTATAGTTTCTGTTGAAGGAAAATGCTATATAAGAAATCCACTTTAGCATTAGGGTTAACGACCCTATATACATACCTATTTTTAAATTAAACTTAAAGTAGAAATATAATAAAACTAGCGGCTCACCCTCACTTCGCTCGGGTTCGCCTCTAGGAAAACAATAACATACTTATCCCACGGGAACCGCACATTTTTCCGGGATAAAAAGTAGCCTATGTGTTATTCCACACTATAATCTATCTCTGTGCCAAATTTCATCCAAATCCGTTCAGCCGTTCTGCCGTGAAAGAGTAACAAACATACATACATACATACATTCTTACAAACTTTCGCCTTTATAATATTAGTAGGATATATGTACATATATCTATATAAATAAAAGGGAATCACTAAATGAGTCGCTAACCCCATAACTCGAGAAAAACTTAACTAATTCGGCTATTTTTTTTTCAAATATTCGCTAAAGTACGACGAAGGTTCTTATGAGGAGAAAAATTGGAAAAATGCCTGGAAAAATGTAAAAAATACCATTTTCTAATCGGACCTGCTACACACTTCATTTGACAGAACGTGGTCTGTCGGGTCAACAAGTACATTCAAAAAAATGACAATCGTAGGTAAGCGCGACACTTGACTTGGCTGGACCAATTTGGCAAACTTTATAAAAGTCTGAATAAGATTTTAGGGGGAAAATTATAAAGTTTGTCCGGAAAATGGGACAAATTCGGAAAAAGCTATAATTTATATTTCTATTGGATTATATCGCGAATTCAAAGATTACAAAATTAGGATAGGACAACGTACGTTTTAGCTAGTATATAATAATAAAAGTATGAACGTTTGTGTTAATACAAATAAAATAATAAATTCCGATTGATTCATGACCGACTGACTCATTTACACTCAGATTGGTAGTGCTATTCTGTAAGAACTTTTATGTAACACTAGAGCTGAATTCGCAAACATGTCTCATACAGTTGTATGTAATATGTATGTATGTATGTTTATGTATGGAGTTGATTTATATCTTCGTAATTTGATTACATGCTTGTCTAGTTCACATGAGACACCTATTTAGCAAAATTCAGAAATATAACTCTAAAAGTTTGCTCTAGAGACGGACATGACAAAATCTAAGGGTAATCCAATACTAGCTTTGGGCTACGGAACCCTAAAAAAACAATACAAATCAGGGTAATTCGCACAATGTCGGAAAAAGATTCGTCAATTATTCTTTCTTGATTGACCACAAGGTTGTTTTATTTTAGAGTAAGTATAAGGGCCCATTTCACCTAAAATTGTTAATTTGATTTAATTAGAAAATAAATTATCTATATCTCGACGATCCACAAAATTGACAGATTATATATATATATATATATATATATATATATATATATATATATATATATATATATATATATATATATATATTAAAAACGATTTAGTAAATATCGATCAATATAATTTTGACGTTTGCTGTAGATCAAAGTATGAAGTAGGTAAAAGTGGCCTTACATGTAGAACCAAACCATATATAAACTATGGTTTTAAAACTATTGTTAGTTATTAATATTTATCATTTAGTAATAATTAAGTTCGTGATATGATCCTAGTAGAACTTTAAGTGAAAATATGATATGATATGATGATTATTACCAACGTAATAATGATGACTAATACTACCACAAGTGAAATAATAATTTAAATTTTTCTTCCATTTAGAATTCGAAACTTGATAAAGTAAATCCTAAAGTTAAATATTTTTTTTTATATTTTTTTGATCTGGTAATAATAAGCATCATTTAGTTACACAATGTTATTAACTTTTGTACATAAATGTGTTGTTTCTATATGCACCTAAGTAAATCAATACATGAATACATTTCATACGTGAACGTGCAAATTTTTATTAATCACGTGTCTAATAATATCTGAGAAAAAGCCAATTAACGGTAAATAAAAAAAAATATTATTGACTTTTAATTAGGTATTTACTTTCGTCTCATTATTTTATTCTGATAAAGAAATATATTCATGTAATAATTGCCTACATGCTATAATTAACATCCAAAACCAATGTTATTTTCCGTCCCCGTATAGCGTATCTCATTTAATAAGTTATTTACAATGAGTTATGCTATTAGTAATTTAGCTAGAGAAAATCATTACTGAAAATTCCGAAGTTGTTCCGGGATTCGGAGGCTGGCACAGGAGTAAGAGGCGGGAGTGTTGATGCCTGGAATCCCGGAGGTGGAACGTCTGGAATCCCGTGTCTGTTGTCTTGGCCATCACCATCATCATTTGCACTAAATCCTTCGTCATTATTTACTGGTGCAAGCGTGGGTTGGTTTCCAAAATTATTATCATTGTTTACATTTGGAGCATTAAGTTTATCATTTCCATTTCCATTAGAAAGTTGATCTCCTGTCTGCTGATTTGGTCTTTCGACAAATTCTGGGTTTGGATTCACGAAAGGAGCCGTAGTCTGTTGTTGTCCGAAATTCACATCACCATTAGGTATGTTTCCTTGACTTGGAAATCGAACGTTATTATGTCGGTTTTTTTCATAGTTTTCATTATCGTAATAAGGACGGTTTTGATCAAACTCATTATTATATGTAGGTTGATTTTGATCGAACTGATCATTGTTTATAGGTCGATTTTGATCGAACTGATCATTGTTCATAGGTTGATTTTGATAGATTTGATCATTGTTTATAGGTGGATTTTGACCAAACTGATCATTGTTTATAGGTCGATTTTGATCGATTTGATCATTGTACATAGGTCGATTTTGATCTAACTGATCATTATTTATAGGCCGATTTTGATTCAACGGAATATTGCTTATAGGTCGATTCTGGTCAAACTGATTATTATTACTGATCGGCCTGTTTTGTGCATTCACGAATGGATATATGTAGGCAGGATTGCTCGATGGGTTTTCGGGTTGCAGGTGAAGTACGTTATTAATAATTTTCCTGAATCCATTAGGATTTAGAAACAAGTTATGTGCGTAGGGTGATGAAATGCGACGATCTGTGCGTTGTGGGAAGAATCCTATAGAAGATAATGATATTAAAATTACATAATAAACAATAACGTAATTAAAAATATTATAACTATAATACTAATGTTTTTGTAAATAGTTGGTATAGACGTAAAAAAATATTTTATTTAAGAGTGTTATAGTAATTAGTCCAAAAAAAAAAAAACAAAAAACAAAAAAAATAAATATCTAAAATGTATGGATACGAAACGTATTAGCTCTACTATGAAACTATTGTTTTTATCAAATAATTGAAAGAAAAATCTTTAATTACAATTAAAGACCTTTAATGAATGTTATTTAGGTATGTACATACATATGTATCATATTACAATTGAAATGATCATGCCTTTTTAATACTAAAGTTAGGTTGCGACAGGGCCGGGTTCAGAAATGTGAATGTTTTTAAGAGAAGATGTAATATTATAAGCAAATAAATATTTTTCACTTTTCCTTTTTTGTTTCGTTAAGTTTACATAATCAAACAATAATAAAATAGTTTTTTTTTCATTTCATATTAAAAAAAACGCGTTTAACAAATATTTCTATAGTGGAGGACTTTCTAATATGTACATATGTAAATCCGGCCCTGGGTTAAGGTAAAGAACCGAATTCAACACAACACTACAATAAAAATATATATAATAGAACGTGCAAAAAGCAATTTGCACTCTGCTATGGTCAATTACGTATGAATCACGAATAATTTTATTTAAAATCTGGCTATTCATTAGCTTTTTTATAAATAAATGATATAAAGAAAAAATATCTTTAGTCAAATCGATTTTGAATTACAATTTTAATCGATTTTGTACATTTTAATTAAGATAACGTAATAGTTTTAAAATGATCGTTTACATATTTGTAAGCTTAATATAATAAAAAAAGTGCGTGTGTGTAATTCACACAATTGAAATTTCAGAAAAGTAACCTACGAGAAAATGAGATTAATATAGAGTATCAGGAGTAGGATAATTATAAGGTTTATTTTTATATTTTTACCAAGTTTAAAAGTTATATTACATTTTATTTGACATAAATATACATATGTACATTATATATTACTAAGTAATTAATTTTATTACTTTCATTTCTTGTGTAATATATTCTATCTCAAATAATTAAATAAGGAATATAAGGCATATTAAAATTATATATTTATAGAATACCATATACGGAAAGGATATAATATATATTTGTCAGTCAATAACAACGGGTACCATGGCAACATGGCAATGTATTCATTCTATCTCATTCTTTCACCGGCTTTATCCTATATGTGTTCGTTTATTTTTAGTGTCGCATTTCCGTTTTATTTCCGTTTCATCGAGTTTCAAGTCACAACGATTCTAAAGAAGTTTAACTTCAAATACGTCTTGTTAACAAACGTGCTGAATTTATAAATGCCTATGTCAAATATATTTACGGCAGTGGTAGCCCAGTGGTAACGCGCTCGCTTGGGAAACCGAGTGAAGCGGGTTCAAATCCCGGGTCTCGCATCTCTGATGTTTTCATGTGCGAATCATTTCTAACATGATTACCACTTGTCTTATGGTGAAGGAAAACATCGTGAGGAAACCTGCATGCCTGAGAAAACCTAACAAGTTTTCGAAAGACATGTGAAGTCCGCCAACCGCACTTGGCCAGCGTGGTGGACTATGGCCTGATACCCCTCGTATTGAAGGGAGGCCAGTGCCCAGCAGTGGGACGTTAAAAAGGGCTGAATACATGTCAAATATATTTAAGGAAAGACAAGCGGGTTTTGAAACTCCACTGATTACAATTTTTTATTGGTCAATACTTAAGTTGTATCCGTAATCAGTATGAAGATACGCCGAACCAACCGCCGGTAATACATTTTCTGACAGATACCGTAACGTAAATACAGCGGGAAAAGCCGTGGCCAAAACAAACATTTTAAATCTAAACTTAACATCATGTATTGACGTAATGTCACTTTAAAAATAATTTCGTAAACAGGATCTAGGAAACGGGCAAAGCAACAAACATATATCGCTTGTCTAACTAAATTATGCTTTCAATGCTTTGAATTAAACTTTAGCGTCAAACTGGTTTTGTATTACTAACTTGGGCGAGTCGAATATTTTTTATTATTTATTAAGAGCTCAGACCACAAGAATATTATTTTTTGAATCTGAATTTATAATAAATAATAAATAAATAACAATAAATATGTTGGGACACTATCACACACCACCATCTAGTTCCGTGGTAAGCTACGAGGCCTGTATTACGGATACCAGACAGTTGATACACTATACATATATAACTTTAAATGTATACATATTATAAATATAAACACCCATGACCGGAGTACAAACATTCATGCTCATCACACAAATGAATGTCCCCAGCGGGACTCGAACCCGCGACCGCTAGCACAGCAAGTAGGGCCACTACAAATTGAGCCAAACGTGTCGTCAATGTGATTAGACAGTGAACAAAAACAATATTGATAAACACACTTAAAAACAGATGTTTCAGCTTCTTTATTTCTAATGCCTATATTACACTACTATCAGTTTGTATGTACGTGTATGGTTTTTTACTTCTTGATGCTGAAACAACTGAACAGATTTGGATAAAACTTCGTACACAGACCTAGGCAACACATAGGCTACTGCCTACTGGTAATAGTAAAATTTACTAAAAGGCACCGCTACCTACATATCTATACAGATAAATAAAATTAAAGTGTCTGTTTGTGATGTCAAAATAACAGCTTTATACTAAATGCATATGGAATTATAAACGGTACTTATAAGAAAAACACATATTTTAAAATTTTTGTCTGTCCGTCTGTCTGTTTGTTCCGGCTAATCTCCGAAACGGCTGTACCAATTTTAACGGGACTTTTACTGGCAGATAGCTGATATTATAAGGAGTAACTTAGGCTACTTTTATTTTAGAAAAAGAATTAGGGTTTCGCTCAAAAAAAATAAAACGTACCTAGGGACGCAACCGAGCGAAGCGAGGTTAAGTCGCTAGTATAAAATATAATAAATATAAAAGGGACGGACTCGTGTCAGCGAGAGATTTTGTTTGTACTATTTATAAGAATTGTAAACTTTGAGGAGTTATTCCCTTCTTGGAATTAGAGTATTTTTAAAGTGGAAAGTCTTTTATTTTCGCCATGACATTCAAATCAGGACATTAGTTAGAGAACTTAATTATTTATATCTCATTGTATTTTTTACTGTTACGTCGAACTGCTTATGAAGATAAAAAATAATAACAATGTTAATTTAAATGTATGTATGTATTTAGCCCTTTTTAACGTTCCACTGCTGGGTACGGGCCTCCAATACGAGGGGGATCAGACCATAGTCCACCACGCTGGCCAAGTGCGGGTTGGCGGACTTCACATGTCTTTCGAAAGCTTGCTAGGTTTTCTCAGACATGCAGGTTTTCTCACGATGTAAATCTTCACCGTAAGACAAGTGGTAATCATGTTAGAAATTATTCGCACATGAAAATATCAGAGGTGCGAGACCCGGGATTTGAACCCGCTTCACTCGGTTTCCCAAGTGAGCGCGTTACCACTGAACTATCACTGTCTAATTAAATATTAACTAGAATTAATTTAAACATTAACTAAAAACTTCAACAATGCCAACTTATATTATCACATATGTAATTATGAAATTCACACGTTAACGTTTCATATGTCTCATCCGGAACTGGTTTTTTATATATAATCGAGCTATAAATTCGGTCGTTGCCAGCAAATCATGTTTTAGTCACAAAAAAGCGAATCAAATTATTTTAACCTTCAAAAAATTGTGGTTTTTAATTTGTCATTTTATATATCTTTATAGATATGTTTTATGCATAGAATTATTATTGTGTATTTTACTCATAAAATGGCTTACTTTTAAAATGGCTTGTTTTTATTCATAAAAAGCCTTATTGACTAGTTATACGTAGGTAGACTAGAATATACGTAGATAATGGGTTCGGTTCTGTTCAAGCTAAAATTTTAAAAATCATTATTACACCAGGCTGATATTATATTGATACATCGTGTACAGTGTTCGCCTAACAAAAATATAACAAGACACTATATGCAGTAACAAAATTCACTCAGGACTAATAAAAAAATCATAATTGCCTCATTCATATATGATTAATCTTTATCAGCCATTATTACATCGTATGGTACTTCCGTTCTTAAACAATGACGCCACTTCCGTATGAGGATAACAATTGTCACAAATATCATATGCCTGATTATTTAAGAAATTTTAGGTTATAATCTTGCAAATATTAAAATTCGAAAATTTATAAGTGAATCTGTGTTTTTTAATGGATCTGCTTTATATTCTGAATTAATATAGACGCTACACATTCTTTACTGACACAGAGCACAGAAAAATACAGATAGAGACCGTCAAAGAACACCTATCTATACATATCATAAACTTCTAACTGAGTCGAATCTGTACATTAAATATTTTTCGGAAAATCTTATTGAAATACTTAGTCATTATTATCGACACAGAGACCTAATCTATAGTTTTTAGAGTTTTTGTCTGTCTGTCTATCTATCTGTCTGTCTATGACCGCATCACGAGAAAACCACTGGCTAGATTTTGATGAAATTTGGTATGGGAAATATCTTATCTCTGAGAAATCTATACTAAACGTTAAAAAGTAAGTAGGGACGAACCCGAGCGGAGCGAGGGTGAGTCGCTAGTAATAGAATAAACATCATAATAGGTATAGAAGTTTCTATTGCATGTAGCTAATAAAAAAAAATTATAATGACATTATGCTCAGGTGACATGACGCTTAGATGTGTCATTTACATATTTTCATTAGTTTTTTTATAACGCTTCGAAACCAGTATTAATAACAAAATTGAATTAAATAGTTTTTTTTATAAGGGATGGCAATTGATGTAGCGCCATCTTGTGTAAGTCAGTTTTAGACTCTTAGAAACAAAATTATTGAGTTATGAGAAGTTAAAACTTAAAAGTCAATGAAAAACGATGTGAAACATACCAAAAAGTGTCTGTCTGTCTGTCTGCTTTTACTCGTTATAGACTATTTTTTATCCTTTAGATTTGACAGTTGACATAACGTTAACGAAATAAAAGTTCAAACAATGTTAAATTATTTGAAATCCATGTATTTGTGAATTACTTATGTTTATTAGATTTTATTCGAAAATCTAAAAATGTAGGAAAAGCCGATAAAATTTAGCTTTATAGAAAAAAAAAACATACACTGTGAAAATTTCAACTCTCTATCTATTACGGTTCACGAGATACAGTCTGCTGACAGGCAGACGGACAGCGAAGGTTTTGAGCTGTCGATATACATAAAACATTAAACGGTAAGAAAATAGTATCGTCATAATAGTATTCGTAGTAGTTGAACAAAATCCAATCAATGCCAATGAACAATAAATGATTTTTTCTCATTAGAATTAGCATTTAGCTATATTACAAAGATCAGAAGGTACACTTATGTAATATAAATAGGTTTTACGATGTCATTGTTCTCGGTCGATATAATACAGTGTTATACGATGATTAAATTAAACTTCATCTGTAATTAAGTAGGCTATGACCATTTTTCTATAGCTCACAAAGTTAAGAAATACTATTCTTTTGTCTGGTATAAAATAATTTATAACACAATTCTTCTTTATATATGTATAGATAATACGAGATTTTGAGAGTGAGAAAATTTAGAGATCCAAACTAACGTAAATCAATAAAAACATTTGAAAATATATTCTAAATCGATTAAAAACTTTGTGATGTATTTGGATATAAATCGATATTTGCAAAAATCGATGTTATATAATAATATAACAATATTGCAACTCGGTCTACTAACATGTTTAAATTTAGATTTAATATGCATATAGGATAGTCCATTTTTATTTTTAAATTATCTCGATACGGAGTTACAAAATTCTTCTTTGTAATTCGAGTTAAAAAAAAAAAAAAACTATGAAATAGCAACGTAACTGATCCCTTGAAAACCTAATAAACATTGGCAGTTGATAAACAATAAACATGTCTTCCGATTTGAATGTTATGACGATAGTGTATAACATATTTTATACCTTTATCTGTATAAGTAATAAATTAGAATTTAATCGTCAAAATAGAATGATTAATATGCAAATATCATCTTTGCTGTTATTTTTGATAAAATAGAAGCCAGGACAAAGTTTTTGAAGTTATACTTCTTTTGGCACGTTTGGAAAAAATGATGAGAGTAAAATTTATACGATGCGCGAGCACAGCGACAGCCAAAAAGCGATATGATAAAGTTAGCTCCATTCCTTTTACAAACAGAGAGTTGTGACATACGGGATGAAATCTTTAGCTATTTTTGTTGTGTTACGCCAAATAAGTATAACTTCTTACGTGCGTACATAACGTACACACACACGTTTTTTTTGTTTAGAAATCTGTGCACCATGGATGTTTACGAATTGCGCGAGAAAAGCCGAAGAAATTTTCAAACTTAGCTAACACGGTTCTAGTTTTTATTACAATCGCTTGGCTTGACATAAAGGCACTTCCATAATAGATGTTAGAAATAACAAAGTAGCATCTAAGCTATTAAAAATAAATCATTTATCAAAACGATTATAAAAAATCGAAATAGTGATGAAAACAATCGATTTTATTGACTAAATGATATCATGTGACGCGTAAATTATTACGTTGACGATATTACAAAAGTAATTAACAATACTTCCTCGTATTTTAATTATATTTTTAATTGATGTTATTATTTTTATTGATGATATTTACTCATGTATTTCTCGTAAAGTACATAAAATAACGCTAATGATTATTTGATTGGGAAAAATGATTCCCCTAGAAATAATTAGAGATGCTTGTTTATTAGTCTTGTTTCAAACTAGTAACTTGCTCTTGCTTCGCTCGGTTTGTCTCCTTTTTCCAAACAGTACAACATCGTCTCAATCTGTCTGTGCGTCTCAGTGCTTATTTCTCCAAACGACCAATTCACCGAAAGAGTTTTTAATACAGAATTATTGACTTTTACGTGTCATCTCTTTTGGTATAAATTACATTTCCAGGAAGAGAATCTACGACTACAAGGCCTAAAACAAATCCTCCAGTAATATCGATTACGGTTCAAGAAACCACAACATTAGGATACGATACAACGACCGTTGAGCCTACAGCAGATCCATCAGTTACGACGCCTCCTTCTCAAGGAACATGGTGTCAAAATATGGAGAATTCAAAAAATGAATGAAAAACATAGTTGATATCATCACAAAAATGATTTCAGTAGCGTTTAAAGCTTATAGCAGGAGATCCCAATCTATGTGGTGGACCCCTCACTTTATTTTCCGGACGAAATATATTTTTCAAACAATAAAACATTAACAAATACGACCCAGAAGGGTTGTTACCAAAAATTTGCTCCAGGCTATTTTTATAAAAAAAAAATATAATTGTTCTTTTTTTTTTAAGTATAAGAACTCTTTTTCTGTGACAACTCAGTATTAATCAAAAGTAAAACTTGAAAACTTGTAGATAATGCCATCATATGTTTGGTGGCCTTTTTCTTTTACTTGACATCCAGGTTTAAACAGGTAAATTGAAGTAGTTAAATGCTCGTATCGGATCACATTTTCCGGAACCAACCAAGTATCAAAATGTAGATGGTTTTATTACAAACTAGCGACTTACTGCGGCCCTAGGTACGTTTTATTTTTTTTGAGCGAAACCCTAATTTTTTTCTAAAACAAAAGTAGCCTAAATTACTCTTTATAATATCAGCTATCTGCCAGTGAAAGTTCCGTTAAAATTGGTCCAAACGTTTCGAAGATTAACCGGAACAAACAGACAGATAGACGAAATTTTAAAAATTGTGTTTTTCTTATAACTACCGTATATAACTCCATATGCATTTAGCATAAAGCTGTTATTTTGACATTACAAACAGACACTTCAATTTTATTTATTTGTACAGATTTAATGATATAGGTTTGTTGTACCAAAACACCTCCAGACTAGAAGTTTTTTAACTAAAAAGAGTCTGGTGCAAATTTTTGATGACAACCATCCTGGGTCGTGTTTATTAATATGTTTTATTGTTTAAAAAATGTATTTCGTCTGACAAAAGAGTCAGGGGTCCACCACATAGATCAGGATTTTAGACTATTAGGATCATAAATATATTAATGTTTTTTAGTTTGTATGTATATTTTCTAATAATAAATAACTAGTTAATCATTACGATTGTTTTAAACTTAAACTATGTATATAATATATAATAGATTATTTAACTAACTTGGCCATCGCTGGAGCCCATGAAAATTGGCCTTAAGACGTTTTTCTAAATGTATTAATTTATCACTAATTTTCAAGCCTGTAACACCGGGCCCCAGTTTGTATGGCGAATGGTTTTGTCCTTTGAAGTAAATAGCCTAAATGTAAGTATTTTCATTTCTTAATCTTCTTAATCAGATATTACTAATAACATAACTTTGTCAGCGCAAAAATATGTTTAATGTATACTTTTATGGGAAACTATATTATAAAAATATAACTGGATAAACAAATTATAATGCAAATATTACATTTGTATAGCATATTAAAATTTTAGTAATTTTGGACTCTTAAAAGTTTTTTGCGGTGGCAACGCCACTGTTTATTTATTAAATTAAAATACAGTATTTTAGCTTTTCTCATTAAACATGTATAATAAGTTTCCAAGATTTATCATTATTTAAATTATATGTTAATTTTATAACGTTTTACAATAAAAACTTACAGCTAACTTAAGGTCAACTTAGATGTGTATCTAATAAAAACACTTACCAAACTGTCCGTAAACAATATTCACGCACAGACACACACACAAACTATATATGTACACCTTCCCCATGTCCGATCTGCGCAGGAGTTGATTTTACACTGAATTTTTATAATATTTTTCAAGCGGCCGTTTCAACCGCGTACGGTCAACTAGTGATGATCTTGACCGACTTTATAATATAAGCGTTTGCGGCGACAAGTGACCATTGGCGACCGGAACTTAAGTCCAATGGAATTTGGAAATCCCTTTAATGAAAATGTAAATATTCCGATAGGCTTCCCGATTAAATCCTGATGAATAGGAAGATGAACACAATATATGTTTATATAACGCAGCACTTATAAAATATGTCAGTTTTCACAATTCACAACTTTATAATATAGAATTTTATTCACTGTCCAAATAATATACAATTTTAAAATTAAAATTAATGTGAATGATACTAAGTATAAGGATCATTTGCATGAAATTCTCAAATTGATATAATTTGTCTTTTTTTTTATTTATATAAAAAACGTTGATAATATGATAAGTAAATGAGATTTAAATGTCGGTTGATTGTTGTTTTAAGGATTTTTTGGCGATTATATTTCTTGTTCACGGCATTTCGAATATTTTACAGTGAACATGATCACAGAAGATACTGTTGTAGTCTCTCCAGGATAATTTCTAAGAAATCCGTGCGAATTTCCGAGAATTCAATTGTTATCGTACACGCCGGCGTGTATGCGGCCCTTGTCTCTAAAGTCATAGTTATTATAGAAGACGCCTACCCACAAAATTTTATAATAAAGAAGAAAAAGTGGTAACGTACCTTGCAATATTAAAATTGAGCCCAAATGGCACGCCTATAAGCCATAGAACAAAGAATATTGTAATATTAAAAAACACTATTGTACATTTTAAATAAAACTATCTTTTCGGATTGTTTCGCCGATTTATTTTGATTTTTGGTTCCCGACGTTCGATTGCTTTACAGCACAAGTAACAAGTATATAACGCCTTTAAGATGTCTAAGACCTTAGTCTCTCCCGTGACCATGATTGCTGTAAAGCATTCGAAACGTCGGGAACGAAAAATCAAAATAAATCCGCGAAATAATCCGAAAAGATAGTTTTATTTAAAATGTCAAATATTCGCGGAAATCTAAGAAAGTACAACAATATTGTACACTTATTTGATCCTTAAAAGTTAAAAATTCTATCGATTGATTGATTTCGTTCTTTGATTTATCGCTTTTAGACGTAACAGACACTACAGTTTACTTCATTAATTCGTTACGACACTGTAAAATGGAAATTGTTTTTCCGTATATTATACGTTTCGTAAACATATTTAAGACTATTCATATTATCAAATTAAGATTTTTATACCTTTATGGAATTTTCATACACCTTACTTTTTTATGACATTGGAATTTTGTAAAATGAAATTTAAGATCAGATTGCTGGGGAAGATGGCTTGCCTTAATAATAATAATAAATATGTTGGGACATTATAACAGCACCATCTGGTACCATGGTAAGTTACGAGGCCTGTTATGGATACCAGATAGTTGATACGCTACACATATATAACTTTTAAATACATACATATTATAAATATAAACACCCATGACTGGGTTACTGACTCGTACTTTGCATCGGTTAACTTTTAATTTGTTCAATTCTTATTGTATGATTCATTCGACCGGCAAGACCATGTAAAGCATAGAGAAAGGGTCATGTGCTTAATTTTTATTGGTTTTACCCGTGTGTCTTTAATATAATTTAAATGATTTTTATGGCCATTATTTTATATTATTTTTAAATATAATGTACCTAGTATGATTCATTTTAAAAATAATCCAGAGACAGACTTATTTATCCAATTTAACTAAATATCTATACATATATATAAAAGGCAAAAGTGATTGACTGATCTATCAACGCACAGGCCAAACCCTTAAGGCTAGAAAATTGAAATTTCGCACACGTATTCCTCATATAACGAAAGCTACCACTAAGGAAGGATTTTTCAAAATTCAACCCCCAAGGTGGTGAAAAAGGGGATAAAATTTGGTGTGAAACTTAATATTCTTTAAACATATTTGCATGAAATTTCATATTTTTCGTAGTTTGATCGCGAGCGAAGCCGCGGGTTCTGCTAGTTTTATTAATAAAATATCTTAATTAATTAAATCTCTAGAAACACATATTTTTTAAATAATAAAAATAATCTTTTATTTAGTTTTGTAGAAAAATTGAAAATGAAAAAGCACTTTTTTCCCCTGTTTTGTTATGGCAATTCTCGTGAAACATTTAAACATGTTAAAAAAAATAACATTTTTAAAATAAGGTACGATAATAACTGAAAATAAATCATAATCCATACTATAATATTATAAATATTAAAGCAGATGTCTGTTTGTTAAGTTTTCATTTTTAAACTACTGAACAAAATTTCGATAAATATTTAGAAAAGGCCGCTTACAATGCAAGCGCAGCCGCGGGCAATGACTAGTATCCAATATATCATATTAATCGTCATACACTTACTATACTTATATATTATATATGTCTAACTCAACAAGTTAACCTGAGTGTATAACCTAGAATATACGAAACCTGTTTTAGTTCGTACGAGTAATATTTGTACAGCTCATTAGTTGATGTGAGACAAGTATATTATGTCCTTTAAAATTTTAAACATGTCTTTAACTTAAATGAAAGTTATTAACATACTGATTTTAAAAGATATAGACCACAAATATATAATACTAACGACTCACCCTTGCTTCGCTTCGGGTTCGTCCCTAGACAAAAATAAATCTATCCCACGGGAACCGTACATTTTTCCGGGATGATATATAGCCTATAGCCTTTCTCAGTTAACGGGCTATCTAATGATAAAAGAATTTTTCAAATCGGATTAGTAGTTCCTGAGATTAGCGCGTTCAACCACACAAACAAACAAACTCTTCAGCTTTATAATATTAGTATAGTATAGATTTAATTTAATTTAATAAGAGAAATAACAAATAACAAAGACAATTAATTGCAAAAATAGTTGACTCCGAACGTATAATATTTTCTAAGCTTACAAAACTAGTAAGACAAGCGATTCCGCCTTTGTTTCTCATAACCTCCTCTAGCAGTAAACTTCTTACCAACTTTATAATGATACCCAATTCGGGTGTATTTTTTGCGTAATCTATGCATTAAACGCGTGCATATCTTCGCCAACCGGTCTTTTCATCTATATAAATAATCTATACAGATAAATAAAATTGAAGTGTCTGTTTGTAATGTCAAAATAACAGCTTTATACTAAATGCATATGAAATTATATACGGTACTTATAAGAAAAACACAATTTTTAACATTTTTGTTTGTCTGTTTGTTCCGGCTAATCTCCGAAACGGCTGGACTGATTTTGACGGGACTTTCGTTGACAGATAGCTGATGTTATAAGGCGTAACTTAGGTTACTTTTGTTTTAGAAAAAGAATTACGATTCCGTTGAAAAAAAATAAAATTAATCAAATAAATAGGTTATCCCTTAAGAGAAAAATACAATTAGGAGTGTGATCTGATCTGGAATGATCTGATCCTTGATCCTTCGCAGCATAAAAAGAAGGACAAACAAACTAAACTGCAAACATCTATTTATCGGTTGCAGGTCAAGGGCAGTAGATAGTGTATCAATTACTACGTACGCAGTATTATTTAATATATTATCGGTTTAATGTAATTCAATGTGGTAAATCGAAGCAAGAGCACGAATTTACGGCTGCAATTCCGGTGGTCTTGGGTTAATGCTCGTAAAGCAATCGGTCCTGATGATGTCATATATATATATATATATATATATATATATATATATATATATATATATATATATATATATATATATATATATATATATATATATATATGTATGTATCACTAAATACCAAATATATTACCGCTTCTCAAGACTAGTTAGTAATCTGTGGTCAACGATGCTAGTGTCATGATTATATATTTAATTATATAAGTTTTCTTTTTAGATATAAGCCTTATTGTGTACACTGTTTGTAGACCCAATTAATTAAAATTCATTTCTTTTCTGCCACGCAATACATGTGCTTTATTTTTTTTTTCATTCACTAGCGATTCACTCTCGCTCCGCTCGGGTTCGTCCCTAGTTACGCTTTAGCGTTTAGTATAGATATCTAAGAGATGAGATATTTTCCCACAGTAAAAAGTTTCCTATATGATGACCCGGTTAACCGGTTATCATCATACCAAATTTCATCAAAATCTGTCCAGTGGTTTTCTCGTGATCCTTTCCCAGACAGACAGACAGACAAAAATTCTAAAAACTATAGATTCGGCTTTTGTATCGATAATAATGACTATTTCAATAAGATTTTCCAAAAAATATTTAATGTACAGATCGACTCAGAATTCCATTATATGTATAGATTATTTAACATATAATGAATATGCGAACGTGGATTTAATGTGTTGATGTAGCATATGTATGAGATCTTACAATTGTAATATGATAATTAATTTATTGCTTGAGTTATGACTCTATTAAGGATACCTTATAATTGAAACTTAATATTACTATTAATTCAATATTAATGATTAGTACCTGGACGACCGAGCTTCTCTCGGAGTTCTTTTTTATTATATCGTATTTTTTAAATAAAAAAAACTAATTTTTTTTTATTTAATTAATACAAAAAAAAGTAAAATCTTTGTATCAACCGGGATTCGAACCCGGACACCTGTGATTGTCAATCTTGTACTTTGGCCGCTTGACCACGATGCTTATGCCCGAGATTAAGAAATTATCGAACATATTTTGCGTAGAATAATGTGAAAGGAAACGAAAGTACGCGTTTTCCCAGACATAAGACTAATCAAGGTCGATTTTCCTCCTCCGAAAACCTCCACACACCAAATTTCAGAGCAATCGTTAGAGCCATTTCCGAAATTGCCGGTACAAATAAATAAATATACAAGAATTGCTCGTTTAAAGGTATTAGATAGATATTAATAAGTAGGTACGTTATGAATCCTAGTTCTCATTACCAAGCTGTCTATAAACGTTATGGTCGTAGCGACGATATATTATTATATTCCTTTATTTTATTGGAAATATAAATAAAATAATTTCATTGAATTATTATACGCCTTTTAATGTCCAATGTTTTTATCATATGTCACAAATATTACTTATAAAAAAAAGGTTAATAAAAAATGTACAAGTATAAAAAATGATGTATATATATATATATATATATATATATATATATATATATATATATATATGTGTGTATGTACATTTGTGTGTGTCTACAACATTAAGCAAAATACTTGTGAATTGTTTATCTAATAGATTTAACAATGTAATTAAACATATGTAAATAAAACTAGAGCCTGTTTTAATATTGAAACAAGAAAAATGTAAATGCCGCAATTCAAAGTATCATCTGTACATATAATAAAATTCTAACGAAGTCGAATCTGTACATTAAATATTTTTTTGAAAATCTCATTGAATTAGTCATTATTATCGATACAGAGGCCGATATAGTTTTTTAGAATTTTTGTCTGTCTGTCTGTCTGTCTGGGAACGCATCGCGAGAAAACCACTGGACAGATTTTGATGAAATTTGATATAATGATAGCTGGTTACAAGGTCAACGTATAGGATACTTTTTACTGCAGGAAAATATCTCATCTCCAAGAAATCTATACTAAACGTTAAAACGTAACTAGGGACGAACTCGAGCGGAGCGAGGGTGAGTTGCTAGTAAAGGGATAAAAATTGTGAGACTGTAAGAAGATGAGTTTGACGTTATATCGACCTATTAATTCTGTTGGCACATTTTAAACTACTGAATCGTCCATATAAACTTTCTTTTTTAACGATGAAATATGCATGTACGCATACCACTGGTTTACATATATATACCTACTCGTAGTTCTGTAGAGACTCACCGCTCTATTTCACACTAAAACGCTTTGGAATCTTTCCCGACTTAATGGAGCATCGCAGGATCATTCAGCACTCAACCACGACGCCCCAGTGGCTAGCCTACCGAAGCGGACAAATCCCGAAAATTTTCTATGCAGCAAGTATATTATTATAATAAGAACTATTCATAAAAATTCGAATTATTTAAACTATATGTAAGTTTTACTTTAGTTAGTATATATTTTCAATTATTTGAGTTTAACATGATTACTACTTGTCGTACTGTGAAGGAAAACATTGTGAGAAAACCTGCATGTGAGAGAACCTACCTAGCAAGTTTTCGAAAGACATGTGAAGTCCGCCAACCCGCACTTGGCCAGCGTGGTGGACTATGGCCTTATTCCCTTCGTATTGAAGGGAGGCACGTGCCCAGCAGTGGGACGTTAAAAAAAGCCTGAATACAGAGTTTTAAGCTTGTCTAAGCTTTGTTTCTTGTTACGTGCAGTTCCAAGTTCTACTTTGTGGTACCGAGGTATAAGGTACTAACAAGGCCATATGTCAAAAGGATTCTTCTAACTAAAGCTATGATATAAACGATTTGAGAAAAACTAATCAGGAATAGATAAACAGACAGTATTAACCCCAGAAACAAGATAACTTAGCAATTCATCTACATAACATGTCTTATTTGAGACGGAGCATTTAATTCTAATATTATTAATGTGAATGTATGAGGATGGATGGATAAATAAATATGTTGGGACATTAACACACTACATTGGATTTGGATGTATGTTTGTTACTTTTTCACGCCAGAATGGCTAAACGTATCTGGATGAAATTTAGCACAGAGATAGACTATAGTCTGGAATAAAACATAAGTTATTTTTTATCCCGGAAAAATGTACGGTTCCTACAGGATAGATGTGTTTTTGTCAAGGGACGAACCCGAAACGAAGTGAGGGTGACTCACTAGTATTAAAAAAATATTATTGATATTAATGAGTCTCAGTGTATATTTTTCGCTTAACAAAGTGGTGATTATTTTTTTATTACAATTTACAATGCTATTAGATAACTATTACAAAAAATGTAACAAAAAATCTGATGCTAGATAAAATTAGTTACATTTGTTGTATACTAACTTGGAGTAGAATAATATATATTTTTTTAAATATACATATATTATGTCTTATAATAGTTATTTAACTTCTGCTGGATGGATAGAACTCAGTGGAACATTTTTATTTGTATATGAAAGAGTCAGTCGGCTTTTTTAAGCTCATAATAAATCATATTGTCTTACGCGAGCAAAGCGGCTGACAACATTTCATATATATGTAATTAATATTTTATTACTAGCAGAACCCGCGGCTTCGCCCGCGTTGAATTTACAAAAAAAAACTTTTTTCTTTATGTTATATAATATTAAATTATTTGGATATTCTTCATACAAAAATACTAAAATCGTGGTTAAAAAATGGGGGATGGGGGCAGAAGGGGGAAAAATATGACTTATATTCATACCTACCAAATATACCAAAAAAAAAAATAAATAAATTGGTCGACCCGTTTCGGAGGAGTGTGACCACAAACAGTGTGACACGAGATATTTATATATTAGATAATAAAAAAAAATCTTACCTGTCGTTATTTTCTCGGACTTCTCTCTTCTATGATTGTTTCCGTTTTTAACAACTATTTTATATTTACGCTTAACACGCTTCACATTGGGTGCGTAATTTGATTTGTACGCGTAAGTATTATTAAAATCATAATTTTTTGACGCGTAAATTCCAGGAGAGCTATAACCAGGATGGGATGCTTCGAAACTTGGAAAGGCATAAATATATTGATTTTGATCAAAGTCATGTTGTCCGTATGAGGGACTGGGATACAAATTATAGCATAACTTTCTTTCTACGGAGTATTTTTTACCATAAACATGAGGTACACCGTATTGGTATTCATGGCAAGAGCGGTCTTGTAATAGGTTCGTGATGAGGTGGTCAATGGCTTCGTAGTACTCTGGGGCATGGGTAGGGGATGGGGGTTTATATATTAAAGGGGTGTGAAGGCACCTTCTAGTATTTTGGGCTAAAATTAGGAAAACAGGGAACGATTGTATAATATTACATAACGACGACGAGCTGACTGTCATTTTAAAATGTTTTAAAAAATATTTTTTTAATGTTATTAGCTTTTTTACATATATTTTTGTAAAGTGACCGTCTGTTCGGAATTTTCAAACAAAACTAAATCATTATATGTCCTATAAATGCATAGGGAAAGTGGGTTATCTTCAAAATCTAAATGATTTCAAATATGTATATGTCACAACGAATATAATTGAAATAATTGACCGATACAGTAGCGGATCGTTTTTTAAAAATAATGCGCTATTGCGTAAGGATTTGGATAACGTTTTTATAATTTTAAATTAGAAAATTAAACATTTTGTTACAAAATCATAATTTGTTTTTCTTCTATCAATGTAATTTTAGTTTATTTTTATGATGTTTTAGATATTATCGGTTTTGAAACAGGATAATAATGATTTCTGTTTGGTTCGAATACAAAAATGTTAGTTGTATTTTTGTCTTCAATAATTTTCTATGCAAAGTAGATAAAGATAACTGGGATTTGCACTTGGCGTCAATATTAGATAGTATTTATTGCAGCATGTTGTGACAAGCTTTGAACTGAAATTACCTGATATATACTAATTTTAGCCTCAACCGGGACTCGAACCCGCGATCTCTGAAATAGTGGGCACTGGGCAGCGATAATTAAGCCGCTGTACGTTTTGAACGAAGAAGTAGAGCATTATTGAAAAAAAGTTTTTTTTTTGTATTTATAATATCATGTAATGTCTTGGTGATCTTGTGCCAAGCATGTACATTTGCAGATCAGAGGTACTGAGTTCCAATCCCGGGTCGGTCTATGTTTAGTGATTGCATTCACGCCTCGGGGAGAACATAAAGCAGTCTGTCTTGCGCCTTTTCTCTTACTGGTAGTGTCGAATTATCGTCCCATCGGAGTATGAGAGTGACAGGATTAGAGAGCGCACTTGTGTCTGCGCGTACACTTCGATACCTCAGGGCTCAAAGGGCGTAAGCACCAAAACTCGATTTTACAGGAGAGCAAAAAAACAAAAAAATAATAATATTATTTTCGACATATCTTTTTTGATTTTTGGCCTAAATAAACCATTCTAAGACCAAAAGTTTAATTTTTTTGGGTGCAGAACACTATAAAATTATATTTCGAATAGATTTAAAAGTAACAAAAATAGCAAAAGCTAAAAATATCTGTTTTATTTTCTACAAAAAATAGGGTCCTAAACACCATTTTTTGGCGAATTGGAAGACTTTAAATACACAGATCGATAGAGGAGAAAAAACTTAGTAGGACTGCATTAAAAAGTCAATTTCGCCAAAATGGCGGTTACGCCCTTTGAGCCCCGAGTTATCGACTTGTGCACTATAATGTCTCCTGCGCAATTGGGTAGTCTCAGTGAGATTGACCATCATGATCATTGATGACACACACATACACACACCACACACATATGTACACATAACACACACATACATACACCACACACATACATACCAATGCACGTAATTATTGTACGTTATTATATACGATATAATACTATATGTAAGACAGCAGATTTTTATCTTTGTTTTACTTAAAATAGTCTTTTTTATTCAGTGTAATTTGAAAACAAAATGTCACACACTGTTGTTTCCATTATATTGTACTTATTATTTTTGGAAATTATAACGAATATTGAGTAATAAAATATTTAGTACGTACTTATAATAAGGGTCAGTAGTAGTGTCTTACCAAAGACCTTGTACGGTTCTCGAAATCGAGCAGCATTTTATTGGAACGGATCTTACACATCTTTTTCCTTAACGAATACTACATTAGTATGAACTAATGTATTAATATTTATTACAAGCCTTTAACCGTGACTACTCGATAGCATAAAAATAAATAAGTTATCTAAATAAATCAGGGTGAAAAAATGCCTTAAATATTGAACCAAGATTCACTAGAAGAAAATACTTTGAGAAAAAAATCAGAATAACCCCATTTGAATATTTTTTAAAAAGCTCGCCTGACCTAGGAATCGAACTAACTAAAAATGTAATAAGCGGCGTACCTTTTGCATTTTTACTTGGTTCAATTATTACTTTATCGTACTATATCTATTATCTATATTCTATATTATATCTATTTAATTCTTTCTTCTTTCTACTTCTTAGCCTCCAGCTTCTAGCCTTAATAACATTTTTTTTTTGTCGAGAAAATACGTATCATTTTTATTTATTTTTATCGAAAATTATGGCCTGGTTGATATCTTTTAGTAGTGGTCAGTGGTACTTTAAAAGGGGTTGAATTATATAAGCAAACTAGCGACTCACCCTCGCTTCGCTTCGAGTTCCGGGATTTTTCCGGGATGATATATATATAGCCAATAGCCTTCCTCAGTTAACGGGCTATCTAATACAAAAAGAATTTTTCAACTTGGATTAGTAGTTTCTGAGATTAGCGCGTTCAACCAAACAAACAAACAAACAAACAATCAAACAAACTCTTCAGCTTTATAATATTAGTATAGATAATGTATAATATGTTCATACAAACGTACATCACAAAACTAACAATTGATACACTGATGGATTTGTGGTTAGACTAAGGTAACTATAATATGATTCATAATCTAGTTCAATATTCATTATGCATCTGTTAGTTTAAAATAACCTTGTATGGACTTCTTAATTAGTAGCCTAGCATTCTGATCTCTTTACGTAATAGTTTCAAATATTGACCTTGATGTAATAATTCAATTCAATTCTATCATCATCATTATGTACCTACCCGTTTTTGTAGAGGCCATAGGCTGGGCATAGGTCCACTGCTGGACCTAGGCCCAGCCTATGGCCTCTCTTATGGCACGCTTCTAAACTCGGTCTTCAGCTCAATACATTAAAATAAATAAAATAAAATAACCTTTATTACTGAAAATATTATATAATACGTAGACATTTTATATAGGTGGTAATTCTTAAACATTTAAAAAAATAAAAAAATTAAAAATAACCACTACTTATAGCTCTATTAATTAATACGCTGCCAATTCAAAGAACGTCTATCTTATAATCTTTAAAGTTTAAATTAAATACAGGGTGTCTCAATAAGAGTGCATTATTTTATTTAAAAATAAAAACACGTATTTATTAAGTTGTGAAATTTTATTGTATTGTAAAGTAGACATGTTTCGATTAAGTATGGAATAAAATATCTGATATGAATAGTGACTCTGATGACAGGCCTTTACTCTTTTCGCGAATTTTTTGATGACTTTTTGACAAAGATGTGGCTGTATCTCAAAGATGATGCGTGGGACCTCGACCTCGACCTTGCTCAGGAATTGTTTCTGCTTTATTTTTAATAATTGGAACAATCATAAGTAAAAGTTGTCAAATTTCAAAATTGTCACATGCACGGAAAACTAAATGACGCAAAGTTTAAATAGTGCATCCTTATTGAGACACCCATTATTATACATTGATGTATAGTTTATGTATATAAATGATATTATATTACTAATTTAACTAAATATTGGTATGGAGATCACTATGCACAGGATTTTCTATAATTCGATTTTAAAAAACGTTTTTAGTTCGAAAGGGTATATTATCGAGGTGGTCCCCTTATCATCAAGTCAGGATTTGATGATGGAATCTCAAGGAAATCGAGGAAAAACTAACTTACTAACAATGTCTTGTCGACACGTTTGGCTCAGTGTGTAGTGTACCTACTTGCTGTACCAGCGGTCGCGGGTTCGAGTCCCGCTGGGGGCATTCATTTATGTGAATAGCACGAATGTTTGCACTCCAGTCATGGGTGTTTATATTTATAATATGTATGTATTTAAAGTTATATATATATATATATATATATATATATATATATGTAGTATATCAACTATCTGGTATCCATAACACAAGCCTCGTAGCTTACCATAGAACTAGATGGTGCTGTGCGTTAATGTCCCAACATAATAAAATGATGTAATAAAATCTTAGAAGTCAATTTTAACCCAGTTCCCAGTTTCCGATTGAGTTGAAATTTTGCATGCTTATGTAAATTTAGTAATAATGCAATAATCTGGTACCTTTGAGCTGATCTGATTCTGAAGTCAGAGGTGGATAGTGCAACTCCTCGGTACGGCTGGTGCCAGCCGATACAAATCAAAGCACACCGACTTCGAAAATATTTGATTAGGTATCTATAGTAAATGAAAATTACCAATCAGTTATTTTTTACTTTTTAGTGCTTTTTTTAGATGTCGGTTCTTTTTTTTAAGTTTTCATTTATACTTTTATCATTAAACACAAATTTTAAAATGAATCAAATAAAATTTTTACCAAAATTATTTAATAAAATATTTCAATTTTTATTGAAATTGCATAATGTTATAACATTTTTATAGTATGACTAGCAAGTTACCCTCGCTCCGCTCGGGTTCGTCCCTAGTTATGTTTTAACATTTAGCTCAGAGATGAGATATTTTCCCGCAGTAAAAAGTATCCTATATGTTAACCCGGGTAACCAGCTATCATCAAACCAAATTTCATCAAAATCCGTCCAGTGGTTTTCCCGTGATGCGGTAACAGACAGACAGACAGACAGACAGACAGACAGACAAAAATTCTAAAAACTATAGATTTGGCTTCTGTATCGATAATAAAATCTATTTCAATAAGATTTTCCAAAAAATATTTAATGTACAGATTCAGCTTGGTTACAATTTTATTATATGTATATAGATATGTGTAAAATTACATATGAAATACATATGTACGTTGTATGACGAGGACGCCGTCTTAATCATCGAGATGTTTGAGTTTTGTAATATCTAGGTATCCTCGGATGGCCTAAGCTCTTATTTGCTTTAAAAACTTAAACTCAAGAGTTCTTAGGTACCCTAGAGGTGCTAAGAAAGTTTTTGTATTTACATTTTCCTTGAGATGTCAAATACTGGATCAAAATTGGCGTAAAAATATTGAATACGGTGTAAGTATAGAATATTTATTTGGTTAAAATATTATTCTAAGTAGACTTCCTTAAAAGATAAGCGTAATACGAAGGCATTTACTGAAGGTCATATTTTTTTTACTTTTAATAAATTAACACGTATGTATTTATTGTCATACTTATTATAAAACTCAGTAGCGTCGGGTAATCCAGTGAGGAGTGAAACTAAGAGATGCACTTGGGATTCCTTCCACAGAGTGGGCCTCGGGAGGTGTATCTTAAATGAAATGAAATGAAACAAACTTTATTCAATAAGACTTATCACACGCACTTATGAATTTTCAATTTAATTTAACCCGTTGAGAACCGCGGGCACGCCGGCGTGTCAGTTAAGAATTAATTTCTTAAAAATTATCCATAACTAGCGACTCACCCTCGCTTCGCTTCGGGTTTGTCCCTAGACAAAAATCTATCCCACGGGAACCGTATCATTTTCCGGGATGATATATAGCCTATAACTTTCTTCAGTTAGCGAGCTATCTAATGCAAAAAGAATTTTTCAAATCGAATTAGTAGTTCCTGAGATTAGCGCGTTCAACCAAACAAACAAACAAACAAACTCTTCAGCTTTATAATATTAGTATAGATTTCTTAGAAATTATCTAGGATGTGTTAAGCGTCAGGATAGTTTGTCTGTGAGGAAGTTACCACAGGCACGGAAAGCAGTTTTGCTGAGAAGAGCCGGCAAGAAACTCTTAACTTATTATTGGTACTACTCTGATTGCAGGGTAATCCGTGTATGCAGCCCGCTGGTTGGCAAGCCCTTGGTCGCCAAACTAACATAGTTGAGTGTATAAGTGTTCCTGCGATGCCCCAATGAATGATGACGGAGAATGGAGGCAAAAATGGAGATGTTTTAGTTGGGTTTTAATGGACACTAATGACTTTTCTAGCGGGCGAGTCTCCACATGACCGTAACTGGTTGTATGCGTGAATGCATTTCCCAACGTTATAAAAAAGTAGGTAAAAGTTATCTATGTCAAAAATATAATATACCTACTGTTAGTACTATATCTATTTCATTTCCCCCGCAGGCCACGGCTTATTGTTTTCTTATTAGAATGTAATTTTGTATTTAATCACTATGCCAAATACATATATCTATTTATACAGATAAATAAAATTGGATTGTCTGTTTGTAATATTAAAATAACCGCTTTTTACTAAATGCATATTATGGATGTAGACACGGTACATATACCAAAACAACATTTTTTATAATTTTTGTCTGTTTGTCTTTATGTCTGTTTGGGAATGCATCACGAGAAAACCACTGGACAGATTTTGATGAAATTTGTTACGATGGTAGCTGGTTATCCGGGACAAAATATAGGATACTTTTGACTGCGGGAAAATATCTCACCTCTGAGAAATCTATATTAACCGTTAAAACTTACCTTGGGACGAATCCAAGCGGAGCGACGGTGAGTCGCTAGTTTGCGATAAATATAACAAAATATGATGAAATTTTAAATGGTACGTCATAAGTATTACGTCAACTAACATTTAAAACGTAGTTAAAATCAAGGGTGGGCTTTTATATTCATTCATGACTAAGTGGTTGGATATTTTTGGCTGCATTGAAATTTTTCATCGAGACAAGTACGCTGACGCATTACATTCTTTCTCTTTAGCGTTGAAGGTCTCAGGTTCAATTTAAGTTAGATATTATATTAGTTGTGTTCTGGACATTATCTGTCAAACAAAGCACCTTATGAAAAGAGCAAATTCATCCTTCTACATACATACATACATATACATAGTGTAAAACAAAGTCGCTGTCTGCGTCTGTTTGTTTCTCCGCTTATTCCTTCTAAACCACGCTATAGATTTTAATACGCTTTTCACTAATAGTAAAAGCGATAACGAGGAAGATTTGTGAATACAATTTGTAAATGTTTTGTTTAAAACGACTCAGCCTAGACGGTGTTTTGTCAAAAAAAAAATCGTACGATTATATGACTAATGCTGGTTAAACTTTTGGAGAAACATCAAAACAATGTACTAGATATAATTTGTAGGTCTTAAAAAGGCCTACAGGGAAATCATGTGTTTATTTCCTAAGGTACGCTCACAATAACTATTTTATTGATATAACTTACGGCCGCACCCGAGCAAAGCAGGGGTAAGTCACTACTCACTAGTATGTAATAAGTCAAAGCGAGAGGATGTCAATAATGCAAAAACTTAATATGAATAGTTATGATATAGGGCCATATTTAAGTATAATATAAATTTAACTTAAGTATGGTGAACCCATTCAGAATTGGTGTCGTTAAAATATTGGTAAACATGGTTTCACAGCATTGGATCTATTTCCTTTTTTCCCTTATTATATTTGTTAAATTATACGATATAAGTAACGGTAGGGGTGGCATATCCTAAAAGGACAAAAGTTCTATGTACAAACATCTGTCATTATAAAACTCAGAATATACATAAAGTTGTTTATTTTTAAATACTAATTGCACGGTTATATTCCAATAAATAAAGTGATCCCAATGAATAGGTATTTCTTGGCTAAAAAAACTGAATTACTAAATTACTAAATTTGGTCTGACCAGAGACTTGAACCAGGATCTTAGGACCTGTAGGCGTGCATGCTAGCTACTGGACCGTCGAGACAGTTGCAAACGGATAATGCTTTTTGCATAATTTCATATTATTCAACCTTTTATTTTTGTATATAATATCATTTTAAAATTAGTGGACACATAAAACTTGTTTGGATACTTGTAATATCAAAATAATAATTTAATTTTTTTATGACAATACAAAATAGTCTAAAGGTCATCAGAATTAAACTAAGGGCTATAAAAATGTGTTAATACAAAACTATGGCATTTTTGCCCATATAGTTTTTTTTTATTTAAAAAAAACGACGCCCTCGCTTGGTAAACTTTCGATTTTCATTTGTTTTGCAGTTCAAATCCTGGGTCACGCACCTGTAAAGTCCGGCAACCCACACTTGGCCAGTGTGTGTCGAATTCTATGAATAATAATTTTTCTCCTTTGGATTTATAGTTCGTGGGCGGCCCTTAACTGCCTCGGTGGTGTAGTGGCTAGCATGTACGACTGCACATCCCAAAGTCCTGGGTTCGAGTTCCGGATCGGGTCAAGTTTAGTTATTGAGTCTTTCTGTTAAAAAAGTCACACTATCAGTCCGGAGTTAGGAAGCTGGCAGTGTTTCATCCCCGTACCTCGGAGAGCACGTAAAGCCGTCGGTCCTGCGTCTTAACTCTCACCGGTCGTGTCGAGTAGTCGTTCCACCGGAATATGAGAGTGACAGGAATAGAGAGTGCACTTGTGTCTGCGCGTACATGTGCTGCACTATAATATCTCATGCGCAGATGGCTAGTCTCAATGAGATTGACCGCCGTGACCAAAATCGGTCAGGACTCGGGAGGACATTATTATATTACCTGGGTGACCAAGCTTGGCTCGGCGTAGACGCCCGTTCAGTAGGTTTTTTTTTTTTTAGAAAAGACATCTATATTCTATATAGAAAAACTTAAAAAGTAATACCTTATCCAAATACAAAATTTGGTCCAATCGTTAGACCCGTTTCCGAGATACACGAAATTTTATTTATAAACAAGAATTGCTCATTTATATTATAAGATTTTATCTGATTTAGGTATATTTGTTATATACTTACTAATATTATAAAGCTGAAGAGTTTGTTTGTTTGGTTGAACGCGTTAATATCAGGAAATATTTATCCGATTTGAAAAATTATTTTTGTATTAGATAGCCCGTTAAATGAGGAAGGCTATAGGCTATATATCATCCCGGAAAAATTTATGGTTCCCATGGGATAGATTTGTTTTTGTCTAGGGACGAACCTGAAGCGAAGGAAGGGTGAGTCGCTAGTTTGTTACAAATATTCAACTGGTATCTATTGGTATTGATTTAAACTATTTGTTTTTTCTATATCTCGTGTTTTATATACGAATATACATACATATCTACCTAATATGTATTGTAATGTATATGACGCTTCGGTACTAAGTGGACAGTCCAGTATTTATTATGTGGGCGAATACGTGAAGTGACCATCGAATCAATGATTCAAAGTAAATAAGTAATGTTTCTGTGAAGTTTTCTCAAATAGATCCTTCTTAAACTGACTCATTTTGAATACTGATTTGTATTTTAATATCGAAGCTATTGAGATCCAACCTTGGTTTCTTACTTATAAAATATCTACTATTAACATACGTATTACATATTAAAGCTATTGAGGTCAGAGGAGGTTCCGGAAGCAAGATCTCTGGGACGGCCTTTGACGATTGACCAGTCTAAATTCAAGTCCTAGGTCAGGCCAATGTACAGTCATTGGGTTTTTCTATTAAGAAATTCTTTAGTAACGGCCCGAAGTGAGATGTTGGTGGTGTTTCAAACCCCATGTCTGATAAATCATGGTTCGCGCTTGTCTTTCTCTTGTGCCATGTGCACATATACTTATTTAGCTGTATCCATAGTTAGTAACGAAGTTGAGTCGCAAAGATGTTGTTCGATTTGTATAAAATGTATTAAGTCATTCTACAGCACTCGTATTAAAGAGACATATATTTGAATTCTTAGTTTATTCTTGCACCTTATGACATATTATATACATAATTAAATTATAATATGTACAGTAAGGTATACTCTTGATATCTCACCGGTCATGTCGAATTGTCATGCCACCAGAGTTTTAGAGATATTGCACTTGTGCTTGCGTCCATACTTGTGCGCTATAGTATTTATTGCACACATGGCTAGTCGGAATGAGATTTGCCGCCAGCACCAAATTCGCTCAAGACAGAAGTTAACTTAAACAGATAAATAAAATTGAAGTGTCTGTTTGTAATGTCAAAATAACAGCTTTATAACTAAATGTATATGGAATTATATACGGTACTTATAAGAAACACACAATTTTAAAATTTCTATCTGTCTGTTTGTTCTGAAACGGCTGGACCAATTTTAACGGGACTTTCACTGGCAGATAGCTGATATTATAAGGAGTAACTTAGGCAACTTTTATTTTAGAAAAAGAATTAGGGTTTCGCTCAAAAAAATTAAAACGCAACCTAGGGACGCACCCGAGCGAAGCGAGGGTAAGTCGCTAGTTATTACATAAATAGAATTTGTGGGCTCAACGACGAAAATATAGCGTAAATAAAAGAATTTGAATATAAGGGATTAAGTTTCTGCAATATCCTATAAAAATATTAAAATATCGAGTGTATCATTTTACGTTCACAAATCCAATATATACTTGTTATCAGTTATGAGATATACATATATTACACTCTTTAATTATTTTCTTAAAATGCATACTTATAGATTATGCCTTTCTTTATCTCCCAAATTATTGAAAGAAGAAGGCGATTAAGAATACTTATTTTTTAATGAAAAACACCGAATTTACTTAAAAAATAATTATTCTCTTACAAATAAAATAAAATAGAGATTATAATATAAGAATTTGTACATCAGTCTTAAAACATTACCTAGATATACTCATATATAAAGCTGAAGAGTTTGTTTGTTCGAACGCGCTAATCTTTTGATCTATTGGTTCGATTTAAAAAAATCTTTTTGCATTTTGTAGCTTACTAGCGACTTACATTTGCTTCGCTCGGGTGCGTCCCTCGTACGTCGTCGTCGTACGGCGGGTACGTTTTATTTTTTTTGAGTGAAACCCTAATTCTTTTTCTAAAACAAAAGTAGCCTAAGTTACTCCTTATAATATCAGCTATCTGTCAGTGAAAGTCCCGTTAAAATTGGTCCAGCTGTTTCGTAGATTAGCCAGAACAAAAAGACAGACAGACAAAAAAATTAAAACTTGTGTTTTTCTTATAAGTATCGTATATAATTCCATTTACGTTTAGTATAAAGCTGTTATTTTGACATTACAAACAAACACTTCAATTTTATTTATCTGTATAGATTTATCAAACAAGGTTACAGGCTATCATAAATCACACTACAACCTACGAGAGTGAAATAATTCTGCAAAATTAAACAAAGCGAGCGGAGCTGCGAGAACACACTAGTATAGCAAGAAGTGTATGGAAGTTTATTGGAAGTGATTATACAATAGTAAACATTTTAAAAGGATAATTGCTGTGAAGTAAAACACATCTCATCAATTTAAATGTTTACGATATAACATCGTAGTTTACACCTTAACACGATCGCTGCGGCTGTGATTTTTCTACACTTTCCATTCCTGCGGTACAAGATCTATGCACCTGGTAATAAAACTTCCATTGTGACGGCACAAGGTTTATAGACCCTGTAAGATTTAAGAAACTTAAATCCTTTTTTGGCTTCATGTAAAAATATATTTGATTTTTTTGCTTTGAATATTAATAATAATGAACTAATTGACATACACCTGAAGCCGTTCGTTAACAACTTGTTTAGTTTAAAAATTATAGCTGTATTTATAATACAGGGTTTATGCACCCTGTGCCGCACTGAATACGGGAAGTCTGGTGCGTATTTTAGGAATGTGAAATAAAAATATCGAGTCTTAATTAAGTTTTAATATAATAAAAAAAAGAAAAAAAATAAACATGAATTAATGTTTTTCAATAAAGCATGGATAACAAAAGTTTTTTTTTTACATTGAACACATTCCGTTAAATTTTTTTTTTTACTTTTTTGTCAGCTTGGCGGCTTGTTAAAAAGGTTCGGAGTTTTTCGTAGCATCCAACACAATTCCTCTTCTTAACACCTTTTATTACATTGTGTTTCTCAATTTTTCGTGCGGGTTCTGAAAAGATAAATTTATCAATTTATTTTTTATTTATATATGTATATGAGTGCGTGGATTGGATGTGTATGTGTATGTGTGCGCATGTGTTTTCGTCTGCGTTGAAATTACCTGTATCATTGTCAAAATCCTTTTTTGTAAAAGCTGTGATAATTTCCTCCACAAACTGTAGTTTTGGTATTTTATTCCCATCATTAATTAAATTATAGACCATCCAGGCATTAACAAGAGCTGTACCAAATAACAACTCAATTATTACTTTCCTTCGCCACTTCAATCTTAATTAGGTAAATAAAATAAATAGTAATGGTGACTCACCTGTCTTTGATCAGGTCAGTGATCGTTCGATTTTCGCTGAGAACAGTTGTGCTACTCGTGACCGCGCGTACCAACAGTGCAAAGTGCTAACGCATCACAACAAGCCGTCGTGACGGCCGAAGCGCAATGACCCACATACTCATTGCGTAAGGCATGCTTACTGGCCACAAATTATATTGTTAAGGCGAAGCTATCACCTGCCTAAACAATGAATACACCATCGAAAGATATTACAATAAAGCTTAAAACTGAAACGGAGCATATGTTGTATGAACGTTTAACAAATGAACATACACGATTCAAACAAGAACGGCAAGAGCGGGAAAAACTGCAAAGCCTTGTAGAAGACTTAACAAAGCAAATAGAAATTCTTAAACAGCAGCTAAAATGCGCTGTTGAAACTAAAACTACGACTCCGTCTTCGGCAAACATGGAGACCTGTTCTCAACCTGCTGAATATAGCACTGATGAGGAAGAACTCGCTAAAGAAACAGAGTGGATTAGAACAAAAGCAAGGAAAAAAAGAAAGTTGCACGCGTCACCCACACTCTCACCTCAAAATAAAGAAGAAAAAATAATAAAAGAAAAAACCAAGAAAGTTCCTCCACCTCCGCCCATTATAGTGGATGGCGTGAAAAACTATCAAAACTTTTATGATTTTTTAACACAAAATCAAACATCTGGAACCTTCACGATAAAAATGTTGAATGGTGACAGCATCAAAGTAAACGCCTGTAATGACGAAGCGTATAGAACAATAACGAAGTTATTGACTGACAACAACTGTCTCTGGCATTCCTTCGAAAACAAACAAGTAAGGCCAATAAGAGTGATGGCTAAAAAATTACCTTCCACCTGCAATCCGGGAAAAATCATGGAGGATCTAAGAATTAAGGGATACAAAATACTGGATGCAGTAAATAAATTAAGCTGGAAAAACAAGGAGCCACTTAATATGTTCATGCTTACCTTCAACGAAATTAAAAAAATCTACGAAATTAAATCTATACTAGGGTGCATGGTTGAGATACAATCCCTTAGATCGACAAAACTTATACCCCAGTGTAAGAGGTGTCAGGCATACGGACACACACAAAAGTACTGTGCCAAAGAACCAAGGTGTGTAAAATGCACAGGCAAACACCTAACGAAAGACTGCAGAAAACCAGCGGAAGAAAAACCAAAATGTGTGCACTGTGGTGAAGCTCATCCAGCTAATTATAGAGGCTGCATGGTAGCCAAAGAAGTACAAAAATTAAGAAATAAGACTACCAAAAAACCATCAGTTATGCGGCAACAGCAAGTTACTAGTATAAAACCACCTGGTAACAACCAGCAAAATCCTATATTAAGAAGTATTCCAACTGTAAATAAAACTGTTTCGTACGCTCAAGTTACTGCTAGAAGCTCTACAATTGCTCAACGCAAAGAGCACACCAAATCTAACGATAATAAACTGGACGAAATTTTAAAGCTTATGACGTCATTTGATGAGCGTCTTAAAAAAATTGAAAATAGCGCTAAAAAGGCTATGCCTAAACGTCAAAATGACTAATACGCTTAAAATTATGGAATGGAATTGTAATGGGCTGCAGAAACATCACAACGAATTACAAGTAGTCCTAGATATAGAAAATATAGATGTATGTCTCATATCAGAAACCCATTTTACAAAACAATCACACATTAAGTTTAAAGGATATAAAGTTTATCATGCACTACACCCGGATAACAAAGGAAATGGCGGCAGTGCTATTATAGTAAAAGAAAATATAAAACATCATGAAGTAAATAAATATGAAGAGCCTGATATCCAATCTGTTGCAATTTGTGTTAGCACAAAACGATATCCTCTTATTTTAGCATCTTTATACTGTCCACCGCGACATACAATACGAAAAGACACTTTCATGTGTTTTTTTCGATCACTAGGTAAGCGATTTATCATAGGAGGTGACTTTAATGCCAAAAATGTGTATTGGGGTTCCAGACTAACGAACACAAAAGGAAGATAACTTATGGGTGCTATACAAGAAATGCAATGTGATGTGGCATCGACGAGGTCACCCACTTACTGGCCTACTGATCCAATAAAAATACCTGATCTGATAGACTTTTTTGTATACAAAGGGCTATCGTCCAACTATATTCACACAGAACAGAGATACGATATGAACTCGGACCACTCTGCAATATATCTAGAAATAAGTGAAAAAATCTTATACAAAGAACCTAATATTACACTAGTTAACAAACACACAGACTGGGAAAGTTTTAAAGTAGAACTAGATATGAATATAGATCTCAAAGTACCACTTAAAACTCCGGAACAGCTAAATTTAGACTTAGGAAAATTCATTACATTAATACAGCAGACAGCTTGGAAAAATACACCCGAAACTAAGAAAAGGGCCACGAGAAAAAATAATTATCCTAAAAAGATCACACAACTTATATCTGATAAGAGAAAACAAAGAAATCTATGGCACCAATCCAGATCTCCACAAGACAAAAAAAAGTTAAATAATCTCACAAAACTGCTAAAAAGGCAAATCCATAACTACCTTGATACTTCAACCGAAACCTATCTCCAAAAGCTAACAAGTGATCGCAGCACGGACTACTCACTCTGGAAGGCCACTAAACATATGAAACAGCCGATTACTCAAATACCACCAATAAAAATTGGACCTGGAAAATGGGCTGTTAGCAATGAACAAAAAGCCAAATGCTTTGCTGATCATCTGGAAAACACATTTAATCCAAATGAATGCCAAACAGGTTATGAACCTACAACAATTGAAGTCCTAGACGAACAACTAAATATAAAATTAGTGTCACCGAGAGAAGTTATGAGGGAAATCAAACATAATATTAACCCAAAAAAAACACCTGGATTTGATCTTATTTCAGGTGAAGTACTACATAATCTTCCAAAAAAAGCCCTAGTGAAGCTAACAAATCTTATCAACGCTGCCCTAAGGCTGAAATATGTGCCAGATTTATGGAAAGTAGCTGAAGTAATCATGATACCTAAACCAGGAAAACCACCTAGTGAGATAACATCATACCGGCCAATTTCCCTATTACCTATAATGTCTAAACTATTTGAAAAACTTTTATTAAAGAGAATAAAACCAATATTAGAAACCAAGGGACTTATTCCAGATCATCAATTCGGATTCAGGGAAAAACACTCCACAATAGACCAAATCCACAGAATCACAAATATTATTGAGAAAGCTCTAGAGGAAAAAAAAGTCTGCTCTACTGTCTTTCTAGACGTCGCACAGGCATTTGATAAGATGTGGCATGAAGGCCTCTTACTAAAACTAAGAAAAATGCTACCTAAGTCATATTCAGATATACTAGAATCATATATATCAGGTAGAGTATTTAGAATAAGGCATGAAGATGCCTACTCTGAAATTAAAAGTATAAGAGCTGGGGTGCCACAAGGAAGCGTATTGGGTCCGGTCCTGTACCTTTTATACACCAGTGACATCCCCGAATTAGAAAATAACACCATCGCGACCTTTGCTGATGACACTGCCATAATGGCGGTTGGAAACTCTCACGCAGAAGCAGCAGAAAAGGTTCAAACAGCAGTTAATAAAATCCATGATTGGACATTACAATGGAGAATAAAGTTAAATGAATCAAAATCGATTCATATAAACTTCACCAACAAAAAAGAAGATTACCATCCGATACTGATTAACAATAACATCATACCATATGCAAATACAGCAAAGTATTTGGGAATGACGCTTGACGCGAAGTTACGCTGGAAAGCTCACGTTAAGAAGAAAAAAGATGAATTGGAATTCCGATACAAAAAGATGTATTGGCTATTGGGAAGACATTCCACTCTATCCATACACAACAAAATATTATTATACAAACAAGTCCTGATGCCAGTGTGGACCTATGGTATACAGCTGTGGGGCTGTACCAAAAAGAGTAATGTTCTTATCATCCAACGATTCCAAAATAAAGTTCTTAGGGGGATAGTAAATGCACCCTGGTACGTAAGAAACGACGATCTCCATCGGGACCTCAATGTAGAGATTGTCGATAAAGTGATCAATAAATACGCAGAAGCTCACGAACAGAGGCTTCACAAACATGTGAATATCGAGGCAATCCAGCTCCTCGACAACACGGACATAGTGAGAAGGCTCAAAAGAACTAAACCTTTTGAGTTAGTGTAGTGTTAAAAAAATAGTGTAATTAGTGAAAGTAATAATATTACAGTGCTACCAATATAGAACACAAGAACAAAGTGTCTTCCCCTTAATTAGAGACTATAAGAAAAGTGCCATTGGACACATTCTTAGATATACTATTTTATAAAACTAAGTTAAAGTTAAATTACTTATTAGCCTTTTTGGCTAGATCGTAATAATATTAGGTTACAATATTTTAGTAGTGTTACCTAGAAAAAAAAAAAAAAAAAAACCTGTCTTTGATCAATCAATCTATGATTAGATTTAATATTAACCGCATCACTGTCCTCACAAACCCCGTGGATTATTTTTTTTTCTGCACCTTTTTGTTGGTCTTGACGCCATGTCGATGCGTGCGTTTCTCGCGAATGCAAGCCAACACTAGCTGCGCGAAGCTAGCGCGGAGTGCGGTACCAGGTGTGCGGGGTACAAGGTGCTTCGACCTGGTTTCGCACTGTGATGAAATTTTATTTCTTCCGTGCGGTCCCAGGTTTATAAACCCGGTATTAAGGTGGGTACACCATTGGATTCTATTTAAACAATACATCTCAGATATATATTCATCTTTTTCCTACACCGAACCAAATTGAAGTTATGCCTTCCGCACGACAAGGAAGTCTATACTTTTCTTAGCCGCACTGTAAGCGAGGCGTATACAAGATGTTTACACCTGGTATCGCACTCAACGTGTTAATAGCTTTTTACTGCGATGCATACAATGGAAGTAATGTCAGCGGCTTCACGCTTTTTTTCTGTTTATTGTACTAGTGTATTAGTAGTACTATTTATGTAAATAAATAAAATTGAAGTGTCTGTTTGTAATGTCAAAATAACAACTTTTTACTAAATGCATATATATGCAAGTATACCTATATGGTACTTATAAGAAAAAAATTATTAATTTTTTGTCCGTCTGTTTGTTTCGGCTAATCTCCGAAACGGTTGAACCGATTTTGACGGAACTTTCACTAGCAGATAGCTGATATTATAAGGAATAACTTAGGCTGCTTTTATTTTAGAAAAAGAGTTAGGATTCCGCGCAAAAAATTAAAACTCATGAAATTACCGTTTCAACTTTATAACATTGTGATTTCCCTTAAATTGTATTGAGGATTGAATGCTTTATTATTTGAACCCTGGAAATGCCCACAAGATTAATAACCACTAAAGATTATGTTGAGAATATTGATAACACATGTATATAAATCTTAGAATAAAGCTGTGTTTTTGAAATAGAGGAAAAAACTTTCCACTGTAAAGTACACCAAGTATTAGTAGTTTAAGTAAATCTAATCTATCTATATAATCTATCTAATATAATATTTAAAAGAGGCAATTCTTGTATATTTATTTATTCATTTATTTATACCGGCGATCTCGGAAACGCCTCTAACGATTTCGCTGAAATTTGGTGCGTGGGGGTTTTTGGAGGCGAAAAATCGATCAAGATCAGTCTTATGTCTGGGAAAACGCATGTTTTCGAGTTTTCATGCGGTTTTCTTTCGTATTATTGCACGCAAAATATGTATTATATGTTATAATTTCTTACATGCATAAGCATCGTGGTCAAGCGGCCAAGGCGCAGGATTATCAATCACAGGTGTCCGAGTTTAATACAAAATTTTAACTTTGTTTTTTTTTATATTTATTCAAGTTTTTAGTTTTTTTTTTTATCTAAAAAATACGATATAACAAAAAAGAACTCCGAGCGACGCTCGGTCGCCAGGTACTAAGTATTAAAGCGAAGATATCCAAAACTTAATTTAAGACTTCATTCATTTTAAGTTAGTCGGTATACTGTTTTTGTTAAAAAATAACAATAAATCAATCAATGGTTTTATTAAAAGATACGTACGTTTGTATCGATGTATGTATATATTCAGCCCTTTTTAACGTCTCACTGCTGAGTGCTGGGCACGGGCCTCCCTTCACCACGAGGGGGGTCAGGCCATAGTCCACCACGCTGGCCAAGTGCGGATTGGCGGACTTCACATGTCTTTCGAAAACTTGCTAGGTCCTCTCGGACATGCAGGTTTCCTCACGATGTTTTCCTTCACCGTAAAGGTAAAATAAAAAAGTATAAATGAGTTATTTTTTATTTTGCCTTGGAAAATCGCACGACTAAGTAAAATAGCTAAAAATTTAAATGACTCAGTAATATGCGTATCGAATGTTAAAAGTTTCTTTGTTCAGATTTTTATATCAAATTAGTTTAGGCAATTTTGCGATTCAAAGTATTTTATAACTCGCTCCGCTCAGGGTCGTCCCTTCTCACGTTTTCACGTTTAGTATAGATTTCTCAATAATGAGATATTTTCCCGCGGTAAAAAAGTATCCTATATGTTGACCCGGATAACCGGCTATCATTATACCAAATTTCATCAAAATTCCTCCAGTGGTTTTTCTGTGCTGCGGTAACAGACAGACAGACAAAAATTCTATAAACTATAGATTCGGCCTCTGTATCGATAATAACGTCTACTTCAGTCAGATTTTTTAAAAAATATTTAATGTACAGAATCGGCTTAGTTACAATTTTATTATATGTTTTTTTTTCGCGGGTATACACAAAAGAGAATAGACGTTATTTAAAGTGCTCTTTAATAAATATATTGATAAAATTAAAAATACATATGTGCTATACTTAATTTAGCGTTGCTTAAGTTGATTATCACTTCACAATCTCACTCACTTTCACTATAAAGAATGGACGCACCAGTTGAACAGCTACTGAAAAGTATGGAGGAACTCTCCGCTATGTTTAGCAGCAGGATGGGCGAGTTTGAGAAGAACTTGCCTTTATCTGGTTCAACAGCCCCAAACCCTACGGTAAAAGCCTTGGCTGCGGATTTCCAGGCCTTCAAATCCTTTGTGTGGAAATCCCTCAGCATTCTAAAGTCTCAAGTGGAACTGGTTGCACTAGGTTTGGATCGCCTGGAGACACAATCTCGTAGGAAAGTTCTGCTCTTCCATGGAATCAAGGAGGATAAGGATGAAGATGTCCAGCAAAAGATACTTGTACTGTTATCCAACAAGTTAAAAATGTTAGATCTAAAGCCGGAACTTCTTGAGTCCTGTCATAGGTTAGGCGTGAAAAGAGATTCGTCTCGGCCTGTTTTAGTGCGTTTCACTAATGTCCAACTGCGGTCCAAAGTATGGAAGGCGAAAACGTCTCTAAAAGGTACTAAAATCACCATCACAGAATTTTTAACCAAATCTCGTCAGGATGTTTTCGCAGCGGCTCGAAATCATTTCGGAATGAAGAAATGCTGGTCTGCAGACGGTGCAATAGTGGTTCTTCTGCCTGATAAGACACGTGTAAAAATAATCTCGTCATCTGACTTAAAGCAACTTATATTAAAACATACATATAGTTCCACTATGGCTCAGACAAGTGATTAGTTTGTTTACTTTTATATACGAGTATATTTGTAGCTGTAATACAGGGTATACTAATTTATTTTTATTATCTTTTACCGCCTGTATTGAACTATTTTCATTTTATGTTTGCTTTATCTGTTTTTATGATAAATGTCACTAAGTTTATTCTGTAATTCTCTTTTTAATTATTTTGTATCTGTTTTCATATATAGATTGCGAACATAGATTTATGTAAATAGTAATGAATTCTTTTGATAGTCAACTTATGCATGAGGAAATTGTAGTTAACACCTTAAAAATTTACATTATTTTTATAGTTGTTATTATATTATTTTTATTCTTATTTTTTTATATTTTTATCTTCTATATATTATATATTATTATCTATATATAATATTATATTTTTATTTTATTACATATATTTTATATCATTTTTTTATACTATTATATTACGTATTTATACTTATTAGGTATATATTAATTACTTATTTTATTTATATGCTATGTCTTTAGTGTTTGATGATGATTATTTTTCTTGTACGTCTGATGACTATGAAAGTGCTGAAAGTACCAACACTTCTCTTTCAGATGCTAATCTTCTTGATGATAAGCTGTCTAAGATTTTTGATTTTAATTCTACCTCACTCTCCCTAGTGCATATCAACGCGCAGAGCATACCAGCTCATTATACCGATTTTCTCACATCCTTTAGTACCGGTGTAGTTGACTGCATACTCGTTTCAGAAACCTGGTTGAAACCATCTTTATCGTCAACTAGCTGTTGCCTACCAGGTTATCAATTATTCCGCAATGACCGCACTGATCGTGGAGGTGGCGGTGTTGGTATCTATATTCGCGATAACATTTCCGCTAGTGTTGTTTCTTGCTCTCCGTTCCAACCTACAGGTTCGCTTGAATATCTTTTCCTCGAGTTACTAATACACCATAAAAAAGTTCTTCTTGGAGTTTTGTATTGCCCGAATGATAAGATCAATTATTTTAGTGACTTAGAAAATGTTCTGGAGAGTCTTTTACCTAACTATGATCATGTGATATGCATGGGTGACCTGAACACCTGCTTACAGAAAGACGACACTCGAACACAAACGCTAAATGCGTTGACTACGTCTTTTAATCTTCACATTCTACCCATGACTTCCCCCACTCATTACTTCCCGAACAGTAGGCCTTCTCTCATTGACTTAATCTTCACCTCTAATCCAAATTTCGTTATTTCTCATGGACAAATGTCCGCGCCTTTTTCTCATCATGACCTCATTTACCTTACTTATAAATTGCGTCCTCCTAAGGTAAGAGGCAGGATCCTTCTTCAACGCAACTTTAAGCATATTGACCTGGAACGCTTAAGAGAAGATGTCAGGAATATTGACTGGTCACTAATGCTTTCTGCAAACAATGTTGATAGCATGGTTGAATCTCTAACTACTGAACTGATTAAATTATTCGATGTCCATGCTCCTGTAAGACCAGTCCGCATGAAGCATGCTCCAGCTCCCTGGTTAACACCTGTAATTAGAAGGACTATGGCTAAGCGCGATAGAGCCAAATTGAAAAATAAAAAATATCCATCACAAGAGAACTTAGAAGCATACAAAAAACTGCGAAACATCTGCAACAGAATGTGTAGGGATGCAAAGCGCCGTTATATTCACTCCACTATTCAAGATCTTTGTCAAACGCAAGTTTGGAAGTTCTTAGAGTCGCTAGGTGTGGGCAAAACCACGGACACTCGTCACATCTCCGTGGATCTCAATGACCTAAATAGACATTTTGTCACCCCTCCTATTACATTAACCCCTAGTATTAAGTCAAGTACTCTTGCGTATTTATCGCAAATTGTCCCACCAGACTCACCTTCTTTTTATTTTGAATCGGTCTCCGAAGATGCCGTTAAGAAGTGTGTCCGTTCTATCTCCACTAAAGCCATTGGTACTGACAATCTCAGCCTTGAGATGATTCTTCCTGTGTTGGAGGACATTGCACCAGTGATCACTCACATTATCAACACCTCACTGACCAGTGGTGTCTTTCCTTCACTGTGGAAGAATGCTTTTGTCATACCTTTACCTAAAATCCCTAATCCTTCATGTTTCACAGAATTTCGTCCCATATCTATCCTACCCATTCTATCTAAAATCCTCGAATCTTTTGTCCATGATCAACTTTATTCCTATCTCACCACTAATAATCTTCTATGTCCATATCAGTCCGGTTTCCGTCCCTTCCACAGCAGTGTTGGCGCGTTACTGAATATAACGGAGGATATTCGGGAAGCGATGGATAATACCAAGCTAACTGCATTGATACTGTTGGATTTTAGTAACGCCTTCAATTCTGTTGATAGTGACATCCTTCTTGGCACTCTTCGCGCTGTTAACATTTCTCCTACTGCTTTAGACTGGTTCCGTTCATATCTCTTCGGACGCCGGCAATGTGTGAAGGCCAATGATAACTCATCAACTTGGTTGGAACTCATAGCTGGTGTCCCTCAAGGCGGCGTACTTTCACCATTGCTCTTTTCCATATTTATCAATAACATTTCACGTGTCATTTCTTCTCCCTTCCATCTGTATGCGGATGACTTGCAATTATACCGTCACTGCGAGTTGACTGAGTTGCCTGAGGCTGTGAACACCTTAAACAGAGATCTCGCTGCAATTAAGACTTGGGCTGAATCTTTCGGCCTCTTAGTTAACCCCAAAAAATCTCAAGCTATTATAATTGGCAGTAGCCGGCTTAGGAATAGAATAAATTGGGATTTTGTGCCTGGGATTCTGTACTCTGGGTATCATATTCCTTATTATGATAAAGTCAGAAACTTGGGCCTCCTCATGGAGGGCAACATGTCTTGGACACCTCAGGTCAACGAGGTTAGTAAACGTATGCACTTCTCTTTTCATTCTCTTAAGCGTCTCCAATACTACCTTCCTTTCAAAACTAAGATTATGCTTGCACAATCTCTTTTATTACCCATTCTCGACTACGCCGACGTATGCTATTTGGATGTGACTGAGGAGCAATTAAACAAACTTGAGCGTCTCCAAAATCTTGCTATCCGCTTCGTTTTCGGATTGCGTAAATATGACCACATTTCCAACTTTCGTGCTCAATTGAAATGGCTCCCAGTTCGCCTTCGCCGTGATATGCACATCCTTTCATTTCTTTTCAACATCCTTAATAACCAGAATTCCCCTTCGTACCTCAGCTCCCGGTTTAAACTGCTCCCTACTCCTGAACGTTCCAGGCGATCGTGCATCACAGCGATGCTGGATATCCCTAGAAGTAACACTAGGTTTATGCAGAATTCGTTTACTGTACGTGCCGCGACCCTTTGGAACAATATTCCTAAAGTTATTCAAATGAGTCCCTCCATCAACGCTTTTAAAAAACGATTAAAGCAGCATTACCTTGACACAATAATATAATTATTCATTTGTCATCATAATAAATATATTCATTTACTGTAATTTTATTATTTGTATATTTATTTAAATATTATAATATGTATGTATATGTGTATTTTTTTGTATATAATATTTATAGTCATATTATACTTGTAAGGTTTATATATGTAACAGTATTTTTTTTTTTCTCTTTGATGTATCTTTTGGCACTTAATAGACCTGCAACTTAACACTATCTTTCACATCCATGGGTTGACTGGAAGAAATCTCTTTTAGGGATAAGTCCACCTTTGCCTTTGTCTTCTAATTTGCAATTACAATATTTTGTTTCATAAGTGCAATAAAGAATATACTATATGTATAGATTCAGGGTTGTAGAGGAAGATATTAATTGGCAAAGGAATCGAATTCCATTAATATTATAAATGCGAAAGTGTGGATGGATGTCAAAATTTGTGAGTATGTGTGGATGTTTGTTACTCTTTCACGCCAGAACGACTGAACAGATCTGGATAAAATTTGGCACAGAAATAGATTATAGTCTGGAAGCTATTCCTACGTGTTGTTACTTTTTATCCCGGAAAAATGTACGATTCCCGTGGAATAGATTAAAAAAATGTAAGGTTCTTGTGGGATCGATTTGTTTTTGTTTTTCAACCAAATATTTTTTTTTGTACAAAATATTTTTATCTAGGTAATAAACAAATCGGTGAAAGACGACTTTATTTCGGACCTTAGAGTATCTAACTTTGTAATATTTTTTAATATTATTAAATATAAATATTTTTCAGTATGAGTAAAAGTAATACGACATTTTTGCAATTAAAATATAAAGTTTTATTATAAAAAATTTACACATTGAACGAATAAGCCTTAAATACTAAAATGTACAGATATATAAATACTTAGAAATTATTGTTGTTGTACTATTTATCCTTTAAAAATATTATGTTTTAGTTATGTCAGCAAATATTAAATGTCATTTGATTTTTTTATAAATAAATATGTTGAGACATTAACACGCAGCACCATCTAGTTCCATGGTAAGCTACGTGATTTGTGTTATAGAGTCCAGATAGTTGATACACTACACGTCATATAACTTTAAATACATACATATTATAAATATAAACACCCATGCCCGGAGTACAAACATTCGTGCTCATCACACAAACAGCAAGCAACACAGCACAGCAAGTAGGGTCACTACAAACTGAGCCAAACGTGTCGTCAAAATAATGATTATTAGATAACTAGACTAGTGTGTAGTGTGTACCATTAGTATCAATATGGATTTTCAATTTTTTTTAGTTTGTATAATATACACTTATAATTTTTATATTTAATTCATCACTAGGTAAATGATTTTTTGAGTATTGTTATTGTTTACTTTGTCTTTTTGACAAGAGAGAAAGATTTTTTTTGTTTTCAGTACTTTTTAGTGCCCCATTACTAGGCACGGGCCTCAATACGATAAGTGAACAAGTGTTTTCCTTCGCCGTAAAACAAGTGGTAATCATGGTGGAAATGAAACGTACACGAAAATATGACAGGTCATATTTTCGTGTCTATATCGCATCGGATGCGAGACTTGGTATTTGAACCCATTTCACTTGGATTGCCAAGCAAGCGTATTACCACTGGACTACCATTGCCTCATTCTGACGACTTGTTTGGCTCAGTTTGTAGTAACCCTACTTGTTGTGCCAGCGGTCGCGGGTTCGAGTCCCGCTGGGGGCATTCATTTGTGTGATAAGCACGAATGTTTGTACTCCAGTCATGGGTATTTATATATATATAATATGTACGTATTTTAAAGTTATATATGTGTAGTGTATCTGCTATCTGGTATCTATAACACAAGCCTCGTAGCTTACAATGGAACTAGATGGTGCTGTGTGTTAATGTCCCAACATATTTATATATTCACTTGGCTAACTTTAGAATCATTCAGTTGTCGATAAAGGCTTAAATATTTTTATGGATAAATAGTACAGAATGGTTACTATGTTAAAATCTAACTTACATAATGACTAAAAGGCATATATGGCTTTTTAAATATCTAACACTATGTACATATTTAAATAACGCTTAAATATTTGGTGGAATGTATCCTTATTTTGAACGTACATACATACATACATTCAGTGATTTAGTTAGACACAGTTTAAAAAACTGACTTTATTTGTCTAAAATGTCAGATAAGAAGGCTTATACTTGTAATGAGTTTGTACTCTTTGAAAACCTTACATACTTTTTAGAAGTATCTCTTCACAAGAAGCAGGTAATTTAATAGGTGAGTATTGTTTGGATCTCGTTATTAAGCGATATCAAAGTTAGAATAACATCTCGTTGATTAAATGGAAAAACATCATTTTTCAATATTTTTTCTTCATAATATGATTATTATTATATAAAACGGGTCTACTATCAACATACACTTCTTGCTAGAAATGCCTCTATTTAATAAAAAATAATTAAAATAACACACCGCCTTCATCGTCATGTATATATATATATATATATATATATATATATATATATATATACATATGTAAATACTTAAAAAGAAAAATGAATTTTAATGAAATTAAAAACTTCAAATGCTAGTACTGTATAATTTGTTCTTTTTGAATAAGTCATTTTTCTATTTAACCGACGATCTGTTAATTCAAAAAAAAAAAACAAAATTGTTTTTTTTTGCGATTAATACTTATGATCATGATTATAATTAGATCAGTATGATCATTATGTTCCATCATTTCCATGTTAGTATCTTTGATACAAAAGCTTGTTTAAATAAACTTTAAAACAAGTTGTATGATTGCTGATAATGATTATAATCAAAACTAGTCGTGTCAAAATTAAAAAAATCAGATACATATACGAAAGAAAAATTTCGCTTCAATACATAGTATAAAACAAAGTCGCTTCCCGCTGTCTGTCCCTATATATGCTTAGATCTTTAAAACTACGTAACGGATTTTGATGCGGTTTTTTTAATAGATAGAGTGTTTCAAGAGAAAGGTTTATATGTATAATATATGTATATACATTGTAATACATTGTATATACATTGCAAACGTTGGCTGAACCCTACGAGATAGATCAAAATAATCAACTACAGTATTGTACACCTTAAAAAGGTCTATAAAAAAGTCCGCGATAGCATATGTCTATCTCTTAAGGATAACATGCTATATCCATCGCTAGTACCTATATAATAAATGCAAAAGTTTGTGAGTGTTTTTGTTTACGCTGTAATCGCTTAAGGCGAGCGAAATAGAATGAAATTTGGAATGAATGGCTATTTTTAATCAACCACGTAGGCTATTTTTATCGAAATACCTACTGTGCGAGCAGAGACGAGGGCAAAACTAAGTTATATGTAATCTTTAGGAATTACTTTAATTCCACGTGCAATATTGCGAATAGATATGTATATTAAGTATTGCTTTAAAAAAAAAACATTTTTAGCAATTATTAACTCTACTTTCTCAACAAGTATTATCAAAATTGATCTTGATTTCTCAGAATCTATGTTTATATGTATCGATCATATTATATTAGGTTTATTCATACTTGTATAGATCTACCTTATGAAGTCACATTCCAATGTAAATTCACAACATTCATGACAGTTTATTTAAATTTCTGGTCGTGTACTCGTGCAGTCATACTGACGATCTCATTCTAAAAATATAAATATATCATGATTATTACTGTGTTATCTTCATACTTAGTAACTTAATATTACTCTTAAAACGTAATTTTCAAATGAAACATTTTAATTTTAGAAAGAAAAAATATATAATATGTAGGTGTATATACACCTACATATTTCGTCCCAAGTATCTATTATAAATTAAAACCCCACGCCACGCTGTCTTTATAATTTGCTAGCGACTTACGCTCGCTTCGCTCGGGTTCGTCCCTAGGTTGATTTCCCATACAAACTTTCATCCCCATTTTCACCCCCTTAAGGAACGTTTTCCGGGATAAAAAGTATCCTATGTCCTTACCAGGGTCTCAAACTATCTTCTTACCAAATTTCATGTAAATCGGTTCAGTAAATCCAAAGATAACCCCCTACAACTTCACAACATCACAAACTCACAAATTTTACCTTTTTATAATATTAGTATAGATAAATATGTATTGAAAACTAGCGTCTTACCCTCACTTTGCTAGGGTGCGTCCCTAAACTTGAATGGTTTACGGATGTATAAAAGCGTCCAAAGAAAAAATATTTTTTGCCCAAGAAACCTTTGCAGGTGTATACAGAATAACCCAGCAGAGTTTCATCCCAATTGGATAAATGGTTTAGGAACGCAAGGAGAACAAACACACATACATTAATTTTTATTTATATAGGTAAGCTACCGGAATAATGATATTTGTGAATTAAGTCGAAGGAAATCGTCTTTTATGACAGCGTCTCTAATATTGTATGAAGTAAGAAGAGCATCAACGATCAGTAACATTTTACATCTACATTGGTCTATCTCCACTGGTGTGAATGTAGTAATCTCTCTCATTATCTTTTGGAAATAAAACTAGTTACACACAAGTTTGGACTTCCTTTATATGCACGCACAATACAAACAAAAATAACATCCGGACTCCGCCGGACGGAACCGCACGTCTCGTAACGCTTTTTCGTTATGTTACTATTAACGAACTTCATTCCAAAAAATATTATTACGATGGAAACATGTAATTTAATACTTTCTTAGATTTACGCGAATATTTGACATTTTAAAACAACTATGTAATGCCTTTGAGGCATGTAACACCTTAGTCTCTCCTGTGACTATGGTTCTGTAAAGCATTCGAAACGCCGGCAACCAAAAATCAAAATAAATCCGCGAAAAAATCCAAAAAGATAGTTTTATTTTAAACGTAATTTATTTAAAACACCACCTACAAAGTTTTACAAGTTATCTATAACGGATGTCTGATTCATGTATAGGGAATTTAATTTTTAATTGCAATATAATGAGTATTAAGGACATAAGTTTAGCAATTGGATAATTAATAATGCAATACGCGGTACGGTGAGTTATTGCGGTTTACCATTATACACTGGTTATTAATGTGCATCTATCCGGGTCTGGATGCTGGGTCACACCGAAAGTCCGGCCCTGGGCTTGATGTTAACTAGTTATAATAAACAACTATAAAATACGTTTACATCACAATTATCTATACATATAATAAAATTGTAACTAAGCCGAATCTGTACATTAAATATTTTTTGTAAAATCTTATTGAAATAGACATTATTATCGATACAGAGGCCGAATCTATAGTTTTTACAATTTTTGTCTGTCTGTCTGTCTGTCTGTTACCGCATCACGGAAAAACTACTGGAGAGATTTTGATGAAATTTGATATGAAAATAACTGGTTATCCGTGTCGACATATAGGATACTTTTTACTGAGGGAAAACATCTCATCTCTGAGAAATCTATACTTAAACTATCTATACTTAATTTATACTTATACTAAGTTAAAACGTAAGTAGGGACGAACCCAAGCGGAGCCAGGGTGAGTCGCTATCTGTTATAAAGTGTATGAAAATACTGATTTTCAAAAAAATTAAAACTAATTCGAATGAACAGTTTCTAAAATTTCAATATAAATTGATTTTACATAGCTAAAGTCCAAATCAATACTGGTAAATAAAATTTTAGGTGGTCTCTATTTATGGCTTAAAAAATATAATTATTGAAAGCAACTTGAACGCGTTGAGTTCTAACAGATAGAATCTCGTTCTTTTGTAGAGTACACTAGCGATGCTGTAACGCCCTATTGCACTGCGGCGATAGGGTTCCCCTGTGGGTTTTAGTAAGTACATCCACAGTCCCCTGCCCTTTATAATATTATGTACTAGCGACTCACGTTCGCTTCGCTCGCGTTCGTCCCTAGGTACGTTTTCATGGTTAGAATAAAATATATATGTATATGTACATACATACATAAGTATAGAAAAGTAAGTACCTACTTTAAATATAAATATATACTCGTATATATATCCCTTACTTGGGAAATGATTCCCCATACAAACTTTCATCACCCTTTTCACCCCCTTAGGGGATGATTTCCGGGTTAAAACTATCCTTTGTCCTTCCCAGGGTCTCAAACCCCCATATCAAATATCATTTAAATCGGTTTAGCGGATTAAGCGTGAAAAGGTAACAGACAAACAGACAGACAGAGTTACTTTCGCATTTATAATATTAGTATGGACTAGCGTCTTACTCTACATGCCCAACAGCCCTATAAGCCTTTCAGGTCATAGACTATTTGTGTACTAAATTTCATTCAAATCCATTCACTCATTTTAGCGTGAACGAGTAAGAAACATACACATACATTCAAACTATCACGTTTATAATAATAATCCGATCATAATGATAAATTGTTTTGCTCCATATATCTATGATTATTACATTTAAATTTATAAATACCTATATTTCCTAACAAACATGTTAATATTTTCCAAGTTTAATCATTAACTTAAATTATAGCTTAGGATAATTCATACAGATTTATCATTCAAAGACGTCTATTTACGGAGTGATGACGAAACATGTCTGCCTTTAGAAAAACTGCATATTATCTTGATTGTTTACTGTTAACGTATACTTTAATCGACTCTATGTAGTCACTATATGTCAAAACTAGCGACTCACCCTTGTTCTGCTCGGGTTCGTCCATAGTTACGTTTTAACGTTTAGTATAGATTTCTCAGAGATGAGATATTTTCTCGCAGTAAAAAGTATCCTATATGTTGACCCGGACAACCACCTATCATCATACCAAGTTTCATCAAAATCTATCCAGTGGTTTTCCCGTGATGCGGTAACAGACAGACAGACAAAAATCCTAAAAACTATAGATTCGGCCTCTGTATCGATAATAATGTTTATTTCAATAAGATTTTTCAAAAAATATTTAATGTACAGATTCGGCTTAGTTACAATTTTATTATATGTATAGATATGAATAGAATTAGTTTTTTTAAATATATATCCTGGATAGCTTATTAGCCTTTGACTTAAAACATGTGTCATATTATTTATTGGATCATAAATTATATTTTATATTATATTCCATTAATTATAATTATCCGTATTTAATATTATAAATGTGAAAGTTTGTGAGTGGATGTTTGTTACTCTTTCACGCCAGAACGGCTGAATGGATCTGGATGAAATTTGGCACAGAGATAGATTATAGTCTGGAATAACACATAGGCTACTTTTTATCCCGGAAAAATGTACGGTTCTCGTGGAATAGGTTTGTTTTTGTTTTCCTAGAGGTGAACCCGAGCGAAGCGAGGGTTAGCCACTAGTTAATATTATAAATCTGAAAGTTTGGATGGATGGATGTTTGTTACTCAATCACGCCAAAAGGACCGATCTAAATGAAATTTGTCACAGAGATATAGGTACTATAGTCTGGAATAGCACACAGATTACTTTTTATCCCAGAAAAATGTACGGTTCTCGTGGGATATATTTTATTTGTTTTTTACTAGGGCCGAATCCGAGCGAAGCGAGGATGAGTCGCTAGTTTTATTATAAAATATATACCATATTTTTATTAAGTTATTATTGAATTAATGATAGATCATTAAAAATCCAAATAATAATATTAGTTTAGAATAATTAAGTATCTGTTTTAACAAATTAAAACTTGAATAATTGACACGACTAGTTCGAAGTAATCGAAAATTGTTTCAATCACGTAATAATATATAAAATAAGGAGTTAGCCAAAAATTTAGAGCTTCATATAAAAATATCAACTTATTACATTAGAAAATTCGTACAGATTATCAATCGAGATATAAAAAAAACATGCTTTAATTATTGGCGGTGATTACATCTTCCTAGTGGCTATTTTTGGAACTAAAGACAGCAGTGTATATAGCTACTCAACAGTTTTAGAGACTTGTACAAGATGTTATATTCGTTTGTATAATAGTTGGGTAATATTTTTTTTAATTGTATAGAAATGGCAAATGTTTCTTATGTCAATATGTCATTTCCATATATTGAAGTAAAACTTCTTTACGCACGCTTGATTTGGGGGGTAAGCTCGTGAATGCGTTACGAAAAAATGTACGTACGTTTGTTGCCATGGTAACCACGTTGTTATTGTCTGACAAATGATATATAATATTATATTCTTTCATTAAATGATATTCTATAAATATATGATTGTAATATGCCTAATATGCGTTATTTTTAGTATCTCACCTACCTTAATTATTTAAACATAAATTGAATTTCATAAAGAGTATCGATAACCTACAGAAGTTTTATTTACTTCTTGCACGTGTACACATTCATACGCGCACTCTTTAATTATTTTTTTTTAAATTTCTTGTCTTTGTAGAATAACATCTTGTCTAAGCCTGATTACTTTGTCGACTGTGAACTCTTTGAGTTATGTTTCCATAAATATATACACAGTAGTATTTAATATACTAAACTTTAAGTAAACTTTAGGCCGATGTTAGTTCTGCGATTTGCCAATAGGGATTCTGCTTATCGCCAATAAATAAAACGACATTATTTTTATTAAGTTAATCAAATCTGCTCATTTAAACCAAATCTAAATCAATATTATGAATATATCGGGAAAGTGACCATCTCCGAGAACGTCTTTTGTCGCTATGAAACTTGGATGAGAAAGTTATTTCGTATCATGCTAGATATTTTAACGTCTCTACAATGTATTATTGCTTGGACAAAAATTACGCGATATTTGTAAAAAATTGTTCATGAAATAATTTTTAAAATCAAATCGAGTAAAAAGTGTTTCGCATTAATACTCGTAAAGAACAAAAATACTCGATTACAAAAGAAAAGCACTGCCAACAAAGGCGATTTTAAATGTTATATTTATTTTAGTCTTGGCCAGAATCGAACTAATTGGACTAAATTCAGTTTCGAGGTTATACAAAAATAGTTTCACAATATCATAGAGTATACTGACATACTCCAATAATATGCTAAAAAATCCTAAATATATAAAAAAAAAATAGAACCAAATAGAATAATGAAAATAATAAAATTTTAATGCCCTATTTAAGAGAAAAAATTTTTCTCAAAGAAATATACGTTGGTTATGTGTTTTAAAAATCATCCTTTACTTGGCCAAGTTGATTTTACCAAAATGTTCTACATAATAAATAGCAGTGCTAGGTTTAAAAGTGTCTCAAAGTGTCTCCACTCTTTAACCAAACAAAGAATGGAGACCCCAGAGCGTTATACTGCGAAGAAATTTAAGAAGTTCTTATGGCTTTCTTTCTTTTTTAATTTATCAAATTTACGGAACCACAAAAATAAGTTTACTTAGTCCATATAAAAAAAAAACATTTTGACCATCTTGAATTTTTTCTGACTAATCCAGTTCTGCTAAAACGTATGGAATTCTTCTTCATTTTGACATATGAAATTCATAGTAGGTATGATTTCCTTCGTATCTTCTCCATTCTACGTGACATTGGCGAAGTAATCTGCTCAAGTGCTCAAGTGGCACGCTTTAAAGCCATTACAAGAAAATTGAATTGAATTGAATTCATCGTATGATCCATATAGTTTGTGATTATTGTCAGTTAGAGTGGTTTCTAGCGGGGTGTGGAGGTTGCAGTGCGGGGTTTGCGACGGCTATGATGCTGTCGCCGCGAGCTGCCACCACTTGTGGCCGCGACTCGTCTGTCTCCTGTCAAAACAAAACTCAAAAATAATCAAAATTCTCTTGCAAATAGATTCTTTTTTTTCTTGCAGATATTGCAGAAGAACTGACTGAAGAAATAATTTCAGTTTGTAGATTATTTAATGTACACATTAAACACTTGTTTAATGTATTCAACCTTTTTAACGTCCCATTGCTGGGTACGGGTCTCCTTTCAATACGAGGGGGATCAGGCCATAGTCCACCACGCTGGCCAATTGCGTGTGCCAAGTGGGTTGGCGGATTTCACATGTCTTTCAAAAACTTACTAGGTTCTCTCAGACATGCAGATTTTCTCACGATGTTTTTAACGCAATACCACTGAGCTATCACTGCCTCACATGTTATATAAACTGTCAAAAATGATGACAGCCGCCATTTTTCGCTATTGAAATAAACTGCTACAAGCATTTTTTACACTTTTCCACATTGTTATTAATTTTCCTATTTCCTATTACCAATTTTCATATTTCAGCTTTTAGGAATAGCCAGGGAAAAATGCGACTTTGCATCTTTAGAACGTTGAATGATATTGAAACTTTTTTTTTGTCGATATACAAAACAAAAATTGATACTTACAGGTGGCGGGGTGCTAGTGCTGGAATACGAACACCTGGAGTCCGCGTCGTCGCTCTCAGTCTTCATTACCCACCAACTAGAAAATTAATAAAATATTCACTAATCACTTTCTTTATATTTACCTACTAAGTAAAAATTATATAAGGTTATAGTTTTGTAGATATATGTATATCTTGCACGGAAAAGTCCTTTAGAACTACATTATCTATACATGTGATAAAATTCTAACTGAGTCAAATCTATACATTAAATATTTTTTGGAAAATCTTATTGAAATAGTCATTATTATCTAGTATTGTATTATATGATCTGTGTTATTATTGGTACCTATGCCGAATCTTTAGTTTATAGAATTTTTGTCTGTCTGTCTGTCTGGCAACGCATCACGAAAAAACCACTTAAAAGATTTTGATGAAATTTGATATGTTGCTAGCTAGTTACCCGGGTAAACATATAGGATACTTTTTACTGCGGGAACTCTGAGAAATCTATACTAAGCGTTAAAACGTAACTAGGGACGAACCCGAGCGGATCGAGGGTGCGTCGCTAGTGATCTAATAAACTTAAATAACCCATAGACGTCAGACATGTCTAATTTTAAATTAATAACAGCTAGAAAACATATTGGCAAAAATATTACATTCGTAGAAATTTTAATCCAAATTTTACCTATGATTCGAGGTCCTAGCCGTATCTGGACTAGCCCTGACCCCATTACCTTCCTCTCCTTCCTAAATAAGAAAAAAACGTTAGAAAGTTTTGCTTTTAAAACCACAATTGACTGAAAATAAAAATAGTTGATAAATTAGATTTAGATGTGAGACCTCATAAGTTTTTATTCTCATTGAGCACAAAAAATAATCACAAAGCTGCTAAAACTATATGATAATTTTTAAGAAATAAGTTTATGCTATGGCTTTTATTGTTCCACTTTTTATTTATTCGTTTGTTGGATAAATCCATAGACATAGAGAATGGATTGAGTGTTTCTTTACCAGCCGTCAGCTGAAAATGGCAGAAAAGCGACAGAGACAAAACGAATGTGCGGCCAGAATTCTTTTGTATTATTGAAATACGATTCATGAAGGTAGAAATTTATAACCACTTTACATTCCATTATAATATAATACTTTTTATCATTCCATTTATAAATTCAAATTGGAACAAAGATATATGTAGGCCGCATGTTCGCTTTTTCTTTTCCCAAAGAGTGGTCAATTTGATGAGAGTATTGCTCAGTCTATACATAAATTCAATAAAAATACTGACAACTTAAAATATTAGCAGCGATATACATAAATAAAGTTTCATTCGCTTCTATTTATTTTAGTAGCTTTTTTTTCAAGTATTTTAGCAAAATAAACTCATTTTAAAGAGTTTTTCAAATTTCTGCTATTAAATAGTTAATAAATAAACACATTATAAAAAAGAATGGAACATAAATAAAAAAAATATGAATAATAATGAGAAGGAACATAATAAAGTGTATATAAAAAAGGCTCCAAAATACCAGGAAGTAAAATAAATAAGTATAATACTTACCGCAACTGAAAATAAGAGTTAGTAAAATATAAATAATGATTAAATAAGAAGATGAGTACATAATACTAGTGAAGCTTTCGACAGACTCATGCTTACCTTTACCATATTATACATATAAAGCAAAAAAAAAAAAATTTGAACTGTAATATAAATTGTTAAAGTTGCTTTTTATTTAAAAACAATGTTTAACTGTTCTCTTATTTATTTAAACCTACTTGTATATAGAGGTGTCGCTCAAGGGCGTATTGTAGGTCCGATCATATTTTTAATGTATACTTTTTAATTAGTCTGACAAATATTACTATATTCGATTTAATATATTTATAATAGTTGATTATATAACATACTAACTATAATAACTAATTAGAAAAGAAGATCCTTACTACTTCGAAGCGTACTTCAAAGTTAAATCCAATAACATTTTCCATTTTTATAGTTTTAAAATATGTACTCTATATTCACATTTAAATCCTATTGAAATGCAACAGGATTGTGAAATCCAATAAGAAGTTGAAATACATCAGAATATAGAGGATAGTTATTGGTTTTTCATATTTTTCAATGATTTAAAACCATTTAATTAAATATTCAATTTCTTATTTTATTTTTCTTTTGAAATAGATATTATTCAAATATAACTGTCGCTAGTTCTATTTAACTAGTTTCTGTTTTAAATCTACGTAAATGAAAATAATTTACAGTTTGTTTCCTCCCACCATATTTACTATTACTCTTATATACATATTAATTATCTATTCAGTATTTACAATTTAGACAATTTTCAATCTAAAATAAGTTTACTAGTAGTTCTAAATGATATTAAAGCCTTATTAGGAATTTAAAAAAAAAACGTCCACTAGATCCTCAATCAATCCGTCACTTATCTCAAAATTAAGATTTTTTCATTATTAGATATGTATCTACAATGTACATATATACATGTTGTTGTAGTATGATTCTCCCTTAAAGCCTTATTAGTAAGTGCATCTAGATCAGTAAGTGCATAGTCTAGATCTAGGTTAGTGCTTATTTGGTGAGGTCTATCTCAGTGACGACCTGTCGCGGCCGCTTGCTGGGGGTCTCGTCTTCGTCGCGCTCTCGGTCCTCCGACGCCGCTGGTGGTAAGCTGAAATGTACATGTGTATTGGTAAAAATTAGTTTTAGGTTTCATATAATGAAATATGGACTTAATTTAGGTGTTTGGTTTTTATGTGTTTTTGCTGATTGTACATAAATTAATGTATTTCTTTTTTTAGGGTTCCGTAGTCAACAAGAAACCCTTATAGTATCGCCATTTCCGTCCGTTCGTTCGTCTTTCCGCAACTTAGCTGAGACTTTTAGTACTAGAAAGCTGTTATTTGTCATAGATATACATATTAGTCACGCTGATAAAGCGGTTAAACAAAATCTTCAAAAAAAAAAAAGGTTTAGAGGACCTCTTCTGCAAGTAAAGTGGGGGTGTTTTTTTTCTTGCCTATTCCACGGTATCGCATATATAATAGTAGTCCAATGTTACCCATGCTTGGAATAGTGCAAGCCGGCGCGCCGGACGAGCTGCCTCGCGAGGGGGAACAGCTCGTCACGCCGCGTGAGGAGCGCGGGCACGCAGCGGCATATCTGTGCGGCTGCTTCATTCACCATCACCTACAATGTTTTATTATATATTATAAAATATTTATTTATACAGTTCATTGTACACTACAGTAAAAACGTAATTAAAGGAAAACTATCTAAAATACAAAGGTTAAAAGTGTGCACAAAAGGCGGTTTAGTTTTAGGATGGTTTAGGAAAAATGGAAGATATATTACTTTCATGTAAAACATCCATGAATTATTTCATAAAATTCTCTTCCTCTCTTTTTTTATTCTGAAAAGATAATGAATATCTACAGGGACATGCTGATTTAAAAAATAGGATAAAAGTATGTTTTAGACAGGATAAAGTTTAAACAATAATATATTTAAATAATAATATAATATTTTCAATATTGTGGCGCAAATGACGCTTAGAGTTAAGATTGTAGACCGTATCTTATAATAATTACTTATGGAATTTTATTATAATAGGTTAACCGCGTAACTCATAAGACAGATTAAAATACAGGGGTTTGACTTAATCATACCTCATGAAGAGTTAATGGCTTCTCTGGTTTTCGTTTACAATCAAATCTGCCATATATTGCCGCGTACTTCCTAATCTCCTCCATTCTCCTCGGATCTGACTCTGGCATCATCATCACGAGTTCCAAGTCTTTACACATCTTTTTCTTTGTGTTTTGCGGCTTTGGCTCCAGTTGGGGTAAATGCTTGCTTAATTTCTCTGCGGCCGCCGCCAACTTTTGTACGTGAATATCTAGAAGAACTGGTGTTAACTGGACGGGTGATGTCACGGAACTAGGACTTGATCCAGACGAGGCCGGAGGACAAGCACTTTGGGGAGAAAAGGATCGAGCTGTAGTGGTAATTGGGGCGGCAGGGGAAGATGGAAGGACAATCTTAGTGAAGGTGGGCTGGCTATGTACAGGACTAGCATTGGAAGCAGATGCGTTTGACCCACAACTGTTTTCAGGTGCACCAGGAGACGGACTGTACATGGGTCTATTGTTATCTGGGGAGGCTACTGTTCGAGGTAGGTTTGGGATAGCTGGTGGGATGTTCAGGAGCCTTTGGTTACATTGCATAAAAGGATTGTCAGAGGGACATATACTTGGAACGATTGGGATTTGGAAGAGAGCAGGGTTGTTCACCCATTCTTGAAGGGCTTTCTGTAAACGTCTCACGTGAAGGGGTTTGGATGCCATACCAACAAGAGCCATAATTTCTAAGAACTCTTCTTCACCAGCATCGCATAGCTGTTGTACATCATCACCACCTGGAAAGTAATAAAATAAATATATATTATTTAACCACACAAATTAAAATTTTTGAAAAATGTTACTATTATTATTCATACATAAAAATAACTTAATAAAATGATTTTAAATTATACTATTCTTAATTATAATTATGAAACAATTATATAAGAAATTAATATTAGTCATTCTAGATAATACATCCATAGTCTAGAATAATTAAAAAGATTTAAATCTAACAACATAAAAACTAAATGATACATTCATATGCATCTATCTAGCAGAGCAAGTTCATTCTGCTATCATTGTTCGCCGCAAAAACGTGTGATACTTTAAAAAAAGGCCAGCTCACACTTTTAATTTAGGCGAATATGCAAATGTCTTACGTGACCATTTTGCGAAGGGGCTACGAAGAAAAAAAAACAAAAGGGGCCAAGGAGCGGCCGAACCCTTTCTTAGTGGGTAATTGCCAGAATTAAAAAGTAAAAAAAATAAAAAAAATAAATTTGCATGGGATGTCTGCGCGGCTTTTTTCGCTTATGGAAATTTGTTTTTTGACGTCTTTTTGATCTTCGATGAGAAAACATTTTTTTGATAGTTCCTGGCCGAGTTTTTGTGAGTTCTAAGATCAGGTTTCTTTTATTTTATTCAAATTAATATATTGTTCTATTATTGATGAAATAAATAGTATTCATTTAATCTCATATTTTTTATCTATACTAAACAAAAAGAATATAATATATATTATATTCTTAGCTTTTCAACTGTTACGAAGCGTTGCGATTGCTTAGTGAAGACATTTATTTTGTCAACAATCGAACCCATAACCCCTGATCAAACTAGAGAAAACAAAAACTAGATATGTTTTAAATATCATAAATGAACTAGTTTTTACCCATGATTTCGACTGCATGTTAGGTATATTAAATGAAAAACAGCCTACGTGTTATTCCAAGTTATAAGTTTTGTCTATTACGTATTTTGTTCAATAAGGCTCACTCATTAACAAACTATTGTGTTTAAAATATCAGTTTGATTTGATAGAATAAGTTTTTAATGAATTTTGCTATATTATATACATATGAAGTATTTTAGTCAAAAAAATCAAAATAATTATAATTTCATGAGCTACAAAAACATTATAACATCTTGGCACCCTTTTACGCAATAAATGTTGCCCTAAACAAAGGAGGAGGTATCTACCCTCACCCTCTTTAAAACGTACGACGGCCACAGTTTTTACAGACAAATATCTAATAAAAATTTTCTTAACATATCTAGGTGTACATTGAACATCGAAATACACGATAGATACGATTATATTCGTGTCTACGTAAATTTTAGTTTATTAGGACATTATATGAATACAATATTAAAATTAAAAAAAATAATCAAGTGCGTGTAGGACTTGCGTCTGTATATTGAGGGGTTTAAAAAATTTAGCATTACTGTTACTTTTAAAATAATATTTTTTGTAATGTTTTCAAAATACTCCATTTTCTTTTGATATCTTCTTTTGATGATTTGATTAAATTTCTCATTTAAGGCACATGATATATTTTTAATACTACTTCTAACATTAGGTATGCCTTAAAATTAGAATTTATTTATTATAAGTCTGACACTGGGGCCTCACTCGTGTGTTACCAATTTTAGTCTTATTCCTATAGTAATAGAGACGGAGGAAATTGAACAGACGGACAGACATGAGTGAAAAGGGACAATTAGGGTTTCGTGTCTTCGTGCTAAATTACGAAATCTTAAAAATAACAAGTTCATAAAATTACAGTTTTATTCTTTAGCTTTCAATTAGTATTACTTCGTTCTCTACATATATACGGATTTTTTAATAAAATTTATAAGATATGAATGCTAGCTATGGTATTTTTCAGACCGGTGGTTACATTTAATTGTTCTAGGCTCACTTTTTACAGAATCGAACCAGTGACCTTACACGTAGTCATTTGGCCATGTGATAGTAAAAATGTATAAATACCGGACCGCCATTATGAATGCGAAAGTATGCAAATGTGTGTATATTTGTAACACCTTCGTGCTGAAACAGATTTGGATAAAATTCAATACACAGATAGAGTAAGACCTGGACTAACATATAGATTACTTTAAGATACCTAGGGATGTACCTGAATAAAGTGATAATTAAATACAAACCCATTTCTAAGAGTGTGTCGTAGTACGCCAGAAGACTGGCGCGCTGCATCACTCTATATAGCTGTAGCTCTGCCTCGTTGGCTGGTGCTGATGTCACAACCACTGTAACAAATTTACTCTAAATTACTATTAATAATAATAAAACCGTTTATTGTACACCCAAAGAGCAAAGAAAATATACAAAATGATAAATAAAATGTAGAAGAAGCGGCCTTATCGCTAAAAGAGCGATTTCTTCCAGGCTACGTTTAGGTGTAGGAAATAGTACTAAGTAAGAAGGGGACTATTTTGTGTATATTAATAATTATTAATATATGTAATTGTTTATTTCTTTATGTTGAACACGCTAATCTCAGGAACCTGATAGTTTCTTACGATTATAATTACATAAATTAACTATATGAGCGAAGTCGCGGCAAAAGTATATGCATGTTATATAGAATTGCCAGTCAATAAATATCATCATATATTCAGGAAGAATCATATTTGGATAGATAAAAATCGATTAATCTCAATCGATTTTTATTAAAAAACTTGGCAATAACTTATCTAGAAAAACCATAAGCATAGTTCCGAAACGGACGAAATTTTTCACATGTATTTAACAACAATACTTTGGTCTGTATGGAAGCAATGTAATTTCTAAAATATAATGCCGTACTCGAATGGTTCTCTTCGAGCCAAATCTCCCCGCGTGTAGAGTTATCTAGTGATTAATTATTATTATTATTGATCCGCTAACTTGCTTCGTTTCATACCAAAGACGATCGTGTGGACTCTTGCACTGATAACCATAGATAATACATAGAAAAATGCCACTAGACAGTCAACTTACTTACTTAACTACACTTAATCCATACTAATATTATTATAAAGCTGAAGAGTTTGTTTGTTTGTTTGTTTCGTTGAACGCGCTAATCTCAGGAAGTACTAATGCGATTTGAAAAATTCTTTTTGCATTCGATAGCCCGTTAACTGAGGAAGGCTATAGGCTATATATCATCCCGGAAAAATGTACGGTTCCCGTGGGATAGATTTGTTTTTGCCTAGAGACGAGCCAGAAGCGAAGCGAGGGTGAGTCGCTAATATAGTATATTTTGATACTGAAAAATCTAAACATCGTTTAAATATAGCTTTTTTAAACTTTTCATGTGTAACTTTGACTCGAAAACTTATGAAAGTATGATAATTTGCAAAGTGTCTCCATTTATTGAGATAGAGCTTATATGTTCTATTTCAGGCAGGATAACATTTTATGGTGGTCATGATCTGAATTTTGCATGGAACGATAACTTATGTGTATGTATGCATGTACGAAAATATTTTAGGTTGGAGACCCGGGATTTGAACCTGCTTCGCTCGGTTTCCCAAGCGAGCGCATCAGCACTGGGATACCACTATACCCATATAAGAAAATAATAACATATAAATATAACTTTTTTTAACCTTTAATGTAATGTTATAAATTGAAAAGATATTGTAAAAAATATAGAACCTTTTTTTAAAGTGAAGCATATTAAATTTATTATCTAACATATTATTTAATTAAGATAATTATAAAAATATTTTTTATCAATTATTGATTTATTTTTATAGCCCTATACTGTAAAAAAATATGGAAGTAATTTATTTATATGAAAGTTTTATAAAATGCCAACACCAGAAAAAGTTTAATTCTAAAATTCCATAGCTGTATAGCAATAATTAAACGGAAAAGGTTATTTGTGCGTTTGTCATAAAACAATCGAAAAAAAACAAGAAAATAATTAAAAAAAACATTTTAAAATTTTCAACTTGAAAATGAATAAAATATTTCATTTTATAGTTCTATAAATACCCAAGTACAAAGGTATAATAATGGATAAAACAAAACCTTGTAGGTATGTCTATAAAAAAACCAATCTTGAATTAACTCAATTAACTTAAAAATTGTTTTCCAAAATTTCCAAATTATCACCAAACCTAAACATCGGACTAATAATAATCAGAATGCATATTATATCTAAATCGATAATCCATATAGCCAGACGCGGTGCGTGCTACAAGCAATTTCGTCCCGAATCGCGTGAGGAGACGCTCAACAAAAAACAACCCCTTTTTAATACCAACCCCTGTCATTACCGAAAGAATCGGTTCAACCGTTACCGGACGAAAAAATAGATGAATAAAACTTTACATAAAAGCCCCTTTCAAAACCAGTTGAGTACAGCCAATGCGGTCTTCGCGCGAGAAAAATATCGATCGTTTAAAATGTTATAAAAAGTGTTGCCACCCTTAATGGTGCACTATTGGTTTTTATGTTCGAAAAAAATGTGGGGTGGGTCGAGACTCCACCCCAGGCAGGTAAATTAGAAAAAAATCACTAGGTTATATTATTTACTTTTTTATGTCATGGGAATAACAGCTTAGTTTCCTTTAAGTCACCTTCTTTTGTAAATCGTCTGAGGTTATGTATCTGCAACGAAGCTTTGCCTATGAGCTTAAAGTCTGAAAAAGCTCTATAACAATGTAGATTCTATTTATGTAAAAGAACGTAATTTTTACAATTTTAAATATTGTTTTACGAGAATAGAATAACTATGAATATGAATATAAAATGTGTATTATTATTTATAATATACATATAATAATATATTTGGATTTCAGTTTTCTATTGTCGTCATGTGACTTTTTTGTTATTATAATATTTTATGTAATTCTTAATAATTTATTTTTACCATTGTATTTTAATTATCAAAACAAAAGAACAGATAAAAATAAAAAAAAGACCTACACATAAAAAGATGACCTGTTTGTCCTTTTATAGTTTTTAATAATTTTAAATAAAATAAAAGATACTAGCACAATAATTAGTTTTGTTATAAAAAAGAAGATCATTATATTTTATAACAATAAAAAGCAGCTTTAAAACTATTTTTTTATCACCTAAAAAGTGAGCGAAGACAAGATTAATTTTATTCTATCTTAATGTAATTGTTCAAGGTTTTTTATCATTTACTCAAAGCTTTCTCAGGATAAAAAATATTCTATAAGAAAAAAGTTCTTTCTTCTAAACTTGCGCAGTGTCCAAAAAATATATTTGCATAATCTGCTTGAGTATAAAAAATCGCCACTATCGCTGAGCGTATGCAAATTTAACCCGCCAGTACCGATGGGGTTGGACCACATGGCCTTTCTATTGTTTTTTTCTACAATTTTTTAATTTATTTCTTTTAAAATTTGGTCACGTAACACGTTTATAATATAATTTTATTCAAGTCTCACGATGCTGGTTACTTTTTTCGACATTTTTTTCTTGAGAATTGGTTTGAAATATTTTGTGATTTGAATGTTCTCCTACTTTTCTTTTTTTAATTTTAGATTTAATAAATACATACATATATCGTGCTAATTCAAGTATCTAAATTTATTCAGTAATAATATTTAGACTTTTGCATAAATTTCATGTTTATGCAAAGAAATTGTTGAACGATATGAACAAAAAAAAATATTTAAAATACTAATCAATCGACATATTCTTTCTATGTACATTGTACATTCTTGTTTGCCTCAATGTTGCACTGTCAGGTGTTCCACTATATTTATAGCAATTGCATTAATTTTTACTTTGCGCTATAAGTTAAGCTAATATGACGACTTTTTCAAGGGCCGTCAGAAAAACGAACTTTTATACCTATAATTAAAACATTCCGAGAACTTGGCTCATGCATATTAATATTGATTAATTAAATATGCGCAGACGGGGGAAAAGCTATGCAACCACTCATCTGTCTGTAGCGCTCCTAGAGAACTCACTATTACAGGTCAGCAATTTTTACATCGCTAAATTGATATTTTAAATCATTATTCTCTTATAAAATGCCAGCATGTGTATATTAAATATATTACTAAATATAATATTAAATAAGAATTTTGAGATCTTTATATTTACATTAAGTAATCAATTGATAAAAAAGCTTTATTTACAAAATTACTTTATCGATTAAAAATATTGGACTTGTATAATATATATTTGTCTATATATTTGTCTCTGTGTCAGAAACAATCTGTGTAGATTCTAATAGGTAAGATTCGTGCACATAAGACTGGCATCCAAGACGCATAATCATTAGAAAAAAGAATGGCTAAAAAATAATGATAAAGACAAAAAAAAAAGTTGATAATGCTATTCAATAATCTCTGCGAATGCTTTTCAATATCGATAACAATTACTACGTGAAAAAAACAAATAGTAAGTAAAAAAAGAAGTAGTCAGTTTTAATATATACTCATAGTTATAAAAAAAATATATATAAAAAAATAAAAACTTTTAAAAAAAAATAAAAACCGACTTCCAGGCACTGAAAAGTAAAAAATAACTAAACAGGGGTTTTCATTCAGAATAGATACTTAATCAGATATTTTTGAAGTCGGTGTGCTTTGATTTGTATTGGCTGGCACCGACTTCGAAAATATCTGATTAAGTATCTATTCTGAATGAAAACCCCTGTTTAGTTATTTTTTACTTTTCAGTGCCTGGAAGTCGGTTTTTATTTTTTTTTTAAGTTTTTATTTTTCCATTTTTAGTGTAAACGTAATAAGCAGGTAATTTTTAATTTATAAGAAGAAAGATTTTTATTAATAAAAACATATTTGACTTAGCCATTTATTTAAAAACCGCTTGACCGATTTCGATAAAATTTATATGGGACCACCGGGAAAGAATACCCTTTGAAACAAAAAAAGAATTTTCCAAATCGGTTTAGCCGTCTTCGAGTAATCCGTGAACATACATAAAAAAAGGAAGAAAAAAGATTCCGACGAATTGAGAACCTCCTCCTTTTTGGAAGTCGGTTAATAAATAATAATTAGTTATTTTTTGTGATTTTACATTAATCTATGTATTTTTAAGATCAAATTGTATCCATTTAATTATTGGTAAGGGGACTAACTAAAGATGAAATAATTATCTTTATCCGATAATACGGATATGTACGAATATGTTTTTAATGTTTAATGTTCGTGACATAAACACATCACTCGATAATTAAAACAATTATTGTTACAAAAAGTTATTTAAATAATATAATTATTATAAAAGGTAATGAACTTTTATGGACAGCACTAGTTTTCTAAATTGCAACATTTTGCTGTGTGAATAACTACGACGAAATTATTATATATGTAGCCAAAAATTGATCTTACATATTATCATATATTATAAAAACATAAAAAAAACTTTAAACAGTAAAAAGTATTTTGTAAATTAAAGAACCCATTCTCTTAAACATTAACCCGACACAGGATATGTGTAAAATATTCATACACTATAATTAGCCGTCTTGTTACCGCAGTGTACAAACACGTGCATTATACTAATCGTGCGAAATGCACGCCTAATCCTAAATACGATAGTAATTACCTTCAAATCTTACCCGAGAGGAATAAAGAATACTATAGAATAAACAAAAATGCGCTATTGTCAGTCAAAAATTTGAATAACTAAAAGGGAGCGTTCCCATAAGGCGCTAATGATAATAGACAAAAGAAACGGGATGCGCCTGCGCATCCGATTAGCTATTTTTTCGCACTTAGTGATTGATATGCGCAATCTTTGTATGAATATTAATAGAATCTTAACGACATTTTACTTTTTATTTTAAGCTTCCGTGTGACGGTCGTGTCGTAGAATGTAAGGTGGCGTATTAGTTTTTTGTAGGTCACAAGGTCGAAGGTGAGACAATTTTTGACATTATTAATATTTGTTTAGTAATAATCTCTAGTGAAGAAATTGACCTTCATATTTCGATTCGTTCTTTAAAATTTTTCATATTTTTGATGATAAACATTTAGACGAAAGAAGAATGACGTTTTCAATATAAAATAGCACATAATATAATCATATACATGATCGAGCAACTATCTCTATGCCGAAGAATCGTCTATTTTATCTTATAAAAGAAGTAATAAATCAATAAAAAATAGATTAAGATAATCTCTTCGGACCGACTTCCGTCGTATTTTTTTACAAAGACAATGACTTGTCATTTACATACGTGATTTGGTATAAAAACTATCGGCGCTTTTTAGATTTTTTTTCATTCCAATGGAAAGTGATCAGACAGGTGGTGGTTTTTCTAGTAATTAATCAGAGTTGCATCTGTTCTAAATTACCATCCGCGTTTGAAGGGTTAATCAAATATAATAAAGAAATTAGATCGCTTTGAGATGTTGACGGGCATGTGCTTGCTTTTTGTCAGTCATCAAACTGTAATTACAATACATTATTAAAATATAACAAAAATTCTGTATTTTTACTAGAAGTAAGTAATATAAAAATATTTTAGTTTTTATAATTGACATCCTCTACAGCTTAAAGCCTTAGCCCACACACAAGGTAAAATGAAAAGTAAATAGGATATAGTTAAATTTAATTATTTTAAATCAAATACTTTCATATTCTGTTTTTTAACCGACGAAGAAAAGGACGAGGTTATAAATAAGTATTCTAGTGTCGACAGCTGTCCCTTACAATGTACTTGCTGATTTAATTTGGCGATCAGAACGATTTCAACTAGATGGCAATTATTAAATATTTGAGAAGTTAAATATAATAATACTTTCTTAGATTTACGTATATATTTGATACTAGTGACTCACCCTCGCTTCGCTTCGGGTTCGTCCCTAGACAAAAACAAATCTATCCCACGAGAACCGTACATTTTTACGGGATGACATATAGCCTATAACCTTCCTCAGTTAACGGGCTATCCAACGCAAAAAGAATTTTTCAAATCGGATTAGTAGTTCCTGAGATTAGCGCGTTCAACCAAACAAACAAACAAACTCTTCAGTTTTATAATATTAATAGATATATATAATATAGATTTTAAATATTTTTGTCTTTTCGGATTTTTTCGCGGATTACAACGTGTTCACAACGTTTTGAATGCTTTGCATGGTCACAAGGAATAGCCAGTCTCTCCCGTATTTAAAATAATCGTCCCATTTAAAAAGTTAAATGCAAATTTTATATCACATGAAATTTAAATGTAATTGACAATAAAATAAACCAACCTATAAAGAAGTCTACGGTCTAACAGCTAACCTAGATCCTAGGCTAATTATACTGGTTTTTTACTTTTGTTTTTTTTTTATTTATTTAAGACGACGCGTTTGGCTCAGTTTGTAGTGACCCTACTTGCTGTGCCAGCGGTCGCGGGTTCGAGTCCCGCTGGAAGCATTCATTTGTGTGATGACGACCACGAATGTTTGTACTCCAGTCATGGGTGTTGTCATTTATAATATGTATTTAAAGTTATACATGTGTAATGTATCAACTTTTTGGTATCCGTAACACAGGCCTCGTAGCTTACCATGGAACTTGACGGTGCTGTGTTAATGTCCTAACATATTTATTTATTTATTTTATTTAAGAAACCTTTTGCTATGCCAGCATTCCCATTTACATATGTACCTAATTTTAAGAACGATACCAACTTAATAAATAAAGAAAAAATAAATAATTATTTCTTGTTAAAAACTTCTGTTATCCAAACAAAACCAGGTCATATAACTAGTGGATCAAAGTTAATGAACAAATTGACCGCTAAGGTCGTCGAGGTTTCCGGCAAAAACTCGCCGACCCATATAGGTTCTTGTCCCTATTCACTCCCCATTCTTGTACTTGGTAGGGTTGACGATATATTAAGCATTTTTTCCCTCCTGATTATTTATTTATTTATGATTTATTAAGTAATAATGATAAATTTAAATCATATTATAATAAATAGTGTATTTTTTTTTATTAAATGAAAAATATACGAAATTATTTCAAAATTAATCTGTATATAAATTAATTAATGTAATGTTTAATTACCAAAGCATAGGGTGTAACTAAAAATCACATTATCTCATTAAAAAGAAATAATTTTAAGCATTTAATCAAAAATATAAATCAGAAAGTGATTTTATATCATTAAAATTTTAATTTTATTAATGACTTTTAAATAAAAAAAAAAATTAATGTTTTTTCTTCACTGACACTGCAGTATACCATACATATATATGAAACAGTTTAAATAAATATAAAATGTGTAATAATTTTGTCAACGAGTTTCAACCCTACATGAAAATCGTGAGTTCATCTCGTGCGACCCGTGATAGACAAAAAAGCGAGTTTTTTGTGAACCGACCCCTGCGATCTCAACAAAAGCATCTTACGTATAGCTATGCTAATCGAAAGTGATAGTCGTAAAAGGAAAATTATAATATGTACTTTTTCATTAATTTTGCTTCAAAAATGCATAAAACGTATACGGTATACCTATTTGTTGGTTCCATTTGTGTGTATGTATAAATTATAATAAAAACACATTGCTATACAAGGTTGCTTTGTGCTTACATAGAATAGAGGTAAGAAAAATGGCAGCCCTTAAAAAAGGATCTAAAAATTATATCATAAGGTTTCTATAAAAAAAAAAAAACAAAAAAAAACTTAATTATTTAAAACTAAAATCTGGTCTAATAATTTAAAAGTTTTACAAAAAATTTAAGTCAAACGAAAATATTGTAATTATAATTATTTGAGTTCTATTAAACCCTTTGTCAAATGTGTCTTTATTTTCTTTCAAATGCCCGTTCAATATATCCGTTGGTCTAACTAGGGACTATTCTATTACGTATGTATTCAGCCCTTTTTAACGCCCCACTGCTGGACGCGGGTCTCCCTTCAATACGAGGGATATCAAGCCATAGTCCAACACGCTGGCAAAGTACGGGTTGGTGGACTTCACAAGTCTTTCGAAAACTTGCTAGATTCATACATACAGGTTTCTTCACGATGTTTTCCTTCACCGTAAGACAAGTGGTAATCATGCTGGAAACGATTCGCACATAAATATATCAGAGGTACGAGACCCGGTATTTGAATCCGCTTCACTCGGTCCTCCAAGCGACCGCGCTACCACATCCCTTTACGTACTACGTTACAAAACTGTACTGGGTTGTCAAGGATTAACAAATAACTTTATACAACTTATAAAAAGCTCTATATGTTTATAATTTGCATGTAAAGTCTTATTATATGTATATATACTGTTATTTTAAACAAAAACTAGTGAATTACTAAAGTTGACTACGAATAAAAAACAAATTAGCTACATATGTATAATAACCAAGAATATACTAATATAACAAAATTTATTCATTGATTAGTACTATATATTATGTAAGAATGTGCTTCATCGAATACCTCATACTTTTTCCAACGAATTCTTGCGCGCGCGCATTGCACATTTAATTGCATTTAGTTAAACTAGTTAATCTTAATACTTGATGTGCCTTAAAAGTACAAATACTATATCTTAAGTCATAAATGGAGATAAAAACGATTAGTTAAAAACGTTGAAGTGCACATTAAATGTTTTTATTAGTCTGCAGTATGTGGGGGTGCTAAAATATATGCACGAATAATGCAATAACCGTGCGAGTTATGTTAAGAGTAAATAAAAACTGATTTATAACTGAGATTTATGTCAAGTAGAGCTTAATTAATTTTATTATGAGTATCAAGTTTCTGTTTTAGTTTTAAGATATTAATATGTTTTTTTACAATCTGTACATTTGTACTAATAGAGTATAAATCTGAAGTTTTTTTTTGACCGTTCTAATATCTGGAACTTCCATTTTTATATGAAAAAATCACTTCCATCAACATACAACTAAATACATTACGACTCTTAAGAGCTCAGCAATTCATTTAAATAAAATACGCAGCCAAAGCTGCGGGCAAAAGCTAGTAGTGTATAAATTGAAAATTATATGTCATCTTAATAATTTTACATATAAAAAACTATCTTTTCGGATTGTTTCGCGGATTCATTTTGGTTTTTGGATCCCGACCCGATATAGTCTCTCCCGTGACCATGATTGCTGTGAAGCATTCGAAACATCAGGACCAAACGAAAACCAAAACTTTTGAGGTTTGATATATGACAGAAAATCAAAATCAAAAACATTCGAAAAGATAGTTTTGTTTAAAATGTCAAATATTCGCGTGACTTAAGAAAGTATTAACAGTATTAATTCATAATTACAATACCACATTACCTACTTTGTGGTAGAAAATATATTACCTTTAATTTTGTCGGACATTTAAAAGTATAATAAATATAATGCACTTCACCCCGAGGCGCCACTTAGTAGTTTTACACATGTTTCTATTATAAGCTATCGGCTAATTGATACCCCGGAGCCCCAGGGCTCCGCAGTTAGCACCTCACCTACGCTTCACTTTTTTCGATGAGACTTTGGTAAAAAATGCTATTATTTATGTTTTTTATTTATATACCTGACCACCCTACGTGGTAAATTCTATCGACTCTTACTAAGATAGGGTTACGTATCTCGTCTTATTTGTTTTAATCTTATTCTTAAATACATAATTAAAAAAAAACATAATAATTTACAAAAGTTACATGATATTTAAAATGATGATTTGTTTTTATGTTAATTTGATTTTTATAGTTTTTTTTATTAAAAAAAAATAGATAACGAAAATATTTGTATTTTTAAAATAATTAACAAATATAACGTATGCTTATGTTAATTGATATTATAATAATAAAAAATATTAACTTTTTATTACATCATGGTTTAGTCAGGTGGCAACCCTAGCTACCATTAGTCGACCATCTGTCAGAAGGGTTAGGCCGACTGTTTAACCGAATGTTTGCTTTGCGTCCACACTCGACATACTGACATTATAAATGCGTTCAATTTAACTTGTCGGTACACTTTTGTGTACAGGTACGTATAACTTATATATAATAAATATTTAGTAACCGTTATGGCGTCCCATTTCGGGTCAATTTTTTTTTTTTATTAATATAATATATGGTAGGTAGGTACTGATATTTTATCTGTGGAAGCATATATATGTATATAATTAAATATGTAATAACACTAAACAACTAACACTAGATATGACTACTAATAATTAATTCTCATCGAAAAGTTCATGCGTGATATATTCGTCTGAAACTCTATTCAAATAAAACTTAGCTGTACCTACCTTGATTTTTATTTATACTTGTATAGTATTTACTTTTTAACTAAAAGCTTACATCGATCTCGTTTTTTTTTCACAAATTGCCAAGATATCAAAACCACAGTCCATTGATAATTAATTTTAACCCGATTAAATAAGTACTAATATAGTTCTCAAAAACATTTAATGCTAACTACTTCGCCCAGTGGTTAAAATTCAACCATGATTATTATTTAGGGTTCCGTACCTGAAGGGTGCCAAAGGAACCTTATTACTAAGCCTCCGCTGTCCGTCCGTCTGTCTGTCAGCGAGCTGTATCTCATGAACCGTAATAGGTAGAGTTAAAAATTTCACAGAGTGTGTATTTCTAATCCCGCTATAACAACAAATAATAAAAAACTAAGTTGGCGAATTTCAAAAAGGCTGCCATGCAAATGAAAAAAAATCGATTATGGTACGGGACCATTCGTTCCCGTATGTTCGAGTTCGACTAGCACTTGACAGACTATATTTCAATTCAATTCTCTCGTTTATGGCTTTAAAACGTGCCAGTTGATCTTTTTTTATTGATATTATATAAAAGCTAGGCAATAGCTACTAAACGAAAAAAAAAGAAAATCGGTTGACAAACAGAGGAGAACAAGTTTGAACTATTTTGTCTTTGCCTATTTATCTAAATGTATAATTAAAATGTAACTGATCGCTGTCAGTACATGGAAGATATTTGAAAAAAACTACTTTATTAACGCAATAGAACCCAAAACAATGATTTTTTAGAATTTTTGTCTGTTTGTTTGTGCGTTTGTGCGTGCTAATCTCAAAAGCGGCTTAACTAATTTGGGTGCGGTTTTCACTAATGTGGTAAGCTTCGCTTAACATTTAGTATTTGTTTTATTTAAATCGGTTCATAAATGAAAAAAATATGTTAATTTAAAAAAAATCACGCTAGTAAATAATATGTAGATAAGGGCTAAGTGACAATCGAAACTACGAAACGCGGCGTAAATTCTAGCACTCGTTACTCTACACCATAACTACTATTATCATGACACGTGTTTCAAATATAAATAAATAAATTATATTTAATGCTTAGTATTTAAATGGTTTATTCTTAGTTAGCATCAGCAAGGTTAAAGTATTCAAGATCTAAGTGGCACATTTTGAAGTATTTGACTTTAAAACGTGCCACTGGTAGAAATAAGCTGAACTTATAAGCTCCAAGTATCTAAAAAAGAAGCGCAATAATATTTATTAAAATTAAAATTGACAACATAATACATATAACTTTTTTTTTTCAATTCAATTCATATATTTATGATATTTCGATTTTTGGCCACGGTGGCCAATCTCACTGAAACAAGCGAACTGCGCAGGAGATATTAATGTGCAACAAGTGTGGGCGACATAAGTCATAAGTGCACTCTCTATTACTGCTACTCTCAAATTCCAATGGGATGGTAATTCGACATGACTGATGAGAGATTAGGCGCAAGACCGACCGTTTTACGTGCTTTCCAAGTACGGAGTACGGACTGTTGCTGGGACTTTCTTAACAGAAAGACTCAAATAAGTAAACTTGGCCTGACCCGGGACTCGCACCCGGGACTTCCATATGTACAGCCGTAAATACTAGCCACTACACCACCGGGGCAATTAAAGTTTTACAAAATCATGATATGACGACATTTTGTATTTAGTTACTTTTTAATGTAACATCGAAGCGAATTAATTTAAACGAATAGCTGAAATCTGAATATAAATTAAATGAGAACTAGTTATAATATTATTACAATATTTAATTAAAGACTTCATCGATGCTTCATTTACCCCTACCCCATAAACCCTAAGTAAACTTTCAAAGGGCTTTCATAGAATAATACAATATGCACCCCAAGTAATCACAGCCTGGTCACTTTTTATCTGTCCACATCCTCTCATTAGATATTAAACATCTTGCCGGATGTTAAAAAATCAAATACGCTGGGGTCATTTATTCCCACAACTCAAAAACAAACTAATAATTTTAGACAACCCTTCCGTATTTTTTTTTTCTTGAAGTCATGTGTGATGCGATAGTCCATTCAGCCCACATCCAACCTCTTCCGTGAGAACGTTAAATATGTACACGGAGTAGTTCATCGAAAATGGTTTGAACTAAATAATTTTAAGTTTTTGTGAACTTCTAAATATAGTGGAAACGTAAGTTTTTAAAGTCAAATGTCAAAAGTTCATCAATTATCAAATTTATAAGAAAGTGAAAATACAAAAATATTTTTATAGCTCAGTTAATTGAGTATATTTCAATATATACGTACAAATATGGAAAAAAAGAACATTATAACAATGGTGTAAATTTTACTGAAGTCCTACATAATTTGTATTGACATAACTTTTATTCCCATTCAATTTGCAGATAATATTTCTTTGCTAATAGATAGGCGATCTAAAACCTTTACTGATAAATAAAATTGAATTGTCTATATGCAATGTCAAAATAACAGCTTTTTACTAAATGCATATGAAATTATATACGGTTTTTATAAAAAAAAAACACAAATTTTAAAATTGTCATCTGTTTGTCTGTAAGTTTGTTCTGGCTAATCTCCAAAACGGCTGGACTGATTTTGACTGGACTTTCACCGACAGATAGCTAATCTTACAAGAAGTAACTTAGGCTAATTTTATTTTAGAAGAAAAATTAGGATTCCGCTCAAAAAAATTAAAACTTAAGCGAGAAGTCGCTAGTATTATACCAATTAACGAAATGATACCATTTCTATTATTACCCCGTCTGTTCGTACTTAGAGCAGAGGGTGTCCATACACAAAGTAAGCAGGTCGTATAAAAAACTTCTAACTGGGGCCGCGAGTGGACACCTTGAAAGAGTTATTGCTTATGGATGAATAATAAGTAGGGTGGAAAGTATTATCTGATAGGAATGAGCGAAGATATTTGTCTTTAATTACTTTCATGGCATTGGCATGTTTTGGTTAAGTTTTATGGGATAACATGTTCACAAATAAAATTATGTAAGCGAAGCTTAAGAAAAAAGTTGATAAATGAGCTTAAGCTAATACAGTACAAATATAGGTAATATTATTCATGAATTCCTAAATAACTCTTTAATAAGTTATTAATTACGAATTATTATTTTATAATTATCATTATTTTTAAAACACACGTTTATTTATTGAAAAACATAAAAATTATAGCAATCAAAACAATATCTTTAATCTAACTTCGTTAGCTCTTCAAAAATAATTTAAATACAATCATTTTATCATAAAATGCTTTACACTATTTTATTCCCACGTTAGAGTCATTAGAACGTTTTTGTTTAGTTTTTATGCATCGGATCCCTCACGCCTCTCCCTCAGCTACAGGTAATCGATAAAAAATATAAAAGCACCTTCATGTAGGTACACTTTTTATAAAAGTCTTGTTTGTGTGTAAAAAAATAATAAAACAGGCGATATTTCTGTATAGAAAATGGGCATAAAGTAAATTTATTACCTAACTTAAATATTATAAACTAGCGGCTCACTATACGCTTCTAGAAAAACAAAAACAAGTCTATCCCTCGGGAACCGTACATATTTACGGGAAAAAAGTAGCCTATGTGTTATTCTGATGTATGAACTATATTATTGTAAAGTTCCATTAAAATCTATTCAGTAGTTTTTGCGTGAAAGAGTAACAAACATCCATATATCCTCACAAACTTTCGCATTTATAATATTGATATAGATTACACCACTAATTACATCAGCACCAGATTAGGTACCTATTCGTATAAGCATTATTTATCTTTTATGGTAACTTACAAATATATTATAAAACAACATTTCATATTTCAATTAGTAAAATTAAAACCAACAGCCGTTTTATCATTTTGAGCTTTGTCAATAAAGAAACAATAAAAACAAAAATTATATTCTATCAAAACAGAAAAAATATTAATAAAACAAATTATACGGCACAATAAAATCGGAATGACGGCTCGACACATGCTATTTCCGATTCGTTGGCCTAAAATCAGTTACAATTAAAAAAAAAACACCCACATCCTCACCCAAGACCCAAGATGACAATTAAAAAGAAATAAAACAAATCCCTGCGGTCGTCAATGTCAATGTTATAAAAAGGCGGGAAAAAGCACAACTGGCGTTTGTTTATTTACGCTACGTAATAAACAAAATTCGTGTAACGATATTTATCTATATCTATATTTAATATTATAAAGAGGTAAGATTTTTTTTCTGTTTGAAAATGGTTTGAGATCCTGGGAAGGACATAGGATAGTTTTTATCCCGTAAATCATCCCTTAAGGGGGTGAAAAGGGGGATGAAAGTTTGTATGGGAAAGCAACCTAGGGACTAACCCGAGCGAAGCGAGGTTGAGTCGCTAGTCTATTATAACTTTATGAATCTATTTTTTTTATTAAAACCTCGAAATATAAAGTCTTATTTGTTAAAAAGTTTTAATTTATTTTCTCAACGAATGAACTAGTACTCGTCGTAGCTTAAATACGTTGAGCTTTTTCAGCATGAGTAAGTAACTGACTCATATTGAGATTAGATTGAGATTGAGCAAAAATGCTCTATTGTAAGTTATAAAAATTGTAATATAAATTTAAAAAACTCGGCATTTTTTTCTTTCGCGAAAAACTAAGACTATATGCGGCTTAAATCTTAATTTATTTACAATATTAATTCGTTATAATTAAAGTTACTCTAAATATGATTTAAATATGTAGGTATTTCCGATAAAATTATAAAATAGATAGGCAATAACTGCCCGATGTTCCATAGAGATATATAGATATTTTTTCTAATATAATACAACAGGTGGCAAAGGGTTAAAAAGTAATAATTTAAAGCTCATTGACCAGAGAAAGCGTGACAAACAGACAATCCAAACATGTGGTAGGAACGTGAATTAGTAAGAAATTGAAAGTTAATGGCTTCCTCGGTATTGTCGGTTATTAATTATTTTACGCCTTAAAAGGGTAAGAAAAATAGAAATTAAAAAATATATTGGATTTTTTTTTGTATATAATCACCACAGTTGTTTTAATATCACTAGCTCTTGCCCGTGGCTCCGCTCACCTAGTTTACGTATTTTATGTCTTTAAAGTACTCGTAGTTCCAGAGATTAGCGCGTTCAAACAAGCAATAAGACAAACTCTTAAATTTTATATAATTTTAGATGCAGAAGGAAAAGGGAAGCTGGCGGCATTACACCACGGTGTCTCAGAAATCACCACCGAACCACTGGCTTTTGAGGGTAAAAGGGATAGATCAAACCACACACTTGTGCTAATCTCATTGAGATAGGCCCATGATCGAAATCATTCCGGACGACTTATTATTGTTCCTTACTAACAGTACTTTAACAGCTTTATGTTATCTATAACTAAAATTCGGTGTTTACTAATCTATACAGATAAATAAAATTGAAATGTATGTTTGTAATGTCAATATAACAGTTTTTTACCAAATACATATGAAAGTAGGTAGTAGGAAAGGTTAATCTCCGAAAGGGATGAACCGATTTTGACAGAACTTTCACTTGCAGATAGCTGATGTTATAAGGAATAACTTAGGCTACTTTTATTTAAGAAAAGGGATTAGGGTTCCGCACAAAAAACTAAAATCCGTGTTAGGTACGCGGATTTTGATTTAGGACGCACCCGAGCGAATCGAGGGTAAGTCGCTAGTGACTTAATAAATAATAACGTAGGGGGAAGTCCCGTAACGCCGGACGGCACCTAGTGTCGGACACTCGCATAATCTCAAAAAGTGACAACGTAATAGATTTGGAAATCGATGAAAGGGGTGCGGGGGAACTAAGCGATACAGGGTCACGGGATGCAATTTGATAATAACGTGAGCAGCCACGGTGAGAGTGGAAGATTGCTGTTTTTGTCGGGAAAGCGCTGCATGACATAAATTTCAAGGGAGTGTTACTGCTTTAGTTTTATTTTTTAAATGTTTATGTTAGTTGTTAATAAAGATAAAGTTCCATTGTAATTCGTAGACTGTGAAGGTTTTTATTAGTTTTCTACAGTTTTAGTATGAAACACGTCATTTGTGGGTATCTCTTGTCCCCTAGTACCGGACACTAAGATGTCCCTTAAGACCGGACAGTTTACAAGTTCTTTTTTACTAAGCAAATATAGTTATTATAATAGTTATTGTACGTTGTTTAATGGGATAGCAAAACAAAGATTTGTCGAAAAGGAGAAGAAGAAAAAGAAAGGAGAATGGGACCAACAAAGTTTACAAACTGCAATAGATGAGGTTTTGTCCAAAGTAATGAGTTTAAGGAAAGTTTGAACGCCCTACAACATTCCAAAAAGCACGCTACGTTGCAACCAAAAATCGGTAGATTCACTAATACCTTCTCACCCGAATATGAGCAAGTTTTAGTACACCACGTAAAAAATTGGTATTGTCTGCCGCTGCCGCTACTCCATTTCCATTAAAAGGAGTTTCCGAAGTGATCATTAGATTTGGTGAAGCTACGAAGATCCTCCATCATTTAGTAGCTTATCTACATTCTGCAATACAGAGCTCTCCAATAATTTTGTATCAGAAGGATCAACAGACCCTCATAGAAAATCTGCTAATGAACCAATAATTAGTAGTACCAGTAGTGTGCTTAGAGGACCACGGTAAAGACTGGATACAATGCTCCAGCTGCCTAAATTTGGCTCATAAAACATATGCAAGCATTCCTGAAAATGGAGATTCTTATATGTGTTATCAATGCATGACGTTTTGATAATATCCGGCGCTTGAGGTTCGAAGCTAAGTCTGTCCGGTACTAGGTGCCAATGGCAGAGATTGTGCTGTGTCTTACCAAAACTTACTGAAGGTTTCTGAATATGTCTATGTAGAAATTGTGTTTTTGTTAATTTATTTTGATGTTATAATTTGTTGACTTAAGTAATTCATAAATAAAGTTACATTTTTTGTAGTAGTTTTTGTTTTATTTTCGGAAAACCTTAGGAGTCCGCCACTAGGGGACTTCCCCCTACATATAATCTATCTATCTATCTATACATATAATAAAATTTTTATTGTGTCGAATCTGTACATTAAATATTTTTTGGAAAATCTTATTGAAATAATATTATCGAACCGACCGAATCTGTTTATTTATAATTTTATTAATTACCGAATCTGTAATTTTAAGAATATTTGTCTGTCTGTCTGAGAACGCATCACGAGAAAACCTCTGAACAGATTTTGATGAAATTTGGTATGATGATAATTTATCCGGTTATCCGGGTCAACATATAGGATACTTTATACTGCAGGAAAATATCTCATCTCTGTGAAATCTAAAATAAACGTTAAAACTTAACTAAAAATAAAAATAAATATTTGTATATAATAAAAGTACAAATTACACAATGACTAAATAATTTCACCTGTCAAAAGACAAACAATCTGCCAATACATCAATATTTACGTGTTGAGGTTATTGACCTTTTAGTTTTTATAAAAATTCGTATACACTTTATTACGTCGGAATAAAGTTATTTTTTGTTTAAGCCTATATATAGGTAACAGAGATTATATCCTTTACACAACAAATCGTGTAAAACATAACATACCCTAAGTTCGTTAGTCAAAGTACATTTTAAAATGTATTTTTTTCATTACTTCTTAATATGGAACGCTTTAATGAAATTTTTACCTTTTGTTATTTAGAAATAGGGTGTATATTCATTTGACTGTTAACTTTTCTTGTCCATCAAAGGTAACATCTGCCAAGCAGCTGCCAAACCGAGATTAGATCGAGTTGTCCGTTCGAATCAGGGTGGACGTTAGAATTTAAAAGGGTTAATAGTTTTTATCACGATTTCAAATAAAAAAATGGTTCAATTTATAAAGGAAGAAAATGCGGTATAAAATTATCTTAGAAAAGCCTTGTTCATTTGCTTGAATGTGTACACTTCAAGCAAATGAAGCAAAATTTTTATTTTATTTTATATAACCTCAAACACAAAAACTATAATTACTAATTTTTATATATACCTACTTAGTTTTACGAAAACATAAAATCTCTTACTTATATAAATATAATTTTATACTTTATTGCCAAGTGCAAAAAATAAATGACTTTAATGCCGATATAAAAAGTATTGATGTTTCAGAATGGACTTTACGAGTTGGAAACTACATATGGCTGTTGTGCAAAAAGTTGGCCTTTTATGTTAATAATATGTTTGTTAGTCCCACTTAACTGTTGACTCTATACTAACTATAAATATTAATAATTTTATTCCATTTTTGATCCAGTTTTTATGACATTAGTATTAATAATGCATTAATTTATTCTAAAGATAGTTCATAAACGAAACGTACAATATTTTTTTAGAAACGTCAACGTAATAATTTGTCTTTTAATATGTCATAATTCCAGCTTATTGGTACATCTAGTTATAATAAAGTATAGTGTAATTAGCACATTGTAAAAGTGTCGCTCTACATTGTTTCAATAACACATTTGAATTCATATTTACTCGGTCATTTAAGAAAAAAATATGACTCAATCAACTGTTATTTATAAAAATTATTTATTATATCCTGTATGTGATTGGCGCGACCTACTTTCAGTTATTATGAGTTGACTTGTTGGTGCAAAAAGCCAGCATTCTACGCCTAGACACAAAAAAATTACCGAATGACAGCGCGCGAAATGTGGCCGCGAAAAATTGACGATGCAACCGAAATAAACATGGCGGTCGCGATTCGGCGCTAGCCGCCTATTATAAATAATTAATGATTCCGCCCGCTCTTATGCACGATAAAATGCCATTACGGTTTTCATCGGGGATTTGCAAAAAACATCGAAAACCGCCGTCGTCCGAACCCGTCTGAACAAAAAACACGCTTAAAAGACTGCGCGGGCATCGCTGAAATTCCCGCGATTTCTTATTGCCGCCCGGTCATTTGACTGGACCATTATGTGTGGAATTAACAACGGCAAAAAAAATACCAATTCGATAAAGGTATATTTGTGCTGTCGGCGACAGTTTTTGTCATATCACTGTGTATATGGAAAGGGCACCAGCGACATAATTGCTACTATAAATATTGCTCATGAAAATTCAGGCGGACATTATGGAGAGCGACGAGGACGCCTGAAGAACAGCCATACTTGGCACTCCTGATATGACAGTTTATTTTATGCAATAGATAAAAAAAAGGTCTATAACGCTCACAGAGGACAAAAACCCAGTCATCGTGACTCGCGCTCCTTTCATACGAGGTAAGCGGCGCGTTAATATTTAGAATGACAGATGCGTCACTGAAGTCTGATCCAAACGGACGGTACAAATAAAAAGCTACCGCAAGACAATTAAATACGATTTGCATATTCACACACAGGCATTGTTACTCGATAAACACAAAGGAGTTGAAAAAAAGGAAGAAAAAATATACGAGTCTTACTGTTTGCGGACGCGTCTTTGCCTCTTTTCATCTCTTGTAAATTCGTTTTGTATAGTTCGTTCATAAAAAAGTCAAGTACAGATTAATTATAAATAAACATTGTTGTGTTTACAGTTTAAACCATATTTTCATAACAATTCTATGTTTTTTATATACAGTATAATAATATTAATATCGTCAGTAAATATTTTCTACAATAAAACGTTAAGTAATACTTAGAAATTTTTGATTACCTAAATGAAAAAAAAACTTGGCCATAGATCACTCAAGAAGAGAAAGTGGGACTCAACTTCAAGTATTAAGTTTTTTTTTAAAGTACCTATGTATGTTATGACACGATATCGTTGCCAGTCATGACATAATAGCAATTAATAAAAGTCAATTAATATATTTTTTTTTATTTTTTTTTATGATTAGGTTATACAAAATAATCAATTTATTTCTCATTCTCTCAAGAAAAAGCAATTTTAAAGTAGCGTCGACTGCAACTTTTAAGTTATTTTTTTATCAAACCAATAAGACAATATTAAAATTATTATTTCTAATGAAAAAGTATTTACTGCTATGTAGTTTTGAAAAAAAAAATCATTCAAATAAAGTCTTTAAAACAGACGTTTAAATTTTTTATTACATTAAATATCTATAAAACATAATCTATACAGATAAATAAAATTGAAGTGTCTGTTTGTAATGCCAAAATAACATCTATTTACTAAATGCTTATGAAATTATATACTCCACTTATAAAAAAAACACAATTTAAAAAAAAATGTCTGTCTGTCTGTTTGTTCCGGCTAATGTACGAAATGGCTGAACTGATTTTGACGGGACTTTCACGGGCAGATAGCTGATGTTATAAGGAGTAACTTAGGCTACTTTTATTTTAGAAAAAGAATTAGGATTCCGCTCAAACAAATTGAAACGTACCTAGGGGCGCAGCCGAGCGAAGCGAGGGTGAGGCGCTAGTTATTAATACATATATTTGTTGAACTAGTTCAATTTACCCATTAATCTCATATTTAAGACATTTTTCAAACTCTTAAAGTCAACACTATCAATTCACTTTACAAGTTAAACATTACTTCTTGTGGATATGATGTTATGCGATATGGCGTAAAAATTTAAAGAAATCTACATTATATGCAGATCAATGTGCCTGACTAATGTTAAGTGACGACATAATACAAACTGTAAAGTAAATGTATCACTACATATACATAGTATAAAACAAAGTCGGTTCCCGCTGTCTGTCTGTCCTTATATACCTACGCTTAGATCTTTAAAACTACGCAACGGATTTTGATGCGTTTTTTTAATAGATAGAGTGATTCAAGAGGAAGGTTTATATGTATAATACGTGCATATTATAGTACAGAAAAGCCGAGAAATTCAAAGAATTGTATTACATACTAACCGTTAAAACGTACCTAGGGACGAACCCGAGCAAAGCAAGGGTGAGTCGCTAGTATAACATAAATAATACTTAATTATATTATAAATTAGCGGCTCATTCTCGCTTCTCTCGGGTTCGTCCGTAGTGAAAAACAAAAACAAATTTATCCCACGGGAATCGTACATTTTTCCGGGATAAAAGGAAGCCTATGTGCTATTCCAGGCTATTATCTATCACTGCGCCAAATTTCATCCAGATCTGTTCAGCCGTTCTAGCGTGATTGAGTTCGATGTTTATCCATCCATTCAAACTTTTGCATTTATATACATAGTAGGTAGTAAGAAGATTAATCTATACATATAATAAAATTCTAACTGACACGAATTTTTGTCTGTCTGTCTGTCTGGGAACGCATCACGAAAAAACTACTGAACAGACTTTGATGAAATTTGGTATGATGATAGCTGGTTATCCGGGTCAACATACGAGTATAGCATAATTTTTACTACGGGAAAATATCTCAACACTAAGAAATCTATATAAAAACTACGTTAAAAAGTAACGAAAATGATAAATATTTATTGATTTATTGATTAATATATTGTTATAATATTTAATAATATTATTACAATAATACTAGCATTATAATTTACATATTTTTTATTCAATCTTGGCGAAAGATCAATCGACAGCAAATGTAATTTTTTCCAACAGATAAGACGTCTCCTTAATAACTCGAGCGGCTCCTTCCCGTCTGGGCGCAAAAAATATTGCATAAAAGTATCGCACCGAACCTTAATAGAAATCCGTACGGCGATATAAGAACTGTACTGTTTTTTTATTTATCTACTCCATCGTTATATTTTCCATAACTAGATTTATTCTTAATGATAATATTTTTTATCTAAAACATTAATATGTAACGTTTTTTTCTTTCTACCATTTTCAAGTAAACAAAGAACAAAAAAATTATTATAAAAATAAAAAGAAGCCCAACTGCATTAAAAGCGAAGTAATAAGAAGGGAGCAAGTCAAAGAAGAAAAATAGTATTATGTTGTCATAGACATACGTTTTATCCTTGATGCGAGTCTTGCTACGTGTATGTATAAATCATCGAATTTGGTTAAGCCGTTTAGTAAATACGAGGGAACATAGGATCGGACATACATACATACAGGTCAATCAAAGGAGAATATAGTTAAATCTTTCATTTTTTACTCGACGCAATCCTAGATTTTAGTCTTACTATTAAGAAATCGTAATAAAAAAAATGTAACATAGCAATAAGAGTCTAGTCACAGAATTTTTTAAAAAGTATTATAAACTAGCGGCTCACCCTCGCTTCACTCGGGTTCGCCTCCAGGAAAACAAAAACAAACCTATTCCACGGGAACCATACATTTTTCCGGGATAAAAAGTAGCCTATGTGTTATTCCAGACTATAATCTATCTCTGTGCCAAATTTCATCCAGATCCGTTAAGCTGTTCTGGCGGAAAGAGTAACAAACATACATCCATACATCCATACTCACAAACTTTCACATTTATAATATTAGTATAGATTGACATAAACTTTACCTTTGCTTTAATTAGTCTGTGGCGTATTAGTTAACCTAACAGTTCCTCACATTCCCAAAACAAAGTCAACCACAATCGTTTTTGCACTTTTTAAAGATCGCAACTTAATCGATTTAAATGGATACGATGTTTTATGGTTTTATAATACCTTTATAGGCCTCCTCTTATGTAATATATTTACGTATTTATGAGATGACAGAAAAGCAGACAATCGTATCGATGCATGCTTTTTGCTAGCACATATTGCGATTATCATTAAAGTTATCATTGAAAAAAGTTAAAAAACAGATACTAAATAGTCTTCCATTTTAGTTTTACAGAATATATTAACTGATGCACACACCATTTCTTTTTGTCTTTCGAAATATTTTAGTACTTTAAACTTATAAAACAACTCCTTTAAAATTACGAAAATCGATGGATTTCGTGAGCTTGCTGGAAAGAGACAAAGGAGCAAACATTCAAATACAATAAAAACCTTCAGTGGGAATCGAACCGTGGATTTCTGGTGCAAATACACACTCTGACGACATGACAGATGGCCATCAAACACTGACATTTTAATTTTTTGCATAATTTTTTCACTTAATAATATCGTCAACATAGCATTTGTTTACAATCAATAATAACTTGAAATAAAAAAATAACTTGAAGTATTAATTATGCGTTTACATTGTATGAATACACAATTTGTGTCATAAATATTATTTAAACTTTACTACTAGATTGCGCCATTGCGCTTCACGACAATAAATTTAATAAATATAGTAAGATACTAGTGGCTCACCCTCCAAGAAACAAAAACAAATCTATCCCACGGAAACCGTACATTTTTCCGGGATTAAAAAGTAGCCTATGTGCTATTCCAGACTATAACCTATCTCTGTGCCTTTCATCCAGATCCGTTCATCCGTTCTGGCGTGATTGAGTAACAAACATCCATCCATACATCCATACTCACATTTATAATATTAGTATATATTAAGATTTTAGACTGTTTAAGTCTAACTTTGAACATGTATTAAACATACGGAACACATCAAAGACGTTTCATGCTTGTATTCTTTTAATCAGGCCCCCATTTTGTTTTAGCGTTTTTCAAACATGGTTATAGTTTATTATACAGAGCGCCAAGCTTCTTTTTTAGTTTCATTTACATAAAACTTTTTGCTTAACTTATTATTCATTCGTGAAAAAATTACAAGTGCCTGCAAAATATTATACGGTGTTGATAAGAAAAAATTAAATGGTTTCTCATTTTATAAAACAATGACGGTGTAAAAAAATTCTCTTCGTCATTATTTTATGATGTAGCGACAGACTTTTGTTTTGAAAAGATTCTTTTAGTTTTTATATTTTGTTTGGATGTTTCTTGGTGGAAAAATAAATATTTACATTGATTATTTATAGTGTCTGTTTGGATTTTTTAAGATAACAGTCAGAAGACATGGCTACTGAATAATAATAATAATAATAATGACCGACTTCGGCCACGGCGGCCACCCTGTTGAAAAACTCCAATAGGATCCCATCATTCTATTGGAGTTTTTATACAGGGCAGTCTCATTGAGACTAGCCATCTGCGTAGGAGATATTATAGTGCACAAGTGTACGCGCAGACACAAGTGCACTCTCTATTCCTGTCACTCTCATACTACATGGCTACCCAATAAATATTACGAAATGCTAGAAGGAAAGCGGATATTGGAGTGCCACACCACTACGTTCATCTACAATAAAAAAAAGAATAAAACCTTGTCAAAAATCACTTTGAAGTACATTTAGTAAAATAAGTTTCACTAATATGCATTAGATAATTAATAACAAAAATATTACTAACTCTATTATCGCGGGTAAAAAAATATTATAAACTAGCGACTCACCCTCGCTCCGTTCATGTTCGTCCCTACTTACGTTTTAACGTTTAGTATAGATTTTTCAGAGAGATATTTTCCCTCAGTAAAAAGTATCCTATATAATACTTTCTTAGATTTACGCGAATATTTGACATTTAAATAAAACTATCTTTTCGGATTTTTTCGCGGATTTATTTTGATTATTGGTTCCCGACGTTTCGATTGCCTTTGAGACATCTAACACCTCAGTCTCTCCCGTGACCATGATTGCTGTAAAGCAATCGAAACGTCGGGAACCAAAAATCAAAATAAATCCGCGAAAGAATCCGAAAAAATAGTTTTATTTAAGTATCCTATATGTTGACCTGGATAACCAGTTATCATCCTACAAAATTTCATCAAAATCCCTCCAGTGGTTTTTCTGTGATGCGGTCATAGACAGACAAAAATTCTAAAAACTATAGATTCGGCATCTGTATAGATAATAATATGTATTTCAAAAAAATATTTAATGTACAGATTCGGCTTAGCTACAATTCTATTACATATATAGGAAGCTAGGTAGGTATACCTATCAATTTTCTAAGTGTAAAAGCCGGTTTAGACGAAGACGCTATACATGGTACACTCAGTGTATACACCGAGTGTCTTTGTGTGAACGAGAGTGCCTTTAATTTCACAATTAATTTTAAGTTGGCTTTAAAAAATTACAAATTTTTGGTCATTTATGGTCATTTATGGTCTAAGAGTGGAATAGGTTATTTTTTATCTTGACATACCAAGTCTTCCCGTGGGATATTAGTCTGTGGCGAAAACCTACCTAAAAAAAACACGCCTAAGAGAAGATAAGGCAAGTTACTAGTTAATAGCTCGAGCAACTAGATCACGGGTTCGATTCTCACAGGATACAAAGTTTTGTTGAAGAGATACATATTTCTATTCTCAGATATAACTCGGTATTCTATACGGGAACACGTATTGCTTTGCTATTGACGTAATGTTGATTTAAAAACTTACATACGAGTATGTACATATGTACTCGTAACTCGACATTAAAACGCGCGAACTCCTTTCAAGTATGTTCTTTCTTTCTTTCTTTCATAAGCGAGAATGAGAAAGAAGATTTGTAGTTATCTATACATATTATAAAATTCTAACTAAGCCGAATCTGTACATTAAATATTTATTTGAAAATCTTATTGAAATAGACATTATTATCGATGCAGAGGCCGAATCTATAGTTTTTAGAATTTTTGTCTGTCTGTCTGTCTGTCTGTCTGTCTGTCTGTCTGTCTGTCTGTCTGTCTGTTACCGCATCACAGAAAAACCACTGGAGGGATTTTGATGAAATTTGGTATGATGATAGCTGGTAAATGATATATGCCATCAAAAGCAACATTTGAAACGTATTTTTAGTTCAAATCATCTAACTTTTCATACGTTTCCAAATTCCACAGTTTGTTCTGTTAACAAAAATGTTTCATAATATGATAGTATTTTTAGTAAATAAACTTTTCTGTTTAGGCATAGATATTAATTAAAAAAATTACATCATTAAGTTCCATCAACGTTCTCTAGTTTCTTACAACGCTTAGGTAATTATTTCCTAGATCTATTTTTTTTTTTTTTTTTAATAATATTTTACAGTTTTTCCATTGATATTGAATTAATATCAGCGCATTCTTAAATATCACACAGGTTTAAAAGTTGTATACGTAAAAATAGATTATAGTTTATGAAATAAAAAATATTTTAATATTAAATATTTATGGCATTTTTGCTTAGAAATTATTGTTACTTTTATTTATATGAGCTACTTTTTAACTCGATACATCAAATAAAAAAATCGTTTCGGATTTTTCGCAGATTTATTTTGATTTTTGGTTCCCGACGTTTCAATTATAATTTTGTGATAGGCTGTCTGTAACACCTATATAATGTCTTTGAGACGTCTAAAACCTTAGTTCCCGTGACCATGGTTGCTGTAAAGCATTCGAAACGTCGGGAACCAAAAATTAAAAGAAATCCGCGAAAAAATCCGAAGAAATGGTATTATCTAAATGTCAAATATTTGCATAAATCTAAAAAAGTATTATCGGTACATCAATTTTTCCCGTGTGATATTAGTATACTTAGTATAAAAAGTTACTTAAACGCTCGCAGAGTGTAATTAGGGGTCATTAGGTTTATGATATGTTAGATATACATACATACATACAAAGATATTCTTTGCTATTTACATTATTTTATCGAGCAACATCGCATGTAAAAGTAGTATAAAAGTAACGCTATACAACTGCAAGTTTTTGCTCAACCATGTGAGTGTCGTTTTTCCAACGTTTCCACGGTTTTTCCGACCTCCATACAGACTCTAGTTTTTGTTATCATCTGCACATGGATTAACTGGTCTTGAAACTTGCGGTTAAAATAAATAACTTTGCCATTTTCAGTAAAGTATCTTTTATTTATTACATCTCTTTGAAAGTGATCTGTTTCTTCTTACTAGTTTATTTATTTTATGTATTTATTTAAACAATATTAAATTAGAATTTTACAAGCAGTGAAAAAATAATCCTGGTTGAGGTTTTTGTGAGCTACATCTTATCTCATGTCCTTTATTAGAATTTACAATTTTATTTATTTATTTTACTTAATTTAATATATCTTTATATATTTATTTTAATTTAACACATTTTTTATCATTTTCTTTTCATATATTTGTATATAGGTACATAAATATTTTTTTATAGTTGCTTGTTTATATTAAATTATAATAAAGAAATCATAAACATTGTACTAGTAAAGTCGATTAGTATGTCGATAAGTAATACATTAAAAAGTCCAGCACCTTAATATGCAACAACACTATTAAACAATAAATATCTTTTTTATTTATCACGTTTGTATTACTTTCTATAGTTATTATACGTTCACAATAGATCAAGACTGTCCCATCCAAGTTGCATTAAGAAGCAGAATGGCATACAAAAACGCTACGTTAAGACAAAGCGGCCCCGATGGTGAAGAAAAACACAAATTACCTCAACGGCTTCGAATCCCAGCTCATGTGATGTGAATTCTCTTTGAAGTGCCTCAGAACAGTCGTATAGAAGTGCTATGTGTGATATGTATAAGTTACCTACATAATATATTTCATTGCTTTTTTTTTAAATTAATTTAAAAAACGAGGCCTTTGATGTATAAATAATAATGTTAAATTTAAAACAATTATGAATTTTCAACAGTATTTGAATTATTTCATTCTTTTCGCTTTCTATTGTATACGGTGAGAATATAATGTCTCCTCAAATATTTTTAGACGTTTTAATATTATCGAATTATTCATATTACAATATAATACACGAAAATCAAGATTTATAAAATTATAAAATTTATAAAAATACTCCAATACGTATCCCGAGGGTTTCTTAAAACGCGCCTAAAGTATACTATGTTGTATGCCATAAAATTAATTGTAAAAACTTAATTCCTTACAACTTCATCATTTCGATTTTTTTTTTAATTTGCAATATAATAAAAAATATAATTTATTTCTGTAATAATATCGATAAAATGCTCAATTCCACTTCCTTATTTCATGTCTGTGGCCACTTTGTTTTTGCGTAATGTTTATCATTCGGAATTGCTCGCAAAAAAGCCGCTGATTGTTGTAGGAAATGCAGGTACAAAAACATGCGTTTTCATTTGTTGCAATCGATTTGGTTTTGTCTTCTAGCGAATGAGATTTTGCTTATTTGTCATCTTAACTTTTATAATTAGATAGTGAATCGATACATTGTAAACTAGCGATTTACCCTCGCTTTGCTCGGGTGCGTCTCTAGGTACTCGGATTTTGTTCACTATTTCATGGCTTTTAATTTTATTGCGCGGTACCCTGATTCTTTTTCTAAAATAAAAGTTATTGCTTATAAAATTAGCTATCTGTCAGTGAAAGTCCCGTTAAAATCGGTCCAGCCATTTCGGAGATTAGCTGAAACAAACAGACAGACAGATACAATTTTAAAAATTGTTTCAATCTTATTAGCGCCGTATATACTTTCATATGCATTTAGTAAAAAAGCTGTTATTTTGATATTACAAGCAGACACTTCAATTTTATTTATCTGTATAGATAATTTTTTGTTATTAAAGATTCAGATTATAAGACATATTTTGGAATGTTTCTAAATATAACCGCTAACTCGCCTAGAATTCTCAAAGTTTTAATTGTATAGATAGCTGAGGATGGGATAAAAAGTGTTGACTAATTACAACAAACAATTTTTTTGTTGTTCTAATGTTTTTTACCGGTGGTAGGACTCTGTCAAGCCTGAGGAGTCCGACTGGATGGGTACCACCCCCTTGTCTATTTCTGCCGCCAAGCAACAATGATTGCATTGTTGTGTTCCAGTTTGAAGGATAAGGTAGCCAGCGCAATTACAGGCAAGAGGCATATCATCTTAGTCCTCACAGTGACAACGCACCTGCGGCTCTGCATTTCTGTTACCTAAAACCTAAGTTCATGAACCGTAGGTGTTATGGGCGACAGGTACTGCTTTCCATCAGGTGGTCTGTCTGCTCGTTTGTCACTGATCCTCATTAAAAAATAAATAAAAATCGTAGATTATAAATTAGTTCAAAGTTTCAATTATATTCATAATGCAAAAGAATAGGTCTGAGTAGCTTTAAAAGCTTATAAGGGTTTTCTAATATACCTATAATAATGTTTGGAATCGATGTGATATTTTCTACTAGTGAATGATTGCTTATTTTTCATTATATGCTATTTTTTTATCTAGGGATTCATCCCTTTTTAACCCACTGCTAGGAACGAAGGCTCGTTCCCTTCAATATATATTTCATATAATATTGTCATAGTACATATACGTATACATATAATTCAGTAGTAAATTAAGATTGTAATTTTTTTTCCTCTTAAAGATCCAGGTTCTACAATATTTTCAAAGTAAATAACAGTAAGTATGATCGCTAATTCGCTATGCTTTTTTCTTTATTGCATTACTGAAGTCGGATACAAAATGGTCAAAACAAAAAAATATATTCGCTTAATTTTGTAATTGATTAAAATTATCAGATAAAAGTTTCAAAATCTATTTACAGTTCGAAAGCTCTGAGGAGCTTTGAAGTAAAAAGCTTTGAAAGCTTTATAATAAGAATATTCTAATATTAAATAATCGATGTCATTTTTTACGAATGAGATTATACATATTTTGTTATGTAATTAATAACTAAATTGATTTTTTTTTTAAAGATCCAGATTATAAAATAAATTACAAAATATTTATTAGTATCATCGTTAACACAATTGTTATTGTAATTTTTTTTTATCAACCGTTTTCCAAAAAGGAGGAGGTTCTCGATTCGACCGTATATATTTTTTTTTATATAGCTGTGTATAAGTCTGACATTTTTATGACATAGATAAGCCTAATTTTGTAGCTTGAAGTTTTAAAGTAAAAGCTTATGCTAGATGCGAATTCTAAAGTCATTATAAGTATTTTTAGAGTACAGAAGATTTAATATCACCCATCTTTTCGATAAGTAGATAATAAGTTTGTCTAATTAACCGCGTATTTTACTACCAAGACCTTTAAATAAGTGTATTAAAAAAATTAATTACACTTCTTTAAGGTATTCTTTAATTGATCATTCTACAGCACACTATTAATTTCTAAAGGTGCTAAATACCAAAGCTGTTTTCTTCACATATACGAGACCATGTCGTAAAATGACGCTTGATCATCTTTTACATCCCAGTTTGGCAAGTATTATGCAAAATGGTAAAATATGTTAATAATTACACAAAGTATTAATGTTAGGTAATAAAAATTAGAATAATCATGTAAATGAATGAATATTTATATCAATAGTTGTTTTTTGCTACGAGCACATGTAATGGTAAATGGATGTTAGCAAAAAAAATTGTATTTTATCAATGTTGTCTTAAGTTTTAAATATGCGAGGTTTTGTTTTTGGTTAAATAAATTAAATTTTCGCTGTAAAAAATCTGAATGTACAATAAAAGTACATAAAATTAGATTTATCTGTACTAAGCTGAAGAGTTTGTTTGTTTGAACGAGATAATCTCAGGAACTAATGGTTGGAATTGAAAAATTCTTTTTCTATTGGATAGTCCATTTATCGAGGAAGGCTTTTATTATATTGAGACTATATATCATATATCATCCCGGAAATGTACGGATCCCGTGGGATAGATTTGCTGTTGTCTAGGGACGAACCCGAAGCGAAGCGAGGGTGAGTCGCTAGTTTACAAAGGAAATTACAAATATACTTAATTATATATTATACAAAAAAAATGTCCACTTAATTATTACCGTACAAGTCATGTCCGCATGGAATTGTGGCAAGAATGCTAGCCGCATTCCTACGCTAAATGGCTATGCCGATTCTTTAGGCGAAGAATGAGCCAGCTCTTCTGTCACCAGTAGAGGCGATATGACGAGGTGTTATGTCTTTTAAGAAGTTTTTAGCACTTTGACTCCATGGGCCAAGGATTCTACAGCAAAATATGGTATCAAAACTTAATTTTGACTAAGAGAACGTATAGAAATAAAATATATTTTTATTTCAAACCCCTCTCCAACTAAAGATTTATACTTTGCGAAATCAAATATTATTTATGTCAGTTCTGAGGCGAAAGTGCAGTTACGAAAATAATAATCTATAACGTAACACTATATAAAAAGTTGCTATACATAAGTTAAATAATTAGACTAGATATTTCATAATAAACTTTTTAATATAAATGTTGCAAGTAAACAAAATGTATTAATCAATTATGAAGGTGCGAAATACTTCTGTAATATCTCAATTTATTCACACCCTAAGAATATCGACAGTACCCGCCATATTAGGGCAGTCACTATGCTGGCAATTTTCATTACATACGCATTGTAAATAAAAAAAAACCACACGCTCCTTAATAAAAATATAGTGTTTTTTTATAAATTATAAAAAAGTCATAAGTCTAAGTTGATAACTTCTTTTTAAGTATGTATAATTATATATATATATATATATATATATATATATATATATATATATATATATATATTAAATTGATGAAATATATTTTGGCGCGTTCATGTTTTTTTTTATTAAGAAGTTAAATGACACTGTTTTTAAAGGTACATACGAATTTAAGTAAATGTAGAGTCTTGTTAACTAAAGTAAGTCAAAACTAAGTAAAAAACTTTTAAAGTTTTATATTATATTATAAAATTAATAAATATGTATTATGATTAAGGGTTTCAATCTTAGAGGATTTTTATTTTAAAATTATGCTGAATTTATAATTTCACCCATTTATGTTACTTAATTATAGGCTTAACTATTGTAGTTCATTACACCATAAAAATTGTCGCACATTTATCCCATAAATGTATCTTCTCATTATAACATTTAAAACGTGTATGAAATTCATCATTAAAACGTAGTGCGGCATTTTCTTTCACATCTCACTAACAAGTTACATTGAAAATTATTAAAAAGGTAAGATCTCGACAGCTTGTTAATTATCCATTATTTACAATATTTTGATAACAAAAACTTGTTTAATCGTGACTTACTGGTTCCATTCACGTTGCGTCCTATTATCTTATTGGACCCATTAGGTTGAGCGGCCGGAGCGTTCCGTCCCGTTTCCTCGCCCGGACTCTCCATATTCCCCTTCTCACTCGCACACATTAACCCGCCAATGAACTTCACTTAAAACATTATAAAACACAGGCTATAAAAATAAAAAAAATAAAAATTAAAGATAAATAATAAATTAAAATGTCAATGTCAAAATTCGCGCGCTCGTCGCGTTCGGATAGTCGCAGCGACGTGTACAGTGTGGAGTACGCGTCGCGACTGAGCGCATCGGGCCGGGGCGAAGCCCTACGGTGCAGCTGCATCGCCCCGCCCAGACCCCCGACCCCTCCACGTGGCCCCACACTTTCCTTGCCCTTACATAAAAAAGAATATAAAGCCCAAATTTCGCTAATGTATGGGTTTGAGACTATGTGAAGGGAAAGGGTTAGGGTCGACGGGTGCGGTGTTTTTTTTGAATAGTAGTTGAAACATTTAAAACTTTAGACATGCAAGTAGCGAACTGTTTGATATTGTTATTATTATCTTTTAGATTTGAAATTATGAAAGCTTTTTGTAATTTTAACGGCGAAGTTTTGTTTATTTATTATTTTTATAGAATATTTTAATGGAGGTAATTTTCTTTAATCTTAAAACAAGACAGATCATATAATTTATAGGTCTATTTTATACTACATATTGTATACGTTTCCTATTGATAGTTAAAGAAATAAAAAATCCAATTTTAGAAATTTTATAAATTAATGTAAGTTCATGTAAATAACTACATTAATCGCAATTCACAACAAAATAAATGGTTCATGAAAAAATTATGACCAATATTTTTAATATTAATAATGCGAAATAAATATTCAGCGATAATATTCTTGTTCTTTCTTAAAGCAGTAATTATGTAGTTTTTACAGAAAGCGTGTAAAGGTTTGTAACCTATATTTCAGTCTTAATGGTTATTTTTTGCAAATCTCGCGGTACCGTTGTCGGCGGACATTTTATACGTTTTTTTTATAGTTTCCACGAACCCGCCGGTTTTGAGGCGGCGGAATTAAGCTTTTGCTGATTATCATTTTTAATTTATTTCGGCACGAATGTGGCGTTTAGTTTTTGCCTTATTCAATTTTATTCAGAGTGGTTCTTAGGTATGTTATTTGAGGTCTAGTAACCCTATTCATAATAATGGGATTTTTTTAAGCTTGTTAGGTCAAACAGACCTTTAAACAAGTTTGTTTAAAGACTAGCTAAAGTCTTGTTGATTAATTCGAATTATTGATTCTGTCTTGCTTATAAAAACTAGCGACTCACCCTCCCTCCGCTCGAGTTCGTCCCTACTTATGTTTTAACGTTTAGTATAAATTTCTCAGAGACGAGATATTTTCTCGCAGCAAAAAGTATCCAATATGTTGACCCGGATAACCAGCTATCATCATACCAAATTTCATTAAAATCCCTCCAGTGGTTTTTCCGTGATGCGGTCACAGATAGACAGAGAGACAAAAATTCTAAAAACGATAGATTCGGCCTCTGTATCGATAATAATGTCTATTCTAATAAGATTTTCCAAAAAATATTTAATGTACAGATTCGGCTTACAATTAGTTAGAATTTTATAATCTGTTATATATAATTTTATAATCTATTTGTTTTATAATCTTAACACTAAAATTGCGAATAACAATGGAATATTTATATTTTGTGAATACTAGATATAGTTACGAGTACTTAAATATAAATATTACATTATATTAATGTAATAAAGATTTAAAAATTTTTAAACCTTTTTCATTTTTATTTTAAACTAGCAACTCACCCTCGCTCCGCTCGGGTTCGTCCCTAGTCCTACGTTTTAACGCTTAGCTCGGAGATGAGATATTTTTTCGCAGTAAAAAGTATCCTATATGTTGACCCGGATGACCAGCTATCATCATTACAAATTTCATTAAAATTTGTCCAGTGGTTTTCCCGTGATGCGGTAACAGACAGACAGACAGACAGACAGACAGACAAAAATTCTAAAAATTACAGATTTGGCTTCTGTATAGATAATAAAGTCTATTTCAATAAGATTTTCCAAAAAATATATAATGTACAGATTCGGCTTGGTTACAATTTTATTATATGTATAGATAAATATAAACGAGTCTTAATTTTTTTTTCTTTTGAGAAACACGTTACCGCGCGTTTGTTTGAACTAGTAGTTGCATCTTTGCAATAACCAGTAGGATTTAAAAATCTTTATATAAGCTTTTTAAATTTGATATGTTATAGCCTATCTAACATCACGTTACGTCTTTTAAATTTGAACCAGTTATACAAAAAAAGATTACACGAGCAGAGCCGCAGACAAGACTAGTTAAATAATAAAAAATCTTTTACATTTTCTCTTAGAAATCCATTTAATTATTTTTGTATTCTAATAATAAAACCGGTCAATCAGATGCACGCGAAGATCTCAAAATATATATCTATACAAAATATATACCTATACGAAATGCTCTTTACACATAATATCTACTTGTAATTGATGAAATGATATTAAAGTGTTAAACGCCTTCACCGTAATAACATATTCTTCGTCACAAACTGCACAACACTTATTCTCTAGCACTGCACTTTACTTTATTAACGTTCTAGGTTGGAATTACAATTAAAGACATTTTTTTATTATAAACTAACGGCTCACCCTCGCTTCGCTTGGGTTCGCCTCTAGACAAACAAAAACAAATCTATCCCACGGGAACCGTACGTTTTTCCAAGATAAAAAGTAACCTATTTGTTATTCTGATGTATGAACTATATTACTGTAAAACTTCATTAAAATCCAATCAGTAATTTTTATGTAGGTACTAAGCTTTATAAGTTAGTATAGTTTTTAACTATCCCACGGGAACTCTTTAATTTTCCGGGATGAAAAGTATCTAAAATATTGACCAGGATATAAGGTACCGCCATGCAAAATTTCATTAAAATCGGTCCAACAATTTTGGAGATTAGCCGGTACAAGCAGACAAACAGACAGAGAAACAAAAAAATTGAAAAAAATCTGGATTTGTTCTATTTCTATTCTTACATCAATCACCTGACTCGTTTTTTAGCATTTTTTTCTATGTACAGACATTCGAACTCTACACTTTTATTATATGTATAGATATTATTTTATTCGCCAGCACACCTTCCTCGCTCGGTATCTACGCAACGGATGGCTTGTTTACCGACTTCTATTATAACTTCAATTTCGAGTCAAAATAAAATCCGAATTCTCTATAAAATAATTAATTCTAAGCGGAAAGAATTAATTGAGATACAAAAATATTTGTATAAATAGTTTTGTAATTTATACCATATAGGTAATATTGCATGTTTCTACTTCATTATATATTAAAAATATCTAAAGTCGGTAACAAAGCTGGCTAAGTGCGGGTGGACTTCACATGTCTTTCGAAAACTAGCTAGGTTCTCTCAGACATGCAGGTTTCCTCACGATGTTTTCCTTCACCGTAAGGCAAGTTGTAATCATGTTAGAAATGATTTGCATATGAAAATATCAGAGGTGCGAGACTCGCAATTTGAACCCGCTTCACTCGGTTTTCCAAGCGAGCGCATTACCACTGGGCTACCGCTGCGTATTGCATATGCATAGTATATTATGCAAACCATAACCACTAATAACGCCTGCCACTCACGTTTTATTTGGAAACGTCTAAAAATTGAGGGTTAAGCTGGATATTTACATCTACCTAACTAAATATAATAATATAGATATTTAGATCCCTACCATAAAAAAAGCTTAATTTAAATTTATCAACACATGTACGACAACCAGACAACAATTCTAAAAGCTATCAATTTGGTTTCTAAATAATAAACAAAGTAAGTATAAATATTTACGAGTAATATCAAATTTCGACCCTGTGACAATTCTACTTCAACAATATTTTTATTAAAACAGATATTTACATACATCTTAAAAAATTAAATGAGCAATTCTTGTATATTTATATTATATGAATAAAAAAATTCGTGTATCTAGGAAACGGCTCTTACGATTTGGATCAAACTTTGGATTTAGATAAAGTTTTATTTTTTAAGTTTATCTATATAGTCTTTTCTGAAAAAAAATCGATTTTTCACAAAAATAAATCATTTTTTATAACTAATTATTTATTAGAACCTTTTTATATCTGCTCTCGTGCGAAAAATGTCATATAGCGCCATCTCGTAAATATTTGTGATACATTGTCGCCAATGTATGACAATCTAATGAACGAGGACCCACGCCGAGCGAAGCTCAGTCGCTCAGGTACTTTATCTATACAGATAAATAAAATTGGAGTGTCTGTTTGTAATATTAAAATAACCGCTTTTTACTAAATCCATATGGATGTATACACGGTACATATTATACCAAAACAACTTTTTTTTTTCAATTTTTGTCTAACTGTCTATTTGTTCCGGCTAACCTCTGAAACGGCTGAACCGATTTTGATGAGACTTTCACTGGCAGATAGCTGATGTTATAAGGAATAACTTAGGCTACTTTTATTTTAGAAAAAAAAATAGGGGACACGAAAAAAATTAAAAGCAAATTAATTAATTAAATTTGTTTTGGGAAGCAACCTAGGGAAGAACCCGAGCGAAGCGAGGGTGAGTCGCTAGTCATTAATAAAAATTATAATATATGTATTATGTATGCGGTGTCATTAGTACACATCTTACTTCTTAGAAATTTTATAAATGTGATAGTTTAGATGTTTGGATGTTTGTTACCCAATCACGCTAGAACGGCTAAACGGATCTGGATGAAAGGCACAGGGATAAATTATAGTCTGGAACAGTACATAGCCTTTTTTATCTCGGAAAAATGTACGGTTCCCGTGGGATAGATTTGTTTTTCGCGAGAGTGAGCCGCTAGTAATAGATATTTTTGTTTGATTAAGACTAATCACGGTATTTAAGAAACACTACTTCCTAATTATACCTTTTAAAGTTTTAATCATAAGATATACCGAATTCAAAGTCACTTAAAGAATATTTTTTCACCTTTAGGTCGAATTTTCTCTATTTAATCTATGTCTAACCGAGCCAACTTTAAGTATCTTAAGTATCCTGTTAAAAAAAATAACCGAAGTAAATCTAATACACTAGTTTTTTATCCGCGGCTTCGCGCGCGGAATGCAACCTTACCAGATTTTATCGAAATTTGTTTAGCGGTTTAAGGGTGACAAGGTAACAAATAAATTTAATTTTAAAATTCAAATTACTCTCACATTCATAATATACTAGCATTTCCCCGCGGCTCCGCATGCGTAGTTTAATTACGTATTACATCTTTAAAAATGATAGTCTAAGCGTTCCTGTGATGTATAAGCTATATTACGGTAAAGTTTAATCAAAAACGGTTCAGTAGTTTTTGCGTGAAAGATTAACGAACATCTATCTATTCATCCATCTATCCATACATCTATCCATCCATACATATATCCATACATTCATTCATCCATACATCTATTATGTAGTGACCCTACTTGCTGTGCCAGCGGTTGCGGGTTCGTGTACCGCTGGGGGGATTCATTTGTGTGAAGAACACGAAAGTTTGTACTCCAGTCATGGGTATTTATATTTATAATATGTATGTATTTAAAGTTATACTATCCGGTATCCATAACACAAGCCTCGTAGCTTACCATGGAACTAAAAGGTGCGGTGTGTTAATGTCACAACATATTTTTATTTATTATTTATTTATCCATACATCCATCCAATCTTTCGCGTTTCTAATATTAGTACGATGTATGGATTAATTATAAGAGTAATTCAATACGTGAAGTAAGTAGTTACGCCAATTATGAAAGTTCTACAGCTTTTAGATCTGAAACCGCAATGAGCATTAGCCGATTACTTACTTTTCCTTTTAAATACATGCTATCTTTCCCACGATTTCCTTACGTTTAGTTCTCGTGGTATAAAAATTGTATCGTATTAATTTAAATATATAATAAAACTAGCGAATCACCCTCACTCCGATCGGGATCGTTCCTAGTTACGTTTTAATGTTTAGTATGGACGGATAAAGGCTGATGATGATGATGATGATGATGATAGATTTCTCAGAGATGAAATATTTTCCCGCAGTAAAAAGTATCCTATATGTTGACCCGGATAACCTACTATCATCATACTTAATTCCATCAAAATCTGTCAAGTGGTTTTCCCGTGATGCGTTCCCATACAGACAGACAGACAAAAATTCTAAAAACTAACTAATAAAGATTCAGCCTCTGTATCGATAATAATGACTTTTTCAATGAGATTTTCCAAAAAATATTCAATGTACAGATTCGACTCAGTTAGAATTTTATTAGGTGTATAGATAGATAATCTTTTAAAACATTCATATTAAGGACTATCTATTTTATAACTGTTACGTAATAAGTAGTACCTGTCTGAATGCGATAAACTCATAAATTAGTGAAAGGATTTTCATACAGCTTTGACCAATGGATGGAGTGATTCATGAGAACGTTTTGGTGTATAAATTAGTTGGTTTCGTGTAAATTGGCTGAAATATGACGATGATTGTTGAAGATGTCGGAAAAAATCATGCCGACTAGCTTAATAGGCGTGCGCCGCGCAAACCTATAAAGTTATATGAAAAAATGTATAACGGAAGTATTCCTCTCAAAAAGACTTATTGAACTTTAACAATGCTACCTGTACGTACCTAGGGAAGCCCCCAAGCGAAGCAATGGTACGTCACTAGTAAAGGACTAAATACAACACAAAACGTCATCAAGGGAAACAAAACAAAAAGCAATAGTAGCCCAGTGGTAACGCGCTCGCTTGGGAAGCCGATTGAAGAGGGTTCAAATCCCGGATCTCGCACCTCTGATATTTTCATGTGCGAATCATTTCTAACATGATTACCACTTTGCCTTACAGTGAAGGAAAACATCGTGAGGAAACCTGCATGTCTGAGAAAACATAGCAAGTTTTTGAAAGACATGTGAAGTCCGCCAACCCGCACTTGGCCAGCGTGGTGGACTATGGCCTGATTCCCGTCGAATTGAAGGGAGGCCCGTGCCCAGCAGTGGAACATTAAAAAGAGCTGAATATATACATACATACATTTTTTAAATTCTATATAGAAGTAGAAGAAGTAAAAGAATCCTATATATAAGCATAGAAGCTTACTATATATAAGCATAGAAGCTTATTCCGAAAACAAACATTTGCCTGCAGGAATTGAACTTGCGACTTTGTCAGTAACAAAATCAGCCATATGCTCATTGCTCATCCCATAGCAAATTTCAGTGGTAAAAATTAATAAATTTATTGAAAAAAAAAAATTGATGAAACTTTTTACATCGCATACTTTTTCCTTGTTTTCCACAAAAACCTCGGTTCCCACAGAACGTGCAGCCGTTAGTCGATCATCGTATCGACATATTTCCAGCTAGCCAGCGCGACAACCTTTCACCGAAGGAAAAACCGACACTGCCTTAACCGCCGATATATTATTTACAGAAAAACTTAGGCCATTAAACGCGAAGTGGAATCACAAATACAATGTAATTTTGAATTACAAATTTATCCTATAGATTGGTATGGAATAAGGTTTTAGTTATTTTTAAGTAATATATTTTATAAATAGTTTGTATTATATGTTTATATTATATTAATAGACTAGCGACTCACCCTCGCTCCGCTCGAGTTTGTCCCTAGTTACTTTTTAACGTTTAGTATAGATTTCTCAGATATGAGATATTTTCGCGTAGTAAAAAGCATCCTATATATTGACCCGGATAACCAGCTAACATCATACCAAGTTTCATCAAAATCTATCCTATGGTTTTCCGTGATGCGATAACAAACAGACAGACAGACAAAAATTTTAAAAACTATAGATTCGGCCTCTGTATCGATAATAATGTCTATTTCAATAAGATTTTTCAAAAAATATTTAATGTACAAATTCGGCTTAGTTACAATTTTATTATATGTATAGATTTTTCTAACGCTTATTGTATGTTTATGTATGTATGTTTGTATTTTTATATAATGCAAATTTTTTACATGTATCCAACTCTAGTACCTGTAATGGCCGCTTCTAAGAACCTTTCTAAAATAAACGAGGATAATTCAATATAATAATTAAATGAAATCATTTTTTTCTACATTTTACGCAACAAAAAACTGCCTTTTGAGTCACTACATGAAAAGATAAACTAAAAATAACATTTTGGTAATAGATAAAATAGTTCAATTATTTATCCTTTACATTTGGATAGAAAGTCTCATGATGGATTAAACAGTTCTAACACTTGTCACTAATACATCCGACCAATCTCCTTCGTGTCATCATTGGCGACCCTGTTAAAAAACTCCAATGGGATCCCATCAAAAACGACAGAAGCCACATAGAAACCAATAAATATTTATTGGTTTCTATATGGCTTTTGTCGCTTTTGATGGGATCCTATTGGAGTTTTTCAATAGGGGAAGTAATATATGTTCAACTGGCACGCTTTGAAGCCATTATTAAGAGAATTGAATTGAATTGAACAAATACATATAGCTAATCGCCTATTTCCTAGCCGCAAACTAATAGTAACACACTCTCGAAAGATTATTTTCTCACGATCGGCCTCGCCTTGCAAACATCGCATTTTCATTAATACAACCAGTACTTCGTTGTTATGAGCGACCGGCGACCGAACCCTTTCACCCGTGGAACCCAACCGATTAGAGTTCCGTCACTTATATCAGATTTCTAATGTTTTTTTTTTAATTGCATTACAAGGTAAATATTATCGGTGTCTTGAGGTTTCGTACTCGGTAAATGTTCATTTTTGAACCTTTGCAGTAAAACAGCGCCATCTATCGATCATTTTAGAAATAAGTCTGTGTAATCATACAATCTATACATATAATAAAATTCTAACTAACAATAAGCCGAATCTGTTCATTAAATATTTTTTGGAAAATCTTATGAAAATAGACATTATTATCGAAAGTTAGGTCGAAAAGTTTTTAGAATTTTTATCTGTCTGTCTGTCTGTGACCGCATCACGAAAAAACCACTGGACCGATCTTGATGAAATGTGGTATGATGATAGCTGGTTACCAGGGTCAACAAATAGGATACTTTTTACAGCGGGAAAATATATCATCTCTGAGCTAATCGTTAAAACTTATACATACAGTTACATTATTATTTGACGTCAATATCTATATACATATATAAAAATCGATGTGTGTATGTATATCCCCTATAGACTCTAAAACGGCTGGAGCGATTTTGATGTTTTCTGGCAACCTTCAGATTAGCCCAGCGGATGATCCTGTGATTGGTAGCGACTGGAAGTCCGTACGCGGGCGAAGCCGCGAGTACAGCTAGTATATTATATGAGTATATTAGGACGTGGCCAGGACGTGTCGTTTGTACGAATCATCATCCTAGTCAGTTAAATATTTATGATTAAAAGACAAAAATATTACCAAATATTATCACCCACATTTCACATTTAAAACATTTATACATTATAATATTTTTGTAAAAGTTTAATCTATACTAATATTATAAAGAGGCAGAGTTTGTTTGTTTGTTTAAACACGCTAATCTCAGGAACTACTAATCCGATTTGAAAAATTATTTTTGTATTAGATAGCTCGTTTGTAGAGGAAAGCTATAGGATGTATATCATAAAATATACGTATAATTTATCTATTCCATATTAACAGTTAAATGATACCTAAGGAAGAGCCCGAGCAAAGTGAGAATGAGTCGCTAGTTCTTTGTATTTTTTCGTACTGTATCTAATTAGAATGTAATAATATTGTCAAATGAGAGTAATTTACTCTTCAAAAAATAGAACTGAATACAATTTAAATTAGATGTTTTGTCTCTGGTTAGGAAATAACGTAGACGGTAAAACCGTAGATAGAATATTGCTTTTTCAACATTGTGTACGAGGCTATAATTTTTTCTTTAAATTTTGTTACATCTAATCTATTCTCTAATATTTTCCCTTATAAATAAATGCGTTTTAATTTTTTTGAGCGGGATCGTAATTCTTTTTCTAAAATCAAAGTAGCCTAAGATACTCCTTATAATATCAGCTATCTGCCAGTGAAAGTCCCGTTAAAATTGGTCCAGCCGTTTCGGAGATTAGCCGGAACAAACAGACAGACAGACAAACAAAAATTTTTAAAAATTGTGTTTTTCTTATAAGTACCTTATATAATTCCATATGCATTTAGTATAAAGTTGTTATTTTGATATTAAAAACAGGCACTTCAATTTTATTTATATGTATAGATTGGGAAGTCGTTAATGTACCTACTACAAAATCTTTTAAAATCAAGATGTAATTTTAGATATTTTTTTAATTTTTATAGATTTAAATATCTAATCTATCGAACAATAATGTGTATAATGGTAAATTTAATACAAAAATATTAAATTTTAAATAACATTATTTATTGACCTAAGATTTTCACGGTACCCTATACGGTATCAACTTTCATTTTTCTAGATCTTGACCAGTGATCTTAGACGATTAAAATTCTAACTGGATAAGAAAAAACCTTTTACAAAACGAACCGATACCTTACGTTTTAAATTTTATATGAGTTTAAACTAGAACGACTACATTACTTTTTATAGTATATATTTTACTGAGGAAAGATTTGATAGCTTTTAGTTTTTAAGCTAAAGTTTATCTATACGGATAAATAAAATTGGAGTGTCTGTTTGTAAATTAAAATAACCGCTTTTTACTAAATGCATATGATTGTATACACGGTACATAAACCAAAACAACATTTTTTACAATTTTTGTCTGTCTGTCTATCTGTTTGTTTGTTTCAGCTAATCTCTGAAATGGCTGGACCGATTTTGACGGGACTTTCACTGGCAGATAGCTGATGCAATAAGGAGTATCTTAGGCTACTTTTATTTTAGAAAAAAAAAATAGGGTCGCACAAAAAAAAATTAAAACCAAATTAATTAATTAATTTTATCTTGGGAAGCGACCTAGGGATGAACCCGAGCGAAGCGAGGGTGAGTCGCTAGTTACTACTATAATTTGAGAGAAAATAGACAATCTTATCTTACTACTAAATAAATGCGAAAGTTTGGAGGGATGGATGTTTGTTACTTTTTCACGCCAGAACGTTTGAACGGATCAGGATGAAAGGCACAGAGATAAATTATAGTCCGGAATAGTACATAAGCTACTTTTTATCCCGGAAAAATGTACAGTTCCCGTGGGATAGGTTTGTTTTTGTTTTTCACTAGGGACAAACCCGAGCGAAGCGAGGGTAAGCCGCTAATTACTAATAAGAAAGAGACATTTTTTTATTATTTAGTTATTTAATAAGGAAATTTCAAATTTTGTGACAACTAAACGTATAAAGCTGAAGAATTTGTTTGTTTATTTGTTTGGACGCGCTAATCTCTGGATCTACTATTCCGATTTGGAAAATTCATTTTATTTTCTATAGACTATTTATTGAGGAAGGTTATCGATATATCTTGCATAACATTACGACCTACATCCTTGTAGGTCGTAATGTCAGCCGATCGCAATTCTAACAGTTATATACGACGTGAGCAGAACTGTGAAAAAATGTTAGTACCTACTCTTATTATTTTCACCATCACTAGGTCAACCTGTAGCTCGTGGGGGCCTGATGTAGTAGGATAAAAAGTATAGACAACATCACTCTTCGGCCCCTACACTATCTCTATATATGCAAACACGTCGATTTAACGTTCCGTTTAATTAATTACTCTTTTTATACTCAAATAATATAATATCAATGCCCAAAATAAATATGTTTATTTTTTCCAAATAAACTTATACAATTATCTTTACGTTGCAGTCAAATGAATTTCTTATAAGACGGACTGTCTTCAAAGAAACAAATTAAATTCTTATTCGACATATTTCAGTGAAAATCAAGACATTATTTTAAGAAGATAACTCCATTTAAAAAAAAGGGTTATGAAAACCGATTCACAATTGCCAGCCGATACAAATCAAAGCACACCGACTTCGAAAATATCTGATTAGGTATCTATAGTAAATGAAAACTACCAATCAGTTATTTTTTACTTTTTAGTGCTTTTTTTTAAGTCGGTTTTTATTTTTTTCTCAAAAACTTTATATTTTTCTCTTTTTAGTGTAGACAAAGTAGTAGTAGCAAAGTGTGAAGACTGACAAACTAAAATTCGCTTTTATTATTAACACTAAAAATTATGGCTCTAAAATCCGATTCTAACGTATTGGTCTTGTCAAATCAAACGAAATGAAAACTACTGGGCCAAACTATGTTAAATTTTTATGGGACCAAATGGCAACTATTCCGCATCAAACAAAAGAATCACGTAAATCGGATCATAAATCTCAGCGTAATCGGTGTACATACATAAAAAAATACCAATCGAATTGAGAACCTCCTCCTTTTTGCAGTTGGTTAAAAAATAATATTCTTTACAGACTGTTAAAAAGGTTCCATAATATTATTATGGAAATTGGTGTTCATGCTTTATGGGAAATCGCATCGGACTCACTGCGGCCTGTTTCTAAGAGACAGAGATAACGTAAGGTGTATAATCATTTTACCGAAAACATTTCTTTTTTTTAGTCCAGAAGAAGTTTTAATAAAATATCCGCTCATTTCTACATAACTAAAAATTTTTATATTAAAAATAAAATTCTGTTAGTTGGTAAGCGCGTGACTCGATATTAGGTAGAGCTATTTGACTTTTTTTTAATGTAAATAAGGTTTTTAAGAAAAAAAAATGGAAAATTCGGGGAGTTTCCCAAAATAACAATTCGTTGTCCGGAAAAATGGGAAATTCATGAAAAACTGAAAGTGTTTTCACTATATAATATTATATATGACCACAAAGATAATATCTAAAAAAATTGGGCCAAGACATGTCTGTCAGGTTCAGCTAGTACTTTTATAAAAACAATTATTTGAAGACACGTTTGGCTCAGCTTGTAGTGACCCTACTTGCTGTGCCAGCTGTCGCGGGTTCGACTACCGCTAGAGGCATCCATTTGCGTGATGAGCACAAATGTTTATACCTACTCCAGTCATGGGTGTTTATATTTATAATGTGTATGTATTTAAAGTTATATATGTGCAGTCTATCAACAATCTGGTATCCACAACTCAAGCCTCGTAGCTTACCATGGAGCTAGATGGTGCTGTGTGTTAATGTCCCAACATATTTATTACAAAACCATGATATGAAAACCAAAGATCTAATAAGAATTACTTTTAAAATATCACAGTTATATATAGTACCGACAAATCTAGTCCAAAATAACATAGATCAACCCCAAATTTCTCCTCCTCATTTATGTACATAATTTCATATTTGGCAACGTTAAAGTGTCAGCTATTTAGACGTAAGTTTATTAAACGTTGTAATTAGCCGAACTATGCGCGGCGTCCGCGCTATGTGCTGGCATGCACATTTAAAATACCGAGATTTACTTTTTTATGTGCATCAACAAGAAAATTAAACTGGACGCGAACGTCATTACATATAGTTTTTGCAATACTCATTACACCATTTCCTCCAGCGCTTTCTTGGACAAAATTAAAGAGTTGCCGTATTAATTCTATCCGTATGTTGCAATGTTTTTGCTTTGGTTAGCCGGCGTTATGGCGGGAACGTTCCGTTTTTGCAGTGAAGGCGCTGTAACGCCCGACTCTTCCCAGACTCCGGTGCCTGCAAAAAGCCACTGTGCCTCGACCGCGAGAATCTTAGCAAAAACATAACGCATTCACAATAACTAACGTCGATGAAATACTAAGTTTTTTTAACGCTACACAATTTGCATTTACTGTTTTTCCTATGAAATCCAGTTCCGAAAACTGTTCAGTAAAAACTTATAAAATCCACCGATCGTCCATCAAATGGAAACTTATTGATAATGGAATACTCGTACATACATATGTTAACAACTTTGTTGTCGCGTCTGCAGAATCGCGAGTTTGTTACCGTGAAAAAGATAATAAGATTCCATTTATAATATTATTGGTGGATCTTACAAAGTTGCTTTACCAATTATAAATTTATAACTAACTAAATTATAATTGTTTTGCGATAAAAACAGTTAAAAATATTAATATCCGTCTATACATCTATATGGTCAATTTACATACGTAGGAATATATTTCACGGCTTTTACACGGCAATTGTGACTTATGAAGTACGAGGCGAGGTTATAGAATGGATGGTGGACTGTAATAAAGTAGTAATGGAATTATCTATATATTATGAGGTTACTTTAGTCTTATTTACTAGGTTACTAGTCCTCACTGATCAACATCCAAAACAATTTGCTAGATCTAAACGACTGTTTACACCCTACTTGCTGTATCAGCGGTCGCGGGTTCGAGTCCTGCTGGGGGGCAATCATTTGTGTGATGAGCACGAATGTTTGTACTCCAGTCATGGGTGTTTATATTTATTTATAATATGTATGTATTTAAAGTTGTATATGTGTAGTGTATCAACTATCTGGTATTCATAACACAAGTCTCGTAGCTTACTATGGAACTAGATAGTGCTGTGTATTAATATACCAACATATTTATTTATTTATATTTTAACACAAGTAATAAGTCTAATAATCCCTAGATTCTAGGACCTAGAGCCATCTAACGAAAACAGAGCAATTGTCTGAATCGTGTAGGTTGACGCGTGAATGAGGCTCTTTCGACAGTCACTTTTATAAAATAGTCTAGAAACAACTTTAGGGTTGACGGGGATAACTATAACTTGCCACAAGATGGCTCTCTTTAACTACGAAACCATTCGCCATGAAAATTGATTTTTTTTATAATGTGGTTATATATCATCTTAACCGTATGTTATAGTATAATGGCAGGTAAAAACTAAAAAGGATTATTTAAAAATCAGCCCCTAAATAGAAAGGGATGACAAAGTCTAAATGAAACAGTAGCCTCAGCATGTCGCTACCGTACGGCGTAATATATGACGTATAATGTAGATTTTATAATGTCACTTTTTGTTCATTCCACATAACAGTTCATTGTAATAATTTAACTCACAAGAAATATCATTGATGTAAATAAAAATCAGTAATGACCTGCTCTCGCTTTACGGCACAGCAAAGAAAACTAAGAGAACAAGTTAATGCAATAAAAAGGCTCTCCCGATGTAAAAATCCTCCTATGTAAAGATCTTTTTCCGAAAAATCCTTACTGCTTGAAAGCAAGCATTTCTAATATTAAATACACATTATAATATATTATTTATCTATACAGATAAATAAAATTGAAGTGTCTGTTTGTATGTTATGTCAAAATAACAGCTTTATACTAAATGCATATGGAATTATATACGGTAGGTACTTATAAGAAAAACACATTTTTTTTAAATTTTGTCTGTCTGTTTGTTCCGGCTAATCTCCGAAACGGCTGGACCAATTGAGTACCAACGACCAATTGAAAACGAATTGAGAACCTCCTCCTTTTTCGGCAGTCGGTTAAAAAAAAACAAAATATGTCTACTTTTTTCAAATAAAACGTTTACAAACGCTAAGTTCGTTCGTTGCTCTTTTAAAAGCTACGTTGCTATATCCAGCTAAAATTAATCCCACACTTTCATATCTGCAGAGTATTTTGTGACCATACCCATCCGGGACGGTTTTCTCGTAAAATAATATAATTATTATTGATTTAAATTGTTTAAGTGGCCAACTCATTATTGACCGTAGACTTCTTATCATCTGTCTGTTTATTACACACCTTGCCTCATAAATTACCTATTCCCCTTTCAAAGATTTAAATATAACGCTATCAGTTTTTCTTTAATTCTAGTACTTATTTCACGTCTCTAATTTTTTTTTTCATGTAACAATAGATAAAATATATTTTGTCCGACAGACATATTGAAATATAATAAAATTGTAACTGATTGCTGTCTGTACATTGAAGATATTTGAGAAAAACTATTACTGAGGCCCTTTATTAACGCAGTAGAACCCAAACAATGGTTTTTAGATTTTTTGTTTGTTTGTCTGTACGTTTGTGCGCGCTAATCGCAGAAACGACTTAACCGATCTGGGTGCGGTTTTCACTAATATACTGTGGTAAGGTTCACTTAACATTTAGTATTTGTTTTATTTCAATTGGTTCATAAATAAAAAAGTTATGTCAATTAAAAGAATCACCTAGGGACGAACATAAGCAAAGCGAGGGTGAGTCGCTAATATTGGAATAAAACCATAGGTATACCATATATTTTTTAAATTTATCATAGTGTATACCAAGGTCGGATTTATAAATGGCGCGAATATCTGTTTTTGGAGAGTAATTATAAATTTAGTTACCATTACGAGTATACTATCATATAACAATAAATTAGTTTAGTATTATCGACGTATGAAAATGTTAGCTTATTTTTCCTAACAGCGAAAAAGCAGAGTTCAATTATCTCTTGCGAGTTAATTGAGCTCTACTGTTAACAGTAGAGTTAACGTTACTTACGGCTATTTTCTGGACTCTACCATTGAGAAAAGAAGCAATAAGAACAAGAGAATCGCCCCAAATTCCCAAGCATTATAATATCAATATTTAAAAAAAACCGCGTGTGTGTGTACTTATGTACACACGTAAGAAGTTATACGTCTTTGCCGTAATAGAACAAAAATAGATAAAGATTTGATCCCGTATGTCATGACTCTCTGTTTGCAAAAGAAACGCAGCTAACTTCATCATGTCGCTTTTTGGCTGTCGGTGTGCGCGCGCATCGTGAATGTTTTACTCTCATGATTTTTCCCAAACGTGCCAAAAGAAGTATAACTTCAAAAATTAATATTTTTAAAATGCGATCCGATAATCGCATCGCATTTGTTATTTGATTTGTAGATAACTCAAATTTAAATATAATAATATGTTTAAACCACATTTATTTTACTAAAATAGAAGAGAAATAAGAATAGTCGATCGATTTGTTTCAAATTCATAACTTGTTTACTCTATTTTGTGTTAGAAAAAAGTTAGAATTAAAAAATTAATGTTGTGCTCAAATCGATTTTCCAGTATCGATTAAAATGTGTGCGTATGATCTTTCGCTAAACAAGCTATATATTATTATGATTCTTTTTAATAAAATAGTATTATTAATAAAATATGTTTATCCTAGGTGTTAAAAACAAATATTTTTATCTTTATTGTTTACATATTAATTAATTACAATATTTGTTTTTACATTTTTGATTTAAAAAATATGCTTCAATAGTTTAGTTGCTTGTACGAGTATCCGATTAAAGTAAGCATTTTTGACGTTTAAATATTTTTTTGATATGGCAACTTATGTACTGACTCTCAAATTTGAATTCGTTTGAACGACTAATTTTGTAACGACTTACCCAAACATTCAAGTTTCAACGGATAAAGTTGATAAAATTATAAATAATTGTGGTATTTTTATGTTTTTGTGATTAAAACTATATTGTTTTATTGTATATTTCTTTTGTGATTTGTTTTATGTGTGTACCATCAAGATGACGTCCGAAAAAGGAAGTAGAAAGGATAAAAATCAAAACATCCAAGTGTTCGTGAGGCTGAGGTAGAGTTTTAGATCTTTTAATATAGAAAAATTAGGCTAAATAATCATAAAACTACTTAATTTTACTTTAATTTGGTAATAACTTTCAATATTATGATTTATGAAGATATCTATGAGGAATTGAAATCGACATATTGAAGTTAATGCAGTAATAACATAGCTTTCTTGATTTCATATTTTGGTGCTAAAATTTCTATATTTGTTTCGATATACGTTTAAATGTGACTTTTAACTCAAATGAAGTTGTTCGGATATTCTGTTTCATAAAAATATATAAATAGTTACAAGGAACTTATTCACATTACAATTTTAAATTGTATATAACAAATTATTCCATTATAAACATAAATAAAAATTGTTTTTTAATCATGTAAAGAAATTTTAGAAACAATTTCAATAACACAAATAAAAAAAATAACTTTTACACAATACATGTATACAAATATTATAAAGAGGTAAAGTTTGTGAGGTTGTAGGGGATAATCTCTGGATCTACTGAACCGATTTAGATGAAATTTGGTGAAATAAAAGTTTGAGACCCTAGAAATGACATAGGATAGTTTTATCCCGGAAATCAGTCCTTAAGGGTCTGAAAATAGGGATGAAAGTTTGTATAGGGAATCGACCTAGGGACGAGCTTGAGCGAATCAAGGGTGAGTTGCTAGTATTCATTATTTTTGATGAAAAATATTTTATTTATGGATATTAATTTTTTATATTTAAAAAAAGAGATATATTAAAAAATGTTTTAAAACTTATCATAGAATATATTACTATATAAATTAGGAAACCCTAACAGATTTAGATAAAAAACTTGTGTTTGATTTTGGCTCATGAAATAAATTTAAATAATTTACCATACTTCGTAGGCCCCTGAACCAAAGAGAAAGAGATATTAAATCTTTGGGTGTGGTAGAAGTTGTAAATGGACGGGAAGTTGTTGTGCGTCAATCTCAGCAGAGCATGCACACAAAGAGATTTACATTTGACCGTGCTTTTCCTCCTCATTCTAAACAGGTATTTATCAAATATATTTTAGCCTTTATTTTTTCTTTTCTGTTAGTACAACATATTTTAAATGAATTATATCTGATAAAATATTATATGTAGTTCTTTATTTTTTGCAAATTAATAAACTAAATTTCTTGATAATACTTTTTATTTAAAGTTGTCAACTAAATACTATTTCAGGTTGAAGTATATCAAGAGGTGGTTAGTCCTTTGATAGAGGAAGTATTGGCGGGCTACAACTGTACAGTATTTGCATATGGACAGACTGGTACTGGCAAAACCCATACTATGGTTGGTGAAGCAGCAAATGATGAAACCACTTGGCAAAGTGTAGGTCTAAATGATACTAACCTTCATTTGTGATGTTGTATAATTATACTAGTATTGAAAAACAAATCTATCCTACAGATGCCATACATTTTTCTGGAATAAAAGAAGTAACCCATGTTCTATTCCAGACTATAATCTTATCTTTGTGCCAAATTTTATCCAGATTAGTTCAGCCGTTCTGGTGTGATTGAGTAACAAACATCCATCCAAACGTTTGCATTTGTAATAATAATAATGGGATTTAAGAAATATGTATATTATTTGAATTTAGTTACAACTGTATTTAAAATCATTGACTAATTTTGGCTTAAGGCATTAGTTGCATTTTAATAGTCAAAATTGATTTATTTGCATACAGTATTAAAAAATATATATTATTTTTTTGTATTACATATCTAATATTTTATTTTTTATTTTTATTTATTTAAATATTTCCTTTACAAAGAAATAAATTGATTTATTATTTTCTCCAGGACCCCCTTGCTGGTATCATCCCTAGAGCTCTGAGCCAACTATTTGACGAACTCCGCATATCTAACACAGAGTACACTGTCCGTGTGTCATACTTAGAATTATATAATGAAGAACTGTTTGATCTGCTCTCTGCCTCTGAAGATAATAGCAAGTTAAGAATTTACGAGGATATTACAAGGAAAGGAGCTAATATTGTCAATGGCTTAGAAGAAATTACTGTAAGTATTATATTTATATACAATAAAATTGGTCAATGCTTAACCTTAGCTATATGTACTTACATATGTGAGAGATCCAAGTTGTCAAAAGACATGTGAAGTCCACTAACCCACACTTGTCCAGCATGGTGGAGTATGGCTTGAACCCCCTCATATTGAAGGGAGGGCCGTGCCTAGCAGTGGGATATTAAAAAGGGCTGAATACATACCTTAAGTGGTATGGATATATTATAACAAATAAAAAGAAAATAAGCTGTATTATGTATTTATTGTCTATTGAAAAAATAATGTGCAATAAGCACTGCACAAATATAAATATATTTCATTATACATGCTATTTTTCATGGAAACTAGTGAAGGCTTTCTACACATTACAATGTTAAGTGGTACTTTGTTGTGGATATATTTTAAGATGCTACAATTTTTTTTATTATGTGAAATTCCATATTAGTATTATTGAAAATTCCAGCCATAATTAAATAAAAAAACAAAAAACATTTTAATAATAGTTTTTATTTTATTTTTCCACAGGTTTACAATAAAAATGAGGTATATAAGATAATGGCTCAAGGGCAGGAACGGAAGAGAGTTGCCTCAACACTTATGAATGCTCAATCCAGGTATAATTATATACTTTATTTAAAATCTCGACTTACCCAAAATTTGATATCTTTTGGATACCTTTCTTATTTTCAATTTTATGATATTGCAGCAACCAGTCAGATAAAATGAAAAATGTTTTGTAAGTTTTTTTTTTTTTTAAATAAATGCCTCGTATTTTAGCGTTTTGCGTTTCATGCATTTTAATCATGTAATTTGTTTTTTTTTTTTTATTTATTTTTTTTTTTTTTTTTAGTAATTAGAATGTATTTCATTATTTGTTGGTTACTGCAATATTAATTGAAAATTATAGTTTCTACTTAATATTACAAGTTTTAGTACTGCTTAGGTTTCTTAGATAAATTTACCTATATTTATTTAATTTAAACAAAATTGTAGACTACTTAAAAAACACTTAACCCACCTTTGGGCTCTGTCGCAGTTGGGTAATTAGATTTGATACAAACATTGATTTCATCTCTATCATTCCTAAGTTTTTCTAAAATAACATGCAATACTAAGAAAGACATTCCTTACTTTTGATGCAACAACTGAATTGTATCAGCCCTGCAATACTTTTGTAGGGCTGGCACTAGTTGTGTGTTTTTATTTATATATTTTACAAGTGTATATATATATATATATATATATATATATATATATATATATATATATATACATAGGTATGATGAGTTGTTGTGGGTTGTATCATAACGTGTTTTCCTGGGAATGAGATAATCTCCTATGGTAAAAAGTAGCCTATGTCACTCTCCAGCCCTGCAACTATCTCCACACAAATAACTCCAATCTATTACTATTTTAACGTGAAATAAGGACAAACAAATACTTTCACATTTATAGTATTATGGTATGGATTGTCACTTATAAAATTATTATTGTTTTACTGCCTCGGTGGTGTAGTGGCTAGCATGTACGGCTGCACATCCTGAGGTCCTGGGTTCGAGTCCCGGGTCGGGCCAAGTTTAGTTATTGAGTCTTTCTGTATAGTAAGCCTCAGTAACAGCCCGGAGTTGGGAAGTTGGCGATGTTTCACCCCAGTGCCTCGGAGAGCACGTAAAGCCGTCGGTCCTGCGCCTTAACTCTCACCGATCGTGTCGAGTAGTCGTCCCACCGGAGTATGAGAGTGACAGGAATAGAGAGTGCACTTGTGTCGCGCGTACACTTGTGCACTATAATATCTCCTGCGCAGTTGGCTAGTCTCAATGAGATTGGCCGCCGTGGCCGGAAACGGTCAGGAGGACATTATTATTATTGTTTTTCAGCCGTTCCCACACAGTGTTCACTATTGTAGTCCACATGAAAGAGAACAGTCCGGAAGGTGAAGAGTTAGTTAAGATTGGAAAACTAAATCTAGTTGATTTAGCTGGTTCTGAGAATATAAGCAAGGCAGGTTCAGATAATCCGGCTAAAAGGGAACGGGCCAGAGAGTGTGTGAACATTAACCAGAGTTTGTTGACCCTCGGTAGAGTTATTACTGCTTTGGTGGAGAGACATCCTCATATACCTTATAGGTGAGCTTTGAGTTGGTTTTTAGATTTACTACAAATAATAGTATTTATTTATTTTATTTAAAAATAGATACATATAAAAACGGAAAACAGATAATTGTGAAAAGAAACCCTCGAGCATGAGAAAAAGAAAATGAAGTGCGGTGTAGGCACAAACTAGAAACATCAATATAAATATACCTACAAACATACATACATAGTTTTTTTTTTGTATGAAAGCTTAGTAATAATTTATTTAATTCTTCATATTAAAGTATATTTCACATCTAATTGAGTTTCTCGAAAACACCTTTTTGAATAATAATGGTATTGGTTAAAGCTGTTGCAATTGCAAATGTAATATATTGATTAAATTTTTGTGTTATACTGTTTGTTTGTACATATGTATGTTTGTTTGTATGTATTAGTAACAAGTACTCTGCCTACCACTTTATATACTGATTTCCCCTAAGAAAGCCTGAAAGAGCTCACTTCTAGCAATAAGGCTGCCTGCTGCGCATCTCTTTTGTTTTCATGTATATTTCTCTTTATATATTTCTTGTATGGTGTGCAATAAAGTGTTCATTATTATTATTAATTATCCTTCTATCTAAAATCAACAATGTTATAACAAACTAGCAGCTCACCCTCACTTCACTCGGGTTCGCTTCTAGGAAAACAAAAACAAACCTATCCCACGGGAACTATACATTTTTCCGGGATAAAATGCCTATGTGTTATTCCATTATTCCAGACAATAATTTATCTCTGAGCCAAATTCTATCCAGATCTGTTCAGCCATTCTGGCGTGAAAGGGTAACAAACATCCATACTCACAAACTTTCACATTTATAATATTAGTATAGATTAATAACTATTGCACAATAAGTAACATAAATTAAACTTTATTCAGAGAATCCAAATTAACGAGAATCTTGCAAGAGTCTCTGGGAGGACGAACCAAAACATCCATCATAGCCACGATATCCCCTGGACATAAGGATCTAGAAGAGACTATGAGTACATTGGAATATGCTAACCGAGCCAAGAATATTCAGAACAAACCTGAAGTGAACCAGAAAATGACAAAGAAAGCCATATTAAAGGATTATGCAGAGGAAATTGATAGGCTGAAAAGGGATTTGCATGCAGCAAGAGAAAAGAATGGTATAATAGACTAATATTTTATTTTTTATTAATACTTTTAATTTTGTACTAAAAAATTTTTATGCATATTTATAATTTTATAAATTTTGAAAAATTTATTATATCAATGTATCTTTTTTTTTTTTTTCATTTAAAAATCAGTTAATATTTGGAAAATATTATTTTGGCATTATAAATTAACTGAATAATATGTATGAAATGAGGTGGTGACTTTACCTTTATTGTGAAAGTAGTTTAGAATACTTCTTTTATATGTACATTGTAATCATCAATCAAAAAAGTACTAGATACACAATCCCATGCAAAAAAGTTCTCTTAAAACTGTCACCTGTATTTAGTTAGGTATTTATTCTAGTTGAAATAAATATGCAACAATGTAAATTGAACCTTAAAGGCAATGTTTAAAGTTGTTTTCACAAAAAAATAATTAAAGTAAAAAGTGCGCTCTAATGTTCAAATGAGCGCTCATTCAGTGTCACTGATTGTGTATCTAGTACTTTTTTGATCGATAATTGCAATTCTATTTTGAAACATTTCATGACACCATTGAAATCATATTTCAATATTATTTTCATTCCCTCAGGTGTCTATCTAGCGAATGAAACATTCACGGAAATGACACTAAAACAAGAGGAACAAAGAAAAGAAATCCAGGAACTGCTCCTTAAGAAGAGGGCGATGGAAGAAGAGAAGGAGAAGATGGAGAATGTATTCAGGGAACTCCACTGTCAGTTGGAATTGAAGGAGCAGTACCTAGAGAGAACTGAACAAAAACTTCAGAACACTAAGACTGCACTCGCGAATACTTCTAATGTAAGCCATTTTTACTATTGTTTGTAAAATTATATTGCTCAGTAATGACTTACTGTTCGAGTCACTTCGCTCAATAGATCTACGTTTTATTTTTTTGAGCGGAACCCTAACTCTTTTTCTAAAATAAAAGTAGCCTAAGTTGCTCCTTATAACATCAGCTATCGGCCAGTGAAAATCCCGTCAAACGTTGACGGGACTACCAGCCGTTTTGGAGATTAGACGGAACAAACAGACAGACAAAAATGTTAAAAATTATGTTTTTCTTATAATAACTGTATATAATTTCATATGCATTTAGTAAAAAGCTTTTATTTGGACCTGACAAACAGAAACTTCAATTATTTGTATTTGAGATTTTAATGAACAATACAATATGAACTTTAACATTGGCCAATGGATGTTTGGTTTAAATAAAACATTTAACAAATAATGTGAAAATAAAGTAACAGATTGTTGACATAATTTCTTAAAAGAGATAGCTCATTGATGTATCACTACATATTATAAATTATTTGACGACACGTTTGGCTTAGTTTGTATTGACTCTACTTGCTGTGCCAGCGGTCGCGGGTTCGAGTTCCGCTGGTGGCATTCATTTGTGTGATAAGCACGAATGTTTGTACTCCAATCATGGGTGTTTATATTCATAATAAATATGTATTTAAAGTTATATAATATGTGTGTATCAACTATCTGGTATCCATAACACAAGCCTCGTAGCTTATCATGGAACTGCATGCTGTGTGTTAATGTTTTAAAATATTTCAATTTGTGTTTGTTCTTGTTAATCTCAGAAACTACTGAATGAGTATTTAAAAGATTTTCGCTTTTGTTGAGTTTTCTAAAAAAAGTTCCATCTAAGAACTTCCGTAATATTGTAAATATTATGAAGGACAGCACTGGTCAAACCCCTATTGGCAATCCAATAACTTGTATATACATTACTTCGTCACGATGAAATGGCTGCACAGATTTAGATGAAATTTAGGACACAAACATACTACAATGTGGAGAAACACAACACTTTTAGGCACCAAAGTATTCAGTCAAACGAAGCAACAATACTCACTAGTTTATAACGTTTTCCATCAGGTGGGCTGTCTGCTCGTTTATGACTGAGTACCATAAAAAAAAATGACTTAAATGCAGATTCGGAATCAGTAAAAAAAACGCTACTCGATAGTCTTAATCATAAACCTCTTAAGTCTTATGAATTCGGAGATACCATAACCATTTTCATCGTAACTACGTTAAAACTACTACTAAGTACTAAGAAAAAGAAGAAGTGTCTTTTTCTTCTTTGAATGAAGGAAATCAACTTCGACGAAGTTGCGGCCTTCTTTTTTATGACGGCAGTATTATTGTCACCGTTCATTGCGAATATGACTTGTACAGTAATAATTGTTTTTTTTTTTTTTGTATTATATAATTAAGTATATTTGTTATGTCCTTTATCAATTCTAATATTATAAAGAGAAAAAAATCGTTTTTTCGTTTGTTTGTTTGTATCGAATAAACTCCGAAACTACTGAATCGATTTAGGTGAAATTTGGTAAGAAGATAGATTGAGACCCTGGGAAGGACATATGATAGTTTTTATCCCGGAAATCATCCCTTAAGGGGGTGAAAGTTTGTATGGAGAAGCAAGCTAGGGACGAAGCCTAGCGTAGCGAAGTGAGTCGCTAGTTGTAAATAAATAGATTCCTTTATCAAAACTCATAACTAAGAAAACAATTTCCAGATGTTAAAAACAACGAAGCTCCACTACGAGGAGCAGAAGCACCTGGTGTCCAAGCAGGCGGAGACGGAGAGCGCGCTGTCGGCGCAGGCGCAGGCGCTGCTGCGCGCCGCCGATGCCGCCGCCGCCGACGCCTGCAAGCTGCTGCACACCGTCGACAAGCGCAAGTGGGTATATAAATGTGGACTCTATTGCCTTAGGAATAAAGCCTGGAATATAATGGTAGCCACACTAATATTATAAATGTAAAAGTTTGTTTGTTTGTCCTTCTTTCACGTCAAAACAGAGTGATTGGCGTGATTTTTTGTGTAGAAATAGTTTAAGGGCTGGAGAGTGATGACTTATCATGGAAGATTATCTCATTCTCACGGGAAAATACGTTAAACAACCCGTAACAACTGATCATACCTACGTTTATATATAATACACTAGCGACTCACTCTCGCTTCACTAGAGTTCATCCCTAGCTTGGATGTTATCCTTAAGAGATAGACATATGCCATCGCACTTTTTTGTAGACCATTTTAAGGTTCAGCCAGCGTTTGCAATGTAAGCGCAAAAAAATGTGTTCATTTACGACATCACATTAGAAACCTCTAAAATTATCAATGTTTCTTTATTATATTATGCATGTATTATACATATAAACCTTCCTTTTGAATCACTCTGTCTATTAAAAAAAAAAACACATCAAAATCCGTTGCGTAGTTTTAAAGATCTAAGCATATATAGGGACAGACAACGGGAAGCGACTTTGTTTTATACTATGTAGTCATATATCTATTCCATAATAACCGTTAAAACGTATCTAGGGACGAACACGAGTGAGGCGTGGCTGAGTCGCTAGTAATAAAAAATATATAAAATCATTGTCCAATTATTATTTTTTTGTTATTGGCTCCAAAACGTTCCAGTTGAGCGTAGATTACTTTAAAATGATTGTAATTTCAGATCGGTGGAGTCAACAAACTTGGAAATAACGCGGACATATCGCGAAGTGTCGTCGCAGCACAGGAACAACCTGACGAGCGGCACCGACAACTTTGTCAGTGCTCTGACACAGGCATTGAGTGACTTCCAGACTACGTTAGGTAAGTTTTTAACCTACATTTAACTCATTTGTTCGAAGTTATTCTGTAATAGGTCTTTTTCTTCTTCTTCTTCTTCTTCTTACGCAGTTTTGTCCGATGTACGTGAGCTTATGCTATTTAATGTGTTATTCTTTCCACCATGGAGCGTCCCAGTAGTCTAGCAAGTTGCTGGTTTTCTGGAAGATTTCCTGGAGTGATCTCTTGGGGCCGAGTTTTCTGCGCATAGGTGTTCCAGTTCACTACTTTCTAGCAAAATGTGAGCTAGTAAACACTATCCTCTGGAAGACATGCTCTACACAGGGGGTTGTCCGTGTGGCCTATACTGAAAAGATGTCTGTTGAGATGGCAGTGTCCTGTTATAAGTTCGATCACCGTTTTTAGTTTATTTTAATTCGTGTTAGTTTAGTTGCTAGGTTTTTGCTGTGTGTATGTTTTTTTTTAATCCTTCACGAAACGGATTTGGATGAAATTAAGTACACAGACTATTACCTGAAAAAATATATAGGCTATGAAAAGGTACCTAAAGACACACCCGATTCTCTAGTGTTTTATGTTTAATACATACTTTAATATTATAAATGTGAAAGGGTATTTCTTTGTTTGTTCTTCTTTCACGTAGAAACAGAGTAACGGATTGACGTGATTTTGTGTATAGATAGTTAGGGGGTTCGTGAGTGGTATATGTACATACTTTTTACAGTAGGAGATTATTTCATTCCCACGGGAAAACATGTTATGATCAGGGCTCGGATACCGGTATATTTTTTGAAACGGTTTCGTCTTAAATACCTAAAAAACGATTTGTATTGGTTTCGTTTGAACAGAACGCTATATAAAACGTTTTTTAACAGGAACAAAATTTAAATCGTTTTCGGTTAATAAAACGTTTTTAACCGTTTTTTTTTTTCATTTTTCTGGGTTGTTCAGTACGAACTTTTACGAGTAATTTCATTCTCTTGGTACGCGTGGCTTAATTTAGTTGCATCGTTAAAATTTAGATAGAAAGTTATTATTATTCCGTGAGTACGAGTAAGTAAATGGTGTATGGTTAGTACGGTGAGCATAAGCATGGATGATTGAGGTAAGTACCAGTGGCGAAGGGTCCATACAAGACGATTCCCACCGTCTTACCTTTTAAAAATCCAATAATCCGTCGTTCATTATAAATATTTATTTTTTGAATTAACATAATTAGTAAATAAAAAATCTATTTATTATTACTAAGTCAATTTCTGAAAATAATATAACGCAAAAAATCACAAGCAACACATAAGCAACGCAAAATACATTTTTGCGCTCCAAACTGCTTACGCGTTTCTTCAAAGAAATGCGACGATAAGACGTTGTATTTTAGCTTACCGCGTTCATACAAAATTGTATTTCATTCAATGTTTTGGATTGAACATTGTCACGTGACTTCATTCATTTTTAGTATTTTACGCATGCGCACTTATCAAATTTTTGTTGCTCGAAAAGCTGCTTCTTTACGTCTTATCCTGCCTGTGATTGGTCAAAAATTACAAAACGTCCCTAATTTGACAAGCGAAGCGTCAGACGAGCAATGTTATTATTTGAATGATTTATTATTTAATGTAAATTAATATGGCGCATTGTTATTGTTTACGAGTTCATTGCTTAAGAGATTTTTTGTTTTATAGAGTTTTAATTTGGTTTTAGTGTAATATAGACATTTTGTGCTATGTTTTTTTGTGGACTGTGAGTGTCTCACATATTTGTTAATTTCGGTGAGTTCTATTAGCCATTATGGCATTAATTTGCATACTATTGACTTTAGTTTTCTAAATTTAGTTGTTTAATAATTAAAAAACATGTCATGAAGATACTCATTTGTTTGAAATATGATTTAATTATTACATGAAATGAGTTACCTAAATATTTTCATAAAACGTTTTAATTAAATTATGTGTGAATGTGCTAAATTAGAAAATATTTAGTTTTCCATGTTTATTATATTCTGATTCTATTTAAGTTTAGAGTGAATTTTAATATGTTAAAGTTATTTTAAATATGTTACATTATTTAACAATATAATTTGACTAATTAAGCTAAATACTAAATAGGATAGTCAGACATTTTAAAAACGGATGTATTGCTATATGATATTATAATTAAAGCCTGTGCTTCTTATCGTTCCTTTTTTGTGAATTATTTCATAATTTTCGTCCAATTTGGCTTGATAAATAATAAGATACAATAAAATAATAAATCAATTTCATTACTAAGCACGACGAAGTAGTTCAATGAGATTTAAGTAGATGGCGGTATTTATATTAAATATATTGATTAAATATATTTATGTAAAATTAACAAAAAAAAAAAAGATAAAATAATATTTAAATCCCAAAAAATATAGGTTGTAATATTTGTACTTTTAATAAAGAAAGATAAAATAAAATCAAATTTCCATACTTTCACTTACGAGTACTCGTACTAAGTCATGTGTAAAGATTTTTCATAGATGGCGTTATTAATATTTTATGAGGTTTTATTATTATATTAAATGGTTAATATATTTTGCTAGAATATTTTACATGTAACAACAATAAAAAACACAATAGCCTTATAAAAAAATATCTTCACAATTACATTTCTTTTTTTTTGCATTGATTGATATATAAAAATTGTGTATCAATGTTTTTTGTCCTTTTTTTTTTGGAACGGCTTACCTCTGCTAAAATTTCACCCTTCGCCACTGGTAAGTACCTACCAATAACATTACAATACACATTTATTTTTATTTGCTTCGAACTACTTTTAAACAAATTTTTGATGATAATAGGTACTTATATGAAATTTATTTCAGATGAGAACGCAATTATTGATTTAGCAGACAGTCAACCACTTTTCACTGAATTAGAGGAGGACATAATAATGCGTAATTACCAATATAAATATTAGTGCTCTAGGTTAATGTAGCGGTGTGGTAAGTAGTGGTTATGTATAGGGTTTACTGGAACTCTTGATTTTGTAAAAAAAGATAGTTATCTATTACACGATATTTCATTCTCTCGTTTTATCTTAAAACCAAATTCACTGAGACCATTTTTGTCAAAGCGCTTGCGCGTAAGACAAACTGCACATGCGCTTTGCTCAAATTGGTCATAGTGAATTTGGTTTTAAGCTATTACGAAGAATCATTACGATTTTTTACAGAATCAAGGCCCTGGATAGGTATAGTGCTCATGCACAGTGCAACTAAAAAAATATTACTTAGTAGCAGAACCCGCGGCTTCGCTCGCGCTAAACCTTTTTTTTATATATGTTCACCGATTACTTGAAGACGACTGAACCGATTTGGAAAATTCTTTTTCTTGTTTCAAAGAGTATTCTTTCCCGGTGGTCCCATATAAATTTTATCGAAATCGGTCAAGCGGTTTTTAAATAAATGGCTTAATCGAATATGTTTTTAAAAATCTTTCTTCTTACAAATTACCTGCTTATTACGTCTACACTAAAAATGGAAAAATAAAAACTTAAAAAAAAAAAAAACCGACTTCCAGACACTGAAAAGTAAAAAATAACTAAACAGGGGTTTTCATTTAGAATAGATACCTAATCAGATATTTTTGAAGTCGGTGTGCTTCACCTTGTTGCTGTTGTTATTTATTGTACCAAAAAATAATTACATACATAATTTGAACGAAACATAAAAAGCAACCCCAAAATAGTTAATTATTTTTAACCATATTGTGCAATTTGAAGAAGAACCATCCTTATACACTTGTTAAATATCTAAGTAAGTACTTTATATTTATTATTTCAGTGCCTAACATAAAAAGGAGTCTAATTACTGTTCCGCAAAGCCAGGATACTAAGAAGCCTCAAGAAAAATCTGCTTTGTCTACTCAAAATCCAGAACAGGAAAATGAAAAATATGAGTGTGTACTGTGCAATCAGATTAGCAATCAGAAGGATCTTAGGAATGAACATTACGGAAAACTTATTTCATCAGAATTATTACAATTTGTGGAGCCATGCCTGCGCACTTACGTGTACGTTGAAATACTGAAGTTAATTCACAGGAACAAAAACAAACACACACCACATAACAATATGTAAATAAAATAAAAATGTGACCTGAATGTACTAACATAGTTTTCAAAAATAAAGGAATAATAATATTTTTTTTTTTGCATAACGATTGTGAGATTGTAATAATAAATTAACTTGGTTTGTCATAAATTCTGTTATTTCTTAATACCAAAATATCGTCAATGATGGAATCTTTTAATGACATTCTCAAGTTATTTAAAATAAATTTTAGCGAGAAAATAATCTTTCAACACTAACTTGCGTTGGCGGAGTAGCTAACGCTATGTTGAATAGATAATAAAGTTGTGGATCAGTGAACCTTTTCTCATACCAATATTTTAAATCATTTTCGTTTGTAGGCAACAGAGGCTGATTTAAAAAATCTATTAAAGAGTTTTTTAACTGGATGCATGCGTCTGTTGGTCGTTCTCTCTGACTTTCCCTATATTGCGTCTCAAAGAAACAATCTATATTACTTCTTGATGTGTGTAGTTCTATATGAATATTGGCTTGGTTTGGATCATTTTCATTTCCCGGTTGGTCCTGGGATTGCAATTGCCAATTGCTATATCTTTGGTACGTATGCGTTAAATGGTTACGAGCTCTTTCATTCTGTTCGTTCGAAAGTATCGAATTGACTCTCGGGTCCATTTGGACCCGAGAGTTAATTCGATTGGATTCGGATGTTTATTTAAACAGCAGCTAAAAATGTGTTGTTTGTCAAAAGATTTCTCTCTCTCTCCCTCATACATATTACCAAAAATATTGCAATGGGACAGTTCAGTTCTTCTAGTTCTGATATACATTTTATCCATGCGATGTAAAAATCGCCAAATATTAATTGTTCCCCCTGCAACCGTTTGGATAGTATTCTGCACGGTTTAAGGGCCTGCAAGGTCTCTTCAATTTTTGTCCATGTTTCATTTTCAATTAAAGCTGGATAAAATTCTTCACAAAACTGTTTTAAACCTATTAGTCTATCTAACATGTCGGCGGTAGACTCCCATCGAGTTGGACAACTCGGTGTGCTTTGATTTGTATTGGCTGGCAACGACTTCGAAAATATCTGATTAGGTATCTATTCTAAATGAAAACCCCCGTTAGGCTATTTTTTACTTTTCTGTGCCTGGACGTCGGTTTTTTTTTTTTTTAAGTTTTTATTTTTCCATTTTTGGTGTAGACGTAATAAGCAGGTAAGTTGTAAGAAGAAAAAAATTTTAAAACATATTCGATTAAGCCATTTATTGAGACCCCTAATGACAGTCACAACCCATCTAGGTGTAAAGTTCTCATCAATACAAATTAATCAAGCCCAAACACCAGGTAATTGCTGTAAATCGTTGAGGAGTTTCCTCGACTGTCTTTCGGCTCCATTATCAGATCGACTCCAGACCTTCATTAAATAGTAGTGCTTTAAAATACTTAATGAAAAAAATTAACAAGCGCATTAGTCGCCACTATGATTTTCGAAGGTTCCCCTCGATTTCTCTGGGATGCCATCATCAGATCCTGGTTTCCTTATTATAGTACCACCCTTGAGATATCTCCTTTCAAACAAAAAAAGAATCATTAAAATTGGTTCATGAATGACGAAGCAATCCGCGAACACACATAAAATTACATACACGTAAACAAAAATTTTCATAATTTTTTTTTATGAAATGAAAACTACTGGGCCAAACTATGTAAATTTTTTATGGGACCAAATGGCAACTATTCCGCATCAAACAAAAAAAAAATCACGTAAATCGGATCATAAATCTCAGAGTAATCGGTGTACATACATAAAAAAAAATACCAATCGAATTGATAACCTCCTCCTTTTGGAAGTCGGTTAAAAATGAAATGAATAAATACGGCATACGTTGTCGCTGGATAACTAATTACTAAACGACTTCATACTTGTCGGCTGTCGCCGCACGCCGGGCGCGGTCGCGTCCTGCGGATTAAACCGGTTTTTCAAAACGTTCTCTTTTCGGTTCCGTTCCGAACAAAATGTTGTATGAAAAAGTTCAAAGAACTGTTAGAAACATTTAAAAAACGGTATTTTAAATAACGTTTCCGAGCCCTGGTTATGATACAACCCACAACTCATCATATAGTCATATATATATATATATATATATATATATATATGTGTATATAGTACATAGTCTATCTGTTCCATACTAAACGTTAAAACATACCTAGGGACAGACCCGAGGGAAGTGAGAGTGAGTAGCTAGTTATGCATAAATTTTCATATACTTATTTTCATTCCAGAATCGTATACAAATGACAGTACGCAGATGCACGCGCAAAATAAACAAAAACTTGACAGTCTCGTGCAGCAAGCAATGGATACTATGAACAAGGTAAGTTGTTCTTTTTTTCCTAAATTCAAGAAATTTACCCTCTCTCTATATGTATATAATACTTAAGATTTTTCTTTTGAACATATTGTAATTGACGACACGTTTGGCTCAGTTTGTAGTTGTGTTTGTAGTACTTGCTGTGCCAGCGGTCGCGGGTTCGAGTCCCGCTGGGGGCATTCGTTTGTTTGGTAAGCACGAATGTTTGTACTCCAGTCGTGAGTGCTTATCTATACATATTATAAAATTCTAACTAAGCCGAATCTGTACATTAAATATTTTTTGGAAAATCTTATTGAAATAGACATTATTATCGATGCAGAGGCCGAATCTATAGTTTTTAGAATTTTTGTCTGTCTGTCTGTCTGTCTGTCTGTTACCGCATCACAGAAAAACCACTGGAGGGATTTTGATGAAATTTGGTATGATGATAGCTGGTTATCCAGGTCAACATATAGGATACTTTTTACCGCGAGAAAATATCTCATTTCTGAAAAAAAAATACAAAAACTGGTAGGAACAAAACCACGACGATACTATTTGTAAACAGTTTAGCAAGGTAACTTACAAAATATGGTAAAAACTATAAAAATAGTTTATCTTGTAAATCAAATTATCAAAAGCGCTATTTTATCCATTAAAATAGTTATTTTAATTAATATTTATTTATATATGTGTTATTTAGATATTCGACAATAGATGTCGCCATGTGTTTTTAAAATACATAGTTTTAATCCCAAAAAAATTAATGAACAGATATGACCTTTTTTCGATTTTATAAGAATTACTACTAAATCACCCGCGGCTCCGCCCGTGTTTAAATTATCAGTAAAGCAAACTTTTTCGCTTCATAAATTAGTAACTATACATACAATAAAATTGTAACTAAGCCGAACCCCTAAATTTAATATTTTTTCGGAAAATCTTATTGAAATATTCATTATTAGCGATATGAAACCCGAATCTATAGTTTTTAGAATTTTTTCTGTCTGTCTGAATGTGACCGCATCACAGAAAAACCACTAGAGGGATTTTTATGAAATTTGGTATGGTAATAGCAGGTTATCTCATTTCTGAGAAAAAATACAAAAACTGGTTAAAGTAAAAGCATGATGATGCTATTAATACTTTAGCAAGGTAATTTACTTATATATTATGTTAAAACTAATAAAAAAAACTTATCTTAAAAGAAATATTAACAGCGCTATTTTATTCATTAAAATAGTTATTTTAATGAAAATTTATTTATGTGTTATTTAGCTATTTGACAATAGATGTCGCCATGTGTTTTTAAAATACGTAGTTTTATCCAAAAAAAAAATGTACAGTTATAACCTTTCTATGACTTTACTATAATTACTATTAAATTACCCGCGGCCCTGCCCGTGCTTAAATTTTTAATAAAACAAACTTTTTGCCTTTATAAATTAGTAACATATTAGTAATATTTTGTTGGCCGAAACAATTTTCAAATGAGAATATTTGTAAATTTTTATTGTTTAGTAAATAATGTTAATGTTTTTTAATCTTTTAATGTAAAAATTGGGCATTTTAGGTTTCGTATAGCAAAATGCTATGTTGTTTTTCTTACTTACGTGTTTTGTATGGTTAACACTAAAATAAATACGAATAATATTTACGTTTCCACAATACCTACTCATTTTTTGCACCGTAAAAATAAGTTCAATTTATATTATTTTATAACATTTTATGGAAAACAAGTTTATGGCTGTTAAACTGCCAAAGCGGGTAACTAAAAATATTTCATATCTCAAAAACTATGAAAAAGTATTTTAGGAACTGTTATACCCCAATTTTTCACTTTTTCTTGACACCTTTTCTTGGAAGGTAAAGGCTTAAAGGACACAATAAAATGCTTACGACTTTAATCATATTAGCCGAGCCATATGAAATAAAGAAATGTATTCGCTTAGAATTATTTGCTTATTACACTTTATTTTGAAAATCGTTTTGGAAAATATTACTAACTAGCGCTAATTAAGAAAAGTTATCATTATGTAATTTAAATAATCAGCTATATATTAAGTTAATCTATAGCTGTCTATTAGTAAAAAATGATTAAAATTAATTCCGTAGTTTGAGAGTTTATCGCCCAAAACTAAAAAAACAAACAAAACAGAGGTATAGACATACATAAATGTTATTGCTAAAACAAAAAAATCAATTTAACGGAGGAACCTTTGTGGCATTGAAAATCACTGCCATTATTTACCAATCATGTCGTGTGCAATGAAAGTAATGTATAATGTAAGAGTATACTAATGTGCAAAACCTAAGAATTTGGTTTTTGATCATCTGAACGCGGGCGGAGCCGCGGGAAATGCTAGTATTTATAATATGTATGTATTTAAAGTTATATATGTGTAGTGTATCAACTATCTGGTGTCCATAACATAGGCCTCGTAGCTTACCATGGAACTAGATGATGCTATGTATTAATGTCCCAACATATATGTAATACAATTTAGTTATTTTCAGGTGACGGCAATTAAGAACGCGATGCAACAAGAAATTGCTGAGACTTCACAAGCCCACTGCGTTCAATATGTACAGACAATACAAAAAAAAAGTGAACAGATACAGAATATTCTGGAAAAATTTGCTATGTGTCTAGTGACCTGCTTGCAAAAGGCCGGACAAGCTGACTTTAGCTCTAATATAATGAATTTTGTTAATAACTGGGTGAGTGTTAATAATAATTTATTTATGAATAACTCGATTAAACATTATTAAATGTTTGAATTTGACGTGATCCAATAATTATATAAAAAGTATATCTGATTTCTTTATTGTACGTATTAATATCGAGACATTAAATTTTATAGTATTCAACAAAAGTATAAAAACAATAACAAAACATATAAATTCCAGCGTACAGCCACCACCACGAACCTCAGCAAGCTCCACAGCAGCCACGTCACGCTGGAGGCCCGCGCGCGCGCCCTCGCGGCCGCCTTGCTGGGCGAGGGCCAGAGACAGAACAAACGCCGTCGCGACGCCGCCCTTACTTTAGCCCAAGATGTGCAAAATAAAATCGATGTACGTACCCATACATACACACACATCATCAACTTCATCGTCATCATCATCAACAACATCGTCGTCATCTTATTATTCTTTAGTTCTTTTAATAGTCTTTTAAACTATGAGCAGATGAGATGGTTCCGATGGCATGTTGGGCGCTACTCCCAGTGGAGTCTGTTTTCTCCATCCTTCTCCAGTCTTCTCCATTTTTAATGCAGTATTATAAATAATATTCACTAAGCTTAAATCTTCCTTATACCTTACATACACAAAAGATCTACAACAACTATCAATAAATACTTCTATTAATTTATTTTAGGCCATTCTAGAGGAAAAAGATCAAACAGAAAAGCAAATATCACAACAGTTATTAAGCATACAGAACGAAAAAGAAGAATTTGAAGCTCGACTCAACAAATGGGCAGATGAGGAAAGAAAACTTCTAGAAGAGCGTATTAAAAACCACATAGCGTCCGAAAAGAACTTTCTAGAAAGCAAGATGAAGAAGAAACTAGAAGATTTAGAAATTCAAAGAAATTCGTTTGAAAGCAAGCTGATAAAGGATGTAGAATGGTTGAAAAATGTGTTGAAATTGAATGAAATAGAGGGGGAGAGTGCAACAAGAGATTTAGAAACAATTCAAAAAGAGTTGGATAGTTGTATGTGTGATCTGAACAATTTTGCACAAGATTATGAGAAATGTAAGTATTTTTATTGTATACTAAATCTTATTAATCAAAATACACTTTTTAATGTATACTAATATTATAAAAAATAAAAACCGACTTCCAAGCACTGAAAAATAAAAAAATTTTTTTTTTTTTTTAAGTTTTTAGTTTTCCATTTTTAGTGTAGACGTAATAAGCAGGTAATTTGTAAGAAAAAAGATTTTTAAAAACATTCGATTAATCCATTTATTTAAAAACCGCTTCCGATTTCGATAAAATTTAAATGGGACAACCTGGGAAGAATACCCTTTGAAACAAAAAAAGAATTTTCCAAATCGGTTCAGGCGTCTTCGAGTAATAGGTGAACATACATAAAAAAAAAGGTTCCGGCGAATTGAGAAATTCCTCCTTTTTTGAAGTCGGTTAATAAAGAGGCAGAGTTTCTTTGTTTGAACGCGCCAATCTCAGGAACTACTAATCCGATTAGAAAAATTCTTTTTGCATTAGATAGCTCGTTTATTGAGGAAGCCTATAGGCTATACATCATCCCGGAAAATGTACGGTTCCCCAGGGATAGATTTGTTTTTGTTTAAGGACGAACCCAAAGCGAAGAGAGGGTGAGTCGCTAGTTATACAATAAATAAAAATAAAAATTATAGATATAGAACAATTTTATATAAAACATAGATACACATTTCCTAACAAATATCTCTTCAAAAAGTGGCATAGACATGTGATCTCTCAAACCAAAAAATAAAATTCAAAAATTGAAAGTTTTAATTGTCTAAACACATATTCGAACTTACGCATACCACATAAAGTACTTTTTTAAACGAAACAACGTGCGTTTTAATTTTGTCATCCGAAAAGCAATGAACAAAAGAGATTTGAAAAAAAGCGCAATTCAATTTCGAATTGTGCGTTTCTTTTTGAGGACACTAATAGGGAATATGCTTGATTTTTTTTTATACAATAGCTTACATTATTATGTGATTGGAAAAAAATATCCAGCTCCTAAAACGGACACTTTAAACGCCCACCATTTTGGCGCGCTTGGCGTGACGTCATAGTCTATGACAAAAACGGGGAGAACGAACAGGTCTAGATTGTTAGTACCAATCGCAAACACCAAACAACAGCGCTCTGTTATTATAGACTTTGACGTTACATTCGGTCTGACCAACGGCGTTGCGTTTCAACTACTTTGAATTTCCCACCTATATTTGCACTTTTCAATAAATAAATAATAATTATTATTATTATCTTAAAAAGAAATTATATTAAAAAATGTTAATATAGGCTTAATTCAGAAGCAGTAAAGATTATAAAAAAATATTTCACCTTTATATAACATGCATATTCCCCATTCTTACTGTACATTCTGATGATATTTCAATAATATATATTTTATTGCAGCGAGGGTTCTTGTATCTTCGAATATGGATAGTTTAAGCGATGGAGCAGTGAAAGTAGTGGAGCAAGTGAAAGTGGATCTATTGAATGACCTCGCGCATACACAAACATATGTACAGGTAATTTTAAATTTATATATATTTATAATATATTTTTTTATTATATAGATTTTGTCATAAAGGACATAAGCTCTGCACAATGCATGTCAGCATAATGTACTAGTAATAATAATAACGTCATCTTAACCGATTTCGGCAACGGCGGCTAATCTCACTGAGATTCACCAGATGCGCAGGAGATATAGTGCACAACACAAGTGCACTCTCTATTCCTGTCCCTCTCTATTCCTGTCCCTCTATTCCTGTCCCTCTATATTCCTGTCCCTCTATATTCCTGTCCCTCTATATTCCTGTCCCTCTATATTCCTGTCCCTCTATATTCCTGTCCCTCTATATTCCAGTCACTCTCATACTCCGGTGGGACAATACTTCTATACGACCGGTAAGAGTTAAAGCGCAGGAGCGACGCGACATCTACTCGCTTCGGCACGGCACGGCACGACACACCGACAACTTCCCAACTCTGAGCTGTTACTGAGAATTTTTTTGACAGAAACACTCAATAATTGAACTCAATTCGAACCCAAGACTTTCGGATTAACGACCGTACAAAACCACTAGGCCAGTGGCAGTACTAGAAGCAAAGATGTATCTCTAGATTTGTTTTAATGAGATTGCCGCAAAGGAGCCATATTGAGAATTGTTAGAAAGCAATTTGTGACAAATCGTCGCCTTAGTGCTTATTTGTTCAAATTACTAATACTCATTTTACTTTACAGTAGAGAGGTTTTTTCCTCTATTTAAAAAACAAACCTTAATTTCTAAGCTTTATTATACGTATATAGATAAAAAACATTTTTTCACCTTTTTGTAAAATGTGTGTAATACTAATAGACTTCACATTTAATAGTCAATGATTCTATATTAAAAACTCTTTCGGTAATAATACTAATACGATTATAAATTTTCAGACTGAATCCAATACCTTGCTAGAGGAGAACAAACAGACAATGAGCCTTCTCGCAGAAGACTCAACTAAGCTGGTCGAGGCTATAGTGCAGAACTGCCAAAGAACTATGGACACTGTTGTTGGAGAAGTTCATGTAAGTGTTTAGTTTTAATTTTATAGCTTCTCTTTTCTTCCTTGTAAGAAAGAAAGAGAAGGAGTAAAGGGACACATCATCACTTTTTTTTATGTCTGCATTGACACTAAGGGAACGTACGCATACTATGTGACCCGTTCAGGGCGGGGAGTCCATAGGTCTTTGGTCTTCGTCATGTAGACAAATATGTGACAATTTTTTTTTTTACTTTCTGTTTGCTAAAATTGATTTAAAACCATATTTAAGACAAACAATTTTTTTTTTTGATTTTTCATTTAATAACTACCAACAACCAAGTTCTAATGCATTTGATATGTACAGTCTACAAGTTTTAGTCCAATATAGTATAAAAAGAGACAAAAATTCATATGAATGAATAATAAAAGTCTAATTAAATTATTTTTGCTCCCCAGATGACATCAACATCTTCAATCCAAGAACTGTCATCGCTATCTACCATCACTTCAAATCTCTCTTCGGAGACTCAAGGTTACTCCAACACCCAGAAACATACCCTGAACACTATGCAGAGACAGACGGAGCAGTTCTACAACAGTGTGAGGGAAGAAGTGTTCAGACTTGAGGAGTTGGAGTCGAGGTGTTTGAATCAAGAGTATGCTGTGTATTGTCCATCTGGTAAGTTAAATTTAGCATAAACTATATGAACTAAATCCTATATGAGTGTTTGAGTTTAGAATTTTAAGTGATAGAAAAAGAGTAAATAAATATAATATGTTGGGACATTAACACATAACACCATCTAGTTCCATGGTAGGCTACGAGGCTTGTGTTATGGATACCAGATAGTTGGTACACTACACGTATATAACTTTAAATACATACATATTATAAATATAAATAACTATGATGGAGTACAAACATTCGTGCTTATTACACAAATGAAAGCCCCCAGCGGGACTCGAACCCGCGGCCGCTGGCACAGCAAGTAAGGTCACTACAAACTAAGCCAAACGTGTCGTCAATATGTTGGATATTTGAGAGCGTGTTTGGGGAAAACAACTCTTGAGATTTCTACATAATATTTTTATTTTGAAAATTTTTATATTGTTTAAAACCAGATACAATCTTACGTAAGAAGGGTCCGAGAAATCTTATGTGCCCTTACATGGGGGTAGGGCGAGTCAAAAATGGCCATAATTGACTTTAGGTAATTAATGAATGGCCCTATATCTCATTATTAATATTATAAATGCAAAAGTTTAGATGAATGTTTGTTGTTCAATCACGCCATAACGGCTGAACGGGTCTGGATGAAAGACTGGTTCTGGAATAGCATGGTTGCTTTTTGTCCTGGAAAATAAATACGATTCCCATGGGATATCCATGTATTCAGCCCTTTTTAACGTCCCACTGCTGGGCACGAGCTTCCCTTCAGTACGAGGGGGACCAGGACATAGTCCACCACGCTGGCCAAGTGCGGATTGGCGGACTTCACATGTCTTTTGAAAACTTGCTCAAACTCTGACATGCACTCTCCTCACTATGTTTTCCTTCACCGTTAAGATAAGTGGCAATCATATTGAAAATGATATTCATACTAACCGTGATTTTTAATTCCAGGAAGCACCCCAGTGAGGGCGGAGTACCGCTACCCGCGGACGCTGGCGGCCACGTCGCCGCACGAGCGCGTCCTGGCGCGCTTCAGGGCCATGCGACAGAACAGCCATGACGATGTAAGTGTATTTACCTTATTTCTATAAGTTTTGTTTGTTGTAAGTTTTCGAAATACATGTAAAGTTCGTCATCCCGCATTCATCATTCAGCATCCCGGATCTTAGCCATGGTGGGTGGCCTGATCCCCCTCGTATTAGAGATAAAACACCTTTTGACTTATATATTTAATTTGTTTTTGACATTTTCTATTTGTTTCAAAAATATTAATTTAAATTTTAAGACAAATATAAAAATCTATCAATATCAAGATAAAGTAACCATTGTTTAAATATTCCATTTTTTATTAGGATTGCATTCTAATCGAGACGGAGGGCGAAGTCCGAAGCGACACTGAGTCCTCGGCGTCGGACGACTCCGCGTTCGCGGCGCCTTCGCCCCCCGCCCCGGTCGCGACTCCAACGCCGGCCCAAGACAAGCAGAATCCCATCGTTAAATGCACTTCCGAAACTGATTTGTATTTGAAACGAGTGAGTATTTACTTGTTGTTGGACTGCTATTATATATGCGAAGGTTTACGAGTGTCGGTTTGTTGCTAGTTAAGCTAAGAGCAACTCAGCCAGAAGACCCAAAAAAAACTAAAATTTGCTTAAAATATTTATTTACAACTGTATTTAAAATTACAATGTCTAATGCTACTCGATGTAAAAATCTGAATTAATTTTCAGAAATAATTTTAGTATTAAAGTAAACTCGAACAAACCAAACTATAGGTTTACATTATGACACAAATGCCGCAGAATGCTGACTCCGCTCCTCGTGTCTTACTTAATCGTTAATTTTTATAAATATTTCATTATATTTTCACAATAAATTTAGGGTTACCGAAAAAAATCTTATAAAGTATCTTTATTTCAGCGACAGCAAGAGCAACAGGGAAAGGAAAACGTGAACAGATCCATGTCTTTCAAGAAACCCTCCAAACTGCCCGCCCCTGCCTCACATAAGAAACCGCTTATCGAAAGAAATGATAACTGACATTATTAAATAAATATTACATACAATATAACATATAGATTGTATTATGCATTATGCTAATGTCATCAAAATCTGTTCAACCCAGGGCTTGGAACCGTTTTAAAAAAACGGCTTATTTCGGTTATGCAATGGTTAATTCATTGCTCGTTCATTTACGTTCGGGTTAATAAACCGAAATAATGATGGTTAACGGTTATTCTTGAAGAAAGGTTGGATTTCGGTTTTGATACCGAAATAAACCGCTTAATTCATTATTCATTCAGTGAGTGTATTCTTGTACTAAGCAATTTACCATTAGCAAAGTTTAACCAAATATAAACACACAAAAACTTATTCTAACCGTTTAATTTTGATAATCGAACCTTAATTAGACAAAAACTGTTCTCCCGGATTTAACCGGTTTAAGAACTTAACCGAAACCGTAAACCGAAAAGCCTTTCGGATTTGTGTCACTGACCATAGCCGGTTTAAAAATTGAACAGATTTCCGAATCCTGGTTCAACCTAAAATATATGTTTATATTTAAAATTAATATAATATAATAAAACAAATACGTGTTGGCAAACGTATATTTCTCTTTTTATCTATTGTCATATAATTGTACTAATATTTTAACTTTTGTATAAATTCTTATTCGTTTTCTTTTTACTATAAACTTATTACTGATAGCAAGATTCTGTCGGGCAGTTATGCTGATATATTCATATCTTTGCATCTCAAAGATATTTGAAAAAATATCAAATATTTAATTTTAAATAGCACAAAATATTCAAGAAATTAAATTTCTAAAGTTAAAATAACATTCATAATAAGTAGTATTCAAAAATCCACCGAGCTGTTTCAAATTATTTAAGGAATTGTGTCTGTAATTACTCTTTAATTAATTAAATTTTAATTTTAAAGTTTGAATTAGGAAATTATGGACTTAGAATTGAAATATAGTTAATAGGCTAAATATATTTTAAAAAATAAACATGGCTTTACATTTTTTTTTTAATCTGAGTATGACAGTTTTTGAAGTAATATATGTACAAAATCTATACAGATAAATAAAATTGAAGTGTCTGTTTGTAATGTCAAAATAATAGCTTTTTACTGAATGCATATTAAAGTATATGCAGTACTTATAAGAAAAACACTTTTTTTTGTGTCTGTCTGTCTGTTTGTTCCGGCTAACCTCCGAAACGGCTGGACTGATTTTGACGGGACTTTCACTGGCAGATAGCTGATGTTATAAAGAGTAACTTAGGCTATTTTAATTTTAGAAAAATAATTAAAACGTACCTAGAGACGCACCCGAGCGGAGCTAGGGTAAGTCGCTAGTAGTAAATAAAGTACTAATTGTATCGGCTAAATTCACTTATGACCTTTCGGTATTTGTTCTGAAACGTAAACTGTAATACTGTATTACTGTATTTTATTACAACACACTCTTAATTTAGTGCATTATTTAATATAATATACCTTTAGAGTAATTGTGATTTGAATATAATAAATATATATAAGCACTAAACATGTATTTTTTTACCCTGTTCCTTTTTTTCTAGTTTATTTTTTACAAATTATATGGTAATTATACAGTACTAGCGACTCACCCTCGCTTCGTTCGGGTTCGTCCCTAATGAAAAAGAAAAACATCGATCCCAAGGGAAACGTACATTTTTCCAGGATAAAAAGTAACTTATGTGTTATTCTAGAGTATAATCTATGTCTGTGCCAAAGGGTATAGCCGGATAAGTATGACGATCCGGCCCCCAAATGGGAACCTATATCGAAACTTATGTTCTAATATCGCCTTGATGTATAAACACAATTTATGTACTTTTCGCGGCCAGCTTTCGCTTTGACCTTGAGATATGGGAAAAAATAATCGCACGCATGACTTTTATTCAAAGTCATATATCTCAAAAATTAATTACGCTAAAGAGTTGAGACCAACGCGAGTTTTTAGATTACATTGCAGAGTATATCATATATTTTTTTCAAATTTTTAGAGTATATTTATATATAAAAAAAAATTAAAAAATAAATAAATCATAATTTTTTTTTCGTGTTCGCTGAGACTTACAATCACGAAAATAATATATGTTATGCTCCTTTACATGTTCTATTACTCATAAAAATTTGGTAAAAAAAAAGTTGGTGCAACACTTTGAAAAAAAATTAAAAAGTGTTTCGCACCTTGTAACTTATAGATATAAGCATGACTCAACACGCACAAAATTTTATCGCTCGTGGAAGGAATTGTACATAAACAAGTTTAGACTTGTTTTCACGTTGTTTATTATATTTTATGACTTACTAACATCGCTGGTCATGCGTTGGTATCGCTCTTGGACATTGGTATTGCTCTAAGTCTAAAGGGAAGCTTTTGACTTGGGATTTTTATGGTATTTTGTTCCAAGATTTTAAAATTAGTCATTGTTAAACCAACTTATTATTTTTATAAGGTCATAATGTCTGACAAGTGCAAAAACTGTAACAAATATCTTCGTAAGATGGTTGGTTATAAAAAAGTTGTAAAAACTGAAGAAGAAGTTAAAGTGTTCAGTGATTGTTTAAATAAAACAGTAACAGTTAATGATATATTCTGTAACAAGTGTCGTCTTTTCCCATATATTAAGAAAAAAGCTTCTATTTCTAAATGTACAGCATCTGACGAGGTGTCTTCAAGCCTGGAAGTATGCGATGAAGTATCAACAGCTACAGGTGAACCAGAAGAAGCTTATGTACATGTGACATACTTCCAGGCTTGAAGACACCTCGTCAGATGCTGTACATTTAGAAATAGAAGCTTTTTTCTTAATATATGGGAAAAGACGACACTTGTTACAAAATATATCATTAACTGTTACTGTTTTATTTAAACAATCACTGAACACTTTAACTTCTTCTTCAGTTTTTACAACTTTTTTATAACCAACCATCTTACGAAGATATTTGTTACAGTTTTTGCACTTGTCAGACATTATGACCTTATAAAAATAATAAGTTGGTTTAACAATGACTAATTTTAAAATCTTGGAACAAAATACCATAAAAATCCCAAGTCAAAAGCTTCCCTTTAGACTTAGAGCAATACCAATGTCCAAGAGCGATACCAACGCATGACCAGCGATGTTAGTAAGTCATAAAATATAATAAACAACGTGAAAACAAGTCTAAACTTGTTTATGTACAATTCCTTCCACGAGCGATAAAATTTTGTACGTGTTGAGTCATGTTTATATCTATAAGTTACAAGGTGCGAAACACTTTTTAATTTTTTTTCAAAGTGTTGCACCAACTTTTTTTTTACCAAATTTTTATGAGTAATAGAACACGTAAAGGAGCATAATATATATTATTTTCGTGATTGTAAGTCTCAGCGAACACGAAAAAAAAATTATGATTTATTTATTTTTTAATTTTTTTTATATATAAATATACTCTAAAAATTTGAAAAAAATATATGATATACTCTGCAATGTAATCTAAAAACTCGCGTTAGTCTCAACTCTTTAGCATAATTAATTTTTGAGATATATGACTTTGAATAAAAGTCATGCGTGCGATTATTTTTTCCCATATCTCAAGGTCAAAGCGAAAGCTGGCCGCGAAAAGTACATAAATTGTGTTTGTACATCAAGGCGATATTAGAACATAAGTTTCGATATAGGTTCCCATTTGGGGGCCGGATCGTCATACTTATCCGGCTATACCCTTTCATCCAGATCCATTCAGCCGTTCTGGCGTGACTGAGTAACAAACATCCATCCAAACTATGCATTATAATATTAATGGGATGAGTAGAGGTTTAAATACGGCGCGGGGGTAGGTGAATTCAATCAATATCTTAATACAAAACTTGTTATTTTGTCTGTATCTTCTTGCAAAGTTTATTTTTGACGACACGTTTGGCTCACTTTTTAGCGACCTTACTTTCTGTACCAGTGGTCGCGGGTTCGAGTCCCGCTCATCCTCCTAAACTGCATCAATTCAGTTTGCTGATTGAGTTTTTTGAGTTGATTGTGAGAGTTCAGTTTGCTGATCGATAATTTGCACATTAAATATTTTCAAATATATTTATCAAAGATGATCAACCCATATTTATCATGATAATTATCGTTTCGAACCCTGATTTAAAGTTATATATGTGTAGTGTACCAACTATCTGGTATCCATAACACAAGCCTCGTAGCTTACCATGGAACTAGATGGTGTTGTGTGTTAATGTCCCAACATATTTATTTACCTATATTTATTAAAAAAAAAAAATTAAAAAGTTTTTACTATGTTATAAATTCCAAGGGATTTTGAAATAATTAAACATTTATAATTCAAGGAGGTGTTAAGGCTTGATGAACGAATTCTTGAAAAAAAAAAAAACAATTTTTCGTTTTTCATTTATTAAAAAAACTAAATTACAGCACACAAACTATATTCTAAACAAAATAATAATTTATAAATGCGTTTATTCTATTTCACTTAAAAGAATGAAGTGAAATCTCTAAATAATATTTACATCACTCTGAAATAGAGCGAAATATGTAAAATGAAATGGTTTAAAATTATAAATTTCAATACCATAGCCTTTATATATTAATTAAATACTAAATAATAATATTACTGTTTGGTTCATAAATTATAAACTAACAAATACATATTGAGCATATTTTATCAGATGATTTAGGTTGAGGGCCTTTTATTTCTTTTTTTTTTTTAATTATTATCAATCGATAAAATATGCAACATTCATTAACAGAACAGATAAATAATATTTTGACACAATTTTTAATAGACACAATAAGGAGAGACCACAGATATAGATTACATATATATCTGTGGGAGAGACTCTCCCGTGGCCATGATTGCTGTAAAGTATTCGAAACCAAAAATCAATATAAATCCGCAAAAAAATCCAAAAGATAGTTTTATTTAAAATGTCTTATTTTCGCGTAAATCTAAGAAACTATAACCTGACACATTTTTTTTAATCTGTTAGGAATTTTTAATCTATTCTATGCATATAATAAAAATGTAACTGGTCGCTGTCTGTACATGGAAGATATTTGAGAAAACTATTACTGGCAGGCCTTTATTAAGCAATAGAATCCAAAACAATGATTTTTAGAATTTTTGTCCGTTTGTCTGTGCGTTAGTGCGCGCTAATCTCAGAAACGGCTTAACCGATCTGGTTGCGGTTTAGACTAATGCATTGTGGTAAGCTTCACTTAACATTTAGTATTTGTTTTATTTAAATCGATTTATAAATAAAAAAGTTATTTTAATTTAAAAAAAAAACCACCCTGGGGAAGAGTGAAGCGTGGGTGAGTCGCTAGTTTATTGAATAGATTTTTTGTCAAAAATTATAGCCAGCCCTGCATTACTTCGGTAGACTGAATACAAAATGGTGGGAAAATAAATAGCATTTATTAATAACTATTTAAGCTAAAATAAATATCTTATAATAGGTATATTTTATTTACATTTTACCTCTTATAAATAAAAAAGTAAATGCGTTCAATAAATAAATAAAAAAATGATAGGTACGAGTACATACCTTGGTGTAATGAAACTTTTAAAAATATTTTTTTTAGATTTACGTAAAAAACCGAAACCTATATTTTTTTTGTCCTCGAAAATAAAAAAAAAAGTGTAAAATAGTTTGTATTTTGTGTATTTTTATATTATGTACTTTTAAATATGCAATAAATATCTTATTTTTATATATTTTTAAGGCTGATGAATGAATCTCAAATATTTAAATATTACCCATATACATCTAAATATGTGCGTTTTTTTACTTTTGAAATTAATTAGGATTCATATAGCGATATTAAAGAGGACGTCAAAATAATTTAAAATAAAAATGGGGAACGAAGTTGTATCTGAACTTTAAAAATGTATGAATTTCTGACTCTCTCTAAATGACTTGCTTATGGTTTTTTTAACAGTATTTAACGAATTAAACTTTTTTCATGTTTAAATTATTACAGATTATTAACAGATATAATTTGATTAATCCACCCAATGAAAGAGGACACCTTCACGTATACTCCGGGGACGTCCCGCCTGCCACAGCCGAAACCCCACGACACTAATCCTACTAGCTCATAGAAACCATCGTCTTGACACACGAGAGGACCACCTCCGTCACCCTAAAAATAATAAATAAGTTCAAAATTAGCAGAAAATTCCTTCGTTAACAACATATAAAAAAATATTAAAAATATATGGTTAATAACATCCTCAATTGTTTCGACCAGCGGCTTATCTCACAGGCACCAGCCATGTGCCCAGAAGATACCAAGTATGTGCACAAACAAAAACGCTATATATAGCTTTCATTCTTAACGGAAATAATTTGATACTTGCGGTGAGAGATCAAGCATTCTTTACTTCGGATCACATTACTAAAAATTTCTTGAGAGAAAAACCTACTATACTTGGCTCGGTCCGGGTCTCGAACCTAGGACCTCCAGATCTGTAGCCGTACATAGTACCTACATACTATAGCTAGACCAACGAGGCATTTGCATAAGATAATTTTTAAAATTATGAAACAACACTATATACTGTATAGTTTTAACGAATAAACTAAAGAAAAATCACCGCAAACGCATATCCACTATCTGAATCTATTTACTAGTACTTTTAGTTCCTTAAGAGGATTGTGAAGTGTCGATATGCGGCGCGAGTAGATTTAAAAAAAAATGCTATCTGTTTCATACCGCTCGCTTTGCCAACCCGTATGGTGCGATAGAGAGAGTTGCAAATCTTAGAGACAATTACCTACATTTCCTGTTTGAAATACTGTTTCGGGCGATAACGTTTCCACCCCCCTAAACATTTCCGTTATGAGACAATTTTGGTCTCATTAGATCCAGTACAGCTTAATCTAGGTGTGTAGGTTATTTTTTAGTAATTCAGTTTAGTTTAATTAAATAAAAACGTTCGAGGAAGTTTTTAAGTCAAAAATACAGATATTTAGATGTTAATAATTTCTATCATACTGGATATTTCTTTAAAACAAAAACGTAAAATATGAAAATTAGACTTAATGTTAATTTTGGAAAAACGTTATCGTTTTTTGTATGAAAATTTACAGCTTCTTAATCCTCTTAAATAATAAAAATCTAGATTGTACGAGAAACGATTGTTTTCAACACTAACCTGGCAAGCGTCATTCCCTTCCTCGCCGCCCGCGCAGAAGGAACTCGCGGGCAAAATAAAGATTTTCTCAGTCACGGCGTTCACTTTGCGAATGCATTCTGCGTCGCTCACAATAGGCAGCTCGGCTTCACGCACACGCAACGGTATAGGACCGGCTGGAAATCAAATAATATGCTTTGTACAAATGATATTTTTTTTTTCTATTTTTATATGTATATTTTTGTGGTACATAAATAATCATTTGTACATTAAATATATTTTAGAACATCTTATTGAAATAATCATTATTATCGAAAGAGGGGCCGAATCTATAGTTTTTAGAATTTTTGTCTTCTGTCTGTCTACCTGTCTGCCTGTCTACCTGTCGGTCTGTATGTCTGTCTATCTTACTGTGACTGCATAACGAGCAAACCGATGAACAACTTTTGATGAAATTTCTCGTATACTTATGATAGTTATAATAGCTGAACGTTTGTAATTGTGTATGTTTGTTAAGTAGGTACTATTTAACACTGAAACTGCTTGATTTGGATGATATTTAGTACACAGATAGCCTGTGACCGGAAGCACAGGTCATATAATACTATACTAGCCTGGAGTAACACTTGGGCTACTATTAGGCACCTAGGCATGCACCTTATATCGCAGTAATGGGTGGAGGGCAGTACCGGATTCAACCTTACCGCCGCCCCTGAGCATAGTAAATAATGCCGCTCATTTATTATCGGAATTTTGCAAAAAGTTTTTAAAGTTTTTTTTGTTTTATTTTAATTATTTTTTTTTCAAAAATGCAAAAAAATAACTCATAAATGATTTCAATTTTTCGAAAATTGTTCTAATTATTTTTTTTAATTATTCATTTTTGGAAGATTTTTTTTTTCCCCACCCTCCAAACTTCACCGCCTTGGGCACTAGCCCCGAGTGCCCTTAGTGTAAATCCAGCGTGGATTTACACTAAGGGCTGGCGGAGGGTATCGAGGGTAAGTTAAAGAAAGGGTATATGCATAGTAAAATATAAATATACTCACTTTCTCCCATGTACCCGTACCCGGTGACCGTGCAGCGCTTGCCCGCCGCGTGGCTCACCCCCCTCGCCGGCAGACACACGAGACACACGCCTGAAAACATCATGTTGTTGTTATAATTGTATATCAATAAAATGATACCATTCCTATAGCCTTCCTCAGTTAACGGGCTATCTAATACAAAAAGAATTTTTCAAATCCGATTAGTAGTTCCTGAGATTAGCGCGTTCAACCAAACAAACAAACAAATAAACTCTTCAGCTTTATAATATTAATATTAGTATAGATAACACTCAATAACATTTAACTATCTGTTTAGCTAATCTAATCTCCAAAAATTTTACTAAGATATTTGTATACTATAGCGTATTTTATTGATGTTAATAATGTGAATAATACCTAATAAAACGTTAATAGTAAACGACAACAACCTAATAACACTATTTTTCTTATTTCTCAAATAATTTCAGTAAAACTAATCATACCCTCTTTAAGTTCTGCTTTCCCATGCAACTTAAGCAGTGCAATATCATTGTCCAAGGTCTGACTGTTGTGGTTGTGGTGTATGTAGGTGGTGGCGACGCGCAGTGTCTGTGCGCCGGGCGAGCCGTACTTGCGTGTGAGGTCGTGGTCGCCCACTCGCACGTATATCGCGTCGCCTGAACGGACGATGCTGGAAACGAATTATTAAATATTAGAAAAATAAAATTATTGATACACTAGCGTATCAACAAAAACCAATCTATCCCACGGGAACCGTACGTTTTACTGGGATAAAAAGTAACCTATTTCCTATTTTAAATCCAATCAGTAGTTTTTGTGTACTAAACTGTATAAGGTACTATAGTTTTTTAACTATCCCACGGGAACTCTTTAATTTTCAAATATAGAATATTTGACTTGTAAATCACTTCGATATAATTGTTCATTATTATTAACGATGATCTTATTCTTAATATATAAATATAAAAATATATATGGGACAACCTTAATGGATAACGTATTTTTTTAAAAAAATGATAAAAATCAATTCACAATATAGGTACGACAAAATACAACCGAAAGGTACTCATACCTTCTCCTTTATGAACTCGATCAAAAAGATATTCATCTTACATGAGTCCACTAATATCAAACTTAATCAGCTAATGTTAACCTACGATACTAACTAATACAAACCTACTTAATAAATCTACCAGTAGCTTACTGACAACTTAACCAAAAAAAAAACCTACTTAGTAACACAGTGAGCCGCAGTCAGCACCCACTGGGTGCCGATCAGCGCGGCGCCGCACAGGTACTGATTGAGCGAGTTGATGAGCGCCACCTGCCAGCACCACTCGCCGCGCTCGCCGTCCTCGCCGCCCATCACACGGCCCGTGCGGCTTGTCGTGCCTGGAGTTACATTATTTATTTATTTATTTAAGGACACACAGTTGATAAAACATTATAACATCTTATTATATATAAAAATAATAATTATTCATTAACAGAATGTTTAAAAATTACAAACAAGGTTGAAATCGCCTTTTAAGTGTAAAAAACATACACTCTTCCATAGCCACACCATAAGTAACTTGTTATATAAATAAGTTTTATGATGCCTCTGACTCAATCAATCAAAGAAATTGTAATCTTATAACTTAAAGAATTTGTCAAAATCGCACAATACCTTTTACGCCGCAGACGTATTTGTTGTATTTCTCAGGAGTTCTCAAAGTGGTTACATAATTGGGTTCGTATTGAGCTGAAAAGGAATTAAAATAATATTATATTACAATTAATTTAAATAATTCAGCCCTTTTTAACGTCCCTCTGCTGGGAACGGGCCTCCCTTCAATATAAGGGGGATTAGACCATAATCGACCACTTTGGCCAAGTGCGAGTTGCTGGACTTCACATGTCTTTTGAAAACAATTGCTAGGTTCTCTCAGACACGTAGATTGTCTTACGATGTTTTCCTTCACCGTTAAGACATGTGGTAATCATGTTGGAAATGATTCGCACATGAAAATATCAGAGGTGCGAGACCCGAGATTTAAACCCGCTTCACTCCGTTTCCCTAGCCAGCGCATTACCACTGAGCTACAACTGCCTTAATCAATAGATAAAATAATATTATATTATAATTAATTTAATTTAAAAAATATTTGAAAAACAGAACATCCAGTTGTATAATAATACTGATTTTCTATTTCGATTCAAATGACTCTGAGTGTAGTGTAGGTACTCACGTAAGGGCGTGGTGTAGGGCAGCGTGTGCGGTAAGGGATGCGTGTTTGGAGCGGGATACGTGTGCGTCAGCGTGGTGGCGAGCGGGAACGTATCGTTGCGATTGACGCCGATCACCTCCTGCACCTTGGACTTCGGCGCGCAGCACTGGGTGCCTGCTTTTTTGCATTTAAATACATCCGTCATTTCTGCGTTTCCTGTAAAAAATAAATATTATTCGTAATATTATATGCCTTTTGTTATAGGAAATATTTATTTATATCTTCATGACTAACATTAACATAAACTGGCCAGAGCAATTATTATCGGTAAAGCAAACAGATCAATATTATATTATTATGTGAGACTTTTGAACACGTTTTATAATAATAATAAAAAATATGAATATTATTATTAATTCATATTTTATTCAAAAATACATACGGAAACATGTAAAGGAGAGCAGTGAGACGATGCAAGAGCCCGGACAGTCTGGTCGAGGGTCTACTGGAGCGGGCGTGGTTGACGTCGTGGTCGTTGTAGCCGGACGGGGAGTTGTGCGTGGTACCCTAAAAAATACATAAAATTCTCAACAACTATCATAATATTGAGGAAATATTTGTTTCAACACGTAACATAATATGCTGGATAATTCATAATAGGTAAGTGAGTAATGAATGGTAAATTGGAGTAGACGATAGCGCCTACAACATACTGGCAAAATTCGAGTCGACAGCCCTGTTGAAAAACTCCAATAGGATCCCATTAAAAGCGACAAAAGCCACATAGAAACCAATAAATATTTATTGGTTCCTATGTGGCTTTTGTCGCTTTTTATGGGATCCTATTAGAGTTTTTCAACAGGGAGACTTAACAAATTCTTCAAAAATTAAACAAAGGGTTAAGTAGACATGCAGATTTCTTAGCAATGTTTTCTTTCGGGGAATATAATAATCTCAGAGATGACAGAGCTGGGTTTCAACCCGTTTCACAGTTCATTGTACTTTCTAAGCGAGCTCGTTAGTAATAGGCGCTATTGAACTGTAATAATTTACTAAATAATTCAATCTATACTAATATTATAAAGCTGAAAAGTTTGTTTGTTTGTTTATTTGGTTGAACGCGGTAATCTCAGGAACTACTTGATGGAATTGAATAATTCTTTTTATGTTGGATAGTCCATTTATCGAGAAACGCTTTAGGCTATATATCATCTCGGAAAAATGTACGATTCCCGTGGGATAGATTTGTTTTTGTCTAGGGACGAACCCGAAGCGAAGCGAGGGTAAGTCGCTAGTACTTATTAATTGAAAAATCTTATTTGTATGTAATAATAATTATTACTATAGTTGATTGGTTTATTACTATTTTATTGCAAACAAAAATAAAATCTCTGTCTTCCCAGTCCTGTAGTACCTACTGTCATATGGAATAAAGCACTATGATCATTTTAGTATACATATATGTATATACAAAAATATAAAATGGATACAAATATTTCAATTCAATTCAATACAAATGTTTTATCGTCAACATATAGAAAATTTTAATTTTTTTTTTAATTTAATCATTTATTTCAGCCAATATTTACAAAAAGATCTTAAATATGTAAACAAAGGTCCATAACATATATATGTACCTTAAAAACTAACATATATATGATGAGTAAGCACTCACACCAAAAACGAATTGAAATTAGTTTTGTGACGAGGTACCAGCCGTTCAACCCTCAATTTGAAGAATAACAATACATATTATTATTCACATACCTGCTGCTGTCACAACAGACATAACCCGATGACTTGCAGTGTGTGTTAGAGACGAGAACGGCGGGGCGCTCGCACAGCCACGTCACCGCGCTGTGGAGACACTGTCCCGGACACTTGGGTAGAGGGGCCTGGAAATATATTATATTCTTTATTGCACAAATAAGTTATAATAAAATAAAATGCATAGAAAGTGACGTGGACAAAGGTGGACTTATCTCTATAAGAGATCTCTTCCAGTCAACCCATGCATGTGTGAAATAGTGTTAAATAAGAAAAATAAAGTCTTATATTTGTTTTAATGTAAGAACTACCGATTTTCTAAAAAAGCCATTGCATTCGCTATATATTTGCCATTATATTTATACTATGTACCTATGCACATATTTAAAGTTATATATGTGTAATGTGCGAACTATCTGGCATCCATAGCACAAGCCTCGTAGCTTCCCATGGAACTAGATAGTGCTGTGTGTTAATGTCCCAACATATTTATTTATTTTATTTATATATAGGCCAAACATGAGACAGATATTTATCATAATACAACAAAAACTTACCGGAGTAGTAGGCCGTGTCGTAGTCGGTCTGCGGGTAGTCGTATCGGTGTTGTAAGAGTCGATCAAGCAACATGTGCTGTCCGCCGGACAGGACGCGTCTGCGTCTATCTCACACAAATACACATAGAGACCCGTCATGCATTCTCCTCGACATTTCTTGTTCTTTTGTTTTGAGGCCGGCGTCGTTAACTGGAGAGGAATATTAATTTTTATTAATAATAAATATTTACTAAGTATCCACATCCGTCCAGACGTTCTAGCGTGACAGTGTAACAAACCTACACACATACAAACAAACTCTCGCACTTATAATCATAGAATAGTCCAAAATTCGTTCATCGCCCACTCATTTCAGTCATATTTTGACGTCCCACCGCATTGAAGTTTACAGGGGGATCAGGCCATAATCCACCACGCTGGTCAAGTGCGAGTTGGGGGACTTCACATGCCTTTCTAAAACTGCTAGGTTCTCTCAGATATGCAGGTTTTCCCAGGATAAATTATTTCGCCGTTGGGCAAGTGGTCATCATGTTGGAAATGATTCGAACATGAAAATATCAGAGTACAAGACCCGCGATGTTAATCTGCTACATTATAAATCTTAGCCTTTTTGTATTGCTTATTATTTTTTTATATATTTAATAAGTACATACTGCTGTAGTTGGCCTCTTAGTGGAGTGCTTCTTTTCGTTAGGCACGACCAGGTCTGGGGGGCGTCTATCCCCATACCCGTCCTTGGACACGCAACACAGTCTCCCAGAGACACAGAGCTCGCTGGTAGTAAGGTACGCCTCACAGTACTGGGTGAGGCGGGACTCTACGCATACTCCTGGGCAGGCAATGTTACCTGAAAAATACACAATACAATGTTATTTTTTAATTATTAATGTGTTTATAATATATGTGGTAAAAAACATTCATAAAATACATATTATTGTCTTTTTTTTTTCTCTTTTTTCCCCTTATTTGCTTTACCATTTTTGGTAAATCATCTTATCATATCAAAATCAAAATATATTTTATTCGAATAGACTTTTACAAGAACTTATGAATCTTCAGTCTTACAATTTAAATTAAATGTCGGTATGTAAGTCTGTGAGGAATCTACTACATGCTCGGAAGGTAGTTTTTCTGAGAAGAACCGGCGAGAAATTCAACAGTTGCTCTTTTTAAATATAATATTAATTTACAATACTTATATCTATATAAAATTATTGTTCTTATAGTCTGTTCTTATATTATTTTGACGATTATAAAGCCATAGTTGCTGATTATAAACCTGGCTAAATTCATCGGAAACCTTAGAAACCTTCAAAGTACTTTAAAAATTATTTTATACTTTGCGTATCAATTGATCGTAATGCATATTATATCCTAATAGTTAATAGGGTGTACCTAATAATTACCACTGTCTTTGTATTTGTCGTACGACGTTCTGGTGGTCGTCTCCTCGTCGAAGTCGGACTCGGTGGTCGTGTAGCGGGTTGTAAACGGCCTTCGCGTTGTGGTTGTTATTGTGTCGTTTCCTGCAATTATGTAATTATATAAAAATATATAGTAATCTTATACTAGCGACTTATCCTTGCTTCGCTCGGGTACATCCCTAGGTACGTTTTATTTTTTTGAGCGGAACCCTAATTCTTATTCTAAAATAAAAGTAGCATAAGTTACTCCTTATAATTATCAGCTGCCAGTGAAAATCCAGTCAAAATTGGTCCAGACGTTTTAGAGATTAGCCGGAACAAACAGACAGACAGACAAAAATTTTAAATCGTGTTTTTTCTTATAATACTATATAATATGATTAAGCTTTTATTTTGACTTTACAAATAGACACTTCAATTTTATTCATCTGTATAGATAAATGTAGCTGTGTGTTTAAATGTACATATATTTAATATTACATACAGACTATTATATAAAAAAATACAGAATATTATATAAAAACAACAGATATTAACTCATGAATAGGATTATAACGTGACAACAATTTTATACTAAAACAATGACTTTGCCTCGAACCAAAATTAAGTATATGGGTATATATTACTAGCGACTCACCCTCGCTTCGCTTCGGGTTCGTCCCTAGACAAAGACAAATCTATCCCACGGGAACCGTACATTTTTCCGGGATGATATATTATAACCTATATATGATATATTATAGCCTTCCTCAGTTAACGGGCTATCCAATGAAAAAAGAATTTTTCAAATTGGATTAGTAGTTCCTAAGATTAGCGCGTTCAACCAAACAAACAAACAAACTCTTCAGCTTTATAATATTAATATAGATTTTACTCAGACATATGACTTACAAAATTTAGACTTACATAATATTAGACACATTTGATAACTTACATATGAAATAATTATAATGTTTGTATTTTCTTATTAAACTACTTATTAAGTAATTAGGCATCAATATGAGATTAAATAGGCAAATGTACAGAATAAAAATATGACAAAAAACATCAAAACTAACCAAGTGGTTCATCGACACAGCACTTCATCGACGAGTTGGGGCACTCGACCTCCTCGAGCACTGTGGGGCACATGAGGGAGGCCAGCGCGTGCATGCACACCCCGGGGCAGTTCTTCGCATCTTCCTGTGTGTCCAATGACTCCAGAAGACCTAGAAGTTAATAAAATCCTTAATCAAATTACTAATTATAAATATGAAAGTTTGTGTGTGGAATGTGTATGTTTGTTACTCCTTCAGGTTATAATGGCTGGACAGATTTGGATAAAATTCAATATACAGATAGACTATGATCTGGAATAACATATAGGGTATTATTAAATACCTAAGGTCGTACCCGAGCGAAGCTAGGGTAATTTAATATCCAGTCATGTTACTTATAAATCATGAACCATGGCTTGAAGCTGATAGTATACAGCAAAACAATCGAAGGCAAATGTAAAAAATCCATTATCTCCATAATTATTTGCCTAATACATATTAAAATCTGTATTAACCATATTTGAAATATGGTAAGATATTATGAACTATAATGTATATAGAGGTTTGATCGTGTTGACTCTAAACTCTTCCATCATTTTATATACTTATCCGCTTTAAAATGCCATTTCCAATCCCGTTCCGGGATCCGTTTAGACCCACCACAGACTAAGATAACTTATAGGTATAATATTGTAATGCTACTTCGAAGTTACAAACATTTAATAACGTTAATATCCGCCGACGTACACAGATCTCGCAGACGAAGTCTACGACAGCGGTAGTAAAACGTATGAATATATCACAGATGCGCGTGCGCAGATCGCTGACGCATAGTTACGCTTTAGTGGGCAGCGGACCTAACTGGAAACTGCTTTTTATTCCCGCGTCGTACCGAGCCGCTTTTAGCCTTGTGAGAACGAATTCTTGGAAAGAAAAGAGATAGACTACTAGGTAGCTTTCACACTGAATGGTCTAGAATGTTGTTAAATAAGACATATTTGCAAAATTAACACTTTGAGTAAAAACTGTAGTGTTCATTACGGTCCTGCGCAGTGGTTGAGGCCCCTGCCTCGACGCCTGAGGTAGAAAATTTGAGTCTTCAAGCCAATATTTTGTAGTTAATAATATTCATTGATTATTTTTAAGTTCAATGAAATCAATGCTAAAGCATCATTTCATTTGCCTATTACATAAGTAGAAATCTTATACAGAATGTATTATATGTTTCTACAATAAACCTTTGTTTTTTTCAGTTACCCACATTTATTACTATTTAGATATACCAGTATACTTTACTAATGATAAAAATCAGTTTCCAAAATTACTAATCTAATATCTTATCGTATATCATATCTTAGTTCCAAACCATTAATTCAACGAAACAATATTTTATCTAACAAATCATCTTCCCAAATCTCATTACATCTCGCCATGGCCTTCACCTACAGCCACAAAAAACATTAAAAAAGTACACAAACATTAGCACGGAATAATCAGCCTAATGATCAGATGCAGGTTCATTTTAACCTAGAGAACCATAAATTGAGATAATTCTGGACTTTTTAATATAATTTTCGACCTTATTACTATAAAAATAAGTGTAGTTTTCAATATTTATCTAATGTATCATTTTGTAGACTACCTGCAAGCTATTCTCGATCTTATTATCTAACATACTAATATTTATCCTCCGACAAAGCTGTGGAACAACATTCCTGTCCCTCAAACCGTTAGGCCCTCCCGAGACACAGTTATTGAAGCAAATGAAAGGAAAATATATGATGGTGCAAGATAGAAACTTATGGAAGTCATCGATTAAAGTTGTGTCGTGTGCTCTTCGATGACCTCTAATAAAGTATAAAATAGAAAGTCAGGTGTTTAAAGCAAGAAGTAAACTTAGGAGGTATAAGCTTTTATAAATATCAATATAAGTCAGAAATAAGAAGCTGTAATTATGTATGTCTTGTTAAAAATAAAAATTGAAAAAAAAAATATTTATTAAAAATGAACTTATAGTATTTAAAGTATTTAAAATATATTGAATTTATAGTATTTAAAAAATGCGCTATTTTTTTTTTTTATTTTAAACATTTAAGCAACTCTTGAAAATTCCAAAATCATTTATAAATAAAAAATGTTTTAAAATTATAATAATGAAGTACAGATAACTAAAATACTTTCATATTTAAACGTATTAATAAATCCTTCTTAACATTCGCTTTATTTTATTTTTGCTTATTATTACAAAACACAAAGAACAATGGCAGGTTTCTATACAACGATTTACCTGATATCCATTTGAGGCGTCTTAAAATAAAAAAATGCTAAAACGATAGGGATTAAGTAACACAACTTTATCCAGAAAGATTTATTTTATTAGGAAGTCACAAAAAAAAGATATTAGCATTTTTATTTTATGATTTGCGGTTATAAACCTACCTAGCAATGACAGCTGTCACTGATTATTGTACCGAATAATATAAATTAAATATTATAAATTAAAAAAAAGTACGTTAGCGTTACATATAAGTTACGTTTTTAATTTCTTTATCATGGATGAAACAAGGTACTACTTTGAATCCGTTAGGAGAGTTCAGTATTAGTTGTAGGTATACACTGGCGATTGTCCGAGAGAATGAACAAGTCGTCGCATGGGGCAAGTAATCGGGTCCGTGGGCAAAGCGACAATTAAAACTTATAATAATCTAGAAAAATGGAACAGTAACAGCAACATCAAACGTAGTAGTCAGAGGCATACGTAAAATCATGGATGACAAATAAAATATAAAATCTAAATAATATGTCAATATCAATTACCAAGTCAATCTCATTGTCATCTGTTGTGTTGCTATTACTATTATTTTAATTACTGTACTAACTGTAATAGCTTCAATTAAACTTACAACTTAACATATAATGTTTCTATTAAATGTAAAGCTGTAAGATTAATGAACAAAACATAGATCATTATTTAATTATGTACTCTTATGTTTTAATAAAAATATTTTAAAGTAAATACGACATTTCATTTTCTTTTGTGGCAACATTTTTTACATCATCTTTGACAAATGGCGAAGCCGGAAGAACATAAAAACAATCAATTAGTAGCTTATTATGTAAACATTTCTTCGTGGCTTTGTCATGTGAAACAAACGCCGTGAAAAAAAAGAGCAAATTAAATAATTCAGTTTTGTATATGTCCTAATCTTAGACGCTTCAAAAACGTTCAGGTAAAAACTTGCCATTGTTCTTTATTCATTACATAAATAACGTAAGTGTTTATGTCAACAACATTCCAATGGTGTCTCTCAAGTGTGTCTTACTGTCGATGACTGACTTGTGACCTCTGATACATGTATCGTTGATATTATTAAAAGCGATAAGTCAATATCTTAAATAATATTATCAATTAAAGAAAGTTCTTTTCGTTTTTTAACCGACTTCCAAAAAGGAGGAGGTTCTCAATTCGTCGGAATCTTTTTTTTTTCTTTTTTTTATGTACGTTCACGGATTACTCGAAGACAGCTGAACCGATTTGGTTTGCTTTGATTTGCATCGGCTGGCACCGTCTTCGAAAATATCTGATTAGGTACCTATCTATTCTAAATGAAAACCCCTGTTTAGTTATTTTGTACTTTTCAGTGCCTGGAAGTCGGTTTTTATTTATTTTTTTAAGTTTTTTTTTATTATTAAACTGTTTTTTTTAGGTTGCGCTTTTTTATGGTTTATTTTTGAGTCTGGTCATGCCCTAAATTGATGAGGAGAGTGGTGTGACGACTGGTACTTAGGACCTACCTAATTATGTGCTTTTAGTATATTATTTACATTATTATTATCTTTCTTTTCAATAAAACCGTTTAACTTAAAACATTTTTACCTATTTTATTGATAAATGGATAGTCATTATAAAGAAAACGAATATCCCATAAGATCAGTAAACTACCGATATTGTCAGATTTTTTCTGTTTTAACTATTTTTGTAAGTAGTAGTTATTCTTATTAGTAAGTTTATCGCTTGAATTTAGTTTTTGCCGGACCTTTTGCCAGTAGACCTCATCATCAATACTCCTCAGGGTGTGTGATGACTATAAAAAAAATATACTTACTGAATATTTTTTAAGATTCCAGACAAAATAGACACCCTTATAATTCCTTCTGTATACTGTGGATCACGAACTTTATTCGCAGAGAGATTTAAGAATCAAAGTGGAAATTTGCTAAGTAGCTGTTTCGTGTAAACGGCTAGAAAAAATCTGTAGTCAAATACAAAAACTAAAAAATAAATGACACTCCATAGCTGTGTACAAATACTATGAAATACAAATTTATTTATGTACTAACGACTCACCCTCGGTCCACTCGGGTTCGTCCTTAGTTACGTTTAACGTTTAGTATAAATTTCTCAGAGATGAGATATTTTCTCGCAGTAAAAATATCCTATATGTTGGGCCGGATAACTAGCTATCATCATACCTATCAAAACCTGTCCAGTGGTGTTCTCGTGATGCGTTCCCAGACAGACAGACAGGCATACAAACATTCTAAAAACATTTTATGCTATGAAACCCGAAGTACGAGTCAGACTCGCACTTGACTGATTTTTAAGCTTTAACCCCGCTTACGCTTATAACTCGAAACAAACGTACCGACCGTTACCCGATGACCTAACGTTGGTGAAATCGCCGCGCCGAAAACGAAAGTACATGAGACGCTCGCACCGCACCGCACCGCACCGCCTGATCACTAATAAATCTTTACTACACTCTCTTAGCTTTAAATTTTGTTAATAAATAACTTAACGCCTTTAGTATTAGAGATGGCATTATTATGTTTTACTTATACTGCTGTTTGTTTTATTATTTTGATTTGAGTAGGATCCTTTGTCCATAAAAAAATGTTTATGCTATAGTTGGAAATGATTTTTCGACATACTATTTTGTACAATAATTCTAATAAACTTTACATTTAAACTTAAGAAGCCATTCATAATACTTTTTTGTATCCTTACAGTTGTAAACATTCAATTCATTTCCCTTGTTAATGGCGTCAAAACATACCAGTTGAGCACAGATTACTTCGCCAATGTTACGTAGAATGGAGAAGATATGAAGAAGATTGGGTTGTAAATATTATTAGTAACTAGCGACTCACGCTCGCTTCGCTCGTGTTCGTCCCTAGATACGTTTAAATTTCTTTGAACAAAACCCTAATTCTTTTTCTAAAATAAAAGTAGCTTAAGTTACTCCTTATCAGCTATCTGCCAGTGAAAGTCCCGTTAAAATTGATCCAGCCGTTTCAGAGATTAGCCGGAACAAACATACAGAAAGACAGACGAAAATTTTAAAAACTGTGTTTTTCTTATATGTACCGTATATAATTCCATGTGCATTTAGTATAAAGCTGTTATTTTGACATTACAAACAGACACTTAAATTTTATTTATCACTATAGATCAATGTTAAGTCGAAGACAGATCTTTTAATTATAAGGCAGATAACTAGAAATGCGTTATATTCGTTTTTATTATATAAATACTAGCATTCTTAATAAATTATATATATATATATAGGAAGAAACTAATATTCTTTTAATATTTTTACAAATATAAAAAGATATTATATTTTTGTTTACTTCCTATTAATTTACTATATGAATTAACAAAATATAATACCTACTAAATTTTGTAATAAAAAACATAAATTAGTATTCTTTTAAATAATAGAAGTCTTTTTATATTATAAGTGCGGCATCGGCATAGGAAAAGGTCATGGGCCACAAGACCGTGACATGACCTTGAACTTGATCGCGATCTGTGAGTAGAAGTGAGACTCGTTACTAGAATTGGACTAATTTTGGAGTACTGAAAATGCCTTATTTTAGTTGTGTTTTTTTATTCTTATTCTCTGGTGCCAGCTTTGCCTTTTTTATGTAGAGTAAGAGCACTGTTGACCTTACTAGATTAACATAAAATATAGTCCTATGTCAGCAGTTTTCAAAATATACAAAAGTTAAATTCATAAAAAAAGCAGTTATGATGACTGCCAACAGAAGTGAAAACTTAAAACTATAAACAAACAGTTGTTATTTTTTGGGATATTCAAATCAATTGTTTGATCTTAAATTAAAATTTGTAAATTAAAACTGTTTACATTTATCTGGTTTTTGACATCTATCGGCACTCTGGAGTGTTAGCGTTAACACGTCACGTGACCATGTCGATGACGACTTACATGAATTTACTCCCCATCCAAACCTGCCTATAGAAGTTTTCAATACAAAACAAATAACAAACTTCTTAGACCCTTAAAATTAGCTGCAGCTATTCACATTAGTACTAGATATCTACAGGCTGTAAGTTATTAAACCATTTCACTTTTTTAATTATCATTCCTGATCTGAAACTTGAGTCGGGAAAGTGAGCGCCATAGTGCACGGACCTGCCGCGCTGGCTCGAGTAGGTTACACCGGCAATACGGAGCCTAGAAAGCTTGACCACTTTTTTTCAAGACCTAATACTTTATTACATTTTAAATAATCATTTTGATGTTTAAAGTTTAACTTCTAGTCATACTATTATTATAAATATGAGTCTGTATGTGTGTTTGTTTGTTACTCTTCCACGCTGTAACGGGTGGAGGGATTTGGATGTAGTTTAGTATATACATATATAGACTATGACCTGGAGTAACACATAGCCTATGGTTGGGCACCTAGGGATGCACTACAGCGAAGTTAGGGTAAGTTGCTAGTTTATTAGTACTAATTTAATATTATACTAGCGATTTACCCTCGCTTCGCTCGTGTAAATCTTTAGCTAAGTTTTATTATTTTTAAGCGAAACCCTAATTCTTTTTCTAAAATTAAAGTAGCCTAAGTTACTCCTTATAATATCAGCTATCTGCCAGTGAAAGTCTCGTCAAAATCAGTCCCGCGGTTTCGGAGATTAGCCGGAACAAACAGACAAACAGACAAATAGGCAGACAGATGAAAATTTTAAAAATTGTGTTTTTCGTATAAGTATCGTAAATAATGTCATATGCATTTAATAAAATGCTGTTGTTTTAACATTACAAACAGACACTTCAATTATTATGTTCAATATTCAAGATCTGTACAGATGAGATTACGATCACATATTATGGACTTTTTAACGTTAAGAGATAATTGTTGTATTTTTATTCAATAAAGTCTTAATATGTTTCTTTCGTCTTTTTTTTTGCTCCGGGATTAAGAGGATTGTGAAGCTGTAAATTTTCATACAAAAAGCGATAACGTTTTTCCTCCCATTACCATAGTCTAATTTTCATAATTTTTGGAAATGTTGTAGATATAATGAAAAACTAGGTCCGTATGTTTTTATTTTAAAGAAATATTGAGTATTATAGAAGTTATCAGCATCGAAATATCTGTATTTTTGACTTAAAAACTTCCTCGAGCGTTTTAATTTTGTTTTAATTAAACTAAACTGAATTACTAAAATAGGAAACGTATATACCTAGATTAAGGTGTACGAAATCTAATGAGACCAAAATTGTCTCATTTCGTAAATGTTTTTAAAAAACCTACTCGCGTCCTCTCAATTTCCCCTATCTCAACTTCCTACGTATCAATGGGTGAGGATTTCAAACTAAATAAGAACTTTCAGGTTTTGCAATTGTTTACAAATTGGTAGGTATTTTAGATTACCTAATATAATGAAGGTTACGGATTCTATTACAAATTGTATACAAATGTTAATTCTGGACTGATATAGATGAAAATGCACTTAATAAGGAACCAGAACTGATAACTTGTTAAATCCTCTCTATTTGGTAGGTCAGAGTACCCTTTGACCTAACAAAATATACCTAATAAAAATTATTCCTACAATGTGCCTAGCTAGTAAGCTATCATACTACTACTAAGCTAATAAAAATATAGAAAGTATATATTTATGACGTATAATAGTTATTGAGGGCAAGGGTCAATTAATCTATTTATTTTTTATTTATTCTTTATCATCAGCACAAAACATTTAATTTAATTGTTTTTTTTTTAATAGAGAGCTAAGAAGATCTACCTACGAAATGTGTTGCCATTACGTCTCTACCATAATATGTTAATGCAACAATGATAAATAATAAGACTATTTAGCTTATTCTCTTCCTCCACAATATTACTTAAATTAAAGTTTATATTTATAATTAATTATCTAATATATTTAAACGAGCAATTCTTGTATATTTATATCTTTATTTATTTATTTATACCGGCGATCTCGGAAACGGCTCTAACGATTTCACTAAAATTTGGTATGTGGAGGTTTTCGGGGGCGAAAAATCGATGTAGATTAGTCTCATGTCTGGGAAAACGCGTGTTTTCGAGTTTTCATGTGTTTTTTTTTTTTTTGCATTATTCCACGCAGAATATGCTCGAATATTTCTTACGTGGTCAAGCGACCAAGTGCAAGATTAACAATTAGTAGGTGTGCCCGAGTTCGAATCTTTATTTATTCGAGTTTTTAGTTTTTTTTTATCTAAAAAATAGGATAGGTATAACAAAAAAGAACTCCGAGCGAAGCTCGGTCGCCAGGTACTTATAATTAATTTTATAAATGATTTAATTATAAAAATTAATTAACAAAATGACTACTGACAACATTAAATCAAAATTACAAATATTTTTTAGTGTTATATTTGTTTTAAAAAAATATGTAAAACTTTTAATGATAATAAAGGAATAAAAAGTATTGTTTAAAATTTAAAATGCTTTCTATGTAATAAAATAAACAACTCTCGCAATATAACATGTTTTGTAGCGTTATCTACTGCCCTCCCTATTGAAAAACTCCAATAAAATCTCATCAAAAGCGACAAAGGCTTTTGTCGCCTTTAATGAGATCCTATTGGAATTTTAAATAGGGCTAGACATTGCAGTTTCAATTAGTGCAACGTGGAAAAGAATTCAAATCACTACTAACATAATTATATTTTTTTCTTTCTTCACTACAAAATTGGGTAAATTTATAAAAAAAAATTAGGTTTGATATAGTAAATTATAAAAGTATCGACTCTACGATTGCGTATTTGTTTCAAGTTGGCTTTCTCGGCGTCGCGGGTGAACGGCCGAGAGCGTCCACACGTCGCGTCCAGTCTCGGCTAACTTTGATCATAACTCATGTTTTTGCAAACTTGTTCATATGTGACAGTTTTATTTGTATTAATATTATCGACAATTTTTTTTTATATATAATTTAAAACGGAATTAAATATCCCGTTTTAAATCTCGCTATATTTTTAACATATCGATAATAATAGTAAAAGAACATACTCGCTACTATTTCAATCCATTATCACATATACACAAAGAATCCTATATAGTATTTTCAAACATCAGAAAAAAAACGTTAGTGTTAACTAAAGCTTAATAAATAATAAATAATACCTATTATTTTGCTAAGCCTTAAATGAAACCTAACTAGCTCTGTAGGCTCTAGGTCCAATTAAGTAACTAAGTCATTTTATACTTTTAATGGATGATATGTTTTAAGACTAATTTTCTCCATATATCTATTATAGCAGTTTTCCAAAAAAACATGTTATAGTATTTATTTTTGACTGTTTATTTATTCATATAGAATAAAGTCAATATAATTTTATTATCAATTAAATAGTTAAAATAGCAATAAACAAATATATTTATATTACATAGATAGATAAAAGTACATGTTCTCTTTTTGATATATTATCACAACTTTGACATAATTTTTCGATATAAAATAGGACACTAATAAATATCTTTTAAAGTTATCTCGTTTATCCGCTATTAAGTAAATGATAATATTATTAATATCTAATTATTAATGTAAATATTAATATATAGAAGAAGAAGTTTCGAATCACAATAATTAGTTAACACAGTCTTTGTGTAAAGTAAATAGCATGTATCAACAATATTTTCAAATTGCATCATACAAATGAGTCAAAAATATAAAATCGAGATTACTTGGCGTCCAAGTGTCTGTAAAACTTTCTCCGCCAACCCTCGTCTCCCTCCTCTCCCCTCCCTCCCCTCTCTCCCCTCCAGAATATTTCCCCCTGCTGGTAACCTCTGTAACTGGTATCGCGCATGCTCATCTCGATTACGTACTGATGTCTGATGATTGAAATTGAATAATCCGTTATAACACGATGAATTAACTGTACTGTGCTCACTTGCACTAAAAACTTTTATAAAAAAATTATAAGATCTTTATCTTAGCTCGACGATAGTGCTTTAATTTTTATCAAGCTATTATTTATTAGGTCGTATTTTTGTGTCTGTTACATATTATTTGCTATGATAATGATCTGTGCTTTAGTTAAAATAAGTACTACAGACGGCCTAAATGTTATTAAGACTGTGTTAAATACATATACATAAATTATGTTAATAAATAGATAGTTTCAGATGTTTTAAATTGTCTGTTTTATGAATAATGAACTAAATGAAAACTTGCTTATATAATAACATACAAAATTCAAAGAAATTTTAACAAATCTATAACAGCTCTCTACTAATAGATTAATAATATTGTTACAGCACAGAGATAAATGTGGAGAAATTAATATTTTTGTTGCTAGCAAAAAGCTATAATTACTTGAATTATAGAGTCGCGTGCAGATTGCGTTGATGTCTTTTATATGCCAAACATGACATTATCTTATTTATTCGTATTATTTTGGAAATCTATAATAATAATGGTTATTTAATTTATCCTTTATACATTTTTTATTATCATAGCTCAATTGGTTTAAATATTGAAGAGTTTGTATTATTTTTTAATCAAAAATAGGCCTAGGTTTAGGTAACAGTTAGTTGTAAGTAATTGAAATAAACATATTGTTACATTGATGAGTTCCGATGCAATATTTGGTAGCTTTGGTAGATCTACATCTTAAGTGTCACAAGACTCTGGGAAAAGATCAATTTTATCTTACTCAGGCTTTTCTAATATATATAAAATATAATGATAATAGAATATTAATTAACACCTAAAGAGGTAACGGACGCGCACCGTTACTTGCGCCTCTACAACCATACTCGTGCCATAAAGACATACTATTATATTTTATGTTTATATACACTCTACATTAAGAATTTTTGCTACTGAATATCTGCTTAACACAATCCACAATAATTCATTGATGAAGATAAATAAATATAATATTTATTTATTTATCCTAATATAATGTATCCTAGTAATATATGTATATAAATAAAATTAATACTAAATAAACTATTAATGTAAAATATGTATGTAAAAAAAATATTTATTAACACTAAAAAAAGACAGTCATGTAATTATTATAAGTTAAATAAATATTCTGTCTTCAAATATATTCTAACAATCATACTATGGCTCTACATTTGGCATTGCATTTTTTTAAATTATTCACTACATGTTTTTTTTATATAGTAGCGTCTGTACTCTAGTAATAGTATAACGTAAGAATATTTAAAAATATATATATATATATATATATATATATATATATATATATATATATATATATATATATATATATAAACGGGTAACAGTACAAAGTAATACAAACAGCAAGTGGAATTAGAAATCGCGTACGCATACTCCAAACTTAGTATATTACTCATCTCGCAAATGGGGAAAGGTTTTGAATATTTAACAATTATTCAAATCAATTAAGAATTTTATTTTCTATTATTATAATTAAAATACGAAAGCGCGTCTTTCTGTACGTTTGTAGTTTTCACTTTGAATTTTGCTGAACATTAATGAAGTATAACAATATTATATCACAATTATGAGTATTTTGAGACAAAACTTTATATTTTTCAGTTAATGAGGTTGCTTATCCGAAATATTCAATACAATAGATTTATCTAAAGCTATTAAGAAGTCACAAGTGCTGTTTAGTTAAAATAATTACATATTATCATTCACTTATGTGACTCTACCGTTATGAATATCATATCATTAGGCTATTTCAAATCTATCATTTTCAATAACTGTTTTTCTTTTTGACCGACTTTATGTTCTGAGGTTTTAGTATAAATCATTTAATTTAATTAGTTTTTATGTGTCTTGTTTTAGATATGATTGGCATTTTAATGATGGCCAAATGTAAAAACAGTCTATGTATGTATGTAGAGTTGTAAGATTTTACACATTCTGTAATCTTATTACTTTCCATTTTACCGTACAACCAAAATGCTAATTGAAATAATACATTAGCGGAGAAAACTTTTACTTTGCTACTTATTTACGTTTTCGAAACATGCATGAAAATTTGCAATATTTTCTAAAGTTTTTATACTGATTTTCTGCAAATATAGTGCTACTACAAGTTATAAACACCTATCGCACACTTGACTGATTTGTTTACGTGGTATCCCATTTAGATAGATACTTCTGTATCGCCGTTAAACTATTGCAACGTAAACGTAGCGGTTTAAAATTCCTTACCAAATTAGTTCGGCACATTTCGATTCATCGGGCACACGACTAATGTATGTAAGTAGGTGACCAGTATTAGTGACCTATCTAGAAAAATTTTACCTGACAAGAAGGAACTGGCAAAGGACTCATCCTGCGCATGCGCAGGTGTGGTTATGAGTAGGAGAGCTATAGCCACGGTTCTCATGGCGCACTACAAAACTGTTCACTGTCAACTGTCTAAAGGCATGGCGCGGCGACCGGTCGCCGTATCGCGTAAAGGCCAACTGCCGGTGAAAGAAAGAAAGGGGCTCGGCTGAGATTTGTAGAGAATGTGGAAGTTAGATGTGGCACGATCGGTTCTTTTATACCTACTACCACCAATGTTGTAGTCTCTAGGATTATTTAAAAGTAAAATTTTACGTTATCTCCATTAGCACTAAATGTTTATCAACATATTTAATTCTTTTTTATTCTATTTAAATAAATATCTAAGATTGAAAAAAAAACGGTTTACAAATGTCCATAAATTTTATGCTTTATTTAGATAACATTGGGGATTAATAATAACTAGTGACTTACCTTTGCTTCACTTGGGTGTATTCCTAGGTGCCAAACAGTAGTAACGTATGATGTATTAGTCTAGGTTATAGTCTGTTTCAATTCATCGTAAAAGCGTAACTATCATACATACAAACTTTCACCATTATAAAAGTAGTCCGATTATTTAAAATTTCTCCCATATGACTCTACATTCCTAACTATGACAGAATATGAAACAGATATGTGCCAAAGAGATATGTGCCATTTCTACAACTGTATCCAATAATCTATGATCAAGTCTTCAACGTAGAATGGCCAACAAGCGGTCAGCTCGGCGGAACTGCGCTAGTGACGCGACGATGAATGGAGCCGTCAATCGATCCACATATTGCCGAAATTAACACCACTTTCATACTTATATCCAAACATATAATGAAAATATCATGTTACTATAGGTGTCGTTGTTTTTATTATATAGATAGTTTTTATTAGGTAGTAAAAAATAAAAAAAAAACACATTACATATTATGTACTAAATATATGTTTTCAACTATTTATATGTTGAAAAATGATACATATGTAAATCAACCTTTATTTAAAATATATAATAAAATATGCTAAAATCTAGATATTTTACTAAGTCTGAAAAATAGCATGGCGATGTACGTTTCATTAATAATAATAATGCGTGATAAGTCGAAATCTGTAAGTCTCACTTTCACCTTGACCTATATATATTATAATAACTACAAAAAAAAATCTTTGGCTTTATTTTACACAGCGACTCACCCTCGTCTCGCTCGGGTTCGTCGCTGTGTATTTATTTAATATTGTTCATACAAAAATACTAAAATCACAATTAAAAAATGGGGATGGGGGTGGGAGGGTGAAAAATACTTTACGATCTATTCTCATACCTACCAAATATACAAAAAAAAACATTAAAATCGGTCGAACCATTTCAAAAAAAGCGACTACAAACACCATGACACGAGGTATTTATATATTAGATTATTATATGAATTCATATAAAAGTTACGAACTCCATACATTAGACATCAACGCGTCTATAGATATAGCTTAGATCTTATAATACCTAAATAATATTATATAGCAAAATTACATTTTCCATATTATGTATAGTAATGTCAGGAAAGTGAAACCGTCAGCTGGTCTCTATCATATTTATCGTTTAAAAATTATGAATCAGCTTGAAGAAGGAAGTTTTAAGCACTTTACATAACGCTGACTAATAAAAATTTCCTGCAATAAAATGTAGCTTTTATAGTATCAATTTAATTTTATACCTTTATAACATTTCCTGTAGAAACCCTTAGCCCATGGAGTCAAAGTGCTAAATACTTCTTAAAAGACTTGACAAGAGAGCTGGCTCGTTTTTCGCCTAAAGAATCAGCATAGAAATACAGCGGGGGAGTGCCGTTAGCCGCCTTGGACATGACTTGTACAGTAAAAATTAAGAGTATATTTGTTTTGTATATATAATTAAGTATTTTTATAATTTCAATCATCTCCCTGCCCTTTTCCCAATAATTTGGGGTAGGCGTAGTAGGTACATCTTCTGTAGTGCTGATAGGAATTGGCAAAAGTTTTACGACCGACCGCCTGCCTGACATCAACCCCCCTTGGGATTACTATTGTTTATAATTACAATATTTCCGATAATATCAATAATACAACATGTAACAACTTACAACTTAAAAAAATAAGGATGTTGCACTTGAATTATCCGTTTTATTCGGAAGAAAAGATAGCACCCCTGTATAGCAGTTTTGAATGCGATGATTTATCTTTTACACAATCTAAATTATGATAAAATTTTAACATCAGAAATTATTCCACATTTTTAGTAAAAATATATGAGGGACGGGTTTTCTTGTTATAATTGATTCATTCACTTACTGCTATCAAACTCTGATATTCGACGCCCAAGCCGCTGGGTCTAATGTATGTATGTATTCAGCCCTTTTTAACGACCCACTGCTGAGCACGAGCCTTCCTTCAATACGAGGGGGATCAGACCATAGTCCACCACGCTGGCCAAGTGCGGGTTGGCGGACTTCACATGTCTTTCGAAAACTTGCTAGGTTCTCTCAGACATGCAGGTTTCCTCACGATGTTTTCCTTCACGGTAAGACAAGTGGTAATCACGTTAGAAATGATTCGCACATGAAAATATCAGAGGTGCGAGAGTCTAATATAAGTATGAAATTTAGTTCAACAGTTTCTTATTCTATGATCGCTTAATAATTCTTTGGAAATTCATCCCCTAAAAGATCATGATTTATATGGAAGTTCGACTTATTGAATTGAAAAAAATATTGAAATCGACCTTAAATTAATATTACTACTGTATGATTAGTTACGTAAGTTTTTATTATACATTTTTTTTATTATTAATTTGATGTTCATTTTTTGGAAATAAAATGTCTCTTTAAACCTCAACAAAACTCAGTGTTTTGACTTGTATTGTAATAATTAAATGTTTTATATTCATATTAAATTTTCTCCCCAATGTCTGGTTTATTTATTTTTAACTCTATTTTTATTTATGGGACTTTTATCACTTTAGGACACGCCAGTCCCATCGTATCTTAACCTAAGTACCTACCTACATTACAAATATATAAGTACTATTGTAAAAAAAGGAAATTCTGCAAAACCATGTTTACTTAAATCTCACCTTTATCTGTTATGCGATTTGTTAAATAATGTTTAGAAGAAAACATAATAGAATTTTTAAAAATTGTTAAATTAAAAAATATATATACATATATAGAACAGGAAACGAATTCAATTCATAAATCAAATGTCAATATTTTTACAATTTTACTGATATAAAAAAGATCACCGTTAGGTAAGTTAGTTATGAGTACAAACTTCCCTAACGGTGAAGGCATTGTTTGTATTGTAATCATTATATATTATTATATACTAGCGACTCATCCTCGCTTCGCTCGGGTTCATCCCTAGGTACATTTTAACTTTTTTGAACGAAACCCTAATACTTTTTTTAAAATTAAAGGAGTCTAAGTTACACCTTATAATATCAGCTATCTGCCAGTGAAAGTCTCGTTAAAATTGGTCCAGCTGTTTCGTAGATTAGACGGAACAAGCAGGCAGACAGACAGACACAAAAATTTAAAAATTGTTGTTTTTCTTATAAGTAACATATACATAGTCTGGTCATAAGTTCTGTCACACAATAAAAACTTTTGAATTCAAAATGCTGGCCACAAAAAAGTTTATTGAAATCGAATTTCGAATTTTTCATGAATATAAAAATGTATACTTTTTAGAAATTTACTCATTTTTAAATATGGAGTGGACACTTAAAGAAGACCGCGTTGCGGTTATTGCGTTGCATCGTTGCGGTCTCGCGCCAATTCAGATTTTTGACATATTGAAAAATTTGAATATAACCAAAAGATTCGTTTATCGTACCATCAAACGATACATTGAAGACTCTAGAGTAGATGACAGGTCAAGAAGTGGTCCCCCTCGCTCGGTTAGGACTCCAGCAGTGATAAAAGCTGTGAAGGCGCGAATTCAAAGAAATCCCATACGTAAGCAAAAACTTTTGGCCCTTCAGATGAGTTTAAGCAGAACCACGGTGAAAAGGGTATTAAATGAAGACTTAGGGCTTCGGGCATATCGAAAAAAAATAGGACATCGTTTGGACGCTCGTTTAATGGACCTGAGGTTGAAGAGATGTCGCGCTTTGTTGAAGCGGTACGCGGGAAACAATAATCGGGAAATTCTTTTTTCGGATGAAAAATTTTTTTATGTGGAAGAGAGGTACAACAAACAAAATGTTACGGTGTTCGCACACAGTAGTGAAGAAGCGAGCAAGCATGTTCCGCGTGTCCAACGAGCCCATTTTCCATCCTCACTCATGGTTTGGTTGGGAGTCTCTTATTAGGGCTTAACTTAGGTACATTTTTGAGAGAAAGGCGTAAAAACAAATGCAGTTTTGTATCAAAATACAGTCCTCACGAACCTTGTGAAACCTGTTTCTCATACCATGATCAATAACAAGCGCTGGGTATTCTAAAAAGATTCTGCGCCAGCTCACAGAACGAAAAGCACTCAAGACTGGCTGGCGGCGCGTGAAATTGACTTCACCCGGCACGAAGACTGGCCCTCCTCCAGTCCAGATTTGAGTCCGTTAGATTACAACATATGGCAACACTTGGAGGAAAAGGCCTGCTCAACACGTCATCCTAATTTGGAGTCACTCAAGGCATCCTTGATTAAGGCAGCCGCCGAAATTGACATAGACCTCGTTCGTGCTAGGATAGACGACTGGCGGCGGCGGTTGAAGGTCTGTATTCAAAATCGCGGGGTCATTTTGAATAAACTTTGTTAGCATAAGAATCTGTGTTTTATTAAGTTCATTTTGGTATATAAATGTTTACATCAATAATAAACATGTCTCAATTATTTCATATTAAACATGTGACAGAACTTATGACCTGACTATGTATAATTCCATATGCATTTAGTATAAAGCTGTTATTTTGACATTACAAACAGACACTTCAATTTTATTTTTATGTATAGATATAATAAGTACATACCAAAATAAATCTTTTGGTTATCTACCGAAATTTGTTCTGCATTTTGTTAGGTATATTTTACACATTTTAATGCACAGAATTTTCTAAAATAAAACAGTTTCTAAGCTTCGGGTAATAGTCTTCTATAAAGTATTTAGGTGAAACAAGTTGCCAGTCTGTCGAATCACTGACAATACTATCTATAGTTATATGCAGCACCACCTCTGTTTTAGAGTTCTGTAGAGAAATATCCAGCTAGCTAACAAAAATTATAAAAAAATCATCATGTCCGTACATCACAACAATTTTACACAAAGATTATTGGATCAATTTAGTAAAAATTAGATCTCATGTGAACTTTAAGAAAATAAAATACATATCTATACAAAAGAGCTTTATTAAGAACAACAGTGTTTATTACCACTAATTATTTACATTAATCAAATTAAACAATAACTCGAGACATGTGGACGTTCTAGAAAAAAAAAAGCAGTCATGAGGATTGCCGACAGAAGTGAAAACTTAAAACTATAAACAAACAGTTGTTATTTTTGGATATTCAAATCAATTGTTTGATCTTAAATTCAAATATGTAAATTAAAACTGTTTACATTTATCTGGTTGTGACTTCTATCGGCACTCTGAGTGTTAGCGTTAACACATCACGTGACCATGTCGATGACGACTTACATGAATTTACTCCCCATCCAAAGCAGCCTAGAAGTTTTCACTTCTAGACATTTCTAACCAGTATTTGTGTGTTAATTTTTCAATCAGATTTAACATCAAATGTCTTAACATAACACAAATAATAGTGAAATAATTGAACTTTGTCACTTTGAATCTAAATTAAAAAATCTGACAAATTTTAAAACAACAAATTATTAATATTGGAACAGAGTCTAAACAGTTAATTCTCACATTTTTTGAAACTTTATAAAGTTATGAAATTTAATTATATATAGGACTTTGATACATATTATCATATATTTCTGAACGAAATTTTATAGATGAGATATTATCAAGCTATGCAAAAGTCTGATATACACAAATATTAGACAAAATTAAATGAGTATTAGGAAAGTTAGTTTAATTTACACCCTTAAGAGTGAAATTTTTATTATGATTAAAACCAAGGAAGTATTATAATCTATACATTATAAATAAATCGATTTAAAATCGATTTTCAACTGATGAAGACATCACTATGTTATATGTTAATATTAAACAAAAATCGCATAACATCACTGAAAACAATATTTTAAGTAAGTTTCCCTTATTAAGTCAGTCAAAAGTATTTTCCATTATTTATATAATATAATGATTTATTTTATAGATTAACGTTACGTTTAAACAGTTCATACGAAATGGACTATGTATTGAATATATCTCGGGATCCCAAAACTTTATACAATAGAAAAAAGTTTGGTGAGTTTTTTTAATTATATCCTTGTCAGAAATCAAATTCACATCATTCACATCCATTTGAAAAAAACACCTTTAATAGTTAAAAAAAAACCATGAATATTGTATAGTGACATTCAACATGTAAGGTCTAGAAGCTTGCAGAAAGCAAAAAATAATGTTAATGTCACTAAGACATCTATGAAAATGAATAAAAATAAAGAAATATTATAAGTAACTTACTAATATTATAAATATAAAAACTTGTAAAATGGATGGATGGATGTTTGTTACTCAATAACTGTAGAACAGATTAGGATGAAAATTAGCATTGTATATAGGTCATATCCTGGATTTATAAATTCACAATACTCTTGACACCAGTGCTAATGATTCCTCAAAGTAAATCAATCCCATAAATATTACAAATGCGAAAGTTTGAATGTCTGGATGTTTGTTACTCAATCAGGCCAGAACAGCAACGGATATGGATGAAATTTGGTCAAGAGATCAATTAGTCTGTAATAGCACATAGGTTACTTTTTATCCCGGAAAAATGTACGGTTCCCGTGGGATAAATTTGTTTGTGTATGTCACTAGGGACGATCCCAAGCGAAGTGAGGGTGAGTCTCTACTTTCTGCTAAATTTTTAAAAATACTTAATATTTTTTATAAACACTTGCTTTTGACTAATATTGTCTTGAAGAGAAAATGTGTCTTATTTACTTTTCTCTTTTTATGTTAGTTTTATTTTACACAGCAAAAAAATACTTATATGAAAAATTTTGTCATCACATATAAAAAAAGAACTGTCATACTCATATAAATGAATAAATCATATATGTTGCCATGCATTAACTTCACTGTCCATCAATGTGAGCAACCATTTAATTATAATTAATTTAATTCTTTTGTTAATGGCTTCAAAGTTTTTTTTTTTTCAAGAGTTTTTTTTTGCCATGGCATGTAGAAAGGAGATGACATGAGGATTCGTCAGTATTTTTTTTTAATATTGGTTGTTCAAATTAAAAGGTAATGATACACTACTTAAAAGCTTTTCAATCATAAACAAACCTAAAAGAAATTATTAAACACTTTATAGGTGTTCATAGCCGATAAAATCTTCCCTTTGAAGGAAGTTAATTATTATGTAATGGCAACTCATCCTGTATACAACAAATGAATAATATAAAACTTTTTCTGTTAGTGATAAAAATAGTAGCAAAGCTGCAAAAACCTCTTACTATGTATCTTACAAAAAAAACATCTTACCACTTCGTAAATCATGAGAAATCCATGTTAATGAACGAGAAACACAAAAAAAAATCACTTTATAATCACTATTTTTTACACAAAAACTTAAATAATCACTCTTTAGTCTTATATGTAACGTCCATTGCTACTCCATATCCATTGCATTCTTCATGTAGGCGTCCAACTCCTTATCGAGGGCTGTCTTAGTACTTGCCATGTACTGGTCTAATTGCAAATCTAGTTCTTCTTTGGTTGGAACATTCTTTTGTTGTCTCGTGATGCCACCTGTAAAATTAAATAAATTTATTGAGTTTCTAATTACATGATAAATTAATGGAGGTGAGTATAACAATTCACAAAGTTGCACTTTCTGCTAAAACCAAGGGTGCATATTTGATGCTCATAATATTTTTTTAAGACAATAATAAAATATTTGAATCATACACTAGAGTAATGTGCTAGAAAACATTTTTATTACAATTATTGCAAGTCATTTGTAATATATAATTTAATAAAAAACTATAAGTATAGAAAACTGTATCCTATATACATTATACAGTATACACAGAGTGTATACTATATAATTTACTACTACCTCTTATATACACATATAATATGTAGTAGTGTCTTGGCGACCGCTCGGATTTATTCTAAGAAGATATAAAAACCTTTCAAAACAGACACCTATATAGATAAACTTAAATCGTTAGGGAAAATAGCATTTAATCCAAATCATTAGAGCCATTTCTGAGATACAAGAAATAAATTTATATACAATTAATTGCTTATTTAATATTATGAAATATGTTTGAACTTACCCCTCCCTCGTCCCCTGCCTCTCATTCCCCCTCTGCCCCTCGACCCCCTGACCCCTTGTCCCTGGCCCATGATGCGTTTCTTGCCACGTTGCTGTCCTCTCAGTCTACCTACTATTTGTTGACGACCGCCCACATTGCGCCCTCTGTGGATTAAATATAATACATATATGTATGTATGCATGTATTCAGCCTTTTTTAACATCCCACTGCTGGGCACGGGTCTTACGAGGGATATCAGGCCCATAATACCCCATGCTGGCCAAGTGCAGGTTGGCGGACTTCACATGTCTTTCGAAAACTGGTTAGCTTCTCTCAGATATTATCATCTCAGTAATCATGTTGATAATGATTCGCACACGAAATATCAGAGATTTGAACCCACTTCACTCGGTATCCTAAGCGAGCGTTTTACCACTTTGCTACTAGTGATAGTGCCTTATGGTAGCCTACCAGTACCTTAACACATATTAGGAAGCTCTAAGAGCAAGTAATTTTGTCCAAAAGATTGCAAGAAAAAGTAAAAAATTAAGAGACGATAATGTCATTTGTCATGTGTATCTATTGAGACCTCACATTTGTTTTATAATAAAATGTTTGCTGAAAATTCTTCAGTCCAATCATTCAAAAGATAAACTATTTTTACAAAATTTTATTTAAATTGAATTAATATCTAATAGTACTAATATAGAGCTAATAGTACCTAAATTTCAAATAAATCAATATTGAGTCTATCGGTTTAAGTTATGTATGTATATAAAAATGTAATTAAATTACCTCATCCTTCCTCTCACCAGCCCCATACGCCCTCCCCGGCGTCTGAAGCCACGTCCACGCCACACACCTTGTGACACATTGTTGAATGATGCCGAACGACTGATTAAAACAAAAATAAAAGCTATAACTATTTATTTTAGCTTTTTCTAAACAGGATATTAATATTATAATAATCAATAATTTAAAATAATTGCAAAATGGCCGAACGTGGCTGTCTCACAGATTGTCTCATGATTATAAAAATGATTTTTATTATGTAAAATTACCTAACCTAAAAATTGTTAAAATTATAAAAGTAAAAGTAAATCTAATAATATCAAAGACTAGAAAAATATCCCAATATATAATCATAGAAAATGTTATATTAATGTGCTATTAAATTATTTAGTTAATTCGCATTTTGCCAAAATTATATAAACTTAATAGCCTGAATTTGCTAAGCAACCTGAGGAGTTAAACCTATTACAATATTAGATAGTTATTATAACTTACATAATTATATTAAACTAAAAGTTTCATTAATAATAATAAATTTAGTCCCTCTGAGTTCCTTATACCAGATCTCAGGACTTAGGCTTTTTCTTAATAATACTGTGGTAGACTCATAAATAATTTCCCTTTACCTAAGATTTCCATTAGATTGTCTCCAAGAAATTCTTTTTTTAACATTACGTTGACTTAAATTGCTAAAACTATTGGAACGCCTAAGTCCTGCCAAACTTCCTTCACTGCCAAAGCGCCTCAATCCTGGTATACCAAGACGCTGTCTGACTGCTTGCTGTAAAAATTGTCATACTTTATATATTCAAAAAATAATTTTCCAAATAAATATAATGCATGGCTTTGTTACATATGTAATATTTAACATATACAAACTTGAGTACAAGAATGATTTCAAATTATTGTCTCAAAATCCAAATTAAAAACACACAATTTTATTAACTTAGAGAAATTTTAACAGTATAAGTTTAAGATAAATCTTTTATCATTTACCTTCCTAGCATGCTGACCAAAATGTTGAGCAATTTGATCTATCAGGGCTCGATTATTTATATTTTGTCCTTGTGAAAAAAATCCCGAAGAACGCCTTCGAGGTCTTGTTACACGAGCCATAGGTGCCGCTGACGCAAGTAAAGTAAACCGATCATTTAGTGATATATTGGTAGCTTGCAAACCGTGCACTTTTTCTATCACCATTTTACCCACACTAACCGCAATCACAAAAACGCGGCCAAAATTTAAAAATAGGTTGTATAATAATTAAAGAAATGTTGAAATTAATTGATGTGCTTAAATGTGAGAGATTTATAACATATTTACTTATGTAAATGTTGTAATTATAATAAATACAACATTTTTCTATCAATGCCGCTTTTCTATATCCACAAACGCGGTTATCATTTATCCCTGACGTTTGACGCATCCTTGTCTCTGGTTTGACGTTTTTCTCGCCACAGACTAGCAACAAATATTCGCGAAGTTTAATCTATTTCTATTTAATCTGCGAACTATATATAGATACAAATTTAAGTTTATTGCCATAAACGAATAATAAACACCAGAAAGAAGTTAGCGTGTAAATATTTTTTTTTGTATTCTGTTATATGCTAATAAAATATTTTTTTTTGTATTCTGTTATATGCTAATAAATTGCTCTTAAAATGCTCCTCCGAAATCTGCAATTGCTCCACGTCTAAAGTGATTAGTTAATTAATAATTATTTAAAAAAAAATTGCTTACTCAAAAATTAAATTCGCTATAACACGAGAAATAATCATTTTTTTACCAAAGTTTTTTGCTCAAAAAATTGCTCCTTAAATGCTCTTTCGAAATATGCAATTGCTCCACGTCTAAAATGATTAGTTAATTAATAATTATTTTTTTTTAAAAATTGCTAACTCAAAAATTAAATTCGCTATAACACGAGAAATAATCATTTTTTTACCAGAGTTTTTTGTTCAAAAAATTGCTCCTTAAATGCTCTTTCGAAATATGCAATTGCTCCACGTCTAAAGTGATGAGTTAATTAATAATTATTTTTAAAAAAATTGCTTACTCAAAAATTAAATTCGCTATAACACGAGAAATAATCATTTTTTTACCAAAGTTTTTTTGCTCAAATATTGCTCTTTAAATACTCTTTCGAAATATGCAATTGCTCCACGTCTAAAGTGATGAGTTAATTAATAATTATTTTTAAAAAAATTGCTTATTTTTTTTGTATTCTGTTATATGCTAATAAATTGCTCTTAAAATGCTCCTCCGAAATCTGCAATTGCTCCACGTCTAAAGTGATTAGTTAATTAATAATTATTTAAAAAAAATTGCTTACTCAAAAATTAAATTCGCTATAACACGAGAAATAATCATTTTTTTTCCAAAGTTTTGTTGCTCAAAAAATTGCTCTTTAAATGCTCTTTCGAAATATGCAATTGCTCCACGTCTAAAGTGATGAGTTAATTAATCATTATTTAAAAAAAAATTGCTTACTCAAAAATTAAATTCGCTATAACACGTGAAATAATTATTTTTTACCAAAGTTTTTTTGCTCAGAAAATTGCTCTTAAAATGCTTCTCCGAAATCTGCGATTGCTCCACGTCTAAAGTGATTAGTTAATTAATAATTATTTAAAAAAAAATTGCTTACTCAAAAATTAAATTCGCTATAACACGAGAAATAACAATTTTTTTACCAAAGTTTTTTGCTCAAAAAATTGCTCCTTAAATGCTCTTTCGAAATATGCAATTGCTACACGTCTAAAGTGATGAGTTAATTAATAATTATTTTAAAAAAAATTGCTTACTCAAAAATTAAATTCGCTATAACACGAGAAATAATCATTTTTTACCAAAGTATTTTTGCTCAAAAAATTGGTCTTAAAATGCTCCTCCGAAATCTGCAATTGCTTGATTGCTTGATTTCGAAGGACCTTTTAAAAAATAATTATTAATTATCTAATCACTTTAGACGTGGAGCAATTGCATATTTCGAAAGAACATTTAGAGAGCAATTTTTTGAGCAAAAAACTTTGGAAAAAAAATGGTTATTTCTCGTGTTATAGCGAATTCAATTTTTGAGTAAGCAATTTTTTTTTTTAAATAATTATTAATTAACTAATCACTTTAGACGTGGAGCAATTGCAGATTTCGGAGGAGCATTTTAAGAGCAATTTATTAGCATATAACAGAATACAAAAAAAATATTCACCCGCTAACTTCTTTCTGGTATAATAAACATGTTTATTACGTAAATAGCACGTTTGCATGACTGCCTCGGTGGTGTAGTGGCTAGCATGTACGGCTGCACATCCTGAGGTCCTGGGTTCGAGTCCCGGGTCGGGCCAAGTTTAGTTATTGAGTCTTTCTGTATAGTAAGCCTCAGTAACAGCCCGGAGTTGGGAAGTTGGCGGTGTTTCACCCCCGTGCCTCGGAGAGCACGTAAAGCCGTCGGTCCTGCGCCTTAACTCTCACCGGTCCTGTCGAGTAGTCGTCCCACCGGAGTATGAGAGTGACAGGAATAGAGAGTGCACTTGTGTCTGCGCGTACATTTGTGCACTATAATATCTCCTGCGCAGTTGGCTAGTCTCAATGAGATTGGCCGCCGTGGCCAGAATCGGTCAGGATGACATTATTATTATTATTAGCACGTTTATAGAATAATTTAAAGATTATAATATTTTGCATAACAATACGCAGGTGCTTCTGAGCTATTTAACATTTAACGTATAAGAATATAAAATAACAAACGCTATGACTATGCAATGATAAGTTAAAATATCATTATAAATAATCCATGATTATTTTTAACCAAACTTACTAATGAAAATCTTCATTTCATGCCTTAAACGATGAACATGTTTACAAAATGATTTAAATCAGATGGTAACTTGGCAATATAAGGAAAAGTACAAATATTTCTATATTTTTTAATATAATAATGCATATTATATTAAAAAAATTGTTACAGAGCAAAAATTTATTTCATATTTCAGGCTTATTCAAATTATGTTTAATAAATATTTTCCTATAATGACATTATTTATATGAATTTCTGTAATTCTAAGTTTCATTATTCATCTATGAACCAAACCTTCAACTAGACATGACGACATAACAATGACAGATAGCAGTATTGAAATAATTATAATATCTCGATTATGAAAAAATGAAAATGAAATATCGATAACCTTATTTTTAAAAATACATTGCAGTTCAAATTTTAAAAAAGTAAAGTATATTTAACATAAAACATTTCGATAATAACTTTTAGGTAATATATTATAAAAAAATACAATTTACATATTAATTACAAGCGCCACTTTTAAATTTTAGCAATCGATATTTCAATCTGTCAAGACATACATCGAGATTTATCATATCGATATAGTTCCACCGATTTATTTGGTATTTGTGATTCATGAATTACACAATTTTATAAATGAAAACTCTCATTTTTTTTGAAAAATACATAAATTTTGTAAAGTAAGAATTAAATTACAAATCACGACTACTTTTTGAGTAAACTTTTAAGTTGTTTTCGGAAATATTATTCAAAAAAACTGTTTTAGTTAAGTGCTCGCGCAACAATGTTGGAGTACTTTATAAGGGACTGTAGCTTCGGCTACGGGTTTAGTTCGATTCAACCAACGATGTCGGAGGTTGCTAACGACTATTTAGACGACGAAACCTGCTTGTTCGATATGGACGCCTGCTATGAAACCTTTGACAAAGATGGGTATGTGGATGCGTTTACTCAAATTGCAACATTCTAAAATTTCTTACGAAAATGAAGTAATAATAAAGCAATTTTTTCAAATATGGAATAAAAATAAAGCATATTTTTGTTTTTAACTATCCATTTCATCTTAATTTATTTTGAACTCATCAAAAAATTACAATCTAAGTTTGCACTTAAGCATGAATGAGTTTAAATTAATATTTACTTCAATAATTTAAAACAGATGCAATTGATACTTAAATTATTATATTTTCTTGAATTTAATTGTGATAACTTTTTTATTTTCACTTTTTTTACTTTGAATACTTGACTAAAAATATTTATGTTTAAATCTTTGCAAGATTAAAAAAGAAAAGTTAGTTATTCTAATTTCACTCATTTGCTGATACATTAAATTTTAAATGTGAATAAATATATCATAGTTAAATATAACATTTTTTAATTAAAAAGGAAAAGCGGAAATTTCAGAAAAATGCAAAATATATCATCATAAACTAGAGAGAATAAGATACAACTTTACTGAAACTTTTAAAATTTATTTTTTGTAAATCAAAAAATATTTAAAATAATATGTACCTAGTAAGGGTGTATAAATAAATATATCATTTACTTATATTGTCCATATATATATTATTAATTAGATGTTGTGTATATTTAGAAGATAATTTTTTTAATACTCTGAGAAACAGTATTTATTAAGTTACAAAAAAAAGTTTGTGTTTATTTTAAATTATATTTTTTTTTATTATTTCATTATGTAAGTTTGAATTATTCAATAACTATTCGAATGTTAAATATTCAAATAAGATGACTGAAAACAATTATAATTTAAAATGATATTAAAGAATGAATATTTAATATTATCCCTTTGGTTTGTTTTTGTACCTGGATAGGTAATTTAACACGCACAATTTTGTTATAATATTATATATCTTTAATCGCATTCAATAATCAAATTCGTAAAAATTTGAATTGGTACAGCTTTATAATAAATTATTATTCAAAATAGGTGATCAGGTCACCTATATTCCAAAATCGCGTTTCGCGACCCCACTTCCGATACTATACTAAATTTGAATATTTCGTAATCAGAATTGCATCGTTCGAATGGCTACAATGACTAAACTAAATAATAGTATGTATTAATAGTTTTGAAAAGCTAAAAAAACGCTTTTCATAAAATGTACATGATTTGTGAAAAAAATCATATCAGTTAATACTTTCTTAGATTTACGCGAATTTTTGACATCTATACAGATAAATAAAATTTGAGTGTCTGTTTGTAATATTAAAATAACCGCTTTTTACTAAATGCACATGGATGTATACACGGTACATATACCAAAACAACATTTTTTTACAATTTTTGTCTTTCTGTCTGTCTATCTGTCTGTCTGTTTGTTCCGGCTAATCTCCGAAACGGCTGAACTGATTTTGACGGGACTTTCACTGGCAGATACCTGATATTATAAGGAGTAACTTAGGCTACTTTTATATTAGAAAAATAATCAGGGTTCCGCGAAAAAAAATTAAAACCTATGAAATTGTGATCAAAATCCGCGTACGGCGTACGCACCCGAGCGAAGCGAAGGTAAATCGCTAAATTTAAATGTATATCTTAGGAGTAGCAAGCTACTATTTATGTATAAACATAGCTGACCGTGAAAACGTACCTACGCTACGCTAGTTTTAAATAAAACTATCTTTTCGGATTTTTTCGCGGATTTACTTTGATTTTTGAATGCTTTACAGCAATCATAGTCACGGAAGAGACTAAGGTGTTAGATGTCTCAAAGGTATTACCTATATAGTTGTTACAGACAGCCTACAAATTTGTTCGAATGCTTTACAGCAATCGAAACGTCGGGAACCAAAAATCAAAATAAATTCGCGAAAAAATCCGAAAATCATATCAGTTCTTTGAAGGTTTTATTAATACTTAGTTATTGAAGAATTCTAGTAAATGCGTAGCTCGATTATCAGACAAGGCGATGGTGTAAAATTATAATATCGTCTTCCGGATTTCACATACTTACGAAGTTTTAAAGCGATATGGTACTTTGGTACCTACTACGGTACTTATGGTGCGGTGTTGAAAATTTACGTCCAATATTTGATTGATTGATAACAAAAAATACTAATAAAAGCGTGTTAGTAATTAGAAGGTGACAAACATATATCTATTCTTACAAAGATAGTGTAAAAATATGCAAATCATGCAAACACAATAATTGGAAGAGATTGTTGTTATAAAATATAATTGGCTATTTTCTTTTATTATACGAGTTTTATACGACTTTGATCAATCATATTCATAGCCATATTTAACGTATGTTTTTTTTAAAATATCCTATAAAACCTGTTTAGCATATTAACAGTTAATTTTGCGAGAAAACCGAACGAACAAGTATGAAGAAATAAATAATAAAATACATCAACTCGTTAACACTTCATAACCGTAAGTTGTAACCCTTCGTGTGATGGGAATAATATAAACCTGCTTTAAACATGAAGGTCATTTCTTCATATGTAAATAGTTTAAACATAATGAAATGTCCCCGTGCTATATCTAAGTACATCTCACGTGGTATCACGCTGCAGTTTAACAATAAGCCAAATGCGAAACAATTCGCGTATCGTTCCACCACGTAGAAGAATATTTTTGTTATGCATTTGCTATTAAAATTATACTGTATACTAGCGACGTACCCTCGCTTCGCTCGGGTGCGTCCCTAGGAACGTTTTAATTTTTTTAAGCGAGACCCTAGTTCTTTTTCTAAAATAAAAGTAGCTTAAGTTACTCATAATATCAGCTATCTGCCAGTGACAGTCCCGTCAAAATTGGTCCAGCCGTTTCGGAGATTAGCCAGAACAAACAGACAGGCAGACAGGCAAAAATTTTAAAAATTGTGTTTTTCTTATAAGTACCGTATATAATAATTCCATATGCATTTAATACAAAGCTAGTATTTATCTGTATAGATGTATTGAATGAAACCCCTAAAAACAAATCAAATGAGCACAAAGAAGTTTTTACTAACCATTGAAAATTTCTACTATCCCCCTTCTAGTATTAGATCATCTTTATGGTATTAAATTATTAAACATCACGTACAAACTTACACAAAGCGATACGAAAAATAAAAGTTGGTAATAATCGTCTTTGAAGATTTCATCACATAAAATATACAAGTAAAACTAATAAAGCTAAAAATAGAACCTTATAATAAACATTGAAAACTCAAGTACAAGCCTGATTCACAATCCATATAATCAAATAACATAAATATAAAAATAACTAGTGACTCACCCTCGCTCCGCTCGGGTTTGTTCCTAGATATGTTTAAACGATTAGTAAGAGATGAGATATTTTCCCGCAGTTAAAAGTATCCTATATGTTGACCCGGATAACCAGCTATCATCATACCAAATTTCATCAAAATCTATCCAGTGGTTTTCTCGTGATGCATTCGGAGACAGACAAAAATTCTAAAAACTATAGATTCGACCTCTGTATCGATACTAATGATTATTTAAATAAGATATTCCAAAAAATATTTAATGTACAGATTTGACTCAGAACTTTTTAGTGCGTTATTACGATAGAGCAAAAGAAAAAAATTATAACACATACATATAATGGCTTTTGTGATGAGAAAATAAATATTTATTATTATTATTAAATGAATAAATATTCATTATTATTATTTATTATATGTGTTCTGAAGATAATATTTATTTTACTACATTACTGCTTTTATTTTTAAATTTCATTTAGCTATCAACTGCGATTTAACCATTTTAAAAAAAATATGTAACCACCTTTCGAATAGAAACAACCGTCAACAGGTTTAGTTTTAGGTTCCTCTATTGTCCCTTTGGATCTGAAATCCTAAAGAAATTAGTCAAAAAATTATAATACACTAACTATTATTTTAAACGATTATAATATGCGACATGGACAGAAGATACTTCTGTTATCTATACTTATATTATAAAGAGGCATTATATTATAAAGAGGCAGGGTTTGTTTGTTTGTTTGTTTGTTTGTTTGTTTGTTTGTTTGTTTGTTTGAACGCGCTTATCTCAGGAACTACTAATTTGATTTGAAAAATTCTTTTTGCATTAGATAGCCTGTTTATTAAGGAAAGCTATAGGTTATATATCATTTAACATATAGTCTATCTATTCCATACTAACCGTTAAAACGTATCCAAGCTAGTTATTACTATATTGTGACGACATTTATGTATAACGAATGATTCTCCTTTCCTGCGTAGCGACGGGATTCCCCCAAAGAAAATTTTCTACCTTCAAGTCCTTAATTCATCTAGTTCGGGCAATGTAATTATTCTTTCAGCAGGAACTCAATTTCAATTACCTAATGCCAATTAAGTTTGAGTTACCTATCATAACAAAATTTATACAAAATATGTTAAAAACACAATGTGTTAGTGTTGCGATTAGAGTTAAAGAAAATGCACCTGCAAAAATAATTTCTTACACGTTTTTTAAACGTGATTCTTAATGACTTACTAGCAATGAAATACTGTAGTTATGACGGACTAAAAGTGTAGGTAACTAAATATATTTAAATTGCTAATGTAATATGGGAGCACTGCCTCGGTGGTATAGAGGCATGTACGGCTGCACATCTGGTGTCTTGGGTTCGAGTCCCGGATCGGGCCAAGTATAGTTACTGAATCTTTCTGTTAAGAAAGTCCCAGTTGGTAAGATTGGTGGTTGTTATGTATTTAGGATATGTATTTGTGTGTACAATTCAAGTACGCCGCCTACCATTTCATATAATTAATCTTATCTAAGGTTTATTTATTTATTCGGTAATCATACAGCGTTATAAAAAATACAGTTTGAGCACAAAGTTATAAACAAGTACGGCCAAAATTAGATTACTCTATTGTGATATAAATGTAATGGACAACAATAGTACCTACTCCTACATAGAAAAAGGAAAAGCAAAATCTGATTATTTAAATTCGTTATGCTAATGATAAAGTTGCCTGGAAGAGATCGCTTATAGCGATAGGCCGCCTCCTGTGCATCATCTATTTGTTTATTTCTACCCTTGTATTTTTCTGTTGTGGTGTACAATAAATAAAATAAATAATAAAAAATAAAAAAATAGCCGTCAGGGATATCTGATCTCCGGCAAAAGCTATTATTAGGCCGTATGTACTGTAGTCTGTGTATGCCCACAATATGCAATGGACTTCCTGGCCTGTACATAAAATCTACAGTACCTATACTTATCACAAATTGTAGTTTTAGGATGTTTGTCTCAAATAAATGTATGGATTTCTATGGATTTTTTATTGTACTGGTTAATATTTTGAATTAAATATGACGAATAATTATATATGACACTAGCGAGTCACCCTTGCTTCGCCCGGGTTCGTCCCTAGGTTGCTTCCCCATACAAACTTTCTACCCCATTTTCACCCTCTTAAGGGATTTTTCCGTGAAAAAAATATTCTATGTCCTTCCCAAGATATCAAACTATCTTCTTACCAAATTTTATCTAAACCGGTTCAGTAGTTTCGGAGCTTATTCAGTACAAACAAACAAAAAAATCCTTCCTCTTTATATTAGTATAGAGAATATAGACAAACATTTTAGTGGATTCGTACTACGTACTTCTTCTACTCTAGTAATAACTAAATGATAATATACACTAAATATTATGTACATAGAAATATCTAGTTCTCACATGATTTTCTTATTGCCCATAGAGACGGTCAACTAAACCTGGATGAATTTCGTCTGATCTGCAAAGCTCTGTTCCGCAACGACAAAGGTCACATATACCCGTTATCAGAAGAAAGGGCACGGCACATCTTCCAGGTGTTCGACAAAAATGATGACGGCTTCATCGATAAGGAAGAGTTCACTTTCTGCTGGAATCATTGGATCAAAGTCGTAAGTTTTGATGATAGCTTTAAAAATACTAGCGACTGACCCTCGCTTCACTTGGGTGCATCCCTAGAAATGGTATAAATATACATATAAAAATGTTGACGTGAGTGTACTTTAGGTAGTGGGTTCCCCATACAAACTAACAACCTCTATTTCACACTCTACAAGTTTTATTTTCGCGACAAAAGCCTATGTCCTTCTTCAAGGTTGCATCTATTTCTATAACAAAATTCATCAAAATTGGTTCAGCTGTTTAGGCGTGAAAACGTAACAAACATACTTACATATTAAGTTCAGATGAGATTTTTTATAAATGTTGCCAATTGTTTAAGTAAAATTCTTCAATATTAAGTGAAAATACATCAACGTGTGTTAAATTGAGTCTAAACAATACGAAAAATATCAAGTTTATGTGACATATGCTCGTTGACACGAAATAATTTATAATATGTATGTATTTAAAGTTATAAGTCTCGTAGCTTACTATGGAACTAGATGGTACTGTGTGTTAATGTCCCAACATATTTTTCAATCTGTCTTACAAAGTATTCATTTCACTATTTTAAGATATAACTACAACTAATATTTCACGGATACAGCAAAAAGTGCGTGCAAAAACTCGCGATTAATTAACAAGTAACAAACAGATAAAAAATGGCTTTTAAACGTTTAGTCTGAATAAGATCTATTGAAATATAAATTAAACGTATTAATATTATGATATGTCTAGGAGCAAAAGAACAATGGCAAGTTTTTACCTGAACGTTTTTAAAGCGTCTAAGATTAGGACATATACAAAACTGAATTATTTAATTTGCTCTTTTTTTTCACGGCGTTTGTTTTACATGACAAAGCCACGAAAAAATGTTTACATAATAAGATACTAATTGATTGTTTTATGTACTTCCGGCTTCGCCATTCGTCAAAGATGATGTAAAAATTGTTGCCACAGAAGAAAATGAAATGCCGTATTTATTTTAAAATATTTTTATTAAAAGTCTTATGTACATAATTAAATAATGATCTATGTCTTGTTCATTAATCTTACAGCTTTACATATAATGGAAACATTATATGTTATCCTGTAAGTTTAATTGAAGCTATTACAGTTAGTACAGTAATTAAAATAATAGTTATAGCAACACAACAGATGACAGTGAGATTGACTTGATAATTGATATTGACATATTATTTAGATTTTATATTTTATTTGTCATCCATGATTTTACGTATGCCTCTGACTACTACGTTTGATTTTGCTGTTACTGTTCCATTTTCCTAGATTATTATAAGTTTTAATTGTCGCTTTGCCCACGGACCCGATTACCTGCCCCATGCGACGACTTGTGCATTCTCTCGGACAATCGCCAGTGTATACTTACAACTAATACTGATTTCTTCTAACGGACTCAAAGTAGTACCTTGTTTCATCCATGATAAAGAAATTAAAAACGTAACTTATATGTAATGCGAACGTACTTTTTTTAATTTATAATACTTAATTTATAATATTTGATACAATAATCAATGACAGCTGTCATTGCTAGGTAGGTTTATAACCACAAATCATAAAATAAAAATGCTAATATCTTTTTTTTGTGACTTCCTAATAAAATAAATCTTTCAGAATAAACTTGTGTTATTTAATCCCTATCGTTTGAGCATTTTTTCATTTCAAGACGCCTCAAATAGATATCAGGTAAATCGTTGTATAGAGTCCTGCCATTGTTCTTTACTTATCTTACACATATACAATACAACAACACACATATACGATACAACCTTTTATTTTTAACCGACTTCCAAAAAGGAGGAGGTTCTCAATTCGTCGGAATCTTTTTTTTTTTTATGTATGTTCACGGATTTCTCGAAAACGGCTGAACCGATTTGGAAATATTTTTTTTGTTTCAAAGAGTATTCTTCCCCGGTGGTCCTATATAAATTTTATCGAAATCGGTCAAGCGGTTTTTAAATAAATGGCTTAATCGAATATTATGTTTTTATTAAAAATCTTTCTTCTTACAAATTACTTGCTTATTACGTCTACACTAAAAATGGAAAAATAAAAACTTTTTAAAAAAAAATAAAAACCGACTTCCTGGCACTGAAAAGTAAAAAATAACTAAACAGAGGTTTTCATTTAAAATAGATACCTAATCAGATATTTTCGAAGTCGGTGCCAGCCAATACAAATCAAAGCACACCGACTTCGAAAATATCTGATTAGGTATCTATTTTAAATGAAAACCTCTGTTTAGTTATTTTTTACTTTTCAGTGCCAGGAAGTCGGTTTTTATTTTTTTTTAAAAAGTTTTTAATAGTATATAATATACACTATATAAATTTGTCGTAGATCGTGCGTCCCGTCAGTGCATTCCTCATCGTAGATGTACAAAATGACTTCATCTCGGGAACGTTGAATATTAGCAAATGCAACGCGCAGCAAGATGGCAGCGAGGTAAGCTTGTACTTATACTTAAATCTGTTACGATCCATTAAACTTCTTTTTCACTACATTATACTGCGTAGAGGCAGATTTGTTTTTTCAGGTAGACTTTTGTGTTTTTTTTTTTTAATAACGAGACAATTTTAGGCTAAAATTAATTCTAAACTATAACCTGACTGAATATGAAAATGTTATAATTGAACTGTTACATTTATGCAAATGTTATTTTAAATTTATTCGCGTATTGCTTGATTGCCACTTGTCTTAATGGTGAAGGAAAACATCGTGAGGAAACCTGCATGTCTGAGAGAACCTAGCAAGTTTTCAAAAGATACGTGAATTCCGCCAACCCGCACTTGGCCAGCGTGGTGGGCTATGGCCTGATCTCGTATTGAAGGGAGGCCCGTGCCCAGCAGTGGGACGTTAAAAAGGGCTGAATACACAAGTAAATTTGGTACGAAACTCTTCATTTTCAGCCTTGCTCTCAAACATAGACATTCGATAGTTCGTGTTCCAAACCAATATTGGTGATATTAGCATACCCCTCTGCCGCATTGACTTCATTATCTACCTACCTTTGAATTTAACCTTTTATGTATGAAATATTATCTCATACTACGTCTTTCCCTAAATTTTAATCTAATAGGTAATAGCAGTGTTCTTTTAAGTGGTCTATTTCTATCTAGGCATCTTCAATGTTTATGAATCGTAAATACGACCAAAATAATTTAATTGTAAGACAGTGGTAGCTCGGTGGAGCTCGGTGGAGGTGGTGGAGTGGTAGGAAACCGAGTGAAGAGGGTTCAAATCCCGGGTCTCGCACCTCTGATATTTTCATGTACGAATCATTTCCAACATGATTACCACTTGTCTTAACGGTGAAGGAAAACATCGTGAGGAATTCTGCATGTCTGTGAGAACCTAACAAGTTTTCGAAAGACATGTAAAGTCCGCCAACCCCCACTTGGCCAGCGTGGTGGACTATGGCCTGATCCCCCTGTATTGAAGGGAGGCCTGTGCCCAGCAGTGGGTTGCTCAGAAGGGCTGAATACATATTATAATAATTTAATTGTCATTTAACCGTCACTTTTAAAATCTTATTGTATAAAGCTACTTAAATCACACTACAAATATAAATGTGAATGTTTGTATGTTTATATGTTTGTTACCCCTTCACTCTGAAACAGCTGGACTTATTTGGATGAAATTCAGTACACAAATAGACTATGATCTAGGAGGACAAACTTTAGCCAACAAGGAAAGTGCCAGAGACGCGAACGAAGCATGAGTATCTCACTAGTAAAGAATAGTTATTTATTGGGAAGCCTTTAATTTTTATATAGAACATTGTTGTTTTTACACTTTGAATAGTATTATTGAATTTTTAGTAATTTAATTTTGATATTATACTTCTCTTGGCACGTTTGGAAAAAGCAACATGATGAAGTTAGCTGCATTCCTTTTACAAACAGAGAGTTGTGACATACGAGATGAAATCTTTAGCTATTTTTGTTTTGTTACGCCAAAGAAGTATAACTTCTTATGTGCGTACATAAGTATACACACACGTTTTTTTAATCATATTTCGATAAGTCAAAGTCATCAGTAACAAAAGAAGTGAACAAAATAATGAAACCATTGTTCAAAATTGTTGACAATGCCTTGTAATTCAATAACATTTACCCCTTTGTATTTTGTTCGCGGTGCCAAGTATTTTATTGTATTTACATAGATCAATATTTCGAAGGCCAAAAAGTTGATTTTTTGAATCAGTTTGTATAATCATTTTGCTGTATAATTTCCGAAATTACTTAATGTACCTCACTAAAATCCAATTTCTTATATGTCAAATATGTATTAAAGTTTTATTAGTTTTTGTTACAATCAAGAAATAACTCTTTTTCAATTATAATGTAGATTAGCAACTCACCCTCGCTCCGCTCGGGTTCGTCCCTAGTTACGTTTTAACGTTTAGCTAAGAGATGAGATATTTTCCCGCAGTAAAAAGTATCCTATATGTTGACCCGGATAACCACCTATCATCATACCCAATTTCATTAAAATCTGTCCAGTGATTTTCCCGTGATGCGGTAACAGACAGACAGACAGACAGACAGACAAAAATTCTAAAAACTATAGATTTGCCTTCTGTATCGATAATAAAGTCTATTTCAATAAGATTTTCCAAAAAATATTTAATGTACAGATCCGGCTTAGTTACAATTTTATTATATGTATAGATGTAGAGCACCTAGTAGCAGACTAGCTCATCTTCGTTCGGCTGTTTTTTTTTTATTTTCAATAATATTGTTTACCGTACAAATTTTATAACCCCTTAGGGGTGAATTTTCAAATATTTTTTTTATTGTAATAATTATAATAATAAGATCTATAATTAAACAAAAATTTAATTATAAAACTCATTAGATTTATAAAAAAAATTAACAAATATTGCAAGGTACTTTCGTGCCATTTTTGTACTCTTTTTATTGTGTTGATCTTAGGATGGGTTTAGCAAGTGGGTACTTTGGACTTCATGGCTACAAGCAGAACCTACTTTCTTAGGTTATTGATTCGTTAAAACCATTACAATACATTACAGTAGATCAAAAATGTATTTTTTTAAAGTTATAGTTAATGTTATATATATAGTAATAAATAGTTCATGTTTATTTTTTTTTTTCGCTCTCGGAAAGAGTTTCAATATAATCGATATGTCATACGCACGTGTCCTCAAACCCACAACGCGTGCAGCCCTTTCCACTCACGTCATAGTTACGTGTAATTTTGTTTGGTCGATTGAAATATATTAGTATTATATTTTTATGAAGAATTAAATTTTAAATTTTAAAATATAATACTTTTTCAGATTTACGCGAATATTTGACATTTTAAATAAAACTATCTTTTCGGATTTTTTCGCGGATTTATTTTGATTTGTGGTTCCCGACGTTTCGATTGCTTTACAGCAATCATGGTTCCTAAAAAATTGTAATAATTATAATGATAACAGCTAAAATTATATAAATAATATTCCATATTCAAGTATAAAAGTAATTAAAATTATAAAAATATTTAAAATTAAAATTAAAAAATATTGTAAGGTACTTTGGTGGCAATTTTCAAGTTTTTTGAATTCATTTTATTATTTTGTGGGTAGGCTGTGTGTAACAACTATATAATACCTTTAAAATATATTTAAACTAACAACTTAGTGTCGTAATATTTTCTTAGATTTACGCGAATTTTTGACATTTTAAATAAAACTATCTTTTCGGATTTATTTTGATTTTTGGTTGCCGACGTTTCGAATGCTTTACAGCGTACATGATCATGGGAAAGACTAAGGTTTTAGATATCTCAAAGGCATTATTTAGTTTTTACAGACAACCGCCCCACAAAATAACAAAGTGATTTCAAATAATTGAAAAAAAAAAAAAAAGAATGGCACTGGAATATCTTACAATACTTGTTAATTTTAATTTACTTACTGTCGGTTCTTTTGATGATAGCTTATCTGTTACTCTACTGCAGTCTATCTTTGTAATAAATTTTGTCATAAATTGTCAAGCCGTTTCAGTGTAAAGATTAAGAAACACAGACACACATACAAACATACACAATTAAAATTGTCGCAATAATAATAATAAAAAGTACGTCCTTCAGATATCTATCTAATCTAATCTAATATATTTAAACGAGCAATGATGAAAGTATGGACGCCTTCACTTGTCATTAGCTTTTAAATATTATATATTGTCAATTAATTATTCTATAATAAATTTATTTTCTAAAACCCTATGCCATTGATATCATTTCATCAAGCAATTCTTGTATATTTATATATTTATTTATTTATACCGGCGATCTCGGAAACGGCTCTAACGATTTCGCTGAAATTTGGTATGTATGGGTTTTGGGGTGCGAAAAATCGTTTTTTTTCGCATTATTCCACGCAGAATATGGTCGCTAATTTCTTACGCTCAGGTATAAGGATCGTGGTCAAGCGGCCAAGGCGCAAGATTGACAAACACAGGTGTTCGGGTTCGAATCCTGGTCGGATACAAAGTTTTACTTTTGTTATTTTGTATTTATTCAAGTTTTTAGTTTTTTTTTTTTTAATCTAAAAAATACGATAGAACAAAAAAGAACTCCGAGTGAAGCTCGGTCGCCCAGGTACTGATAATTAATTAATGAATCAAAAATTCATTTAACTTAATTTCAATGAAATCAATAAGTAATAAATCTAATATATAAAATTCTCGTGTCACAGTTTTCGTTGCCATACTCCTTCGAAACGGCTTGACCGATTTTGATGAAATTTTTTGTGCTTATCCGGTATCTATGAGAATCGGCCAACATCTATTTTTCATCCCCCTAAATGTTAGGGGTAGTCCATCCCTAAATTTTTATTTTTATTTTTTAGACAAAATTTTTAATTTCTATTTTTTTATGATACAACATACAAAAATACATACAATCCTCAATTTTCACCCTTCTACGATCAACCCTTATTTTTTAATAGCCATTTTAGTAATAGGAAATTATTTATATGGCAAAACAACGTTTGCCGGGTCAGCTAGTAAAAATATATCGCGTATTCGTTGTACGGCCCATTCAACTTACGTCATGGCTACGTGTAGTTTTGTTTGATCGATTGATACGTTATCTTAACTAGAGGTGGGTCTGTACGGGGAAAGGAAGTTTGTTGTTGGTTAACATACCAATTTTATCCTACGGATTCTTTCGCATTTTGATTCACTAATATTCGCCCAAATTTTTATTAAATTCAGCCCCTAAGTGGGTAAAACTAGGCGGTGAACTTTGAGTTGTTGACTATATTTAAATAGAGTAACATAGCTCAAGTTATCTGTAAGTGCACACTTACTGTGTGAGATAAAGTACAGAACGGAAATTATTCTGAATCCAAAGGAAAATTATGTATAAATTTTCGGCTGACCACAGCAGCGACAACTATAACATATAAATTTAATGGAAATTAAAACTTAGCAAGTTTTTCAGTCCACGCGAGCGTAGCCGCGGGCAAAAAGATACAACAAAGTAAGAACGGTACTTTATATGTGTAACTTAAAAAAAAAAGGAGAAAGAGGGAGACTGTAAGCTGCAGGTGTGCATAGCACTGGGTCTTTAAAAATAACGTACGCTAACGATGTTAGCCTGTTAGTATGTTATTTAAAAAAACTCACATTAGCCGAGTTACAAGATTCCAAAATAATAAAACTTACACGAACTTAGTTTTGCAAGTAATAAAGTATGTTTTATTGCGAAAAAGTTTATTTTTTTCGTGGTTTGATTGCGGGCGAAGCCGCGGGTTCTGCTCGTTTAAAATAAAACTATCTCTTCGGGTTTCGCAGATTTATTTTGATTTTGATATCCGAAGTTTTGAATGCTTTACAAGTTTACAGCAATCATGGTCACGTGAGAGATTTTAAAAGTAAGTCATTGAAGTAAAATGTTTTCTTAAAATGCATACGGATACTTTTGGATAACTTATTCATTAATAGACAGTCAAGAACTGTTCATAAGTGGCAAAAATATTGTCTTAAACATAAAAAAACATACATTCACTCTCGAATAACTCCTCATTTTTGAAGTCGGTCAAAAATTAATTCTACTCTACATCATTATGGTGTGAGAGGGGTTCCTGCAATCCATACTAATAATAACATAAATGCGGAAGTGTGTTTGTTTGTCCTTCTTTCACGTCAAAACAGAGCGGCAGAATGGCGAGATTATCTCATTTCCACGGGAAAACACCGTATATGACAACCCACAACAACTCGTTATACCTACGTATATATATATACATATATATATATATATATACTATCTATTCCATACTAACCGTTAAAACGTACCTAGGGACGAACCCGAGCAAATAAGTTTTTTCGTAAGTAGATACTACTTTTTTCTCGTAATCTGAATGATTAGTTAACCTTCCGTGAACCATGTGGGGTTTAATAGACCCCAGTCACACAAAAATCCTTGTAACTCTTTAAAAATTCGCGCGGTGTTTCCGACACTTTAAGTAGCTGGAGTTGCAACGTTGTCACACCGCTTGGTGATAGTGGTTTAATAATCGCATCGCCGACGCTACAAACAGACGTGCGCAAAGTGCGTTCGGGTCTCACAGACCCCACGTGGTTCGGGACGTCGTCTAAAAAGTGAGTAGTAATTTTGTTGTGAAATGCATTATTTCTAGAATTTTTGTATTTATTTCGAGTAATTTATCATTTATACACGTTTTGAGTAGCTAACTTTAGATGAAAAGTTGATTATCTTTCGAGGGAGATGTGGGTTCCGACGCGATATGATGATGATATAAGAGATGTTGAATAATGGTATCGAAATAGCGAAAACCGATCACAGAAGAAACTTCATTCGTAATTTGGAAATGGCTTTGATTGAAGAACATTTGAAAAACCGCAAAGATAATCTACGGACTTCGAAAATTTCTCCTAAGCGCTTACATGAATTGCTTGATGAAACACCTTCTGAACCACCAGCAAAAATGCTGAGATCTAAAATAAGGTATGCAGAATGTGACAGGAAGAAAGATCGGAAAACCAAATACAATTGTGAGCGCTGCGATATATCTATATGCTTAGAGCGTGCTCACATATACTGCAAAAACTGTATCAAATTTAATCAGCCTGGACCTCATGAAGACTGACTAAATTAAGTTATTTTTATTAATTTTACATGCCCTATAATATTAATTTTAAAAATTTAAGATATATGGGAAGTGTTTAAATACTTTTTTATTGTGAATGTTAGGCCAAAGAAGAGGCTAAGTTTTAGTTTGCAAAAAATGACTATGTTTTGTTCCTTTTTGTCAAAGAATAAAAATGTTGATTATTTTACTTGGTTTTGTTTTATTATTACCCTTAAATAGACAAAAAACAGTATTTTTAAACAAAATAAACAAATTATCTCAAATTACACATTCCTTGCTCTGATAATTCTTGGGGTCTGAGAAACCCCACATGGTTTGCGATGTAACTTTTATGCACGTGGTTCACGAAAGGTTAAACTTGTTTATAATACAAAACAATGAAAATTCATAAGTATGCATGTGTGTTGTGTGTGTTAATTGCCTTTTGTTTAACTGTTTAACAGTTTTTTTTCACACGTCATTTTGCTTTGTCACGTATTATGAACATTTATGGAACGTATTTTGTTTTACTATAAAATTTCAACGTAATATTATCTTTTAGGATATTTGATTTCGTTGGATTCTTGTTTATTCAGCCAAAGATTTGTGAACTTTTCAAACAATAGCGTATAAGAAACTGAAGGATGTTAAGTCGTGTTGTTTTTAAGGAAATAAGGTTTTAATGTATGCATGTAAAAATGAAATCTTATAGGTATATTTAAAACTAGCGACTCACCCTCGCTTCGCTCGGGTTGTCCCTAGGTGCGATTTAATTTTTTTGAGCGAAACCCTAATTCTTTTTCTAAAATAAAAGTAGCCTAAGTTACTCCATATAATATCAGCTCTTTGCCAGTGAAAGTCCCGTTAAAATCGGTCCAGCTGTTTCGGAGATAAAGTCGGGTTTATTACAACACTTATAACTCGAGAACTGCTGCTGGACCGATTTTCATGGTTTTTGATTTGGTAGATTTGTCTCCGCCTCGAATAGCAGAAGACATCAAAAAAATTTACGAAAATAAAATTTAAAAAAAAACCTATTCCATAGTAATCGTCAAAACGTACCTGAGCGAAGCGAGGGTGAGTCGCTAGTAAATATATAATAAATGTGATACAGCATAGCATTTATTTTAAATTTTGTTCACTGAATGCTATGGGTACTTTTATTATTTTTATTCTTGAGATTGTTTTTCTTACAACACTATTATTTACTAAAGAAAAGGGTGTACTTCCAAATAGCGTACACCTCCAATTAATCTGAATTTTGGTATACATATGAATTTCGACGCGCTTCTATAACGGAAATGATATTCAAAATACCTATTTTGCTTATAATATGCGTAATCAGCACATTGAGATACATATGTGTACCAATTTTCAGATTAATCGGATGTTTTGGGCTATTCGAAAGCTTATCCAAAGAAAATAATAAAAAAAACGTTTGGTACTGAACCTACTCATTTCACTTGAAGACGCACATAACACTTGTCTATAGGTACTAATATTATAAAGAGGAAAGATTTGATTGTTTGTTTGTTTGCACCAAATAGACTCCGAAACAACTGAACCGATTAAGATGAAATTTGATAAGAAGATAGTTTGAGACCCTGGAAAGGACATAGGATAGTTTTTATCCCAGAAATCATCCTTTAAGGGGGTGAAAATGGGGATGAAAGTTTGTATGGGGAATCAACCTAGGGAAGAAACCGAGCGAAGCGAGGGTAGGTCGCTAGTCTTTTATAAAGTATTCATACACTCTATCGAGCCTCTTCATATTGTGTTTATTACCAGTAAGTAGGAAAGTACTTGGCGTTATCTGATATCAATAAGTACATATATTGTAGCAGTAACTCAAGAAAATATATTGTAACATTTTAACTATAATTACGTTTGATTTTAACAGCTAGCTCAAATAGGATACTGATGAAACCCTCCCAATATGCGTTCACCTTGTCATAGTTAGAAGGGCTGATTAGCGTCCGGCAATTCAGCCGGGTGCGAAGCCGAGAAACGCACTTGATGGGCGGTGTGCCATGCGGGTTGCTCCTGGTACCTCAGTAGCAAAGTGCTAACAGGGTGGACTGTTAGAGCAAGCCCATGGTAACCCCATGGTAGTTGTGGTCTTCTTCGGCAGACCTACAACATATATGATTAGGATTTACCTATTTATATAAAAAACTGTTTCCAAATTTTTTTATTGATAACACACTAAAGCTCAATAATACTTTACAGCAATCATAGTCACGGGAGAGTCTAAACCGCATTCGAAAGGTCGGGAACCAAAAATCAAAATAAATCCGCAAAATAATCCGAAAAGATAGTTTTATTTAAAATGACATATATTCGCGTAAATCTAAGAAAGTATTAAATCTCATGAACATCTAGCAAATAATAAAATGACTCAATGTATTACTCAATAAGCCACAAATCAAAGTGTAACAATTTATCTACCAATAATACCGTATAATATCAGTCGTTACACGATCCTGCAGACCTAGTTGACGTGACCTTTAAATGTAGGCACTATTCTATATTACTAACTGTATTAAGGTCTAAGATTTAGGTAACGTAAGACTCAACTAAAAACAGAAAATCCATAGCAATATTCATAAAGTAGAAAATGATACAACATCATCAAATAACTGTCAACAGTTTTACTTTATTTTTGGTGCAAAATCTAAAATGAAGAAATTGCATGTTAAAAGAACTGCAGTAACCTCAGATAACGAAGTTAGTTAACCAATTGGTTCGCCAATACACGAAAGCATAGTTGGTAATGTGTTTGGCCACATTCCAATGAACGGTATCATGTTATGTCCTCGTGAAGGTTAATTTGCAGAGAAGTAGAAAAAATAAAGCCTCCGTCCTCAATGGTCAGGTAGTTTTAATGGTTAAACACCATCGATCAAAAAAGTACCAGACACACAATCGGCGACAAAAAATGTCCTCACCGAATGAGGCTCATTTGAACATTTGAGCACGCTTTTAATTTCTTTTTTGTGAAAACCACTTTAAGCATTGCCTTTAAAGTTTAATTTACATTGTTGTATATTTATTTCAACTAGAATAATTACCTAAACACGATTGGTGACAGCTTTAAGAGAACTTTAGCATGGGATTGTGTATCTAGTACATACTTTTTTGATCGATGTAAATCACCAATTTCTATTGTTTCGTAGCCAAATCGCTATTAACTTTGTTATTTTGTTTTACTGTTTTATAATTTCGTCATATCGGATATATCCAGATAGATGTATCTATTTCATGCCACTTTACTCAAAGACTATTGGAGCTACATTGTTGAAATTTTGTAAGTGTGTAAGTGTCTCCTATATCTGAACCATTTGACAAACCTGCTACATATAGAGGGTAGGTATAGTAGAGGGGTGAAAATAATAAAAAAAATCTTTTGTCGTTAATGTAGTTGAAAATTCTGAAAAAAAATGAGATAATACAGCTCTCAAATAACAAATAAAAATACTTTTAACGAAAATTATTTTGAAGAATATCTTAGATAAATATTATATTTTATTTTTAACGCAACAAATTAGTGTGCTAAAACATAACAAAAAAATATATATTTTCATACTATGGGACCTTCCGCGACTAAAAGTCAGACTCGTACTTGCCCGTTTTTTATCATAGCTACATTTATATATATTTTTTATTTAACTAGCTGTTATTTTAGCATTATAAATGATGTAGACTAATGTTCTGGAGAATCCGAACTCCTCGTTCCCGGATAACATGATACTTGATAATTTGTCAAAATGACATACTTAGATTGTCTTGCGAAGTTATATAATTTTTGCATTTCTTTGTAACTAAAAGTGATTTCGACAAACTTTTCATAATCGTAAATATGATAGAAGTTTTTCTTTTACAGAAACTAAAATTAATATTATATGAATACTAATTTTTGTCAACGGCTCTGCTTGCTTGGTAGATACGTTGATAAAAAGTAGCTTGTATGTTTAAAGATTTAACATATCTCCATTCTGAATTGAACCCAAATCTGTCGATGCTAGTCGAAAAATTGAAGAAATAACAAACTCTCACAAATATGAGACATATTATTATTATTTATTATTATAAGCCTGTAGTGTCCCACTGCAGGGCAAAGGCCACTTCTTCCTCCACTGCTCCCTATTTTTCGCCATAATAAACCACTCCCTTTGGAGAAGTCTAATTCATCCCGCCATATCCGTCTGGGCCTACCACGCTGTCCTCTGCTGTGTTGGAGGTTCCAAAAAGTTGTTTGTTTGGTTATTATATATAAATTAATTGAAAAGTTAAGTATGAAGCACGAAGTGAGTAGCTTAGGAGGTACATCTTGTGAGGTTCAGACCACGGCTTACGAAACTATCAGAGGGAGGGCTTGTCTTATGGGAAACGTCTGTATATTACAGAGAACATTGGCTCATGTACTGTACCTTTATTATATTGGAAGTCACCTTATATCTTCCGTAGATGTTTAAGTAAATAATAAGGTAACTAAATTCTCATTCCTTCTCGATTTATTAATAAATATTTATGGAAAATAACTCGCATTTAGTTCAGACCCAATTTCTACGGCTTTTAGCTTTTGGTGTGTTACAATAAAACGGAAACCACTTCGTTATATTAAGATTAAAAAACGTATGGTACTCTCCGGCCAGCATATTATGTAAAAATTAATGTCAATCCATTGTTCCGATGCGGCGTGGAAGGACAAAGTTTCAAACACTTAAATTTTAGTATCAGAGAGGATACCCTCAAAATATCCTGGATAAAGTGACATTTTTTTTGCCTAAGTTTAAGGTTTTGAAGTTCATAATTTGAACTAAATATATATATATATATATATATATATATATATATATATATATATATCTCTAATATATAAAATTCTCGTGTCACAGTTTTCGTTGCCATACTCCTCCGAAACGGCTTGACCGATTTTGATGAAATTTTTTGTGCTTATCCGGTATCTATGAGAATCGGCCAACATCTATTTTTCATCCCCCTAAATGTTAGGGGTAGTCCACCCCTAAATTTTTTATTTTATTTTTTAGACAAAATTTTTAATTTCTATTTTTTTATGATACAACATACAAAAATACATACAATCCTCAATTTTCACCCTTCTACGATCAACCCTTATTTTTTAATAGCCATTTTAGTAATAGGAAATTATTTATATGGCAAAACAACGTTTGCCGGGTTGCGTTTATATATATATATATATATATATATATATATATATATATATATATATATATATATAAACATTTATTTTGCTACCAATTTTATGGACGACATACAATAAACAACAATACATAAAGCAAATTTCTTGAATCGATAACATCCATGTTATTAAAACAATCGGTTTGCAAATACGCATTTCCATATGAAACTACCAAGGCCAGATCCATACGCATTAATAGAAAGGCATAGATGATTGATTAGTGATGATGGATGACAGTCACGGGAATTACCTTTTGCAGAAAATATAGTTCATAAAATGATTATGTTTTCATGAAACCCAAGTTTATATTAGTCTTATCAAGGCCATACCAAGTATAGATTTGCTTTTGATAAGAGCTACTTCAAAGGATAGAAAATTTTATAACGTCTAATACAATTTCTTTGTACTTGCAAAATATTGATTATTTTAACGCTGATTATATTATATATTAAAACTTGCGGGCAGAAATTACCAATTATTATCACCAGTGTAGCCAACAGCTAAAAAATAATACATTAAATCAAAAACAGTTAACAAATAAAAAACATATATTGTTATTATATAAAGTACAGATTAAAAAAATACTTTTAGCTATTTTACCAGCTACGGCGTAACCTTCAGCAACCCCTAACCATAGACACAAATAGAATCAGTTAATTTTACGTTTTTGATCAGACACTCAATGGTCTGTCAGTTACAAGGTGCTTAAATTAGAAACGTTTGGAATAGCATTCACACGTACAGGTGGCAAATTCCAATTAGGCCATCGAATCGGTACCAGGCACTAAAAAGGGGTGGTAACTCGCCGATTTGGTACGACTTTAAATCGAGTTTTCAAGATGTTTTAATAAGTTTCGCCGTCAAGCGTTCGCCATTGAAATTAATGGCATAATGTATTGCGGTCTTCGACAATTATAATGCTGCTTTGAGTGGTTCATGTTTAAAACTTTTTTGGCAATGGATGCTTGTTATTTTGGCTAATTTCAAAAAGGAGTTGGTACTCAATTTGCATGTTTTTTGTGGATTTGTTACGCGATGTCTTCACAATTGGTGAATGATTTTTATAATTGAATGTTCGAATATTTTTAGAAAATTCACTCCTATAGAATAATTACTTTAATTTATGCTGTACATACCTAATTCTTTATAGCAATTGTACCAAGTGAGTTGCTTGGTCACTTGCAAGTTGTTGCAAGTGACCAAGCTTCGCTCAACGTAGGCGCTCGTTTAGTTCAGTTACCATCAATGAAAGTTCTACATCAAATTACGAGATGGCGCGATTTACCAAATTGTTAGCATTGGAGCAGATAGAAAAGTACTAATAATAATTACTTTAAAAAAATGTTTTTCTTTTTTTTGTTAAAAAATGCTTATAGGATATATAAATTATAACTTTTATCGACAAATTATGACAGCAAAAACTTAATGATTTTTGAATTTTTGTGATAACCTTCTAACGCGTCTTCGTTTATATTCTTTAATAATTATATTATGAAATGATATATGCTCATTTGACCGTTAAAAATACAATGATAATATTCTAATAGTTTGAATGATGAACTATCGAGTCATTTATATTATACTAGCAGAACCCGCGGCTTCACCCGCGCTAAAACTACAAAAAAAAAGCTCTAAAAAAATAGGTTTCATACAAACTTTCATCTCCTATTTTATCCCCTTATGGGATTAATTTCGAAAAATACTAAAACACGTATTTATTTCAAGTTAAGTTTCAAGTTAATTAATTAATATAAATTTAATTAAAGGTAAATTTAATTTTCAAGTAATTTTGATCATAAATAATTCTTTGGGTTGTATTATAACGTGTTTTCCCGTGGGAATGAGATAATCTCCCGCGAAATACATAAAAAATTACGCCAGTCCGTCGCTCTGTTTCGACGTGAAAGAAGGACAAACAAACAAACCAACAAACAAAAACACTTCTACATTTATAATATTAATAAGTATAATAAGTATGGATATATTATATAGATGAAAAAAACATAAAAGCCCTTGGGAGAATTATTGTCTAAGCTCGAATTAAGTTGCAATAGGATATAATTCAAATCAAGGCTGTGATTTTCGCGCAAAGTGCATGCTACAGTGAAACACGAACCATAAATTATAAGTAAACATGTTACTCTATGACTTAAAACAAAAAACTAGGTAGGATTTCGTGGAAATTGATCACGTAAAGCTTCTATCATTTATTATTATATCCTTTTTAAATTTGTTTATCATTTTTTTCTTGATTTTAGTTTTAAAAAAAGTTAAAATTATGAATTTTCTACAAAAATGTAAAGTTTAATATACAATTATAGTTAGCCCTTTCTCAGATTCTCTCTATAGAAGATTGATGTAAACATAACTCAATTTGTTTTAGTAGTTGGTTAGGTGATATGTGGTTTCTTTACACATGCAAACAGATTGACAGATTGACAACAGATAATAGCAAAAACCAAAGTTGTAAAATTATTTTAACGACGTTTATGGCTCAGTTTGTGTGACCATACTTGCTGTGCCAGCGGTCGCGGGTTCGAGTCCCGCTGGGGGCATTCATTTGTGTGATGGACACGAATGTTTGTACTCTAGTCATGGGTGTTTATATTTATAATATGTATGTATTTGAAGTTATATATGTGTAGTGTATCAACTATCTGGTATCCATAACAAAGGCCTCGTAGCTTACCATGGAACTAGATGGTGCTGTGTGTTAATGCCCCAACATATTTATTGCTTTGAATTAAGTTGCATTCGGTTGCGTTTTTGATATCGCCATTACTCTATACCCGTTAAACATACATAAGGATACCGAAATATATAAGAATTGTAAGTTTTAAGCTCCGTCAGTCTTGTTTGTGCGTAAATCTTCTATAAGCTTTTTCTGTTTTAAATCCATCTGTATATATATTATAAATGTGAAAGTTTGTGAGTCACTGAGTACGGATATTTGTTAATCACGCCAAAACGTCTAAACGGATTTGGATGTTTGGCACAGAGATAGTTATAGTCTGGAATAACACATAGGCTACTTTTTATCCCGGAAAAATGTGCGATTCCCGTAGGATGTACTTGTTTTTATCTAAAGATGAAGCCGAAGCGAAGCGAGGGTGAGTCACTAGTATATTATATATTACATAGAGTATGTATGACGAGTATATGAGGTGTAGTGAGTAGATATATACCGTATATCAAACATAGAGTAAAAATAAAAATTGATATTGAGATTGAATTGATAACCTCCTTTTTTTGAAGTCGGGTTATAAATACTGAAGGCAATGGTAGCCTAACGGGAACGTACTTGCTTTAGAAACCACAGTAAAGTAGATTCAAATCCCTCGTCACGCACCTCTGATATTCTCATGTGTGATCATCTTCCACATGATTACTTGACTTCTTACGGTGAAGGAAAACATCATGAGGAAACCTTACAAGTTTTCGAAAGTCATGTGCAGTCCTTCAACCCGCACTTGGTCAGCGTCCTGGACTATGGACTGATCTCCTCCGTATTAAAGGGAGGCCCGTGTCCGGTAGTGGAGCGTTGAAATTGGCTGAATACAATATATATGTATGTAGGTACTTATATCTATACAGATAAATAAAATTGCAGTGTCTGTTTGTAATATTAAAATAACCGCTTTTTACTAAATGCATATGGATGTATACACGGTACATATACCAAAACAACATTTTTTACAATTTTTGTCTGTCTGTCTGTCTGTCTGTTTGTTCCGGCTAATGTCTGAAATGGCTGCGCCGATTTTGACGGGACTTTCATTGGCAGATAGCTGATATAATAAGGAGTAACTTAGGCTACTTTTATTTTAGAAAAAAAATAGGAACCCACGAAAAAAAATTAAAATCAAGTTAATTAATTTTGTTTTCTGAAGCAACCTAGAGACGAACCCGAGCGAAGCGGGGGTGAGTCGCTAGTAAATAATAAACAGTAATATAATAAATGTTGTCAACAATGGACAATAGTTTTGCGGATTGCTGAACAGAAGTTGATCGAATTACACCGGATATGACCACATTGTAATCTACTAATGGCAAGTAGCATCTAACGTCAATATATACATCTACATATCTATATAACTATAATTGAGTCACTCGTTGTTAACATTCAAGAAAAAATGTCTTTTCCGTTTAAACTAAAAAATAGATGTCTAATATATAATTAGTCTTCTGCTTCCACATTTTTGAAATTATACATGTTAATTATATCATATTGCTATATATAATATTCAAGACTAGTGACTTACCCTTGCTTCGCTCGGGTACGTCTCTAGGTACATTTTAATTTTTTTGAGCATTCTTTTTCTAAAATAAAAATAGCCTAAGTGACTCCTTATAACATCAGCTATCTGTTAATTTTAAATGTCAAATATTCGCGTAAATCTAAGAAAGTATTATACATACATATTATAAAAATAAAAACCCATGACTGGAGTACAAACATTAGTGCTCATCACACAAATGCAGCAAGAAGGGTCACTACAAACTGAGCCAAACGTCTGGTCTGAAAATAATAGCTGCTATAGTAGCCATAAATATATTACAGGTGGTAGATCCGATCAACCGTCTGCTGGAGTCGGTGCCGTTCGACAGCGTGTTCTACTCGCTGGACTGGCACCCACCCGACCACGTTTCCTTCGTGGACAACGTGCACATGAGGGAGCTGCATCCGTCCAGCCCGGTGAGTGATTAGCTTCACTAGCGACTTACCCCCGCTTTGCTCGAGTGCGTCTCTAGATTCCCTTCTAATTATAATAAGGACAATGTTTTCAATAAATAAATTACAAATTAATACACATACTAGGTACCTACTACTACCTACATATCTATATGTAGATAGTTATGTGGGTCTCATCGGCTAGAAAAACTCACTAAAACCCATCAGAACCTCCCCTGTCTTAATGGGGCATCGTAGAATCATTGCAAGGTAGGGGTAGTAAAAGCTGCCCACAAAATTGAGGAGATTTTAAAAAGTATAAAATAATAATAAATAAGGTATATTTTTTTTTATTTGAATCAGGTATCAGCAGATAAAGCGCAAGCGTACGACACAGTGATATTTGCGGGGCCCCCGCCGATGAAGCAGCGGCTGTGGCCGCGGCACTGCGTGCAGGACACCTGGGGGGCCGAGCTACATAAAGATCTGAAGGTACGTACCAATGTACATGTAACACTCTTTAATCAATGAGAACTAGATTTAACTGTTTTTTACAGGTTTAGAATTTTAACTGTAGCAGTACTTTTAACTTGTATTTGGAAAAGCTTGAACGCTAGTTTATCAGTAATTAACGAAATGGTAACAAACGCGATAGACTTACATATTGGAATTACTTTGATACTTTTATTTTTCATCAAAATAGCCTAATAATTTCTCTGCAAAGCCAAATATTGAAAAAAATAATACATAACAATGTTAAGCGATGTAAATTGTATCGTATCTTATATATAATATTCCTAATAATAAGTATGTGTAAACTTTTATTCAACTTTTTATGTTCTTTCCATATACGTGCTTTCGAGACGAAAAAGTGTCAGCACTTTTAGTTTGTTTGATAAAGTTGTTCGGCACTTGTTGGTACGACATTTGCAGTTTATTTATAGAATTTAGGGTCCATTCCGCATATTTCAAAGGGGCATTGAGATATTTTTACCAGGTATATAAAGGCGGTAGAAATATTCAAAGGAATCAGCCTAAAAGTGCCTTTTTTATTTCTTGGACATTATAAAGTTCGTTGTATTTCTTAAAATAACCATGGAGAATTCACTTATAATTCATGCATACTATTCCATCTTAACTAACCCCCGAAAACCCATTCTTTTTTTCGAATTAACAATTAGATAGCTTACTTAGCTTATAAAATGAAATATCATTTTATAATAAAAAAAAAAAAAACCACCACGCTGGCTAAGTGCGGGTTGGAGGGTTTCACATGTTTTTCGTAAACTAATTAGATTCTTTAAGGACATACAGCTTTCCACACGATATTCGGTAAACATGTTTAAAATGATTGATGATTTTATATTTTAAAGTCCTTTAAAATTATTATGTACTAGCGACTCACCCTTGCTTCGCTTGCGTTCGTCCCTAGGTACGTTTTAACGGTTAGCATGGAATAGATAGACTATTATAGATATGTATATACATACATAGAAGTACGAATTAACAGTTCTAAACTTATCGATTTTTTAGTTGTTTTTTTTTTGGGGATTTCCTCTATTTTTTTTTATACTTAAACCACATCTGACACACCCCAGCAAAACAAAAATTGAAATATTTCCTCGAAAAACGCCGTGATATAAGAGATCAAATGTTGCTGTACAAATTGCTACATAATATCATCCACTCTCCCCTACTTTTATAAGCAAAGTGAATCTTGCGTGTCACAGGTTGGGCTCACGAAATAAACCCCTTTTAGGTATTACGTAAAGTTAAAACGTAAAGTTTGCTTCAAATAATTTTTGTATCTCGTGCATTTAATAAATTTAATTTAAAATATTGAGAATTAGATAACTTCTGCCTTAAATATAATAGTTAAAAAAACCGGTCAAGTGCGAGTCGAACTCTACACGAAGGGTTCCGTAGGGTAAGGATGTCGAATATGAGATAGTTAGGTTTTGGCGAAAGTTATCGCCGCAGCCATTTGGCGCTACTGTCGCAAGAAGCCACGTGCCAAAAGATCAAAACGTTTAAGAGGCCGTATATGAAATTTTGCCGAATTCGCTGATTTACACTATTTTACGAACGTTATTTCACAGTTATAAAATATTTTTTCTATAAGTTTATATACATAATATGAAAGGTCATTTTAATTATAATCTAATGAATGGCCCCCTTTTTTATTTTTAGTACTTAGTTTTGAATTATTGACATCAAAACCGCGACTGAAAGGTGATTTTTTTGTGTAAGAGGTTTAGGATACCATCACTTACGGCTTGTGTTGACCTCTAAATAATATGAAAAAAATACAGTGTATTGTTGTAAAAGTGTTTTATACAATGTATGAATCAGTTTTTACTACTTTTATATAAAATAGTTGAGTAAATAAATATTAAACTCAGACAAATTTTAAAGAAAATGCGCAACGTATTTCTGGTACACTAGGCTACATAGAACTCTCGTTCATAAAAAGAAAATTACAGAAAGAAACTTCAGTTCAAGGACTATTCATTTCATAAAAAAAAATTAAAATGTTAAAAACTATACTTTCCAAAAAAAATCTTTTAAAACGACTGAAACTCGCAATATATATTACTCGACGCAAGCCACGAGACAGCAGTCCGCGCTGAGCGTTTTTAGAGGGTGGATGTATCGCTCTGCGCTCGCGCAATTACTGACGTCACGCAACGTATCGAAGTGTAGCGACGTGTGTAGCGCGACGTGAATTTTTGATACTTTTGTAAGTAATTATATATGAATCATCAAAATCGGTTGTCGTTTAGTAATTACGAGGGAACGTTAAAAAATAAACCAAGTAAAGATATTTTATGGATAAAGTTTACTTACTTTAATCTATTAAAAAATATGTTTTTTCAGAGGTTAAAAAGTTAAAACGAAAAACTAGCAAAGTACAAAGAAAGTAAATTATGCGGTTAATTGTCCACGACATGCGAAAGAAACTTTTTGAATAAAAGAATTGCATGTGTATGTTCTTCTGGAATCGTTTTTTGTGGAAAAATAATATTTATCTCAATATTTATTATGCTGACATTTTTATCATGATTAGAAATAAAAGCTAATTCAATTTTTCAATAAGATTTTCCAAAAAGTATTTAACGTACAGATTCGACTTAGTTAGAATTTTATTATATGTATTTATTAGCAGACATTTTTACATCCGCAAATTTTTAGAATGATTCATTTCACTGCGACTCGATAAGCGGTTAAAGAGTTCTGGCACAAGCAAAATAGGTCTTTGTTTTTACTTTCCAAATTGGTACCAAATAGGTAATTATATTAAATATTTTGTTTAGATTTTTAATACAAGTAATAGTTTATTAATTATATTTATATGAATAATTTCGTTTGTTGTATTTTAGTATAAGTATCTCTCTCACACACACTCTCTCTCTCACAAACTCTCTCTCTCACTCACTTTCTCTCTCTCTCTCTCTCACTTTCTTCTTCAACAAAAGACATGCTTTAATTTCCGATCCTCGAACTCATAGAACGTAGCAATATATACATTTATTGTTTTATTTATGTTTTTACACTTATATACTTTACAATTTTTCTCGACACTTTCTCTTTCTGTCCCGCTACTTAACACTATTTCCCACATACATTGGTTGGCTGGAAGAGATCTCTTATAGAGAGAGATAAGTCCACCTTCTTTCACGTCACTTTCAATGTATTTTTTTGTATGACTACTTTTTTATTTGTGCAATAAAGAATATATAATAACTAGCGATAAATAAAGGCTTAATTTTATATTACCAGGTATTTTATTTCAATTGATAAATCCATGAGAGTGAATGTAATATACTCATAAAAAATATTAAAGGATCAAAACGGTTTAATCGCCAAACGGCGACTTCGGACTTACGCACACACGCGACAGAACGCTAAGTGCGTGTGTGTGTGTGCGCGAAATAACTAATTTGTTTAATGCTTGTTTTGATTTCGTATACGGCCTCTTAACGTGTGTTAGTGCTTCCCAGTCCAAGGCGTAATTGGGTTATGTACGCGCGGGTTTTTTCGAAACCGCAAAATCGATTTTTTATCATTTATCTATTATTTACCATTCAGTTGTTTATATTCTAAATTATTATATATCATATTGTGGTGGCAAGCTTTTACTATATTTTATATATCTGTGGAAACTTGGTTGGTTTTAGGATTTTATATGTTTTACAATGTAATTATTATTCTGTTTGTTTCGCTTGACAAGCAAATAAATAAATAAATTTTCTGCCAGATAGTAGAGAACGCGGTGAAAGTGTACAAAGGGACAAATCCCGAGGTGGACTCGTATTCCGTGTTCTGGGACAACAAGAAGCTGACCGACACTAGTCTGTGCACTCAACTGCGGTGTCGCGGCGCCACCGATATATACATATGTGGGCTGGCGTACGATGTGTGTGTCGGTGAGTCTGTTTGTCACTTTGAAGTTCACTGTTATTGTATATTTATGTAGTATAGTACCTGGAGACCAAGCTTCGCCCGGAGTTCTTTTTTGTTATATCGTATTTTTTAGATAAATAAAAACTAAAAACTTGAATAAATACAAAAAAAAAAGTAAAATTTGTATCCGATCGAGATTCGAACTCGGACACACCTATTGATTGTTAATCGTGCACCTTGGTCGCTTGATAACGATGCTGTGCCTGAGTGTAAGAAATTATCGAGCATATTCTGCGTAGAATAATGCAAAAGAAAACCGCATGAGAACTCGCAAACACGCATTTTCCCAGACATTAAACTAATCTAGACCGATTTTTCGCCCCCGAAAACCCCCACACACCAAATTTCAGCAAAATCGTTAGAGCCGTTTCCGAGATCGCTGGTATAAATAAATATATAAAAATATAAATATACAAGAATTGCTCATTTAAATATATTTGATAATATCCTTTATTGCACTTATGATATATATTATATACACATTGCATATTAAAGGACATAGTTTTATTGTAAAAACCCAGGAGCGACCATAGCCGACGCCCTGGCCATAGGCTACCGCGCGATCCTCATCGACGACGCCAGCCGCGGCGTGGACCTCGCCGACATAGAGGCCACCAAGCACACCATCGTGTCCAATAACGGCGTCATTGTGGACTCGCACCAGGTCTGTTGTTTCTATTTGTTTTTTTAAACACAAGTGTGTGCGTATGTGTGTGTGTTTTTTGTTGTTTTGCTTTGTGTTTTGTGGTTTGTGTGTGTTACATACGCTGACGTCGCGCACCGTCACGTGTCGCCACTAAACGTGTGCCCCCAAATTAAGACTGCATATTTAATTATAATACTTATTAAACTTTTTAAATATGTTTAGAATTAAAATAAACAAATATTGTAAAGTACTCTGGTGCCATTTTTGAATTTTCAAAATCATTTTTGTAAATTGTGGGTAGGCACTGTCTGTAACAAGTATATAACGCCTTTGAGATGTCTAACACCTTAGTCTCTCCCGTGACCGTGATTGCTGTAAAGCGTTCGAAACGTCGGGAACCACCGCGAAATAATCCCAAAAGATAGTTTTATTTAAAACTCTGCATCAGCATTTCATTATCTTATATATTCAGATAGTAATAAGTAAATTGTATTCAATGTGTGACTCTAACATCGATCACTATTGTTTCATACTTATTAAGTTGTAATATTTCTATTTTGAAATAATTTTAATAAAGAATTTTTACGCATAGATACGTAACGAAATAAATTGAGGGCTAATCATTAGTAAATAATATTTAATGTACAATTTAAAATTACAGGTACTGCCTATGGTGGAAGGTCGGGACCGACGACCGGAGCTCGGGTACAAGTTGGCCATGGAACTTAAAAACGCTATGGAAGATCAGTAAACAAACACACAAACAAACATACACACATATCGAAAAATATCAAAATTGTTATAGATATATATTATTTATATAGGTACTTATATTAGGGATGCATCGATTGATACTTATGCGTATACTATAACGATCCGGCCAATGAAGGTTACAAAAAGGCATTAAAATCTGTGGAATTTAACAAACACAAGTTATTTATATAATGTTTATGTATAATTTTAGCTTTATAACGATATTTTAATAATAATAATAATTTAATAAAACTTGATGGAATTGGAATTGACTATACAATGTGTGATGAGCGATTCAAAAAAGAAAGAGTCACGGGGATTCCCCGAGCGATATATTTTTTATAACGCAACATTTAAAATCGATGTATGGATAAGTTAATATCATCGATTACACTATATCGATTATATATCGATATCGGATGCATCCCATTCTAATATATGCCAGATATTGTAATCATGACGCCACGATTTAAAAAGTTTTAAAAAATCCTAACGAAATGTTGCATATACGAGTATTTTAAGAAATATGTTTATTTATTTATATAATTTAATTCTTTTTCAGTTACGTCATTTTAATATTAAACGCAAGAATAATTAATATGGAAAAAAATCGTTGTAAAATATTTTTCGTTAAAATATAATATACCAGTGTACGATTGAAAATATTTAAATTCAAAGTTCAAAGGTTTGACAATTAGTGCCTTACGTTTCTCTTATAATTTAAATGGCTTACACGTACTTATTATGCCCCCTAAATGTCCATGACAACATGTTACTTTAAATGCTAACTTAAAAAAAAAGATATTTTTTTGTCGTTTTAAATAATAATGGCGTTAAAAAAACTAAATAAAAAATATTTAAACCTACAAGTAGGATACTATATTTTATAATTATTATTTTCAATCTCTTTAGCCGCCTTATTTTAAATTTAAAACCTGTGAGAAAATCCTCGATGGCATTTTTTTCTGTATGATATATAATGCCACACAGAGGTCCGCCATTTTATTTAATGTCACTTAAAATATCCTAATACCCTTTAGTGATTTATCTATTGTAGGTACTTAATAATGGCAGAATAATATGTAATTATCACAAAACAAAGAAATAAACTGAAAATGTGTATTATCTGGCCTTTTAGACTTAACAAAAATATAAATTCCAGTGAGGCAGGATCTCTGAAAAAAAAAACATGTTCCTGTAACAATAACTATTTATTTCCGTAGTAGGTACTGTAGACAAATAAAATAATATAAGCTAGAACTCAATGAAAGATGTAGAGAGGACGACATTTTTTAAGACTGTTTTAAATTTCCATATATTATGTATGGTATAAAAATGTATCTGTCACAAAAATATAAGTTTTATTTATTTTAAAGTAAAACCAAATATCGTTCACTATAGTCCATTCGCGTTAAGAAAATAATGAGTCATCAAATGTAACTGTAGGGTAAAGGTGTATTCACGTTGGAGTAAAAATTCAATTCAAATATATTTCAATAAGCTCGCTTCGCTCGTGTGCGTCCCCAAGTACGTTTTAATTTTTTCGAGCGAAACCCTGATTCTTCTTCTAAAATAAAAGTAGCCTAAGTTGCCAATGAAAGTCCCGTTAAAATTGGTTCAGCCGTTTCGCAAATTAGCCGGAACAAACAGACAGAGAGAAATTTTAAAAATTGTGTTATTCTTATAAGTGCCGTATATAATTCCATATGCATTTAGTATAAAGTTGTTATTTTGACATTACAAACAGACACTTCAATTTTATTTATCTGCATAGATTAAATGTCAGTGTAGCCAGTCCGTGAGGAAACTAACATCGGCTCGGAAGGCAATTTTATGTAACCTAATTGGCCGGTGGACAACGATGTCTAATTCTTTTCTTAACGCGAATGAACTATAAAGTGCTACAAGTATCATTTGGCACTTAGATGACATTGATATGAAGGCGTGGGTGTGAAATTAGGGTTTTTCTTTTATAAAAAAAAAAAAAAAAAAACCTCCTAACTTCTCTTACACCGCTTCATATTTTGAGATATTTTCATTGAAATAAAAGCATGAAATATCGACGACAAAAATCAATCCAACTTCTCTCAAAAGTGACGCTTTACAAGATGGCGGTGTTAGTTCTGATTTCGGCCACGTGCCAAATGATCCTTGTAGCACTGTAAAAACAATTAAAGCAGTCTTCATTAATTACAATTTACAGTCCATTTAAAACAAAAATAGCGTTAGTGTATAGATAATAAAAAAAATAGATCTGCTAAATGTAGTGACTAGCGATTAGTAACAATGACAATATGGCAATGGAATAATAATTTATTATTATTTATTATGTACTTATATAAAATATATTATTTAATAATAACCATAAAGTACAAAGGTACTCATGCTGGGTCGTGAGTTTGATTCCATATATTATATGTTTATTTTATTATTAGACTAGGCTGTGTGCTTCTCTCTAGCGACATTTTCTTATTTATTTTTATTTAACAGTTAAGTATTGGTTTGTGAATAATGCAATAGGGAATATGCGTGTGATTTAAATGAAGGTGATTTTTTTTTAATAATCTTTATTGCTTTTGAATTAAGTCTATATCAATGTTTTTTAATGTAATTTCTTTTTTTACTAAGAAAATTATTATTAAAAGGTGCAAATACAGGTGGGAAATTCAAAGTAGTTGAAACGCAACGCCATTGGTCAGACCGAATATGACTTCAGAGTATTATAACAGAGCCAATGTTGCCATTTAGCGATTTTGTCGCTAAAAGTTGCATAAGCAAAAGTCGTTATTTTTAGCGACTATGACGTCACGTCAAGCACCAAATGGCGGGTGTTTAAATTATCCGTATGATATTTTTGTTTAATTTTATACTAAGTTTTAGTTTTTTGGAGCTGGATATTTTTTTTTACAATTATATAACGGTGTAAGCTACAGTTTAATTTTTTTTTTTTATTCATGCATATTCCCTATCATTTTATGGCATGATCTATTCACATATTGAGACACATTGATCTATTATCAATAGAGATGATGCAATTAAATTATTTATTGTAGGCTTTAAAATAAAGAATATTTTGCACTACATAGTATATGGGGTTTTACATTTGTAATTGGTGTGATTTTAATAAAATATTTATTCAATAAAATTGTTAATGTTAATATCAAAAATAATATTTGATAATATAAGATAATTTATGTGAATTATTATTGATGTGTCTTCTCCATTCTTCGTGACATTGGCGAAGTAATTTGTGCTCAAATGGCACGGTTTGACGCCATTGACAAGAGAATTGAATTATTATTGATATATATTATATAATAATTGGTGAATTAAGTAATTGAAGGGTTATGAAACGGAGTAAAATTATAAATTAAATAAAAAATCGGTCAAGTGCGAGTCGAATTCGTGCACGAAGGGTTCCGTACCATCGTACGTGACTTTATTAATATGACTTTTACTTTATGTATGTAGTAACTTCGATGATCGATTACGAACGTTAATAAAATGTTTATTGTATTTTTAATTTTATTATTTGTTGTTATAGCGGCAATAGTAATAAATACATACTCTGTGAAAATTTCAACTCTCTACCTATTACGATTCATGAGATACAGCCCTCTGACAGACGAACGTACAGCAGAGGCTTAGTAATAGGGTTCCGAAAACCTTCGGTTACGGAACCCTAAAAAATAACTTGAATATGTTTAAAACCTTTAATAAAAATATAAAATTGTACTATACAAGTCAGTTATATAATTGTATGTGTACATACATACATTTTTATTTTGTTAGAAATTGTTATTTCAAATAGAAATGTATGAGGCATTTAGATTATAGACTATATAAGTGATAATATATACACAAATGTAAAAACCCTTTCTCGCACTCATTTTAGACATTCCTATTAGATTAAATGAAAAAAAAAATATTTATTCAATGGTTAGTGAGAAAATAAATATATTTTAGACAATATATTTTGTAGATGTCATATATTTAATGCTATGCGGAGTAAAAGGATAATATTAATTGTTCTGGGCTTAATGTTGCTAGATTGGATGGATAATTCAATTTCTGCGTATTTTAAAGAAAATCTGGTAACTATATAGATTCTTCTGTTATTTGTTAAGTTAAATGTATTCTAATACATTTAAATTTAATGGTTTTAAGTTATTATAAATATGCAAACAAAACTTTTAAATTCTTCAATATTTGTTTAATAGTTCAAAATTATTTTATTCTTGTATTGTAATTGAGCGATTTTTTAACGTCCCACTGCTGGGCACAGGCCCTTCAATACGAGGGGGATCAGGCCATAGTCCACCACGCTGGCCAAGTGCAAGTTGTCTTTCGAAAACTTGCTCGTTTGTTTTATTCTTGCTTACTTTAAATCAATTTTTTTAGTAAGATTTTTATGTATGACATCTATAAATTATACGAAATGCCTTTTAGATGTGATAGTTAGCTATTGTTCCTTTTTGTGTACACTTCACGTGTTAGCAAATATAATGATACTAATTATATAGTGTTTTATTCATTTTCCTTTATCCAAAAAAATATATTAAAAAAAAAAAACATTTTAATTATCGCAATTATTAAGTACTAGCTGTGTCCCGCGGTTTCACCCGCGTAAAATTTGTTTGATTAGAAACATCAGTTTTATAATAACGTATGGAAGACTGCCCGATTTGTTGACATTTATGACTACTGCTCCGCTCTCTTTGACAGTAGCATGATGATATATAGCCTATAGCCTTCCTCAATAAACGGGCTATCTAATGCAAAAAGAGTATTTTAAATCAGATTAGTAGTTCCCGAGATTAGCACGTTTAAACAAACAAACTGCCTCTTTATAATATTAGTATAGATTTAAGATAAATGTCCTTGCCTTATTAGTAGAAGCATATTTTGTGTTATAATTGTAAAGTCTAATAAAAAAAAAAACAAAAATTGTAAAAAAAACCTTTATTTCACCAAACATTAACTACCTTATTTTGAGCAATAAAAACAAATAAAATTATAGGAACAATATTATAATGATTTCAAATATAATTATTTAGAATATTTGTGATTTTGTCAGACCAAGTAGTTTTATATTATAAATGTACAGATTAAAAATATTTACATAACATTAAATGTTTAAGTATTAAAAAAATTGTAACAAAATATGTAATAGGTATACTACGACAAAATAACACTGAAACAAAGTTTAAAATATTAATAAATCACAATGTTTTGAGAACATGATATTTGTGTCACAATAAATTTTAGTTTTTATTATTAAGGCAACACTTTTATTTTAAAATAAATTTCAGTATTACAACTTTATTTGTTAATATAAAAGACAATTTTTTAATACAAGTTTTCATTAATTAATTTCACAACTTTGGTATGAAATACCCTGACCCTTTTGTTTTTTAATACCCATAGACCTAATCTACGCAAAACAAGAGAAAATGATGAATTTTCAACTTTAATTTTCATTTTAGTCTATACCTCATTCCATTGTATATAATTAAAAATTAATATACTTTGAAATTTATAACTAATACAATTGACCTTCTAGTGCAGTTGTAAGACATTATCTACTAAGCCACTGGTGACAATATTTAAATCTAAATCTAACTAAATCTAAGATTTTTTAGTATTAACTATTTCTAATGGCTCGGATTGTGATTATTAACACTAATACTTTCTTAGATTTACGCTGAATATTTGACATTTTACATAAAACTATCTTTTTCGAATTTTTTGCGAATTTATTTTGATTTTTGTTCTCAACACGACGTTTCGAATGCTTAACAGCAATCACACCTGAGAGACTCTCCCTTGAGCATGATTACTGTAAAGCAATATAAAAATAAACCTGAGTAAAAATCCTAAAAGATAGTTTTGATTACAATGTTTTGTCTAAATTGAGATGTCGGAAGCTAAGAACAAAAAATTAATTTATATTCAATCAAGTATTGACTTATATTAATGACAATTGCACATTTGCATTGAAATCATTGATATTTTATGAAGGATGTTGGTTGAAGTAATTGAGTTCAAGTAAGCCACACACCAAAAGCCCATAAAGAACAATATTTAAACTAAATATTAGGTAATTTATGCGGCACTGAGAGAAGAAAACACTTCTCTCCCTAATTTATGTGCAATAAAGTCTAAAATTGTAAGCACAAGTTCTCGTCGACTAGATGTGCAAAGCATTAAGACTTCAAAAGCATTAACATAATCAATAGGATCAAGTCGTCTGAGATAATTGAAAACTATATAGAAAAGTTCTTCCAATTTCTCTTTAACAATCGTCCAAATTTCCCGTAGAGATACCATAGCTGGAATAAAATGTGTTCAACTTAGTAACAAGTTAAATTTTCACATTATCAAACACAAAAAATATAATTAAACATTGAAATAATTAAGCAGTCATAACCCTATTAATTAATTTCTAAAATACTTTTGAACTGTGGAAGGTTCATTTTTTAAAAAAAAGTAAAAATCAAATTAATCCTTTTTAATACTCACTAGATACTCCGAACCCAGTTGCTCCACCGATCCCGGCACCTAGAGCGGCACCCATCCTACCTCCAGCATATCCACCAACTAAGCCCCCAGCTATTGCCAAGGCTCCTGTCAGTATAGCTGTGTCTTGATCCCATAGCACTCTTATATTAAATGCGTCAGCTAAACAAGATTTTAATTTTTATTTTAAATTACACAGCATAATATAAGATTTTTATAAAAAGACAAAAATATTATCACTTCTTAGCATTTAAATTTTTACTTTATTTACATGATTACAGTAATATGAATATAATTATTAAAAACTGAAATAAAGTTGAAATGAATGATCACAATTGGCTGAAATTATTTCACCGAGTACTGTAAATGTTATGACATTACGTACATATAAGTTTGTTAATATTTTAACGACATCGTCGAGTAATAACGACGCAATTAAATGGAAATGGTAATAATAAAAAAAATCTTGTTTAATTTTTTTACATTCAACCGGATATTTCCTCACTATTTTCAAGCCAAAAAAATTATGAGCATACATTTATCATGATCAAAACTCACCCAAATCTAAAATAATTTGCTCAATCCATCTTTGGTCAAAGTTTACTTCGTGAGACATGTACGGTTGTACCGCCAAAGACATGTTTTTATAAAATAATTCTATGTAATTATCAATAAGACGTATTTAAAAAGATGGAGAACTATCTTGCCTATCTGAAACTTGTAACGTGTAAATGGGAACGGAGCCAAATTATATAAATTCGTTACAAATAACATGGACATTGGAAATGAGTACAGTTTCAAAAGTCAAAACAAACACTCCTGTCAAGTGTTTGTGACAAATGTCAAACGTACAAATTAAAAAATTTTGTTCGCTTATGCCCTTTTAATTATTAATGAATTTGAGCAGATAAAATTGAATTAGTAATAAAATAAAATTCTAGATGAGCATAAATATATTTAAGTTTTGGTAGACAAAAATTACGGTGCTATATAGATATTTAAATATTTAAAAGAAATGGAAAAATAGAGATTAAATGAAGGATAACTGGTAAATAAAATATAGTTGTTTAGGTACCTGAATTTTATTTTTAGACTTATAAATCATTTTACTTTTCTTACACTTTAGAAATTTTATTTTTACCAATTACTAACGGGTATCATTTTTTAATATAACAATTTTGTTTAAAACTAACAAATAACATAAATTCCATTAATATTAAACTAACATTAAATACTACATACAATATTAATTTATAAAACAATACAAGTCATAAAGATACGTTAAAAATCTAACAGAAATGTAAAGAAAAACCACAATTAAAGGATATTTAGGAGAAAGAATAAGAGAGAGAATCTAAAAAGATTAAAAGCATAGAATAGATTTAAACGATAATAAAATTCACACAATATATCAGAGTCAACAACTTATTTATAAATACTCGATCATTGTAGTAATGTCAGTAAAATATCACAGTCTAGTCTTCAGTCAACAATACAGTCTACTACCAGTAGTCGATTACGTTAAGTCAATAGTATAACATTTATTTTAATAATAAATTAAATCTAAGCAGTCAGACTCGATAGTATTTTTTTCCCAAGAACATCAGATGTAACTTGTAAAATAACCATAGCAAGCTGCGTACTGTTTCCACTGTTCTGCATTAAAAATTTAGCAGCGTTTGTATAATCGTTTATACCCAGACCAGCTAGATAATCGTAGACTATGTCGAATAGTTCCGAGAGTTTGTCTCTTATATCTTGCCATATATCTCTCATGGACACCGCTGAAACAATTGTAAGGGGAATTAAAATTATGTTGAAGCGGGTAGTTTTATATAAATATATAAAATACTCAAATAGATATTTAATAACGTGTTTTCTCAATTCTACGCGACATTGGCGAAGTAAATTGTGCCCAACTGGCACTTCTGGAAGCCACTAAACAAAAGGATTGAATTGAATTAGATATTTAATTAAATCGATTATAATTGTTTCTTTGATTTAAAAATCTATAAACGTATATAGTTAAGTATTTAGTTAGCATAAGACAGAGATCTTATAGATATCTATACTATTATTATAAGCGTAAAAGTTTGTGAGTATGGATGTTTGTTACTCTTTCACGCCAGAACGGCTGAACGGATCTAATTGAAATTTGGCACAGAGATAGATTATAATCTAGAATGACACACAGGCTACTTTTTATCCCGTAAAAATGTACGGTTCCCGTGGGATAGGTTAGATTTTGCTTTAGAATTACTATATGAGAAAAAATCTTACCAACTATCCCAAGTCCACAAACGCCACCTACTGCTCCGCCAACGGCCGCTCCGATTTTACCGCCATAATGTTTGCCAATTAATGTCCCAGCCAGCGTCAGGCCAGTGGTTACAAGTATAGCATTCTTTGCTCGGCTATCATTTAAGATAATGCGAAAGTTGAACTTATCGCTAATAGACAAAATCACATTTTCTAAAGAAGTGGGATCGAAGGGTAACCCGCATGTGCCAGTTTCACGGCAGCAAAGATCGTATTCGCCTTCGGTATCCGAGCTAGAGTATTCAGTTTCGGAATCGGAATCCATTGTGTAAGTGACTTGTTTAAAGTACTTTGAACAGCGACTAGTACGCAACTGATACAACGATCGGCAATCGTTAATTTTTATTCATATTTAAAACTACCCCCATATAAGCATATTAAAAAAATCTGATTATAATATTAGAATACATAGAGTCGTAAATTAACCTAATCATACAAAAACAATACATATTATATTTATATATATAAAAAATTAAATTTAATAATAATAAATACAGTAAAGATATTTTATTTATAAAAATATAATATTTTATCTTATTATATAAAAGGCAAAAGTGATTGACTGATGTATCAACGCACAGACCAAGGCTTTAATTCCTCATATGACGAAGGCATCCACTAAGGAAGGATTTTCCAAAATTCAACCCCCAAGGGGGTGAGAAAGGGGACAAACGTTTGTATGAAACTTTTTATTACTTGGACATATTTGCATTAAATTTCCTATTTTTCGTAGTTTGATCGCGAGCAGAAGCCGCGAGTTCTGCTAGTATTTTTATATAAATAGCAAAAAAGGAAATTTTATATGTTGAATACTTAGAGTAATAACAAGCATAGAGGACTCGTATTAAACTGAACCAATAAACTTATAATTTGCACTGCTTTATCTTACTAAAAGATGACGTAAGTTAGAGAGAGACGTAATAATAAAGAAACTATCGTCTTCAATGGTGTGAAGCCACTTTTTACTTGTCAAAGTGACCAGCTGGTGACCTACAGTGTTTTTGATATTTGTGATTATTTTAATGATAAAAGAGTAATTGGATGTAACAGACTTAGTTTTAAGGAAACTTAAAAACATTTTGTTTCGATGGCTTGTGTGGCTTACGGCTGTAATCGCCATAGTTCAAAGAAAAGTGAAGATAATCAAAATGTAACATTTCACCGGTAAGAGTTTTTTGGATTTTTCTGTTAAAATACTTAACATTTTTATGAAATATTCAAATATGTTTAAATTGATTGTTTTAAGACTCTTACAATATCAGAATAGTGTGTAATCGATCTCTAAATTCTTGTCAATTTGAGAAAGTAATTTTGTTTTTTAATCATAGTGATGTGGCATGACGTACCTTCATTATTACTTTGCCGATTCGTTTTTAGAATACATGTAGATAAAATTTCTTTAAATATATGAGTATGTTATAAATCAGAGGTTTAACCATAATCCCCGCGCTAAGCTGACTTATTTTTTTTTTGTGTTATATTTTTGAGTAATGAATAATCAATATTAGACTATGAATGAGTTTCATTTATTTCTGTTATTTATTTATTTACCAAAAAGTACACTAACAACACACATATTAAAACATTTATACACATTTAGAAGACAATATTAATAATTAATCGGATATGTATGTCTTTACAAGTGTACATAACATTCGCTATAATTACATAATCAAAAGTATACATTAAATTATAATAAATCCCTTATATATAATTAATAAATACAATTTAAATACAATAAAAATGATTCATAATAAGTCAAGACCTGTTAGCCAAAATAATTAATTGAAATAATGTTAAAAAATTGTTATAACCTTAAAATCTAATTAATTAAGATTAAACATAATTAATTTTGACCTAAGGTGAAGTATTGTTTCGTGTAATAGTTTTTAATAATTACTATAAATATTACAAAGAAACTGTATTTCTGATTTATAAACCGTCAAACATTGGCACATCACTATAATGTCAATATATAAATATAGTAATTCTATAGCATACTTGGCTTCATTGCGATTTTAAGAAAGGGCAAATTGTGTATTTCTGTCTCTGTCCCTCTCGTAAAGAAGTGTATAAGAAGGACACGATCAAATATATTGTAAATATTCAATTAAATACAGTTCCTCCATGCTTGTTATTACCATGGATGACAAATACTCTAAGGTTGAATACGAATCACTTGACAGTGACAGTAAGCTATCGCTTGTCAGTTGTCATGTCACTTGTTAGTTGAAACTTGAAATATTTATTGATACCTTTGTTTTCCTTAGATACCGGAAAAAATAATTACAATTTTTTTGTTTGGAGTTCATAAATATTTATATAAATGGCGGCTCAGCTCTAGTATCCAGGATGTGCAGTAGACTCTTGGTTTTATTTATTGTGCAAAGTACTTATTATATTGAGTAAAATGGCACACAGAAATGTATACCAAAAGTTGGGCTTTCGCATTTCTGAAGAAGTACAACTTTTGGCGGAGGAAAAATGGATAGTTGAAGCTCTGGCACAAATAAAAAACCAGCGTAATTGTTTACAGGTATTTTATAAAATATTAATGATTAATGATTAATGATTATACCAATATAAATATAAATAATAAATAAATATAATAAATAAATATGTTGGGACATTAACACACAACACCATCTAGTTCCATGGTAAGCTATGAGGCCCATGTTATGGATACCAGGTAGTTATATATACTATTTAAATACATATATATTATAAATATAAACACCCGTGACTGGAGTACAAGCATTCGTGCTCATCACACAAATGAACGCCCCCAGCGGGACTCGAACCCGCGACCGCTGGCACAGCATGTAGGGTCACTATAAACTGAGCCAAACGTGTCGTCAAGATTATACCAATTTAGCCCAATAAATTTATGTTAAGCTAAATTTACGATAATTTTAGATAGAAAGACTGCACTTGGAGAGCTTAAAAGCAAAGTTAAAATCGAGTCAAAGCAAAAATGTCCCTGAAACAACAACAAAGAAACATTTGAACATCCAAGAAGATAGTGTAGCGAGTACATCTGCTGTTAACATAATGCAAACTGTATCTACTGGGAAAGCGAATGAAAAAGAAATGAAAATAAATGAAGAATTTTGTAATGAAGAAGAGCTTAATTTGATGGTATCCACTCCCGCATACAGTAAGTTATTCAATAATATTTGTAATACTCTAAAAATCTAATGTAGGCAGTTGGAGCAGGCTTTTGTCAAGAGGCACATAAAAATCAGTGATATTATGTAAACTTTAAAACAATTTTATCTGTAAACCCTGTAATTCTGGCTCCTGTAATGAAGGCTATTTTATTTTATCTCTAAAATAAAAATACATTACAAAGGAAATGTTGTCGAACTGAGTTTCCAAAAAATAGATTTGTTTATTTTGTAGGAATTGACATTTTATAATATGACTATATTATATTTACAGTGAAAAGCAATAATAATGATGATTTCAACATGGAGGAAGACGAAGAAGAAAGTGATGATGACATGTTCATAGATATGAACATGTTGATGAATGGAACTGCGAAATGACAAAGACTAAAACAGGTTCAGGTGTAAATATAAATCTTAATTAAGTAATGTATAATTTTAGTTTTTTAGTAACTTTAATGCTAATATTAATATATTCTGGCTGTATAATTAAATGTTTTTAAAGTTATTATTGTTATAACAATTAAGAAATAGAAAAGGACTTTAAATACTATTCAGTTTTTAGACCATCATTCTTTTCTTGCATTGTTTGTAAAACTGTGATATATTATAGAGTTAAAATTTAGGTTAAGTGAGTACACAAATAAATATTAAGCTTTTAGTAAATATTATGACAAGAATAGAACTGTAAATCTCATTATTTTATATACTTATCTTCGTTGTATCTATCTATCTATCTATCTATCTTAACTTTGTATGTGTGATTCTTTTTTTATTTTTTTGTACAATAGCTAACATCGTTATATAATTATAAAAAAATATCCAGCTCAGCAAAAAACTAAAATTTAGTATAATTTTTTTTAAATGTATGGATACTTTAAACATCCGCCTTTTCACGCGTTTGGCGTGACGTCAAAGTATCATACATGTAAAAGTGATAACTTTAGTTTGTAGCGACAAAATTTCAAGCCCCCATTGTATAAAGGCGGGGAAGATGTCTGTCTCCTCCACTTTGCACGGTCTTTAGCATCACCCTGGGAAAGTCCATTGGCCTCATGTCACAAACTGCCAGGAAATATGAGTCTAACCAGTTGGTTTCATTAAATGTGATAGTTCCAGGCATTTGTTTGCTACCTCCTGGAATAGTTTAGGGTCTGTATTGATTGATACTTGAAACTTGCCAGGGCTTTTTTTGGATTAAAACTTTTTACTATGTTGAGTTTTTCAATTATTGTAAATGGTGGTCATCCTCGGCTCCTGTTTCTGTGTTATAAGCTTTTCTACTTAGTAGCTTATGTTGCGATGTATCTTTTTCTGGATTGTCACTTGGGAAAAAGGTTTCGGCCATGAGCCTTACGGACTTCACGGGAGACAGCATCGTCCCATTTTTCGTGAGCAACTGGTCTTCATGTCTTACCGATGTCCTTCTCAGGACTCGGTGTATACCATCCCAGAGGTTCTCACGGTCCTGTTTCCTGCAGAACTCCTTCCAGCTTCTGAACTGTTCCTTTTCAGCTAGAGCTTCATATTATTATTTGGCTTCGAGGTATATAGCAGCCCTTGTTTGGCGTTCATTGCTTGTTATTAGCTTACCTTTGAGATTATTTAATCCTTATATAGACCCTAATCGAGGTAGCCAGGGTTCCTGGATGAAAGCTACGACTATGTTGTTAACCTCCAACCACTTGTGTAGTTGCGCTGTGGTGTTGAGACTGTGGTGGAGAAGGATTTGTAGAGTTCCACTACTTGCTATAAGAGATTCCATCGTCAAAGTCGTCCCCTGTTCCAAGGTCGAGTTCCTCGATCCCCGGGCTCAATCCCCGACACTCCGCCTCATCACTGACGCTCGCTATTTCGATGTTCGTCGGATCGTGTGGTGTGTCGGAAGAATTCGCTGTGGGGAAGTTGTTGTCCCCGCCGCTGGTGATGGGATGTTGAGCAAATCCGGTCAGCTCTGTTCAGGTGCTCGTTGGCTGGGTGGCCTTTTTGTTAGCTGTGGTACCGCTAACGGATGCTTCAGCTTGCTGCCGCGGTAGTTCAGGAAACTTACCCTTGCGTTCCTCGAATTTAACGTAGACACCGTCCAGCAGATAGCAGAGCTGCCTTTCACGTTTCATTATTGCTGGGATCAGATTCTCTGGTATGCTGACCACGAGAACGGTACCTTTGGATTGATGGTGGGCGGTGTGCAGTAACCATCACTTAACTCTGGGTTAAAATATCGGAGTGCCTCACTGATTTTGGCTTGGTTCGGCTTTCCCCGGTATTAAAATGGTGCACTTAACTTCCTTTAGTTTCTGGACCTTGACTCCGGAAGTTAGTGTGTAGCCATGCGTGGCTGATTTTAGCCACTCCATGGCCTTTTTGTTTATATACCATATCTTTAATGATCCACTAACATAGGTCTAACCTGGAATCTTGGTGGATTGTTAGCTTTGGTCTGGACTAGAGACCAAAGTTTGCTGTTGAACTAGGTCTCTTCTGCTTTTTCCCTGCTTAGGTGCCCTGAGTTGCTAGTTTTGATGGTTACTATTAGGTCGAACTTAGTAGCCGCTGCATAGCTACTTGGAGTAGCACCGGTGCGGGCCTTCTTCTTGGCTCCGTTAGGCGTTGTTGCTTCGTCAGGGTGATGCCGTTTGTTGGTCCCACTGCCTCCGTTGGTGGAGCCAGAGGTCCCTGCCTTTTTGGGCTGCATGCCACTAACACTAGGTTTTGGGTCAGCTGTACCTGCCGAGGTGTTAGGTGCAGACGCTACCAGAGCTATTTCAGCACGCTTCTTGCGCTTCCACCTCTTTGCTGCGTTCGGCCTCTTACGCTTTTTACATGGTTCGTTTTCTTGTGACATTACCAGCGTTCGTGTTGTCTTTCTCTGAATGAGGGTACTCGTTTGTCCTCTTGGAGGATACCACGGTCCATGGTTCTCCTGCTTTTTCTGGGCTCGATTAGATGGTTGTAGATGTGGCCGTGGCTGTCTCCTTTCCAGGTATATTGATTGCCGTCGCGTTGGCAGACGGGAACCGCACCAGGTTCCTAGATACCTCCTTGTCTACCTCAGTGGTGGCTCTCGTTACGCCGGTTAGGGATGCCGATGGAGCATTTCCAACCTCCTTCATCCCCTTGTTGGTTGCTTCAGCCACAATCAGAGATGGGGATGCCTCCAGTAATCTGGCTGCCTACTCACCACCAATGTTTGCGATTGCCGCAACCAGCTTAGGGTGACACGAGAGAGATGAAGTGAGGTGGCCTCGTAAGGTTTCGACTAACCTCATCTGTCGGTTTTGGGTTGCCCCTTAGTTCCTTTGCCCGTTCCACTTTTGCTACTACCCAGTTGACGATTTGCGTGGGATCCTCCCATAAGACATCCTATGCTTGGCTCACCATACGCGTTTGTTTTAGGTTTTTTTGTAGGAGCTTCTTTGGGATGTCTCTCCGATGCCACCTTGGTTTTTGTTGTATTTATGAATCCTAAGTTATCTTTTTTTATTTTGTTTTCATCTGCTAGGCTTCCCAAATTTCTCGGGCCCCGCGTCTGGGAATGCTCTAAGAGCACTAGGATTACCAAAAAGATATAGGTAAGAAGGGATGGCATACATTGCGTCATCAGGAGCTCAGACGCACGTGCCCAGGGGCCGCGTGCTATGACTGGCAGACCGAAATCTGATCTGACCAGTTGTTCCACACACCTTTACTCTATTAGCAGTCGGCTTTTTTATTTTTGAATCTTTTTTTTTATTTGTTGTTTTTTACCATTTCTTATTCCATATTACATTAAACATATAAGCTTTATATATTTTTATAAGCAATTTATAAAACCCTTTATTTTGATACCCCACTCGATAGGTTTTAAAGAAGTTTTGAAGGAAGACATGGCGCTAAAAATCGGCCGTGTTAATTTTTATAATTTTGATATACCCAGTGTTACTCACAATTATGACGAATCCAACGACACTTCTCAAGCTAAAGTCCATCGAGCCATTTAGGCTACAGAGCGTGCCGAAGAAATATACATAGAAAAGAGTTGTAATGTTACTCTGTAACAATCACTTTTGTTGTGAAAAAAGCAACAGTGAATTTGTACCATCCCCAAATTTTTTTATGAATGAAAAAAAAAACTTTTTACAAACAAGTTTTAAGCTAAAATGGTATAAGTGAAGCTGTTGCTTTTCTTACATGAAGAAAAACATTAAATTATTTGGCTCTTTATTTTTTCTTGTAGATAATAAATAATATTATATATTATATTTTGTTTTATTTCGCTCTTCCACCTGCATAAAGTGAAATAAAAAATATTTCTTTAGCAATCCAGTAATTTTTTGCATTATTTCGAACTTTTCATTGAGATCAAATCTTAGTTATATATAAATTGTCAAAAATGCTTGCACCGTCTATATTCTCTTTATGTTCGGTGTACGTCCCAATATCTTTTTATTAGGAAACTATTCTTCGTATGATTGTGAGTTCTGTCTCCAAGTGTATTATTTATTAGAAATTGTTTCGCACTGAGTTTCGTCGTCGTCACTACGATTCATGAATGTATGGGCGTTTTCGATTCAATTCTATAAATTGTAACAATTATTAAAGCTATAAAAAATATAAAGTCGCCGTGTATTACAAAATGTATAAACAGTTAGACGATAGACGTCATTTCGGCTAAATTCAATACTTACAAACTTGTCTCGGGATCTTTACGTATCTCTTCAATTCTATGATTTGATTTACAGGTGCATTATTTCATTTCATTTAGAATATTTTGTAAAACAATAATACACCTTTTTGAGATCAATTTTTTTTATCTTTTGTTAATTCAACACAACTTTAATAACAAACTATAGGTTTGTATGTAACGTCATCTATTGACATTTAATTTAATTAATTTTTCTTTATTCGTGATGAGACCCCATGGTTTTAACAAACATTAGACACCCACTACCCAGCAGTGTACAAGCCTAATCAGACAATCAAATATTGATAATTAATAATAAGGGGGAAAAATAAAACCTCCATATATAATAACAAAGAATTTAATAAAGTTTGTCTTACATACACAATAATTATCAATTTAAGTATGTATGTACAGTATTTCATACAACATTTTATACACAAAATATTCCTTATATTGAAACCGTGAAATGGCACTAAATGATAATACTCTGCCAGAAGCCAGTCGTTAGTTGCTTTAGGCACTATAATTCGTTACATGAAATTTAAATGATACTCGAAGGAACAGTAAAAAATGGACTAACAAAATTTAACAATCAAAAGGTTTTTTTAATTACTCGTTATTTCAAACAGACTGTTTAAGATATTTACGTTTTAGTTATTTATTAAGTATATTAAAAATATCTAAAAGCAGATTAAATGAAAAAAAAAATCTGTCTGTTTTCAGATATCATTTGTTAGTCCACTTTTTTTATAAGAATGACTGTCAAATAATAATTTGGTTATATATTTGTATTAAAACACATACCACACACTACTCAGTCTTTCTTTCAACTCAAATCCCACACATTATAATTAAAGTTAAATAAAATATTCAAATGCGGAAGCGTTTGTACAGCCATACATGTTCACATACAAAAATATATGTATCAATGTGGAACTCATACATATTCAATTAAATATAATAATGGTATTCAAAACATTTTAAAGGAATGGGAAGATTAATTTTTTATATTGTTTTCTAAAAGTGAAGATGATAATGTTGACAATAAACAAATTTCATATACAAAAATCATTTAATGCTTTGTTTTTTTTTTTGTTTTAAGGACAACAATTTTAGGTAATGTTTAGGGTGGAACGAATTTTTTTTTTATTTTCCCTAGCTTGGGGGGAAGAATTTGTAGCTTATAAGAAAAACAAAATTTTTGAAATAATAAATTTTTTTTTACTCAACATTTTGAGGTGGCCCACTGATTTTTAAAATAATGAATTTAAAGTTTTGGTTTGAATGGTTTTTTTTTCGACTGTCATCTTTGAAAAAATTCAAAAAATGACGGATATAGTAATTTTCTACCCAACTTTCACTGTAATATTGCATTATTGAAATTTTAAAAACAGTTAAAAAAATAACATGTTACTTTTTTTGTATTACAGTGAAAGTTGGGTAGAAAATGACTATATTCGTCAATTCATGAATGTTTTCGAAGACGATCACTCGGAAAAAAAATATCATTCAAACCAAAAATTTAAATTATTCATTTTAAAAATCAGTGGGCCACCTCAAAATGTTAAGTATTTTTTTTTATTTAAAAAAAAATATGTTTTTTTATAAGCTACAAATTCTACCCAGAAGCTAAATAAAAAAAATAAAAAATCTCCACCCTAGTAATGATTATGAATTTTATGAGCCTTACAGAGCAAAAGTGTGATATAAATATAGGAAGGGTACAGACAAAGAACAGGGAATATCCTAATGAATAAATTACGAGAAAAAAACAATTTAAAGTTTAGAAGTATATTTTTAATGAGATCAAAGTATGTAGTAACTTTTAACTATGTAGATTTTTTGACAATCCTACTTTACCGGTGTATCATGGACATTCCCAGTTTTTTTCGCTTTGGGTATAGGTAAAAACGTATTTTTACATCCGCTGAGAATTTGCAAAAACCAGTGTTTGGAAATGCAATTATCATAGACAAATTTATTACTCGCATTAGATAATTTTATATACCTAAATCTAAATTAGATATGCTGGTTATCGCACATTGGGTCCATTCCTCGATAAATAATAGCATCCCCAAAGAGAGTTGATGTCAGGTAGGCGGTCGGTCGTAAAACTTTTGCCAATTCCTAACAACAGTACGGAAGATGTACTTCGTCGACCCCAAGTTATTGGGAAATGGCAAGAGAAGATGATGATGATAGATTTATTACTAGTACAGAAAAAAGCAGTCATGAGGACTGCCGACAGAAGTGAAAACTTAAAACTATAAACAGACAGTTGTTATTTTTAGATATTCAAATTAATTGTTTGATCTTAAATTACAATTTGTAAATTAAAACTGTTTACATTTATCTGGTTTTGACATCTATCGGCACTCTGAGTGTTAGCGTTAACACGTCACGTGACCGTATCGATGACGACTTACATGAATTTACTCCCCATCCAAAAAAATTATGACATTCCCTGTTCTTTTCTTGTACCTTTAATTTATTAATCGCATAACATTTATTTATTGTCACATTATCCATAAAAAAGGAAGAAATCGAAAAAGCTGTAAAACCGCAACCTTTTGAAAATTAACTAGTATTTATTGACCATATTTAAAAACCAAAGTGTAATATAACGTTATATTCAAATAAAACTATAAAACATAAGATTTCCTCTTCAATCCAGTCGATGTTTTAATTTTTTATAACGGTAACATTTTATTTGAAATAAATATATTTATGGTTAATAATAATTATTATTCTAATATCTTAATTTAATCTATTTTTAAGAAAACAAATGTATGACAGCCTGCTGATGAATAAGGCGGAAGTAAATATTAAAGACTTACAGTTAAATGTAACATGAAATCACAACAAATTAAGTTTTTTTTTTAATTAATTAACATTATTTAAGCTGGCAATTCCTTAAGTAACGGTCACTGGTGTTGCCATGTATGTAGTTGTACCAATGTTAAATGAAATGTCAGTTATAAAAACAAAATAACACGTTATTTTTATTATTAGGTACAAAACAGACACAATGAAGATTCGTATAGACAAAATAACCTATTTTTTTATTGTTGGACTTACCACAGATAGAAATATAGTATTTATAGTAATTCCATAGCAGTTATGTCAAAAACCTATCTCCAGTAGACCAATAATCAAAAGGTTACTTATAATTTTAGCATCTATCAAAAAAGTACTAGATACACAATCCCTACAAAAGTTCTCTTAAAACTGTCACCAATCGTGTTTAGGTAATTATTCTAGTTGAAATAAATATACAACAATGTAAATTCAACCTTAAATACAACGCTTAAAGTTGTTTTCACAAAAAACAATTAAATCAAATGAGCGTTCATTCGGTGAGGACATTTTTTGTCACTGATTGTGTATCTAGTACTTTTTTGATCGACGAATTTAAGTCATGATGATAATATTTTAGATTTTCATACAATAGTGATGACGTCATAGCAATTTAGATTTTCACTGTACATAAGGAACTCGGGCATTGGTTTACAAAAGAGATGATGAACCAATGAAGTAAATATATTTCAATTATAAAAAAATATACAATAAAATCCAATGTAAATAAGCATATTTCGACGCTTTCCCACCATTTTGTTGGCAGATCGTTTCCATCTTACCAAATTTTGTTAATCGAACCCGTGACCTCCACTATATATAATAACATTATAATTAGTCATTTATATCACGGTTCATCAAATCTAACTTAGCATCGAACAAATATAAATAAATGTTATACAAATACACTTTGTAGTCAATGTAATGGTATTTACCCATAATACCGTAAAATACTATTTATTTAATTGATATACAACAATAAATAATTTTTTTTTTTTCAAATGAGAATCAAACGACAAAAAGAACAAAGTCAATCCATCATTCATTACAAAAAAAGTTTGCTCCTAACATTATAAATCATAATGTTCGTTCATCCGTAATTTTTTCTATAGTTTTTGGTAAACAGCGTTTCAAATATATAATTAATACTAGTGAAATCAAAGAAAAGTCAAATTAATTGCAAGAAAAAGTCAAAAAAACTTCTATACATACAGTTTAATGTATGACCAATTTAAAAATACCTAACTATTATAATATATTTTTTATCCTTTATCTAATTAAAAATAACAAACAAAATTGTTCGATTAAATAAATAATACACTACGGTATAGTGGGTCGACACCTTAATAATTTAGTTTCCACTACACTTTACATACAAGGTGAACACTTTAAAGTGTAAGTGTTAGTTTCGAGTGTGCCTGTGTGTATGTGTGTCGATCACGAGCGCGTGCAAGAAGTGTAGAACAGTATGTACGCGGCGCTCGAGCGCACCTCGCTCGCCGGGATCTCTGTGACGAGATGGTCGTCGTATTTGTACCATCTGGGGTTATATATCGAATGTTTTAGTTAGCAAATAAAATTTACTGGCGTAATTACACTTTATATTACTATTAATATACAAAGACTATATATACATAATTTATATATGTATGATGAGTATATCCATTACTTGAGAAAAGATTGATTACACATACAAACTTAAAACCCTTTTCTCCCCCTTAAGGGATGATCTCCGGGGTAAAAACTGTCTCAAATTATCTTCATATCAAATTTCCTTTAAATCGGTACAGCGGATTAAGCGTGAAAATGTAACAGACAGGCAGACAGAGTTACTTTCGCATTCATTATAATATTAGTATGTTTTTACTATCATTATATATAATAATAATCTCCCCTCAACCTCACTGAGACATAACTCTCTATTCCTTTAAGTTTTAAAGACAACTCGACAGGTTGCTTAATATTAGGGACAAAGAAAAAGCTACTATCTATTTTGACTTGATCCGGGGCTCGAACCCAAGACATCACTAGTCCAACAAAACAGTTAAGTTATAATATATGTTTTGTTCCCAGGCATTTTCATAGATTTAATACTAGGTATTCTCCGCAATTTCGCTCGCATGGAAACACACTATGCCATATTAAGTGGTCATGGATTGAACACCACATACTTAAATATACATAATGAAATCAGAGTATAAAAATCCATAGAGTAAAATTTGACCGAATGTAAAGAGTTATCAAAAATACCAATTTCCATTAATTCTGTATGGTAGTCTATAGACTGTGGTAAAATCTAGATATTTATAATTAAAATAGTAAAAAATATATATATAAAAATACTCACTTTCCATAAACACTGCTTTTGCAATACGCCGTATAATGTCCACCCTCCATCGATCCATAGTGATTGGAAACAGCATACAAATTATACAGGGGATTCCCGGGACAGTGCAAACTGAACTGTCTCATGTCCAGGTCTTCTAACGGAAAATCGATGTATGTTTGTTTTTTCCTGTAAGTGTTACACATATACTCCTTTGGATCGACGTAGAATCGTTTAAAATGTATCACTAAGACTGGAGGTAGACGTGATATGTCTAATTTCTTCACTGCGTCCCGTTTTTCCTTGCAAGTTGGACAATTCCAGCCCGGTATCGTCTCACCGTTGAGGTAAAGATTTAGACAGTCCTGTGGAATGCAACAAAACTAATAAGCTGTGGAAAAAGTAGCTTAATTTTTTTTAACAGTTCGTTGATTTATTTTATAGATACTTAAGAGAATAAAAAACTCCCAACTCCAGGTTATTACTGAGGCTTACTATACAGAAAGACTCGATAACTATACTTGGCCCGACCCGGGACTCAAACCTCTAGATCTTCACGAAGACTAATTAAAAAGGAACATTCGAAAGTTTTAGAAAATTGTAGTCACAGCATATTCACAGCTAGAGTGCGTCTTACGATATACTACCTAGTTCTAGAATGTCCTAGATCAGCGGTTCCTAAATGGTGGGCCGCAGAACCCTAGGGTTCCGTGGAAGGGTCACAAGAGTTGCGAATTTCGTTCGAGAGTGGCCATAAAAATCGGGTGGGGTTGTGTCAGGGCACATCGCCGTCGGCTTAACGGGAAACGTCTATTTCAGCGAATCGCTTTTAGTGTTTTTGTTTTTAATAAATGTTTTGCATATTTAAAAAGAAATAAGTAAAAACAGTAATCTTAGAAGATAGCAACGGAAATAATATCATATATAACACTTTTCATACAATAAGAACGGTTATCATGACAACCTAATGCAACCTGTTTCGATATGGTCATTTTTTTTGATTTAGTACCAGTATGTTTCGATGTGATTTTAAAGATATAGAATCGCAGTGTACAGTATAGGGTACTGATCGTCCCCCCAACGTGCGTTCACCTTGTCTTACTGGGAGGGTTCATTAACGTCCGGCAGTTCAGCCGGCCGCGAAGCTAAGAAACGCACAGAGAGGTGGCTCACTTCGGTGGGCGGTGTGCCATGCGGGTTGCTCCTGGTACTTCTCTGATAGCAGAGTGAACTGTGGAGCAACCCCATGGCTGTTGTGGCCTGCTTCGGCAGACCTGCCGTCGGGGCCGAGTAGTTGAGTGTGTAAGCGATCCTGCGAGGCTCCATTAAGACGGGAGATTTAAAAAAAATGGGTACTGACCGCGAGCGTGCAGCGCGCGGCGTGCGCGGGCAGCTCCAGCGACAGGTTGGAGAAGGAGTCGTAGGTGGGCGAGGAGGCGCGGCACACGGTGCAGCGCACGGTGGAGCGGATCTGGCCGTAGAACAGGCGCAGCACCAGGCTCTCCTTGGACTTGGTGTACTCGTGCCACGCGCGCTCCGACGCGCCCAGGCTCTCCTGGGGACGTCACACACGCTGTGTTAGCTTTACTTACTCAACGATTCAAACAATAGTACTTTCTTAGAATTACTCGAATATTTGACGTCTATACTAATATTATAAAGAGGTAAAGTTTGTCAGTTTTTGTGGTTGTAGAGGATAATCTTCGGATCTACTGAACCGATTTAGATGAAATTTGGTAAGAAAATAGTTTGAGGCACTGGAGCATAGGATACTTTTTATCCCGGAAATCATCCTTTGAGGGGGTGAAAATGGGGATGAAAGTTTGTATTGGCAAGCAAGCTAGGGACGAACCCGAGCGAAGCGAGGGTGAGTGGTAGTTTTAAATAAAATTATCTTTTTGGGTTGTTTCGCGGATTTGTTTTGATTTTTGTTTCCCTACGTTTCGAACCCAACATCTTTCCGGTGACCATAATTCCTGTAAAGCATTTGAATAAGTAAATTTAAGAGTTTTTTGTTAATGGAAATGTATGGAAAAATGAAAGCCGTGAAAAAGAAAATATAACATTAAAATTTACCCGATTTAGAAAAAAGAGATTTTAATTATCTGACCCCTATAATTCTTACACCATTATCGATTATGATTTTATTACAATGACTACATTATATATATATTTCAAGATCAGTGTTTTTTATTTACAAACTTAAAATTATAAAGTAATATTTATTTTTATTTATGCCCCATAAAAAAAAAAAAAACATTTTGTTTAACAAAGTAAAACTAAAACACATTGTCAAAGAATGATTAAGTGATCTTACCTTATGTGGTGGTTTGATTGTGAACTGCAGATCTAGATGCAGCCAGTCCATGAGTATGGTGAGGAACTCGTGCGAGTCCTGCTGCTCGCTGCCGCGGAACGCGCGCTGGTGTTTGCCCACTTCGTTCTGTACAAACAAACATACTAATAAGAAAATGCTAATATAGAAAACATTACACCACTATTATAAATGGGAGAGTATTGTCATCATCTGCCCATTTCCCAAATTACTTGGGGTCAGCGCAGGTCAAAAAGAAAGAATTGAAGAAACAATTGTGTTTTACAAGAAACAGTGTATTCACACTATCGAGTAAGAGCACGTTCCGGTCAAATCACACTCCAGCAACTTTTTTTGTATAAAAAAACTTTACCGGACCGATATCGAACCGAGAACGGACTATGATCGGCACTATAGTGTTGGATCGGCCCTTACTCGTCACCTCATCATTCACTCCTTTCTCTTTCATCTCCTATCCAATACAATCTATTTATATTTTCTTCGGTCTTCCTCTACCTTTCCATCCATTGTAATTGGACGTAGTTATGCAAAATGGACCCAACCTAGGAAAACCGTTTTTTGAATTACTGTCATAAATGGCACTTACATATCAACTTATATTAGCAGAAAGTAGATAAAATACCCAATATTTAAGAAGAGCTAAAAAAAACTAAGGTCGTGTTATTTGGATACACCAGTTTTACTAAAACTCCTATTTTCTCAAAAGTAAGTTTTTATGGTTGGAGCTCTTTTGCATAACTACGTCCGTATGTGTGTGTATTTGTTACTTCTTCACTTTGAAAAGGCTGGACGGGTTTAAGTGAAATTTAATACACAGATTGATTACGGTTAGGAGTAACACATTAGGAGTGACACGTCACACGATGGATTTGACAATATATATTTTTTTTAATTTCTAGACCAGTAGAAAGGAGAGAATATGATATGCTTAATGAATAAACGTAAATTATCAAATAAGGACTACATTTTATCATCCGATGCATTAAAATCAAACGAAAAGAAAAAGAAATCTTACTCTTAAATCTTTAGTGGCGATGAATCTGTACTGTCCAGACCACAGCGCTCGCACCACCGCCGCTAGCTCCTCGGCTATCGCACCTCGTGTGCTGTGCGACCTGAAGAACACTGACTTTATAAAAAAATATAAAAAATATAGACTGTGCATAATGGTTCAACCATCGATTAAAAAGTACTAGATACACAATCCCATGCAAAAGTTCTCTTAAAACTGTCACCAATTGTGTTTAGGTGATTACTCTAGTTAATATAAATATACAACAATGTAAATTGAACCTTAAATGCAGTGCTTAAAGTTATTTTCACAAAAAAAGTTTAAATTAAAAGTGCGCTCAAATGTTCAAGTGAGCGCTCATTCGGTGAGGACATTTTTTGTCACCGATTGTGTATCTAGTACTTTTTTGATATATTGGTTCAACAGTTGAAATCAAATTGTGCTAGAAAAAATGAGAAAAGGCGATTTATTTCAACAAACTACGAGTTTACTTTGAAAATGTACTTTGAATACAAGGATAATATCAAGTGTTTACAACGTGAATAAAACTCATTTGTGGACGAATATGTAAGACATTAAAAGAGAAAAGATGTTGATTTTTTAAGTTGTTATTTTAAAGCATTAAATTGTTCTCGGTATTCTTGATCTTTCTTCTATATCTATACATATAAAATAATTGTAACTGATAGCTGTCTGTACATGGGAGGTATTTGAGAAAAACTATTATTGGGGGGGTCTTTATTGACGCAATAGAATCGAAAACAATGATTTTTAGTCTATTCTCGTCTGTTTGTCTGTGCGTTTGTGCGCGCTAATCTCAGAGACGGCTTAACCGATTTGGGTGCGTCTTTCACTAATGTATTGTGGTAAGCTTCACTTAACATTTAGTAATTGTATCAGTTCATAAAAAGATATATAAAGTATCAACTAGGGACGAACCCGAGCGAAGCGAGGGTGAGTCGCTAGTTCTATAAAATTCTAAAGTATCTAATAATACATTTATTAAATAATAACATGACAACATCATCATAATTAATGCTTAAGACACATGTCGAATCTTTCTACAGTTAGACAAATTATTTCTTACCTATTAACAGAAGTAACTATTTTATAATAACCTGCCGAAGCGACTAAAACGGACACATGTATTCTAAAACTAGATAAATAATAACAGTCCAGCTAAGTTTCGTCTATGTTTTTACCCGACTGCGACAAACCTTAAAGGAGGGTTAGGTGTTTGATCTGTATGTATGTATGATTGAATAATACTATTTTCTTTCATTAGCTTCTTTCTTTTTCGTTCGCTTATTACGCAGTTGGGTTTTTAAATTTTTTATAATTTATTATTTAACCAACATACAAAAATAAAACGTCATGGATGGTAATTACATGGGATTATTTACCTGTTAACATGTTCGAGGTACTGTCCATTGCAGAAGTAAGTGACAAGTATAGCCGTATTGTTGAGGCACTGTATAATAGAGTTCATATAACAAGTATTTCCTAAATTTTTGAGTCCTGTGAGACCACGGCCCTGAAAAAATTATTGTTACTATTGATCACGATTAACATGTAAAATATATGAAAATTGCGTGCTAAAATTAAATTTTATCTAACAAGATGTGATGGTAGAGTCTCTGAAAGAGAGCCGTCGAACCATCGATAACTATCGATCGATTATAATCGATAAAAAAATATTAAAAGAAAAGACGAGTACCTACACTAGTGAAGAAAAACCATTTGTACCTATTTTTTTAAATTGTAGCTTAATATATTTTCATTGCAGATATAAGTTATAAATGTGGCTGTAAACGGTCATTCAAGGACGTGCGTGCAACGTCGCTTAATGCGCCTTTGAGCCTCACTCTGACGGTTAAAGACTTAAGTGCTGAATATTTTTAATTAAAACTTCGTTATACTTTAAAAAGAAAACTGATTTAAATAAAGTTACTTTGAACTAGGTATAAATAGTTTAAAATATATTTTCATTTATGATATTGCTTTAAAAATTATATTAATTTTAATAGTTATTTTGTCTGTCTGTTTGACTTTTGTTTTTAATCAAATCAGGTAAAGTGACAGTAGTAATGTAATTTACCATTAATTAAATCCTATTAACATAAGTTTACTATTTATAAAGTCGATAATTACCTTTGTTTGCAGGTACTACGTCTTACATAATCTAGGCTTAAATTTTCTCATTTTACGCAAGACTTACATATAAAAAAAAAGTTATGTTACTGTACAATTGGATTTCTGTTACGACTGGTTAAGACTGTGACGTCGATTGTGATTGTGTGACACAGGATAAATACGTTCAGGATATTGTTGACTTATTAAGAAAAAAAAAATTTGTGACCATTAAAGAAAAAACAAAATGAAGAAACGATTTAACAATTTACATATTTATCGCAGTAGAAAGAGAGCGCGAAAACAAATAATAAAAAGTCATATCAATCAATCAAAATTATTCTTAGGCCGAATATATTATGACCTTAGTCCATATAATATGAAAAATATCCATTTAAAAAAAAAACGATATCTTAAGACTTAAGACGCCTTAAATATTGTTATATAAACTTAACAATAAATAAACACTTACTCGCTTGAAGAGCCACACGATGTGATTTTGTGAGTACTTGAGTCTGACCTTCACCTTCAGTACCATGTTGGCCGCGTCCAGCGGTATACATTTTTGTTCGTAACGTAGAATGGTGGAAGCCCCTTTGTTATTATTAAAAAAAAATCCCTATCGATTTCTTTATTTTTTAGTTATACCTATGCGTCTTCATGAATTGATTAAAAATATAAAATTTTAAATTATAAGCTTTAGTTTTCTTTCAGAGGGCCTTTTCAGCTTATTTAATTCTAATTGTGTTATTCGAACTTAGGAATTTTTTTAGTTACGCCACGATAGTAGTATTATTATTACACTTATTAAGTATTAAACTTACTTTTCCTAAAAAGTCGGAAAATTTTTAGTTGTTCGTTAATTTTTTTAAGGCCTTTTTAAATATTCTATTCAAAGCCCCGTTTTAAAGTTTACAAAAGACTCGAGTCAAGGTCGCGAATGTTGTTGTTTTCACTGCTGACGTTGTTATTTTTTTATTTATGCAGAGGGGATATTTTATAAGGGATGATTTTTATATTTGGATAGGGGAAACACCAAGACAATGAGCACTATTAGATAAATCATGAATATCGTCGATATTATTGTAGGCAACATTTGTTCATATGTAGGATACCCACGATTATTTAGCACTTTTTATAAAATATTTCTCACGTGTATGTATTTCATACATCTATTCAGAAATAGCAACTGTTTTTTATTTTGGTCAAGCGGACGAGTTGCCGTGATCATAGTTGTGGTAAAACTGAGGCACGTGTCTAGTGCGGGGTGGCTAGTCTATAGGGTGGGTAATAGGGTGGATATGATATTGTGAAAGCATATTACATTGTTCTTATCGTCAAAATATTATTTAATTATTAGAAACTATATGTTATTTATTTACATTGTCTAACAATGTCAAGAAATCAATAAAAGAAAATAAACAAATAAAGCGTACTATTCATCATAAGTTGTATGTAAATCTTGCCATTGAACATTATATCTTTTTATACAATACGATAAAAATATTGTCTGTCTGTTTGTGCGCTAAATATAACTTTTACCTTTATCTCTCTATAAATATAAATATGTTGGGACATTAACACACATCACCATCTAGTTCCATGGTAAGCTACGAGTCTTATGTTATGTATACCAGATAGTGGATACACTACAGATATATAACTTTAAATAAATACATAATATTTTAAATATAAACACCCATGACTGGAGTACAAGCATTCGTGTTTATCACACTAATTAATGCCCTCAGCGGGACTCGAATCCGCGACCGCTGGCACAGCAAGTAGTCACTACAAACTGAGCCAAACGCGTCGTCAAATTATAACATTCCCTATAAACGAGGCTCACGATTATTTGATACCTTTATCTTTTTTTTTTATTTTCCTAATCCTAGTAGGATTAGTATACCTACACACTGCACAATGTCGGTACATACTATATAAATATTTTAGTGCACAAAATAGGTTCTGGCACGTTAATAATATATTAAAGAAACAGTTACCATTGCATTGTATGAATAATATTATTTACATCATATTCGATTAACCAATTTCTACAACGTAGTAAAAAAACAGCTTTTTAGTTATCTTTCGCGAATAACTACTTTCTATCTAACATCAGGACATGTAGCGTGATTGCCGTCCCTTTGTAACTTTTTTTGCCTTTATAGAATACTAGTAAGTCACCATCGCTTCACTCGGGTTCGTCCCTGGGTTGATTTCCCATACAAAATTTCATCCCCATTTTCACCTCCTAAGGGATGATTTCCAGAATTAATAATATCCTATGTTCTTCCCAGGGTCTTAAACTATCTTCTTACCAAATTTCATCTAAATCGGTTCACACAAACTCATAAACTTTACCTCTTTATAATATTAGTATTTATTAATTATATAAATGTAGATTATTGATAATGTCCTCCTTACAACGTGGTCACTCTACGAAGTTGATAGAGTCGATTCGCAAGTATATCGAGTGGAGGAGTGAAGAAACTGCAGGGCCTAGAAAAACCGTAGTTAGTTATTCTTTGCAGGCACTCCTTGTTTACAGAACGCTCTGTAAATGCTCAACTTTGACATGGACGTGCACACTTTGTGTCTATTTGCGATTTATTACACGCGCCTGCTGTATATTTTCTATAAAACCGACTTGAAAAAAAAAAGTTATTTTTTTATTTTTAGTGTATTTTTTGAAGTTTTTATTTTTCCATTTTTAGTGTTGACATAGTAGTAGCAAAATAAGAAGAAAGTATTTTAAAATTCAGTAGGTGAAAAATCAATCATCCCTTAATTTCTACACTTAGGGGTGGATTTTCTTTTCAAATTTAAATGGGACCATGTCAGAATAAACCTCTTTCGAACAAAAAAAGAATTTTGCAAATCCATTTATATAAGACGGAGTTATGCCTGTACATAAAAAAAAAATATAAACATCCGAATTAAGAACCTCCCCCTTTTTGAAGTCGGTTAAAAATCATATAGTGCGAGCTTAAACTTTCAATAAATACCAAACAGAACTTTTAATATGTACACAATGTATGGGAAAATAATTATAGGTACAGACTAAGAAACAAACATTTTAAAAACTATAAATTCGGCCTCTGTATCGATAATAATGTTTATTTCAATAAGGCTTTCCAAAAACTATTTAATGTACTGATTCGGCTTAGTTACAATTTTATTATATGTATAGATAAGTATAATGTATGGGATTATCCAAAACTAGCGACTCATCCTCGCTCCGCTTCGAGTTCGTCCCGTGACAAAAACAAATCTATCCCACGGGAACCGTACATTTTTCCGGGATGATATATAGCCTAAAGTTTCCTCAGTTAACGGGCTATCTAATGCAAAAAGAATTTTCCAAATCGGATCAATAGTTTCTGAGATTAGCGCGTTCAACCAAACAAACAAACAAACAAACTATTCAGCTTTATAATATTAAGTATAGATTTTACCAGTTTAGATAGCCTTTAAAGATTTCTACTATTCGGCCCTAGCTGCATCATCAGATCAACTTGATAATATTGAATTATTAAAAAAATATATATTAAGAGCTTAATATTTTTTTTTGTTTTAATTATTATAAATACTCTGACATAGTAACATTGAGTATAAAGAGTAGTAAAAAGAGTAGAAATTTTTAATGAGAACTATCTCTGCCTGTACTACACTAATTGTAAAATTAAGAGTCTAGTCTAAAATATCTATACTTAAAAAAAATTGCACTGTCTGTATGTTATATCGAAACAATTAGCCTTAATTGAAAGGGACTTTTACAAGGGGTTAGGGTAGGGTTTTGGGGAAAATAATATGATTTTTTAACGGTGTATCCCGACGTGGACGTACAGACATGTCGCTTTTATTCATACCTATACCTTTGAAAAACTTGTTAATTAAAATGAAAAGATGAAACAATTTCTCTTTCTAACAAGATTACATCGATTAAAAAATAATTACTTACAAGATAAAAAGTGAATTAACAAAGCCAATTGCTCTAATGGCTTAACGTGTGCCATACGATAGTATAGACTTATGGTGAAAGAAATTCCTCTATAGCCAGTAAACGCCCTCCGAACACGCAAACGTGCCATATTATTTATATCGTTTCCTAACTAACATTTTCCAACAAGGTTAATATACTAAATACATACGTTTTGTATAAATTATAAGTTAAAGCATAGAGTTTTTGAGCTTTTTATAACTTTTAGAAATATAATAGGAAGGTCTCTTTTAACTTTGTTAAAGTATAAATATTTTTTCTTAGGCCTATAGTTTTCACGGTTAGTAGAGTTAAAAATAAGTTTAAAAATTGATGATTCTAGATTAAAGCCTTATTTTAAATTGCTTTTTTATACGCTATACCTATTATAGAATAATTCAATGTTATAAAACGCTTTTTTATTTAAAACTAGCGACTCGCCCTCGCATCGCTCGGGTTCCTCCCTAACTTTCTTCCCCATACAAACTTCCATCCCCATTCTCACCCCCTTAAGGGATGATTTCCGGGATAAAAACTATTCCACTCACTCACTTTTCATATCATGAGATTTAAAAAAAAATCTTATTTTACTAAAAAAAAAACGTTCAATTTTCTTCTATCCAAAGCTTGTCCTGACAATAACAAACATAAAAAAAAAGAATTATCCAATTTGGTGCAAGTCGATCGGGAGTTATGCGCGTACATACATTTCGGTGATTCATTTTTATTTATATATATTATTTATATATAGATTTTATATTTATATATAGATAGATCATCATCATCTACTGCCTCGGTGGTGTAGTGGCTAGCATGTACGGCTGCACATCCTGAGGTCCTGGGTTCGAGTCCCGGGTCGGGCCAAGTTTAGTTATTGAGTCTTTCTGTATAGTAAGCCTCAGTAACAGCCCGGAGTTGGGAAGTTGGCGGTGTTTCACCCCCGTGCCTCGGAGAGCACGTAAAGCCGTCGGTCCTGCGCCTTAACTCTCACCGGTCGTGTCGAGTAGTCGTCCCACCGGAGTATGAGAGTAACAGGAATAGAGAGTGCACTTGTGTCTGCGCGTACATTTGTGCACTATAATATCTCCTGCGCAGTTGGCTAGTCTCAATGAGATTGGCCGCCGTGGCCGGAATCGGTCAGGAGGACATTATTATCATTATAGATAGATATTGAAAGTGGGAGGAGTGTATTTCGTATTTGATATACCTATGTAATTGCATCACGGAAAAACCACTGGAGGGATTTTGATGAAATTTGGTATGATGATAGCTGGTTATCTGGGTCAACATATAGGATACTTTTTACTGCGGGAAAATATCTCATCTCTGAGAAATCTATACTAAACGTTAAAACGTAAGTAGGGACTTACTATTTTTTTCGTTTTTTTTTTTAAAGTCACACAAATAAAATCACGATTCCAAAACTAAGTAATAATAGAAGCCAATACAAATAGTACAAATATTTGTGTTGTTCTACATTGTGTGACATCGAGTGCGAAACACGCGGTGTCCACAGACTTCATTTGTGAGGATTCCGACTAGGCTTAGTTACGGTCAGTTACATATCACTAGTATACACTACTGTGTGCGCCTGATTTTTGAAATTATACTTCTTCTGGCACGTTTGGAAAAAAATATGAGAGTTAAATTTTTACGATGAGCGCGCAAACCGACAGACAAAAAGCGACATGATGAATTTAGCTGCAAGCGATATGATGAAGTTAGCTGATAACTGTCTCTCCGGTTCTCGTGAAAACTCATAACTATATTCAAAGTAGTTTCTCAAATATTCATAAATCTATAACACGTGTTTTTTATCGGTGGAGATAACTAAAATATATTTTTTTTATTAATTTATCATTCCTTTTACAAACAGAGGGTCGTGACATACGGGATGAAATCTTTAGCTATTTTTGTTCTGTTACTACCAAAGAAGTATAACTTCTTACGCCCGTACATAAGTACACACACACGTTTTTTTGAGGCTGCCATTTTTTTACTAATACTAGCGTTGCGTGGGTACGCGGATTTTGCTTACAATATCAAGGGCCTATTTTTTAATTTTTTTGCGTGGACCCTATTTTTTTCTAAAATAAAAGAAGATTGCAGCAAATAGACAGACGGACAACCATTTAAAAATAGTTTTTTTTATAAGTATCATACATACTTTTAAATGCATTTAGTAAAAAGCTGTTATTGTGACGTTACAAACAGACACTTCAATTTTAGTAATATTTAATTTGTACAGATAATATACTAGCGACTAGACGAAATTTGCTAAGAAGAAAGACCCTGAGAAGGTCATAGGATAGTTTTTATCTTGGAAATCATCCCTTAAGGGGGTGAAAATGGGGACGAAAGTTTGTATGGGGAATCAACCTAAGGACGAATGAATCTCTAGTTTAGTATTATATATTATTAGTTAGCAAGACAGACAATGTGACTTCTCAACGATATATCGATATCGCCGTATTGGCACACGTGCACGTGTACGAAATTAGTCAAATCATAAGTACTAAGCTCTTGTCACTTAGCGGATTAAAGATATATGATAAAATAACTTCTTGAATTCGGTTACATTTCACCCCCATACATATATTATACATATAATTTAATGTAATAATAAAAAAAAATATCAATGAAATAATTTTATCAAATTATACATCTACTAGCGGCTCACCTTCGCTTCGCTCGAGTTCACCTCTAGCAAAACAAAAACAAATCTATCCCACAGAATCCGTAACTTTTCCGGAAAAAAAGTAACCTATGTGCTATTCCAGATTATAATCTATCTCTGTGCCAAATTTCATTCAGATCCGTCCGGCCGTTCTGGCGTGACAGAGTCACAAACCTATCCGACGGGAACTGTTCATTTTTTCGGGATGAAAAGTAGCCTTTGCGTTATTTCAGAATATAATCTATATCTGTGCCAAATTTCATCCAGATCCGTTCAGCCGTTCCGGCGTTAAAGAGTAACAAACATCCAAACATATATACTCACAAAGTTTCACATTTATAATAATATTAGTATGGATATATATAAAACAAAGTCGGGTTTGTTACAACACTTATAACTCCAGAACTGCTGGACCGATTTTCATGGTTTTTGATTTGTTGGATTTGTCTCCGCCTCGAATAGCAGAATAACTATTAAAACATCGGAAAAATTCAAGAAAAAAATCTATGCCATATTAGGAATCAAAACGTACCAGAGACGAACCTGAGCGAAGCGAGGGTGAGTCGCTGGTAATATAATATTTGAAGGTTTGCACTGGAGATAACTAAATCGTTGGTCATATTATGTTATTGCATGTAATATTAAAACACAGTAAATAGTAATAAATTATTCATTTTGTTATCTTTATTATTATAAGAACGGTTCCTTCGTAAGGTGAGATGGTGAGAAATTAAGTAAAAAAAACTTGTTGAATATATCTCAAATCTTAACAAAGCCGTCAGGTGTAGGAGGAGGGGAAATTAAGTCAAGCATCCGCTTTTACTGCGACCGACAATTTTGATCATATTTAAAGTTATATGCAACTTTTACATGTGTTGGATAATCGTATAGGTTGATAAATCAGCTTTTGATAATCTTATCTATACATATAATAAAATTGTAACTTAACCGAACCTGTACATTAAATATTTTTCGGAAAATCTTATTGAAATAGACATTATTATTAATACAGAGACCGAATCATACCGAAAATAGTTTTTAGAATTTTTGTCTGTCTGTCTGTCTGTGTCTGTCCTGTTACTGCATCACAAGAAAACCACTGGAGGTATGAAATTTGGGGGTTGAAAACGGGTAACATAACATATAGGATAATTTTTACTGCGGGAAAATATCTCATTTCTGAGAAATCTACAGTAAACGTTAAAAGGTAACTAGGGACGAACCCGAGCGGAGCGAGGGTGAGTTGCTAGTCAATATATATATATATATATATATATATATATATATATATATATATAATATATATAAGAAATATTTGTCAAATTCTTCCTTTTTAGGGTTCCGTACCCAAAGGGTAAAACGGGACCCTATTACTAAGACTTCGCTGTCATTTCGTCTGTCTGTTTGTCTGTCACCAGGCTGTAACTCATGAACCGTTAAAAAACAGAATAAAGTAAATATTTAAGGTGGCTCCCATACAACAAACGTGATTTTTTTTGGTCGTTTTTGCTCGATATTGATAACGGCAACAGGTAGACGCTTGAAATATTCACAGAATATTTAGTTGTATATTCACTTAAAATTAAAATAAAAAATATTTAAGGGGGGCTCCCATACAACAGACATGATTTTTTGCCGTTTTTATAGATAATGGTACGGAACCCGTCGTGCGCGAGTCCGACTCACACTTGGCCGGTTTTTCTAATAGTTCCTAGTATACGATTTATTATTATTGTTAGTGAACTACCATGTCTCGTCACGTTTAACCGCACATGAACGAATTTGGACAGTCGTTAATAAGCTTAGACACACAATTCGATAACTGCAAGAAACAACATTGTAACTCTGAATTGTGGCAATTTAAAAATAAAAATAATTTTCATTCCACAGAGTGCTATTCCAAATTACTAGAATACTGAATTACAATGTTGTTGATTGCAATGGCGCCAATAACCATTACGGAAATAACTATGATAACTATTTCAACCGATTTTAAAAAAGAGAGGTTTTGGCTCAGTTTGCAGTGACCCTACTTACTGTGCCAGCGGTCACGGGTTCGAGTCCCGCTGGGGGCATTCATTTGTGTGATGAGCACGAACGTTTGTGCTCCAGTCATGGATGTTTATATTTATAATATATGTATACATTTAAAGTTATATATGTGTAGTGTATCAACTATCTGGTGTCCATAACACAAGCCTCGTAGCTTACCATGGAACTAGGTGGTGCTGTGTGTTAATGTCCCAACATATTAATATAACATATATTATGTATATATGAAAATATTTAGAATCATATATATACTCTGTGATTTAATAAGTCTTAATCTCTTTAAACGTTTATTTCCCTCGCACTCGTATTAAAGCGATGACATTCCGTCACTGTACATTGGATTAGTTTAATACTTTATAATCTATTGATTATAAGACGACAGTGTTTTTGTTTACGTCAACTTTAGAAATAAATAAAAAGTTTATTAGAATAACTGTTTTCTACTTTTTTACTTTTGTTTATTAGAGTTTAACTAACTATCTTTAAGGCATCGCTTTGCGATACAATTGCGTCATCTCTATTATGACGGCGTCACATGCAATATGACGTACTGACGTCACGTTATAGTAGCGTCATCACATGCGTTATGACACCGTCACATAGAAACCTCTTTACCTTTTAAGTAATACCTTTAAGTAGGAAAGCGGCTATTAATTATTGTGAGGTAGTTGTCATGTCTTTTTGACACCTTAGTAATATAAGAAAATAGGTACAATTGTCTTTTCTTCACTTACCACATCTCCATACATTGATGGGAGATGTATGTGGTTCTTGACGTCTTAATCTTATAATACCATAATCGATTTCATACTGCGGTAGTATGACACAGACGTTTTGTCACGAGCCGTATCATAGTCATTGTATGACGCCGTCACATACACATATACAAATAAATCTGTCTTTTCGGATTTAGTTTTACTCCATCGCCATATTTCTCTAAAGCATTCAAAACGTCGGAAACCAAAAATCTAAATAAATCCGCGTAAAATACCGAAAGGATAGTTTTATTTAAAATTGTCAAATATTTGAATAAATTTAATAAAAGTATTATTATACATGTATTATGTGTATATATGTAAGTAATATGTACTCACCACAGCGCCCCACACCGGCTGGAAGTCCCTGTGGTGCATCTCGTTGGAGGGCGCCATTTTGCTAGGTTTCATACTGCGGTCGAAGGCCGGCGTGCTCGCTTCGTCTTCATCTGACGATAGCTGGAGAAGGAGATATCTTGTGAGACGTTATCCATACTAATATTACAAATCACATACTATTAAAGTTATTCTGTCAAGTAATTAGGGGTATTTATCACAATATCTATGTATATATAGTCTATCTATTCCATATTAAGCGATTAATATATCTATAATCAAATATTGTACAAACCTTTGCTATATTAGGCGAGGACTGAGAGCGATTGAGTCCGGTGGCCCCGGGGCTGTCCCCCGGCGACCCCATGTACGTGTCGCCATCATCTTCCTATAAATTGTTATTTTGAATATTATTTATCTATTTATTTTATTAAATAAGCATAATTCAGTTTTACTAAAACCTTTAGAATGTCACAGTGAAGCTGATAAGTTATACATACGAATTCACACGTTTGCTATGTGAAGCGTGAGCCTCATACAAGGAACAGACTGGGTGCGGATGGCATAAGACCGGCAGACGTGGAAGTTTTTAGCCCATATCCAGCAGTGGATGTGTCTCGGCTGAGACGACGAGTAATGATGGTGGTGGTGTGCTAGCGATGTGCTTGTGATGGTGATGGTGTAGTAAAAATGATGGTAGTGTAGTAGTGATGATGGTGGTGTGCTAGTGATTGTGGCTGTGTAGTAGTGATGTCGATTGTGTAGTGGTGATCGTGGTGGTGTAGCAGCGATGGTGGTGGTGTAGTAGTGAGGTTGATGGTGGCGGTGTAATAGTGATGGCGACGTAGCAGCGACGGCGCACCTTGTCGCCGGGCTTGGCGGCGGCGCGCGCCTCGGCCAGGCGGCGCTTGCGCTGCAGCTCGAGCGCCTCGCGCTGGCGGTCCAGCAGGTCGCGGCGCGCGCGCACGGCCGCGATGCGCGCGCGCGCCCGCGCCACGTCGCGCGCCGTCGCCGCGTGACGGGAACGCTCCAACGCTGCACCTGGTGTTTATATTTAAAATCAAACATTTTAATTATTTATTTTAAAAATCAATGGGCCACCTCAAAATGTTGAGTAAATTTTTATTTCAATAATTTAGTTTTTTTATAAGTTACAAATTCTAAGTAGCTTTAAAGATCTAAGCATACATAGGGACAGACGGCGAGAAGCGACTTTGTTTTATACTATTAGTGATAAAACTCACCCTGCATGTCCATATCGGGAGGAGACTCCTCCGTTGTCTTAGAGATGTCCTCCGCTAACTTCTCCGCCTCCTCCCGTTCTCTTCTCTGATACTCCTCGAGTTGCTCCCGGAGAGATAAGTTTTCTTGTTCCTGTTTAATTAAAGAAATATATATTTTTTAATATTTTTAATTCATTTTGCTGGACGTGTAAAGTTGGTAACGCTTACAATTTTTATGTTAAATGAAGCAATTGACAATATTTGTGATATAATATGTATACATTAGTAAAAATGCAATTTCTTCTAAATAATGTAAATTAAAACCTAAATCATACAAAATTAATTTATTATTAATTAATTCTTAAGATCAGTATTTCATATAAAATATAATATGTATCAAATTATTATGTGATCAATATTAATATTATGTTGTACTTACAAATGTGTGTGTGTGACATTTGGTGTAAGGGGACATCCATTAATTACGTGAGCTGTTTTTCTCATAACTTGGACCTAGATAGATATTGAGATTTGACGGGACTCCCCTTTCCCCTAACATAAGATTAAAACTCTACACTTCTTAAAAAAAAAATAATTAAAGAGTGTGTGTGTGCAGCACTGACCATGTCGTACTGCTTGCTCTCGAGCTGCATGAGCTGCGAGATGATCTCGTGCTCGCGCAGCTGGTACACGGCGCGCATGTCGTCGCGCTGCTCGCTCTCGCGCTGCTGGCGCACCTTCTCCCAGTCCTGGCACACGTCATCAATTATTATTTAATTACATACGACTCACACTTGACCGAAATATAATTGGCCAAGCGCGAGGCGAAAGGAAATAAAATAAAACTCGTATTGACAGATAAAATAAAACTGTTTAATACGCACTACATATAAGTCCAAATCATATTTCTTTTTTTTTTATTATTCGTTAAACGCATATATTTTTTACTATAATTACACTAAATATTTATTTGCAGTAAAGAAAAAGCAGCTTTTTTTTTAATATATAACGGTGTTATTATTTCATTATATATTTTTAAGACAATCCATCTTATTTCATATATTCTGCTAGTCAATCTATTGGTTATGGTAATGAATTAAGAAAAACTATATATAATTAAAAAAATGTATAAATATCTAATCTAATATTTACGTTCTGACTTCCACTATTAAAGTTACAATTTTTTTATTGCCATACAAATTACATAATGAAAAGTTTCTAACCTTTTATATTAATAAAAATGAATGTTAGCATGTTTGTTCTCTATGTTCCTAAACGATTGATCCGATTGTGATGAAACTCTGATGGGTTACACTGTACACACGTTTACGCTGTACAAGTTTCTGGCTTCCAAAAAAAGAATTTTCTCTGGACGTTTATCTTTTACGAGTTCCTTTAGGAATGGTTTACGATTCAAGCTTAGGATCGCAGGACGGTAAGACGTTAGTTTATATATTAAAAAAGAAACGTTTTTTTGAGGTTTTCAGGCAATCTTCAAATTAGCCCAGCGGGTGATCCTGTAAAGTTTGGTAGCGATTGGGAATTTGAATGAGGGCGAAGCCGCGGGTAATACTAGTACAAAATAAAACAATAACCTGTTCAGCTTCGAGCCTTTGCATTTCGAGTGTGAGTGAAGTATCCGCAATACGTTCTTGTTGATCCAGAATGTTCTGCATACTTTTCGCTCTTTCTTCGTACAGCTGTACCGCTGCGGTCTACAATTGTGTTAAATTATGTATTTATAAAAATTTTATACAAACAAAAGTGGTGGAATTTGTCTTAATAAAACAGGTTACAATATGGCATAGTGTTTAGGAGTACACTAAATATCAAATCACTGATTTTTAAAATTTGTTTATATCATACAATATACTTGACAATTATATTAAAAAAAACTTTATCAAAAAATAAACAAATAACAGTATATAGTATATATGTATATATTTTCTTGATTTGACCACAACAGAACCACTCCCAAGTCTTTCAGGAAAATGACTGCAATATACAGACGGACATACTGAATTATAAGGGTTCCGTTTTAACCATTTGGCTACGAAACCCTAAAAAATTACGTATATATCTAATATTAATAATTATCATTATAATATCAGTATATTTTATTCACTCACTTTACTACTCCTATCCACCAGGGGCTCACCGGGCTTGCTAATTCTATTGCTGGAGACGGGCGGAGGACTCAGGTCCGAAAAGTTTGGATAATCAATACCACCTAATAAAATATTTAATATTAATAAATATAACAAATGGAAAGCTTTTTTTTCAACTTCTTCATATTGTAACGACTAAGTGAAATTCGTAATGAAGATACTGTTTATTGTGTCAGTGTAGCAAACAAACAAACATAGCAAATAAAGTAAAAAATATCATTTTTAGAATTCAATGAGTCATAAGTTACGAGTATATATTATAAACTAGCGACTCACCCTCGCTTCGCTTCGGGTTCGTCTCTAGACAAAAACAACTCTATCCCACGGGAACCGTACATTTTTCCGGGATGATATATAGCCTAAAGCCTTCCTCGATAAATGGACTATCCAACACAGAAAGAATTTTTCAATTCCATCCAGTAGTTCTTGAGATTAGCGCGTTCAACCAAACAAACAAACAATCAATCAAACAAACTATTCAGCTTTATAATATTAGTATAGATTAGAGTACAAAACCTTTTGATACACTTGAATTCTTTTGTCACACTCAGATCATTTTGCCAATGTTGATTAATCAATAAGGAAATGATTTTTTTATGAGTTAACATAAAACCTGATGTCTAATACATAAGGTTGAATTTTGTTTATTACCTAACATAATATCATCGAGCGAGCTCTCCTGCGAAGGCGGCACCGCCTGTGGGTTGGTCGTGAAGGCGGGGTACTTCAGTAGCCAGTCCTCGTATCCTCCGCACAGAGCTAGGGGTTGCCTTGAATATTGCACTTTTACATCCCACTGAAAGGAAAAAGAAGTATTTTTTTTATTATAAACTAGCAACGTACCCCAGCTTTGGATGGGGTCCCTGCGTGCTTAACATAAGCCTATATGTTATTCCAGGACACAGTCTATATTGTGTACTAAAACATTCATACAAAGTTGTACTCAAATCTGTTTAGCCGTTTCAGAATGTAGGAGGAACAAACATACTCGTACACATACAAATTGTTGCATTTATAATAATATTAACATCACTTCTCCCAGCTCCAAAGTACACTCTGTACGTTTTTTAATATTACCTTCTTATACATAATGTACCAATAAGTCACTCTGGTAAAGGCGTACAATTGGAAAACCAAGTGAAGCGTGTTCAAATCACACCTCTGATATTTTCATGTGTAAATTATTTTCAATATTATGATTACATTTTGTCTGACGGTGAAAGAAAACATCGCGATGGAACCTGCATATCTGAGAAAAACCCACTAGTTTTCGAAAGACATGTAAAGTCCACCAACCCACACTTGACTAGCGTGGTGAAGTATGGCCTGTTCCGACCAATCTTCGATGCAGGGAAGACCTATACCCGGCAGTAGGAAAAGGGCTAAATAAGAAGAAAATGAGTACCTTAAGCAATATAGTCTTCAACAAATGTAACGTCTTCCCAGGTATCACAGCCGAGCTGCTCCAGTCCAACATCACTATGAGGTCCATAGAGGCACGTTCGGCCCACACCGGTCGGGAGGCCGCGGGTAGATTGTTCTCTAGAACATTCGCTGACTGTCTGCAAATATTATGTAGAATTGAAATTATCTTATGACTAATCTTAGCTTCACTTCGGCCATCGCAATCCCCTCCTATCCCGCAAAAACATCTTTTTTTCTGACTTAATTTTTTTTTCTTTTTCATAATTTATAGTACTGTTAATTTTTAAATGCTCCATATAACTGTTTATGCATGTCGTGGTTACCTATAAGTATGATAACATTTGGATTTAGACCTCCTTTGTACAATTTGTGTATTTTTGTTAAGTTACTGTATATCATCTATCATATCAAATAAATAAATTAAAAACCAGTCAGTATCCGAGCGTAGGACCGAGAAACCCTACGATTTTATTTGTAGGACGATATGATCGTTCAATTATGCATATTGTTAACAATAAATACTATGAAAATCAGCTGGTTATTAATAAATTTTATGACGTTGTTATTTTAACAAGTTAGGAGAGGCGGAAGATTTGAAGCAAACCATCTGTTATGTAGGACAATTTTTTTTCTTGTTTTGTGTTGGATTATCTCAAGATTAAATTGTAAAATAACTTTTAAACAACAATTTTTCGACATGTTCCGTGTCAATCCACAATTGTATCTGCCACTATCAAATTTTCGTAGAAAAAAAAATTGGGCGTCTCGACAAAATGAAGCTGGGGTACTCGTGAAATCTCATCATGTTATTAATTAAGAAAAACCCGTGGTGTACTGTAGACGTAGTAGAGACGTGCTAAATAGAAGTATATATGGATAAATTTCAAGGACTTCAGTTTGACCGCAATGACTGTATCGCACCTTGGGTGGCGGAATACCACTAGTACACATGATATCAAGACTTCTGGACATTTCCTACGATATTGGTTTCCAATATTTTAATCTATACATATAATAAAATTATAACTTAGTCGAATCTATACGTTAAATATTTTTTGGGAAAATCTTATTGAAATAGTCATTATTATCGATACAGAGGCCGAATCTATAGTTTTTAGAATTCTTGTCTGTCTGTCTGGAAACGCATCACGAGAAAACCACTGAACAGATTTTGATGAAATTTGGTATGATGATAGCTGATTACTCGAGTTAACGTATAGGATACTTTTTACTGCGAGAAAATATCTAATCTTTGAGAAATCTATACTGAATGTTAACACGTAACTAGGGACGAACCCGATCGAAGCAAGGGTGAGTTGCTAGTAATTATTATATTTATTATTTCTTCATTTGTTTTCTTTTATGAAAATATTTGGCCACATTATGAGAAATTTCAAAATTACAGCTTTAGCTTGAGATAACTCGGTATATTGGGAAATTTTATCTGTTGAATAACTATGTATAGATGGAATTTTGTTTAAATTTATATGTATCGATTTATTATTTACAATTTTTTTATTGTATCTATTAAAGTTAGAGTACACCGTCTACCAGATTTATAAAAACTTACAGCTCCACCTCAAGGTTGTCTAGAAGAGATCGCTTGGCAACAAGGCCACCTTCTGTACATCTTTCCTTTGTGTTTATGTATTTTTGTTTGTGTCTTTTTCTTGGTGTACAATAGTGTAATTGAACTGGAGTGCTTTAATGCCATTAACAAGAGAATTGAATTGAATTCTAACTGTTGAATATGTACTATGCTATAATTCAGTATATTGATTAAATGGAACTATTTTTACAGTCATATTATAGTCAGTCTATAATTTGTAGAAGATTGTAGTTTACTGCCTCGGTGGTGTAGCGGCTAGCATGTACGGCTGCACACCCGGAGGTCCTGGGTTCTAGTCCCGGGTCGGGCCAAGTTTAGTTATTGAGTTTTTCTGTCTAGTAAGCCTCAGCAGCAGCCCGGAGTTGGGAAGTTGGCGGTGTTTCACCCCCGTGCCTCGGAGAGCACGTAAAGCCATCGGTCCTGCGCCTTAACTCTCAACGGTCGTGTCGAATAGTCGTCCCACCGGAGTATGAGAGTGACAGGAATAGAGAGTGCACTTGTGTCTGCGCGTACATTTGTGCACTATAATATCTCCTGCGCAGTTGGCTAGTCTCAATGAGATTGGCCGCCGTGACCGGAATCGGTCAGGAGGACATCATCATCATCAATTTGTAGAAGACTAACTTCTCCATATGACATTCATATATTATTCTATGGAGTATTACTAAGGATATCCAGACTTGACTAAGTTTTTTTTTCATGTTAATTCACAAATATGTACCTATTATCATAATACTTACTGATATTCTTTCTATACTGGCATTCTTTTTATTGGTGAAAACCATGTTAACGAAACAAACCCAAGCTCAATTAAATAATTCTTTATAATATTTACTGAATAATTACTATACATACCCAGGCGATATACACTCCTCGGGCACACTGATGCAAGCCGGATGGTTGATATGGGATTCGATATAGTCTTTCCCTGGACGTGCATCCATTATCATCACTTTCAATTTGCTGCTCTTCAATATTGTATACAGCTGTTCACTTTTGATTGTCACTTCATCGGGACCTGTTATAATAAGATAATCCCATTAATACTATAAATGCGAAAGTTTGAATGGATGTTTGTTACTCAATCACGCCAGAACTGCTGAATGGACCTGGATGTTTAGCATAAAGATAGATTATAGTCTAGAATGATACAAAGGCTACTTTGAATCCCTGTGTGGAATGGGTTTGTTTATTTTTCACTAGGGACGAAACCGATAGAAGCAAGGATGAGTCGCTAATAAAATCCAAGTTTAAGTTTCAGTTTCATTATCACACTAATATTAAAATCAGTCAGTTTGTCAATGAGTAACAACTATATCTTATATATTTTACGATAACGTCATATAGACTACTTTCTATTTATTTACCTACCACATCGGCAGAGCACATACCACATAAGCAAATACACACCTTTAGAATATTTATTTTTGGTATGAAGATCAATAGAATCAATAAAGGTTATTTTTATATATACATAGAAGTTTTCAATGTTACCATTGATTAAACATGATATAAATATCTTTTACCCTTTATTTGATACTAGCGACTTACCCCCGGGTGCGTCCCTAGGTATGTTTTAATTGTTTTTGAGCAGAACCCTAATTCTTTTTTAAAATAAAAGTAGTCTAAGTTACTCCTCATAATATCAGCTATTTGCTAATGAAAGTCTCGTCAAAAACTGTTCAGCCATTTCAGAGAAGATCCGGAACAAACAGACAAAAATGTTAAATATTGTGTTGTTCTTATGTATACTTATCTTATACTGAATATAACTTTATATGCATATAGTAAAAAGCTGTCATTTTGATATTACAAACAGACATTTCAATTTTATTTATCTGTATAGATAATAATAATATTCTATGCCCCTTAAAGTAAACTTTAATAGAACATACATATTTTATAGTGTTATAAAATAAAATGGCTGAACATACAACGCACTATGCATATATGTGGCTTCTCTACCTAGATAATCATATTTATTAAGTTACTTTGTCAGTTTTAAATGCTCATCAATATTTTCTTAACTTTACATAATAAAATACTGTTTTCCATTTTTTTACTCTTTTCCCAAAGACAGACAAAAGCATTAGGCAAACAAAAACACAGGTAGGCAAAAAAACTTATCACTTCACTGATCATTTGAAATAAATAAAACTAAAAGACTATTTTAAATATGAATTAAAACTAACAAAATATTAAATCATATGGTTAATTACTAGTGGTAATGTAATGTAATTAACTATAAGCACCTGGGTGATGGAGATTGCCTCTGTGTTTTTTTTTAAGAAAAGATAAGAAAATTATATTCTTTAAACCAAAACCTTTAGTTATAATCTAAATACAAAATTCATACAAATAGTTAAGAGCCATATCCAAGATAAAGTTTTAAATTTAAATATTAAAGAATTGCTCATTTAATATTGTAAGATTTAGTACTGTAGTTTAATACCAAATATAAAGAGCTAAAATTATCACCATGTATTTTATATAATTTTCCATCGATTAACTTTACTGTAGAGATTTTTTTAAATATACTTCATATTAAGTATTTTATGTTGATATATTATATCTAATCATACCTGGAAGTCCATGAGGTTGTGGATCATTCACAGTTGTATTTTCTATAGCTTTCTTTCGGTTTTCATCAATTTTCTTTTTAATCATTTCATGTTCTTTTATATCCTGTAAGCGTTGATGTTCTTCTTCTTTCTTGTATCTAAAAAATATATTTACAAATAATAAAATTAAGAAGTAAACTAAAATATAATTGAATTAATAACTTTTTCATATATTCATTACTCTTACCTCACAATTAAACTATTTTTTAACTTCTCAGCAGCATCTAAGGCTTTGTTTGGATTTTTTATACCAAGCATATTATTGAAATAAGTTTTGTCTTTCAAATAGTCCTTATCTTTGCTAATATATGCGACTATCCGAAGGTATTTCATATATTGTACATAAGAATATTCCTCATCACCCTTTTCCCGGGCCTCTTCGGCAGCTTCAAAGAGCTTTTGTGCCGTTTTGCATAACCTGTACCAAATAAACATTTAATCATAACATAACATTTTTTCTCGACTAAATGGTATATCAGAAATTAGAAATACTTACATAGTGGCCCTCTTCGATTTTAAATCAGGTACATTGTGTAATTTGTCCAAATCTTCTATGCACTTCCCCAGATGGAGTTGTAAACGACGCGTCTCTGTCATTTTGTAATACAATTCGCAATCACTGCACTATGTAAAGAAATTTGAAAATATTTAAGTCCCTAGGACCTTACTGATTACATTTGGTATTAAAACAGAAAAATTGTTTCCGAATTACATCAGGAAAAACAAAAAAGTTGAGAATACAAATAACTCTCCTGAAAACGTCACAGTTTTTACGTTTTTGTCAGTTCACTTGTCATTTTGTCAATAATATTGTCTATGGCTACTATTCATTCATTTAATTGTACGTTTTGATTTACGCATGAAGCTTTCATCTTACATAAATTTTCTAACGTTACTTAATATTACACATATAATATATTATAAGTATTCTAATTTTATTAATTTTAAGTAAATTAAAGTGTATTAAATCTGTTTAATAAATAGATTTTTTTTAGTAATAAAATGACACACAATAACCCTGACATACGTTATATGTATAGCTATTAGCTATGGTAACTTGCAAAACAGCGCAAGCTGCGCAAGTTTTCATGCGCAATGAAAACTTCCTCGATTCTCCTGGTCGATTGCGGTGTTCCATTTAGTTTTTCAGCTGATCACGCTTTCCACGGGCGCCTTTCAGTCGCGTGTGTCATGTGCGAAACTGTCGCAGCGTAGTAAGACGAGTGCCTGTGTACTGTGTAGTTGCTAGCTAGTGGCAGTGAAAATGTTTTCAGGACTTACTAATCAGGTCAGTTCTTGGATGGGAGCGGCTAAGGGCGAGCCCCAGGATGAAGAAGTGCCGACTCCTACAAAAGAAGCGACAGTCGAAGCTACAGCGGAGGGCGAAAAACAAAGGTTTCTTTTTTCTTTTGTTTACATATTTCTTTTGATAATTTTAGTCTAAATTATTTCTATTTTCAAAAACTAGGCCTGCGGAAATCTTCTGGACCCCTTTTTTCTTTTAGTAATATTTAGGAGAAATATTTATACACTTTATTTGCGTAATACTGTTGAAAATTGAATTTAAGATTCGCAGTTTTGCGCAGTCCGATATAATACGCCTTTCACACATCGGCGCGGTATTTAAAATTTTGTGGGTCATAAATTCTGGTTGTTGCATAATATACTTATTGATCCAGCATAGGTAATGTAAATTATGATATTTAGGTCAAGTGTTACAATGTCTGACTCATTGCCAAGTTGTATTACAAATAAAAGGCTATATTTCAAAGGGTTGAAATATATTAGATGAATTTCTTATAGGAATAAAATTACTATTACTATAGATAAAAATATATTTATTAAAATAATAATTTATTTGCAGTCCAACTAAAGGTGGCAAGCTGGATCTTATAACAAATGTGAAGTCACAGATGACTGGGTGGCTTGGATCAGGGATTCCAATTCCTGGACTTAGAAAAAACGAGGCAGCATCTTCTGAAGTACCTGAACCTGCTGCTGAGCCAGTAGAAGCCGCAGAGCCCAAACCTGAAGCCAAAGATGATGATGATAACTCTAGGTATAATAGGTACGAGGGGTTGACAGAAGCAATGAGTTTGCTTATGCAATTGTTAAAAAAGATATGGTGTGTCATTTCTAATCCAATGGGAATTTCTATTTTAATTTGCATGTAAAAAAGTAACCATAATTATTTTCTCACTCTTATTCTGTTATGTAATGTTGTGGGATAAGAAATTGCATACCAATATGAATTTATTTTACTGTTTTATAAATCTTAAACAAATCTGTTAATTTTACAAAATTAGCACAAAAAATTTAGAATAGCAAAAAAATTGTGTTAAATTGAAGCTTTTTATCATAAATTTTTATTATTTTCTCAGCTTTTGGCACATTTGGCATCTTAACTCTTGATTGGCACACCCAAAATTTTCTCTACTGTTACATAATCTTTTAAAGTCTGATGTTCAGACAGTTCCCTAATAAATAATATCTTCATTAATGGTAGTTAAAGATTATAATGTAAAATTTAAACTAGGGAATTAAATTAATTTAAGTACTTTTAAAATTTTACATAAAAAAAAAACATTATTAACATCCTTTCTGATAGTTTTAAAAATAGTTAATTCAACTAGAAATGTAAATTTTTTTTTAAGATTTAATTTAATTAGATTTTGAATAGATCTACACCAATATAGTGAACTCATTTATTCTGCTCAATCCCCATTTTTAATCATTTTGGTGCATTTAATATTATAATATTTTTTTCTACAATATAAGAGCATTGTATCATTTTGAAATAGGTATAGATGAGATTGTATTACTTAGATACATTGACAATTAAATAAATGATCTCGACTATATTTTTCTCTTATAATTTAAAAAAAAAAGCTTTCTTTTTTTTATATATGCATTGCTCTAATATTTCTGTGTAATGTCTCATATTTTCTATCAAATATTGTTTTAATACATTGTTGTGGGCTTTTCTATGTGCTTAAAAATATATATATCTTGGAATAAAACAATATAAAATTGGTGGCATCTTCTGAAAATGGTACACTTTAAAGCAATTTGTAAGAAAATTGCATTGAATTGATTTTCTCATAACAAAATGAAATATTTATTAACACAAATGAAATTCCATGCACTATTTTGTGTTAGTCTTAAGGAGTGTTACATAACTCAGGCATGTTCATGGACTGATGTGATTTCACGCTACTTCATACCTTTAAATATACATAAATATACAATAGCTTATCAAGAAATTATAATCTACAAAAGTCACATTCATTTTCAAATGAATATTGTGATCTTTATAAGTTTTAAATGAAATTTTATATCATAAGTCATTTTGTAACTTTTTTACATAGAAAATTGTATAGACACTGTCAATCCTTGTAATTTATATTGTAGTTTCATTTAGAATTTAGAATTCAAGGGTGGGGGGAGTTTCAATACATTTAGCACAGACAAAGTAAATTTAGGACACGGATGTTTCGAATTTTTCACCATATTATCTTATTCTACAATGGTTTTTGATGAATTTCAACAAAATTCGTAATATTTATTCCTATAATGGTGTTTTGTTAATAGTGCAACGGGTGGAGCGGATAGTAGGCCCGCGTCGACCGGCGGCACCCCCACTGAGGATCAGCCCGCTGGAGTAGGTAACGGTAAGTTTTATACCTTAGTCTACTGATCCAGCGGTTCCTAAATGGTGGTCCGCGGAACCCTAGAGTTCCGTGCAAGGGTAACAGGGGTTTCGGGTTCCGTCTGAGATCTAAGTAAAACGCTGTCAGACATGAAACCTAATTTTAGTGCTATTATAAATAAAATTTGTCAAAAAACTTTATCCATCATCATCAAATTAAATAGTTGGGTTTTATTTATGGTACAATAAATACTATTATGTACCTATAAATATTATTATTTTTCATTTATTATTCGTTCTTTCAAGTCAAACGACTAGGTATTATAACTACAACACAATCAATTATTATCAAAATGGGGTTACGTAATAAAATTATGATCTATTAGGGTTCCGTGGCCGAAAAAAAAATGGGAACCGCTTAACTTATAGTCGTCTAACGAAGGCGTTTAGATTAAGTGCGGGGCGTGTCAGATGAGACGCGTGTGAGGCGCACCCGATTGTCATACTTTTGTATGCCAGTCGGGAAACGCCTTAAGGGCTGACAGGTATAACTGTAACTTGTCACGAGACGGCACTACGATGTTTTACCTTTGAACCCGTTCGCCATTAAAATTGGAATTTTTTGACTACCCTTGCATTTGACAGCATATATATATATATATATATATATATATATATATATATATATATATATATATATATATATATATAGATAAAACTATAGCGATCGCTCGCTGTATGAAGTTTTATTCTGTGGACTTACCATATTTGTTTTTTTTTTTAATTTGTACGTAAAAAATGACGATAACGATTTCCTTGTATAAGTCTAAATTAATAATATATATTTTTTATTCGTAGTAGTTATCAGTTTTAACATTCGAAAATGAGAAGTTGTTTCGAATTGTCCTATATCTAGAAATTTAATGACCTGAGTAGAAATTTTAATGACATTTCGACACTAGAACTAAGCTAATACTTTTGTAGGAAGAATTAGTTATATTACGAATTCTTATTTACTAAATAGTTGGCATTTGTTTCGAATTGTGCTTAAAACTCATTCTAGACCATCCAGTAGACCTATAACAATATGGAAGATTCTCGAAATTAGTTCTCGTTACGTTTGAACTTCATTAAAACTAGTACTAAAGACAGATAAGCTTGTTTCGTGTAGCAGCCTTTGTTTATTACGTACAGTATTTTATAGGTGTGTTGTTGCTTTATTAGAAGTAGGTACTTATTATATTTTGAAGCTATGATTTTTTTTTGAGCTAGAGATGAACCTTAAATATATACTTGATGGTATTTTATAAATTTTACTTATACATTTTTATACGTACTTTTCTGCAATTCTATTTAACTTCCTAACACCATTTTAGTGAAATTTGTGATATATTTAGCTAAAAAATAATACCGACTTCGAAATCTGTATAAAAGTAATTATTGCATACTTAGAGGTGGATTAAAAAAAAAATCATGAAAATTGGTTTACAATTGGCGAACATGCCCGAATCCGAATAGAGTACGTCTTCCCTCTTGAAGTCGGTCAAAGGCTTAATTTTGTTTCTAATTTATTTTAAATTATAGAGTTCATTTGGAGCTTTAAAACAAAACGTGTGTATGTACTTTGTACGGACTTAAGAAGTTGTACTTATTTGGCGTAACAGAACAAAAATAGCTAAAAGATTTCATTTCTTTATCTATTACCTACATATTAATTTCATCATGTCGCTTTTTGGCTGTCGGTGTGTACACGTATTGTAAAAATTTTGCTCTCATAATTTTTTCCAAATGTGCCAAAAGAAGTATAACTTCAAAAAATCGTTTCCATTAAGATTGCATGAAGAATTTTTTTTCAGTATTTTTATTAGTCATATCTACCCGTAGACGACACACTTTATTTTTTTTATTTTTTGTAGATGCTAGATTTTACATATTTTTTTTTGTTATGCACATTTCCAGGTCAACAGAATAAAAAGTTGTTCACAGTAGATGCCATCGAAGTGCCAGACATGCAAGAGTGTTAGTAATTTTTATTTTTTTTTTAATAGTAAGTCTATTTCTAATTCTTTGGCTTGGATTTATTTAGCATGAAGATGTTGGTAATTTTTCTTAGTAAATTCGTTTTTTCCAGTAATACGTTGTGAACTTTAAAGTGCTCGTATATCAAGATATTTTCTGAGAGTCTCTTTAGCAGTCAAAATGGCGGACTAAAGTAACGAGCAAGATCTTTACTGGGAATTTATTAACGCTTTTTTAGTATTCAGTAACATTCGTTTTAATTTTTTCTTAAAGTAAAGTCAAACTGATATTTTTTTATTGGTTTTGAATAGTGTAAACGTAATAACTAATAAGATTTATAAAAAATACGACGCACCGAGAAATTTTACTAATATATACTACCTAATACCTATGTATATTTAAGATATTTTTTTTCATATAATGTCTTCCACTCTTAGTAATGTTGAAAATAACTTTGCTTTCTTTACATTGTACAATTTGTCAGTCTCAGACTCAGTTTCAGACGTGTCAGCCTCAAAGTGCGTATAACATTTTATCAAAAAATAACGCCATTGTCCCATACGCCACTGAATAGGGCAACAATTTTTCTTGCGTGATGGCAATCTTTTTTCTTTCTACCAGCATTATGAAAGTTGCAAATGTAGGTAGCATTAGATTTTTTCTCAAAAATTTTCTTAAATTTTATGACGTAATAAATGTGTACATATGCAAAATGTACATAAGCCTCTGAGGCTTACATTTGATATGTATTTATTTAATTCTTTTCATTTTATTAAATCGGGAAAAATATTTTTGCAAGATTTAGAAAACACAAATGAATAATATTCAACAGACTGTCAAAATTGTTAGAAAATGCACAGATATATTATACAAACTAATTTTCCAATAAATCGGAAAAGAATGATAAAGCACTTTCAGAATCTTCAATAAACTTGGCTTGGCTTGGATGTGCCAAGTAGATTATTTAGAAGTAGGTTAGTAGAAACCATGAATTATATATTTATTCTATAAATTTATTTACATGTACATTTATCCAAATTTTGATAGCTAATCTGTGCCTACTTTTTCATGAAAGGCTATGGGAAAATGCCAAAGTACTTGGCCCCTATCATCTTAAATTAACATAATTTCATGATGTTATAGGCAATTAACTTTAAAGCTTTCATGCCAAGTCCTGTTATGATACTTATTTAAGAAAATCAGCCATCATTATTTTTTTCTACTATTTTGAATCTCCTTTCATCTCTTGGATATGTAGGTCATCGTATTGATTTTAAATTCTGTGATGCCTTCAATACGCTTTTGGTATTACACAATGTCCATTTGAATTTTTATTTTTAACAAGCGACTCTGGCTTGCTTCGCTCGGGTTCGTCCCTAGATACGTTTTAACGGTTAGTATGAAATAGATAAATTGTATATTATATACATATATTATTTTTTCCAACTTAAAGTTGAAGCATTGTTGAAGATGGTACGTCGCCACTATTGAAAGTAATCCGAAGTAGTGATTTCCATACAAAATAAACATTTCTGAACTTTTCGATTTTCCAGCTGTTCTTATAAGTTTCCCCTATTTTTTTATACTTAAACCATCCCTGACACACCCCCTCATCAAAACAAAAAAAAAAAATAATTCAAATCGATCCAGCCATTTTTGAGTTTTAGCGAGACTAACGTATGGCAATTGATTTTTATATATATAGATTTCCGTAGAAGTTTTGGTATTACAAGACGATTATGATGAATAATAAGATTATGATGTACACTTTTTATAATCTATATCGTTAATAGAAACCTAAAAGTATACGGGAAAGACATGTTCTTACTACAGGCTTAATAGATAATTCCCATACATTTTAAGATTTCTTTAATACCAAATATAGCATGCCAAGTATAACGTCCTCTTTATTTCATCTGTTTTATTTGTATTTATATAATACTTGGCTAACTGAAGGCTGATTTTGATTAGCTAAACACATTTTTTTTTGACTTGGCAGTGACCACAAAGGCAGTGGCTGGTGCCAAGTCACTTGGCAACTTCCTCTACTCTGCGGTGAACAAAGCCGGTGCTAAAGTGAGCGAGGCCGGTGCCAAGATAAAGAAGACCGTCGAAGAAAACGTGAGTAGTAGATTAAATTACAGTTCTTTATTATAGGAGAGAAGAAAGTATGAAGTAAATTTTGAAGTTTTATACTGACACTAAATTTGACGGATTTATTTTGGAATTTTGGGATCAGTTATTTTAAATTTTTACTGAGAAAAAGAGGCAAATGACTTACTTACTCTTAAAATAGGAATTGCTATAATATTAATTTTAATAAAAATTCCATCTTTAATTGTGAGATTTAAATAAATTTTGAAGTTGGTGTACCATTTCAATTAAAATATATTCGTTGTCTCTGTTAACCTAAAAGAACGGTAAACTTAAATCTATGTATATCCATACACATAATAAAAGTGTAACTGATCGCAGTCTGTACGTGGAAGATATTTAAGAAACACATTGATTTTTAGAATTTTCATCTGTTTTGTTTGTGCGTTTGTGCGCGCTAATCTCAGAAACGGCTTAACCGATTTAGGTGCGGTTTTCACTCATGTATTGTGGTAAGCTTCACTTAACATTTAGTATTTGTTTTATTTCAATCGGTTCATAAATAAAAAAGTTATGTCAATTTAAGGAATCATTTAGGGACGAACCGGAGCAAAGCAAGGGTGAGTCGCTAGTCTACAATATATTCTCTTGGGTATGTAGTGATAACAACGACATTTTATCGAGAATTTAACCAAGATTTATCTTAATTTATATATTCTCCTAATGAATTATATCGTCATCGATTGGACTCTTAATAAAATATGTATATGTAACAGACAGTTCTATTGAAACGAATAGGTTTTAAAAGAAATTTTCACATAATTTTTGGTATTAAATGAGAGCTGCATTTATGTCTCAAATATTTTATCTAAATTATAATTCCTACAGTATGTTTTGTTAGAAATTATATTGATATGAAAAATATTTTATAACGTATTAGATATATCCATATGACTTTAGTCATTCTATGATCAATACGTAACTTCACTTAGCATTAGCTAAGTGAAGTTACGTGTTGATCTGCACTGGACAAAATGACGGACGTTAAACAATATGTTGCAAAAGTCAAAGCTTTCCTTTAAATCAAAATTATCCTAAAACTTATAATTAATATGTTAAAAAGTAGGATGACATTTGACATACTTTATTACATAGTACCTGGGTGACCGAGCTTCGCTCGGAGTTCGTTTTTGTTATATCTTATTTTGTAGATAAAAAAAAAAACAAAAAACTTGAATAAATACAAAAAAAAAAAAAAACAAAAGTAAAAACCTTGTATTCCGACTAACTTGCGCCTTGACCGCTTGACCACGATGCTTATAGCCGAGTGTAAGAAATTATCGACTATATTCTGCGTAAAATAATGCAAAAGAGAATCGCATGAAAAATCAAAAACACGCGATTCCCCAGACGTGAGACTAATCTAGGTCGATTTTTCGCCCCCGAAAGCCCCCACGTACCAAATTTCAGCGAAATCGTTAGAGCCGTTTCCGAGATCGTTGGTATAAATAAAAAAGACATAAATATAGGTACAAGAATTGCTCGTTTAAATATATTAGAGAGAATAACCTCCAAATATGTCATATGGTTAACGATTATAATATTTTCTCATATATATTATTTTCATATATATTAGGGGGATCGGTCTATAGCCCACCACGCTGGCCAAGTGCGGGTTGGCGGACTTTACATGTCTTTTGAAAACTTGCTAGGTTCTCTCAGACATGCAGGTTTCATCACGATGTTTTCCTTTACCGTAGAACAAGTGGTAATCATGTTGGAAATGGTTCGCACATGAAAATATAAGAAGTGCAAGACCCGGGATTTGAACTCGTTTCCCAAATGAGCGCCTTACCATTGGGTTTACACTTTATTCAAGTATTTGGTGATTCAGATTCAAAGCCATGAAACTACGAAGTCTGAAATTAACGAGAGCGAAATAAATAAAATTGTTTATTTTCGAGACCTAGATTGGACCTAGGCAGGAAATTGGATTGACACTTATACTTTCGTAGTTTATGAGAGTTTATAATGGGTTTTTTCTCTTCATACGTAAAATTTTAAATATTCCCCACCCAAGTTTATATATAAACACTAGAAGCAATAAAGGTACTTAGTTTCTACGTTATAATTTAATCTAAAACGCTAACAGCCAGCTAGCTTAATGGATACCACCCGCAACTAATATATTGCAGTGCATTAGAGTTAGGGAAATTATTACGATACAATACTAAGTTGTTCAAAGTTTTTGTATACAGGTGGTATGCGTAAATGCATTTCCCAACATAAAAAAAAGAAAAAAAATATCTATGCCTTTGTGCCTTGAATGGCGTAAAAGCTTTTTCCTGCGCTTTAAATTATCTGTCGGTGAATTAAAAACGAAAAACACGCCGTTATTTGAATAATTTCTATCGGTCATTTATAAATGAGACTACATAATATATTTATTTGTAATCATTTCTAACATGATTACCACTTGCCTTATGGTGAAGGAAAACATCGTGAGGAATCCTGCATCATGCATGTCTGAGAGAACGTAGCAAGTTTTCGAAAGACATGTGAAGTCCGCCAACCTGCATTTAGCCAGCGTGGTGGACTATGGCCTTTTCACCGCCCAGCCCAGCAGTGGGACGTTAAAAAGGGCTGAATACATACATATTTATTTGATATATAAATTTATATTTTTGTGTAGTTTTGGACATTACTACTAAAGACTCACAAGTTAATATATAAGCACTAGTAGTAATAAAGTTACTTAGATTCTACGTTATAATTTAATCTAAAATGTTAACAGCCTGCGAGCTTAATGGATGCCACCCGCAACTAATACATTACAGTGCATTAAAGTAGGGAAAATAATTACAATACAATAGTGAGTTTCTAGCATATTACCTAAATAATGTTGCGGGTGAAGTGAAAAAGTATTTTTGCAAATCATACATTTAGTTATCATATATCTCGTACAATACCTACATTATAAATAATAATAATAAATAAATATATTGGGGCGTTAATACACAGCACCATCTAGTTCTTCAATGGTAAGCTACGAGGCTTGTGTTATGGATACCAGATAGTTGATACACTACCCTTATATAACTTTATATAGATACATATTATAAATGTAAAAACACCCATGACTGGAGTACAAACATTTGTGTTTATCACGCAAATGAATGCCCCCAGCGGGACTCGAACCCGCGACCGCTGGCACAGCAAGTAGGGTCACTACAAACTGAGCCAAACGTGTCGTCATACGTTACACATTGCTCTATTATTGTTATCAAACAGTCGTTACACGTTTCAGTAATGCTTGTGATTGCCTCTTTGCCTTACGGCTACAGAAGAAAAAAAGAAGTGTCTCTACGAAATTTGAGTGGGCTGTGTTTTTATCATTGATACATAAAAACATGGATATATATTTCCTAATAATATCTCTTCAAAAAGTGGCAACGACATGTGAATTTAAATCTAATCTATATTAACATTACAAAGATACAGAGTTAGCTTTTTTGTTTGTTTGTTTGTTTGTTTCTTCGTTTGGTTGTTTGTTTGTTGTTTGAACGCACTAATCTCAGGAACTACTAATCCGGTTTGAAAAATTCTTTTTGCATTAGATAGCCCGTTTATTAAGGAAGGCTATATATCATATAGTATATAGTCTATCTATTCCATATTAACCGTTAAGACGTACCTAGGGACGAAACCGAGCGAAGCGAGGCTGAGTCGCTAGTATACAATATTCTAAGATGTAGTTTAAAAAATATCCAGGATAAAAAATAAGAGAAATCTAGTACATAAAAATGAAATAATCTGTAGGAGCGATCTGTTCCAGTAAACTTACTCGTATGTATGAGAGAGATAGCATATTAAAACGCTACAGAATAATACAAGTTAATTTAGTCAATTTTCTGAATACTCTTCGTTATATAAAATAAAAATATGGCTCAATCAGTCCTTTCTAACCTCGTAAGATGATACGGTTGTTTGTTAAATTGTACGAGATTTGATATCATAAACATACATTCATGTAAATTATTTTTGTTATATTATTACGTTATCAGACTCAAATGCTCAAAAAATACCGATATCCTAAAATAACCCTTATAATAACAGTGTTAAGGATCATGAATCAGCAAGTTATGTACTGTGTAATGTGTATTTTGATTTCTATACATATGATACTCGTATAGCTGTAAGGGTTGATTCTACCTCCGATGTAAAGGGAGTGAGGGGATGAAACTGCGCGGAACGTACACTGGGACGACTTTTAACGTGATTAAACATGTGACATATGGAATTCAGATTGTATTGCTTGAAAGCTAGCCTGTTGGATAGGTTTTTCTTTTAATTTTAAATGATATTTATAACTTGTAGTTTTATTGAATACTAGCAGAACCCGCGGCTTCGCCCGCGATCAAACTTTATTACTTGCAGAAATAAGGAAAACAAATTTCATTTTAGCGATCGTAACTCTAAATATCCAATATCTTAAAATATGTTACGTGTATATTCTGTAAATAAATTTGCACTTTAGGTATTTAGCAAGCTCTACTACCTGTATTTTTTCAAAAAATAAAATGATATTTTTATTGTTTTAGTTGTCATTTAAAAGGTAAATATCATTTTCCATGCATCAATTACAGAGTTTTATACAGACTTTTATCCCCTATTTGACAGCCTTATGGGATGAATTTCAAAAAATGCTGAAATACGTATTCATTTAATTGTATTCAAGAGCATTAATACCAAGTTTCAAGTAATTCTGATCATAAATAATTGTTTGCCCATATAAACTTTATCACCCCCTTTTACCCTCTTAAGGGATAAATTTCAAAAAAAATCTAATACATATATTTCTAAATTTTTATCTTAAAGCTAAATACTACTTTCTGTGCATTTCGCGTTAAGAATGACAGAGTTTCATACAATCTTATATCACCTATTTTACCCCCTTAGGGGATGAATTTTGGAAAATCCTTTCTTAGCGGATGCCTACATTGTATAAGAAACATGTCCTCCAAATTTCACGTTCCTACGACCAGCGGTTTAGGCTGTGCGTTGATCGATCAGTCAGTCAGTCAGGACAAAGCATTTTATGTATATATAGATTTTATTTCATTTAATATAAAAATCCGAGTAACTAGATTTTGAAATAGAAGAGTTTTGAAAATGTACGTTCATGTTACGTTTATCTTTCAATTTCCTTATGTATTTGAAATAAAATTTAAATTAATCACAAAAAAAAAATATTTTTAGTACTTTTTAGTAGAATATAAATTTTAATAGAATAGAATACCTAGTGTAATGGAGGAAGTGTTACTTTATATTATATGCTAAGCTCAAAAGTTAGTTTTACCAAAAAAAAAACCCTTTGAATTAAACTGTTACATAATATGTGACGTATTTTGAGATCTAGAAAGCCAGAGAAAATAGACAAGTCCAAGGTTTTCATACAATACGTATGTACATATATTGAATTAAGACAATATAGAAACAAGTAGGTACAGAAAGTCATTGTCTAATATGACTTTCGATAATCGATATCTTTAATATAAATAAAGTATATGAAGATAGCGCGTATTTTCCTCCTTCCCATAAAATTTTAGCGATAGCGATACGAACGATAGAATGCCAAATCGTTCAAGCATCAAGATGTTTTGTCGCTATACGGAATGACAATAAGAAACAAAATAAAACGGATGCTATTATCTATCGATCGAATGGAAGCATCAGAGCGTATCTATTTGTGAATTGTTCAATTTACCTGAGTAATCTTTTGTATATAAAGTTTCTATCTGGTCAAGTGACTGCATAATATGAGATTCTAGGTTTGAATTGCAGTCCAATCAGACGAGTCATTTAAAGAATTACTTAGTAGCAATTCGGAATGTGCTCAAAAAGATGGTGTGGTCTTTGTTCCTACGCTTTAAGTGTCGGCTTTGAATTAAAGACAAAAAACTTACCGTTATTTGAATTATATCTATAAATAATTTAAAAAGCGTTATTTGAATTATATATATAAATAATCTACAAATAATTTAAAAAATCATATTTTGTACTACTAAGGACTTATTCATCGGTAGGATCATTCTATTTTCTTTAGAAAAATACCTATTTCATAATGTCTCGTGCACGTTTGTACAAAGGATTCGGAGTAGCGAAAGAGGAAAATCCGTTACAGATCATTTGATATATAATTTATTGTTCCACATACATTTTATGGGATTCGATAGACATAAGCTTTTAGGTATAAAAAGCTTAAAAGCTTTTTTTATTTAACCAAAGCTTTCAAAGTTTGAGATCGATTTGGGACCATTTTTAGTCTTACCTTCTTTCGCTTTTTAGATAGAGTAACAGCTCAATCTGGTAGTGATTAAGGTTGTAACCGTCAGATTTCGTCTCGTCTCGTCAGACTCGATTTGATTGACTCGCACTGATTCCGCCGACGCGGATGAAATATCAAATTTTAACGGCCTCGCCATGGATCATATAACGGTCGTTTTCTAAGGTTTTGCAGTTATTTAAGGCAAAAATCGAGATTTCACTAGTCCAAGCTTTAAATAAAGCGTTCTTTTGAGATTATTTCCTCCAGAAACAAGGGTTCTCCCCTGGCTGTCTTCTCAAAGCGAATTTTATAACAAGCCTTTCTGTGAAACGGCGCCTTGACAGGTTCGAACAAATTAGACAGATAATAAATTGGACAACATTAATCAGTTCCCCATCCAATTTAAAGATTTTTTTCTGGAATTTATTCCCTTATAATTTATAAAACAAAAAATTAAAAGAAATCTAATAAAGTATGGATGAACTAGAAAGTTAAATATATAGAGGAAATAAGACCAACTTGGGTTAAGAATGAAAATGAGGGCATGCCATTGTAAATTAAAAAAACGTCATAGCAAATCTAGTAATGGAAGCACGATGTACTCGGGACTAATGGACCCTAATAGCTGGTCACTATTGTGCTGTACAACGAGCACTTTTAATTAACTTAATGTGAACAACTTTTGCTAAAATACTACAAAAATAACTAAATATACAAATATTTTAAGGTTATATCTATCGCTGTGATGTGGTATTGTTAAAAAATATTTTTTGGTGTAATCTGTACGTATGTGATTCTTGCATTATTTATTCTTATATAATATATGTATAAATAATTTTTACTAATATTGTAACTGTATATCTGTATAATAAATATTATAAATGTGAAAGTTTGTGAGTATGGATGTTTGTTACTCTTTCACGCCAGAACTGCTGAACGGATCTTGATGAGTCACAGAGATAGATTATAGTCTGGAATAACACATAGGCTACTTTTTATCCCAGAAAAATGTACGGTTCCAGTGTAATAATTTATTTATTTGACTGCCATTGCCTTATGCGATAATGAAGCATCGGATCAAAATGATTTTTTTTTATAGAAATAATTTATATACCGGAGAATGACCTCGTTATATCAATGTAGAATGTAAAACTAGCGTAGCGAAGCGAGGTCGGATCTTTATACCTATACCCATGAGGTCGAAACCACCCATCACGAACGAACAAAGCAAAATTAGTTCATATAAATGTCAATAGCGACATCTATTGTCTATTCAAGCAAACAAAATAGCCTGAAGAATAGCCTGAATTAGCGCTAACCAATTTGTATGGGATGGGTCATCCGTATTAGAATAGTATTATATCATCTGTGGTATCTATATATATAAAACAAAGTCGTGTTAGTTACACCATTTATAACTCAAGAACGGCTGGACCAATTTTTATGATATTCGATTTTTTGGATATCTCTTAGTCCGGAATAGGGTAATAACTAATAAGTATTAAAACATCAGAAAAATTAACGAAAAAAAAATTTATATGGCTTACGCTGACTAATAACTATTTATATCTATTTAAAATGTACCTAGCGACGAAGCCGAGCGAAGCGAGGGCGAGCCGCTAGTATCTAATAAAAATGTTAATGCACATTTTTAAAGAACTGCTAAAGTATTATTTTACATTTGAAAGTTGTTGTAAGTCATTTGAACAATAATTCTATTTTTTGCAAGTTATTAAAAAAAAAATATCTTTTAATATATAGTTTATAATAAAATATAGAAGTCGATATTGTAAGTTAATATTAGTTCAGCAGAACAAGGGTAATTCAATAACTCTGGAGCAAACTCAATCACCGACTAGGAACTTCAATTTCCATTTGAAATATTGAATCAAATAGCGTAGGAGTCTTTATATTACTTTTTATTTCAATGATATTAATATAATTGATTGCTGATTTATTATCTTTTATGTTATTGAAATCATTGTGTTATTGAAATTATTAACTTATTAGCATTTTTCTCCATAAAAGTTAAAAGTCCAAGGCAACTAATAAGAAAAATTATCAGAATTATATTCCCATACATATTGACTTACAATATATATTTCATTTATTCTCCATATTAGAACATACTATGTATGTTATTTTACATAAAATCTGCAGAAAGTCCTTTACTATTCTCGTATATAACAACTATCTAGATGTAAGTTTTGTTTTATTTAATTTTCAGTTCGATCGAACTTTATAACAAGACGTCAGTAACTTGGGTACTTAAGCCGCGAAGCCGCCCTCACTATCTCAACTTCTCTCAAAGACGTTATAGTTTGTACAATAAATAACATCATATTTCAAATTGTTTCAATGTTTTAGTATAAACTATGCAATGGAAAGTGGATATTTTTATATGAAGGTTGAATGTTATACCTATTTAACTGACTACAAAAAAAGGAGGTACATAATTCGGGTGTGTTTTTGTGTCACGCAATATCTTCGTTATTAGCGAGCTAATTTTCATGATTTTTTATGTTGGTTAAGTTAAGTTAAGTTATAAAGGTGATATAAATGATCAAATCAATTTGGTTTAAATAGTAATTTTGAAATTCGTATACATTTTTTAATTAAAAAATAATTGTTTAGTTTTTAATATGAATGGCAGGAATGAAAATTGAAAGCTTATAGCTTTCAATCTAAAGTCTATATATTCAGAAGAAATTATGTTCACGTTTTCCATTACACATTATAAATACATGGTATTACAAGTAAAATCCAATAAGATTATCGCTACATAGTATAAAACAAAGTCGCTTCCCGCTGTCTGTCTGTCCCTATGTACGCTTAGATCTTTAAAACTAGCAACGGATTTTGATGCGGTTTTTTAAAAGATAGAGTAATTCAAGAGGAAGGTTTATATGTATAATACATGCATATTATAGTATGAAAAGCCGAGAAATTCAAAGATTTGTATTTCATACTAACTTTTAAAATGTACCTAGGACTAACCCGAGCGAAGTAAGGGTGAGTCGCTAGTTAATAATAAGTTGAATTATTTATTCTTAGACGCTATGAGTTGAATTTAAACAAGGACTAGGTATATTATATTTCTTATAGAGGACTTCAATTGACCTTTCAAAACTTCCACAGTACGATGGAAGTAAAAGTATTCGTAAGTAAGGATAAGTGTGAAGAAGTACAAAAAGATGGTAACTTTGGAAACGATAAAAGAAAGTTCTAACTTTTCAACATACACTATGACAGTGCAAAGATATTTTTTGTAGCATGCATTTTACTTGTGTTTTAATTTATAAATGTAGCAATGGCTGTATTAAGATATTACGTGTATATATAAATAAAAGTCTTAGAGGAATGTTCTTTATGAATTAAAACAATAATCTTATAAATGTGAAAGTTTGTTTGTGTGAACGTTTGTTACTCCTTCCCGCTGAAACGGCTTGACGAATTTGAGTGAATTTTGTACAGAGATAGCTTATGACTTAGAGAAACACATAGGTTACTAAGGTTAACTGTATATAATCTTATAAAAATGGGTGCGTCTAACCTTTACGCGCTGTTGAAGTAAAACTTCTTTGGCAAATATCGCAATTAAATTAAAACAAATCAATAATTAAATAAGGCAGGCATTTTACAATCATATATTTATAGAATTTCATATACGGAAAGAATATAATATATATTTGTCAGGCAATAACAACGGGATAGAATACATTGCCATGTTGCCATGGTAACATAGCAACATGGCAATGTATTCTATCTCATTCTCTCGCCAGTTTAATCCTATATATTTATGTGTTTGTCTCTTTTTAGTGTCGCATTTTCGTTTTATCGAGTTTCAAATCACAACGATTCTAAAGAAGTTTTACTTCAATAAATAATATAGGCACCTAGGGTGACACTGGCAAAGCGAGGAAAATTAGCTAGTCTGTAGATAAAGTATCTTTAAGATTCGTCTATCTTTTCTAGTTATTTTATGAACTATGTATCTACGCCATTTTCATGACGTCATTTTTCTTTAGAGAGACAAAAAAAAAATCTCTCACAGTTAACTAATATATAACTCCTTAGATCTTTCTTTTATTTAGGGTTTTAAATTACGGCACGTTGTAAGTTTTTATTTATTAAACACGAGTAATATATGACTAAATGTGTTTTAATTATAAATAGTAAATTTTTCCTATGTATGTAAATGTGAATTATTCCAATTGCATGAATTGCACTTTGTATAGCATTACTGCTCAAAATCATGCAAACTGCACATTAACTATTTCTAGAAATAACTAAAACTTCTGACGCTTTCTAACAAGATTGTATTTTATTAACGACATTTGCACTATATGTCAGCTAAATTTGCAATTATAACACACACTAGCAGTACCCGCGGCCTCGCTCGTGCTAAAACTACAAAAAGACTAGAAAGGTAGGTTTCATACAAACTTTCATCCCCTATTTTACTTTCTTATGGGATGAGTTTCGAAAAATTTTAAAACACGTATTTATTCAATTATATTGAAGAGTTAATACCAAGTTTGAAGTAATTCTGATCATAAATATTTTTTGGGTTGTATCATGATGTGTTTTCTCGTGGGAATGAGATAATCTTCCGCGGTAAAAAGTAGCCTATCTCATCCTTCAGCCTTCCAACTATCTCCACACAAAAAATCACGCCAATTGTGTATTGACGTGAAAGAAAGACAAACAAACAAATACGAAAAAAGTTAGAAATATAAAAAGGATAGGAAATTTAATTTAAAAGAGAAAAGATTTCTATAGTGTTTTACGTAGGATGAGTACGTTCTGGAAATATTGAATAAAACGCGTTTTTGGCGATAGTGGCACCAGCGTCTCTCGATCGACCCCTCAAACTTGGCTTTAGGCTTCTGCCCCTTTATGGAATGGCATTATCGCGGAAATTGCTTTGTTTTATATAGATTTCGCCATTTTTTTTTTCTATATTGATTTACCCTCACTTACATTACACTAACTGTACATTTTTCCGGGATAAAAAGTAGCCTATGTGCTATTCCAGATTATAATCTATCTCTGTGCCAAATTCCATTCAGATCCGTTCAGCCGTTCTGGCGTGATTGAGTAACAAACATCCATCCAAACATCAAAACTTTCACATTTATAGTATGAGTAAGTTATATAACTTGTGGCAAATATTACTTTATTTTAATAGTTTATCTGTGAATCAAATCTCATCCGTCCAGACGTTTGAATAGAAAGGAGTTACATACGTACACTTATACAAACTTTTGTAAGTATAATAGTTGCGTGACCAATATAAACTCCGTAATCAAAGTTTACCACGGTTGTCCGTAGAGATTATATCAATCTCAATTCTGTCATCCCACTGTAGTGTATGACGTTAATAATTCTAGTAATATTGACTGTATCCGAATTGATTTAACGTTTCGGTCAAAGGTGTCTTAGGAGCCCGTAAATGTTTAATGTAAGATTGGTTTTCGTGATTCCGACGGGATTGCTTTAACGACGGGTCTCGAAAAAATTTAGTATTGTGTTGATTATTTAAGCGTTTGTGTCTTTGGTCTAGTGGTTAGCACGATTCAGAGATTTCGATGGGTTCGAATCCCGGGTCAGATCAAATTGAGATTTTTTCTTAAGAAGAGCACGTGTTTTCGTGATTCCGATGGGGTTGCTTTAACGACGGGTTACGTAAAAATTAGGTATTGTGTTGATTATTTACCCGTTTGCCTCTTTGGTCTAGTGGTTAGAATGCACGACTGTAAGTACGGAGATTTCGATGGGTTCGAATCTCGGGTCAGATCAAATTGAGATTTTCTCTTAAGAAAAGCACGTAAAGTCGGTCTTGCGTCTGATCTCGCAATGTTCGTATCATAGTATTGCTTTAAAGGAGTTTGGAGTGTGAAAGGGATACAGAGTTCATTTCTGTTTCCGCGTATGTTTATGCACTATTTATTCTCCAGCCCACATGGCTGGTGCATAGAGGATTTAGAAGAGAGAGACAAAATTATTTTTAATGCCGGCTAAGATGAATGGATTTTTTCAAGGTAGACGATAGAAAATGTGGTATAAGCTATTTTTATCATAATTGTAAAACGCAGGTGATTAAAATTTTTTATGAACCGAAACTTATTGCGATAAATAGAAACCACAAACAATTACCATAAATAGTCATGGGTGTTTATATTTATAATATTTATGTATTTAAAGTTATATATGTGTAGTGTATCAACTATCTGGTATCCATAACACAGGCCTCGTAGCTTACCATGGAACTACATGGTGCTGTGTGTTAATATTCCAAAATGTTTTATTCATTTATAGAATAAAGCTGTAGGTTTCTATTATTCCACAGTATTTAATATTGTCGATATTTAAATTATTAGCATTGCTGTTATTGCAAAGTTTAAAATGAACCTATCACAATATATGCCCTTCGAAATACCTATGAAAGAAATGAGATTACGAGCACATTTCGTTGGAGGTTTAAATCCATAAGCTCCGAAAGATGTAAGGCTTGTGTCCAATTGAAAAAGGTTTTTCAATTAATTCCCTCCACCCGACCGCTATTGGTATCGTATTGACCCAATTTTGCTTCAACACTGACCTTTCAACGTTTTATGTAAAGCGTTTAAATTGCCTTCTCGTTGACTTTATTTTATGTCGTGATGAATGCGATTTGGTATTCAATATCATCGGAAATTATAGATTTTTTGGAGAAACGAAAAAAAGGAAGAACGTAACGTAACGTATGTGTTATTCACTAGCAGAACCCGCAGCTTCGCCCGCGTTCAAAGTATGGAAAAACAAACTTTTCTTTGCTTCCCTATAATGTATGGAAGTCTGCCCGATTTGTTGACATTTATGATTACTAGTAGTAGCATGATGATATATAGCCTATAGCCTTCCTCAATAAACGGGCTATCAAATGCAAAAAGAATTTTTCAAATCGGATTAGTAGTTCCTGAAATTAGCGCGCTCAAACAAACAAACAAACAAACTTTGCCTCTTTATAATATTAGTATAGATAATGCTAGCTTTTTTGGCTTATGGGTCTATTCGCAGAGTTCGTATGTGCAAAACTAGAGATTTAACCTCGCTTCACTCGTGTCGTGTGTTGAGTTTCTCAATGACATAATGAATGTGTTTACTTCATCCAATTACGTCCAGCGGTTTCAGCCAGAGGTTTAATAAAAACTTAGTAGTGTGACCATTTCAAATTGGACTGGTACGTAGATTATCATATTTAAACAGACAAAAAGATATAACGAAATGATTCATGATATAACGAAAAATTATTTAAATTATGAATATAAAGTAAGAAAACTAACATTCAAACAAGACAGAATTATAATAACTTTTAGTTTTAATCTTCTAAATTTTACTCGTGCGCAAAAATAACTCTTAAAACTCTGATGATGGATGGGTAAAATTTTACATTTTTGGTTCACTACATCAGTCTTCGTTTCTCGTATATCTTTTACATTGTAAAAGTTTGGGCTTTCTTTCTTTTTTCTTCTTCTTGTTTTAAAGTTTCTAATTCAATGTGAACCAATTAGTTATCTATATATCTATATGTATAATAAAATTATAACTGAGTCGAATCTGTACATAAAATATTTTTTTGGAAAATATTATTGAAATAGACATTATTATCGATGTATCGAATCTATAGTTTTAAAATTTTTGTCTGTCTGTCTGACTGGGAACGCATTACAAGAAAACCACTGGACAGATTTTGATGATATTTTGTATGATGATAGCTATTTATCCGGGTCAACATGTAGGATACTTTTTACTGCGGGAAAATATCTCATTTCTGAAAATTCTAAGCTAACCGTTAAAACGTACCTAGAGGCGAACCCCGAGTGAAGGTGAGTCGCTAGTTGATAATATTCCAAGACTACAAAGTTCATTATGATTGTATGTATATATTTTCTACGCATGATATAAAAGCGGAGTGAAGGTTACTGAGATATGAGCTTTATATTCACTCGCACTTGTTAATCAATTGTGAACGAGCTAACGTGGCATAATAAATAAATACGTTGGGACATCAACACAGCACCATCTAGTTCCATTGTAAGCTACGAAGCCTGTGTTATGGATACCAGATAGTTGATACATTACACATATGTTACAAAAAATCCATACATATCTATACATATAATAAAATTGTAACTAAGCCGAATCTGTACATTAAATATTTTTTGGAAAATCTTATTGAAATAGACTTTATTATCGATACAGAAGCCAAATCTATCGTTTTTAGAATTTTTGTCTGTCTGTCTGTCTGTCTGTCTGACTGTCTGTCTGTCTGTCTGTCTGTCTGTCTGTTACCGCATCACAGGAAAACCACTGGACAGATTTTGATGAAATTGTGTACGATGATAGCTGGTTATCCGCAGTGCCGGATTTACCTATGACGGGGCCCCAAGCAATTTCAGGTTTTTGGGGCCCTCATTCTGACATTAACCCCCCCCCCCCCCCCCCGAATATTACAAAATAATAAATAACCAGTTAATTTTGCAAAATCAATATATTATTCAGTTTACTTATAATTTACTAACTAAATTACAACTTTTTCCTACTTTTCTCAGTCGCAAATTGATGAATGACATCATCAAAGTCAAGTCAAGTTTTCAAAATTTTGCAAATTTTGGGGCCCCTGTCCAAGCGGGGCCCCAAGCAATTGCTTCCTTTGCTTCCCGGTAAATCCGCCACTGGTTATCCGGGTCAACATATAGGATACTTTTTACTGCGGGAAAATATCTCATCTCTGAGCTAAACGGTAAAACGTAACTAGGGACGAACCCGAGCGGAGCGAGGGTGAGTTGCTAGTTATAAATATAAATACCCATGACTGGAGTACAAACATTCGTGTTCATTACACAAATTAATGCTTACAGTGGAACTCGAACCCGCGACCGCTGGCACTGCAAGTAGGATCACTACAAACTGAGCCAAACGTGAATCGTCAATAATAAAAATATACGCAATTGTTACCTAACAAATTTACATTTAATCAATGAATACTCCTTTCATATCTCATTTCACGCTGAATTGTTAAACCTCTCCAGCTTTCACACATTGTACGTATTCATTCGACGTTCATACGTTTAACATAAGTATATATACACTACAGTCAATCGAGATTGGCATTTAATATTACGCGATTTCGATACTTCATGTATCATTCTGAAAACGATATGAATATATAATGAGGAAAATTCACTATAGTCTTATTTTGTGTGATATAATTTTAATAAAAGTTTTTACGTTGAGCTTTTTTATAATTTTTTCTTTGGAAATGTAGTGTTTTTATATATTAATCTTGATTAATATAAATTATTTTTATTATATTAATATAATCAGTAATTTATTTGCAACAGTTAAAGGTAATACGGCTCACTTAATATTTCAAGTGTAGCGGTTACAAATCTCTTGTGTCTTTGATTTTTTATTATGGGAATCATCTTTACCTATTAATATTATAAATGTGAAAGTTTGTGAGTATGGATGTTTGTTACTCTTTCACGCCAGAACGGCTGAACGGATCTGTATGAAATTTGGCACAGAGATAGATTATAGTCTGGAATAACACATAGGCTACTTTTTATTCCGGAAAAATGTACGGTTCCCCTGGGATAGGTTTGCTTTTGTTTTCCTAGAGGCGAACCCTAACGAAGAGAGGGAGGGTGAGCCGCTAGTTCATAATATGTATTTTTACCAAAAATGAGAGAACTAATATTTTATTTAAAAGATACTATGCCATAGAAGTGAGACATTAAAGACTTGTGAATATACACTATGATATCGTTATACAAAACTCATTGACTAATTACATTAAGTAAGCATCTTGGCTATATTTACGTCGTATGTACTCGGAATATAAGCAACTAGCGAATCCCTTCGCTTCGCTCAGGTTCTTCCCTAAATGTAAACATTATTTTTATATACAGGCAACGATTTAGCCAGTACAGGCTGCGCAGGCTTTTGAAACTGAAAACTTCTTTAAATCAAAATAGAATTGCCTATATCCGTCTGGGATAGTGTAACTTTTTATTAGTGAAAGATTTTTTTAATAGGTTTAGTAGTTCCAGAGATTAACCCCCTCCCCCCCTCCCTCCCCCCTCTCCCCTTTTTTTATTCTTGGGGAAACCTCTACGGGTGCCCGTGCTCGGGAGGCGCGCGGGGTATGTGGGACTCCTGCCCCGATAAGTGCGACAGACTACCCACTAAAACCACCACGGTGATCCCGTTCGTCAGAATCGACAGGACGATGTGCCGGGATCACTTTCATTAGCACATCATCCTCCCCCGGGGACCGTGCCCGTGTCAAGTGGTGAATCCCCCGTATCCATCCACCCGACGGTCCTCAATTAACAGATTACCCCCTACATACAAACAAAGTTCGAATCCAAATTTACTTAAATACGTAAACGTGAGGAACTAAATATATCTTCGTTATTACCGCCTACGATTTTGTTTGTCTACGTCAAATTAATATCAATATCGAAAGCATTTATCACTTAATCAAACTGAATGTTCCGTACTCCCACGCCATTGGTTTTGAGGCATACTCTGATAACGTCAAATATTCAATACATTGTATTTATTGTTATATACGAATATGTTTAGAATTAAAATCAACAAATATAGTAAGGTACTCTGGTACCATTTTTGAATTTTCAAAATCATTTTTGTAAATTTGTAGGTAGGCACTGTCTAACAAGTATATAACCCTTTTGAGATGTCTAACACCTTAGTCTCTCCCGTGACCATGATTGCTGTAAAGTATTCGAAACGTCGGGAACCAAAAATCAAAATAAATCCGCGAAATAATCCGAAAAGATAGTTTTATTTAAAATGTCAAATATTCGCGTAAGTCTAAGAAAGTATTATGTATACAATACTTAAATGTGTGTCATGAAACAATCTATGTTTTTATTTATAACTTAGAAAAACCAAGTAAATAAATACTAGGTTTTTGAAAAATTTAGGTCACTTAATCCTTACAGTAATCTATACATATAATAAAATTATAACTAAGCCGAATCTGTACATTAAATATTTTTTGGAAAATCTTATTGAAATAGACATTATTATCGATACAGAGGTCGAATCTATAGATTTTAGATTTTTTGTCTGTCTGTCTATTACCGCATCACAAAAAAACCACTGGAGGGATTTTGGTGAAATTTGGTATGGTGATATTTTTTCCGCGGGAAAATATCTCATCTCTGAGCTAAACGTTAAAACGTAACGAGGGAGGAACCCAAGCGGAGCAGGGTGAGTCGCTAGTTTGAATATAAGTCTATTTCATTTTGCATTCTAAATTGTCACATGAGTGTGATAGTATTGATTTTTTACTGCTATTTCTTTAGCCTCCTTTTTGCTCACAATGAGTCTTCGAACAATGTCCTATTTTTAGACAGCGACATTCTATTTTATGTCGACTGTATTATCTCAGAGAAGCAGGGTGCGTTAATTAGATGGCTGTCTTATTTAGGATTGACTTATTATGTACTGTTAATTAGATATTTTTAGACCTACCCTCGCTTCGCTTGAGTGTGTCCCAAAGTGCCTAAACAGCCTTTGTGTTATTATTTCTGTGTTGCGACTATAGCTTGAACTGGAGGTCACTGAAAATCAGCTATGGGGCTAAAATCCCACTAGAGTCTGACTGACCGTTTTGCACCATTGCACCGCTATACACTTTGGTAACTTTAATTAAATGTAGTGGCTCGTTTGCATTGATAGTTGGTTTATGTTGTTTTTATAATTCTGTGGTATTAATAAACAAATTGTTGTGTGTGTTTGTATCTATGTGGTAGGTGCCAGAGTACCTACTATGACCTAGAGGTCATAGTCTAAATGTATAAAAAATAACATCCAAATCCGTTCAGTTGTTTAAGCATGAAAAAGTATCAAATATATTCATACACAATACAAGTAAAAATGTCGCATTTACATTTAATAGTAGTCCCATAAATCACATGTCTACTTTTACGGTTTTTTTTTACTTAGTCAAGTTGTACAGTGGAAATGCCAGCGATATTTGTAGATAGGGACGTTTGACCTTGTTTCTCAAATAAGCCGGTTCGTACGTCAACTTTGAACCGGGTCAAGTCTTTTTGGACTCGACTTAGAATTCATCAAACTTACAGCTAACGTTATAGGCATATTTCATTTATAAGTATGTATTATGTAAGAGATGGATGCGCCAGTAATTAAAGTAGTAATTGATGTTTCTGCAAAATCTACAGTAAATGTAATGTACAGTAAAACAGACATGTTTGGCTCAGTTTGTGGTGACCCTACTTGCTGTGTCAGCGGTCGCGGGTTCCAGCCAGGCTGGGGGCATTCATTTGTGTGATGAGCACGAATGTTTGTACTCCAGTCATGGATGTTTATATTTATAATATGTACGTATTTAAAGTTATATATGTGTAGTGTATCAACTATCTGGTATCCATAACATAAGCCTCGTAGTTTACCATGGAACTAGATGGTGCTGTGTGTTAATGTCATAAAAAAAAAAGAATATAAGAGATTTCTATATAATTTGTTTGTTTTTGTGTAACAACATTTACTCTTATAATACTTGAGAACTTCTTCACTGCCTTATTATGGTAATGTTTAGTTTGTTCTTGCAACGGGTCATTAATAACTGTAATGTACCGCGTATAATTAATGTCCCCTCTCTCTACGAATGTTAGTGAATTGTTCAATTTTCTTCTTACTAATACAGACTTGCAAATTTTAATACAAATTACTTTTTAGCTAGCAGACGCTTTCTAACTTTGTCAAAAGTAAGTAAACTGTAGGGTTAGAATTTTTAATTTTAAATGTAACTGTGTTTTAACTGTCTTATTTTAAAATAGTTTTATAAAAACATTTATTATATTGAATGTAATAATATTTATTCAATTCAATGCTATTGTTAATGGCTTCAATGCCAATTGAGCACGGATTACTTTGCCAATGTCACGTCGGAAATATTTATTGTGTTTATTAAATTGAAATGATGTCCTCCTGAACAATTTCTGTCATGGTGATAAATCTCTCTGAGACTAGTCATATACCTACTCGGGAAATAATATAATGCATTATGTATTAATTTTACTCTTAAAGCCTGATGGGAACATATTACGACACAACTAGTGAGAGCCCAAACTTAATCCTAAGAGTTTTACGTGCTCTCCGAGGCAGAGGTTTAATAAGAATTTCTTGACAGAAAACCCAATAAAGTTCCGAAGCTCGAACCCAGAATCCCTGGATCTGCAAGCGTACGTGTTACCATTTAACATTAATCCAAAAAAAAATTACACCTACAAATAAAAATTGAAGATTTTAACGCTCTGTTTAAATACCTTTTAAGAGATATTTACTTAACTCAGACGTAAAACAGAGGTTCATATATTCTGGGATCATTAGGTAAATATCATGAACTTTTTTTATATTCAAGATATTTAATTCTGTATTAAAATTTTACCAGAAACGGTACACCGACAGAATAATTATTCTATCCTTAGGTGTCCACCCCATTGTTTTTGAAATTTATATGTGAAACCGTAGAGATATAATGTATTCAGCCCTTTTTGCCGTCCCATTGCTGGGCACAGGCCTCCCTTCAGTACGAGGGGGATCAGGCCATAGTCCACCACGCTGGCCAAGTGCGGGTTGGCGGACTTCACGTGTCTTTTGAAAGGTTGCTAGGTTCTCTCAGACATGCAGGTTTCCTCACGATGTTTTCCTTCATCGTTAAGACAATAATGTTGGAAATGATTCGCACATGAAAGTATAAGAGGTGCGAAACCCGGGATTTGGACCCGCTTCGCTCAGTTTCCCAAGCAAGCACGTTACTACTGGGTTACCACTGTCTCCCAAGAGATATAATCTCTTCATTAAATAAAAAAAATGACAATTGAATTCATTTGGCAAGCGTAACATACACACAAAAATAAATTTCGTTTGTAATTAGACAAATTTGTCTAACAATAATCGAATACTATTAAGAGTAGGTATTTCACAATAATTGGTAATTAAATTAATATATAGTTCTAGAACTACAGTTGGGAACTGACCAGTCTCGCTACAATATCTGGAGTGAATCGATTTTGTTCTCCCATTTCGGGGGTAAGTCAATACTCCAAGTAGTAAGTGGTTTGCCTAATCTTGTATAGTAAGTGAAAAGGGTGGTCTATGTTGACTGAACTTAACATTTTAGTATATACCTAGGGACGTACACGTACAGCTTATATATTATACTTTGAAATTATGTCATCTAATATATAAATGTCTCGTGTCACGGTGTTTGTGGTCGCACTTTCTACGAAACGGCTCGACCGATTTGATTTTTTTTTTTGTATATTTGGTAGGTATGAAAATAGGTCGTGAAGTATTTTTCACCCTCCTACATCCACCCCCACGATTTATATGGCAGAACCTTTGTCGGGTCAGCTAGCAACTTATAATATTTTATATGTAATACCGCTTATAAAGGTATTGTTTAAAGGAGTAAGGGTAGGATTTTTAGTTCCGCTTAATTTCTTTCACCAGATCTTCAAGACGGAGTTTTTCTTTCTGAACTGCTAGTAGGCTCATAATGATCGTAAGGAATTATAGCTAGTTAATACTGAAAAAAAAAATATAATTGAGTGATTGATCTACACATTTAAGCTTTTATAATGATAGCAAAGCAGCGTCTCTTTTTTTTATAACAAAATGAAAATTTAATACTATGAGTGAATCGAGTCTAAGATGAAATTTTAACAAAACGTTGTTAGTCAGTCTCTCCCATGACCATGATTGAAAGCATTCGAAACGTCGGGAACGAAAAATCAAAATAAATCGCGAAAAATTGTTGGTACGAGTATATCGAAACACTCTACATTTATTGCTTAAAACATATGTGCCTAAAGGTCCCATTGCGGGAAGATTGAAAGAGCAAGGATTTAATATCGATAGCCTTTTTTCTGACTGTTACGGTAGAAACAAGGGTCGTACGCCATAGGAAATATATAGCCTGGTTTATTTGTTAGGTCTACACGGCTTTTATTTATTAGATCTCAGCAAACAGTTTGTCCACTGTTTCCGAGGCATTTTCTTATTGAGTATATGTTCTAGATAGTTTAGTGGCATAAGGATTTATAATATGTATGTATTTAAAGTTATATACGTGTGGTGTATCAACTATCTGGTATCCATAACACAAGCCTCGTAGCTTACCATGGAATAAGATGGTGCAATGTGTTAATATCCCAAAATATAAGGAAAAGTCATTTTGTTGCGTAAAGCTAAAATTCTTTTTATTTTGACATTACTCTTTTTTTTTGTCTTTAAAATCGCTTTAGTGTATACAGTCGTGTGCAATTCGTTTTATATCTCGAAACCCAGCTATATATAATAAATAGATTTGGATTTTTTCGGATTTTTTGAATTTCTTATGCTAAAAAGTAAAAACTTTACCTTTTGAAACCTTCCGCTAATGTAACTGTACCTTCTGTAATGTTATAACTGGGTCCCGTCATTTTTCATTTATAATGATTAATTCCACTGGACTTATATTGTTTTATGATAATCGGACATGCTATAAATATGTATTAAATGAGATTGTTTTGTTGGTGTTGTCCTCCAGCCTCCAGGCTACAAGTATGAAGCCACTGTAATACTGCGTTTATTTGCCTAATTGCAAACATCATTTATTCATAACCTTCCCGGACTTAAATACCTCTCTAAAGCACTAAAGATTAATTATTCAAAAGCCTCCAACAAAAACCTTTTTGCAAGACGAATTGGATATAATTTTTAACGTTTAATCTTAATGATTGTCTTATTATTTCAATTTTTGTATTGTATTCGATACTTTATATTCGTTAAGTATCTCAAATTGGTGTTAATACTGCACAAAAGACAATAACTCATCTTGAGACAAAAGTTTTATAATTTTGTTAGCCGAAAGTCGTTAAGTCGACGCTAAAGTAATTATGAGACGCAAAGTCTTGTAATGGGTATTGGAGAAGTGAGAAATGAGGTCTTCTAATACTATGTATAGTTTTAGCTATGCAAGCTAACTTGTATAATATTATAGTCTATACTAATATTATAAAGTCAGAGTTTGTTTGTTTGTTCGTTTTTTTATTGGAACGCGCTAATCTCAGGAACTACTAATCCCTTTTGAATATTTTTTTTGCATTAGATAACCCATTTATTGAGGAAGGCTATAAGCTATATATCATCGTGCTGCTACCTAAGGGAGTGGAACAGTAATCATAAATGTCAAAAATTAGGCAGACTTCCACACATTATTGTAAAACTATTTATATTATATACATATATACATAAGGAAAACCCGAGCACAGAGATGGTGAGACGCTAGTATCATAAAAAAACGTGTGTGTATACTTATGTACGCACGTTAAAAGTTACACTTCTTTGGCGAAACAACAAAAATAGCTAAAGATTTTATCCCGTATGTCACAACTCTCTGATTTTAAAGGGAATGCAGCTAACTTCTTCATGTCGCCTTCAGCTAACTTCATCATGTCGTCTCTCATATTTTATTCCAAACGTGCCAAAAGAAGTATATAACTTCGATAATTAGAAAACCTAATATTTTCAAGTAAATGAAATAATCTTTTTTATTATCTGATAATCATAACATCAAATTGATGGAAAATAAGATTTTGTTTGAGATTGCGTAATCCGTCTCAACGGATAGACATCTAGGAAGCTGCCTCCAGACGACGTGCGGCGTGGGCGGGAGTCGAGGCATGTAATTTCCATTACTGTCGACTTGAGTCTATTCAAATCTTTTCAGATCACACCTATTGCAAAATCCTACGTTATAATATACTTAGTTGCTTCTTCTTTTATATATTCGCTTATTTATTTTATATGTTACACTTTTTCTATTTATTTTATATTTGAGATTTTTATTAATGTACTAGCGGCTCACCCTCGCTTCGCTCGGGTTCGCTCCTAGATGATTCTTTAAATTGACATGACTTTTTTATTTAGGAACCGATTGAAATAAAACAATGACTAAACTTAATTATTAATGTTAAGTGAACAATACATCAGGGAAAACCGCACCCAAATCGGTTAAGCCGTTTCTAAGATTAGCGCGCACAAACGCACAGACAAACAGACAAATCGACAAACTCAAATATCTTCCATGTACAGACAGCGATTAGTTACAATTTTATTATAATATAATATGTATATAGATGTTATATAATGTAATAAAGCCTCGGTATATTAACAAAGCTGGTATGATTGAATTTGCCTTAACTGAAGTTAGCCATTTATAGAATGTTTATGGTGGTTTGTATTCAGCCCTTTTTAACGTCCCACTGCTGGGAACGGGCCTCCCTTGAATACGAGGGGGATCAACTCGTAGTCCACCAAGCTGGCAAATTGCGGTTTGGCGGACTTCACATGTCTTTCAAAAACTTGCTTAGTTCTCTTATACATTGCGCAAGCGATCCCGTGGCCCTGTCTTTTGCATTAGGGATCACCGTGGTGGTTTTAGTGGGTAGTCTGTCGCGCTTCACGTGGCAGGAGTCCCACATACCCACCCGCAAATAGGTTTCCGTAAATGGGTTTCCCCACGAATTAAAAAAAAAGGTTCTCTTATACATGGTCATGGTTGTCTATCGACATTGTGAAATTGGTTGTATTACAATGAATTAAATTGTAAATCATTTTGGAACAGAACTTTATTGATTGCTTTTTGTATTAAGAAAACTTTCGTTTCTTAACGTCCCCAATTTAGTGGATATTCTTAGATTCTATTTTAAAATCAGCCACCCAGTGAATAAATAACCTGAATTCGATCGGCGATATCGTGGGCGTTGCTCTGAATAGTTTTCTTCGTATGAATTCTAATATCGTTTTCAAGTTAAAGGTCAAGGTTCATTGACTCTTTTATCGCAATTATTCAAGTGCCCGTTTTGATTTTTTTTTACTGTAACACTCTTAGGTTCAAGTTCGACAAATGTTCCAAAGGTTCCAATTAAGCTGGTGAAAACTAAGCTTCACAGCTTAGCACACCGTCGCCAAGTTGCTTGTCTATCGGTTTTCTACAGACTGTACTTCGGGGAGTGTGCCCAAGAGCTCCATGGTCTCATACCGCCATCGCCATTCTTCCATCGGAACACCAGACGTACTGCAGGAAATCATCCTTTCCTGGTTGACATTCCGACCACTCGCACTAAACGCTATTCGTCATCTTTTATAATGCGTACAGCCAAGAAGTGGAATTCCCTGCCTGCGTCTGTTTTTCCGAGTGCGTATAACCTGAAGCTATTCAAGGTGCGTGTTAACAGGCTTCTCCTGGGCAAGCTCGCTAGATCGTAGACCTTATCTATGCCTTCAAGCTAAGATGAAGGTCATGAGTAAGCCCATTTTCAATAAAAAAAAAGGTATACCTAATGCAATACTTTCTTAGATTTACGCAAATATTTGACATTTCAAACGAAATCATGAAGTCACAATTGCTGTAAAGCATTAGGAACGTCGGGAACCAAAAATCAAAATAAATTCCCGAAAAAATTCAGAAAAGATAGTTTTACTTAAAATATACTCGATATGTTCGTTTTTAATTTCATCGATATCGTCATAAAAAGTATTAAATTTACAAATTAAACTGTTATTATACATGTTAGACTTATCAATTTAATGGTATCATAACCTATAACAAGAAATGTGATTGAAAAAAATTCATCTTAAGTTTATCGAGTTTTATCAAGGATTTTGGCTAATCTTAACTCCCCTTGAGTTAAAGGGTTTTGGTTAAGGGGAAAGTTTTCGTTGAAGTATTTTGTGAATGACTTTAATTTGGTATTTTGGACTTAACTCTTTACGGAATTAACAATGGCGTCAGCTGGATCAACTTTGGCATTATACCGATAATACCTTTTCACTGAACGGTTCGTCGAATAAATATCAAAGAAATTCTTAGTTAAAAGCTCTTAATGTAATTTTTTATTAGCTTAGTTATCAGAAAAATACTTAGCGTATTTAAATTATTTTTACTTTTAATTCAAGGTTTAAAAGTTATTTATGTTCTTAATAGTAAAATGCCCGAACCAGGAACGTTTTTCTTTTAGTACAAATGCTTTTTTATTGTTTATACAACGCAAGCACGCTAGATTTTGTTTCTATATTTGCCAAGATTATTGTATTGTGACAGAACTGATAAAATACACGAAGGATTAACGTGTACGTGCGCGTTAAAATACGTAACTCCATATAATGAGCTGACGAATCACACGGCGCGCGCTTCCAACGGCTATCAAATTAAAATTAAATCCGCGTCTCTCATTGGTCGAGCGTTGAGTTCGTGGGGGGCGGGGGTGGGGGGTCTCGATCAATACCATGTTACGTAAGTCGGCGCCTCTCCGACTGTACGCACTGTTAACGCTGAAATAGAATGAGTGTAAACGAACTCGAATAGCTTACTTATGCCTTTGTCTTATATATTTGGGTGTAGGTGACAATTTTTATGATAATATTTGATTTTATTATTACGTTTAATTACCTGTGACAATTTGTTTCTTTTTTTTTCTTTAAATAACACAGTAGAGTCTTAATTTTAAGGTAAGTTATTACGAAGTTATTTGAAAGCGAAATTGTAAGCCTGTTAAATATTCAAAAGCGTTTTAGAAGTTTTACTTCAATAGAATAATATCAGTAGATTTGTATAAATAATTAATTCACAAATTAATAGGTAATTAATTTCAAAGAGTTAGAAAGAGTTAGTCAACAAATTTGATCATTTGTGAAATTGGCACACGTTAATTTCATGATGAAATTGAATTTTTGGAAAGTTATAAATGAAGAAAGATTATGAATGCAAAAGTGTGTTTGTTTGTTTTTTTGTTTGTTTGCTCGTCTTTAGTACAGTGAAGGAACAATGAGTATTTGGTTTTCAATGGTTTATGGGAAGAGATTGATATATGCTTCTTTTTATCCTGAATTCTAAAGTCGTTCTTAAACATTATTTGGTTAAAAATTACAGACTAAAGCGAAGGCTTGTCGTTTGATTTTAATAGATACCGCATAATTTATTTAATTTCATATTGAAATGTATTATTAAATTACATTGTAAGGAATTTTCTTCTGTATTTAGCACATATGTATGTATATACTTACATATGTATTAAGTTACATACACCTATATACTTATACCTATATACATATACCTACTCACATATCTACGTATATGTGTAGCTATTGCATTTCTCAAAGAGAAAAGAGCAAGTGCTACGAGTGTGATTTCAAAACAGATGTGTTTTGATTCTACTGAAATGATAAATCTCTTCATACACACATATTCGTTCTAACATATTTTTATTTAAAAATTGTATAGTAAAATCTCGTGGTGTCGTATCACATCACACTATTTAATTTATGGCTTTTGCAACCGACGCCTTTATGCTGGCACTGTAAAGGTTGTTTTACGATCTTATTCAAATTTATTACGTAAACGGGATGAAATTCTATACCGGAGAATAATCTGTTTATTATTTACTATGTATTTTTGGGTATAGTATCCAATTTGTAAGCGCAAATATTTAGTCAAAAGTACTTTTGACTAAAGAGGTTTTCCCAAACTATAGGTATCTATATCACTTACGTCTGACATGAGTTTTAAAGATATAGTTTAATAAGGTTATTGGTTAATATATGGATTGTGTAAAATAATTAAATTAAGAGTAGGTAAGTTTTGGTAGGAACTGTGACCAACATCACAACACCACACAAAGACGTCTAGAACTTTTAGAAAAAAAATGCTTTAGAAGAATCCAAATGTTAAATGAAAAATCTAAAGGTCTTTGACCGTTTTTGTCGGTCAAAAGTAGTTTTGACCTCGAAAGAGTTCTGACTGTAACATATTATATATTGCTGCAACTACCATACGTTTTTCGCAGGAATAATATGATATTAACATATCTCTGTTGGGTGAGTCGTGACAGTTATAATGTAACAATGTAATTTCAAACACGAATATCACGTGTCATATATTGAGTCGACTAGTATCAAAGGCGGCAATGTGACTTTAAGACAAATGTTGGTAAATTCGAAAAAACGGATTGTTTGTTTCGTATCTCGTTGGTAGTTACAAAACTCATTTAAATAACATCTTCGGTAAATACCAGGATGAATTAATGCTCTATTACCCTAATAATCATTCTATATCATCATTAAATACTATTTTAATTTTGAAGATTTCCGGCTTTGATGCTATTTTTTTAAGTATGCCGTATTTGAAATTGAGTAAGGCACAGATAACCGTTTTTGATACTAAAGATGTTATTCCAGAATTAGGGTTGTCATACAAGCATGGAACGACTCTTTATTTTTTGGGATAGTATGTAATTAAAAAATAATGCATTTGGCAGTTACAAAAAATCTTTAATTAACTTAAAATTAAGTAACTCTAAAAAGTTTTTTGAGTTTTTTTAAACTAAATTTAAAATTATATGCGCATGTCGTTGGCTTCTTCCATGGGCCCTTCACAATAATGTTCTTGAAATTCAGGCGTGTTAAGGTTCTCCTGCGTATCTAATATATCTTTATAAATAGATAATACTGCTATATCTCTCCAATCTGGGCCAAAGTGTTTTTGAAGTAATTTTTTAACATCAGACAATTTATTTTTATTTACGGGTACTACATTAGGTAGCTGTTTAGGTATTATATTACTTAGAGTTTTATTGCGTTGACAAATATTTACTGATTTTCCAAGATCATTTTGATAGTAAAGTTCTCCCCTTACTAGAACATTTCCGGGTATTTTTGAGCGCCTCAGAATAAATCGTTTACATTCTTTAAATGCAATATTCCATGACGTAGTTGGTTTTAAAACTGACTTCACAGCATCTCGCCAGTTGAAAACTGGGCAGTCAGTCCCAAGCTTCATCAACGTTGATGTTTCACCTAAAATGTCTTTTATTACATCAGGATGTAATATTACTTCCATTTTGCGCATTTTTTTCTCAGCAATGCCAAATTGCCGGTCAGCAGGCATAAACGAGTGTCCTGTTACTGGAAACACCAACTCGATTGTTTTTATATATTGATGCTCCAAAAGCCATTTAGAGCATGCACCCACCAGAATACTGTTTTTATTCTGACCGCCGCAACCATCTGCGACCAATCGTATGTTAGTAACGCCGGTCAAATCTGTATGATTAAGTCTATGTGTAATGGCTGAAGCGACTAAGTTCGAATCTTTATTGAATTCATTTTCCATGCAATAATAAGTAAACACACGCTCTTTGCTTAAGGGGATATTGGAAACACCCTCCACCACAGTAAAATTAAAGAAATATAATTGACGCGAATAATATGCCATTTGATCAGGAAGCTTTGGCAAAGGCAGATTTTTTTGACAATCAAAAGATAAAATTTTAAGACCTTTCGAATCATCTTTAAGTTTCTCATAAAAAGCTTTAGCCCTTAAAGAGTGCACATTATTCTCTGTCACAAGTAAAGCTTTCTTATGTGGATCAGTTTCAGAAACAATTTTTCCAGCAAGCTCTAAACACTTTGAACATGCATCAGTTTTTGGCGTTCCAAAGCCTAAATTGTAGCAAGAAATAAAAATGTGACGGAAATACGATAGCTTAACAGCAGCATGCGAATACTCACTATTTTTGTAGATTTTGTACAGCTTGATGATGTTTAAATCTGAGGATAAATATTTTCTTTCAGCCGTCTTTGTTTTCCTGCAGTAATGAGAATCAACACAATTTTTGTATAAAATTATGAATAGATAGTTTTTGTTGTTCAAATAAATGTTCCTTACGATTTCCACCTGGAATAAAATAAAATAACTTAAAATAGATAGGTATCCAAAATTAAAGACCGTACTATTCATAAAATGACAGAAAAGAAACTCTTATTACTTCGCTTCTCATCAATGATTATATCTCCAGCATGAAAAAATCTATTCATTACATACGCCACTCTGTGTTTCGTTACATTAAACAGGCTTAAAAATAATTTCTGACATATTGGCACCTTGACATTACGTAGAAATACGGCATATTTAATTGTTGTTTGTTTTGTCCCTTTAAAACCCGCTCTCCGCTTCACAGGTACAATACAACAATATTTTAATATAAGAGAGTCTTGATCTTTTTTATTCTTATGTTTGTAAAAATTTTCTTGTAATTCTTTTAACTGAGCCATTGTTAAAGTGGCACATTTTAGTGCTTTCGAATTATGACTGCACACTCTATCGGGTAATGATTTCGCCGAGTACCTAGAACAAAAAAAAATATTACTACAATATTATGCCCTTTTACATGACAAGAATTGACAACCCTACATGTAAACTTACTTCAATTCCTTATCCCGGTTTCTTGTCCAATTTTCTGGATTCCTCTTGCGTTTTCGTGTGAAACTGTTAGTTACTAAAGTGGGGTGGCCTTCCATTATACTATTTTCACTGCTTTATATTAGTTTAAGTCACAAAAACACGTAGAAAACATTAAAATTCACAGAAAGAAATGTTCCTGCAGCCGTTACAAAACGCAAAAGAACTCTCGCTTATGATTGGTCGACAGCGTAAGATGGCCGGGTTTGATTTCAAAATTTTACAGATTGCCGGATTTGATGCTGATGTCAGGTTTTGACCTGTTTTTACTATGGTTTATTACCAGTTTTGAACCGTAATCTCCAAGGGAAACGTTTTTAATCAAATCAATCTGAGTTGCCATAATCTTAACTATTTTTTGTCAAAATGCACAGATTGCCACCTTTGATACTAGTCGACTCATATTATCTTTGTTTATTGTTTGATTTGAGCTTCTGTTTCGAAACTCGACAGACGATGAAAGATTAATCTTGCAGGTAGATACGTGTTATTTTTTTTTTGACATTAACACACAACACTATCTAATTCCATGGTAAGCTAAGAGGCTTGTGTTATGGATACCAGATACTTCATACACTACACATATATAACTTTACATACATATTATTATAAATATAAACACCAATGATTGGAGTAGAAACATTCGTGCTCATCACACAAATTAATGCACCCAGCGGGACTCGAATCCGCGACCGCTGGGACAGCAAGTAGCATCACTACAAATTGAGCCAAACGTATCGTCACATTAGGTATGTACAATTGATCCCTTCTAACGACCTGCTGTACTTCCCTTTAATGCGAGAGGAAATGGTAATCCATCCACCTCGCTGGTCAAATACCTATACATAGGTGTAGGTACAAAGTGGCGTAATTTCGAGAAAAAATATTTCTATTGAGTACTCCCTAAAGAGTTTAGTATGTAGGTAAAAAGACTTTTGATCCTTGTCAATTATTTTGTCTCAGTTCACCGGCTGCAATATTACAGCCGTTATAAGTATACCTAAAGAAATTTGTAATTTGTAAAGGAAAATTACTTTTCTCTTATTATAAATGCGAAATAAATACGAAAATGACTTGTTTTGTTATTTAATATGATCTTTAAATTCGAAATACTAAAACGTTGTGTTTTCAATTTCATAAAATATACGTCTGAGAAAAATAAACTGCTTTTCTTCTTTAGATAATAGAAGCAAATACTTTTTGTATCTAATTTCAGTGATAGATGACCTATTTCAGATATAATATCTTATGATTTTAAGAGCAAATATAGAATTCTGGAATAGGCGTTATAAGACGAAGTGTTATTAAGTTATATAAGATACTAGTGACTTACCCTCGCTTCGCTCGGGTGTGTCCCTTAGGTACGTGTACATAGCGTTGCTACAGTTTAATAGGAAGATCTTTTTAAGAGGAATAATTCTGTAATATGTTGTTTTCATACAACTTTATTAGTTCACGCGGCGCACGCCAATTAAGATTCCAGTAGGCATGATTTTTTCCGACATCTTCAACAATCATCGTCATATTTCAGCCAATTTACACAAAACCATAATGTATTATACTTCTAACCTTCCTCATGAATCATTCCATACATTAGTGAAAACCGTATGAAAATCCGTTCGGTAGTTTATGACTTTATCGCGTTCAGACAGACGGACGCGGCGGGTGACTTTATTTAATAATATGTAGTGATGACGATGATAGTTTGACGATACATTTGGCTCAGTTTGTACCTACTTGCTGTGCCAGAGGTCGCGAGTTCGAGTCCCGCTGGGGGCAATCATTTGTGTGATGAGCACGAATGTTTGTACTCCAGTCATGTATTTAAAGTTATATATGTGTAGTGTATCAACTATCTGGTATCCATAACTTAGTATGGAACTAGATGGTGCTGTGTTTTAATATCCCAACATATTTTATTTATTTTACTTGTATACAATTGGCAAATACTTATAAACTTTAGCTTTAAGTGAATTAAGTAGCAAGTGAAGTGTGAATTACTCTCCATTATTCCCTCTTGCGTTAAGTCAGTAGATCTTGTTTGCGTGTTCAAGCATTATTGATTCTTAACTCCCGTTAACTTTCCATCTCGTCGATCTTTTAAGGATGTTAATTTGGCTAATCTAAATTAAATAGGCAGAGATAAAACAGTTCAGTACATTTGGCTCTGTCTTTCGACCTATTTTGTTTTTTTTTTGTTTACTAGCTCTAGTGTTATCAATAAAAAAAATTGGAAACAGATTTTTTTTTAATATAGATAGATAAATTTTAGTCATAATATGTTTTCCTCAAATTTTCAATAATGGTTATGGTTGAATGAGGGTTACCGCGCTTGAATTCGCCGCGAGAGGCGCGAGTGTAGAGTGAGTTCTATAGAAATGTCAAATGACACTAAATGTTTAACTGTTTGCGAGCTTTTCATCGTGGAATTTCACCAATTATTCATGAATATTGTAAAGGTTTTGCCATTCCTGATTAATTATGGTAAACATGGTAGTGGTACGGCTCAACAAGTATAACTTTGAAAGAAGAGCTAAGAATAAGTTAATATTATTTATATTTGGTTATTGTATATTATTTATTTGTAATAAAATCCTGATAAAGTGGTGCTGGATTAACGATTTTATTAATATACTAGTTACTCACCCTCAAAAGTAGTCTAAGTTACTCCTTATAATATCAGCTATCTGCCAGTGAAAGTCCCGTTAGAATTGGTCCAGCTTTTTCGGAGATTAGCGGAAACAAACAGACTGACAGATAGACAGACAGAGAGACAGACAGACAAAAATTTAAAATATTGTGTTTTACTTATGAGTACCGTACATAATTCCATATGTATTTAATATAAAGCGGTTATTTTGACATTACAAACAGACACTTCAATTTTATTTATCTGTATAGATTGAATTCATGGCCCTGTCGCGCTAAGAAATACTTTTTTAATGATAGCGATAGGACCTTACTCGCCAGTGGCGCCATCTGGTGCCACCAGTAACGATAGCCCATCGATCTTTTGTATCACTCGTAAAAACGTGAAAAAAAAAAACGAAAACAACGTGAAATGGCATTTATCGGTCTTCACAGATTGTTCTTACAGATATTTTCGTCACAATGGACAAATAAATTTTGAGAGGTATCGTGGATAAAATTTCTCTTTTTCTTTATTGTTATCGTTTTTGTGTTAATATATTTTTTCCGTACCTAAATCGTATTTACCCAGCATTTGTATGGGTTGGTTGTAGAAGTAAGTTTATATTTCTTTGATTTATAATGTGAATATTGTATAAGTGTTTTCGTTTTCCAAATCTGTGTAAGCTTCTTATTGATTCTTGTGTAAGAACTAGATAATTCTTCGGTAAATTCTCCACTCGTTTCTTATATTGAATGTTTATATTGTTAAAGTTTAGTGAGTTCATTACAGTTATAAAGTTTGGTGGAAGTTCGTGTAAACTAACAGAGCTTTTTGTTTTCAATACTATTGGCTGAATAAGTACTATACTAGTTTTTGCCCGCGGCTACGCTTGCGTGGGGCAGATATCAAAGGTGTCCATCCCCGGGGATGCAATTTATATCCTTGCCAAGTTTTGTCGAAATCTGTTTAGTGGTTTAACAGTGAAAAACTAACAGATAAAGTTACTTTCACATTTATAATTTACTAGAGACTCACCCTCGCTCCGCTCGGGTTCGTCCCTACTTACGTTTTAACGTTTAGTATAGATTTCTCAGAGATGAGATATTTTCCCGCAGTAAAAAGTATCCTATATGTAGATCCGGATATCCAGCCATAACCATACCAAATTTCATCAAAATCCCTCCAGTGGTTTTTCTGTGATGCGGTAACAGACAGACAGACAGACAGACAAAAATTCTAAAAACTATAGATTCGGCCTCTGCATCGATAATAATGTCTATTTCAATAAGATTTTCCAAAAAATATTTAATCTACAGATTCGGCTTAGTTAGAATTTTATAATATGTATAGACTATGGATTAATACAATTAATTTTGATAAGATTAGCTTATTAATCTTAACTCAGATTTTCAATACCTATCAGTAATAACAATTTCTCCCAACATGTAAAATGTCGGATAAGTAAAATGCATTAACAAGTGGTTACAGCATATCTAAGGGCACATTTTGTCGCCATTTTGTACGTAAGTGCATACGATTATTGAACTGTAAGGGTAAATAAATATTTATAGTGTAATAAATACATTTAAAAATTGATTGATAATATATAATTTAATTTATTGCCAATGTTATATAGTCGAAGATTTTTACATAAACATCGCAAAATTTTTGGCGGATACAAATAACTATCTATCTGCTGTATTCCTTAGTTACTAGAGATTTCGAAATAAGCTTTGAGAATATATATGTATATGAGTTATTGTGATTTACCGTTAGTCCGCTCATTCCTACCTCAGGCATGAGTATTTTTGGCTTCAATATAAAAATTATGAATTATACTAAAATTATATTTTTTATGACGATTTATTTTAATGACGACGACGGTAATTGCTTGTTACGATGTGCCTTTGGCGACGATCCAAAGTATGTCCTGGTAATGAAAGCGTTTACGTAACTCCAGACACTGTGTCTGAGATCTATTTTTATTTTTATACCTTTACTAGCGACTCACCCTCGCTTCGCTTCGGTTTCGTCCCTAGACAAAAACAATTCTATCCCACGGGAACCGTACATTTTTCCGGGATGATATATAGCCTATATCCTTCGTCAGTTAGAGGGCTATCTAATGCAAAAAGAATTTTTCAAATCTGATTAGTAGTTCCTGAGATTACCGTGTTCAACCAAACAAACAAACAAACAAACAAACTCTTCAGCTTTATAATATTAGTATAGATAACTAACTGTTAATAAAAAGAATAGATCCTTAATTTATTATTCGGGCGAACTTCATGACACTGTTTGTTAGGAAGCTTTTATAGAGGATGAACACCAAAAGCTCTAGCCTCTTTATCCTTCCTATACAAGTAGTGTTTTTTGTAGTATATTAGTATTTAGTAAAAAATCTCTAGTTAAAGCGGAAGTGCACGAATACTTTAAAATATTTAGAAATTATTCACTATAGTGATGCAATCCCAAGTAGGTATCATTTTGTTCCCTAGTTATCATTAAAACTATATTTTTTTTATTTTCTTTATTGTAATTTAACCAAAAAAAAAAAAAAAGACAAAACGAATGCTGAGTAGTAAGATTTATTGAAAACATTTCGGGTTCTTGTCAATTAAAACGCAAAGATTCTTTTTACTTTTCCCTAAATAACTTTTTAATTTATGTAGTTCATTTTAAATATTAAATTTTTATGGTATTATGAAATTATTAGTTTCATGTTCTAAACTTACTTTTTGACCGATCTTAAAGGTAGGCCCGTGTCAAGCAGTGAGATGTTAAAAAGAGTGAATATATACGATGGCACGTTTGGCTCAGTTTGTAATGACCCTACTTTCTGCGCCAGCCATCGCGGGTTTGAGTCCCGCTGGGCGCATTCATTTGTGTGATAAGCACGAATGTTTGTACTCCAGTCATGGGTGTTTATATTTATAATATGTATGTATTTAAAAGTTATATATGTGTAGTGTATCAACTATCTGGTATCCATAACACAGGCCTCGGAGCTTACCATGGAACTAGATGGTGCTGTGTGTTAATGTCCCAACATATTTATTTATTTATTTATTTACGTTACGTATACGTTAAATTCTAGTGGAAATTAAAGGTTTTACCCTTTGATTAGGATTAGGAAATAAATAGAATAATACTTATACAATATCTGAATAGCCACTTAGTTTCGGAATATATTCGTACATTTGATGACTTTTGGTGCTATATTAGTTTTTTAATCAAGCTACCAGCAAAACAGTTTTGTGTGTACACGAGTAATATTTGCTTTTCTATCGCATTTTGTTCAATGTAGCGTTCATACGATAACTGCACCCTTCTATATGAACGTTAATTCCAGTTTGCCATGCTATATACGTTTTTGTGTGAGTATGATCTGGTATAAAGGCGTGTTTGGGTAATATCGTCTACTGTACAACTTAAATGTTTTTTGGCTATAGGTACGTATACTGTGTTTTTTTTATAGCATAACTAGCGACTCACTCTCGCTTCGCTTCGGGTTTATCTCTAGACAAAAACAAATCTATTCCACGGGAACCATACATTTTTCCGGGATGATATATAGCCTATAGCCTTCCTCAGCTAACGCGGGGCAGGGCGCGCAGGGCTATCTAATGCAAAAAGAATTTTTCAAATCGGATTAGTAGTTCCTGAGATTAGCGCGTTCAACCAAACAAACAAACAAACTCTGCAGCTTTATAATATTAGTATAGATTTAACGTTTTAAGGTAAGCAGGCAGCTTCTTTATTTGATATCTGCGAAAGTATATTGGCTATTTTTTTTTAAAAATAATTGATAAAATGTTGTATAGATAAAAAAAAAAAAAAACTCCGATGAATGGGAGTAACTCCCTTTTGAAATTGTTGCGAAACGTAAACCTATCATAAGTATTCATGGAAATTTTGGCAATTTCACGTTTCGCATTTCACACAGGCTTTACGGAATTTTGTCAAAAGCGATATAATTTCCCATGTAAAGAAGTCGCTGTGTGGGTGCAGTATGGTAATTGATGATGGAATGGTTTCTCTTTGTAAAGGAAATTTGGGGGTGTATGGGGTGTATATACAGCCTACAGTGTACCTTTCATACTTTTAAATTTATGGCTTCTATTTCTATCATGTTGCTATAAATATGTATGTGTCTATTTTGCAATCATTCGATATTTTTTATCCGTCAATATGCAATGCAAGTACCTATAATTTTTACTTTTCTGATATATTTTTATCTTATTATTTTTTAAATATCAATAAACTACTACTATGTACTACCAAATATATACAATTATCAGTCAGACAGTTATCAGCTAACTTCATCATGTCGCTTGCAGCTATATTCATCATGTCGCCTTTTGGCTGTCTGTTTGCGCGCTCATCGTAAAAATGTTACTCTCATATTTTTTCCAAAAGTGCCAAAAGTAGTATAACTTTAAAAGGCAGAAAACAAGAGGACGAGATATTCAAGTCTATTATGTTAGTGTAGATATCGAAATATCGACCTTCGTAATAATGTAATTTAGTTTTTATTCCTTAAAGTTATAAAATACTGATATACCTTTTATTACTCCAAAAACAACAATTGATATGAATGGTGAAACTTTTGTAATGGTTTCCAGTAACGCTGGCACTGTTAGTACAAAGTTTTGAAGGACTGACTTTGTTGCAAAGCTATAATGGCTTTTTCCCACCTATAATAGCTTTCTCACCTATTTATTATATGAATTTCGATTCTATGGGAATTGAAATTGTTTAAAGTAAGTTTATGGGATGATTGCGTCTTAATTGTATAATTTATAGACCTGATATTAAAACTCTTTATGGTAACTAATAGGAATATGTTTTTGATAATATTGTATCACTAGCGACTCACCCGTAGTTACGTTTTAACGTTTAGTATAGATTTCTCAGAGATGAGATATTTTCCCACAGTAAAAAGTATCCTATAAGTTGACCCGGATAACCAGCTATTATCATACCAAATTTATCAAAATCTGTTCAGTGGTTTTCTCGTGATGCGTTCTCAGACAGACAGGCAACAATTCTAAAAACTATAGATTTTTCCTCTGTGTCGATAATAATTACTATTTCAATAAGATTTTCCAAAAAATATATAATGTACAGGTTCGACTCAATTAGAATTTTACTATATGTGTAGATTATTGTGAAAACTTAGAATACCATAATATAATGCTAAAATAAAGCATCTTGTACTGATATAGATTGGTTTCTCATATATGGGGAATATTTTAAAAATTATATTATAAATACAGTGATGAAATAGTAACATCTTAGTGCCATTTATTCAACACGAAGTATCTTGAGACTGGTATCAAACATAGCAAGGAAAATTGCTTGAAGAAATGGAAATATCCTATAATATATGAATTTTCAAATATTTACCACGTCCATAAAATAATATTTTATAATAAACAAATATAATGTAGAATTATTGTAATTTTGATTTTTATTAGATAAAATGTATAAATCAAAACATAAATTACTTATAATACTTTCTTAAATTTCGCGAATATCTAAATTTTAAATAAAACTGACATATTCGGACGTTGTCGTGGTTTTATTTTTTATTGTTCTCGGCATTTCGACGCTTTATATCAAACATGGTCATGAATCTCTTCTTTTTTACCTAAAATGACTGACTTTGACAAACATACTTCTCACACATGAACTGTGTACATATGTACCTACATATATTACTGTTATGTACTATGCTACGGAAGCCGTAAACGTTTTAAACTGGAAAGTTGGCGTCGGACCAGCTTTTGAATTTAATTCTATAAGTTGTCTGGATTATTTATCGTTGTTAGTCATTGAAATCTGCAATTCCTGAACGTTTGCACTCAACAGTGCAACAACGTGCCAAGCTTTGTTTTATTGTCGAACTTACTTCTTTCCCTTTGTTAAATATGATAGAGTTCTTAATGGATTTTTTGTATGATATTATTATTTTATTTGTATATATTAAGTGTTACATTATAGTTAGATGTAAGCATGAAGTGCTAAATTTTGTTTGTTGAGAATTAAGTTGCGCACAGCGTTTTTTACTCAAGCGAAGGCACGACTACAGTAAGGCGATACGTAAGATAATTCTATTTGGTATTTTACGTAACTCACTAAACTAAGCGATTTATCACTGACGACATAATTACTTTTAACACAAAACACTTATACCGAGTTCAGATTTACTTATATAAATATATTCAAAATAATTATTATAGCCCTAGGGGTGGCTTTTTAAGGTATTAATTAAAAAAGTATTATAAAAATTGAGATTTGATTGTCGAAAATATCTTGTGACAGATCCACATAGAAGTTATACCAATTTGAGTACCAACTCTCTTTTGATGTCGGTCGAAAATAAAGTTAAATCTCTTAAAGCTAAAAGCTTCAGTAGGTACCTCTTGAACATTGAACAAAATCAATAAAGCGAAGACAAACAATTGATGAAACCAAGGCAGAGTGCTTTTGTAAATAGAATTTATAGAGAACGCGGAACAATGAGATTTTCCATATAAAGGCTGGAGCAAAAGTTCACTGTCGAATTTTATTCATCTACTAGCGACTCACCCTCGCTGTGTTCGTGTTCGTCCCTAGTTACGTTTTAAGGTTTAGTACAGATATCTCAGAGTTGAGATATTTTCCCGCAATAAAAATATCCTATATGTTGATCCGGATAACCAGTTATCATCGAATTTCATCAAAATCTGTCCAGTAGTTTTCTCTTGATGCATTCACAGACAGACCGACAAAAATGCTAAAAACTATAGATTCTGCGTCTGTATCGATAATAATGACTATTTTAATAAGATTTTCCAAAAAAAAAAAAATATTTAATGTACAGATTCGAGTCACTTATTTTATTGTATACGTAGAAGTTCTAACATATTGCTCCGGGCTCCCAATAAACTTGGTAGCATTGACGGAAGAGATAACTCGAGGTGCGTATTGTAATAATGAAATGCTCACGAAGTTGGGTTAGTCAAGGGGAAGTCCCTATAGGAGTAGAAAAAAACCATTGTTCAGGCAAAGCTCTGGTCCATTTAGATTTATTTATCGAAGAATCAAAATCGAAAAAGGTTATTGCCGGTTTTGTTCGATCGGTTCTTAAGTTTCTTAAGCACAGGTCGTGAATAAGGTTCTTTTCCAGGTTTTTAAGCTTTTTTTATTTTATCCGTTGAGTTTTTTGTCTCGTTTTATGACGATCATAAAATAGAAAGCACCTAATAATAAAGCTACTAAAAGCTGTAAAACGGAGTGCGAGTCCGTCTAGCCGTTTTATCTACTATCCATACTAATATTATATCTGTCTGTTTGTTGAATACTTTTTTAGATTTACACGTATATTTAACATTTTAAATAAAATTTTCTTAAACAAAAATCTAAATAAATCCGCGAAAAAATCCAAAAAGATAATTTTATTTATAATGTCTGTCTGTTAATTTTTTTCTCACGCTTAAACAATCAAATATATTTCGATGTTTGGCAAGGTTATAGATTCCATTATGGAGATTGGTATAGTCTCTTTTATCCTTTTAGGCTCGCTAGCTATCATTTTAGGTCGTGGAAGTACAATAGTTTGAAAATAAATAACTATATGGTTTACTGGTAATACCTAAGTTAATAGAATATTGTGTGGGGAACTTCGGTGCTCGCATTATATTCCTTTGCTCTTTTAGATACTCATTCTAACGTGTTTTACACGTATTATGTGAACTTTTATAGCCACTATGACTTAAATGTCACTATATTTTTAACTAGAGACGTCTCTATTGATTTTTGTAATATACTAACATCCTACAGTTAACACTTAAAGAGTTTAAATTATTGTACGACATTAAAAAATACGTACATCAATGCAATAAAATTATGCCTATACATGACTTAAAAGAGGTAAAAAGAGTACTTACAATATGTTGGGACATTAACACACAGCATAGTTCCATGGTAAGCTACGAGGCCTGTGCTATGAATAACAGATAGTTGATATACTATACTTAAATAACTTTAAATACATACATATTATAAATATAAACTCCCATGACTGGAGTACTCATCACACAACTGAATGCCCCCAGCGGGACTCGAACCCGCGACCGCCGACACAGCAAGTAGTCACTACAAACTGAGCCAAACAACACATTTCGCATTTATGATATTGAACAGTTACGTAGTAGAAATTAAATATTTTTCAAAGTTTATTTATTGCCTACGGTGCTGCTATAAAAGGTTACCGAACAGGAATACTCATTTTAAATTCAACGCAGATCAAATACTCTTGGAAGAAGAGCAGTAACTTTATTTTTATATAAATGCACAGGTTATTAAAGAAGTTATAGTTGTAGAATCGGTTTTTATTCGACATTAATTATTAAGTTCTTTTATTTCTCAAGACTTTCGTCACATTTAAGAGTGACAATTAAAATTACTTTATACGTAAGGCTGTCTTAGCCCAGTGATAACGCTCCCATTTTGGAAACCAATTAAACCTCTGATATTTTCATGTGCGAATCATTTCCAACATGATTACCACTTGTCTTGCGGTGAAGGAAAACATCGCGAGGAAACCTGAATGTCTGAAATAACCTAGCAAGTTTTCCAAAGACGTAAAGTCCGCCAATTCGCACTTGGCCAGCGTGGTGGACTATAGCCTGATCCCCGTCGTATTGAAGGAATTCTCAAGCCCAACAGTGAGACGTTAAGAATGGCTGAATACGTAAAGTTATGGTGTTAGATTTCATCGTGATTTACTTTGTAATAACGTACATGTGTAATATATTACATTGTACTTACATTACATTGTTAATATTAGACAATATTAGGTGAGTGGAACGATAACTTTTTAAAATTTACGATCGAAAGCATAGGAACATAGTTGTAACTCATCTTTTATATTGTGCTATCAGCGTAGAAACAATTAAGACATCTCTCTCTGTAAAATATTTCGTTCTCTTTGCTATAATTGCTTTTGCGCCAATGCTTCTACAATGGAACCTGTACGAGTAAATCTAACAATATCTTTTGTTCTTCATCTGTTTTAGTAGATTCTGTAACATTTTTAAACATTTTAGCAGCTACATCTTCTTTATTGCCATGCTCGCTAAGGTTTCAGTAGAATTTTAGTCTTAGTACCTACCCCACATATATTTTTGCAGGATGCACCTTGTTTGTTCAAGCTTTAAGCTTTGATTAAGCTATTGACTCATCGTAAGTTTTGTTCGTTTTCTATGTTATCAAACATTTAATGGTAGCTCTATATAAATTGTGTAAAACTAACGTCTTAAAATTATACTATTATAAATAAAAATGAATGTTGCTAAGCGCAAAACTCGAGAACGGCTCGACCAATTCAGCTAATTTTATTTTTCGTATGTTCCTTAAGGTACACGGAAAGTTTTAATAAAGAGAAAAAATGTAAAATAACCTGCCTACTTTTCTATGCCTACGTATGTAAATTGTACTTACCGTTAAAACATATGTACCTAGGGACCAACCCGAGCGAAGCGAGAGTGAGTCGCTAGTACTATATATAAATAATGGTAGCTCACTATATAAAAATAATATCTTTAATCTTGATACTCATAATATCTGGATAGAAAAACATTAATTGCAGAACGTAGACCATTAGTTTTTATGTCAGAACAAACACTTATACCTAGTGACGTCGTTGCAGTGCATTTCCAGCTAATTAAAGCTGTGGTAGCCTCGGGGCAATGTCGTAAAGCTACTCTACGATCTCTCTGCCCTATTCTAAGCACGTCTGATCTCAGGCTTCGTTGTAATTACAGTTAAGTATTGTCTAACTGTCAGTACGTGCACATCCGATATAGGGAAGGAAGTTTGCTTATATAATGTTTTAAATAGTTTATAATATGTATATAAAAGGGACGTGCAACTCATTGATTTATTACAAAATATCAGTAATAAATGCTGCAAAGTTTTAATTTGGGTCCTGAAATCCGCTAAGAGAAGATTTTTCAAAATTCGATTACTAGAGGAATGGTTAGGGAAGGAAGAGAAGTTTGTATCAAAATCCCTTATTTTTACACTACGCAGGTAGAGCCGCAGGCAAATGCTAGTCAATATATATGTGTATTGGGAGGAGATTTACTTTTGGGTCCGTATCCAAAACGCAAAAATAGTAGTCGTAAAAGTGTAGCTCGAATGTCTCGCTAGTCATCCCTTTCATTTTTTTTCATGATTTAGTTAGAGTTAGAGTTTTATCATGATTTAGTTATTTAAGTACGAAGAAGGACAAGATTCTAAAATGAGATTTTATCTGTAGGAGAAGTATATTCTAAATTATCTTTCTATTACATTTCTGACCGACGATCCGCGAAAAAATTAACCTTTGACATTTCTATAATGAACGCTATGTAGGTAATTTATTTTTATAATTGTGTTTTATTCAGTTCATGTAGTTCAATTATTTTGTTTTAAGTATTATATATTTATAGTTAACTCAATCTTATTGTTATATGTAAATAAAAATGAATGTTCGTATGCTTGTCCTCTACGTGTACCTAAACCGTTGATCCGATTGTGATGAAACTCTGGTGAGTTATTCTGTATACGCTTGCAAAAGTTTCTGGCGCAAAAGAAATAAAATATTTGGACGATTGTGTTTTCTGTATTCCTAAACCATCTAAGCTTAGAGACGCATCCAAGCGAAGCGAGGGTAAGTCGCTAGTTGGTAATAATTTTTCCTTATATTTTTTTAATTGTAGGAAAGCTTGGCCACGCCAGATAATTAACCACGAAATCTTTTCCTTACATAAAAATTGTCACTTTTAACTTTATTAAATTAATTTAAGAAAAATTGAATCGTTATTTAACCTAATTTCGTTAACTTTTCTCATCACAAAAAGATTGCGTTGCTTTCATTTAATATTTAATGACAATTTACCCTTCGCTTAGAAATTTCGGGTGACATTATATGCGTAGCTAAATTTAGAAACATCAAATTGAATCCTATTCACTGGAGATCCCTGTAATCATTATACGGTTTGGTTTGGGGTGATATGTAAAATATATTATACTAGCGACTCATCCTCGCTTCGCTCGGTTTCGTCCCTAGCTTGCCTTCCTATACAAACTTTCATCCGTATTTTCACCCCCCTTAAGGGATGATTTCCGGGATAAAAACTATCCTATGTCCTTCCCAGGGTCTCAAACTATCTTCTTACCAAATTTCATCTTAATCGGTTTAGTACTTTCGGAGCCTATTCGATGCAAACAAACAAACAATCAAATCTTTCCTCTTTATAATATTAGTATAGATATGTAAATTAATGGTTTGCAAAGTTTTCCTGGTATTAGCTAGCTGTCAAACTTTTCCAAAGTTTATTATATAAAGAGTTTCTATAGTTTTCAAACAGTAAAATAAATATAATATGTTTACTCTATCGCTTTACTTCGTAGAGTCATAAATAAAAACACTACAGTTATGGAACAATTATCTTTATAAAATTTTGCTGGCATTAAAATTGGAAAACATCGTTTTTTTAACAAAATATTTATTAAGGCACCCGAATTAGTCCTGTTGCACATGAAATGATAAAAAATAAGCTTAATTTAAGAGCCTTAATTTCTACTAGTTACAAAATGGAAAATTTTAAGATTTTCTCTACATTTTTCTTTTAATGGCTAACAAAAAGTTGTCATTCTATATAACTTAATAGCTGACAATTAAACGTGTCCGCAATAAAATTCTGACATTATACATATAAAACGTAAAAGAAATAAAAAACACATAACGTATAAGAGAAATGGTGAGTCAATAAAGTGAGCAGTAAACAGCGGTGGGGGCGCGCATTAAGCTGACCTTTTAATGGCTCTCAAACAACCCTCGTGGCCAATAGCTCATCCCTCTCCTCTCGTATGGAATATAGATATCCTTTTCATGTGACATGATTAAATATGTAACCATATATTTTGGGCGTCAAATACAGGTTTAATAGAAAATGAAATATCGATTTGTTTATACGTTAGAAAGTAATTAATATGTACGTATTAGGGTACGCTTGAAAGATATTAAGTTATTATTACGATATTAAGTACTAGCGACTCACCGTCGTTCCGCTCGGGTTCGTCCCTAATTACGTTTTAACGTTTAGTATAGAGTTCTCAGAGATAAGATTTTTCCCCCGTAGTAAAAAGTATCCTATATGTTGATCCGGATAACCAGCTATCATCATACCAAATTTTATCAAAATCCCTCCAGTGGTTCTTTCCGTGATGCGGTCACAGACAAAAATTCTAAGAAATATAAATTCGGCATCTGTATCGATAATAATGTCTATTTCAATAAGATTCTCCAAAAAATATTTAATGTATAGATTCGACTTAGTTACAATAATTTTATTATATGTGTATTTTATTTTATTTAGGATCTCCAACAAAAGATACATAAAAAAAAAGCAAATAAGACTTACAACACGTGTGCTTCCTTCACTTATAGGATACCACAGCTTGCTCAAATTGTATAGATTATGGTACGCTTGAAGGATAACTTTAAGGCGATTACTATATTATTTATTTATATATTACACTATTTTGGGTTTATATATACTTTAAAAGCTTAGGAGCTTAAGGACTGGACTAAGCTTAAGATGGGTACCGGCAGAATCCCGTGATCGAAAGGATCTTGGCACTTACCCGCCATGTTTGGGACTGTATAATAATTCTAGATTACGTACGTATGTAGGTGTATAATATTGTGGATATATAAGACGTGTGTTCGTAAATCTTTGATTTAATTTTTTTTTGTATACTTATCAAGTCAACAAGATGGTTTTAAGCTATATTTGTAGGTTCCGATAGATGGCGCTGGGGTCGAGATCCACACAATGTTTATTTAAAGACCGCAAATAAAATTGAATTTTGGTAAGACTGTCTGTTAGGGCCAGTAAGTGTCAGCTATTGTTACGTACATTAAAAATATTTATGATACCGACATAATGACATCGTTAACTCTTATGGAAGGAGGCAAATTTGAGTAAAAAACCTATTTTGTTAACTTAACTGTCCCTCAATATATTAAAAAGATTACGATAATATAGAATAATCTATATGATTGTAATCCTCCCATGTATTATTTGTTTTTCTTCTGTAAATTATATTATTCTTTCTGTATTTTAATTCTGTAAATATTTAATTTTAATTCTGTAAATTATAATAATACGTACCGCTGGTGATAGCATCAGCACGCATTTTGCAAAACATAACTCCAGATATTAAAATCAATATTGATTGATACGTTGAATACATGCCCGTACAATCCATCAAAACGCGCCGGAAAATGTGTAATATCTTTTGAACAATATTCTATTATTAGATATATTACGTTATTATATAGTAGGTATATTACGATGAAATCTAACAGCATAACTTTACATATTCAGCCCCATTTTTAATGTTCCACTGCTGGGCTTGAGCTTCGTTTCAATACGAGGGGGATCGGGTCATAGTCTATCACGCTGGCCAACTGCGGGTTGGTGGACTTCACATTTCTTTCGAAAACTTGCTAGGTTCTCTCAGACATGCAGATTTCCTGACAATGATTTCCTTCACGGTAAAACAAGTGGTAATCATGATAGAAATGATTCGCACATGAAAATATCAGAGGTGCGAGACCCGGGATTTGAACCCGCTTCACTCGGTTTCCCAAGCGAGCGCGTTACTACTGGGCTACCACTGCCTTATATAAATAACAGTCGCAATCTTAAGGGTGATTTATCATGGAAAAAGTAATTTCGTTGTATGGTGTGATTCTTTCATAAATAATAAACGTACTCTTGTATAGGCAATAAATGTAGTCGTTACAGTCTTTATCGGGATCTTTACGACGCGAACTTGAGATCAATTTCACCAAGTGTTCATATTTTATTGGTTACGCAGACGTCGAGACTCGAGACATCGTCTGACATTATTGTTACTGAGAGTTTTATTATTCACAATGAAATGTTGTTATGAGCCAAATAAATTAGCGTTTAATAAAGTATTTTTAGGATTTTGTAGTTTTAAGCCTAGTGTCAATGTGTTTATTCGTCTGTCCTTCTGTCTATCCTAAAATCCAATTTATTTATTTAATATAAATAAGTATCTACTTAAGGTACTAAAAGTATTATAACATCAAACGTTAATATTCATAAAAATATATTGTAACATACGCATAAACTAAATGTACAAATGCTCGTATGCGAAAAGAATATATTTTGATTTACGACCAGAAAAAAAAGTATCCAGTATTGCTGCATAATAATATCAGATAGAGTCGTGAATTTTCAACGTAGAAAATATTTAAAATCCATCCATCAATATGTCTAAATGAAGAATCCCTAGAAGTTAAATAAATAGTGAAAACTAACGTGAAATGTAATATGATTAGTCGAGTCTACAGTCTATTCTAATCAAGTCTGATTTAGTTACCGTCCTTGCTATATAAACAAGTCTCGCCCTGAAGCAAGCTCGTAATTTTGTATACGCAAATCTACATGAATGTAAGATTATGGTAATAAGCTATGTTCCACACTTGTTTACGACGTGATATCTAACAAAGATAAACGATGAGTTATGTCAAAGTCTTTTATATGGATTTAATATAATTCAAGACAATTATCTTTAAATTATATTGAAATAACTAGCGACTCACCCTCGTTTCGCTCGGATTCGTCCCCAGGGTGATTTTTTTAAATTGACATAACTTTTTTATTTATGAACCGATTGAAATAAAACAAATACTAAATGTTAAGTGAAGCTAACCACAATACATGAGTGAAAATCACACCCAAATCGGCTAAGCGGAACAGACACACAGACAAACAGACAAAAAATTTAAAAATCATCTTCTTTTGCGCTAATAAGGAAAATAATAGTTTTTCTCAAATATCTTCTATGTACAGACAGCGATCAGTTACCTTTTTCTTATATGTATAGATATCGTTAGTTCCACATATTGTTACAAAGTAATAAAATACCTTTCGATTTTATAGGTAAAACAATCTATACAGATAAATAAAATTGGAGTGTCTGTTTGTAATATTAAAATAACCGCTTTATACTAAATGCGTATGGATGTATACATGGCACTTATACCAAAATAACATTTTTTACAATTTTCGTCTTTCTGTCTGTTTGTTCCGGCTAATCTCCGAAACGGCTGGACCGATTTTCACGGGACTTTGACTGGCAGATAGCTGATGTTGTAAGGAGTAACTTAGGCTATTTTAATTTTAAAACGTACCGAGGGACGAACCCGAGCGAAGCGAGGGTGAGTCGCTAGTTGAAAAATATAACATAAAAATGTGCGTAGGTACTTTGAAAGGTATAACGTTAAGTTATCAGTCTTAGTATATAAATGAGAGTCATTAAACGGAGGACATCTTCTAAATGGCTATAAAAAGTATTTATCACAATTAACTATGTAACTGTATCAACATTAATGTAGTTTACTGCTCGAAACAGAGGTGACTCAAATAATATTTTAATTAATTTAAGAAAATTAATTATATTAACGGCTTCAGGAAAGGTGTTTTCTTAACCTCGTTATTATATTATTTTATAGAGTTAAATTTATTTAATGTGCCTCAGGCATAATTACGTTAACGTTAATTGGATTGAAGGATTGCAATCGTCGAAATCGAAGCATATTTCACGGGTAATAATATCATAATCTATATATATAATAGTATCATAATCTATATATATTCTATAGGTACATGCGTAAGTACATGTTCTGACAAATTTCCAATTTTTAGGCCAAACCACTGGACCTAAACGCCTAAAAAATTTTTACAGCCTATTCTTATTCGTATCACAAATAATTACTAAGAAAAGTTTTTTTTTTAAATTGATAAAAAAATAATGGCTAAGTGTTACTTATATGGAGATTTAGTTTTTTGGGTAAAATTAAAGCCTCCATATGCTTATCACTTTCATGAAATCCATGTGGGCATATATGAAAAGTGTTGAGATTAAAAAAGTTTAGTGTTCAGATTAGAAAAACGAAAACAAATCTATCCCACGGGAACCGTACATTTTTCCGGGATAAAAAGTAGTCTTATGTGCTATTCCAGACTATAATCTATCTCTGTGCCAAATTTCACCACAATCCGTTCAGTCATTCTGTCGTGATTGTGTAACAAACATTCATCCAGACATAGAAACTTTCGCATTTATAATAATAAAGTAAATTTTAAAAGCTCCTTTTTTGGATGCAGTTTTAAATAATCAAAATGTTCAAGATTTCTGAACATGAGATTGTTGTAAATTAACTTCAACTAACCCTTTGTCATCTCCAACGTTTGTAAGTTGCAAACTAATTACCATTTATAAATTGACGCAACTACCCGAGATGGCCTTTGTAATATATCTCAAAGCCTTCTAGCGCTCCTTTCATCGTAGACTTAATGAAACCGATTAAGTCGATCAACGGGATTAGGTTACGTTACTTAATGATGTACACGAATGATTTATTATAAGCGTGTTAAATCTACATATGTATAGGTTGTTTAGCCGAATTTTTCAAATAAATTAACTAGTAGTAATTTAGGCACGACTTAGTTTAGATCACCTTCATAGGAACCCTTTGATATACCATGAATGACATAAGGTGATGGATAAAAAAATCATTTAAAAAATTGTTCATGTCATTCTGCGGACTTCAAGCTATGTCTCTGCCATGACCATAGGAGATGGAACCTTTATGGCATTGTTGACATCCTGCCATATTGATTTTTTTCTAAATTTGTGGCGTAGGTATATTGAAATTAGTATTAAATGGATAAAATTTATTTAACCAAAAAAAAAAAACAGCAATATGTGCCTTTAAAATGTTGTGTTTCCGAGATATTTGAAAGGAAAGATCGCCATAAGTATGCGGTGACAATATTAAAAAATACACTAAGTCACTGTCATGCGCTTTAATTGCATTTAAATAATAGTTCAGAAATGCTTAAACGACGATTTTTACTTCAAAATATCTCGAAAAAGTGACAACTTAACGTACAGCATTTTTTATTTCTTTAGATGTCCTCTATTCAATCACTTCTGTTTCATCATGTGCTTCTTTTTCGATAAGTAAAATAAAATGGCGTGTTTCAAATTCAGGTTTCCATACAAACATGTTCGAACCCCTTTACGTCGATTCATTACTTCACTGCAACGTGAAAAACGCACAAACATACAGGCATCGTTTTTTTAGGATAGGTACGATTATGTTTTATGTTAGTTACAGTGTTATTTAGTTAAAATCTATATTCACATAGTAAATAAATATAAATAAATATGTTGGGACATTAACGCACATCACGATCTAGTTACATGGTAAGCTACTAGTCTTGTGTTATGGATACCAGATAGTTGGTTGATACACTACACATATATAACTTTAAATACATACATATAATAAATATAACACCCATGATTAGAGTACAAACATTCGTGCTCATCACACAAATGAATGCCCCCAGCGGGACTCGAACCCGCGACCGCTGGCACCGCAAAAGGGTCACTACAATCTGAGCCAAACGTGTCGTCAAAGTCACATATATTGTATTCAGCAATTCACTTATTTTTTTTATTGCTTATTTTATTTTATTTTATGACCATAGTCCACCATACTGGCTAAGTGCGGGTTAGCGAACTTCAAAGTCTTTCGAAAACTTGCTACACATGCAGGCTTTCCTACAATTTTCTTCACCGTATATTAAGTATTCCTCCCTTCCTTCATATGCAAACAGTTTTATTTAATACGAAACTTATTACTAAAGTGTGTTGAAACTTGGAAAGCTTTTAGAAATGAGCAGCACGCTTTATGCGATACGATGCGAAAATGTGTGAACTAGAATTGTTATTTCTGCAGTCACTGTATTTCAGTTAGAAATGTGTAGTAAGTAGTGTGAAGCGTATGAATATTTTATTTGATTTGGTCCTATATTGTGTGAAATTTGGTTTTCGGAAGCTATTTATATACATATATGTATATTGGAAAACAAAATCCGTGTATATTATCGAGTCACGAGATGTACGTTTCTGGACAATATCGTATAATGTTAAAAATAGAACAAGTTTTCTTACAATAAAAGTCTGGGTTGTCAAAGTAATATTTTATTCATACACAAACGCGTGCACCCTGTATACTTTATTGTATGTAGATGTTTAATATTTTATTCAAGATAATCGATAGAATACGCCTACAATAGTATAAATCTATACTATAATATTATAAAGCTGAAGAGTTTGTTTGTTTGGTTGAACGCGCTAATCTCAGGAACTACTAATCCTATTTGAAAAATTCTTTTTGCATTAGATAGCCAGTTAACTGAGTAAGGCTATAGGCTATATATCATCCTGGAAAAATGTACGGTCCCGTGGGATAGATTTGTTTTTGTCTAGGGACGTGCCCGAAGCGAAGCGAGGGTGAGTCGCTAGTACAATATAAAGGTGTTGTAAGTTAGAACCTGTAGATAACGAAATTGAAATAATACCTACTAAATATTATATTATGCATATCTTACAATCGTTAGATTAACATTGTAAAAACTTCTTTCTACACACTGAATGAATACGAGTACACTAATGATTAATGACAGTTAAAAACGTGAATTAAATTGGTTTGTCAATAGCTTAACGTAATTACAGAGTTTTCTAAAGAATTATTTTTTATTGTTTTCTTAAATAGTATCGTGACACAGCACCTGTAAAAATTCCCCCTGTTTATAAATAGAAATGAAAAGTTAACTGGAATAGAATATGAAAAGCTCATCCATTATTACCTTCGCAGTCGACGCGCCCGGCCCCCGGGGACAAGCTTTAAGCGTTAAGCTTTGTTGTACACCCATTGTATGAATAGCGCTGTCCATGTCCGGTGCTTTTTTCATTTTAACATATTTATTTATCTATGGTATTAGATGTAATTGTATTGGTTTAGGTAATAACGTTTTTATGATATTGGCATTTTAACTAGTGATCGCCGCGTGGTTGATAGTCAACCATAATTCATTAAGTTATATATGTATTGTCTTGCGTATATTACAATATTAATCTATTCTCAATTTGACCACAGACTTTAACAATAAACAAAAGAGTGTGTATGCGTGTGTGTGTCAAATACATGGTAGTGTGTGTAATGTTTTTTTATTGATTTAATGTATTTTTATGTATATTTTTTTTTAAATATTAGCATTCTGCACTCATTCTCTATATAAACTATATAAGTGTGGGAAATTTCATACTCCTCCGTCCGCGCAATTTTCGTAAAAAGGGGTACAAACTTTTTGCTTCACGTATTAATATTATTCTAATAACTACACAGATTTTGATTAGAATTAGTTACGTTGTATTGTAAAAGAACTACATATTTAAGTATAAAGCTTAATTTTAATCTACTAGAAGTTAGAGTACAAGGATATACTTCTTTATTGTGTTCTTTATCTTTGCGTAATGTTCTTATTGGATATGTGTATGTCTTTAACTATATAAGTATATATTTAACTATATAGCATATAAAATACTATATTACTAGAGTAATATATGTATACTAGCTGACCCGGCAAACGTTGTTTTGCCATATAAATAATTTCCTATTACTAAAATGGCTATTAAAAAATAAGGGTTGATCGTAGAAGGGTGAAAATTGAGGATTGTATGTATTTTTGTATGTTGTACCATAAAAAAATAGAAATTAAAAATTTTGTCTAAAAAATAAAAAATAAAATTTAGGGGTGGACTACCCCTAACATTTAGGAGGATGAAAAATAGATGTTGGCCGATTCTCATAGATACCGGATAAGCACAAAAAATTTCATCAAAATCGGTCAAGCCGTTTCGGAGGAGTATGGCAACGAAAACTGTGACACGAGAATTTTATATATTAGATGTTTGTTATTTTGGTTTGCATGCTTTTCATTATGTGGTTTATTTTGTGCCCTACTAGCGACTTACCCTCGCTTTCGGGTTCGTCCCTAGCTTGCTTCCCAATACAAACTTTCATCCCCATTTTCACCCCTTTAAGGGATGATTTCCGGGATAAAAAGTATCCTATTCCTATGTCCTTCCCAGGGTTTCAAACTATATTCTTACCAAATTTTATCTAAATCGGTTCAGTAGATCCAGAGATTACCCCCTACAACCTCACAAACTTTACCTCTTTATAATATTAGTATAGATGAATGAGGTGAAAAAGGTAGTATAGCCTACGTGAGTTTTTTTAACTAAAAAGAGAAAAATATCAATTTTTTACAATCTTTTTACACTCTTCACAAATAATTTTTCTTTAACCTTATAAAGGACAAAATTAAGTGGTCGAAAAATTAACTTTTGAGTAAAAGATACAATGAGTTAAATGATAAGTAACAGCGTTCTCCTCAGTCCCACTTGACATGGGCCGCGGTATTGCGACAAATTTAAAACGCCTTTGTTCATCGGCCTTTGTGTTGCCAGTTTTACACTGGACTAGCCTTTTACAAAGATTTCACTTTAGCTATAATTTAAACTGTAAATTATTTTTAATACACAATTTAATCTAATAAAATCGAAACTGTCTGTTTGTAATGTCAAAATAACAGCTTTTTACTAAATACCTACATATGGAATTGTGTACGGTAGGTACCTACTTATAAGGAAAACACCGTTTTTTAAATTTTTATCTTTCTGTATGTCTGTTTGTTGCGACTAATCACAAACAGAATACAGGCGTTATCACTTGTCTCCACTGCCTGCCTGATAATATATAATAAGTAATAATAATAATCTCCGAAACGGCTGGATCTCAAACCATAATTTTTCCATGCACGCATAATTTTTCTTTGTATTTCTACTTAAGAGGTTAAAGACAGATAAAACAATACCCAGATCGATCAGATTGTATTTATCGTCGAGGTCGTCCGCTCCTCGAATAAATACGGATTATCCGGACTAAGATTCGTAAATGTGATGGCATTGTTATCGTTCAAGTGCCTCAAGATGAATTGTGATTTAGGCTACTCCAAAGATCTAATATCCGTCTGAAAGAGCTAGAGATAAGAATTCTTAGGTACTGAATTTTCAATAATAATCTTTATTTTGTGAAGTATTTTTTTTATTATTTAATATCAATTTTATGGTATTATTTGATACCAATGTGTAGTAAATATGGGTATTAGATACTTGATGAAATTGAATGAAAATAAAAGCTTGACTGATGAAATTGAATACACAGATAGGCTTCCTACGCACAGATAGACATAGCTTACTAATAGGCGATTAGGGACGAGCGAAGCAAGGGAAAGTCGCTAGTCATATATAAAGCTAAGTAGTTCACTAAGCTTGCCCTAACTTTAATAATTAAATAAAGTCACGGTTACCGCATCGAAGCTTTTCCGATACATCCGTTTCCTTGCGGTCAGCTGAACTGGGTCATGGCTTTATATACGAGATGAATACAAAATTTCTGCTTTGACTTGCAATATATAATAGATGATGAATGACTCGATAAATACATACAGAAAGATATATAAATAAAATTTTTATAGAGAGCAGAGTCTGTGGTTATGGTAGGTAGTACGTCGTAGAACTAAGACACAATTTAGTATGTGTATTATGATTATATAAATGAATATCAAAATGTTCACAGATAAAATAATTACAATTGTTACTGTTAGGTGAATATACTATAAACTCCTGTCGGTAGTTTTGAAAACTGTCTCTAGCGAAATCTTACTACCGCTTACAGGTAACGTAAGGATAAAATATGCCTTATAGATTTGATGTATGTTCAGAGTAACTAATGGCTTTACTAGGGGAGAGTTGCCCCAAATGTGCGTTTACCTTGTCAGGTAGTACAGCCGAGTGCGAAGCCAAGAAACGCAGTGAGAGGCGGCCAACGTCGGTGGGCGGTGTGCCATGCGGGTTGCTCCTGGTACTTCTCTGTTAGAAAAGTGGACTTTTGGAGCAACCCCATGGCCGTTGTGGTCTGCTTCGGCAGACTTGCCGTCCGAGCGTCGTGATTGAGCGCGTAAGCGATCCTGCGACATCTCACTAAGACAGGGGAAGTTCCGTTGAGTTTTAGTAGGTAGTACTGGCTTTGCCGGTGAGTCCCACATTACCACCATATACATATGTAGGTGGTATGCCTAACTAAATAACGAGAAGAGATTGAACCTAAAAATTCCGGTTCCATAGATGTAGCGATGCTGGAATTTTTCTAACTTCGTATTAATGTTCCACTATGGCCACTATTTTAGTTATCAAGATTAACTAAAGTTGCACTTTTTAGTAGAGTAAGGAACCAAAGCTAAGTCCTTTGCTCATTTTGTGTTTGTGTGAAAAGTGGTTTGTAATAATAAATATAATGTAATAATTAATATGTCGCAGGGTGGGTTGTTTAGTCAAATATGCTTTATATTAAGTGCGTACGGAGGTTTTCTTATTATATTTCCGTCGCGGCTTCCCCCTGAAATAAGTAGAATTAAATTGCTTTTAGTTATTTGTCAACAACCCTACTTTGAGGACACAAAAATCAATATGTAATCTTGGTATTTTAACGTTTATTTTTACATACATATGTATGTATATGAAAGGAAATTGGTTAGCGTTTGTATTATGTGTGTGCTAGTTGTGAAAACTGGGTAAATACCAAATGCGCATCAACATTCGTTTAGTAATCGTAATACTGACGAAAGTTTGAGTATTTGGTTTTAGTTTTGCCCTAGCATTTTAAATAAAACTATCTTTTCGGGTTATTTCGCGAATTTATTTTGATTTTTGGTTCTCGGCGTTTCCAATGCTTTACAGCAATCATGGTCACGGGAGAGACTAAGGTTTTAAACATCTCAAAGTCATTATATACTGCCCTAGGACTTATACGTAGAAATAAGCTGAACATGGATAATATTAGCGAATCAAGTCGGCAGGAGAAATGCCGCTTGGTTGTTTTAACAGCGCTAAATAAGTGAAATCAAAGTGTAAGCTACTTTTATACAAAATGTTAATCCATATAAATATTATTTGTACCTTACCTATTACTTATTAGATATAATTTGCCTTTGTTTGCTTGTGTAGGTACTTAAGAGGTAATAAAAAGTGCGCAAAAGAAATGCGCGCTTAGTTATCTAGGAACACAATTGAGGAAAACCAGGTCGGGTTACTAGTATACATTAAAAAATCATAAGTAATGTGTTTACCTCCATTACTTTAACTGCAGGTTAAAGGGATGATCTATGCGTATAAGTCAGAAGACATATGTACGTGCGTTAGACGCATTATTCTCGAGTAAATTAGACCCGTGTTATACAAACTGGGTTGACTCTGGACACAAGGGAAATACGTTGCGATAAAAAATGTTTATTTCATACAAGTAAACGCTTCGTACATAAATCAACAGAAATGGTTTCTCTAACTAAATGGCTAGAATATTTAATTAAGCCATTTAAAATAATTGCTCTGCATAAACTTTAGACACAAGAATAATTAGAATACGATTTATTTCACAACTGGGCTTTCTGATGAACAGCACAAAATATTTTAGGTTTCTTTGTTAAAGCCTAAAAGGCTGGAATTTTGATTAGGCTATTTGAATAATATGGGCGAGAAAGGGTATTTCGGATGTAAAAAAAAAACAGAATAAGGCAGGCTTGATTGAAAAGATAAAATGTCTCGCCTAGGCATTTCAGGTACTCCATTCCGCTCGTGCTTGCAAGTTACATATTTATGAAACAATTATAAATAATAACAACACTTTAGTGTTTAAGTTAACACTTTAACAACACTTTAGTTAAGTTTTAACTTAAACCTACAAAGGGATAAAATGTAACAAAAGAAAAAACATATCAATCTTCATTTTCTTAGTAATTCTACTATACCCTTTATAGTGATAGATTATATGAGCAAAAACTTTTCTTAGTAAAATATCATTTATTTTCTACATCGTGTAGTCTATACCTAACTTTTAGCTAAACGAGATACACTGGCCGCTGCCATCTAACCTCATTCATCTCTGTCGGTCTCTCCGAACGGGTAGTTAGTGATAACAAAACTGAGTATGATCTCTCTACTACATTTATACTTGTCATGTTGTATAAAACTTTTATGCACGAAGGTATATTTTGCTTATAACGATATGCTGTAATGTTTAGGAAATAGGGCATATAAGGAAGGGAAAGTGAAATGATTTATATTTAAAATTAAGCTTTTTTTATGTCTCCTAGTAAATACTTTAATTACTAGCGGTTCACTCTCGCTTCCCTCGGGTTCGCCTCTAGAAAAACAAAAACAAATCTATCCCACGGGAACCGTACATTTTTCCTTGATAAAAAGTAGGCTATGTATTAATTTGAAGTATAAGTTTCATTAAAATCCATTCAGTAGTTTTTGCGTGAAAGAGTAACAAACATCTATACATCCATACCTCCTCACAAACTTTCGCATTTATAATGTTAGTAAGATTACTAATGGATGTAACCTCTTTTAACGAGTAAAAATAGTAAAAAAAATAGATATGCCGCAAATTCTTTTATTTGTGGTCAAAGTTACCATATAACGTCAACATTAATACTGCTTAAGCAATTATCAAAACATCACCTAGATAATATCTACTACTTACATAATACGACTAGAAAACACTACGCTGTTTATAGCCACCATTAATCCTAGTTAGTCTGAAACATGCCCATATTTATTATCCGGACGCGGGTCAGAGTGCAAATGGGATTAAACGATAACGAACTCGTGGAATAGTGAACGTTTGACGTAAATGCCCTATGACGAGCTTAATAGTTCCATTACCAACTGTCGGCTATTGGTGTACAAAAGCTTTTTGGTATTGCCAGAGCTTTTACGTAAAAATGTTCGAGTCGGATGTTATTGGATAATGAAATGTATTCAATTTGAATTAGTGAGTGCAGTTTTGATCTTGCAGCACTTGAGCTGTGATTTTACGTATTTTATGCAAAAATAAGGGCTTATGTATGGGATACTTTTTATGCCACTGTATAAAGTTATTGTTGTTAATGTGGAGCCAAAAACTGTTGTGGACTTGTTTAGATATAATTATTACAGTTACTATTTAAATAAAGTAATTAAGTAATTCGAGATAGCTCAGGTTCGTCCCTTGACATTTCTAGATAGAAATTACTCGACATTGCGGCTGGGACAGCTTAGTATACGACACATTCATAATATAAACATTATATGGTGATATTGCTTTAGATGGACATATTAACTATAATAATTATAATAGGGACAGTAGACCCAAGTTTTAATTATTTAAAAATATTCTCTTGGATATGGAACCAGTGCTTCATTTTCCACTCACATTTTCATTTATAATTTATGAGTTTTAGTAGTTTATATCTCCTTTTCCTGATAATATACAAAAGAAGATTGACATAAGCCCTGCATAAGTTAAGACTTTATATTTATATATTTTTCTTTGTTCACAGAGCATTCTCGGCGAATTCAATCGCGAACAGGACGCGTTTATCAAGGGCCAGGATAAGGGCAACGGTGCTGCCGTCCCTCCATGGGTGGGTGCGCCCAATGAAGCCGCGCTCAAAGAGGAGTGCCTCTCGCTATCCACTGTGAGTTCTGAGTAGATATCCAGTATAGTTTACATAATAGCTTTGTTTTGAATGTTTAAGAGATGAATCAAAGGTACGAGGGGAGGTCAAAAAGTTCGCGGAATGACAGGGAAGAAGGGAGAAATTAAATATGAAACTATTTTTCCTTTTCAATTTATCCTCTCTTAACTCTAATACATTTATTGGATCTGTCAAATAACTTATTTATACCGTTGAAAAAAAATTGTTTATCTTGTGCGTCAAAATAAGCCGAAATCGCTGACTTTACCTCATCATCGTCGTTAAATTTCCTTCCACGCAGCTCTTTTTTCGTCTTTGGAAATAAATAATAGTCGCTAGGGGCCAGGTCTGGACTGTAGCGTGGATGGCGCAGTTGTTCAAAACCGAATCGGTGAATGGCAGCGGTCGCTACATGACTGGTGTGTACGGGCGCGTTGTCATGCAAAAGCAGCACTCCTTTGATGAGTTTTCCTCTTCTTTTTTCTTTAATGGCTTCCTTCAATCGGTCTAGCAAGGAAGCGTAGTACTCTCCCGTTATGGAAAGGCCACGTTCCTTGTAATCCACCAAAAGGATACCTTCAGAATCCCAAAAAATTGTCGCCATGATCTTTCCGGCCGATTGAGACACCTTAAACTTCTTGGGAGGGGTAGTGCCTTTTTTCTGCCATTGCATCGACTCTTCCTTTGACTCAGGTTCATAATGATGAACCCAAGTTTCATCCCCAGTCACAATACGGGCCATAATTTCTTCGTTTTGCTCTCCAGAGCGGTCCAAAAACTCACGGCAACAGGCGACGCGGTCTCGTTTTTGAAGTGGCGTGAGCATTCTCGGTACCCATCTCGCGCAGACTTTACTCATGCCAAGATGCTGATGAAGTATATGAAAATGGTAGTTTCTGATACATCAACTAATGCTGCAAGCTGTTTCTTCTTCAAACGGCCATCTTCCAATACAAGTTTCTCAACTTTATCGATGATTTCTGGTGTGGTGGCCTCGATCAGCCGCCCAAGTCGAGGATCATCTTCAATTGACTCCCTTCCTTGCTTGAAAAGACTATACCACTTGTAAATCATAGTTTTTCCAGGAGCAGAGTCCCCGTAAACCGCTAACATCTCTTGAAAAACAGTTTGAGGTATTTTTCCCTGTTTGGTGAGGAACTTTATGACGGCGCGATTTTCAATTTTTTCTATACTGGTGACTTTCTTCCCGATTCACTTGTTTAATCGTTGATAACTCGAAGACTAATGACCCAATTAGGCTGAAACTTGGTATTTATAGCAAAAATGAGTTACTCGATTAGCGAGTACCTGGACAAGCATCCCTACCCCCGCCAACCCCTCCATTCCGCGAACTTTTTGATCTCCTCTCGTAGATTGGTGTTTGTATTTTTTTTAGATATCGATTTTACTCATTAATTTCTTTTATTGCTTTTTTGTGATTTTTCTTATTTATAAGCGTTTGATGGCCTTGTATTTGGCTCCTTTTAACCGTCCCATTATTAGCCACGGATCTCCCTTCAATAAGAAGAGGATCAGGTCATAGATTGGCGAGCTTTACATGTCTTACGAAAACTAGATATGTTCTCTTAGACATGCAGGATTCCTGACGATAATTTCCTTCGCCGTAAGGCAAGTGGATATTATTTTAGAAATTATTCGCACATGAGAATATTAGAGGCCAGGAGTTTGAAACCGCTTCACTAGGTTTTTTAACCGAGTACCACTGCCACTTGATGATTTTATTATATATAATATATTTTTAGATTTTATTAGATATATTATATAGAACAAGTTGTAAATGTATTTGTAATATTCCAGGACCGAAGGAATTTCGTGCGAGCTCCCCCGGCCGGCGTAGAGTTCGACTTCGACTACAACAAGATGTACCCGGTGGCCGTCGCCATCATGAACGAGGACCCCAATCTATCCACGATGCGCTTCGATCTCGTACCTAAAGTGTAAGTTTTCTGTTACACTAGCAACGTGAACGACTTTGCCTGCTTTTTCGTGTGTTTTTTTTTGGATTTCCTGGAAAATATTATAATGGACTTTGTTAATTGTTTCTTCCGGAAATTTATATTGCCAAATTTTGGCCTATTTCCAGTTTGTTGAAAGTTGATGAAAGTTCTCTTTGAAGTCTAGTCTAGTCTTCTTTAGGTACGTTTTTATGTTAATTTAAATACAGCAAATGTTTAAGAATGCTCTGTATTAAAACAGGAAATAACATTTTATTTTCATTTGAAACCAGTATTCAGTGTTTACTAATAGTAAATAATATGAATTTCATCACATATTTAGATATCCGTCTGTACGTAAAATAATAAAATTTCCAGTATCACGGAGGAGAACTTCTGGAGGAACTACTTCTACCGCGTTTCTCTTATCTGCCAAGCGAATGAGGCGGACGCGGCGGGCGGCCGTCAGTCCAGCGCTGAGGATTCCCAAGGTAAGATGATGACACTCACCAAGAATCGAACCTGCACTTAGATAATGACTTTCTACAAATTGATATCGCTGATAGATAACTTGAAAAGGTTTGTTCTGACAATGTGACTCTTAGATATGTTTTTTAATAATTTAGAGATTGAAGATGATGATATTGACCTGAAATCGAACCCGGAAAAAGGTCTGGCTTCTTTCTTTTCTATACTTTAAAGACTGACTTTGAAACAGACAGAGTTATTTAATTGGGATATTTGTATATTTCCGTGTAATTTTGTAGTAAATATGGAATGTTTAGTTTTAAAGTGTTTTTAAAATTGGTGTACCTTTTCGGTCGATGACATTAAGAAATTATAGATGAAGATTACATGAAAGACAAGGAGAAGTTAGTTTTTTTTTAAGTTTTTGTGTCTGAGTGTAATGGCTCTGTATTATTTTTTGATTTATAATATTTTGATTTTATAAATTCTATTTGTAAAAATATTGTCCCAAATGTTTAATGCTAGGAATATAAATAATGTTCTTTATAGTCCGTGTGGAAACTAGCCTTAAGCAGTGACTTTCAGTAACAACTAAATATTCCTATCCCTTCTAACTAAGCGTAAACCTTGAGCCCAAGGGATTTTAAGGAAACCCGCAAACTTATTACGTTTATTTACATTGAAGGATGGATTTCTGTTGTTAAACTGAATATTTTAATATATGGATGTATATTATATTTACTTAATAGTATCTGGGTGCATTGAAAATTGATCAGGTCAGATATCGCGGGTTCGATTACCGCATAGGGTGCTGTGACATTGTTTTGATTTCATCTTGCGTGGTTAGAGTGAGCTAAGTAACAAAAGATTGGGATAGTATGACCTATTTCGGAGCTTTACTTATGGTATTTGTAGAGAATTTTCGTCCCTAGGTACGTTTTAACGGTTAATATGAATATAATATGCATGTATTATACAAGTAAACCTTCCTCTTGAATCACTCTATCTTTTGCTGAAAACTGCATTAAAATCCGTTGCGTAGTTTAAAAGATCTAAGCGTACAAACAGCGGGAGCGGCTTTGTTTTATACTATGTACATATATTTCGAATGTTACACATGTACGCAGGTACGGTTTACTAAACGAATATAATTTCCAAAAAAAAAAAATTATATAAGTTGTAATTATTGTATATTTGAATATATCTAAGTCAAATTGTCAGATTTTAGATGAAACAAACCACGCTCAAAATCCTCTCATCTATTTTTTTTTTTAAGTGGCTAGAGCATTTTTTTTGTAAATGTTTTTTTTTTCATTTTTGTTTTCATTTGCATTTTTACCTTACTTTAGATGTTAGTTCGTCGAGCGAGGTTGTAGGTAAAGAGAAAGCGTCCCAAGATTCAATAGACGATGCGAAGAAACGAATTAAATCATTAAAAGTTGATAGAGATAATGATGATGGTAAGAATCTGTGATTTTTGATTCTAATAAAAAAAAACGTACTACTAATATAATGTAATACTAGCGGCTCACCCTTGCTTCGCTCGGGTTCGCCTCTAGGAAGACTAAAACAAACCTGTCCCACGGGTACCGTACATTTTTCCGGGATTAGAGATGAGCGTTGAATAAACGAAATAGTTGAATCAATCGTTGATCTTCTGTCAACGTATTAACGTTAACTGTCTAAGAATCAACTAGTTGAATTCGTCAATGACGTTTATAAATTTAATTCGTTAAATTCGAGAACGCAAACACAACGAACAAATTAAAAAACTTCATTGTAAATAATGTCATAGATTGCGAACGACTGTCGATTGTCATCTAATAGAATAGAATAGAATTTGAAGTTTGAAGTTGAAATCTAAGTAATTTATCCAAAAGTAAATTTTTGAAATATGGAAGTGAAACTTCTTTAGAATCTTTGTGGTTTGAAACTCGACAAAAAGACAAGCATATAAATATATAGGATTAAGCCGGCGAGATAGAGATAACAACACTCGCTAAACGTCGAAACCGTTCAACGAATGAATGGTTTACGTTGCAACTCACTACGTTAACTCGTTGACGAATTTAACTAGTTAATCGACTAGTTGACGAACGTAAATCAACGTTAACGTTTCGTTAACCAAAAGAAAACCGTCAACGACTCATCACTATCCGGGATAAATAGTAGCCTATGTGTTATTCCAGACTATAATCTATCTCTGTGCCAAATTTCATCCAGATCCGTTCAGCCGTTCTGGCGCGAAAGAGTAACAAACGTCCATACATACTCACAAATTTTCACATTTATAATATTGATACGGATATGTGTGTATGTCTGTTATTTCACGCTGAAACGGCTGAACGAATTTGGATGAAATTTAGTACCTAGATAGATTATGACCTGAAGTAACACATAGGCTACTGTTATCTATCGAGTCCAATTATTAACTACTAGCTTGATTCTCCATACAAATTTTCATCTCCATTTTCACCCCCTTATGGGATGACTGCCGGGATAAAAAGTATCCTATGTCCTTCCCAGGGTCTCAAACTATCTTCTTACCAAATTTCATCTAAATTAGTTCAGTAGATCCAGAGATTAATCTGACTGGGTTAGGGTTTTAACCCTACAACGTGACAAACTCACAAACTTTACCTCTTTATAATATTAGTGTAATATTAGTATATTAGATACCAAATACATATTTATTAATAACTTATTATTATTATTATCATTTAGTCAGAGTTATTTTGTCTTCTTTCATTTTTTTTTCATTTGCTACATTTTTTTTTAATAATTTGAATCATTTAGCTACTCACTATCACTCATTTTCTATAAGGCCGCGTGTAATATTGTTTTTTTTAATATAAATTAACCAACTTTGAGGAATACGTTTATTTTAGTTATAAAGCATGCCCATTTTATATTAAGCTCAAGCACTTTTTAATACAAGTATAGGTACGTATTGGGGAATAAAAAGGACGTATAGTCTATGGTATTATTGTCTGTGTATTATAAGGTCATCATATATGAAATATATATATATTAAAAGAAATTTATGAATTGTCTATGAATGTAAATATGAGTGAGAGTATTATTGTTAATATTATTTGATTAATGTCAGTTTTATTTTTTAATTTTTATATTTAATCATTACAAATTCTTGAAGGAATTAATATATATCCTTTGAAGCGTTAAAAGTTATGTGAAGTAACAAATAAATGTACAGATAATAAAGCATATTTTTTTTCTCATTTTCGGAATGCAGCTTAAACGAGACCGGAGGGCAAGGAGCATCGGTCGCTATACGAATGTAACACCTCGGTCGCTTCAAAATACTGTCCAGTTATACTTGATACACTAAATATTGTTATTTTCAATAAGATATGAAAAAAAATCATCATTAACTATTAGTTTGGCCGGAATCGGTTGCTTTGGATGGTATAAGGAGCTCCGGATACGATGCTTGCACTATATAAAAAAGTTTCAATATAAATCTGTTCCAGTTTTGATAATGCCACTACAGTATTATACGCGTATTCGTCTAATATCATCTTAATGTTAATCTAAATGATGAAATGTGTTTTAATACAGTGTTGTAGTACTACGCTTGATGCGTTTTGGCGTTATCAATGAAAATTTCACTGTTGATCTTATTCACGTTTAAATATATGTTTTGTTTTTTAGATATGTATGTATAAAATTTATGCCTGAACGCGGCCCCTTGTTTGGTTTGTCTAAAGTTTATATGTCTATATATCATATCCTCATTCTTGTTGCATCGTGTGTCGTTTAAATGTAATTGTTAAGACAATATATTGTACCTTTCTAATACTAAACATTAATGTATATATATATGTGAAATTTTAATTTTTTATTCCATATCAACTATAGCTTGAATTCAAATATCTGTGTTACAAAATAGATACTTAGAATATGGTCCTTTGTAGACATTTTTTTCAACGTGACTCTAAATTAGTACTCGAATATTATCAATTGAATATTTCGATGTAAACTGAATGTTATATATATATATGCATAAGGACGTAAACGTCGTATGTATAGCGTCATTTTCGTAGCGAATTGTGTCAGGTTTTAACATTGCTACTACAATTTTGAATTCTATTTCCCAAAGCTTTTGTTTCCTTTTTGCTTGCGTTTTGTAAATGTTTTTTTTCACCGCCTCGTATTTCTCAAAGTTGGTTTTGTTCAAGACTGTCGTCTGTCGGGTAGCAATGTTGAAATTGTTCTCACTGTGTTGTCAGAGTTCTCTGTCGTTATTAAGAAATGTCAAAATTTAATCTGTTTGAATCGTTGGTGTCTTTTTTTGGTCGAAAAGGTGTGGTTTCTGAAATAGAAATGGTGTGAACACCAATCTATGATCAAGCTAAATTTGTATTACGAAATTAGTTTGTGTGATGACATTAATTTCATGTAACTATTTTTAGTAATTCAATTCAATTCAATTCTAAAGTTCAATGGCTTTTAGAAGTGCCGTTTGGGAACCGTTTACTTTGCCAATGTCGCGTTGAATGAAGAAGACGCGTTATATATAGAACGATCAGTATGAAATAGAGAAAAAGAACATTTTCAGTAATGTAACTTGATTCGGTCGTGACATCCTCAAAGAACGACACAAATCAGATATATGACGTCGCTTCGGCTAATACACTATGTATTTGCACTATGAAATTGGTTCTGTGACATTACTTTTATGAAATTATCACTCAATCTACGAAATTATTTCGATTTTGTGGAAATAATGTATGCATTATGGATTTGGAAGTTTAGTTTTCTTATAACTAATGTCATGAAAGCGGGTTAAAGCCACTAATTTCGTGATATAAATTAGGTTTTGCTTACCAAAAAAGATGACAACGACTAAAAATTTATGAATGAAATAAAAAAATAAAAAACTATTTCAATAAATTATATAGCCGCCACATATCACTTATGGCTGACAGTCAATTAAACCAACTGCCGTCGTCATTCCGCATCTGACAACACAAATTTTATAATTATTTACAAAATTAGACTCATTGTATGTATGTATGTATATCCGTGTTTATAATGTTGCGTAGATTTAGTTGGTGTAAGGTTATTTAAACACATCTATAGGCCTAAACCTTAGCCTCTTCATTTTAGCTGAACACATTTGTAGCAATAATCGATGTTACTTCGAAATTTTCATACTACCCTCAAAACGTTTAATTATTTTTTACATATATTGGCCTAAGTGTTGTAGGAAATATGACTAGCAAGTGATATAATAGACACCAGATAGATGTCTCCTTTCTAAATGCTCAAAAGTGTCTGCACTACATTAAAAGTATCAAAAAAAAAGTATAAAGTATCAAAATTAAAAATTTAATGTTCAAAGTTGATTTTTTATTCTTGATAATAGTTTTGAACATGATTCAATGGTTCAACCCCCGATGTTTCCGTGATTCATAAAAAGATTGATTTATAGTTGAATCGTTCGAACCTGCATAGTGACGGCATAGGTAACACTTTCTATCGTCAATACTTAAGAAATGTTTAGTGAAATTATAACATTATAGTTATTAATGGCATTTATAGTTAGTTATTATGAATTGAAATAATTATATTATTCTAAAATAATATTGGTCTTGTTATTTTGTATCTGTAGAAAATAGATTGCCTTAAAAAAAACTGTTAAAATAAACAACAAATACATATATTGTAATGATAATAAGAAATGAAGTAAATCAAGATTTTTTTTATAACTTGAAGACAAAATAGCTCTACTTTTGAAGGTATTTTGGCTAAATACATGTTTTCGAATTAATTTCAATATTGATTATGATATAAAATGTTAAAAAATGTTACAGAACAATGGGAGAAAGAACTTGAAGCGGAACTAAATGAGTACGAGGTGGTCGCTGAAAAGAACAATGATGATAAATGGGAAAAAGAATGCGAAGACCTTCTAGGTGATGATGTCGACCTCAAGTAGACCTAAAAAGACCGAGAAGACTGCGATACCGAAAGTCTTTTACATACTAATTTATAATAATTCTCAATTTAATTATTCATAATTTTTTAAATGTTATTATATTATAGCTGTTGGTGACAATGATCTAAAATCACCATTATCATTAGAACGGAGAAGACCGAGTAGACGGAGATTCAAAATGTCTCTTTTCATAGGAATTTTATAATATATAAACTTAATTCTTGTTCTTCTTTTCTTCTTTATAAATGTGTAATTGTAATTAATAATCGTTCGTAAGTTTGTACATATGGTTTTTTTTTTATATAAATGTAAGTGATTGTTGTATTTTAAAATATCTCACAACGAGTTTGTCGTTTCGCTTGCTTCAAACGTTTAATCAAAAATTCCAAATATAAAGCTAGCTACATAGAGATATACTGTAGCTTAATTATAATTGCTGTTATACATATATTATTCTCAGATACAATATAATGATTATAAAAGAAGTATAAAAGTTGAACGCTAGTAGTATATTGTCTTTATCTAATATACAAATATGTCGTGTCACGGTGTTTGTGGTCGGATCGACCGATTTTAATATATATTTTTTGTATATTTGGTAGGTATGAGAATAGGTCGTTAAGTATTTTCCACCCTCCTACCCCCATCCCCCTATTTTTTAATCGCGATTTTAGTAATTTTGTGTAAGCAATATCTTAAATTATTTAATTTAACATTATGATATAAAGCAATAGAGTTTTTTTTGTGGAGTGAACGCGGGTGAAGCTGCGGATTCTGCTAGTTATATTTATAAAAGTATATAAAGATATTGTTTTAGTTTCTGTCTTTTTATATATATGTATGTATGTGTTTGAAAAATTTTATAATATTTAAATAGTTAAAGCGGGGTTATAAAAGGAAGCGCATGAACAAGAAAGATATATATTTTATGTATGAATCTCAGACTAAGGAATAATATAGATAGAGTATCATAGAACTAAACATGAAGCCAAACAATCTTTTAAAATAGTATACAAATGACAATTTGTAAACTCAGTGATAAGTGAATATTTATGCTATTATTCTTTCAAGGGGGAGAGAACTAATGCTTAAAAATACAAAAGAATATATTATTTTTATTATTGTAGAAATTGTAGAAATTAATACCTATATGTAAGTTCCCTTATTGTCTAAAAAAAGTAAACTATCTGTATGGCAAAATCGAGGATAGTAGCATAAAAAGAAAATCATGCTACTATTTTTAACTTTGATATTTATTTTGGCGAACTCCGTCTCTATAATTCTGTAGTCTGAGGTATGTGTGTACATACACCATTATATATATTATATTATATATGCACTATTTTACTTATTAAAAACAAAAAAATAAATAAAAATAAAGACAGTATAGTATTGAGCGTATGTTATTGGGGCTGTTTCAAACTGCCATATAAAGTTCGAATTTTATGATAATCAATATATTGTATATATATGTATGTTTATACATGTTAAACTGATAACGCCATTATTTACGGCTAAATTTAGTATTTTTTCCTTTGTTTTAAATATTTTAGTATTATAGAAGCTATGCAGTAGTTTTGTGAAATATTTATTTTAAAATTAAAGGCTTTCTCAATGGCTTTTAAGAAAAACAATTTAAATATAATATTAATTTTGATTGTAAGTTCTTTTCTGCCAATGCGCATATAAATGTCATATCATGTGTTTTTTTACAAAAATGACTTTATATTTAACCAAATCGTCCTATAAAATAAAGTCTGTACAATAAATCTTTGCCGTTTAAGTTACTGTATACTGAAAGGCCATATTCAAGAGTGTTTATGATCACCGCCTAACTCTATCCGACTCAGATTTATTTCAAATTCGGTGTTAGAAAATATTTATTTTTTCATATAAAACTTCCTTACGTAATATAACTATTCGATGTAATATTTATTATATGAGCTTCGACAGAACTTTCTGAAACTAATTTTTCAAAGCTTTTATTCCATTACGTCAGAAAGCTTTCATTGGTGGAGTTATCAGTTTAAAAAATTTAAAAGAGTATTAAATTTTAAATATATAAAGCGTTTATAAGTAATGTAACTTTAAGCTACAATTGTTTACATTCCTATATGTGTGAAATAAAGTGTTTATGAAGTTTTTGGTGTTTTTTTACGCAAGAACAAAACATTGCGATTTAAATTAATATATTGTTTATAGGCGTTTCTATCATTGGCTAGAATCTATAGGAAAAATAAATACTTTTCTATACATATTGTATGTTCCGCGTTACGCGGAGTAAAATATATATAAAACTAACGCTAATAAATTATAATATAAAGTGTACCTTGTACGTGGACTTAGCCGTGGAAGCGTTGCCGGGCCCGGAATCCTTAATCCTGCGTAGGCACTGATCACTAGGGGTGTTTGTGTGTATGTGAGGTATAAATATATAAGCCCATAATTAATCCGACCGAAAATACTTATTTTACTTTGTAACCGAAACAATTCAAACGAGAGGAGCACTCGTTACACCGACCGAACAATCCCGAATTCAATTGACAACTGTCATCTGTCATTTCAGACATGACTTAAGACAATAATACCATATATAAAAAATACTAAACATTCCCCCGCCCAAGCAGTCCCAAACTGCTTTAACCGAAACTAAACTAATCTTAAATTACCCTAACACCAGCCTAAATACTAATATCCTAATCTAAAGGCAAACGTGACAGCTTAGAAACTGCACGTTGCAAAATCGTACCTTTAGCAATCCGTATTTCCGCGAGCCTGACCACACCATCTGTTCCTGGGTGTAAAGCTATTATCCGACCTCGACGCCATTGAAGAGGAGGAGTATTTTCCTCCTTTAGTAAAACCAAATCTCCAACCTTAGGTGGATTTATTGAATCATTCCACTTAAAACGTTGCTGCAGGGTGTGGAGATACTCCAAATGCCATCTATGCCAAACTCTTTGTGACATTTGCTGTAGAAGTTGAAACCGAGATAATTTAGAAAATTTTATATCCTCTAGTGGATATTCGGGAACTGCATTCAACGGCTGGCCAATTAGAAAGTGACCAGGAGTTAATATTTCCAAATCATTGGGATCCGACGAAAGAGGACATAAGGGCCGTGAGTTTAACACCGCTTCAATTTTACAGAATAGAGTGCTAAGCTCTTCAAAAGTTAAGGTAGTTTCCCCAATAACACGTTTTAGATGAGTTTTCGCCGATTTAACTGCAGCTTCAAACAAGCCTCCCCACGATGGACACCCAGGTGGGTTAAAGATCCATGTAATTCCACGTCGAGATAAATCTTGACCTATGTGACCTTCACTTTTATCCAAAAAACTAATTACTTCCTTTAAATATCTATCACTTCCCTTAAAATTAGTACCACAATCCGACCGAATAACCGAAGGTAGGCCACGCCTAGAAACAAACCGAGTAAGAGTGGCAATAAAAGCCTCCGTTGATAATTCCGAAACCAATTCTAAATGAACAGATTTAGTGGTCAGACATACAAAGACGCATAAGTAAGCCTTGATGATTTTTGGATTACGATGTTTATGTGACCGTACAAAAAAGGGTCCCGCAAAATCAGTCCCAACGCCTTGAAAGGGTTTAGCAGCTACAATTCGATCTCTTGGTAAGTCTCCCATTAAGGGTTGCATCGTAATGCCCTTTAACTTATAACAAGAAACACATTTAAATGTAACCTTCCGTACTGCCCTTCGAGCAGAAAGTACCCAATAATTCCGTTGCAAAATAGCTAAAAGTGCGTTTGGTCCAGCATGTGAATTTTTTAAATGTAAATCCAATATTAAAAGATTAATAAAATGTCCCGATTTAGGAAGCAACAATGGGTGTCTTGCGCTATAAGATAAATCCGAATTTTTGAGTCGTCCTCCAACACGAAAAAGACCGTCCGAATCAATAAATGGGTTAAGCCGTTTTAAATGTCCGCTCAACGTTTGTCCGTTCCGAATACGTTTCATTTCCATATGAAAACTCTCCGTTTGAATAAGCCCAATCAACCTTAATAACGCATCTTTACGTTCTTGAGGGAGTAAATAAGCCGTAAGTCTCCGATTATCTTTCCGTTTACAATTATTAAGAAATCTCCGAATCCAAGCAGTAACCGATATAAGTTTATCTAAGGAACTATAACGTTCAATAAGACATCCGAAATTAGGAACAAATTCCGAAGTGGTAGCTACGAGGCATTTCATACCAGGCAGCTCCGAATGAGTAACTTGAGATGTGGTTAACACAGGCCAATGTGAATCTGGATATGACAGCCATTTTGGACCCCACCAGAGATTATGGTGCACTAGCTCCGATGCATATAAGCCCCGTGAAGCACAATCTGCAGGGTTTAAATCTCCCGGTACATGTCGCCACGTAATTGGTACTGAAGAATTTTGTATTTGTGATACTCGATTCGCCTCAAATACTTGAAGAGTATGAGGAGAAGTTCTTAGCCAAGCTAAAACTATAGAACTATCAGTCCAACCGAACACCTCCTGGACATCAACGGTCCTTTTCAAACAAAGGCAAACGTGATGTAGAAGTTTTTGCAAGAGCACGGCTCCGCACAATTCCAGCTTTGGAATTGTTAGTCGTGATCTAATTGGGGCGACCTGGTTTTTAGCCATAACCAAATTAACTGAGGGGCTACCATTATCCGAAACCGCACGCAAGTAAACAACAGCAGCATATCCTGCTTCCGAAGCATCCGAGAAGCCGTGAACCGTAATACATTTAGCCGATTTAGGAATAATACATCGCGAAATCCGAATATCTCTAATATAAGAAAGGTCATTTCTAAAATGATTCCACTCATATTCAATATCTCCAGTTATAACCTCATCCCACTGAAAATTACCGAGCCATAAACGCTGTAATAAACATTTAGCCTTAAATATGATAGGGCATATCCACCCACTGGGATCATACATCCTAGCTACCGTTGATAGAATTTTACGCTTGCTCACTGTATCTTTGAGATCCAAATCCATCCGAAACGAAAAGATATCCTGTATAGGATTATATTGTATACCTAAAACCGAAGTTAAACTTGGCAAATCTGGGTTATCAAATATAAGAGGTAACTGTTGATGATCATATGGCAAATTCCGAAGTAAAATTGGATCGTTCGAGATCCACTTGCGCAACTCATAACCTCCCGAATTCATTAGCTTGATCAGCTCTTGTTGAAGCTCGAGCGCTTCGCTTTGTGTGTTACAACCAGTTAAAATATCATCGACGTACACATCGTGCTTCAAAATTGAAGCAGCTCTGGGATAACGTTCGCGCTCCCGCTCAGCCAATTCCAATAAAGACCGAATCGCTATAAATGGACTAGACTTTAAACCATAGGTATTTGTGTTGAGCTCGTAAGTAAGAAGAGGCTCATCAGGAGACTCTCTCCACAGTATAAGCTGGTACCGTTTATCCGATTTATCAATAAGTGTTTGCCGAAACATCATCCTAATATCCGAAATAAAAACAATTTGATGCCGTCTAAAATTAATCAAAATTTCTGTGGTGTTAGTCTTATGGTGATTTCATTTAGCCTACTTTAAGTTAGTATTTAAGCTAATGTATCCTATTATATGCGCGCATAATTAAAGTGTAATCAAACCTAATGGTTGTCTCATTGCACTCCCGCTCCGAACCCTATATGGCGACCCTGCCAGCGCGTGCGCGAGTTCGGTGACCGGACGTAAAAGGCAATGTTACAATAAACATTGAGTGAAAATGCATGTTAAAGACAATTATAATTATGGCGTTATTATATTGTGGAGTGTCATCCGGAGTAACTGTGAATTTTTTGTGGCAAAAAAATTATCAAAAAATAAAATGGGCAAACAGCAATCAAAGGAGCAAGAAATTATAATCGCCCAAAACGGAGCTGGGAACTCTGCCTCCACAGAACAATTATTGTGGCATGCCACCTCAACTTCGTATGCATTAATTGCCATTTGTGCTCTGCTGTTTATTGGGGCCGCGATAATCCTGTTCCGATACTATCGGAAATGTCATGGCGAATGGATCCAGCGAGGGATCGATGCTTATGACTTGCGAAGGTCAATGAGCATGCTGCGGCGACAGCAACGTGAGTCTGCTGCCTCAAAAGATTCACCAGTGTGAGTGTGTGTGCGTGGTAAATCATAAAGTGTAAATGCGTAAAGATTATTATATACCTATTAAGTGTTAGTTAAGTACCTATGTTGTGTAATTCTGCTTAATCATATTATGTATTCATCAATAATAATTATTAAGTTAAGGCTATGTAACCGCATTTATTAATTTGTATTATGTATCTTTAGGTTATGGCAAATGAAATCAAAGAAATATTAAAAGAATTACAACATATTAAAGATTACCTTACGAAATTAGGGCCTAGTAGAAGGTCATCTAGTATAAGAGAAAAAAAGAGGGCCGAAGCAAAATATTTATATGATAAATTTTGTTTACTAAGTAATACTATTGTAAATCAAGTAGAAAGTAAGGAAATAAAAAGTTCATATAGCCAAAATATTTGTGTAAAATTCGATACAATTAATTCGATTTATTCGAAAATACTTCAACTTTGTTCTGAAAATATAGATATGTATCAGAGTACAACAACCATGGAGAAGTTTGAGTTAAGAACTGCAGTTTCTCTGTTGCCAGTTATGACGGGTGATGAGAATGTCACCAAACAGTTAATTTCTAATATAGAGATGTATGAGTCAATGATTGATGATGATAGCAAAAAACTACTGATACAATTTGTTTTAAAATCTAGGTTGTCAGAAAGCGCTAAGCTGCGCATGTGCTCTAATTATTTATCTGTTACAGACTTAATCAAGGATATGCGAGATGTATTGTTGCCTAAAAAATCCGACACAGCGATTCAGTCTCAGCTGCAATGTATTCGGCAGGATAACACAAGTATTCAAGAGTTCGGTAAGCAAATCGAAAAATTATTTGTTGATTTGACGGTTTCCCAGGCCAACGGTAATTCTAGCTCCTATGAAATTTTAAAGCCAATAAACGAGCGTATTGCAATAAAAAGATTTGCCGATGGTCTGCGGAATAGTCGTCTTAGTACGATCATAGCGGCCAGAAACTACAGCTCGCTAAAGGACGCGATTCAAGGTGCGTTGGACGAGAACCTATCGAGCGGTAGGGAAGAGCGAGTGATGAATTTTTATCATAACAGAGGTAGGTCCAGTTTTTATAACACTTTTGGAAATCGTAACCCACCAGCAGGGTTTCATAAAAATGGTTCTAGAGGGTATTCTAGGGGGATGCCCACTCCTCGAAATTTGAATAATCGTGGTCGTGGTTGTAGTTTTAGTAATCGTGGTAATATTCGTAATTTCGATTCTCGGGGACAAAATAATTATCACGGTACTAGCGGTTCTCGTGGCCAAACAGGGGTTCGTAGTCAGGCGCGACGTAATCAAATAAACTTAGCCGAAATGAATATTAGAGATGATTCAAACCAAAAGTCTGAGGTTCAAGACAATAGTAACAAAGATAATAATTGGTTTTTTCGAGCATGAGCATTTTTATTGCGAAAATATTAATTCGGTTCATATAAATGTTTTTAATGAGACTTGTAGTTGGCTAATTGACACCGGTGCATCACTCTCGGTAATAAGACACGAGTTATTATATAAATGGGATGTTCCTTTCCATATAGAGCGCATTAAGATAAACGGTATTGGAGGACATATATTTTGCGATGGTTTCGTTTGTTTAAAATTAAACTTTAATAACTTCTATTTTGAACATAAATTTTATGTATTGAAAAACTTTTCTTGTAGAACAGATGGTATATTAGGACAAGATTTTTTAAGTAAATTTAATTCTATATTAGACTTTGAACGAAATATTTTGACGCTTCAACAAGGGTCATCTATTGAAATACCCTTACAAATGGGTAAACTTGGCTATAATAATTATATAACAATCCCGCCAAGGTGTGAATTTACTTATTTTATGCGAACTAACTTAAAAAATGAATATATAGTTATGCCTAAGCAATTGAGTGATGGAGTATTTTTAGCATCTATTTTGGTTAGCCCTATATGTGGTAAAATTCCACTAAAAATTTTAAACACTAGAGAAGAAGAAGTAAAACTAAGTTATTTCGTTCCGGATATAGTCAGTCTCAATGATTATTTCTTGTGTTCGTTTGAAAAAAGTAACGTGAATGCTGAACGTGTGAAAAAGTTATTTTCTATTTTGAGTCTTAAAGATCTTAACAAAGAAGAGCAAATTTCTATCGAAAATATATGTGCTAAGTACTCCGATATATTTTTATTGCCAGGAGATAAATTAGGCGTTACAAATTTATACAGGCAATCAATACATTTAAAAGATAATGCTATTCCTACGTACACAAAGCCTTATAGATTGCCAAAAAGTCAGAAACATGAAATCGATAAGCAAATTAAACAAATGTTAGATAACGATATTATAGAGGAAAGTAGGAGCGAATGGTCTAGCCCAGTTCTTCTCGTTCCAAAGAAAAGTGATAGTCATGGAAACAAAAAATGGAGGATTGTAATTGACTATAGGAAATTGAATGATAGGCTGAAAGACGATAAGTTTCCATTGCCTAATATAACAGAGATACTTGACTCTTTATCAGGTGCTATTTATTTTACGCATTTAGACCTTAGTCAAAGTTATTATCAATTAGAGTTATGTCCAGATAGCAGAAAGTATACTGCATTTACTACCGATAGGCAATATCAAATGAAGCGACTTCCGATGGGTCTCAAAATTAGCCCAGGAGCTTTTAGTCGAATGATGACAGTAGCAATGTCTGGTTTACAATATGAAAAATGTCTTGTTTATCTCGATGACGTCATATGCTTTGGGAGGAGTCTAAATTCCCATAACAATAATTTAATTGACATTTTTGAGAGATTTCGGAAGGTAAATTTAAAAATAAATCCCGAAAAATGTAAATTCTTAACTAAGCAACTGCTATATTTAGGCCATGTAGTATCTTCCAAAGGTATTTTACCTGATCCAGAAAAAACCAAAGTAATGCAATGTTATCCAACTCCGAAAAATGTCGATGAAGTTAGACGGTTTGTAGCTTTCGCTAATTATTATCGTAAATTTATCCCAAATTTTGCTAATATAACTATACCATTGAATAAACTTTGTAGGAAAGGTTCTAGTTTTGTGTGGAGTACCGAATGCAAAAATTCATTTAATAAACTTAAACAATCTCTGGTCAATCCACCCATTTTACAATATCCTAATTTTGATGAAGAAAACGAATTTATATTGCGCACAGATGCTTCCGGATTAGCTATAGGCTCGGTATTATGTAATAAAAATGATTTACCAATAGCATATGCAAGTCGTTCTTTAAATAAAGCCGAGGTAAACTATCCAACAATAGAAAAAGAGCTTTTATCTATTGTATGGTCTGTGAAATATTTCCGACCATATCTATTTGGCAAGAAATTTACAATTAAAACGGATCACAAGCCCTTAGTCTATTTATTTAGTATTAATAACCCTTCCAGTAGATTGTTAAAATTTCGATTAACCCTAGATGAGTATGATTACGTAATAGAATATGTTAAAGGTGTGAGTAATGTGGCTGCAGACGCATTATCGCGCATTATTTTAACATCTGATGAGTTAAAAAATATGAACACGGAATTTTTGAATGTAATGACACGGCAAATGGCGAACAGACTATATAATAAACCAACAGACAATACTGACAATACTTTGTTTAACAAGAGTGTCGAAGACAATCGGCCTGATCAACCGAAAGTCGTTGAAATTCTTGGAAAACCAAAGAATTGCACTGAATTAATTATTTCACCTTATAAATTAGGAAAGAATATGAAATACGTGCACTTTAACGATTTCGTGTACGTACCAAATAAGGATAAGATTTTTATAGACCCATTTTCTCGATCATGTTCGACGCGAGACGTCTTCGTGAGAGATTTGGATTCTATGTGCAAAAGGATATCGATCGATGAACTTTTCTTAATAAAAAATAATGAAAGTAAAAAGTATATAGAATGGTTAACCAAAAGTTATAAAATAAATAATAATCGGGCAAGTCCTCGTATTTATATTTTAAAAAATATAATAAGTATAGAAAACGATGACGACAAAAAAGTTATACTTAATGATTTTCATTTACTTCCTACAAGTGGGCACGCAGGTATACGGCGTATGCTCAATAATATTAAAAAATATTACTTTTGGCCAAAAATGGTAGAAGATATAACGGAATATGTAAAAAAGTGTAACAAATGTCAAAAACAGAAACATTCGTTACACACTAAACAACCAATGGTTATTACTACGACTGCGCAGTCTGCCTTTGATAAGGTTTTCTTAGATATAGTTGGGCCCTTAGATAAGGATTACTATAATTACTCATATATTCTCACTCTTCAGTGTGAATTAAGTAAGTATGTTGAAGCTTTCCCATTAGTAAGTAAGGATAGCGTAAGTGTAGCACGAGCCTTCGTCGATAACTTCATTCTAAGGTATGGTATCCCACGGGAGATCGCCACCGATAAAGGATCAGAATTTATCTCTAAAACAATGTCCGAGGTATGTAAATTACTAAATATAAAACAAATTGTATCCTGTGCATATCATCACGAATCTATTGGTTCACTTGAGAACTCACATAAATGTCTTAATGCATATTTGAGAATTCAAACTGACAACAATTCTAGAGATTGGAGTTATTGGCTACCATATTGGTGTTTTTCATACAATACTTCTGTACATTCAGCGACTAAGTTTACCCCATACGAACTTGTTTTCGGTAAACCATGTAATATACCTTCTAATTTAAGAAATTATACAATTGAACCATTATATAACTTTGAAAATTATCCACTAGAATTAAAGTTTCGCCTTCAAAAAGCGCATAGTGATGCAAGAAAAAATTTAAATTTATCTAAAGAAAAAAGAAAATATAAATATGATGAATATTTAAAACCTGTAATGTATAATAAAAATGATTTGTTATTAGTTAAAAATGAAACAGGAAATAAATTCAGTGATGTGTACTCTGGTCCTTATAAAGTTTTAAGAGATATGGAGCCTAATGTTAAAATTTTACGTAATAATAAAGAAGAAATTATACATAAGAATAGGACGAAATTGTATGTAGAGTAAAAAAAAAAAAAAATACAATGTTTTTTTTTTTTTTTTCATTTTGATGGGGCGTGTGGTGTTAGTCTTATGGTGATTTCATTTAGCCTACTTTAAGTTAGTATTTAAGCTAATGTATCCTATTATATGCGCGCATAATTAAAGTGTAATCAAACCTAATGGTTGTCTCATTGCACTCCCGCTCCGAACCCTATATTTCCGTTATATCCTTATGTAGCTTTGGACCAGCGTGCAAACAGTGATTCAAAGAAACACCCGAAGTAGTAACACAGCTACCATCGAAAACAACACGTAACTTAGAGTTTTCATCCGAAACTTTAAATACCGCATGATGAGGTATGACAAAATATTCTTGGTCACTATTAAAATCAAAGTTTGATACCGACATGTGTCCGAGCTTTAAATATTCACGCATGAAATCAATATATTTTTCTCGCAATACGGGATTTTTAGTAAACCGTTTTTCTAAGGCAAAAAATCTTTTTTCCGCCGACACTCGAATCACCTAATAAAGGTCTATTAGACAAGAAAGGTAACTTAGTAACAAACCGACCGTTTTCTAACCGAAAAGTATTATTAATATAAAAGAGTTCACACTCCTCATCAGGTAAACCCAAACGCGATGCCGTTGGTGGTTCTTCCACCTCCCAAAACCTTTGTAAGGTATCCGAAATAGAAACACCGAAATATTCCGAATTATCAATTAAGCTCGATTCAATATATTCCACTGGACCTAAAATAATGTATCCGAAAACCGTACTATACGCCGTAAGACCAGAAGAATTTAATATAATTTTGTCACCTCCGACTAGTGAACCGAAAACATCCGAACCAAGTAAAAGATCCACTGGCTGTGGAATATAAAAATCTGGGTCTGCGAGACTTAAACCCATAGTTAAATCCGTTACCGATTTATTCAAACAAATTAACGGTTGATCACCGACAATTGTATCCATACATACTACCGTTGTAGTTACTCTAGGAAATGAATTATTTAATGGAGAAAATGTAACCGAGGACCTTCCGATAATATTAATATTTTCAATACCTCCTACTCCTTTAACCCGTTCCGTACATTTTTCTAAACATAACCCCAACCTACCCAATAACTTAGAGGTGATCAATGACCCTTGAGAACCTGCATCCAATAAAGCCCTAACTGTAATGCCCCTTTCCGAATCCGAATTAAAATAAACCTTAACCAATGCTGTAGGTAATAAAACAGTAGCTTTAGGGCACGTCTCAAAGGGGTAAGTGGGGACCGTATCCTAGCGCCGACCTGGTGAGTAACCACGTGAGTCAGTATAAACAGCCTCACGTGTAGCGTTCCGTTCATCATAATGTTGACCATGGTTTCGACCGTTAGAGTTACCACCTCGCTCCACTTCTCCTCGTTGGTGCGGTGAAGAAGGTGACGTACGAGTAGGTGAGTTCCGAGGAGATTTTCTAACTGTTCTATTATAATAGCGACCACCCCCGCCCATGCGAGGAGGTGACCGTTCCGTAGAGTTCCGATTAATATTCCGCCTTTGTTGGGTTCCCGACCGATTGAAACAAAGCATTGGATGATGCTTATTACTACCACAATGACAATGAGGAATTCGGCTGCACACTCGATAAGAATGAGGACCTAAGCAAAAGAAACAAAGACGTTTAAGGTTAACTAAATCTTTTCTCGCGAAAGGTGTCATTGCTTTAAATTGAGAGCAATGATTCAGAACAGAATGTTTTGTTTCACCACAGCAAGCGCATGGAGGAGAAACTTCAACCGCAGCATAATGACCAGCCTTACGTGAAGGCTTTGTTTGCCTCGCATTGTATTCATTATACAAACCATGCGTAGATTCCGAACTTGCACATTCTAAAAGCCGACATTCCGTTTCCAAAAACTCAACCAATTCCGAATATTTTGGTATAATATCTGTTTCACATCCGAATTTCTGTTCAAACCGAGATTTTAGTGTAGTAGGCAATTTTGACAAACATATATGTAAAAGTAAAAATGACCATTCCTCGACAGGAAAACCAAGCCGCTCTAATTGATTTACCGCCATAATTAATGGATTTAAAAATTGAGTCCGAAGTCCATTAAGGCGAATAGAAATTACAGGTAATTTTAAAATCTGGTCAACCTGAACATCTGCCAGCCGTCTAGTATTTTGATAACGCTTCATCAAAAGATTCCGAGCAATACTGTAACCTTCATCCGAAATTCTAATATGTTGAACCAAACCGCGAGGTTCACCGGAAAGACATGACATTAAATATGCTAATTTCTGCGCAGGAGATAAATCCGACCGCTTATCTACAAGGCTATCAAAAAGATTATTAAATCCAACCCATTGATCCATATCACCATCAAAGGATGGGAGCCGAAGTCCTGGTAAATGTGATAACAAAGCATCCAGTTCCATCCGATCCGATTTAATATTTTCCGAAGTAGAAGCCGACGTAGGAGGAGATTGTTGCAATTTAATCGTCATTAATTTATCAAAAGCTTCCAAAGCACGAATATAGTTCGCCCGGGCCGCAACCACTATTTCTCTGTCCGCCGTAATAGTCTCATCCGCGAGTTCAAGAATACGTTGGTAAGACGTCTCAAAAGCCGTAAATTCCGAATTCACCGTTAAAAGCCGTACCGATAAACGCATAGAAAATTCTGGCCTATCTATAAGATCAGCACTATCTAACAACCATTGCAACTTTACTCTAAATTGGGACCAATGAAACCGTACAGACATGATAAATAACTATTATTAATCAAGCCAAACCAAAAATAAAAAAATAAAAATATATTTCAAACAAAATGTTAAAATATTCCGAACGTTAAACTATATATAATATTTTATTACAATTATAATTTCTATAAACCGTTGATGCTAATCTTTAAACACAGTATAATATAAAGTATATAATACTTCTTAACTTTATATCATAAATTTAACTTTCAACAATGACATCTTAAACCGTATGAAACAACTCGATAATAATTATCCTATATATTTCACGAACAACCTTTTACTTCTTATTCCAAGTTTATAATAATATGTATATTTCAATTAATGCAATTTTAATGCTAATTTCATTGAATGAAATAATGAACCCACGATTAGTAACATACATAAATCCAAAAATCACCAAGATATAATCCGATAACCATCATAAGTTTATTATATAATTATTATATTGACAATGTACGTATAAAGGTAACGAACACAGTTCAACGCCGTATCAGCTGTCTCCGCAACGCGTGACAAAATGTTAACACAATAAGGGGTAGATATAAATTACCGATTTCTCGCAAATTAAAGATATCGTGTATTATACACGTAAAAGACCGAAAATACAACTACGCTCTGCTACCAAAATGTATGTTCCGCGTTACGCGGAGTAAAATATATATAAAACTAACGCTAATAAATTATAATATAAAGTGTACCTTGTACGTGGACTTAGCCGTGGAAGCGTTGCCGGGCCCGGAATCCTTAATCCTGCGTAGGCACTGATCACTAGGGGTGTTTGTGTGTATGTGATGTATAAATATATAAGCCCATAATTAATCCGACCGAAAATACTTATTTTACTTTGTAACCGAAACAATTCAAACGAGAGGAGCACTCGTCACACCGACCGAACAATCCCGAATTCAATTGACAACTGTCATCTGTCATTTCAGACATGACTTAAGACAATAATACCATATATAAAAAATACTAAACACATATAATAAAATTGTAACTAAGCCGAATCTGTATATTAAATATTTTTTGGAAAATCTGATTGAAATAGATATTATTATCGATACAGAGGCCGAATCTATAGTTTTTATAATTTTTGTCTGTCTGTCTGTTACCGCATAACAGAAAAACCACTGGAGGGATTTTGATGAAATTTGGTATGGTGATAGCTGGTTAGCCGGGTCAACATATAGGATACTTTTTACTGTGGGAAAATATCTCGTTTTTGAGAAATCTATACTAAACCTTAAAACGTAAGAAGGGACAAACCCGAGCGGAGCGAGGGTGAGTCGCTAGTATCCTATATACATATAATATGTCGTGTTATCCATATTCTACTGACATCATCTTTAGTGGTTACTAATCTTGTGGGCGTTTTCAGGGCTCAAATAATAAAGCATTCAATACAATACAATTTTATGAGGGAAATCCATCGATCAAAAAAGTACTAGATACACAATCCTATGCAAAAGTTCTCTTGAAACCATCAGCAATTGTATTAGGTAATTATTTTAGTTGAAATAAATATACAACAATGTAAATTGAATCTTAAATGTAATGCTTAAAGTTGTTTTCACAAAATAAAACTAAAAGCGCGCTCAAATGTTCAAATGAGCGCTCATTCGGTGAGGACATTTTTTGTCGCTGATTTTGTATCTAATATTATTTTGATCGATGGGGAAATCGCACAATATTATAAACTTGAAACGATAATTCTAATAGTTTAATTGAGAAGCGGGTTCTCGGCACCGATCACCTGACTTCCAACTACAATATCAAAACTCCAATAATCCGCCATGATCAACCAACGTTACTAATACACACAAACGAATGTCATAATGGCGTCTCGACCCCGCTCATAGCCTCTGCTCTTAATTTGAATTTGATTATTTATTATTAATCGTAGTGACCTCAAACAATAACAAGGTTTTACGTTCTAGTTGAAAAAGGTACCTAACTAAATCCTCCTCCGACATATAGATAAGTATCATTTGTGTATTTGTCTGTCACTGTAATACTTGTACCGAAACTGCTGATATAAAAAAGTTAACATTTTGTACGTATGTTTGTGAATATATGGATAATATAATAAATGACTCATTAAACTACATCATACGAGTAATAATGTATTTTCTACCTACAAAGATAATGTTTTTACTGTAAAAAAATATTTTTAAGTTCGTCCGCATAAATTATATATATATATATATATATATATATATATATATATATATATATATATATATATAATATATTTCTACTGGATATAAGATAAAAATCCAAGCTGTACCTAAATAATCAACGAAAAAATAAAGGAAGTGATGCACCACCCCTATTAAAAAACTCACAAAAGCCACATAGAAACCAATAGATATTTATTGGTTTCTATGTGGCTTTTGACGCTTTTGATGAGATCCTATCGGAGTTTTTAAATAAGGACGATGATTTTTTCGATTTTTAATCAGAAGAAATAAGATCAAAAAAACCTTTTGAGCTGAAATTAAAACTACACTTAAAAGCAACATTTTGGAGAGGATCAACTTTCAGGTATTCAATAAAAAAAGAAAAATTGATCAATAGCAGACGACGTTTATAATATAAAAAAAAAAAACATAACAACCCTGCAGCACTGCTGGGCACGGGCCTCCCTTCAATGCGAGGGGGATCAGGTCATAGTCCACCACGCTGGCCAAATGTGAGTTAACGGACTTCACATATCTTTCGAAAACTTTGCTCATTCACACGCAAATAAGTAAGCAAAGCATCATCATGTTGAAAATTATTCGTACATGAAAATATCAGAGGTGTGAGACCCGGAATAAAAGTTCGCTTCGCTTGGTTTCCCAAGTAAGCGCATTGCCGCTACCTTCATGTCTGTAATACGAAAAAATTATAAGTAAAAAATACCATTATATTCAAGTACACTAACGATAAATAATTCTAACCGAATGTTTTAACCTCGTTAATATTTATTATTTCCAGATGAAATTGTCGTTTACTCGCGATGCATATTATGTATTAATTTAAAATCAAATTAAAAACGTGTGAACAACAACGTGTGTGCGATAGATACTTAAAAAGATCTTTTCAAATGGTATCTGTCATAGATGGCGGTCCAATTTATAACTCGTTATCTTTTTGATGATTCCAAAGTGCTTGTAGAATTTTTTCAATCTATACTTAATATTATAAAGCTGAAGAGTTTGTTTGTTTGTTTGGTTGAACGCGCTAATCTCAGGAACTACTAATCCGATTTGAAAAATTCTTTTTGCATTAGATATTCCGTTAACTGAGGAAGGCTATAGGTCATATATCATCCCGGAAAAATGTACGATTCCCGTGGGATAGATTTGTTTTCGTCTAGGGACGAACCCGAAGCGGTGGTGAGTCGCTAGTATTAATATGAGAAGAGAAAAGTTTTCACCTCGAGTTATACGAGTCAAAATTTTTAAAAGATGATCACAAAAATACAAACAAACTTATATTACGTTTAAAAATAATTGAGACTAACAAATCTATACAGATAAATAAAATTGGAGTGTCTGTTTGTAATATTAAAATAAGAGCTTTTTACTAAATGCATATGGATGTATACAAGGTAAATATTATATTATATATACAAACTGCCTCGGTGGTGTAGTGGCTAGCATGTACGGCTGCACATCCTGAGGTCCTGGGTTCGAGTCCCGGGTCGGGCCAAGTTTAGTTATTGAGTCTTTCTGTATAGTAAGCCTCAGTAACAGCCCGGAGTTGGGAAGTTGGCGGTGTTTCACCCCCGTGCCTCGGAGAGCACGTAAAGCCATCGGTCCTGCGCCTTAACTCTCACCGGTGGTGTCGAGTAGTCGTCCCACCGGAGTATGAGAGTGACAGGAATAGAGAGTGCTCTTGTGTCTGCGCGTACATTTGTGCACTATAATATCTCCTGCGCAGTTGGCTAGTCTCAATGAGATTGGCCGCCGTGGCCGGAATCGGTCAGGAGAACATTATCATTATTAAATATTATACCAAAACAACATTTTTTACAATTTTTTGTCTGTCTGTCTGTCTGTTTGTTTCGGCTAATCTCTGAAATGACTGGACCGATTTTAACGGGACTTTTACTGGCACATAGCTGATGTAATAAGGAGTAACTTAGGCTACTTTTATTTTAGAAAAAAATAGGGTCCCACGAAAAAAAGAAACAAATTAATTAAATAATTTTGTTTTGAGAAGCAACCTAGGGACGAACCCGAGCGAAACGAGAGTGAGTCGCTAGTTGTTAAATAAACCTTGAAATACCTAACTGGCCAAAACCAAATAGGTGTAAATAAAATAATATTATACAAATCCAAAAACCTGACTGCGTAAAAAGCGAGCTAAAAAAAACAAGTAGACGAAGAAACAGTACCTGCTGCTGTCTGAGGCACATATCTACATTTCGCAGCAAGGATAAAACATGTAATTATAATTTCCGATTTTTTTTGTGTTATAATTTTAAAGTCTTACATACTTGTTAAGGAAGGCTACCTTACACACACCTACGGCTATTACCTTGGCAATGAAGCTCAATAACGTTCGAAATATGGTCGATTTTATAAGTGCTTATGATTTGATTACCGGTAGAATGCGTTTTATTAAAACCAGATTTTTAGTAATATTCTTTAGGATTCTTTAAGTTTGGAATTCGGAAAAATACATTTTTCACGGTCAATAAAAATACATAAATATTCATAAAGAATCCCAAAAACCGGTCAAGTCAGAGTCGGACTCGCACTCGTAGGGTTCTGTTATCTGTACCATCTTACAAGATATGTTTTTTTTTTCATATTCCTATATTGTTATTATAATTATGATTGTGAATAGGACTCATTAATTACGCTACCTTGATTTTTTTTATTATTTATTGTTATAGGGGCAATAAAAATACACACTCTTTTAAAATTTCAACTCTATCTATTACGGTTCATGGGATACAGTTCGCTGACAGACAGACGGACAGCGGAGGCTTAGTAATAGCAAAGATAATATAATAATATACGTAATAAGGTTCCGTTGGCACTTCCGGTACGGAACGCTAATAAAAAATGTTCAAAACAAAAGCGGTCGTCTTTGACGTCAAAAGCTGCAATGCGCCATGACGTCTTCGAGATAATATTATAATTAAATAATTTTAATACATACATAATCTTTTTATACCAGCCAGGTTGTATGTATGTTAGTAAAAAAAATGTAAGAAGAATAAAATATATTAAAAAAATATATTCTACACCAGCAACTCTAATAACATTATTATATTTTATTATAAATAATAACATTAATTATAACTTTTTATACATATACGTAGATTTAAGTCTAGCTAGTTATACAAGTTTTAATACTTGTCATCGTATTCATAGTCTACGCTTATATGTAATTTTCAAAATGTGCTCTGTTCTAAGTCTTTGTCACAGTAAGAAATGCATGGTAAAACCATAACCTGAAACACAGGTTGTTAACCTAGTTCAGGTAGGTTCCAAATTGTATTGTGTCCTTGGTCATTTATTTTGTAAATATTATATAACTTTGTAAAAGTATTTCAATAAAATTATTATTATTATTATCAACTCACCCTTGCTCCGCTCGGGTTTGTCCCTAGTTATGTTTTAACGTTTAAGTCAGAGTTGAAACATTTTCCCGCAGTAAAAAGTATCCTATATGTTGATCCGAATAACCAGCTATCATCGTACCAATTTTCATCAAAATCTGTCCAGTGGTTTTCCGTGATGCGGTAACAGACAGACAGACAAAAATTCTAAAAACTATAGATTTGACTTCTGTATCGATAATAAAGTATATTTCAATAAGATTTTCCTGAAAATATTTAATGTATAGATTCGGCTTAGTTACAATTTTAAAAATACAAGTTTCACTTAATTTCCCATTTTTAAACATAGGCTGTTTGAGTAAAAAAAAGAAAATAAAAAAAAAACGTGATAAAATTCAAAAAGATGTTTCATTTACTAAACTGTAACCTATTAATTAAATATTATTAATAAAAGGCAGTGATAGACCAGTGGTAACCCGCTCGTTTGGGAAACCGAGTGAAGCGAGTTCAAATCCCGGGTCTCGCACCTCTGACATTTTTTATATGCGAATCATTTCTAACATGATTACCATTTGTCTTACGGTGAAGGAAAACATCGTGACGAAACCTGCATATCTAAGAAAACGTAGCAAATTTTCAAAACACATGTGAAGTCCGCCAACCAACCAACACTTGGCCAGCGTGGTGGCGCCTGATTCTCCTCGTATTGAAGGGAGGCCCGTGCCCAGCAGTGGGACGTTAAAAAGGGCCGAAGACATACATACGACCTATCTATACTATTATTTAATATTATAAAGCTGAAGAGTTTGTTTGTTTGTTTGGTTGAACGCGCTAATCTCAGGAACTACTAATCCGATTTGAAAAATTTAATTGGCTAATTGCTAATCGTTAATTGAGGAAGGCTATAGGCTATATATCATCCCGGAAAAATGTACGGTTCCCGTGGGATAGATTTGTTTTTGTCTAGGGACGAACCCGAAACGAAGCGAGGGTGAGTCGCTAGTTAATTATAATTACATAATTTATTTTAATTCATTTATAAATCATAATTGAATTATTTGCAACTTATAATTTTAATTATTGTATTAATATAGCTTACCTACTGCATTTGAAGTTATTAATTTACACGTAAGTTAGGATGATATTTGTTTGAGCTTGGGTTATTTTACCATATGTTAGATGTAAAGATAAAACTTTATTCGCTCATTCAATAAAAAATATCTAAATATCGAACCTGTTGTTTTGAAGGTGGTTAAAAAGAATCAAGACTTTGTACGCTTAACCTTGTGTAGCTGCCTTATGTTAGTTATATTTAGTTATATTTTACTTGTGATAGTGTGTGGAAGCTTTATAAATAATAAACCTTAAAAGTATTTTCGCGCGCATTTTTTTATTTTTGACGTAATTTATAGAAAAAAAATAAAATAAAAAGATTTTATTATTGTGTATATTTTATAAATATAAATAAATTATAACAACTAGTGAAAATGTTCATAAAAAGTGCGTGTATTATTTTTGTAGGTATGTATTTTTTTTTAATTTTATATAGATTTTATGCTGAATATTTTGAACCTAATTTAAAAAAATAAGTTTAAGCAAAGGAAATTACACTAAAATCTTAAGTAATAGAAGTACAATATTTTTAAGGATTTATTTCAAAGCAAGTTATTTTATCATTTAAGAAACATGTTCTTTTTATTTTACATAATATACCAAGCCATTCATTACAAACTTCATATCTTTAGTCATGACGTGCCCATCCCTGTTGAAAAACTCCAATAGGATCGCATCAAAAGCGACAAAAGCAACATAGAAACCAATAAATATTTATTGGATACCTAAGTGCAGGTGATAGATTCCTCACGGACTTACATACTGACATTTAATTTAAATTTTGAAAATGTAAAAAGTGATGATTCTAAAGTGCTTGTAAAAATCTATTTGAATAAAGTTATTTTGATTTGATTTATACCATTCGAATGCACCATATTAAAATCCATGTAATGTTTATTTATTGAAGTGAATCTTCTTTAGAATCGTTGTGATTTGAAACTCGATGAAACGGAAATGCGACACGAGAAAGAGACAAACACACAAATAGGTATCTTATAGGATTAAGACGGCGAGAAAATGAGATAGAATACATTACACAGGAAGTCAGAAATAATACTGAATAATGTTATATCTATGTTGAATAAAATGTAAAGTAACTTTTAAACTTGGGAAACAAAAAACTTATTACTTATTAATAAACATGAATATTCATTACTGTGGGATGAATGTGTTAACCGTTGTTATTGTCTGACAAATATATAATATTATATTTTTTCCGTATATAACATTCTATAAATATATGACTGTAATATGTCTAATATGCCTTATTTAATTATTGATTTGTTTTAATTTAATTGCGATATTTGCCAAAGAAGTTTAACTTCTACTGTGAGTGAATTGAATACACACACCCTTTTTTTTATTTAAAAAATAATTAAATATGTACTTTATGTTGATGAAAATATTTAGCTATGATAGGCTAATATGAATTTCCATGCTTTAGTCTATACATATAATAAAATTGTAACTAAGCCAAATCTGTACATTAAATATTTTTTTTTAAATCTTATTGGAATAGACTTTATTATCGATACAGAAGCCAAATCTATAGTTTTTAGAATTTTTGTCTGTCTGTCTGTCTGTCTGTTACCGCATCACGGAAAAACTGCAAGACAGATTTTGATGAAACTTGGTATGATGATACCTGGTTATCCGGGTCAACATATAGGATACTTTTTACTCCGCGAGGATATCTCATCTCTGAGCTAAACATTAAAACGTAACTAGAAACGAACCCGAGCGGAGCGAGGGTGAGTTGCTAGTTGTGATATAAATAAAAAGGAGTCAAAACTCAAAACGTTTAAGCTATGGACATATTATGTAATATACAAATAATTAAATTGAAGTTTCTATTTGAAATGTCAAATGAAAGTATATATGGCATTTATAGGAAAAATATAATGTTTAAAATTGGTGTCTGTCTGCCTGTCTGTTTGTTCCCGTTAACGGCTCGACTGGTTTTTTACGGGACTTTCAGATAGCTAACTTTTTTTAAATAAAAGTAGCCCAAATTACTCCTTATAACATGAGTAATTTTTTTATTTAAAGAAACATTTAGAGTTCCGCGCATAAAAATTACAACCCATAAAGCCCCATTACGGCCCAAAGCGAAGCGAGGGTAAGTCGCCAGTTACTACATATAATTATAATTAAATATTGCACACATAATAAGTTTTGAAGTACAGTGATTTTCGTCGACAATTATTATGACAGCCGGTACTGTAGTTATACTCTGTCGGCCATTAAAACTGACTTTGGCATAGAACGAAAATTGGTATTTCAATAAATAAATTATACAATTGTCCTCAGCTCGGCACGCTAGTGTTACTCAATGGGCAACTGTATTATAATATATTATGATCCCCTCTTTGTATAGGAGAGCGCAGAACGGGATGCTCATTAGTATATTTTATTAAGGAAATAGACCAATCGGAATCCGTTTATTTTTAAGAGAAAAAAAAATTTTTTTCAGAAAAAAAATCAATAAATTTACTCCAAATTCGATCAAATATTAATAAAATATCGATAAATTCGCAAAAATAATAATATAAATAGATTCTACTGGAAAAAATATAAAAGAAGTGGTAGGTATATTTTACATAACTTCCAATTTTTTTTTTATTTTTCACGATTCGTCAAATTGCAAAGTTGGAATACTTTTTGTTTACTGCGACATTTTATAAATAATAAGCGTCAATTTAAATACTTAAGGACAGCATTTCTTTTTGTTTTTTTTCCGAAAAATATATTGGTGTAATCAGTTTATAAGAACTTAGTCAATAAAGTACACTTCATCAACGATAATTTAAAAAATGTAGTTTACAAAGTAAAAAGTATGGATTTCTTCAATTTTTCAATTTTAAGGGTGGTTTTAGAGGACGTCCATACAATGTTTTTGTGACATCAAAAAGAAGAGTTCAAGTTGAAAAAAATGAGCCCTATCTGAAAATTGAACGAATCTTTTTTTAAATGTAAACATCCGCTTAAAGTTGGTGGTGATTTTCAGCATTCCGAGACCATAAAACATAAATTTTTCGGAAATGGCTAAATATTTCAATTTCATTTTTTTTTAAATTTATTATATGTATTTCGAAGATTACATTCCCCTAATTTCATGAAAATCAGAAGATTATTCTAAAAATTAACATATAAAACCAATTTTCACTAGATCTACAACTTTTGTAGAAAACATTTTTCGATAGAATGTCACAAATAAGCCGGAAATTGAAAAAAACTATTTTTCAACGCTTTGCGTCCCCCCATTTCTCGGGGGTAGCTGGGCATCGGGGGCATTTTACGAAATTCTATTCCTTATATACTTGCTAACGTTTTAAAACCATAAAACTTCAGGTTTTAATTATTTTATTCCCAAACCAGATTCTGATTGGACTAAAAGCCTTTTATTTTATATGTATATGTACAATAATGTAAAAAGTCTAATTCAACTACTCTAGGTATTTTCGAGTGCGTTATAAAACAAACAGACAAACATAAAAATCTACATTTAGATAATGATAAGTTTCTTAGAATTATCCAAATATTCAACATTTTACCCCTCCCGGACAAATTCTAAGAAATCCGTGCGAATTTCCGAGAATTCCATCAATCACTAATAATGGATCGATGAATTTTAAATAAAACTAAGTTTTTGCGGTTTTATTTTACATATTTTTTCCCCTAGTTGGCTGAACAAATAAATACACTAAAATTGCAAGAAATCTAATATTTAAAATATATGTATATTTTGAACATTAGGTTTTTTGCTATTTGACTTTCCTCCTCTAGCAACAACGTAACACATAATATAACTTATAAGTACCTATAAGCTCAGAATAAAGAATAAAATAGACGGAGGCCGCCAAAATAAATATCAAAGTCAAAAATAGTAGCGATTTGCTTATTTAATTAAACAAACAGCGACTTTAATAGTAAAGGCGCTATCTGTGAATGATTGATTTTTTTCAATACCTTATCAGTACAAATTTGATATACCTATGGGTGCATTATTTTGTTTTCGTTCACTTTGATTTTATTTAAAACATTTAACGGATATAGTTTTAATTAGGGACTTACCCTCACTGCGGTTCGGGTTCATCCCTAGACAAAAACAAATTTATCCCACGGGAATAGTACATTTTTCAGGGATAAAACATATATAATATTTTAAAACTGCTAGTAACATCGCGTCAACACATCAATAGCAAAAGTTATAGATGTTACATTGTCTACAATACCAATGGCCAAAGCCACGAAGATATTCAGCGTTATTGCTGTGACTGTGCAAATGTAAATCGAACAGATGGGTGTTACTCTCACATGGTGGCAATTATATATTACTAATGGCTTACCTTCGCTTCGGTCGGGTTCTCCTCTAGAAAAACAAAAACAAACCTATCCTATATGTTATTCTGATATATGAGCTATATTATTGTAAAGTTTAATTAAAATCCATTCAGTAGTTTTTGCCTGAAAGAGTAACAAACATCCATACATCTATACATCCATACATCCTCACAAACTTTCGTATTTATAATATTAGTAGGATTATTTATCGAATGTGTGCAAGATGTAAATCTTATTTAGTTCGTCCAGCAGAAATATTATCCAGTGTTTTTTATATAAATAATAAGCACGTTGTAAATGAAGGAAGATAGTGATGATGACTATTAACAGTTTTTTTTTATGAATATCAGTTTAATTTCTATTGAGAAAATATTTCTTCTATTCCCTTTTAAACCTTTAGTGCCCAATATTTAAAAACTAAAAATGTAATGCAAGTTAAAAGGGTCAACATAGTCACGGTAATGATATATACAGTATTGTAACTCGGCCCTGTCCTTGAAATAATTACCTACAGCCGCGCGGTACGTAACCACCCGACAGGGCTACCCGCCTACAGTATTTTAATTTCATCTTGAGTTTCTTTCTAGTTTTGTGATTGCAAATATTTTATTTTTTATTTAAAAAAATATTATTAGTAAATTTAATTAAAAAATCACAAATTTATAAGGGTGGTATGTGACCCTTATAAGTTTGAGATTGAAAAATATTTGCGCCTCGACTGAGACGTACGTAAAATTTTGTTGTTAAATTTTTGTTTGACATTAGCAAAGTTACAGGAGAAATAAAATGTTTATTTTTGTATCCAATTATAAAAGTTACATAACATAACCATCTTATACAATTTTCATATCCAATTATATTATCTGGCAGCCCTTTACAGTCTTTCTGTGTAGTAAGCCTCAGTAACAGCCCGGAGTTGGGAAGTTGGCGGTGTTTCACCCCCGTGCCTCGGAGAGCACGTAAAGCCGTCGGTCCTGCGCCTTAACTCTCACCGGTCGTGTCGAGTAGTCGTCCCACCGGAGTATGAGAGTGACAGGAATAGAGAGTGCACTTGTGTCTGCGCGTATACTTGTGCACTATAATATCTCCTGCGCAGTTGGCTAGTCTCAATGAGATTGGCCGCCGTGGCCGGAATCGGTCAGGAGGACATCATCATTTTTTTCAAAGTGGTAATTTAATTAGGTCTGATAGAAATCAATTGACAAAATTTTTATTTGTATTTTTTCAATACTTTTATTTAGGCTTGGCCCATAGGAAATAACTATAAAAATAAACTATAAGGCGTACTATAACGCTTACGTTTAGTTTTATTTTGCTAGCTTTGAAATTAACTAAGATATGGCTTTGAAAAAAAGTCGTCCCCGGACTCTTTTTTTCAAATATGTAGCTCCTCAATTAACTAAGATATTGAGCTAATATCTACTCGATCAACTACTGTTAGTGTCCCCTACAATATAACAATGATAACGATATAGGTTCCTATCGGGGGCAGTTTCGACCCTTTCATCAAAATCTGCCCAGCGGTTTTCTCGTGATACGTTCCCAGACAGACAGACAAAAGTTCTAAAAATCATAGATTCGGCCTCTGTATCGATAATAATGACTATTTCAATAAGATTTTCCAAAAAATATTTAATGTACAGATTAGACTCAGAATTTTATTATATGTATAGATTTAGATTAGGCAGTGGCGTAGCGTGCACTTATGCCGCCGGGGGCCGAAGTCAAATTCGCCGCCATCTTCTTTGGGCAATTATTTTAAGGCCCATAAATCGGGATCATTTCCGATTAATAACTTGGCAAGCGATTTGACCAGATCAAGTGAGAATTCAGTTTGTTATGGATTAATTATTTAACAATAAGGCCCAATGCTTTGGCTATTCCAAATCAAGAAGCATTTAATGGCGCAAAGTAGGATAAAATCTATAATGCTACAGGTTCGGGATCACAAATTGGTAATTAAATGACAGCGATCAAAGAAGAAGCTGTAAATTACATGTGCTTCAAGAAGTTTGTAAGATTATAATATGAGAGTACAATATGCTTGAATTATGCCAATTTATCTGCAGTCTGTTGGAATGGTGAAAAGGTTAAACTAGACCCTGGAACGGCATCTAACAAAGGTTGTGACTCTCAAAGCTTTTAAAAGTTGCAACGATGGGCTCATTTAACAGGCTAAATTAAATTTTAAAATTAAAAAAAGAAATCGCGACAAATTAAAACCAAATCTCAAATAAAGGCACGGATAAAAGGGTATGTGGTGTTCGCATACTCCTTAAAAAAACGTTCTCTCTGAGGCGTTCTTTGAGGTGAAGTGAAGCATTGTTAACTTCCCAACCTAGGATGTTACTGACAATTTCTTCACAGAAGAACCCAATGATTATCTTTGGTCCAAACTGAGACTCGAACACAGAATATTTTCAAAAATATATATTTTCAATTTTATACTAACCAAAGTTAATCGTGGAAAAATCTTTGATTATACATTGTATAATCAAAGGAAAAAATAAACGATCAGTGATTGCAAAAATGATGCAAACATTTGCTTTTTGTTTTAATTAATTTTTCATTCTTTAATTAAGATAAATATCGTGCAATAAATTAAACGTGCGGATATGATGAAATAATAACTATAACTACCTACTTCTTATCACACTTTGTATAAGTTGCATTTTTTGGTACGAATAAATATAACTGTGTGTTATAATTTTGCATGTTTTCCACTCTTTTGCCTCTTGTGTATGAAGATTCACCCAGGGCGGAACGGATTTTTTAAATTATTTATTATTAGTCTTCAAATAAAATGACTGAACTTCCGAGTAAAATTAAATGGACGAAAGATGATGATGATGTCAAAATTTTAAAGATTTCGTTTGAGCCGTTTAGTTATGAGATCCTATAATTTAGTAAGCAAATAATAAAAATAAGTAGTTCTTCTTTGTTAAGTTTTTTTTTTAATTTTTTCACACCGTTATATTTCAAAAGTAAAAAGTCTTTGGTAATCTTAGCCCAGTAGCTTAAATAGGGACGGAATGATCAGAATTCCTATTCAGCAAAGAAAATTACTTTGCGATAATCCGATACAATGTGATGGTAGTGATTTTTGTGACAAATTATTAATTTTCTCCATTTTATGTTGGTGCACAATATTTATTGTGAAATTTTGCCGCCACTTAAAAATGCCGCCTGGGGCCATGGTCTCCCCAGCCCCCCGTACGCTACGCCACTGAGATTAGGTTCATTTTTGTTATACAACTTGAGTGGCTACTTATATACTCGTAACTATATCCTACTAATATTATAAACGCGAAAGTTTGTAATAATGTATGTATGTATGTATGTTTGTTACACTTTCACGCCAGAACGGCGGAACGGATTTGGATGAAATTTAGCACAGAGATAGATTATAGTCTGGAATAACATATAAGTTACTTTTTATCCCGGAAAAATGTGCGGTCCCGGAAAAATGAGGCGAACCCGAGCGAAGCGAGGGTGAGCCGCTAGTAATAAATATATTTAAAAAAAGCTGTGCATACTTTAAAGTAAAATTTATATAGAAAATAGAGAAGTATTATTGTGTTAAACTCCTGTGACTAGGTATGTATATTTATATAGCAAGCCTTTAAACAATGTATAGCCTTTTATTTATATAAATAAAAACTAAATAGGTAATAAATATTACCAAAGTTTAAAAGAAATGAGGAAATCATAATAAAGGTCGAGGGAACTCGTAGTAGCAAGATTCATGTAGTAAACACATATATTATACATGCTATTTATTATAAATTAAACTATCTGTTCTTGATTATGTGTGTTATCAAAACAGCTAGGTACCCTATATTTGAAAAAAATATTACAAAAACAAAAATCCCGATTGCTTAAAATAATCGTGCCCATCAAACAAATGAATGCCCCCAGCGGGGCTCGAACTCGCGGCCTCTGGTACAGCAAGTAGGGTCACTACAAATTGAGCCGAACGTGTCGTCAAAAAAATGCCAACTGAAAAGATAAAAATAAGTTGACATAGGGGCCATAGGTATTATGCAGCCGGAGGTACTTACTTGCTGTAAGTTTTACTACATGTAGATATAAGATATATATTATACATATATTAACCGGGAAATAAGCAGGATAAATGCAGATGAAACAGCGACAGGTCTCGGGAACAATTTGTGACCTACGTATGCCCCTGAAACTTGGGGCAAAATGGGATCGTAATAAGACCTGTCGTAATGTACATCGATATGAGAAAAAGCTACTATAAAAATTAAAATTTCATTTACGATGGAAAAAAGATCAGAAAAGTCGCTGGAAAAAAGGTTGTTTGATCGGGATATAATAATAGAAATTATATTGTATAAAAGGGTTTTTGCTTCTGTATAAAAATAAAAAAGTACTTTACTACAAAAATTAGCGATTCAAATAAAAAAAAATTAAATAAAGTATTTTTTTATTTAAAATCATCTGAGATCAGAATAAACAATAATATATAACAATATAGAAATTAAAGATTCGCATTTACAAATAGTACCTATTCCAGGACGACGCAGCCTGCACAAATACAGTTTTATTTAAATTGATATTTGATATGTCATTGATTGATTATTGATAATTGATATATATTTAAATATTTCTCAGTAGTCTTGGTTTTGAGCGAGTGCCAGAAGGAGCCGTCTCTACCAGTATCGTCGGACTCTTTCCGACCGTTCATACGAACATTTCTAGTTTCTGGTAAGTATTTATTTTTGTTTGAACTTAGACATATTTTACATTTAATATTAAAGTAAATGAGGTTTTTTAAATAAAATTATCTTTTCGGATTTTTTCGCGGATTTATTTTGATTTTTGATTCCAAACGTTTCGAATACTTTACAGCAATCATAGTCACGGAAGAGTTTCTATCCTGATAGCTTTATTTAAAACTAGCGACTCACCCTCGTTTCGCTCAGGTTCGTCCCTAGCTTGCTTCCCCATACAAACTTTCATCCCCATTCTCACCCCCTTAAGGGATGATTTCCGAGATACAAACTATTTCACTCACTTTTCATATCATAAAAATTTTCTAAGATTTTCGTGACAATAAAAACACAAAAAAAAAATAGAATTATCTAATTTGGTGTAGTCGATCGGAAGTTATGCGCGTACATACATTTCGGTGATTCATTTTTATTTACCAATTGTCAAGTAAATCAAAGAAAGTATTAAATGAGGGTTTGTTTATTTTAATAGACTTACTACACAGATTTTGGTAAAATTATGGATAAATATTTATGTGTTTCAGTGACTTTTGCGCATTTATTTTTCTTGTAATCCGTACTTTAAACTTAGACGTAACAGTTGAGCAAAAAAACTTTGACGTGTTTAAAAAGTATTTTTTTTTTTCAATAAAACTAGCGACTCACCCTCGCTTTGCTCGGGTTCGTCCCTAGGCACGTTTTAACGGTTAGTATGAAATACAAATCCTTGAATTTCTCGGCTTTTCTGTACTATAATATGCATGTATTATACATATAAATTATAAACCTTCTTATTGAATCACTATCTATTAAAAAAAACCGCATCAAAATCCGTTGCGTAATTTTAAAGATCTAAGCGTACATAGGGACAGACAGACAGCGGGAAGCGACTTTGTTTTATACTATGTAGTGATAATGAATAATGATGAAGTGCCAAATTAACAAATATTTAAATGCACAGTAGAAAATAAACAGCAAGGTTAATTCACATCTATTCCTTTACGTAGACACGAGTATGTAGAAGTACATGGTTATAAAAAACAATTTTATTAATATATTTAAATATTTTGATTATATTAACGATGGCATATCATTTGATCTATACGATGAGGTTTACAGCTTGTTATATAATAATGAATTTTTAATTCTTTGTAGATTCGACCTCCTAATGATTTAACTATGAATATGGTTTAAAAATGAAGTTAGTATTTATCGCATAAGTTTTGCCATCACGATTTACTATTAATTTTCTATGTAGTTTCCATATATTATGCACTAGTGACTTACCATCGCTTCGCTCGGGTGCGTCCCTAGGTACGTTTTAATTTTTTTAAGCGTCTTTTTCTAAAATAAAAGTAGCCTAAGTTTCTTCTTACAATATCAGCTATCTGCCAGTGAAAGTCCCGTTAAAATTGGTACAGTCGTTTCGGAGATTAACCGGAACAAACAGACACACAGACAGACAAAACATTAATTACATGTATAGTATATAATTCCATAAGCATTTAGTATTAAGCTGTTATTTTGACATTACAAACAGACATTTCAATTTTATTTATCTGTATAGATAGCAAAATGAAGTCAAATTATCATTATTTTTTGTTTTTAATCCGAAGCGGCTGTTTAATGGGACTATTTCAGTGTACAGATAATAAATATTCTGGAATAAAAATATAATTAGCTTAGCTTTTATTTTAATCTGTTATTTTGATCTTAAGATATAGCTTGAGCTCTTTTCCACTCTTAAAAAAAATATATGATGAAATACTAACGCAAGAGAGCGAAACCATAGATAGTTACTTAGTTTGTAATATGTTTATATTAATACTAGCAGAACCCGCGGCTTCGCTCGTGATCAAACTACGAAAAATAGGAAATTTCATGCAAATATGTCCAAGGAATAAAAAGTTTCATACAAACTTTTATCCCCTATTTCACCCCCTTGGGGGTTGAATTTTGAACAATCCTTCCTTAGTGGATGCCTTCATCATATGAGGAATACGTGTTCTAAATTTCCATTTTCTAGCCTTAAGGGTTTGGTCTGTGCGTTGATACATCAGTCAATCACTTTTGCCTTTTATATAATAAGATACAAGATATATAGATAAATAAATAATATTTATTTCTTTACATTATTTCAGTACCAAAGGGACGGTCCATCAGTTTGAGTGACACGAGGATTGCTTATTTCAAGTATGTATCTATTACATTATATAGCATGTAAAATGTTTTTTTTGTCATACAGATAATTTTGCATATTATCTTTAGTCAATATTTTACACAGTTGTCTCAAAGTATTTGCGAGTAGTCTTTACTTTTCAGTAATTAGAGTCCAATTTTACCGATTTAGAATTTGAAATCATGTTTAAAAAAAACTACATACAGAAAAACACAGAGCTTCCTTTTTTTAAAGTAGGTTAAAAATATTAGTAATATAAATATAGAAAATTACAAATTGAAATATTATTGTTGATGTTTTACAGTAATAGTTCAAAAATCAAAAAATCATATCGAGTTGGAAATATTGATGTACTGCTAAAAGACAAAAGTTTTGACTTGAAGAAACCTACAGTGCTCTACATTCATGGGTAAGTCTTATATGCTTTTTAATTTAATAGACTAGCGACTCACCCTCGCTTCACTCGGGTTCGTCCCTAGGTACGTTTTAACGGTTAGTATAGAATATATAGACTATATACTATATGATATATAGCCTATAGCCTTCCTCAATGAACGCGCTATAAAGAATTATTCAAATCATTTTAGTAGTTCCTGAGATTAGCGCGTTCAAATAAACAAACAAATAAACAAACTGCCTCTTTATAATATTAGTATACATTAAACTATAAATATGACAACTAGAGCATAAATAATTATTTATTGACGCCTGGTATTGTATTCTAATTCTATGGTGAGAATACGACTCTTTATATTAAATATGGCTTTACTTTTATCATATTCCATTAATTATGTTATTTCCATAAAAACTAAATATTTTTATAAAGATGACATGTTTGGCTCAGTGTGTAATGACCCTACTTGCTGTGCCAGCGGTCGCGGGTTCGAGTCCCGCTGGGGGAATTCATTTGTGTGATGAGCACGAATGTCTGTACTCCAGTCATGTGTGTTTATATTTATAATATGTGTGTATTTAAAGTTATATATGTTATATATGTAGTGTATCAACTATCTGGTATCCATAACACAAGCCTCGTAGCTTACTATGGAACTAGATGGTACCGTATGTCCCAATATATTTATTTATTATTTATTTATTTAAAACCCTCATTCTTACTTTTTTACAGTTTCACAGAATTCGTAACCGACGAAAGTGTAGAGTCAATTGTACTCGCGTATCTAAAGCACGGTGGCTACAACATACTAGCGTTGGACTGGTCAAATCTTGCATTTGGGAATTATTTCGTTATTCTTTTCGATATCAAGCCGGTAAGTTGATTTATTAATTACTTATTCAAATAAATTGATCTGCGAATTCAATTTTCGTTTGAAGTTATGTACATAAATTAACGACTTACCCTTGCTTCGCTCGGGTGCGTCCTTAGGTACGCTTTAATTTTTTTGAGCGAAACCTTAATTCTTTTTCTAAAATAAAAGTAGCCTAAGTTACTCCTTATAATATCAGCTATCTGCCAGTGAAAGTCCCGTTAAAATTGGTCCAGCTGTTTCGGTGATTAGCCGGAACAAACAGACAGACAGACAAAAATTTTAAAAATTATGTTTTTCTTATAAATACCATATATAATTCCATATGCATTGGCAAAGCTGTTATTTTGATATTACAAACAGACACTTCAATTTTATTTATCTGTATAGATATTTGTATTCATTTGATTTTACTTTATTAGACTATCGTTTCTCGAACTTGAACATGCAAATCTTTAGAGGTCAAGGTTCACAGAGTAAAATAACGTAAAGAGTAGAATCTGATGTCGTTGTTAGGTCTACTTGTAATACTAGGTAATTGTAAAGTAAGAGACGTTGGGATTCTATGGAACGGTTGTGTTTTTTCAAAAATTTAAATAAACTAATGTTTGCCGAGGAGTGGAATATCGACCATGATTATTATTGAAAATTCTCGGAAAACATTCATATATGTTTTTTTATATTTAACTAATTTTATACAAAAACTATTTTCAATTTTTTTTATTGACAACACTGAAGTTTGTCAATAGCTTCTAAACAAAAAAAAAGAAAGCAAATCAGAGACAAACACAGGAAAAAAAAGTACTGAACTGTTTTGTTTATGCCTATTATTTTATATATAAACTAGCAACTCACCCTCGCTCCGCTCGGGTTCGTCCCTAGTTACGTTTTAACGTTTAGCTCAGAGATGAGATATTTTCCCGCAGTAAAAAGTATCCTATATGTTGACCCGGATAACTAGCTATCATCATACCAAATTTCATCAAAATCTGTCCAGTGGTTTTCCCGTGATGCGGTAACAGACAGACAGACAGACAGACAAAAATTCTAAAAACTATAGATTTGGCTTCTGTATCGATAATAAAGTCTATTTCAATAAGATTTTCTAAAAAATATATAATGTACAGATTCGGCTTAGTTACAATTTTATTATATGTATAGATATACAGATAATTAATAGCACTGAATAAGTCAAAAAGTGGGTTTCAGACCCGGGTGAAGGTTTCATGCGCGCGTTGCTTTCGGTGAAATTACACGCACGTTTGAGAGAACTTAATTAATTTACAAAAGACATAAGTATTTTATGTGTAAACTTGCATTTCGATCAGCGTGGTTGAATTGAATATCCTTCCTTCGAAATAAAAAAAAGGTCCACGACTATATATCACGGGAGATGTTAGAAAAGGCTAAATTATCATGTAGTATATAATATATAAGTACTTACGGCTCACCCGCACTTCGCTCGGTTTCACCTCTAGGAAAACAAAAACAAACCTATGCCACGGAAACCGTACATTTTTCCGGGATAAAAAGTAGCCTATGTGTTATACCGGATAATTTCATCCAGATCCGTTCAGCCATATTGGAGTGAAAGAGTAACAAACGTCCGTTTGGCTCAATTTGTAGTGACCCTACTTGCTATGCCAGTGGTCGCGGGTTCGAGTCCACGGGGGGGGGGGGGGGGGGGGGGGGCATTAATTTGTGTGATGAGCACGAATGTCTGTACTCCAGTCATGTGTGTTTATATTTATAATATGTGTGTATTTAAAGTTATATATGTTATATATGTAGTGTATCAACTATCTGGTATCCATAACACAAGCCTCGTAGCTTACTATGGAACTAGATGGTACCGTATGTCCCAATATATTTATTTATTATTTATTTATTTAAAACCCTCATTCTTACTTTTTTACAGTTTCACAGAATTCGTAACCGACGAAAGTGTAGAGTCAATTGTACTCGCGTATCTAAAGCACGGTGGCTACAACATACTAGCGTTGGACTGGTCAAATCTTGCATTTGGGAATTATTTCGTTATTCTTTTCGATATCAAGCCGGTAAGTTGATTTATTAATTACTTATTCAAATAAATTGATCTGCGAATTCAATTTTCGTTTGAAGTTATGTACATAAATTAACGACTTACCCTTGCTTCGCTCGGGTGCGTCCTTAGGTACGCTTTAATTTTTTTGAGCGAAACCTTAATTCTTTTTCTAAAATAAAAGTAGCCTAAGTTACTCCTTATAATATCAGCTATCTGCCAGTGAAAGTCCCGTTAAAATTGGTCCAGCTGTTTCGGTGATTAGCCGGAACAAACAGACAGACAGACAAAAATTTTAAAAATTATGTTTTTCTTATAAATACCATATATAATTCCATATGCATTGGCAAAGCTGTTATTTTGATATTACAAACAGACACTTCAATTTTATTTATCTGTATAGATATTTGTATTCATTTGATTTTACTTTATTAGACTATCGTTTCTCGAACTTGAACATGCAAATCTTTAGAGGTCAAGGTTCACAGAGTAAAATAACGTAAAGAGTAGAATCTGATGTCGTTGTTAGGTCTACTTGTAATACTAGGTAATTGTAAAGTAAGAGACGTTGGGATTCTATGGAACGGTTGTGTTTTTTCAAAAATTTAAATAAACTAATGTTTGCCGAGGAGTGGAATATCGACCATGATTATTATTGAAAATTCTCGGAAAACATTCATATATGTTTTTTTATATTTAACTAATTTTATACAAAAACTATTTTCAATTTTTTTTATTGACAACACTGAAGTTTGTCAATAGCTTCTAAACAAAAAAAAAGAAAGCAAATCAGAGACAAACACAGGAAAAAAAAGTACTGAACTGTTTTGTTTATGCCTATTATTTTATATATAAACTAGCAACTCACCCTCGCTCCGCTCGGGTTCGTCCCTAGTTACGTTTTAACGTTTAGCTCAGAGATGAGATATTTTCCCGCAGTAAAAAGTATCCTATATGTTGACCCGGATAACTAGCTATCATCATACCAAATTTCATCAAAATCTGTCCAGTGGTTTTCCCGTGATGCGGTAACAGACAGACAGACAGACAGACAAAAATTCTAAAAACTATAGATTTGGCTTCTGTATCGATAATAAAGTCTATTTCAATAAGATTTTCTAAAAAATATATAATGTACAGATTCGGCTTAGTTACAATTTTATTATATGTATAGATATACAGATAATTAATAGCACTGAATAAGTCAAAAAGTGGGTTTCAGACCCGGGTGAAGGTTTCATGCGCGCGTTGCTTTCGGTGAAATTACACGCACGTTTGAGAGAACTTAATTAATTTACAAAAGACATAAGTATTTTATGTGTAAACTTGCATTTCGATCAGCGTGGTTGAATTGAATATCCTTCCTTCGAAATAAAAAAAAGGTCCACGACTATATATCACGGGAGATGTTAGAAAAGGCTAAATTATCATGTAGTATATAATATATAAGTACTTACGGCTCACCCGCACTTCGCTCGGTTTCACCTCTAGGAAAACAAAAACAAACCTATGCCACGGAAACCGTACATTTTTCCGGGATAAAAAGTAGCCTATGTGTTATACCGGATAATTTCATCCAGATCCGTTCAGCCATATTGGAGTGAAAGAGTAACAAACGTCCGTTTGGCTCAATTTGTAGTGACCCTACTTGCTATGCCAGTGGTCGCGGGTTCGAGTCCACGGGGGGGGGGGGGGGGGGGGGGCATTAATTTGTGTGATGAGCACGAATGTTTGTACTCCAGTCATGGGTGTTTATATTTATAATATGTATGTATTTAAAAGTTATATATGTATAGATAGTATCAACTATCTTTATTTATACTCACAAACTGTCACATTTATAATATGTATACAGATGTATGTACATTCATACGTGAAACCAAGGTTGAGTAAATTTTAGTTTCGGTTTAAAAAAAAAATTCTACTGTGATATTTTTTTTTTAATATTTTTTTATCTGTACTTACAGATAGGTGATGTTACTGGTATGGCTTTAGCGAAATTGATAAAAGGTGGTCTTGATGTCCGAGGCCTACATATCGTTGGTCACTCTTTGGGTAGTCAAATCGCGGCTACCGTTGCGAGATATTTAGCGTCTAAAGGATATTCTGTACCTCGGTAAGATTAAAGATTATGAAATAAAAATACTTTAACGTTTTACTTAAATACTAAAAAGATCATTAAAATCGATTCGCAATCATTGATATCGCCTAACATACAAAAACACAATTGAATAGTTTTTAACCGACTTTTTTGAAGTCAGCTTTAAACTATAATTGAAAATGTGGATGTAAAATTACGAATCTAGGTTAGATAAAGGTGTAAAATGTACGATGCTAGTGCAAAAGTGGCCTTACTCATAGATTCGACATGACTTCAAAATTTATTTTAATATATTTAAATAAAACTATCTTTTCGGATTTTTTCGCGGATTTATTTTGATTTTTGGTTCCCGACGTTTCGATTGCTTTACAGCAATCATGGTCACGGGAGAGACTGAGGTGTTAGATGTCTCAAAGGTATTATATAGTTGTTACAGACAGCCTACCCACAAATAACAAAATGAATTCAAAAAACTTGAAAATTGGCACCAAAGTACCTTACAATATTTGTTAATTTTAATTTTAAAACATTTTTAAAACATTTTTATAATTTTAATTACTTTTATATTATATAATTTTATATTATTTATTTAATTTTAGCTTTATTATTATAATTATTACAATTTTTTAGAAAATTTATTGATTAATAATCTATATTTAGTGTTGCCATTATTATATTTATAACTATAAAGAAAAAATAAATTATTAATTATTTAAGCCACATTATTATTCTATGTGTAATTTAAAAAAATTAAAATTAATTAAGAATTACTATTTGCAAATGAAAATATTAATTTGAATACTAATTTAAATTACTGTTATTTTGATCCGCACAGTAAGAACTTACTACATCTAACTGTCTGTTTTGTTTAGATATATTATTTGATTTTATTATATTAATGACAGGATCCCATGACGATGGTAGTTCCCAGCCATCTTCCCTATTGAAATTTGGATGTTTTTTAATTTCTATGGCTTCCCGAATCATTCTAGGGCGATATCTGTTTTCTTTCGCGAGGATTTGGGGTCTATCGAAGCGAATATAATGGCTTGGGCGGTCCTGACTATGTTTGCAGACAGCAGATGTTGTATTACGACGGTGTTTCACATCAGCTATGTGTTCCTTGACCCGAGTTCTAATGGATCGCTTTGTTTGTCCGATGTAAGAGAGTCCACAATCACAATCAAGCTTGTAAACTCCTGCATCTTGTAGAGGGATGTGGCACTTGACAGGTGGTAAGAATTGACTTATTTTCTTTGGCGGCTTGAAGTAAGTTTTAATTGAAGCTCGCTTTAGGATGTAGCCAATCTTGTCAGTGACTCCTCTCATGTAAGGTAGGACTGCAGGGACGCGCTCGACTGTGGCTGGTTTCACTCGGTCCCTGTGACGTAGGTGCGGCACTTGCAGCTTGTTGTCTCGCAGAACTTGCTTGACATGTTGCAGCTCTCCGGCCAGGTGTTGCTCGTCACAGATCCCTTGTGCTCTCTGAAACAAAGATTTTCCCACGGTAGCTAACTGTGAAGGGTGGTGGTGAGATTCACCATTCAAGTACCTATCTGTATGGGTCTTCTTTCGATACACAGTATGACTCAAGGTGTTATCTGGGTTACGTATGACTAATACATCTAAGAAAGCTAAGGAATTATTAGACTCCAGTTCCATTGTAAATTGTATTTTAGGGTTTATGGAGTTAAGATGTTCTAAGAATACAGATATTTTATCAGATGGTAATATTGTGAAAGTGTCATCTACATACCGCTTGTAGAAACGAGGAGTCACGGGCGATGTGTTTAAGGCAGTCTCCTCGAAGGCCTCCATGAAGATGTCAGCGACAACGGGGGAGACAGGCGAACCCATGGCCACTCCATCCACTTGCTTGTAGAATTCATCATTCCACAATAGGTAGCCCGATGTAAGGCAGTGTTGTAAGTGCAGAAGAATACACTGAACTTTTACAACACTGCCTTACATCGGGCTACCTATTGTGGAATGATGAATTCTACAAGCAAGTGGATGGAGTGGCCATGGGTTCGCCTGTCTCCCCCGTTGTCGCTGACATCTTCATGGAGGCCTTCGAGGAGACTGCCTTAAACACATCGCCCGTGACTCCTCGTTTCTACAAGCGGTATGTAGATGACACTTTCACAATATTACCATCTGATAAAATATCTGTATTCTTAGAACATCTTAACTCCATAAACCCTAAAATACAATTTACAATGGAACTGGAGTCTAATAATTCCTTAGCTTTCTTAGATGTATTAGTCATACGTAACCCAGATAACACCTTGAGTCATACTGTGTATCGAAAGAAGACCCATACAGATAGGTACTTGAATGGTGAATCTCACCACCACCCTTCACAGTTAGCTACCGTGGGAAAATCTTTGTTTCAGAGAGCACAAGGGATCTGTGACGAGCAACACCTGGCCGGAGAGCTGCAACATGTCAAGCAAGTTCTGCGAGACAACAAGCTGCAAGTGCCGCACCTACGTCACAGGGACCGAGTGAAACCAGCCACAGTCGAGCGCGTCCCTGCAGTCCTACCTTACATGAGAGGAGTCACTGACAAGATTGGCTACATCCTAAAGCGAGCTTCAATTAAAACTTACTTCAAGCCGCCAAAGAAAATAAGTCAATTCTTACCACCTGTCAAGTGCCACATCCCTCTACAAGATGCAGGAGTTTACAAGCTTGATTGTGATTGTGGACTCTCTTACATCGGACAAACAAAGCGATCCATTAGAACTCGGGTCAAGGAACACATAGCTGATGTGAAACACCGTCGTAATACAACATCTGCTGTCTGCAAACATAGTCAGGACCGCCCAAGCCATTATATTCGCTTCGATAGACCCCAAATCCTCGCGAAAGAAAACAGATATCGCCCTAGAATGATTCGGGAAGCCATAGAAATTAAAAAACATCCAAATTTCAATAGGGAAGATGGCTGGGAACTACCATCGTCATGGGATCCTGTCATTAATATAATAAAATCAAATAATATATCTAAACAAAACAGACAGTTAGATGTAGTAAGTTCTTACTGTGCGGATCAAAATAACAGTAATTTAAATTAGTATTCAAATTAATATTTTCATTTGCAAATAGTAATTCTTAATTAATTTTAATTTTTTTAAATTACACATAGAATAATAATGTGGCTTAAATAATTAATAATTTATTTTTTCTTTATAGTTATAAATATAATAATGGCAACACTAAATATAGATTATTAATCAATAAATTTTCTAAAAAATTGTAATAATTATAATAATAAAGCTAAAATTAAATAAATAATATAAAATTATATAATATAAAAGTAATTAAAATTATAAAAATGTTTTAAAAATGTTTTAAAATTAAAATTAACAAATATTGTAAGGTACTTTGGTGCCAATTTTCAAGTTTTTTGAATTCATTTTGTTATTTGTGGGTAGGCTGTCTGTAACAACTATATAATACCTTTGAGACATCTAACACCTCAGTCTCTCCCGTGACCATGATTGCTGTAAAGCAATCGAAACGTCGGGAACCAAAAATCAAAATAAATCCGCGAAAAAATCCGAAAAGATAGTTTTATTTAAATGTCAAACATTCGCGTAAATCTAAGAAAGTATTATTTTAATATAGTTTTAATCTTTCCAATACTTATAACGATAATGGTCAATTTTAATTTATTCTATCAAAACAAAAACAAATCTATCCCACGGGAACCATACATTTTTCGGGATAAAAAGTAACCAATGTGCTGTTCCAGACTATAATCTATTTCTGCCTTAAATTTCATCTAGATCCGTTCAGCCGTTCTGGCGTGATTGAGTAACAAACATCTACACATCTAAATTTTCACATTTATAATATTAGTATAGATTTAGATTCTATCTTAATATAATTATGACATGAAAACTGGGGCCTTACCATGAACTCTTATAGCATGAATACTATAATCTTACTTTGAGTTTTCGTACCATGACGTCTTAAAAGCAAGGTTATTATAAGCTTGAAACATTCTTACTTTCTTAGCAGTTTTGTGACGTCACGACACCAAAATTACTAAGAAAATATTATTGTCGTTCATTCAATTCGTACCATGAGGTGAATTTTGACAAATAGCATTCTTACTTTTCTGTCATAATTAGCAATCTTGTAAAAGTTGTTGATACGTGACGGATGAATTATTATTTTCAAAATGTATAATATAAAAAGTAATTAACTGTGCCCGATAGATTGAGTAAAATCTATTATTTTCATAAATCTATCGATTGGTACACGTATCGTGTAATTTTAGTACTTCGGTAATTAATGTGTACTTTGATTCTAGAAGTGTAATAATTTCAAAATACTTGTGATTTTAAAAGCTTATAACGCAGAAGCTTGTAGTACACTAAATCTCGTTTTCAGCTATGTTGCGAATATAACCTTTGTGACATCAATTGAGAAGAATTTACTTAGCATTATCTATTATAAAAAATGTAAAACAAATTCTGTTACGAGACTCTCTGATGAGAATTTACATATACGAAGGAAATATAGTAAATAAAAATACCTATAGAAACTTTATTTCTAGTTTAGTAATTCCTTTAGTGCTATTACTTTTAGTCTTTCCCTTTCGCATTTTCGACCCCCTACTCGCTTCACTTGATGCCTTCATTACAAAATATCGAGGTTTAGGTGTGAATACATATAATAGAATAATAAACAGACAGATAGAAATTAGAATTACTTCCGCATTTATAATCTTACAATGATTTTTTATTATATTATCCAAAAATTATGTAAGAAGTTGGATGGAAAGATTTTTATACGTATTATATAGACCCTTTAGGTATGGAAAAGAACTTACAACAATTATAACAACTGTGTATGTATATTAATATATTTATTTTTATAAAATAACAAAATATGTAATAAAGGAAACTCAATTACAGCACTGAAGCAGTAATCAACCACACAGTACTTCCTTGATCAGCAGCAGTATTATTAGGCTACGTGGAGGTATTTTCTCCACTGATTCAGGGAAAAGCAGCACTTAAAGACCTAAAAAACAGTTTTAATTAAACGTTTGTAAAGTGTCTATTTTATTTTTGTGTTTGTCTAGCTGAAAAGTTATAGCTTTATAATATTAAAAAAGTGTAGTTGATGATAATATAAGTTGTATTAAATATTAAATTGAAATAAAAAACCCAAAAATATAAAGCATTTCTTTTTGTGTCTCTCCAAATGCTTCCTTTGCGAAGTGCTCGTGAAACTATGTACCTAGTCTAGCTAGTATTATATTGATTTAAAAAAATATTTAATGAATAAAACGTTTCAGTACACCTTACCTTGTTTCTTGCTGTTAATTCATATAGTACAAATTACTAATAAAATAAGTCCAACATGTTTAATTCTAATCTAAAAGCTCACATAAACAAACTATCATCTCATTGACTTTTAATTTTCGCTCGTCGTCAGACAAGTAAACAAATATTCAGACGGTTGTCAAGTAAATAATTTGTTCCGAATTTTGTATCACAATTTAGCCGTAATTTATTTTATTTTCTTTTCTAATAGTTTTCCTAATTTTTAAAACTATACTAAAATTATTCGTATAAATAATATAAAAAAGACATAGATTGCGTATATTTTGTGGAAAACATGTACATTTGAAATTAAATAATATAATGTTTTTCTTTAATTTTATCCTAGGTAAGTACTAATCATATTTACGAACGACTATCGGTGTGACAGGGATAACGCTATACGACTTATATAGCACTATTTCTTTTCTTTTATAGAAGGGAATAGACAAATCATTCGTTCTGTCGCATCACTAAGCAATTTTAAAGCAAGCTTGCTTTTTAAAGTTCATGGTACGAATAAAAGTAAGATTATTGTAATCTTGAAACAAAACAGTCTTGAAGTAAGAATGTTTTAAAATAGGTGATGGTAAGGCCCCTGATTTCTTTCATTGTTCTTATAGACACATAAAAAATATTTTTCTATTACACAAACCTTTCTACTAAATAGTAAGCAACTATTCTTATCCTGTTAAGATTCTCGTCGGATCTTCATACCAGAACTGCTTTCTGAGTCAGTGGTAGTCCTCTCACGGACTGACGACACTGACTTTAAATTAAATTGACTATTTAAATTGCTTGTAAAATTCATTTATTCCTTCATTATATTTCCTAGAATAACAGGTCTAGACCCAGCCTATCCAGGCTTCTACCCTCCACTAGTAATAGAGCCTATCAACCCGTCGGACGCACAGTTCGTGGACGTCATCCACACGAACGGCGGGCAGTTCGGCACGCCCACCAGCACCGGCCACGCGGACTTTTGGCCCAACCAGGGCACCCAACAGCCCGGCTGCCCGCCATTGTATTTACCATTCACTGCTGAAAGTGAGTATTTGACGACACGTTTGGGTGAGTTTGTAGTGATCCTACTTGCTGTGCTAGCGGTCGCAGGTTCGAGTTCCGCTGGGGGCATTAATTTGTGTGTAAATGTTTGTACTTCAGTCATGGGTGCTTATATTTATAATATGTATGTTAAAAGTTATATGTATAGTGTATCAACTATCTGGTATCCATAACGCAAGCCTCGTACGAGTAGCTTAGCATGGAACTAGATGGTGCTGTTTGTTAATATTCCAACATATAGGTATTATTAACATATATTACATATATATTATGATATAGCTAGATCAGATTAAAGAAAAGCTATAGATGGAATTCACCAAAAAAATGCCAGTCAAAATTAACTCAATTCTATTCAATTTCTCAATGGCGTCAAAGCGTGCCATTTGAGCACAGATTACTTCGCCAATGTCACGTAGAATAGAGAAGACACAAAAATGATTAGTCGGTAAAGTCAAAATTAGTAAAGTGTTTAACCATCTATATTAGATTTGATAAAATCATTATACCAACACTTGCTATTTCTACTAAATATTAACTTTTTTCTTGACTTCATGTTTAGTTAAATGACATCTTGTCTTATAGTATCTGGGCGAGGCGAGGCACTCGTACAGTAGGTTATCATTTATCATCCATTGGCTATAATGCAAGTAACGCGTTTATTTGGAAACCAAGTGAAATGGGTTCAAATCCCGGGTCTCGCACCTCTGGTGTTTTACTACCACAACATGATTATCACATGTCTTACGCCGAAGGTATACATTGTGAGGAAACCTGTATATCTGAGAGAACCTACCAAGTTTTCGAAAGATATACTCAGTCCGCCTTCACTTGGCCAGCGGGGTGGAGTATGGCCTGATCCCCCTCGTATTGAAGAGAGGCCCCTACCCAGCTGTGAGACGTTAAAAAAGGCTGAATGCTACTAAACGATTACTGCCACCGTTTAACACATTTTATTACTAACCTTAGATTTAATTAAGACTTCTTATTATTCTCTTCTTATTTATTTTATATGAAAAAGGCCCTTAGGGAATCCAAACAAAATGCTATGGTACTGTGTAAACTGTGATTCTAAGTACCTATTTAAGATATGCATGTTTCGCAATTTGCATATCTATACATATGATAAAACTGTAGAGGTCGAATGTCTGTACATAGAAAAAAAAATGCTAAAAACCTAGTCAGGGGGGTGTAAGAAGTAGGGATTGCAATCCGGAAAAACGGATCCGGTAATCCGGCGGATCCGGCATCATTAAACGTCCACCGGATCCGGTACCAATATACCGGATCCGGCGACCGGATCCGGTGCTCGCAATTTTTGGCAAAATAATAGAGATGTTGCATGTAGAGGCCCTGTACAGAAGAGATTCGACCTTGTTAAAGGTAGACTTTCGAAACAAACGTCAGTAACGCGGCGTTTATAGCGTTACCGACGCCGCGTAAGTTGACTGGTATCAGTGACGCCTTGGTGACTGGATGGCCACGACAGACGTCCATCATCGTATCGCGTTTGCCGCGCCCACCACATCTCGATAGCTCTTTTAAAAGTATTTCCGTCAGTAACGCTGCGCTCGAATGTTGTTCCCTACATTTACATAGTGCAAGCGTCACTAGCGTCAGTGACGTCGCGACAGGGCGGCAGATTAATGCACTATGTAAATGTAGGGAACGACATTCGAGCGCAGTGTCACTGACACCGTGTCAGTGTCGCTGCGACTGTGACGTTAGACCCTAGCGTTACTGCAGCGCTCATGTTCGCAGTGTCGCCGCCGCACACGTGTATTTTGAGGTATTTTCAATAAAAAATCATAAAATGGCATCATGGTAGCCCAGTGGTAACACGCTCGCTTGGGAAACCGAGTGAAGCGAGTTCAAATCCCGGGTCTCGCACCTCTGATATTTTCATGTGCGAATCATTTCTAACATGATTACCACTTGCCTTACGATGAAGGAAAACATCGTGAGGAAACCTGCATGTCTGAGAAAACCTAGCAAGTTTTCGAAAGACATGTGAAGTCCGCCTTGCACTAGGCCAGCGTGGTGGACTATGGCCTGATCCCCCCTTGTACTGATGGGAGGCCCGTGCCCAGCAGTGGGACGTTAAAAAAAAGGGCTGAATACAAAATGGCATCTGTTGAGGCGTTTACTGAAGAAGATGATGAAATTTTAATTACACTGGTGTCTTGGCATCCATTGCTTTATAATTTATTTTTTATATTGTTTTATAATTAATAACATTGTAGAAACCTTCATTGTTTTGACTTTATGATGAAAATTGGATGAGTGGAGGCCTTTTCTACACTGAGATAGTATCGAATTGAAAGGTCATCATCTTCTTCCTCTTCTATAATCAATTCAAGATAATCCATAATGAAATACTTTTATAAGAGCTATCGAAATGTGGTGGGTGCGGCAAAGGTGTCTGTCGTGGCCATCCAAAGTCACCAATCGTATCGATGGAAATCCGCTCGGATCCGGCCGGACTGAAAATGACGCCGGATTGCAATCACTAGTAAGAAGAGAAATAGAGCAAATCCAGTTTTTTTTTAATTTTTTGTTTCTCTGTCTGTTTGTCTGTTTGTACGGGCTAATCTCCGAAACTGATGGACCGTTTTAAATGAAATTTTGCATGGTGGTACCTTATATCCCCGGTCAACATTTTAGATACTTTTCATCCCGGAAAATTAAAGAGTTCCCGTGAGATAGTTAAAAAACTATAGTAACTTATACAGCTTAGTGCACAAAAATTACTGATTGGATTTTAATGATACTTTACATTAATATAATTCATACATTAGAATATCAAATAGGCTACTTTTTATCCCGGAAAAATGTACGGTTCTCGTGCGATAGATTTGTTTTTATTTAAAGAGGCGAACCCGAGCGAAGCGAGTTTGAGCTGCTAGTTAAAAATAAAAAATAAAATTTATTTCCAATTTTATATTTTATAACGAAACGAAATGAAAACCTTGGTTTACCCAAATTATAATTTTTAAGGTTAATACCTAAACGGTTAATACCAAGGTTTATTATTATATTCACGTTTTTTTCTTGAACCACTGATATATTTTTTATATTTACACAAACTACATACATTACACTCATTAGTGTTTTTAACACTATAATTTTTCGTGTTTAGATCTGTGCAGTCACTGGCGATCCTGGCATTTCTGGGCAGAGTCGGTCGCCGGCGGGAACTTCGTTGCTAAGAAGTGTGGCAGCTATGATGATTTCCAAAGAGGAAATTGTACTATATCTGGCAAAATGGGACTTCAGGCTACTCCAGAGTAAGTTACATGGAATTTTCGATATTTTATTGCTTATAGCAATTGCTTTTTAGTCCGCCAACCCGCAAGTCCGCCAACCCGCACTTGACCAGCGTGGTGGACTACGGCCTGATTCCCCTCGTACTATGGGGAGCCGCGTGCCCAGCAGTAGGACGTTAAAAAGGGCTGAATACATAGCATTTTTACAAATACTTCATTTCATGCTGGTAGAACATATATCAATAAATATCAATAATACTTCTTATAATATAATCTAATCTATCTCCTCTTCTTCCTAAGAAAATAGATACGATATTTTTATAACAGTATATTACTTAGGGGTTAATGAGGCCCATCCCCCCCTACCCCCACCCAATGTGAGTTTATCTTGTCGGCAATCCAGCCGAGCGCGAAGCCAAAAAATGCACCGGGAAGCGGCCCACCTCGGTGGGCGGTGTGCCGTGCGAGTTGCTCCTGGTACTTCTCTGATAGCAGAGTGGACTGTGGAGCAACCTGATGGTAGTTGTGGTCTGCTTCGGCAGGCCGGCTGTCGGAGCATCGTAGTTGAGTACACAAGTGACCCTGCGACGCCCCATTAAGACGGGGGAGATTCTGTTGGGTTTTAGTACTGACTTCTCTAGCCGGTGAGTTCTACATAACCACCTGTTTGTCTACAGGTGGTATGCGTAAATGCATTTCTCAACATTAAAAAGTCGATATCTTCATATTAAAACCCATATTAGACATGTTTGACAATTTTAACATTTCACTGATTTTTAATCTTTATTTTTACAGTTTGCGGGGCAATTTCTATCTGCGGACTGCTACTGAACCACCATACGCGTTAGGAGACAGGGGTGCCTTAAGATAGGCCATGGTGGAAACCATAGAATAATCAATTTAAGTAACCGTAGTCAGAAGTCACAGCTTTAATCTTAGGGTATATTTTCCTTATATAGCAACTATTGTGTGTATAAAATATCTATCGGCGGCGATTTTTTTTAATAGTGCTTGTTTTTGGTACTAATGGGTATTCATTTGTGATGAGCACGAATATTTGTACTCCAGTCATGGGTGTTTATATTTATAATATATATGTATTTAAAGTTATATATGTGTAGTGTATCAACTATCTGGTATTCATAACACAGGCCTCGTAGCTTACCATGGAACTAGATGGTGCTGTCATTTTACATAAGTACTCAAATGCAGCATTACTTATTACCTTTTAGTTCTAATTGTAAATATTTTTATTCAGCAATTATGTTATATAATTTTTAACTAAATATAATGAGGCAGTTCGAAAAAAAAAGCCTCGGTCCCAAAGAGAACGGATAAAAGAAACTAAGCGGGACTATATTAAATCTTTTAGAAATAGCCTCGAGGCAATCATACCTTTTCCAATCTTCAAAATATCATTTATTATATAATAATTTTTAACAACACAAACGTTAATATTTTTTTAATTTAGCAGTGAATATTTTGAACATTTTCTATGGTACTGTAGTAATAAAAATATGTCCTTTAAAAGAATCAATGGTTTTGTGTAATGAGCCACAGGAATATTCTTAAAATAAAAACCGACTTCCAGACACTAAAAAGTTAATAACGGGATAATTAAACGGGGGTTTTCATTTAGAATAGATACCTAATCAGATATTTTCGAAGTCGGTGTGCTTTGATTTGTATCGGCTGCCTGGTTTTCAGGAATATCGAGTTTTCTTTTTGTTTTGAAGTGTTGGTTTCATAGTTATTAGTAATATTTATTTTATTAATATAATATGTAGGTTAGTCTGTTTAGGAAACAAGTCATGATACTCGTAGTTTAAAGGAAGATGATTGGGTTCTTTGTAAATAAATAATTTTAAAAGTATTATTGTTTTTACTAAGTTCTTAGAACAAAATGTGTCCCATATTTTATTTTTTATGACAAAAAGACCTATAAGTAAAGAAATATTTTTAAAGGGTTAGTTATAGTCAAAGAAATTATCTATCCGAATTAGCTGTGATCGTTCTTTTATATCCATACTAATATTATTTAAAATGTGAAAGTTTGTGAGGATGGATGGATGTTTGTTACTCTTTCACGCCAGAACAACTGAACGGATCTGGAGGAAATTTGGCATAGAGATAAATTATAGTCTGGAATAGCACATAAGTTACTTTTTATCCTAGAAAAATTAACGGGTACACGGTTCCCGTGGGATAATGAAGCGTAAGTGAAGCAGGGTTACCATACATACTATATTATTATATACGTGGAGGTAGTCTGAATAGTTTAATAGCATGTACGTCTGTAAATCTATAGGTCGTAGATTCGAATCCCTCGTTGGCCAAGCAAAATATAGTTGTCAGCAAAGTGTACTTATTGTTTTTTTTCTGCCAAAAAATTCTCAGTAACAGCCCGGAGTTGGGAAGTTGGCGGTGTGTCAGTCCCTTGCGGAGGCAAAGTACGTATCGCGTCGCTCCTGCGTCTGATCTCTTATTGGTATACATATTTACTATTTACGTATAGTAAACTTGCGTATACACACATTTTATTACATTACCTTCAAAGCGGTTCTCATATGGGAAGACTCAGTGAGATTGGTCGCCATGGCTGATATCAGTCAGGAGGACATTACTTATGGTATTCACATTGTATTGTATTGTATTCAGCCCTTTTTAACGTCCCACTGCTGGGCACGGACCTTCCTTCAATACGAGGGGGATGAAGCCATAGTCCACCACGCTGGCCAAGTGCGGGTTGGCGGACTTCACATATCTTTCAAAAACTTGCTAGGTTCTCTCAGACATGCAAGTTTCCTCACGATGTTTTCCTTCGCCGTAAGGCAAGTGGTAATCATGTTATAAATGATTCGCACATGAAAATATCAGATGTGCAAGATCCGAGATTTGAACCCACTTCACCCGGTTTCCCAATCCAGCGCATTACCACTGAGCTACCACTGCCTTATAGTATATCACGTTAGGTATACATTATTATCGTTTACATCAATACGGGGCAAAATAAATAAATTTTCATTTCTTATTATTTTATGTATAATCTTATATCCTAATTTGTATTTATGACACTTTTAGGGTGTTACTATATAGCTTATTTACTTTAAATACTATTATTATCACATATATCACATTACGTCAAAATTGCTTCCGAATTATTTTTTCGGTAATTCAGTTAAATTTATTTTACTAGTTCGAAATGTTTTTATAATCAAAAAATATTTATATTTTATACCTTCTTATAAATAGTTAAAGGGTATTTGTCTAATGTTAGCATATCCTTTCCACATGGAGCTGATGTAGCTATACTGAGCAAGAGTTGTCTCGTCTTGTCTGTTTGTTAACTTCAATTAATCCCTAGATTAGTTAAACTAGTTTTAAAGGGATTTATTTCATTGTCCTATTTTTCCCTTTCCTTATTCTGGGAAAGAAGAAGGGTCTTCTGCGGGATAAAGGATAGAAAAAAAATTGGCCAATGTTAATGAGAATATCACTGTCTGATAGAAGTTGCGACGGGAAGTGAGTAAGGCTGTTTAATAAGCAGTTCTCTATAGTAATTTATATCGATTGTTTTAAAATCTATCGCATCTGGAAGGCTTAGATTGTCATATATTTAGATTAGATATTATTCTAAAATGGTGCCTATTGCCTATATATACTCAGCAATTGTAAAACAACTGTAAACTGTTTTAAAATATGCATCAAATCTTCGAATTTGATTATCTGAAAACGTCAATAAAGATATAAACTTAAAATATTTACACTTTGTCTTTCAATTCATTAATACTATCAGGTAATGCAGTACCCTTAGTCTCTGGCAACAAAATGCAAACTAAAGCTGCTGCGACGGGAGCCGCACCAAATATAATGGTTGGCAGCCATGGGACGGTCACAGACAAATCTGAGACAAAGGGAGCAATCATAGAACCTACCCTCATACAGGTGGAACATGCACCCATTCCCATATTCCTGACAACTGTTGGAAAGAGTTCTGATGTGTATATGTAAATGCAAGTGGCGACAACTGATGCACAGCTAACACCTATGCATCCTAAAGTTAGTGTTATCCAGAACTTGGCTGGAACAAGACCTAGGGTCAAAACACATAGGCCTCCTATTGTCAAGAATGTTATAACTGCCGTTTTTCGTCCAAAATGCCGTAGAAGCCATATTGAGAACAGGATTGATGGTAACTGGAAAAAAGGAAAAAAAAAAATATTCAACAGTAATAAAAATAGTATTTACAAATACATACATAAATAAAATATTTATTATTTACACTAACTTTACAAAAATAAAAAGTTTTGTTGTTTATAGATGCTAGTCTCTAAGCGTTTTTATTTTAATCTTATTTATTGATGATAAATGGATCAATTGTACATAAAATAAATAATTGAGCTTATTTTACGTACGATTCATCCATAGCTCAAAAGCTAGGAACAAAATAAGTTGTAAGAATTTTAGTGAAATTACATGTGGACTATATCTATACCTACCTATATATATATATATATATATATATATATATATATATATATATATATATATATATATATATATATATATGTATATACAATTTTGAGTCGTATCTGTACATTAATTATTTTTTGGAAAATCTTTGTGTAATAGTTATTTTGATTTTGATGAAAAGAGGTATGATGATAGCTGATTATCCAGGTAAACATATAGGGTACTTTTTAATACGGGAAAATATCACATCTCTGAGAAATCTATACTAAACGTTAACATTGAACGTTAATGTACATACATATAACTATGCGGTATAGTGTTACATGTAAAAGATAATGCAACCTTCTCTATGGACCGGTAGCATAATTTTTTTTCTTTCGCCAGTAATGAAACTTAGATCATAATTAGAAAACTATGAAAAGTACAAGTAGCAAAAGTAAAAGTAGGAAAAGTAAAAGAAACGAACTCGGTAAATTGTGACAAACAAGATATTATAATGTAGTTGCTATTCCTTTTTATCAGGAGTTATTTTTTATCCGGATCCCATAACCAAATATAGCGGTAACATATATAATGATCATATATGATCTAGGAACGAGCCGATTCACTTTATGTAGTCTGGTTGAGTATTTTACTCTAAAGTAATATTTAAAAAAAATAACGCCTGATAAAAACGACGACACGTTTGGCTCAGCTCACCCTTCTTGCTGTGCCAGCGGTCGCGGGTTCGAGTCCCGCTGGCGGCATTCATTTGTGTTGTGGGCGCCTCACATACACATAATATATATTCATAAATATTTTATATTAATACATACATACATCCATACATAATATATCGTCGGCGTAGGTGGAAAACTAAATAACTGCGATTTTGGCCAAATTGACATTTAATCATTTTCGTAATACCCAAAAAAATGCCGCATATTTTACTCTAACAAGCATTTTCATAACTTGTCCCGTTTCAGAAATATAGCCGTTTTTGTATTCCAAATGGTAAAGTAAATATGTTGAAACAGTAACGTAGAAAAAGACGTAAAGTATATAAAATTAACGACAGTAAAATTATATCTCATTTATAGATTATCCCAAAAAGTTGGGAAAAAAATTAGTAAATCGCGATTTTCTCCAAACTAGAAAATTTGAGTTATTTAGTTCTCCACCTACGCCGACGATATAATAAATACATACAGATGTAATATATACATTTTCCAAATCACATTGTCCACAGACAAACATACTCATTCTACATGTACATTCTACATCTTACAATTTAACATGTACGCGAAGATCGAGCGCAAACTCCAGCGCAGGTAAAAACCCGCGCCCGCGCCCCGCGCGCGTGCCGCGTCCTCAGTCGGTCTCTCGCACCTACGCCTCACACTCAGTAATTGCTATTGCAACGCGAAGCCTGTGTCGCTTGTCATTACGCCGCTCTGCTTACGTACTCGCTAATTATTCGAAATTAATTATATATCATCTTTATCTTAACTAGTATTCTACCTATCTGTACCCCTTCTATTCTATGTGCTTATTGGACTGTTATACGTGTATTGTGAGAACTATTTCTTCTGTGTATTTGTGTTTAATACAATTATTGAATTGAACGAACTTGGTTTATGTTATTTCCTTATACTACAACTACGTACACCACGGACCAACCCCATAACTGGTGACCCCGAAGAACACATGATGAGAGATAGCAGCAACATATCGACACGTACCGCCGGTACACAAAATGGCGACAAAATGACCACGCCCAGAACGGAAAAGATGCATTCATCCCGGATCCATCCTGAGGACGACGTTATAACAGCAGCAGCGCACCAACCGACTCATTCCCTGGAACAGCTGGCCGACTTAGCAGACCGCCTCCAGGGGGTTTCATCGCCAGTCGACGTCAGAGCAGCCACTTTATCTGCAACGAACACTGATCCTTCCAACAACATCGCTGAACTCAGGAAGATGATCGAGCACCTCGCGCTGAGAATCGCTGAACATACGAGACCAGCGCGTGCTCCCGAACGTTCCAGATCTCAACGAAATTCTTCTTCGCGAGGTACATCCCAATCGACCTCCACATACAGCAGGTACCCCATTTGTTGGTTCCATAAAAAATTTGGTGCTACGGCACGCAAGTGTCACAAATCTTGCTCCCACCAGAAGCCGGCAATGGCAACAAGCAGTTGCCCTGCCAGCCCTGGTCGCCTCTTCGTGACGGACCGCAACTCTAAGACGCAGTTTCTAGTCGACACCGGAAGCGACCTCTGCGTTTTTCCTCGGTCCCAGCTCCATGAGCGTCGAGCATCCACGAGCTACCAACTGACAGCAGCCAATGGGACAACCATAGCTACCTATGGCTATGCGCACCTCGTGTTAGACTTAGGTTTGCGACGTACATTTTCATGGCAATTTATTGTAGCCGACGTTACTAAGCCAATTATAGGTGTAGATTTTTTAAGTAACTATAACTTAGTAGTAGATTGTAAAAATAAAAAGCTTATAGATAATACTACAACTTTGTCTGTTAACGCTGTATTTAGTAATAATTTAAATATGGTGATATCTGTAAAGATTCCGACTGGCGACTCACGGTACCATAATTTACTTTTACGCGAATTTACAGATATTACGCGACCAGCCGGTACACATCGCAACATTACACATAGCACGCTACACCACATACGCACTACACCTGGCCCCCTTGTCTCTTCCACCCCTAGGCGTTTAGCTCCAGACAAACTCAAGATCGCTAGGCAGGAGTTCGAAGCCATGCTAGCGAATGGCACAGCAAGACCATCGGAAAGTTCATGGTCATCTCCATTACACCTGGCGCCAAAAAAGGACAATGGCTGGCGCCCTTGCGGGGATTACAGGCAACTTAATGCTCGGACTATCCCAGACAGGTATCCCATTCGTCATATACATGACTTCACGCACAGCATCTTCGGTTGCAAGGTCTTCAGTACTATCGACCTCGTCAAGGCGTACAACCAAATACCTGTCTGTGCTGAGGATATCCCGAAGACAGCAATAACAACACCTTTTGGAATGTTTGAATTTCCTTTTATGTCATTCGGACTTCGCAACGCCGGTCAAACATTCCAAAGGTTCGTCGACGAGATGATGCGTGGGCTAGACTTTGTATACTGCTACTTAGATGATTTTCTTGTTTTCAGCAAAAATGAAGCTGAGCATGAAGATCATCTCAAGCAAATTTTCACAAGGCTCCGCGACTATGGCATGGTTATCAATCCGTCCAAGTGCGTATTCGGAGCTCCCGAGGTAACCTTCTTAGGTTACCGTATCTCTGAGAGCGGAACCGAGCCGCTGGACGAAAAGGTTCAGGCCATACGCGATTTCCCTCTTCCCAAAACGGTAAAAGAGTTAAGGAGATTTTTAGGGATGGCAAACTTTTATAGGCGCTTCCTGCCCAATGCCGCCCAGACCCAAGCACCTCTTAATGCTCTTCTTGCTGGAGCAGTCAAAGGCTCAACACCTGTCAGCCTTACCGGCGATGCTCTGGAGGCTTTCTCCAAGACCAAGGAAAGCCTTTCCAATGCAGCTCTTCTGGCACACCCAGATTGCCATGCTAAGTTTGCATTAGTCACAGACGCATCCGATTCCGGCATAGGTTCGGTGTTGCAGCAGCTCCACGAGGAAGAATGGCAGCCACTAGCATACTTTTCACGGAAATTAAGTCCGTCTCAACAGAAGTACTCACCATATGACCGCGAGCTTCTCGCAATATATGAGTCAATAAAGTACTTCCGTCATATGCTCGAGGCTAGACACTTTACGGTCTATACAGACCATAAGCCGATATGTTACGCCTTTCATGATCGGAAGCGTAACTGTTCGCCCAGACAATTCAGGCATTTGGATTACATCTCACAGTTCACGACCGACATAAGGCATATATCTGGCAAAAACAATGTCGTGGCCGATACCCTATCTCGCGTCGATGAACTGGAGACTCCACTATGCCTGACTGATCTTGCCACAGCGCAAAAAAGCGACGCTGAGCTAGCACACTATCTGAGCAACAGCTCATCTCTTCGTCTCGCGAAAATAAACTATCCTGGAAGTCGTTTAGCACTGTACTGCGACATCAGTACATCGACTCCCAGGCCCTTCGTTACGAAAAACTTTCGAAGGCAAGTTTTCCAAAGCCTACACTCTCTAAGTCACCCAGGCGCAGCTGCAACTGCTAAATTAGTAGCAGAACGATTCGTGTGGCCAGGGGTTAGAAAGGACTGCAGAGAATGGGCCAGAACTTGCCTGTCTTGTCAACGCGCAAAGGTCAATCGACATGTTTCCGCACCATTGGGAACCTTCGACCTACCACGCGCACGTTTCAAGCATGTGCATATCGACCTCATTGGTCCCCTTCCTGTTTCGCAAGGCTACAGGTATTGTTTGACGGCTATAGATCGCTTCACTCGGTGGCCTGAAGTCATGCCAATACCTGACATCACCGCAGAAACAGTAGCCAAAGCGCTAATTTCTGGCTGGATATCCAGATTCGGTTGCCCTACAGATATTGTAACAGACCGCGGCCGGCAATTCGAGTCCACACTGTTTCAATATCTGTCAAAAACAATTGGATTCCAGCACAAACGCACGACTGCATACCATCCAGCATGCAACGGACTCGTGGAACGTTTTCATAGGCAGCTCAAAGCCTCTATAACGTGCCATGCTGACGCATCCTGGACAGAAGTCTTGCCCTTTGTGCTCCTTGGCATCCGAAGTGCTTTTAAAAAAGACTTACAGTCATCATCAGCTGAGCTTGTGTATGGAGAACCACTCAGACTTCCCGGCGAATTCTTCGACCCGAGCACACCCTGCACTTCGGATTTGTCCGATTTTACAGGGCGTTTACGCTCATTCGCCGAGAAGCTGAAACCAGTTCCTACCTCCGACCATGGTAAACGCAGCATTTTTATATTTAAGGATCTTGCCACCACCGAAAACGTCTTCCTTCGCGAAGACGCTTCGCGCGCCCCATTTCAGCCAGCTTACACAGGCCCGTACAAAGTTCTAGAGCGAGGTGACAAAATCTTTAAGCTCCTTATAAAAGGCAAACCGGTCACTGTCACCATCAATCGGTTAAAGCCTGCCTATGAGCTGAGTGACGCACAGGACCCGGTGGTCAGTACACCACCTCGAGCGACGGCACCCACGCAAACACAACCTGCAGAATCGCATACTGCACCTGTGCTACCGAAGACAACTTGTTCCGGTAGACGTGTCAGATTCCCTGATTTTTATCGCCCCTAACCAGGTCTCTGGGGGGGAGTGATGTGGGCGCCTCACATACACATAATATATATTCATAAATATTTTATATTAATACATACATACATCCATACATAATATATAATAAATACATACAGATGTAATATATACATTTTCCAAATCACATTGTCCACAGACAAACATACTCATTCTACATGTACATTCTACATCTTACAATTTAACATGTACGCGAAGATCGAGCGCAAACTCCAGCGCAGGTAAAAACCCGCGCCCGCGCCCCGCGCGCGTGCCGCGTCCTCAGTCGGTCTCTCGCACCTACGCCTCACACTCAGTAATTGCTATTGCAACGCGAAGCCTGTGTCGCTTGTCATTACGCCGCTCTGCTTACGTACTCGCTAATTATTCGAAATTAATTATATATCATCTTTATCTTAACTAGTATTCTACCTATCTGTACCCCTTCTATTCTATGTGCTTATTGGACTGTTATACGTGTATTGTGAGAACTATTTCTTCTGTGTATTTGTGTTTAATACAATTATTGAATTGAACGAACTTGGTTTATGTTATTTCCTTATACTACAACTACGTACACCACGGACCAACCCCATAGTGTGATGAGCACGAACGTTTGTACTCCAGTCATGGGTATTAATATTTATAATATGTACATATATATGAAAAGTTATATATGTGTAGTGTATCAACTATCTGGTACCCATAACACAAGCCTTGTAGCTTATCATGAAACTAGATGTTGCTGTGTGTTAATGTCCCAACATATTTATAAAAAAAAAAGGATTAGCAAACACAATATCTCTACTGCGTTATGGTTAAGCGAGTTGGTTTCTTTTTAAATAGATTTCTTATTGCTGGGAAAAATAAAAAAAATAATGCCAAAAAGTTGCATATCCCTTTGGTGCATGCATTTCTTACTAACTCTACAAAATGTTTGCCCAAATATGTATAATTTACTAGAGCCAACTAGCAGATCACACATTTAATTCAGCTAAAAATGACAACAACCAACCTGAATAACAGCAACAGCAGCAACAGTAATAAAAGGATCTGAACTGGTCTGACTGATGTACTGGTTGAAGCCGTAGTAAGTCAAACCGATGATCAGCCAGATGATGCAAGAGCATAATGTCTTCACAAGTAATGCACTTTGGAAAAGATCCCCATAGTTTGGTTTAGATTTTGTAGATTGAGACTGTATGTCTTCGGACATTTTCTTCAATGTCTCATCTACTTTTTCTGTCGAAAGGCCATTCCTGAAAAGTTAAACATCCAATTTAAATGTTTATATGCCAAATTGTTTAGTTTTTTTAGCTTTATTTATACGTATATTTACTAATGACCTGAGCATGTCAAAAATTTAGAAAACAGATTTAATTTACTTTAAACTCTAATAATTTAAAATTTTGTAAGAGGTTTTTATTTAGATAAGTATTGTACCAAGGCGACCGATCTTTGCTCCGAATACTTTTTTGTTATATTGTATTTTTTAGATTGAAAAAAAATTCAAACTTAAATAAATACAAAAAAAAGAAAAAATAAAAAAAAATAAAAGTAAAAACTTTGAATCCGATCGAGACTCGAACTTGGACACGTGTCATTGTTAATCATGCACCTTGGTCGCTTTGCGATGTGAAAGAATGCGAAAAAAAACCGCATGAAAACTCGAAAACACGAGGTTTCTCAGACATAAGACTAATCTAGATCGATTTTTCGCCTCCGAAGACTGCCACACACAAAATTTCAGCGAAGTCGTCAGAGCCATTTCCGAGATCATCGGTATAAATAAATAAATAAATATACAAGAATTGCTCGTTTAAATATATTAGATAGATAAATATCATTTTTACTCACACATATTTATCAAAGGTGAATTAAACCAAATTAAGATATCAATAGAAATTGAATATTATTTTGCTAACTAAACCTACTTACATTTCTGCAGCTTTTTTAACAATTTTCGTAGCTTCTTCGACTTTGCCCATAGTGATCAACCATCGTGGAGATTCTGCGAGCACAAAGAAGTACCCCAAATATATTAAAGGCGGTATCGCTAAAGCTAAGCTGTAATGGTTCCAATCTCTAAAGAAATAAGCGAACAGTGGGATTGTCATGTGCCCTATTATGAAGGGTATTTGGAAAAGACATCCACATATTTCTCGATACTTCGGTCCTATGCCTTCCATAACCATAACGAAAGAGATGACCATAGTTCCCGCAGTTGCTACTCCTTGAAAAAATCTTAGGACGGTGAAAGTTATGTAGTCTGGAGCGAAAGAGATGGCGAATCCGAATATGATGAGGGTAGATATTGATACCAGGAATGCGTTCTTTCTGCCATATCTGAAATAGAAAAAAAATCTGCTAGTTAATTCGGATTTTAATATTATTTCTAAATATTTGTCAATTTTTAGTACTAGGTAATTTAATTGGTAAGTGAGGAAGTATAATAATATTATATTAATTTTTACACAAATGTTATTATAGTTCTTTTATAAGACCCGTCGACAAAGAAGACTACAAAAAGAAAGGCTTAGAACAGTTTGAAAAACTTCGAAGATATTTTGCCTGTACCTAAAATTAATATCCTGTATTAGAAGACCATGTCTGATAGAACTTAAAAAGTTTTCGAAAGACATATGAAATCTGCCAGCCCGCACTTGACCAGCGTGGTGGACTATGACCTGATCCCCCTCGTATTGAAGGGAGGCCCATGCTCAGCAGTGAGACGTTAAAAAGGGCTGAATACATACATACATTAGAAGATGTATTTGGCTGTAACTAATCGATGTTTCGTATAATTCGGATTAGGCGATAGCATCACGCATCACTATGCTCATTTCTTCGTATCTAATCTATGGAAAGTAAAACTGTATTCATGCAGGTTTCGTCACGATATTTTCCTTTACCGTAAGCTAAGTGGTAATTATGTTGGAAATGATTCGCACATAAAAATATTAGAGGTGCGAGACGGGCGGGGTAATTACGAATCTCGCGACAGGCTTGCGACAGTTGTAAATCGCGCGATCGCTGCTGTCAAACTTCACTTTTGTATTACGTAACAACGGCTAGAGAGCAGACTGCAGTCGAGCTCTTTCACCCTCTATCGGACAATCTATGAACCCATCTCTACTCGACTGCAGTCTACTCTCTAGCTGCTGTTACGTAATACAAAAGTGACGTTTGACAGCAGCGATCGCGCGATTTACAACTGTCGCAAGCCTGTCGCGGGATTCGTAATTACCCTGCCGGGATTTGAACCTGCTTTGCACGGTTTCCCAAGCGAGCGCAATACTACTGGGCTACTACTGCCTCGTATTAAAACAAGCACAGACTTTTATCTTTTTTTAATTGTCTTTATCATAAAATATGAATAACGATTGGAGGCTCCATTATATCTTATTTATTTTGGTTAAAAGGATTAAAGTAAAGAGATGTATACCTCAGACTGTGTCAGTTATCTTTACATAGAGTAACCTAAGTAGGTAACCATGTTTTTATAATATCAATATCAAGGTAATTAAGAAATACGTGACCAAACCAAAAATATTTTTTATCTATGAGGAGCTTTCGTTATTGGCTTCGTACGAGTGATCAAACTATCAAAAAATCTCTTCTTATCCGAATCCTTCTATCAAAATTTCGTTAAAATTAGTAACTTAACCATTTTATTTAAGATAATAGTTTGTAAGCCAAACCATTGCGCTTTTAAAATGTGGGGTAAAAACAGATTGGATAATTGAGCGCCCAGAATGTTTTCAACGAAAATTATTACGGTCAAGATATGTTAAGTTAGTAGTTTCTAAGAAATGGGATATTTTCCGGCGGTCTATAAATTAAGTTTGGTTTTATACACATACTATGAAATAAAAAAAATATGTATGCTGTCACAGAGCTCGTATATCTATACTAATATTATAAAGTTGAAGAGTTTGTTTGTTTGTTTGGTTGAACGCGCTAATCTCAGGAACTACTAATCCGATTTGAAAAATTCTTTTTGCATTAGATAACTCGTTAACTGAGGAAGGCTTTAGGCTATATATCATCCCGGAAAAATGTACGGTTCCCGTGGGATAGATTTATTTTTATCTAGGGACGAACCCGAAGCGAAGCGAGAGTGAGTCGCTAGTTTTAAATATTTTGCATTTAATCTAACTAATTACGTGAGTTAAAACAACACAAATTAGCAACAACCTTAGATGTGCGAATCGCGCGAAATCGTCGTGCGCTTGCAATCAACCAATTTTGCGCTTGTCCAATTTTAAAACATTAATAAGCAGAGATAATTCAATATAACGATCAAAGAACAATTAAAATAGATATCAAAATATGATGGTTTTTTTTATGGACATTAGGTCAAGTAATACCAGGACGTGTAGCAATTATATTTTTGTTCAGACACTGTACATGTTGGGAAAAATTGATAAAATCTACAATACCGGATTGTTTTCAGCATTTTTGTGTTTGGGACTGGACAGAGTATTGTAGTCTATATATATAAAACCTTGATAATGTCGTGTTCCCACGTTCTAGCATAAATATCCTTCCATTTGACATTTTCCTCAATTCAATATCGTTCTATTTTTGGAAGTAAAAAAACCGCTTAAAATTCATTGGGATATTCGTTTCCAAGCAGTATACTTTGATCGCTTTAAATATTATCTAGTTTATTTTTTAATATAAGTATTGTAATCTACATATTATATAAAAATCTATGTGTGTATGTATGTAAGCATGGACTCCAAAACGGCTGGCACGGTTTTGATGAAATTTTCAGGCATTCTTCAGATTAGCCCAGCGGGTGATCCTGTGAAGTTTGGTAGCGAAGTTTGAACACGGACGAAGTCGCGGGTACTGCTAGTTATAAATAAAGATAACTTAATATTTAAATGTATAACCATTAGGTATTATTTAAGCATAAACATGCACAAGTCGTATTCGGGTAATCCCCAAGTTTGAAATCCTAAAAAACAACCGACTCTAAATAGATAATAGCTACAAAATCACAGTATGCAAGAATTTAATTGCTTCTATTAAACTATAATAAATACTCCACCGGACTCCAAATTATATAAATTGTTCAACACATTTTTAATGCATACTCTTAACTTATAGTGAACTAGGGGCTCACCCTTGCTTCCCTCGGGTTCGTCCCTAGATTGCTTCCCAAAACAAAATTAATTAATTTGGTTTAATTTTTTTTCGTGGGATACTATTTTTTTTCTAAAATAAAAGTAGCCTAGGTTACTCCTTATTACATCAACTATCTGCCTGTGAAAGTCCCCTCAAAATCGGTCCAGCTATTTCAGAGATTAGCCGGAACAAACAGACAGACAGACAAAAATGGTAAAAAATGTTGTTTTGGTATATGTACCGTATATACATCTATATGCAATTAGTAAAAAGCGGTTATTTTAATATTACAAACAGACACTCCAATTTTATTTATCTGTATAGAAGCGACAAAGTAAAAATGACACAAATAAAAATAATCGCTATAAATACTATTAGGCGCTTTATTCTTTGTAAACATTTGGACTGATATTTTTATAACGATCAAAGTTCAATTCAATTCAATTTTTTTGTTAATGGTTAAAGTTGTGTTTGAATAGTTTTATACAATGAGGTTATAAAAGACAACATCATTGGTTTTATACGTTACAATAATATGCGTAACATCTATATATTTAAAAGTATGAATAGATATGGCTTGGGGTCATCAGAAAAAGAAAAATTTGATATGTATCGATTTATATTGAAGTTTGTGAAATGGACAAAAGATAAAATTCACAGGATCACCCGCTGGGCTAATCTAAAGAATGCCTGAAAATTTCATCAAAACCGTGCCAGCCGCTTTGGAGTCCATATGGACATACATGCACACATCGATTTTTATATATGTAATATGTAGATTACTATACTTATGATAAGTCCGGGAGAGTTGCCTATAGTTTTACAAAAAGATCAAATAAAAAGTACTCAAAAAGTTACATTGTGCTTTTATAAAAGTAAAGGAAGATGAAATGAAAATACGCTCGTAATTATACTGATTATTGAAAATCAGCAATCAGATAACGGGTTTGTACTGCATTTCACAGATGGCACTTTTAATTTTTATGAGTTGTTTACCACGGTAAAATATTTATTAATGTCACTGGTTTAATTAAATTCACGATGAATATTTATTATATTTTAATTTTTCACCTATCACTAATTATTATAAAATAAAGTCCCCCGGAGCATCTGTCTGTCTGTCTGTACGCGATAAACTCAAAAACTACGGAACGTATTTTTATACGGTTTACACCAATAGATGGAATAATTTATGAGAAAGGTATAGGTGTTTAATTCATCAAGGTTTAGTGTAAATTGGCTGAAATATGGGGATGATTGTTGAAGATGTGTGAATCATGCCGACTGGGAGCTTTATTGACGTGCGCCGCGTAAACTAATAAAGTTATAGAAAACAATGTGTTACAGAATTATTCCTCTTAAAAATATCTTCCTATTCAATCGTAACAACTCTATGTGCACGTACCTAGCAAAGCACCCGAGCGAGGCGAGGGCAAGTCACTAGTTAATAAAATAAAACCGTTTGACCATTTGCGGTTAAACGACATCTATTAATTATATATTTAAGCAAACAAAAATAGCCCGAAGAATAACCGGAAATAGCGCTATCTAATTTCTTTGTATGGGATGGGGCATTTGGGAGATAATATTTATCATAGTTAATTACTTTGAGATATGATGAATATGCCAAGAATAGCTATATATCTTTAATATATGACTTAAAAAAATATATAACTCAATATCGACTAGTAATATCTTATATAATTTTGACGTGTTAAATAGTTTATATATATATATATATATATATATATATATATATATATATATTTAAGGTATATATGTTATGTGCCTCTGTTTACATATTTAAGATCTTTTTGTAAATATTGCCTGAAATAAATGATTAAATAAATAAAATAAATAAAAATAAATAAATGTACATTAAAATGATTAATTTTTAACGAGGAAACCAGTTCAGAATGAAATATCTCGTAAGAAATTGCCGCCAATAGGCGCCAGAAGAATGTGTTTAATCAAGAGAGGCTGACTCTTACCTGTCAGATAGAAATCCGAACAAGATGCTGCCCAGCAAGATTCCAAATTGTAAGACCATCTGCGTAAAGCTTGTCAGCCAACTCCTGCCGCATACGAGATCCCACTCCGATATTATAGTGTTTCCAAACGGCGACGTATCGTACTCATATTTTAGACAATCCTCATAACATGTCATACTCTCTCCAGTTATATTTGAATTTTTGAAGGTTTTGCACCAAAAAGTTAATTTTGGAGTCAGAAATATTATAGTCATCTGCACCCATCCCGAAGACAGCTTTACTAAGGAGATTGTTAGAAGCAGTATGCATTGCCACTTGCCGAACTGACCGATCAAATTGGCTAAGCCATCCTCCTTCTTGATTTGAGGAGCTTGGGATATTATTTTATGGACCATTTTGTGTTCTACGCAACTATCGAGTCATCTTTAACCTGTAAAGATTTATAATAATCATTATATTTATAAAAACTTAAAAAATAACTCGTAGGAAAAATGTGTTTATTAGCATCTGTTTTTTCACTATCATAAAAACGGATAAACAATTTGGTATATACCTAGTATCTACTCTCCTAAAAATAATTAAAAAACATAGCATAGTGTGAGTTAGACTAGCGATTGGGATTCCCCACCAACGTGCGTTCACTTCGTCGTGGTGGGGGATGGGGGGGGGGGGTCTTTTGCGTCCGGAATTTCAGCCAGGCGCGAAGCTAAGAAACGGACAGGGAGGTGGCCCACTTTGGTGGGCTGTGTACCATGCGGGTTGCTCCTGGTACTTCTCTGATAGCAGAGTGGACTATGAAGCAACTCCATGGGTTGTTGTGATCTGCTTGTGCAGATCTGGCGTCGGGGCGTCGTAGTTGAGTGTGTAAGCGATCCTGCGACGCCTCAATAAGACGGGGAGGATTTGTTGGGTTTTAGTGAGTAGTACTGGCTTTTCTAGCCGGTGAATCCCACATAACCACCTGTATGTCTACAGGTAGTATGCGTAATTGCATTTCCCTACATAAAAAAAAGCGGTTGGAATTAGAGATTTTCGGGTTTTCAAGTACTTATTTTTTGAAAATTCATTTTATTTATTTATTTTTTGGAAACAAATAGTATTAAAACACAGAAAATATATAAAAGACAGCACATACACTTAATACAATAAAGTTTCCACTAATACCTATACATATCATGTTAATGCGCAGGCAGAAAAGAGTAAAAAATAACCTTACAAAAAAAAAGTTGTTATTGGTCTAAATGAATTTATAATTAGAAGTATTCTCTATTATTTTTTTTTAAACTATGTGATCGAGCAAGTATGCAAATCAAAATTAGTGATTTTTTCATTATACTTATTACAAGCCCCAAACATAAAAATATTTTGAACATATTTAGGTCTTGTTGGTATTTTGAACATATTTTATTCTTGGGATATAAAAAAATGACTAATTTTAACCTTGGTTAACACTAGACCTATTTCTAGTGTTAGACTAGACTAGACTTAGACTTGATCTATTTCTAGTGTTTACCAAGGTTAACACTAGAAATAGGTCAAGGACCTTAGGTCATTTGAAGTAAATATTTCTTAACAAAAATGGAGAGTCTATAAAATTGTTAAGCATTTTGTACAAAAATGTCATATCTCGAGTTAAGTTATCCGGACGTGGGTTGTAATAAAACAACGTTTCTCGTCGAAAGGATAAGCACAACTAACTTTATTTTATTATTTTCTACTGTTTTATAGGATACATGAGTGCGATAGTGTGTGTGGGTTCTCAGCCCAAAAAAGGCCCCCAAACTATTTTTGCTTAACTGCTTGCTATTTGTTACAACTCAATTGTCTTACATGTGCACAGTTTATAATAACAGATCCTTCTGAGAAAGACTAAAAAGACGTTACATTCAATTGTTTTACATGTAAATTATTTATAATAATAGTTACATAACTCTCGCTCTGTTCGAGGACTTTCAAGTGAAGGTATGTAAAGTGTAAAGTAATCATGGTAAGTATATCTATATTTAAGATGTTTTATATGTTTAATTTGTATTTTTTTTAAATCCTTCACATGTGTTCCATTAAATTGATTCCAAATGATTGAATCTTATTCATTTTACCTACCTACCTATATAGTTTATCTATACATATAATAAAACTGTAGAGGTCGAATGTCTGTATATAGAAAAAATGCTAAAAACCGAGTCAGGGGGATGTCAGAAGAGAAATAGAACAAATCCAGATTTTTAATTTTTTTTGTTTCTCTGTCTATTTGTCTGTTTGGACGGGCTAATCTCCGAAACTGTTGGATCGATTTTAATGCAATTTTGTATGGTGGTATCTATACCCTCGGTCAACATCTTAGATATTGTTCATCCCGGAAAATTAAAGAGTTCCCGTGGGATAGTTAAGAAAAATATAGTAATTTATACAGCTTAGTACACGAAAACTACGGATTGTATTTTAATGAAACTTTACAATAAAATAGTTCATACATCAGAATAACAAATAGGCTACTTTTTATCCTGGAAAAATGTACGGTTCCCGTGGGATAGACTTGTTTTTGTTTGTCCAGAGGCGAACCCGCGCAAAGAGAGGGTGAGCCGCTAGTGGATTTATATACATATGTATATCACGAATATATTATTTTATGATCTAGCTTTTTATTCAACTACTACTAAAATTATCATCATTTGTTACCTAAGCTAGATCATATATAATACTTTTCTTTTCTTACAGTTTTTATTTAGAAAAACTTAAAAATTTTTGTGTGATATGACCGTCTTAACCCGTAGGCTATATATTACGTTTGTAAAGGGCACTTATTTTAAAATGTATACTATGCTTATTTAATTTTATTGTAATACAGGAGAGTTGTACTTATATAGAAACTTATTTGAAGTCAAGGGTAACAACTAAGACGAAGAAATATCAAAATCATGGTCGCGCTTACTTTTTAGTGCCTATAGTAGGCTCTACCAAGGATTTTTGCACATTTGCATGTAAATCCTAAAAATATCTATTCAAATTCATCAAAATATTTAATTTAATGTTTTGAAACATTGTAAATTCTTTAAATATAGCTGGCAGCTAGCAGGTACTTTGCTTTGTAAAACTGTTTTATCACATTTTTAAGAATCCAATTCATTGTTTTTCGTATTGTTTCAATTTAAAAACACATTCTGTTTTATTTTAAAGAGCTTTATTTTAAAATCACATGAAATAACTTCAAATGAATTAAAAGTAAAAAATATCTGTGATTTTTATTCGCTATCTATACATATAAGAAAATTGTAACTGATCGCTGTCTGTACATGGAAGATATTTGAGAGAGACTATTATTGGGGGTCTCTATTAACGCAAAAGAATCCAAAACAATAATTTTTATAATTTTCGTCTCTTTGTCTGTGCGTTTGTGCGTGCTAATTTTATAAACGGCTTAACCGATTTGGGTGCGGTTTTTACTAATGTACCTATTACATGAATTTACTACTTATTACCTAGTTCTTTATTACCTAGAATTTATTACCTAGTTCATGTAATAGGTAGATTAGTAATTTTTTCAATCATGTAATTTTTTAACTCTATTACATGAACCTAGTTCATGTAATAGAGTTAGAAAATTATACGTTTCATCACCTTGGTTATATTGCACTGTACACAATTATTAGGGTGTATACACACCACGCTTTTTAAACGTCGCGCCGGCCACGCGCGTGTCATGAATGCACGTCATTTGCGCGTGTTCTGCAGAGATTAATAATAAATTAATAGTATTTTTTTAAACAAGTTTTTATAGGTTAATTTTTTTTATTTTAGCGCATTAAAATAAAACCTTTTTTTAATGTTTATTTTTACTATCAATTTATTTATCTATTTTTTTATTTACACGTCATGGTGTAGGTGCCCTTTTTAGTCAACTGAATCCAACATGTGAAATTTAAACTCTGTAACATAAGAGGAGATGATTCTTATTTAGCTTGCAAGATACAACTACACAAACATACATTGCAATCATGGTCACGGGAGGGACTAAGGCGTTAAACATCTCAAAGACGTTATATACTTGTTACAGACAGTGCCTACCCACTATTTTACAAAAATACGAAACGTCGGGAACCAAAAATCAAAATAAATTCGCGAAATAATTCGAAAAAATAGTTTTATTTAAAATGTCAAATATTCGCGTAAATCTAAGAAAGTGTTCTAAGAAAGTATTATACATAACAAGTTAAATAAACGCTTGTAAAAATATAGTTTAAAAATTGCAGTGTGCATAGGCCCTCATTCCAATTAAATTATTGGTAATCATTAGACTAGATATCAGGTTTTGCAAAAGATAAGTGGATTTTCAATACTAAATGTGAAAGTAACTGTTCGTCTGTTACTTAACTTTTCATTAATTCATAGAATTGATTTCGATGAAGTATCAAGAACATATACATATAATATCTGTACCTGAGAAGCATAACACTGTAACTCTGTTTTTTAAGAGTTTGTGTTCTTTAAAGTATACTATTGTATGTTTCCTTTTGTATAATGACATAACGCTGTTTGTAACAAAATTAACTATCTATAGCAGCGGTCGGCAACCTTTCAGCAGGCAGGGGCCACAAGGTGGCAATATCTAGTAAAGGCGGGCCGCACTTGTGATATTAAAAACGAAAAATCATTTTTTTTGTGTTTTATTTAAAGAAATGAACAAAAAAATATAAACATATACCACAAAATATATTACTACAAACTTCAGTGTGACGATTGACTATTTGTTGTACGTATCTTAGCTCTCATGTTAGTATTTTTTCGGTAAATAAGGATTGAAAAAGTTTGTTCGCATAAATAAGTAAAGTTCGCATGAAGAGTATTTATAGAAGTTTTATTTATAAAATAGTCACGGGCCGCATGGAGGCAGCTCGCGGGCCGCATGCCGCCCGCGGGCCGCGTGTTGCCGACCGCTGACCTATAGTATTAAATACTTAATAATTTTGCTACAGTGTTATGCCATTATAGAAAAGGGCACATACAATAGTATACTGTAAACACAAACTCGTAAAAACGGAGTTACAGTGTTATGCTACTCAGGTACAGATATTATATGTATGAGTTAAGGCTGTGGTAGCCCAATGATAACGCGCTCTTTTGGGAAACCAATTGAAGCGGCTTCGAATTGAGAGTCTCGCACTTCTGATATTTTCATGTGCAAATCATTTCCAAAATGATTAATTACCACTTGTCTTACGGTTAAGGAAAACATCGTGAAGAAATCTACATGTCTGATAAAAAACCAGCAACTTTGGCAAACACATGTGAAGTCCGCTAACCCGCACTTGGCCATTGTGGTGGACTATGGCCTAATACCCCTCGTATTGGGAGACTCGTGCCCAGCAGTGGGACGTTAAAAAGGGCTTAATACATATGATTTTGAGAATTTTAATAATGGAAAAAGCGACTGGGATATGTATAGATCGGCTCTTGGCACTCAGCCCTCATCAAAAAAGGGTCGTGAAATCTATACTAATATTATAAAGAAGCAGAGTTTGTTTGTTTATTTGATTGAACGCGCTAATCTCAGGAACTACTAATCCGATTTGAAAAATTCTTTTTGCATTAGCATGTGATTGAGGAAGGCTATAGGATATATTATAATGGTACGATATATATTTAAGGTGAGTCTCTAGTTTTATTAGAAATTTCATAATTTACAAACATTGAATACATCGTAAATTTTTAACAATAGATACCCCATAAAAATTTGTTTTATTTTCTATACATAGGCATCCCAAGATCAAAAAAATTAAATAACTGAACAAAAAAGGTGTTTATTGCAAAATAAAAAAACGAGAAGGCCTTCTTCATTCATCATTAATAGCAATCGATTTCTAAATATCCTTCTTTGATTGATATATTTATTTCAATGGTTACATTTTGTTCTTTAACTTGCTCTTGACCTGAGTTGCCCAATCAATATATGTATACAAATATAGCCTACGATTTCGCCATATGCGATAATATTCCATTACAAATCAAAGTGTGAATAATTGAAGTTATCATTTTCTATAGAAATCGTGGGTTAAGCAACGTTTTGAGGCGAAAGAAGTTCAAATGGGTGTTCAAAGTATAATCATCTAAAATTTTAAGTAATTATTGCATTATGACTTATTACTTTGTTTTTTTTTTTAATTTTCAAAATTCGGTCAAGTGTTTAGTTGCCATGGCTTCTACGATCATTAGGTTGTCCATTGTCCTTTCTTCACAGTACATTTTAAATGTAAATGTTTGCCGCGTGAGTGTGTGTTGTTACATCTTCGCGCTTTAACAGCCAGATCTTGGGTGAGATTCAGAACAGAGGTAACTTATATTCTAAACTAGCCACTCGTTTTAACGGTTAGTATAGATTTCTCAGAGATGAGATATTTTCCCGCAGTAAAAGGTATCCTATATGTTGACCTGGATACCCAGTTATCATCATACCAAATTTTATCAAAATCTGTCCGGTGGTTTTCTCCTGATGTGTTCCCGGACAGACAGAGAGAAAACCATAGATTCGGTATCTGTCTCGATACTAATGACTATTTCCAATCTAACATCCAAAAAATATTTAATGTACAGATTCGACTCAGAATGTTATTATATGTATAGATAAGAGGACTTATATTATGGTGGAGGTACTCAACAGAGTGCAAGGTATCCCCCATTATGTTATTCTGCCGCGCTTGAGTAACTTCAAAAATCCCCTCTTGGGCTCCCCTACTCTCAGCGCATATTACTCTGACTTAATTTGGAAATATTATAATTTAAAACTGAAAACTTTTTAAATCAAAATAAAATATAGCCTATATCCGTCAGGGAGTATAGCTTTCTTTAGTGAAAGAATTATTGGATTCGGTTCAGTAGTTAGAGATTACCTCTTACATGCAAACAAAGTATACCTCTTTATTATAATAGTATACATAGTAATAGACATAAATGCTTATTTATACAGATAAATAAAATTGAAGTGTCTGTTTGTAATGTCAAAATAACAGCTTTATACTAAATGCATATGGAATTATATACGGTACTTATAAGGAAAACACAATTTGTTAATTTTTTGTCTGTCTGTCTGTCCGTCTGTTTGTTCCGGCTAATCTCTAAAACGGCTGGACCAATTTTAACGGGACTTTCACTGGCAGATAACTGATATTATAAGGAGTAACATAGGCTACTTTTATTTTAGAAAAAGAATTAAGGTTTCGCTCAAAAAAATTAAAACGTACCTAGGGACGAACCCAAGCGAAGCGAGGGTGAGTCGCTAGTTTCTAATATTCTTTTACATTTTTTTCATTCCATATGTACAATGTACCTATAACAAATTCGCATCAAAAGTTCACTAACCGGTCAAGTGAATCAAGTTTTGCGTATCGTGTTGTTTTGAGAGGGAGGTATGTACTCTTATCTATCAAAACACCTTGTTGGACCTATATAGATTAATGTCTGATAATTCTGCTATTGTGGATATAAAGTATTTTATTTAAATATAATCTCATATAATTCGTAGACCGTAGTGCATAGATAATGAAATTGCACAAAATAACGTATAATTTATACATAATTGTCAGAATTAGTAATGGCGGGTCTGCATCGGATTGCATATTTTATTTATAATGCCAATATTAACAAATCACAAACAAAAATCAAACGAATAAATACATATTTACTTACATATTTATGTTATAACGATTTACCCTCGTTTCGTTCGCGACCTTAGTTAAACACATACATTCCCATTTATAATAAAATTCCCATGAATTCACGCTATATCAGTTATATTCAGAGATAACGGAGTGCCTTGCGTTGACGTGAAGTCTGCCATCCCGCATTTGGTCAGCGTGAAGGACTTGACCTAATCCACCTAGTATTGAAGGGAAACCCATGCCCAGCAGTGGGACCTTAAAAAGAACGTCGACCTCCACATACCTCTTTCTCTTACATTATCATAATTCTTTTCATACTCTCATCAGACCTTCTCAGACATTTGAACTGTTGTTTTTAAGTATAAAAAAAAAATTGATCTTCAAAATTCTCCAAGGTTAAGAACTCATGATTCGATATTTGTGTATGAGTCTATATTTTTAACTATTTTTTCAGAATTCATTTATTCGACGCGCCATCATCGCAGTACGATTTTCTTCATAGAATATCAGACTTTCATTTATTATGTATGCTATATTTACGTCTAAAAACTGGATATATTGGTCATTGCAGCGTAATATGGGTCTCGATAAGTAATATATGTAACTGATTTTCCTTCCGATGTTCTTGAATATGAATACGTAACTTTTTCCTTTTCCTTGAGTTTACAATGTAAGATAATTCGTAACGTTTAAAAGAATGAATTAGTTTTTCCTTAATATTAAAATGTCGCAGACTATTTTTCTTTTCTTATTCAAATTTTAATTTTAATTTACAATCCTGTGTTGGAACAGGTTAACTCCAGCGCGTACAATGTACATACAGACAAACAGACAGAGAAACAAAAAAAATGAAAAATATCAATATTTATTCTATTTCTCTTCTTTCATTCCCCTGACTCAGTTTTTAGCAATTTTTTTTCTACGTACAGACATTCGACCTCTACAGTTTTATTATATGTATAGATATCTTCTCTGTTTGACAACCGATTACCTTTTTTCTCCGTTTAGTAGCTATTTCTGTTGTCAATAAAAAAAAATTGTGGTCAAATGTCAACAACTCGACGAACTAGTATTTATAATTCGAACACATTTTAAATTTAATTTTTACTATACAAATTAATATACTAACGTTTGAAGAATCTAGGCGATAATAAAAACGATATTAAGAAATAAAGAACATATAAATGACGTTTTTTGATAAGTATTAATTAGAATGCTTTAAATATTAAGGGCAATTACATATACAGCCATTAACGATCAAACCTAGTTCTACATCTACATCAAATTAATGATCATTATTACTATACAAACAGGCAGTGGTAGCCCAGTGGTAACGCGCTTGCTTGGGAAACTGAGTGAAGCGGGTTCAAATCCCGGGTCTCGCACCTCTGATATTTTCATGTGCGAATCATTTCCAACATGATTACCACTTGTCTTAACGGTGAAAGAAAACATCGTGAGGAGACCTGCATGTCTGAGAGAACCTAGCAAGTTTTCAAAAAGACATGTGTAGTTAGCCAACCCGCATTTGGACAGCGTGGTGGACTATGACCTGATCCCCCTCGTACTGAAGGGAGGCCTGTGCCCAGCAGTGGGACGTCAAAAAGGGCTGAATACATACATTAGTATACAAACTAACGACATAACCTCGCTTTGTTCGGGTGCGTTGCTAGGTTTAAAAGGTATCATAAATGTTGACTTGAATAATAAGTTATCACTACTCAAAATTTAGTTAAAATCGGTTCAGCACTTTTTGCGTGAAACGCACACAGACAAACAGACATACAGACAAAAATTTTAATATTGTTTTGGGGTATATATTCTGTACACAATACGTTACATTGTTTTTAAAAAACATTTCACGTACAGATTTCGCTAAGTTACTATTTCATTATATGTGTATAGATATAGTTTTTTTGTTGTTTTCGCGAATGAAAAAAATCAAGGTTATTTTTATTTTGCAAAAATTTGCTGCAACTTGTTGTTGTAACTACTAAAAACTAGTAAATTTTGATATTTCTTCATGTGCAAATCACCTAATACATAATATCACGTACTAATTCGCAAAATGTATTGCATTGGATTGCATGTGCAAATTATCTATAGGTACCTACAGATAAATAAAATTGAAGTGTCTGTTTGTAATGTCAAAATAACCGCTTTATACTAAATGCATATGGAATTATATACGGTACTTATAAGAAAAACACAATTTGTTAAATTTTGTCTGTCTGTCTGTCTGTCTGTTTGTTCTGGCTAATCTCCGAACCGGCTGGACTGATTTCGACGTGGCTTTCACTGGCAGATCGCTGATGTTATAAGGAGTAACTTAGGCTACTTTTATTTTAGAAAAAAAAAATAGAATTCCGCTCAAAAAAATTAAAACGTACGTAGGGACGCACCCGAGCGAAGCGAGGGTAAGTCGCTAGTTACATATATTTATACTAGTGCCTAGTGGACCCGATACATAACGTTATAGTGATAAAGATCTCGTTTGATGGAAAAATAAACAAAAAACAGGATCTCAAGAAAAACACTCACCGGGTCCAACTATAGTTGAAATTCAGTCACAACTAAGAACCATCCAGCTAACCCTACATACGTACCTAAATATTTTTTTTTATCAAAATCGGTCAAGTTGTCTGGGAGGAGAACTACGATTACACATGTAACGGAATTTCATTTGTAAAGATGTATGTATATACATACATATTTTATCTACATATTAAATTAACTAGCGGCTCATCCTCGCTTCGTTCGGGTTCGCCTCTAGTCAAATAAAAACAAATCTATCTCACGGGAACCGTACATTTTTTTAAGATAAAAAGTAGCCTATTTGTTATTCTGATGTATGAACTATATTATTGTAAAGTTTCTTAAAAACCCAATTAATAGTTTAAGTATAAGTTACTATAGTTTTTTAACTATCCCATGGGGACTCTTTAATTTTCCGTGATGAAAAGTACCTAAGATGTTGCCCGGGGATATAACGTACCACCATACAATATTTAATTTAAATCGGTTTTACAGTTTCGAAGATTAGCCCGTACAAACAGACAAACAGACAGAGAAACAAAAAAATTGAAAAGAATCTGGATTTGTTCTATTTCTCTTTTTACATCCCCCTAACTCGGTTTTTAGCATATTTTTCTATGTACAGACATTCGACCTCTACAGTTTTATTATATGTATAGATATCGATAAGAGCATTTTCAATAAATAGACAAAATCAGTTTTTGCAACAAAATGCGGTTTCCGTCACCGTACGTAATTTAAATTACTAAAAACAGGTTTATAAAACACGATTGCATGGCGCGTCAATCTGTATGTATCAAACTAAATATTCGTACCTAAATATTTAGATGCTCTTAAAAACAATAATGATGTATTTTTTTTAAATACCGACCTTTTTGCTTAAGCCGTGCGATACAAAAAGTAATCTGTGTTTTTCTAACCGTCGCGCGTCGGTGAAAAAATATAAACATTATTTTTGTAAACAATTAGCTGTTCTTCAAATCCTTCAACCAGATTTTTTCAAACTCGACAATACTTTATTTATTTACATATAGATTTTTAACGCTTATTTTAGCTTTAGTTAGTTTAATTTTCAAATAATTATCTGGATTCAATATTAGAATACCTGAGAAAGGTTTCATGTTCTGTGCTTAATATTAAAAATATTGACAAATGAAATAAACTTGTTTACGTAAAATCAGTTTTTATCAGTCATAAATTAGCAATAAAATTTTATTGTAATATTCTAAACTATATTTTGTTTTTGTTTGAAAAGAGAATTTTTCTTTTCCTTTATGCAATTTCTTCCATATTTTAATATTTATTGTATTTCAAACTATTATAATTGTAACAAATAAAAATAAAATAACTATCATAATATAAATTCATAATATTTCATGAATATTTATAATCTAATAGTCATAGTTCATGAATAAAGAGAGTAAGTTTATATTATTGGGACCAAAATGTCAGTTTCTTTAACCAAACTGTTTAACTGGCTGGTATGCCAAATTAAAAAAAAAATTAATTCATTGGCAATAAAATTAAATTGTATTAAAATAATTGGATATTATAAAAGTAAACGTAAAATTATTACTTATTATATTATTTTTATTCTATTCTAATAGTTTAAAGAAATTTTCTGTGAAAACCTAGGTTAAAAAATTTTTTGTAAGAAAAACAAAACAAATTGGGACGAAAATTTATACTCAGTTGTCATTGCATAATTTAAAAAAATTATGTGTCACAAATAATAAAAAATATACTTACAAAATACACAAATGTCCAAACTAAACGACACTTAAATAATATTTAAAAAACTAACTGTTCATTTGTTCATTTACATTTGTTCAACTACTTCATTTGTTTATTTTTTATGTAAAAATATATACAATATAATTTTATTCGTACATCCGATCAATCTGAGCACTACACATATACTGAGTTAAAGGAGATCTTTTCAATTTGTATCACTGTGTTGCTGTAGCTCTTTTCAATTCGGCAAATACTGTAAAGTCTACATTTTAACGTTTGTAATAATAAAATAATAGAATAAAAAATAACCGTCGTGTAGTAACGTGACATGTATGTGAATGGGACCGTCTCTTAATTAAAAGAGGTATTTCTATTCGCGGGAAGAATGATGCCAGGCTAAAGATTTTTTTATTATTGGGTTCATAATAAAATCAAAGTCAAAATTAGTGGCGTAATTATGCTAAATAAGCTGTTATTTTTGATCTCATGATCAGAAAATAAGGGTTATTTCTATATTAATCATAAATTTACCATTTTCGAAATAAAAAAAATAATAATAATAAACCTAACATGTACTTCATTCTTTTGAATATTTTAGCATTAGTTAACATTTTTCCTCTTGAAAAAGATAACATAATAGCCTCGCTTTTAGTTTTAGCTATTTCAATGAACAAATGGTTAAGCAGTTTACACGTAGCATAATAATGAGACTTCTGACAAGGACACTCACCTGTGATAATAAATCTTAATTTGTGTATAAACGTGACTATTTCTTTTATTATTTTACGTATTTATGTATATCGTTAGTGATATTATCCTAAAATAATAATAAATCGATTTTGATGCTTGCTGTAATAAAATATTTATTTATTACCAGTTTCTGAATCGATATAAATTACTTAATAATGGCTGAGTGAATTTTAACATTTGCGTCTTTGGTACAAGTCATAGCCTTAAATTAAAAAAAAACGCGTTTGTGAATGATAAATTGATAAAATAATTAAATTAGGCATATTACAATTATATGTTTATAGAATATCATTTAAGGAAAGAATATAATATTATATATCATTTGTCGAACAATAACATCGGTTACCATGGCAACAAACAGTTATCAGCTAACTTCATGTCGCTTTTTGGCTGTCGGTGTGCGCGCGCATCGTAAAAATTTTACTCTCATATTTTTTTCAAACGTCCCAAAAGAAGTATAACTTCAAAAATTAAAAAAATTGCATATCTTCATACGTAATGTCTGAAAGCAGTAGGTATAAAATGTAATCAAGGTTGCCGAGGCTCATCTAGACATCGAATTAATTATAATATTCTTATTAATATTATTTTCCTTATTGAAAGTAATTATTCCACTTTCAGGGAAAAAAATATTACATAAACGAAAATCGATTCACGCTTGGTGAAAATATCGCGTAAAAATAAATACACACAAAAAATATATAAAAATAAAAAAAAACCGACTGCATAAAAGCTAATTAAAAAGATGAAACAAGTTGACGAAGGAATATATAGTATTATGCAGTCGGAGACGTTTCAGCCTTGCCGATAGATGTACATTTTACAATGTACATAATATGTATGTCTTCGACTGCTTAATGCGCGTTTTGTCTCTAGAATGCCACATAGAAACAAACATATAAACATACATACATAGACTGATAAACACATTACCTCCTTCGCGCAGTCGGGTAATAAGTACAAAATTGCTTTACCTATCGACTTAGCTCAGCTTTAGCACGGTAATATATATATATATATATATATATATATATATATATATATATATATATATATATATATATATATATATCATTACCGTGCCTTTAGGCCCAATATGGGTGAATGTGAATTATTTGTCTTTAACAAGTCATAAACCAATATTGACTGATATAATGTGGTATTTTGACGAAAACGTATCTGAATATCTGAAGAGTCATGGATTAAGAGCTTTCAATTTTATGGGCTTCTAAAGTAGATCAAGATTATTTGATAAAACTATAATACTGCTATGTCCTACTTTGTATAAATATTCGTTTGTCATTATTATTCATATTTGATAAAATGACTATTTGTTTTTAGGGTTCCGTACTTCAAAAGGAAAAAAAAACGGAACCCTTATACGATCACTTTGTTGTCCGACCATCCGTCTGTCCATCTGTCTGTCAAGACCCTTTATCTCGGGAACGCGTGGAGTTATCGAATTGAAATTAAAACGATATACTCAGATCTACAGTCTCTTGAAGCTGTAAAAAAATCAAACTTCTAAGTTAATGTAAAAAAAAGATACGGCCGTTTATTCCACAAAAAACGTATATTTCGACACTCTCAAGTGAATCAAAATTTATAGGGTTGCTATGACCGTAGGGGCTGTTGACCTACTCGTAGTACTACCAATTTGGCAAGTAATACCGTCTTATACTACAAGTAGGTATAGGAAAAAATCTGAAAACTATATATACATTTGTAATTAAATCATAAAAAAACAGAGTCTTAATGGAAGGAACGGTGGTCCTTTTGAATTGAGTTAACCGTGTCATGTGGGGTATCGTATGAACGGGCTTCATTGGCACAAGCTTAAACAGTTTTTTTTATGTATGACGAAGAATGAAAAAAAAAACCTTTTCCCTTTTTTTGTAAGTATAGGTAGGTACCTAATGATTTTGGTGTATGTAATTTTTTATAATATGTATCTACAACTTCCGTGCAACGGAACCCTAGGTGGGCGAGTCCGACTCGCACTTGTCCGGTTTTTTTCTTTTCAAACCGCTAACCTGATTCAATGGCAATTGATGTAAAGATAGCTTGTGCTATACATATAAATATATGACTGATTATTTTTATTTGGTAAACTACGTGAACTACCTACATAACTACTAAGTTAACTGGAAACTATGTAATAGTTAAATTAGATAGAAATATGCACGAATACTCCACGTTCGGGAAGAACTAGAATGCTTATCATTAAAAATAAAATCGGCCAAGTGCGAGTCGGACTCGCGCACGAAGGGTTCCGTACCATTAACTACATATAAAAAATGGCAAAAAAATCATGTTTGTTTTATGGGAGCCTCCCTTAAATATTTTTTTCATTTTAATTTAACTATTTATTTTTAAAGTGAATATATAACTAAATATTCTATGAATATTTGAAGCGTGTACCTGTTGCCGTTATCGAGCAAAAACGAGGAAAAAAATTGCGTTTGCTGTATGGGAGCCCTCTTAAATATTTATTTTATTCTAATTTTTACTATTTGTTTTTATAGCGGAAACAGAAATATGTACATCATCTGTGAAAATTTCAACTGTCTTACTATCACGGTTCATGAGATACCGCCTGGTGACAGAGGGACAGACAGACAGATAGACAGACAGACAGACAGACAAACAGACGGACGGACAGCGAAGTCTTAGTAATAGGGTCCCGTTTTACCCTTTAGGTACGGAACGCTAAAAATTGTTGTTTACATAATAATACATATTAGTTTTTACCGTCTGATTTTAATATACTTCAACGATATATTAGAATTTTACTAAATGTAAGTTATCAAGCATAAAAGTGAAAGGTGATGGGTGTGTCTGTCGATAGTTGTAAGTAGTAATCCCTCTTACTCTGGAGGTCATGTGTTCGATAGCTGCAAAAAAAAACTATATATATACATATAATGTCCTCCTGACCGATTCCGGCCACGGCGGCCAATCTCATTGAGACTAGCCAACTGCGCAGGAGATATTATAGTGCACAAATGTAGCGCAGACACAAGTGCACTCTCTATTCCTGTCACTCTCATACTCCGGTGGGACGACTACTCGACACGACCGGTGAGAGTTAAGGCGCAGGACCGACGGCTTTACGTGCTCTCCGAGGCACGGGGGTGAAACATCGCCAACTTCCCAACTCCGGGCTGTTACTGAGGCTTACTATACAGAAAGACTCAATAACTAAACTTGGCCCGACCCGGGACTCGAACCCAGGACCTCAGGATGTGCATCCGTACATGCTAGCCACTACACCACCGAGGCAGTACATATATATAAAAGGCAAAGGTGATTGACTGATGTATCAACGCACAGGCCAAACCCTTAAGGCTAGAAAATTGAAATTTCGCATACGTATTCCTCTTATATCGTAGGCATCCACTAAGGAAGGATTTTTCAAAATTCAACCCCCAAGGGGGTGAAATAGGGCATAAAAGTGTGTATAAACCTTTTTATTCCTTGGACATAATATTTGCATGAAATTTCGTATTTTTCGATCACGAGAGAAGTCGCGGCTTCCGCTAGTACCTACTATAACAATATTTTGTATAAAATTTCTGCGCCTAGACGGTGTTTTGTCAAGAACAAAACTGTTTTCGTACGATTACATGGCAAATGCTGGCTAAACCTTTAGAGATACACCAAAACAATGTACTAGAAAATTGTAGCTCTTAAAAAGCTCTACAGATTTTAAATAAATAAATAAATATGTTGGGACATTTACACACATCACCATCTAGTTCCATGGTAAGCTACGAGGCTTGTGTTATGGATACCAGACAGTTGATACACTACACATATGTAACTTTAAATACATACATATTATGAATATAAACACCCATGACTGGAGTACAATCATTCGTGCCACACAAATGAATGCCCCCAGCGGGACTCGAACCCGCGATCGCTGGCACAGCAAGTAGGGTCATTACAAACTGAGCCAAACATGTCGTCAATCAAGAATAGTCTGCAATAGCACATGTCTATTGCCTAATGTACAATCGCATTAACTATTTCAATCTATTTAAAACGTACCTAAAGACGCACCCGAAGGAAGCGTGGATAAGCCGCTAATTATAATAATAAACATCTTAGAATTTATAGAGATCATATCTTAAACTCTATTTTAATGATAAGAATTAATGTTATAATGGAATAATCCTAGTTTGCTGTAAAAAATATTCATCTTGGAATATTTTGTTCCTAGTAGCGTTCGCACTGCGGAAAAATATCACCACCTTTTAAGTTATTGTTTTAAAATTTCGCGTTTGAACTGAGACTTCTTTAGATTCGTTGTGATTTGAAACTCGATGAAACGAAAATGCGACACTAAAAAGAGACAAACAAATATATAGGATTAAGCCGGCGAGAGAATGAGATAGAATACATTGCCATGTTGCCATGGTAAATGTTGTTATTGTCTGACAAATATATAATATTATATTCTTTCCGTATATGATATTCTATAAATATATGATTGTAATATGCCTAATATGCCTTATTTAATTATTGATTTGTTTTAATTTATGCGATATTTGCCAAAGAAGTTTTACTTTAACCGCGCGTAAAGGTTATACGCCTCTTTTTTTTTGGGTAACTAAGATCGCTTTGCATCGAATAGAAACATGTAACATATCACAACATGTTCTATACTACGGATTACGCTTTAAAATATCGTAGGACAATAAAAACACAATTACATACATTAATAGAAAACGAAGTTTTAGACATGCTGTATATACATATGTCAATATTTCGTCAGAGTTAAGCGTTATTATCAGTTAGAGTTAGGCATAAGTATATCCCATACATATTGTCATCATTTTCAATGAACGGGCAGTCACTTTGTTTTCTGCCTTCCCAATGGCGTCATAAAGTTTACATTAAAATTGATACTAAAATTATTAATTAAATAAAGACAGATTCAATATTTTACTGGGGTTTAATGTTTGTTTCATCGTTTTCTTTATGGATAGTCTTAGAATTTATCAAATTTGTTTTTGATTATAATGATCGTGCTTAAAAGTCATTCATTGTGTTTTTTATTGTTCCTCTAATCTCTATAGTATGTGTTTACACAAATCTATATAAAAATAGACAAAGGCAAGAGAGTTCAGTGACTTTTCTCCTCTGTTTATCAAGCGGTTTTCTTTTTTTCATGTTCAGTAGTTAGTGACGTACTTATATACATTGTTATGATTTTCTCAAATTTTGTTTTTGTGTTTTCCTCAAATTCTGAATTTCGATCACCAATTTAAATATAAGTTTAAAGAACACAACTTTAAATAAAAATGTATTTTTGTAGTCATTGTATTCTCTCCCGTGACCATGACTGTTGTAAAGCATTTGAAACGTCGGGAACCAAAAATTAAAATAAATCTGCGCTCAAAGTATCTATTTATTTTTAAACTAGCGACTCACCCTCTCTCCGTTCAGGTTCGCCCCTTATTACGTTTTAAGGTTTAGTATAAATTTCTCAGAGATGAGATATTTTTCCGCAGTCAAAAGTATCCTATATGTTGACCCGGATAACCAGCTATTATCTTACCAAATTTCATCAAAATCCCTCCAGTGGTTTTTCTGCGATGCGGTCACAAACAGACAGGCAAACAGACAGAGAGACAGACAAAAATTCTAAACACTATAAATTTGGCCTCTGTATCGATAATAATGTCTATTTCAATAAGATTTTCCAAAAAAATATTTAATGTACAGATTCGATTCAGTTAGAAATTTATTATATGGATAGATAAAAAATATATCGACTAACTTGAAGATACATCCATGACTACTTTTAGTACTACAAGGTTGCGGCGATATAGTACGCCTTGCGAAACGACACTAATCAATGAGATAACAGAGATAAAAGGTGTTTATTGCACTTTGAAGAGATTTGCTTAAAATTACTTATTGTTTATATATGTATTATAATGTATCTAAAGTAATATCAGACTTAGAATAAGCTTTATCTATACAAATAATAAAATTATAATTGAGTCAAATCTGTACATTAAATATTTTTTGAATAATCTTATTGAAATAGTCATTATTATCGATAAAGAGGCTGAATCTATAGTTTTTAGAATTTTTGGCTGTTTGTCTGTCTGTGAGCGCATCACGAGAAAACCACAGGGCAGATTTTGATGGAATTTGGTATGATGATAGCTGGTTATCCGGGTCAACATATAGGATAGGATACTCTTTACTTCAGGGAAATATCTCACATCTGAGAAATCTATACTAAACGTTAAATCATAACTAGAGCGAACCCGAACGGAGCGAGGGTGAATCGCTAGTTTGCAACATAACACAAGCGCTTTGGGATGGTTGTAAAGGCAGATGAAGAAATCAGAAAGAGAATGTTATCAGTCTATACTTATAAGTATTACAAAATATACCAAGAACGTAATATCCTGCTTTTAGGAAGTCGGTTAAAAATGGTACGTTTGTTAGCAATATCCTAAGGAGTAATTAATTGTTATATAGAAACAGTTTTTTTGTAATAAATAAAAACCTTAATGTATTTATTACCTAATCATCTAGTCATTTTAGATAAAAAGAAAATAAATAAAGTCAGTTGAAGTAAAACTATAAATATTATTTTGCCGGTAGCCGGATTTTTAGTCACATTGCTGTTTGTCTGCAACACGATGAAACATCTAATACCATAATACTTTTTTAGATTTATGCGAATATTTGACATTTTAAATAAAACTATCTTTTCGGATTATTTCGCGGATTTTTGCTTCTTGGTTCCCGACGATTCGAATACTTTATAGCAGTCATGGTCCCGGGAGAGACTAAGGTTTTAGACATCTCAAAGGCGTTATAACTTCTTACAGACAGTGCCTACCCACAATTTTACAAAAAAGATTTCAAAAATTTAAAAATGACACCAGAGAACCTTACAATATTTGTTAATTCGCGAAAAAAGTTTCAAAGAAACTGAAGAAAAAAATTATCACAAAGGAAGCAGGCGGAAATTTTTAATTTTTTTTTAAAAACGTTTTTTTCTCAGTTTTTTTGAAATAAGTTCCTAGTTGTTATGCATTGTTGGAGAGCTAAGAAAACGGTTAGGTTTTTAAAATAATCTGCAAGCCAAGTTTCATAACGTCTTTTTTTGTTTTTAAGGCATTTTAGTGGAAAAAAAATGTCAAAGAAATATTGAATTAATACCGTTTCTCGTCTCGCATTTTTAAATTTGTATCGATAATTGTTGTTTTAATAACCGGTGTTTAATCGTTTTTATAAATCGGAAGAAAAAATGAGATTTAAACTTTTTTTTGTAATATTTTTTTTATGTAGCATTTTTGACTTACTTTGGAAAAAGCTAAAAAATATGATAACGAAAAAATGGTTCACTTTTGCATAACCCTGTATATACATATAATCCGAAAAGATAGTTTTATTTAAAATGTCAAATATTCGCGTAAATCTAAGAAAGTAGGTATTATATAATCGTATACTTATGTAATGCATAGTAATAGTTAATTTATAATAATATTAAGGAGCAATTTGTAAAGATTGCAATAGTGCTGTTTAATATTTTTACTTTAAATAATAGCAATCTAAATTATTAATAATTTAATTTTTACTTTAATTACATGTAAAACAATAATATTGCTTAAATATATAATTAATATTTTTTAATTTTTAATTTTCTTTGTGGTTATACATATAATAGTATTAGCAACACTAAATAATATTATTAATTAATAAATTTAAAAAAAAACTGTGATATTTATAATAATAACAGCTAAAATTAAATAAATAACATTACTGTATATAAGTATAATATAAAATAAAATTAAAATGTTTAAAATTAAAATGGTGTCATTTTTAATTTTTTTGTTTTATGTAATACATAGTAACTATAGGTACAGAGCTATTTTTAAATTTAGCTAAATGTACCGGAGTAAGCGTTGACCTAGACGGAGCCTACAGATTATTAAGGTGGTTTTATGGTTAGCCCGGCGAAATCGAAAGAACCACGGGGAGACTGGAACTTCCAGTTGGATTGAAACATAATATCTACCTTTAATTGTTTTAGAAACGTTTCAAAATTTATTCGAGAAAGTGTAAAGACTTTTTTTAGACAAAAAACGCAAGTAGTGAGAGTAATTACAATAATGATTTAAAATATCACTAACCTTTGCAGATTTGGCGCAGCTATCAGCGATTTCATTGTCAATAATGCCTGAATGACTAGGGATCCAAGCCAAGGTTATGAGGATTCCCTGTTCATGGCATCAAAAGAGAACTCCTTTAATTTTAAATATAATAACAAACCTTGATTTACTGCGCAAAGGGTTTTGCAAAATACTCTGAAGGAAACTTAAAGAATCAGTGAAGATGATGACTTTTGACGTTTTATGCGATTCTGCAAATAAAATGGCTTCAAGCAGAGCTATACACTCTCCCGAAAAGCAGAAGCTTCAGGAGGACATTTAAAATGTTGTATAATATTGAATCAAGGGACCCAGCAGGCAGACCCAACACAAGACTCACAAGTAATTTTGGATGCATCAGTGAATATTTTAATATAATCAAACAAAACTATCTTTTCGGATTATTTCGCGGATTTATTTTGATTTTTGGTTCCTGACGTTTCGATTGCTTTACAGCAATCATGGTCACGGGAGAGACTAAGGTGTTAAAAATCTCAAAGGCGTTATATACTTGTTACAGACAGTGCCTACCCACTATTTTACAAAAATGATTTCAAAAAATTCAAAAATAGCACCAAAGTACCTTACAATATTTGTTGATTTTAATTCTAAACATTTAAAAAAATTTTAAAACTTTAATAAGTATTATAATTAAATATAGCAATATTATGTACTTAATTTTAGCTATTATTGTTATAAATATTACAATTTTTTTTAAAAACTTTATTAATTACTAATATTATTTAGTGTTGCTATTATTATATTATCTATAACCATAAAGAATATTAAAATTTTTAAAATATTAATTATTTATTTAAGCAATATTATTGTTTTATATGTAATTTAAAAGAAGTTAATTATTAATTTAGATTATTATTATTTAAAGTTAAAATATTAAGCAACACTATTGCTACCTTTATCTATAAAGGTAGCAATAGTGTTGCTTAATATTTTATTATTTTTACACAAAGGGTCCCGACTGTAACAGTACCCGACTGAATAAAAAGTGAACTAAAAAGTTGAAAACATGTTGACGTAGAAACATAGTATTATATTATGCATATACTTAATATCAATTATTATGCAGTCGAAGACATACAATACACGAAACAAGACTCGCACCTAGTATAAAACATGTATCTCTGTTTGACTGCATCCGACATCCTCACCCGGTTTTTTATTATTCATCAGATACTTTCATAATTTCATTTAATTTCATTTACAATATAAGCCTTGAAATAAAAACGAAAATTTAAATTAAAACCTTTATCGTCTTAAATAAATTACCTCGATAAATTTACCAAATACCTACTAATAAAATACACCATTAAAATAAAAATGTATTGTATTATCTATTTAGACAATTCATTTTATATATATATACGTATGACACCACACTTACTATACAAAAATATTTTTAATCAAATCCATTGTATCGTTCTAACATGCGATATATAAAGGGAAACAAATAATTTTTCATTCTTCTACCCGAAATATGATCCACATGGTTCATCTGTGAACGGGGGCTTAAAGAGTAGTCGACGACGTTAGGTAACTGCTTTTTTAATAAAGCAACATCGCCTAAAGATGATAAGAAGTCATTTTCACCAGCAAATAAAGCGATAGGCATAGTGATCTTTTCTAGATCATAAATTGGCGGGTTCGACGAGTTGTAAACAGCCTGATTTACCTGCGTTCCATAATCGTATCTAGCAAATTTTTTATTTCTTCCCACTTGTAAGTAATGAAGAAGATCATTCGCAGAAGTACCTGTTGGAAAATGCTCACTAAATATAGGAACAAAACTCTCCTCGAACTCCGCAGGATCGTACCCACCTACAGGGAAAAGAATACCTAATATACATACTGCGTAACCAATGACTGGAATAGGGCAGACCCATCTTAAAATTTTAGTGATAACAGTACTGTCACCTACGACCTCAGTTATTTTAAGACCATTAAAAAGCGCTTCAATTATAGGTGAAATAAGTATCAATGGTGTTAAAGAAATGCTATGATGTACATAGGATATGGGTGCGAGGGCAACCATCACATTTATCTTAGAATTATACTCTCTTCTAGTAGAACCGAGAACATAAAATATAGTATTTCCTTGAGAATGACCAATTACAGTTACATTTGGGGCTCCTGTTTCATTTAACATTGTATCAATTATAGCTGGAAGATCGTAATATCCCATTTCATGAAAGCTGAAGTGCCAATAAGTGTCATTTTTATCAGGATTTAAATAGACGTGTTCACGAGAGTATCTGTTTCCCCTCGAGTTCCCAAACCAAACGTCGTAGCCGTCTCTTGCTAAAGTGAACCCAAGAGATGTTTCTCCTCGCAGTAGAAAGGTATCTGAAGAATCAATAATGCCATGCATTAGCAGTATCGGGTATCGGCTTTTTCCAGGAATGCGATAAAGTGTTAATATGTAGTGGTCTTCTGTGATCACTTTGTATTCAATAGGCGGATGTCCATATTTTGTAGCGAGGCCAGTAAAGTTTAGTCTTGCATCCTCTAGAAGTGTACTCAAACCCAATGCTGATATAAGTTCATATTTTAAAACAAGAATAACAAATTCCTTCACACCACACAACATTCTACGTGACATAACATAAGAATTTAGAAAAATGTTATTGATGTAATTGAATTATATATTCATTGATAATAACAATTGTTAATTAATTGTTGAGGCCCTTATCGAATTGTACCTACCTGGTAAAAAGTATAATACGAATTTATCTATACGTATTTAACTTTTTATACAGCGAACAAAGAGTAAAAGATAAATAGACATTTTGCACCTAGACATAGACTAAGTAACATTTCTCGTAAATGTTAATAATAATAATAATAAGATTTTTTTATTTCAGACCTTTAATCCATAGTACAAATACAATAAATACAATAAAAATAAAATAAGGAACATAAGCTACAAATAGAAGCTAGGTGTCAATATCCAACGTCGGAACATTGCTGACAGAATCAACCTGTCAGACAGACTCCTGATAATGCCATTATTACACGACTCAGCCCTGGACATGAACGATGCAATACTTTTACGTTGAAAAGTATTAAACGAATCGACCCTAGCCTCTGCATACATTTCTGAAGCGCTACAGTTACGCTTCAGGCCCATGAGGAATCGAAAATGTTATTGTAGGCAACTCATATGCTATCATGCGACTTCTCAGTATAGTTAGTCCAGAGCTGACATGTGTAAAACGACTGGCAGAAAGATTTGAACAGAATAATTCTCACGTCAGGCGCTGAACGGTTAAACTTTCTTGCAATCATATTACCCACCACACATAGAGCCCTACGTTGTTGCTCAATATCTGCGTGATCCTTAAGACAGGAAGTTACGATGTCGCCAAGGCACTTGAAGCTATCCACTATCTTGACAGGTTGTCCGTTAATACAAACTACGGGGATATTCTGTGGCACCTCTCCCGATCTGAATATTACCATTTCTGTTTTCTTTACGTTATATGTCAGATTATGCTCTTTCGCATATCTTTCACAGATCGTGATAAGTTTTCGTAGGCCTTTAATCGAGGGGCTGAGCAACACCATATCATCAGCGTAGCTCAGGTTGTTGACGTATCTGCCATCCAACCTCAGCCCCACTGGAGTCCTGCTCAGCTAGCCTATTAAATCATTCATATAAATATTAAACAGATCAGGAGAGGTAGGCCCTCCTGTCTGACACCACATGGAAGCTGATAACAGTCTGACAGCTCAGTGTCCCGTCTGATATTGTTGGTCTGGTTACGGTATAAATACTCGAGGAGGCCAACAATCTCAGACGGGACACTTGTGTCCCGCAGCTTCTTTCACAATAGATCGTGATTAAGTGTGTCAAAGGCGCGACTTAGATCTAAAAAACAGCCATACACTGTAGTGTTACCCTGTTTGTAGTAACTGACAACCTGTTTTAGTGCGAATATAGCCATATCGCTTGAAATTTGTGGTCGAAACTCAAACTGCCCGTCGTCAATACTTACGGCGCTCGTGTAGGAGTGGATGACACGTTCAAGCACTTTGGGCGCTATCGTGGTCAGTGAGATAGGCCTATTGTTAGCCACGCTTGAGATATCTCCCGCTTAATTTTTTGTAAAAGGAACTACCAGCGCACGGGTAAGTTTCTCTGGTATGTAACTATGCTTTATGCAGAGATCAAAAAACCTCGCTAATACTTTACAAACATGCTGCCCAGCATACAACAAATGTTCTATGCTAAGTCCATCGTGGCCTGGAGACTTACCACGCTTCATATACCTCAGAATTAATTCTATCTGTTTAGGTGAAACTGTCTCGTGGCAAGTCTCCGAGCCACGAGTTGACTGAAGTGTACCTTTAAATCTACTGATTATACTGTCTTGTTTATTAGGTACATTAAAATGATCTTTAAATAAGTTTGCTATATTTTTTATATTTCTTTCTCCTTCTACACTCACCGATAAACAATTTTTATTATTAAGCTTTGCCTGCCTATGAAATATGTGCATATGCATAATGTTGCCTATGTGCATACTGCACAGATTTATTCATAATTTGATGTAAATAATTATTACTTATAATTTAAAAATAAGTAGGTCACAGTAATCGTGTTAACGAGAATAATAATAATAACCCCACAGGACAGCTTGTAGCGAGCTGTTAGTGAATGGCGACATCACGGACCTAAGACCTTCCAGGGAAAATCTAATCTCGACTGGGCTACTGAAGCCCAGTTTTATAGCCCATCTAAATTTCATTCCGTAGACCAAATTAATTTTCCATATTTTTCATAGTTCCTACGCATTATCAGATGGATCCCGGATGATGCGTCACATTAAACAAATTTAAAATCTCTCTACGAAGGAAAAGAGAATGCATTAAATAAAAGATTCAAGAGCGAAAGGGTTGTGTGGGTGTGCAAGTTTTTCCCGATTTTTTTTACCTTTAGGCAAGTGGTGTTCATGATGAAAATGAGAATATCAGAGGCGCAAGAACCGGGACTTGAGCCCGTTTCACTAAGTTTCCCAAGAGAGCACTTACCACAGTTCTACTACTACTGGGTATTATTAGTTTTTTACTTATCTTGAAAATTTCTATATGCCATTTTCGGGTTCTTTCTGGGATATGCCATTAATAGTGAGTTATATACATCAAAGAATTTCGAAGTTTCCACTTAATTATTTATTGAATTTCAAATATCAATCACAGGTTTATCACTAGGACTAATCATAACATCACTCCCGATCACAAAATTCCTTAACTTTTTTCTATGTTACAGACGATAGTATGCAACAGTATTTCTAATTAATATTTTTATGTATAAATAATAAAGCCCAAAATACAAATAGTCTTGTAAAATTGTGCGACAAGCCATCACCATGATTATGAAATATTTAGAATGGACGGACAGTAAACGCTACGGTTGTATCTAACTTAATATATTTAAATGAGCAATTCTTGTATATTTATTTATTTATACCGGCGATCTCGGAAACGGCTCTAACAATTTCGTTGAGATTTGGTATGTAGGGATTTTCGGGGGCGAAAAATCGCTCTAGATTAGTCTTATGTCTGGGAAAACGCGTGTTTTTGAGTTTTCATGCGATTTTCTTTCGCATTATTGCACGCAAAATATGGTCAATAATTTCTTACGCTCGGGTATAAACGTCGTGGTCAAGCGGCCTAGGTGCAAGATTGACAATCACAGGTGTCCGAGTTCGGGTTCCGGTCGGATAGAAAGTTTTTCCTTTTTTTTTGTATTTATTCAAGTTTTAAGTTTTTTTTTAATTAAAAAATACGATATAACAAAAAAGAACGCCGAGCGAAGTTCGGTCGCTCAGGTACTAATAATATAAATCTATACACATACGATACACACGTGCGTGCGTGCGTGCGCGTGTGCGTGTGTGTTTTTGCGCGCGTGCGTGCGTGTGTGTGTGCGTGCGTGTGCGTGTGTGTGCGTACGTGTGTGTGTGCGTGTGTGTGTGTGTGTGTGTGTATGTTTTTTTTATTATATGATTGTAAAAATTGTGATCGTATGAAGAACTAAAGTAAGGTGTAAATGGCGATATTAAATAATTTTGTAAATGTATGAACTGGTATATAATATTATGCAAGTATCGACTAAAACCCGGTAAAGTGCGATAACTCGACTTGTCACAATTGCTTACAATGAGGTAAATATTTAAATTTAGTACACTATAATTTTAAATTATAACGTCTATTAGTTATCATATGATTACTAAATACAGGCCAGACACAAGGTGTGTTAAAAAATTCTTTGAATTATTTTTTTTTTTATTTCTATTTCATATGATAATAAAAAAAATTATAAAACAAATAGGTGTCTTTTTCGGTATACCACAGTATAAATATCCATACAGTAGGCGATCGCTCATTGACTTGACCATTGATTAGGTAAATGAAAGAAGGGTTATCATAACTGATATATAACACAAAACTCCATAACTCCATAGTTCAGTGCTCCCAAGACGCTGGAGACTGCTATGAATGGAGGCACATTGCAGGAGCTACATTAACCAAAGAAAATCCATCGTCGTTAACCGCGACCACTCTGCCAAGAGCGAACGACTAAGAAGAAGAAGGGTTGTCGAAAAAAAAAAACAATTTTTATGGGCATCTCGGGGAAAGCATATCAACCGTAAACATGTTTCTCTAATATGAAAATAAGTATGACAGTTGGCCGCCTCATTCGGTCTCTCCCCACACGTCGAACTTTTGCTATGTCAACAAGTGTTTGTTAGACTGGATGGATTAATAGACTGTGTTTATACTATCAGTATAAAAAGTTAAATGACTTTAACTGTATTAAAGGTCATTATTATTATATTTATTTTTAACAAACTGCCTCGGTGGTGTAGTGGCTAGCTGTACGGCTGCACACCCGGAGGTAATGGGTTCGAGTCTCGGAACGGGCCAAGTTTAGTTATTGAGTCTTTCTGTTAAGTAAGTATCAGTAACGGCCCGGAGTTGGGAAGTTGGCGGTGTTTCAACCCCAAAGAGCACGCAAAGCCGTCGGTCCTGCGCCTTAACTCTCACTAGTCGTGTCTCGTGTCGTCCCACCGGAGTATGAGAGTGACAGGTATAGAGAGTGCACTTGTGTCTGCGCGTACATTTGTGCACAATAATATTATCTCCTGCGCAGATGGCTAGTCTCAATGAGATTGGCCGCCGTGGCCGGAAACGATCGGGAGGACGTTGTTATTATTAATTTTATAAATAATTCTACAATCTCAAACATCGATAGAAATTCAAACTACTGTCTCTAGTATTCAACAAAATGAATTAAAAGTTCTACTCATTACATTTTTTTCAAAAATAATCACTAATCCATTGACAGCTAACAAATAACACTTCAATCAATACAATAACCCCTAATTAAATGTATTCTATTGCTTAATTTAAGTCTTAAATAATCCACTGACATTTTTAAAATGAGCCTTTTACGTGATGATCTATTAAGTGATTATTTCGCTGATTTATTTTGATTTTTGGTTCCCGACGTTTCGAATGCTTTACGACAATCATGGTCACTGGAGAGACTAAGGTTGAAGACGTCTCAAAGGCATTATAGGTATACTTGTTAAAGACAGTTTATTTATGTTTGTTAAATTAAGTTAAATAAAAAAGTTATTTTTTTCGATAACTTGCTAGGTTCTCTCAGCGATGCGAGTTTCCTCACTACGTTTTCCTTCACCGTAAAACAATTATTGGTCATCATATTGGTAAAGATTCCCACATGAAATAACAAAGGTGTGAGACCCGGGATTTGAACCGGCTTCACTCGGTTTTCCAAGCGAACGAATTACCACTGGGCTTCCACCGAAAAAATAGGCTATAAAATGCATAAAGAATTTTTCAAATCGGACCACTACATCCAGAGATTAGCGAGTTCAAACAAACAAACATGTGAACAAACAGACAAAACTTTAGCTTTGTATATATTAGTGAAGATTATGATTATGATACACTACAGTAGATTTGGTAGATCCTGATTGCGTATTCTAATGAGATAAACAAACCTTTTAGGGCATTTGATGTGAGGCAATAGAATGATCTCAGAATACTTTCTATAGCGATCGAGGGAAATTTTTGCGACACTTGTGTTTTTGTGTTTTGAGACATCAGACGAGTAAGTTAGCATATTTTAGTACCTAATATTCAGTTTTTTACATTTATAACTGCATTGTTTTTTACTTTTTAACACATTAGCAGGTTCAATTCTCAAATGGGGTAAATATTTGTTCATATTATGTTTAAGAAAAACGTGTGATTGAGCTGTTTGGAATATTTTTATTGACTTTTAACAAATATTTTAATATATGTTGTAATAAATGTTTAATTTTTGAGTATTCATTGTTAATTAAATATAATATGAATAAATTTTGAATGCCTTCATTCATAAATTGTCATAGAAACAGAAAAAAAATATTAGTTAATAATTTTAACTGTGACTTTTAATTGTGAATACGAGTAGAGTATTTCGTTGGAAGTAACTATTTTTTCCATCGTAATACGATCGTACAGTTGCGGCCAAAAGCTACTTAAAAATTGCATTTTTTAACACATCACTACATAGTATAAAGCAAAGTCGCTTCCCGCTGTTTGTCTCTATGTATGCTTAAATCTTTCAAACTACGCAACGGATTTTGAAGTAGTTTTTTTCAAAAGATAGTCATTCAAGAGGAAAGTTTATATGTATAATACATGCATATTATAGTAGGTAAGCCGAAAAATTCAAAGATTTGTATTTCGTACTAACTGTTAAAACGTACCTAGGGACGAATCGCTAGTAGATACCTAAGTTCTTCTCTGTTGTTGACTGCTGTTCTTAGCATTATTCTCAGTTTTGCCATATAAATCGTTTCTATATTTTCTTCAAAGAATTAGAAAAAATGTAAATAAGTATATCTTTAAAAATTTAGAAATTATGTATGTGATAATCTTACTTAATATTATGAATGTGAAAGTTTAGACGTTTGGATGTTTGTTACTCAATCACACCAGAACAGCTGAACGGATCTGGATAAAATTTGGCACAGAGATAGACTATAGTCTGGAATTAGCACGTAGGATACTTTTTATCCTGGAAAAATGTACGGTTTTTGTGGAATAGATTTGTTTTTGTTTTTCGAGAGGCGAATTCGAGCGAAGCGAGGATGAGCCACTAGCGAATAATAAAAATATATTTTTTTTCACTATAATAAAATCCGTTAGCTATTTATTATTTTTGATTATTATTATTTATTTACTTATCACAGTAATGTATATTCTATTAATATTTGTATTGTGTTTTAAAACATTATTTTTTGGCTTCATGTTTACTTCCATGACGGTTTATATTATTCCTTAGCTAAATTCTTAAAGTTGACGAATATTTGTTACTGTGAGAAAAGTATGTAGATTGTAGGTATTCATAATTATACAGCATTTTGAAGCGCTCTTCAAAATGTGCTAATGGTTTTGACATTGGCCGTTCAAATTGACAGATTTGTTTTTTAAACACCGAAATTATTATAATGAAAATGGCATACGTTTTAGTGTGATAATGAGTAGGTATTAGAGTATACCGTATGTAAGTTAAATGGTTTTTTTTAATTTTGCAATGACGAAATTAAAAAAAAATATCGTTAAATTAAAAATAAACGGACTTTTCGTTACATTATTAATAATTATTTACTTACGTCGAATTACGACTAAGAAGTATTTATGGAAATAGGTTAACAATTATTGATTGATATTTTATAACGTAGGTACACTAAATGTATTTTTTTCTTCCTTCTTTTTTTTTAATCGGTCAGTTAGAGCCTCGAAATATTTAATTTTAACAATTTTCTAAACATAGTTTTTCTGAGATTTTTTGTTACTAGCGACTCGCTTCGCTTACGTTCGTTCCTAAGTACGTTTTGACGCTTAGTATGGAATATTTTTTTTTTCAATTTTTTTTCATGAATTTTTCCGATGTTTTAATAGTTAATCTATTCGGGGTGAAGACAAGCCAAACAAAACAAAGGTCATTAAAATCGGTCAAAGATCATTAAAACCGTTCTTGAGTTATAAGTGTTGTAACAAACCAGGTTTTGTTTTACATATAATATATAGGTATCTAGATGTTTTATGAATCAACAGTAATATATTCTTATTTTATATTTCAAACATATATTTTAATATCTTATAAATTTTCAGAGAAAGAAGAAATCAACTTCAAGAGCAAAAACAAAATTATGTATTTAAACGGTCTTATTTTTATCTTAATATTGCCCTGTGTTTTTGGAGAAGCGCCTGCAAATAAATCTATAGCAAATTACGATCCTGCCGAGTTGCTATCGTAAGTTTAACTCATATATTAAAACGAACATTCTTCTGTTGATCACCGCATATATTGTAAAATGTCAAGGTGATATTTAGGCGTTTTTAACATCCCATTTCTGGGCACAGACCTCTCTTAATGTGAAGAGTGATTAGGCCATAGTATACCATACCATACTGGCCAGTGGGCAGTGGCCAAACGCGTGTTGGCGGATTTCACATGTCTTTCGAAAACTTGCTGGATACTTCGAAAACTTGCTTGATAGTTCTCTCAGCCTGCAGCCTTACCTTATTACATTTTTGTCAGCGTACTACAAGTGGTTATCATGTCGAAATTGATTCGCACATGAGAATATCAGGGATGCGAGATCTGGGATCTGAACCTGCTTCATTTGGTTTCCTAAGAAAGCGCATTACCACATTTTGACCACTACAAGGTGATATAGATATTCGATACTGATTAAATTTTGTATGTATTAATAAAATATTTCATCGTTAAGTTTTCGGCCCTACGATTTAGTTGCATACATGTAGGATCCGGGGATACTAATAAAAGCGTTATTGATACACTAATTACTATTTATTGAATTGAATTATAAAACACAATGTTCACGCGTAACGTCGTGTCGCCATTATGACACAACATGCTTCTTTTCTTTTATTCATCTTTTTCATTCCATTCAATTCTTAAAATTCTAACATACATCTCCTTTTATTCTTAAATTATCATTTCACGCATACTTCATCTTGCAAATCCCACATACATTTTATATTAAAAATTAAAATATATACGGAAGAACTAGCGACTATTCGTGCTTTGTTAAAATTTTATAACTTTCTATCATCTTCGTCATTCGGGAACGTCATCTTCTTCCAAATTTTACCAAACTAATAATACTATTACATTACTTCCTGCCATAGTCTATCTGTGAATTGAATTTCATTCAAATCCGTCCTGCCGTTTCAGCGTGAAGAAGTAACAAACACACATATAAATTTTTACATTTACTTATAATTTACTAGCGACTCGGTTCGTCCCTAGCTGTTTGCTTCTTAATACAAACGTTGCTCCCTATTTTCATCCCCTTAAGGGATAATTTCCGGAATAAAAAGTATCTTATGTCCTTTCCAGGGTTTCAAACTATCTTATTACTAAATTTCATCTAAATCGGTTCAGTAGATCCAGAGTAATCCCCTTCAACGTCACAAACTCACAAAGTCAAAAACTTTACCTCTTTATAATATTAGTATAGATAAGTGAATAGCGATTAACCCTCACTCTGTTCGGGTTCGTCTCTAGTTACTTTTTAACGTTTAGTATAGATTTCTCAAAGTTGAGATATTTTCCTGCTGTAAAAATATCCTATATGTTGACCCGGATAACCAGCTATCATCATACCAAATTTCATCAAAATCTGTCCAGTAGTTTTCTCGTGATGCGTTCACAGACAGACAGACAGACAGATAGACAAAAATTCTAAAAACTATTAATTCGACCTCTAAATAATGACTATTTCAATAAGATTTTCCAAAAAATATTTAATCTACAGATTCGACTCTGTTAAAATTTTATAATATGTATAGATGTATAGGTTACAATATACCATTTTTATCATTTTAAGCAAAATTTTCAACACAAACAACACTGTGTTTGCAAGAACCAAGAATGGATTGGTGCAGTTTGAAGATTCATTGCAGCCTGATTTTGTTTCATTCAAAGAACCTCAAGAACATAGCAATAACTACTACTTTAATGAGAAACCAGTCAAATTCCGAGATGATAATATAGAAGAAAATTATAAAGAAGAATTACATTCGAACCAATTAGGAGTTAATTTCCAAGATCCCAAAGATATTAAGAAGAAAAGACGAAAGAAGCGAAAGCCAAGGCAACATCATTATGCTCCACCATACCCAAGTCCTGGTCTCGGGCCTATAAATCCATACTTTGGAGCAGAGTATTATAGTAAGTACATTGAAATTTTTGGTATTTCTTCTAACTTAAACACAAATTACTTAAGTTACTTAAAAGTAGTTGTAATATATAAAAATACGTAAGCTTTTATTAGACACTAGCGACTCACCCTTGCTCCACTCGGTTTTGTCCCTAGTTACGTTTTAACGTTTAGTACAGATTTCTCAGAGATGAGACATTTTCCCACAGTAAAAAGTATCCTATATATTGACCCGGATAACCAGCTATCATCGTATTATATTTCATCAAAATCTGTTCAGTGGTTTTCTCGTGATGAGGTCACATACATGCAGACAGACAGACAGGCAAAACTTCTAAAAAGTATAGATTCGGCCTCTGTATCGATAATATGACTATTTCAATAAGATTTTCCAAAAAAATATTTATATATTCGACTGAGAGTTTTATTATATGTATAGATTTAATATTACTTTTTATTTAAATTATGTAGGACCTCAGCCCATACCGTCTCTAGCTTCAGAAGCCGTTTCCAGAATAACTGAAGCTCTAACATCGATAGCTTTATACGATGACTACCAGTGCGTCGCGCGACTTCTATGCGAAGCTGCGGGCGGCGGAGCTTTAGGTGCTACGGGCATATTGCAGACGGTGGCAGGATTGCAACCTTTACTTACGTGAGTAGTTTTGTTCGTACTACGTTTGTCTAGTTGGCTGATTTAAACTAAAACTATCCTTTCGAATTTTTGCGGATCTATTTTTATTTTTGTTTCCCGGTCGCGACATTTCGAATGCTTTGCAGCGATTATGGTTTCGGGAAACTAAGGTTTTAGAGGTCTTAAAGATCATTATATAGTTGTTACAGGTTATTATATAGCTGGTTGATAGTAACCGTAGGTTTATCCACTAATTACCATATGTTATCTTATGGTAGGAAAAAGAAGGGGATCGAATATACATATACCTGTAAGTAGCGCTTTTGGCGCTCTCACTCAATGACTAAAACTTAATAGTGTGTCTATCCGTCCGTATATTATGATGACGGTCCATGTGGCGGTCCATCTATGACGAAGAAGCGCTAACATTGAACTAGTTTTGTAGGACGACTCGTTATTTTATATGAGGTTGCAGATCTTTATGTGCTACGGCCATATCGCAGACGGTGGCAGGTTTTACTTACATGAGTTGACTTGTTCATACTGTGTAGGTACTAGGTAATAGGCTTGCTGTCTGATGGAACCGTCTTACCACCATATGTTACCTGATCATGTAAAGGGAAAGGGTAGGTAAAAGAAGAAGAAAGAATGTTATAGAGGAGGATATGGTTATGTCTCTGACGTTCGCACTCACCAAACTAAATGTAATAGTGAGGTACCTAATCTGCTTCTTTACGTCCATATATTATGAGATGGTACTAAATCGTCGGCAGAATAGGACCTTGTGTGAAAGCAAATAAATTTATAAGGAATATCTGAATAACTTTTGTTAAAAATGTACATTAAGGGTCTCTGCCCACTACACCGTCTCATACCATGACCGTGCTATGAACGTATCAGGCACGAAAACGAGCACGGCACGGATTACTATGCCCACTAGACCGTATCAACAGCGTATCATGCCCGTACATAACGGTTATAGTGACCGTAGCATCCGCGTATCATCTGCGTATCAACCGCGTATCAACCGCGTATCATCCGCGTATCAACCGCGTATCATCCGCGTGTCATATCCGTGTGGTTCCAGTTTTAGTATTACCTGTTGTTTCTAGATAAATATCACTAATATTGAAGTATTAGTTACAATATTATAATATTGCCAGACGAATATATTAATATTACCTAATCCTGAGAAATATCGGTACTAACCCATCTTTAATAACGATTATCGCCCATCTCTACAAGACAAGCGGCAATACGTAACGGGCTTAGAACGGTCATCATACGCGGTTATAACGGTCATCATACGCGTTTATAACCCGTATGCTCACCGGTTCAACAACGTCGCGTGTCAGGCACGGAGCGTACCGGCACCGGCAAAATATTCTCGCCGACAATTGTTGACGCTCCGTGCACGGCACGCGACGGTGCCGGTCGGTGACGGAACGGTCTAGTGGGCAGAGTCTCATACATTTCAATACAAAGAATATTTTTTTGCCTGACACGCTCCTAGCACGGTCATGGTATGAGACGGGGTAGTGGGCAGACTCCTTTAATTTAAAATAATATTTAATGTTTTCGCTCCCACTAGCAAGCCTTTACTAATTAATAATTATATTAAGTGATTCAGCCCTCATTGTTGCTATGTTAATTACTCTTTTAATTGAATTCTGCGTGAGGTCTCGCATGAACGTGTATTTCCAATTATTCTGCAACCATATAAAATGACCTCAGTTTTGTATGTAACCGCATATTGCAGCGAGTTCGATGTGGAAATGTTATATTACCTATCGATACGATATTCGGTATACATACAAGTATGTACATATGTATGTATGTTCTTCATTATCGATACTAAAAATATTAAGCAAAGAATTTGTTTGTTTGTTTGTTTGAATGCGCTAATCTTTAGAACTATCAATCGAATTTAAAAAATCTTTTTGTATTTTATAGCTACGGAGATTACCCATACAAACTTTCACCACCATTTTTAACAACCTTAAGGTATGATTTCCGGGATAAAAACTATTCTATGTCCTTCCCAGGGTCTCAAACTCTCTTCCTACCAAATTTCATCTAAATCGATTCAGTAGTTCCATAGATTACTCTCTACAAACAAACTCACTTTACAAACTTTACCACTACATAATATTAGTATGATTTATTGAGAAAAAGTGGAATAATTACCCACAAGTTAAGCTTATAGACAGAACTACCGGCAACCCTAGCTATTAATAAGTAAGTACTTTAATTTTTTACAGATTACTCTCAGCTTACAACGGCATTAGCACGAATCCTCTCTTCGTTTTTGGACGTGCTGTGTTCCTAGGGATGTCATCGAAAGGAAATACAGCATCTTGTCGTTATGCGTATCCACAGTGTCCAACTGATCCGGAGCAGCTTGTGCATTATCTGAATAATCATAATGGAGGATTCTTTAGGTAACGAATTCTCACGGTATTGTTTACTTACTTGATATTGTTATTTTAACACATATTTAAAATTTGGATTATTATTATTTTCAAATATATATGTATTTTCTATTCGTCGTGGCACCGATTGTTGTCAAGATAAATTATATTGACTTAAAAATGTTTTAAATAGCAGTACCACATTGATATAAAAGACTCTTCTTTTTGAAAGTACCTACACTTTTTCTTCAGTATTCTTTGCTAACACTTATTGCGTCGTATCATAAAATAAAAGTCAAAGTATTTTGTATGGCATGAAAGCTTTTTTACGCTGAACGATGGTTAAAACTTTCACATAAGTTTGTTTTGTATGTCTGTAGCAGTATGTCTCACAAATACTTTTTTTTAATTCTATTAAAAAAAAATAACCCTTTAAAATGTATTTGCAGATTCTTCAGCGCCCCACAACAAGGACAACAAAACGTCGAACAATTTTATAACCAGCTATCACAAAACGGTCTTCTTCAAACACAACATAACCAAATACAGCAAAACTATGGCTTTTACAATCCTAACCCAGGCAACCAAAATTATGGTTTCCAACAACCAAATCCGTATTCTACTTATAATCAAAATTATGGTCTAAAATATCCTTATAATAAAGTGAATAGAATCCAAAAACGAATACAAAATAAGCCGTTTACACAGTATGATGACGATTTAGAAGATCAAAATCCAAAATGGACCTTCCCTAGTGACGAAATTATTAATAATAATTACGATTTTGTCTATGATAATACAAATTTATTTGGTACAACTTCACATGAAAGTTATAACAGAAAGGCTAACGCTCTTAAATTTCCGGAAAACAATAAGGAGGATCCTGTAAGTAGCTATGATAGGAAAACTAGAGGATTCTCATTTCCAGAAAAACAAAGCAATAGACATTATATAAGTAATAATTATATTGAACCTGCTAATTATTTTAATTATAATAATCAATATTATGCTAATTATGTTCAAAATAATAATGATGATATTAAAAATGGTTTAGAGACAGTTTATGTAGTACGAGGTAATGGGGACCCAAATAAACCTGAAATTTTCAAATTAAGACCAGGAGAGTCGGTACACTAAGGTACTTAGTACCTACTGATATATATCATTTAAAAATCAAATCTACAATCAAAGCTTTTTTATAATAATATAATTTACGCTATCTTATCATTTTTATAGTTTCACTTTAACTTATCTATGTACATAAATATATGCTGTTATAAATATTTGCGTCAACCAGGAATCAAAATTACTAATCGGTGACGACACATTTGGTTCAGTTTGGAGTGATCCTACTTGCTGTGCCAGCAGTCGCGGGTTCGAGTCCCGCTGGGGGCATTCATTTGAGTGATGAGCACGAACGTTTGTACTCCAGTCATGGGTGTTTATATTTATAATATGTATGTATTCAATGTTATATACATATATGTAGTGTATCAACTATCTGGTATCCATTATACAAGCCTCGTAGTTTACCATGGAACTGGATAGTGTTGTGTGTTAATGTCCCAACATATTAATTTATTAAAAAATATTACGCGTATTGCGTGTTAGTTGTTTGATGTTGAAAAATGTATATTCTCAATCTCATTTCAAAGTAATGTATATTCTCGTCAATTTTAAATATCGACCTACAATAAATAAGATGGATGTGTAAAATGGCATTTCACTATCTACCTATCTAACTGTGCTCTTATAAATAAAATGTCAAAATAATATAGTAGGTAGGTCCTTAGATTTACGCAAATATTTGACATTTTATATAAAACTAGCGGCTCACCCCCGCTTCGCTCGAGTTCGCCTAATAAAAAACGAAAACAAATGTATCCCACGGGAACCGCGCATTTTTCCGGCATAAAAAGTAACTATGTGTTATTCCAGATTATAATCTATCTCTGTGCCAAATTTCATCCAGATCCGATCAGCGGGTCTGGCGTGATTGAGTAACAAACATCCCACCATCCAAACTTTCGCATTTATATCGTAGTAAGATAGGATAAGATTATATAAAACTATCTTTTCGGATTCTCTCAAGGCTTTATTTTTATTTTTGGTTCCCGACGTTTCGAATTGCTTTACAGGTATCATGGTCAGACTAAAGTTGTAGACATCTCATAAGTTATTATACAGTTGTTACATATGTATTCTCTGTAATAAGTATCTTTTCCACATACATAAATAGTTTATGGGTTGATTCATATTATGCTACTTTTTCCAGTTACATGAAGTAGTTTCCATGGAATTTATTTTAACATGTAGTTCGTGAAACTTATGATGTTTGATCATCACCCAATACGCATAAAAAAATATAATTTATTTATTCTATATGCAAGATTCCCGTGTCACGATGTTTGTCCGCGATGAACTCCGACTATTTATGTGATTTGTTTTAACTTAAAAGATAGGATAGTTTTTATCCCGATTATTTCCTTTTTTTGCAAAATTAACAATTTTCATATCCGGAGATAGTCTGTCTATTCCATACTAACCGTTAAAACGTACCTAGGGACGAACACGGGCGAAGCGAGAGTGAGTCGCTAATTTAAAATAAAACAAACATGATGAGGATTAGTAGGAAAGGATAGTTGTTTTATTTCAAAGTATGATTGATAAAATTTGAAGATGGTTGAACCACAGTCTTCTAATCCATACAGCCGTCTAACGAAGTCGTCTAGACCGGGCAATAATGCGGATTGTGCGGGGTGAGACGAGGGTGAACCACTCCCGATTCGATCAGTCGGTCAACCAGTCGGTCGATCAGTCGGTCGATCAGTCGGTCGACCAGTCGGTCGACCAGTCGGTCGACCAGTCGGTCGACTAGTCGGTCGACCAGTCGGTCGACCAGTCGGTCGACCAGTCGGTCGACCAGTCGTTCGACCAGTCGGTCGACCAGTCGTTCGACCAGTCGGTCGACCAGTCGCTCAATCAGTCAGTCGATCAGTCGGTCGATCAGTCAACCGGTCAGTGGACCGGTCAGTCGATCGGTCGTTCAATTGGTCGGTTGATCCGTCGTTCCATCAGTCGGTCGATCGGTCGGTCTGTTGGTCGATCGGTCGGTCGATCTGTCGGTCGATGGTCGGTGAATCGGTCGGTATAAAAAAGTGATACTGTAAACTTTTATCTCTAACCAAGTGCTCATATATCAATTTTTACATTTCCCGTTTAAGTTTCATACAAACTTCCATCCCCTATGGGGACCCTAAGCCTTTAGGGGATGAATTTCCAAAAATCCCTTCTTAGTGCACACTTACGTCATTTTTTTGCAAAATTTTATGCTTCTAGACCCAGCGATTTCAGTTGTGCGTTGATTAATCAATCAGTGAATCAGTCAGCCAGTCAGTTTATTATTTTATATACATATGTACATAATATGTCATATCTGTATAAATATTATAAATGTGAAAGTTTGTGAGTATGGATGTATGTGACTCTTTCACGCTAGAACGGTTGAACGGATCTGGATGAAATTTGGCACAGAGATAGATTATAGTCTGGAATACCACATAGGTACTTTTTATCCAGGAGAAATGTACGGTTCCAGTGAGATAGGTTCGTTATTGTTTTTCTAGAGGCGAACCCGAGCGAAGTGAGGATGAGCCGCTACCCGCTAGTTCAAATATAGATAGATGTCAAATATTCGGATGAATCTAAGAAAGTATTATCAATTTTAACCGAAATTCATAATATGATTACAGGTGGCCTTAGCTTGATTTTTGATATGCCACTCACCCCTTAGTAAGGGCAAATTAATCTTTACAGCATACGATACGATTTAAAATTCGATTTTTTTTTGAGAAAATAGGTTTTATTCTTAGGTAATAGCTTCTTAGATTTATACGATTTTAGATATTAATTTTTTCGGTTTTTATTTTACTCTTTTGTTTTTTTCTTTATTATTGTTATATCTTAACTTCGAGTTATACAAAATAATTATTTATATAGATTTTATTTACATTGCCCAGTTGATTTTAAACAGCACTAAATTATAATTTTATTTTTTACTTCAGTACTTGGTATGTTGCGGTTTAACAATAACGTTAAAATGACATGTAAAATTACATTTTTCTTAGAATTGTATTTATTGTGTTTTTGCTTATGTTTGGAATGAAATTATAAATTATTCATGACTGTACTATAAGTAAGGAAAATTTTGTTGCAGTGAAGTAATCGTTTTTCTGCTTAAGTATTTCTTGTAGAGCAATACGAATATGAACCTTTTATATTATATAGTTCAATTGCAAGTTGCAATCGACAGTCTGTATAATACGTGATAAAGGTTACATAAGTATAATCATACCTTAGTTACTTTTGTTGGTCTTATCACTTATGGATAGCTATAATGAATGTAAAAATAATGTCCTCCTGACCGATTTAGGTCACGGCAGCCATTTACAATGACACTAGCCATTTGCGCAGTAGATATTACTTCGAATAACTTTTGGTACTGAGACTACACAGAGTAAAACACAACCAACTTCCCAGCTCCAAGCTGCTACTAAAGATATTTTAACAAAAAACTCAGTGATATATTTAACCCAACTCGGAATTCGAACCCAGTACCTTTACATAGGTACTATATAAATAAAGCTATGAAAAAATAAAAATATTATTGTATTTATTAATATTTTTTACTTATAAAAAATCGTATCATCTAAAAGTATTTTTAAATTGTTCCTGACATTTGACTTTATTGGAAATCAACAATTGTCCGCCTTGAACTTAAACAACGCTATAATCATACTATTTTTACTATAATATTACTTATCTTTCAATACCCTTAGATTACTATTCACTGCAGATTTGGAGGTATTAGTAGTAGTATTCAGCCCTTTTCAACGGCACCTTTTCCATTGCTGGGGGTGTGCCTCCCTTCAATACGAGGGCGATCAGGCCATAGTCTACCACGCTGGCCAAGTGCGGTTTGGCGGACTAGATTTGGAGGTGCTGGGTTCTAATCCCGGATCGGGCCAAATGTATACCGTGCTTTAACTTTTTGGAATTTCTCTGTAACAACCCCAGAGTTGGAATGTTAGTAGTGTTTAACTCACGTGCCTCTCTCTGAGAGCACTGCCTTATCTCTTACCGGTCGTGTTGAAGTGTCGTCCCTCTGAACTCTGAGAAACTAGTATAGGTACAATAAGTATAAATTATAATATATGATTCAGATCGTTATATTCTTTTACTTTTATGTGATTTTTCTTATTTAAAAGACAGAAATAATACAGTATTTCCTTACTCACGAAGTAATTTATAGCTATCTTGATTTTTAACGTACATGATAAAGATACAATCGAAGAAGAAAAAGGTTGTTCTGCTGAAAAGAGCCGGCGAGAAACTCAACAGTTGCTCCTTTTAAATACAATAATAATTTACAATATATCAATACAAAATATTTCAATATATAATATCAATATGTATATAATATTAAACTCATGTACGATATATGTAATTACCAATAAAATATTTGGATTTTATGAGGACAAATCTGAAACCACACCAAGATCCACCACTCTCATTCCAAATACTCTACTGTAAGTCAATCATTGCTTGATACAATAAAAACTTGAAAAAAAAAACAACCGACTTCCAGGCACTGAAAAGTAAAAAATAACTAAACGGAGGTTTTCATTTAGAATAGAAATCTCCTCCTTTTTGGAAGTCGGTTGAAATTTGGATTTTTGTTGTACAATGCTTTCTATTATGCTATTTTAGTACCCGTAACTGTTCAGCAGAGTGGGTCAAAATGCATAACTATTAATATTAATATTACAGTTAATACTGTTAATAGGTATAATATATACTCGTAATATTTTTAGGCACTTGATCCATGACAAAAATAGAGAAGTGTTCGTTCGTCCAGTGGCCGAATTTCGACTATAATAATTTATATTATTTATAACACTAAAGTTCGTCAATACTTACTAAACAAAAAAAAAAAGAAAATCGATTGACGGACAGAGAAGAAAAAGGTACTGAACTATTTTTATCTTTGTTTATTAATACATATATTGTTTAGAAGATACATATAAGTAATAGGCACTTTATGTTTGCCGGGGTGATGCAAAACGAAACTATCTCATAGATAGTCATAAAATTTTTCTTATTCTAGAATAGAAGACTCGAGATAGAGACTGAACATTCTGTATTGAAACCTTTTTTTAACGTTCCGCGGTTGGGTACGGGTCTCTCTTTAATACGAAGGGGATCAGGCCATAGTCCACCACGCTAGCCAATAGTATAATTCGTAAGACAGAGCATGGACATTCCCTTTCATAACTTCTTTTATTTATATCCATTCATTTCGGACAAAGTCATGAGTTTATACTAGTGATGATGAATGATGAATGATGAATGATGATGAATTTAGTTATGTATAATATACATATATAACATTTACTTGAATGCCAAGCTGTCTGTTTGTCCTTTGATAACGTTTTTGCTACTTGTTTACTTAAACGTGACTCAAATTCAACCTGCCAATACATTAAAGGATAAAACTTAGTAAGATAAACGTAGGTAACTAAGAATTGCTACTATCACACGGACGTATGTTAGGTTTACAGTTTAAATGCATGGGATTTTATATTCAAAATCTGAATATTTAGTTCTTGACATCGAGTTTTGTTCAAGACGATGAATTATATTAGAACTGGCCATCTATCAGTTATTATAATGCAGATACCAGTGCATTCTCTACCTTTTAACGTGAGATTAAGATTCGAGACTGACGGGTTTCCTTTGTCTACCAAATACGATGATGTAAATGCATGAACTTCTCAACTTTATGGATTTTATGTCAAGAAATTAATCCCAATACAACCTAGTGGTACCAAGATGTCTTCATCTACCTCATTTTTTGGTGACTTTTGAGAAGAAGTCAGTTACCATTTTTTTTTATTAATTAACTAGCGACTCACCCTCGCTTCGCTTCGGGTTCGTCTCTAAACAAAAACAAGTCTATCCCACGGGAACCGTACATTTTTCCGGGATAATATATAGCCTAAAGCCTTCCTCGATAAATGGACTATCCAACACAAAAAGAATTTTTCAATTCCATCCAGTAGTTCCTGAGATTAGCGCGTTCAACCAAACCAACAAACAAACAAACAATCAAACAAACTCTTCAGCTCTATAATATTAGTATAGATTTTATCAATGCAATTAATTTAATTATTGTTTTTAAATATTAGGTATAAGTGAAAAACAACACAATGGCTGTTATTTTTATTTAAGCTACAATACGCTACTGTGATAGGACAGCTAAAGTACTTAAAACACAAAGTAAATGCAAATCTCGAGGAAATATGCAGCAAACATAGTTATATAACGCGACGCGCCTTGCATTACAATTACATAGATTTTGTATTCAGTATACACACTGGCGGTGTTTTTGTTTGTATGTTTGTGTGATTTGTCACGTTAGAAGTCTTTTATGTAAGTATTTCCGCAGCTCCATTCGGTATTTACTGGAAACACGTGTCTAAAGATGACTGCTGATCTAAATACAATAGTTATTTCTAGAATAATGTAAAATTATTATGTTCACCATTACGTTTTACTTTATTCGTAGGTAGTTTATTTTTATTTGGTTACAGATGTTATATTTAGCTTACATCTATAAGTATTATACAATGGTTATGATATTATGTAGAGCAGCGGTTCCAAATTGGTGGTCCGCGGAACCCTAGAGTCCTATGGGAAGGTCATAGGGGTTCCGAGTTCTGTTCGAGAATTGAATAAAACGTTGTTTGATATGAAGTTTAATTTTAGTTCCATTTTCAATAAATAATAAATATGTGAAAAAAGTTTTGATATTTTTCATTTATAATTTTTTCTTTCAAGTCAAACAAGAAAGTATTCTTTTTACAACACAATGGGTTTAGTTATTATCAAAATGGGGTTCCGTTAAAAAAATATATTATCAATTGGGGTTCCGCGGCCAAACAAAATTGGGAACCGCTGATGTAGAGTATGATGCGTAGAGCATAGTTTTAAAATTATTCACTAAGGCCAAATTAACCAAAATTAGATAACTTAATAGATAGAATAAACAAAATTAGATAAAAAATAGATACTCCTATTTATTACGAAGTTATTAAATTTGTCTGATCCATGATCGCTTTATAAACATTATGCTTGTCCAAAGGCACACCTAGAAGCCATGAAACTAAAGAATTGCATTGAACATTATGCTAAGTTTATAATATCATAATATTTTAATTGCGTTAATAAATTAACTCTATTAATATTACTAACAATAGTAAAACTAACACTATAGTATATAATGACTATATTATTAGTTTAAAGCTAACATATATTATGTACTTGCAATAAATATGATAGGTTTTAATTATCTAAGCTTTTTATTAAGCTTTCTAATGAAAGCTCAGATTTACATGGTAGTAAAAAGTTAATATTGCTTATTATTTATGTAGCATAAATTCATATATTTTATTTGATTTATAATTTATATATCTATCATTCATTTATCTTATCTAATATCTATAAATATTTACGAAAATAATTTTAGTAACAAAAAATCATATACAAAATCTTTTTGAAGATATTTAAAAATTCCTTACAAATTAACACAATAAGAAACCTAGGCATTCAGACCGTGCCTAAGCTAACCTAAAGTTAGCCATACACTAAGTATCATTATTCGTTTATAGTGAAAGTCGAAGGACGCGCGGCAGTACGCTCACGACGCTCGTTCTGTTCGTACGCGTCGCTGAAAAAAAAAAAACAAAAACGCGCGCGCGGCAATTTTTGACGTTTACAATTTCTGATTTAAGTATGTCACTTTTGTTTTTATTATGTAATACGGATGTGTTATAATAATTAACCGCTATTTTTTTATTTAAAGTGTGCAATTGTTTACAGTAGTGTCTCACCTTGGTTAAAATCGTTAAAATTTGGATTTAAGTATATACTTATTATAAATATTTGTGCGAAGTAATAAGTTAAGTTATGAAATATTAAATTTGTGACTTTTATTGATTATTTTATGTTTCTTGAGCAAACATATATTATATATCATAATTTCGTCAGTGTCACCTTGAATAAAGTCGTTACGTTTTTAAAATATTCAAAACGGTGTTTTTGCTACAAAGAGTATTTTTTTTAAATACACGTCTTTCTTGTTTGATTTTTATTTTTATTATTTTGAATTTAAGTTTGATATTTTGTGTACGTGAGAAAACAGAAGAATATATAATGTTCCATCATCATTAAAATTATCGATAGATAAAACAAATTTGGACGTAAACAGTAACAAGTAAGATACGAAATTTACAACGAATTAGATACGATAATAAAATTGCTATTCCAATTTCCACCTTCGGAAGTGAAAATATTTCAGATTAATTCAAAAAACAATTTTAAGATTAATTCAAAAAATCCATCTAATATTATGTGTGAAAGTTTGTGAGTATATATGGATGTTTGTTACTATTTCACGCCAGAACGGCTGAACGGATCGGGATGAAATTTGGCACAGAGATAGATTATAGTCAGGAATAGCATATAGGCTACTTTTTATTCCGGAAAAATGTACGGTTCCCGTGGGATAGATTTGTTTTTGTCTAGGAACGAACCCGATATAAAGTGAGGGTGAGTCGCTAGTGATATTATAAAATCTTTTAAATTTCACATAATTATTTTAAGAAAAACCTACCATCTTAAAAACCATCTTATGTTAATGTATAAGTGTTTTTAATATCTTATACATATCTCTATATTAAATTTACGAGCCCATAATCCAACTACGTTTACCTAAACACTTTAGTTGCCTATTAAGTATGTTGTGAAAATTGATAGTAATGATTAAAAAGCATTCAGATTTGTAGGAACATACTACATATACATTAGCTGTTATCAGTAGATAAGAGTTTATTTGAAAATCTGATTACGTTACATACATAATACAAGATTTACGTACATAATAGAAGTTTTTTACGTACATAATAGAAGTTTTTTTAGATAATGTATATAATATATTAAGATACCTTGAAAGGCTCCATATAAACATTACCTTGTACTTCATACTTTTTCTAAAATATTTTTCAATATTCATAAACATTTATGGGAATTATTTTCCATACTAGGTTAGATTACCACTTGCCTTACGGTGAAGGAAAACATCGTGAGGAAACCTGCATGTCTGAGAAAAATTAGCAAGTTTTCGAAAGACATGTGAAGTCCGCCAACCCGCACTTGGCTAGCGTGGTGGACTATGGTATGATCCCCCTCGTATTGAAGGGAGGCCCGTGCTCAACAGTGGGACGTTAAAAAGTCGTAATCTAGTGTCTACATAATATTAGTAATAGGTAATTAGCCCTAGAAATTTTAAACTTGTTCCAATCCCTAGGTCCAGCAAATCGGAATGTACGTCGACAACTCAATATTTCAAATGTTATGATGTGTAAAAGCTCAAATCTATAATATGTAGAATGTTGTATGAATATGACCTGGCCCGATTTAACTTCAGTAGTAAATATTTTATATAATATGTATAAATTAAAACTTTAATTTGAAGGAAAAAATATCGTTTCGAAAATTGTAAACACGGTGCAAATCTCAAGAGATTCAAGCACGGTAAAAATGATCTTCTGAACTCTATAAAAATAGAGTATTTACAGTCAAATATTAATATTTTAGACTACGTTATAGATTTAAAATTATTTATAGAAACTATTTTTTTTTGTTTAGACAAATAAAGAACTTTTTAAATTTTATTATATTTACTAGCGACTCACCCTCTCTTCGCTTGGGTTCATCCTTTGTTATCGTCGTCGTTCCTAGGTGATTCCTTACATTGACATAACTTTTTTATGTATAAACTGATTGAACTAAAACAAATAATAAATGTCAAGTGAAGCTTACCACAATACATTAGCGAAAGCCACACCCAAATCGGTTAAACCGTTTCTGAGATTAGCGCGCACAAACGCACAAACAAACAAACAAAAAAAATAAAAATCACTGTTTTGGGTCCATTTGCGTCAATAAAGCACCCCAATAATAGTTTTTCTCAAATATCTTCCATGTACAGACAGCGATCAGTTACAATTTTATTATATGTATAATAGATTTGCTTTATATTACTATAAACATCTACTTGTTTACAAAAAATTTATAATAACACTTTAAACAAATGTTTTAGTAGCTCTACAATAGAGTTAGAGGTTTTGTATCAAAATTAGTCGCGTGGGCTACAAATTAACTAGTTTATCTGACGACTCACTTGTGGCTGTCAATGTCAGTTTTTGCTTTTAACGATCAAACAGCCTACACTCAATGGTACTACAGTTTTTTTTAATAAGTTCACATTGTATTTTTTGTACATCCATTATATGAATTAATCATAAATCAAAGAAATTGACCGCTAATTAATATTGTACGTATATGATGCGATTGAAAAAAAAATGAATACTAGCGATGTATCCTTGCTGTGCCCGGGTGCGTTCCTAGGTACTTAACAGTAGCTTATATATTACTCCAGGTCTATCGTCTATTTGTGTACTATATTACATCCAAAACTGTTCAGCCTTTCAGAATTTTGGAGTTACAAACATACACAAACTTACATATACACACATACAATCATTCACATTTAAAATAGTAATACGATTAAATAGTATTAAAAGAGCTGTTGCAGTAAGGGTTTAAATAACATGTTAAGTAGTTATTATCCAAGTCGTCGATTCGATTCCCATATGAGTATGAGGCATGATCTTTGATCATGTCTAACGAATCATTTCATCTCCATATTAAGATGTAAAATGTAAATACATACATGATGTTTTTTTTTAATTGAGAGCCATCTTACTAATATAAAATTCTTGCATATTAAAATCTATATTAAAAAAAGGTTTCACATAGAAACAATTTCTGGAAATGTTTAAGTGGTTATACATATGTATAATATATTTTTTTTATAAAATATTATTTTTTTATAAAAAAATAAATATAATATGGAACATACAAACAAACATACAAACAAAAATGTTGAAAGAGAACATTAATATCACATTTTATGCGGGATTATATGATAACAAAATTATTTTAAAATCAAATCGTTTAATTAGTTTATCTTTTACAACGTACTTATTAGGCATTTTAATATATAATTTGAACTTTCAATTAGATTGATTACATTCTATAAGACGTTGATAACGCCTTCGTAATACTTGATTATAGGTTTAATTAAGTAGCAGTAAGTAGCACCTTAAAGGCGTTACATAGACTGCATTGTTAGCTCGCTTTTTGTTAAAAGGTAATATCTAGAATGAATTTTCAGTTAAAGTTAATTTAATTTTAAAATTATGCGGTTATTACTTAGGTACTTGATTTTTGAATTTACTGTTTAAGTATATAAGTATTTATTTTATACTAGCGACTCACGCTCGCTTCGCTCGGGTTCGTCTCTACGTATATTATATATAGTTCATAGTTTAAATAGAAGAAATATAGAAAAAAATATAATGTACACTGTATACAACTTTCCTATTTGAATCGGATATTATTCAATTTTTCATTGGTTTTAATTTTTTTTCGTGGGACCTTATTTTTTTTCTAAAATAAAAGTAGCCTAAGTTACTCCTTATTACACCAGCTATCTGCTAGTGAAAGTCCCGTCAAAATCGGTCCAGCCGTTTCAGAGATTAGCCGGAACAAACAGACAGACAGACAGACAAAAATTGTAAAAAATGTTGTTTTGATATGTGTGCGCCGTGTATACATACATCCATATGCATATAGTAAAAAGCGCTTATTTTAATATTATAAACAGACACTCCAATTTTATTTATTTGTATAGATATTGTATAGATATTTACTTATGTACATAGAAGTTTCTATGAAATATATTTTCCATTATATTTGACCCGACAATTTTAAGATAACACGTATGTCCATCCTCCATTTTTTATGTTTCTCCTTAAATTTAATCAAAATCAGTTCAGTCATTTAGCAATAAAAAACAAGCAAATATATATAGAGTATGGATTATAAAATAATACTTAAGCGTGAGGCGATGTAATTTGCACTTTTATTAGTGAATTTTTATTCTTCTTTCCCAATCCAACAATACCAAGGCATTTCATATACGACAACTAACTTTGCATCTCATCTTAACTGGACCAGATCTTATCTTTATGATAAGTCCAAACTATTCCCCGAGTAAGAATCAAACCCACTTTCGCTTAACTTAATAATAATTTATTTTTAATTCGCCTCAAATCAGTAACCATTTCGAAAACTTTAAATTAACCTATTAATTGTCGCTTTAAAGTTGCTATTTAAAAAAATATGCAATAAAATATAACTTAATAATAATGGTATGCCCTAAGGTAATATACATTAATTACGCATATAACGACGAGAAATCGATATGCCATACAAAATTAGAGAAATCACGGGTCAAAATATTTGATAAACGATGCGATATTCGAATATAACCCGACCAAAGCCAAAAGTAATACAAAACGGCCTCATTATCTAACGGATGCTGTCATTTAACTTTATCTGGTTAGATCGAGAATCGATTGATCCCAATAGGGCTTTATGAATAATTCAATAGCGTTTTGTTTCTTTAAATAGGAGATTTTGGGTTAGTAGGCTTCATATTCACAGAAGACCCTTTTCATATCTGTACACTTAGTGTTTAAGTGTGTTTGAGTTATATATAATGTTGTATAGATTATTTTACATATTTTAGCCCTTTGGGTATAAGAATTTTTAGTTATATTTTTTATAATTACGTAGAATATAGGTTATTTACAGAGTGTAATAACAAATCGATTCACAAAAAAAATAACGTACATATACATCATACATCAATCGCCTAACACTCTAAAGGAACTGTCATACCAAAATTTACACAAAAATTTTGATGAGTAACTAAATTCTATATAAGATTAATCATGTAAATCAGAGGGTAGTTCTCAGGCTATCACAAACAGACAAACAGACAATCTGACAAAGTGTGTGTTTTATTATAAAGGATCCTTATAATCCCTTATTATCCCTTATCATAAGGATCTGTCATCAAAAATAAGGGATTAAAATGACAAAAACCGTTTTGAGATTTGGTAAGTTGATGAAATTAACTCTAAAGAAAGTTATAAATTATGAACATATTTAATATTTCATTTATTATAAATCCACCCCTAATTTAGTCAAAAGAATATCGATACAAAATTCCGATCTCTCAATATTGTATAAAAAAAAGTAAATAAAAAAAATAAAACTGTCAAAATCAAAGTTGTCTTGTTAAAATTCCAAGCGGGAAATAGAAAAATGTTTTGAAATGGCGGATGTTAGTTACCAACGGAAGGTGCGTTTTGCTACGTGGCTTATATATAGCTGGGTCACATTCTAAGGGCCATCGCTTCCTCGTCGAGAAATAGATCAAACGCTCGCACCCAAATATTCATTTTCACAATATATTTAATTATGTCTATAATATAATATTATATATTAACATAATTTGTTAATTTAATTAATTGTACAGTAGAAAATTATTATTATAAAAGTATATATTATTATGATTTTATTATAATAATCATATGGAGTAGTCCATTCATTTTAGAAGCTTAATTTATGATTTATTATTTATGTTTTAGCTATCTAGCTAATAATCCAAAAAAAAAAAAATTGAAAAAAAAATTTTCATTTTTAGGTATCATTATTATTTTTTCCTCCAAAAGTACCTTAATTGTTATTAGGTACATACGTACATTTTAAATAGTTTATTGGTTTCCGACGTTTCGAATGATTTACAGCAATTATGGTCACGGGGGTCAAAAATCAAAATAAATTCGCGAAAAAATCCGAAAAGATAGTTTTATTTAAAATGTCAAATTACTCAAAAGTATAACGTACGTACATTTTAAATAATAATACATTACACAGTGACTCCATGTTTTTTTAAATTTTGTAGTCTTAATTTTTTTAGTCCATCAAAATTGAATTTTGAAATATTCTTTTATGTCATTTGAAAATAAAATATTCACAAGTAGTTTACTACAGTTTAACCTAATTCCATAGAAATCGCAATAACGCAGGGCTATGCAAAATCCGGTATTTACCGACACTTGTCCCGTAATGTATGGGATTCTTCTTATCAGTAAGTCGTATCTCTTTCAAGGCTTATTTCGAACAGCTATCACGAGATAAAACCCAAGATATAATGGTCTCATTTCCCTTTTAAATATGGCTACTTGCTTACCTTAAGGGTTTAATATTGTATGATATAAAGTTTATAGAAGCGTTAAGTGACCTTACACTATACAAGTTCTCTTAAGATCGCATACTATCTGTATGAAAATAATTATAGCTTAACAAGCGACTCACCCTGGCTCCGTTCGGGTTCGTTTCTACTTACATTTTAAGGTTTAGTATAGATTTTTCAGAGATGAGATATTTTCCCGCAGTAAATAGTATTCTATATGTTCACTCGGATAACCAGCTATCATACCAAATTTCATCAAAATCCCTCCTGTGGTTTTCCGTTATGCAGTCACAGACAGACAGACAGAGACAAAAATTCTAAAAACTATAGATTCGGCCTCTGTATCGATAATAAAGTCTATTTCTATAAGATTTTTAAAAAAATATTTAATGCACAGATTCGGCTTAGTAACAATTTTATTATATGTATGGACTTTAAGCAAAAAAATCACGTTTTGAACTATGTAATTGTAATGTATTGAAGAAAATTTATAAAATGAAACCAAATTTTGTGCTACATTAATCAAATGATAATCGGATCCCTTGTATGATAATAAAGTATTATTTTGTCATCTTAGTTTCACGTTCTTTAAAAAAATCTCATCTATGCCGTAATTAGACGTAGGTTAAAATCGACTTCAAAGACTTGATAACTTAGTTATAAGTGAAGGTATAAAAGGGTGTTAAAAATCATAAACTAATCTGATCTCTGCTCAATTTCATCGTAAGACAAAAACAAACAAACACACACATACTTCATTTTTTATAATATATAACTAAACAATATATTAAACCGAGTCAAATTCAATAATCCCATATATGTATCCCAATAATATTATACATGCGAAAATTTGGATGGATGTTTGTTACTCAATCACGCCAGAACGACTAAACGGATCTGGATGAAATTTGGCACAAAGATAGATTATTATAGTCTGGAATAGCACATACATAGATTACTTTCTATCCTGGAAAAAATTAGAGTTCCCGTGGGATAGATTCGTTTTTGCATTTCACTAGGGATGAATATAAGCGAAGCGTGGGTGAGTTGCTAGTGTTTATTATAAGAATTATATAATATTATTGAATTTTATAAATATTTAGGTACAAAAGATAATATAATTTTAAATCTCGAAAAAGTGTAGTTTCTAATTTCTTCTAATTTATATAAAATATGTTATTTAAAGGTTAAATGTCAACTTATTGAGACCAGATAAAAGAAATATGTAAAGCTGCATAAAGATACTCAAACAGCATCTCAACGTAAATATAGTAACACAAATCTTTTAGTAACATATCCTGGGCTCAAAGGAGCTTTATTGAATTATTACACGACAACGCAATGTATAATCTATATTTTAAACTATAAAGGTCATTTTTGTTTAATTCATCTAACAAATTGAGTAAAAAGTTAATGAAATTAATAAAGTTCTTATTGAAGAATAATAAAGATTAAAATAAAAAATGCTAAGAAATGAATAGCACACTTTTAATCACACAAAGAGCGGAAACAATACAGAGTATAAATCACAAGCCACCTCACAGATAATTAATTTGTCTTACTAGCTAAAATTGACATTTTAGACATTCTGGCCCCCGTTGGATGACAATAATCCAACAGTAATTTTTTTTTAAATGAAATAGGTAAGCATTACAAAAAAAAGAAAAGTAACAAAACATTTCAGTTAACAATTGACTGAAAAATTAACTTAGTGTTATACATATTGACTTATTACTCGTAATAATTAATTAATGTGTTATTATTAATTAATATCCTATCATTGACTAATTAAACTATGAATTTACAGAAACATAAAAGAAAAGAAATATAACGTTAGGTTACATTATACAAAACAATTACAGGGAATAACTTAAGATGAAACATAAAATTAAACTTCTCATTAGAACAAAAAAAAAATAATAATATTATGAAGCTAACAATGATTATCACTACAATTAGTTTATATTCTCAACAATTAAGCTTTTACTTTTTTTTTTTAAACATATATATATATATTGGTTTTTCAACAAATTAATAATACAATGATTTTGAGGAAATAATTACTCTACAGGTAAATTAACAATCTTTGTTATAGGACGTGTATAAATTCCAGTATTTGTTTTGACAGACACAGAACGTACTTTGTCATCTTTTCCTTTAAACACTTCTAAAACTTTGCCCATAGGCCAAGTAAGAGGAGGGCAATTATCATCTTTCAGTAAAACAATAGAATTTATTTTAATATCAGGTTTAGATTTGTACCATTTATACCTCATTTGCAATGAATTTATGTATTCTACACGCCATCTTTGCCAAAAGTGTTGCCTGTATTTACAAATTAAATTATATACATTAAGTTTGTTATCAGGTATATCAGTAACTGATATTTCTGGAAATGAAGTTAGAGGTTCACCTATCAGAAAATGACTGGGGGTAAGACACTGAGGATCGGATGGATCATTACTTAACTGACAAGAGGGGCCGTGAGTTCAGAACTGCTTCTATCTGCGTCAGCAGAGTGTTCAGGTGTTCATACGTTAAGGCTGTGTTACCCATCACGCGCTTAAGGTGATGCTTTACCATCTTAACACAGGATTCCCAATTACCACCCCAGTGACTTGCAGTGGGCACTATGTACCTCCACGTGATATTCTCGTGCGATACAAAAGCGTTAAGATCAGGATTATTATGTAACATTTTATACAAACCTTGCAACTCATGATCTGCTCCTTTGAATGTAGTGGCGTTGTCACTAATTATTTCTAGACATTTACCCCGACGTGCAATAAACCGCTTCAACGCATTTAAAAACTCTTTTGAGGAACAATCTGAAACTAATTCAAGGTGCACTGATTTTGTAGTCATACATGTAAAAAGACATACATATCCTTTGGTTATGATAGGTTTACGAATTCTTGACTGTTTTACTGTAATAGGACCAGCATAGTCGAGTCCAGTAACGAGGAAAGGACGCGCCGGTGTGAGCCTGAACTTTGGCAAGTCTGCCATTATCTGTGAATTAGCTTTCGCTGTGAAACGCGCACACTTTGTACATTTGTGTATGAGATGACGCACTCTATCTCGCCCACGCAGCGGCCAGTACTTATTGCGTACACTGTTCAGAGTGGTTTGTGGACCAGCATGTAATAATCTTTCATGTTCATACCTTAATATTAAATCAGTTACATGGCAGTTCGAAGGAAGAAGCATAGGAAACTTTCTACTAGCAGGCAAATCAGCATGCTGTATTCGTCCTCCAACACGCAATATATCTCCATCTGAAAATACTTTAAGATATTTCATATGTTTGAAAGTATATTTATCATGTTCACAGAGATTAGGGTTATTTAATAAATGTTTGAATTCATTAGGAAAATGACTTTTTTGTATGATAGACACAATCAATTTCGTGGCTCGGTCACGTTCCTGTGACGAAATATTACCTACAAGTTTACTTTGTTTTTTCACACTTCTCTTAGAATTTTCAATAAATCGATTCAAGTATGCAAACATTTCGACTACCTTAGGCCAAGAAGAAAATCTTTCAAAAACAGCTTCAAAATAAGAAAGATTTGGTACATCATTTTTGCTGAAGCAAGTAACTTCTTTCATTTCAGGAATTTCTGAAGTGTCAAAAGTTGGTTCTGACACATCTGTCCATTCATTTGGGCTAGACAACCAAAGAGGCCCTGTAAACCATAATTTAGAATTTAACAAACTGAGGGGATCGGCGCCTCTGGAAATTAAGTCTGCAGGATTATCCTTCGTATTTACATGCCGCCAGTTCTCAACCGCAGTCAACTCTTGGATTTCACAAACCCTATTCGCTACAAATAATTTCCATCTGCTTGGATCGCCCTTTATCCAACATAAAGTTATCATACTATCAGTCCAGTAAAAAACGTTATGAACATTAACCTGCATGGCTTTTCGAACTGAGTCCATAGTTTGAGATAGTAGAACTGCAGCACAAAGCTCTAACCTGGGTAAAGTAACCAGTTTTATGGGAGCCACTCTAGACTTCGAGCATATTAAGTGGACTGTATAGTTTGAGTCAGCATCCCAGCTACGAGCATATATAGCACAACCATAGCCCTTTGTCGAAGCATCGGCAAAACCGTGCAGTTCTAAACAAACACGATTAGGATCAAGCATTAGACGAGGGACACAAATAGTATTGAGTTGTGGCAGACGGGAACAAAAGTCTCTCCACAAACCTGCAATAGTGTCTGGAACCTCAGCATCCCAGGAGGCTGTTTCTCGCCACAATAGCTGCATTATTAATTTTGCCTGCATGGTGACTGGACCTACGAAACCAATAGGATCATAAATTTTTGCAATTGATGCCAAAATATTACGTTTAGTGTTCTTGTTAGGAATTAAATCAGCTGGAAATGAAATCTGAAATTGATCGAGAGTAGGATCCCACTTCAATCCAAGGGTCTTTATTGCAGAATCAATATCTTTATCAAAGAATTTATGTTTACATTTTTCTCTTTTATCAGGTGGAATGAGATTCAACAGTTCTGTAGAGTTTGAGTACCATTTGTGAAGACTAAAACACCCTAAAGCCAACAACTTTTCCAGGTCTATAATCAAACTCCTTGTTGTATTAAAATCATCATTTCCCCCTAAAATATCATCCATATAGGTATTTGATTTAATTATTTCAGAGGCGGCTTCAAATGCCTGGCCTTCATCTTCCACTAGCTGTAGTAACGTACGCGTTGCCAGAAAACTTGCAGGTGCTGTGCCATAAGTGACAGTGCTAAGTTGCAAGCACTTTAAATCATCACTCGGTTTTTCTCTCCACAAAACACGCTGAAGTGATTGATATTTTTCTTTTATGTTTATTTGTCTGTACATCTTTGTTATATCACTTATGAACACATACTTAAAACAACGAAACCTAAGTAGAATTGTAAATAAATCAGGTTGAACAACAGGACCTACATACAAAATACTATTTAAACTCAAACCCGATGTAGAGGCTGCGCTGCCATGAAATACAACTCTGAATGCTGTGCTTGAAGAATCAGGCCTCTCCACGGTGAGCGTAGGTAAGTAGTAGGACTGCTTTCCATTTGCAGCATGAGGGAAATCTTCTACCCAATGACCATGACCTAAAGTTACAAACTCATTAATAAATTCTGAAAACTTTTTATGAAATTCAGGATTTTGTTGAAACTTTTTCTCCATTTTCAAAAAACAACTAAGTGCCTTATTGAATGAATTTCCTAATTTGCTTAGACATTCAATTTTGACAGGTAAATCGACTTCATAACGACCATCACTATTTCTAGAAACAGACTCAGTAAATAATTTTTCACACAATTTATTTTGTGGGGATAAAATATTTTTCTTAGGTGTCTCCTCAATGTGCCAAAACTTAGAAATGGCATCATGTAAGATGGATACACAGGACACATTTTTATTGATAGCCACATTTGTGGATGTAGGCAAATATAAATCGCCACATACAACCCAACCAAATGATGTGTTGATTAAACCAGGAAGACCCTTGCCTAAGTCAGCTTTTCCTTGGCAGAGAGCTAACCGAAACTCATTCGCACCAAGTATCATATCAATGCCACTAGAACAGTTAAAAAACGGGTCAGCTAATTTCAATTCAGTAGGCAATTTCAACACATTGCTATCTACAGTAACCGTTGGGAGATTATCTGTAATTTTATTAATTATACTGAATTCAGCATTATTTGAATATTTATTTACTCGAGAGCAAAATGATAAATTACAAGTGTACTTTATTTCTTCAGTCTGGCCCCCAATGCCTGAAACGGTCACATTAGTAGGAAAAACTTTAAGGTTCAGCATTTTTGCTAATTTTGAGCTGATATAGTTGCTCATGCTTCCAATGTCTAATAAGGCTCTAGCAACATGTGTATAGCCACGAGAGTCAGTAACATTGATGGATGCAGTAGGTAACAAAGATACTTTTACTTGGTATGTGCTAGACAGAGCAGTGCAGTTTACAGACTGTATTGTTACTTCCCCCTGGCCCGCCGTTGCTGCATTTGGTTTTACTGCTTCGGGCTGGGAGCTGGTACTGGCAACGTTACTTGTACTAGGAGTCTGTCCTGAAATGCATGTCACATAACTTCTACCAGTATCATGAAGAGTTGAGTGGTGTTTACCAGTGCATATTTTGCACTTAAAGTTATCAGCTCTTGGACAGTTAATAATATTATGGTTTGAACCCAGACACAAAGTACACAAATTTAATGAAGTAATAAGTTTCTTCCTATCACCTGGAGACATTTTTAAATATTTAAAACACTTATTTGTAAAATGACTTTTACTACAAACAGAACACATCACCTTTTTAGATACTGGCTCTCCTGCCACAAGAGAAACTCGAGGTACGGACACAGGCTGCGTAGAACGAGACGCTGCCATTTGACTCACAGGCCCTACCATCTCCAAAGCTTGACACCTGCTTTGCAGAAAAGTCAAGAAATCATTAAGTGTAATAGTGCTTACTTTAGATCTCTGTAGCTCAAAATCACGTAAACTTTGAAAGTCCAGCTTCTGTGAAAAAATATGAATCAATAACAAATCTGTAAGATTTCCAATTTCTAATGAAGTGATTGAGTTGTAATGTTGTTGGAATTCACTTATGAGTTTCCTCAAACTCTGACTATTACTTTTTGTCATCTTATTCATATTCAATATAGCTGAGATATGCTGATTTGCTATAAGATTTTTGTTATCATAGCGCTCTAGAATTAATTTCCATGCCTTAGTATAATTTTCACTGCTACAATCAAGACTGGCTATGAGACTAGAGGCTTCACCCTTAAGACTGCATTTTAAATAATAAAATTTTTGAATGTTGCTTAAATCTGAATTGTGTACAAAATTTATAAACAAATCTTTGAAACTCAACCACTGCGAATAATCACCATTGAAAACAGGAAGATTAATTTTAGGCAAATTATTGAAATTAGTACCTGGTAATACGAACCTACCATTATTAGCATTATCGCTGACTTTTAAGCTGTTCAACTTTTCACGAATTATATTAACAATAGAAATGAATTTTTGTTCTACCTGTAAATTCTCTGTTTGGTGTAATAATTCTTCTTGAGATTCCAGCTCCATGCTTACAGCTTCTAGTTTATTAAATAAATCATGAGCTCGCTCATCTAAGGTTTTTAGTTGCTCGCAGGACAAAGTTGTATCTTCTAATTGGTTTTCAATATTGGTAAGGCGTCCCTTTATATATTTTCTTTTATTTATCAAAGTTTTTAAGTCGGCCATAGCTAAACCTGAATACTACTAGCTTAAAAATAATTTATATATTAAGATTAACAAGTACACAAACAAATGCACAATCAGGCAACAAATTGGCAAAGATAGGTTATGATTATAACAGATAATATGTTATGCAGAAGACTACTTTTAAGAGATACTTATTTACTAATATTTACTAATATATTCATTTAAATTTTAAACTATAGTTGACATCTTATAAAAACAATGAAGGTATTATTACATTACCAAGTAAAAACGTTTTAATTTGCAGTAACCACTAATCACTTTGGTAGATACCTCTTCCTTTGTTTGTACAAATATCAGTTTATAAGTTTACAAAATTACCAATTTATTTGGTATAAGCAATTCACTACACAAACCAGTAGATATTCGCATGCACCTTCACTGACGACGTGATTTAAAAATAATAGCTTAGCTTCTTGTTGATAACTGTATGTACATACATATATCGCGATACTTGTTGACATCCAAATTCTATCGATGTATTTGTATTCAGCATCACTGTGCGGCCATTTACATCACAGCATATAAGCAATAAGCATTATGGGTTTAAGCATTTAGGAACTTCTTACGTAAGATTGTACGTAGGTACATGCCACATGGCACATGCATCACACTTGGTGTTATATTTTACGCTAGTAACTTTTATTGCAATCATGCATATTTATAAATTGTGCTGTCGGTCACGATGTAAGTACGCCAAAGAACACACGCTGATGCCCAGACCATATGCTAATGCAGAAAGCACGCGTCGATTTTCTTGGTAATACAATGGAAATCGCACCAAAACAGCAAATTTGTTTTTTCAGCACAAGTAAAAGCTTTATTCCGCGCAAACTGGTTTTTTTACTAAATCCGGCACAAGGATCATGAAGAATAATAAAGATTAAAATAAAAAATGCTAAGAAATGAATAGCACACTTTTAATCACACAAAGAGCGGAAACAATACAGAGTATAAATCACAAGCCACCTCACAGATAATTAATTTGTCTTACTAGCTAAAATTGACATTTTAGACACTTATGATTAATACGAATAAGGGCAAAAATTGCATAAATATTAAATTAGTCGAAGTAAAACGTTTGTAGCGGATGCGATTCAAGTGTCGAACGTGTGAGGGTTCATAATTGTTTTTTTATAGGACTGACAGTTATTGAGGGTAGGGCTTTATGATTATTATATATCACAGCGGTTCTCAAATGGTAGTCCGCAGAACCCTAGGGTTCCGTGGAAGGGTCCCGGAGTTCTGGGTTACGTCCGAGAGTTAAATAAAACGTTGTAAGACATGAAGCCTAGTTTTAGTGCTATTATAGATAGATATGTGAAAAAAATTCATTCAACAAATTAAATAGTTGGATTATATTTTTGGTACCATAAATATTTTAAATAAAACTATCTTTTCGGATTATTTCGCGGATTTATTTTGATTTTTGGTTCCCGACGTTTCGAATGCTTTACAGCAATCATGGTCACGGGAGAGACTAAGGTCTTAGACATCTCAAAAGCGTTATATACTTGTTACAGACAGTGCCTACCCACAAATTTACAAAAATGATTTTGAAAATTCAAAAATGACACCAGTGTACCTTACAATATTTGTTGATTTAATTCTAAACATATTAAAAATATTAAAAAGTTTAATAAGTATTATAATTAAATATTATTTGTTTAATTTTAGTTGTTATTATTATAAATATTACAATATTTTAAAAAACTTTAAGAATTAATAATGTAATATTATTTAGTGTTGCTATTACTATAATATGTATAACCACAAAGAAATTCAAAATATTAATTATTTATTAAAGTATTATTATTGTTTTATATGTAATTTAAAAATTAATTTTTTTAATTTAGATTTCTAATGTAATTTTAAGATATAATATTAAGCAACACTATCTTCACAGATAAAATATATATTAATCCGAATCATTGTTATAGCGATCCACACAGTATGAACTAACTACATCTACAGGTCTGTTATCTTTGTTTTTGCTGTTAGATTTTATTATGTTTATTACAGGATCCCACGATGATGGTAGTACCCAGCCATCTTCCCTATTGAAGTTTGGATGTTTTTTAATTTCAATAGCTTCGCGAATCATCCTGGGGCGATAACGGCTTTCTTTCGCAAGTATTTGTGGATTATCAAAGCGAATGTAGTGGCTTGGGCGATCCTGGCTATGTTTACAGACTGCAGATGTTGTATTGCGACGGTGCTTCACATCAGCTATGTGTTCTTTGACCCGAGTTCTAATGGATCTCTTTGTTTGTCCGATGTAGGAGAGCCCACAATCACAATCAAGTTTGTATACCCCTGCATCTTGGAGAGGGATGTGGCACTTGACTGGTGGTAAAAACTGACTAATTTTCTTTGGCGGCTTGAAGTAAGTTTTGATTGAAGCATGCTTTAAGATGTAGCCAATCTTGTCAGTGACTCCTCTCATGTATGGCAGGACTGCAGGGACTCGCTCGACTGTGGCTGGTTTCACTCGGTCACTGTGACGCAGGCGCGGCACTTGCAGCTTGTTGTCTCGCAGAACTTGCTTGACATGTTGCAGTTCTCCGGCCAGGTGTTGCTCGTCACAGATCCCTTGTGCTCTCTGAAACAAAGATTTTCCCACGGTAGCTAACTGTGAAGGATGGTGGTGAGATTCACCGTTCAGGTACCTATCAGTATGGGTCTTCTTTCTATACACAGTGTGACTCAAAGTGTTATCTGGGTTGCGTTTAACTAAGACATCTAAGAAAGCTAAGGTATTGTCAGATTCTAATTCCATAGTAATGACAATACCTTAGCTTTCTTAGATGTCTTAGTTAAACGCAACCCAGATAACACTTTGAGTCACACTGTGTATAGAAAGAAGACCCATACTGATAGGTACCTGAACGGTGAATCTCACCACCATCCTTCACAGTTAGCTACCGTGGGAAAATCTTTGTTTCAGAGAGCACAAGGGATCTGTGACGAGCAACACCTGGCCGGAGAACTGCAACATGTCAAGCAAGTTCTGCGAGACAACAAGCTGCAAGTGCCGCGCCTGCGTCACAGTGACCGAGTGAAACCAGCCACAGTCGAGCGAGTCCCTGCAGTCCTGCCATACATGAGAGGAGTCACTGACAAGATTGGCTACATCTTAAAGCATGCTTCAATCAAAACTTACTTCAAGCCGCCAAAGAAAATTAGTCAGTTTTTACCACCAGTCAAGTGCCACATCCCTCTCCAAGATGCAGGGGTATACAAACTTGATTGTGATTGTGGGCTCTCCTACATCGGACAAACAAAGAGATCCATTAGAACTCGGGTCAAAGAACACATAGCTGATGTGAAGCACCGTCGCAATACAACATCTGCAGTCTGTAAACATAGCCAGGATCGCCCAAGCCACTACATTCGCTTTGATAATCCACAAATACTTGCGAAAGAAAGCCGTTATCGCCCCAGGATGATTCGCGAAGCTATTGAAATTAAAAAACATCCAAACTTCAATAGGGAAGATGGCTGGGTACTACCATCATCGTGGGATCCTGTAATAAACATAATAAAATCTAACAGCAAAAACAAAGATAACAGACCTGTAGATGTAGTTAGTTCATACTGTGTGGATCGCTATAACAATGATTCGGATTAATATATATTTTATCTGTGAAGATAGTGTTGCTTAATATTATATCTTAAAATTACATTAGAAATCTAAATTAAAAAAATTAATTTTTAAATTACATATAAAACAATAATAATACTTTAATAAATAATTAATATTTTGAATTTCTTTGTGGTTATACATATTATAGTAATAGCAACACTAAATAATATTACATTATTAATTCTTAAAGTTTTTTAAAATATTGTAATATTTATAATAATAACAACTAAAATTAAACAAATAATATTTAATTATAATACTTATTAAACTTTTTAATATTTTTAATATGTTTAGAATTAAATCAACAAATATTGTAAGGTACACTGGTGCCATTTTTGAATTTTCAAAATCATTTTTGTAAATTTGTGGGTAGGCACTGTCTGTAACAAGTATATAACGCTTTTGAGATGTCTAAGACCTTAGTCTCTCCCGTGACCATGATTGCTGTAAAGCATTCGAAACGTCGGGAACCAAAAATCAAAATAAATCCGCGAAATAATCCGAAAAGATAGTTTTATTTAAAATTTCAAATATTCACGTAAATCTAAGAAAGTATTATGTGAACCATAAATATTATTATGAGTATTAATAATTTTTATTTATGATTTGTTGTTTCAAGTCAAATAAGAATGTATTGTAACTATAACACAATCAGTTTCAAAAATAATGATTAATTAGAGTTCCGTGACCAAAAAAAGTTGGGAACCGCTGATAGATTGTATGCAATAGAAAACACGTTTGGGCATAGATGCAAAAAGCTTATCGTTTCAGAATTATTTTAAAAGCTTTTTTGGAGCATTTACGAAGAAGGTTTGAATATTTTCGTTCTTTATAGTTTTATTTTTTTATTTTTACGAAATATTTCGTATAATATAAGTGAAAGTTATTAATGTTACAGAACTACATTTGTCGAACAAGAATTTTCAATTAAATAACATTTTAAATATTATTTTAATACATTATAGTAATTAATGCATTAATTTAAATATTATAATATTGGCTTGTACTTACGGCACAGTGGATCACGAGTAAGACTTAGGTTTGATTTTCGCATGAGTTATTTTTTTCTGTTAGAGTGTAGAATAATAAGTCTTTTATATAATAAAAATAAACCTATCCCACGGGAACCGTACATTTTTCTGGGATAAAAAGTAGTATGTGTTATTCCAGACTATAATCTATCTCTGTGCTAAATTTCATCCAGATCCGTACAGCTGTTCTGGCGTGAAAGAGTAACAAACATTCACACTCACAAACTTTCACACTTATAATATTTAGACAGATATATAGATTTTTTTTCATTTTATAAGACATAAATCGATTAAAAATTAAAAATCCATTAAAAAGGATCATCGATTCACGAAAAATATACCCAAAATGAGTGCTTCTAGAAGTTTTAAAGTCGGTCAAAAATTACTCTACATATAGCATGCGTATACTTTTGAACGGAAAGCACATTCATATTAATATAATAAAGATGTTTTTGTCGGTCGGTACGTATAAGGAATGTCCGTGAGTAGCGTGACTAATCTCGACCTTAGTCACTAGTTGCCAAACGCGGCTTTGTGTGAGTTATACGAGTACACTGAGTTCACATACATTTTAAATGAAATATTAACTTTTTTACTCGACTGCAGCGAAGCCCAAAAGAGGGTTATGTGTTTGACCTGTATGTATCTATGTATGGCCGATCCTATATTCCCTCGTAATTACTAAACGGTTTGACCGATTTTGATTAGTCATACGTCGTTAGATTCATTTTGATAAAGCGAGTGTTATAGAAGACATATGTACACGTAGCAAAACTTGCAGCAAGTATAAAACATGTGAATCCCCAACTCCATAGTTTGAAGAAGGAGCGTAATATGTTCCTTTCTTTTTATTTCGCTTTTTTGCCGTGCGTTGTTTTATTTTTATAATTTATTCACTTAAGAATTAGATATTCATATGTGTTTTTTTTTAATTTAAAGCTTTATAAGCATTAATTAAATTAAATTCGAAAAGTTGTGAAATAATTTTCATATTTTTTTAAAGAATTAATCATAAATCAAAGGTTTCATACAAATTTTAAAATAAAAGTCACTCTTAATTATTAATTAATCATTACTTTGATGTTACTTTGAAGTCGTGCATGTTTTTTAATAAAATGTTATTTCGCAATCAATTTTAATCGCACTATGTTTTATACAATTTCTTATTAAACTCCCTCGGTGGTGTAGTGGCTAGCATGTACGGTTGCGCATCCGGAGGTCCTGGGTTCAAATCCCGGGTCGGGCTAAATTTAGTTATGAGTCTTTCTGTTTAGTAAGCCTCAGTAACAGCTCGGAGTTGGGAAGTTGGCGGTGTTTCACCCCCGTGCCTCGGAGAGTACGTAAAGCCGTCGGTCCTGCGCCTTAACTCTCACCGGTCGTGTCTCGTGTCGTCCCACCGGAGTATGAGAGTGACAGGAATAGAGAGTGCACTCGTGTCTGCGCGCACACGCGCTGAACTGTGTATAATATTATGTCCTGCGCATCTGACTGTCTCAATAAAATTGGCCGCCGTGGCCGAAATCGTTTTCGTTACAGAATATCAATTAATATTAGAAACAGCTTTCCTAAATCAAAAGAAGTCAAAAATTTACAAAATAACTCCATCGCAAAAAAGTACTCTTTAAAATAAATGTTTAGATGTAGTATGCTATGTAATTATTTATTTATTTTAATACAAAAAAAAACTTTCAAATCGATAATTCAATTCAAAAATCCATTGCTCTAAAAAAAATCGTGAAACTAGGGCACTTTGCTGTTATAAAGAAAAATAAGAAAAAATAAGTTCTGTCCAAAAAAGTTGAATAAGAACAATAACTATTGGAAAATATCTATGATGTAAAAAGTTATCCGAAAAAAGCGAAAGTGGCTACAAAGGGCTCTAACTAGTGAAAACTCGACCTTGTATACTAATAATATTAAATGTATTTACTAAGCTTATCGCACTTTCGATGAACGATTTCTACGTTTTAGTACAAAGACAAATATTATACTTTATGTTAAGTTCCTCAATACTTAAAAGCTGAAGAGATTGTTTATTTTTAGGGTTCCTTACTTAAAAGTAAAAATCAAACTAATAATTTCGTCAAGAGCGTCTGTTCGTTTGTCATAGCCATTTTGAATTAAAAAAAAAAAACAGAATTGTTTTTCATAGAAATATAGGCTTATTTATCCCGTCATTAAAATGAACCTTGTATAAAGGTATTGTATTTTATTTTTTAACCTAACCTATAAATATGATCTGTGCCTACAACATAAATCAAAATATAATATTAATTTAATGTTTTATGCTACGGAACCCTCCGTATACTATTTAAGCTCGCACTTGTCCGATTTTCTTTTTATTTTGTTTGAGCGCGCATTACTACTATTGTAGTAATTCCCTTACTAATTTAATTTTTTTTTTTACTTTTCATGGATACTTGTCGAGGTTATAGTCTCTAGCATCATGGTATATATGCCCTTAGAGTCTGGAAATAATCCATAACCATAAAACAAACTACATGAGCGACGCCACGGGAAAAGTTAGTAAATACATAAATATTATAGATATGCAAAGTATCTATACGTAATTATTTCTATACTAATATTATAAATGTGAAAGTTTGTGAGTATTGATGTTTGTTACTCTTTCACGCCAGAACGGCTGAACAAATCTGGATGAAATTTGGCACAGAGATAGATTAACACAAGAAACTGGAATGTCACATTCTGTCTGGAATAACACATAGACTTTTTATCCAGGGAAAATGTACGGTTCCCGTGGAATAGGTTTGTTTTTGTTTTCCTGGAGACGAACCCGAGTGAAGCGAGGGTGAGCCGCTAGTATTATAAGAAAATAGTAAAAGTTATGCTGTAGATTTCGAAAAGTTTGAGGGATTTGTATGTCATAGAAAATTAAAAAATAGTTTTTATACTTTTCTTACTGTACTTTAGGGGACTGTTATTTTTTAATAGACCATCTTTAATATGCTTTGACTGTTGTACAAAGAAACTTTGTAAGTACATAAAATCTAGATGATAATGCAATTGTTTGATTTCATTTGATCTGATTATGCAGTAGGAGTTTAGGGAAATTATTTTAAGGTTACTAGTAAAATCTAGACTCATTTGATTCATGGTAACGAGTCCTTTATGCCGGATCTATACGCTTGTCAAGCGACTTGCGAATACTTGCAAACATGTTTGCAAGGTACTTGTCGTGGCCGTTCCGATGTCGGTTTTTGTACATAAATCAAAGGAAATGTGCGGCAAGTGTTTGTGATGCATTCACACGTTTAGTGTGTTTATAGATTTGAAGTTAGTGACGAATTCAAGCGTGTGAACTCGGCATTATATTACGATATGTCAAAAGTGTGGTTTTGTTTCGTAACAGTCTTAATTTAACTAAAGTAGTTAAGTTTTATTTCGCTTTTAGAAAAAATCCAAAGTAGCTTGAACCCCCGGTTATATACGCTCTCTTATAACGTGAAGATCATATTAATTTAGTTTCGACTAATTACTTATTTCAACGTATACCTATGCCGCAAACAACGGCTAGTGCGTGCGATAATAATAATAAACTTGAATTATTACAGTTTACCTCAATAATCAGAGATTAGACCTTTAAAGTTTAGTTAACATTTTTTGTTGGTGGCACAGTTCATATTTAGCAGGCTAAGCGTGTTGTTCTGTACTTAGCGTGTTTAAATTTGTACTTAAAATATGAAATATGTATATTCTGTACAGGCTATAAATAAAAAAAACATTTTATAATTAAAAAATTAAATTATACTAAAAAAAACATATAATATTAAAATGAACGAATACTATTTTTAACATAAATCAACTGCGTTCAACTTGATTTTATTAACATTTTTATAAATGATTAATATTTTAGATTATAATTTATAATACCTATTTCTATATCATAAATATAGTCTGTGTCAGTGTTCATGATGTTAACAACACTTGTTCTGACAATTTTGAGTCTACTGTATGTTACTTAGTAGTACCAAATAAACATTTGTGCTTTAATTAAGCTTTTAAAGCTTTTTCATAGAAAGCAGCCAAGTTAGAATCTTGGAAACGCCAGCGTTGGCGTACCAAGGCTGCGCAGTGCGCGTGGGATGCGCGGGCGCACCTTACCCGCTTGCTATCGGAAACTTGACTAACTTGTTCATTTTTATTCACTTGGCTATAAATTCAAAATACTATGTCAACTAAATCTATTGGTAATAATATAGTGCTTTAAGCACTTGCTCAAACAGATAATATTTTACTATTTCAGATATCATTGCTTATTATCTGTAAATTATCAGGTTTAAAATGTATAGCGTGAAAAAAATGGCGGAAAGGCAAAACGAAATAGATTCAATTTTATTTTTTAGTTACTCCTAATATAAATACTGTCAAATATAAGAAGTTGCACGCAAATAACATATAGATTTTTATATTATACGTTTATCCACGGCTGTTTATGATATGATAGTAAAATAAGAATATATAAAGTGAAAAGAGTAGCTGTGTCATTCTTTTGACGATCATTGTTATGATAAAACACTCATCGATTGGATACTTCGCTTCCATTGGGATGCGAAAAAGAGACAGAAATATAATACTTCCGCGTAATAAATTAGCATAAATATTTTTAGTTCCATAAAATAAACACTAAAAAGTTACTACATATATATATATATATATATATATATATATATATATATATATATGTATATATGTATATATAGGTACTTAAACATCTTGAATGACAGTTTCATCGGACTATGTCAGATGCCAGGAGCTAAAGAGCTTAAATTAAAAAAAAAGAATTTCTTTTTAAACATATCATTTACAAGCGAATGAAAGAGTAGAAAAATATCCTGGTCACAATCTGACATTTGATATCAATTTCCTTTGTTCCAAAAGGGCTCTTTCTTTCGGGAAAAGAAAAAATTTAAAATATGTATTGAAAAAAAAAAAATTGCCGCCGGATATGAATTTTGAAAAGCAAAGATAATTTAAATGTTAATTATATAAACTTTGGTTTTTACCTCAACTCCTCAAAATATACAATTTAAACATGCAGGTACGCTGCCATTGTGCCAATTGGATGTTAAATTCACACTTTTATATGTTACATCGATTCAAATCTTAATCACTCCATACATTACTTGGCATTCAATGATTGGAACAAGAATACTTCCTAGTGCCTTAAACAGAAATAAATAATTTTAATTAAGCATATTTATCTCGGTTAACTTCATAGTTAAAAATAACCGGGCTTTAACCGAGCCGCGGTATTTGTAGAAAGCTGTTATCGCACATATGGAATATCGATAGTTTTACTATACAATTATGGTTAAAGACATTTTAAAAACGTTCAATCGCCCGCTGCGTTTGTTAGAAAGGGACTGTATTAATTAATGCGCATGCGCATATAATACATACAGTCTGGTTTGTTATAAGTGTTGCTTTTTATTTATTGCGATGTATAGCTATAATGGATAAGAAGATGGTTTAAAATGTGAAAACATTTTTTTAAACACTAAAATATTAACTTAGTGGTATCTAAAATGATGTTATGCTGCCTCTATTTTTTTGTATCTCACATATTTTCTTACATGGTATTTCTATGTAGATTGACCGAACACATTTTGTTTTTGTAACATATTATTCTGAACTAGCCACTTACCCACGCTCCGCTCGAATGCGTCCTTAGGTTACTTTTGTACTTACAGTTTTAGAAGCTGGTAACACTATCTGCTAGCAAATTTTATTTATTAGTAGCCTATGTTACTCCAATCTTGGTTATAGTCTGTGTATTGAATTTCATCCAAATTTGCTTAGTCGTTTCAGCATGAAAGAGTAAAAAATACGTGATTAATTCGATTAATTTTGCAATATTATGTTGCGTTCCTAAGTGCGTTTTAATTTTTTTGAGCGGGACCCTAATTCTATTTCTAAAATAAAAGTAGCCTAAGTTACTCCTTATAACATCAGCTATATGCCAGTGAAAGTCTCGTTAAAATTGGTCCAGCCGTTTCGGAGATTAGCCGGAACAAACAGACAGACAAACAAACATTTTAAAAATTGTGTTTTTCTTATAAGTTCCGTATAAAATTCCATATGCATCTAGCATAAATCTGTTATTTTGACATTACAAACAGACACTTCAATTTTATTTATCTGTATAGATTATTCGCTTCACTCACGAGTCTCTTAATTAATAAAATCTAAATTTTCGCAATACAAAAATTGCGTTAAATTTTATATCCTTTGCAACGTGAAAGGAGGAAAATCGATAAACCAACAACGCCACATTTACAATATTATTAAGGATTGCACAAAAGTGCATATTTTTAAATTAATACTCTTTTAAGTATTCATTACAAATACCCATTTATTCTGCCAATGTCACACTATGACGTGAGCTTTATTTTATCAATACATACTAGCGACTCACGCTCGCCTCGCTCGCGTTCGTCTCTAGGTACGTTTTTACGGTTAGCTATGTTTATACATAAATAAATAGTAGCTTGCTACTCCTAAGATATTCATTAAAATTATATAGCGATTTACCCTCGCTTTGCTCGGGTGCGTACGCCATACGCGGATTTGTTCACAATTTTATGGGTTTTCATTTTTTTTCGCGGAACCCTGATTCTTTTTCTAAAATAAAAGTAGCCTAAGTTATTCCTTATAACATCAGCTATCTGCCAGTGAAAGTCCCGTCATAATCGGTCCAGCCGTTTCGGAGATTAGCCGGAACAAACAGACAGACAGACAAAAAATTGTAAAAAATGTTGTTTTGGTATATGTACCGTGTATACATACATATACATTTAGTAAAAAGTGGTTATTTTAATATAACAAACAGACACTCCAATTTTATTTATCTGTATAGATAATAAAATGCTAACTGAGCCAAATCTGTACATAAAATATTTTTTGGAAAATCTTATTGAAATAGTTATTAGCAATACAGAGACCGACTGTATAGTTTTTAGAATTTTTGTCTGTTTGTCTTTTTGGGAACGCATCACGAGAAAACCACTGGACAGATTTTAATGAAATTTGGTATGATGATAGCTGGTTATTCGGGTTAACATATAGGATACTTTTTACTGCCGAAAAATATCTCATCTCTAAAAAATCTTTACTAAACGTTAAAACGTAACTAAGGACTAACTCGAGCGGAGCGAGGGTGAGTTGATAGTTATTTACATATATTATTAACAGCATCGAGTCATGACACTTGGGGACAACTTAATTATTTATGTTGTGACACATGCACATACCTATCTAATTATATTGTTCTACGACATATTTATAATAAATAAATATTTTTTTTATAAAACAAAATAAATATATAAGGATTATCCTTTTTATTTATTATCTATCGACCTTTATGACCGACTTCCAAAAAGTACACAGCAGTGGAATTCAATTTTCATAGTTTTCTTTCTTCTCTTCTTCGTCTTTCTTTTACGTTTAGCGATAATTGGTACTTACAATAGACTTGTATATCTATTATCTTTCGCTAAGAAAACTCTTGATTTTTCGCAGATATATTATTACTACAATTTTAACGCAATAACTTGGGTGACACTACTTAGTTTGAAGTGGGAATCTTCTATAGATTTTTTTATTAGTTTATGCATTTGTTTTGTGTCTAATCAATTCCACTCTTACGTCAGTACGTTTAAATCTATTAAATAACTTGGTGCTCAACTGGCACTTTTTAAAGCCATTTGAAACCAAACCACAAGAGAACTGGTTAAATAAATTGACAAACTAAAATTAAACAAACGTCAAACAGGTCAATTTGACGTCATTATTTGACATTTTAATCAAAAATTATAAGAATTTGGCGCTAATAACACGTATTTTTTTTCTATCTGCCTATTTATTGGCACATTTCTCAAAACAACTGGATGGAATGCAAGTCGGATTAAATAAATAAAAAAAAAATATTTCAATATGTCAAGAATCATGACACTTGAGCCCTTCCTTTTAAGAACTTCTATATAAAGCGGAGGTCATGTTAAGTTTTTGTGGTTGTTAATAATTAAAATTAAATATAACATTTTGTTTCAGGTTTCGTCGATAAATCAACTTAAATACAGTGACAGTGCTTCGACTCTTAACGATGTGATTTTATATCGATTTTGAAAAATTTGTGAGTGTTGATGTGTGACCATGGTGACTTGCTTAGTTTTGTGAGACGCCAAAAATTTTATCGGTAAGTGATATTCTATAAAATTATTAATTGTAAATTCAAAAATAATTTATGTTTTTAATAATAATAATAAATAAAACTATATTTTCGGACTTTTACACGGGAAAGTCTCTCCCGTGGGCCGTGACCATGATTGCTGTAAAGCATTCGAAACGTCGGGAACCAAAAATCTATATAAATCCGCCAAAAAATCCGAAAACATAGTTTTATTTAAAAATGTCAAATATTCGTTTAATATAAGAAAGTAGCTATGTTTTTTATATTTGTTGTACATTATGTTTTAACATAAATAAAAAAGGTAGGTCCTTGAAAGATCTTTAAATAGTTTGAAGACAAAGAGAATTGTAAAGGAGAGTGCTGATAATTAATGGCGTTATTGACTCCCTTGTAGTTATCGTGTTGGTTTCCGTAAGAATAAATAAATAAATAAATAAAATAAATAAAATATATATATATATATATATATATATATATATATATATATATATATATATACATATTATAAATAAAACACCCATGACTGGAGAACAAACATTCATGGTCATCACATAAATGAATGCCTCCAGCGGGTCTTGAACTCGTCACTACAAACTGAGCAAAACGTGTCATCTAAAAAGCTTGATGACTTTAGTATTGCAAATCAACTTGTCTTTACTCTCTGTGAATATAATTTGGAATATGTTACGAGAATATATAAACCTTCTGCATATTCTCTAGGTGATAGTGATAACAATATCAATTTTCGTTGTGTAGTTTAAAAGAAATGAGTGTACAAACAGATCGATGCGGATATATATAGGTTTATATTATATCTTTAGGGATACTTAAGCTGTTGTAATATCTTTAGTAATTTTAGAGTAAATGGAATTATTATTTTACCGTTAAGTATTGTTATTTATTAAATAAAATAATTTTTAATTTTAAATAAAATAGATTTTTTACTAAAATAGTTATTAATTACGTATGTAATTTACGTAAATTATTCCCTCCCGGACAAATTCTAAGAAATCCGTGCGAATTTCCGAGAATTCAATTGTTATCTAGCACACCGGTGTGCTCGCGGTCCTCGAGGTGATGATAGATTAGTGTTGCCACTTCCTTATACAAAAAGCTTCCAGTTTTTTCCATTATTAAAAATTCAATATAACAAGCAAAAGCTAGTATTTTTGAAGTTATACTTCTTTTGGGACTTTTGGAAAAAAATACTAAAAAAAAATTTTAACGATGCCCGCGCACAGTCAAAAACAACAGCAAGCCAAAAAGCCAAAAGAACAGCCTAAAAGCGACTTGATTAAGTTAGCTGATAATAATTGTTTGTTGTTATTGTCTGACAAATGATATATAATATTATATTCTTTCCTTAAATGATATTCTATAAATATATAATTGTAATATGCCTAATATGCGGTATTTAATTGTTTTTATCAATTTATCATTCCTTTTACAAAGAGTTGTGACATACGGGATGAAATTGTTAGCTATATTTGTTCTGTTACGCCAAAGAAGTATAACTTCTTACGTGCGTACATAAGTACACACACACGCGTTTTTTTTTGTTTTTTTTTTTTCATTAAAAAATGTTTACTTATTACATATATTTTAAATCAATTTTAAGTAAAGTTGCCATTTTAGTGTGATTCCTCATTTTTTACACACATTATTAGAACATAGTAAGTTTAGTATCACATAATGTAATTATGTTCTTACAGCGTTTATTTTTATTTACCGAGTAAATCGACTTAACGTATAATGTTAACCCGATTTAAATCAGTTAGTTGTTTAACGCGATTGTTGGTTAAAGTTTTATAAATAGAACTACTATGTAACAGCTGTTTAACTATCGAGTTTTTTTTTTCTGGAAAATTTTGCACTTGACTATAAGAGGTAAGACTGTAGAGATGTAATTGTGAGTAAGATATGTAATCTATATATATAAGAGGCAAAAAAAGGATTGACTGATGTATCAACGCACAGACCGAACCCTTAGGGCTAGATACTTAAAATTTCGCACACGTATTCCTCTTATGACGTAGGCATCCACTAAGGAAGGATTTTTCAAAATTCAACCCCCAAGGGGATGAAATAGGGGATAAAAGTTTGTATGAAACTTTTTATTCCTTGGACATACTTGCATGACATTTCGTATTTCTCGTAGTTTGATCGCGAGCGAAGCCGCGGATTCTACTAGTTTATAGGTAAAATATTATGGCACCCACTTCCAGCTAATATGGGCTATGTATTTGCTATCATTTTTATTTAGTTATCTATGACTCAGCAATTTAGCTTATTTTTTATTTTAAAATGTAGGCTTAACAATCGTTTATCTTTGAATCTTCTGAATAAATTAAAATACACGGAAAAAAATTGACTCAATCGTTCTACTCTGTATTTCTTTATTTACGCAAACAGACAGACATCACCCAAAGTGTCTATCTAATAATAAAATCTAGTTAATAATAAATCCACGAAAATCAATATCCAGTAGGCAAAAATAAAAAATTGAGTAGGTAAATCTTTTTTGAAATCGATAAAAAAATAAAAAATTGTATAAAAAAAACCATTTCAGGTAAACTTTCACATAGCAAAAATCCTAATTAATCTAACATGTAAATGCATATGATAAAAAGTATTCGTAATACTTTCTTGTAATATTGGCATTGACCCAGTGATGTGATAAACACAGAATAGTAAGCGCTCGTTGACAACGCGAATCGGGCTGTCGATTGATAGAAATTACACAATTGCGCTCACTTAGCTTCGGTTGACCAATTTTCTTAAAGATGAAGTCATAGGAGGTAGCGATTTTAAAACAATGTACTCAGTACCTACAGTTTGCAGATTTATTTGTACAGAGCTAGGTTGTTTCCTCATACAAACTTTCATCCCTATTTTCACACCCTTAAGGGATGATTTCCGGGATAAAATCTATCCTATGTCCATCGCAGGGTTTCAAACTATCTTCTTACCATATTTCATGTAAATCGTTTCTGTAGTTTCAGAGCTTATTCGCTACAAACAAACAAAAAAATCTTTCCTCTTTATTATCTTTCGTCTATCCGTTTCGTAGATTAGCCGGAACAAACAGACAGACAAAAATTTTAAAAATTGTGTTTTTCTTTTAAGTACCGTATGTAATTCCATATGCATTTATTTAGTATAAGGCTGTTATTTTGACATTACAAACAGACACTTCAATTTTATTTATTTATATAGATTTCTGGCCAAAAACAAAAAACAATTAGGCAAACACCTCCAGTTCTTTGATCATTTCCTGCTGGAAATGAAAAAAAAATACAAATTACAAAATAAGTTATCCCATAGATTAACATTTCTTTAGGAACATAATATTCGCATACATTTAGAACTTGGACCAAACTAGAATAAACAATTTACTTATCGGTGAAGAAACAGACCTGTCACGTACAAATTGAGTTATTGCTACTACTGATGTTTTAGTTGATTTTGAATACAAGTATGACTATCATATTAGCAGTAATATTTCATGTCATATATTGTACTAGCTACAGCTTGGGACTTTGCCTTCTTATAAATAATAAATAAATATGTTGGGACATTAACACACAACACTCTAGTTCCATGGTAAGCTACGAGGCCTGTGTTATGGATACCAGATAGTTGATACACTACACATATATAACTTTAAATACATGCATATTATAAATATAAACACCCATGACTGGAGTACAAACATTCGTGCTCATCACACAAATGAATGTCACCAGCGGGACTCGAACCCACGACCGCTGGCACAGCAAGTAGCATTGCAAACTGAGCAAAACGTGTCGCGTTATATATGTTTTTCATGTAAATGTATTTTTTATATTACGATTTACTTGGTATCAAATAAAAGAAAGCATACCCTCCGACTGTCATAAAAAGTATCTGCTTATGTTAGTACTAGCGACAAAATACAAACAAACAAAAATAAGATACAATGATCTCCTTTACTTATATACATACGATTACATTTTCAAACTTAGGTACTATTTCTACTTGGAATAGGAAAAACCCAATCTAGTATTGATCTTTTAGTTCGCGTGTGTACTGTAATAACTTCTACCCTTAAACGTAGGCTATAAAATTCAAGGTTTGGTCGATTTCATAATGCAGATATACATCGTTTTGGAATGAAATATGAAAATGGAACCTTAAGGTACTTCCGAGTGTTAATGAGTGTTAGTCGAAACTACTCATAATTATTTAAACAATGCTAATTAAACACAAATAAATAAAATTGAAGTGTCTGTTTGTCAATAATGTCAAAATAACAGCTTATTGCTAAATGCATAATAAGAAATTATACATATACAGTACTTATAAAAAAAAAACCCAAATTTTAATTTTTTTAAAAAAACATATTTTTTTTTCTGTCTGTCTGTTCGTTCCGGCTAATCTCCGAAACGGCTGGTCTGATTTTGACGTGACTTTCACTGGCAGATATGTGATGTTATAAAGAGTAACTTGATTACTTTTAAAATCTATACATATTATAAAATTGTAACTAAGTCGAATCTGTACATTAAATATTTTTTGGAAAATCTTATTGAAATAGATATTATTATCGATGCAGAGGCCGAATCTATAGTTTTTAGAATTTTTGTCTGTCTGTCTGTCTGTCACCGCATCACGGGAAAACCACTGGACAGATTTTGATGAAATTTGGTATGATGATAGCTGGTTATCCGGGTCAACATATAGGGTACTTTTTACTGCGGGAAAATAACTAATGTCTGAGCTCAACGTTAAAACTTAACTAGGGATGAACCCGAGCAGAGCGAGGGTGAGTTTCTAGTAATATATAATGTTTTAAAATTGTATATAATTGACAACTTATGTACTGAATGATAAGTTAATAAATTAAATTAGCTAACATATATAATAAAGAAGAAAAAAAAGATGATAAATATATGTACAAGAATATAGTATTATTTTTATTCTTTATATTTTATTCTGACAAATCTTATACATATATAAAATTTACCTTATTCTTTAAAAAAGTAAAGTATCTGTATGGCAAAATAGAGAATCCATACTAATCCCATTAATCCCATTAATATTTTAAATACGAAATTTTGGATGGATGTTTGTCACTCAATCACGATAGAACGGCTGGCTAGATCTGGATTGAATTTGGCACAGAGAAAGATTAAGTCTGGAATTGCATATAGGTTACTTTTTATCCCGGAAAAATTTACGGTTCCCGTGGGATATATTTGTTTTTGTTTTTCACTAGGGACGAACCCTAGCGAAGCGAGTGAGTCGCGAGTAATAAATAAGAACAAGACTACACATAAATCAATACAGTTTCTACTAATAACTAATACAGATATGAAGCAGAAAAGAAAAACAGAAAGGTAATGGAAAACTAAAACAAAAATTTTAAACGCTTAATTACACTGCTATGTGATTGTCATAGGAAATAAACGAAACTCCAAAACTTACATAGCTAATTTAAATATCATCTTACTTTACATTGACGACACGTTTGGCTCAGTTTGCAGTGACCAGACCTGTGCCAGCGGTCGCGGGTTCGAGTCCCGCTGGGGGCATTCATTTGTGTGATGGGCACGAATGTTTGTACTCCAGTCATGGGTGTTTATATTTATAATATGTATGTATTTAACGTTATATATGTGTAGTGTATCAACTATCTGGTATCCATAACACAGGCCTCGTAGCTTACCATGAAACTGGATGGTGTTGTGTGTTAATGTCCCAACATATTTATTTATTTATATTTATTTATTTACATTATCGATTTTACATTTAAAAAAAACAGTATAGTACTTCAAGTTCTAGTTTAAGTGTTCATTTGATCTTAAGTACATATCGTACAATGTTGTCAGGATCGCGAATCACTAAGGTCGAGTTTGGCTAGCAATGACCCCTTTCGCCATATACGTACGCGGTTGCGAAAACCCACCTTAACATTCCCGCGAACAGATGCTCGTGAAGGTTACTACCTACTTGGACGGTTATTAGGCTTTTTTTTTATATTAAACCCTTTTATAATTAACCAGTGACAGTTCATATTTAATTAGTGAGTAGTGCAGTAAGTTTCTGGCACAGATTAATATTACACAGCCACGATAAGGAATAAGAAGTCTGTCGCTCTCTGGCCCATTAACTATATATTATTATAAAATGTTACCAGATATTTGGATTATTGGTCTTTATTTTATTTTTTTTTGTATTCAGCCCTTTTTAACGTCCCACTTTTGGGCACGGGCCTCCCTTCAATACGATGGGGATCAGGTCATAATCCACCGAGCTGGCCAAGTGCGGGCTAGCGGACTTTACATGTTTTTTGAAAACCTACTAGGTTCTCTTAGGCATGCAGGTTTCTTTACGATGTTTTCCTTCACCATTAAGACAAGTGGTAATTATGTTGGAAATGATTCGCACATGAAAATATCAGAGGTGCGAGACTCGGGATTTGAATCCGCTTCATTCGGTTTCCCAAGCGAGCGTGTTACCACTGGGCTGTCACGGCCTTGCAATGCAATTTAGCTATGATATTTAAAAAATCGCTTAAATAAAATTAATTACATCCTAGTCTAGTAAAATATTAATGTCCCTTGTCATTCTTAATTGAAAGGATGTAGAGCTTAATGTCAACGCACGCGCTATTTTATACACTCAAAATATTATATCATTAATAAAAGAATGTGTGTGGCGCAGTGGCTTGCATTGCCTACTAGGTCGGAGGTCGTGAGTTCGATAATAGCTCAAGGGCAAAATCTGTTACAACGATACAAATGATTGATATAGAATTTTAAGAGTAGTATCACATGTGATTAAATTCACAGTAATGTGTAAGCCAGAAACGTAATCAAAAAGCTTATACTTAATTGGTCTAAACTTTTTGTATGGAAAACATGTGCTTACATTGTCTTACCTTCTTTAATGGCAACATATACACATGTTTTGAACACATTTATTGCGCAGTACCTTCTCTAATTCTTTACAGTTTACACAATATGTACATATATGTATGTATGTATGTACATAAATACATTACACAGATGTTTCATTGCTCTCATATTATTATACTACTAGCGACTTACCCTCGCTTCGCTCAAGCGCGTCATTAGACTTGAATGGTTTAGGAGCGCATAAAAAACAAACTTTTTTTCTTTAATTTTTCAAAAAAAAATTTTTACGTATGCAGAATTACCATTAGAGTTTCATCACAATCGAATCAATGGTTTAGGAGCACATGGAGGACAAACACATGAACATTCTTTTTTATTTATATAGAGAAGGTAATAGTAATAAAAATATAGGATACCTACGTAACTAGATACCTACTTAATCTATACTTAATATTATAAAGCTAAAGAGTTTGTTTGTTTGTTTGGTTGAACGCGCTAATCTCAGGAACTACTTGTTAGATTTAAAAAAATCTTTTTGTGTTGGATAGTCCATTTATCGAGGAAGGCTTTAGGCTATATATCACCCCGGAAAAATGTACGGTTCCCGTGGGATAGATTTATTTTTGTCTAGGGACGAACCCGAGGGTGAGTCGCTAGTTACTGATAAGTAGTAATTGTGATGTTAGGTATTTTCCCCAATTACGCATTGTTTCAAAGTAGACTAAATCGGGAATGAAAAATCACTATGTATACCCGTCTACCTCACAAAGGAAAAATTGAAACTATAATTATACAGATATATGTAGATATAGGATATCAGTCTGGTAAAGTACTCTCGTGAGCAAAAAAATCGACTCAGGACGCATGCTTGCGGTTAAAAAGCTCTAGCAAAAAATCGGAAGCTTTTATTATATTTCTGATTTTAACATCTGAAAGTTATTTGTTTTAGCTTTAAAATGAGTGGTCTATGTTGTTATTAAAAAATGTTTTCTGGTAAAGAAAAAATATTGAATGAGATGGAGTCTTAAGCAATAAAAAAAGTGATGGTTGACGGTAAAGAAAATACCACGTAAAATTCGTCAAAACAATAATTTAATTAAAATTATTTTTTTAATATTTAGTGTTGCCCCCCCTGGCCCTAATAACAGCTTCCAATCGCTTTTTCATGGATCGAATAAGTTTCCTTACTCGATCTTGTTCGATGCTATTCCATTCGTCGATTAGCGCTGCTTTGAGGTCCGCCATCGTGTCTGGTGCAGGATTTCTAGCCCGAACTTTTCTTTTAAGATCATCCCATAAATGCTCGATAGGATTTAAGTCCGGGCTACGCGCTGGCCAGTCCATAGCGGCAATTGCGACCTCCTGTAAATACTGCCGGACGGAACTTGCAGTATGTGGACGGGCATTGTCGTGCATTAGGACGAAGTTTTCGCCAATGAAACCGGCGTAGGGAACGACGTGATCCTCTAAAATCTCTTCGATGTATCGGATCGCCGTCAATCCTCCCATTCGACCGCCAGTTTCAATAAAAACCAACTCGGTTTTTGCCTCACTTGAAATGCCGGCCCACACCATCCAGGAACCTCCTCCAAAAGCAACATTTTCTTTGATACAGCACTGCGCGAATCTTTCCCCAGGTCTTCTGTAGACTCGTCCTCTTCTATCACTACCATGCAAGCACACTCTACTTTCGTCTGAGAAGAGAACGGTGCTCCATTGTTCGTCAGTCCAATCAACATGTTCTCTAGCAAAACGTAGGCGGGCTGCTCGGTGGTCTGGGGTTAATTTGGGGCCAGTAGCTGGCCTTTTTGGCTCAAGCCTAGCTGCCTTAAGTCGTCTTCTGACTGTCCAGCCACTCACAGCTACTCCTCGCGTTTCTCTGAGCTCTTGTTGGACTTGAACGCCAGTGAGGGCCCGATTTCTTAACGATGTGCTGACAATAAATCGGTCATCTCTCTCTGACGTGCACCTTTTTCTACCAGAACCGCGTCTTCGATTAAAGCCACCAGTCTCCTGGTAACGACGGTAAACTCTGGAAACAGCAGACTGGCTCATGTTCAGTGCACGTGCCACTTCACGCTGACTCTGGCCTTGTCGCAATAGGGTGATCGCTTGAGCTGCTAAATCGCTTGTTGTGTCCATTTTCAGATAGAATTCTTGATTGTTGATAACGGAGATGTGTATCGGTTGACGTTTGACGGCTAACTGATAAGGGTGGGTCAGGTAGATAACCTTTTATATGGGTCAGTAACCCTTAATTAGCACTATTGTAAACAAGCGTAAAAAGGGTGGTTACTGATTACAACATATTGTTGAGTTGTGTGAGCAATAAACCTTACAATATTTTATATCATTTTGAAGCTAATACTAGCAGCTTTAAGATTTTACTATGAAAAAAATATATTTGCTTTCAGTTTTTTTTCCAGTGACTTGCGACTACAGATGTGTCGTCTGAGTCGATTTTTTTGCTCACGAGTGTATTTTTATACAAGGAACAATAAGTATATTCACACTATCAGTAAAAATCAAGTTCTGGTAAAGTCACACTCCAGCACCGTTTTTTTATATAAAAATACTTTACCACACCGATATTGGACCGAGAATGGACTGTGGTCGGCACTATAGTATGGATCGACCCTAAAGAGACTTGATATTGTTGTATTATCATTTTTTTTAAGTAATAATATAATAGATTATTGACCCATGGGTAGTATAAGTTCCTTACTTAAAAGTAGACCTTAGGATGATAGATTTCACATTTTTGTCCTCAAAAAAAAATTTAAAAAGTCGTTACTAATATGTCATTAGTTTCCAATCACTATTGAATTAATCTACTCAATTTTAAGCTTTTAATTAAGCCAAGGACCAAGTAATAATAGGCCTGTGTCATTTTGATAAGGTAGCGCCATATGGTACAGTAAGAAAACATTTTGAAGAACGCGCCCATGACCCGAAAGTGAACCAAATACGCATGGCCTTACGTTAAGGAAAACATAATATGTAATGATATTTTTGTATTAAATCTTTATATAATTATATGAAATTAATATGTTATGTTCATATTTAATAATTTTAAAGAAATGAGGTTTAAGTTTTTTTTTTTAATATTAAGTCACCGGTTGACCGTCAGCGATTGTGTGAGCGTGGTTGGAGGTTATCTTCGATTATAGCAAGATTTGTATGTATAATGTATTGTATGCATGTGTATGATTACATGCTTTAGTCTCAAATTTTAAATACTTCTTTTTTCTTCTTCTTTAGATAACAGTTTTTGCTTCGCATATGCCCTGTGAGACCTTTTATAAATGCAGCATCTTCGTTGTCCAAACCAACAAAACTTTCCAATTAATTTATAATATTACTAGCGACTCACCCTCGTTTCGCTCGAGTTCGTCGCTAGGTACGTTTTAACGGTCTGTATGGATATCCCACGGGAACCGTACATTTTTCAGGATAAAAAGTAACCTGTGTGCTATTGCAGACTATAATCTATGTATCTCTGTGCCAAATATTAGATGTACATTAATGTATTTTTTGTGATCTTGAGTTCATACAACAACCCCAAAGAAATAGCAATCTCAGTGTTGTCCCAATTTCCGGATAACTTTTCCATATTTTTCCCTACAAACCTACGCTCAAAACCAAATTATTTAAATCGGTTCAGACGTTCCCAAGGCATACGCTTACCAACAAACAGTACTTCATTTTTATTTATATACTAGCGACTCACCCTCGCTTCGCTCCGGTTCGTCCCTAGGTTGCTCCCCAAAACAAAATTAACTAATTAATTTGGTTTTAATTTTTTTCGTGGGACCCAATTTTTTTTTCAAAAATAAAAGTAGCCTAAATTACTCCTTATAACATCAGCTATCTGCCAGTGAAAGCCCTTTCAAAATCGGTTTAGCCATTTCAGAGATTAGCCGGAACAGACAGACAGACAGTCAAAAATTGTAAAAAAATGTTGTTTCGGTATATGTACCGTGTATAAATCCATATTCATTTAGTATAAAGCGGTTATTTTAATATTACAAACAGACACTCCAATTTTATTTATCTGTATAGATAGTAGGTACCCAATTACATTTAATTTCTAAGCAAATTACATATCTAATACTTAATCTTGACACTGACATTGGACATCGACAAATTGTATCGAAATGTGTGGCTTGAGAATGTTAAGTGAATCACCGAGCTACAGCGCATTGTGACTAATAATAACCGAGCTTCGTCGAATATTTGTCATATTAGTAGTATTTTATAAGGGAATATTTGCCAGTAATCGGACTTCTAAATAAATGCGAAAGTTTGTATGTATGTATGTTTGTTACTCCATCACGCTGAAATTGCTCAACGGTTTTGGATTAAATTTTGTACACAGATAGACTATGACTTGGAGTAACACATAAGCTACTGTTAGGCACCAATGCATCCAGCGAAGCGTGGGTAAGTCGCTAGTAGGTACTATATAATTTTAAATTCGAAGAAATTTTTCTTTGTTAGCTCGAAACTTCTAACCTTGCCTGACCGTAAAGGTAGAATTTAGTCTGTATATATATAAAAAAAAATCAAGTGTTTGTTCGCGTCGTGTTCTACTGAAACTATGTTATGTAAAAAGCATCTCTATTCTGAATTCTACTCAAATCCATTTAGTCGTTAAATAAGAAGTGAAAAAGTAAAAACTTTCTTGCAAAACTTTTACATATAAAAAAATTGTGTTATGTTGTAACAAATAATAAAAATCAAATCTATATATAAATACAAAGTCTATATAGATAAATAAAATTGAAGTGTCTGTCTATATTGTCAATATAACAGTTTTTTACTAAATGCATATGAAATTATATAGGTACGGTACTTATAAGAAAAACACAATTTTTAACATTTTTTAGCTATCTGTCTGTCTGTTTATTCCGGCTAATCTCCGAAACGGCTGGACAGATTTTAACGGGACTTTCACTGGCAGATAGCTGATGTTAAAAACTAACTTAGGCTACTTTTATTTTAGAAAAAGATTTAGGGACTAGGGACGAACCCGAGCTAAACAAGGTTAAGTCCCTAGTTTGATCTAAATCATTAGAACTTTTTCTGAGATACACGAAATCAATTTATATACGTATATATAAGAATTGATCATTAATATTTTGATATATGTATACATAATTTTACCAAACTAAAAGAAAATATGTTGAACATATGTAACATGCTTGTTAAAAATAAATCATTACAAGTTTCTCTGCAAAACCAGAATATAGAAATTTATAACGCCGTTTTGCCGTTTCACGGCTTTTTATTTGACCATATTTGGTGTAACACCTACGCAACAGTAGATGTTTTTGATGAATTCCAATTTATTCTGTTATTGTGTTATTATGTAAATTTTAGTAATGTATATGAGAAATATAGTTTTTTATTGTTAATAAAATGTGTTTTTAGAAAGTACATATTATGTACATAGTTGTTGATTTTTTATATATGTTAAAGTATTTGATAGCTTAATAGGTACGAGTGATCGTCGCGTGGTTGAAAATCAACTACAATTCATTAAGTTATATATTTATTGTCTGGCGTATATTACAATATTAATCTATTCTCAATTTGACCACAGACTTTAACAATAAACAAAAGAGTATATATGCGGGTGTGTGTCAAATACAGGGTAGTGTGTGTAATGTTTTTTTTATTGATTTAATGCATTTTTTATGCATAATTAAAAAAAAATATTAGCATTCTGCACTCCTTCTCTATGTAAACTATAAGTGTGGGAAATTTCATACTCCTCCGTCCGCGCAATTTTCGTAAAAAGCGGTACAAAGTTTTTACTGCTTTTTTAAGTAAAAGGATAGAATTTGATTCCAGTAGAGGTCAAAACAAGGTCATGAAAATCTTAATTTCAAATGATATAAAGACTTATGCTTCATTTACAAAAAGAAAATGCGACTAATATTTAGTCCGTTTGCGTGTCTAGATGTATATGCATTTTATTGCTAACAGTACCTATCCTATGTGTTACTATCAGGTTATCTATACATATAATAAAATTCTAACCGGATCACATTAAATATTTTTTGGTAAATCTTATTGAAATAGTCTTTATTATGAATACAGAAACCGAATCTATAGTTTTTACATTTTTTTCTGTCTATATGTGACCGCATCACGAGAAAACTACTGGACAAATTTTGATAAAATTTGGTACGATGATAGCTGGTTATCCGGTTCAACATATAGGAGATACTTTTTATTACGGGAAAATAACTCATCTCTGAGATATCTATACTAAACTTTAAAACTTAACTGGGGATGAACCCGAGCAGTGCGAGGGTAAGTCGCTAGTAGTCTATATATCTAAGGTTTAAATCATCGCATTTTGATGATGAAGGAAAATATAGTTATATTTTTTAATGTTTTCCATTAGATTTTGTTTTTTTTTTACTTTTTTACTTCCAAAATAACGTATAGTTCTTAGTTTTTTTTTTAGTAAATTGATTATTCTGTTTTGTGTTTTTTAATAGATTATGATTAATTGATATTTTTGAATGAATTACAAGGTAGTAGTAGCGTCATTTAAACAAAACTTCATCCAAATCTGTTCAGCCGTTTTGTCCGTGGAGAAAAACAAACAGACACACAAACTTGTGTATTTAAAATAATAGTAGGTATATAAACAATGTGTATATTAGTGGCAGTGGTAGCCCAGTGGTAACGCGTTCGCTTGGGAAACCGAGTGAAGCGAGTTCAAATCTCGGGTCTCGCACCTCTGATATTTTCATGTGCGAATCATTTCTAACATGATTACCACTTGCCTTACGGTGAAGGAAAACATCGTGAGGAAACCTGTATATCTGAGAAAACCTAGCAAATTTTCAAAAGATATGTAAAGTCCGCCAATCCGCACTTGACCAGCGTGGTGGACTATGGCCTGATCACCCTCGGAGGCCCTTGCCCAGCAGTGGGACGTTAAAAAGGGCTGAATACATATTTCAGTAAATTTTAAATTATACGTCAGATCTTTCGACAAACCTCTTATAATTTACACGTACCATAATAAAAATAGATGCTTCATATAGCCATTGAAAAAACCATTACAAAATATCGAATTACTGAAAAATAATACAAGTGACACGTCTGTTTTTGTTTCAAACACATATTGTTTTTCAAACATTTTGGACACCTGTGTTCAAAATTTAGTTTAGACAGATCTAAATTTAGTCTCAATCCCCGACCTATCCTCACGTCCATCTAATATGGGATTATTCTGGATTTACAATAAATTATCTAAAATAGATAAAGACAGAAAGAGATACACATATATTTCTGCATATGAGAAAAAGAGACGGATTTTGATACTTTTATGCCGATTTATTTCATGTTTATATGTTTATGTCATTAGTGGGTCGTTGACTTTACATATTTAGAATAATTGTTGTAATAAAATATTTTTTTTTTACTTAAGATTAAAAAAGATAGTTCTAACTTAGCCTTTTTTCTATTTAAGCTACGCCAATTGTTAAGCTATTTTATTGATGTTATTATTACTTGTATCTCTTTGGATTTCACGGGCTCGAAGAAGCCTGGTCATTTGGAAGGCCTACGTGGGCACAAAGGTCCAACACGTAGAGGCCTCTTAAGAGATTCGAGTTTGCTTAATGTGACGCATCAGTCAGGATCCATCTGAATAACCCATAGGGAATTGCTCAAAGGTCTCCGGATAATGCGTAGGGACTATGGAAAATATGGGAAACTGAATAGGGTTATGGAATGGAGTTTTGATGGGCTAAAAGCTGGGCTATTAGATGAGGCTACCTGACGTTCAACACTCTCACATTGAATATTTGGCGGACGTTGACTCGCCTCCCACTATATGGGTCCCCACAAAGTGGCATAATACCTTGGGCGCAACATCAGCGTGGTTGGCTAAGAGTGTTGAGAGGTGTGCGCCGGTGTGAGGTTCACCATCGCGAGTGTGCTCGTGAGCGGGTTTCCCTGTTATTATGCAGATTGAGCACTTCCACCATTTCGAGTACTTGGTTATTGCGCTCTACTCTGGACGGCCAATGAAGGCAAGCCAAAGTCGGGGGACAGATGTTGTCTCCCCTGGGAGATATCAGGTCCGTGGTTTTGCCACTCACCAACAGCTCGCCAAACCCCCTACAAGCTTATTGTTATTACTAGATACTAAAAGTTTATATATTAAACGTTATTAATAATATTATATACAAAATATTCTATATATTAATACGTGAATCAAAAAGTTTGTACCCCTTTTTACGAAAATTGCGTGGACGGAGGAGTATGCAATTTCCCACACTCATAGTTTATACAGAGAAGGAGTGCAGAATGCTAAAATTTTTAAAATTTTGCATAAATAATACATTAAATCAATAAAAAAAAACATTACACACACTACCATGCATTTGACACACACACATACTCTTTTGTTTATTGTTAAAGTCTATGGTCAAATTGAGAATAGATTAATATTGTATTAATATATACCCAAGACAATAAATATATAACTTAACGAATTATAGTTGATTTTCAACCACGCGGCGATCGCTGGTGTATATTATTCTTAGAATGACAGGTACGCCATATTTTTATTCTTACCTATTAAAACATTTTCATAACTGTCTGACGAATCTTCTTCTTCTTTGGGATCTTTGGATTAAATCTTAAGTTTGGAAAAATTATATAAAGATTTTTGTTAGAATTGTGAAAATTTCGGTGTAGGTAAAAACAGAGAAAAATAATTTAATCGAGAAGATGCGGGAAAAGTCAGGCCTGATTAATAGTACCTAGTAATATATTATACTTTAATACGCATGGCCAGAGTTGCGCTAGCATCATATGAACAAAAATTACACACATTCTCTCTCTCTCTCTCTCTCTCTCTCTCTCTCTCTCTCTCTCTCTCTCTCTTGGTATCTCATAAACTCACAGAAGGACTTTCGCATTTTAATTATTTGTAGAAGTGACATATATATATTAAGATGTAGATGATGATGTATTAGTAATGTAGCTATTGACTACACCCCCGTTTTACAATTTAAAGTAGAATAAACAATTGTCCTCGCATTCATAAAACACACCAATGGACTAACTTGTGAATTGTGTGGTAGTTAAAAATATAGGTATGTTAAAAAATTACGTTATTGCATTCGAAGATTCTAAAGAAATGACAAAAATTAGTCACATACATTCTCTCTCTATCTCTCTCTTTATTTCTCTTTCTCCCTCTTTCTATCTCTTCCCGTCGTTTACTCTCACACTTAAGCAAGCACTTACATAAGCATTAACATTAGTAATGGTTAAAATAATGCCTACTTATTAGGCATCATTTTATTATTGAAAGCACAATTTTAGTAGTTGTGGGCCAAGTAGACCAATTTGCGGACTGTAAGTTAGTTTAATATAAACGTTAAAAAAATTACGTCATTTCAGTCGAAGAGCCTAAAGCAGTGACATCAACGCTTACTAAAATAAATCGTAGCCCTATTCTGAGAAATATGGAGGAATGCAGCCGTTACGATGATAGCTGTTGATCGCTGCATTCCACTGGGATGGATTTTTTGTTATATTTTTATGTATAAGCCATTAATATTGTTTTGCATCTATAATATTCTACTTACTAAGATAAACTCAAGCTGTATTTCATTATTTTCGAGGCATGAGCTTAATAATTACAATAATTTTATGCTAAAAAGCTCCACCGATTACTAAATCACTCAAAAGCTCTTTTAAAGTTATACCTTTATGGTATAATTAATTAAGTACTTTTTACGCTTAAAATTGCATATAAATATTTTCAACAATTAAATTTTAATTGATGTATTTAATTAAATTAATTAATTTGATTAAATTCGTCAGTCGATTAAGTATTATATACAAGTATCCACTATATTAATTTTGATTCAGTTTTGATGGTCTTAATATGTTTGATCTTATTATGTAACTAGCGACTTACCCTCGCTTCGCTCGGGTGCATTCCTAGGTACGATTTAATATTTTTGAGCGAAACCCTAATTCTTTTTCTAAAATAAAAGTAAGCATAAGTTATTCCTTATGATATCAGCTATCTGCCAGTGAAAGTCCCGTTAAAATTGATCCAGTCGTTTCGGAGATTAGCCGGAACATACAGACAGACAGACAGACAGACAAAAATTTGAAAAATTGTGTTTTTCTTATAAGCATAATTCCATATGCATTTAGTATAAAGCTGTAATTTTGATATTACAAACAGACACTACAATTTTATTTATCTGTATAGATGTATAGATGAAAACAAATTAATTATAAACCATTACAATGTAACCTCTTACGGGACTGAACCCGCATCTACCTCGTAAGTAATTAAAACAAGATGTTAAAATGTAATTAACACGCTGTAACCGTTAGAATCGAACAAAACTAAAACAAGAGAATCTATTTAAAACAAACTGCAAGAGCACTAGACAGTTAATGTCTCCCGTCTACGGGTCATAGGTTAATTCGGTGAATTTGTGGCGTGATTTAGATGGCTTTTTCCTCTTGGAACTTGATATGATTTGATTTAAGTAACAAGTGCTTAATAGCTTGTAGTTCAGGATGATTTTGTAGACGAGGTATAAGTAGCTGTTATTATTTGACTAGAGAAGTTCTTGTCTAGAGAAGAACCCGAAGCGAAGCGAGGGTTCGTCTTTAGACAAAAACAACTCTATCCCACGGGATCCGTACATTTTTCCGAGAGAATGTATAGCTTAAAGCCTTCCTCGATAAATGGACTATCCAATACAAAAAGAATTTTTCGCTCGCGTTCAACCAAACAAAAAAACAAACTCTTCAGCTTTATAATATTAGTATAGATTATAATCATGTATGTGACCCCGTTTATAATTAAGTGGACTATAAAAATTACGAAGAAAAATTACAGTCATTTATTTCTAAACTCGCGACATACTCTCGCTTCATGGGTTTTAATTTTTTTGCGCGGAACCCTAATTCTTTTTCTAACATAAAAATAGCTTAGGTTACTCATTATAACTCAGCTATCTACCAGTGAAAGTCCTGTCAAAATCAGTCCAGCCGTTTTGGAGATTAGCCGGAACCAACAAACAGAAATTAAAAGATTTTTTTTTCTTATAAGTATGTATTTATTAAAATTCAATAATGCTTGTAATAAGTCTATTTGAATAAAGTTTCATTTAATTGCATTAAAAGCTACATTTTATTTTGATATTACAAACAGACACTTCAATTTTATTTATTTGAATGGATAATTTACGTAAATATTTTTTTCAATATGGCTGTAATACTCGTACTATAAGTTACTATAATTTTAATTGAGACATTTTCTTAGTTATTTTAAGCTTATTATTTCGGCATACTTGACAATTGACATGCGCACGCGCACCTCGATGACTGACGTGCTTGACTTTATGATCTTATTTATTCGGTAGTTCGGTAATCGTGGGTAATAAAATTATTACCATATGCATGCATGGTTTAGCACTGCGATGGTCAGTGCAGTTTCGATTTTAATTCGAACTCAAAATATATCAGTCGTAAACTTTTGCCATTAAAGTTATTTTAGACACAGAAAGTTGTGATGATTTAGTTCCTTGGTAAGACATATAATTATATAGTTATTTCTTATTAATTATTATTAAAAAACAAAAATGAATATAAAACCTGACTGAAGTTTGATATTATTTTATTTTAAATAAGGGAGCTATTTGTATTCGTGAAGGCTAATTTTAGTGTTATACCTACAGTGGTTCTAAGAAATTTAAGCTTAGCGTATCATTTAAAATTCACTTCACGTTTAATAGTGAAGGTAAATGCTATAAGGAAAAATATTGTTCCTGACAATACTACACACACAAAGCACAAAGTAAATTAATTCAGTGAGATTGTGATGAAGCGTAATATAATACTAGTGACTTGCCCTCGCTTCGCTTAGGTACGTCCTTAGGTACCTACGTGCACATAGCGTTTCTACAGTTTAATAGGAAGATCTTTTTAATAGGAATAATTCTGTTTTACATTGTTTTTATATAACTTTATTAGTTTACGCGACGCGCGCCAATTAAGATCCCAGTCGGCATGATTTTTTGCAATATCTTCAGCAATCGTCGTCATATTTCAGCCAATTTACACAAAACCTTAACTAATTATATACTTAAATCTTCCTCATGAACCATTACATCTATTGGTGAATATCGTTCTTGAGTATATCCCGTTCAGACAGACAAACAGTCGCGGAGTGAAAATTAAATTATTTTTAAGGATTGTTTGGGCATATAATAGAATTTAAATCTAAAGTTTATCATTTTTTTGTCTGTCTGTTTGTTTATTCGCAATAAATTGAGGCAAGTTCATCCACATATAAAACAATTATTCATTAATCATAATAATGAAAACTATGTATATCAATATCGGTTTAGTTACATTCGAGATTGTGTAGTTAAGATTTAATCATGTTGTTTCTCACTATATTCTCACTATATATAAACTACCGTTTCATGTTTTAAATTACGAAAAACGATCCGTCAGTCGTTACGTAATAGGTAATTAAAATAATTCAACATGTTATAAAATATATAATAGCTGTTATATCTATATGAAACAGTGGTTAGTTATCTGATGGATCATAAATGCTGGTTGAGTGTAATTTATCTTATGAGGTAATATTTTGCTCATTGTGAATTTGAACTAAAATTTCACCATCTTTATATTAGATTAGACTAGCAACGAATCCTCGCTCCGCTCGGGCTCGTCCCTAGTTACGTTTTAACGTTTAGCTCAGAAATGAGATATTTTCCCGCAGTAAAAAGTATCCTATATGTTGACTCGGATAACCAGATATAATCATACCAAACTTCATCAAAACCTGTCCAGCGGTTTTTTCGTGATGCGGTCACAAACAGACAGACAAAATTTCTAAAAACTATAGATTAAGCCTCTGTATCGATAATAATGTCTATTTCAATAATATTTTCCAAAAAATATTTAATGTACAGATTCGGCTTAGAATTTTATTAAGGTAATATTTTGCACATTGTGAATTTAAACTAAAATTTTATCATATTATATAGATTAGAAATGTTATGTTTTTTTTTGTTTCCTTAGTTATATTTTAGTTGTCGCTAACTTTTGCCCACGGATTGCTCTGCTTTTAACAGTCGTGATAGAAACACAGGTAGCCTATCTTTATATAAATAAACAAAATGTTCGTACGCTTGTCCTCTACGCGTTCCTAAACCATTAATCCGATTGTGATGAAACTCTGGTGAGTTATTCTGTATTCCTCTGCAAAGGTTCCTGGCGCAAAAAAGTTTTTTTTTTATTGAATTCAAGCTTAGGTACGCACCCAAGCGAAGCAAGAGTAAGTTGCTAGTATAATATAAATATAACCTTCGTTAATAAGTAGGCTATAAAATGCATTTTTTTAAGTACTTAATGAAATTAGCTCATTCAAAAAAAATACCATAATTATTTCTTTAGATTTGTAATATTAGCTTCTAATATACCATATACAGAATCGAACCTATAATCTTCACAGGCGGCCACTGTTCCACAATAGTAAATTTTTTATATGTCAATAATTGTACATATATCTTGTTTCATTAAATAATGCCATCAATTCATCTCAGACAATGTCTACGGTCATAGTCGGTATTAGATATGTTATATAGCTAAATGAATTCCGACAAGTGTATGTTTGTATGTCTGCAATGCATGGCGTCTGATATAGCCCGGCAAAACAATGGCGCGCGATTCGTTAACTAGGGTTGCCTAATTATAAATTATAATTTGTAATTAATTCTTTTTTTTTTTAATTAATTTTAATTAGTAAAATACCTTTACTTGTATTGTAAAAGCGACCCGCCTTGGATTCCTTTGTTTGTTTGTTTTTTTTTCTAAAATATAGAAGTGACAAACGTGTTAGTTTTTACTTATGTATATATGTAACATTTCCATACAAAACTTTTTTGTTCTATTTACCCTCATTAATGAGTTTATTTTTGGAAAGAAGCCTGTAATGTATTCTTCCTAAAAATTGACACGTTTGGCTCTGTTTGTAGTGATCCTACGTGCGATGCCAGCGGTTGCGGGTTCGAGTCCCGCTGGGGGCATTCATTTGTGTGATGAACACGAATGTTTGTACTCCAGTTATGAGTGTTTATATTTATAATATGTATGTATTTAAAGTTATATATGTGTAGTGTATCAACCATCTGGTATCCATAACACAAGCCTCGTAGCTTAACATGGAACTAGATGGTGCTGTGTGTTAATGTCTGAAGATATTTATTATAATTATTAATATCGCCTTATAAATATAGATAGAATCAATTAGCAATTTATGTATTTAATTTTGCTATGATTTATATGTTTGAATGCAGCTCTAATTGTTTTATTTTCATAGTCAAACTGGAAATATTATTTTTATTGCCGCAAAAGTCATTGATAAATTATAATACGTGTATATTTAGACCGGTTATCGAACTTATGTCTGCAGTACCTACTTTAGAAGGAAAATATATATAAGATAACGCCACAAGTGTACACAAATAATTAGTTAATTTGTTAGTACTTTCGGTCATACTGTAATTATAATTATAAATTCATTTTTTTTTCCATTATCTATAAATATAAAACAAAGTCGGGTTTGTTACAACACTTATAACTCGAGAACCGCTGGACCGATTTTTATGATATTTGTTTCGTTGGATTTGTCTTCATCCCGAATGATAGAATAATTATTAAAATATCGGAAAAATTCACGAAAAAGAAATTAAAAAAAAAATACTAGGTATTTCATACTAGGCGTCAAAACGTATCTAGGGACGAACCTGAGCGAAGCGAGAGTAAGTCGCTAGTTTTTTTTTAAAAACTTGTGTATAGGACCAGAGATCTCAAAAAAAAAAATAGATGTACAATGTACATATGTACATAAAACACAAAAACCAATACTATACTATCACAAAAAAAAACTTTTATGAACAAGATATTTATATTTTTTTTTTAATTTCCAACTTTGTAAACAACATTTGGTAACCCTGTGTTAGTAATGTCAGTTGTGTCAATGTGTCGTTGAGGCGGGCGTCCTTCGTTCGATTCCTAGTACGGACAATAGATTAATAACACTGCTGACATCTTGTATATCATATGCTCCTGTAGTACCTAACGTTTAAAAATTTTGGCTGTTAAATATGATATCATCGCTTTAAGAATAAAGCTATATTTAGACGTGGTAAAAAAGTTTAAAAGATACAGATAATATTATACATAAAGTTAAGAGCATGCAAAGTTGCCACGGGTTCAAGTTATAGTTTTTTTTTTTGGGTTTTAATACATTCCTTATTAATGATTTTTCACAATTTTCGTGGTTACTTAAGCGCACATAACTCCAGAAGAAGTGAACAGATTTTGATAGAACTTTTTTTATCTGTATTAAAACAGGTAATTTATCGAAATTGACACTAGTTACAGAATTGTGTTATAGACTACATAAAGCTTGTATTAAGTTTAGAGTTTATGCATGAAAGAATAGTTTTAACGTAGCATTTAGTGTACAATATATATGTATATATATAGTTATAAACATTTATAACATGCGGGTATCGTCAGTAGTGCCAGTCGCGATGCCGACTTAAGTTATATCTATAGGTATGAGCATATATAACGTTAAATCGATGTGTGTATATAGGTTCCATATGGAATCCAAAACGGTTGGAGCAATTTTGATGAAATTTTCAAACAATCTTTAGATTAGCCCAGCGAGATCCTGTGAAGTTTGGTAGCGATCGGAAGTTTGAATGCGGGCGAAGCCGCGGTTACTGCTAGTCTATCATAATTGAGAAAAAGAGAAAAAAATAATGAAAAAATATGATTATTCATTTCCTCTGTATCAATTAATAAATCGAAAGTACCTAACGGCTTTATGTCGCGTAACGTTACATATTTTATCAGAATTACGCATAGATAATCTTCTAAGGTATGTATAATAATACTAGCGATTCACCCTTGCTTCGCTCTGGTTCATCCCTAAGTACGTTTTAACGATTAGTATAGAATAGATAGACTATGTATTATATATACATAGGTACAAAATAAACAGTTCTGAATTTTTAACCGACTTCCAAAAGGAGGAGGTTATCAATTCGATTGGTATATTTTTTTTTATGTATGTACATCGATTACTCTGAGATTTATGATCCGATTTACGTGATTCTTCTTTTGTTTGATGCGGAATAGTTGCCATGTGGTCCCATAGAAATTTAACATAGTTTGGCCTAGTAGTTTTCATTTTATGAAAAAAAAATTATGAAAATTTTTGTTTACGTGGATGTAATTTTATGTATGTTCGCGGATTGCTTCGTCGTTCATGAACCGATTTTAATGATTCTTTTTTTGTTTGAAAGGAGATATCTTAAGGGTGGTACCATAATAAGAAATTCAGGATCTGATGAACGCATCTTAGAGAAATCGAGGGGAACCTTCGAAAATCATAGTGGCGACTAGTGCGCTTGTTAATTTTTTTTCATTAAGTATTTAAAAGCACTACTATTTAATGAAGGTCTGTAGTCGATCTGATGATGGAACCGAAAGACAGTCAAGGAAACTCCTCAACGATTTACAGCAATTACCTGGTGTTTGGGCTTGATTAATTTGTATGGATGAGAACTTTACACCTAGATGGGTTGTGAGTGTCATTAGGGGTCTGAATAAATAGATTAATCAAATATATTTTTAAAAATCTTTCTTCTTACATATTACCTGCTTATTACGTCTACACCAAAAATGGAAAAATAAAAACTTTTAAAAAAAAAATTAAAACCGACTTCCAGGCACAGAAAAGTAAAAAATAACCAAACGGGGGTTTTCATTTAGAATAGACACTTAATCAGATATTTTCGAAGTCGGTGTGCTTTGATTTGTATTGGTTGGCACCGAAGCACACCGACTTCGAAAATATCTGATTAAGTGTCTATTCTAAATGAAAACCCCCGTTTGGTTATTTTTTACTTTTCTGTGCCTGGAAGTCGGTTTTAATTTTTTTTTTAAAAGTTTTTTTCGATTTTCCAACTGTTTTTTTGGGGTTTTCCTTAAATTTTTTTATATACTTAATAAACACACCCCCAACAAAAAAAAAAGAATTATTCGAATCGGTCATGTCGTTTTTGAGTTTTAGCGAGATTAACGAACGGCAATTGATTGTATCATCATACAAAATTTCATCAAAATCTGTCCAATGGTTTTCTCGTGATGGTTTCCAGACAAACAGACAGACAAAATTTCTAAAAACTATACATTCAGCCTCTGTATCGATAATAATGACTATTTCAATAAGATTTTCCAAAAAAATATTTTATCTACAGATTCGACTCAGTTAGAATTTTATTATGTGTAAAGATGTACCTATTCATTGAACGATGAGTCACTTATTTCGTTTTTTTCGCGCTCAACAGAATTTATAGATACAAAATTAAGATATAAAGTCCGCTGGTTCCACCTAATCGTTGATTTTTGGTAAGTTTATTGCAGTTCGTTGACCTTAACGGTTACCATAGTTATGGCAGAGTAAATATTAGCACCATTATGTTACATACCTATGTAATAAAATAAAAAAATATATATTTTGAAAACACAGATAATTTTATTCTAGCAATAAAATATTATGTTGAAAATACTCATTAACATTTGCATATTGCTCTTAATGACTCATTAAGTTTCACATTTATAAAGATAATATTCAATAAATGGTTGTATATTATGTAAAAATTTTGTATATTATGTAAAATTTTCAACACCTGAGATGGATAATGATTAAAAGGCAGACATGTGTTGTATTGATAACCTTGAATGGAAGTAACTAACATAAGTAACTATTATTAGAAGATATTTTTTTGTTCATATTATTTTGATACATTCTATATATGAAATAAAAACACTTTAAAAAAAAAATAAAAATAGGCATTTTACATTACTGCTAATCTCCTGAAATGCTGTTTTCTCGTATTGATATTAAGGTTCATCTATATATACATAAAATGCTTTGTCCTGACTGACTGACTGATCGATCAACGTACAGCCTAAACCGCTGGTCGTAGAAACGTGAAATTTGGAGGACATATTCCTTTTACACTGTAGGCATCCGCTAAGAAAGGATTTTCCGAAATTCATCCCCTAAAGGGGTAAAATAGATAATATAAGATTGTATGAAACTCTGTCATTCTTAACGCAAAATGCACAGAAAGTGGTATTTAGCTTTAAGATGAAAAATTAGAAATATATGTATTCGATTTTTTTATATATATCCCTTAAGAGGGTAAAAGAGGGTGATAAAGTTTATATGGGCAAACAATTATTTATGATCAGAATTACTTGAAACTTAGTATTAATGCTCTTGAATACAATTAAATGAATACGTATTTCAGCATTTTTTGAAATTCATCCTATAAGGCTGTCAGATGGGGGATGAAAGTTTGTATGAAACTCTGTAATTGATGCATGGAGAATGATATTTACCTCTAAAATGACAAATAAAACAATAAAAATGTCATATTTTTTTTTTAAATACAGGTAGTAGAACTTACTAAATAGCTAAAGTGTAAATTTATTCTCAGAATATACGCGTAACATAATTACTTTTAAGATACTGGATATTAAGAGTTACGATCGCTAAAATGAAATTTGTTTTCCTTATTTCTGTAAATAATAAAGTTTGATCGCGGGCGAAGCCGCGGGTTCTGCTAGTTATACATATTTGTCATAATTGGTTATTGTAATAGAGTATTACTTATTTTGTCAATATTTTGATGGAAAAAGCCATTTGTACAAACAAGTGACTGTGTAGTTCAGACATCTTTAAAAATATCTTATAGTTTTTCTTCATATATTATAGTTTAAAATTTTCGCTTCATAATAAACAAAACATTTATTAAACTTATGCATGCATTAATTAAACTAAAATGATTAGGCTGAATACTACTTACATCTTTTTCAGTGCGTCATTCTTTAGGTATATTAAAAAAAAAAAACAAAGCTCTTGCTGATTAAATAATTAGTATAGATGTTTGACCATACATACCACAGACAAAATAGTTGATTGGGAGCAACTCAGTCTGAATGGGTGGCGGCGTTATATTCGTATAAAAAAGGAAGATCGAAATAGTCGGCGCCGCATGCCGCGTCGCGCACCTGTCAAGAGCGCCATTTTGGAAAAAAAATGTTGGTGATTTGGCGGGAAATGTGACAATCTGATTTAGGATTCCAATAGGACAATATGTTTCGAAATAATTCTTATACGAATTTTTGTTTTATTAAATTAAATGTTTGTTATTAAATGTACGTTAACAAACATAAAGGAACAAAATGTACCTAAATAAATATATTCTATACTAATATTATAAAGAGGAAAGATTTGATTTTTTTGTTTGTTTGTACCGAATAGGCTCCGAAACTACTGAACCGATTTAGATGAAATTTGGTAAGATGATAGTTAGAGACCCTGAAAATGACATCGGATAGTTTTTTCCCAGAAATCATCCCTTAAGGGGGTGAAAACGGGGATGAAAGTTTTTACGGGGAATAAACCTAGGGACGAACCCGAGCGAAGCGAGGGTGAGTCGCTAGTAAAGTATAAACCACAATGGCTCCTCAGTAATTAATATTAGTCTCGGGCATAATTGAAATATTTGAATATGGGGCATTATAATTAGTACCAATTGTAAAAACCCGCCCACTTTAAATTCACATTGTTAACCAACAATATAAATCAAAAAACAAATTATAATTCACGACACGACGTGCAAAAAATGGGACTCAATTTTGATAGAAGTGACTGTTGATAGAGAATCTGGTACTAACTCTAATTACGAAAGAATAACACGATATTTTTAGAATAAGCAAATACAAGTTACTGGCGGAAGTTTTCCTGATTTTTACACTTTCAATCAGTGACTGATTAAAATTAAACCTAAAACATTTCCAATACCTACCACATAAATGAATTTTTAAATAACAAAAAATATTTACTTACTAGCGGCTCACCCTGGCTTTGCTCGGGTTGGTCGCTAGGTACGTTTTAAATAGATATAAATAGTTATTAGCCAGCGTTACCCATATAATTTTTTTTTGTTAATTTTTCATTTCTTCTCTTTATTAGAACCTTCCGTGGACCTTAAGGAACATACGAAAAAAAAATATCTGAATTGGTCGAGCCCTTCTCGAGTTTTGCTCTTACCAACATTCATTTTTATTTATATAGATTATTTTTTCTCCTGTATGATCATGTTTGAATCCCTTTTAACTGAGAATAATAATAAAAGTTCCTAGCAATATTACACAGATTATAACAGGAAGGGTCCCATAGATTAAAGAGTACATTAAGATTTATATGACAGGCTGTATTCTCAATTGAATAATGCTGGTCAATGCACACATTAACTGTTTTGCAATCAAATTCCATCTTCTTATTGGACAATGTCTAGTGATTTGTTTTTTATTTATTTTTTTAATCCCATATTATGAACTATTTTAACTGGTTTCTCTAATTTACGTGGTGTATTGATGTTTACATTCCAGTCTTTTTGCACATTAAGAAATAATGATAAATTATTATAAAATATCATAAAATAGCCTGATACCAACTACAAATATTTATAGTAATATCCTGTTCATTATTATTATTTAAAAGAGTACTTTTCTACAATACTTCAAATCTATATTTCTACCTGTAAAATCAGTTTTTTTTAAAGCTAGGAAAACTTTTATTATAAAATTAATATGTTTTACAAATACAATTTATCCATCATACAATTTTTAATAAAAAACTATCCTGACAAAGAAAAGGCATTAACCTCATTGCGAATATGCTGTAAAATTAATCAGGATGTGAGTACTTACTGGCAGCAAGCTGAGCTATAAGTGGGTCAGTTTTCACGAAAGATAGTTAGGTTTAGCACACATGTGCGAATATTTAAATTTTTAAAATAAATAATGTTGGTTGGTCCTTTTAAAATTTTAAAGTAAACATAGAGTCATCTCATCCCATAAATATTATAAATTGGATGGATGGATATTTGTTACTCAATTTCGCCAGAACGGCTGAACGGATCTAGATAAATTTGGCACAGAGATAGATTATAGTCTGGAATAGCACGTAGGTTATTTTTTATCCCGGAAAAATTTACGGTTCCCGTGGGATAGATTTGTTTTTGTCTAGGGACAAACTCGAAGCGAAGCGAGGGTGAGTCGCTAGTATTAAATATTCACGTAAATTTAAGAAAATATTATATTATAAAACATAATTATGGTGAAATTGAGTACCGTTTGTTTCAAAGTTAACTAAAACAATTCCAATATAAGATCAATCACTTTTAAGGTTCTAGTAATACAGTAACATAAATATTAACATTGCTAACCTCAATACTAATCCACTGCAAAATTCATTAGAATATGGATACATGCTGAGTGGGTCGATCTTAACGAGCTTATAAAGTTTAGTACACACTTGTTAAATCAAAATAATATTAAAAAAGTTTGTGAGGCAATATGTTTGATACTTCACGATATAATGGTTTAAAAGATTTAAGTGGAGTTCTGAATTTAACACGTATAACTTACTTTCCATAAAAATAAAATGGACACACGTTTAACCACTTAATATACCTCTTAACCACAGATCATATAATACTATATTATTATTATTATATGTATACATATAACGTAAGGTTAAATAAAAATTTATCCAGTAATGTAATAAATAATGAATACTAAACCCCCAATATTGTACTAGAGTTAAATTAAAACGGTGCCACTTCTAGTCACAATATCAAAAATAAAAAAATATTATTGTTATATTATGATTTTTAAAACGTGTAAGTTGATGGACCGGAGTGTAAATAAATAAACTTTTTAACATTAAATAAGGTTAATTCATTGGGTTAAGTTTTTATTTTTTTTATTAATTAATTAATAAAATTTATTTAAAAACAATAAAACAATGTATACACTGCTTTATGTTTCAAAAGTCGTGATATGTAAGTAGATCATTACATGTTATTATTAGTAAATGAAACAAACGGTTCGACATGATGGGAACGTTTACTTTCAATCGATAATTTTAAATTTAACTTACATATTGTACTCTGTTCAATGTTTGACAAAAAATATTAGGTATATTTGTATGTTACTGTATAAAATGATTCAAAGTTAAACAATGTTTTTTTAAATAAGAAATATTTGAGATGAAGATAATATAAGTTCACAATTTTCAGAAATTTTCTGTCGCTCTATTTTAAACAAAAATTATCTAAAATAAGTAAAAAGGAACTCTTCTCATTAAAAGCTGAATATATTTCAAGATATTAGTTAGGTATGACTTCCTTGGTCTGCACGTTCTTATCAAAAATGTATAGGTGTACACTGTACAGTAAATAGAAATAAAAACGCATTAGAATCCGTAAGCTAGACAATAGCTAGTGGTTTTCTCAAACTTACATTATAAATGTAAATATTTTTTATTGTGTGTGTATCTTTTTTACGAGTGATATTTGCTTATATCCAGGAAAAACATATATATATAATTTATCACCGACGTAGGTACTATGCGACGACTAAGTATTATCATAATTTAGATCAGAGGTTCCCAATCCCATTTTTAATCCGATTTTTTTGGCCACGGAACCCTAATTGATCATATTTTTTTTAATGGATCCCCACTTTGGATCCCCACTTTGGTAATAAATAAACTAATTGTGTTGTAGAGAATATTTTCTTGTTTGACTTGAAAGAACAGGTCATAATTATATATTGATATACTAGCGACTCACCCTCGCTCCGCTCGGGTTCGTCCCTACTTACGTTTTAACGTTTAATGTAGATTTCTCAGAGATGAGATATTTTCCCGAAATTAAAAGTATCCTATATGTTGACCCGGATAACCAGTTCTCATCACACCAAATTTCATCAAAATCCCTCTAGTGGTTTGTCATAATACGGTCACAGACAGACAAAAATTTCAAAAACCATAGATTCGGCCTATGTATCGATAATAATGTCTATTTCAATAAGATTTTCTAAAAAATATTTAATGTACAGATTCGGCTTAGTTAAAATTTTATTATTATACAGTGTAGATGAAATATATTAATACTTATACACAATATTCATTGTACCAAAAATATAACCTTACTATTTAATGTGATGAATGAAATTTTTTCACATGGTTATTTATAATAGCACTAAAATTAGGTTTCATGGCTGACGTTTTATTTAACTCACGGACGGAACCCGGAACCCCTGTGACCCTTCCACAGAACACCATTTGGGAACCGCTGGACTATAAATAGTATTATCGTAGCCTAATAAAAAACCTAATTAACCCATAATATACCTTATTACTGTCAATGGTAACTAAATTATTAAGTCCATTAAAAATTGTAAAACGTTTTAACATTGTTATAGTACCGTTGCACGTGGGCGTGATTACTTCTGCATTTTATTGACGGAAGCTGGTTTTGTTTTACTGGAGTTTAATTATTGTTTTTAACTTTTAATTAGGTATAGAAATGCACTTCTGGACGGATTTTGAGGTATTTTACAAGAAGGCTATGACCTGGATTAATACCCAGGCTACTGTTAGACCTAGGGAATTGATAAGATTTTTTTTTCGAATGAACTTTCAACTGTCTCTTTCGTCCACGCTACGGCTGAAGTGATCTGGATGAAATTTGGCACAGATATAGATTATAGTCTGGAATAGCACATAGGCTACTTTTTATCCCGGAAAAATGTACGGTTCTCATGGTATAGATTTGTTTTTGTTTTTTTTTAGGGACGAACCCAAGCGAAGCGAGGGCGAGCTGCTAGTATGTATATACTTTCTTAATCAAAATGTATTTAAATAGCCAGAATAAATATGCTCATAATAATACGAAATAGACAGCAAAAATGTAAAAGTTTAGCCATTATGCCAATACAAGATTGTACTTCATAAACTAAACATATTACAGCATCTTCAAATCTCTATTCAATAATGAATATTTCGAAATCTTTCCGTATATCACGTTTAATTTAACTAAATGTATTATCGAGTCGATCATCGATGTTAATTGCTTAATTTCTATAATAGTGCTTCGAGCTAGGAAAGTGTTTTCAATAATGTGAATAACTTATTATATTTAAAAATCCGTTTCTCTTTCAAATACGTAACTCTAAAGAGTATAAAAAAACACTTTTACTATCTTTATTTTTTTATGGTAAGTTACAGCCATGGAATAAAAGGTAAGCATACTTTAGAAGAGTCTTGGATGAGATTTTTCCAAAAGATGTATGTAAAACTAGCAGAATCCCCGTCTTCGCTCGCGATCAAACTCAGAAAAATATAAAATTTCATGCAAATGTCTCCAAGGAATAAAAAGTTTCATACAAAATTTTATCCTCTATTTCACCCCCTTGTGATCCATCCTTCCTTAGGGGATGCCTACGTCATAAGAGGAATACGTGTGCGAAATTTTAAGTTTCTAGCCTCAAGGGGTTGGCGTGTGCGTTTATTTAAAACTTTCATCCCCTGTTTTACCTTCTTAGGGGTTGAATTTTAGGAAACGCTGAAATACGTAACTTATTATTTTAGCCGTACTTAATTCATATGAAATTTCATGCAAATATGTCCAACTTCATTTCATACAAACAAGTCAAGTTTCATACAAACTTCTATTCCCTATTTCAGCCCCTTGGGGGTTGAATTTTGGAAAATCATTCCTTAGTGGATGCCTTTGTCATATAAGGTATACGGGTGTGAAATTTTGTTTTAAATATTAAAATATTTAAAACAAATTTTTAAATATTAAAATATTTAAAACAAAGGAAAAAATACTAAATTTGGCCGTAAATAATGGCGTTATCAGTTTAACATGTGTAGACATATATATATATATATATATATATATATATATATATGTATATAACTACTAATAATAATAACTGATGACCCGTCTTACTTCATGCAGTCCTTGCAAATGAAATTCATCAAACAAATCACTTGTTTGTATTTATTTCGTCTGTTGTTATTCCGAAATAAAAACTTGCCTACGTCTAACTCTCCTATTACTTACTATACATGAAACCACTTCACTGTATGGTTTTTGAAATTCAGTAGTTCTAGAGTGTACACCGTACGTTCAAACAAACAATATTTTAGGTATATATAAGGGCAAGTCCATATCTATACTTAATATCTATAGTCTGTTTGTAATATTAAAATAACCGCTTTTTACTCAATGCATATGGATATATACACGGTACATATACCAAAACATCATTTTTTACAATTTTTGTCTGTCTCTGTCTGTTTGTTCCGTCTAATCTTTGAAACGGCTGGACCGATCTTGACGGGACTTTCACTGGCAGATAGTTGCTGTAATGAGGAGTAACTTAGGCTACTTTTTTTTTTAAATTAGGGTTCCACGAAAAAAAAATTAAAACCAAAAATTTAAAAAAAAAGTTTGTTTTGGGAAGCAACCTAGGGACGAATCCGAGCGAAGCGAGAGTGAGTTGCTAGTTATAAATATGTATGTAAGTAACTCTCCGCCTATTGCCTTTTCACGCTTAAACTGCTGAATAGATTTCGATAAAATTTAGCATCGGCATACATTGCATTCTAAGGACGAACATAGGTTAACTTTAATCCTCGAAAGCAAAGCCGCGGGAAAAACACTACTTTAAAACATATCCTTCAACTGCAATGTCAATGACCCACCCGCATACAAAACCGCAAATAAAAGATACAATACTAAATATTTTTCTTACCTAATATTAGAAGTTTTTCTAAACTCAAGTTCATTTATTTTACTTACATAGTAGTTATAGGTATATGTTTTTAAAATAAGTATAACATGCTTAATTTTTTTTAGAGTAAATTAAGTCATTTAAAGTTAATTTTTCTTGAATCGTAATACTTAATAACACTTACTAACAATAAAATTTAATATTTATTATTTTAATAATTATTATATCGTACGAGTAGAAAGCGTTACTGCTTTATTTCTAAAAAAAAATCAATATCAAAAATACTCTATTCAAATAGACTTTTACAAGCACTTTTGAATCGTCATTTTTACATTTTTTTAATTTAAATTCAATGTCAGTAACTCCGTGAGGAATCTACTACCAGCTCGGAAGGCAGTTCTGCTGAGAAGAGCCGGTGAAAAATCAAAATTGATCATGATCATGTATCTAATATAGGGTATTTTTTTTATTTTTACTTCCAAAATTTTGCACTAATCAAAGATTTGCTCATTTCCGTAGATCAATCGTGTGTCAAATCGTATATAACTAATACTTATTATCTACAAAATTATGGCGAATTTCATTTCTGCATAATCTAAAGTAGTTTAAACCACTTCAAAATAAAGTTTTATATCAAAAACTAGCGGCTCACCCTTGCTTCGCTCGGGTTCGCCTCTAGACAAACAAAAAGAAATCCCACGGGAACCGTACATTTTTCCGTTACTATAGTTTTTTACTATCCCACGGGATACTCTTTAATTTGCCGGGATGAAAAGTATCTAAAATGTTGACCGGGGATATAAGTGCAAGCAAAATTTCATTTAAACAGACAGAGAAACAAAACTTTGAAAAAATCTGGATTTGTTCTATTTCTCTTCTTACATCCCCCTGACTCGGTTTTTAGCATTTTTTTTCTATGTACGGACATTCGACCGCTACAGTTTTATTATATGTATATATAAAACTTACACATCATCTCCACATTCATTGATGCCTTCCGCAATATCAATTAAAGTACAATAGAAAACACTTGCTCGATCATTTGTAATAGTTAAATTGTTTAAAAGCATTAATTGTTCCTTAGAATTGTACTAAATGCTTTATTATCGGAGGCTTGTATGGGAATTTGTGCTAGTATATAATTATTTTGAGAGACCAATTATCGTAACTAATATTGATTCAGCCTTTGAATTTTGCCTTTTTAGGGTTCCGTAACCGAAGGGTGCCAGCGGAACCCTATTTCTCCGCTGTCTATCTGTCTGTCAGGGGTCTATATCTCATGAACCATAATAGATTGAGAGTTGAAATTTACAGAGTGTGTATTTCTATTGTAGCGACAATAGATATATAACAACAAATAATAAAAAGTCAAGATGGCAAATTTCAAAATGTATTTTCAATATTTCAAATTTAAAAAATCGTTTAGTAAGTACATAATATTGCTCGTATATCTTGTACGATGGTACGGAACCCTCGTGTGGTGTCCGACTCGCACTTAACCGGTTTTTCATTTTTAATATGTAATGCATACACACATTTCAGTTTTACCGGTCAATCTTCACTATGTCTTCTCTATTGTACATGTAATTGGTAAAATAACTACTCAGCTAGCACAACTAAGAGTCACAAAATATATAAAAAATCATTTATCTGTACAATATAAACATATGTAGCAGAATTTAAAACCGGGGTATAACATTGGGGGGAGATGGGGGAGATGTACGCTAGCCAGATGTCTGATAATGGTGGTAGTGGTTCGTTACCTTTGTCTGACTTCAAAGAGAAGATACGTATTCCGGTGAAAGTTTGTTTTTATCTCTTTTTGTGCATTTTTATTAATTTATTTAATTATATATTTAAATAAATAAATAAATAAATGATTTTCGGTAATTCAAAATAGGGTGTGTTGAGAGTTTACATAGTGGCGCAACAGATGGCGCTACGGTACATCTGAATCACGCTATGGTTTGGTTCAGTGTAAAATCATAAAGGCAATTTTAATTTTTTTATTAAACATGAGGCTCAGGAATATCTAGTGTTTTATTTCTACGAGTGGCTCCAGATACTACCATTGGATATCCCTAGGCATTTTTGGGACATGGTCCTTCGCGCTCGGATTATATCAGGCAAGAAGTTGATCCAAGTCCAGTCGTGATCAAGGGCGGCGGATTGTCGTTGAGGATCTCGAAGCACCTGGTGACTACGGCTGTTCCCAGGACAATCGACAACTGCGGCGTCTACACGGAGGGGCATGGCTACAGAGCAAATATCTACAGCAACTTTGGCCGGATTACTGGGCAAGTGACATAGTGAAGTGAATAAGTGGTATATATGGACATTAAACTGTAAGTACTTTTATATTATAAAAAAAAAACTTAGGAATAAATTCAAATAACTTTTGGACTTAGAAAATTTAACGTAAAGTGAACTTAGAAAATTTAAATTAACTTTGAAAATAATAAAGTGCTAGTTAGAACTTAGAATAGTTTGCAAAAAGTGAATCATACGGGGAACCTATGCCCAATTTTACATAGAAATTATTAAGCTAAAAACACTTAGAAAAATTTCATCGATATTGACTTGTATAATTTATCATCATAATGGAACTTATAAAAATTCAAGAAGATATTAGATTGCAGTTACAAAAGGCTAAAGTTAATTTTAAAAAGAGTCCTAAAGAGAGAATTTCTAGATCTTATATTGAAACCAGGATTGAGATTATTAACAATAAATGGAAAGAGTTTACTCAAAATCATTATGAGATTTTAAAAAGTAAAGAAACAGTAGGATCTAGTTATTTTTTAAAAGACATACACAATGAAGTTGAGGAATTCTATTTAGACTTTAAATCTGAACTTAGTGACCTTTTAGATGGAATTAAAGGTAGTGCAGAAGCGACAAGGAAGTCTTGCACAGAGATAAAGGTCACAAAAACACCTGTAAGATTACCAAAAATAGCAATTCCTACATTCTCGGGCAGATACACAGAATGGATAACGTTTAGAGATTTGTTTGTGTCTTTGATTCATAATAATGGTGATATAGATAACGTTCAGAAATTACATTATCTTAAGGGGCATTTAACTGGAGAAGCAGAGCAGTTGTTGCGACACATAGCTATAACTAATGATAATTATGAACAGTGTTGGAATATATTGGAGCAACGTTATAATAATAAACAATTTTTGGTTAATAATATTTTCAGCCGGTTTTTCGCACAACGTAATCTCACGACAGAATCTGCCACGAGCCTTAAACAATTACTGGATAACACTACAGACATGATGCAAGGATTGCAAAATTTGGGTGTCGACACCACGTCTTGGGATGCAATAATTATTTATATTGTGTCACAAAAATTAGATGCGGAGACAAGAAAACAGTGGGAAGCTAAAGTTAGCGAAATAACATTTAATTGTAATGTATTACCAGACTTTAAACAGTTTCAAAATTTTTTGAAAAATAGATTTCATTCATTAGAATTCTTAGATACAAAGCCTATTTCTAATTTTAAGCATAATCAAACTTCAAAATGTCATGTTAATAATAGTCAATATATATCACAAAGTAATTGTTCTTATTGCCAAGGTAACCATAGAATAAGTTCATGCAATAATTTTGTAAAATTAGATAATAACGCAAAACGTTTGTTTATACAAAATAATAAATTATGTTTTAATTGTTTAGGAAACGGTCACAGTGTAAAATTTTGTAAAAGTACAACTTCTTGTCACATCTGTAAAAGACGACATCACTCATTACTTCATTCCAGTAGTAGTAACATGGAGCCTTTAGCATCACCTCAGGTATTAGAAGACAAACCGGAGAAGGGTAGTTTACATATTTCAAAGGGTGGGGAGCAAATCTCTTTGTTACCAACAGCAATTGTTTATGTTAAGTCTAAGAATGGAACTATCCCGCTGCGTGCGTTAATTGACCAGGGATCACACATTTCATTCATAACGCAAGCTGCGGTTCAGTTACTGGGAATCAAACGTCAAGCAGTCAAGGGTCACTTTGCAGGATTGGGCGGTGAAATTAACGTGGTTTCAAATTCCAAAACAGATCTTGTTTTGCATTCACTGTACAATCCAGACTGCACCGTCCAAGTAACAGCCTTTGTTTTAGAGAAAATAACGGGATTCCTACCTCCTCAACGGGTTTCAGTGGCATCATGGCCAATTCTAAAAGATATCAAGTTAGCAGATCCGAATTTCCATTCACCTAACAAAATTGATTTGTTGTTGGGATCAGATGTTTATGGTAATATATTAATGGAGGGTATCCGCAAATGTTCAGCAGGGTCGTTGCTAGCTCAAGCCACTATTTTTGGTTGGATTTTAACTGGAACAAATCAATCACAAGCACATTCTGTAAATATAGTTAGCATGCATGTTCAATCAGATGATTTTTTGAAATCATTTTGGGAAATGGAGAACGAGCCAAAGTTAAATCAGAAGATAATGTCAGAAGAGGAAAAGCGTTGTGAAGAAATTTATTCTGCAACTACTACACGTGATGAAAGTGGACGTTATATAGTGAAGTTACCGTTCCGGGACGAGAATCCGACTTGTCAAGGTCAGACACGGGAAGTAGCCTTAAGAAGATTTTTGAAACTAGAACAACAATTAGCGAGAAATGAAAATTTAAAAAGGGAATTTAAACAAACCTTTGATGAGTATGTGGAACTTCAGCATATGCGGCCAATTAATAGTGAAGACAGTAAGATTGGAGTGCACTTACCATACCACGCAGTAATAAGAGAGGACAAGACGACTACGAAAGTGCGCGTTGTTTTTGACGCATCCTGCAAAGGAAAAAACGGAGTATCACTGAATGAAGACCTCATGGTAGGACCGACCTTACAATCCGAGCTCCGTCACGTTATATTACGTTGGAGGACGCATCGAATCTGCCTCTCAGCAGACATTACCAAAATGTACAGGCAGATACGTGTAGGGGACGATGACGCGGATTACCAGCGTATTTTCTGGCGAGACGCTCCTGAAAAGGATCTTATCGAATATAAAATCTTGAGAGTGACTTTTGGCACGTCATCAGCGCCATATCTAGCGGTAAGAACTCTCTTACAGTTAGCTATTGATGAAGGAAGCAAATATCCACTAGTGGTAGACAAAGTAAAAAGGGACTTTTACATGGATGATTTCATGTCAGGATGTGAAAATGTAAAGGAAGCAATGCAAATATTCAATCAGTTAAATGGCTTATTAGAAAAGGGGGGATTTCAACTACAGAAATGGAAAAGCAACGACAAAGCAGTTATGAAAATGATAGAAAGGGAAGGTAAAGGGGAAAGGGTGTTAGAGGAAGGTAAAGGGATTGAGGAACAATTAATAGAAGGTAAAAACAAAATATTGGGACTTACCTGGAACCGAAACCAAGATGAATTTGAGTACGCAGTTAACTTACCAGCCATGTCTGCACCTGTAACAAAAAGAAAGGTAATTTCTGATATATCACGGTTATATGATCCACTAGGATGGATTGCTCCAAGCATAATAAGCGCAAAAATATTCATTCAAAAATTATGGATGTCGGGATTGGGATGGGATGAAGAATTACCACAAGGTTTGCTTGAAGAATGGATTACGTATCGTAAAAATTTAACACAACTTACCAACTTCCGTTTGCCTCGGTGGATGAAGAGTGAAAGTAATAATCGTCTTGTAGAAATCCATGGATTTTGTGATGCATCCAATGTGGCTTATGGTGCTGTAGTGTACTTACGCGTCGTTACTTGTGAAGGTAGAATTGAAGTTAGTTTAATATCAGCTAAAACCAGAGTGGCCCCAATTAAACAAGTGTCTATCCCGAGACTGGAGTTGTGTGGAGCTGTACTTTTAGCAAAACTCCTCGTGGAAGTGGGCACAGTACTAGATGTTCCTAAGAAGCACTGGCATGCATGGACTGATTCGGAGGTGGTATTAGCGTGGTTGAGCAGTCATCCTAGCAAGTGGAAACCTTTCATTGGTAATAGAGTAGCAACAATTATAACGCTGTTAGAGCGAAATCAGTGGTCATATGTTAAATCAGAAACAAATCCAGCCGACGCTGCTTCTCGTGGAGTTAAACCATCAGATATTCATACTCACCAGTTATGGGCAAATGGGCCAAATTGGTTGAAGCATCAAGACGTTCCATATGTAAATCCGAAGAATTTAACTACACACCTAGAAGAAAGAAAGAAGTTCGTTAACATTGCAATAGAAGAACATGATAATATCACAAACAAATTTTCATCATTAAGCAGGTTGCTACGGGTAGTAGCGTACTGCAGAAGATTCTTGAAAAAGGAAAGGGATAAAGTACCAAAGCATTTTCACCTTCTAAAAATAGAAATACAAGAAGCATTAGATTGTATCATTAAACAATGCCAAATTGAATATTTTAAACAAGAAATGCAAGACATAAGTAATGGTAAAAATATAAAAGCTAAATCGAAACTCACGTCTTTGAGTCCTTATATAGATAATGTCGGAATACTTCGTGTTGGTGGGCGGTTGCAATCGGCTCAGGTCGAAGGGGATAGAAAACATCCGATCCTAATTCCCCATGATGCCCACTTAGCGAAACTTATAGTAGGAGATGCCCATGTAAAAACTTTGCACGGGGGTCCCCTATTAATGTTAAACTATATACGTTCTAGATATTGGATAATAAGAGCTAAAAATATAGTAAAATTTCACTATAGAAATTGTGTAAAATGTACTCGTTATCGCACTCAAATTAAAAATCAATTAATGGGCCAGTTACCAGCGGAGAGAATTTCCCCATCTAGACCATTTTCATTTAGTGGCGTAGACTACGCGGGGCCCATAAACATCAGAGTCTCAAAGGGACGTGGCAACAAATCCTACAAGGGCTACATTTGTCTTTTCGTATGCATGTCAACCAGAGCAATACATTTAGAAGCGGTCAGTGATTTAACAACTCAGGGATTTCTGTCTGCATATAAAAGATTTGTAGCAAGGCGAGGTCATTGTAGCAATTTGTATAGCGACAATGGCTGTAACTTTGTGGGAGCAGCACGAGAGTTAAAGGTTTTATTGCACGATGAAAGGTCTAATTTACGAGCGGAAATTTCAGATTGGTTAGCCACAAACGGAACTCAATGGCATTTCATCCCACCTCATGCACCGAATTTTGGAGGCTTATGGGAGGCGGGGGTAAAATCAACCAAGTACCATTTGACAAGAGTCATCGGCAATTCCACGCTAACGTTTGAAGAGATCTCAACGATATTGTCTCAAATTGAAGCTTGTCTCAATTCGAGACCAATATCGTACATGGAAGAACAGGATGATATTTTGCCTTTGACTCCGGGACATTTTTTAGTGGGAGAACCTTTAGTTTTACCTCCCGACCGTAACTATGAACAGACTACACTTAGTTCTCTAAGAAGATGGCAATTGTGTCAACGTATGTTACAACATTTTTGGAGGCGGTGGTCACAAGAATACCTGTCAGGGTTGATGCAGAGGCGCAAATGGAATCGTTTAATACCGGAACCAGTGATTGGTGATGTTGTCTTGGTTAGGGAGCCTGATTTACCACCCGCCAGGTGGTTAATGGGCAAGATTGTTAAGAAGCATCCGGGCGTGGACAATGTGACTAGGGTAGTAACGTTACGCTATAAAAATTCGTACATAAAGAGACCTCTGTCAAAGATTGTAATATTACCTATAAGTAAGAATTAATTTAGTAGGTTAATATATGTACCTAAGTTTACTGATTTTCTTTCATTGATTGGGTCAAATAATGTAAGTTTGTTGCTATTGGTAATTTATAGTAAGGACTGTTGTCCTTAGTGGGCGGGTATGTTGAGAGTTTACATAGTGGCGCAACAGATGGCGCTACGGTACATCTGAATCACGCTATGGTTTGGTTCAGTGTAAAATCATAAAGGCAATTTTAATTTTTTTATTAAACATGAGGCTCAGGAATATCTAGTGTTTTATTTCTACGAGTGGCTCCAGATACTACCATTGGATATCCCTAGGCATTTTTGGGACAGGGTGGGTAATCAAGATTTTTTTTTTTCAGGAAAGCTTTCAAAACTAAGAAAAATACTTAAATTTTACGATATAATTATTATGTTTTAGGCCAATGCCATCAGTACAATAACTCAAGATGCACAATTAGCGTCTCAAAAGTGTCCTCAGAAAGAAGTGCACAATTCGAAATTGAATTGCACTTTTTTCAAATCTCTTTTGGTCATTGCTTTTCGAGTGACAAAATTAAAACGCACGTTGTTTCGTTAAAGAAAAGTACTTTATGTGGTGTGCGTAACAAAGTGTTTAGACAATTAGAACTTTAGATCTTTGAATTTTATCCTTTGGTTTGACTTAACGTTACATGTCGACGCCAATTTTTGAAGAGATATTTGTTGTGAAATGTGTATTTATGTTTTTATATATCAATTTTGAAGACACGCTTGGCTCAGTCTGTAGTGACCCTACTTGTTGTGCCAGTGGTCGCGGGTTCAAGTCCCGCTGGAGGCATTCATTTGTGTGATGAGCACGAATGGTTGTACTCCAGTCATGGGTGTTTATATTTATAATATATATGTATTTAAAGTTATATATTATGTGTAGTATATCAACTTTACTTATCTGGTATCCATAACACAAGCCTCTTAGCTTACCATGGAACTAGATGGTGCTGTGTGTTAATGTCCATAAAAAAAAATTGTTTTAGGTCACTATTTGTCTAATGTATAAGAAACCAATGGCATTCAGACAAATTACATCCCGTCAGAACGATCGTATTTAATAAAACGACCCTATTTATTATAATGTTAAATGAAACTGCGCAGGAACTCACCACGATAAATTAATTACGACAACTTTAAGATTACTAAAAGTCAGAATCGTTTAAGATCATGTTCTGTGATTCATAGCGACATAAAAACAAATTATTTAGTGCACTTACGCTGTTATTAACAGACAATATTATGGTTATTTACACGTGTCATCTATACAGATAAATAAAATTGAAGTGTCTGTTTGTAATGTCAAAATAACAGCTTTATACTAAATGCATATGGAATTATATACGGTACTTATAAGAGAAACACAATTTTTAAAATTTTTGACTGTCTGTTTGTTTCGGATAAAATCCGAAACGGCTGGACCAATTTTAACGGGACTTTCACTGGCAGATACTCTTATTTTTAATTGTATCTCATTTAACTAATAACTAACAACCTACATATATGAGTCTTTTTTTATTCTCATAATAATATTAGCTATAAGTCTATATATCTATATAAATTCAAATCAATTGCTGTTCGTTAGTTTTGCTAAAACTCAAAAACGGCTGACCTATTTGAATAACTATTTTTTCGTTTAGTTGGGGGTGTGTTAGGCGTGGTTTAAGTATAAAAAAATAAGGAAAACCCAATAAAACAGCTGGAAAATCGAAAAACTCTAACTGTTTATTTCGTACCTACGTAAATATAATAATAGTCTATCTATACGATACTACTACGTACCGTTACGTACCTAGGGAAGAAGTAAGAACCCTATCGAAACGAGGGTGAGTCGCTAGTAAAATATAAAATGTCAACTTCTATTGAATCATCTATATTTATATATATACATTCTCACAATTCATAAGAACATAAAAATAAATTAATTCAGTGCATTTATCGCAATATTTTTTATGACAAGGAAATGTGTATTTGCGTGAAATCACAGTCACGCTAAATTATGCTGAAGTGTGAAGGCAATTAAGGTCAATTTGGTTTCCTTAATCAATTCGACCCAAACATGCGCCTGCGCCACTCTTAATACACTTATGTACAGCTCCATTAGGAATCCCATAGACCACATTACTATAGATAGTATAACACTAATATAACCATTTTTTATAATTAACATAATACATTACATTTTAAAGTACAAGTAAATTCATTAAATTTAATTTTTTCAAATTTACATTATAAATCAAATTAAAAATTACAATTGTTTCGTTTTCTAAAGTAATGTTCATTTTTTTTTTTATAAAATAGTCTAAATACATTATGGCATTAAAAACTTAAACTATGGATAAATTGAAAGTAAAATAAACCTTTATAAAAAATAAAACGAAAAGCTACATCTATACATCTATATACAGATAAATAAAATTGAAGTGTCTGTTTGTACTGTCAAAATAACAGCTTTATACTAAATGCATATGGAATTTTATACGGTACTTATAAGAAAAACACAATTTTTTTAATTGTTGTCTCTCTGACTGTTTGTTTCGGATAATCTCCGAAACGGCTGGACCAATTTTAACGGGACTTTCACTGGCTCTAGCTGACTACCTTTATTTTTGAAAAAAAATAGGGTTTCGCTCAAAAAAAAAAACGTACCTAGGGATGCACCCGGGCGAAGCGAGCGTAAGTCGCTAATATAATAATAAAAATATTTTTAAATCAAAATGGCAAAACAGTAAAATAAACTAATTAATGAATTAGTTATTAATACCAAAAGCATTGGGACACTTCTATACAATAGTTAGTCTATATCTAAATTTAGACGAGTTAATACTTATGAGTAATGCTGATCATAATAGTATGACGAATTGTTGGAACCGGTAATCCAATAGATGTTTGAGCACTCACGCAGTGCAGCGATGCAGATGTCTTACAAAATGTATGTATGTATGTATATTATATATACATATGTATGGCCGCAGTATGGCAGTATGAATAATTACTTGTCATCTTAAAAGAATGTCTGTCTGTCTGTCATCTAAAAATCGATATCGATATTAAAATTACTGTTCCCATAGAGTTAGAATTTTTTAAATTTTAACAATTTTTTCCGGCGGCTATGTACCTATGTCCGTCCCTAGAATGCGATCTATGTTCTTGCAAAATTTTATCGAAATCTGTTCAGCGGTTTAAGCATGAAAATGTAACTGAGTCACTTTCCATTAACACATTAATATTATTATTTATTAGCGGCTCACCCTCGCTTCGCTCGGGTTCGCCTCTACATTGTACTAGTTAGCTAGTTTTATCTAAAAAAATAATGTTTAGGTTTATATTTAGTTCTATGACATTATGTTAATATTATTCTTTAGTCTGAAGTTGTAAATTGTAGCTTAAGCACATGGGGGCGACTAATGGGATCATTATGTATTCAATAATTAAGTCATCTATACATATAATAAAATTATAACTGATAGCTGTCTGTACATGGAAGATATTTGAGAAAAACTATTATTGAGGGTCTTTATTACCGCAATAGAACCCAAAAAAATGATTTTGAGAATTTTTGTGTTTTTCTGTACGATTGTGTACACTAACCTCAGAAACGGCTTAACCGCTTTGAGTGCGGTTTTCTCTAATGCATTGTGGTAAGCTTCACTTAACATTTTTCACAAAAAAATATTTTAATTTAAAGAATCATCTAGGAGCGAATTCGAGCGAATCGAGGGTGTGTCATTACTTATAAATAAGGTCTCTAATGCTTTACTTATTTTAAATTAAATACGTCCAATGTTCTATTTATTGCCATAAGCTACTCGCAACCAAAGCTTATAAAAAACTATTTTTCCTATTAATCATATATTGAAAACTATAAAATTTTGCTATAAAACGCAGATGCAATCTATCAAAATCCATTGAGTAATTTTTAACATAAATCATTTATTGTATTCAATCACAAATGTGTGCTAAAGCTATTATTAAAAATGTCAACGTCTGATATTGTTATGTATTCAGCCCTTTTTAACATCCCACTGTTGGGCATGGGCCTCCCTTCAATACGAGAGAGATTAGGCCATAGTCCACCACGCTGGTCAAGTGCGGGATGGCGGACTTCATATGTTTTTCGAAAACTTGCTAGGTTCTCTTAGACATGCAGGTTTCCTTACGATGTTTTCCTTCACCGTAAGGTAAGTGGTAATCATGTTAGAAATGATTCGCACATGAAAATGTCAGAGGTGCGAGACCCGGGATTTGAACCCGCTTCACTCGGTTCCCCAAGCGAGCGCGTTACCACTGGGCTACCACTGCGTTTAATTCGAACTTACGTTTATGAAAACAATGTGTGTTATGTCACTTTTTTAATTTTGTCATCCTTAAAACAATCGCCTTTGGGAGTCAGCAGCTGTAATTCACGCAATTCGGGATTAAAAAGAGCGTACAATTTCGAATTGTGCACTCTTTTTTTGAGGACACTTTTGAGACGCTGACTGTGTGTCTTGAATTTTTGTATATCAATGCGTGACCTACTATCTACTAATTAACAATAATCGTTAATCATTAGCGATTAGTAAAAAGATAACAGACGACCTTCCCCAAATACTTTCGTGATAAGATAGTGATGAAATTTAAAATGTATGTAATATAATACTTTTATATGTTCCGATGCTAATATATTATCATTAAAAGAACATTATTTTTTTAATATGACATCACTCGACATTGACAGCTAGCTAGCCAACAGCCAGTAGTGATGGAGAAATGTGCACCACCTATTTAGAAATAATTTAAAGCTTTACTATAAAATCCGTATTAATATTATAAATGTGAAAATTTGTGAGTGTCTGGATGTTTGTTACTCTTTCACGTCAGAACGACTGAACGGATCTGGATGAAATTTGGCATAGAGATATATTATAGCCTGGAATAACACATAGGTTTTTTATCCCGGAAAAATGTACGGTTCCCGTGAGATAGGTTTGTTTTTGTTTTTTAGAGGTGAATCCTAGCGAAGCAAGGGCGAGCCGCTAGTATAGAATAATGCTTGTTGTCTAAATGAAAAATGCCTGAGTTTTTTAACTAAGTTTTCATAAAATACAGTAATAACTATTATTTAATTTTCAATATAAACTTTACTAACTTAGAAATCCAAAATAGGATAAGAAATTAAAGAATGAAACTTGAAAAATGAATGAATAATGAATTAAAGAGCTATACATATTATTTTAATTATATAATATTGGATACATCGATATAATAACAATCTTAAACAATATTATATTTACTACTTATTTTGATTATTTCATGTTACGTGCATTTCACAAAGAATCAATTGATTATATCATTATAATCAAAGATTAACATAATTTTGATGATTAATATTATTTATAGTATTGCAGCTGTTTTAACAGTTATCTTGTAAATACATACGTATATTATAAAGTATTATAATATATATACCTATATATTTTTAAAACATATTTGTTACACTAAAACGGGATAGAAGTCAAAAATTGATCTTTGACTAATTTGCGAGAAGAGAATTTTTTTATGTACAGAATAGACCTATTGATCTATCGCCGGTTTAAACTAAAATACTCTACACGGTACACTCTGTGTATAATATTAATGTTCTCCCCACCGATTTCGGCCACGGCGGCCAATCTCATTGAGACTAGCCATCTGCACAGGAGATATTATAGAGCACAAGTGTATGCGCAGACACAAGTGCACTCTCTATTCCTGTCACTCTCATATTCCGGTGGGATGATTACTTGACACGACCAGTGACAATTAAGGCGTTGGACCGACGGCCTTACGTGCTCTCCGAGGCACGGGGGTGAAACACCGCCAACTTCCCATCTCAGGCTGTTACTGAGGCTTACTAAACAGATAGACTCAATAACTAAACTTGGTCCTACCTGGTACTCGAACCCAAGACACACGGTGTATACACCAAGTGTACCGTCATAATCTAAATAGGCCTGAGTCACTGCGTTATCGTTTCACTTATACAATATCAAAATACACATACACAGTATCTTTGTATCTGAGACATGATTTTTATCATACCAATTAATATAATTGGTGGCTGACGAGATAAAATCAAATAGACATGCTTTATGTACGCACAATTGTTTTTAAAAGCTATTAATAAAGTTTATAATTAAATAAATAAAACTTTCGCGGATTTATTTTGATTTTTGGTTCCCGATGTTTCGAATGCTTTACAGTAATTATGGTCACGGGAGAGACTAAGGTTTTAGATAAAATACTAAATCCATGAAAAATTTCGAAAAGATTTAAAATGTCAAACATTCGCGTAAATCTAAGAAAGTGTTTAAGTAATTAGGTTAGGTGAGATACTAAAAATAATGCATGTTAGGCACATTGCAATCATATATTTATAGAATATCATTTAAGGAAAGAATATTACATATATATCAATTGTCAGACAATAACAACGTTTACCATGGCAACGAACGTACGTACATTTTTTCGTAACGCACTCACCAGCTTACCCCCCAAGTCAAGCGTGCGTAAAGAAGTTTTACTTCAAAAACAAAATATAAATCATCGACCCATCAAGTTTCCACTATGTCCCGATCCCGCCGCTTGAAGTATACAACGCCGGGCAGTGTGTAATTTAGAACAATAAGATTATGCAGCTGTTCATGAGTAACAATAACATGTGAATCAAATCTTATCGATTACTTTCGCTAAGTAAATATGGAACAATGAGTCAAATGCTTTTGTTAATTTTTGTTGCTTACGTTTTAAATAAATGTTTTATTATTAAATTATAACATCCATTGTAATACTCTTTACTAACAGATCCTACACTCGTACTTATTTGCGTATATAGTATAGAAAAAAATACTTTCAGTTTTCCCGAATTTCCTATTTTTCTGAACAATATTTCCGTATTTTTTAGTTAAAACCTTATTCGGACTATTATGAACATTTTAAAATGAAGATTTAGAATAAATCGTTTAAACCGTTCTCAAATGAGGCCCTTACTAAAGAATAGAATGCCATTTTTATTATTTAGACCAGCAGTGTTAGACAAACGTTGTTGTTGAGATAGAGGCAGAAAATTTGGGATTACTTATGTTTCCTTTCGGAGAAATTCAATAAAATTGTAATAAAACTAGCGACTTACCCTCGCTTCACCCGGGTGCGTTCCTAGGTACATTTTAATTTTTTATGAGCGAAATCCTAACTCTTCTTCTAAAATAAAAGTAGCCTAAGTTACTCCTTATAATATGAGCTTTCTGCCAGTGAAAGGTCCGTTAAAATTGGTCCAGCCGTTTTGGAGATTAGCCGGAACAAACAGACAGACAGACAAAAAGAACAATGGCAAGTTTTTACCTGAACGTTTTTAAAGCGTCTAAGATTAGGACATATACAAAACTGAATTATTTAATTTGCTCTTTTTTTTCACGGCGTTTGTTTTACATGACAAAGCCACGAAGAAATGTTTACATAATAAGCCACTAATTGATTGTTTTTATGTACTTCCGGCTTCGACATTCATCAAAGATGATGTAAAAATTGTTGCCACAGAAGAAAATGAAATGCCGTATTTATTTTAAAATATTTTTATTAAAAGTCTTATGTACATAATTAAATAATGATCTATGTCTTGTTCATTAATCTTACAGCTTTACATATAATGGAAACATCATATGTTATGCTGTAAGTTTAATTGAAGCTATTACAGTTAGTACATTAATTAAAATAATAGTTATAGCAACACAACAGATGACAGTGAGATTGACTTGATAATTGATATTGACATATTATTTAGATTTTATATTTTATTTGTCATCCATGATTTTACGTATGCCTCTGACTACTACGTTTGATTTTGCTGTTACTGTTCCATTTTTCTAGATTATTATAAGTTTTAATTGTCGCTTTGCCCACGGACCCGATTACCTGCCCCATGCGACGACTTGTGCATTCTCTCGGACAATCGCCAGTGTATACCTACAACTAATACTGATTTCTCCTAACGGACTCAAAGTAGTACCTTGTTTCATCCATGATAAAGAAATTAAAAACGTAACTTATATGTAATGCAAACGTACTTTTTTTAATTTATCATACTTAATTTATAATATTTGATACAATAATCAGTGACAGCTGTCATTGCTAGGTAGGTTTATAACCGCAAATCATAAAATAAAAATGCTAATATCTTTTTTTTGTGACTTCCTAATAAAATAAATCTTTCTGGATAAACTTGTGTTATTTAATCCCTATCGTTTGAGCATTTTTTCATTTCAAGACGCCTCAAATAGATATCAGGTAAATCGTTGTATAGAGTCCTGCCATTGTTCTTTAAAAAATTGTGTTTTTCTTATAAGTACCGTATATAATTCCATGTTCATTTAGTATAAAGCTGTTATTTTGATATTACAAACAGACACCTCAATTTTATTTATCTGTATGGATTTGGTCACAAAATTAATGAATAGGTACATATCAAGATTACATCAACAACACCACTACTACAAAAGCTCTAACTATAGCTAAGAACTAAGAACGATCCAAATGATCTCATGAATACAAAAAAATATCAAAATCAAACTGTTTAGGAGAAAAATTACGAATACATGTACACAATAATTTTGTATAAAAAAATATAAGAAAAGTAGAAGATATTGGTTAAAAAAACTTAAAATTATGGGATAGTGGTTGAAACTTTCTAATACTAAATAACTTCCATGGTGGATAAATTAACATTAACACAAGAGGATGCTGCGTAATTTCTACTAATAGGCATTCTATCTCCGCATACCTCGCTTTTCATCAAGATAAATACCTTACGTTGTCTTGCAAAACGTTACCAACTAAAATAACTTGACACCACTAAAATATTAACTCTCAAGCATACTTATACAGTGCTAAAGATCTATTAAAACTGGTGACTGGCAAATTTAAATTGAACCTTCGAAACCGTTTGTGTTTAACTAAACTGTTCAACAGTTAGGGATCAGATTATATTTGCTATACACGTTGTCATCATCATCCGATGTTCACAGCCAACTTAAAAGGAACTTCCCAGAGATTGTTTCTATTAAAGTTGTGTATGAAGGTGTAAGCTCAAGTTATATTGGTTGTGTGATCTTATGCAAGGAACGATTTCATGGAATTTAGCAAAACTGACACGCTTGTCACGACAATACATTGAGGTATGTTTTTATGGTAATAATGCATTTAGGAAGTAAACAAGAATGATATTAGATAACTAACAGCTGTTTCACTTCACTGTTGTTGGAAAATAAATATATAACAGCAAAACAGCTTCTTTCTGAGCAATGAGGAATTTAAAACAATATAGTTGGAAGAAATGTCGCATACATATACATATACATATTTACTATTCATACTCTTACTTACATCCCTATTACTTATTATTTTGAAGAAGTAGCGTGAGAAAGCTATAGATTTCTTTTATTTTGTATAGAATAATGCCATTATTTATAATTTGTTTCAAAGATTTTAAATAAACTGTCATTTCGGATGTTTTCGTGGATTTATTTTGATTTTTGGTTCCCGACGTTTCGAAACTTTATGGCAATCGCCCCGTGATCATGATTATTTAAAACTAGCGACTTACCCTCGCTTTGCTCGGATGTGTGCCTGGATACGTTATAATTTTTTTGAGCGGAACCCTAATTCTTTTTCTAAAATAAAAGTAGCCTAAGTTACTCCTTATAACAAGCTATCTGCCAGTCAAAATAAGTCCAGCTGCTTCGGAGATTAGCCGGAACAGATAGACAGACAGTTCTTTTTAAACTTGTGTTTTTCTTATAAGTACCGCATATAATTTAATATGCATTTACTAAAAAGCTGTTATTTTGACATTACGAACAGACACTTTAAGTTTATTTATCTGTATAGATATCAAATATTCGTGTAAATCTAAGAAAGTATTGTTTCAAAGATGAGCAACTTTATCTTATTTTACACTAGCGACTCACCCTCGCTTCGCTCGGGTTCGTCCCTAGCTTGCATGTAGTAAAATGGATATGGTATGTAATACTTAAGATATGCCATCGCGGACTTTTTTGTAAACCTTTTTAAGGTGTACAATACTGTAGTACATTATTTTGATCTATCTCGTAGGATTCAGCCACCGTTTGCAATGTAAGCGCAAAAAATGTGTTTATTTACGACATCACATCTCTAAAATTATCAGTGCTCTCTCTTGACACTGTATCTATTAAAAAAAAACAAAATAAAGTTTTAAAGATCTAGGGACAGACAGCGGGAAACGATTTTGTTTTATACTATGTAGTGGTATCAAATGAAGAGCGACTAGACAATTTTCACTACAGTCATATTCTCAGTGAGTCAGTCGACTTCTTAGGCTTTCAAGTCAGTCTAAGTAGGCAAAAACAAAGGCAGGGCGTAGTTAAATACCAGTTATAGACTGTCCAGTAGCGGTTGCTCAAGACGCGTGACCAATCCGTCACCTATCGACTCCCTACAATCTTCTCGTCAACCTTCGAACATAACCTTCGCACTTTCATATTGCATCAATATTTTATTCGTACGTGTATATATTACTCTTAAACCAGTGAAAATATGGCGAATTGTCATAGACCCGAGCGTACAGGTTCGATTTCTGCGGGTGTCGTTTCTTTCAGTCGAAACCACTCCTATTATGGTATTGTCTTATATATAATAAATTCCTTTTTTGTGAACTTTTTTAAGCTTTTTTTGTATATATTCCGATATCTTATTTTACAAAACGACAAAATTTTAATTAACCTTGTATTATAACTTATTAACTCTAGAAAAACAAAAACAAATCTGTCCCACGAGAACCATTATTCCGGGATAAAAAGTAGCCTTTCTGGTAGTTATTTTTCTGGGATAAAAAGTAGCCTATGTGTTATTCTGATATATGAGCTATATTATTGTAAAGTTTAATTAAAATCCATTCAGTACCTACCTAGTTTTTGCGTGAAAGCAACGTCCATATCACAAACTTTCGCAATTATAATATTAGAAGGATTCACTAAAAACACATATTGGTCTACAATTTTCGTAGATAACACGTAACTTATACACAAAAAAACACGACACGCGAATTGAATGCTTCCTTTTTTAACTTGGTCAAATATTACTTAACTATGCAATCAAAGATTATAGTTTCAAATGCTTAGCTTAAGAACTATGTAAATGAAATTAAAATTTCTTAACTATCAAACAAATAAACCTTGAACTCTCGTCATTACTTTCATTGAATATATTATAACATAAACGTAACCTATTGATTTGCATAAAGCTTAATGCAAGTAGGTAATATTGACCCAGAAAGAATATTACCATTTATCCGATACTACCGGTTTACCATCACTTCTCTCAGGTGACCTATGTATCTATGTATGTATGTACTAGCGACTCACCCTCGCTTCGCTTCGGGTTCGTCTCTAGACAAAAACAACTCTATCCCACGGGAACCGTAAATTTTTCCGGGATGATATATAGCCTAAAGCCTTCCTCGATAAATGGACTATCCAACACAAAAAGATTTTTTCAATTCCATTCAGTAGTTCCTGAGATTAGCGCGTTCAACCAAACAAACAAACAAACAAACAAACAATCAAACAAACTCTTCAGCTTTATAATATTAGTATAGATTTAGACCTTTTTAACGTCCCACTGCTGGGCACGGGCCTCCCTTCAATACGAGGAGGATCAGGCCATAGTCCACCACGCTGGCCAAGTGCGGGTTGGTGGACTTCACATGTCTTTCGAAAACTTGCTAGGTTCTCTCAGACATGCAGGTTTCCTCACGATGTTTTCCTTCGCCGTAAGGCAAGTGTTAATCATGTTAAGAAATGATTCGCACATGAAAATATCAGACATAAACTTTCGCAATTATAATATTAGTCTGATTATAATCTATACTATAATATTATAAAGAGGCAGAGTTTGTTCAAACGTGATAATCTCAGGAACCACTAGTCCAATTTGAAAATTTCTTGTTGCATTAGATAGCCTATTTATCCTATACATCATCATGCTACTACTCAAGGGATACGAGCAGTAATCATAAATGTCAACAAATCGGGCAGACTTCCATACATTATTGTAAAACTATATAGGCATAATTGGGACAGACCCGAGCGAAGCGTGGGTGAGTCGCTAGTATAACAGCTATCAATTAAATTACTTAAGTTTAAAAATTAATGTCAATTCACACTTAGAAGTTTGAAAGGGAAAGTTATTTTATTAAGTTGTTCAAACATAATAGCAGCTTTTATCTTCGTAGTTCACTTGTAATTTTCGAAGGAACAATTCCGCCCTTGCTCGATAACTTGTTACCTATCTGTCGGTACATATTTTGTTATAAATTAAATCTTACATCTATTACCTTTATACTGCAGCTTCAACTGCCTCGGTGGTGTAGTGGCTAGCATGTACGGCTGCACATCCTGAGGTCCTGGGTTCGAGTCCCGGGTCGGGCCAAGTTTAGTTATTGAGTCTTTCTGTATAGTAAGCCTCAGTAACAGCCCGGAGTTGGGAAGTTGGCGGTGTTTCACTCCCGTGCCTCGGAGAGCACGTAAAGCCGTCGGTCCTGCGCCTTAACTCTCACCGGTCGTGTCGAGTACTCGTCCCACCGGAGTATGAGAGTGACTGTGTAATAGAGAGTGCACTTGTGTCTGCGCGTACACTTGTGCACTATAATATCTCCTGCGCAGTTGGCTAGTCTCAATGAGATTGGCCGCCGTGGCCGGAATCGGTCAGGAGAACCTTACCTTACTGTAGCTTTAACTAAAGTTCCCCGTGTTTCAGACTATTATAAATGAGAAAGCTTTTACGTGTGTGTATGTTCGTTTCTCTTTCACGCTAAAATTGCACGGTAAAGCTGGATGGTTTTGGATAAAATTTAGTACACAGATAGGTTATATTTTTAGGCATCTTTTTAGGGTTCTGTACGAAAAGGGTAAAACGGGACCCTATTACTAGGACTTCGCTGACCGTCCGTCTGTCTGTCTGTCCGTCTGTCACCAGGCCGTATCTCATGAACAGTGATATTTAGACAGTTGAAATTTTCACAGATGATGTATTTCTGTTGCCGCTATAACAACAAATACTAAAAAAACAGAATACAATAAATATTTAAGGGGGCTCCCATATAAAAAACGTGATTTTTTTGCTCGTTTTTGCTCGATATTGATAACGGCAACAAGTAGACGCTAGAAATATTGACAGAATATTTAGTTATATATTCACTTTAAAAATAAATAATCAAATTAAAATAAAACAAATATTTAAGGGGGGCTCCCATACAACAGACATGATTTTTTTTGCCGTTTTTATAGATAATGGTACGGAACCCTTCGTGCATCGTGATTCCGACTCGCACTTGGTGTCTGGTATAGGAATCAAACTTCTGATGGGTTCAGTGAGCCACACTACCACTGATACAAGAGACATACATCTATCGGACTTAGAAAGCCAAAAGAATCATACTTTCAAGCGTGCAATCACAACAGCCTTACTTCAGGTTAACAATTTTCGCATACAATATTTACATAAACAGTCTATGGCATGTTAATATCTAATTGTGAAAGTGTCTGGTAGTTCGACCGCGTGACCCTAATGACCTTCGTTTATAACGCTACCGTGAGAGGCATGAACAGATGAATAAATTTATGTAAACAACTACTAAAATAATTTATTACAGCAATTCTGCAATAACTTACAAGTAACTATGAAACATCATGTTTCGGGATGTCACTTTGATGTCATATTTACGTTGTACTGCTCTTATTATTATTTATTACTTTGTACTTATAGGCAGTGGTAGCTCAGTGGTAACGCGCTCGCTTGAGAAACCGAGTAAAGCGGGTTCAAATCCCGGGTCTCGCACCTCTAATATTTTCGTGTGTCAATCATTTCTAACATGATTACCACTTGCCTTACGGTAAAGGAAAACATCGTGAGGAAACCTGCATGTCTGAGAAAACCTAACAAGTTTTCGAAAGACATGTGAAGTCCGCCAATCCGCACTTGGCCAGCGTGGTGGACTATGGCCTGATTCCCCTCGTATTGAAAGGAGGCCCGTGACCAGCAGTGGGACGTTAAAAAGGGCTGAATACTTGTACTTAGACTTGTAAAGGGTAGTGGTAAAGTGCTTGGGAAATCAAGTGAAACGGATTTGAATCTCCGACCGATAGTTTCGTAAGCCGTGGTCCGAACCTCGCAGGTGTCCTTACGAAACTAATTACTAGGTAGGACTTTTTGTCCACCTCAAAAGCTCGGTGACACTGTCAAGGCCAGTAGGGCCAACAGCACTACACATTCCAAAAAAAAAGGGTTTGAATCCCGAGCCTCGAACCTATAGTATTTTATGAGTAAATTATTTTCAACATGATTACCACTTGCCATACGATGAATGAAAATATCGTGAAGAAACCTGTATGTCTGAGAGAACATAGCAGTTTTCGAAAGACATGTGAAGTCCGCCAACCCGCACTTAGCCAGCGTGGTGGACTATGGCCTGATAACTGCCCTCGTAAAGAAAGGAGGCCCGTGCCCAGCAGTGGGACGTTAAATAGGGCTGAATACATACATACAAATACATGTAAATTATATGTTAATATAAGGTACGGTTAATCACTTTTGATAAGTTTTTCTATGAGGGCTAGAAGAGACCTATTGGGATAAGTTTTTATCATCATAACTCGCAACTTGCAAGTGAAGCAAACTAAACCTATTAATAAAACATGGTTAAATATTCAAAATTCAACGGACACGTAATACAAAGTAAGATACGCCTCTGTATTTGAAAAATTTACATTTTTAACGTCCTTGGTTGGTAAAAAAAACCGGTCGAGCAAGTAATCGCAAAATTTTAAATAACTTACCGTTTTACGTTTGTGTATATTTTATTAACAATTAGAAACTAAAACACTGTTTTGGACGTTAGTTTTGTTACGCTTCTGCATAATATTTGGATTTTACATTTAAGATTTTGGATTTTTAAGATTTAATACGTATTGTGTAGTGTCATCAGTGATTTTCAAGAAGACACTGTGTAAAATAAGTGATTGTTTTTTAATGTTTAAAAAAAAATTAAATAAACGATAAAGGTAAGGTAAAATATAGAAATTTTTAATTTTTCACGTAAAATTGTTGTTGATTTTTAATCTATTTTAGAATTATTTGGCATTTTGTGGTTTTTGACTGAAAAAACGACGATAAAGAATTAAAAAAAAATGTTTAGTACATTATTCATTTTCGTTATAGTAAAAGAAGTAGTAATATCTATAATAATATTATAAATATGAAAGTTTGTGAGTATGGATGTTTGTTACTCTGTCACGCCAGAACGGCAGAACGGATCGGGATGAAATTTGGCACAGAGATAGATTATAGTCTGGACAAACCCATAAGCTACTTTTTATCCCGGAAAAAAGGTACGGTTCCCGTGGCATAGGTTTGTTTTTGTTTTTCTAGAGGCGAACCCGAGCGAAGCAAGGGTGAGCCGGTAGTAAAGCTAAAGTTATTTGTAAAAGTAGCAATTAGTATAAGTATAGCTCAAAAATAGGTAGGTTAGCAGGTTATTAAATAATATATTATTTAGTAGCGTTTTCCCGTGGTTCCACACGCGTAATTCAATTATGTATTACTATATCTTAAAAAAATTATAGCCTATGTGTTACTCTGATGTACAAGTTATATTATTGTAAAGTTTCATCAAAATCCGTTTACTAGTTTTTGCGTGAAAGAGTAACAAACCTCCAAAGTCCAAATAAAATCCTTCTATTCATAAGAATTTTTGCAGCAGAGATTAATATACCTATCTATATACAGGATATGCTATGTCTGTCCCGATTATTTCCTACATATATTTGTTACATATGGTTGAATTCGTTGAACCCTTACAGCCTGAAAAGATTAACAAACACTCTGAAGCACAAATTGCATTTACAATATCAGTGTGACTAAAAAGAACTTAATTATTATTACCAACTTACCCTCGCTTCGTACGCCCCTAGAGACGATTTAATTTTTTTTTCTGTAATAAAAGTAGCCTAAGTTATTCTTATAACATCAGCTATCTGCTGAAGAAACTCCCGTTAAAATCAATCCATCAGTTTCGGAGATTAGCCGGTACAAACAGACAGACAGACAAAAATTTTAAAAGTTGTGTTTTTCTTATAAGTACCGTATATAATTCCATATGCATTTAGTATAAAGCTGTTATTTTGACATTACAAACAGACACTTCAATTTTATTTATCTGTATAGATGTATGGATAAACATAGTCACGTGAATTTACTATCTCACATTTACCATTTATTTGCCAATGTAATGCAATAGCATTGAAATGATTTAATATTTTAGAGCAAAATAAGGCATTGACCTTATATCGGTATTAGATTTCGCTATAATCATCTGTAGACAGACACAGATGAACATACCGAAGTGGTACGTGCGTACAACAAACATAACCTACTGAAAATAAAACAAAGTAATATAATATTATTATATATATTTTTAGTTAGATATTAATTTATTGCTTTATAATTTTTAATGGCGAGACTTTCAATTTTAGTGCTTAATAAAACTTTTTTAAGTTTTAACTACATAATTGCACTGAAACCCGTTATACACCTAAGATTATTTTAAGCTCATAGATTGGCTGGATTCCTCTGAGAAGAAATCCACTTTTACTCTCATTTTTTCTATATTTATGTAAAAAAAAACATTTAGTTTTAATAGTAAACGCTTAACTATTTTACTTTTACTGTTACAAAACACTAATTATTAGTAAAAAAAAAAATATTTTTATTAAAAACATAATATTTTTTCCTTCCACAATACTTTTTATTCTAAGGTTTTGAACTTATTGACGTATGACGCGAAACTGCCACTTGACCGGCACGCCTTGTTTGGCAAGTCGAACAGATTCATACTTCGTAAATATTGAATCATATAAATATATATATATTTTATATTTCTACACTAGCGATTAACCCTTGCTTTACTCAAATTCGATCTACTCTAAATACAGTCTAATTGGATTGAAATAATACACAGGTATAGATAGAGTTTGGAGAAGACCTTTGCCGATTGGCAAACAGATCTGCAAAAAATAAAAAAGCAGCAAATACTAGAATAAGTTTTAAATTTGCTTTAAGTTTTTGAGCTTTCTTACAAAAAAAATGTTATTAGGTTTAGTTGATCTGAATAAAGGCTATTATTATTATTATTATATAGATAGAGTAATCTATGACAGTATTGGTCCTATAAACTATAGTATATATGCCACCAAGCTTTGCTCGGCGTTGTTTTTCGTAAAATTGAGTGTTTTAGGGAAAAATATAAAAATAGCGTTTTTTTTTTAGAAAATACACCTATATAGATAAACTTAGAAAGCAAAACCTCATCTAAATACAAAATTTGAGTCAAATCGTTAGAGCTGTTTTCGAGATACAAAATTAAATATACATATATACAACAATTGCTATTTGTATACAAGAATTGCTCATTTAATATTTGAAATTTAATTTTTATATTATAAGACAAATCTACAAACTCTTAATTCACTTTTGTGATCGTATCGTAGAAGGAACTGTTATTATTTATTGTTTATACTAGCGGCTTACCCTCGCTTTGCTCGGGTTCGCCTCTAGAAAAACAAAAACAAAACTCTCCCCCGAAAAAAAAAATATATTGATAACAATAACACTTGTAAATAGCTATTAAAAAAATCTGTTGATAAACAGAGGAGAAAAACTCACAAAAATATTTTGTTGGCTTGGCAAAATAAAGTTTTTATTTGAAATTGGAAACGTTGCAAGAAATATTGGAATATTCCGGAGAAACTGGAAGTGCCTTTCCTTCTTTTTTCAGGAGTTTTAATTTTTGTTTGAAATCACAGACTTTATTAAAATTTTGGATCGGAAGCAGTTATATTATAACTACGTGTCATTGACTTCCAATAATATTGAATTACAATATAATCGTCACTGTTCTATGTCTACTGATGTGTGACTCGAAATGAAGACTCGTTGTTATGATATGTGAGGGCTGTCCAAACTAAAAAAAAAAAAAAAAATTTGAAGTTATACTTTTGGCACGTTTGGAAAAAAAATTGAGAGTAAAGTTTTTACGATGCGCGCGCACATTGACAGCCAAAAAGCGACATGATGAAGTTAGCTGAAAGCGACATGATGAAGTTAGCTGCATTCCTTTTACAAACAAATATTTGTGACATACGAGATGAAATCTTTAGCTATTTTTGTTCTGTTACGCCAAAGAAGTATAACTTACGTGCGTACATAACGTACACGCACACGTTTTGTTTTTTGAAGTTGTAAATTAATTTTTACTAGTACTTAAAATAATGAGAAATTTTAGACGACCCCAATTTTTAATATTATATGTATGTGTATGAATTGAATACATTATTTTAACCGACTTCAAAAATAGGATATACCATGTACACTATTTGTATGGACGATTTTTTGTGCATACTATGCAATTCGCTAATCCTAAACTAATTCTTTTTTAATGAATACTCGTAGGTCATAACCTCACGGATAGGTTTATCTAAGAAAAAATATAATTTAATAGCTTTAATATTCTTATTGAAATAATATTAAAATTGTCTGAAGATGTGTATTTTTTTAATATTAACAATCTCCTCGCTATATTTTGAAGGTTAAATCTTAAATTCAAAGTACAAGGATAATGATAAAATGAATGTACACGTAATTATATTATGATGATGCGTACATTTATATAATAAAAAAACCATTAGGCGCCCTTATGCCCCCCGCGCGCCTTATTTTATAGTTTCATTGTGTTATATGTAAAAGGAAACAAATATTAATCATAATATAATCTATATATAAATAGGCAAAGACAAAACAGTTCAGTATGTAGCCCCCCCCCCTTCTTCTCCCTCCCCCAACGTGCGTTCATCTTGTCGTGGTGGGAGGGCTCATTAACGTCCGGCAGTTCAGCCGGACGCGAAGCCAAGAAACGCACTGGAAGGTGGCTCACTTCACTGGGCCGTCTGTTATGCGGGTACTATGCTATGCTCGTGGTACTTCTCTGACGGCAGAGTGGAACGTTGGAGCAACCCCATGGCTGTTGAAGTCTGTTTCGGCAGACCTGCCGTCGAAGTTTGTGTCCATGATCCCCCTGGGGGAGATTTTGTTGGATTTTAGTGGGCAGTACTGGCTTTAACCCCCTGTACGTCTACAGGTGGTATACGTAAATACATTTCCCAACATTAAAAAAGGTACATAATGTACCTATAGATATCTGACGCAAAAAATTGTCGAATTCAAATTTCAATTAAACGACTTCATTTTCTGGAATTTTTTATTTTCATACAAACTCAAGTTCAACTTTATAAAAAATCATTTCTACCGAATATCCCAAATTTTCGTGCCACTTTAACAATTTTATATCCTTAAATCTGTAATCGAATTTGTTCACCTTCAACGTTTCTTTCATTCGAATTCACTTGACCAGCATTGTGGACTATGACCTGATCTCCCTCGCATTAAAGGGACGTGTTTAGCAGTTAGCAGTACAGTAGGACGTTAAAAAAGGGCGCATTACTGCATAGTTACATAATAAACAGGTAGAATATGGAAAAATATTATTTACTTAACTAACATAAAAAGTAAACCTGCATACATTTCAAGTAACTAGATTGACAAGGAACTTAACTATTTCAATAAGCTCTTTGTCTTTTTGTTTACATATTTGTACATTCTGTAACATGTACTTGTTAATGGTCGTACATATAAATTTGTTTACCATTTTGTGTAAAAGATTTTTAAGAAAAAGCTGTTGGAAAATGTTAAACCATGTTTTGAATAAAGCTCTCGGATTTTTTCGCTGTTTTTTTTTTTTTTTTGGTTCTTGACGTTTCGAATGCTTTACAGCAATCATGGTCACGGGACACCTGGTTCCTTGAAAAGATAGTTTTTAAATTTTAATATTAAAGAAAACTTCCTCAAATTCAATTATTGGATAATAAAATCAAAATCTTTATATTTTTTGAAAGGATGATGTTTTTGGATTTTTGACGGAATTTTAAATTTTGATATTAAGCCTAAGCTATCTATGATTTAAATATTATATACATATTTTGAACCAATTAATAATTAATAAATACGTATAATTTGAGATTAAAAGCATATAATAAGTAAAACTAAAGTATTCTATCACTTATTACACATTTTTCGAGAAGAGACTCAAAAACAATTTATTATAACCGGAAGCTATTTAAGGTGCGTGTTAACAGACTTCTCCTGGGCTAATTCGCTAGATCATAGACCTTATCTATATCTTCAAACTAAGATGAAGGTCAAGAGTAAACCCATTTATGTATGTACCTATGTATCTATTCAGCCCTTTTTAACGTCCCACTGCTGGGCACGGGCCTCCCTTCAATACGAGGGGAATCAGGCCATAGTCCACCACGCTGGCAAAGTGCGGATTGGCGGACTTCACATGTCTTTCGAGATCTTGTTAGGTTTTCTCAGACATGCAGGTTTCCTCACGATGATTTCTCCCAAGTGGTAATCATGTTAGAAATGATTCGCACATGAAAATATCAGAGGTGCGAGACCCGGGATTTGGCGGGTCCAAATCCACTCACTCGGTATTCCAAGCGAGCGCATTACCACTGCCTTAAACTCAATAAACCCATTTATAATAAAAAAAGGATAAAAAACCCATTAAAGCATGATAAATAAATATAATAATAATCTTTTTAAATATCGATTGCTAGTCAAAGTACGTATAGAATTTAATATCAGTTCAATAAACTACAAAAATGTGAGCCAAAAAACCACTCAAAATGCTTTACCAGACGCGAAACGTGATGTTAATTAATTTATAAGCCATTGTTTTGGACTAATTCGTCCGTCCGTCTGTGTCGAGGGCATTGTGTGCTAATATACGTGCGTCGTAAGGACGTTCATATGTTTATACGTATGTAGAAATAAGCATTTGTATTAGTATTATAATAATATGTAAAGTTTATTTTTTTATATGCTCTACATCTTCTTAGTTCTTACCCGACTGCGACGTAGCCCGTAGGGTTATATGTTTATTAATTTAATTATTCAATTTTGACAATTCTTGCCAAACTTCTTTCTCACCATACCCCCCCCCCCCCTCTACCTTTAACTAACAATTTAAAAAATAAACATATCCTTCTGCCTTTATAAGCGAAAGATACTTTTTTTTATCTCTTAATATTAAATGAGCAGTTCTTGGTTTTTAAATGTTATTTAAAAAAAAACAACACAACACACTGCTATTATTATTCAAGACTTTTATATTTGTTCCATTGTTGACAATGTTATATAGTTAAAAATGTTATAAAGACACTAAATCATCGCAAACATTAGATTGTGGATTATATAATACTAATATTTTTGCCGCCTATAGAAATATTTATGAGGACTATTATAATTTAAGTAAAAAATAACTTTCCTTTGTCATACATATATACATGTACATTGTAGGTGTTTACCAAAAAATAAGAAAAAATACCACTCGAGTAGGTCACAGTTCAGAAGCAGATTTCACTATGTGGGCGGACGTATGTCGTCTCAAGCACTAACATCATTACCATGAGAACCACTTAAATTAAATATGCACTTAGGTTCAAAGTTAACGTTGAAGTAAACAAACAGTTGGTAGTGGTAGCCCAGTGGTAACGCGCTCACTTGGGAAAGCGAGTGATGCGGGTTCAAATCCTGGATCTCGCACTCCATTTATAACGTGATTACCACTTGTCTTAAGGTGAAGGAAAACATCGTGAGGAAACCTGTATGTCAGAGAGAACCTAGCAAGTTTTCGAAAGACATGTGAAGTCCTCCAACCAGCATTTGTCCAGCGTTCAGCGGCCTGATCCCCCTCGTATTGAAGCTTGTGCTCAGCACTAAAACATAAAAAAAGGGCTGAATACAATACATAGTATTGGGCCCTTTTTAACGTTCCACTGGGCATGGGCCTTCCAAATACAAGGGAGATCAGACCTTAGTCCACCACGCTGTACGAGTGCGAGTTGGCGCAATTCATACTGGAATGGACTTCATTGGAATTGGACTTCACTGGAATGGACCGCAATTCATGGACTTTACCTGTCTTTCGAAAACTTGCTAGATTCTCTCAAACATGCAGGTTTCCTCACGACATTTTCCTTCACCTTAATAAGTATTCACCTGATAAGTGGTGGTCGTATTGGAAATAATTCGCACATGAAAATATTAGAGAAATATTTGTATCCGTAATGAAATTTAATCGTTATTGAATTTATCAAAAAAGGTACTTAATAAAAACGTTATCAAAAAGATCTAATAGTCTCTAAATTGTAGCATTGCATAATTAATGGACCACATTCTGTTATCATTCAGGGGGAGCTTATCTAAGTAATTTTGTTTGTCCCTGATAAGAAATGAAAAATGCGTTCATTGAACTTTATGATAAAATACACAGCAATCTATATTAGTAAGTAGCAGTCTAGTATAGAAAGATGTAATAATGTATATTTGTATTTCTATACTTTTTAACATTGAAAATGTTTTTTTTTTTTGGCACTTCGGTACAGGCCCGCTTTTCAGCGAAAGTGCGACATCGCCCTGGTGTCGTGGGTTTTGGGACTACGTAGCTGATTGGGGTTTCAAAAGACACGTTTTAACGACGGCTTTAAAATGCAAAAAAAATTTTTTTGAAAGAACTCAAAAACTTTTTTTTTTAAATTGAAAAATAAATGTGAAAAATGCGATTGTTTTTCGCTCGGTGTCGATAAGAAACAAAATTCATATCTCAACAACGAAATGAGATATCGAAAAAATAAAAATAACCCCTAAAGATATGACTTTGGGCTACATTAAAAAAAAATTGTTTGTCATGCCAAAATAACAAGTTTTTACTAAAAACATTCATATGTACATATAAAAGTATATACGGTACTTCTAAGAAAAGAACAATTTTTAAAACTTTTGTATGTCTATGTGTTTGTTCCGGCTAATTCCTGAAAAGGCTGAACCGATTTTGACGGGATTTTCACTTAAAAATAGCTGATGCTATAAGGAGTAACTTAGGCTACTTTTATTTTAGAAAAAGAATTAGGGTTCCGCGCAATAAATCAAAACCCATGAAATTGTGAACAAAATCCGAGTACCTAGACGCACCCGAGCGAAGCTATTTTTAATTAATAAAAATAATGAGTCTTAATGCTATAATGTCTTGTGTATCTTAAGCACTAGTTAGTTACCTATGTTCCTCTTGCTCCTTGAAGCATAACATAAAATTCGTTTTTGTCTAAGTTTTTTCTTTATTATGATAAAAACTGTTAGATATTTATAATTATTTAGAATTATTTACTTCTTAAAGTATATCAATATTTGTATATTTTTGTTATGTTTGTTAATTTTTATATTTTTGTAGTTAAAAAACATGTAATATTATTATATTCGATAAATTTATTATCACAAGCTCGATCATGAAACATCTTTTCGACAGTAAATCGCACAATTGCGTAAAATATGAAGATACATTTAACTACTATAGCGACATACCCTCACTTTACTCGGGTACATCCCTAGATACCTAACAGTAGCCTATAGGCTGTTCCTTTTTTTTAATGTTGGGAAATGCATTTACGCATACCATCTGTAGATATACAGGTGGTTATGTGGGATTCATTGGCTAGAAAAGCCAGTAATACCCACTAAAACCCAACAATACCTCCCCCGTCTTAATGGGGCGTCGCAGGATCAACTACGGCGCCCCGACGGCAGGTCTACCGAAGCAGACCATAACAACCATGGGGTAGCTCCACAGTATACCATATAGTAGTACTAGGAGCAACCCGCATGGTACACCGCCTACCGAAGTGGACCACCTCCCTGTGCATTTCTTAGCTTCGCGCCCGGCTGACATGCCGGTCGCTAATGAGCCCCATCACCACGAGAAGGTGAACGTACATTGGGGGGGAAGGCTGTTTCTTTAGGTCAACAAAGGTCAACCAGGAGAAACAAACAGACACACAAACATACACACACACAAACATACACACACACATACAAACATTCCCATTGCTATATTAATTAAGATAAGTACCTACTATTCTTGCTGTTTTAAAAGAATTATAATTTAGGCCAATTGTTCTGAAGGATAATGCCTTCTTTATTTATCTTTTGAGGCAGTAGATTAAATTTCACCTTAACTTTGAGGCCAAGAAAATTTCCTTATGTTCTGTAAATGACTTTGTTTTGATAACAGCTGACTAATGAGTTACTTTCAAAATTGAAGTGGGATTGTCAATATATTGAAAAAAACCTTCTTTGCTAATTATAACGTAGTCTCTCATTAGTCTCTCCCGTGACAATGATTGCTGTAAAGCAATCGAAACGTCGGGAACCAAAAATCAAAATAAATCCGCGAAAAAATCCGCAAAGATAGTTTTATTTAAATAAATCTATTTCGCGTATTTACTTTGATTTTTGGATGTCTAACCTTGGAATGCTTAAATTTTTTTTAGTCTTGAAAAGGTTTTATTTACCTATTATACATTACATTTTAAAAGCGGAACATCTAAACAAAGCTCTAGTTATTAGTAATCGATGTATTTCTAGAAAACTACTAGGCACATACACCACATATTTGCTAGTATTTATATAATTTAAACATTTATTTGACCATAGCGCACTCGATCATTGAATAACGACCGTGAGACGCGCGTTTTTGACCTACATCCTACATGTCCACATCTGGCGCCTTACAAACTCGATAATGATTGTTCCACACTAACTTCTATGCGATACAGATATGTTTTCGAAGCGACATAAAAGTAGCAAAAATTTTAAATAATTAAAATTTTCTTTTTACTTCTCTTGGTATTGGATATATCGACATTTTGGAATTTGGACGAAAAAAACTTGTTTAAATATTAATATATGTTTAAATTTTATTATCGAACAATCTCTTTCGTGTCTTCTCCATTCTGAGAGAGAACATTATAATGTCACGTGACATTAGCGAAGTAATCTGTGTTCAACTAGCACGCTTTGAAGCCATCAACAAAGAATTGAATTGAAATTCTATAATCATATAAAAATGATATTTTAAAATAAATAATAATAATAAATATGTTGGGACATTAACACAGCACCATTGAGTTCCATGGTAAGCTACGGGGCCTGTGTAATGAATACCAGATAGTTGATACACTACATATATATAACTTTAAATACATAAATATTATAAATATAAACACTAGCATTCATGCTCATCACACAAATGAATGCCAGCGGGACTCGAACCCGCGACCGCTGATATAGCAAGTAGGGTCATCACAAACTGAGCCAAACGTGTCGTCAAATGAATTATTCTATTTAATATTTATTATAAAATTCTAACTTTATACAAGTTTATGAATTAAAAAAAATATCACTATAGTGTCGTCATGAACAATTATTAAGCCATTATTTTTTTAATCCTACATAATATAAGTTTCAAAAAAAAATACAGCCGAATTGAGAACCTCCTTTTTGAAGAAATCGGCTAAAAATGATGAAAGGTAATTCGATCACTATACAGATTCATGATTCTTGATTTCTAATCTCAATGGTACGAAAAAACAAATCAAAATGACATCTAAAAAACTCATCTCGATAACAATACTTTAAATCAAAATGGCAGCTAATAAAGCATTTACATTGGATGCGTCTCTTAAACAAGTATTAAGACTATGTAAATAATATGGTTTACGTTAGTATTTAGACATCAGTTACTTATTGTTGCTCGTTACTTACGACACTGTAACAGTAAAGGATTTGCGCTTGGAATTTATTAATGACTAGCGATTCACCCTCGCTTCGCTCGGTTTCGTCCCCAGGTTGCTTCCCAAAACAAAATAATTTAATTTGGTTTTAATTTTTTTTTCGTGGGACCCATTATTTTTCTAAAATAAAAGTAGCCTAAGTTACTCCTTATTTAGGCCCGTCAAAATCGGTTCAGCCATTTCAGAGATTAGCCGGAACAAACAGACAGATAGATAGACAAACAGACAGATAGACAGACAGACAAAAATCGTAAAAAATGTTGTTTTGGTACATGTACCGTGTATACGTCCATATGCATTTAGTAAAAAGCGGTTATTTTAATATTATAAACAGACACTTTAATTTTATTTATCTGTATAGATATGTTGGGACATTAACACACAGCACCATCTAGTTCCATGGTAAGCTACGAGGCCTGTGTTATGGATTCCAGATAGTTGATACACTACACATCAATTCGGATGTTTATGTTTTTTTTATGTATTGTTCAGGAATAACTCCGTCATATATAGATGGATTTGCAAAATTCTTTTTTTTTTCACTTGAAATTATGGTTGAATTTTGAACACTGGACCAACATTATTTATGCTAAAGGATCTTATATAGTTTTCTGAAGTCATCTATACTATAATATTCTAAAGCTGAAGAGTTTGTTTGTTTGTTTGGTTGAACGCGCTAATCTCAGGAACTACTAATCCGATTTAAAAATTCTTTTTGCATAATATAGCCCGTTAACTGAGGAAGGCTATAGGCTATATATCATCCCGGAAAAATGTACGGTCCACGTGGGATAGATTTGTTTTTGTCTATGGACGAACCCGAAGCGAAGCGAGGGTGAGTCGCTAGTATCCCATAAAACCCACAGCTTTTAAAAAGATAAAGAAAGTGAAAATACATACCCTACATAAAATAAAGATACACTTGCATCATAAGAGGTAAAACGTCAACTTTTCATATATTCATTACGGTTAACTATAGAAAGTTCGAATTCGTCTATGGGTGTATTCACCATAAAAGTATTTAAACATATTTAGCCTACTTACCCGTCATTACGGCGTACAAACAAAGCGGAAATGATTCCTTCTGTTTGTCTATTTGCTCTGACCTCCTAAACTTGAAGGTTTTGTATATCGTACGTGTATTTTATTCCGCTTAGATTTGTTTAAATATGTTTAAATTAGCCATGAAGTACATAATAATATTTACTTAAAACATAAGAATTATCATAATCCTTTACAAATAGTTATTATGTAATAGAGGACTCTGGCTGCTCTCATGCACATCTACGAAATAGCTCTTGCGACTTGATACAATAACATCGACTTTTTTTATATTAGGCTGGAGCGAAAAAAAAATTTTTTTTCTTAGTTTGGAGGTAGAATTTGTAGCTTATAAAAAAGCTTTTTTTTACTCAACATTTTGAGGTGCTCCACTGATTTTTAAAATAAATGATTAAATTAAATTTTTTGTTTGATTGATTTTCTTTTTCCACGTGATTATCTTCAAAAACATTCTATAGTCGTCAATTCTTGAATGATTTTGTACTTCGCTAAGCAGAAATAAGCAGAATACCGTATATATAGAAGTATAGAAGTAAGGTAACATTCACATAAAAAAGTGCACTTTTACTTATAATATTAGTATAAGATGTGTTTGCTGAGATAAGCAAAATTAGTGAAAGTGTCATTACTAACCGTAGTTCTAGGTCATATGACTAGTTCGATAAGACTTACTCGTTTGTGAAATCGGTTAAACAAAAGCTGGTATTTTAAACTGCTATACACTTGTAAACGTTTTCTCTGTTACTTTAAATACTTACTTGCCCAAATTAAATATTGTATTAGAGTTTAGTTTGAAGGGAATAGAATAAAAGTTATATAAATATTGATTGAGTTTGTTGCTGTTGTTAGTATAGTAAATTTTTTGTCATAGGCCCTTGTTTTGCTAAAGTTTTCCAAAGTAAATTAGCACCTTTTGATATATTGTCATACAAAACCTATATCACTAAATGGCTTATCTATTATATTAAAAATACGTTCATACATTCTTTAGTTTATGAGTAGAAGAAGGACAAACTTACAAACACTTTCGCATTATTACAAAAGATATTTTAGTTTCGTTTGCTGCAAAAGTATCTATTTATTTAGATTTTTCAAATTATTGTTAGGTATATATATATATATATATATATATATATATATATATATATATATATATATAGAATATATTACCATGTAATTATATATTATATAATTACATTCTAATATATTCTGTAATAATTTTTTTTCTAAACACATTATATAATCATATTATATATTTTAATTTTTGTTTCAGATTTTATTTTGGGGCCATGATATAAAATATTTGTAAGTATTTATTCATAGTCTTATTAAATAAACTTTGCAAAATCAATTTCGTAGGAAAGACTAACGACTTTCGTCATCTCAATAGTATAAAACATATTCACTATTTCTATCCGTCTGTTTTAGCGATCGGTTCTTCTACTTCTAGCTTAGAAAATGTCTTGCAAAATATTCGTAAAAAAACTTGCTCATAAAAATGTGTTTATTTATATTATATTTAAATTAAAGATTGAGAAAAAACAGATTTGTGCAAATATTTTATAATTTTAAGCATTCTAAATGTTGGGTGCAAAACTCAATATAAAACAGCGACAAAACCCGAAGAAATAGCTTCATTTAAAATATAAAATTGTAAGTAAGAAGTCAAAGTAAGAAGTAAAAAATGATAGAAAAAATATAATTAATAGTAAATTCGGTTAAGCTTAATGACCAAAATATGTAAAATCTATGTAGGTACTTTACTAATATCTAGTCTAATAAAATATTACATAATTTTCCTATATCTCAAAATATATCCTCAGGATGTTGATTCTGGGAACCCGAAAAAGAGGGGCTTTTTCGGGTTAAAAACAATGACAATTTCTACATACTTCTATATATTTCTAGTTGATTCACATCAGTTATATACCTTGTATAACAACGTAATGTGATCTTGTAATATGTTATGTACTTTTCATGCTTTAAGTATTTCAAAAAAGCTCGGCGTAAAGGAGATCAATTTTTTATTCACTAAGAAAAAGAGGAAAACGACATCCAGTTTTTTTAATAGTTCAAGGACTACGCGTAGTAAGGAGGCTGGTTAGAATATAGCCGATTTTCTGTAAAGAATATAGCATCAGAAAATGTGCTAGAAAATAAAATAACTGATAATTTTAATATTCAAATTGAATGTCAGTATTGTAAGTCCAAAAGTATGCTTCCTGTTTTCGCAATACGAGTTCTGCTGAGAATAGCCAGCGAAAAACTCAGCAAAAGCCAAAGACAACACGTTTGGCTCAGTATGTAGTGACCCTACTTGCTGTGCCAGCAGTCGCGGGTTTGAGTCCCGCTGGGGGCATTCATTTGTGTGATTAGCACGAATGTCTGTACTACAGTCATGGGTGTTTATATTTATATTTATAATATGTATGTATTTAAAGTTATATATATGTAGTTTATCAACTATCTGGTATCCATAGCACAGGCCTCGTAGCTTACCATGGAACTAGATGGTGCTGTGTGCTAATGTCCCAACATATTTGCTACTATGCTAACTATATGCTATTTCATCAAGAGTCATTATCTTACTTATTAGTAATGATTTATGTAATCACATTCATATCCTACTCGTACATATATAAAATACTTCAACAAAGCTGTTTATATGTTATTTTCACGTTTTTCTTACGTGACAGTACATAAGTGGTAAATCTGCGCATTTCACGCCATAATTGCAAGGTCTTAGCCCGTTATGGTGTGCTACCATATTGGACCTTGCTTCCTAGATCCGAGATTTTGAGACAAAGACGCAGGTTCTTTTGTTCACCACCATCTGGTATGATTGCATCGGATTTTATGGGGATTTGCACGATTTTGGCGGACCTTATTTAGACTTTTGAGGTTATTTATTTTTTGTTTGGCAATTTCGGATCTATTTTTTTTTTTATGTTTATATTATTCTTTATTTTTACAATAACACTTTTATTACTCAGTAGTAATAGTTGGCAAAGTCTGTACCTAATCGAAATATTTTTTCTGCCATTTAAAAAAAAACAACGTTTATAAGATTTAATATTGCAATTTCAGTTCGGTTTCGGTTCGGTATCGGTTTGATAATGATAAAAAAATATTTTAATCATAACCTTAAAAATATAATGAACAAAATATTCACTTAATTGAATTTATATAAATGAGTTATAAATTTGTTTTTTATTACGTTTATGAGTAAAGAAAGTAACCGTTTTTAATCATTTTAAATAGAATTATGTTTACGCATTTTTTCTCAGATTTATTTTGATTTTTGATCCCTGACGTTTTGAATACTTGGTTATGGTTACTTTCGAAATATGGTTTCTCCCGACACCATGGTTACAGCAAAGCGTTTGAAATGTTGAGAACCAAAAACCAAAATAAATTCGCGAAATTATCCGTAAAGATGGTTTCATTTAAAACTAGCCACTCACCCTCGATCCGCTCGGGTTAGCCCTTACTTAGGTTTTAACGCTTAGTATAGATTTCTCAGAGATGAGAAATTTTCCCGCAGTAAAAAGTATCCTATTTGTTGACCCGGATAACCAGCTATCATCATACCAAATTTTATCCAAATCTGTCCAGTGGTTTTATCGTGATGCAGTCACAGACAGACAGACAGACAGACAAAAATTCTAAAAACTATAGATTCGGCCTCTATATCGATAATAATGTCTATTTCAATAAGATTTTCCAAAAATATTTAATGTACAGATTCGACTCAGTTAGAATTTTATTACATATAGATGTCAAATATTAGTGTAAATCTAAGAAAATAGTATCTGATAGAATAAAACGAAATTATATCACTAAATCACTTGTCCCTATATACCTCTAATAGTGTGGTCGTAGGTCGACCACATCCGGCTGATGCGAATGCATCGCGCGTCTGATTCAAGTGTGAACTTCCGCTTGAATTTAGGGTTAGCACTTGATAAAATAGAAATAGCTTTTTCATCCACTATTTTGTCAAAAACAACGATTAAATATGGAGGAGAGACAAAAAGCTGTGGGAGCGTGCTCGCTTGGGCAATCGAGTGAAGCAGGTTCAAATCCCTATTCTCGCACATCTGATATATTCACGTCCGAATCATTTCCAAAATGATTACCACTTTTTTACGGTAAAGGAAAACATCGTGAGGAAACCCATTTGAGAGAACCTAGCAAGTTTTCGAAAGACAGGTAAAGTCCGCCAACCCGCACTTGGACAGCGTGGTGGACTATGGCCTGATCGTACTGAAGGGAGGCCCGTGCCCAGCAGTGGGACGTTAAAAAGGGCTGAATACAACTTAAAACGTTGACTAAGATAAACATTTCAAGTCTATTAATTCTTCCGATAACTTTGTTCCTTAATATTTACCAAAATATCCCAACCACCTGTCTGGAACTAATTGTATATGACTTGTATAGAGTGAAGCAGTGGTAGCCCAGTGAAGTGACATGTGAAGTCCGCCAACCCGCATTTGGCTAGCTTGGTGGACTACTACCTGATCCCCCTCGTATTGAAGGGAGGCCCGTGCCCAGCAGTAGGACGTTAAAAAGGGCTGAATACACATAGAGTGAGGCATTTTCCCTGTTTGAACAAACCGACGTATAGCTACCACAACACCACAAAGATAGATATAAAAAATGTGTACAATTTATATAGCTAATAACTAGTTTTATAAAATTTAAAAACACGCTTTTACCCACCGTAATATGTAGCACTCTTTAAAACAAATCGAAATGAGCAAAATCCAAGGCTGTCTGACTTCCACTACCAACTTCCTAACTCCAATATCAATTTAACTTGATGATACCAAATAATTGTATTGTTATCTAAGTTTAACATAATAATTTACAAATATTAACATACAATTTTACATAGAAATGTAATTAAAAATATCTTCATACACGTAAACACGACATTTAGAAGTAGTTTAAAATACTGTCATAAAAAAGAAGGCATAAAAAAGAAGGCATAAAAAAGAAGGCCGCAACTTCGTCAAAGTTGATTTCGAGATATTTGAAGTTTTGTTTTACTACTACGTCAAAATTACTATTAGTTTTGACGTAGTTACGATAAAAATGGTTATAGTATCTCCGGATTCATAAGACTCAGAGGTATATGAGTAAGACAATCAAGAAGCATTTCTTGCTGCTTCCGAATCTGCATTTAAGTCATTTTTGACCAAATTGTTAGTTAAGGCCTTTTTTATTATGACGGCAGAATAGACTTTAAAGTAATATAATTTCCTTCCGTAGCCTAGTGACTAGATAAGCTAATAAAACCGTTCTTAATTATATTTTTGATATTTATAGCTTCAAGGGCATCAAAACGTAGATACATTTAAAATAAAATCCCGTTTTTTAATCATGTTCCACCTCATTTAACAACTTAGCACCTACAATACATGTTCAACCACAGTGATCGATTACCAACGTTTTGCAAGGCAATTACTTGATTTACATACTGGTTTGGTCTGTACTCTGTATTAATTGACTATTATTTGCACTTCTAATGTTTGCAACAAAGAATACCTGTTGGTTTGAACTGATAAGGTACTCCTTCCTGTTAAGAATTGTTTAAATTACTTACCTATACAGATAAATAAAATTGAAGTGTCTGTTTGTAATATCAAAACAACAGCTTTATACTAAATGCATATGGAATTATATACGGTACTTATAAGAAAAACACAATTTTTAAAACTTTTGTCTGTCTGTCTGTCTGTCTGTTTGTTCCGGCTAATTTCCGAGACGGCTGGACTAATTTTAACGGGACTTTCACTGTCAGATAGCTGATATTATAAGGAGGAACTTAGGCTACTTTTATTTTAGAAAAAGAATCAGGGTTTCGCTCAAAAAAATTAAAATGTACCTATGGACGCACCCGAGCGAAGCGAGGGTAAGTCGTTAGTCTATACATATAATAAAATTGTAACTAAGCCGAATCTGTACATTAAACGTTTTTTGGAAAATCTTATTGAAATAATCATTATTAGTGATACAGAGGCCGAATCTATAGTTAAAATTTTTGTCTGTCTGTCTGTTACCGCATCACGGAAAAATCACTGGAGGGATCTTGATGAAATTTGATATGATGATAGCTGGTTATCCGGGTCAACATATAGGATACTTTTTACTGCGAGAAAATATCTTATCTCTGAGAAATTTATACTAAATCTTAAAACGTAACTACGGACGAACACGAGCGGAGCGAGGGTGAGTCGCGAGTAGATTATATGTGTAAAGTAGAGTTCAAAACTCAACCTTACGTGATTCAACGGATATAGAGAATGGCGCTAAAGAATTAAAACCTATTTTTTATTTACTTAGAAAAAATATCCGTTGAAATATTCTGTCCTTGCGTTTTCGAGTGACAGACAGACATGTCAAATGTAATGTCAGATCAATACATAAATTATTAACTATAATAACTGTCCAAACGGCACGGTAGGAGCCAATGAATAAAAGCATCGAATTTTAATTGAAAAAATGGTATATATAAAATAACCACAACATTTTCGACCCTGTTGTAATTTTATTATATTTTTTAATTAAGTTTAATAAAGGATATAAATAAACAAATGAAATATGTAAATAGTGTTGATTTTACTAATATTATAAATGTGAATGGATGTTTGGATGTTTGTTACACAATCACGCCGAAACGGCTAAATGGATCTGGATGAAATTTTGCACAGAGATAGATTATAGTTTGAAATAGTATATAGGCTATTTTTTATCCCGGAAAAATGTACTGTTACCGTGGGATAGATTTGTTTTTGTTTTCTAGAGGCGAACTCGAGCGAAGCAAGGGTGAGCCGCTAGTACAATATAACAGCTTTATTCAACTCAAGCAATGTCACGTGCAAAAGTTAACATGTTTACAGTGGAATTTGTTATTTATCCATACTTACAATGTACCCGGAAAAGTAATACGTTATTACTATATCAGGCATATTTGTCACGTGCCTGATCAGTGTGCTTTTAATTCTACTTGGTAATTATATGGCGTGGTTCATTTTTACCGACTTCATAAAGAGGAATTTCTCAATTCGTATCTACGCGTTTTTGACGTATGTATGTACATATGTTTAAGCGATTTCTTCATTGATGATAAACTGATTTTAATTATTATTTTTTATATTTATTAATTTATCTAGTAAGAAAACTCGCATATCTGAGAGAATCTAGCAAGTTTTCGAAAGACATGTGAAGCCTTGTACGTGGCCAACGTGGTGAATTATGGCCTGATCCCCCCTCGCATTAAGAGGATGCCCATGCCCAGCAGTAGGACGTTAATAAGGGCTACATACGTACACATATACATATGTACATTACTCGGTAACCATAAATTTTTCCCATAAAAAGAAATTTATTATTTTTGACGTAACTTTGAAGTCGAACTATTTTCTTATTCATATGTAACAGTGGGGCATAGACACGATATTCTTTCGCGCACAACGAAGCAAATGACCAACATAGTTTTTGTCATAAAGTTTTAGCAATTACGGTATTATACTGTCGTGTGGTCTTCTTGGGATAAAAGTGTTTAGCTAAAAGATACTGATGGATAGGAAAATGCAGAGCTTGAATAATAATATATACAGATAAATAAAATTGAAATGTCTGTTTGTAATGGCAAAATAACAGCTTTATACTAAATGCATATGGAATTATATACGGTACTTATAAGAAAAACACAATTTTTAAATTTTTTGTCTGTCTGTCTGTCTGTTTGTTCCAGCTAATCTCTGAAACGGCTGGACCAATTTTAACGAGATTTTCACTGGCAGATAGCTGATTTTATAAGAAGTAACTTAGGCAACTTTTATTTTAGAAAAAGAATTAGGGTTTCGTTTAAAAAAATTAAAACTTACCTAGGGACGCACCCGAGCGAAGCGAGGGTAAGTCGCTAGTAATTAATAAAATAATAAACCTGCGATATTTTATAGACAGAGCCATATAATTACGTTTACGATACAATATTATATGGTTTAAAAGTAATTTTAAAGACAAACATTTCATTATCAGTTTTATTAAAAATCTAAATACATATTTATTCTATAAAGTAATAAGGAAAAGAATACTGTCTCTCTATGATTTATCTTTAGTGCAGATTCGATTTCCGTAGGCTGTATATTACATATATGTATATCTGTATGTATGTATGTATGTACGTACATATTATGTTACAGTAACAAATCGCCTGCCTTCTGAGTCGACGGTAGCTTCCTGACGGACTGACTACATTGACTCTATTTAAATTATATTGACTATTTGAAACTGAAACTATCTTTTCGGATTTTTTTAAGGATTTATTTTGATTTTAGGTTCCTGACGTTTCGAATGCTTTACAGCAAACATGGTGAATCATGGATAAACACTCGCGTGACATATGTATAATTTTATTTAAAATAGCGACTCACCCTCGCTTCGTTCGGGTACGTTTTAACGGTTAGTGATTCCCATACAAAATAAACAATTCAGAAGTTTTTGATTTTCCACTTGCTTTTTTTTGTTTTCGCAAATTTTTTTTTATATTTAAACCACCCCTGACACACCCTCCACAAAACAAAAAAAAAGAATTACTCAAATCGGTCCAGCCGTTTTTGAGTTTTAGCGAGACTAACGAACAGCAATTTATTTATATATACATATATATATATATATATATATATATATATATATATATATATATATATATATATATATATATATATATATACTATATATATATATATATATAGATGTCAAACATTCTCGTAAATCTAAGATTTTATTATATTTAAAATTGTATAAATATAAGTGAACAAAATAAAATTAATTTTTCATTTGATTTCGATTAAGTTCAGCCCTGCCAGTCAAAGCACTGGTTAAAACAATGAATGCTTGTGTCCATCTAAGAACCGTTACAACCAAGTGTACTCATTGACCGCAATGCGTCATGCCCTATCGATTATGGTCAGGTTTTATGACCTTTGATTTGGAATTAGATTTTATCAGTACATATATATATGTAGCTGTGATAGGCGTGGGGTAATGACGTACGAATGACATTTTATTTATGTGCAACTAGCGACTTAACCTTACTTTGCTCGGAGGTTTATCTAGATTCTAGGTTCCTAACAGTAGCCTATGTTACTCCAGGTCATAGTCTATATATGTACTAAATTTTATCCAATTCTGTCCAGCTGTTTCAGCGTAAAGTAGGAACAAATACACAAACAAACATACAAACTTTGGTATTGATAATATTATTTTGACAAGATTTACATATATACATTTTTTATGCAATCTTATTACAAATTAATATGCAAATGTATATATAAATATATTCAACTAGAGCAAAACAAAAACAAACCTATCCCTCGGGAACCGTATATGTTTCCGGGATAAAAAGTAACCTATGTGCTATTCCAGACTATAATCTATCACTGTGCCAAAATCATCCAGATCCGTTCAGCTGTTCTGGCGTGATTGAGTAACAAACATCCATACTCACAAACTTTCACGTTTATAATTTTAGTATAGATTATTTTTAAGATTTAACTCCTATCATAAGACACATCCACGTCAAAATAATCTATCAAGCGTATGACAGAGACCTTGACGACCGGTTTCTTATGCAACTAGCACACTTACCTACTGATTGGCCTTTGATGAAACCAGTTTAGGGTTTATGGTTTGTATTAATGTTATGGGGATTATTTTATAGCGAAATAATATGTCTTCCGATGGTTTTTTGATATCCGGTTTTTATAAATTTCGTTACTTAAGAAGTACGTTTCGTAAATATAGTTATTATCGTAATTTTTAATACTACGTATAACATTTCAGTTTTATTGCGAAAAAGATACTCTCTTGATGAGATTTTTTTTTTAATTTATTTACTGTTTTGTATTATAAGTCAAATTTGTAATTATTTTTATTAATATTATAAAGAGGTAAAGTTTGTGAGTTTGTGAGGTTGCCTCGCTTCGGTCGAGTTCGTCCCTAGGTTGATTACCCATACAAACTTTCATCCCCATTTTCACACTCTTAAGGGATGATTTCCGGAATGAAAACTATCCTATGTTCTTCCCAGGGTGTTAAACTATCTTTTTACCAAATTTCATCTAAATTGGTCTAGTAGTTTTTGAGTTTATTCGTTACAAACATACAAAAATATAAATCTTTACCTACTCTTTATAATATTAGTGTAGATTATAAATGACAAGATGACTAAGAAATACAAATAAGTACTTTTTCGTTTGAAGTTACTAAGTTCCGTAGGAAATACCATTTTAGATAGACAGACGATGCGATTCTAGGAAAACATTTTATTGTAATGTTAGTCATTTTAACTGAATTCTTTATTTATTTGTCATTTTCTTTGAAACCGTATTCATAGCCGTACTTATCTTCTTCATGTAGAAATAGGTAAATCTACAATTAATTATGGATTTGTCATAAGTTAAATTTATACATATAATAAAATTCTGAGTCGAGTCTGTACATTAAATATTTTTTGGAAAATCTTATTGAAATAGTCATTATTATCGATACAGAGGTAGAATCTATAGTTTTTAGAATTTTTGTTTGTCTGTCTGTCTGAGAACGCATCACGAGAAAACTGCGGGACAGATTTTGATGAAAATTGTTATGATGATAGCTGGTTACCGAATCAACATATAGGATCTTTTTACTGCGGGAAAATATCTTATCTCTGAGAAATCTGTACTGACCGTTAAAACGTACGTTAAAATAAGTTGTTAAATACTAACTAAAAATTATTTTAAAAGCGATACCTAATAACTAAATTAAATTATGCTACCATTTATATATAAAAACAAACAAACAGGTACGATATCTTTTATATTTGCCTTTACCGGTTTTACATTTATACATACCAATTTTTTAAATTCCATATCATTATTTACATATAACCTAGGGGCCTATTTAAGATAACGTTCTACAATCTTTTCCGCACATAGAAATCTAAACGTATATATATATATATATATATATATATATATATATATATATATAGAAATCAATTGCTGTTCGTTAGTCTCGCTAAAACTCAAAAACGGCTGGACTGATTTGAATAATTCTTTTTTTGTTTTGTTGGGGGTGTGTCGGGGGTGGTTTAAATATAAAAAAAAATAGCGAAAACAAAAAAAAACTGCTGAAAAATCAAAAAGTTCTGAACTGTTTATTTTGTATGGGAATCACTAACCGTTAAAACGTACCTAGGAACGAACCCGAGCGAAGCGAGGATGAGTCGCTCATATTAAATACATATGTAATATGTCTTTCGTACAATGCGACATACACAAAAAACAATATTGTAACTCAGTATCGCAAAAAATGTTTACTTTAGAAAGAGAAATTAATTTCTTTTTTTTTAATTATCTTAAAACAGAGTTACAATATTGTTGAATTTTTCTAAGATTTGTAAAAACAATTGTAGAATGCATCAACTAGATGACTAGAGATGAGATGAGAATGAGTTGAAATAGTGTACTTTATTATAATAAAAAAAAAAATAGGGGGGCATGAATTTTTTTTTATAATTCGGGGAGGCTCAACAGAAGAAATGAAGGAAAACCCTGATCTAAAATAAGCCCTCTTCAATATCAATGAAGACAATATAAGAAAAGGATGTACATCTTCCACAGCACTGTAACCTGAGTAGCGTCGCGGGCGTATAAATCTGAGATTAAAATCTTCCTTATCAAAGTCGGTTATTGTCTTTGCTCAACGAGCTATTTCCTACAGTATCCAGTTCGTACTGTGGGAGGATACTGATATATTAGATAAGTTCAATGATCTAAGGAAAACTAAAAAAGATTCTAATAGATTAATTTTAATTTCCACTTTAAAGGGTACACTAAATATTCATACACGACTAGGTTGGTGAAAATGGAAAAAATGTATTATTCCTCTTTTCCATGGTAAAAAAAATATATTATTATAATTATTATTTTTTTCGCATGGTGTGTATTCTAATTATAAAACCGCTTAGCGTGACAGTTGCTATAAATATCTTGGGATATTAACACACAACACCATCTAGTTCTATGGTAAGCTACTATGCCTTTGTTGCGGATACCAGATAGTTGATACACTACACATGTATTCAGCCCTTTTTAACGTCCCACTGCTCGGCACGGGGTCTCCCTTCAATACGAGGAGGATCAGGCTATAGTCCACCACGCTTGCCAAGTGCGGGTTGGCGGATTTCACATGCCCTTCGAAAACTTTTTGCTAGGTTCTCTCTTACATGTAGGTTTCCTCACGATGTTTTCCTTCACCGTAAGGCAAGTAGTAATCATGTTAGAAATGATTCGCACATGAAAATATCAGAGGTGCGAGACCCGGGATTTGAACCCGCTTCACTCAACTGAGTGAAGGGAAACTTCCCTAGCGAGCTCTTTACCATTGGGCTACCGCTGCCTCGAATCATTGTAAGATTTCCATTTGATAGATTACTTTTTGTTCTTCACTAGCTAGTAATTTATAATACACTTAGCGACTCACACTCACTTCGCTTCGGGTTCGTCCCTAGACAAAAACAAATCTATCCCACGGGACCCGAACATTTCTCCGGGATGTTATATAGCTTATAACCTTCCTCAGTTAACGGGTTATCTAACGCAAAAAGAATTTTTCAAATCGGATCAGTAGTTCCTGAGATTAGCGCGTTCAACCAAACAAACAAACTCTTCAGCTTTATAATATTAGCACAGTCTATAAAACAATACAGTCATCCAACGAAGCCGTCTAGACGGGGCAATCGTGCGGGGTGTGAGAGGTGAGACGCGGGTAGGCGAGCCCGAGCTGCATACATTTCTGCCGCCCGAATTAGTTAGCAGCTCGGGACACGACTTTAAGGGCTGTCGCACGTTTATTTTAATTTGTAAGCAATTAAAATGGTTCATACTACCTGTGCTATATTATAGATTTTTTGCTAAAATTATTTATTAGGATGAGGATTTTTTACATACATTTTTACATACAATCTAGAAACCGAAAATATTTGTCCGTTGCCCATTTATGATAGGTGATTTGGAAATCTATTAATTACATTATATCATATAAAACTAACTTTGCTAAAAAATTGAAAATAATGATAAATTTATATATAACTAAATTCAATTTAACTTTTGCTAGATTTAATTTATTTTTATTATAACTTAACTTAATTTATTTCATTCTAATTATCTAGTTATTCATTAAATTAATTATAATGTCGCTTAGAAATATCCATTTAATCAAATCAAATAATGGTTAAATCAATTGTATATTATATTTTTTATTGAAGAAATAAAAGGCTTATTATTATTATTATATGAAATTTTGTAAAACTCTATTTGAATTTGCGTCCGCGAAGTGCCTTTTTGTATTCTTTGCTATGAAGAACTTCGATAAATAACTAAATTATAATATTATATTTTAATTAAATTACAAAAAAAAACTGTAACAACCCTGCGTAATGCGAAGTACGCTACGCGGTGTCGGCTTTTCTTCAAACATCAAAGGCGATAGCCCACTGTTATTTTTTAGTACACTGTGATATTAGTATAGATTGTTGAAATTTCTATGTTCCTAATCGTAATTTGTATTTATATTAATTTTGACTTAGTGATGTAATTTTTGTCATAACAAGGAAATGATAAGAATAATTTAAGCTAATGATCCATGAATAATCGATCAATCATCGCCTAACATCAAATTACCATGTACGTACGTACGGTAATGAATGTAAAAAATTGTATTTAGTACATTAAAATACATTTTAAATTTATTGGACAATTTTGCTTTTAATAGAGAAGTAGCTTAAGCTGTTAATTATTATTTATTTTATTTATTTATTTGATTGATATAGTATATACTAATACAGCAGTTTTACATAAGTGTACCCCCAAAACTGTTTGCACAGTTTGTCTGTGGGATCAGAGTCTCACGATAGACTTAGGTTATAATATTTAAGATTATAATTATGTTAAACTGTCTATATAATGGTTTTTTTAATAATTTGACATATTTACTTTTATTTGGTTAAGGTAAGGTGATGTAAATACTTGTTTTATTTCGTTGTTTTTGATGTCCCAGATGAACTGTCTAATTTTGAACTAAATTGTTAGCGGCAATCTGTACTTACTCTTACTAACATAAAGATTTTTGCTTCATCTTTGCTTCATCATCTTTACTTATATTTTTTCCAATCTTAAGAGATTGGTAGGTTTTTAATTAAAAAAAAAATATTTTTTTTTTGTTGATTTTGACTCTTTTACCGTAGATTGTATAAATTTTAACTCCCCTATTAATTAACTAATTAAAATAAAACTTGATATTTTCAAAATATCTAGACATTTCTTGGTAATAGTTATTCTAATAAACAACTAGAGAATAAATATATTTAAAACTACAATTAAAAACATTATTTTGGGTTATCTTGCGAAGGTTCCTGACACAAAAAGAAATCTATGGACATTTGTCTTTTATGCGTTCCTAAACCATTCGTGTATAAGGATGCACCCAAGCGAAGCAAGAGTAAGTTGCTAGTATATAAATAAATAAATGCCGGGACATTGAACACAGCACTATCTAGTTCCATGGTAAGCTACGAGGCCTGTGTTATAGATACCAGATAGTTGATACATTACACATATATAACTTTAAAATTTAAATACATATATTTTATAAATATAAACACCCATGACTGTAGCACAAACATTCTAGCTTATCACACAAATAAATGCCCCCAGCGGGACTCGAACTCGCGACTGGCACAGCAAGTAGGGTCACTACAAACTTAACCAAACGTGTCATCAATATATACTAAACTACCGTTATTAATTAATATGCATACAGATATAAAAACTTTTGATGGACAATCAATCTTACTAAAAGCTACCAAAATACACTGCGGTACATTTCCGCTCATAGGCGTGAAAAGGAAGTGTTGCGTCGTATTGAGACCTATAAGGGCATGTAAGTTGTACTGACGGCCTCACCAAATTAAGGGGACCTTGTGAGAAGGCCGAGTGAAATATGTGACTAGGGGTATATTTACTGTAGATGAACTTCATATATGATAGTAATATTTTTTCATATAATATACACGTAATGCCATACAACATATATATATATATATATATATAAACATAAGATGCTTAAAATAAAAAGAATTAACTTGATATCATTTAGAAGATCTACTATCTAAGGTCTTCGCAATTATTCGGCATTTTGTCCCTTTTAATTTTTAACTCTGCTAGAAAAAGTGCTTGGCTTTTTTATGTTATTTGAATTTTTGTCTGTCTGTCTGTTGTGACCGCAACACGAAAAAGTCTATACATATAATAAAATTGTAACTAAGCCGAATCTGTACATTAAATATTTTTTGAAAAATCTTATTGAAATAGACATTATTATTATCGAGATCAGAGAACGAATCTATAGTTTTTAGAATTTTTGTCTGTCTGTCTGTCTGTCATTGCATCACGGAAAAACTACTGGAGGGATTTTGATGATAGCTGGTTATCCGGGTCAACTTTTTACTGCGGGAAAATATCTCATCTCTGAGAAATCTATGATAAACGTTAAAACGTAAATAGGAATGAACCCGAGCGGAACGAGGGTGAGTCGCTAGTACATAATATAATAAATATATCTATATTTCAAGCAATATTCAAGTTTGATTGTTCTATTCTCACCAAAATTGTTGGCGCCATATAATTATCTATTGAAGCAGATTCCTTTCGGTTTTCTATGATGTAGGTAAGAAGCTTCCCACACGATGTCCTTGAATAAAGCGGCCTCAGTACGCGGTTAATCTTAGCGCCTATAGGCCTCTGGATGAATGATCAATTCACCTAATGAAGATAAATGCTTCCAAAATAATTTATGCTGTATTTTACTATGACTTTGCTGTGGAGTTATTTTTATAATCCATACTAATATTATAAATGGGAAAGTGTGTGAGGATGGATGAATGTTACTCTTTCACGCCTGAACGGCTGAACTGATCTGGATGAAAGGCACAAAGTTTGATTATAATTTTGAAATAGCACATAGGCTACTTTTATCCCGGAAAAATGTACGGTTCCCATGGGATAGATTTGTTAATGTCTAGTATCGAACTCAAAGTAAAGCGAGGATGTTGTAAATACATATACGGTTTTTTGTTAAAAAGGTAGTCTATAAGATGTGTCTTCTATAAAGTCCGGGTGTTTTATTATTGCATTAAAATTTTAGTAGCGCTAAGCTCATTTTAGTTATTTTTGACCGACTTCGAAAAGTAAGTTTTACATTAGTAAAAACTTAATTAAAAGATATCTGCGCCAATTGTAGTAATGTTTATTTTTTTTATTGTAACTCATGGCTTATAACTTAAGGGTTCCCCCTGTTACGTAGATATGTTGAAAAAAAAACTAGTGTTCGCTCAGTGTACGGAACTCGACCATAAACACTTTTTTTGGTTGATGGCTTTAAGGCTCGTTCTATAACTACTAAAGAAAAAAAAAAGAAAATCGGTTGACAAACAGAGGAGAAAGAGTTACTGAACTGTTTTGTCTTTGTGTGTATTGAATATTCTTTTAAACCAATGTATAGTTAAAGCCTAAAGGGGATTAATTTCATGATTTGAGATAGCGCAATATATATTTATATATATTTTTTATACTCATTATATATAACACAATTTTTATATCTTATTTATTTATTTATTTATTTATTTTATTTATTTATTTATCATTGGGAAACATACATTATATCACATAGATATTTAATTATGAACAAACAAACATCTTTCTTTCGTATATGCATTAATATGACTTTTGCAATGCTAAGCAGTAAGCACATCACCTACATATATTAAGGCGTCACATGCTACTGTTGATCAATTGACTTATAAATATTTGCAACAGTATAAATCTTATAGTATATTTTACTCGTATAAAGGATATCACGGGTTCTATTCTAGTAACGACAAAGTTCTCAATATAAATATATTGGTGCATTTGTTCATCTAAACATTTTCTTTGTATTCAGCCCTTTTTAACGTCTCACTGAGACTTCATACTTTCAGGTCAAGTGAGGGTAGACTTCACATGTCTTTCAAAAACTTGCTAGCTTCTCTCTCACATTTAGGTTTCATTCGTAGTAAGGCGAGTGATAATCATGTTGAAAATGATTACTATGAGAATATTAGATGTGAAACCCAGGATTCAAACCTGTTTTACTTAGTTGTGTGACCGCGTTACCACTCAACTACCACTGTCTAATATTTTCTATACTTTTTAAAGTATTACCGTAATCAGGGCCGTCTTAAGTTATGCAGGGGCCGCTTGGCACACAATAATTTGGAGTAATTTCGAAACGTGAAAAATGTGAATAATAAAAAGAATTAAGTAAACTACAAAAATATAATAAAACTTTATGACCTAAAGAAGTCAGCTAAAAAATCTCGAGAAACATAATATTATTCAGTGTATATATAGTATACAGTGCAGTGTATTATAAACTTAAAATTGAGCATCTATCTTTTCCATATAAATGAAAAAGTTGTCTTTTTGTGGCCCTCATGAGGAGGGGCCCTGGGCACGTGTCCCTTGTGCCCTTATGCTAAAGACGGAATCGGCATGTATTATTATATTTTAAGCTTGTGATTTATTAATTGAGACAAATTCAAACAAAATCAAACGAAAAATCTCAACATATTTCAGAGCGACAAACATGGAGACGTATTTAAAGCTTCGCAATAGGCTATTAATCTGTTTTTTATGTTAACACTATTTCATTAAAACCTTATTCTTATCAAACCTAGCAATCAGTGATATCGATTTATAACTTAGCTATGACCGTTATATAGTTAGCAAGGCATAATTATCGAGCTAGGCGCCTTTAATGGCCATCGATTATATTATGGCATAACTAGATATTTTGCACTACGTACTGTGGATATGTTATAATAATAAATCTCTTAGTAGGTACTTTCTTAGATTTAAACGAATAAACGAATATTTGATATTTTAAATAAAACTATCCGTATAAATATAATTTTATATATATATATATATATATATATATCAAAATAATCCGAAAAAATCTCTTAGTAATAAAAATAAGCTACGTTGTGCTTTAAGGTTTCAACGGTTACTTCTAAAGTCAGTAGTACTTTTTATAGATGTATACATTTTTATAACAGGATCCTAGAAAACGTGAACGTTTTCTGAACTTTTATACAAATAAAATTCTGAGTCAAATCTGTACATTAAATATCTTGGAAAATCTTATTGAAATAATCATTATTTTCGATACAGAGGCCCAATCTATAGTTTTTAAAATTTTGGTCTATCTGTCTGTATGTGACTGCATCACGAAAAAACCACCGGAGGGATTTTGACGAAATTTGGTATTATGATAGCTGATTATCCGGTTCAATATATAGGATAGGTACTTTTTATTGCCGGAAAATATCTCATATCTGAGAAATCTATACTAAACGTTAAAACTACTAAACTAGGGACGAACCCAGGTTTTTATGGAAGAATGGATGTGATCGAGTGCAGGCTACTCTTTTAGTTCTAAAGTAAACCTTAAAAACCATTAAAGCAATAACAATAAAATGACAAACGTAGCAAATAAAATATATAAATCGTTATAAAATTAACATCGTCATCAACTTACGATTGAGCTCAGGTGTGTTCCAGCAGCCGCATGAATATGCAACACGATTACGTGATTGTTGTTAATTGTTCTATGATTACCTTATAAGGTAATATCTGTAAATCTTAGAAACATTGGTATTCAGTAGTAGTTAAATGATTTACTGCCTATTATAGGCATAAGTTATTCGGAGCTTTTTTAAAATTGATTTTTCGGTTAATATTTATTTAGATTATATATAAATAAAACTATCTTTTTGGATTTTTTTCGCGGATTCATTTTGATTTTTTGGCTCCCGACGTGTCGAATGCTTTACAGCAATCATGGTTACAGGAGATACTAAGGTTTTAGACATCTTAAAGCTTATTATACATTCGTTACAGACCGTATCAACTGTAATAATCTGAAAAGATAGTTTTATTTAAAATGATCAACATATTTTTTGCGTAAAGATACTCTATGGGTCGTGATACAAATATTCATCTCATGGGAATCAAACCTATGTCTTACGATGCCAGCCAAAGCCAGCCAGTTCATATTTATATTATTTATAAAACGGTTACTGTGCCAAAATTAATTCTATAATTTAATTCTCAGGCATAACAAAATAATTAATTATGAATCGCGCATGATATAACATTTATATATTATCAATGCTTCTATGGTGTTGGCGTAATAATGCCAAGGCGAAATCATGGATAATTTACTTGTCTTACTATATTATTGTAATGATGCCCTCGAGGGAGGTACAGTTACGAGTATATGAATTAACTAGCGACTCACCCTCGCTCCGTACGTTTTAACGTTTAGTATAGATTTCTCAGAGATGAGATATTTTCCCGAAGTAAAAATTATCCTATATGTTGACCCGCAAACCAGCTATATTCATACCAAATTTCATCAAAATCTGACTAGTGGTTTTCTCGTGATGCGTTCAGGCAGACAGACAAAAATTCTGGAAATGATAGACTCGGCCTCTGTATCGATAATAATGACTATTTCAATAAGATTTTCCAAAAAAATATTTTATGTACAGATTGGACTCAGTTAGAATTTTATTATATGTATAGATATCGATATCAATCACATAATATAATATAAATGCAAAGTTTATATTATATTATGTGATTGATATAGTTTGGATGGATGATGATAAAGTTTGGATGGATGAATGTTTGTTACTCAATCACGCCAGAACAACTGAACGGATCTAAATGATATTTGGCACAGAGATAGATTATAGTCTCGAATAGCACATAGATTACTTTTTATCCCGGAACAATCCCGGATTCCCGTGGGATATCCATGCTAACTGTTAAAATGGAACTATAATTTACTGCAATTGTACGACACTATTGATGTCCATTAATTTTTTTAGAAGTTTTTATTTAACTTGCAATGTTTAGTAGTTTGTTAGTTATGTTTGCATGGGTTAAATTTTACAAGCTATTTTAGAACCACTTCCTCTTATACATAAGTTGAAATTGTACATGTTAGTTGAGTTACGATGACAATGATTTTTAATGATAATTTTACCTAATTTAAAATTATTGTGTTTAGACATATATGAGTAAATCAATACCTAATATAACTATTGTTGTTTAGGGTTCATTAGGGTTGTCTCATCTCTTAAAGATTCTAATATCGAGAGATAATTTATAGCCATCTTAAATGTTCTTCAAATTATAAATCATACATTTGTATTTGTTATTTCACCCTCGCTTCGCCCGCGTTCGTCGCTAAGTGCGTTTTAAATAGATAAAAATAGTTATAAGCCAGCGTTAGCCATATAAATTTTAATTTTTTTTTTCGTTAATTTTTCTGATGTTTTAATACTTATTATCGTATTCCGGACTAAGAGAAATCCAAAAAATCAAATATCATAAAAATTGGTCAAGCCGTTCTTGAGTTATAAATGGTGTAATTAACATGACTTTGTTTTATTTATATAGATTAAAGAAGTTGTTACCTTTATTTAATTAGCTACACAGTTATTTTTTTAATAGTAAAAGATTCCTCTGGGCTTCGATCAATTAAGATCTTGTAAATTTAAACTGATAACAAAATAAGATAACTTTTGGATACATTTTTATCAACATTGTATATTTTTGGTGAGCTACCAACTTGCAAACTGCGTAGGCATTGATTAATTTCCTCAGAGATTTCTTAATTTATTGATTACGAACCTTGAATTTATGCGTCACGAAAAAAACTATGTTTTAATTAATATATTCGAACATCTGTTGTAGCGTAGAGATGCGGAGTCTGACTAACATTCTTCTATAGGTATAGTGGGTTCAATCTCGGAACTATATGTATTACTTATTTTTCAACGTCCCACTGCTGGGCATCCCAAAACGAGGAGGATTAAGCCATAGTCCACCACCCTGGCCAAGTGCGGGCTGGCGGACTTCACATGTCTTTCGAAAACTTGCTAGGTTCTTTCAGATATACAGATTTCCTCACGATGTTTTCCTTCGCCGTAAGACAAGTAGCAATCATGTTGTAAATGTTATTGCCAAAGGATGTTATATATTACTACCCTTGCTTCGCTCGGGTTCGTCCCTAGCTTGCATTAAATCACGATTGATCAGTTTTCGACCGGAGAGGAAAAATGATTAAATTACTAAAATGGCTATTAAAAAATAAGGGTTGATCGTAGAAGGGTGAAAATTGAGGATTGTATGTATTTTTGTATGTTGTATCATAAAAAAATAGAAATTAAAATTTTTGTCTAAAAATTAAAAAAAATAATTTAGGGGTGGACTACCCCTAACATTTAGGGGGATGAAAAATAGATGTTGGCCGATTCTCATAGATACCGGATAAGCACAAAAAATTTCATCAAAATCGGTCAAGCCGTTTCGGAGGAGTATACACATATAGTACACGAGAATTTTATATATTAGATTACTTCAATAAACTACCAATAAATATATGCAATTGAGAAAGACGCGAAGATGTGTCACTAGCGTTTATTTATAAAATTACTAGCGACTCACTCTCGCTTCGCTCGGGATCGTCCCTAGGTTGCTTCTCGAAACAAAATTAATTAATTAATTTCATTTTAATTTTTTTTCGTGGGACCCTATTTTTTTAAAATAAAAATAGCCTAAGTTCCTCCTTATTACACCAGCTATCTGCCAGTAAAAGTCCCGTCAAAATCGGTTCAGCCATTTCAGAGATTAGCCGGAACGAACAGACAGACAGACAGACAGACAGACAAAAATTGTAAAAAATGTTGTTTTGGTATACGTACCGTGTAAACATCCATATGCATTTAGTAAAAAGCGGTTATTTTAATATTACAAACAGACACTCCAATTTTATTTATCTGTATAGATTGACAAAATTGCACTAATTATATACATATTTTTTTTAACTAAAATGTTACAGCCATATTAAAACCTCTTTAAACTTTATTTAAGTAAAAATTAACACTCAAACATTTTTTATGTGAATTATTTTACTTAAAAATCATCCAATTTAATGCCTATACATAAAATAAATAAATATTTCCTTGATTTCTACAATCCTTGCGAAAATAATATAACGTAGATAAAATTTCAACATATTTTACGAGTAAAGTTCTCATAGATATTAGTAACGCTGTACTACTATCGTATACTATTCCGTTTGTATGTTTAAAGCTAAAGAAGTACGGGATTAAATAAAGACAGTATAAGATACAGAATATGAAATTATCAATACTTATGGATATTAAACAAGCGATATACCCTTGCTTCGCTCGGGTGCGTCTTTAGGTGCCTAAGACTAGCCTATATAGCCTTAAAATCATAGTCTATTTATGTACTAAATTTCATCCAAATCTGCCCAGCCGTTTCAGCATGGAATAGTAACGAACAAACACAAATAAATACCTATAACATATGTTGGGACATCAACACACAGCAACATCTAGTTCCATGGTAAGCTGCGAGGCTTGCGTTATGGATATCAGATAGTTGATACACTACACATATATAACTTTAAATACATATATATTATAAATATAAACAACCGTGATTGGAGTACAAACATTCGTGCGCATCACACAAATGAATGCCCACATAGAGACTCGAACTCGCTATCTCTGGCACAGCACTATAAACTGAGCCAAACGTGTCGTCAAACTATTAAACATGACTCTCTATTTGAATTATAATATCACTTGGCTAAGTGTTTATTTAGCGGATATACATATATAACAAACTAAGTTAATAACTTAGTTAATAAGTTTTGTTTGATACCTACCTACCTACGATATTGTTACATTGACAAAAATAAAAAAAAAACATAAAAGAGTGCGTGTATGAATGTGTACACGCGCAAGAAGTAAAACTTCTGTAAGTTATCGGTACTCTTTATGAAATTTAATTTATGTTTTAAATAATTAGGATAGGTGAGATACCAAAACTAACGCATATTAGGCATATTACAATCATATATTTATAGAATATCATATTTTAAGGAAAGAATATAATATTATATATCATTTGCCAGACAATAACAACGTTTACCATGTCCACAAACGTACGTACATTTTTTCGTAACGCATTCACCAGCTTACCACCCAAGTCAAGCGTGCATAAAGAAGTTTTACTTCAATAGTTTTAAACCATATTTTTTGATAATTTTAGTGTGATGTCCGGGATTTGAACCCACTAAAAAACCCCACTTTTCTAAGCGAGCGCATTACCACGCAACTACTACTACCTAGAGTATAGAATATATCTTATTAATCTAACCTAATTTACTTAACTAACTTCATTACACATAACGTTATCATTGCATCTTGCTTACTTGTTTCATAATGTAAATCATGAATCAAGCTATATGCTACCTACTGTTTTAAACTAACTATTTAGTATTCCTTGAGTGGTCGAAATTCGACCATAACTGTTATTGAAAATTTGAAGAAAACATATGTGAATAATATTTTCTATATAAAAAAATGTACGTGTGTACGCATGTAAGAAGTTGTACTTCTTTGGCGTAACAGAACAAAAATAGCTAAAGATTTCACCACGTATGTCACAACTCTGTCTTTGTAAAAGGAGTGCAGCTAACTTCATCATTTCGCTTTTTGGCTGTCGGTGTGCGCGCGCATCGTAAAAATTTTACTCTCATAATTTTTTCCAAACGTGCCAAAACAAGTATTACCTACCTCAAAAAAAAAACTAATTATTTCTTAATTTTTTATTCATTACACTAAAGCTTGTCAACTAAATAAAAAAAAAAAATATCGGCCAGTGTTTTTCCATACTTTTTAATCTCATTATCCCATATACATATGTATATGTATGTATAATATAAATGAATGGTCTTAATAGAATTAGAGCTGCTAAGATATGACAGTAAATTCCACAAATAAATTGATACTATTGAAAATTACTGTAAAATACACTATTAGGTGAATTTTATTCAACATTAATATATACCTACATCGATTTTTAAATCGAGATTTAAATCGGACCTTGTATGTACGTAAAATACTATAATAATAAATATTGTATGTACGTACAATGTACGTAAAAGGGTATACAGTATGTATTTAGCTCTTTTTAACGTCCCACTGCTGGGCACGGGCCTCCCTTCAATACGAGGGAAATCAGGCCATAGTCCACCACGCTGTCCAAGTGCGGGTTGGCGGACTTCACATGTCTTTCGAAAACTTGTTAGGTTATCTCAGACATGCAGGCTTCCTCACGATGTCTTCCTTCACCGTAAGATAAGTGGTAATCATGTTGAAAATAATTCGCACATGGATGAATACGAGTATATAATCGTCTAGTACAAAATACAATATCAGAAAACCATTCGATACACACTTTATCAACACACTAGCGACTCACCCTCGCTTCGCTTCGGGATCGTCCCTAGTCAAAAACAAATCTATCCCACGGGAACCGTATATTTTTCTGGGATGATATATAGCCTATAGCCTTCCTCAGTTAACGGGCTATCTAATGCAAAAAGAATTTTTCAAACCGGATTAGTATTTCCTGAGATTAGCGCGATTTTCTGGGATGATATATAATAGCCTATAGCCTTCCTCAGTTAACGGGCTATCTAATGCAAAAAGAATTTTTCAAACCGGATTAGTATTTCCTGAGATTAGCGCGTTCAACCAAACAAACATACAAACTAACTCTTCAGCTTTATAATATTAGTATAGATTCAATCAGAAGTCAGTGTCAGAGTATCATTTAACAGTAAACAGAACGCTGACGAGATGACTATTTCCAAGAACGAGTTCCATCGTTTATGATATATTAAAGGATCTTTATAAATATTTACGTAAGATGTGAATATCATAAACAATACTTGTATAATGTTATATTACTTTCTACTAGCCACTTACAGCTTACTCTTTGATAAGGTGGATACCTAACAGTGGCCTAAGACCTCTAAGTGACCATGACCATAATCTGTGATAATCATGAATTATTAATTATATGAATGCTATTCTTCGCGACCACGACCACGAATGAACATGTCCGTGGTAGCGTGGTCGCACACTACATATAATATAATGTAAATAGGGTAATATAATGTAAATAATTGGTAGCTGACTACTGTTTGCATATAATATTAGCTGTAAATGCATCAGTAATTTGATATACATACTACGTTTATTATTTTCAAATCATTATAATATATAATAACTTAATGAAATAGTTTCCCATTCCACCCTTAGGGGTGGATTTTTTATTTTTTTGTAATATTTTTGACACTCTAAGCTGCCCCTTAAAAATACAAAAAAGCACTACCTATTTAAGTACAGTCACGAGCATAATAATATGACCATGGACAGTTTAGCAATAATAACAACTAACTTCGTGATTCATTCATAAATATCTAGTCTAATGCTAAAGCCGAACAATTCATGATCATATATTTACGCTCGTGACTGTACCTACATACCTTCTTTTTTTTTAATTTGAATAAAAAAAATTAAATCACAATAATAAACAACAAGATATAAATCAAGTTATATAATAGCATCAATACAATGGACTAAATTAAATTCGTTACGGATTTTGTACCGCTGAGAAGTTCCGTAAAGGTGATGAAAATGTATACAAACTTCACAATATCGGTTTTTAGTGTTCAGTACCCGAAGGGTGCCAATGAAACACTATTACTAAGCCTCCGCTGTCCGTCCGTCGTCGGTCAGAGGGTTGTATCTCATGAACCGTAATGGGTAGAAAGTTGAAATTTTCACAGATTATAGTATTTCTATTGCCGCTACAAATGATAAAAATAAATAAAAATTAAAAATATGTATTACATACATAAAGTAAAAGTCATATTAATAAAAAGTACAAGTACGTTAGTACGGAACCCTTCTTGTGCAATTTCGACTCGCATTTGTTATAATAAAGATTAGTTCAGTATATAATTGATATTTTATTAAACCGGTAGGGATCCAATATCTCAAAATTTGACATAACAAAAGTCGAATCATGATGAGGCCAAAGTTCATTATGAGATGTTTTCCAGACAAACAAAAAGTACGATTGATCATTTTTTAAGAAGGAGGTCTTTAATGTGGTCATATCAAAGTAATGAAGTTTCAAATAGTCGCTATACATTAAATATCTTTTTATACATAGGCAAAGACAAAACAGTTTCCTTTTTTCCTCTGTTCGTCAAACGATTTTGTTATTTTTTTGTTTAGGACTATTGTTGAGCTTTAGTGTTATCATTAAAAAAAACGTATGTGTGTACTTATGTACGCACGTAAGAAGTTATATTTCTTTGGCGTAACAGAACAAAAATAGCTAAAGATTTCATCCCGTATGTCACAACTCTCTGTTTGTAAAAGGAATGTAGCTAACTTCATCATATCGCTTTTTGGCTGTCAAAATTTTACTCTCATAATTTTATCCAAACGTGCCAAAAAAGTATAACTTCAAAAAATTGAAAATACTTAATTTTTTACAAATTTAGAAAAAATTAAGACTATGATTGAACACTTGTTATTTTAAAAACTCGAACGTAGTAAAAACTTATAATTATCTACGTTAGTATCTGGTGGATCATATCATTTTTTATTTGAATCCACCAGTAATCTGCACTTCCCGCAATAATACAATTCTTGCAATATCTTTCATTGATTTCTAATATCCATAAGAAAACCTGAAAAAGATAACAGACAAACACACAGATAAACAAACACGCATTTATTTATAATATAAGTACAATAATATTCATATATTAATGATTTAAATATTTATTATATCATTTTTTTAAATTAAACAGCTACATTGATTAATGTGAAGCGATATTAAAGCACGTCAGTCAACATTTTTCATCGCATAGATGTTATCCGTGTACAGTAAGCAAAGGTGTTGGCATTCAAAGAACGCGTGGGCTGGCAGCTAGAAATAGGTAATGGTACAAGTTGTGAACTTATATACATAGTCTGGCCATATATACTGTTACAATTAAAAATAAACAAAATATTACATTTGAATTTGGACTCTGTCATATTTATATGATTGTTCATTGTGTTTTCTCATTTTCGCGCCAATCTATACTAATATTATAAAGCTGAAGAGTTTGTATGTTTGGTTGAACGCGCTAATCTCCAGGAACTGCTAATCCGATTTGAAAAAATTTTTTTTGCATAGATAGACCGTTAACTGAGGAAGGCATCATCCCGGAAAAATGTACGGTTCCCGTGGGATAGATTTATTTTTTTCTAGGGATGAACCCGAAGCGAAGCGAGCGTGAGTCGCTAGTACTGTATAAACTAACACACTGTAATAGTATAAATGTTACGCGCAATAGAAACAATGTTTTTTCTTTCTTTGTAACAATATTTAGGGCAAGACTATGTAATTATTTTATAGAATGAAAATATGTATATTTTTGTATAAGTATTTTACGTAAAAGACAGAGAGTGAGAGAAAATTCAACTTTTTGGTAGAAGAAATCATTTATTCTATTAGCTATCTATTTAAAGAATGAGATAGATACTTAATGTTATATATTATTTCTTTATTTCATGTCAAAGTTCTTCTTTAAAAAAAAAGCAGTCATGAGGACTGCCGACAGAAGTGAAAATTTAAAACTATAAACAAACAGCTGTTATTTTTGGATATTCAAATTAATTGTTTGATCTTAAATTAAAATTTGTAAATTAAAACTGTTTACATTTATCTGGTTTTTGACATCTATCGGCGCTCTGAGTGTTAGCGTTAACACGTCACGCGACCATGTCGATGACGACTTACATGAATTTACTCCCTATTAAAACCTGTCTATAGAAGTTTTCACTTCAAAAATATTAAAAATATATGTAAATACGTATAAAGAGTTTAGAATTTTCGAAAATTGTCTGATTTAAAAGTGTACGAATGCGACAAATTCTGTAGGCAGTTATTAGTTAAAATAAAACATGACTGCGGTTACCAGATACTAATATTAAAAAGCTAGAGATTTATTTGCTTTTTTGTTTTTTTAATATCTGATCTCTGTTCCACTATTCAAATTCAAATTCAAATTCAAAATATTTTATTCAGCATTAAATTATTACAATTTTTTACTGAACGTCATGAGTCTACTACCAGTTCGGAAAGAAGAAGCCTCAGACCTGAGAAGAACTGGCGAAAGAAACTCAGCGGGACTAATATTTTTTTTTAAATAAATTATAATTTACAATATTACTATAAAGTTGAAGTAGCCTGGAAGCGATCACTTCATTCCCAAGGCGTGCTATCTTCTATAAAATCATTTATTGTATAATAGCCTTTAGCACACAAACGTTCTTTAACAATTTTTTTGAATTTAGCGATGGAGGCTTTTTGAACATTTTCTGGGATCCTGTTGTACAAGCGTATACATTGTCCATAAAAAGAATTACTGACTCTCTGTAGACGAGTCACAGGCATTACAAGTTTGTGTTTGCTCCTAGTATTAATGTTATGCATGTCACAATTCTTGGGAAATTCGTGTATATTTTTACGAACATACATAACATTTTCGTACACGTACTGAGAAGCAACAGTCAATATTTTTATTTCTTTAAGCTTATCTCTTAATGACACTCTAGGACCTAAACTATAAATTGCACGAATAGCTCTTTTCTGCAGGACAAAGACCGTATTAATAGTTGCTGCATTTCCCCATAATAAGATACCGTAGGACATAATACTATGAAAATAACTGAAATATACTATGCGAGCTGTATCTACATCAGTAAGAAGTCTTATTTTTTTTTACCGCGAACGCTGCAGATCTGAGTCTATTCGCTAGTCCCTCAATATGGGGGCCCCACTGCAGTTTGGAATCTATGATAATACCTAAGAATTTAGTTGACTCTACCGGTTTCAACACTTCTCCATTTAATATTACACCATTATCAACAAGTTTAACATTGGGTGTTGAGAATTTTATTAATTTTGTCTTTTTATTATTTAATAATAAGTTATTTGAATCAAACCAATAGACAACCTTTGAGAGAGCATCGTTTACATCGTCGTACATCGGCAAATTTCGCTTCACTTTAAAAATAAGTGAAGTGTCATCAGCGAACAATACTATCTCATGTTTGTCCTGTACAAAAAATGGCAAATCATTAATATAAATTAAAAAAAGAAAGGGGCCGAGAATAGACCCTTGTGGAACCCCCATATCTAATGGAGCTCCAGGAGATCTCTTACCATTAACATCAACCCTCTGTATTCTATTTTTTAAATACGAATTTAAAAGGTCGAGTGCCTTATTTCTAATACCATAATGGTGCAGTTTCCTGATCAGCGTCTCATGATGCACACAATCAAAGGCCTTGGATAAGTCACAGAATATCCCAAGTGCATCTTGTGACCTTTCCCAAGCCTCAAAAATATGTTTTACTAACTCAACACTAGCATCTGCCGTGGAGCGACCTTTCGTAAATCCAAACTGTTTCTTATGAAGTAGATTGTGTGCATTAAAATGCGTTAACATTTGCGCGAGTATGATTTTTTCAAAAATTTTACTAAACGTTGGCAGTACCGAAATTGGTCTAAAATTATTAGGATCTAAGGTACTACCTGATTTAAAAATAGGAATGATTTTACTGTGTTTCATTAGATCAGGAAACGCACCATGCTCTATACTGCTATTAAATACAGTAGCTAGATGAGGTGCAACAACATCAATTACCGAACTAATAACTTTTACAGATATACCCCATAGGTCAGCGGTTTTCTTGACATCCAAACTTTTGAAGGCTGCGATGATATCTTTGGGGTATACAAGTTTAAATTTAAATACCAAATTACATTCTTTAACGTGATTCTTAAGTAAAGATTCGACAATAGCGGGAGATGAATTGAGAGATTGCGTTGTTGAAGTTGGAATGTCAGTGAAAAATTTTTCAAACTCAGATGCAACTTCTAGGTTTGAAGTAATAAAATTATTATTGATATTTAATTTAAAATCGAAGCCGCGATCTGTGACTCTCCCACTTTCACAAGCAATTATGTTCCATGTAACTTTTACTTTATTATGTGCATTTTTTATTTTGTCTTTAATATGTAAAGATTTTGCCATGGAACATACTCTCCTAAACATTTTTGAGTAGGCACTTACAAAAGAAGCAAACGATGTACTATGATTATAAGCTTTTTCACCATACAATTCATATAGTCTTTGCCTGCTCTTGTAGATGCCAGGAGTTGCCCATTCACTAAATGACAAGAGACCCCCTGAATTGACTGTTTTAGAAGTAAATATTGTAGAAAATTCTGTTTTTATTAATTTAAATAGAGAATTATATAAGAAGTTGGGGTCATTGCTGTAAGATAAATAAGGAAGTTTTGCTACAATATTACCTCTGAACTTCTCCATACGTGTAGTATTTATGGGGACAAAAGTCTTTTTTAACATATTTTTATTGGCATTTAAAGTATAGGAAAATGAAGCTAACTGACCACAGTGGTCTGAGCTCAACTTGTTTATAATAGATTTAGAAGATGGTTTATAATTTGTAAATATATTATCAATACATGTAGCACTGGTAGCAGTGATTCTAGTCGGTTCAAGAAATAGATTATTCAGGTTATATGATAGAAGCATGGATTTAAATCTGAGACTTATAGTGGAATTATCTAATAAGTTTATATTAAAATGACCACAAACAATAATGAATTTATTAGAACTATTTAATTTTAACAAAGCTTCTTCTAATACTTTCTCAAAGTACTCATATAACCCATTAGGAGGCCTGTATACGCATACAACAATGAAGTGCTCAAGCTCTGCGCAGGCTAGTTCAATAGTTTGCTCAACAGAGAGGCTCACAATATCTTTACGTTCTTTATATTTAAAAAGTTTACTTATTATTATTAAAGAGCCCCCGCGTATAGCTTTTTCTCTATTGAACATACTAGCTACCTGGTGACCGCTGAAGTTAAATATTGACTGAGAAATAGAAAGCCAGTGTTCTGTTAAACATAAAATATGAATATTTTCACTATTTATAAATAACTCCAGTTCAAGATCCTTACCTTCTTCAGATTATTTTTGCATTTGTTAGACCATTTATTGATTTATTGAAGAATATTATGAGCTATACTCGTATAACATAATGCTACAACCTATAAGAGTAAAGCAATAATACATAAATATGCAAGCACAAGCCGCGGGCAAAAGCAACTATATCATTTTCTTAAATTTATTTTAACACTATCGACTCACCCTGGCTCCGCTCGGGTTCGTTCATATTTACATTTTAACGTTTAGTATTGATTTCTCAGAGATGAGATATTTTCCCGCAGTAAAAAGTATCCTATATGTTGACCCGGATAATCAGCTACCATCATACTAAATTACATCAAAATCCCTCCAATGGTTTTTCCGTGATGCGGTAAGTGACAGACAGACAGACAAAAATTTTAAAATCCGTAGATTGGACCTCTGTATCGATAATAATGACTATTTCAATGAGATTTTCCAAAAAATATTTAATGTACAGATTCGGCTTAGTTACAATTTTTTTATATGTATACATAGATTGAAGAGTTTGCGTCGCTTACATCTTGCACTTGTTAAGTTGTCCAATTATGCCGATCGCATTGGCTGTAAGGACACCGGGTACACGACTTCGATGAAATTTTAGAAATTCACTTCTACAAAGGAAATAGATACTAATATTAAATTAAGGCTGAATGTAATTACAATTTAAAGACAATGAATAAATTAATTAATTTTTATAATTGACATGTTTGTCGTTAATACCTTCCTGGATTTACGCGAATATTTGACATTTTAAATAACCTTAGTCTCTCCCGTGACCATGATTGCTGTAAACCATTCGAAACGTCGGGAACCAAAAATCAAAATAAATCTGCGAAAAAACCCGACAAGATAGTTTTATGTATTTAAAATGTTTGTCGTTACTTTACTGATCTGATAATTGTATTTTAAATGAGCTGATTCAACAGACTTTGCCCTGTCCAAATACAAAAACAATTTTAGCTTTTCCAGAATTTCCCAATTTGCCGGGCAAAGTTTTCATTTTAATACATGAAAACGATATTGAAGCTAAAAAATTTGCTAAATGGTCACTTCTCATGTGTCTCACAGTTTTATTTTTATTCATATGGACTATCGACTCACCCTCGCTCCGCTGTATAGATTTCTCAGAGGTGAGATATATTCCCGCAATAAAAAGTATCCTATATGTTGCCCCGGACAACCAGCTATCATCATGCCAAATTTCATCAAAATCTGTCCAGTTTTTTTCTCGTGATGTGGTCACAGACAGACAGAAAAAATTATAAAAACTATAAATTCAGTGTGTATCGATAATAATGACTACGAGTATTTCAATAAGATTTTTCAAAGGATATTTAATGTTCAGATGCGACTCAGTTAGAATTTTATTATATGTATAGATTTTTTAAAACTGACTTGATATTATACAACTGTGTTATAACACATCGAATAGTAAAAATATATAGGAATTAAATTGTATTTTTTTTTGACGACACGTTTGGCTCAGTTTGTAGTGACCCTACATGCTGAGCCAGTGGTCGCGGGTTCGAGTCCTACTGGGGGCATTCATTTGTGTGATGAGCGAATGTTTGTACTTCAGTCATGGGTGTTTATATTTATAATATGTATGTATTTAAAGTTATATATGTGTAGTGTATCAACTATCTGGTATCCATAACGCAAGCCTCATAGCTTACCATGGAACTAGATGGTGCTGTGTGTATTAATGTTCCAACATATACCTATTTCCCATAAGTTTCTTCCGAGATACACATGTATGTCTAATAATGTTATCAAACGAAGAAAACATACGGTATACTAAATAGTAACAAAAATATTTTACCAAGTAAAACTACTGTATAATATAAACATTTTTACTAACATTATTAAAATTTACTTTCATTAGAAAGTATAACAAAGCTGCATACAAAATGTATGGTAATCGTCGGTGCCTTTTGAGGATTGCGTGATGTCGCAGAGCGTCAAGGGATCAAGAATCAAGATAGGATGTTATACACCCGGCATATAACAACAATGAAGTTTATAGTTTTACAGTTAGCTCTAATTCTGATACACGAACTACGCATTAGTAAGCTGTTGTGATGCGGCAACATGAAATTTGGAAGTGGAAATGACGATGGACATTCGATTCTTAATAAACTAAGGGCTTTTTAAATATAATTATCTTTTCGGATTATTTCGCGGATTTATTTTAATTTTTGGTTCTCGTTTTGAATGCTTTACAGCAATCCTAGTCACGGAAGAGACTAAGGTTTGAGACGTCTCAAAGGTCACAAAATTACAAAATGATTTCAAAAAATACAAAAATGTTACCTAACAATATTCGCTTATTTTAATTTTAAACATTTTTTATATTTTCAATAACTTTCATAATTGAGTATTAAAATAGAGAGTGGATAGTTTTATTTAAAATTCCAAACATTCGTGTAAATCTAAGAAAATATTATATGTAATAGATATTTTGTTTCCTCACAGAAAAAATGGAGAGTCGAGTGGGCCTGGACTACATAGTGGAGCACGCGGAGTATGCGGGCAAGTTAGCTGCTGCGCTCACTTCTCCTACCGCGGCTGTTAAGAAACAGGTAAGACATTAATTTTATTCCACAACCACACAATATCCCACAACCACACAATATCCCACAACCACACAATATTCCACAACCACAAAATATCCCACAACCACACAATATTCCACAACCTGTACATATTTTTGTGGTACACTTTACGGAAATACTATCACATCTTTAGGTTCGGGCTTTAACTTAGTAATTTAGATTCATATTTAGTAAACCTAGTATTTTTTTATCTATAACACTTTTACATGGTTATTAGAAAATAAGCGTTAATCTGAAGTCTAGTACGCTAGCAATATAACTAACAAAAACTGTAAATCAACATAGATTTTAGACATTACGAATCTATTGATGTTAAGAAAATTATATTTTTCCTGCAATACGAGACTACTGAACGAGGTTATTAATATAGGCTATCTGAAAGTAAGTAGTAAATGGTTTTAGATGGATAATGTATTATTTTAATTATATAAAATGTATTATTTCAAAGACTAAGAAAAACACATATACATATATACATAACATATTTATACAGTTCTATAGTTTTTTCCTCCACTAACAAGCTACCTCATAATAATAAAGTAATCAAACACTCATGGACAGTTTTTCTGAAACCAAGTGAAGGGGCATCAAATTCCGGGTCTCACATCTATGGCATTTTCATATGGGAATCAATTTCAATGTGATTACCAGTTGTTTTATAAAGTTACGAAGAAAGAAAATATCGTAAGGAAACCTATGTACATGTCTGAAAAAACTTAGCAAGTTTTCGAAAGACACGTGAAGTCCTTCAACCCGCTCTTCACCAGCATGATGGATTATGGCCTGATCCTTCTGATTGAAGGCCCATACCCAAAAGGAGGACGTTAAAAAAAGTTGAAAACATTGTATTTTTACCAATTTTACAGGTTTTCGAGCTGCTTTCAGCGTTATGCGTATACAACGCCGATGGCTACGCGAGAGCGGTGGACACACTCGATAGATATAAGGTATTACAAAATTTTACTTCTTACATGTGCACTAAAATTAAGTAATACGATATAATATATACATAAACCAATTCATGCTTGGCATGTTCTATCAACATTTATTGTAATAATTTTTGTCTGTTTGTATTGTCGTGCATTACTGGAGAATATGCCTGGTTTGATGGACTTTAATATTAATTTTAAAAGATTCTTAATTATAATATGTAGAGACAGTAGTGATATATATATACATATATATATATATATATATATATATATATATATATATATATATATATATATATATATATATATATATATAGTATAGTATATTTTTATACTTTCTGAAGATCTAAAAAAACATTTTGTACTCAGCTGTACAAAATTATATTGACATATTACTGACACTTGTGTGGTTTAAGTAGATCGTTTATTGAAGGCGTAACCATAGGGTGTAACAATCATTTACTCTGACAACTGACTCAATAGAGTTAATGAACTTAAAAAAGTATTTAATTGACACTACGGTCTTTGACACTAAAATTCTGCTTAGTTGTTTGTTTAGATACAAGCGACTTACTCTTGCTTTGTCTCGTATAATTTTTATAATAAAAATAGCCTAAGATACTCTTTATAACATCAGCTTCTGCCTGTGATAGTCCCATAAAAATCGGTCCAGCCATTTTGAAGATTAGCCAGAACAAACAGACAGACATATATTTTTTTAAATTGTTTTTTTTCCGTACCGTAGGTATACCTATACTTTTATATGCATTTAGTAAAAAACTGTTATTTCGATATTACAAACACACTTTAACTTTATTCATTTGTATTGTATAGATTATATACATATCTGTATTTGTACATAGCTACATTTAAGTTTTTATTTCTTTTTATATTTTTATATATTATTTAGTATGAATGAAGTGTATGTGTCGCCAACATATGGTATTATTCGTCATTTTACAAAAGGCAAAGACTTGCTGGTTTATGAAATGTCGTAGGCAAATAGATAATGATGAACTTTAAAAATTAATATATAAAGTTATAGAATCAGCCATTTTACAAAATAGCTAGGCTATGTAAAAAACATGGTACCTACATTCGATATTGTATTATTTTAAGTTAAAATTCAAGCTTAATGATAGATTCAACTCAGATTATGATAGATGAGAAGCGAACGAAGCGTAGCTTCCGTTTTAGCCTTCCGTTTAGGTTTTGTCTTGAACCCAGAAAGTCTAAGTGCAGTAACAATCCAATGTTTTTGTGTGGATCCTTGAAGTCCACCCGATCCCAAAGTTTTTTTTTGTTTTAGTTCTTCTTATGCAAAATTTTTATTTTTCAAAAAAGAAAAATTGTATACGCACGAGTTTATCTCAAATAAAGTAAAATATCAAAAATAACAAAAAACATCAAAAATTGCTCAAAAAAAGGGCACGGACAAATATCTGTGGCGACTTACTTACTCAAAAAAAAAAAACAATCCAACGTTTTACAATTTGCCTATTTGAAGACGCCGTTTGTATACGACGAATAATATGATATAAACTAAACTACCCATGATATAGGGCCATAAGGTTTTATTTATATATACTTATAGACTATTATTAATAAATATAGTATGTACCGAAATTATTTTAGTGTTAGGATTTTTTACCTTTTTTTACATTTTTTTTTCTATAACGTCTAGGTTCTAAAAGGAGAACGCTACCGACTCTCAGTAGTGGTGGAAGAATTAAAAAACGCTACTACAATAGATTACAAAACTGCGCTCGTTGCGTTTATTAATTGTCTAATCATATCTGCGACTCGACTGCCCGACAGGATTCGAGTGAGGAATGAGTTTATTGGTAAGTTTTTATATTATATGTTAAGAAAAGCTTGCTGACTTTTATGTTACCTGTCAATTCAACACGATGTCTGCGTGACATTTAGGGCCACTCCACACTATAGTGCTGATATAACAATAATTTACCAGACCGATATCGGACCGAGAACGGACTGCGCTCGGCCCTATAGTATGAAACGGCCTTTATGTAGATACGTGGCTCAGCTAACATGTCCAGCCTTATATTTTTTTTTCATTTAACACTTGAATATTTTATAACACTTTGAAGATGCGAAAGAGGTATGTAGAGATTGGCGCTTAACATTCTGTTCTGTCTGCTTACCCCGCAAGGGATATAGTGTGAAGTCTGGATGTGTGTACTTGTACCTGCGTATGTTTGTGTAAAAGTTCTTAGAGTATAACTAAGTGGAACCAAGCGAAGTAATTTTGGGTTATTACCTACCTTGGTAATTTTTATTAATTTGACACGCGAATGGAGCCAAAGGCAACTAGCTAACTAGGCACTAGCTGCAACCTTAAGAACATAGGAACGTATATCAATTGTAACAATAATTATGTTCCATAATTATGTTATAACAATAAATAAATTATATATTAACAATAAATTATATAAATTAACAATGAATTATATAAATAATGAATTATTATGTTATATTGTTAATTATATTTTTATGAACAATGAACCGAAATGACTCTGGCCACTACAAAACTACTACGAGTATTAAACAACATAAAAAAAATCATTATAGTGTTTTAATTAATTCTTATGACGAAATTTCATTTTAATGGTTTTGTCAAAACATGTTGCTTAGTATTTGTACATTTCGAACGGACCTAAATACTTAGTGAGATTTAACGATACTATTATTATTTTGCAGGACTTGGACTGCTTCCAACACTTAGTAACCTAAGGTGAGTCTATTTAACCGTTTTAAATACTGTAGATTCCTATACTTGTTTTACGTGAGACTAAAGACTATATTATTTGTTCAGGAATTCCTAATTTTTATATATAAATTATTTATAATATCACCCCTTTAAGGGATGATTTCCAGAATAAAAAACATACTATGTGCTTTCCAGAGTGTCAAACTATATTCTTAACAAATTTCATCTAATTCGGTCCAGTAATTTTTGAGTTTATTCGTTACAAACATACAAAAATACAAATCTTTCCCCTTTATAACATTATATATAATATATAATAAGTGTTGATGTAGATTAGTGTAGATATGTGTATATACATATATGCATGTATCATTTTCCACTGCACACTTTGCTGTTTACGACACCTAAGTGTTGCTTGGAAGAAATCGCTGTTTTAGCGATAAAGCCGCCTCTTGAGCATTGTCCTACAACTATGGTTTTTTTTTGTATGTACAATTAAGAGTTTTTTTTATTTTTTATTATTATTAATAATAAAGACTTTTGGGCCAAATCCTTAATTTGACCTTAGTATCTTAAATATGATTATTATACAAATATCAATCAATAAAACTACTTACATATTGAAGACATATAATTAGGATTTTAGTACAAATGGTAATTAATATTGATATTACATACATACCCGTACTTATGTATATATGTATGTTTTTTTCTCTTTATTTAAAGGAGCTTTATTATTCAGTGATTTTATCGTCCACGAGATAAAAATTACATATTTTATTAGCATATTCTTAATTACAACTAACGACTTACCCTCGTTTCGCTCGGGTGCGTCCCTAGGTACGTTTTAATTTTTTTGAGCGAAACCCTAATTCTTTTTCTAAAATAAAAGTAGCCAAAGTTACTCCTTATAATATCAGCTATCTGCCAGTGAAAATCCCCTTAAAATTGGTCCAGCCGTTTCGGCGATTAACCCGAACAAACAAACAGACAGACAGACAAAAGTTTTAAAAATTGTGTTTTTCTTATAAGTACCGTATATTGCCATATGCATTTAGTATAAAGCTGTTATTTTGACATTACAAACAGACACTTCAATTTTATTTATCTGTATAGATTTATACTATAAACCTATTCATGACGTTATATCGCTAGTAGCAATGTAGAAAGCATCCTTACTTGCTCCGATAAGGTGCAAACCAAAATACTGTTGCACAGACCTATCTCATAATTTTTAATAAAAATATGTATGATGAAAAACGAAATTAATGATATAGACAAATTACGATATTTTTATATTATACTTTCTATTAAAAAAACTCTAAATAAGCAGTAGTATATGCGTCACTATTGTTGTGTTGAAATACTTTTGACCGACCTCAAAAACTGAGTGTGTAAAATGTTATATTACGTACTATTTTGACCAATTGTGAATCAATTCTGTGATTTTTTTATACATATAAATAATAAAATAAACATGTTGGGACATTAACACACAGCACCATTTAGTTCCATGATAAACTTTAAATACATACATATTATAAATATAAACACCCATGACTAGAGTACAAATATTCGTGTTCATCACACAATGCCTCCAGCGGGACTCGAACCTGCAACCCACTGGCACAATAAGTAGGGTCACTACAAATTGAGCAACTGAGAAATTCTTAAACGAAAACTGCCTAATATGATAGAATAGTATTAATCAACAACCTAAAATAATGAAACACCACAAAAAATTTACTAAAACATTTCAAAACTTTAAAATCAGATTTGATAAAAAATATTGTGAGTTTCTAAAGTAATCTACATCGTAAATGGATACTTTGCAATTTAATGAAAACAGCAACACACAAAATTACTGTTTTAGCTGTCCCATTAGTCAACTAAAATCTCAATCCAGAATGAAATCTAGTTTGTAATTATTTTGCAATTTTCCTACAAATATTTCTAATACAACATAATACCTACATAGTTTTTTAAAACACTTTCTAATGAAACTTGTAAAATTACTAAATTATTCTTGCATTATTTTTGTGCTTATTTAAGAAGTTTAGGATCAAATATATTATAGACTAGCGACTCACCCTCATTTCATTTCTAACATGATTACCACTTGCCTTACGGTGAAGGGAAACATCGTGAGGAAACCTGCATGTCTGAGAAAACCTAGCAAGTTTTCGAAAGACCTGTGATGTCCGCCAACCCGCACTTGGCCAGCGTGGTGGGCTATGGCCTGATCCCCCTCGTATTGAAGGGAGGCCCGTGCCCAGCAGTGGGACGTTAAAAAGGACCGTATACATACTCACCCTCGCTTCTCTCGGATTCGTCCCTAGGTTTTAACGTTTAAAGGGTTAGTATAGATTTCTCAGAGATAAGATATTTTCCCGCAATAAAAAGTATCCTATATGTTGATCCGGATAAACAGCTATCATCATTTATTTAATTAACGTTAATTCTATACCTAATACAAGGTTAAAATAAAGAAAAAATATAAAAACTTTAAGATTCATTAAGAACAAAGGAAATTAATTCATATCAATTTATCATTTTTTGGTCGTAACAAGTTCATACTACGTATTCATAGACGACGCAAAATTGTTCATATCGACACAGATCATATAATACTATACTAATATATATCGATTATAAAAAGTCTTTAGATATTACCGAATTTATTTTGTTGATGCCTTGCCTTCCGCTTTATCTATACAGATAAATAAAATTGGAGTGTCTGTTTGTAATATTAAAATAACCGCTTCTTACTAAATGTATATGGATGTATACACGGTACATATAACAAAACAACATTTTTTACAATTTTTGTCTGTCTGTCTCTCTGTCTGTCTGTCTGTCTGTCTGTTTGTTCCGGCTAATCTCTGAAATGGCTAAACCGATTTTGACGGGACTTTCACTGGCGGATATCTGATGTAATAAGGAGTAACTTAGGCTATTTTTATTTTAGAAAAAAATAGGGTCCCATGAAAAAAAGTTAAAACCAAATTATTTAATTATTTTTTTGTTTTTTGAAGCAACGAGGGTGAGTCGCTAGTTCGCAAATATTATTATACTAGCGACTCACCATCGCTTCGCGCCGGTTCGTCCCTAGGTCCGTTTTAATATAGAATGGTTTTTAGTATGGAATAAATAAACTGTATATTATATGTTATAGTCTATAGCCTTCCACAATAAACGGGCTATCTAAAGCAAAAAGAAATTTTCAAATCGGATTAGTAGTTCCTGAGGTTAACGCGTTCAAACAAACAAACAAAAAAACAAACAAATTCTACCTCTTTATAATATTAGTATAGATATCAAATCAAACTATTACTTCGGACTTTTTATGAATTTATTTTTGATATTTGGCTCGTGAAGAAAGTGATCTCTAAAGTGAATCTTAACCATATTTGCTGTAAAGCTGTCGAAGACCTCGAGTTTATCTCTGGGACTAAAATTTAAGTGATATTACGTATCTTTTGTAAAATCATTAAAAAACAACGGTCTTTATTAACTCAGATATGTCTAATTTCAATATTCACATAAAACGAATAATCTACGTTTATTTTTTGTATGCTTTTCTATCGATCGCCTAAAGAGATCGCTTATAATAATCCGCTACAGATCTCTTTACTTGTATTTTTAATACCATTTTCATCAAGTCAAGTCGTATATAAGTCTATACTAATTTTATAATATCTAACTAAAACAATGAACTTAAAGCTAACCACAAACAAAACAAATATTTCATAGCAATTAATCGTTCCGGTCTAAAGTCCGCGCAGTCCAGTAAAACAACAAAAAAAGCTGCGCGTGGGCAGATATGTTTCGAACCAAATATGGCGAGATCATGAATAATCACTAAGTATGACCGATTCGATTAAAATAATTATTAACTATCGATTTGTTATTGATGTATTTATAAAAACGTGCATAAAAAACACTGTGTGCTTAATTTATTAAATGTAAAGGTTTTTTATAACCTTTTTATGTACAATTTTTTTTTCCTCAACAGATTTTTTGTTTTTTTTTTATCTACTGATCCAAAATTTATATCTTATACAGAGTTTATAAACCTAGGTATTTATTTGGATTTGTCTGAAAAGTACACGAATAGAAAGCTGTTAGATTCAACTGAATCTTTTTTTAGATAGCTAAGAGAGCTAGACTTAAATATTATTAACTAATTTCAACAATACCACCTCCTTTTTGAAATCAATTCCTATGTATTAATTTTTAAACTTTACTTCAATGAATAGTCTTATATAAATGAAAACAAATTAACACCTATTTTGAATTTACGCTTAAACCTACATACCGACATATACATATATTACTATATCGTATACTTTAAATAATATTATATACTCTTCTTTGTCCACCCCGCATCCCAGTTTAGCTGGGGTCGGGTCTTCTTGTATGATTGCGCTAGAGAATTCTACTCTGGCTTGTCTGTGTACTATATAATACTATATAATATTATATTCTAGTATTATATAATATTTTATTCAGTCCTCTTTAATGTCCCACTACTGGGCAAGGGCCTCCCTTCAATACGCGAGGCATCAGGCCATAGTCCAATACGCTAGCCAAACGCAGGTTGGCGGACTGCAATTTCTTTCGAAAACTTGGTACGTTCTCTCAGACATGCAGGTTTACTCACGATATTTTCCTTTACCATAAGACAAGTGCTAATCATGTTAGAAATGATTCGCACATGAAAATATCAGAGGTGCGAGACCCGGGATTTGAACCCACTTCACTCGGTTTCCCAAACGAAAGCGTTACCATTGGGCTACCACTGTCACTACTATTAATTAAATTTAATTATTTCAATCAGGCATGAAGCTGCCAGTCACCCAAACCTCGGAGTCCAGCTCGACGTGTTCGAGGAGCAGCGTGAAAGCGACGAGGCGCAAGGTCCCGGCGGAATCAACCTGAACTCCCATTTAGACGTGTTTTATGCTATTTTGAAACAGGTAGGTCCTTTGAAAATGGAAACGTGGCTTTATGTACTCTTATTATCGCCTACAGTCTACATATCGACACCTGCAAGGAATACCTGAGTAATAAGTAAGGAAGTATATGATATATTGTAAGTCATTATTGTAGGAAATTTAGGTATATTTGGTCTTAAAATGTTTTGTTATTCAAGTTTTAATTTTTTTTTTTTGTAATCTAAAAAAAATCTGGATCCCGGCACATCTATCGGGTACAACTATAGCCAATAACCTCATAAGTACACATAAAAATTTCATCAAAATCGGTTAAACCGTTTGGAGGAGGAGGATTGCGAATACGCATGTCAAAACTTTTTATTCAAAGAGATTGGTCTACAAAAAAAGGCGTAAGAAGATTGTCAAATAAAGGACTACAGAGATAATTTTTTATTTCAAGTGTAGATTAAGTAAAAGGGACAAGCGAAAGCGTAAACAAATATGAAAATACAATTTCTTCTCACGGAAACAGCTTGTTTCATCGGGATATATTATATCCCGTTTAGATTATTTAGATTAATTTATATTAGATTGAGTTGTCTATATCCGCCTCTATTATAAATTGTCCCTATGGCAAAAGAAAGCTTAAAGATGGTTTTGAAAGAAGTAAAAACAAAAATAAGTAAATGTATACTTAGTTATTACTATACAAGTCATGTCCGCGTGGAATAGTGGTAAGAATGCTAGCCGCATTCTCCCGCTGAATGGCATTGTCCATTCTTTGGGCGAAAAACGAGCCAACTCTCTTGTCACCAGTAGAGGCGATAAGAAGAAGTGTTATGTCTTTTTATTTAAGAATGTAAGATGGATTCAGTTGTAAGAGCAATGTGTGCTTTATTAATAATAACAACGTTTAATAATCATATCTAATGTCGAAAATTTAATTTTCACATAGAAATTATGTACAATGTACATATACAATATACATACATACATATATGTAATCGAATGTGGTATGTTTGTTGCCAGCGCTTTATTACGCAAGGTGTGTGTTCAAATCTCTTACGAATTTCTATCTACCATATACATATATTATACTTGTCTAAGAATGAACGTGATTTGCAATATTTTGAACCAATAATATGAATATCCCCAGGTATCTGATACACCGCAAGAGATCCCATTCCTGAGCATTCTGCAGCATTTACTGCGGATAGACCCGAAGGAACCAGTCAGTGACATCGTGTGGGACACGGCTGAGACCCTGGTACATAGAGCCACGTTGCTAGAGACTAGAGAAGATGCTGCAAAATTGCTAAGAGCACCAAGTGTTCAGGTATAAGAGAGTCTACAGCTTTATATTTTCTTTTCATCGAAATAAAAAATGTTGTAAAAGTCTATTTATATAATATTCAATTATAAGTTCAAAACATTAAAAAATATTTCTTACTAGAAAAATAAAAGCAAATCTATTCCACGGAAACCATATATTTTCCGGAATACTTAATAACGGAATAATACCAAACATTAAAATCGCTCCAGTGGTTTTTCCGTGATGCGTTCACGGACGGACAGACAGACAGACAAAAATTCTAAAAACTATAGATTTGACCTCTGTATCGATAATAATGTCTATTTCAATAAGATTTTCCAAAAAATATTTAATGTACAAATTCGGCTTAGTTACAAATTATATGTATAGATTACACTACGCGAATTAAACGCGTGAATTCGTATATTCGTGGTCGGCCCGAAACGGCTGGTGCTACCCAGTCGAAACGTCGGGTTTAAGGTATATAGTCACTGACGAATTCACACGTTTCAGACCCGTAGTGTAATTATTATATGATGATCTTTTTAGTTAAGAATTAATAATTCCAGGCAAAAATGGGATGTACGTGTCAGCATAGAGATCTATCTGGATCAAATAGGAAACAAAGCTTGCAAAGAGCACTATCTCCCCCGCCGCCGCCGCCTGCGCCTGCGCCTCCACCTGGTAAGCTATTTATAATATACACTAATCTTTTGTTCCTTGAAGCTTTTTAAATAATACTATCTTATAATGAATATTAAATGAGCAATTCTTGTTCTTCAAATATATATATATATATATATATATATATATATATATATATATATATATATATATATATATATATAAATTTTGTTGCGCATGCCTTATTCAAGTATTGCCCGGTAGGACTTCAATGAAATTTATTACAGTTATATATTTATTTCACATCAAAGTTCATAAAAACAATATAGAGATCAGATGAAAACCAAGAGACAGAGAGAGAGATATTGGCGAAGGTGCTTAACTCTCTTCCAGCCGACCTACGGAAATAAGAAACAGTGTTAAAAAGAGAACTAAAATAATGTAGATAATGTAAATTGGAATTATAAATAACTTATATATTAAGCAAAATAGAAAAAGATAGTCAAAATACATAATTAAACATATCTTTCTTCTTTCAGCAATGCCTCCACCTCTACCCCCAGCACCCCCTGCACCTGCACCACCCCCAGCGCCCCCCATCCCCCGGGGAGCACCCCCACCGCCACCGCTCGCGACACTGTCCCCACCACCTCCGCCCACGAACATCAAACTACCGCAACAAGAGATACCATTGCCCAAAACAAAAATGAAGACCATCAATTGGAATAAAATTCCTAATAATAAAGTGAGTTAATCCAAACACTTCTGTTATTAGCAACAATTTTATTTTTAGATATTCGGAGCTTTAAAGTATTTTGTAAGCTTTGAAAAATGAAATAAAACTCAGGAAAAGAATTAATGTAAAGTAACATTGTCCCACTGTAACAAATAATTAGACTAACAATCAGTTCTATTAAAATATTCGTTAGCAAGTTTGCATTGATCCAAAAGAAGTAAAAGAAAAGAAGTAAAAAAGAAGTAGTATGTGAAAAAGAAGTAATTATTTTATTGCGAATTAAGAAGTAATATATTATTTTAATACATATAACAATTTTGTAGGTAATCGGTCAAAACAACATTTGGTCAATCGTAGCATCAAGTCACAAACACTCTCCTAAATCAGAGCTGGACTGGAGCGAGATCGAAGGCCTATTCTGTCAACAAGTAAGTTTTTACATTCAAAATTTGAAGAAAATTCCAGCTTTTTTGCCCCGACGGTCTTCCTTAGGAGTAGGTTATGAGTATATCCTCTATACCGTTGGGGTAGAAGGCAAATATATAAGATAAAAACTAAATTATTAGTGACGACACGTTTGGCTCAGTTTGTAGTAAGCCTGCTGTGACAGCGGTGGGCGGGTTTGAGTCCCGCTGGGGTCAGGCATTCATCTGTGTGATAAGCACGAATGTTTATACTCCAGTCATGGATGTTTATATTTATAATATGTATGTATTTAAAAGCTATATATGTGTAGTGTAACAATTATCTGGTATCCATAACACAAGCCTCGTAGCTTACCATGGAACTAGATAGTGCTGTGTGTTAAAGTCCCAACATATTTGTATTTATTTATATTTTTAAAATTTCTGTAATTTTTAGGTGCAGCCAACGGGATCAGCGGGGTCGTCACCGCGCTTGGGGCGAAGCCCTATTTGCGACAGTTCAGGGGAACGGAAACCCAGGAAAGAGCCGTCTGAAATCACACTCTTGGATGGAAAAAGGAGTTTAAATGTCAACATATTCCTGAAGCAATTCCGAAGGTAAGGAATTTTAGACATAAATCAAAATTTGTTATTTTTACTATCTGTCTGTCTGTTTAATCAGAAATCTGGATTAAAATGGTACGATATTCATTAAATATTACCATATTCTTTTAACTGATGAGGTAAAGAAGTTTTACACGAATATTAGAATACTTAAATCAACGGATCAGATTAAAGAAATTAAAGATTTAAAAACTACAATTCTTAATCAAACACGATAATAACCGATTTAACTAGCCCAAAATAGCTGTATGAAATCCCAGGCCAAAGAGACACTTACCAACAAAATGTACTCATTATTCGGCAGTTCCAACGAAGATATCATCCAATTAATACGAGAAGGCTCACATGACGACATCGGTACAGAAAAACTGCGTGGACTTCTCAAAATCCTGCCAGAGATAGATGAGTGTGAAATGTTGAAAGCCTTCAGCGGTGATGTCACTAAACTGGGCAATGCGGAGAAATTCCTTCTACAACTCATTCAGTTACCCAAGTAAGTAGACTGTAAGAATAGGTCAAGTGTGAGTTGGGTGGTTGGGTTGATATAAGTTGGTCACCAAAGGCTGAATATAATTACACTACTAATATAAATGTGAAAGTTTGTATGTCTGTTTGTTTGTTACTCTTTGATGTTAAAATAGCTGAACGGGTTTGAATGAAATTCGCAACACATATATAATATGACTAAGGCTATTGTCAGTTAATAAAGTTTGCCAAAAGATGGCGCTACGTGTGTATAATGTTTCGTAGCTACGAACTTAATGTAATTTATAAAAAAAAACGTAATTTAAAAATAGATACTGTACTCCTTACAGCTACAAATTGCGAATAGAATGCATGCTTCTTAAAGAGGAATGGGCTTCCACTGCTGGATATTTGGAGAGTGCTATCAACGCCATTCTCGTGGCAGGAGATGACCTCATGTCTTCCAGAGCTATACAGGTGTGTATACTAATATTATAATTATATTGTATTCAGCCATTTTTAATGTCCCATTGCTGGGCACGGACCACCTAAATAATTGGTTTAAAGAAATGATATACGAATTTGTGTTTAGACAATTAGAATTTAGAATTTTTGAGTTTTATTCTTTAGTTTGACTTAACGTCACATGTCGATGCCTCTTTTAGTAGAGATATTTGTTAGGATATGTGTATCTATGTTTTTAGACGACACGTCTGGCTCAGTTTGTAATGACCCTACTTGCTGTAACGGAGGTCGCGGGTTCGAGTCTCGCTGGGGGCATTCATTTGTGTGATGAGCACGAATATTTGTACTCTAGTCATGGGTGTTTATATTTATAATATGTATGTATGTATTTAAAGTTATATATGTGTAGTGTATCAACTATCTGGTATCCATAACACAAGCGTCGTAGCTTACCATGGAACTAGATGGTGCTGTGTGTTAATGTCCCAACTACTGTATTTATTTATTTATATATCAATGATATATTTGTAATATTTGTAGGAGGTGCTGTACATAGCTCTGATCGCGGGCAACTTCCTGAACGCGGGCGGCTACGCGGGCGGCGCGGCCGGCGTCAAGCTGTCCTCGCTGCAGAAGCTGTCCGACATCCGCGCCAACAAGCCCGGCATGAACCTCATGCATTATGTCGCTTTGGTGAGGGGTTTATCTATCTATCTATATATATATATATATATATATATATATATATATATATATATATATATATATATATATATATAAAAGTCAAAAGTGATTGACTGATGTATCAACACACAGGCCAAACCCTAAGGCTAGGAAATTAAAATTTCGCATACGTATTCCTCATATGATGAAGGCATCCACTAAGGAAGGATTTTTCAAAATTCAACCCTCAAGGGGATGAAATAGGGGATAAAAGTTTGTATGAAACTTTTTATTCCTTAGACATATTTGCATGAAATTTCGTATTTTTCGTAGTTTAGGATCCGCGGGTTCTGCTAGTTTGTAATATGCGAGATCACAATATACGAGGAATGGTCAAAAGAAATAATAAACGGGGTTTGTTTATTATGAGTCTTGGGACGTCTAGCGTCTTGGTCCAGTGGCTGGAGTTTTTTCTCGTAAGATTACTATAATAATATATGTATAACAATCACGCTTGCCTGGCGTATTTGAAAACTGATGAAATATTATATTTTGTTATAATCATCACTTTTCTACAATTTTGATACATTTTATTTGTTTTCTATGTAAACATTTTGATCCTTATAATTGATTCTATCGGTTGACGCTATGTCACCAAGAAAAACAGGTTCGAATCTCGGCTGTGACAATTAACTAAAAGTAACTTTTCAAAAGAATGACAACGTTTTGAAGTTATATACTTCTTTTCGCATTCCTTTTACAAACAGAGAGTTGTGACATACGGGACGAAACCTTAGCTATTTTTGTTCTGTTACGCCAAAGAAGTATAACTTCTTACGTGCGTACATAAGTATATGTACCCGTTATTTTATTTTATTTAAAAAAAACCTATCACCACATCTACTCAGGTATATCATTTAAAATTTAGTACAAAATTAAAATTTAACACAACAATATTATTATTATAAAAATAAAAATACTAATATCTTAATTACATATTCCAGCAAGCTGAACGTAAGAACAAAGAGTTGGTACACTTCGCTGACGACATCAGGGTATTAGAAGAAGCATCTAAAGCGAGTGTTGAACAATTACATAATGAAATAAACACACTGTCTCAACGAATAACTGCGTTGAAGAAAGATATACAAGCGACCACTCAACATGATATTAGGGAGCAAATGGGAGACTTTTTACAGGTAAGAAACTAGTAACAATAAATATGTTTAAAAATCTTGAAATAATACTTAGTAATGATCGCCCTGTGGTTGAAAATCAACTATAATTCATTAAGTTTGATCGATATTGAGGTTCTTTTTTCAAAGTTATATAGATAGCGTATAAAATCCAAAAACAATTTGAAACGGGTCCATATATTCAGAGATTTGTACGTACAGACAAACAAATTTTTTATCTTTATATTATGTAAGTACTCGTATAATACTGATGAAGGTTGTCTAACATTATGCTGCATCTTTTAGTAGTGAAGTAATTATATATAAATAAAATGCACGAGCGGATTCGCGGGTAAAAGAAAGTCAATAAATTTTGGCTTTCTGCAATCATTCTCTATATAAACTTTAACTATGCCAAAGCTCGTACTCCTCTGTACATGTAATATATTTAAAAAGGGGTTCAAAGTTTTTTCTTCACGTATTAATATATAGATACGTTAAACAATAACGTCTTCCTGACCGATTTTGGCCACAGCGGCCAATATCATTGAAATTATGGTTAGTCTGGACTCTGGAAGAGCACCGCAGCAGATATTATAGAGTATACGCGTAAAAACAACGTACTTTTTATTTCTTTTAATTCCAAGTCCGATGTGATAATAATTCGACATATGTGAGAGATCAGGAGCAAGAGCCACGGCTTAACATGCCCTGCCTCGGCATGAATGAACATTTCCAACTACCCAACTCAGAGATGTTGCTGTGAATTTCTTGATAGAAAAACTAAATACTTGCGAACAAAATAATAATAAATAGATCTATTAGGAACGATCAATCTAGAATCTAGATTCATCTTATTATCTACTAGATACCTAAAAACTGGGCTACATTGTAGTTTGTAGTTGTTAAACTACAAGTTATAATTTTATGATATATTTTCAATCAGGTCGCAGAAAGAGAAATTTCAGCGTTAAACAAAGATATGGAAGAAGTGGAGAGCATGAGGAAACAGCTTGCTGAATTCTTTTGTGAGGACCCTGTGTCCTTTAAACTTGAGGAGTGCTTTAAGGTATGACATTATAAATTATTATATTAGTCTATCTTTATGTTTCTTAACGTAGTAAATATGTAAATATTATTTAATATATTATAATTATATTATATTTTACAATTATATTATATTGATTCGGTTCTTTTAACGTTTTTAACGTAATGCGAGACTAACCAATATGCAAGTAAAAAGTAGTTTAGCGGACTAACTTTTTAGGTTTTATCAGAAATGTATATCTTCGTAATGTTCAGCAAGTGGTAATTAATTTGGAAATTATATTCATGCATAAAAATGTCAAAGGTACGAGACCCGGGATTCGAACCCGCTTTACGTTTGTATTCAAAATGAGCGTGCGGTCTCATAAAAACAAAAAAAAAGTAGCTCAATTATGTATCAATAGATGGCGTTAAACTATTCTTTAGTTTTGCAATTTGTGCAAATTCATTAAATTAGTTTAATATCTGTGGTATAAATGTATGTACATCCTAGCGACTCGCTTTACTCAGGTTCGTACCTAGTGAAAAACAAAAACAAATCTATCCTACGGGAACCGTACAATTTTTTTCCGGTATTAAAAAGTAAGCTATGTGCTATTCCAGACTATAATCTATCTGTGTGGCAAATTTCATCCAGATACGTTGAACCGTTCTGGCGTAATTGAGTAACAAACATCCATCCAAACTTTCGCATTTACAATATTAACTAGCGGCTCATCCTCGCTTCGCTCGAGTTCGTCTCTAGGAAAACAAAAACAAACCTATCCCACGGGAACCATACAGTTTTCCGGGATAAAAAGTTTCACATTTATAATATTAGTATAGATAATTATATTATTCATAATGGTTCATAATATTAATGGGATTATAATATTAATCGGATAAATATATCGTTTGCAGACATTCGTGACGTTCTGCAGCAAGTTCCGCTCGGCGGTGACGGACAACGAGCGGCGCAAGGCGCACGAGGAGCAGGCGGCGGCGCGGCGCCGCGCGCGCGACCACGCCGCCGGCGTCACCAAGGCCAGGGCCGGTATGTAGCGGAATATACCACAAACTGTTGACACTGACGACACGTTTGGCTCAGTTTCTAGTGACCCTACTTGCTGTGCTAACGTTCGCGGTTTCGAGCCCCGCTGGGGGCATTAATTTGTGGGATGAGCACGAATGTTTGAACTCCAATCATGTGTGTTTATATTTATAATATGTGTGTATTTAAAGTTATATATATGTGGTGTATCAACTATCTGGTATCCATAACACAAGCCTCTTAGCTTACCATGGAACTAGATAGTGTTGTGTGTTAATGTCCCAACATATATTTATTTAATTCCACCAACTACTACTTATTAGATTTGTATTCAGTCTTTCTAATATCCCACTGCTTGGAGTGGGCCTCCCTTCAATATGAAGGGATCAGGCTATAGTCCAACACGCTGGTCAATTGCGAGTTGGCGGACTTCACATTTTCCTCACGATGTTTTCCTTCATCGTAAGACAGGTGGTAATAGTGTTGTAAATTAAAAAAAATTGAGGTGCGAGAGTGGGATTTGAACCCGCTTCACTCGGCTTTCCAAGCGAGCACATTACTACTGAGCCATCGTATTAGATTTACCTTTTAATAATTTAAAAGTACAATTAAAAATATATTACTGAATAAATGTTACTATAATTCATGTCTGCGAAGTTTTCTAATTAGATCCAGAGATTAGCAAGTTCAAACAAACAAACAAAATCTTCAGCTTATTATTAATTATAGATGTCTATTAGTATAGATATCTAACGTCCAATGAATACGTACAAACACTTTCTGTATATTTTATGTATACTTTTAGGCGGTAGTGTATGCAGTACGCCGGTATCGGAGTGTGAATCTCTTATGGAGTCCCTTCTGCTGGACATACGAAATGGGCTCGGTAGAAGATCTTTGAGGAAACCTCACGACCCTTCGCCCTCTCCAGGTAATTAAAATTACTATTTAAATAAACGCACATTGTTTATAGTACAATATTCTCTCCTTTAAAATTTAAACCCGTTTTAAAATCATATTGCACGGAGAGTATTCTCCTAGATTCAAGGAACATTGCCTATTTCAACATGACCTAATAGAAATGCTTCTGATATTTTTTACGGGAAACTTCAATAACTCTTTTTAGCACTAACTACTGGACTAATTATAAAATTTTTTTTCACGATATTATCTTATTCGCGAAATAAGTATTGTATAGTCTCCAATTAGGTCACTTTGATGTATGACTATTGTCTGAAAAATAGACTTTTTTTTTTATTGTACCACTTTGCCAGATGCTTATTTCTTTATTCTACCACTTTTCCAGAAATCTATTTTTTCATTTTATCACTTTTCCAGATGTAACCCCGACGGGGAGCCTGCGCCGCCGCAGCCGCGCCAGCCCCGGCGACGACGAGGACGGCTTACTTGAGTTCTTGAGACACTCCTCGCCCGCCAACGAACTGCGGGAAAGAAACGCCTGGGGTAGCCTTGGTATGACTATACTCTTAATAATACTTTGTTTCCTTATTAATTAACGTGAATATTTGACATTTATAATAAAACTATTTTTTGATATATACTTTCTTAGGCTTACGCGAATATATAACATTTGAAATAAAACTATCTTTTCGGATTTTTTCCCGGATTTATTTTGGATGCGGACTATTTTTTTCATTTCGGGAATTTATTTTGATTTCAACTTCTAGACAATTTTATTGTTAGATGGTTAAATTTTTATTTTATATGTGCAAGGCTTAATGGTAAGGTTCTCGCGTATAATGAGGTGAAGTTTTCAAACGTGTTTAAACGTCGCGATTAAACTTGAATATCTGGTAGAACCTAATTTATTTTGGAACCTAATTAATCTTTTTCTCTTAAGTTTTGAAAAAAAAACTAAAAATTCAAAAGTCTAGTTAATATTTTTGACTATTCTCCTCAGAATCACATTCATACACATCATCACCCGAAACATTTTATTCAGTTAGAATAAGCTACTTAAGTTTTATGACAATCTAATAACAATATTTCTTAAATTTGAATTCCAGATCGTTCCTGGTCCCGACGTGGCCCAGTACGCGCTCGCCTTGAGATACCCGACAGAGAGAGGACCGGCGAGCGTCCCTCTTCCCCCTCTCCTTCTCCCTCTCCCTCTCCTTCCCCGCGCGTCGCTCCCCTCACTCCCTCTCCACCCTCGCCTGCTGTCCCTGAAGCACCACCTAAGCCTAAGTGAGTTATTAGTATAATATATATATATAGATATATACTAGGTATTTAATGATTTCTTAGCCGATATCCGCCATGGCGACCAATCTCATTGAGACTAGCTAGCGTAGGAGATATTGTATTGTACCGCGTGTACGCGCAGACACAACGTGCACTCTCTACTCCTTTTTAATATTTAAAATCTGATGGGGCTGGTGAAAGTTATGCGCAAGACTCACATCTTTACGTGCTTTGCCTCGGTGAAGGGGTGAAACATCGCTAACTACCCAACTTCGAGTTGTTACTGAGAATATCTTAACTAAACTTATCCTGGTCCAGGATTAGAGTTTAGGAGCTCCGGATTTGCAGCTGTACATGGAAACCGCTAGATTAACCATTAGATATTATAAGGAGAAGTAAATTGATAAAAAGAATATTAATATCTAAGCTACTGGTGCTGTTGTTGAAACGTTCTGTTTACATTTTCATTGCATTGTAACTTATTATACTTATGTCCTCCAATATCATATAAGTAAAAAAACAAAACCCTATATACATAACTAACCCGTTGCCCCCAGGGAATGGCGCCAGAAGATCGAGTCGTGGCTGCGCGCCAACAGCGAGGAGGAGCGCTCGCCGCGGCCGCGCGCGCGCCCCGCGCACCGGCGCTCCTTGGAAAACGACTCCGGTATATTATTTTGCCTGTCTATAACTTGAGTTTACGACTTCCGTACATTACTTTACGTGGCTAGAACCTAATTTTAAGACTGCGGTGTTGCTTTACATAACCAAAACATAACTAAACTGAATTGTTTTTTAAAGAAACAAATGTATGATGTCCAACATCCCTGGCTTAGAGAGTGAGGAAGTTTGACCTGATTTTTATACATTCTTTACATACTTAGATCCTGATTAACCTAACTTGTTTTTGAAAGAGAGAAACGTAAGAATTCCACCAACCACGATTTAGGCAGAGTCGATATGACCTTATCTTGGCATTGAAAGAAGCTTCTATTTAAAAGATCTGAAGTCCACCAACCCGCACTTGAACGACTCAGTCCTGACGTCAGTTGCTTTAAAAACATTGTACAGCCATAAAAATAAAATGTAGCACGTTTTTCTATAGAATTTTTGTATTAAACTCAAGACCACATTGTATTTACATTGGGCTAAGACAACGTCTGTCGGGTCAGCAGGTTTACAATATTTATAAGTCTCTCATTCCCAAACATGACTATTTTTCGAAATAACCATTTCTTTTAACAATATTGTAAACAAACTACATATATGGTACAGAGAGCGAGCGCAGCACGACGCTGGACAGCGTGGCGGAGTCGCGCGCGGAGTGGCGCCCCGCCGTCACCGACACCGACCTCGTGCGCGCCATCGAGGCCGTGGAAGGTGGGGCATACATACATACGTACATACATACTTACATATATACATTCATACATGCATACATTTTAACTAAAATGGTATACTGAAGGAAAATGGAAACCAAAACAGTCGAAAAACAAAAATCAAAATAAATCCGCGAAAAAATTCCAATAGTTTTTTGAAAGGAGTTGAAGTTTTATTTAAAACAATTAAAGAATTCAAAATTAATATAAAATATATTTTTTTTATGAGAAATCGTTATTCTTGTCATACATGTATATTAGTTGTTTAATAATGATTGTTTTATAAACACGATAAGTCGAAAATGTCGTAGGTTATGTAGTTGTTTGTTTGTCATTATAATACAAATGGAATACTATTCCGAAATTCAGTACCTTCGTTGTCTGAATACTCAATAATCATGACAATGTATACTAATGTATTTAGTATTTATATTTAAATTTCTTTATTAGTGAAATTCTTAAATAAATTGTCAAATCTATACATATAATAAAACTATAGAGGTCGAATGTCTGTACATAGAAAAAAATGCTAAAAACTGAGTCAGGGGGATGTAAGAAGAGAAATAGAACAAATCCAGATTTTTTTCAAATTTTTTGTTTCTCTGTCTGTTTGTCTGTTAGTACGGGCTAATCTCCAAAACTGTTAGACCGATTTAGATGAAATTTTGCATGATGGTACCTTATATCCCCGGTAAATATCTATACTAATATTATAAAGCTGAAGAGTTTGTTTGATTGTTTGTTTGTTTGTTTGTTTGTTTGTTTGTTTGGTTGAACGCGCTAATCTCAGGAACTACTGGATGGAATTGAAAAATTCTTTTTGTGTTGGATAGTCCGTTTATCGAGGAAGGCTTTAGGCTATATATCATCCCGGAAAAATGTACGGTTCCCGTGGGATAGAGTTGATTTTGTCTAGAGACGAACCCGAAGCGAAGCGAGGGTGAGTCGCTAGTCTTAGATATTTTTCATAACTATAGTAACTTATACAGCTTAGTACACAAAAACTACTGATTGGATTTTAATGAAACTTTACAATAATATAGTCCATATATCAGAATTATAAATAGGCTACTTATTATCCCGGAAAAATGTACGTTTCCCGTGGGATAGATTAGTTTTCGTTTGTATAGAGGCGAACACGAGCGAAGCGAGGATGAGCCGCTAGTAATTAATAAATTTAAAATGTACAATATCTTAGTAATAATATAAAACTATTGACCCACAGATGTTCAACCAAAAACAAAAGATAGCAGGTTACCATGGAGGAAGACAGAAGAAAACGAAGAGATGAGGCGACTTAGAAGACAACGATCACGTCCACAAATTGATTCTCCTCAACCACTAGTGTCTATCACTGAGGAGGAAAAACGAAAATTACCCGACATCACCGTGACCATTGCTAAAGAAACAAAACCAGAAAAATCAGATAGGGTTGAAATAGATTCTGATAACATTGAAACACCCCCTGTCCATAGAAAAATGTTTAATCCACCCCCCGAAAGAGAACCCTGTAGAAAGTTCCAACCATCACTATCAAACGAGAAGGTGACAAGAGAAGCAGAAATGAAAGATCTATGTCAAGAAATATTAGGTGACGGACAATTCGATAGATTCTCAGCTGCCAGAAGGACAAGAAGATACAAACGAACACCCGAATCTAGCTCACCTGAAGAAGAAAAGAAACCAGAAAGCCCAGAACTGACTGCAGAAACTCAAGTGATCAGACCTTCCAAATTAGATATCCAAGCTTCATACCCAATTGATACTCCTAAGGAAGTAACAAAGCCAGTGGAAGAACCAGTTAAAGATGAGAAAGAAGTTAGGTTAAAACGTTGGCAGGACAGATTAAAAAGCCAAAGTACACAAAGCACAGAAAAACCAACCAAAGATAATAAATCGGTGCCATACTCGAGAATGAGGCGGCAGACGTCTATCAATCAGGAAGATGTACAAAAAGCCATCAGAGAGCTAAAATCACCCACACAGACACCTACAGGAGTTTGGTCGAGGAATGCATATAGAAAATCTATGAACGCCAAGATAGATAAAGTGCCTATAGAAAGAACGACATCTCCTCGAATACCAAAAGTGAAAAGTGAACACGAATTAAACGATGAAGGGTTCGAAGAAACGCAAAGTCTTAACTCAGAAAGCGCGTCCCAGGGAGCGTCGTCTGGATGCAACATGGAATGTGAATCGCCAATTCCTAAAAAGACGGAAATTCCAAAGAAAATTCCAACCAAAGACACAAAAGCGCCGCCGCGGACCCCATTAGACCCGAAGCGGGCATTCTCAAAACGCGCGAGCTCTTTGCGAGTTGAAAGATCAACATCTCGAGCTTCACTTCGAAGTTCGAGATCTTCTTTAAACAGCTCAGTTTCTGTGGCAACTGTGAAAAAGGCTCCCACTCCAGTGAAACCAGTACCAAAACCGGTGCCAAAACCGGTATCTAGAATGCCAGCGTCAAGGTCCTCATCGAGTGGTAGTTCTGTAGGTGTTCCACGACCACCTTTAAAAACTAAAACGTCTGGCTTTATGAGACCCACTCAAGCTTCCAAAGGAAGAGGAACAACTCAAACTGGATTGAAAATGAAATAAACCAAATATTGGAATGACAAAAAATGGCGGTAGTTTTTTTGGTTCAGCCATTATTACACCAGTATATAAATAGTATTACGATCAATATTATAATAACAATAAAAATATTATTGGAATCTTCAGATATAAGGCGAATCTCAAACGATCTGAAGGTTTCAATGACTGATATTTAGTCGTAAGTCTAATAAGATCTGTAAAAAGTATTTGGCCCGTACGTTTTTTTTTCTTTAATTTATAAAAAAAAATCCAAATTAATTAGTTTTACGTTTCTTTAACTTTGTGCCACGAATTAGTACGGGTAAACTTTATTATAGTACCAGTGAATATATTTTAGTGCGAAATTTGATTTTAGGAAAAAAAAAATTTTCTACTTTTTTTTATATTTTACTAATGTAATGGTCTTAAAAAAATCTAAATTTTTCCGTCCAAACTCCATTGCATTTTTCGAACTACCCACAAAAAAAAAAAACAAAAAAATCTACCAATTTTGCACTTTTAAGCTAATAGATTGTATATTCATATAATAAACGATCTGATTTTTTGTACGTAAATATTTTTATATAGTCACAAAGCATGGTTCTAATAAATTTAAGTTTAACACCAGTGTCTTATTCTACGTGTTTATATTTACTAAAAGAAATAAATTTATATTCGACAATAACTAATGTTGTTTCATTTAAAACTAATTTTTTGTGTAATCAAACGGCTTAAGAGATGTGTGTCTGAAAAAAAATATTAAAATTCACTATTTTTTTTTTTTCACTTTATAGAATTTCCATCTCTATTAAGTAGAACTACAATTTCCGCGATTTCGAGCTTTATTAACTATAGTATAGATTAAACTTATAATGTTTTAAACCTAATAGAAATTGTATGAATCCAGAACTTTTTAACATCCCACTGCTGGGCACGGGCCTCCATACAGTACGAGAGGCATCAGACCATAGTCCGCCACGCTGGACAAGTGCAGGGCGGACAGAGCATATCTTTCGAAAACTTGCTAAGTTCTCTCATGCTACATTTACACATTTGCCGAGGCTTGGCAAACGTCTACAAGCTCCAAGCTTTTACAAACGCTTGGATACCATTTACATGTTTGAGAGTGCGTTAGTGTGTTCTGGACAGGCAAGCTGTGCAGACGTGCTGTGAAGTTGAGTCGACTATTGCGTTTGGCTTGACATATTTTTATCTATACATATAATAAAATTGTAACTAAGTAGAATCTGTACATTAAATACTTTTTGGAAAATCTTATTGAAATAGACATTATTATTGATACAGAGGCCGAATCTATAGTTTTTAGAATTTTTGTCTGTCTGTCTATGACCGCATCACAGAAAAACTACTGGAGGGATTTTGATGAAATTTGGTATAATGATAGCTGATTATCCAGGTCAACATATATTATAGCAAGTCAACATATAGCAGAGAATATGGTGGATATTAAAAGGCAATAATTTTGTTCTTTTGACCAACTACTCATGGTTGATACGTAGTCGTATAAAGCGCAGCATAAAAACATCCGTTCAGCGCGAGTTCGTGAGCGACACTAAACACGCACCAACGTATAACTACACCACAAGCGCTTGCCGCAAGCTTCTTTTGATCTGTGTTCAAAGAACGAAACTAGCCCGAACCGTGGCAAGCTCACGCAAGCCAAGACAAACATCCCGTTTACACGCTTGTGTTTATGGACGCTTATCGAGACTTGGCAAGTGTGTAAATGTAGCATCAGACATGCAGGTTACCTCACGATGTTTTCTTCACCTTAAGACAAATGGTAATCATGTCGGTAATGATTCGCACATAAGAATATCAGAGGTGCGAGACCTGGCATTTGAACCCGCTTCACTCGGTTACCCAAGCGAGCGAATTACCACTGGGCTACCACTGCCTTAAAAGGAAGTTATATGGAAGAAGAATTTTTTTGTGATAAATAATTGCTTTTTAGCAGAAGAAGATATTATTATTACTAAAGTACAATTTTTGACAAATTAAAATTCATTTTTCTTAGCATAATAACGTTTAATAAATACATACTTTCAATAATCATTCAATATAAATTAGTAATACTGTACGTTTCATTATCTTAGAGAAACACATAGGAATACGTATGCCCACCGTGGAACTAAGATAAGTTATGGGTATTTAATACTTTCTTAGATTTACGCGAATATTTGACATTTTAAGTAAAACTATCTTTTCGGATTATTTCGCGGATTTATTTTGATTTTTGTTTCCCGACGTTTCGAATGCTTTACAGCAAACATGGTCACGAGAGAGACTTAGGTGTTAGACATAGTAGATGGGTACTACCATCATCGTGGGATCCTGTAATAAATATTTTAAAATCTAACAACAAAAACAAACATAATAGACCAGTAGATGTAGTTGTTGCTTAATATTTTACCTTAAAATAATAGCAATCTAAATTAATAATTAATTTTTAAGTCTCTCCCGTGACCATGATTGCTGTAATGCATTCGAAACGTCGCGTCGGGAACAAAAAATCTAAATAAATCCGCGAAATAATCCGAAAAGATAGTTTCATTTATGGGTATTTTTTTAAATATATTTTAGTAAAATATCTATTTTATATATGTATGTTCATAAGAGCCCTCCGTCGACGAGTTCCATAACTAAGTCCGTCATTTTCTTCCTGCAAGCCTCGTTGGAAGTCCACACTGGTTTGACACAATTGCTTATCACATGCGATGGGGTCACCTCACTTTCCTAAAAATTTTAATAAAATAGTAACAAAGCGAAATCTGTACATAAAATATTTTTTAAAATCCATACTAATATTATAAATGCGAAAGTAACTCTGTCTGTCTGTCTGTCTCCTTTTCATGCTTAATCCGCTGAACCGATTTAGACGAAATTGGTATGGAGATAATTTGAGACCCTGGGAAGGACATAGGATAGTTTTTACCCCGGAAATCATTCCTTAAGAGGGTGAAAAGGGTTGGTGGAACTTTGTATGGGGAATCAATCATTTATCAAGTAAGGGATATGAAACACATATATAAAACTCAACGGTTAGTATGGTTCGTCCCTAGAGAAAAGATTAAATATACTTTTTACCTATAACCAACAATCGGCTTTGCTGTATTAATTTAACACACTCTGTTCCGCAATTAAAATAGGAATACGAGTTAAATGATTGCTTTATATATATATATATATATATATATATATATATATATATATATATATTTCAATTCTTTAATTTTTGCTTATTTATCTAAATAAGAAAATATAATAAGAAATAATATTATACCTTCTCTTGATAAAGATTAGGCGCCTCATTGCTGTCACACGTCATAATAGGGTACATGTCCAACGCGAGTCCTAAACCGAAGCGACTGCTGGTCTTAAATTCCTCTAGTAACCTGAAATATTGGTAATAATTTTAGTAATCCCATTATCCCATAAATATTATAAATGCGAAACTTTGGATGGATAATAATAATAATAATAATAGCCCGCAGGGCAGCTTGTGGCGAGCTGTTGGTGAGTGGCGACACCACGGACCTGAGACCTCCCGGGGGAAACAACATCTGTCCCCCGCCTCTGGCTTGCCTTCATTGGCCGTCCAGAGTGGAGCGCAAGAGCCAAGTGCTCGAAAGGGTGGAAGTGCTCAATCTGCGTAATAACGGGGAAACCCGCTCACGAGCATTCTCGCGATGGTGAAACCGGTGCACACCTCTCAACACCCTTAGCCGACCACGCTGATGTTGCGCCCAAGGCACTATGCCGCTTTGTGGGGGCCCATCTAGTGGGAGGCGAGTCACCGTCCGCCAAATATTCAATGTGAGACTGTTGAGCAGGCGGACGTCCGGTAGTCTCATCCAATAGCCCATTTTTAGTCTATCCAAACTCCATTCCATAACCCTATATAGTTTTCCATATTTTCCATAGTCCCTACGCATTATCCGGAGGCCATCTATGGGCAATTCCCTATGGGTTACTCAGAGATGGATCCCGGCTGATGCGTCACATTAAACAAGCTTGAATCTCTTAAAGGGCCTCTACGTGTTGGACCTGTGTCCCCACGCAAGCCTTCCAAAGGACCGGGCTCCTTCGAGCCCGTGAATTACAAAGAGATACAAATAATAATAATAATAATAAACTTTATTAGCAGAAGTTACATTTCGTTACCATAAGCAAAATAATGGATGGATGTTTATTACTCAATACACGCCAGAATGATGATAGATTATAGTCTGGAATAGTACATAGGCTACTTTTTATCCCGGAAAAATTTACGGTTCGCCACGCCAGTAATATATAGACATAAAGAAAATCAGCAGATTTGTATCGTCTCAGCTGAAATCGGTTAAAAAATATTTTCATCACATGATGTTTGTGTGTCCCCGGAGAGCACATAAAACCGTCGGTCCTGTACCTTACTGATTGTACCGAATCGTCGTCCCACCCAAATTTGAGAGTGACAGGAATAGAGAATGCACTTGTGTCTGCGCCCACGCTTTGTCACTATAATATCTCCTGCGCAGATAGCTAATCTCAGCGAGACTGACCGCCGTAACTAAAATCGCTAAGAAGGATATTACAATATACTTACATATCATAGAGCGTCTCCCTATCTAAAACATTTCCATCACTCATCTCCAACAACCTATCGTGGAGTTCATCTGCGTAGAACCGCAATAAGGCTGGAGTATGCTCTGCTCGTTGCTGCCTTTCCAAGCAAAGGTAAATAAGATACGCGAGATCCAAACCAGGAGACGCGTAACGTGCGAGCTGAAAGTCTACGATGAACATCTGAAATACGAAAACAAACTATTATTTCTAAAAATTAGATTTAACTTTAATTTTTATTGTGATTCTACAAACTTCGTGAATGTTAGGAAACATTCTTATTTGGTTAATTGATATATAAGAAACGGAAAACGTAGGGCCGGATTTAAAAGTGTGAAGTCCCTAGAGTAAATATGGAGTAGATGTCCCTAATAATATTGCAAATAAATTAAAAATGGCCTTACGGCTTTTCTTGTCCTCTTCGCGGATTTACTAATTTAATATAAACAAATAAATTATTATTATTAAATTTAATACTTAGATACATTTTTCGAATGGGCCCCAGGGCTGCTTTCCCGTTTTCCTCCCTTAAATCCCGTTCTGAGTAAACATAATATTTATATAGGAAAAGCGAGAATTTAAATAAAAAGTTAATAACCTCTGCTAACTCCCCATCCAGAAATCTGAACAGCATATTATTCGTCCAGCAATCTCCATGGCATATCACTGCTAGTGGTTCTCTCGGAGCTACCATATCCACCATAGATTGAAAAAAGGTATCTTCACTACAAAATTGCTTGAAGGGTGTCAAATATTTTTCCTTATCAGGTGAATCATGGAGTTCTCCTTCTACCATTGCTATTGCATTACGTGTTGCTTCACTATAGTAGCTCCTATAGTAATCTTCGTTTTCGGAGACGAAAAATACTGGAAAATAGAAAAAAGTTACATATACTTTAGTAGTTTTAAACTATAACAATAGAAACAATCATAGTTACCTTCAGATATGCCATCCTGTATATTCAACAACTCATAAAAACCTTCTGGGTCATAATACTTCATAGCCAGAGACAAAGCGTGGAAGTGCGATAAGTGTTTTAGCACAAAATAACACTGTTCTATAGTCAACCCCTTCCTCCTATCAGGCATTACACACCCCAACTCTTTTAAATCTTTCAAAATAACTAAATCGTTCTGTGCCAAGTAACATTTTGGTATAGCTTTAAAGGGTTGAGCAACTTTCCATTGGCTTTGAAATTTCGACAGAGCTGGCCAAATTTTATTGTAAAATGCTACTTCATTGCAGAATAACTCGTCGCTTTTGAAGGCTTCTCGTCGTAAGATACTTTCAGGTAAGCATTTGTATACGATTGAGCCTTCCCATGGCTCGATGATCTCGGTAGTGCCATCTGCTTCTATAGATTTACGGGACCCTTTCAAAGTTACCCGATATACCATTGAAGTGTAATTGTCACCACGTTTTGAGCCAGGTGCGCCCTAAAACATAGCTTATTTTAATTTTAGAAACGTAATTGTATTAGATTATGATATTCTACTGTGATTTTTTGCATTGATGTAGTTTATGGGCCGGAAAATACATAAGAACTCATTTCATTCTGGTATTATTATTAAAAATGTCGTCTGAATGTTTTCGGTTATGGCGGCTAATCTCACTGAGGCTAACATCTGCGCGGATTCTCCAACGACTTTGAATATTATATCTGATTAGTTTACTTTTACGTTTTAGTATCTTGTTTAGTGTCTCTAAATTATTTAGGTACTTTATATTACTGATCGCGTCGTGGTCGAAAATCAACTATAATTCATTAAGGTATATTAAAAACTAGCGACTCATCCTCGCTTCGCTAGGGTTCGTCCCTCCCGGGGGAGAGCTGACTCCTACCGGGCGCGTCCCCAGGTGGCGGATAGGGGAACGCCACCCGCTTGCCCCACAGCGGGTGGTACCGGAGAAATCCGGCGCGGACCAACAGCAGGGGGGGGGGGGTGCCTCTGGCCGTGGGCCGTCGAACGCGGTTGAGGCACCGCCCGGGTGGGGCCGCTCTCCGTTGAGGCTTCAGCTTCCGGAGTTGCGGCCACCGGGGGTGGGGCCGCTTCGGCGGTCTCGCAACCGGATGGGGGGGGCCCACTTCGGTGGGAGGGGGTTGGAGCCTCTCGTTAGTGGCTGCATCTGACGGCGTTGCGGCCACTGACGGGGGGATGGTGGTGGGTGCCTCTGGCCGTGGGCCGTCGAACGCGGTTGAGGCACCACGAGGACGGGGCCGCTTGTGCGGCGACTGGTGGTTGTGGCCCACTTCGGTGGGGGGATTGTGGTCCACTTCGGTGGAAGAGTTGGGGGCCTCTCTCTCGTCGTGGCTGCATCTGACGGCGTTGCGGCCACTGGTGGTGGGGTCGCTTTGGCGATCCTGCTATCGGATGAGGGGGGGGGGGGGGGGGACGCGCGGGGGCTGCAGGGGAAGAGGAGTGCCGGTGTGTCGTTGCCGTTTTCCCTGTCCTCTGCAGCCGGATGGTGGTAGCCCACTTCGGTGGGCGGAGAGGGGGCCACAGGGCGGTCGGCTTGGGGAGGTCGGCCGTCCACTATTCTGGCCAAGAGGAGGCTGTCAGGGGTGGTCGACCATCTCAGCCCCTGACTCCGAGACGTGCCGAAAGGCAATCGCCGTCGGGGTCGCGGAAGAGTCTTATTGGTACCCGTGGCCCCGGCCTTATGGCGACGAGGAGGAATTTTGTCAGGTTTTTTAGTGGGTAGGCTGCCGCGCGCTTACCATATTTGCGCGGCAGGAGCCCCACATAACCCGCCTCGCTTCCCCGATTGGCGAGCGGGTACCCGTAACAGGGTTTTTCCTGACGATAAAAAAAAAGGGTTCGTCCCTAGGTTGCTTCCCCATACAAAGATTCACCCCCATTTTCACCCTCTTGAGGGATGATCGCCGTGATAAAAACTATCCTATGTCCTTCCCAGGGTCTCAGACTATCTTCTTACCAAATTTTATCTTAATCGGTTCAATAGTTTCGGAGCCTATTCGATACAAACAAACAAACAAACAAAAAACTAATTTTTCCTCTTATATTATTAGAATAGATAAATCTACCTTAATATTTATAAAAAGGAAATGTTTGTATGTAAGCGGTAATCTCTGAAACTACTGATCCAATTTCTAACATTCTTTCACTAATGATAATATACATTATCTAAATCTAATTGAAGGACAGAAGCCGTCAAATAGCGTTATCGTACATTACCTAATCGCTTTGAAATAAAACAATAAAATTGTGTCTATGGCAAAAAGACAGTCGCTAGTATACTATAAAATATAAAAAGATTTTTGAAAATCTAATCTAGTATCTATGGATGTAACTGTTACCTACAGAGATCATAAGATTAAGACGTGCAGATAAACAAACACGCTTTAGTTTTATATATTAGCATCAAATAACAAATTGATGAAGGCTAACATCACTCTGGAGTTTTTACGACCAGACCGCACTCGGCTAGCCTGGTGGACTATGGTGTGGTCACCGTGGCATTGAAGAGAAGTCCATGTCCAGCAGTGGGACTTTAAAAAGGCTGAATACATACGAACTACTATTAAATTATATTTTTATTAATATTAAAGTTATTATTATTACTTATTAAATTTTATTTTCTGGTAGTCCTGATAAAAACTTATAACTATGCCAAAGCTCATAATCCTCATAAGCGATGTACCTATGCTTTAAGAAGGAGTACAATTTTTTTTTTTCACGTGCTAATATATAGAGTCTAGATATAATATCTACACTAAAATTACATCGTATTTTATGACCATGTTGCTCGATTGCAAACATCTACTTTGAATTATCAGTACCAAATTATATAAACATTTAAACACTATACAGAATTACTCGTATGAAAGGTCATCTGGTCATAATTGCAAAGTTAATACGAATTAAAGGTAATTATGGTATACAGTTTATAATTAACTAGCGGCTTACCCTCTTCTTCGCTCGGGATCGTCGCTAGAGGAAAATAAAAACAAATCTATCCCACGGGAACCGTACATTTTTCCGGGATAAAAAGTAACCTATTTGTTATTTCAGACTATAATCTATACGTATAGATAGAATATATAGTATAGATAGAATATAATCTATCTCTGTGCCGAATTTCATCCAGATCCGTTCAGCCGTTCTGGCATAATTGAGTAACAAACATCCATCCATCCAAACTTTCGCATTTACGAGTATATAATAGTAAGATAAGATTTCAAGTAATATTTTGTTACATTTTTATGCTTTTATGTAAAATTAATTAATAAGTAATGGGATTGTATTTTCATTACTTTAAGCTGGAACGGTTGGACATCACTACATATTATAAAACAAAGCCCTCCGCCGCGTCTGTCTGTTCGCGATAAACTCAAAAACTACTGCACCGATTTTCATGCTGTTTTCACCAATGGTTAGAGTGGTTTTCGAGGAAGGTTTTAGTATATAATTAGTTAAGTTTTTGTATACGTTGGCTAAAATATAACGATATATGTTGGAGGTGTCGGAAAAAAAAGCCGTTTGGGGGCTTTCAACGAAAACGCTGCCTAAACGCTTTGAGATATAACAAAATAATGTATGGTGGAATTGTGTATCTAATATAGTTAGTTCTACAGAAAAGTCCGCGATGGCATATGTCTATTTCTTAAGGATAACATACTATGTCTATATCAAACGTTAAAACATAAGTAGGGGCGAACCCGAGCGGAGTGAGGGTAAATCGCTAGTATTTGAATAAAATTTAGTACACCGATAGACGACTTGGAGAAACATATAGGTTATGTAATAATATGTATATATATGTGTGTAGTATGTTTTATAAGTTTTTTTTTTTTTTAATTATCCAATATTCCATCACAATTTAAAGATGTTTCTAAGGGGGACGGCGCGTACGCAGTCCCCACTATCAAAAATTACGCGTCCGAGTTATCCGCATTAGGGATAATCGCAGAGGTCAACCCAGCCGCAGTGCAATGGAAGGGCCTCGCTCTGGGGGAACCGCCTTCTTGATCACGGTGTCCCCTACGCCAGGTAAGTATGAGTTCCCTATTGTATGACGAAAGGGTCATTGTTTGTGAGAAAATCTTGACAGCGTGATTCAGGAATCGAGTGATATGGTACAGCGCTATCTGTTGAGTATTCGTGGAAGTTTTACGTTCAATGAATTTTTTTTATTGCTTGCAACATTTATTGTATTATAAGGAAATAATATTTACTTTTATAATGATTCAATGTTAGACTTAATGTGAAGTTTACTATTTATAATATAATTATAGAAATATTACGCATACTGTATACTGTTTCAGAGAATTTAATATTTTTACTCATATTTTGGCATGCTATCGTTTATTTTATTAAAAAAATATATAATATTTAAATTATATGAATAAAGTAAATTAATATAATAAAATAAATATTATAAAATAAAATAAATTAAAAAATATATTCAGTAAGAATAAAGAAGGAAATAAAAAAGAAATATGAAAAAGGTTTTAAAATAGTTAATTAGATAGTGTTATTTACCTCAAAATCGTGAATGACCACATCTGGATATTCGTCCTTTAGAAGATTTTGCAAAAATTCCAAGTTAATACATGTCATGGTGTCGTTATAGATTTAGGATGCCAACTGGATAGCCTGGAAGCAGAACCCGACACTACCGGTTGTAATCACTCTTTATTCGTGATTGGTTCGAAAGGTTGACAATCATTTTATTGGTTTATTTTTTACTTATATTTTACCGCAGCCTTGTTTATGAAAGATATGGTATATTTTTAGAAAATATACGTTATTTTAAGTTATTTTAAATTAATTGATACTCATTAAGCTCTCATGGCGTAAAGAAGTAACACGCACATATACTTACTAACTCACTCATAATTTAGGGCTCATTTTCATTGGTCGTTAACTCTGTCGTTATATCGCATGCGAGGAGTTCCCGAATACGGGCTATCGACTAATGAAAGTAGGCGATCTATATCTCGGTCGATATACTGCATTCGGGTATTCCCCGAACGCGGCGTAACAACCAATGAAATTTATCGGTTGGTGTAAAGCAAGCGTGGTGCGGGGATCCTTAGCAGGTACCTACCTCCACTCAGTCCCACTCTTTTAAAACAAGTGCGCGGTGAAGAATATCAAACAATCCGCAAGCGGGCCCTATCGACTAATGAAAACGGTTATCGCATGCTGGCTTTATGGCATGCTTAAAGAGAAATCTACCGTACCTCGCATGCGGGCCCTATCGACTAATGAAAACGATTACAGCATGCGGTCCCTATGGCATGCGTGAACAGAAATCTCCCGCATACCGAATGCGAGCTCTAACGACCAATGAAAATGAGCCCTTATGTAATGTGTAGTTACTTTGCTTTTTTTTATTACTAGCGACTCACCGTCGCTTCGCTCGGGTTCATCCCTAGGTACGTTTTAATTTTTTTGAGAGAAACCCTAATTATTTTTCTATAATAAAAGTAGCCTAAGTTACTACTTATAATATCAGCTATCTGCCAGTTAAAATTGGTCTAGCCGTTTCGAAGATTAGCAGGAACAAACAGACAGAGAGACAGACAGACAAAATTTTTGAAAATTGTGTTTTTCTTATAATTACCGTATATAATTCCATATGCATTTAGTATAAAGCTATTATTTTGACATTACAAGCAGACATTTCAATTTTATTTATCTGTATAGATGATGTCTTTGAACACGATATCTATAAATAACTGTCTCGGTGGTCTAGTAGCTAGCATGTACAACTGTAGATCCGGAAGTTCTGAGTTCGAGTGTCGGGTCAGGCCAAGTTTAATTACTGAGTTTTTCTGTTAAAGATATTCTCAGTAGTATCCTAGAGTTGGGAAGTTGGAGGTGTTTTACTCCCGTGTCTCGAAGGGCACGTAAAGGCGTCGGTCTTGTGCCTTACCTCTCACCGGTCGTGTCGAAGTATCGTCCAGCCGACTTTGAGAGAAAAAGAAATAGAGTGCACTTGTGTCTGCGCGTACACTTGTGTATATATCCTGCGCAGATGGCTAGTCTCAATGAGATTGGCCGCCGTGGCCAAAATCAGGAGGACATTATGATTATTTATTATTATTTATAAATGTTAAATACTGTGATTTTATCCGTAATTTCATTCTTATGTATAAACTTAAATAAAAATATTTTAAAAATATACTCAAAATGTCATATTTACAATTACTAAATGAGACAATGTATCCAAAATATAAAAATAATGCAGTTCCTACACAGCAGGGACTCATCATTGAATTGCTACTGCAGTGGGGTCGCTTAGATTGAATAATCTGTCACGTCATTACCGACATTCTACCCTCTCTCGTTCTATGTATGCGATCCCGCACTTATACTTAAATTAATAATTTTGCTTCGCAAATTGCACTACCTGTGTGATAATGTAATAAATTAGTGATCCGGTTATATTGTGAGGATTGGCTTTATATTACATAGCTTACAACAAAAATATTACTGTCACGGTGACGTAGCTAGGGGAGGACCGTAGAGGGCGGCCCAGATGTCACCCAATTCCAATTGGGTAAACAGACAAAATTTCCTCTCCTTTATTTCTTTGCGAGTGCAATTATTTTTGTAAAAAACTTTTTGTTTGGTAGTGCTCCTTATTGACACTCGATTACAGAAACAGCTAAGTTTATTACATAGATTTTAGTAGTTTTCTAGGGATGACCCATTGGTTACCGCCCGGGTGTCTCCCACCCTAATCAGTATACTGATTAGGGTGGGAGACAGTAGCTGCAGCCTACACCACTGCTAGATGATATTATATAATAATATTCTTCTTCTTTAAATTAATATGCATAAATGCACAAATTCAAAGGTTCCCGAAAATTAGTAAAATCCATACATATATATAAAACAAAATCGTGTTAGTAACACCATTTATAACTCAAGAACGGCTGGATCAATTTTTATGATATTTGATTTCATGGATTTCTCTTAGGCCGGAAAAAGGATAATAAGTATTAAAACATCAGAAAAATAAAAAAAAAATATTAAAATTTATATGTTTAACGTTGGCAAATAACTATTTTAAATATCTATGTAAAACGTACTGCTAGTAGCAAATAAAAGTATTTCTTTCGTAATATTTGTATCGAATGCTTTTCATATTAAGTGTATAAATTAAAATTTAAATAAATAGAAGTAATACAATGATAGAATATTTTGAAAAATATATAATTATGTCTACGGCATATTTTACTTTGCTTTTATTTAAAGAAATAAAATAATCTGATTTGTGTAATACATAAAATGAAACGCCAATATCGCCATAATGTACATTGCAGCGTTCCCTCCAATGAACGCAGATACGTTCATAAACAATAGTGAATGTATTCTTAAAATGGTTTTAACTTATCCATAAAATATCAATTTAGTTAAATTTATATCAAGATTGATAAAAACTATAAAATTTGATATAATTACTTGCAAAAAATTGGATAAATTCAATTTTTTTTACCAACAAACTAACTTCGGTGATATATCATTTTTGAACGTAAATGTTTTGACTATTTTGACAGTTTGAACAGCTGGAAAAGGAATCGATCGCATAAAACACATTTTTCAATTAATATCTCTAAAGTACTAGATTTTAGTGCTTCAAATATCATTTATCTTTATAACTAATATATTAATTATTTTTTTATAAAAATGCCAGTTGATCAAATACAATATTCTGAAAGATACAACGATGACGTCTACGAATATAGGTGAGATATTTAATTTCTTAATATTTGAATTTAATTTACCTTTTTCATTTTTTTACTATTTAGTTTTATTTCTCCTTAATACAGACATTCAAACTTAGTGAGAAACATAATTTCATCATTTCTAAAGTGCATTACATCATGCGTTCGGAATTCCATGCCATGCTTATAAAGTTGAATCGTACCACACTTGTGACGGCTTTGAATAGTTTAAATAATTACTAACGATAACTGCAACATTTTAAATATTTGCATAGTTAAATGTAAAATTTCAAGAATATTTAAAATTTTATGTATAATAGGTAACAAGTTTTTAGTCAGTCTCTAGGCTAACATAAACTTAATTAGTTAACTATGAAATTTTTATGCCTAACAATAATGATATAATAAAATCTGATTTAATAAAAGCTTAACAAATTCAAGATATTATATTTTTTTTATCTCTTGTATAATATACAAAATTATTTCACAGGCACGTAATCCTTCCACCAGACATCGCTCGTTTAGTGCCAAAATCTCACCTTATGACAGAAACAGAGTGGAGAAATCTAGGTGTTCAACAAAGTCCTGGATGGCTACACTTCATGGTACACAATCCGGAGCCCCATGTCCTTCTGTTTAGGAGGCCTAGGACTGACATTCCCACCCCAGTTAATGGCTTAGATGCTAGTACCTCATCTAGTGTTAAAGTATGATGATGGATTTATATTAGATAGAGGCCACATGTAAGATATTTATTAATTTGTTAATAATAGGGAATATGCGTGTGATTTAAATAAAAGGGTTTTTTTTATAATCTTTATTGCTTCTGAATTAAGCCTATATCAATATTTTTTAATCTCTCCACGATAATTTCTAAGAAACCTGTGCGAACTTCCGATAATTCAATTGTTATACGCCGCCGTGTACGCCGTCCTCGAGGGGTTAATGTCATTTCTTTTTGGTTAAGAAATTGATTATTAAAAAGTGCAAAAATAGATGGGAAATTCAAAGTAGTTGAAACGCAATACCATTGGTCAGACAGACTGTTATGTCAAAGTCTATTATAACAGAGAGTTGTTGTTTAGTATTTTATACTAAATTTAAATTTTTAGGAGATGGATATTTTTTTTATAATTATATAATGATGTTAGCTATTGTATAAAAAAAAATACAAAAAATCATGCATATTCCCTATTATGGCTCAGTTTAAAATATTCCAGTGCTATGAATAACATATTGCAATATTCAAAATAAACGTCTTTATAAAGGTTGGCTAGGTAATAAAATTTTAATGGAATTTCACTTTTATACCTAATAACCTAACTACTTAATGTAGAAAATATTTTTTGCATGATAAAATTACTATTCAACGTAAAGTATCTTTTATCTTGTTTATGTTGTAATATTATTAGTTTATTGTGTTAGAAACAAAAGTTATTTTACCAAAAAATTAAATAAATTAATAGAATTTACCTAGTCATTCTCTATAATATTGTATTCAGCCCATTTTTAACGTCCCGCTGCTGGACACAGTCCTCCATTCAATACGACTGGATCAGGGTATTTGTATAATATTGCCGTTGATATAATTAAAGTATAAATAAAATATGAGTTGAAGTGATAGCATAAATTAACTAGCAGAATTGATTTGAAACTATTAACCTCTGTTATAAATATTCAAACATCTTCATTATTTCATAACGATATTTCTTCCTAAAAATATGGACTTTAAATAAGGAAATTGTTGAATAAAAATAGGAAAATAGCATCTAATTGTATGTTACTGCTAGGGTTGCCAACATTTCTTTGGTGAAATTTGCTATAAAAAATATAGTACACTTCAAAAAAATGTAGTTCTATATGGAGAAAAAAAAAACAAAATATAGACAAAGTATTTGTTCTTATTTTTTTTATAAAAACAAATTTTTTTTGCACTTTTTGCAAATATCTTAACGTTTTTTTGTCTAAAATAAAAGTGTCATAATATGCTTTATTACATTTAATTTTTAAATTAATGTAAATCATAAGCTCGTTTTTTATTAACGAGACGCTACTTCTGTTTCTTTCTTCTTTTTAAAATGAAGGATTTTTTTTGTTAGATTTCGATGATGAAAATATAGTATTTTTTCGACACTATATTAATTACGAAATTTAGTACAATACCATATATTATAGTACGGTTGGCAACCCTAGTTACTGCTAAGAAAACATAAAATTGTGATAAAGTGTTTAAAGGGTTTATATCTATATATCTTAATAGGTGCTTCAAATAATGTGGCCTTAGACTGATAATTTATAATGTATGCAAAATGCTTACATGTAAGAACAAATTATATTTATGATATGACGGATTTATTTAAGTGTATTAATTACTGCTTAACAATATTGTTAACCTGAATAAAGATTTTTAAGTTTCTTTTTAACATTATTTTAGACTAGTGACTCACCCTCGCTCCGCTCGGGTTTGTCCCTACTTTCGTTTTAACGTTTAGTATCGATTTCTCAGAGATGAGATATTTTCCCGCAGTAAAGAGTATCCTATATGTTGACCCGGATAACTAGTTATCATCATACCAAATTTCATCAAGATCCCTACAGTGGTATTTCCGTGATGCGGTAACAGACAGACAGACAAAAATTCTAAAAACTATAGATTCGGCTTTTGTATCGATAATAATGTCTATTTCAATAAGATTTTCCAAAAAATATTTAATGTATAGATTCAACTTAGAATTTTATTATATTATGTATAGATAATGTAACTGTGTTATTGCCGAGTAACTGAACCCCAGCTACAACAAACTTTGTCAATTCCTTCCTCCTCTTTCCGACACCTCTTCACAGTAATTAAGGGTTAAGCAACCGAGAGGCCTGTAGCCCTGGGGCCACCACAACAGAAATGTAGTTTTCTGGTACTGGTTTTATGATTGCAAACTCGAAATTTGGCAAACCAAAAAAAAAACGTTAAGATAATTAATAATTATATTAGTCCTATTGATAATAGTAATGTGTGATAACCCTACTTTTTCAAGTGTCCTCTGTTGACAAAGTGCACTTATTTCTTTTAATCTCGAAGTCCGATAGGACGATACTTTGACACGATCGGTGAGAGTTAAGGCGCAAGACTATAGTAATAAAAATTAAAGACGCTTAAATATTTTCCAAGAGTAAATTCTCGTGTAGTCTCCCCCGCCATTGTGACTTTTTGTCACCGAATCGAGTATCATGTATAATGTATATGTATGGGGTTGCGCCTACTGCCCACTGATACTGGGCGACTTTTTGTCACTCGGCTGGTGAACGCCTACTAAATTGACCTGTTTTATTTTTGCTAAACATGGCGATTTTTATGCAAGCCAAAGATATTAACAACGATCTGTTAATAAAGGAGATAGAGAAGAGGCTAGCGTTATACAGAAAAAAATTAAAAGAGTATACTGATCTAAAGTTTGAATGAAAATTATGGGACGAAACTGCTACAATGCGCTTGTTTCCGACAAGAATTTTTACACAAGGTCAAAAAGAAAAAGCAGATATATTTATATAAACATTTATTAAATTTATTTACGTTCGCCTCTGGATAAACAAAAACAGATTTATCCCACTCACCTTACCCGCCCAACGCACATTGACCGCCCTCCACACTTTTACCACCTACGCACTTTTACCGCCTACGCTCTTTTACCGCCTATGCCCTTTACCGCCTACGCCCTTTTACCGCTTACGCACATTTACCGCCCTACGCACTTTTACCGCCTACGCACTTTTACCGCCTGCGCTAATTTACCGCCTACTCACTTTTACCGCCTACGCACATTAACCGCCTACGTACATTTACCGCCTGCGCACTTCTACCGCCTACGCACTTATTTTATCTGAGGCGTTGAGTTTTTTTTCTGAAGACCGAGTGATCCGATCTCCAAGGCACGGGTTCGAAACACCGCTAACTTTCCAATTCCGGGCTATTGCTGAGGCTTCCTAAACAGAAAGACTCAAAATCTAAACTTGGCCCGAACCAGGACTCGAATCCAGGACCTCCGGATCTGTAGCCGTAAATGCTTGCCACTAGACCACCGATACAGCAATAATTAATAACCATAGCTCAACTACTGCACCACAATAGAACAAATAAAAATCTTCTCCTTAATCAGAATGCAAATATTCATGTGGAACTATTCTGGAATATCGATCTCGTAAATTTTGAACTCTTCGTGTAATAAAGATAATTTAATTAAATAATGATTATAGTTTATTTTTTACCTATCCCTTATATAATCCCCCCTTTCTATCAATATATTCAGCAAATTTTTTTTTTTAACATTTTTTGATACATACAACGTATTATCTAAATCATCTCAAATAGACGCAAAGGTCTACCGTAGTAGTATATAAACAAAAAATAAAAAAAAAATGGCGTAATAGAGTTTGCAGAATTCTCAAGAGCCCATAAATCACAGGAATCAACATCAATAACACTATCTAGTATAATAAAATTGGACGTGCACGATTACTCACGCATATGAACGCATTGGTTAAGTTGTTTAAATAATTGTATGATTTTATTTAAATGTTGTGTACAGATGTAATTGGACAAAAAATTTAAAATGATATTTTTAGTTTTTTTAATACGTAGTTGTGATTTTTTTAATTTATTTTCTGTTTCTGCTCCAGATAAAATAAATAAATAAAATCACACACTCGCACAAATGTTTACAGATAATAAAATATTCGCGACCGTTCTACTCTTGCGCACTATATTCTTTTAATTTAAAGATATTTTGTCGTCCAGTGACAAAATGCTATATAACAGAATGCAGATATAACGCGCAATAATAAGTGAGCCATCTTAGGTAACCTGGAAATGTGATATCATTGTAACAAAAATCGAAATTAGCAATAAATTATTATTATTTTTTTTTATTTACAATAGAGGAAATTACAAATACACTTAATTATATATACAAAACAAATGTAGGTACACTTAGTTATTACTGTACAAGTCATGTCCGCGTGGAATAGTGACAAGAATGCTAGCCGCATTCCCCCGTTGAATGGCAATGCCGATTCTTTGGGTGAAAAATGCGCCAGCTCTTCTGTCACCAGTAGAGGCGATAAGACGAGATGTTATTAAATAATTGATATTATTTGTAGTTCCCAATTGATAAAGAAAGCATCAAATTTAGCAAACACAAAATAGAGGGTTCTGTATTGCAAATTATTTGTTTTAATACTAAATAATAGTATAAAAATATTGTGTTATGCAAAACTTGAAAAACAAAAAAGAATTTGAACTAAAACAGCGGACTACATTTTTGTGTTATTTTTAAATTATTATTTTTTAAATTAAATTTTGTTATCATAACATTGTAATGTATTATTATATGAATTATATCCATCAAATAAAAAATATAACATAAAAAAATTAAAACTCCCTTAGAGAAATAGTCCAATTATTAAAATTTAATTCTGTAAATTAAAGGTGTAATATAGTTTTTTTTATCTATTATTATGATTTTAAAAATAAATTTTAAAATGTAGGTATAAATCCCCGTACAATGACAAAACTTGGGTAAAATAAAACAAAATATTACTATGCAGAACGTTTATTTGGATTTAACTTCTAAAACATTATAAACACAGTAAAATATACAAATTAAATGCGGAAATATTTCATAACATTGCCAATCCTTTTGAAACAGAAAAAAAACTCGTCCTACACGTTAAACAAATAGAATAAAATTATTAACAATATATTAGTGTTGGTTTTTAATAATATGTTTTTTTTTTCATTCGTTAAGTAATAAATTGTGCTTCGTATTCTTAAAATCTATATTAGCCAAATTAAAACTAGGATTATTCGTCGCAACGAAATGGAATCAACAAGTTGCCAGATAAAAAAATACCAAAATATGGTACCGCCACAGATAATAATCGATACAATTATATATAATAATTAGACAGCTCCGTCAAAACTGTTATATTATGTTTGTTATTATTTTTATTTCGTCAATTTCTCAATTTCATTAATATATATTATAATTAAATGTTTAATATCATAGATTTCTAAAAAAATAGAAAAACAAGCAAATTAAAAATTCATGGTTTAACCAAAGCTGTCATACAATTGTATCGAATATTACAGTGATCAATAAAAAATTGGACATTCAAACGAATTGATATGGTTAATTGGAAGTACTTATTGTAAAGTTAGCGTCAACAGTTACTTAACATTCGTATAAAAGTCATCTCTCCGATATAGTCTTATCTAAAAAGGTAGGCATCATCTTACAATAGACACGTTATAAAATATCGATTGAATGCGATTTTTATCGCACACAATATAACTAGGAAGAATGTCATGCCTTTGTAATAGTGAAAAAGTTTCGTTTAGTGTTCGACGATTGTAAATGTTGTTGTTATCGATAAAAACATTACTTATATTTCAAACATATTAAAAATCGATTTTGATAATAATAATACATATTAAATAGCTTTTTTGAATGATAATTATAAAAAGTGATTGATCGATCGATTCGATTTCGAATCGATTTCGATATAAAACTCGATTGTGTGATCCATTCACAATCGCCCATCACTAGCTTGGTTACATGTTACACACTAAGAAGAGTCCACTATTTCAGACCGATAATAATTAACAGAAAGTGACTAATGATGAGAGTAAAAGCTGGATTATTCATAGTTTCATCTAACGATATATTTTTTTTGATAACTCGATATATGTAACATACACAAACATGATCGATATTTATTTGGCTACATCTAATACTACTGCAAAACCGTTTAACGAATTCATTAACTACGGCCATCGAGTGGCATAATATTGTATGAAAACTGTTTTATCTAATAACAATACGCTTTCCACTAAAACGTAGGCCCTCGATACCGACGATACCGGCTTGCAATATGTCAACATAGGGTATATTAAAGCTAACATTGTGATATATTTTAAAGCTTTAGCCCTTTAAGCTGTCTTAGAAACGATTTCGAAAACGATACATCGATTTTCTTTGCCCCTAACATGAGTTAACATTTACACAATCAACTCGTTATCGTGTACGTTAATATTAGTTATTTAATTAACGTTTTATTAATGTTGTTTTCGAGTTTTAACGTTAGTGATGTATTGAAAACTCATGATAGAGTTACAGTTTAAAAATGGCGTACGCGCTTTTAACGTGACATTTTATACACGTGTCAGAATATCAGCAAATGATATGGCAATTTACAAGACGTGATATGATAATGGAAATTGTACTAATAGATATGTACTTAAACAATTAATAAAAAAATTTTTTATCAAGTAAATGATAAATTTGGTACAATTTTATAGTGTAAATGCTCTCGTTACATTGTCTTTTTCGTTGGATCGCTACGCTTTGACAGCAATTGAATTACCATAGATAAACTAAATAGGTACAGATAATATATAAAACAAGGCTAGTTTTGTTACCACTTCCGGTGTCATACTTTGACAGCTGTCACTTTGACATCTCTAGAGAAATGACACCGGAAGTGTATATTTTGGTTAGGAGTTAGGACTCAATCACGATACGTACTGCAACAATGGCATGCCCTTATCTATACAATAAGCGTTGCATACAATATCGTCTCGAACCGATAGCATCTATTGTTCAACTTGAAGCTGTATAACAATGGATTTCGTTTGTGAAAAGTGTGAGAAAGCACGGTTCGATATTTAAAGTATCAGTGGTTAAGAGCTCGGTTAACCGAAATTGTTATATTTTGGTTAGGTTTCGGTTTTACATATTTTTAATGGTTAATTTATTTATTATATTAGTATAATATTGAATATACATGTTTGAATCAATAAGAGTAAAATAGAATTAGTTGATGTTTCCATACTAGAATTATAACAATTTCGGTTAACTTAATTAATAACCGTAACTGATACTACGCGCTATTAGTGTAGTGGTTAAGTTAGCTTCAGTACAGATAAGCACGTGCAGGTTAAGTTAGTGATGAGTCGAAAATTAGTAAGGATTTACAAAATAATATATAAATATATATTATTAATTATTAAAAAGTGCAGTGTAAATAAAGCCTAATTTACAAGTTTCGTTTTTTATGTCTGTATAATTACAGCCATATTTTTTTTTCTTTTTTTAAATTTTGTTATTATATATTTTTTAATAATATAATGGTAATTCAAGTGTTGCCAGAGCGATTACAAACAGTTACAAATGCTGTCAATTTTTAAGTGGCAACATTTGTTTCAGCACCATAGCATGTTCGAATGTTCGCGAAGATTTATTTTTTTTCTTCTTTACCATTGTATTGAGGAGGTGCAGTGGAGTTTGGATTTTGATCCTCCGTCATAACTGATACTAGTTCTTCGACAGCTCGGCCAAGGTCATCTATAAACAAGAAAAAATATCTTAAACATTAATATTTCTTTCACAAGCCTGTGTTACATCACTAAACACACTTTTGCACATTCAAATGCTGTGCATTTTAATCTATCACTGATATATTTTAGATAAGGGAGCATAGAGGCAACGAGGAGTCACTGTGTATGAAAAAATGTCCGTCAAAACGCATCCAATAAAGGTGGCGCTGCGGTAGCGTAGAATAAATTTTGAAGGAAGCGCTAAAAGTAATTAGAGTAAAATAGAGAATTAAATTACTAAATTATTTTAGATGTAAATAATCAAGGGTTTGTATACTAGTATTTCATAAACTATTTTAGTCATGAAAAACTTTAAATTTTTGAACTCAGAACATTTCACTCCGTTTACAACAGCTTATTTTATATCGTAGTTTTAACGTTAGCGCCATCTATTAGCAACATACAGATGGACACTTTTTTAACTTGTCTCCCATAGGTATAAGAGACTACTCCTTATCTCTGCCCTCCATAATTTTAGATGTATGTAAACTTATGTTGTCATGTTCGAATAGTCATTTTAAGACTTGAGGAAAAAAATGACACTTGTCAAAAGCCATAAACTAAAACAAGTGAAAACTAATACTTTACCTCAAGGTATACGTCCTGTTAGGTTTGCAGAAACAAAAAACAACATTATGAATTATTAAATTTAATAGAATACCACGAATACCTAATATCTCTATGAGGAAAATACATGCAATATTCATGCAAATTATTAATTAAAATTATATAAAATCACCAAACGAAAATACACTGCAACTTAAAACGATATGTTTAACATAAGTTGATAATCTGTGAATAAGCGAAAACCAAAGAAACGACGACATTCTTCTAATAAACGATAAATTGCTCAACTTCGGGTCATTATTTGCATTGTGGTGTTAATCGATTTAAAAAATAAAATTATTAGATTCTACACATGTTTTTTCGATTTTTTTTTAATTTAAACAGTATAGATTAAATATAATCTTTTAAAATCTATCGATTAAAATATACACAATGAATCACTTCACTTGGTACTTTTATAATTGCATTAATTATAAAAACTTTTAATTTCCTTACTGAACGTCATCTTAGAATCAAAATTAGGTTTTTATCAACTTCAAAAAAAAAATTAACGTTACTGAATTAAGATGTTATTTTTTTTTCGATGTTATTTTAAATTTTCGCTAATAGAGCGCACATTTTCAAGTTTTTTAATGGCTTATAGTAAAAAAATTCGAGCTCAAATAATAATAATCTTTAAAGTTACTTAGAAATCAGTATATGTTTAGTTAAAACAAATAACTGAATAACACAAAACAAAGTCCACAGTAGCAACCCGAGACCCGAGTCGAGCAACCCGTCTCACGCTAACCTGCGCAGTGCATGAGCGAGTGCACGGCGTGCGGCGGCGGCGGCGGCCGCTCCAGCTCGCGCCCTTCGCGCTCCCGACCGCCATCTTGGTAAAATGGCGGATTTATGTCAAAATGGTTGCCATCTTGGTAATATGGTGGGTTTATGTCAAAATGATCGCCATCTTTGTAATATGGCGGATTTATGTCAAAATGATTGTCATTTTGGTAATATGGCGGTTTTATAAATTAACATCTTGGTAAAATACCAGATTTGTATCGTATTTATTTTAATTCATTTTTGATGCCTTAGAAAATGTACATCGCCAACGTCGCGTGGTACGACACAATTATATTGCTACTATTAATAAATGTTCTTATCTATAAGTTTGTTCATTCATGTGAAAACTGTTCGACTTTTTCGTCACTAATCAATTTATATATCAAAGTTTTGTTATACCAATACATTTGTTGTACCACCTAAAGCCTAACCTAAGAGTTTTGCTGATTTCAGACATATTCTACAATTACTTTCACTAAAAAAATTGTACCTATAAATGGCTTCAAAGGGTGCCAGTAGTTAATATCTACTCGTATATTAAGACGTTTTAGAACTTTTATTTCTTTCGCAGTTATTATCAATAAACTAATAATATTATATTCATATAATTGTTTTAATAATAATATATGTATGTAATATAATATATATTTAGCCCTTTTTAATGTCCCACTGCTGGGCACAGGCCATAGTCCACCACGCTGGCCTAGTGCAAGGCGGACTTCACATGTCGTTTGAAAACTTGCTAGGTTCTCTCAGACATGCAGGTTTCCTCACGATGTTTTCCTTCACCGTAATACAAGTGGTAATCATGTTGGAAATGATTCGCACATAAAAATACCAGCAGTGCGAGATTCGGGATTTGAACCCGTTTCACTCGGTGTCCCAAGGGAGCGCGTTACCACTGGGTTACCACTGCCATCTTTTTATGTAGTATGTAGTATAAATAATATTAATATTGGCGCTGCTAGCTGAGGTACAGGTTCCCTAATTCAGCTACAGATACTTCATTCACTTAATAGCGATACTATTTTTTGGCTTAAGAGGCCTATCACAAAATGTACTGAGTTCTATGGTATTGAGTTCGAGCGGCCGACACGTCGCTGTTTCTAGCGTTTTCTGCAGTTGTAATTACTTCTATGTAAAGTTTTATAATAAATTATTTGAAAAAAAAAGTATGTAATTACATTTCTTTTGAACTGAAGTATATTCTGGTATAAATTTTACTTATTAATAATAATGTTGTAGGGATATATTCACAGCTAATTTTGAACGTTTTTAATAGTTTTTAAGATTATGAAAAAGTTTTTTTTTTGTAGAAATCCAATACATATTTTCAAATTCAGAGGCTGCTATAAACTCAACCACTATATACAAAATATTATTATATATTTTTCATTTCGTTTGCTTAGTATACTATTTCAATCCGTGAAATGAGCTTGAAAAAGTGTCGTCGCGCATTTTATTAAAAATTTGCTTCGGAATTTTGACTTTATTTCAATTAATAATGAAAATTTGCGAAAAGCGAGGCGGCTATGAACTATATTAATAACTATTCTTCAACATAAAATAAGTAAAAATTGTCGAAGAGTTTGAGTTTCTCTTGAGAACGCCAAAGATGGGTATTAAATTGAAAAATCGCGGTCATAATGTAATAGGCCTCTCAAATTATTTTGTGAACACTTGTAAACATTTTTTGAATAATAAATAATGATAATTATTTTTAAACATTACCGTTGTCATGGTAGAGTCCGTTGTGCAGCTTGGCGGGCGAGTCGGTGGCGAGCTGCGACGCGGTGACGGAGCGCGTCTGCAGCGTGCCGGTGCGCGCGCCCGGGGAGCCCTGCGCGCCCGACCCCGGCTGCAACGTTGTATATAAATAAATATGTTGGGATATTAACACACAGCACCATCTAGCTCCATGGTAAGCTACGAGGCTTGTGTTATGGATACCAGGTAGCTGATACACTACACATATATAACTTTAAATACATACATATTATAAATATAATACTATGACTGGAGTACAAACATTTGTGCTCATCACACAAATGAATGCCCCTAGCGGGACTCGAACTCGCGACCGCTGGCACAGTAAGTATATTTACTACAAACTGAGCCAAATGTGTCGTCAATGTATGTATATATACGCTGAAGCGGGTTTGGATCAAATTTACTACACAGTGACTTTGAGTAACACATAAGCTATTGTTATAGAACCTAAGGATTTAGGCTAGGTTTATAAGTGCGACAAAACCTCCAATTTTTTTTCTCCTTTTCTAGATTGAAGTTTAGATCATAAACAACTGAGTTTGTCGAACATTTAGTGATTACATTAGGACTGAATTTCTGATCGAACATCAGATGGCGTTTCACTTGATATAACAAAAAACTATACACTTATGTATATAATACGTGAAGAATAACTTTAATATAGTTAGCTATTCAAATGATTAATAATTTCATACAAAAATTATCCTTAAAATATGCAAATTGTCTTTCTATCTACAAACTTACATCATCCAGCAGTCTCCGCAGACGCTGCAGCTGCGCCTCGAGCTGACGGTTGTGTTCCTCCAGGATCTGCATGCGAGCTTCCAAACGCCCCTTGTGTTGGCGCAGAAGGCGAGCTTCGGCCATCATGTCCTGGGAGGTTTGGTTAGGATTAGTTATTGTTATTTTAATGTATACGTTATATAATCTATACATGTAATAAAATTCTAACTGAGTCGAATCTGTACATTAAATATTTTTTTGTAAATCATATTGAAAGAGTCTTATACCAAATTTCATCAAAATCCTTCTTGTGGGTTTTCCGTGATGCGTTAACAGACAGATAGACAGACACAAATTCTAAAAACTATAAATTCGGCCTCTGCATCGATAATAATGTCTATTTCAATAAGATTTTACAAAAAATATTTAATGTACAGATTCGGCTTAGTTAGAATTTTATTATGTATAGATAACATATTTTATAATATATAAATAAATAATACCTGATCGACGGGTGCGTTCCGGTTGTCGCCGGCCGCGTGCTGCTCCTCGGGCGTGGAGCCCGGCGTCTGCTTCGCCTTCAGCCGCTCGTACTCCGCCTGCAGGCTCGCGTTCTCTTCTTCCAACTCGCTGGAATTCAAATGTTTGATGATAATAGTAATATAAATAAGAATAAAAATTTATATGTGATAAAGCTGCATTGACTTTTTGTAGTAATACATTTTTTATTATAATAATGAATTATATAATTAAAAGTCGTTGTATAAATTATAATAAATATACATTAATACTAATGTATAGTAACACACAACTAACACCCCCCCACGCCCCCTTTTTTTGCGTGTTCCTTTTTGTCGTGGTGAGAAGGCTCATTAGCTGGAAATCCAGCCGATCGTGAAACCAAGAAATGCGCTGGAAAATGGCCTGTGATAGATGATAGATAGGCCGTGGGAAAAACTCCTTGAATATTGTGGTCTGTTTTAGCAGACAGCCGTTAGTGCGTCGTGATTGAGTGCGTAAGAGATCCTGTGACACCCCATTAAGACGGCGGCAATTCTGTTGATATTTGTTGGGTAGTACTGGCTTTTCTGACCGGTGAGTCCCACATAACTACCTGTATGTATAAATGCATTTCCTACTAAAAAAAGGGATAATATAGCGGTAACGAGTGTCAGCTAACCGTATCATGGCCTCGAGCTCGTGGCGCTGCTCGCGGTGTATGACGGACACGACGTGCACGGGCGAGCGCGGCGCGTCGTCGCCGGCGTCGGGCGCGCCGTTCAGCGACGCGCAGTACTGCGCTATCAGCGCGTGCTCCTCGTCGCTGCACAGTGAACTTTTATTAATTAACCGACTTCGTATACTTATTTTACATAATAAATGAATTGTACTTCATAACCGGTATTATAGTTATTCTTTATATACTTTATAGACTAAATATATTACTGAAAGAAAAAAAAAGTGATAAAGAAAATACGGAATCACTCTAACATATCTAAAACAAACACCTTTTTATAATAAAAAAACAAACCCTTCCCCATTATTTAGAGTGGGAAAGGGTTTGTTTGTATTGTTTGTATGTTTTAACACAACCAAACAACCGATCATACAAACAAACAAATAAGCGGCGCACCTGTCGGGCGTGTCGCCGGCGCGCGCGCCCAGCTCCACCTGCGCCAGGCGCGACGCGTACAGCTCCAGGCGCGAGTGCATGTCGTCGGGCGCCGCGCCCGCGCCGTGCTGCGGCGACGGCGCCGGCGACTCCAGCGCGTCCCCTGCACGGACGGACGGACAGACACGGTGAGATGACATTAGAGACATCATAGCCAATAATACGCAAGATACGGTGTAAGAATTTATTTCTCAAAAACTTTTTAAGAAAAAAATAAAAATCGACTTCAAAAAAAGCACTAAAAAGTAAAAAATAACTGATTGGTAATTTTCATTTACTATAAATACCTAATGATTTTTTATTTTCGAAGTCTGTGACAGCCGATACAAATCAAAGTACTCTCGCACGTTAAAATTTAAGGAATCCTATAGATGTGTTTGTCCTTTTCATGTCGCTTTTTCGTTACATCGAGATTCATATCACAACGGGTCTAAAAAAGCCTTCACATTAAAAAAGCAACTTTACCTTCAAGAACAGTCTGTACAGGCAAATATCCAACTCTGGGGTGCTTCTTGAAGTAACGCGCGGACTTGAACTTGTTGCGAAGGGCTCTGGTGAAGTCGCGCACATCTTCGCCAGATGTAGTCTGTAGAACAAAATGTTCCGTATATTTAGGATATTAAATTCTTTATACAGTTTATATTAAGTATTATAATTTTTTTTAATCTTAACAACTTCTCTGTCCCATGAGTCATATATGACTCATAGGAACGTTTTCTGATAAGTCCATGAATCATATGTGACTCATTTCTACATACAACTTCAAGTGCATTTTTCTCTATGAACGTGATACGATATCTTTTGTATCAGTTTCTGAACTTGTGGGAAAATACCTGAATTTTAACCTAAAAACAAAAAATATAGTAATTTTTTTTTGTATCGGATACTATTGATGTGCGAAGTCAAAGGAATTGTCAATAATAAACAAAGAACAAAAAAAAACATTTTTTTATTTATAAAATATCCATTTCACCACATTGTCATCAATCAGCATGTTTTTCATTGAAGCAGTCAAGACAGAAAGCCTTTTGACACAGTTTACACTGCGTGTGTACTTGCTTTGCTCAGATGGCTTGTGTACCTTGTGCTTTCAAGATACTTTTCGCAAATACCCGCCAAATCACTCAAACAGATTGTATTTTTTTACTGATACCCACAGATTGTGAAAATATAACAAAAAGTAGCTAAAAATTATGTAAAGGTTATCTGTGATCAGTCAAAGACAATATAAACACGAATTGTTTTAAATGTTCATATATGACTCATTGGACGTAGACGATAATAACCACTACAATACGTTCATGAGTCATATATGAGCAAAAATAAAAAAAACTAAAAAAGGGGAAATACATATAATTATCTATTTATAACAATATATTCTTGCATTTTAAACAAAATATTATTATTTTCTGAAAAATACAATTTTGGACTTCAGGCGGTATACAAATACGTTGTACTGGGACAGGGAAGTTGTTAATCTATACTTATGTGTATTCAGCCCTTTTAACGTCCCACTGCTGAACATGGTCCTTCCAATACGAGGAGGACCAGGTCATCACCACGCTGGCCAAGTGCAGGTTGGCGGACTACACATGTCTTTCAAAAACTTGCTACACTCTCTCAGCATGCAGGTTTCCTCACAATGTTTTCCTTCACCGTAAGACAAGTGGTAATCATGTTGGAAATGATTCGCACGTAAAAATACGGTGGTGCGAGACCCGGGATTTGAACCCGCTTCACTCAGCTTACCCGGCAGTGGTAGCCCATATTTATTAATAAAACAGTATTAGAAAACTCACAGCAGTACAGTACTCCTGCATGGGATGTGTCAGCTTGTGGTTCTTCGCCTTGCGTCCGCTGAAGAAGCATTTCTGGCACATGTCGAAGTTAAAGCATTTCAGGCAGCGGTACCTGGAAGAAAGATAAATAAATAAATAAATATGTTGGGACATTAACACAGCACTATCAGCGAAACATCTGAAACCAAAAATCAAAATAAATCCGCAAAATAATCCGAAAAGATAGTTTTATTTAAAAATAAATAATAAATAAGCACAAGTTACCTAAAGCCAACAATGGGGTATTCCTTGCATATGTTGCACTTGGCCTGGTGGCGCGCGCTCTCGGCGGCGGCGAGGCGGTGCAGCACCGGCAGCCACACCATCGACTGCGGCTCCTTCTGCAGCCACTGCAGGAAGTGGAACGCCTCTATGTACTGGAGTTGGCCGTCGGAGTCTCGCTCTAGAGTCTTCTCTTTGTCTTCTTTTTCTTTTTCTCCTGAAAATATAGGTGATTTGGTGTGATAGTGTATTCGCTATGGGATCGCTATGGGATGATGTGTTATTCTGAAAGGTTTGAAACCACAGACTATTCTGCGCCTATTGGTCAAAGTCCAAAATATATAAAAAACAGTATTTTTTACGTGATGGCGTGACAAAGAAAAAATCGTTTTTAATTATATTTATCTATGCGGGTGTTTTTAATTCTTCTTCTACTAAATGGCTTAACGGTTTTGATGAAATTATGTTGAATGAACTCATGGGGTCACTTGATGGTTCTTAGCTGTAGTTGAGAGCAGATGGCGCTGTTTTCGATACCAGATTTTATTTTTTAATTTACCGACGAATCAAGGTCTGCGGTAGAACGTCTGAATACCGCTAGTTTAATATCATATCACAGAGAGACATACAATTTAAATACGACCCCACGAAAATCCAGTATATACATACCAGCTTTTCTATCGAGGGTACTGCCTCTGTTCCCTTCCTTAGTGGCAACAGATGCTTGTTCGAAACAACTTCTGACAGAGGGTTCGATGTTAGAACCACCAAATGCCGCCACTTCACCTAACTGCCTTGGCACCTGTAAAGAAAAATATTGTTATCGTATATTATGTCAAAGAGCTCATGGGGCTTATTACAAAAACATTTACATATATTGTCAATAATATAAATGCATTTTTTACCATTAATTTAGTTTAAAGTATAAAGATTTTTTTATTTCATTTTTATTATCTTGACTGCAAAAAATGTTGAAACGAGAAAGAACGACATCTAAAATAACCTGTTTTATTATTGCATTCGGCAAACTTAGCGAATGAGAGTGAGACGGAAACAAGTGTAATATTTCGACCGTCACGACACTTTTTATTATTTACTAAGAGCATCCCGTGTGACGTCACCACAAATACCAGGTGAGCAGTGTTGAGGAGTGTATTTTGTAAGAAATTCGTGTGCACTTTATTCAGGCCTTTCTTCGACGAGCTTCTGTCTTGATTGTCTGGGCTAGTACTGGTGACAATTTTTATGACCTAATGTATGAACCAAGGGCAGACAGCGAAAGGAATTTCATTCTTACCAGGTGTCCCACGACACTTCTTGTTTTTTTTCAATATTAATTTATAGCCTACTAGCGATTCACTCTCGCTTCGCTTAGGTTCGACCCTAGGTTGATTCCCCATACAAATTTTCATCCCTATTTTCACCTCCTTAAAAGATGATTTCCAGGACAAAAAGTATCCTATGTCCTTTTCAGGGTCTCAAACTATCTTCTTACCAAATTTCATATAAATCGGTTCAGTAGATCCAGAGATTACACCCTACAACCTCACACATTCACAAACTTTACCTCTTTATAATATTAGTTTAGACAAACAAATAATTAATCTAAGCTCGTATTGCTTAGTATTATTTTTTACTTTTTTGCTAATTGCTTAATCAGAGTAATATATTAGCAAAATATACGTACTTGAATACAGTCGTGGAGGAGAAGTCCTAGTTTTCTTTGGTCTGCGCGGCAAGATGGGTCGGCGATCAAGCGGAATAAGTACCTGTAATATTTACATTAAAGTAAAAAACTTTATCCAAATAACACCATCTCTACTTTTATATATTTTTGACTTCCAAAATTACATTTTTCGGCCGAAATCTTTAAAATTATTTTTATAATATAAATTTTTTTGTAAATTATTTAGAACATTTAATTTAATCCTTTCGTACTAAAATATTTTAATTTTCTAAAAATAGTAGAAAAATATAGTTTTGTTAGTAATCTTCATTGTAAAATAAACCGTTATAATCATCGTCCTAAAAACCGGTACAACGTAAAAACGTAACAAAATCTAATTCACTCGCACAATATTTTGCACTACAATAACTAACAATATAAAATAAAATCAATCCATCGATACATATATCAAATGTTACCTGTACTTCTCTTCCAGATGTCCTTTACAAAGCAACACGAGCCCCACTTTGAAACTCAACACCCTGATCTGTCCGGTGCGCTGGCTGTCGTACACGTTGAGCAACCAGTTGATAGATAGATCCAGACATAGTGGCACGTTTACTAGACTTGGGTTCTCTGCTGCTATCACCTGTAAAACAGACAAAATAACTTAAAAATATCTAAAATAAATTAATTTTTCAAAACGGCTGTTTAAAGTCTTACGAGTAAAGTATACTTTGAACGGGAAGACATGTTTGGCTGAATTTGTAGCCCTACTTGCTGTATCAGCGGTTTCGGGTTCGAGTCTCGCTGGAGGCATTCGTTTGTACTCCAGTCATGGGTGTTTATATTTATAATATGTATGTATTTAAAGTTATATATGTGTAGTGTATCATCTATCTGGTATCCATAATACAAGCCTCGTAGCTTACCATGGAACTAGATGTTGATATGTACTAATGATTCAATATATTTATTTGTTTAACTTAAGATAATATGGAATGCTTAATTTCGACTCAAACTACTAAAAATATATGGTACAATACAAATGACTCTCACAAGTGACGTCTTTTTCTTATTTGCTTTCCAAATGCCTAACATTTAAGAGCTTCTATATCAATCTTATAGCATCTAGTTATTCTTAACAATTTCAAAACACATATACGAAGAAAAAAACCAGAAAAATTACTTCTACCATTTCACTACACAAAAATTTTCGGGTGAATAATAAATATATCTGTTACAGTCAGAATTCTCTCGTAGTCAAAACTACTTTTGACTGACAAAAACAGTTAAAAGTAGTTTTGACTGCAGGCCTTGGTCAATAGCAGTTTTGACTGGCATATCGGTCAAAACTCGTAAAATTATGGCACTCGCCGGCCGCTACCGCGGCATGCTGGGCTCGTACGCTGTGGTCACTGTTCTAACCTAACCTAACCTAGAAAGAAAGAAAGGGTTCTTCCGAGTAACCTTAACCTACTTACCTTCTTAACTTTTTAAGAGTTTTGACCGATATGCCAGTCAAAACTGCTGTTGACCAAAGCCTGCAGTCAAAAATACTTTTGACCAACCTCTTTAGTCAAAAGTAGTTTTGACTTAAAAATAGTTTTAACTGTAATATATCTACAGCTTAATAGCAAATATTCAACTTTATTCTTACTTACTTCGTAAAGAGATGTGAGTACAGTGATCATATCGGGAATGTCGATGAGTCGGTCGTTCTGGGCACGGAGGCCGTGCGAATCGAAGGCTTCCAAAGCAGATGGTAATTGCAGCATATGCACTGAAAACATAAGATAAGTTATTTTAAAATACCAAATAAATATGTTTTTAAACCCCGACGCAAATTTCCGAAACGGCTGGACCAATTTTGACAGGACTTTCACTGGCAGAAAGCTGATATTATAAGGAGTAACTTAGGCTACTTTTATTTTAGAAAAAGAATTAGAATTGCGCTCAAAAAAATAAAAACGTACACAGGGACGCACCCGAGCGAAGCGAGGGTAAGTCGCTAGTATAAAACAAACTAATAAAAATCAAAGTTATAGTTTGAGCTATCCCTACGGCTTTCTGTTCGCATTTTAAACGATTGCATCAAAATCGAAACAGACGTGTAAAACCCCGTACGAAAGCTAGTTAATAATAAAAGTATTTTCATAGCTTTCATTTTCTAGCCAGGCTCGACGGATGTAGACAACTTGTCGTTAGGTATCAGATGACTGGGCCTGCGGTTACAGTAGCGTTACTGTGTAGCCGCTTGGAAAACCACTAACCGAAGTGTCTTTCTACTGTCCATCCAAATCTAATAATACTAATCTATACTAATATTAAAAAGAGGTTAAAGTAAACGTGTTAGTTTGTTTATTGGTTATCTCTGTAACCACAGAATCGATCTGGTTGAAATTTGATGTTCAGAATAATTTAAGTTTAAAATTAAATATAAAGTATTTAGGAAAACTTGTTATTCCTAGAAGGAATATTTTGCAGATATAAATGTGACAAATTCTAGCCGTTATTCACGTAAAATAAGAACAAAATACCCATGGATCAAAAAAGTACTAGATACACAATCAGCGATAAAAAATGTCCTCACCGAATGCGCGCTCATTTGAACATTTGAGCGCATATAATTTTTTTGTTTTTATGAAAACAATTTTAAGCATTGCATTTAAGGTTCAATTTACATTGATGTATATTTATTTCAACTAGAATAATTACCTAAACACAATTGGTGACAGTTTTAAGAGAACTTTTGCATAGTTTGCGTAGATAGTACTTTTTTGATCGATGTATTTACCATATACATTATACATACGTATATTGTGTTACAGTTTTGTAAACAAAAAATAGTTTTTATATATGTATAGAGTATATGTATTAGGTATATTTTTTGATTATGAAGTGAATATTCTTGTTACTTACTGCATAAAGCCTTCTGCACAGTCCTCAGCTTGAGAGCAGTTCTATAAGCTGAAAAACGCACTTCATTAAGATCAGCGAGAGAGTTCATCAGTTCGATCATCTTGGGGTGATCCCAGTGCGTAGTCTCCAAGTCATGGCTGAAAAAATATTGAAAAGTCAGTAATATTATAACACAACTTTGTGATACAATCAAATGTGAATGGAAGTAAAAGTTTTCATATTTATAATCAACGTATTGCCACTCCAAATAATATAAAGATAACTGTATTGTGCTTCTGTGCTTCTTATTCTAGATATAGTATTATATAATAATACTAGCGGCTCACCCTCGCTTCGTTTTGGTTCCAGCAAAAAGCAGAAACAAATCTATTCTACGGAAACTGTACATTTTTTCGGAATAAAAAAAACCTATGTGCTATCCAGACTATAATCTACCTCTGTGCCAAATTTCATCCAGATCCGTTCAGCCGTTCTAGCGTAATTGAGTAACAAACATCCAAACATCCATCTAAACTTTCACATTTATAATATTAGTAAGATTATTTTACCATTTAACATTCATAGGGACTTCTCTATTCGTATTGTTTAATATTGAACTCGTTACTTTCGATATACAAATCTGTATCCTCCAATTGTGTATTTGAGATTAATCAATAACTCCAAGACAAAATTTCTTTATAAAACACTATATTTAGCTCTGAAACCCCAATTTATTTTCAATGAACTGTAAAATTAGATTTTTCATTGCTTCGAAATCAGCATGTAGTTAGCAAATTGAGTTGGCAAATAAGTGAGGTCACATTATGCCATTGCCGTATAAAACTAAGGGGGCTTGGATTGCTCATAAAGGTATGTTAATTATTTGTGTAGTGTCAACTACCCAGTAATCTGTGCTCAATTGGCACCCTTTAACCAATTAACAAGAAAAATTAACTGAATTGTCTAAATCTTAAGAAATCATCCAATAATACTTACTTAATGTAATACGGTACGTTAGCTGGTGTGACGGCTCTCTCCCAGGGCGAGATCACAGAGCCGGCTAGGAAGCCTTGCGCTGCACCTGCCCCGCCGTCCCTCGCCACACCTGCGAGCTGACGTGCTCGCTCCTCACCTCCAGCGCTTAATGCTGATACTCTGAAATAGAAATAATAAGTTTTTGGGTGTTCTTTGATCTCGTTTCCCTCAGGTATTTCCCCAGTTGCCTATCAGTCTACGTCATAGTCTATCTATATACTAAATTTCATCCAAATCCGTCCAGTCGTTTCAATGTGGGAGAGTATCAAAACATACACACAAATATACAAACTTTCCCTATTATAATAGTTGTCTGAATTTCTTTAATATCATTTTTAAATAATCATTAAATTTAAATAAACGACAACTAGTCAACAGTTCCACATTCTAATAACTCCTTTATATATTTAACTATATTAGGTTACTCGGTATATATATATAGGTAAAGGTCAGCATATAAAAAGATGGAAAAAAAGAAAGTGTTTTCTGGAAACTTACCTAGTATTTAATTCATCAAGTCTCGCGACCAAATGGTCGGGTAACTGTATGTTATCCCTTGCCATAGCCTGAGCTTGAGCTCTTAGCTCGTCTACCCCTCGCTTTAATGGTGGCAGCTGAGCTCTTGCACGGGAGACTGCATCTAGTTGAGCTCGAGCGTCTCTTGCATCGCCTGGTGCCCTCCATGATGCACGAGCTGCTTCAGCGGTCTGCACTCGGGATGCTAGTTCGTCGAGTGATGTAGTGAATGTGCGCACGCGCTGGAAAGAAATGGTATTCAGTTAAATTACTGTTATTTAATCTAAGGAGGTTAAAACTGATAATATTTTTTTATTGGAAATCCTGCAAATTGTTATTACCTATCAAAAAAGTCATTAAAACATTCTAAAATCATTTAAATGAGTATGAATAATTTTTGAACGAGTAGGTTTATCGAAAAATGATTAGGGACGTTTTTTGTAGAGCATTTAATTCCCTACAAGAATATGTTTTGGTAATTCGAATTCATTTATTGGCTTTTGAGATATAAAATTCTGAATTTGAAAAATTATTTTCCCATGTTATTTCTATGGAAAATGGAAATTCTCTAAATATTAATATTAAGAGTTCCCTGAATCTATTTCGGAGGGGATTTCAGATAAAATATATTAGTAGATTTTTTTGAATCAGTCTTATGTATTTAGAAAAAAAATTATGTTATCAAATAAATAATCTTCTCCTTTATTTTTTTAGTTGCCATTGGTTTTAAAGGTCAGCTGTATTTTATCTTTTATATATACATAATTAATATAATTATTCCGTAAATAATTAGAAAACTTTCCTTTCATAAGGTAAGTTTGATTTAGCAAAGTTTCTTTCACGACAAAAATAATACGCCTTGTTCGTAACTTCCTTCATTATGAAGATAAATGATTCTCAACTAAAATTCTGTTACATGGCCTTAAATGTTGTAGACACAATATTAAAAATGATTAAGATATAATGATGCTTTAAAGGAAAGGAACCCAATACATGATTTTAGTTAGTCACATCTGCGCCATTTTCTTTTTACAAAAGTAGCAATTGCCAGCATGTTTGCTCGTGGAGTTTAAAAATAACGAATTTTCATAAAATGTCCTATCTCTTTTTTTTCTCCCATAACTTTTAATATTAGTATAGAACCTCCACCTCTTTATAATATTAGTATAGATAAAGAAATACTAAAAAATGTTGCAAGTTTGCGTATTGGACATCACACAAATAATACAAATATTTGCCATAGAAAAAATTGAACCTGTGATATCCTTAATTATTATTATTTATGTATACGAGTATAGCACTATTAACACTACATTTGTTGTCATATGACTTTATGATGGAATGAATGAAATACCAACGCGAGTCGTCATGGGACACTGATATATTAGGTCAGTTTCACTTAGACTCTAGGTCATGTTTCATACATATGTCTGGCAAATCGCCTGATCTCTACACAGTGCACGTTCTCTCGCTTGGATTTAAAATACATTATTAAAGCTCCACATTGTTGTGAAATTCACTATTCTCTTTATAGCGTAAATAAATTTTGTTTACTTCAAAATGGAAAAAATACGCAATTCGTCTGTATCTATTAACCGATTTAAAAAAAAAGAAGGGTATGTATTATGTTACTCGATATTTTTACCAATTATGAATCGATTATCATAATACGTTCCTTAATGAACATGTTATACATCAAGTGTACTGTCATATTTGTTTTGGATGTCGAATACGTTTTTATGGTTAGAGTAGTAGCAAAAAGGCTAACTAGCATTCTAATGGGTCGAGGTTAGAAGTTCTTTTTTTGATAAGAGTGACTACTGCCTATAATAATGTATGATTTTAATTGTCATTGAAAATATAACTAGCGATTCACCCTCGCTCCTCACTAGTTCGTCCTTAGTTACATTTTAACGCTTAGTATAGATTTCTCAGAGATGAGATATTTTCCCGCAACAAAAAGTATTCTATATGTTAACCCGGATAACCAGCTATCCACTTACCAAATTTCATCAAAATCTGTCAAGTGGATTTCTCGTGAGGCGTTACCAGACAGACAGACAAAAAAAATTCTAAAAACTATAGATTTGGCCTCTGTATCGATAATAATGACTATTTCAATAAGATTTTCCAAATGTACAGATTCGACTCAGTTAGAATCTTATTATATGTGTAGATTTAAAGATATCTTTATTCTGAATATCACTTAAATTTTCTAAGCACTTAAAGAAATAACAATCATATTCACTTAGAAATTTCGCATTGTTTAAACTCATTACTTACGTTAAAGAACTCTATTTCGTCTTTACCCAATATTCATTCATATATTAAGCCAAAGTGAAGAAAATACCAGTTATTCGCATGAAGCCTATATTTTTCTTTTTAGAGCATCGAGTGTGTCAGTAACAACCTTGGTAACCAGAGTCGTCCTGCCAAGGTTGGTTTCATTATAAGGTTGCTGTCAGGATCTTTACTTTGCTAGTTATCTCTGTTATAAAATCTCACTATACCTACAAGTGTTATGTATTGTAATTAAAATCACATTTTTCTATATCTTAAATTAAATTAAAAATATTTTTTAAGCAAAGTCAAATGTTTTATTTATATGTGAAAAAGGGACTAACGAACAAAAATAATATATTAACTTTTAAATTAGTATTATGTGAAAGTGCTTTTGTTGTTTACTAGCGACTCACTCTCGCTTCGCATGGGTTCATCCGTAGATTGCTTCCCCATGCAAACTTTCATCCCCATTTTCACCCCCTTAAGGGATGATTTCCGGGAAAAAACTATTTCCTTCCCAGGGTCTCAAACTATCTTCTTACCAAATTTCATATAAATTGGTTTAGTAGTTTCGGAGCCTATTCAGTACAAGCAAACAAACAAATTTTCCTCTTTATAATATGTATTAGTATAAATGAATGCATTAAATCCTCCAGTTTTAATTGCTAGTTAAGTTTTATTTAATCAAATTAAACTACTAATATACTACAAGTATATGCGAGTATTTGTTTATGTTTGTTACCTCCTCCACTCAGAAATGGCTAGACTGATATGGATAAAATTTAGCGCACATAATATAGATTATGAAATGGAGTAATATATAGGCTACTGTTAGAATCCCAAGTTAGCTCTCGAGCGAAGCAAGGCAAGTCGATAGAAAGTTATAAAATACACAAAACCATTTATCAAATTAGACTTGTACTTTCTAAAATTAGCACGTACAGAAAAAATAAAGAAAAAACCAAAGAATCTCTTCATCTATAAAGATGTACACTAATTTCAACAATTTTTCTTCACTTTTTGAGTAGTAACTTCAACATTTTTTTTACTTAATAATCTATACTAATACTTTATAGTATTAATATTATTAAGTGACAAAAATTGTTGAAGTTATAATAGCTATTTGCGGAATTTTGTGGTTTCTTAAACCTTCGAAACCCTGCAAGTGACAGCAGGAAATGAGACAGGATTCCTAATATTTTGTTCCACAATTTAATTTCTTGCGATCATTTTAAAAATTCGCATGCAATTTTTCCCCTTTTATGTGTGTATTTTTTTAGGTTTTCATGTATGATTAATATAGATTAAATCATAGTACAAACATTACACAAATATATATTTTACTAGCAACTTATTTACGTTCCGCTCGGGTTTCGCTTCGGGTCCCTTGGTACGTTTTAACGTTTAGTATAGATTTCTCAGAGATGAGATATTTTCCCGCAGTAAAAAGTATGCTAAATGTTGACCCGGATAACTAGCTATTATCATACCAAATTTCATCAAAATCTAGTAAGTGGTTTTCTCGTGATGCGTTCTCAGATAGACAGACAAAAATTCTAAAAACATTAGTTTCGGCCTCTGTATCGATAATGACTATTTCAGTAAGATTTTCGAAAAATATTTAATGTACGGATTCAGCTTAGTTAGAATTTTATTATATGTTTAGGCTAGGAATATTAGGCAGTGTTAGCGCAGTGGTAACGCGTTAACTTAGCAAATGAAGTGAAGCGGATTCAAGTCTAGGATCTAGCAACTTTGAGATTTTTATGTACATACATACAAATCAATTTCAACGTGATTTTGACATGCTTTACGACGAAGGGAAACTTTGTGAAGAGATCTGAATGTCGAAGATAACTTAAGTACTTGTAGTTTTTAAAAGACAGTTCTGCCAAACCGCTTTTGGTCAGCGTGGTAGACTATAACCTGATCCCCCTCACATTGAAGGGAAGCTTACAAATTGAAGAGAAGATGTTCAGGAGTCAGGTATTATAAAGGAATCGGTATTTCAAACTGTTTAACTGTTTAAACACTAAAATACTAATGTTTAAATACTAACCGTTTCTAGCGGCACTATTTAAATTTTAAAATCATTTCACTTTTCAAAAAAAGCGTATCATGTATTGAAATATTTCGACTTGCAAATTGCAATATTTGTAACCCATTTTATGTATAAATGGGAAAGTAAGTCTATCTGTTACTTTGCCACGCTTAAACCGCTGAACAGATTTTGATTAAATTGGCAAGCACGTAGTTAAATCCCGCCTTACTTATCACGCGAGCGGAGTCGCAGGAAAGTCGAAACTAGTTTCTCATTGATTTCAAGTCCAAATTAAAAGATACTACATCAAGTTACAATGTTGTTCTTTGCATTTAAGAGTACAGAATCTTATATTATTTATAGGAGGAGGAAAAGCTCTATCTGGAGCTCCTAATATTAGTGGGACTAATCAATTACCAAATCCCCCAATAATTGGTATAACTATAAAAAAAATATAATAAAAGCATGAGCTGTTACAATAGTATTATAAATTTGGTCATCTCCAATTAATGATCCTGGGTTTCCTAATTAAATAGTAATAGAGAAACAGACAAACGTAAGTTAAACTAATGTTTAATTGTTACGGTATTCGAATTCATTTACAATTGCCTCTCACGTCGCCATTACGGCCGTAATCGACGCACTCTGAGTTGCGTTTCCCGCATAGTTTACAAACCAAAGATATAAAGGTCCCAGGAACCAATCTATTTAGGATATTTTCATATTTTAAAAACTTTATCGGTTTTAAAGTTCAAATTAACTATGTGATGATTTTAAACAGTCAAAATATTCGCATTTTTCAACTTGTATTTAATATTTATTAACTGAAATATTTCATTTATTATCTGTATATAGCTTACTTTTAATTTACTTTTTAATTTTCAACAATTATTTAAAGGCTCGATTCACACTATAGTGTAAAACTTGTATAAAAATACTTTACCAGACCAAAGTTAAACCGAGCCTATGATCAGCACTATAGTGTGGATGGGCCATAAATAAAAATAAGTACATATAGATTCCCTTTTTAAGTAATTATTTCCCCCACAGGCGTGGAATCCACAAAAATATAAAAATAAAATAAGTATATTCTTTCACCAAAACAACACTCGAATCCTATCTGCATTTTTTTAAAAGGAGCCAACTCGAATCAATAAATAACTTTTTTATTAAAATAATAACGTCAAAATTTAATCTTGAACACATTATATATAGACACAATTTTGTTTTAAATTATCAAATTTGAGATATTTATCAAAATGACTACAAGCTTATCATATCAGCAATATACTTTTATAGGTTCTGATAGTATTTATAAAGCAGTTCAATTTAAGACTTAGGTTTATCTATAGTTTTTAAGTGTTACATAAACACGACGAAGTAAAACTACTACATTACTATATCAAGCTAATCACATTAGATAAAATAAAAAGGTTTTTTTTTTATAGTCTGCGTGTATAATAATAATAAAACGTTCAAGTAATTATTTTACCCGTTCGCGTGGTAAGTGGGGGATCAAAAGTAGCTTTTGACGACGCGTTTGGCTCAGTTTGTAGTTACCCTACTTGCTGTGCCAGCGATCGCGGGTTCGAGTCCCGCTGGGGGCATTCATTTGTGTGATGAGCACGAATGTTTGTACTCCAGTTATAGGTGTTTATATTTATAATACGTATGTATTTAAAGTTATACATGTGTAGTGTATCAATTATCAGGTATCGCTATGAAACGATATAGTGCTGTGTGTTAATGTCAAAATATAAACACTCATGACTGGAGTACAATCATTCACGCTAATCACACAAATGAATGCTCCCAGCGGGACTCAAACCCGCGACTGTTGACACAGCAAACAGGGTCACTACAAACTAAGCCAAACGTTTCGTTATATCAATAATAAAATAATGTATCCCCTGAATTCTGACAAAGAAAAATTTGAATTCATAAATTCTTAGCCACATCCAGCATTCATATATCAGTAATCTTGTTAAAATTCAGGACCGGATCGTGACGGATAGGGTATTTTATATACCGTACGCATCAAATTTACCTTTTCCTCGTATATTGTCATAAGGGTTGTTTTACTCGTAGCTTGGGTGCTTTGTCTCGACTCCAAATCTTCGAAGCTATAATATCGTTTAGGGAAATAGAACTCTAACGTTGCCTTACATTTGTCGATTTTCAGCATATTTACTCAATTGATATTGAAATGTGGGACGATTGTGACTTAGAATTTATTACTTTATAGATTATCAGAAACCATGTTACCTATAATTATCTATACATATAATAAAATTCTAACTAAGCCATCTGTTCATTAAATATTTTTTGCAAAATCATATGTAAATAAACATTATTATCGGTATAGATACTTTTTAGTATATTTGTCAGCCTGTCTGTCTATCTGTGACAGAGCATTACGAGAAAATCACTGGACAGATTTTGATAATGATACCTGGTTATCTGGGTCAACATATAGGATACTTTTTACTGCAGGAAAATATCTCATCTCTGAAAAATCTATACTAAACGTCAAAACGTAACTAGGGATGAACCCGAGCGGAACGACGGTGAGTCGCTAGTTTAACTATATATAGCAATAAAAAATAAATGTGCAATTGCCAACACAAATGCACTTTTCTCAAGATCTCAACTCCATTGAAGACAATTAATGAATTAAAACATTTAAAAGGGTGTTAACGCAAAAGGGGCGATGTAATTAAGACGAAGCGACCGTCTGCAACTTAATAGAATAATTAGTAGGTATTCTATATCAATTTATCAAAGGACAGTCTTGAATCTAATTACGTTTTTACTTTCAAGTTTGCTTTTGAAATCGATTGAAAGGTACTTTTGTATGTAATTTGGCTTTGAAAAAGAATTATTTAAGTTGTTTCAAGTAAAATATATTGATGTGGACATTCCCTCATTTTATACCCGTAATACGCTTTTCGCATTTAATACTACGATTTTTTTAAGAAAAGTCGATTTTTTCCGACGTAATATCAAAATGTTATCAGACCAATAGCTTATTTTCTCAATAACTTCTAAATGATAGCCTTAAATTGTCCTTGGGAGTTTCTTTTAATATTAATTAAAGCTATATAAAAATCTGTTCAGTAGTTTTTGAGATAAGCCAGAACAAACACAATGTCAGTTTTTATAATATGTAGTGATGTACCCCTTATAAGGACAGGAATGAGTAACCTAACATATATAGGCTAAATTAAATTTAAATTACCAACAAAATTTGTCTCTATATCCAATTCAATATCCCGTAAAAGTAAGGAATCACAATTTGGATGATGTCATCCATTCATACATAGACTTGACTACTCACAGAGTTATTAGTATAATTTATTTCCGCCTATTGTATAAAAGTATGCCTATATATTAATAAAACAATACGAGAAAGTATGTCTGTCCGTCTGTACGAATACAACTAAACTGATTTGACGACACGTTGGCTCAGTTTGTAGTGACTTTACTTGCTGTGCCAGCGGTCGCGGGTTCGAGTCCCGCTGGGGTCATTCATTTGTGTGATGAGCACGAATGTTTGTACTTCAGTCATGGGTGTTTATATTTATAATACCTATGTATTTAACGTTATATATGTGTAGTGTATCAACTATCTGGTATCCACAACACAGGCCTCGTAGCTTACCTTGGAACTAGATGGTGCTGTGTGCTAATGTCCCAACATATTTATTTATTTATTTATTTGTACGATTTACGTATAGTTTAATAACCTTTCTCTCCTTTATTTTTCAATCGATTTTCTTTCTTTTTTTTGAAGTGAAAACTTCTGTAGGCAGGTTTGGATGGGGAGTAAATTCATGTAAGTCGTCATCGACACGGTCACGTGACGTGTTAACGCTGACACTCAGAGTGCCGATAGATGTCAAAACCAGATAAATGTAAACAATTTTAATTTAAGATCAAACAATTAATTTGAATATCCAAAAATAATAGCTGTTTGTTTATAGTTTTAAGTTTTCACTTTTGGCGGCAGTCCTCATGACTACTTTTTTTTTAAAGAAGAACTTTGACTTGCTTTTTTTTTAGTCTAGTGGCTATTGACGAGCTTTATTAATAAAATAATATTTAAAAAAACACAATTCATAAGTGTAAAAAGTCATAAAGCTTATTTGAGTAAAATTTTTTAAAACAGTTTTAACTTTTTTATATAGACAGGTAAATTCTATTCATACATACATGTGATATGTTTTTCAAACTTTCAATAATGATTAAGTTCAAATTTTGAACATTGGGTAAGCGCTAGTAATCCATATAATCCATATCCTGTAAGTAATATATAAAAACTATTATAAATGTGAAAGTTTGTGAGGATGGATGGATGTTTGTTACTCTTTAACGTCAGAACGGCTGAACGGATCTGGATGAAATTTGGCACAGAGATAGATTATAGTCAGGAATAGCACATAGGATGATTTTATCCCGGAAAAATGTACGGTTCCCGTGTGATAGTTTTTTTTTGTCTAGAGACGAACCCAAAGCGAGTCGTCAGTAATAAATAGATTATAATTAACGTATTACGTAGTTTTACTAAACAGATAAACAAAACAAGATATAAATACAGAGTATAAAAGAAAGTTGTCTATTAAAGCACATGAGGTTGTAGATTTCACCTAACGAGGAGTCCAGTACAGTACATTATCGTTACGCTTGATTTCTCTAAAGACTCATTATCGCGTAAGAATTTTAAAATTACCTGTTTCTTATTGCCTTTGAAATGGCAATTGTTTCATGAAATAAACCCTACTATGTTATAATAAAACGGAGATCCGTGCTCAGAAGTAGGACGTTAAAAAGGGCTGATTACATATAATATTATACATATTATAAATGAAAGTTTGTGAGGGTATATGGATGTTTGTAACTCTATCACGCAGAAACTACTGAACGGATTTTGATAAAACTTTACAGTAATATAGTTTGTAAATATGTCGGGACATTAACACGCAGCACCATCTAGTTCCATTGTAAGCTACGAGACTTGTGTTATGGATACCAGATAGTTGATACCCTATATACATACATACATACATACATATATATATATATATATATATATATATATATATACATACATACATACATACAAACATTCGAACTCATCAATGCCCCCAGCGGGACTCGAACTCGCGACCGCTGGCACAGCAAGTAGGGTCAGTACACGCTGAGCCAAACGTGTTGTCGTATCAGAATAATACATAGATTATAATTTTTAAAGATAGTAATGCATATTTAAAATTCGCAGGCTAAGCCGCGGGAAAACGCTAGTAGCTTTATATTTGAATACATTTTTCTGCCTGTCACTTTTTACTATGTTGGAAGTAGCGGCTTCGATGATCCCCTGAGATGTCTGTTTGATATTATAAGTATTATTGTACAGAAGAAGTTTTGGAATACTGAGCAGATTTTAGAAAAATGGAAAGATCTAGTAGTCTATAGTAATGTTTTACTTGTATTCAGCCATTTTTAACTTCCCACAAATAAGCATGAGGCTCCCTTCAAGGCGCAGGAATCAAACCCTATACCATGTAGTCTGATTATATTATAAAGTCTATTTTAGTACGTTTTGTAGTTAATTATAAGAAAAAATTATTTAAACATGCGTTATTAAAGGAATAGAAGCCAAGATAGAGATAGATGGAGAGATTTAAGGTTTTATCGATTAGTTCATCTTAACAACGATAAAGTAAAAATGATCTTAAGTACATATTTTTAGAGTTACTTTTACTTTCTTTACTAAGATCCATATAAAGCTAGGGTCATGATTGTATACAATTACAAGTTGGAATACACGAACAGAACCCGATATACAGAAGTTAAAATTAAATTTTAATAAATAATAAATAAATCTGGTAGTTAAAATACGATAAGGTTAGTGGCACACTACAGTTCTATGGCAGTTAGGCTACAATGATGTCTATATATGGTCTATATAATGCTGTGAGTTGCAGAAATGCTAAACATTTCCTTGGAAAGCTTTAATCTATACAGATAAATAAAATTGAAGTGTATGTTTGTAATGTCAAAATAACAGCTTTATACTAAACGCACATGGAATAATTATATGTATACGGTACTTATAAGAAAAACACAATTTTAAAATTTTTTGTCTGTCTGTCTGTCTGTTTGTTCCGGCTAATCTCCGACATGCCGGACCAATTTTAATGCGACTTTCACTGGCAGATAGCTGCTAGCTTAAGAAAATTAAAACGTTCCTAGGGACGCACCCGAGCGAAGCGAGGGTAAGTCGCTAGTTAAAAATATATATGAAACATAGGTAAAGTCCCGTGCAAAAAATATAGCTTAAATAGCTTCGTTACTGCATAATTTAATGTATGAAGTTAGGGGATAACATTCTTAATAAACAATAGTATTCTTTGTTTCTTTGATTGCGATCATAGGGGAATACTAATGAGCTCGTAAAAATCTGTACATATACGTACATGTAATTGAATTAGAGCGTCATGGTGTATGGATGTATTGAATATTTTATTTGCTTTTTACTTAAAAAACGTTAAAACTTTAAAATTGGTCACCGTGTTTAGATTTAGATGAAATTTTGTGTGTAGATTGAATGACCTTGAGTAACCCATAGTCAGTGATATTTGGCAAATGATGGCGCTGTAATCTATACTAATATTATAAAGCTGAAGAGTTTGTTTGATTGTTTGTTTGTTTGTTTGTTTGTTTGGTTGAACGCGCTAATCTCAGGAACTACTGGATGGAATTGAAAAATTATTTTTGTGTTGGATAGTCCATTTATCGAGGAAGGCTTTAGGCTATATATCATCCCGGAAAAATGTACGGTTCCCGTGGGATAGAGTTGTTTTTTTCTAGAGACGAACCCGAAGCGAAGCGAGGGTGAGTCGCTAGTATTATATACAGGTTGTAATATTATATATAGTATATTATATACCTGCATGTAATATTATAAGTTAACACAAGAGAAACCGCAAGCGAGAGTAGTTAATATTTTCTACAAATACATATAATGGTTTAATAACAAATTAAGATTATGAAGCTGGGATATATTTCTTGTATATAACTTTAGTTTTCGCCATAAACAGTAATAAATGGAGCGCAAGACTTTCCGCGGGTGTGCGTTGCTCATTATCAGAGGTCATCGACCGACTGTAAAGGTGCGTACACACTGAGTAAATTGCAAAAAAATTATAATCGGACTACTATTTATATATGTGAAATTTGTATATATATGTGTGTTTGTAACACCTTTCCACTGAAAAGGCTGGAAGGGTTTGGATGAGTACACAAAAACACTATGCCCGTGGCGGAACGATGCACTCGAGCAAATCCGCTAGTAATATATAGTTATTTTAACTATATATTAATCTTTATTCTTATTAAAATTAAAATTTTTACTACTGCCTCATTCCTTAATCTATATACATATATATAAAAGGCAAATGTGATTGACTGATGTATCAACGCACAGGCCAAACCCTTAAGGCTAGCAAATTGAAATTTCGCATACGTATTCCTCATATGACGAAGGCATCCACTAAGGAAGCATTTTTCAAAATTCAACTCCCAAGAGTGAAATAAAAGGGGATAAAAGTTTGTATGAAACTTTTTATTCCTTGGACATATTTGCATGAAATTTCGTATTTTTCGTAGTTCGAAGCATAGTGAGTTCTGCTAATAGCCATTATTTTACAATAATTTAACCAATAGAAATATTTTTTTTAAGTATGTTATCTAATGGCAAAATATCGTTGAAGCAAAAGTCAAATAACGGTCCTCTAATAATAAAAAGGCAAAGAAGCCTAAAAAAATGTGGCTTTATAACAGGTCTTGATATTTATGTAATATTCACTGATATACGAACAAACATTTTATAATTATATATATATATATATATATATATATATATATATATATATATATATATATATATATATATAAAAATAATATGTGAAAAAAAAATTTTTTCAGACGAAAAAGATTTAATAGCATGTAAATAAAACTACTTCAAACTAAAATAACACCTCCGCTAGTAATCGAACCGGTTCCTACCGACATATGCTCATTAGTATCTACATAGAGATTGTTATATAGATGTAATATAACAATATATTACACATAAAGAAATAACATAAATTTGTCACGTACTTTCTGAGAATTCCTAAAAATACATGAAATACCTCAACAATTACCATAAACTCGTCGACACGTTTGGCTCATTTAGTAGTGACCCTACTTGCTGTGCCAGCGGTTGCGGGTTCGAGTCCCGCTGGGGGCACACATTTGTGTGATGAGCACAAATGTTTGTACTCCAGTCATGGATGTTTATATTAATAATATGTATGTATTTAAAGTTATGTATGTATAGTGTATCAACTATCTGGTATCTATAATACAAGCCTCGTAGCTTACCATGGAACTAGATGGTGCTGTGTGTTAATGTCTCAACGTATAAAGCGTCGGTTAAGCGTTACATAGTATTATACTTCTACTTAATTCAGTTACACAATTAATATTAGTGGATTTATTATGACGTGAGTACATTTCGGTTTAAATTGTTTGTTGTAATGATGTTACATGAAATACTACTATCTTTTTTAATATTTCTGCGAAAATGTATACAATTAACCGATATTAAAAAAGACGAGTTAATTATTTGCCGCTAGTTCATTCTGCGATACTAAATGGAAAAATTGAATATTGAGTAGTTTGGACTAACTGAATTATATTAGAGCTATCTCCTCTTGTCCCATGAGCTCCGTTTACTTCCCCAAGATTAAAAATAAAGGCAATATAGAAAATTATTCTACAGTTATAATGATTTCTTTAGCAAAATCTCAGATCAAAAGGCTATTAAAATATATTAATTTTATACTTACATGCGTTTTAAAGGTTTGGCGATTATATATAAATTGTATACCTATATCTACACTAATATTATAAATCTGAAGAGATTGTCATAATATTTTTGTTTGTTTGTTTGTTTGAACGCGCTAATCTCTATACATAATAAATGCTAGTCAGATTTGAAAAATTCTTCATCAATTTTAAAGTTTGCTAGCAATACCCGCGGCTTTGATCGCGTTCAAACTTCCGATCGCTACTACACTTCACAGAATCACCTGCTGGGCTAATCTGAAGATTGCTTAAAAATTTCATCAAAATCGCTCCAGCCGTTTTAAAGTCCATCGATTTATATATACATATGTTTATAGATAGATTTTTTAAGGAAAGTTATAAATAGGCTATCTTTCTTCATAGAAGTTATAGCCCTTAGAAGCGGAGCAATTAAACAAAAATTACGCTTGCAGAGTAGAAAAGATAGTATGTTACATAAGGAATAGACACAAAGTTATTTTAGTAAGCACATTGTACCACAAGGTTATGTGAAATACCCACAATCCACATACTTACGTACATATACTAACTGGGTATCGAATCTGCGGTCCATTAAACGCGAATAAATTGCGCGAAAATATTCGATATTCCGTACCTCTATCTCCAAAACTATTGAACTTAAAGGTTATAGAGCCTATCTTCGTTTTAAGAACGAATAACGTAAATCTATAGGTACATTATAATAAAATTGTAACTAAGCCGAATCTGTTCATTAAATATTTTTTGGAAAATCTTATTGAAATATACATTATTATCGATACAGAGGCCGAATTTATAGTTTTTAGAATGTTTGGCTGTCTATCAGTCTGTCTGTCTGTCTGTTACGGCATCACGGAAAATCCACTGGAGGGATTTTGATGAAATTTGGTATGATGATAGCTGGTTATCCGGGTCAATATATAGGATACTTTTTAATGCGGGAAAATATCTCATCTCTGAGAAATCTAAACGTTTAATTGTAAGTAGGGACGAACCCGAGCGGAGCGAGGGTGAGTCGCTAGTTTTAAATAAAATTCTGATAATAAACAGAACCTTCCACAACAATCCGACTCGCACTTTACCAATCTTTTTAGCCGACTTCATAAAAGAAGAGGTACTCAATTTAGCTGTATATTTTATGTGAATCATTTTTTTAATGAATCCATACTAATATTATAAATGAGAAAAATATCCATCCTGAAGAGTAAAATAATTAATTTTTATAGTGATTTTGTAGCAGGTGTCCTAATTTTAGTAAAATATAATTATTAATCAAATTAAGTGCCTTCGTAACTTGAACTGTATGTTTATCTTTTAATAGAAACCTTTCATTACACTATAACTCCATCATGTCAATACTCTTATCATAAAGGTGAGGAAGTGATATGTTATCGCACCAATTACTGCAATCGCTCACCGACGTGACTCTTACACGTTAATCTAAGTAAGTAAGTAAACTGTGAAACACATTATGCGCTTTGGTTAATTTACCATTAGGTGTATATTATTTACTAGCAACTCACATTCGCTTCGCTCGGGTTAGTCCCTAGGTACGTTTTAACGGTTAATATGGAATAGATAGACTATTATATATATGTATATATATATATATATATATACATACACACATTATACATTCACTCCAAATTTATAAAACCTATCCTATGTTCTTTCCAGGGTCTCAAACTATCTCCATACCAAATATCATCTAAATCGGTTCAGCGGATTAAGCGTGAAAAGGTAACAGACAGACAGAGTTACTTTCGCATTTATAATATTAGTATGGATTTGTTTACAGAATATGATCCTTATAATAAACTCTATTGCTGTTTTTTTGCTGTTTGTCTGTTGTTTTTAAAACTGTCTAGAAAATATATATTTCTTAAAATCTAAATATGAAATTTTGCGTTTTCATCTATTATATCGGGGTTTTTTGCCGTTTTTTTTATCTGTGGTTCCCGACGATTCGAACGCTTTACAGTGAATATAGCCACGAGAGAGATTTTTGATATTTTTTTTAAAATGTCGAATATTTGCATATAAGTAAGAAAATATTTTTTTATTTTGTATAGAAAAATGTAACATTTTCAAAATATATTTGAGCAGTTTTGACCCCGTGTAAAACAACTATAAAAACAGGTAGGAACTATGATGGTTAATTCCACATATACAGACAGACCAACTCTTCTACATATGGCTGTAACGGATCCAGCGGGAGTAAAAACTAAGGTCAGCATCCCTTCTATCATCTTACTACCATCCATCTATACAGATACATAAAATTGAAGTGTCTCTTTGTAATGTCAAAATAACAGCTTTATACTAAATGCATATGAATTATAACAAAAACACAATTTTAAAAATTTTTGTCTGCCTGTTTGTTCCTTTATTTCTTTTGAATTAAGCCTGTATTAATATTTTTTTAATGTAATTTCTTTTTGATTAAGATAATAATTATTAAAAAGTGCAAATACAGGTGGGAAATTTAAAGTAGTTGAAACGCAACGCCATTGGTCAGACCGAATATGACGTCTGAGTATATCATAAAAGAGCTATAAGCGATTTTGTCGTTATAAATTGCCTAAGCAAAAATCGAGATTTTTCTGTGTATGATATACTGTGACGTCACGCCAAGCGCGTGAAATGGCGGGCGTATAAAGTATCCTTATTGGTATCATATTAAAAAAAAACATACAAAATTCGAGTTTTTTGGAACTGGATATTTTTTTACTATTATATAACGATGTAAACTGTCGCATAAAAAAATAAAAAAAATCACGCATATTCACTATTGTGTGAAAAAAAGTTCAATTTCACTACGGAACCCTAAAACGTGACCGAATCACACTGTAATGCTTTCATAACGATCGTTGTTATTTACGGTAATCGTTTCAAAGTTATCTTTATAGCCACAGCCGCAGTTTCACAGTATGTATAGGCCGGATAAATATTATGTATTAAAATTATTATTAGTTGTATAGAAATATAAAAGTAGGTAAACTGCCTTGCTGTAGATCTAGATCTAGAGGTCCTGGGTTCGAGTCTCAAGTCGGGCCAAGTTATAGTTTTTGGGGTTTTCTGTCTGTGAAAACTTGTGCACTATAATAACCTTATACACATGTATACATAGTTTCAGTGAGATTGGCCGTCGTAATGGAACAAGAGGATAATATTTATTTATTAGGGTATGAGAAGTTATGAAATTGGTTTAATGGTTAAATCTACGTTTGCAGTAGAGGTCATAGCTTCGATTCCGGCTGTGGACAAATGTTTACACTATCACTCTGTGTGTTAAATAAAATGTTACTTTCTATATCTTTCAATTTTGTAGTTTTTTAGAAATCGGTACAGATTTGAGTAAATCGTGAAATATTTTCTTTCAGTGAATTGTGTGACATGATTATATCCTGAACTAGCGGTGCATCCTTGCTTCGGTCAGTTTGACTCTAGAAAAACAAAACCAAATCTATCCCATGGGAACCGTACATTTTTCCGGGATAAAAAATTTGCCTATGTGCTATTCCAGATTGTAATCTATCTCTGTGCCAAATTTCATTCAGATCCGTTCAGCCGTTCCGGCGTGATTGAGTAACAGACATCCATCTAAACATCAAACATCTAAACATTCACATTTATAATATTAGTAAAAACAGGTACTTATCGTTGGAAGAATTTTAAACTATAATCAGTAAGTATTCAAATGAAAATTAAATGGGCGTATAATATAGTAATCTATACATATTATAAAATTGTAACTAAGCCGAATCTGTACATTAAATATTTTTTGGAAAATCTTATTGAAATAGACTTTAATATCGATACACAAGCCAAATCTATAGTTTTTAGAATTTTTGTCTGTCTGTCTGTCTGTCTGTCTGTCTGTCTGTCTGTCATCACGGGAAAACCACTGGACAGATTTTGATGAAATTTGGTATGATGACAGCTGGTTCTCCGGGTCAACATATAGGATACTTTTTACTGCGGCAAAATATCTCATCTCTGAGCTAAACGTAAGAACGTAACTAAGGACGAACCCGAGCGGAGCGAGGGTGAGTTGCTAGTATAATTTATAAAATGCAAACACAATATACTGTAATGTCTTCGTATAAAAGCTCTCTCTCGGAATCAGGAATGCGGTATCTGATATAGAATCCATTTACACGCGTCCCACACTGCGTATGCGCAATAATGCCTGACATTTTCGCCAATTAACTAGTCTAGGTTCGATTTCCTGATAAATTTGATATGTTTCACTTATTTTGCTTAAGTTCTTATAATAATTTTCAAAGTAACTCCGGGTAATACACAGTTATGAAAGGGTCCATGTTTTTAGGTATACGACCGGCTTAGATTTAGCGTGATTCATGGTATATTAAATGATAACAATGTAAAAAACTATATAGATAGTAAAATATATCTATACTTACTTATGAATAAATTGTACAGTACACAATACAGAGATGTATTGACAGTTTGATTGTGATTTTAAAAAAGCTTCTTAATGTTGAGCTTAAGAGGTCATTTGTAAGATACGAAAGCTATATAAATGATAAAAAAGTCCTGTGTAACAAATAAACCCCAGAGGTTAGATGAGAAAATAATGTGTCAGATTTTCTAGGATTTGGGAAATCAAATTTATTTACCGCTGCCCGGAGCGAAGCTTGTTACCGTTCTAATGTAATTTGATGTAATACAAGGGATATTGTTGACATTTTATTTGTTTTTTTTTTATTAAGACTAAATTCTGAAAAGTGACCTGTTTGTTTTTATGTATTACTAGCGACTCACCCTCGCTTCACTCGGGTTCGTCCTTAGTTGATTCTCTATACAAAGTTTCATCCCCATTTTCACTCCCTTAAGGGATGATTTCTGGGATAAAAACTATCCTATATCCTTCCCAGGGTCTCAAACTATCTTCTTACCAAATTTCATTTTAATCGGTTTAGTAGTTTCGGAGCTTATTCGGTGCAAACAAACAAACAAACAATCAAATCCTTTCTCTTTATAATATTAGTATAGACTAGCGACTCACACTCGCTCCGCTCGGGTTGGTAGGTTTTAACAGTTAGTACAGATTTCTCAGAGATGAGATATTATTCCGCAATAAAAAGTATCCTATATGTTGACCCGAATAATCAGCTATCATCATAAAAAAAACCATCAAAACTTGTCCAGTGATTTTCTCGTGATGCGTTCCCAGACAGACAGACTAAAAACTATAGATTCGGCCTCTGTATCGATAATATGACTATTTCAATAAGATTTTCCAAAAAATATTGAATGTACAGATTCGACTCAGTTAGAATTTTATTATATGTATAGAAGTGTCTTTGAAAGCTTATTTTAAGTAACTAACAGTTATTTTTATATATTATAATAAGTTCAAAAATGAGTTAGATTTCACCTTAATTTAAACTATTTTTAGCAAATAACTATTTATTGATTAATATTGTAATTTTATGAAGCTTCCCATATGAAATAGCATGGAATCTCTCTTACGTACGTTAACGGCTGAATGAATTTGGATTGGACTTAAATGTACCTATGACCTTGAGAATCACTATTTGCAATAAAATTTACTAAAAGATGGTACTTCATATAATATGATACAATAGGCAAATATTACTATACAAAAAAAAGTGCGTGTGTGTACAATTCACACATGGTAGAAGTGAATCTTAATATTATATATTTGTCAGACAATAACAACGGTTACCATGGCAACATGGCAATGTATTCTATCTCATTCTCTCGCCGGCTTATTCCTATATATTTATGTCTCTGTCTCTTTTTAGTGTCGTATTTCCGTTTCATCGAGTTTCAAATCACAATGATTCTAAAGAAGTTTCATTTCAACCAATACAAACAAACAAAACACAAAATATGTATATAAAAAAGGCACCGTAGGGACGTACCAGTAAGTCGCTACTGGACGATAAAAGGTACGTTACATATAGCACATAAGTATTTATGATTATTAAATAATGTGAGACGCGAAACAAGTCGCGGTCATGCAAACGGTTATTCACCCGTTATCAGTTTACTAAAGGATTTATAAAGAATGTTCAAACAACAAAAAGAAAAATCTGCATTCTACAGAACCACCCACAAAGCGCTTGACTCATAGACTATTTTAATAATATTATTCAATAAAAGACTCTATTTCATTATAATAGAGTTGATTATACAACGGCTTTGTCCAGATAAAATATTATATTTTCAATCAAACCGACTGAACAATATGAGAGTAATTGAAAATATTTTATAAGTTTTAGTTGTTCGCGTTTGTGTTTGCATTTGGGAATTTATTATTTGTGATACAACAGTTTTCGATTAAACATTTGCCAATTTGTTGGAAACAAATCAACGCCTGCAAGGAACAATATTGTAGCTGAGTATTGTACCAATATTAATACAGACTATATATAAATACTAGCGACTTACCCTCGCTTCGCTCGGGTGCGTCCCTAGGTTGCGTTTTAATTTTTTTGAGCGAAACCCTAATTCTTTTTCTAAAATAAAAGTTGCCTAAGTTACTCCTTATAATATCAGCTATCTGCCAGTGAAAGTCCCGTTAAAATTGGTCCAGCCGTTTCGGCGATTAGCCGGAACAAATAGACAGACGGACAAAAATTTAAAAAATTGTATTTTTCCTATTAGTACCGTATATAATTCCATATGCATTTAGTATTAAGCTGTTATTTTGACATTACAAATAAACACTTCAATTGTATTTATCTGTATGTATAGATATGAGAAAATAATTTCTAATTTTAAATTACTTCAATACTGAATTGTTATTCTTTTCATGTTTCGAATTGTAGACTGAAATAGAAATCTTTAGGCCGAGGGATTTATGTGGGACTATTGTAGACAAAAACAAATCTATCCCACGGGAACCGTACATTTTTGCGTAAAAAAAAGTAACCTATGTGCTATTCCAAACATTAATCTATATGTTTGCCAAATTTCAACCAGATCTCTCCAGCTGTTCTGGCGTAAAAGTGTTACAAACTCACAAACTTTCACATTTATAATATTTATGTTGAATTATCTTAATTCTTAATAAATAATAATCATATCATATCGTATTTACTTAGAGCCCAACTATCACAGTACCATATCCATGGTGTAAGGTTTAAAGACAGTGCCTAAACTTCTAAAGTCATCTTACTTTAGACATAAATATATTTAGGTACAATTTCATTGACAGAGGTTGTTTAAGTACGGTATTTTTTTTTAAATAAATTCAAAACTAAAACAGATTACGAATACATGATAACTTATCCCTTTCACTGTATTGTTAAAATTACCCTTTAAATATGAAAAAATGAATAAAGTGCGGTATATATACAGAATATTAACAATACATATGATGTCCTCAAAAAAACTCAATAACTAAACTTGGCCTGACCGTGACTCGAACCCAGGACCTCCGGATCTGTAGCCGTACATGTTAACTACTAGACCACTAAAGCATTAAACAATACACAATCGATAATACATTAATATCGATATTGTTATTCGTTGCATAATCATGATTGCAGTACATTATTACCATAACCGTGGATAATAGACGTGCCTTTGATATATTCTGATATGCTCTTAAGTAACTAATGCCTACTCCTTGTTCAATCCGACATTTGACTATCTTGAAATACATTTTGTGCAAGTTTCATTGAATATCTTTTGACATATAATTCAGAAATGTATACATATATTACGCTATATTATTACATACTTTAAATTGCCACAATAATTTACTAATCAATGGGTTTTTATTATAATAAGTAATCTATACATATAATAAAATACTAACAGCCGAATCTGTATATTAAATATTTTTTTGGAAAATCCTATTGAAATAGTCATTACTATCGATACAGAGGCCGAATTTATAGTTTTTAGAATTTTTGTCTGTCTGTCTGTTTGGAAACGCATCACAAGAAAACCACTGGACAGATTTTGATGTAATTTGGTATGATGATAGCTGGTTATTCGGGTATATATAGGATACTTTTTACTGCGGGAAAATATCTCATCTCCGAGAAATCTACACTAAACTTTAAGTACAATATTACAATTGATAAATAAATGTTCATAGAGTTTTTTAAAACGATTGTCTTACTTGTTATTTCTAAATAATTTCAAAGTTTATGGCGACAATGATATACTTTTTATGCATTTACAATTGAGCTTTGTAATTAATTGACTTCTCTTACTACATACAAAGCTTTGAATGCTAAGAAATTTTTTATCAAAATAATATGACGTACTCTGGTTATTTATGTAAAAGCTTAATAAAGGGTTACTTCTTCGGTAAATCTTAGGCGATTATTTATAGGGCATTATTTTTCAAACATTGTTTAATTATACAGACCCATAAACGAATTTTGAAATGTATGTAATTTCCTTTTTATCAAGAATCGAACCTGTAATTATCTAGGGTAAGGGCCTAACCCTCTTCATATTTTTATGTTTCGAAAATAATATCTTTTTGAATATAAAAATATTTTCAAATATGTAAACTAATGTATATTATAATAAATAAATAATAATAAATTTGTTGGGACATTAACACACAGCACCATCTAGTTCCATGGTAAGCTACGAGGCCTGTGTTATGGATACCAGATAGTTGATATACTACACATATATAATTTTAAATATATACATATTATAAATATAAACACCCATGTCTGAAGTACAAACATTTATGCTCATCACACAAATGAATACCCCCAGCGGGAACCCCCCCCTGCTCACACAGCAAGTAGAGCCACTACAAACTGAGCCAAACGTGTCGTCATAAACTTTAATATGTTATCTCTTACTTCAGTCAATTGTTGGTGATTTTTTTGATAAATCGAAGTTCCTCTTACCTGTAACAAAAATAGCATATTTAAATAGAAACTCACCTATATAATTCAACTTTAAACGACTTTGATGAAGCAACACTCTACCTTTGACAGTGAGCATCCACGCTCCCTTTACTGGTTAATGGTCCAGATGATTTGCATCGTATAAAACAATATACTACTACTAATAATATATGTGTTAAATACAGATTTTAGTTAATTTTTTTTTACTCCGTTGGGGGGGAGGGATCCCGGGGGGGTGGGTGATGTGGCAAAACACTAAAAGAGTTTTTATACCTTGTTTCGTTTCGCCTGTTTTAAAAAAAAAGAAAAGTTGACTCACATCATATCTAATATATTTAAACGAGCAATTCTTGTATATTTATATCTTTATATATTTATTTATATCGGCGATCTCGGAAACGGCTCTAACGATTTCGCTGAAATTTGGTATGTGGGGGCTTTCGGGGGCGAAAAATCGATCTAGATTAGTCTCATGTCTGGGAAAACGCGTGTTTTCGAGTTTTCATGCGGTTTTCTTTTGCATTATTCTACGCAGAATATGTTCGATATTTATGGTCGTATTTCTTACACTCAGGCATAAGCATCGTGGTCAAGCGACCAAGGTGCAAGATTAACATTATATGGATCATATTGGATATTGGTTACAAAGTTCTACTTTTTTTTGTATTTATCCAAGTTTTTAGTTTTTTTTTAATCTAAAAAATATGATATAACAAAAAAGAACACCGAGCGAAGCTCGGTCGCCAGGTACTAATATTATTAAGTTTTTACACATAATCAAAACTGATGTAAATAATTGGATTGGAGTTGGCTTATTTTCTACCATACTCCAAAGGCAGATTTAATTTATACTATGACAAAAATGTAGGTTTAATAATAGATACGTTAATGCTATAAAGGCTTAATCATATTGAGAGTTTCGTATCTTCGAAGACAGAAACTCTAATGTAGAATTGTTACAATGTAAATAGTATCGTATGTAATTATTCATAGGGTATACTTTACGTTACTCAATTTCGACTCTTTCGATTTTTTTGTTCTATCAAGGCGAGAACCTTCGTGTAAATGCGCCTTAACAATAAAAATACAATATAAACATAGAGATGGTTGGAGGGTCAATTTATTTTAATTTGAGTGAATTATAAAGTTATCCTGATTACGAATTTTCAATTAATAATATCATTGATTATTCTCTTTGGTATAGAAAAAGTTTCGGTGTCTTGTAAAATAAAGCCTCGACGATACGTATATAGTGACCCTACTTGCTGTGCCAGCGGTCGCGGGTTCGAGTCCCACTGGGGACATTCACTGCAATAAAAAAATGCGTGTGTACGCAATTCACACATGGTAGAAGTGAAATTTAAGATTATATATTTGTCAGACAATAACAACGGTTACCATGGTAACATGGCAATGTGTTCTATCTCATTCTCTCACCGGCTTAATCCTATATATTTATGTGTTTGTCTCTTTTTAGTGTCGCATTTCAGTTTCATCGAGTTTCAAATCACAACGATTCTAAAGAAGTTTCACTTCAAAAATACAGTGTTATTTAGTTAGTGTTAGTTAGTTAGTGTTATATATATACCTACTATCATCATTAACCATTGATAAAATCAATTAGATAAAGTTTAAAACAGACCAGAGACGATACGACACCCTCAAAAAGTCACAGCATTATTTTTCAAGTGGATCCCAAAACAAAATGGATACACAATTATAATTAATTATTGCTTTCATTTATAATGATTATAAATAGTATCTAATTGAAATAAGCTTAATTGGCTTCAAGACTGTCAGATCTAGGCCGACAAATTAATTGAAAAGTACGGCTTATGCCTTTATTGCATGTTTTGTTCAAATTAAACCCTTATTTTCGTCCACATAAAGGTCAAATAAGTTTTACGATAAAATTATTTAACTGTTATTTATCTATGACAAGCGACTTACCCTTGCTTCGCTCGGGTGCGTCCCTAGGTACGTTTTAATTTTTTTGAGCGAAACCCTAATTCTCTTTCTAAAATAAAAGTACTCTAAGTTACTGTTTATAATATCAGCTATCTGCCAGTTAAACTCCTGTTAAAATTGGTCCTGCCCATTCAGAGATTAGCCGGAACAAACAGACAAACACCGTATATAATTCCCAATGCATCGAGTATAAAGCTGTTATTTTGACATTACAAACAGACACTTCAATTTTATGTATCTGTATAGAAAAAGCTTTATTAAAATAGTAATGTAAGTAACTGTTAATGTTGTATAATCTATAGGTACATAATAATTAAATTGTAACTAAGCCGAATCTGTACATTAAATATTTTTTGGAAAATCTTATTGAAATAGACATTATTATCGATACAGAGGCCGAATCTAAAGTTTGTTAGAATTTTTCTGTCTATCTGTCTGTCTGTTACCGCATTACGGAAAAACCACTGGAGGGATTTTGATGAAATTTGGTATGTGACAGCTGGTTATCCGGGTCAACATATACGATACTAATTACTGCGGGAAAATATCTCATCTATACTAAACGTTAAAACGTAATTAGGGACGAACCCAAGCGGAGCGAGGGCGAGTCGCTAGTATTTATATAATTAATAACAAAAAAGCTTATGTAGTTTAACATTATATCGACATTTTTAAAATCGATTTCGCAGTCAACATAACTTCAATCAGATATTTCACATATGGCATGTTGCTCATTGATTAAACGATTTTCAACCTTATGGTAGCTACTTAAAATTGAATATAAATTATTTTGTCTGATACATGGTATTACAGTCACGACTCACATCTGAATGCGCATGAGTCACATGGGACGATATGGACATCTCTTTGTTGAATTCTTTGACTAATTTTGATGGTTTCTAAAGGTTTTATGATTCACACTTCTATAAAAGTTTATGTGATAGTTACTCTTTTATACTAACATGTTTTGTGTTAATAAGACAAAATACTAGAATAAATATTTTTATAAGCAATACTAGCGACTCGTATTCGCCCCGCTTATGTTTGTCTCTAGTTACGTTTTAGGACTTTTAACGTTTAATATAGACTTCTCAGAGATGAGATATTTTCTCGCAGTAAAAAGTACCTATCCTATATTTTGACCCGGATAACCAGCAATCATCATATCAAATTTCATCAAAATCTGTCTAGTGGTTTTCTCGTGATGCGGTAACAGACAGACAGACAAAAATTCTAAAAACTATAGATTCGGCTTCTGTATCGATAATAATGACTATTTCAATAAGATTTTCCAAAAAATATTAAATGTACATATTCGACTCAGTAAGAATTTTATTATAAGTATAGATAGATAAATAAATTTCTTTAGTGAATTGAACCTGTGACATCTGGCACAGTGAATAGGGTCAGTGAAAGATGAAAGTTTATTATTCTATAATTATATGAGTTTCGTTGGAACTTAATTTTATTAAATCTACTAAAAACCGAGTAAGTGACATATTTTTTCGTATTGGTCTTCAAGTAGTAGCAGTAAAGTTAAATAGCTGTAAATTTCTTGAAATAAGTTTTTTACGAGCTTTTACTTAAATCCCTATATTTATTATTCACAAGCTGTTTTCACTATAAGGCGTACCAAAGACATATATACCTATATACACTATGAACATTACCCTCTTTCTAGGATAGTAGGTAAACAATTATATATAATTGACATGTATCATAAAAGCTAAAAGAATTGAAGCACTAAGAAATTACGGAAAATCTGTTTCTGAGTTTAAGTAGAAAATTTCCGAATTAAAAGCTATGAATAAAAATATTTGAAGCAAATGTCAGTATGAAGCAGTCGCGCGTTGACTTGCTACTCGCTGTTTAGTGTACACTGTACATTCACATGTGCATCTCAGGGCTGACACATATATGGAACAGATAAAGTATATTATTATTGAATTGATAAAATATAATACGTACACTCACATCGGTCGAGTTCTTCTTTAGCTGTCTTTTGTGTGTTATAAAATATAATATATATACATATATATATATATATATATATATATATACAAGTATGTTATTTTCTCAATTATTTTTAATAATTAGTGATCTATTATTTAGTTTAAGATTACGGGACAAAATGAAACAACGGTTGTACCAAGACATGAAGGCAAGTGTATATTGGCACAGACTATAGCACTAGACGGACGTAAGTTTTACAGATACATAATAAAAACAATATTAGATGGCATCATGGTTTCATTTAAACGATTTGTCATTAACTTATTTTAACAAAGTAGCCATCTTTTGTCAAATTGTATTACTAATAGTAGCTTATGAGTAACTTTGGATCATAGTCTATCTCGCAGAGTGGATAGTGGGAGCAACCCCTCGGTTGTTGTGCCTGCTTCTGCAAGCCTGCCATCGGGTGTAGTGATTCTTCAACGTCCCATAAAGACGGAGGTATAAAAAAGTCTATCTGTTTCCAGATACATTTTACAAAGATATAACCAAATTCATTCAGTCATTTCAGTTTGAAGAATTAAGAAACATATATACATACATACAAACTTATATAATAGTATTGTGATTTCACTTCATTTAATCCTTGCTATTTTTATACTTTTATTCCACTTCATCATATGAATCCCGCTAATGCATTGCAGAAAGCCATCAGAGGTCGGAGTGCACTAGTAAAAGATAATTATCCCATAAAATCCCATATTAAGGGGGAAGTCCTTGACAGTGTTTGACAACCCTATCATATAACTATAGTTTAAACTGTGTAAGCGTAAAGTACTGCAGTTGCGTACAGAAAACTGCGCTAAATTACTTTCATGGGGCGACAGCGGTGGTCCAAGTCGTAAACTCAATTATGGATAAAAATATCTTTATTAATTCAACTATTATTATGAAAATTAAAAAAACTTTATGCATCTGTTAGTTTATATTTTCACGATTTGTTTTATTTTTTTTAAAGCGCTAAAGTTTAGATTAACTTTTATTTTTCTTATGTTTATCTTCTTTTTTTTAATTTACTTGACTTTTGAATGCTTTTTTAATTTTGTTGTAGTTGCTTAACTGCTATTTTAACTGTTGCGGTTAATTTTTAACAAGTTCTTCTCATTACATATTAATTGCGATATATTTCTCAATTTGCTCAACCCTGTCTGCAATGGCAATTGGATTTGAGTATATAATATAAAAACTAATAGGTATCGGTTGTTCAGTTATCCCGTGGAATGAAGCGATATGAAGAGCTGCCGGTCCTGCTTCACGTCATTGATTACGAGCCTCAAGGTCCACATGATAGACTAAAAGTAAAAACTTGTCAAAACGGCACTGACTTCTAAACTTATCATTTTAACTAAGGAAGTACGATAAAATTTCCATATTATTACTATAAATATTCCAGAAAATCTGTCTGTCTGTCTGTTAACTTTTCACGCTTAAACTACTGAACAGATTTCTATATAAAGACAAACTCGAAGATTGCATCATAGAAGCGGATGTAGGCTATCGAGCCGCAGGCAAAAACATGTTTTCAAACTCAAAAACACCTTTTGACAAAACGTAAATTACAATCTACGACTATCTTCTTTTATACAAAATATAATAAAATTATAACTGAGTCGAATCTGTACATTAAATATTTTTTGGACAAACTTATTGAAATAGTAATTATTATCGATACAAAGGCCGAATCTATAGTTTTTTAAATGTTTGTCTAGAAAACCACTGCATAGATTTTGATGAAATTTGGTATGATGATAGCTGGTTATCCAGGTCAACATATAGGATACTTTTTACTGCGGGAAAATATCTCATTTCTGAGAAATCTATACTAAACATTTAAATGTATCTAGGGACGAACCCGAGCGGAGCGAGGGTGAGTCGATATTTGTACATGCGAGTACATATAATATTTATAAATATTTGTCAAAACTTCCTTTTCAGAAACCAGAAACTTTAAGACACGGTTATATTCACTGTCTCAGAAGTTAACAGTTAGTGAAGCTTAGAAGTTCAATATTAGTTTAAAAAGTTGGCGCTTCGAATAAATCTATTTTTAAATATTTAACTTGGCAGTGTTATGTTTAGTAAGATAATACAGTGGCAGGTCAACCGTTTCTTATTTCTTTTATTTATTAACCGACTCTTAAAAAAAGGAGATTTTGTTTGTACGAGTATTACTGTCATGTAATACAAACAAAATCTCTTTTCCTCACAATGTTTTTTTAATTAATTTGTAGAAGATATAACCTCATTTTTTTTAAATGACTTTTGAAGTCGGTAAGAAGTAATTATTATTAGTTATATCGTCTGTAGTCGAATATCTTCTACACAATGTGTTTGATAAACTTTGTCAAAGTGTTTTAAATAAGAAACTTGTACCTGCCTTACTATATATTTGATTTTATGATCGATAATCGATGAATATTTGTTCTTAACAGTTTCATATTATATGTATAACACTATCTATACATATAATAAAACTATAGAGGTCGAATGTCTGTGCATAGAAAAAAATGCTAAAAACCGAGTCAGGGGGATGTAAGAAGAGAAATAGAACAAATCCTATTTTTTTTCAAATTTGTTTGTTTGTTTCTCTGTCTGTTTAGTCTGTTTGTCTGTTTGTACGGGCTAGTATCCGAAACCGTTCAACCGACTTAAATGAAATTTAGCATGGTGGTACCTTATATCATCGGTCAACGTCTTAGATACTTTTCATCCAGGAAAATTAAAGAGTTCTCGTGGGATAGTTAAAAAACTATAGTAAATTATAATGCTTAGTACACAAAAACTACTGGTCTGATTTTAATGAAACTTTACAATCATATAGTTTATACATCATAACAATAAATAGGCAACTTTTTATCCCGGAAAAATGTACGGTTCCCGTGGGATAGATTTGTTTTATTTGTCTGAAGCGAGGGTGAGCCGCTATTTATCGAATATAAAAGAAATTGTGCATTCGATCCCTTTTAATGATTATACAGATGTTATTGTCGGACAAAGCACGTTTTTGCCCACTATCCAGCAGACAGTACATAGAAATATAAAAAATAAGCAAGTATTTAATAAAAAAAAGAATCAGCATTATGTTTAACCTCTGTTATACAACTTGTTTTTTTCATTATTTTATTTTTACTTCATAATTAGTATTTACCGATGAAATTCAATGACTTTTATATGTTTTTACAACATTTTTCTTATACGCAATTTCAACGTTCATACAAGAAACGTAAGTTATTCTAAGTATTGTCAATCATTAAGCTTATGGCCATATATGTATAATTTTAATTAACGTTTGCAATACTAAGGTAATCCAATAACAACGTACGTATTCATCTTATTCTTGATCTTCTTATCCAAGGAGATAAAGATCAAGTAACTTTTAAGGCAAAATATTTTATTTAAGCTCAAACGTCGAAACTCTCTCGTAAGTTAGAAACTTTCTATACGAAAAATGTCTTAATCTTGTAAATAACTGATACAAAAAAACTTGTGCGAGCTTATAATACTAAAGTATACGTTTATTTCTTTCCAAATTCGAAAATAGTGGAGCTTTTTGGAAATATTATGTGAATTATTTGGAAGTTCAAAGGAGTTTCATAGGCTTTTATTATTTGGGCATACGTTTTATTATATAGGACACACAAACCGTGTGATTTTTCTTTATATAACGCTTTTGCTTATGATTTAAGGAGCTACAACCCGAGGAAAACAAATACTAAAATGAAATTTAATTATACTCCACGTAAGTACTCTATGTAGTAATAAATACAGGTTTTTACAATAAGATTCAAAGCGTGCTATTTGCATTTCCACTGTTTATTAAAAAGATTGAGCTAAATTTGATAATTATATGTTACAGTAACGGTTAGTATAGACTTCTTAGAGATGAGATATTTTGCCGCAGTAAAAAGTATCCTATATGTTGACACGGATAACTAGCTATCACCATACCAAATTTCATCAAAATCCCTCCAGTGGTTTTTCCGTGATGCGGTAACAGACAGACAGACAGACAAAAATTCTAAAAACTATAGATTCGGCCTCTGTATAATAATGACTAATTCAATAAGATTTTCCAAAAAATATTTAATGTATAGTTTCGGCTCAGTTAGAATTTTATTATATGTATAGATTTATTTAAATTTGATCTCCCTTGCCTGATTGAATAAAAATATGGAGATCTATTTTATTATAATAATTTTTTATTTTTTATTTTATAAAGGCATAGTAAAATAATAAGGATTGATTCAATTAAACTAGTGTTCGCTCAGTGGTCGAAACTCGACCATAATTATTATTGAGAATTTGAGGAAAACTTATATGAATGGAATTTACCTATCTATATTAAAAAAAAAACAATTTCTTTTTTTTTTATTCATTACTCTAATCCTCGTCAATAGCTACTAAACAAAAAAAAAAGAAAGAAAATCGATTGTCAAACAGAGGACAAAAAGGCATTGAACTGTTTTGTCTTGGCCTATTTATATATCTATAATAAAATTGTAACTGATTGCTGTCTGTACATGGAAGATATTTGAGAAAAACTATTATTGGGGATCTTTATTAACGCAATAGAACCCAAAACAAAGATTTTTGGTCTTTTTGTCTGTTTGTCTGTCTGTGCGTTTGTGGGCGCTAATCTAAGAAACAGCTTAGCCGATTTGGGTGCGGTTTTCACTAATGTATTGTGGTAAGCTTCACTTAACATTTAGTATTTGTTTTATTTCAATCGGTTCCTAAATAAAAAAAAATATGTCCATTCAAAGAATCATCTAGGGGCGAACCCGAGCGAAGCGAGGGTAAGCCGCTAATAGATAATAAATATTAAATTCCAATTGTTAAATGCTTGTTGCACACGTGGTTCCTAGCTCTTGAACTTTTTAAAAGCAGAGTTCAAGTTACGATTTCCGGCAGATTTAACCAAAAAAATTGTTTACATACGTTAATTGTGTTATCCGTATAACAAAACAAACAAAGCGAGGGTGTGTCACTAGTATTATAATAAGGGCAAAACCTGTTTATATATAAATAGATTTGGAATAAAACTTATCTTGAGACTTCTCTTAGGCTCGCTTGGACCGGATTGGCGAGAGTTTGTATGAAATTCGAAAAAAGTTAACTGTTAGTTAATCTTACTTCTTACTAATATTATTAATGTGAAAGTTTATATGTTTGGATGTTTGGATGGATGTTTGTAACTTAAACACGCCAGAACGCCTGAACGGATCTGGATGGAATTTGGCACAGAGGTAGATTATAGTCTGGAATAGCATATAGGCTATCACGGAAAAATGTACGATTCCCGTGGGATAGATTTGTTTTTGTTTTTCTATAGGCGAACTCAAACGAAGCGTGGGTGAGTTGCTAGTAAAATAATATATTCTTGTTTTATACTAACTTTTCTAATATTACGAGTATAACTAATGCAAAGCTCATTTCAAATAACTATGCCATGAAGTTTTATAATATTAGTATTATACATAAACCCTATACTACTGCCTAGTAAAGCGCTAAATACTGAGAATTCTTAATAGGTCTTCATATATAGATATCACTTAGACTCAAAGACATAGCTGGATTAGGATGTACATGATAGTTGCTAATAGCAATGTTACTTTGAAACATGATCATATTGCGTAATCTATATAATTATAAAGTTGAAGTTATATATAAAGTTGAAGTTAGTCGGTTTGTTTACTGTTTGTTAGGTACTGGTTCTATTAAGAAAAAGTGTTTTATTGTATTATGTTCTTACAACACACTAGAACGCGGGCGGAGCCGCGAAAAAATGCTAATACAAATATGACATGGGCGGCTAAATTATATGTCATTCGACATCGTTAAATAAAAAAAAACGTGTGTGTGTACTTATGTACGCACGTGAGAAGTTATACTTCTTTGGCGTATTTTCCCGCAGTAAAAAGTATCCTAAATGTTGACCCGGATATCCAGCTATCATTATACCAAATTTCATCAAAATCTGTCCAGTGGTTTTCTCATGATGCGTTTCCAGATAGATAGACAGACAAATTCGGCCTATGTATCGATAATAATGACTATTTCAATAAGATTTTCCAAAAAACTTAAAACGACTTAGAATTTTATTATATGTAATAGATAATATTTTCGTTTTAATATATATATATATACATATATATATATATATATATATATATATATATATATATATATATATATACGTCTTTTATTATATATACGCTAAAAATACACTACAAGTTTATTAAAACAACACAAAAATGTACGATATGCAAGGAGATCAGAATTCATTGGTCCCGTTTTTGCAAAAACCTGTCTTTTGAATAAATTATAGGGTGCGAGTCGATCTCTGAGCAGGTCATTCCCACTGTGTTATTTAGTCTACATTAAAAAAACTTAATTTATTCTTTTAACCTGTTAAATTTTAAATAAAACTATCTTTTCGGACTTTTGTAACAAGTGGCGCTTTGATTTTTTGTTTATGTGCAGATTGAGATAAGCCTTAAAAGATTGATACTTAAAGCTTAGATCTAAAATCGAACCTGATATCTTCGTCTAGTACCTCTTACATGATGCGTTGATAATATCAAAATTTATACTAATATTATAAAGCTGAAAAGTTTGTTTGTTTGGTTGAACGCGCTAATCTCAGGAACTACTAATCCGATTTGAAAATTTCTTTTTGCATCGGATAGCTATATATCATCCCGTATACTTCTTTTTGTTTAGGGACGAACCCGAAGCGAAGCGAGGATGGGTCGCTAGTATTATATAAAATGTATATCAATATAACTAAAATAGAATAATTTTAGTTAAAACATTGAATGAAATTTCAAATGTTAGAGTACATTCACCGTCTAAACTGTCCATCTTGTTTATTTGTTTCGGACAGCTAATGAAGCGTTCGCAAACTCCGCACAAGTAAATATTTGATATGAAGACTGTTGAAGTTGTTTTGTGTTTAGTTTACGTTTGTGAACTTTATCTTTTAAATATTAATACAAGTTTTCGTACCTAGGTTTGCTCGCTTGCTACGATAATAAATAATCTATACTAATATTATAAAGACGTACAGTTTGTTTAAACGCGCTAATCTCAAACTACTAATCCGATTTGAAAATTTTTTGCATTAGATAGCTCGTTTATTGAGGAAGGCTATAGACTATATATTATCCCGGAGAGATGTACGGTTCCCGTGAGATAAATTTGTTTTTACTTTATAAACGAAAAGGTTAATAAACTTAAAAATTAATTCCAAACTAAATATTTTACACCCTTAAATTATTGATAGTGTATCTCGTTACTCTCCTAATTGGAGAGCTAACTCCTTAATGAATATATTTGTGTGTAATAATATATGCTAATAACAAATTCATATTCGTGACCCTTTTTAATCTTCATTAGATAATGAAGAAAATCTAAAACACTTCTAATACTTTAAAAATTATTATAACTTTTCAGTAAAAAATAATAAGGTATCAGAATCACCTTACGAGATTAATGTATCAAAATTTACATCTCATTATTCTATATATTGTCTTGTAATGTTTAGCGCAGCTATATATTTCACCACACAACCACTTATCAAACAAGCCCGTCTGACCATGTAAACGAAACCTTTGGCGAAATGAAGTAAAAAATAGACAAGGAGAGAAGGCGATCAAGGATGATCGTGAGAACCACTTCGGATATTTGATATAACGGATGTACTAACAAAAAACGTGTTCGATCATAGAGCTATTATGTGATGATAACGAATGAATTTCAATTGGTTACTTACGAGTATTTATACAATAATCTTCATTGAAAATTTGAGGAAAAACATATACGAATAGAATTTACCTATCTATATTAAAAAAAACTATTTCAATTTTTTTATCGATAACACTAAAGCTGTCAATAGCTACTAAACAAAAAATAAAGAAAATCGATTGACAAACAGAGGAGAAATAGGTACTGAGCTGTTTAATATATTAATACCTATTTATATATTAGTACCAGGGCGACTGAGCTTCGCTCAGAGTTCTTTTTTGGTATATTGTATTTTTTAGATTAGAAAAAAAAAACTAAAAACCTGAATAAATACAAAAAAAAAATTCAAACCCGGACACCTGTGTTTTTCAATTTTGCACCATGACCACGATACTTATGCATGAGCGTAAGAAATAATCGACCATATTTTGCGTGGAATAATGCGAAAGAAAACCGCATGAAAACTCGGAAACAAACGTTTTCCAAGACATAAAACTAATCTAGATCGAATTTTCACCCCCGAAAACGCCCACACATTAAATTTCAGCGAAATCGTTAGAGCCGCTACCGAGATCGCCGGTATAAATAAATAAATATACAAAAATTGCTCGTTTAAATATATTAGACATAGATTTATAAGCAAACTACACTTAAAATGATATGCTAAAAATATTTCACCCAATATAATTATCAGGTTGTTTGGGAGAATGGGATTATTTCATACAATTCTATATAAAATAGGAACACTGATTAACAGTTATACCTTCTAACGTTTAAAAATTACAAAGAGTCTAACGCATGTAATTTATCACAATTAAAATAACACTTTCTTAGATTTGCGCGAATATTCGACATTTTAAATAAACCTATCTATTATAAGATTTCTGTAAATCATTCGAAACATCGGGAACCAAAAGTAAAAGTAAATCCGCGAAAAAATCTGAAAAGATAGTTTTATTAGAAATCACCAGTCAATTTAAAATTTCCCTTTTATTAAAGTTTTTTTTACGAGGTAATATTACGAAAAGTTAAATACTACAGCATTACCTACCGTTTCTTCTTCCTCCAAAGCTCTCATAAGCTCATAATAGAGCATTTCCGTTTCCTTAGAAATCTCTATCTTCTCCGGCTCATAGCTGATCTCGCAAGATAAATCCGTTTGGAGATGCATTTTGATTTTATATCACATACACTATACTCAAAACACACTTATTCATACATCGTAAATAATTTTTTTATACACTTTTGTAATTATATTTGGAAATTCTTGTTTGCGAAGCCATTACATAATTTTCATTGTTTATAAAAATATGTAATATTCAGTTATTACTTAAATTCATGCGTTATTGCGTTAAGATGTAATCTATACACATAATAAAAAAGGCTTTATAGTCGGTATTGGGAAAATGTCTGACCTTTTATAGAGTTTTTAAGGTTTATGTAAATATTGTTTTGACCTAAAACTTATTCAGTGTCATAATAACATTACAAATCAACGTAACGGGAAATGGGGTGATTGTTTTATCAGTTTTAAAATTAAAATGTTTTTTTTTTTTTCTTAAAATATGCGAGCAACAAAAAAAAAAGTAAACATCGGTTTTGCATATACTGTCCATTTTTCTAATAAAAAAATTTCATTTGATGAGATTTAAAAAAAAAATATTATTTTAGTAAAAAAAAATTTTCTTTTGATTTTCTTCTATACAAAAGTTATCCTGGTAATGACAAACACAAAAAAAAAATATCCAATTTTGTGCAGTCGATCGGAAGTTATGCGTGTACATACATTTCGGTGATTAATTTTTATTTATATAGAAGATTATTATAAATACTATTCTTCGTTGTTCTCCTTCATATCAAATCTAATGGAGTTTCAAAATTGTGGTAATACTAGCGACTCACCCTCGCTTCGCTCTGGTTCGTCCCTAGTTACGTTTTGATGTTTAGTATAAATTTCTCAGAGATGACATATTTATCGCAGTAAAAAGTATCCTATATGTTGACCCGGATAACCAGCTATCATTATACCAAATTTCATCAAAATCTGTCAAGTGCTTTTCTCGTGATGCGTTCCCAGACAGATAGACAGATACACAGGCAGACAAATATTCTAAAAACTCAGCCTTTGTATCGATAATAATGACTATTTCAATAAGATTTTCCAAAAATATTTAATGTACAGATTCGACTCAGAATTTTATTATATGTATAGATTTAAAATACACAGCAAAAGGTTTAACATGTATGTAATAAACCTTTAGAAACTAATTTAACTTTTCAGTAATGTCACGTACATTGTAACATCTATTAATTCCAACTTTGTAGAAGTCAGAATCGTTAAATGTCATCTGGAATAAACTTAAAAGTTCAAACGAGTTAAAGTCTTTTGTAAAAAAAACTAAATTGAAAATCAGCATTAAGATCCGTACTTTCAGCTCAAAAAGGACGTAACAAATTATAAAAATTTTAATATCTGTAAATTTTAAAAACAGTTGTAACTATCTGTCGGTTTTCTAGAGTCGATTTTCTCCATTTTAGTCTTGACTAGAATGAAACAAGAAAAGACTGTTTTTTTTTATTATGTTATAAAAAAAAACTTAGTGCCTCTGTTTTTTTTCTAACTCTGATTTTTTATCAGAAAAAAAGTATAGGAAATTAAATATTGTATTGAGGTATATTTTTAAATTTTTTACACTTTACTAAAATTACAAATTAAATTAACTATAATGAATCAATTAAATAATAATTTATTCTTCCTCTGTGTTAATATCAATATCTCTTCCAGTATCATTGCCACCTATACAAGTCCTTGTCATTGTCGGAATTTCCACATGTAAGTTTGGTACTAGGTGTAGTATGGTAGGTTTAAAAATAAACTGAAAATTCTAATATGAACTCTTAAGAATTAATCTTTTACGGAAAATAGCTTAATAATTTTTAATTCTGTACTCTTGAAAAAAAAACATGCTCCAGAAAAAAAACGTGCTTTTTTCATGTTTTTTTTCACGATAGAAAAAAAGCTGTTTTTTTGCAACATTAGTCTTGACACAAGATTCGATCCCAGGATATGCAACAATAAAAGCTGGTCACTAAACCAATTTGGCAAGAATACATTTTCTTTTTTATACACCAAGTATCCCACAACGCAAAAACTTTTTCTTTTATAAGCATTACATTCTGAAGTGGCGACGTTAACGTAAACTGTTTGAATCCGTTTTTAATGTGAAAAATGTGTCTGGAAAGTAATTTATAACTGTGTAAGCTGTCACGATCAATTTTAAACGTCTTTAGTAGGTATGTTCTTAAACCTAAAGAAATTAGCGACTGAAATTCCTATCATTATTACAAGCTTTAAAACACATTTCGTTATATTTGGATACGAATTGTTGGACGTCTCACGGGTTCGATTATCGCGACGGGCAATTTATTTTAGCACATGTTTTTGTACGTAATTGTGTTTCTATAGCGTTATATGGTATTTGACCTTGACTTTGTTATACCTGTCATATGAAAAAGAACATATAATAAGTTTATATAACCAAATATACTCAATTTCACGTTCGAGTTAATTTTATGGATTAACTAAATTTGTTTCTGAGTTTAAATAATCAAAGTTTTAAATGTATACAAACTTTCCTGAAGTTGTCGTAGCTTCTTGAAGTTAATTTCTAGGCCTTCAATTTGATTATTTATTTCGATTATTTTTAGAATAAGGATTAAGAATGCTATGCTCAATTAGATGCAACATTAGCTTTAAAATTCTAACGGTTTGACAAATCAGTGTATAAAGCAAATTGATGTGAAAACCTTATTAAAAGTTAAATAATTGTAAGTCTCGTTTTTGCGACAAAAAGTATCCTATATCCTTCTCCAAAGCTCCATTCCTCTCTATAGCAAACTTCATCAAAATTGGTTCAGCGGTTTAGGCGTAACAGACTGACGGATAGACAGTGTTACTTTCGCATTTTTAATATTAGTATGGATATAACGTTTGTATACTGCTCACACATTCTGAAATAGAGTGGAGTCATGAGTGACGAATTAGTTACCGACGTCTAACGGATATGGGTTATTTAAAGTGCGAAAATACAGGATTAGTGGTGCTGTTCGTGGTTTTCCTACAATTTAACTGAGCTTATTTAAAGTTCAATACTCCTTAGTGTTTAATTTTTTAGGGTTTTTTAGGAATCGTTAAACGAAAACCTAACAAGATGACATTTTACAATTGTTGAAAAACAGAAATCTGTAATAAAATATATAGGATTGACTCAAGACAGAAAAACCTATCATAACTCAATCTATACTAGAAATATGTGACTACTTATAATTGGGAAGTTTTGTGTGTTTGTTTGTTTGTAATACCGAAGTAAAAGCTAATTGCATATGAAATTATATACGGTACTTATAAGAAAGCACAATTTTTAAACTTTTTGTTTGCCTCTATGTTTGTTCCGGCTAATCTCCGAAACGGCTGGACTGATTTTGACGGTACTTTCACTGGAAGATAGCTAATGTTATAAGGAGTAACATAGGCTATTTTAGTGATAGAAAAAGAACTAGGGTTTTGTTCAAAAAAATTAAAACGCATCTAGGGACGCATCCGAGCGAAGCGAGAGTAAGTCGCTAGTAATAACATCAAAAAAATATAATTAGTATTTCAAGGTATAAACAAGTAAGAATAAACGTGTCTAAACTAAAAGAACCAAAATAAACGCGACTAAGGACTAACCAAAACGTAAAAACAGATTTAAAGCCAAATTAATAACAAAGTTGGCAAGCTCCCAGCACTAGCGGGAAAGGGGTTTGCGCTGATTTGTCTTAAGGCTTGTTTTATTGCACCAAGTGTAACTTGAATTTAGATGTAAACTAAACTAATATTTACCAAATACGGTATAATAATAAAGAAAACTAGTTATTTCACATGGATTTTGTCACATTTATGCATTTTTTTCATTAGTGAAACAACAACGTATGCGAAAAATACCATTTAGTCTGTGAAAGCTTGTTAGTTAGCTTTTTAGCTTAAAAGATATATTTTGGATTTATATATAACTACCGATTCACCTTAGCTTCGCTCGGGTTCGTCTAGGTGCGTTTTAATGGTTAGTATAGATATCCCACGGGAACCGAAAGTTTTCCGGAATAAAAACTAACTTATATGCTATTCCAGACTATAATCTATCTTTATGCCAAATTTCATCCAGATCCGTTCAGCTGTTCTGGCATGAAAGAGTAACAAACATCCATCCAAACTTTTGCATTTATAATATTTATATAGGGTTTTTTGTTGTTTTAACAAGCTTAGACGAAACCTAGTTAATTAAGCCATTATCATTAAAACTTTAATTAAAACATATAAGAGCAAATTTTGTAACACATTCCCTCGTGAAATATAGATATTATATACGTATTATGTGCTATAATAGTAATAAAATGAAGTAAAGGACTAAAACTGGCAAGGCGAGTGCGGATGGCGACTTCGTTTTGCTTCCCTAGACTCCGTAAATAGCTGCTAGGTTTTATTGCAAAATACCTGTATCCTTACTTATATACTATTTACTGTTAGATGTATACATATAATAAAATTGTAACTAAGCCGAATCTGTACGTTAAATATTTTTTGGAAAATCTTTTTGAAATAGACTTTATTGTCGATACTGAAGCCAAATCTATAGTTTTTAGAATTTTTATCTGTCTGTCTGTCTGTTTATTACCGCATCACGGGAATATCACTGGACAGATTTTGATGAAATTTGGTATGATTGTAGCTGATTATCCAGGTCAACATATAGGATACTATTTAGTGCGGGAAAATATCTCATCCCCGAGCTAAACGTTAAAACGTAACTAGGGACGAACCCGAGCGGAGCGAGGATAAGTTGCTAGTACTAAATAAAATAGCATATAAAATAGTATATAAATGAATAGTATATAAAAGTATCCATATTAAATATATATATCATAGATGATGTACAGTTATCGCCAAATTTAAGCTATTTGAGTTGTTATTAAGAGAAACTTCGCTTTTTTAAGGTGCATTTAACATTTTTTAGGGTTCTGTACCCGAAAGGTGCCAACGGGACCCTATTACTAAGTCTGCACTGTCCGTCTGTTTAATAGCGGGCTGTATCTGTTAAAAATGCTGTATATGTTAAAATTTCCACAGATTGTATATTTCTATAGTCGCTATAACAATAAATAATAAAAAAAAACCAAGATGGCTCTTTTAAAATGACCGCTATGCAATTTAAAAAAAATCGCTTAGTATCTTGTATGATGGTACGGAACCCATCGTGTCTGAGTGCGACTCGCATTTGACCGGTTTTTTTTTAATTTTCTCTGAAACTAATCTGAAAAAAAAAAAAACATTTTATTTGGCTTCTATTAAATTAGCCACTTGCTGGCATAACTATTTTTAATTTACATATGGCAACAATTACAAAAATTTTGTTTGTCTATCTATAATTGTTTTTTTGTAAGAATTTAATCTATTTTTCCATTTTTAATCTATTCAAAATGGCGCTTTTTATTTCAAATATGCTGTATATTCACGCCATTTTCATTTTACGACATTCTCCTTTTATTTCATATATGAACTAACAATTAGTCCGTGTTTGCGCCAGACGGAATCAGAGTGTTGGACGGAGCTAATTTAGTTTTGCTCGAGCAAAATAGTAAATTATATTTACTTTCTGCTTAAAAAAACTCTTTTTAAAAATGTACGTAGAAATGTCAGTTTGAAAGTTTAATTGGTTGCTTTTCAAAAGCTTATGTACTTTTTATATGTAAACTTTGCGAATAAATTTCTATTTTGATAGTGATTTAAAGGAGTTTATGTTATTTCTTATTAGATATATTATAAACTAGCTATAGTGAAAAACAAAAACAAATCTATCCCACGGGAACCGTACATTTTTCCGGGATAAAAAGTAGCCTATGTGCTATGCCAGACTATAATCTATCTCTGTGCCAAATTTCATCCAGATCCGTTCAGCCGTTCTGGCGTGATTAACAAACATCCATCCAAACTTTCACATTTATTACATTTAATATTAATGCGATATACTTCTTTTTCAGCTTCAATTATAATGAAGTGGTTAGGAAGTGGATAGTGGAACTTTTCAATAGCTACTAATTAAATATTTGAGTTTGTACTCAATATAATAAAAACTTAAATTAACGAATGCTATTCGTTACAATTGCAGTATAAAGGTTTTTTATTTTTATTTCATTTTATTTTATACTTTACAGTTGTTCTAAAGCTTATTTTTAAGCTTTTAAAGCTGGCTTCATCATTAGGTCAGCAATGTACCCAATTATTGTATTATAATTCGTATTTCACAAACAAAATTTTATACTATACATCGATTAAAAAAGTACTAGATACACAATCCCATGCAAAAGTTCTCTTGAAAACTATCACCAATTGTGTTTAGGTAATTATTCTAGTTGAAATAAGTATACAACAATGTAAATTGAACCTTAAATGCAATGCTTAAAGTTGTTTTTACAAAAAAAAATTAATTAAAAATGCGCTCATATGTTCAAACGGTGTCTCATTCGGCGAGGACATTTTTTGTCGCTGATTGTGTATCTCGTATTATTTTGATCGATGATTTTATACCACAGTTATAAGTTAAAACCGACTTACACGATTAGATTTTATAGTTAAGTTAGCGGGTTAGTTACAAAGTAATAAAAACATTAAAACGATACAAGGACGAAGCAACAGGTGCTAACTAAATATAATGATATGGTTATACTCGTATCACTATTCAAACGATGCCTAGCTAATATAGTATTGAATCGTTAAATTGACATAACTTTTATATTTATTAACCGATTGAAATACACAACAATAACAAATACTAAATATTAAGCGAAGCTTACCACAATACAATAGTGAAAACCGCACCCAAATCGGTTAAGCCGTTTTTGAGATTAGCGTGCACAAACGCCCAGACAAACAGATAAAAATTCTAAAAAATCCTTGTTTTGGGTTCTATAGCGTTAATGAAGACCGCTAATAATAGTTTTTCTCAACTCTTCCATGTACAGACGATTAGTTACCCTTTTATTATATGTATAGATGTATCTACGCTTCAATTCAAAAACCTGTTATTTTGTATTAAGTACATACGGTTAACGACACTTATTTTTTTTGCAATTAATTCATGCTATAAGATCTTTATTAACGGAATGTTTTTACCGTTATATGAAATTTGCTATAACACTTTAGATAACGATGTATATTCTGCCAATAAATTAAAGATAGAAATAGATTTGTTTTTATTTAGTGGGAATTAGAGAAAAGTACCTGGCGACCGAGCTCGGAGTTCTTTTTTGTTAAATCGTATTTTTTGGATAAAAAGAACTAAAAACTTGAATAAATACAAAAAAAAAGTAAAACTTTGTATCCGACCGAGATTCGATCTCAAACACACCTATTTGTTAATCTCGCACCTTGGTCGCTTGACCACAATACCTTTATCTGAGTGTAAAAAATTATCGAGCATATGCTGCGTAGAATAATGCAAAAAAAAGTGCATGAAAACTCGAAAACACGTTTTCCCAGACATGAGACTAGTCTAGATCGATTTTGTCGCCCCCGAAAGCCCTCCCATACCAAATTTCAGCGAAATCGTTAGAGCCGTTTCCGAGATCGCTGGTATAAATAAATAAAGATATAAAGATATAAAATATACAAGAATTGCTCGTTTAAATATATTAGATTTAGGTACTCTTGTCATAATAATATAATTAATGTTTCTTTTTAACGAAAAAGGAGTGCCGACTTCAAATTTACTTAAAAGCAATTAATAATAAGGGATGGGATTTTATTTTATTTTATTTATAAAAGACAAGGGATGAATTTTTATAACCTATTCATACATTTTCACACATTCATTGAACTACAAAATATCTCTAAGCTTAAAACCGAGATTCATTTGAGTCGATTCCTTTGAGAACAAACACGCACTCGCATTTATAAAATTATATATTTAGAATCATATTAGTATACTAAAATATATTAAAATTTTATAGGTTTCTATAGTTCGAGTCATAAATTAAGCTTTTTATTTGCATTATGCAACTTGCTTTTGAGACGGTATGTACTCACGTACAAATAAGTGAAATTGTTTATCACATATACTGAAAAGGACTATTTATTATGGCTACTGGATACGACTGCAATAAATTAAACATTTTTATGAACATCTCAGGCATGAATGCATGAAAATAGAGGAGAATTCTAATCGGATTTTTCAATTTCAAAAAGGAAGATTCGATCTTATTTATTTTGTGATACTTTTCCCAATTGTGAATCGATTTTCATAATTGTTTTTTTTTTTTAAATAAATATAGTTATACCTCAAGGGCTATTGTAATTTTTTAAATTAATTTTTAATATTAAATGCCTACTTAAAAAGTATTAAAAAAATAATAAAGATATTAAGAAAAAAAATGTTAAAAATTAATGATTAACTTAAGAAATAAAAAAAAATATATAAAACATATTCTACTGAATGCAAAGAAGAATTTGTTAAAAAGCTTAAAGTTTTGTATCATTACAAACCAGAAGCAAGTTTCGAAGAAAAATCTAATTAAAACCGCAATAACACGGAAGTTATTCCCAGAACACCGAGACCGCTAATAAAAAGGGCATTTATTGCCCATTCGCCCTTTTAAGACTTTTTAAATTTATTATCTACGGTAATTAACTGTGAAAAAAAAAGTTTTTATAGATCTTATTCAATGCGGTTGCAAACATCCGTACTAATATTTTTATAAACGCAAAAGCCTGTGTTTTACTTCAACTAAGCAGATTTTTGCATAGAAAGTATTATTTATTTTTGTACATCAACAAATAAAGGAAAATCACCCAAATAACATCTTTTAATTTGATTTGTATGCAAACTGTACATGCACGCTCTAATCAAATGCAAGCCTTTCCATATAGTAATCTATACATATAATAAAACTGTAACCAAGCCGAATCTGTACATGAAATATTTTTAGGAAAATCTTATTGAAATAATCATTATTATCGATACAGAGGCTGAATCTATAGTTTTTAGAATTTTTGTCTGTCTATCTGTCTGTCTGTCTGATGAAATTTGGTATGATGATAGCTGGTTATCCGGTTCAACATATAGGATACTTTTTACTGCGGGAAAATATCTCATCGCTGAGAAATCTAAACTAAACGTTAAAACATAAGTAGGAACGAGCCCGAGCGGAGCGAGGGTGAATCGTAGTAAAAAAATAAAAAATTTAGTATTTCAGCAGAACCTCTGTGAATGAGACCTTTGTACATCATGATCATTAATCATTATATTAAAAAAGTAATAAGTATTCATGTAAATTCATGTTCAAAAAATATAACTCGAGCCCTTCATATCACGGCATTTCAAACGTAGAGGGGTCCAGTGTACACGAGCATATCCACAGACAATAACTAGTAAATGTTAGTCATTCCCTATACAACATAATATCATGAATGCAATTCAGTACCTATATCTTTATCACGAATAAAATATATTCTTATTTACGTGGACTTAGAAAAGTCGACCCAGTTGGCATCGAGCGAGTAATCTGTCAGCGAGGTTCTTTAGAAATATTTATATTCAACTACAGCCCGTGCAATTGTGCTACTATCGCAAAACCTAAATGCATAGAAGGTATTCACTTCTCTCTAAAACATTTTGTCGGTGTATAGAAAACGTTGCTAATATTATATGTAAATCCGATTGTAATGTTATTTGTTCTTTAATAACATCTCAGTGCTCTAATGTATTTATTTACTACTAGCGACTCACCCTCACTCCGCTTGGGTTCGTCCCTTCCTAAGGTTTAAGGTTTAGTATAGATATCTCAGAGATGAAATATTTTCCCGCAGTAAAAAAAAATCCCTCCAGTGGTTTTTCCGTGATGCGGTAACGGACAGACAGACAGACATTTTCCAAAAAATATTTAATGTACAGATTCGGCTTAGTTACAATTTTATTATATGAATAGATAAAGGAAATACTTGTACTCTAATAAGCTCTATTAAGTATTTTTAGAAAACGATTTTAAATGTTAAAAACAGTTTAAAAAAATTTTGTCTGTCTGTTTCTTCCGGCTGGTCTCCAAAATGGCTGGACCGATTAGGACAGGACTTTCACTAGCAGATAGCTGATGTTATAAGGAGTAGCTTAGGCTACTTTTATTTTAGAAAAAGAATTAGGGTTCCGCTCAAAAAAATCAAAATCCATGAAATTGTGAACAGTATCCTAGATTTGTGAAGAGTACCTAGGGTCGCACCTGAGAGAAACGAGAGTAAGTCGTTAGTTCTTTATAAAATTTTAGCTATTACACGCGTCTATCACATCTATGCGGTCTATTCGTGTGAAATTGGTATACTTCTAAGAGTTGTAGCATAGAATAAAATAGACTATAACTTTTCTTAATAAATAATACAAACTCTAAAACTATTTATATTATACCTATTTATATAAGATACTGCAATCCAATTGCACCAATAAAACTAAAAAAGCGAATTGAGAATCAAAGAATTCACTAATTAAATTTTAAATTAAACGCTTCCATCCATTTAAATGTAAGTTTTTTATATTGAACAGGACGTACCTAGAAACGGCTCCATTCATTTTCGATTTCGTTCAAGAAAATAGATTGTTCCAAGTAAACCGAGCAGAAAGTGAGTTTCCTTTGAAACACGAGTGAAAATAAATCGGCGGACATTTGAGAGGCATGCACTGAATAAGGATGGTCGATTTGTATGCGAAGTGTGGTAGCACTGCGGTTTACGCGGGAAAACTGACAGTCCATCTCTATGTTTCATTTTTTATCTGTGACATTTAATTTTATTTTTAATTTTAAAAATCTCAAGCATACTTTAATTTAAATAAAAAAGTTATTATTGAATTCCGTTTAAAAACGTGTTTTTGGACGATAATTTATGTGTTATTGATTAATTTGGTTATCTAAATAGTTCTTTTAATAACTCTTTACGTGGAATTTTATAGATATTGAGGGGGCAATAAGGGAGAAACGTCACGATCTCGACAAATCTCTGTTATATTTACTTGCTATACTTTCTCTAATTTTTAACCCACATAGTATTTGTGTACAATTTTTAATCTGATACTAAGTTTTGTGGCTTCATTCAAATAACCCATTCATCTCATAATTGGGAGGCTGAATCTTGATACTTTATCTTTCTATATAATATGTCGTTGGACAATAGCAATTGTAGGACCAACTTTCTAACCTCGGACTAAGAGAATGAGATAGACGGATTGTTTATTGTGATAATACGTGAAGTCAAAGAAAGTAGCAAAATATATCAATTTAATAGTAGGAGATCCCGATGTAGGTGGTGAACCCCTCACTCTTTTAACAGGCGAATATATTTTTAAACAAAAAAACACAATCCAGGGGTTGTCACCAAAAAATTGCTCCAGGCTATTTTTAATGAGAATCATTTTAATTGTTTTTTTTTTTTTTTTTTTTTTTTTTAAGTACAAGAATCCTTTCCCTATGACAGCTTAATATTTATTAATCGAAAGTCAAAGACTTGTAAAAAATGCCATCATATGGTTTGCGGTCTTTTTTGAATACCTGACATCCTAGTATAAACAGGTATATTGCTCGTATCAGATCGTATTTTCCGGAAGCAACCAAGCATCAAAATGTAAATAATTTTAATACAGATTTAATGATATGTTATATGGTTTAAAAAATCTTTTTCGTCTGAAAAAATAGTGACGGGTCCACCACATAGATCGGGATCTTAGATTATAATACTTTCAATATTTTCTGACGAGGATTTCATTTTTTCTTTAAGAAGAGATTGAGACTGTTTAGAAGACATTTTATATAAAAAAAAGTTTGTTTAGCTTTGTAAAAATGTTGCCTGAATATGATAGTTAATAAATGAAGAATGGTATTATAAGCAGCTAAATTATAATACTGTTTCAGGATTCAATCACTGTCTACTTTAGACTTTGTCCGAGTTTCTAACGCACAAACGTGCGGAAGTTTACATTGTGACTCATTGGTTCATAGACCTATAATGGATAGAATGGTACAATATTATGCTTTGTATCGACCAGGTGAGTTACTGCTTTCGTTATTAATAAACTTTGTTTAAGCTTGATTTATATTTTATACCTATTTTACCCCGTTATATTAAAATATATTTGATTCTCGAACGGAACAAGTTTCTTAACGGATTTATGTGGCATAGATTTTACGATTTATGTACTACTAGCGACTCACCGTAGTTCCGCTCGGGTTCGTTCCTACTTACGTTTTAACGTTTAGTATAGATTCCTCAGAGATGAGATATTTTCCCGCAGTAAAAAGTATCCAATATGTTGATCCGGATAACCAGCTAACATCATACTAAATTTTATCAAAATCGCTCCAGTGGTTTTTCCTTGATGTAGGCATAAATAGACAGACAAAAATTCAAAAATTTGTAGATTCAGACTCTGTATCGATAATAATGTCTATTTCAATAAGATTTGCCAAAAAATATTTAATGTACAGATTCGGCTTAGTTACGATTTTATATCTATAGAATACAGTTATTAATTGTTTTTTTTTTTTTAAATCTGTAGTATTTTAGAGATACACTTATTGTTTGTCAAAGCCCTGTTAGAAGCTCGACAAAAATGCGTCGGAATGAGAAGAACTGCCGATAGAAACTCAGCGGGACTACAGTTATTTTTTAAGTAATAAAAAAAATATTATCTGCAAATTGGCATTAAGCACCTGGGGGCAATTTTACATTTTTTATAGAAAAAAGTTTAAAAAATGTAACTAAAATAGACCACTTGTTGGACAGTGACAAGATAACATATTATCTTAGTTGAATTTACCGTACAACTCTATCCAAACTTATCCAATATAAGGCAGTAAGTACAGATGCGATTTTATTAATTATCGTTTTTCTTATAATGTTTGTTTTCTTCGAAAAAAAAAATGTCTTATGAACTATTTGACTTAGTTTTAATGAGGTAATTTACTTCGTAAATAATTTCAAGTTGAAAAATAATACACATATATAATATGTTTTTAAACAAAGAGTGATATTAGAACTATTATTTTTCTGCGGCTTTACTCGCATTTCGTTTTTTTAAACATTTCATTTTAGTCAAATACCAAAGAATAAACTATCTACTACTACTATATCTACTATAAAATATTAAAAAAAAATATTTTAGATTTATACTTAATTAATTTATTCTGTCTGTACGTTAATTTGTCATCCAATCAGTTTCCTACATAATATGTATATAAATAGGACTAATTCAAAATATATTATTCAAAGTATGTATATATAGTTAGGAATGTGAAGATTAGATTTAAAGTTTGCTATAACATGATGAGTAACGATGACCCAGATGTATATTTTTTATTGATTTCACAACATGTAACTGAAGTGGTACCGACATGTTTAGCTCATGAATATATCCATAGGACGTAGATTTGATTCATAGCAATATTCGCAGGTTCAATTCTCACCCGAGGTAGTTAAGGCTAGTGACCTTAATATAAGTATAACTTTATGTAGAGCATTAGTTTAAAGTTGTATTCTAAATATAGTTTATTTTATATACAAACAGTATAGAGTCCTATCATTGCCCTTTAAACTCTCTAATAGAGAAAACTTTACCAAATTTTATCTATACAGATAAATAAAAATGAAGTGTCTATTTGTAAAGTCAACTTAACAGATTTTTACTAAATGCATATGATAGTATATACGGTACTAATTAAAAAAAATCAATTTTTTAAACTTTTGTTTGTCTGTTCCAACTAATCACCGAAAAGGCTGGATCGGTTTTGACGGGGCTTTTACTGGCAGATAGCTAACGTTATAAGGAGTAACTTAGGATACTTTTATTTTAGAAATAGAATCAGGGTTTCGCACAAAAATAAAAACCACCTGACGCACCCGAGCGAAGCGAGGGTAAGTTGCTAGTTCATTAATAATGAAAGCTAAAGTTAAATAGAATCTATATTTTGTCTGATATGACATGATATTTTTATGCAAAATATTATTTTATATTAAATTATAACATTGATATATTGACATTCATTTATATTTATGTCAAAATAATATTTATTGTATTAATTAATTATCAGGTCAGAGATTATCCACAGTACAAACTAAACAAACCAGTACGGAGAGATAAAGGCAATTAATTGCCTCAAATCCTTGTATACGAAAGGCGATACACCGTACAGATTATTAAAACAGCACTAAAAACCAGATCACTAGCAAAAAAACACTTTGCACTGATACACAACACGTCGAGAGATAATTAAGCGTACAGTGGTATGCTAAAAAAATCATAAAAAATTCGATATTTTTTTAATTATGCACTAAAATATTTTTTTGGTTATTATTTAATATTAAAAATATAATGATTTTCTTTCATAAATGTATTTTACGTGATTTTTTTTTTAATGAATAAGCAATGTTTATATGGTCGAGCGCACGGGCGTCTGACAGCCGGCCGCCATTATACTGAGCGTGTCAAAATGCAAACGCGCCCTGCGCCGGCGCATGTATTTACATAATCATTATTGTTGGTCCTGCGTGCGTGATCTCATTGTAGGGAGGGTGATAGTCGATAAAAAGCTCGTTTTATGAGTTATTTTTAGAACATACTTTGTTGAAGGTAATGTTGTTGAGATATTAGTTTGGATAAATTCATATTTTTGATTTTTAATTTTGTTTTTCGGTTCTGTAAGAGTTTAAAATATTGTATTGAAAAAATATTTTTAAATACAACACAAAATATAGAAAATGAAATATTAATATGGTGACGTTTTGCGAGTTAAATCACAGTAAGGTGTTAAGTGGTTATTTATATATACTATTCTTTATTGCACTTAAAAATAAATAATGAGATTAAAATATTTTATTTAAATATTTTAAAGAAAGATTAGAGTTTAAGTCAATTTACATAAATAAAGAAAATAACTGTGAAATCTCTAACATGTACATATTGGTGGTTGTACCTCAACAAAAAAAAAAGGATAACTTTTGTACTTCACAAAAAGCTTACTTTACGGAAATTATTAAATAACAAAAAAACATATATCGATAAAAGTATTTCTATTGAACATCACTACTGGAGAGTTGCTAAGGACAGGAGCGGTGATTTCGCGACACAAATAAACCATGGCTTTTGTTTTAACGGACGTTCAATTTAGAGCTTTTTTTAAAGGGGGAAGGATAATTGCTCTCAGTTACAGTTTACACCCCATGTGGGTTATAAGGGCCTCTTCGAATATGAAGCTAGCTTATGATTGAAATTTAAAGTATGCCCATGTAAAAATGTATAACTAATACACAAATGAATAAATAATATATAGGTAGTAGCCCAGTGGTAACGCGCTTACTTGCGAAACCGAGTGAAGCGGGTTCAAATCCCGGGTCTCGCACCACTGATATTTTCATGTGCGAATCATTTCTAATATGATTACCATTTGCCTTACGGTGAAGGAATACATCGTGAGGAAACCTGCATGTCTAAGAGAACTTAGTAGGTTTTCGAAAGATGTGTAGTTCGCTAGCCCGCACTTGACCAGAGTGGTGGACTAGGGCCTGATTCCCCTCGTATTGAAGGGTGTCCAGTAGTGGGACGTTAAAAAGGGCTGAATATATACATGAATAATATATGTTGTGGTAACATATATAACATACATAATATATGTATATCAATGTATGTGCATATGAATATATCGTGATTTTGCCACGTGCCAAAAGAAGTATAACTTCAAAAAATAACAGCGTACGGAACGTATTCTTATTATATTTACTATTTCGTATGTAACATTGTCAGGGACGTTGACCTAAGGTGTGTACGTTAACAAATACGTCACGGCACTGCTTCACGGGTCACGGATTCATTTCCGTAAACCATTTCAATGTGATTTATAAAAGCTTTCGCATTTCGTAACTAGTAACTTACCCTCACTTCTCTCAGAAGAGACCCTAGGTACCTAACAGGCCTGTGGATGTCTGATTTTTTTATATAATTGGTACTAAAACTTACATTATTCTTTTCTTAATAATAATATCTAATCTAATTTTTTTTTTAAATTTCATTTTCGATATATGTATATTGTTGTCGCCAAAACTCTTTCTTTTTTAGATGTCAAGGCAAAATGAGGTAGAATTTATAATATGCCCCTTTCATGACCATCAATGTCCCATTGAAGGCCACGCCTTCATGAATGGTACATATTATGTTAAGATTTTTTAAATTTGACTTTAATGTTACTAAAACATATTGTTTTTTGTTTATTTTTTGAAAGAAGAATAAATACAGTTACGTTATATATAAAAGCTTTTTATTTAACCTCATTGCTCAAAATCTTACACAAAAAAAATCCACCTTTCTCATATATAAGATATGTTAAACTGAAACTGTCCATTAAGAAAAATATCGCATTCGATTACATAAAGACGCTACAAATAATGAAATAAATAAAACCAGGACTTTTGTAGACGGCTTTAAAGCTTAGTAAGCTTTTTCTTTTATGTAAAATAGAATGGTTAGGGCATATCCGAATATGTAATCATGAAAAGTAAATACAACCTTTTGAAATAATCAATTTAATTTAAGTAAACGTATACTGTAACTCAATCACTAACTCACGACATTGAGAGATTACCGTACACTGTACAGTTGTCTGTCTCTAAATAAATTAAAAAACCACTCGAGTGACTAAGTGTTTGCTAAATTCACTTGAAAAACTGAACATGTTGAAGAAGTAATAAAATCGCTGTCGTCATCTTGACGACATTTTTGTTATATTTTTTGAACATCATATCTTTATATATATATATATATATATTTATATATATATATATATATATATATATATATATATATATAATTATTCTGTATGTGTGTATGTCATGGAACACTTCCTAAATGGTTTGACCGATTTTAATAAAAAAATTGTGTGTATTTGCATGGGTTCTTGGATGGTAGATTCACGACTGGACCCCGTAGATGGCGTTGCAGTCGGGTTCTGGGATTTTAGAAAAGACCATATTCGGACAGGACAACGTCTGTCGGGTCCGCTAGTGTAGTTATATTATTGTGTATTACCATTTGCAACTAGTACGAGTATAATGGCTCTATAACAAAATAGCACGTCTGAATCTGCTTAACGATAATTGTCATTAGTCAAAATAGATGTCAATTTAGACAAAGGTAGTTAATGCGATATTGGATCGCTAAAATAGTATTGAATCACTTCAGTAGGACATAGAGAAAAAATTACGAGAGTAATTTCGGGGATTCAATAGAATTACCATATTAAAATATTCTTGAGTCTCATGAATACATAAAATATTCTTCTTGTCAAATGATTAGTACGAGTGTGAAGTTAATGAAGATTGAGTTAAAAAGAAGTAAAAAGTAAAAAAAAGAAAAGTGTAAATTAAAGTGATAGTAGTGTATAGTAATGTAATTGTAATGTAATTGTAATGTAAATGTAATTTATAACTGAAAAAAATGCTACTTAATAAAACACAATATCGTAATAGCAATAAAATATCTAAGTTTACTTAGAAATTCAAAAATAAATTGAATTATAATGTCGTAGGGGGTCTTCAAAAGACAAAAGTCAAAAGCCAAGCACTAAGGACCCCCCGACGAGCGTGTACGAAAAGAATGATAATGGAAAAAGCGAATGTGAACGTAGAGATCGTAGCACTCCGTTCTCTGTGCTTACCCCGCAAGGGACATAGCGTGAAGTGTATGCGTGATAAAGTCACGGGATAAATCCCGAATACAAGCATAGTCAGATGTAACAGCTAGTTTACAGCATTAGAATTCATCAAAATCCCTCCCGCAAACAAACAGTGTACAAATAAATCACACAACGAAGTTAATTCGCGTTTAACGGCATATGCAATATACGTGATTGGCCGCCGTGTCAATTTGCATGTCGAATTCAGAAAAAGTATGTACACCATGGTTTTGAAGAATTTAGGATTTAATCTATACAGATAAATAAAATTGAAGTGTCTGTTTGTAATGTTAAAATAACGGCTTTACACTAAATGCTTTTGGAATTACATATATACGGTACTTATAAGAAAAACACAATTTTTAAAATTTTTGTCTGCCTGTCTGTCTATTTGTTCCGGCTAATCCCCGAAACGGCTGGACTGATTTTGGCGGGACTTCTATTTGAGCGAAGCAAGGGTAAGTCGCTAGTTAAATATATATAACTTTTAACTTAGTCTCTCCCGTGACTGTGATTCTATACAACATTGAAAATTATGGGAACCACAAATCAAAATAAATTAACATTAGAAAACCGAAAATGTAGTTTTATTTAAAATGTCAAATTCGCGTAAATCTAAGAAAGTATTATTAAAATTTATTTGTTATTCGATCCTGTTTGTTTGGATGTTTGTTAATCATGCGTGAATCGTTAAAACGAGATGGGATGAGACCTGACACATAGATATATTATGTTCATTAACATAATTATAGGATACGATTTTGTTCCGCTTCTAAATTTTCGAAAGTTACAAGTTCGATTTTATCGGTTTATGTCACAATATCACGAAGGATCTCAAGAAATTTTAACGAAAAATAAAAATTATGACACATTTAAAGTCACAGGCAGAAACTAGTTGTTAATAAAAAAAAAACAATTCAAAAAACTACTTTAATTGCTCATCAATAAAAAAATCGATTCACATATGGAAAAACATCATTTAACACGCATAAAAATGCAATCGAATCGACTATCTTTTTTTTGAAGTCGGTCAAAATTTCATAGGCACATCTTTAAAAGTTCTATCGTTAATTATTTAGTTATTTATTTTGTTGTAAAAATACTGATATTATTTCAGGATATGCATGCTCTAAAGCTGAATTTGGCTGGACACTGTTACTATTAATATTTAAATCTATTGTATTATAACCCAAATTCGCAAAAAAGTATATTTGAATTTAAATTTGAAAGGATAATTTCCAGTAACTAACAAAACATAAGAAAATCATAGATTTTTAATAATAACGCGTGGTCACTCTATCGTGTATTTTCTAGTTTTTAATTTTGTACACTTTATGTACTATGTAGAACTGAATTCGGTTTTGCTTTATTGCTCTGAAATGCGTTTATCTCGAATTTGAATATTTACTAACGTTTTTGTTTGAACATTTGCAAACTAGTTAGGGGAATAACTAGCCGCTCACTCGGGTTCGTCACTAGGTACATTTAGTATGGAATAGATAGACTATATATTATATTACTGCTTCGCTCCACTATATAGCCTATAGCCGTACTCAATAAAAGGGCTATCTAATGTAAAAAGATTTTTTCAAATCGGATTAGTAGTTCCTGAGATTAGCGCGTTCAAACTAACTGGAAACCCGGAAAAATGTACGGTTGCCGTGGGATAGATTTGTTTTTGTCTAGGGTCGCTAGTCAAAAATAAAATAAATGTATTGATGGCTACTGTCTATACTACGTACATATATATTTGTAAAAGTGAAGATTTTTACTCAGCATAAAGAGTACCCTAGTAAAAAGCACAATATTTACCCTCCAATGTTTCGTAGCACTAACAAACATACACGTATTATTAATTTTAATATTTAGTAAGAATATCACTAAAAATATTCTATTATCTTATAAAATATTCTAATGGACGTTATAAAAGGTTTCATAAATAAACTTTTACTTGTATCTCATCAAGTCTCGAGCTTCCGTAACAGTATCTATAATAAATTATATTCTTCGTAACTATGGAGAATGGACTTAATTAAGTTAGCTTTGAAGTGAGGGTGGAAGTTGAGATTTTAAAACTAAGCTTTTGCTGACAAAGAAACATTTCGACCTAAGTACTGATTGGCTGAGATGAGAGAATTTTAGTCCTTAGAGAAAATTTTGTTGACACCATTCATAAATAAAGTTTTACATTTTGTATATTTTCAATTAATATCACTTTTATTTTTATTATGGCTATATCTATGTATGTTTAGTAGTTTCAAGTGATTGTAGCTTTCTGAAATATCAGGTCTTGGGTTCGAATATCGGAAGAGGTCATTTTCGTTTATATCTTACATATCTATACTAATATTATAAAGCTGAAGAGTTTGTTTGTTTGGTTGAAAGCGCTAATCTCAGGAACTATTGATCCGATTTGAAAATATTTTTTTGCATTAGATATCCCGTTAACACCTCGAGGACCGCGAGCACACCGGTGTGCTAGATAACAATTGAATTCTCGGAAATTCGCACGGATTTCTTAGAATTTGTCCGGGAGGGATTAATTGAGGAAGGCTATAGGCTATATATCATCCCGGAAAAATGTACGTTTCCTGTGGGATAGATTTGTTTTTGTCTAGGGACGAACCTGAAGCGAAGCGAGGGTGAGTCGCTAGTGATTGTATAAAATGTGAAATACACCAAAACTCCTTGTTCTTGGTAACGTTCGTATACCTTCTACAATTTATTAATACTAGCTCTTATTTCGCTCTGGTATTTCTAAGAATGTTTTATCAAAACTATAATATCTCACGGGAGTTCCCCGTGATGTCTTGGGATAAAAAGTAGCTTATTATCCGTTTCATGAACTATTTCTATGTAAAATGTCGTCGTTTTGATATTCTGTTGCTTCGGTGTTGTGGGACACATCAGTATACACATATTCGAATTGATAATATATGACGACAGGTTTGGCTCAGTTTGTAGTGACCCTACTTGCTGTGCCAGCGGTCGCGGGTTCGAGTCCCGCTAGGGGCATTCATTTGTGTGATGAGCACGAATGTTTGTACTTCAGTCTTGGGTGTTTATAATTTTAATAGTATATTTCATTATAATAGTATGTATTTAAAGTTATACTATATGAGTAGTGTATTAACTATCTGGTATCCATAACACAAGCCTCGTAGCTTACTATGGAACTAGATGGTGCTGTGTGTTAATGTCCAAACATTTATTTATTATTTATTAATATAATATTCTAAGGCAGTGGTAGTCCAGTGGTAACGCGCTCGCTTGGCGGTGGAGTGAAGTGGTTTCAAATCCGGCTCTCGCACCTCTAATATTTTCATATGCAAATCATTTCCGACGTGATTACCACTTGTCTTACGGTGAAGGAAAACATCGTGATTAAACCTGCATGTCTGAGAGAACGTAGAAAGTTTTCGAAAGATATATGCATTCCGCCAACTGGCCTTGGTTAGCGTGGTGGACTATGGTCTGATCCCCCTCGTATTGAAGGGAGGTCCGTGCCCATCAGTGGGACGTTAAAACGGGCTAAATACATATATACATACAATATAATATGCTTATTTATTATACACTGTAGTAGTTATTACAGAAAAGATAAACATTCTTAAACCTTCGCATATTTGTAGCATCATTCAACCTATTACTTATGCTGTAGTAAAATATGAAATCATGTCTCCAAGGAAACTAGTAATCTCGACGTAAAACCAAAACACATTCCCAAAGGCAATTAAGTGAAAATTTACAATATTCACTTATATTTCTCATTTGAATAGCTACAAATAATAGATTATAACTTTATTTCGGTACTATCTCCATGCGGTAACATTATATAAACGTAGTTGTGGTGCATGAGATGAGCGGTAAACGTTTATTTGTATGAAAAATATGTGAATATTTCTCTTAATAGAGATCATGTAGTTTTATAATTGTTATGCATATAGTTTCCGAAAGAGAATACGTAATTTAAATAAAACCAAATCACTACATAGTATAAAAAGTCGCTTCCCGCTGTCTGTCCCTATATATGCTTAGATCTCTAAAACTACGCAACGGATTTTGATGCGGTTTTTTTAATAGATAGATTCAAGAGGATGATTTATATGTATAATGCAGAATATAGCAGAGAAACACTGATAATTTTAGAGGTTTCTAATGTGATGTCGTAAATAAACACATTTTTTTGCGCTTATATTGCAAACGCTGGCTGAAGCCTACGAGATAGATCAAAATAATATGCTACAGTATTGTACACCTTAAATAGGTCTACAAAAAAGTCCGCGAGGGCATATGTCTATCTCTTAAGGATAACATACTATATCCAAGCTAGGGACGAACCCGAGAGAAGCGAGGGTGAGTCGCTAGTACCAAATAAAACCGAAAAGAAGAAAATCCGAAAAGATAGTTTTATTTAAAATGTCAAATATTCGCCTAAATCTAAGAAAGTAACTTGGGAATAAAGTTTTTATCTCTAGACTATGATATGTATATATACAAATACTTTATTATTTATATAAAAAACCACTAAAATAGTACATGTAGCATACAATCTCTAAAATATAGTAATTTTGGTTAAGTTAGAATCGGACTCCTGATTAATTATTTTTTTAATCAATAGATTTATACATTAAGGGAGGATATATATTAATTTAAAAAAAAAATGGTTTTTATTTAAAAAAAAGCAGTCATGAGAACTGCCGACAGAAATGAAAACTTAAAACTATAAACAAACAGTTGTTATTTTTGGATATTCAAATTAATTGTTTGATCTTGAATTAAAATTTGTAAATTAGAACTGTTTACATTTATTTGGTTGTGACATCTATCGGCACTCTGAGTGTTAGCGTTAACACGTCACGTGACCATGTCGATGACGACTTACATGAATTTACTCCCCATACAAACCTGCCTATAGAAGTTTTCACTTCAAAAACTTAAAATAACTTAGAAGTAATTAATTATTATTAGTAAGGTAATAAAAAAACAAAGTTTCAAATATGAATAAGACGTCAGATACACATGGAACCCTAAAAATGGTGGAATTATAGCACTGTCCATATATTTTATTGCTTTATCGAAAAAAAAACGGATTCATTTCAATCATTGCTACACATTCGCCTGACGGTTTATCATATTATTTAACTGCCACAATTAATATAGAATATTGTTTGATCCCACAATACAACGCAGACTGTTAAAATTTAATTTGTTTACATTATGCATAGTCTGTTTGGATTCTTTATCTATACATATAATAAAATTGTAAGTAAGCCGACATCTGTATATTAAATATTTTTTTGGAAAATCTTATTGAAACAGATATTATTATCGATACAGAGGCCGAATCTATAGTTTTTAGAATTTTTGTCTGTCTGTCTGTCTGTGACCGCATCACGGAAAAACCACTGAAGGGATTTTGATGAAATTTGGTATCGTGATAGCTGGTTGTCCGGGTCAACATATAAGATACTTCTTACTGGGGGAAAATATCTCATCTCTGAGAAATCTATACTAAACGTTAAAACGTAAGGTTTAGTTTTACAAAAACGTAGGGACGAACCCGAGCGGAGCGAGGGTGAGTCGGTAGTCTATATGTAGGTATAATAAAATTCTAACAGAGTCGAATTTGTACATTAAATATTTTTTAGAAAATCTTATTAAAATAGTCATTATTATCGATATAAAGGCCAAATCTATAGTTTTTTGGATTTTTGACTGTCTTTGTGTCTGTCTGTGATCGCATCACGGGAAATCCACGTAAGGGATTTTGATGAAATTTGGTATGATGATAGCTGGTTATCCGGGTCAACATATAGGATACATTTTATTAGGCAAAAATTAAGTACTACCTTATTTAAAGTCCATCTAAATTTCATGTCAACTGGATTTTTTATAAGTTACAACATCTCTGTTCTATGAAAATGAATTGATGGTGTGCCCTAACAATTCCATAATGGAAAGTAGAAACTGCGAGTCCTTTAGAACATGGTGTTATCTCAACGATCATCAAGATCTTTTTAAATTTCCTCAAATATTGCAACAAAATGTTTTCAAGCTTCTAAACTAAGTAATAATCCTTTCTATGATCATAGCTTCCACGAAACTTGGCATAATCTAAAATGAAATCTGTAGCGTTAGTTTTACAAAAACTTACATAATAATTGGACTAAGACTAAATTTTAAACAGTACTTTTCAATGTTTTTTATACGTAGATAACTCGCTATAATATGAAAAACTTTGTAGTATTTAACTTATAAACACGTCTAGAAAAATTCTAAATTAATTTTAATCATCATATGGATGCATGATGAATGAATCCTATTGAAATAGACATTATTATCGATACTTAATCTATAGTTTTTAGAATTTTTGTCTGTCTGTCTGTGAAAATATCTCATCTCTGAGAAATCTATACTAAGCGTTAAAACGTAGTTCATATTATAATTTTGAAATACATAATATATTTCGATTTTGACTCTCAAAATCGAAGTAAAAGGCATAACTCTATAACATAGAGCTACAAACTCACCGAGGGACTGAGTAGCGTGGAGAAAATTAAATAAAATTCTCCATAACGAGCCAAAGCCGTAGTTCGCTATTTAATTATGAATTTATGAGCAGCGGAAAATGCAAGCGTCGGCGGCGAGAAAGAAACCTTATGATAGAGGGAGCGATATTATCGCGAAGTTGTTTTCTACTTTGCCTATACTAGTTGTTCTACATTAAACACACGACACGTTAGGCTCAATGTGTAGTGACCCTACTTGTTGTGCCAGCGGTCGCGGGTTCGACTCGCACTGGGGGGCATTCATTTGTGATTAGCACGAATATCTGTACTCCTGTCATGGGTGTTTATATTTATAATATGTATGTATTTAAAGTTATATATGTGTAGTGTATCAACTATCTGGTATTCATAACACAAGTCTCGTAGCTTATCATGGAACTAGATGGTGCTGTGTGCTAATGTCCCAACATATTTATTATTATTATTATTTATTAAATGGTCGAAGTGAACGCAGTAAGGTGACACTTTTTCTGACGGCCGTACTGCAAAAACACTTGGTATATATATGTATGAAAATATATATGTATTATAAATTTGGCATACCTAAAGTAATATCTAATGTTTTATGTTAAAGAATATTTAGTAATACAATAATTTTAGTAAATCCTTAGTAAATTGCGAAATTGACTGATTTCTTACAAAAATCTACATACACGATTAAGATTTGAAGAGTAAATGACCCTTTAGAGCCCCGTGGCTAAATGGTTGAGAAAAGCAGCGGTAATTTTATCTAGTCTGTCTGTCTGTCTCTCCTTCCATTTTATACATGATACATTTTAACCTACAATACAGTATTAAAGTCCTAAATAAATAAGAGTGTGTGATTTCAAGTTCAAATTTTTTTATTCAATACTAAATGATTACATTCTTTATTAAACGTCACAAGTCTTTTCACACCAGTTGGGAAAAAAATAGCTTCAATCCTGAGGTGAACTGGCGAAAGAAACACAGCGGGAGTAAAAAAAGTAGTAAATATATAATTATAAATTACAATAATACTACAAGATTGAAGTAACCTGGAAGCGATCATCGTTTTTAAAGCATGTAATCTATACTAATATTATAAAGCTGAAGAGTTTGTTTGTTTGTTTGTTTGATTGAACGCACTAATCTCAGGAATTACTAATCCGATTTGAAAAATTCTTCTTGCATTAGATAGTCCGTCAACCGAGGAAGGCTATAGGCTATATAACATCCCGGAAAAATGTACCGTTTCCGTGGGATAGACTTGTTTTTGTATAGGGACGAACCCGAAGCGAAACGAGGGTGACTCGCTAGTCTTCTATAAAGTCATTTGTTGTAAAATATTTTTTTACAATATCATTAAAAATAAGCTACTTATATTTAAAACACTTTTTTGTTTAGTAAAACGTAGCTTAAACAATAAAAGATTCATAGCAACCCGCCTCAGCCTATGCATATAACCTCAATATTTAAGCTGCACCGCTTTTCATCCAGTTTCTGGTTAATTAAGACACTGTTTCGAGTGGCACTTACAGCGGACTAAATAAATAATGGACATCGTATTTGAGGAACGGATTTCGACAAATTAATTATGAATTTTTGCCTGATATTTACAAAGGGTGAATATTTTAAGTCATTTTCCGTGTTAGTTTGGATTTTAATACAGACTAGACTTTATAAGTGTACTAGCGACTCACCCTAGCTCCGCTCGGGTTCGTCCCTAAATCGTTTTAACGGTTAGTATAGATTTTTCAGAGTTCATATGTGAGAAATTTATATATATATATATATATATATATATATATATATATATATATATATATATATATATATATATGGGTGATTCCACAAAAATAGGGCAACTCTATGTCCGCAGCATATTTCATTTGATATATTTAATAATTATTAATTCCAAATTTGCTAAGTAACAGTTCACAATGTGTATTATTCATGACCCAATTTTTATTTTTAATAATAATATAATATACTTCAGAAATTCTTTTTATTGACCCCTAACATCAGTCCCTAGGCATGTCCGCCCTCCGAAATTTTGTGTTTGGGCATCCATATTTCTAAAAAACATTAAGTTTATATTTACATTGATTAACATTTTTTTAATGATAAAAGTACTTACTCCTAATTCTATCAATCTTTTGCAGTTTGAACAAACAGTCAATGTGTTTCCTAAAGCGAAATTAGTGTCCACAACTTTAATCATCAGGCCCTAGCTATTAACGGATTTTAAATTTTGCGGCATAATTTGAATGTACAGTGAATGCTAACTAGTTCATTTTAAAGTAAGACATGAAGTTATCCATACACTGCACTCGCTTTGCAGCGGCCATTTTGTAAATCAGTGCAAACGCGGCAGTTGTTGCAGAAATACGTGTTGATCCAGTCACTTTGTCAGTCCCTAGATAAGGAATTTTATTGTTTAATAATAGGAAATTGTTATTAAATAATTAACATTTATAAGTGATTTGTCAGCCTCGTTCTGTACATCGTATTAAATAACTTAGTATGTAGTCAAACAACATTTTGTGTTTAATTTTACTCGGAATCGTCAGTCCCTGAACCATCAGGCCCTAGGTTTTAATGGGTCTAGGGACTAACGGGATAGTTTGGGACTGACGTTTATTATATTGTAGTATTAATAAGACCACAAAATATATTGACTAATTCTTAAATATGATGATAATTATTATTTTATTTTATTAAATTATGTTATGGAATAAACTAAATATTAAAGTGACTGGCCCTTTTAGATAGTATACAATCAATTAAAAACCTATCGTATACACTAATTGAAAATCTAACAGCATCTTAAATATGATTAAGACAAATTACTTCCAAAAGTTGCCCGATTTTTGTGGAACCACCCATATATATATACTAGATAACCCAACGGACGTTAATCTGTACAAATTTCAATAAATTCATTTGAAAAGATTTTACACAAGTTTCTTACACCTTTCAGTTTTTCATTTTCCTGATTTCTGGGCTAATTTTTCAATTTTTTTCTATAGATTTTTATATACATGTTAGAAAGGAATTGCATCACTTAGCTAACCGAAATGGCGTACATTGGCGCTAATTAAGTGGTAAGTACTGATAACACACGATTACCCTTATCGGTTACTGCGGTTGGAAATTCTCATCTAATTTGAACGAAAATTTTAGTACACCATTTGCCCAATTTTATTATTTGGAAAGAAGGAAATTATACTATACTAGCGACTCACCCTCGCTTCCCTCTGGTTGATTCCCCATACAAACTTTCATCCCCATTTTCACCCCCTTAAGGGATGATTTTCGGAATAAAAACTATCCTATATCCTTCCCAGGATTTCAAACTATCTTTATACCAAATTTCATCTTAATCGGCTAGCGGATTAAGCGTGAAAAGGTAACAGACAAACAAACAGACAGACAAAATATTTCTATACCAAATTTCATCTAAATCAGTTCAGGAGATTAAGCATGAAAAGGTAACAGACAAACAGACAAACAGAGTTTCTTTCGCATTACTAATATCAGTATGGATACTAGTATGTGTACTAAAGTCACAAGCCGTTTAGTTCCTTAAATTATGGTCATAATAGTCTCCTTTACTAAAGTACTAGAAATTTATAGGCGTATAATGTTAATTGACCTTCTAATAATATCCGTGTTGTATAATTATGCTATAAAAGCAAGAGGATGTCGTCAATTTACAGCTATGTTATAATTAATATAGTTTGTAATTACATGGCTAATATAGTTACGTATTAGAAATTCTTCAAAATAAACAAACATATAATATTGCATTGTATTCAGCCGTTTTCAACGTCCCACTGCTAGGCATGACTCTTTCTGTAATATGCAGGGGAATAAAAATCTAATCTTATTATATAAAAGGCAAAGGTGATTGACTGATGTATCAACGCACAGGCCAAACCCTTAAGGCTAGCAAATTGAAATTTCGCACACGTATTCCTCATATGACGGAGGCAACCACTAAGGAAGGATTTTTCAAAATTCAACCCCCAAGGGGGTGAAATAAGGGATAAAAGTTTGTATGAAACTTCTTATTCCTTGGACATATTTGCATGAAATTTCGTATGAATTGAGTACGACAAAAATAATGAGTTACGTGTTTCAGCGTTTTCTAAAATTCAACCCCTAAGAGGGTGAAATGGGGGATAAAAGTTTGTATGAAACTTTTTATTTCTTGGACATATTTGCATGAAATTTCGTATGAATTGAGTACGGTAAAAATAATGAGTTATATATTTTAGCGTTTTCCTAAATTCAACCCCAGAGAGGGTAAAATAGGGGATGAAAGTTTTAAATAAACGCACAGGCTAAACCCTTAGGGCTAGAAACTAAAAAATTCGCACACGTATTTCTTTTATGACGTAAGCATCCACTAAGGAATGATTTTTCAAAATTCAACCCCCAAGGGGGTGAAATAAGGAATAAAAGTTTGTATGAAACTTCTTATTCCTTGGACATATTTGTATGAAATTTCGTATGAATTGAGTACGACAGAAATAATGAGTTACGTGTTTCAGCGTTTTCTAAAATTCAACCCCTAAGAGGGTGAAATGTGAAATAAAAGTTTGTGTGAAACTTTTTATTTCTTGGACATATTTGCATGAAATTTCGTAAGAATTGAGTACGGTAAAAATAATGAGTTATGTATTTTAGCGTTTTCCAAAATTCAATCCTAAAGAGGGTAAAATAGTGGATGAAAGTTTTAAATAAACGCACAGGCTAAACCCTTAGGGCTAGAAACTTAAAATTTCGCACACGTATTTCTTTTATGACGTTGGCATCCACTAAGAAAGGATTTTTAGAAATTCCACCTCTAAACGGATAAAATAAGGGATGAATGGTTGTATGGAAATCCATCATTTTCGAAGTTAGAAACGTGAAATTTCATATACAAGCTTCTGATTAGAAATAAATAAATAAGTATTTCAGAGTTTTTGAAAATCTATCCCCTAAGAGGGTGAAATAGGGGTTAAAAGTTTATATGAGAGGTCCGTCATTTTTGAAGTAAGAAGCATGAAATTTCTTATACAAGCTTCTGGTTAGAAATAAATAAGTACGTATTTCAGAGCTGTTGAAAATCTACCCCCTAAGAGGGTGAATGGGGGATGATGAAATTTTATATGAGGAGTCCGTCATTTTTGAAGTAAGAAGAATGAAATTTAATATTAAAGCTTCTCAACAAAAATAAATACATTCTTATTTCATCGTTTTTGGAAATTCAACCCCAAACGTGAGAAATAGGGTGAAAACATTAGTATAAAAATGATTTTTTATAATATATATATATATATATTTTATAATAATGGCCTGATTTGCTTGAAATTTACTATTTATCTTTCTTGATTGAACTGATAAGCAAACTATAAACATGTATTTCAATAAATAAATAATTAAATAAATAAATAAATAAAGTTTTTCAAAATTCCATCTCTTAGACAAGAGAAGAGGTGAGAATTAATTTATGTTTGTTTCGAAGGTTTAGCATGTTTGTATGGATATATTCCCAAAAAAAATTGATGTACATACTTCTAAATACAAAAAACTTAAAAAAAATAAATAAAAACTGACTTTAAAACACTAATAAATGTAATAAATTTAATTAAAAAAACACGACTGCGTAAAAAGCGAACTAAAAGGTGAGAACAACTTGACAAAGGATCGTTAAAAATAACGTAGATTTTAGCCTGTTTATAATATGTTAGCCGAGTTACTTGATTTTTAAGTCGTAAACATATGCGAGTTATATATCATTGTAGTCTCTTGCTCCAACTTTGAAAAGATGAAGTAGGAAATGTGCAAAAAATAGAAGTAGTGGAGCGTGCTAAATACTTTAAATAAAAATAAATTTACAGAATATACGTAAAATGTCTTTTCAGATACTGGATATTTTGAGTTACGATCACTTAAGTTTTGTTTTCTATAATGTCTTCAAAAAATAGTATGAAACGCGAAAACATATATATATATATATATATATATATATATATATATATATATATATATATATGTGTGTGTGTGTGTGTGTGTGTGTGTGTGTGTGTGTGTGTGTGTGTGTGTGTGTAAATGTGTAAGTAACAACAACACAATATTCGGCGGTACGGAGCCCTCGATGCGCGAGTCACAATCATACATTTGCAAATCATTACAGTCATCAAATTATTACTAATAGCAAAAAGCCAAAGAGGTTTTTAGTAGTACATATTTGCTTGAAATTTCGTATGAAATGAGTACGGTAAAAATAATAAGTTACGTATTTCAGCGTTTTCCAATATTCAACCCCTAAAAGGGGATGAAAATAGGGGATGAAAATTTTAAATAAGCACACAAGCCAAACCCTTAGGGCTAGAAACTTAAAATTTCGCACACGTATTTCTCTTATGACGTAGGTATCCACTAAGGAAGGATTTTTCAAAATTCAACCCCCAAGGGGGTGAAATAGGGGATAAAAGTTTATATGAAACTTTTTATTCCTTGGATATATTTGCATGAAATTTCGTATTTTTCGTAGTTTGATCGCGAGCGAAGCCGCAGGTTCTGCTAGTATGTATATAAATATCTCGTGTCACGGTGTTTGTGGTCGCATTCCTTGGAAACGGCTCGATTTTAATATTTTTTTTGTATATTTGGGTAGGTACGAGAAGGTCGTAAATTTTTTATCCTATTACTCAAACTCTCAAACATGCCAATAAAATCACATTTAAAGGACGCGAAAAAGTAAAAAAAAAAGAGAATAAAATAACCATATTCATACTTATACCAATAAAAATCAGAGCTTCTGTAAAAGTTCTTCTGTAAAAATCTAGTTATCATAAAAGGCATTTGCATTTGGCTTGGATCCAGCGTCTATTAGTTACATTACCATATTGATAACTGTTATTCGATTGTAAAGGATTAAGCTATCTAGGTTACCTACATACAATCGTCAATTGTTACTAAACGTTAGGTCTTAGACTATTTTAAGTGTTTATTTATACGTGTTTCATTCTTCGAAGCGTATTTTCATCCAATTAAACTTATTGTTACTACTATATTTAAGTTATGAAATAAAAATTACTGTAACAAGTTTTTTTGTCAGTTTGTTAGCTTAGATTTTTTTATTTCACAGTCCAGTTATTATATCATTTCGTAGCATAACTGTTTAACTGCATTATTAGACTATTATTTAGGTAATTTAGGCTTATTCGTTTTAAAGAGTTTTATTTATCATAGTTTTTGTTTTATTGTTTTTTTTTAATCTTTCATTATTAATAGTAGACGATTGATAGATTATGAATTTTAAAAAAATAAATTGCTAAATAAAAGTTAGTAGCAGTAGTATTGCTAGTTATTTAAGTATAGTAATTATTTAAATACTTGCCAACATTGATTTTCTTAATACGTCTATATGATAGCTCGCTTACCTGAAAATAAAGAAAATATTGGTAAAAAATGAACAAATAAATCAAAATGAAAATCCCGATTTATCCTCGCTTTGCTTTGCTTCGCTTCGCTTTTAGTACATTTCTAAATGCCTAACAGTATGTGTTACTTCAGGTCATAGTCTACCTGTTTACTAAATTTCATCTAAATCAGTCCAGCCGTTATAGCGTGAAGGAGTAAAAAGCATACAAAATTTTGCAGTTACATCTATACTAATATTATAAAGCTGAGGAGTTTGTTTGTTTGTATGGTTGGTTGAACGCGCTAATCTCAGGAACTACTAATCCGATTTGAATTCTTTTAGCATTAGATAGTATGTTAACTGAGGAAGGCTATAGGATATATATCATCCCGGAAAACTGTACGGTTCCCGTGGGATAGATTTGTTTTTGTCTTGGGACGAACCCGAAGCGAAGCGAGGGTGAGTCGCTAGTTATCATATAATGTATACCATCATTTGCGTTATTTAAAATACTTATAGAATTCTACACCAAACCTAATGTTTGTGTATTTCTGGTTTTCATGTTGCAAAGTCATGTAGAATGAATGCGCCGGCGCCGACAAGCCCATATATCACTCAATTGTACGATCTCGTTCAAACCGGCTTGATTTAGATTTAACTACTTTGCGGTAATGAAAAGTGTTCATTGAAGTGAAAAATTTAAAGATGTAAGTGTTTATAATATTATTCTATAAGTGCAGATGTTATTGGATGTTACAGCGAAACAGTAGTTGGATATGTAACTTTTAATCAAAAACACCGACTTCAATGTTCCTTTAAAAATAAAATTATTACCTTTAAATATTGTAATTTTCCTGAATATTTTTGGGGGTCCACCCTAAATATATTAACTAATTATTCAACCTCGTTTCGCTCGGGTTCGTCTCTAGTAAAAAAAAAAAAAAACAAATCTATCCCACGGAAATCGTACATTTTTCCGGGATAAAAAGTAACCTATGTGTTATTCCAAATTTTATCCAGATCCGTTCAGCCGTTCTGGCATGATTGAGTAACAAACATCCATCCAAACTTTCGCATTTATAATATCAATAATGCGATGGGATTAAAAAACAAAAAAAAACTTTGATGAACAAACTAACTGATCCCAAACACGAGGGGTTCACTAGAAGCTACTGGAGTGTTCTAATATCCACCTTCTGGCTCCATCATCAGATCATCTTCAAGATACCAAATTTTATTGTCATTCGAACTACATATACATATCAAGTTTCATTTCGATACATCAATTAGAAGTAAGTTCAAATTAACTTTTAAGTTTTTCTTACAAAACTTCGATACAGATGAAGTTAATAAAAGTAAAAAGAATAATGGAAATTGAACTAAATCATACAAAAATAAGAAAACAGCATCAAAAATCGCTTCCACTACTTAAAATTAAAAATAAATAAATATGTTGGGACATTAACACATAGCACCATTTATTCCATGGTAAGCTACGAGGCTTTTGTTATGGATACCAGACAGCTGATACACTAAACAACTTTAAATACAAACATATTATAAATATAAACACCCATGACTGGAGTACAAACATTTGTGCTCATCACACAAATGAATGCCCCCAGCGAAACTCGAATCCGCGATCGCTGGCACCGAAAGTAGGGTCACTACAATCTGAACGAAACGTGTCGTCATGATGAAAATCAAACTAAAGTCGAGGACATCGCACGATATTAAAATAAAAACAGGTTAAAAATGATGTCCATTACTTGAAATTAAATAAAAAAAAAACCATTTCGCTTGTTATAGATTAAAAAGGTGTCAAAATAATAAAAAGAAAAACACTATTTTAGGAAATATTCCATGTCCGTATCATACTTTAACATCACTACAATTTTATTACGTGAAGATAATTTATATTGATAATAAATGTATGAGGAATTTTAAAGATTTACTATATAATTAAACATTTAAGAATGCGTTGTAAATTATTTAACTTCCACTATAAATAGCGGTCGTATTTATACTCCATCGTAAACATACTGTGAGCGGTAATTAAATTTAGTGCGAATAACTGCCTCAGTTACATGCGAAACTTACACATTTTTATCAACTGTAGTAAAAGTATTTTAAATTTTTAGTTTGTTTTAAATGATTACTTTATTTTCTTTGTATCTATACCTTAATATTATAAAACTGAAGAGTTCGTTTGTTTGTTTGTTTGGTTGGTTGGTTGAACGCGCTAATCTCAGGAACTACTAATCGGATTTGAAAAATTCTTTTTGCATTAGATAGCCCGTTAACCGAAGAAGGCTATAGGCTATATATCATCCCGGTGAAATGTACGCTTCCCGTGGGATAAATTTGTTTTTGTCTAGGGACGAACCCGAAGCAAAGCGAGGGTGAGTCACTAGTATAAAATAAGAGAGTGGAGTTTACATATATAAAAAAAAAATATTAAAAAAAAAAAAATATTAAAAATAAAAAATAATAAAAAAATATTAAGACTTTGATTCTTCTTTATAATTCTCTTGTAAAATCTATCTTAGAATATGGTTCAATTATTTGGAATACATTTTATGGAACTCATGTGAAGGATCTTGAAAAAATACAAAGAAAATTCATAAAACATCTAAAATATAGATATCCTTACCATGATCACTCTACACTTTGCCTACCCTCACTTGAAAATCGTCGAACAGAGCGAGATATGACATTTTTATACAAAATTCTTAACAATTTTATAGATTCTCCATATTTGTTAAGTAATATTTACTTCAGATGTCCTAAGGTTAGCACTAGAAATATGTCATTGTTTTATATTCCTCCAACAAGAACTAAATATGTTCAAAATACTTTTATGTATCGAGCTTGTAATAAATATAATGAAAAATTCAATAATATTGATTTGCATACTTGCTCGATCACACAGTTTAAAAAAAAAATTAGAGAATGCTTTTGATTGTAATTTCATTTAGGTTAGCAATAATTAATAATATTATTATTATTTTTTTTTTTGTTGTTTTTCTCTTAATTAGTTTTTTTTTTTGTAAGATTTTGTAAGTAACGTTTTTGCTGCTTTTCTCCCTCTTATTAGACTGCTCGTTAGTATGATATGTATATTAGTGGAAACTTTATTGGTGTGTGTACAATCTTTTATGTATTTTTTATAAATGTTCTATGTACTGTTTGTTTCCCAAAAATAAATAAAATAAATAAAAAAAATATATATGTAGTGGTAGCCTAGTGGTAATGCAGTCGCTTGGAAAACCAAGTGAAGCTGGTTCACATCCTGGGTCTCACACCTTTGATATTTTCAAGTGGGAACCTTTAATTCTGATATGTTTACGAAAAATATTTGAAGACCATCGAGCCCCACTTGGCTAGCGTGGTGGACTATGATCGTGTTTAAGGGAGGCTTGAGCCCAGCAGTGGGACCTAAAAAGGGCTGATTACAATATATTCCTGTGCTCTCTAGAGTTCGTATGATGATGTTTATCATCCACCATACGATACACGTACCATGATACTTATATTTCATTGGAAGGGGAAAAAATCTTCATATAAAATATATCAATAGATGACGTATTATTATTTATTTATTTTTTCATGTTTGTATAAAGTAAAAGAATAACCTCAGAACGTATGTTCTAATTTAAAAAATCCTTTAAGCAAAGGATAATGAACAATGTATAAAGTTACCTCAAAATAACGTTTCTACATTTATTTAATGCTTCAGACAAGACTTGTGAGCTTTTGTCGCTGGTTTCTGTTTTCGGTATTACTGTGTTAAATCTGTTTGGGCTACAGCTTTTAGTGTTGTTTTTAGTTTAAGTTAATATTTAATTAATAGGATGTACACTATTTTAATAGAAAGTCTAAAGGAAAAATCTTTTTTTGCATTTATAATATTACTATATAATATAATATACTATAAATTAATACTTAATTCGTATATTTATAAATAATGACTTTTTAACTTAAAAGGTACATCAAATTTAAAATGATTTTAAAATTGGTTATTCCACCTTAAAGGTGGAATTTTATCTTGAAATTTTTTTAACGTTCCATTACTGGGCACGAGCCTCTCTTCAATATGAAGAGGATCAGGCCATACTCCACCACGCTGGCCAAGTGCGGGTTGGCGGACTTCACATGTCTTTCGAAAACTCGCTAAGTTTTTTCAGACACGCAGGTTTCCTCCCGATGTTTTCCTTCGCCGTATGACAAGTGTAATCATGTTGGAAATGATTCGCACATGTAAATATCAGAGGTGCCAAGTGAGACCCGAGATTTGAACCCGCTTCACGCGGTTTCCCAAGCGGGCGCGTTACCACTGGGCTACCACTGCCTAGTAGTATTATATATATATTAATTAAAAAAAGAGTCATAAAATTTAATTTCTAAAAGAACTTAGTTATATATCCAATATTTACCCACAATAAATCTTAATCAATTTGTGACTTATCAAAAAAACCAGTGGCAACAAAATATATTTGCTTTATACTCCAACATATATCGTTTATATCAGGGACGTCAATATTTCATAACGTCAACTGTTAATTTATGCACGCGCACGATCCGTCTGTACCGAATATGCAACGCGAATAAAAACGACGAGAAGTGGTGGATGTGAGTGATATAAACCTATATTCCTTCACCCCGTATCTTTCATGAAGGGTGCTTTTTACCCTAATTTAAATAAGGAATTCACATAATATATTCTTAGATTTACGCGAATATCTGCCATCTACAAGTATACCTATAATAAAATTCTGAGTCAAATCTGTACATTAAATATTTTTTGGAAAATATTATTGAAATAGTCATTATTATCGATACAGAGGCCGAATCTATAGTTTTTAGAATTTTTATGTCTGTCTGTCGGGGAACGCATCACGAGAAAACCATTAGACAGAATTTATGAAATTTAGTATGATGATAGCTGGTTATCCAGGGTCTCTTCCGTGACTATGATTGCTGTGAATCATTCGAAACGCCGGGAACCAAAAATTAAAATAAACCCGCGAAAAAATCCGCAAAGATAGTTTTATTTAAAAAGAGTTTCTCTGAAAGCTATGTTTGATTATGTGTTTTATGAAGATACTATAATATCTTGTATTTCTAATCACCTCTAAAAAAAGAGAAACTTAATTTAAGTTAACTCAATATATATATATATATATATATATATATATATATATATATATATATATATATAAATTCCAAAGATTAATTTCATAATTGCCAGTGAAAGAATATAACAGTAATTTTGAAGTCGATGTAGAATATTTTTTTATTGCATTCGTAACATTTTTTCTTCTGACGACACGTTTAGCTCAGTTTGTAGTGACCCTACTTGCTGTGCCAGCGGTCGCGGGTTTGAGTCCCGTTGGGGGCATTCATTTGTGTGATGAGCACGAATGCTTGTGCTCCAGTCATGGGTGTTTTTTTTATAATGTGTGTATTTAAAGTTATATTATATGTGTAGTGGTACCAACTATCTGGTATCCTTAAGACTAGCCTCGTAGCTTACCATGGAACTAGATGGTGCTGTGTGGTAATATCCCAACATATATATATATATATATATATATATATATATATATATATATTTACTTCGAAGGTGACATATTATTTATGTTATTTAACTTACAACATTACAACATAAACTTGAGTATAATTAATTTCTAATATAAACTATTTCATTTCATTCTGGAGAAAGAAAGAAAATATTTATGTGAAATTCAAAATGGATTGTTGGAAGCACTACTAACGAGCTTCAATCCGCTGAATCCTTTAACTAGATACGTGGAGAAATATCGATAATTTTATCTATCAATATACTAAACAAGGGATTTGCCCTTATTTTGTTCAGGTGAACTAAATAACTCTTCATAACAGACAATGACAAATGATGTAATCTATGTTTATGCAAAATTTCATCAAAATCTGTTCAGCGGTATAATCGTAAAAATGTAAAAAAAGGACAAACATTCACTTTTAAATTCATAGCTCAAGCGACTTAAATCGGCATCACTCGGGTGCATCCCTGGATGCTTAACAGTAGTTTATACGCTTATGCGTATGTCACTATCTATGTTCCCCCCAACGTGAGTTCACCTTGACTTGGTTGGGGGCTCTGTAGCGTCCGGCGATCAAGCCAGGCGCGAAGCCAAGAAACGCATTGGTTGGCGGCCCACCTCGGTAGGCGATGTGCTTTGCAGGTTGCTCCTAGTGTTTCTCTGATAACAGAGTGAACCGAGGGAGCAACCCCATGGTTGTTGTGGTCTGCTTCGGCAGGCCTGTCGTCGGGGCGTCTTGGTTGAGTGCGTAAGCGACCTTGCGACGCCCCAATAAGACGGAGGAGGTTCCGTTGGGTTTTAATGTGTAGTACTGGCTTTTCTGGCCGGTTAGTCCCACATAACCACCTGTATGTATGCGGCGGTACGCCTAAATGTATTTGCCGACTTAAAAAAATGGGTCCATCCAGCCATTTTAGCGTGTAGAAGTAGTAAAAATACGTAAAACTTTCATAATTATATTAGTAGTCCGATTATGAATTTTACTAAAAAAGCTCTTTGTCATCGGAGCTTTTAAATATGGCCTAATATTCAAATCGGAGGCGCGTTGAAGTGACATTAACTTAATATTGGCTGTAAAGTTGCTGTATTATCGAGTAGGCGACTGGTGTAAAGTTTGAGCTTGTTTAAACTTTTACAATGATCTACTTACTTAAATGGTTTTATATGATTTATGGGGTTTTCGACTCTATTATCATGCACGTATCATTTTTAGGATAGATTTTGCTATAATTATCACTATGAACATTTATTTCATTTACATACTGTATATAAACTTAGGATACAAGTTAAAATTTCGTATTTTATTGCATCACCGTCGCTTCGCTCGGGTTCGTAACTAGGTACGTTTTACATAGATATTTAAAATAGTTATTTGCCAGCGTTAGCCATATAAATTTTAATATATATTTTTTAATTTTTCTGATGTTTTAGTGCTTATTATCCTATTCCGGACTAAGAGAAATTCCAAAAAATAAAATATCATAAAAATCGGTCCAGCCGTTCTTAAGTTATAAATGGTGTAAATAACACAATATATAGATTTCATAGTGTCGTATATAAAAGCTCTTATTTTATAATAATTACATTTCCCGGGATTCGAACCGACACCTAAAGCTCATATATCGAATTTACAGGATAAATAGGGATTTTTTTAAAGCAAATAGTGGACGAGCATAAGAGTACGAATCGTTATAACAATAATGCAACATCGACGCTATCACATCCCTAGAGCGTCCTCATCGCAAGTGGTCGGGTAACGACATCGATAACGAACTCGGTATTGTTATCGGATGCAGAGTGCTGAGTTGCCACAATTATATCTTATTTTTAAACTAGCATTTCCCGCGGCTCCGCCCGCGGTAAGATGATCAAAAACCAAATTCTTAGGTTTTACACATTAGTATACATTATACATTACTTTCATTGCGCACCGCATGATTGGTAAATAATGGCAGTGATTGACAATGCCACAAAGGTTCCTCCGTTACATTGAACTTTTTGTTTTAGCAATAACATTTATGTGTGTCTATACTTCTGTTTTGTTTGTTTTTTTAGTTTTTCACGATAAACTCTCAAACGACGGAATTAATTTTAATCATTTTTTACTAATAGACAGCTATAGATTAATTTAATATATAGCTGATTATTTAAATTACATAATGATAACTTTTCTTAATTAGCGCTAGTTAGTAATATTTTCCAAAACGATTTTCAAAAGAAAGTGTAATAAGTAAATAATTCTAAGCGAATACATTTTTTTATTTCATATGGCTCTGCTAATATGATTAAAGTCGTAAGCATTTTATTGTGTCCTTTAAGCCTTTACCTTCCAAGAAAAGGTGTCAAGAAAAAGTGAAAAAGTTGAGGTATAACAGTTCCTAAAATACTTTTTCATAGTTTTTGAGATATGGAATATTTTTAGTTACCCGCTTTGGCAGTTTAACAGCCATAAACTTGTTTTCCATAAAATGTTATAAAATAATATAAATTAAACTTATTTTTACGGTGCAAAAAATGAGTAGGTATTGTGGAAACGTAAATATTATTCGTATTTATTTTAGTGTTAACCATACAAAACACGTAAGTAAGAAAAACAACATAGCATTTTGCTATACGAAACCTAAAATGCACGAGTTGGATTTACATTTGCCCAATTTTTACATTAAAAGATTAAAAAACATTAACATTATTTACTTAACAATAAAAATTTACAAATATTCTCATTTGAAAATTGTTTCGGCCAACAAAATATTACTAATATGTTACTAATTTATAAAGCCAAAAAGTTTGTTTTATTAAAAATTTAAGCACGGGCGGGGCCGCGGGTAATTTAGTAGTAATTATAGTAAAGTCATAGAAAGGTTATATCTGTACATTTTTTTTTTTTTGATAAAACTACGTATTTTAAAAACACATGGCGACATCTATTGTCAAAAAGCTAAATAACACATAAATAAATTTTCTTAAAAATAACTATTTTAGTGAATAAAATAGCGCTGTTAATATTTCTTTTAAGATAGGTTTTTTTAATAGTTTTAACATAATATATAAGTAAGTTACCTTGCTAAAATATTAATAGCATCATCGTGCTTTTACTTTAACCAGTTTTTATATTTTTTCTCAGAAATGAGATATTTTCCTGCGGTAAAAAGAATCATATGTGTTGACCCGGATAACCTGCTATTACCATACAAAATTGCATAAAAATCCCTCTAGTTTTTTCTGTGATGCGGTCACATACAGACAGACAGAAAAAAATCTAAAAACTATAGATTCGGGCTCTATATCGCTAATAATGAATATTTCAATAAGATTTTCCGAAAAAATATTGAATTTAGGAGTTCGGCTTAGTTACATATTTATTGTATGTATAGTTACTAATTTATGAAGCGAAAAAGTTTGCTTTATTGATAATTTAAACAGGGGTTGAGCCGCGGGTGATTTAGTAGTAATTCTAATAAAATCGAAAAAAGGTCATATCTGTACATTAATTTTTTTGGTATTAAAACTATGTATTTTAAAAACACATGGCGACATCTATTGTCGAATATCTAAATAACACATAAATAAATATTAATTTAAATAACTATTTTAATGGATAAAATAGCGCTTTTGATAATTTGATTTTCAAGATAAGCTATTTTTATAGTTTTTACCATATTTTGTAAGTTACCTTGCTAAACTGTTTAAAAATAGTATCGTCGTGGTTTTGTTCCTACCAGTTTTTGTATTTTTTTTCAGAAATGAGATATTTTCTCGCGGTAAAAAGTATCCTATATGTTGACCCGGATAACCAGTTATCATCATACCAAATTTCATCAAAATCCCTCCAGTGGTTTTTCTGTGATGCGGTAACAGACAGACAGACAGACAGACAGACAGACAGACAGACAGACAAAAATTCTAAAAACTATAGATTCGGCCTCTGCATCGATAATAATGTCTATTTCAATAAGATTTTCCAAAAAATATTTAATGTACAGATTCGGCTTAGTTAGAATTTTATAATATGTATAGATAACAGGAAGCTTTTTGTTAGGTCTATACAGTTTTTCTTTGAAAATCACTGAAAAGTTTATTTATATACATTTTAGACTGAAACATGAATATATAATAAGACTAGGTTGATTCCCCATACACACTTTCATCCCCATTTTCACCTCCTTAAGGGAAAATTTCCGGATTAAAAAATATCCTATGTCCTTCTTAGGGTCTCAAACTATCTTGTTACCAAATTTCATCTAAATCGGTCTAGACCGATAAACTACTAGTAGTTTTAGAGTTTATTCGTTACAAACATACAAAAATACAAATTTTTTCTCTTTATAATAGTAATAATAAGTGTAGATATAAATAAATAATGCTACATCTATATTTAAACTCTTCGTTTCTATGTTACCGTAAAGGGTCTGTGAAACAAACATTACATTTTCTAATACTAAGTATTTATAAACTAAACAGTTCAGTATATTTTTCAATCGATTTTCTTTTTTTTTGTTAAGTAGCTTTTGACGGGCTTTAGTGTAGCCAATAAAAAAAAATTGGAAGCATTACTTTTTTTTTTAATATAGACAGGTAAGTTCTAATTATATATGTTTTCCTCAAATTTCCAATGATGAATTTGATCGAACACTATATTACATATTTATGGTTTAAGAGAGTATGGTTTGCTCTAAATGCCATGATAATTTGGAGTCCCTAAAACAATCCATACGATTGGCAGTGAAGAATTTTCCCATGGAAAGAGTGCATGCTTCTATTGATAACTGGCCTCAACGTTTAAAGGACTGTATTGCAGCCAATGGAGACTTCGAATAAGCTTTATATATTTTTAATGATTTTATATTAATGTATTAAACTACAACACTGTTATAGTAATAAATGTTACGTGCAATAGAAAAAAAATTTTTTTCTTTAGACTATGTATATATTTTCCCTGATCGAAATCAAACCGATAACTTCCGCCGTATAGAGACATTCAGACCACACGATGAGTAAAGCCTATAATAAGTATAGCACAATGTAATTTGGGAAAATATTTTTTTAAGTCTATGGTTGGAGGTTCGATTTCGATCATGTGTTGTTTTTTTAAATAAAGATTGGAAGGAAGGAAGGTTCATGTTTTTTTTTTAATTTTTAAGAAACACTAATTTCGGCGCGGAAAATAAACCTTGGAACTTACTTTTAATTAAATAGTAATAACTCTAATAATTTAATTCCATATTTAAACAGTTAGTGATATATATATATATATATATATATATATATATATATATATATATATATATATATATATCATACTTTTAAAACGTAAAGTACTTTTAATTACGTTTTCTGAGAGCCCTCGAAACTTTCATTTTACGTCGAGTTCCCTTGGTCTAAGAGAAAAGATCTCTCGGAATGTTTTTTGAATTAATATTGAAATGAGAATGTCAAAGGGGCTCTATACTTTATATTTGTGACATAGTTTGGGTCAACGCCGAATAACTATGAAAATAACGCAATAGCTTTGATAACTTTTGAGATGATAGTTAATGATAGTTAAATAGATTTACTGATATCACTTTAATTTTATTCCTATTCTGCAAGTTTTATAAATACAAGTTTTCACCCAGATCGAAGTTCAACCATAATAATTATTGAAAATTTAAGGAAACCCTACACGTGAATGAATAGAATTTACCTTGTTGTGTGTATATATATATAAATTATTTAAAAAAATATAAATATTTATATATGTAGATAACAATTTTTACTAGCTTCAAAACGGCTACTCATTTCTACTATATTCGGTTGTGAACGATTTTCGCGACAGTTTTTAATAAATACGCTATACATATATGTATAATATCTCAAACGTGATTTTATATAACTGCAAAAAAATCGACACCACCTTATGTTAGTAAAAAAATAATTATATTAAGACGTAGCATCATACGAGAATCGAATTTGTATATTGCTACATAACGGTACACTACTTCAGCACAGGGTTTTCTATTTATATCCGTATACATTTAACATGTAAATAAACCAAAGAAAGCTGTATCAAAGCAGATTAGGGCGCAGTCAGACAATGGGCGATGCAATTAATCTAAACATACCTGCGATTAACAATGAAAGACAATTAATGGAAGGGACTTATACGGTTCAGTGAAAAACAATATAAATCACTTATAAACGTTAAACTTTAAAAAATGGTAGATCAAAATATTTAAAATTTGCATACAATAACTTATTTATATAGGGTCCCATTGGAACTTTGATCGTTTATAATTTAGCTAGATAAATGATTGTATCAAAACGTGTTTACATATTTCATATTCTACTTGGTGTTCAATTAAATTTCTAAAATTATCAATAATTATTTTTAAAGCTCACTTTCGCTATAGAGTACATTAGCGACTGAGCTTCTGTCGATGTTTTTCGTAGATAAAAAGATCGCGCTATTTCAGAAAAGATACCTGCATATGTAACTTAAAAAGCAAAACCTTATCTAAATACGACATTTAATACAAATCGTTAAAACCGTTTCCGATATACAAGAAATAAATTTATATATGTATAAAATATGTTTAAAAATATGTTGGGACATTAACACACCGCACGGTACCGCACCGCACGTTCCATGGTAAGCTACGAGGCCTGTGTTATGGATACCAGATAGTTGATACACTACACATATATAACTTTAAATACATACATATTATAAATATAAACACCAATGACTGGAGTACAAACGTTCGTGCTCATCACACAAATGAATGCCCCCAGCAGGACTCGAACCCGCGACCACCGGTACAGCTAATAGTATCACTACAAACTGAGCCAAACGTGTCGTCATATACAAACATTGTTCATTTCTTGCACACTTTAGTTAAATTATATAATAATCTTGTTAATTCAAGAGAGCAAACAGCAAATCTCTTCCAGCCACTGTATAGCCATTATTGCATATTATTAAGCTTTATATGAACAGATATTCAGATCATGCTGGGCGTGATCTGGACTGCACGATGGATATTAATCGACTATTATGCACGTTTCCTGATCAATATAGATGAATTTAATACAATACAGAGGCTTGTACTATTTAAAGTTTCATGTATCTACCGTATCTGTCTCTTAGAGGGTTTTGAATATGAATAATAGTCATAAAAAATCGATGATTTATTTGGAAATTTATAAAAGTACTAGTTATTGTCCTCGGTTATGCTTACGTGATGTCTATAAGACGGTAAAAGATAGTCTGTGTTAATACCAGGACAGCTATTTCTATCCTGAATTCTATTTAGAATCCACAGAGCCATGCTAGTCGAAAAAGAAGTAATCTATACTAACATAACATTATAAGGCTGAAGAGTTTGCCTGTTTGTTTGGGTGAACGCGCTAATCTCAGGAACTACTGACTGGAATTAAAAAATTCTTTTTGTGTTGGATAGTCCATTTATCGAGGAAGGCTTTAGGCTATATATCATCTCGGAAAAAATTTACGGTTCCCGTGGGATAGATTTGTTGTTGTCTAGGGACGAACTCGAAGCAAAGCGAGGGTGAGTCGCTAGTTACTACATAATTTTTGACGCTTTCGCAATAATATTAGTGTAATTTATTCATGTTGCGTACACTCCAAATCATGTGTGATTCTCCTAGCCCATATGGTTATTAAAATATGGAAAATTAAAGTATTTTGGATCTACCTCTTTCGTGTCACATAAAACTTTCTTACAACTACTTCTTTCTTTGTGAGAAGTAGGTATATAACGCCATTGAGACGTCTACAGCTTTAGTCTCTCCCGTGACCATGATTGCTGTAAAGCATTCGAAACGCCGGGAACCAAAAATCAAAATAAATCCGCGAAATAATCCGAAAAGATAGTTTTATTTAAAATGTCCTTCGGATCATCTCCATTCTACGTGGCATTGGCGAAGTAATCTGTTCTCAGCTTGCACGATTTGAAGCTACTAACAAGAAAATTGAATTGAATTTGAAAATATTTTTGCATTTCAAATGTAATATGCAAGGTGCAATACTGAGTTTGTATTTAACAATCTACGTAGATTAAATGGAAGGTCAACTTCAAAACTATTCAGAGGATGCTCTTGGAGAAAGACAAAGATTAAAACAAGTTGTTTAAAAGAAAACTCCACGTGCTTCTCGAGTACAGTGTTCGGATTCCAGACATTGTGTCCGCCACAACTTTGTTCTTGGCTCGTAGATATTTCAAGTCGTTTCAGTTAAACTCGCTTGGAGAAATAATGAAAAATTAAAAAATAAGTGTATTTAGAGATGAAACATCTAAAAGATATCGGAAAAATAACTGTATAACAGATTATACGTTTAAATGAACGTTTTTGTGAAAATAATAGCATCTGCTTGTAAAAATCATTTAAATTAAATTGGTATTTAAGTTATAAATGCAAAAGTTTTTATGTCTGTATGTTTGTATGTGCGTGTTTGTTACTCTACCGTACTGATATGAATGAAATCTATACTAATATTATAAAGCTGAAGAGTTTGTTTGTTTGGTTGAACGCGCTAATCTCAGGAACTACTAATCCGATTTGAAAAATTCTTTTTGCATTAGATAGCCCGTTAACTGAGGAAGGTTATAGGCTATTTATCATCCCAGAAAAATGTACGGTTCCCGTGGGATAGATTTGTTTTTGTCTAGGGATGAACCCGAAGCGAAGCGAGGGATAATCGCTAATTTTGTATATAGATAGAATTTAACTTGGAGTAACACAGGCTTTTATTCGTATCTGTATGGTAAGTCGTTAATAAGTTTAGTAAGTTTATTAATGACGGAGTTAGTCTACTTGTTATTAAGGCAAAAATATCAATAAAAATGCAGATAATAAATAAAAATAACTATATTAAGTACACCAGGTGTGACCTTTATACATTTATATGTATGTATGTACTTCATAGATATGACTACGAGAAATTCGACTGAATTGGGTTAGCTTGCCGACAATGGGTATGCAAAATCTTGTTCCACTCGAATTACTAACAATGGATTCACGAGGCTGAAATGTCTATGACTTGTCATGTCGAAATTTCCTAATATTACACGATTCGTAATACAGAATATCAAGTAGTTTTGTTATGTTTTATGTTAGTGTATTTATTGTTTAACTGATAGTTATTTTATACTAGAAAAAAAAACAAATCTATCCCACGGGAACCGTACATTTTTCCGGGATAAAAAGTAGCCTATATATTATTCTGATGTATGAGCTATGTTATTGTAGTTTCATTAAAATCCATTCAGTAGTTTTTGCGTGAAAGAGTAACAAATGTCTATACATCCAGACATCCTCACAAACTTTGGCATTTATAATATTAGAAGGATTATTACAATAAATTAAATCTTATTTTTTTAATGTAATGAATTTAACGATATGGTTATTAAAAAAAATCTCGTAGGATCAACAAATGGCGATCCATTAGATACTGCTCTCTCTTTTCTTTAAATGACAACCACTAACCTATTTAAATGATTATATTTTCTTTATATTTAAAAATATAAAAAAATATATCTTTTTCAAAATTCTTTGAAAATATCTTTTTCAGATATGTAATACATCTGTATAACAAATCTAATCTATGACCAATGAAGGGCGACTAACGCGCATTCACGATCTATAACAAATCTCTCTTTGTGTTGTAACTTATTCTACGAACCGGATGTCCTGTACACGCTTGTGAATTGACATGAAAGATCTATACGGCTCTAAATAAAGTTATAGATCATTATATGATGTCGTTGAAAAGCTTACAATTTTGCCATCATCCGTACTTTATTATTATATTAGTGTCCGAGTGTTTGTTTGTATTATATACATAATTTTTGTGTGTGTAATAATATATGGCAACTGTAAAAATCTGTTCAGAATTGCTGAAGATATTGTGTCATCTTTTTTTGAAGTCGGTCAAAAAGGAAATGACAAGTGCGCAACTGTGAGTGGAGTCAGTTCCAAGAACCAGTAAATAATAAACATTCCAGTCTTTTATTTAGTCTTTTTTAACCTCCCACAGCTGGGGACGGGCCTTTCTTTAAGGTGAGGGAGGATATACTAAAAGGTCGTAATCCACCACGCTGGCCAAATGTGGGATGGCGGACATCACATCTTTATAAGCTAATTTTTTTCAGATATGCAGGTTTTTTCACGATATTTTCCTATACCGTAAGGTGAGTAATAATCATGTTGAAATTGACTTGTACATGAAATATCAGAGATGCGTGACCCGAGATTTGAACCAGCTCCTCTCCATTTTCCAAGCGAACACTTTACCACTGAGCTACCATTGCCTTTCTTACAAGGTTTAATAATCCAAAAACTATATTTAATATAACCACGATATAAATATTATGTATATTCTTCGAAAGTCCTTATAATGTTATAAAATCTATATATACATAAAATGCTTTGTCCTGACTGACTGATCGATCAACGCACAGCCTAAACCGCTGGTCGTAGAAACGTGAAATTTAGAGGACATATTCCTTATACAATGTAGGCATCCGCTAAGAAAGGATTTTTCTAAATTCAACCCCTAAAGGGGTAAAATAGGGGATACAAGATTGTATGAAACTCTGTTATTCTTAACGCGAAATGCACGAAAAGTGGTATTTAGCTTTAAGATAAAAAATAATAAATACATGTATTTGATTTTTTCGAAATTCATCCCTTAAAAGGGTAAAAAAGGGTGATGAAGTTTATATGGGCAAACAATTATTTATGATCAGAATTAATTGAAACTTAGTATTAATGCTCTTCAATACAATTAAATAAATACGTATTTTAGCATTTTTTGAAATTCATCCCATAAGGCTGTCAAATAGGGGATGAAAGTTTGTATGAAAGTCTGTAATTGATGTATGTATGTAAATGGTATTTAACTTTAAAATGAAAACTAAAATAATACAAATATCATATTTTTCAAAATTCATCCCTTAAAAGGATAAAAGGGGGTTGTGCTGTTTATATAAGGAAAAAAAACTTTATGATCAGAATTACTTGAAACTTGGTGTAATTGCTCTTCAATACAATTAAATAAACATGTATTGTAGATTTTTTTTTAATTCAGCCCCTAAGTGGGTAAAACTAGGCGGTGAAGTTTGAGTTGTTGAATATAGTTAAATAGAGTAACATGGCTCAAGTGTGGGATATAAAGTAGAGTAAATTTATTTACAGAATATACGCTTAACATCTTATACATATTTTTGCAAGTAATAAAATATGTATTGCGAAAAAGTTTATGTTTTTCGCAGTTTGATCGCGGGCGAAGCCGCGGGTTCTGCTAGTATATGATAAAACCTAAATCTATTTATATTTAATTTTATCCCACAGCGAGGAATATTTTGTCTATAAACATAAACATTTTCGATGTCGATGTTATATATGGCACCCTATCAATCACAGCCCAAAGGCCGAGTGATAGAAGACCTCAATTTATAAGATCATATAAAATTCGGGGGTCCAATTTATATAGTAGGTAAATAAGCTTTATATACCAACTAGCTCTTTAAATTTTCACATATATATTCTGAAGCGTGTTTGTGAGACTCTTCTAAGGTTTATTTATATAATAATACTAGTGAGTCAACCTCGCTCCGCTCGGGTTCGTCGATACATTTTAAAGATTATTTTCCCGCAGTAAAAAGTGTCCTATATGTTGATCCGGATAACCAGTTATCATCATTCCAAATTTCAACTTAAACTGTCCAGTGGTTTTCTCGTGTTGAGTTCCCAGACAGACAGACAAATTCTACAAACTAGATTCGGCTTCTGTATCGATAATAATGAATATTTCAATAAGATTTTCCAAAAAATATTTAATATACAGATTCGGCTAAGTTAGAATTTTATTATATGTATAGATATAAATATGTATATTCTTTGAAATTCCTTAGAATTGCATGAAAAAAGTCTTACTGTAACATGCAAATGTTTTATTTAATCTTGAATTTATTTTATTACTAGTTTATATTTTATTACTGTTCCATATGGCTGTAGCGTGAAATTAGATAGCACGTAAACGTGAAATTAGATTCCTCAAAAAGTAGGCTATAAACTTGCGAAAAAACCTCTTAAACCGAACTGATAATTCCAGAGATTTGGTCGATCAAACAAATGACAAAACAAATAAAGAAAAGGTATTTATTGTATCTTTTACTCACACTATTTGTTCTTGCACGAGAGTCGAATCAGTGACCTTCGATGAATTTTTAGTCACTGCTTCAGTCACTTTAGCTTTTAAAACTTGGTATACTCGTAGCTTATTTCTTATATATATTTATAGAAGACAGCTTGTTTGATAGTTCATCACTTTCCAATGATCATAAAATACTTTATAGTTTTCGCAGAGACTCGTAAAATAGTCTAGTTCATTATTGGTACCATAAAAGGGCTCCCAGGGATACTACAAGTTTTCTCATATGCTTATCGCTGTAATTTTCAAATTGAATATATTATGTTGGTAATATAATTTATCTTTAATTATATGCAAGCGATTCCGAAGACCACTATTTGCCTATATATCTATACATATAATAAAATTGTAACTTAGCCGAATCTGTACATTAAATATTTTTTGGAAAATCTTATTGAAATAAACATTATTATCAATACAAAGTCGAATTTATAGTTTTTAGAATTTTTGTCTTTCTGTTTGTCTGAGACCACATCACGAAAAAACCAGTGGACAGATTTTAATGAAATTCGGTATGATTATAGCTGGTAATCCGGGTCAACATATAGGATACTTTTTACTGCAGGAAAATATGTCATCTCTGAGCTAAACGTTAAAAGGTAACTAGGGACAAACCCGAGCGGAGCGAGGGTGAGTCACTAGTTAAAAAAAATATTAAAAGCTATTTAAACTATCTTATCTATCTATACTTACGTTAAACTTGCATTTAGTGTAAATCATTAATAACATTTCGTTTAGTTTAATTGGTTAAAAACAGAGGGCGCTGTTTTATTTTTACTTTAATATTAAAAATTCAAAAGGATTTTTGTTATTACATGTGTAATTATTATGAATTTTGCTTTCGTCTATACTAATATTTCTTCATAACTGGGTTGATACCCCTAAACTTTCATTCCCATTTTCACCCCCTTAAGGGATGATTACCGGAATAAAAAATATCCTATGTCCTTTCCAGAGTCTTAAACTATCTTCTTACCAAATCTCATCTAAATCGAGCTAGTAGTTTTTGAGTTTATTCGTTACAAACATACAAAAATACAAATCTTTCCTCTTTATAATAGTAGTGTAGATATAAAAAGCTATATTCAGAGCTTTGAATCTTGTAAATTAGAAATAAAAATCGCACAGCATCAGTAAAAAGTAAACGTCTACAATTCATATGCGTCTAAGAATAAATGAAGAGCCATCAAATATAGGGTTCGAAGTTATACAATACTACTGGCCCGTCTTTAGGTGATATTTTATGTTGAAAACTTAATATTGCAGAAATAAAATATAGCCATGAAAATACCATAGTATTTTTGGATAATATACCTAACTTACAATTCTTTATAATTTCTCTTTATAACATTTGTATAAGAATATACCTGCAGCTTTTTTGATTCAACGATTAATGTTACTTTATTAGACTCTTTTTCTTAATAAGCATATAAAAATGTTGGGGTGACCCAGTAACTTTTACTCTGAGACAAAAGTTAAAAAACGCGAATTTCGTATCTTCGTTTTAAAATCAGTCAAAAAGTGTAATCACTTTACAAAACTCATGTAATTGTTTTTATACACTTTTATTTAGAACTTTTTAGTATAAATAATTTTCATAATTGAAAAATAAAACTTTAAAAGTAACAAAACTCAATCTTAGATTTATTCTCTATCAATCCATAATGCAATAAGAATCCGTTCCATTATAGGCAGCTTTGTGAACATGACAAGATCACTGTTTTCGCTAACCCTATCAAAGCTGCATCGCAAATGGCATAATACTATACAAGAGCTTACAATATAATAAAGCTCTATATTTTCATTGTTGAGCTTTCGATTGTACATTTTTTTCCAATTGTCGTATCGACTTGAAACTTTTTATGGTAAATAAGCTGATTATTTCAATTAAGCTATTCTGATGGAAGCAAGAGGTGGATTTTGGATTTTTCTTCGATGTATTAGTCATGATAATGGTACTGAACTATTTTATATTTTAATCTAATATATCAATATCTCGTGTCATGATGTTTATGGTATTTTAATGATAGGTATGAGAATAGATCTTAAAGTATTTTTCACCCTCCCCATCCCCCATTTTTTAAGTAATTAGGGGCGAACCCGAGCGGAGCGAGGGTGATTCGCTAGTTACATATAAAAGTGTATATTTTTACATGTACAATGAATTAATGTAAGAGTAGAAAAAAGAGTTGAAAAAATGTAAATTCATATATTCCCTTAAATTGTCAATAATGATTTTGGTTGAATTTCTCTCTTTAAATAGAAAAAAAAACTACATCCTACCTGCACAGCATCATCCAAGCACCTTCCCCACGCATCACTCCTGTCCACCAACGTGTTCCACTTGTCTGCCAACTTGGCAACCTCACGACGGATAGACCGTGCTAGTTCCCGAGCCTGTTCTTCTGCAGACCGGTAGCCTCGGGAATCTCCTTCACTGTCTCGGCTCGCTGCAACAATAGTAGCAGATTATATAATATGTTCCCTTTCAGAAAAAATTGACAGAATATTACAACACATTCTGACTAAGCCTTAATTAAATAAAAGTATTTTTTTGCATCACTTCGCGGTTTTATTTAAGTTTTTTCTGACGTTTCAAATCATTTATAGTAAGCATGGTCACGGGAGAGACTTTATTTCGTTCCCTCCTTGAGGTATTCCTCAAGAATGGACCAAACTAATAGGAATAACCTATTCATAAAAAAAGAAAAACAATCCATAATGTCGCAACGACAGCATTCTACAGACCAGAAAAAAATACAGATTTATTGAGTACTAGAGTTAACTTTTAACGTTTAATATAGATTTCTCAGAGATGAGATATTTTCCCACAGTAAAAAGTATCCTATATGTTGACCCGGATAACCAGCTATCATCATACCAAATTTCATCAAAATGCCTTTATTGGTTTTTCCGTGTCACAGACAGATAGACAGACGACAAAAATTCTAAAATCTATAGATTCGGCCTCTGTATCGATAATAATGACTATTTTAATAAAATTTTCCAAAAAATATTTAATGTACAGATTGGATTCAGAATTTTATTATATGTATAGATTATCCCTTGCATTTAAATTGTCAAAAATGCAGTAATATTTAGAACTCAAAACTTAAATGATATCATATTAGAAGCTCAAGACAATTTAACCAATCCCATTAAACCAATAAAATTTATCAAAAAATTGTATGAAAATAAAAAAAATCGTTTTCAATTATATCCGTCAAAAAACTTGAATGTCACGAAAGAACGCGCTTATTCCAATTTAAAATATGAAGTCATTTATGAAATAAAATTTCGATAAAAGATTCGCTTCACGCGTTTCATAACTGGAATGACTGAAACGAGGCATTACGCAGATTCACAGGGATATTTCGCATTTTATCTTTGAAATTTTCACTTACCGGCTTGATTATTGGTTTTAAATTGTCTATAATGACTTTATTTTCATTATATATCAGGGCTCGGAAACCCCTTCAATTTTTAATCCGGTTTTGGTTATTGACCCCAAACCGAAATTTTGGTTTAAGGTTTCGGTTACGTTCTTAACCGGGTAAATCCGGGAGAACGGTTTTTGATGAATTTAGGTTCTAAGAACAAAATTAACCGATTAAAATGAGTTTTTGTGTGTTTACATTTGGCTCGTCTTTGCTTATGTTGAATAGTTTAGTAGAAGGATTCATGCACTTTTCTTACTTAAGAATGAATTAACTGTTTTGTATTATAAGTACTAAAAAAATGTATATTTTCACATGTGCAATGAATGTAAAAGAGTAGAAAAAAAAAGAAATTGAAATAATGTAAATTCATATATTATGTTTTCCTAAAATTTTCAATGATGATTTTGGTCAAATTTTATTAATAATAGCGCGAAATAATACGAAAAGATAAATATATTTAAAATGTCAAATATTCGCGTAAATCTAAGAAATAAATAAATAAATTAACCGGTTTATTTCGGTATCAAAAGCGAAACTCAACCTCTCTCTAAGAATAACCGTTAACCATTTTATTTCAGTTTACTAAACCATTCGTTTTGAAAAACCGGTCAAAGAACAAAAAAAAAATCGACTTCAAAATATGTAAATAATCTTCTTTTTACGAATGTTACATGGTATTTATATATTGTTAATTGTAAATGTGACATACATACGTATATATAAATAAATCAAGGATGTTTATAAAAAAATATAGTATTATAGAAAAATCTCCACCCTTAATGGAAGAAGTCAGAAGATTTTAACGTGATTTCCAAATTTGTGTACCATTTTAGTAATAAAGATTAAAAGCAAAGAAAAAATTCCATAAACAAGTGTAAATTTCATTAATTTATTTCCAACATGAACTGAACCGGCGATTTTATACAGAGTAATTAAGATTTTGAAGCGGCTCTCCGCTATCCAAAGGATTTCAATACAACCTGCTTTAATTAAAAGTGTACTTGTGCATTCAAAGGGTTCCCATCGTTTTTGAGGTAACTTCGTTACTAGCTTCATTTGTGTTACTCTTTTTACAGGTTTTATAGATTACTAGGTTTTGATTATTACTTAAAATTAACTTAAAAAAATATATTTTAGTTATGAAATTATGCTTTCCTCGCTAGTGCGTTTCTAAGTGTCTTTTGCGCGAAAAAAAAAACTTTCTTTGCTATACTTAATAAGTACATAATACATATTCATCTTTTGGTAAACGATCGAAACGATTTGGGTAACAAATGAAAAACATACAAATATCCGCATTAATATTAGTATTGCGATAACTATTTTCTTATACGACATGTCGCGAAAAGCTTAAAACGTAGTAAGCTTTAAGTAATTAAGTAGTTAATTTAAAAAAATAGCGTTGTTATCTATAGAACCTAAGCATAAATTAAAATATATCCATCAGAATATATAGCCTATTATAATTTACTGGAAAAATAATATCCTGATACATTCATGTGAGTCCGATTCACACTTGACCAATTTTTGTTTTATTGATATATATACTAGTACAAATTAGCAATAGAGATTCGTGTTGTACCATAATATTAATTATCTATGCACATATTCAAGCCGCCGATGATAATTCTGTTTAACGAACTGAAACACGCCGTGTATTTGGAATATAAGTTGTGGGTTAAATTGAATTTTATAGACTAGCGACTCACCCTCGCTCCGCTCGGGTTCGTCCCTAGTTACGTTTTAACGTTTAGCTCAGATATGAGATATTTATCCGCAGTAAAAAGTATCCTATATGTTGACCTGCATAACCAGCTATCATCATAATAAAGTTCATCAAAATCTATCTGGTTGTTTTTTCGTGGTGCAGTCAGACAGAAAGATAGTCAGACAAAAATTCTAAAAATTATAGATTCGGCCTCTGTATCGATATAATTAAGGTCTATTTCAATAAGATTTTCCAAAAAATATTTAATGTATAAATTCGGCTTAGTTAAAATTTTATTATATGTATAAATATTTATATATTATCTGTACCAACGTATGTACGTATATCACACTAGTATAATAAATGCAAAAGTTCGTATAAACTATTTGCCTTTGACAATAAATACATAGTTAAATAATAACGTCTTCCCGACCGATTTCCACGGTGGCCAATCTCACTGAGACTCTCTAGCGTAGGAGATATTATAGTGCACAAGTTTCCAAGCAGACACAAGTGCACTCTCTAATAATGTCCTTCTGACCGATTCCGGCCACGGCGGCCAATCTCATTGAGACTAGCCAACTGCGCAGGAGATATTATAGTGCACAAGTGTATGCGCAGACACAAGTGCACTCTCTATTCCTGTCACTCTCATACTCCGGTGGGACGACTACTCGACACGACCGGTGAGAGTTAAGGCGCAGGACCGACGGCTTTACGTGCTCTCCGAGGCATGGGTATGAACCACCAACTCCTCAAATCCGGGACGTTACTGGTACTTTCTTCATATAAAGACTTAATAACTTAATTTGGCCTGACCCGTGATTCCAACCCAGGTTCTCCGGATGTGCAGCCGTGTAGCTACCACTGACGCAACTATAGAAAACAATTATGAGTTTCTCTTCTAGGGTACTGAAGAGATGGAACAAAAGGATCTATTAAAGCTGACGTCCGTTTATTGCGTGTGAATGTTGACGATTGGATCAACCACGACGTACGATAATTGAATGACAATGAAATGTATGGAATACTTTTGTATTGCTGAAATAAAGTGCTCTTATAGCAAAATGATTGTTAGTATTTTATATGAGTGGTTAGAGTATATGCCTCAGATCGCAGATTCGAATCTTGGTGGGGGAAATTATTTTCATATCATAATTTATATAATTTTCTATAGTGTGTACGTTTTAGATATCCCACACAAATCTACGTTTAAGATGAAAGACGTTATAAGTCGCGTGATATCAAAGAAATAAATATAAATGACAGTAGAAATGCTTTTAAAGTTAAAGTAAATTGTTTTATCACTACATATTGTCAAAGTCTTCCGCCGCGTCTGCCTGTCTGTTTGCGATAAACTCAAAAACTACTGCACCGATTTTCATACCGTTTTCACCAATGGATAGAGTGGTTCTCGAGAAAGGTTTTAGTATATAATTTGTTAAGTTTTTGTATACATTAGCTAAAATATAACGATATTTGTTGGAGGTGTCGAAAAAAAATAAGCCGTTTGGGAGCTACAACGAATACGCTGCCTAAACCCTTTGAGATATAACAAAATAATGTATGGTAGAATTGTGTATCTTATATAGGTCTACAAATAAGTCCACGATGGCATGTCTATTTCTTAAGGATAATATACTATATCCATTTTAATAATTTAAAAAATAAAAGTTTGTATTGGGAAGCAAGCTAGGGACGAACCCGAGCGGAGCCAGGATGAATCGCTAGTATTAACTAAATACAGACTTAAAATCTATTTTGATTATAGGATATATCTAATATGTTTTAATTTTACAAAAATAGACATAGACATTGAGAAAACACGTAAGAATATGTTCTAAAGTGATTTTATAAAAAATGAAAACTACTTTAGTTAACATTAGCACTTTCTTTCTAACTTATTTTCTGTTTAATGAATTTGCCATATTAATAAAGTTATTTTGAAAATAAACAAACTACAGTTAGTACTTTTTTAATAGGACACTTGGACCGCGCTATTATTCAATTCACATCTGCGACCAACAATTCTATTGATTGCTTTGTCCTGGAAGAGTAAGCTTGGAATAAAAACTTGCGATACAATTATAGTGAAACCGATTTTGTTATTTTGTTATTTAGAAGAAAACTTATTTTATATATATATATATATATATATATATATATATATATATATATATATATATATATATACATATATAAAACGTTTCTTTAAAATTCTATAAGAAACTGTAATTGGGCTTAGTGTTTTTTTTTATTTGATATTTTATAATACTAATGATTTGCTCTTACTTCACTTAAACTTTTTTTTTAAAGCACATGTCGTTTTGGAGAATAGCTATTACTGAAGAAGAACGAATGATCACTGAAGAAATACAAATATATAATAATCTTTACCAAACTTTTTTTAGCAAACATTTTACCTAAAACGGTACACAGAATAGAAATCGCTTTAAAAATAATTATTTCACCTTTCAAGGTGGAATAAATAACTCTTCAATTTATTTAATGGAAATATCCATGAAAATAATTTACTCGTTAGAATTAAATTTTAAACCAGTTAATCGACGAAGAAATCGCAACATACGCGTATACCCATACTGAAAATCTTCTTTGACGCGGACGATCGAGAAGTAAACGTTTATTTGGATAACTTATTTCAAAGTAGAAATCTAATGAAAACTTTTAACTCACGTTCAGTATCACTAGTGTCGGATAGAGGCGGTTCATTGGCAACGTACTGACGGCCGCTGAGTAGGTTGCTCTCAACAACTGGACGTTTGTCTTCTAACTGCCGCCTGAAAGCTCGGTGATCATCCTGAAAGAGAAAATATAATATATTATTATTTCAATTAAAAATTATGTAAATACAAGCAAAACCCGCGGCTATGCTCGCGTTCAATCTACAAAAAAATCTGTTTGGCTTTATGTTATACAGCGATGTATTTATATAATATTGTTCATACAAAAATACTAGGGGGTTAGAAGGGTAAAAAATACTTTACGACCCGTTCTCATTCTTACCGAATATACAAAAAAAAATCAAAAATCATTAAAATCGGTCGAGCCATTTCGGAGGAGTGTGACCACAAACACCGTGACACGAGATATTTATATATTAGAAAATTACCAACAAGGTGCCTGACAGTAGTTTACGTATAACACTCTAGATTACAATTTATCTATCTGTCGCTCAAAACTTCCAAAGAAATCCTATTTCACAAGTTTTTCAGCGTTAAAGGTACGTGTGCCCATTGTGGAGCAGTGAAATATTAGGTTATAGTCCATCAAGTTAGTCAAATGTAGATTGGCAGATTTTAGTTCAGTTCTGTAGTTCGATTCTTTTTTATATATGTTTAGTGTGTGTGGGTGAATTATGCGTGTTCACTATAGTTAAGTATGCTGAGGGATAATCAAACGTCCAAAGTTATATATATATATATATATATATATATATATATATATATATATATATATATATATATATATTAATGACGATATAAATGACAAACGAATTGGTAGACGGTTACGGGACAACTGGGGTTCGTGGCGCGATACAATTGCTAATATAGTCAAAATGCACGCGTCAGCACTGCCACTACATATGTATGCAAGTTTCTTCACTATTATTTCCTTCACTGTAATATCAAGTGTTATCATTTGAAACTGGGACTTTTTTTTAATAAATTGTTTACTGAATTGTTTGGAAGACAAGTAAATCAATACTTAAAAGGTACAGAGAATAAAGCACATAGTTGTATGTCTCTTATGTATACATAATAAAATTCTCACCGAGTCAAATCTATACATTAAATATTTTTTGGAAAATCTTATTGAAATAATAATTATTATCAATACAGAAGCGAAATCTATCGTTTTTAGAATTTTAGTCTATCTGTTTGTCTGTCTGGAAAAGCATCACGAGAAAACCACTGGACAGATTTTGATGAAATTTGGTATGATGATAGCTGGTTATCCGGGTCAACATATATGATACTTTTTACTGCGGGAAAATATCTATCTCCGAGAAATCTATACTAATCATTAAAACGTTCGTTCGCTAGTTACAAATTACAGCATTATTTCAGTCTGTTTGTTACATTTTCACATTTAAATCGTTAAATTGATGTCAGTGGACGTTAACAGGGGATATCCGACATTATTCTTAGAATAGAAATGCTGTATGCCGTAATACAGGTCTCCTAGTACAGCAACAGAGGCTACCATATCTTTTGAGTCGACACAGCCTAATTTAAACTGAGCTTAAAAAACTAAGATTATTCTGTATAATAATATATGTATATTTGTTTTTGTATGTAATATTGTATACTGTTTTAGGTGTTTTTTTGTTCAATAGATTGTTATTATTAAAAAAAATAGAAACCGTTTGAAACTCGTTATAGAAGAAAATGTTTGATGATACAGTATATAATTTACCCCAGAGATATGAACAATTACCGAAGGTGAAATATTTGTGTACAGTAAAACTTACAATACCAACTATGTTTATTCAATTTCAGTATAAATTTCAGCCAGAAGTAGACAGGTAATGTGAAATATCGATTATTACAGCCATTGTCGTTATTCAGAATTTTCGCGTTTATCGCGATTTATCGCCTCGCTAGCAGAGAACAAATAGAAATATGTTTTTTGAAACTCAGTAGTATCATTATCTATACTGATATTATAAAGAGGAAAGATTTGATTTTTTGTTTGTTTGTTTGTAACGAATAGGCTGCGAAACTACTGAACCGATTTTTTGGTAAGAAGATAGTTTGAGATCCTGGGAAATATATAGGATAGTTTTTATCCCGGAAATCATCGCTTAAGGGTGTGAAAATGGAGATGAAAGTTTGTATGGGGAATCAACCTAGGGAAGAACTCAAGCGAAGCGAGGGTGACTCGCTAGTCATAAAGATTTTTTGAAATATTTGAGCGATTCATTATCTTGCTTTATTCATTCTACTACATAATCTATTTCAATACTTTTTCTTTTAATTTATTCGTTTAATTAATAAGTTAATTAAAATTTTCATTTCCCGTACCCGGAGAGATTGTAGTACCTCCATATTGTTATTTGTTTTGTGGCCATTACATGTATTAAAAAAGAACAATAATATGCTGTAAACGATTAAAAAACAGATTAATAAATATGTAAAGTTCCTTACATAAATAAAAGAAATGCTTGTTGGTTAGTTTTTCTTTTTTGCACCAACAGTTTGCCGTCTTATTTTGCTAATATATAGTTCATGGGCAATCAATAAGATACTTTTCATTCCGATATTTGAGGTAATTCCCCTACGATACAATGTTCATAATATAGTGAATCTCATCGAAAAATATTTTAAACTATAATAAAATATATATGTATGTCTATGTATCTATACATGAGCCATGTAAAATAAATCTTAAAACGTTACAGCAGTTACGGCTTGCCCGCCATTTTGCGGTGCGCTCGAAACCAAAATGGCCGAGAACGAATTTCGTCGGCTGATTTAACGCATTGTTGTGGCACGCGTTAATTGTTTACTACATGGCAATATCTCTATACAGATAATATATACATGTTCATATCTGCGAGTCCATATAGATTTTATGACTTTTGACTTATTTAATAACTAGCGACCTACCCTTGACTGTTTCGCTCGCGTGCGTACGTACACGGATTTTGTTCGCAATTTCATGGGTTTTAATTGTTTTGCGCGGAACCTAATCCTTTTTCTTAAATAAAAGTAGCCTAAGTTACTTCTTATAGCATCAGCTATCTGCCAGTGAAAGTCCTGATAAAATCGGTCCAGCCGTTTCCGAGATTAACCGAAACAGACAGACGGACAAAAATCTCAAAAATTGTGTTTTTCTTATAAGTAATTTAATAAAAAAACTGTTATTTTGTCATTACAAACAGACATTTCAATTCGATTTATCTGTATAGATTATTTATTTACTAGATAGAATTAACAATTTCTAAAAGCAGGTGAAACAAAAAGACAGATAATGTCACAGAAATAATATTAAAAAAACTAAACCTTATAGGCTTAGTAAAACAATTTCTCAAAATTAGAAACAATGTTAGTGTTGTATATATTACCTAGTTCTATCCCAATATATTAAATTTTATTATTACTAGCGACTCACCCTTGCTCCGCTCGGGTTCGTCCCTACTTACGTTTTAGCGTTTAATATCGATTTCTCAGAGATGAGATATTCTCACACAGTAAAAAGTATCCTATATATTGACCCGGATAACCAGCTACCATTATATCAAATTTCATCAAAATCTGTCCAGTGGTTTTTCTGTGATACGGTAGCAGGCAAACAGACAGACAGACACAAATTCTAAAAACTATGGATTCGGCCTCTGTATCGACAATAATGTCTATTTCAATAAGATTTTCCAAAAAATATTTAATGTACATATTCGGCTTAGTTACAATTTCATTATATGTATAGATTATATATTTTAATATTATCATATCAATAGACGTTACAAATACTACATTTCAAAAAAAAAAATAATAATAATTCCGATACAATATAATATTCAACATTCAGTTATTCATAATTCGAAATCATCGATACTCTTCCCATAATTTAAAACGATAAAAATTCCAAGTACAGAGCCATCGATTGTATACACTTGAACATACCAAGTTAACAAGTGGAGTTAAGAAAACAGTTCGACTTGAAGAGGACTAATCTGTATTTCTTTGCTATCGCAATCCTTCCGTTGTCTGTTTTTCTGCAAGTATTTTTATTACGTTCCTTCGAATGGCTCGAGAGGCAATCATTGTAATTTATATAGTACTGAGTACTCTATTTGTTAAATTTATAGAACAATTTATTCACTTTGCGTGATTTAATATCTGTTTGTATAGACAAAATTATTTTCTGTTATTAGTATCGCTAATCTATATCTATCTATACATATAATAAAACTGTAGAGGTCGAATGTCTGTACATAGAAAAAAAATGCTTAAAACCGAGTCAGAGAAACAAAATTTTGTGTTTCTTTGTCTGTTTGTCTGTTTGTATAGGCTAATCTTCGAAACTGTTGGACCGATTTAAATGAAATTTTGTATGGTGGTACCCTATATTCCTGGTCAACATTTTAGATACTTTTTATCCCGGAAAATTAAAGAATTCCCGTGGAATAGTTAAAAAACTACAGTAACTTATATAGCTTAGTACACAAAAACTACGGATCGGATTTTAATGAAACTTTATAATAATATAGTTCATACATCAGAATAACAAATTACTTTTTATCCCGGAAAAATGTACGGTTTCCGTGGGATTTATTTTTTGTTTTTGTTTCACCCTGGTTTTCCTCGGGTTCGCTTCTAGAAAAACTGAAACAAATTTATCCCACGAGAATCGTACTTTTTGCGGGATAAAAAGTAGCCTATGTGCTATTTCAAACTATAATCTATCTCTGTGCCAAATTTCATCCAGATCTATTCAGCCGTTCTGGCGCGATTGAGTAACAAACATCCATCCAAACTTTCAGAATTTATTGAACTAATTATTTAAAATCTAAACTTTCACAATTTATTATATAAGTAAAAATTAAGATACAATTGAAATAATACAAAAGTCCTCTAGTGACAACAATTTATGAAGTGCCTTCCTGTTGTCTTGTTCACTACAAGTATTTTCATTACGCCCATTGCATCGAGCTCTGTTAGACAAATTGCCTTAATAACCCTTAAGACATCGTACAATTCATAAGATCCCCTTCCGATAAACTAAAGATTTGAATAATATTTTTATTTAAAAATATATTACTCTACAAAAGTTTATTTCTGGTAATGAAACTGGTAACTCAGCATAAAACAATGGTTTTTTAGTTTTTGCAAAACTAGATTTTAGCAATTTTATATAACTACTATAGACTCACCCTCGCTTCCCTCCGTTTCGTCCCTAGGATGATTCCTTCGTACAAACTTTCATCCCCATTTTCACCCCCTTCATGACTGTATTACAAACATTCGTGCTCATCACACAAATGAATGCCCCCAGCGGGACTCGAACCCGCGGCCGATAGTACAGCGAGTAGCGTCACTACAAACTGAGCTAGACGTGTCATGTCGTGTCATCAAATAAAATAGAATGATTGAGTAATAGTAACCCACATTTAAGTAAGTTTTTGCAATATCTCATTATTTGTATGTATGTATTCAGCCCTTTTTAAGGTCCCACTGCTGGGCACGGGCCTCCCTTCAATACGAGGAGGATCATGCCCATAGTCCACCACGCTGGCCAAGTGCGAGTTGGTCTCATTATTATTCTCTCGTTATTTAGTGGATCGAAATAAAAGATAATTAAACATCACTCTTCGAAACACATTCTATCTATATATTATGTTGATCTGCTACAACTACTAATCAGTGAAAAATTGGCTAAAACAGGAATGAATATGTACACAAGTTAGATAATTATAATATGGGCCTTACTGTAACTGATACGTAATTGTTTCAAGCGGGAATCAAATCTGCGATATATTAGAATTACCTGTTGTTTTATAAGCGCATTGAGATCTCCTCGCGGGGGTGCAAGTGCGTTGAGTTCAGTCTCCTTGCGTATGACCCACTCAGTGAGTTCTCGTAGCGACAGAAGTAAGGCTGACCAATGTTCTGCATTGCTTTCTAGACGGTTCCTGGGGACAAATATTACCATATTGGTTATTTATTATAATAAAAAAACTAAAAACTTACTTTACATCTATACATATAATAAAATATTCTAACAGAGTCGAATCTGTACATTAAATATTTTTTGGAAAATCTTATTGAAATAATCATTATTATTGATACAGAGGCCGAATCTATAGTTTTTTGAATTTTTTCTGTTTGTCTGTCTGTTACCGCATCACAGAAAAAAACGTAACGAACACTGGAGGGATTTTGATGAAATTTGGTATGGTAATATTTGGTTATCAGGGTCAACATATAGGATCCTTTTTTCTGCCGGAAGATATCTCATCTGTGAGAAATCTATATTAAACGTTAAAACATAACTAGGGTCGAACCCAAGCGAAGCAAGGGTGAGTCGCCAGTTCATAAATATATTAAGGACTCGTCAAAACAAATCAAATAAGACCATAATCGAAAGGTTTTCTGGTGGCCATTGAAGAGTTCCTCTATTTACATGCTTCCTCCATTATCAGGTCATATCGTTGGTATCAAATTCTTAGTTTATCGTTATTACATATAACAAAATTTAAATAAATATGATAGTTAAAATAAGATTAAATGCAACTTCAAGATTTGCTTATATTATTAGGTAAAGAAAAGAAGAAGAAGAAGAAGTACAAACAGACAGAGAAACAAAAAAAAAAATCTGGATTTGTTCTATTTCTCTTCTTACATCCCCCTGACTCGGTTTTTAGCATTTTTTTTTCTATGTACAGACGTTCAACCTCTACTGTCTTATTACAAAAAGCGGTTTAACTAAAAAACCTGGTTTAAACTACGGTCTAAACAAAAATGGTATTACAAATCGTGGTTTTGCGATAAACCATAGACTATATCATGGTCTAACGCTAAACCTCGGCGACCCCTAGTTTAACGATGGTTTAAATCACTAAATCGGATCTGTCAAAGTTTCTCTTTTAGGCTATATCATCTTTTTCATTGTGTTGTGTTGTTTTATCTCGAAAATGGATATTAACATGGTCGATTTAATTGATATTGAGGATATTGAAGCAGCTGAGGTGTTGGAAATTCCACGCCGACATAACAGAAATCGTATTCGAGTCAATCCCATCGTGGAATTATCCGATGAAGATTTCAGGCAAAAGTATAGGTTTAATAAACGTTATGCAATGAAAATAGTAGACTTAGTACGAGAAGATTTAACTAGAGATTCTCGAGGATGCCCTGTGTCTCCCGAAATACAAGTGTGTTGCGCATTACGAAGCTGGGCTCGACATGAAGTAAGTAGATTCAAAGCATAGATTGCATTTACCAAAACATTAGTAGCAATATAAACTAAATTATGTCCAAACTAATATTTTATTTTTACTTTAATAGATCCAAGATGACACAGCCGATTTGCACGGAGTCTCACAACCTTTCATAAGCAAGATATGCAAAAAACTTGCAGAAGCCATAGCCCGAAAATCACATAGATTTATAAAAATGCCTGCTACATTGAGAGAACAACAGGAAGCGATGCAAAAATTTCGTAGAATTGCAAATTTTCCTACAGTAATTGGAGCAATTGACTGTACTCACATCAAAATAAAAAAACTAAATGATGATGGTGGTCAACTATATATTAACCGAAAAGGTGTTGCATCTATTAATGTCCAGGTATTATTGATTGTACATTTATGTTTTTCTTCCAAAATAAAGGAACAATGACTAGTCCACAACCCCGTCCCTAATGAGGTGTTGGTTATAGTGTTGGAAAATTGACTAACCCACCAAAAGGTTCACCCACAGTGTCCATGTGTATTGTGAATACTATACAATAAATAATAACAACCTGCCTTGGCTTGACATGGAATATGGATACAGTGGAAAAGTATAATTAAGATGTTTTGTGCATACAAAAAAACCTTTTTAAAATCTAGTAGTTTTGAAGGAGTGAGCAGACAAAAAGACACAAGTGGCCAATGAGTTTGTTCTATAATATGTACTGATAGTGAATACTTAGTCATGCTTATCTAAGAAATAAATACTAAAATATGTAACTATTGTTCCAGGTAGTTTGCGATGCAGATTTAAAAATCATGGACATTGTTACTAGGTGGCGTGGGAGTGTTCATGACTCACGAATATTTAGAGAGAGTCGTTTGAAGCAGCGATTTGAGGCTGGTGCATTCTCAGGCATATTGCTAGGAGACAGTGGCTATGCTTGCACACCATATTTGTTTACTCCGTTACTGCATACTACAACACCTCAAGAGGAGCGGTACAACAAAGCTCACATTAGCACCAGGAACACAGTGGAAAGATGTTTTGGGTTGTGGAAGCAGAGGTTCCGCTGTTTATTAAGAGGCCTTTACTGCGACATTGAAACTGCAAAAACAACAATTGTAGCATGTGCTGTATTGCACAATATTGCCATAGATATGAAGGAAGATGTGTTTAATAGTGGGTTTGATGACAATGACACACAAACATCTGCAGCAGTAGTTTTACATGGGGAAAACAATGTACGTGGAAATATAAGGAGACGGCAATTCATTGAAAGACACTTTTAATTAAAATAATATATTTGAAACTTAAAACTTACACAATACATAATTCTAATTCTTATAACATTTTACAATCATTTATATAACATCTTAAATTAAAAAAATTAACAATTTATATTTCTTATAACATTTTACAATCATTTATATAACACTTTAAATTAAAAAAAATAACAATTTATATTTCTTATAACATTTTACAATCATTTATATAACATTTTAAATTAAAAAAATTAACAATTTATATTTCTTACAACATTTTACAATCATTTATATAACACTTTAAATTAAAAAAATTAACAATTTATATTTCTTATAACATTTTACAATCATTTATATAACATTTTAAATTAAAAAAATTAACAGTTTATATTTCTTATAACTTTTTAAAATTCTTTCAACCATAAATTTCTCTTATTAGGAAAGTAGTACTAGAGTTCTTCCTTTCTTTCTAATAATTTTATTTCCAGTTCTAGTTTTTTTATTTTTAATTCAGCAATTCTAACATTGTACTGGTGCTCCACTTCTAGCATATCTAATTGTTTTTTTTTAAATTCACTGTTGGACTTCAAAATTGCTTCTTGCATTGCTTCTTTTCTGTAAAATATTTACTCTTTATATTTTATACTAATCAAATAATAAGAATATATTCTAGGATAATCTTTCTTACATGCTTTGAGGACCCTTTTTACTCAACTGCTTCCTACGAATATTCTGTTTTTTTCTAGGAGTACTCATTCCAACATTTACCATTGAGGTACCTGAAAGTATTTTAATTAGATATAGACGAATTATATAAAAAATCTTTATATATAATTCGTCTATTTATTTTTTGAATATTAAAAATATAGTTAAAATAAAGGAATACAATTTTATAATTTATAGATGAATTATTATTTTTACCTTGGTCCATTATAACTTCTATTACCTCATCATTGAATTCAGGAGGTGGTTCTGTGGTTATAAGAGGTGGTTCTATAATTATAGGAGAAAAGCCTGTACTAGGCCCAGCTGTAGTTTCACTATCTTGGGTGTTTAATTGAACCTACAAGTAAATAAAATAAATAAATAAAATAGCCTTTATTACTGAATAAATTGACATTTTACATTCACTTTTACTCATTTTATTCATTACTTTACATTTACTCTTTTTATTATTTAATTCAAACTATATTTTTATTATTAAATCCCTTCAAAATTACATTATTAATATTTCTATAATTTATGCTTTATTAACATTAGTTCACAACTTTTGTTCTTATTTACATGATATTATATCTTTAAAAAACATTGAACATGTGTTATTCTTAAATAGGATAATAGAAAACTTGATTCTTTTACAATACAATATGGTTAGTTCTGTGAACTGAGAAGAACTATGAAGAATTAGAAAATACTATTTTATACCTACAAGTACTGGTTATTAAATAAACTGTATATTAATTTAATCAGTGTTTTATAATAATAAGTAAAGAACATTATTATGCTTACATCTTTTTTTATTGCATCACTGTCATAGTCATTATATTCCACAACAAAATCGTGTGGAGCAATATCCATTATCGCCGTATCTTCCTGAGAAGGCGACTTGGGCTTTTCACCACCCCCCGTCTTCATTTGGTATTGCCTATGAGCCGACAAGTTAGCTTTAGCCGCAAGCTTCATTCTCTTCCATGCCAATTTAACTTCTCCCGCAGACCTATTCTTTCCCATGAGTTCATTAACTCTGAAAATATTTCAATAACATGATAATTTGCGTTGTTAACGGGTCACTTATTAATAAAAAAAACTAAACACTTACTTGTTTGCTATATTCTTCCACTCTTGAGCCTTTTTAATATTGGAAGAAGCTCTCGTGGATTTATCCTCAATTATGTGGCGTGATTGTGCAATCAACTCGCGTAGTATATCCTATAATATTTAAAATTTGGATAAGCCTAAAATCAATAAATTATAGACGGATTTCAAGTTCATCTAAGTAGTAAGTAATGTATGCTTACTTACTTTTTCCTCGGCACTCCAATTCTCAGATCGCTTTTTTTTTTGTTGGTCCATCACAATATTATTAAAATTAAAGATGTTAAAAAAAGAGACAATTGTTTTATTCTATTAATTATTTAAATTCCAAAGCTAAATAAACTTTGTTCAACTTTCAATGGTTTTGTTTATTGTTATGTTTTCATAAAACGCGCGAGAATGTTACGTTTCGATACACGTAGTACTTGGATGTATTTTTAGAAATTAATACAACATTAAGTAATTTGCTTAAACCTAAACAAAACTGCAATAGACGAAATAACTAAATAATGCTTATATCCATGCAAAACAACCAGGTCTCAATATTTTTAACACTCCTAAACATCAATTTATTATCAAAACATTTTCTTTTCTGGGCATACGGAACGTTGCAATAGAATGACATCATGGTGAATGAATAATATTTGTATTAATCTGTGGTTGATATATAAACAATGATTCAAATGACGGTACTAAGAAGACCACGGTTTTTTTATGTTTTGTAATACGAACAAATTTAGACCATGGTTCTACAGATAAGCCTGGACTTGATAGTACAGGTTTAAACCAAGGTTTATTTAGTTTTTTGTAATAAGACTGCTACAGTTTTATTATATGTATAGATAATAAAATATGTTTCAGAGTGGAATAATTTATATTTAACGCGATTTTAAAATAACTTTTCATTTGGTGGAATTTAGATCATAGATGCTATTAGTAATAAAATTCCATAAAATATTTTAGTAATTTTGGCTGCCGTACGCGAAGTCGCATTGTTGAAAATTGGCCGACGCTCAGCTCCTTAATATGTTAAGTCGCGGATCTACGAGCGTATAGTGATGGCGGCTGAGTATCGATTACGTTTAAAAAAAAATACCAATCGAATTGGGAACCTCCTCCTTCTTGAAGTCGGTTAAAAATACTGTATCTCCATTAGGATTTCTTTACAGAATAGAAACAAAAAACATACTGGTTTAATTTTAGAGGAATTTAGACCGTTTAATTTTTCCGCAAGATACAGAGAATGTTTCGACACAGAAAATCTCTAACGACTATTTATGATTCGACCCGGGACTCAAACCTAGGACATAATTTTTTTTTTTTTTGGAAAACAAACAGTATTCAAAACACTTACGGAAAATACATAAAAGACTGTTCACACACCAATAAAGTTTCCACTAATATACATAACATGTTAATAAGCAGTCAAAAAGAGGAGAAAAAAATAGCAAAAAGCTTACAAAACCTTATAAAAAAAAACTAATTAAAACCAAAAACTAATTATTGCTAACCTAAATGAAATTATAATCACAAGTATTCTCTAATCTACGGTCGTATATGCTAAATACTAGTAATAATAATTGTTATTAAATAATAATGACGTTTATTTACTGCTGTCAACACCAAATACAACTTTCTTTTAATCTTTGACCGAAAAATGTAATATGTATGATAGGTGTCGAAATCAATTGATTTATAAGTAAAAATTCTTAGCACTCACATGCACGTGGGTCGAATCAATAGATAAAGCCGCAGGCATTCATTCTACAAATTGAAGTAACGAATATATATCATATTTAAATGACGACATAACTTGGCGTCTGTAGATGAGCTAACGTTTATTTAAGACTAGCGACTCACCCTCGCTTCGCTGGGGTTCGTCCGTAGATACCTTATAACGGTTAGTATGGAATACATAGACTATGTACAATAGTCTATGTATGTATACATATATATATATATATATATATATATATATATACACATACACACATATATACGTACATAGGTATGATGAGTTTTATATCCCTTACTTGATAAATGATTCATTGCCCATACAAAGTTCCACACCCGTTTTCATCGTCTTAAGGAATGATTTCCGGGGTAAAAACTATCCTATGTCCTTTCCAGGGTCTCCAACTATCTCCATACCAAATTTCGTCTAAATCGGTTCAGCGGATTAAGCGTGAAAAGGAGACAGACAGACAGACAGACTGAGTTACTTTCGCATTTATAATATTAGTATGGATTTAGAGGCGATAATAATCAGCTCGATTATTAAAATAAAAACTGCAAAATAGCTAAATATCGATATTTGAACCATCACATTCCTATACAGTTGTATAAATCTCGACCTTTTCAAAGAATTTTGTTCTGGCACCGTTTTAAGCTTTAAGTTACGAAGTTAAATATGCAATTAAATTAAGCGTGTAAGTAGAAAGCCAGTTAAGATTTCACCAAAACTTCGTCATTATAACACTGCTCGCGTTTAAGGATGATTTCAGCAAGATTTTACTGTCTACAATTATATATATATATATATACAGTAGCGCTCAAAAGTATTTTGACAACATAAAATTCATTATTATTCCTCTTAAAATAAAACACTATCGGACAGTGTCTTGAGTATAGTGGAGAGCATTATAACTACGATTATTTGAACGTCATGTTACGACTTGTTTCGACTTGTCACTTTGTGCTGCCTGACGAATGTGACTTTCAGCGAGCTCAAAAGTATTTTGACACGCAGTTTGCTCCGTAAATTCGTGGATGTTACTTGCTTCTTTCTTCTGATTTCTACTGATATTTACTTACAGTAATTATTTCAATATGCCGAAATGTAAAGAATATTCCAGTGATTTTAGAAAAGCCGTGATAAATGCGCTAAAGCAAGGATTGAAACAAATCGAAGTGGCTCGTATTTTAAAAGTGTCTCGTCAGCTTGTTAGTGCATGGAATAAATTGTATAATAAACGAAAGACTGTCGAAAATAAGCCTCGCAATGGACGTCCAAAAAAAACGTCTCCTTAAGTCGATCGTATCATAAAAAAGTTATCAACAAATGATGTTCGCAAGTCGGCTGTAATGATACAAAGAGAATTGAAAGAAAAATATCACGTCGACATTCATGTTTCCATTGTCAAACGACGCTTGAAATTCTTTGGATTACATGGACACAGACCGACGAAAAAGCCTTTAGTATCTACGAAAAACCGGAAGGCCTGACTTGCGTTTGCAAAACGGCACATATCATGGTCAAGTTCAGACTGGTCTAAAATTTTGTGGAGTGACGAAAGCAAATTTAATTTAATGTCTTGTAACGTCGTGACAAGTCTTGTCATGTCATGACATTAAATTAAATTTGCTTTCGTCATTCCACAAAATCTTAGACCAGTCTGAACTTGACCATGATATGTGCCATTTTGCAAACGCAAGTCAGGCCTTCCGGTTTTTCGTAGATACTAAAGGCTTTTTCGTCGGTCTGTGTCCATGTAATCCAAAGAATTTCAAGCGTCGTTTGACAATGGAAACATGAATGTCGACGTGATATTTTTCTTTCAATTCTCTTTGTATCATTACAGCCGACTTGCGAACATCATTTGTTGATAACTTTTTTATGATACGATCGACTTAAGGAGACGTTTTTTTTGGACGTCCATTGCGAGGCTTATTTTCGACAGTCTTTCGTTTATTATACAATTTATTCCATGCACTAACAAGCTGACGAGACACTTTGAAAATACGAGCCACTTCGATTTGTTTCAATCCTTGCTTTAGCGCATTTATCACGGCTTTTCTAAAATCACTGGAATATTCTTTACATTTCGGCATATTGAAATAATTACTGTAAGTAAATATCAGTAGAAATCAGAAGAAAGAAGCAAGTAACATCCACGAATTTACGGAGCAAACTGCGTGTCAAAATACTTTTGAGCTCGCTGAAAGTCACATTCGTCAGGCAGCACAAAGTGACAAGTCGAAACAAGTCGTAATATGACGTTCAAATAATCGTAGTTATAATGCTCTCCACTATACTCAAGACACTGTCCGATAGTGTTTTATTTTAAGAGGAATAATAATGAATTTTATGTTGTCAAAATACTTTTGAGCGCTACTGTATATATATATATATATATATACATATATGCATGTTTATAGTACTCTAATCGATTTAACCAGAAACTTCAATACAATAATTAATATAATATATTAATTTACACTTAGGGATCGCATATTTTCTTAAATATAGAACTACCCTTGACGCAGTAGAATCTAAAAAACCGGTTAACAGTTACCAATTTACACTGCACTCCGGTTATTTATTTGTTTATTTATTTATTTAGTAAAACATACAGCTTTTATATTACATATTAATAGAATTAATAACATATACATTAGCCAAAACAGTTTTCGAACGTAAAAGAGAAACAATGCAAAGATAGATCAAGTCAAGAAATGGTATCTATTTACATAAAGTAAAAATAAATAAAAACAAAAAAGAAACTCTAATCCAATATCAAATCATCATATCAGAACAATATGATTTGCTTAATTGCTTTTAAACACCCTATTCTATAACAAGCGCTTAAATTTTAATTAAATTTAAAACAAACTTGAATCCATTTTCCATATGTTACACCGCAAAAACCTCGTAACTTTAAAAATTATTCGTTCAAATACAGCCTTGGGGGAGTCCCCATGCCCGCATACCTTAAACCCGTCAGGGGATCAAAGAGCTGACCGCTGGGGGTCCGCCACCTGTTTCCTGACCGCGAAAACTCACACTCATGTAGCAATATGTTTATATCCATATTGGCATGCGGTTATATTATCTCTACTTTTATGGCTGGAGCTTATGAATTTTGAATTTACTTTGGGTTTTAGAGTATTTAGTTTGAAGACTAATACAATACATTTGAATATTATTATTTTCCATAGTTACATTTTAACGTTTAGTATAGATTTCTCAGATATGAGATATTTTCCCGCAGTAAAAAGTATCGTATATGTTGACCCGGATAACCAGCGCATCATACCAAATTTCATCAAAATCGGTCCAGTATTTTTCTCGTGATGCGGTCACAGACAGACATACAGTTATAAATTCTAAAAGCTATAGATTCGGCCTCTGTATCGATAATAATAACGATTTCAATAACATTTTCCAAAAAATATTTAATGTACAGATTCAACTCAGAATTTTATTATATGTATAGATATAGATGTATTGGATCAATCGATTTGAATGAAATTCGGAAAGGAGATAGCTTAGCACATTTTCCACTTTTGAGACATATTACACTATGCGAGCGGGGCCGTAGCTTAAAACTAGATTTGATATGTTTCCAGGGTTACATTTTATTAGAAAGTAGCATTTCCCGTGGCTCCGCCCGCGTTCAGATGATCAAAAACCAAATTCTTAAGTTTTACACATTAGTATACTCTTACATATATCACTTTCGTTGCGCACCGTATGATTGGTAAATAATGGCAGAGATTGACAATGCCACAAAGGTTCCTCCGTCAATCTCATATTTGATTTAGTAATATTGCACTTTTTGTTTTAGCAATAACATTTATGTAAGTCTATACTACTGTTTTGTATGTTTATTTAATTTTGGGCAATAAACTCTTAAACTACGGAATTAATTTTAATCATTTTTTACTAATAGACAGCCAGCGCCCTCCCCCCTCACGACCGCCCCGCCCTCGCCTCGAGCTGAGAGCGCGCTCACCCATAGTCCGCGTAAAGTTAAATATGTATATTTTAAAACTATGATATCTCCTAAGATATTCATTGAAATCAAATGATGTCAAGGGCAATTTTGTTCAAAATTAAATACTTGTTATGAACAACATATTTATTTGGATAAGTATTAATATCATGTATATAAAAACACCTTCGGAAGTAATGCATTATTTTAGAACAAAGTTGATTACTATAAAAAGGGTTATATTGAGTCAACCTTAAAAGATAGATATATGCTGTCGTGGACTTTTTTTAGAACTTTTAAAGGGGAACAATTCCGTCATACACTATTTTTGCGTAACTTTAACCGTTTACGCAGCGCACGCAACGGAAGCTCTCAAAAGGAATCATTTTTTCCCGTTTTTGCAACATTTTTCATTTATGCTCCACTCCTATTGGTCGTAGCTTGATGTTATATAACCTAAAGCCTTCCTCGATAAATGGACTATCCAACACAAAAAGAATTTTTCAATTCCAACCAGTAGTTCCTGAGATTAGCGCGTTCAACCAAACAAACAAACAATCAAACAATCAAACAAACTCTTCAGCTTTATAATATTAAGTATAGATAACTGCAGATATTTGATGCTAACTGCTGCGTTTGCTGACGTTTTCAACAGTTTCCGCTTAACACATTTCGTTTATACATGAACTGTCAATTCTAATAATAAATAATAAATAAATGTTGGGACATCAACACGCTGCACCATCTAGTTTCATGGTAAGCTATAAGGCCTGTGTTATGGATACCAGATAGTTGATACACTACACATATAACTTTAAATACATACAAATTATAAATATAAACACCCATGACTGGAGTACAAACATTCGTGCTCATCACACAAATGAATGCCCCCAGCGGGACTAGAACTCGCTACCTCTGGCACAGCAAGTAGGGCCACTACAAACTGAGCCAAACATGTCGTCAATTCTGTCAGGACACACTCTGTCAAAGGTCGAGAGACTAAGGATAATCGTAAAACATTTGATAGAGCAATAAAAACAAAATTGCCCATATTTATAAAATATAGTGTTCCAATACCAGTGGAAAATCAAATTTAAATCAACATAACTACTATTACTTTTACAAGCTTTTGATTCACAAAGATGAAAAGTATACGATTTAATGAAGGATATTAAGTAAATAATAATCAAGCAGTGTTTATATTAGCTAGATAAATATTTATGAGTTTTTCTAAGTTCAGAACACTTCTACCGATGCAATTTAAGCTTCTATTGGCATAAAACGTCTTCAGAATCATCTAACGCACACATAATTTTTACAACTCATATTGTTAGTCCTCAAATAAATATAAACATGTAATATCTTTTACGTCGTCGTAAAATTGTACAATAAAAATGTCCGCACAATCCTATTTTTATATCACTATGAAATCACTAAACAGCCTTCTTTATGACGCATCGTATGCTAACTAGATAAAGTTGTATTGTGCGAGTATGTATGAGCCAGAGTCACTGAAGCTTAGATACGTCATTCCATATTATATAGTTAAATAGATTTTTTATCATCAGTCTGATTTTTTATAACATGACTGGAGAGTCACCCTCGCTTCGCTTCGGGTTCGTCTCTAGACAAAAACAACTATCCCACGGGAACCGTACATTTTTCCGGGATGATTTATAGCCTAAAGCCTTCCTCGATAAATGGACTATCCAACACAAAAAGAATTTTTCAATTCTATCCAGTAGTTCCTGAGATTATCGCGTTCAACCAAACAAACAAACTCTTCAGCTTTATAATATTAGTATGGATGAAGTAGGTTAAAACGCAATATAATTATTTCATACTAGCAGAACTCCCGACTAACCGACTAAGTACAAAAAAACTATCTCTTCTTTCCCTTCCCTTTACAATAATGTATGGAAGCCCGATTTGTTGACATTTATGATTACTGCTCCGCTTCCTTGGGTTATAGCATGATGATATATAGCCTATATCCTTCCTCAATAATTGGGCTATCTTATGCAAAAATAATTTTTCGAATCTGATTAGTAATTCCTGAGATTATCGCGTTCAAAACAAACAAACATCTTTATAATATTAATATAGATAATAAAAACGCTCTATCCGTCACCACACCCTATAACTTTTATATGCATTTGAAGGGCAATAAAGTAGATCTATCTTATCTCTGCACAGCGCTGCTACTGCGTGTAAAGTCGTAAAACAGTTTTATACTCCAATATTCATTATATGTACATACGTTTGTTGAAAAGCAATAAAGAAATGTTACATTTTTAGTTTTTGTGATGTTTGCTAAAATTAAATATTTTAAGGTTATTTAAAGTTCAATGATTTCTTTAAATTCGATACGTTGGTAGATCTATACTATGGATTGTTTAGATAAGAATAGTTAGGAGAAATTTTAGTATGTAATGATTTTGTACGTTAATGTACACTTTATATATAGTTGTTTACTCTGATTGATTCATTAGCACCTAGATCACATCACTGGATCAAGCAGATTGAAATGACATCATATTCCTTTAGTTACATATACCTATGTAGTAACCGCTTAGTGACATTTTTCATGCAGAGATACGTTATTTCAATAAAATTAACTCAATAATTGTATAAAAATTAAGAATATTTAAATGAACGGAGTCAAGTACATCAATTGTCAAGCCAAGCTTAACTATTATGTTAAATATTCTTTTTCAAAGCAAAAAAATCGTTAGAATGTTCCCAACATGATATTACAGCACCAGAAATTCTTTTCATATATCGACTTAAGACACGCAAAAGATATAGATGCATATTAATTTATAAAGCTATTGCTTCTGTTTAAGGAAAACATCGTGAGGAAATGTACATGTCTGAGAGAACCTAACATGTTGTCGAAAGACCTGTGATGTCCGCCAACCCGCACTTGACCAACGTGGTGGACTATGGCCTGATCCCTCTCTTATTTAAAGAAAACATCGTGAGGAAATCTGCATTTCTGAGAGAACCTAACTAGTCTTATTATAAACTAAATAAATCTTGGTTTAAACCTGTACAATCAAGTCCAGGCTTATCTGCAGAACCATGGTCTAAATTGGCCAGCGTGGTGGACTATATCCTGATCCCCCTCTTATTGAAGGAAGGCCTGTACCCAGCAGTGGGATGTTAAAAAATCTGAATACAAACTACACGAGCGGAACCATAGGTAGACTCTAGTATTATATATTAATACGTCTTCCAAACATTTCGTTTACATGAATTTTGTTAACAATTCAAAAAATGCCTGCTTTGGTGCTTGCTCAAAGGTTGAATAGTTGGTCGAATAATTATTTTCATTTTTCTGGCGGTTATCACGTTTAATATTGAAAGTTTAATGGGAAAAGTTTGGGTTCGAATTAAAATTTATTTTTAGAAGGAAGCTTAACATATAGTTGATTGAAAAATAGAAGATTTTAGTATACCTTTTACTTCGACTATGACACGCAGAGACGACTCGGTCGTGTTGTTTTCAATAATAATAATAATTAATACTAGCGACTCATCCTCGCTTCGCTTCGGATTCGTTCCTAGTCGAAAAGAAATGTATATTACGGAAACCGCACATTTTTCTGGGATAATATGTTAGGATTAGTAGTTCCTTAGATTAGCGCGTTCAAACAGACAAAAACACAAACAAACTCTGCCTCTTTATAATATTAGTACAGATAATTAGAAACTAAATATGTTGGCTAGCTTCACTTTTTACATTAGATTATACAAAATATTATTTTATTTAATATTAGCAAAATACATGGTTGTAGTGCGAAAACTAGGCACTTAGTAAATATGATTATTTTTATTAAAACGCTGCACCAAAAGCAATTATGAAAAAGAATTGGGAATTACAGATAGATTTTTATTTTCAAACTTATAATATGGGGCTAGCCTTAAACCATAGACTATTCATTAAACAAAAAACACCAACCATGAAAACGACTCAAAATGTGGAAAAATATCTTTATTGTATTTTTTGTGCATAGAGTATTACCTATTTTTCGAGATCGATCAAAAATGAGAATCAATTTCCGTGATATAAAATTAAAATACTTTAGTGTATATTTCTACGTATGTATCTATTATATATGTATATCTGTTCTATAAATATATAATATTAACTGTACCGTCCTACTTACGGTTTCATTAATCCTTTCACCAGAGGTTGTCTGTAAGAAAATGCTCATAGCAATAAGACCGCCTTTGCATGCCTTCTGTTATCTTTCTTTTTCTTTTCATTTTATGTATTATCCTCGTGTATGCAATAAAGTATTAATAAACAAATATGTAAATAAATAAAATAATACTTTAATATCATCGAGCCAATGTGAAGTAGCATAGTAGAGCTGTAATTGCGAGCAAAACAAGTTTTGATGAATCCAGCAAAATACAGTTAGTTACTGTACAGTACGTACAATACTATAAAGAAAAAAATTTTTACGTAAAAATATCAACTATTTTAACTTCAACAGACAAAGATTTATCCCTAACATTCTTTCAATACAACGAATATTTCAAAACAGTCGACTAAAAATGGCCTACTGAGAGGAAATGAAATTTCTGACAGATATTTATCGACCCTTCAATGTACGCTGCTCGCCTGCAAATTACCTAATTTGGTCCCTGCTAATTGAAAAGTTACAAATGTCATCCCACGAAATATCAGAAGAGTATTAAAATGTTTGTTAACATAGCGAAATACGAGTTGTGTAAAAAGGAATGTCCATCTTAAGAAATATTTGACATATTTGGGATTACTTAAAAACATCATTCACACTTTAATTCAATTAGAATTGAATTGAATATTTTGGCCCAAGTTAAAACTGCTAAATTTCTTACCGTTCAAACTCATTCGTGTCTTCCTCACAATACGTGATACTGGCAGAATGTATTGCGTCACAACGCAACTCTAAGCCACTATATGAAATAAATAAATAAATAAATAAATATTTTATATAGAGACCACAATATGGTAATTTAGTTTATAGTTTAATTTATAGGCGATTTAGCAGTTCAGGATTAACCTGTAATCTGTACCTTGATATATCATGGAAAATCAAGTAAAATGGATTCAAATTCCAGTCAAAAACCCAAAAGATTACACTTATGGTGAAGGAAAACGTAGTGAGAAAACCTGCATGTCTGAGATAATTTAGCAAGATAGATAATATTTTAGTTATGTTAAGCTCAACTTTATAAGCTATTATCTGCTTGTAACAAAAACACTGTATTCGTTTCTAATTCCAGACAATAAAATATTCATACATCCATCTAACAATATCACACATAACATTCATAAAGGGGCATTAATTTACATTTTATAACGTTACAACACCGCTTCAGGCGACAATTGCATTTGTTTTATTTTCAAAACTAACGAAAAAACTGTTCGAGCCAGCTTTGTTCTCGCTAACGCAATCTGTCATTTTGAGAGTGAAAAGCGACTGTTAAAAATGTGTTTGGTAACGCGTTTTATTCACGATTAACGATTGCTCGAGTTTTTAACGTCCATACAGCATAAAAGAGTAATGTCAAGTACTATTACTGGTTAGGGCCCATGGTTTTACACTTTTCGAACGAGCCTCGTATTTGGATGAAAAGAGAAAGATTTTATGAATTTTTAATAACTTGTTTTTAGCAGTCTAGATTTTCACAAATGAACAAGAAAGAAAATTACAAAATATACTTAATTATATATACAAAACAAATGTACACTTAGTTATTACTGTACAAGTCATGTCCGTGTGGAATAGTGGCAAGAATGCTAACCGCATTCCCCCATTGAATGGCAATGCCGATTCTTTGGACGAAAAATGCGCCTCCTCTCTAATTAATTAATTAATATTACTTTTGGATATATATATATATATATATATATATATATATATATATATACTAACTGACCTAAGAAATTCTAATACTAAGGATGCTGAATTAGAGATAAGTCAGCATAAGATACAAAGCTTATAATACGTAACCGCTCGTATGAAAGGTTACATCAATAAATAGTAGCCTACGTGTTAATTTAGGATGTAAGTTGCTCCTCATTCTGAAATTCTCAGAAATGTGTTTGAGGATAGTTTAAAAGCTTATTTTTCTTTTGTTTTACTGACAACCAAATTTTTTTTAAGTTGAATGGTTTTTAACGCTTGCCTAAGCTTGTAAGTTAACGATCATAAAATGTCCCTTCTTATTATACCTTATTCGATTAATATTATAAATGCGAAAGTTTGTGAGGATGTATGGGTGTCTGGATGTATAGATGTATGGATGTTTGTTACTCTTTTACGCAAAAACTACTGAATGGATTTTAATAAAACTTTACATTAATATAGCTCATATATCACAATAACACATAGGCTACTTTTTATCCCGGAAAAATGTGCGGTTCCCGTGGGATCGGTTTGTTTTTGTTTTTCACTAGGGACGAACCTGAGCGAAGCGAGGGTGAGCCGCTAGTAAGAAATATAACTCTAAGCAGATTGAAAGTCTTTATAATATTGAAAAGTTATTATCCCTTTAGACGTAAAGTAAAAAGTTTGTTTTGTTTGTTTCGATGGAAGTACCGATTAAAGCGTTCTCAATACATCATTGAACAAATAAATCGGAAAAATTAAAAGTAAACAGTTATTTAAAAAGACATTTTATTTATAATCTTTAAGAGTCCATCTTATTCTTAATACGTCACTATAGTGGCAATATAAATAAGCTCAAACGGTCGAATTAGCAACCCAATATCTAAACTTCGTTAGCCCCCGGTGATCAGTCAGACCGCGGCTAAGCCAATTACGATGCTGCTGTAATTGATATTAAGCACCGTTCGATACCACTCCGCTCTCAATCGCTTTAAACGAATCAGCATAACGCTATCTTCCTATAATTCACGGTTCGCTTTGAATTTAAAGTTAGTGGAAAATATGAAAATCACATAGTATAACAAGGGCGGATATTTCATTGATGGAATACCTAAATTAAATTATATATACACTAGCGACTCACCTTCGATCTGCTCGTGTTTTTCACGGTTAGTATAGATTTCTCAGAGATGAGATATTTTCCAGCAGTAAAAAGTATCCTATATGTTGACCCGGATAACCAGCTATCATCATACCAAATTTCATTAAAATCTGTCCAGTGGTTTTCTCGTAATGCGTTCCCAAACAGACAGACAGACAGACAAAAAATTCTAAAAACTGTAAGTTCGGTCTCTGAAAATAAAAGTGAATAATCGACCTATTTTATTGTAATAGTTGAAAATTTATTTTACGTTGCTGAAAATTAGATTTGAATTATTGCAAAATAAATATAATAGTTCTAACTGACCTGATAGCCATACTCTTGGCTTTAAGATGATGCCACCTTTGATTCATCTCATCCAGCCGTCTCTGCAGCATCACGGCATCTTCTTGCGAGGAGAGCGACCCCAGCAGCCTCCTCCCCGTGCCAGTGAGCGATGCGTAGACATCCCGATGAGTTTCTATCTCTGATTGTAAATCCTGTAACAAATGAAAATGTTGTTATCAAAAGAAATCTTAATTAAAAAAAATCTCGGGAAGGCTAAAGTAGCATTTCTGTCGACAATTTTTTACGCACTCTATTGATTTTATGATAAACTTTTGGAAGATTTTATTTTTCAACCGACTTTCAAAAAGGATATATATATATATATATTAACAGTGACTTATGTTTTGCTTCAGGTCATCATATTCTGTGTTCTAAATTTCATACAAATCCGACTGGCTCTTTCACCATACAATTTCTGTAATGTTGTAAGGCGGTTTACATTGATATATTTTATACTATAACCCTTAAGGATCGCAGCGTGACCTGAGCATGAGTTGAACCCGCTACCTATGACGAAGAGATAATGCAAATATCGAAGGTCTAAAATGAACATTAGCTATAAAACAAAAGACAAAATCAAACATAAAAAACCTGAAAACTTTTTTCATCATAAAAGCTTAAAATGTCTTTGCTTTCATCATTGATTCTATTGTCATAAAATTTTTGAGGAGATTCGTTGAAAGAATTCGGGATGAATTAAAAAAAAATTTTGTTTACTCGAATCAGCTCTGCAGACCTATCCGAAAAGCTATCTAGATCTATCTATCTAGATGGTTTATTATTAATTATTATCAATGTACTCTTTGTTATTAATATAAAATATATTTAATACTAGCGACTCACCCTCGCTTCGCTCCGGTTCGTCCCTAGCTCGCTTCCCAATACAAACTTTCATCCGAATTTTCTAAGTTCCTGCGCAATTTTCTTATTTTTTTTTAATGTAAGACCAAGGGAAATATGGATTCATTTATATATATATATATATAGGTTAATTTGGGCAAACCATAATTAAGATAAAATCAACATTTTTACCTTCTCTTTGAAATATTACTATTTTTTATAAGTGTGCAATTTCTTTTGAAAAAGACTGCTGCCACCGAGTGTTGGATAAACATTTTTGACTATGACCTAGAAAGCAGTTTCAATAGCTTATTTTAAATTGTTGCGTATTGAATGTAATGTTTTATGCTTTCAGGTTTCAGATTCTTTTAGAAGAGCGAGTTTCCGTTTTCCTCGAATTACAAACACGAGATGAATTGCAAATTAGAAGTTCTACCTTCTAAAAGATTGTACAGTAAAAAGTGTACCTTAAAGATTCTATCTATACATATAATAAAATTGTGACTAAGCCGAATCTGTACATTAAATATTTTTTGGAAAATCTTATTGAAATAGACATTATTATCGATACAGAGGCCGAATATATAGTTTTTAGAATTTTTATCTGTCTGTCTGTTACCACATCACAGAAAAACCACGGGAGGGATTTTGATGAAATTTGGTATGGTGATAGCTGGTTACGAGGAGTGGAGTGGAGTGGAGCGAGGGTGAGTCGCTAGTATTCTATAGAACAATAATTTATAGTAAGTTGTGTATTTCAATTCAAAATATGTATTTAGGTTACTTAAAAAATAAGAAATATACGAATATTGCCATTTGCCTTACACTTTAAAATATAATATTGTGTTACTTAAGTAATTTAGAATTTTTAATTTTTAGTAGTAGCACTTGTGACAAGAAAAGTGATGGAAATAAGTTTAGATGGATGGAGAGGAAGAGGAAGACCAAAGAAAAGATGGATAGATTGTGTGAGACAGGACATAAAAGAGGTGAATGATGAGTTGACGAGTAATAAGGAGAGTGGAAGAGGAAGACGTACTACGCCGACCCCAAGTAATTTGGGAATGATGATCAACTTTTAGTAATTTCTGAGTAGGTGTATTTTTTTTAATTAAAAAAAACAATTAGTAATATTTGATTAAGGAAATAATACCAAAAGTTACAAGTCTACTTCAGGTGATATCTCAAACAACGGCTAGTATCAACACTATCACTGAGCATACGCAAGTGATGGTGAGTGTATCAAGTTAAGTCAACAATAGATTCAATTTGGCCGAAGCGAGCAAAACCTAACAAATAAACAGCACGAACTAGGATTCTCAGTCAGAATCGGAAAGTAAACAAACAGCAATCAGTCCGCAAATATCTGCATGATCAATTAATGGCAAATTGAATTTCCACTACGTAAAGATATACAATTGGGGCCACGAGGTCACTCTTTGTGCACAAGATTATCCTTTAGGCTGTTAAAGCCTTTGTGACTGGACCTCTTGATTGTGATTGGATTTGGATGGTTTTTAATAAAAATATCTTACATTTTAATAATACGTTGGAACGAATAGCTTAGTTGAATAATTGGATTATTTAAGAGCTTGGAATCGATGCTTTTTTAATTTAATAGGTGATTAATTCTGTTATTGAAAGAGAAAATGAGTATTGAATGTGCAAATTTTTTTGAGATTGTCTCAACCCATTGAGTACTATATAAATATTCCTCTAATGGACAATATATTGTAAGCAACGAGCCCGATGGGATTTACCACCCGCAATATAAACAGAAGTTTGAACATTTTCGATTTTTCCTATTTTTAAAAAATCCACACTTCCTTATAAGTTTTCATCCCTTATTTAATACATTGAGGTTGCATTTTCTAAAATCAGACAGAAGTTTTGTGCAAATTATGTTACTCGATTCAATGTTCTTGTTAATGGCTTTAAAGCGTACCAGTTGAGCACAGATTACTTCGCACATATCAAGTTATGCTTCTGGAACCATCAGTTTTGATTAGTTGTCTATGTGTTATTCTTAGTTATAGTTATTATTTAGAGTAAAATAATATTAAGTAGATACAAAGGCTTTATGCAGTGGTAGTCCAGTGGTAACGCGCTCGCTTGGGTAACCGAGTGAAGCGGGTTCATATTCTGGGTCTCGCATTACTCGGGTATGTTTGTTGCCATGGTAATCGTTGTTATTGTCTGACAAATGATATATAATATTATATTCTTTCCTTAAATGATATTCTATAAATATAAGATTGTAATATGAATAATATGCGTTATTTTTAGTATCTCACCTATACTAATTATTTAAAACATAAATTGAATTTCATAAAGAGTACCGATAACCTACAGAAGTTTTACTTCTTGCGCGTGTACACATCCATACACGCACTCATTAATTTTTTCTTTTTTTTTCTGTTGCTTTAAGTAACTAATTATAATAGTGTCTTTTTTTTTAATAATTTATAGTGCTGTTAATTTTTAAATGCTCCGTGTAACTGTTTATGCATGTCGTGGTTACCTATAAATATGATAACATTTGGATTTAGACCTCCTTTGTATAATTTGTGTATTTTTGTTAAGTCACAGTATATCATATTGGTGATCCTAATTAAATAAATAAAAATAAAAAAAGCAGTCATGAGGACTGCCGACAGAAGTGAAAACTTAAAACTATAAACAAAACGTTGTTATTTTTAGATATTCAAATTAATTGTTTGATCTTAAATTAAAAGTAAATTAAAACTGTTTACATTTATCTATAATAGTTTTGACATCTATCGGCACTCTGAGTGTTAGCGTTAACACGTCACGTGATCATGTCGATGACGACTTACATGAATTTACTCCCCATCCAAGCCTGCTTATAGAAGTTTTCACTTCAATAATACGACAGTGCTCCCAAATTCGTAGATTCGTAATAACAATGTTAATGATATTTATCTAAGGGTTATTAATAACCATATATATTACAGGATTATAGTTAATAGCATATGTATTTTAATCTCATCAATAGTATTAATATAATTACAAATTTTCAACAATCAGATTTAATCCGAACAACACTGCACTTTTAGCTTAATCCATTATTACTATTAATTCAATTATATTTTTATCTACTATACTAGTTAATGTACTTGATTCCGATCGTCAGAAAAAGTAGCCCATTTAATCTTATTATATAAAAGGCAAAAGTGATTGACTGATGTATCAACGCACAGGCCAAACCCTTAAGGCTAGAAAATTGAAATTTCGCTCACGTATTCCTCTTATGACGTAGGCATCCACTAAGGAAGGATTTTTAAAAATGCAACCTCCAAGCTGGTGAAATAGGGGATAAAAGTTTGTATGAAACTTTTTATTCCTTGCACATATTTGCATGAAATTTAGCATTTTTCGTAGTTTGATTGCAAACGAAGCCGCGAGTTCTGTTAGTCAAGGATATAAGCTATCTCCATTCTAAATAACCTATATATCCATTGTCCTTCTTACTATAGATAAGAATTGGACATATTTTGTATGGAATTTATGTCGAATGTCTATTACTAGTAAAGGAAAACTTAGATGAAAAATTACATAAGATCAAGATTTGTCGCTAATTATTATTACAGCGCGATGAAATAACAAAGGCACGTTGTATTCTGCCCTTTTTAACGTTCCACTGCTGGGCACGGGCCTCCCTTCAATATGAGGGGGATCAGGCAATAGTCCACCACGCTGGCCAAGTGCAGATTGGCGGACTTCACATGTCTTTCGATAACTTGCTGGGTTCTTTTCTCACGATGTTTTCCTTCACCGTAAGGCAAGTGGTAATCATGTTGGAAATGATTCGCACATGAAAATATCGGAGGTGCGAGACCCGGGATTTGAACTCGCTTCACTAGGCACATTAAAAATTTATAATATAGTGTAATGTAAAATATTTTTGAAAGTTTGGATGTATTCAGTCACACGTAACTCGGGAATAGTTGAATGAATTAAAATTGGGTTTTCTTATTTTATAGGGTTTTTTTTTACGTACGATAACCTGAATCAAAAATATTATTTTTTTAATCGGTGAAGTATCTACATTTTTTTTAATTTAATTTAAATTTAATTTATTTTAATTAAAAATGGATCTCCATCAATTATACTTTACAATAATTTTTTTGCTTTACTAAATTTAACATGATGATAATAGCCTAAAAATAAAGTAATTTTCAAAAATTAAAAAAGTACATTTAAAAATGTAAAAAAAAATAAGTATTTTTTAAAACATTTTTGATTTGTTTATATAAGAATTTAAAGTTTTTATTTTATTACTAAAGGCATAAAAATCTTTGCACAACTATAAATAAAACGTTATTCGCGTAATTTATTTGTTTGTTCATTTAAGTGCCTCATTCTTGTGCTAGGAAGCGAGTACAAATTGCAGTTCTATGGATGTTGACGGAAAAACATATCAAGGAGATCGTCTAAAATACCACCATCAACTCGGTCGTAATATTTTATGGGTGATTTTAGGAACTTCTGGAAATAATACCTTTTTAGATTTACGCGAATATTTGACATCTATCTATCTATAGTAATATTATAAAGCTGAAGAGTTTGTTTGTTTGGTTGAACGCGCTGATCTCGGGAACTACTAATCCGATTTGATAAATTCTTTTTTCATTAGATAGCCCGTTAACTAAGGAAGGCTATAGGCTACATATGTATATGTCATCCCGGAAAAGTGTACGGTTCCCGTGGGATAGATTTGTTTTCGTCTAGGGACGAACCCGAAGCGAAGCGATGGTGAGTCGCTAGTTTATAAATAAAAATGAATCACCGAAATGTATGTACGCGCATAACTTCCGACCGAATGCACCAAATTGGATATTTTTTTGTGTTTGTTATTGTCAGGACAAGTTTCGTATAGAAGAAAATTAAAAGAAAAAAATACTAAAATAAGATTTTTTTATTTAAATCTAATGATCCGATTTAGATGGAATTTGGTAAAAAGATAGTTTAAGACCCTGGAAAAGACGTAGGATATTTTTTATCCCGGAAATCATCCCTTAAGAGGCTGAAAATGGGGATGAAAGTTTGTATTGGGAAGCAAGCTAGGAATGAACCCGAGCGAAGCGAGGGTGAGTCGCTAGTTTTAAATAAAACTATCTTTTCGATTTTAATAATAGCAAACTAAATTACAACTAACTAATATTGTAAAGTACTTTGGTGCCATTTTTGTATTTTTTGAATTAATTTTGTTATTTTGTGGGTAGGCACTGTCTGTAACAACTATATAATGCCTTTGAGACGTCTAAAACCTTAGTCTCTCCCGTGATCATGATTGCTGTAAAGCATTCGAAACGTCGAGAACCATAATCCGAAAAGATAGTTTTATTTAAAATGACTGACTCTTATTTTTCAAAGTCAGTAAAAAAGGAATTATTGCACACAGATGTACTAGTATGTACTTTCAGAAGAAAAGATTTTCAGAAAAGTTTTGTATTAATTGTTATTTAATGTTTATGTATTATAACAAACAACTTGATACGTTATTTTATTAGGAATATAATGTTTGCAAAGAGAACTATAAGGACTATTTAGATTTGTTGTCTACAAACATTGCTTGCTGGAGAGCGTTAGTTTGTTTGTAGATATATTCGAGAAAGCCGTTAGAAATACTGAGCACATTTTTACTACATCTTTATCGTTTAACACGTTCACTGCGGCAATAGGTCGAATCAACCCGATACGAGACTTACCCGTGGTGCGGCACGAAAAATCTGTGTCTTACCGCTGGTGCGGGATAGATATCTCTTTCGTTTTATGAAATAAAAAAGGGACTTTTAAAGTTTTATTTTTACCTCTTCGAGTATTTGACGTAGATACAAAAAAAATATATCAGATCTATTCGACCCTATAACGACTAGCAGTAAACATTTTTCCCTAGGTGCGGTTATCGGGTCTTTCAGACCTGATGACCCGATGACCCGATAGCAGCACCAGATTTTGTGTTCGTCACACTAGTGTTGCACATAAGTTAGCAACGTCTAAGTCGTTATCGACGTATTGTAATTATTGTTACAAGTGGTAATCAGTTTTGAGAAAATGAAGAGGTCGAGATGTAAAAAACGCTTTTGACGTGTGAAGGTGAAGTTGAAAGGAATAATAGAACCCGGAATGAAACTGTAAGTCCCGGAATATTTACTAGTCACACGCAAAGTAAAAAAGGTTAAATCTTTTTGCGAAGTATGAAAAAAAACCATTTGTTGTAATGAAAAACATATTTCTAATCTTTTTTAATTGTCGATAAGTACCTTTTATTTCAACAAAACTTACTATTCATCTCATCGTTGTTTTACTTGTACAACACTAATCTTTTATCGATACACTTTACAAGCAGTGCGGATATCGGGTGAAAACGACCCGAAAATTTTGACAAATCGTTAACATAAGTTACAATAGCCGCATTTTGTTACGAATGTATAAATATACGAATTGATTATTAGAAAATATGTTTCATAAAGAAAATTTAAAAAAATCATTATAATTGCTTCAAAATCCACTTCTGAATACATGTATACCGAACAGATATTTTCGACCCGATAACGCACTCCAAGATCATCACGCTTCAGGTCTTAGGGACCTTATATAGCACTAGCTGAAAGTCATCCAAAAATCTTAACGCAGTGAACGTGTTAAAAGCAGTATTACTCTAGACGGTCTTAGCTGTTTGTTTTCCAAGAAATTCAATTATAAATACGTATATAAATCATAGAAGGTAAGAGTAACTTTAAATAAATCTATGTTCTTATCTTATTTGGTTTAGTAAATATCTTTATATAGCCTTTACTTTCTCTTTTTTTGAAGTCTGTTTGAACATTGAGAAATAATTTTAATATAATAATAATTAAAAAATATAATAATTTTAATTTACTTCCTTAGATTTACGCGAATATTTGGCACTTAAAATAAAACTCGTATTGTTTCAGATCTCTCCCGTGACCATGATAGCTGTAAAGCATTCGAAACGTCGGGTACCAAAAATCAAAATAAATTCACGGAAAAATCCTAAAAAAAATAATAGTTTTGTTTAAAATGTCAAATATTCGCATAAATCTAAGAAAGTATTATATTTAAATTACTGAAAAAAATATTATGAGCTGATTCTTGTGTGTATTTTTAACGTCCCACTGCAATGTATGGGCATCGTGAATGCGAGAGGATCAGGCGACAACCCACCACATTAACCAAATGTTAGTTGGCGGACTTCATATGTCTTTTGAAAATTAGTTTAGTTCTCTTAGACATGTAGAATTCCTCTCAATGTTTTCCTTCACCATAAGATAAATGGTAATCATGGCGAAAATGATTCGCACATGAAAATATCAGAAGTGCTAAACGCGGGAATTGAACTTGCTTAACTTGAATTCCAAGCGAGCGTGTTACCACTGATCTACTAGCGTCAATCCTTATGTATACAATAGGTTTAATTCAAATAAATACTCTATTTTGAGGCAAAATAAAATTAACAAAAAATTGTTCACGCGTCTCACTTAAAAACAAAATCAAATTTCTTCCCTCAATTCGTATAGAAACTTCAAAGAAAGATTACACTGATCCTCATATGGGCTTTCCAATTAATAAGGCTTAATTAAAAAGTTTTGCAGCACTTTTAGCGTTAATCCCAGCCTGAGGCAAACTCAAACTCTTCACTTTACTTACATTCGGAAAATACTTTAGCCTACAAAATTCGCTTGTTTGTTACGAGTTTCATACTTGGATCATTGTTTTGGAGTTTATTTCTTTACTTCCAAAAGTTTGATATCGTCATGGAATATGATTAAATAGGGTCAAATTTAGAAATGTCATATGATTGTCTACAGGCTATATTATTATTTTGTAGAAATACTAGCGACTCACCCTCGCTCCGCTAGGGTTCGTCCCTACTTACGTTTTAACGTTTAGTATAGATTTCTCAGAAATGAGATATTTTCCCGCAGTAAAAAGTATCCTATATGTTGACCTGGATAACCAGCTATCATCATACCAAATTTTATCAAAATCCCTGCAGTGGTTTTTCCGTGATGCGGTAACAGACAGACAGACAGACGGACAAAAATTCTAAAAAATATAGATTCGGCCTCTGTATTAATAATAAAGTTTATTTCAATAAAATTTTCCAAAAAATATTAAATGTACAGATTCTTTGTTACAATTTTATTATATGTACAGATTATAGTAATATTCATGATTTAAATAGAAAAATCAAGTTCCTCGAACTACATAGATTTTTACCCGAAATGGTGGTAAATTCATGATTTTGGGAAAAATTTTAAAAACTTATTACTGCCATTCGAATAAATGTTAAAACAGTTGCTAACTCACGACAACCTTGACATGCAAAAATCGCAAATTTCCATGAGTGAGAATTGACATTTCTAGGACATTTTTGAATTTTCGATAGCTAGAACGTGTTTTGGTTGTGTATAAAAAGTATATGTGTCACATACTGCCGTTATATGTCGAGTGAGTAAAAAGTGCGACAGTGTGTCACGATCTGTTGAAGAAGTGACAAAGTGAATTTTGTTTTTATAAAAACGGTAACAGTTAGTACGGAATAGATATACTATAAATATTATATGATACGTAACCTATAGCCTTCCTCAATAAACAGGCAATCTAATGCAAAAATAATTATTCAAATCGGATTAGTAGTTCCTAAGATTAGCGCGTTTGACCAAACAAACAAACTCTGGATCTTTATAATATTAGTATGGATAATAAAAACGCTCCATAACACACCCTATAATTTTTATATGCATTTGAAGGACAATAAAAAACAAAAAAACGAACAAACAAAGTCTCTTTATAATATTAGTATAGAATATAGATTAAAACATCTATAGTCCATGGAAGCTGCTTCAAATTCCAATCTCCGAATTCTAGCTCGTAAAAATATTAGTCAAATATATTTCTCTTGGGAATCAAAACCTAATTGCCCATAAACCACTTTTACAATATAAAAAGGAGAGCCCCGTGCATTATATATATATATATATATATATATATATATATATATATATATATATATATATAATGCACGGGGCTCTCTCTATGTATATATATATGTAAAGAAAACCACTTCATAAGCGAGTGCTTTTCATAAGTTTATATATAATACATAAATACTTTTTAATTAATTCCAAATTTACTTTTAACTTTTTTATTTTTTATTTATATTTGACATGTTAATAAAATAATAGAAATACGTACTTACAAATGTTATTTAATATAATATGTTAAAATATAAAGAGATTAAAATAGAGGCTTTAAATGTAGTTTCTATTATTGTTACAGGTAAGATAATATTTTGATAAGTTGTAAATATATTAAATGTATGTAAAATCACAGTGTACTAAAAAATAACAGTGGGCTATCGCCTTTGATGTTTGAAGAAAAGCCGACACCGCGTAGCGTACTTCGCATTACGCAGGGCTGTTACAGTTTTTTTTTTTGTAATTTAATTAAAATGTAATATTATTATTTAGTTATTTATCGAAGTTCTTCATAGCAAAGAATACAAAAAGGCATTTCGCGGCGGCAAATTCAACAAGTTTTACAAAATTTAATATAATAATAATAATAAGCCTTTTATTTCTTTAATAAAAAATAAAATATACAATTGGTTTAACAATTATTTGATTTGATTGAATGAATATTTCTATGTGACATTATAATTAATTTAATAAATAACTAGATAATTAGAATGAAATAAATTAAGTTATAATAAAAATAAATTAAATCTAGCAAATTATATTACATAAGTCAAATTGAATTTAGTTATATATAAATTTATCATTATTTTCATTTTTTTTTAGCAAAGTTAGTTTTATATGATATAATGTAATTAATAGATTTCCAAATCACCTATCATAAATGGGCAACGGACAAATATTTTCGGTTTCTAGATTTACTGGATTTGAAATTTCTGTTATTAAATTTAATTATGTAAAAAATCCTCATCCTAATAAATAATTTTAGCAAAAAATAAAAACCATTTTAATTGCTTACAAATTAAAATAAACGCGCGATAGCCCTTAAAGTCGTGTCCCGAGCTGCTTACTAATTCGGGTGGCAGAAATGTATGCAGCTCGGGCTCGCCTACCCGCGTCTCACCTCTCACACCCCGCACGATTGCCCTGTCTAGACGGCTTCGTTGGATGACTGTATTGTTTTATAGACTGTGGTAAAATTCAAGAAGTGAAATAAATCTATTATTGTTACAGAAACGCAATTAAGCTTTTATTTTTAAACAAGAGAGGAATATTATTATATATATATGTATATATATATATATATATATATATATATATATATATATATATATATAATTGCAGGTTTTCATCCCACATTCAACGCTTTGAATCCGATCACGTTGCACCAATTGTAGGTACTTTAATTAATTCTTCGCTATTGTATTAAAATTCGCACCAAAATGGCCGTTTTTCGCGAATTTGCGAATGATTTTCAATCCGATATAAACGGTTGCGTAATTGGAATGAATAAGCTGCGAAATGTTGTTATCATTTTGTAAAATACATCCATTTAGCACTTTGATTTTTCAATTTGAATATCGATGTTTGTATTGGAAATTAATTTTAATTATTATATCAATATTACTACTTCATTGAAAATGCAAAAGTGCGTCTGTTTGTTACATTTTAAAGCTTTGTTCTAATTTTTACATGTAAAATACTTTCTTGGTATTATTATGTTTCTTTAGCGACAAAAAGGGTAAAGCGGGTTTTAATCCTGAGACACTTCAAGACTTGATGACATTGGACGACACGTTAGGCTCACTTTGTAGTGACCCTACTTGCTGTGCCAGCGGTCGCGGGTTCGAGTCCCGCTATGGGCATTCTTTTGTGTTGAGCACGAATGTTTGTATTCCAGTCATGGGTGTTTTTATTTATAATATGCATGTATTTAAAGTTATATATTTGTAGTGCATCAACTATCTGGTCTCCATAATACATGCCTCGTAGCTTACCATGGAACTAGATGGTGCTGTGCGTTAATATCCCAACATATAGTCCAAGCAAAATGCAGTTTGGGAACAAAATATTGAAAACCTGAAGTTTTATGATTTTAAAATGTTGGCAGGTATATAAGGAATAGAAATTCATAAAATGCCCCCAATGCCCAGCCACCCCCGAGATATGGGGGGACGCAAAGCGTTGAAAAATAGTTTTTTTCAATTTCCGGCTTACTGTGATGTTCTATCGAAAAATGTTTTCTACAAAAGTTGTAGGTCTAGTAAAAATCTACAACTTTTATTCATAACACTTTTTACAAAAACCTCAAAGTTTTCGAGATATTTGCAAAAAACTCAGTTTTTAATTTTTTCTTGGTTTTTTATTTTTAATTTCTAGAATAATCTTTTAATTCTCATGAAACTAAGGTAATGTAATTTACAATATATATAGAATGAATAAAAAAAAATTGAAATTAAAATGTTCAGCCATTTCCGAGAAAAGTATGTTTTATGGTCTCGACAGGCCGAAAATCATCCCCAACTTCAAGTGGACGTTTACATTTAAAAAATTTTTTGAACAATTTTCAGATAGGGCTCATTCTTTTTGTCTTGAACTCTACTTTATGAAAAAATAAAAACATTGTATGGTCGCCCTGTAAGAACACTCTTAAAAATTGAAAACATTGGAGAAATCGATAATTTTTACTTTGTAAACTACATTTTTTTTAATTATCATTGGAAAAGTGAACTTTATTACCCAATTTTTTATAAACTGATTAAACCAGTGTATTTGTCGGGAAAAAACGAAAGAAATGGTATTCTTAAGTTTTTAATTTGACGCTTATTATTTATACAATATCGCCGTAAACATTCCAACTTTGCAGTTTGACGAGTCGTGAAGAAATAATAAAATTTGGAATTCACGTAAAGTACACCTTTTTCTTTTGTATTTTTTCCAGTAGAATCTATTTATGTTATTACTTTTTTGAATTTATCGATGTTTTATTAATTTTTGATCACTTTTGGAGTTAAATTTATTGATTATTTCTAAAAAATTAGATTTTAAGGTAATTACAGAAAGAAATGAAATTCATTTGTAATCTAATCTTGTTTATTCATTAGATAAAAGTGTAATTTAAAAAAATTAAGTTGATATTTACAAAATTTTGTCATAGTTTTGTTAAAACATCATAAAAAAAAAGTTTTTACTAAACTCTTTACGTCGATTTTTTCCTGAGATATTCGACTTTCAATAAAAATTCATCCTTTTCTTTTTTATCATCAATATCTAAGCGTTTGATGGATGCACAGTACATTAAGGAGTAATTTAAAAAAATTAAATCTTTTTAAAATTACCCTTTAATGTACTTTTTTGTTTTTAATTATTTTTTTCATTTTTTACATTTTTTATGATTTTTTTAACAAAACGATGACAAAATTTTGTTAATATCAACTTAATTTTTTTAAATTAATATTTAACAATAAATTTAACTCCAAAATCGATCAAAAATTAATAAAACATCGATAAATTCAAAAAAATAATAACATAAATATATTCTACTGGAAAAAAATACAAAAGAAAACGGTGTACTTTACGTGAATTCCAATTTTTATTATTTCTTCACGACTCTTCAAATTGCAAAGTTGGAATGTTTACGGCGATATTGTATAAATAATAAGCGTCAAATTAAAAACTTAAGAATACCATTTCTTTCGTTTTTTCCCGACAAATACACTGGTTTAATCAGTTTATAAAAAATTGGGTAATAAAGTTCACTTTTCCAATGATAATTAAAAAAAATGTAGTTTACAAAGTAAAAATTATCGATTTCTCCAATGTTTTCAATTTTTAAGAGTGTTCTTACAGGGCGACCATACAATGTTTTTATTTTTTCATAAAGTAGAGTTCAAGACGAAAAGAATGAGCCCTATCTGAAAATTGTTCAAAATTTTTTTTAAATGTAAACGTCCACTTGAAGTTGGGGATGATTTTCGGCCTCTCGAGACCATAAAACATACTTTTCTCGGAAATCGCTGAACATTTCAATTTCAATTTTTTTTTATTTAATCTATATATATTGTAAATTATATTACCTTAGTTTCATGAGAATTAAAAGATTATTCTAGAAATTAAAAATAAAAAACCAAGAAAAAATTCAAAACTGAGTTTTTTGCAAATATCTCGAAAACTTTGAGGTTTTTGTAAAAAGTGTTATGAATAAAAGTTGTAGATTTTTACTAGACCTACAACTTTTGTAGAAAACATTTTTCGATAGAACATCACAGTAAGCCGGAAATTGAAAAAAACTATTTTTCAACGCTTTGCGCCCCCCCATTTCTCGGGGGTGGCTGGGCATCGGGGGCATTTTATGAATTTCTATTCCTTATATACCTGCCAACATTTTGAAATCATAAAACTTCAGGTTTTCAATATTTTATTTTTTCTTAAAAATAACTGCATTTCGCTTGGACTAATATTATTTAGTTATTATTTAAGATTTTTATTTGCACTATGATTAATACTGGCTTATATGGTGAAGGAAAAATATTGGGGAAACTGTAGGTCTAAGAGAATTTAATACTCAAAAGACGTGAAGCTCGCCAACCCAACTTTTACCAGCGTTGTGGGCTATGGTCTAATCATCCTCGCATTGAAATGAGGTCCATACCCAGCAGTGGGACGTTATTATACTGTGTTCAGCCCTTTTTAACGTCTCACTGCTGGGTACGGCCCTGCGGGTTGGCGGACTACACATGTCTTTCGAAAACTTACTAAGTTCTCTCAGACATGCGGGTTTCCTCACGATGTTTTCCTTCACCGTAAGGCAAGTGGTAATCATGTTGGAAATGATTCGCAAAGAAAATATGAGAAGAGCGAGACCCGGGATTTGAACCCGCTTCACTCGGATTTCTAAGTAAGCGCATTACCACTGGGCTACCACTGCCCAGTGCCACCACAATATATTTTTATACCGAAGGAATATCTGTTTATCATCCCTCAGGATAGAAATTACAAAAAACTGGTAATCATGCAGAATATATTTTTAGTATTTTTACACATAAAGTAAAACTTCCAAAAGGAAAGCTAGAAAACATTTCTTATTTGGACCATCTTATACAAAGGATAGATTTCTTCAAAGCAGCCTATGATTCCTAACTGAACTATACCTGATTTTTGAGTATACACTATGATATCACAGCATTAGCTGACTATAATATGCTACACCAAAGGCCTATATCTTATAAAGATAACAACGTGGTTTGGTTTTAACGAAATTAATTAAACGTCTTTCACCCTACTCTATGAATATTAATATATCTGGTAATTTGTGATGAATCTGTTGGTTGAGGGCGGTAACATGCTTTAAGGGACGTTTTTGATGAGCTTATTTAGATTTTGTCACGTCATTTATTCCGTGTCGTATCGACATCGTTTAATGTTATATTGGAACGTTTCAGTTTGTGCTTAATAACCCGTATTTTTATTCAGAGGTCGTAGGATCGATTTTGGCAGTGGAAAATTACAATGTTTTTCTTTTATCTCTTGGGAAACGTTAATAGATTGGTACTAACATTTCCCAACTGTGATAAAAAGTAGACTATGTCATATCCGACCTTGGATAATCAAACAAATATACAATCACATTTAAAATATTATAGTAAGGATTAACTGTTTTTTTTTACATTTTTTACTAAACCATGTAAGTTTTATAATTTTTGTAATGCGTATACAAAATAATCGAACAGTTAAATCCATATCTATGCAAAAGATTAGAAAAGAAGCAAATACGTTAAATTATCACATCTATCCTATCAAGAGAAACCATTTCATTAGATATATCTAGGAAGAATAAATTTAAAAGATTAAGTTGTTCTCGCTAAGATTGACATGGAGTAAGATTAATGAGCGCAAAGTGTGAAATTACTTTAATTAGGAGCGATAATTGCTAAAACAATGTAGAAGAACGTTTCATTTTCATGGAGAAAAACCGTTTTATACACCAATTAAATATTATTGATTTAGTATTATATATGTACGTCTGTCCTTAGATCTTAATTATAATTACATCTGTTGTATTCAGTTAGTATCCTTAGTTACCTTACATTAGCCTGACTTACTCCAGGTCATAGTTTATCTATATTTATGAAATATAAATCACAATAAAATCATGAAAAAATCCGACAAAACTGTATAATTTAAAGTAAATATAATATGCATATTTGCTGTTTAAAGCACCACAAAATTTTTCATAATCAACTACAATTTTTACTTTCATTAATAAAAATTTATTCTTGACCACGTTTTAACTATAATTTTGCTCTACGTATAATACATATATTTAAATTAATCCAAGTAAAGACGGTTACATTCGTACGTGAGTATTTCCATTGAACGTTTCAGAGCGTTGCTTTTGAATATTTAACATAACAACAGTGCAAAATTCAATTCCAATATGTGTTTTGTACGTTATCTTACACTTATCAATGGTTTTACATGTTTGTTTGTTTGTTTTTATGAAACTACTAAATGAAAAATAAAAAGATGATTCAGTATTTCATACTTAAGCTCTTTCAATCAAAATATTTTTCATTACTTATAATTCAAATATCCATCAGAAACTGAGTGTGCTTTATATTCCCATACGAAAGTTTGATACCATTCGAGCTGATTTGATGATGGAAGCAGAAGGTTGATGGATGAAAGCAGGAGATGGATATCAAAACTATTTAAGCTATGAGTGAAATCTTTTAGTTTGAGTTTTGGTGCTTCTTTTTGACAAGTTAATACAATGTTAAGGCAGTGGTAGCCCAGTGGTAATGCGCTCGTTTGAGAAACCGAGTGAAGCGGGTTCAAATCCCGGGTCTCGCACCTCTGATATTTTCATGTACGAATCTTTTCTAACATGATTACTACTTGCCTTACGATGAAGAAAAACATCGTGAGGATACCTGCATGTCCGAGAAAACCTAGCAAGTTTTCGAAAGACATGTGGCCTGATTCCCCTCGTATTGGAGGGAGGCCCCTGCCCAGCAGTGGAACGTTAAAAATGGCTGAATACAATACAATATAATGTTTGGTCAAGAACGTGAACTATTTGTTTTTTTTTTAATCCTATAAATATTATAAATGCGAAAGTTAACGGCTGAACGGATCTGGATGTAATTTGGCAGAGATAGATTATAGTCTGGAATAGCACATAGGTTACTTTTTATCCCGGAAAAATGTACGGTTCCCGTGGGATACCATACTAACCGTTAAAACGTACCTGGGAACGAACCCGAGCGAAGCAAGGATGAGTCACTAGTTATAAATATTTTAGTTCCGTACAGAATTTTTCTTCGCAATTGTTTTTATAAAGAGCATTTCTAAAACATTGTCTTCATTGAATTACAGACTCGCATACCTTTTGTCTGTAGAAAGAACATAGATATCAATAAAACCGTTAAAAAATAAATTGAATCCGCTTAATCTAAATAGTATTGTGATCTCGCAAACGATTTTCGTTTTCAATTTGAATATTTATAATTGAAGTCATCTTTTTTTTTTGGTAAAATATTCCATTATATTCTACTGTATACTTGTGATGCCCCCTTGCTTTGCTTTAGTTTTTGCTTCACATGAAAAATAGTATAATCAAATATAGGTAATATTATGAAGAAAAGAATGAAGTTTAGATTCATCATGTTTGTCTGTATGTTTTCATTAGAATTTTAAAACTTATCCATCCATATCTAGATTACATAAACGTGTATTTTGGTTTGTTTGAACGTGATAACCTCCGGAACCACTCGTTAGGCTTGAAAAATTCTTATTTACATTTATAGCCTATGTATTGAGAAATGTTATAGGAAATCTACCATCACTCTACGTCCCTTAGAAACGCTGAAATTATATATAAAGCTACGCGAAAACAGTCGCAGGCTAAAGTTAGTTTAATAAACAATTTTATATATTATAAATGACTTAAAATTCAGCATTTTTTAACGTTCCACTGCTGGAAACTGGCTTCCCTTCAATACGAGACGGATCAGGCTATAGTCCACCACGCTGGCTAAGTGCGGGTTGGCGGTCTTCACATGTCTTTCGAAAACTTGCTAGGTTCTCTCAGACATGCAGGTTTCCTCACGATGTTTACAATCACCATAAGACAAGTGGTAATCATGTTAGAAATGATTCACACATGAAAATATCAGAGGTGCGACACCCGGGATTTGAACGCGCTTCACTCGATTTCCCAAGCGAGCGCATTACTACTGGGTACCACTGCCTCAAAAAACATGAATCAAATCAAACCTACGATCACCAACGTTGTAAACAGAACTAAATAGATTGCTAAAGTTTTTTCAATAAACACTATTGATTAATGTTATATTTTCCCAACCATTTACTTAACGGAAGGCCAATAAATTTCAACTCGCTCAAACGGATTGAAAAGCAAATCGCGAGGTACATAAATTCTTATTGCGAACCAAGATAGTTGCTATCGGAGGAACGAATGAGCAAGTTAGCAAACTAACCCGCCTGCGGTCATATTAGGGTTACCAGGATATCGGAAAGTATAGTCTATAGACAATAGTTTATTTATTATCTATGTTAAAAATATGTTTTGTAATTTGCTTATATATATTTTTTCGCCCGGTGGTATATCTATACATATAATAAAATTCTAACTAAGTCGAATCTGTACATTAAATATTTTTTGGAAAATCTTATTGAAATAGATTTTATTATCGATACAGAAGCCAAATCTATAGTTTTTAGAATTTTTGTGTGTCTGTCTGTCTGTTACCGCATCACGGGAAACCACTGGACTAATTTTGATGAAATTTGGTATGATGATAGCTGGTTATCCGGGTCAACATATAGGATACTTTTTATTGCGGAAAAATATCTCATCTCTGAGCTAGACGTTAAAACGTAACTAGGGACGAACCCGAGCGGAGTGAGGGTGAGTTGCTAGTATATATATAAAATACTATATTCTTTTTATACTATACAGCTACTAAAAAAAGGAAATCCATTGACAAATAGAGGAGAAAAATATACTGAATTAGTAGCAATCAAACTTAGTAAAAAGATGTATATAATAAAGTATGTAATAAAGAATATTTGTATAGAAAGGGATTTAAAAAAATGCTTTCTGCTATAGGATGTATTAATTGATCGTAATATTGAGTTGAAGAAATGTTTATTATTTGTCCCCAAATATGGCGTTTCGAAGTTCCTCGAAACAAATGACAATACTAGCTACTAATACTATAAAACAAAGACAAATGTATCTCACGGAAACCGTACAGTTTTCCGGGATAAAAAGTAGTTTATGTGCTATTTCAGACTATAACCTATCTCTGTGCTAAATCTCATTCAGATCCATTCAGCCGTTCTGGTGTAATTGAGTAACAAACAACCAAACATCCATCTAAACTTTCACATTTATAATATTAGTAAGATGGGGTATATTTAAATAATTTCTAAGCACACGTTGAAATTGGGATATGGTGGGAGTACTCAAAAACGAAGCCTTTTATATAATATACCTAAAAGAAATCGCAATAAAAGAATGCAATAATTATTGTAGACCGAAAGTAACTTGAGCGGTATTTTTTATTAGCGCCTTATTTTTGCTTTGCCCGGGTGCTTCCTAAGGTGCTTTTTGTTTTCATAAGATAATTAAGTCTTGGAAAATAATATTAATACCAGTATTCAGCCCTTTTTAAGGTCCCACTGCTGGGCGCGGGCCTTTCTTCATTACGAGGGGGATCAGGCCATAGTCCACCACGTAACCATGGCCAAGTAAGGGTTGGCGTATTTCACATGTCTTTCGAAAACTTCCTAGGTTCTCTCAAACATGCAGGTTTCCTCACGATGTTTTCTTTCACCGTAAGACAAATGGTAACATGTTAGAAATTATGTACACGTGAAAATATCAGAGATGTAAGACTTGGGATTTGAACCCGCTTCACTCGGTTTTCCAAGCCAGCGCGTTACCACTGGGCTACCACTGCCTAATACCAGTAGCATAGTCTAAACACATAGCCGTTTCTGTATGTGGTAGTCTATCTGTCTATTAAATTTAGTAGAAATCTCTCCAGCCATTTCCATAGCCGTCAAATAGTAACGAACATACACGTACAAGCCCACGCATAGTTACATTTAACATACGTACACCAATGCGCGAAATAAATTTTCTAGATCCAAAATAAAAAATGATCTACAATGAACAGCGTTAGAACGAAAAATTTAAATTTAACGTATTCCGTTATTTGAAAAAAAAACCCTTAAACTGCCTAATATCTAAAAGTAATTAAATATTTGAGTGGATAACAAATATAGAGATAATTATTAATTTTTCATCTTGCTTTCTTTACAAGTAGATAGATACTCTTTATCAATATTAATTTTCACGCAGAAATGAAAGCCATTCTGGGGAAAAAGCTTTAAAAAATTCAAACTGTCGCAACTGAGGTTTCAAAATATGTCTGCATTTTCAATATTAAAATAAGTTACAATGTTAACAGAAACTTTTTGACAACAATTATTATAAAATTAAGTAGATATAGTATAGTTATAAATAAATATGTATATATTTTGTTTGGACATTAACACACAGCAACATCTAGTTCCACGGTAAGCTACGAGGCTTGTGTTATGGATACCATATAGTTGATACACTACACATATATAACTTTAAATACATACATAATATAAAAATATACTTATATGTATGTATGTCTATAAGGACGTAGATAAACTACGTTTCAGCACAAGTCTATTGAAAACATGTTTTCATCAAAATGTAACTAAAAACTGCAACACAGTTTTTTCTATTTCCTGGTAATATTAAGTTATAAAACAATTTCCACCGTAGACTCAAAAAGACTTGCTACGAAAAACGTAATCTGAGTTGAAAAGTTCGTTTGTGGGATTTAGTGTCCAATAAGAAATCCTAAAAAGTCTAGTTTGAGCTCTCTCAGCTATTTTGACTTTGACATTTTGTGGCCATATCGTACTACTAGGGTTACCAAATCTTATTATTATAAAAATACTTTAATTTATAACTTCCAATTTATTTAATTATTTACATAAAATTAAATATTTATTAAGAAATTTATCTATGCTTGTAAATAACATAGAAGTCATGCTTTAATAATTACTATACTCTAATTATCTTCATGTGTGTCAACCCTATTGGCTACCCTAACCAGGTCGTTATCGCAGGTGCCCGGACCGGTTATATCCAGTTAAATCCTGTTACAACCGGTTACCAGGCTAGGGATTACCGCCCTGATCCGGTTTTCAGTCGTTTGCAACTTGATTTATTCACTTAAAGAGGTTTTTGCTACCGATTTAGATGTTGTTTTTGGTTAATTTGTTACTATTTGACTGTTTTAAACTTTGCCTTCTCGATAATTCTATTTTAGTGCTATCAATATATTACTTTTCATGAACAGGCTATTCGAGAATTCGGAAAACAGGTTATTGTAGAGTTTAGGAAAAGTTTACATATGTACACTTTAAGATCCATGGTTAGATAATGTATTCAGATATAAATTGTGCTGAAAATATTCGCTACTCTTAGTTTTTTCCTTTGAACCATTTATGTGACTTGTATATTAAAAAATTGGATTCAATCCTTAGATTTTATTATACGGGCAAAAAATTACACGCAACATGAAAATTTTATACACTTAAATAGTACGAAAGTTTTAGGCTATACTTATAATATTCAAAGATTAAAATTCACTAATACTTTATTAATCAACTAGCGACTCACTCTCGGTTCAAAAACAAATCTATCCCTCGGGAACCGTACATTTTTCCGTAATGATATATAGCCTATAATAGCCTTCGTCAGTTAACGGGCTATCTAATACAAAAAGAATTTTTCAAATCGGATTATTAGTTCCTGAGATTAGCGCATACAAACAAACAAACTCATCAGCTTTATAATATTAGTATAGATTAATCAATATCTATTTATTTCTCATCCTTTATATCATTTAGTAATAGAAAAGCGAAATCCCTTATAATGACAAGTATTTCACAAACTCATACTCATATTCTAGTCAAATAAATAATACTTATAACTATGAATATAAAGAATCCTATCATTTAATCTAAGCACGTGCGTTTCAGACCCATATTAAATTGTGCGAAAAATGACAAATGTGACAGTTGCGTTCGTGATTCCGTCGACATCCACCATTTTGTACGATGTCCAGTTGAAATGGGTAATATGGTTCATTAGCGATTCGTCTCACGCTGACAAATACCCAAATCTCAATGGTGGCTTATGTCAGGTTAGGCGTGAATTTATAATTCTGTTTTGATTTAGTCTATTATGTATATTACTAGCAGAACCCGCGGCTACGCCCGTGTTCAATCTATAAAAAAACACTTTGGCTTTATGTTATATAGCGACTCACCCTCTCTTCGCTCGTGTTCGTCGCTATGTATGTATATAATATTGTTCATACAAAAATACTAAAATAGCGATTAAAAAACGGGGGGTGTGGGTAGAAGGGTGAAAAATACTTTACGACATATTCTCATACCTATATAATATTCTCGTATCTACCAAATATATAAAAATAATTCATTACAGCCTGTCGAGCCGTTTCGGAGAAGTGCGACCACAAACACCGTGGCACGAGATATTTATATATTAGATTAATATTGTTCGTCAACCCGCAGTTAGCCAGCGTGGTGGACTATGGCCAGATCCTCCATATTGAAGGGAGACCCACCCCCAGTAGTGGGACGTTAAAAAGGGCTGAATACATTACAATAAAGGGCTAAATAGATAATGATCTCTATTATCTTTTTTAATATATTTGTTTTTAGGGATTTCCATGACTTGATCGGTGTAGACAACAATAGCGTAAACAAAATTGTACCATCTTCAACGTCAATATTTCTTAGCAATCGGCGAAGAACTTTTACAGATTTACAGTTTTACACAAATCGATATCTACATTTTAATCATATCGATATGTTATAGGTACTTGGCTTTTTGTGACAAAACAATTCAGTACTTTTTCTTCTCTGTTTGTTGATTTTTTTTTTTTGAAGTAACACATAGGCTACTGTTAGGCAACTATGGACGTACCTCCTTGATTCAAGCGAGGGTAAATCGCTAGTACAGATTCACTATGTATGTAAATTCTCATTTTATTATTTAACATGAACATAACTTTACAAATTTCAACTGAATTTTTAATATCTATACACATAATAAAAATCTCATTGAGTTGAATCTGCATATTAAATATGTTTTGGAAAATCTAATTGAAATAGACATATTATCGATACAGAGGCCGAATCTATAGTTTTTAATTTTTTGTCTGTCTATCTGACTGTCTGTCTGTGACCGCATCACGAGAAAACCATTGGACAGATTTTGAATGATGAGAGCTGGTTATCCGGGTTAACATATAGGATGTTTTATACTGCGGGAAAATATCTCGTCTCTGAGAAATCTATACTAAACGTTAAAACATAACTAGAGACGAACCCGAGCGGAGCGAGAATGAGTCGCTAGTATTTAATAAGTTTGAAAATATATTTCAGTTAATTTTACGACGAATGCCTTCTGCGAGGAACGTGAATCTCCTAGAGGCGTTATTAAAATATAGTCTCAAAAATGTTTCGTAGATTAAATTTTTTCCGCATAAAGCACCAACTTTATGAAGTTTAAGGGTGGGTTTCATTAAGTTTTTTAATATTTTAACCGATGTAAAAAAGGAGATATTACTCCATTCGGATAGGAAATGTGTGTTTTACGAGATATTGTCGCTAAAAGAAAATATAGATTTTAATGACCCACTTCTAATTGAAATTAAAACCTTTTTAATGAAACCGTAATAATTTGAAGTTACATTATTATTTATTGTGTTATATGTTATGTTAAGATTAATTATTATTTTAGTTATAGAGTTACAGTGAAATATACATATTCTATCACATCATTGTATATGGATATATTCCCAGATGTAGTGCTCTTATTGTTCTTACTAGATACTATAAAATGTACGTACACTATGTTTGTTGAATTGGTCATTTTTCACTTGGCGACATATAGTGTGACCAACCTGCACTGTTTAAAGATAATATTTGCTCACGATATGGCCACAGTGTACAAAAAACTGTCATATAGCAATACAATAATTACGTAGTTAATTTACGGAGTGTCAATTAATATTAGACCCACATATTTACATCTGCAAAGTATTCGCGACGGCATAATATACTTCGCTTAATAACATATTTTAAATTAAAATTTGATGAGTGATCAAGCTCAAGAAACGTATACCTACTAATATTACAAAGCCGAAGAGTTTGTTTGTTTGTTTGGTTGAACGCGTTAATCTCAGGAACTACTAATCTGATTTGAAAAATTCTTTTAGCATTAGATAGCCCGTTAACTGAGGCTATAGGCTATATATCATCCTGGAAAAATGTACGGTTCCCGTGGGATAATTTGTTTTTGTTTAGGGACGAACCCGAAGTGAAGCGAGGGTGAGTCGCTAGTTCATTATATGTATGAAATAGGTACCTAGTATAAGATCATCTGCGCGATGGGTCTATCAGCATCATGGTGTCTTAGGAGCCAACCACACTCAAGGACGCACTCGAGCGAAGTAAGGGTAAGTCGCTTGTATTTAAATAGTTTGAAAATGTAAAATACCATCCAAATTAATAACTTTAGTAGCAAAAGGCATGTATGTGCACTTTCTACAGATCTCTCTCAAAGTAAACAGTTCGCGGAAACTAATAACAGTTTCAAAACTCAAATAAATGTAACAGACGTTTCTATATTGTTTTGCATTTTTCATACAAATTTCATATTGTAGATCTTTACATTTATTAAAATGCGTTTATTTTCTGATATAATGGAAAATTTTTAAGCAGCATATGTACGGGACTAACTTTTTATAAACTAAGTTATTATAATTGTTTCTATTCGAGAGCTTTTTGCTTATAGCTATCAAAAGAAGTTTTTATACCTATTCGTCAAAAACAATGAACTAACTAAAAATATACTATCGTATTTCACATAAATATTAGTGAGGATATTCATTTTATACTCACCGACACAAAAAGTCGAATGTTATAACATTAAAGTGTTTATCTGTGTGTCTGTCTGTAGCACCGTTGATGCCGTTTGGATAAAACGATTCCACATTTAGTCTTTTTATTAAAATTTGTGATTTAAGTAAGAAAAATCTAATGTAAATACCCTATTTTGCATACTTTTGAACTAAATCAAGCCTTTAACATTAATAGAAGTAACGATAGACTACATATATTATAAATATAAACACCCATGACTGGAGTACAAACATTCGTGCTCACACTAATGATTGTCCCCAGCGGGACTCAAACCCGTGACCGCTGGCACAGCAAGTAGGGTCACTACGAACTGAGCCATAATTATCATCAAACTAACAATCATACTAACATACAAACTTTCGCATATATAAAATTGGCGTGATTATCTTATACAGATATGGATAATCCAGTAAAGCACATTTGCAGGATATAAATGTTACTTCAAAACAATTCGGAATACAAACTGACAAGTCTAAAGTCCCTGTAAACTGCAACCGCTAGTGCTTAAGCCGGGGTAGTATCAATTTAACGATACCTGCAAGCTTTGCGTACACCTGCGCCTCATAGACTAATGAACAGATAGACGTTCCAATTAATATCCTTACTAATGTTATAAATAAAAAGTTTGTTTGTTCTTCATAAAGCAATGAATTTTTGTATTTATATATATATATATATATATATATATATATATATATATATATATATATATATATATATATATATATATGTATATATATAGTGTACAGAATTTATTATAATGTACTTAATTTCTGTTAAATAAATGAATTTCCTAGGTCTTTCGCTGTTACTAAAAGTAATTACTATGTAATTTATAGTGTTCTTATTTTAATTTTCTGCTTATATTGCTTGATAGCTTTAAAAATCTTCTAGATGAACCTTAACATATTTATCTACCCCAATATTATATCAGAAAATTTTGTGAGCTTACGTAATCTCTGAAACCACTGACCTGATCTAATCCGAAAAACCTTTTTTTGATAAAAGTACTAACATATTCTTTACATACTTCTCTACATCCAAGTGTATGAAAATTACCTTGAAAAATCTATTGTTTTATAATATATTCTTAAATTTACGCTAATATTTTACATTTATACATATAATAAAATTGTAACTAAGCCGAATTTGTATATTACATATTTTTTGGGAAATCTTATTGAAATAGACATTATTATCGATACAGAGGGCGAATCTATAGTTTAAAATTTTTTTGTCTGTTTGTCTGTCTTTTACCGCATCACGGAAAAACCACTGAAGGGATTTTGATGAAATTTGGTATGACGATAGCTGGTTATCCGTGTCAACATATAGGATACTTTTTATAACAAGAAAATGTCTCATTTATGAGAAACTATACTAAGCCTTAAAACGTAACGAGGGACGAATCCGAGCGAAACGAGGGTGAGTCGCTAGTTTTAAATAAAACTATCTTTTTGGATTATTTCGCGGATTTATTTTGATTTTTGGTTCCCGACGTTTCCAATGCTTTACAGCAATCATGGTCACGGGAGAGACTAAGTTTTAGACATCTCAAAGGTCAATATATAGTTGTTACTAACAGCAGCTACCCACACTTAGCAAATGATATGAAATATATTATATTACCATAAAGTTTCCACAGTTAACGCACTGTACTGGAAAGCCGGCGAGTTTCTATTTTACATTGTCCTAAGAAACACCTGAGTCTACAGATTAATAACGGCAATTATTCAAACTTTTAAACTTTTAGATAAACACGATTTTTTCTTGCTTATACTTTGTGGAACACAGGTTCGATTCTCGTTCAAAATCAAGTGGTGTATCTGTGATAGGACTGGGGTATTTGGTTACTGTCGGAATATACGCATCGGCCTAAATATGGTGGATATTTACCAAAGATATTGATATCCTATTCACCCTTTTCACTCATATTGCAAGAAATGATTATAGCGGATACACCCTCACTTAACTCAGCCCTTACCTAAATACACCTTAGCGGAAATGTGAAGTATTTTATAACTATAAAATATTTATAACAATAAAAAAAAAACAGTCCTCATGACTACGGACAGAAGTGAAATCTTAAAACTATAAACAAATAGTTGTTATTTTTGTATATTCAAATTAATTATTTGATATTAAATTAAAATTTGTAAATTAAAACTGTTTACATTTATCTGGTTGTGACATCTATCGGCACTCTGAGTGTTAGCGTTAACACGTCACGTGACCATGTCGATGACGACTTACATGAATTTACTCCCCATCCAAACCTGCCTATAGAAGTTTTCACTTCAAAAACTATAAAATAAATGTCCGAAAAGGGTATAGTATACAAAGATATAATAACACATAAAAAACATATACTTTTTCGGATTTGTTATAATAGCGGGTACCTATCATAAAATATATTTAAATTATTTTTAACTAGCGATTTTTGACCGGTTGCCAGTAAAAACTGCTATTGACCAAGGCCTGCAGTCAAAACTACTTTTGACTGTTTTTGTCAGTCAAAAGTAGTTTTGACTATGAGAGAGTTCTGACTGTAACATATACAAAGACTAAGTTTGTATACCACATCCTGGCAGTCGTGTACAAAATCGTAAGACATTCTGTATTCCCAACGCGAGAACTAATGTAATAAGACACTCGCATGTGTTCAGCGTACGATGTTATTCGCTTTAAATTAGATATTTTTAATACCTATAGACTTTATACCCATGGAGGGCTATAGAGCCTCTCTATGTAAAACAATAAAGCAAATTGTTTAGTTTAATAGCTGTTATTAGTAATTCATATTTTTTTTAGTTTCTTAGTTGTATGTATGTATTCAGCACTTTTTTAACGTCCCACTGCTGGGCACTGGCCTCCCTTCAATACGAGGGGGATCAGGCCATAGTCCACCACGCTGGTTAAGTGCGGGTTGGCGGACTTTCTTAGTTATTGTTAGATAAAAGCCGTTCCTCATTATTATCGTAGGTTAAATCTCGTTTTTGTAATATTAAGTTTTGTTTGTATATGCATGATGTGTCTGTATCTAGAAAAATGCAATCCTGTGTATTAATTTTGTAAGTAATTGTTATTTTATTCGTATTAGATTGTCATTTGTTTTGTGGACCAATAAACATAAATAAATAAACATATTATCTACTATGAATAATCTATACTAATATTATAAAGAGGAAATATTTGATTGTTTATTTGTTTGTTTGTATCGAATAGGCTCCGAAACTACTGAACCGATGAAATTCGGTAAGAAGATAGTTTGAGACACTAGGAAGGACATAGGATAGTTTTTATTCCGGAAATCATCCCTTAGGAGGGTGAAAATGGGGATGAAAGTTTGTATGGGGAATCAACCTAGGGACAAACCCAAACGAAGCGAGGGTGAGTCACTAATTAATAATAAAATTTTACAAAAAGTGGCGTCTGTATATAATATTAATATACCCATATTTCGTATTTTAAAAACAAAATATCTGAGGTAGTGCCCGAGCAAAGCGAGGATAAGTCACTAGTTACAAATACTTGATTAAGATTACAGTTCTCTGGTCTTAAGTTATTCTGTATTAATATTCAATATAAAAGTGGCCAGGTAAATGCGGATAATAAATCTTTCTTAAGGAACCCCTCAGCTAAGATGGATGGTGCGCCAGCTTGCCAATAATAATGAGATATTGCGTCGAGATTCATGAAAACAATATATTATAACGTATCCATTAATTATGGATCTTTGCATGATTTTATTATGAATACTAGCGACTCACCCTTACTCAGCTCGGATTAGTTCCTACTTAGGTTTTAACGTTTAGTATAGATTTCTCAGAGATGAGATATTTTCTTTAAGTAACAAGTATTCTATAGGTATGTTGACCCGGATAACCAGCTATAATCATACCAAATTTTATCAAAATCTGTCCAGTAGTTTTTTCGTGATGCGTTCCCAGACAGATAAACAGACAAAAATTTTAAAAACTATAGATTCAGCTTCTGTATTGATAATTTCTATTTCAATAACATTTTCCAAAAAATATTTAATGTACAGATTTGGCTTAGTTACAATTTTATTATATGTATAGATTACCCTTATCCTACTTATATAACTTTTACTGTTAGATTACTTGAAATAAAATCTTTTCTTTTTCTAAATGTAATTCAGCTGAAGATATTTTTAGTCGAAAATGCTTTTGACTTTAATTGGGGATATGCATGTGATATAAATAAAGGTGAAATATTTTTTTTTTTATAATCTTTTTTGCTTTTGAATGAAGCCTACATCAATATTTTTTGATGTAATTTCTTTTTGATTAAAAAAATAATTATTAAAAAGTGCAAATACAGGTGGGAAATTCAAAGTAGTTGAAACGCAACGCCATTGGTCAGACCGAATATGACGTCAAAGTATATCATAACAGAACGATTAGCGATTTTGTCGCTACAAAATAAAATTGTCATTTTCATATGTATGATACTTTGACGTCACGCGAAATGGCGACCGTTTGAAGTATCCGTATCGGTATGATATTTAAAAAAAAAAACTAAATTTTATTTTTTTGGAGCTGGATATTGTTTTTACAATTATTTATCGATGTTAGCTATTATATAAAAAATAATTTAAAAAAACACGCATATTCCCTATAATATAGTAAAAAAATGGTATCCTATTGGTAAATATATTATTTATTATTATTTTTATTTCTAGTCAAAAACCTTAAAACGTTAATTCATTGCTACATAAAAGAAGGACAAACAAACAAACACATTTTCGCATTTATAATATTTGTATGAACGCCCGTACTTCAAAAATGACTCCCTAAACACACGTGCAAACACGGATTCACCACAGACCGTGATAAATAACCTCCGCCTAAGCATATATGTCAGCAATACAAATATTTACCTCCAATGGACATAGAATCTGCGACCGTCTGCTAAAAATTATTTTTTTTTTCCTCTAACATAGTTTTTTTCAGATAAAATTTTATACCAAACCTTGAAGTAAACTAACATCTAAGCACTTAAAATTTAAAGTGAGTAGGTAGGTACTTTAGAAAGAAGAATAAAATGAATTGAATATATTATGATTAGACGTTAAAACTGTTGAACTAATTTCGATAAAATTTAACAAGGATATAAATTTTATACTGGGGACAGGCATAGTCTACCTTTGATCCTCGTCCCACTTATAATGTGAGCAAAGCCGCGGGCAAAAACTTGTTGGTTACACTTAAATCGCGGTCTAATACTTTCAGTAGAATAACTATATGTAAAAAATAATCATTTCATATGTTTTTACACATACAATATATTTTACACATAGAATATTATAAATGTGAAAACTTGTTACTACACATTATCATGTTAAAAAAAAGAAAAGAATGACATTTTTTGGAAGCAAAGTCGGGGACAGAAGTAAAGAACATTTTTATTATGTTAAAATAAAAAGTTTTAATTTGCAAAGTTAAAATTAATATCAAAAACAAACTCTTATGGCGCATCGTTCTGACGAGATCGTCAATCATCAAGCGGATTTGTTTGTTTGGGAATGCGGGGATATTATCGCCCTACAAATATATAAATATTAATATTGTTTAGGCAGAAATAATAACGTAGATTCAATTTGTATTACATAATGTCGTCCAATGATTACTTTTGGCTTGGTTTTCCTTTGAATTTTTAATCACGAGGTTCACAGTTTATATACTAAAGTCTATCTATCTATACATCTATGCATATAATAAAATTCTTCTAACCAAGTCGAATTTATACATGAAATATTTTTTGGAAAATCTTATTAAAATCGTCATTATTAATGATGCAGAGGCCAAATTTATAGTTTTTAGAATTTATGTTTGTCTGTCTGTCTGAGAACGCATCACAACAAAACCACTAGACAGATTTTGATAAAATTTGGTATGATGATAGCTGGTTATCCGGGTCAACATATAGGATTCTATTTACTGCGGGAAAATATCTCATCTTTGAGAAATCTATACTAAGTGTTACATATTTGTACCCAAATTCCTATTCAAAAATACCTCCCTTAGCACTACTTTACGCAAACTATCAACCTAGGGGGTGTTCCTAGGTTAATTCCTCATACAAACTTTCATCACCATTTTCACCCTCCTAAGGGATGATTTCCGGGATAAAAACTATCCCATGTCATCCCCAGGTTCTTAAACTATCTTCTTACCAAATTTCATCTAAATCAGTCCAGTAGTTTAAAGCTTATTCGGTACAAACAAACAAAAAATCTCCTCTTTATAACATAGAAAAAGATAACTACATATTTTTAAAGAATTTACAAATACTTATCTTGCCTCGAAAATAAATATGATTTAAGGCTAAATAACAACTGAGGTTACCCAAAAATAGGCATATCTTTATGTATTTAGACGATCTTTATACTTAGAACCCTTAGGATCATAAAGAGATGCTATCTAGATACGGTAAACCTTTCGTAGTCTAGCCCCCGTTTAGCTATTTAAAAACAGATACATACTTTTTCTGTTTTTGCTTATACTACAGTTCGTCAAGTAGTCAATATTCAATCCTAATCATTTTTTAGTGACAGCACTAAGGCTAGTATCTAGTAAAAAAAAAACAGTTTTGTGTTTGCCTATTTATCTAGATTTAGTTCACAAGATCCTAGGTCAACCTAACATTCTTAAGAGACGCGCGTGTATAAATATAACTTATAATATAAATTTTACTAGCGACTCACCCTGGCTTTGGCTACGTTCCTGGTTACATTTTAACGTTTAGTATAGACTTCTCAGAGATGAGATATTTTCGTATTATTATTACGTACATACATACGTGTTAATAAAAAATATCTGTAACTTTTTTTAAGCAATAGTTTATATTGATCCCACTCTATTGATATTTGTATTGAAGAATTAAAATATCTTTCTAAGCTATTTTCTGCATAAACTAGACTAAAGCTTGGAGCAGCTATAACAATGGCCTAAGGCGTCCAGAGTTTACGACTTAGCAAGACGTTAGCCTTTACCGTACTATGATTTTAAAATATAAACTTACTATATATTATTTTCTGTTTTCTGTACTAAAATATACATGTATTATACATATAAACCTTCCTCTTGAATCACTCTATCTATTAAAAAAACCGCATTAAAATCCGTTGCGTAGTTTTAAAGATATAAGCATACATAGTGACAGACAGCGGGAAGCGACTTTGTTTTATACTATGTAGTGATACAATATAAATTGTATACAGAATCATATAGAGAAAATTTAAACAATGCTATATTTCAACAATAGTTAATTTTATCAAAATATTTGGTTACAGTTCAGTTATTTAATACTAGTTTTTGCACTCTGCCCTTAAACTGATTCTAGGAAATAAGCACACAACCCCAATGCTAGAAAGAAGGATAAAAAATAAATAAGCATTCGGAATTATAATATTAGTAACGATTTGTAAATTAAAACTGGATAACTCACCGTTTCGAAGTGCCGCATCTCGGCTAACAGCAAGAAATTGATGTGTATAAACCTTGCGTCCTCACACGACCTGGCTTTAACTCTATAACCCGGCTTATTAAAGAAGTATTTAAAACCCGTATACTCCGAACTGTTTATATTCACTTTTAACGCACCACTGTATTTATAATCGCCCCCGCAACCTTTGCAGAGGCCTTCTGTGATGAACTTTTCGAAACTTGGCCACGCCGAGGCCGTCCCTGATCGAGGACGGCCCGGCCATGTTCCCGACGAGTTCTGAAGCCCAAAACCCTTGGACCTCCTCTGCAGCTTCCACTCTTCGGTTTTATCAGCTGTCTGTTCTGGTTTCCATCTCCATTTTGAGATCACCGATTCTGATTTAGCACGAGAGGTTAGGCCAATGTCATTTTTCGTTTGTAAAAGTCACGTTGAATCATTTATTTCTGTTGGAAATTTTGGTTCAGAAATGCGTCAATGGAGTTCTGCTTTTGTTTAAATGAATATTGATTTTAAAAATACATAGTTAGGATAAAAGATTCATCGACTAACGCGTATTTTGTTATAAAATACGATCGTATTGCCTAAATTCTATAAAAGTGATAGCTTTAAATTGGTATATCCATTTAAATGGTATAATTTAACAATTGCCAAGCATAGATAGTCTATCACCATCGCCGAACAACAGTGTAAATTAACTATTTAAATGCTACTACCTCATGTAATTATAGGGAAGTGTTGAAAATGCTTAATTCAAACTAAACTATTATAAATGTGTACGTTTGTATGTGTGTATGTATGTTTGTATGTCCTTCACGTTGAAACTGCTGAACTTTTTTTGGTGAAAAGTGCAGAGATAGACTATAACCTAAAGTAATACATAGGTTACTTTTAGGCATCTCAAAATTTATACGTGCAAACGAGCAAAGCCAGGTTAAGTCGCTAGCGTACTTTGATTACGCTGAACAATTAATGAAAGGGAAAATTTTGATGTTTGATATTTGATATTAAGAAAACGACAGCAACAAAGTATACTAATTAATTGACGCCGTTAATTTGTTACGCTTAATTTTAAATAAAATCACTTAATCATGACGTACCCGATCTGGGGGGTCCCCCCCCCCCCCGCCCGCCTCACCGTTACTCTATTAATTAAATTCCTCATGATTAATTATTACAAAATGAGAATTAAGCGGAAATCGCCAAAATTAAGGCAGACATATATATGCTACGTCTGGTATATTAGTATTATCATTGGTGGCACAGTGGTTATGTGCTTGCTTGTGAAACCAATTGAAACGAGTTCAAACCCGGGTCTTGCACGTCTGATATTTTCATGTGTGAATCATTTTCAACATATTTACCACTAGTCTGATGGTAAAGAAAACATCGCGAGGAACCTAGCAAGTTCTCGAAAGGCATGTGTAGTCCACCAAACCTCACTTGGCCAGCGTAGTAGACTATCACCTAATTACCATAACATTAAAGAGAGGCCCGTACCCAATAGTGGGTGACGTTAAAAGAGAGATATATTTTTAACGGTTAGTATGAAATACAAATCTATGAATTTATCGACTTTTCTATACTATAATATGCATGTATTATACATATAAACCTTCCTCTTGAATCACTCTATCTATTAAAAAAATCGCAGCAAAATCCGTTACGTAGTTTTAAAGATCTAAACATACATAGGGAGAGACAGCGGGAAACAACTTCGTTTTATACTAGTGATATGTATGCCGATGTTGTAATTAACTACGGGGATGAAGATTTTATTAGAAAGCTTTCTTAGAAAGTGTAACACATTTTAAAATTATCAAATTTGTATTTGAAAATATGTTTTTGTTGTTTGATTTATTGTTTCATGCTGCAATGAAGCGAAAGTTCGAAGTTATTTTTACAAGGAATATTCTTCTATCGGAAATGTTACCTCTATTAGTATTCGCTCAAAGCAAAAGTATGTAAATTATAGATTGAGTTCAATCTTATATTGATATATTTTTATGAACGGATTTTCTTAGTTTGTTTTGCTAATCATTTTATATTTTATAATTATACTAGCGTCTCACCCCCACTTCGCTCGGGTTCGTCTCTAGATATGTTTTAACGTTTAGTATGGGAATAGATGGACTATATATTATATTACTGCTCGGATCCCTTAGGTAGTAGCATGATGATATATAGCATATAACCTTCCTCAATAAACTTCTTTTCAAATCAGATTATAGTTCTTGAGATTAACGCGTTTAAACAAACACACTCTGCTTCTTTATAATATCAGTATAGATATTTAGTCTTTACGCATTACAGAGCACTGGAAAGTCTGTTTTTTTCATACTTTCACATCAACTATACATATAAGTAAATAAGTCGACAGTGAACATAACACATATTTGCATAGCAATGCGTTAATTGTATCACATATCATGTGGGCTTTACTTGTTGGTAATTCAAAGCAGTCTATTTAGGTTAGATTCAGGATCGCTAACATCAATAGGGGCGAAACGAAACTCGGAACCAACTGGTCTGATTAAAATATTATGTAGTAGCTGTCATCATCTATACAGATAAATAAAATTGAAGTGTCTGTTTGTAATATTAAAATAACCGCTTTTTACTAAATGCATATGGATGTATACACGGTAGATATACCAAAACAACATTTTTTTTTTCAATTTTTGTCTGTCTGTCTGTCTGTTTGTTCCGGCTAATCCCGAAATGGCTGGACCGATTTTCACGGGACTTTCACAGGCAGATAGCTGATGTAACAAGGAGTAACTTAGGCTACTTTTCTTTTAGAAAAAAAATAGGGTCCCACAAAAAAATTAAAACCAAATTAATTAATTAATTTGATTTTGGGAAGCAACCTAGGGAAGAACCCGAGCGAAGCGAGGGTGAGTCTCTAGTTATTATATAAAAATTCTAGCTTAAAATCCTGAAATAAAATTTCACGTGCTATTTTGAATTGATTTAATGAAATCGTTAGATATTGATATAGTAATTTATACCATGGACATTGACATACTAAATTTTCTTAAATGGTGTATAGAAAAACCTATAAATAGATATAATAATGAAGTATCTGTCTGTGAGACTACAACAGCTACTCTATGTTGACTTTATGCAGTTACTAGCTTTTGCCCGCGACTTCGTCCGCGTGGAATAGTGACTACTCGCAGAGCAACCGGGCAGCGGCCAGCGCCCTCCCTCGCCTTGCATCGGGCTGAGAGCGTATATTTTAAAACGATGATATCTCCTAAGATATTCATTGAAATCAAATGATGTCAAGGGCAATTTTGTTCAAAATTAAATACTTGTGATGAGCAACATATTTATTTGGATAAGGATTTATATAATGTTTATAAAAACAACTTCGGAAGTAATGCATTATTTTAGAACAAATTTGATTACTATAAAAAGGGTTATATTGAGTCCACCTTAAAAGACAGACATATGCTGTCGCGGACTTTTTTTTAGAACTTTTAAAGGGGAACAATTCCGTCATACACGATTTTTGCGTAACATTAACCGTTTACGCAGCGCACGCAACGGAAGCTCTTAAAAGGAATAATTTTTTCCCGTTTTTGCAACATTTTTTATTTATGCTCTGCTCCTATTGGTCGTAGCGTGATGTTATATAGCCTAAAGCCTTCCTCGATAAATGGACTATCCAACACAAAAAGAATTTTTCAATTCCAACCAGTAGTTCCTGAGATTATCGCGTTCAACCAAACAAACAAACAAACAATCAAACAAACTCTTCAGCTTTATAATATTAGTATAGATTAGAGGAATATCAAAAAAAGATTTGGTCGTAAAAGACATTGGCTTTTTTATCCCATAAAAAGGAAAGGTTTCCGCGCGTTATGGGAGAAGTGGTAAGTGGGCGGAGATCAAGGGTAGCCTATTTTCGTCCTCAGACTGCAATTTATGTCCTCGTCTTTATCGAAATTAGTTCAGGAATTTAAACGTGAAAACGTAACAGACCGAGTTACTTTTGACGACACGTTTGACTCAGTTTGTAGTGTCCCTACTCGCTGAGCCAGCGGTTGCGGGTTCGAGTCCCGCTGGGAGCATTCATTTGTGAGCACGAATGTTTATACTCCAGTCATGGGTGTTTCCATTTATAATATGTATGTATTAAAAAGTTATAAATGCGTAGTGTATCAACTATCTGGTATCCATAACACAAGCCTCGTAGCTTACCATGGAACTAGATGGTGCTGCGTGTTAATATCCCAACAATAACATAACATAATAACAATAACTTTATTATATGTCTACGTATGTATTTAGCAGTTATAAAAGTGTAGTACCGAAGCGAAGCGAAGGCGAATCGTTATCTACTAAATAAACACATAGCTTCCAAAGAGTACATATAATCATTCTGACACTGTCACAAAAACAACATAATTGAATCACATAAGCAAAGACCGAACATGAATTTTAACTACATCTGGCAGCACTCCAAGGTACAATTATACTAGGCAATAGTATCTATTTGTATGCTTTGAAGACGCTTAATTAAGTGCCCTACTGAATACTCTTTTGTTCTACCCTCTTTGTATTGTACAATAGTTTCATCTAGTTGCTGAAATCGCTTCTTCGGAACGTGGATTTTTGGACGTGATGTTGGTATGGCATGAATACTGATAATTAATTAGTTTTACTTTTCCTCTAATATGTAATAGTATATTAATGTACAAGGGCAGTGGTAGCCCAGTGGTAACGCGCTCGCTTGGAAAACAGAGTGAAGCGGGTTCAAATACCCGGTCTCGCACCTCTGATATTTTCATGTGCGAACGATTTGATTTTTGAGCCAAAAGTGTCGTCTAATCTATACTATTAATATTATAAAGCTGAAGAGTTTGTTTGTTTGTTCGTTTGTTTGTTTGGTTGAACGCGCTAATCTCAGAAACTACCAATCCGATTTGAAAAATTCTTTTTGCATTGGATAGCCCGTTTACTGAGGAAGGCTATAGGTTATATATCATCCCGGAAAAATGAACAGTTCCCGTGGGATAGAATTGTTTTTGTCTAGGGACGAACCCGAAGCGAAGCGAGGGTGAGTCGCTAGTATTCCGATAAAAGTGTGTTTACTATCAAAAATCATAATAACATTAATTAAAGTCAGAAAAACTGGTATTTGAGTTATTTTATCGGAGCGCTGCTTAAACGGTTTTGAAATGAAGCAGTAAAATACATTCCAAATATCAATATAATTAATACTTGTCTACTTTAGTTTCTTACAAGAAACTAAGAAACAAATCAATTTTAAAACATATACACATATATAAGTAATAAAGTAAGTATTTACAATATCTATACATATAATAAAATTCTGAGTCGAATATGTACATTAAGTATTTTTTTAGAAAATCTTATAGAAATAGTAATTATTATCAATCGATACAGAGGCCGAATCTATAGATTTTCGATTTTTTGTCTGTCTGTCTGTCTTTCTGTCTGGAAACGCATCACGAAAAAACCACTGGGCAGATTTTGATGAAATTTGTTATGAAAATAGCTGGTTATCCGAGTTACTTTTTTTACTTTTTTTAGTTACTTTTCTGGTTACTTTTTACTGCAAGAAAATATCTCATCTCTGAGAAATTTATATTAAACGTTGAAACCTAACTAGGGACAAAGCCGAGCGGAGCGTGGGTGAGTCGCTAGTTCAGATATAAATTATTATGCCAGGAGTATTTTGACATGATAGTAAAAGCATGACCTACATTTTTATACAAACTATCCAAAACGGGAATTAATATTCGAAAATATGTCTAAAAAATTATATAGCTTTAAATTTAATCTTTTATATAACATATAAGTTACTTATGAGTCTTAAACATAATCCTAAAAACTGAAATTGACTCCATAGTACAAGTTAATAAGTAAAGAAATTTGTCATTGAAAAAAGCAGATAAAAGGGTGAACGCTAGAAAGGATTCCGGTTAGGGTCGCATTTTTCCGGCTGAATCCGGTTTGATTTGGTAAAACCCAGTTTGCTTCCGTTATATGTATTTTTGTTACATAATATTCATTTATGTAGAGGAAAAAATAGAAGCGTAACATATTGTTTTACGTTATTTTATTGATAGATGTAAATTTTGTGGTAGCACTTTAGTAAAGGTATGTTAGACGCAACGGATTTTATTTTTAGGAAATATTTCAGTTCTGACCTAAATAAATAGGGCATAATAAATTGGCTTCAAAGATCATCCTATAACTTCTGTGCCAATAAAAAATCCAAAACTTAGTATGGATCGCGGTTCATGTCAAGAATTCTATTCTATTCTTCTAAAATTCTAACTGATTTGAATCTGTACATTAAATTTTTTCTTGAAAATATTATTGAATTAGTCATTATTATCGATACAGAGGCGGAATCTATAGTTTTTAGATTTTTTGTCTGTCTGCCTGTCTATCTGTCTGCCTGGAAACGCATTACGAGAAAAACGCTGGACAGATTTTGATGAAATTTGGTATGATGATAGCTGGTTATCCGGGTCAACATATAGTATACATTTTACTGCGGGAAAATATCTCATCTCTGAGAAATCTATACTAAACGTTTAAACGTAACATCACTTATCTATATATCTATATATATAATAAAATTGTAACTTAACCGAATCTGTACATTAAATATTTTTTGGAAAATCTTATTGAAATAGACATTATTATCGATACAGAGACCGAATCTATAGTTTTTAGAATTTTTGTCTGTCTGTCTGTCTGTCTGTCTATCTGTCTGTCTGTCTGTCTGTTACCGCATCACAAGAAAACCACTGGACGGATTTTGATGAAATTTGGTATGGTGATAACTGGTTGTCCGAGTCAACATATAGGATACTTTTTACTGCGGGAAAGTATTTCATTTCTGAGAAATCTATACTAAACGTTAAAAGGTATCCAGGGACGAACCCGAGCGGAGCGAGGGTGAGTTGCTAGTCTAATATAAAAACCAATCTTCAAAATACACTATTGAACAAATGATTTCAAACGTCCCACTGTCAGTTTGCAAATAGAAAAGTACAAATATAAACGTTCGCTGTAGAAGTGTATTAACTGGATCGTTTAGGGTGCCTCGGAAATGAAGAAATCCGGTCTTGGGATGGCTGAATTAATGGAATCTTGTTCTACCGAGATGAAAAATGCCGCCGGGCTTTATTTTGCAGTAAATTTAGTGGGCAGTTTAAAACGATTATGTTTAGATTGCCTAAAACTAGATTTTTATAGAAAATGTTATCTGGTCAATCATAAATGTGAATAAAATATAATTACTAACATGTTGTTAATTGTTTGTTATATTACTATCTTTCTATGATACTGTAATTGTATACATCGTATTAAATACTATTTTTTTTTTGGGATAAACAATTAATGCTATATGCATATTTATAACAGACTAGCGACTCCCTGGCCCCTAGTTACGTTTTGACGCTTACTATGGAATAGATTTTTTTTTAATTTTATTTTTTTCGTGATTTTTTCCGATGTTTTAATAGTTATTCTGCTATTCGGGGTGAAGACAAATCCAACAAAACAAAGATCATAAACATCGGTTCAGCAGTTCTCGAGTTATAAGTGTTGTAACAAACCCGACTTTGTTTTATATATAGATACCTACATATAGATGTCAAATATTCACGTAAATCTAAAAATAAGAAAGTATTATATTATTATCTTTTATTGTATGAAAAAAGTTTTATGATTAGTAAATTTCAATAAACTCAAACAATTTTAAGCCCAAAGTTAAAAAGTTCACTAAGTTTTATTATTACAAGTACGCGTGCGCAAGATTTATAAGATTATGTTCTTAAGACGGCTCGCCTAGATAAGTTTGACTTATATTTGATCGATTCTGTACAGTTTGCACTTCGAATTAGTGGCACGACGGTCTCTGAATTTCTGATGAGTTGAATAAAGTACTAACATCAATAAATACGTTTTGCATTGAAAGTATTAAAATTGATATTTTTGGTCATAAATATGAATATAGTGTTTGACGACACGTTTGGTTGTTTGTAGTGACCTTACTTGCTGTGCCAGCGGTCGCGGGTTCGAGTCCCGTTGGGGGCATTCATTTGCGTGATGAGCACGAATGTATATACTCCAGTCATGGGTGTTTATATTTATAATATGTATGTATTTAAAGTTTTATATGTATAGTGTATAAACTATCTGGTATCCATAACACAGGTCTCGTAGCTTACCATGAAACTAGATGGTGCTGAGTGTTAATGTCCTAACATATTTATTTTTAAATCAAATATTGACTTACATAGTCTTCAACTGCCTATTCTTAACAAAAAGTTAAATAATTTTATTTTAGTTTTCATTTTATTAGTGCTTGGCTAGTAATGATCCCAGCTATGATTGAAGCTACGTTAGCAATCTAAAGCTCTCTGGCGCTTTGGAAGCTTCCTTACATTTTGAAGTTCTATCAGAAGTTATATAAAGTGAGTATATAAATAAAATATCATGTTTACCGCTGATGATGGGCGGATATTTCAGTTCAACCTATCACTTTTAACAATTGCCTACTTGCAGGATGTAACTGTGGTGTTAGTTATCTATTATAACTTTTTACAATAGCCTACGATAAATGATTGATATCAGGATAAAAGTATCCTATAACTCTACATGAACTATTAAATCCAATTTTTATCGTTCCGTACCCAAGGGGTACAACGGGACCCTATTACTAAGACTTCGCTGTCCGTCCGTCTGTCTGTCTGTCTGTCTGTCCGTCTATCACCAAGCTGTATCTCATGAACCATGATAGTAAGTCAGCTGAAATTTTCACAGGTGATGTATTTCTGTTGCCGCTATAACAACCAATACTAAAAAATAGAATAAAACAAATATTTAAGGGGGCTCCTATACAACAAACGTGATTTTTTTGCTCGTTTTTGCTTGATATTGATAACGGCAACAGGTACACGCTTGAAATATTCACAGAATATTTAGTTATATATTCACTTTAAAAATAAATAATTAAATTAAAATAAAACAAATATATATAAGCGGGGGACTCCCATACAACAGACATGATTTTTTTTCCGTGTTTATAGATAATGGTATGGAACCCTTCATGTGCATTCCAACTCGCACTTGGCCGATTTAAAAAAATATTCCCAGATTTACATATAATATATACATAAATAAAACATGCATTCGAACTATTTCAATTTTCAAATCGGTATAATATCAAATATTTCTAAGTCGCGATAATTGTTGGGACAATGTGATATGGTAATAACAAAAGCCTTTAATAAGTACTTTCATAAAACAAAGAACCAATAAAGCATTTAAGCAGAGCATAAATTCAAATCTCTCTGCCTATCGAAACGAGTTTCCGATTTACGATTGCTTATTCCCCGTTATAACTGTCCGATGAGAGCTGGAAGCGACGTAATTTACATTCTACTTTGACCATTCACGTAAAATATGTAAATTTTATGTTTTTCCATGAAAGAAAATATTTCAATGACTATTGAGATCATCAATATTAAGTTACAAACAATTAAAGTTGTCGCTATGGTGCAGTTGAATAAGTAAGGCAGTCACAAATTCTGTACATGAAACGATGTCGATTATCGTAAAACATATTTATTCCTGGTAATACTGTTTTGAAGCTATCAACAAACTAGCCAATTTACAGACCAAAAAAATAATTTACAATATCAGAAATACTTACTTAGATTTACATGAATATATGAAATTAAAAAAAAAATCGTAAATATTGTTTTATTTAATACAAGCGACTCATCCTCGCTCCGCTCGGGTTCGTCCCTACTTACGTTTTAAAGTTTAGTATAGATTTCTCAGAGATGAGATATTTTCACCATACCAAATTTCATCAAAATCTGTCCAGCGGTTTTCTCCTGATGTCTTGTTCCCAAACAGACAGACAGACAAATATTCTAAAAACTATAGATTCGGCCTTTGTATTGATAATAATGTCTATTTCAATACGATTTTCCAAAAAATATTTAATGTACGGATTCGACTCAGAGTTTTATTACATATATTATGTATAGAAGTAGCGTCGTTAAAAATATCCAAAATCTGGAACCGATAGATGGCGCTGTTTACAAGAATGAAAGAACAGAACAACGTATGGCAGTCAAGCTAGTGTATATTAGTTTATAATACTATGATTATAATACTAGTTTATAATACTATGAAACGTCTTAGTTCTATTTCTCTCAATGCTATAGAATCGATGAATTGAATATTGCTAAGATAAGCTCTTGGCTGCGGGCGTGTCTCTTCCGTAACTCTTTAACTAAGTTTATTCAACTTGACTGCTTCATAAGTTAATAGTTTTATGAACCGCTTTTGCCGATTTTCGTGTAGAATTAGTTTGAAAACATTGAACGATTTCATATCGGAACTATTATTAGATGGAAGATAATAAGGATTTTCCAATAAATGCCTTTAATTGGCATTATGGATAGAGAACAGTAAGTAAAATACACATTATCACAGTTATAATTGGACGTAGTTATGCAAAATAGAACCAACCACAAAGTTACTTTTGAGAAAATAAGAGTTTTAATAAAATTGGTACACCAAAATAACAAGACCGTAGTTTTTTTTTTTTTGAAATTCCTTTTAAATATTGGGTATTTTATCTACTTTCTGTATATAAGTTGATACGTAGTAGCCATTTATGACAGTAACTCAAAAAACGGTTTTCTCGAGCTGTATCCATTTTGCATAACTACGTTCAATTTTAGTGAGGTTTTATACTATATTTAGATTAGAAATGAGGAAATTATATGATATAGAAGACACTTTGACAAACCACACACATGTCTAAATAAAAGTTCAACGGCTATTGCGGAAGTCTGAAGCTTCAGACAATTCTCACAGAACTATAATGAGCTTTGGAGATAAGCTTTTGTAATCGATTACTTAATTAAAAATTATGTATGTGACGTTTGATTCGAAACTTTATTTAATTAATTTAATGAGGTTTAAAATATAAAAAAGTGTGAAGTCTGATAACCTACATTTGGGCAGCCTGGTGTGCTATGCCTGATCTCTCTCGCATTGAAAGGACGCATGCCCAGCAGTGGGACACGATGGGTGTATCACACTGATCGTAACAAATACTAATATATCGCGAACAAGACTCAAACCTGTTACACTTCCACTTTTAAAGAGATAAGAGTAGACAGAAAAAAACGCTATCAAATCACTAAATTTACTACACTGCAATGATTGCTAATTTTAAAATTACCTTTAACCATACGAAATCTTTTTAAAAAAAGCATCTAAATTTTATTTTGAGCTTTCTAAAAGTCATAAAATGAATATGCCATACAAAAATCGGTATGACAAAGTTCAAAAACGGTAGGAACGCGAACGTTTCATACTTAATAACCCTCATAAATAGCACGTGTCGCGTTAATTCGAAGCTAAGTAATTATAGTAATTAAAATATATATTATTTATTGTTTAAGTTGATAAGCAGCTAATTATTTGCGAAGCTGGAATATACAGTGTTATAAAATTTCAATCACAATATCACTTCGAAGCTTATTCATTCATATAAAATACGAAAACATATTTAAAATTTGAAAAATTTTCGCCTCACAAAGAGATTTTAAATTCAATCTCGAAGGAGGAAAAAGAAAATGTTTATATTTGAATATATACGATTTAACTAAACTTGGAAATAGATAAAACGTTTATTTACTATGAATTTTCAAACTAAGCGTTGAACATTTTAATGTAAATACTTTACCCTCAGATGAAAAAAAAGTTTAATTTGTTTTATTGTGTACCTGTAACAAAGAAAAAACATAATTATTAGTGATTTTATAATAGCGATTCACCATGGCTTCGCTTGGGTTCGTCCATAGCTCGATTTCCTATATAAACTTTCATCCCCACTTTCACCCCCTTAAGGGATGATTTCTGGAATAAAAAGTATCTTATATCCTTTCCAGGGTCTCAAACTATCTTCTCGCCAAATTTTATCTAAAACGGTTCAGTAGATTACCCCTTACAACATCACAAACTCACAAACTTTACCTCTTTATAATATTAGTATAATTAAATCCCTACCAATATAATAAATATATAAACTCTGTCTGTTATCGTTTCCTTAAACCACTGAACACATTTCGATAAAATTGGACAATAACATAGATTACATCCTGGGATCGGACATGAGCTACCCTTGATCCCTGCCCCGCTTATCACGCAAGTGAAGCCGCGAGCAAAAACTAGTTATTTACATGACTATTTAATCTGTATATTCATTAGTCTACATTAAGTAGTTGCAGATTCGATTTCCAAATGTATGTAAATAATGCGAATATATAGCCTTAGTATATAAAATAAAAGTGCACAAGCTCCTTTTGAGCGAAGTAAAATCGGATCAATATACATAAATTAATTACTCTACATATGTTTTCGGTATATTATTCATTTAATACTTTAAAATACTTTCAAAATACCCAAAAAATATTCCATCCATAGAGTTTTTTTTTAATTTGTATGGAACATTTGAAAAATAATGTGTAAAAAAAATATTATGGAAAACACAAAAAATACGATGAATTGAGTCAGAATAACATGAACATCCCCATATCCCCTACTACGTCGTCATATCTAATCTAATCGAATATATTTAAACGAGCAATTCTTGTATATTTATTTATTTCTTTATACCGGCGATCTCGGAAACGGCTCTAACGATTTCGCTGAAATTTGGAATGGGTTGAGTTTTCGGGGGGCGACAAATCGATCTAGATTAGTCTTATGTCTGAAAAAATGCGTGTTTTTAAGTTTTCATGCGATTTTGCAACGCATAATATGGTCGCTAATTTCGCTCGCTCGGGCATAAGCATCGTGTTTAAACAGCCAAGGCGCAAGATTGATAATCACAGGTGTCCGGATTCGAATCTTGGTCACATACCAAATTTTTACTTTTGATTTTTTTTTGTATTTAATTTTGAGTTATTTTTTTAAAAAAGGACATTGTACTTTTGGCCAAAAAGTCAGAGGGAAGCTCGGTCCCCTAAATACTAAATAATACCTGTATATATCCATATTAAGTCACACAATAATAACACCAAAATTGAACATTAACTTTTTGAAGTCGCTCAAAATGTAATAATGTTATTCGACACTATATGAATTTCAACAACAAACGTAATCAGATCCTCACGGGAGCGTTATCTTCAATTCGGCTCGTTATGAAATATAAAGGAAGAATTATTTCGTATTTCATTTCCCTTACATTTTGTTATTTAGTTAAAGTACACAAGAGCGGTGATTGCGTGTTTCGATTGAACATAATTTATGAACATATTTATCATATTGTTATCAACTCCAGTATTTTGACTAAGATATGTTATTATATTCTTTCATTTTAATAATTTTACTGTACTTTTTTTTATTTTACGTATACATAATTTTAATGTTTGTTTTTATGTACGTTTTATCGAGACGAAACATTTACCCGCAGTAAAAAATATCCTATATGTTGAACCGGATAATCAGCTATCATCATACCAAATTTCATCAAAATATATCCAGTGGTTTTCTCATGATGCGTCCCAGTCAAAGAAACAGACAGAAATTCTAAAAACTATAGGTTCGGCCTCTGCATCGATAAATAATGAATATTTTAATAGGATTTTCCGAAAAATATTTAAATTATTAAAAATTTAAGAAACACATATACGGTAAGTCCGGGAGAGATGTCCATATAGGAGAGACGCCTAATAAATTTAAAAATTAAATTAATTAATGTTGCGTGATTCGGAACACGTCCATAATACGTCAGTCGACGGTCAATGTCAGTGTGGAAGTTTTTACACAAAGACATATTACTTATAATTAATATTTTGGTGTTAATGTGTAAAATAAGATAAGTGTTGTTAACTTTTACGTTAGAATATAATCTTTGAGATAGTTTGCAGTAATTTTTTTCCCAAAATTCTTTAGTTAAATAGTATTAAATTGTTTCATAATGTAGCATTGTGATCTTGTTTTGTTAACAATCCATCATTTTCTATTGAAAACGCTTTACGGTGTGTTCAGAGTCGATAGGCATCTCTTCCTAATGATCGGGCGAGATGCCCAATGATATTTTGGGGTTAGATGCCCAGTATATTAATTGGTTCCCCCCCAACGTGCGTTCACCTTGTCGTGGTGGGGGAGCTCATTAGCGTTCGGCAGTTCATCCGGACGCTAATTAAGGCAGTGGTAGCCCAGTGGGTAACGCGCTCGCTTGGGAAAGCGAGTGAAGTAAGATCCCGGGTCTCGCACTTGTGATATTTTCATGTGCGAATCATTTCAAACATAATTACCACTTGCCTTACGGTGAAGGAAAACATCGCGAGGAAATCTGCATATCTGGGAGAACCTAGCAAATTTTCGAAAGACATTGTGAAGTCCGCCAACCCGCACTTGGCCAGCGTGGTGGACTATGGCCTGATCCTCCCTTCGTATTGAAGGGAGGCCCGTGCCCAGCAGTGGGACGTTAAAAAGGGCTGAATCTATACTAATATTATAAAGCTGAAGAGTTTGTTTGTTTGTTTGTTTGGTTGAACGCGCTAATCTCAGGAACTACTAATTCGATTAGAAAAATTCTTTTTACATTAGATAGCCCGTTAACCGAGGAAGGTTATAGGCTATATTATATCATCCCGGAAAAATGTACGGTTCCTGTGGGATAGATTTGTTTTTGTCTAGGGACGAACCCGAAGCAAAACGAGGGTGAGTCGCTAGTACATAATATAGGTCAATAATATCATAACCTAGTTTCAATTTGCAGATGCAAAAGTTAAGTCTAAAGTTCGATATCCAGCATTGTTTATGAAAGAGATTCCTTAACTTCGTAGCTAATACATCTATTACGAAACTATCTCAGAGATATTTCTTACTATCTAGAGTTGTGAGCTTTAATGACATAGTTTGGCCAAACAATGTTCAAAACTAAAAGAAACTTTTAACATAGAATATGTTAGTAGAGAAAATTTTGGCATTATAACGTTGTTTTCTTAATAACTATACGCACTTTCTGGTTATTGATATGCCTGTGTTGCTATTTTCATTATAGAAAGTACAATAATTAATATACTATTTTTACAGTTTTGACAAGTGGACCAGCAAAGTGCTCGGTTTTGCCTTCTTTAATGCATCAACGAAACGTTTAGAAATGAATATAATATATTTTATATAAGTACATATACCAATTGACAATATATACATACTTGTATAATAAAATTCTAAGTCGAATCTGTACATAAAATATTTTTTGGAAAATTTTATTGAAATAGTCATTATTATCGATACAGAGACCGAATCTATAGTTTTTATAATTTTTGTCTGTCTGTCTGGGAACGCATTACGAGAAAACCTCTGGACAGATTTTGATGGGTAGGATGATAGCTGTTATCCGGGTCAATAGGTATATAAGATACTTTTTACTTCGGGAAAAAATATCATCTCTGAGAAATCTATACAAACCGTTAAAACGTTCCTAGAGACGAACCCGAGCGGAGAGAGGGTGAGTCGCTAGTAATATATATCTATAAATATAAAAGGTACCAAAGGACACGTAAATCGCTATTACCAAATACTGCTAACGACAAAAAAAAGCTAATAGGATAAATGCCATACAGTACATATAAGAGGAAAAGAATCTAAAATCATATAAGAAGGATATCTAAATGGAAAGAGGAAATGAAGTGTTTTTATTTTCAACAGTTTATTACTAATAATAAAATATTCTCGCTCTAGAATATGTAGAATTCACAACACCCGCTAGACAATATAACAAAATAGTTTAGCAAGTCCACGTATATTTTTAAGCGAAAGAATTCTCGAAAGTTCTTTTGAAAAGCATCTCAAAGCAGTTTAGGGTTAGTGCCCCAATTTTGGCGTGTATTCCATCCGAATGGAGTATAAAACAAATCTGTCTTCGTAGCGTTTAGCTCCTATTTCCATCCACTTCCCGGCTATTTCCCATCCTATGTTTGGTTTAAGTTAATACAGTAGTAAGTGATGTAGTAAATGAAGACGATATTTACATTGAGATCTCAAACTATGGAATAATATAGACACAGTGCCATAGAACTAAACATAAAGCCAAATAATCATGTTTTTATTATATATAATGTTTTAAAACAGAATACAAATATTAATAAAATATTCGTTATTGTGATAGTGTAATAAATATTACTAAACAAAAATAGCTAACGGATTTTATTGTAATAAAGAAAAAAAAGGAAAAAAAAAGAAAAAAATTGGCAAGGACATAGATTGCATCCTGGGATCAGATATACATATAGCCTACTCTAGAACTCCGTTCTACATATCACGCGAGCAATGCCATGCGCAAAAACACGTATTCTAAAAAAAAATACCAGCTATCTAACATAATTAAAAATAACCTTAAATTTAGAATAGACATATTTTTTTCTTATTTCGTTGTTGCGGCTGTACGCTTTAGAAGTTTAGAATATCACGTGAACCTGTGACAAACTGTAGGATATGCTTCATTATTCACTTACACTTGTATTCCATCATTTCATCTAAGCCTAGAATTTGCTTCCCTAGACAAATACTGCATTTTTGAATGAGCGGTCATGCACCCCCAGAAGATGGAATGGCGTTTCATATGACTCCGTTTTTTTTTTGACTCCATACATCTTCTGCAGATTTGTGCTACACAGCCTCAGGTTAAACCTGTGCTTGTTTAAACAATGGTGTCCTGTAAGGCTCCTTATCAATATACGTAGACGAAACATAAGTGAAGGCTTATTAATAATACACTTATTTCGACCTAAAAATCTTAGACAAATCCGAAGGAAATTCCCATAAAATAAATCGCTTTTCTCTTATGCTTTACACCATATGTTCTTTTTACATTGTTATCGCTCAGCAAAACGTGAGCCGCTTGTATCGTCTTCACTATTTTTCTACCTGAAAGCTTTATATGATCGAAATCTTTGTATTGAAACTACGTGAATTGTTTCGTGTTATTCCTGCCTTTGTGTAGTCAATGTTATGAGTAAATAATTTTTTAACTATAGTATACTAGCAGTAACCGCGACTTTGCCTGCGTTCTAACTTCCGGTCGCTACCAAACATCATAGGAGCACTCGTTGGGACTGAAGATTGCCTGACAATTTCAGCAAAATCGCTCCAGCCGTTTTGGAGTCCATAGGCAACATATATACATAGATACATACACACATCGATTTTTATATATATAGATGTTAAAAATATTCACAGCATTTCTTTAACAGCCTTAGAAAATTTTGAGATGTTTCTCAGATATTGTTGTAAAAAGTAATTTTCTCAATCTGGATGTGAATCTCATCAAATAAATTATTCAATTTAAATGAAACTAAATGAATAAGTCCCCCTTGTATTGAAGGGTGGCCCGTGCCCAGCAGTGGGACGTTAAAAAGGGTTGAATTGTAAGTGGATAAATGAAATATTATTAACATTAAAAGATCTAATAACCACAAAAAAGATTACATTTTTATAATTATATATTAATTAAACTAGCTTTTTGTTACAGCTTCGCTTGCATATTATATGGCATGATGTTACTTTATAAACATTCTCAACAAATAGGGCATTAAATGTAAAAAAAAAACTTCTCCAAATCTAACTAGTAGATATTCCAGAGTTACATGCGTTCAAACAAACAAAAAAACAATCATTAGCTTTATAATATGAATATAGATGTACATTTTGGTGGAAAAATTATAAAAGTGAGCTTATAAGAGAACTTTTATTCTAAAAATAGCATCTCACTTCTAACTTAGACCACACACACTGTTGAAGTTGAGATATCCCGAACCGACATATATTCCCTTTCGCATTCCTTATGCACTAGCACTTATGTGACTATCGCATACTTTTGTGTACCAAAAAGATCCTGCTTTGTAAATGTAATATTACCTTTGACATTTTTAAAAGCTTACTTTAGATTTCTAAGAAATATTTGAATAATAGAGAGTATTATGGACGATATGTTTGGCTTAGTTTGTAGTGAACCTACTTGCTGTGCCAGCGGTCGCAGGTTCGAGTCCCGCTGGGGCCAATTCATTTGTGTAATGAGCACGAATGTTTGTACTGCAGTCATGGGTGTTTATATGTATAATATGTATATATTTAAAAAGTTATATATATGTAGTATATCAACTATCTGGTATCCGTAACACAGGCCTCGTAGCTTACCATGGAACTAGTTGGTGCTGTGTGTTAATGTCCCAACATATATTTATTTATTATAATATGTAGACTAGCGACTCACCCTTGCTCCGCTCGGGTTCGTCCCTAGTTAAATTTTAACGTTTAGTATAGATATCTCAGAGACGAGATATTTTCCTGCAGTAAAAAGTATCCTATATGTTGACCCGAATAACCAGCTATCATCATGGTAATCACGCAAGCGATGCCGCGGGCAACAACTAGTATTTTACTCATATATAAAGAAGTCGATGTTTTCATCAATTTGTAAAAGGCATGTAGGACTCATCCGAGCACAGTAAGCTCAAGTCACTAGTCTATACATAATATGTATAATAAAATTATTTAACTAAGCCGAATCTGAAAATCTCATTGAAATAGTCATTATTATAGATACAGAGGCCGAATCTATAGTTTTTAGAATTTTTATCTGTTTGTCTGTCTGTCTGTTACCGCATCACGAGAAAACCACTGGACAGATTTTGATGAAATTAGGTATGATGATAGATGGTTACTCGAGTCAACATATAGAATACCTTTTACTGCGGGAAAATATCTCATCTCTGTGAAATTTATACTAAACGTTAAAACTAGGGACGAACCCGAGCGGAGCGAGGGTGAGTCGCTAGTAAAATATAAAAATATTTATTCAACATATCGTTACAGAAACAATAACCTTTTAAAAGCGGTAACACAAAAACAAAGTATTGTGATCAAAGCAAGAGAGACAGCTCGAACTGTTTTCATTCCGCGCTATTAAACGCGTCTTCTTTGCTATTACGTACATACGGATATCTCGTTATATTATTATATTATTCCATATATAGATATTTATTCTAAACGGAATAATTTTAAACCATAAATTGACGCAACTTGAATATATGGTGTTTTGTATGGGGGAAAACTACATATATGTAAATTAAAAAAAAATCTATATATGTATGTATGAATATCTTTACTAATATTATATATAGGCACGAATATGTTTTTGTTAGTTAGTCAGAGAGAGCAATAGACTTCTTTTGACCGACTTTTTGTACTCAAGTCATGGATGTTTATATTTATAATATGCATGTATTTAAAGTTATATAGATATGTGTAGTGTATCAACTATCTGGCATTCATAACACAAGCCTCGTTGCTTACCATGGAACTAGATGGTGCTGTATGGTAATAATGCCCCAACATATTTAATTAAATAGCGCTTATTCATATACAGGGTAAAAAAAAATCATTTCAACATATTTCATAATATATTATGTTATACATAAACCACGCGGCGTAGCTAAGTAACTTAAAGTATAATTATAAAGGCGCAAGCAGTATGTCCCATGGAGACAACGGCGTGCCTTCGCATTCAACCGTGCATAATATTCATACGTGAACCGAGTTATGTTGTACCACGCTTAATGAGAGCTCCGACCTACACTCTATGAATTTTGAGAGAAAACCTTAAAAAAAAACACCATAGGGCGAGAATAATTCTAAAACACTCTATGTAGAGTTAATTTTCATCAAAAAAAAAATACACCGACTTTAAAATTACTTTTGCGTAATTATTTAACAACAGACGTGGCCAAATAACCCGGATTTTCCCAGCGTGGGCTAGGATCCGTTTCCTCGTATTGTAGGAAGCCCCATGCTCAACTGTGGGACGTTATAGAGAGCTGAATACACCCTTGAGGTACCTATCCATTAAAAAGTATTATCAGAATAGATAAATAAGTGATTGATAACACTTAGCGCACATATTGGGTAAAACACCCACAAAAAATACAAATGTGTTAACCTCTTCCTTTTAAAAGTCGGTAGAAATAATATACTGGCTTCATCTGCAGAATTTCTTCTTACAATTTATATGGGACCCACTCAAGTATAACCAGTTGTTAAAAAAATCAGAAACTTTTTAAACTCGGGTATAACTATACTAATAATATAAAGCTGAAGAGTTTGTTTGTTTCGTTGAACGCGCTAATCTCAGGAACTACTAATCCGATTGGAAAAATTCTTTTTGCATTAGATAGCCCGTTAACTGACGAAGGCTATCGGCTATATATCATTTCGGAAAAATGTACGGTTCCCGGGGGATAGATTTGTTTTTATCTAGGGACGAACCCGAAGCGAAGCGAGGGTGAGTCGCTAGTAATTAATACAATTAAAGTCGCTAATTTATAATATAACCAAAAATATTTGTCCCAACCTGGAATAGAAATAACACTCGGGCTCATTTTGATTATTCCTATGAAACAGATAAAATATCAATACCATTAATAAATCAAAAGATTTTCTAATATCGATAATTAATTAATCGATAATAATTAATCAAATTAGCTTTGTTGGAGTCTATCTTTATACGTAACATTTACGTATATGCGTACTGATAACAAAATAATTAAATTATGTAATTAGTGTTTCCATATACTGTGACAGAATTAATGACTAAAACTGTGTTATATTACATTTATAAATCATTGGTTATATAGTGGTGTTATTGCGTTTTAGCATTTTTATTGTTAATGTAGGGGATCGCGTGTTTGATTCCTTACTGAAGTAATGTGGTTAAACGTAACAAACAAATTGGTGAAAATTGACTAGAGTAGAGACTTGAGATACGCTACGTACAAACATACAAGTTTAACCTCATTATATTAGGGTTACATACGTAAGACACGGGTAATAATACGTATTCCACTTATTTCAGGAGATGAAGATCTCAGTAAGCTAAACGATAGTGATATGCACAAACAGTATTATAAAAGTTAGACGGAAATAGAAAAATGCTGTCCAAATTTCCAAAATTCCACACTGTACATCACTGGAATGTTGGATGTGTCGAGTTTTACATCAAAAGGCAGTTTTTTGAACAGAAAAATCTGTACACGGGACTAAAATTGCCACGTCGACCAAGTCGACCTTTCACACTGTCAAAGGCTTCAAGAACATTTAGTTACGAATGTAGGTTAAAAAGATTCTATGACTGGAATAATGTTATTTGGATTTTCATTTTGAATGAGAGAATACTGAATGAAATTTTAGGTTTTTCATTTCTATACAATACAAGACCGACTTTACTCGTGTGGTAAATGAACAGGTAACCTATGTATAAGCCAGGATATAATTTATCACTGAAAACACTAAAATCTATTGAGTGATTCCAGAGTGACGAAGAAACAAATATGTTCACTCACTTACAAACTTTCAGTCATAATATTAGTTTGATAAAGTGTTAGTTTAAAAAAAATATTACATTAGTAGTATCTAAGTAGATTAGAGAATAGGGACTTATCCTCGCTTCGGGTACATCCCTAGGTATCTGTTGTTATTTAAGCCACAGCACTGTCTTTTGGCAAACTCTAACTAATAGTAGACTATGTATTACTCCAAGTCATAGCCTATATAAATATAATATAAATATGTTGGAACATTAACACACAGCACCATCTAGTTCCATGGTAAGCTACGAGGCCTGTCATGGATACCAGATAGTTGATACACTACACATATATAACGTTAAATATATATGTACATATTATAAATATAAACAGCCATGACTGGAGTACAAACATTCGTGCTCATCACAAAAATGAATGCCCCTAGCGGGACTCGAATCCACGACCGTTGGCACAGCAAGTAGGGCCACTACAAACTGAGCCAAACGTGTTGTCGAATAATATATAATGTTTACTTTTCATCCAAATCCCTACAGCCTTTTCAGTGTGAAGTAACGTGACAATTGACAAGTGACTCTAAGTAAAATTTTGAAACGAACTGAAAATCTCATGAGACAATAGATACAAACGCCTTCACTCTCCAAGTTAACTACACCACCATGTTGGTCAAAAGGGTTCGCTAAAATGAGGCTGGCAAAAGCAAAACATTAAAAGTTATATAATATTGCCTTCGAACGCCTTTGTGAATAAATAAGCAATTGTGCCTTTTGTAGATTTGTTGCTTAACATATTTTATCAGGCGCTTTTCAATCTAGATACAATTTAAATTGAATAAGATCACGGAAAATGTGACATGAATTTTAAATTTAAACTTTATTTTTTTTACGTTTAGTTACTGAACCATACATTAAACTTATTTAACCGTAAAAATAAAATACTAAAATATATAGATATGTAATATTTTTTAATTACGCGTCTTAAGTCTTATAGTACTGGTTAATTTTAGAGGTCGTAAATTTGGTTCCCGCTTGGGGCAAAAGTTTATATGGCCTCAGTTTAATTAAGTTAAAGATACAGTGACTCGGCTTTAACAGACGTAAAACGGGGAGCTTAAATAAAGTTATTGACAATTTTAACCATTGATACGATAACGTTTCCTAATATAAAAAATAAAAGATTCTCAATATCTTATTTTTGGTATTATGAGTATTTTAATAACTTCTCCCTAAGCTTAATATGAAGAGAACATTATATTTATAAGCGCCTGGATATAAAAATGATTGGGATTATTTTGTATGATAATATTCTTTTATCTGATTCGTTATATTGAAGGCTGTTTTGTGAAATGAAGAGATTTACGAAGAGTAGGTACATCGCTCTTCTTTTATATAACCATACAAATAAATAAAATTGAAGTGTCTGTTTGTCATGTCAACATAATAGCTTTATAGTAAATGCATATGGAATTATATACAGTACTTATAAGAAAAACACAATTTTCAAAATTTTTGTCTGTTTGTCTGTTTGTTCCGGTTAATCTCCGAAACGGCTGGACCAATTTTAACGGGACTTTCACTGGCAGATAGCTGATATCATAAGGAGTAACTTAGGCTACTTTTATTTTAGAAAAAGAATTAGGATTTCGCTGAAAAAAATTAAAACGTACCTAGGGACGCACCCGAGCGAAACGAGGGTAAGTCGCTAGTTAAAAATATAATTATTAAAAATGAATTGTTGTTCGTCGGTTCGGTAAACGCATCGCTTGACAACGGCCAATTTGGCTAATTTTAATTTTATTTAAAATGTATATAAGGTACTCATAATAGTTCAAATAAGGTTTTTAGGCTAGTCTTTAATGATATTGGCCGCTGTGGCCAAAATTGATCGGCAGGACATTATTGTATCGACGTATCGTCATACAACGCGAGCAAAACCAAGGGCAAAAAGTAAATCTCTGTGCCATCTCTAAAGCGCCTAAGTGATAAACATACATACATCCGCATTAATATTATAAATGTGAAAGTTTGTGAGTAGGTATGTATGGAGGTTTGTTACTTTTTCACGCCAGAACGGCTGAACGGATCTGGATGAAATTTGGCACAGAGATAGATTATAGTCTAGAATAGCACATAGGCTACTTTTTATCCCGGAAAAATGTACGGTTCCCGTAGGATAGGTTTGTTATCGTTTTCCTAGAGGCGAACCCGAGCGAAGCGAGGACGAGCCTCTAGTACACAATAATTAAATAAAACTCAGTTTTAACACATGATATGTATTAATTTTGTAACACATTCGTACTACATTTAAAATATCCCATTCGGTAAACGGAAGGAGGAGATATCGCCGGAAATAAAACAGCGGGATGGTAGCGGGGTCAAATACAGGAAAACTCTCTAATCCCGGCGAATTCCTTACTGGCTATATATATTCGTTGAATTTTATACTTTCTCTAGAAAATAACATTATGGACGTATATTTTATAACACAGTATTTTTCATATTAAAATTGAGGCAATAAATTAAAGTTTTGCATTGGGTTTGAAGTACCAACGTCTTTTTTGCACCGAATTTATATTCCAAACGAGTTAGCTTCCGTTGTTAGATATATTCTAAGTTTAATATTCTAAGTTTAAAGTCTTGCCTAAGCTTTAAAAATACAAAAGAAAACGTCTTTACTTTGAGTTATTTTGATACATTTAGTGCATTTATATATAGTTATTTGTTTTTTTTTTTTAAATTTATAAATAGCCCCTTTACAATTAGGTATATAAAGCATATATCCCGATCCTAAGCAGTTTTCATTATTAATTAAATAATTCCAAAGCAAATTAAAAATTGGTATTGATAGACAGTGAAGAACGGAACCATAAAAAAATTGGCTCTACATTGGATTTTGCGACTCTACATTACGAGCTCTTACTACACCCACTGATACCAAGTCTAATATTTTATTATATATAATACTAAGTACAATCTGCTGCTTTACTCGATTATAAATTACTTAGCACTCTATTTATTACACAACTAGCGACTCGCCCTCGCTCCGGTCGTATTCGTCTCTAGTTACGGTTTAACGTAATAGATTTCTCTGAGATGAGGTATTTATACCATATCTATCCGCTATAATCATACCAAATTTCATCAAAATCTGTCCATTAGTTTTTTCGTGATGCCTTCCCAGACAGACAGACAAATATTCTAAAAACCATAGATTCGGCCTCTGTATGGATAATAATGACTATTTCAATAAGATTTTCCAAAAAATATTCAATGTACAGATTCGACTTAGTTACAATTTTATTTTATATAGATATCAGCAAAAAAACCTCTATTTTTATCAAAACCCCGCTATAAATATATGTAAGAGAATGCGTAACTCAAACGGTTTACATATAACATTGAAATTCTAACATATCTACAGCAATTAAATACTAAACAATTATATATAGAAAATATCTGAATTGAATAGATCAATTAACAAGTAATTCCAATAATTTATAATTCAAAGCTTTGATTAGGCGCGATGTTAGAGCCATATTATGTCTACATTCCGTCGGTGCACGCTTATCGACTAATTGATCGGTTGCCATCTGTACACCTGATTACCTTATATCGATATCGATAAGCGTTTCTGGTTCTAATGGTCTATAGTTGTACATTTGGTTGATGTTATAAAGATAAAAAACCTTAATTATTATTCAGCTTTAGAATATATTTAATTAATAGTAAATATTAATATAAATTGAATGATATCTATACATATAATAAAATTGTAACTAAGCCGAATCTGTACATTAAATATTTTTCGGAAAATCTTTTAAAAAAAAAACATTATTATCGATACAGAGGCCGAATCTATAGATTTTAGAATTTTTGTCTGTCTGTCTGTCTGTTACCGCATCACGGAAAAACCACTGCACAGATTTTGATGAAATTTAGTATGATAATAACTGGTTATCCGGGTCAATATATAGGATACTTTTCACTGCGGGAAAATATCTCATCTCTGAGAAATTTAAACTAACCGTTAAAACGTAAATAGGGACGAACCCGAGGGGAGCGAGGGTGAGTCGATTGTTATAAATATGTTGGGACATTAACACACAGCACCATCTAGTTTCATGGTAAGCTACGAGGCCTGAGTTATGGATACCAGATAGTTGATACACTACACATATACATATAACTTTAAGTACATAAATATTATAAATATAAGCATCCATGACTGGAATACAAACATTCGTGTTCATCACACAAATGAATGCTCCCAGCGGGACTCGAACCCGCTACCGCTGGCACAGAGAGTAGGGTCACTACAAACTGAGCCAAACGTGTCGACAAAATATATTATAAGTGTATAAGTGTTAAATATTATGTTAAAATAAGTATCCGTAAACGGTGTACCATGTGGGTTGCTCTTGGTACTTCCTGATAGCAGTGTGAACCATAGGAGCTATTTCTCTGTTGCTTTTCTAACCGGTGAGTCCCACATATGTATATATATATATGTATGCAGTATATATGTATATATATGTATGTATACAGGTGGTATGTGTAAATACATTTCCCAACATTAAAAAAAGTCACCTTATCCTATTTGAAGCCAGTCTGTATGTTTGATAATATCATGACAAAACAACTATATAAGATAAACTACATAAATTTTTCCACGATGAAAAATAGTCGATAACAATAATTTTAATACAACACTATAAACACGTTATTATGCAAATATCGATATCGATACATCACTAGCTAAGATTTAGTTATCCCATTAATATGGCATGAAAGGGTAGAAGTTGTATAGAACCGCGTTATTAACTCAGGTCTTATCGCCCCATTAATTAGAAACGCGATAATATTTATTTTCCATCTTAGCATAGAAAGATTAGATGAAAAAGTTAAATATAATTAACGTTACTAAACTATTCACTAGAGCCTCTACAATTTTTAACCAAAAACTAATATTATAAATGTGAAAGAGTGTTTGTTAGTATGTTTGTTTATTTCAAGCTTTACCAAAGCTATGGATTAATATTATTTTAATACAGAGACAGTTGGATGGCTGGGGAGCGATTTAAGCTATTTTTTGCATTAGAAAAATATCTCATTCCAATGGGAAACTCAAAAAAAGTGTTTATAATATAACTTATACACAAGGTATATCTATTAATATTTGTTTTTTGTATAGATATAATCGAAGACTTCAATACATATAAATATGTTAAAGGGAAATACAACTGACTGATTGACAACAGAATTTCAGAAAAAGAAACACCTAATACTCGTAATAGGATAATGTTTGGTATTAGTTTGCGTAAAATCCCAAAAAATATTCTTAATTAAAGCATAAAGCCCTAAAAAGCCCACTATACAAATAAACTGTACTTGTAGATCTTAATTTTCTTAAGCTTTAAAATTTTCAACTTCAAAAAATCTTTACCTAGCGGGAGTAGTTGTGTGAAGGGTTATTTATTCATTATTTTACAAAGTCACAAAAAAAATGTTTATAAATTCCTTCATTTCGCTTTCTAGATCTTTAATAAAATATGACTAATTTAAGCCTAAGATCTTGCGATCTGTATTATAGTCCTCGTGAGATGTTTTGTCAACAGCCATGTCTATCCCAACTTCGACCGTATCTGGGCTACATTGTTTCAAAATTTACTCCTCTAGGGACCGACCCAAGACTGGATTTAGAAAATAATATTTCTTGCCACTAAAATCTCGCTATCTTAAGTGAGTCTGTAGAAAAAGTTACTGGTCCTTTATTTTATATAATAACTAGATTCGGGGAGCTATTTATGTATAAGATTCTTATACATAAAGCGTGTATATCTTTATATATAAGAACACTAGTGACTTACCCTGGCTTCGCTAGGTACGTTTAAAATAGATAAAAAAATAATGACGGTAAGAGTAATTTATATAGTTGGTTCCCCATACAAACTTTCAACCCGTATTTCACCCCCTTCAAGTTTTATTTTTAAGACAAAAAGTAGCTATGTCCTTTTCCAAAGTCCCATCGATCTCTATACCTACATATATAATATTATTATGAATTCACAATGTATACTCATTACTCAACCAATTTACATTATATTATAGTAAAAATACTAATTCGACAAGTTATGTCAACATGGGGTTTTGATATAAACATTTAAATTTCTTTTAATTCATACATTTCTTTACATTAGATTGTACCATCGACGTTCTAAGTACGGACACGTACATTAAAAAATTAAAAAAATAACTTTTTTTCATTAAAATCATACATAACATGGATATGTATTTGAAAAATTACTAATACCTTGCTTAAGATTGTTATATCATGAACTTTCTTCAACTTTTTCTCGCATTTCGTCTGATTTAAATATAATTGTAGAGTGATTGTAGATAGCCTATACCTATAGCTTAAATATTAAATTAAAAAAAAATCGAGTCTGGTTCAGATATAAACGCGTTCAAAAAAAAGAACAACATTTTTAGCTTAATAAAATTACCTCATTTTTATTAAATTTTCGAACTCCAATCCGTCAATATAAACTCCCATTTACAGAACTATAGGGCTACTAAAGGAGTGTTCATATGTAAAATAAAACGTACATAGCATCAAAAGGCTGTAACTCACTGGGAACGCGACTACATTCGCGCCATTGCGAAAATTCGTCGGGATTATAAAGGATTTACGGGCAATTTATTCTGGATGGAGTCCATCGGTGATTTAGTGGGGGGTGAAATTGGTGCATAAGTTAGGAGAGCGCAGTGGACATTCCAGTGTATTCAGATCGCGAATACTCTTCTTATTGGATTGACCAGTTATTATTTATCCTTTATCTATACATATAATAAAATTCTAAGTCGAATCTGTACATTAAATATTTTTTTGGAAAATCGTATTGAGATAGTCATTATTATCGATGCAAGGGCGGATCTGTAGTTTTTAGAATTTTTGTGTGTCTGTCTGTGACCGTATCACGAGAAGACCGCTGGACAGATTTTGATGAAATTTGGTATGATGATAGCTGGTTATCCGGGTCTACATATAGGATACTTTTTACTACGGGAAAATATCTCATCCCTGAGAAATCTATACTAAACGTTAAACATAAGCAGGGACGAACTCGAGCGGAGCGAGGGTGAGTCACTAGTACTCGTATATGTTTATACTAGCAGTACCCGCGGCTTCGTTCGCGTTCTAACTTCCGATATAAACATCAGTTTTACAATAATGTATGGAAGTCTGCCGGGTTTGTTGACATTTATTATTACTGCTCCGCTCCTTTGGGTAGTAGGATGATGGTATATAGCCTATAGCCTTCCTCAATAAACGGGTTAATTAATGCAAAAAAAAAATCAAATCGGATTAGTGTTTCCTGAGATTACAGCGTTCAAAGAAACAAATAAACAAACAAAGTCTCTTTATAATATCAGTATAGATTGAAAAATATGTTCATACAGCCACTCTTCCTTGGCTAGCATAGTATAGACTTTAACGCGAACAAAATTTATATATGAAATGACTAATAACATGATGCTCGTAAATGTGTAGGTCAGATTACAGAGTATTAATTATAATTCACTCCTTTACGATGCAAGCATAGGTTAAGTATAGGTGTTTACGTACTCTAAGTAAACATATTATAAAAATGATGTCTTCCTGACCGATTTTGATCACGGCGACTAATTTCATTGAGACTAACTAACTAACTCACTCTATATTCCTTTCACTCTCTGGTGGGACGATAAGAGAAAAGGCGCAGGACCGATGGCTTAACATGCTCTGCCTTAGCACTGGAGTGAGACACTGCCAACTTCCAAGCTATTACTAAGAATTACTTTATAGAAAAACCCAATAACTATACTGGGCCCGAACCGGGATTCGAAACCAGGACCTCTCGATCTGTATACTATACCACTAGAGTCTAGACCAAGTCACTTGTGTAGACATTATACCCAGAATGTTTCTGAAAAAAATGTTAAAAATAGCTGATAAAACTTTTAAAATTTTATAAATTATGTAAGAAAAAACCAAGTTAAAACAAGTACGTAAAGTAAGTAAAAACATTTTCTGACGTAACATCCAAACCGCAGAGGAGCTTAAGTGGTCACCCGACGCTGGGTCTAATGACAAAGTGTTTGCAGCTAATAGTGTGACGTACGGTTGGGAAGAACTGGCTTGAAGTGCCATGGGTTTTGTTAGTTCAAGATCTTTGAGATGAAAATGTTAAATTGGGCTACTTTATAATATTACAAAGGCATTGGTAGCCCAGTGGGTGGTAATACGCTCGCTTGGGAAACCGAGTGAAGCGGGTTCAAATCCCGGGTCTCGCACTTCTGATATTTTCATGTGCGAATCATTTCTAACATGATTACCACTTGCCTTACGGTGAAGAAAACATCGTGAGGAAACCTGTATGTCTGAGAGAACCTAGCAAGTTTTCGAAAGACATGTTCGCACTTGGCCAGCGTGGTGGACTATGGCTTGATTCCTCTCGTAATGAAGGGAGGCCCGTGCCCAGCAGTGGGACGTTTAAAAAGGGCTGAACATATAATATTATAAACAGAACCCGCGGCTTCGCTCGCGCTAAAACTACAAAAACAAAACTCTAAAAAGTTTATACAAACTTTCACCCCCTATTTTACCCCCTTATTTGAATTTCGAACACTGCTAAAACACATATTTATTTAATTGTAATGAAGAGCATCAATACCAAGTTTCAAGTAATTCTGATCATAATTATTTTTTTGGATTGTATTATAATTTATAACGTATTTTCTCGTGGGAATGAGATAATCTACCGCGGTAAAAGTTGCCTATGTCACGCTCTAGCCCTCCAACTATCTCCATACAAATCACGCCAATCCGTCACTCTGCTTCGACGTCAAAAAAGACAAACAAACACACTTTCACATTTATAATAATAAAGTATGGATATGTATTTTTCAGTTTTATTTCAAGTTAAAATGTTTTATTTACTGTATGTAAAGTTTGAGAAGGAAAGAGATTGATACATTACCAATAATGCTCTCTTAATTATAATAGTGTACTCTTTGTACTCGTATTTTTCAATCTACAGAAGATTAATGGTGTTTTTTTTTAAATAACGAACGTTTAAGCATAATTAATTATGGACAAATTCATTAAAAAAAAATACCGATCGAATTGATAACCTCCTTCTTTTGGAAGTCGGTTAAAAATGTCAAATATAGACAATTGGTTGACAAGTTTGACGACACGTTTGGCTCAGTTTGTAATGACCTTATTTGCTGTGCCAGCGGTCGCGGGTTCGAATCCCGCTGGGGGCATTCATTTGTGTGCTGAGCACGAATGTTTGTACTTCAGTCATGGGTGTTTATATTTATAATATGTATGTATTTAAAATTATATATGTGTAGTGTATCAACTATCTGGTATCCATAAAACAGGCCTCGTAGCTTACCATGGAACTAGATGGTGTTGTGTATTAATATCCCAACATATTTTTTTTTAAGTATCGCGTAACACACAAAAAGAGAACATACATACATTTAAAATATATCCTATCTTCTTTTAAAGTCGATCAAATATTCTTTATCAAAACTAAAGGAACTATCTAGATATAGATAAAATAATGAGATAAAATAAATTTTCAAAGGTGAACCTTCACCCAAATCTTTCATGTCACCTTCACATCGGTCACTGATAGTTAGAGTAGGGTTTCTTGTCTCCGATCCCGTACAATCACTTCGGTGAAGGGTCTACTATTCATCACTTTTGTACAGTTGCGATTTATCAAGCGCACTTGTTAACACTTAACTGTTCCGATTTGTGATGGAGCTCTTAGACATTTATAGTTTAAAAGAAATCTATACAGATAAATAAAATTGAAGTGTCTGTTTGTAATGTCAAAATAACAGCTTTTTATTAAATGCATATGGAATTATATACGGTACTTATAAGAAAAACACATTTTTTTTGTCTGTCTGTTTGTTCTGGCTAATTTCGGAAACGGCTGGACCAAGTTTAACGGGACTTTCACGGGCAGATAGCTGATATTATAAGGAGTAACTTAGGCTACTTTTATTTTAGAAAAAGAATTAGGGTTTCGCTCAAAAAAATTAAAACGTACCTAGGGACGCACCCGAGCGCAGCGAGGGTAAGTTGCTAGTATAACATATATTTCCTTCTCTATTGACATTTGGATATTTTTATTTATTTACAATACTTAAAAAATGATTAGAATTAAAATCAACAAATATTGTAAGATACTTTTGAAATCATTTTGTAAAATTGTGGGTAGGCACTGTCTGTAACAAGTATATAACGCCTTTGAGACGTCTTAAACCTTAAGTCTCTCCCGTGACCATGATTGTTGTAAAGCATTCGAAACGTCGGGAACTAAAAATCAAAATAAGTCCGCGAAAAAATCCGAAAAGATAGTTTTATTTAAAATATCAAATATTCGCGTAAATCTAAGAAAATGTCATTTACTGAAAAGTATAGGTTATTTGCTTATATCGAAAAATATTAATAATATGATATACGCATATATAATACGGAAGTTAGTATGTTTGTATATTACTATGTTACGCTATAAACGGCTTAACAGTTTGGAGTGAAATTCAGAGAAGAGATAGATTAAATCTTGGAATAACAGACAGATTTTTTATCAACGCGCCTACCACGTAAGTTGTGCTGCAGGTAAAACTAATCGTGGATATTGAAATCTTTATAGTAAAATTTAACTTGTTATTACGTAGAAATTAGAATTTTTTACGATAAAAGTGATGCATCACTGGTGGAATAAGAAAATCTTTGTTCGCAATCCTTTCAATGCTCGGAAATCCGTTTCGAAGATTAAGAAGTCAGAGAAAACTCGCTTCCCGCTTTTGTTTTACTATCACGGTTAGGGTTGATACCTTGATGCATTATGGTAGACAAATACATATATTTTTTTCATAGCTAAGTGGCTAAATCCCAGTTCCCATTAAAATTATAAATACGTACATTTGTGTGTGTATGTATGTGTATGGATTTCATTAAAATTTGGGGTGAAAATAGATTATATTCTGGATAAAAAATTTGCTACTTTTCATCGACTTACAATGCATGAGTGAAGTTATGGAGAAAAACTAATTGAATTATAAATCAAGCTTATCTGATTATAAAAATATAAGTGGATATTGAAACTCTTCAATAAAGACCTATTTATATTATATATTGTTAAAAAAAGTGTAATGTAGTGAAAGTAATAATATAGTGCTACTATTATATAGAACCCAAGAATAAAGTGTCTTCCCCTTAACCAGAGACTATGAGAAAGTGCCATTGGACACATTCTTAGATATATTATTTTATAAAACTAAAAGTTAAATTATTCATTAGCCTTTTTGGCTAAAACGTAATAATATTAGGTTACAATATTTTAATTAGTATGTTACCTTAGAAAAAAATCAAAAAATAAAATAAACACCTATTTGTACAACCATTTAAGTTTAAGCTCAAATTCATCTTGATGAGTTAGTCTCATATATTATAGTTGTAAAAAGCGTATTTTAGTTTCTTAAATCTATATATAAAAAAACAAAGACAGTTGACACATAAATAAGCAAAGACAGACAGAAGAGAAGTTCAGTGCCTTTCCCTCCTCTGTTTATCAGTCATTTTCTCTTTTTTTTTGTTTAGTAGATATTGACGAGGTTTAGTGTTGTCAATAAAAAAAAAGATGGATAAAAGATAATGATAGAACTTAGACCATTGGATGCATACTAGTTATAATCTATACATATAATAAAATTCTGAGTCGAATCTGTACATTAAATATTTTTTGGAAAATCTTATTGAAATAGTCATTATTATCGATACAGAGGCCGAATCTATAGTTTTTAGAATTTTTGTTTGTCTGTCTGCCTATCTGTCTGTACCGCATCATGAGGAAACCACGACAGATTTTGATGAGGTATGATGATGGCTGGGTCAACATATAGGATACTTTTTATTGAGGAAAAATATCTCATCTCTGAGAAATCTATACTAAACTTTTAAAACGTAAAAATATAAGCTAAGCAAAGGTGGATCACTAGAATAATAATATAAAATTAAAAATTATCATATTGTTTTATCAACTGAAACAAAACGTATTGCTCAGAATTAATCACAGTCAAAAAATTGTCGAAAAGTGCGATTGTATCCAGAAAACCGGTGAAATGTCCATTACGAACGAGAAATAAACACTTAAAAATGATAGCCCATTTGCTAGAGTTGCAAAAATCGATCAGTTAACAATGACGTTTACATGAAATATGTATCGACAAACGTTCTTACTTTTCCTTGAAATATTTTTATTTTTTATGTTTTGATTCGCAGTAATATTTATCTAATGCATATGAAATTTATGTTATATGACTTTATTTATATACATACTAGCGACTCGCCCTCGCTTCGCTACGGTTCGTCCGTAGGTACCTTTTAACGGTTAGTATGGAATGGACTATATATTGTATGATATTATAGCTTATAGCCTTTCTCAATAAACGGGCTATCTAATGCAAAAAGACTTTTTCAAATCGGATTAATAGTTCCTGAGATTAGCGCGTTCAAACAAACAAACAAACAAACAAATCAACAAACAAACTGTCTCTTTATAATATTAGTATAGATATTAATCTGAAGCTAGAGTTTGAGAAATCTGGATGGATTAAGATAAAATTTAATACACAGATAAGACTATGTAGCAAGACATAGGCTACTCTTAGTGTTAATATTTGCCAAAAAGTGGCGCTGACTGTATAATATTATAAATACAATTGGTACCTTTAACACGCTCGAGTGAAGCAAGGGTAAGTCGCTAGTTTAAAATATAAATTACTAAAGTTTCGAAAACCGGTTAATTTCCTTAGTCGTCGCCAACCCTAGTGTGAAAACGATCAATCAGTGCCGTCCGTCTGTAAGCGACGTTGCTGTGTAAGCATTATTTTAGCTCGTGCGATTTTATTTTCAAGGGTTTCTTGTAATTCATCCATTACATTTGACCAGTAGTCTTACTTTGTAAATTGAATAGAAATACAGAAAATTATTGAGAACTAGCGACTCAGCCTTGCTTCACTCGGATCTGTCCCTAGGTACGTTTTAACGGTTAGTTATGGAATAAATAAATAATAAATTGTACAGATGTTCTCTCGCGGTAAAAAGTAGCCTATGTCGCCCTTTAGCACTCCAACTATCTCCACACAATAAATCGCGTCAATTCGTCAATCTGTTTCTACGTAAAAGAAGGACAAACAAACAAACAATTTTAATAGTACATTTATAATATTAAAATAATAATATTAAGTATGGATATATGAAAGGAATTCAAAAGAGCATATTAATTTTACTCGTATACTAAGTATTTATTCGAGTGTTAGTAAAATAGCTTTGGTAGAAATTTAACATAACACTTTCTTAGATTTACTCGAATATTTGATATGTACCTACCTATACTTAAAAAAAAATCCTGATGTTCAAATTTTTAATTTTATTTTATTCAGGTTTTATTATATGTTTTATTTTCGACGTTTCGAATGCTTTTTGTAAAGTCACGGGAGAGACTAAGGTTATTGATATCTCAAAAATTATAGTTATTACACACTTTATTTGCCCTCAAAACTATACAATAACATTAAAAAAAACGTGTGTGTGTATTTATGTACGCACGTAAGAAGTTGTACTTTGGCGTAACAGAACAAAAATAGCTAAAGACTTCATCCCATACGACACAACTCCCTGTTTGTAAAAGATATACAGCTAACTTCATCATGTCGGTTTTTGGCTGTCGGTGTGTCGGTGGTGTCGGTCGTAAAAATTTTACTCTCATATTTTTTTTCCAAACGTGCCAAAACAAATGTAACTTCAAAAATAGTTTTATTTAAAAAACACTTATTTTAATTATTATATAAACCTGTATTTCATAGTACACAAAAACAATGTTTTATTTGTTAGCAAGTGAACTGCAACATAAGCAATAGCTATCATTTAAACCACACTAACTCCAATTCTAATTAGTAAACAATGCCTTTAATATTGTGGGAAACAATTTAGTCAGAAATGTGATAACTTCAGGGTAATCTATTAACAGGATGCCGTCGTAGAGAACTGTAATCTGTCACCGTATACGTTACTCGTTGGTAGTTTGTAGAGCTACGTGCTAAGGAGTTTGTTCATATTTATTGTTTCCTATTGAATATAATTGACGACACATCTGGCTCAGTTTGCAGTGATCCTACTTGCTATGCTAGCGGTCGCGGGTTCGATTCCCGCTGGGGGCATTCATTTGTGTGATGAGCATGAGTGAATGTTTGTACTCCAGTCATGGGTGTTTATATTTATAATATGTATGTATTTAAAGTTATATATGTGTAGTGTATCAACTTTCTGGAACATGAAACATGGAACTAGATGGTGCTGTATGTTAATGTCCAAGCATATTTAAAAAAAAATAAAAATAATCTATACAAATAAATAAAATTGAAGCGTCTGTTTGTAAAATCAAAATAACAACTTGTTTAGTAAACATATATAAAAGTATATACGGTAATAAGAAAAAAGAATTCTGTCTTTTAAATAAAACTATCTTTCCGGATCTTTTCACGGATTTATTTTGATTTTTGGTTCCCGACGTTTCTAATGCCTAATGCCTAATGATTGCTGTAAATAGCAATCATAGTCACGGGAGAAACTAAGGTTTAAGATGTCTCAAAGGCATTATATATCTAGTTGTTAAAGACTTGCCATACCATGCCATTTTTGAATTTTTTGATTTCATTTTGTGGGTAGGCTTACCCAAAAAAAATATTTTAGAATTTTTGCCTGTTTGTCTGTGGGTTTGGGCGCGGTAATCCCAGGAACGGCTTAACCTATTTGGGTGCGGTTTTCACAAACGTATGTAAAGAACTGTTGAAGAAGCTATTAAATAGTTTGAAGAAGTTGGTTAAGTAATTTAATGTACCTATTTAAATTACTATCTTCACACGACTCACCCTCGCTTCGCTCAAGTTTGTCCCTAGCTCGATTCCCCATACAAAATTACATCCCATTTTCAACCCCTTAAGGAATGATTTCCGAAATAAAAAGTATCCTATATCCTTCCCAGGGTATCAAACTATCTTCTTACCAAATTTCATCTCAATCTGTTCAGTAGATCCAGAGATTACCCCCTACAACCTCACAAACTCACAAACTTTACCTCTTTATAATATTAGTATAGACTATAGACTAACGATTTACCCTCTCTATCACAATCAGTTCCATGGTATTTAATTATATCATCATCCGTATATCGCATTGAAAGGTTTCAATCGATACAAAAATAAAGAATGAGACCACGTCTCATTCATGTAAACAGATTCGTGTTACTTTATGTAATTTTTTTTTCAACGAAATTTTGTATTCACTTCAACCGTAAGTATGTCTTTCCCAGGTAAATGATAATAGGGCAATTTTCGTACAGTTTTCGAGTAGGTAAAGACGGTATTATATATAATGAACCAAAGGCGTGCTTTATCTCGCTGGCATCTGTTGTAGAGAGGTCACTTTGAAAAATATTAGATTACATTGTAAAATATAATAAGTGTTAGAAGTGAAGTGAGATAGGCAAAATTGTATTTAAATAATACTAGTGTCCCACCCTCACTTCACTCGGACACATCCATAAGTGCCCTATGTATTTATATTATTGCAAAAGTTCTTCGAGAGGACGATTTTTTGGACTTAATTCACGAATATTATCGTACCGGAAGCTTTTTTTCGCAATGTTTATTGATTAGGTATATAACCTAGCTTTCCCAGGTAAGTAAGGCTAGGTAGGTAGGTCTCTTTCTAATAGTGATTATGAAATAGAAAGAAATAATATGATGAGATAATGACGAAACAGCATAAACTTAGCGCGACCCTTTGGCCTTGAATTATTTTGTATTTGAATCTATGTATGTACATTTGTATTCAGCCCTTTTTAACGCCCTACAGTTGGGCATGGACCTCCCTAAAATACGAGAAGGATTAGGCCATAGTCCACCATGCTGGACAAGTGCGGGTTAGCGGACTTCACATGTCTTTCAAAAACTAGCTATATTCTCTAAGACATGCAGGTTTCCTCACGACGTTTTCCTTCACCGTTAGACAAGTGACAATGAGTAATAAATATATGTCAAAAAATCAGGAACCCGGGATTTAAACCCGCTTCACCCGGTTTCCCAGGCCAGCACGTTACCACTGGGCTACCACTGCCTCTAGTATAATAGTAGTGATTTATAATATGTAATAATCATAATACATACAGTCATACCTACACATTACTACATACTGATTTTCAGTATATAAAGATATTTTTACCGAAAATAAATTCTTTTTGACAAACATTTCAGTTTCACCGTCAAACAGTAACCGCAGTTATTAAAATATTCATCCGAACGTTTGATATATCAGTTAAAATATAAATTAATAAAATATTTGAGCTCATCAATAATATATTACAAAGCTAGTGAAACGAATGGGTTTATTTTAACCATATGTGGTTTATAGCGTGTTAAATTCGGACATAGCGTGAAACCGCTGCACTATGCTATTCACAGTTGTAGGTAACATTAAGCTATATTACATACTAGCGACTTACCTTGCTTTGCTCGGGTGCGTCTTTAGGTACGCGGATTTTGTTCATGTGTTTTAATTTTTTGCGTGGAACCCTAAACGTTATTCTAAAATAAAAGTATCCTAAATTACTCCTTATCACACCAGTTATCTGCCAGTGAAATTCCCATCAAAATCAGTCCAGCCGTTTCGGAAATTAATTGGAACAAACAGACAGATAGACAAAATTTTTAAAGATTGTGTTTTTCTTATAAGTAGGTACTGTACAATTGTACATGCATTTAGTAAAAAGCTGTTGTTTTGACATTACAAACAGACATTTCAATTTTATTTATCTGTATAGATAGATAATTTAATTATAAAAATAGACGTAAAACTTTTAAACTGTAACTCTATCAACAAATTAAGCTGACTTGTGATCGCAACGCTTTCAACAATACAAGTAAATTGCTGTAGCAATTATCACCTATCGCATCATTTACTTCATGGATTAACGTTGGGTAAAACTAAATAGCGAGTGTATTTAATAGAATAAAATACTAGTATTCCGATATAAATTTATTAAATTTTAACTTTTAACGACACGTTTGGCTCAGTTTGTAGTTACCCACTCTACTTGCTGTGCCAGCGATCGCGGGGTCGAGTCCCGCTGGGGGCATTCATTTGTATGATGAGCACGAATATCTGTATTCCAGTCATGGGTGTTTATATTTATAATATGTATTTAAAGTTATATATGTATAGTGTATCAACTATCTGGTATCCATAACACAGGCTTCGTAGCTTACCATGGAACTAGATGGTGCTGTGTGTCAATGTCCCAAAAAAAAAAACAAAAAGTATTGAAATTGCTATTGGCAACGAAAAAAATAATCAATGACATAAGGATATTCTAATACAAGTATAATAGTAGTGATATCTGTGTATTAAATTTCATCCAAAACTGTCCAGCTTTTTTGTGTGAAATAGTTACAAGCATTCACATACACACATAAATTCTATTTATTAAAGAAGGTTATCTATACAGCATTTGGACCATTATCATATGCAGAGAAACAATCACAGAGAGTGGAATAATTACTATTTTAAAATTTTCCTTGGTAATAATGTATGTATGTATGTACATCTTACTTCTTACTAATATTATAAATGTGAAAGTTTAGATGTTTAGATGAATGTTTGTTACTCAATCACGCCATAACGGCTGAACGGATCTGGATGAAATTTGGCACAGAGATAGATTATAGTCTGGAACAGGACATAGTCTTTTTATCCCGGAAAAATGTACGGTTCCCGTAGGATAGATTTAATAAAAAAAGGATATACATAATACAAATATGTTTTAAACACAGCTTTATTCTGTAATAATATAATATAGCTTAAGTCTAAATAACAGTAACTCGTAATGGCACTCTTTAGAGGAGGGAAGGCGAAATATTTGTTCTTGCGGTAACCAGATTCAAATAGTTTCGGTAAATGGGTAGAGTAACAATTACGTACTATTTCTGAAAGGGATGCTATACAACGTTTTAATGTAAAAGTTTTAGTTAAAAATATATAAGAAAGCTCTCTGATAATATTTAGCCGAGCTTTTACGATTTAAGTTTTGAATGTTTAAAAACTGATTCATTTAATGGATTTAAGAATTATTTATTTTTGTTTTAATAATTACTGTGTGTGACCCCGTGGCCCTGTCTTTTGCAATAAGGATCACCATAGGTTTTAGTGGGTAGTCTGCCGCGCTTCTCGCGGCAGGAGTCCCAAATGCCCCGCGCGCCCCCCGCGCTCGGGCACCCGTAAAGGGGTTTCCCCACGAATAAAAAAAAAAGGGGTTGACTGGAAGAGATCGCTTTCAGAGATAAGTGGTGCAGTTGTTGAGACCTTTGTTAATTAAATTTATTGTTTTTTTTTCTATATCTATACAGATAAATAAATTGAAGTGTCCATTTTTTAATATCAAAATAACAGCTTTATACTAAATGCATATGGAATTATATACGGTATTTATAAGAAAAACACAATTTTTAAAATTTTTATCTGTCTGTCTGTCTGTCTGCCTGTTTGTTCCGGCTAATTTCCGAAACGGACCAATTTTAACGAGACCTTCACTGACAGATAGTTAATATTATAAGGAGTAACTTAGGCTACTTTTATTTTAGGAAAAGAATTAGGGTTTCGCTCAAAAAAAATAAAACGTACCTAGGGATGCATCCGAGCGAAGCAAGTATAAGTCGCTAGTTACATTTAAAGTGCAATAAAGAGTATAATAAGATCACTTGGACGGATCAATTAGATAAAGTCGAACCCGATAAGTGGTGCAGTTGTTGAGACCTAGATTTTTTAACGTTCCGACCAGTGGCAGGATAACGTTTACGTACCGATTCTGCTACTATATAATAAAATCCGGACAAGTGCGAGTCGGAATCGCTCACCAAGGGTTCCGTACTTCTGGAAATCTGTTTTACTTTAATTTTCACCTTTATTTTTCTTTAATTAAGGTACATTTTTTTATTAAGTTAAATATTGGTACTTACAAGTTTTCGCGAAAATCTAAATTTGCTCATATCTTTTTATCGTGTTGACTCAGGACCTTGATCTTTATACACCTAATAGGGACTATAGACCTCAGTATCTGGTATAAATTTCAACTTGCTAGGTCTACTCGTTCCTGAGAAAATCGGTGGTGACACATGGATGGACGGACAGACGGACAAGAAAGTGATCTTACGAGGGTTTCCTTTTTTACCTTTTGAGGTACGGAACCCTAAAAATTAAACATATAATACTTTCATACAGTTTATATAACATTTTATTTTATAAATAACATTAAGCACACGAAAAATACTTATAGTAATTAAATGTATAGAAAAGTTCAAAGACAAATAACCACTAACAACGTACTTGTCTAGTACAATGTGTCCTGGGTCCTGTACAAGGATAATCCGGGTTGCGGACAGGTTAATCCCCGTCCCACCGACGAAAATCCAACCCGTGTCTATTATATAAAATTTATTACGTCTATTAAAGATTGTAAAGGTTTTTCTGAGGGAAAACGTCCATAACCAAGATAGGATGTTTAGTTTGATTTATATTTATTTTAAGAACAAGTTTTTTAGTATTAATATATAAATTTAATGTATTATATAAATAGTATGAAATTCAAAAATATATTATGATAAACTTACTAATATTATACATGTGAAAGGTAGATGTTTGGGTGTTTGTTACTCAATCACGCCAGAACGGCTGAACGGATCTGGATGAAATTTGGCACAGAGATAGATTATAATCTGGAATAGCACATAGGCTACTTTTTAACCCGGAAAAATATACGGTAACGGTAATATATGTATTTTTACAGTACTATAGAAATGATGGAGTTCTTAAACTGATCAGTGCTAATCATTCATTCTCATTCTTTTTAAATTAGATAAGTTATTATAGCAACATTATTTGTTCATTTTGTTGCTTTTCTTCCAAAATTACTCGAATCTATGACATGACAGTTAAATTAAAAAAAAAAACAATAACCTTCCATTCAGAATGGTTAAAAGTAAAACCTGAGACTACAGCTAGTATTAACATAGGATAAGAAACAAAGGCGTATCGATAAAACGGTGAAAATCCGAAACGGTTAGGTCAAAATATAAAGCAATTTGATAAGCTCGCCGCATCGAATTGCAATACGACGATCCGCTATTAACGCTTAACTAGGACAATTATCAGTAGCCGTCGGTTAAACTGCGATTAACGCTGTGGTGACGGTCGGATAGATTCCTATTTAAGCTGGCAGTACACTTAGCTTTCATCTAAAAATAGTTTTTAGTCCAAAAAGTGATATATAGCTAGTGGTTCCTCACTACAATACAATATTCTATGAAAAATCTTTTCTGTTATGACAGCAAGATTGTGGAACTCTGTGAAAAACTATGCCTGATTATATTTTCAAAGATTCATCACTCACAACATTTAAATTTAGAATTAAACAGCACTATTTATCAAATCAGACATAAATTATAGTATATAAGTATGTAGGTATATGTAAGTATATATGTATGTATGTATGTGTATATAAATATATTTATTTTTGTATAATTATAATATTTAGTTGTTATATTTTAATATTAAGTTTATATCATTTAATGCTGTACTGTACCTACACCGCTCTAAATTAACATATTTTCAAACTTTTGAAAGGTCTGGGAGAAATCTCTTAAAGAGATAAGTTATACTTTGTCGACATTTTGTTACTTTATTTTGTGTAACATATAATTAATGATACATGAATAAAAATAAATAAATAGATGCAAAATTATAGTTAGTTAATAATTGTATCTATTTAAGCAAGGTGATCTATGAAACATCTACGGAAAAGGAGCTAATCTTACGTCCCAATCGATAAATACGGTAAGATATTTATAGAAAATCTAATCGATCGGTAGAAAAAAATTATCAATAAAACATGGTAAATTTTAGTAATCGGGTCTTAAAACTTTTAATTATTTTAAGCTTTCTTATAAGATTACTAGTAAGGGAAAAATCTATAATAGATACCTAGGTTTTTAATTGAAAATACATTCAATCTATACTAATATCATAAAGAAGCAAAATTTGTTTCAACGCGCTAATCCCAGGAACTAATAATCCAATTTAAAAAAATATTTTTGCATTAGATAGCCCGTTTATTGAGAAAAGCTATAGGCTATATATTATATCGTATATAGTCTATCTATTCCATACTAACCGTTAAAAGTTACCTTGGCACGAATCCGAGCGAAGCAAGGTTGTGTCGCTAGTAGTTTAATAAGTTAATTTACTCACGTAAAAGATGAAAACAAACATAAATATCAATCAAATTTACATTCATTTTACGTTTACTATTCGGCAAGAACTTTTATATATAACTCGACAGCTGACTTCAAATAACATGCTTAAATCTCGTTCGCTGAATCATCTATCGAGTTAAATAAAAGTTTTTATAGAATACCTACTACGGCGGCAAAATCTTAATGTAATGAATATTGATTTTAAAAATTTTGCTACTTTTACAATAAAACTAAAGGATTTTAATGATCACGTTTTAATTCTCCGTACTAATATTATAAATGTGACATAGGTTGCATCCTAAGATCGGATTTAGAATTATATCACCCTTGAACCTCGCCCTTTATACTTTAAAAATTTACAGGTTTCAAGTTCTCTTTGTTTATTTTTATTTATTGAATAAGGCTTAACAACTAGAGCACATACACAAACTTAAGTACTAATAATGTTCTCCTGACCGATTCCGGCCACGGCGGCCAATCTCATTGAGACTAGCCAACTGCGCAGGAGATATTATAGTGCACAAGTGTACGCGCAGACACAAGTGCACTCTCTATTCCTGTCACCCTCATACTCCGGTGGGACGACTACTCGACACGACCGGTGAGAGTTAAGGCGCAGGACCGACGGCTTTACGTGCTCTCCGAGGCACGGGGGTGAAACACCGCCAACTTCCCAACTCCGGGCTGTTACTGAGGCTTACTATACAGAAAGACTCAATAACTAAACTTGGCCCGACCAGGGACTCGAACCCAGGACCTCAGGATGTGCAGCCGTACATGCTAGCCACTACACCACCGAGGCTTAAGTACTAAAACAACGTTAACCAATTTCTTTTTTGTATATAGGTATATATTATAATAATAATATAATAGGGTAATAGGTATACATTTTTAAAGTTTAAATATTAAACCGTATTTGGTACATACGTTCTATTTAAATGACAATAATAATAAAAAAAATGTTTGAGAAGATTTCTTTTAAAATTGTACATTGTATCTGAAAATATATCTATAACAGGTTACTTGCGAGAGATTTCATTATAGTTTATTAAAATTTTGTTTAAAGGCAAGTTTTGTCCGAATTTATTTTGTTCGAAGTTCTGTCTCGGTTTAATTACAGAATTTTCTTTGATTTTACTAATGGAATCCAAAAAAGCTTTAAAAGGGCATTATTTTAAATTTAACATAAATTAATAGTAACTAGGGTTCGTCCAGTAGTCGAAATTCAACCATAATATTTAAAAAAAAATAACAATAAAGCTCGTCAAGATCTATTAAACAAACAAAAAATGAGAATCGGTGAAAAAAAATGACGGTTGACAAACAGAGGACAAAAAGATACTGAACTATTTTGTCTTCGCCTATTTATAGTTAGTAGTTATATATAATTATATATTTACATACATGTATAACGTATACTATCAGACCCGGCCACACATTGCTGTGGCATAATTATATTTATTTTAGAGGTTTCAGGATCTCTTTCCGGAATTTCTCTCCGGATATGACAATCTTTAATTTTGCAATAAAACAAGGAAATAATCGGGATAAAAACTATCCTACCCTTTAAGTTGGGACAAATCACACATTTTGAAAAAAAGCATGTTAAGATCGGATATGTAGTTTCGGAGTTCATCGCGGACCAACATCGCGACACGGGAATTTTGTATATTAAGATTATGTCTTCACTAACATGTGTATGTATGTATTCAGCCCTTTTTTTAACGTCCCACTGCTGGGCACGGGCCTCCCTTTAATACGAGGGGGATCAGGTCATAATCCACCACGCTGGCCAAGTGCGGGTTGGTGGACTTCACATGTCTTTCGAAAACTTATTAGGTTTTCTCAGACATGCAGGTTTCCTCACGATGTTTTCCTTCACCGTAAATCAAGTGATAATCATGTTAGAAATGATTCGCACATGAGAATATCAGAGGTGCGAAACCCTGGATTTGAACTCGCTTCATTCGGTTTCCCAGGCGAACGCGTTACCACTGGGCTACCACTGCCTTGAAATTCGCTTGCCACTAACATGACCACCCCATAAAGTATGTAGCGTTACATATAACTATATATGTAAATACATATATGTATTTATTTACTTATATAAAACAGCCAGAAATCACTTAAAAGCATTCAGTTGCAAATTAATTACCCATATCCAAACAATTATACGATTTCGATGATTATACTCATTCATACATTTGCTGTAAAACGAATACATATTGAGTAAACCCACAAAATTATTTACATTTCGATAGCCTGGCTTTAATATAAATAATTTTCTTTCATAAAGTAATACTGACTGTAAAAATTCATATTTAAATTTTATTTTTTTAGTTTGTACTGTATTTTTTCAAAAATAGTACAGATAATATCTACTAATATATAAAGAATAATTTGTTTATTTTTCAATATCAAGCATCTGATCGAGCGAGTTTTGCTCGGCGTTTTTCTGGTCGCTCTTGGAGATGACATAAAAATTGCATTTTTTCAGAAAATACACTTAAATTGATAAATTTACAAAGCAAAACCTTATCGACGGCACGATTAGCTCAGTTTGTAGTGACCCTACTTGCTGTGCCAACGGTCGCGGGTTCGAGTCCCGCTGGAGGCATTCATTTGTGCGATGAGCACGAATGTTTGTACTCCAGTCATAGGTATTTATATTTATAATATGTATGTATTTAAAGTTATATATATGTAATGTATCAGCTATATGGTATCCATAACACAAGCCTCGTAGCTTACCATGGAACTAGATGGTGCTGTGTGTCAATGTTCCAACATATTCATTTATTTATTTATAAAAGTTTTTACACAATACTACTGAGCTCATATCTTAATGTACTGAACATGTTTTTTATACTTCTGCTTGTTTTACAATAAAACAAAAGGAAAAGTATCATAATACCTATTTTGTTCAAAAGCTCTGCATGTAAGCTTTAACTGGGTTTCACTTCGTCAACAGTTATATAGGATTTTCAATTTGGAAATTCGTATTATAAAGAATTTTTGGTATATATCCAAGAATTCCACTCATCTGGTACCGAAAATTCAATCACAAAAACATACAGTATAGGCACGAACACCTCCACTAAAACGCCAAACTATTTTTATCCTTATCCGCATACAAATAAGAATTACAATTACTTGTCAATAACAAGTATGAGCTTTCCACGAAGCTTTTGATATAACACAATTTCATTGTATTTACGACTTTGTGCTATATGTTATAAAGACTAAAACAGCTTGCAATGTGCTAGGTAGTATGAAAACATGTAACTCAGTTAGTGGTACGAAATAAGCCGCCGCATATGAGTTTTATTTAATATTCACACTGTTCGGTTGTTATTTGGTTCACTTTATTCAAAAATATGAAACTGTACTTCTAACGATTAAATATGTGGCGGATTAGCATTTAAGCTTTAAAGGATATCGTGGGTTTGATCTTGTATAGAGACATGATTCTTTCACTTCTTTCTGCCTATATTCGAACGAGATTTTTGTTTACTAATCAGATAGTGCTAATTATAGTAAGAATACTAATTATAAGTAAGTATCTATAGGTATTATGGGATAATAAGTAACCTAGACTACTTTTTAACTCAAAAGTATAAAGATACTTTATGTATAAGACTCGTTAATGCTTCAGATATAATATCAAAGGTGCGAGACCCGAGATTTAAACCTGCTCCTCTCGTTTTTCCATGCAGGCGCATTACCACTGAGCTACCACTGCCTTTTAAACTATAGAAAACAGATTTGTAATTAATTGTTTTTCCTATAGTCATATCTATTAACACCAATTACAAACAATTAAAATTTGGATGCGAGAAATATCGTTCTAACTACCTAAAAAACCTATAATAACTGCAAGACCTATGAATTTTCAACGGCAAGTTTAAACGACACGTTTGGCTCAGCCATACGCCCGAACACCTATGGTTGTCAATCTTGCGCCTTGACCGCTTGAGCACGATGCTTATGCCCGAGCGTGGGAAATTATCGAACATATTATGCGTGAAGTAACACGGAAGAAAACCGCATGAAAACTCGAAAACACGCGTTTTCCTAGACATAAGACAAATTTAGATCGATTATTCGCCCCCGAAAACCCCTACATGGCAAATTTCAGTAAAATCGTTATAGCCGTTTCCGAGATCGCCGGTATAAATAAATAAATATAAAAATAAATATACAATTTATATATATATATATATATATATATATATATATATATATATATATATATATATATATATAATACATTATATTTTGCATGCTGTATAAACAGGACCGTCATACGTAATTAACGGGAGAACAAATACCTTATAATACCACATAATACATACTAACAAATATTTGCGTGTGAAGTTAATTCGAACAGGGGTTATAACACGGTACAAGCGTTTACATTGACTATTATTATTATAGGATTAGTTTGGGCACGTTGTGTGGTATCATGGAAAAGAGAACTGATGTGAAAATGTGTTTATTATAATGTAAAAAAAGGATTTTTTTTAGAAAAATAGATAAAATCCTATTAATATTATAAATGCTAAAGTTGTGAGGATGTATGGATGTATAGATGTATGTTTGTTAATCTTTCACGCAAAAACTACTGAATGGATTTTAATGAAACTTTACCATAATATAGCTCATACATCAGAATAACACAAAGGCTACTTTTTATCCCGGAATGTATGGTTCCCGTGGGATAGATGTTTTTGTTTTTCTAGAACCCAAACGAAGCCCGGGTGAGCCGCTAGTATATACATATGTATAAAAGAAAAAAATATATAATACTTAATTGTAAGTATTATACTTTTCAATAAAAATTGCAATGTAAAATATAACAAAATATTTTTTTTTAAATTTAAACTACGATAAATATTCCACTGACATAAGATATATTTTTAATATATGTATGTATGTTTTTTAATCTTACCGCTTTAGATTACCTTTTATACCATAAGATCTATAGATCATTCATAAACGCTTATACTTTACACCATACAGAACACCTTGCTACGCATTGCAAATGTTTTTGTTAATTAATTTAATTAACACCATGTATGTGGCTTAGAGATTACTGTACAAAATTTGGGTAGCTATAATTCCTCCAATTCAATAATTCTGTACCTTTAGTGAAAAGTGATATAACTCAACTTGTAGCAGTTTTTAGTTCTATAAACAATATTGAAGCGTGAATTTTTTTTGATTTTTCTATCTAATCGGTGTAACTCTATCTAATATAGAACGGGAAATAATTTTCGTGCTCAATAATACAAGTCGCATTTTTGGTTAATTTTGATGATAATTTTTGTGTAAACTGATATGTCTCTAGTAATATTAAATTGAACTAAACCTTTCGACTTAAACAAATACGTGTAAATAAGGCTATCTCGATTTGTAATACTTGACACATTTAATATTAATTATATGAGCTTTGTGCTTGATAATACAATACATTTTATATTAAATGACACAAAAAATACCATACAATTATCAATGGTGAATTATAATATAACTCTAATTATATCTCATATATTTATGCAGTATTAATGCCGAAAATGTGTTAAGTGGTACAACTAAGCCTCTATCAAATTACACGTCAAATATTTTTATTAACGCATTTAGTTCTTAATAATATAAATTTATTTATATCGTTGTAGTATAGGATTTTTAAAAGCCGATCAATAGTAATTATTGTGTAAAGTGATACGTGTAGTTTCATCTTCTCGCTTCCATCTCTTTCTGACGGGGCGTCTCCGCAGTGAGAAAGCGAGAACGGCAATGACGGTGGGGGAGGTACTCGTGCTTTAAGTTTTAACGCCAGTCCGACTCATATATATATATATATATATATATATATATATATATATATATATATATATATAATAAATAAATATGTAGGAAAAAACCGGAGAGCTAAATACTAACACACAACCACCTGAAAATTCATCAAAAGACATACTAATCCAACATACTGAAACAAAGTAACTTGGTGGAACGACAGAAGATTCAGATGCCTCAATTCCACCAACCCCAGAATATTCTATCCAAATATTTTCTGACTTTAGTTCAGGCAGTAGTCATTTTTACATCCCAAATACCGATTCTGAGGAGAGTGATGACAGTAATAAAAGTGCTCCGATAAAATAAAACACTATTGATTATTATATCTATTATATACATAAAATGCTTTGTCCTGACTGACTGATCGATCAACGCACAGCCTAAACCGCCGTTCGTAGAAACGTGAAATTTGGAGAACATATTCCATATTATACAATGTAGGCATCCGTTAAGAAAGGATTTTTCGAAATTCATCCCCTATGAGGGTAACATAGGGGATAAAAGATTGTATGAAACTCTTTTATTCTTAACGCGAAATGCACGATAAATGATATTTAGTTTTAAGATGAAAAATAAGAAATATATGTATTAGATTATTTTCGAAATTCATCCCTTAAGAGGGTAAAAAGGAGTGATAAAGTTTATATGGGCAAACAATTATTTATGATCGGAATTACTTGAAAATTGGTATTAATGTTCTTCAATACAATTAAATAAACATGTATTGTAGATTTTTTTTAATTCAGCCCCTAAATGGGTAAAATGGGCGGTGAAGTTTGAGTTGTTGAATTTATTTAAACAGAGTAACATGGCTCAAGTTCTCTGTAAGTGCACACTTACTGTGTGGGATATAAAGTAGAGAATAGAAATTATTCCCAATCCAAAGGAAAATTATGTATAACTTTTTGGCTGGCCACAGCAGCGACAACTATAACAGACCTAGGACGCGAGAGAGAGAGGGAAACTAGCTAGAGAGTATCTTGCTATCTATATCCTCCTTTTGAAGGTTGGCACATTTGCAATAAAAAAGCCACCTAAGTTAGTAACGGGATTAGATTGTGGGTAATTCATTAAACATTATAATCTTGCCACTGTTTTTGCTGGACGTGCTCCGGGGGAATCAGAATTTATACCTCTAATACGACTGATAACTTCCGACTACACCTTTGAATTTAATCTATTGTAATTTCCTCTTAAAATTTGCTTTTCAATGACAATTAATATATCTCATAACCATTCCTTAAAAGTAGCAGGCGTAGACTTAAGAAAGGATTGCTTCTCACAGGGACATTTTGGTAGAACCTAGAACTAGACAGAACATCCATGAATGTGGTATATTTGTGGTTGGTTTTTTTATTGTAGACTAACTTAAATTAATCTAGAGTTTTACTCTAGATATAATATTGGAAATTCGATATGACAACATATTCAATGGAAATTAAAACTGAGCAAATTTTTCAGTTCAAAAAGCTGAAGCAAAATAAGAATGGCACTTTATATTTGTAACTTAAAAAAGACGGAGAAGGAGGGAGACTATAAGCTTCAGTGTACATAGCATTGGGTATTTAAAAATAACATAGATGTTAGCATGTTAGTATGTTAGTTAAAATACCCATATTACGCGAGTTACATGATTCTAAAGTGGTAAACATTATATGCGATTGTATCATTATATTCTCTTTCTCTAACTTTGGAAAGATGGAGTAGAAAAATGTGCAAAAAATACAGGTAGTGGATCTTGCTAAATACCTATTGTGTAAATTTATTCACAGACTATACGCTTAACATCTTTTAAGATACTAAATATTTTGAGTTACGATCGCTAAAATTAAATTTGTATTCCATATATATGTACTTACACGAACTTATTTTTTTTTCGTAGTTTGATCGCGGGCGAAGCCGCGGGTTCTGCTTGTATATAATAAATAATAAAAGTATAAGTTTACTTAATGTATTTACACTTTTATTCACCCGCTTTTTAAATGAAATCAGACCCCGACAGAATAAATATATGCTACTAGGCCTCTATTATAGAAATAAAATCAAACTTGTATTACTTTACACCTTGAAAGTTTTGTAGTTTATTTGATATAATTAAAGGTAGATCGATATACACCACATCTTTTATCATATTTAATGGGTGTAAAGTGATATAACTTTGATTTTATCACAGCACACTAGAAAGACACAATAACCTTGAAATTTCAATGTTTTCTGAACAAACTTAGTTCTAGTGTTTTTAGTATTAATAACTCTATTGCTATCAAAAACATGTTTAAAAAATACTTGTATCATTCAAAAACTGTGTATTTTATGGTATGTTAAATGATATAACTTAAATTATAACATTGTACACATAAGAACTTAAATGTGGCTAATGATATAAGTCTAGTTTTTTTTAATTATCTCAGATTCTTATTTTTATTTAACACAATCAATGCTTATCCGATACACAAATAACAATTTCCAACTGATAAAAGTCAAAACATAAGAAAAAATCTCCATAATAAAAAAATTGTAGCCGTTTAAAAATTGCAAAACTTTGTATTCATTTTTCTCAAAACGAGGTTTTCTGACTTATACCACTTTTCACTAAAGGTACAGATTATTGTATTCAATTACGGTGGAACCTTATTAATAATCATATCTATATATTAAAAATTAAAATACGCCGAGTTTATGTTTGTTCAGGATAATGTCAAAATTACTGGTTGAATTCCTATATTTTATTAACTAGCGACTCAACCTCGCTACGCTCGGGTTCGTCCCTAGAGACGTTTTGGAGATTAGCATAGATTTCTCAAAGATGGATAATTTCCTGCAGTAAAAAGTATCCTATATGTTGACCCAGATAACCAGCCATGATACCAAATTTCATCCAAATTTGTGCAGTGGTTATCTCGTGATACGTTCCCAGACAGACAGACAGATAAAAATTCTAAAAACTATAGATTCAGCCTCTGTATCGATAATAATGCCTATTTCAATAAAATTTTCCAAAAAATATATAATGTACAGATTCGACTCGGTTAGAATTTTTTATATGTATAGATAGTAAGAGGGATTATCTAAAAAGGTTACAATTTCTGAACATAATATAAATTTAAGCTTCTGGTACGCTATGTGTGGATTAAGTAAAAAAAAATCGTGGCGTCTGAGAACTTTCGTAATGTATACAGATAAATGAAATTGAAGGGTCTGTTTGTAATATCAAAATAACAGCTTTTTACTTAATGTATATGAAATTATATACGGTACTTATAAGAAAAAAAAACTATTTTAAATTTTTTTGTCTGTCTATCTGTTTGTTCTGGCTAATCTCTGAAGCGGCTAAACTGATTTTGACAGGACTTGCACTGACAGATAGCTGATGTTTTCATTTTAGAAAAAGAATTAGGGTTCCGCTCAAAAAAATTGAAACGCATCTAGAGACGCACCCGAGCGAAGCGAGGGTAAGTCGCTAGTACATATTATAAATACGAATGGCATTATGGGTTACTAGTCTTATTAAATAATACCTGTGCGACTGAACTTCGCTAGATTTTTTTTCGAAAAAGGTATAAAAATTGCGTTTCTTCAGAATAGACACCTATATAGGGAAACTTAAAAAACATAACCTTATCTAAATACAAAATTTCCGTTTCAGAGATACACAAAACAAATTTACATGTATACAAGAATTGCTCATTTATTATTACTAGTGATCGCCGCGTGGTTGAAAATCAACCATAATTCAAGTGTGATCGATATTGAAGATCTTTTTTTCAAAGTTATATAGATAACCTATACAATCCAAAATAATTTTATATATAGATTCAGAGATTTGCACATATAGACAAATAAACTTTTCATCTATATATTATGTAAGTACTCGTATAATATTGATGAAGATTATCTAACATCATATTACATCTTTTAGCAGTAAAGTAGTATATATAAATAAAATACGCGAGCGGATCCGCGGGTAAAAGAAAGTCAATAAATTTTGGCTTTCTGCAGTCCTTCTCTATATCAACTATTAACTATGCCAAAGCTCATCCTCCTCCGTACATGCAATATGCTTAGAAAGGGGTTCAAAGTAATCATAAGATGTACGTACCGTAGTTATAATACTATGGCACTAATGTACATACGAATATATCGTATAACCAGTAAGTATCGTACCTGTAACAAAAAAATAATTATTATTATTGTGCAATTATATTATGTTATATTCTAAAGGCAGTGGTAGCCCAGTGGTAATGCGCTTGCTTGGGAAACCGAGTGAAGCGGGTTCAAATCCCGGGTCTCGCACCTCTGATATTTTCATGTGCGAATCTTTTCTAACATGATTACCACTTGCCTTACGGTGAAGGAAAACATCGTGAGGAAACCTGCTTGTCTGAGGAAACCTAGCAAGTTTTCGAAAGACATGTGAAGTCCGCCAATCCGCACTTGGCCAGCGTGGTGGACTATGGCCTGATTCCCCTCGTATTGAAGGGAGGCCCGTGCTCAGCAGTGGGACATTAAAAAGGGCTGAATACAATACAATACATACATATTCTAAAACTATTTTATATCATTCGTCTTTATCTATCATTTTGGTTTTTGTGTTGGTAAGAACTAGACAAAGGATGGTGATAATATTAGGGTCCCTTCTCATAATAGATTGTTAATAAATAATATTATACATATATACATACGTATACCACTTATGTATATATGCATAATAAGAAAATGGTCTGTCTGTGATTTCAAAATTGCTATTAACTTAATTAAGCTTATTCCGTTTGAATGATACGAAAACTTCATTTAACAACTAGAAAAATATAGAGAAAAATGTATGTATATGTGACAGAAAATTCAAATTAAAACGAAATTAATAGTTTGTCGGTCTCAAAATACATTTTTCCTTTAACCTTCCTCATTGTATTCCATACTCTACATGATGTATAGCTTCTGTATATCCCACAGAACATTTACTACTGTCCACGCGACGGTAACTCGACGTGGAATAGACGGCGCAATGCTAGAACGCCACATCGCTTATTATTCACTAATCCGAATTAAGGTACAATCGTGTGTCTGTCCGTTTAAGCGTTTAGTTAAAGTGACATGATGTACTGGAATTGCAGCCAATTGTTTGTAGTTCCAAATACAATATATGTATATTTCTTCAAACAAACAAACGTATATAATAAATTAATATAGTACGTTTGTTTGTTGAAGAAATATGCTCACATGTTTCTTAGAAAAGCGAATGAATAATTAGTAAATATATGCATATACATTTGTCGACTTATCATCGTTTCACTCAAGTGCTTCGCTAAATGGCTTTTCTATATATAATATTACTAGCAGAATCCGTGGCTTCACTCGCGCTAAAACTATAAAAAAGAAATTCTAAAAAGGTAGGTTTGATAAAAATTTTCATCCCCTATTTTACGCCCTTATGGGATGAATTTCGAAAAATACTTAAACATGTATTTATTTAATTGTATTGAAGAGCATTAACACCAAGTTTCAAGTAATTCTGATCATAAATATATTTTTTTCGGATTATAGTATAACGTGTTTTCCTGTGGGAATGAGATGATCTCCCGCAGTAAAAAGTAGCATATGTCACTCTCTAGCTCTCTAATTCTCTACACAAAAAATTACGCCAGTCCATCACTCTATTTCGACGTTAAAGAAGGACAAACAAACGAACAAGCAAACAAACACACTTTCACATATATAATATTAGTATTTATAGTTTGGATATGGATATACTGACAGCATTTTTTGGCAAGTTTTATTTCTAACAGTAGCCTATGTGTTACTGTAGATCATATATAGACATATACATCACTACATATTATAAAACAAAGTCTTCCCACGCGTCTGTTTGTCTGTTCGCGATAAACTCAAAAACTACTGCACCGATTTTCATGCTGTTTTCAGCAATGAATAGAGTAGTTCTCTAGGAAGGTTTTAGTATATAAGTTGTTAACTTTTTGTATACATTGGTTAAAATATAACGATATTTGTTGGAGGTGTCGGAAAAAAATAAGCCGTCTGGAAGCTTTCAACGAAAACGCTGCCTAAACTCTTTGAGATAGGACAAAATAATTTATGGTGGAATTGTGTATCTTATATAGGTCTATGTACAAAATTTCACCTAAATCTGTGCAGCCGTTTCAGCGTTAAGGAGTAACAAACGTACAGACATGCAAACTTTTGCATTTATAATAGTATTTTATATCAAAATATTGGAGTGTATAAGACTGAGACAAATTCACTGAATAACTCTATAAATAAGACATCCGGGGATTACATCCCTAATCCCGCGACCAGATCGCGGGACGGCATAATCTCAGTGATTAACAATGGCGGGCCTCAGGGAATCTAATAAGCATCGCGGAATCATTTGCGGGATTGCGAGGGGGAGTGTTAATTTTTGTAATTGCCCCTGAAGATATTAGGTTAGTTGGAATGGATTTTTTGGGATCTTTCATTACTCGTGTCGGCGTCCCGCGGGATGCGGACTACTTTTTCATGTCACTTCACTGTGTCAGATGTGAAATAATAAAAGTGGACTGTTTAATTTATAAAAGTACCCAAAGCAAAGGATTCCAAGGTTTTCACACATTTTGTTACAAATTAAATAAAATAGTTTTTTAGCATTTTTCTCTTGATTTTGTTGTGATTTTTAGTTCCGGATATGGCGAAAATAGTTTATTTAAGAATCAAATTTTCGCGTTAATCAAATAAAGTATTGGAAATTACAAAATAAATAATAAATAAATAAATATGTTAGAACATTATTACACGGCACCATCTAGTTCCATGGTAAGCTACGAGGCCTGTGTTATGGATATCAGATAGTTGATACACTACAGATATATAAATGCCCCCAGCGGGACTCGAACCCGCGACTGCACAGTGAAACCAAACGTATCATCGACTCTACGTTGATGAATCAGTCTAAACAAGTAATTTTATATACATATACTAGCATTACCCGCGTCTTCGCCCGTGTTCAAAATATAAAAAAAAAATGGCTTTATGTTATAACTAATAATAATTTCATGACACACCGACCGACAGCAGCGCCACCTACCGGGTCCAATTGTGTTTTCAAACCATCCCGGAACCCATTGAAATATACGCGAAAAATTTCATCCAAATCGGCCCGCACGTTTAGGAGGAGTTAGGTGACAAACACACGTACAGAAGAATTATATATGTATATTAAGATAGATGGTGGGTACACAAACGCTTTGCATGCATAATATACGTCAGTCAACCTAGTTCATTGATCTCCACTGAATTTCATAAGCTAATCCCTACACTGTCATATTCATCATTCATACGCGACTATGATTAATTACATAAAATATTCTATGCAAAATTGAACTTTAACACAAAGGGATAAGGCGATAAGATATTGAGGATTGGGTAAAATCGACTAAATTATGTGTTCATCGCCTTTATATCTTTTAACTACTACGATATTTGATGTTTTGGTTGATGTTTTGATGATGACGATTTGGTTTATAATCTATACTAATATTATAAAGCTGAAGAGTTTGTTTGTTTGTTTGGTTGAACGCGCTAATCTCAGGAACTACTAATCCGATTTGAAAAATTCTATTTGCATTAGATAGCCCGTTAACTGAAGAAGGTTATAAGCTATATATCATCCCGGAAAAAATGTACGGTTCCCGTGGGATAATTTGTTTTTGTCTAGGGATGAACCCGAAGCGAAGCGAAGGTGAGTCGCTAGTGCAATAATATTAATATTTGATACGGTTTTGCTTAGTTTTTTACTGGTTGGTAAAAATAAATTAAAATGAAGAATGCTATATAATTTTTAAAGTAATACCTGTTTTGGCACATCTGGAAAAAATATGAGAGTAAAATTTTTACGATGCACGCACATACCGACAGCCAAAAAGCGACATGATGAAGTTAGCTAGCTGCATTCCTTTTACAAACAGAGTTGTGACAAACGGGATGTAATCTTTAGCTATTTTTGTTCTGTTACGCCAAAGAAGAATAACTTCTTACGTGCGTACATAAGTACACACACACGTTTTTTTTTAATAATATTATAACAGTATTATTATTCGCGCATTTATAAGATACGGCCATTCATACAAATTATCAACCCCTATTTTACCACCTTAAGGGTTGTTTTTCTATAAAGCGTATCTTAGTGGATACATACACCCTATTGAAGAATCTAACTGCCAAATTTCGAACTTGTAACATTTATACTTTCTGAGATTTTAATTAATGAATCGTACTTTACTTGTACCTACTCAGTACTTACTGTACTTTATTCCTCCATTTTAGTACAGCAATTATTAGTAGTTTGAACAAATAAGCACTAAGGCTACGAGTGGCCCAAGTAAAACAGCTGGCTTTATTTTTGGCTTGTTTTCTACATTTTATACTCAACTAGCGACTTAGCCTCGCCCCGGTGCGTCCCTAGGTACGTGTTAATTTATTTGAGCGGAACCCTAATTCTTTGTCTACAATAAAAGTAACCTAAGTTACTCCTTATAACATCAGCTATCTACCAGTGAAAGTTCGTTTTAAATCAGTCCAGCCGTTTCGGAGTTTAGCCGGAAGAAACAGACAGACAGACTAAAACTTTTGAAATTGTGTTTCTCTTGTAAGTATCGTATATAATTGCATAAGCATTTAGTACAAAGCTGTTATTTTGACATTACAAACAGACACTTCCATTCTATTTATTTGTATAGATGTACTTGCAGTATTTCTATCATCATAAAATAAGTTAATACCATTCACACATAGAGTCTACTTTAACTGCCCCATGGTTCATTTTAACGGTACGTCTCAAAGCTATAATAAACGTGGCATTTTTAATGAACTTCCATCGCTCCTTATATATCCAGTGAAAATTCCACCTTATAATATTATATTGTGTCAAATACCTTCGCCCTATATGGCTATACTTAAGTCATCATCTGTTACGTTATTTTAAACCTTAATGAGTACTGATAAAGTTGTGTTTTGCTTGTATGTAATAAGGTTGCGACAGTTATTTTATGGTTTCGTAGTTATAGTTAGTACACGTTTTATTAATGCAAGTTCATCGAAGTAATTTCTACATGTTCCATATGAATTACTTTATTAGTCTAAATGAATCTATATTTCGATTAATGTATTCATAGTAATATTATAAATACAAAGTAGCTTTGTGTGTCTGTTCGTTTGTTACGTTTTCACGTCTAAACCAATGAACCAATTTCAATGAATTTTGGCATAGAGATAGGTTAGACCTTGCAGAAGGCGACGTTTTATAAAATACTAGCGACTTACCCTTGCTTCGCTCAGGTGCGTCCCTAGTCGTTCGAGTTTCATAGATATAATTTTTCCGTGAATTATTCCGATGTTTTAATAGTTATTCTGCTATTTGGGGCAAAAAAATCCAACAAATCAAAGATCATAAAAATCGGTCCAGCTGTTCTTCAGTTACAAATGGTGTAACCCGACTTTGTTTTATATATTAAGATGACTTGACGGGGTGATGTAAGAAATAAAAGTTTGTCTGAAACACCTATAATTTCTCAAGTTGAGGATATGAATATGCATATTGATAAGACTTTATGTCTTTGGTAAGAAATAAAGTTTTTCAGCATCGGAGGGTTCAAGATTCAAGGTGAAGAGGTTCTATGGTGTGCTCTTAGTCTACGATATTTGAATTATGGTAGAACATAAATCAATAAGTTTTAAGATCATTCATATGGGTTGTATAAGATAACATACTGTATCTGAAGGCATGGTTTCAATTTCCGCAACGGTCAAATGTCTGGCAAAAGCGTGAACTGGACCCACACAATTTATTGCTGCAAACCAATCGATATAAAGTATTTTAAGAGGTATTATTTCTTTCTATCCTAATATGGAGGTTATGGGATAACAAAACAACTACTTCTTATTTGAAATACTTTTTTTTTTAAAACACTTCCTGTTTGTTTGTTAAACGCCCACAATGGCGACAATAACCTCTGACAACCATAGTTTTTTTTTTGGTAAAAGATTTTTATTAGCATATTTAGTAATAATTTTCAACATTGTGAGGAAACCTACATGTCTGAGAGAACCTAGAAAGTTTTCGGAAGACATGTGAAGTCCGCCAATCCGCACTTAGCCAGCGTGGTGGACTATAATCTGATCTCCCTCATATGAAGGGACACCTGTGCCCTGCAGTAAGACGTTAAAAAGGGCTGAATACAGTTAGTAAATATAGTGTTCCACAGTTAATTACATACAAAAAAACAAATTTCATTCTAAAATAGTATAAAAAATTCGTCACCTTTCCGTAAGCAAAGCCAGGTAACAAAAGTTATACATCACACATGACAAATATAATCAGCCAACGTATCGAGAGTCTTGTTAAACGGTTATTATCATAGACAACCGACGTAGATTAATGGCGGGAAACTCGTAATTTGTCAAGATGTCCGCTCGACGATAACATACTGATACGTGGATTTGGGGTATGTTTTTGTAGTTAGACCTTAATTTGTGTTCAAACATTATATTTGGATAGATATTGATAATATTGGACTATTATAAGTGCGAATGTATCTAAGAATATGACATGAGAAGACTAGACATGGCTAAAATTTAGTATACATATACACTATCGAGAGCTTGAATTACACATACTGTTAGGGGGTTACCTAGGGGGTGCACTTAAACAAAGGGAAGGTAAGTCGCTGGATTATGAATATAATTTTTTTTTTAGTTATCTGTCGCGTAAATCGAAACCAAATTTTTATACTCTTATAAAAAGCCACGGTCATAATTATTGGTTGCAAATCAAAAAGGGAGGGATGGCATTAGCTACATTAATATATAATACTAGTAGAACCCGCGGCTACGCCCGGGTTCAGTCTACAAAAAAAGCACTTTGGTTTTATGTTATAAAGCGACGAAGCTATGTATTTATATACTATTGTTCATACAAAAATACTTAAATCGCGAAAAATACTTTACGACCTATTCCCATATCTACCAAATATACAAAAAAAAAAAAAACATTAAAATCGGTCGAGCCCTTTCGGAGGAGTGCGACAACAAACACCGTGACACGAGATATTTATATATTAGATAATATTATATGTATTATATTATTAATATTATATTAAAAAAACTTTTATTAATATAATATTATATTTGGTTTGGCTAATTGAAATGACCATGTCTGGCCAGAACAAACTAAATGAGGATAAACTCTAAGTTTTCATCCTATATTTATGTTTTTCTACCATCCACAAACTGGCTCTCATCATCACTTTAGGCCGGATGGTATAAAATTATAATAAAGCTATTCATATTTCACCAAATTTCAAATCAATACAAGAAGACATTAAAATGGATTCCCAAGATTAAATTACAAAGTTACAAGAGAGCCTAATGAAAGCGAGTTAAAAGGCGAGTTCAATGAATTACCATCTAAATATAATTTCTCAGCGTCGCTCTCGTTATCGATCGCATACCATAAATTGCGTTAAAACCGCATACGGTTTGGGAATCGAACACGCATACCGCACGACCGCTTATTCCCTATATCCTATTTACGTAACGCCGGGTGCGAAACTTAGTTAAACATTCTAATTTAGTTTCAAATTATATGAAATTAATATTTGGTTTATTAATTTTGATAATTGAATAGAAGGTTTTAACAAGTAGTCATTCTATTATCGCTATCGTTAGTGAATATTTTATGGAGTAAATTTGTATTGGCGATATCGATATACGTATACAATATATTGTAATTTTGACTTTGAATAGATATACTCGTACTAGAAATATTTTTTTATTTTGTAAATTATTTTAATACTGTGTTATTTGTCCTTTGCTTATGTTTATTTACAGCAGCAAGTACGTAGCGACATTATAATCTACATATCTATTCTGAGAACTTTTTGAAAACTTGTTAATATATTTTTTAGTTCTAACTTATAATAATGTCATAGTTATAACTAGGATTTAGTATAACACTCTAATATAATCGGTTGACAAATAGAGGAGAAAAAGGTACTAAACTGTTTTGTCTTTGCCCATATATATATATATATATATATATGATCTCCGCGCGGTTAAAAATCAACCATAATTCATTAAGTATATATTTATTGTCTTACGTATATTACAATATTACGAGTAATCTATTCTCAATTTGACCACAGACTTTAACATTAAACAAAAGATTATATATGCGTGTGTGTGTCAAATACATGGTAGAGTGTGTAATATTTTTTTATTGATTTAATGTATTTTTATGTATAATAAAAAAAAATTAGCATTCTGCACTCCTTCTCTATGTGAACTATAAGTGTGGGAAATTTCATACTCCTCCGTCCGCGCAATTTTCGTAAAAAGGGATAGAAAGTTTTTGCTTCACGTATTAATATACTCGAATTGATAGATCAGTATAGATGATGACTGAATTGATATGTATTATGACTCAAATAGTAAAAGAGTTGATGTCATGTGAGTCTTGGATTGACATATTTATGCTGACAAATTCCTTTATCTGCGCTATTAGCGTTGATATTAATCACAAAAAAAATATTACGTAGTACAGACGGCGACATTTGGCAAATTTTATAGCTAAAAGTAGCTACTTTGTCACTCCTGATCATAGCCTATCAGTGAACTAAGTTTCATCGCAATCTGCCCAGCCGTTTCACTGTAAAGGAGCAACAAACATACACACAAAATTGTTATCTATAATATAGATAACACATTAAATACCATTTATAAACACAATACCATTCAAACATTTACATTGCAATATATAAATATCGTCAACGCAATAACGCTTTTGGTGGGAGACGAGGACATCCGAGCCTGAAATATGTGAGCCATATATTAGCAGATATAGCGTGGCCGGTGCCGAATACGTTTCCACTTGCATCCTCATGTTAGAGACACTATATTATATAGCTATGAGATGAGTGTGTGCTATTTTTCTAAGTTTTTCTATTCCATTTCTTTTATTTTATTTAGCGACTTTGTCCCTAGGGTTCGTCAAGTTCGTCCCTAGACAAAAAAAAGCCTATCCCACGGAGTCCGTATATTTTTCTGTGATAAAAAGTAATCTATATGCAATTCCAGACTAGATCCGTTAGCTGTTCTGGCGTGAAAGATTAACAAACATACATCCGTTCATCCATCCATCCCTCCATCCATCCTCACAAACTTTTACATTTAGAATATTAGTATAGATATGGATTTACTAGAAAGTTTCCACCTGACACAGCTCTTCACACTTCACGACAGTCACTGTATACCATAACCTATTCTATAATTTACAAAAATATTAGAGATTACTAGCAACTCACCCTCGCTTCGCTCGGGTTCGTCCTTAGCTTGCTTCCCTATACAAACTTTCATCCCCATTCTCACCCTCTTAAGGGATGATTTCCGAGATAAAAAGTATTCTATGTCTTTCCCAGGGTCTCAAACTATCTTATTACCAAATTTCATAAACTCTTGTCACAAACTCACAAACTTTACTTCTTTATAATATTAGTATAGATTAAGAATCCACATTGAATCCAAATAACTTCTTAATAACTCACAATTAAAAGAAAATTAACTTCACCTCATATGTAAGACTTACAATAAATAAATTAAAAACTCAAAAACCTCCTCCATTTGGTAAGTCGGTCAAAACGATAGTAACAATATATAAAGATTTAATGTTTAAAAACAGCATATTTCAAATGAAATCAAGAAATTCAGCCTTATATTTCACAAGTACATGTTGTGTTATTCCATTGGCATTGGCTTCATGAATTTTACGGTCCAATATCGGGTTTTGCCCGAGTAGAAATCTTTGCCTTATAAGGTACACAATTAGGAAGTGGAGCACACGTGTACCTACTCGTAGACCATATTTGGTCGGTTATTTCGGAAAGTTTAAGGCCCTTGACCATAACTTGAAATATTCATCTAGTAAATAAAATATTTAGAGAATTTATTATTACAACGAATGTATAGCGATGTAAAGAACATTTTCTTCAAAATTATGTAGTTTTTACAAATGTTGGTCATAAAATTGAACACTTTATTTAGTTTCATTGCAAATTAAAAAGTGTAATTCAAATATAGGTATCCCCCCAACGTGCGTTCACCTTGTCGTGGTGGGGGGTTCAGTAGTGCCCAGCAATACATCCGGGCACGAAGATAAGAAACGCACTTGGAGGCGGCCCACCTCGGTGGGTGGTGTGCTATACGGGTTGCTGCTAGTACTTCTCCGATAGCAGAGTGCACCCTGGGAAGAACCCCATATTGTTGTGGTCTGCTTCGGCAGACCTGCCGCCGGGGTATCGTGGTTGAGTGCGTAAGCGATCCTGCGATGCCCCATTAAGACGGGTGAGGTTCCGTTGGGTTTTAGTGGGTAATACTAGATTTTCTATCCGGTGAGCCATAACATACACACATTATTCCTCAATGCATTTCCCAACGTCAAAAAAAGATATATGTGAAAATAGAGAATAGAGATACGTCATTTATTCTATCACCTGTTCAAAAAGATAATACCTTGTCTCTAAGAAGAACTGTGTTTCATCAACTCCGCGGGACAATAGATCAATTTTGACTCATTATTTTACTAAATTAATGTACTAAAATTTATCTTATCTCAATAAAATCTTGTAGCAATACTAAGTTTGTTTTCTTTCTTTCTATAATTTAACATCTAATACGAATTCCCAAACATCCAGTCCCTGGTCTGCCTAAATATATGAAGTCATAAAGCTAAGATACGTTTTATTACATTTTCAATCTCTTTGACGGGACTTTTATTGGGAGCTCTATCCGAACTACGCTTTTATGCTGTAATTCTAAGTAGTATTTAAAGTTACGGTTGTAATTTTGTTCAAAGACGAGCACAGAAGCCGACATAAGTATTAATATTAATTTCTAAAACTTCAAAAATGATGAATTTCCATACAATTTTACGTCTTCTACTGAACCCCTTTTCGGCATCAATCCATCAAAATCCTTGCATATAAATTATTTTTGTTATATATAAGAAACTCTTGTATAAAACTTTATGCTTCTATTCAGTGGTTTAGGCGGTATTTTTCAAGGTTATCCCGCTAACTATTAAGTTATGTTTACATAATATTAGTTTTCTTATGGAAAAGACGTAACTTACTAAATTTACTTAAAAACCAACCAATATAAATCGACAGATAAGTAGTACAGTACAGATCGATAGTAAGAAAAAAATATTTTTAAATCAAATTATTTGAGTAAAATTTAACTTTATATTATTTAACTATGATTTAAACCCTTAAACCTACGATTAGAAACAGCGAAACTAACATTAACACGTTACTAAGATTCCATTTGCAGTTTAACTTAATATTACTATAGCAGTGTTGCAGTTAACGAAGCAGTTAGCGGTCGATCCGTTTGAACAGTTTGTTATTTTCATCGGAATCTGAACTTTATGTATATAAGAATAGAAGTTACAGGTGTATCTTCCGTAATCATCGCCTGGCAACCATCCAGGTCTAATCTCTGTTAATTCATTTGTTTATTACTGTTCAGACTCCAGTGTCATCGAGGCATGGCTTAGAAATATTATAGTAATTTATAGCTTTTCGTTTTTGAATTAAGTATTGTTGTTATAGTTTGTTTTGGTGAAATTAACTTGATCATTTTGGTTGAAAGTATTGAGTTTAGCAAATGATTTTGCTTAAGATTTTAAAATGTCTTTATTATTTTGTGTATTTCAAAAATATTAAAAGTTTTGTTAGTAATGTTTTTAAAGTTTTCATTGTGGGCAAATATAGACTAGATTTCTGGAAATTCATCTCGAATATTTATTATTAATAAATGTTTTCATAGATTATTACCATAATAATGATCATATGTAATAGAAATAGATTCTGACTTATATGCAAGATAGAAAAAAATCTAATAATAATATAATAATGGAAAAAAATCTAAAAAAACATCTCGCTAGTTTCCACTATATTAAGTTAACCTGTTTTGACAACACGTTTGGCTCAGTTTGTAGTGACCCTACTAGCTGTACCAGCGGTCGCGGGTTCGAGTCCCGCTAGGGGCATTCATTGTGTGATAAACACGAACGTTTGTACTCCAGTCATAAGTGTTTATATTTATAATATGCATGTATTTAAAGTAATATATGTGTAGTGTATCACCTATCTGGTATCCATAACACAGGCCTCGTAGCTTATCGTGGAACTAGATGGTGCTGTGCGTTAATATAACAACATATTTATCTATTTATTTTCCCAGCGAATCACGCTTTACTCACGCACTAAATACACCCGAAAAAGTAATAAGTAGGTAGTAAATGCATGTAAGATCATCGAAAAGTACTTATCTATTTCGGCAAACTACCACCTTCTTAGAGCACACGTGATTTTAAGTCACTATAACCTCTTTAGTTCTTTGGTTGTTCATTTATTGTATTCATTTATTTTATAGGCAGTGGTAGCTTAGTAGTAATGTATGCGCTTTAAAAACTAAGTAGACGGGTTCAAATCCTGGCTCTCACATCTCTGATATGAGTGCGAATTATAAACAACATGATTATCACTTGTCTTATGGTAAACAAAAAAATGGTTAAGAAACCTACATAACTGAGATGACCTAACAAGTTTTCGAAAGGTCGTGTGAAGTGTGCCAGCCCACCCACATTCGGCCAGCGTGGACATCGACCTCACATTGAGGGGAACCTAGTGCCCAGCAGTGGGATGTCGAAATGGCTCAATTATTACTAGTATTCGCCAATAGGTGAAATTCGATCATAAACGTTTCTAAAATTTTATCATTAATAACACTAAAGCTCGTGGGTTCGATTCTCGCAATTTTAATTTAGTATAGGTAAGTGCCTATAAAATGGAAACATTTTAAAAATACGTCCAAATCTATACAGATAAATAAAATGTGTCTGTTTGTAATGTCAAAATAACAGCTTTTTACTAAAAACATATGGAATTATATACGGTACTTATAAGAAAAAAACAATTTTAAAAATTTTTGTCTGTCTGTCTGTCTGTTTGTTCCGGCTAATCTCCGAAACGGCTGGACCGATTTTGACGGGTTTTTCACCGGCAGATAGCTGTAGTTATAAGGAGTAACTAAGGCTACTTTTACTTTAGAAAAAGAATCAGGGTTCCGCGAAAAAAAATTAAAACCCATGAAATTGTAAACAAAATCCGCGTTCGGCACCCGAGCGAAGCGAGGCTAAATCGCCATATAATTTAAATGAATATCTTAGGAGTAGTAAGCTACTATTTATGTATAAAGATAGCTAACCGTGAAAACATAGGTACCTATCGCTAGTCTATAATAAAATTATGAGCCACTATACATCATTGGTTGAAATTAAATGTATTTCTGATCAAAATTCCTTCTAAATCGTATTTAAAATAGTTCAATCGGTTTAAACGTTAATTTTGAGAGTTCCGCCCTCACTCTATAGATTAACCGGCTCTACGTATTCCCATAGATTACGTCTCACAATGTCGTGCATCGTAAATAAAGGCCAAGCAGTAATCAAATGTAGTACAGTCGTAAACGTGTCGCAAGCTTTCTACCTTGCACATGGTTCGTGTAAACAAAGATATTGCGACACTATACTGTTATCAAACAGAAATATTATATTCAACGATAAACAGTCTATCGATAACATATTTATATGTCAATTAAAACTCTTATTCAAATGAATAAATAGAATTTAAGATTCTTGTCGGTTGCATTCGCGGATTTATTTTGAATTTTGGTTCCCGACGTTTCAAATGCTTTGCAGCGATCTCTCCCGTAACCATGGTTATCATACCAAGACTAAGTAAGGTCTTTGACGTCTCAAATGTTATTATATAATTATTACAGGGGGTTTCGACCCATAAAATTATATATTATTTAATAAGAAAAAAGGAATTGCACTGTAAGTTTTTTTTTTATATTTTTTTCTTAATAGGCGAAAATATCCGTAAAGATTTATTTAAAATGTCAAACAATCCCGTAAATCCAAAAAAGTATTATTACTAGTACAGTATTATATGATCTGTGATATTACATATAATATAATTTCGCCTTTAAAACAAGATGGTAGAAATAGCTGTAAATGTTATAGCCAAATATAGATATTTTAAAGCGAAATAGTTTTCATGATGCACAACCAGGGATCTTCGCTTGTGTAACTCTCTACAATCGTTATTGCTAATAGAAAACTAAGAAACACTTAGAATAGACATATCTTAACGTTATCCTATAATCAGAAACGTATTCTGATTACAGGATTAAGAATATTTTGAAATATATATTATATACGTATTTTTTATTAGCGATATGAGAGCTCAACTATTCTAAAGTTATTCTGTGTAAACCGCTAAGCTTTAGGTATTTACTAATCTATTACAAGGTTATTTTAGATACTTTACTAGTACAAAGACCAACGCTATGTCGTAAAAACAGTTAAAGAGCGCTAAAAGATAACTATAAAATGTAAACGTTCTAATCTTAAGTATCTTCTAGTAGATAATATCTCGAGTAACATCTATACAGTATATATTTTTTTATTTATTACATATATATATAGGTAACTAACAGATCATACATTCTTAAATGAGTACATGATATGACAAAAGAAAGGTCTAGACTAAATGGAACCCTAATTATATAAGTTATGCATTCTAATGAGACAACGACATAATATTCATTGACGACACATTTGGCTCACTTTGTAGTGATCCTACTAGCTGTGCCAGCGATAGCGGGTTCGAGTCCCGCTTGGGGTATTTATTTGTGTATGAGCACGAATGTTTATACTCCAGTCATGGGTGTTTATATGTATAATACGCATATATGTACCTATTTAAGGTTACATATGTGTAGTGTATCAACTATCTGGTATCCATGACACAGGCCTCGTAGCTTACCATGGAACTAGATGGTGCTGTGTTAATGTCCCAACATATTTATTTATTTAATTACATAACAATAATTTACATTAGTAAGCAAAAATAAAACTATAATAAAATTGAACAGTAAGTACATGCAAAAAACACAAAAATGTGTGTTTTTAAATTATAAAAATAATGAACTATTAATAATAGATTAAAGAAACTTAAGTTTTATGGTTTTCTTAAAACAAATGAATCAGAAAAAATATCAATATCATGGTTAAAGCCATATAAGAGTAGCATAGAGAGCTAGTATAAGAGCATCTATTGAATTTGATAGATAATTGAATGAAAATTTAAGGAGTGGTACGTAAAGGCGAGGTAGTAGTGTAAGTGCATCTTCAATTTGAGTCTGTACATCAATAGTGGTTTCCATTGAAATCAACTGACCGGAGTTTATACGCTTGCTATCTATTCCGAATAATGCCTTCTGTGAACTAGTCAAGCGCGATACTTTGTTCTCATTGATTTGAAAAAAGAGGTCGTATATATAACTCTTTTTTATTCACTATATTGAAACTAAAGCAAGAATTTTGTATAATTAATATATATATATATATATATATATATATATATATATATATAAATAAAAAAAATCGCAAATAGCACAGATACTTATGAGTACGTTCCTCTTTTTTTAAATCAGTTAATAAATTACTTACTATCTATTTCATTAATTGATTTTACTTTTACTATCATACTCTATATCGGAAAAACAAAAAAGGTTTGTAGTTCGAAAAATAAGTATGACGTTTGAAATATCAATGACTCAGGCACTCTGTAGGGATTTAATTAAGATGAGATGACTCAACTAAAGTTTTAGATCATATATTATGATAGATATTACAGGTATGTTAAATTTTACGACGTTTTATCTATACTAATATTATAAAGAGGTAAAGTATGTGAGTTTGTGAGGTTGTAGGGGGTAATCTCTGGATCTACTGAACCGATTTGAATTAAATTTGGTAAGAAGATAGTTTGAGACCCTGGGAAGGACATAGGATAATTATATCCGGGAAATCATCCCTAAAGGGGGTGAAAATGGGGATGAATTTGTCCCCTGTTGCGTCTGTTTGTCTGTTTGAACGCGATAAACTCAAAAACTAAGAAACGGATTTCCATACGGTTTTCACCAATAGATGCAGTGATTCATGGTTTAAGTGTATAATTCATTAAGGTTTTGTGTAAATTGGCTGAAATACAACAATATTGTTAAAGATGTCGAAAAAAAAATTATACCGACTGCGAGCTTTATTGGCGTGCGCTGCGTGAACTAATAAAGTTACGTATATAAAAACAATGTATCACAGAATTATTCCTCTTAAAAATATCTTCCTATTAACTAGCAATGTGCACATTCTCGTACCTAGAGTCGCGAGCGAAGCGAGGGTAAGTCACTAGTTTCATATAAAAATAAGCAAATTCTGTGTCGACAATTATGATCGAAGTACAACCACTGGGCAAACATTAGTAGGGATAAATACTCAAATGCGAGATGTCGATAGGAAAAACTCAAATATACTCAACTATTTCTACAATATAATTTCCCAAAAAAACATGGCAGAAAAAATAATGTACTGAAATCCATTTCTAAATGAATGGAAGCACCATCTCATATTATTATGTCAGCCGAGTGAAAAAAAAAATTAATACTCTGAAGTTTGAAAATATGTTTGCTCGTGTATAACATGGTGGGTTTATGGGGATTATAGGATTTGTAGAACGATACGATGGCGAAGAGATATGATTAACAAGCTTTTAATCCTAGCAAGAAATGTGAAGGCGCTTATTTTATATACGTTAAATTGAATTTAACTTCTGGAATGAAATGTACGCTTCCAAAAAATTAAGGATAAAGAAGAAGGAGAAGATTCTTGAGAAAATCTATGTAAGAGGACATTACGTATGAATATAGAAAGAAGATTTATCGATATTGTCTAGTTACGAGCCTATACCATACTTTAGTCTATCGACTATTTAGCTATATATAAAAAACTATCACGTTTTAACCCTCCATCATTTCCTAAAGTAAATGACACTTTTTAAGTTTTTATCTGACTTGAAAATACAGGAGGAATGCGATATTTTCGCCAATTATTATTATTCGATTTTTAAATTGAAAACTTCTATAGGCAAGTTTGGATGGGGAGTAAATTCATGTAAGTCGTCATCGACACGGTCACGTGACGTGTTAACGCTAACACTCAGAGCGCCGATAGATGTCAAAAACCAGATAAATGTAAACAGTTTTAATTTACAAATTGTAATTTAAGATCTAACAATTAATTTGAATATACAAAAATAACAACTGTATGTTTATAGTTTTAAGTATTCATGACTGCTTTTGTTTATAATATTTTTTTTTATGAAAATTTGAACTAACACTTTAAGGATCGTGCACAAATTAAAAAAAAACACTCTTTAAGATAAAATAATACATATGACGCAGTTATGCCCGGACATAGGTACATAAAAAATATGTAAAAATCTGAATTGAGAGCCTCCTTCTTTGTTGAAGTCGGTTAAAAATATTAAATATTCACGTAAATCGAAGATTTAAAATCGAAGATTATCGTATCGTATAGCCTAAATGGATAAATAAATGCATAATAAATAAATATGTTAGGACATTAACACACAGCACCATCTAGTTCCATGGTAAGCTACGAGGCCCGTGTTATGGATACCAGATAATTGATACACTACACATATATGACTTTAAATACACACATGCATATTATAAATATAAACACCCATGACTAGAGTACGAACATTCGTGTTCATCACACAAATGAATGCCCCCAGCGGGACTCGAACCCGCGACCGTTGGCACAGCAAGTAGGGTCACTACAAACTGAGCCAACCGTGTCGTCAAAATCCGATCTGACAATTCCGATCGAGCCATTCATTTTACGAATGGTCAACGTAGGAGGTAATTGCCCGAATTTAAGGCGCCGGATGTCAGAACATATTGACCGTTTGTTAGGAACTAGTTATACTTCACATACCTTGTTACTTTACAATATCAGAGGAGTTGGACGAGACGATATCTACAATAGCTATCGTTTGTAGAAAACCATAAGTATGTATGAAAGTGTTATAGTTTAGTTATCTATTAGTGTTCGATAATATTATTTTCGATAATATCCGCAAAAAACTCCGAATAGATAGTTTTATTTAAAACTAGCGACTCCTACTCGTTTTAAAGTTTAATACAGATTTCTCAGAGATGAGATATTTTTTCACAGTAAAAAGTATCCTATGTGTTGGTTGACCCGGATAAGTAGCTATTATCATATCAAATTTCATCAAAATCCCTCCAGTGGTTTTTTCCGTGATGCAGTCACAGACAGATAGACAGACAGACAGACAAAAAATCTAAAAACTATAGATTCGGTCTGTATATCGATAATTATGACTATTTCAATGACATTTTCCAAAAAAAATATTAAATGAATTTTATTACATTATGTATAGATGTCAAATATTCGCGTAAATCTAAAAAAAAAAAATACTAACAAAAGTCTATTTAAATAAACTTAGCTCATTTAATGTACACTTGATAACCTAAAGTAATTATAAGTAGGCTAATCTTTACAACCCCTATAGATAAAACGTTTAGTGCTTTTATAACAATCTCGTGAGCCTAAACTGCCATAAAGACCCATTGTCTTTTACATTATCTTTAAGTATAATTCAAAATTTGTAACAAAATTGTTCCAACCCTTATCATATCGCTTTAATGCCGAAATTATATATTTATGTCAAAAATGACGAGGCCTGTAAGATTATTCACATTCACTGAAAGGACCTTTGTTGGGCTGTCAAATATACGGAGTTTCTATGCTGAATGAATGTCCTGATACTTTATAATATTTTTTTGTGTGTACTACGTATGATAGACGTGTAAATATTATCATTCTTTCAAATACATATTATGTGTATTCAGCTCTTTTTAACGTCCCACTGCTGGGGGTGGGCCTTCAATACGAGGGTAATCAGACCATAGTTAATAAATACATGTTTAAGTATTTTTCTAAATTCATCTCATAAGAGGGTAAAATAGGGGATGAAAGTTAGTATGAAATCTACTTTTTTTAAGGATTTTTTTTGTAGTTTTAAAGCGAGCGAAGCCGCGGGTTCTGCTAGTAAATTATAAAGCTTTAATATAACTTGGCAAAGTTGAAATTAATTATTTTTGATCATTTATTTTTGATCATTTAAGTTTATTTGATTATTTTTCGCATTTTGAGCGTATGTTCTTTTTAGGTATTCACAGTGTACTTTTGGTTTAAGATTAGTAATGATATAACACAATGAAATAAGAAATTACCAAGGATTTTACTATTTAACCCACAAGCTAGAAATCCAAAGTTAAAATAAAAAATAAACCTAAAGAACTTTAAAATGGCTTGTAACTTTTACGCTGTACATATAATTCCTATGCTATCTAGTTTTGCGTTGTTTTTTCCGCGACAAATTTCACCGGGAATTTATTTCGGATAAAAAATAACCCGATGTGTTAAACCAGGATACATTCTCCCTAGAGTTGTAACTGTTGCGCAGCTTCCTCAGTATATTATGTAATCTATAGTTTTCAGAATTTTGGTATGTCTATCTGGGAACGCATCACGAGAAAACCACTGGACAGATTATGATGAAATTTGGTATGATGATAGCTGGTTATCCGGGTCGACATACTTTTTACTGTGGGAAAATATCTCATCTCTGAGAAATCTTTACTTAACGTTAAAACGCTTCTAGGGACGAACCCGAACAGAGCGAGGATGAGTCGTTAGTGTGTTTAATAAAATAAGTCATTCAGTGATCGACCATTATCATTATTAAGCTCTTCAATAGCTACTAAACAAAAAAAACTGTTGTCAAACAGAGTTTGAAAAGTTACTGAACTAGGCCTATTTATATATATATATATATATATATATATATATATCTGACAGATTGTGTAACATTCGATTACTGTGTAAGCTTAATTGTTACCTACGAACCTGTATGTGATAACTGATAAGCTTATACTATTTCGCAAGGTAATGTTCTTGCTCTTAGGCTAGCGGGTTCGATTTCCATTCAATACACAAATCATGAATACCGTTCACTCAACAAAATTTAGCCAGTGGACTTTGTCCACGTGCTCAAGTTACGTCAGTGGGACGTTAAAAGGGCAGAATTGATTATTATAGTAATAATAAAAAACTATTTTTACGCTTCTTTTACGCCTATCTCAAGGGAGAGATTAAGGTGTTAGACATCACAATTTATCGTTATTACAGACGGTGCCTACCCACAAAATCTATACATCTACACATATAATAAAATTGTAACTGATCGCTGTCTGTACATGGAAGATATTTGAGACAAACTATTATTGGGGATCTTTATTAACGCAATAGAACCCAAAACAATGATTTTTAGTTCTTTTGTCTGTTTGTTGGTTTTCTGTTTGTCGGGTTTTCTAATTGAACTTAACGTTTAGTGTTTGTTTTTTTCAATCGGTTTATAAATAAAAAAGTTATGCCAATTTAAAGAATCACCTAGGGACGAACCCGAGTGAAGCAAGGGTGAGTCGCTATTTATATAATATAGCTTTAACAATAAAAAAATGTCTTCGATTTTAATATCCTATATTCAAGCCCCTATACACAATTTGTATTTCATCAAACTATCAACACATCCTGATCCTCTCAGTGTAATAAATCTAAACGCATTGAGTGTATCAATCACCGTTGCAGGATGCGACCCGACGCGGGAAGTTTGGGGACCGCGTAATTGTATTTGGTAAAATAGACGATTCTCTTTATTAGAACGTGGGATTGGTTTAGGACAAGTAGTTATTTTTATTTAGCTACAAGTTCGATTCTCGTGCAGACACTTCTTTGGTTATGGTATATTATTATGACTACTCCAGGTGGATGTTTGTTATCGTTATAGAGATTTTTCATAGAAAATATGAACTTAGACAATAATAATAGTTTGAAAACTTTTTGACAGAAAGTTCTATTTGATGGTAATCTTTTCGTTCTTCTAATTGTTTTGTTTTAATTATTATATTTCACTATCTGTATATTGCCCGTTAACTGAGGAAGTCTATTATATATATATATATATATATATATATATATATATAGTTAGGTGAGTCGCTAGTTTTTAATAAACAAAATAGAAAATTTAGTACATATTATATTTAATAAGAATATATACATACGTAATATTTAGACTGTATATTCATGAACAATTTGTATGAAACATTCATTTCCTTGTTATATGAAAAAATATGAAACCTTTTGATGCACATGTCATGTATTAGACGCATTGAATGCACATCAAAGCGGGGATCCGGATATTTCCAGATGAAAGCGGCGAAAACCGGTTCAAAAAAGCGTAATGGAAGTCGAAACTAATGATCACACCAAAGAGTCGAATCTATGACGGCCTTTTATAAACCGAGGCTTTGGTAGTTTAAAAATTCGGTCAAGTGCGATTCATACTAGCGCATCGTGGGTTTTGTATCATCAATATATTTTCCTTTGCAATATAACTAATAATGAATAAATAAACCCTTTTTTTAAATTTACTATAAGTATATAATTGAAAATGTAATTAAAAATAACTTTCTTTTATGACGACTATTCTTAATTTTTTTTACAGTTGTTTGTTAATTGTTTTTTTTTATATGGTCTTTGAAATTTTGGTTACTACTGTTAAAACTACACAGCTTATTAAACACAGGATATACGGATAGAAGTCATAGGCTTAGTTATAATATTAATAAATTAAAAAGTAAAAAAAAAAAGTTATAATATAAAACTTTTCTTCTACCTTCTACCTTTTGCTAACTTTTAGACACAGAACTCTAAAACTAGTAACCACCCATTTTCATTCTTGCCACCAACAAAATAAGATATAAAATTGTACTGAAATAAAATAGTACGGTCTGCAACGCATGCCTTTGACAGTTACAGTTCTATAAAGTTTACTTGTTTCATTTTGTACTCCATTATAGTCTTTATTGCTTTGACTTAGGGATGAATATTGTACATTGAATGTATAGTAAGCAGAAGCATTATTCAAACTGATCTGAACCGTTCTGCGCAAATAAGATAATAGAATTTCGAGGATAGATTTGACATACGATATTTGGTCCTATTGTGGCAAGTTTAGGTATCTTACACACTGAAGAATATAAATGGAGAAGTTGAGAATCACAATTGTTTGAAATGTTTGAAAATATTCAACTTGAAGTAAATTCTGTATTCAAGATTCAGTTCTGTTATTTTTCAGATTTATGATATGTTTTACGTCTTTGAAAGGAAAACTTTATGGACTGATATTAAAAAAAGTTTTAAAGATACACAAGATTTTTTAAGCACAGATAATAAAGGAAATACCTTTTTTTCTTATGTTAAATTTTACCAAACAGTTCTCAGAGTAAAAGGCTTTTAGATTTTTGTAGATTAGTGAAAAAAATGGCTTAATTTTGTTTGAAACAGTTTATACTTCTAGCGAATTCAAGGAATTAATTTCAAAAAAATATATAACTAAAAATAATCCTATTTTTAATGATTATTTAATCATATTTTATGTACTGGCATAATATAATGTGATTAAAATATAATCATTGAATTTAAATTGTATGTGTAAGAGACCTTAAACTCAGCTACACTTAGATCTTATTACGGTAATAAATTAGGGTATTTGATATGTTTCAAAGCAATGGGCATTCAATGCAATCGCAATTGTGAATAAATTATTATATACTAGCAATCTAACTTTGCTTCTCTCAATCTTTATTTATATATAGTTTTATTTATAACTAGCAGAACCTGCGGCTTCGCTCGCGATCAAACTACGAAAAATACGAAATTTCATGCAAGTATGTCCAAGGAATAAAAAGTTTCATAAAAACTTTTTGAAAAATCCTTACTTAGTGGATGCCTTCGCTATATGAGGAATACGTGTGCGAAATTTCAAGTTTCTAGCCCTAAGGGTTTGGCCTATGCGTTGATACATCACTCAATCACTTTTGCCTTTTATACATATAGATTTAGAATTTCTTTAGTGAGTTACTGTAATGTATGTACCTGTAATCTGTAGGTATCCCCATTTCTCATGAAATGTATTATATGGGAAAATTTTGACATAAAAACCTGTAACTTCTCAGACCATAGACTAACTCTATGCAGAAATTGCATCCATTCGTTGCACCATTGTTGAGTTAAAAAGGGACTTACTAACATACATTTTCTAATATATAATACATATTAGTAAGGACATTGATATGGTATTTCATTACCATCTTTTAAGCTCATTGTTCATTTTTTATCCATTCATAGTTTTTAGGCTAACGTATTGGCATGTTTTTTGTTGGTGTTACGCTGTCACAAAAGCAAATTTGTTCATTGTTATTTGTGTAGACTTGTAAAGAGTGCAATGAACTATTGTAAGTCGAGTTTTTGTTAGCGTCAATTATTTTGCCTTTGAATTATATGCAATTTCAATGGAATTTATTATCTATATGTATATAAACTAGGTTTAAAATAAAATGTCATAATATTACTAGTTTTCGCCTAGTATTCGAAATAGGGAATATGCGTATTTTTTTTTTACAGTTGCTCCAAAAAACTAAAATTTAGAACAAAAAAAAATAAAATATTATACCGATACAGATACTTTAAACGCCCGCCATGTCGCGCGCTGGCGTGACGTCAAAGTATATATACACAGAAAAATGACGACGCAATTTGTAGCGATCAAAATCGCCAATCGCTCTGTTATGATATACTCTGACGTCTATTTATATATTATAGATTCAATTCATAAACGTAAAACAATATAATCGTGAAACAAAAAATTGGTCATCCACAAAAAAGCTGTCAAAAACGTTTGACAGTGAGCACGCCCATCAATTTATAATAAAAGTGAAAAACAAAACCTTTATTTTGTAGAGCGTTTTGTAAAGGATTTTGAAGATTAGATTTGTTCAACAATAGGTCGACGTGACGTGTCTGTCTGTGGCATCATAGCTCCTAAACGGAAGTACCAATTTCAATACGGTTCTTTTATTGAAAGCTGGCTTAACAGGGATGGTTCTTACCTATATTTCATCCAAATCGGTTGAACCATTTTTGAGTGTCGGGGGTTTTTCAAAATTTTTAATATAATACTTCTCTGATAGTAGAGTGGACCGTGGGGGCAACCCCTTGGTTGGTGTGGTCTGCCTCAGCAGGCCTGCCGTCGGGACGTCGTGGTTGAATACGTAAGCGGTCCCGTGACATCCCATGAAGACGGAGGAGGTTCTATTGAGTTTTAGTGTATAACATACATACATACTAACTTAATGCAATTTCCAACGTTAAAAAAAATAGGTGGTCCCGCTTGCATGGTACGTTATAATTATAAGGTGTGTTCATGTCATTCCATTTCTCCACGATATTAACTCCAATAAATTTAATGTACATATCTGGGCGACCGAGTTTCGCTCGGAGTTCTTTTTTGCCATATAGTATTTTTAGATTAAAAAAAAAACTAAAAACCTTAATAAATACAAAAAAAAGCAAAAGTAAAAATCTTTACGCCCCCGAAAACCCCCACATACCAAATTTCAGTGAAATCGTTAAAGCCGTTTCCGAGATCGCCGGTATAAATATATATATATATATATATATATATATATATATATATATATATATATATATATATATATATATATATATATATATAAAAGAATTGCTCGTTTAAATATATTAGATAAGTACTTTAATTGCATAAGTCTACGAGTACCATCGCCATTGCATTTGGTATTAATGCGATAATTTATGCCATAGTGACATCTGTTCCTGTGTGTTCTGTGACAATTATGTCTATTGAAATGACATCCTCAAACATATTACGATAGTGTGATGTATCATATGTCTAACGTTATATCGTCAGTGAACACGGGTTCAATTTCCGCAAACTCAGCTGCTAGAGTAATATGTTATGATGTGTAGGGAAAAACTTTAATCAAATTTTCACAAACTTAAACATTTTTAGTAATAAACATAATTTTATTTAGAAAAAAACATTGGAAGTTTATTTAAATCAGATGTAATAGTCGAAATGAAAGTACGAGTAATATCTATCTATACATATAATAAAATTCTGAGGTGAATCTGTACATCAAATATTTTTGGAAAATCTTATTTAAATAGACAATCTTAATTATTATCGATACAGAGGCCGAATTTATAGTTTTTAGAATTTTATCTGTTTGTCTGTCTGTCTGAGAACGCATAATGAGAAAACCACTGTACAGATTTTGATGAAATTTGGTATTATGATAGCTGATTGTCTGGTTCAACAGCCCTTTATTATATAAGGAACTGTAGCTATTAATAGTCAACGTTTATTTCAACCACATTCAAAGTTTAGGCGCTTAAATTATTTTAATCGACCACTCGATATTTCAAGTTAATGGAGTAGCCAAGCAACTTCATGGAATATTGATGTTATTTATATATTCTACCTTAAATTACAAACATAAAGACTAAAATATTTGTTAAAATCTACAGAGATATACGAAGTTTGAATAGTAATAGAAATCACCATCCTTATTATAAACACTAATGTGTTTGTTGTGAAACAGAATCTTTTTATCACATAGTAATAAAGCAATTATGATGAGTCATAAGTAAATTTTGGATGGATTTACATATGTATTCAGCTCTTTTTAACGTCCCTTTTTAATACGAGGGGGATCAAGCCATAGTCCATCACGCTGGCCAAGTGTGGGCTGGCGGACTTCACATGTCTTTCAAAAACTTATTAGGTTCCATGTTTTCCTTCACCGCAGGGCAAGTGGTAATCCTGTTGGAAATGACTCGCACATGAAAATATCAGAGGTGCGAGACCCTGGATTTATTTGTATAAATATTATAAATGTGAAAGTTTGTGGGTATGGATGTTTGTTACTCTTTTACGCCAGAACGGCTGAACGGATCTGAATGAAAACTGACACAGAGATATATTATAGTCCGGAATAACACATAGGTTACTTTTCATCCCGCAAAAATGTACGGTTCCCGTGGGATAGGTTTGTTTTTGTTTTCTTAGAGGCGAACCCGAGCGAAACGAGGGTGAGCCGCTAGTACAAAATATACGAAGTTTTTGGGTTGTCAACCCAACCCATGTGTAAAAGCTAAAGGCCTTTGATACGTCAAAAATCTTAATTTCCTCCGTAACTTCATTTCCTGTAAAGCATTGGAAAAATCTGTTATCAGTATGATATACTACACTATATATAACATACTAAAATAAAACTACAAAAAAATCGATAAATTAGTTTAGTATAGATAAAAAAAAGGTTAAAGCTAACCTTTTTGAACCAAATAAGAGCCTCGTTGAATGAGCATGAATTCAAATATTTGATCTGAACGAGAAGTAAACATTGATCAAAAAAAGCCGTATTAAAATGGGTTAGCTTGTTTGGTCATGCGTATGTTAATACAACGAGATCAAAGAAAGTAGTTCCAATCAAATTACTACGTAACCTTTAACCTTTCAAAATTGTTTAGATATGTGAAGACTGATGTTACATTTGTAAATACTCGTAGTTACATTCGCCGTATCGTTAATATTTTAGTGCTGCCCTACTTTGCCTGATAGAGCAATGTGTGTTAAGTTAATGTGCGTCACTTTACATACGTAAAAAATTGGAAAATGATTGGTCTTTTCCTACTTTTTCGTATATTGTAATACTAGCGGCGTACCCTTGCTTCGCTCGAGTTGTTTGCCTCTAGAAAAAAAAAACAAATCTATCCCATGAGAATCGTACATTTTTCCAGGATAAAAATTAACCTATGTGCTATTCCAGACTACAATCTATCTCTATGTAAAATTTCATCTACATCTGTTCAGCCATTCTGACGTGATTGAGTAACAAACATCCATCCAAATGTCTAAACATCTAAACTTTCACATTTTTAATATTAATAAGATTTAGAATATCATCTAGTTTTTATACAATACTCAGAAAGAAACTACAATGTTCTAATACTTTCTAAAACTTAACGTTCTAATTAGGAAGAGATACAACGTAAAATATTGTTTTATCGATTAAACAACTACTTTATCTTACAAATACTTAAAAATGAAGTTTTTTCTTTCACTTAGCACTGGATTTTGATAATTTTCATGAAAAAAATTAAAAAAAAAAACGGTTTTCAATTTAATATTCTCCTAACTGATTCCAGCCACGGCGGCCAATCTCATTGAGACTAGTCATCTGCGCAGGAGATATTATAGTGCAGCGCGTGTGAGAGAGAGCGCAGACACAAGTGCACTCTCTATTCCTGTCACTCTCATACTCCTGTGGGACGACACGAGACAAGACCGGTGAGAGTAAAGGTGCAGGACCGATGGCTTTACGTGCTCTCCGAGGCACGGGGGTGAAACACCGCCAACTTCCCAACTCCGGGCTGTTACTGAGGCTTACTAAACAGAAAGACTCAATAGCTAAACTTGGCCCGACCCGGAACTCAAACCCAGGACCTCCGGATGTGCAGCCGTACATGCTAGCCACTACACCACCGAGGCAGTTTTTGTTTTAAGATTTTCAATTTACAGAGATATCGAGTAATATGCCACAAAAACCATACAGACGGACCGACAGACTTATTATCAAATCGGTCAAATATAAAACTTATTATCGCCATACCCAATCAATCAATTAAAATATTATAGAGCCTAATTAGTTGGAACTTATATGGTAGCAATAACAAAATAACATGGTGGTCTCATTACAGGTTTGATTAAAACGAGTCTACATAAAAACCCGAAAAACCATTATCCAGTTCTGAAACGCGAAAATATTATAAAAAGTGCGCTTAAAAAGAGCGGCACATTGTTTTTATAAACAATGTCAATGATTGGAATCGAGATCGACTTTCTCTTATCGATTCATTAGACTTCGCATTTTATGTATCATACTACGCCAGATATTTTATAATTACTTTTAAAGGTAGAAAAAGGTTTATAGACAAAAAAAAAACCGCTTAAAAGTAAAATACACCATGTTATTTCCACCACCAACCTAAATCACTATAGAAAATTTAAGGAAATTAGTGAATTTGTCTATCTATATAAAAAATAACTGTTTAGAACTTTTTTTGACTTTGACGACACGTTTGGCTCAGTTTGTAGTGACCCTACTTGCTGTGCCAGCGGTCGCGGGTTCGAGTCCCACTGGGGGCATTCATTTGTGTGATGAGCACGAATGTTTGTACTCCAGTCATGGATGTTTATATTTATAATATGTGTGTATTTAAAGTTATATATGTGTAGTGTATCAACTATCTGGTATCCATAACACAAGCCTCGTAGCTTACCATGGAACTAGATGGTGCTGTGTGCTAATGTCCTAACATATTTATTATTTTATTGATAACACTAAAAATGAAAAAAAAAAACGGTTAAAAAACAGAGGAGAAAATGTACTGTACTGTTTTTTTGTCTTTGCCTATTTATATATGATACCCGTGAGGTATAATCTATTCATGAGAGAAAGAATTATGAAAATCGATTCACTATTTTGTAAGATATCGTATAACGTACCTACATCCAAAAAATAAACATACAAACGAATTATCAAATTCCTCTTTGAAGTATCTAAGTTACAATTTTATTACATGTATAGATTAGTATGGATTAACAACCGATGTGGGCTAATCTAAGAATATTTAACCGTTAATTTAAATAAGAGGAAGTCCCGACGACTTAAAGAATATACGAAAAAGAAAAGAATGTGCAAATTAAACAGTCTTAGTATCTTTTTAAATAAAACTATCTTTTCGGATTATTTCGCGGATTTATTTTGATTTTTGGTTCCCGACGTTTCGAATGCTTTACAGCAATCATGGTCACGGGAGAGACTAAGGTTTTAGACGTGTCATAGGCGTTATAATATACTTGTTACAGACCTACCCACAATTTTACAAAAATAATTAAAAAAAATCAAAAATGGCACCAGAGTACCTTACAATATTTGTTGATTTTAATTCTAAACATTTTAAATATTTTTTTTAAAGCTGTAAAGTATCCGTAACGTCGGAAACCAAAAATCAAAGTAAATCTGCGAAATAATCCGAAAAGATACTTTTATTTAAAATGTCAAATATTCGCGTAATTCTAAGAAAGTATTAAGTCTTAGTATGTATTTTAGTTGCATAGGTAATTAGAGACGTGGTCGAATTTCCGTATACCAAAAATAAATCTAATGCACATATTTCGCAAACGGTCGTGTTTGCTGAGCTTTTCCTCTGAAACGTCGAGGTAGCAGCAATCTGTATATCTAAAATTGGTAGCAGTGAGTGCAATTTTGGTTTTAATAGGTTTTTCATTGCCTCAAGCCATATTTAATGGAAAACATCTTTCTACTTATAATATAAAATGAGCAATTCTTGTAGTATATTGTTATAATTATATATACAGATAAATAAAATTGGAGTGTCTGTTTGTAATATTAAAATATCCGCTTTTTACTAAATGCATATGGATGTATACACGGTACATTTACCAAAACAACATTTTTTACAATTTTTGTCTGTCTGTCTGTCTGTTTGTTCCAGCTAATCTCTGAAATTCTGGATCGATTTTGACGGGATTTTCACTGGTAGATAACTGATGTAATAAGGAGTAACTTAGGCTACTTTTATTTTAGAAAAAAAAATAGGGTCCCACGAAAAAAAATTAACTAATTAATTAACTAATTTTGTTTTGGAAAGAAACCTAGGGACGAACCCGAGCGAAGCAAGTGTGAGTCGCTAGTATATTATATAATAATATATTATATATTAGAATATATTCTTGCAAATGTATTTCAGGTGTCTCGGAAACGGCTCTAACGATTTGGATCAAACTTTGTGTTTAGATTTTGCTTTTTTAAGTTTATCTATAGGTATAGGTTTTTTTCTGAAACAACGCAATTTTTATATCTTTCCCGAAAAACAACGAGTGAAGCTTGGTTACCTAGGTAATTAATTATACTTAAAGAAACACAAAGTTACATTAAATAAACTACTACAAAACACGTCTTACTCGCACAATGAGCGTTCAAAAGCGTGAAACATTAAATAAATTTAATGTTTTAACATACGTAATTTTTGTTGTTTTATAAGTAAAATGGAATATTAATCGATGACACGTTTGGCTCAGTATGTAGTGACTCGCTGTGCCAGTGGTCGCGGGTTCGAGTCCCGCTGGGGGCATTCATTTGTGTGATGAGCACAATTTTGTACTCCAGTCATAGGTATATACTTATAATATGTATGTATTTAAAGTTATATATATGTGTAGTATATCAACTATCTGCTATCCATAACACGAGCCTCGTAGCTTATCATGGGACTAGATGGTGCCGTGTGTTAATGTCGCAACATATTTATTTATCTATAATATTAATTTTGTGGCTGCACTAATATATTCGTTTTTTATAGTATTTCTTTAAAAAACAAAGTTATTTTTGCAGCCGAACTCGTGGTATCGAAAATATCTAAACCTACTCAAGCTTAAAATATCTTCTCCAAATTAATTTAGTTAAAAGTACTAAGGATATGAGAGTTTTAAGTTTTTCAACGGAACCCTAAATGAGGCAAATAAAATTTCGTGCAATACAGTTTCGTAACAAGTGTTTGATATAATTACACTTGTAATATAGCTTGGATGTAATTACAAACGCGTTATGTATGCAAATATATGGAAATTCGGCGAAATTGAAAACGGAACGAATAAATAGCGCTTGTTAGAAATTTATGCTAAATTAAGTAGAATTTGATTCAATATAAATTAGTTCATTTAGATGCTATTGTTAGTCTTTTGATAAATGGTATTTTTTTTTAAGTATACAGGCTCAAAAGACCAATAGACGGAGGCTTAATGAAGATCTTCACATTTGACATGTGAAAACGAAATGGTTAATGGTAAAGGAAAACATCGTGAGGGAACTTGCATTTATGGAGAACCTAGCAAGTTTTCGAAAGATATATGAAGTCCGCCCCAAACTCGGCCAAAGTGGTGGACTATGGCCTGATTCCCCTTTCCCCCTTTCCCCGTTTACATTGAACGTGCCTAGCAGGGGGAAATAAATTATAAGCCATCTTACAGCTGTTAAACTTAATAAACGCTTGTTCCTTAGAGGGCTAGCGATTTCTATTAGAGCTACTCTTGATGGTACTCTTTATTGGAGTTTTTCATTTATCGTATAAAATCTGTAATTTAAGTAAATTATCTAATATGTAAAGGAAATAGCAAAAAAATATCTCTTATCGCGATCTCTCCACAAATAACTAGCTAACCTCGTCTAAAGGAATGTATGTATGTATTCAGCCCTTTTTAACGTCCCTCTCAGACATGCAGGTTTCCTCAAGATGTTTTCCTTCACCGTAAGGCAGGTGGTAATCATTTTAGAAATGATTCGCACATGGAAATATCAGAGGTGTGAGACCCGGGATTTGAACCCGCTTCACTCGGTTTCCCAAGCGAGCGCGTTACCACTGGGCTACCACTGCCTGTATCTAAAGGAATATAAGGTTTATAATATAAATTATAGAGTTTAGAGTAACGCCAAATGGTTTTATAGTCTGTTTAACCGACTTCTAAAAGATAAAGGTTCTTAATTCACCTATATATTTTTTCAGTCAAAATCGTCGTAATTTAGAATATCAAATGAAATATTTTACCACAACAAAACCTTTAAATTTTTTTCTCACAAATAATACAGTATTAAAACCTATGAAGTATACTATTCTTGTCTTTTTTTATTGACGCGACGTTTTGAATTACATTGAAATATACAAGGTCATTGATTGAATAATTCTTACTTAGCTGTTTCTTCAAACAACACAAAATTCAGCCAAGTCTCTTATAAAGGAAGCAAATATATCATAATGATTTAAATTTCAATATATCTTTAGAAATTTTCCAGTATTGACATATGTGAGTCATTTGCAAGCAACAATGAAGTTTATTCAATTACGTAAGTAACGTAGTAACGTAGATTGTGAACAGACCGTCCATAATGTTACACATTACCTAAGTTAGATTTTTTTTTGCATTTATAGTGTTGTAATTATACTATTTGTCCGACTTCAAAAGAGAAAAAGCTAGTTAAAGCAAAACTAATACTTTTTAAGGTTGTGATGCCAATGGGCCTTGCTTGGGAAACGGAGTGAAGCGGGTTCAAATCCTGGGCCTCGCGCCTCATTTCATTTGTGAATTATTTTCAACATGATTACCACTTGTCTTACGGTGAAGGAAAATAAAGTGAGGAATCTTCACGTCTGAGAGAACGTAACAAGTTTACGAATGACATGACGTGAAATCTGCCAAAATGCACTTGGCCAGCGTGTTGGACTGTAACATGTTCTTCTTCGTATTGAAGGGAGGCCCTTCTTCATTTACGCGAATTAGACATTTTAAATAAAACTATTTTTTCAGATTTTATGCCCTTATATTTTGAAGACAAACATGGTCACGGGAAATACTAAAGTGTTTGACGCCTTAAAAAATCCCGACTGCGTAAAAAACGAACTAAAAAAGAGAGACAAGTTGACGTCAGAATATAGTATTGTGATTAGAGAGACATATTGATTTATTTATTTATTTATAGAGAGTTTTATTAAAGAACAGACGACCTAGTGTAATTATTATTTTTTCCAATCACAAACAAAAAGCTACGCTATCCTAGAGGAACTTGCAAACTGCTTTATGAAACCTGTGAATGTCTTAAGAAAAGTCAAAAAAAGTTTAATATTTTGTAAGGTTGCATTTATATATATGAGCGTTTTAATGGAAAATAATATTATATTTGATTAATTTGTAATGATTTATGTTTAAGGCATTTTGTTATGTGACCTTGGCCAATAGGAATGTATTTTTAAAAAAAAATAAAAAAGGGCGCGGATATTAATTTGTTTCCCGCGCTTTTTGGCAGACATGTCGGTACCACCCTGTAGTGACTAGTCATGGAATGATTATACTACTAAAAATTATTGTTATAAATTATGTAACTCATTATTTTAAAAGAGCAACTGTTGAGTTTCTCGCCGGCTCTTCTCAGCAGAACTGCTTTCCGAGCCGGTGGTAGCTTCCATACGGACAGACGTACTGACGATTATAAAAGTACTGAATATATGAGTATATGCAACGAGTATCGTAAAGTTTTATTAGTGTCTTCCTACAATTTATAGCACTTTAGAAAAATCACTAATCGATAAATTAATGTACAACACTAAATTAAAAAATGTTTGTAAATATCAAAAAAAATATATTATGGCCTAATAGTGAAATAAGATTTAATTAGACCACGAAACGCTAAATAAAAACATACGAAATCGTAAAAAAACATTGCAAAACCACTAAATACAGAATAGTTAGAAGATACTAATTTCTCACAAGGTCGACCTTGCGTTGAAACCTTAATAAGATTAGAACTATGCGTCATATATAATACGTACCTAACATTTTATGAATGAGCATGCGCTTACGCATGGAAATAGCTCTCCATTGACACATTTCATTGAACCAAACAAAAAAAAAATACACAGCACAAAACACAAAAAAAAAAATCGCAATTTCTTTCAAAATTCCCGCGCTGTCACTGTCAAAACATAAATGTATGTAGATAACAAAAAGTTTTATTTTTCTACACGCGGCCGGACTCGACCGATCGTATTGACTAACAGCATGAGCGTCCGTACGGGCGTCCCGCTCTATAGTTGCGTAATACTAACGGGCCATAGAGTAAGTGGATTTTATGTACAGAACTACTGAGAGTGCTGGAGCGACACTTAAAACAATCAATTTACAAGTTCATTCCAACTTTTAATGTGAGAAAGGTATTCAAGTTATGAATATTGCTTCATAAGTGTTAAGATTTCAAGTCGTACTTAACTACGTATCTTGCACTTAACTATAATTATGAACGTTTTTTTTTATTAGTTTAACTGAGATTGAGCTATTTTAATAGATCTCAATGTTAAATGAAGACGTTTTGATACAATTCTCAAACTTTCAAAGATTATTCCTTCTGTAATAAGATAATATAACTACTATATCTTCAAACCATATATTCTAAGGACATTCATTCACTTCCAAAAGCATCTTTCGATACATTAATTTAAATGATCATAAATTAAACATAGAACTAAATAAAGCAATAAAAGCTATGTAATTAAATACTTTAATCAAGTAAATTTGACCAAAAATGGTCAGACTATCGAACTGTTCTTTGTTGGTTTGAATCGCCACGGTCCGGCGCCCACGCAATGCGCCCGCGCATTATATGGTCGCACGCATTTTGAACACTATATGTCGGCTTGGGTGCGTTTTGTCTTGACATGGGCGTCAGAACGTGCATATTGAAAATAATTATAGTTTCTACGTGATCGATTATGTGTGTATACATTAAAGTGAAGTCGGTAACTATAATTAATGTTATACTTAATTATACCCGTATGAAATAATTTAGTCATATTTTGAAATGACAGTTAAAAAGCCCCTTTGTATATTAAAATTATAAAACTAGCGATTTAACTTCGCTTCGCTCGGGTTTTACCTAGGAACGTTTTAACGGCTAGAATAGATAGACTATATGTAATATATATCCCGCAGTAAAAAGTAGTATATGTCATTCTACAGCCAAAAAATCAAATCAATTCGTCACTCTGTTTCGACGTGAAAGAAGGACAAACAAACAAACACACATTCACATTTATAATATTAAGTATGGATACGAAAATTTAACTTCAGTTTTCATCTCGTTACATAACAAGTAATAATAACAATTATTATAGATATGTTATTCTCAAGTTTTAGTTAAGTTTAATATTATTTTAGTACATTTTCAAAGAGAAAATTTGAAATATGAATAACCACTAGCCTTGAACTAACCACTAATTCTTCATATCATGACTTCATGATGTAAAATATCGATAATTAAACAATAATTTTGTCATTATAGTACAAGAGAAACCGTGTGTAATTCAGAGTGTACGTTTAAATGGATATTGAACCCGGAACATTACGGAATGCTGTACGTGTACAATCACCCATACAGTAATAATTATAACACGCAATTTTAGAACTAAGTTGTAAGACATAGGACTTAAAATCCTTAAATACATTATATATCACAAATGATAAAAAAGTGCCTTTAAGATTTTTAATTGTTGTTAATAACTATTGTTAATTTTATAAAAAGTAAAAAGTAATTTTACAAAAAGTACTCGAATTTCAATCGTAATCATTATTGAAAATTTGAGGAAAACATATATATATATATATTAAAAAAAACGAATGTTTCCAAAATAGCTTGTTAATAGCTAAACAAAAAAAGAAAATTGGTTGACAAACAGAAAGAACAATCGATTGAACTAGATTTTAGAGTAAATTATAACTTTTTTTTAACGCCTGTCTTAATGGAGCGATACCCCGACGACAGACTTGTCAAAGCAGACGAGAACAACTAAGGACTTGTTTCCATAGTCCACTCAGCAGAGAAGTACTTCTCTGATAGCAGAGTTGACTGGTACCAGCAAGAAACAATGGGTATATTATAACTCAATCAACCTGATTTCGACCTAATTTGGAGGTAATCACTACCCATTGAAGAGTTTTACCATTAATATCCAGTATCCTGTTCTCATAAGCAGACCAAGTCGCTGTTTCTAATTAGTGTACATTATATTATGAAGAGTTATAATTTGAAAATTGAATTTATACTTGAGTAGTAGGTATTAACTTAGTAAAGTTAATTTTCTTGATTATTATCAACGAAGGTTGTTACTTAGTTACGTATGGTGAAGCTAATATAAGCGAGTTTATTATATACTAGCGGCTCACCCTCGCTTCGCTTCGGGTTCTCTCTAGACAAAAACAAATCTATCCCACGGGAACCGTACATTTTTCCGGGATGATATATAGCCTTCCTCAGTTAACGGGCTATCTAATGCAAAACGATTTTTTTAAATCGGATTAGTAGTTCCTGAGATTAGCGCGTTCAACCAAACAAACAAACAAACAAACAAACTCTTCAGCTTTATAATATTAGTGTGATGTGACGAATTTTATAAGTTTACACATATTAAATGTTTAAAAAGGCATTTAACCTGTCAACGACCGCCGAGCCACTGGTGATCCAGTTAACAATTGATTTCTTAGAAATTAACCGTGAGGTGTTAATAACAATATGGTGAAATAAAACACAATTATAACTACTAGTTGTCAAGTGGTCGAAATTCAGCTATGATCATTATTGAAAATTAAAAAAAAACCTGTATTAAACAAACCTTTTTTCGCAGATTTACGCGAGTATTTGCCTTTTTAAATAATACTATCTTTAATTTTTTTCGCGGATTTATTCAGACAGTGTCTGTAACAAATATATAATAAAATTTGAGACGTCTAAAACCTTAGTCTCTTTTGTGATTATGATTGCTGTAAAGCATTCGATACGTCGTGAACCAAAAATCAAAATAAATCAAAAACTTTTTTCATCAACATTATTATTATAAAACAAACAACAAAAAAATAAAATCGGTTGTCGAACAGAACAGAAAATGGTACAGAATTGTTTGTCTTCGTCAATTTATTTATACATAGATATGTGCATAGTACAATAAAAAAATAAAATTACTGTTTTTTTATTAGTCAGAGAGCTTGATGCTTTTTTTCTTACTTCTTTTAATGCTCGCTTTCTCAAAGAAGTCCTTACGTAAGTTTTGCAATAAAAATATGCCATAGTAGCCACTTAATTTACTGCGATAAAAGTGAACTATTACTTAGTAACTATAAAATAGTACTTTAAGTCGCTAAAAGTAATTCCACCCTTGTTGTGGAATTGTGGGTGTAAGTACCATTTGGATGAAAAAAAAAGATTCAATAATATACCTATTTATAATCTGTACCTTTTTAAGGCGGTTTAAATGCTAATGTTAATTTGTTATTAAAATCAGAAAGACATTGCAGTGGAGTAGCTATGCCAATGCAACCAAAGCAGTCGCATGGGGCCCCTGATTGAAGGGGGCCCTAGGGGGCCACAAACGATTCTTTTATTTCAAAATTTTTTTCGATGCAGGCCCTCATAGAAGTTAAAAAAACACACACACACAAGAAAAAAGTATACTATCCGCATGTTATTTCGTAAAAAGTAAAAAAAATCCATTTTTTTGCATTGGGGCCCAAAAAGGCTAGTACGCTAGACATATGTAGCATAATATGTAATACCACTTAGAATTAATTTAGTATAAGATATTCTTTGGGACAGATAAATTAGATAACATGAACTAACATCGTCCTAAGTACATAAGTAAATAAGGAAACACCTTCGACATAGAGGAATTTCAAAAAAGCGTGACACGATGTTAAATGCCCCTACAACTTATTACCTGCGTAATAAAGTTCATTTTGTTAATAATAAAACCTTGACACTAAAGGTCGAGGACGTTAGTGATGACAATGATAGGCAATAAGGCAGTTGATCATAATTTTTTTAGATAATTTGAGATTATTACGCAGCGTTCGTATTAGCGTTCGTATACGTATTTTTTATTTAAAGTATGTAGTTTGAACAAAATCACAAAATAGTAAAATTATGAATACTGCTTTAATCTTATTATATATAAGGCAAAAGTGATTGACTGATGTATCAACGCACAGGCTAAACCCTTAAGGCTAGCAAATTGAAATTTCGCACACGTATTCCTCATATGAGGCGTCCACTAAGAAAGGATTTTTCAAAATTCAACCCCCTAGGCTCTAGGGGGTGAAATAGGGGATAAAAATTTGTATAAAATTTTTTTATTCCTTGGTCATATTTGCATGAAATTTCGCATTCTTCGTGGTTTGATCGCGAGCGAAAGCGCGGGTTCTGCTTGTTTAGAATATTTAGGTGTTTTACGCAATATGTTCTGCAAATTGTTAATCTATTATTCTTCAAGTCTCATCTTATATAAACTTCACAAGAAACTCTACGTAGGGTACGAATCATTAATTTTCAAGTGATTTTGTCGAACCTTTTCACCCTTGAACCTTTTTAAGTAATATGTAATTATTTCTATATTTTATTCGACGATCATTGCGTTGATGAGATTCATCTTGCTTGTACAGTAGTGCCATTAATATTTTTACTTAATGAAAGTAGATTTAAATTAGAGACGTCCAGTAACTAGCATTTATACAATTAAGAAACTAGTATCAATTAAAGTACGTTTGATGATATATAATTAACCAGTTAAATCGTTACAGCAAGCGTACCGAAAAAGAACTACAAAATTGAAACAAAACTAAAGGAAATGCTTAGACATTAGTCTGTTATAGGATTTGTTTGCATAATGTATTATAAACGCCATACACATTGTTTTGACAATACAAATTTTTCAATTTTTTACTTGTTCGGAAAGAAAAAAACCCTTAGTCCTGGGAAAAATGGCGAAAACAAATCAGCGGGACTTAAACTATTTTTATTATAATACTTTCGATAGATTTACGCGAATATTTGACATTTAAATAAAATTATCTTTTCTAATCTATCTTTAATAATAGTGGTCACGGGAGAGACAAATTGACTGAAGTGATTGCTGCAAAGCATTCTAAACTTCGGGAACCAAAAATCATAATAAATCCGCGAAAAAATCCGAAATTATAGTTTTATTTAAAATATTTTTATTATTATTTCAATTACACAGATTTATCCACTCGCTAAAACATGCATATTCAACTATAAAATCTAAGGCATTCATATAAAAATTCAGTTAGAACGGATTTTCTTTAGAGTATTTCTCTTTTGAACAATGAGACTTTTTTATATACGATCTACACTTAAATAAATGGCATAAAAAATATTATAAAACTGAAGTTTGTTTGTTTGTTAGTATGGGCTTGTGTCTGGAACTATATACCTATAGGTATATGGATACTCAATATAGCCTATTTATTGAGAAAGGAAGTTATAGGCTATCATACTAAAACCCTAAAAGCGGAGGTAACTATATATAAAAAAGTGCGTGTGTGTGCATTTCTCACACGGTAGAAGTCAAACTTCAGAAAAGTAACCTACTAAAGAATGAGATGCATAAAGAGTATCAGGAGTAGGATAATTATAAGGTTTTTTTTTATAATATTTTTACCAAGTTTAAAAGTTATTTTACATTTTATTTGACATATTTATACATTACTTAATCCCTCCCGGACAAATTCTAAGAAATCCGTGCGAATTTCCGAGAATTCAATTCTTATCTAGCACACCGGTGTGCTCGCGGTCCTCGAGGTGATATTATTCAGTAATTAATTTTATTATCTCCTGTGTAATGTATTCTATCTCAAATAACAACGGCTACCATGGCAACATGGCAATGTATTCTATCTCATTCTCTCGCCGGCTTAATCCTATATATTTATGTGTTTGTCTCTTTTTAATGTCGCATTTTCGTTTCATTGAGTTTCAAATCACAAGAATTCTAAAGAAGTTTTACTTCAAAAAACTAATCAAACAAAACCACGGACCAAAGCTAGTGACACAGTAACTTAGAAGTGCTACCTAACTCAAAATACGCGTAGGAAGTCGATAGATTGATGACTGGCTCTTGACATGCCGACTTGCGGAGCTTGACCGAATTCTCCAATGGCTTTTACTTTTTCTTTGTTTATTTATTTTATGTAAGGTGCTTGAAGGCTAGAAGAATGGCGTTGAAAGATTTTCTTATGGGACTTACATCATCAAATAAATGAGAACGATTTGTTTAAATTGGTCGCTAAGATGGAAATATAAATAAATACGTTGGGACATTAATACACAGCACCATCTAGTTCCATGGTAAGCTACGAGGCCTGTATTATGGATACCAGATAGTTGATGCACTACACATATATAACTTTAAATACATACATATTATAAATATAAACACCTATGATTGGAGTACAAACATTCGTGCTCATCATAAAAATGAACACCTCAAGCGGGACTCGAACCCGCGACCGCACGGCAATTAGGGTCACTACAAACTGAGCCAAACGTGTCGTTTCAAACAGAACCTTCAATTTTATTTATCTGTACATCGATTGTAGAAAATCAACTTGTCTAACGGCTGATTACAATATAATCTAACACCGCCCACGACGAAGCCACGATTAAGCACTCTTAATGAATTAACGTTTCATCTTCATAATATAAATGTAATGGCTCATCTTTTTATCCATAGATAAGAACTGGTTTGAACTTTTAATACATCAATGCATACTGACCGAAATTTAGATTTAATATTTTACTTTATCTATGTTGATATCGAATTGTTTCTTAGTTATAAACGCAAACAGATATACATAAATTAAACTTAGTACTTATGTACTAGACTTGGAGTAACACATAGTCTACTGTTATTATTAAAATACGAAAAAAAAACATTCTTTTTTAGTTTTTGTCTGTTTATTCTGGCTATTCTCCGAAACGGCTGGAACGATTTTGACGGCACTTTCATTGGCAGACAGCATATATTATTAGAAGTAACTTTTATTTTAGTAAAAGAGTCAGCGTTCCGCCGCAAAAAAATTAAAACATTGTGAAGAAAATCCGCGCACCTGGGGACGGACCCAAGCGTCGCGAGGTTAAATATCTAGTATATTAAATAAAAAAGGTATCTTTTGACGCACCTGAGAAATGTGATGGTAGCGACTTACTCATAACATAAACATAACATATCGTCATGAATATATAATTGGTAAACAGATATACAGGCGACGATATATTTTAAAATGGAAGACAAATAGAACTATTTAAATAAGCTAACGGTACAAAAGTACGGCTCGTGCCCCCACGCAACTACATTTCATGAATGACTTCGCCTCTACCACTTTCAAACTCGTATAAAACTCGATTAAGTACTTTAATTATTTGAGTTTTATTAGTTTTATTATTATCTTATATCTTTAAATAGCTTTATGCTAGACTTACACGTAATTACATTTCAAGGACTAGCGACTTACCCTCGCTCCGCTTGGCTTTGTACCTACTTACGTTTTAATGTTTAATATAGATTTCTCAGAGATGAGATATTTTCCCGCAGTATAAAGTATCTTATATGTTGATCCGGATAACCAGCTATCATCGTAACAAATTTCATCAAAATCCTTCCAGTGGTTTTTCTTGATGCGGTCACAGACAGGCAAAAATTCTACAAACTATAGATTCGGCCTCTGTATCGATAATAATGACTATTTCAATAAGGTTTTCTAAAAAAATATTTAATGTACAGATTCGACTCAGAATTTTATTATATGTATAGATAAATTATACTTCAACTTTATGTACCGGGATCAGTATAGTAAATCTTAGACTCATAAATTATCTTTTTCGAATATAAGAACTATAACTTATTAATAAAACCATGTTTAAACCTCAAATCTTAACTAATCTTTGAGATTTTTATAATTACTACTTGCTTATACGGCGAAGGAGAACATCGTGAGGAAACATATACGTGTGAGCCTATTTAGTTTTAGAAAGATCGTGAAGTTCTCCAACCCACATTTAATAGTGCGATTAAGCGTGGTGGTCGACGCATTTATGGGATGCCTGTATTCAGAAATAAGAAGTGGTAGCGGGAAGGGGTTCAAAGATAGCCTACATCCGATCCCAGGATACAATCTGTAATCCTTGCCAAAGTTTATCGAAATGTGTTAAGCGGTTCAACCGTTAAAAGGTAACAGACAAGTATACTTTTATATTCATAATATTAGTATGGATTAGTATGGATTGGTAGCGCGCTTGCTTGAAAAACAATGAGAAGCGATTTTAAACCCTAAGTCTTGTACCTGAGATTTTTATACGTGAATCTTATTCTCAACATAATCACAACTTGCTTATAAGGTAAAAGAGAATATATATACTGAAAGAGCCTATATAGTTTTAGAAAAATTGTGAAATTCGTCATCCCGTTTTTGACCAGTGTGATGGGATCTTTGCATCTATGGGAGGTCTGTGTTCAGAAGTGAGAAGTAAAAAATAAATTCCTTATAGAGTAAACTGCTATTTAGTTACTTAGTCACCTACATTATTATGTATAGCTCTCACTGTGCCTATTATATATATATATTTATATATATATATATATATATATATATATATATATATATATATATATATATATAAAAGTAAGGCTAAAAATCTTGTATACCTACTCGTAATCGGTACATTAACTTTATTTATAATTTTTAACGTTCATTTACAACTTTAAGTCACAGAAATTTTTTATAACTTTCATCCATTATAATATTATAAACAGGAACGATTTTATTTTTTGTTTGTTTGTTTGTTTGTATTGAATAGGCTCCGAATCTACTGGACCAATTTATATGAAATTTGATAAAAAGATTGTATGAGACCCTGGAAATAATATAGAATAGTTTTATCCCAGAAATCATCCCTTAAGGGAGTGAAAATGGGGATGAAATTTTGTATGGGGAATCAACCTAGGGACGAACCCGAGCGAAGCCAGGGAAAGCCGCTAGTAACTAATAAAAAAAAAGATAGATAGTGTACAATTCTGAAAAAAAAAGAAAATCAGATATACCATAATCTTAAAAATTGTGGTACGGGTCATGGATAGCGTCTCGCATCGTTCATTGACGGTTTCGTCAGTGAAAATTATATTTCCATATAAATTGTACTGTAGGCGTCTGCTTAAATAAATGTTTGAAAAAGTGTAATAATGTAAGTTAAATGGTGATTGATTGTCGAATATTATATGGGAAATTGTACACCTAATATGTTATCGCTTAACATGTTAACTTTATAACATAGACTAGCAACTCACCCTCGCTCCGCTCGGGTTCGTCCCTAGTTATGTTTTAATGTTTAGCTCAGAGATGAGATATTTTCCCACAGAAAAAAGTATCCTATATGTTGACCCGGGTAACCAGCTATCATCAAACCAAATTTCATCAAAATCCATCCAGTGGTTTTCCCGTGATGCGGTAACAGACATACAGACAGACAGACAAAAATACTAAAAACTATAGATTTGGCTTCTGTATCGATAATAATGTCTATTTCAATAAGATTTTCCAAAAAATATTTAATGTACAGATTCGGCTTAGTTACAATTTTATTATACGTATAGATAACAGATAACTGTAATAAAATTGATAAATCAGCCCAAACGGATACACCTGCGAAGAACATCGTTGTAACTCAACATAGAGATAATTCAAAAATAGTAATTACTTTATTATAATACATTTGAAGTCTTAATTTGAAAATGGGTTGCAATTTTGTTCATCACATTGATAAATATTTTACCACCATCAGTTAAAAGCAGTTTGCTATAGGCTCGAAGTCTGAATACAAAGCTAATAAAGGCGTACATTGCGTTTGAAGTTGGAACATATAAAAGAGGGGAAATCCAGGCCACTGTACTAGTGCGCCGAATCGATACACTTTCAGCGTCGAGTGCCGAATCGTCTACATATGACGCCACGAGCCTTTGCAAGGGTGGATACGGTTTACGCATAATACTGGAATATATATCCTTACTAATATAACAATTGTGAGGTATGGCTGAGCAGATTTTAATAAAAATTTGGCCCAAATTAAGCTCGACTTTCGGGATATATATTACTTTAAAGAATCATTATTTTAGTATAATATTCTCTTACAATACTAATATCATCCGTATGAAATAAACAAGGAAATCAGTCCGTTCATAGCCGCATCATGAGTTGAGAGCGACTGGACCGTATTAAAAATTTTCATTACTAAACGTTCATAATAGTCTAAATAACGTTTTTAGAAAAAGTAATGGTATTTTTGGCGGAAAATTTAGAAAATTTTGAAAAGAAAAACTAAAAAAGAGGTATTTTTTACTATAGAACTTCACTCCAAGATCCCAAATATTGGAAGAACAAGAGGTCTGACGAACTGGGACAAGTTGTTTATAATAAATCATTCAGATAAAACATTCGTCAAAGGTACTCGTATAAGTGTTTTATTTTTTATTCAATATCTTCTATCGAATCAAGCTTGAGCTCAAAAAAATTCTGTAAGTACTGATTTCCCATTAGTATTGTAAAAAGACAATGAAAAGAAAGAAACAATCTTATTTTACTAATATTATAAATGTGAAAGTTTAGATGGATGTTTGGATGTTTGTTACTCAATCACGCCAGAACGGCTGAATGGATCTGGATGAAATTTGGCACAGAGATAGATTATAGTCTGGAACAGCATATTATAGACTACTTTTTATATCGGAAAAATTTACAGTTCTCGTGGAATAAATTTGTTTTTGTTTGAAGCGAGGATGAGCCGCTAGTAGGAAATATAATGTGGGTAGACAAGAAATTACTTCAATATAATAGATATGTCATATAATAATATTGATATGATAAAAACGAATGTAGACATCAATCATTGCTTCACGCGTGTCTTTTGATACGTGTTCGACATTTTTAATAATAATCGTTATAATATAAGCGGGCTCAGATAAGAAAACGTTCTAAAATCACTAACTTATTAAAGTCTAATGAGAATTGGAATATATTTAAGCGCATTTCAGTTTTCTATTAGCGATATAGTTAGTAGAAAGTCAAACTCGTAGTTGCAAGTGTCAAACTATTTTGCTACATTTAACATTGTAGCAAAATAGTTTTTCACTTCAATAAATATTTCGACGAAATTGACTTATATAATTTCGTCGAAAACAAATAGGTAGTTATATCTTTGTTAAATTAATCAACCGCTTGACAGCTTTTACTAAGAAAGCTAAATTAATATTTTTGTTATATTTTGTATTAATTAACTCAATGAATAACAAAAGGTTGAAGTGTTCGTCCAGTGGTAGAAACTCGGCCATAGCCATTTTTATTATAGATAACACTAAAACTAATACGTTACTAAACAAAAAAAAATCGGTTGACAAACAGAGTAAATAAAGGTACTTAATTATTCTGTCTTTCTTTATTATTATTAATAATATTTATTATTACTTAACTATTTTGTCTGATAGAGCCTGAGCTTTTAGAAAATATATAAAAAAGCTTTAGAAAAGTCACCTATATAACTTAAAAAGCAAACCTTATCTACATATAGGTACATGATACAAAAAGTTTGAGCCATTTTCGAGATACATAAAAAAATTTACATACAAGAATTGCTCATTCAATATTATAAAATAACAAAATAGTTTCACAAAAGTTTCTGATGTCTCATAAATGAGACATAGTATCGAATAAGTGTTATCTCTACATACTCGTATAGTAAAATTCTAATTTAGTCGAATCTGTAGATTAAATATTTTTTCGAAAATCTTATTAAAATAGTCATTATTATCGATACAGAGGCTGAATATGAAGTTTTTATAATTTTTGTCTGTCTGTCTCTCTGTCTGACAGTCTGTGACCGCATCACGAGAAAACCACTAAACAGATTTTGATGAAATTTGTTGTGATGATAATTGATTATCCGGTTCAACATATAGGATACTTTTTACTGCGAGAAAATATCTCATCTCTGAGAAATCTATACTAAATGTTAAAACGTAACAAGGACGAACCCAAGCGGAGCGAGGGTTAGTCGCTAGTATTTTTGTATAAAAGGCATCTGTCTGTAGTAAAAATCTAATAATTTTCAAATATTTCTTTCATAAGCCACGGTTGCCCTACATCACCACACAAGTCTGTGAGCCTCGTCAAGTGCTCTCACAGAATATTGTATGCTACGTGCCATTAATAGCGATCGCTTTTGTACTGCATAGACGCAGGTGCCGGAACTAATAGATTTAACGGTTTCTCAAAGGGTTCGACATCAAAAGTTAATAAGGTTATAGTGGGATATTACAAGGTTATTGTAAAAAAACTTTTTTAAGTAATTTTGTGGGCACATTTTCTTAATATTTCGATAATGTGAACGCGTATGTACTTTTCCTAATTATATAAAAAGTTTACCTGCATTTAAATTTTAGTTTAATTGTTTGATAATGTAATGATATTAATACATTCGAATTATGAAAAAGTAGTAAAAGGGCACAGGGATAGATTATAGTCTGGCATAGCATATAATATGTTTTATCCCGAAAAAATTTACGGTTCCCGTGGGATAGATTTGTTTTTGTGTACTGACGAACTCGAGCGAAGCGAAGGTGAGTCGTTAGTATTTTATAAGCCAAAATTAGCATTATTAGAAATTCTCGAATTATTAGAAAATTTACTAACTTTTAGTTCCTTTGTCAATTCAATTTCATAAAACCTCTAAAGTGTCAATCGCATATGGCACAGATTGCAGTATATGAAGGACTCACGGAACGAGTGAGTCCAGTCAACTCGGTATGGATAAATTTTTGCACAATCTAAGTCCGATCAGAGCATATTATTATGTCATTAAATATGATATTCCTGTGTGTGTGATTCTTCTCCTAAACGATTTGACTTATTTTGATATTGTTTTATTTAAAAAAAAAACCTATCTTTTCGGATTATTTCGCGGATTTATTTTGATTTTTGGTTCCCGACGTTTCGAATGCTTTGCAGCAATCATGGTCACGGGAGAACCAAAAATCAACATAAATCCGCGAAATAATCCGAAAAGATAGTTTTATTTAAAATGTCGAATATTCGTGTAAATCTATAAAAGTATGTGTTATTTAGGTACTTATGAGCCTTAGGTGGATTCTAAGATACAGTTGGACCCAAAAGGTGGCGCGACCAATGATCAGAATCAAGATAGATAATTTAGATAAATAGATAATTTCCCAGCTAACTTCTTTCTATATTCTTTTGGATTTCTCATTTTCTTTTGGAGTATGAAAAAGCTTTGAAACCATAATATTTTCTTAACATTTTAAGCTTTGTACGATATTCGATAAGCAAAATAAGCAGAAATGCAAAGATGAAGATTTTGCCAATAACATTAATTTCCGTTGAATACAAGTCCGAACTTTTAATGTAGTTGGTCGTCGATAAGCGCAGTGGTTAAGTTAGTTTTCAAAGTGAACTTACATCAGAGTACATTGGAAACCGCTTCAAGAACAAAACAAAATTATTTGCTTTTTATTATTCAGTTTAAAAAGTTGAATTTTTATGTTTCGTATTGGCTTAAAAAAATTTTTTTCATAAAATATTGTGCAATAACTATATAGCTATGTATATTTAAAAAAATGAATAGACTATAACATGTCTAAAATAGATTATTACTTTAGTATACACTAGCGGCTCACCCTTGCTTCGCTCGGGTTCGCCTCTAGACAAACAAAAACAAATCTATCCCACGGGAACCGTACATTTTTCATTTTGCAATAAAAAGGAGCTTATTAGTTATTCTGATGTATGAACTATATTATTATATTATATATTATTGTAAAGTTTCATCAAAATCCAATTAGTAGTTTTCGTGTACTAAGCTGTATAAGTTACTACAGTTTTTTTTAACTATTCCACGGGAACTCTCTAATTTTCCGGGATAAAAAGTATCTGAAATGTTGACCGGGGATATAAGGTACTACCATGCAAAATTTCATTTAAATCGGTTTAAGAATTTCGAAGATTAGCCCAGACAGACAGACAGAAAAACAAAAAAAAAATGAAAAAAAAACTGGATTTCTATTCTTACATCCCCTGACTTGGTTTTTAGCATTTTTTTCTATGTACAGACATTCGACCTCTACAGTTTTATTATATGTATAGATATAGATAATTTCATTATAAGTACTAGTATTTACATCTGTAAATATTTTATTACCCTTATTTTATATAGTCAACTTGCGACTCTAGCGAGTGTAATTTCACCCGAATCTGTCGTTTCAGTGCTAAGAAGCAACAAAAATACACACATACACACTTTCGCATTTATTTATTACACTTGGCCAGCGTGTTGGACTAAGGTTTGATGCCCTCGTATTGAAATGAGGCCTGAGCCCAGCAGTGGGACGTAAAAAAGGGCTAAATACATACCAAAAAAAAAATACATAATATATAAATAGAAATCCGATACTATGTCTACAAAGGATGACTTATCTTTTTAAGAGATCTCTTCGAGTATCCCTCGAGTGTGAAAAAATAAATTAATGAGGTGCGGTGTAGGCGCAAATTACAAACATCAATATAAACATACATACATACATACATAAAACTACCTCTTATATATAGGTCGTGTAATTTTATTACTCTTACTTTTATATAATAAACTAGCGACTCATCCTTGCTCCGCTTGGGTTCGTCCTTAATTACGTTTTAACGTTTAGTATAGATTTATCAGAGATGAGATATTTCCACCCGGATAACCAGCTATCATCATACCAAATTTCATTAAAATCTGTTTAGCGGTTTTCTCGTGCCGTCTCGTTCCCAGACAGATAGACAAAAATTCTAAAAACTATTGATTCGGCCTCTGTATCGATAATAATAATAAAAAAAAATATTTAATGTACAGATTCAACTTAGTTAGAATTATACTATATTATGTATAGATGAAATGTAGGATAAAGCTAGAGCGAAATACGAATTTGGGCCATGTTCAGTAGAACAAGATGATGGTCCCGCGGTCGTCGGCAACATCGTCGTTCTCACGACGCTAGCAAATTCCTCTGAACATGATATGTTATATCAGTTATACTACGCCTATACAAAGCCTGCCATCTTGTTATTCTAAAAAAACGTTTAGTATTTATTTATTTATTTAGATCCACCAGTGATAATTACATTCATACAATATTGAGTAAAAAGAAATACAGTGTAGCTTTATTCTAAATGCATTATCTTATAAGGCAGATTCAGCATGCAAATATTAGGAAGTTTATGAATCATTTTTTTATTACATTATATTAAAAACGTATTAACTTATTGGCGAAAAAAAAAGTATATGAACCTATATGAGATTTATATAAAATCTAATGCTTCGTTAAAGCTACCATTTGGAATATATAGCATCTGTACAGAAATATAATATGACTAGCAACTAAGCCTAGCTTCGCTCGGGTTCGCCCTAGGTTGATTTCCCATATAAAATTTCATCCCCATTTTCACCCCTTAAGGTATGATTTCCGAAATAAAAATATCCTATGTCCTTTCCACGGTCTCAAACTATCTTCTTACCAAATTTCATTTATCTCAGTTCAGTAGTTTTTGAGTTTATTCGTTACAAACATACAAAAATATAAATCTTTCCTCTTGATAGTAGTAGGGTAGAAGGGTAGATAAAGCTAATACAATATTTCATTACTCTACACGTTTTCCATATATTTTATTTATACTAGTTTGTTCGTGCGGTTCCTGCTTTGTGTGCATATAACTCATAATTCTTATCTATTACGAATTTAATTCATATCTGTTTAGTAACAACGTGATGAACTAACAGACGTGTGTCTATTACTTTATCAAATTATCAAATTTTCGTATTTATAAGGTGATTTATTTTTTTATTATTTACAATTAAATTATATATTTTATGGATCAGAGACTATTTTACACTTGAATATATAAAAAATAATATAAAAAAATATATTAAACTCATGATTTATGAAGATAAAGTCAAAATTAACGGTACCCTATAGGTTTCGATTCCCTTGAGAGTGTCAAAATTTGTGGCATAAACCATCGTACATTTTGATTGTGTTGATTTAGAAGTTTAATTTTTTCACATCTCCAAGGGGTTAAAGATCTGAATACTTTATATTTATTTCAACTTGATACCTCCACGCGTTCCCGAGAAAAAGGTTCTTGACAGACACACAGGCAGACAGACAACGAAGTGATCCTGTAAGGGTTTTTTTCTCCTGTTTAAGTAGATACGGAACCCTAAAAATATCTAGAGTCATATAATACCAAAGGTATAATAATTTGCTTTCCCTTCCCCACCTTTCTATTACAACAAATAAGTCCACGGTGTATTGGAACCAATCTCGTAAGTGGGTAGTATATTAAAGCTCCCGCTGCTCAGTATTTTGTATGAATTATTTCTCAATACTTTTGTGGGCTTAAAATTTTTAATTAGCGATGATATTTTAGTAGAATATTATAATTATAGCTATTAAGGGATACTTGTACCAAATTATTTGATTTAACTTAAATGCTTAAAGTATCAACTGCCACGTTTTGAAGCCATTAACAAGTGAATTGAATTGAATTGAAATTTGTTAAGTAAATATCAATATTGTTAACATTAACTCATGATTTGAGTTCAATTGAATTTTTATGGGAGTAATTTTAAAGTTTTATATTTATTAAGTTTAAAAAGGATTCAGGCGATATCGTGTAAAATCAAACAAAAATTTATATTTAAAATGGAAATTCTCTTCATTTCTTAAGCAAAAATAGATAAGATTGACATAATCTGCAAGTGATATAATTTTTATATATGTAGGTACTAGTGATCGCCGCGTGGTTGAAAATTAACAATATTAATCTATTCTCAATTTGACCACAGACTTTAACAATAAACAAAAGAGTATATATGCGTGTGTGTGTCAAATACATGGTAGTGTGTAAGGTTTTTTTATTGATTTAAATATAGGTATATTTTTATGCATAATTTTAAAAAAATATTAGCATTCTGCACTCCTTCTCTATATAAACTATAAGTGTGGGAAATTTCATACTCCTCCGTAGGCACAATTTTCGTAAAAAGGAGTACAAAGTTTTTGCTTCACGTATTGATATATAGATATCATTTTCGTATAATATAATTTAGTTTTCTACTAGCGATAACGAATATAGAATCTTATCAAAAGCTAAAATCATAATACATAATATATTCTTTAGTGAAAGTCCACTAGACATTACGATTTATATTTAACTATAGATAAGAGATATAACGATTTAATTATTTTTATATTAACTTAATTTATAATTATAATATACATAATCTACACATATTATAATAAAATTGTAACTAAACCGAATCTGTACATTAAATATTTTTTGGAAAATCTTATTGAAATAGACATTATTATCGATACAGAGGCCGAATCTATAGTTTTTAGAATTTTTGTCTGTCTGTTACCGCGTCACGGAAAATCCACTGGAGGAATTTTGATGAAATTTGGTATGATGATAGCTGGTTATCCGGGTCAACATATAGGATACTTTTTACTGCGAAAAAATATCTCATCTCTGAGAAATCTATATTAAACGTTAAAACGTAAGTAGGAACGAACCCGAGCGGAGCGAGGGTGATTCGTTAGTTTAGAATAAAAAAAATGTACTCAAAAAACAGATATTTGGTATCATACGTCATACGTCATACATACACACGTCAAAGTTTAAAAACTAAATGCAGATATTATGAAAATTCACTTCCACACATTGAAGCTAACAAATTGTTAAAACTAGTGAATTTAACTTATTTTCAACAGATGGTACAACATGGTGCAAGAATAACGTTGAAGCGACGGCTTTCTCTTGATATTTTAGCTTCGTTCAAATAGATTCTAAAGAGGAATTTCATATTTCGCAATTTCTGTTATAACGTAGGTACTATCAATATCTTGTCATAATGGAAAATAAAGTCACTCTAAAACAACTGTGAGGGAAAATATTGTACACGTGCTATTTTCAAAATATTTGCAAAGCAAAAATTTATGACAAAACTGATTATCGCCACGGAATTTTTGCCAAAACATGACTTAAATATCCACATATAGACAAAACAGTTCAGATAAGTTTCTCGCCTCTGTTTGACAATTTTTTTTATTGTACTTATTACCTATTAATGAGTGTTATCAATAAAAAAAATTGATACAGTTAGGATTTGTTATTGTATTCAGCCCTTTTTACCGTCCCACTGCTGGGCACGGGCCTTCCTCCAATATGAGGGGGACCGGGCCATATGACGTTGGCCAAGTGCGGGTAGGCGGACTACACATATCTATCGATAACTTGTAAGTTCTCTCAGACATGCAGGTTTCCTTTGGCAATACTCTAGGTGAATAAGCTTTCTTCATTTATCTTATAACTCTCGAGTCTAAACTTAGAAAGTACAACAGAAAAAAAATAAAAAAAAAATCTTTAATTTATTACTCTATGAGAAACAAAGGAACTTTAAAGCCTACGAACACATTTTCGCGTCCATCTTATCTGTATAAATATTATAATAAATGTGAAAGTTTGTGAGTATGGATGTTTGTTACTCTTTCACGCCAGAACGGCTGAATGGATTTGGATGAAATTTGGCACAGAAACAGATTATAGTCTGGAATAACACATAGGCTACTTTGTATCCCGAAAAAAGGTACAATTGCCTTGGGATACGTTTGTTTTTGTTTTTCTAGAGGCGAACCCGAGCGAAGCGAGGCTGAGTCGCTAGTAATAAATAAAAAAATAAATAGAAAATCTATCTTAAGAGTCAAAATACAGCATCCTAAAGAATAAAGAAACATAAGGTCCTAAACCAATAACATATAAAGGTTGCCTATTTTCAACATAAAATACCTAGAAACCCAATATTAAAATAAAATTGGCAGAAGCATTAAATTATCCCAAGCATGGCTTATGAAATTTCATATATTATACATTATATATCAATCAAATATCCTCAGAAACAAAAGGGTTCCAAAGGAATTTGGGTGTTTCCGGGAAACGGATGCTCTAATAACGTACCTCCGATTGTAGCTTGATTGCGGATGGAAGCTGCGTGCCTCTGATTATACGACCAAAGAAATATTATGAACATAAAATTGTACTGTAAATATTTGAATATTTGCAGTTCTCATAATTTTGTGTGATTTTTTTAGATTTTTATTTTAAAGTATAAAATATTAAAAAAAAATTGTTGGCGATTGTTTGGGGTTTAAACGTATAAAATACACTGACATATCATTTTGTTGTTTTCTTTCTGATTTTATTGTACCGGGTTAGTATTTTAGTAGTGCTTTTCCTTTCTAGATCTTATCATATTATTACGAGTATTTATTACTTCTTTACGTTGAAATCTCTCGACAAATTGGAATGAAACTTAATACACAGCTGATAGAGTATTACTTGGAGTAACATTAGCCTGCTCTTAGTAATTTTTTTTCAAATACAAAAAGGCACGAAGACGCTCATTTATTAGTATTATTATGTATACACAAAACAAATAAATGGATGTCAATACATGAAAATCGATAAAGTCTGAGAAACTTTAAAATTGCTGTTTCTGAGTTTTTTTTTCAAAGTAACTTAAAAATTCTTAAAAAAATCGACGTAAATACGCACGAAAAGTCCTAATTAAAGGAAAACGTATGTGAATTCCAAAAATGAAACTATTATATGAAAAAATTCACTAACAAGCCTTTATTATGACCAGGCGGTGCTCATCAAAATCTACTTTAGATATTTATTTTTAATGAATTTTCAACTTTATTTACATAGCTATTAGAATTCAAATTGTTTTGTAAGAAGTAAATTGAATTAAAGATGTTACGGGATTTTGAACTTTGAATGAACATATTAGAGTTCAAATTTACGTGAATCAAATATATGATGTGAACGCATGGTTTGTATTTCGAAGATGTAGCACCTACCATCTTAACTCGAATTGCTATTAACAAAAAAAATCAAAAAAAATTAAAAGTTCATAGAAATTACTTGAATGTCTTTTAATACTGTCGATTACAAGTTATTAATAATTACATTTGATATTAAATGTTCACAATATATATTTTTTTAATTTAAATATTAGACTCATACCATAAAAAATATTAATATTTTATTATTAATTATTAAAATTTACACATTTCAATAACATACATATAAAAAATATAAAACAGTGAAATTTAAAAAAGTATGTGTGTATGCAATTCCCACATGGTAGAAGTAAAATTTCAGAAAAGTTACCTACGAGAGAATGACATGAATATAGAGGATCAGGAGAAGATAATTGTAAGGTTTAGTTTTTTTTTACTATGTTTTTAAAAGTCATTTTACATTTTATTTAACATATATTACATAACATATTATTCAGCATTATTTTTCACTTCCTATGTAATGTATTCTATCTCATTCTCTCGCCGGATTAATCCTATATAGGTATTTCTCTCTTTCTCGTGTCGCATTTTCGTTTCATCGAGTTTCAAATCACAACGATTCTAAAGAAGTTTCACTTCAATAATATAATGTAAAATCGTCATGTAAAATATATGGTAGGGGTAATAAAATGCACCGACCCCCTCTCATCATGTGTTAGCAGTAACTCTGCGTGCCCATTACCGCCGACGGATGGCTCTGTGACCACAGAACAGCGAACTATTTGAAATAGCACGTACATAATCAGAATATAAGTATTAATCTTTTATATATGCATTTAAGTCTATATCTATCTATCTATAGATATTATTTCTCGATAACAATTATATTTTTCGCAGTAATATTAAAAAAAATATGAGTTCGTGTAACCTTTACGCGTGATTGAAGTTAAACTTTTTGGTGCTGTGGTGGATACCGCAATTAAATTAAAACTGATCAAGATATAAATATAATAACTTTTATAAAATTATTAGTAATAAATTATCATTTTTATAAGTTATAATTATTATTAAATTATTGATAGTAAATTATTATTTTATAAATGATAATATTAATAAAATTATTATCAATAATTATTTTTATAATTATTTTTTTTATATAAAATTATTAATAAGAAATATTTCTTTATATTAATAATGTATTAAAAAGATTGCCAACAATAAATATTTATTATTATCAATAATATTTTTTATAAAATTACCAAAAATAAATATTTTTTTAATAAATATAATCATTTGTTATAATCCCAAAATACCTTTAATAATACCAAATACTAATATGACTATTGAATATTCCAGCCACATCCTATTTTCGCGGCACTCTTGCTACACTAATTTTTTCAATGTTTTTCTTCAAAAATTTTTGTTTACTCATTTTACATCACACTATCTTGTCCATGATCTAAAATAGTGACGGAAAGTGCAAAAACGAAACCGATCCAACTTTTCATGAAAAAATACCTTAGTATTGAATAAAACTAGAATACATATAATATTATTAACTTTACATTTTGCGTGCAGAGTAGATAAAAGAGTATAGCAATACATGACAATAACTAGGAATACTGTATAATATATTTAATATATTATAAATTTGGTTTAACTAAAACATTTATATCACAGAAACCATTTCTACTATTTTTTAATCTATAATACATATTTATGATGACTGCACAATTTAGAATATTACAAAAATCAAATCTATTTTTACTGCATAAAGTTGATATTCGCATAACATTTAACTAAATTACATTCGCAATGAAATATAAATCATATTTCGTGTAGGATAAAGTTTATATTGCATTGTGAGTTTGTGCAAAGCGTTGTATTCAATAAGAGCCCTTTGAACAGCTACCGTGTTGCGGTTTCTACGTTGGTTGTATTTCAATACATGGCTATGGTTTTTTAAGTGACACTAATTTTAAAAATCTAGCCCCTATTAATCTATACATATAATAAAATCCTAACTGAGTCGAATCTGAACATTAAATATTTTTTGGAAAATCTTATTGAAATAGTCATTATTATCGATATAGAGGCCGAATCTATAGTATTTAGAATTTTTGTCTGTCTGTGGCCACATCACGAGAAAACCACTGGACAGATTTTAATGAAATTTGGTATGATGATAGCTTACCCGGGTCAACTTAAAGTATACTTTTTACTGCGGGAAAATATCTCATCTCTGAGAAATCTATACTAAACTTTAAAACGTAACCAGGGACGAACCCGAGCGGAGCGAGGGTGTGTCGCTAGTAATATATAGGAATGTTTTATTGAGTTAAAGTGGATTTATGACTTTGAATTTTATTTCAAAGCGTTAGAGTTAAAATTTACTTGAGTAGTATGAGTACTTCTAAGACAGTAGCACCTACTAAGATAACTCGAATTTCGATAAATAAAACAATAATAAAAAAAATTAAAGTTCATAAAAATTCTTGACTATCTTTTCATTAGAAATCGCTACTAATATTTTTTTATTTGTTTATTATTTTTTAAGAATAAAAGTTCAATGAGTTTACACGTTTTATTAGCTTTAACTTTAAATGCTGTGCAATTAAATCTTCGGAGTCGATTTTAGCTTAAATATAAGAATTTGAAACCATCGAGTTGAAATGATGATGGAGCAAGGAGCTGGATAGCAGAACTCATGTTTAGATACCATTGATATCATTAAAATCGTTTTCATAAGTCCCATTAGAGTTGTTCAAAAGTGAGTTACTTATATATATTTATTTGGTTAGATTTAACAAAATTGATAATTTTTTTTTACCAAAAGTATATAATAAATGCGAAAACATATTTGTTTGTTTACCCTCCTTGCAGGTAACAACAAATTTATTATTTTGTATAAAGGTAGAATGGAATCATTGTTTTTGAACTCTTTCTTCCTTCATTTTCATTCTAAGTGGTTCCCCTGAGAAACAACTTTATTGCATAAACTGTGTAGTTCGCAAGAAGTACAGATAGCAGTATATTATAAAATCAACATGTTTCACTAGGAATCCTTTACCACATATATTATGAAAAACAAAAACAAATCTATCCCACGGGAATCCGGGATTTTTTCGGGATAAAAATTAACCTATATGCTATTCCAGATTATAATCCATCTCTGTGCCAAATTTCATCCAAACCGTTCAGCCGTTCTGTCCAGATTGAGTAACAAACATCCATCCATCCAAACTTTCGCATTTATAATATTAATGGGATGGGATTATACATAAAGGAATCATATCACATGAAATTTGACTTAAGCTGTAATAGAACCTTCTATTATGTACCTACATAGGCTATACCATCAATAACACAAACATATCTTCACACAATAAATTTTCCGGCGTTACCACTTACGTCAGGTCTTTATCCATTGTCATAATTCTTTTCAAGCGCAGAAGTTCTCAGATTTCTGACTTGACTATATATATATATATATTTCAGTGTAATAAATAGTAGCTTACTGCATAAATCTTTCTAAAGGCTCCACTAGCCATGCTTGTCACTTACTATTCGCATAGTTTACGGGTTTTATTTTATAACTTCTTCTTATTATTTTTGCTTTGTATTTTTCTTTTTTAATAATATAAATAAATAAAATTGGAGTTTCTGTTTGTAATATTAAAATAGTCGCTTTTTACAGGGTACGTTTTGACGGGACTTTCATTGGCAGATAGCTGATATAATAAGGAGTAGCTTAGGCTACTTTTATTTAAAAAAAAAAATTGGGTCCCAAGGAAAATAAAATAAAATTCAAAAAAAGAAAAAGTTTGTTTTGGATAGCAACCTAGGGACAAATCCAAGCGAAGCGAGGGTGAGTCGCTAGTTTTTTTAATATGTTTTTGATTTTTGACATGATTTTTATACCCGATTTTTTACCATTAAATATAAAAGTCAAAAGTCAGGTAAAAATTAAGGAAAACGCGAACAAAATATGTGAGACTTAATATGATTATCATTTATGTTTATACATACATAATATGTATTAATTCGCTTCAAACTGTGTTAGTGAACTAATAAAATCAAATATTATTTTATCTTCATGACTTCTACTGTTTTGTGAAAAACTTCTTTCCCACGAGATTCATAAACGGTTTTTTTTTTTGAAATTTATGTTAGGTTACCTTATGTAGAAACATTAAAAAATATATGAGAATAGATTTACAGTGTCATGTAATATCTAGAGAGTACACTTAGAAATTTAGTCAAAAAGAAGAGTTTTTTGCTTTATATCGCGAATGAAAAATTAAACAGACAGACACACTTTTGCATATACATATGTATACATAATAACAGTAAGTAAGAATGTTGCATGGCTTCAGTAAACGTATGCAGTAGAAATTATGCTACAAATTATCGCAACTAACGTCGCTGGGGACGTGTTTATCTCGTTATGTTCCCATTCACCCCGCGGCACAGACCAGGTGCAATCTAAACAACAAGTTCGGACTTCATAACTGTGATGGTTAAATTAACCTTTTGTTAAGTTAAATACGTTACGTCTTATTTGAACTGCTTCTATTGTACGTTGGATTATGCTACAAGGTAATCTTTGAAAATATAACTGTGTAAGGTTTTTTATATGTACATAATATATTACTTTTCTATACATATAATAAAAGTAAAGTAAATTATTTATGTATGTTTGTATATGTGTTTATTTATATAATACTAATTGATATTTGTACTTTGTACCTACACCGCACCTCATTATTATTATTTTTTCTCACGCTCGAGGGTTTCTGGTAGAGATCTCTTAAAGAGATAAGTCATTCCTTGAATACATGGTATCTGTTTTCTATTTTATATGTATATTATTTTGATACTCTATACTTATATTATAAAGACGTAAAGTTTGTGAGTGTGTGACGTTGTAGGGGGTAATCTCTGGATCTACTGAACCGATTTAGATGAAATTTGGTAAGAAAATAGTTTGAGACCTTAGGAAGGACATAGATTTTTTATCACGTAAATAATCTCTGAAGTAGATGAAAATGGAGATGAAAGTTGTATGGGGAATCAAGCTAGGGACGAACGAAATCGATGCTCGCGTTTTACGCAAAAATTACTGAACCGATTACGAAGGTAAGTCACTAGTATAGAATAAACTTACCTAAAACGTAAATGGATGTAGTAAATAGAGTAATTACCTGAAATTAAAAAAGTATATTATTTTAACTATTTATACATACATATATAGTTAAGATTTAGCGCTAAAGTAGAAAAAGAACTAAAGCATAATGAGATCTTTTTTTAAGTAAAAGGGACAAACGAGCAAGCGATCCATATGATGGTAAGTGGCTATCGTCGCTCATAGACATCTGCAACTTAAGAGGAGTTGCGAATGTACTGCCGGCCTTTAAAGGATCTGAAGACACGACTCTTGAAGAGCCTCATCTTATAGCGCTCAGAAAGAACCTCAGGAGGAAGATCGTTCCACAATAATTTCATGATAACAAATTTTTACTGATTAAAAATATCGATTTTGAGTATCAAAAAACTTTAATATTCTACTAGGGAGATATCCTTATGTATGTAACATATCCGTATTAATATTATAAATGTGAAAGTTTGTGAGTATGGATGCTTGTAACTCTTTCACGCCAGAACGGCTGAACGGATCTGGATAAAATTTGGCACAGAGATAGATTATATTCTGGAATAACACATAGATTACTTTTTATCCCGAAAAAATGTACGGTTCCTGTGGGACAGGTTTGTTTTCGTTTTCCTAGAGGCGAACCCAAGCGAAGCGAAGGTGAGCCGCTAGTTATAATATAATATTACTTACAGACAGCGCCATCTTTTGGCAAATTTCATTACTAATAGTAACCCATATCACAGTCTATAAAACAATACAGTCATCCAACGAAGCCGTCTAGACAGGGCAATCGTGCGGGGTGTGAGGGGTGAGACGCGGGTAGGCGAGCCCGAGCTGCATACATTTCTGCCGCCCGAATTAGTTAGCAGCTCGGGACACGACTTTAAGGGCTATCGCGCGTTTATTTTAATTTGTAAGCAATTAAAATGGTTCATACTACCTGTGCTATATTATATATTTTTTGCTAAAATTATCTATTAGGATGAGGATTTTTTACATAATTAAGTTTAATAACAGAAATTTCAAATCCAGTAAATCTAGAAACCGAAAATATTTGTCCGTTGCCCATTTATGATAGGTGATTTGGAAATCTATTAATTACATTATATCATATAAAACTAACTTTGCTTAAAAATTGAAAATAATGATAAATTTATATATAACTAAATTCAATTTGACTTATGTAATATAATTTGCTAGATTTAATTTATTTTTATTATAACTTAATTTATTTCATGCTAATTATCTAGTTATTCATTAAATTAATTATAATGTCACATGGAAATATTCATTCAATCAAATCAAATACCTAAGTGTTAAACTAATTGTATATTTTATTTTTTATTAAAGAAATAAAAGGCTTATTATTATTATTATATGAAATTTTGTAAAACTCTATTTGAATTTGCTCCGCGAAATGCCTTTTTGTATTCTTTGCTATGAAGAACTTCGATAAATAACTAAATAAAAATATTATATTTTAATTAAATTACAAAAAAAAACTGTAACAACCCTGCGTAATGCGAAGTACGCTACGCGGTGTCGGCTTTTCTTCAAACATCAAAGGCGATGATAGCCCACTGTTATTTTTTAGTACACTGTGCCCATATGTATATTACCTACTTTTAAGTCATATCCGTGTGCTGAGTTTTATCCAAAATTGTTCAGGTGTTTTAGAGTGAAGGTATAACAAAAATACACAAACACAATAACAGTCTGATTAAAACAAAGTAATTGATAAACAAAAACAGTAAGTGCGTTTAAAAATGATAATAAATCACTTTTTACATTAAAAATTGAAATTAAAACACTAACAAATAGCTATAACTTTACTTTAAGCATTATTATAATAAATATTTCACAATTTCAAACTAAGCTTTCTTAGATACAATAAGATCGAGCTGTCAATTAGATTTGCCCAAGTGGCGGTGATATTAATACTGTGCGACGCCTGTCTTAGACAGTCACGAGGCAACGTTGTAGGATCGCTTGATAATATTTTAACAATTGTAGAAAATCACAATCATATTTTTATATATAAATGCGAAAGTTTGTGAAGTGTGTTTGTTACATAAACAGGATTAATGAGTTGAAAGGATTAATGAATAAAATAGCCAAAGAATATATAGAAAAAAAATTGCCAAAGAATGTTAGACCTGGATACATCCAATTCTAACATTTTTGGATATTTTTAACGACGTACTTATTTATCATGCAAAACGTTAAAAAAAACTATTAATAATTATTAATATGAATTTTTCGTTTAATTAAAAACAAAACTCATAAAGTTTTCAATATCTGGATAAATATCATTATTAATTAAAAATGACTGGACTAATTTTGGATGTTCAATAATTAACTACACTACGAAGCTTAAACGCGTGAAGACAGAGTCTGCTCGTAACCACGGCTGGTGCAACCCAGACGAAACGTCGGGAATAAGGTATATAGCTACTAATAAATTCACGCGTTTAAGTCCCGTAGTGTGATTATTATATAGGAACGCGAAAATTTAAAAAGTTATAGGGTGTTCAAATTCAATATTGGTACTTGTATTTAAGAACTAGCGACTCACCCTCGTTCGTCCCTAGTTCCTAGTAGCACAGAGATGAGATGTTTTCCCGCAGTAAAAACTATCCTATATGTTGACCCGAATAGCCAGCTATCTTTATACCAAATTTCATCAAAATCTATCCAGTAGTTTTCCCATGATGCGGTAACAGACAGACAGACAAAAATTCTAAAAACTATAAATTCGGCCTCTGCATCGATAATAAAGTCTCTTTCAATAAGATTTTCCAAAAATATTTAATGTACAGATTCGACTCACTTAGAATTTTATTATATGTATAGATTATATCAATTGTTTGTCAAAAACTCTACCAGTAGTTCAAAAAAGGCCTTAGACAGCGAAGAACTGTCTGAATTTGGCTAACTTGGCGGTCTAATTCTTCTAGCAATAAGAGATTTAGTCCTAGCCATTATAATATTGTATTACTGTAATAATAAGGATAGGTTCAAGACATTATAAAAGAAGGATAGGTTTTAATATCATGGGATAGGATATAGATATGAAAGTTAGTGTCTTAATGAAAAGACTAAATCAACATACTATTTAAACATGAGTTTGAAACTTTATTCATCTACATACAAAGTACAAGTCGTAAGAAATTATGTAGCTCAAGGGGAAACACACTCAAATATAACGCCTTGAGCTTGCAGTTTAATCGAAATAATTTTTGCATGGTATTTAGTTGTACTTATTTATAGTTTTATTTGAAGTATTATTATTTACAGGATAGAATAGTAGAAATATGTAAACCAAAAACACCCGTAGAGTTACTGAAATAAAACGCAACAAAGGGTTATGACAAGCTCTGGAAGGTAATTTTAAAGAAAAACTATTTAAATTTATTCTACAATACTCATATTTATAGAGGTATACCGACAAAATCTATGTACAGTAATTATTTTTCCAGTAACTGAGGAACTACACTACAAAGTATAAAACAAAGTCGCTTCTCGCTGTCTGTCTGTCCCTATGTATGCTTAGATCTTTAAAACTACGCAACGGATTTTGATGCGGTTTTTTTAATAGATAGAGGGATTCAAGAGTAAGGTTTATATGGATAATACATGCATATTATAGCACAGAAAAGCCGAGAAATTCAATGATATGTATTTCATACTAATAGTTAAAACGTACCTAGGACGAATCCGAGCGAAGCGAGGGTAGGTCGCTAGTTATATAATATACCATGCTAAAATTAGTCTCCAATCAACAATAATATATCGACACCAAAAAAAAACATACTTTTCCTCCACTTCTCCATTTTAAAGAGGTTAAAAAATGGTACCTCTTATTATTAAAGTAAGAAAATTATTCATACTTTTATAACGATCTGAATGCCGACATTTTAGCTCGGTTTTCAATCAATCACGCTTGTCTTCAGGGACAGTTGGTAGATTTAATTATAATTTATGTTTATGGATCTTAAAATTTTATAATGACCTAAATGAAAAATATCGACCAAGAAAATCCTCGTCCTTTAAATACAATTTAAACCTATAAGAAAACACAAAAAAAAAATGCTCAAAAATTGAAGAAATTGATAACAGTCAAATACATGGCGGAAATTATTTTTTTGGCGGAAAAACTATACTTCGTAATTTCACAAAGCATGTATTCATAATAAACAAAGTAATGTTCAGATGTTCCTTTTTCTTAAAAATCCTAGCTGCCTCAGTTTCCAAAGAAAGGATGCAAGATGTCATAACATCAACATCGCATCTATTTCCGCAAGATAAATGCAATTTGCGTGACGGAAAACTACAATGTGCATCAGGTAACGCTATATACATACATAATATATAACAATTTTAAAGTGATAATTTTCCGTTAAGAATAAAATTATATGCTATGAACATACAGACATCTATATCCTACTATTCTACTTCATGGTCATCTCAGAATATCATTATTCATTTACCTTTAATTACTAGGACTCATTTTCAAATAAACTATAAACTATTTTTACTTAGCCAGCAGTTGAGAAAAGTTTACTTTCTAGAGGGAGAGTACTAGAGGTTGACCTACTAGAAGTATTTTGGCCAAAGATTTATAACTGATAAATAAATAAACAAATTGGGACATTAATAAACAGCACCATTTAGTCCATGGTAAGCTACGAGGCTTGTGTTATGGGTACCAAATATTTGATACGCTACACATATATAACTTTACATACATACATATTATAAATATTGATGTCATACATCTCTATCTCTGATAGACTAAGCTTAAAGCTCATAGCTTTTATATTCGCTTATATACTACAGCAGCATTATATACAATTAACACTTTATTGTAGGTCGACCACTGTACGCGAGGCACCGTCATTAGCGTTACGTCCGGTTCCGACCCACTTCCGAACGTGGAGTCTATTGTACGCCTGTTTTATATTTGTTTGCCATTTTAATGTCTCGCTTCAACCTTTTATAAATACTGGTGACCTTAAGCAACTTAACTCAAAGGAACTGTGATAAAAGCTAAGAGAAAGTGGAGAGGAGGATTTTCGTTTGTTATTTCTTCTATTTTATCTTCTTTAGAAGAAGTTGTTCAATTGTTCTCTTCTATTATTTATTCTTTCTCTTTTTCTTCGACTTTTTACTAATTGAACTGATTGTTACTTCGGTGAAGGTATAATCACACACTAACCATAGTGATTATACTTTAGTAGGGGAAACCCAAGAAGGGATTTTGGGATTCACTCAATCGCAACAGATTAACATAATTCATAAAGTTTATGGACGATTTTTGTCTCTTTGGCTTGTGGAAATCGGTAGATTATTGAAATACTAACTTTTCAGAATGTAATTAGCCCACCACACCTTAATCTGATAGTTTCAAGTATTTCTAACTTATCAAAATATTTTTTTTAATATTTTGATCGGCTGCCCGATAGACGCACGACCTTATTTATACAGAGGACTCATTGTGGTGGAAGTACTCAACAGAATGCAAGGTTTTTATGTTAATCTGCCGCGCTTGAGTGAATCCCAAAATCCCCTCTTGGGCTCCCCTAATATTATATTATGGCAGAACTTCCAGAGGGGACTGAAAACAATGGACAATAATTGATTCCCAAAAAAGTGTGTGAGTCAATATTTAAAATTTTAAGCAAATAAGTTTCCACATTTTATAAATCATCAAAGAAACGTTAGACCTAAGTACCATAACCTATATCGAAAAATCAATAAATAAATAAAATATGCTGTTAACATTTTGTTCCCAATTATTTTTCAACTAAAATTTTAACAGCAATTTACGTATTATGCTATTTAAAATACTTTATCAGACCATATTCGTTCGTTTTGACAGCAATCCTTACATATTTAAAAGAAATTCATATGATTTATAGCAGTTTATAGTTATTATAAAATTATAAATTACAGCAGCGATATGACAAAAATAATTTTACGTGGATATCACAAATTTCGTTACGCCTACTTTATATATTTATTATTAATTTTAATAATATACATTGATTAACTACGCTAATCAACGCGTAAAGTATATTTTGTTTAAATACAAAGGTGTAGGAGTAAAAAATATCTTTCGTGAGTGATAGCTCACGAGGTCCTAGGTTCGATAAACATGTTGTTCTGGAAGACTGTACTGCTTTGCTTTGCCGTGATCTCAAACTCTGTTTTGGGAGAAGGTAAGTTATATGCTTAATCCTACTAAAAACTTTTAAGATAATATTTTTAGCATTTTTTATTACAAGTCGATTTTTTTATTTTTTATTTAACACATTTTGTTATTTGACCGTGACATATGTTTAATGCAAAAGCTATTTGTTTTACTTAAAAGATATAATTATATTGTTAAATTTAACATAACCCTAAATTGTTTCTGTAAAGATAAATAATCATACATAGACGTCGACCTTTTTCTTAATAGATTTCAAAAAAACTAAGAGATACTTAATTCATACTTATATTTTTGATGCCACGTGTGTGTGATCTTCGTCTTTAGTAAACAGATTTTAAAATTTTATAAAATTTTGCAAATATTAGAGGGAAATATTTACTTCTAAGGTTTTTAAGTCAATGTGAACCGAAAAATTCATTTTACGGAAAGAGAGTAAAATAATAATATTTATAATTGATAATCCAGAACGAAGTGCACAAAATCCAGAATGACATAGAATAATAAATTAATGTTTTCTATACTAATATAAGGTAATATTTAAAGAGGTAAACTTTGTAAGTTTGTGAGTTTGTGAGGTTGTAGAGGGGTTCTACTGAACCGATTCAGATGAAATTTGGTAAGAAGATAGTTGAGACCTTGGGAAGGATATAGGATACTTTTATCCCGGAAATTAAAAAGGGGAATTCCCGGGGGTGAAAATGGGGATAAAAGTTTGTATTAGGAAGCAAGCTAGGGACAAATTCAAGCGAAGGGAGGGTAAGTCGCTAGTTAGAAATAATTTAATTATTTTTCCAGATTCCGAAGAACGGTTGGGATTGAGTTTATCGGATGCATCAGCTGCCGCATCAGCTGCTGCATCAGCTGCCGCATCAGCTACCAGCAGTAGCAGTAGCCAAGGGCTACTACCACTTGGCCCAGGATTACTACCACCAAGTACGTTATTTAATTCGTAATGGATTTTTTAAAAACTTTTTGGAGTATTTGCAAAAGCTTAAGATTTTCGAATAAAATCCAACATACGAATTAGTATGGTAAGCATACTAATTGTCATCAATCAGTGATAATTTCAGACTTCTATTATAAAAAAATGGCTTTTAATCAGAATTATTCTGGAAAATTTCAAGATATTTTACATTCATAAACTATAGTATGATTCGAATTATCTTTAATAAGGACAAAATTACCACACTTTAATTTGAATTTTCTGTCCTGTTTGGAGACTCTTTTCCAATCAATTAAAAAACAAGAAATATAAAAGATCATCACCATCTATTCATCTTCCTATTGCACTTTGAGCTTTGAAAATCTCGCAAAAATATATTTAAAAAAAAATAAAAACAAATCGGTCAAGTGCAAGTTAACTAACACTGTCAAGAATTCAAACAGAAACACTTTCATATAAAAAAAAATATTTTTCCGCAGCCGATCAAGAATGTAATCAACCAGGCGACATGTTCTACAGTCGTGTGGGCGACGACTGTTACGTCTGTGCATGTTTCATGTCTCCCTCATTCGGATTGTACCCCAAATGCGTTGCTTGTTCTCAATGTCCAATAGGTGTGTATTCAAAATATAACAAAAAGGACAAAGTACAACTTCTAAATACTGAGATGTTATGAGCAACTATATTTAAGTAATATTAATATTATAATCATTATCTAATACCTTTAAACGAGCAATTCTTGTATATTTATTTACTTATATATACTGGCGATCTCGGAAACGGCTCTAACAAAAAAAAAAACTCTTAGCGAAGCTCGGTCGCTCAGGTACTTATTATTATAAATGTCTTTATCACTTTGACTTTCTCACTCGAGATGTTTTTAATTTTTATACATTAACTAGCCACGTAACGTACGTTTTAACGTTTAGCTCAGAGATGACATATTTTCCCGCAATAAAAAGTATCCTATATGTTGACCTGGATAACCAGCTATCATCATACCAAATTTCATCAAAACCTGTCCAGTGGTTTTCCTGTGATGTGGTAACAGACAGACAGACAGACAGACAAAAATTCTAAAAACTATAGATTTGGCTTCTGTATCGATAATAAAGTCTATTTCAATAAGATTTGCCAAAAAATATTTAATGTACAGATTCGGCTTAGTTACAATTTTATTATATGTATATAGATTTGTTCTTGTCGAATATGTCTTGCAACTATTAAAAATTACATTGGAATGGAAAAACTATTATGACCAGTATTTTATAACATGTGAACATAATATAAGTAACTCCTATTGAAAAAATTTGACTGAGCTTTACAAAAATCATGTATATTTAACAAATATAAAAGTTTTGTATCGTTATCTGCATTACTATATAATTATTACTCAATTGTCCTATAATAAAATAACAAGTTTTTAATTTTGGTCTTTCGTAGCACCAACGCCAGACCCATGGCCTGTAGTACCACCAGCACCTACACCAATATGTAAGCTCTATTAATTACTAATGTTTTACTTTGATTATTAGTATTATTTTATTAGATTCACTTAAAAGCTAGAAAAGTTTAAGACAGAAAATTCATATTCAATCAAGAGTTTCTTTTCTTATTTGAAAAATGTAGTTGATTAGTTGCATACATTAACAATTATATAATTATTAATATATGCAGTACATACTGCAGCTAAAATATTTTTGAATGAAATGAAAAAAATATCTTTTTTAGGTCCACCTCCAATCATCATACCCGGTCCAGTAAGACCTTATCCAGTACCAATTCCAGTACCAGGCAAGAAGATTTTTGTTCCCATTCCAGTACCTGTGCCAGTACCCTCGCCTCCAGAAAAAATATACGTACGAGGTCCATCCATCCCCGTACCATACCCACAGCCCGTGCCGGTTCCATATGGGGTACCACGACCAGTGCCCGTACCATCTCCTCCCAAATACTTCCCTGTTCCTGTACCGGAACCCATACCGGTACCAGGACCAACTAGGGATGTACCAGTTCCGGTTCCGGTTCCATCGCCTCCAGTCCGCGTACCCATACCAGTACCAGTTCCAGGACCGACAGTAGATGTACCTGTGCCTGTGCCTGTACCTTCACCACCTGTTCCAATACCGTACCCGGTAAACCGTTACATTACAATACCAGGTCAAGATAGGCTTGTGCCCGTTCCAGTGCCTTACACTCGTAAGTTTTTTTTCCTATATACTGTTTGTACATTGGCATCTTAGTAGATTTTTATTTACAACAAAGAAGTACATTATTTTTAGTAGTTAGCCTTATGATAAATATCATTAAGGTGTGTTGTGTGAATTGTTTTTATATTTATTATTTTGTTTGCAGGAACAAAATATTATCCAGTACCAGTCATCATTTACGTAGGTGGGTACTTTTGCTTTTTAAAATAAGATATTTTTAATTATTTGGATAACCTTTTTCTTACACTATTTCTTCTTATAGCGCCGCTATGCAGGAGTCAAGTGCCATTAGTACCATTTTTAATTCCTGGAGACAACTGCTATATTCACATATGCAAGGTGAAATATAACTATGTTTATATCGAATCTCAGCGGAGGATGCCCGGGTGTGTTGGTAAGTTCCAAAATTAAAATTACAAACGATTCAATCAAGAATTTAAAAACAAGAATTGAAAAGACAGAAAATGTACTAAAATAATGTAATAAACAGGCAAAAAAAACTTCACGATTCTATTTAGTTAACTAAATTTATAACTCTATCATAATATAAATAATGAGGTATATATTACAATAGCTTTTCTTACTGCATATATAAAAAATGATACAATATATTTTTTTAATTAGATCCCCTGTTATCATCCTGGAACAGTGAATCGTCAGCACAAAGCATCGCTAATGCTAATACCGGTGGATTAGGTCTCGGTGGTATTGGCTTAGGAGGTGCTGGGTCCAGCGCAAGCGCAGACGCTGTTTCTAACTCTTTAGGAGGAGGATTAGGTGGTTGGCCAGGACTAGGTGGATCATCAGCTCAGGCTGATGCAGTGGCCAATGCAGCAGGTGGGGGTTTCAACGGTTGGTCAGGAAACTATGGAGGTATTTCATCAGCTTCTGCTGATGCAATAGCTCACACAGGTTCGGGTGGTGTAGATGGCTGGCCAAGTAGTTATAGAAGTATCTCCTCAGCTCAAGCTGATGCCATAGCCAATGTTGGGTCAAGTGGAATCAACGGTTGGCCAGGAAACTATGGAGGTATTTCATCAGCTTCTGCTGATGCATTAGCTCATGCAGGTTCGGGTGGTGTAGATGGCTGGCCAAGTAGTTATGGAAGTATCTCCTCAGCTCAAGCTGATGCCATAGCCAATGTTGGGTCAAGTGGAATCAACGGTTGGCCAGGAAACTATGGAGGTATTTCATCAGCTTCTGCTGATGCATTAGCTCATGCAGGTTCGGGTGGTGTAGATGGCTGGCCAAGTAGTTATGGAAGTATCTCCTCAGCTCAAGCTGATGCCATAGCCAATGTTGGGTCAAGTGGAATCAACGGTTGGCCAGGAAACTATGGAGGTATTTCATCATCTGCTGCTGATGCAGTAGCCAATGTAGGATCAGGCGGAAGTTTTTCTTGGCCAGGCGGTTATGGAGGCGTATCATCGGCTTTAGCTGACGCAGTCGCCAACGCAGGATCGGGTGGTGTTGGTAGTTGGCCTAACAGTTACGGAGGTGCTTCGTCGGCTTCAGCTGATGCAGTAGCTAATGCGGGATCAAGTGGTCTCGGTGGTTGGTCAGGCAGTCAAGCTGAGGCGGCAGCTAATGCTGCCACAGGAGGTTATGGAGGTTTATCAGATGCCGTTTCTAATGCTTTAGCCCAAGCAACAAGTGGTGGCTATGGAGGACTAAACAATGCTTTAGCTCAAGGACAAGCGACTAGCCAAAGTGGACTAGGTGGATGGGGATTGTATGGCAAAAGTGCAGATGATGGGGAAGAATAAAAAAAAAAACATTTTTGCTAAATTGTAAGTTAATTTGAAAAAATATATCAGTTCGAATTTTTAAAATTTAAAAATATAATGAATTCATACATATATTTCTGTTACAGATAAACATTCATCACGATGATCTCTCTGCATTAACCTATACCTGGCTTGTATCTTGGATTTGGTTTATGTTAGATAATATTTGCATTGTAAAATAGATAATAAGACACGCTTCAACGAGTACAATTAAATAATTGGGACAAATAGTGCTTTTATTTCTTTAGTTTCCTATATATTTTTTTACCTAAGTTTTATTTTTCATTTCTGTTATATCACACATGAAAACAAATAAAAAGTAATTAACTATGACATCTATAACAAATTATTTTGATAGAACGAATGGGCTATCGAATAAGTAACAAATTAAAATTTTATCTGAAAGTCGATAAATCAATATGACTAGCTAATTTAAATGGAAGAACATTATGCATTTAAAACGAAGTGCGTAATAGATATTGATTCAGTTTAAGAAGTTACCTTAAGTATATCACAAGGGCTCTTTAAGAAAAGTGGATAGATAAACAGATCTAGTAATGCGGGGGGGCCTTGTGGGAGGCATATGTTTTCTTGCCCTCTTAACATCTTTTGGTAGCAAAGGTCACAGTTTGCTAGGCTCTCGTTATTTCCTCGCTAATATAGGTAAGCTTTTTTAAATATTTAAATTAATTCATTAAGTACCTAATAATATGATTTCGAAGTTTACTATAAATTTAATCGCATTTTCATTTATGTAGAAATCATAAAATAAATATTAGTGTCACTGTTGAACATGTAATTACATATATGTTCATACATACTAGGAAGAATCACATAAAATTTATAAACCTGTTTCACCCTATAATTAGACTATTCTTTTTGTTTAATTTTCTGCATGATTTTTAAAGGATAGTTTATCTAATCTCAAAATATCAAAACTATTGCCAGTAGCAGTGCCTAATTGAAATATTATACAAAATTAATTATTATTATCAGTTTCAGAATAATTAATGCAATTTAAATGATTTTTAAAGGTTCACTAAATAAAGTTACGTTACTTAATCATCCAGTACCAGCTGCAGCAAAATTCAAAAGGAATATAGAATATGATCAAGATTTTAATCATCATACTTATACATACACCGATGTTCAAGAGGATATAAAGGGTAGAACTTCAGCGGTTTCAGTGGCGAGTACCGGAGCTAGTTATGATGGTGAGCTAGTGAGCCCAAACTCAAATCTTGAAAATAAAAATGCTCAAGCATTGGAAAATGGAGAAGGACTAGAACAATCTTCTGACAATTATCCTGCAAGTCCGTCATCAGCATTAGACAATGTAGCCGAGACATTAGAAAATATAAATGTAATGGGTCAAAATTCAAATATCCAATCAGAAAAGAAATCAGAGGACATTAGCAAAGAAAGTGATTTAGAAGAGAGAACAGCATTTGCTCAAGCTGTTGCAAATGCCCACAGTTCAGGAAATGCTCAAACACAGGCAAATGCTCAAGCACAGGCAAGCGCTCAAGCACAGGCAAACGCTCAAGCACATACTAATATAGGAGACAACCAAGTTGGAATAGGATCATTGCCTTACAACTACCCTGCTTCTGCGTCGTCATCTCTTGCACAAGCTAGTGCTAGTGCAAACGCTAATTTAAAGAAACAAAATTTATATAGTAAGCCATATTGGAAATCTGGTGATGTCGAAAAAGTTGATGAAACTGAAAGAGCAGTTCGACATTCAGACGAAATTGAAGCACAAAAAGAAAGTGTGCGAAATGATCAAAGTGCAAGGTGAGTGTAATATATTTTATACAAGACTTCCTTAATGTGGAGTCCTTAAGGCGTAGATAGTATGTCTAGGAAACATATTTTATTCTTTTCATAGTTTAATTAAGTGTTTTTTTTTTGTAATATATTATTTTTTATTTTAGCTCTATCCTTGAGTCCAATCCAGTATCATTAGATACTCTAGCGAATAAGCAAGAATCCTTAACAGCTGTTGAAACTTCAGAAAGAAATATTGAAAGTTCAGAACGAAATAATGACTTGAAGGATCTCACATCAGAAAGAAAAGTAGATGACACAAAAACTAGTGAAGATAATGTAAATCTCGAAGAAAGCAGAGGAGGTATGGTATTTATAAAAAAATAAAAGTCTCTACATTGCAAATTTTCTTTTAATTAAATTGAGCTATGCACAAAAATTTTAAAATTAAGGCCACAGCAATTAAATTACTATAAAAGAATAGTTTTTATCTGGATAAGACTAGATTTCAAAACCATATTCCAAAAATGATAAATTTTATGACTTCAAGTTTCTTTGAAAGCTGTTTTTTTTAAATTTAAAAACATAATTATAATCTTTTTCTTACATTACAGCGGCGTCAGGCTACGTAATGCCTTATGAAGGTAACGTATCTATATTGAGACTTATGTGATGTGTTTTGTTCGTTTTTATTTTCAATCTAATTAAAATATTCGACTTTTCCAGGATCACCATCAAGAGTTCTAGCAGATAGTGAATTAATAGATCCAAACGCTTTATCAGGTTGTATTTTTATTTTTATACAGATAGATCTTATTTTTTAACTAAAATGGAACACTGAAATCAAAACGACTTTAATTATTATTATTTTTCGTGCGTTTAGATTTTTTCTTAAAGTTTATCTGACACCATACGAGAGATATATAAAAAAAACGTATTCATTAAAAAAAAGTGAAAATCGGTTCATAACTGAAAATTGTATGATTATAGTATACGCCTGAATTGTTCATCCTGCTTTTTAACTCGGTCAATAAGTAAATAGAATTTTTAGCTAAATTTCAGGGTAAAAATCTAAATTGTTCGATAAATGACACCCAAAAACTAAAAACGTAACTAAATAGGTAGTGAAACAATAGAGTTATATCGAAACCGACATTTTTAATTTGTTCAAACTGTATTCTATGAATGTGATAAAGAATAAAAAACCATTAAATGTATAATCACATCACACCCCTCATCACGCGTAAATTCCATATTTATATTATATAATTTAATTATATTTATTATTATATATATAATATTATAGACCTAAGTCTAGATTAATTTAAATTTTTATCTTATAATTGCTAATAAGGGTGAGTGCCTGGCGATCTGTAATACAGGTTTTTTCTTACCTAGTACAGACACCAGTCTCTCACAAAGGCTTCTATTACTGTTATTCGTTAAGTTTATTTAAGATATTACAACCTTTGTTCATCTTTGTTCATAATGTATCTTTAATAGTAAATAAAAAATGATAATATGAAATCAAAACGCAAATCTAATATAATTAACTGTTCTCAGGTCAACCTATTGTGGTTTGTTCGAGACCTTATGAGATCCATGCAGTGTGGTTGGTAGCACAAGGATGTATGATTTGTACATGTGTCCAAGAGAATTGGCTTTTAAGACCACTTTGTGCAAGTTGCAACACTTGTCTTACCCCGCCGCCACCGCCACCACCGCCGTTACCAGAAATAATAATACCTGTACCACCACCATCACCACCCACACCAGTTCCTCAAGGTATACTTTTTTTAGATTTATTACTACTAAGCTATATGTGTACTTAATTTCATCGAAATCCATGCAGCCGTTTCGTGGTGAAAAAGTAACAAGTAAACTCACCCTCATAAAAACTTATATTTATAATAGTAATCGAATTATTTTGCCAATATTGATATCCCATGGGAATAACTTAACGTAGGATAAAAAGTATCCTAAGTCTTATAAGTTATCTATGTGAAAAATATACAGAATACAAAACACAGTTTGTAATCATTTTTGTTTATACATACATCTACAATGAGAAATAATAAGAAAACTAGATAAAGCTTCAAGGCAGTGATATAGTTAATAAAATATTATAAAGAGGTAAAATTTTTGAGTTTGTGAAGTTGTAGGGGGTAATCTCTGAATCTACTGAACCGATTTAAATAAAATTTGGTAAAAAGATAGTTTGAAACAATAAGAAGGACATAGGATACTTTTTATCCCGAAAATCATCGCTTAAGGAGGTAAAAATGGGGATGAAAGTTTGTATTTGGAAGCAAGCTAGGGCGAACCCGAGCGAAGCGTAGGTAAGTCGCTAGTAGTTAATAAAAGTAATATTTTATAAATAATCACTTTAGACTAAGGACTGGTAAGACCACTTTATAGAGAAGTAGTATAGAAGTAGTAGTAGTATAGTATAAAAATAAACGGTAAGATGGGATGCCCCCGAGTTTATTAGTGATCAATAATTAAAAGGCCCCTTTATATCATTATTTCGCAGTATCCTGTGATCCATTACCCAGTGAGACACCATTTGAAAATCCGTTGAATCCGTGCCAGATATGCATATGCAAGCCGACTGTCAACGTATTTGGTCAACCTGATGTTCAAATTCAATGTGACGAAAATCCACAATGTAGTAAGTGATCGCTTCATTTTCTTACTTGTCGTTAACAAAGCTCGTACCTGGAGCTTTGTGCTTTTTTTTCTATTATGATAGTTATTAATACGGTTATATTATAGCTAAGAATTCACTTTATTTAAAACTTTAATAAACTTTATTCATGGTCCATTGGTCCCTTGTAAGGAAGAAACACAAATTAATAAATAAATTTTAGTATTTATCATATACTAGCTGTGCCCCGCGGATTAACCCACGTTAAATTTGTTTGATTTTAAACATCAGTTTTACAATAATGTATGGAAGTCTGCCAGATTTGTTGACATTTATTATTACTGCTTCGCTCCCTTGTGTAATAGCATGATGATATATAGCCTATAATCTTCCTCAATAAACGGGCTATGTAATATATAAAGGTTTTTCAAATCGGATTAAAAGTTACTGAGGTTAGCGCATTCAAACAAACAAACAAACAAACTCTGCCACTTTATAATATTAGTATAGATATATATAAGAATTTATAGATTACCCAAAGTAAATGTTCTATGATGTAGGACACAAATGCTAACTGCTCAATTTAATTTACAAAGAAAGTACACCCACTTTGACTTCAAAATAAATTAAAAGCAATTATATCGCCCTAAGGGCTTTCTATTCTTATCTATTCATTAGAGTTAAAACAGTTATCATCCATACTAATATTATAAATGTAATAGTAACTCTGTTACCATTTCACACTTAAACCGCTGAACATATTTCGATAAAATTTGGCATAAACATAGATCGCATCTTGAGATCGAACCTAGCTACCCTAAATCCCCATCCCAGTTACCACACGAGCGAAGCCTCAGACTAAAACTAGTTTTTTTAGCAGAGAGTCAAAATTATTTCGTAACCAGCAAATATATTGCAATACATAGAAAAACTACTATTATAAAAAAGCTCCACCTAATTTATAAAATCCATCTAAATACATTGGTATCAGTTAAAAATCTATGAGATTTTTGATAAACTAATATCTGTACTATCTAACTTTTTAGATAACTTTATTTAAGGCTTAGTTATATCATTTTCATACTACTTGAAGTTCTCTTTTATGAAACAAATGATTTTTTTCACAGTGAGGCCGCCAGATATAATTCCTATACGTAAGTTTGAACAAATCCATACATATAATAAAATTGTAACTAAGCCGAATCTGTACATTAAATATTTTTTTTTGGAAAATCTTATTATACATTATTATCGATAGAGGCTAAATCTATAGTTTTTAGAATTTTTGTCTGTCTGCCTGTCTATCTGTTACCGCATCACGGAATAACCACTGGAGGAATTTTGATGAAATTCGGTATGATGATAGCTGGTTATCCGGGTTAAAATCTATACTAAACCTAAAACGTAAGCAGGGACGAACCCGAGCGGAGCGAGGGTAAGTCGCTAGTAGTAAATATTTGCATTAAAGCATCCAATGCAATATGAAATTCATGTGTTATTTTCTTTACAGCTCCTATACCCCAGCCGCCCTCACCGCCCGAGCCGAGTACGTATAAATATTAACTTAATAAAACATTTATAAGAGAAATCCGGGTGATTTAAAAATTCCTTAATTCTTTTTCTTTGGACGTTTGTTTTTATGCGTTCCTAAACCATTTTAAATAAAACTATCTTTTCCGATTATTTCAGTTTATTAGCTTTAGATTATTAGACAGTGCCTGTCTGTAATAAGTATATAACGCCTTTGAGGCGTCTAATACCTTAGGTCTCTCCCGTGACCATGATTGCTGTAAAGCATTCGAAACGGCGGGAAGCAAAAATTAAAACAAGTCTACGAAATAATCCGAAAAGATAGTTTTATTTAAAACTAGCGACTCATCCTCGCTTCGCTCGGGTTCTTCCCTAGGTTGCTTCCCAAAACAAAAATAATATTTTTTTTTGTGGGACCTTATCTTTTTTCTAAAATAAAAGTAGCCTAAATTACTCCTTATTACATCAGCTATCTGCCTGTGACAATCCCGTCAAAATCAGTCCAGCCATTACAGAGATTAGCCGGAACAAACAGACAGACAGACAGACAAAAATTGTAAAAAATGTTGTTTTGGTAAATGTACCGTGTATACATCCATATGCATTTAGTAAAAAGCGGTTATTTTAATATTACAAACAGATACTCCAAATTTATTTATCTGTATGGATATATCGATGTCAAATATTCGCGTAAATCTAAGAAAGCTTTATGTTCCTAAACCATTCAAACCTAGGGATGTATCCAAATTAAGCGAGGGTTAGTCGCTAGTATTATTAATACAAAATTATAAATACACAACTCCATTTATAGTTATTATTATTTAAACATTAATTATTCCAATCAATATTTAGAGTGATGGGAAAGAATCAATTTGCAGTTCCTTTTATAATAATTGATTGTCCGTAACTGAGAGGCGTAGCAAAATCGATACTTCATACGTCTATTTGAATAACGACTACTAAATGTAATTTAATTTAACATTCAAGATGTAACTACTTTATTATATGTATACTAGCGTTACGTTTTAAGGTGTAGTAGAGATGTTTCATGAATGAGATATTTTCCCGCAATAAAAAGTATCCTATATGTTGACCCGGATAACTAGGTAGCTATTATCATACCAAATTTCATCAAAATCCCTCCAGTGGTTTTTCCGTGATGCGGTAACAAACAGACAGACAGACAAACATTTAAAAAACCATAGATTCGGCCTCTATATCGATAATAATGTCTATTTCAATAAGATTTTCAAAAAATATTTAATGTGCAGATTCGGCTTAGTTACAATTTTATTATATGTCAAAACTCTTTTCTAGTTTAAACTACTTTTGACTGTTTTTATTAGTCAAAATGTTTTGACGAAAGAGTTTCGCAAAAGAGGTCAGACTGCACCTTATACATACTGTATTACTTAAAAACCTCGACTGTCAATAAAAGAGAATAATGTCAATTAAAATTGGCTACCATTATAAATTTAGATTTGTAACTTGACAAGCAGATCACAAAAATCCGCAAATTTTTTTTTCTGACATATTTTTACATCTATACTGAGTCGAATCTGCACAATAAATATTTTTTGGAAAATCTTATATCTTAAATATTATCGATATAGAGGCCACATCTATAGCTTTTAGAATTTTTGTCTGTCTGTCTGTGTGGGAACGCATCACAAGAAAACCACTGGACAGATTTTCATGAAATTCGGTATGATGATAGCTGGTTATCCGGGTCAACATATAGGATACTTTATACTGCGGGAAAATATCTCATCTCTGAGAAATCTATGCTAATCGTTAAAACATAACATTCATATTTGTAACTTGAAAATCAGCTACAATTTTTTCTAAGATATTTTATATTTTTCTATACAACAAGTTTTGTTTTTTTACAGTTCCTTTATGCGAGAGGTTCCCTCTGAACGCGCTGTTCCCAGATCCACTCGACGGATGCAAGATATGCAAGTGTGTGGCGGAACCCTTCTTACTCGAAAAGAGGATTATATGCATGCCTAATCCTGAATGCGGTGAGTTATTTCAGACGCTTTATAGAAACGTGAATTTCATTATGTGCTAAACATAATTTAAGGGAATTGTGCAAATTAAGTCGTGTACTCACTGTAACAATTTTCATGACGCTTACCTGTAAAAACGGAAATACAATTTTAATTACATACTAAATTTCAACTTATTAATTTATAATATTTATTTAATTTAAATTGATACTAAATCTAAACTGAGCACTTATTAATCTATATATACAAAAGGCAAAAGTGATTGACTGATGTATCAACGCACAGGCCAAACCCTTAAGGCTAGAAAATTGAAATTTCGCACACGTATTCCTCATATGACGAAGGCATCCACTAAGGAAGGATTTTCTAAAATTCAACCCCCAAGGAGGTGAAATAGGGGATAAAAGTTTCTATAAAATTTTATTCCTTGGACATATTTGCATGAATTTCGAATTTTTCGTAGTTTGATCGCGAGCGAAGTCGCGAGTTCCACTAGTTTCTAATATTTATTTAGAGCTAAATTATGAAACAACCTATTAAATTCAGCCATGCTGTACTGTATGCTATTAACAACTTTTACCTCAATATTGAAAATTAATGACTTAGCAAAATTTTACCAACTAGCGATTTACCCTCGCTTCACTTGGATGCATCTTTGCGTGTTACTCTAGGACATGATCTACCAGAGTACTAAATTTCATCCAAATTCGTCCAGCCGCATAAGTGTTATGGAGTAACCAACAAACATACACGTATAAAAACTTTCGCATTTACAATAGTAATACTATTACAGAGCCACCAGAACCACTGCCAGTACCAATACCGGAACCGGAACCCGAACCCCTACCTCCTTTACCCCCATTCCCTGTGACTCCTGTAGAGCCATTCCCAATTGTACCTCCGGTACCACAAGAAATCGAACCAGGTAAGCTATATTTTTAGTTAAAACTATTAGTTTTTTAATGAACTGAACTTATTGAAAGTTTACAATGAAAATTTTGAAGCAGTTAATTTGATATTTGCTCTATAATGAATTTATCGCAGATCATATTTTACAGTTGGTACGTTTGTATATATCGTACAGATTATCTGTTGTTACTAAACATATACTAAAATTCCTTGAACATACTATATATTTTTCGATATACAACACACAGTTATAAATAAATAAATATGTTGGGACATTAACATACAGCACCATCTTGGTCCATGGTAAGCTACGATGCCTGTGTTATGGATACCAGATAGGTAATACACTACACATATATAACTTTAAATATATACATATTATAAATATAAACACCCATGACTGGAGTACAAACATTCGTACTCATGATACAAATGAATACCCCCAGCGGGACTCGAACCCGCAACCGCTGGCACAGTAAGTAGGGTCACTACAAACTGAGCCAAACGTGCCGTTATTAACACATACATTAAAAGTAATACTAGTTAACTTCCTTATGTTAACTTTAACTACGTTTTCAGTTCCATGGCCACCTATAATTCCGAACCGACCACGAAACCAAAGCCCATTACCAGGACCACCACCACGTAAGTTCTAAAATCCATAAGATATTTAATTTACTAATAGTTGATAATTCATATAATATACAAAAAAGATATTATATTATATCTATACCTATAATAGAATTGTAACTAAGCCGAATCTGTACATTAAATATTTTTTGGAACATCTTATTAAAATGGACATTATTATCGATAAAGAGGTTGAATCTGTAGTTTTTAGAATTTTTGTCTGTCTGTCTGTCTGTTACCGCATCATGGAAAAACTACTGGAAGGATTTTGATGAAATTTGGTATGATGATAGCTGGTTATCCGGGTCAACATATAGGATACTTTTTACTACTAGAAAATATCTCATCTCTGAGAAATCTATACTAAACGTTAAAACATAAGTAGGGGCGAACCCGAGCGAAGCGAGGGTGAGTCGCTAGTACTCTATAAAAATATACTCGCCATATCCTGTACATGTCAATATTAATAATTTATTTGTCAAATATTTGCTTAAATAAAGATAGCTGTTTGATAAAAGTTCGATTGAAGAAATGTCAAAAGCTTATTTTTGGTAATCCGTATTAAGACTTGCCCAATCCTATTAGGAGTTACGATGGAATTGACAGACAGACAGCATCAAACAAACAATACGTTTTTGTCGGACGCTAACAATAACTGAATTACAATATTTCGTGTCATACTCGCATACACAATAACTCAATAAAGAATAGAAACTGAGTCACCTTAGATATATTCTACACATAATTTATAACTTCTATTTCGCAAATAAATAACGTTTTATATGAAATTTATCGCCCAGTGCCCCAGCAGGAGGATATGGTAGCGAATTTATTTTAGAAACAATTTAGGTAATGTTTTCTGATATTTGTATAGCCATACATACCTCTACCTATGGCTTTGCGTGTGTTTTTAATTATTTATTCAGACAACCGCTTTACATGATCCTACCTTTTTTGTGACCCCGTTTTTATTTAGGAGTACGAAAACAGCTTTGTAGGTAGTAGAGGTCATTCGACCGATTGAAATGAGTGCATACATGTACATACGTATATTGTTAACTTAAAATCGGTAATTTAAAAAAAACGTTCCATATAACTCATTAAGATTTTTTCGTATTATAGACATAAACTAAAATTCTTATAACGCTTGATCTATACATATAATAAAGTTCTAATTGAGTCGAATCAGTACATTAAATATTTTTTGGAAAATCTTATTGAAATAGACATTATTATCGATACAGAGGCCGAATCTATAGTTTTTAGAATTTTTGTCTGTCTGTCTGTCTGTTACCGCATCACGGAAAAACCAAGCTGGAGGGATTTTGATGAAATTTGGTATGATGATAGCTGGTTACCCGGGTCAATTTTGTTTACAAATCGGGTTACTTTTTACTGCGGGAAAATATCTCGTCTCTGAGAAATCTATACTAACCGTTAAAACGCTTCTAGAGATGAACCCGAGCGAAGCGAAAGTGAGTAGCTAGTATGCAATAAGATACTGGATGAAATTTGAAAATATTAATAAAACAAACCATATTGATAATAGAGACTAAAAGACACTTCTACTTGTATAGAAAAGAAAGTTACAGCAAAATTGATAACGTGAAAATATTTTTCGTACTCAAATATCAATGTTTACCAATTTTCATGCACAAGTTGATGTATTGAACCGCTATTTACCGAGTTACAACAAAAGGATATATAAACCAATTCCATGATAAACACTTTTATTGTGCTAAAATTTGAGATTTGTGGTTATGCACAAATTAACATGACAGATTTTTATTAATAGACTAGCGACTCACCCTTGCTTCACTCATCGACACTAGGTATTTTAACGGTTAGTATGGAATAGATAGACTATATATAACCTATAGCCTTCTTCAATAAACGGGCTATCTAATGCAAAAATAATTTTTAAATCGGATTAGTAGTTTCTGATATTAGCGCGTTCAAACAGACAAACTCTGCCTCTTTATAATATTAGTATAGATTTTGAAAGTGCTAAAATTTTTTGTAATACATAATTTGTAAAACAACATTCTCCCTTAAGCTTAGAAAGAGGATAGGGAATGCGCAAAGAGTTACAGTCTAAGCATACCTCTGTAGCATTTATCACTGTCATATTTGCTTCTTGCATGCTCCTTGCAAGTTTAAATAAATGTAACTCGACCGATCTTTCATCGTCTGAGATCTAAGCAATTCTAAAACATGCTATGTAAAGATTAAATGAAATTTCTCCTCAAAGGATTTTACTAAGAATATATGGCTTTTGAACTAAACATACATTCTGTGTGTGATTTTTGATTTTAAGATATTTGGATCAAAAATCATAAATACACTGCTTGTAAAGTTATAAAATATAGCTATATAATGAGTAACTATAGGAAATAATCATGTAGAGCTAAGAAAAGGTGTATTTTTTTTATTAATTTGTCTGGCATCTGTAATGTTTTCTTTTTCTATGTCTATCATGTTGTATAAGCCTGCCTAGCAAGTTTTCGCAAGACATATGCAGTTCAAGTACCAAGTCGCAATTGGCCAGCGTGTTGGACTATGACTTGATCCCCTCGCATTAAAGGGAAGCCTGTGCCCAGCAATGGAACGTTAAAACTATAGGGCTGAATACATCATATTTTATTAGAGTTACCTATACATATTATATGTCACGAAGGTAATGCTATTAGATAAGAATTTTTTATTTCTTATTAATACAGATGACACCTGCCGACCGTATCCACCAAATACACCCTTCCAGCATCCTTGGAACGAGTGCCAGATATGCGAATGTATTGAGATCTACGGGCCAAATGTCATCAATATTGAAGTGAATTGCTATACTAAACCATCTTGCTGTAAGTTTTAAGTCAAATTTTTATTAATATATATTTTTTAAACTAATATACTTATTATGTATTAAGTAATGTATCATACACCAAACATTACATATTATTTTTAACTGTATAGATATTAAGCTTTTTAAATATGAAAAAATAATTTAATTAGAAGTGACAAAATCCGTTTTTGCAGACGATATGTCCTTAAACATAAAAAATAATGGTTGTAATATTTACTTTACAGGTATAGAGCCTCCGGTACCAGGTAAAAAAAGTGAAAGGTTTTTCTATACATAAATTAGTAATACCATAGTTACATAATACATATTACGCGTTAAATGTGTGGTATATTTTCTATCAAAAATATAGCTTTCTAAAGGACGGCCTAGCCGCCAACCCGCACTTGGCCAACGTGGTGGACTATGGTCTGATGCCTCTCGTATTGAAGGGAGGCCCGTGCCCAGCAGTGGGACGTTAAAAAGGGCTGAATACAAGGGACAGCTTAGTCTTAGCTAGGCTTATCTTAGCCTAAAAATTTTTCTCTAGTCTCTCCCGTGACCATGATTGCTGTAAAGCATTCGAAACGTCGGGAACCAAAAATCAACATAATCAAATCATGCATTAAAAAAGCTTTTAATTAATAGATTAACTTGTTTTTATGATGTGACATGACTTATTACTAGAGTAAATATTATATAAAAAATACTCGTATGAACTAAATTTCTGTTTCAGAACCATTACTATTACCAGGGCCTTCGTATCAAGGTATCTATATCTATATACATAAAACAAAGTCGTGTTAGTTACTCCATTTATAACTCAAGAACGGCTGGATCAATTTTTATGATATTAGATTTTTTGGATTTCTCTTAGTCTGGAATAGGATAATAAGTATTAAAACATTAGAAAATTTAACGAAAAAAAAAATTATATGGCTAACACTGGTTAATAACTATTTATATCTATGTAAAACGTACCCAGCGACGAACCCGAGCGAAACGAGGGTGAGCCACTAGTTTAGAATAGATTATTATAATATATTCTATTTGACATACTCATCAATTATTATTTTTTTTATAAAAAAAATGTAAATACATGACCTAACAAATAACTTCAAAAAAACACGCAATATTAATTAAAAATCTATTTTTTATTGATTAAAAAATAATAATGAAAATCTGATTATAATAATAGGCGAGTATATGAGGTATTGTAATTTGAATTTTTATTCTTTATGTTAGTCATTTGGTACGAAAAAAACTTATTTACTGTATGTACTTTAAAACAAAATATGAATTTTGTTAACTTCATAAAATAGCCACAGCTCTTTGTAAAAACTATTGTTTGCTATTATTATAACATCTCAAAACATGTATTTCCTTGAAACAAATATTTAATTAATTTTAAATTTATTTACAGGGGGTCTATCTATTAAAACATTAGGTACATAATTCTATATATTATTTGGTTGATTTTTTCTTTTTCATGTATGTATGAATGTATGTATGTATGTATGTATGTATGTATGTATGTATGTATGTATGTATGTATGTATGTGTGTATGTATGTATGTCTGTATGTATGTATATATGTATGTAGATAATATGTATGTATGTATGTATCTATATATGAATTTATATAAGTATCTATTTATCTATAAGTATTTATATATAAACTTGTAAAAGCAAGTACACCGCCTACCATTTTAATGAAAACTTACACCTCCACCTCAAGGTTGCATGGAAGAGATCGCTTCTAGCGATAAGGCCGCCTGCTGTGCATCTTTTCTTTGTATTCTTTTTTTATATTTTTTGTTACTTTTTGGTATACAATAAAGGATTTCATTATTATTATTACATACATACATATATCCATTTTTTATGTAATATTTTAATATTATACAATATCTACATAATTAATAAAAAGTTAATAAATTATAAATTTCTCAGATCCCATATGCGAGTTCCAAAGCTTAAACGCCGATTTCGCTCATCCGAGAGAACCGTGCAAAATTTGCAACTGTCAGATATTCGGTAACATAATTGTACCAGTATGTCGTCTAGCAGATGGTCCTGGATGTAAGTAAAACTTTTAAGTTTATTTTTTTGTTCCATATCTATATACATAAAACAACGTTGGGTTAGTTATGTTATTTATATCTCAAGAACAGCTGGACCGATTTTTATGATCTTTGATTTGTCATATTTGTCTCCGCCCCGAATAGCAGAATAACTAATAAAACATCGCAAACATACACAAAAAAAAATACTATTCCATACTAAGCGTCAAAACATAACTAGAGACGAACCTGAGCGAAGCGAGGGTGAGTTACTAGTGTCGAATAAAAGCAGTAACATTACAATTTTTATTTATAATTTTAATTCTAGAACAATTAAAGCGAATCCGACTCGCACTTGACCAATTTTTAAATTAAAAAATTATTCTTTATCCATATTCATTTACTTCTATATAGTAAGTTGCATATCGCATATAACATACATAATATATAATTATTACGTATATTAAGCCGAAATTCGTGTCAACAAATACAAACGGGCGGTGCCAGCAAAATAAAAATCTTTATAGGGAAACAGCGCTAAACAAATAAAGTAAAAATTTACGGCGTGCACCGACATGACCGTCAAAATTGACAAACGGCCGAAAAAAATAGACGACGGACCCATACACAATTGCCACAGGTGTTGTTAAGAGCGGAAACATGGGGTGGAAATTTCGGTAAAATACAGGCTTTACGGAATAAGGTCAACAATCGATGGTCAATCATTGTTACAATCAAAGCGATTTGATGATTGACCGCCCAAATGTATTGCTTCTATACCCTAGGGCCCCAATTTCACTGTACTTTATGTTTGTTTTTGATTGCCCCATTATTGGTTTCAGGTAACGTCTTACCCGGTAAGTTACTGCGATGATATAAATTTCTTTTATTAGAACGAGTAATTGACCGTTTCTTATTTATTATAGGACCTCCGTCTTATGGAAATGTGATATATATTGGTGAGTAATAACTAATAATAAAGGTGTAAACATGAAAATATTTCCTGAATAATTTTACTAAAATATTTGTTTTAGAACCGAAATGCCGTTACCGGCAACCATATGGAACATTCGTTGTAGATTGTAATTCATGTTATTGCCAGGAAGTCTTCCAATATGTGATCGCAAAGTGCACACGGTTACCAAATTGCGGTAAATATAGAATATGCATAAAGTAATTGACTGTATTTCAGCCTTAGTGTTTTAGAATGAGTAAAAAATTTATATATTATAATAGTAGCGTCTAACAAATTGATTTTTTTATTTACTTATTCGGATAAACTGTGTATTATATTGAAATTATAAGTTTAGCTATTTTGAAAAAAAAAATATCGTTAAATCTCAATTATTTTTACAGTTTTAGGTCAAAACTCACCATTAGGCAGTAATGCAGATGTTTTAGCTTCTGCAACCGCTTTAGCTAACTCACAATCACAAGGATATCGGCCGGAATATCTCTCACAACCAGGACAATGGGGAAATCAAGTTTCATCTGCACTTGCACAGGCACAAGCACAGGCCCAAGCACAGAGTATTTCCGAAGCTCAAGCTTTATCTAATGCAGTAGCAAATTCTGTTAATCAGTATCCTTACGGAACTATTGGTTTAAATGTTCCAAACGCCCAACCAGGTAGTTTGTCTCCTTGGCCCAATTCATATCCCTATGGATTTTATAATTCAGAAAGTGCAAATGCTCAAGCGGTGGCCAATGCTCAATCTGTCGGCTCACAATATAACTACCCTTACTTACCTGGAGGAAGTCAATCTAGTGCCCTAGCTCAAGCTGATGCAGTGACAAATAATCAATTGCTAGGATTATCGCCATATGGTGTCTATCCTTATTCACCTGGAAGTAGCCTTTCTAATGCACAGGCTCAGGCAGAAGCAATTAGTAATGCTCAAAGTACTGGTTTATACGGAAATTATCCTTACTTACCCGGGGGCAGTCAATCTAGCGCACAAGCCGATGCAATCGCAAATGCGCAATCGCTAGGTTTATCTCCATACGTAGTCTCTCCTTACCCTCCTGGAGGTAGTTTTTCTAATGCGCAGGCCCAAGCTGAAGCGATAAGTAATAATCAAGGTAGTAGCTTATTAGGTAATTACCCTTACTTACTCGGGGGTACACAATCTAGCGCCCAAGCACAAGCTGAAGCAGTAACAAATGCGCAATCGCTAGGTTTATCTCCGTATGTAGTCTCTCCTAACTCTCCTGGAGGTGCTTTTTCTAATGCGCAGGCCCAAGCTGAAGCGATAAGTAATAATCAAGGTAATTACCCTTACTTACCCGGGGGTACACAATCTAACGCCCATGCAGAAGCTGAAGCAGTAACAAATGCGCAATCGCTAGGTTTATCTCCGTACGTAGTCTCTCCTTACTCTCTTGGAGGTGGTTTTTCTAATGCGCAGGCCCAAGCTGAAGCGATAAGTAATAATCAAGGTAATTACCCTTACTTACCCGGGGGTACACAATCTTACGCCCAAGCACAAGCTGAAGCAGTAACAAATGCGCAATCGCTAGGTTTATCTCCATACGTAGTCTCTCCTTACTCTCCTGGAGGTGGTTTTTCTAATGCGCAAGCCCAAGCTGAAGCGATAAGTAATAATCAAGGTAATTACCCTTATTTACCCGGGGGTACACAATCTAACGCCCAAGCACAAGCTGAAGCAGTAACAAATGCGCAATCGCTAGGTTTATCTCCGTACGTAGTCTCTCCTTACTCTTCTGGAGGTGGTTTTTCTAATGCACAGGCCCAAGCTGAAGCGATAAGTAGTAATCAAGGTAATTACCCTTACTTACCCGGGGGTACACAATCTAACGCCCAAGCACAAGCTGAAGCAGTAACAAATGCGCAACCGCTAGGTTTATCTCCGTACGTAGTCTCTCCTTACTCGTCTGGAGGTAGTTTTTCTAATGCGCAGGCCCAAGCTGAAGCGATAAGTAATAATCAAGGTAGTAGCTTATTAGATAATTACCCTTACTTACTCGGGGGTACACAATCTAACGTCCAAGCACAAGCTGACGCTGTAGCAAATGTGCAGTCGCTAAGTATATCACCATACGTAGACTATCCTTACTCTAGCGGAGGGAGTCTATCTAATGCACAGGCTCAGGCCGAAGCAATAAGTAATGCCCAAAATGGTCAAGCTCAAGCTGATGCAATAGCAAATGCGCAATCGCTAGGTATATCTCCATATGTAGTTTACCCTTACTCTACTGGAGGTAGTCTTTCAAATGCACAGGCAGAAGCAATTAGTAACGTTCAAAGTACTGGTTCATACGGTAATTATCCATATTTGGCCGGGGGCGGTCAATCTAGTGCCCAAGCACAAGCTGAGGCAATCGCAAATGCGCAATCTCTAGATGTATCTCCAGTTAATACATACTCTATTGGAGGTAGTCAAGGAGCTAATGCATATCCTTATTCACTTTTCGGCGGAAGTCAATCTAATGCACAAGCGCAAGCTGAAGCGATAGCCAATGCTCAATCTAGTGCTTCGCAACCCTATAACCCCTTTGATTCCTATCTAAATTATCCTTCATATCCTGGAAATATTCAAAGTAACGCTCAAGCTAATGCAATCGCAGCATCCCAAAATTCTCCAAATTTATACTCGCTACCTAGTACCAACCCCCTTTATGAATATGGAATCAATGGCTGGGAGAGCTTACTGCAAGAACAAAGACCTTCGGGAGCTGTAGCGGAGTCTTTAGCCAATGCTCAATCACTAGGAGATTCACAGGCTTTATCACAAGCCCTGGCCCAAGGAGGTATAAGTGAGTTCAAAAATATTTTTTTATTATGGAATTCTTTGAATAAAAGCATAGATATATTAATAAACTGATCTTAAAAAAATTGTATTAACTCAATTGTATAAAATCAGTATTTCTTGACTTTTTTTCTCATTTAAACTTTCAGGTGCACAGGCTTTGGCACAAGCCGCAGCACAGTCTGGAACGCATTTAATGAGATCAGGTAAATTTCGAAATTTTCTTTCAATATTATTTTTCCAATACAAGAGTGGTGGGCTAAAGAAGAATGTTATCGAAAGGAATTATTCAACAAAGTTGTGTTTACTTTATAACAAGCGTGGCAGAGTAATGCCCTCGTGAGCCCTGTCAACTTTTGGGATATAAATTAAAAATATATTACTAGAGCAGATGGCGTGCGGATCTCATGCAAATTCTATTTAATCAAACTTCCGCTGAATCCCTCAGGTCAGAGCCTACTACTTATTGAATTTTTCGAGCAAAAAGTAGATTCGAGGCAAGAAGTGCTTTGAAATGTTCTCAGCTAGTTTATTTTGTTGGTACAAAACTTGTAACTAGATTGTATCTTTGTATTTAAATTTAAAAAAAATATATATTTAATCAAAATCATATCGATAATGTACATAATAGACAATTTAACGAAAAATTCACAAATACAACTTTTGCGTTATATAGTATAAAGCCTATATTACTGTAGCTCATAATTATTGATCAAAAAATATGAACACTCTAAACAATGTATAACAATTTTAGCTCGAACATAATAAAATTATTATTTTAACTTAATTTTCCATAACTGTTCGTTCAGGATAAATATACTCATTCACAATGTTTTGTAGGCCCAGGTCTTTGCCAGTATGTTGGTGATAAATACCATCAGAATTGCCAAGCGTGCCACTGTTTCCAAGAAGTGAATGGTGGCCTATACGCACTCTGTTTGGGTACACCTTGCGCTTAGGACGAACAGGTGTAGGACTTTTGTCTATTATCTACTACATATTACATATTAAAATATATCTATCGCTTTATTTCTTACTTTTATTATTTCTATTTCTTTTTTTTTATTATTTTTTACATTTTTCCTTTTTTTATTTTCATTCTTTAGTGCAATACCGTCATTGTAAATTCGGTTTGAAGCGATTTTACTATGCAAGGCTAGACATCTATACATATAATAAAATCGTAACCAAGCCGAATCTGTACATTAAATATTTTTTGGAAAATCTTATTGAAATATACTTTATTATCGATACAGAGGCGGAATCTATAGTTTTTAGATTTTTTGTCTGTTTGTCTGTTACCGCATCACGGAAAACCACTGGAGGGATTTTGATGAAATTTGGTATGATGATAGCTGTTTACCCGGGTCAACATATAGGATACTTTTTACTGCGGGAAAATATCTCATCTTTGAGAAATCTATAGTGAGCCTTAAAACGTAATCAGGGACGAACCCGAGCGGAGCGAGGGCGAGTCGCTAGTTTAAAATATTGCTATTACAGCTTAAATTGTTCTCAGATTTAATTGAGCTTACTTAAAAAGAAAAACAATCACAAGGCAATTTTAAAATATAAACAAATATTTGGGTTAATTTTTATACGATGTTGTTTTTTCCAGATTCAAAAGAAGAAAACGATGATTCAACTACAGAAGCTTAAAAGACCTAAGGACCTAAGACATGATACGGAAAAACTAATTATAATGGATTTTTTTATAACTTGATTATCATAATGGCTCAACGCTCAACATTAAATAAAGGCATATCAAAAGCATGTTTGGATTTTTTATTTTAGCTGATTTTATCAGTATGTCCTCAATATTTAATTCTAAAACAGAATGACTTATAAAAATAGCACATAATACGTTATTTACAATTTATTTATTTTGACGACACGTTTGGTTCAGTTTGTAGTGAACCTACATACTGTGCCAGCGGGTTCCCTAAAATGAATTCTTTACGACTATTATAAATACTACAAATATTTAGAAAAAAAAAAAAACAACAAATTTAAAAAAAAAAACGTAACAAGACAGGACAAATACGATCAATCATGATAAAAACTTACGTTGGAAATTGAACCTGAAATATCCAATATCTAAAATAGCATAATAATAAATTGATAGGTTGTAAAATTGTTTTATTTACAAACAATGTTGCACTCTAAACAAGTCTAAGGAAAAAGTAATAAAATTATATTGCTAGTAATGTTTATACAGTTTCTTTCTTTGATAAGAACGTGGCGTTTTTTTTGTTAAAAGAAGATATTTAATGAAAATAATGACTTGGATTGTTTTACTCATAATTAGTGGTAAGTGTTTTAATAAGGACTCTTATAAAGCCGAGGTTTATTGTGACAGCTTTTTGTTTGGAAGTGGGACAGAATTTTTATATTACATTTTTGGAGTATCATTCAAATGTAGATTCATTATGAAGACAAAGAGGATAAAATTATTTTATAATTTTGAATAACGAACACCGTCCAATACGATAGGATGATTATTAATGTTAATATTTAATTATGTTTGATTGTCGGTCAGCTTAATTGTGTATTACTTGAGAACAATTAGAATTATTTCGTTGAATGAGTTCTAGTTTATATATTTAAAAAAAAACTAGCAGAACCCGAGGCTTCGCCCGCGTTCAAAGTGCAATAAAACAAACTCTTCTATCCCTTCCCTTTACAATAATGTATGGAAGTCTGCCCGATTTGTTGACATTTATGATTACTGCTCCGCTTCCTTGGGTAAACAAACAAACAAACTAACAAACAAACAAACTCTGCCTCTTTATAATATTAGTATAGATATATGTAAATTTGTTTTATGAGTTTAGTGCTTATGTTGATTTGCATTTATTTTATTAAATACTAGCGACTCACCTTCGCTTCGCTCGGGTTCGTCCCTCACTTGTTTCCCCATACAAACTTTTATCCGCATTTTCACCCCCTTAACGGATGATTTCCGGGATAAAAACTATCTTATATCCTTCCCAGTCTCATACTATCTTCTTACCAAATTTCATCTTAATCGGTTCAGTAGTTTCGGAGTCTATTCGGTGCAAACAAACAATCAAATCTTTCCTCTTTATAACATTAGTATAGATAAATCTACTGAAAACATAAGAAACACATATATCTGATTACATTACCTACGTGTAAATTAATATACGTTAATACGGAAGTTTCTCTATGAGTAAAGAGCTTAAAATTTATAATTTGGGACACTAACGTTGTCGCAGTTTGTAAATTTTATGTGCATATTCTTGAATTCTTAGAGCTGATTTTAATTGAAAATATATGAGTATTTCATTTCTAATCCCATATCGCTAATACTGTTGTATTAAATAAATTTGTAAAGACGATTTTTGTACTTTTTTCTAAAAATATATTCTGAAGAGAAAAAATGATTACAATAGTATATGTACTCATATAAGTTTTTTGACGACACGTTTGGCTCAGTTTGTAAAGACCAAGTACTTGCTGTGCCAGCGGTCGTGGGTTCGAGTCCCGCTGGGGGCATTAATTTGTGATGAGCATGAATGTTTGTACTCAAGTTACGGGTGTTTATATTTCACTAATGAAATTATAATTTAACGGATTTTACAATTTCCCTGCGACATATCTATTATATAAAAACAAAGTCGGGTTTATACAACACTTATAACTCGAGAACGGCTGGACCGATTTTTATGATATTTATTTTGTTGGATTTGTCTTCAGCCCGAATAGCAGAATAACTATTAAAACATCGGAAAAATTCACGAACAAAAAAAAATTGAAAAAATATATTCTATTCAATATTAAGCGTTAAAACATATCTAGGGGCGAACCTAAGCGAAGCGAGGGTGAGTCGCTAGTATATCTATACTAATATTATAAAGCTGAAGAATTTGTTTGATTGTTTGTTTGCTTGTTTGTTTGGTTGAACACGCTAATCTGAGGAACTTCTGGATGGAATTGAAAAATTCTTTTTGTGTTGGATAGTCCATTTATCGAGGGAGGCTATAGGCTATATATCATCCCGGAAAAATGTACGGTTCCCGTGGGATAGAGTTGTTTTTATCTAGAGATGAACCCGAAGCGAAGCGAGGGTGAGTCGCTATTAAAAATATAGTAACTACACCCTATATGGTTTAATTTATTATTGTCATTTATATAATCTGGTATGTATAATAAAAAGAATTCAAAACACATTTCCTTCATACTTCAGTACTTCCTTTTTTGTATTCAATCAAAATAATAATAAAATGATTTTACTTTGTGTGTGTAAATAATAATAAGTATTCTTCTTACTCATGTATTAAATGTGCAACAATTCTGTTTCACTGGAAGAAACTAACGTCTAAGATACAGGCTCGGCCAAGGTTAGATGTTAGTAATCACCGAATGAGTATATGAAAAAACTAGCGACTCACCCTCGCTTCGCTTCGGGTTCGTCCCTAGACAAAAACAAATCTATCCCACAGGAACCGTACATTTTTCCAGGATGATGTATAGCCTATAGCCTTCCTCAGTTAACAGGCTATCTAATGCAAAAAGAATTTTTCAGCTTTATAATATTAAGTATAGATTTATATCATAATTATAGATGTAAGAATATAACATTTATTCTCTCTTCAGTATCGCATGGTAAGGAATATGGGCTAACGACAAATGGCTTAGAATTTATCGAAGATGTAAAAAATATAGCAGGTTTTGGGGACGCCCAGCACAGAGGCCCACAGTGGTACGATTACGAAACTGTATCTTCTGGTGAAAGTAGCAGCAATTTAAAATCTACCAGTGATGACTTAAGGTACATAATATATAATTTTTTATATATTTACTATTAACGTGCTCTGACTTCGTCTAGGTTAAAATTGATTCGTACATACAAAGAACAAAAGTATTTTAACTACACTTTAACAACTAAATTTCGTTACTGAACATCTACTTCAAAATGCAATTTAAAGCAATTATTACATCCTTAGTATTGACATTTTTTGCATTGAAATTTGAAGAAGAATCATAAACAGTTCACAATTTACAAACTTATCTTGTAAAATAAACCAAAAATCCAATCTTAGTATCTTTTCCTCTTTGAATTCCATAAAAATTGTACTAATAACCACATTTCTTAGTTCTTCAATATCAGACGGATCCAGCAGTATATCATCGAGCAGATCCTCTGAAGCATCTTCAATAGAAACCAATGAGAAACGACGAGCGTAAGTATTGAGATGAGATTGGGTGCTGAAATTTTTTTTATCAATCCAAGATTTAACTTAAAATGGGCAAAAATCATATTAGCTTCTATAGGGTTTCTTCTATAGCTTTCATGGGTTTTCATTGGATCGATACGTATTAACATGATTTTTGCATTAAGACAGTATTTAAATCAGAAATTGACATATGATAATCTATCTTGTAGACAGTCAAACAAATACAAAGCAAATACAAATACAACGGAAAATTATTTAGGTTTTCTAAGATATGCGGTTTCCACGATATTTTTTAAAGTATTAGCAAGAGTTTATTATGTTGTCAATGAGATTTACACATGACAATCTCAGAAGTACGAGAGCTGGGTCTTAAGCTATCTTCATTGTTTTCAAAACGAGCCTGTTCCCAATGGCATATCACAATAATTAAGCCAGAACCATCAATGGCTTTTACCATATTATAAGTATCTCTCTTGAGTGAGGATGAGTAAGAAATATTTTTACATTTTTCTTGTCAGGTAGCTGTACCGGTTTAAATAGCTTCTGTTCATTGTGTATTTTAGCGTGAAAGGATTCTTGGAATATTTTATTCCTGCATAATTCATAAAAGACTGGACATTTTCTATTCATCACTAGTACTAGAAAGCTATGAAAGGACTCTTACAATAAAATATTACAGTATAAGAAATACTACGTTTGTGGTATACATTAGTGTTAATTTTATGTATATACTAGCGACTCACCCTGACTTCACTCGGGTCCGTCCTTAGCTTAATTCCCCGTGCAAACTTTCATCCCTATGTTCACCCCTTTAAGGGATGATTTCCGGAATGAAAAGTATCCTATGTCCTTTCCAGGGTCTCAAAATATTTTCTTACCAAATTTCATCTAAATTGGTTCAGTAGATCCAGAGATTACTCCCTACAACGTCACAAACTCACAAACTCAAAAATTTTACCTCTATAATATTAGTATAGATGACATTACACGATGTCTGACTGTTTGACGTCCATCTTATATATTGTTGTTGTTTGAAGAAATAATAAAATAGCAAACAAACCATGGCTACTATTAAAAATCAATCCTTATAAAATCGAGCAGAAGGGATCATTTTTACCGATGATTTATAAATATCATCATATCGGTGGTTTATTTTCGCAAAGCAAAATTTATAATAGTGATAACTTATACAGTAATTATATTATTGTTATACAAATGAACACATGTCACATATAAATAAAACTATCTTTTCGGATTTTTTCGCGGATTTATTTTGATTTTTGGTTCCCGACGTTTCGATTGCTTTACAGAAATCATGGTCACGGGAGAGACTAAGGTGTTAGATGTCTCAAAGGTATTATATAGTTGTTACAGACAGCCTACCCACAAATAACAAAATGAATTCAAAAAACTTGAAAATTGGCACCAAAGTACCTTACAATATTTGTTAATTTTAATTTTAAAACATTTTTATAATTTTAATCACTTTTATATTTATATAATTTTATATTATTTATATAATTTTAGCTTTATTATTATAATTGTTATAATTTTTTAGAAAATTTATTGATTAATAATCTATATTTAGTGTTGCCATTATTATATTTATAACTATAAAGAAAAATATATATTTTTTCTTTTTTCTTTTCTTTATAGTTGTAAATATAATAATGGCAACACTAAATATAGATTATTAATCAATAAATTTTCTAAAAAATTATAACAATTATAATAATAAAGCTAAAATTATATAAATAATATAAAATTATATAAATATAAAAGTGATTAAAATTATAAAAATGTTTTAAAATTAAAATTAACAAATATTGTAAGGTACTTTGGTGCCAATTTTCAAGTTTTTTGAATTCATTTTGTTATTTGTGGGTAGGCTGTCTGTAACAACTATATAATACCTTTGATACATCTAACACCTTAGTCTCTCCCGTGACCATGATTTCTGTAAAGCAATCGAAACGTCGGGAACCAAAAATCAAAATAAATCCGCGAAAAAATCCGAAAAGATAGTTTTATTTAAATGTCAAATATTCGCGTAAATCTAAGAAAGTAACATGTCACATACTTTGTTTTGTATATGTTTAGAATTGGTTTCATTTTATTTTATCCACTCCCAAGGAAAGGTAACTTCCAAGGAAAGATATTTGATTTGCTAAATAACTTTTGTATTTGATTTAACCTATATTTCAGAACAAAAACGTATAGAACCTGCACTCCTTGTCCGCACGATATGATGAAAAAGTACAAAAATTTTGGTATCAAATGGATATGTGGTGGATATCAAAGAGCACGTCGATCTTTTAAAAGCGAATGTATGATGAGATACCGAAATTGTCAGGATGGTACTAGTAAGTTATGTCGGTGTTCTCCATTTTAATTTACTTGTCACTCGTTATATGAATGAAATTTATGATAAAAATATATAATACTAACGACTCACCCTCGCTTTGCTCGGGTTCGTCTCTAACTCGCTTTCCAATACAAACTTTCATCCCCATTTTCTAAGTTCCTGTGCAATTTTCTTATTTTTTTTTTAATGTAAGAACCTTCTACTGACAAAAACAAACACAACAAAAAAAGAATTAGTGAAATCGGTCCGACCGTTTACGCGTGATGGCGTGACCAAGGTAAATAGGGATTCATTTTGGAATTATTAGTATTTGTGGAATCAACTTTAAAAAAAATTGGGTACGAATCAAAACCTTGCAAGCTCATCCATCTACGAGTAAGTCTGCAAACTAAGTAGTTTACAGACCTAGGCGCAGTGAACGGGTTCGAGGTTGCTTGAGGGAAATATTTAAACCTTTCCAGATATTTTATTTACAGCCGTGAGGGTTATGCATAGAGAGAGAGAGAGAGAGAGAGAGAGAGAGAGAGAGAGAGAGAGAGAGAGAGAGAGAGAGAGAGAGAGAGAAATAATCAATGAATTTTGATTGAAATACTTTACTTTCATTAAACGTTAGAACGAAACGACGAACAAAATTACATATATATGAAATTGCAGCAAACTCGTACATAAATATTTTATTGATAAAAATATATGATGATTCCTATTTGCCAATCCAACGTAACTTTACTGACTTTTAATATCAATTTCTCATTTCGCATTCAGAGCCCAACCGTATCGTGGCTTCACACCAGCTTATTACCGCGATGAATAATTGTGGGAATGTGCAAGATCTTTCTATTCATACGATTTTTTTCAATTTCAGTGTTCGTGAAACTGTACGATCATCGTTGCAAAAATAATTCGCATCATGGCAGGCACTGGTTTTATATTTATAAAGTGTAATAACGATGATGTTTATATTTATAATATCTATGTATTTAAAGTTATACATGTGTAGTGTATCAACCATCTGGTATCTATAACACAAGCCTCGTAACTTACCATGGAACTAGATGGTGCTGTGTGTTAATGTCAAAAAAAAAACGTTGTTATTCTCGTATATTAACTACTACTAGCGCTTGATCGCGGCTCTGTCTACATATTTAATAAATGACTGATTTTCATACAAACTTCCGATCCGTTTTTTACCCCTTTAGGGATTATGTTTTCAAACTGCTTAACGGTTTCTTAGCGGATACCAAACCCTTGTAAGGAATCTATGCAAATAACAAAGTATGCGTAGCAAACACAGTTTATTTATTCGTAATTTGATAGCGGTCGGAGCCGCGGGTTTTGCTAGTTTATTATAAAAAAATACCATTACATTTAATTATATGTAGAAAAGAAATATACACTTAATAACCAAGAAGATAAAGTGCATATTTTTTTTTTTTTTTTTGTATAGTCTTAAAATGGACCTTAGCCTAAGATTGACGTTCATTTGCAAGATACGAGTAGTATACAGTCTTTTTAATAAAATTGTGACCATACAATAAAAGAGAGTTACTTATTTTTCATTTGTTCAATATTATTTATTTACTATTGAAATTAGCTAAAGCTTCTAATACTTTTAAAGTTTTAATAATTATAGTGTAAAGTTTTTAAGCTTTTTGTATTAAAACATTTGTTTTTGTGGTAAAATTTTGGTTTCGCTTTAGTTATTGCAAACGCCACAAACGCTATTCCCACGTGTTTCATAAAATATCAAATTATAATTTCTAGTGGAGCGCATAATTGATTACTGCACTGTATAATATATATTAGTTTCGTGCTCACATTCTATTTGAATATATTATTTACTAGCGATTTACCCTTGCTTCGCTCGGGTTCATTCCTCGGTACGTTTTAACGGTTAATATGGAATAGATAGACTATATATACGTACATATACTACATATCTACGACTATATATACTTGAGACATGATTGATTCCTCATACAGACTTCCACCCTTCTTTTTACCCCCTTAAGGGATGATTTCTGAGATAAAAAGTACCTTATATTCTTCCTAGGGTCTCAAACTATCTCCATACACATTTAAATTAGTTCAGCGCACAGGCAGATAGACAGGACAGACAGACAGACACACACAGACGGACAGACTTTCGTATTTGTAACACATATTATTATGTATAGCTGGGAGAGAGGTCATATGGTTTAGGTAAGGACCTGGGTTCAAGTCCCCGATTGAGTCAAAAAGGTTATTGAAGGTTTTCTATCAAGAAGTTAGGTTAAGTTGAAAAATTACACTCCAGTATCCCGGAGAGCACGTAAAGGTTTTTTGCAAAGCACTTGATCTTCTTATAAGGCATATTGATAAGCAATCCTCTCGGAACATAAAGAGTTTTTATGATTAATCTGTAAAAATAAACAACTGTAGAGTTGTAATATATTCTTAAAGTGGAGTAAAAGTTTTTTAACTTTAAAATAAGTCAAAAGTGGGATTCAAATTAAAGACTAAAATCGCATTCTTTCTTTGTTTGGCTGAAAGATCCTTGCGTGACAAAAAATACATTTAATTTAGATATACTACGTGTTGTTCACGAAAGAAATAGTACAAAACATAAAAAATCTTCTTTTGTTACTTTAAGTAACTAAATATAATAGTGTCTCATTTTTTTTTTTTTTAATTTATAGTACCTACTGTTAATTTTTAATTTTTAAATGCTCCGTGTAACTGTTTATGCATGTCGTGGTTAACTATAAGTATGATAACAGTTCGATTTGGACCTCCTTTGTACAATTTGCATATTTTTGTTAAGTTACTGTATATTTGAAGGGAGACCCGAGCCCAGCAGTGGGACGTTAAAAAAAGAGCTGAATACACACTGTATATCATGTTAGTCATCTTATTTAAATAAATAAATAAATCAATATCGCAATACTAATTCCAAATATTGGTCAAGTATAAAATTTCACATAAATTTTTAAACACTAAAGCCTCACCGAACAATCTCTAAGATTTATATCGAAAAATTCAATTGAAAAAAGTCGAATGGAATTCTGAAGTCACACGAAATGAAATACCTAGAGATCGAATCAGAAGAGCGTTTCGTAAAACTGTTATATTGAAAAGCGATAAACGTTGCCACTATACGGATTTATGATTTTTCCACTTTTAAAGAAAAATATATAAAATCACAGATGAGACTGAGAGCAGTGGATGTTATTATTTTTTTCTGTGCCGGTATGTATGTAATAATGTATACAATAGATCTACCTATTCAGTGGCACCCCTAATTTTATGTTATATTATCTTATATATTTAAACGAGCAATTCTTGTATATTTATTTATTTATTTATACCGGCAATCTCGGAAACGGCTCTAACGATTTCGCTGAAATTTGGAGTGTAGGGGTTTTCGGGGGCTAAAAGTCGATCTAGATTAGTCTGGGAAAACGCGTGATTTCGAGTTTTCGTGGGGTTTTCTTTTGCATTATTCCACGCGCAATATGTTAATAATTTTGCACACTCGTGTATAAACATCGTGGTCAAGCAGCCAAGGCGCAAGATTGACCATCACAGGTGTGTTCAAATCCTGGTCGGATATAAAGTTTTTACTTTTTTTTTTGTACTTATTCAAGTTTTTACTTTTTTTTTGTTTTTAAGCCAAATTAAAAAGAAAATTGTACTTGTAACCAAAAACTCCGACCTAAGCTCGGTCGCCCAGGTACTTATAATATTAAATGAGCAATTCTTGTGTATATGTAAAACTTCGTGTATCTCGGAAACGGCTTTGACGATTTGGATCAATTTTTCTTATTTAGATAAGGTTTTGCTTTTTAAGTTTATCTATAGGGGTGTATTTCCTAAAAAAAGGCAATTTTTATATCTTTTCCGAATAAACTTGATTTAAAAAAACCATCCAGCGAATTATATATAGCGATTAATTAATAATAAGCTTATTTACAGCGTACAATTAAATTTGTTTGCTTGTAATTTTTTTTGGAAAATACTAGTAATATTTATTTTTGTTTTCCCCTTGTTGATTTTTTTGTACTTGGTTTAACATTTGCAGCAGATCTCGTTGCATCGCTCTTACCAAATGTAACCAAAGTTAGTGAACTTAACAATGCCCTAAGAGGCGTAGATACTAGACGAAGGAAATATGGTAAAAATCATCGATCTACATCGTCTTCTGAGGGAGCAAGTACGTATTTGATTTTTTTAATTCATATACATATATGTATATTTCGCGGATTCCAAAAATCAAAATAATTTTTGGTTTTCGTCATTTCGTTCCCTATTGTTTTTGCTTTAACATGTCTACGTCAGTAACTTTTTCTATTGCACGCAAATCTCACGGTAAAATTTTTATGTGCTGAAATAAAAAAGCAATCTTATGTTACCCAAGAACGTTAAAAGAACAGAATAAATACTCTCATACGCATGAAGCAACTACTAGGAAATAAAATCTCACAACAAATCATAAAATATGCACACTCTAAACTCAAAGTTATTGTCGTCATGATTCATCGATCATTCATCGATCATTCTTATATGTATTGACTAATTCCAGGGCTCGGAAACCCGTTCAATTTTTAAACCGGTTTTGGTCATTGACTCCAAACCGAAAGGCTTTTCGGTCTAAGGTTTCGGTTACATTCTTCAACCGGTTAAATCCGTACGAACGGTTATGACGAATTTAGATTCCATGAACAAAATTAACCGTTTAAAATAGGTTTTTGTGTGTTTACATTTGGCGAGCCTTTGCTGATGGTGCATGGTTTAGTAGAAGGATACAATATACATGCACGTTTCTAACTTATGAATGAATTAATGAATTAACTAAGAATAACCGTTAACCATTATTATTTCGGTTTACTATACCGTTCGTTTTCAATAACCGCTTAAAAAACGAGCGATGAACTAACCGTTACATTACCGAAACAAACCGGGTTTTTTGTAACCGGTTCCGAGCCCTGACTAAATCTATTGATGTTATAGTTCGAAGCAGCAGTTCCAATGAAGGAGATAAAGAAAGCTTAGAACTATCAAGTCATGACCTAACGACTTCGTCATCGGAGGAAGGAGATAAGCCTAAGTCGACTGAGGAAAGAAGAGGATGGTGAGATAAAGCTGACTAACTGACTAACCTATACTTAAGAATTTTTTTTCACAGAAATTTTGTTATTTAATTAATAATTTTTTTTTATTTAGAGCATAAGTGAGCAACAACCTTTTTCTTAGTTCATCAATTATTGTTTGCATGTAAAGTTAGCCTGTAATTGTGATATACTTTGTAACACTTTTTTATATATAATTATATTTAGTTAAGAAATGTTTTCTTAGTATATAACGTAGGCTTCCTAATAAATAAATAAATAATTTTTTTTAAGAATCTATAGTTAACTAGAATGTTTGTCTGTCTGTGAACGCATCACGAGAAAACCACCGGACAGATTTTGATTTAGTATGAGATAGCTGGTTATCTGGGTCAACATTTAGGCTTCTTTTTACTGCGGGAAAATATTTCATCTTTAAAAAATCTATACTAACCGTTAAAACGTAGGTACGAACCCGAGCGGAGCGAGGGTGACTCGCTAGTTTATATATAAACTTACTTTTCCTGTTAATGCAGGCGTTTCTTGAAATTTAACTTGTCACAAAGTTCATTTGGAATACGTAACCTAGCGAAAACATGTAGTTAATACTTAAATAAACCTTAATAACTAACGTCTAATAAAAACAATTTCGAATTTACTAATAAATGTTGATACATTCTAGGTTGCTAATCGCAATTCTTGATTTGCTTTAGGGTGAATTCTTATAGTAACACATAGATTAATTCCTTTTGAATGTCTTTTTTAAGGAGAAAATGGCATCGCAAATGTACGCCCTGTCCAAATGACATGGTAAAGAAGTGGCGTGATCCAAGTATTGAGTGGATCTGTGGAGGGTACCAGCGGGCTCGAAGGACCTTTAAGAGTCTTTGCATGATGCACTATAGAAACTGCCAAGATGGAACTAGTTAAGTTAATAACAGTACATTTTTTTTATATACATACTAGCAGTACCCGCGGCTTCGCCCGCGTTCAGACTACTTAAGGAACAAACTCTTTGACACACCTATTGCAGCGCTACCTGCCGGGTCCAATTGTATTTTCAAACCATTCAGGAGCCCATTGAAATAAACATATAAAATTTCATCTAAATCGGCGTACAAAAGAATTATATATATTAAGATGTACAAATACAAGCTACCCTTCGCTTTGGTTAGGTACTTCCCTAGGTGTCATTCCAGGTCATAGTTAATTTTCTATTTATTTTAATCTAAATCTGTTCAACCATTTCCACGTGAAAGAGTAGATAACGCTCATACGTATGCACTACGCACACACGCACGCAAACATGTCGCAGTAACTTAATAAAAACAATAAAAATAAAAAGCTTTAAACCTCGTTGTAAAAAAATATATTTATTCGTTACCCATTACGGATAAGCTAGCATACAAAATTTAACACTTGTAGTGTTTTTATATGTATCTATGTATGTATGTACATATATTCTTGAAATATATTGATTAAAATTTTATTTTCCAAACAAAATTGTCAGTAAGCTTGAGTCTCGTAGCCATTGATGTGCAAAAACTCAAAACACACATCAGCGTCTCAAAAGTATCCTCAAAAAGTGCACAATTCAAAATTGAATTACGCTTTTGCAAATCTCTTTCGTTCAACGCTTTTCGGATGACAAAATTAAAACGCACGTTGTTTCGTTTAAAAACGTACTTTATGTGTTGCGCGTAAGTTCGAATTTGTGTTTAGACAATTAGAACTTTCGATTTTTGAATTTTATCCTTTAGTTTGACTTAACGTCATATGTCGATGCCACTTTTTGAAGTATATATTTGAAGTATATTATGTTTTTATATAAAAACAAGTATCCAATATGTTGACCCAGATAACCAGCTATCACCATATGAAATTTCATCAAAATCCCTGCAGTGGTTTTGCCATGATGCGGTAACAGACAGACAGACAAAAATTCTAAAAACTATAGATTCGGCCTCTGTATCAATAATAACGTCTATTTTAATAAGATTTTCCAAAAAAATATTTAATGCACATATTTGGCTTAGTTAGAATTTCATCATATGTATAGATGATTTTAGCAATAAAATAAACGCAAGTAAAAAAACCTATGAACTGTTTAAAAAAATTCTTAGAAAGATCTAGATATATAAAATCAGGAAATGTATGTTTGTACACAGCATAGTTCTACGTACATTTGATAATGAAGCACGACGATTGGAACCGCCACCGCAACATGGTAGCACTATGTTCCCTCCATATACTCCGTAAGGGAAATAGCTAGCTTGCTATACTCTATTTATACTAATTGATTAGATAAATAATATATTTTTGAATACTCAAAGTTAGAATACTGTATTTTACTAGAATTTGTAGATAACTATAGGTCACTTTCTCTTTAGCGAAAATCTTGCGTCAAAATTTTTGCGCTTTTCCAATAATAAATTAATAATTAATTAATAATAATTAATAAAAATTAATTCCAATAATAATAAGTGCCACCTAATGCTCCCTAATGAAAATTTAAAAAAAAACCCCAACGCAATAACCAATTCATTGAAGCCATTTTAATGATCTTAAACGCGATATCTTTGCAATATTTTAGTAAAGAGTTGAATATCTTGCAAATTTCAGGCGACGCTGCAAAATCAGTTAAAGGTTGCCATATAATTGGAATGTCAATTAAATCTGTGAAAGCTGTTCATACCGTTGATCGGTCAAGTCACCTTTCAATCAAACTAAATAAAAAAAATTGGTTTATCCATTTGGGCGCTACAATACCACAGACAGATACACACGTTAAACTTATAACTCCCCTCTTTTTATGTTGGGGTTTAAAAAAATGAACAGTATTTTATCAGGTTTTTAGTTCATCTAATATGCTTGATATAACCATATTAAATAAACCCTACTAAAACCCTGGTCAATTTTCTCCAATATAAAAACTCTTTACATGATCAGAAGTGCCTTTGCCATTCTAAGACCCCAGTAGAGACCTATAAACTGAGTCGATGCGTTCATAATTTATCTATATATTATATAATACTTGTATTCAGTGCTTTTTAACGTCCAACGGTCGGGCACAGGCCTCTCTTCAATGCGAGGGGGATCAGGTTAAGTCCACCACGCTGGCCAAGTGCAGGCGGACTTCACATGTCTTTTGAAAATTTGTTAGGTTCTATCAGACATACAGGTTTCCTCACGATGTTTTTCTTCACCGTTAAGACAAGTGGTAATCATGATAAAAATTATTCGTACATAAAAATATCAGAGCTGCGAGACCCGGGATTTGAACCCGCTTCACTCGGTTTCCCAAGCGAGCGCGCTACCACTGTGCTACCACTGCCTTATATAATACTTACTATATATTTATTTTTAGTGTTCGTTAAGATACATGACCACAGATGCGCAAACGACACTCAACGAGACCAACCCCATGGGATCCATTTCTTCTACGACTACAAAGTGAGGTTAAGTGGGGAGACAACTGGTAGCTCAGAAAGTGAAAGCTCTTTGCGAAAATCAAGCTCTGATTGGTAATTATCCAAATAAAGCACATATTTAAAAAATATAAGTTTTGTTATTTCCCTTTATGGCAGAATGCTTTACAACTTTAAGTTTAATTATTGAGTACTAATTGTAATGTTAATAGTGTATTGTTTAATATAAATTGTTATTGTATTATATGTAAGCAAGCTAGGGACGAAAACGAGCGAAGCAAGGGTGAATAGTATAACATAGATATTAATTGCAATTCAATAAAAATCAGTAATTTAATTGTACATCAAAGGTACATAATATCCTTGTATAATCATTTTTATCTCGTAAATCCATTACACGTCACAACTACATTAATCGTCTGATATGAACAATTTGTCATCGAGACGGACAGACAGACAGTCTACAATGAAACGTTAAGTGCAAAATGCTGGCCAAAATAATAGTGCGTTTTCGAAAACTCTATTATTAACAGAACAAAGAGCCTTTTCCTTTGTCAGAATGGTTTAAGTAAATTTGTATAGTGTGAAAGAGGGTAGGGTTATATCTGCGGTGGGTATGTACTTTATTCTATTGCAATAAAGGTGATTTTTAGTTGACTGTAATAAAATGAGTGCTTTCACGCGAATACTCTGGTAATGGACTGGTTGAAAGAGTTTACGGTATCTGAGATGGTTCGTTTTGCACATAGTTTCTCGACAAATAATTGTGATATTAATATCTAATATATTTAAATGAGCAATTCTTGTATATTTATTTATTTATTTATACCGGCGATCTCGGAAACGGCTCTAATGATTTCGCTGAAATTTGGTATGTGGGGGTTTTAGGGAGCGAAAATTCGATCTAGATTAGTCTTATGTCTGGGAAATCGCATGTTTTCGAGTTTTCATGCGGTTTTCTTTCGCATTATTCCGCGCAGATAATTTCTTACACACAGGCATAAGCATCGTAGTCAAGCGACCACGGCGCAAAATTAACAATTACAGGTGTCCGAGTTCGAATCTCGATCGGATACAAAATTTTTACTTTTTTTTTTGTAATAATTCAAGTTTTTATTTTATCTAAAAAATACGATATAACAAAAAAGAACTCCAAGATAAGCTCGGTCGCCCAGGTACCTACTATTTATTTAAGCTAAATACTTATATTTAAATTCGCCATTGAAGATTATTTTTTACTTATAAAGTATTAAATTTTCTTATTTTAGACTGTAATTATCCATCGATTCGATAGCTTTGGGATAAACTTTAAATTACTTTCGCCAGGTAAGTGAGCAAGTTAGGAAAATTATAATAATAGGAAGGTAGAGAACAAAACTACTTAAGATTGAATTATGGTAATGTATTGAATGGAGAAATTTGGAAGCTAGCATACAATACAATACCTTAAATATAATACATCTATTCAAGACTTCAGTACATTTTTCTCCTCGTCGACTTTTTTGGTTAGTACCTATTGATGAGCTTTAGTGTTATCGATAAAATTTAGTAAGCAGTTAGTTTTTTTAGGATTCCGTAGCCAAAGGGTAAAACGGGACCATATTACTAAGACTTCGCTGTCCGTCCGTCTGTCTGTCTGTCGGTCCGTCTGTCACTAGGCTGTATCTCATGAACCGCAATAGTTAGACAGTTGAAATTTTCACAGATCATGTATTTCTGTTGCCGCTATAACAACCAATACTAAAAAACGGAATAAAATAAATATTTAAGGGGCCTCCCATACAACAAACGTGATTTTCTTGTTCGTTTTTGCTCGATATTGATAACGGCAACAGGTAAACGCTTGAAATATTCACAGAACATTTAGTTATATATTCACTTTAAAAATAAATAATTAAACTAAAATAAAACAAATATTTAAGGGGGGCTCCCATACAACAGACATGGTTTTTTTTGCCCTTTTCAAAGATAATGGTATTAAACCCTTCGTGCGCGAGTCCGAATCGCACTTGGCCGGTTTTTTTTAAATAGATAGGTAAATTCCCTTTATACATGTTTTCCTCAAATTTTCATAAATAATGATTATGGTCGGGTTTCTACGACTGGGCGAATACTAGCAAATATAAAAAGCTAGTATATAGCTATATAAAAATATAAACTACTAGTCAGGTTACTATTATACATCTACAATACATAATAGAAAATATTTACTTTACATAAAGAGGAAAGATTTGTATTTTCGTATGTTTGTAAAGAATAAACTCAAAAGGTACTAACCGATTTAGATGTAATCTGGTAAGAAGTTCTCTAGCTTGCTTCCTAATACAAACTTCATCCCCATTTTCACCCCATTAAGAAATAATTTCCGGGATGAAAAGTCTCCTATGTCCTTTCCATACCTTCTTACCAAATTTCACCTAAATCGATTCGGTAGATCCAGAGATTACCCCCAACAACTTCACAAACTCACAAACTTTACCTCTTTATAATATTAATATAGATAAATAAAATTGAAGTATCTGTTTGTAATTTTAAAATACCAGCTCTTTACTAAATGCATATGAAAAGATATACATTAATATACAGTATTTATAAGAAAAAACAAAACAATTTTTAAAATTTTCGTCTGTGTGTTTGTTCCGGCTAATTTCCGAAATGTTTGGACCGATTTTGAAAGGACTACCACTGGGAGATAGCTAATGTTATAAGGAATGACTTTGGCTATTTTTATTTTAGAAAAAAAAAATTAAAACTCATGTAATTCTGAACCAAATCGTGAGTGAAGGGGGGGGGGGGGGGGGGGGTAAGTTGCTAGTAATATTACAAATATGGAAGTTGGAATGTTTGTTCGTAACACCTTTTTGCAATACGGTTCAATACATTTAAGTCATTAGCACAAACAATATTGTTATTTAATTAGTAGAAGTAAAATCATAGGTAAAAATCGTTTGAAAAATGAAAAATTAGTAAAGAAAAGGTATGAGCAAAATTATTTTCTCGTTTTCTACATCCAAATAGTAAATGACCTACATTTGGTGCAGTTGTTCCTATGAAGTTTAAAATTGGAATATTTCAACAGACCGTTCATTGGCTTAATAGAAGGCATGAACATGCTCGTATATGAATTCCTACTAGGTTGAAACTCAAATACTCCAAATAGCAGCATCATGTAGTAATCTATACATATAATAAAATTGTAACTAAGCCGAATCTGTACATTAAATATTTTTTGAAAAATCTTATTGAAATAGACATTATTATCGATACAAAGACCGAATCTATAGTTTTTAGAGTTTTTGTCTATCTGTCTGTCTGTTACCGCATCACGGAAAAACTACTGGAGGGATTTTGATGAAATTTGGTATGATGATAGCTGGTTATCCGGGTCAACATATAGGATACTTTTTACTGCGGGAAAATATCTCATCTCTGAGAAATCTATACTAAACCTTAAAACGTAAGTAGGGGCGAACCCGAGCGGAGCGAGGCTGAGTCGCTAGTATACTGATATATTTTTTGAAATGCTAAAGCGACAAATTGTATAAATTGAAAGTAACTATCGCTATGGTTATGTGTTTTTTATTTTCATAAATTTCCTCAAAAGTAAAATATTTAGAAGGCTTTATTCTTCAAAATTATTAATGAAATATATTTTTTTAAATTCAACAAACATGTATACTATAGAGTATGATAACATTCATGAACATTGTCATGTATGAAAATAATACAGCATGAAATATATATTTTTTTATTTTATTTATTTATTCTTCAAAAACTAACTATATAAATTATCTAGTTTTTAGGATTTTCTGTCTGTTTTCCATCTGCAATAACCATAACATTTTTGACGGCATAAACCTTAGTCTCACCCGTGACCATGTTTGCGAATAAGCATACGAAACATCGGTAACCAAAAAAACAACATAAAAGCAAGAAAAGTCAGGGTAAATAGTTTTATAGTATATAGATATAGTATAGAAATATACATAGTATAGATATATAGATACCAGAATACTCTCTTAAATATTCAAACCTGTATTCTCATATGAGAAAAAAAAGGCGTCGTTATTTATTTTTTAATATAAACATGCAATCTTATCAGGCACATGGCTCATTTGCGTGTCGCGACATTTATGAAAAATACCACCCATTATTCTCGAGCATGTATGAAATTTATCAAACAAGAGATGAAAATGCAAAGAAAAGAAATAAGAATTGCTATTAACATCGATGTTTATTAGAATTGTTATCACAGTGTTATTATAAACTAGCGACTCACCCTCACTTCGCTTCGGGTTCGTCCCTAGACAAAAACAAATCTATCCCACGGGAACCGTACATTTTTCCGGGATGATATATAACCTAAAGCCTTCCTCAGTTAACGGGTTATCTAATGCAAAAAGAATTTTTCAAATCGGATTAGTAGTTCCTGAGATTAGCGCGTTCAACCAAACAAACAAACTCTTCAGCTTTATTATATTAGTATAGATGCGAAAGTTTGTATGTATGTATGTTTGTTTGTCAATCCTTCATGCTAAAATAGCTGGACGAATAATAAATAAATAAATACGCTACCGCTACGCTACAAACATTCGTGCTCATCACACAAATGAATCCTTCCAGCGGGACTCGAACCCGCGACCTCTGGCACAGCAAATAGGGGTCACTACAAACTGAGCCAAATGTATCGTTAAACCAAGCTAACAAATAAGCTATATCTTGAAGTAAGACAGGCTACTGTTAGTAATAAAAGTATGCAAAAGTTGCAAAGCATTAAAAATTATTACTATAAAAGATGCCTAAAGACGCACTTACCAAAGCGATGGTAAGTCGCTAATACGTAATATGAAAAACCAACTTTTTATCTATTTTTGGCTTCTCTTACGCAATAAATCGATAAAAACATCTTATGTTACTTAGAGAAAATATAGCTTTCTGTCAATGAAAGAATGCTGCTTCTATTCGTAGAAAAGCTATGATTCTATTTTATCTGCATTCTCAAGCAATACCGTATAAAGCATATAATGACATATGATTATTTTGAAGTATATGCACTAATAGTATTCAAGTGTGCATGTGGTAATTACATCTAAGCAAAAAAGAACGTAATTTTAGTCTTTTTATGTGATCACATCAAGAACTTATGTAATACTAACGACTCATCCTCGCTCCGCTCGAGTTCGCCCCTAGTTACGTTTTAACGTTTAGCTCAGAGATGAGACATTTTCCCGCAGTAAAAAGTATCCTGTATGTTGACCCGGATAACCAGCTATTATCATATCAAATGTCGTCAAAATTTGTCCAGTGGTTTTTTCGTGATGCGGTTACAGACAGACAGACATACAGACAGACAAAAATTTTAAAAACTATAGATTCGACCTCTGTGTTTTTGTAATAATGTCTGTTTCAATAAGATTTTCCAGAAAATATTTAATGTACAGATTCGGCTTAGTTAGAAATTTATTATGTGTATAAATGTAAATTTCACTTATCCTAATCTATGTACTATAAATAGGCAAAGACAGAACAGTTCAGTGCCTTTTTATCCTCTGCTTGTCAACTTTTATTTTATTTTTGTTTTATCAATAAAAAAAATGGAAACAGTTTTATAACATAGTATACACTAATAGAAATAAACACACGAAGTGTGTATCAATAGAATAATTTTATAATTGCCGACAAAAATTTAATATTAAAAACCATAATTTTCGTCACATTTACATTTAATTTAACGTAAAAATAATATTTTACACGCTCGATAACGAGTGTAGCACGTTACGTTGTAGGTACGGTGTAAAAATGTTACCTAGTTGACCAGTTTGCAGTCGCAGCTCTCAATTACGATGAAGTGCTTTAACATAACTACATAACTTTATTACAGGCAAGTTCTTTTTGATGGACCAAAAGCGTTTTACTTTAAATATTTTTACGTATAGAATAAGTTTTGTTAGAAATATAAAAGTTTATACAGAGAAAATAATGTCTTAACTAAATATTACAAAGATTAAAAAATGTCGGTTCATTGTTAAAATCCAGAAGTTTTTTTTTCTGTAAATTTTTTTTTTATAATTTTTTTTTTGTTTCAAAATAATTGAATTACCAATAAAAACATAATCTAACTCGTCAATTCAGTTTAAACTTAAATAAACTTTTTTATTATCCGAAAAGCTTTTTCTTTGAGCTTTTACCATGAAAGAGCTTGCAAAACAAACATACAAGTAACGAAATAAACAACAATACCTCATATTACTATATATTTAATAACAAATAGCTATAATAGTATTACAATTTAATTTCGCGGCGCCCGACTCTGCCTATCTCGAGCTCTAATTGCGTTTTATTAAAACTCAAGCCAAGTGGAAATCAATTAAGGCACGGAAGCGTTACGTCAAGCATCCTACGTATACAAATAATTAATATACCTACAATCTACGTACTGGTACAAACATATATCAAGAAATTGATATGGGCTTTTTCTGAAATAACTAGCGTTCAACCCACATGACGCTCACGCTTGACGACTTTATTGGAAAACATTGAATTTTCTTTACTCTAGATACATAAATGTAATATGAATCTATACATATAATAAAATTCTAACTGAGTCCAATCTGCACATTAAATATTTTTTGGAAAATCTTATTGAAATAATCATTATTATCGATACAGAGGCCGAATCTATAGTTTTTAGAATTTTTGTCTGTCTGTCTGGGAACGCATTATGAGTAAACCACTGGACCGATTTTTAAGAAATATGGTATGATATGATAGCTGATTATCTGGGTCAACATATAGGATACTTTTTATTGCGGTAAAATACCTCATCTCTGAGAAATCTGTACCAAACATTTAAACGTAACGAGGGGCAAATCCGAGCAAAACGAGGGTGAGTCGCTACTTATTTAAAATAAAAAAAAGGGCGGAAGATGAGAATTCAGCTAGATTTTTGTATGCACATACTTCAATATCTTTATCTCAAATGAGCAATATAAACAAGGAAAAAATGCCTATCGTTAAAGTGGAATAATTACGTTTTAACTAAATTGAAGCCGGATACCATTTTCAACAATTCAAAGCATTCTCTAAATTCCTATCTAAAAATATAATTTAAAATATTATGACAGAGCACGAGTCAAAAATATCAAATATTCATATGAAATATAAGTACGAACCCTAAAAAGGTGTTAATGTTATCAAAGTGAGTCAGGCGTGCTCGTCGCTAATTGAACAACTGGTACTAATAAAAATTTATAAACCTACCTGACTGCACATTACACTGTATCTCATAAATATTTTATACTTTCAATTTAAATTAATGTGCACACACGAGTTATGTACGAGTGTAAATGAGATTTAAATAAATTTTTACTATAAAAAATGCTAGGTACAGCTATTTAAAAATAATTTTGCGTCTGTCTGTTTGATACACAACACAAACAATATAACACATTTTTTTATATGTAGAAATATCTATAGATTGACATAAAATGTAAAAATTTATATATTGTGTGAGTTTGTATATTACTCCTTTATAACGCTCGAACGGCTGGACAAATTTGGAAAAAATTTAGTATAAAAACAATGAGCTGGACTGGAGGAACACATATACTGTTAAGCATATAGGGGGGTACTCGAGTCGATATTAATAAATATACTAAATATTATATTATGTACGCTGATATCATAGCTTCAGTAATATATAAGTAATTAAAAAAAACTATATTTTTCGGTTTTTTTTCGCTAATTTATTTAGATTTTTGGTTCCCGACGTTTCAAATACCTACTTTACAGCAATTACGGTCATGGGAGAGACGGGTCTCTTAGTGATGGAAGAAAAAACCGAAAAGATAGTTTTATTTAAAATACTAATATTCGCGTAAATCTCAGAAAGGATTAATAAAAAAAAACATTTTGCACAAAACAAAGGAGCAATATTTAATATCCTCTAACCTTTAACTGGGTATAATTCAAATAATATTTTGCTTTTATTAAAACCAATATTTTATATATAGCAAGCGACTCACCCCCGCTTCGCTCGGGTTTGTCCCTAGGTACAGTTAGTATAAATATAATATGTATGTATTATACACATAAACCTTCCTCTTGAATCACTATCTATTGCTGAAATTAAAATCCTTTGCATGTTTTAAAAGATCTTAACGTACAAACAGCGGGAGCGACTTTGTTTTTATGTAGAATATTTCACTCCGGTGTAACAAAAGCCGCTTTTTAACTAACCCCTGATTTCAACAGCCCTTTTGTTAATTTTTGGGAGCATTCGTCGCTTGTTATTCACCCTTTTGGAGTACCTCGGGACACCTGTTCATTTAGATTATATTAGACCTTATTATCTTGGACCTCCCAGCATCATTCATAGTGGTTATCTAAGTTAAATTTTTGACTAAATTTTAACTAACCCAGTTATTTTAATGTATATTTGACTGTTGCCATTAATTTAAATTAACTGTTGTAGTTATTTTATTATTTGACTGGAGTACAAATATTTGTGCTCATCACACAAATGAAGCCCCAGCGGGAATGGCACCCGGGATTGCTGGCACAGCAAGTAGGGTCACTTCGAACTGAGCCAAACGTATCGTTAAATTAGATTTATAGAAATAAAATAGAATTTAGAGTTAGTCAGAAAAATGGGTAACTCAGGAAAAGCTAAAAGGGTTTTTGTATAGGCCTCAAAGAAATTTTTGAAATTTTAACAGGGCAACTTGAGTTAAGTCAGTTAGTTTATAATATTAAGTTATTTCATTAATTTTATTAACCTAAATGTTAGATAAGGAGGTTAGAGTATTTTTTAAGTTATCATCCCCTAATGTTTTAAAAACTTCCGAAAATCGTTAATAGCAAAGAAAGCTCGTCAGAAACTGTGGCTTTCAGAACTTATTATATGAAAATTATAAAGGAACAAATCAATAAAAAATCTTAATCTCTTTCTTAAGCTCTTGCTTTAACTGTTAATGTGCTGGATATGGAATCTTGACAGTTTAATACACACAAAATACAGTTATTTTATGTTATAATAATAAATTCAATCTTTATAAAGATGGAATATGAGTCAGTACGAATAATACCATTGTTAACATTTCGTATAAATTAGCGCAGTGGTAACGCGCTCACTTGGGTAACCGAGTGAAGTGACTTCCAATGTTGGGTCTCCCACCTCTTATGTTCTCATGTGCAAATAATCTTAACATGATTACCATTTGTTTTACGTTCTGATCTACATGTGTGAGAAAACCTAGCAAGTTTTCGAAAGACATGTGCAGCCTCCCAACCTGAACTTGGCTAAGGTGATGGATTATGTCCTGGTCCCGCTCGCATTGAAGGGAGGCCCGTGCTTAGCTGTGGGACGTGTTGCTTAAAATACGGCTCCATCATCAAACCAGTTCTATAGAGTCATATTATTTCATCAAGTGAAGTTACATGAGTATACCAGCAGCAGCTTACTCACATGCCAGTGATTAAAAAACAAATCATATATTGAACTGGTAAGACAGACAAACATATAGATGAAAACTTTATCAAAAATTACAATAATTCAAGCAGACCCAAAAAATAATATACATTAGCCCGTATTTACATATAGGTATGTCAGTCACAGTATAGAAGTGTCATTTTTAACTTTACGATTTATGCAAAACAAAGTGTAGTTCTAAAGACTTAAGGACAAAAATAAATCAAACAAAACTTTTTTATGGTTTTTACAGAGTGGTTAATGGTACAATTTATAAAGAAAAGTTAAACGATCGTGTTTTTTGAAGATTTTTCAGTTTAAATATTTCATTACTTTTAAGTTCTACGAAAGCTAAATTGCTGCTTGTAAAAATTTTTCGAAAACTTCATCGAGGAGTGAGATAGCTCCATTAAATTCTAACAATTTATATTACATATACTGTAAAAACTAAACTCGAATGTATGTTTTTCTTTATGTTACAGGATATTGTTGCCACTTGTGAGTCTATTCTAATTATTTTTTATATATGAATAGACAAAGACAAAATAGTTCAGTCCCTTTTCCTCTTCTGTTTGATAACCGATTTGTTTTTTTTTTTGTTTAGTATCTATGTATTTACGAGCTCTAGGATAACATTCCTAAATGTACCAGAACTTCAAAATAACTATACCATTTTTAAGGATGATCATTTTTAATTAATTAATTTATATTTTATACAGGACCACAATTGGCTTATTAACATCCACTTTTTTTTTAATTTGGCAACATCTAAATATAAAGGACTCTACGCGAACAATATGTTGCCATATTGAAGAGTATACAACAAATAGCAATAAACATAAAAATAAACGCAAAGCTCGTAAGTTTTGAGTGGGCATAGAAAATTCATTTGTGTAGCGCGATTTCTGAGGATCTTGCCCAACCCTAACTTTAATCCGCGCTTTTGATTTTTGTGGTCTAAGTCAATAGCATTGAAATAAACCGATTTTGGATATTTGCCTGCAATACTACGAGTAAATATTCAACCATTAATTCACCACCTGGCAATATTTCTTCTATTGAATGATCGACTCAAACTAGATTTCAAAACGAATGAAATAGTTTTTTTTTTTTTATAAATATGTTGGGACATTAACACACAGCACCATCCAGTTCCATGGTAATCTCCGAGACTTGTGTTATGGATATCAGATATACTACGTATATTTATTTACATAGTATATCTGATACACTACGTATATTTATATATATAACTTTAAATACATACCTACATATTATAAATATAAACAGCCATGACTGGAATACAAATATTCTCCCTAATCACACAAATGAATGCGGGTCGTAAACGTTCAATGTCGATTTTTATGATTAAATTATAAAAATCGATGTGTCTATGTATGTTCCGTATGGACTCCAAAACGACTGAAGCGATTTTGATAAAATTTTCAAGCGATCTTCAGATTAGCTCAACGAGTGATCCTGTGAAGTTTGGTAGCGATCGGAAGTTTGAACGCGGGTATAACCGCAATATACACATTTTAATTTAAAATAAACATTTAAATTTAAAAAATATTAGATTCAGTTATAAGATTTTTTCCTTTACACCACAGCTAGAGGGTCTCATAAATATTTTATAAGCTCTTAGCGTGCGTTCGGGGGCGTTTTTGTTGGTAAATAGATTGCCCAGGACATGATGAGTCGACCGCCTCTGTCATCAAACCTATTGTGTCGATACAATATGTGTTAACGTGTCATTGACGTAATTTATCGATTTGAAATAGATAAATTTGTATAATCGTTTTAAGTTGTTGTATTCATATAGGATTGGTGATGATAAGTATGCCTTTAATGATATTTATTGGAGTGAAAGAGACGTGTGATGTGATTTTAAGAAAAGAACATAGGATAGAATGGAAAAATGGCGTCGTAACGATATGCGTCAACGATGTTTTATTTTATATCTTCAGATAGTATAATGGATTGTATTTTCTAGTGAGAGCCTAATATCTTACCGATCTTAAAATAAGTTCGGAAGTATCTTTTTTTTAATGTACATTATATGACATTTTTGAGAAATGCTAAGCTGATTTTGCATGATACTTTGTTAAACAAATAGGAAAACATCATAGATAGTTCCATATAAGTTTCAAAAAAATATTTGGCTTCTAAGGATATTTAGTATAAGGGTATCTTTTTAGTAAAAGTAATTAATTATAATTAATAATATAAAATACGTGAGAAATGCTTCAGATTTAGCATATTAACACAATAATATATTATTACTAGCAGAACCTACGGTTACGTCAGCGTTCCATCTACAAAAAAACTCATTGGCTTTATGTTACATAGCGACTCTATTATGCTGTTCATACAAAAATGCTAAAATCGCTATTAAAAATGGGGGGTGGGTGTAGGAGGGTAAAACAATACTTTACGACCTATTCTCATACCTACCAAATATACAAAAAAAAAAATCATTAAAATCGGTCGACATGTTTCAGAGGAGTGCGACCACAAACACCGTGACACGAGATAACTATATATTAGAAGATGAACTATATTACAGCAATACTTTAATAAAAGCAATATTAATAAACTTTACTAATATCATACCAACGACATAAAGTAAGGGTTTCATCAAACATGTAAAATTTTAACCTATTATATGTATTTAATTAAGATATCTTCATAATAAGTTAGTGCTGGGTTTGAATTGTGGTTATGTAAAGCAATAATAGAACGATCCCTTAGTCTGCCTTCTGTTGGGGATGTACTAAACATTAATAAATAAGTAGAGTTAACCGATTTTGTTCCATCTTGCAGAGACTATGGCTAGATTGACGACAGGATTGTAGATGATAGAAAACTTAAAAAAATATATAATTAAACCTAAGAAGTATTAAGAAAAATAATTTTAAAATATTCGAATTTGAGCTCATTTGTAATGGAAAAGCAAAAATTTGAATGTGTGTTTGCGTATATTTGTTACTATTTCAAGTTTAAGCTGCTGGTAACGTTAAGGACCTAAGGGACCTAAGGAATAACAAGAGCGAAGCGATACATCTAGTTAGTACAATTTCTTAAAAAAAAAAACGTGTGTGTGTACTTATGTACGCACGTAAGAAGTTATACTTCTTTGGCGTAACAGAACAAAAATAGCTAAAGATTTCATCCCGCATATCACAACTCTCTGTTTGTAAACGGAATGCAGCCAACATCATGTCGCTTTCAGCTAACTTCGTCATGCCGCTTTTTGGCTGTCAGTGTGCGCGCGCATCGTAAAAATGTTACTCTCATAATTTTTTCCAAACGTGCCAATAGAAGTAAGGTTCAATAATCATTTAATCAGATCTGAAACCCTAAATAAACCTGTTCCGGAACATTTCGTCTCATTTAAAAGTTAGAGTCTAAACTTAAAGAAGCTAGAGAGAGATCATCAGACTAAGAATCCGCTTAGGCTCAGAAAACCGGTTAAGTGTCGGCGAAGGCTGTAAATATTTTAGCACCGCTCTAGTTTCACTCAAGTAGGTTAACCCTATGTGACTTTTGCCCTGCGTCAGTCAAGCGTGACTCGAACGCATATGAAGTCTGAAAGTTGAGGCAACGAATTAATGTACGTTATTTTTTTCTACTAACGAAGTTCTCAAAACTAACGAAGTGCTATTATTATGTATATATATTATTATGTATATAGTCCATTTGTTTGATGAGTTTTATTGAAAATAGTTTTTAGGGTTCCGTACCCAAAGGGTAAAACGGGACCCTATTACTAAGACTTCGCTGCCCATCCGTCTGCCTGTCTGTCACCAGGCTGTATCTCATGAACCGCGATAGTTAAACAGTTGAAATTTTCACAGATGATGTATATCTGTTGCCGCTATAAGAACAGAAAACATAATAAAATAAATATTTAAGGGGGCTCCCATACACCAAACGTGATTTTATTGCTCGTTTTTGCTCGATATTGATAACGGCAACAGGTAGACGCTTGAAACATTCACAAAATATTTAGTTATATATTCACTTTAAAAATAAATAATTAAATTAAAATAAACAAATATTTAAGTGGAGCTACCATACAGCAGACATGGTTTTTTTGCCGTTTTTATAGATAATGGTACGGAACCCTTCGTGCGCGAGTCCAACTCGCACTTGGCTGGTTTTCTTTATTCTAATTTAAGTGTTTTTTTTTGTTTTTAACATTATCTATGTATATAAAGTACCTACTAACTTTTAGATGTTGCTTAACTATATTATATAACTAGCAAAAAAGCGGTGCTTTAGGACGGCTCGCGAAGTTTTCTACTAAGTAATTTTGAAGGCAGTTTATTAAAGAGAATAAACTTTTAATTTATTAATAAGTCATACGACAAATCGTTTTTATTCATTTCTATTTCATCCAAATAATAACGATCTATAGAACTAAGAAGTTTGTTCGTGATTCTTAATGCTGCTAGTTTTAGCCAAATATAGATTTTCTCATAAAGATTTCTTCTTGTTTTCTACATTTGAACATATATTAGTTTTTAATACTACTTAATCTATAATAAGGGACTCGTTTTTTTAACGCTTTTACTCTTGAAAACGCTACATATGTTAAACCAATAGATGTATCTTTATCCCCAATATCTACAACAGCTCTATCTAATGTTAAGTTTTGTGACTTATGAATTGTAATCGGGAAAGCTAATTGACAAGTTATGCTCCATTCATACTATAAAAGTATTCTTTTTAGTTTTCTTACAGATGGTGTTAGTAATAGAATAAAAATCTAATTAATGAAGATTGTTATATCTTCTAAATTTTCTTTAAATGTGGATAAAATTTATTTATTATTGATAACATAAATATGTCTAAATAGACATGTATAGAAAATGCTATGTCAAAGCCCAAACCTGAAAGTGTGATAGTTTCTTAGTAAAGTGTACCACAAAAAAGCATAGATTGTGGGATAGTGCAGGGCTCGCTTCGCTAATGAACTTTAAAACTTCTGAAATTTTCACATACAGTATGATTAATCCTGGCAAATATTATTAAAACAGATCCGTAGTCATGAAGTTAAGTAAAAGTGAAGTAGAAACTAAAAATTTCGCATAACATTTTACTCGAGTCTCGCGAAGTACGTCGACGAAAAGTAACGCATATTAATTAAGGATAGTGTAGATTTCTATTAGTAAAAAGTTTTGAGAGTTAAATTTTAATTCCAGAGAATATTCTGACCACATTAAGGAGAAAATTCAACAACACGATGTTATAATTTTCATTTTTCACCATAAAAATATATAAAAAAGAACCCAATTAGATAACGATGATGGCCTTCTAATCTCTTTCGGCTACGGGCTAAGAAACGACAATTTTTTTTTTATAAGAAGCAGTCATGAGGACAGCCGACAGAAGTGCAAACTTAAAACTATAAACAGGTGTTATTTTTGGATATTCAAATTAATAATTGTTTGATCTTAAATTACAATTTGTAAATCAAAACTGATTACGTTTATCTGGTTTTGGCATCTATCGGCACTCTGAGTGTTAGCGTCAACACGTCACGTGACCATGTCGATGACGACTTACATGAATTTACTCCCAATCCAAACCTGCCTATAGAAGTTTTCACTTCAAAAACTGTGCAAAAGATAATATAGTAAAGCGTATGTACATTCTATTCCTATTACTCTCAAAGTCCAATGATGACAATTCGATATGAGCCGTTAAGCTCTGAAAAACCGGACTTTCACTGAGAGAAAAAACCAATAATTCAGCCCGACTCGGGAGTGGAACCTAGGAACTTCAGATCTACAGCCGTACACACTTGCCACTCATAGACATAGAAAGTGGACTAAGTGTTTCTTTGCTAACCGTCATCTAAAAATAGCGGACAGGCGCGGCACACAACGTATGTGCGGCCAGAAGTCTTCTTTATTAATTGAAATACAATTAATGAAGATACATGGTCATATATATATATATATATATATATATATATATATATATATATATAACCATTTTACATGCCATTTACAAATTCAACTTGTAATAAAACATATTGGCCGCACGTTCGCTTTCTCTCTTTCTAGAGAGTCGTCAATTTTATGAGTTACTCAGTCCATACTCTACGTCAACTACTAGACCGACGTGACAGTAAAAAAAAATCAATATAGTACAAAGCAAGCTATAACAGCACCCCATCTGTCAATTTGCCATTTTATTTCAGCTATAAAAAGCAGACCACTGAAATGTCACTATAACACATACATACACATAGATACTATAACACCTATCGATTTTATTTCATTTTTACGAGACAATCCGATTTTCGCACTAGTGGGAGCTTATTTACAGATAGATGGGCGCTCGATGGCTGCGAAATGTAATAAACTTCGTGTCATACATCGAAGAATAGATTTTCCATTATTTTATTTATATACGGTGGCGATAACATTATTTTTTTATTGGTTTACGTTTACAAATGTGATTTTCGGGAGAACGGTGAAGCCTATTTCGTATATAAGATTTTTTTTCAATCTTAGTCCTATATCTCAACATTTAATACTAACGAGAAAAACAAGAAATAATCTATCCCACGGGAACCGTAGATTTTTCCGGGATAAAAAGTAGCCTATGTGGTATTCTGATGTATGAGCTATGTTATTATAAAATTTCATTAAAACCCATTCAGTAGTTTTTGCGTGAAAGAGTAACAAATATCTATACATACAGACTTAGCAACTTTGGCATTTATAATATTAGTAAGATATTTATGCGAAAACATGTTTGTTGGTTTGTCCTTTAACCAAACGCTAAGATGTTTTGATCGACTTCAGTGAAAAAGAAGCCTCAAATCTTCTGTAATTAATACCTTCTTCTAAGTCTAAGAAAATATTATTCTTTGCTTGAATTAAATCCAGCGATGTGGAAGTTAGACTAGTTAAGATAAATTAAAAAACAACTTCATCATACAAAAGACCCTTCAATGACATCGCATAAAAATGCGATAATACCGCTTACCACATCTAAATTTTTAATAATAATTTTTTGAAAACGTTTCTTCGCGAAACAGAATATTCGCTTGCTACACGTTCAGCATCCGAGCTATTTTTTAATAAATTCGCGCCCCACAAAGCGGAAAATTATCAATAATAAAAAATTCTCCGGAGAAACTCTGCGTTATGAAACTCTTTTGTTTCAACCGACCGTAAAGACCGAATGTAAAGACTAAAGAGGTCGGCTTCTTTGCTTTAAGTGAAATGCTATTTTTACTTCGCATTCATTACTTTAATGAATATTACGCAATTAAATTTATTTTAGACTAGCTTTCGATCTTGGTTTTTCCCACGTGGTATGTCGTTATAATGTGTTCAGTCCTTTTTAACATACCACTGCTGGGCACGGGTTTCTCTTCAGTATGAAAGTGATCATGTCATCGTCCATCACGCTGGCCAAATGCGGGTTGGCGGACTTCGTACGTCTTTTAAAAACTTGCTAGGTTTTAGCAGACATGCAGGTTTCCTCACGATGTTTTCCTTCAGTGTAAGACTAGTGTTATCATGTTGGAAATGATTCGCACATGAAAATGACAGTGGTGCGAGTTCGTCGATTTCAGCCCGCGTCACTCCGTTTCCCAAGCAAGCGCGTTACCACTGGGCTATTACCTCATATCGGTAATTTTACAGCTAAGCTATTAAACTTATATTATTTAGGTATAATGTAGTTTTGTAATACTGAAGAAAATTGCCAACGCCTCCAACATCACTACGCCGATCTCACTTATTACTTTTCACCCAAAAAGATACACTGACTTCAAAATAACTTGAAATATAATTATCACTTAAGTGGTGTTTCATGTAAAAGTATGTTAAATCTATACTAATAGTATAAAGAGGTAAAGTTTGCGAGTTTGTGAGGTTGTGATGTTGTAGGCGGTAATCTTTGGATCTACTTAACCGATTTAGATGAAATTTGGTAAAAAGATAGTTTGAGACACTGCGAAGGATACTTTTTATCCCGGAAATCATCCCTTAAGGGGTTGAAAATGGGGATGAAAATTTGTATGGGGAATCAACCTAGGGACGAATCCCGAGCGAAGCGAGGCTGAGTCGCTAGTTAAGTATATTTTGATTCTATTTGAATTTTTTTTCTTGAAATTTTCGTACATGACCATTCATGTAACCATTTACATTAGGCTAACCGTAATGTAACCAATATACATTACGGTTATAAAGACTTAGCGTATCTTACTAATATTATAAATAGGAAAGTTTAGATGTTTGAATGTTTGTTACTCAATCACGCCAGATGAAAGGCATAGAGATAGGTTACAGTACGTATAGTACTACTTTTTATCCCGAAAAAATGTCCGTTTTCCGAGAGATAGATTTGTTTTTGTTTTTCTAGAGGCGAAATGAGCCGCCAGTATACACATAAAGATACACAATGATTGAGTACGCCGTCCTTTATAAAGTCGGTCAAAAATTAGGTATATCAAGCGCAATCGTGGACGAAATGAAGTGTTAAAAAAATTACAGATCAACACATTAACGAGCTTTGTCTCAGTAAAAAATCTATAATAAAGAAGATCTAAAGCGTAACATTTAACAAGTGTTAAAAAAAGAACGGTGAGAGTAAACACAACTCCCATTTCTATTTAAACATCATCAGAACCGTTTGAAATGTTTAAGATAATGGTGGAATAGCAATTTTTCCAAGCACCTTTAAACGTTATTGGATATAAATTGCCCTACAAAGTTGTAGCGAGGACGTGACGAAGCACTTCATGTAATAGTATGTTACTACAATTTTGTACTACATACTACTAGTCTTGTGAGAAAATCGACATTCATCTTCGTCTGGTAGGAATTTTATATTTTTATTTTTCGTTAAGTACGCTACAATAGTGGTTTCTAATAGTACTAGCAGCTCACCCTTGCTTCGCTCGGGTTCGTCACTAGGTACGTTTTAACGGTTAATATGGACTATATTATATTACTGCTCGCTCCCATAGCATGATGATATATAACTTATAGCATTCCTCAATAAATGGGCTATCTAATGAGAAAAGAATTTTTCAAATCAGATTAGTAGTTCCTGAGATTAGCGCGTTCGAACAAACAAACAAACAAACTCTGTCTCTTTATAACATAAACAAAGATAAACTATTTAGTATACAAATTGTATAATGGTCCAAATCTCTGCCTTATTCTAGTTGTAAATAACCTATGAATGAATAACGCAATATAAAATATGCACATATTAATTTTTATATGTATAACTTACGTTTATATTTCACCAAAAGTTCAGATGCAAATCGGCTTACCTGAAAAAAAAAAATAAATAAAACTACTAGTATCGTTTCAGATTTTTTCACGGATTTATTTTGATTTTTGGTTCGCGAGGTTTCGAATGCTTTACAGCAATCATGGTCACGGGAGAGACTAAGGTATTAGACATATTATAGATAGACAGTGCCAGTCATCTATATATCATATATATATATATATATATATATATATATATATATATATATATATATATATATATATATATATATATATATATATATATATAAAAGAAAGTCGTGTTAGTTACACGATTTATAACTCAAGAACGGCTGAACCGATTTGGCTGAAAATTGGTAGCTTAGAACCAGGAGACGGACATAAGATACTTTTTATCCCGTTCAAAAGAAAGAAAGTAAAACTTCAAAGAGAACACAATTCACTATAAAACGCGGTAAAATAAAAACGCATCTGACATGGAATAACAAAACGCAAATGACAGCTGAACGTAATTTTGTCTATAGTTAAGTATTACATCAGAAAAATTCAAAAAAATATATTAAAATTTACATGGCTAACGCTGGCAAAAAATATTTTAAGCATCTATGTAAAACGTATCTAGCGACGAACCCGAGCGAAGCGAAGGTGAGCCGCTAGTTTTGAATAATTGTGGGTAGGTGCTTAAATTGATTACGCGAACGAAACTTTAAGCAAAGGTTAGTATAAAACAAATTACTATTCAATTCAAAAGATCAATATAAATGATGAATCTAACAACAAAAACATAGCAACGGTTTGTTCAAAGTTTGTTTAGGCAAGGCAGCATAGTTTTGAAACAGTCTGAGCTCGAATGATCTATTTAAACGTACTTCCGTAATAACAAACATTTTACAACTTGCATTTTACAATGAAAACATTTCGTTCAAAGGAATAAAAATTTATATTATAGTCAAAAAGACAAAAGTAAATATTTAATAAGAAAATATATAATAATTAATATTATCATGAACATAAAATTGATGTACTAGATAGGTCATACCCTAAACCTAGATCCAAAAAAAAATTAGGTCTTCAAAATGTTGTATTTAAATCTATATGAATATTTAGAAAGGTAACGTGTTGTAATATATTTTGTTTTTTAGCTTGTTTATTTCAGAAGTTAGATATTAGTCTAATTTTAAAAAAAAGTATTTTACAGCTTAGGTTAGATATTTATTGAGAATAGTTTTACGCTATTTAGAGTAAAACATTAGTACATAAATAAAATATGTGAGCAAAGCCGCGGGTAAAGCATTATATGCGTAAAGTATGGACTGAGCAACTCATGAAATTGACCACTCTCTAGAAAGAGAGAAAGCGAACGTGCGGCCAATATGTTCTATTCCAAGTTGAATTTGTAAATGTAATGTAAAATGATTATATATGTATATATATATATATATATATATATATATATATATATATATTATAATGTATATGTATAGACGCCCAGACGAGACGAGAAGCCTTGGTAGCTTGGTAGCCCAGTGGTAGCGCGCTTACTTGGGAAGCCGAGTGAAGCGGATCCAAATCTCAAGTCTCGCACCTCTGATATTCTGATATATTCATGTGCGAATCATTTCCAACATGATAACCACTTGGCTTGCGGTGTAGGAAAACATCATGAGAAAACCTGCTTGTCTGAGAGTATTTAATAAGTTTTCGAAAGACGTGTAGTCCGCCGACCCGCACTTGCCCAACATGGTGGACAAAGGCCTGACCAGGGGGTCAGGCCTTTGTCCACCATTTCCCTTTCGTATCAAAGGGAGGAGAGAATACACAAACTACCACTGTCTCCTTTTTTTGAAATCCGTCAAAAAATATTAACTGCCGAGTAATAAATGCGATAATTTACTAACAACTGATAATGATAATAAAAAATAACTGAATATGCTGTCCACTTTTCCAAATTCCACATCAATCGTGTGTAAAAGAAGCCGTAGGCATTCAACGTCACGTACTCCCGTAGGGACGCCTGTTAAATCCTTATTTGCATTTATGAATACTGTATGTACGTGCGTTGATTTGACGTCTGTCTTGCTTTTTAGGTGGATTTCAACATGATTTGAGGGTACGTAATGGAAAGAGAAATGGAGGAAAAGATTTTTCTTTTTGAATGTTATATTTAAGTATTTTTGCGGTTAGGTGATTTATTGTAGACTAGCTTTTAGCCCTGGTTATACCCGTGACTTAGTGAGAATCAATAATCAAAAAATATACTATTTATTGATAACACTAAAGCTCGTCAATAGCTTGTAACGACACGTTTGCCTCAGTTTGTAGTGACCCTGCTTGCTGTGCCAGCGGTTGCGGGTTCGAGTCCCGCTAGGGGCATTCATTTGTGTGATGAGCACGAATGTTTGTACTCCAGTCATGGGTGCTTATATTTATTTATAATATGTATGCATTTAAAGTTATATATGTGTAATGTATCAACTATCTGGGATTCATAACGCAAGTCTCGTAGCTTACCATGGAACTAGATGGTACTGTCTGTTAATATCTCAACATATTTATTTATTTATTGCGATTAATGCAATACAGCGCGCTGACAGACAGACGGACGGAAAGCGAAGGTTTAGAAACAGGGTCCTGTTGGCACCCGTCGGGTACGGAACCCTAAAAATGACAACTTATTTAAATATATTTAGCGATACCTAAACAGCATACTTTCACGAATAATTAATCATATTTTCGGCCTTTCTTTTAACTTTTCATTGCGAAATGTTTACGATGTCATAATTATAATTAAAAATGTATGCTTATGCCGTAATCTGATGGAACAAGCTGGAATAACACAGATTTCACACGCAAATAGACGCGAGTGGTTTAACGATATTTTATGATTTTTTAATGTGTGTACCGTGTCGTAAAACTCTATGCTACAAAAATAAAATCTGGTAGGTATTTTTTTGTTAAAAAAGTGTTTTTTTTTTTTTACTTATACTTATGTATTGAATAATAATACATATTAGTCATGATGAAATATAACATAATTTTTAAAATAAATAACAAAAATGCTCACACTACAGCTAACTATGGCTTTTTAACTAATATCTTTGTCGTGCACTAGAATCGAACCTGTAATCGCAGTTGAACGATTGCTATGAAAATTGCCGTATTATGTACGTACTATATATTAGTTTTAACTTTTAAATAATTATAAAATTTAATAATTTAATATAACGATACAAAGTCTGGTCTCTGAAGACAATGCAAAGGTATTCAAGGAAGTCCTTTATGAAGCAAGTGACTTATTTCGACGAAATTCCCAACTTAGAGAAGCTTTGTAAACCTCACTATCGCATTTAAACTTGTATATGCCTGTAACATTGTCCACCATCTTGTAAAGCTTCTTACTAAAGCTTTAGTAACTAATCAGCTGGTTTTAAGATCTTTAATCCATATTAATATTATAAAGAGGAAAAATTTTTTTGTTTGTTTGTACCGAAAAAGCTCCGAAACTACGGAATCAATTTAAATGAAATTTAGTAAAAGATAGTTTGAGACCCTGGAAAGGACATAGGATAGTTTTTAATTCGGAAATGAAAATGGGTATGAAAGTTTGTATGAGGAAGCAATCTAGGGACGAACCCGAGCGAAGCGAGAGTGCGTCGCTAGTTTAGATATATATAGGATATAGGATATATATACGATTTTTTCCAGAAATCTCCATTAGGATCTATTTCTTTAAGAAATAATATGGCAATTTGTTAACATAACCAAATACCTGATTTGAATACCTCCTTGGTACATTATCGCAGCAACAAATTTTTATTTACGTGATTTTTTTTTATATAAAGGTAATAAGTGTCATATGATGTTCTTTCTAGAGTGATAAAGTAGTACATCATTATTATTTACGTTGAAATGTTATTCAATATTTTGTTAGTTAGACCGTAACTAAGCGGCTCTTAATGCCTCTTATACCGGCAAAGAAAATGATTGTTTGATATATAAATATTATTCTCAAGCGGGAATCGAACTTGAGTCTTCTATTAAAGTAGGCTATAGTATAAAACATTGCCATAGAGTGAGTGAGAGCGATCATTTTAATATCACGTACAATTTAAAAATATCTTCAAATATAAATTGTTATTTTAAAGAGAATAATGTCTTAATATTGACTTTTTCCAATAATAATCGCCAGCTTGTCTTAATAAATTTTTCAATGGAGAACTTGTTCGAACTTGGCACTATGAGAGTGTAGTAGGTATGAAATATTACCGAAGATTGTTGATAAAAGTTTTCTGATTTCAGAAGCAACTAAGTAGTTTCCACTTAACTCAATTCCGTATTTTCTATCAATTTTACCTTTCTATTTTTCCTCTTTATTGTATACTAGCAACTAACCATCGCTTCGCACGGGTTCGTCCCTAGTGAAAAACAAAAACAAATCTATCCCACGGGAACCATACATTTTTTCAGGCTAAAAAATAACTTATGTGCTATTCCAGACTATAATCTATCTCTGTGCCAAATTTCATCCAGATTCGTTCAGCCGTTCCGGCGTGATTGAGTAACAAACATCCATTCAAACTTTCGCATTCACAATATTAGTAAATGGGATGGATTTATGATTACTAAGATGGCCTATAGTTTCCAGCCATTTTTTAGTTAATAAAATTAAAATAAATTTTAACAATCAAGAATATATTGTGGAAGACACTCTCTCTTATAAAATTGACAGTATATATTTTTTAGACTGGATATGGCTTGCATTACACTACAGGACGTCGTAGGTTCATTCCCAAATGGCGAAATTCAGCATCAAAACTCATCTTAACAGTAAAAAGCTACAAAAACCCAAAAGTGCTTACTTAAAAAGACTCACAACTTTACATATTTTACGCATTAAGTTCATATTTCTCACTTATCTCGATAACACAAATGTAATTTTTGGTGTGTTCATTTATCACGGATGTCAAGCAACGCCGCGGCTCGACAATATATCAAAAACTAAATCAACCATTGGGCAAAGTGCCAAATGGGAATATCAATACAGGACAATGTGTCGCTGAACAGCGAGTCATAATTATTTGGTATTGGTTTTCAAGCTGTATGGATGAAAATATAGCAATCGTAATCATAACGTATTAATATTGTTGTTATATAAACAAAGTTATGTTCATATGTTTGTTTGTGCGCTTAGTTCTTATTATTGCTTATTTCGACGACATGTTTAGCTCAGTTTGTAGTGACCCTACTTGCTGTGCCAGCGGTCGTGAGTTCGAGTCCCGCTGGAAGAATTCATTTGTGTGATGAGTATAAATGTTTGCAATCCAGTCATGGGTGTTTATATTTATAATATAAATGTTTTTAAAGTTTTATATGTGTAGTGTACCAATCAACTATCTGGTATCCATAACACAAGGCTATTAGCTTACCATGGAACTAAATGGTGTGTTAATGTTCCAAGATATTATTATTATTAACTACATAATAAACTTTTAACGGTTTTATGTGTATAATATATAATATACGATATTGTATAAATATACAAGAGATTAAAGAAAACGAAGAGACTGTCTTTTGGTAACTCCTTTTATTGTTTTATTTCAAACTGCTTACACAATGAACTCGTATTAAGCAACTGAGCTGTCACTTTTCTTCTGGCTTTAATTTAAATTATTGAATTTTTAATAGTAATTTTTTGTGATAAAAAGCGAATATTTGACATTTTAAATTAAACAATTCGGATTTTTATTTTAATAAAAATACCCTATAAAATTCGGCGGTAATGTAGCTTCCTATTAGAGAAAGAATTTTCAGAATCGGATCTGTACTTTCAGAGATGGGGTTAATCTTACAAACAAACTTACAACTTCTACCTCTTTTTATTGTCACGTGCTACATATAAGTCAAAACTTTTTAAGAGACAATGTTTATATCATCTATTTTAATATTATAAAGAGGAAAATTTTGATTTTTTGTTTGTTTGCTTATATCGAATAGGCTCCGAAACTACTGAACCGATTTAGATGAAATTTGGTAATAAGATAGTTTGAGACCCTGGGAAGGACATAGGATAATTTTTATCTCGGAAATTATCCCTTAAAGGGATGAAAATGGGGGTGAAAGCTTGTATGGGGAAGCAACCTAATCACGAACCCGAGTGAAGCGAGAGTGAGTCGTTAGTCTCCATCTATGAACGGACGGGGATCTTACTAATTTGTATTTTGCCTTTTAATATTTTTTTAGGTTATACGCCATAATAACACTTATTATATCAAAATTAAAACATAGACTTTGTAATAGGGTTCAAACTACATACTTTAAATATGAAAACCTAAAAAGTAAACGAACATACATATATAATAATTATATAGTCTGTACGTGCAAACATAATTCATTTAATACGTCGGTCTCGTGTATTTGTTTATGTGCCTTAATCCCCATCAGTAAGGTTGTAGCAATTTGGCAACAAGCTTTAATCCGCCCTACATAATGACCGGAGTTCGAAATGAGTCTGAGGTTCGGTGAGGGACGAAGAGATAAATAGAAACTGAACGTTATTTATATGAGTAGAAATATTTTGAAACAACTTGTAGCTAAAGTGTCTTTATGAATATTTTGTTATTGCGATATAATATTAATTATTACACATATTGATATTAAAGTTGTTATTTGAGCTTTTTTGTTTTATTTTAAAAAAACTTTATTGTCACTAATTGTTACATATAGATAGATATTATATATTATATATACTTATTTTACCTTTTTTATTTATAATAACGGAATATATATGTGAAGATAAGATCAAATACTGAAATTGAGTACTTCCTCCTTTTTCGATAGCCTCTTTGTTAAACTGGGTAAGTGTAGGAGATATATATATATATATATATATATATATATATATATATTCGAAATCATAATATGATTAAGATAATTACGTTTTTATTAAGAAAGCAGGAATAACAAACGTACAAACACACAACACACAACACACACACACACACACACACACACGCACACGCACACGCACACACACACACACACACACACACACATACACTTTTTTATAGCAGTAACCCGATTACTATACGATATTATAAAACTTTTACGTTAAGAGATAAAACAAGTGGACCCAAAATCCAGCTTTTAGCAAGCGTGTAAGCGTTAGAACAATTTCGTCTACAGCGGTACTTGAATTTCAAATGTCAAACATGTTTTGCTTCCGTTAAGATTACTCTTGAGCTTTCACACTCGAGGTTTTCTTTTTAAATTCCTATTTATACACGTATTCCGCAAATGTGACTCATTCAAATATATTGTTTTGAAAATACGTTAAAATTAATTTACTCACTATGACGTAAGTATTGAATCTGTGAAAAGCTGTATATTAGGAACTAACTTGCCATTGCCACTAGGTCAATAGTGGCTAGCATGTACGACTACAGATTCGGAGGTCCTGGATTCGAGTTACGGGTTGGACGAAATTTAATTACTGAGTTTTTCTGTTGAGATATTCTCAGTAATAGCCTGGAGTGGGGAAGTTGGCAGTGTTTCACCCCCATGCCTTGGAGAGCACGCGAAGCCATTAGTCCTGTGCCATATCTCTCATCGGTGTCGAAGTATCGTCCCATTGGACTTTGAGAGTAAAAGGAAGAGAGAGTGCACTTGTGTCTGCGCGTACACTTGTGCACTATATTATCTCCTGCGCTAGTCTCAGTGAGATTGGCTGCCGCGGCCAAAGTTGATCAGGATGACATTATATATATATATATATATATATATATATATATATATATATATATATATATATATATACTATATACATAATATAAGATCATGTACACAAGACTCTCAATAGTGTTTTCTTTTTAAGCGATACTAGTTTACTTTGTATTTGAACACTCCTTGAGTTTAATAATGTATGAAATAGAAAAATATACGAGAGCCAATCACTTGAAAAGTTTGGATAAAATGGTATTAGGTGGTAAATGTATAGCATGGAGGGAATTTAAAACGAATAATACTAGTGTTCAACCAGGGGTCGAAGTTCAATAATCATTATTTAAAAGAGGAAAATCTATACATATAATAAAATTGTAACTGATCGCTGTCTGTACATGGAAGATATTTGAGAAAAACTAACAATGATTTTTAGTTTTTTTGTCTATTTGTCGGTTTGTCTGTGCGTTTGTGCGCGCTAATCTTAGAAACGGCTTAACCGATTTGGGCGTGGTATTCACTAATGTATTGTGGTAAGCTTCACTTAACATTTAGTATTTGTTTTATTTCAACCGGTTCCTAAATAAGAAAGTTATGTTAATTTAAAGAATCGTCTAGGGGCGAAACCGAGCGAAGCGAGGGTGAGTCGCTAGTAAGCAATATATGAATAGAATATACCTATCTATATAAGAAAAAATACGTAAGTACTGTTTCCAAAATGTATGTCGATACATATTACATATAATAATATTCTGACTGAGTCATCTTATTGAAATAGTCATTATTACCGATACAGAGGCCGTATCTAGTTTTCAGAATTTTTGTCTGTTTGTCTATCTGGAAATGCATTACGAAAAAACCACGGGACAGATTTTGATGAAATTTGGTATGATGATAGCTGGTTATCAGGGTCAATATATAGTCACTCTCGCTTCGCTCGGGTCCGTCCCTAGGCGTTTCTTTAAATTGACATAACATATTTATTTATGAACCGATTGAAGTAAAACAAATACTGAATGTTAAGTGAAGCTTAACACAATACATTGGTGAAAACCGCACCCAAATAGCTTAAGCCGTTTCTGAGATTAGTGCGCACAAACGTACAGACAAGCAGACAAAAATTCTAAAAATCTATGTTTTGAGTTCTATTGCGTTAATAAAGACCTCCATGTACAGACAACGATCAGTTACACTTTTATTACATTCATAGATGTCAAATATTCGCGTAAATCTAAGGAAATATATGATTTAAAGTAAAATCTAAATTGAATATATTAAATCATGACTGTAGTAGAATTTGGTTAAAATTATATCCACATTGTTTATATAAGGAAAAATGTACGTGATGAGACTTACTCATACTTTAAAGTTAAAATAGCTACGCGTCAGCTACATAACAGTTGTTATGTATAACATACATATGTTTTTGGCACCTTTTTCTCGTTACCAAATGAAAAGTTAACAAGTTGCTCACTTTAAATCCTCTCCTTACACAAGTTATGTAACCCAACACGTGGGCTATTTAGATACCTTTCTCGGAAGGATCTATAACTATAAATTGTATTGTCTCTTAAGAGATCCTTCTCAGCAGGATCTGTATCATAAACTATGCACATGTCAGATAATTAAAATGTATCATTTCTTTAGAGACCTTACTCAGAAGGATCTGTGATTAATTATAAGTAATGTAAATGTATGACAAGTGAGTTGTCCCTTTTTTTGTTAAGACCACACACACTTTCTCCCGTACTCATGAAATATATAAAACTGTAGAAAGAAGTGAATAAAGTGAGTTGCATTTGTCCTTTCGACTAGAAACGTTGTTTCATTACAACACACGTCCCGATAACATAACTGGCGCAGTCGGCAGGATCGCGTCTGTTGACATAAAGCTTATAGTCAGCTTAGTCATACCACGGTGTACTAGTCCAGGTAGACCAGTACCAACCGCGACGCGATTAACAAACCTGAGGTCGTGATCTGAAGAATTCGGTGCAATCAAACTTTTGCAGAAAGGCGGTGCAGCTCAATTAAGAGGAACACTTGAGGGGTAAGCAAAATTCTATTATATTCCCAGTTTCCTTTATATATCCTTTTCGAGTCCTTTTAAATCAAATTCTTTAATTGGTGTCTCAATATGAAAGTGGATTATTTTTTTAATTTTTTAAAGTTTATGTAAAGCGTAGGTAGTTCGTATAAAGAACAATGCCGCGTCAAAATTTACATTCGGTAAAAACCGACTATGCAATTATTGCATCGCTATTACCCACGTACGACGGTAATAGTAGAACTTTAAATTATTATATCAAATCGGTCGAAAAAGTTCTAGATATGATAGGGAACAGACAAGACCCATTCGTGGCTTGTTTAATAAGAAACAAGTTAACGGATAGAGCCGTTGAAGTATTGACATGGTGTGAAAACGCTTATACTTGGCCGGATATAAAAGATATTCTAATGAGACGTCTCGGTGACTCTAGGAATGAAGTAGAAATGATATGCGAGTTGATGAATTTATCAACGCAAGAAGACGATTTCGAAGCGTTTACGGATAAAATACGCGATTTAACATTGTCGTTAATCTGTTTAGATCCAACAAAACGAGAATATTTTGAAAAGTTAGCTATCTCAGTTTTGTTAGAGAATTTAAGTCCATATGCAGCACTTTCGGTGCGTATTGATAATCCAGATAGCTTAGAAAAATATATATCTATTGCAATACGCGAAGAAGCTAGGTTTGAAAAATATAAACAAGAAGCTGACGAAGATAGGCTTTATTTTGATAATTCTAATTTAAAAAATAAACAATTTGATACTAGTAATATTGAAAGTACTACACAAAACTCTAATACAAAAATATTAAATAATAATTCGGATAATATAACCAAAAATGAATCCATATATTATCAAAGGAAAGTTGTCGTTAGAGATTCTAATCGTAAAAGAAAAAATAAAAAACGTAAACTAAATGCGAACAAAGATGCGTCGCCTATAGTCAAATTGCATGCTCAAAACATTAGCCAAGCTCATTTGTTAGATTGTAAAACAAAAAAACCTAAATCTATAGGAGCCAATAAATATAATAAAAGTAAAGTTATAAGTCGAGGTAGCCAGGACAATGATAAGCAATTACGTAAAGAGGATCATAAACTGAAGACTATGCATAACAAAAGGCTAGTAAATAACTATTATGATTGTCGAAAAAGAACACGTTTTAAATTAATTAGACCCAATGGTTAGTTAGTAAATGTGACTTTTTAAAAATACATTAAATAATATGAATAGTTTTAATAAGATAAGAATCTATTATTCAAAGTTTTATTTACTATACCTATACCAATTCTTATACTTATTATTATATACTTTCATGTTTTGTTTTATCATAGGATCTAAAACTATTAATTTTAAGCGTACATTTTTCCCTAGAATAAAATGAGGGCTAATCAATGGATTAGGATCCATAGTTAAGGCTATAACTGGCAATTTGGATCAATAAGACGCTAACTATATTGAAAATGAACAAACATACAATAGCAATTTAATGGTTTAGATAGTATTTTAATAGTAAGTTTTGATTAAACAACTAAATAATAATGGAAATACTTTGAAGAAATTTGTAAATTTTATTAACTTCTACGTTATATACAATTAGAAATATGTTTACAACAAATTTATAGTAAAATATGTAGGTAATTTAGGCTATAGAAGCTATCAATTTTATATTTGAGATACCAATAATCTCCAATACTTTTATCATTTATGAATCCATCTATATTCCATTCCTTATGAGAATTATATCCTACTAATTCCAAAAAATCCTTCCATGATACTGGAATATATAGAATTAGCTAAACCACATGAGTCCTGCATGCTCTTCGCAGTCAATGAAGTTATCTGCACAAGAAATGAAGAAGGAAAACTAGCTTAAATCCAAGACAGAAATAATTAGCAATTAAGAAAAATATAAAATAAGAATTAATTCAAATAAGATTAAAATTTATCGGATAAGAAAAATCCCAATTGTTGGAACAAGGACAAGCTAGTATTGGTGGTTAGTCTGATAACTCGTAAATTAGAGGATAAGAAGAAGATCAAATCAGGCGTTTTAGGAGTACTCGTCGCAGCCTTCGTCTTCAGCACGCCTTTCTCTTAAGGGCGGAGGAGTTATGTAACCCAACACGTGGGCTATTTAGATACCTTTCTCGGAAGGATCTATAACTATAAATTGTATTGTCTCTTAAGAGATCCTTCTCAGCAGGATCTGTATCATAAACTATGCACATGTCAGATAATTAAAATGTATCATTTCTTTAGAGACCTTACTCAGAAGGATCTGTGATTAATTATAAGTAATGTAAATGTATGACAAGTAAGTTGTCCCTTTTTTTGTTAAGACCACACACACTTTCTCCCGTACTCATGAAATATATAAAACTGTAGAAAGAAGTGAATAAAGTGAGTTGCATTTGTCCTTTCGACTAGAAACGTTGTTTCATTACAACACACGTCCCGATAACATAACTCACAGAAACATTTTTTTTATTACAATTGTATTTATCAAATATATAAATATCTTATCGGCTCGACAGTTTTTAATGTTTTTCTTTTGTATGTTTGGTAGTATGAGAATAGGTCGTACAGTATTTTTCACCCTCCTACCCCCATCCTCCATTTTTAACCGCGATTTTTGTATTTTTGTTTGAACAATCTATGCTAATTTTATAAAGAGGTAAAATTTGTGAATTTGTGACGTTGTAGGGGGTAATCTTTGGATCTAGGTACTGAACCGATTTAGGTAAAATTTGGTAAGACAGTTTGAGACACTGGGAAGGGCATAGGATACTTTTTATCTCAGAAATCATCCCTTAAGAGGGTGAAAATGGGGATGAAAGTTTGTATGGGGAATCAAGCTAAGGAGCGAAAAGAGGGTGAGTGACTAGTATTATATAAATACATAGTGACGAACCCGAGCGAAGTGAGTCAAAGAGATTTTTTTTGTAGATTGAATGCGGGCGTAGCCGCTGGTTCTGCTAGTATATATACATATATAAGTAAATTGTGGGTGTACATAATATGTATGTACTTTGATACCTCATCACATTCTAATGTAATTTCAAACAAATTCAGGCAAAGAACAGCACTATTTGATAACGTGCAAATAATTTGCGAATTTCTAAGTTATATTTGATTTACAACCCTCAATTTCAATTATATTTACATAAGCTTATTACCCTAAAACCATTTAATATTTGTATTATATACGAAAATAGAAATTTGATGAGTTTCTATCACAACTGACCTCAGAATAGAAGCTATAAACCTTGTATATAGCCCTTTTTACTTTTATAGGCCATAGTCCACCACGCTAGTCAAGGGTTGGTGGACTTTGCATGTCTTTCGACGACTTGCAAAGTTCTCTAATTGATGTGTTTCTTTACCGTTAGAAAAGTGGTAATTATGTTAGAAATGATTCACAATTAAAGGTACCAGAAGTGCGAGATCCGGGATTCGCACCCGCAACACTCAGGTTCCCAGAGCATTGCTATTGGGCTACCACTCCCTAAATATCAACTAAATAGAAATCAAATATGCAAACAATTAAAAACTAAAATAAATCAGTTGTTTAATTATACAGAATAAAACATTGCATTAAGAAATCACAAAGGCGCAAATTCCAACCGGAGGGTTGAATTCTTTACATAACATCATAGTATGAATCTGAGGTCCATTTTATGCCATAGAATAGCTGCTTTAAGGTCTACAATACCCTGTTTACTTATATGTCGCTGTAAGTCTTCATTAAAATGCCTTCATATAAGAGTTCGCTTTGTTTCTCTCGAATGAGAGCAAGTTTCCCTCATTTCCTACAAACATCAAAATACCGATTTTAAAGTAAATGCGACCGGTCATAACCCGATATTACGTCTAGAGTATGTTTTCTTTTATGGCTTTATAGGTGTAATTAAAAATAATGGCGTAGTTTCGCTCAAAGATTTAATTTAATGAAATATCGACATATAATTTTACGATACGTTTGGCTTAGTTTGTAGTGACCCTACTTGCTGTGCCAGCGGTCGGGGGTTCGAGTCCCGCTGAGGGCATTCATTTGTGTGAGGAGCACGACCGTCATGAGTGTTTATATCTATATATACATAAAATGCTTTGTCCTGACTGACTGATCGATCAACGCACAGCCTAAACCGCTGGTCGTAGAAACGTGAAATTTGAAAGACGTATTCTTTATATGATGTAGGCATCCGCTAAGAAAGGATTTTTCTAAATTCATCCCCTAAGGGGGTAAAATAGGGGATAAAAGATTGTATGAAACTCTTAAATTCTTAACGCGAAATGCACGAAAAGTGGTGTTTAGCTTTAAAATGAAAAAAAAGAAATATATGTATTAAATTTTTTTCGAAATTTATCCCTTAAAAGGGTAAAAAGGGGTGATTAAGTTTATATGGGCAAACAATTATTTATGATCAGAATTACTTGAAACTTGGTATTAATGCTCTTCAGTACAATTATATAAATATTTATTTTAGCATTTTTTGAAATTCATCCCGTAAGGCTGTCAAATAGAGGATGAAAGTTTGTATGAAACTCTGTAATTGATGCACAGAAAATAGTATTTTCCTATAAAATGAAAACTAAAACAATACAAATATCTTTTCTTTTTCGAAATCTATCCCTTAAAAGGGTAAAAGGGGGCTATACTCTTTATACAAGGAAAAAATTGTTTATCATCAGAAGTACTTGAAACGTGGTATTAATGCTCTTTAATACAATTAAACAAACATGTATTGTAGATTTTTTTTAAATTCAGCCACTAAGTGGGTAAAAGTGGGCGGTGAACTTTGAGTTGTTATATATATTTAAATAGAGTAACATGGCTCAAGTTATCTGTAAGTGCACACCCACTGTGTGGGATATAAAGTAGAGAACGGAAATTATTCCGAAACCCAAGGAAAATTATGTATAACTTTTCGGCTGGCCACAGCAGCGACAACTATAACATAAATTCAATAGAAATTAAAACTGAGCAAATTTTTCATTCGCCACGGCCAAAAAGCTACGGCAAAATAAGAATGGCACTTCATATGTGTAATTTAAAAAAGAAGGAGAAGGAGGGAGACTGTAAGCTTCAGGTGTACATAGGGTCATGTAGATGTTAGCCTGTTAATATGTTAGTTAAAAAAACCCACATTAGCCGAGTTACAAAATTCTAAAGTCGTAAATATTGTATGCGATTGTATCATTATACTCTCTTCCTCTAACTTTGGAACGCTGGAGTAGAAAAATGTGCAAAAAACACAGGTAGTGGAGCTTGCTAAATCCCTAAAGTGTAAATTTATTTACAGAATATACGCTTAACATGTTTTAAGATACTGGATATTTTGAGTTACGATCGCTAAAATTTAATTTGTTTTCCATATATCTTTAAGAAACAATAAAACTTACACGAACTTAGTTTTGCAAGTAATAAAGTATGTATTACGAAAAAGTTTATTTTTTTCGTTGTTTGATCGCGGGCGAAGCCGCGGGTTCTGCTAGTTTATAATATGTATGTATTTAACGTTATATATGTGTAGTGTATCAACTATCTGGTATCCATAACACAAGCCTCGTAGCTTATCATGGAACTAGATGGTGTTGTGTATTAATGTCCCAACGTATTTATTTATTATTTATCTACTAATTATTTTGATGCGGCGTTTTTTGACACTAAAACGATGAAATTTGGTTAAGTTTTCACTAAATATTGTTAAGTTATTATTTATAGGAGTTATTTGTGGTATTATAAGTACTTGTATGAGCTTCAAACATCATATTTACGTGTTTTGTAAAAAAATATATGTGTCTTTGTCTCGACAACAATGAGTTTCAAATTGATGTTAAACATAATAAAATATGTCTACATCACAACAACGTTGGTTTTGTTATAGTTAGTTTAAGTTGGTCTAGTCCAAACTAAAACTTACAAAGCAAACGTTAGCATCGACTGTCTGCACTTCTCGTGAATTCGTTTATCACCACCCACTCCCACTGGAATTTCAACCCTACCCCAAAACATCAGAGTCCAAATTTCAACAAACTCATCCAAATATTCGAGATAACTCGAAAACCTCCACAACTTGTCGAACTAATACTCTTCTTACCTCAAAATGGCGAAAGTTGGGCGTAAGCTTTATTACACCGCAATCCATTTTCAACTTTAAAGTTCAACAGGTTGGATTCAAATTTGATCGCCAAGATATTAGCGTCGAGGACGATCTTAATTTAGTAAATTGTGTGAGAATGACAACCAATCCGCAATTTATTGTTGTAAATTCAAGTACGAAATACATAACATAGTGTAAACGTGGGTGTTGAATAAGCATTTTGGTAATGATAGTTTAACAGCTTAAGAGATTTAACTTATTAGACATACATTTATGTATAGTTATATCTTTTCTTATTCAGAACATAATTAGGGTAGTTTAAAAGTAAATATTATTGGTCAAACACTTGTTATGAAATCATTATTATTTCAGTCGAAGAACCTTTACTGCCGGACATAGGCCTAGGTTTTCACGATAACATCGTGCCATCTGCATCCAGTACATTCATTGTTAATTTTACCACGTCATCTATCCATTCATCCATTGTAAGAGGCTCATTCATATTTTTTCTTTCTCTCGACTCTTTACTCCATTCTAACATAAGTTCTACGAATCTCTTAACCACTTTTTCAGCTGTTTTTTGGCAAGCTATGTCGGTAAAATTCGTCGTTCTGGATATCTCCTCATTTCTGAGACAGTCTCGAACATAGCACTTTCTATTGCTATTTGAACTAACTTGAACGTTATAAAATAATATCAAACAAATAAGATATAGCAAATATAAAAATATGTTATAAATATTAATGGTTATTTGCGCAAGTTACTAAATTACTACTTTTGTGATTACCTAAATGAACTCATGAATATACATTTGTAATTTTAGGTTATACGTCTATGCATTTAGTAGTCTAATAAATCAAAGACACGTTGTAAAAAAGAAGAAACTGTTACAAAAGGATCTTACGAAAAATATCAATGTCATTCTTATTGATTTAATATCACTCCTATAGAGAGAAAATCTCTTTTTCAGATATTAAATTACACTCTTTTATGAAATTAAAAAGCTGAAGTTGAAGTTTGTAACAGTTGAAGAAAAAACACAATCCGTGGTCAGAGTTCACCAGAGCAAGAAACTTGGCAAAAGTTTGCTCGGTAAAAAATTCCGGGGTTGCAAAATTTTTTGTAAAATTGTATGTAGTTTGTGCAGGCTTTTGTTTGAGACTTCAGGTCGATGAAGTTTGAAACTGTTTAATTACTAGCCTCAAGATAATAAGCTACAAGCCCAAGAAAATGAAGAAAGTTTCTTACGATCCGGAACATGAGCACAATTAGTGTTTAATATAAATATTGACTAAGTTAAAAACAAAGCTGAGACTATCTTAAGTTGCAAATCATTACCAACTATTGGTTGTCCACAATTCTATAACGAAATCTCCAAACCATTTATTATTAAAACGAATCCTATTATTATGTTCAAAATTATCTTTAATCATTAAATCATTTCCCAACCAAAATCAATATAGACGACATCCCCTTTGAATTTCCATTTAAGTCAAAGAAGGCCACATGCCCATCCTTTTTATCTCGTGTCTATCAGACAGCTCGTTAGGACCCGCTGATACCATCCTGAATCGTAGAAATATACCGAAATGTTCTCGAAATTACAGACACCTTGTGAGGGGATCACAGAATTTTCACTCGAGTAACTAATTTCAAAGATTTCACAATGAAATTGAATTTGAATTGAAATTTGGACAATTTTGCGGACGTTAGAAACGATTGCGTCTATTTTTTATAACAATGGAATGTCTTTGGGTTTCTTTAACAAATGAGATCTCCCAATTTAAAAGGTGTGTATTTTTGGTCTGGATTAACATATAGAAGTAATCAATGGTACTAAAAACACATGTTATTCTTTATAAATTGATGTCTTATATATTTTAATTTCTTTATTAGGTATTTCATAACAAAAAACTAGATTTGATGAATTAAAGATAAAGATTTCTCATATTGTGTTTATTTCAAGTTTACAAAGACAGTCTCTACACAGAGTAACGAGACAGGATGATTTGCGAGAAACACCAAATTACTGGTCCCAAATCGATATAGACGTCCATTGTAAACACAAACAGTGAATTGACACTATTCCACGAACCTTACAAATAAGGGTCTAAAATACGGGGAAATGGAAGAAATATGAACATGCATAAAGCAAAATCGATCGTTAAATGATTGTATAAATAACGAATATTTACAATATATCTATATTAATATTTTCTTAGATTTACGCGAATGTTTGACATTTAAATAAAACTAAAGAGTCTCTCCCGTGACCATGATTGTTGTAAAGCAATCGAAACGTCGGGAACCAAAAATCAAAATAAATCCGCGAAAAAATCCGAAAAGATAGTTTTATTTAAATATATTAATATTATAAAGCTGAAGAGTTTGTTTGTTTGTTTGTTGAACACGTTAATCTCAGGAACTACTAATCCGATTTGAAAAATTCTTTTTGCATTGGATAGCCCGTTAACTGAGGAAGGCTATAGGCTATATATCATCCCGGAAAAATGTACGGTTCCCGTGGGGTAGATTTGATTTTGTGTAGGGATGAACCCGAAGCGAAGCGAGGGTGAGTCGCTAGTGTATGATAAATTTGATCTACTCGTAGTACGAGCTAGGGGTAAATTAATGAGATATACACAAAACATACTAACATACACAACATCAAGAGTTGAAACTTATTTCAAAAAATACTTTTAAACACTTACCGTTAACTATAATAGTAAGTGTATAAGTGAATACACTTATACACTTACTATTATAGTTAACGGTAATATTAAAGAAAAAATCATAACCCTCCTTTTGCTTCGCCGAAGTCGGATAAAAGGTAAGATAAGAATAATATTTTTAAACGACGTAATAAAATGTCTAAAGGGCGATTAGGTGTTAACAATAGAGCATCTGTAGCAACAGCGGGCACATTAGTCAAGTGAATGGGATTCAACAAAAAATACTTGTCGTTCAAGTTGCACAAAAAGGATCTTCATAATTTAAATTACATGGGAATAATAATTAGCGAACAATATAATACATATTCCGACATTTTAGGGTTCCTTACCCAGAGTCTAATTGCTACCCTCGATGTATAAGACCAATTTCGCACTTGACCGATTTTTATATCACTGTTCTTCTAGTGGTCGGAATTCGACCTTTGCTATATGTAAAATTTGATGAAAACGTATAAGAACAGTATTTTTTCTATCTACAAAAAAAAGAAACTGATATTTTCCATTTTTTTTTTTCATTGATAGCACTAAAGTTTTTTATTTATAACACTGAGCAAAACAAAAGGAGATCAGTTGACAGAGTACAAACAGAAAAGTGAAAGGTATCGAATTGTTTTGTTTTTGCCTATTTATATAATAGATATACTTATTTTTTTACTGACAACACATTTTTTTTAGTTTGTAGTGACCCTACCCTACTTGCTGTGCCAGCCGTCGCGGGTTTTAGTCTCGCTGGGGGCATTAATTTGTGTGATGAGCACGAATATTTGTACTCCAGTCATGGGTGTTTATATTTATAACATGTATGTATTTAAATTTATATGAGTACAAGCCTCGTAGCTTACCATAGAACTTGATGATGCTGTGTGTTAATGTCCCAACATTTTTTTTTATTTGTATTAAGATCCTAAACCTTTTTTTAGGAGATGTAATCGTGATCTATTGAATGAGACGTGTTTTAACATTAACAATGTGAGGGTTTCAGCACAAATACAATACAATTTAATTAAAACTTGATAACTTTGTAGAATTTCTGTTAAAATTAAAACATGTGTAGCCCTGTAAATGTATGTAAATGTATTATTGTTATACTATATGTTATTACGCTACAACTTTTATTTTAAGGATTTAGACACTCGTTAATAATTCAAATAAATAATTATAATAATTTTCTCCTGATCAATTTCGATCGTGGCGACCAATTTCAAGGCAAGCCATCTGCGCAGAAGATATAGTACTCAATGTGTGTGCAACATCCGATTGAATAGTATTGAAGAAAATGATAGTTTTCCGTACTTGCATAAGTGCACGAGATCCTTAAAAACGTACTATTGAGTATTTTTTTAATGTAAAAACCCTAACCTGATCCGGGATTCAAACCCATTACGACACTGAAGTTATAACAAGCGAACAAAAATCATTTTCGCTTTATATATTAATAAGATTTAGAAACAGCTTTATGATATTATCATTTTAAAATAGTTACATATCTATTACAAAAATTGCCATTCTTCTACATATATTATTAGTTTCAAAGCTCTCAGTTTGCCCTTCAGTAGGAACAAGCCCCCTATTGTCGACTAATGTAAGGAATGACAATAGTAGCAAATTGCGACGATTCTTTTTGTCCTCGTCCTTTTGTGTTTTTGGAGATTTCAGTTTTATTAGTATTACGCAAAAAATCTGGGAAAGCGTCGCGGTAATCTTATTTTGAATAATAGGAGGGTTAGATTATTCAATGCTTTGAGCTCGGAGGATAGGTGTATTTTATATATTATCTGTACCTCTCTCTGGTTGTAAGCTAAAGTACAATTTACTTTAAAGTTACTAAATTATTCAAGAATATTTTATAAGAGATCCTATAGTGATGAGAGCTCAAGCTGTAAAGTAAAATAGTCATTCAAAATTAAACTAGCTAGATTGTGTTAAGTTAATCTAGCTTAGATGTATACTTTGTTGTGGTGTGGGGGCTCATTAACATCCGGCAACCCAACCGGGTGAGAAGCCAAGAAAAACACAGGGAGGTGGCCCGCTTCGGTCAGCGGTGTACCATGCGGGTTGCTCCTGGTACTTCTCTGACAGCAGAGTGGATCGTGGGAGCAACTTGGTTGTGTAGTCTGCTAGGGCAGATCTGTCGTCGGTTCATTGTGGTTGAGTGCGTAAGCGATCTTGCAACACCCCTTTAAGGGGGAGATTCTATTGGGTTTTAGTGGGTAGTACTGGCTTTCTAGCCGGTGAGTCCCACATAACCACCTGTATGTCTACAGGTGGTATGCGTAAATGCATTTCTCAATATTAAAAAAAAACTTAGATGTACATATATTAATAATACTACTAGCGAAACAAGAAAAACAGACAGACCAAATAAACACAAAAAATATCAATAAGTTACCTATTACATATAAAACCTAAAACATATAAAAATTGTCTCAGACAGTATGTGTAAGATTAAATCATTAGGAGCAATTAATATTAACCATTTAAAATAACTTTTTTCTATCTACCCTCATACAAACAACGTTTATCCGATTTCGTATATCCACAACAGCGGCACTCAATTAGCCACTGGTTTTATTACCTTACGTTTAAATTATTCAAAAATGAATTTTACTACATCCAATTAAGGTGGAATTTTACTTGTTTCTTGTTAGAATATAGCTATATAAGAGTTTAACATATAATAGACTTTAGTCCTTTAAGTTAGAGTAGGTTCTTGCGTGTGTTTTAGTGAATATGGTTCTGTAGAGTGGACCGAAACGCGGTGGGATTTGAATTTTTAAAGAGATTATTTCGAAGCGGCTCCCAGTAATTGAGGCCGCCGTGTTATCCGCTAACTATGTCACAGAACTTAGTTTAAAGATGGGTTGCACCTGTACCAGTGTTAATAACATTCGATATTTACATGCCCGTATAAGGTATTTATTATAAGAGTTTACCTTAGTATTATCTCTATAATTTGATACGTATCTATAATAATATTATAATTGTTAGAGTAACTCTGTCTGTCAGTTACGTTGTTATGCCTAAACCGTTGAACCAATTTTTATGAATTTGGTATAGAGATAGATGGACCTTGGAGAAGGACATAAACTACTTTTTGTCGCGAAAAAAACTTGAAGGGGGTGAAATGAAAATATGAAAGTCCTATATATTTTATTATATATATATTTTCACCCCCCCCCCCCCTAAGGGATGATTTCCGGAATAAAAAATATCCTTTATCTATCCTAGGGTCTCTACCTATCTTCTAACGAAATTTAGTCTAAAGTAGAAGTGTACATGTAGATAAAAAGTGATATTTAAAATGAAGAGAGAAGCAAGGGTAAGCTACCATTGTATGTACCTGTATTGTAAATAGTTCAAAGTTTTACATTAATTAATTATTTGCATGTTCTGAATGTTAACTGTATGTTAAAGATATATAAAAGTTTTTAAGAATTTGGTCTTTTGAATTGCGCATCTATAGAGAGGCGCTGAACAGATTTTAATAAAGGTTAGTATTTTTTACAGGTCTAAAAATAAAATTAAGCTTCGGTTGACTAAATTAAACATATAGTTTCAATTTTTTATTACACATATACATTAATAAACGCAAGAGAAGTCGGGAACCAATTCTAGTATAACATCAATACTAATATTATTAAAAGGCAGAGTTTGAACACGCTTATCTCAGGAACTACTAACACGATTTGAAAAAATCTTTTTGCATTAGATAGCCTGTTTATTGAGGAAGCCCATTCTATCTAATACATAAACTGCCAAAACGTACACATGGGCCAAACCCGAGCGTAGCAAGTTGAGTCGCTAGTATTACATAAGTATAATATTAAATATTCATATGATATAAAAATGAAAAATATACAATAACTAAAGCTATATAAATAAATATGTAATAATAATTGTATTAGCTACATCCATTACCACATGAAAGTATCATTTTGAATTCAGCCAAGCGCCTCACAAACGTCTTTATTACGTACAATTGTTACCTTTTTATTGACCCGTAAAACTCAGAACTCAACAGGTGACGCTTGAAACACCTAATAATAGTATTCCTTCAGAGCCTCCGCACACTAGAGACTTTCTGTCACCAGAAAGTTTAGATTTATAATCTACTAGCGATTCACCCTTGCTCCGCTCAAGTTCGTCCCAAGTTACATTTTAACGTTTAGTATAGAGATCTCAGAGATGAGATATTTTCCTGCAGTAAAAACTATCCTATATGTTGACCCAGATAACCAGCTATCATCATACCAAATTTCATCAAAATCTGTACTGTGGTTTTTCGTGATGCATTCCCAGACTGACAGATAGACACAAAAATTCTAAAAACTATAGATTCGGCCTCTGTATCGATAATAATGACTATTTTAATAAAATTTTCCATAAAATATTTAATGTACTGATTCGACTCAGAATTTTACCATATGTATAGATAAGGGTTAAATATTTACATTTTCATACTAATCAATTATTCAAATAGACTTTTTGAAGCACTTTTTCATCGTCAATTTTACATTTAATTTTTTTTTTACATTTTTTCGTTGATTATGAAGATGATAAGCGATAACAATGATAAGAAAAAAGTTTGCCGTGTGCGATGAAAGTTCATAACAAAGTGGCAAGTACTCTACAAATCTTTATTTCATTTAGAAATTTAATGTTGTGTTTATAATTGAACTCTCGAAAATTTTAGGTATTCATAGATGGGTTGAAGGTGGCTCGTCTGATACAAAACAGTTCGTGATTTCGTTAAATTAAGTCAATTTTAGTAATAATTTAAATCACAACTGTTGTACAATTAATAAATAAATGCGGTTTCGAAATAATCACTTTTTAAATAAATATTGTACTTTTTGTTTATTTATTGCGAAAATATTCTTTTTTTTTTAAATAAAAAATCTCAAAATTTGTCAAATACACACCTCCCTTTTGAAAATATATTACATTTGTCAGAAAAATATATTATGCTGAACAGCGACCACCAGACACATAGACACAGTATAATATACTATATATACATACTTCTTTTCCTTTTATCTATATCTTAATATTATAAAGATGCAGAGTTTGTTTGTTTGAACGCACTAATCACAGGAACTACTAATCCGATTTGAAAAATTCTTTTTGCATTAGATAGCCCGTTTATTGAAGAAAGCTATAGGCTATAATCATCCCGGAAAAACGTACTGTTTCGGTCGAATAAAGTTTTTGTCTAGGGACGAATCCGAAGCGGAGCGATGGTGAGTAGCTAGTAAGGATATAAAGTAATTACACAATTAATTAATACGTCAATCAAAGTCCTCTAAAACACAGCTAAACCGTTTCTTTTTATCCTCCATTCCATCAGAACTCGTTAATTCTGCCCGAATAAAAAGTTGATTCTTATACATATATTCTCCATCACTGATAATTTTATTAATAAAGCATTACTGTCTGAACAACTACACAATAACTTTTTGAGACGTCGACAACCTTAGTCTCTTCCCATAGGTATTTGTAAAGCATTCGAAACGTTGGGACCCAAAAATCAGAACAAAATCCGCGAAAAATCCGAAAAGATAGTTGTATTTATTAAAATTTATGTGTCAACACAATTTTGTGTAAACACTATCATAGCAATCTATATTAATTTTTCTCGCCAATTTGAATGTTAGTGCCAAACCGGACTCGAACCCATTATATTCAGAGATATACGAGTATATACATGTTATCGAACCGAGACAACATAGAATTTCTTAATTTTAACTTGAAGCTGAAGACATTTAAGTTATCTTTAGATCTTGAACCAACTAATGAAATTCTACAAATTAATCTTAAAATTTATTAGAACATTTGAATCTTCAAAGCGTAATCCTTAAGCCTAGGATTAAATTTGGGCTTAAAAATGAGAGCTACGAAATCTAAAAGACAAAATATTTAACTAATGAATTCCTATGAGTCCCTCTGTTTTTTTTTGCTAGTAAATTCTTATTAATAAGATAGTTATATTTTGGAAGACACGTTTGGCTCAGTTTGTAGTGACCCTACTTGCCGTGCCAGCGGTCGGGGGTTCGAGTCCCGCTGGGGGCATTCATTTATGCGATGAGCACGAAAGTTTGTACTCCAGTCATGGGTATTTATAATATGTATGTATTTAAAGTTATATGTGTGTAGTGTATCAACTATCTGGTATCCATAACACAAGTCTCGTAGCTTAACATGTGAACTAGACGATGCTGTGTGTTAATGTCCCAACATATTTATTTATTTATTTATTAAAATTATATGATGCGAATTTCACGTAGTCTTTCGTACTTTAACTGTTTATTTATTTCTGCTACATCATGCATGCATACATAAAAATAGCAATTCTATTATTAGTTATCCTTAATCGAATAAAATACTAACGTTGTTTGATTTTAAAATAACCTTTAGAACATTGGGTTCGATTTTAAAAGTAAATGAAAAACATCATAAAAAATATAAATAAATATGTTATGCCTTAGTGAAAGTAGCCTTTTAAGGTAGCTTTTTTAAGAAAGTATTATTTTTATTCAATTCCCGCATAAAAACTCTGAGAATATATAAAGTGTATTAATATGAATAAATCAGTACATATTAATATTTTTTTTAGATTCACGCGAACTAGGTATCGCCGCGTAGTTGAAAATCAACCATAATTCATTAAGTTTGATCGATATTGAGGTTCTTTTTGCAAAGTTATATAAATAATCCTAAAGAATTTTCAAACGGGCCCATAGATTCAGAGATTTGCACGTATAGACAAATAATTTTTTTATCTATATATTATGTAAGTACTTATATAATATTGATAAAGGTTATCTAACATACTACATCTTTTAGGAGTGAAGGAATTATATATAAATAAAATACACGAGCGGATTCACGGGAAAGTCAATTAATTTTGGCTTTCTGCAGTCCTTCTCTATATAAGCTTTAACTATGCCAAAGCTCATCGTCCTCCGTGCATGCAATATGCTTAAAAAGGGGTTCAAAGTTTTCTCTTCACGTATTAATATAGAGATATTTGACACTTTAAATAAAACTATCTTTTCGCATTTATTTTGATTTTTGGTCTGGGGTCTCTCCATGATTGTTGTAAAGCATTCGAAACGTCGGGAACCAAAAAATTATTTCATTTAGTAGCTTTTCACGAGCTTTATGTTATCAATATAACGTATGTAAGCAACGTAAATTTTGTGTACGAGTAGTGTAATATATATATATATATATATATATATATATATATATATATATATAATAGGTGCATCAGAATTACTAGAAAAATAAATTTCTTTAATTTATTTTGTTTACTAATTACGTATCCGAATTTATTTGGTACTAAGTGTACATTTAAATGTGAAGTTAAATTTGACGAAAGCGATTTACATTCAGACAATTTCATGAAAGAGACCTTAATCAGTTAAAATAATGATGTTTCAGACATTTTGTTAATCCAATTTTACATATAAATTGAAAATATCTATAATTAAAAATGTATTTTAAATTATACGACGGAAGAAGATAAAAAAATAATAAAAAAAAGCAGTCATGAGGACTGCCAATAGAAGTGAAAACTTAAAACTATAAAAAAACAGTTGTTATTTTTGGATATTCAAATTAATTGATTGATCTTAAATTAAAATTTGTAAATTAAAACTGTTTACATTTATCTTGTTTTGACATCTATCGGCACTCTGAATGTTAGCGTCAACATGTCACATGACCACGTGGATGACGACTTACATAAATTTACTCCCCATCCAAACCTGCCTACAGAAGATATCGCTTCAAAATAAAGATTTTGACTTTATTTTCTGACCCTTATGGTCACTGACTAACAACGCATATCCTAAGCGGCCTCGGTGTAGGAGAAGTCGTGAAGTTTTGCGCAAGAGCTTTTGTAACGAAAGTGAGCTTTATGACAGGATTTTTGAAAATTCACCAACTGAAGGAGTGGAAGTTTTTGTGAAGTAAGAAATAACTGCCTTTTCAAAAAGCAGAAGTCACAGAAATAGCGTATATATATAAAACCGGCTAATAACGATATCTCAGAAACTATAAAGCTTAAGGATGTTGAGATTCACTAAAAGAATTTTCTTTTTTACCGGATAGTTAATTTAGAGGTAGATACAACGATGTATTTTAAAATTTTATTATGTAGGTAATAAAGTAGACTCAGTGTAGCCTTATAAATGGTTGTAAATTATTTTAACTATAGTACTTCTTTTGGAAGGTATCTGGATTATTTTAAGTACAAGTCTAAATATATTAAAATTCTAACGAAGCCGAATCTGTACATTAAATATTTTTTGGAAAATCTTATTGAAATAGACATTATTATTGATACAGAGGCCGAATCTATAGTTTTTAAAAAATTTGTCTGTTTGTCTGTCTGTCTGTTGCCGCATCACAGAAAAACCACTGGAGGGATTTTGATAAAATTTGGTATGATGATAGCTGGTTACCCAGGTCAACAATAGGATACTTTTTTCTGCGGGAAACTATCTCACCTCTGAGAAATCTACATTAAACGTTAAAACGTAAGTAGGGACGAATCCGAGCGGAGCGAGGGTGAGTCGCTGGTTCTAAATATAATTTCTTTTTATTATCAACTATAGGCTTACTTTCACTTGGATGCCTCCTTGGGCCCTAACAGCCTATAATGTTATAGCCACTAGAGTCTAGATCATAGTTTGTGTACAAAAGTTCATCCAAATCATTTTAATGAGAAGGACTTACAAACATACACATTACACACATACAAACTTTAACATCTATACATCTATACAGATAAATAAAATTGAAGTGTCTGTTTGTAATATCAAAATAACAGCTTTATACTAAATGCATATGGAGTTATATACGGTACTTATAAGAAAAACACAATTTTTAAAAATTTTTGTCTGTCTGTCTGTTTGTTCCGGCTAATCTCCAAAACGGCTGGACCAATTTAAACGGGACTTTCACTGTCTGATAGCTGATATTACAAGGAGTAACTTAGGCTACTTTTATTTTAGAAAAAGAATTAGGGTTTCGCTCAAAAAAATTAAAACGTAACTAGGTACGCACCCGAGCGAAGCGAGAGTAAGTCGCTAGTTTATAACCATAGAAGTTCGAGGCTCTTTTTTAATATATATGTATGTATGTAGGTACTTCATACAACTAGTGATGCGTCCCTGATTAAATTTGCAATAATACACTAATATCTCTCGGGAACAACTGGACATACTGAAGTAAATATCCCACGAGACTCTCATATAGGTATTATCTCTATGCAAAATATCAAACAAGATTTGTAGTCATGTGATAGAAGGACTTACGTAATTTAGAAGTATCTAAAAATATATCCATATTATAATATAGTAGGTACATCGACTTGTATTTGAAAAATTACAATAATTATTATTTATATACAAGTAGCGACTCACCCTCGCTTCGTTCGAGTTCGCCCCTAGGTTGCTTCTCAAAACAAAATAAATTATTTTTTTTTTGTTTTAATTTTTTTTCGTGGGACCCTATTTTTTTCTAAAATAAAAATAGCCTAACTTACTTCTTATTACATCAGCTATTTCCCAGTGAAAGTCCCGTCAAAATCAGTCCAGCCATTTCAGAAATTATCACAATTATAACAAACAGACAGAGACAGACAGATAGACAGACAAAAATTGTAAAAAATGTTGTTTTGGTATATGTACCGTGTATACATCCATATGCATGTAGTAAAAAGCGGTTATTTTAATATTACAAACAGACACTCCAATTTTATTTATCTATATAGATATAGATTGGCAAATATGACGAGATGTAGACAAAAAAGTTGCATGATATTCTTAATATCATATTTAACCCAACTGAATTATAATATAGGTCAAAACTAATAAATCAGTGAAATAATTATTGAAATCTATCAATAAATGACTGAGAAATTAATATTTTCGATGGTTTAGAAGGCTTAGACAAGTGGCAAACGCTCCATAGATATGTCTAGGCCTTCGTCGTGAAATATCACGAAATTATTCTTACAAGCGCAACTCTAATGTTTTATAACTTTTTCTCTTGTTGAGATATTTTAATATTTTTTTCACATTTTAGTTATTTTTACTTAATTTTTTATAATTAATACATAAAAAAAAAATTAAACTTCTTCATTATGTAATAGTAGGCAAAATAAAATTATCTCCTTGATTGTGATTGGTGTATTCAAAACGTCCGGAACCAAAAATGAAAATGTATCAGCGAAAAATCCGAAAATATAGCTTTACTTAAAAAAAAAAATTTGCAAAATCAAAGAAAGTATCATTCGTACCTCTTTTTCTAAAGATATTAAAAAATCGTTCTAAAATTAAATTAACACGGACGTTTATATATTGACGAAATACGCCAATTTCTAATTTATCTAACATTAAGAGGCCTATCACAAAATGTATTGAGTTCTATGGTATTGAGTTCTATGGTATTGAGTTCTATGGTATTGTGTTCGAGCGACCGATGCATCGCCGTTTCTAGCGTTTTCTGCAGTTGTAAATACTTCTATGTAAAGTTTTATAATAAGTTATTTTAAAAAAGTAAGTAATTACGTTTCTTTTGAATTGATGTATATTTTGGTATAAATTTTACTCAATAATATCAATGTTGTAAGGATATATTTACAGCTAATTCTGAACATTTTCAGTAGTTTTCAGATTTTGAAAAGGATTTTTTTGTAGCAATTCAATATATGTATATTTTTTTTCATTTCGTTTGCTTAGCATAGTATTTCAATCCATAAGCTTGAAAAAGTGTCGTCGCGCTTTTTGTTAAAAACTTGCTTCGAAATTTTGGCTTTATTTTAATCAATAACGAAAATTTGCGAAAAGCAAGGCCGCTATGAACTATATTAATAATTATTCTCCACCATACATTAACTCAAAATTGTCGAAGAATTTCAGTTTCTCTGAATAAGAACGTCAAAGATGGGCATTAAATTGAAAAATCACAGTCAAAATGTAATAGGCCTCTTAAATATATTTGCGTTTTAGATTAAAAACCGACTTAGTTACCGAGTAATCAAAATATTTTACAATTCGTCCCGGGCAAGAGGGTTGCTACTTGCTACGAATGAAATCACAAAATCATTCCTTTTAAGTGGATAAGTGGCAATTTAATCTAGAAAAATTAATGACTTTTAGTAGCACTATTTTTTGCCTGCGGCTTTGCTTGCGCAATATACAGGGCGGGGTTCAAGGATAGCCTATATCCGATCCCAGTATGCTATCTATGTTTATGCCAAATTTTTTCGAAACCTGTTCAGCGGCTTAGTCGCGAAAAGTAACAGACAGTTACTTTTACATTTATAATATTAGTGATTTACTTTCAGAGGTTTATTTTTTGATCGACTTCTAAAAAAAAGGAAGTACACATATAATGTCTTTAGTCGACTGGCACCGTTTCGATTTTGGAAAATTAGCTGTATCCATTTTTTTTTTAATTTGTTAACACTAAAGCTCGTCAATAGCTATTAAACAAAAACAAAGAATATAAAACAGAAGAGAAAAAGATACCTAACTGTTTGTCATTTCATTTTCCATATATAATTTGTACATTAAATATTTTTTTGAAAAGTCTTATTGAAATAGTTATTATTATCGAAACAGAGGCCCAATCTATAGTTTTGGGAATTTTTGTCTATTTGTCTGTCTGGGAACGCATCACGGGAACACCACTAGACAGATTTTGATGGGTATGATGATAGCTGGTTACCCGTGTCAACATATAGGATACATTTTACTGCGGGAAAATATCTCATCTCTGAGAAATCTATACTAAACGTTATATATGTAAATATTATATTCTTTCCGATATTATAAATGCGAAAGTATCTTTATTGATACGTCCTTTTACGTAAAAACCGAACAATGGATTATTGTAAGTTTATTGGCCCAGAAGTGACTTAGGCTACTTTTTATTTCGGCTTATGAATCGGCTCCCGTGGGATATTAGTGGATATAATGCAAAAAGGTAACGCGGAATGTATCTAAGAGCCTTACCAAAGTAAGAACGAGTTGTTATTAATTTATTTTACATACTAGCTGTTCAGACTAAAGAAAGTCAAAGTCAAAAATAGTAGAGTAATTTTCTTTTTATGCTACTATTCTAGAATTGACCACACGGATCATTTACTTTCTTTAAAAAAATAAGGAAAATTATATATACATATGTTATACATATATTAGTTAAATTCATATGCAATTATTATTGCGAACTAGCGACTCACCCTCGGGTTCGTCCCTAGGTATATACGTTTTAACGGTAAGTATAATGTACATACATACATAGGTATAGAAAAGTAGGCGGGTTATTTAATATTTTTTCTCTTCATTAAAACTTTCCGTGTACCTTAAGGAACATACGAAAAAAAAAATAGCTGAATTGGTCGAGCCGTTCTCGAGTTTTGCGCTTACCAACATTCATTTTTATTTATACAGATAAAATATGTATATTTTGTATTTCTAAGCAGTAGTTCTCTTCCCCTTGAAAAAGAGATAGTGTAATATTAGCTTAATTTAATATTTTCTTTATATAATAAAATCCGTTAGCTATTTTTATTTATTAACATTTATTTACTTGTCACTTATACAAATTGTCATTTTTATACTATTTTTAAAATACTTTTGGCTTCATATTTAGTTCTATGACACTCTATCTATATATTCCTTAGTCTTAGACTATTACACCACACCCAACTTTGTACATATTTCATTTATATGTTTCATACAAAGTTCGACTCACTTAAAAATTTTTCCTTTTAAAATATTTTTCAAAAAAAAACGATTTGACTTAGTTTCATGATCTATCTTATAATTGTGAAAGTTTAGATGTTTGGATGGAAATTTGTTATTTAAGCACGCCAAAACAGCAAAACGGATCTGGATGAAATTTGGCACAGAGATAAATTATAGTCTGGAATAGCACATAGGCTACTCTTTATCCCGGAAAAATGTACGGTTTCCGTGGGATAGATTTGCTTTTGTTTTTTTTTAAAGGCGAACCCGAGTATAAGCTTTAGTATTTTTGAGTTTTCATATTTATATATTTTCGTAGTAAGTAAGTGTATTTCATTATTATATGTGACGTACTTTTAAAATAATGAGTTTCATGTATAATAATTTAATAAACTTGCATAATTTTATCATAATAACTTACTTGAAGTTGTCATCCGATCAATCATTATAGGCTTACCTGAAAATAAAATAATATATTAAATAATCTGTAGTCTATACCAGTCTATAGTAATAATATAAAGAAGAAAGATTTCTTAAAAAAGATTCTTTCAAAGATCATTAAACTCGTTAACTACTGAACCGATTTTGGTAATACTTGCACAACTAGAAAGCAAATAAAAATATATAAAATAATTAAATTTAAAAAAATGAATTAAAAAAATACATTTAATAGTATGTTACTATTGCAGGCTACATTTTATTTTAGTAACTAGCGGCTCACCCTCGCTTCGCTCGGGTTCGCCTCTAGACAAACAAAAACAAATCTATCTTACTGGAACCGTACATTTTTCCGGGATAAAAAGTAGCCTGCTAGTTGTTCTGATATATGAACTATATTATAGTAAAGTTTTATTAAAATCCAATCAGTAGTTTTTGTGTAGTAAGCTGTATAAGTTACTACCTATAGTTTTTTAACTATCCCACGGGAGCTCTTTAATTTTTCGGCATGAAAAGTATCTAAAATATTGACATTCATTTATGTGTTGAGCACGAATGTTTGTACTCGAGTCATGGGTATTTATATTTATAATATGTATGTATTTAAAGTTATATATGTGTAGTGTATCAACTATCCGGTATCCATAACACAAGCCTGGTAGCTTACCATGGAACTAGATACGGTGTGTTAATATCTCAACATATTTATTTACTTATTACAATTATTTACATACATAAAAAGTTCTAAAAATATCCTTACATATAAACAAATATTTGTTTATAATACTGTATAATTTAAATATTTTTTATAAAACTTACAGAACTAACACATAGTTGCACGCGAGCGGCCGACGTTAAGCGTGAGCTTAAGTCGGATAAACGTTGGTTTAGGTAATTAACCGGGTATTTGTAACTGTCCACGTGATCGCACGTTGTTAAGTAATCTAATGATGAGGCATAGTGGTTATTATGCATTTTTTTTAATTGAGCTTATGAGATAAACTAGCGATATACCATGACTTCGCTTAGATGCATTCGTCTGAGATTAGTCTAGGTTTTATTCCATCTATCTGTGTACTTTTCATTCAAATTCATCAAGCCGTTTGAGTGTTAAGGAGTAACTAACATACAGACTTCCTTGGCAATAAGTATATCCATACTTAATATTATAAATGTGAAAGTTTGTTTGTTTATTTGTCCTTCTTTAACGTCGAAATAGTGACGGATTGGCGTGATTTGGGCTAAATAGTGGTATAGGCTACTTTTTACCACGGGAAATCTCTTTCCCACGGGAAAACACGTTATAATACAACCCACAATAACTCATCATACCTATGTATGTATACAACATATAGGCTATGTGAATACATAGCCTATATGTTGTATAATTGTATAAGAATTAATTGTATAAGAAACCGTTAAAACGTACCTAAAGACGAACCCGAGCGAAGCAAGGGTGAGTCGCTAGTACACACACATATATATATATATAAATATATATATATATATATATATATATATATATATAAATACATGAATTAAGCTCATATATATTATTTTCAAATAACCAACTAACATTATTATTACTTAATAATAATATTTCTGTAATTTAAAATTGTTCTGTATCAAAAGTAAGACGAATGAGAACTGTAACCATCCCGCTAAATATATTTAAGCTAGACCGATCGATATAGAGCTAAAATTATAATCGCCCGGCTAGCACCATTTCAGATGCACTTATACGTTAGTTTTATTTATAAACTGCGAAATAGGAAATTGGTTTCTCGTCAATATCAAGTTTATTGAAATTTTATGTACAAAGTCCACAAACTGGGGGCAAATTTCGGTTTATATTTGCATATCTATACAGATAAATAAAAGTGGAGTGTCTGTTTGTAATATTAAAATAACCACTTTTTACTAAATGCATATAGTAATAATACTAAATGTACCTATACACGGTACATATACCAAAACAACATTTTTTTTTTCAAATTTTTGTCTGTCTGTCTGTTTGTTCCGGCTAATCTGTGAAATAGCTGGACCGATTTTGACGGGACTTGCACTAACATATAGCTGATGTAATAAGGAGTTACTTAGGCGACTTTTATTTTAGAAAAAAACATAGGGTCCCACGAAAAAAATTAAAACTAAATTAATTAATTAATTTTGTTTTGGAAAGTAACCTAGGGACGAACCCGCGCGAAGCGAGGGTGAGTCGCTAGTTATATAATAAAATTGTTCCGGGGTTGAAAATGTTTACACGCAATATTTTTTGGAATTTACTATATAAGTAACGTTTACTATGTAATGTAAGATACATCTGCAGTTTTTTGTTTAAAAATATTTGACTAAAGTCTACTTTTCACACGCGGTTCTGCTCGCTTGTTTTTTGTCTGGAATTTTATTATATAACTCGCGTTGAAATTCAATTTGTTTAGTATGTGATAAAATTTTTACACTTAATTTTTTTAGAGTCTGATATTAATTTCAATTCTATAATTCAAGATTTCAATGAGACTATTTTCACCATGTACCAATACTAGTTGCTACCCGTGGATCCACTCGCTTAGTTTATTTATATGCATATAAATGCGAAAATTTGTATGTGTGAACGTTTGTTACTCCTTCACGTTGAAACAACTGGACGAATTTAGATGAAATTAAGTACACACATAGACAAGGGCCTGGAGTAAAATATAGACTAATCTTAAGCCACGGACGCATCTGAGCGAAGCGAAGGTATGCCGCTGGTTTATCTCAAAAACTGTAAAATTCAGAAGTAGAGTACACCTGTTAGTAATAGCCAAAAGGTAAAAAAAAAATTAGGCATCTGAGCGAAGCGAGGTTAAGTTACTAGTGAAGGTAATATTTTTACTACTAATAGCTCCAGAATGAGCATACTTAAACAAACAAAATACCGTATAATTCTTAAGTTTTATAATAATATTTTATTGTTACGTATAAATACATAGTACCTGGGCAACCTGAGTTCTTTTTTGTTATATCATATTTTTAGATTAAATAAAAAACTAAAAACAATAAATACAAAAAAAAAAACAAAATTAAAACTTTGTATCGTGGGATGGGATTCGAACCTGGACATCTGTGATTGTCGATTATTTTGCGTGGAATAATGCGGAATAAGACCGCTTGAAAACTCGAAAACACGGGTTTTCCCAGACATAAGACTAATCTAGATCAATTATTCGCCCCCGAAAACCTCCACAAACCAAATTTCAGCGAAATCGTTAGAGCCGTTTCCGAGATCGCCGGTATAAATAAATAAATATACAAGAATTACTCGTTTAAATATATTAGATTTGTATCACTGATCTATGAGCAAAGTCGAGGGAAATCGCTAGTTGTATATGAAAATAATTCGCACTCGATGTGTAAAATAATAATCGCGTATTTCAATGACCTTTAAAAGGGTCGCGTAATGAAGTCGCTTAATGACTAGGGTAGGCCCTTTACAATACTTTTACATCCTCGTATTATTTTTATGAGATTGCAATCATAAAGTGTTAATTATATATATAAAAAAAATCTCAGTTTTTAATAATATTATTATAATACTTTCTTAGATTTACGCGAATATTTAACATCTATACAGATAAATAAAATTGAAGTGTCTGTTTGTAATGTCAAAATAACTGCTTTTTACTAAATGCATGTGAAAGTTTATATGGTACCTACTTAAAAGAAGAAAACAATTTTTAAAATTTTTGTCTGTCTGTCTGCCTGTCTGTCTGTTTGTTCCGGCTAATCTCCGAAACCTGGACCAATATTGATGGGACTTTCACTAGCAGATAGCTTATGTTATAAGGAGTAACTTAGGCTACTTCTATAGTAGAAAAAGAATCAGGGTTCCGCGAAAAAAAAATAAAACCCCTAAAATTGTGAATAAAATTCGCGTACGGCATACGCACCCGAGTGAAACGAGGGTAAATCGCTATATAATTTAAATGAATATCTCAGGAGTAGCATGCTACTATTTATGTATAAACATAGCTAACTGTGAAAACTTACCTAGGGATGAACGCGAGCAAAGCGAGTGTGAGTCGCTAGTTTTAAATAAAACACTCTTTTCGGATTTTATCGCGGATTGTTGGTTCCCGACGTTTTGAATGCTTTTCAGCAATCATGGTCACGGGATGGACTAAGGTTTTAGACGTCTCATAGATCATTATGTAGCTGTTTCAGATACATTATTACAGTTAAAATAATATCAATATTCTAGACATGATACCTACATATCTTAAAAATTCGATATTAAGTACAAGTTATTTAATTACATAATGAATATACTTGAATAATGAGTCCCTCTTTAATAATTAGTGCATAAATTAAAACTTTCTCATAAAATATGCTTTGAAAGCCAAAAAAGATAAAGAATTTCAGAAATGAGATTAAGTATTAGACAGTTCTAAGGAGCTCTTAAGATGTATACTCCAATAGCTCTGTAACTTGAATATTAATCTATATAAAAATAGAGAGACAAAACAGTTCAGTACTTTTTGTCCTGTTTTTTCAACCGATTTTCTTCATTTTTTTAGCAGTATAGATGAGATTTAGAGTTATCAAAAAAATGGAATCAGTTTTTTTACGTAGATAGGTAAATTAATTAAATATGTTGGGACATTAACGCATAGCACCATCTAGTTCCATGGCAAGCTACGAGGCCTGTGTTATGGATACCAGATAGTTGATACACTACACATATATTTAATACTTTTAATACATACATATTATAAATATAAACAGCCATGACTGGAGTACAAGCATTCGTGCTCATCACACAAATGAATGCCCCCAACGGGACTCGAACACGCGACCGCTGGCACAGCAAGTAGGGTCACTACAAACTGAGCCAAACGTGTCGTCAAAGAGGCGTTGCAGAATCAAAATCTCGATCACTGGGCGTACACTTATATGTATTCAACCCTATTTTAACGTCCCACTGCTGGGCACGGGCCTCCCTTCAATACGAGGGGAATCAGGCCATAGTCCACCACGCTGGCCAAGTGCGGGTTGGCAGAATATTATTATTAAGTACCAATAAGTCAAGTACTTAAAGTTATTAGTCAGTAAAAATATAAAAGTCAGTCCGTTCACACTTATTCTAATTGAAGTGTGAAATTTCAGACGCTATTCATTTAATTTCGTAACTTATATTCTAAAATTATTCTCTCAGTTGAAGGCACTTTTAGAGAATGAAAACGTTACTTGCGAGATGCGACATGGTTCTGTCTGATACTTCAGAGGTCGTCGGTTTGATGCTACGTTGGACTAAAAATTCAAAATTTAAACACAATCATATAATTGCACTTTTGAATTAGCCATCTTTACTACACTACGCATTTTGGTTTTGACACACCCTTATTTTGTTCAGGCTTTATACCATGAAACATTCAGTATGAGTTCTGATAATTTATAAAATAAAATATAAATAACCGTATCTCATGAAAATAACTTTATGTACCGGAATAAGAAATTTCTATATAAAAAACCAATTAACCATCACTACATAGTACTTGTATAAATCAAAGTCGCTTCCCGCTGTCTGTCCCTATGTATACTTAGATCTTTAAACTACGCAATAGATTTTGATGCGGTTTTTTTTTTAATAGATAGAGTGATTCAAGAGGAAGGCTTATTCATGCATAATATTCTAGAAAAAAAAGATAATTTTAAAGGTTTCCAATGTGATGTCATAATAAACAAATTTTTTGCGCTTACATTGCAATCGCTGGCTGAGCCTTACGAGATAGATCAAAATAATGTACTACAGTATTGTACACCTTAAAAAAGTCTACAAAAAAGTCCACGATGGCACATGCCTATCTCTTAAGGATAACATACTATATCCATTTTACTACATCCAAGCTAGGAACGAACCCGAGTGAAGCGAGGGTGAGTCACTAGTTATGAATAAGATGTTTGATAAATTAAGTCGACGTAAAGTTAAATAAATAACAATATACCCTTAAAGTAAATAGCCAGCTCCTGGCGTTGAGAAACTCGAATTACTAAGAAAGAATAAAGGGGTTTTTAATTGCATAATTTGCATTTTAACCATTGCGAGAAATTTGTCTTCATCTTAAGATTAATACCGTAATTTATGGTTTGGGGTTAACTTTGTGCAGTTAAATATTTATTCAAAAGTTAAAAGTGTCACAAAATTTGAATATTTTTATTCAATTGAGAGATCAAATCAAATCTTCTTTATTGCACACCATTATTTTACTGTATAAGTTAAGTATTTTTAAAATATTTTTGAGAATGATAAACGGTTAACCATATAATACTTTCTTAGTCTCTCCCGTGACCATGATTGCTGTAAAGCATTCGAAACGTCGGGAACCAAAAATCACAATAAATCTGCGAAAAAATCCGAAAAGATAGTTTTATTTAAAACGTTTATCCATATTTAATAATTCCGAAGGCTATCTTTGACAAAAACTTAGGCCGACATCAAATTGTTTACTTCCTTTCAACATCCATACTAATATTATAAATTTTAAAGTAACTCTGTTATCTTTTACATTAAAACTTTTGAAAACATTTGGATAAAATCGGACAAGAACATACGATTGCATCCTGGGATCGGACCCAAGCTATCCTTAATCCCTGCCCCGTTTATCATGCGAGCGAAACCGCGGCAAAAACTAGATTGTTAAAAATAAAAAAGTTAAATGTTAATGAATCTTATAAATCGATAAAGTACTTCGTAGTGGTGTTGTTATATTACTCTACACTTCATGATCATAGCATTATGTTAGGTAGACTATAAATACAACCAAAAATTTTTAAATTTAATTGATAGTTTCAGAGATAAGAGTGTTCTAACTTTAAAAAACAATTATCTTAATTGTAAAAATATACAAAATGTCAAATAAAAATGTAATAATAAGGTAAACTAAAATTATAAAGTATATAATAATAATGTCCTCCCGATCGATTTCGGCCACGGCGGCCAATCTTGTTGAGACCAGTCATCTGCGCAGGAGATATTATTAGTACAGCGCGTGTGAGAGAGAGCGCAGACACAAGTGCATTCTCTATTCCTGTCACTCTCATACTCTGGTGGGACGACTACTCGACACAACCAGTAAGAGTTAAAGCGCAGGACCGCTGGTTTAACGTGCTCGGGCACGGGGGTGAAAGACCCCATCCAATTCCGCGCTATTACTGAAAAATATGTTAATAGAAATACTTCATAACTGAACCTAACCCGACCCGTGATTCGAACCCAGGACCTCCAGATCTACAGCCGCACATGCTAGGCCACAGAGGCAATTTAAGTTACATAATATGATTACTATGAAGCGATGGACAGAGCTTAGCTAAGTGGTAATATCAATAAAATTTTAGTCGACTCTTGTTTAACAGCTGACGTCGACTTTTCCTTCCTTTTGGTTTGGATCCAAAATAGTTACAACTTTAAATAGAAATCGGTAGTCCCGCTTTAATATTATCGTTTCCTCCGAATTCTTATTTTTGTTGAAACGCAAGAATTTGGAAATGTTTTAAAGTATGATTATGGTTAAAGAGCTGGAAAACTGTTTTTAATATTTTTCTTCTCGAAGTTGCTTAAATAGAAAACGTAATAATTAAAATAATAAAAAGATATTATTATTATTTTTTTTTTGAATTACAAAGAGATACAAAAAAAAATAATAATAATAATATATTTTATTGTACACCCAGTAAAGGCGGCTTTACCGCTAAAAGAGCGATCTCTTCCATTCAACCTTAAGGTGAAGGAAATACACTAAGATAGAAGGGGCGTGATTTGTATAAGGAGATATATATATATATATATATATATATATATATATATATATATATATATATAACTATGTATATATAAAACTAGCCAAGAAAATATTTAAAGAGTTTCAAAATCCTTTAGACGTTTTTTAAAAATCATATGTTTTAAAATAAATATTTTGCAAAATATTTATTTTAATTTAGTAAACTTTTAAAATAAGCTTGGAGCTTAAAATTGTCGCTCTACAATTGTTAACGAATAGAGTATAAAAATATATGGGAATAGCACATTAAGATTTTATGACTAAACGATTTATGGCCGTTTTAAATAAAACTATCTTTTCGGATATTTCGTAAGATGATGGAGCTATCTGATATCAAGCTACGACTTTCAAAAACAAGGAAGCAAGAAAACTTACTAATATTATAAATGTGAAAGTTTAGATGTATGTTTGAATGTTTGTTACTCAATCATGCTAGAACGGCTGAACGGATCTGAATGAAATATGGCACAGAGATAGATTATAGTCTGGAATAGCACATAGGCTACTTTTTATCTCGGAAAAATATACGGTTCCCATGGGTTAGATTTATTTCTGTTTCCTTTTTTTCTGAAGCGAGGGTGAACCTAATAAACTACTCAAGCGAACCGTCAAGCAAACACTAGCAAGTAAAAATCATAAAAAAAAACATTTAAAACATCATATTAATATTACACGAAAAGGTAACCATGTTAAATTTAAATTGTACCATCGCATCGTATAAGGGGTAGAATGCGTAATTAACTGACCGCTTGCGTATTCATACTATCGCTCACTATGCACGTTTCCCGAATATCGGAGATATCTATATTTCATAATACGACACATAGTTGCTTTAAAATTTATATACGGATTAAGATGCAATATGAATTTAAGCATTTTCCGTAATTTATATAAATAAAAATGAATGTTGGTATGTTTGTCCTCTATACGTTCGAAACCATTGATCCGCTTGTGATGAAACTCTAGTGGATTATTCTGTATGCGCCTGCGAAGGTTCGTTGAGCAAAAAAAAATTATCTTTGGACGTTTGGCTTTTATGCGTTCCTAAACTATTCAAACTTAGGAACGCACTCGAGCGAAGTGAGGGTAAGTAGCTAGTATTATATGTAGATAAAAATAAACGATTTGCCTGTAATTTTTCAGCCAGCTTTTCATTCTCACATTAGCATTTGCCTATGACTTTACTCGCGTACTTTATTATATTTTGTTGTTATTATAAGAGCAACTGTCTTCTAAGAAAAAGCTTATAAAGGCTTTTGTGAGAAAAAAAAATATTTTTGTATACCTAACATTTCCAAAAGAAAAAAGACGTAAAATAATACAATTTGAATGAAAATTCTGTCTATATGTGGGAAATGAATGAATTAAAAACTTTGTCAAAGTTGTTAACAAGCGAGTTACATTTAATATTATTTTTTATTTAGATTTTTTATCAATTGCGACGCCGCCGGCGCTTTAACATATACTTTCATAACAAAGAAACAAAGTTTAAGAGTTTGTATGTAACAAAAAACTCCGAAATAATAATACTCTCAGAAATTTCTTACAAAGTACAAAAAAGCTCAAAAAATAAGCTTTATTCTTAATAAGGTTGTTTTAATGTATCTGACTGACATAGCCTATTTAATGGAGTCCGTTACCATCAAGAGATAAAACTTTTTGTTTTGTAGCTTTAAGTAACTTTTACAGCAGATTAATCATATTACTATGACAGTAGTATTGTAAATGTAAAATTTTGTATGTTTGTTTATTTATTATACCTTCAAAATAAAATTCTAAAGGCCTATTTTGATGTAATTTTTTATAAAGGCTACTTACTATAACATTATCTTGATATATAAAAGCGAAACTGCACTCACTGACTAGACACAAATCTCCAAAACTAATAATAATATACTTTATTGCACACCGAGATAAAAAAAAAAACATAAAAAAGAACACACGCGGAAACGATATACGGCATATATACATGTCATATATCAGTATATATAGATGAAGTATACATATATATAGATTACTAGCGCCTCACACCTTCGCTTCGCTCGAGTTCGTCCTAAGTTACGTTTTAACGTTTAGTATAGATTTCTCAGAGATGAGATATTTTCCCGCAGTCAAAAGTATCCTATATGATGATTTGAATAACCAGCTATCATCATACCAAATTTTGTCAAAATCGGTCCAATAGTTTTCTCGTGATGCATTCCAAGACAGACAGATAGACAAAAAATTCTAAAAACTATAGATTCGGCCTTTGCATCGATAATAATGGCTATTTCAATAAGATTTTCCAAAAAAATATTTAATGTACAGATTCGACTTAGTTACAATTTTATTATATGTATAGACGATATACATATCATATGTATCTGTCAAGTTTTACTTCTACAGACCGTTTGAATATTGAAAAATCAGTCAGTTACTCAATTATTCAGTCAGTAAGTTTATGTCGCATAGATAAAAATATGACTTCACAGTGGTTTTAATGAAGATAGGTTATTTTCCCATTGTTTATGTGATGAGTAGAACCGTCCCACTTCTGACCGTGAGTCTACACATAGACATACTTTTGTACTTTTACTGCACCCCTTTGCTCATACCCTAGTTTTTCTATCGCTTTGTTTTACACAACTACATAGTACGCACGCAGGGCTTTAATAAAACCGTTACAAGTACTGTCTGTTCATTAATGTAGGTTATTTTAATAAGTTTTATAGTTAAATGTTTAAATTTAAAAAATATTGTAAGGTAGATACAAGTACTTTGGTGCCATTTTTGTATTTTTTGAAATCATTTCGTAATTGTGTGGGTTGGTGCTGCCTGTAACAACTATATATTGACATATGAGACGTCTAAAACCTTAGTCTCTCCCGTAACCATGATTGCGGTAAAGCATTCGAAACGTCGGGAACAAAAAATAAAAATAAATCCGCAAAAAATCCGAAAAGATAGTTTTATTTGAAATGTTAAATATTCGTGTAAAACTATTAAGAAAGTATTAATAGTTTAGTCACTAACCCGCTCTATGGGTGCATACTTTTGCCACTTGATAAAAAAAAACATTGAGTATCATTATATAGTGATGAGTGGTCGAAATTCGATCATCACCATTATGTAAAAAGAAAGTAACGTTTATTTTTTTTATTGATAACAATAAAACTCCTTAATATAGATCTAACATACAAAAATAAAAACTTAAAAAATAAAACTGACTTCAAGTCGGTTTAATCGAGGTCCAAATAGTTTTTAGAATTTTTGTCTGTCTGTCTGTCTATTTGTCTATCTGTATGAGAACGCATCACGAGAATACCACTTGACAGATTTTGATTAAATTTGGTGAGATGATAGCTGGTTATCCGGATCAACATAATAGGATACCTTTTACTGCGGGACAGTATTTCATCTCTGAGAAATCTATACTAAACGTTAAAACGTAATTAGGGACGAATCCGAGTGGAGCGAGAGTGAGTCGCTAGTTTATATATATATATATATATATATATATATATATATATATATATATACAAAACATTTTCATAAGACAGCATTCAACCTGTGTTATTTTACTTTCTCAAATGGATCTAATACCCTACATACTGAAGTTGGAATATTTTTGGCAATTTACATTGTTAAGGCTTCGCTTTGCTTGCTATCTTATGTAAAATTACGTTTTTTTTTTTTTTAAGAAAAAAATATATTGAGAACAGGCTTGTATTTGAATTGTACGGATATTAACTTAAATTTAAATAAATTACTTTAGGCAGTGGTAGCCCAGTGGAAACTCGCTCGTTTCGCAAAACCGTGCGTAACAAGTTCAAATCCCGGGTCTCGCTCTTATAATATATGTGTGAATTATTTTCTACATGACAACCACTTGTCTTAAAGAAAAACTTGTCTTGAAGGAAAACTTTGGAAGGATACCTGCATGTATGAGAAAACCTAGTGAGGTCCGTGCCTAGCAGTGTGACGTTAAAAAGGGCTGAAAACAATAAAATTACTTTATTATTCTATTTTTTTACGTTTTTAGATATAAAACACCAATTTTTAACATATATTTATTAATCTATACATATAATAAAATGTTTACTGGCCCGAATACTGTACATTAAATATTTTTTGGAAAATCTTATAGAAATAGTCATTATTATCGATACAGAGGCCGAATATAGTTTTTAGAATTTTGTCTGTCTGCCTATACTAACTAATCTATACTAACCGTTAAAACGTACCAAGGCATGAACACGGGCGAAGCGAGGGTAAGTCGCTAGTTATGTATAAAAACGTAACACGTTTCACATTGGAACAGTTATATTAATAGCTCTTTTACTTTAAACATCCTCATAACATTTTATTAAATTTGATTCTTGTCTTTTTGTTTTCTGATAAACAAAAAATAATATAAACTTAAAATAAAATATCAATGTTGTATTTTAAGTCGCTACATATTACGGCTCACCAGACCTTTTTAAAGGTAAGACGGCACAATCCTAACACGTGTTGATTGTTTAGCATACAGTATTTATTGCATTGCTCGTATATAGCTCGATGTAAAAAGCTTCTTTTCTTTAAATATAAATTTGACTATACTAACGATTTAGCCTTACTTCGTTCAGGTGTCCTTAAGTGTTTAGTATTTAAAATATTACTAGCATTGCCCGCGGCTCCGCCCGCGGTCAGATGACCAAAAACCAAATTCTTAGGTTTTACATATTAGCCTCTCATGTGTTAGACTGTGCTTCTGAAGCAGTGTGTCAAAATAAACGTCAAAAGTTCGTGCATATTAAGCACGCTTATCATTCAAATTCCGCATCCTCTATGTAAGTGAATAACATTTTTCAAATCTTATTTGTATCGCTCTAATTTTCACACAGTATACTCAAATAAATAAGCATAGCATAAGACTGAAGACAAAGTTTATAAAATACACTATTATTGAGATATAATCTATACAAAGTCGCCCCTCGGTTTCGTCGAAACGCGCGAGCCGTGTGCATTGTTCGCGTGTTCTTTTTGTGATAATATCTATTGTGTGTGGAGTGAAAGTGATCGTAAAATGGATTTACATTAAGACTAAGTAAGTAAAGATCAATATTAATTACATGATTAGGACAATTGAATAGGATTTTGTATAGAAATAGTGGTTTTAACAAACATCGCCGCTATTATTCGCGGCAAAATGGCGTCATTCTCGTCGATATTTTTTGTTAACTTTATTATAAACATTGTGTATTATATACGTTATATATAATATATTATACACGTAGTCTATTATTTTTATGATCTTTACGAAACATTTAATTTAAAAACAAATGTAAAAATAATTCGTATTATTGTAATAAAAAAATACCATATTTTAAAAGATGTCTACACAGATGGGGTATTCTATTTGTTTACTTTAGAAATATTTCAATATGGAAGCGTATAATATTATCGTTGTGCTTAAAACATTGTCATTATAATCATATTTTAGGAGGTCAATTAGTGTTTAAAATAAATGCAAAGAATTTTTCAATTATTGCGAACATTTGAGAGACCTTTTTTTTTGTTTTTAATTTCAAGTGCTTGGCTTGTAGTTTGATTTATTGTAAACTAAACACTTCAAACACTTGAAACTCTGTCTGTAACAAGTATGTGGATCGTATTACATAAAAAGTTATTACCCTAAGCCACTTGACCTACAGTGTTTTCGATATTGAAAAGTAAAGGATTTTATTATTTTATTTCACTCGCGCGGGTGAAAAAAAAGGGTGAAATTTTCTAAAGCTTGTGTGGTGAAAAAAATATATGGAGAGGTGTATTCTTTTTGTTTATTAATGTGAGATAATACAGTTCTTATGAAATAAAAAAATAAAAATTTGAAATAATGGTTTTATTTTTAAGTTATAAAGGTTTTTAGGTAGATTTTTGGGTAACATCGGGTTCCCTGACTTCCAGGTCTATTTACTAATACATTGTAAGGCAGTTTTTATTGTGGTTTTTTAAATGTGTTAGGTTATTTCATAACGATTCCAACGATATAAGTTACTATAGCTCCCATACAAAACTTTACAGATGTCGTCATTTTAAACACCCGCGAGAAAGTTTTAGGGGTTGTTTAAAACCACCCTACACGAAGCTGCATTTTTGACATAAAGCTTCATAAGTGGGCAACACAAATGAGAGGTTATTATACTCTTACATTGCAATTTTTGTATTTTTTCTCAGAAATAAGATATTTTATCGCGGTAAAAAGTATCCTATATGTTGACCCGGATAGCCAGCGATCACCATACCGAATTTCATCAAAATCTGTCCAGTAGTTTTCCCGTGATGCGGTAACAGACAGACAGACAAAAATTCTAAAAAATATAGATTTGGCCTCTGTATCAATAATAATGACACTAAATAATACAGGTGTATTTTTGGAAAATTTTAATAATAACATTAGCCTACGTGTACAAATCACCCCATGTATTAAACTTGTCGTGATAGGGGGGAGGGGGGGCACCCGAGCGTGCAGCCACGAGACACACCATCAGAGTGGACTATGGGAGCAACCTTTTGGTTATTGTGGTCTGTTTCGGTAGACCTGCTGTCAGGGCGTCGTGGTTGACAGTGTAAACGATCCAACAGGGACTTTTCCAGTCGGTGAATCCCACATAACCACCTTTTTGTAGACAGGTAGTATGCATAAAAGCCTTTCGCAAAGTTAAAAAAGGTGTATATTTATACTAAATTTATTTATTTATTGAATTTCATCTAAATCTGCCCAGTTTTAGTTTCAGCGTGAAATAGTGACAAACAGACATACATACATTTCTCGTTTATAATTTTAGAATGATTATCGTGCAATTAAGATTTTAAAATCGCTATTAAAAATAAAAATTTTACCATTCGAAGCGTATTTTACTTTGTAAAATATTTTCAAAGGCCTTCCCCCTTGTAACGTAACAAAAGGCAACAGCGTTGAGGGTTGATACGATCCCGCATTACTCTTATTGACATATCAATAGGGTGCACAACAATTATTTATTTTTGGGGGGAAAATGAAAAAGCGTGAAAAGAAACGTCCGCCTATTATAAACACGTATAATGAGACGAAAGCGTGTTTCCTTTGATAACCGACGGGATAAAAATGAGAGGTATGAATTATTGTTGATTTAGGTACCTACGTATTTTTTTTTTATATAAGTATTGTCTGCATATAGCGCGTATAATGTCATCTTGACCAATTTCGGCCACGGTGGCCAATCTTACGGAGACTTGCCATATACACAGGAGATATATTGCACAAGTGTGCATGCAAACATAAGTGTACTCTATTCCAGTCACTCTGAAACCCCGATTGGGACGACAAATTGGTAGAAATTAGGCGCAAAACCGCCAACTATAACTTCAGGCTCTTACTGAAAATTACTTGACAGAAAAACTCAATAGCTAAACTTAGCTCGACACAGGAATCGAACCCAGGACCTTCGCATCTGCAACTGTATTCCAGCCACTTCACACCACACTATTAGTTGTTATAAGTTACATAGAAATACAAACAAACTTCTAATTATAAGCATAGTTCTTTTTTTTTTTATTTACATTTTTTCCATTTTTCAAATACACATACGACAGTCTAAACAGTAAATATTATAGATAACAAAGGTCATACCGAAATAAAAAGATCCATCTGCATTTGAAGGAATCCCTCAATTGAATTTAACTTTGCAAATATAATAGAAAAATGAACTTTGCTCAGCAAAACTGTTCAAGTATTAAAAGAATATCTTTTAGATTCAACTCAGTTTGTCCAAACTTTTTTTACATTCGAGAAATTTTTAAATTGAAATTATGAATGTCATTCAATAATAAAAGATTCATGTATAAGACGTTTTTTTCTATAAAGGATAGAAATGTCACAAAATCTATAGTAATATTATAAAGCTGAAGAGTTTGTTTGTTTGGTTGAACGCGCTAATCTCAGGAACTACTGGTTAGAATTGAAAAATTCTTTTTGCGTTTGATAGTCCATTTATTGAGGAAGGCTTTAGACTGTATATCATCCCGGAAAAAGGTACGGTTCCCGTGGGATAGATTTGTTTTTGTCTAGGGACGAACCCGAAGCGAAGCGAGAGTGAGTCGCTAGTTTGTGAATAAATGTGTTATTCACGCTTATTTTTCTGTTCTGTAAAGTGTTTTTTTTTTTTTTTATATATATTATGCGAAATCTAAAATACTTACATATAATAAAATTCTGAGTCGAATCTGTACATTAAATATTTTTTGGAAAATCTTATTGAAATAATCATTATTATCGATACAGAGGCCGAATATATAGTTTTTAGAATTTTTGTCTGCCTATCTGTCTGTGAACGTATCACGAGAAAACCACTGGAAAGATTTTGATGAAATTTGGTATGGCGATAGCTGATTATCCGGGTCAACATATAGGATACTTTTTACTGCGGAAAAACATCTCATTCTCACGGGAAAACACGTTACCTATAATACCATAACAACTAATCATACCTACGTACGTATACATATAATATATAAAGTCTATCTATTACATACTAACCGTTAAAATATACCTAAGGACGAACTCAAGCGAAGCGAGGGAGAGTCACTAGTACATATGTACATACATACATTTACATACATATATAAAAAAAAACTTTCTTCTTCTAAAAGGTTTTTAAAATTTCGTTCGAAGTAATTAGTAAAAATTATTCGTGCAGCTAATGACGCGTTAAATGGTGTAAACTCACCGTAGAACCGTTTATTAAAAAGCTTTGCTTTTTTGTAAGCGACGAACTGTCGACCTGGTTCCTGTGTTTTGTAATTTACTTTACGAAATTTTGCAAACTTTTTAATTTCAAACTATTTTTATGTTCTTTTATCCATACGTATAATAAATTTCTAACTGAGTCGAATCTGTACATTAAATATTTTTTGGAAAATCTTATTGAAATAGTCATTATTATCGATACAGAGGCCGAATCTATAGTTTTTAGAGGTTTTGTCTGTCTGTCTGGGAACGCATCACGAGAAAATCACTGGACTGATTTTGATGAAATATGGTATGATGGTAACTTGTTATCCGGTTCAATATAACGGATACTTTTATTGCGGGAAAATACATATCTCATGTACGAGAAAGCTGTACTAAACCTTAAAACGTAACAAGGGGCGAACCTGAGCAGAGCGGGAGTGAGCCGCTAGTAGATCATAAAACAACTCTGTTATTTATGTTAACATATTTGGTTTGTTTAAAGTTTGAATTTTACCAATACTTATTAGTTATAACTTATTATCAAACATGACAAAGTTGAGCGCTAACAGGACGCCTTTAGTGTCACGAGGGCCAAATTACTATTTAGAAGAGAATGATGTTCTTAATAATATTTGTGATAAACCCCTATGAAATATTGCTTAAACAACAAAAAATCATATTAATACTATACTAATTATACGTATATTATTTCTAAAGTGTATGACGCATGTATAGTGTGTCGATTTATTGGTTCACTAGCGACTTCCTCTTGTTTCGCTCGGATGCAAAGGGTGACAAACAAACACACATAAAATTTCACTTTTATTAAAGCAGTGTGATAAACATCTAGGACAAATAAATTAAAGTGTCTGTTTGTAATGTCAAAATAACAGCTTTTTACTAAGTGTACCTATATTAAAGTATATATGTATATACAAAAAAAAGCATTTTTAAAACTTTGTCTGTCTGTTTGTTTCTTCCGGCTAATCTCTGAAACTGACGGACCTATTATGAAAAGAATTTTACTGGCAGACAGCTGATGCCATAAGGAGTAACTTAGGCTATTTTTATTTTAGAAAAAGTATTAGGGTTCCGCGCAATAAAAAAAAAATTGACGACACGTTTGGCTCAGTGTGTAGTGATCCTACTTGCTGTGCCAGCGGTGGCGGATTCGAGTCCTGCTGGGGGCATTCATTTGTGTGATGAGCATGAATGTTTGAACTCCAGTCATGGGTGTTTATATTTATAATATGTATGTATTTAAAGTTATATATGTGTAGTGTATCAACTATCTGGTATCCATAACACAGGCCTCGTAGCTTACCATGGAACTGGATGGTGCTGTGTGTTAATGTCCCAACATATTTATTTATTTATTAAAATCCATATAATTGTGAACAAAGTCCGCGTACCTAGAAGACGCACCCGAGCGAACCAAGGGTAAGTCGATAGTTCTTAAAAAAACTGCCATTTGAAATGAAAAAATAACGACACCCCAACACGGTAATGGTAAAATTGTGAGGTAACAAATTACCTTGTAAACAAGTTTAACGGAGATGTCAGTGAGACTAATGTCCTTTTAATTTGTGCACTCGACTGTAATGTTTGAACGCGAAATTCTTTAGACCAATAAAAACTTTTAAGGTTTTTTTTAAAATCAATAAGACAGATGGACTAAAATTTGATAAATGATGTTGAAATTGATCCATCTTTGAAATTAATCATAGTACGTAGTAATATAAATATTATTAGTTACAGATGTTTGTCTTTTTGCATATGCTTTTCTATTTGGCTCTTAATTTTTACCAATGCTTAGTGGCATCATATCTAAGTAAAAAAAAATTATTAATATTATAAACTTTCTTCCATGCAGTGAAAGCTACAGATTGGCGATATTTTTTTTTTATATAGATATAGTTTATAGACAACGGCTATATGGTGCAGTGGTTAGTGATAACCGGTTGCTCGAAATATCAAGTGAAGTGGGTTCAAAACCCTGGTCAGTGGTCTCGCATCTGATACTCTCATGTGCGAAGTATTTTTAACATTATAACAGTTCGTATTACGATAGAGGAAAATATTGTAAGGAAATCTGCATATCTGAGACCTGACAAGTTTTCGAAGACATGTGAAGTCCGCCAACCCGCACTATAGCATAGTGGTGGATTATGGTCTGACTCTCCTAGCAATAGGTAGACCCTTGCTCAGCAATAGGACGTTAAAAAGGGCTGAATACACATTACACAATACTACAGAATATTTTCTTCACGTTTCCCAATAACTAAGAACACTGTTACATATTACTTAAAGACAGCGACTCACCCTCGCTTCGCTTCGGGTTCGTCCCTAGACAAAAACAAATCTATCCCACGGGAACCGTACATTTTTCCGGGATAATATATAGCCTATAGCCTTCCTCAGTTAACGGGCTATCTAATGCAAAAAGAATTTTTCAAATCGGATTAATAGTTCCTGAGATTAGCGCGTTCGACCAAACAAACAAACAAACAAACTCTTCAGCTTTATAATATTAAAAGTATAGATTTAAGTTTCATTGAGAACTTGCACTAGTTGAACAATAAACCTATGACCACTATTGAGATGCAAGGTTGTCGGAAATGAAATAACATTTCCACACCAACACAATACTATATTTAACAGAAGCGCTTCGACCCGAAGACCTTAGAAATTGAATAAATGCACGTAATTGCCAGCTTTTCATAGAAAATGGAAAGATCTTTTAGAATATAATTGAATGTTACCCTTTGAAAGAGAGTTCTGTGATACTATTACTTAGGTAAGATTTTTTTTTATTTTTAATATGTATGTAAATATTTCTGTACAGTATATATTTGAAAATTAATTATCTTTAAAATTAAAATAGAGACAAGAAATCCGGTCAAAGTAATACTTTGGCTGGATTAGATCAAGTTTTATTTTAGTAAAATTTATAAATTTATACGTGAAGCAAAAACTTTGTATCCCTTTTTACGAAAATTGCGCGGACGGAGGAGTATGAAATTTCTCACACTTATAGTTTTTATAGAGAAGGAGAGCAGAATGCTAATATTAACGAATTTCGTTAATAATATAAATACATAACACACCACAGACATATTGTCCGTGCGTTGATTTGAACTCTTTTTTTCGTTTTATAGTGATTATGAAATATTACACTCTTGCATCTTGTTAAAGATTTTGAAGAAATTCAATTAAAAGAAGAGGGGATTAAAAGGGGTTTTGAAAGGGGTTAAATTAGAAGTGATTAGTGATAAGAGGCTCAAAATCAAGGCAGGGGAAAAAAGGGTTAACCCCTAAATTAGATTACACTATAACGAAAGAAATTTGTTTGACTGCATAAAAGGGAGTATTATATTATTATATAATATACTATTATTAACAATATCATTTTTTGTCTCCAACGTTTCGAATGCTTCAAAATAATCAATTTAGCGGAAGAGACTTTAATTTTTGACGTTTCAAAGTTAAACGTATAATTACCACAGATGACATCTACCCACAAAAATTATACAAAAATTCAACTTATTATATAGCTTAACAAAAGAAAATGTACTAGAAATTTTATCGAAATGCTTCTTATTCCATATTTATTCTTAATAGAAATTTCCACATACAAAGCGACAAGAATAAATTAAAACGAACTCCATGATATAAAAAAATAACTGAACACTAATATTTGCTTCAATTTTTGATTTATACGAGAATATTGCTAGAGCCTGTCAACCCTTCATAATATAGATCCGATAAAGAAAATGCGAAGGAAATCGAAAAGGTTCCCTCAAAAGGTTTTCAACAGATAGCCAGTGTTTGAGATAATATAAGTACATTTGAATTTAAGTACGATATTTTTATTATAATCTTATTTTTATAAGAAAAATCGAGCTTCCGAAGACTGAACTAAAATATTTATATATATGACGTATGCTGTTTAAATTTTAAAACAATAACCATTTATAACATAATTAAATAAATTGCATGTATGTATATACGTATGTATTCAGCCCTTTTTAACGTCTCACTGCTGGGCACGGGCCTCCCTTCAATACGAGGGGGATCAAGCCATAGTCCACCACACTGGCCAAGTGCGTGACATACTTCAACATGACGGACATATCTTTCGAAAACTTGCTGATTTCTCTTAGAAATGCACGTTTCCTCACGATGTTTTCCTTCGCCGTAAGACAAGTGGTTTTTGTTATGGTTTGAATTAAATAAATTATTCAATGGTAACTAATATATCATTCCGGAAGAGAATTTTACTAATAAATTATTTAGATTCTTGAAATGCTTCAGAAGGGTAAGTCTGAGTACAAAGAATTACTTACGGTCAAGAAAAAGTATGAAACTTGCATTGCTGAGAAAAACGAATTGGTCTTCAAAGTACATGTGATATTCGACAACTTGCACTTGGCCAGCGTAAACTATGACTTAATCTCTCTCGCATTAAGGCGAGGTTCGTGTCCAGCATGTTCAAAAGAGCTAAATAATTATATTCTTATAAAAACACATTACTCTCATTCTTCGACAGTCGGTTATGAATCTTACTAATATAATAAATGTGAAAGTTTAGGTCGATGTTTCAATGTTTGTTACTCAATAACACCAGAACGGCTGAACTGATCTGGATGACATTTGGCACAGATATAGATTATAGTCTGAAATAGCACATGGGCTACTTTTTATTCCGGAAAAATGTACGGTTCCCGTGGGATAGATTCGCTTGTTTTTCTAGAGGCGAACGCGAAAGAACGGTAGGTACTTATATATATATAAAAGTAACAATGAAAACAGAAATAATTAAAAGAGAAAGATGTTTTTGTACAGTTTGGCCCGTAATATCGGATAGAAAGGCACGACTCACGAGTAAGCGTAGCAATTGTGAGAAAATTAATATCGCTTCGGCCACAGAAGTTATATTTACGGTGAAACTGAGTTTTTCGCTCTGTTACTGTTTACTAGCTCGTTTCCCAAATGGCTTTGAAATTATATTGACACGAAAAATACGGTGAATGTTTACGTGTTTCATAGAATATATTTGTAAACTTTGTGATTTTATGCTAGGCTAGATTTGTACACAGTTTTGTCTGTAGCTAAACTTTACTTAATATTAAGAAAATTATGCAGATTTTTGAAGTAAAACTTCTTTAAGGGATGATTTCCGGAATAAAAAAGTATCCTATGTCCTTCTCAGGATCTCAAACTATTTTCTCACCACATTTCATCTAAATCGGTTCAGTAGACCCAGAGATTACCCTCTACAACGTCACAAACTCACATCCATACCCATTTTATAATATTAGTATAGATTATATTTATATTTTGATTTGTTTTAATTTAATTGCTGTATTTGCCAAATGCCAAAGAAGCTTTGCGTAGATGTTACACGCATTCATTTAGGTTTTACCTTGAAGGGGAAGGTCTAAGTTAAAGAACAATTTTTACCTTAAACAGTAGAATTACTGTATCTTCATTTGCATAAGAAATGAATGTATAATTATATTTCTCAGGCTAAAAAATGATTTAGAACGCCCAAAATAAAGTCAAAAATAGTAGCGTAGTTCGCTATTTATGCTACTATTCTCGATTTTTCCATACAGATCGTTTACTTTCTTTAAAAATCCTAAAAGCGAAATGTTATATACGTAATATTTAAGTTTATATACGTTTTTTGCGAATAAAATATGAGTAATAAAAATAATGTCATATTCTTTTGTATTTTTAAGTATTAGTTCTCTTTTACTTGAAAGGGATTGCATAATATTATAATATTATTTATTTATTTTTTCTTTATTAAAATATTATTGTTTGGCTTCATTTTTAGTTCTATAACACTTTATTCATATTATTCCTGAGTCTCGAGTTATATCTATACGTGCATTCATCACCATTCGACCGATAAGGATGAAACTTTAAGTAAATGCATACATGTCCAGGAAGGATTCTGACATAATACCATGAACGTACTAAAGGTGGCGGTCTAGTATTTTTTTTTCGTGAAAACAATACCTACCTAGTAATACTATAGAAAATTTTTATCCCTTTTTCTTAAATGATTTCTGTGTGATATATATATATATATATATATATATATATATATATATATATATATATATATATATATATGTAGATTTTTTAATTCATTTAAATTTTAATTTAGGACTACCCTTTATTAAAAAAAATCCTTTAACAGTTGACTTACATTCAAATTGAGTGCCTTCTTGTAGAAATAAGTAAAAAAATCACATGCAAACGCGTGTTACTAATCTATACTTATATTATGTTAAAGTAAAACTGTCTGTTTCTTGTGTAAACCGGTCAACAGATTTCGATGAAACTTGGCAAGGTCATAAATTGCATCATGGGAACGTCATAGGCTACATTTAATCCTCGATAAGCTAACAATGCGAGCAAAACCGCTGACAAAAACTAGTTAAATATGTTTTTAAGAAACTAAAGAACTTGCAGCCATCGATTTAATTAATACAGACAAGAGATGTAAATTATAATTTATTCTATTTTATGAACGATGGAATTCATTTAGTGCCAGCTTTAAGGTTTTATTAAATAGATACGCTTAATTGCTTCACAGGAGATAGCTTTCTAGAAAAAATTCAGTGCTACTTAAAATATTAAGTGCGGTGAAAAGTGCTTCACTGTATCTACTCCAACATTTTTAAATTCATGGAAAATATTTTTTAGAGATAATATACTACTAAGAAAGATTTTCAAGCCTCAAAGGTACAGAGTGAAAGGTTGTGGATATTGACGTACTGCATCTGAGTAATACTTTCTTAGATTTACGCGAATATTTGACATTTTAAATAAAACTATCTTTTTGAACTTTTTTTGCGGATTTATTTTGATTTTTGGTTTTGGAATTCGGACGTTTCGAATGCATTACGACAATCATGGTCAAGGAAGACCGTCAAACGTCGGGAACCAATAATCAAAATAATCCGCAAAAAAATTTCGAAAAGATTGTTTTGAGTAGTTCAGTTCTATAAATTGTTTAAGGGGTTTACTCTATTGGATGGTGGGATGATGGTGAATATTCATGTTCATTTTATTTTAAAACTACAGCATACCACCCCAGGATAATTTCTAAGAAATTAATTGTTAACTGAACCACCTGTGTGTCCTCCTCCATCAACACGTTAAGTGTGATAAACTAAACATAAATGGTATTAAGAAGGTAATCAGGACAATCACAAATAAATGTTACCTCATAAAACAATTAAGAAAATCTAAACGAATCGGTAATTGCAGTAGGTATACTCGTAAATAAATATAATATAATAAACTAGCGACTCACATTCGCTTCGCTCAGGTTCGTCCCTAGGTACGTTTTGATGCTTAGTATGGCATATATTTTACTTTTTATTTCATTTTTTCTGAATTTTCCGATTTTTTAATAGATATTATTCGGAGTGGAGACAAATTCAACTAATCAAAAACCATAAAAAGCGGTCCACCAGTTCTCGAGTTATAAGTCTTGTAATAAACCCACCCGACTTTATTTCATATATATAGATATCAATGACACATAGCATCATCTAGTTCAGTGGTAAGCTTCAAGGCTTGTGTTATGGATACCAGATAGTTGATACACTACACATATATAACTTTAAATACATACATAATATAAATATAGACACTTGTAACAAAGTAATTTTAAAATATTCCCCTGCATTCTTTCCTCTTAATTCTAATTCACTTAAGAAAGAAAACAAACTAAATAAAAGGCATTCTAAAAAAAAAATACGTACCACTAAAATGCAACCGAGTGCACCTACTAATTTTAAGTCGTACGAAACAAAATAAAGCAAATGCTAGTCGGGTTTTGTTAAATATCGTTATAAAACGCGAGACTGTAACGATACGATCACAACTATATCGTGTTTAATTGTTGTTAGCGTTTTTCTATAAGATAGCTCTGTATTAGTACAATATAAGAAGTTTTGATGTAAAAGTTGTTAATAAAACCAATGGAGCCTTGGACGAGTTGATTTCTACAATCGATATCGATAATAATCTATACTTATATCATAAAGCTGAAGAGTTTGTTTGTTTGTTTGGTTGGTTGAACGCACTAATCTCAGGAACTACCAATCCCATTTGAAAAATTCTTTTTGTATCAGATAGCCCGTTAACTAAGGAAGGCTACAGGCTATATATCATCCCGGAAAAATGTACGGTTCCCGTGGGATAGATTTGTTTTTGTCTAGGGACGAACCCGAAACGAAGCGACGGTCTGTCGCTAGCAGAAAATAAAAAATACACTGTCATTTTCATACATTCTTTAATTTTATTGTATTTAAAAACATAAAAATGTAATGTTACGTATTATTCATGAAAAGTTTGTTCACTTTATGTAAAAAAATCTTTTATCATTAATTATATACGTACCTATATATACTAGTTAAAAATAAAAACAAATCTATCCCACGGGAACCGTACATTTTTCCGGAATAAAAAGTAGCATATGTGTTACTCTGATGTACGAGCTATATTATTGTAAAGTTTCATTAAAATCCATTCAGTAGTTTTTGAGAGAAAGAGTAACAAACCTCCATACAGCTATACATCCATACATCCTCACAAACTTTCGCATTTATAATATTATTTCATTTATAATATTATTTCATTGATACTATTAGTAGGATATGTCTTCCACATCGATTTCGATGGCGGCAACCGTACCAATTATTTCTAACATGGACCCTTATGTGGCTCGCTAGAGTAAACTTTGGCCTAAATATCCGGCTACATGAGAAGCAGTATCGTTAACTACACTAGATAATGTACTATTATATTTGTCTTTAATATTGATAAGCTTATGTATATAATAACAACAACATAATATGTTTATATAATGTACGTGAATATTTGACATATATATATATATATATATATATATATATATATATATATATATATATATATATATATATATAAAACAAAATCGGGTTAGTTGCACCATTTACAACTCAAGAACTGCTGGACAGATTTTGATGATATTTAATTTTTTGATTTCGGATTTGTCTCCGCCCAAAAGTCCAAGAGCCTAAGAGCCCAAGAGTCAAGAAAAAAAATGACACGGCTAACCCTGGTTAGTAAATATTTTTATCTATTTAAAATGAGCCTAATGAGCTATTTGAGATGAGCCGCTAGTTGTAAATAAAACTAATTTTTCGGATCTTTTTGCGGATTTATTTTGATTTTTGATTCCTGGAATTTCGAATGTTTTACAGCAGTATGAAACCTACCATTTTAGTGCTTTTTTTAGTTCTAGCGCGAGTGAAGTCGAGGGTTTTGCTAGTATTTTAAATAATTCTTTTTCTACACTCTATATTTATTATTTAATGCGGTTTGTAATAGCCTCTTAAAGGATTTCCAATGTCGTAAAGTGGGCTCAGAATGTAAGTGTCCATTATTGAATAGCGTACGTGGAATGCATAATACAACGGTTAGATTAAGGTATTATAAGTTAGACGATGTTTAGGTTCATATTAGGTACTGTGACTTAACAGTTTTGAACTAGTTAGATTACTTTTAAAATAACGTATTTAAAAAGCAAAAGTTTTAATATAAGCTATACAGGTAAATAAAATTAAAGTGTCTGTTTGTAATGTCAAAATAACAGCTTTTTACTAAATACATATGAATTTATATACGTTAGGTATAGGTACATAAGATAAACACAATTTAAAAAAAAAAATCTGTCTGTTTGTTCCGGCTAATTTCCGAAACGGCTGGACTGATTTCAACGGAACTTTCACTGGCAGATAGCTGATGTTAAGAGCAATAACTTACTTTTATTTTCCAAAAAGAATAAGGGTTCCGTGAAAAAAATTAAAACGTACCTAGGTACGCATACGAGCGAAGCGAGGATAAGTCGCTAGTAATAAATAAATACCGAATAAAAATTATTTTTAACGTTTTTTTTAAACACCTACACTCTAAAAAAAGTAGTAACTCTATACTTTCTTAGATTTACGCGAATGTTTGACATTTAAATAAAACTATCTTTTCGGATTTTTTCGCGGATTTATTTTGATTTTTGGTTCCCGACGTTTCGATTGCTTTACAGCAATCATGGTCACGGGAGAGACTAAGGTGTTAGATGTCTCAAAGGTATTATATAGTTGTTACAGACAGCCTACCCACAAATAACAAAATGAATTCAAAAAACTTGAAAAATTGGCACCAAAGTACCTTACAATATTTGTTAATTTTAATTTTAAAACATTTTTATAATTTTAATTACTTTTATATTATATAATTTTATATTATTTATATAATTTTAGCTTTATTATTATAATTATTACAATTTTTTAGAAAATTTATTGATTAATAATCTATATTTAGTGTTGCCATTATTATATTTATAACTATAAAGAAAAAATAAATTATTAATTATTTAAGCCACATTATTATTCTATGTGTAATTTAAAAAATTAAAATTAATTAAGAATTACTATTTGCAAATGAAAATATTAATTTGAATACTAATTTAAATTACTGTTATTTTGATCCGCACAGTAAGAACTTACTACATCTAACTGTCTGTTTTGTTTAGATATATTATTTGATTTTATTATATTAATGACAGGATCCCATGACGATGGTAGTTCCCAGCCATCTTCCCTATTGAAATTTGGATGTTTTTTAATTTCTATGGCTTCCCGAATCATTCTAGGGCGATATCTGTTTTCTTTCGCGAGAATTTGGGGTCTATCGAAGCGAATATAATGGCTTGGGCGGTCCTGACTATGTTTGCAGACAGCAGATGTTGTATTACGACGAGACATCTAACACCTTAGTCTCTCCCGTGACCATGATTGCTGTAAAGCAATCGAAACGTCGGGAACCAAAAATCAAAATAAATCCGCGAAAAAATCCGAAAAGATAGTTTTATTTAAATAGTAACTCTATTTTAATATAAAATATTACTTTTAATATGTCTTATAATTAAATGTAGAAACATATAATTTCTCTATAACTTGTACAAAAATATATTCTAACTATATCTATTAAAGAAGGTAAATATTTTCAAATATCGTATACTGTAAAATGTAGCACACTCAGCTAATTGTCGCAAGCACTGGAGGCGGTCGTGTAAGGCGATTCAACGCTTCGATAATATAATTCTTTTTACTCCTGTCTGTCATCTTGTTTTTCTAAAATTTCCTTTAGATTTTTATTTTATATACTAGTATTGTGACCCGAATTTATTCATATGCTTTTTAAGGCAATTCTCGAAAACTCTGAAATAATTAATAATAATGTCCTCCCGACCGATTTCGGTCAGGGCGGCTAATCTCATTGAGACTAGCCATCTGCGCAGGAGATATTGTAGTGCACAAGTGTACGCGCACAAACAACGTGCACTCTGTATTCCTGTCACTCCATACTCCGGTGGGACGACTACTCGACACGACCAGTGAGAGTTAAGGCGCAGAACCGACGGCTTTACGTGCTCTTCGAGGCACGGGGGTGAAACACCGCCAACTTCCCAACTCCAGGCTGTTACTGAGGCTTACTATACAGAAAGACTCAATAACTAAGCTTGGCCCGACCGGGGACTCAAACCCAGAACCTCCGGATGTGCAGCTGTATATGCTAGCACTAACACCTAGCTAACACCAACAGCAGTTATATATTTAATCATATTACGGAAGGTCTGAATAACTCACCAGCATTTAAACTCGGATACTTAAGTTTTACCATGAAAGGAAGTGTGTCGATAAGGCTCCATTTTCGCTTCAGAGTTACGAAAAAATATATGTCATTCGATTTAATCTTTTCTTTATATATTCTGAAAGTAGACTGTGTGCTTGATAAGAAAATATATTTATGAGAGAAAAAAAAACTACAATGAATCCTACTTGTGAGATGCCAAACTTGGGTCTTGGGCCTTGTCGATACCTTATCTTTAAACTGCTAATAGCGTCTCAATATTGACTTTTCCGTAGGTCTGAATTAAAAAAAATAATTAACAACCTTACAAATGGCACTTTTACTGTCATCGCTAGGTAACGCCATTTATATCTATAAATAAAATAAAATTCTGATTCGAATCTGTACATTCAATATTTTTTCAGTCTTTACTATAGCTACTGAGGCCGAATCTATAGTTTTTAGATTTTTATGTCTGTCTGTCTGCGAACGCATCACGAGAAAACCACTGGACCGATTTTTATGAAATTGGGTATGATGGTAGCTGGTTATTCGAGTCAACATATAGGATACTTTTTACTGTGGGAAAATATCTCATCTCTGAGAAATCTATACAAAACGTTAAAACGCAAGGAGGGGCAAACCCGAGCGGAGCGAGAGTTAGTCGCTAGTTCTATATATATAAATCTTTCTTTTATCCGTTGATTATCGGTCACATTAGAGGGATAGATAAACATAACGTCATAATAGACAGACAAAAACTTTAAAGTATATGTATATAAATGTATTTGTACTAACATTTTGGTTTTTACATGATTTTTAAATATACTTTTATCGAAAGAAGATTGGAGTGGGAATAAAAATATGATCTTCGCTCACCCCGACTGGGTATCGTTAAAAAGTTGTTTAAATACGAAATGGAGGTTTTATAGATCATTTTTTATTTAAAGTCTGGCTTTTAAAATATTAAACATGAAGGTTTTAATATCTCTTATATTCCCCATTTCCGAATACTAACAAAAAGTTAAAAAATATTATATATGTTTCCGCCTTTAATAAAGTAGTAATGGGGTCGACTAACTTTACATGCGAGCTTTTGCCAGCGACTTTGTTCGCTATATGAAAAAATATATAGGCTTCTACAGTAATAATAATAATGTTCTCCTGACCGATTCCGGCCACGGCGGCCAATCTCATTGAGACTAGCCAACTGCGCAGGAGATATTATAGTGCACAAGTGTACGCGCAGACACAAGAGCACTCTCTATTCCTGTCACTCTCATACTCCGGTGGGACAACTATTCGACACGACCGGTGAGAGTTAAGGCGCAGGCGGTGAAACACCGCCAACTTCCCAACTCCGGGCTGTTACTGAGGCTTACTATACAGAAAGACTCAATAACTAAACTTGGCCCGACCCGAGACTCGAACCCAGGACCTCAGGATGTGCAGCCGTACATGCTAGCCACTACACCACCGAGGCAGTTGCTTCTACAGTACAGGTATTTAGTCAAGTGAAAAAAAGTATAAGTAGCTAATGCATAGATGATCTTAATATTCATAATACATAAGCTCTCAGAATCTATACTAATATTATAAAGAGGTAAAGTCTGTGAGTTGGGAGTTTGTGACGTTGTAGGAGGTTACCTCTGGATCTACGAAACCGATTTAAATGAAATTTGGTAAGAAGATATTTTGAGACCCTGGGAAGGATATAGGATACTTTTTATCCCGGAGATCATCCCTTAAGGTGGTGAAAATGGGGATGAAAGTTTTTATGGGAAATCAAGCGAGCGAAGCGAGGGTGAGTCTCTAGTTAACGATATTTTTCGACTTAGTTCTCAGATATCATTCTACCTGTAGCTTATTTTCGGAAAATTTTCATAAATGATAGTCTTTCTAGATAATCACTCTTCCTATAGGTGAAAACTGTTAAAAAAAATCGTACAGTAGTTTTTAAGATTAGCCCGAACAAACACAAACTCAGTGCGGCAATACACTTTAATTGATAATATTGTGTAATGATGACGAAGATTTAGATTTTTATATGAGGAGAAAGCTGTGGATTTTGAAAAGTAAACTAAAATATAAAATGTTTAATACTGAGATTGTAGTTTCGAAGGTATGTACGGAACATACAAACTTGTTTTACCTGTGTATGAAAAAGACATTTGTTTTTGTGTTTAACAAAAATCGTCAGTTTTTTAAATTATTTTGTTATTTTATCATTTTCTTTCGCAATAACAAAAAAAGCCTCTTTTATTACCGCTTAGAATATACTCAACACATCGGCTTCACATAAAAGAGAGCAACTAATATTAAAACAAAGCCCAAAAATGAATGGAATATAACGTTTTTGTACGAGCTTCCTTCATCCCGATCCTCAGATTTCAGATTTTTCATATTGAAACAAAAGGTATTACAAGAATGAGGTCAAGTGATACTGAGATCCAGTACAATGCCGTGGGGGGAAGCCCCCTCTTTGGGTAAGTGTGTTTTAGCGAAATCATATTTTTTAATGGGATCGCAACATTGTGAAGCCGGAATACTTTCTGTGATGAATTTCGTTTTACGATTCAGAATTAAGGAAATGCAGATATTGAATTGTAGGTGTTTAATTTTCAAAATTGTTTCGATTCTGCGTGATTTTTTTTTTATGGGTATTGATAATTTCCTGTTTAGGGTAACTTAGTCTTATACTGTCTTAGATTTATGGGAATATTTGATATTTGAAATAGTTTTTTTTTTTTCACGGTTTTATTATACTTTTTTGTTCCCGAAGTTACGAATACTTTACAATGAAAATAGTCAAAAGCCATAGTTATACAGGCAGTATCTATCCACAAAACTATACAAATATTTGGAAGAAAAAGGAAACGACACCAAATTGCGTTACAATTTTAATATAATATATTTTTTTTATATTTAAAAGTAATCTACCTAATTGAAACTCTTTATAAATAAATAAATATTATGTAAAAGCTGGCTTGAAAACTTGAATTCCTTATTAGTCCAAATTCTGCTGTAATTCTGCAAAGTTGGTAATAAAAGAAGTAAATATATTAATAATCCTTAAGCTTAAATACTTTCTGCAAAAAATCTCTTAAACACTTTAGATTTGACCCAATTACATTTGTTTTACCTCAGTGGAAATTCGACTTGATTAAATAACAATTATGCCAAACTTTATCCAGAAAGTTGGAAATTGCCAGTGACTTCAGCAAACAATGCAAATAGTCCCGTGTTCGAATCCCGAGTTGGAAAGTATGCGGAGTTTCACAGTTCCGCAGAATTTATAATATTTTACAGCGATTTACTTCACAACTAGAACCTAACTTTCGGCTAAATATATGCACGTATACAATTATGTATGATATAATCTCAACGGTGTAGTAGAGATGTAGTAGATTTGTAATTGAAAGAATGAAAAAACACAAGAGTTGTATTCTTTCTCTAGCTTTTTCTTCTTAATTTATTATTGTATAAATAAAAATTAATGTTCGTATGTCTTCCTAAACCATTGATCCGATTATGATGGAACTCTGGTGTTTTATTCTATTAACGTCTGGGAAAGTTATTAGCCCAAAAATTTGAATTTTTCTCCAGACTTTTGCCTTTTATGCATTCCTAAACTATTCAAACTAAGGACGTACCCGAGCGAAGCGAGTGTAAGTCGCTAGTTTATACATATAATAAAACTGTAATGTCGAATGTCTGTACATAGAAAAAAAAAGCTAAAAACCAAGTCAGGGGGGTGGAAGAAGAGAAATAGAACAAATCCAGCTGATAGTAAGCAAAAAAAATTAACATAATGCCATATTTTTAATAAAATCCTATATATAACACGTACAATATATTAAAAATTCTAAATTAAAAACAAAAGTAAAACTTTTGAAAAGTATGGTACGCTTTTGTTATACTGACTTCTTTCTTGTCCTTATTTTACGCAACGATGGAACAAAACAACACCGTGATTTTTTAGATAGAGTAAGTTTATGTAATAGAGACAAAGACATACATATATTTATCCCGGATTTAGTTCCCATGGGTGATGCAAGTAGGTATAGGAAAAGAGCTAAGACATGTTATAATATGTAATATTTGTTTTTTATCTATATATCTATATATACAGATAAATAAAATTGGAGTGTCTGTTTGAAATATTAAAATAACCGCTTTTTACTAAATGCATATAGATGTATACACGGTACACATACCAAATCAATATTTTTTACAATTTTTGTCTGTCTGTCTGTCTGTTTGTTCCGGCTAATCTCTGAAACGGCTGGACCGATATTGACGGGACATTCACTAGCAGATAGCTGATGTAATAAGGAGTTACTTAGGCTACTATTATTTTAGAAAAAAAATAGGGTCACGCGAAAAAAATTAAAACCAAATTAATATAATTAAATTTGTTTGGGGAACAAATCTAGGGACGAACCCGAACGAAGCGAGGGTTAGTCGCTAGTTTGTAAGTGAAGCTATTTGAACGTACATCATACCTAATCATTTTTTATAATAATACAGTAATATATCTAATATATCTAAATATAATTTAGAATTTTACAATTATAAATACCATGGAGACTTGTTCACTTTGACAAGTGTTAACGGTTGACGTTAATTAAATATTACGTTATAATGTTATGGATTTCAAATATAAATAAGGATTGGTATACTGCTATTTTCATTTCTAAACTTAGTCATGATAATTTAGCTATGACGTTACAATCTTACTTTACTCCCTGTATTAACGCCTGTCAATGGATTTTATCACTTAGTGTCGAAACGTAGCGTTTGCTTTTTTATCTGTGTAGGCGCTCAGCTGTAATACCTTTTTTTTGTATAAGGAAATCTGCACGTATTTTTCACTTTTAGCAGATATGTTCGGAGATTTTTTGTAATACTAAATTTAAAAATTAACTTCATGTCATTGTATTCGATATTCAACTTTCAAGGCGATACCTAATTTTTTATTGCATTACTTCACACATAAATAATCTATATAATATTAAAAAAAAAAAATGTTAAATTTGCTGTAGATAATAAAATTAAATAATAATAATTTAGTTCTCATTGTTTATGTATTTTTATTTTGGAATCATTGTGCCATTATTGTATCGAGTAATTATCTTTTTATTGTTGTAGGTTGCTCCTGTAGACCGATCATACATTCTTTACACGTTAAAACTGCTCAAAATTACCGCTTAAACTCATTCGTGTCTTCCTCAAAATACGTGACACTGGCAGAATGTATTGCGTCTGTTAACGCAACTTTAAGCCATCATAGAAAAAAAAATCAAGTGAATTATAAAAAAGGGCTTTTAATTCGTCTCCGCTGTGTGCATATTAGACACCCTGTTTACTGAATTAAGGGTTAAACCTAGGAACGAACCCGAATTTAGCAAGGCACTAGTGTAAAATAGATGTTTTTAAGAAAACCTACTACTTTAAATAGTAGGTACTTATATATATTAAAGATATTAATTATATATTAATGATGTTTTCTAGATTTTGTTTACATATATATTATTTCATATCTAAACTTAGATAGATATAGGTTTTTAAATTGTACTATGATAGTAAAATAATAGTAGAATTTATCAAAAATATCACAAAATATATTAGAAAATGTGGGTAAAACAACGAGAAACGAAGAGAGTTACAGAAATTCTAAATAAATTAGTAGAGATACTCAAAGTACGAAGCTTTAGGTACTTAATGTATGTCTATCTACATATCTATTTATAAATGAAATCCATTATTGTTGTATTCAGCCCATTTTGACGTCTAACTGCTGGGTACGAGTCTACCTTCAATACGAGGGGAATCAAGCCATAGTCCACCACGCTGGCCAAGTGCGATTCATATGTCTTTCGAAAACTTGCTATGTTCTCTCAGACATGTAAGTTTCCTCACAATGTTTTCCTACCCCATAATATAAGTGATAATCATGTTGGAAATGATTCGCTGATGAACATATCAGAGGTACGAGAACCTGGATTTGAACCCGCTTCGCTCGGTTTCTCAAGCGAGAACGTTACCACTGGGCTACGACTGCCTCATTTATTATTACAGAAAAATATTTTTATGTATTAAAGTTACTCGAATGTAAGTAATATTGAAAAATTAAACATTGAAAGGAAATGGAACGGTAGCGCTGTGCATAATATCAATAATGCGAATTTCACGTCTGCAAAGAATCGGACATTTTAACGTTTTATTTGTACCGTATTTGGTATTTTTGTACCAATATGTTATTTTAGAGTTAAATATCAAGAAATACTATTTCTTTATATTAAAAAAAAAAACAAATTTCGTTACATTTTAAGATTTTAAATCTTAATATATGTTTATATACGATTTGACGGCACGTTTGGCTCAGTTTGTAGTGGCCCTACTTTCTATGCCGGCGGTCGTGGGTTCGAGTCCCGCTGGTGGCATTCATTTGTGTGATGTGCACGAATGTTTGCACTCCAGTCATGGGTGTTTATATTTATTATATTATGTATGTATTTAAAGTTATATATGTGTAGTGTATCAACTATCTGGTATCCATAACATAAGCCTCGTAGCTTACCATAGAACTAGATGGTGCTGTGTGTGTCCCAACATATTTATTTTATTTATATACCCTATGAATCTGTTTGTTCAAATTGATATACTAGATGCTGTCTACGACATTGTCTGCGTATCTTTTTTTCTTAGTTTACTAACTTTTATACACATGAGTTATAAAGATAGAACAGCAAGTTCAAGATTTACATCTACTGTACTGATTGGAATGTAGCTCAAGGCTGATTCTGACCTACAATAACATTTGTTTATTACAACAAATCTATCCCACGGGAACTATACATTTTTCCGGGATAAAAAGTAATTTTAAAGCTACATTATTGTAAAGTATCATTAAAATTCATTCAGTAGTTTTTGTGTGAAAGAGTAACAAACATTCATACATCTATACATCCATAGAACCTTACAAACTTTCTCATTTATAATATTAGTAGTACTTGAAAGATCTCTTATAAACTTTAAGAAAAGCCCTCACCCTAAAGAAATAATTGCTTTAAATTGACTTTGTAGTTCACATATACCTTTTTAGTTAAAAGAAAATTCGAATTATTGTCTGAATAACAAATAATAACATTATTATATAACATACTGGCGATTCACCCTCGCTTCGCTCAGGTTCGTCCCTAGGTACGTTTTGATACTTATATAGCATATATTTTATTTTTCATTTTTTTCCTGAATTTTTCCGACGTTTTAATAGTTATTCTGCTATTCAGGGTGGAGACAAATCCAACAAATCAAAAACCATGAAAATCGGTCCAGCAGATCAGAGTTATAAGTGTTATAATAAACCCACTTTGTTTTAATATATATATATATATATATATATATATATATATATATATATATATATATATATATAATATAAACTAATGCTTACTTACTTGCTTACTGTTTAAAAAAATATATCGCTGTATAAATTAAGTTTAAAATCATAAAAAAATAGAGTTATTATTAACATATAACGCAATATAAGCGAACATATTTGACACAGGTATTTAACAAGGTAGTTTTATTTTCTATTTAAAATCCATGCAACCTGTATAAAAACCGATCTTTCACTCATATTTCCACCGCAGTCTTTGAATGGAACGTGCGGGATTTTGTTGGAAAAAAAAAGCTACACTCTACCAGTATTTTGCAAGTTGCCTACAGCGAGTTCACTGGGGTCGCATACTTAACCGACTGACACTGTTTCGCTTAACTCAAATAATATATAGGTTATGTTTATGGGAAAATTACTTTTTCTAACGTATTTTATAAAAATAAGTCTCACTTCTGAATTGTATTTAATTTTAAAACGTATAATTCTGTTAAGTTATTTCTATTATCATATATTTAATATTAAATTATAAACTTTGCTTATTACGACGAACTTAAGACGAAACTTTTGAAAGAAGACTAAGAAGCATCACACTCCTGAAATTTTGTCTGAACTCCACAGTCGACGTTTCACGACTAAATTATTACATTTTACTTGAGAAAGTTTTAAACAATAACATTATACTATAATAATTTATAATGATATATAAGACTTGAGCTCCATCTGAGTGAAATAACGCTCAAAGAAGATTTCGATATTTGTTCGCAAACACGTAGTTTTCATTTTCGAGACACTATTCCATTCCAAAGTCCCACAACACTTAGCAAACAAACTTGCGCTACTCGTGTATGTAAACACCGTTTTTGAGCCGGACTTAAATTGGATTTAGACCTTTTTAAATAGACTGCTAACGACCTGTACATTTTATATTAAAGTAGATGTAAACAAAACTCATTTAATATATAACGTTTACTTGAAATACCTTATAACACACCTGCGAAAACTTCTCCTGGGCATCTAGTATGTCGATGAAGAGAGAGAGTTTATGGTCCATGATGGGGAAGCCGTTTCTTGGCTGCTGCAGCAGATGGCGTACAGCCTCCCTGACAGCTGCTGGTGTGCTGGGTGTGCCAGGGGTGCCCAGCGAGGGCGTGGGTCCCATGAGCCCAGAGAGCCCATGGAACGTTGCAGATAACTTAGGCGCATTTTGCACTCCAGGCAAAGACAGCCTACGCGACGTATTTGGCGGCACAGCGCCATAACCGTTCGTCATAATAGCTGGCCTTTGTAACTGATAATCACTTCTCGAGGACGGTAGATTATAATTCGCGCGCGGTAACGTGAGATTTGGCACCGGCCGCCTCGGCACCGGCTGTAGTATGGGCACCGACCACTCATCGTCCACGGAACCGATCGAATGGGGTCTCCTTGGGACTGGTGGGATCTGTCGTGGGGACACAACGCTTTGGGGTCTCCTCGGACGCCTGTCAGGCTGGATGGGAGCAGGTGGCGTGTAAGGTGAAAACCCGCCGAAGTCGGTCGAGTTTAGGGACATAGGTTTGATCGGTTCCGGGGCCGGTGGCGGGGGGTCTTCCCAGGGGGGCCATGCGAGGGTTAAGGAGTCAGGTTTCCGGGGCGGCGCGGGCCTTGGCCTGCCCGCCCCCTCGGTCATAGCGGACGCCGGCAGGGTCACATGGCGCAGGGCGTACGTCGCGCGCGGCGTCCGCCGGCCGACTGCCGGCTGCCGTCGCGACGCCCCCCCGCGACGCCTGTTTTGGTTTAGTTTCGTAGCACGGGGTTACGTTGTGCGTTTGTTACGATTTTAATTTGAGATACAGGAATTTTAATATTGAAAATGTTTTGTTTTACTCTATTACGTGAAGGCAAATAATCAATATGCAAGAAATAAAGGAAGATCTCTAGTAAGAGAAATAATACGAACTAAATTACAATAATAAAATGATCTAACCTAATATTTTATATTTTTATAAACATATAACTAAATTTTCAACTTCATACGTATAAATTTTCTACATTAAAATCTTAAAGTAAACGTAACAATGTCGTACATCGCTTCGCTCGTTTTACAAAAATACAAGTAATATTTTAACTATAATAGAGCCCCGAGGGCGTATTTCAAACACTAATTAATTACAGCGCGATATTACCATAATATGATAATTCTATGAATCAAAACACGACTAACTATGCTTTTTTTAATATACATTACTGTTGATAAATAAGATGTAATGTTTTCATTTTACATGTTATTAGAATAACAAAATATGTACTGTATAATAAAAATATGTAATGTACGAAATATTTATATTAAAAAAAAATACTTTAGATGTCTAAATATATATTAACTAGCAGAACCCGCGGCTTCGCCCGCGTTCAATCTACAAAAAAAAACTCTTTGGCTTTATGTTATACAGTGACTTATCCTCGCTTCGCTCGGATTCGTCGTTATACATTTATATATTATATATAGTTATACAGTAATGTATGGAAGTCTACCCGATTCGTTGACATTTATAATTACTGCTCAGCTCCTTTGGGTAATAGCATGATGATATATAGCCTATAGCCTTCTTCAATAACGGGCTATCTAATGTAAAAAAATTTTTCAAATAGGATTTGTAGTTCCTGAGATTAGCGCCTTCAAATAAACAAACTCTACCTCTTTATAATTTTATTTATAACTAGTGATTCACCCTCGCTTCTTTCGGGTTCGCTCCTAGCTTGCTTCCCAATACAAACTTTCATCGCCATTTTCATCCCTTTAAGGGATGGTTTTCGAGATAAATAGCATCCTGTGTCCTTTCCAAGGTCTCAAACTATCTTCTTACCAAATTTCATCTAAATCAGTAGATCCAGAGATTACTCCCTACAACGTCACAAACTCACAAACTTTACCTCTTTATAATATTAGTAGGTATAGATTATAAATCATTAGATACTACTGACTTATTCATCAAAGCTCAGACCAAACCACTTGATTCTAGTTCCTTATTAGTTTTAGGTATTGTTGTTATTAATGATAATTATTTTATAGATAGTTTCAAAGCTCAGGTTAAAGCACATTTTGGATCCTTAACATGTTAAATTAAATGTTAATGTTACCATATTAGTTCTAATTTATATTTTTAGATAAGAATTAACGTATTAACAATATGTGTGTCCAATAAATGAATCAAAACATAAAAATAATTTCTTTTCGGACTTTTTACGGATTTATTTCAATTTTTGTTTCCCGACGTTTCGAATGCTTTACAGCAATCATGGTCACGGGAGAGACTAATTTTTTAGACGTCTCAAAAGTCAATATATAATCGTTAAAGACAGTATCTATCCATCAAACAATACCTCCCACAAATACTATATTTAGGGTATTCTTTGTCCTTTTTGCCCAGCACATTTTTTTACAACTGCATCACATTTTTTAAATAATATCATAGTATTAAAAAACTACACGAGCAAAATCGGGGTATAGCACTAGTTAAATACCCTTTTCTCAATTAATTAAATTGGCCTTATTAATTTCACGAAGGAGTAAATTAAGTCCAATTACGTAGCGCCCTATGTCCTCAATTGTAATAATGACAGTAACCTATCTATATAAATAAAAATTAATGTATTTTTGTATGTTTGTCCCTTATACGTTCCTAAAACATTCATCCGATTGTGATGAAACTTTGGTTTTTAGTTCTGCGTACGTCTGCGAAGATTACTGGCCCAAAAATAAATTCTTTCTAGGTTTGTCCTCTGCGTTAGTAGATATTATATACTTGAAAGTGTGCAAGTTAGTTATCATTTATCACTTCACGCTGTAAAATTTAACGTCGTATTAGAGAAAGGTAATGTATTATTTTTATCGCTGTATCTGTAGCACATGAACAAAACCATGAATAAACACTAGTATAGGTGATTATTACGCACGTCAAAGATATTATTTTAAAGTTACATAAAAAAAGATCGCATCTATACACATAATAAAACTGTAGAGGTCGGTACATAGAAAAAAATACTAAAAACCGAGTCAGGGGGATGTTAGAAGAGAAATAAAACAAATCCAGATTTTTTCAAATATTTTGTTTCTCTGTCTGTTTGTCTTTTTGTACGGGCAATCTCCGAAACTGTTGGACCGATTTAAATGAAATTTTGCATGATGGTACCTTATACCTATTCCCGGTCAATATTTAAGATACGTTTTATCCCGCAAAATTAAAGAGTTCCCGTGGGATAGTTAAAAAACTATAGTAACTTATACAGCTAAGTATACAAAAACTTATGATTAGATTTTAATGAAACTATACAATAATATAGTTCATAAATCAGAATAAAAAATAGGCAACTTTTTATCCCGGAAAAATGTACGATTCCCGTGGGATAGATTTGTTTTTGTTTGTTAGTGATCATACATACATTTATATTAAATACTTTTTTTAGAAACAAGTTACTGAAGACAAAATATGAAGAATATATATTTTTTATCTTAAAAAGACTCGTTCCTTGTAAATTTTACTCATAAACAAGTAACAATAATACTTAACTATGCACAGAAATACATATAGAAAAAATTGACTGTTTGTCTGGTTGTTTTTTAGTTAGCTCTATACTTTCGTGTAACACTAAGTTTGATGGAATTGAACTAACGCTGCTGAAACTTTATACACGAAGGTGACTTAGTCACAGGTGATTTATTAAGAGTACTAAGCCATCACTCTTACTAAGCACATTGACGCGTAAATTGATACGTTGTAATCCTAATTAATTAGATAGACGATTAACTTAATATAATAATTGAGTTAATAAGGCAGTTAGCATACTAAATACTGCAGTTATGCTACAACTAAGTGCTATACTGCTTGTTATAGGATATATCTATACAGATAAATAAAATTAAAGTGTCTGTTTGTAATGTCAAAATAACAGCTTTATACTAAATGCATATGGAATTATATACGGTACTTATAAGAAAAACTCAATTAAAAAAAAAAATTGTCTTTCTGTCTGTTTGTTCCGGCTAATCTCCGAAACGGCTGGATTAATTTTAACGGGACTTTCACTGGCAGATAGCTGATATTATAAGGAGTAACTTAGGCTACTCTTATTTTAGAAAAAGAATTAAGGTTTCGCTCAAAAATATAAAATTAATTTTATACTCTATTTTACAGTCTCATTATATTAGGTAATACTAAAATACTAACCTTTGTATCTATTTCTTTAAAATAATTACTAGAAGACCCGATAGGTACGCGTTGTTGACCACTAAATTAAGATCTGACTACAGGGATATCTAACAGGTCCTATATATATAAGTAATAAAAAAATCATCAAAATCGGTCAAGCCGGATAGGAGTTCAAGAATTACGAGCACGCACATCGGAATTTCATATATAAAAATATCTTTATTGTACTCCCAAAAAATAAGAATATAAAATGTACCGAAGGCTTATCGCTAAAGTAGTTATTTCTTCCACGAAAACTTTAAGTGTAAAAAAAACAAACTGTAAGAGAAAAGGGCTATGTATAATAAAGTTATGTAAGTAAAATTACACAAATACATGTAGTTTGCCCGCGGCTCTGCCTGCGTGAACGATCATAGATACTTTGCTTTTTTATACAAACTTCTAATTCTTGTTTGCCACACTAGGGGATCAATTTCAAAAAATCCTTTCTTAGGAGTTATCCATTACCTATAAGGTATCTACTTACCAAATTTTAAGTTCGTAGCTCTTATAATCAGTGAAAATGAGATTTCTTTATTACGACTAAGTATCATAATAGGGAATATGAGTGTGATTTAAATAAAGGTAATAATAATAAATAAATATGTTAGGACATTAACACACAGCACCGTCTAATTCCATGGTAAGCTACGAGGCCTGTGTTATGGATACCAGATAGTTGATATACTACACATATATTACTTTAAATACATACATATTATAAATATAAACACCCATGATTGGAATACAAACATTCGTGCTCATCACACAAATGAATGCCAGCGGGACTCGAACCCGCGACCGCTGACACAGTAAGTAGGGTCACTACAAACTGAGTCAAACGCATCGTCGTGTAAAGGTGAAATATTTTTTTTTACAATCTTTATTGATTTTGAATGAAACCTACATTAATATTTTTTAATGTAATTTCTTTTTAATTAAGAAAATAATTATTAAAAAGTACAAATACAGGTGGGAAATTCAAAGTAATTGAAACGCAACACCATTGGTCAGACCGAATATGATGTCAGAGTATATATATCATAACAGAGCGATTAGCGATTTTGTCGCTACAAATTGAGTCGTCATTTTTCTGTGTATAATATACTTTGACGTCACGCCAAGCGCGCGAAATGGCGGGCGTTTAAAGTATCCGTATCAGTATGATTATTTTTGAAATATTTTTTTATACTAAATTTAAGCTTTTTGGAGCTGGATATTTTTTTACAATAATGTAAGCTATTGTAGCAGTGGTAGCCCAGTAGTAACGCGCTCGCTTGGAAAACCGAGTGAAGCGGGTTGAAATCCCGGGTCTCGCATCTCTGGTATTTTCATGTGCGATTCATTTCTAACATGATTGCCACTTGCCTTACGGTGAAGGAAAACATCGTGAGGAAACCTCCATGTCTGAGAGAACCTAGCAAGTTTTCGAAAGACATTTAAAGTCCGCCAACCCGCACTTGGCCAGCGTGGTGGACTATAGCCTGACCTCCTCGTAATGAAGGGAGGCACGTGCTCAGCAGTGGGACGTTAAAAAGGGCTGAATAAAAGCTATTGTAGAAAAAATCACACATATTCTCTATTGTATCACCTAGTAAATAACTTAGAACATGGCATAGTTGAAAGGTATTTACCGGAAATATTGGATTTAATTAACAGAATATGTTCAGTGAAATTTTGTGAATTCTGCATGATGTATTTTGGTATGCGAACATAAATCAAAGCTTATTGTTTGGGGATTAAATGCACGAGATTTTACTTGTAACCGTAAACAAAGTGAAGCAGAAGTTAGTAAAATTCTAAAAAGGATTGAAATATATATATTTCTTATATAAAAAACTAGATTTTACTCGCGCCTATGCTTGAGTAGCTTATGTACATAACACAACCCTAAAAAAAAAAAAAAAAAAGAAATTGTCTTTGTCCTAAAATTTATTTCATGATTCTATTCATTATGATTTAAAATAAAGGAAAAATAGCCATACTCCTTAAAAATTTGCGTTTGTGGTAGTTATAGATAGATAGATAGATATTTCGTACGGTAACGTGACTAACGCTGGCTAAACCTTTAGAGATACATCAAAACAATATACTAGAAAATTGTAGGTCTTAAAAAGACCTATAAAAAAATCTGCGATAGCATGTATCCACCTTCTAAGGTACGCTCACAATCACTATTTTTATCTATATAAAATTTATCTAGGGACGCGAGCGAAGCGGGAGTAAGTAGCTAGTATTAGAATATATTGTAAGCCATATTTTATAATTATGTTATTGTGTTTTAGAGATATTTGGAATTTCCAAAACGTCTTTTTTCTAAAATATAATTATATATTAACTTATTTCATTAAGAGAGAAAACTTAAAAGAAATAATTTAAACAATTTTTGTGCATGAAATAGACTAAATATGATTTTTTTCATCACAAAACTTTAAGGAAAGCTTTAGTTTGCATTTATTAAAGTTTAAATTTTAACATCTTTGAAAAAGCACTTGATATTGTTGTATAAGCGATCATTTAGAGTCTTATTAAGTTAAAAAACCAATATAAAATATATTTTTATATTAATATTATAAATGAGAAAATGCTTAATACTCTCTTCACCATTCAATTATACATTATTATATAATTTTGTGAGTAGGCACTGTCTGTAACAATTATATAGTGACCTTTGAGATGTCTAAAACTTCAGTCTATCCCGTGACCATGATTGCTGTAAAGCATTCGAAACGTTGGAAACCAAAAATCTAAATAAATCCGACAAGATTGTAATGTTTAAAATGAGAAAATGCTTTTGTACTTTTGTCATTTTCTTCAAAGTAACTAGATTTGAGGTAACAGCAAATGTGTATCACTGGTTCATACTACAAAATGAATTTTAGCTTGCGCAGGATTCAAATTAGTGACCACCGTCGTAACCATTTTTGGCCTTCAATACAACCACGAGACATAACGAATATAGGCCAATATTGAAATTTGAAATAAACGTTAGAAGTAACGGGAATACGAGTCAAGAGAAACTTTGAAGGACTTTTTAAGGACGAGTACAATGTACTTAAGGACGGTCAGATCAAAGGTCTGAGGATTACTCGATGACCGTATATGGAGGGAAACAATTAAGAAACTCTTGACGATTACCTCTCTGACGATGATGCTTTATACATATATGAACGTATCAATTTTTTTTTATCAAAATCAGTTCTATTAACTAATCAATTAATAATTTAACCCCGTGTTTGTAATTAGTAGTTAAAGTTAACCCTTTGAAGTACCCACCAAAAAGTTATAATAAGAACTATTTTTATACAAGTACTAACAGTTTCCTTAATCCGTATTGTAAAGTGGTGGCAACGAACCCTAAAATCCTTAATGGGTTTGGAGTGCGGTTATTTTCGTGGCCTAAAAGCCACATAAGTATCTCATCTAAACGTCCTTTGTAATATTCAATAACAATAATTTTGTGAATTATGAACAAAATTATATATTTAGTCAAATATAATCAAGTCGAAATCTGGTAGAGTTTTATTAAAAACCGTTTTTAATAAATCGCTTCGCTCGGGTTCGTCCGTAGGTACGTGTTAACGTTAGTATGAAATAGATAAACTATGTATATATTATACTTGTGGAAATGAGCTGGTAATCTCCCGTAAAAAAAGTAGCCTATGTCACTCTCCAGCTCTGCAACTATCTCCACACAAAAAATCAAGCCAATCTGTCACTCTGTCTCGACGTGAAAGAAGGACAAACAAACACACTTTCACATTTATAATATTAGTATGGATTTAGTAATATAAAAAACATTTTTTTATTATTTATTGTAAGGCAAATTCTAAAATACTCGTAATTTGACGGTTACGAAAACTTAGCTATGAAGCTGTTTATAAATGACTAGCAAGCGATAGAGATGTTATTGCTAGTGTATCTTAGGAGAAAGGTATATAATACAGCAGACAGGCCTTTTTAAAATCTACAATTTTTTAGCACATTGTTTTGACGTGTCTCATAAGGTATAGCCAACGCTAGCCATGTAAATTTCTAAGGACGACTCGACAGAATCGAAAATTATGATGTTTTCCTGAGGCAATGAAAGATTTTTCTATAATAAAAGGTATCCTAAATGTTGACTGAGTACTAAGTTATCACTATACAAAATTTAGTTAAGATAGGTTCAATACTTTTTGATATTTATAAAACACAAATTTTAAAATTTGTGACTGTCTGTCTGTCTGTCTATGTATCTGACTGTCTATTGTGCAGGCTAATCTTCAAAACGGTTGGATGGATTTTGATAGGAATTTCACTGGCAGATAGCTGATACTGTAAGTAGTAACTTAGGCTACTTTAATTTTAGAAAAATAATTAGGGTTCCGCTTCAAAAAATTAAAATTAACTTAGAGACGCACCCGAGCGAAGCCAGGGTAAGTCGTTAGTAGTATAAATAAGTAATTAAAATAACCATGTAAGGAAGTCACGGGAGTAAATCTTGTCTGTCTATTACATGTAGATAAATCATACTCCGATGTAATTAAAAAATCGCTGGACTTCATACACTCCAAAATAAATCAAAATAAGCTTCAACACATGGGACACGTTTTAGCCTATATTGGTTAGTAAGAGTGACTTTGCTCTTAACAATTGATTTTTAAAACCGACTTAAAAATAGAAGGTTATCAATTCGACACGTATGTATAATCTATTAGAGCTTCCAAACAAATATACAAAATTTTATAGGTGTATATATGTATGTACGTTTGTATGTATGTTTGTCCACGCATTTCTCCAAAACTACTAATAGGTTTTAATTTTTAAAGTGTAAAAATAAATAACTTATACATATGTTAGTATATACTTTTTGTTATGTTGCAATGGAATGGTCGCTCGGCCACGTCGGCAAAATGTCACTGAGACTAGCCAGCGTAAGAGATATTATAGTGCACAAGTGTCCGCGTAGACTCTAAGACTAAGTGCACTCTCTATTCCTGTCACTCTCTGAATACACTGGTGGGACGACTACTCGACACGACCGGTGAGAGTTAAGGTGCAAGATTGACATTTCCGAGGCACGGGGGTGTAATACCGTCAACTATCTTCGGATTATTATTGAGAATTTCTTCACAGAAATACTCAATAACTGAGCTTGGCCCTATCCGGGATTGAACCCAGGACCTGCAGCCGTATATGCTAGCAACTAGACCACCGAGGCAGTTTGTTTGCATGTAGCAAGTAAGCTAAGGATCTACTACACTAATAGAAACCTGTATTTACCCAAACGAGTCGCTAGTCCCATGAATATATTATGTATGTACCTACAGCTTTCATTCAGATTATTTTTATACCAACCAATGTCGTTGTATGCTATACTATCTACATAAATAAAAATGAATCACTAGTTTTTAGAATTTAGTTATTAGTTTTTAGACACAATCATATAGTCTGTGATCGCTTCACGGAAAAACCACTGGACACATTTTGATGAAACTTGGTATGATGATAGCTGGTGATCTGGATCAACGTATAGGATACTTTTTACTGCGGGAATATATCTCATCTCAGAGAAATCTGTACTAAACGTTTAAAAGATAAGTAGGTACGAAACCGAGCGGAACGAGTGCAAGTCATTTGTGTATGTATATATAGCATCAATACAAATTTTAAATTTTTTATTACTTAACGATTGCAGAATGACTTCTTGCCCAAGCCTCCTGACTACATTCTATCAATGTACGTTATTAAAAAAATAAACAAAAACAACTATATAAGCCAATTCTATTTCAAAGGCATCTAATACGTAAAATATTTAGAAAGAACCTTTCTCACTTACAATAAATCCCGAGCTTTATTAAACAGCGGAGAAACGTATCCTATTATCTTGGAAAAGAAAGCTCAGTAGATTTTTTTTTAATCTCCATCATAAACAGAAATAAGGGTCAAAGGAAAACGAAAGCCATGGCTAAGGAATCTCTTAATAAGATATTAGAAATGGGAAGCCTATGTTCATGGGAAACTATAAATCAATTTAGTAGATTGTTAAAGGGCTGTTCGGGGCAGTGGGTTTGGTTTGCGTGAAATGAAGGTTTGGTTAAATCGATGTATTTTAGTAAGTTTTTATATAAGCTGGTTGGAACTGCCTCAGAGGTCTAGGGGCTAACATGTACGTCTGTAGATGAGGTCCTGGGTTCGAGTTCCGGATCGCCAAGTTCGATTATTGAGATTTTTTGTTAAGATATTCTCAGTAGTAGCCCTAGAGTTGGAAAGTTGGCGGTGTTTCACCAGTCGGTTCTGCGCCTTAACTCTCAATGGTCATTGTCAAAGTATCATCCCATCGGACATTAAGAGTAAAAGGAGTAGAGAGTGTACTTGTGTCTGCGCGTACACTAATTGTGAACTATCGTGCTCCATCCGCTAAGGAGATACTAGTCTCAATGAGATTAGCCGCCGTGGCCGAAATCGGTCAAGAGAACATTATTATTATATAAACTGGTTAAATATAACTAAAACATTAACTATTTAGAGTATTAGGATGAGATATTGATTAGTAAAGGAAAGTGGGTTATATATAGAGATGAAATTCATCTCTATCCCATATTTAGTCTTACTTTTCATCATGTTTGCTTTAAAGCATTCAAACGTTGGGGACAAATAATCAAAAACAAAATCGAGAGAAAATCCAAAACAATAGTTATATTTATAGTAAGGTAGTATACGATCAACCCCACAACTAATCTAAAAGTGTTTTCAACTAAAGTTGTTATCTGTACAATAACAAAAAGCACCATTTAGAGCTTTAACTCTAAGCTTAATACAAGTTCGACATCAAGTACGTCACTAAGGTAATTCTGTGCGACGGCGCTCGTGCAGAAACGCTTCGAATGAGAAATAATATCGAAAATCCACCGCTAACAGTTTCTATTATCCACACTACAGGAAACCCTATAGTGGAGTCATAATTTCTGAAAGTTTACTCTTGTTTATTTGAAGACAACAAGTTTTTATACGTATCTTTACTTGTATTATACGTGATTTTCAGGATAAAAGCCGTTATAGAGTAAAGATATAATAAACACACGTACGTACATACATATTCAACTTTCTCATAAACTTACGTATTTGTAATATTAGTATAATTTTTATGTATACGTGTACAAATTGTGTATAGGTAAAGCTTATTTAGCAGAGATCAGGGTCGGACTGGGCTGGAAGGGCCCGGGTGGCTCCACAAGCCCGGGGCCCGAAACTAGATAACGAATTAAATCATAATTAATTTTTACCTTCTCTATCTATCTCTATTTCATTTCTGTCTAATTGTATGAACGAACTATCTGATCTAGTTTATATGTGGGTCGCAAGAGCTGGGCCCCCTATCCTACCTACCACCTGGCTTGCGGGGTTTAACGCTGGCCCGTGGGGGGCCCGCGCAGGATGGGGCCCGGCTGGTAAATGCCACCTCGACTATATGGCCAGTCCGACGCTGGCAGAGATAGATTTATAATTTGCATGAAAATTGTAAGTTCTAACTGTATCTTAAATCAGTGATAAATGTATAGAAAAAGTTACTAAAACTTACATATTTGGCAGAATTAAAAGGATAAGCTGTATAACTCCATAAAAATCTTTTGAAATAATGATATCGAAAAACCATAATTTTACTAAAATAAAAAGAAATAGTTGTTTTACCAAATAAAAATAAAAAATACTTAAAGAATGGCTAAAACATATTAAAAATGTAATGTTGTTAATATACTGTATAGACACCACACTAAATTAACTATTTTTCTCACATCTGAAGGGTTTCTGGAAGAAATCTCTTAAAGCGATTATCTTTTGTCCTCATCTTTTTCCTTTATTTAGTAAAATATTTTTTATGGTACACTAGCGGCTCACCCCCGCTTCGTTCGGGTTCGTCCCTAGGTACGTTTCGAATAGATATAAATAGTTATTAGTCAGCGTTAACATATATTTTTTTTTCGTGAATTTTTCTGATGGTTTAATAGTTATTCTGCTATTCTGGGCCGAGATGAATCAAGCAAATCAAAGATCATAGAAATCGGTCCAGCCATTCTTGAGTTATAAATGGCGTTATAAATAACCCGACTTTATCCTATAAGCTAAACAATATATATATATATATATATATATATATATATATATATATATATATATATATATATATATAAATATAAGCTGAAGAGTTTGCTTACTGTTAGTTAAAACCCGCAATTTATGGCACTACAATTTTATTTTGAGAATTTTTTCTTAATATTTAACATCTCGCTAGCACACAAATCTACGACCAAAGCCGCAGGCAAAAGCTAATATACGATAATCTGATATACTGTCTATAAAAAGCCAGTAAAAGTACAAATTCTGCTCAGTAAAAAAGTCTAATAATATAAAGAATTTCCTTGAAACATGAAACAATATCTACAATGCGCTACTGCTTCTAATGGCCCAGTTATCCACAGTACAAGAAACCCTTCTCATAAACAGTCATAATTTCCAAATGCTTTCCTTTTTGAGATACGAAATGGACGCAATGTTGTCCGAAGAAAAAAGTTATTCTCAATTATGTTTTTTTTTTGAGAAAACTTACACGAACATAGGTTTGGACAAAAATTATCGTGAAATTATTATTATTGTAAAGAATATGGCATTTTTTCTCAGATTAAAGAATTACATATATCTATCTGTAGATGGAGCACGCCAAAAACAATGTGAAAGGCAAAAATAGTAGCATGATTTTGCTGTTTATGCTACTATTCTCGATTTGCTATACAGATAGTTAACTTTCGTTAAATAATTAAGGAATTTTTATAACGGTACTAGTCGTTTATTTACAACTAGCGACAACCCCTTGTTTCGCTCGGGTTCATCCCTAGGTTGCTTCCCCATACAACCTTTCATCTCCATTTTCACCCCCTTAAGGAATGATTTCCGGGATAAAACTATCCTATGTCCTTTCCAGGGTCTCAAACTATCTTCTAAGTAAATTTCATCTAAATCGGTTCAATAGTTTCGGAGCTTATTTGGTACAAACAAAGAAGCAAACAAAAAAATCTTTTCTCTTTATAATATTAGTATAGATTTTGAGAAAAAATATGATATTTTTTGAACAGTTCTCTTTAGTTCTCTTCCCCTTGAAAAAGAAATAACATAATATTTCATAAGTAATATTAGTTATGAATATGCACAAGCAGTTTAAGTAAAAACTATGCACATTTTCCGGTAATTGTTAATATGGATCGACGTTAGCTCGCAATTCTAAAACCAGAATATACTTACGTACTAAGTGTTTAGAATAAATAGTTGTATCATGAATATACATGAAATATCCACGGTTGCATTAAATGTTGTATAAATACATTAAATTAATAAACAAACAGGGATATTACGATTTGTAAAGTTTACTCAATCGCGTAATGGCTGAATGCATTGAAATGTTGCAAGAAAATTATATTTATAATATGTATGTATTTAAAGTTATATATGTGTAATTTATCAACTATCTGGTATCCATAACACAGGCTTCGTAGCTTACCATGGAACTAGATAGTGCTGTGTGTTAATGTCCCGACATATTTAAAAAAAAAAATTAATTATATCCTAAACTAGTGACTCACCCTCGCTTTGCTCGGGTTCATCCCTAGGTTGATTCTCCATACAAACTTTTATCCCCATTTTCACCCCCTTAAGGGATAATTTCCGGAATAAAAAATATCCTATGTCCTTCCCAGGGTCTCAAATTACTTTCTTACCAACCAAATTTCATTTAAATTTGTCCAATAGTTTATGGGCTTACTCGTTACAAACATACAAAAATATAAATCTTTCGTCTTTATAATATAAGTGTAGATTAACAAATGGGCATAGAAATTAAATATTTTTTTATGTTGTTAAGTTGACAACACTGTCTTAATATGTATCTAAAGTTTTTTTTTTTCTAGAGATTGAAATTTGACATATGCTCCATATGAAAATGTATGAAATTACTGTCGCTCATAATAAAATCATAGATTATTCAAATAATGTTAAGAATAAATATTTTCAGTACACTTTATGTGATTATAATGCATTTACATATATAGGTACTTAGGTTAATTCAACCTATACTAATATTATAAAGAGGTAAAGTTTGTGAGTTTGTGACGTTGTAGGGGGTAATCTCTGGATCTACTGAACCGATTTAGATGAAATTTGGTAAGAAGATAGTTTGAGACCCTGGGAAGGACATTAGATACTTTTTATCCCGGAAATCATCCTTTAAGGGGGTGATAATGGTGACGAAATTTGGTATTGGGAAGCAAGCTAGTGACGAACCCGCGAAACGAGGGTGAGTCGCTAGTAATCAATATATTATTAGAAAATTAAACAACTTTTATTATGTATGAAACATAAATCGGTCAGACCGGTATTCAAAGTCGTGATGGATAATAAAAATAACGGTTTTACGTGCTCTTCGAAACACGGGAGTGAAACACCGCCAACTTTCCCAACTACGAGCTGTTACTGGGACTTTCTCAACAGAAAAACTCAATAATAAAACTTGGCCAGACTAGGGACTAGAACCCAGGACCTCCGAATGTGACGTACATGCTAGCCACTACACCGAGGCAGTTGAAAAATCATATTATAAACTAGCGACTCACCCTCGGTTTTAATTTTTTTTCGTGGGACCCTATTTTTGTTTTCTAAAATATAAGTAGCCTATGTTACTCCTTATTACAGCAGCTATCTACCAGTGAAAGTCCCGTCAAAATCGATTCAGAGATTAGCCGGAACAAACAGACAGACAGATAGACAGACAGACAAAAATTGTAAAAAATGTTGTTTTGGTATATGTACCGTGTACACATCCATATGCATTTAGTAAAAAGCAGTTATTTTAATATTACAAACAGACATTCCAATTTTATTTATCTGTATAGATTTAAAAGGTTCAACGCAACGTATTTGAGTAAAATCGCAATGAAGGTAACTTATAATTCTGGATACGTTTTTTCGTCATACCAATCATGTAAAGCCACAGAGGCAAACTAGCAGAATAATAATTTTAATCCAATATAGCACTAAGTTTGATCCCGGATATTCAAAGATGGTCCTCGTTAGGTTAGAATAAGATAGGAATGTATTATGCAAATAAGGACATCGGTAGATGTGATATAGGTATGCCTGGATCGTGTTTTAGAAGTTCTATCGTGTCTATATTGAACTTTAGCGATTCACCCTTGCTTAGCTCGGGTTCGTCCCTCGATATGTTTTAACGGTTAGTATGGAATACATAGACTATATAGTCTATATATGTATATACACACACACACACACACACACATATATATATATATATATATATACGTATAATGAGTTTTATATTCCTTACTTGATAAATGATTGATTCCTCTTACAAAGTTCCACTCCCATTTTCACCCTCTTAAGGAATGAGTTCCGTAGTAAAAACTATCCTATGTCCTTTCTAAGGTCTCAAACTATCTCCATACCAAATTTTGTCGAAATCGGTTCAGCAGATTAAGCGTCAAAAGGAGACAGACAGAGTTACTTTCGCATTTATAATATTAGTATGGATGATATTAGTCTCCCTCAATAATCTAATGCAAAATGATTTTTTAAATCTGATTATTAGTTTCTGAGATTAGCGCGGTCAAACAAACAAACTCTGCCTATTTATAATATTGAGTATAGATATAGAAAGTGTATGTACATTGCAGATATAGAAAGTGTTGCATTATTTGTGTAAGTATAAACTATACATAAGTAGTTTAGGCTTTGTCGATTAACTAATAAAAGAAAATCATGAAAGTTAGGGCAGTGTATTTAATTTATTCAGAATAATTTCATATATATAATATTTCAAGATAAATTATTATGATAGATAATTATAATGTACGTGAAGGTCAAAATAAGTTGACAAAGTATGTAAGTTTGTAGTTTTTTTTTAATGTTAGAACTGGATTTGGAACTGCAAAATGCAGTGTATCCGACGTAGGTAGTATGGAAAACAATGTAACAGTGATAAACTAAAAAGATCGACGCATCTCGATTCAAAATAATTAAAAATAATATAGATTAGCAAATTTAAATCATTTACAAGGCTTTCACAGGTTGAATTCTACTATCGATGTCGCTAATAGATCAGAAACTATCGATATACTTTCGATGTCGCTAAAATATCAGAATGTAATCAGACCATATGACACATTTCAAGTAATATAAGTTTTATTTCGGAAGATTCAGTCATTTTAAATCAAATCTGTCAAAAATATCTTTATAATTTAAAAAAAAATATATTAAATAAGATATAGTTCTATATAAAGTGTCTATCAAAAATTACAATCGATATACATAGGTATCAAAACAAACAAACCGAAGTAAAAGATAAGTGGGGAATAACCGACAATCCGCCATTTTGTTAACACTTAGTACAAGGAAACTCCATCGAAGTTGTAATAAAATAAACAGCTCATAGCTACGGTTTCCTAATGTTTTCCTTTTCCGATACTCGAAAGGAAATAGATTTTTAACGCATGATTTCACGCAATATTGTATACTAAACGCTATCAATGTACACGTGAATACATTCTTATTATATACATACATACTTATTATATACTAAGTGGGGTGGTAAGTGGGGGCAGTGGTAGCCCAGTGGTAACGCGCTCGCTTGGGAAACCGAGTGAAGCGGGTTCAAATCCCGGGTCTCGCACCTCTTATTTTCACGTGCGAATTATTTCTAACATGATTAGCACTTGCTTTACGGTGAAGGAAAACATCGTGACGAAACCTGCATGTCTGAGAGAACCTAGCAAGTTTTCGAAAGACATGTGAAGTCCGCCAATCCGCACTTGGCCAGCGTGGTGGACTATGGCTTGATCCCCCTCGTATTAAGAGGAGGCCCGTGCCCAGCAGTGGGACGTTAAAAAGGGGTTGAATACATATACTAACGACTTACCCTTGCTTCGCTTGGGTACATCCTTAAGTACCTAACTATAGACTATGTGTTACTCCAGATTATAATCTACTTTTGTTGAAAGTTTCATCTAAATTCCTCTAGCCGTTTCAGGGTGAAAGCGTAACAAACAAACACATACATACAAACTTTCAAATTTCTAATAATCATCCAATTAATATGTTTATTTCTAAAAAGCTGGAATAAAATAATTTTGAATTTGCAAAATAATCATCGAGGAAATCAGAGATATATTTTTTTCAAAATTGAGATATTTTATTAATACACTATAAGTATATTAAGATACAGGCACTTTGTTTTTTTTTTAATTATGTTAGTTTCATTCGACTATGAGTTTTTATTTCTCAAAATATTTGGTTTTCTAGACTCGAATTTAGACCTTTTTAACTGTAACTGTATAAGCTTATTAGATTAACGAGATTGTTTTATAAAAACTTTATTCTTAGATATAAATATAAATAATTTCGTTACCAATCTATATAAATAAAAATGAATCACCGAAATGTATGTACGCGTATAACTTCCGATCGACTGCACCAAAGTGGATAATTCTTGTTTTTTGTGTTTGTTATTGTCAGGACAAGCTTTGTATAGAAGGAAATGAAAAGATTTTTTTTTTACTAAAATAATATATTTTTAAATCTCATGATATGAAAAGTGAGTGAGTGAAATAGTTTTTATCCCGAAAATCATCCGTTAAGGAGGTTAGAATGGGGATGAACGTATGGGTAATCAAGCTAGGGACTACCTGAGCGAAGCGAGGTTGAGTCGCTAATAATTTAATAATCGAACTACTATTATAAATGCTAGTTTATATGTGTGTATATATGTTCGTTGCTTCTTTTCGCAGAAATGGCTGGACAGATTTGGATGAAATTTAGGTACACAGATAGACTATAATTGGGAGTAGCATTATTAGGCATCTAGGGATAAATTTGAGGGTAGTTAGGTAAATCGCTAGTACAAACATATAATGTCACTACCGATCATTTTAACAATAATCATTAAAATAATCACCCTATAAATGTAATTCATTTAATTATTTCTTCCCTCCGATATAAAGATGCAGCAAATGTATTTTTTAAACGCAGCAGCCTTAGTGTTTCAGCTAATGACTTTTTAATGGACGGTACTTGTTATTTTGCAGATAAATTGTTTTTCACAAAGCGAATATCTTTACTGCGAAATGGCAAACAGTGACAACGATCGAAAATATACTGAAATTACATTGAAAAATAGCTTCAGTAATGCATATGGTTACGATTTTCTGGCTTTTTATCGAAAAATGAAAAAAAAAAACGAATAGGTCCCTTAAAAATTAAAAAAAAATCAAACTATGGGTGAAGGTTTTTTTTTAAATAATTTTTAAGCAGGTTTTTGTTGTCTGTGGTCAATTTTTATATATACATTCTCGTGTTCAGTCTATTACAAAAAGATACTTAGGATTTCTGTTCAAGGCACTAGCAAATTAAAAATATATGTACATACAAACAAATATTTTATGTAATAAGAGTTACACAGTATCTCGTTATTTTTATAGAGATTTTTTATAGGTATAGGCGCTTTACACTGATCAAGAAGCAAGGCTGAAATTGTTTTTAAACGACTTCAGAGTGAGTCAAATCGTTGTACATTTGCAAGTCGTTTCGGGAATGGATTTAAAGGAATTTTGTAGATACTTAAATGTCATAAGCCGAGTGTCTTTACATATTGAACAATTTTAAATAAAAAGGTAAACAACTTAAAAATCACTTTATATTATAAATAAATAAATATGTTGGGACATTAACACATAGCACCATCTAGTTCCATGCTAAGCTACGAGACCTGTGTTATGGATACCAGATAGTAGATACATTACACATATATAACTTTAAATACACACATATTATGAGATGGCTAGATGTTTTGTAATATTAGGTTTATGCAAGTGAAGTCACGGTCAATAACTAGTTCGATAATCGTTTGCTACGATGCTGAACAGCAGGTGTCGAGAGATATTCAACAAACACAAATCGATAAAGTTTATATGCGCATAATGTATGAGACGTTTGACAAGTCACACATCACGTGTGAAGGATGCCTTATGTAGATTAAATATATTCTATATATAATATTATGATTTGGAAATATTTAGGCTGGTATTTAATTTAATCTATGCCAAATAGTTGACTTGATATAAAGCTTATAAAAATATGTTAAAAAGAAAAATTATTAAAACAACGGAAATGAAATCTGTAAAATTCAACAAAAAATAATTCTTTTTAGTACGTTCGGACTTAATAAAATTTAAGTAAATACATAAACGTACGTAAATATATAATTTATGTATGAATAATGTAATTATTGGACTTACCTAGTCCACTGTCATTTTATAAGTTTAGGAGACACTTACCTGAAAAAATAAAAATGAAATATTATAATATACTAAATAAATAAGATTATGTACATAGTTTCAAACTATGGCTGGATGGATTAAGATGAAATTTAGTATCCAGATAGAGTATGATCTAGAGTACTATATAGGTTAGCACCTAAGGACATCAGAGCGAAGTAATGGTAAGTCACTAGTCTATACAGATAAATAAAATTATTAGTGTCTGTTTGTAATGTCAAAGTAACAACTTTTTACGAAATGTACCTAAAAGTATATACGGTACATATAAGAAAAATACAATTTTTTTTTTGTCTGTCTGTCTGTCTGTTTGTTCCGGCTAATCTCCGAAACGACTGGACCGATTTTCACGGGACTCACTGGCAAATAGCTAATTTTATTTTAGAAAAAGAATTAGGGTTCCGCTTAAAAAAATGAAAACGTACCGAGGGACGAACCCGAGCGAAGTAAGGGTGAGTCGCTAGTAAGAAATAAAATAATAAAGTAGTTCTACACATGAGATAGTTCAAAAGCAGTTAAAGCAAACCAACGATTAATGAATCCGCGTATGTTACAGAAGGGCAGTTCGTGTAGAGCATGATTAAGAGTTAAATGTAGTTTTATATGAAACGGTAAAGTTAAATCCTTGGCGACTGACCTCTGAAATGGTTTATTAGTCAACAAAGTTGCTATAAAACCGATTAACTACGAAAGTTATTTGAAATTTCCTTTTTTTTTTTGTCGTTTTCTCCAAAACATATAAAGTAAACTGTAAGTAAGTTTTTTTTTGTATTTCGTGGCAGAAAACCTCAGTAAAATTTTGGTCTAACTCGAGAATGGAACCCAAGACCTATCAATCTACAGCCATAAACGTTCACAATTAGACCAATCAGGCAACTAGAAAACATTAGTAGTAATATCCAAATAACCTCTGTTAGGTTACGATTACCTATGTCACTAAAAATAGCATAACATTCACTCTACTCACTCTCCTAATCCGCTAAGATAGTTATGTTGTGACTAGAAAGAGATTAGATGTGAAACATCTATTAGCGCGCCTTGATGGTAAAACTGAATCATGGTGTGACGGCAAACGGTGGCGTGACGCTGTCATGCTATCATGCCCCTTCTACACCACCGCTCCCGATTCCCGATTCCCGATTGTGTGCGCACGCGTCTACTATACAACTCCATTGTAAAACAGTCTTCAATATTAATATAATATAATCGCCAATAATTACTTATTATCTATTCTATTTATGAATATATGTATATGTATGTATGTTTATTCCATAGTTATTATTATAATTAAAATTATATGAAAAATAAATTGATTTTATTATCTATACAGATAAATAAAATAGGAGTGTCTGTTTGTAATATTAAAATAACCGCTTTTTACTAAATGCATATGGATATACAGGGTGGATTTTTGAGACGGGACAGTAAGGGCAGGTACTTTAAATACTATAGTTACAGGAAAACGCTCCTAGGAGACCATCCATAACTTTTTGAGATATTCTGAACTGCATTCACAGATTTTGGAAAAAATGTACAGTCAGCGAGAAAAATGCTAAAATACGAAAAAAATTTTTTTCATGTCAATCGATCCTATTTCATGTATTCAATTGAATCAAAAGACTCTTAGTACAAACGTAAATAGGTAACATTTACGTGATCTACAAAATAAATTGCTTAAAATGGATATCGTGTTTCAAAAAAACACGTTTAGTTGATATAATTTTATTTTATTTTTATTTGTCAATGCAATTATGATTTTCTCAAAGAGTCTTTTGATCACATTAAAAAATAGGACCATTTGGCAACAAAGAATATTTCGAGTTGATTAAACGTTTTTCCATACAAAATGTATGGAGAAGGATTTTGGCGATTTCTGTCATTTATAGTACTCAAACCTTAAATGGTCCCATAGAGTCTTTTGATCCTTACATGAAATAGGATCGATGGACATGAGAAAATTTTTTTTCGAATATTAGCATTTTTCTCGCTGACTGTACATTTTTTCCAAAATCTGTGAATGCAGTTCAGAATATCTCAAAAAGTTATGGATGGTCTCCTAGGAGCGTTTTCCTGTAACTATAGTATTTAAGGTACCTGCCCTTATTGTCCCGTCTCAAAAATCCACCCTGTATACACGGTGCATATACCAAAACAACACTTTTTACAATTTTTGTCTGTCTGTCTGTCTGTCTGTCTGTTTGTTCCAGCTAATCTCTGAAATGGCTGAACCGATTTTGACGGGACTTTCACTGGCAGATAGCTGATGTAATAAGGAGTAACTTAGGATACTTTTATTTCAGAAAAAAATAGGGTCCCACGAAAAAAATTTAGAACCAAATCAATTAGTTAATTTTGTTTCGGGAAGCAACCTAGGGACGAACGCGAGCGAAGCGAGGGTGAGTCGCTAGTTTTAAATAAAACTATCTCTGCGGATTATTTCGCGGATTTATTTTGATTTTTGGCCCCCGACGTTTCGACGGTTCGACGTTGCTTTACAGATTCTTCGAATGATTTTATTACTGAAACTCTTTTTTTTTATTTTACTCCATATTTCGTTATGGGTTTTAATTATGAATTGTAATACTAACATAGATGTTTCACATGCTGGGCATCCCGTGAAGTCCAACTTTTTTTTATAACTGAAACACCTTATAAGCTATATTTAACCTCGTTATTAAATCCTGTACCTCGTAATCCACAATCGCAGGTACATACTAGACTATGCAATAATGTTTTCTGTAATTTATATGCAACCAAAGGTAAGTAACTTCTTGCAACTAACATCCCACGGGACTTAACATCTCAGATTAATTATCCCAGTCAATTAATCCCGGGTTAACTAGTAGCTTATGACTTTATGGCTCCACGTTTGTTTAAAGAAGGGCAAACAGACAAACACATGAAGTAACAAAACAAAATATACCTATATTCTTTTTTATCTATATAGATAAATAAAATTGAAGTGTCTGTTTGTAATGTCAAAATAACAGCTTTTTATTACATGCATATGAATTTATATAAGGTACATAAAAGAAAAACACAAATTTTGAATTTTTTGTCTACCTGTCTGTTTATGGCGGCTAATCTCTGAAACGGCTGGATTGATTTTAACGGGACTTTCACTGACAGATAGCTGATGTTATAAGGCGTAACTTAAATAACTTTTATTTTAGAAAAAGAATTAGGGTTCCGTTAAAAAGAATTAAAACTTATCTAGGGACGCACACGAACGAAGCGAGAGTAAGTCGCAAGTATTAACTAAAAATTGTAGATCCCTCTATACTCTGCAGAATAATAAAATAAAACTATTTAGAAAAGCTCAACTCGCTACGGAGCTTTCTTCGAAAGCACTGCATAAATCATATTTTAATATTTCACTTATATTAAAAACTGTTGAAAATAAATAATACTTTCTTAGATTTACGCGAATATTTGACATTTTAAATAAAACTATCTTTTCGGATTATTTCGCGGATTTATTTTGATTTTTGGTTCCCGACGTTTCGAATGCTTTACAGCAATCATGGTCACGGGAGAGACTAAGGTCTTAGACATCTCAAAAGCGTTATATAATTTGTGGGTAGGCACTGTCTGTAACAAGTATATAACGCTTTTGAGATGTCTAAGACCTTAGTCTCTCCCGTGACCATGATTGCTGTAAAGCATTCGAAACGTCGGGAACCAAAAATCAAAATAAATCCGCGAAATAATCCGAAAAGATAGTTTTATTTAAAAAGTTGAAAATAAAGTTGTGATTTTGCAAACTTACTGCAAGTTTCCATTTAGAGATGTCGGCTTTTACATTGCTATTGTCTCTTAGAGTGGTGACCAGGCTTAGAATATTATATTTGATGAGATCATATTAGTGTTTGCCCAGCAGTTGAAATTCTACCATAATCATTAATGAAAATTTGAGGAAAACATATAAATAGAAATTACCTATCTATATTAAGAAGTACTATTATATTATTTTTACAAATTATTATTTTTTATATATTATTTACTAGCGGCTCACCCTCGCTTCGCTCGGGTTCGCCTCTAGATAAACAAAAACAAACCTATCCCACGGGAACCGTACATTTTTCCGGTATAAAAAGGAACCTATGTGTTATTCTAGACTATAATCTGTCTCTGTGCCAAATTTCATCCAGATCCGTTCAACCGTTCTGGCGTGAAAGAGTAACAAACATCCATACATACTCACAAACTTTCACTTGTTTAATATTAATACGGATAAATAACGAATCAATTATTTGAGAGATTATTCTTATTTCTTTCCAAGTTATAAATCGATTTTCATATTTTAATGAGTAAGTTAGATTTCAAGTGTGTTTACATAGAATTAAAAATATAAATTAAAGTTAATAAAAGTTGTACAGAAGAGATCCGTCGAGTCTATCGGCACGCGAGAGAGCTGTGTGCTGCGATGTATATAGTTCATACACGGCTGTAACTATAGCAAGAAGTGTCGGAAAAAAGTCTTATTACACTTTTTTCGGTCACGCTCAGAGCGTGTAACGCGCGAGAAGGAACTTTGTTCTTTGTTCTTAAAACAGTTCTGTATCAATATGAAATTTTTTAAACTAACAAAAATCACGAGTTTCAAGTCGTCGTCTCAATACTCATTTGTCTATTTAAATAAAACTATCTTTTCGGATTTTTTCGCGGATTTATTTTGATTTTTGGTTCCCGACGTTTCGATTGCTTTACAGCAATCATGGTCACGGGAGAGACTAAGGTGTTAGATGTCTCAAAGGTATTATATAGATGTTACAGACAGCCTACCCACAAAAATCAAAATAAATCCACTAAAAAATCCGAAAAGATAGTTTTATTTAAATGTCAAATATTCGCGTAAATCTAAGAAAGTATTACTCATTTGTCCAATTCAACAATTTACCGAAGGAGTTTTTAATAAAGAATAATTGACTTTTAAATGTCAATTCTATTGGTATTAAGTACACATTTTATTTTAATAAAGCCGAAGAGATTTGTTTTATCTATATATGTGTTACAGTCAAAACTACTTTTGACTAAAGAGGTTGGTCAAAAGTAGTTTTGACTGTAGGCTTTGGTCAGTAGCAGTTCTGATTGGCATATCGGTCAAAACTCTTAAAAAGATAAGGAGGTAAGTAGGATGAAGGTTACTTGGAAGAACCCGTCTTTTCTTTTTAAGTTAGGTTAGAACAGTGACCACAGCGCCATAATGTTAAGAGTTTTGACCGATATGCCAGTAAAAACTGCAATTGACCAAGACCTGCAGTCAAAACTACTTTTAACTGTTTTTGTCAGTCAAAAGTAGTTTTGACCACGAAAGAGTTATGACTGTAACATATGTATATAAATCTTAGAAATAAAGCTTTGTTTTTAAAATAGAAGAAAAAAGTCTACTGTATAGTACAATGAGTATTGGTTGTTTGAACAAAATATAAGTATTAAGGCGACGAACTAGAACATGAATAATGTGTCAGTTTGTATCAGCAAATATTTATATAATTTCTAGTTATTTTAGGCCTACATATGAAATTACCACCCTTACTCACAAACAATTTCACGGCTGTCAGAGTCTTTGTGTACGTCATTCCCATGATAGAAATATATATTAAATCTTATAATAAAAAATAGTATTCTTCCTGCGTAGGTACATTTTGATTGAATTATTGGTTTAGGTTAATAACATTGTAATCTACGAGCAACGGGCTTACGTTGCTTTTTAATAATCTATGTATCAGTCACAAGTTCCCAACCTTGGGGGGCGTAGAGAATTTATTTTGTATAGCTTTAAATAAATAAAAATAAATAAAAAGGGGGGCATGAAAATATAAATAAACCTTTAAAATAATGTGTGTTTAATTATTATAATAAATAAAAAAAAGTAGGGCATAAAAATATTTTTTATAATCCGAGGAAGCTCAATAGAAGAAAGGTTGGGAAACCCTGGATCTATCCAAAGCTTTCTTTACTAGAGATAGAAATTTGACATGAGCTCCAAACAAATTACATCATTTTTCATCCCTAATAAGGAAAACCAAAGATAGACCATAAAAAATTATAAAAATTTTTATATTTAAAATACTACTTACTTAATAATATATCTTTAATTTTTTCATTCCCATACTAATAAGAAACGTACAACATTGGGTCTAAAAGTTTGAAATTCACAAAAGCTTTAAATTTAATGGAATATTTTGGAAATTCGTTCCCTAAAAGTAAAATATTCATGGTAAAGCTCTGTTTTTGTTGATGGGAAATCTCATGGGGTTCTCCATGTCCCAGAGAAGCATATAATGTGGTGTCAAGACAGGACGTAGTTACAGTGTGACGCGTTTCACTAAAACTTCGTACGCTCGGAAAGATCAAACCCATTTTTGATGTTAAAAGTTTTCTTTGCAGAATGTTTTTTATCGTGATATAAACATTAATATTATATATGAATTGCTTCGCTTAGAAACAATGTATATTTTAAAACAAAAACGCTATTTGGCACTCTCAATCCGAAATAGTAAGTTCAATATCCTGATGAGGTCTTTTTATTAGTAATCCATACTAATATTATAAATGCGAAAGTAACTCTGTCTGCCTGTCTCTCTGTCTGTCTCCTTTTCACGCTTAATCCGCTGAACTGACTTTGACGAAATTTGGCACGGAGATAGTTTGAGACCCTGGGAAGGACATAGGATAGTTTTTACCCCGGAAATCATTCCTTAAGAGGGTGAAAAGGGGGGTGGAACTTTGTATGGGGAATCAATCACTTAACAAGTAAGGTATTTATACCTTATCATATATATATATATATATCCATAATCCATACTATACTAACCGTCATAAGGCATCTAGGGACGAACCCGAGCGAAGCGAGGGTGAGTCGCTAGTATGTGATAATAATTGTTTTTTGGCAAATCAAGCCTAAATTATTTTGAGTAACTAAGTCTTAATAGTTTTAAAAGATATAAAAGAAATTCAAAATTTCAAATACAAGGAGCAGAACCGTGTGCAAAAACTACTAATAATTATTGCTATTTATTTGAAAATCAATTGTATTTATACTCCACGTTAATTTTAAAGCCAGTAAAAATAAATTCTCAAGATACGTCTCTATTTTAATTTAGAAGAAAAAAAAACAATTTATATTCGTAAATCCTATAGAGCTTTTAAGTCGCCCTAATCGCTGCACCACAGTCATCCCCATTCCCCATAACATGAAAGTGCTTTATTTGTTTATAAAATTTCTTTTTTGGCCATAATCTCACTACTATCTATACAGATAAATAAAATTGAAGTGTTTGTTTGTAATGTCAAAATAACAGCTTTATACTAAATGCACATGGAATTATATACGGTACTTATAAGAAAAACACAATTTTTAATATTTTTGTCTGTCTGTCTGTCTGTATGTTTTGGCTAATCTCCGAAACGGTTGGACCAATTTTAACGGGACTTTCACTGGCAGATAGCTGATATTATAAGGAGTTACTTAGGCTACTTTTATTTTAGAAAAAGAATTAGGGTTCCACTCAAAAAATTAAAACCTACCTAGGAACGAACCCGAGCGAAGCGAGGGTGAATTCGCTTGTTACTATATTACGTAAGTTTGTGTGTTTTTGTTCTTTTATAACTTCTTCAAGTTGAAACGGCTTAAACAGATTGAACGGATGAAATTTGGTAAACAGAATATGACCGAGACGAGCTAATATACTATTTATTTCGCAAAAAACGTTGCGAAAAGATGGCGCTGTTTTCTTGCCGAAAGATAAAAAGTATTTTTTTTTTTTGTATCAAATTGCAAGGGAAAGTGAACCCAAGTGAAATGAGGGTAAGTCACTAGTATAATATAATATTTTAATATTAACTTTATATTATTATTATCATTGGGAGCTACTAATTGTTAATTTTAGCAAAGTTACGCGTTTTAAATAAAACTATCTTTTCGGATTTTTTCGTGCATTTATTTTGATTTTTGGTTCCCAACGTTTCTAATGCTTTACAGCAACCATGGTCACAGGAGAGACTAAGGTGTTAGATGTCTCAAAGGTATTATATAGTTGTTACAGTCAGCCTACCCACAAAATAACAAAATCAATTCAAAAAACTTGAAAATTGGCACAAAAATTTTATTGAAAGTGTCAAATATTCGCGTAAATCTAAGAAAGTATTAAAGACACGCGTATACGTGTAGTTAGAACTTCGAGACCGACCAAAGCAGTGCTGGGTTGACAGAAAACTCAGACAAGTTGATTTTTTTATTACTTTTGTTTTTAAGTTGATACAAATGAAAACATTTACAACTTCCATATTAAGTTAAATAATACATTTTTAAATAAAAAAATTGGCAATGTATAAATCAAAATAAGTGACATCTACTGGCATGTTTGGAATAGTTTGTAGATAAGCAAGTTTGTAGTACTTATACTGCCATCTAGTATAAGCACCCCACGATAGATGGCGCTGTTCGAAATAAATTAAATTCTATACGTGAAAATAATATATCATTTGGAAAGAAATACTTTAGTTTTAAATTTGATAGCTAGGTAAAAAATATAATTTTTATTTAGATTTTCAAACCATAAATTGCATGTTATTAGCGAAACCGGTATTAGCGAATCTTAAAAATACAAAGTTATTGAATTTGTGTAAAGTTGGATAAAGGCATTATAATTATCCTGATTGTATTTGTTAATGATTATGACAAAAATATAAACAGTATTTAAGTTTTATTACAGGTAAGACAATATTTTTTCTTTTCACTAGAAACAGATGTAAGTAACCATAACAAATATTACCTTTATTTTATTCATTTATTATTTTTATAAATAGTGATGCTTCTTATTTATTCCATTGTATTATAATAAAAAAAAATATCTTTCTACGTGTTTTTATGATTATAACTACGTACATATTATACTGTAGTTACTAAAGACATTCAGCGCCATCTCTTAATTTACAACGGAACTAAGACGTGAATCTTCATAACACACAAAATGGTCACTAGATGGAGCTTTACTTAAAAATTAAAAGCTTCAAAGGAAAGTGTAAGCATAAAAAATATATGTACAAATACTTTCACAATGTAACAAATATTTGAAAAATTATATAAATAAAAATTATTTAAATAATTATAAAATTATATAAATTATATAAATATAGAGTGTAATCTTTATCAATTAAAAGGTTTTAGACTTTATAATGTATATTAATATTTATAAAAAAAGAACACGGTTATTTTACTCTTTTATAATTTTGTTACAAAGGTTTCATTCTGTTATTACTTTTTAGATTTCAATTTAAAAGATATTTCGATATAGCATAATTTAAATGTCAACATAATAAATTTTTTAGTATTAATTTAATTACTATATTTACCAAAAAGCATTTCTAGCGGTTCAACGTCGTTTAGTTTTAAAGAATTACTTCGCTTTCTTATATCGTAGTGCGATATAAAATAGACTATATCTTATTAAACATTTCCTAATAAATAGGCAATTAAATGCAAGAAGATTTATTAGACCAGTAGATGCAGGGATTAACGCGTTCAAACAAACAAACTCTTTATCTTTATATATTAGTATAGATTACATATTTAAAAAAATCTTAAAGTTACCTTTAAAAGATGAGGATCCCTCTCTGCCGCGTCCAGCAATGACTCAGCTTCACTTAGCCAAGCCACGAACTTCTCCAAGGAACGATCGAAGTTTTGGAGCGATGAAACTGCTGAATGCAGCGCTTTCCCACGAGCGATGATACTAAGAAAGAATTATTATTAAAGAATTAATATAATGACAAAATCTGTTATTAATGTTAATAATATGAAGGTATATATAGAATGCTTAATGTTTTTTTTATTTATATATGCAAAAATGGTTTAAAGGATTTAGAAGAAACTGTTACATGTAGATTTCCTTGGCGGAAAAGCATACAGATAGACAATCTCTCCTAAATAACACTTATTTATACTAACAATAATTTTTATCCCATATATGTATTTGTAAACGTTAAAAATAAACTTAAATTATTTTTAAGCACGCAAAACTACGTGTAGAAACTAGTATATTTTTTTATATTGTAATCCATTTTAAGATTTCCATGATACATTAAATAAGGCCATCTCTCAGTTTGACTGAGAGTTACATACTAACTACTGCCACCTACTGGATTTCTAACGTACTACGAAGGATTCTTATGTTTTAGAACTAGCGCCATCCTTGAATTTATACAGAACTAATAAGTAATAATAGTGAAAGAAAAGATACAATTATTTATAAATATTAATAATAATAAATATGTTGGGACATTAATACACACCACCATCTAGTTCCATGGTAAGCTACGAGGCTTGTGTTATGGATACCAGATAGTTGATACACTACACATATATAACTTTAAATACATACATATTATAAATATAAACACCCATGATTGAAATACAAACATTGTCATCACACAAATGAATGCCCCCAGCGGGAATCGAACCCGCAACCGCTGGCACAGCAAGTAAGGTCACTACAAACTGAGCCAAACGTGTCGTCAAACTTAAAAGAAGTTAAAGTCTGGTTCGATTTGAAACTCGAAGAACATTGTGAAATGCAGATGACAGTACAATATGGTGATGGAACCAAGAAGAGCTTTATAAAACTCAATACTCATAAAGTTTTCTCTCAATTCATTTACTCTGACGAATCGCATGTAGTATAGTTGGTATAAAACGTGCTAATTTTTTATGTTTTTAAAACTGAAGCTCTCAAAAGGGAAGACATTCTTTGATTAATTCAAAAACATCACAAAATACACAGTAAAATTAAAAATAATATATGTGTTACAGTCAAAACTTTTTTTAGTCAAAACTACTTTTGACTAAAGAGGTTGGTCAAAAGTAGTTTTGACTACAGGCTTTTGTCAATAGCAGTTTTTACTGTCATATCGGTAAAAACTCTTAAAAAGTGGAGGAGGTAAGTAGGCTCGAAGGAACCCTTTCTTTCTTTCTAGGTTAGGTTAGGTTAGAACGGTGACCACAGCGCACGAGGCAAGCGAGGGGGCCGCGATAGCGGCCGGAGAATGCCATAAATGACTTAAACTTCATATTTTATTAACAGTTTTTACCGATTTGACAGTCAAAACCGCTATTGACCAAGACCTGCAGTCAAAACTACTTTTAACCAACCTCTTTAGTGAAAAGTAGTTTGTACTACAAAATATTTTTGACTGTAACATATACATAAGTTATTTTATATACGTATATAAAATAAAAAAAATAAACAAATGAGGTATACCTATATAATATTGTTATTACCTGTTATTCAGTTCGTTGTACCGGTGGTTGATAGACTCAGTGGCGCGTTTAATGCGGGTGGTATCATCATTACGGTATACGGCGATCAGGCGTTGTGTGAGTTGACCGAAAAGTTCGATCTGATGCTTATATTGATGCACTTCAGCGTGGAATGACTGGAAAATAGAAAAAAAAAAGTTTAATATAGATTTATCTACTGTTTTATGCAAGAGCGTTTGTTTGTTTGACGACACGTTTGGCTCAGTTTCTGTGCCAGCGGTCGCGGGTTAGAATCCCGCTGGGGGCATTCATTTGTGTGATGAGCACGAATGTTTGTACTCCACTCCACTCATGGGTGTTTATATTTTTAATATGTATGTAATTAAAGTTATACGAGTATATGTGTAGTGTATTAACTATCTGGTGTCCGTAATACAAGCCTCGTAGCTTACCATGGAACTAGATGATGCTGTGTGTTAATGTCGCAACATATTTCTTAATATTATTATTTATCACTTTCGCGCAATAATGTCCTTAACGACCTCTATAATTATTTCAATGAGGCAAGCAATTTGTGCAAACACAAGTGTATTCTCTATTCCTGTCACGCTCAAACTCCGGTGGAACGACACTCCAAAGCGACCTGTCAGAGATCAGGTACAGATTTCGAGACACAGCGAGGAAACACCACTGCTCTCCGAACTCAGAGCTATCATTGAGAGTTTTTTGACAAAAAAAAAACAATAATTATATTTGTCCTGACTCTAGATTCGAACTCAGGACTTCCACATTTACAACCGAACATATTAACTACTAAACCAAAAAAACAGTTTGCGTAATAACAGAGTAGCATATTAATTGAATTCATGAAGTGTAAGTAAAGTGATTTTCTTGAGATATTACTCTAATGTAAAATGTACTTTATTAATATGAGCACAAGTATCATAATTTAAACTCAAAAACTTAATTTAAACTTAATTTAAACTCAAAAGATATTTCAAATAATAAGAATAAAGAACTCTCTTCATACTATATATCACGACTTTTATTTTATACTTTTAATAATCGTATTGTACAAACGGAATCAGGTCAAAATGTACTAACCTACATATCGTTAAAAAGTTAAATGACAATGAAATTAAGAAAAAAACACTTTTAATGACTGAAGCCTGCGTTCTGTCCCATATTTTCCTTTAATAACCAAATAGTACAATACCTAGTATAAAAAGAAATTGTATCTATGGATTTATTTAAGTAATTGATATGAGATATTATACATCCAGCCCTTAGACTAAGGAATGGTATAGTATAGACATAGAACTCAACATGAAGACAAACAATAATGTTTTAAAATAATATCTATATTTATACTTCTATACTAATATAAATGTGAAGTGTGTTTGTTTGTTTGTTTGTCCTTCTTTCACGTTAAATCTTTCTGTCTGTCTGTCTGTTTGTTCCGGCTAATCTCCGAAACGGCTGATTTTCATTGGCTACATCGGCTACTTTCATTGGCAGATAGCTGATATTATAAGGAGTCACTTAGGCCACTTTTATTTTAGAAAAAGAATTAGAGTTTCGCTCAATAAAATTAAAACGTACCTAGAGACGAACCCGAGCGAAACGAGGGTGGACGCTAGTTAATAATATTATAAATACGAAAATTTGGTTAGATGTTTGTTACTCAATCACGCCAGAACGGCTGAACAGATCTGGATGAAATTTGGCACAGAGATAGATCATAGTCTGGAATAGCACATACGTTCTTTTTATCCTGGAAAAATGTACGGTTTCCGTGGGATAGATTTGTTTTTGTTATTCATAATAATACATAAGTATATAGATTTTAATCTTTTTTCGAGTACGTTTGAGGGCAGGCAGGCCTTGCGTATTCGCTATGAATAAATAAATAAACAATATATTCTACTCTACTGATATCATTTCATATTTATTCTCTTTACATTGCAACAATTTCCATTCCACAGTAGTGTCCGCTTCACTTCATGTATACCGATAATTACTTTGCCTATAAAGGCATAAATTGCAATTAAAATTATATATAACGTTATACTATTCAAATATCGTTTTAAATGGCGAGTGAAATAAAGATAATGCTAGAAAGGGTTGTGGGTTCGAATCCTGTACGTAGTTAATGTTACTAAAGGAGCTTGAGTACTAGCGATTACTATAGATGTATAATATACTAGCAGAACCTGCGGCTTCGCTCGCGCTAAAACTATAACAAAAAAAATCTAAAAAGGTATTTTATCCCCTTATGGGATGAATTTCGAAAAATGCTAAAATACGTATTTATTTAATTGTATTGAAGAGTATTAATACCAAGTTTCAAGTAATTCTGATCATAAATAATTTTTTAGGTTGTATTATAACACATTTTCCCGTGCGGATGAGATTATATCCCGCGGCAAGAGTAGCCTATATCACTCTCCAGCCTTCCAACTACCTTCACACAAAAAATTATACCAATCCGTCACTTTGTTTCGACGTGAAAGAAGGACAAACAAACACATTTTCACATTTATTATATTAGTATGGAAGTGTGGATATAAAATACATACATACATACATACATAGTTACTGGTTTTCTAAAGCAGGGGTCATACAGTGAAGGAAAACTTGTATAACTTATAACTAGTTTTAAAGACCGGCCAATGTAGTGAACTATGTACACACAGATATAGATGTAAATAGATAACGCAAGTATCACGATTTGTATTGAAACCAAGCGTGCCGACTTTTTAACACCTACTGTGACGTCACAGCCGAAATTTAGTGACGGAAAATCCAAACTGATTCAAAGACATCGATGCCGCCGATTCCCCTCCGCCCCGCTACGATTCAGCTGGAGCCGCCGCCGTGATCATTTCGCTCATACACAATACACATATATTTAACTTTTTTCCTTCAATGAAACTAATATTTTCAAAATGTATAGAACAAATAGTACTGTGTTTAGTCGGGAACCAGTCTTTCCGTCCCGTGGCCGCAATCCATTTTTTTTTTTATGATTGGATCATGTGGGAAACTAAAAAAACAATTTTTAAACACAATAGAAATTTATAAACACATTAAATATATAAACATACTCGTATATGTTGAAAGGATAAACAAAAACACATTGAATACATGAACCCTAAAAATATTACCCTCCTTTTTTTAAAGCTGTCGTTTAAAATTAGGTGATGCATGAGCTTGTTTTATCTACTAAATTGTTTTTTTTTTTTATTATATGTCCGTCCGATATCGATTATTGATATATGTTGTAGAACGAACAACACTAGTCGCTAGATTTGACAGAAGAATGACAAATTGCCTGTATCACGAAGTCGAAGCGATACGCGACAGTATCGCGTGTTCCGATATTCATCGTCTCCTAACACACAACGTCAGATCAAACGTCCAAAGCAAACGCGGCAATGTAATGTGAATACCGTTTACTTAACGTTAATTTATAGTTATATATATTCTGGGACTCGCACACAGCTTGGAATACTTAAAAAACAGTTTTAATATGAATTTACGCATAATATAATTTTAAAATAACTTACCTGTGATAGGAAATATGTTCCTGCCTTTGGGTGCTCGAAATTTTTGGGCTATTGCAGTTAATTATCACGCAACGAGGCATTTTTTTAGTTTTTGCGGCCGTCTGGCTGTAACAATGGACGCGCACGGACTGAAGTTGGCGGCGACCAACCTGGACGATTGGTCGGGGTTCGGACACGCGAAGTACATGCATTTGCGTTATCTATATACATCTATATCTGTGTATGTACATATATTTTGACAGCATTAAATAGCAACGAATAAAATTGGGAAAAATTGTCCCTTTTCAATTCAAGATTGTTTGACTTTTTGATTATTTTTATTTATATGAAAATAATAAGGTCGGTTATAATAGACTGTATACTGTATATTATGTAATAATGTATAACATTAAGCATATAAGTCCTCCTGATCGTTTTCAGTCACGGCGGCCAATCTCATTGAGACTAGGCAACTGCGCAAGAGATATTATAGTGCAGCGCGTGTGAGAGAGAGCGCAGACACAAGTGCACTCTCTATTCCTGTCACTCTCATACTCCGGTGGGACGACTACTCGACACGACCGGTGAAAGTTAAGGCGCAGGACCGACGGCTTTACGTGCTCTCCGAGGCACGGGGGTGAAACACCGCCAACTTCCCAACTCCGGGCTGCTACTGAGACTTATTAAACAGAAAGACTCAATAACTAAACTTGACCCGACCCGGGACTCGAACCCAAGACCTCCGGATGTGCAGCCGTACATGCTAGCAACTACACCACCGAGGCAGTTAAATATACATATACAGTAGCATACGTATAATGTATAATTCATTTCCTTACTCACTAGATTTATGAGAAAACAAAATATTTCTATGGGAGTAATATGTCAGTCTATACACAACTAACCCATATCAACGTCACAGCAGTTAACAACATAGTGCCATGTAAGCCATTATGTAGTTAGTACACGTATTGTTACCTTATAATGTTAGTAAAAGTAACCAATTTATTTCAATCCCAAATAAAAAATAAATCAAAATTCACAGACTTACTATTAAAAGTATAAATAAATAAATATGTTGGGACATTAACACACAGCACCATCTAGTTCCATGGTAAGCTACGAGGCTTGTGTTATGGATACCAGATAGTTGATGCACTACACATATATAACTTTAAATACATACATACATAGTACAAATATAAACACCCACGACTGGAGTACAAAAATTCGTGCTCATCACACAAATGAATGCCCCCAGCGAGACTCGAATCCGCGACCACTGGCACAGCAACTAGGGTCACTACTAACTAAGCTAAACGTGTCGTCAAATACTCGTATGTACGTGTAATCGAACAAACAGACACTATGTATTTTTTGTAACGCTGAAATTACTGGACGGATTCAGATGATTACACTTAGGGAGTAGGGATGGATGTGAGCGTTAAATCAAAATTGTCAAGCTAAAACATTTTTTATAATAGGATTATTAAATATTTTCAATATTTTTTTTCTCACCTTTTGCTCTCTCAACTGCATTTCAAGGACATCAGCTGTATGACCTGGGGGTGTCATACCAGCTAACCTGGTTTCCATACGAGAAAGCCACGCGTCTGCATCGCGTCGCCTCGCTTCGTATCGTTGAGAATCGCCCAGCATAGCATCAAGTTGTGCTTTACGCTGTAGAACGCGAGCATTAGCTTCATCCCAATGCTCTCTGAGGGCTGTAACTGAAAAGAAAATATTGTCTTGAGTTTAGCAATCAAAATGATGTTGCTGTAACGTGCGTTATACATTATATGGTTTGTTGAAAATGTTTACTGACTGAAGTAAGATATACAAAGGGAAATTAATTCAAAGCAGTGAGTTATTAGGTATTTTAGTGGATTGATAGTAATTTGGAAAACACATTAAAAATTTTACATGAAAACTCTATACAGATAAATAAAATTGGAGTGTCTGTATGTAACATTAAAATAACCGCTTTTTACTAAATGTGTATGGATGTATACACGATACATATACCAAAACAACATTTTTTACAAATTTGTCTGTCTGTCTGTCTGTTTGTTCCGGCTAATCTCCGAAACGGTTGGACCGATTTTGACGGGACTTTCACTGGCAGATAGCTGATGTTATAAGGAGTAACTTAGACTTACTTTTATTTTAGAAAAAGAATCAGGGTTCCGCGAAAAAAATTAAAACCCATGAAATAGTGAACAAAATCCGTGTACGGCGTACGCACCCGAGCAAAGCGAGGGTAAATCGATTTAAATAAATATCTTAGGAGTAGCAAGCTACTACTTATGTATAAACATAGCTAGCCGTGAAAACGTACCTAGGGACGAATGCGAGCGAAGCGAGCGTGAGTCGCTAGTAAAATAATATAATTGTTTCGCATAATAATAATGACCTCCTGACCGATTTCGGCCACGACTAATCATCTCCGCAGGAGATGCGGTGTGTGTGGTGTGGAGAAGTGCAGTCTTTGTTCCTGTTACTATCATACTCCAATTCAATAGGGAATAAGCGAGTGATATAAATAAAGGTGAAATACATTTTTTTATAATATGTATTGCTTTTGAAGCCTATAATAATATTTTTAATGTATTTTTAGGTAGCGGCCTTATCGCTATAAGCGATCTCTTCTAGGCAACTTTAGGGCGTAGGAGAAATTATATGAAATGATAGGCGGTGTACTTAATACACACAAATGCGTAACGTAAATACATACATATGTAAGTACATACCAACATACATACATACATACATACATACATACATACATACATACATAAATGTAGATCAGATGAAAAGGTAGAAAAAGTTCAATACATAAAGACACTATAAAGATAAATAATATGATTATATTCTGATAAATAATACGTTCATACATTTTATGTTAACCCTGCACAAAGAAAGCTTGCTGCAGGCAATATAACATACAATGCGCTTTCAAAAATAAATTAAACTAGCACAAGTACAATAAAAATGATAAAAGAATATGAAAAAAGTATAATAAAAGAATTTGAAATTTCACAAATGAATGAGGGCTACTGTTTTTGTGGTAATGGCAATTTTTTATGTTCATATAGCTTTTCTAGTACAAACATTATAATTTTATTAACAACTAGCAACTCGGGTTCGTCCCTATTGTACGTTTTAATAGTTAGTATAGATTTCTCAGAAATTAGATATTTTCCGCAGTAAAAAGTATCGTATATGTTAACCCAGATAACCAGCTATCTTCATACCAAATTTCATCAAAATCTGACTAGTGGTTATCTCGTGATGCATTCTTTGACAAACCGACAGACAGACGAAAATTTTAAAAACTATAGATTCGGCCTCTGTATCGATAATAATGACTATTTCTAAAGATTTTCTAAAAAAATATTTAATGTACAGATTCGACTCAGTTAAAATTATATGTATCTCGGCAATCTTCAAAAATATCCCTTTTTAATTTCAGTATTGTACAATTATCAGAGTCTGTCAGAAAACCGACAAATTTTGGAGTAACAGCTATTTATTTCGCATATAAATTATACGGTAGAAAATTCTAGAGTGTATCCATCATCTTGTTAGTAATTTTGCGTAGATCAATCAATTTTAATAGCCCTCGGGCGAAGCGTCTCGATATTCAAATTGTGAGATGAAATAAATCTAATAATATAAGATTCCCTATTCAACGTCCTTCTCTTTTCATGTTTAAAACAAAATATATTTGAAATACAATACTACATTATATTCTCTTCGATAGTCTGGTAATGTATCTAACATTATCTAAAAACAAAATGGTATGAAAAATCGACGAGAAATATCGAGACCTAAGAATAAATCATACCTAATAGTTATGTCAAGATTTAGAGAAGTTTATTAATTACTAGCGACTCACCCTCGCTTCGGGTTCGTTTCTAGACAGAAACAAATCTATCCCACGGGAACCGTACATTTTTCTGGGATGATATATAACCTATTGAAGAATTTTTCAAATCGGGTTAGTAGTTCCTGAGGTTAACGCATTCAACCAAACAAATAAACAAACTCTTCAGCTTTATAATATTAATATAGATTAATTATATACAAGCGAAATACCCTCGCTTCGCTCGGATGCGACCTAGTCCTAGTCCAAGATACGTTTTAATTTTTTTGAGCGGGATCCTAATACTTTTACTAAAATAAAACTAGTCTCTAAGTTACTCCTTATAACATCAGCTATCTGCCAATGAAAGTCGATTTAGTAAAAAACTGTTATTTTGATATGACAAACAGACACTTCAATTTTATTTATCTGTATAGATTAAGTATATTAAAAAATATATAAAAACGACAAAAATTTCAATTTAGGACCCTAGACTAGATTTTCCCGAAAATCGCCAACAGATATTTGATGAAAACTGGTATAATGAGAAAGGGATTATTTAGCTTTCATCAGAATGTAATGGTTTTTGATAAAAACCTTTCGTGAATACACGTGAAAAGCGGTCGCACGCATTTATTTCCCTTATTATAGGGAGAAGTCCTAAAACATCATAATTAAAACTTTTCTTTTTGAAGAACAAAAGCTAAACATGTTTTGTAGCATCATATTTTTCCCTACTTTGTTAGCGGAAATAATGAAGCAATTTTTCATATTTACCAAATCGGGGTAAACATTCCAGCGTGACGAAGTAATAGACCCACTCACTCGCAATCTTTTAAGGTTATAACGTGAATGTAATTGTGATTTTCATTATTTATTTTTTTGTCCATATTAAAACCGACTAGAAAGTCAGAATTAAAAATTGTCGTGGTATGGGGGCTCATTAGCGTCCGGCAATCCAGCCGGGCGTGAAGCCAACTTCGAACAAGATGCACTTCGGTGGACGGTGTGCCATGCGGGTTGCTCCTGATACTTACATGATAACAGAGTAGACCGTTGGAGCAACCCCATAGCTGTTGTGGTTTGCTTCGGCAGACCTACCGTCGGGGTGTCGTGGTTGAGTGCGTAAGTGATCCTGCGACGCCCATTAAGACGGGGGAGGTTTTGTTGGGTTTTAGTGGGTAGTACTGGTTTTTCTAGCCGGTGGGTCCCACATAACCACCTGTATGTATACAGGTGGTGTGCGTAAATGCATTTCCCAACATAAAAAGGGATTGTAACCTACAACCCTTCTCCTTCTAAATGGCTTGACCGATTTTAATGATTTTTTGGTTACTTATAGAGTCACTGGAGAGACTCGTCTTTACTTGAACGTGGTGTGTCTTAACTCATAATCAATGTTTTTTTTTAATTTTCCAAACAAATGAGGCCTATGATAGAACAACATCTGCCTACCAGATCCGCTAGTTTTAAAATAAATATCAAGATTTTAGGATCATCTAACATAACATATCATAACTAACTTTTTAGTCCCCTACCACAGATTAACTAATAGTTCCTTTGCCCCTACATTCAAAATTAGCGAGGCTTCGAGCAAAAACTAATTTTAGGTTATTAGCAAGTATAGTACATGATTTCGTTCAACATCAGTACATATAGTCTTAGCAGAAAAATACGATATTCTTTCAGAAGCATTGATTACGTATGCATTGGTTGAATTACATTATGTATGATTCAAGGTAATAGAAACAACATTGATTGAAAGAAAGTCGAGGGGAAAACGTACTAAATGTCATTTTCCTCCTCCATACCAACTCTTGAGACTCTAAATTATTCACAGTACAAAAAGTGATGAGAACAGTCAAAATAATATATGCTCCGAAGTGTAGCTTCAGTGAATCTTGTTTCAGGAACAGAATATGTAAATGTACTGAATATCGACAAATAGGTTTAGGTGTAGTATTGTTTAAAAAGGTGGGTGCGGGTTTGAGTTCGCTTTATATAATAAAATTGTATTCTTATAATGAAACCAAATCAAATCTTATGAATAAGTTATTACTTTTTAAACAAAAATATATATTATGAGGACTTTGTCTGACTAAAACAAGAAGGGTTAATAATTAAAAATTAAATCATTAAAATCGGTTCGTGATAAAAAAAAAAACGTACACTTGAATTGTGTACCTACTATTTGCTTATAATATGTATGTATTTAAAGTTATATATGTACAGTGTATCAACTATCTGGTATCCATAACACAAGCCTCGTAGCTTACCATGAAACTAGATGGTGCTGTGTGTTAATGTCCCTACATATTTTGTTTGACCGATCAATGATTGCATTATCCCAGTATCCTATCTATAGACATTTGACATGAGCTTCATACTAGTCCGGTCAATTTAGACATAAAAATAGTGGTCAATTAACAAAAATTCCCGGAAAGCCAAATATTGGTGGAGAGCTAGGGTTTACCATTATAAATAAAGTTTTAAAAATCCCCATCGATCCTATGTGTGCTACAAAAGTTATTCGGGGTCAAAGGTCAATATTTGAGTTTTTTAAAATTTTTCTCGAAAACGGTAAGTTTTATCGAAAAAAACTTCAAACCAAAGTTGTAGATTTTAATTTTTTCTATAAAAATGGTTCTTATGATTTTTTTCCTAAGAGTTACCATTCGTAAGATATCGTGATTCTAAGTCACATTATACTAGAACTAGAAAAAATGTTTCAGTTTTTTCCTCACAGTTAGTGAGGAAAAAACTGAAACATTTTTTCGAGCTATAAAATAGAACCACAGACATAGATATACACTACCGTCCAAAAGTTTGGAAGCACATCTGTTTTCAAACAAAACAAAAGATTGCTGACTATGTGCGGTAAAAATTGGCAATAAAATCAAGTTTTACGATCTTTTACGATTGTTTACACAAAACAAAAGGATTATGATTGCACATTCATTAAGGTTTAACAAATTCCTTGTTTTTGACGAAATATGTGTTTTATTTATCCGTTTGGTGCTTTCTTTTATGTGATGGTGCGCTTTTATTGAAACTATTTTGCTTAGGATACTGTTATTTTTACCATAAAATCAAGCAATCTAGTATAGTCAAGCGTTGACTAAAGTGCATACGTCATTGATCAAAATAAATACATATGTGTATACATTTCCCACAATTTCATTGTAAAATCACAGCAAATTCACAATATGGAGTTCAAACAATTCTCACATTTACCGAGAGAGCAAGTTGACAATCAACTCAACCTATTTTGTAATGAAAATTGTCTGTAAACAATTGTCCTGTAGTACATTTCCAGAGCAGTGACGCGGAAAATTGTATAGACTCGTTCACACATTTTCTTTTAATGCAATGTTTTCCATTTTTTTGTGTAATTCTGATTTTAGTCAACCTAATGAGAAACTAAAATTTATATGTACTGTTAGCGATCTACACTCACCGCGCTTGACTCTTAGGTGTCAAACATCTCTCGCTCCGCTCGGGTTCGTCCCTACTTACGTTTTTACGTTTAGTATAGATTTCTCAGAGATGACATATTTTGCAGTAAAAAGTATTCTATATGTTGACCCGGATAATCAGGTATCATCATACCAAACTTCGTCAAAATCTCGTAACTTAGGCTACTTTTATTTTAGAAAAAGAATCAGGGTTCCGCGAAAAAAAATTAAAACCCATGAAATTATGAACAACGTCCGCGTACGGCGTACGCACCCGAGCAAAGCGAGGGTAAATCGCTATTTAATTTAAAATAATATCTTAGGAGTAGCAAGCTACTATTTATGTATAAACATAGCTAACCGTGTAAACGTACCTAGGGACGAACGCGAGCGAAGCGAGCGTGAGTCGCTAGTTATATGTATAGATGATACTTCAGTTCAATTATTTTGTAGGTAAGTGTAAGGAGTAACAAACATAAACACATATAAGCAAATTTTCGTATTAATGGTCGTAGTATGATAATCTCTAAATAACTTATTCATAATAATATGCTAACATTTTATTGAATGTGTTATAAAGAAACCTACATCAGTCTCCAACTAATCTGTATTCATTGCTAGAATTACCTATTAAGAGTGTATAATGTCGGTTCTTTCACATCGAAATAAAGATTGCATAAGTTCTTAAATAAACCTATGTTTTAATACTTTCTTATATTTAAGCGAATATTCTTCATAAAGAAAAAAATAGTGCGTGTAATTTCTACACACAGTTGAAGTCAAACTTCTTTGGCGCTGTGGCGGATACCACAAATTAAAATAAATCAAAATATAAATATAATATTTTTTATAAAATTTAGTAATAAATATTCCTTTTTATAAGTAATAATTATTATAAAAATATAAATATGTTTTTTTTTTTAATTATTAATAATTTTGACTCTACTCCCATTTTTCCAATGTCCTCCTTACTCCTCAGTCACGGCTAAAGAAGTTTTTCATTCAATAAAACTATTTTGATAAAACTAAGTCCCTCCTATAACCATATACCATATTTAATATGAAGCATTCAAAACGTCCAGAATCAAAAATCAAAACAAAACGTGAAAAATACACAAAAACAGTTTTAAAAACAATCTCGCAAAGTTACATAGTTTTTATATTTCATTCAACACGATCTGATAAAGTATCGTTTATGTTACGAAAGTTAGGCAATACGAAATTAATAGCTGAACATTTTAACGTTAACTTATTTTACTTTTTCTTGATCCAAATTACACAGCCTTTATAAGCTTTAACACAAGATAACGATCTCATGCAAGAAAAAAGAACTGTAAAATTTATAGAATTCGCGAAAGCACACCGAAGCTTTAACTTCAAGAGCTTTCATCCGCCAAATTCTCTACTCGGTTTGAACTACTGAGGTTTACTTTAAAATAAAGTCTAGCAATCAGTTCGAAGTAATTATACGTCTTGGAACTTTACCAAGAGCTGTTAGCGAGTGGATGCATTTTTCCTGTTACGAAGTATACGAACAAATTTACACAAATTAAAGTTTGTCATAGCTTTTGTAACATTAGTGTCGACTAAACACTTAATGAGTTTAAAGCGCTGATGTTGTGAAAGTTAATTTTGGTTATACTTGACTGATTTTGAGAAAACTTTTAAAATTGAAAGCTCACCAATGCATAAAGGTGTAACTGTAGTTATGGTAATAGCTTAAACATCCGGGGTCGCGGTTTCAAACTTCGTATTAATTCGTATTCATGTATAGAATTCTGTATGTTTGTCTACAATATAATATTAAATAGTCATAAAAGCAACTAATTTCTTATATTAGTGTTGATTTAATTATAATACGAATTGATGTGGGAGTGATTTAGATTGAAATTATTATTGAAATTGATTTATAACGTAAACGTAATGTGTTGAATAATGATCGGTAAAGTAAGAACAGTTTTAGGGTACCGTAACCGAAGGCTTCCAACGGAACCCTATTACTAAGCCGCCGCTGTTCGTCCGTCAGTCTATCAGTAGGCTGCATCTCATGGACCGTAATAGGTAGAAAGTTGAATTGTATGTATTTCTATTGCCGCTATGATAACAAATAATAAAAATAAATAAAAAAAATTAAAATACAACAAACATTTTTTTAACGTTCTTAAGTCATCGAAGTTAATATACTACATACATAGAGTAAAAGTCATATTAATAAAAAGTACATGTAAGATGGTGCGGAACCCTTCGTGTGCGAATTCGACTCGCACTTGGCTGATTTTTTTATTTTAAAATTGTACCGAAATTGCAGATTTATTCGTTATGCCATAGAATCATAATATGGCTTTCCCGTATATTTTATTAGTTATGATTTCTATTTTTTAACGATTGTAGATAACTATATTGTCGCTCAGCCAAGAGTTCTAACAGTAGATATGTTTCTATCTATCGAGATAAAAGCTCATATATTTATATAACAAAATATACATTTGTTTTACTCAATTTCATATACGAGTATACTATCGGATTTTATTTATTCATTCGATACAGTTATACAAACCCATTACTGTGATTGAAAACAAACAATAATAAAAAAATCTACATGATTTTTTTTTCATTGACTATTAACTCTATTCAATCAAGAAGTTCAATTATACTAGATATTCCTCCCTGAGGTTAAACCTAATGTGTTTTATAAAGGTCATCATCGTCAAAACCCTCGTAACCCTATTAATATTATCTATACTAATATTATAAAGCTGAAAAGTTTGTTTGTTTGTTTGGTTGTACGCGATAATCTCAGGAACTACTAATCCGATTTGAAAAATTCTTTTTGCATTAGATAGTCTGTTAGCTGAGGAAGGTTATAGGCTATATATCATCCCGGAAAAATGTACACTTCCCGTGGGATAGATTTGTTTTTGTCTAGGGACGAACCCGAAGCGAAGTGAGGGTGAGTCGCTAGTGGAAATATAAAATAATATAAAAAATTACATCATTTTGTAAATGTTTTTCTTATACACATATCCTATGACACTCGCGCTATCAAAACGAATCTCACGACGTATATTTTATCAAAATCGATTTAGCCGTTTAGTAATTATGAGAGAATATATGGTCGGATATATATACAAACTTACTACATACATACAAAAAATTAAGGCCAGATACAATATAATCCTCCTTTTAGGTAACAGTCGGTTAAAAAGTTAACACACAACTTTGACCTAAAAATAATTCTATTATATCTATATTATTCGTATAGATTAATCTAAAGAACACTAAATTAAAAAATCATTACGATATAAAAAATACGTACAATTACAATAACGGCTTACAAATTCACAACATTCATTTTAGTTTCAAGCAACTTTGTTAAAGTTTTCCAAAAGCTTACAAAAGCATTATTTTCATCCAAAACTTTAAAAACAAGTAATGTTCTATTAATATTTTTAAAAACATACTCAATTATATTTTTAATGCGATATTTCAAACCCTAACCTTTCAATAGAGCTCTTAAGTGCAATAATTGCGGGCTTGTCTTTGACACTGGGAATCCCGATATATCTGTTGAAATAAACGAATATATAATAAAAAGAAATGATTAAAATATTTAAGTATTAAATATTTTTTGGAAAATCTTATTGAAATAGTCATTATTACCGATACAGAGGCTGAATCTATAGTTGTTGGAATTTCTGTCTGTCTGTCTGGGAATGCATTATCAGAAAACCACTCGACAGATTTTGGTGAAATTTGCTATGATCTTAGCTGGTTATCATCGTACATAGTTTACATGTAGAATACTTTTTACTGCGGGGAAATATCTCATCTCTAAGAAACCTATACTAAACGTTAAAACGTAACCAGGGACGAACCAGAGCGGAGCGAGGGTGAGTTGCTATTATTCGTACTATAACCTGGAATAACACATACTCTTAGGCACTTACGGATCGCTAGTAAAATATAAATGAAGCTTTACATAATTAAAATAAGCTTAAAATCACAAAGCATATTTCATGTCATACATTGTGACGCTTTCAAAATGTCTTATTCAACAAATTAGTCAAATACTTTTCCCTTTTTTTACATTTACGTTTAAGGTAAAATATAAAATTTCGAGGGTAAATTGCTTGAACAAACTTATTTAAGCGGCTTCCTTCTTCGAAAAAGAAATAAGATTTATATGAAAAAAACATATTTTCGTGTAGATTAGATATTCGTGCCATTTTGCTATTTTTGAAAATCAATATATAATTTTGTGGGTAGATGTTGTCTGTAACAACTATATGACCTTTGAGACGCCTAAAGCCTTATTCTCTCTCTCTAATAATGATTGCTGTAAAGCATTCGAAACGTCGGGAACCCAAAAATTAAATAGATCCGCGAAAATATCCGAAAAGATAGTTTTATTTAAAATCTCGTGTAAGTGTCAAAATATGTGGCATAAACGGTCGTATTGATTGCGTTGATTATAAGTTAAATTTTTTCACAGCCTTAAGGGATTGCAGACTTGAATACAAATTTGATAATTTCAACATGGTACCTTCACGCATTCCTGAACAAAAGTCTTGACAGATATACAGACAGACAGACAATGAAGTGAACCTATAAGGGTTCCTTTTGAGGTACGGAACCTTATAAAGACACACCGACACTAGAGCGCTACTTAATTTTTCATATATTGCTATTTTAAAGTATAATGGACGGAGCCGAGACGGTTCTGTGATAATGACCGTCCTAAGTGCAAAGGGTTATTGATAGTACTCGCGTGCAAATTATGTTCCTGTTATTTTACATTTAAAATGGATTAAAATTTAAATAAGGGAAGTGTTAGTTAAATATATGCAATTGGAAAATATAAACTTTATGTGTGTGGATAAATGTTTGTATGTAATTTATACCTATAGGTATAATTTAATCTATACAGATAAATAAAAGTGGAGTGTCTGTTTGTAATATTAAAATAATCGCTTTTTACTAAATGCATGTGGATGTATACACGGTACATATACCAAAACAACATTTTTTACAATTTTTGTCTGTCTGTCTGTCTGTTTGTGCCGGCTAATCTCTGAAATGGCTGGACCAATTTTGACGGGACTTTCATTGGTAGATAGTTGATGTAATAATGTGTAACTTAGGCTACTTTTATTTTAGAAAAAAAAATAGGGTCCCACAAAAAAAATTAAAACCAAATTAATTAATTTTGTTTTGGGAAGCAACCTAGGAACGAACCCGAGCGAAGCGAGGGTGAATTGCTAGACTATCTTATAATGTTAAATGAGCAATTCTTGATAAAATTTCGTGTATCTCGGAAAAGGCTTTAAAGATTTAGATCAAATTTTGTTTTTAGGTAAGGTAACTACAAAACATATTACATTACATACCATAGTCTTGATACTGAAAAAACATAGAGTGGAGGCACAATTTTCTATTTATATCAATCTCTTATACTACAATATTTTAAGGGCCGATGCGTCCATCCGTTAGTAATACGAATGTATCTTTGCTTTTCTTCGTCTGCTTGGTTTTCGTAGTAAAATATATTGGAAATTGTAGCTAGTTAAAAATTTATATACCAAGAAATTACAAAGAGTAAAGAATAGAAGTGCTATGGAATTGAATTTCAATTTGACGACACGTTTGGCTCAGTTTGTGGTGACCCTACTTGCTGTGCCAGCGGCCGCGGGTTCGAGTCCTGCTGGGGGCAATCATTTATGTGATGAACACGAATGTTTATACTCCAGTCATGGGTGTTTATATTTATAATATGTATGTATTTAAAGTTATATATGTGTAGTGTATCAACTATCTGGTATCCATAACACAAGCCTTGTAGCTTACCATGGAACTAGATGGTGCTGTGTGTTAATGTCCCAACATATTTATATTTATTTTATAATTATTTACATAACCTAAAAGTCCTCACTTGTGACTAGCGATTTATTCTTGCTAAAATATTATATACGAGTATGTACAGACAGAGCTACTATTTGTTATTTACAAATGTTATTACTAACACAAACGTTTATGGTATTCCAAACCATGGTCTGTCTGTGCACTAAATTTAATCCAAATCCACCCAGCCTTTTTAACATTAAGGATATAAATATATAGCCTTTACATGTCTTAACCATTTTATAATACCTAAAAGCTACGGTAAATATAATCCAATAAGATAGTATCAATCGATAACTTCGCGAGGCCGGCCATTAACATACAAGCGCCATCTCGGTCGATTAGACCTCGTTAAAAAAAGATTTGTTACAGTCGTGCCGACATTATAGATTACATTTGAAATAAAAAGTACTTATTATTTTTTTATATATGTTTTACAGGTCTAATGATTTTGGTCAAAGAATATTCATGTGGAAGTGGCAGAAAGTCGTGTTAAATACCCATCCTGTGGAATAGCAGTATGTTTACTTTGCGTCAACTTTATAAGTATGTTATTGTGTTCAGTTTTTTTTTAACGTCCCAATTCTGGGCACGGACCTCCCTTTAATACAAGGGGGATCTGGCCATAGTCTACCGCGCTGACCAAGTGCGGAATTTCATTTGAAAACTTGCTGCTTTTCTCAGACATCTGGCTTTTTTACGATTGTAAGACAGTGGTAATCAAGTTGGAAATTATTTGCTCATAAAAATATCAGATTTGCAAGATTTAGAAATTGAACCTACTTCACTCGGTTCTCCAAGCGAGCCCATTACCACTGGGCTACCACAGCCTTATTCAGTATGTTATAGTAGTGGAGTAAAGATGTAACAAAAAAAAATGTACCAAAATTTTATTAAAAATGAATGAAAACAAAAAAAGAAAGGATTTTTGCTAAGTAACACAAATTATATCTTACGTACAAACAAACAAATACATCTCACATATTCTGCAATGTAAATTAATTAATTCGTAGCTAAAGTAAAGCAAATTAGAAACACTTAACTAATACTACTAATTCAAAACTAAAGTTCTAATGGTATTCAATGTAAAACAGTAATCGGCGCATAACCCTCGGCTTTAAAGTCCATCCTCCACATGTTTCTTGCGATGATAGGAAGGTTTTTATGATCGCTTCTTTGGTCTATTTATTTAATGAATACACGGTGGTTAACACATTATTTCTTATAAAAAACTAGCGACTCACCCTCGCTCCGCTCGGGTTCGTCCCTACTTAATTTTTTAAGTTTAGTATAGATTTCTCAGAGACGAGATATTTTTCCGCAGTAAAATGTATCGTATATGTTGACCCGGATAACCAACTATCATCATACTAAATTTCATCAAAACCCCTGCAGTTGTTTTTCTGTGATGCGGTCAGACAAAAAGACAGACAGACAAGAATTCTAAAAATTATAGATTCGGCCTCTTTATCGATAATAATGTCTATTTCAATAAGACTTTCCAAAAAAATATTTAATGTACAGATTCCGCTTTGGTTAGAATTTTATTATATGTATAAATTTATTACTAAATAAGTAAAATGTTTAACATTTTATGATGCCACAACGTGCTTTATTGTAACAGAGGCTGACAAACTATCTATGAAATAATTATAATTAATCTCGTGGCTAGCATAGATTCGAAGGTCCTGGGTTTGAGTCACGAGTCGAGTCAAAACAGTTAATGTGTTATTAATACAAGATTTTTTTAAAAGTAACCCAGGCAGTGTTGAACTGCTGAGAGCACGTAAAGCCGTCGATTCTGCGCCTGATCCACCGGTCATGACGAATCGTCCCATTGGAGTTTGAGCAAGCATACATATTGCATTAATATATAATTAATCAATTAATAATATATAAATTTCCATATAAACTTCGAGTATAAATGAGTAAATAATCTACAGCATCTTTTAAGGTTTTTATCTCCTTTTTCATTCCTTAAGTCTGTTGTTTCGAACTTAATGCAACGAAAACTAACTCGCTTTCCTGCTATGATTTACTTTATCAAAGTAGTCTTCGTTTCATGAGTCACAAACATCTCTAAAGTTAAATCAAAGTTTTACTAAATTCTGTTTGTCGTCTACTTAAATAAGGAGGAAAAGTTACAATGATATAGTATAAGCGCCTAAACACCCAGTTCTTATTTTTATTATATTATTTACTGCACTTTATATATACTAATATTATAAATGTGAAAGTTTGTGGGTATGGATGTATGGATGTTTGTTAGCCATAGTCCACCACGCTGGCCAAGTGCGGGTTGGCGGACTTCACATGTCTTTTGAAAACTTACTAGGTTCTCTCAGACATGCAGGTTTCCACACGATGTTTTCCTTCACCCTTTTGACAAGTGGTAATCATGTTGGAAATGATTTGCACATGAAAATATCAGAGGTGCGAGACTAGGGATTTGAATCCGCTTCAAGACGTTTCTCAAGCGAGCGCGTTACCGGGCTACCACTGCCTAACATACTGTTTTATACATACATATACTTAAATATTATAAATACATATAAATATATTTAAAAGCATACAATACTAATTAATTTGACATGATAAAATAATTTTATGTAGAGATACACATACATATGTTTTAAAATAGCACTTCTTATCCCATACAAAGTCTCCCTTACCCTCTTAAAGTGAACGAAGTGGACGTGTTAACAAGTTTGCGGTCCGGACTCATTTGAAAGGTCTCAACCAGAATAATTAAATGGGCACATCTTTGTTTTATGCGGTTAGTAGAAAATTTATTATATATGTATAATATATATAAATTAAATATATACAATATAGTGACACGAAAAGTGAAACAAACTTTGTGACTTTTTGACCGATTTAAAATTAAGAAGGTAGGTTAAAGAAATATACACTTTTTTGTTGTTAGGTATTTCGGTGCCATTTTTCTTTTATTCCAATTTATTCCACCTTTGATAACTGTGCCTTAACAGACGTCTAAACCTTAGTTTCTCCTGTGACCATGATTGCTGTAAAGCAATCGAAACGTCGGGAACCAAAAATCAAAATATATCCGCGAAAAAATCCGAAAAGATAGTTTTATTTAAAATGTCAAATATTAGCATAAATCTAAGAAAGTATTAATCTATTTATGTTTATCTACACTGATACTATAAAAAGGTAAAGTTTGTGAGTTTGTGACATTGTAGGGGGGTAATCTCTGGATCTACTGAACCGATTTAAATTAAATCTGGTAAGAAAAAAGTTTGAGACCCTGGAAAGGACATAGGAACTTTTCATCCGGGAAATCATCCCTTAAGGGAGTGAAAATGGGGATGAAATTTTGTATGGGTAATCAAGCTAAGGACGAACCTGAACAAAGCGAGGATGAGTTGCTAGTGTTTATATATGCGCGATGTTAGGTAACCCATAACCTTCCTCGAGTATTGGGCTATCAAATGCTAAAAAGGTTTTTCAAATAGAAGAAGTAGTTTCAGAGATAAGCGCGTGCAAACAAAAAAAAGTTCACTTTTATAATATTACAATAGATTATAGACCAATAACATAAATGTAAACATAATATTACTACAAGCCAACTCCTTACCCACATAAAGCTTAAAGTTCCTAAGGATGAGACTATACGACTAAATTACAACGTTGTTTCTCAACATGGCCTCTTCTGAGAAAATCTAGCCAAGTTATAATTGAATTCGGTTAGTTTAGAACCCTTTCTAAGAAAAACATTGAGAATAAGTTTTACAGGCCGTTAGTAACATAAAGCAATGAAATTCATGGAAATGCTCAAATGCCTCCATATTCGTAATATATGTTATATGTGTATATAATACGTATATTGAGCATACATATAAACATACTAGCGGCTCACCCTCGCTTCGCTCGGGTTCGCCTCTTGACAAACGAATACAAATCTATCGCACGGGAACCGTTCGTTTTTCCGAGATAAAGAGTAGCCTATTTGTTATTCTGATGTATGAACTATATTATTGTAAAGTTTCATTAAAACTCAATCAGTAGCTTTTTTGTACTTAGCTGTATAAATTACTATAGTTTTCTAACGATCCCACGGGAAGTCTTTAATTTTCCGGGATGAAAAGTATCTAAAATGTTGACCCAAGATATAAGTTACCATCATAAAAATTTCATTTAAATTGGTCCAACTGTTTCGGATATTAGCCCGTACAAACAGACAAACAGAGAAACAAAAAATTTGAAAAAAATCTGGATTTTTTATTTCTCTTCTTACATCCCCCTGACTCGGATTTTAGCATTTTTTTTTCTATGTACAGACATTCGACATCTACAGTTTTATTATATGTCTAGATTAATAATCATTTATACTACATTTTAAGTGTTTTGTTTCATTTAAATGTTCAAAATATATTGAAATTGATGCTAAAATTTATATTACCGATGCTTTTATTTATTTTGCCAATGACATATAAAATCATATTTATTTTTCCCCATTAGGCTCTTTGCATATAAATACGCAAAAACAAAACAATTAAATACTTTTTCTCCTCTGTTTGTCAACCGATTTGTTTTTGTGTAGTAGCTATTGACGAACTTTAACGTTATCAATAAAAAAAATCCAAAGAGTTTTTTATATAGTTACGTAAATTCTACTCATATATATTTTCCTCAAATCTATAATGATAATAGTCCATGTAAATAATCACAACAAATCAACAAACTAACAAACAAATCTACACTAATATTATAAAGCTGAAGAGTTTGTTTGTTTCTTTGGTTGAACGCGCTAATCTCAGGAACTACTAATCCGATTTGAAAAATTCTTTTTGCATTAGATAGCCCGTTTACTGAGGAAGGCTATAGGCTATATATCATCCCGGAAAAATATACGATTCCCGTGGGATATATTTGTTTTTGTATAGGGACGAACTATAACGTATGTATATATAATAAGTAATGTAATAATAAATAAATATTAGAAAGAACTAGTAAATAAAATCCGGTTATAATTAATTCTCCTTTTAGAGTTCGACGCTCAATAGAAAGTATAAAAAAATAAATCCTCATCCGCTATCTGTATGTATGGGCACGTTCTGTAATTTTTATCATTTCGTTTTACATTTGTTACTATTGGTGAATAAAAGGAGGATCAGTCTGTTGACTCAAAACAGAAGAACAGTTAATATTTTGACACCAGCTAATTTAAGCATTGAAAGCGATTTCTCATATACTTTAATACCAGGGGGCTTTAACAAGATAATATTCTACAATTGTTTACTTTATTCTTAATATAGATAAGCGAGTAGAGACTTACCATAGCTTCGCTCGCTACGTTTCAACGTTTACTATGGAATAGATAAGACTATATATTATATCGTTACTTCGCTCCCTTGGGTAGTAGCATAAATATATATAGTTTATAGCCTCCTCAATAAACAGGCTATCTAATGCAAAAAGATTTTTTTTAATCGGATTAGTAGTTTCTGAGATTAACGCGCTCAAACAAACAAATAAACTCTGCCTCTTTATAATATAGTATAGATTATGATTTTTTTACCCTTTGTAGTTATTACTCTAAAACATAGTCTATATGTACACTAAATATCATTCAAATATGTTTAGCCGTTTCACCCTGAAGGAATAACTAACAAAATTACCTAATAAAAAAAATAACTCAAAGATCAAAGCTAAGTAGTGAAATTAAACTTTTCCAACAGCACTTTAAGAAAGAACATAAAAAAACACTGTCTTCAAGTAATCTAAACTCGGCGCGTTGTAAAATTAACTTAATTAGACAAACTTTTATACTACGGAAAACAAAATTTAGAGCAATAGGACGATATATACGTATTTATTATCTGTACATATATATTATATGTATGTATATAAAACACTAATGGCTCACCCTCGCCTCACTTGGGTTCGCCTCTAGGAAAACAAAAACAAACCTATCCCACGGGATCCGTACATTTTTCCGGGATGAAAAGTAACTTATGTGTTATTCCAGACTATAATCTATCTCTGTATCAAATTTCATCTAGATCCATTCAGTTGTTCTAGCGTGAAAGAGTAACAAACATCCATACATACTCACAAACTTACACATTTTTAATATTTAATACGGATAAATTACGAATCAGTTATTTGAGACATTATTCTTATTTCTTTCCCAATAATAAATCGATTTTCATATTTTAATAAGTAAGTTAGATTTCAAGAGTGCTTATATAAATAAAAAAAGAACCTTTAGTGGTACGAATAGTCCAATTATTTTGAAGTTGACATAACCTTTTTAATTACATGAAGTCAAAGTGAATGAATGTTATGAACATGAACATGAATGAATGTTATCAACATGAAGTTAAAAATAGGCAATGATTAATTATAAAAATGTAAGTATATGTTTCGAATCTACGATATATAGAGAAGAAAACAGCAATAATAATAATAAAGAACTCCTGACTGATTCAGACCACTGCGGGTAATGTCACTGAGACTAAACACCTACACAGGAGATATTATAGTGAACAAGTACAATATGTATTCGTTACACACTTAAATTCCGGTGACACAATTAAACTCGACCGGTAAGACGAAGAACGAAGAAGAAAGAAGAAGAAGACGAGATCAGACGAAGGACCGTTTCATATGTCCTCTGAGGCACGGGGGTGAAAAACCATCAAACCAACTCTCGGCTGTTACTGAGAGTTTCTTGATAAAAAAAACCAATAACTACAATTAGCACGACCCGTGCCTTGAACCCAGACCCTGCGGATCAACAGCAATATTAGCGTAGCAGTTCGATGAAAACCAATAACTATGAAATCTAGTGTTTCCATTATTTTTACAGAATCTACGTAATTTCTACTCTATTTTACTCGACATCGGCGAAGTAAATTATCTCAAACTGGCTCCATTAAACCTATAAACAAAAGAACCGAATCAATTACAGATAATTAACAAAAAAAAAAACAAACTCTGTAAGTTATTAAAGGAAAAAATTAAATTACCGCGATATTTTTGTTAGATAACGACTTCAATAAACTCTCGTATCTCATAAACAAGCCGGCGCGTAATTTTACGCTAGCAAAAAATGTTACGAAAGTACGGCACGGGGTTAATTAGAGTGCAGATAAAGTAAGGAGCAAAAAGGGGTCGTCGTTTAAGTTTTCGAAACAAGTACTAAGTTTTTATTTAGTCATATTTTTGTTGTTCTTAGTTAAGCTTGTATTAGGTGATATATTAAAACATCACACTATATTAATATTATAAAGTGGAAAGATTTGATTGTTTGTTTGTTTGCATCAAATAGGCTCCGAAACTACTGAACCGATTAAGATGAAATTTGGTAAGAAGATAGTTTCAGACCCTGGGAAGGATATAGGATAGTTTTTATCCTGGAAATCATCCCGTTAGGGAGTGAAAATGCGGATAAAAGTTTGTATATGGAAGCAAGCTAGGGAAGAACCCGAGCGAAGCGAGGGTGAGTCGCTAGTCTAATATGTAAAAATCTCGTGTCACGGTGTGTGTGTGGTCGCATTCCTCCGAAACGGCTCGACCGATTTTAATGTTTTTTTTTTGTTTTTTTTGTAGGTATGAGAATAGTTCGTAAAGTATTGTTCACCCTCCTACCCCACCCCTCAATTTTTAATCGCGATTTTAATATTTTTGTATGAACAATATTATATAAATACATAACATAAAACCATAGAGTTTTTTTGTAGATTGAACGCGGGCGTAGTCGCGGGTTCTGCTAGTAAAAATATATGTTTTGAAGAAAGCTATACACCGATAAGTAGCTTATTAGTTAGACCGGTATCTAGTAATAATTTGGATTACGTTCTTTTTGAAGTCTGTAAAAGATAAGTTATTTTCAATTACATGTGTTATAGCAATTATAATGATAATTTTGTTTTATTTACAATAAAAAAATTACAAATATACTTTTAATAAACATATGTACACTTAGTTATTACTGTACAAGACATGTCCGCGTGAAATAGTGACAAGAATGCTAACCGCATTCGTTGAATGGCAATACTGATTCTTTGGGCGAAAAATGCTCCAGTTCTCCTGTCATAATTATAACTATTGATGGAATAGTTTTATTATAGTACTCTATCTATATACTATACATATAATATACCTATAAAAAGGTTCTTTTCGTACAAACCTTCATCCCATATCTTACTTCCTTATGGGATGAATTTCGAAAAATCCTAATACACGTATTTATTTAATTGTATTGAAGAGCATTATTATTGTATTGAAGAGCACCGAGCCGGTGGTAGCTTCCTCACGGACTGACTACACTGACATTTAATTTAAATTTAAAATGTAAAATTGACGATTCAAAAGTGCTTGTAAAAGTCTATTTGAATAAAGTATATTTTGATTTGATTTGATTTGATTAATGCCAAGTTTCAAGTAATTCTGATCATAAATATATTTTGGATTGTATTATAATGTGTGTTCCTGTGGGAGTGAGATAATCTTCCGCGGTAAAAAGTAGCCTATGTCACTCTCCAACCCTCAACTATAACCACACAAAAAATCAAGCCAATCCGTCAATCCGTTTCGACGTGAAAGAAGGACAAACAAACAAACAAACACACTTTCACATTTATAATATTAGTATGGATGTACATATTAAAATAATTATCCTCTCATTTCCACTATGAAATATTAATAAACAATGTATGTTATGTATAAATATATATTTCCAACTCGTATGAGTCAAGCTTCGAACGAAAGCTCTGCGTTGCGAGAAACTATTAATTAAAAGCCACATCGTTACGACATAATTTACATCTAATTTGAGTGTTTACAAAGTATGAAATGTACTAATTAAAATTTAGATATTCACTTTAAAATGTTAACCTAATAAATATTTACAGGAATGGGTTGCATGAAGTTAAAATACAGATGTAGCATTAAAATGACCTATGGTTTGTTAGATGGCGTGTAGACCTATGCATTTCCCTTGACTGATGTTTTAAATTTTTCAACTACGAAAAACACACAGACAAGAAAATAATTCTAAAAATCTATCTATACATATAATAAAATTCTGAGTCGAATCTGTACATTAAATATTTTTTGGAAAATCTTATTGAAATAGTCATTATGAGTATTATCGGATACAGAGGCCGAATCTATAGTTTTTAGAATTCGAAACGCATCACGTTTACGAGTAAAACATAGGACAGATTTTGATGAAATTTGATATGATGATAGCTGGTTATCCGGGTCAACATATACGATACTTTTTACTGCGGTAAAATATCTCATCTCTGAGAAATCTATACTAACCCTTAAAACGTATCTAGGGACGAACCTGAGCAAGGCGAAGTCGCTATAGAGCATCTGGGGCTACACCGGAGCGAAGCGTGTAAGTTGTAACACATTTGTTTTCTAAGTAAATATGGTATAAAGTATTGATAGTACGAAATGTAGGGGCATTCAAAACAAGGTTGATCTCGAAAAATCTATCAAAAAATACGTATTGGTAGTCTTTGAAATATAAAATTAGAGCAAAGGGAAGGGAATTATTACAGTATTTTCTTTAAATAAATCCTTTCATCATTTTATTAAGAAACTCTACCATCTGCGACATTTAATACAAAATACTATACATTTAAGCATAAGCGATATACAGCTGGCAGGATCGTGGGAAGATCTTCTATACATATAATAAAATTGTAACTAAGCCGAATCTATACATTAAATATTTTTTGGAAAATCCTATTGAAATAGACATTATTATTAATACAGAGGCCGAATTTATAGTTTTTAGAATTTTTGTCTGTCTGCCTGTCTGTCTGTCTGTCTGTTGCCGCATCACGGAAAAACCACTGAAGGGATTTTGATGAAATTCGGTATAATGATAGCTGGTTATCCGCGTCAACATTTCTGAAAAATCTATACTAAACGTTACTATAAGAAAATAATCCCTTAGTCTCACCATACCATCTTGTATCATAAAAAGCATATTTTTCGAAATATAAGCTACGAATAAAAGTGTATCGCTTTTGAAGTTTCAATACAAAAGATATTCTTCGAGCAATTCTTCCGCCCCATAACGCGGGGTCCGTTGACCTTTGTGACATCACTTGTGTCGCCTCGGAAATATATAGTTCAAAGGATCATCAATGTTATACAATCTAATTATTTTGTAGTACAAATTCTTAAGAAACAAAAAATAATCCTTGCAAGATATTTTAATTTTAAATCTATATGTTAAGCGACAGCGTAACGAGGTTAAGTCGCTAGTGTTATATACGGAAAGCGTGATGCTTTACACCTTTTTGTGCAATTTTTATCTATACTAATATAATAATTAATTTAAAAAGGCAAAGTTTATGAGTTTGTGAGGTTGTAGGGGGTAATCTTTGGATCTACTGAACCGATTTAGATGAAATTTGGTAAGAAGATAGTTTGAGACCATGGGAAAAACATAGGATAATTTTTATCTCGAAAATCATCCCTTAAGGGGGTGAAAATAGGGATGATAGTTTTTATTGGGAATCAAGCTAGGGACGAAGCCGAGCGAAGCGAGGGAGAATCGCTAGTTACTAATAGTATTTCAAAAGTTCCTCCACGTCATAGTCTACCTGTGTACAAAATTTCATCCAAAATCGCTATCTCAGCGTCAAGGAGTAATAAACGTACACATACCTATATACAAACTATTACAATTACTAGCGGCTCACCCTCGCTTCGCTCGGGTTCGTCTCTAGAAACACAAAAATAAACCTATCCTGCGGGAACCGTACATTTATCCGGAATAAAAAGTAGCTTATGTGTTATTCCAGACTATAATCTATCTCTATGCCAAATTTCATCCAGATCTGTTCAACCGTTCTGGCGTGAAAAAGTTACAAACATCCATACATGCTCACAAACTTTCATATTTATGATATTATTGCAATTGCTATTATACTAGTAGCATGATAAGGTAACTATCGACGTAAGTAAAACTAGAAATGAATAATGAAGCAGCTCATTAGAAAATATTTATTTATCATTGACACACATATACGAGTATACATATAAAAAAATTGTAACTAAGCCGAATCTGTATATTAAATATTTTTTGGAAAATTTTATTCAAATAGTCATTATTATCGATGCAGAGACCGAATCTATAGTTTTTAGAATTTTTGACTGCCTGTCTGTGACCGCATCATGGAAAAACCACTGGAGGGATTTTGATGAGTTTGGTATGGCGATAGCTGGTTATCCGGGTCAACATATAGGAACCTTTTACTGTGGGAAAATATCTCTGAGAAATCTATACTAAACTAAAGTATAAATTACTAGAAACAATAAAAAAATGTACTCGCAAAATAGCAGAGGTTTTTTTAACGTTTGACAATAAAAAAGTTATAAGACAGCCGCAGAAGTATTTTCTTTGATGTCCATACACAATGAGATCCTTTGAACAATTCTGCCTTAATGCAAAGCCTGACCCTTGCGACAACACTTGCCACGAATTTCGAAATATTATGGTGCTTATGTCTTCAGTAATCACATTTTTACCCTCTTTTGAGAGTTGCTTGAGATATTTTTGTGTACTGCATAGTTGCCTATAGGTTAGTGAGTTCGATTCGACGCATACAAAATTATCTTCGCCGTATATTACCTATACATAAAAAAAAATAAATTTGCGCCTAAAATTCGTAATTATTCGTAATTTCTATTTTTAATATAATTTTAATATAATTGACACTCGCGTTATTAAGACGAATCTATCGATGTAAAAAGCATCAAAATCGATTTTACCGTTTAGGTGTTACGAGGGATCATAAGGTCGGACATACATACATACGGGTCAAAACATAACCCGTCTTTCGGTATTCACGGCAGTCAGGCGAAATAAAACAAATGAAAATTAAAGCTGGTTTACTTAATTATATAATGTTTACTTTCTAACCGACAGACATCATTTGGTTAGCTAAGTGCATTAATACTCGCATCTTTCATAATGGAGTCGCTAAGTAATTACTGAAATACCTATGCTGAAGTATTTTTTTTTACATATTACTAAATATTATTCATTTTTTTAAGATATTGGTAGCCCAGTAGTAACGCGATAGCTTGGGAAACCGAGTGAAGCGGATTCTCATCCCGGGTCTCGCAACTTTGATATTTTCATGTGCAAAACTTTCTGTCTTACTGTTTTGAGAGAAGTTTTCAAAAGACATGTGAAGTCTGCCAACCTATCCTTGGCAAACATGATGGAATATGGACAGATCCCCCTTGTAGAAAAGGGTAGCCTGTGCCCAGCAGTGGGATGTTAAAGGGCTGAATACTCCTACATACAAATACCTACGTACAAATAATTATTTTTTATTTTTTTTACTACTAATCTATCAATAAATACAGTTTATCTATACTAATATTATTAAGCTGAAAAGTTTTTTTGTTTGTTTGTTTGGTTGAACGCGCTAATCTCAGGAACTATTAATCCGATTTCAAAAATTCTTTTTGCATTAGATAGCCCGTTAACTGAGGAAGGCTATAGGCTATATATCGTCCCGGAAAAATGTACGGTTCCCGTGGGATAAATTTGTTTTTCTCTAGGAACGAACCCGAAGCGAAGCGAGGGTGAATCGCTACTTAATAAATAAGAACGAATTGTCTGTTTCCATACTTGGTTTTTTTTCGTAATTTTACTCTTTTTGACCCAAATAGGTACAAAGTATGTACACGTGTAACCTTAAAAAAAACTTTCGTATAACATATTATGACAAAGCCAAAAAAGATATTATAACGAACGCCATTATTCGCAACTTACATTTTTTAATAATAAATGTTACTTTGTGAAGGGTGACCATGAGAGGCTGAAAAATATTTGTACATTTTTATGTATGAAAATGATTCTTAGATTACACATAATATTATTATGTCTGTCCTGTTTTTATGTAAAATTTAATAAGTGTTTGTAACATATTAGTATACTAGTGTCGTACCCTTGCTTCGCTCGGTGTCAAACAGTGACCTATGACGACACGTTTGGCTCAGTTTGTAGTGACCCTACTTGCTGTGGCAGCGGTCGCGTGTTTGAGTCCCGCAAGAGTCATTCATTTGTGTAATGAGCACGGTTGTTTGTACTCCAGTCATGGGTGCTTATATTTATAATACTTATGTATTTAGAGTTATATAATATATGTAGTGTATCAACTATCTGGTATCCATAACACAGGCATCGTAGCTTACCATGAAACTAGATGGTGCTGTGTGTCAATGTCCCGACATATTTATTTTTATAACATAAATTTATGTATTATAGTAGTCTATCTGTACTGAGTGTAATTGAAACCCGTTTAGCCATTATGGTGAAATAATAAAAAAAACAAACATACACATACGACCATTCAAAATTATAATAGTAAGAATATAGCCGATTACAAAAAGATTTTTTTAATTCCATTCAGTAGTTCCTGAGATTAGCGCGTTCAACCAAACAAACAAACTCTTCAGCTTTATAATATTAAGTATAGATTTAGAATCTTCATTATACTTTATGTCAACTATTAACTAAGTTTTACTTTCATCTCATAAGTTTTGCTTCTTTCCTATTGCATAAAGCTAAATAACATTTAAAGCTCATTAAATCATGAGCAACTAACTCTATGGAAGCATTTAAACAGTTTCAATAGTCAATACACTTGTGAGTTTGTGGTTCGAACTAACGACAGTGCAGGCCTCCTGCGGTTGAACTTCCACACGGAAACCTTTTATGGTGTGTTACTTGCGGTATCCAATCACTAAATTGAAATAATACTCCTATTTGTAGCATTTAATGTAAACTTATGTGATTTGATACAATATTTAACCTCTCCTTTTGTAAATTGATTAAAATATAATAATACTTTCTTAGATTTACGCGAATATTCGACATTTTAAATAAAACTATCTTTTGGGATTTTTCCGCAGATTTATTTTGATTTTTGGTTCCCGATGTTTCGAATGTTCTACAGCAATCAAAGCTCCGAAATCCGAAAAATCCAAAAATATAGTTTTATTTAAAATGTAAAATATAATATACTAGCGGCTCACCATCGCTTCGCTCGGGTTCGCCTCTAGAAAAACAAAAACAAATCTATCACCAGGGAACCGTAATTTTTCCGGGATGAAAAGTTACCTACGTATTATGTCAGACTATAATCTATCTCTATGCCAAATTTCATTCAGATCCGTTCAGCCGTTCTGACGTGAAAGAGTGACAAACATCCATACTCATAAACTTTCACATTTATAATATTAGTATAGATTTGATTATTAAAACTATTTCATTTTTTGTATTAAACATTTTTTATATTTAATAAAAACAAAATTTTTTACGTTGTTAATCGCAGTCTTAGCGCAATATTAGCTACCTCATATGTAAAATAATACGGGCTAATTATTATCAATAATTTTTAAATTGGATATGCACAATTTTTTTAATAGGATTAGTAGTTCGAGAGAGCGCATTCAAGTAAATAAAATAAAATCTCTTTAGATTTATAAATTAATACAGATAGTCAAAAATCGTTATTTACAACGTTGAATATATTATATTTAAACGAGCAATTCTTGTATATTTATTTATATATTTATTTATTTATACCGGCAATCTCGGAAACAGCTCTAACGATTTCGCTGAAATTTAGTATGTGGGATTTTTCCGGGGAGAAAAATCGATCTAGATTCATATGTCTGGGAAAACGCGTATTTTCGAGTTTTCATGCGGTTATCTTTCGCATTATTCCACGCAGAAGATGGTCGATAATTTCTTCGTCAAGCGACTAAGATGCAAGATTAACAATCACAGATGTCCGGGTTCGAAACTCGATCGAATACAAAGTTTTTACTGTTGTTTTTTTTTTTTTTTTGTATTTATTCAAGTTTTTATTTTTTTATCTAAAAATACGATATAATAAAAACGAACTCCGTCGCTCAGGTACTAACTTTTAAAAGTAAAATATTATATTAAAAATCATGGTCCACCTACACGTTATTATTTCTAAGAATAACAAAGCAATTCCGAATTAGTGAGGAAGAGAAAGCTCTGGTTATTTCTAAGCTTTCATAAATTAGAAATGTTTTCATTTTTATAAAATAAACGTTATTTTACTGTAATATTAATACTTTGCCAATTTAATTTTGAGGTTAAACTTTGGGAAGAAAAATATATAAGCTTTTTCTTTAGAATTTAATCAGAATAATTATTTATAATTGTCATTTTTTGAACCCACATTTTTAGGGATCCATGCCCAAAGGCTATTTATCAAATATTAACTATCCTTTTACTATATATCTTCTGTTATCTAAAGACTGATGTTTAGAGTGTTTTAGACTTACAAAGTACCTATTTGTAGGTTCAAGCAGAGCCCTATCATATATTATTGGCAATATAAACAATAGCTTAATGTAAATTTTCATGTTTTCGACTTCAAAAATAACGTATTCGATACATAATTTCTACCCTATACCCTTTCCCTAACCCCTTTAGCGATTGAACTTTTAGAAATCTTTTCTTATTGCTTACCATTGTTATATGCAAAATAAGCTAAATTTAGTTTTATAATCTATACATATAATAAAATTCTAACTGAGTCGATATTGTACATGACATATTTTTTGGAAAATCTTATTGAAATAGTCGTTAATATCGATATAGAGGCCAAATCTATAGTTTTTAAAAATTTTTGTCTGGCTGTCTGTCTGTCTGGGAGCGCATCACGAGAAAACCACTGGACAGATTTTGATAAAATTTGGTATGATGATAGCTAGTTATTCGGGTTAACGTATAGGATACTTTGCAATACAGAAAAATATCTCATATCTGAGAAATCTACACTAACACATAAAATGTTCCTAGGGACGAACCCGAGCGAAGCGAGGATGAGTCGCTTGTTTAATATATTTATGAATTCAATTATTATGAATGTCGATTATTGTACGAAACATTTATCATACTTTGCAAGTTAAAAGTAGATTCACGACTTTGTACTTTCACTTTATAAGTGTTTCCAAGCTTTTCTAAATTGGGATACAGAAAAGCTCTCTTAGAAGAAGCTTTTGAGTAGGAACTTTTATAATTAACTCATTTGTTTTATCACAAAAATAATTTGAATTAAAGCAAAATATTTTACAAACCGAATGGTGTGTTTGAAAAATTTCCCTCGTATATAGATATATGGGAGCTGTAGTACAAAATGTATGTCAGAACAACTAGGAGGATAAACGACGTTATTATTACAAAACAGTAACTCATAACTCGGGGTAATGTTGCGAGTTGTTTCCGGACGGTATATGAATTATAATAGGGGTGTGATGCGGTCATAAATACAACAGATTTTCTATCTTATGTCGATAGATATAAAGATTATAATCGAATTCTTTATTTCTAAGTTCTAATTTATACAATTTAAGACTTTAACATATGGCGTTAAAGTTAAAATTGCAATGTGTTATAAACACATAGAGTTATATGAAGTTTTACGTATGTAACGTAAAGAGACTAAGCCTTTTTAATGTTTTAACTAAGTTTTCTACTGGCTAGCTTATTAATAAAGTATATGAAAAAAGCTATATTCTTATATCACGAGCAGAGAGGGTTAAAATCTTCAGTTATCAGATGAAATTTTTTAGAAACCGCCTTTTTGTAGCTCTTTATAACTAAGATTATTATAAGTTATACAACCAAGAATACAAAATCTATACATATAATAAAATTCTAACTGAGTTGAATCTGTACATGAATTTTTTTTTTTGGAAAATCTTATCGAAATAGTCATTATTATCGATACAGTGGCCGAATCTATAGTTTTAGAATTTTTGTCTGTCTGTATGTCTGGGAACGCATCACGAGAAAACCATTGGACAGATTTTGATTAAATTTGGTATGACGATAACTGGTTATCCGGGTCAACATATAGGATACTTATATATATATATATATTTAAAATGTACCTAGACTTAAGAGACGAACCCGAGCGAAGCGATGATACGTCGCTAGTATACAATATATATTTTTTAAAAGCGTCAAAGAAAATTCAAAGCAATATTCGTGCTTGCTAATAACTTTTAAGCTACGCCAATTTAGATCTTATCCCCGAGTATATAGAGATTAACTAACTCTATTAGGAGTTTAACGACGGGAATACTTCATGTTATGTTATAACAAAGCAAAACAGAGCTTAGTATTAGAGCATAAAGTGCATTTTCCTGTGATAATCCCTATGATTTGACCTAAGCAATAAGCGCCTTGTTTATGATTCAATATCTTTCCCGGACCACCATTAGTACTAGGATCCCTTAAGAAAATATTTTGTATTCAGGAACCATCCCCGTCCCGACATTGAAGTCGTTTGTCATAGTTAAACGTTCTACGTCTATACAACGTTAATACTAGTAAAAGGCAAATTTTGTGTACAAGGATATGAAATTCGTAGGATACATGAGATAATAAAGATTTTAAGCATCTTTTGTATAGTAATATTATAAAGAGGAAAGATTTTTTGTTTGTTTGTTTGTTTGTACCGAATAGGCTCCGAAACTACTGAATCAATTTAGATGAAATTTAATATGAAGATAGTTAGATACCCTGGGAAGGACATAGGATAGTTTTTGTCCCGGAAATCACCACCTTAAGGGGGTGGAAATGGGGATGGAAATTTGTATGTTAAATAAAAATATGTTATTTGTAAATTTATTCATAATATCATTCATTCGATTGAGATGAAGCTTTGATATTTTTAAAATTATATAAAAATAAAACTTACTATACGATAAAGGAAGTTTGATGAAAATTGATCCCAGAGAGAAAAAGTAATTCTAAAAAATACAATTGATACTGCTCTTATTAAAAATTCCAAAAATCCTTTGTTTGAGATAAGACAGATACTTTACAATAACAAAATGTAATAATTAATTTAATTTCAAAAAAGCTTGGTAATAATTTATGAGGCCCAATATACCTATAGCTTAAACCTGATCCATAGTTTGTCTAAGCTTAAAGGTTGTTCTAGGATTCAGTCCGACAATAGTTTAAGGGGTCAGAATCAAATCTGAGCTTTTAAAAACTACATCGGAACAAGACAAAAAGCTGTAATAGTATTATAATATTCAAGACTTTACACATTAAATAGCAAATCCCAATTTATATGATAAAAATAATGTCTTTGATATGAAGACTGATAATACAAATATCTTTATAAAAATTCAAATTACTTTTTTCGATAAAAGTTACACAGAGTTCAAAGTCACCCTAAATGTAATTATTCGCCCTTAGGGATGAAGTTTTTACGTGAAATTTATTTGAAACCACTCATCTATCTTTCTATATAAGTAAAAAAAATTTTTCTGTATGTTTGTCCTCTATGAGTTCGTAAAAAAATCATCCGATTGTGATGAAACTTTGGTAAGTTGATCTATGTGCGTTCGCAAAGGTTCTTGGCCCAAAAAATATTTTTTCTTTATAGATTTGTCTCCTTAACTGTTCCCAAGTGAAGCAAGGATATTTTGCAAGTGAAGAATAAAATCGGTCCGCAATAAATAGTTATTGCGAATATAGCCCCCGGGTCTCGCACCTGAACTCAACTAGTTTTCGGAAGACATGTGAAGTACGCCAAATCGCACTTGACCAGCGTGGTGGACTGTGGCTTGAATCCCCTGGCATCGAGGGAGACCCGTACCCAACGTTGGGACGTTGATAAAAACTGTTTTATGAATTATTTTAGTTCAAATAGATCTGTAAACTGATTTCGTTTTTATAGGAGACATTTTATTCGTGAAATATTTGAAAATTTCACGCAAAAATCGAAGCGCTCGAAGATCGTAGGTACAGAATAAATTTAAATACTTATCTGGGCATGACAGCTAAACTTACCTGTAATAAAATATAGATATATTAGAATTTTATATACATAATATTTATTGTAGTACTATTATAATAATAAATGCGAAAGTTATGTGTGTATGTTTGTTTTAGTCATTCATGCTGAAATGCCTAACCAGATTTAGATGTACTACACAGATAAATAATGACCTAGAATAATACATAGGCCACTATAAGTAACAAAATTTTCCAAAAAGTAACGCTGCCTGTATTAATTATACATTTAGAACATGTTCTATTGCTCTGCAATGTTCTGCGAGATACAGTGGTGGAACACCACAAACTTCCCAACTCCGGGCTTATATTCAGACTTTTACAACAGAAACACTCAGTAACTAAATTTGGCTCGACCCGGAATTCGAACCCAGGAACTTCGGATCTGAAGCCTATCAGTCTGTCTGTCTGTCTGGTACCTTAAATTCCTGTACAACCTTTTAATATAAGACTTTTAAACCAATACTGTTAGAAAAGGATCTGTTTTCGATAATAACTTTGAATTTCCAATAACGTAGTAAGTTGAAAAAAATTTAATCAAAGCCCATAATAGCAACCTCAAACGATTTTCTGGTAAGCAATAGGTAGCAATGCAATAATTTAAAGTACTCGCTTGATATTATTTTCGTGTTTTAATATGAAAAATTTATAATGCACTTTTTGTTGTGCTGTTATTACTTCATGTTTTTGTTATTTTATTCTCTTTTTAATTCTTTTTGTTAAGTTAATAGTTTTATATCCATTTTTTAAGAGCTTTCAAACTAAGTTTCCACCAAATCTAACCAAGGAAGTAGTAATTCAATAAATTACTACAAAAATACATGTAAATTCTATATTGAATATATTCGAAGTTAAATGCATTCAAAATACATTTTCTGCTATTATAATTCGTGTTATGTCTTGATACTGAGTAAAACAAACACATAAGTGATTAATAAAAATATTTCATACTAGCCTAGATTACTTCCCATACAAATTTACATCCCCATTTTCACCCCCTTAAGGGATGATTTCCAGAATAAAAACTATCCTATTTCCTTTCCATGGTCTTAAACTATCTTCTTACCATATTTAACCTAAATCGGTTCAGTAATTTCGGAGCTTATTTGGTACAAGCAAACAAACAAACAAATATTTCTTCTTTATAATAATACCTATAATAGAACCTGTTAATTTCAATATCGAACATATGTACATACAACCTAAAATAATACACTATACATCACAAAAAAAAAATGTTATAAACATTTTTCAACGAGTACGTACTCCTTTTAAACTCGCTCTTTGACTCACACTTGCTATCTACTGTATCAGGAGAAAAAGTTGGAATTGAGTTAGCTTAATGTGGTTAGTTTGTATCAACGTAGAGTTTAAAGAAGGAAGTGGGGTCATATCATCTTGTTATTATTTGTTTTATATGTAGGATATCTCAGAAAAAGCCAGCATCATGTTTCAAAACTTATATATTTTAACTAGATTTAGTTACAATTTATTAGGAAACACTTATCCTCAGCAATTTCTTATTTCTTTCCTCCAGTTAAAAATCAAGGAAAACATGTCCACCCATGTCAACTCCCCGCAGACCAATCCCCTCTTTTTTTGTTTATTATTTCTACTTTTAATTCTATTTTTATTAATTTTATTTCGTCCTGACCGTTCACGTTATTTTTAACTGCTTGATTTATAAAGGTATCATAATGTCGCGTTCTCGTCGTCAGTATGGCCAGTACAATCAATTAATAACTATTTTATTATACACTAGCGACTCATCCTCGCTTTGCTCCTCGCACCTTAAGGGATGATTTCCGGGTAAAAAAAATTATTTAATGTTAAATACCAAAATTTAAACTCATATATTTTCTTTATAATGTGACAATATCATCAACGTCGATAAAAATATCTAAAATGAACGATTTAGTTAGGAACAAGATTACATATTGAAAAAATTGTATTTAATTATTGGCTGTCATTGTCCTTTTTGTTATTTGTCTTTTAAAGTTAATATTTGGAACAAGAACATGAACAGCAAGCTGACTGATTACCCTTTAGCGCATTGACAATTCAAAGTTTGTTTTTAGGCTTAGTAAATATCGACTCTTTTCACATTATTTCGTAAATAACAAGTAAAAGAAATAATACAAAAAACTTATTTAAACGAAAAATTTAATCTCGCTCGGGTTCGCCTCTAGAAAAACAAAAATCTATCCCACGGGAACTGTACATTTTTCCGGGATAAAAAGTAGCCTTTATGCTATTCCAGACTATAATCTATATCTATCCGTTTAGCCTTTCTGGCGTTATTGAGTAACAAACATCCATCCAAACATCCAAACATCTAAACTTTCACATTTACAATATTAGTAAGATTACATGAATTTTTGAGACACATTCAAGAAAATTATGCTACTTTGCTTGACATACATAGATTACGTATATTAGCATATAAGAATCTCTTAGATACATCTCCATTTAAATTATAAGATAACTGGACTGTTCAAAGATAAATTATAACTTTAAATCATTTGAATTATTCGAGCATCTGTCGAGTACGATTCTCATCGTTTGCATTCTCCCAGCTTTACAGCGTAATTAAAATTATAAGTTGTAAGCGTTTATATTGTCTGCGAAGATATTTCATTGTTTTGGGTTATATTGTGAAAAATATTAATATTGTAACCATTTTCCTCTACAGTTTATCCTTCACGGTTTTTGAATGCCTACTGTAGGGTGATTTTCTATTTCGTTGTCTATTTTCTGCGGACGAATGATAATAATATCCCCCAGACCATAGCAGGTTTGCCAGATTCCTATGCAGGATCAAAGGAAAAATTAAAGTGCAGTTCGTGTATGACCAAACATGTCCGGGTATGCCCAAACGAGTGCTCGCACTATATATTAGATCCTCTAAGACCTCCCAGAAACACTTTACATGGTCTTGGAAGCATTGCGTTCTTCCATCCGTCAATTTAATTAACTTATTAAAATTATCTCCAGACGGTTACTGAGATTTTTCAAGACAAAAATATATACAATAACTACACTTGGCCTGACCCAGGACTTGACTCCAAGACCTCTAGATCTGTAGCCGTACATGCTAGTCTCTAGACCAACAGGGCTTCTGTGAAGTATTGAAACGGTAAATGTGAAAGCCGCCACACACATGGACTAATCCATCAGATTGGTCCACAAATTACGATCCTAGGATCAATCCGTGCGCGTATGGAAGGGACAAACGGCTGCGAAATTCGTTGGAGTTGCGTTCGTTGGTCTTCTAACATGTCCAAATGCACAATCAGTTCGAAATTCGCCACATTGTAAGAGAGAAATAAACGCAACAATGTCCACTGCAATGTTATCTCGATGGGTACGTCTAGTTTATTGCAACGCAGGATTCATCCGAGTGTGATTGCACGTTTAGTAAATACTAGCGACTCAGCTACTCGGGCTTCGGTACGTTTTAACGGTTAGTATAGAATAGCTAGACTATATATATATATATATATATATATATATATATATATATACGGTGAAGGAAAACATCGTGAGGAAACCTGCATGTCTGAGGCCCGTGCCCAGCAGTGGGACATTAAAAAGGGCTGATACACACACATATATATATATATATATATATATATATATATATATATATATATATATATATATATATAATATATATATATGATGAGTTGTTGTGGATTTATAGGATTGAAGGACAAACAAACAAACACACTTTCACATTTATAATATTAGTATGAATATGGATATACCTATCTTAAAATTCTAAATAAGAAGCAATATTATGTCAATGTAGAAAAAAACCGCTGGTACCCTTACGCATTACATATGGAAATTACATATCTAACCGTCATGTCACGTAGTTAGAGTATATCATCCTATATTGCTTTTAGTTTTCTAATATAGATAACGATTTCAGAAAGTTATCTTCTAAGTTAAACTTCTTTAACGAAGCTGAGTTAAATTAGCAAAACAGTTTAAGCAAATTGGGTTGTATTCAAAAAACCAAGTGACTCCAAGCTATTAATGAACATGACACTAACTCAACAAAAAGAGCACTTTGCCTACTCGATGATGACAAAAGGAAAAACGCTTGTGTCACCACTCCCCACCCTCTTTAATTCGGCCATGTCATTACCCCACGGCTCCCGTTTCCAATCATATCCTTTATTACCTCGAATTGCCGCCAATAACCTCTTTTTATTTGGTCACATAGATCTAAGCGGTCACATATGCCTTTTAGGTCTAAATAGACTCTAAAACATTAATAAACTAAAATCATTGAAAATTGAATTTTTATTTTAATAACTATATATAGAAATGGACATGTTCGTTTGTGTAATGCCGAGTATCTTGAAAACTTTTTTGGTGATTGCTTTGAAATTTGGAAAACAATATATGTGTTTAAATATAGAAAACGTCTTTATGGTTATGCACCATTATATTTTTCTACAGTGCAACAAAATAAACACAGTTGAGCTGATTGGCATGATAATTGGCATATGTAATTATTGATACTTGTACATTGAGCGAAAAGAGGTTACGTTGATAGACTAAATTACTAATCCATAATATATCTTACTTTTATAGTCCTAAAGTAACAGTTAAAATCAAACTTCTATAACTGGAATCGTCATATAAGAATTTTCTTAAAAAAGAAATACGTATTCTAAACACAAAAATTGACAATTTTCCCTTCACTTAGCGGTCACCCATCCTAAAAATACCAGTGCGGTTGCTTAACTACCATCGTTAAGCTTAAGTTAATTTATCACAGTAGGTTATTCTGTAGTTAGTGCCGTTGTAATTAGTACTATGTAACTTGTTTACGCATATATGTATGTACTTAAGTATATGGATATTATTATATTATTATGTATAAGTATGTCTATGTATGTATAATAAAAATATATATGGTAAAATTAGTATTTTGTATATGTAATTTTTTATGTACTAGTATGTTTATTTATATTAAGTTTTAACGACATGCACTTTATGCACCTTTCCGCTCTTCTCACTTATTTTCTTGTATCCTTGTCTATGGGTTGCCTGTAAGAGATCACTTTTAGTGATAAGGCCGCCTTTGCACATCTCATTAATTGTATTTTCTTCTGTTAATGTACCTTTTTTTTGTGCAATAAAGTGTTTAAATAAATAAATAAGCATTAGTTAATAAATAAAGATTAGTTAAGATCCCACAATTAAGCTGTTTGAAGCAGTTACAGTTCAGAATAAGATTTTCAACAAACTTCAAAGTGTGCTTCAACAATTGATACGACATATATTCTTATGTCACTCGAATACAAACGAATAAAATAAACAGAAAACAAGAGAAATACATCAGGACGTGAACACATGGGATTTTACTTACATTTAACATATTTACGCGGATTTTAGTCCTATTACATACGTAATAAGGGATAAAATCGTATGTCATTTTTATTAGGAATAGTATACAAAAAGTTATATTGCCGAAATATTGCGTAATTGTGTAGAAACTTGGGGTGTGGAATATGAATATTAGAAGGAAGGCGAGTCAACACTTTGGCCAGAATTGCTTGAAAACTACTTCTTTATGTTTTTAGAGGTTTATATAACAGTTTTATGTTTTATATTATACTAGCGACTCACCCTCGCTTCGCTCGGTTTCGTCCCTACTTGCGTTTTAAAGTTTAGTATAGATTTCTCAGAGATGAGATATTTTCCCGCAGTAAAAGTATCCTATATGTTGGCCCGGACAACCAGCTATCATCATACCAAATTTCATCAAAATCCTTTCAGTGGTTTTTCGTGATGCGGTAACAGACAGACAGACAGACAAAAATTCTTAAAAATATGGATTCGGCTCTGTATCGATAATAATATCTATTTCAATAAGATTTTCCTAAAAATTATTTAATGTACAGATTCAGCTTAGTTACAATTTTATTATATGTACCTATAGATTATACTATATAGTACATGTACCATAAAGCTTGATCTATAAAGGATGTGAGGAAAATAATTGTAACTTTACACTGGGTCGCTGCTTGTGAAAATGGCCTTTGAATATACGAGAACTCCATTTCTATTTTACTAATATTATAAACTAGCGACCCCCCCTCGTTCCGCTCGGGTTTGTCCCTAGCTTATTTCCGCATACAAACTTTCATCCCCATTCTCACCCCTTTAAGGGATGATTTCCGGGATGAAAACTATTTCATTCATTCACTTTTCATATCATGAGATTTAAAAAATCTTATTTTAGTAAAAAAAAAACTTTTAATGTTAGTATATGTAATTTTCTACTTCTAATTAATTACTATAATTCGTATTAATCACACTACAAGGCGATTTTGTCGATGTAGACACGAGCGAAGATGCGAATAAAAACTAGTACTATGTTATTAATTACACGAAAAACCTCGAAATGATTCAAAACGCCCTATTCATATACACGATTGTATTTAACTTTACGTGTCGGTATCGCCTGACCGCAGACATTAAAGCATTACCATACCGATATCAACTGTAATTAATGTTCTAGCGCCTGTCTTGGCGATATGACTTGCGTTTCGAATTATTTTTATACCACGTCGTTTGAGTGCTTATTTGCCCAAAAATTTATTGAAATAGTGAAATTATTGACTCTTAAATATCAATCAATTGGTATAAAAATGTATTTTATGTATATCCATACTAATATTATAAATGTGAAAGTGTTTGTTGGTTTGTCCTTCTTTCACGTCGGAACAGTTTGTTGTCTTATAAACCTGTTTTCCCGTGGGAAAGAAATAATCTTCCGCGGTAAAAAGTAAAAGCTAATGTCACTCACTCTCCAGCCTTCTAACTATCTTCACACCAAAAATCACACTAATCCGTCACTCCGTTTCCACGTGAAAGAAGGACAAACAAGTAAACAAACGAACACACTTTCACATTTATAATATTAGTACGGATATGTATATACGTATATAGTCTATTTATTCCGTACTAACCATTAAAACGTACATACAGCCACTAGTACGTATATAAATTACGAAAATAAAGCCTTGTTTTTATATTAGAGGAAGCAAATTCTACTGTAAAGTTCAACAAGTATTGGTCGTTTGAACAAATAAGCGCTAAAGCGACGATTAGTTCGTGCTTACGACGCCTTTCATCAATTTTTACTTATTAAAGTAATTTTATAGTGTAATTATTAAAAAACTAGCTCACCCTCGCTTCGTTCGGGTTCGCGTCTAGAACAACAAAAATAAATCTATCCCACGGAAACGGTACATTTATTTCAGGATAAAAAGTAGCCTATGTGCTATTCCAGACTATAATCTATCTCAGTGCCAAATTTCATTCAGATCCGTTCATTCGTTCTGGCGTAATTGAGTAACAAACATCCACACATCTAAACATTTACATCTATATAAATAAAAATGAATCACCGAAATGTATGTACATAATTTCCGATCGACTGCACCAAATTGGATATTTTTTTTTGTGTTTGTTATTGTCAGGACAAGTTTTGTATAGAAGAACATTTATTTATATGTTTGTTTATATCTAGTTTTCTATTAAACTAATTTGAGATATACGAATTAAAAGAAAAAATAATCTTTCCCGTAAAGGAAGACATTTTACATTACATTCATTTCTCTTATAATTTTGAAATAAAATGTTTTATTTAAAATGTCAAATATTCGCGTAATATTATTAAAAACTGAGATTATATATATATATATATATATTCACACTTTACGATTGCAATCTAATATAAATATTACAAGGATGTAAAAGTATTTTATTCTTTTATAATTGTGAAAGTTTGTATGATTTGTGTATGTATGTCCATATATGTTTTGTTACTTCTGTACGTTGAAAAGGCTGGATTGATTTAGATGAAATTTTGAGTATACAGATTCTTACCGGAACAGACAAATAGGTAACAGATTTATGCATGCATTGTAGGGAGTATTATATGCTTTAATAAAATTGGCCAAAATGTAGCGTTGTCTGTATATAATGTTATAAATACAAAAAAAAAGATAACTTGTCTATCTTTACTAATATTATAAAGAGGTAAAGTTTGAGAGTTTGTGACGTTGTAGGGGGTAAACTCTGGATCTACTAAACTGATTTAGATGAAATTCGGCAAGAAGGTAGTTTGAGACTCTGGGAAGGACATAGAATATTTTTTATCCCGGAAATCATCCCTTAAGGGAGTGAAAATGGGGATGAAAGTTTCTTTGAGGAATCAAGCTAGGGATGAACCCAAGCGAAACGAGGATGAGTCGTTAGTCTATCCATATAATAAAATTCTAATTGAGTCGAATCTGTACATTAACTATTTTTTAGAAAGTCTTATTTAAATAGTCATTATTATCAATACAGAGGCCAAATCTTTAGTTTTACGAATTTTTACCTGTCTGTCTGGGAACGCATCACGAGAAAAGCACTGGGCAGATTTTGATGAAATTTAATGATAGCTGGTTATCCGGGTCAACTATAGGATACTTTTTACTGCAGAATAATATCTCGTCTCTGAGAAATTTATAGACTTGGCTAGAGATGAAGCCGAGCGGAGTGGGGGTGAGTCGCTAGTTAATAATAAAGTTAATACTGCGTGAATATTGGACTTTCAATCTTTTTTAAGTCATACATTTAAAATAAATCCAATTAGAGCTTAAGACCAAATAAACTACGTTGTAACAAACGATAGCCCGCACTGCGGTTAATTGGCACACATCGTTAAAATATAACAAAGTTTGTTTAGACAAGTTTGACATAACCTAACCGTTAGGCAAGTTGTTTATAATTGTTACAAGTATATACAAATAGGTAAGTCGCTCATAATTGCTAGATGTATGTACAAGTACTAAAAAAAATTAAAGAGTTCGTGTATGAATGCGTACACGCGCAAGAAGTAAAACTTCTGTAGGTTATCGGTACTCTTTATGAAATTCAATTTATGTTTTAAATAATTAGGATAGGTGAGATACTAAAAAGAACGCATATTAGGCATATTATAATCATATATTTATAGAATATCATTTAAGGAAAGACTATAATATTATATATCATTTGTCAGACAATAACAACGGTTAACATGGCAACAACGTACGTACATTTTTTCGTAACGCATTCACAAGCTTACCCCCCAAGTCAAGCGTGCGTAAAGAAGTTTTACTTCAAAATTGCTAGAAAATCAAGTGAAGCTGGTTCAAACCCCTGGTCTCGTATAACTGAGATATACATATGCGAATCTCTATGCCGAGGTTTGTTATATCGATTAAATAAGTCTCTACCCATAATAGAACCCATATGTTTAGTTAAATATTTAGAATTATCACTCACGCAGGATAAGAACATACAGTAGTTAATTATTGTATTGATAAATTGTACATCATTAATATATTTAATAAAACATGCTTAGGAATGAGACTACTAAAGCAAAAAACCGTTTCAAAATCGGCCTAGCCGTTTCAGCAAAAAATTGTGGCAGACAAACAAACAAACACCTCTTACCCCAAACGCATATACCGTATCCGTGGCCGTCGCGGATACAAAGGTCCACTGTTGTTGAGTTTCTCGCCGGCTCTTCTCAGCAGAACTGCTTTCCAAGCCGGTGGTAGATTCCTCACGGACTTACATACTGGCATTTAATTTTTTTTTATGTAAAATTGACGATTCAAAAATTCTTCTAAAAATCTACTTGAATAAAGTATATTTTAACTTGATTTGATAAAATTATAAAAAAAAAACTTGATATCCCTTATTCTTACACTCACATCACATCGTATAAACTACTAGCAACTTCATCTCACTTCGCTCTGGTTCGTCCCTAGGTGCGTTTTAATTTTTTTGAGCGAAATCCTAATTCTTTTCCTAAAATAAAAGTAGCCTAAGTTACTCCTTATAATATCAGCTATCTGCCATTGAAAGTCCCGTTAAAATTGGTCCAGCCGTTTCGGAGATTAGCCGGAACAAACAGACAGACAGACAAAATTTATAAAAATTGTCTTTTCTTATAAGTACCGTATATAATTCCATATGCATTTAGTATAAAGCTTTTATTTTGACATTACAAATAGACACTTCAATTTTATTTATCGGTATAGATGTATATATAAAGCATCAATAACATACATTATTCACTATAGAGCGTTTGTAAATTCGGCAGCAATCTGAAACATATTTGGTAAAATTTTCAAACATTCACCCTTACAATATACATATATATGTACGACTGTATATACGTGTTATATTTCGATGCCTTCTCCCCTCGCCGTCTGCTTGAAACCAAAATAGTCCGCCCCATGCCTGCGATATTTTACCCCGTGCTCTACGCTATTAGGACTCTAGCTAATCTATTACGTCGTACATTTAACTTTACTGCTATACTAAAACGTTGTATTATTTAGTCTATATATAGAATAAATTTAGGAAACTAAAAGTAAATAAAAATAAAACCAAAATTTCATTTCTCATTCACAGCTAAAGCAAATATCCAAAAATCCAACATACACAATTAGCGTCTCAAAAATATCCTCAAAAAGAAGTGTACTATTTGAAGTTTGTGACGGCACGTTTGGCTAAGTTTACAGTGACCCTACTTGCTGTGCCAACGGTCGCGAGTTCAAGTCCCGCTGGGGGAATTCATTTGTGTGATGAGCACGAAAGTTCCAGTCATGGGTGTTTATATTTATATGTATGTATTTAAAGTTATATATGTGTAGTGTATCAACTATCTGGTATCCATAACACAGGCCTCGTAGCTTACAATGGAACTAGATGGTGCTGTGTGTTAATATCCCAACATACATTTATTTAAATTGAATTGCGCTTTTCTTCAAATTTCTTTTGTTCATTGCTTTTCGGATAACAAAATTAAAACGTAAGTTATTTTGGTTAAAAAAGTAGTAAAAAAGAATAAAGTACTTGTGGTGTGAGTAAGTTCGAATTTGTGTTTAGACAATTAGAACTTTCGATTTTTGAATTTTATTATTCGGTTTGACTTAACGTCACATGTCAGAGCCATTTTTTGAAGCTTGTTAGGAAATCTATACATATAATAAAATTATAACTGAGTCGGATCTGTACATTAGATATTTTTTGGAAAATATTATCAATACAGAAGCCGAATCTATATTTTTTAGAAATTTTGTCTGTCTGTCTGTCTGTCTGGAAACGCATCACGAGAAAACCACTGGACAGATTTTGATAAAATTTAGTATGATGATAGCTGGTTATCCAGGTCAACATATAGGATACTTTTTACTGCGGAAAGATATCTCATCTCTGAGAAATCTGTACTAAAAGTTAAAACGTAATAATATATATAATTACACTATAAAATTACTTTAATAAGTTAGAATAGATGCAACCATGCATTAAATTTTTCAATGGATATTGACATTAACATAATGTATTTGTTTTATTACTCATTTCATTTCAAAGATGTCATTATCTTAATATTTAAACTAAAAACAAAGAAACGACTCCAATAGTACATCGCGTTATATAGAGTCCTCACCCCTGTCACGAGTGGCTAGACGAGTCTGTGACCAAAACGGTCTCGTCGCGGAACGTTGCCAGATTTTCCACTAACTTCGCTATACTATTAAGTTTTTTTTATTAGACCTACTGTAGTCTTAATTAATTAAATAATTTATTTTGTGATAATTTTTGCTAATAATTTAAAGTGTTAAGAAAAAAAAACATTTTAAAAATAAAGACGCTTGAAATATAAACAGAATATTTAGTTATATATTCACTTTAAAAATAAATAATTAAATTAAAATAAAACAAATATTTAAGGGGGACGCCCATTCAACAGACATGATTTTTTTGCCGTTTTTATAGATAATTGTACGGAACGCATCGCGCGCGAGTCCGACTCGCACTTGGCCGGTTTTTTTTATTTAACTATAGTGCCTATAGCATGTCACTGCTACCACTTGGTCTATTGTAATCAATCAAGTGAGTACTTAGAATGATTTTTGATTGTTTTCCCTAAAATTGGTTAAAATTGACATTTTTAAGTTCGGACATTCGATTTCGGACATCGGACTTAATATTTGCATTAACCCTTCATGAAATTAAGTCTTTTTAACGTCCCACTTTTAGGAATGGGCTTTCTCTCAATACTAAGATAATAATCCATCATATTATCCATCTTATTAAAGTGGATTGGTGGACTTCACACGTTTAGGTTATCTCACACTTGCAGGTTTTCCTTCACCGTATGTATAGATTCAAAGCCCGAAATTTGAACCCGCTTCACTTGGTTTTCCAAAGTGCATTACCACTGAACTTGCAATATTATATTTACATTATATTCATGATACATTAATAATTAACCATTTCCATCCCAAAACATTTAGTACTAATTGCTCTATGCTAGATAGCAATAGGTATTTACCGCACGCAATTTATCACTACGTGACAGGGGTGTATGGGATAGAGTCGTCTACTGTTTGTCAACGCGTAACTAACCCATCATCTACACTAATACATATTAAAGCTTCGTAAATCTAATACTTTCTTAGATTTACGCGAATATTTGACATTTAAATAAAACTGTTTTTTCGAATTTTTTCGCGGATTTATTTTGATTTTTGGTTTCCGACTTTTCGATTGCTTTACAGCAATCATGGTCACGGAAAAGACTATGGTGTTAGATATCTCAAAGGTATTGTATAGTTGTTACAGACAGCCTACCCACAAATAACAAAATGAATTCAAAAAACTTGTAAATTGGCATCAAAGTAAGTATTGTAAGGTACTTTGGTGTCAATTTACAAGTTTTTAGTTATTCTGAGTGTTTCTTTGGAGATACACATATGTTATCACGGACTTTTGTGTAGGCCTCTTTAAGTTCTACAATTTTCTAGTACATTGTTTTGATGTATGTCTAAAGTTTAGTCAGCGTTAGCCATGTAACCGAATAAAAACAGTTTTTTTTTTCAAAAACGAAACGATTTCGTGGCGATACGTATTCAAATTTTATCATACTTTTCCATACATATAATAAAATTGTAACTAAGCCGAATCTGCACATTAAATACTTTTTGAAAAATCTTATTGAAATTGACATTATTATCGATACAGAGGCCGAATCTATAGTTTTTAGAATTTTTGTCTGTCTGTCTGTTACCGCGTCACGGAAAAACCACTCAAGAGATTTTGATGAAATTTGGTATGATGATAGCTGGTTATCCGGGTCAACATATAGGATACTTTTTACTGGGGGAAAACATCTCATCTCAAAGAAATAATCTATACTAAGCGTTAAAACGTAAGTAGGGACGAACCCGAGCGGAGCGAGGGTGAATCGCTAGTCTATTATATATCAAAAAGACAGGGTAAGGATACGTTACGGCTATTCAAATAGTTTAATACAATATAATCTGCTAAGTACCTCTCTACATAGCAAGAAGATTAGCACCGCTAAGCCCGGTTTAGTAAATGAATAATGGAATTAGTCCGCTTCACGTAGCGATAAGTGATTATAATTTTACTTAAGGAAATAATGAATCCATACTTAATATTATAAATGTGAAAGTGTGTTTGTTTGTCCTTCTTTCACGTTGAAACAGAGTGATGGATTGATGTGATTTTTTTGTGGGGAGATTGTTGGAGAGCTCGAGAGTGATATAATTTCTACATTTAAAACTAACCGTTAAAACGTACCTATGGACGAACCCGAGCTAGGCGAGGGTGAGTCGCTAGTATTATATATTATAACAAAATTAGATATATACATATTACTGTTTACATTAATTGATAGGTAGAATAAAAGTTTACTGACGCAAAGTGAGATTTTTTGGTTGAGAAAGAAAGTGACGTGGGTTCAAACCCCAAACTCTTTTGAGATTGTCATGTGCAAATCTCATTTTCAATATGATTATTAAGATTGCATGATACGGTTAATTAAATAACGTCTTGAAAATATAACTCAATTTTTAATGGAAACTAAGATGCTATTGTTTATACCTAATAGCTCATTCATTTAATGTATTTTATGTAAATACTAGCGACTCACCCTCGCTTCGTTTCGAGTTCGTCCCTAGACAAAAACAAATCTATCCCACGGGAACCGTACATTTTTCCGGGATGATATATAGCCTATAGCCTTCCTCAGTTAACGGGCTATCTAATGCAAAAAGAATTTTTCAAATCGGATTAGTAGTTCCTGAGATTAGCGCGTTCAACCAAACAAACAAACAAACAAACTCTTCAGCTTTATGATATTAGTATAGTATAGATTTAAAAAATACAAATTTTCAATCGCAATTTCATCGAAAAGTTTTCTCTAGTTAACGGTTTCTCGTATTGGTAACAAGTTAAATAACAACGGTTCATGGCGGTCGGTCAACTTGTTGTTGCGACGCGGTCGAAATTTTGCTGTATTTTTCAGATTAACGAGTGAAACAGAGCTGCAGTCTAGGCACTACGAAAATTTTAAAATGAAACAACAAATGGCGCAATTTTTTTAAAATTCTATGAAAAATACGTCTTTTATTAAATATTTTTTTTTATATTTCATAGATAATTCTATATTTATTAAATTCAGAAAGATAGATAGAGAAATAAATAGACGAATAAACGATACGTTTGGCTCAGTTTGTAGTGACCCTACTTACTGTGCCAGCGGTCGCGGTCGGTTCGAGTCCCGCTGGGGTCGTACATTTGTGTGATGAGCACGAATGTCTGTACTCCAATCATGGGTGCTTATATTTATAATATTTATGTATTTAAAAGTTCTATATGTGTAGTGTATCAACTATCTGCTATCCATAACACAAGCCTCGTAGCTTACCATGGAACTAGATTGTGCTGTGTGTTAATGTCCCAATATATTAAAAAAAACATACACTTCATTGCACACCACAAAAGAAATATACAAAAAAAATATAATAATGGAAAATAAAAGATGCACAGCAGGCGGCCAAATCGCTAAAAGCGATTTCTTTCCTTAGGGTGGGGAACAAGTTCTCGTATATAAAATAGTAGACGGTTCAATCGCTATATAACTATATACACAACTTCTAACAACTTATGTTTGTATTCAGCCCTATTTAACGTCCCACTGCTGGGAACGAGCCTACCAATATGAAGGGAATCAGGCCATAGTCCACCACGCTGGCCAAGTGCGGGTTGGCGGGCTTTAGTTGTCTTTCGTACTTCCAAGTTTCTCTGAGACATGCAGGTTTCCTCATGATATTTTGACCATAAGACAAGTGGTAACACCGTATCAAAGGTGCAGGCCCCAGGATTTGAACCCGCTTCACTGTGATCTACTTAGCTACCACTGCCTTATATCATACTTAGGTGCATTCATAAATATATACAGACAAACCAATTTTTCTTAATAATGAAATTCTCAACAATATATAAAAAAATTGTGAAAAATCCCTTTCAATATGATAGAAAAGGAAATACAGCTTAAGTGAAAGAGAAAAAACATATTACGAGCGTTAAATAAGGACGTGCAAAGTCACTTCTAGGACATTTGCTCAAAAGCGAAAGTAAACGATTATCAGATGTGATAACTTTTACGTTTGGAAGAAGCAATAATAGACACACATGTGTTTATCGACCTGTTTTCCTAAATACTTCACCAGAGTGTTTCAGATTTTCGATTTTATTGAACGCGCTTTATAGAATCCCTTATAAAATCGAAATAATCTAAATAGCTAGCAATGTACCCATGCTTCGCTCGGGTTTATCCCGATACGTTTTAACGGTTAGATATGGAATAGATAAGCTATATCTATATTGACGACACGTTTGGCTCAGTTTGTAGTGACCCTACTTGCTGTGCCAGCGGTCGCGGTTTCGAGTCCCGCTGGTGGCATTCGTGTGATGAGCATGAATGCTTGTACTCCAGTCATGGGTGTTTATATTTATAAAATGTATGTATTTAAAGTTATATGTGTGTAGTGTATCAACTACCTGGTAACCCTAACACAAGCCTCGTAGCTTACCATGGAACTAGATGGTGCTGTGTGTTAATGTCCCAACATATTTATTTATTATTTATATCATACAGGGGAAAAATTCCATGAAATGGACAAGTTCAGAATGGGACAAATTAAATTTACGGCGCTAGGAACCATGTAGTAGATTGTTTTCTACATTCTTACAACATTTACTCAGTAACAATATTGACGTGAATATCATTTGGTTTTCAAAACAAAGACAATGGCGAAGCGTGGTTTAATTATTTCACGAGTAAATTTTATTCGTTGTTAGTGAAAAACAAAAAAGAATTATTCAAATCGATCCAGCTGTTTTTGAGTTTTAGCGAGACTAACGAACGGCAATTGATTTTTATATATATAGATAACATTGTATTGATTGCGTACAACTTAATTCAAAATATTCTTTTGTAGGTTGTACATACGCATATTGAAGTTATTTAAGCATATATAAGAGAAAACACTTAATTTTCACTTGTTTCTTCCTTTTCTCGTAAGATTTTACTTAATTTACAGATTATTACTGAAATTAAATATTCAGTAAAGTGTGGTTGCGAACATCCAATTTAATTTGAGCTCACAAACGAAAGAAAATCGTATGGAAGAGTCGGTCGGGGTAGACATTTTATAAGTAACTAGCGACTCACCCTCGCTTCGCTCGGGTTCATCCCTAGCTTGCTTCCCAATACAAACTTTCATCCCCATTTTCATCTTCTTAAGGGATGATTTCCGGTATATAAAGTATCCTATGTCCTTCCAAGGGTCTCGAACTATATTCTTACCAAATTTCATCTAAATCGGTTCAGAAGGTCCAGAGATTACCCCCTACAACGTCACACACTCACAAACTCAAAAACTTTACCTCTTTATAATATTAGTATAGATGTATGTATGCGTAAGGCTTTATAATGTAACAAATAATTACTATGAAATCCCATAGATAGTTATAAATCATCGTTTTAAATAAAAATATCACGAAAATCACATCAGGATTGAAAATTAATAATGCTTAGCTTATAAAGCGTACACAAAAAAAAAACGTACTACCTAATTGACACTCTACTTTTGATGTACGGCAAAAATAAATGTACACAGGGGCTTGAAATGATGTCATTTTACCACTATTGAAGAATAGAGATCTATTATTAAAAAAATATAGTAATAACCTATGATTCTATAATAAAATTATTATAATTGGAGATAGTGGAGATTTTATTAATTTTTTTACTACGGCGCACAATAAGACTAGTATATAAAGGCAGAAAATATTTAAATGAATATTTGACTCAGTTTCTAGTGACCCTACTTGGTGTGCCGGTCGCGGGTTCGAGTCCCGCTGGGGGTATTCATTTGTGTGATGAGCACGAATGTTTATTCTCAAGTCAAACGTGTTTGTATTTATAATAGGTATGTATTTAAAATTATATAATGTGTAGTGTATCAACTATCTAGTATACATAACACAGGCCTCGTAGCGTACCATGGAACTAGATGGTACTGGGTGTTAATGTCCCAATATATTTATTTATATTTAAATAAATAACTTTGTTTGTTTGTTTGTTATAACGCGCTAATCACAGGAAGTACTAATCCGAATTGAAAAATTCTTTTTGCATTAGATAGCCCGTTAACTGAGGAAGGCTATAGGCTATATATCATCCCGGAAAAATGTACGGTTCCCGTGGGATAGATTTTTTTTGTTTAGAGACGAACTCGAAGCGAAGCGAGGGCGAGTCGCTAGTAAATAATAAAGTATCAACAATATATCTGAGATAGGTATTTGAAGGTATATAAGAAAACTATGAAAATCATTAAAAAGGATATTAACATTATGTTAACTAAACTAAACTCTTAATAATAATCAGTTATATTCCAAAAATTGTTTTCTTTGTCTACACCTAAATTATATTCGGTACTGACATAGTTGCTTGAAATTAACTTCAATAATAAGTCTTTCTTATCACAGTCCATTATGTTTTCTTCATTTTTAAAATAAAAACCACAAAAACATAGATTAGAAAATCGAATGAGGAGATAATGGAATACTCCGGGACCCGATTGTAGTTGATTGATGATGATAGATTGAAATGTACCAAAATTATATAGAATTTGAAAATAAATCTGATTACCATATATAGCGATGGCGGTGGTATTCATTAATTAGATGGGCCTTTTGTATTTATAATATTATATACAATGGAGAATAAGTAGCGCTACTTTTTGGCGAATTTTAATACGAATAGCGACAGAGTTACTCTATGTCATAGTCTAGAAAAGTGCGTGTACTAAATTTTGTCCAAATATGTTCAGCCGCTTCCTCGTGAAGGACAAACACAGATAAATAAAAAAAATATCTATATATAATCTATGCAGATAAATAAAATTGAAGTGTCTTTTTGTAATGTCAAAATAACAGCTTTTTACTAAATGCATATGGAATTGGGGTGTAAATGGGGATGAAGCGAGGGTGAGTCGCTAGTGGTATATAAAATGAAAAGGAAATTTGGGATCTCCTCTGAGATATAAGCTATACATAAAAAAAATTATAAATATCGTTCACTGTAATTAGCAACTAACATGTAACATAAAAATTTAAAAATGTACAGCCAAATTAACATCCTCCTTTTAGGAAGTCGGTCAAAAGTTCAGTACAATATAATTTCTTTCTGACCTCGTCATAAAGTTACCACCTAGTGTAATATAATATTAATGTGCTTCGAGTTCTAGAACTGCTAGTAAGAGCTAACCAGGTTAAACAAACAGCGAAAATAAACAGGGCCCGAAATATTTTTCAAGCCAGTAAAAGCCGGTACAAAACTATAGAAATGAAAACATTTTAGTATTCAGTATAGAATACGGGATATTGAGGATTTTTAAATTCTGTGTCTAACTATATTTAGTTTGGAAGCACTGTTGGTTTGTAGATTTTTAACAGATTTTAAAAAAGATGAATTAATTTAAAAAAAAAAATTAGCTGTTTTTATTAAAATTATTACTTTCTTTTTTAATTCACTAATTAATAATCTTACTTAGTGTTGCTGTTATTATATTTTAGAGAACATAAAGTATTAATTATTCAAGCTATATTGTAGCCATATTGTTCTATATGTAATTTAAAAAAGTTAAACAACTGTATACTGCCTTTGAGATGTCTTTGTTGACAAAGCATTCGAAATGTTGGGAACCAAAAATTAAAATAAATCAGCGAAAAAATCCGAAAAGATAATTTTCTTTAAAAGGTGGAGTTTCTATGATACCTTTTTTTTGAATAAACTAAAAAGCCTATGCATAACTTTAATAAGCCTACACGTTCTTCCAGATGATACTCTATCTATATACTAATTTACACCAAAATCAATTTAGCCGTTTCAGTGTCATGTACAAACATACAATCAGTCACGTTTATATTTACTTGTAACGTGAATTAAAATAGCCCTAATATAATTCAAATTGTTCTAAAGAGAAGCCATAAAAAGAAAAATAAGCATAATTTTATTCAAAGTTTTATGGACAATACCAATTGGGTCAAATGTCAGAACACTTGATATCTTTAACGAAATTAGACGCAAAAACTCACCGAAAAGCCTCTAAAGTGCCGTTGAGATGGAACACAAAATTATATTCACATCTTGTTTTTGTTGTTATTGGTAAATAAGTTATTGGCTTGTGTTATAGATAACAGATAGTCGATACACTACACATATATAACTTTAAACACCTACATAATATTAATATAAACACTCGTGATTGGAGTACAAACATTCGTGCTTATCAAACAAATGAATGCCTCCAGCGGGACTCGAACCGGCGACCGCTGGCACAGGAAGTAGGGTCGGTACAAACTGAGCCAACGTGTCGTCGCCAGCTTTCTTTATTATCCCGGAAAAATGTACGGTTCCCGTGGGATAGATTTGTTTCTGTCTAGGGACGAACTTGAAGCGAAGCGAGGGTGAGTCGCTAGTATACATATAATAATAGTGTGATATGAAAACATGTTTAAGCTAAACGCGTGTGTTGAGTTTGGACGGCTTGTATCTAACCTCTTGATGCCTAACTTTGGAGTAACTGAGAAGCCAAGTGTAGTTTACTAAGTCATGTAACTATTACATTGATACTGTATAAGGATAAGATTTAACTTATTTTTTACTAGCGACTCACCCTCGCTTCGCTCGTGTTCGTCCCTAGGTTGCTTCTCAATACAAAATTAATTAATTAATTTGTTTTTAATTTCTTTTTGTGGGACCCTATTTTTTTTCTAAAATAAAAGTAGCCTTAATTACACCTTATTACATCAGCTATCTGTCAGTGAAAATCCCGTCAAAATCGGTTTAACCATTTTAGAGATTAGCCGGAACAAACAGACAGACAGACAGACAGACAGACAAAAATTGTAAAAAATGATTTTTTGGTATATGTAGGGTGTATACATTCATATGTATTTAGTAAAAAGTGGTTATTTTAATATTACAAACAGACACTCCAATTTTATTTATCTGTATGTATAGATTAACATTTTGTACATTATCATCGTTTAACGACAAGTATTAAATTAAAAAAAACACAACTTCATATTCAATATAAATTTTGATGCATACATATATGTTATTCCATAAAAAGAACTATCAAAAACAATTCAATACAATAACTTTAAAAATTCAATTTTACGTACTATTTTGTTTAAAAATATTCGGTAAATGATAAAAATATAATAAATATTTTTCGCTGAATCTTCTGAGTGAAATTTATGGATGGTGGCTATTTGTCACGGCTTACTATCTATGTGATTTAGTAGTCGGGGATGCGACTCAATGTTTTACCAAAAAGAGTAATGTTGGTACATTTAATACCTATGAGGGACACCCATTTGATGTATTGTTTAATGGGGTTTTTACATATTATGTTAAAGGGATGATGAGTTATGATATTTTTTATCTATAACTGAGTTTGCGTCGTATAACTGAATTATTGGTGACAGCTTCAATATTTTTAAAAACATCAAAATTTATTATATATTGAAGAAAGTAAATGTTAGAAAAAAAATCGTTTAATTAAAATATAACCCGTCTAAAGAATTAAGATTTAATATAAAAATTAAAACATAGAGATGCAGAATCAAACCCGCTGCACTTGATTTTGTAAGCGACCGTTATCAACAGGCGTCAATGAGAAAAACCTGGAGTACACATAGAGTATTGTTAGGCATCTAGCGACGTACGTTAGCGAGCGAGGGTAAGTTGCTAGTATTATAAATAACTAGCGGCTCACACTTGCTTCGCTCGGATTCGCCTCTAGAAAAATAAAAATAAATCTATCCCTTGGAAACCGTATATTTTTCTGAGATAAAAAGTAGCCTATGTGTTATTCCAGACTATAATCTACCTCTGTGCCAAATTTCATCCAGATCCGTTCAGTCATTTAGGCGTGAAAGATCAACAAACATCCATACATTCTCACAAACTTTCACATTTATAATTTTAATACGGACAGAGTGTGTTTGTTGATATATTTGTTTGCCCTTGTTCCATGAACTCACGGATGTATGTGATTTTTGGCATAATAGTATGCATGCCGAAGAGATAAAGATAGCTTTTCATTATTTCGACTCCTCTACAAGACGTTTTCGTAGGCGCGTAGTGGGTTTACTTGGTAAAATTATAATGCAAAATAATATAAAAATATTAATCCAAGTTTTTAAGAAAATTCTACGCCTGAAACTGGACTTTTTAACAGTTTCCAGCCCCATTAATATTTACGTCGGCCCTGATCCTTCCTAATCCGCCTTAAGCAAACTCGCGTGCGTAATTCATCAAAATATTTAAATACTTAATTCCTTTTCATTATAAAGCGGTAAAGCTCGAATATGCATTTTTGTGTCGCTTTTAAAGTGGTTAATAAGCTACGTTTTTAAAAAATGTCTTTAAGCTCCTGTGTATAATATGTTGTTATATAAATTCTAATACATTTGAAATGCTTACATATTATACATACTTAAACTACTGAAATACTACGCTAAAACTACTAATACGCTTAAACTACTGAATCAATTTTGATAAAATTTGGCAATTATCGAATTCGATGTTTCTATGCATAGACATTCATACTTAATATCCTTACGTAATATTATAAATGTGTGTGTTTGTTTGTTTGTTTGTTTGTCCATCTGTTACGTTGAAACAGAGTGAGAGATTGGCATGATTTTTTGTGAGAGCAGGAGAGTGACATAGGCTACTTTTTACTGCGAGAGATTATCTCATTCCTACGGGTTTAATTAATTTAAAACACGTTCAACCACAATACAACCCAAAAAAAAAATTATGATCAGAATTACTTGAAACTTAGTATTAATGCTCTTCAATACAATTAAATAAATACCGATTTTAGCATTTTTCGAAATTCATCCCATAAGAGGGTAAAATAGAGGATGAAATTTTGTATGAGACCTATGTACCTTTATAGAGTTTTTTTTCTAATATTAGCACGAGCGCAGTCGCGGATTCTGCTAGTAGGCTATATTTTATTTCCACCCGCTTACCATGCGAGCAAAACTGCAGGCAGAAACTAATTTTTATTAAATAAGGTTTTTTAGTGAGTATGCGAACTCCACAGACTTTTTGCCCGTGTATTTTTTTGAGTATATGTTTTATCTTGTTGTTCTTTTTTGTGGAATAATTTCGAATGGATCTATATTAAAATCTCGAATAAAATGGAAAACATAAGGGGATAAAGGAAAATAAAAATATGACGCCATCTCCAAGTTTGAAATAAGTTTAAAGTCGTCATACCACTTTGTTAATTTATAAATATTCTGCCCTTTTTAACGTCTCACTGCTAGGTACGAACCTACCTAGTACCTTCAATACGAGGGGGATCAAGCCATAACCCACCACGCTGGCCAAGTACGGTTCACATGTCTTTCGAAAACTTGCTAGGTTCTCTCAGATATGCATGTTTCTTCACGATGTTTTCCTTCACATAAGACAAGTGGTAATCATGTTGGAAATGATTCGCACATGAAAATATCAGAGGTGCGAGACCCGGGATTTGAACCCGCATCACTCGGTTTTTTAAGCGAGCGCGGTACCACTGGGCTACCACTGCCTTGTAATTTTATATATTGAATTATATTTTATTTCATTTGTAAGAATTTTATTCATAATAGAACCCTCGTGGGGCAGTTAAAATTCAATATAGAGTCCACAGGTACCGTCATCCTTTGTTTCTCGTACAATTTTATAATAATACACGCTCGATTAATGAGGACGCTGTACCGTTTGAAAATTTTTCTTAATGAACACTGTTTATTTTTACGTATAATTTGACGATAGGTTCATATTTTATTCATAACTAGCATTGCCCGCGGCTCCGCCCGCGTTCAGATGATCAAAAACCAAATTCTTAGGTTTTACACATTAGTATACTCTTACATTATACATTACTTTCATTGCGCACCGCATGATTGGTAAATAATGGCAGAGATTGACAATGCCACAAAGGTTCCTCCGTTAAATTGAACTTTTTGTTTTAGCAATAACATTTATGTATGTCTATACTTCTGTTTTGTTTGTTTTTTTAGTTTTTCACGATAAACTCTCAAACTACGGAATTAATTTTAATCATTTTTTACTAATAGACAGCTATAGATTAATTTAATATATAGCTGATTATTTAAATTACATAATGATAACTTTTCTTAATTAGCGCTAGTTAGTAATATTTTCCAAAACAATTTTCAAAAGAAAGTGTAATAAGTAAATAATTCTAAGCGAATACATTTTTTTATTTCATATGGCTCTGCTAATATGATTAAACTCGTAAGCATTTTATTGTGTCCTTTAAGCCTTTACCTTCCAAGAAAAGGTGTCAAGAAAAAGTGAAAAAGTTGAGGTATAACAGTTCCTAAAATACTTTTTCATAGTTTTTGAGATATGAAATATTTTTAGTTACCCGCTTTGTCAGTTTAACCGCCATAAACTTGTTTTCCATAAAATGTTATAAAATAATATAAATTGAACTTATTTTTACGGTGCAAAAAATGAGTAGGTATTGTGGAAACGTAAATATTATTCGTATTTATTTAAGTGTTAACCATACAAAACACGTAAGTAAGAAAAACAACATAGCATTTTGCTATACGAAACCTAAAATGCGCGAGTTGGATTTACATTTGCCCAATTTTTACATTAAAAGATTAAAAAACATTAAGATTATTTACTAAACAATAAAAAATTACAAATATTCTCATTTGAAAATTGTTTCGGCCAACAAAATATGACTAATATGTTACTAATTTATAAAGCCAAAAAGTTTGTTTTATTAAAAACTTAAGCACGGACAGGGCCGCGGGTAATTTAGTAGTAATTATAGTAAAGTCATAGAAAGGTTATATCTGTACATTTTTTTTGGTTAAAACTACGTATTTTAAAAACACATGGTGACATCTATTGTCAAATAGCTAAATAACACATAAATAAATTTTCATTAAAATAACTATTTTAATGAATAAAATAGCGCTGTTAATATTTCTTTTAAGATAAGTTTTTTTTAATAGTTTTAACATAATATATAAGTAAGTTACCTTGCTAAAATATTAATAGCATCATCGTGCTTTTACTTTAACCAGTTTTTGTATTTTTTTTTCAGAAATAAGATATTTTCCTGCGGTAAAAAGAATCCTATGTGTTGACTCGGATAACCTGCTATTACCATACCAAATTTCATAAAAATCCCTCTAGTGGTTTGTCACATACAGACAGACAGAAAAAAATCTAAAAACTATAGATTCGGGCTCTATATCGCTAATAATGAACATTTCAATAAGATTTTCCGAAAAAATATTGAGTTTACGGGTTCAGCTTAGTTACAATTTTATTGTATGTATAGTTACTAATTTATGAAGCGAAAAAGTTTGCTTTACTGATAATTTAAGCACGGGCGGAGGAGCCGCGGGTGATTTAGTAGTAATTCTAATAAAATCGAAAAAAGGTCATATCTGTACATTAATTTTTTCGGAATTAAAACTATGTATTTTAAAAACACATGGCGGCATCTATTGTCGAATATCTAAATAACACATAAATAAATATTAATTAAAATAACTATTTTAATGGATAAAATAGCGCTTTTGAAAATTTGATTTTCAAGATAAGCTATTTTTATAGTTTTTACCATATTTTGTAAGTTACCTTGCTAAACTGTTTACAAATAGTATCGTCGTGGTATTGTTCCACCAGTTTTTGTATTTTTTTTTTCAGAAATGAGATATTTTCTCGCGGTAAAAAGTATCCTATATGTTGACCCGGATAACCAGCTATCATCATACCAAATTTCATCAAAATCCCTCCAGTGGTTTTTCTGTGATGCGGTAACAGACAGACAGACAGACAGACAGACAGACAGACAAAAATTCTAAAAACTATAGATTCGGCCTCTGCATCGATAATAATGTCTATTTCAATAAGATTTTCCAAAAAATATTTAATGTACAGATTCGGCTTAGTTAGAATTTTATAATATGTATAGATTCACCTGAAACCTTCACTCAATTAAACATTTTGTCATACTATGCAGTAATAATTTATGTTAATTATGTAGAAATATATAAAATATCAATATTTGTATACTTTAAATAAAATTTTTAGGATTCTTTTGCGGATTTTTTGATTTTTGGTTCAATACGTTTCGAATTCTTTACATCAATCATAGTTACGGAAAAGAGAGAGGTCGGGCGGAGACCCTTGAGAAATTTGTATTTAAAATGTCAAATATTCGTGTAAATCTAGAAAAGTCTGTGTATCTGTCTGTAAAAGTTGATTTGAAATAGCCAATCCAATCAAACATGATATAAGCCGAGATAGTAGATATAACATACGAGTATATATTCTTTGCCTGAACCCTTCATATGCAGAGACCATATGTACATGGAACGTATACAGTGAAATGGTTGTTCTCTCAAACAACTGTATATTAAAACATGAAATGGAAATAAATGAAGAGATTTAATAACGTTTCAACATCTCCATCCAATTTATGCTTAAACTAAATTGAACTTAATCTCATAGTAACAAAAGTAAAAATGGAATAAAACATATACAATTTTATTCCCAGAACAAATTTTACCTAACAATGCACGTGAACTAAAATGGCGTGCTTCAGTTGAAATTCGAAAGAACTTCCATATGTTCGAGCGTTTTAAACAACTTATTTAAAGAAAAACATTAATCTATACATATATAAAAATTCTGAGTCGAATCTGTACATTAAATATTGGAAAATCTTATTGAAATAGTCATTATTATCGACGCAGAGGTCGAATCTATATTTTTTAGATTTTTTGCCTGTCTGTCTGAGTACATATAATCATGTAAATATGTATTTTTTTACTGTAGCTTCGAAAAGTTATTTTAATAAGTACCAGATTTTATCGTCATACTTTATGATAAAAATATTATACCATTTTTTTCTAAAAACGGACATCTTTTAGTAACAAAAAATCAACTTTTTAGCTTTATTTGATAGACTATATGTACCTATCTTTATTTGAAAGCTTATACCTATCACTAGAAGCTATTGATTTATACGTGACGTCAGAGAATATTTCAATTGCATGCATTAAGATATCTATAATTAATTATTACTAGCGGCTCACCCTCGCTTCGCTCGGGTTCGCCTCTAGGAAACCAAATACAAACCTATCCCACGGGAACCGTACATTTTTCCGGGATAAAAAAATGTAGGTAAAAATGATGTCCATCACATACAATTGATTTAGTGTGAAAGACGCTATGCTAGACACTGTTTTTGTAATGTTTTACTTTCCCGCGGGAACCCGTCACTTTTATGGGATTTACACAGTTTATAATACACATTGTTTGACCGGCAATAAAAGGTATCAGCATGCCAAATTTTAAGTTGTTGTGTACTAAGCTGTATAAAATACTATAGTTTATTAACTATCCCACGGAAACTCTTTAATTTTCCAGGATGAAAAGTATCTAAAATATTTACCGGGGATATAAGGTATCACCTTGCAAAATTTTATTTAAATCGGTCCAACAGTTTCGGAGATTAGCCCGTATAAACAGATAAACAGACAAAGAAACAAAAAAAATTGAAAAAATCTGGATTTGTTCTATTTCTCTTCTTACATCCCCCTGACTAGGTTTTTAGCATTTTTTTTTTTCCATGTACAGACATTCGACCTATACAGTGTTATTATATATAAATCAAAATTTGTATCATAAAAAAGCCATCCCTCGCATTATTTTTCACGCAAAGCAGGAATCGGTAAAAAAATGACTTCATTTCCTGAATTTTTATAGTCACCAAAAAATTCTTATTTCCTTTTCAAATAAAGAATTATTGTATACCACGCCGTTGTGCTTTTGTACGGGACCGTCGACTTAATTTAAGCTGTACGGACATCATTTTGAAGATACGTGTCGAGATAAAAGCTAAATACTTACTGTTTTTTAAGAAAAAAATTGAACATACCTGAAACAAAGATAATTAAATTTATTAGTATACATATGCCATTTAATGTTATTTAAATTAACTTATTTCTTCATATCTGAAGGATTTCTGGAAGAAATCTCTTAAAGAGATAAGTTATATGTATGTACTTTATGGTACATGAATAAATAATATTAAGTATGAAAATAAACATAATTTCCATATATTAGTTTTAAAAATTAAAAAAAAACGCTTTAAATAAACTGCAATTTGACTGAAGAGTCAGATTGCAACGAATCAAATGAGCCCAAACTCCAACTCGTACTTCTGGTTCCATCATCACATCACCTGGGTGAAGTCAACTTACAGAATTATCATCACGATTCCATAAGAGTACAAAAATTTGTTGTAATTTCATATTGACTTCTATAAAATAACGATTAAATCTGCAATTTCAAGATAATTTTTAATCTCTTCTTCAACGATTGTAGAAGGACATCTTCGCTAACCCTTTTTTAGGGTTCCGTATCCAAACGGTAAAACGGGACCCTTTTACTAAAACTTCGCTGTCCGTCTGTCTGTCTGTCTGTCCGTGTGTCACTAGGCTGTATGTTATGAACCGTGATAGTTAGTTAAAGTTTTCACAGATGATGTATTTCTGTTGCCGCTATAACAACAAATACTAAAAAACAGAATAAAATAAATATTTAAGGGGGGCTCCCATACAACAGACATGATTTTTTGCCGTTTTTATAGATAATGGTACGGAGCCCTTCGTGCGCGAGTCCGACTCGCACTTGGCCGGTTTTTTTTAACTCTGGAAAATGCATTGACCCATAGCCCTTATACAACAGGTGGTTGTAAAGAATTACCAGCTCGAAAAATAAATACGTTTTTCAAACGCCTTAGAATAACACATAGAGCCTATATCTGAGATTATTTATTTTTTTATCAATAAAACTACCCAACGACGTATAAAATCAAAATATTTTCTCTTAACTTTATCCAATATCCAAGAGGGGTGATGCAAATCAGATCACAACATAATTGAGAGTCATCATAAACATTGTGCGGTAATGGAATGCGCATTTATTAGCATACCCTATACTGTTTAATGGTAGTTGTGGTGGTTTGAAACAGAATCAATAGCCATGGAAAATATCTTTTGGGTTAACTGACTTTTAGAAAAAAGTTCTTATTTTATATATTGTTTTAGATAATAGATATATAGGTATAAATAAATATGTTGGGACATTAACACACAGCACCATCTAGTTCCATGGTAAGCTACGAGGCTTGTGTTATGGATATTAGAAATATATGTATAAAAATACATACAATATACATATTATAAATATAAACAACCATGACTGGAGTACAAACATTTGTGCTCATTACACAAACGAATGCCCCCAGCGGGATTCGAACCCGAGACCGCTGACACAGCAAGTAGGGTCACTACAAACTGAGCCAATCGTGACGCCGAAAGGTATAGTTTTAAAGAATATAATTTTGGATCATTTCTTCGTTCAATCTTTTGGCGCAGTTAAAAATGAATAACTAATCTATACATGTAATAAAATTCTGAGTCGAATCTGTACATAAAATTTTTTTTGGAAACTCTTATTGCAATAGATATTATTATCGATATAGAGGCCGAATTTATAATTTTTAGAATTTTAGTCTTTCTGTCTGTCTGGGGAGAAAAAAACTTTGAAGATTTTGATGAAATTTGGTATAATGATAGTTAGTTATCCGGGTCAACATAAAGTCAACATCTCAAACCGTTAAAACGTTATTAGGGACGAACCTGAGCGGAGAGACGTTGAGTCCCTAGTTATAATTATAATATATATAACATACATGTCTGATTATCTTGACACTAAGAGATAACAGGAAACGGGAATGCTAAATCACTCTGTTTTATGTCTTTAACGAAAGGAGAGATGGGATTAAGGGTTTGGATACAGTAATGTTATTCTGTAAGAATATTTATGTAACTCGACACCTAAATCCGCGATCACATTTCATATTATAATATACTTTTGGTATATTTTTGAATTCTTTTTGCATTTTACAGTCAACCAGTTTCGTTTGTTTTGCTCGCGTGGTAATTGGGATGGGGATGAAAGATCCCCAGGGTGCAATTTATGTCCTTGCCAAATTTTAGCTAAACCTGTTCAGGGCTTTAAGCGTAAAAAGTTGACAAACAGGCTTATTATTAATTTATCTAATAATAAATATGTCGTGTCACGGTGTTTGTGGTCGCACTTTTCGTATTTTTCACTCTCCTACACCCACCCCCCAATGTTTAATCGCTTTAATCGTTTATTTTAGTATTTTTGTAAGAACAATATTATATAAATAGCGATACAATATTATATGAAGCGACGAACCCAAGCGAAGCGAGAGTGAGTCGCTGTATAACATAAAGCCTAAGAGTTTTTTTTTTTGTGGATTGAACACGGGCTTAGCCGTGGGTTCTGCTAGTAATAGTATGGATTTATTGAGGAAGGTCATACAGGAAACAATATATAAATAAACTACACGAGTCAAGCCGCGGGCAAAATCTATATAAAACTATTCTATATTATGAAAACAATAAAAACCACTTAATAGCTTAGTTGTAAATTTATTTTATTATTTATTAATTGTATTAAGCTTCGCTTAAAGAATTTAATTTACAAAATATAACATTTTAATCGCTTCCAGAATTTTTCCTTAAATAACAGAAGCCATCTAAAACAGTGTATTTATATAGACTTTCTATAGGATCGTTGAAACTATATGAACGTTAAGATTTGTAAATCTTAATATGTATATAAAATTCTCGTGTCACGATGTTGGTCCGCGATGAATTCCGAAACTACTGATCCGATATTATCGTATACTTTTTCAAAATGTGTGATTTATTCTAACTTAAAAGATAGGATAGTTTTTATCCCGGTTATTTCCTTTTTTATTGAAGTAAAACTTCTTATGCACCCTTGACTTGGATCGTAAGTTGGTGAATGCGTTACGAAAAAAATTACGTACGTTCGTTGCCATGGTAACCGTTGTTATTGTCTGACAAATGATATATAATATTATATTCTTTCCTTATATGTTATTTTATAAATATATGATTGTAATATGCCTAATATGCGTTATTTTTAGTATCTCACCTATCCTAATTATTTAAAACATAAATTGAATTTCATAAAGAGTACCGATAACCTACAGAAGTTTTACTTCTTGCGCGTGTACACATTCATACACGTACTCTTTAATTTTTTTGCAAAATTAACGATTTTCATATATGTATGTGCTACAGCGACGCGTGGTCGGGTCAGGTAGTTATGATATAACGTTTCTAAGAAGTCCTATCTATTTTGAACTAAAATTCAATTTTCAACCATTTCAACTTATCAGTGTTGAGAAACCTCTTAGATTTATAGGATAAGTAATACGATTGATTAAATTAGTTAAAGACTATCAATTTGGCCCGTAACTTTACTTGTGTTATATGTCGATAAAAATTACGTATATATTATGAAACAAAGTCCCCCTCTTCTGTTTCTCTGTCTGGACGAAAAAGCTCAAAAACTACTGAACGGATTTTCATACGGTTCTCACCGATGGACGGAGTAACTCATGAGTAAGGTCAAGGTTTTAAACTACTAGGCCCAGTGATTTTCGTACGTTGACTATATAAGACAGTCAGTCAGTCAATTATTTAATTGCTTACTCAGTCATAATATATAATTTTATATATATAATATTACAGTTAAATAAACGAAAAGCTCAAAAACTTTTAATTTAATTATATTTAAGCACTACAGTATACTAATACTATGTTTAATTACCGCTACCTGTATTTAATAAAGTTCGCAATTCATCAATTCTTGTATAGAAGTTAAGATTCTCTTTATTTCTTCGAAAGTTCAGTACACGAAAGTTTTACTAGGTATATCTATTAGATAAGACTTATCTATACAGATAAATAAAATTGGAGTGTCTGTTTGTAATATTAAAATAAGCGCTTTTTATTAAATGCATATGGATGTATACACGGTACATATATCAAAACAATATTTTTTTACAATTTTTGTCTGTCTGTCTGTTTGTTCCAGCCAATCTCTGAAACGGCTGGTCCGATTTTGACGGGACTTTCACTGGCAGATAGCAGATATTATAAGGAGTAACTTAGGCTACTTTTATTTTAGAAAAAAAATAGGGTCCCACAAAAAAGAATTAAAACAAAAAAAAAACTTGTTTTGGAAAGCAACCCAGGACAAACCTGAGCGAAGCGAGGGTGAGTCGCTAGTTAAAAATAAAGTTCATTTACGATAGTATTTCATAGCTTTATTCTAGGCGATAAGAGTAACTATTGAGCATGATTTAAAATAATACTCGTGGTCTTACGTATAGTTCAAAATACTGCAAATAAAAATTCAATATCTCATTAGGAGCAAAAAAAAGTCGTTCTAATAGATGCCAATACATGATATTATAGTATTATTATATATCAATTTGCTACTAAAATTTGTGTCAAATTAACAAATATATATATATATATATATATATATATATATACATATATATATATATATATATATATATATATATATATACTAGCTGACCCGGCAAACGTTGTTTTGCCATATAAATAATTTCCTATTACTAAAATGGCTATTAAAAAATAAGGGTTGATCGTAGAAGGGTGAAAATTGAGGATTGTATGTATTTTTGTATGTTATATCACAAAAAAATGGAAATTAAAAATTTTGTCTAAAAAATAAAAAATAAAATTTAGGGGTGGACTACCCCTAACATTTAGGGGGATGAAAAATAGATGTTGGCCGATTCTCATAGATACCGGATAAGCACAAAAAATTTCATCAAAATCGGTCAAGCCGTTTCGGAGGAGTATGGCAACGAAAACTGTGACACGAGAATTTTATATATTAGATATATATATATATATATATATATATATATATATATATATATATATATATATATATATATAAAGGGTATCATGATATATATACCCCTTTTAAAAATATCCTAAATGAAAGAAAACGACTTCTATTCAAGTAAACAGAAATAGCTCGAATTAGCGCTTTCTAATTTATTTGTATGGGAAGGAGCATCTATACTAGTATAGTATAATGCCCAACGTGGTTGACGAGGTTCCAATGGGTTTTAGTGGATAGTGACTTATCTAGCCGGCGAGTCCCACATAACCTGGACGTATGCAGGTGGTATGCGTAAATACATTTCATTAAAAAAAAAAGTATAGAATTGTCATCTATCGTTATAAAGCTGAAGAGTTTGTTTGTTTGTTTGGTTGAACGCGCTAATCTCAGGAACTACTAATCCGATTTGAAAAATTCTTTTTGCATTAGATAGCCCGTTAACTGAGGGAGGCTATAGGCTATATATCATCCCGAAAAAATGTATGGTTCCCGTGGGATAGATTTGTTTTTATCTAGGGACGAACCCGAAGCGAAGCGAGGGTGAGTCGCTAGTATTCTATAAAGACTGAATTATTATTTTTTATCTTAGCAAATTACTGTCTTCATTTAACAATATGTTCAAAAATTTAATTTGATAAGTCAGAATCATCTCATTATTCATAGAATAAGTGTCTTCGATTTTCCCAAGGTCATTGACGGAAAACTGTCACATGAGCCCATTAACAACTATGTTATATCCTGTAGTACTCTCGTACAATGCACTACAGTATTCTGGTAAACCTAACTGAAGCTTAGGTTAGGCAATGTACGTAGAGAGCTGTTATATATACATTTAAAACGAATTCGTTTATCTTATTAGGTCTAATGGTATAGTGCATAAAAGTAATGTTAAGAACATTAATTAATTTGACATAGTGTTTTAACCCAATCAAAAATCAAAATAAATCCGCGAAATAATCCGAAAAGATAGTTTTATTTAAAACTTTAACCGACTTCCGAAAAGGAAGTGGTGTACGTTCGTCTGTATGTATGTTTTCTCTTCAATAGTCCAATAATAGATTGTCAAATAATGATTGATGATTTTTCAAATACTTTCTGTTGTTTTAAGTCTTTTTTCATATTTAAAAAAATGAAATATGTAGATCTGATTTGCTATTATTATATATTATTGTTTTATTAAATTTTATTTTAAATTTGACGACATGTTTGGCTCAGTATGTAGTGACTCTACTTGCTGTGCCAGCGGTTCGAGTCAAGCTGGGGCATTCGTTTGTGTGATGAGCACGAATGTTTGTACTCCAGTCATGAGTGTTTATATTTATATATTTATAATATGTATGTATTTAAAATTATATATGTGTAGTGTATCAACTATCTGGCATCCATAACACAGGCCTCGTAGCTTACCATGGAACTAGATGGCGCTGTGTGTTAATGTCCCAACATATTATTATTATTGATATTAAATATATTGTTTCATTAAAATATATTATTAAAGAAATCGGACGAAGCCGGAAAAAACAGCTAGTTTTAAATATAAATAGTACCTAAGTAGATTTTCCCTACAAATAATGTTGCATGTATACACCTTTAGTCCACGCATGAATGAGATCGATAGAGCTGGGGTCATCGACCTCACAGCTGATACTCTGACAGGATAAACAAATTAATAACTTATCATTATTCAATTATATCGATATATTTTAATTAAGTCCTATTGAATGAGATTTTGACCAATTTTAAAAAAAAGGAGGTACTAAATTTAAAATGTTAGCAAATATGAAGTTATCGCTATGGCTAGATTAGGTTAGAAGTAATTGATCAAAATAGTGTAAGAAAAGCGATCTAAATCTACAAATGCTTACAAAATTTTAAGTATATCAAGTAGAAATGGCAAAAAAAAAAACAATCGCATTCAGAACCTCCTCCTTTTGGAAGTTGGTTAATAAAATAGATGCAATGGCATAAATTTTAACTTTAAATAAGTAAACGCATGTATTTTCAAAAATCGTTTAAAATAGTTATATAATGAGCTCTTCTGGAAAACTGCGTCTAGACTTTAGACCCAACTTACACTTTGCGTTATCTATCAAGCAGTGTTAGTTTTATCGAGTAAATTCAATTAAATTTAGTATTTATAAAACTAGCGACTCAACCTCACTTTGCTCGGGTTCGTCCCTAGGTACGTTTTAACGCTTAGTATAAAATACAAATCTATGAATTTCTCGGCTTTTCTATACTATAATATGCATGTATTATACACATAAACCTTCCTCCTGAATCACTCGATTTATTAAAAAAACCGCATCAAAATCCATTGCGTAGTTTTAAAAACAGACAGACGGACAGCGGGAAGCGACTTTATTTTATACTATGTAGTGATAAGAACCTCCTCAATTTTTAAAGTCGGATAAAATTAAATTTGCGACAGTATCCGATGTAATAAATAGTATTACAAAAATTACTAAGTTTAGAAAAGTCAACGCCCACATCTTCCTTCGTTCCAAGAATAACGAACTTTGCGGATTCTTACATAGACTGAACTGTAGTTTCCTTACTTTATTACTAACACTATGTCCGTATAAATAACGTTGAAATTTTTAAACCTAATGTATCGTTAACATAACGTATACTAAGAATCTACACTAATATTATATAGAGGAAAGATTTGATTTTTTGTTTGTTTGTTTCTTTGTTTGTACTGAATAGGCTCCGAAACTAGTGGACCGATTTAGATGAAATTTGGTAAGAAGATAGTTTGAGACCCTGGGAATAAGTTTTTTTCCGAAATCATCTCTTAAGCGGGTGAAAATGGGGATGAAATTTTTTATGGGGAAACAATCTAGGGACAAACCCACGTGAAGCGAGGGTGAGTCGTTAGCTATATATAAACTAGCGACTTACTTCTACTTACTTAATCGTATTCTTACTTCTTTTTCTTAAATAAAAGTAGCCTAAGTTACTCCTTATAACATCAGCTATCTGTTAGTGAAAGTCCTGTCTATATCAGTCCAGCCGTTTCGGAGGTTACCCGGAACAAACAGACACATACTGACAGACAAATAAAAAAAATTAAAAATTGTTTTCTCTTATATGTAGCGTATACACTTTCATATGCATTTAGTAATCTCAATTTTATTTATTTGTATAGATATAGAGACATTGTCACCTTTTGGCCTTATTAACACTAGTCTAACACACAGGCTTAAGATCTATATACATTTTTTTATCAAAATACGACCAGTCATGAGCATGAAGGAGTAACAAACATACAACATGAAAAATTTTAAATTATAATAGTAATAGTTATATGATTTTGTTAAATTGTTAAAAAAAATTAAAACTTTAAAGTGAATTGACTTCGCTACGCATTTAAAGTTTTATTATAACCTATTATCGTAACCTACATTGTAACGGCTAAAGGAATCACTTCATGTATTAGATTATAAGCGAGTATGTCACACTCCGACAAGTACTTGTTAATCGGCTACTAAGCTAAGCCGAAGGTCGTGAGTTCTATTTCTGCACATGGCTAATGTTTATTATAACTTTAGTTAAAACCAACGGTGACTTGTAAAAATTAAATAAATAAAGCATATGATGTAATACATAATTAAATAATTATGATTAAACAATAAAAAATACATGCCTCTAACCCAATTTGATACTCGGAATAAAAAAGAATGATGAAATACGTAAATTACATATCTAGTAAAGCTAATGAAAGCGCGTTAATAAAAAATACTAAGCTCTCTCTCTATCTATCTATCTATCTATATCTCTCTCTATCTATCTATATTTCTTTCTCTCTCTCTCGTTTCTATAGTCACAATAAAAGTTAATAGTGATGTGAATATTAGATCTCTACTTTAAAAACAATTCTAGTGATGACTTTTCCGTGTTCACTTGTGCTAAAATGTAATAGTCTGGAAACGACGCGACGTAAACGAATGAACATCTTCGAGCTATACTCTTCTAGACGGTATACACAAACCTTATAATCTTATTATATAAAAGGCAAAAGTGATTGCCTGAGGTATCAACGCACAGGTCCTTAAGGCTAGCAAATTGAAATTTCGCACACGTATTTCTCTTATGTCGTAGGCATCCACTAAGGAAGGATTTTTTCCAAAATTCAACCCCCAAGGGGGGTGAAATAGGGGATAAAAGTTTGTATGAAACTTTTTATTCCTTGGACATATTTGCATAAAATTTCGTATTTTCCGTAGTTTGATCGCGAGCGAAGCCGCAAGTTCTGCTAGTCTTAATATATAAAATCACGTGTCACGATGTTGGTCCGCGATGAACCCCAAAATTACTTGTCCGATCATAACGTATATTTTTTTCAAATATGTGATTTGTTCCATCTTAAGAGATAGGATAATTTTTATCCCAATAATTTTCTTTTTTTATTGCAAAATAAACGATTTCGCTATGTGTGACACAATCACACGTGGCTGGATCTGCTAGTCACTATATAGTATAAAACAAAGTCGCTTCCCGCTGTCTATCTATGTGTATGCTTAGATCTTTAAAACTACGCAACGGATTTCAATGTGTTTTTTTTTTTAATATATAGAGTGATTCAAGAGGAAGATTTATATGTATAATACATGCATATTATAGTACAGAAAAATCGAGAAATTCAAAGATTTGTATTTCATACTAACCGTTAAAACGTACCTAGGGACGAACCCGAGCGAAGTGATGGTGAATCACTAGTATAATACTAAATTACAAAATAATACTAATATTAATCTTCTACAATTCGACCTTCATATAAAATCTCCGAGAGGACCCGGGATTTGAACCTACTTTACTCGCTATAAAGCTAGCCAGTTACATAATGAAACTAAACAAAGTTATTTAAACTCTAAGTACATTTTAAACAACCAATCAAGCCTGCGACAAATTTAATTAAGAAATTGCGAAAGGAAATTACACTGATATTACAAGGAAAACGGCGCGTTCGTTTGTATTACTTCATCCAACATAATCGATGTAGAGTTGAATGTAAATTAAGTTAATCACAGACATTCCAGCTAAAGCTAAACTAAGCTTTGGCTCAGTTTGTAGTGACCCTTGCTGTGCCAGCGGTCGCGGGTTCGAGTCCCGCTGGGGGCATTCATTTGTGTGATGAGCACGAATGTTTGTACTCCAGTCATGGGTGTTTATATTTATAATATGTATGTATTTAGTTATACATATATGTATAGTGTATTAACTATCTAATATCCATAACACAAGCCCTTACCATGGAACTAGATGGTGCTGTGTGTTAATGTACCAACATATTATCATTGTTATTAAAACGGCGCGTTCGTTTATATTACTTCATCCATCATAATCGACGTAAAGAGTTGAATTTAAATTAAGATAATCACGGACATAACAGCCAAAGCTAACCGTCGTCGAACCCTTCGAAACTGATTATTAAATTAATAAATGAAATTATGAATTCAAAATTTCCGTAGAATACAGACAGAGTTTGTTTACAAAAGATTTATGAGTCTTGAGACTTGGAATGGAAATTATTAACGCCTACTGTTATTTAAAATCAATGTTTAATTAATAAGATCGATTCAAAAAATCTCGCTTACATCACCATTATGAAGTAAACTAGTGATTACGTTTAACGTTAGTATACATTTCTCAGAGATAAGATATTTTCTCGCAGTAAAAAGTATCTAACATATTGACCCCTTTAACCAGCTATAATTATATCAAATTTTATAAAAATATGTCCAGTGGTTTTCTTGTGATGCGTTCCCAGAGAGACAGACATACATAAATTCCAAAAAAGTATAGATTCGGCCTCTGTATTGATAATAATGATTATTTCCATAAGATATTCCCAAAAAATATTTAATGTACAGATTCGACTCAGAATTTTATTATATGTACAGATAGAAGATAAGTCTAAAGAGTATTTAAGACTACTTTCGCTTTAGACAGACTCGTCCTAGAGGAGTTTTAAGTATCTTGGATTTTTTAAACTCAATTATGCTTGGTAAAAACTTAACATTTTCAATTCAATTTTTTTCTATAGAATAGAGCGAAAAGCATTCAAAAGATTGGCTTCAATAGAAAAATTGAGAATATATTATAGCCAATTAGTTAAGTATTGTGATATTTCTACCTAAAGTATTGCAAATTTTCATGGTAACAGATTTGAATTTCATTAATTAATTATCTATTCAAGATATGCGAAATAAAACATATAAGAAAGAACATTATGAAAAAAAACAATACCCTCTTTTTATTCTCGAAATTACGTTTAAAATGTAGGAGAGGAATAACAAAGAATCTGATGTCAAAATTTGTTAATTATAATTAATTAATCCTGACATTTAATAGTATGTATAAAAATTCATTAAATGAGATTCTTTACGTAAAATTATCATTATAATTTCATTTCAATAGAATATTCTCAGGTTTCCATACTACGTAATTAAATTATCTAAATTAATTGAAACCTACAAAATCGTTACGAATAATTCAAAAATTAGAAATAAATATACCTGATTCAGGACTATGGCCCATAGAATGCAGATCCTGTTGAGATCTTCTGCGCTGACGGTATTCGACCCTGTAGTCCGGCCATCTGCCATATTGAGCAGGAGCATTTAAATACTCCTGAGAGGAAAATCTTGAAGCTCGTGGTGGAGATAATCCAACTTGTCCATAATAATCTTGACGGAACACAACATCTGGGTGATTCATCCCACCAGGAACAATTTGACTACCAAAGTGACTTCTGTGACCCAAGTATTCAGGTTTCATTGGCATTGGGCCATCTGTCAATTCATGGCCATGGATAGATGTTGATCTTTGAGGACCATACTCTCGGAGACGATTGGAAAACTCCGATCCCATACGATGTGGTGAATAGTCCAAACCACGTGGACCCATTTCAAAATGACCATGGGGTCGACTGCTTCTATAGAAGTGGGGCGAAAACGGATTCTTACTTTCTTGGTTTTGCCGAGGAGGAGGTTCGGTTTTAACTTTATCCTCAACTTTAGATTTATCATTCGGCTTGTCTACGTCATTTTGGTTAAGCTCCTTCTTGGAATCTTGAGGATTCCTTTTAGCTGAATCAGTAGCGTCCTGTGACGCTCTTCTGTTGAACTCCTGAATTTTTTCAGGCACAAAACCCTGCTGCGGCATTTGAGACATTTTGTCTACATAAATCACATCAAAACGTTTATAAACACTATTTCAAAATTGACTACACCAAAAGCGCGTATATCAAAAGTGTCTTATATACGAGACACATTTATAATGTGCATGTTATATAGTTTAGGAAAATAATCACAACCGTATACATATGGGCTGGAATTATAGGCGTGAATTTTTTGTACAGAAAGAAAATTTTCTACGTTTCTTATATCATTTTATCAGTTGCTTCAGATTTTGTTCAATTTATCGAAATTTATCTGTTACTTTGTGCGTAGGATATAATCTCTAGACTCTCGATTTAACAAACTGTTTTCATAATAAAAATATAAATAACTAACGATTCACCCTCGCTCCGGTCGGGTCCGTTCCTAGGTACGTTTTAACGTTTTGTATAGATATCTTAGAGATCAAGTTGATCCTATATGTTGACCCGGATAACCAGCTATCATAATACCAAATTTCATAAAAATCTGTCCAGTGTTTATCATGTTATGCGTTCCCAGACAGACAGATAAAAATTCTATAAACTATACATTCAGATTCTCTGTATCGATAATAATGACTATTTCAATAAGATTTTGCAAAAAATATTTAGTGTACAGGTTCGACTCAGTTAGAATTTTATTATATGTATAGTAAAACAGTAAATTTCTTCTTTCAAAGAGCTTTCTCTTAATATAAGTTGTATTCATTTTTACATATATTAATTTATTGTATAGATATATAAAATTTAAATTGGTTTTCAATATTTTTAAAGATTTCTAAATAATTTTAGTAAAAAGATGAAATTGTACATAGAATTACTCATACTAGAGTGCTTAGTCAGTGTTTAAACTATATAACAAAATTTAAATATGTTGGGACATTAACACACAGCACCATCTAGTTCCACGGTAAGCTACGAGGCTTGTCATGGATACCAGATAGTTGATACACTACACATATATGTACATACAACTTTAAGTACATACATATTATAAATATAAACATTCGCGCTCATCACACAAATGAATGCCACTAGCGGGACTCAAACCAGCGACCGCTGGCACAGCAAGTAGGGTCATCACTATCGACTGAGCCAAAATATACAGTATTTATTAGTTAAGAGTACATCAAACAATTGTAAGTTAACAGTACAGAAGGGAATCCTAAAATCATTATTCTACACAACACGTTGCTTTTGCTTCCAATTATTATCAAAATTATATAAAATGACAAATTTAAACCCTAACATTCATTACTTAAGGTTGATTTTACGATACTTCGAATGTAATATCATAACGCGCTTTATATTTTCATTGCAATATTAAGAGTTTGAGAAGTAGATTTAAACCGTATATCAAATCAATAAGGTTTAATGTTGAATGTACTTGAAAATTTTAAACATTGACCGTAATATATTATTTGCGCTAATATCAATTCTATTGTAATAATCATAAGGTCTAATTTATTTCAGCAATTCCCAATACAGAATACAAAACTTCAGTTTCTGCAGTTCAGTTAACCCTAGCATACTAATATCATACTTATGATTAATAAAATAAAGTTATTTATTGCTTGATTCTTTTATAGAATATTTTGTTAACTTCCCTGAGGCGTCTGCGATAATCTAGTTTATTTATTTGCGGTGTGAAGTCTGGGTATAGAGTATGTATAGAAAATGTATAATGAAGGAATTGTGGTTTTTTCAATTTTGTTCCTATTTAATACAAATGAATGTTGAAAGCTATAAGGTATTATGACTTCCTCGTGTAGTGATATAAGTATCCGCCCATGCGATTGTTTCAATCGGGACTCGAACCCATACTCTCTGTATGGGTTCGAGTCCCGACTGAAACAAATCGCACTGCAATTATAAATGGAAAATATAATAATAGTTTGTATATTTGTTCTTCATGATGAAACGGCTAGACGCTTTTGGATATTTAGTATATAGACTTAGACACAGAGTAACATATTGACTGTTTTAAGTAATAAAATAGGTCAAAAGGTTGTGCTGTCTGTATATTTTTTATTCCGGAAATCATCCCTTAAGGTGGTGAAAATGGGGATGAAAGTTTGTATAGGGAATCAGCTTAGGGAAAAACCCGAGCGAAGCGACGTGAGTCTCTAGTACTATTATTAAGAGGAAAAATTTGAATTTTTGTATGTTTGTAACGAATGAACTCAAAAACTGCTTGACCGATTTAAATGAAATTTAGTAAGAAGATAGTTTGAGACCCTCGGAAGGACATTGGATATTTTTTTATTCCGGAAATCGCCGCTTAAGGTGGTGAAAATGGGGATGAAATTTTGTATAGAGAATCAACTTAGGGATGAACTCGAGCGAAGCGAGGGTGAGTAGTTAGTATATTATATTTTTATTGATCATAAAATACTTATTACCGATTAGTTTATGAATAAATATCTCGATACAAAAATTCTATTAATCTGGTCGGTTGTATGCTGGAAAATATCTTAATCCCACGGTAAACTACATTATAATAAAAATCATTATCTAAAAATCTCTCTCAGGTAGACATTCACTGCAAACGATCGAGGGTTTTTGGCGTTCACCCAGACTGACCTATTTACTATAGGTAATATTGCGACCTAAGATCCAATACCGATATGGTTAATATCAACGTTTTAAGGATTTTTAGAGATTTTTTTTTTATTTTTCATCTAGTCTTTAAAAATCCCATCCCATTATAAATACATATTATAAATACGAAAGTTTGGATGGATGGATGTTTGTTACTCAATCACGCCAGAACGACTCAACGGATCAAGATGAAATTTGGCATAGAGATTACTTTTATCCCGGAAAAATGTACGGTTCCCGTGGGATGTTCATAGTAACCGTTAAAATGTACCTAGGGACGAACCCGGGCAAAGCGAGAGAAGTCGCGAGTAAACTATACATTACTCCAAAATATAAGTTATATCTATTCCGAACTTCACTCAAATCAGTTAAGCCGTTACCACTTTTCGCAATTATAACATTAGTATTATATTTAAAATTTCATTGAAATATTTGTCTATACTTTAAATTGCTTTACTTATTTAAATAGGGGTTTCACAGTAAGATAGATGCTTTCAGTGATCATACGTTACTAGCCATTAGCTTGCTTTTTTACTAGGTAACCTACAAAGAATATTTTCTTATATTATAAATTATATTATAAAGAGGCAGAGTTTGTTTGTTTGTTTATTTGTTTGTTTGTTTCTTTGAAAGCGCTAATTTCAGGAACTATTAATCCAATTTGAAAAATTATTTTTGCATTAGATAGCCCGTTTATTGAGGAAGGCTATAGGCTATATATCATCACACTACCCAAAGGAGCGGAGCAGTAATATAATACATATATATTGCAATATTTACATATTGGATAAGACTTTTCTAATAATTACTACAAAGGAAAGACCGAGTGTCAGTTTTTCAAGCGTACGCGTTTTACGTGTGTAGTCACATCCGTAATAACCAGTTTACGAGCTATGAAGCCGACAATAGATAAACATCACTAAGGGAACAACGTTTTTATTATTGAGTGAACAAAAATAGAGATTACTATAAAATGGCGGCTCATATCTTCTTCAAATCAAATGAATTTGTTTCACGAAGTTTATTTTTCCTTTTTAAAATGTAAGTGAATTAAACTTGTTAAACGTTTGTTCTTAGATGTTAATTAATCATTACTTTTTGAGTATTTATTTTAGTTATTCACTTTATTAAACCATTTGAATAAATTGGGTCTATCTATCTTATTTTAGATACGCAGTGGCAGCCTAATGGTAACGCGCTTGCTTGGGAAACCAAGTGAAGCGGGTTCAAATCCCGGGTCTCGCATTTCTGATATTCCCATGTGCGAATCATTTTCTACATGATTTCTATTTGCCTTAAAGTAAAGGAAAACGTCGTGAGGAAACCTGCGTATCTAAGAAAACGAAGCAAGTTTTCAAAAACATTCGAAGTCTGCTAACTCGAACTTGACAGGCGTGGTGGACCATGGAAAATTTCCTCTAGTATTTGGGCGGCCCGTGCCAAATAGTAGAACGTTAGAAAAGGCTTAAAAAAGCATTTTAAAAAGAAATACTTTTATCATTAAAAGTAAGTGTTATTTTGAAACCTATATATCTACCCTGGAAGTTACAGTACATTCATTAAATTAAAAACTATGAAAATCGGTTAACAATTACAACAAAACAAACATCATACATCATAAAATAAAAACGACGATGATATGGTTTTTGTTTGATGTCGCAGATTTTATTGATTACTCAATATTTTTTCAGTTAAGACAATTAGAAAATGTATAACATAACTAGCGGCTCACCCTCGCTTCTACCGGGTTGGTCGTTAGTGAAAAATAAAAACAAATCTATCCCATGGGAACCGTACATTGTTCCGGAATAAAAATGTATACCTATGTGCTATTCCAGACTACAATCTATCTCTGTGCCAAATTTCATCCAGATCCGTTAAGCTGTTCTGGCGTGATTGAGTAACAAACATACATCCAAACTTTCGCATTTATATAGTAGTAAGATAAGAAGATGACTGAGTTACGAGTATATGTTATACTATCTAAAGCTTATAGTTTACTAACTAAAGCTTACACACAATTTCACATTTTTGTACATAAAAAATTAAGCACTTGTATACAAATCTTTCACCCCTTTTAACCCCTTTCGGGTATTTTTCAAAACTCCTTCCCTAGTACTCACATTTATTATGTATAGAGAATTCTTCTTGTACATCGTACTTATAAAGCCAAAAGTTCAGACTGTGCGTTGTCTACTAGACAGCCAGTGTTAGAATTTATTAAGTAAGATGTTACTATATATAATACACTAGCGACACACCCTCGCTTCGCATGGGTTCGTCCCTAGGTTGCTTCCCAAAACAAAATTAATTAATGAACTTGGTTTTAATCTTTTTTCGTGAGACCCTTTTTTTCTAAAATAAAAGTAGCCTAAGTAACTCCTTATTACATCAGCTATCTGCCAGTGAAAGTCTCGTCAAAATCGGTCTAGCCATTTCAGAGATTAGCTGGAACAAACAGACAGACAGACAGACAAAAATTCTAAAAAATGTTTTTTTTGGTATATGTACCGTGTATACATCCATATGCATTTAGTAAAAAGCGGTTATTTTAATATTACAAACAGACACTCCAATTTTATTTATCTGTATAGATGTTATATATCTGTATATCTATGTTATTATATGAGCAGTTAATTTCATTTGATAGAATTTTTATTATTTTTTTACCTACAAATCCTATACAAATTTTGATAAAACTTTTTCGTAAAATTAATCTATTATAAAAAATATAAGTATGTACATATTGTATACTCGTACCGAATATATAAAAATAGTTCTCAACAGACAGTCTAAAATCGCCACCTTGTTTATAGTTCACATTCAGTTCTGTATCGCAAAATTGCACTCCATAAAATTTTCATTCCACTTTTTATTCTCACTTGTTTCTCTTTCCACTATCGAGGATATCATTGCTTTCGATAGAAAAGGTGTGTTGTTTAATCGGGAGGCCATTTTGTACGTGACCTTTAATTTTAACAGTTTTAACCATCTATCTATACATATATGTATATTCTAACTAAGTTGAAGCTGTACATTAAATATTTTTTGGAAAATCTTATTGAAATAGACAATATTTTTGATACAGGGGCCGAATCTAAATTTTTAGAATTTCTGTCTGTCTGTCTGTGACCGCATCACGAAAAAACCACTGGAGGGATTTTGGTGAAATTTGGTATGATGATAGCTGATTATTCGGGTCAACATATAGGATACTTTTTACTGCGGAAAAATATCTCATCTCTGAGAAATCTATCCTAAACGTTAAAACGTAACTATAGGGACGATCCCGAGCGGATATGTTTATACTATAATATAATCTATATTTATTAGTTCATTAACATTCTCTGTTAAAATATACGTGTAAGCTGAATCCTAAATGTTTTTTCTTTTACTTTTATTCTGTTATTTATTATATCTTTTGAAATAGTAATGTATGTGTACATTCAGTCTAACAAACGTTTAGACGTAAATCTTAATTAAATTAGATTAAAACTACACCTTTAGTTTTCTTTGTTCCTTCTCTTATCTAAAAGCACTTTGTTTTGTACGTGAGAAAAATTAAAAGTTATTTTACTCTAGATTTCCATTTTAGCTTTTAGTACTTATTTCCTTATATTTATTACATAAATTAGCCGTAAGTAGCTTATTTCACAGTAAACCTATATTTTTATTATGTTTTTATTAATAAATGTAACATGAGGTAATTTTTTCGGATATACTTAATAGAGATTTTTAACCAACTACCAAAAAGGAGGAGGTTCTCAATTCGTCGGAATCTTTTTTTCTTTTTTTTTTATGTATGTTCACGGACTACTCGAAGACGGCTGAACCGATTTGGAAAATTCTTTTTTTGTTTCAAAGGGTATTCTTTCCCGGTGGTCCCATATAAATTTTATCGAAATCGGTCAAGCGGTTTTTAAGTAAATGGCTTAATCGAATATGTTTTTTATTAAAAATCTTTCTTCTTACAATTTACTTGCTTATTACGTCTACACTAAAAATGGAAAAATAAAAACTTTTAAGAAAAAAAATTGAAACCGACTTCCAGGCACTGAAAAGTAAAAAATAACTAAACGGGGGTTTTCATTTAGAATAGATACCTAATCAGATATTTTCGAAGTCGGTATGCTTTGATTTGTATTGGCTGGCACCGACTTCGAAAATATCTGATTAGGTATCTATTCTAAATGAAAACCCCCGTTTAGTTATTTTTTACTTTTCAGTGCCTGGAAGTCGGTTTCTATTTTTTTTTCTTAAAAGTTTTTCTTGATTTGAATGAAATGTAAAGTGCTATATGTGTATAAATACATTTATAATAATTCAAAACAGGTCCATATACTAATATTATAAATGTGAAAGTTTGTGAGGATGGGTGGATGTTTGTAACTTTTTCATGCAAGAACGGCTGAACGGATCTGATCGGCACAGAGATATATTATAGTCTGGAATAGCACATAGGTTACTTTTTATCCCGGAAAAATGTACGGTTCCCGTGGGATACATTTGTTTTTGTCTACGGAACCCGAAGCGAAGTGAGGGTGAGTCGCTAGTAATTCATAATGTTAAAAAGTTTGATAAAAATACAAATTTTCTTCTGAGTTTCGATACTTATATATACGTATAACATTTTAATTTACCCAGTTTTATTCCGAATACAAATCGTATAACATTAGGTTTCTTAGTCACATCCAAAGATTAATTATTATTATAAGTATTTTTTTAAGTAATTAAAATCAATTAACGTCATTGTATGTTCCTGCCTTTGTCTTTAAAACGGCAATCAACTTGATTCGTGCATCCTTTACATAAGCCACTAGCGACGTTGGTTTGGGTTTCATCTCAGACGGGTCAGAGTTAGGCTTTTACAAGACGCGCTCACAGATGGTGCTGTACTGTCTGCATAAAAATATTATATGTAGGTTCATATATATAATTTTAAACGTATGTTTGTCCGTTTCATATTATGAATGCTAACTGTATATTTCATTTTTAGGGTATATGGCTGGAATAATTTAAAATTTAAGGGGATATCTTAAAATCTGTGGAAGGATATAGATTATTTGTTTTGAAGATCGACCTCTAAAAAGGCGAAATAACTTGAAAAACTAGGTATATAATACTTTCTTAGATTTATGCGAATATTTGACCTACGTTTCGAATACTTTACAGCAATCATGGTCAAGAGAGAGACTGATTGTTATAAAGCATTCGAAACATCGAGAACCAAAAATTAAAATAAATCGAAAAAATTAGAGATATATAAAAATTTTATCAAAAAAGTGTATGATGAAAATAATCTTAACCGATTATATAGTACAATATAATTTCAAAACCCAAATTAAACGAAAAGACATGGAAATTACTCTTAAATCGATTTTCCGTAAAAATGAAAATGTAATATTATAAGGAAATCTATTTATTTTGCAATGTGTACTAGATGAAGCGCGTCTGTATTCACGTCGCGTCACGCCAGCCCCTTTCAATACGGGCTCCTTCCCCACGCAGTAAATAGACAAGGCTCTGTTAGATACAAACTAGAAAATATGCAAGAAAATAGCTTTTTGACTTGTTTTATTCTTATTTTTTTTCTATTTTAATGGCAAAATATAATAATTTAATTATGACGACACGTTTGGCTCAGTTTGTAGAGACCCTACTTGCTGTGCCAGCGGTCGCGGGTTCGAGTCCCGCTGGGGGTATTCATTTGTGTGGCACAAATGATTGTACTCTAGTCATGGGTGTTTATATTTATAATATGTATGTATTTAAAGTTATATATTGTGTGTAGTGTATCAACTATCTGGTATCCATAACACAAGCCTCGTAGTTTACCATGGAACTAGACGGTGATGTATGTTAATGTAAAGAAAAAAAAAATCTGTAGTAGCAATTAAATGTGGAAGAAGGATTTATAGTTATTTATTTTAATTGAAAAGATACTTGTATCTCATGTTTTTCCATTTAATGAATGCATATCAAATCGATTATTTACTAAGTAAATAAATATAACGTTAGTGTACCAAAATTTTACGAATGCTCATGGTTTTCGTGTGGTTTTTATATATATTGATATTATATTTTTCTATGGATTTTCAGGTAACTTTAATCAAAGTAAAAGGTCTACCTTCTGAATGGTCAAATACTATGGCAGCAACTCTGAAGACGAATGGATATTTCACAAAATATCGCAAAGAAATTTTGTATCTTATGAAGAAAATGTTTGTAATATAAGTTTTCATTTAGAATAAAATGAGCATGAAATCGTATTGAATAATATAGTAATGTGATTACTTTTCTTTTATGAGATTTACCGACTTGGAAAGAGATGATATACCTACTTATTCAGGTACGTTTTTTTTGTGTGTGTTGTTGGTCTAATGCAAATATCAAGAAACACTTTTAATAGAATAACATATATGAAACTAACGACTTATCCTCGCTTCGCTCAAGTGCGTCCCTAGGTACGTTTTAATTTTATTAAGCGGGACCCTAATTTTTTTTCTAAAATAAAAGTAGCCTAAGTTACTCCTTATAACATCAGCTAGCTACTAGTAAAAGTCCCGTCAAAACCAGTGCAGCCGTTTCGAAGATTAGCAGGAACAAACAGACAGACAAAACTTTTTAAATTATATTTTTCTTATAATAATGTATATAATTTCATATTCATTTAGTAAAAAGCTCTTATTTTGATATTACAAACAGACACTTCAATTTTATTAATCTGTACAGATAATAACTTTAAAGTGTTTCAAAAGTCGCTATTGATTTTTAAAATACTAATTCCTATTGCAAAATGTATGTAGTAATATATTGACTGGTTGATTTTCATCAAATATTTTCAAACTCATTTCAATAAAAATATATTATACGTACTTATTTGGAAAAGCTTAAAAAAATATTGTTCAATAAAAGTTATATGCGAGTAAAACTGGACAGTATTTTAAAACAAATAATACTCTATTCATGAGACTATTCAGACAGCTATAACTTTCACTGCAGACGGTCTTCTTATTTGCACTTAAAATATTCCTTTATTTTATACAATACTAGTTTTTGACCACGGCTCCACTCGTATACTAAGCGTGGCAGGGATAACAAGGGTGGCCTATATCCGTCTCTTTGACGTAATTTATATCATTGCCAAATTTTATCGAAATGGGTTAAGCGGTTTTAGCGTGAAAATGTAACAGACATACGGTTACTTTAATATTTTTAATCTATACTAATACAATAAAGAGGTAAAGTTTGTGAGTTTATGTGGTTTTAGGGGGCAATCTCTGGATCTACTGAACCGATTTTGATGAAATTTGGTTAGAAGATACTTTAAGCCCTGGGAAAGACATAGGATACTTTTTATCCCGAAAATCATCTCTTAAGGGGGTGAAAATGGGGATGAAAGTTTGTATGAGGAAGCAAACTAGGGACGAACCTAGGGAGTCGCTAGTATTAATATACAATACACATATCTTTTGTTTACAAGTCATAATTTTGCATTTCTAACTGATATGTGACAATATCCCACTATTTATTCCAGAACATGTTCATAAGTGTTCTAAATTCCTTTTGACTGAATGAATGAATTATACGTTTTTGAGTCACTAATTAAATTGTAATATTAAGCCTAAACTTCAAAATTTAGAGATGCGAAATATGTGAAGGATGTCCTCAGATAGTGGATGTAAAAGATAGTGGTATTTGGTTTGTGAAATTTGTGCTTTTGATAAATATTAACGAAAATTAACTGAAACGAAAATATATTTTCAATTTTAAGTTGTTTTCCATTCACTTTTTTCGTTAAAGCCGTAATATATATATATATATATATATATATATATATATATATATATATATATATATATATACTAGCGACTCACCCTCGCTTCGCTCGGGTTCGTCCCTAGCTTGCATTAAATCACGATTGATCAGTTTTCGACCGGAGAGGAAAAATGATTAAATTACTAAAATGGCTATTAAAAAATAAGGGTTGATCGTAGAAGGGTGAAAATTGAGGATTGTATGTATTTTTGTATGTTGTATCATAAAAAAATAGAAATTAAAAATTTTGTCTAAAAAATAAAAAAAAAATTTAGGGGTGGACTACCCCTAACATTTAGGGGGATGAAAAATAGATGTTGGCCGATTCTCATAGATACCGGATAAGCACAAAAAATTTCATCAAAATCGGTCAAGCCGTTTCGGAGGAGTATGGCAACGAAAACTGTGACACGAGAATTTTATATATTAGAAGATATATATTAAAGCCGTAATATATATATATATATATATATATATATATATATATATATATATATATATATATATATATATATAGAAAGCGAAAAACTTTTATATAAAATGTAAAAACTTATTTTTTTTTAAATATTAGTAAAACCTTTTTTTTCGTTTACCAAAAAAAAATATAAACGTAACCAGGACAAATCACTAGTTTACTATAATTTTTCGTTATTTTTTTCATTTATCATTAAATTTTAACAGTATATGTAATGAGTTCACGTACCACATCTGTATTCGTCGCGTCACATTACTCCCTTTTACTGTGAATCTCGCTGTAGTAAATAAATAGGATTTCTAGACTTATTCTGCAATACGAGATTTCTGATCTGAGATGAAATTTAAACATTCTTTGCTCTATACTAATTTGTATGTATATTCTGCCTTTTCTCATGTCCAATTGCTGGGCTAAGGCCTCTCTTCTATACGAGACAGATCAAGCCATAGTCCACCACGCTGGCCAAATGCGGGTTGTCTTACTTCTCATGTCTTTCTAAAACTTGCTAGGTTCTCTCAGACATGCAGGTTTCCTCAAGATGTTTTCCTTCACCGTAAGATGAGTGGCAGTCATGTTGGAAATGAATCGCATATGAAAATATCTGAGTTGCGAGACACGGGATTTGAACCTGCTTCACTTTGTTTACTTGATTGGGCAAGCGTGTTACCACTGGACCGTATGAGACAGAAAAGACAGAACAACTAAGAGGTAGAACGCGTCAATGACATCAAACAAACCGACTGTCATTCAGAAGTTAGAACTAAGGATCGTAAACATTAATCTCGTAAAGCGAATAAAGTATTTTTAATACATAGTATTTATGTTAGGAAACATCTGTTTTCCCGTCCGTTTGTTTTATTTGCGTGAACTGATTTCTATTACTGAAAATATTTAACATTACATTTATTTATTTTACACTAACTTTTGCGTGTAGCGTATAGATATTAATTTAGTTTGTAAACGCAACTTGACTTTAGAATTATATAAAAAAAAAATTAAGACAGTTTCTTACTGTAATCTATATCTGTATTAATAGATAAAGACAGTTCAGTATCTTTTTTTCATCTGTCTGTCAACCAATTTTCTTTTTTTGTTTAGTAGTTATTGACAAACTTTAGTGTTATGGATAAGAAAATGTTAGAAATAGTTAATTTTTTATATAGATAGGCAAATTCTATTCCTACATGTTTTCCTCAGATCTTACTAATCTTACTTAATATTATGAATGTGAAAGTTTAGATGTATGGATGTTTGTTACTCAATTACGCCAGAACGACTGAACGGATCTGGATGAAATTTGGCACAAAGATAGATTATAGTTTAAAATAGCATAGTAACATAGGCTAACCTCCGTACATTTTGCCGGGATAAAAAACCGTTTTATCCCGGAAAAATGTACGGTTCTCGTGGGAAAGATTTGCTTTGTTTTTCTAGTTTTTAATAACAATTATTATCGTCGACTTTCGACCACTGGGCGAACAGTAGGAAAGATAAAATAAAGACGCAGGTGAAAGCTTAAAAAGTAGTTATAAAATAGTATCAATATGTAGTGTGTTAAGGCAATGGTTTCTACATTTATTATGAAGTGTCTTACAAACTTTCAATATATAACCAACAGTACGAACCGGAAGTTTTCAAACATTGTTAAATCAAGCCACTTCAAATGTGAACGCGATAATTAAAGTCTGACGTTTGTGTCGCAATTAGTAACAAGTCTGTTTCAACGCTTCGAACCGTTTGTACTTTGTTATAAGAGTATTTGTCTAAATACATATGAATGATAAAGGAAACTGAGTGCTTAAACAAGATGTCACTCTGCAATCATTGAAGAATATGTAGATATTTTTTAAAATTGTACAGTAACTGCACATTCTGTCATTACAAATTCATAATATACGAGTATCATTTATATACTTAACGGATAGTATGGAATAGATACGGCTATATATTATATATATATACATGGGTATGATGAGTTGTTATGGGTTGTATTATAACGTGTTTTCCCGTGGGAATGAGATAATCTCCCGCGGTAAAAAGTAGTCTATGTCATTCTTTAGCCTACCAACTATCCCCACACCAAAAATCACGCCAATCCGGGATTCTTTTTCGGCGTGAAAGAAGGACAAACAAACAAACAAATAAACAAGCAAGCAAGCAAGCAAGCAAACACACTTTTACATTTATAATATTATATATGGATATATATTTGTCTACATGAATTCTAAAGAATACATAACATTGATAAGTAGGTAGAAAAATTGATAAAATTGATAAATTAGAACTTCTTCCTTGGAAGTCAGTTAAACGTAATGTTTATAATGAATAAAGTCACATCAATAAACCTAAATGTAAATATCATAAATGAAAAATAAAATCACTAAAGATTGCTAAAAATATACCTTTTTATTTATATAAAAAGTTTAATACATACGAGTATATAGCACTCGAAAATGAAATGTTATTGTACGGCAAAGTTAGTTTTTGCTAACATAAATAAAATAAACTTAATTAAAGCTATGTAGCTTTGGGATTGTATATATAGCTGTGAAATTAGTTTTTACCAAAGTGCTGTTTCAAAAATATTGTATTTTCTTCATTTTTATTTTGTATTTTAATTGAGACTACTAATCAAAATTATTATAAAACTAGCGACTCACCCTCGCTTCGCTCAGGTTCGTCCCTAGGTACGTTTTAACGGTTAGTATGAAAAAGATAGACTATATATTACATAAGTGCATATATACATAGGTATGAGGAGTTGTTGTGGGTTATATTATAACGTGTTTTTCCGTGAGAATGAAATAATTTCACGCGATAAAAAGTAGCCTATGTCACTCTTCAGCTCTCCAACTATCTCCACCCAAAAATTTACCTCTAATCCGTTTTGAATGTGTTTTGACGTGAAAGAAGGACAAATAAACCAACAAACACACTTTCACATTTTTAATATTAGTATGGATGCCAAATAAGCTAAAATTTTAAGGCCCTTGTAACAAATTCTCAGCTATGAAAATTGCAATAAAAAATGAATAAATAAAGTGGTTGTCTATAAAATTGTAAAACTTCTTTGAAACAACAAAAACACTGCCAACTTCTCAACTCAGGATTGTTAATGTAAACTTAACAAAAAACCAAACAACTATATTAACCCAACCCGGACTCGAATTGAAGACCTCCAGATCTTTCACCTACATGTCAACCACTAAACCAACTAGGCAGTTAATCTGACAGTAAGTTTATAACGGAATTCTAAGATACTATCAAAAGTTTTTGGACAAAAATTAATGTTAGTAATAAAATGTTTTCCAAGTTTTCCAACTCTCGTTTACAAATGATAGCGTCGAGTCCATCCCTGCATAGACAAATCTCTAGATACATACTCATACATATATGTAATATAGGATCGGGTGTATTGCCTGGAGCTCTTCCAAAACGAGAAATAGGTACTATTGGTATTATCGACTGTATTATTGTAAAGTAGATATCTGGACCGCTATGGTTTAATTTATCCCATAAGCACAGTTTGCCAGGTCAAAGGTTACAGATTCTATTTTCAGACGAGCAAAATTCTAAATTAACTAAGCGATGTGACAAGCTATATTTTATATTATCATTTATTATATAACAAGAAGGAAACGACATTCGTTTGTAAACACGTCAATTGAGAACGTCTAGTCTTATATAGCTAATTTTGTTGAAATGTTCATAATCCGAATAAGGCTTTTAGGAAAAAACTTAGGAAAAGCTACCCGGAAAGTTGGAAAAATCGAGAAAGTAAACGTTTTCACACAACTCTTATATGACCTCAAAGATCATAAATTTTCCTGAAATTGGGGCGGAATAAAATATTTTTCTAATAATTTCAAAGTTTGGAAATTCTATATATTTATGTACCTCTATACTTTTAAAGTGACTATATTATATGTATGTATATACATTACTAATATTATAAAGCTGAAGAGTTTGTTTGTTTGTTTGTTTGGTTGAACGCGCTAATCTCAGGAAGTACTAATCCGATTAGAAAAATTCTTTTTGCATTAGATAGCCCGTTAACTGAGGAAGGCTATAGGGTATATATCATCCCGGAAAAATGTACGATTCCCGTGGGATAGATTTATTTATATCTAGGGACGAACCCGAAGCAAAGCGAGGGTGAGTCGCTAGTACATTTATAAAACAGCAATAATACTCCTATTTTCATAAAATCTAAAATGTACGACAAAACCATGAACAAATTTTGTCTGTTTATAAATAGCCACAGAAACCACACAATATAATCTCAAATAAATTCATATTTATTAAGCCAGCTGTGCTATTCTGGAAGAAGTCCAAATAAGGAACAATAGGTATAGGTAGAAAATAATAAATTGTATCTAGCTTATCGTTCAAATGTAGACAGATTGTGTTGTCAGCGTTTTGATACTCATTATCTTCTAAATATTACCTCTATAACATTTATTACATTATTAAACTACAAATATTACTATCTATATATGTATGTATTTAACCCTTTTTCACGTCCCACTTCTGCTGGGCAGGGTCATCCTCTCAATGCGAGGTGGATCAAGCTATAGCCCACCACGCTGGTCAAGTGCCGGTTGGCTGGACTGCACAAGTCTTTCAAGAACTTGCTGGGTTCTCTCAGACATGCAGGCTATTTATATATATGTATGTTTTATTAGGTGAAATACCTGTACTTATTAACTTAATAATCATGAAGTCTCAGGAAGTATATATAAATACTGAACTTTAAAGGCAGGTAGATGCCTCATAGAGAGTACAAGTAGGTAACCGCAAAATATATATAAATAGAATTCAACTATCTACTAAATTAAGCAAACTTTAACTTAATTTAATAATAATAAAATAATAAATAAATACGTTGGGACATTAACACACAGCACCATCTAGTTCCATGGTAAGCTAAGAGGCCTGTGTTATGGATACCAGGTAGTTGATACACTGCACATATATAACTTTAAATACATACGTATGATAAATATAAATGCCCCCAGCGGGAATCGAACCCACGACCGCTGGCACAGGAAGTACGGACACTACAAACTGAGCCAAACGTGTCGTCAATTATTTGTCGATAGCTACTAAAATAAGTATTAAACAAAAGAAAGAAAATCAGTTGACGAACAGAGAAGAAAAAAGTACTGAATTGTCTTTACCTATTAATATATAGATAAATAGTTCAATGAAGAATTAGTTAGTCGTAGTTTTTACTTGAAATATTTAGTATAATAGATGCCGATTTAAAATGCCGTAAGGTACTTTCTTCTCAGTAAATTAAATAACTTTTATGAGATATATTTTAAAAAAATCTCTAAGAAACTACGTATTATTAGCGACTTATTATTCTTAAGCTTCATGAAAAGAAATCTAAATACAATAGTAGGAAAGCCACAAACTTTCACCTCATACAGAGATTGTATCGAAAATCACAATATAATTATGGCTATATTTGTTACATAATGTTTCCGTGACGCCTGCAATCTGGCATTGATTTTATCAGACTCCATTTTAAAACTTTTCTCTATGAACATTTACAGACGTCGAGTAGAAATGTGTAGGGAAGTCAAATTTCGTGTTTGGTTTAAAATTTAAATGTTTGGAAAACATCATGTTTGTTTGTGTGTCTGGCATTTGTTAAAATTATTTAAAACACATTTAATCGACCAATCTTCGTATCTTCTCTGTAGGCACAAATGGCAGAACGGTTTAAAAAAATGTAGCACACAGATTGAATAGGGCATATGATTGTGAGTAATAGAGTTTGCTGAAAGGTGGCGCTACCTGTATATGGTGTGTCTATACAGATAGATAAAAATTGAAGTGTCTGTCTGCAATGTTAAAATAACCGCTTTATACTAAATGCATATGGAATTATATACGGTACGTAAAAGACAAACACAATTTTTAAATTTTTTGTCTGTCTGTCTGGGTGTTTCGGCTAATCTCCGAAATGGCTGGACCAATTTGAACGGGACTTTCAATGACAGATAGCTGATATTATAAGGAGTAACTTAGGCTACTTTTATTTTAGAAAAAGAATTAGGGTATCGCTCAAGAAAATTAAAACGTACCTAGAGACGCACCCGAGCGAATCGAGGGTCAACCGCTAGTTATAAATAAAAAAGGCACTCACGTATACGAGCGAAGCGAAGCTAAGTTGCTATTTTTTTGAACAAAACGTGTATTTGAAGATATCGTGACATATCTTGTACATATACAATATTACACATTGATTACTCTTGATATATTTTCACGTACGCAGCATCAAAGGGTCCACAAATGAAATCATAAGCCTGGGTAAGGGTTGACCTGATAAACAAAACATTTGACCTCGGCAGGTGATAACTTATTTAAAGCTGATTTTGACCCGGGATAATATTAACTGTGTGAAGTGGTCTGTGTGAAACATGGTGTAGACTGTAGTCTTGTTTTTGCCTATACATTAATTTTAATATAGTCTGTTTTAGATATGTTTATTTCATTTATGAATATTTATGAAAAAAAAAATAACTTCAAAGTAATTAAGGCTATAGTAAATTAGTTTGATTTCCTACATTGTGTTGCAAGGAGACGTACGTACATACTTTGGTGCCAATTTTCAAGTTTTTTGAATTCATTTTGTTATTTTGTGGGTAGGCTGTCTGTAACAACTATATTATACCTTTGAGACATCTAACACCTTAGTCTCTCCCGTGACCATGATTGATGTAAAGCAATCGAAACGTCGGGAATCAAAAATCAACATAAATCCGCGAAAAAATCCGAAAAGATACTTTTATTTAAGAGACGTATCACTTTTCATTTTCACTTATATCTTGTTAATTTTAACAAAATATTCCATATATAGGGTAAAGCAACCAATTTATACATTTTTACGATGTTAAAACAAATCGTATTAATACATATGTATTTTATTGCTATTGCTGTACAGTTATTTGCTATTTTTTGTTATCATTAAGAATAGATTTATATTTAATAATACTTTAATTAAGTACGTAATTATAATCTAATATAGTATGGAAAATGTATTATCCCAACATATGAAAAAATCTGCATGTCTTTACGCAATAACAACATTCATACAAATGGATCATACGAAAAAAATGTAGTCTTTTAAAACAAAAATTATGACTTCTTTTTGTCCGTAGCGCGGCTCCTCGGTACGTCGCCCAATGGTAATTCAGGATATAAACTATCTCTAATTAGAATTACACTCAAAAATTGTTAAGCCGTTACGTTAATAAATAAATAAATAAATATGTCGGGACATTACATAGGAAACACACGTACTCACAAACTTTTACATATATAATATAGTGTGATGTACAGTCATTGACCTTACTGTCTACACGTTTCGCTTGCAGTTAGCTAATGTAATAATTTTATAATATGACTTTTATGTTCTTGTACTTATTTTTAGTTTTAATATCACAATAATAGTTCAGTATATGCATCTTATAAGAACGGCTATTTCGGTACTCGTAAAATATCGCTGCTTATATAATTTACTCTAGAAAAAAATATATCTATCCCACGGGAACCGTACATTTTTCCGGGATATAAATAGTAGCCTATGTGCTATTACAGACTATAATCTATCTCTGTGCCAAATTTCATTCAGATCCGTTAAGCCGTTCTGGCGTTTTTAAGTAACAAACATCCAAACAATCAAACATCCATTTAAACTCACTTTTATAATATAGTAAGATATATAATATAGGTAGAGATATAGATATATAATATAAATATATAGTATAGATATATAATATAGGTAGGTATGAAGTTATAAAGGTTTTTTGATTTGAGAAATGTTTGTAATACAGAGTACTAAATGTATTATCTATCTATATAAATAAAAATGAATAATCAAAATGTATGTACGCGCATAAATTCCGATCGATTGCTACAAATTGGATAATTCTTTTTTTTGTGTTTGTTATTGTCAGGACAAGCTTTGTATAGAAGAAAATTAAAAGAAAATTGTTGTTTACTAAAATAATATTTTTTTAAATCTCATGATATGAAAAGTGAGTGAAATAGTTTTCATCCCGGAAATCATCCCTCAAGAGGGTGAGAATGGGGATGAAAGTTTGTATGGGGAAGCAAGTTAGGGAAAATCTTACTGAAATAGATAATTATTATCGATACAGGGGCCAAATCTTAAGTTTTTAGATTTTTTCACTATCCGTCTGGGAACGCATCACGAGAAAACCACTGGACAGATTTTGATGAAATTTGGTATGATGATAGTTGGTTATCCGGGTCAACATATAGGATACTTTTTACTGCGGAAAAATATCACATCTCTGAGAAATCTATACTAATCGTTAAAACGTATCGACGGGACGAGCCCCAGCGGAGCGAGGGCGAGTCGCTAGTATTCTATAAATGAAATCCGTGATATAATAAACTATATACTAACTCACTATTGCATTCTGAAAATTAGATTAACGAGACTCGTTATATATAATTGTATAAGTAATTATGTTTAGAAAGAAAACTATACTACTTGTTAATTAAGATATATATATATATATATATATATATATATATATATATATATATATATATATATATATATATATATATATATATATATTTGCATTTAACTATTAATAGTTTATTATATTTAATTTTAAAATGTTCAAAAATATTCTAGCGTTTCGTAAAAAAATAAATAAGACTGTTTCAAACTTATGATTTAATATACCATATAAATAAGCGACTATTATATATTGTGACACGTTAATACGACAAGATTCTAAAATGAATACTAACTACTCGATTGAATTCAACAAGTCAAATTGATGGATGACAAAACAGACGGCGAATCACATTCACAACGATATGCTTTTGTTTCACTAAAACATTAGTACCGCCTATTACACTATAGTAATTATACTATTATTTATAAATTTTATATATTTCTATATATAATACCTGGTACTTTAAACGTTTTCACTATTTTGCTACAGTAATCTACACTCATTAAAGTTTCCGCTACATTATTTAGCGTAACGTAAATAGACGCGTTAAAATACAACCTTTTTTTGCACAAAATCACTAACTTTACTACGGAAGGCTTAAAATACGCCAGTTAACCTAAACTAGTACTACACACGGCGTTATTCTTGAATCATAACACGGTAGTAACAACTGTATACTATAAAATAGCACTATTGGATCAAATATTAGATGAAAATCTGAAGCAAATTGATTTATATAGCACAATATTTGATACACAATAAACTCACGCTTATAAAAAACACTAAAATGATATGTCTGTTCCAGGCAACGCGTGTTGCCGGTAGGGCGGGCGGGCAACGACTGCCCCTCCCGCCCAAATAGGTTAACGATCATACGATAACAACGTCTTGCCTTAGACCCTCGAGTACCTGTACTTTTAAATATATCATACATTTGTGACTGTTATTAATTAAAACATTATAATGTTGACGGCTGAAGTTTAAAATAAATTTTCTTATTTTAAGTTATAATTATCCCTTTCTCATAATTAATATATTGTTATATAAAATTGTACATTTAATATATTTAAAAACACGGAAAAAATATTTTTTAAGATAAGTAAATGAGTTGTATTTATTTATCATTATAGTCATATATTATTATATATTTTCACTGTATGTATATTATAATAGCAAAATTTCTTTTTTGAATGAATTTTGATTTAACATAAAGAGATGGAAGGTTAGTTTACGCATTATGTGTAATAAAAAACATTATAATTTTGCTATATTTTTAGTATATTTTAAAAATAATTCTTATAGGGCGTCAAATATATTATTGATACACTTTTAGCTTTGATCTCATTACATGCAATAACTCTATTCAGTAAGACATTGTTTGATTATAGATAGATATGACTTGGCAAACGTTGCACCATTAGCGATTATAAACATCTTCTATGATATTAGTTTCGGGCTATTAAATAAATATTTAGTTACTTAAGATTCTTGTTTTGCAGTATTTTTGTCCACACACATAGTTTTTAGTCCTTTTTAACGTCCCACTGCTGGGCACAGGCGTTCCTACAATAAGAGGGAGATCAGGCTATAGCCCACCACTCTAGCCAAGTGCGGGTTGGCGGACTTCACATTTCTACACACCACTACACAGTTTTACACGATATTTTCCTTCCCTGTAAGACTTGTTTATATGCATAAACAAAGGTTTGTGATATTTTAGATAGTGCAGTTTGCTTTTAGTCAATGATTCGAATATTTACTTCTTTTTAAATAAAATCAGTTATAAAACTATATGAGTAATAAAAATTAGCTATAGATATTGAAAAAGAAAACTCTACTACTCATTGATTTAAATATCTTAAGAGATTCATTTTGAACATGTCATCATGTCATGTTATTTTGTTAAAATTTGGTTATATTTAATTTTAAAATGTTCCAAAGTATTCTGGCGTTTCGTAAAAAATAAATAATAAGTATTAAAATGAACTATAGATACATTAATAAGTTTAAGATTTCGAGGCTTACTAAAAACACATTAATAAAAATATTCCCAATTGGGATTGGAACCTGTGATCTCTGAATTTACCACACAAATTTTTAGCATACCTATATTTATAGTATTTACATTTTGTCAACCGACTTCAAATAAAAGAAGTTACTCAGTTCGGGCTACGTTTTAAGATTTTGAAGTTGCTGAATCTTTTTAGTTAAAACTTAGCTATCACATTATCATTATTTTTATCATATTATCACAGACGACATGTTTTGCTTAGTTTGAAGTGACCCTACTTGTTGTGCCAGCGGTCGCGGGTTCGAGTCCCGCTAGGGGCATTCATTTGTGTGACGAGCACGAATGTTTGTACTCCAGTCATGGGTGTTTATATTTATAAAATGTATGTATTTAAAAGTTATATATGTGTAATGTATCAACTATCTGGTATCCATAACACAATCCTCGTAGCTTACCATGGAACTAGATGGTGCTGTGTGTTAATGTCCCAACATATTTATATTTATATATACCACCTTGTTATATACTCTATATATCTTCATCTTCATAAAGCCATTTGGCTTTAATAATTGAAGTAGTGGTTCGAGTGTATATGGCACTAACTTATACATTCAAATCACTAGTACTCGTAGGTACGTGAATCCAGATTTGCGGTGTCACTTGACTGACATGAGTGACGTTAGTGGGCAGTGCATTAGCATTTACGTCTTATACCAGAGAATTTACGTTTTAGTGAAAGTTGGCTGTAATATTTCAATATTTTCAAATGTATAAAATGATTTATAACAAAAAATTATAAGTAATAATAATTTGTTCCTAGCGTTTGTTAATTTTATTTATACTAATATTATAGTTTATTCGGTTGTTTGTTTCAACGCGCGAATCTCAGAAACTACTAATCCGATTTGAAAAATTCTTTTTGAATTAGATAGCTCGTTTATTGAGAAAGTTTATTATCATATAATATATAGTCTATCTATTCCATACTAACCTTTAAAACGTACCTAGGGACATACACGAGTGAAGCAAGGATGAGCTAGTTAGTTATATTACAGTAGTTAAAAGAATATACACGAATGTTTTACATGTCGTAGCAAGAAAACACAATTCATGTAGTTTTAAAACAATCAATTCTCTCTTAAAATCTAAAATTTTAGTATTTTAGCACAGTTTATGAATACCATCATCTGTAAGATGGGGATCAATTCTAGTAATAACTAATACTAGTGTTCGCCCAGTGGCTAAAATTCTACCATAATCATTACTGAAATTTTATTATTATCTATTAAGATAAAACAAAAATTAACCGTTTTCAATTATTTTTTTACTGATAATATTTAAGCTCCTCAATAGCTACCAAACAAAAAAAAAGAAAATCTGTTATCAATCAGAAGAAAAACATACTGAACTGTATTGTCTTTGCCTATTTATATAACTAAATAATGTCCTCCTGACCGATTCCGGCCACGGCGGCCAATCTCATTGAGACTAGCCAACTGCGCAGGAGATATTATAGTGCACAAGTGTACGCGCAGACACAAGTGCACTCTCTATTCCTGTCACTCTCATACTCCGGTGGGACGACTACTCGACACGACCGGTGAGAGTGTCGGCGCAGGACCGACGGCTTTACGTGCTCTCCGAGGCACGGGGGTGAAACACCGCCAACTTCCCAACTCCGGGCTGTTACTGAGGCTTACTATACAGAAAGACTCAATAACTAAACTTGGCCCGACCCGGGACTCGAACCCAGGACCTCAGGATGTGCAGCCGTACATGCTAGCCACTACCTACCTACACTATATATAACTAAATATAAATGTGACGATAGGGGTACAAAAATCCATACTAATACTATGTGAAAGTTTGTCATGTTGGATGAATGGATGTTTGTTATCCTTTCATTATCCTTTCACGTTACAACGATTGAACGGATCTGGATGAAATTTGACACAGAGATAGATTATAGTCTGGAATAGCACATAGGTAACTTTTATCCCGGAAAAAGTACAGTTCCCGTGGGATAGACTCATTTTTGTTTATTACCTGAGACGAATCCGAAGCGAAGCAAGGGTGAGTCGCTAGTAATACATAATTTGAATAGTATTACCCATAAGAGATTCACTAAAATACAAAGCATTAAATATACAACAATAATAAAATAGTTAATTCCGAAAACATTCATTAAAATTTTTAATAAAAAAGTGTATTTTTAGAACAAAAACTAGTGATTGAAGTAAAGTGTTATAGTATAATGCACAGTGTTCAATGGCGTATGGTCACCATCGCTGTTCATATTGACACGGCCGCGCCTGTAGAATGTAGTGAAGAGAAATAACCGTTTTTATCGATATAATAATTTAAATAAAATACTATATTGTTGTTGGTATTTGATATTTTTCATATTATTAGTTTTCTTTACAACAAATATTGTATAAAGACTAACTGTTTTTCTCCAATTACTTATTAATTTGTTTAAATATTACTCATTTTTTGGTCTCGTATATCATTTCGTTATCAGCTCTTTAACATATAGATTAAAATATTAGAATATATTTCAAAATAATGATACATAAATATGATACAAAACATTCTTTTGAATGAAAATTCTTAAAAATTAAATAAAATATTTAAATATCAATAAATTATATAAATAGTAAATATCTTTCATTCATCTATTAAGGCTGTGGTACCAGCCAACGGCCTTGAGGATCTGGGCGGAGCTTGTCATTTTCCCCGCGTGACTCGCGTTCCCCCCGCTACATTTTTACGCACGCATTTTATTTATTATCAGGCCGCTAGACCACAGAATAAATAATAGTCTACGCTAGATGCACTCTGTAGATACTTCTTAGGTAGGTACGTCGGCGGCCGGCAAGTGGCTTACCTACTTACTATTGTTTTTATTTAGTCTATACTATAATAAAGCAGTAACTTAGCGAAATCTGTACATTAAATATTTTTTTAAAACAATGAATGTAACGTATTATGTATACGATATAGACCCCAAAACAATAGTTATTAAAATTTTTGTCTGTTTGTCTGTTTGTCTGTTTGTCTGTTTGTCTGTACGCGTTTCACGCAAAAAGTAATGAATCGATTTCAACGAAATTTTGTGAACTGATAACTTATTACTCGGATCAACATTTAGGATAACTTTTACTTTTGGAAAATCTTTGTTTCCCGCGGGAAATCGCAATAACTGGTTTTATCGAGTCCTCCTTAGGAACCCTCCGCTGGCTAAACCTAAAGACATACATCAAAACAATGTACTAAAAAATTGTAGATCTTGAAAAGGCCAACAGAAATATCTACAACAGTATATGTCTATCTCTCAAGGTACACTCGCAATACCTATTCTTATCTATACTTATAGCAAAACTAACTTAGTTAAATCGATGTGCGCGTTTCACGCAAAAAGTACTGAACCGATTTCAATTAAATTTTGTATAGTGATAGCTTATCACTCGAGTCAACATTTAGGATACCTTTTACTACAGGCACATTTTTCGTTCCCGCGGGAAAACGCAATGACTGGTTCTATCGAGTCGTCCTTAGAAGTTTATATGGCTAACGCTGGCTGAACCTTAAGAGATACATCAAAACAATGTACTAGAAAATTGTAGGTCTTAAAAAGTTCTACAGAAAAGTTCTCAACAATATATGTCTATCTCCTAAAGTACACTCGCTATAACTATTTTTATTAAATGATATTACTGTTTTCTTATACGAGTACGTTATCTATACTATAATAAAGCAGTAACTTAGCGAAATGTGTACATTAAATATTTTTTTAAAACAAACTATAATAAAGCAGTAACTTAGCGAAATCTGTACATTAAATATTTTTTTAAAACAATGAATGTAACGTATTATGTATACGATATAGACCCCAAAACAATAGTTATTAAAATTTTTGTCTGTTTGTCTGTTTGTCTGTTTGTCTGTTTGTCTGTACGCGTTTCACGCAAAAAGTAATGAACCGATTTCAACGAAATTTTGTGAACTGATAACTTATTACTCGGATCAACATTTAGGATAACTTTTACTTTTGGAAAATCTTTGTTTCCCGCGGGAAATCGCAATAACTGGTTTTATCGAGTCCTCCTTAGGAACCCTCCGCTGGCTAAACCTAAAGACATACATCAAAACAATGTACTAAAAAATTGTAGATCTTGAAAAGGCCAACAGAAATATCTACAACAGTATATGTCTATCTCTCAAGGTACACTCGCAATACCTATTCTTATCTATACTTATAGCAAAACTAACTTAGTTAAATCGATGTGCGCGTTTCACGCAAAAAGTACTGAACCGATTTCAATTAAATTTTGTATAGTGATAGCTTATCACTCGAGTCAACATTTAGGATACCTTTTACTACAGGCACATTTTTCGTTCCCGCGGGAAAACGCAATGACTGGTTCTATCGAGTCGTCCTTAGAAGTTTATATGGCTAACGCTGGCTGAACCTTAAGAGATACATCAAAACAATGTACTAGAAAATTGTAGGTCTTAAAAAGTTCTACAGAAAAGTTCTCAACAATATATGTCTATCTCCTAAAGTACACTCGCTATAACTATTTTTATTAAATGATATTACTGTTTTCTTATACGAGTACGTTATCTATACTATAATAAAGCAGTAACTTAGCGAAATGTGTACATTAAATATTTTTTTAAAACAAACTATAATAAAGCAGTAACTTAGCGAAATCTGTACATTAAATATTTTTTTAAAACAATGAATGTAACGTATTATGTATACGATATAGACCCCAAAACAATAGTTATTAAAAATTTTGTCTGTTTGTCTGTTTGTCTGTTTGTCTGTTTGTCTGTACGCGTTTCACGCAAAAAGTAATGAACCGATTTCAACGAAATTTTGTGAACTGATAACTTATTACTCGGGTCAACATTTAGGATAACTTTTACTTTTGGAAAATCTTTGTTTCCCGCGGGAAATCGCAATAACTGGTTTTATCGAGTCCTCCTTAGGAACCCTCCGCTGGCTAAACCTAAAGACATACATCAGAACAATGTACTAAAAAATTGTAGATCTTGAAAAGGCCAACAGAAATATCTACAACAGTATATGTCTATCTCTCAAGGTACACTCGCAATACCTATTCTTATCAATACTTATAGCAAAACTAACTTAGTTAAATCGATGTGCGCGTTTCACGCAAAAAGTACTGAACCGATTTCAATTAAATTTTGTATAGTGATAGCTTATCACTCGAGTCAACATTTAGGATACCTTTTACTACAGGCACATTTTTCGTTCCCGCGGGAAAACCCAATGACTGGTTCTATCGAGTCGTCCTTAGAAGTTTATATGGCTAACGCTGGCTGAACCTTAAGAGATACATCAAAACAATGTACTAGAAAATTGTAGGTCTTAAAAAGTTATACAGGGAAGTTCGCAATATTATATGTCTATCACATAAAGGTACACTCGCAATTACTATTTTTATTCACTACTCGCGACTCACAGGCTGACCTATCAACGTTTAGCTCAGTTCAGCAGTGAAACGTAACTAGGGACGAACCCGAGCGAAGCGAGGGTGAGTCGCTAGTTTAAAATAATTACGCCATTGTATAAAAACTTAAAAAAAACTTAAAAAAAAATAAATAAAAACCGACTTCCAGGCACAGAAAAGTAAAAAATAACTAAACGGGGGTTTTCATTTAGAATAGATACCTAATCAGATATTTTCGAAGTCGGTGTGCTTTGATTTGTATTGGCTGGCACCGACTTCGAAAATATCTGATTAGGTATCTATTCTAAATGAAAACCCCCGTTTAGTTATTTTTTACTTTTCTGTGCCTGGAAGTCGGTTTTTATTTTTTTTTTAAAGTTTTTATTTTTCCATTTTTGGTGTAGACGTAATAAGCAGGTAATATGTAAGAAGAAAGATTTTTAAAAATATATTCGATTAAGCCATTTATTCAGACCCCTAATGACACTCACAACCCACCTAGGTGTAAAGTTCTCATCCATACAAATTAATCAAGCCCAAACACCAGGTAATTGCTGTAAATCGTTGAGGAGTTTCCTCGACTGTCTTTCGGTTCCATCATCAGATCGACTACAGACCTTCATTAAATAGTAGTGCTTTAAAATACTTAATGAAAAAAAAATAACAAGCGCACTAGTCGCCACTATGATTTTCGAAGGTTTCCCTCGATTTCTCTAAGATGCCATCATCAGATCCTGAATTTTTATTATGGTACCACCCTTGAGATATCTCCTTTCAAACAAAAAAAGAATCATTAAAATCGGTTCATGAACGACGAAGCAATCCGCGAACATACATAAAATTACACCCACGTAAACAAAAATTTTTATATATTTTTTTTCATAAAATGAAAACTACTGGGCCAAACTATGTTAAATTTTTATGGGACCACATGGCAACTATTCCGCATCAAACAAAAGAAGAATCACGTAAATCGGATCATAAATCTCAGAGTAATCGATGTACATACATAAAAAAAAACCAATCGAATTGATAACCTCCTCCTTTTGGAAGTCGGTTAAAAAAAGAAATAGGAACATAGGTCTGTCGTCCAGTATTGCATGAGCGGCACTGAGTTGGATGGGCGGGGACGGCGCCGACGCGTCCGTCGCACCGCGCAGGGACCCCTCAGTTGCTTGGAAGTAAAAGCCGTAAGCGCCAAAACTATTTCTTTAAATTTAGAAAGTAATATTAAAGTAATATTTATTTATATCTTGGTGCAATGAAAGCACTGACTTTGAAATATTTTTCAATGTAAGTTTCTAGTTAATAAGTTATATATGGCCAAAGAAGAAGGCAAAAATAAGACAAAATAAAGGTGTTTTATATATTTCTTTTCGTATAAGAAAACTTAAATAATTAAATTTCTACTTTGGAACGTTTGTTCAAACTGAAATGAAAAATCACGTAAAAAAGTATGAGAGTTCTAGCATTTATATTTGAAAGGCAGTATGATCTCAAAGATCCCGAAAAAGTTGTTTTTTTCGAGAGTGCAGCCTTAAGACAAAAACTATACAAATAATAATAAAAAGTCACATCACTAAGCAACGCCCCGTCTACACGACTCTTATCTCTACAGCCCTCCGTAGCGCTACGCATCTACGAACCCTCTACGCGTAACTTGGGGGGACTTAAAACCATACTGATTCTAAGCGTTAAAACGAGAATGCTCCACTTTTCCTTTTTGATAATCGATTTTTATTTATTTTTTACTAACAGTTTGTAGAATCTATATAAAAATAGGCAAAGACAAATCAGTTCAAAAACCTTCTTCTCTTTTTATCAATCGATTTCCTTCTTTTTATTTACTAGCAACTGATAAGTTTAGTATTATCAATAAAGAAAACAGTAATTTAATTTTTTTTTTTTCATATACATGAATAAATTCGACTCATATGTTTTCCTCAAATTTTCAATAATAATTATATAAAACAATAGTATTCTTAAAAACCTACAAATAATTGTTTCATATATATATATATATATATATATATATATATATATATATATATATATATATATATATATATATATTTGTCATTCGTAGAACATATAGTACGTTCATATTATGTTGTTCAATTTACTAAAACGTTCACAATATGCATTTATAGTATTATGAAAGTGTTAAGCTTATGGGTAACAAAATCAATTTCACTCGAATATATCACGAGTTTTGTATGAGATATGATATGAGAATATTAGAAGTTTAGTAAACAGTGGTTTGTGATTCTCACAATCGAAACTCACTGGTAACATGCTCGATTGGAAAACTAACTTGAAAGTTATGATTATATAGTTTCAAGGGAAGTTTATGATTGGTTTATCATATTAATGTATGTTAGGTAAAAATAAAATATTGAATAGTTCATAGTTATTGAGAATGTTAGTGTTATCAGTAAAAAAAAATGAAACGATTAGAGTAAATGATGTTATAGTCGAATTCTAGTCTATACTAATATTATAAGGAGGTCAAGTTTGTGAGTTTGTAACGTTGTAGGGGATAATCTCTGGATCTACTGAACCGATTTAGATGAAATTTGGAAGCAAGCTAGGGACGAAACCGAGCGAAGCGAGGGTGAGTCGCTAGTCTTCTATAAATACATAATTATATTGATAATAACCTTAAATTTATTTATTTGATTAGAAGATAGTTTGAGACCCTGGGAAGGACATAGGCTACTTTTTATTCCGGAAATCATCCCTTCAGAGGGTGAAAATAGGGATGAATATATGTAGTAATATACAGATTATAAACTTTTCAAATAACCGAAGTTATCCACTCCAATAATCGCACTCGTACATCAAATCACTTTAACTCAATGTCAAAAAACTGCGAAATCGATGGAAATCCAATAATTGAGTCGACATACAACGTTAGTTTTAGCACGGATGAAGGCACTTTTAGCTATTTAATTTTTAACAGAATTCACATTTATTTTGGATAGCTTTAGCTTTGCAAAATGATAAAATGTTAGTTTTATGTTGTATTTGGCATGAAATATTACAAAGTAAAGTAAAAAAATAATGTATTAATAAATAATGTATATTACTAATGTATATACACTACGAAAATATATAATCTGATACATATATGTAGATAAATAAAATTGAAGTGTCTGTTTATCATGTCGAAATAACAGCTTTTTACTAAATACATATAAAAATACTTACGATACTTATAAGAAAAACATAATTTTCAAAATATTTGTCTGTCTATTTCCCTCCGAAACGACTGGACCGACTTTGACGTGACTTTCACGGGCAGATAGCTGATATTATAAGAAGTAACTTAAGCTACTTTTATTTTAGAAAAAGAATTAGAGTTCCGGTCATAAAAGTTAAAACGTGCACCCGAGCGACGCGAGGGTACTTCCTGTTTTATTTTATACTAGCGACTTACCCTTTCATTGCATGGGTGTGTCTCTAGGTGCCAAGCAGTAGCATATGTGTTACTCTAGATCAAAATCTATCTTCTATGTTACATTCAAATCCATCCAGCTATTTTAGAGTGATGGAGTAACAAACATACACTTATACATTCAAACTTTCGCAATTATAATAGTAATTCAATTAAAGCACTAATAGAAATATAAAAGCTGTGTTAAGCTTAAATACATGATTTAATTCAATTCTTAAGTTCAATGGCTTCTAGTAGTGCCGTTTGGGCACCATTTACTTCGCCAATGTTGCGTAGAATGGAGAAGACCCGTTATATATAGAATGACCGGTATAAAATAGAGATATCAAAATATCACACCTGGAATACTTAATGATAGATGCCAAGACAGTTGTCAACGTATGACAATCAAAGACAAGGATAGCTAATAGTAAATTGTCATAGGTGGAAGAGAGATGGAAAACTTTTCAGATCGTACTTTATTGTACTTTTCAACATAACGAATGGGGAATTCGAAAAAAAAAATTACCTAAAGCCATTTGGGAAAATAATGTAGTAAAAGGGAGGGTTGGTATGGTACATATACCTATGTATGTACATAGGTATATGTACCTATGTACATTTTACAAACGTTTAGACATTTTAAGATAACATTTAAGTTATAACAGTATTTTGATACTTTCCATTGCTTTAATTTACCAAACTTCATTATTTTGTTCAATTATAACAGCATAAATTATCATATTACGCAAAAGTTTACTCAGGGAAATAAATCAATAGCACAGACTAACTTTCGAATTTAATTACACCCCCTTACCGCAAAGTAAGGTGTATCTTTATTTTTAAGGGTGCAAATGAAATTAGAATTAAGGTATGAACTAGCTCTGTACAGCGGCTTTGCCTGCCATTTTGTATTATTTACTCATGGCGGGCTCATTATCGTCCGGAAATCCAGCCGGGCGTGAAATAAAAAGGTACACTGGTATGTGACTCGCTTCAGCAGTGTATCATGCAGCATGTTCCTGGTACTTTCATGATAACAGAGAGGACCGTGGGAGCAACCCTTTGGTTATGGTTCTGTCTGCCTCGGAAAGCCAGCCGTCGGGGCTCAAAGACGGGAGAGGTTCCGTTGGGTTTTAGTGGGTAGTATTGGCTTTTCTAGCCGGTACAGTGAGACCATATAACCACTTTTATGTATGCAGATGGTATGCGTAAAGACATTTTCCAACGTAAAGAAAGAAAGAGATGGTCAAAATTTCAACCCATTAGAAATCAGTAATGGTAGCTTATCATATCTATATACATAGATTTTTGGCTTCTACGTTAGCTTAGCTACTTAAGCATAGTACCTATTTTGTATAATTTTATCATTCATGGACAGTTATTAACCGTACCGTACTTAAAACGGAAGTCATGATGGTTGGGTACAACTTTATGTACACATGAGTATATATGAGTACATATTGGGTAAGAGTTATTCTATAATAAAAATATATTTAGGAATTACGTATCGAAACAGGCCAGCAGTTATCCCATAGATGTTGAGCATCATAAAATTTTACCATAAAATGGATATAACCTGAACCTCATAATGGCTAATATACAGCAGTTATCGTTTTATTTATTAGATCACTAGGTATCTGCTCTTGCTTCGCTTTTTCATGATATCACTGTTATGAGTTTGAGTTAAAAGATTATTTAATACTTTGTTAGATTTACGCGAATATTTGACATTTTAAATAAAACTATCTTTTCGGATTATTTCGCGGATTTATTTTGATTTTTAGTTCCCGACGTTTCGAATGCTGTAATCATGGTCACGGGCAAGACAGTCTCCAAAAATCAAAATAAATCCGCAAAATCTCAAAAAAAAATCTTAAAGGCGTTATATGTATACTTGTTACAGACAGTGCCTACCCACATTTTTACAAAAATGATTTTAAAAATTCAAAAATGGCACCGTAGCAGAGTACCCTACAATATTTGTTGATTTTAATTCTAAACATTTTTTAAAATTTTAATAAGCATTATAATGAAATATTATTTGTTTAATTTTGGTTGTTATTATTATAAACTAGCTCACCTGATAGACCTCGTTCTGTCAAATCAAGTGCGTAGCAGGCCTGATTAGAAAAATGATTTTTTTACATTTTTCCAGGCATTTTTTTCAATTTTTCTCTTAATAAAAACCTTCATCGGACTTTAGCGATTATTTGAATAAAACAAAATAACCGAATTAATCTAGTAGTTCTCAAATTTTCCGCTTAGCAACACATTTAGCTATTCATTTTTATTTATATAGAAGATATTACAATTTTTTTTAAAACTGAAAGATTATTTTTTGGACGTCTCCTAAGTTGTATCTAGTACATTAATATTTTTGATGAAAGTATCTTTGTCGTGGTTTTATTTTGCGTCTGTTCCGTGACCATGTTTGCTATAAAGCATTCGAAATGTCGAGAATAAAAATTAAAAATAAAACTACGACAAAATCCGAAAAGACAGTTTCATTTAAAATGTCAAATATTCGGGTAAATCTAACAAAGTATTTCTACATTAATAAATCATTAAAATCGATTCACCATTTACAAAGACATCATGTATTTGTATATCTATACATATGATAAAATTCTGAGTTGAATCTGTACATTTAATATTTTTGGAAAATCTTATTGAAATAGTCATTATTATCGATACAGAGGCCGAATCTACAGTTTTTTGAATTTTTGTCTGTCCGTATGTGACCACATCACGAAAAAACCACTGGAGCGATTTTGATGAAATTTAAATGATGATGATAGTTATCCGGGTCAACATAAAGGATACTTTTTACTACGGAAATATATCTCATATCTGAGAAATTTATACTGAACATAAGTAGGGACGCTAGTAATGCTATAACAATACACTTTTTATATTAGTAAATATTTAGTAATATGTGTGTTTGTTGAGTTGTCATTTTTTACACGGCAACGAATAAACGAGATCGAAGTGATTTTTTAGATAGAAAAATGTACGAGCTAGAGTGACATGCAGTATGTACTTTTTACCTTGACGTAACAAATCCCTGTGGGATGTTAGTATGTTATATAAAGGTACTGTAGAAAAGCTAGCATGGTTTCGTTAAGTTTAGGACCGTATTTACTTGAATATGTGTTCCCCTTGATATGGTTGTTCAGTTTTGCAGTGGGTTTTATCGAGTTTTACCAGATTAATTCACAAATATCATTATACCTACAACCTTCTAAGTATGAATATAAATAATAGCCTAAAACTTTTCTAGATAATGCATCTTTCTATTGGCGAAAGCTGTATTAAAATCAATACAGTAGTATATGAGAAAAGCGAACCAACACAAGCTCAACTTTAATTTATTATTCGTAGTAAAGAGTCTAAATTTGTCTATGGGGGAGCTTAGTAGTTTCCTTTAATTCAGTCAGCGTGAAGTCAGCTGTGAAAGTAAAATAAAGGTTTTAGTGGGTAGCACCATTTTTATTTTCCACATAGCAACCTGTATGTTGATTAATAGGCAAGAGAAGTACTTTTTTAAATAAATAAATAAATATGTTGGGACATTAACACACAGCACCATCTAGTTCCATTGTAAGCTAGAAGGCTTGTGTTGTGGATACCAGATAGTTGATACACTACACATATATAACTTTAAATACATAAATATTATAAATATAAGCACCCACGACTAGAGTACAACCATACAACATACAATGACTGCCCCTAGCGGGCCTCGAACCCGCGACCGTTGGCACAACAAGTAGGGTCACTACAAACTGAGCCAAACGTGACGTCAGTACTTGTATGGGACATACAAATACTGACATACCTTATACGGCACTGAAACGCGATTAAATTTTCTAACTCCACCAGATGGTTATTATATCATAATTTAAATGAAATTATAATTATATTAATTAGGCTTATATTATGAAACGCCCTGAGAGAATTACGCCAAGAGGTAAGTCGTAATGAGGGAGATAAAATAAATGGGCTTTATATGGACGTCATTAGAAGGTTTATTTATTCGAAGGGTAGCTTTATGGTAAGAATCAAGGTTTACATTTCGAGCTTTATATGTGTGAATGGCAATTTTTGAAGTGAAAACTTCTATAGGCAGGTTTCAATGGGGAGTAAATTCATGTAAGTCGTCATCGACATGGTATTTTTTTTTATCACAGTTTGGTAAGGTATTATGTTTGGTATTATATCTAACACTATATGAAAAAGTGTATTTATTACTGTAGGATAATTTCTAGAATTTATTTCTAAATCTACTTTGACTGTCAAAGTTTGAGGTAAGTTCGACATATTTTTTTTCCTCGACACGCCTAAAAGTGATAAAACTAAGAATAGAAAAGACTCTTTTTTTTGACGGCGCCCTGGCCGCTTGACTATGATGCTTATGCCCGAGCGTGCGAAATTTGCGAAAGAAAACCGCATGAATACTCGTATATGCATTTTCCCAGACATAAGACTAATCTAGATCGATTTTTTGCCCCCGCAAACCCTCACATACCAAATTTCAGCGAAATCGTTAAAGCCGTTTCCGAGATATAAATAAATAAATATACAAGAATTGCTCGTTCAAAGGTATTAGATGTAGCCTACAATCCTTCCTCAATAAACGGGCTATCTAATGCAAAAAGATTTTTTCAAATCGGATTAGTTGTTCCTGAGATTAGCGCGTTCAAACAAACAAACAAACAAACTCTACCTCTTTATAATATTAGTTAAGATTATAATCTTTAAAATTAGTTTAACATACAAATTAACTATATATAATTTTTCAGAAAGCACGAAAATAAAATTTTTAAGCATATATGGGATGAGGCCTCACTTGTAAAAACTTGTTATTTTTTTGTTACTAAAAATACACGCTCACGCGTCATCAAGTTCGTATAATTCCATACAATACGCTTGTGTACATATAAATAAAACACTCCTCTGATAGTCATTATTACAAGAAACTTTCTAATATATAAAATTCTCGTGTCACAGTTTTCGTTGCCATACTCCTCCGAAACGGCTTGACCGATTTTGATGAAATTTTTTGTGCTTATCCGGTATCTATGAGAATCGGCCAACATCTATTTTTCATCCCCCTAAATGTTAGGGGTAGTCCACCCCTAAATTTATTTTTTTATTTTTTAGACAAAATTTTTAATTTCTATTTTTTTATGATACAACATACAAAAATACATACAATCCTCAATTTTCACCCTTCTACGATCAGCCCTTATTTTTTAATAGCCATTTTAGTAATTTAATCATTTTTCCTCTCCGGTCGAAAACTGATCAATCGTGATTTAATGCAAGCTAGGGACGAACCCGAGCGAAGCGAGGGTGAGTCGCTAGTATTTTATAAAAATATGACTTTTATATACTATTTTAAAGCAATAGCAAGTTAAGAGTAATTTATAAAGGAGTAAAACAGCGCGAATTCGCAACAATTAATTTCTGAATCGTTTAAAAAGATTAATGGCAACCCCCATAAATCTAGATAGCGAGGGTAGATGAAGGTATGTCTTACAGATGCTCTATCTATTTAACACTTAGAATATTAAACATTTGTAAAACAGTTAGAAAACCCGTTGCCTACAGTACGATGATTTGAGCGTTTCAAACTCTATCTAACAAATTAAAATACTTTCTTAGAATTACGCGACTATTTGACATTTTAAATAAAACTATCTTTTCGGATTTTTTCGAGAATTTATTTTGATTTTTGGTTCCCGACGTTTCGATTGCTTTAAAGCAATCATGGTCACGGGAGAGACTAAGGTGTTAGATGTCTCAAATTATATACTTGTTACAGACAGTGCTCATGTCTGTATTTAAAAAGCAAATAAAAATAATCACTCTACACTTATACTAGCGGCTCACCTTAGCTTCGCTCGGGTTTACTTAGTAAAACAAAAAAAAAATATGCCTCGGGAACCGTATATTTTTCCGGAATAAAAAAAAGCCTAATAAGCTATTTTATATCAACACATAGTATTATTAACACAAAGTATGTGTTATTCCAGATTATAATCTATCTCTGTGCCAATTTTCATCCAGATCCGTTCAGCCATTCTGGCGTGAAAGGGTAACAAACATCCATACATTTTTACAAACTTTCACATTTATAATATTATATAAATACGGATGTACTATAACGACTTAACATCACTTCGCTCGGGCGTGTCCCTAGGTGCCTTATAGCTTACGTATTATTCAAGGTCATGCATTCAGCCCTTTTTAACGCCCCACTGCTGGGTGCGGGCCTCCCTTCAATACGAGGGGGATCAGGCCATAGTCTATCAGGCTGGCCAAGTGCGGGTTGGCGGATTGTATGTCTTTCGAAAACTTACCAGTTTCTCTCACACATGAAGATTTCATCACGATGTTTTTCTTCACCATAAGACAAATGAGAATTATATTGGAAGTGAATCATTTTGATACACAGGAAAATATCAGAGGTATGAGACGCGCTTTGAACCCGCTTCACTCGGTTTCCAAAGCGAGTGCATTACTACTTGGCTACAACTGTCTGTACTGTAGGCGCATGATCAATCGATCAGTACATCAGTAAGTTATGCATATCCATTGGCGAAAATACAAGTACCACAAAAATTTACAAGATGGAGCTAAACGACATTGTCATGCACGACGCTTTTTTAGAAAATACACACATTATATAGGTGTCGATAGATAAACTTAAAAAGCAAAACCTTATTTAAACACAAATTTTAATCCCAATCGTTAGAGCCGTTCCCGAGATACACGAAATAAATGTATGTACATACATTTTTTTACGTGTCATTACGTGTATACATTTTTCCTTTAAGATTATAAGATTATAAATATAAAAAACATCTAGAGTTGCACTAAAGCGAAACTAAGGTATGTCGCTAATCCTTATCTACACATATAATAAAATTCTGAGTCGAACCTGTACATTAAATATATTTTGGAAAATCTTATTGAAATAGTCATTAAAATCGATAAAGAGGCCGAATTCATAGTTTTTAGAATTTTTGTCTGTCTGTCTGTCTGGGAACGCATCACGAGAATAGCACTTGACAGATTTTGATGAAATTCGGTATGATTATAGTTGGTTATCTAGATCAATATATAGGATACTTTTTATCACTGGAAAATATGTCATCTGTGAGAATAATATACTAACCGTTAAAACGTTCCTAGCTCGCTAGTACATGATATATACATATATCATGTCTATACATTACACACTCAAATATATATTTGACAGCCTCTATCGTACAGTGTAACAGCATTTGGGAAAGCGACACATGTTAAGATGTGGATGCTGCATTCTTTACGGCTTTCGTGAATATAAAAATCCGGATACACTTAAAATCCATACATTTTTGTCAAATAAAACTATTCCTTCGAATTTTGCCCTTACGTTACATATCCATAAAAGCTATTATTGCATTCATAGATTTCTTTGTTTTTAGTAAGCATGAATTGTCAGTTAGAACAGCTTAAGCCATTCTGTGGACTTACTGCTTTTATAATAAGAATCAAAATCGTTTATTTTGTCTATTTTTATTGGACGTGTGTTAGCTTTAATACCCCAATCTATTGCTATCAAGAAAATCATAATAAAGCTAAGTGATTCCCGCTCTGATTGCTTTTTGTCTAAATAGACTAATAAACAAATGAAATTACCGTTTTAGACCTTTACTATTACTTTGGTAATCAAAATAATCAATAAAAGATTAAAAATATTACCTGCGTTCAGATACATATATTATGTGTTTTTGATATTAGATAAGAAAATTGGACTATAACAAGTTTAGTCTTCAATAGCAATTAAAATTTAAACGTCGGTGTAATATAAGTACATATAAAAATTAATGAAATAATAATTAATTTAATTATTTTATTTCATCAGAATATTATATATCTAATATGTAAAATTCTCGTGTCAGTGTTTGTAACAAAACTCCTCCGAAACGGCTTGACCGATTCTTGTGAAATTTTGTACGTATATTCAGTAGGTCTGAGAATAGGACATAAACTATTTTTCATACCCCTAAGTGATAAGGGTGGTCCACCCTAGAGATGAAACCGAGCGGAGTGAGGGTGAGTAGCTAGTATGTATGTAGTATTTAATAAAATTTTACTCATATATTTTGTACGATATTTTTATCAAATAACTCAGTAGCAGTTGATACGGTTACACCCTTAACGCTTTGGAGAGCACGTAAAGCCGCACCTGTCGTCCTTCTTATATCAAATAACATTCCCATCGGATTATAAGGGTATGGAGACTGCATGTGTTTAGCACACAATTATTAATAGCACCATATCCCCCGCGTAGCTAATCTCAGTAGGTAGCCGGGATCGAAAAATCGATAAGATTGACCATTGGCATTATAACTCGGGATATTATACGAGAACTTTTAAAAAATATTGATTTACTTATAGTTGCATTGTAATATTATGTCTGTCCCATAAAAAACTCTATTGTTATTTAAAAAACAGTAAGGTACACGATATAAATACTAGAAATAAGGATAAACTGCTAACTGCGTTTATGGGGCAAGGTGTACGCATGTACGAGTGTAATAAAATTCCACAATCGATTCTCGACGTTTCGAATGCTTTACAACAACCATTACTGTAAAACATTTGAAACGTGGGGAACCAAAAATTAAAATAAAATTAAAATAATAAAAATTATACATATATTTTTTATGGCAATACATGATTTTTTTTTTATATTAGAATGTTGTAATAGCGTATGTTTTTCACCTAAAAAATAATAAATTCCGCTATTATTTTAATCTCGCCAAGTTTCTTTCGTCAGTTCCTCTCAGGATTGACGTTTTTTCTTTTCTAATGGCCGACGCATGACGTTCAGTAAAAAAAGGAAATAATTTAATGTTGAATAAAATATTTTGAATTTGAATACGAGAGCCAGTGTTTTTTTTTAATTCCGTATAATATCGTAATTATCACTAAAGCTAAATAAATTAATTATAAGGTTGTATAAAGCTTACCTTTGCCATGTAGTTGTTGCCGATTCTCAGTACCTTTGAGGCTTTCAGCGGTGTGGAGCAACTCATCTAGTTGAGGTTTCTTTTGCTCAAGCTCTCTAAGAACGCCCTGGAAATTAAAAAATAATTAATCATATTGACATTAAAAGCTGTAGTCCAGTGGTAGCGCGCCCACTTAATAAACCAAGTACAGCGTATACAAATTCTGGGTCTCCAATCTTTGATATTTTTATGTTATTGTTTTTAATTAAAAAAAATTAAAGAGTGCGTGTATAAATATGTACATGCGGAAGAAGTAAAACTTCTGTAGGTTACCGGTACTCTTTATCAAATTCAATTTATGTTTTAAATAATTAGGATAGATGATATACTAAAAAAATAATTAAATAACGCATATTAGGCTTATTACATCATATATTTATAGAATATCATTTAAGGAAAGAATATAATATTATATATCATTTGTCAGACAATAACAACGGTTACCATGGCAACAAACGTTCGGCTCGCCCGATCACACTTTTCGTAACGCTCTCGTCACGCATTCACCATCTTACTCCCCAAGTCAAGCGCGCGTAAAGAAGTTTTACTTCAAAAATATATTATGAAGAAACAATTTTTGTTTGTTTGTTTGTAATCGATAATTTATACAACTATTGATTTCATTTGAATAATTCTTTCACGATTTGAAAACAACACTGTTCAAAAGTAGGATAGGCTAATATAGATTATTTTAGTAATGACAATGACTTTTCAGTTTAAAATATATAAGGATATTGATGAAATATCATCTTGTGACCTAGAAGTTTTATTATGTTTAAATGAAACTTGGTAAACTGTGTTTAACGTCAAAAAATAAGCTCATGTACTCCTTTGTGCTTTATACGTAAAGTAACGCGTGTGTAATTAGCCTTGCATATTCACCCTTCACACCGCCGTATAATGAAGTAAATCCCTACATTAGATTTTTCTATATACAAGCTTTACACCCTTTTTAATCTATAAATCTATATAGGTATTACAGGTAAAGTTATGCATAAGTTTTGTTAGGCGAAGCTCCAAATATTTCCTTTTGTTTAGAATTCGTTTGAATGATGTTTTAGTCGAGTTCTAAACAAAAGGGTGGGACGTGTTTAAATCATCTTCATTGCTTATTTATTATAATTTGTCAATGTACTGATATTTGTTAATTACTACTTGGTATTTTAATATTTACTATCGATTCTTTAATTTCATAGTCTTCTTTTCGACACGTTTGGCTCAGTTTGTAGTGACCCTACTTGCTGTGCCAACGGTCGCGGGTTCGAGTCCCGCTGGGGGCATTCATTTGTGTGATGAGCACGAATGTTTGTACTCCAGTCATGGGTGTTTGTATTTATAATATGTATATATTTAAAGTTAATATATGTGTAGTGTATCAACTATTTGGTATCCATAACACAGGCGTCGTAGCCATGGAACTAGGTGGTGCTGTGTGTTAATTATGATATGTGTGTTATAATATCCCAACAACTGTATTTATATTTATAGTTTTGATAGTATCGTAATCGGACTAGACAACAGAAAACAAATTTAAATCAAATCCGAATTCAATCGATGCCACTCATAATTATATGTCAGAGATCATAGCTCTTCCTTAACTTCGACTCGAACCCCGGACAGTTGCCCAATAGTTATATATGCTAACTACTAAACCAAGAAAGTCTGGCGAATTCGAGAAAAGTAATTCAATCGATGAAGCTGTATATTTGTAGCGGAGCCTGCGGTAGTCACAGAGTAACACTTTCAGTACCTAACAAAGTATAATCTTATAATATTAAATGAGCAGTTCTTGTATATATGTATGTAAATTTATTTCATGTATCTCGAAAAACTCTCTTACGAATTAGACCAAATTTTGTACTTAGATAAGGTTTTGCTTTTTAAGTATCTTTTCTGAAAAAAAAGGAATTTTTATTAATTTTTCGGAAAACGCCGAGCGAATTTAGATACATAATGTTTATTATTGTTGAATTCAATAATTAAACCGATAGCGAAAACATGATTAAAAAGTTTAGGGTACTAAACTTTTTAATCATGTTTTCGCTCGTATATTGATTTTATTGTATTTATTTATATCGCAAAATCCTTACATAACTAATAAAAAGAGATAGTAATGTTTTAATCCGGAATATGAGCTATCTCTATTCCGAATTCAACTTACATTCGTTAAGGAGATATAATATTAATAGGTACGGATATACATACGAATAAATTTGAACAATTGTAATGGATGTGGTGTTATGTTTCGTGTAATGCAAAGTTTTTCCCATATAAAGTAGGGGGATATAGTCTAACTTCCGTATCACGTAAGTAGGCGCTACTTACACTCTGGTTTCCATGTTTTAGAATCTTTTCAAAAACAGGTTGAAAACAAATATCTATTACAAAAACGTAAATTTATCCCACATTTAATACATATAATACATATAATAAAATTGTAACTAAGCCCAATCTGTATATTAAATATTTTTTTGAAAATCTTTTTGAAATAGGCATTAATATCGATACAGAGGCCGACTCTATACTAAAAAAAAACGTCTGACTGTCTGTCTGTTACCGCATCACGGAAAAACCACTGGAGGGATTTTGATGAAATTTGGTATGATGATAGCTGGTTATCAGGGTCAACATATAGGATACTTTTTATTGCAGAAAAATATCTCATCTATAAGATATCTATACTAAACCTTAAAACGTAACGAGGGACGAACCCGAGCGAAGTAAGGGTGAGTCGCTAGTTAAAAATAAATACTAAAAAAACTAGAATTGGTATATCTAATTTAACTTTGAAGTTGTGTTAAATACCATATATTAGAATATTTAGTTTTATATGTTTATACGTACGTATAGATATATACATATTAAAGCTGTATTTCACCATAGAAATATTTAAAAGATACGAATGTTTTAGTACATTTTAATCTATACTAATATTATAAAGCTGAAGAGTTTGTTTGTTTGGTTGAACGCGCTAATCTCAGGAACTACTAATCTGATTTGAAAAATTCTTTTTGCATTAGATAGCCCATTAACTGAGGAAGGCTATAGGCTATATATCATTCCGGAAAAATATACAATTCCCGTGGGATAGATTTGTTTTTGTCTGGGGACGAACCCGAAGCGAAGCGCGGGTAAGTCGCTAGTTACTTATATATGTCACCGTAAAATTGTAATCTATCTCGCGTAATATTGTAATCTAGCGGTGTTTACAATTTTACTATGACATATACTTATATTGTTTTGTAACAGATATTAATTTTAGGACATTTTTAACGATTTTATTAAAAAAACTAGTTATAAAAGTTCCACAAAAACTTATATAGGTACGTAATACAATTTAGATTATATTATAAGATATTCTGATAATAGCTTCTAAGAAAAACTGTATAGAAGAGATAAATCGATAGAGCCAGATAAAGCAGTACAAGTTATATTCCCCGGGATAGTGTTTATTTCAATCTTAATCAGAATCAAAGTGTATCTTAAATAAATATTTACTGTAGTCTTAACTTAATGTATTGTTTCTAAGACACGAATTGTACGAAATAATTAAAAAAAATATATTTCATAATTTCTATGAAAAAGCATTGATAGGATATTGCACTTTGAAAAACCAAGTGAAACGGGTTCATATCCGGTGTCATACCTCGGAGATTTTTATGTGTGATTTGTAAATAATTACAACTACGAGTATGATTACTTGCTTATATAATGAAGGAAAACATCTATATATAATAAAATTGTAACTTATACGAATCTGTTCATCAAATATTTTTTTGGAAAATCTTATTGAAATAGACATTATTATCGATACAGAGGCCGAATCTATAGTTTTTAAAATTTTTGTCTGTCTGTCTGTTACCGCATCACAAAAAAACCACTAGGGGGATTTTGATGAAATTTGGTATGATAATAGCTGGCTATCCGGGTCAATATACAGGATACTTTTTACTGCGGGAAAATATCTCATCTCTGAGAAATTTATACTAAACTTGAAAACATAAGTAGGGACGAACCCGAGCGGAGCGAGGGCGAGTCACTAGTCGTAAATAAACCTGTATGTTAGAGAACCTAAGTTTCTAAAACGTTCAAAAGACCTGCGAGCGTAGTGGACTATGGCCTGGTTCACCTCAATTTAAAGGTAGCCCACGCCCAACAGTGAGACATAAAAGCTATAAATACTGGATTTTTGTGATATGATCCCAAGTCACAGATTTTACTTACTGGTTTAATCACTGTGTTAATTACTAAGAAATTATTCTATACTATTTGCAAGTCATGATGATACTGTTAACTTTCACTAAATACCGACTCACTAAGTTATATCTTAATCAGAGGTATGAATTAGGAACGTTTACGTTACAAACAGATAACCTAGCGAACATATTTACTTTTATATAAACATAAATGACATGTCGAATTTATGTTTCGAATGGATATATGCAAATTGTAAAAAGGTAGGTAATGAGATAAAAAAGCAAAATGAAATAATTTTCTCTACTATTTTTTTAATCTGCCTAAGGGTTCAATTAAAAATAATGTAGTTATAATTAAATCGCATTCAAGATACGAGTATTATACAAAGTAAAATTTATGACAATTTCGATAAGTTTACTGATCTCAACTTCTTATATATTAACTTTATTGTACATATATTTTTTTTAAATAAAAGGGCTAAAATTAATATTGAAAATAATAAGTTTTCATAAAAACGTCCGGTCTACTCCACGGCCAGGGCCGGACTGATAACAATCTTTTTAGTTTTTACGCTCGTTACTACGTAGCTAGCCGGCTGTTGCCTAGCAACCATCCCCACTACAGTCACCTTTACAAACTAAATACGCATGCGCGATTGGAAACAGTTGTAGTGATGTCGCATTCTATATCGATACAAAAATATCGACTAGTGATTTTTATAATATGAATAACAGATTTATTCTATACATAAAATATTTCATTTAGTTTATATGATTCGTTATAAGTTAAATATAATTATTTAAGAAGAGTTACAGCGCGAGTTTCTATGATATAATTTTTCGTAATAATTCGTAACGAAAACATACTTCTATTTTATGATAGCCACAATGATACATTTTAGCATGTGTTAAAGACGCCTTTTTTCATGTAAAATTCACAAATAATATTTTCCCCGGTCTAGTTGAAATATATCACCATTAAACTAACCATGCTGTTTGGATCGACTTCTAAATACTATTTACTATTGTAAATAGTAATTGCTACAATAATTTTCAAAATTCTTCTGCTTCACGCATATAACATGGTTTTCATATTATGCTTTGAAAGGAACTTTGGTGGGCCCATTGAAGACGGGGAAAACATTACTATGACCTCTAGAGCGCATAGTACCCAGTGCTCTAAACCTAAAGTCTAACGTGGGTAAGACTCCATTCTTCCCATATTTTTATCTATACGTTTATATTCTTGGTTTTGAACACTGGCCAGGAGGTGTAGTGCATGTAAACCATGTTCGGAAGGGGAATTGCCATCTCCGACTTTATCATACAAACTTTTTATTCATAAATAGGGAAATTAAAAATAGGTTAAACTTTAGTGAAAGAACACATCGACTCTTAACAACACTAAAATTTGCGCATGCGTATTGCGTTCTAGTAACTCTATATAAAGCTCGTCTCTGCTTCAAAAGCTCAGTTACCTCCTATATATGAATGAGATAAGAGATAAAACTGGCGTGGTACATATATATATGTACCTCTACGCATGACTATACCTTATATTAGTGTGTACTGTATACGTAAATGATATCAAGAAATTTTCAATTTGTACTTACACAATGTTCAATACATGAATTAATAAAAATTACATAAATTAATTCCACAAGTAGGTACTTTTATTTACGTTTATCCATTATTCAATTTATATAGATTTCATTTGTCTTATTGAGTTTTCACAGAGCAAATACTAAATAACGCTATATATTTCCCGAATACGTTTCCCTTTTCCAAGGTTAAAACATATACCTAATGTATACTAATATTATAAAGAGGTAAAGTTTGTGAGTTTGTAATGTTGTAGGGGGTAATCTCTGGATCTACTGAACCGATTTAGATGAAATTTGGTAAGAATATAGTTTGATACCCTGGGAAGGACAAAGTCTACTTTTTATTCAGGAAATCATCCTTTAAAGGGGTGAAAATGGGGATGAAAGTTTGTATTGGGAAGCAAATTAGGGACGAACCCGAGCGAAGCGAGGGTGAGTCACTAGTATGATATAAACAACTAACATTGCCCGCGTTGTCTTCTTATTTGTAACTAACTGTTGCCTGCGGTTTTGCTTGCTTGATAAGTGGAAGTTCAAAGACAGCTTATTACCGATCTCAGGATGCAATCTGTGTTCATGCCAAATTTTATCGAAATCTGTTCAGCAATTAAGGCGTGAAAGGGTAAGCGACAGAGGTACTTTCACATGTATCATAAATATAAAATAAATGTATTGGGACATTAACACACAGCACCGTTTAATTCCATGGTAAGCTACGAGGCTTGTGTTATGGATACCAAATAGTTGTTACACTACACATATATAACTTTAAATACATACATATTATAAATATAGACACCCAATGATGACCATGATGAGTTATAGCAGTTAGTAATAATTTATAATACGAGCATTATATCTAGTTCGAACTCAGTGCCTAATATCTGATAAACTTAGTTAATTTTTTAGGGTTCCATACCCAAAGGGTAAAACGGGACCCTACTACTAAGACTTCGTTGTCCGTCCGTTTGTCTGTCTGTCTGTCCGTCCGTCTGTCACTAGGGTGTATGAACCGTGGTAACTCATGAACCGTGATAGTTAGACAGTTGAAATTTTCAGAGATGATGTATTTCTGTTGCCGCTATAACAACAAATACTAAAAAATTGAATAATAAAAATAGATATTTATTCCCATACAACAAAAGTGATTTTTTTTGCTCGTTTTTGCTCGATATTGATAACGGCAACAGATAGACGCTTGAAATATTCACAGTATATTTAGTTATATATTCACTTTAAAAATAATTAATTAATTAAAATAAAACAAATATTTAAGGGGGGCTCCCATACAACAAACATGATTTTTTGCCGATTTTATAGATAATGATACGGAACCCTTCGTGCGCGAGTCCGACTCACACCGCCGGTTTTTTTTTGTATTATACAAAAGATATATTTTTACGATTACATAAAAGATTCACGACATATATCCATATATATCATAAAATTCTAACTGAGTTGAATATGTACATTAAATATCTTTTAGAAAATCTTATTGAAATAGTCATTATTATCGATATAGAGGCCGAATCTATAGTTTTTAGAATTCTTATCTGTCTGTCTGTGAGCGCATCACGGGAAAACCACTGGACAGATTTTGATGAAATTTAGTATGATGATAGATGGTTATCCGGGTCAACATAATACTATAAGGTCGCTGAGAAATCTATACTAATATTATAAAACTGAAGATTTTATTTGGTTGAACGCGCTAATCTTAGGAAATACTGATTGGAATCGAAAAATTCTTTTTGAGTTGAATAATTCATTTATCGAAGAAGGCTTTAGGCTATATATCATCCCGGAAAATGTACGGTTCCCGTGGAATAGATTTGTTTTTGTCTAGGGACGAACTAGAGCGGAGCTAGGGTAATTCGCTAGTAAAGATATATATTTATACTAAAGCTTATACTTAAAAAAAAAAAAAACAAAATTTGTTTGTGGTATACTTAAATATAATTGGAGTAAAATTGTTGAATAAAATTCCGACAATATAGGCGAAGTGCATAATTGAATTAAAGTGGCACTTCCTGGGCGACCGAGCTTCATTCGGAGTTTTATAAAATCGTTTTTTTTTCGATGACACCACTCACTCTCGCTTCGCTCGGTTTCGTCGCTATAGATATAAATAGTTATTAGCCAGCGTTAGCCATATAAATTCTTTTTTTCGTTAATTTTTCAGTTTTTCTCTCTTTATTAAAACCTTCCGTGGACCTTAGGGAACGTACGAAAAAAAAAATTACCTGAATTGGTCGAGACGTTCTCGAGTTTTGCGCTTACCACCATTCATTTTTATTTATATAGATTGTATGTATTGTATTGTATATATCTCTGTTGTACAAAAGTGTAATAACACTGACTGAATAACTCACTAACTGATAACTGATTACGTAATAAAAAAAATACTAAAGCTAGATTCAAGTAATTTGGTTCATAGGATAATTTATGTACAGTTTGGGATTGATTGAATTCCTTATGACATCTACTTTCAATATCCATACGTACGTTATAAATATGTCTGTATGTTTTTCACGCTTAAGCCGCTAAACAGATTTCGCTTAAATTTGGCTAGAAGACTATAAATAAATAAATAAATATTTTAGGACATTAACACACAACACCATCTAGTTCCATGGTAAGCTACGAGGCTTATGTTATGGATACCAGATAGTTGATATACTACATATACATATATCATTTTAAATATATAGATATTATAAATATAAACACCTATAACTAGAGTACAAACATTCGTGTTCATCACACAAATGAATGTCCCCAGCGGGACTCGAACCCGCGACCGCTGGCATAGCAAGTAGGGTCACTACAAACTGAGCCAAACGTGTCGTCAATTGTGATATTTTGCGATTTTTTTAAACGAGTACAATTTAATAAACGAGAGTACGTATCTTAATACAATTTTCATTAAAATGATAAAAAACATCACAAAATACATTCACATTAACAAAACGTTCCAGACATATAAGACTAATGAATAAATAGAAATTACAAATACTGCTTTATACTTTTCAAAGTATGCTCCGACTAATCACTTAACATTGTGATACATTTTGTACGTTTTTCTTTTAATATCTCTCTTTTTCTTTTTGTTTGTGTCTGATTTCGAAACATGAGGATCTATTTTAATGATTTGTTTTTTTTTTTCTATAAATAGGTTATAACTCTGTTCCTATATAGATATCAGAAAAGAATTTTACCCCTAGGGGTAATTAACTTTTTAAAAGTTATTAGAGTTGGTGTTCATTTTTATATTAAAAATGTAATTATTTTATATTTATGTACCAATCATGATATAATATATGAACTTATAATATGGAAGAATAAATGCATAGTCAGGGGCGGTTCGCTAATGTTATACAATATATAAATTGATAGTTGGATGTATATCCATATTATTATAAAAAATGCGAAAGTAGTTTCATTGGTTTATTTATTACGCTATCACGCTGAACCTAAACCTAAATTTTGGTAAAGGGATAGATTGGACCTTGGACAAGATAGGCTAATTTTATCGCATAAATAAAACTTGAATGGGGTAAAAAAAGGGATAAACTTTCATCCCGTTTTTTACCCCTTCAGGTTATTAAATTATATAGGGAACCCATTATTTCTCAAGTTTATACTATAAAAACTCATTTATAATATTGGTAAGATATAGTATTTCAGCATCAAAGGGCTCAAGAGTGACATGGGTACGCTTCTTACATCTCGTTCCTTCACGCTAAAATGGCTGGACGGTATTGGATGAAATTTAGCACATAAATAGACTATGACCTGGACCATAGTCTTTTTCGGACCATAGGTTAATGCTAGGTATCTAGAGAACTAAATAAATAATCAAAGAAAAAGTATATAAGAATAGACTTTTACTTTAAAATAAATTCGCTCGAAGACCGCAGACATTTATTAAATCTAGTATTTTTATAATAAAGTAGGTACTTAAACTTTATAAAGTACTTAATAATCGAATTTACTGTCCAGAGCTGCTGAGGCACTTTGAATTATATACACCTTCGAAATACCCCAGAAAGCCTATTAATCTCCTCTCATATCCTCGCTCCACAGTTATGGGTGCTAATTCTCCCATTCCAAGAATTTACTATTTATATAATAACTTTAATAACTTGGATATTTTTGACCAGTCAATAGTCCCATTTCGAAAAATTAATAATAAAAGCATATTAAATATAATTATTATTTTTATCGTCTAATTTATTATATTTAAGTTATGTATGTTGTGTTTACCTATAAGTGGCTTTGCATTTAGATTTTTAATGTTATTTTGTGTGTAACTTTAAAATGTAAAGTTGTTGGTGAACCTAATAAAGAAAAAATAATCAGTGTACCTTCTGTTTATCCAGCTGCTGTAGAATGTCGTCGACATCGCCGACGGCCACCGGCTGAGCCCGCAACATGTCCACTTCCACCGACAACCAGTCTCTGATCTAGAAATAAAATGGAAGTTAATCAAATATACTATAATATATATATATATATATATATATATATATATATATATATATATATATATATATATAAATGTGTATGTTTATTGACACTAGAACTATACATACGAACGTACTGGGTGCGCGGGAGTGTGTTTTGTGTACTTTACGGCTTATACATCATCGATCAAAAAAGGTACACAATCAACGTCTAAATTTTTTCAAGTTTCTGCAAGATTCAATTGTTTTACACCGAAAGCATACCAACAATATACCGATAAGTGAGGAGATCTAGCCGACATCAGTAAGCTCTCGGTAACGTAGATAATACGGCAAACAGATACCGCACCGCCAAGTCAGAAACGGGCCTAAGTATTATAATAACACAGACAGGAAGACGGAGAGATAGATATAACATAAAGATACTTTTAAAATTATGGAAAGTAAATAACATAGAAGAAACTTTGTAATACCCTCTAATATTTCTTCATCATCCCAAATTCAAGATTGTTCTGACATAGAACTGATCGATCAATTTCTTATCGAAAGGAAATCTAAACACTATTTCGCTTTAACCCAAACGTATTTTCCGTTAACAATAAAGCCATCCTAAAAACTCAATATATATCGGGTTTCAATAACAATATATGGGAAACAATATCGTCAAGGCACGCTCGTAGTCTTCGCGGCCGGTCATCTGGGACCACAGTAAACCGAGAGCCTGGAATACCAACCATTCTGAATACTGATTTATAAGCCTACACAGCTGAAAAATACGGATAGAAATACTCTTTTCTAAATAATTAATTTCATTGTTATGTATCTAGCGTCATTTAATTACTAATTTATGTTCTTATGTAGAAAAGTTATATAAGTTGTGCTAAAATATGAAAATTTATTTAGCACCTATATTAAGTAACAAGCGACTCACTAGTTTGCTTCCCAATACAAACTTTTATCCCCATTTTTAACCCTTTAAGGGATGACTTCCGGGATAAAAATTATCCTATGTCCTTCCCAGGGTCTCAAACTATCTTTTTACCAAATTTCATCTAAATTGGTTCAGTAGATCCAGAGATTACCCCCTAAAAACTTACAAACTCTTCTCAAACTCAAACTCTCACAAACTTGCTGTGCCAGCGGTCGAGAGTTTGAGTCCCGCTGGAGACTTTCATTTGTGTGATAAGCATGAATGTTTGTACACCGATCATGGGCGTTTATATTTATAATATGTATGTATTTAAAGTCATATATATGTAGTGTATCAATTATCTGGTATCCATAACACAAGCCTCGTAGCTTACCATGGAACTAGATAGCGCTGTGTGTTAATGTCCCAACATTTATTTATTTATATTTAATACTACCTAAAAAAAAACAGATCGACTATAATATTATAAATTCCCGTATGTTTACAGCGTTTCTACAAAATGGTTTCGAGGAACGCTGCTCGTTTGCAGGGTGAAGGTTGCGCTATTTGGGCGCCGTGATTTAGATTAAAAATATATTGATTCTGTGTCGCGGTACAATGGTGACGTGTTTTCGTAACGACTTCGTCAATAGGTCCTTTGTCGTTTCCTTGTTTTGGTATTAAATCATTAACAGTATACGATCTATATATAAAATCTGATGTGTATGTATGTTATGGGCAGTGGTAGCCGAGTGGTAACGCATTTGCTTGGGAAACTGAGTTAAGCGGGTTCAAATCCCGGGCCTCGCACCTATGATATTTTCATGTGCGAATCATTTCTAACATGATTACCACTTGCCTTATGATGAAAGAAAACATCGTGAGGAAACCTGCATGTCTGAGAAAACCTAAGAAGTTTTCGAAAGACATGTGAAGTCCGCCAATCCACACTTGGCTAGTGGTGGACTACGTGGTGAACTATGACCTGATTCCCCTCGTATTAAAGGGAGACCCGTGCCCAGCAGTGGGACGTTAAAAAGGACTGAATACACATATATATATATACACACGTATGTTCCATATGGACTCCAAAATTGCTGCAGAGATTTTGATGAAATTTTCAGGCAAACTTCAGATAAGCACTGCGGGTGAACCTGTGAAATTTGGTAGCGATCGGAAGTTTAAACGCGAGCGAAGCCGCGTTTACTGCTAGTCAAGTCTCTTATTTTCTTAGTATATTAAGATACTATAGAAGATAATAAGTAAGCCAAATTTCAGCTGTAATGCACATTTCAACTGAATATTAATGTTAGATGTTTACTAATAACAAAAGATTATCTATATATATATATATATATATATATAATAAAACTGTAGAGATCGAATGTCTGTACATAGTAAAAAAAAATGCTTAAAACCGAGTCAGGGGGATGTAAGAAGAGAAATAGAACAAATCCAGATTTTTTTCATTTTTTTTGTTTCTCTGTCTGTTTGTCTGTTTGTACGGGCTAATCCCCGAAACTGTTGGACCACTAGTAATATAAATAAAAAGATTATCGGTATATTTATATGAAATTGTCACCATGCAAAGAACAAAATTTTGACTCAGTGTCGAGTCAATTTAAAAATAGAAATTAATTTTCTCATACTTTTAAAATCAAAATTGCTACAATAATAAGTTACAATGTTTAAAATGGCTTTTCCTGTCTGATTCTTCAACACCAAGATCTTATCACTGAATCAAAAGAACGTGTTTCTATAATGACAAAAATGGACTAAGAAGGCTTTTTGATAAAGATCCACCCTCAAAATAGGGTGCAAATTTTATGCAATTAAATACAATGATTTGCGTTAATTTTACTCAAAATTTCATAAATTATAATTTGACAAATTAATACATATTTGGGTGTTTTCAGAATTCAATCCGATAAGGTGTAAAGGATTTAAAGAAGGCATACAATGTTGTGGAAATTTTAAATTAATAAAGGTACCGTGTAAAGCCTGAGTACACCGCTAGTATCCATGTGAAATCTATGTATAGAGTTTCCGAAAATAATGAGGATTTTCATATATTATCGTCCTAAAACTGACTTTAGGGGAGATGTGTCTAATAATGTCAAATACATTGCGAATTTCGACTTTTCTGTTACAAGAAGTCAATATCCAATTTTAGTTTACGATTTATATTATACTAGAAATCCTGTTACGCGTTGCTGTGGCTCACATATGAAAATCGGTAATTTTGCACTAAAAAACGCAATAATCGGGATAAAAACTATCCTATCTTTTAAGTTGGAACAAATCACACATTTTGAAAAAAGTTACGTTAAAATCGAATAATTAGTTTCGGAGTTCATCCTGGACTTTATATATTAAGATTATCCATTCAGCTACCTACGATTTAAATACTACATATTTTAAAACGTATAAAACAACGTCGCGTATGTGTGTCTGTATGCTCATTATCACTACTCAACAGGTCATGATAATGTTTTCACTACCATTTCGACAATTTCTTCTAAGAGTTTGTGTTCTCAAGTTTTGTAATCAATTCTTTAAACTTGATAAAAACGACTTATACTCTCGTAGTACCAGTTCTTTTGAAATGATAGTTTTTTTAATGGTAAAATAAATGAAAATGATTAGACAATTTGAAATGAGTATCTTGTAGTAGATTTTAATATATTATCGCATATGGTTACAGAAGTATACTTCACAGCAAGGAGTGTCACACTATTAATTATGTATGCAATACAGCAAGTATTACAAACATAGGTAATTTTATTTTGATTAAATGAGGACGAATATTTGACATGCGATACTTAATTACACGGAGTATGAAGTATCGGGCGTGTGTACAATTATCATTTTTTTTTTAATTTTGCTAATCTATGCTTAACATTTATAAGCTTATTTTGTATTTCAATAAAAAAGTAACAAAACATTCTTACGAGAAAACTAAGTATATTATAATGCTAAAGAGCAAAAAATTATGCTATTCAGTTCTTCGAAACTTCTTGCAATACTTAAAATAAACCAGTATTGTAGAAATTATATCTTTGAGCTTTAAAAGCTTTTTTCAAAGTTTTGTAACAAAACCGTACCTGTCTAACAAAAAAGCTTCAAAACACCTATTTTAAAAGCATTTTTTTCAGGGTCAAGCGTCTTCAAGGAGCTTTATTCAAACCGAAGCGCATTTTAAACTTATTTCTAGTATAAAACGAATAAGTCTAGAACATTTCCTTAACAAATCCGGTCTTAAAGGGGAATTGAATGGGCGCAGGTCGTGCTCACTGAAAATTCTATTGAATTAATTTTGTTTAGGCTCTTTTTGCATATAGTGTCTTAAATATAAATATTATCTGTATTTGTAATATTGCATTTATTAAACAATATTGATATCAATGTTATATATACATATATTCTGTAAGCCCTTAAATATTTAAGATAATTTGTGTTAAACAAATGTCCTACTGACCGATTTTAGCGACTTTCATGAATTTTTTTAATCTCAAGCTGAGACAAGCTATGAACGCAGAATACATTATAGTGTACAAATATACATACGTGCAAACACAAATGTATTCCCTTTTCTATCCTTACTCTAAAGTCCAATAACGACAAATCGACACAACCGGTAGTAGATCAGGCGCACGACCCACATTTTTACGTGCTCTCCGAGGCATGGTGTGAAACTCCTGGCTGTTCGTTCGAGTATTTCTTTAAGTGAAATAGTATTAAGTATTTGGCCCTACTCAGAACTCGAACTAATACCTCCATGATGTGTAGCCGTACACGCTAACCACTATACCAATGTTTGTCAAATTTTAAACTTAACTATATAATTTGATATAAGGATATAAGTATATTCTCCATGCATTCTAGGCCTTATAAGAGATGCTTTAAACGTTAGGTTTAGAGTCTGCCTTACAGCTCTTCAGTGCCCCTTGATTACCCAACTAATCTTGTTTTACTATTTTTCTCATTTTATAACGCGATAAAAATTTCACGTTTAATCTCTACTAATATTATAAAGACGTAAAGTTTGTGAATTTGTGAGTTTGTGACGTTGTAGAGTGTAATCTCTGAATCTACAGAACCAATTTAGATGAAATTTCGTAAAAAGATAGTTTGAGACCTGGGAAGGATATGAGATACTTTTTATCCCGGAAATCATCCCTTAAGATGGTGAAAATGGTCATGAAACTTTGTATGGGGAACCAAGATAGGGACGAACCCGAGCGAAGCGAGGGTGAGTTGCTGGTAAAATATATTTTGACACTACTATTAAAAATGCGAAAATTTGTATGTGTGTACGTTTGTTACTCTTTCATGCTGAAATAGCTTTTCGGATTTTGATGAAATTTAGTATACAGAAAACTATAACCAGTAGCACATAGGCTAATGTTAGTAATAAAATTTGCCAAAAGGTGGCGCTTCGTGTATATCTATAATAATGTCCTCCTGACCGATTCCGGCCACGGCGGCCAATCTCAATGAGACTAGCCAACAGCGCAGGAGATATTATAGTGCACAAATGTATGCGCAGACACAAGTGCACTCTCTATTCCTGTCACTCTCATACTCCAGTGGGACGACTACTCGACACGACCGGTGAGAGTTAAGGCGCAGGACCGACGGCTTTACGTGCTCTCCGAGGCACGGGGGTGAAACACCGCCAACTTCCCAACTCCGGGCTGTTACTGAGGCTTACTATACAGAAAGACTCAATAACTAAACTTGGCCCGACCCGGGACTCGTATCGTCGACTAATAACATAAAGAGGCAGAGCTCGTTTGTTTGAATGCGTTAATCTCAGGAACTACTAATCCGATTTGAAAAATTATTTTTGTATTAGATAGCCCGTTTATTGAGAAAGGCTATAAGCTATATATCATATAATATATAGTCTATCTATTCCATACTAATCGTTATAATAAAGGTAAAAAAATATTCAATGGTATTTTTTAAATTAGACCGTTAGAAAAATATAATAAACAGTATAATAGTAGAGTACAATAAAGTTTTTTAAAGGTTTCCAAAGCTTCTTCAGATCAAAGAAAAATTTAAATAGGATGAAATACTCTTTTCATTAGATTTCAGAGTGGAATTAAAGCTTAAGTGCTTTAAGTAAATTAAAAGTAATGTTTTTTTTTTCTTAATTCATTTTTATAATACTTTCAAAAAAAAACATTAACAACTGGCCTTCGCTTCGTTTAAGTTGCCACTACATTTGGTGCCAAAAGCCCGTGAGTTCTTTATCCTATCCTGCATTTTTTTCCTTTTATCAGGATAAAAGACCTTTTTAGGAACTGCGTTTGTAGTCTAACCTGCCCTTTTAGAAATGTATATTAAAATGGATTTACTAATGTCGAATATATCGCTTGATACTAACTATAAACATATATCGAATACCTCGATTTTTTTTAAAGTTGCTAAAGAAATCGATAACTTTTTAGGTATACTAGAGAGTTTAATAAAAGCTTCGTATCTTTGTAGTTATTGATAGATACAGATGCGGTCTCTTCATGAATATTTTTTGCTCATTCTCAAATTAAAATACTCTTGGCAAAATTTTGTTCTTCTCTAGATATTACAAAGTGCCAGTATATGTGAAACACGAGTGCATTCTGTGCACTATTTCTTCACTCTCAAGTTTCAGTAGGAAGGACACTAGTAGGACTCTCGCAATAAAAGATCAGGCACAGAATTGATGAATTTACGTGCTCTCTGAGGCAACAATGTAAAAACGCCAACTTATCAATTCCGGATCGCTACTTTGACTGTATTAACCGAATAACTCAATTATAAATAAAACTCTAAAACTAACTGACTGATCTAGAAACATGCAATTTTACACAAGAATTCCATATTTTACATCTCTGAACAGCGTTCCTTCCTTTCTTTGAATGGGTTTCTGAAAATTCACCCCAAACCGAGTTATATAGAGGATGGAAATCGAAATAAAAGTTCGTCATATCTGAAGTTATATTTGTTATTATATGGATGCTTCTATTTGTATTGCTGATAGATCCCAATGGTTCATCTATATATATAAAACAGTCGTGTTAGTTACAGCATATACCTATAACTCACGAACTGGACCAATTTTTATGATATTTGATTTTTTGGATTTCTCTTAGTCCGGAATAGGATAATAAGTATTATAACAGCAGAAGAATAAAAAAAAAAAGAAATTATACGGCTAGCGCTGAAAAATAACTATTTTAAATATCTATGTAAAACGTACCTAGCGACGAACCCGAGAGAAGCGACGGTGAGCCGCTAGTTGTTTATATTTAAATAACAGAACATGTAAGATGTTGTTAATTTTAAAATAAATAAGGAAAATATTACTTTGTTTTTTTTTTATTTTATTTATATCGCCGTAACGCTTCAACCTATCAAGCATGGTCATCAAAAGTGACCCTTCAAAACCCATGAAACAGAAAATTTGGTAAGTTTGTATTTAATGTATCGGTAACTTATGCAACCTTTTATCTCTACATACAATAAACTAATTTCAATTTGCTAACGAATATTTATCAAGTAGATGTATTATGAAATACAAAAATGAATACAGCTTAATAATAAATTATTATTAAAAAAATAATTTTTTAAAATAAGCTTTTATATCATATAAATTGTGTAATAAATGAGTCTGATTTAATTTAAAGTTTATTTTTTAGGTATTTATTCATATTTTTCTCAGCAAACCTTTTCATTTGATATCATCATCATATCATGGGGGTGCATAACAAAACGTAGTCCGCCATGTTGGATTTAGAATGACGTCACTTGTCTAAACATGTATTGTAATACAAACTAAAGGTGTATGCAAAATTTCAGCTCAATCGATAGAGGATAACTGCTTTAAAATTCAGTTGCAGATGTGATCCGAACAAACATTCATACAAACATTGCAAGTTAAATAAAAGCCTGTACAAACATGTCGCAAAGTTGTACATTTAGATATTCTAATAAAAGACAAGAGTTCGAAGGTCAAGAGTAGCATTATGCACATATTTTTGCGTAACGGCCTAAAGAAACTTCCACAAAATTTAATGTTTTACCAACCCTTTGTGAAATTGCTCGGAACAAACAAATGTAGTGAAAGATATTATTACAGTATATAGCGACTAAGACGGATATAAATGTTTATTATTTCATTTTCTTCTTAGGTAAATGTTAACTGAATTGTAGGAAGAAATAAAGGTGCCTACAATATATTTAAATGAAGATCTTTTTGAAGCTTAATACTAACATGAATGGTACTTTAAGTAAAAACTGATATATTTTTTCTTTTCATACCCTTATATACTACATGAATTCGTTACAACATGCTTCCATCTTTCATTTTTGTCTATCAGTCATTTTAGTATACCCATCTTACACACTGCCCATCTACTTCTACGTTCATCCACTTTCAAAGTCTATACTCTCTTGTTTTAACTGCCTCAGTGGTCTAGTGGCTAGCATGTACGGTCGTAGGACTGGAGGTCCTGGGTTCGAGTTCCGGGTCGGGCCAAATTTAACTTTTGAGTTTATCTGTTAAGATATTCTCAGTTGTAGCCCGGAGTTGGGAAATAGGGAGTGTTTCACTCCCGTACCTCGGAGAAAACATAAAGTCGTCGATCCTGCGCCTTAACTCTCATGGTCGTGTCGAATAGTCGTCCCACCGGAGTATGAGAGTGACAGGAATAGATAGTGCACTTGTGTCTGTGCATAAACTTGTGCACTATAATATCTTCTAGCCATCTGACTAGTTCATTGAGATTGGCTGCCGTGGCCGAAATCGGTCTGGAGGACATTATCATCCCTCCTATCCTATCATAATCAGCTATGTATGATTGCTTTACGATACTTATAAAACCTGTATTGCAACGATATTAGAATTTAAGTTAATTATCATATTAAATAAAAATATCCTTTCGGAGGTTTTCGTGGTTTTTAATTTGATTTATGATTTCCGCGCGATGTTTCGAATGCGCAAACGTCTCAAAAATTATTATATAGTTGTAACACACGGTGTTTACCCACAAAATTTTAATTTATAAGGAAAAAATCCAAATACAGTCTTATTTAAAGCAAATATTTTTTTAATTTCTACTTTTAATATCTCTTACCTGCAAGGCACTAGTGTCGAAGTGCGCGAGTAGCGCGGCGGGCGAGCTCTGCGACGAGCGACGCCGCGACCCCACCCGCGCACTCCACTCTGAAACAACATAAAAACCCATTATTAATATCAAATAAGTACTAGTTATTGCCCGCGACTCTACTCGTGTAGGCAGATTGATGGAAAAGAGCCAAATAGAACCGAACGTGTCAAGATATCTTGTTGAGGGTTCAGTAACGTCCGGCAATCCAGCTAGGCGTGTTGCTAAGAGACGCAATGAAAGGTGGTGAGTGGTGGTACTTCTTAGATAGCAGAGTGGACGGTGATAAACTAACCCCATCGCAAATTTCACGCAAATGAGTTGAGCCTTTGTAGCGTTAAATGTAACAAATATGTACATACACAAACATTTACAATTTTGATATTAGTGTTATATCAAATATTACCGTTTAAACTCTTTGTAATGATAAAAACTACTGTCCTGTAAAAAGAATGTGAAAATTTTAGTACTAAGAATGGCTTACAATAAACAATACTATGTTGTTCCTAGCAGACGATATTCCTGTAACAGAATTTTTAGACTATAGCCTGAAGTAAGGATATAAAGTACCAATTGGAACCAAACGAAACGGCGGTAAATAGCTAGTAAGACGTAAAGTCTAATAAAAACTTTTTTTATAAAAAAAATATTTTATACATTTCTTAATCCATGGTACCAACAAACTTTAAACGCGAGTTAGTAAAAGTTAACGTAAGCAAAGGAAGCCAGAAGTTGTAAACACAATTACACGTACCAGTGGAAGACTCGAAACTTGTTGATACCCTATTACAATGTAACTCTATTTCAATAGAACAAAACTTCTTACTGTGAGCTTTGTTAAAGGAAAAATAGAATTCTTTGTAATCTATAGATATAAAGTCCCCAAAGCTTTTTAGAGCTTACTGCTCTCCTATGGAATTTGTTTCATATGCCAAGATAATAATTTATCTTACTTATTCAAAAAATACACCGACTTCAATCTTAGTTTCAATGTCTTCCATCAATCATTTCAACCATTGGAAGTAGAATTAAACCCTCGAAGGGTAATTTATGAACTAAAGAGAGAATCATAACATCGGTTAAAAATTGACATATAGAAATACACACAAAAACCCCACCCGAATTGTGGAACCTCCCTTGGTTGAAGTCGGTCAAAAATACACAAATTAGTAAAAATGCATGTCACTAGTTAAATATGAAATGCAAACGTGGTAATCTGGGTAATTTGTGTTATTAAAATCGATAACTCGCATAACACGAGAAAATAAGCAGGGCAATTGATTTACGTCAAAATCGATATCGCCTGTAATTCGATTACTTCACGCTGTAAATTCATTTTAAAAGTATCTGCTAATACCACTTATCCTTGTAGTGACTCGTCAGAATTCAAACAGTCTACCAAAGGTACTTTACCTGCCAGGAAGGAATTTTTACTAAAATTCTAAACGTAAAAATATTTTTGTTTGTTTGTCCTCCTTTTACGCAGCAATGAAAATACAGTTTTTCTATAGTTCAAATAGTTTATAGTTTCCACAACAACTACTATTTACGAGTATATCAGTACTACATCTCATGGTTCCCGTAAGATGTTATGGCGTGCTGTAAGGGAATGTTGGTGTGTTTTGTATGATTCACCTATACGTATAATAAAATTCTGAGTCGAATCTGTACATTAAATATTTTTTCGAAAATCTTATTTAAATAGTCATTATTATCGATACAGAGGCCGAATCTATAGTTTTTAGAAATATTGTCTGTCTGTCTGTCTGTCTGTTACTGCATCACGAAAAAACCACTGGATAGATTTTGATGAAATTTGGTATGACGATAGCCAGTTATCCGGGTCAACATATTATAGGATATTTTTTACTGCAGGAAAATATCTCATCTCTGAGATAAACGTTAAAACGTAACTAGGGACAAACCCGAGCGGGGTGAGGGTGAGTCGCTTAGTACGAAATATGTTATCCTCCATTTAAGGTGAAATGCGATAGATTTCAAAGTACTCAAATATAGAGATTCACCTAATTATTTTTGTTTAAGTCATAATATCACTAGGTACTACAATTAACTCAAAAATAACTGCAGTAGGATTTACTACACTTTCAACAATAAACACTCAATCACTTTTAAGCTAATCAACGCAAAAGTGTTTAACAGAGTTAAGACTATTAGCACATAATCGGGTACATCCCCGTTATCCTCTACCTAAAACTCGTTAATGAAGGATCCAAACCCTTTTCGAATGCATTTGGAATAATGTGGATGCGCCGACCACATACTGGACTAGTAATATATTTATTTAATATTTTAAAACCAATGTTGTTTTTTTTTATTTGACTACTTCTACTTGACGTATAGATTTGAGACTTTGTATGTGAAATATGGAGGACAATGCAATAATTTAATTGAATCCTCTCCAATGGCTATAATTATCATATCAGTAACGCAAGTTTGGTCAGGTCAGGAATGTCTACTAACACAATGGTCGTCGGCTACGAAGTCCGATGTTTGATTCTCACAAGAGGCAATATTAGTCCAGTCATATTAGGGGTTTTACCTAGGAATAAGAGATAATAAGCTGTAAACTCCTATACACCTTTATTTTAGTGTTCTTAAAGTTGTCTCAAAAGTCTCATAAAATCTCGTGTCTGCGTCGTAAGTCATTCAAGGTCAAAGGTCACAAAAATCAGTTTTTCGCGATTATCTCGGTTTCTATAGTTCCAATGATTATTAACATATATTATAAAAATTGTAGAACATAAAATTTGCAACAAATTTCTTAAAATAAAAATTATCATACGCCCAACCGTTTTCACAGTTTGTTTGGTTAAACGCGCTAATCTTAGGAACTACTGATCCGATTTCAATTTTTTTTGCATTAGATAGCCCCTTAACTGAGGAAGGCTATATATTATCCCGGAAAAATGTACGGTTCCCGTGGGATAGATTTATTTTTGTAATCTTAAAAAGCAAAAACTTATATAAATACAAAATTAAATTTCAATCAAAATGTTAGAGACGTTTCCGAGGTACACGAAATAAATTTATATATAAATATACATACATATATGAAAGAACTGCTCATTTAATATTATAAGATAAAATAATACTAATTGGGTATATCCATAATCTATCTCTTTCCTAATGCCGATTGACAAAGGACGAATCTGAGCCCATTACGCGCTCATGTTTGGATAACAGTGGATACGCCATTAAGCTTTGAATAATATCCTTAGAATTACCACATACTATTCTTGTTTACTACCAATATAATACCCTCGCTTTAGATAGGAAGTTAAGTTAAAATATAACTTGACTATATTTTAAAGTCAAAGTACATTTTGAAATTCAAATTATTTTATTCAGCATTAAATTATTACATTTTTTACTGAACGTTATGAGTCTACTTCCAGTTCGGAAAGAAGACGCCTCATAACTGAGAAGAACTGGCGAAAGAATCTCAGCGGAACTAATATTATTTCGTTATCTTTTTTGTAAGTTAAATTATAATCTATACTTAATATTAATATTATAAAGCTGAAGAGTTTGTTTGTTTGTTTGTTTGGTTGAACGCGCTAATCTCAGAAACTACTAATCCGATTTGAAAACTTCTTTTTGCATTAGATAGCCCGTTAGTTAGTTAGTTTATAGGCTATATATTGTCCCAGAAAAATGTATGGTTCCCGTGGGATAGATTTGTTTTGTCTAGGGACGAATCCGAAGCGAAGCGAGGGTGAGTCGCCAGTTTACAATATTTCTAAAAAGTTGAAGTAGCTTGGAGGTGATTACTTCACTCTCAAGTCTCAAGGTCTATATTTTTTGTAGACGTCTCTGAGACCACATTCTTATGTTCTCAACTGGAAAAAAAATCACGTGTGCGTGAGTATACTTACGTGCGTGTGTGTGTGTGAGAGAGTGAGTGTGAGAGAGAGTGTGTGTGTTTGTATGAGCACATTCGTTATATTAAGTGGACAAAAACATACAACTGTATTATAATAGGTATGTAGTAATAGTTTTCATGTCACTACATATTGTTCATTCGCTAATACGATTAACGATGTGTGAATTTGATCCCATTATGTATGGATTCGGATTACAAAGATTAGGCTTTGTTAGACATGAATAGAGCTTATCATTTGTTGAAAGACAATGTCACAAAATTCAGTCTTAAGATATAGATGGCGGTGTGCCTTTGTGGTTAATATGATTTTAGTTATATTTTCAACTACTTTTTCCTGCGGTTCCGCTCGTGTAGTCTATTTATGGACAACTGTTTCGATTCTTAAAGTTGACTTAAATTGACGACACATTTGGCTCAGTTTGTAGTAACCCTACTTGCTGTGCCAGCGGTCGCAGGTTCGAGTCCCACTGGGGACTGAAGAGCACGAATGTTTGTAATCCAGTCATGGGTGTTTATATTTATATTTATAATATTTATGTATTTAAAGAGTATCAACTATCTGGTATCCATAACACGAGCCTCGTAGCTTACCATGGAACTAGATGGTGTTGTGTGTAATGTTCCAACATATTTAAAGCGTGATGTTATATAGCCTATAACTTTCCTCAAGAATTGGCTATCAAATACAAAAAATATTTTCTTAAATTCGACTGGTAGTTCCAGAAATTAACGCGTTTAAATAAAAAAACAAACTCTAAGCAATAATATAATATTAAATATTATAAACTAGCGAACTGTCTCACTTCGCTCGGGTTCGTCCCTAGGTACGTTTCAACGATTAGTATGAAGTACAAATCTTTAAATTTCTTGGCTTTTCTGTATTACAATATGCATGTATTATACATATAAACCTCCCTCTTGATTCATTCTATCTATTAAAAAAAACCGCATCAAAATCCGTTGCGTAGTTTTAAAGATCTAAGCATACATAGGGACAGACAATGGGAAGCGACTTTGTTTTATACTATGTAATGATATGATATAATAATTATAATGTAGAAATATTTCGGGCTTAGACCAAACAATGGTTTGGTAAACAACAAATTATACGTTAAGTTAAAATATGTCACCGTAATTTACAGTGCGGCATAAAAAAGTATGTGTTGACGGAGGAATTTATTGTTACAAAAGTTTCACGGTATTTCATAATTCATATATGTATATATTATATGTGTAAATGTCTGTATAAATTAGTATTCTAATTAATTTGTTTTTGTAGACATATGAAACCACAGTGTGTCATATTTTAAAGTCCCACTGCTGGGCCATGGATAATTTAATGTGAAGGAACAGACCATAGTCCACCACGCTGGCAAAGTCAGAGTTGGTGGACTTCAAATGGTGACTTCAAGTTTGAATGTGTGTTATGATGTATTACTTATTTTTTTCACACTGTAATTGCTGAACAGATTTGGATAAAATTTAGTACACAGACAGACTAAGAACTGGATTAAAACTGTAATATTCAAACTCATTCATTTAAATTTTCCTAAAAGTGACGCTGTCTATACAGAAAATTTATTTAATATCAATACGAAGGATACCAAGGGATGTACCATGTAAAATATGAATGAATGAATGATATTTAAATTAAAATACACGACCACATTCCAAACTTACTTCCAAAGCCAATAACAAAAAAAAATGCGAAATTAGAATGTTCGAAATGTCGTTGCGAACTCCTTACAGTCACGTATCCCATTAGAAGGTACGTACAGAATAATCTTAGTTGTCCTATAATAATAAGAAATGGAAACCTCACCTTTAACTATATAATAACAAGGATTAAATTCCTAATAAGTTATTTGAACGTATACGTTTACAGTATGGGTGAAATTTTATATAACATAATAATTTTATATGATTATAGATATTATGACTATACTGGTATAGGCTATTTTCGCTTGTCACTTTTTTATTTGCGGTACACTGTACCTTATCTGAGGTGAAAATAGGCAAAGTTTGGGAAGTTTCATTCGACGAAATAGCTCGATAAGGCAAATTGTATGGGAGTACGCGAGAACCATCTACGTTTATGGCTACGTAAGGAAATATTTTCACTAAATTAAAACCATGAATGACAATAATATGGTATAGTAAAATTTCGATAAGATCAAAGCTATACGCTTATCTATACATATAATAAAATTTTGAGTCGAATCTGTACATTAAATATTTTTTTGGAAAATCTTATTGAAATAATCATTTTAATCGATACAGAGACCGAATCTATAGTTTTTAGAATTTTTGTCTGTCTGTCTGTCTGGGAAAGCATCACGAGAAATCCACTGGACAATTTTAGATGAAATTTGGTATAATGATAGCTGGTTACTCGGGTCGAAATTTAGGATACTTTTTACTGCGGGAAAATATCTCATCTCTGAGAAATCTATACTAACCTCAAAACGTAGAAACGAACCCGAGCGGAGCCAGGGTGAGTCGCTAGTTATTAATACAGTTTATTATCATATCGAAATAGAAATACCTACTATTAAGAGTGCGTAAATTTATATGTGCGTGTATGTTTGTTATTCCTTCACTCTAAAACGACTGGAGGAATTTGGATGAAATTTAGTACACAGATAGACTAACCAGATATATAATCGTCTGAGTTGGTATGGACATGTGAAGAGGAGGGATGAATCGCATATGACGAGAAGAGTGACGGAAATGAACGTATATGAATGGAAAGATAGAGGAAGACCGAAGAAAAGATGGATGGATGGATGGATAGATTGTGTGAGACAGAACATGAAAGAGAAAGAGATGAATGATGAGGCGATGAGTAATAAGGGAGAGTGAAAGAGAAAGACTTACCGCGCTGACTCCAAGTAATTTGGGAAATAAGCATGGAGATGATGAGATGGACTATAACCTGGAGTAACACATAGGGGCCATTCATAAAAACCTCACGCAAAATGTTACCTTCTTAGACCCCTCCCCCTCATTCGTCACGGTATGTTACACTTAATGCGACCATGTCACATCTTGTCACGCTAAGAGAAACCCCCCTCTCCCCATAAGTGCGAATCTGTTTTATGAACGGCCCCATGGGCTTCTGTTAGTCACCTGATGACTCATAAGTCGCTAGTTTTTAAATACTACGTATATTATTTAGTTCTTTTGTCAGATCATATAATTATTAATTGGGAATATAAGTAGAACATTTTATTTCATTCAACTGGATTTATGGGGTTATCCAAATCTATACATATAAATAAAATTGAAGTGTCTGTTTGTAATGTAAAAAAACAGTTTTTTAACAAAATGCACATGAAAATGTAATTATGGTACTAATAAAATAAAAACGATTTTTTTATTTTTTTTTTCTGTCTGTCTGTTTCTTCCGATTAATTTCCGAAACGGCTGGATGATTTTGACGTAACTTTCACTGTCAAATAGCTGATGTTATAAGGAGTAACTTAGGCTATTTTTATTTTAGAAAAAGAATCAGGGTTCCGCGCAAAAAATTAAAACCCATTAAATTGTGAACAAAATCGCACCTAGGGATGCACCCGAGCGAAGCGTGGGTGAGTCACTAGTTGAAGACTAAAAGCGACTATAAGTAGCTATTTTAGTACTTATTTCATACCTAGTTAAATAGTTTAATGTGACATGAAATATTTGTAAGATTTATATTTATTTAATAAATTATTACTGCTTCTAGCTAACTTATGAAACATTATTATGCCTTTATGGGATATGAAATTTCACTCAACACTATTAATGTATTTAATATAAGTTCATAACTGTTTTTAACTAAATATTAGTCCTTTGAAAAAAAAAATGTAAGAACTACATAAACAAATCGCGAAGAACATTAGAAACCCTATACCCTATATATTATTTAAAAAGTAATACGTGAATTTATTTATACGTAGATGGCTTAAAAACAGGTAAAAAAGTGAGATAAATAAATATGTTGGGACATTAACACACAGCACCATCTAGTTCCATGGTAAGCTACGAGGCTTGTGTTATGGATACCAGATAGTTGATACACTTATATAACTTTAAACACATACATATTATAAATATAAACACCCATGACTGGAGTATAAACATTCGTGCTCATCACACAAATGAATGCCCCTAGTGGTACTCGAACCCACGACCGCTGGCACAGCAAGTACACAGTCACTACAAACTGAGTCAAACGTGTCGTCAAAAATACATCATTTGATGCGTAATTCTCCCAATACAGAGTGCTTTACCCAATTAAGTGAAAGTATTTAGATCACTTAAAATGTAAACACAAAGAGTATTAGAAATAACGATACAGATTAATTTTAATTAATTAAAGGAAAATCTTTTCCCGATTTTGTTACATAGAGGCACAATTAGGAGAATTTCGGCTCCAGTCTGTAAGGTACGCTAAAATCCCGGGACTACATTAATTATTTTAGAAAATACTATGAGATCTAACTTAATATTTCCTTTCAAATATTTTTTTTTGTAATTATTTTATTTATAGCTAGCGACTCACCCTCGCTTCGCTCGGGTTCGTCCCTAGGTTGCCTCCGAATACAAAATTATTTAATTAATTTGGTTTTTTTTCGTGGGACCCTATTTTTTTTAGAAAATAAAAGTAGCCTAAGTTATTCTTCATTACATCAGCTATCCACCAGTGAAAGTCCCGTTAAAATCGGTTCAGCCATTTCAGAGATTAGCCGGAACAAACAGACAGACAGATAGTCAAAAATTGTAAAAAATGTTGTTTTAGTATATGTACCATGTATACATCCATATGCATTTAGTAAAAAGCAGTTATTTTAATATTACAAACAGACACTCCAGTTTTATTTATTTGTATAGATGACAAATATTTGCGTTTTAAAAAACAAATGTCAATTCAAAGAATCCATTTTTATGGTTTTTCCATTCTCCATACATCTGCAATGTCTAACGCTGTATAAGTAGGTACATCTGTTTTAACTTAATACTTTAACACATTGTCTATAACAACAAAGTAGACAAAATAAATAAACAATGTCAAATAACTATGTGTAATGTTTTTAACCGACTTCCAAAAAGGAGGAGGTTCTCAATTCGTCGGAATCTTTTTTCTTCCTTTTTTTTTATGTATGTTCACGGATTACTCGAAGACGGCTGAACCGATTTGGAAAATTCTTTTTTTGTTTCAAAGGGTATTCTTCCCCGGTGGTCCCATATAAATTTTATCGAAATCGGTCAAGCGGTTTTTAAATAAATGGCTAAATCAAATATGTTTTTTATTAATAAAAATCTTTCTTCTTATAAATTACAAATTACCTGCTTATTACGTCTACACTAAAAATGGAAAAATAAAAACTTAAAAAAAAAAAATAAAAACCGACTTCCAGGCACTGAAAAGTAAAAAATAACTAAACAGGGGTTTTCATTTAGAATAGATACCTAATCAGGTATTTTCGAAGTCGGTGTGCTTTGATTTGGCTGGCAGTTATTTTTTACTTTTCAGTGCATGGAAGTTGGTTTTTATTTTTTTTTTAATAAAGTTTTAGGCATGTAGTTTTCAGCACGATTTAAGTGTATGTTCTGTTGATTACCCTTAGTAAATAAATAAATCTAATCTATCTAATAAATTTAATTTATTTATACCAGCGATCTCGGAAACGGCTCTAACGATTTCGCTGAAATTTGGTGGGGGTTTTCGGGGGCGAAAAATCGATCTAGATTAGTCTTATGTCTGTGAAAACGCATTTTCGAATTTTCATGCGGTTTTCTTTCGCATTATTTCACACAAAATTTGGTCGATATTTATTTACGCTCGGGCTTAAGCGGTCAAGCGGCTAAGGCGCAAGATTGACATTTACAGGTGTCCGGGTTCGAATCCCAGTCAGATACAAAGTTTTGCTTTTGTTTTTTTTTTGTATATATTCAAGTTTTTAGTTTTTTTTTTAATCTAAAAAATACAATATAACAAAAAAGAACTCCGTGCAAAGCTTGGTCGCCCGGGTATTAAATAAATATTTACATAAATCCTTCTACAAGTGACAAAAACATTTGACCTACAGATTATTTTGGGTGTGTAAGTTTAGAACATATGAGCTTACATTCGTATTCACGCATCAGTTGCTCAGTATCCAGGTCGCTTAACACCCCTATCTGAGATTCACTGACTATATACAGATGCTAAAGCTTTTCGATCACGCTTTTGAATTTTCATAAAGATCGATATTATTCTTATTATACAAATAATAATGTCCTCTTTAACGAATTTGAATTATACTCAACCCTAACAAGGAATCGAACGTAGGACCTCCAAATTTGCAACCATACCTCGTACACATGAGCAGTGACTAATCTATCAATTCCTTGAAAGACTTCTACTCGTATATTTCACATAAATTTATCTATACAGATAAATAAAATTGTAGTGTCTGTTTGTAATGTCAAAATAACAGCTTTATACTAAATTCATATGGAATTATATACGGTACTTATAAGAAAAACTCAATTTTTAAAAATTTTGTCTAGCTGTCTGTCTGTCTGTTTGTTTTGGCTAATCTCCGAAACGGCTGGACCAATTTTAACGGGACTTTCACTGGCAGATAGCTGATATTATAAGAAGTAATTTAGGCTACTTTTATTCTAGACAAAGAATTAGGATTTCGCTCAAAAAATTAAAACGTAACTAGGGACGAACCCGAGCGAAGCGACGCTAAAATCTAATGTTATAAAGCTAAAGAGTTTGTTCGTCTGTTTCTTGAAATTACCTATCTTATTCAAAAAATCTTTTTGCATCGTATAGCCCAGGTATTAATGAAAAGATATCTAATATCACACTATGTTCTTTATCAGCCACATAAGTAATTTTATATAATGAGCGAAGCCACTGACAAAAGGTTACATATATGTCTGTTAAAAATCCAATAACTTTTTATTGCACTATATGAGATTTTTTATATTGTATAATCAAATAAAGTATACTTTATATTGTCTTGACGCGAAAGTTACATTGAATTACACATTCCTTTCTGCTCGTATTTTGAACTTAATTAAAATTCCTTTAAAAGCTAAGAAAAAGCTTCAATTTAAAGAATTTCGAGATTACCCTTAGTATAATTAATGTAAATAAACTATTTAAGTCACGTTGCTTCATCGGATTTTGTTTAAGAAATGTCTATAAAATGTATAATTAAGTTTAGTATATAAAATTATGAAAAAAACACAAATATATTACTACTTGGGAGTTTTTTTCTTAAAATCACGCAATTTTATCTTGCCTGTAACCTATTTGGAAATAAAAGGTATTGTAAGATTTTAGTTTGCGCCCACACTGGGATATATCTGTACGAATAATACAAATATTTACATTACCCCGGAATCAAACCCATGATCTCCAGATACAGACTCTGCCACTCACCTATTATTAAATTTAATTTTTAACCAACTTCAATAAAGGAGGAGGCTCTTTGTCTGTTGTTTTAATATGAACGTTTAAATAACGCTATCAAATACACGAGCATTCAAACGTCGCAGCACTTAATGCAAATTACACGAATGCCGCCGATAAAATACAGAGGATGTCGGCACTGCTCTAGCCATTCAGATTGTGTGGTGTCACACTGGGTTCTGCTAACTTGACATATCGTTTAATAAAGATTTTATATATGTTTGTCCTCATTGTGACTTAGATCTGGATGAAATTTAATCCACAGACAGACTATATCTGGACTAATAGTTTAGAAATAAAATTCGCCTAAAGGTGGCGTTAGCAGTTTTCCAAAAGATGAATATTACTTATTAAATTATATAATACTAGCGACTCACCCTCGATCCGCTCGGGTTCGTCCCTACTTACGTTTTAACGTCTAGTATAGACTTCTTAGAGATATTTTCCCACAGTAAAAAGTATCCTATATGTTAACCCGGATAACCATCTATCAGCATACCAAATTTCACCAAAATCCCTCCAGTGGTTTTTCTGTGATGCGGTAGCAAACAGAGAGACAGACAAACAAAAATTTTAAAAACTATAGATTCATCCTCTGTATCGATAATAATGACTGTTTCAATAAGATTTTCTAAAAAATATTTAATGTACAGATTTGACTCAGTTAGAATTTTATTATATGTATAGATTAATTAAAGTCGATGATTTTGTATCAAGACATAAAAAGATTTAGTTTACTAAAAAAAGAAGAATTTTTACTTTATCTAGTATATATTTGCCAAAAACTTGCCTTATATAAAAATTAGTTATAACTAAGCTACGAATTTGACTGTCTTACTACACCCCCGTCCAGCCGAATCAAATGTATTCCGGTAGCAAACAGCAAGCGAAGAGCATCCGCACTTAATCGACTCCCAGTCTACAGCTGTTAGCGCATTTACTAAAACATTGGTTTGGATTTGAGCGTTAATGGACGAAACGTACTGAAGATGTTTCCTTACTTTCAACTATGCACTTCAAAAGAACTTCAGTTAAAGGTTATGGTACGGAAACATGAAATAAAATTCCCTGTTACAATATTACATAAAATAAAATAAAGCTATTATGACCTTTGAAGTAATATATATTATGCTGTTTTAGACTTTCACGGTTCAGATTTAAGCGAATATTTGGCATCTATACATATAATAAAATTGTAACTAAGCCGAATCTATACATTAAATATTTTTTGGAAAATCTTATTGAAATAGACTTTATTATCGATACAGAGATCGAATCTATACTTTTTAGAATTTTTGTCTGTCTGTCTGTCTGTCTGACCTTCAATACGAAGGGGATCAGGCCATAGTCCACCACACTGGCCAATTGCGGGTTGGCGGACTTCACATGACTTTAGTTTTTGCGGATTTCGAAAACTTGTAAAGTTCTTTCAGACATACAGGTTTCCTCGCGATGTTTTCCTTCACTGTAAGACAAGTGGTAATCATGTTGCAAATTATTCGCACGTGAAACTATCACTGGTGCATGGCTCGAGATTTGAACGCGCTTTCCTCGGCTTCCCACGCGAGCGCATTACCACTGGGCTACTACTGTCTTGATAAACTATGACCTGGACTGAATTATGTGAGTAATAAAATTTGCCAATATGTGGCGCGGGCCCAAACGAAAGCAAGCAAAGCGAGGGTACTTCGATAGTATTAAATATTCATAGAAATAATTTCATTTTTTTCTAAGCTTAATCAAGCTTATGTAAAATGCAACGCCATAATTGATTCCTATAACATCGTCACCTATTTCAAATGTAATCGGAACTCGGAACCTCCCTATTGAGGAACTCCCCTGTTGAATGGACAAGAAAGCCATTCATTGTACATTACAAAACTTTATTAGCTATATTACATTGTAACACAATGGCCGCTTTCTATTAAATCTCACATTCGATCCTACATCGATGTAAAATTTCGTTTTTTTTTTAATTTTAGTACGATATCTGCTAAACTCTAATAGTGAGTGGCGGACAAAAAAAATTTTTAAGACTTTTTTAAATAATCACAGCTCAAGACTCTAAGAAAGTTTTTGTTTTTTTGAAAATTAGAAGGGGTTAAATAGGAGATAAACATTTGAGTAATAATAAGTTACTTTTGAAGTTTGTATTTTATTTCAATTAATAAAAAAAAAAAATAAGAAATGCAAAGTAGACACGTAAAATTTAGTACCACTAAGTGGAAGATTACCAAAACTGAAAAGAATATTATTATTATATTATTATAAAAGCTTGTAGTTGACGGGCTACTGAAAATGTGTCTGTCTGTGTTTATGTATTGAACCTTTCTACTTTTAGCTTAACGTAACTAAAAGAAGTTTTTTTTCTTTATATTCAAACTACAAGTAATACAACAAAACTAGCGATTTACTATCGCTCCGCTAGGGTTCGTCCTTAGTTACGTTTTAACGTTTAGTACAGATTCCTCAGAGATGAAATATTTTTCCACAGTAAAAAATATCCAATATATTGACCAGGATAACTAGTTATCATCATAATAAATTTCATCAAAATCTGTCCAGTGGTTTTCTCGTGACCCGTTCCCAGACAAGACAGACAGAGGAGAATTCCAAAAACTATAGATACGGTCTCTGTATACATAATAATGTACAGATTCGACTCAGGAATTTTATTTATTTTTATATAGATAAGTTATACGTTATACAAAAATATGTTTAAGTGTTATATTTCAAATTATTTTTCTTGAAGGGACGCATTGACGTCACTCTTTAGAAGAATCCCCTAACCGAATTCTCATAACCAATCACCATGAAAAATACATAAAAATGGAACACAAACCTTATGGCTTTGTAATAAAGACTATTATTAATCTAATCATACCAACTTAAAACGTTAAATTTAGACTTTATTCCGTCGTAATAATGACTATATAAAATATTGAAGTTTTTGCAAAGAAAAAATGACAGATGAAAAGAAGGTGTAAAATACGTACATTAAAATTTTTCTCATCAACAGTTTACAGTGTTATAAAAATTTTAGTATAATTTGGAATTTATATTTAATTACTAGCAACTCCTTAGAGTTTTGCCGGGGTGGATCTCATTGTCAGACTAATGACCTAAGATACAAACTATAACTTTTACCCGCGGCTTAGTCTGTATAATTCATAAGGAAGGTCTCCTTTAATATTTGGTATACATTTATTTTTTTCAGACAAAACCCATGACAGCTCGGCTAAAACACAAGGCAAATATTATTTTTTTCCTCCTTGTGTAAGCTTAGTGAAAATATTATTTATAGCCTAACACTCTGGAATAATGAACGTAGCTATTTATTAAAGAAAAAAAAACACAATCGCTTCAGTAATTTCAGAATTTAACGATTTCAAACGAACGAAAAAACATAATATTATGTTAGTATCAAATCATTTTAGCTTTTGCTTTGACTTATCAATATGGCTTATCCTACTAATATTATAAACGCGAAAGTTTGTAAGAATGTATGTAAGGATGTATGTTTGTCACTCTTTCACGCAAAAACTACTGAATGGATTTTAATGACACAATAATATAGCTTACACATCAGAATAACACATAGGCTATAATTTATAAAGGTATAGTGTGAATTATCCAAAATATATAACGATAAGTGTCAAGTAAGTAGGGAATAATTTCAAACGTATAAAGCCATTTAATTTAATTTAAGCAGGTTTATACTTTTTTAGATTTACGCGAATATTTGACATTTTAAGTAAAACTATCTTTTCAGATTTTTTTACGGATCTATTTCAATATTTGGTTCCCGACGTTTCGAATGCTTTACAACAAGCATTCAAACCATCGGAAACCCAAAAAAAATTCAAATCAAACCAACATACACCAAAAAACCCCCATAAAATAGTTATTTTAAGTAAATGTTAAGGACTATTATCACCACATTTTATCACTATTATCAAGTTGACCTATAAAGTATTATGTTTAACAATTCATATCTTTATAAAGAAAGGGCAATCTGACATTTTCATTAGACACCATAAAGGCATGTCGCTATATAGGGCACGTTGTGACGTCACGGGCTAATGACAGCAAAAAGTTTACATTATACGCTTTACCCTAGATACGTAATTACTTTGTCAATGTAACTTAGTATAAATTTGATGTGCGACCTAAGTTTTACACGCGGTTCCGTCTGTAGGCGCAGTATTCAGTACTCAAACAATTTATCAATTAAGCTTAAATAAATATCAAACCCACTATAACGGCCTAAATCATGAAAATAGTACCTTATTCCACTCTCTTATTTAAATAACGATGAACTTGTTAAAGCGAAGATAAGACAAATATATAGTTATAAAAAGCAAAACAAAACCGCCCTTGTTACAATAATTATAAGAGCTAATATGCTCCATATCAGCTAATGAAGTGAAAGCCGAATATCTACACGAAATCACCTGGAATTTGGTGCCCAGACAAGAATTTAATTATAACTCTACGTGAAAAACGGTTATCTACCTTATAAATTATTCCACCATCATGAATTAAAAGTGGTAAGTAACGCACTCGCTTGGGCAACTGAGTGAAGCGGGATCAAATCCCGGTTCAAATACCTCTAATATTTTCATGTGCGAATAATTTTCAACAAGATCACACTTGCTTTACCATAAAGGAAAACATAGTGAGGCATCCCGCACGTCTGAAAGAACCTAGCAAGCTTTCTAAAGATATGTCTTCATGCTCAGTCCGCCTCGCACTTGGCTAGCACGGTGGACTAAGGCCTGATCCCCTCGTATTGAAGGGAGGCTGGTGCCCAACAGTGGGACGTTAGAAATACTAAATACGTACGTATGTAATGTGTTAACATAATAATAATTTAAGAAGGAATTATCAAACTAATAGGGGTGGAATGCTTTCCTGAAATTAATAAGGGCTACTCTTGAAAAAAACACTTTCAAAGTCTGTTAAAAATCATAATATATTTTTCAATACCAAAAAGGTTTTGTCTCTGATCTTTTCACAGTTCAAAGGCTTAAATCATTTCGATGAAATTTTATCAACCAAGTCAACCTGAATGTCTACCAAGGCTCAGTCGTTACGTCTTTTACGCTAGGACCAAGTAATAAGCACTTTCGTATTTAAAATACTAACAATAAGTCCGAGATCCAACCATGATATAAACCATCTTAAAACTGCCACCTTTCATGAACGACGGTGTGTATAGCTAATCTTTTCTTGCTCTTGTCTATGTTTAGGAGTTCGCCATTCTGCATAATAACCGTACCTCAATGTATTTTGAAAAAATCACTCATATTGATATGTAATTTACTAAGATACGATATAAATATCGAGATTTAACAAGTATATACTTTTTTACCCGACTGCGGCATAAATTGTGTAGCAGCTAGCTAAACCATGTATGTATGTGTCCGACTGTATACTACTATGTTCCTTCGTCAACTTGTCCTCATCTTTTTAATTCGCGTTTTAAGCAGTGAGATTTTCTTAATTTTTTTTACATGTGATTGTGAAAAGATTGCTGCCAACTAGTGAAAAACGCCAATCTAAACTTTTCAAGTTCCTTAATATTTTTCCCTCAAAAGAACAGTTGTTCAAAAATATCTATTATAATTAAAATTACTTGCTTGATTATATTTCGCGGCCATATTTTGATAGGTAACCCGTTAGAATTTTAATATAATAATTAAGCAACCTACAAAAACTATACTTTGATAAAATAACAGATGGACGTAGTAACCATGCTGTCGGATCTTAGACTAAAAGATTGGCATAACGACTGAGCTGGAGAAAAACATTCTAAGCCATCGCTATTTATAATGGTTTACATAATGAAGGATGGAAAAAACTTATTCTTCCCAACACTGTTCATTTTAATTAGAAACTCTACAACAGATGTTGCTAGTAAAATAAGTTCCAAGCACACCTGTGATAATGATGTAATTCAAATTATATTGCAGGGGTTGTTTCATTTTGAATGTAAGAAAATAAATGAAATAATTGTCAGAAATTCTATCTGTGCTATCTATACTAATATTATAAAGAGGAAAGATGTTTTGTTTGTTTGTTTTAACTCCGAAACTATTGGACCGACTTAGATACAGTTTGGTAAGGAGATAGTTTGAGATTCTGGGAAGGACATAGGATAGTTTTTATCCCAGAAATCATCCCTTAAGAGGGTGAAAATGGGGATAAAAGGTTGTATGGGGAATCAACCTAGGGACGAACCCGAGCGAAGTGACGATGAAACGCTAGTCCTATAATAAATATTAAATAAGCAACTTGAAAAAACGCAACTTTTTATATCGTTTCCGAAAAATGCCGAGCAAAACTCAGTCGCCCAGGTACTTTAAATAAGTTTTGATGTTATATTCAAGTGGAGCCATCGCAAAGTCCTGTTTTTGTGTAACTTTTAGCAGTGTATATCCCACGGGACAAATTGATGATCCCGGGACAATAAGTATCCTACTGACTTTCTAATATAACTTCTAATAAACTTACGCCAATTCATCGCCTGAACTCTATGTAAAATGAAAATAAGCAAAAGTAAGGATATTCTGGTAGTATTTCAAACCAGGGTATGGTCTAACGGCAAACTTCATCCAAATCCAACTAAGGGTTTACGCCTAATTAAGTAACAAACATCCAAACGAATTTACAGGCTTTCACATACATACACTGGTATATGTTAAAAATTAGCGTTTTCCCGCGGTACTACACGCGTAGTTCAATTATATATTACTATTTCTTTAAAAATTATAGTCTAGATGAAACTCTGATTATAAGCTATATTACTGTAAAGTTTCATCAAAACGTTCAATACTTTTTGCATGACAGAGCAAGAAATATCCATCCTCACAAACCTTGGGGTTTATATTATCTTACTAATATTGTAATGTTTAGATGGTTGGATGTTTGTTACTCAATCACGCCAGAACGGATGAACGGATCTGGATGAAATTTGGCACAGAGATAGATTCTAGTCTGAAAAAGCAGATAGGCTTTTTTTATCCTGGAAAAATGTACGGTTCCCATGGGATAGAATTGTTAGAGCGAAGCGAGGGAGAGCCACTAATTATAATTAATATTAATATACTAATATAAAATAGGATTGGATTGGTCTATAGTACCTTAGTTCTATTTAATAAGAATAATTGATTTTTATGTTATAATGTTATGCATTTACTTTAATGTTAAGCATCAGTCTACTCTCATATTTTATATAAAATATAATAAATTAAAACTGTATTCAAAATTTAAATAATATGTGCATTGCTACGTTTTGCTTTCCCTTTTTGCTTTTTAAAAGATAGATAAGGACGTCGTTACTTTGTAATAAACTAAGTGCGTTTTAGAAACATGTAGAAATGTCTTTAAACTTTTAAAACTTAACTGTTATCATTTAAACCATTTCATATAAACGATGTAAAATGTATGCCATTATGCTTAACATTTTTAAAGAAAAATAAAAGTGAAACTTTAAAAAATCACATCTTTATTCAATATTCCCATTTTACTTTAGATATGTATTTTAAAAACAATTATGTATATACGAGTAATACTATTTACAATACTATAAAGAAATAAAACTCGTTTGTACACCTCATTTTTAATATTATAAATGCGAAAGTTTGGATGGATGTTTGTTACTCAAGCACGCTAGAACGGCTGAACGGATCTGGATGAAATTTGGCACAGTGATAGATTACAGCTTGGAATAGCACATACATAGATTACTTTTTATTCCAGAAAAATCTGCGGTTACCGTGGGATAGATTTGTTTATGTTTTTCACTAGAGAACAATTAGCAATATGAACTTTGTAACATAGCATAATTATTTCGGTAATATTGTAATTACCACTGGTGTATCTTAATAAATAAGCTAGTAAATTAATAATTCTAAACTTTCTTTCACTAATATCTAAACTTGCTTGTTTGGATAAAATAGTTTTTAATAAACATTTTTAATAGTAATATTCAGAATATTAAGTACTATATTTTATAATAAACCAAAATCATTCAAAACGTTAAGGACGCACCTGCGTCGGCCGTATGATTAATGGCTGTCGAACTTTTCAATACATTTTCAAAGTTCAAAACTGTTGAATATTCAGAAATTTTGGTAACAAGGAATCTTGGTTATATTATTTATATGAAAGTTTGTGAAGATGTTTTAATATGTGAAAACCGTTGGACAGATTTATAAATAAATATGTTGAGACATTAACTCACACCACCATCTATGTAGTTCCATGGTAAGCTACGAGTATTTAGACCGGATAGTTGATACACTACACATGTATAACTTTAAATAAATAAATATTATAAATTATAAATATATACACCCATGACTGGAGTACAAACATTCCTGCTCATCACACAAATGAATCCCAGCGGGAATCGAACCCGCGCCCACTGGCACTGCAAGTAGGGTCACTCCAAAACTGAGGCAAACGTGTTGTTTTTTGGATATAACTTGGCACAGAGATAGACCATATCTTAAAATACCGTTGTCCTTTTAACGTAACTCTAGTAGAAATGAGATTTAATATTAACCTGTAATTCGAACCTAGGACCTCCATATCTCAAGTACATACTAGCGAATACATCAGAAGCAATATAATACTATTTATTATGAAATAATTCGTAACGCGTCTTCGAAGTTAGACAATATGGAATAGATGTGTGTTTTCGTATGTTATTAAAACTTACAAAAAGCTCTACTTTAAAGAATAAAGCTACAATTACGACCATTTTTAAAATCACTAAAATATTTTTTTAACAAAAATTTAAACTAGCAATTTATTTTGCTTTAGTTTTGCTCCGAGTTTCATTCCTTCACTATTTCAATCAAGTAATGGAGACTTTACCATTTTTTGAAAATCTATTGTTATAATTTATTCATACAAAAGAACCACTGACTTAGCATAAAACCATTTATTTAAAGCGTTCAAACCACAGCTGAGAAAACAAGTAGATCTACTTAAATTAATTTTGAATGAAAGAAAAAAGGGCGTAACCACTTCAATCGAAACGAAGAAACCCTCAAAACAGACTTAATTAAAATTCGCATTGTGGTTTCTATTTAAATATTACTGTGAAAAATATTTCACAATTGCAATCGATATTACAATACGTATTTGTGTCAACTATACAATGGCTCGCATTTTCTCGGCCACCGAGCTTTTGTATTGCAAGTCGATCATTTCAGATTGTGAAGCTCTATATTTTAGGTCAATCCTCAAGAGCTTAAACAGTGTACTAGATGCTATATTATGTAAGAATATGAAAATAACAGTATTATTGTATTCAAGAATATAATAGTGGATGTGGACATTTTAATAGTTTTGATTTAATTTAAAAACCAAACAAAAAAAACGTACATAAAAAAAACATACAATGACATAGTATACTTTCTCCTATTTGAAGTCGGTAAAAATAAGTATACAAGAGAGAGATTTTAGTAAATTTAACACTAAAGCAATATTTAATACTGAACCCTAAAATGTGTCTGGTATAAATTTTTATACGTCACTAGCATCACTCAAACATCAATATTTAAATAAAACTATCTTTTCGGATTTTTTTTTCGCGGATTTATTTTGATTTTTGGTTCCCGACGTTTCGATTGCTTTACAGCAATCATGGTCACGGGAGAGACTGAGGTGTTAGATGTCTCAAAGGTATTATATTACTATTTGCAAATGAAAATATTAATTTGAATACTAATTTAAATTACTGTTATTTTGATCCGCACAGTAAGCAATTAAAATTAACAAATATTGTAAGGTACTTTGGTGCCAATTTTCAAGTTTTTTGAATTCATTTTGTTATTTGTGGGTAGGCTGTCTGTAACAACTATATAATACCTTTGAGACATCTAACACCTCAGTCTCTCCCGTGACCATGATTGCTGTAAAGCAATCGAAACGTCGGGAACCAAAAATCAAAATAAATCCGCGAAAAAAAAAATCCGAAAAGATAGTTTTATTTAAATGTCAAACATTCGCGTAAATCTAAGAAAGTATTAGTCAAACATCAATAATTGTATCCTTTATACAGAAAGGGCCAGTGTCTCTCCCGTGACCATGAATGCTGTAAAGCATTCGAAACGTCGGGAACCAAAAACCAAAATAAATCCGAAAAGATAGTTTTATTCGAAACTAGCGACTTACCTTCGCTTCGCTTCGCTTCGCTTCGCTTCGCTTCGGGTTTGTCCCTAGACAAAAACAAATCTATCCCACGGGGACCATACATTTTTTCCGAGATGATATATAGCCTATAACCTTTCTCAGTTAACGGGCTATCTAATGCAAAAAGAATTTTTCAAATCGGATTAGTAGTTTCTGAGATTAGCGCGCTCAACCAAACAAACAAACAAACTCTTCAGCTTTATGATATTAGTATAGATGAGATTATTTATTGTAAATTAAAAGACTAATACCTAATAAAAGATGTTTTATACTATTCTTTATTGCACTTATAAGTAAAATACAGTGATTAAGAGACAATAATATTAGTTAGCAAAGGTGGACTTATCTCTAGAAGAGATCTCTTCCAGTCAACCTAATTGAGTAAGAGAGATAGTATTAAAAAGCAGGCTAGAGTGCAGTTACACAAATATAAATAATTAAATAAATAAAATATATATAAATATATAATAAAATATTATACATACTATATACCATAACATATATACATACTACTACATACACAAATACATATCTATATAATATACTACATAATAATAATAGTTAATATAATTGTGCATTAACTTGGGTGAGAAGGTGCTGTTTTATTTTCTTTTTAAAGGCAGTTATGGAGGGACTTGATTGGATATCTTTGGGGAGTTTGTTCCAGAGCGATGCGCCATACACCGAAAAAGATTGTAAAGAGAACTTTGTGTTGCTCTTGGGTATGTCAAGCATCGCAGTGATGCAAAGCCGTCTGGAACGTGAGGAAGTAGGGAGAACTTGGAAGCGAGAACAAAGGTATGAAGGAGCATTGGGGTCATTAAGAATATTGAAGAGGAACGAAAGGTTGTGCATATCACGGCGAAGTCGGATTGGGAGCCATTTAAGTTGAGCACGAAAGTTTGATATATGATCATGCTTACGCAAGCCAAAAATAAAACGAATAGCTAGATTTTGAAGACGCTCTAATTTGTTAAGTTGCTCCTCAGTCACATCCAAATAGCACACATCAGCGTAGTCGAGTATGGGGAGAAGAAGGGACTGAGCAAGCATAATCTTGGTTGTGAAGGGGAGGAAGAATTGGAGACGCTTGAGAGAGTGAAGAGTGTGATGCATTCGTTTGCTGACTTCGTTGACATGAGCCACCCAGGTCATGTTACAATCCATAATTAGACCTAAATTTTTTACTTTATTGCAGTAGGGGATGGGAACACCAGAAAACTGGACTATAGGTGTTGAGGTCCAATCGATTTTACATCTCAGCCTACTACTGCCAAAAATTATGGATTGTGACTTGCAGGGATTCACAAGAAGGCCGAAAGACTCAGCCCACTTTTGGACCCGGACAAGATCCGAATTCAATGCATCAATAGCTTCATGCAACTCAGTCAGCTCACAGTGTCTATATATTTGTAAATCATCTGCATACAGATGGAAGGGAGAAGAAATGACTTTTGATATGTTATTAATAAAGATTGAAAAAAGTAAGGGAGAAAGTACGCCGCCTTGAGGTACGCCAGCAGTAAGATCAAGCCAATCCGATGATGCATCGTTGGTCTTCACGCACTGCTGGCGTCCGAAGAGATAAGAGTGAAACCAGTCTATAACAGTAGTAGAAATGTTGACCGCACGAAGAGTTTCAATAAGGATGTCAAGGTCAACAGAGTTGAAAGCACTGCTAAAATCAAGTAAGACCATCACGGTGAGCTTGGTTTTATCCATAGCACCACGAATATCCTCCGTGATATTCAGCAGTGCACCAACTGTGCTGTGGGAGGTGCGGAAACCGGATTGATAGGGACATAAGAGGTTATTGTGGGATAGATAGGAGTAAAGTTTTATACTTGTTTGTAAAATAATTTCCAGTAAACATTTCGTGTTTCAACGCTAGATGTTACGTAGAGGTTAGTTAAAAATACTGCAGAAAATGTAACCGCGCGAGCTTTTGAAGTCCATTAACAAAATTTGCAGTCGACCTCGACTCTAGTCATTTTTTGTGCAACACTCGAATGAAAAGAAAAACCAAACAACCAACCATATGTATACAAAGCTGTATTGTACATTTCGGAGTAGTTTAATTTTAAAACTATTATATTACTGAAATGTTTTTATGTAAATATTTCTATCCGACTTTAGCGAATTTAAAAAGGAGATAATGTGTTTGATTAGTATGTAAGGAGGTACGTATTTATAAGTGTCGATAATTAATCTTATTATATGAGCAATTCTTGTAGATATATAAATTTTGACTTTTGACTTGGATGTCAATTAAAAAATATCACAAATGTGACGCTACCTGTATATCCATACTAATATTATATTCATATTTATACTCCATACTAATATTATAAATGTGAAATTATGTTTGTTTGTTTGTCCTTCTTTTACGTCGAAATAGAGTGACTGATTGGTGTGATTTTTTGTGTGGAGATAGTTGGAGTGCTGGAGAGTGACATAGGCTACTTATTTTTTACCGCGGGATATAATCTCATTCCCACGGGAAAACACGTTATAATACAACCCAAAAAATACTTATGATCAGAATCACTTGAAACTTGCTATTAATGCTCTTCAATACAATTAAATAAATGTAAGGTGTTTTGGTATTTTTCGAAATTCATCCCATAAGGAGGTAAAATAGGGGATGAAAGTTTGTATGAAACCTACATTTTTAGTTTTTCTTTGTACTTTTATCGCGAGCGAAGCCGCGGGTTCTGCTAGTAATATCATAAATACGTACCTAAGAACTCAAGTAAATAATAACCTCGCTTGTAAAACAGAAATACTAAGAAAAAGATGTAGAATGCTTTCACACGTAAATAGGTCGGAAAGGACACAGAAGCAAGGGTGCATCTACAAACATCAATCTGCTAAGATGTCAGTGTAAAGGGAATGCAGTATGCAGGTTTTGTATACAGTCTTGAATATATCACACATGTTTTAAATATTTTGTTTTTTACGTTTGTACATTCATACGCACTTTTTGTACATAGGCAGTGGTTGCCCAGAAGTAACGTGATTGCTTGGGAAACCATGTGTAGCGGCTTCAAATTCCAGGTCTCGCACCTATAGCATTTTTATGTGCAAATCATTTTCAACATGATAATAATAGTCTAAGGGTGTAGTAAAATCTTGAGGTTAGCTGAATATCTGAGAGGACCCTGTCTGAGAGAAGTTTTCGAAAGACATGTGAAGTACAAACCATACCGGGTCAGTGTGGTGGACTAAAGCCTGCATCAATAAATTTTTCTCTCACAATTAACACTAAATACAACGTTAATAATACAATAAATATGTGTTTATCTCAATAGTATCACAACTCGAATACACCGCGAGTATTTTACACTTATAATTTATATATACAGGGTGAATTTTTGAGACGGGACAGTAAGGGCAGGTACCTTAAATACTATAGTTACAGGAAAACGTTCCTAGGAGACCATCCATAACTTTTTGAGATATTCTGAACTGCATTCACAGATTTTGGAAAAAATGTACAGTCATCGAGAAAAATGCTAAAATACCAAAAAAATTTTTTTTAAATCAATCGATCCTCTTTCATGTAGGGATCAAAAGGCTCTACGGGACCATTTAAGGTTTGAGTACTAGAAATGACAGAAATCGCCAAAATCTTTTCCCATACATTTTGTACGTAAAAGCGTTTAATCAACTCGAAATATTTTTTGTTGTCAAACGGTCCTATTTTTAATGTTATCAAAAGACCCTTTGAGGCCAACTGAAGTTTGAGTACAGAAACTACGGTAAGTCATAAGACCAGATTTACACGCAGGCATTTTATGCAGCGGGCATAAGAAAATTTTTTTTTGTGTTTCTATACTCAAACTTCAGTTGGCCTCAAAGGGTCTTTTGATCACATTAAAAAATAGGACCGTTTGGCAACAAAAATATTTCGAGTTAATTAAACTTTTTCCAAACAAAATGTATGGGAAAAGATTTTGTCGATTTCTGTCATTTCTAGTACTCATACCTTAAATGGTCCCATAGGGTCTTTTGATCCCTACATGAAATAGGATCGATTGATATAAAAAAATTTTTTTTGGTATTTCAGCATTTTTCTCGCTGACTGTACATTTTTTCCAAAATCTGTGAATGCAGTTCAAAATATTTCCAAAAGTTATGGATGGTTTCCTAGGAACGTTTTCCTGTAACTATAACAATTAAGGTACCTGCCCTTACTGTCCCGTCTCAAAAATCCACCCTGTATATATATGACATCTTATTAACTCTTAATTATCAGGCACATATAAGTACCAACAAAAACAATTTCTTTCTATTTAGGGTTTCGTACCGGAAGGGTGCCAACGGAAATCTATTACTAAACCTCCGCTGTCTGTCCGTCCGTCCTTCTGACAGAGGGCTGTATCTCATGAAACGTAATAGGTAAAGAGTTGAAAATTTCACAGAATATGTATTTCTATTACCATTATAAATAACAAGTAATAAAAAGAATACAAGAAACATTTTTTTTTACCTTTGTAATCGATCATCGAAGTTAAAATACTTTCGAAGTTATAATATCCCAACATATTTATTTATTTATTGACATACATAGAGTAAAATTCATATTAATAAAAAGTACATGTACGATGGTACGGAACCCTTCGTGTGCAAATTCGACTCGCACTTGTTTAATATAAACTACTTTGTAAGTAAAAGATGATCTTTGAAGATGAAATCGTCAACCAGCGAAGGGATGCTGAGATAAGTAAGTATTACCTGATATTTGGACTTAGGTATCTCAATATCTTGGACTTAGACGCGATAATCCAGAAAATATGCGAGATTATCCTCCCATCGATTATTCTTATCGATACTTAAATGAAATCGAAGTGCATAGATGATTTACCTCATATTGAGTTTATATGATTATTTCGATATTATGATATAAACAACTAAACATATTTGTATGTGTGTTTGTACTCCCTTATGTTCAAACAGCTAAAATTTAAACGGCTAATTTTAACGACACACTGCAGGCATTGAGATTTGAATGCGGGTATATGGTCTTATTACTGTAAGCGACCGACATCACAAATGTATGTATGTATGCATCTATCATAAATGTAAAAGTGTTTTCGGTGTATGTATTTTTCTACTTTTTAACACAGAAACGGCTAAACGGATTTGGATGAAATTTAGTTTATAGATAAACCTAGCCTTTGTGTTATTCTAGAACCTAGATGATCTAGGTCCTAGAATAATACAAAGATGTTAGTAATTAAAGGTGTTAATGGTTTACCAAAAGATGAACACATATATATGTGTAGGTATATATATTAAAAGAAAATTCGATGTTATTGTCTCAAGTCGGAAAGACTTTAGGGACGCTCTCGAGTAAAGAGCGGACTTGTACTAAAATAACATTTCTCTGTAACTAAGCCTCCTCAATTTCTAACTAAAAAGCTCTAAATTCCCAACATTATTGTAGGTATGATCAAATCTTACAAACTCCGAATACCGTGATATCAAAGCCGGAATCCTTTAGAGCTACCTTAAATTGAAACCTCAAAGTGATCTAACTTCTAGACTTTGTGTAGAATTGATAAAAATTTCTTCATTGTTACATGGCATGGATTTTCATTATTGTCAAACTTATTTGTATTGGAAACTCGTAACAGCTAATTTAATTTGTATTATCTGTTTAATATATAACTGATTTACGGCTATGATAACATATCTTGCGGTTGTTTTGCTTATTAGAGATAGGTATTTGACACAATTATATGATTATGTTATGCACCACATGTATAGTAAGGATAAGTTGCTGGTATATTCATATGTAAGTAGCAATCCTATAGTTTTTTTGGGGTTATTATTTTTCTTTCTTCGAAACTTCTTTAGAATCGTTGTGATTTGAAACTCGATGAAACGAAAATGCGACACTAAAAAGAGACAAACGCATAAATAGAGGATTGAGCCGGCGAGAGGATGAGATAGAATACATTGCCATGTTGCCATGGTAACCGTTGTAATTGTCTGACAAATATATAATGTTATATTCTTTCCGTATATGATATTCTATAAATATATGATTGTAATATGCCTAATTTAACTATTGATTTGTTTTAATTCAATTGCGATAGTTGCAAAAGAAGATTTACTTTAACCACGTAAAGGTTACACGAATCCATTTTTTTATCTCAAGTTCGTCGCAAGAAGTTAGTTTGGTGTAGACGATTACCTAATACCTACTCCTTTAATCCAAATCCTTTTTATCTATATATACCTACTAAAAGTATATTTATTTGAATATGAGACACACCACAGACCCTCACATTTTTTGTGATCCTTTTATTTATTTATTGTTTTTTTTTTTTATTATTACTGTGTTTTTTAAATAAAGCTATCTTTTCGGATGTTTTCGCGGATTTATTTTGATTTTTGGTTCTCGACATTTCAAATGCTTTACAGCCATCATAGTCACGGGAGACACTAAGCTTTATTGCGCAAGTAATAACAATCTTGCCTTTTTTTCGTCAATAGTTAGCTTTAGAAGCCCACTCTCATATTAATATTATTTATCTATACATATAATAAAATTGTAACTAAGCCGAATCTGTACATTAAATATTTTTTGGAAAATCTTATTGAAATAGACTTTATTATCGATACAGAAGCCAAGTCTACAGTTTTTAGAAATTTTGTCTGTCTGTCTGTCTGTTACCGCATCACGGGAAAACCACAGGACAGATTTTGATGAAATTTGGTATGATGATAGCTGGTTATCTGGGTCAACATATAGGATACTTTTCGCTGCGGAAAAATATTTCATCTCTGAGCTTAACGTTAAAACGTAACTAGGGACGAACCCGAGCGGAGCGAGGGTGAGTTGCTAGTATTAAATAAGCTTCTAAGATTCTTAAGGGAATCAAAAAATGCCTAAACTGAGCAAACGCACGTCGCTAATGTAAAAATAATTTATTCTAGTATATAACATTATCTTACAGAAACTTACTCGTAATTTATTCAAAAGTTGACTTTTTTATTTAATTATTTTAAAAGAAAACAGCTCAGGCTGGTGTTTAAATGGCGGGATGGTAAGCTACATAATATAGTAGAAAAACTAAATATATTTCATTATATTATAAAACTTAAAACTTGTGCGTTTCTTTTTTTTTTATCGAAGTATTTTATGTTAGTACGTATACAGCCCTTTCTAACTTCCCACTGCTAAGCACGGGCCTCTCTCTAATACGAGGGGTATCAGGCTATAGACCACCACGCTGGTCAAGTGCAGGTTGGCGGACTTCACATGTCTTTCGAAAACTTGCTAGGTTCTCTCAGACATGCAGGTTTCCTCATGATGTTTTCCTTCACCGTAAGGCATGTGGTAATCATGTTGGTAAGGATGCGCACATGAAAATATTAGATGCGAGACCCGGGATTTGAACCCGCTTCACTCGGTGTCCCAAGCAAGCGCGGTACCATTGGGCTACCACTGCCTCGAAGTATTAAAACATAATATTAATTCCAGTTCTATATAATAATTCTACGTTGTAAATGCTCTGTAAATTCGCAGTAAACGCTCGTTAGATGTTTGCACAAATTCTGTTTGCTTTAGTTGATTTTGTATTAAATAAATAGGTACGATTAAAATTACGATGACTTTATGCTAAACTTTTTTAACTCTATTACTGAAATTTCTGCATCGATGCATTATATGCAGAATTGAACTAAATGAAATTTAAAAAAATGGAATTATTTTCTCCAACTCTCCTATACAAAAATCTGTTAATTATATTTTCGAAAAGTATGTACTAAAATAAATAAACATGAGTAATAAATGGAAAAAAATAAAAAAAAAACTTTAAATAAATAAATGTAGGTTTGTATGAAAAATTATTTAACTGTATGAAAATGAAAGCTTGAAATTTATATACTGAGAAAATATACTCCTAACCAGAGACTCCTCCTAATTTCGGCCAGAGTGGACAATCTCATTGAAACTAGCAAACACAAGTGCACTCTCTATTTCTGTCACTTCAGTGAGTAATACGATAACTCGATAGAACCGGTGGAGATCAGGACTGATGGCTTGACGTGATCTCCGATGCATGGGGATGAAACATCATTAAGCTCTTTTCTTGACCCATGACCTCCGAATCGGAATCCAAATTCTAGCTACTAGACTAAAAAAGCATTTATCTCTAACTTGCGACTCATCCTCGCTTCGCTCGTGTTCGTCGAAGCCTGCTCGATTTGTTGACGTTTATGATTACTGCTCCGCTCCCTTGGGTAGCAGCATGATGATATATAGCCTATAGCCTTAACCAATAAACGAGATATCTAATGCAAAAATAATTTTTCAAATCGGATTAGTAGTTCGAGATTAGCGTGTTCAAACAAACAAACAAACAAACAAACAAACAAACAAACAAACAAACAAACAAACAAACAAACAAACAAACAAACAAACAAACAAACTCTGCCTCTTTATAATATTAGTATAGATTATAATCAATAATCATATTATGTAAGCAAATATTTAACTCAAGCAAATTACATTCATTGAAAAGTTGTACTGCGTAAAATTTCATCAAACGTTACGTTATATAAATTGAAATACATAAAAACTTTTAAAGTAAAAAAGTATCGAATCAAACAGAATTTATTTAATTAAAATACTGATAGAGGATTCGCATTTTACATTCAAATGAAGCGTAAAGTCGCGATCCTGTCTAATTGTTATTGCCTTCTATATAGATAAAAACAAATACAATAGTAACTTCTATAATCTTCCTGGAAATCTAGAAAACACTTAAGAGTCTTAGTGGTAATTCGTATTATAATTTTTTAACTTAGTATTTAGTTCGTAACTTAGTTGTAACTTAATACTTTCTTAAATTTACGCGAATATTTGACAGTTTAAATAAAACTATATTTTCAAATTACTTCGCGGATTTATTTTGATTTTTTTTTGAGTTGGTTGGAGAATCAAAAATTAAAAAAAAACCGCGAAATAATCCAAAAAGGTAGTTTTATTTAAATTTAAAATATCGTCGTTCATGAAATAGCATTTTTACCACGATACAGTTAAATGTAAAAAAAGAGAAGCAAAGCCATTCAATCGATTTTACTTATAAATTCACTGGTGGGTAACTACTGTGTTCAAACATAAGCTCGAATTCAGGGATGTTATACAACGAAGCTTTCCCAAAAGTTCTACTTTGCTTTTTTTCAGTATACAGTTTCTGCATTTAATGTTTTTTATTTTTTTCAAACATTTTTGTTTTCATAAGTATTCAAAATATGTACTGTATTAAGTTACTGATTTTATTCTTTATTCTTGTTAGCTTTTAACCAACTTTAAATAAAGAGAAAGTACTCAAATTAAATGTATGTTTCTTTGTGAATACGTTACACGAAATCTTGAATATACAGTTTTTTAGGATGTCATAAAAATTTCTGAAAAAAAAACATCACCCCCAAAAGCGAATGTTTCCTAATAAAGAGATTTTCATACTAGTGTATTTTCTTAGTTATAATATAATAACGTTTTTAGCCTCACTTAGTATTTACTTATACGAGTAAATCTGTGCCATAATGTGGAAAGCTCGCAATGATCAAATATGGAGTGGGTGCCAAATGTCATTATAACTTCTTTTGTGCCTAAAATGAAATATAGGGACTTTTATGATTATATACGTACTGGCGTCACTTAGCTGAAAGGGAAAGGACGATTATTTTCGTCTTTATAAAAATATATCATTTGTTTGTGACGTTGAGTTTGTGTTCATTCGGGCTAATCTCGGTAACTAAGTAAACTAAAGTACCTACGTACTAATAAAAACTACTGTATTAATTTTCAAACAGTTTTCATTAATACGAAAAGAGGTTCTTTAGAAAGGTTAGAGACTATAATCTATACAGATAAATAAAATTGAAGTGTCTGTTTGTAATGTCAAAATAACAGATTATATTGAATGCATATGGAATTATATACGGTACATATAAGAAAAAATCAATTTTTAAATTTTTTGTCTATCTGTCTGTTTGTTCCGGCTAATCTCCAAAACGGCTGGACCAATTTTAACGGGACTTTCACTGGCAGATAGCTGATATTATAAGGAGTAACTTAGGCTACTTTTATTTTAGAAAGAATTAGGGCTTCGCTCAAAAAAATTAAAACGTATCTAGGGACGATATATATATATATATATATATATATATATATATATATATATAATGCAAAAATAATGTACATGATAAAAAATAGTCCCTTCCGTGAACTTTCCGTGAACTATGGACGTCAACGTGAGTCACTAGATTTATTCATACTAATATTATAAATACGAAAGTAACTGTCTGTCTGTCTTTTACCTTTTCACGCTTAATTCGCTGAACCGAATAAATGGGTATGAAAATAGTTTAAGACCTTGGGAAGGACATATCACACAGGATACTTTTTTCCGGATAAAAATCTTACTATAAACAATCCCTTTTCACCTTTCAAGGGGTGAAAAGGGGAGATGGGGGGAGGGGGTGTAAAAGATGGTATGGGGAATCAATAATTTCTCAAGTAAGTAATATATTTTGTTTTATTTTTTAAAGTTGCTACCTACTTTTCTATACCTATGTATGTATGTACAATGTACATAGATACATATATAGTCCAATCTATACTAACCGTTAAAATGTAAGGGACGAACCCGAGCGAAGCGAGGGTTAGTTGCTAGTTTAAAAAAAAAAAAAAATATCATTTAGCAGTACGTAAAGCTTTTAATGGTAAAAAAATATTGAAATAATTCATCTCTATTACAGAACCGAATAAAGCTCATGTATCATTGAATACGACCACGATTTTCAATGACACTAACGACGAGCAAAGGAGACACATTTTAATGGTATTTATGAATTTATGATATAATTGCGAAAATTTTGGCTGGCTTACTTTTCTTTTACATAGCAAAATAACTAAGGATTTACGTCAAATTACACAGAGTCATAAAAACACAGTAGTAATTACGAGTAACGCGTTCGCTTGGAAAGCCAAATGAAGTAAGTTCAAACCCCGGGTTTCCCTGTTCTGGTCCTCTAATATTTCCATGTACAAATTATTTACACAATGATTACCAATGTACTTCGGTGAAGGAAAACATCGTGTAGAAACTAGTATATCTGAGAGAACTTATCGAGTTTTCTGAAGACATTTGTAGTCCAGCAACTCGGATTGGACCAGCGTGGTGGACTATGACCTAATACTGTATGAATGACATATTAAGAGCCTCGAGTTGTTACTTTTTATCGTACATCTTATCTTTTATCCTTATCTTTAGATAAGGATAATATAGAGAAGCCGTTGGGATTTCCTATCGGCAATATGAACAGGAGCTTCAGCTTCAATTTCCATATTTCTCACTTCAAAAATGTCAGACTTACATAATAACTTTTAATACTTTTTTGCCTTTAGAGAATGAATTTTCAAAAATTTTTCTGTTGTGCTCAACTTCGTTATATACGAATTTTCTTGTGAAAAATTTAATTTTTCTAATCCCTTAGATTAGATTAACTGTCAGTCAATTAGTTAATTTAATACATGAACTTTCTTTACAATTTTAGTGCCAAGAAAGCATTTATCTATACAGATAAATAAATTTGAATTGTCTGTTTGTAATGTGAGTTGTAGTTAATCTAAGAATATATAAAAAAATATCAATACCTAAAGGAGATTATCGAGCTTTTAATAATAATTAAAACTAATTACTATCAATTCGCTTCAGTAATCATAAATGTACGTATGCTTTACCAAGATGAATTAATTGGCTTTAGACAAGTTTGACAAGAAGTCCTGCCAAAACTTACAGAGCAATGTAAATTGTAATAAATGGATGGCTAATAGAATCCCAAAGCCCGTGTCACATTTAATTATCAGCCAGCGGACAGCTCGGGGACTCAACTGTTGGAACTATTGAGATACATCTATTATAAAGGGAGGGAAAATTAACAATCTGTATAATAAATATTATATATGTGAAAGTTTGTGAGTGTGGATGTTTGTTACTCTTTCACGCCAGAACGGCTGAACGGATCTATATGAAATTTGACATGCAGATGAGATAGATTATTATAGTTTGGAATAACACATAGGCTACTTTTTATCCCAGAAAAATGTACGGTTCCCGTGGGTTAGGTTTGTTTTTGTTTTCCTAGTTATTATCATAATCAAAAATTGTGTATATTTTTATATACTCGTACATACAATAAAGTATTAAGATCCAGTTTTAGGGCTATATATTGAAGGTTTTAGATATTTTTTGTACCTATATTATTTTACACGTATCACATAAAACACTCAGTGGATTATAGTGCTTTAAGCTTTTTGATTATAGAGCTCATTGTTTATTGTATTCAGCCCTTTTTGACGTCCCTCTGCTGCGCACGGGCCTCCCTTCAATACCAGGGCATCAGGCTATAGTCCAACACGCTGCCAGAGTACGGGTTGATGGACTACACATGTCTTTCGAAAACTTGCTAGGTTTAGACATACAGGTTTCCTTACGATATTTTCCTTCACCGTAAGGCAAGTGCTAATCATGTAGGTAATGATTCGCACATGAAAATATTAGACGCGAGACTCGGGGTTTGAACTCGCTTCACTCGGTTACCGAAGCGAGCGTGTTACTACTAGACGATCACTGCCTCCATTTTGATTATAAGTTTAATTCTCAAGTTTAGATAAGGATAATATAGAGAAGCCGTTGGGATTTCCTATCGGCAATATGAACAGGAGCTTCAGCTTCAATTTCCATATTTCTCACTTCAAAAATGTCAGACTTACATAATAACTTTTAATACTTTTTTGCGTTTAGGGAATGAATTTTCAAAAATTTTTCTGTTGTGCTCAACTTCGTTATATACGAATTTGCTTGTGAAAAATTTAATTTTTCTAATCCCTTAGATTAGATTAACTGTCAGTCAATTAGTTAATTTAATACATGAACTTTCTTTTACAATTTTAGCGCCAAGAAAGCATTTATCTATACAGATAAATAAATTTGAATTGTCTGTTTGTAATGTGAAAATAAAAGCTTTTTATTAAATGCATATGAAAGTTATATACGGTACTTATGAGAAAAAAATAGTTTTTAATTTTTTTGTCTGCCTGTCTGTTTGTTCCGGCTAATCTTCAAAACGGCTGAACCGATTTGGACAGAACTTTCGCTGGAAGATTTTATTTTAGAAAAAGAATTAGGGTACCGCTAAAAAAAATGAAAACTCATAAAATTGTAAACAAATCCGTGTCACTAATATTGTAAATAAGATAATGTCAACATTCTGTATCAAAAGTATAACACATATTTCTAGTACACCTGAGCCGATAACTGTACCAGTAAAATACGGTCCATGTGGGATGACAAATCACTAGCATTTTTAGAAAATTAACAATATTCAGACACGTTAGCCGAAAGTTTTAAAGGTAAAATAATACATAATGAGGTTTAACATTTCGTGCAACAAATTTTTTAATTTTTTAATTTATATTACCATTATCTGTGTATACAATGCATCTAAAAATCTAGTTCTGCAACCGATGTCATGAGTTCAATTTTGCTCAGTGCAAATATTTAGGTTAATCCTATTAACCATAAAAGTAATGATTGCTATCTTACCAGTGAGTATTTCGTGCCTATTTTCCTTGTAAGCGACATGAGGAGACATTGCCTGGAACTTTAAAGCAGCGTTTTTGTTTCTATAGATAATTGTCACACTTCAATTCAATTCTCAAGCTCATAGCTTCAAAGCGTGCAGTCGAACACAGATTACTTCCAAAAATAAAATAACTGCCTCGGTGGTGTAGTGGCTAGCATGTACGGCTGCACATCCTGAGGTCCTGGGTTCGAGTCCCGGGTCGGGCCAAGTTTAGTTATTGAGTCTTTCTGTATAGTAAGCCTCAGTAACATTATCCCCGGAGTTGGGAAGTTGGCGGTGTTTCACCCCCGTGCCTCGGAGAGCACGTAAAGCCGTCGGTCCTGCGCCTTAACTCTCACCGGTAGTGTCGAATAGTCGTCCCACCGGAGTATGAGAGTGACAGGAATAGAGAGTGCTCTTGTGTCTGCGCGTACACTTGTGCACTATAATATCTCCTGCGCAGTTGGTTAGTCTCAATGAGATTGGCCGCCGTGGCCGGAATCGGTCAGGAGAACATTATTACTTCCAAAATATCACGTAGAATGAAAAACGCACGAAAGAGATTGGTCGGTAAAAATTGTCATCATCATTTGTCCCGGAATGAATCATTCAATAATTGACCACTACATCATCTGTCATTTTGGAGATTAACAAGCACAAACGTACATACATATAGTGCTTTTAAAAATTATTTGAATTTTGTTATCAATAAAATAAAAATTACGACAGTAACGTTACATTAAATATGAAAGGCATTTTCTACCACGTGAATTAAATTATTTAGATTAAGCTTACTCTGAATTATTAATATAATCTCAATACAAGTTATCTTCCCGCCGTAAGTTACCTGCAATGCGGCATAATATTCGATAAGTACTTTGCAGTGTCAATCATGTGTCTACTAACAGTCTGTCATAGTAACTGGAATAATCAGGAATTAAAATAGTGTTTGATACTTTTTAGTGTTAATAATCGTACTGAAAATAATCTAAAGTTACAATATACCCCGCTTTAAAAAAGCAAAGTAAGAAAAAGTCACTCGTAGAAGTTATTAAACTGTATAATAAAAGTAAATAACATGTTTAAAGACTTGATTTTGAAAATCACTTCAACTTAATTATTTCATGCTTCGGTGTGGTTTTTTTTTAAATTATAGTTCATTTGGCACGTTTGAAAAAAAATATGAAGAGTAAAATTTATACGATGTGCGCGCACACTGACAGCCAAAAAGCGACATGATGAAGTTAGCTGAAAGCGACATGATGAAGTTAGCTGCATTCCTTTTACAAACAAATATTTGTGACATACGAGATGAAATCTTTAGCTATTTTTGTTCTGTTACGTCAAAGAAGTATAACTTTTCACGTGAGTACATAAGTACGCACACACGTTATTTTTGTTATTTATTTGATATTACCCTTCGAGTACCTACCTGTTCAATGAAAAATATTTATTACAATCACATTCCAATTGGCAAAGATATCGCGTACATAATATATACAAAAAATCTTGCAAGTGCGAGTCAGTCTCGCGCACCAAAATGAAATTGAATTATCTATATATTAATACGTGAAGAGAAAACTTTGAATCCCTTTTTATGAAAATTGCGCGGACGGAGGAGTATGAAATTTCCCACACTTATCGTTTATGTGGAGAAGGAGTGCAGAATGCTAATATTTTTTTTTAATTATGTATAAAAATACATTAAATCGATAAAAAAAACGTTACACATACTAGCATGTATTTGACACACACACGCATATATAGTCTTTTGTTTATTGTTAAAGTCTGTGGTCAAATTGAGAATAGATTAATATTGTAATATACGCAAGACAATAAATATATAACTTAATGAATTATGGTTGATTTTCAACCACGCGGCGATCACTAATAGTATTAAATGAGCAATTCTAATCTATGTACATATGTACATACAAATAAATTTTTTTCGTGTACTTCGGAAACGGCTCTAACGATATGGGTCAAGTTTTCTATTTAGATAAGGTTTTCTATATAGGTGTCTATTTTAAAAAGCGCCTTATTTAAATATAGTATAATATCGTTTCCGTAAAAACGCTAAAGCAGTCTCGGTCGCTCAGGTACTGTTTTTTTTGTTAAAGTAATATTATACATTCATTGTTTAACTACAATAGCAATTTTATAGACAGCAAAAATAAGTTAGACTTTCATAGCATTTCTACAAAATACGAGTATTATGTTTAGTAGCGGCTGTTTAAAGCTTAAAGAAAAATATTAAAGGCTCAAAGTTCTTCAATTCAATCTGACTTGTGTTTCTAATTTTCACCTCACAGAAAAAATATATATTTAGAAACATCTATAATAGTAAACTGATAATCTCCATTGAAGTATCGATTTGTCCTGTCATTTTGTGAGCTCACAAAGAGGACATTTTGTAGTGTTTTGCGCAAATGGCTATTATGCAAATACTAATCATGTCAAAATATTATTTGAAAACAAACGGCTCACCCTCACTTCGCCCAGGTTCGCCTCTAGACAAACAAATACAAATCTATCCCACGGGAATCGTACATTTTCCGGAATAAAAAGTAGCCTATTTGTTATTCTGATATATGAACTGCATTATTGTAAAGTTTCATTAAAATCCAATCAGTGATTTTTTGTACTAAGCTGCATAAGTTACTATAGTTTTTTTAACATCCCACGGGAACTATTTAATTTTCCGGGATGAAAAGTATCTAAGATGTTGACCGGGGATATGAAGTACCACGATGAAAAGTTTCATTTAAATCAGTAAAACAGTTTTGAAGGTTAGCCCGTACAAACAGACAAATAGACAGAAAGAGAAACAAAAAAATTGAAGAAAAGCTGGATTTGTTCTATTGCTCTTCGTACATCCCACTGACACGGTTTTCAGCATTTTTTTCCATGTACAGACATTCAACCTCAACAGTTTTATTATAGTATATGAAGAAGATTGCAAATTCTATTGTTACATTTAGTTTAACCCTTGCTTTGCTCAGATGTGCCCTTAGGTACCAAAAAATAGCCTATGTGCTATTTCAGGTATGCTAAATTCTAGGAATCCGACAAGGTTACATTGAATTATTTATACATTAATATATACAATATATATATATATATATATATATATATATATATATATGTATAAATTGTTCATCTTTGACCCCGTGAAACTAGAACAGCTATAGAAAGCTCGAAATGCTTACCATAATGTAATATTTACGATCCGGAATCGAACCTGCTGCCGTAAACGTGATTTATGCGACTTTTACGTGACGTGTCGCGTGAGCCTTATCGCCTTTTACGGTATTAAGACTAATTATATCTTGAATATAGAGATGCCCTATTTATTCCTTAACTTCTATATTATAAGGTACTTCTAGTACTGACAAATGTTCACTAATACTGTTAATACGAGATGTGGTTATAAATAAAACTTTTTTTTTTTGTTTTTTTCGCGAATTTATTTTGATTTTTGGTTTAGCTGTAAAGCATTCGAAAAGTCGGGAACCTTCTTATTTAATGTACAAATAAGATATTTTTTGGCTGAATTCTTATATCGGTACTACAAATAGTTCCTGTCGACACTAGTTACTAGGAACAATATTTTAAATCAATATTGTAGCCAGAACTTAGTCAATGATATATGTAACTATGTATATCTATACTAATATTATAAAGCTGAAGAGTTTGTTTGTTTGTTTATTTGGTTGAACGCGCTAATCTCAGGAATTACTTATCCGATTTGAAAAATTCTTTTTGCATTGGATAACCCGTTAACAGAGGAAGGCTATAGGCTATATATTATCTCGGAAAAACATACGGTTCCCGTGGAATAGATTTGTTTTTCTCTAGGGACGAACCCAAAGCGAAGCGAGGGTGAGTCGCTAGTCAATGATATTTGTTTATTAAACTTAGAAACAAAGCTTTGTTTTTAAAATAGAGGAAAATCTGTCTACTGTAAAGTACAAAATTTCGTCGTTTGAACAAAACCCTAAAGCGAGGATATGTATATTTTAAATGTGTATATTCAACTCAAACAATAAAGCTAATTTGCGAAAACGCAAAAGCATTTGATAGATTAGATTAGATTGATAGAGGATGTTGAAATGGCATGCCCTTGACATTGGTGCGACCACAGTGTAAAAATGAACTAAAATATATGATAAATACTTTATTTACTTTAATTGATTAAGCAATTTGGAAGCTTTTTTTAAAAATTGTAAGCTTTATTTTTTCATTAACGTTTATTTAATTATGAGATTCATGTGAGATATTTTTTGGACATAAATCGATTATAAAATAATGTTACATTTGTGTGTGTTAAAATTGTGTGTTATCTATACTAATATTATAAAGAGGCAGAGTTTGTTTGTTCGTTTGAACGCGCTAATCACAGGAACTACTAATCCGATTTGAAAAATTTTTTTTTGCATTAGATAGCCCGTTTATTGAGGAAGGCTATTATATATCATCATGCTACTACCCAAGGGAGCGAAGCAATATATATAATATATATATATAATATATATATATATATATATATAATATATATTCTATCTACTCCATACTAACTGTTAAAACGTACCTAGTAAATTCGCATTAAAATTAATTTCCTAATACATGTAAATTCCCACGCAATAAGAATTATGGTTAAAAGCATTCTATATATACAACTAAATATTATTAGAGTACAGTCGTAAATAGCAATAAATCTTAGACCGCAAGAAAAGCTATAAAAATCGTACTTTCTTTGATTCATGTTGAAGCATTACAAATACAATAGAAATAATAAGTCGTTAATGTATAAAATAGATACGGCTCCAAATATACTTATAATGAAACAACAACGTACTTATAAAACATCATTTTTTGGTAAATGAATGTGTTTTTATTGTGACATATATGGGTTCTATTCCCGAATAAAATAATATAAAATTCCGGTCGCTACCAAACTTTACAAGATCAATCGCTGGGTTAATCTAAAGACTGCCTGAAAATTTCATCAAAATCGCTCCAGCCGTTTTGGAGTCCATAGGGGACATACATACACATGTCAATTTTTATATATGTATCACGTATCAGTATGTACATAGACACACATCATTTTTATCCTTTTCTATTTATGATTAAGATTTAAGACCTTTTTAATAGCCTTTTATATTAATGACGTTTTTGACAGAATTTGTGAAAAGAAGAAAGTTGTAACATTGAAAAAAGGCGTTCAATTATATGCAAGATTTTTGTTTCTATTTAAATCAAATAGATTCAAATTATCTAATATTGCTGCAACGGCCATTGTAGCACGCACGAACACGTTTTTTTTTTATAACAGTCTAGTCACTAACGATTTACTTGCGTCCCTAGGTAAGCGGCATTTCCTCTCAATTTCATGACTTTTAATATTTTTGCGCGAAACCCTAATTATTTTTCTAAAATTAAAGTAACTTAAGTTAGTCCTTATAAAATTGGCTATCTGCCAGTGAACATCCCGTCAAAAACGGTCCAGTCGTTTCGGATATTAACCGGAACAAACAGACAGACAGAGACAAACATTATAAAAAAATGTTTAAAGTACTGTCTATACAATTATATGCATTTGGTAAAAAGACGTTATTTTGATTTTACAAACAGACACTTCAATTTTATTTATCTGTATAGATTACGTCAAGTAGAAGACATAAATAGTATTAAATTATTTTCTAAGCTAAAATATACGCAGCATTATACAGAATACATCTAAGAAATTATACTTCTTTCATTCCAATATAAATATCTATTTTTATCACAACAATAAGCGTTTTACGTCTAACTAGTTCAGATTCTAAAGAAGCCTTACAATATAAGCGCGTCTTCAACGTATTTTATACTTATTAAAACAAATGCCTTTTACCTAATTGAATATAGAACTATGATATGCTACTGTTTACATTTTAGTTTATATTTTATAATGAAACTAGCGATGTACCCGAGCGGAGTGATATTTTCCGGCAGTAAAAAGTATCCTATATGTTGACCCGGATAACCAACTATCATTATACAAAATTTCATCGAAATCTGTCCAGTAGTTTTCTCGTGATGCGTTCTGGAGTATTAAATAATTAATTTCAACTTGATCCTCCACGCGTCCCTGAGAAAAAGGGTCTTGACAAACAGACAAACAGAAGGACAACGACACTTCGTTGTCCTTTAAGGGTTTCTTTTTTTCTTTTAAGGTACAGAACCCTAAAAATAAGAGAATAAATCTAACGTTTTGAACATAGTAGCCATATATGAGAGCTGAGTTTTGCTTAGCTTATTTTATAATAAATAAGTATTAGCCTATTAATTACGAATTATTTTAACAAGCAATATTTCAATTTTACGCTCAAAAGCTTTTCTGCAAAGTGATAGAAAGCTCCTAGTTCTAATTTGAAGGCCTAGAAGGGGTCCTAGTAGTTTCAAGACGGGGGTGCAGTCGTAAATAACCAGATAATGGAAAGGGTGAGACCAGGAGGGCCAAAGTCAGTATTATACATGCTTTGTTTCATTGTTGATTACGTTAATATGTAGTATATATATATAAATATTATAAATCTAAAGAGATTATATATTTTTTTGTTTGTCCGTAATAATCTCTACAACGACCACTGAGATTTATATATTTTTTGATTATATAACAAGGTTATAGCCTATCTAACATCATGCAAGCAAAACCGCGGATGTAAGATAGTATTTATTAAAAATGTACAAATTATTTCTGTATTCCGTTTCGCGATTTATTCATATCGTGCAGAAGAAATCGTAGAAATAATTCTATTTAGATTACATTAAATTATTATACACAAATACACTTATTTAAATAAAGAAAGATACCTAAATCGGAATGTATAAAAATATATTATAGATATTTTAATATATGCATATTGCATATACATATGCCTGCAAATACCTTATACTTACCTATACATACACATAAATAAATGTTTCAAAATCTCATAAACTTGCTTCAAACTTGAAAAGATCTAGAAAATTTAATATCCAGACCAATTTTCTATTATATTTTAATAAATCTTCAAGAGATTTCACAATAGATCTGAAAACGTCTGTTATAAAGACGCTATACGTACGCCAAGTAAGCGAATAATGAAAGGGGTGAACCCACAAGGGCTGTTGATGCACAAAAAGCAGGAGATTTTTCGTTTACCGGTTCATTTCAGATAGTCTTTATACGGAAGGTTCATTTGTTTATTTGCTTTTCATATCCCGTTTGAAATAGGGATATCGTACTGAGTCCAGAACTAGATTTGTGTATAGATTTATTAGTGTATTAGAGACTCACCCTTCCTCCGCTCGGGTCTCTTGGTACATTTTAACGTATAGTATAGATTTCTCAGAGATGATATATTTTCCCGCAGTAAAAACTATTCTATATGTTGACCCGGATAACAAGCTATCATCATACCAAAGGGTATAGCCGGATAAGTATGACGATCCGGCCCCCAAATGGGAACCTATATCGAAACTTATGTTCCAATATCGCCTTGATGTACAAACACAATTTATGTACTTTTCGCGGCCAGCTTTCGCTTTGACCTTGAGATATGGGAAAAAATAATCGCGCGCATGACTTTTATTCAAAGTCATATATCTCAAAAAATAATTACGCTAAAGAGTTGAGACCAACGCGAGTTTTTAGATTACATTGCAGAGTTAAACATATATTTTTTTCAAATTTTTAGAGTATATTTATATATAAAAAAAATTAAAAAAAAAATTAATCATAATTTTTTTTTCGTGTTCGCTGAGACTTACAATCACGAAAATAATATATGTTATGCTCCTTTACGTTCTCTATTACTCATAAAAATTTGGTAAAAAAAAAGTTGGTGCAACACTTTGAAAAAAAAATAAAAAGTGTTTCGCACCTTGTAACTTATAGATATAAACATGACTCAACACGCACAAAATTTTATCGCTCGTGGAAGGAATTGTACATAAACAAGTTTAGACTTGTTTTCACGTTGTTTATTATATTTTATGACTTACTAACATCGCTGGTCATGCGTTGGTATCGCTCTTGGACATTGGTATTGCTCTAAAGGGAAGCTTTTGACTTGGGATTTTTATGGTACTTTGTTCCAAGATTTTAAAATTAGTCATTGTTAAACCAACTTATTATTTTTATAAGGTCATAATGTCTGACAAGTGCAAAAACTGTAACAAATATCTTCGTAAGATGGTTGGTTATAAAAAAGTTGTAAAAACTGAAGAAGAAGTTAAAGTGTTCAGTGATTGTTTAAATAAAACAGTAACAGTTAATGATATATTCTGTAACAAGTGTCGTCTTTTCCCATATATTAAGAAAAAAGCTTCTATTTCTAAATGTACAGCATCTGACGAGGTGTCTTCAAGCCTGGAAGTATGCGATGAAGTATCAACAGCTGCAGGTGAACCAGGAGAAGCTTATGTACATGTGACATACTTCCAGGCTTGAAGACACCTCGTCAGATGCTGTACATTTAGAAATAGAAGCTTTTTTCTTAATATATGGGAAAAGACGACACTTGTTACAGAATATATCATTAACTGTTACTGTTTTATTTAAACAATCACTGAACACTTTAACTTCTTCTTCAGTTTTTACAACTTTTTTATAACCAACCATCTTACGAAGATATTTGTTACAGTTTTTGCACTTGTCAGACATTATGACCTTATAAAAATAATAAGTTGGTTTAACAATGACTAATTTTAAAATCTTGGAACAAAGTACCATAAAAATCCCAAGTCAAAAGCTTCCCTTTAGAGCAATACCAATGTCCAAGAGCGATACCAACGCATGACCAGCGATGTTAGTAAGTCATAAAATATAATAAACAACGTGAAAACAAGTCTAAACTTGTTTATGTACAATTCCTTCCACGAGCGATAAAATTTTGTGCGTGTTGAGTCATGTTTATATCTATAAGTTACAAGGTGCGAAACACTTTTTATTTTTTTTTCAAAGTGTTGCACCAACTTTTTTTTTACCAAATTTTTATGAGTAATAGAGAACGTAAAGGAGCATAACATATATTATTTTCGTGATTGTAAGTCTCAGCGAACACGAAAAAAAAATTATGATTAATTTTTTTTTATTTTTTTTTTATATATAAATATACTCTAAAAATTTGAAAAAAATATATGTTTAACTCTGCAATGTAATCTAAAAACTCGCGTTGGTCTCAACTCTTTAGCGTAATTATTTTTTGAGATATATGACTTTGAATAAAAGTCATGCGTGCGATTATTTTTTCCCATATCTCAAGGTCAAAGCGAAAGCTGGCCGCGAAAAGTACATAAATTGTGTTTGTACATCAAGGCGATCTTGGAACATAAGTTTCGATATAGGTTCCCATTTGGGGGCCGGATCGTCATACTTATCCGGCTATACCCTTTCATTAAAATCTGTCCAGTAGTTATCTCGTGATGCGTTCCCAGAGAAACAGACATACAAAAATTCTAAAAACTATAGATTCGGCCTCTGTATCGATGATAATGACTATTTCAATAAGATTTTCCAAATAATATTCAATGTACAGATTCGACTCAGAATTTTATTATATGTATAGACTAGTGTTTTATTCCGGCTTCGCTCAAGCGTTACACTGCAACACGCTTCAGTTCTTTTTTATTCACTCAGTACTTGTTTATATGACTTTATCACTTTACGTGCTAGAAAATTATTAAGTTTACTTAATTAGATAACTACGAAGAAACGTCGACATTGAAAGTATTTTTTAAATGTATGAGTAGTCCCATAAGAAAATAGAATACGCTTACAATTTTCAAAGATATCATGTAACTTTAAAAAAAAACATACAAAAATAATCTGTGTTTGTTGATTTAAAATCATATTTTGTGTTAGTTTGTTTAATAACTTGCGTTCGCTCCGTTGTCAACATTATCGACTGTTGGAGATAAACATATTTGAATTAAATTTATTTATACCATAAAATATATGTTATACAAAATAATGTAACAGAATTTCAACAAAGGATAACTTATCCCTTTAAGAGATTTCTTCCAGAAACCCTTTAGAAGTGAGAAAATATGTTAATTTAGTGCGGTGTAGGTATAGTACAGGATTAAATTGTATAAACTTAATATTAAAATATATGAACTAAATAATATAATTACAAAAAATAACTATATTTATAAAATAAATATAATAACAAACATACATACATACAAACATATATATCTACATATATACTTATATGTATATATACATACTTATATGTATACTTATTACTTACCTATATTTGAAAAAACTTTCCACAATTTTTTTCTTTCCAAAAAGTCAAAACAAATATAAAGAATTTCGTTAAAAAACAGAGGAGAAAAAGATACTCAACTATTTTGTCTTTGCCTATTTATAATTTTTTTTAATTATATTATAGATTTTTTTTAATTTATTTTTGTATAGAAAACATTATTGAGGACAGAACTCAAACCCATACAGTCTTTTACCGATCCGAAAACACTACCACTAAGTCAGTTTAGCCAAAAAGTAATTTAACACCAGACTAATTAAGCTTTATTTAGTTCAGGAAATAAAGGAAATATATAAAGGCACGTACCGAATTACCTTCTATTTTGTTGGCGGAGCACGTGGCGGAGTAAGTTTTAATACGTCTTTGTTGTGTTACAATTAAATAACTCTATATATTTTGTATGATAGCTTTATGATATTAACTTTATTAAGTCGCTTCTTAAATTATAAGTCCAGTTAAATATGTATACAAAATCTTTGAAATATCTATACAGATAAATAAAATTGAAGTGTCTGTTTGTAATATCAAAATAACAGCTTTATACTAAACGCATATGGAATTATATACGGTACTTATAAGAAAAACACAATTTTAAAAATGTTTGTCTATCTGTCTGTTTGTTCCGGCTAATCTCCGAAACGGCTGGATCAATTTTAACGGGACTTTCACTGGCAGATAGCTTATATTATAAGCAGTAACTTAGGCTTTTATTTTAGAAAAAGAATTAGGGTTTCGCTCAAACAAATTAAAACTTACCTAGGGACGAACCCGAGCGAAGCGAGGGTGAGTCACTAGTGTATAATATTGTAGGTAAATGGTTTTTCTACACTTAAAATGAAATTCTTGAATGTATCACGAATTTTAGAAATTATGAGAATCTACTTCATTTTCATAGCTTTTTTTAATTAAGTACTTGATAATGACAAGTTAAAACCCAGTACTTAACCACAGTCTATAAAACAATACAGTCATCCAACGAAGCCGTCTAGACAGGGCAATCGTGCGGGGTGTGAGGGGTGAGACGCGGGTAGGCGAGCCCGAGCTGCATACATTTCTGCCGCCCGAATTAGTTAGTAGCTCGGGACACGTCTTTAAGGGCTGTCGCATGTTTGTTGAATAAGTGTTTACATAGAAATCCGCGGATGTGTTTAATAATGGCGCGGATTCTCGGGGTGTTGATTACGAAAATGACATCCATTTTCAAATCCAAGATCGCCGACATCTTTTTTTTTCAACAATAACATGGGCATCATTTTCGCGGTTTTTTGGGGTGCTGATTACGAAAATGACATCCACTTTCGAATCTAAGATGGCGCACATTTGTTTTTTTTCTCAATAATGACATGGGTGTTATTATCGAGGTTTCTCAGGGTGCTGATTACGAAAATAACACCCATTTTCAAATCCAAGATGGCGGACATCCGATTTTTTCTCAATAATGATATGGGTATCATTTTCGAGGTTTCTTAGGGTGCTGATTAAGAAAATGACATCCATTTTCAAATCCAAGATGGCCGACATTTTTTTTTTTCACAATGACATGGGCGTCATTTTCGCGGTTCCTTGGCGTGCTGATTACGAAAATGGCATCTATTTTCAAATCCAAGATGGCGGACATCTGTTTTTTCAAAAATTCTATCGGTGTCATTTGCAAGGTTTCTAGAGAGTGCTGATTACGAAAACGACATCCATTTTCAATCCTAAGATAGCGGACATTAATTTGCTAGTAAAATGATATGGGTGTTGAAATCTAAGCTTATAGTTATATTTTTTTATTATTTCATTTACGAGTATAAGACTATATTATATCAAGCAAATAGAAATTTCAAATCCAGTAAATCTAGAATCCGAAAATATTGTCCGTTGCCCATTTATAATTGGTGATTTGGAAATTTATTAATTATATTATATTATATAAAACTAACTTTGCTAAAAAATTAAAAATAATGATAAATATATAAAACTAAATCCAATTTATCTTATGTAATATAATTTGCTAGATTTAATTTATTTTTATGATAGCTAAATTTATTTCATTCTAATTATCTAGTTATTCATTAAATTAATTATAATGTTACATAAAAATGATTAAGCTAATCAAATCAAATATTTGTTAAACCAATTGTATATTTTATTTTTATACGAAACATTGTAAAACTCTATTTGAATTTGCCTCCGCGAAATGCCTTTTTGTATTCATTGCTATGAAGAACTTCGATAAATAATATTATTATATTTTAATTAAATTATAAAGCAAACTGTGACAACCCTGTTATGTTTTTATACACTGTGACTTAACATTTTTAAATGTTTAGATTACTTTTAGAGACTAAAAATATATTATTGAAAATTCATAGAATATATTTTTTTTAATAATTCACAAATAAATTTATTACCACATGAGTATCGAATAAATTATAGCTGCCATAAATCTTTCTTTAAAGCTGGTAAACAACGCGCTGTGTGTCAATGACAAACAACGTTGTAAATGAAACTAGACTTCGTATAAAATATTTCGTTAAATTATGAAAATTTTCCGAATATATTTTATTTCAGTTTGACGCAAAGATATTTATGAACGTTTTGTTAACATTTATATTTATACAAACATACACACAAACTTTCATCTCCATTTTCACCCCCTTAAAGATGATTTCCGGAATAAAAATATCCTATGTCCTTCCCAGGGTGTCAAACTATCTTCTCACCAAATTTCATCTAAATCGGTCCAGTAGTTTTTGAGTTTACTCGTTACAAACATACAAAAATACAAATCTTTCCTCTTTATAATAGTAAGTATAGATTACCTTAGTATGTTTAGATGAAATATTTTAATATTTTTTTTTTTTGCTCCGGAGTTAGACATTTTTCCAATTGTTAGTTAAATTCACGACATGAAGCTTTAGAAAGTACATTGAGACTGACATTTTAGGCTTAACTATTACTTACTAGTGAAGAAACAAGAGTTAGTCAGTCAGTCAAATAAGCTTAAAGTAGTTAAAAAACTAAAATATAAAATGAAACATAACAAAACCATTTAAGTACCAATTTTTAAATATGCAAAGTACTAGACATTATTACTGTTGATATTTTGTAAACGTGTATAATTAATATTCGTATAACCAAAACTAATATATTTTAATTAAAAAAGCAAAATTTCATTGAAAATTAATCATTTTTCCTCAAAATCTATTTACATTAAGACCCTCTAAACAGCCAACTGATTTCAATGTTAATTTCAAAGTTGTAAGACGGCAGATTGTTTACTTCCGCGGCTGTTGCGGTCTTTCAGGCCCCATTTAGCAATAGTATGAAGCTATTTAAGCCTCGAGACAACTTAGGAAGTTTACTTCGAAATATAAATTATATTTAACTTACATGTACATATGTAATTTAGAGAATTTCGTATACAAGTGTTATGTGTATTAAAATATATATTCAATAACAACTTTTTTATTAATTTAATAACGAAAGAATGGAGGTACATACCTTCACAAAGCTTTTCCTACCAATTCCCTAAAACACAACACAAAAAAACACAGCACAGATATTACGATAGCACACGTGGTTGCCACTGTACGTCCTCTTACACTGCACGACCGCCACCCTCGAACGTCAAATTATTACTGACGCTATACCGTCTAACCAAACGAGAGGGAAATTTACCCCTCGATGATCTTCCCTCTCTATCTCACTCCATACATAAACATACCTCTATCTCATCTACAATTTTCCTAGCGCTACTTTCATTGCCTACCGTTTCATTGACGCTGAGTTAAACGGATGTTTTCTTTCACGGTTCAAAATATGAACTGTAATATACTTCCTGTACCTTTATATTTCAAATCGCTATAATATCGTTCGTATTTAAATCTAGTAAAGGGCGAATAAGAGTGGGTCTGCAAAGGAAGGGCACGCCGCATCTCTTCATCGCAAAGTTCCATTATAATTTGCAGCTACTGTTTTTTATGTGCATTCCTTTGTGCGTTTATAAGAGACTGTTATTTTATAGAGTCAATTCGATTGATATAGAGTTTATTTAAAAATAAAAAAGGCTGTTGAAAAACACTTTTGTTTAATAATATATATGTTTGGACATTAACACAAAGCACCATCTAATTCCATGGTAAGCTATGATACTTGTGTTATGGATACCAGATAGTTGATACACTACACATATATAACTTTTAAAAACATACATATTAAAAATATAAACACCCATGACTTGAATACAAACATTCGTGCTCGTCACACAAATGAATGCCCCCAGCGGGACTCGAACCCGCGACCGCTGACACAGCAAGTAGGGTGACTACAAACTGAGCCAAACGTGTCGTTTATAAAGCAGCATGTTGTGATAAATATAAAATTGGACAATTTATGTATGTATTCCGAATGTACGATATAGGAATAGCTTTTAAAACGTTTTAATGCAATGATTTTTTAACGGTATTTTTGTTTTTAGTCACAAAACATAATATAAACGTAGTAAATTGATCTAGATGGTACAATCTCATTGCTAAGGCCGGGGTCGGCCTTAATTATCAATCACATATATTCTATTGAATAAAACCTCTCCTCTTAATTGCCATTTCTAGTACGTGAATTGGTTTTTAATCAACAGTTGTTTTTATATTAATTAAATAAACTAAAATAAATAAATCACTTTTAGGGTTGATCATTTTTCTTAAAAATTGTAATATTATTATTAAAGAATTACTTTACAATAATTTAATTTCTTAAACAAAAGAAGAGATTTAGGAATTTTAACGTTGGTCAATAATAAAGATAAGGTAGTGGTAGCCCAGTGGTAATGCGCTCGCTTGGGAAACCGAGTGAAGCGAATTCAAATCCCAGGTCTCACACCTCTATTTAATATGCAATAGGCAATTTTAATATGCGAATCATTTCCAACATGATTACCTAGTGGTAAATTGTCTTAACAGTGAAGAAAAACATCTTTCAAAAGACATGTGAAGTCCGTCAACCCGCACTCGGCCAGCGTGTTAGATTATGTCCTGATTCCACTCGCACTGAACGGAGGCCCGTGCCCAGCAGTGGGACGTTAAAAAAGGCTGAATGATGAATACAATAATACAGACGGAGAGATTTTGCAATTGTTTTACGCCAAATTTATTGTCAAAGTCCCCAATATTCTAAGTCATTATTTCAAAAACGATTTTTTCAATAGCCTTCACATAAATTCAAAAATAACACAAAATTATATAAGACTACAGGTAGAGATAGTGCAGTAGAAATGTAGAGCACGTTTAGTGCATTTAATTTTTCCTTACAATTTATGTTTTCTACTCCCCCTACATTAAATGGCCGCCCCTCTACGCGCCGGTCCCTCGAGGGCAATTATGAACATATTAGCATATACTTGCATCCTTACTTTAAATAACATATTCATGTTAGAATCAGATAATCTGTTTATTTTGTTATCAAACTACCACATCCATACTAATATTATAAATGTGAAAGTCTGTTTGTTTATTTGCCCTTCTTTCAAGTCGAAACAGAATAGCGGTAGCAGTAGATGAACATACACTACTTAAAAATATATTGAAGACTTTGACTAGATATTTGTCATTTACAACGATACGTCCCAGACTTGTAGTGTTAAATCCCGTTTTCCTTATTCTTGATTTATCTCATTTTCTTTAGATTTATCTATTGTAACTATTGTAGCGTATATATATATCAAAAACTAACTCAAACCCGAGAAAAACAGTTGGAAAATCGAAATGTTCAGAACTGTTTATTTTGGCCTATGTACATATACATTCATAATATATAGTCTATCTATTCCATACTAACCGTTAACCTACGGATGAACCCGAGTAAAGCGAGGGTGAGTCGTTAGTACTAAATAATTATAAGTCAAACACTTTTTTATATAAAAATGCAATTTATTATATTTTTCTTAAAATACTAATATTATTAATATTAAAGTCACTCTGTCTGTCATGTTTTCACGCTTAAATTGCTGAACCAATTTCGATAAATTTTGGCAAGAACATAGATTGTATCCTAGAATCGTACATAGGTTACTGTTGAACCCCCCCTATCGCTGTGGTACACGTGAGAAAAGCAGCGTGCAGAAACTAGTTATTAATAACTTGAAATTTAATATTGTGAAGTTTTTGACTTACGAGACATTAATTTACTTAATCAAAATCAAAGAAATAACAGTTTTATGATTGTAAAATATTCGCTGTTAGGAAGAATTTTAATAGCAATAAATCTCTTCTAAATGAAATTTACTTCTGCTCAATATTTCCAACTGTACAACGATTTCTGTTATTTTTAAGTAAAATTTATTCAAATGATATGCGTAGGTATTAATATGCATGCAAATGTATAGTATAAATATTTAATAAGTGATAGTTTAAAAAATAACATAATTCGTCTGGTGACAAGCAAAGCCATACCTTATCACGAATTTGATTCCTGCGTGAGGTAAAATTTAGTTTTTACTAAGTACCATAATCGTCCACGAATGATGTATAAATTAACACGAAATTTTTCAATGCGAAAACTTCTACATATACATATATTTTTTATACAAACATAAAAAGTAGTTTCTAAAACGAATATCTATTTAAATACTGTAATCATACTACGTCAAAACTTAAAACATTGGAAATTATAAAATACGTTAATATCAACTCATTAGATTTACTTCTAAAAACAACTTCTAAAAATAATTTTCACTTTATCAGCTAAAAAAAGCCTTTACACAATTTGATAAGACTTTTCCCCGTGGCTTTCAGGTTCACGTGGAGATAAACGACGTCACGACGACGATCATAAATCATGTCACATGACGTCACAGCAGAAAATTGCCCTACAGATTAATTCTAACTTTTCAACTTTTTATATGAATACTGACCGAGTCTTTTTGTAGCACTGGTTGAGTAATTTAGATCTTTTCAAATTTTAAACATGAAAAGTATGAACTTAATTATTAAACACTAGCGATTCACCCTCGCTTCGCTCGGGTTTGTCCCTAGGAGATTCTTTAAACTGACATAACTTTTTTTTATAAATCGGTTGAAATAATACAAATACTAAATGTTAAGTGAAGCTTACCACAATACAGTATTGAAAACCGCACCCAAATCGGATGAGCCGTTTTTGAGGTTAGCGCGCACAAACGCACAGACAAACAGATAAACAGATTAAAATTCTAAAAATCATTGTTTTGGATCCTATTGCATTAATAAAGACCGCCATTAACAGTTTTTCTCAAATATCTTCCATATACAGACAGCGAACAGTTACAATTTTATTATATGTATAGATTATGTACCTTTTCTGTATTTATTTATTTTTATTTTTCTTTGTGTATATTAGGATTATAAAGAACGTTTTAAAGTTGTTGTTTTTAATTAAAATTCAATTCGTGAATTTTTCATCACGATGTATTTTACAAGAATAGTTATTAACAAATAGAGTTTATTTTAAATAAAACCATCGTTTCGGATTTTCTCGGATCGGAGAGACCCTGTAACCATGTTTGCCGTAGTGTTTAAAACGTCGGTTTAAAAAAAATAATTAAAAAAATATATATATAATAAAACCTACCTACCTATCTACATACACCCATACATACATTTCAAACACATAACCCTTCTTTGGGCTTCGACGCAGTCCGGTAAAAAAGAGTTTTTTTGTTAATGTTAGGATATAAGCTATCTCTTTTTCGAATTTCAAAATCGATTTACTTAAAGAAGTAACAAACTCACAAATTTCCTTATCTTTGATATTATTATCGAGATTAAAGTTTAATTATATGTAGATCTAAATTACGTTACACAGATAAATGGTTGAAGTTTATTTGACTTTGAATAATAAAAACGAGGCGAAAAAAAGAGGCTGAAATCAGATATTATAATACAAATCGCTGGATTTACCCGTGCGTAATGCCAATTTTTCCCGGTCTAAAGCTAAGCAGCCATCGTATTAAAGTCTATATAAAAAAATAGTTATTGAAAAACTTAAAAAAATAGGAAATAGAATACTTATACTATATTTTGTATATTTAATATCGCTTCACTAGCAAGCTTAATAACAAAAAATAATAATAAGTATGTAATTATTCCAAGCATGTAGCATCAAATTTAAACTATCAAATACAAAAAAAATGGGTGCGTAACCTTTGCGCGCGGTTGAAGTAAAACTTCTTTGACAAATATCACAAATAAATTAAAATCAATTTTAAATTAAATAAGGTATATTAAGCATATTATAATCATATATTTATAGAATATCATATACGGAAAGAATATTATATTATATATTTGTCAGACAATGACAACAGTTACCATGGCAACATGGCAATGTATTTCTCATCCTCTTGCCGGCTTAATAATATATGTTTATGTGTTTGTCTCTTTTTAGTGTCGCATTTTCGTTTCATCGTGTTTCCAATCACAACGATTCTAAAGAAGTTTTGGCTTCAAAAAAAAGAAATAACCCAAAAAAATACAGTATTGCTACTTACATATGAATATACTAGCAACTTACCCTTACTACACAGTGGTGCATTCGTAGCTGCCTAACAGTAGCCTATTTATTATTCCAGGTCAAAGTCTATCCGTGTACTAAATTTCATACAAATCCGTACAGACGTTTGATTGTGAAAGAGTAACAAACATACACACATACATACACTTTGCTATTAATAATAGTAATTCGATATTTTAATATAGCTCTGCTATACCACTGGATAGCTAGCATATGAAAAGCGACACCGCGAGAGCCCTTACGCCCTTGAACACAAAAGCTGACAAAACAAGACTCCTTGAGGGCCCTCAGGATTGCGGAAGTGCTGCGCCACGCACAGATTCACTACTAGGTTTTAATTATTAGGTAACTAGCGATTACACGCGGTGTTGCTTGAATTACGATAAAGTGTAAATATAGGGATAGCTATGTAACATTTGATATGCTAATATGCTTATGACGCTCGTTTGGATTGTATCGTTGGATTGTAACGAGTAAAATGTGAATGACGAAATAGCGTTTAAAAGTAGTTAATTTGACTAGTTTTATTAAGATTATATTTTCTGATATTATATAATAAAAGAAAATAATACTAGCTTAGTACTATATATAATACTAGCCACTCAACCTCGCTCCGCTCGGTTTTGTCCCTACTTACGTTTTAACGTTTAGTATCGATTTCTTAGAGATGAGAAATTTTCCCGCAATAAAAAGTATGCTATATGTGACCCGGATAAACAGCTATCATCATACCAAATTTCATCAAAATCCCTCCAGTGGTTTTATGTGATGCAGTCACAGACATACAGACAGACATAAATTCTAAAAACTATACATTCGGCCTCTGTATCGATAAATCGATAATAATGTCTATTTCAATAAGATTTTCCAAAAAAAATATTTAATGTACAGATTAGGCTTAGTTACAATTTTATTAGTATAGATATAAATATGGATTTTATACAAAATATTATATTATATTAAAATATTACACATTTTTATACAGTTAATGCACCTATGAGTCGATATGACTTATGTCTGAACCTTCTTACTCCTCAACTTCTATTTTTATACGCTACTAATACGTGCATTATATGTATGATTCACACAACCCCGAGGCTTCAAATCTAATAATTTTAATGTTTAATATGTAATTGACAAAGTTTCACGCAAAATTATTACCTGAATATATAAAGCACAAAAACAATTTAAATGACTTGTCTAATAACGCTATTCATATGCTTCACCATTATTTACGTGAAGTCACAAAGTGACAAATGAATACACAATGATGATATTAGACGCCGTAATGACGGCGGCAGCTAGCGGCTTGTCTTCCCTTTAATTAAACAGCTCAATGTTAAATCGCTTATCTGAATAGATTCATGCAATAACGTGCTATCCATACAGATAAATAAAATTGAAGTGTCTGTTTCTAATATTAAAATAACAGCTTTTTACTAAATGCATATGAAATTATATACGGTACTTATATATTATATATATATTTTTTTAATTTTTGTCTCTCTGTCTGTTTGTTCCGACTAATCTCCGAAACGGCAGGACCGATTCTGACAGGACTTTCACTGGTAGATAGCAGATGTTAGAAGGAGTAACTAAGCCACTTTTATTTTAGAAAAAAGTATTAGGGTCCCGCTCAAAAAAAAACGTACCTAGGAACGCACCCGAGCGAGGATAAGTCGCCATCCAATTTTCGGAATATTACTTTAAATACAAGTATAATTTAATTTAATTCTAGAAAATTATTCACCATGATAAAAATGTCCAGACAGACAGACAAGGTTGCAGTACCTTAAGCAAATACTAGCTCTCTCATACATGCTCGCTATACCACTGTAGAAAAGGCAAGTCTGGAATAATGCTTTCAGCACTGTCATGGGGCTCGAGATACTCTGCTACGTCATCATGGCCATCGAAAAACAGATAAACATATCCAACGAAAACAAAAATACACGTGATATCTCACTACACTCATATATATTCCGAGTCATCCCCCCCCCCCCTTTCGGGCCTCACGTAATTAATGGACGACTTATTACGACTCCTTCAGGTAATAATAGTCTGTAGTTCATCCAAATCATCCAGCTGTTTCCACGTTAATTAGTAACAAACATACAATTGTAATTATAATAGTATTCTAAACATGACCCAGGCGTAACACTGTAACGTGGCAAATGCAAGAAAATATTCCACATATATTTTGTGTGTGGCTAATTCATTAGTCGCATAACACATTCCGCGACACCCAAATGAGACACCCGAGAGTTATCAGGCTGTTATACACACAGACGTACGTAATATTGCGACTAGTCATCATCATCATATACGTAAATAGCGTGCATTTATTTTGTATACTGTTATTACATATATAACAGCCGTATTTAGAATATATTATTCTATTAAAAGATAACTGGATGTGATATTTGTTTGCGTAAGCTTTAAGTTGTAGATATTCTTTTAGGTTATTTATAAAATTTACTAAAACTTTGCACTAAACCAAATAATATATTGTAAACATGAGTATTTTAGTTTATAAATAATTCTTTTAATACTTAGATATAGTACCAGTATTTAAAATATTCTCTACTAGCGACTCACCCTTGCCTCACTCGAGTTCGTCCCTAGGTACGTTTTAACAATTAGTGTGAAATAGACAGGCGTGTTTTCCTGTGGAAATGAGATATTCTCCCGCAGTAAAAAGTAATCCCCAGCCCTACAAATTCACGCCAATCCGTCACTCTGTTTCGACGTAAAGGAAGGAAAAACAAACAAACAAACATACTTTTTTATAATATTAGTATGGATGTTATTAAAATAAATAGCCACAGACAAGAAATAGAGCTAATAATTTTAGAAAAATCAAAACTAAAGTTTTACTCTTAAGTATTTTGATAAATTCATTAACTATCTATAAATCTTTAGTAATAAACGATCAATGTACTTTGCAAAGTGCGCGCTATCTCCCAATGTCATTCTAGATCATCAGGAAGACAGCTTATGTAAACGTGTTCAAACTAATTCTGCGTCTAGTATGGAAATTATCTGTCTGAGAAATTGTATACTGTAAATGTATAAATGGTATACATTAGATGTATTTACAGGAAAATTTAGATTTGGAAACCGTCTTAATGCATAACAGTGCGAAAAGACGTTGTCTGCTTGAGGAGAATATATTTTAATTTGATATATAATTTATTATGTTGAAATTGTGTTTCTGTAACATAATTTGTGAAATTTCATTCAAAATTTCCGTATATTGGGTACTAGCGACTCATGCTCGCTTCACTCGTGTTCGAGGTACGTTTTCACGGTAACTATAACACGAATAAACTATAGAATATATGTACATACATAGGTATAGAAAAATAAATAACTACTTTAAAAATTAAAAAAAATATATACAAATATCCCTTATTTAAGAAATGATTCCCCATACAAATCTTCATTTCCCTTTTTACCCTCTTAAGGGATGACTTCCGGGATAAAAACTATCCTATGTCCTTCCCAGGGTCTCAAACTATCTCCATACCAAATATCATCTAAATCGGTTCAGCGGATTAAGCGTGAAAAGGAGATAGACAAACAGAGTTACTTTCGTATTTATACATTAGTATGTATGGATACGTCTTAAAATGATGCTTAAAATAGCATCATACGTGCAATCATGTTACTTAAGCTAGGCTCAATAGATTTCCCTATTACACTATACATATGTATGTATTAAACATTATTTGTTTATAGAATAAATCGCCTATAGAAGCTTATTCGAATATTCTTTATTTTAAATCAATCCCTTGGCCTTTTCCCTATTTGGGGTCAGCCCTCCTAATACTTTTACACCACTCTTGACGATTTTGCATCATATCTGTCGTCAATATTCGTTTCTTTATCAACTATTTTTCTTAGAAATTTCTTATTTAAGGCCTAAATTGCCTACGTTTAAGGAGCTTTATATCGAATGAATGGTAAATTTTAAAACTTAAAAAAACGCATATTAAATAAAAATAAGCTAACGCTTCATACCAATCAATTGAAAAAGTGTAGATACGTACCTGTAAAGAAATAAAAAAATTAATGCTTACTTCACGATTACAACGACGTGCAAGTCATGTCAGAATCCACACCAAAAAAATATAAGAAAGTGTAACAGCCGAGTCGACAAGAGATCGCGTGAACAAGTGCTATTAAAGTTCCCCGTAAGATTTGAGCTTTACAAAAAATCAAAGTAGAATTTGGTAATTAGCTACAAATTCATTTCCAAGATTAGTTCATCCATGTATACAAGATAAAAAACACTTTATGTAATAATTTATTTTATTATGAGAACAAATCATATGAGCGTTTTTTGGCGTGGAGAGGCATGCTATAATAAATTACGATGAAAAGAGTGCATTATTTAAAATATTATAGAAGAAAAAATCAAATTTACCTAGTGTTAGTATCAGTCCTCCATAACCAAAGCACCACATACAAGTAATAAGTTTTGATTGTTTAAAAATTATGTTAAAATATAAATATATTTATATGGCATCACACAAATCCACTTCTGAGCGGCGAATATTCTGTTTTATGTAATAACTTAATTATAACGTACATATATTACAACGTACAGGAATTGAAACGGTACCATTCGACCTTATAAGCTAAACCACAAAACCCTAAAGAACTTAAAGCTCTAATAAGAAAACAAAACAGATATTTAAGTCATCTCCCAACATACAGCGTTAAATGGCAAAAAGTAATACAGGTCACTATGAGAGATGCTTGGTTTAAAATTCATATAAAAATTGCGATGAGACAGCGTATGATAACGAGTCGCTCATGAATGACAAAGTAACTCGCTGACGGGTTCTTATTATACTTATTTACATGCCCTCATATTAGTGTAACCCTATGACATCCTTGTACATTATATTTTCTTATACGCTTTTCCAATTTTAATTTCCATCCATATTTTTATTTTATTTATGTTTTTACTAACGGCTTACTCTCGCTTCATTTGGGTGCATCTAAGTCTAAAAGTAGCCTGTGTTATTCCAAGTGTTAGTTTATCTATGTGCAAAATTTCATTCAAATACATCCAGCGTTGAAACATAGCGAGGAGTATCAAAAAAAACATACACAGACGTACAAACTTTCATATTTAATACTACTCTAATAGTATGCTCGACGGCGTGTTAAAAATCGAATAAACAACTTGACATATCAACGACCATTCACATTATAAATAAGTTATGCCGAAAAGTTAATTCGTAGCTCTTCCACTGTCCGATAGGTAACGCTGTGTTATTAATGTATGTATGTACATATATGTGATAATTAATAATATATTTCTATTCGTAACATTAAATTTTGTTCTATTAACTTCTAATAAAATCAAGCGTTGAAATTTCGTATGAAAATCCATTATTTTTTCAACTATACGGGCAGAGCCGTGAGAAATGCTAGTTTTATATTTAAAAAACATTATATGGTAACGACCTTAATATTTCTAGCCTCAAGTACACATCCGATACATTCGTGATCCTGTTACTAATTCAATAAGTCCGGCTACGGCCGCAGTTTTCTAGATATGCACGTACATACCTTCGGTTGAATAAAAAATCGGGATGAAGCAAATCGAATAATAAAACAAAAAGGTTATGTTATATATTCCATAGATAACTCTTCAATATAAATAATTTTTTTTGTGATAATTGAAACTCTTTGACATCATAATCTATTAACGAAAAATGTTTTTGATCGACTTGCTGTAAGCAAGTACAGGTCTACTTATACAGAAAATTTGACATTAATCATATTTGAAAATTAGTGTTTATTTGACGTACCTAAACAAAAAATCAACGTACAAGTGTTTTTAGAATCAAATCAAAATAAACCTATTAAGTAAATAAAGTATCTACTGTATTACTAAAAATCGCTAACATGTTTATATGTAATATTAATATAAAAATATATGTATTTACATAGTATGTATAATGTATATCCAGTAATTATTAAACGACATTTTAATTTTAAGTTAAGAAAATCTTCAAAAAATTAAGCTTTATTACTTTCACTAGCCTTAAACAAAGTTACAAATAGAAGCTGGTATACGGTTTTGTAGTTATTGTATCATGTGCTTGCAAATGGATACTAGCACTAAAGAAAATAAATAAATTAGTCGTAGACGCTAAGAGCGTAGCAAGATCGTAGCAAATATCGTAGACCGTACACCGTAGCCAGGTTACGATGCTCTACCAATATTGCAGGGCATTGAATCTTTAACTACCCTCGAGAGACTAGAACATCCTCGCCCATGTTATTGTACGATTAAGGTTGAAAATTTATTAGCACTCCCATAGAAAAAGATGGGGCTATAAAGCGTCTGCCAGCCCCGAAACAATTTCCAGATGGCGCTGTATAGTATATTTTATGAACTATTTTACGTCTCGCTTTCTGAAAGATTTTTTAGCGCCCGATTTAATTTCGCGATGGATTTTAAAAGTCGCATTTAAGAGTACTCAGGGCGGTAATTTTAAAGATATTTTACAAGTAGTTCTATTTAACTTTGTAAAACAGAGGCGCTGTGAAATAAATGTTTATTAATAAGTGCGTCAAGTTTTGACACCGAGTCGACATTGTTAATGCATTTTTAATTACATTCAAAATAAAATATAATAAATACCAAGCCAGTCTATATCAATATATATATACTCTACTTGCTGTGCCAGCGGTCACGGGTTCGAGTCCCGGAGGGATTCATTCGTGTGATGAGCACGAATGTTTGTTCTCCGGTTGTGGGTGTTTATATTTATAATATATATGTACTTAAAGTTATACATGTGTAGTGTATCAACTATTTGGTATCCATAGCTTACCATGGAACTAGATGGTGCTGTGTGTTAATGTCCCAACATATTTATTTATTTATTTAATTTTATGAAACACAATAACACTTTCACTTGGAAATACCATATGTAGGTTACGTTTGATAGCAACGTCGCCGCATTTCCTTTCATTCGCCCTTGTATCCGCTATTAGCGCCCCATTCGCAGCTCAACCTCTTTTGTAACCAAACATGTATTGTTTGTGATTTTTTATTGTCATTTTTTGTTGATATTAATAGGTCGGTTGTATTGTTTATGTTTTACGTGAAAATAAGGGGAATATGGACAAATTATAGAGGATTAATAGATGATATGAAATTTCAGAAATAACAAGTTGCTTAACTGACTAAAAGTTTAACAAGCTATTTCTATTATGTCGATAGCCATTAAATTGAAAATCGAGCCCCGGAAAGATGAATAAATGTGCATGGAAAGCAATATTCTTTGAGAGTCAAATTTTCAAAAACACACAGATGTTACCAGGTGACGATGCTATATAATATATTGGCTTCCTATTTAAAGAAATAAAAATAGATAAAATATATAATAATATGATGGAGGAGGATTTAGTTACCTTTTTCTGCTAGAATGTGAAACATTATTGTTTAAAGTCATTATGTTATTTAGTTTACTTTTTATTGTTTTTAAAGTGATTTTAAATTTAGAGCAGAGATTTAGTCTCGAGTGGTGTCGAGACGCCATCATGACATTCATTGGAGATACGTGGTTTAGTAACGTTGGTTGATTATGGCGGATCATAGAGTTATACTTTCATATTGAATGTGAGTCTGATTGGTGACTATGAACCCGCTGCTCTACTAAATTATTAGAATTACCGTTTCAAGTTTATGACATAGCGATTTCCCTCATTAAATTATAATGGAGCATTGAGAAGTCTTTATTATTTGAGCCCTGATAACGCCCACAATATTAGTAACCACTGAAGATGATGTTCGTAGAATACGGATAGCACGTCAAATATAATAAATCAATCTATTTCTTTATCAAACACGCTTACGCATTTATAACATTATGTAAAGATATGTTTATATATGTAAGTATGTAGTACTATCTATTCCTAATGTAGGTTACTTTTGATGGCGCGTTTCCGAGTATTCACTACCAGTATCGCTACTCGTTGCCGCGGCCCAGAAAGCCTTTGTGCCTCCACGTATTGTTTGTCATTTCAGTATTTTTCGTCTCCAATGTAAGTAGGCCGCTATTTTAGGCCTTTGGGTCGTTCTTTTAGGCATTACTCGCATTGTGCTTTATAACGTGCCTGAATGTCAATTCCACACATTCCGCCGCGTTTGCGAAATTTTCGCCTTAAATAATGGAAATTTGGCAAGCTTAAACGCTTTGAGCGTAAAGGATTATCGCTATTCGAAATATAATAGGAAATGAATTGCAAAACGACAGCAGCCTTTTTATAATTTACTGTTATTCTAGATTATTATTTATTAACTCTTCTGTGAGTAGTGTTGCGGACATAAATAATCTTCTTGAAACTCTAACACTGCCTGACTGACAACGCACAGCCTGACTGAAAATGCATTTCAAAGTATGAAGTTTTGTACAAGATATAGATAAAACGAAGATAAATACAAATGAATCATAATAAATAAGGCATCTTTTAGTGCTTACTGTGAAGACAATATGCTATACCCCTGACAGTACCCCCTCAGTACGCGCAACAAGATGTGCACTCTAATTTTCTTGTACAATCAAAATCCGATGGGATGACAATTTAACACGACCGGAGAGATCAGACGCAGGATCGACGGGTCAACGTTCTCTTCGTGGCACAGAGATGCAAAAACCTTAAATCTTCCAACTCCGCGATATTACGGAGAATTTTGTTAACAAAAGCCCCAATAACTATAAATTAACTCCACCTGAGACTTGAAACCAGGACCTCCAGATCTGTCCCGTACATGCTAGCCACTAAACCAACGAGGAAGTCAGCAACGAGGGTGTATATGCTATATAATATAGTTAAAATTATGGTAAAGTTAATATTTAGGAACACCAGATGCGGATAACAAGTACAAAGTCGGTAATACCACTAATGAAAAAACTTGCGCTCGCTAATTTGGCGATCTGAGGGGGAATCAGTGCTCATATATACTGCACGATGGAGTTTAAAATAGATAGGTGTTAATTAAAAATTTTATATACGAACTTTTACATATATTATTATCATTAATATCAAGTTTGCTTATAAATATTACCTAAAACATTATGAAACTTTCATGAAATTTATAAATGTTATATTTTTTATATGTTTAACTAGCGACTCAACCTCGCTTCGCTCAGGTTCGTCCCTATGTACGTTTTAACGCTTAGTATGGAATAGATTTTTTTTCTGATGTTTTAATAGTTATTTTGCTATTCGGGCTGAAGACAAATCCAACAAAACAAAGATCATAAAAATCGGTCCAGCAGTTCTCCAGTTATACGTGTTATAACAAGCCCGACTTTATTTTATATGTATAGATAAATAGTAAAAAATAATATTTAAATTAACAATAATTGTGGACTAAAAAAAATTATTTATACTAAGTACTACTTTTTGATGCAAGATTAAAATAGTTTTATATATAAAATGCTAAGCCAAAAGTACAAAGGATTCAAATAAATCAGCCTACACGACGTTACGTACTCTACGAATATAATATCCACTACAAAATGCAAGACCTTCCAATTTTAATTAAACCTCTATCTGATGGTGGAATTAATTTACATCATGCAGCCGTTGCTTTTGTCATTTATGTAATATACCCGATACTATGGTGTTCTACACCACAAATGATTTCGCGGTCGAAGTAACATTCAGAACTTAGGGTCAGTACTGGTATGAGTTATATATCATTCGAATGGATATATTCAATAAATATTTTATACAATTACGTTTTAATTAATTGAATTTAGTTGTCTCTGTTTTTCTGTAAATAAATGTGTGTATGTATATATGTTAGGTTTATATGGTATGATACATTAGTTTTTACACGGCTCTGATCGCGTAATTTACTCGTATATACGAGTATAACTAGAGTTCACCCTCGCTCCGCTCGGGTTCGTCCCTAATTACGTTTTTACGTTTAGTATAGATTTCTCAGAGATGAGATATTTTCCCAAAGTAAAAAGTATCCTATATGTTGACTCGATAACCAGTTATAATCATACCGAATTTCATCAAAATCCCTTCAGTGATTTTTCCGTGATGCGGCCACAAACAGACAGAAAATAAACAAAAATTCTAAAAACTATAGATTCGACCTCTGAGTCGATAATGGTTACTATTACAATAAGATTTTCCGAAAAATATTTAATATACAGATTTGACTCGGTTAGAATTTTAGTACTTTCTTAGATTTACGCGAATATTTGACATTTTAAATAAAACTATCTTTTCGGATTATTTCGCGGATTTATTTTGATTTTTGGTTCCCGACGTTTCGAATGCTTTACAGCAATCATGGTCACGAGAGAGACGGAGTCTCCGAAAAGATAGTTTTATTTAAAACGGTTAGAATTTTATTATATGTATAGATGTAGATGTGCAATGTGCGCAATGTTAAATAGCGTATAATCTTCTTCAATAAATAGGCTTTTAAATGAAAAAAGAACTTATTACATCGGAGTAGTACTCGAAAGACTAGCACGTTTAAATAAACAAAAAGCAGTACATTAATTTTATAATAATAAAATTTATATTAGCTAACCTTTAAGGATAGCGGAGTTTCATTTATACTAATATTATAAAGAGGTAAAGTTTGTGAGTTTGTGATGTTGTAGGGGGTAATCTCTGGATCTACTGAACCGATATAGATGAAATTTGGTAAGAAGATAGTTTGATGTCCTGGAAAGAACATAGTATACTTTTTAACCCGGAAATCATCCCTTAAGGGGGGGGGGTGAAAATGGGGATGAAAGTTTGTATGGGGAAACGAGCTAGGACAAGGACGAACCCGAGAAAAAGCGAGGCTGAGTCGCTAGTCTAAAATAAATTACTGAGTCGTTTTTATATGATAAAGTTCTTAACTACACCTCAATATTAAGTTTTCTCTTCCACACAAGCTGAAATTACTACTGCTTGTATAGTAAACAAAATATGCATAGCGAAACTTAGCCAGGTAACGTATCTTCACATTAAAAACTTTTACTAATAAAGTTTTACGTGTTTAAAGCATATAAACGATCAAAACAACTTAATCAACTTTATGACATGTTAGTATATGAAAAATATTATAGCTGCGAGGTTGAAAAACAACGTAATATTTTCTAACATCAAAAATATTACTGATATGTTCTAAACGGTTTAACTTTCTAAACACTGTAGAAAGTTCTGTGAATATGCTTATTTACTAAGGGACCGTTAAAATATAGTGTAAGTTTCGGCAATCCTGTAGTGCCGAAGTTAGCGCTCGAGACAACTTGAAACTTGAGAAATTTATACGCTCAGTCTGGAACATCGACGTGAATTCTAAAGAACATATTTTGATTTTATTGAAATAACATAAACAACTAACTTTATCTATCACAATATTAACAATATCCGCAGTTTTAATTAACATATAATATATATTGTATATTGTCTATATTTAAGTATAAAAGTAACTAAAATTATAAAAATGTTTAAAATTAAAATTAACAAATATTGTGAGTTACTTTGGTGCCAATTTTTCAAGTTTTTTTGAATTCATTTTGTTATTTTGTGGGTAGGCTGACTGTAACAACTATATTATAGTATAACAAAATAAATCCGCGAAAAAATCCGAAAAGATAGTTTTATTTAAAATTAGGATTCCGCTCAAAAACATTAAAGCATAAGTTAAATATAAAGAAAAATCTACGTTTTTGTATCAAGTCCCAAAAGGCATTATATGTTGTACGAATCACTAATCGATTCCTTAATGATCAAAGAACTAATACAGTTTAATCAAGCGCATTACCGCCATAACAATTAAAAGAACATTAGTGTGCCAACTCCACTTCGTTTTCTATCTTAAGCTTAAACATTGGCTCTTAAAAACGTGTAAAATTGTAATAAACGAGTGAGCCCGCTTAGTAATTTTAATAACTGCTAAAAACTTTTTTTCTGGGAGACCGTACGTATTAGGTGATCGCAACCAACAATTTCTATTTAATACAACTGACTTAATTTTGAACTATCACTGCATATAATAAAACAAAGTATCTAATTCAAATTCAAATTCAAAATATTTTATTCAGCATTGAATTATTACAATTTTTTACTGAACATCATGAGTCTACCTACCAGTTCGGAAAGAAGCCTCAGACCTCAGCCTCAGCCTGAATAGATATCACGTTAAAAACAATTTACGTAACACACTGTATTTAAAGAAATACACAAAATTACTTTGTTGTTTATCGGTTTCGGTTATTTTTTAATATTTGGTGAATGATAATCGTAATTTTCGGGTTATTTTTTAATACTTTATAAAGTCTGTTTATCTGAGATCTGAGAGAAATACTTAAGTAAATGTATATTAAAACAAATACAAGAAACTCGGACTACTCAAACTACTATTACAATATATGCGAAAGTTTGTATGTATGTATGTTTTTTTGTTTTTCCTTAACGCCGAAACAGATCCATGAATTTGGATGAAATTCATTACACAGATAGAGTACCTGAACTCTGGAGTAACACATAAGCTACATAAGTGCAAACTCAAGCGAAGTAAGGGTATGACGCTAGTCTATATATAAAAATGAACCCCTATTTCTCCTAGTCACGCTATAACTTGAGAACGGCTTTACCGATTTCATTCATCTTTTTTTTAAATGTTTTTTAATACTTCGTAGAAGGTACTTACATTAAAAAAAATTAAGAAAATTGCGCAGAAACTTAGAAAATGGGGATGAAAGTTTGTATTAGGTGTAGCTAGGGACGAACCCGAGCGAAGCAAGGGTAAGTCGCTAGTAAGATTATAAATATAATGAAACTACGTTATTTCCGCGCTAAAAGCATTCCCCTGTCAACGATTAATGCGAGCCGACGCGATGAGGACTTAATAACTTGATGCACAATTTTCCTACAAAATTGTAAAAAGAGGTTTTATTTGATCACTGAAGTGTGGTAATACCTCATTTCTTATTATTAAGATCCTAAGTTAGAAAATTTCAATCGTTCTTTGAAGAATCCATTTCTATTAAATAAAACTACTTAGGAGATGTCAAAAATCTTAGTTTCTAATGTTAAAAATAGAAAAAAATAAAATAAAAACCGTTAAAATATTGTGGGTTTTTTTTATATGTCAAATATCCTCAAAAATCCCTCCAATCTCTATACCAAAGTTCATTTAAATTGGTTCACGGTTTAAGTTTGAGAACATAACAGATTGACAGACAGTTTTTTTCACATTTATAATATTATATATAAGTATGTAAGGTCCACTACTAAAAACGCAATCAGATTAATCCAGCCTTCCGCTTCTATATACACTCATTGATTCATTTTATTTAAAGCGACTCGACCGTTTCGTACAGACGTCCCGCATCCAGCAGTGCAAGTAGCATTGGAACATGGATCAAAAAAGTACTAGATAAACAATCAACGACAAAAAATTTCCTCTCTGAATGAGTGCTCATTTGAGCATTTGAGCGCGCTTTTATTTATAATTTTTTTGGAAAAACAACTTTAAGCATTACAGTTAAGGTTCAATTTACATCTTTGTATGTTTATTTCAACTAGAATAATTACCTAAACACAATTGGTGACAGTTTTAAGATAACTTTTGCATGGGATTGTGTATCTAGTAATTCTTGATCGATGCATTGGAAGGTTAAATTTGATACCTATAAGAATCTTGTGCCTTTATTTGATATATTATGTATATATGATGAAGAACGAAGTTGTGGAGCAAAATAACGTATTATTTATCTGTAATATTACTTTGACGATGACGTTAAAACTCACTAAACTAAACCAATATTTTGCTTTAAATAAAATTTTATTTATGCATTATACAAAATTATATCAACTTGATTACTAAATCACATTTTAAAACTCAAGCTATCTTAAGTAAAACAAACCTTTCCATAACTGAGTAAATTAAAATAATACAAGTTGAATAATCTATATTAGGGATTGCAATCCGGAAAAACGGATCCGGTAATCCGGCGGATCCGGCATCATTAAACGTTCACCGGATCCGGTACCAATATACCGGATCCGGCGACCGGATCCGGTGCTCGCAATTTTTGGCAAAATAATAGAGGTGTTGCATGTAGAGGCCCTGTACAGAAGAGATTCGACCTTGTTAAAGGTAGACTTTCGAAACAAACGTCAATAATGCGGCGTTTATAGCGTTACCGACGCCGCGTAAGTTGACTGGTATCAGTGACGCCTTGGTGACTTTGGATGGCCACGACAGACGACCATCATCGTATCGCCTTTGCCGCGCCCACCACATCTCGATAGCTCTTTTAAAAGTATTTCCATCAGTGACGCTGTGCTCGAATGTCGTTCCCTACATTTACATAGTGCAAGCGTCAGTGGCGTCAGCGATGTCGCGACAGAGCGGCAGATTAAGGCTATGGTCTCCTATTTCATGCTGTACGCTGCGTCCCGTTAGGTCGTACGCTGCGTCACAATGTTTACTATAGAAATGTACTATTGTGGTCTCTTTCACACGTCGACGTTGGAGTCTTGACACCGTACGCGGCATCTAAACGCTGTGCGTCGCGTCTCTAGTCATTTCGAACAATTGCAGCGTGAAGGTCGTCTCTCGCGTCATACAAAATGATGAGGTTTAATAAAGAAAAAGATGAATTGTTGATAGAAGCAGTTAAATCTTTTAATGCAGTGTATGATAAAAGTGACAAAAATCATAAAAACAATATTTATAAGCATCAATGTTGGGAAAAAATTAGTGATGCAAAACAACCGATGCCGTGTTGCTCGTAATTTTCTCCTTATACGGTCGTCTTGTGCCTCTTCTTCCAGTAACAAATACACCATTAAAAGTTTTAGAACATCCATGATTGCAAAACACTACCGTACGCGACCGCTCGCGAGCAGCGACTAAAACGCCATTCTCTGCTGCGGATGTATTGACCGCCGACGCTGTGCGTTGCATTCAGACGTCGATCGGAACGGAATTAAACGTTGACGCTAACATCAGACGCCACGTTTGGCATAAAATAGGAGACCATAGCCTAATGCATTATGTAAATGTAGGGAACGACATTCGAGCGCAGCGTCACTGACGCCGTGTCAGTGTCGCTGCGACTGTGACGTTAGACCCTAGCGCTACTGCAGTGCTCATGTTCCCAGTGTCGCCGCCACACACGTGTATTTTGAGGTATTTTCAATAAAAAATCATAAAATGGCATCTGTTGAGGCGTTTACTGAAGAAGATGATGAAATTTTAATTACACTGGTGTCTCGGCATCCATTGCTTTATAATTTATTTTTTATATTGTTTTATAATTAATAACATTGTAGAAACCTTCATTGTTTCGACTTTTTGATGAAAATTGGATGAGTGGAGGCCTTTTCTACACTGAGATAGTATCGAATTGAAAGGTCATCATCTTCTTCCTCTTCTATAATCAATTCAAGATAATCCATAATGAAATACTTTTATAAGAGCTATCGAAATGTGGTGGGTGCGGCAAAGGCGTCTGTCGTGGCCATCCAAAGTCACCAAGGTGTCAAAGTTGTTTTTATATATGTTTTATTTTTTATAAACTACCTATATTAAGTACAACGACACTTGATTAACTTACTAACAGTTCATTTTGAACCGAAAAGCGAAAATCATCCTGATTTAATCAATCCGGCCGGATCCGGCCGGATCGATGGAAATCCGGTCGGATCCGGCCGGACTGAAAATGACGCCGGATTGCAATCACTAATCTATATCTATACTAACATTAGAAATGTGTAAGTTTAAATGTTTGGATGTTTGTTACACAATCACGCCAGAACGGCTGAACAGATCTGGATGAAATTTGGCACAGAGATAGATTATAGTCTGTAATAGCACATAAGCAACTTTCATCCTGGAAAAATAGACGGTTCCCGTGGGATAGGTTTGTTTTCCTACTAGTTATATCTATTTATATTTAAACGAGCAATTCTTGTATATTTATATCTTTATATTTTATTTATTTATACCAGCGATCTCGGAAACGGCTCTAACGATTTTGCTGAAATTTAGTATGTGAGAGCTTTCTGGGCCGAAAAATCGATCTAGATTAGTCTCATGTCTGGGAAAACACATGTTTTCGAGTTTTCATGCGGTTTTCTCTTACATTATTCTACGCAGAATATGATCAATAATTTCTTACACTCGGATATAAGTACCGTGGTCATGTGGTCAAGACGCAAGTTAGACAACACATATGTCCGGGATCGAGTCCCGGTTGGAATAAAAAGTTTTTACTTTTGATTTTTTTTTGTATTTAAGTTTTTAGTTTTTTTTTTTTTTCATCTAAAAAATACGATATAACAAAAAAAAAACTCCGAGCGAAGCTCGGTCGCCAGGTACTATAATTTAAAAATAGTTAAACTTTAAAAGAGTTTAATTAAGTGTAACTAGCTATATTTATACTACATTCTGTTATTATAAAACTCGTAACACATTAGTGTATCACAATATACTCGTATTAGTATATAAGTGTATGGCATTTCCACAGTGACGGTCACAGGTTAGCGAATGAAACAAGCTGTTAGTAAAGAAACCATTTATTGCCCAACTAGCACGTGTATTTTACAAACATTCATTGAAAATCGAAAGGTAGAGAAAATGTTGGTACCAAAATTATCAATTTAGTATAGGATCGTTAAATTAATACATTAGATTTTACTTATAACACGTAATATGTAAAAAAATATATAGATATCAACTATAATCTATACTAATATTATAAAGAGGTAAAGTTTGTGAGTTTGTCATGTTGTGATGTTAAATGTAATCTCTGGGTCTACTGAACCCATTTAGATGAAATTTGGTAAGAAGATAGTTTGAGACCCTCAGAAGGACACAGAAACTTTTATCCAGGAAATTATTCCTTAAGGAGGTGAAAATGGGGATGAAAGTTTGTATGGGGAATCAACGCGGGGAAGAACCCAAGCGAAGCGAGAATGAATCGCTAGTACTACATAATTTTAAACTTAACAGATTAAGTTCTGACTAGCAACTACAAGTAGTATTTCCCTGTTTTTACGATATTTGAGAGTGCATAGAAGAAGAAATTCAATTTGATCTTTGGATCTAAACACCAAATACTCATATATTATTTAACTATAAGATATGGCCAATATTTGTAATTAGTCCCTAAATATTAAATTACATTGATGGTCAGGCCTTCTTATAAAACCCAACTAAACAAAAAGACGGGTCGATTTATTTTACAATCTGTAACAAGATGTTTACTATCTGAGTTTAGTGCTATCAAACTCTTACTCTAAATATTTATCGTTATATATTATTATTAGAATAGTAGACAAACAATGCATATGATACTATATATTTGAAACCAACATTTGCTCCAACTTCTCACCCAACACCCAATGTTAGTAGCCAAACCACTATCTATAAATGTTACATTGAGGCGTGAACTTTGCTTTTTTAACTACAAAACAAATTATTAATATCATAGATCTAAAAACCTTTACTATTAAAAAAAAAACGATTTCATCATCGAAATTTCAATACTACTCAAAAATTTTCCCATAGCCCATGGCTATTCCTGTACTTCAGGTAGACTAATTCAAACCAAATGTTAAAAACAAAATCCACGTTTCAACGCACACACTAAGTGACTCCCACACGCAATAAAAACTTACCCAATTGTGAATCTGCTGACTTTTCGCTCTCGGACCTTTCACTGGACGCCCTATTAGAATTAGATGGCGCCCGAACTGGGGCAATGTCTTTTTTCGAATTGTCCTTAATAAATGTCCAATCTTCCTTCAATTTTAGCACCCGTTCCTTCACTTCAGGTGAAACGGTCTGTTTTGCGGCCACACATTCTCGTTCGATGTTATTGTAGTTTTCGAGTACTTCGTGTATTTCCGTCTGTTTGTCCTTAATGATGGTCTGAAACAATATTGTTTTATTGCTGAATAATCCTAGCTTTAACTGCCGACTAACAATTAGGACAGTTTCAGTGGATAAAGTACTTTAACTGGATAACAATAAAGTTTGATAATCTTTCCTGTGTAAATTACTCAACTGATTTTGATGAAACTTTACATTATTATAGCTTACACGTCAGAAGTAATGTTATAATTAATAAAGATGTAGTAATATGCGGGCATAGGGTAAGTAGCATATAAAGGAAAACCTAAAAAATTATGAGTATAGGTAAAACTATTTTATTTTTTACTTCTCTCGGTATGTTTTGAAATTTAAAAATCAAAAAATATATGAAACATGTCTCTATTGAGTAAAACAAATGTAAACAACGTAATCCATATATAACAGACCCATGCCAAAACACGCCGAACTGTGGAACATCTTAAAATTTCTATATATTTTATGTAATTTTCAGTTTAATTGTCAAACAATGAAACTAAATTTTGGAAATAAATACCTTATTATTATTATTATAAACAAACAAACTCATAAAATAAACCAAACTATTAACGGTACTTACATCCAAATCCTGAGCAGTAGCTGCCGGCAACTCATCGGCTAGAGCCAACCTCGCGCGCGTCTCCATCGCCCAGGCGAGGGCGGCGTCGAGACGCGTCGTGTATTTACTTAGCGCGGTCAATTTGCTCTTCACGTATTCACCGTGAGCCGATAGATTAGATTGGGCCTGTTTATAAACAAGTTTTAATGATGAAAACAATCTTATTTTATGGCACACTAGTGAATTATACTCGTTTACTCGGGAGAGTTCATAGGTGTCTGACAGTCTATGCATGTACGTATAGTCATAAACTATATGTAAACTAAATATCATCAAAATGCATCCGGCTGTTTGAGAGTGACGAAATAACAAACAAACATACATGTGAGTGAGTGAGTGTCTAAATAGTGTGAAGTAACAATTCTCACTCATTTTGCTAAGTATACATACTCGAATATTTTCGCAAATGTACACAAAAATTTTAAGAAAAATTATGTTTAGTTCGAGAATAACTGAGTAATAATCGCTGAAACAATAATAACATTAAATAGAACTATATACATATTATACGACTGACTGATTGTTAATTTTTTTTCATATTATTATGCGTATCGATTTCTTAGGCATACATCTTTCATTTTTCTTTCTAATTTTCTTTATAGTACCTGGCGACCGAGCTTCGCTCGGTGTTCTTTTTTGTTATATCATATTTTTTAGATTAAAAAAAAACTAAAAACTTGGATAAATAAAAAAAAAAAAGGTAGAACTTTGTCTCCAATATCCAATATGATCCATATACCTAATGTTAATCTTGCACCTTGGTCGCTTGACCACGATGCTTATGCCTGAGTGTAAGAAATACGAACATAAATATCGAACATATTCTGCGTAGAATAATGCAAAAGAAAACCGCATGAAAACTCGAAAACACGCGTTTTCCCAGACATGAGACTAATCTAGATCGATTTTTCGCCCCCGAAAGCCCCCCCGTACCAAATTTCAGCGAAATCGTTAGAGCCGTTTTCGAGATCGCCGGTATAAATAAATATATAAAGATATAAATATACAAGAATTGCTCGTTTAAATATATTAGATATCACCCAAAGAGATCTAAGAACTCCTAAACGCAAAGAGAAAGCTTTAGCCATTTTTGTTAAGCATTTACTTAAAAGCGCTAGTTTTATCTTATTTTTATTATCTCAGAAGACTATATTTCGTGTTTATCTGCAAATAAACTTGGAAGATTTGTTGTAGAAGTACGCTTCCGAAATTTAAACGTGTATTCAGCAAACAGCGGCATATCGCTAATATTTACTTAACTTCATTCAAGTTCATTGTGTTGTGAGTAGTTGAGGTTTTTGGAACTTAGTAAATCTTTCAATATTTTAATAACCACATGTTTTAAACTTAATATGGTTACATTTTATAAAAATTAGTTCTTAAAATTTGTTGTATTCTTATTTTTTGGAAAAAACACTTGTTTTGCTGTGATGAAATATTGATAGTTAGAGTTGATAAGACGTTTCGTTTACAGCAAAAAACATAATGCATTTATATTAATATCTGGGTAATAATTGAATAACCGAGTGATAATTAAATATCTCAGTATTCCAAATTATCTGCAATATTCCAAATATGCTGTAGCTCCCTATAATATATGATAATACAAAAATAAGAATATTTTTTAGCTATAAGATTTCAACTTATACATAAATAAAACTATCACTTGAATGTATACGTTCAATAACGTTTAGTTAAAGAATACTTCTCATAGAATTAGTGTAAACTAGCAACTCACCCACGCTTCGCTCGGGTTCGTCCATAGCTTGGATATAGTAACGTGGATATAGTTTTTTTTTTTTTTTTTTTTAAGTATTAAAACCTGCCGTGGACCTTAAGGAACATACAAAAAAATTAATTAACCGAATTGGTCCAGCCATTCTTGAGTTATGCGCTTACCAACATTCATTTTTATTTATATAGATAGATAGAAGAGTGCTACGGATGTTTTAACTTAAATAGCTTATATACAAATATAACATAAAATATGCCAGTTCACGAGTTTAATATGAACTACGAACATTAGACATTAAGTTAGGAATGAGCACGATCACGAGCGCAGACGTGGGGCGGTGAGGGCCGTCGAGTGGAGCCGCGAGAGTTACTCAAGCATTGTGACTCAACTGCTAATTAGGTATCCACTACAGGATGTTGCTATTCACCTAAAATTATACCTGTGCAGATGTACTGCGAAAATGTTTTGTCGTTTCTCTTCATACTTGGTACAATGGCATACAGATTTAACGTCCGTTTGCTGCAAAGTACTTTGTACCTGGCTGGTATAAATTGAAAGTCATTTTTGTTTCACTGTGAAGTATCTTCATGAAAAACTAATTTTCTTCCACGATCAGAACAGAATGAAAGTGCAGCTCGTATGAAAAACTATAAAATTAAAAAAAATAATACCATGAATGTATTAATAAAAAATAAATAAATGCTAGTAACAATTATTTTTGATTACATCAAAATAATTGAAGTTAGTAAGAGAAGAAAAAGAAAGAGAAAGGGGGAGCGAGAGAGAGAGAGAAAGGGGGAGCGAGAAAGAGAAAAGAGATGGAAATTACTTGAAGTTTTAAAATTCACAAACTCGCACAAAAGTTTGATAAACTGTACGGTACACACTACAACAAAACTAAATGGATAGATGTATTGAAGACGCTTCATTTGTAAAGTTGAGACTGCAAAGCTAATTAGGCTCAGAACCTAATTAGATTCAAAAAAGAATATGAGAACTAAGAATCTAGATCATCTTTTAAAGATAGCTAAGTTTTTTTATGATTAAAACACTTAAAATTTTAAAAAGTTCTAATAAAATTTTCTGTAAATTCACACATAGGTATACGCTTACATTTTTAAATGTTTATAGCGATAATTTACTTATATATAAAATACATTTGTATGAATGTATTTTTTTAATATTCACTGATCTCAAAGACATAGTTCTGTTTTAAGAAAATTTATGATCTTTGATAATATAAACTCAAATAAAACAATTTTTTTTCAGTTTTTCCCAACCAATTCCACTTTTTAATCCGTACATTTTAAAGAAGAATCGGAGCGGAACTTTTTGCGTGAAACGCACACAGATATACAGACAGACACACAAAAATTTCAAGAACTATTGTTTAGGAGTCTATATTACGTACCTACACATTACGTAAGTCACTGTTTTAAAAAAATATTTCATGTACAGATTTTGCTTTGTTACTACTTTATTGTATTCAGCCCTTTATAACGTCCCACTGCTGGGCACGGGCCTCTCTTCAATACGAGGGGAATCAGACTATAGTCCACCACGCTGGCCAAGTGCGGATTGGCGGACTTCACATGTCTTTCGAAAACTTGTTAGGTTTCCTCAGACAAGCAGGTTTCCTCACGATGTTTTCCTTCACCGTAAAGCAAGTGGTAATCATGTTAGAAATGATTTCCACATGAAAATATCAGAGGTGCGAGACCCGAGATTTGAACCCGCTTCACTCGGTTTCCCAAGCGAGCGCGTTACCATTGGGCTACCACTGCCTATATTTTATTATATGTACAGATTATAGCAAGGATTTAATGCTTACTGAATATTACCTGCTAATCAGTTCTCTAAATGATTAATGTCATACCCCTTTATCATATTCCGTTTGTAAACATGATGTATGCATCATTTATTGCTTCGTTAGCGGCCTATAATGTACTGTAAATTAGATTCTAAGCGGGAAATGACGAAGCTATTGGTGCTTATGATTAACCTCTACAGATTGAATTCAACCAGATAAGAAGTTCTTGTTCTATCCCAAAGGATCCCCATTTTTTCGGTGTAAACAATAAAACTAAAGTTTTATTATAATCAATATAGTCAAACAGGCAGAGTAAAAAGTAAACTTATAGTAGGTTCAATTCCCAATCTGGAACATTATGTACCAACCTAAAAGATATTTGTCTAAACCTAGTAGTAAAGTTGACACAGTCACGTCTGTTTTTTACGAATCGCGAAATGTCACAAAAAAATCACAATGATAAAGAGTAGAAACGTAACATCTATATATATAAAACAAAGTCGGGTTTGTTACAACACTTATCTAATCTCATATATTTAAACGAGCAATTCTTGTATATTTATATTTTTATATCTTTATTTATTTATACCAGCGATTTCGGAAACGGCTTTAACGATTTCGCTGAAATTTGGTATGTGGGGGTTTTCGGTCGCGAAAAATCGTTCAAGATTAGTCTCATGTCTAGGAAAACGCGTGTTTTCGAGTTTTCATGCGGTTTTCTTTTGCATTATTCTACGCAGAATATGGTCGCTAATTCCTTACACTCGGTTATAGGCATCGTGGTCAAGCGGTCAAAGCGCAAATTAGGTAATACCGAATACGTCATATGCCCGGGATCGAGTCTCGATCGGAATCCAAATGTTTTACTTTTGATTTTTTTTTTGTATTTATTCAAGTTTTTAGTTTTTTTTATCTAAAAAAAAAAACAAATTCCGAGCGAAGCTCGGTCACCCAGGTACTAAGTTATAAGTCTCTAATATATTAATATCTCGAGTTGAGAACTGCTGGACCGACTTTTATGACCTTTGTATTGTTGGATTTGTCTTCACCCCGAATAGCAGAATAACTATTAAAACATCGGAAAAATTCACGAAACAAAATCCATTCTATACTAAGCGTCAAAACGTACTTAGGGAAGAACCTGAGCGAAGCGAGAGTGAGTTGCTAGTAATTGCTAAGCATCAAAGGATTGTGCAAATAATAACAGTAGGTAATAAAAAGAAATCTAAAAAGAATCGAGATAATAGATGTAACGACGGAATTAAGTACTGTCCCATCGCAAGGCAACAATAGCCGCCCGCCAGGACCACGCTAAATCAAGGAGGCGGTCCCACACACCCCCGGGAGTGTCAGTTAAAGGCGGTTTACATTACGCACCTGGTCCATTTGGTTTTAATATTTTAATTATACTTATAATAAAATAAGTTTTAGCAAAAAATACATCTGTAAATGGAAATATACATAAATTATTTTATAAATTATAATAGAACAATATATTTTTATAATATTTTTTGTGCCAGATCTAATTTATTAGACGTAACTCATGCGACTTTTAATCCCAGTCCAACATATAAATATTTGCGTTAAATATTAGTCTATAAATCATCATAAAATATAATAGCGATCCAATCACGATTCGTTAACATTATTTGCAGATATAGATAATGACTTAGTATTACTAATACATAGTTATCAGCTAATGTGAAACAAAGACATTACCATTTATCTTACATTAATAAACAATATAAAATTTAAATCGAAAGGTTTATATCCAAGTTGCGACCCTAATAAATACCTATGTAGTCGTATCCTAAGTCTAGCCAACCCCAAAATACGGCCGGGGGTCGAAACGGCCCCCCCACTAATTTACGTGTTCGCTATAATGTGTCATCAGTGCAGGCTGCACTCGTGCGTGCTAATTCACTGCTGCACATTTGTATGGGGGTACTTTTAATCATTGTTGTGGCATTCAATTGGCAACGCGGTCGTTCCGACTGATAGCAACCGTAGTTTAGTTGTTTTGGATTAGTCGCATTAATTAGTGGAATATTAATAGCATTAATCCGGTGAATGTCATTGTATGAATTCTAATGTGGATTTAACTTTATAGCACATGTATACATGTTTTCGTATCATACAAATAATAATTGTTTTCGTGTATAAAGTGGATAAGTTATTACGTATGATAGCCTTAATTCTATAATATACACCGCTTACTTTTACAGTAAGATGCAGGTAAAGTGTGAATCTTCATAAAATGCAGATTCAAAACACAAATATAATTTAAAGTTACTCATATTCATATTAATTATTAGGGATTTTAAGGGTGTGCAAATAAATAAATATGTTGGGAAATTATTATTTATTTATTTATTATTTTAGTGTGTGTAGTCAACACTCAGTTTATTCTTAACTATTTTCAAAAGTTTCTATAAGCACTGCTAAGAATATAACGGTAGCAAGAAGCTATCTCGTGTTTGCAAACAATCGTTAAGTATTTGCAATAAATTAGCTACTTCTTCGTAAAACTTGCGCGGTATACTCTATAGCTCTTTAAGTGAGAGTTGGGAGTTTGCCAGTTTTATGATGACTTTTAATTAAATGGAAGTAAATTCCATCATTTTGAGAATGAAAAATAAAAATAGCATAATAACTCGTGTCTGGGTCCGACAGATCATAAAATACATCAAAAGTTTCGCAGCGTTGCCAGACGGACAATATGTGCCGGAATTATTTTCACTCAATAGCGTTCGAACACTTTCGATAAAAATGCTCTTTGTTCAGGTCAATTTATCATTTGCACTCTATTAATCGTAACGTACCTATAAATATAATACAACTCAAAATATATGTGGAATATTTGTATAGAATACATCAATGAAATAGTGGTTTACTTCTCGTTTTGCACATATTCTGGTAATCTATAACTTCAATTATTCACACCGCATGTGTAAAACGGAACCGTGAGACGTTAATGGCCTTAAGCCTAACAGCATGCTAATGTGATGAACGTCTGCTATCTAATTATAAGATTAATACGTGCATTATGTTAGAGTTGAGTTACTTGGAATGTGTTTAATTTGTACTATTTTAGTACAAATTATACAATTATTAATATTTTTTTATAATATGTGTCTATTAGCTTTCAAATAACTACATAATATGTATTCTCAAAACTTATAAATGAATGAGACGTGAAATGCATAGTGAAACACGACGTAAAGGAGAACGTCAACGTTATTATAAAAAGCAAATAACGGCAATGCTATACATCAACTAAGGAAGATTTGTGCCCGACGCGGTAAGTCTGAGGGTAGAAAATAAAATATAACTCGCAAAAGTAACGATCTCGCGAGACGAATTCTTTAGGGAATTGGAATGATACGCGTGAGAACGATAAAATATTATTAGAAATCGAGAAACTTCGACGTGGACGTTTAAGGGTTAGAAGACAATAATGGTATTAATTTTTTTTGTGATAGCTATTTTAGTTCCAGCTATGATTTAAGAATCATATACATACCAAAAAGATCATTATAAATTATTTATTTTAAATTACTTTTGTTTATTAATCCTCTAAAAAAAGCTAAGTTTTATACGCTTTTATTTACACAAATATTAAAGACTGTAGAAGAAACTCAGGAACAAGTGATTTAATTCTGAAAACTTATTAATTTGAACCTCTTCTTTAAATTATATAGACCACGTGCAGATTACGTTTTATACCTACTATCTATAAAACAATAAGAAATATAGAATTAAACAAATTAATGAAAGAGTATACTAATATATATTTATTTCAAATTATATTAACTTAACATATTTCAATAAGCAGGTTTTTTTATACTTTTCTGTTATACCTGTATACATGAAACTTAAAAAAAAAACAACATTCATACTCAAACGGATGGACGGATTAAGATGAAATTTAGTACACAAATAAACTATAACTTGCTACTAATAAAATTTGCAAAAGAAACAAGAGACGTACTCGAGCAAAGCAAGGATAAATCACTAGCAATTCAATAAAAAATTTAACAATTATAAAACAGAATAACATATGAATTTCATTTCATATATAAAGATAAGAAGATGGAAGGCAAACATCTTACCTTTTCCAATTCGTCTCTTACAGAGCGTAAACGATTCGCATCCGTCGAGTCTGTGTCGAGAGCGCGTATCTGTGTTTCAGCCTCGCGCGCCGCCCGACCTAGCTCTTCTTCACGTGCCTGTTTATAAACATGTTAGCTTTAATTCACTGTTGGATGGTAATTTGTATATAGTTTGGTTAAAATTAATGCATGTTTTGTTATGAAATAGTTATAAATTATTTTCTCACAGTTATAACGCGATTTTCATAACTTTTTAGTTATTTTTACATAATGAATTGATGAATATGCTGAATTACGAGTAATACACATAATATGTACCTATTCAAGTAAAGCAAATACAAAAGTCAAACATAAATATAATCTATATATCTACTAGCGGACCCGGTAGGCAGGTGTTATTCTGACGAAGACCTCGTTTGACCGAATCTATACAGATAAATAAAATTGAATTCGTCTGTTTGTAATGTCAAAATAACAGCTTTTTACTAAATACATATGAAATTACATACGGTACTTATAAGAAAAACACAATTTTAATTTTTTTTGTTCGTCTGTCTGTTTGTTCAGGCTAATCTTCGAAACGGCTAGACTGATGTTAACGGGATTTTCACTGACAGGTGATGTTATAAGGAGTAACTTAGGCTACTATTATTTTAGAAAAACAATTAGAATTCTGCTCAAACAAATTGAAACGTGTCTAGGGACGCACCCGAGCGAAGCAAGGGTATGTTGCTAGTTTAAAATAAAATTTAAGGATATTGACAATAGCACGACCTACAGGGTCCAGCCATATTAAAAGAATTACGAGCACTCGCAAAAGCGAAATGCCCTTAATGTGTATAGTTAATCATATACACTATTTTAAAGAGAAACTGGAAGAGCAGATAGTTTATAAGTAAGAGACATCATTTAAGACTCTCACGCGGATTTTGCGACAAGGTCAAATTAAGTAAATAAGTTTATATAAAAGAGTAATAAATAATTAATTAATGTATTATATAACAAACTATCAGCTAACAGGGGTTAGAATTAACTGCACAAGTTAAACAGGGATCTGACCACTGATCATTACAACTTTAGCTGTAAACTGTACGTCAAAGTTCCATACCGGACTAGTATAGTAAGTGGATCAAGTGCAAGTAGCGAGAGCTTACAGTTTAATTAAGTCGCTTTAGTTTTTCTAAGGACTTTACTTGAATTGCTTCATTATACAAGTTCCTTGGTAGTTTGGATAACATTTTCTAAGAAAATTTAACTCGTTTGATAAAGAATACACAAAAAAAGTTCAATTTTCAAGCTGAAACAACTGAGTACAACATGGACTAACATATAGGCTATTGTAAGTAATAAAAATTGTCAAAAGATGGCGATGCCTGCATATAATAAGCATATAGTTTTCATAAGTAAAGAGGTTTAAAGCTATGTGTATATAATACATTACATGTCCCATCAACGGTTTCGTGCAACATGAGGTATAAGCAATAAATTTGTTTTACGACTGCACAGGCCGCTTGCAACGCTCTGGCCTAAGTTTTGCTGATGCGGTAAGTCTGAACGACCGTAAAGTATTTTAAACATATTGAAATTTTCCTTCGTAAACTAATTTTTTTTATAGTATTTTCTAAATTATTATTTGCTTATTAGCAATGTATCAAACTTAATTCTGCTCTGTGTTAGCAAAGCCCCGCTATCAAAAATATAATAAAATTTTAACACTTCTTAAAAAGTATCTATTGAAATGTCAAATATTCGCATAAATCTAAGAATGATTTTCTTATAATTTTTCCTACATAATTTCATATTATTTTGCTTACTTTATTATCTTTCTTTCGCTAAAATCTATACTAATACTAGCTGACCCGGCAAACGTTGTTATGCCATATAAATAATTTCCTATTACTAAAATGGCTATTAAAAAATAAGGGTTGATCGTAGAAGGGTGAAAATTGAGGATTATATGTATTTTTGTATGTTGTATCATAAAAAAATAGAAATTAAAAATTTTGTCTAAAAAATAAAAAAAAAAAATTAGGGGTGGACTATCCCTAACATTTAGGGGGATGAAAAATAGATGTTGGCCGATTCTCATAGATACCGGATAAGCACAAAAAATTTCATCAAAATCGGTCAAGCCGTTTCGGAGGAGTATGGCAACGAAAACTGTGACACGAGAATTTTATATATTAGATTATAAAGAGGAAAGATTTTTTTGTTTTTTTGTACCGAATAAGCTCTGAAACTACTGAACCGATTTAGATGAAAAGTAAGAATATAGTTTGAAGCTCTGGGAAGGACATAGGATAGTTTTTGTCTCGGAAATCATCCCTTAAGGAGGTGAAAACGGAAATGAAAGTTTGTATGGGGAAGCAACCTAGGAACGAACCCGAGCGAAGTGAGGGTGAATCGCTAGTGTATATAAAGACTGGATTGAAAAATACTTCATAGATCTTTTTATATATTATGTGTATGCACATATGTATTATATGTGTTACTAAATAAAAACATTGAAATTAGTGATTTAAACAGATTTTAACTTAACACTTTTAAATATCTCTTATTAATTTATAAAATACATAAATATATTTATATTTATCCAAAAATTATATGAATCATATTATTCACAGTAAAAAAACCTAGTAGGTACGATATTATCCACCAGACTTTATGAAATATCAACGAGTCGAGTCGACGAACAAAGCGGCTCAACAAAGTGAATAGCCATATGATTATCGACGGAGAAATACAATTACAGGCAGTTATAGTCAGGATCGCAGTCAAAAGCTTTCGTGTATCCACCTCTACCACCAATCAATTTTATGTAACGATATAGAGGACGTGTCAATACACGACAGGTTTTACACGCTCTGAAATCATTGCCTGCCAAAAACAAACCTATGCATTTAGTTCAAAGAGCTGAATGTCTCCCCACTCAATATCTGTCATCAGCGAGCATCGATCGTGACTAGCTTTAAAGCCGCTATTCACATATAAAATAACCTATAGGTCTACGAATGTCCACGCTACAACTACGTCTGAATGTCCGCCTGAGGTCTGTGAATGGGTCTACGCCGGGTTCACGGTCTAAAACAGAAGCTAAGTGTGATTGGTCTGAGTCTGATCGCGTCTGAAAGTCGGGTCTGTATTTGTGTAATGAATAACGTGCATTATGGGTCGCTTTGAGCTGTCAATACTAACGCATAACCGCCTACCAAATTCGACCGACCGTCTATCGTAACGCCTACTAAGGGAAATCACGGATTTAATTATCACTCAAATCAATTTGTAATACACAGTCTGTATGTAATATTCCATAAACACACAATTTAAAGCATAGTATTAACATAATATTTATTTAATAGATACAAGCTATTCGCATTTCGTGATATTCGTGCTTTGCAATATTCTGTAATTTGACTGTCTGGACTATCTAATGTTAGACCGAAAATCGTTGTATACACGAACCTATTACAATTCAACACTAATAATTCGGAGGAACCGACGCGACGTATCGTATTCGCCTACGTACCTATCAACTGTAATCGATTCTGTCAACGGGCTTGGCATAACACCTCCACTGTCAACACTTTAACACGCGACAGTTTGCGAAACAAAACTAAAACCAAACATAGTTTCTAGTACGACGGATTTAAATAAAAACATATCATGGTTTATTTATATACCTATATATATTTTAAGATTTTAATGTTTAAATATCAGTCATAATAATAGTCAAAATACTCATAATAAAATCATCAATCAAAAAAGTACTAGATAAACAATCCCATGCAAAAGATCTCTTAAAACTGTCACCAATTGTATTTAGGTAATTATTCTAGATAAAATAAATATAAAACAATGTAACTTGAACTTTAAATGCAATGCCTAAAGTGGTTTACACAAAAAAAAATTAAAAGCGCGCTCAAAAGTTCAAGTGAGCCCTCATTCGGTGAGAACATTTTTTGTCGCTGATTGTGTCTCTAGTACTTTTTTATCGAAGAACGAAATGTTCTTTTCTCTCTATTATCATCATCAAAAATGTTCATCAAAAAATATATTGAAATAGCTAAAACCACAACAACTTTAATCTTAACTAGCTATTAAGAAATAAATAATAAATTATTTATAAGCAGACATTAGTTCATACTGTGGCTGTCACATACATACATCCAACGACTTACAAACCGACCAAAGACCTGACAACGACAGCCTCTTTCTTTTTGAATTTCTGTAAATTATTACAAAATTTTTAACTGAAAAAATATATATATACGAGTACTTTATACTTATATGACTCGATTAATTATTATTGAAAAATGTTAACATACGTGAAATATCAAAACAATATCCGATTTTCTCACACACAAATATTGACAATTCAAAAATATTCGGAATATAATCTCACTTGATCGTTATCGATTCACCGAGACAATACTAAATCCCACGCAATAAATCGATTTCAGATTCACTCGAGAAAATCCCGAAAACAAACGACCGAACGGACACTCACGGAAATGCCCTGCAAGAGACTAAGACCGGCGATATGTACCAATATATTTCATTGCCTCTATCATTTCTAAATTTTAATATATTATACAATTTTGAACTCTATCCGTATGATTATAATAATGAAAATCAATTGATATTTGGGATGATTTTACGGCGTTTTGAGTTTAACTTCCACTACAGGAGATGGGACAGGAATATTCTCATGGCTTCAGAAATAGCTTACGCGTGTTAGGTGCGCTACTCGAATACCACTTTCATTCATTTTTATTTTCATTCCTTATACAGACGACGATATGAATACACCTAGTTGTATAATGTATATAATACGACGACACGTTTGGCTCAGTTTGTAGTGAGCCTACTCGCTGTGCCAGCGGTCGCGGGTTCGAGTCCCGCTGGGGGTATACAATTGTGTGATGAGCACGAATGTTTGTACTCCAAGGGTGTTTATATTGATAATATATATGTATTTAAAGTTATAAATGTATGTGTAGTGTATCAACTATCTGGTATCCATAACACAAGCCTCGTAGCTTAACATGGAACTAGATGGTGCTGTGTGTTAAAGTCCCAACATATTTATTTATTTAAATAACAAAACATATAAACGCTTTAAACTTAATATTCCTATGTTATTCGAAAATAGCTTGTTATTTTGGAGACCGTTACCGGCCTGCATCGTGTAAACAACGCAAATGAAACAACTATTATACCATGTTTATGTACACTTGGTAAACGAGTTTCTGTTTGGTACATTAATATATAGCAGCCGTAAAAACCGAAATCACTTAAGTGACTATAGCTTTCGATAAAATTCTCTTTTTACTTAGCTTCTTAGAAAAGAGGCCTCTATTTTTAAAGTACACTATTTTTCTTGTAGAAAATGTTAGTTTTTTAAGGTAACAAATTCAAAAGTAAGGTCGTTTGTATTGCTTTCCCTCGGGTAATGCCTTTTTAATCCCAACGCGACGCGTACAGATGTCACAACAAACCGCTATTTCAGGCGCACCCGAAATAAAAGTCCACTATTTTTATCGTTTCATTTACATTCTTTCCTTTCACGTATGCGTTGTGTGCATTTTTATTGAAATAATAACGAATGATTTAGTATTTATGGTCGTGAATAAAATGTGTTACCCTTATGGTATAAACATTGGAAATGCAATGATACGAAACTCCTTTCTATATTTTTGTGGGGACACAAATCGAAAATTAAAGAAAATATTCATAAAACGTAAAAGGTATTCTTATTTTCTTAACTACTATTATACAGAGGAAAGATTTGTATTTTTGTATGTTTGTAACGAATAAACTCAAAAACTTCTGGACCGATTTAGATGCAATTTGGTAAGAAGATAGTTTGAGAGCCTGGGAAAGGCATAGGATATTTTTTTATTTCGGAAATCATCCCTTAAGGGAGGGGAAATAACGGGATGAAAGTTTGTATGGGGAATCAACCTAGGGACGAACCCGAGCGAAGCAAGGGTGAGTCGCTAGTAGGCAATATTTGTTATTCCTATAATTCATAAATGTTTCAAAACACATCCCCTCAACTAATTATGTATACTTATGTACTTGCAAAATCAAATCCTTCTGAAAGGATATTAATGTAATGACAGTTTGGTGCCAAAACGGATGAGAGTTAAATCCGTGCTAGTAATTGTATAAATGCGAAAATGCTTTTATTTTTTAAGCACATGATATAGACTACTTAGTCTATCAACTGTTTCCAGTGAAATATTATTCTATTGCATATTAATGTAGAAGCGACCCAAAATAAAATAAAATTTTTGCTCTCTAGTTAATTGTTGTAGTTTCTACAACTGTACTACCTATGAGATTCGTCGAAGAAAATGAGTCAAAACTAGAAGTCTTAACTAATAGCCACCCAATAATTCATATATATATATATATATATATATATATACATATATATATATATATATATATATATGTATATATATATGTATATATATATGAATTAGAAAAGTAACAGTAAAAATATCTTCTATACATATTATAAAATTGTAACTAACCCGAATCTGTACATTAAATATTTTTTGGAAAATCTTATTGTAATAGATATTATTATCGATACAGAGGCTGAATCTATAGTTTTTAGAATTTTTGTCTGTCTGTCTGTCTGTCTGTCTGTCTGTCTGTCTGTCTGTCTGTCTGTTACCGCATCACGGGAAAACCACTGGACAGATTTTGATGAAATTTGGTATGATGATAGCTGGTTATCCGGGTCAACATATAGGGTACTTTTTACTGCGGGAAATATCTCATGCCTGAGCGCAACGTTAAAACTTAACTAGGGACGAACCCGAGCGGAGCGAGGGTGAGTTTCTAGTTCTTTAATATATTTAAAGTAACAATAATATCAATCACCAGTTGAAAACACAATTTCCTAGGTCTCTACATAATTTCCTGGCTAGCAACCGTCCCGCGGGGCGCGCCCAGACGAATGAATGAGCCATGTAATCACGAATAAAACTTCAACATCCCAACAAAAGATCAGACTTGTTAAGATATTCTGTTGTGTTGAATGAGACGAATAATAAAAAATATAAAATCAATACAGCATTCAATTTTTAAAGCGTTCGTTCAATGCAATTTTATGGTTTAAAATTAAAGGAAGCTTTTAGTTTTATTAATCTATACTAATATTATAAAGTACTAGCGACTCACCCTCGCTTCGCTCGGGTTCGTCCCTAGCTTGCATTAAATCACGATTGATCAGTTTTCGACCGGAGAGGAAAAATGATTAAATTACTAAAATGTCTATTAAAAAATAAGGGTTGATCGTAGAAGGGTGAAAATTGAGGATTGTATGTATTTTTGTATGTTGTATCATAAAAAAATAGAAATTAAAAATTTTGTCTAAAAAATAAAAAATAAAAATTTAGGGGTGGACTACCCCTAACATTTAGGGGGATGAAAAATAGATGTTGGCCGATTCTCATAGATACCGGATAAGCACAAAAAATTTCATCAAAATCGGTCAAGCCGTTTCGGAGGAGTATAGCAACGAAAACTGTGACACGAGAATTTTATATATTAGATAACTCTGCCTGAGTTTGTTTGTTGGTTTGAACGCGCTAATATCAGGAACTACTAATCCGATTTGAAAAATTCTTTTTGCATCAGATAGCCATTTTATTGAGGAAAGCTATAGACTATATATCATCCCGGAAAAATGTACGGTTCCCGTGGAATATATTTCTTTTTGTCTATGGATGAACCCGAAGCGAGGATGAGTCACTAGTTATACATATTAAAAAATGTAAACTAACTTAAAACTAAGAGACGCCCTAGAAGAGAACCCGATAACATATCTTATGGGATTTTTTCGAAGATTTATTTTGATTTTTGGTTCCCGACATTTCGAATGTTTTACAGCAATCACGGTCACGGAAGAGACGTTTGTAATCGATCTTAACTCAATTTAAGCAATTAATTTAAAAATACTTATGTTAACATACAAAAAAATCCTTGCAAGGTGTAAATCAATGGAAATTATCTAATTCGCTACACTGCAATAAAATTTTAAAAACTTTCATGGTTATCCGTTTATCTTTATTCTCTCTCGTCTCTTAACTTACGTGTAGTTTTCGTGTTAGTAAAACTAATTTTTTCCCGCGGCCATGCTCGCATGGTAGGTAGTTTGATAAAAACCTACATATTAAATTAGGAAAAAGCTATCTCTATTCCAAACACCTAATTCTAGACACACTTCTAGAAACACCTAATTGAGTTATAACAAGAAGTAACAAACTCATTCACTCACTCGTTCACTCACTCACTCATTCGCTCACTCACTTACTCACTCACTCACTCATTTATTCACTCACTCAAAAACTTTTGTAAACATCATATTAGTGTGTTACCATTAGAACCTTTATTTGAAGACAATAAAAGTGTTCATTAACATCCACTATACAAAACCTCGAAGGCACCACACGTCGATTATTATACCTTAGGAGGTGAAAGACCGTAAATAATGAGACCTAGGGATCGATACGACCTTCGTCAATTTACGGATAAAGAGATACTTAGAATCTTGCTGATCTACGACCGAATTGATAAATTCTCAGTGGTAAAATGTCAAACCACTTCTACGAACGATTCGATTATGTTTTATGATCTTTTTTATTGGAAGTGCTTTGGGTTTCTTAAATTACCATTTAAGAACAGAAAATTTATTACTTTTGAGATAAAATTGAGAGAAATTCTTTATGATTATTAGGTTTTGCAATAATTCACGATTCGGTTACAGGTTTGATAACGATTTCCCCCACAGTAGGGCGTAACACGATTTATTCTAATTTCTATTATTGAAATTATTACTAATAATTCAAATATTTTATTGATTCGAATGACTGAAATGAATGAGTTGTTACCATCGAGCTGAATTTATGATGGAACCTAAAGTCTGAAAGCTAGAGGTAATGTATATTAGAATTCTTGGGTGGCTATTACTAACATAATAAATTAAGTCTTCTAGTTTTGACTTATTACCTTCGACGAAACCAGTTGTTTTAAAACTATAAATATATATTTATTCTAATGTACATTGCCCGCGAGTTTCAGACATACATAGTTTTCAAGTAAATTGTATGAGGTCAAAACATCTCTAATTAAAATTGCCGAATGTTTCAAGTAACAAATTACACTTAAATCATTAGAAAGATATGGAGTCATTTGCACACAAGTATAGTAAAGTGAACGTACATGCTTCCCTAAACAAAATCCCTTGTTCAATTAAATACGTACATATATATATATATATATATATAAGCTTTACACAATCACAATTGAATAAATAAATAATAAATAACAGTCAAAATTTAACTGCAGAGTTTGAGAGTAATTGTCTCAAATTAATTCGAAACTAGACTTCCTAGATAACCCCTCTTTCTATTAATGAAAACCGTATGAAAATCCATATAGTATTTTCCGAGACTAGCGACTCACCCTCGCTTCGCTTGGGTTAGTCCCTAGGTAGGTTTTAACGGTTACAATGGAATAGATAGACTATATATTACATGATATATAGTCTATAGCTTTCCTCAATAAACGGGATATCTAATGCAAAAATAATTTTTCAAATCGGATTAGTAGTTCCTGAGATTAGCGCGTTCAAATAAACAAACAAATAAACAAACAAACAAACAAACAAACAAACTCCTCTTTATAATATTAAGTATACATTATCCCGAAAAAATACAATTTTAACGCGGCGGATAACATTAATTTTCAATTAAGTATTATTAATAACTAAATATGCCAATCAATACTCATAACCTTTTCCTGATACAATATATACTAAAACAAAAATAACTATAAAACACAAACCAATCTTTCTAAGTCAACATGAAAGTTTACGTAACAGAGCTTATATTATGTTTCTACTGACGGACTTATAAATTCGCAAATAAGCAAAACTCGAAGTTAAACGCTCCGAATACGAAGACAACTTCCGGCGGCGCCTTTCACTTCCTCTCCCATCTCGAATATTTTGTTCGAATTTGATTTATTTACTTTCACATTTCGCTTCGGAAATAAAAACTTTACGGTTCAACTCTTGGATGTTAAGGTTTAGGAAGACTTTAGTGTTATTTAAGAACTATTTTATGGGATTTACTTTGTATTGTAATGTTATAGTGGGTTGAGGAGATAAAGATATACATTTTTGATGGTTCGGTTTGATCATTTTATTTCAAGCGTAGAAGCATTCAAAAATATTATTGTTTTTGATTCGTAATAGTAAAATACAATCAAATATTTTTAGCGTTCGGGTTAAGCTTTTAAAATGAAATTAATTAAATATTTCGGGACATTAACAGACAGCACCATCTAGTTTCATGGTAAGCTACGAGGCTTGTGTACTTTAAATACATATATATTATAAATATAAACACCCATGACTAAAGTGCAAACATTCGTGCTTATCACACAAATGAATGTCCCCCCCAGCGGGAATCGAACCCGCGACCGCTGGCACAGCAAGTAGGGTCACTACAAACTGAGCCAACCGTGTCGTCAAAATAGTTACTTGTAAGTTTTACGAGGGATCTCTAAATAAATTGGAAAAATATATGTATATGCCTTAAAACATTGAAAATGATTTACGAATTGTGGTTAAACAAAATTTAATAGCATCTAACGTTTGATCAGTTCATGATTGTACTGAAAATGAAATGAATGTTATTCATAATAGTATACAAATGTTGAGCATTTGTATCTGCATTGCAGATCGCCTCAAAATTGACAAGTGAGAAAACATTAGGAGTACTAGATTATTTTATTAAAGGTTTTTACTATTAGAGAAAGCGATAATTTTTCGACAAATTGTATTAAATAAAACTATCTTTTCGGACTTTTTCGCGAATTTATTTTGATTTTTGGTTCCCGACGTTTCGAATGCTTTACAGCAATCATGGTCACGGGAGAAACCAAGATAGTTTTATTTAAAATGTCAAATATTCGCGTAAATCTAAGAAAGTATTATATTGTATTAATTTATAATATTTTAATTATTTAAATCAAAACAACATTATGAAAATCTATTTAAAAAAATTGAAATTTCTGATAACCTACGTAAATATACCACAAGATAAGTCTTTACTTAAAATAATAAGATTCAAAAAAAAATACAGTAAAATCTGCAATAGACATATCAAAAATCAAACAAAAACATATAAAAATTTACAACGTCTAGTCGAGTTGACAAAGTTTAGGAGTAATGAGCGTGGTCTCAAATAGAACAATAAGCTTATCCGTGTGAAACGAAGCATCCGAACGACACAATCCTTACTTGTATAATACTCTTTCAAATTCAAACTTTATTGGCTATGTAATATGAACTAAATAGCTTTAAAACTTTGATCGAATACGTTTTGAGCAAATATTTAAATAATAAGCTGAAATAGCTTTTATAATTTTAGCGACAGAGTCGAATTTTGTTTGTGTTTTGTGTTGGCGTAAAGCCAGAGTCGAGGCAAGCCAAAACGGTGACAGTATAGGTTTCAGATTGCTCTTAATATCGCGTATATACTGGTTGTGACAATTTTTACCGAATCATTCGTTTACTAAACAAAGGAATGTTATTTACAAAAAGATCGGGCAAGTGCGAGTCTGACTCAGACAAGAGTTCCGTAGCAAAATAAATCATGTTTTTTTTAACATACGTAATTTGTTTTGTTTAAAGTATTTATCTATCTACTCCTTCTTTCCTACTTTCTTCTGCGAGATTAAGGGGTAATTCTGGGATGTTACTGTAGAATTTTTTTTGAGAAAATCCAATAACTACAGTCTTGCCAGAGATTCGAACCCAGGATATCCGATTTTTATCACTAGCGACTAGGTAGTCATAAAATAAATATTACCTTAACGTTTTTGAATAAAACGAATAAACCTAAAATACCCAACGTATAATTGGTTATAAAGCTAACATGGTCACCATAGACAGTGTTGGAGAAAAATCAAAATTGAACCGCGAGAATTGTTAATAAATCTAAAAAAGTATAATGAGTATATAAGGCACTAACCGTCACCCGCCTGCTTTGTTTGGCATAAGTACATGTTTTATTTGGTTTTCTGAGACCTTAATGTATATTTAAGTTTCTTACTTATAAATTAAATATTTATATTAAACAAAAAATCCATGACTGGAGTACAAACATTCGTGCTCATGACACAAATGAATGCCCCCAGCGGGACTCGAACCCGCGACCGCTGGCACAGCAAGTAGGGTCACTACAAACTGAGCCAAACGTCGAATCACTACATAGTATAAAACAAAGTCGCTTCCCGCTGTCTGTCCCTATATATGCTTAGATCTTTGAAACAACGCAACGGATTTTGATGCAGTTTTTTTAATAGACAGAGTGATTCAAGAGGAAGGTTTATATGTATAATACATGCATAATATAGTAGAGAAACACTGATAAATTTAGAGAATTCTAATGTGATGTAAATAAACACATTTTTTTTGCGCTTACATTGCAAACGCTGGCTGAACCCAACTAAATAGATCAAAATAATGTACTACAGTATTGTACACCTTAAAAAGGTCTACAAAAAAGCCCGCGATGGCATATGTCTATCTCTTAAAGATAACATACTATATCCATTTTACTATTTCCAAGTTAGGGACGATACCGAGCGAAGCGATGGAAGGTCGCTAGTATAAAGATTTAGATTACCTTGACAAGACTAAGACGTATGGCGAGACTGGTGTGGTCCGACGGATTCGCGCTGGTGGTGAGCAGCAGCTCGCGCACGCTGCGCAGCGCTGACTCCGCGTTGCTGCTGTTTGTACTGGCGGCGGCTGCAGCGCTGACCGCGCTGACCGGGGCGACGCTGGCCGGGATGGGGCTTGGTTTTTCAGATTCCGATCTGGTTTATAATATGTTTATTGTATTATATGTTAACTATAATGTTTTAATTAAAAAATCACTTATAAGCGATATATAAAAGTACTAGATACACAATCAGAGATAAAAAATGTCTTCACCGAATGAGCGCTCATTTGAACATTTAAGCCCGGTTTTTTTTTTTTTTGTGAAAACAACTTTAAACATTGCGTTTAAGGTTGAATTTACATTAATGTATATTTTTTCAATTAAAAGTATCACTTGCTATTTTCATCTATTTTAATACATTTTTTATAAACTAATAAAACCAAATAAAGTCTGGCTAAGAACTAGACATGATTAACACAATCCAAATACATATTTCCCATCAGCACGTAAACTATTATTACACAATCGATACAGCAATTCAATTATAAGTGACAAAAATGTAGCACACACGTACGCATGCAATCTGACGGATACGCATACACGCAGTGTTTAAGCTTACGTTCATATACACGCACACTAGTTACAATATCTTCGTACACATACGCACAAATAGATACTATATATACTAATATATACTAATGTAAAGTAAACAACAAAACTATTATAAAGAAGAAAGATTTATATTTTTGTATGTTTGCAACGAATAAACTCAAAAATTACTTGACCGATTTAGATGAATTTTGGTAAGATAGTTTGAGATCCTAGAAAGAATATAGGGTATTTATTATTCCAGAAATCATCCCTTAAGGGAGTGAAAATGGGGATGAAAGTTTGTATGGGGAATCAACATATGGACTAAACCGATCGAAGTGAGGTTGAGTCGCTATATATATACATATACATAAAGCAATAGTTTTTTTATTTGTAAATCGAACGCGGGCGAAGCCGCGGGTTCTGCTAGTATTAGTATAAAAGAAACATATAGTACACTGACGTCAGCCGTCGCTGCGCGTGCTGCAGGCGGCGCACGCGCAGCGCGTGCGCGTCGAGCTGGCCGCGCACCGCCTGCGCCAGCGCGCCCGAGCACGCGCGCAGCACGGCGCGCCCCGCCGCCGACACCTCGTTGGCCTCGCGCTGGCGGGCACGCACCTGCCGGACACAGTCATTATACAACACAATAGAACACACTAACTAATATTAATAACATTAATATTTACTCGAAGGAAACATTATTTTATTTTTAAGAACATTAAATTTCACTCAAAAGAAACATTATTTTATTTTTCGTAAACGTTATTTCTAAACTGCATTTATTTATTAATACTTTTTTCATCAATGTGAATATTTTATTGAACTAATGGATATTGTTCAAAGTAACTGCAAAAAAAATATGACTGAACTAATGAATATTGTTCAATCTATACATATAATAAAATTCTGAGTCGAATATGTACATTAAATATTCTTTGGAGAATCTTATTTAAATAATCATTATTATCGATAGAGACCGAATCTATAATTTTTAAAATTCTTATGTGTCTGTCTATCTTGGAACGCATCTAGATAAAACCACTGGACAAATTTTGATAAAATTTGGTATGATGATATCTGATTATCCAGATCAACATATAGGATACTTTTTACTGCGACAAAATGTCTCATCTTAAGAAATCTATACTAACTGTTAAAACGTACCTAAAGACGAACCCGAGCGGAGCGAGGATAAGTCGCTAATATAAGGATAAAATAGAACAGACATTACACCTTAGAACTACAGAAAAAACATGAAATCTTACATTGTACATTACTTACTACTCATACTTACATATTACATTAAAACAACTTAAAAAACAGCAAGTTAATTTTGTTTGTTCCCAACGTTTCAAACGAAGTTTGCTTTAAAGCCTTCGAAACATGGGAGAAAAACCTTAAAATCAAACCGCGACAAATTCGAAAGGGTAGCCTCATTTAAAATGTCAAATATTATCGTAGATCTAAAAAATGTTCTTTTATTGCCACAGTTTATATATATTAGTTATTAATTTTTATATAAATACAGCATTCAATACTAACCAGTTTCTCTAATTCATCCAACTGCTGTGTAGTGATCTTCTCATTTTCCATACTGTCTATTAATTTTTCAAGATGATCTAGAGCCTCACCGCCATTCTCCAACGACGCATACAGCGCAGTCCATGAAGCCTGGCAGCGGGACCATCTGAGTGAAATTATATTTTTATTACATTTAACGATCTAATATTACTAGTGATCGCCGCGTGGTTGAAAATCCACCATAATTCATTAAGTTATATATTTATTGTCTTGCGTATATTACAATATTAACCTATTCTCAATTTGACCACAAACTTTAACAATAAACAAAAGAGTATATATGCGTGTGTGTGTCAAATACATGGTAGTGTGTGTAATGTTTTTTATGCATAATTAAAAAAACAATAATTTGCATTCTGTACTCCTTCTCTATATAAACTATAAGTGTGGGACATTTCGTACTCCTCCGTCCGCGGAATTTTCGTAAAAAGGGATACAAAGTTTTTGCTTTATGTATATAGATATAAAAAAACATTAATTCATGATTAAAAAACTTAAACACCGAACCACTTCTACTTCAATAAAATCAGTCAAATGCGAGTATGACTCATACACCGAGGGTTCCGTAGTATGAAACATTAAAATAATAATCCCAATTTTTTTGTGCTGTACAAATTTACAGTTTTTGGATTTTTCAGATTTTACCTGTGTGAATAAACAAAAAATAAAATATTTTAAAATAATGTTTTCTTATAAAATAGGTCAATATTGCGACAAACTTTTAAATCATACTAATTGTGTAATCTAATAAATTCATGGGTTTAATTTAATTTAAAGTATATCTTCTTTTTAGAGCATTTAAATAAAAGCTTATTTTCAAAAATGTTCTTTACAATTGTTTATAGTTAACCTAACTCAGTTAAGTTAATTAACCTCACCTTTCATGTCTATCTTTATATGAATCCAGTAGGGCAGTCCATTCTGTCCGTAGTTTATCTCTCACGCGCTTCACTTGATCACTCGAAGTCTTGCGAGACGCCCAGGTGTACGAGTTTTCTATTTCCTCCACTGTCGATTGTACTTCATCAATTGACGATTTTATTTTCTGTTATAGAAGAATTAATTATTAATACTATAATCGGTAAGGAAGACTGTATTATTTCTTCTCCATTCTACGTGACATTGGCGAAGTAATGTGCTCAAATGGCACGCTTTGAAGCTATTGACAAGAGAATTTACATTATTATATATATTACTAGCGACTCACCCTTGCTTCGCTCGGGTTCATCCCTAGGTACGTTTTAACGGTTAGTATGAAATATAAATCTTTGAATTTCTCAGCTTTTTCTGTATATATATATGCATGTATTATACATATAAACCTTCCTCTTGAATCATTCTATCTATTAAAAAAACCGCGTGAAAATCCGTTGCGTAGTTTTAAAGATCTAAGCATATATAGGGACAGACAGCGGGAAGCGTCTTTGTTTTATACTATGTAGTGATTATTATTTTAAATCGAAACTAACCGCCAACGCATCTTCCTGCATAGGGAACTCGTCATAGTCGCGCGCGTTAAGCGGCGGCGACCGCAGCAACGTGTGGATGGTGGCCACGGCCTCTCGCGCTCTGTTCGCTCGCGTGACGAACTCGTTGCGGGCCTCTGTGCTTTCTTGCTGTTGGTGGTTAATGTGTATTTAATTTTCATCTCATGATTTAAAGTCTTTTAAAAATAAAAATAAACTGAAAAGTGATTTGATGGAGTACTAATTAACTATTTAAAATAAGAACTAGCAAAGCTTGCGTTTAAACTTCCGATCGCTATCAAACTTTACAGGATCACCTGCTAGGCTGATCTGAAGATTGCCTGAAAATTTTATCAAAATCGTTCCAGCCGTTTTGAAGTCCATAAGGAACATACATACACACATTCATTTTATATACGAGTATATAGATGAGTCTATTTATTTGTTTATACGCTCGCTGTAAAACCTAGATTGGACGTGTCTCCAAATTCTGACAGTTAAGAATATAATACAAAGTCTACTTTTGTCACGCAAAGCCGCGAACAAAACTAGTATTCCCTATATGAAACAATTAATTATAACTACATTTCAAAATCAGAAATAAAGTAACCAAAATTTAATTGAATAATAACAATAATATCTCACCATCTTCTTTCTATCCTTCTTAGGTATGCTAGCCTCATACGCATCACGAATCCTATTAAACATGGCCGCCACATCATTTGCTGTTTTTTCTGGAAACGCGACCCTTTGAACTCTTAATTCTCTACACAAATCTTGAATCCTGTCTACATCATTCTCTCTATCAATTAATTCTTCTTTCATTTTATCCCCACCATTTTTGATCTTCGCTTCGATGTCCTTACTCCACTTCTGCATACCATCGATTAATGTGTTTAATTCTTTTATATCGTCTTCGGCTTTTAATGCAGCATTTCGTTTCGTTTCAATTTCGGACATAACTATGGACCATTTTGTGCGTAGTTTGTCTTGGAAATGAGTTTGTAAATAGTCGGCTAATTGCGGATTGTCTTTATGTTTGGCATAAACTAAGCTATCGCCTCTAGATATAAGCGCGGCTGCGTCTGGGGCGACAGCGCCTAATTGGTTTTTGAGTATCTGGAAGAATTTCATTATGAAATATATTTTTTTACTTTTTTTTATCATTTTTGTATTTTTTTTTAAAATAATTTTGTCATTTTGTTGGTAGGCACTGTCTGTAACAACTACGAGTATATGACCATGATTGCTGTAAAGCATTCGAAACGTCGGGAACCAAAAATCAAAATAAATACGCGAATAAAATCCGAAGAGATAATTTTATTTAAAATGTCAAATAGTCGATTAAACCTAAGAAAGTATTATGTGAATTATGTATTCTTTAAAATAGATAGATTACTGAGTTTTTATGCAAAACAATCATAAAGATAGACTATGAACTATATAAATTATAAACTATCTGCATTCGTTTCGATTATATCTTCATTTAATGATTAGTTCCACAAAAAAAAAAGTATTTTTTTGGAATTAACGAAAACATTTTATTTAACAGTAACTATACTCAATATTGTCATCTACATATATCACTATACTCATAAGTTTAGTTTATTAAACAATATACACACACTAATAAGCTCTATTGGTCATCACCTTAAATTTACCTTACTATTTCTTGTTTTTGGGTGTAGAATAAAGAATTTATTATTATTATTATTATTACCTTAAACCATACCTTATCAAAACCAAAAGCCTCACCTCCAATCGTTTAGCCGGATCCCTCTCACTGGCAACCCCACCAACAGTCAACAGCATCACATGCATCCTCCTCGCCATACGCTCTGCTTCCATTTCAAACTGCTCCAACTCTTTATCACATGCTTTGGGGAATCTACGTTTGAGTTCAGATTGTATGGTCGATTCGATCGATTCGTTCGTATCTTCTAGTTCGGGGGAACTTTCCGTTATTTCTGATACCTTTTGGGATTGGTATAACAGTTAATTGTATTTATCCACTTCAAAAAAAGTGTTCAATTAGGGTATATTTTACTTCGCCAATTCTGGACCGATTTTAATAAATCTTTTCTTTTTAATGAATACATTATACGAGTGGAATAATTACTTATTAAGGAATTTTCAAATTGATAGACCTTTTTAGTTCAAAATTAATAAATTTTGTGATTAAATAAATACACGAAATTAGTTAACATTGTAATTCAATCACATAGTCCACACATAATTTTAACGTTTGCGTTACGAACGTTTTGACAACTAAAAACACTACATTCTAATATAACAGAGTAGGTTTCAGATACAATACTCACTTGAGCATAATCATCAGTGCGTTGATACTTTTCATTCAACGTTTTCTTTTCTTTGACGTTTTGCAATTTAAAACTGAATAATGGACTAGATAAAGTCTTTGGCTTCGGAGACGGTGTCTCGTGTTCTTCATCTTGAGATTTGGGCGACATCGCGACTACTTGGACTTGTTTCTTATTCTTATCTTCCTTTATTGGTGTTGATGTCGACAGTGGTTCTTTTACATCAAATTCTGATGATGAGAGACGTACCTAGAGGATATAGTTTTAATTAATAATTTCCCATATTCACGCGAATATCTGACATTTTAAATAAAACTATCTTTTCGGATTTTCTCGCGGATTTATTTTGATTTTTGATTCCTGACGTTTTGAATGCTTTACAGCAATCATAGTGACTCGTGACCATAATCCGAAAAGATAGTTTTATTCAAAATGTCAATTAGTTTTTATTAATTAAATTAATTAGAAATGGGTACTTAATACTTATAATTTATATTTTAAGTTTTACAGAATTTCTAACGTACATTAAAATTGACATAAAGAACAATATCTATTTCATTTAAACTTAAGAAACAAAGTACAATAAGCTAACATTTTAAAATAATGACTTATAGATAAAAGAGTTATGGCTTAACATTAACCGTCGAAATTTTATAATCTTTAAACTAGTTTTTAATATTTTAATATTAATACCTGTGGCATTTCTTCAACTTCTGAATATATAACTTCGTCCACATCACTTGTGGGAGATTTACTTTGCAATGTTTCTGGCGTTGGCTCCTTTATTTCTTCTTTGATTGTATTTAACACCTTGTCTTCTTTCAATTCCACGGGATTATCAGTAGCCAGAGATTCTGTTGCAGATGGTTCCGGCAACGCAGCTTGTTCTTTTGGTACGTCATCTAATATCAAATACTCGTTTAGTTCATCAGTCAACAAATTCTGAGTGACCTTCTGTCGTACTGCTAAGTCATATAACAAAGGACACTCCGTCCCTTGTGCTCCTTCTAAAGGTGTAGGTGGAGGTGTACTCATTGAAACGTCTTGATCTTTTTCTGGTATCAAATCTGGTACATCCATAGTGACTTTCATTACTTTAGGTTTGTCTTCCTCTGAACCATGTCTACGTTTCAATATCCCTAGTGTCGGTTTCATTCTTTGTTCAAACGTTTTCACTTCTACTACAAACGTTTTTGGTTCTGAACCTAAATCAACTGATGGTCGCCTCGAGTCTTGCTTTTCTTCGTCAGACTCTCCTATAGATTCGCCTTCTGTATCGTATATAATTTCAACAGTTTCAACAGTCTGAGGAATGAATTCTACGACAGTTTCTACCGTATCTGATGGATATATTTCCATTGGTTCTACAGGACTGACAGTTGATTTGACAATTTCATGTTCCTTAACTGCCACTACGTGACAAGGATCAGACTTTGGTGCCTTAGCTTGAGGAACAGGTGATTTAGGTTCGATTTTGTTTTTAGATATTTGAGTAAATAGGTCACTGTCTTGTAAAAGATTGAAAGTGCTACTATCCTTACGAGGAGTTTCAGGCGTCGACGGTAAAGATCCCGTGATAGAAATAGACCCTTCGATAGAATCAGTTGACATTGTACTTGATATGCTATCAGTCATCGGACTGTCAGCTTTCTGTTTTCTTCTCTCTAAAGAAGATCCCCTGCTTCTATTACCACTTTCTTTAATCTCTTTCTTTAGCGGCGAAGGGCTTTTTAATGCCAGAGGTATTTTAGACTTTTTGAATTCAGGTTTTTCAGTATCGGGTGAATTAATTGGACTTTCTAATCGTCGTTTGATAGTATCGGTTACATTTTCGTATTCGACTACTATGTTGTCTTTGTCATCTGTATTGGTAGCGGCCTGCAAACAGAATCCGTCATAGGCTTACTGTTGTGTGTGTAAATACACGTAAATACTTTAATTTGTTAAGGCACACATTTGTTACTTATATTAGTCATGTTTAGTTTGTCCAGTCCTGTATGAATTATGATCGTATGCATGAATCCCAAAGCATCGTATGATGAAAGCATGACCCCAGTGAATCCTTAAGCTTTACGTAGTGATGTACACTTGATATTGTGATTAAAGCATTTTTACACCGCACAGTACGCACCAGCACCATTTCACTTATGTACACGTGTAGTATAGTTACAGATGATATAATTAATGAAAAACTCACGTATTGTGTTTTATTTTTATATTATTAAGAAAGAAAAAGCACACAACATCTTCGTAAGTACGTTTAGTTATTTATTAAGTATTTCACACACACTCAGTTTGAAAATATCGTGATGCACACCAATAACGCGGTCGAAGAAGCGGCTACGTGCTCCCGTGTATAAACAGTGATCAAAACAAAGCAAAATATGAAATAACTTTTTACAAAAACCAACGATAAGAAAAATGAAAACACCAAACAAAAAAATATGAGTTCACCAATGATTTTCTGAGCTTGTAGCACTCATGAAATTTTATTCATAGAAACGTATCGATTATTTGTATTCCTTTTACATATATCACATTGATTGTTATAAAAGTTAAATAATCGATACGCCTCTAATTATATACATAAAACGACGAATTCTGTACATTATCGCCAAATTAAAAAAAAAAAAATATCGCTCGATAGCAAAAAAAAAGAAAACAGTTATGAAAAAAAATGAATACTCACGGTTATTTTCTCCAAAATCCTCTCCCACTGTTTTAACAAGGCTTTATTATCCATCGCTTCCACTTCACTAGCTTTAGCGCGAATTTCAGTTTTCAACAGCCTAAGTTTGGCGTGAGACATTGTTTCAGGACTTTCCATTTCTTGATCGATATCATTCAAATATCTTTGCAGGGTTTCCACCTCAGTTTCCTTCTTTTCTAGTCCGTGCCGTTTAAGATTGTCCCAGCGAGAGTTGATATCATTGATTTGCTCCCGGAGATTTTCTAAATACACGGGATCGCAATTTTTAGCGAACTCCATGTAATTTGCGTTCAATTTGTCTTTTATCGCTTCCATGCGAGACATTTCTAACTCTAACGACTGCTTTCCCACATTTCCTAACCCTTGAAGCCAAGATGTTAGCGACTGTAAGTCATTTTGTATTTCGCGAGCTGTCAACAACGCAGTCTCTAACTTGGTCTTAGATTCGGTTACGTGAGCACCAAGCTTATTGTAAAGCTCTTTGAGCATATCAATTTTCTTGGAGAACTCTTGAGGTTCCGGCACAGACTTTTCTTCTACCATCTTCCTTCCAGTTTTTATTATCGACTCTACTTCAGATTTAATCTCGCTAAGCGTGCGATAGAATCTCTGCAAACAAAACGCCATTTGTTTATTTATTTCTTGTTAGGAACAGATACTTTAGTAAGGCTTTAAAAATACTAAGAACTGAATGCCGTATTTTCTTACAAGCCACTTGTACAAGGTAACGCTTATTACTAGTAGTAAGTAGAAAGGTTCCAAACTCATCTCCGAGTAAATGTTAATATCGCGGTATGCAAGGCGGGTCGGTAGGAAGTGAATCAATCGTAACTCTATTGTGCCGCACCACTGATTACGCCATGGATGCACGAAACCATTAATGAATATAAGCTTTTGGATATGATAAGTAATCAATTAAAAAGTTAAGTATTATGTTAAGGCATTTTTTTTAAATCTTAAATTAGTTATAAATCTATTATACATATAAAGGCATACAAAAAAATGTTATTATCTTTAAATAAATAAATTACGAATCGTGTACAATAAGACTATTATAAGTGCGTAACTTCATATTTATGTATTTGTGGGTATATTTGTTGCTTTTTCACACTGGAGCGGCTTAACGGGCGGATTTAGATAAAATTATTATGTAAACAATAAACTAGACTAACGCATAGGTCATGTTAGGCATCTAAGAACGCAAATCGCAAATTTTCTCATAGACTCCTAATAATGCCCACTCCAAACAATTTAACTCGTATATCACAGTATCGTAGTACAGAATCCTTTCAACGTCCGCGCCAACAGCCGCACGCGATACCGCGACAAAGCACACTACACAATAGTTTATTGAACTGCTCATCGCATTCCTAGTTGGATTAAATTAATTGGGATTCTCTATAGAGCCTAATTATAAACAATGTTTGGAATATAAAATATCGAATGAATATTACTTTATAAACACACATAAAACGTAATAATATTAATAGAGCATCGTTCTTGTATATATGTAGGTACATATATGTATGTACATATATTCCGTGTATCTCGAAAACGCCTCTAACAATTTGAATCAAATTTTGTATTTAGATAAGATTTTACTTCTTAATTATCTATATAGGTGTCTTTTCTAGCAAACGCAATTTTTATAAAACCAAAAAACGCCGAGCGAAGCTGAATCGCTCAGGTACTTAAATAAAAAATAAATAAACGCGTATGTACATACACCATTATTCTTTAATTTAAATTTGACTAACCCAGAGCGTATCCTATTATTACAATAACCTACCTATTATTACAATAAAATATGAATTATTAAAATCCGTTAAAATCAGTATGATAATAAACCATTTAATAGAATATAAAATCATCCAACCAAATTGAATCTTTAAATACAACATATGTATATTGTACACATGATTATATATTCTAAGCTTATTTCCCATTGTTTGCTCTTATAATATATAGCAAGGTGAATGAATCCCTCCAAAGACTACGTCAACAACCGCTGGCATGCACCGTGTAGTTTACTGAACTTCATTAATTCAAACATTATTAGATTAACCATACAATACATATATACATATATTAAATTGTAGCAGTCAGTCAGTGTAGAGCCTATATTAATACAATATTTATGATAAATGTTCAGACTAAAGAAATATAGACGCGGAGTCCGCCAAAATAAATGTCGAAGTCAAAAATAATAACATGATTTTACTGTTTATGCTATTATTTCTGTTTTTGACATACAGATCGATTACTTTCGTTAAGGAAAAAAGGAAATTTTATATATATATATATATATATATATATATATATACATACGTATTAGTTAAATTAGTATAAAATTAATTAAAATATTATAATCAAACTCGATAGAAATTTTTGCAAACTTGACAAAAGTTAGTTCTGAGATATTTTCTGAGTGAACTCTCGGCTCGGAAAAATATGAACGAGGTGTCATTCGATTCGAAATGGCATGTAGATAATTTTTGAAAAAAATAAAGTTACGCTTGCAAAAATTGCAAAAGTTATAAACAATTAACTAAAAAAAGGGAGTTTAGAAAAATGTACGGTTCCCGTGGGATAGATTTGTTTAAGTTTTTCTAGAGACGAACCCGAGCGAAGCGAGGGTGAGCCGCTAGTAGCACATAATATAAACCTGTCTTTCCTGAACCATATTTCATCAGTTAAGTTCGCACTAACCGCAACACTTAATACAAACTAACCACAGCCAATTAACCGTATTATATTATTTTGTGGTTAAAATTTAGATGTTTAATAAATAGATTGAGATTACTGTAATATGGACACTTGACTCACGCGCCACTTCTTTAAGAGTGAATTGAAGCGTAATGACAGATGATACGAGAAATTTTTAAGAAATTGATATGTTTCGAACTAATTCTTAGGTATACTAGCGTTCTTGTGCGGCTTTTCTCGCGTGACGTTATAGTAAAAAGGACAAGAAAGGTTTTCTCGCCTGAATCCGTTATCTCAATGAACCAATGCCAATGAAAGTCTCATTGGAATCAGTTCAATTTTTTCCGAAATTAGGGGCAATGAAGGTAGGTAATAAGCGTTTTAATATCACTTATCGTGTAAATTAACTTAATAAAATGTGCATAGAGAATAATATAGGCTCTCTGCACTATGTTTCACTGTCTCTATAAAATAAGATCTCACTCTTTGGTAACTAAACGAAATTTGAAATAGAGACAGCTTATAGGTATGCTGGATTAACTTACAGGCCTATTTATCGAAGAACCTACCACACTAGTACATACAAAAACTAGTTTTTAGACTTTTATTATAAATGAGAATGTTTGTATGTATGTTACTTCTTCAAGCTGAAACGGTCAGACGGATTTGTCTAAAATTTAGTACACAGATAAACTATGACCTGGAGTAAAACCAAGCTACCTAACCAATAACACCTTAATCGATTTGAGCTAAATTCAAAATGGTAATTCATCTGCGCAAGCGCACTCACCAAGCACAAGCGAAGCTATGCCCGCTAAGATTCACGTGTTAAGATGTATTCATGTGCTATTCATGTATTCATGTGCTAAACCGATATATTCGAGTGGTAACCCCGTAAATTCTTGTGGTAGCCATATATATTCATGTGGTCAGACTATGTATTCGTATGATATCCTTATATATTGGTGTGGAAGTCCTATACATTCGTGTGGTAAATAAGTAAATACATATTCATGTGGTAATTGTATATATTCATACAAATCAAAATTAGCTAACTCATCAAGTACGACGCACGCACGACGACGCACAACGAGTTAAGACACATTCATTCATGTGGTAACCCTATGCATTAGTATGGTAACTTTATATATTTGTGTAGCAACCCTGTACATTAATGCGGTAACCCTATACATCCATGTGGTAACCCTATATATTCAATGTAGTTTTTAAAAAACTACATTGATAAGACAAAATTAAAAGGCACCGTACCCTAACGCACCTCAAATAATAGATAAATAGATTATAAGACAAAAAAATTTAAAAACGATGTAAATGTAATATTAATAGTAAATGTTAAAATAATGAAATACCAAAGTCTCTGACTATTGTCAGAGGAGCATAACAAAAAAGAACCCTATACATTCGTGTGACAACCCTAACATCGGTACGACAACCCTACACGTTGAGGCGTGTGACAACCCTAGCACGCGTACGCCAGCCCTACACTCACCAGGCAGGCCCGCAGCTGCGCGCGCACCGCGTCGGGGTCCACCTCCCGCAGCCGCAGCGCGCCCGCCGCCGCCTGCACCGAGCGCAGCGACGCGCTCGCCCGCTCCAACCGCGACATTATCTTACACCCGTCTGTTTCTTCTTCTTCTTCTTCTTCTGTCTCTTTCTGTTGTTCTTGCGTCACCGTTTGGTGATCTAGGTATTGGTCCTCCGCTTTGTTTAGGTTGTGCTGCGAAATTAAATTATATTGATATGCGCGTTTCGCAGTGTTACGGCGTTATGTTTTAAATTAGATAGTATGAATATTTTATGGTTTTAACTTTTCCGAATACAAACATTAATAACTCATATATCATTTTACGCTTTATCACTTACAGAGGTAAAAAAAAACAGAGTAGCAAACACTACGATCTCTACATACCTGTTTCGCTTTTCTATTCTTATATAGACTTTGTACCTGAACTTCTTTAAGCATCAGACGCAATTAATCTTCAATATTCCTCCGAAATAACCCTACACCTTCCACTCACTATTCCACAACAATTCTTTGATCATTCATCCATCATTCCCAAATCATTCAACGCTTTTATAACTCCTAATTTCATATTTTTCAATACTACATAATATTACTACTACCTATTTCAAAATTAAATCTACTGATAGAAATAAATAAAAAACTCACTTCAGCCAGCTGCAACTGATCCCGCAAGCGGTCCGCGGCCTCCACCTTGCCGGCCTCGCGGTACGCTTGGACCTGCTCCTCCACCTCCTTCAGCACACCACGTTGAGCTACGAATTCTGCTGCCAGCTAGATTAATATACAAGATTTTATTACAAATATGTCACATACCTAAAAATATTTAACGAGCAATTATTGTATATAACTTTAAATTATATGCAAACCCATCAATTTATTACATTACTCAATATATATGATATAAAAACTTGTCGCAAGATTTTTTTAAGATCTTTTTACCTGTTTCTTATCAATGGGCTCGGCCAGTAGAGTGCGCTGGCGCAGGTTGAGGAGCCACTGCTGCAAGTTGTCCAGAGACACTTCACAGCGCGCCGCCTCTTTGGCCGCCGCCTCTAGCTCCTTAGTGCGGGCCGCCGCCTGTATAAGAAAAGAGGAATTATTGTATGTAATTTATTTATTATTTAGTACCTGGCGACCGAGCTTCACTCGGAGTACTTTTTTGTTATATCGTAAACTAAAAACTTGAATAAATACAAAAAAAAAGTAAAACTGTATCCGATAGAGATTCGATCTCAGACACACCTATTGATTAGTTCATCTTGCACCTTGGTCGCTTGACCATAATGGTTATATCTGAGTGTAAGAAATTATCGAGTATATTCTGCGTAGAATAATGCAAAAGAAAACCGCATGAAAACTGCAAAACACGCGTTTTCCCAAACATGAGACTAACCTAGATCGATTGTTCGCCCCCGAAAGCCCCCACATACCAAATTTCAGCGAAATCGTTAGAGCCGTTTCCGAGATCGCTGGTATAAATAAATAAAGATATAAACATACAAGAATTGCTCGTTTAAATATATTAGATAAAAATCGTCTTTTTGCCCCCTGACGTTTTGTCGGGGGGAGTGGGGGTGATAAGCTATTATATCAAGGGCATTATGGGAGAAAATACATTATTATTACCATAATTTTAAAAAGGACAATAAAGAGATACAATGTCACAAAATAATATAAGCAGTATCAACTGCACAATAGCATTTCACACAGCATGAGAAATACTCAGAAATAAATACAAGTAGTAGTGACATTTTAAGTCCGCTAACCCGCTGTTGGCCAGCGTGGTGGACTATGGTTTGATCCCAGCAGTATGCAGTAAAAAAAAGCTGATTACAAATACAAGTAGTATCACCTGTTGCTGCAGCGTTTCCCAGCGCTGGGCAAGCGTGTCTATCTCCGCCTGTATCCAGTTGGGCATGATGTGGGCATCGGCGAGCTGGCGGCCGACCGCCTCGATGCGGTTCATTCGCTCCTCGCTTCTGTTTGACACGTAGTTCTCTAAATCCTGGTGAAGATATAATTGTGTAAATTCATATGGACATATTATTGAAGTAAAACTTTTTAAGCTACGCCATTAGAAGGAAAAAAGGAATGGTGTAACGATTTTTGTAACGGGAACTGTTGTTACGGAAGTCAATAAATAGTCAATTAAAAATTATTTAAACTATTGTATGAATATTTTGAAGAATACATTACATAAAAATAGATATTTTAAAAAATTTACTTCTTTAATTTATATTTTTCACTAAAAAATTTGCATTCCTGTTTTTATATTTATTTTATTGGAATTATAATACATTGAATCCTTACAATATATCATTAAACATTATATTGATATAAAAAAAAAATTTTTAGTATCTTCACTTCTTTCAAAATTAATTTTTACCCTTTTCAAGTTTAATTTTCGCGACAAAAAGTTACGTATACTTCTCCAAGGTCTCATCTATTTTAATACCAAAATTCATTAAAATTGGTTCATCCATTTAGATATGAAAACATAACAGACAAAAAAATAGTTTTGCATTTACAATATTAAACATATTATATAAGTATATACATATACTATAATAATTGAATAAACAAATATAACAAAACCAAAAGGCAGCCCTTCACCGGTATCACTCGCCTGTAATATAAACAATTTAAGTTTCGATTTTGAGCATTCGCCTGCAGTGAAGTCAGTTGTTTTTACAATTCATTACAGATCGCGCACTGTAATGCTCAGTTCTTCTCATTCACTGTAATGCTCGAATCTGAACTGTTATAACACAGGCGAATGTTCCCGAGGGATCGCCATAAGACAATAACTCGTGGTTATTATGAACCGGCAAAAATAAACTTATGCGTTGCTCTGAAATACAAAGTTTATTTTTGCCGGTTCCTAATAACCACGACTTATCGTCTTATAAAACGACATTCAAAGTTATATATAGGTTTGTTGATTCCTTTTCATTGATTAAATTATTAAAGATTTGTCTTAAAGTAGGTACATATAGCTCGTCGGAGATGTCCTCCGCGTCGGCGCGGGCGCGGCGCGCGCGCGTGAGGCGGCGCTGCAGGCCGTCCAGCCACGCCGCCTGCTGCGCCAGCCACGCGCGCAGCTCGCCCGACTCGTGCCACGCCTCCGCCAGCACCCTGCCGGACACACTTTTATACAATATCTATACATATAATAAAATTCTGAGTCGAATCTGTACATTCAATATTTTTTGGAAAATCTTATTGAAATGTATAATTTTTAGAATTTTTGTCTGTCTGTCTGTCTGTGACCGCATCACGAGAAAACCACTAGATAGATTTTAATGAAATTTGGTTTGATGGTAACTGGTTATCCGGGTCAAATATAGAATATTTTTTACTGCGGAAAAATCTCTCAGCTCTGAGAAGTCGTGATATTAATATATAGATTACACTAACGACTATCCTCGCACTATCCGTCGGAAGATGCCTCAACAATAACCTCCATGTCATAAACTATCTGTTTACTGAATTTCACTCAAACTAGCCGTTTCAATATGAAGAAGTCACAAACACACAACAAACATTCAAAATTTATACTAGTACTAATAATCCGATAAAAAAAAAACAAAAAAAAAACGAACTTATATCTCTCGTAGACAGAGTGTGTGGAGCGCGTCCAGCTCGCGTTGAGCTGCGTCAGGCGCTTGGCCAGCGCGGGCGCACGTTCCGCTGCTAGGAGCGCTTCATTGCCTGTAAAAAATCAATTATCTTTTTAATTATCTACTTTTTTATTCAGTGGTATTTACTATAAAAAATAAAAAATAATTTATCTTTCCTAATTATCTATTTATTTTATAATCTCAGGTAATTTTCTATAAAAGGACTTTCATATTAATTATTAATTATATATATAAAATTGTATAATTATGTGACGTGTACTAAATAAAATATAAGAATAAGTAAATTAAAATTTTTACCAATATTTTTAAGTAATTTAGTCTTGCGTTCTTATATTTATATAAATTAGTCAAAAGTTAAAAACCAATAGTCAAAGTCAATGCGAAATTTAGAAAAAAACTAAAAAAAAAAAAAAACAAACTAACCATCCTCATTCAAATTCCTAAACTCGGGTGTTTTTTCATCGCACTTATCCTTTAGAGCTTGGAATCTAGTCTTCATCTGGTACAATTCAGCCGAATCCGTTATATTACATTCGTCTTCCTTAGGCATTTCGTCGTCTATTTTGGCTAACCACTCTTCCATTTCGTCTATTCGTTGGAACAAACTTTCTGTTCTTTCCAACGCTCGCCGTAAATTCTCGTTGACTTTTAACGACGAATCTGTTATTGTGTCGAATCTTTTGGTAAGATCTTTGTCGGATTTGATTGCTTTGGATAGAACATCGTCACAATCTTCTAGTATAGTTTCTTTGGTCGCTTCAATACTTTCTAGTTTCGATTTATACTCAGATTTCTCTTCGTCAAATTTCTGCAATTAAAGATAACATAATAGCCAGCAGCATTTATTGCTTATCTTTATATAGTATTAAATGAAGTCGTTTCCGCTGTCTGTTCACTTAGATCTTTTAAACTACTCAATGGATTTTAATGCAGTTTTCAGCAACAGATAGAGTGATTCAAGATGAAGTTTTATATGTATAATACATGTATATTATAGTACAGAAAGCCGAGAAATTCAAAGATTTGTATTTCATACTAACCGTTAAAACGTACCTAGGAACGAACCCGAGCGAAGTAAGGGTAAGTCGCTAGTAAAGAATTAAAATATTGATTGAGATTTTGGAAGTAGATAAAGTAACATGATAAATTATTAGCAATTAAGCCGTAACGATGTATATAATTTTTTTTATAGCGGCTTAGACCTGCTTCGCTCAGGTACTTTATAAATAGATAAACATAGTTATTGCAGGTGTACCTTAGGAGATACACACATGATATATTGTAGTCGAATTTTGGGTAATTTTTAAAGGTTTTCGATTTTCACGCTGGAAACCTAAATATTTCCCTATAAGAAGCCCTACAAACCGCTCAAATTTCAGTGAAAGTATCATTACAATCGGTTAAGCCATTTCAAAAATAATACCAGACAAACAGAAAGACAGACAGACAAAAATTTTAAAATGGGTTAAGTACATAGAGTTATAGGATACCAGTACCTAAGTACCGTATCTATAACTCTATGTTCTTGAGAAAACATAGTTATTTTGAAATCACAGACAGACACTTTAATTTTGTTTATATGTATGTACAGATCTGTAAAAGTAATACATACATTGCTAGTCTCCAACAACTTTTCCAACTCTTGCACATCGCCGAGTGGTACAGAAGTGTTTTTCTCAACAAACGCTTGTACCGAATCTAACCATTGACTCAGTTCACGTTGTTCACTTTCTAGCTTGTCTACAAGTTCTATACCTAAACATAAAAGAGAGTAAAATAAACATCATCTGTCGTATAAGAAAAGAAAATAATATTAATTCAAATGAGATAAATGATTAAAAACCAGTTAAGTGCGAGTCGGATTCGCACACGAAAGGTTCCGTACCATAATCGATATTTTTTTAAATTTGCATTGCAACAGAAGTTCGCCATCTAGCTTTTTTATTATTTGTTGTTATAGCACAATAGAAATACACACTGAAAATTTCAACTTTGTACCTATTACGGTTCATGAGATACAACCTGTTTGCAGACAGACAGACGGACAACGGAGGCTACAGGGTCCCATTAGCACCCTTCGGTACGGAACCCTAAAAAAGCTACTTATAAGGTGGAATTTTTACGACAATCTATTATAAATACTTCAAAATATGTACTCTCTTTCTAATTGTACATGCAAAATCTATTTCTAAATAATATTAATGAAAATTATAAAAATTATCAAAAACATACCTTTCTCAAGCTTAGCAATCTTTTGCTCCAAAATAGTCTTCGAATCAGAGAACCTCATGACCAGATTTTCGACACTACTTCTCAAATTCAACTCTTGTACGCTACCTTTTTCATACTTTTCACGTTTTTCCTTCACAACTGTATCATATGACGATTGTAAATCATCAAACTGTCCTCTCATTTGCTTTAACTCCTCTAATTTCTCACTCATTTTCTCTTTTGAAGATATTATTGCATGTTCTGAGATAATTTGTGACTCCATATCTTCTATTTTCTTCTGGACCGCTTTGAATTCCCCTTCACTTTGTAAAGTCGGTATTTTCTTGTTCAATGCTATTTTTATTTCAACTTCCCTCTTAGTTAAGTACAGAATAAGTTCTTCGAAAGCTTCGTTAATTCGTTTCGCATCTCTCTCGATTTCATCTTTATGCGATTTCGATATCGATTTCGTAAGCAATATAATCGATTGTGCGTTCAATTCTTTAAGTTTCATTTCCAATTGTTTGACCGCACGTATTTTATTTCTAAGATGAATTAATTGGTTGTTTGTTGCCGGTTCTTTGAGCATTTTGTCTTTCCACGTGTGAACGTCGTCGATATCACGTTTAATTCCATGTAGATTTTTATAGAAGTTTTCTTTGTCTTCGAGTAAATTCAGCATGTTTCGTATATCAAGGAGTGTTTTTTGTATGCTTTCCCATCGTTTCTTTAGTTCTTCGATACTGTCCGCGTGTAATTTTGCCTCTTCTGTAAATAAAAAACCGATTTGAATATAGTCTAGTGTTTATGTAGCATAGCTAGGGCATAGGCTAGAAATAGGGCTATGTGTGTGATGAGGGAGAATAAAAGTAATAATTGAAGTTGTGTATCGTTTTATTATTTTTACAATTATTATACTGTGCTTATACCAACCTCTAAGCGAAGAATCGGCTGCCAAACGCCTCTGAATCTCCTCCACATTGGCGAAGTCTGCCCTCTGCTCCTCGCTCTCGCGCTGCACGCGCTGCAGAAGCGCGCGCGCCGCGTCGCGGGCCGCTTCACTCGAACCTGAGCTTAACGACTGTAGACACTGGAAATAATTACATTAAAATTACAATAGTAATAAAGAAAATTAGTAATAATAATAACTAATGCCATATAGACAATAATATAGTAATCCTAATTAAAATGGCTAATGGAACGTTGAATTAGAAATGAAATAGAAATTTCAAAACGAAATTCCAATAAGCAAATAATCTTATTTAATATTATTTTAAAATATTATTTATTTATTTAAAACTTTCATCATATATGAAAAACAACTTAATACTTTGACTAAAATGTACATTAAATATTTTTTTGGAAAATCTTATTGGAATAGTCATTATTAACAAAACAGAGACAGAATCTATAGTTTTTAGATTTTTTGCCTGTCTGCCTGTCTGTGACCGCATTACGAGTAAACCACCGAACAGATTTTGATGAAATTTGGTAAAATGCTAGCTGGTTTTCGGGGACAATATATAGGATACTCTTTACTGCGGGAAAATATATCGTCTCTGAGAAAGAAATAATGTATAAATATCAAAAAAAAAATGTACCCTAAAATATCTTATTTATTAAATAACCTAGAAAAAAAGTATATATACATTATTAATATGAGCATAGACATAAAAATTAATTTAAAAAAAAAACAAAACTATATCTCACTTCATTTAAAGCCTTCTCTGTAGCTTCAGCCCAGTTATCAAACACTTTGTACCCGACTTGGAAGTCTGCGCTAGACTTATCACTGAGCCTAGGTTTCTTATTACGATGGTCTAGTTCTAATGTTGTGACTGTTGTTGTTACTGTTGTTGAGTCGCCTGTGGTCGTTTCTGATGTTGTTATGTCGAATTCGAAGCCCAGCTCTTTGATCTGTAATGGCGATGAAAACAATATATTTTTTATATATTATTAGATTTTTTAATTGGGTTTGGGTAAAAATCATCCCATAGACTTATTGCTAATTTCGTCCTAAGTCTACGACTACTTTGTCTATAAGATACATTTCTTTACGAAAAAGTAATAATTTTGTTCTACGTTAAAATTTAAACATATTGGAAACAATTTGATTAAATTATTTTAATAAGGCTTTTAAATCTGACATACCTACTAACTTTTATAGCCTACTTTTTCTATTAACCGTTTCATCAACCAAAAAAAAACTACAAAGTATTAAAAAAACGATTTTCGTATCAAAAAGTTCGAAGGAGACAATAATTTTATTATTAAGTTCGCATATATTTATAACTATAGTCATTTTAATTACCCTATCACCCTGCACACGCAGTATCAACTCCAAAGCGTCCAATCTATCGTGTAGTTCATCGGCCGTGTCCACCAGCTGCTCAGCGCCCTCGGTCGCTTGCAGCCGCTGCAGCAGCGACGCGAGGCCGCGTCTATGAGCCGTGAGTGCAGCGCTGCAGCGCTGTAAAGCTGATATCCGCTCTAGGACCTCACCGATTTCGCTGGCTGGGTATGCTTCCATCTGAATTGTAAGAAATTATTTTTAGTTGTAATGCTTTATATTTATATATAAAATTATGGTGCATGCGTTTGTAAGCTGTCTCCCCCTAAACGGTTTGACCGTTTTTGATGATTTTTAAGTTTGAGTTTTTATTATTATTATTATGGGTTCACCTGGACTATTTAGATATAGTTGGCCCCAATAGGTGGCGTTATTGTCAAGATTCAGAATATTAATTTTCTGGACAATCTTTCTTTATATTAAGTTTTCTAATTGCATGCGTAAAAGCATAAACACAAACAGAATATTACACAATCCATCGACCCAACCTACCTTGATCAAATCCACTTCCACCTAGTGTATACCAACCGGGAGCTGTTGGTGTGTGGCTTAAAAAAAAACAACATACCTGCTTCAAGTCCACCTCCACCTGGTGTATATCAGCCGTGAGCTGTTCCTGCTGCTGCTGCAGCGCCGCGCAGCGCTGCAGGCGCTCGAGGCGCGAGAGCGTCCACTGGCACGCGTGAGACCACCTCTCTCCGAGTGCACGGAGTTGGTCCTCTATTTCTGACACACCTAGAATATTTATGAAAAAACTGGTTTTTGTCCGCGACTTCGCTGATGTTGTAAGTATATAATAAAAATGTTTTCAATTCAAGATAATTTTGAATTTTATTTGAACACCTTAAGAAATAACAGCGTAAAGTTACATTTGCCATGAGATAGTATTATAGTGATTTAACTTCGAAATCTTTCACCATGAAAATATGTAATTTTTGTCAACCCTGCAAGGGTTAACAAATATATTTTCATGGTTTGACAGCATTTCCTTTAAAATCAATGGCTGATCGCTTACTGTATGTATTTTTATACTGTGATATTATTATAATCAAATAATCTTTATTATTATTATAATATTCCTAATACAAACTTACTCGCATCCTGAGCATCATCATCATCAACAACTAGCACGCAGTCAGCCAACGCGTCCACTAAGGGCTGCTGCCGACGCAAATCACTGTGCAAGGCCTTAGTACTTTCTAGAGCTTTGGACGGATCCTCGTTTGCAGACTCCATGTGCGACATGCGGTCTTCGGTAGATGTTAACCATTGTCTGTTGAAACGTCGTTATTATCTATTATTTCAAAATGTACGACTTTGTAGAAAATATAATTAAATTTATAATATAAAAAGAAAGAAATGTAATGATATGTAGTATGACGAGAGACAATTCAGCAATTGTTTTTCAATATTGAAGTCAAAATTAATGTATCTTTTCTTGTTAAATTAATTATCCATAACTAAATACACTCAAAGAATACAACTATACATTTACCAGTTTAACTCGCAGTGATATGATATAATATAGTATATAATTTAAAGGCATTTCACAATCAAACCTTTGCCCATAAAACAAAATAGACAGCAAGCTGTCACCTGTCAGCTGTCAGCTATGAATGTGACGCACCTGAAATCCTGCAGCTGGTGGTGCTGCGCGCGCATGAGCGCGCGGTGCACGCGCGCCTGCTTGTCCATGGCGCCGAGGCGCAGCTGCTCCCAGCGCTGGTTCAGTAGCCGCATTTGGAGACGCACCTGGAATTTCATACAACAAAATAATTAATATGTTATTGTTTTAAATAAAACTATCTTTTTAGATTTTTCCGCGGATTTATTTTGATTTTTGGTTCCGGGTTCACGGGATAGTCTCTCCCGTGACCATGATTGCTGTAAAGCATTCGAAAGGTCGGGAACTAAAAATCAAAATAAATCCGCGAAAAAATCCGAAAACATGTTTTTTATTTAAAATGCCAAATATTCGCGTAAATCTAAGAAAGCATAGAAAGTATTATATAATACGTTATTTCATATAGGTTTACCCTCGCTCCACTCAGATGCATGCCAAGAAGACTTGAGTTTTCTTTAAATGTTCCTTAAATATAGCCTTTAACTTTGCTAGGTAAGCCAGAACTAACTCAAGATCAACTTTAATTTATAATATCCTCTCATTTGTGTTGCCCACTTATGAAGCTTTATGTCAAAAATGCAGCTTCGTGTAGGGTGGTTTTAAACAACCCCTAAAACTTTCTCGCGGGTGTTTAAAATGACGACATCTGTAAAGTTTTGTATGGGAGCTATAGTAACTTATATCGTTGGAATCGTTATGAAATAACCTAACACATTTAAAAAACCACAATAAAAACTGCCTTACAATGTATTAGTAAATAGACCTGGAAGTCAGGGAACCCGATGTTACCCAAAAATCTACCTAAAAACCTTTATAACTTAAAAATAAAACCATTATTTCAAATTTTTGTTTTTTTTATTTCATAAGAACTGTATTATCTCACATTAATAAACAAAAAGAATACACCTCTCCATATATTTTTTTCACCACACAAGCTTTAGAAAATTTCACCCTTTTTTTTCACCCGCGCGAGTGAAATAAAATAATAAAATCCTTTACTTTTCAATATCGAAAACACTGTAGGTCAAGTGGCTTAGGGTAATAACTTTTTATGTAATACGATCCACATACTTGTTACAGACAGAGTTTCAAGTGTTTGAAGTGTTTAGTTTACAATAAATCAAACTACAAGCCAAGCACTTGAAATTAAAAACAAAAAAAAAGGTCTCTCAAATGTTCGCAATAATTGAAAAATTCTTTGCATTTATTTTAAACACTAATTGACCTCCTAAAATATGATTATAATGACAATGTTTTAAGCACAACGATAATATTATACGCTTCCATATTGAAATATTTCTAAAGTAAACAAATAGAATACCCCATCTGTGTAGACATCCTTTAAAATATGGTATTTTTTTATTACAATAATACGAATTATTTTTACATTTGTTTTTAAATTAAATGTTTCGTAAAGATCATAAAAATAATAGACTACGTGTATAATATATTATATATAACGTATATAATACACAATGTTTATAATAAAGTTAACAAAAAATATCGACGAGAATGACGCCATTTTGCCGCGAATAATAGCGGTGATGTTTGTTAAAACCACTATTTCTATACAAAATCTTATTCAATTGTCCTAATCATGTAATTAATATTGATCTTTACTTACTTAGTCATAATGTAAATCCATTTTACGATCACTTTCACTCCACACACAATAGATATTATCACAAAAAGAACACGCGAACAATGCACACGGCTCGCGCGTTTCGACGAAACCGAGGGGCGACTTTGTATAGATTATATCTCAATAATAGTGTATTTTATAAACTTTGTCTTCAGTCTTATGCTATGCTTATTTATTTGAGTATACTGTGTGAAAATTAGAGCGATACAAATAAGATTTGAAAAATGTTATTCACTTACATAGAGGATGCGGAATTTGAATGATAAGCGTACTTAATATGCACGAACTTTTGACGTTTATTTTGACACACTGCTTCAGAAGCACAGTCTAACACATGAGAGGCTAATTAGCGATAATTCGTACTGATAAAGAATGGGATCACAAATTTCATGTTTTAAAACTAGCGCCGTCATTCCTCATCAAAAATTAAAAACATTGAGAACCAATAATCATCAAAGTAAAAATTAAGCGCAAAAATAGTTTTATTTTAAATGTGATTCGTATAAATGTAAGAAAGTATTGCAACTAATACATACTTCATTAGCCTCATCTCGTGACAGAGCTTGATCACGAACAAGTCTTGCGCCCTCTTCCAACACCGCGCCGACACGACATTGTTGTTCTGAGAGCTCTAGTAGAAATTTCTGGAAAAATTGTTTATTTATATGAAAAGCTGACATGCAACATATACTGATATACATACATATAATATGCCTGATATCAACATTTTATTTATCTAAGAAAAATGTATTGATACACTTGCTAGAGAAGTGTAAATAAAAGTGTTCTTCATCCTCTATAGCCGCTCCGTACAAGTTCAACTAAGCAAGTGATTGATGTACAAAAGTCCGATATAACTTATAATACATACCTCATGTGAATGGAAGTGTTCTTTCAAAGCAGCCAGATAAACCCCCGGTCCCTCAGCACCACCCTCCTCTGGCAAGGGGGTAGCATTCAACCGCTCCTCCCCATCAAGGAGTGCCGCTAGGGCGTCCTCTAGGGCCGCTCCGTACGCACCGAGCTCTACTGAGCAAGTGGTCGATATTGAGACCGGTCGGGATGCAGCCGCGCTGCCTGTGCCTTGGATCTATCAAAAAGGTGTTTTTTTTTTTTTAATAAAAAGAACTTCAAAGGTGTTTTTTTTATAAAAATAATGCATTTACATTGACTTTATCACATCAGCTTCACGCTTTATCCTTTACAGACGTAGGCAGAGAGAACAGACTGCCATTGACTGACTATACATTTATATTATTACTAGCAACTCACACTCGCTTCTCTTGGTTTCGTCCCTAGGTACGTTTTCGTTTTAACGGTTAGTATTGAATCGAATAGATAGAATATGTATTATATGATATATAGCATTCCTCAATAAATAGGCTATGTTAAACAAAGGCCTGGCTAAACAAACAAACAAACAAACTCTGCTTCTTTATAATATTTGTTTTGTTTAAACGAAAAAGTACAGTGAAAATGAATATATACTTATTTATGTGCATTTATATAAGTCAGTACACAAATAATAATCTGTGTAGGGTATTCAAAATATAATACTTCACTATCGCATTTAACGGTATATCGAATGGACGACTTTTATAATGCTCTTAAGTACTAAATATATGCAATATATATTTAAACTAGGATTGAATATATAATATTCAAGACAAACAAACAATTTTCAAACTCGTTGCGCAATAAACATTAAAACTAAAAAAAACGTGTGTGTGTGTACTTATGTACGCACGTAAGAAGTTATACTTCTTTGGCGTAACAGAACAAAAATAGCTAAATTTTCATCCTGTATCTCACAACTCTCTGTTTATAAAAGGAATGTAGGTAACTTCATCATGTCGCTTTTTAGCTGTAGGTGTGCGCGCGCATTGTAAAAATTTTACTCTCATTTTTTTTCCAAGCGTGCCAAAAGAAGTCCAATAAATAATTAAGCAGTATACCTCTGGCCCTTCAGTAGGACTGGTGGGCTCATCCATTTCTGAAAGGGCAATTTGGTCGAAATTCTCTTGCTCCGTACTAACTGGCTCATTGGTATTAGTCAACAATTGGAACAGGCACATGACATACATCATTATTGACTTCTTGTCTGGATTTGGGGTATTTACATCTGAAAATTAATTGAAATAATGTTTGATTATTTATAAACACATGTATATATTTATTTTGTAAGCAATTGTCATATTATAATATGATAATAATTAATTATAAATTTCATATTATAAATTTAACGTTCTACTTCTGGACAAGCGCTTCTCGTATAGACGATCTGCTCTTGAGTAGAGTAGAAGAGCACTACCAGTTGTGTCAGCAAAAACCATGTTTGAGGACTTTACAAGTTAGTTTTTTTCTTTTAAGAAGCTTGTGTTTACATAAAGTATATGAGCTAGAACGTTACATATATGAGTTCATATGGACATTCCCCACCTTTAAAATATGATGTTATCATAAAAAATCTCAAAAATCTGACACATTTATAAAGCTAAACAATACCAAGATACATTGTTATATAAAAAGATAGATACACATTTCCTAACAAATATTTCTTCAAAAAGTGGTGTCGACATGTTACATTAAGTCAAACCAGAGTAAAATCAAAAATCGAAAGTTCTAATTGTTTAAACACAAATTCGAACTTACGCACACCACACAAAGTACTTTTTTAAACGAAACAACGTGCGTTTTAGTTTTGTCATCCGAAAAGCAATGAACAAAAGTATTTGAAATGTATATCAATGCAGTTAATATATATATGCAGTTAATATGTATATCAATGTAGTTAATAATAAGTGCCTCGGTGGTGTAGCGGCTAGCAAGTACGGCTGCACATCGAGAGGTCCTGGATTTGAGTCCCGGGTCGGGCCAAGTTTAGTTATTGAGTCTTTCTGTTTAGTAAAGCCTCAGTAATAGCCTGGAGTTGAGAAGTGGCGGTGTTTCAACCCCAGGCAGAGTATGTAAAGCCGTCGGTCCTGCGCCTTAACTCTCGCCGGTCGTGTTGAAGTATCGTCCCACCGGAGTATGAGATTGACAGGAATAGAGAGTGCACTTGTGTCTGCGCTCTCTCTCACACGCGCTGCACTATAATATCTCCTGCGCAATTGGCTAGTCTCAATGAGACAGGCCGCCGTGTCCGAAGTAGGTCGGGAGGTCATTATTATTATTATACCAATGCCGAGATATTACTTATAATTAAAAAAAAACGTACCTTCAGGATCCAGCAATCGATCAATATTCATATGCTTCTGCGCAAGCGCAAACGCATGTTCCAATCTCTGGGCGGGCGTCAATCGTAGTAGCGTTGAGAAGTCGAATAGCTGCGGCCTGAAGTGATGCAGTAAGGCGTTGAACGCGAGACCGTCCGACCAGGATGATGTGAAGTTCTCTATTCTTACTCCAGTGTAGTTCTAGAAGAAAAATAAAATAATACTTTCTTAAATTAACACTAAATTGGCATTTTAAATAAAACTATCTTTTCGGTTTTTTTCGCGGATTTATTTTCATTTTTAATATCCACGTTTCGAATGCTTTACAGAAATCATGGTCGGTGTAGCTTTATTTTTTAAATATTTGTAATAGCCGTAAAATAAAGCCAGGAAAATGGGAAATTTGGTGTACCTGAATCTGCTTTATTCTACAGAATTTTAAACTAAAATATGATAAACAAACTAATTTTGAATATTGACATGTCTGTTACGTTGTCAGCTTGTATAATAATTTAAAAAAAACTATCTATTTCAATACCTGTGTATGAGTCCTGCACCAACCCAACAATGCCTTCTCGAGGTTAGTTTGCTGAACTTCAGGCATAAGCTCCTTTAGGTGATAATGTACTTGCCAATGCAAAATTATACTCCATACTAGACCTGCAAAAATAACGGACATTTTAAAAAATCTACACTATTTAGTATTAATTACTTAACAAGTAACTGTTTAAGCATAATTGAATGTAGATAATATTAAGCTGCGTTATATGCTAGTGTAACAATACAGGAATACTTCTCTCCAATACAAGTTCGATTTCCAGCTAGACAATTATATTATATTATATTATTCAAAAATCATTTTTTTTTTTAATGAATAAGAAAAAAAAAATTTTTCTACTATTCCCTAGCCATACATAAAAAATAGACCCTGTATCATATTTTATTGTTTACTATAGCTAAGTATCGAGACCAAAGAAACATTTACCAAGTATCAGCTTAGGGTTGCCATCAACAATATCGCCGCTGTTGATATTGACGAGACGCACGCCGGCTGCGGCTAACGCGTGCAACGCCGCGTTCACATTGTTCAAGTGATGAACACGCATGCGCCCGCGTTCGCGTTTCTGGAAAATTTTATAATAAAATAGTAAGTTTGAGTCAATTGTAATAGTTTAATTAAACTAATTTTATAAAGACAAATGATGTGATTTTTTTTATTTTGTTTGTTTGTAATGGATAAACTCAAAAAGTACTTAACCAATTTTAAAGGTCTTTCACCTATAGAAAGCTATCAGCGAGTAGCATTAGCTGTATTTTATTTAAAAAAAATTAGAGATCCCTACGAAAATTGCAATAATATACCTAAACCAAGGTATCAAATAATTTTATATGTTCAACTTTTATACATATACATATATTATATACAAAAACCGCTTTTTGTCAATCAAACCACGGATCGAAAGATGATGGCATTAGTATTAATACTAATCGAACTAAATAATTTCACAATAAAGGTTGATTTTTTTTCGATTGATTTGAATCGAACCTTTCGTTTAGATTTATTACACAAAACGTATCCGAGCGAAACGAGGATAAATCTCTAGTTATAAATAAACTAAAGAAAACATTCATAATACAGTACAAACTGTTAATATTCGCAAGGCCAATATAAACATTAGAACTGCAATAGAATGCCAGTCAAACAGTCTTCACCAGGAACATCAATTAAACAATCTAAATGAATATAAATACACACAAAATGATCATACTACTACTAAACACGGGAAAGTTTGTGTGTTTGTATGATTGTTACTCCTTTTCGCTGAAACAGCTGGTCGAATTAGGATGAAATTTAGTACACAGATAGACTATTACTCGGAGTACCACATAGAAGTGAGGGTAAATCGCTAGTGAAAGATAATTTAAAATAAAATAAATATGTTGGAACGTTAACACACAGCAACATCTGGTTCTATGGTAAGCTACGAGGTTCATGTTATGGATACCAGATAGTTGATACACTACACATATATAAGATTAAATACATACATATTATAAATATAAACACACATGGCTGGAGTACAAACATTTGTGCTCATCATACAAAAAAAATGCCCCCAGCGGAATTCAAACCCGCGACCGCTGGCACAGCAAGTAACGGGTAACTACAAACTGGGCCAAACGTGTCATCAAAATGAATTGAACATTATGTGCATGTATCGGTATAATAACTCACAAATTGTTGCGCGGTGAGGATCTCGAGTAGCGACAAAAGCACTTCCCCATCGCGCAGATCTTGAAAAAGGTCTTCCACAAGCGGCTTGCCAGACTGAAAATTAGACACATTAGACAATTTACAGCATTAATATTACATATTTAATATTAAAAAGTTCAAAATTATGAAATTCTTTATCAAATAGATAATTTTTCAAAAACTTTTAAAAAAAGCTTCAGTTCATGTTAACATTTAAAATTAAAGTCCAAAAAAAATGCTTCTATACAAACTTTGCAATCCCTTTTCATGTCTTTTGAGATCAATTTCAAAAGATCCTTAGGGCAAATACTTTCCTACAAATATTTATTCCTGTCCAAAAATTCAAAGCGATTTTGACTTCACAATTCACATAGATGAATAAGTCGGGATAAAAAAAAAATATAAAACATAAAATAAAATAAAGCAAATCTTCTGAAGCCCTAGCAGCGATTGAAAGATAATAATTCCACCATAGTTTACCCGTATTTACAAATTCGCTAAGATAATTGCTTAATCAGATAATGTTGTACTAAAACAACTTCATATCCTTTAACATGATAAAATATCCTAGGTAAAGACTAATTGGGCATCAAATTATACCTCCACTAGGTTATTACCCGTTGTTAAAGTAACCACTCGAATGAGCTTAGTTTTCTTGACAAATTACCTTAGGGAATAACCAACATTACTTAGTCATATATAATTTTCAAGCAAAGGTTTATCTTGTTTGTCTAAACCAGTTAATTTTAGAGTTTAATGAAAGTTAAATTTTAATAACTTATAAAAGTTATCGCCTAAGTGAGTGAAAACATAAGAAAAGTTTGTCGGAGGAAGAGGATTTAGTAGAAACTAGGGACTCACCCTCGCTTCGCTTGGCCTCGTCCCTAGGTGATTAATGATTAATAAACATTTTTATTTATGAACCGATTGAAATAAAACAAATACTAAATGGTAAGTGAAGCTTACTACAATATATTCGTGAAAACCGCACACAAATCGGTTAAAGCGTTTCTGAGATTAGCGCTTACAAACGCACAGACAATCAAACAAAAATTCTAAAAATGATTGTATTGGTTTCTATTGCGTTAATGAAGACCCCCAATAATAGTTCTTCTCAAATATCTTCCAAGTACAGACAGCGATCAGTTACAATTTTATTATATGTATAGATGAATTATAATTTGGGAATTGAAAACTTTATTTTGTGATAACACCCACAAGATTCATAACCACTAAAGATTATGCTGAGAATATTCATTACCCAAGTCAAGTATGCTTTTGATAACCTATGGTTTAAACTTTTTGTTCGAGTATATTATATTAAGTTAGTTTAACAAAAGTACTTTTAATTCGTTGACTACACCCGCATTTATATTGAAAACTTTTAAGATTTATGACAATTTCGACGCGTGCATTACGTACCTACATACATTGATTACCGACAATACGGGTATAGCACGTTCCTTAGCTATAAATAAATTATTCTATTCCAATTGCACGAAATTCTAATTTCACTTAATCATTTACATTTATGTAAATGTAATCAAGTTAATGATCGATTTCTAATCATCTTTAGAAACGTAGCGAATATATTATGCTTGTATTGATGTCCAATTTCTTACATTTTCTATACAGATAAATAAAATTGAAGTGTCTGTTTGTAATGTTTTAAAAACAGCATTTTACTGAATACACATGAAATTATATACTGTACTTATAAGAAAAACACATGTCTGTCTGTCTGTTTGTTCCGGCTAAACTATTTTTTCCTTCTCTTGATTTTCACTAGCAGATAGCTGATATTATAAGGAGTAACTTAGGCTATTTTTATTTTAAAAAAGAAATAGGGTTCCGCTCAAAAAAAGTAAAACGTACCTAGGGACGCACCCAAGCGAAGCGAGGGTAAGTCGCTAGTTTAATAAATAAACAAACCTAACTAATTTATGAATCTAGATCTAATTTAATGATTTCTAGCTCACAGGATTATTCCATTGCTACGAGTACTTTTCAGCACACTCATGTAACTGGAAGTTGTAAATTCAGTACGTTTCGTTAGGACAATAAAATGTTATAACGCTTGTCGCTAGTATTCCAACACAAAATGATATCGCACACCTAGATCTAAACAGAGCTAACTCAAAAATCTCATCTTTTTAGTTACGCATACCATCGAATTCCTTAACTTAATAGCTAGCGACCAATAAAACAGATACAAAAATAGGTACATTTCTCAACGTTATGTGATACTAAAACCCCTTTTTGTTACACGAAAGAGCCCATTCCTCCTCCACCAAAACAGAAACATAGCTAATTACAGTCAGTATTACAAGCGAAACGCATGTGCCCGTCATAAACAAATTAGAGCTATTTTGAGTTGATTCTATATTGTTGAGGTAAACCAGAAAATTGTAAAAACTATATTTGACTTGTCCCCATTTTGATGGTTAGTGCTAAGTAAATTAAAGCAACATTTTGACTTAAACCAGTATTCATAGGCAGGTGAGTAAAGTTTTCGTTTTTATTTAGAATTGTTGCCGTGTTGTTGAAACATTTTTTAATTTTTAGTTAACTCTTTTTTGTTGAGTCATTTTTTAAACTCTTATATTTCTTTAAAACCCTATTTAAAATAAACTTTTTTACCAGCGGTGATTAGAGCCTTTTCATCTTAATATTATTTTATTTTTATCCTAGTAATTACAAAGCTTATTATGTTTTTATTAAACATTTTTCAAGTTAGACCTTTTTTGATGGGCTACGCTGTATCAAATTTCACTATATCGAAGTTTATCAGATCGCAGACGTAATTAGGTTTTTCAAATCGATGTGGTGTAACGGATCAGATTGATTTGCTTAATTTAATTTTTTTTTCAAGAAAATAATGAATCGTGGACTATTTTTAGTAAATATAGTTGAGCCTTGCTCAACACACAGGGACAAAGAAATATCGGCCCTTGCTTACTGACTCAATATGAAAATATGCAACGATATACTAGACCTTTACAACAAGAGTTTGAACCAATAATACAGGAGAAGACGGTACTAGAAAACAAGCATCAGCAAGAAGACGACATAAAGATATCATCGAGCATATCCGTGGCTGATAAATCTAATCCGAGCACAACTAGACAACTGCAGACTGGTAAACCAACTTGTTATATTTCACCAATCTGAAGTGATGAAAGCGTCATTGACGTCTCAGATGAAATTCCCAATTTCGGATTTGTTCATAAAAATAAGACATCATCTTAAGTCGTTCGTACTAGTTTACCGTTTTCTTCGTCCAGCACCAATAGTAACAGCTCTAGTAATTCATCAAGCTCTAGTAGTTCTCGGATACCAAAGATAATAGTGCGCATGTACTGCTTGACTCTCAGAATGCAGTTCTTGCTGAACAAAAAGATTCTTAAGAGTCCGTGATAGAACAAAAAAAGGGCAAATAAAGAGCACATAAACAAGAAATGTGGAAATCAAAAATTGCAAGTGTTTCGAAATTTTGGTACAGCCAAAGTCTTAAGCATACAAGTCTCAGAGAAAAATGTCGGCTACAATATAAACTATAAAGATTAGATGGACGAACTATCAAGGCAATCGCTTTTTGATGCATTTTAGGGTATTCGGAAATCTTAAAAAGCAGAAAGAATTCGTAGTACCTACGACACTTACAAAATATAATTAATTTTTTTTAATGTTTTATTTTTAATTATTAATGAAAAATAATATCTGATTGAGGGCTTAATTCAGTGTTTTCTTGCTAATACCTAATAATCAGCCATTGTACACCTACTTTTGGTCACAGACTCCTCTATTAGTCAGATTATTATAAATACATTCAAAATGCTGTCCCTTTTAAATTTATAATGACTCTTCAAAAGAGAGTCAACTAAACACTAGATTCACCAACACAGGTTCAACTACAAATAACAAAAAATAAACTTACAATTTGTTAAGCAATACAGAAGCAACTACAAAAATCCAATTTTTAGGCCTAAAAATGAATTAAAACACAAGATTCCTATAACATTTTTCATCTATTTTTATTTAAAAAAACATTGATCAACACAGAACACTTCTGCAGTACACAGGGATTCGGTAATCAGTTTTTCACGTTTTCTGAAAAAGGTGTTTTTTTGAGTTAATCGCTGTTTAGATCTAGGTGTGCGATATTGTCCTTAATTGGCCACCGTGCGCGTCGATTAAATTGAAGTTTTTTTTTTTCATCCTATTATTACACTTCGTCTAAATTGCAAGGTTGCTACTTCTGTTTGTGTATAGTTGTATTTGACTGAGCTGGTCATTTTCGTACAATTTTCGCCATAATTTAAGTGAATTCTTTCGAAAAGTGTTAAAGTAATTGAGTCTTAACATGTAAATTGGACACTAAGGTCATTTTATTCCACCCATTTTCTAGGGTGAAATAAGGGATAAATATTTGCATTATATATATATATATATATATATATATATATATATATATATATATATATAGATAATAGGAGTCTGTCAATATTTTTTTTAGTATTAGGTACTTTTAGAAATCTACAAAAAGAAATCTTACATTAAAACAAATCTAAATTCCATCTCCTTCCACGTAAGCGGTCTACAGCTAATTTATTAAAAAATACAAGAATTTACAATAAGATAAAACTAACTTCTTCACTCTTACTTCCAGTTTTAGGTCATACGTATAAAAAAAGGACCTGGGCGACAGAGCTTGGCTCTCAGTTTTTGACCAAAAGTACATTTTTTTTTAATAAAACTAAAAACTTGAATAAATACAAAAAAAAAAACAAAAGTAAAAACTTTGTATCCGACCGGGCTTCGAACCCGGACACTTGTGACACCTGTGTGTCTTGCGCCTTGGACACGATGATTATGAACAAGCGTGCGAAATTAGCGACCATATTTTGCGTGGATAAGAAAACCACATGAAAACTCGAAAATACGCGTTGTCCCAGACATAAGACTAATCTAGACCGATTTTTCGCCCCCGAAAACCCCCACATACCAAATTTTAGCGAAATCATTAGAGCCGTTTCCGAGATCGCTGGTATAAATAAATAAACAAGAGTTACTCATTTAAATAGATTAGATACCACACATAGTGGATATTTTGTAGACCATAATATAAATAAATAAATATAAATATATAAATATATAGTATATATGTTGGGACATTAACACACAATACCATCTAGTTACATGATAAGCTGGGAGGCCTGTGTTATGGATACCAGATAGTTGATACACTACACATACATAACTTTAAAATTTAAATACATACATGCAATGTCGCTCTGGAACAAACTCCCCAAAGATATCCAATTAAGTCCCCTCTATAACTGCCTTTAAAAAGAAAATAAAACAGCACCTTCTCACCCAAGTTAATGCACAATTATATTAACTATTATTATTATGTAGTATATTATATAGATATGTATTTGTGTATGTAGTAGTATGTATATATGTTATGGTATATAGTATGTACAATATTTTATTATATATTTATATATAGTTTATTTATTTAATTATTTATATTTGTGTAACTGCACTCTAGCCTGCTTTTTAATACTATCTCTCTTACTCAATTAGGTTGACTGGAAGAGATCTCTTCTAGAGATAAATCCACCTTTGCTAACTAATATTATTGTTTCTTAATCACTGTATTTTACTTATAAGTGCAATAAAGAATAGTATATATACATATTATAAATATAAACACCTATGACTGGAGTACAAACTTTCCTGGTCATCACACAAAGGAATTCCCTTAGCGGGACTCGAATCCGCGACCGTTGACACATGAAGTGTGGTCACTACAAACTGAGCCAAACGTGTCGTCAATATAAGTTTTACTATTACAAAAGTTTATACTGGACTATAATTACTAACGGATTTAATAACGGGTATAATAGGTCTTTATGTTTATGATCGAAACACATAAACACACTTTTCACGATTTGATAAATATAATAGGTACTTAGTAGATATATACATATATGTATGTAATTAATTAGTTAGGTACTTTTAGAAAACTGTATACGAAAATACTTTATAATAGAATTTGAACATTAAATATTTTTTTGGAAAATCTTATTAAAATAGTCATTATTATCGATACAGAGGCCGAATTTATAGTTTTTAGAATTTTTGTCTGCCTGTCTGTCTGAGAACGCATCACGAGAGAACCACTGGACAGATTATGGTAAAATTTGGTATGATGATAGCTGGTTATCCGGGTCAATATACAGGATACTTTTTACTGCGGGAAAATATCTCATCTCTGAGAAATCTTTACTAACCGTTAAAACGTATACAGGGTCGGACTGGAGTGGACCGAGGATGAGTCGTTAGTCTTCTATAAATACATAATTATATTGATAATAACCTTAAATTTATATGACAACTAGCTGAACCCGCGGCTTCGCCCGCGATCAAACTACGAAAAAAATAAGGCGCTGAATTTAAAAAAATCTACAAAGCATTAATACTAAGTTTCAAGTAATTCTGATCATAAACAATTTTTCCCTCATATAAACATCACAACTCCCTTTTACCCTTTTAAGGGATGGATTTAAAAAAAAATGTATTGTTTTGGTTTTCATTTTATAGGTAAATACTGTTTTCCGTGCATCAATTACAGTTTCATATAAACTTTCATCCCCTATTTGACAGCCTTATGGGATGAATTTCAAAAAATGATAAAATACGTATTTATTTAATTGTATTGAAGAGCATTAATACCAAGTTTCAAGTAATTCTGATCATAAATAATTGTTTGCCCATATAAACTTTATAACCCCCTTTTACCCTTTTAAGGGATGAATTTCGAAAAAAATCTTATACACATATTTTTTATTTTTTATTTTAAAGCTAAATATGACTTTTCGTGCATTTCGCGTTAAGAATGACAGAGTTTCACATAATCTTTTATCCCCTATTTTACCTCTTTATGGTATGAATTTCGAAAAATCCTTTCTTAGCGGATGCCTACATTTTAAAAGGAATATGTTCTCCAAATTTCATGTTTCTACGACCAGCGGTTTAGGCTGTGCGTTGATCGATCAGTCAGTCAGTCAGGACAAAGCATTTTATGTATATATAGATAATATCGGAATCACTAACATATATTTATAAATAGGCAAAGACAAAACAGTTCGATAACCTTTTTCTACTGTTTGTTAAGCGTTGTTTTTTTAGTGACTATTGACAAACTTTAGTGTTATCAATAAAAAAACTTATAAACCGTTTTTTTTATATACTCGTAGGTATAAATTATATAGAATTTCTAATCATAATATATGTTTCTGTCAATAATAAGTACGGTCGAATTTCGAACACTACGCGAACACTAGTTACAATAATTTTCATAAAATTGTCAAACTCTCAAAAATCACGCTTTCGAGGCCAGTTGAGCTTTATCAAAAGATTAACGTGTCTCAATGCTATCGCTACGCCCGCGCTTAGAGTCCATCAATATTAATTAACAACAAGTGTAGTAACCCGCCGAATAAAAAGCCCAACGCAACTTTATTCTACTTGCTGATAAAATAATTGAAAGTAATTTACTCCTATTATAATCTAAGGGGCCTAATCCATACATTGTAAGATACGTTTACAGTATTAAATCTTAAGATAATATATAGTACTAGCGGCTCACCCTCGCTTCGCTCGGGTTCGCCTCTAGACAAACAAAAACAAATCTATCTTACTGGAACCGTACATTTTTCCGAGATAAAAAGTAGCCTATTTGTTATTCTGATGTATGAACTATATTCTATTATTATTGTAAAGTTTCATTAAAATCCAATCAGTAGTTTTTGTGTACTAAGCTGTATAGTTTTTAAATTATCCCACGGGAACTCTTTAATTTTCCGGGATGAAAATTATCTAAAATGTTGACCGGGGAAACCACCATGCAAAATTTCATTTAAAGCGGTTCAACAGTTTCGGCGATTAGCCTATACAAACAGACAAACAAACAAAGAAACAAAAAAATTGGGAAAAAAACTGGATTTGTTCTATTTCTCTTCTTACATCCCCCGGACTCTATTTTTAGCATTTTTGTTCTATGTACAGTCATTCGACCTCTACGGTTTTATTATATGTATAGATATAAGTAGATAAAGAACTAATATTTTATTAAAATATTAGTATACATATTTCTATGTAAAATGTTTTTTTAATGTTATTCATAGCTTTGTACGCATACTTTTTCTTTGAACTGGGTCTACCTACTAAAACATCTTTTACTGTATGAGGTGGGTAGTTTTTGATGATAGATACTTCTCCCGCCAGAACAAAAACAATTTATAGGTATATAGGTAGCCTCATAAAAATTAATCAAATCTGACTTTTAGCTGACATCTACAACCGCGCCATACAGATTTTAGGGTTGCATAGCTAAAGCACAGTGTACTAAAAAATAATAGTGGGCTATCGCCTTTGATGTTTGAAGAAAAGCCGACACCGCGTAGCGTACTTCGCATTACGCAGGGTTGTTACAGTTTTTTTTTTAATTTAATTGAAATATAATATTATTATTTAGTTATTTATCGAAGTTCTTCATAGCAAAGAATACAAAAAGGCATTTCGCGGAGGCAAATTCAAATAGAGTTTTACAAAATTTCATATAATAATAATAATAAGCCTTTTATTTCTTTAATAAAAAATAAAATATACAATTGATTTAACAATTATTTGATTTGATTGAATGAATATTTCTATGTGACATTATAATTAATTTAATGAATAACTAGATAATTAGAATGAAATAAATTAAGTTATAATAAAAATAAATTAAACCTAGCAAATTATATTGCATAAGTCAAATTGAATTTAGTTATATATAATATAAATTTATCATTATTTTCAATTTTTTAGCAAAGTTAGTTTTATATTATGATATAATGTAATTAATAGATTTCCAAATCACCTCTCATAAATGGGCAACGGACAAATATTTTCGGTTTCTAGATTTACTGGATTTGAAATTTCTGTTATTAAACTTAATTATGTAAAAAATCCTCATCCTAATAAATAATTTTAGCAAAAAATATATAATATAGCACAGGTAGTATGAACCATTTTAATTGCTTACAAATTAAAATAAACGCGCGACAGCCCTTAAAGTCGTGTCCCGAGCTGCTAACTAATTCGGGCGGCAGAAATGTATGCAGCTCGGGCTCGCCTACCCGCGTCTCACCCCTCACACCCCGCACGATTGCCCTGTCTAGACGGCTTCGTTGGATGACTGTATTGTTTTATAGACTGTGGCTAAAGGCAAAAACGGAACCCTTATAATTTCACAGTAATTTTACTCTGAGACTATTCTTTCTTCTAACTTATTAGAAAATGCTGTAGTCATATTAGGAAAAAAAGCAGTCATGAGGACTGCCGACATAAGTGAAAAATTAAAACTATAAACAAACAGTTGTTATTTGTCGATATTCAAATTAATTGTTTGATCTTAAATTAAAATTTGTAAATTAAAACTGTTTACATTTATTTGGTTTTGACATCTATCGGCACTCTTGAGTGTTAGCGTCAACACGTCACGTGACCATGTCGATGACGACTTACAATTCAGGGGTTCCCAAACTTATTTTGTCTACTGCCCACTTTGACAATAAATTATTTTTTACCGTCCCCATTTTTTCACCTACTAAGAGTCATCCTAGCTACATGAAATTACAAATCGCCCCCTAAACCTCTACACAATGCCCCCATTTTTTCTCTGGGTCTCTTACCGCCCCCCTTTAGGCCTACAGCGCCCACAAGGGGGCGTTATCGCCCACTTTGGGAAAGACTCCTACAGCGCCCACAAGGGGGCGTTATCGCCCACTTTGGGAAAGACTAACTTACATGAATTTACTCCTCATCCAAACTTGCCTATAGAAGTTTTCACTTTAAAAACACATGTATCTGAATATAAAAATAAGTCCACATAACCTTGCAGGCTGTCTTGGCATACTAGATCTTTAAAAAGAGATGTTTGTTTTAAATTACTTCTTCATTTAAGTCAATAGTTGCTGAATTACATGATCAACGTTCATACATTTGGATAAGATACGTTAACTGAGTTGAGGGATTTTGTTCGGTAGCTTAGTTAGGTTGTTGTCATATAAATACCGTGATATACTTTATTCGAGATGCTACTTAAACAAATATTATTTTATTCTAAACTAGCGAGTAGCGACTCACCCTCGCTTCGCTCGAGTTCGTCAATAGATCATCATTCCCAAAACAAACTTTTTCTATATTTTGTTTTTGTTTTTTTTTTTCGTAGGACCCTATTTTTTTTTCTAGAATAAAAGTAGCCTAAGTTACTCCTTATTACATAAACTATCTGCCAGTGAAAGTCTCGACAAAATCGGTCCAGCCGTTTCAGAGATTAGGCGGCACAAACAGACAGACAGACAAAAATTGTAAAAAATGTTGTTTCGGTATATGTACCGTGTATACATCCATATGCATTTAGTAAAAATAAGTTATTTTAATATTACAAACAGATACTCCAATTTTATTTGTATAGATAATTTAATAGATTTGTAATTGTCAACAATTTCGTAGGTTAAAATATAATTCAAAAATGTTTGATGAAACCCTCTTGCATTTGTTTTAATATAATATAATGTTTATTACTATACGAGTACAGTAACAGGCGGCAATGACAACGATTTTGTCTCGTCGCATCGTTAACAGAGTTTATGACAATACTTTATACGATAGTTTGATGGCTCTATAAATTTTGTAAGTCTAATAAATTAATATGGAACGGTCTTCCTAAAGCACTTATTTGACATATTTTATAATAAGTAATAATATCCACTAGACAGATATCTATTACATGGGTCCATGTTAACGAAGCCAGGATCACGCGTAAAATATAACATACCATATTATAAACTGAATGGCGCTTTAAATGATAACCCATTGTGTTAGTATAAGCTTAATATGAAAATTTTTAGCATTACCTTAGCCAACTGCGAGTTTATCCATTTTGCGAATGTTTTCTTTTGTACGTCCTCTCGTTCATCTGAAAACAGAGAGGAAAGCTATAATTTATTGTAAATCTATGCAATGTATGACGATATTAAATATTCATCACGACTGTATTGGAGGGTCGATGCAAAGGTTTTGCTCTGCTGCCTTCCTTAAATGAGAAATAAATATCGATAAAGGAAATGTTTACGTATAAGTAGATACATACATACACAATGATCCACATTAGACTACCATATGTTTCTGAGAATACACACAGCATAATTAGAATAAGGCAGCGTAGCCCGGTGGTAACGCGCTCGCTTGAGAAACCAAGTGAAACGGGTTCAAATCCCCGGTCTCGCACCCTGATATTTTCATGTGCGAATTTTCCACATTACTAGTACTTGTCTTATGATTTATGAAGGAAAACACAGTGAGGAAAGCTGCATGTCTGAGAACCTAGCAAGTTTTCGAAAGACATGAAGTCCGCCAACCCGCACCTGGCCAGCGTAATGGACTATAGCCGAATCCCTTTTGTATTGAAGGGAGTCCCGTGCCCAATAATAGGACGTTAAAAAGCTTTGTAACGATTTCTGATCACTCTGCATATACAAAATAAAAATTAAATACTTAAATGAAGTAAATGTTATTTATTTAACCCTAGTAATAAACAAATGCTTGTCGATGCTTGATAGTAGTGAGTCGTGTATTAAAAATAAAATTAATTTATTTCAAGAAAAGATCTATCTAAGATTTAAATTAATCAAAATTGTCTTTATCATTATTTTTAATAATAACCTCGAAATAAGAAAATCATGAAAAGAAATTCTGAACCGATTTTAGTTTTTTAGTTTGTTTTAGTTTTGTTTATTATTAGAATCGAATACTACATACACTAGTGTAAAAATTAGTACAAACACATAAAATTTAAATTTACATAAATCCTCAATATGGTCATCGTTTGTTTTGAAGCCAACCAAAACCTCCCAAGTCTTCAGCAACGTCAGCATTACATAACTGTTAATTGACACTTGACAATATCTCAATAACACAATAGCAAACGTCTTCAACCAACAACTATCTGCGACGAGTTTATTTAAAACCTAGCTCTCAAAATGTGAGGGCTAACAAGACTAACAAAGATAAGGTGAGCTAAGTCTGAATGGATGCCTAATTAGCAAGAACCCGATAGAAATATTTATCGAGGTCTCGTTATAACGTTGACAATGTTATATAAATTACTAAATGTATAAAATATATAAATATTTTAATATACAACTATAACAAAATATATATTATACTTGTGCTTATGTTTTTCTGCACTGTCCCTTTTTGTCCTGTCGTCCTAACACTATTTCTATTTTCCCACTTACCCCATGTAAGCCCAGGCACATCTAGGTTACATAGACTGGAAGGACCTCTTTTATAGATACAAAGTCTCTCACACGATTTTATTAGATTTTAGTGTTTAACAATTATAAGCTAGGTACGTTCATTAAATCATATTTGGCAAAAATAAGCATATGCTTTGATTTTTCGAACTAACATTACATGGACAAAACATTCCTACGCGTTCGATGACGACATGTTTTCCTACACTTTTGTAACTGCAACATTAAATATTTATTACTCTTATAATCATCTTAATAAATATATTATAAAAAATATATATAATAACTACTCTGAGGTTTTTTAACTAGATATATTGCAAATTAATCAATTAAGAACAATTTTAATGGAGCGGAACTATTTATTATAACTCGTTCGTTCATCGGGTGTGTTATTATGCGATCTCAAAATGTATTCAGTGATTAAGACACGTTATGCCGGTGAAAATGTAGGCAGGAAATGTGAGTCGGAAATTACATCGAAAGACGTGCTTGCCTGTTATCGCTACTTCAAACAAATTCAATTTAAACTTTCCTCATTTGAGTGGGCTAGTGGTAATACAAAAGAATACATTAACCATTTCTACGCTATTTTATCTACACTAATATTAATGTATACTAATGATGCAGAATTAATTTGTTTGTTTGTTTGAACGCGCTAATCTCAGAAACTACTAATAATCCGATTTGAAAAATTCTTTTTACATTAGATAGCCCGTTTATTGAGATTGTTCTATATACTATATAATATATAGCCTATCTATTCCATACTAACCGTCAAAACGTACCTAGGGACGAACTCGAACGAGTTACTCTATATTTTGTTGTGTGCCTTTTTTAACCGACTTGAAAAAAGGACGAGGTTCTCAATTCGTCGGAATCTTTTTTTTACTTAATCAATCTTTGTGCGACAAAAAAGAAATCAATCCAATTTTAAATTTGAAACAAATAATATTAAGCTAACGAAAAATCATCTTCAAATAACGAAAAAACGTTTGCTAATTAGAATTCACTGAACATTCAGTATCCAACAGAAACAATTCGGCAAATTAAATACCACTTTTACTTAATGTTATACTTTACATCACGTCACTATAAATGCAAATTGTGATGCACTCTCACTGACAACTGTTCGAGCATATATCGCAAACTGATACGGGAGCCATGCGGTACCCGTTAGATTCGCTTCAACGATCATACATCACCGCACCCATAATATGGACTTGATTGACCTCGGCCAAATACTCCAATTCTCTTATTTCAGTAAATTATTCCTAACATCTGTTATATACTATATACATATAATAAAATTCTAACTGAATCGAATCTGTACAATAAATATTTTTTTGGAAAATCTTATTGAAATAAAATAAAAATAAATAAATAAATCTCTGAGAAATCTATACGAACCGTTAAAACGTATCTAGGAATAAATCCAAGCGGAGCGAGGGTGAGTCGCTAATACAGTATATATATAGTATAACCTAGTATCAAAATTGAAAGAATATTTTATTCAAACAGACTACAACCACTATAAACGGATAAAATAAATAACCTAAAATTAATATCGATTATTTGCTCTACCAGACAAAAAATTGACATTATTTTCTCATTCACAAGTGATATGGAACTCTTGTTTCTATGTCCAGTAGGTCAAAACAAACTACAAATTAGTTATATATCAAAAAATAAAATATTAGCACTATTCTCAAATTGAAATGACCACAGACCAACAATAACAGGATTTAGAGAAAATTTCAATGTAAAGATTTAATAACTTGACTAACTTTTGACATTGTCATATTTGTTTAAAAAAAAATCGGTTGTAGATTGGAGCACATGCTAATGTGATTGCTTACACGAATGCAGGTTCCGCAAGACACGCTTCAACGAGCGTAATGGTTTTACGTCTTTATTGCGACCTTGGTAAGATCGATCATTGTATCCAAATACGTGTGTACCTAATTTATACTGCTATTTATGCCGGATGAAGCGGGTTCGATTTCTCTAAAATGCTATATTCGTGCATATTCACTATATTTTACTATTTTAAAATAAAAAAATAATGCTTTATTACTATAAAATTAAGAATAGGTATGAGTTATTGAAATAATTGAAGGGTCATTACTCATAACAATAATATTAAGTTTTACATAATCTTCCTACTATATTAGAGCTTTAAGCTCCATTTTATTAATTACTCAGCATTAAATTTTATAAGCCAAATGTAGGTACCTATAACCAAATGCTAATTAATTCTTCAGATAGACACTTCTGCAATATAACTTTAAAAAGCTTTTAAATAGTAATCCAACTATAGATTGCAAAATGTAGTTAAGCTACATGTTTGATGCGCTCCAGCGACCACCACGGCACCTTTACTCGTGGCCTTGAAGTCAACCACACTGCGAGTTGAGAATTGAAATTCTTTAAGTAAAATTCTTATTTATTAGTAAAATATTAAAGAGACATTCTAAATTATATACAGATACGTTCTAAATAATATAAACCTAAAGATAAAACAGAAACATTATATGTTCAAAACAAATTGAAAAATTAGAAATATTATTTAAACTATTTTGATTTTATTCAGAAATCTTAAAAAACTGAAGATTAATAATGGATTTATTATAACAACGGATATACGTATTACTATGCATAGAGCCCACTCATTAAGCTATTTCCCGATGCATATATGAAGCATTTCCCACGGGATATTAATATATTTTAATAATTTATACAGCAGTTAGAGCCCGAGTGAAATTAAAGCGAGTCACTGCTCAGTACTCACTAGTCTATCCAAATAAATAAAATTTAAGAGTCTATTTGTAATGTATAAATAACAGCTTTTACTAAATGCATATGAAAATATATGTAATATGGAACTTACCTATAACAAAAAAAATAATATCTGTCTGTTTGTACCTACTAATCTCCGAAACGGCTGGACCGATTTTGACAGGACTTTCGCTGGCAAATAGATGATAATATAAAGAATAATTTAGGTTACTTTTATTTTAGAAAAAGAATTAGGCAAGCGAGGGTAAGTTAATAATACATATGTTTGTCATAAATATAGGTAACAGCATTTTTCGCATAACTGTTCTAATTAATCAAATCCTGTACACGTAGATTCGTAAGCAGTGCAGACGATAATTGTCCTAATAACAGGAATTTAGGTTGCCTTTATGATCTAATTTACCTTGTATATTATCTTATGCAAAGCTTATCACAAGATGTGTCATACTATCATATAGCGAGACGATATTTAATGTTCCTTTTTTTTACTTTACACTGATATAAGTGAGTGAATGCTAGGTAATAATAGTACGAAAATCCATACTTAATATTATAAATGTGAAAGAGTGTTTATCTGTTTGTCCTCCTCTCACGTCAAAACAGAATGACGGATTGGCGTGATTTTTTCGTGTGGAGATAATTGGAGAGCTGCATCAAATACAATCCACAACAACTCATTATACCTATACCTATATATATATATATATATATATATATATATATATATATATATATATATATATATAAAGCGATCGAAGTGAGGGTGAGTCGCTAGTATCTAATAAATTAATGATGGTATAAATTATTATTGAAGTTAATGTAACACCATTTTATATTAAAAAGTACTGCTTTTTTTCAATTTTCTAGATCATTTTATATTATTAATAACAAATAAGTAAATTATAAAAACAAAATGATAGATTATAATTAAGTACCTAGTTATACTTATACCTAAGTAGGTACCTACGTACGTACATAAAAACAAATCGTTACTGTCTTCTTTCGTACATAATGTATGCAGCATGGTCTATTGTATTTTCTTAACACAGACTTTTTATTCTATATAGATAAAATATTAGTTCATTCACAAGTCTTATTCACGGCTTAATAAGATACCATCAGTATTCACTTAAAAGCATTCTGAATCTCATGGTGACTCGACGCACGAAGGCGATCTCGTGGGCGAGTTCAATTTGATAGAAAGTAAAAGCCGTAAAAGTTCTTCCAAATTAGTAACTTAAACAAATGTATATTATGAGTTTAGTGAATATTGTTTAGTAATGTTAAAATCTATCTATATGTAATTCTTTAGAAGCAAAATTAGCTTTACACGCAAAGTTTGATTAACCGAATTACACAAAGTATGCAGATAAGGTTCAAGTAGATTACAAATCGCTATATTATCGCTATATTACGTTTAAAGTTCAATCAGTATTTGTGTAGCAATATTTTTATTCCTACATCTAAACTAACGATATCTCAATTAAAATTTAAAACCAAACAAATTCTCATAAAATGTAAAAAAGAATAAACATCAAAAGAAGAAAACACTACTGTTTTTCATCAACAAAAGTTATAGTTGGAATGATAGAAATATACTGTTTCAATGAATGTATATAATATGTATGTATCTTTGCGAGACGCAAGCATTCCGCGCCGCTGCCGTGCGAGCCCGAGACCGCTTGATTTCTCTACGATAAAAAACATCTCGACAACACACGTCTCAATATGGGGACACTGGTTGCTCCCATTTACTTTAGACTTTTTATTATTGTTAAAGAACTACTCATAAGTAGCAATGTCTCATGATTAAACAATGAGCATGTGCAATAAGCGTCAATTTTAGCTTAATTAATCATTAATTAATTAATTAATTAATTATTAATTAAAAATCGCCCTCTGTATCAATAATAATGACTATTTCAATAAGATTTTCCAAAAAATAATAAATGTACAGATTCAACTCAGAATTTTATTATATCTATAGTTAAGAGGCATATAATAGTCGTTTGTCATATTGACATTTATGTTATATATAGACCTTATTAGACTAGTTTGGCCTAAAGAGCTCGTTAAGAAATTATTCGATACACGAATGCTTTTTAAACCAGTTAAAGCAAAATTTTTAAAAAAGTAAAGGAATATAAAGACTGTTTCCTACACAAATATTGTACATATTAAATTAATTAGTCATGTCTCACGTTCTTTACAGTTATAGGTAATATTTACATTTAACACATAAAAATTAATATTTATTGTCATTTAAGACGAATACGGTGGTCTTAAAGCACATTATATTTTAAAGACATACTGATAACACTCATATAGATAACTAGCGACTCACTTTCGCCCTTTGGTTCGTCCCTAGTTTGCTTCCCCATACAAACTTTCATCCCCATTTTCAACGCCTGAAGGGATGATTTCCGGGATAAAAGGTATCCTATTTTCTTCCCAGGGTCTCAAACTATTTTCTTACCAAATTTTATCTAAATCGGTTCAGTAGTTTCGGAACCTATTCGGTACAAGCAAACAAATCTTTCCTCTTTATAATATTAGTAAATAATAAGTAGGTACCTGGGCGACTTACATTAGCTCAGCGTATTCTATAATACTTTTTCAGAAAAGACACCTATATAGATAAACTTAAAAAACAAAACCTTATCAAAATTCCAAAAACTTGTTATTAATAGTTTACTAAATCAAGTCTACACAGAGATCAAATCACAAAACGACAGGTAGGTGTATTATGAAACCATGAATGCATAATCCTGACTGCATTATGCGACGTGTTATCAGCCTCGGCGACATGGCGTCGCGTCATTCATCTAATTCTGTTGCGAGTTGCGACCAACTGTCCATCACATACGAGGCTGTATGTAGACTATTGATATGATTAACTTGATGACACATAGTTACTATATTAGATTTTTAAATTCATTTTTACGATAGTATATAAGAATAAAGTACATATTAGAAATTGTTTATTATGCCTATCTCCTTGTTCAGAAGAAATCTCGTATATGTATAACTAACGGCTCACCCTCGCTTCTCTCGGGTTCGCCTCTAGGAAAACATAAACAAACCTATCCCACGGGAACCGTACATTTTTCCGGGATAAAAAGTAGCCTATGCGTTATTCCAGACTATAATCTATCTCTGTGCTAAATTTCATCCAGATCCGTTCAGCCGTTTTGGCGTGAAAGAGTAACAAACATCCATACATCCTCATACACAAACTTTCACATTAAACAAAAAGCAATTATTCCACCTTTAGGAGTGGAATAGGGGAAACCCCTTTAGTATACATATATTCCTTCCTATTCATTAAAAAAAACTATGAACCTAATAAAATCAATTTAAACTTGACCTTTGCCAATGTTTATATCGCGTTATATACCTACAACGTATTTACCTCATCTTTTATGAACCCACTAAAAAAACTACTTAATTTAACTATTTGTATAATTAAAATTAAATCTTACAGAATTTTCCATACAAAGATTTTGGAAAACAAAGGTGCATGGATTTACAATTTACGTACCTACCTACCTACTATGTATTAAATTACAACGACGTGCTAAGTGCTAACAGCCTCTATGACATCATGTCAATATTGTTTCAGTCAAATAGATTTATCATCTACTAGCGACTCAACCTCGCTCCGCTCGGCTTCGTCCTTGCTTACGTTTTAACGTTTAGTGTAGATTTCTCAGAGATGAGATATTTTCACGCAGTTAAAAGTATCCTATATGTTGACCCGGATAACCAGCTATCATCATACCAAATTTCATCTAAATCCCTCTAGTGGTTTTTCCGTGGTACGGTCACAGACAGACAGACAAAAATTATAAAACTATAGATTCAACCTCTGTATCGATAATAATATCTATTTAAATAAGATTTTCCAAAAAATATTTAACGTACAGATTCGGCTTAGTTACAATTTTATTATATGTATAGATTTATATTTATATGTATGCATGTTAAGCAAATGACATTAAATAATGACTACGCGACGCGATTTTAAAATAATGGGTTAGTATTCTTTAAGACAACATTGTGTACATAACATGACATTGCTTACTACTAGCCTGTTCGGTATGGTCTAATATTAAAAAAAATAAACATAACTATATGGTGTAGTTAGAATTATCCGCGACTCTACATTTAATTTAAACATAACGAATTTTCATACAAACTTACAACCCCTTTCTGTCCTTTTAGGGGTTGAATTCCCAAAAACCATCTCTTTACGGATACCTACACCTTATGGGGAATCTACGTACTAAATTTCAATTTTGTAGCATTATTCATACTTGCTGAATTGTAATTAATCAGTTGGCAATTGGTTATTTGCTTTTTACGTTAAAGATTTTTCTAGAAGACAACGAAACGTTAAACCTAGAGAAATGCCATACTATACACATTGCACACAATCGACTTTACGCAACCAGCTAACGGCATAGAAGCGCGTAAACCATAACCCATCTGTCCAGTAATCCCGTTAAATCATTCATCAATCAAGTCTCGCTAATCTTAGCTTGGGAATTTCATCTACACTAATATGTATTAGTACCTGGGCGATCGAGCTTCGTACGGCGTTTTGTAAAATCGTGCTTTTTTTTTCAGAAAGAATGTAATAATTGCGTTTTTTTTTCCAAAAAAAAAAAACGATTAAATCGTTAAAGCCGTTTCCGAGATACACGAAATACATTTATATAAACATATTATGAACAATAATTGCTCGTTTAATATAATAAGATAAAGAGATTGTTTGTTTTTTGTTATAACTACTACTCAGATTTTTAGCCGATTTATTGGGAAAGCCTATAAGGCTATTGACGTATCTGCCCTGCAGGCGGAACCACTGGTAAAAACTATAATGTATTATTTAAACTGTAATGTATTAAATGTTACTATAAGCTTTTCAAATCGTAATAAAAATAAAAGCTTATAAATAAAGCTGGTAATACAAGCAAGCACTAGCATTAACAATCGACAATAATAAAGAACAATGGTTCATTTTTGACCGAATCCAAAATAGAAGAGGTAGCTACCCAATTTGGATTAACTTGTGTGTGTATGTTATGCAATATTTTCTTCACCACACCGTAAGGCAATTTTCAATTTTTTTTATTAATGAACAGGTTATATATTACACAACTCAAGGGTAGCCCATTCTACGTTTCAATCCTTAATAAATTACTTTTAAAGTGGTTTTGCAGTTTTGGTTTCTAGTTAAAAATGAATTATTAGAATAAATATTGATGACTCAAGCAAGTTAATTTTTTTAGGTAGACAATGTTATTTTATCAATCCAAAGATTCTCACTAATAGAGCATTTTGTATTACCGTCCGAGGTTGCGGGATTATTTGTAGCTCGGGGTTAATATTTTATATCGACCATAAAGTATTTGCGGACATGCACCCAGCTTATCTCATTTTCAGATACCTTAGACACAGGACAATGCACTGGGAAGGACGATTAATTATTTATGTAAATTAAATTAGAATACAGTATTACAATCGATCAAAACGTACTTTTTTGATCGATGAGTATTACTTGATTTCTTTATAAATTACTAGCAACTTAGCAGTAACAAACATACTTACTTACAAACGTATATAGGTACAAACTTACGCAATTATAATAGTAACCCGATTCCTTTATTACATAGGTCATATGTATATATGTATATATATTATATACAAATATTATAAAGCTAAAAAAATGTTTTTATCGCATTCTCTAGACGATCGATTTTTTGAGACTAGCACGCATATTACAAAAATGAAAAAAGCTTTTTGCATTTTATCGCCTATTTAACAAGGTTATATTAAAATTACACTACAATTCTTAGAAGCGGAGCAATTATACACAAATAAAATACGCGAGCAGAAGCCGCTTAAAAAAAGCTAGTTATTTATATATGTCATTAACCGTTTCCGTTAGTAAGCACAGTATTTTGAACTTTAAAGTTTTAAACACCCGACCCGAAGCTTCCATTCACGATGCACAAGTTTAGTCATAAAATATTTTTAAGGAGAGGACAACTGTCAATATATAGACATAAACGAGAAGTTGTTCAGTTAATAAAGCCCGTTTTGTCTGTGAAAGTTGTTATCAATTTGTAATGATAAATTGTGATTGATGAATGATGATACAATAAAAAATAAACCCTAACACCTTTAAATTCTTTTAAAATATATATTTAAAATATGTAAACTTTAAAACTATGGAAATATGCTTAAAAATAGAACATGTTATCATGAAAACGTTACTAAATATTTACTCCAATTAGGTACATGGTTATTGATAACTACTACATATATCGTATTTTTAAACTTAAAAGTATAGATAAGACAATTTCATAAGCTAAATGTTTTGCAACTTATGGTGTATCCCATGACTCGTAAGCAAAACGCTTTCTGTACGTACCATCAATGCGGAAGAACGTGTCACATATCGCCATCGAGAAACAGTTACACGGTAGGATGTAAGAGTATGTCATGAATAATGAAATACTGTCTGTTCTTTTTGAAACATCTGACCATTTGTTTACTCTATAATGCAAGCTTTGTTGAGTATGTTAAGTAAACATACGGTAATTTCGATTTCTCTTTTATATTACGTTTTTTTATCATTTTAATATCATATTTAACTACAGATTTAGATATTTAGAGTTAGATACGTGCGTACATTAAATATATGAAAATTATTTAATGAAAAGTCTATTGCCGTCGTCGTTTTTCATAATTACTTATTTTATTTATTACTTTTTCATAATAACTTTAAACTGTCACCGAACAGACTTAATCTTACCAAAAAATTATTTTATAACATATTTTTATATAAATAACTAGCGACTCCGAGGGTTCGTCCCTAGACAAAAACAAATCTATCCCACGGGAACCGTACTTTTCTCCGGGATGATATATACCCTAAAGCCTTCCTCGATAAATAGGCTATTCAACACAAAAAGAATTTTTCAATTCCAACCAGTAGTTCCTGAAATTAGCGCGTTCAACCAAACAAACAAACTCTTCAGTTTTATAATATTAAGTATAAATTAGCTATCATGTCAATATTATCGATCTAGTTTATAATTCTACAGATATCTCTTAAACAGGATATAATTAGACGAAACGCGTGATAGTGTAAGTTAACACAAGCATCAATAGCACCGTCTGTCAAAACATCAATTTCCGGCCGTAAACATATCCTTGTGTCTACTTTAGACAACAATTTATCTCACGTACATATGCATAATATATGCACAATACCAAGGCAGTACAATGTTATTAGGTATATTAATTTACTAGTAGTTCTGCGAAGAGTAGACCTCGCGAGTACAAACTTTTTTGCAACAATTAATATGCTAAAGTTATGTGAGCAATTTGCTGTATTTTGAGGAGCTATTCTGGTCTGCCGAAGATCCTCATCAGATCTTCACCAAAATCATTCTCCACCAACGTAAAATACGATCTGATGAAGAGTACCAACTAACTCGCCGAGAAAAACTAATTTTGCCACACTTGAAGCAAAGATACTTCGCTCGCTTGGTCAATCTATACTAATATTACTAGCGACTCACCCTCGCTTCGCTTGGGTTCGTCCCTAGGTTGCTTCCCAAAACAAAATAAATTAATTAATTAGGTTTTAATTATTTTTCGTGGGACCCTATTTTTTCTAAAATAAACGTAGCCTAAGTTACTCCTTATTACATCAGCTATCTGCCAGTGAAAATTCCGTCAAGATCAGTCCAGCCATTTCAGAGATTAGCCGAAACAAACAAACAGACAGACAGAGAAAAAGAAGACAGACAAAAATTGTAAAAAATGTTGTTTTGGTACACATACCGTGTATACAATATACATCCATATGCATTTAGTAAAAAGCGGTTATTTTAATATTACAAACAGACACTCCAATTTTATTTATCTGTGTAGATGTATAGATAAAGAGGCAGAGTTTGTTTGTTTGTTTGTTTGATTGAACGCGCTAATTTCAGGAACTACTAAGCCGATTCGAAAAATTCTTTTTGCACTAGATAGCCCGTTTATTGAGGAAGGCTATAGGTAATAGGATATATATCGTCCCGAAAAAATGTACAGTTCCGTGGGATAGATTTCTTTTGCCTAGGGACGAACCTGAAGCGAAGCGATGGTGAGTCGCTAGTAAATAAGGAAACAGACAAACTAACAACACATTATATTTATATCTCACTTACTTTAATAATAAGAATATCATTAATACGGAAATATTTTTAAATCATAATTGTACTTTCTAACAATATAGATAAAATAAACATTTAGTAATTTTTTGACAAAAGAATAATGAAATCTATCAATGTAGGCTCTAATGTAAGCCAGTTTCGATAAGATACGACGTTCATCCTCTGAGGCAATATAATCACTAATAAGGAACAAGTTATTGTAATGTAACTTAATTGCTTATAGCCTAGACCTTATTAAATCTAGAAACTTCGTTTAATTCAATAAAATATTATTGGTTCAAATAATAAGGGAACTTTTCTGTTACCTAGTGGGATTTTCTCTTATCATTGTTACTCACATACAATATATATAACTCAAAAATTAAACTACAAAAGTCAATATTTCAGTTTCAGTAGTTATTTCTATTGCATACTAGCGGCTGACCGTCTGGTGTCCGGTTCGCCTCTAGAAAAACAAAAAACAAATCTATCCCACGGGAACCTTAATTTTTCTGGGATAAAATGTAGCCTATGTGCTATTGTAATGTATGAGCTAAATTATTATAAAGTTTCATTAAAACCGTTCAGTAGTTTTTGCGTGAAAGAGTAACAAACATCCATACATCTTCTTCTCTCTTTTTATCTTCTTTTCTCAAACTTTCTCATTTGTTTATTAAGTATAGATTATAGACTAAGTTTTTGCCTTGGCTTCGCTCAAACCCTAAAATAGGTACTTATATACTTAAGTTATTTGTGTACGCATCTCTTATTTTTAAACTGGTAATATTTTCATGGCATTGATTTCTGTATAGAATATCTACCGGTCAAAATTTAACTATCTAGCGATTTATAACATAAAAGAAATTTAAAAAGGAGGAAAGACGAATTAAAAATTCTCTCATGACCATCGTTTTAATTACGTGAGTTTTTACAACTAACGTCTCAAATAGCTAAGTAAAGTTAGTGTGAAATGTTCATCAACGTCTATGAATTGTTAGGAAGAATTAGTGTCATGACATCACCCCGAGTAATTGTCTGACACACACATAGACGAAGTGTCATAGGTTCGCGCTTATCGACAGTAGTCATTGCGTGTTCGTTTTGAAAACTTTGAACTAGGTTTTAAAATATTAGCTCTTCGTTATAACTTCCTTATGATATATCTATACAGATAAATAAAATTGGAGTGTCTGTTTGTAATATTAAAATAACCGTTTTTTACTAAATGCATATGGATGTATACGCGGTACGTATACCAAAACAACATTTTTTACAATTTTTGTCTGTCTGTTTGTCTGTTTGTTCCGGCTAATCTCTGAAATGGCTGAACCGATTTTGACGGGACTTTCACTGGCAGATAGCTGATGTAATAAGGAGTAACTTAGGCTACTGTTGTTTTAGAAAAAAAAAATAGGATCTCACGAAAAAAAAATTAAAACCAAATTAATTGATTAATTTTGTTTTGAGAAGCAACCTAGGGATGAACCCGAGTGAAGCGAAGGTGAGTCGCTAGTTTGAAATAATTACATTAAAATATACTTTATTAAGTTATTAGCTACTGAACATAAAGCGAACGATCGCTTCAAAAACTGATTTAATGGTCATTAAGTAAAAGGTTTACTTACTAAAATTATATTCAAGCTACTCTTATACAAGTACAGTTTATTATTAAAAGGCAAAGCTTATCAATATCGGTAGTACAAATGAAAAAGTACGATTGTTTGTTTGTTCTATTACCCAGTAATACAATAAATATACGTATTTTTAACATAATGTACATAGCCAAAATAACTTTGCTACGTTTTAATCGAACACTTTCCATGGAACATTAGACACGCGGTGTTTTACGGACACCAGAGAAAGAGCGCGTTGCTACTTTTTTTTATAAAACGATTGCAATCATAACTAATGTCGGAAGTTTTATAAATAATGAACATTTCGCTAATAAATAATTAAGATTAAAACAAATCCTACATACAACGATATGTCACGCCCCAATTGTGCTAAAGAAAGCAACACGAAATCTTAGACATCTCAGTTTTCAGTAGATCAAGTTAGCAATGCATAATAAAGTTACATGTTGCTAGCTTGTTTAGAATATTATGTAATAGGATCATACTCTTGTTTCACTTTCAATTCAATTTAAAATAGTACTTTTTGCGTATGCGCTTGCGCCGATCATTTGACATATTGAAATTTTTATATCATGATTTTTTTAATCCATTCTCAGAATATCTCCTTAGATTAAGAGATAGTGTTATCATCTTGCTGAACTAATTTTGATAAAACATATTTCACATAACTGAGATTATATTTGGCAAATGCTTTTTACATGGTTATACATCTCAATCTGTTTTACAAGTACATCAGAACTTAGAAAAATAGCTTTTTAGAGTTCTATACCATATAGGCTAAAATGGAACCTTTCATCATGTCTGTCTTTCAGTCGACGAACACGACAAGATTATTGGACAGTAGAGCACAAGAGAATATTGGAGTTATATTTAATTATGGCAAGCGATATCAATAACTCAAGAGATGAATAAATAAATTTAGCCAAGTAGCAGAAGTATATATGCTCCTATAGTTGGACACAGCTTATTTATCTTTATGAGTAAATAAATAATTATATAATATAGTTGTAATAATGTATATATAAATACATAGTGCATATTTAATGACAATTTAAGAAACCAAAGGTTTAACCTGTCAACGACCACTGAGCCACCTGTGGTCCAGTTAACAATTAATTTCTTAGAAATTAACCAGGATGTGTTAAGATTTTTTTTTTGTGCAATGAGTAAAAAATAGGGCGATTCCTCTTTTAAATATAAAATTTAAAGCTGTAGTAGGACAAAGTTATAAACTTGTTAAAAAACGAAAATATAATCTATTCATTTTTTTTGAATTCTGTGATTTGATGACTTAATTTATTTTATTATAGTAAAAATAGTAATAGTAAAAGTATTAAATTTATGTTGGTTTATACAATTATAGTTATATTTTAATGTTATAAAAAGATTTTAATATTAACAATAAGATTTAGTTAAGACTCTTTAAAGTCAATTATTAAACCGCTCTTTGTAATTATGCTCTATTCAGTGTTGAGGTCATTGACTGAAATGCTTCAATGTTATGAATATGATATAATAAAATATATATAAATAATACCTACAAACATTCTGTTGATGTGTTTCTTAAATATTTTTATTAGTTAAAGTACATATTGTATGAGAGAAAGACTTTGTATAACATGTTAAATTTAATTTAAAAAATTAGATTTTTTTTATTTAATATGTTATTTCTCAATAAAATAAATTAATTGTATTAATAAATATTATAATTATATATTATAAATTATTGGATTATTTAAAAACTATAAAAGTATAAGAGAAAAGTCTTCGCAATTTTATCAAGTGTGTGTACAGTGTCAGATAAGATAATGTTACACTACATTACTTAAATGTGAAGGAAAAAATGTTCTCACTACGTAATTTTTAAGGCACGATACTAAATTGCATCATAATTGGAATCAAATACTGCTGTCAAGGTCTTACTTTACTTAAGCATTAAGCAATGAATACTTAAGAGACTGGCGCCCGTGAAGAGCCGCCTTTGCCTAATACATACCTACAGAACTCGGCTCCATTTTCTCACGCGATTATCTCACACAAGTGATCTGTTTTCAATCAAGTTTATGTGATGATACCAACTTTCTTAGACATGACAACACACACACCGCCACTCCCAACTAAAAACTTTGTTCAAACTTTGAAAACACCACAAAACTTTTTATAAACTTCTCGCAGCTGAAGTAACAGCACTTATATATTTATTTGCAACACTTTTTCAACTTTTACGTATAAGTTGTGTTAAAAAAGTAACAAAAAAACACTAAGACCATTATCACGGACAGTAGCGAAACCAAACTACAAACAACTTCAAACAATATGACAAGAAGGCAGCGGCTGAGCGGCCGCGGCGCAGACGACGTGCGGCTTGCCACAGATAATAAACTACAAAACATCATGTCACAGAATAGATAATATCAGCGTTTTACCTACCAATAAAACGCTTATTAAGCGATAACCTTATTTGAAGCCTAAATTAAATATTTGAGAGAGGCTTAACTTGATTTCCGGTAACGCGTCAGTCTTTTCTCGAATTCTCATTGGTCGTCCCCCACCATTTTAGTTCCCTCATTGTACACCAGGTAGCGCTGCGCTCAGAAGATGGCAAGTGTCAGCGCCTTGCCTCATTGGATCTCAAATATAATATACAAACTTCTTTCCACCAGGCAGAATTGATATAATAGGCTTCAAATAAGGTTATCGCTTAATAAGCGTTTTATTGGTAGGTAAAACGCTGATATTAAGCTTTGAACCGTTATTTGAAGCCTAAATTAAATATTTGAGATCTGTCTGTTATCGCCTGGTGTACATTAAAAGCCAATGTGATGATACTATGTTAAACAACTAGGATAATTTTAAAATTACCAACAGTAGCTAAATATGTAAGTACTAAGTGAAGTGAAAGGTGACATAGGTTAATGAGGAACAACCATGTATTTTTATCAATTTAATATGAATAAATGAACTTTAATCACCACATACTTTATAGTATAATTATTACTATGTAATACTTATTATCCTTATAATCACAATTTAATAACAATAATTCAATATGAACTTTTCAAATGAAACATTTTATTTCATGTGTAGCCATAGTTATATTAAACTAATCAAATTGTTAAATAAATAAACTCAAATTTGAAACAATGTCTAAAATCAATCGAGCATAGGGGTAAATAATTGTAATACAGATTTAGAGCTAGATGGTAATGAAGAACTTTGAATTTCTCTGCAGTAATATTTTAGAAAAGTATTTCCTGATCTCCAATTCCCTCGTGCAAGTATGTCGTCTAACGAACAATTTTGAATCCAATTCTTTGAAGCAACAGCGGGTCGACAACTACCTGGGCTAGCCTTGATACCTGCTTGATATAAAATCTTTTTAATCCAATTACCAATGTTAGTACTGGAAGCTTCTTTTGGTTGACCACATATTGTTAAGAATAGGCTTGTCTTTTTGCAGATTGCACGCCTAGACTGAGACAACTCAATAACTTTCTGTATCCAAAAATATGGATCTAGGGATTGATTATCTTTGTTTCTCAAAATACGCCATCCTGACTGTCTATTACATACTGTGTCAGTTTTGGATCCAAATTTAGGCCAGAAAATTATTGATTCGTCCTTTATAAAGCAATTATTGTCTTTAATATCCAGTAATGTAAGATCATGTACACGACGGCCAGAGCATAATAACAATAACACAGCTGCACGCGCAGAACATTCAAATAAATTATTCGTGTTTGGCAAGTTATTTTGTAACCAATCTGTCAGTACGTCTGTATCCCATATTGGAGCTTTCGTTTTATTATTTACGGATTGACTATTACAAATAGCTTTTAAGGCTTGTTTTACCAACACATGTGAACTCAAACGGGATTCTGCATTTGGGTTGCATAAAACTGAAACAGCAGATTTATAGACTAAAATTGTTTTATACGCTAGCCCTTGTATTTGGTATAGGTCTATAAGGTACCTAGCAAAGTCAGCTCCAGTGGGATGATTGATGGAGACAAAGTTTGCCTTTGCCCACGTGCACCATTTTTGCCATGCTACTTTATAGGTAGTTAAAGTAGAATCCCGCCAACTCTTTTGTAAAAATTGTTTATGCCTATCCGACCATCCTTTTAGACATTCCGTCCACCCCCACATCTCCATACCTCTAAATACATGTCTGTTGTCAGTGGAGGTGGTTGATTCGTTACCGTGTCGATCAGAACTTGGCCCAAGTTCAGTATTGTGAAAGGAGGATTCAGAGCGCGACTCTTCAGGTCTGGCCTCCAAAATACCTTGGTCCATCTCGGTGCTACAACCAAATATATTCCCGTTGCCGAGTTGAGGTGCTGTAATACCCGGGGAATTAGAAATGGAGGCGGGAATACCCATGCTAGGGGGAAGTGCCATTCCTGACTGAATGCGTCGTAAAGATGTGCCTTTCGATCTCTCACGTTCAGCGTACCGTAAACTGGGACAACGTGAGCTGTCGCTGAGGCAAACAGGTCTATTACTGGAAGGCCCCATCTCGCAAAAATTATGGACGTAACTTTGGGTAGAAGGTGCCATTCTGGTGGACGAATTGAACGTGACAACCGATCGGCTTCTCCGTTGTAGCGGCCTGGAATGTAATGGGATTCTATGTGAATATTGAACCGATCCAATAAACTGAAAATTTTGTAAGTAATTTCCATCAAAGGCCCCGACTTCGTACCCCCTTCGTTTCGTAAGTACGCCACTACTGTTCGGTTGTCGCTCTGTATTAGCATCGAAGATCCCACTAGGTGCGGACAATGATCTTTTAATGCGTACCATACAGCTCGCATTTCTCTTTGATTGGAATGTAAACGCCCTTCCTCTAGTGTCCATAGACCCGACAGCCTCAGATTGTTCAGCTGAGCTCCCCATCCTACTTCTGAGGCGTCTGTAACCAGGTAATGTGTGATGGGAGGGAAATGGAGGAGCGAGGGCCGAGTCAGGTTGATTTTCCACCAATTCAACTCCTTCAAGGCAGCGGTTGGTATTGGAAATTGCAGACGAGGATCGCAACGCAGTAACTGCTGGCAATGTTTCAGGAGGGCTCGATGATGTAAACGTCCCCTGTATACTGGAAAACTGGCAAAATTTATTGACCCCACTAAGCTTTGAATTTCTTTTAGATTGGCCCTTTTTCTTTCTAACAATGTCAAAATCTTTGCTTGAAGATCCCTGCACTTCTTTATCGGTAGACTTTTTAGATTTGCATGAGTATCCCAAACGATTCCCAGATATTGTACATTGGTTTGTGGTACTAGGACCGACTTTTGAAAATTTATTTGCCAACCTAGTTTCTGTAGAATGCTCAGAGCATCCCGAACCTGTTGCTTTAGGAGCAGAGGATCTTGGCAAGCTAATAGATAGTCGTCTAAGTACACCACAGTTCGAATTCCTTTCCCCCGAAGAACTTGTGCCACCCAATTCGTTAGAGATGCGAAAATTTTTGGTGCACATGCTAGGCCGAAAGGTAGACACGTCATTTGCCATAGATGACCTTTGTAAATGACTCTGAGAAAGCATCGATGTGCTTTGGACACAGGTAGGTGGAAGTAGGCATTGGATAAATCTATCTTGGCTAACCAATCCCCTGGTTGCAAAAAGTTCACTATTTTGTGTACATTTATGAGTCTGAATTTGCCTACAAACACATAATTGTTTAGGCTTTTTAAATTGAATATTGGACGCATGGACCCGTCGCCCTTCGGTATTAGAAATATTTGTGACACGAAACTGGGGCTGAGCGGAGCCGGCTCTATGACCCCCATATTCACTAATTGGTCTATAATTACGTCCATGCCTTTCGATACTGGAGTTTGAAAACGGTGGGAGACTAGGTCTGGTATTATTAATGGTGGCCTGGCTAAAAATGGGATGCGAAAATTCCGTATAATTTTTATTAGACCTAGAGGTGCTTGTAGGTAATTCCAATGTTCCAGGAACTCCAGTAATCGACCTGCACGGAATGGGGCAGCGTCAATATTTTCTTTTTGATCGACGTGATCCTGACTGTACAGATTGTTTACTTGATCCCCTACCTGTGTTTGAGTACATCTCTGAATTTTGAAAATTTTGTGATCCTGGTCTTTGACGAAAAGGCCTTAATTGTTGCGGTTGATTTGATCTAAAGGTTGGACGAGCGTATTCGCGTCCTTGGCCATTAACATTAAAATTATTCCAGGCACCTTGGAAAGGTGGCCTATGTATATAATCAAATTGAGGATAGTGATAATTAACTACACTAGGCATTCTCATTGCATGACTAGGTGCGACCTGAGTCTGCTGATGGGGCTGTGCTTGCGCAGCAGCTTTATTTTGTGTCGGCGCTCGGAGCGGCCAGAAAACTTTAGACATACCCCCAGATTTTTCGATAACAGTCGAGAAAGATTCTTTATTAAAAAGATTCTCACTAGTGGGAGGGATTTTACGCAAACTTGACTTTACGAAACTATCTTTTACTGAACGCAAAATACTATCACGCCTCTGTTGTACTAATTCAGCTCTGTGACCACAAGCTAACTGTAAAACATCGCTACTAATTTTTTGAAAATTTCCTTTAATAAATAATTCATTCACTTTTTCATGCAGTGATTTGGCAGTGATATTATTGCCCGAGAAACTTGCCCACTCAATTAAAGCTGTAAAAGCGCTCTGTGCGGCTTCATTTTGCATAATAAGAGCCTGTGTAATGGCAGCGAAACCGCGCTCAATAAGCGCAAGAGATGAATATTTATCATATGATTTGATTTCTTCATTAGTCTCTAAATATGTAAAACCCGGAGAAGAACAGTACTGCTTTTGCACCTCTGCATAGCGTACGTTGTTCCAATCTTCGGTATCAAAATGTTGTATTGAATTAATTAACTTTACGCGAGCCTGGGAAGACTTCTGTATTGTTGGTTCTTTCAACACAGTATTAAGAGAAAAATTGAAACTAACGGGCAATTCAGAAGTCTGCACTGACTCCTCCTCACAATTTTCACGGGAATATAGCTCACCACTAACATCTGCACTAATATCTGAATCAATATCTATGTTTTGTCCTTGGTCAGGCACATAAGCACTAGAGTGACATGTAGGTTGAATAGCAACGCTACTGTTCGCAATATAATTTTGTATACCACTTACTTGTTGAGCCAAATAATGTATGGTTTCTTCGAGACGTTTACGCCTTTTTCCACTGCGCTCCTTTGAGTATGAACGTTTCCGTTTTCGCTGTGTTTGGCAAGGAGCAGGCGCGGTTGGCAGGGCACTTGACGTGGCCCGTTGCGGCTCCTGCTGGTGAACCTCCACTGTCACCGCTTCTACGTTATGGGAACTCGAGCAAGAAGAGGAGGAATCAGATAATTCAGAAGAATCTTCACTCATACTTAAAGAAAAATGAAAAAATATTAAAAATAACGAACGATAAAATCGTTTAAAAAATTGTAGTATATTATATTATATTATATATTATAATTATAATAATTATAATAATTTATAATATTTAAAATATAAATATTTGAAACTCACTTGGAGATTTTAAACACGACTGACTGTTACGGAAAACAAATCGCCAATGAGGCAAGGCGCTGACACTTGCCATCTTCTGAGCGCAGCGCTACCTGGTGTACAATGAGGGAACTAAAATGGTGGGGGACGACCAATGAGAATTCGAGAAAAGACTGACGCGTTACCGGAAATCAAGTTAAGCCTCTCTCAAATATTTAATTTAGGCTTCAAATAACGGTTCAAAGCTTAATACAGCGTTATCAGTCGCGGTAAAAGTTCAAATTAGAATTTTCGATGTGTATTTCGACTAGATTTATACATATAACATGTTGAAAACTTTAATTAGTGCTTAGATAATCAAGTGTTTAAGGCTTGTGTAAACAATGATCTGTGTTTGGTATTAGCACCGTTTCAAACAATTAACTACCAATAATAATAACATTTATATAGGATTCCTAATATTATATGGTAAATTGATATAATACAAAACCAATATTTTCATCAACCATCAACCGTTAACCTTTAGACCAAAATATACTCATGCTGAATCTAAATTACTTTATTACTTATATTGAAAAGAGAGTTCATTAACTTGTCTGTCCTCTTACAGTGCATGTTAAGCCATCAGTAAGTCGATTAAATAAACAAAGTGAACACATTTTCTCATAATTCTTTATTTTATTTCGTGTTAGTTCTAGATTATATATAATAATTTATGATTGTCTCCATGTTTATACAATATATAAAATATAGTAAGGTATTTTTAAAAGTTGTAACTTTAAAATAATTAGTACTTACTGTGGTAAAAGTTTTTTAAATTTATTGAATTGTAAGATCTATATATACATAATCACTGTTTTAAATAGTAAATACTTACATTTGCTATGATTCAAGTGTACTTCATACGGGCCGGTTCTATACGGCGGTGCATCTCCTATTTCTACGATCCACGTGAGTTGTCGCGTGCGCATCGGCGATGGTAGTGCCATCTTGGAACTAAGTCAGTCATCACATGCACTTCACTATGCTATGAGGTATCCATATTGCACACTAGATGTCGTTTCACACATTTTTATTAAAAGAAAACACAAACACTTATAAAATTAAGATTTTTAAACTGATAGTATAGAGGTATAAGTTTAAAATTAAGTTAGTAGCACAGTCAATTTAATAATAAATGTTGAATATTTTACCATAAATTCAAAATTGCGTGTATTCGTTAAGTGGATTTTTATGGTAATAGTTATTACTAATTAATAAAACATGAACATACATACATATTGTTGTTTTTATTCTTACAATAAAAAAACAAATGAAAAATAATGTAACATATTATAAAAGCGTAGTTTATAACACGCTAACGTTATTTTAATAAGACTACTGTGGAGTTTAAAACAAGTTAGGTGATTTTGTTGTGTGTGAATTTTAATCCTAAGTTATTGCCTTCGCTTTTTGACGTTTCGTATCGGCACTGTACATTGGAATGCCATTCCGACATTTTATAGTAGGAAATTATATGTATGTAGCTACTACATAGTAATAATAATCTTAAAATCCATACATCTATACAGATAAATAAATTGGAGTGTCTGTTTGTAATATTAAAATAACCGCTTTGTACTAAATGCATATGGATGTATACACGGTACATATACCAAAACAACATTTTTTTACAATTTTTGTCAGTCTGTCTGTCTGTTTGTTTCGGCTTATCTCTGAAACGGCTGAACCGATTTTGACGGGTCTTTCACTGGCAGATAGCTGATGTAATAAGGAGTAACTTAGGCTACTTTTATTTTAGAGAAAAAAAGATAGGGTCCCACGAAAAAAAGAACTAAAAAGAAATAAAAAAAAGTTTGTTTTGGTTTGTTTGAGTCGCTAGTTATTATATTTTCGATGCATATTAAATTTACTTTATGTAATTTACTTTGAGACAAACTTCGAACGGTCGCAAGTTATTACATAATAGTAATAACCGATAGCTTATGGATAACGGGACATCCTCATTTATAGGCCATAGTCTGTTGATATGAAATATGTACATAGTAAAATACATACGTCGTTTTACATTCATGTACTTTACGTACGTAAGTGTACTTTCATGTATGTAGCTTTTAAAAATAGTTTTAACGAAAAATTTGCAAGTTACCGAAAGCTCAAAAATGTTATCTATATATTAATACGTGAAGCAAAAACTTTGTATCAATTTTTACGAAAATTGCACAGACGGAGGAGTATGAAATTTCCCACACTGATAGTTTATATAGAGAAGGAGTGCAGAATGCTATTTTTTTTAAATTATGCATAAAAATACATTAAATCAATAAAAAAAAAACATTACACACATTACTATGTATTAGACACACACGCGCATATATACTCTTTTGTTTATTGTTAAAGTCTGCGGTCAAATTGAGAAAAAATAATATTGTAATATACGCAAGACAATAAATATATAACTTAATGAATTATGGTGGATTTTCAATCACACGGCGATCACTAGCATATACCTATAGGTACAGTTAAAATTAATTGATTAAAATTTAATAGTAATTACGTTTAATTCTATCGATGAAGCATTTCATATCACAGTAATATATCAAATACCACAAGCTATGCGTTATAACATTATAACTATTGTAAGCACGCTATGTCGCGTGCACGTTGCATCTTTGGTTCCCTGCAAAAATACGGCCACTTTCGCCGACGGCGGTATGTTTAATGCCCTTCGTTTTATTTCTCCTATTTTATCTGCTATCCGGCTATTTTGAGCGCGGTTCACCTTGAGAATCCTCGGCTGAACCCGAACTACTCCTTATACTATTAGGTATATTTTAATAAAGCTTGTAAAAAATATTAATACAGCTTCTCATTTCTATACAATATATGTATTATATTTAATGTTATTAAGTAATAATTCAAAATCAAATTAAGTTATGGAATATGCATAAGTATATCCTGCCTTTCGCAGCTTAAAACTTGTGTTTTTTATTATGGTTGGTATAAAAATTTTAAATAACATCAATCAATTAAGTTTTAGTCTTGGGCATATATTGTATGAGAATTTGGGATTACCAACGTCGTCTTCATATTTCGAACGATTATATTGCAAATTATGTTTTAATATTTAAATAGTTTCAGTTAATTTATCCTTAATATAATAATTAAAATTGTAAGAGATATTTAACTATCAAGTATTTAAACGTATTTTATTTCATATGTACATTGAATAAAAGTTGGTACATATTATTTTATATTAAACTAGTAGAACCCGTGGCTTCGCTCGCGATCAAACTATGAAAAATACGGAATTTCATGCAAATATGTCCAATGAATAAAAAGTTTCATACAAACTTTTATCCCCTATTTCACCCCCTTGGGGGTTGAATTTTGAAAAATCCTTCCTTAGTGGATACCTTCGTCATATGAGGAACACGTGTGCGAAATTTCAATTTTCTAGCCTTAAGGGTTTGGACTGTGCCTTGATGTATCAGTCAATCACTTTTGCCTTTTATATATATAGATATAGATAATAAAAAAATGTAAGTAACCTTTCACTCTATCCTCGCGATGCTTAAAATATTCAACGTTACATAGTATCGTTTTTTTTATTAAAACAGAGCTACAGTGTTGTCACCTTTTGTTTTATTAAACACGTGTTGACATTTAACTAGTTATTTATTTAAAATACTTAAACTTCAAGCTTTTCATTTTTACTTCGATCAAGACTCTACTTTCTACCGTATCTGCTTATATTGATTGCAACACCCAAAGATTATGAAAAGGCTTCTAATATTTCCAAGATATGTATGTATGTTCTTTCATATATACAGTTCAAAACAGCAGAAATGAATGAATCTGCATGCAAAAATAAAAGAAACTGGAAAATTGAGGCATCATTATGAATTTATTTCATGTATATGTAGAGACCACAAGACAAATCTCCTTGAAAAAGTAATTGTAGGCAAAATGAGTTCCACAAAAAGCTGAATTACGTTTTAACAATTGTATTTATTTATTAATTCACAAATTCAAACTACAAAATATATTAAGGTGTTCAGTTATAAAAATAAATCAGGTCTCATACATCAAGTTTGCATATATACAAACACTTATACTCGAGTACATTTGCTTTAAGTATTCGCTTAAGAATTTATCAATGGCGCTATCTTATCGAGTATTTCCTATCCAAGTCCCCGCAGCAATGTTAAGAATTAAGTAGGTAGGTCATTACAGTCATATTATATAATCTAGATCGTTTGAAAAATGGAATACTAGATACCTATGTATATATAATTTACAAGCGACCTATCCAAGCTTTGCCTGCTTTTTTTATAGTTAAACCTTTGCTAGCCGTTGCTAGTAAAGTAAAGAATTTAGACTCGGTGTTATCAACTTTATGAATATATATTAGCATAGTTTTATTTTATATAATATACTAGTGGCTCACCCTTGCTTCGCTCGGGATCACCTCTAGAGAAACAAAACAAATATGTCCCAGGGGAACCGTAACATTTTTCGGGATAAAAAGTAATCTATGTGCTATTCCAGACTATAATCTATCTCTGTGCCAAATTTCATCTAGATCCGTTCAACCGTTTTGGCGTGATTAAGTAATATACATCCATCCAAACCTCTAAACTTTCAGGTTTTTATAATATTAGTAAGGTATACCTACCTACATATGTTTTTTTTAATAATTTAATTGTCTTCGTTTTTAGGGCAAGTTTTTTTGTGAACCTTTTTAATTTCATCTTAGGCGATCGTGCTCGAAGGGTCAAGACAAGACCGTATTAAACGAAGTATATAATTTGTGGTATTAGTAAACCTACTTGTCTATCCGTCCGTCTGTCCGTTGACCTTTAAAGGCCGGTTGGTATCTTTTGATCTGTAAATGGTGACCAGTTGAATTTTGAACAGCATTATATGTGCTATAATAAAATATTCTAACGGATATCCTGATTATTATATTGGATAGGATGTGGTAAAAATAAAAAAGGTTTAATTTCATTTTGCTCTATTGTAAAAACGGTAAGTACTTAGGTACTCAAAAACGCCGAACGCTGGCGGTAATTACTAAAAATCCATATTTTATTAGAAAATACACGCACATTACACAATTACACAAATATACTCGTGTTTTGTGTCTGTATGAAACCTTGGTTACATGAGTCCAACTCAAACTTAATCGCTTCGCTGATATTAATAGCGTGGTCAAAATGATATTATTAGTGTGGTGCCTACGTTTTCCAATTTCATCTGAATTCATCCAGCCAGCACACACGACACAATATATACAAATTTTTATAATTATAAAAGTTCTTTTTTTTTTAAGTGTTTGCATATTCATAATATTTCATATTCCATTAAAAATGTGAAAATATTTCAAGATTATTTAATAGATATTCAAATTTTAAGTACGGTACCCTAAATATTTTTGTTTGTATTTGTAACGGCGTTCACAACAAGTGGACAGTTCAATGCGTATGACATGTTACTTATTTCATAATTTTTAAATATCTATGAATATGTATACCTTGGAATGTCCATATTATGTGGATTATAGTTAAGAAGTAAGAACATTTTCAAAAGAGAAAAATATTAAAGCGCTACATAACTAAGCTTTCACATAAGCTTACACATTATATGCATAAGCATAATTACGCTTTCGTCTAACTATAAGTAGGAAAGAATTTTGTTTGTTTGTTTGTTTGTACCGAACAAGCTCCGAAACTATTGGACCGATTTAAATGAATTTTGTAAGAAGATAGTTTGAGACCCTGGGAAGGACAAAAGATAGTTTTTATCCCGGAAATCATTCCTTGAGAGGGTGAAAATGGGGATGAAAATTTGTATGGGGAATCAACCTAGGGACGAACCCGAGCGAAGCGAGGGTCAGTCGCTAGTAAAATATATGTACATATTATTAGAAGTAAAATTAAGTACCTAAACATTAAAAAAATTACTCATTTTTTTCAAATTGTACTTCTTTTAATATGTATATACATGAATAATAAGTGCATGCATTTATAGTGATTTGCATACACTGTTCACATACTATCAATTCTAACGCGGTAGGTACGAGTGTAGAAATGACGCTGTGCTTGAGCTATTAGGGACAGTTGGTGTCGCAACATTGTGGGCACTTGTCATAGACAATATATACAGTAAACACACATCAACAACAGTATGACATCAGTGTAAATATGTAAATGTTTTTTTGAATTTTAAAGCATCGGATTAGAAAGACGGTGTCAATTGGCAAGAGTAAGACTGTCAGAAACTTTAAACATTAAAAAACTTTTGATGATTTTATAACATGTTTCGGCCACATCGCTGAATCGATTTTGATAAAATGTTGTATAAAAGTAAATAGTGTTCCGAAAAAATAAGGTAAGTATTGATTTAACAGTTGCTGCTTATCAATTATAGAGCCAACTATTACGATTTATTTTTCGTGATAACAAAGAGTTCTCAATTATATCAAGAATTTTCGTGAATTAAATATATATTAATTATATTATGTTGTGACGTTAACACATAGCACCATCTAGTTCCATGGTAAGCTACGAGGCTTGTGTTATGGATACCAGATAGTTGATACACTACACGTATATAACTTTAAATACATACATATTATAAATATGAACACCCATGATTGGACTACAAACATTCGTGCTCATCACACAAATAAATGTACCCAGCGGGTTTCGAACCAGCGACCGCTGGCACAGCAAGTAGAGTCACTACAAACTGAGCCAAACGTGTCATTGAGCATGAAAATCGAATAACACTACCTTTCATTCTTTAATTTCAATTTCACAATTTTATTATTTCCAAGGAAAAATCCAAGTTTAATTTCTTTTAGATTATATTTAAACTTAAAATATTATGTGATGGTAATTTTAGCAAAAACTATTGGCAATACATTCCAATATGTTGCATAATAAATAATATTCATGCGTCTTATTTTTATTGCGCTTACATTTCTAGTGATTGTTTTAGGGTTGTCGCAAGTTTACAAAACTTCTTATAAATAAATTATAGCAATCAGTACGTTGAACTTTCAAAGCTTTTTATTAATTTTAATTTGAATTTAAATTTTTATTGAAGAATGAAACGTAAGTATATTATGAAATGGTAATGAATATACTTTTTAACCGACTTTAAAAAAAGGATGCTCCTAATTGAGCTTTGTTTTTTAGCAATCAATGACATATAGAAAGTATTATAAAAGTGCATTTTAAATTAGAACTTAATAAGCATTATTTCTTTCTTTGTTTTCATTTAAAATGGAATAGTATCAAAATGGAAGAGTGTGAAAAAAACGTTTAACAATTATAATTAATCCTATCAATCCTATCAGCCCATCTTGCAATGGGCTGGCACATATTATAGAAATCTTCTTCTTCATTATATATAAATATATAGTCAGAAAAATAGTAAGTAACATTCGTTACGAATAAAGTTCCCTCAAAAGCTTTCAATGATGTCAGCCCTTAATTGCGTATGTGACATACACGCCACCGCTAGTAGTTTAACTTTAGCGTAATGAGGGAGTGCTAGAGGGGGCTAAGATTAACTGACATTTTGTGCTTATTTTAGATCATCTAGAAACAACACTGTTATAATACAGACAAGAGGTTTGATTCAAATATTATTAAGCTAATATTATAAATGCGAAAGTTTTTGACTGATTAGTGAATGAATATAAATGAGTGAGTGAATGTCAACACGTTTGACTCAGTTTGTAGTACTGTGCCAGTGGTCGCGGGTTCGAGTCCCGCTATTGGCATTCATTTGTGTGATGAGCATGAATGTTTGTGCTCCAGTCATGGGTGTTTATATTTATAATATGTATATATTTAAAGTTATATTATGTGTAGTGTATCAACTATCTAGTATCCATAACACAAGCCTCGTAGCTTACCATGGAACTAGATGGTGCTGTGTGGTAATGTCCCAACAAATTTTCATCTTTGATTGACTTGAAGGAAATTCAAAATGAATATAGCTTATATACCCACCCTGTTAACACTGGTTGTTTTTATGAATGTAACTACTAAGTGAGTTAAGCTACGGGATAATATTATTTAGTTATTTAAAATTTTATTGCTTTTTCATACCTAATGGAAACTACTTCAATATAAAACAGCAAAATGATTGGCAATATTCTTGTTAAGGTTTATCTTCTCTTAATAGCCTGAGGTTAAGATTAATGGGAAGTTTTACTATAAACTGTTGAAATGCATTGATAACTTGTTATAGTCGTTAATGGTAAAATATTGTTTAGTAATTGTGTTACTTTATTAATTTACGCAAAAATAGGATTTTTATATTTTTATTTTTCAACATTACGTAGATATATTAATGAAATATAGTAATGTCCGGTATTACAACCTTCATTGTATTGGTTATGTTGTTTTTAGCGTTTTATTTCTAAAATCTTGTAAACATTTTTTGGATAATAAATTGTTATTATAAAAAAATATAGTGCATAAGTATTTTATTTCCTCTTATACTCCAGTGGGACGATAATTGGACATGATCAGTAAGAGAGCCGGCGTAAGATCGACAGCTTTGCATGCTTTTCAAGGCATTGGGTTTAAACACCACTAACTTCTCTACTCCGGGCTGTTAGTGCTTTTTTCACAGAAAAATTTAATAACTAATATTTGTTCTCCGGTCTAGGTCAAACCTAGGAACTACGGATCTGCAGCCGTACTTACTAGCCACTAAACCACCAAAGCAGTTTAAAACAGCATAATACTAATATAAGGAAATGTTAGGTAACATATAGCACTAATAGAATATGAGCAACTTCTGTTGGTTTGTTTGTATTTAAAATTTAATGGCAAGCCATTTGCCGTGTTTAAAACTAAGAGAGAGCTTGTACGAGAGTGAATCATATGTGAGAGTGGCATGTAGCTGGTGTTCACTGCACATCCATTTCTACTTACTTATTAGGTATATATTATGTTGCATTGTGAAGAACAGTAGGAAATTTATTTTAAGTATTATAAAACGTGAATTATTATTACATTTAATATAATTTGACGACACGTTTGGCTCAGTGTGTAGTGACCCTACTTGTTGTGCCAACGGTCGTGGGTTCGAGTCCCGTTGGGGGCATTCATTTGTGTGATTAGCACGAATGTCTGTATTCCAGTCATGGGTGTTTATATTTATAATATGTATGTATTTAAAGTTATATATGTGTAGTGTATAAACTATCTGGTATCCATAACACAAGCCTCGTAGCTTACCATGGAACTAGATGGTGCTGTGTGCTAATGTCCAAACATATTTATTATTTATTTATTTATTTATAATCTTATTGTTAATTGTTATTTAATTAAAATGTTAATAACTATAAAATTATATTTATATATTGTTTAAAATAAGATAAGTAATTGTTAGGTATTTTTTTATATATATTTTTCTATCATACGTAAAATTCTAGCATTTCTTAGATTTTCGTATAACATAATAAGAATAAGATAGAGATAATAAGAATAACGTAATAAAGCATACAAATCTTCATTTGGCTATACGATTATTTAAAGTATTAATAATTTATATTTGAAGTAATTAGCTAATGGCTTATCCATGTTTATAAACAGCCGACAATATAATTTCGTTTTAACTTTTAAGTGAACGGAGGGTTTGCGTGAATAATCACAGGTTGCAAAAAATATACGGCAGTATTTTTTACCAGTAATCCAAGGTCGATGCATGTCAATAACAAAAAATCGTAGAAATGTTCGTGTTTCCTATCACAATAAAAGCATGTGTTACATATTATATCAATACAATAAAATACAACTACAGAACAATTGATAAAAACTATAGGATGAATCTAATACGCACTTGTTACTTTTAGCCAATTCATTTTTTATAACAGACCGAAAAGACCATAAAATTTCTCTTCATGTATTAAGAACACCTTAGGTTTTTACTTTGTACCTAAAACCTATAGCCTAAGTTACAGACGATTATTAACTTGACAATGGGGGCATGCAATTTTCAAATTTATTAGATTATTATATATCAATTGATATACACTACATATGAATTGTAAAGGTCATATGGATATTATATGTAGACTCGATTCTTAAGCCGAACAAGAGCGAGTAAAATTCCGCTGAGTCAGCAATTTACTTCGTATTCATTTTCTTAAGAGCTTATTGAACAGCTATAAAGAATGAACATCAAAGCGGCCTTAAGTACAATTTTATTATATATATTTTTTTACGTAATAAAATTGTTCAAAGTGACCTAAGTCTAGTTTTATTAATATTTATTATAAAAAAAAAATATTTACAAGGAAAATATGTAAACACTAGAACTAATATAAAAAAAACATAAGTTATAATTACTTTATATTTTTAGCTTAAAACAAGTTTAGACCTGACTTATCAATTCAGGTTGCCTCGGATTTTATGATTTTAATTATGCAAATGAGATAGCGATATAAATGAATGAAAAATAATGGTATACATTTTCATAAATGCATTAAAATATAACTTTTATTTTCTATTGTGTATGATGCACAGAAGTGGTCCCACATAGTGACCTTCCACCCACGAGACTCTCCATATGCCTATCGAGATCTACAGACTACAAGGTTGCGAATACCTAGTACCTACGCAAATCGATTTTTTTGTTTTTTTTTTGTACTAACTTGAGCACAGTGCCCTGCAATGTGCAGTAGACATATAAAATCTTTTTAAAAACTTTAATTCTCATAATTGATTAAGTGTAGTAATTTATTACATAGTTATATTGTTATCAACGCTTATCAGATATATTAAAATGATATCGTAAATACAGTACTATCTTAGATGCAAAGTTATTCAGTTTATTTATCTATTTTTTTTTAAATCTGCAACTTTTATTAGACCTAACAAACATTATTGTAAGACATCGTCTCACCGAAAATTATTAACTGCCAAATAGAAATCCTCAATGTATTTTTATAAAATAAATCGCTGGCATAATTATTTGCACATAAATTAACACTATATGTATAGAAAATTGTGACAAATATATCGATAAAGTATCTAAGCGTATGTAAATGGAACATGAGAAGTAGTAAATTTCTATTATCACCGACACCGTGCACTATATAATAATTATTATTTAGATCAATTTGTGTCACAAACCACGAAAACAAATAAACAATTATTAGAATCAAGCGGCGCGTGCAGACGCTTGACTGCGCGGCGAGCAACTGTCAAAAAAGGCGGGAATTGGAGCGTTCGTCCTTTCAATTTTTTTTTATAATTTTTTTATTAATTAAATCTTTTGTAAATTATTATTTTATAAATAAGTAAATAAACAAATAAAATATAGTCACAGATATTCATGACGAGTTCTTTTGACTTTTGTTATCTGAGGAGATTTAAACGCAATATGTAGAGCAATATGTAGAGCATTCCTTTAGAAAAAAATATATAGAAATACTTATAATAATTTCTTATCTATGTAATTTTTAATTCCATCATCTATCTACTAAATAGATAATTAATACAGAAATCTAAACAAATCAAGGTAGACTCTAGATTTTTCGTGTAACAACTTCAATACAATATTTTATAGTTATGTATTTCATGTTAATTTATTTACAAAAGCAGAAAATAAAAGAATATTCTTTTCTAGTAGCGTTCGTTATAAAGAATTAAATATAAAAATCCAAAGTTACTATTTTACAGTAACCAATAAATTAAAAATATTATTAGATTGAACATACCTCTAGACAGGTAAATAAAATTGAAGTGACTGTTTACAATGTCAAAATAACAGCTTTTTACTACATGCATGCATGGTACTTATAAGAAAAAGACATTTTTTTAAATTTTGTCTGTCTGTCTGCCTGTTTGTTTGTTCCGGCTAATCTCTCAAACGGCTGGACTGATTTCGACGGGACTTTCACTAGCAAATAGCTGATGTTATAATGAGTAACTTAGGCTACTTTTATTTCAGAAAAAATTTAGGGTCCCGTTCAAAAAAAATTACAACTTATCTAGGGACGCACCCGAATGAATTTTATTAAAGTTAATTTACATTAAAAGTCATTATAAAAAAATATAAAATAGCATGAAATATTGATTTTTCAACATTAATATTTCAACCACAGATGTGAGCTTTATTGTATTATTATCGATATTGTTTTTATCTAAAACTACGAGTAATTTGTAAGAATTATTATTTATCAGTTTGAGGAATTTAAAAAAACTTGTATCCATGAACAGGTTTCATTGAATCTATGTTAATATTAAAAGCATTTTTTATAAAATTAAAATATTTCAGAACAAAGAGCCATTTTGGTTAGCTTAATTAAAATATTTATCTTTTCATATTATGTTTGTCCCGTGACGGCTGCAGTAAACGTAACAATCTGTGAAACAAATGGTACAAAATAGTGGCGATACATGTGTTTTTCAGTAAACTTAAATATAATACGTGACTGATAAAAACTCTCACAGTATAATTCAGACTTCTTTTTAACAGAAAATGTCATTACATAAAATTATAACAAAGCTAGATAAAGAGAAGAATATATAACTTTTATGAATCTTTGTGTCTGTTTGTTCATGTGTTCAATAATACATCAATAATACAGCGGCGCGCTCTTATACATACATATATCTATAAACCGTTTTTCATAGTAGTAACATTAATTTTATTCATGCACGTTAATAAAACCACAGTCAAAATGATTAGTCAAATAGTTTATCAGTGTCATAGCAATATGTTCAATTCTATATAGATAATAGTAACGGTAATGTTAAACCATTAAGGCTAAAGCAGTAAGTAGTAATGAAACATTGATATTTGCCGATGATAGCACTATGGCTATTAATAATTCCAAAATCATATCCGTTTTTTTTTTTAATTATAAATGTGAGAGTTTGTGAGTATGGATGTTTGTTACTCTTTCACGCCATTACTGCTGAACGGATCTGGATGAAATTTAGCACAGAGATAGATTATAGTCTGGAATAACAGATAGTTCTCGTGGGAAAGGTTTGTTTTTGTTTTCCTAGGGGTGAATCGCCAGTATGTACATATATATAGCTAACCGAATTACTATTATAATTGCGAAAGCTTGTATGTATGTACGTTAGTTAGTTCTTTGCGCTATAACAGCTGAACAGATTTGGATGATGTTTATTACATATATTTTATAATGTACATACTCGTATATGTACAAAGTAAACATGTACTTTTTTCATAATCTAAATTGACAGGTCGATGCACTTGACAGAGTGCATGTTCCGTAGTGATAATCATAATCAGGATGAAACAGATAACGGCACTTGTTTTTTTTTAATAAAATAACATTTGATAACTGTAAATTAAGAGTTAGTAACAGTGTAGATTTGATTTAGCGCTTCTAAAAACACGTTGTCATTAACATATAAATCACAGAACCTAATATTACACAAAATTAATTATATTATTTATGTTTTAAACCCACTCCTACTGTAAATGTGAAAGACGACACGTTTGGCTCAGTTTGTAGTGACGCTACTTTTTGTGCTAGCGGTCGAGGGTTCGAGTCCCGCTGGGGGCATACATTTATGTGATGAGCACGAATGTTTGTACTCCAGTCATGGGTGTTTATATTTATGATATGTATTTATGTAGTTTTTTCAACTATATGGTATCCATAACACAAGCCTCGTAGCTTACCATGGAACTAGATGGTGCTGCGTGTTTATGTCCCAACATATTTATTTATTTATTTTGTATGTGTGTATGTTTGTTACTTTTTCACGCTGAAACGGATAAACGGCTTTGGATAAAATTTAGTAAACACATAGATTACGACTTGGAGTAACAAATAGATTGAACCGTTACTAATAAAACAACTGTTAGTAGGTAATAACATTTGCGAGGTGGCACTACCTTAGTTATAGTGACTGTATATTATATTTACACTACTACATATTATAAAGAGGAAAGATTTGTATTTTTATATGTGTGTAACGAATAAACTTAAAAACTACTACTGGGAAGGACATAGGATAGATTTTATCCCGGAAATCATCCCTTAAGGGGGTGAAAATGAGAATGCAAGTTTGTATGGGGAATCAACCTAGGGACGAACCCGAACAAAGCCAGGGTGAGTCGCTAGTACAGATATAATGTTATAAATACGAAAGGTACCTAGGGATACGCCCGATCGAAGTGAAGGTAAGCCGTAAGTCGCTAGTTCTCTATATATATATCACCAAAGTCTAGACCTTTGGCTCTAAATTAAAATCTTATATGCTACGAAAAATATTGTTTTGGGATTTCATTTCAAAAATCCATTAAAACAATTAAAACAGTACAAGACTTTTAAGACTTGAAGTATTTTTTTGTATACCTATATTTTAAGCAATCAATCCTAAAGAGTAACTTATTATCAAAAACTTTCAGAGGTCAGTGACTCTACATTAATTTAGTTGTTATTGTTAATGTCACAGAACACTGGTTATCTCTCCATTCACACAAAAAATATTTTACATGGATAAATGTCTCTATTATAAATATAGAGTTCATTCTAAAATTGGACTGTAGCTGTTGTCCATCCGTCGTTAGTGTTTTTAGAATGTATCTTCTAATGATGGAACATTTCGTTATTTAGTAAGAACCGTTGACCGCGACGTCTCTTGTATGGCATCAAATAGCTCTAGTTAGATCAATTACAATCATACTGAAGTGTGTCAATTAAGTATATACTAACAATCTATACATATAATAAAACTGTAACTAAGCCGTATCTGTACATTAAATATTTTTTGAAAAGTCTTATTGAAATAGACATTATTATCGATACAGAAGCCGAATCTATAGTTTTTAGAATTTATGTCTTTCTATCTGTCTGTGCCCGCATCACGAGGAAACCACTGGAGAGATTTTGATGAAACTTGGTATGATGATAGCTGGTTATCTGAGTTAGCGTATAGGACACTTTTTATTGTGGGAAAATATCTCATTTCTGAGAAATCTATACTAAACGTTAAAACACATCATATATATTTAAAGTAGCTCATATTTGCGACTCTGCTCGTGAAGTTTATTTTTACATAATTGCTTCGCTTAATAGTTATAGCTTGATGTTAGATAATGTATAACCTTCCGCAAAATTATAAAAACTGCTATAAAACGGTAAAACGATTTTTTAATTCCGAACAATTCCAATTAGAGTGTTCAAACAGGCTTAAAACAATCTCTTCTGCTTTATAATAAAGCATACTATAAACAATATTTGCTGATCTATACAATATACCTAATAAAATTGTAACCAAGCCGAATCTGTACATTAAATATTTTTTGGAAAATCTTAGTGAAATAGACATTATCATCGAAACAGAAGACGAATCTACAGTTTTTAGAATATTTGTCTGTCTGTCTGTTACCGCATCACAGAAAAACCACTGGAGGGATTTTGATGAAATTTGGTATGATAGTAGCTGGTTATCCGGGTCAACATATAGGATACTTTTTACTGCGAGAAAATATCTCATCTCTGAGAAATCTATACTAAACGTCAAAATGTAAATAGGGACGAACCCGAGCGGAGCGAGGGTGAGTCGCTAGTTTTAGTATATACCTAAATGACATCTTTTTAAAAAAGCTTAGTAATGTTTTCTGACTTTGGTATCAAACACATCTCTACTTAATACTTATATCGCACTTCAATCAGCTATCAAAAATCAAAGGCCATAACTAATAAGTTGCCCAATATGGCCGTTACAATGGTAGGGCATAAACAAACGGTTGACCGACATACTTGTATAAGAGCGGCGCCATTGTCATTTGTTTAGTGTACAAGCTGTAATGAAACAAGAGATTTTAGCTAGTCTGTATACAATTATTAAAAATTATCGGACTGTATAAATACGAAGCTTGAGCAAAGCGTAATATTATTCCGTCGCGGAATATATTGCAGATGCAAATGTGTGGGATTACTATTAGTTGTAGAAATTAGGATAATAACATAATTACTGTATTGCAATATTGTAAATTATTATTATATTTAAAAAGAGCGACTGTTGAGTTTCCACCGGTTATTCACAGCAGAACTGCCTTCCGAGCTGGTGGTAGATTCCTCACGGACTTACATACTGACATTTAATTTAAATTTAAAACGTAAGATTGATGATAGAAAGTGCTTAAAAAACTGAATAAAGTATATTTTGACTTTTTGATTTGCATGTATGTATGTTTTTTACTCCTTCACTTTGAAACAGCTGGAGGGATTTGGATGACTACACAAATAGACTGGATATCTAGAGTAGAGTGACGCCAAGAAATGGGCCACCCTCGGGGGTGGTCTACCATGTGAGTTGCTCTTGGTACTTCTCTGATAGCAAAGTGTACCAAAGCTACCTCATGGTTGTTGTGTTCTGCTTCGACACGCCAGCCGTCGCGTCGCTGCGTCATGGTCGTGTGCGTAAGTGACGCAGAATAACTTAATGTATTTCCCAACATTAAAAAAATGGTATGAAGATATAGATTAAATTATTATGCTATATATGCCGCTTTGGTATAATATATACAATAATACGTTCACGACTACGTTCGGTAACAAGCAAATATACCTAGTGCGTGTATGTGTAACTTCGCTATCGTGCCATCGCTATCGTTTTTTTTTTCAAGATTTGTATGTCTACGTGTGCGTAGTGCCTTGCATATATTTTGTAATGAATTAAAATATACAATAGGTATAATAGAAAAATTATGAAATGATTATCTTGATTTATCTACACTGCAGAAGGTCGGAGGTTCGAATTTCGTACAAAATGATACTGATAACAAAGATCATTGATCTTATTAGGTTAAATGCATATAGTCTTAATATAAATAAAAAAAAATATTGTAATTTTTATTTTTTTTAGACAAAATATACATCTCATATGTCACGATAGTGCATGATAATAAATAATTATTTACTTTACCCTCGTTTGCTCCAAGGTGCCTGACAGTATCCTACGTGTTACTTGTAGGTGATAGTTTATTTGTACACCAAATTTCATTTAAATCTTCTGGCTACTTCAACATGTCAGTAACAAACACACAAACAAACTTTCAGATTTGTAATAATCATATTAATATTATTCTCTCCAGGATAATTTCTAAGGAACCCGTGCGAATTTCCGAGAATTCAATTGTTATCGTACTCGCCGGCGTGTACGCGGTCCTCGAGGGGTTATAAAGAGAAAGGATTTGATTGTTTGTTTGTTTGCACCTAATAAGCTCCTAAACTACTGAACCGATTAAGATAAAATTTGGTAAGAAGATAGTTTGAGACCCTGGGAAGGATATAGGATAGTTTTTATCCCGGAAATCATCTCTTAAGGGGGTGAAAATGGGGATGAAAGTTTGTATGGGGTATCAACCTAGGAAACGATCCGAATTCGAATCCGAGCGAAGCGAGGGTGAGTCGCTAGTGTCTAATAAACCTCCAAAATAACACTGATAAACTGTGATCTATCAACTATGCAGCTAAGTTTGTTTTCAAATCTATCTCTACATACCGGGTGCTAAAGTCAATTGGAACCAATCTAATTGCGGTCGCTGGAAACATTTCTTACAAATTAATCGTTCAATACTCCACTGGCACGTGCAGATGGTCGATACCCACAATATGATTTTTAATTAAATAGAGTCATTCGCTTAACTGTTTTATTGCGTTAGCTCTATTAAGATTATCTTTTCGTTATGGTATTGTTTCCAAACGTAGTAATATATTGTTTTATGTATATACTTATACTTATGTAGCACATAAAATAATATTTGGGAGTGTTAGCTTATTGGTACCGCCCTCGCTTGGGAAGCTGATATTCTCATGGACGAATTTTAAACACATGATTTCCATAATACTTTCTTAGATTTACGCGAATATTTGACATTTTAAATAAAACCTATTTTTTGGATTATTTCGCGGATTTATTTTAATTTTTGGTGCCCAAATTTTTTTTATTATTTTGATTGAACCCTAAAATCAAAATAACAAGATAGTTTTATTTAACATGATTTCCATTTACTAATACGGTAAAGGAAAACATCGTTAGGGAACTTCCATGACATATGAATTTCGCCAAACTGCAGGTGGACTACAGCCTGATATCCCTCGTATTGAAAGGAGGCTTTATAATAAGGGCATAATACAATAGATTAGTAGTTAGCGTATGCCAATTAGATTACTTCAAACTTCTATTTCAATTTCATCTCTACCACGTATATAACAGAACTCTACTTAAATGCGGAAGTTTGTGAGGATGTATGGATGTTTGTTACTCTTTCACGCAAAAACTACTAAATGGATTTTAATGAAAGTTTACAATAATATAGCGCATACAACAGAATAACATACAGACTACTTTTCATCTCGGAAAAATGTACGGTTTAGATTTGTTTTTGTTTTTCTAATCATATATGCTTGAAAACGGTTCTAGATAAAACTTGAGAGGTTCTCTAATTTAAAGTCAACTAGTTCCAATAGAACATATTATATTTATAATATAGTTATACATAGTATACTTACTACTATTCTCGTCTAGTTTGAACACATACTTTATTGTAAGCAAATATCGTTTATTGAATTCTCTTTAAAATGAATAAATAATAATAAAATAAATAAATATGTTGGGACATTAACACACAGCACCATCTAGTTCCATGGTAAGCTACGAGGCTTGTGTTATGGATACCAGATAGTTGATACACTATACATATATAACTTTAAATACAGACATATTATAAATAGAAACACCCATGACTGGAGTACAAACATTCGTGCTCATCACACAAATGAGTGCTCCCAACGGGACTCGAACGCGCGACCGCTGGCACAGTAAGTAGGGTCATTACAAACTGAGCCAAACGTGTCGTCAAATTCTGCTAATGTATCGGGATAGAAAGTAGCCTATCTCAATCTACAACCTACAAAGTATCCCAATACCGCATCGACCAAAAAAGGGCAATTACGGGTTAAATAATCAAAATAATAAAAAAAAGTACATTTTACCTAAAAGGCAAAACTAAAAATAAAATTAAATTAATGAAAAATTCATATAACATTTTAACAAAAAAAATTTTAATCCCTTCAAAAGTCCTTACCGTCGAAGAAGTTACTGATCGTATCAGTGACAAAGGTTTACTGGTGCCTTGACGTTGAGTATGTTTCATTGAAATGTGAGATGTAGGATTTGAATCCTCTTATTACTTCTTAATGCATACTCGCTTCTGCCTGTGGTTTCTCTTACTTGTAGTTGTTTTGTATTTATTTATTAAAGTGCAACTTCTTTAGAATCATTGTGATTTGAATCTCGATGAAACGGAAACGCAACACTAAAAAGAGAAAAACACACAAATATATAGGATTAAGTCGGCGAGAGAATGAGATAGAATACATTGCCATGTTGCCATGGTAACCGTTGTTATTATCTGACAAATATATAATATTAAGCTTTACTTCTACTATGTGTCAATTGCATACACACGCACTTTTTTATTTATACACTTTATTATACACCACAGTAATGACATAAATATAGAAAAACAAAGTATCTAAAACACAAAAGTTAAAGCTGTTCAAAGGGCGGTCTTATCGCTAATTTAATATCCTTATATCCATTACTAATAAATATGAATGTTTTACATAAAAATATATGAAATATAGAGCTGTGTCTTTGAGTTCACTCACTCAAATAAAAGAGTTATATTTAAAATCAACCTATTATTTGCACTACACTAAAGCCATTAATCAATCAATAAGTATAAATGTGTCGGTTTGTTCCATCTAAACCCGAAAATAGCCATGAGCAAAAGCTAGTTTATTATAATTGTATGGGTAAAGAAAATACCATTATTATGTAAACACAATATGGCCGTATGGTGGCAGGCAGAACAGCATGGCATGTGTCTTATTATACGAAACAATGCAGACATAGGAAAGCTACCATTAGCCATTACTACCATTGAAGCTACATATTTACTAGTAGAGTATTATATAATCTGTTCGGTTCGAGTCCCGGGTCGGGCCAAGTTTAGTTATTGAGTCTTTCTGTATAGTAAGCCTCAGTAACAGCCCGGAGTTGGGAAGTTGGCGGTGTTTCACCCCCGTGCCTCGGAGAGCACGTAAAGCCGTCGGTCCTGCGCCTTAACTCTCACCGGTCGTGTCGAGTAGTCGTCCCACCGGAGTATGAGAGTGACAGGAATAGGGAGTGCACTTGTGTCTGCGCGTACACTTGTGCACTATAATATCTCCTGCGCAGTTGGCTAGTCTCAATGAGATTGGCCGCCGTGGCCGGAAACGGTCAGGAGGACATTATATATAATCTGTGGTATTATTTATTCACGGAACTAATAACTTCCCTTTGCTTTGCTTCGGTATGTCCGTAGCGAGTTTTTCCAGTCATAATATAATAAAAAATCTTCCATAGTTAATTTTTACAACCTTAATATCAATTTCCATGGTTTTTACAGATTACGTTGACTTGAAGAAAAGGTGCATTATTTTATGTTATAAAAATGTGTGCACTGTTCATTAAAACGTGTAAAATATAGTAAAATCAAACACAAAGCTCACTCATTAAATATTTGTAACTGTCGTAAACAACTCTAACGGCGGATTTTAATATATAATTTATCTACGTCAGCTTCCTTATTAGAGGTAGAATTTACATAATTCGTATGGAGCTTATGTCAATTTTTTATCTCTAGTAAGGAAAACTTTAGATAGATACGTATATGTTATTAAGAAGTGAGAACCGCTGGTAAAATCAAAACAGCTTTATAATAATACAATACGAACGTTTTACTACTACTTAATGTCTGATTTTACACTAATATTTAATCAATAAAATTTAGAAAACTGGATTTCAAAACGCAATAATTCAATTTTTATTTTACTTTATTTGATTTTTACTTCTACGAATTTCACCTAAGCATCAATAACTAATCGATATATGTAACGCCATCTATTGACAATTATTTGAATTAATATTTGTTTCTTCCTGATGAATGCCCATTGACGTTGTAGTTACGTTGCGTAGACAGAGATGGCGTAACCATGAACAAGTTTGAACATAAATATACACATATTTTAATGATTCTGTATAGATACATACATAAACCATCGTTAATAAATTGTTTTAGATTTGATAGCACATAGTTTGAATGAAATTATACTAGTGTAGTCATAAGAAAAAAAAAAATTACACTAATATTAGTAAACTTACACTAATATTAGTGGTTCCTTAAAGAAATCCCGGTGTTATCCGTTATCCGCAGTAGGTAGTAACCGAGGGGGTTTTAGTAGGTAAAAATCTTACATATCCTAACCATCTCGTACGTTGGTTGGATATCTTTAGATTTCCCCCTCGTTAAATAAAAAAAAAAGGAACGCTACTAAGCGAAGCGATGATTATTTATTTGTATATATTTGCATCTATACTTACTAATATTATAAAGGGGAAAGATTTGTTTGTTTGTTTGTCTGTGCCGAATAGGCTCCGAAACTACTGATCCGGTTTGGATGAAATTTGGTAAGAAGATGTAGGAGGATGTAAAAGGATTGTTTTTATCCCTGAAATCATCCCTTAAGGGGGTGAAAATGGGAAAGCAACCTAGGGACGAATCCGAGCGAAGCGAGAGTGAGTCGCTAGTATAATAATAAAGTTACATATTATGTAATTTATACCTTTCTAGTATTATTCTAGTTATTAGTGTTCTAGAAAATTGTTATCACTGGCATTCGTTTAAGAAACGAAATATTCGCAAAAGATGTTTTAAAGAGTTTGCTATCGGCAAAAGGTTGAAGGCGTGAGTGCGAGGAATTAGGTTGGGGAATGAGTTATGAGACATCGCTGCCTTACACAGCGTCGTTACGGGCTGTTACAATACATAAGGGGTCGCATTCGATGTTTTCTTCAGAACTGTATATACCATATGGAATATGATTTGATTTAGTATAAATATGTTGGGACATTAACACACAACACCATCTAGTTCCATGGTAAGCTACGAAGCCTTTGTTATGGATACCAGATAGTTGATACACTATACATATATAACGTTAAATACATACATATTATAAATATAAACACCCATGATTGGAGTACAAGCATTTGTGCTCACCACACAAATGAATGCCCCCAGCGGGACTCGAACCCGCGACCGCTGGCATTGCAAGTAGGGTCACTGCAAGCTGAGCCAAACGTGTCGTCGAATGTAAAGTATCTCATATATTATATTTTTATTAATAATTATAATACATACTTAAGAAAATAGGGCTTAAAAATTTACGCAGATACCTATTGCCCATGGATTTTACCCAAATTTTCACTTATATAGTATTAGGAAAAGCCCTAAGCTAAAGCTTTAAATAAGAGTTTTTACTTAAGGCTCTAAAGAAGTTTTAAATGAAAATTATTCTACATAATTTACTGTAAGTATTTTCGAAGTTTTATAAAAATAGGTGCGTCGAAAGGCTAACTGAGTCCAGTTGGACTCTTCCATTATGAAGGCGGAAAAATATAGACAACTAGCGACTCACCCTCGCTCCACTCGAGTTGGTCCCTACTTGCGTTTTAACGTTTAGTACAAATTTCTCAGAGATGAGATATTTCTCTGCAGGTAAAAATATCCTATATGTTGACCCGGATCATCATACCGAATTTCATCAAAATCTGTCCAGTGGTTTTCTCGTGATGAGGTCACAGACAGACAGACAGACAGACAAAAATTCTAAAAACTATAGATTAGGACTCTGAATCGATAATAATGACTATTTCAATAAGATTTTCTACAAAATATTTAATGTACAGATTCGACTTAGTTACAATTTTATTATATGTATGGAAGATATCGTTTTAACATCATTGTATATACAGAAATCAGAACTTCGATTTAACAAATCAAGTCCGTTCCCACGGTGTATAGAGCGTGCGCAACGCGTGCCAGTCTGCTGAAAGAAACAAACCGTTTAGACTTCCTGAGCTTTGCTAATATCACCGGAAGTGAGACTTACTGAAGCTTTTGTTATATTATCTTCTCTGTTATTCTTCACGTTAATATTATTGTGAATATTAACAAGTGATCTAGACTAAGTTTAGTTTTCGAGTCGTTTTTAAAGTGTAATTGTTTATGACAATGTTGAAAATTTTCTTTTTTATTAGATTAGATTGCGGTGTGGTAGTATATTGTGACTAAAAGGATTCTTAACAATGAATGGCGGTAGAGCGGATGCTTCGACATCGACTGAAGATGTAAAAGTTAGTAGCTTTTTTTTATTCTTACATTGTAAGATATTTTTAGCGATAGGCTTCAAATAAAGGTTATTGTTACAAATAATATTCCAATTTATTATAAAAAATATCTCTTTAATCACCACAGACGATATTTAATAAATATATTATAAAATTAGCTACTTACATTGGGTGTATTCCTAGGTGCCTAGCAGTAAGCACTAAATAGCCTATGTATTTATTTATTTATTTATTTATTTGTATGTTATGTATTGTATGTATTACTCCACTCTAGGTAATAGTCTATGTGAGTACTAAACTGCATCCAAATATGCCCAGACTGTTCAACGTTACGGAGCAACAAACATACAAGATTTTGGTTTAATAATAGTAGTAGTCTGATTATAATATATTTTTTTAATTAGGATTTTGGTGTTCTTTTTACATTAAATGGTTATATTTTTTTATTTTCAGGGACGACCGCTCTGCTTATTCTACTTCACCCATCCATTCGGAGTGCTATCGCCGGAACCACCTACAATCACAACAGCACCTCCCAACATAGCACGAACCTTCGTCAACATGGAACCAGTTTCTCCATTCTGGACCTCCTCTTCATCACAGGGTTATGACACTACATCTACACGACCAAGTTTTGATCTTGGAAATGCGACAGTCCATCGGAATCCAATCAGCCTGGTCCGTAATTACGAAGTGGATTTTCGGAGGGACACTTTTTCTTCATCTCTCTTTTCGAGTGATCTTTGGTTTAGTTCGAGTGCTAGTTCTAGGAATTGTGAAAGACGTGTGATACCGTATCACAGAACATTACCGCCTTTAGAATTACCTACTCGAGATTTGCCAATAGAATTGGACAGCTCTGATGATGTTTGGCCAAAAAAGTGCTTAAATCAGGAAAAGTTCTCCTTACCCCCAATAGAATTGCCCTTAAGTTCAATGAGTGATGTTTTAGAAGATAAAGTGTCTGCATGTGATAGTGATTCAGTGAAGAAGTATAAACGAGTAGTTGGTGTGCAGAAACATAAAAGAAAATCTCGTTTAAGCAGCGTGAGGAGAATGCTTACATGTCTCATGCGGCGAAATGTTAGAGGTAAGCTTTGGTTTCTATCATGTAATCAAAAAAATATGCTCATAAGCTTTAAATTTTTCCATGTCTCCGCCGAAATTCATATAATTTTTTTAAGTGTAGTATAAAGTACAGAAAAAAATCTCAAAACATTCTTATTTTTATTATATGTATGTGTATTCGTATTTTACTAATAGGTAATTATTTAATGAATCTATCCTAATATTATAAAGCTAAAGAGTTAGTTTGTTTGTTTGGTTGAACGCGCTAATCTCAGGAACTACTAATCCGATTTGAAAAATCCTTTTTGCATTAGATTGCCCGTTAACTGGGGAAGGCTATAGGCTATATATTATCCCGGAAAAAATGTATGGTTCCCGTGGGATAGATTTGTTTTTGTCTAGGGACGAACTCGAAGCGAAGCGAGGATGAGTCGCTAGTGTATAATATATATGAATTAAATTGATTCTTCTTGATAGTTGCTATTCAGAATGCAACTAAACTATTGTCATTTATGACAATCATGATGACTTTCAATAACATAAGTTACAATTTTTATTTGTTTCAATTTCAATAAATTCCTAATAAAGTTTTAAATATAACGAGTTTAAGTGAAAGTCCTCATGGGCTACATTCTGGACGATTGTCCTACAATAAACTATTGCTGCTTCGTGGTACCTTTACGAACAGGTGTTATCATTATATCCGTTATTGGCTTATTCTGGGCAGCTATATACACCTTCGGCTTCACATCTACTGGCATCAATGTCTTAGAAGATTGTGGATTGCCCAGCTATTTTGGAAAACCCATGAGATATGTCCATGGGATCTGCGGTGTTCTTCTGAGTGCTGTAAATATTGTTCTCTTTTTAGCTGCAATATTCGAAAGTGATGCTCTTTGTGAAGTTTATATATGGTTTATGGTGGTATTCTGGGTAGTTTTAATTATATCAACATCAGCTATTGTTTGTGGTGCGATTGCACAAGGAGTTATATTATTCGCATGTATGTATCTTTTAGTAATATTTCTCACTCAAGTACTGATATCATTTTACTTCACTTTAATTGTTGCGAATTATAGAATGACACTGCCATAATGCGTTCTGATGAGAGGGCTTTTTGTTATATCCTAGATGTTATGTAATAAACAATTATATATTTTAGAAACTAAATTGATAACTGTTTTAGTGTCACTGCATATTTTAAATATTGAAAAAAAAACTACCATTTTTTTTTAATATATTTAATTTACAGACTTAACAACAATGTCTTTTAAAATTATCACATGGAATATATTACACAGGTTTTGCGGCAACAAAAATATTTTCGTATTTACAACCACACTTTAACTTTAAATATGAACATAGCGGTTCCGCAAATTGGTACCATCAAAAATAATTAATAGTATGCTCTCTTTCTCTCATTCAGCCCTTTTTAGGTCCCATTCCTGGGAAAGGGTCAAATGATGTTACATGTTATAATAAAATACTTTTTCTTACATTAATTGCTATTACTTTAAGTGCATAAATTGGTTTAAAATAGGAAAAACTTAACATTATAAATATAAATGTGCCAATTTTAAAACATATTGTTTGTCCATAATATTCATTGTCTCAGATCATAAAACGTCTATCGTTCACTAAAAAAACAATTATCATAAATATTTACGTAAACACGTGGACCCTATTAGGAAATTTGCTTCATTTTTTTAAGACTTTCATATACTAATCGGAATTATCATCACTTTCGGATTCTGTACTCGATATGTTTTCATCTAATTCAGAATGTAACATCTCTACTTTAATATTACTTAAATCATTGTCGTCCATATTAAGTGCAAGAGAGTCCACTACTGGCATATTACATTCTACTGTGACCGATTTACTTCGTATATCCTTTATTACTTTTAAAATCTCAACTTTAGCTGTAAGTTTTTCGTCATCCGACATCTTTTTAAATGACGGTATTAATGACATTAGGAAATGCTTATCCTCATCTATTTCATTTTTGTCTACATTAGATCCTTCTAGATCTTGTTTAGATGCTAGTTTCTTTCTCTTTCCTTCTTTTTCTTTCATTGAAGCTTTTCTCTTCTCGCGCTTGCTAAAATATTCGTTTAATTTAGGTTCTAATACGGGGTCACGCGTTTCAATTTCAGGGGTAGAAATATGTGGTAGTAAAAAAAGCATGTGTTTAAAATATACATATGTTTTTCTCTTTATGTTGTAGCCTTCTCTTATTTTTTTCTCCGTAGCAAGTTGTCGTTTGAACGTGTCGCGAAGATTTCGCCATCTCTTTATTAAATCTGTAACTGGAAAAAAACATGAGTGAGAAATGGAACACTAAATAGTATGATGAAATATTAAAATTTAGTAAAAGTATGTTAATTTTATAAACAACTTGTCGTATATCCTTCAAAAATTATTAAATGAATGAGCGAAGGTATAATTCAGCTATAACATGTTCGAATTATATACTACAAGTTAACGTATTTTTTTATGTAGGTTTATTTAGGAGTTTTAGTAATATATTTAGACCATCACTATTAAATATTATTTATGTCAATTTGCTGTTTTGGATGACTTTTCAATTTCTTCCATATAGTAATGAAATTCTAAGGTCTTTACTTATTGCAATTAAATAAGACTGCGGCATGCATGTTATGACAAACTATGTATGTCACATGAAAGAAGTGTTTCAAGCTTTGTGAAAAGCTACTCAAATTTGGGCATTAATTTATTTTTTGAAGGCTGTAAAGTCAATGTTGGCATTTTAGAAATACACAAGCACTGTTTGTCAAAAACTCTATCAGTCGATACTAAAAAAACCTCAGGCCTAAGAGAAACTGCCGAGATACTCAGAGGAGACCTTCCTTTAAGCAATATACGTATTAGTTATATTTATTAATACTATCAAATTTTTTAACTAAAAAAACTAAACTAAAAAGCTTCAAAACTAAAGTAATTAATTCCAAATTAGAAATGAAAATATTACTTAAAATTAAAAAAAAAAAAGAAAAAACAAATACAGACTATAAAAAAGAGATAGAAGAATTTAAGAAAACCCTACTCACTTTTGCAATCTTGCTCCCCTTCGTTATAAGAGTCCCAATCAGCAAACAGTGCTTTAGCGATTTCTCTCCAAATTTTATTTTTGAAATGCTGATTCGCGTGCTCTAGACTATCTTTCGTATATAACACTGGCCATTTTTGAACTTCACGAATGATGTGTAAGGGATGAATCTCCTCTAAAATCTTTTTACTTTTCGATACCATAATGTATGTTAAAAGTTATAGGCACTATTGAAAGTCGCGGTCCGAGCTTGTACAAAAATACGACAGCGACCGAACGCATCCGACAGTAAACGAAAACAACAGTATTTAACACAATTTATCATACGTATCCGCTCTTACAAACCATATAATATAATACAAATGTAGAGTCTTTAGACATCAAATATCACTTAAAGTTGCCAAGTTAATTCACAACCAATAGAACGAATTCACGTAAAACACGACGATTACTTCATTTCTTTTTAATACAGCGTTATTTATTCAAATATATAATTAGCACAGATACACTATATGATTATTAGGACTCTACATGTAGGATTTTTGTTTGTTTAGTTAAGTTTTTCTTTCGAATTGTGATTGCGAGAGCAAGCGAGTGGCGTCCGTGCGACGCGGCTTGGTGCGACTACGGCATAACGAAAGGGAAGGCCCCTCCCTCGTCCCGCAACCGTCCGCAATGTTACTACGATACGCTCCGAATCATTGTGTTGGATTACGAGTTACGACTTGATAATGTTTTTTTATGTTAAATGTTTGTTTTTTTGTTGAGTTAAATTCGGTTTAGATTTTTATTGTTGTCTAATGACAGTATAATACATAATTTAGCCCATTTATATTAGGTAACATTCAACATTATTTAAAATAACAATACGGATGTAATTATCATATATTTAATTTAATACAATACATAAAATGAAATAATTAATCCTATCGGCTATCCATTCACAATTTAATTTATTAAGTTTTAAAACAATATAAACAAAAAAAAATATGAATAAAAAATTATCTACGTTTTTGTTATTAAATATATATCTATAGAATTTTAATTTATGATCAACGCCATCTATTGCACTATATTGGAAACACTATGTCGTTTGTACTTGGTTCCTCATTTAAAATTTAGATGGCGCTGTATCAAACACAAACAACAACATAGGAAACAATAACGTCACTTAAATAATAAATTAATGTGTTGAATAAAATATATTTTCATTATTTTATAGAAAAATTATATTTATACTTACATATAAATATAACTGTTTGTCTAAATAATTAAGTAGGTCGTCAAATGGTATGAGGTTCCATTACCGTTGATTGGTTCATCCTGCCATCATTCAGTCACTTATGCGAGACAGTCGTGAGAGAGCTGATAGTATAGTAATTATGGGCGGGAGTAAAACAATACCCAATAAACCCGTTATCTGATTCTTATAAAAAACATCAATACATATAATAAAATTCTAACTGAGTCGAGTCTGTACATTAATTATTGTTTGGAAAGAATTATTATCGATACAGATGCCGAATGTATAGTTTTTAGATAGATAAATTTTTGTCTGTCTGCCTAGGAATACATCACAAGAAAACCACTGGACAGATTTTGATGATATTTAGTATGATGATAGCTTATTATCCGGGTCAACATATTTGATACTTTTTACTGCGGGAAAATATCTCATCTCTGAGAAATCTATACTAATCGTTAAAAAGTGCCAAGGGACGAACCCGAGCGGAGCGACGCGACGCGACGGTGAGTCTTTAGAAGACATCAATATTCATATTAGAAGTATGTAGGTACTTATACTGAGTTACTAAGTTATGCTGCTTTAAATATCATATCATATCATTTCTTTTTCTTTCAAACCAGTCTCAGAAGATGTCATTAAGAAATGTATCCGTTCCATCACTACTAAAGCCATCGGTAGTGACAACCTCAGTCTCGACATGATTCTACCTGTGTTGGACTGCATTGCTCCAGTTTTCACCCACATCTTAAACTACTCTCTGGCCTGCAATGTTTTCCCAACACAATGGAAGAATGCTCTAGTCGTACCTCTACCCAAAACCCCAAATCCATCCAGCCTCAATGAGTATCGTCCTATATCTATCCTACCCATTCTATCTAAGGTCCTTGAATCTATTCTCCATAACCAACTTTATTCCTACCTTACCTCGTATAATCTATTATGTCCTTACCAGTCCGGTTTTCGTCCTTTCCATAGCACTGTTGGTGCGCTGCTGAACATCACGGAGGACATACGGTACGCTATGGATAACACCAAGCTTACTGTGATGGTACTTCTTGACTTTAGTAGCGCATTCAACTCTGTAGACTTCGACATCCTTCTTGGCACTCTTCGCGCAGTTAACATTTCCCCTGCGGCTATAGACTGGTTTAACTCATATCTTTTCGGGCGCCGCCAGTGTGTGAAAGCTAATAACACTTCATCAGTGTGGTTGGATCTCACGGCTGGGGTCCCCCAAGGCGGCGTTCTTTCACCACTGCTCTTCTCTGTTTTTATCAATAACATATCTCGCGTTATTTCTTCTCCCTACCATCTGTATGCAGACGATTTACAATTCTATCGTCATTGTGAGTTGAACGATTTGCCTGATGCTATAGAAAAGTTAAATAATGACTTAATCGCTATTCAAACTTGGGCTGAAACTTTCGGTCTCTTAGTTAATCCAAAGAAGTCTCAAGCGATAATTATTGGCAGCAGCAGGTTAAGGTGCAGAATAGATTGGAAATCAGTATCTGCGATTATTTACTCTGGAGTTCCAATTCCTTACTGCGATAAGGTAAGGAACTTGGGTCTCATTATGGATTGCAATATGAATTGGACACCTCATATCAATGAAGTTAGTAGGCGTATGCACTTTACTTTCCATTCTCTAAAGCGTCTCCAATACTTTCTCCCCTTTAAAACCAAAGTTATGCTTGCGCAATCTCTTCTACTACCCATACTCGACTACGCCGATGTATGCTATTTAGATGTGACAGAGGAGTTACTGAATAAGCTTGAGCGTCTCCAAAATCTCGCCATACGCTTTATCTATGGTCTGCGTAAGTATGATCATGTCTCCGAATTCCGAGCTCAACTTCAATGGCTCCCTATCCGCCTTCGCCGTGATATGCACATCCTTTTGTTTCTATTTAATATCCTTCATAATCACAATTTTCCTTCTTACCTTCGTTCCCGGTTCAACCTCCTTCCGACTCCTACACGTTCCAGGCGGCCCTGCATCACATCGATGCTTGAGATACCGAGAAGTAACACCAAGTTTTTACAAAACTCTTTCTCGGTACATGCTGCAGTGTTATGGAATAAACTTCCTAAAATTCTACAGGAGAGCCCTTCTACAGCTGCGTTTAAAGCCAACATAAAAAAGCATTTTCTAGCTCAATCTTGAATAATTTATTTTTCTGGTTAGCATTTATGTACATATATATTTATATAGTTTTGGTATGTATTAGATTACATGTATATAATATTATATATCTATACTTGTATTTATGTATTAATCTTATATAATATGTATATGTTTTATGTATTTATATATGTATATATATACACACATATATTTAAGTATTAATTATGTGTTATACTTATATACTTTACTTTTATTATTGTTTTTTTTTTCTCTGCACTTTCTCTTTCTGTCCCGCTACTTAACACTATTTCACACATGCATGGGTTGACTGGAAGAGATCTCTTATAGAGATAAGTCCACCTTTGTCCACGTCACTTTCTATGTATTTTATTTTCTTATTTTTTTTATTTGTGCAATAAAGAATATATATAAGTGAAAATCAAGTACATTGGCGAAATGAAGTAAGATAAATATTATTATTACTATAGAAAGCTAATATTGAATATTTCCATGTAAAGTATAGTGTAAAATTCATATAAAAACATCTGGTTAAAGCCGAAAAGTCTCATTATCCCATATTGGAAAAAGTTGGCTTTTGTTAACATAAGGGTTGAGTTTAAGGAATAAGCTGATGGCCATTGACCTTGCTCGACCGTCGACAGGGGCTATAGAAATGCTCCTTAAAATCCTGATTCCCACACAAGAAACGGCTGAGGTTATTTTTGTTTATGCTTTAATTAAAAGGTAGTTAAAAAAAAACGAGCCATATTTTGCATATTTAATATAATACATAGTATTATACGAGATAGAATTTATTATTATTATATTAATAGACAAGCGGTACGTTTTTTTTTTCAGCGAAACCCTAATTCTTTTTTTAAAATAAAAGTAGCTTAAGTTACTCCTTATTACATCAGCTATATGCCAGTGAAAATCCCGTCAAAATCGGTCCAGATATTTTAGAGATTAGCTGGAACAAACAAACAGACAGACAGACAGACAGACAGATAGACAAAAATTGTAAAAAATGTTGTTTTGGTATATGTACCTACCATGTATACATCCATATGCATTTAGTTAAAGGCGGCTATTTTAATATTATTAACAGACACTCCAATTTTATTTATCTGTATAGATTATACGAGAAGAAATTTTCGTTTTCTTAATCAAGTTAGTTTATTAATTAAATCATATTTTGTGATATACATACATATCGAGAGTAGAAAACCAAGGAAGTGTCTCTACCTACTATAATATAATACTATGAGTCTTATATATTATCTACGTTAATATTATAAAAAGTTATAGTTTGTAAGTTTAGATGTATTGTTTGTAGTGACCCTACTTGTTGTGCCAGCGGTCGCGGGTTCGAGTCCTGTTGGCATTCATTTGTATGACAAGCACGAATGTTAGTACTCCAGTCATGGATGTTTATATTTATAATATGTATGTATTTAAAGTTATATATGTGTAGTGTATCAACTATCTGGTATCCATAGCACAAACCTAGATGGTGCTGTGCGTTAATGTCCCATCATAGTCTTATTTAAAACTACTGACCCGATTCTGAAGTTTCTTTCAGATGAAAAAATCTACATTATCATCGAGTGCTATAGGTTGTTTTCATTCTGACAAAAATGGGTTTACTGTCAGAAATAATCATTAATTTAATTGAAGTAGGAAAATACTGGTCGGCTTGCTGTATCGGATCTGACTAAAAGGTTTAAAATAAAGCAATACAATATATGGCAAATATATATATATATACAAAGTACTTACATAATATATTTTTATGGTAAATCTACACAAATATTATAGTGAGGTAAAGTTTGTAAGTTTGTGAGTTTGTTTGTAGGAAGTACGTAATTTCTAGAACTACTGAACTGATTTTGATAAATTTTAGTATAAAGATAGTTTAAAACCCTGCGAAGAACATAGGGTTTAGATTTTATCCCAGAAATCGTGCCTTATGGGGTTGAGAAGGAGGATGGAAGTTTGATGGGAAATCAATTATTTCTCAAGTAAGGGATATAAAGCACCATCATACCTATGTCTATTATATACTAATATATAACCTATCTATATCATACTAATCGTTAAAACGTACCTAGGGACAAATACGAGCGAAGCGAGAGTGAGTCGCTTGTATGAAATAACAAAATATAAAATACATTCTGAAACAACACAATTATACTTATGTAAAGCGAAAAATCAAATGTGATTATATTTACTCTCTTAAAAGTACATTCGGAAAAAGAAACGCCCTAAAATGTACAAAAATAACAACAAAAGAAAAAAACTTTAATGTAATTATTTATACCAGTACTTATTTATACGAAAACCTGAATATTCGTCATATGACTCGTGTATTGCTATATAAGGATATCTCATTATTAATTAAACTTAAAAAGATAATTTAGTGTAAGCTTTAAAGGTCGATGATAAAGTTTCAACTTTTATATAAATTTCAATTTATATTTCAGCAATACAAGTGACCTTTTATATTTATGTACTAGCAGGACCTGTGGCTACGCCTGCGTTCAATCTACAAAAAAAACTTTTTGGCTTTATGTTATACAGCCAATGTATGCTTTATGTCATACAGCCTATATATTTATATACTCGACTGCCTCGGTGGTGTAGTGGCTAGCATGTACGGCTGCACATCCTGAGGTCCTGGGTTCGAGTCCCGGGTCGGGCCAAGTTTAGTTATTGAGTCTTTCTGTATAGTAAGCCTCAGTAACAGCCCGGAGTTGGGAAGTTGGCGGTGTTTCACCCCCGTGCCTCGGAGAGCACGTAAAGCCGTCGGTCCTGCGCCTTAACTCTCACCGGTCGTGTCGAGTAGTCGTCCCACCGGAGTATGAGAGTGACAGGAATAGAGAGTGCTCTTGTGTCTGCGCGTACACTTGTGCACTATAATATCTCCTGCGCAGTTGGCTAGTCTCAATGAGATTGGCCGCCGTGGCCGGAATCGGTCAGGAGAACATTATTATATTTATATAATATTTTTCATACAAATATACCAAAAACGTGATTAAAAATGAAAGGAGGCGGTAGGAGGGTGAAAATACTTTACGACTTATTTTCATATTTACTAAATATACAAAAAAGAAATTCTTCAAAATCTGTCCAGTGGTTTTCTTTTTTATTGACCAAATAACCACTAACAGCTATTAACGCATGATAATGCGTTCCCAGACAGACAGACAAAAATTCTAAAAAGTATAGATTCGACCACCATATCGATAATAATGACTATTTCTATAAGATTTTCCAAAAAATATTTAATGTACAGATTCGACTCAGAATTTTATTATATGTATAGATGTACATACCAGCATATAAGTGTATAGTGTGTACTAAAGTCTATAGTTTTTTTTTTATTTCTATGATAGATAGAGGTAATCGTCTCTGTATACGCGCTCTTATATTAAAACTAGTCAAGTAAATTGGTTATTTGGTCAATAAAAGCAAAGAAAAGCTTAAGCAATAAGCACAAACAAGAATTTGTAGACAATAACTAGCTTCTAAGACTTATAATGAAAAAAATCTAATCTATACAGATAAATAAAATTGAAGTGTCTGTTTGTAATGTCAAAATAACAGCTTTATACTAAATGCATATGGAATTATATACGGTACTTATAAGAAAAATACAATTTTTAAAATTGTTGTCTGTCTGTCTGTCTGTTTGTCTTGGCTAATCTCTGAAACGGCTGGACCAATTTTAACGTGACTTTCACTGGCAGATAGCTGATATTATAATCAGTAACTTAGGCTACTTTTATCTTAGAAAAAGAATTAGGGTTTCGTTTAAAAAAAATTAAAACGTACTTAGGGACGCACCCGAGCGAAGCGACGGGAAGTCGCTAGTATTAAATAGCACAGTACATTAATCGCGTACCAATCTAAGTTATACGATATTTATAACCCGGTATTTGTGCGTCTGTTGAATGCCGTATACAGCGTTATTGCTATTTGGCGCTAAGCCAACGAAACAAATAGAAATATGTATTATATTGTCAGAGAGTAATGTCATGCGTATGTTTTAATCTATAAAAGAGGATTTTGGTTGTATTTTTTGTTTTCGACGATTGAGAATTAGTTTTAATTTTGCCTTTTTTAACACGTTTACGTTTCAAGTGAAAAATTTCTAACTACTATATAATGAAAGTTTTGATGTCAATTATAATCTACCAGAATCCGCGGCTTCGCTCGCGCTAAAATTTATCCCCTATTTTACCCACTTATGGAATGAATTTCGAAAAATGTATGCACGTATGTATGTGTACACGTATTTATTTAATTGTATTAAAGAGCATTAATGCCAAGTTTCAAGTAATTCTGATCATAAATAATTTTTGGGTTTTATTATAACGTGTTTTCCCGTGAGAATGAGATGATTTGCTGCGGTTAAAAGTAGCCTATGTCACTCTCCATCCCTCCAACTATCTCCACAAAATCACACTAATCCATCAATCCGTTTCGACGTGAAAGAAGAACAAACAAACAAACAAACAAACACTTTCACATTTATAATATTAGCATGGATTTCTAATCGTCGTATCGATTTGAAACTTATTAAGTAGACTCTAGCTGACAGTTCAATAATTGGATACCAATGAGCTTATCGGATTATGATTGATGGAGCCAGAAATAGTGAAATACTTATTCAGTAGGCTTAATTTAGCGGGTCCTTTTAAATTTGAAGAAGAAATAACAGCCCTATAAAAGTCATCCCGCTTTTTTACGACTGTCTTTTTGTAAGCAATAATAAACAAGCTTTATACTCTTACTCCATTGTGCATAATATATTGTTTTAATTTTAAATGAACTTACTCTTTCTGACTTCCGCTAATTGAGACACTGGGTAGTAGCTTTCTAACTGTATTAACCGAATACAACCAATAATAATAAAACCAGTAGCTAGCTGACCCGACTTGTGTTGTCTTGTTCATGTTTCAATGAATTTGTTTTTTGATTTTTGAGTTCATATATAAAAAAAAAACCTACAGAAAAAAATAGTGTAACTTTTCTAGATTTTCGCAATTTTCCGTAAATTCCCATTTTTTTCCCCTATAAATATGAGGCTCATTGAGACTGGACTATAGCCTGATCCCCCTCGTATTTAAGGGAGGCCCGTGCCCAGCAGTGGGACGTTAAAAATGGCATAATACATACATTCATTGAGACTAGTTAATTGTGCAGGAGATATTATAGTACATAAGTGTGTGAACAAAACACCAGTGCATTTTCATGCCTTTCACTCTCCAATTCCTGTGGGATGATATAAAATTCGACACGGTCGGTAAGAGAACAGACGCAGGACTTTACTAGCTCTTAAAGGCACGGGGGTAAAATACCAACAATATCCTAATTCCCGGCTGTTACTGGATCTTTCTCATCAGAAAGACCCAATAACCAAGCTTAGCCCGACTCGGACTCGAACCCAGGACCTCTGCATGTGCAGTTGTACTTGCTAGGCACTACCTCTGAGGTTTAAAGTTAGAAGAGTAAGCTAGTACGAGTAGTAAAATACATAAATATGAAGTTCGTTTAATAGTTGTTAACTTAAGTCTTACATTACCAACAAAGTTGTGCGTAATAGCAAAGAAGATTGGAATGATGATGTTATGAGTTTGCAGAAGTACGTACTTAACCAGAGATAAGAAATTATAACTTAGGGGTTAGGTATTTAAAGGTATGTATTTACAGAGGCATAATAAAAATCTACTTACATTATAAATCAATCTGAAGAGTCTGTTTGTGCGTTTGATCGTGTTAATCTCGGCAAGTAATTTTATCATTCTATCCATGGCATACATTCTGTCTGTCCGACTTTCTATTTAAGCTTAACGTAATTAGCGTTTCATTTGAGAACAGCTGCTCAAATTTTATGGCCCTTTTATTAGGGTTCAGGAGGCAAATGGTAAAAACGGAATCTTTATAATTTCGTTACGTCCGTCTTTACATACATATTTTACAAATCTTTTCTTACGTACTATATTGTTGGCATTTTACGAAAATAAGTTACCACTCTAATAATTATGACGACAAATTGCCCTTTCAGAGTGCTTCCGTAATATTATAAATGCGAAGGGCATCTAGGGACGCATCACTAAAACAACACAAACGGACAGAGTCACTTTTCACTTTTTATTTGAATCACTTTCCTTGTGCGGATTTCACGTATAATTTTAGTTTTGATTACTTTGCGCGATAGCTTTTCGAGGTGACGCGTCGTTACATTTTTAGGGTTCCTTACCCAAAGAGTAAAACGGGACCCTATCACTAAGACTTCCCTGTCCGTCCGTCTGTCTGTCCGTCTGTCACCACGCTGTATCTCATGAACCGTGATAGTTAGACAGTTGAAATTTTCACAGTTGATGTATTTCTGTTGCCGCTATAACAACAAATACTAAAAAACAGAATAAAATAAATATTTCGGGGGTTACCATACAACAAATGTGATTTTCTTGCCGTTTTTATAGATAATTGCACGGAACCCTTCGTACGCGAGTCCGATTCGCATTGGCTGGTTTTTTTACATTTGAAGACACTGAGCTAAATAGACGTGGTCAGTTTGAGTTGTCAAAATTATACTGTAACTTCAGTAATTAAAGTACTTCAAACTTATAAGTATTTTAACTTTTACACTCCAAACTCTAATAACAACTATATTGTCCTGTTGAATTGATTTTTGTACATCTAAGAATACTAGTGATCGCCGCGTGGTTGAAAATTAACCATAATTCATTAAGTTATACATTTATTGACTTACGTATATTACAATATTAATCTATTCTCAATTTGACCACAGACTTTAACAATAAACAAAAGAGTATATATGTGTGTGTGTCAAATACATAGTAATGTGTGTAATGTTTTTTTTTATTGATTTAATGTATTTTTTATGAATAATTGTAAAAAAATATTAGCATTCTGCACTTCTTCTCTATATAAACTATAAGTGTGGGAAATTTCATACTCCTCCGTCCGCGCAATTTTCGTAGAAAGAGGTACAAAGTTTTTGCTTCACGTAATAATTAATATATAGATAACATTTTTGAGCTTTTAAGTTTTCGGTAACTTGCAAATTGTTCGTTAAAACTATTTTTAAAAGCTACATACATGAAAGTACACTTACGTACGTAAAGTACATGAATGTAAATCGACGTATGTATTTTACTATGTACATAATATATAGTTTGGAGCTAACAATTGACAATAATAAACATGACAATTTCATTAATAAGATATCTTGATCGAATGAAGTTAGAAACTAGAGCTTACCGTTGTACGAGTTCTTATGTCGAAAAGGCCGTATTTTGTGATTGTAGACTAAACAGATTTGTAAAAGCGGGCAAAGTCATAGACAGTAGTTAGTTATGCGATATACTTACCTAGGCAAGTTAGTGAGTCGTTAAGATAAGAAGGTATCATATTTTATGAGGCAGTCACCGGCATCTTGCTGTCGTAAAATTCTAAGTCCTAATTTAGGTACATATATACATACGTGGCACGTTTTATCATACATTTTGTTACATTTTTTTCACGTTTTCTTAGTGTAGTATACTAATTCTATTAGTGTGCGGATTCAATCACTGTTAATTATGAAAATATAGGGATGTAGAGATCCAGATGATGAATGAGATGAGTAGAAAGTAGAAAACTGAACTCTATATATACATATATTGTTAACAAGTTATGGGTGTTTATATTTATAATATGTATGTATTTAAAGTTATATATGTGTAGTGTATCGACTATCTGATATCCATAACATAAGCCTCGTAGCTTACCGTGGTACTAGATGGTGCTGTGTCTTAATGTTCTAACAAGTATCCGTGATTTTGATTGCCTGGAATTAAAGTCATATAAAATTTCACCGACCCCTTTTCCCACTATATTCCCCTTAAAATAATTTGAATAAAATAAATATAAATTATTGTCAGAGCTAAACTATTAGAATTGAAGAACCTTAATTAAAGAGTTTGTAAGATTTCGTGATTTATTAATTCGTCAGTCAGTCAGTCAGTCACTCAGTATTTCACTTCTTTGTAATAAATAGTTAATATTCATTTTATTCTGATAAATCAAATGTTTCTTCTGTATAAGACTATTGCAATATTTTTACCACTTAATTACCTATTATTTACCACTGGATCGGTTCAGCGGATTTTTAGTTTTACAATCAAAAATACATTTTTTTCTCTTTATAATAATGTATAAAAATAAATTATATGATTAATCAAAATCTGTCGTCTCTTGATGACATAATTATGTTAATCGTATGCCTGAGCGTGTGAAGAGACTGTTAGATGAGAGAATCCCTTACTTTACTATTTTAAATGACTGAGTCGGAAACTTATATATGATAATGTTATATAACACTAAAAATGTCTAGTCAAATCTCGTCTATCGTTGTATATTCTGATCGTAATCTACGTAAATCAAATATGTAGAGTTGAACTTTTGCGAATTACGTAGTTCTTACGAAAAAGTTTAGTGATGTAAGTTTACTATATTGCTTTATTTTTATTTATATATTTATAACACTATATTGAATAAATATATAGTTATTAATTTGATACATTTGACTCAGTTTGTAGTGATCTTGCTTGCTTACTTGTTGTGCCAGCGGTCGCGGGTTTGAGTCCCGCTGTGGGCATTCATGCGTGATGAGCACGAATGTTTGTCCTCCAGTCCTATGTGTTTATATTAATTAGTTAATAATATGTATGTATTTAAATTTATATATATATATATTATATATATATATATATATATATTATATATATATATATATATATATATATATATATATATATATATATATATGTTGACTGCCTCGGTGGTGTAGTGGCTAGCATGTACGGCTGCACATCCTGAGGTCCTGGGTTCGAGTCCCGGGTCGGGCCAAGTTTAGTTATTGAGTCTTTCTGTATAGTAAGCTTCAGTAACAGCCCGGAGTTGGGAAGTTGACGGTGTTTCACCCCCGTGCCTCGGAAAGCACGTAAAGCCGTCGGTCCTGCGCCTTAACTCTCACCGGTCGTGTCGAGTAGTCGTCCCACCGGAGTATGAGAGTGACAGGAATAGAGAGTGCTCTTGTGTCTGCGCGTACACTTGTGCACTATAATATCTCCTGCGCAGTTGGCTAGTCTCAATGAGATTGGCCACCGTGGCCGGAATCGGTCAGGAGAACATTATTTATTATTATTATTATATATATATGTGTAGTGTATCAACTATCTGATATCCATAACACAAGCCTCGTAGCTTAATATCCCAACATATTTAATTACATATTAATACATTATCTATTAAGATTTTATAATTTAGATCCAATAATCAAAAGCAGATGATCAAGACAGCCTTATCACTAAAAGCAATTTCGTATAGACAACAGAAAATATAGGACTTAATGCAAAAGCATATATAATATAGCAGTAATATAATTATACTTTCACTGAAATAAACCATGTTATCATGAGAAGATTCTAGCTAGTAAAAAATTAAAGTCTGTAGAAATGTTTACTAAATGTCATCTAACTTTACGTTTTTATAAATTAACTAGCGACTCACCCTCGCTCCCCTCGGGTTCGGTACTTACGTTTTAACTTTTAGTATACATTTCTTAGAGATAAGGTATTTTCCCACAGAATGTATCCTATATGTTGAACCAGATAACCAGCTATTATCACACCCATCAAAATCCCTCCAGTGGTTTTTCCGTGATGCGTTAACAGACAGACAGACAGACAGACAAAAAATCTAAAAACTATAGATTCGGCCTCTGTATCGATAATAATGACTGTTTCAATAAGATTTTCCAAAAAATATTTAATGTACAGATTCGACTCAGAATTTTATTATATATATAGATTGAACAATATCCATTAGTTCAGTCATATTTTTTTGCAGTTTGATGAAAAAAGTATTAATATATAAATGCAGTTTAGAAATTCTAACTGAATTTTATTATATGTACAGATTAAATCTAAATCAATTTTACATTTAAGTTAACAAATATTTTAATTGAACAGGTACTTAAAAAATAAATAAACATGTCCTACTTTTTAAGTAAAACATAATTGCCGAATTAAAACTCAATTGAGATGGTCTCGATTAACCAGTATCTTAAAACTACTTACAGACTTCCTTCCGTCAGACCTCGGCGCGAGGTCGCATTGCCGCACCGCGCCATAATGTGTTGCCAGATCATATTGCACGAGTATGTTTGCCTAATTTAAAGGGAAAGATATAATATTATACAATACAATACAAGTACTTTTTTTAATGTTCCAAACTTCTAACATCTTATAGAAAACTATTTTATTTTTTATACTTGATTTGTTATGTATAATATTAATTTTATTATATTTATGTCTATAAATCTTTTACGTATTTTTACAGAAATTAAATAATAAAAAGTTCAAATAGAGTACAGACTATAGAACAGTAGTCTTAATGCTAAAAATAAGCTATAATAATATAATATATATAATTTTATTTTAAATATATATATTTTTTGAGGAGTACAAGGTTTTCTTATAGCAACTCAAAAACATGCCAGATGTCAGTATCAGCCGACCGCTGTTGAGGGTCGCACGCGTTACGTCAGTTAGAGCCCACGTGGCTGAACTGATTCGGACGTATACATACGATCGAAATAGAAAAAAAAAATAAACGAAAACCACGGAGTCGCGTATCAAAAATCCCTTAGGGAGTCGATCGCGATACCGAAAAAAAATATTTGAAAAATAAAATTATAGTTTAAAAAGTCCGATAATCTGAAGTTTATAAGTGGTCAACAGTCAGCGATAAAGTTAGTATTGATTTTAATTTTTTTTGTCTTTCAAATTCTATATGCTTTTATTATGTTATCATATGAAACCTTTTTTATGTTAGTACATAAAAATATTATGTGAATAAATAAGAATAAAACCTATAGAACTGTCAACTTATAGGCGTGAAAAAATAGAGCCTAATTGGTCAAGAATGAACGTCAAAGTTCTTATTGATTTAGTTTTTATAATGGTAACGCTGATACCGCGTACTATTTAAATCCAATATTTCACTTCCTTTGTCCGCAAAATATGGCATAAATCTAAGGTATTGCTATAAAATTTTGTTACTACTTAATATATTCATATAATAATGAAACTTTACTAATTTTTAGTTTATGTGACTTATGTCTTTCTGTTTGTCTGTTCTTTTAATTGCCTTAAAAATAGAAGCAGGTCAATTTGTACCTTTATTTCAAAAGAAATATATTTTTGTTTGTATCTTTAAATACGATAAATTCACCAGCTGTAAACTGATTTTAGTAAATACATATCAACTAGCGGCGAACTCAAACAATGCGAGTGTGTGCCGCTAGTAAAAATAAAAACAAATCTATCGGGAACTGTACATTCTCCCGGGATAAAAAAAAAGCCTATGTGCTATTCCAGACTATAATCTATCTCTGTGCCGATTTTCATCTAGATCCCTTTATCCGTTCTGGCATGATTGTGTAACAAACATCCATCCAAACTTTCGCATTTATACTATAGAAGTAAGATAAGATATACATTCATTTTTAAAATAAATGTAACTATTTTTAAGTGATGCGAGATTATGATCTATTACATTCCTGCATCTTCTAAAACACAGATTTGTCAAAAAATATTCGTTGCACAGCTTTTATCTGAGCTTTTTTGAACTCACCGCTTTATACTGTTTCTAGCGATTATGCTTCCATCGGCCTTATTGTTGACTAACATAAGTAGCTAAAATTTAGCGTACGACTATTTTCAACCGACTTGGAAAAGAAGAAGGTTCTTGATTCGATTATTTACTTTTTAGTGTTCTGGAGTCGGTTTTTTTTTCTTTGACTTATAACTTTGTATAATAGGACATTCTTAGATTGACGCGAATATTCATTATTTTAATTAAAGCTATTTTTTCGGATTTGAAGGCCGTTTTTTTTTTAATTTTGGTTTGGTTTAGTTGTGGTTTGGTTTGGTTAAATCAAAATAAATCCGTGAAATATTCCGAAAAGATAGTTTTATTTAACTTTGTATATTATTTATACAATTAAATATTTTACCACATACTTCTACCATAAACAGACATACATATTTAACACTTTTATAAAATCATATTATACGAACGCATATAGACATATATAACAGAAAGTATTGGCAGGTGCAAGGCGTGGGTTCGAATTAGTTTCTCGGTATGCCGACTTATAAGTTGAAATGGACCACCTAAGGTGGTCAAAGTTTCTACATCAGTGGTGTTGAAAGCATCTCTAAGCGGTTTTCAAATTTCAGGTTTTCAAATTTCAAATTTTTCGTGTACATTTGGAAAAATCTTTCGAACTTTTCCAAATTTTCCGGATTCAATTACCGATTTTTCCTATACTTAACCGATTCTAACAGAATCTATGAGTAGCATATACATAATACATACTTTTAATTTTTGACCAACTTCAAAAAAAAAGTATTTGGATAGAATCGATGTGTATCTATCATAGTTAAAAAATAATTTGCTCTACATGCAATACAATACAATCAAAAACTAGTGTTTATATACTTTATAATTTAAACACTTATGCATATAATGAAGCTCTTACTATAAAACACTTTACATACGAGTAACTGTAACTCGTCCACCTTGGTTAGTTTGCATAAAGGATTGTAGAAAAGTTGTCCCATTTGTAGAGACTTAACAAGTACATCAAAGAAGTAAATTATTATTTTTTTTAAGTAAAAGATGGATTTTATTATAACTTAAAAATACTATGCAAGGACTCAAGAATCATTTTTTTTTTCGAAATTTATATGAAAATATGGTCAAGTTTAGAGTGTATTAGTTTTTTTGTAAAGCATTCAAAATGTCGGGCACGAAGAAATAATACTAAAAAATACATTTAAAAAAACAAGCTTTTATGTAGGTACATGCCCTAAAAAGATGAAAATACACTTTAAAATAAATCAATCCCATCAATTTATTACATTACGCAAATTATTATATGATATTAGCGACTCACCCTCGCTTCGCTTCGGTTTCGTCCCTAGACAAAAATAAATCTATCCCACGGGAACCGTACATTTTTCTGGGATGATATATAGCCTATAGCCTTCCTCAGTCAACGGGCTATCTAATGCAAAAAGAATTTTTCAAATCGGATCAGTAGTTCCTGAGATTAGCGCGTTCAACCAAACAAACAAACAAACTTTTCAGTTTTATAATATTATTATATTAGTATAGATAAGAGGTTGTCGTGAGATTTACCTATTTTATAGGAAAACATATTATTTTTTTCTTAGAATTACTTATATTAAGATCAAGTTACATATTGTATACTTGTTTATCTACACAAACAATCATTGCAAGTTAAATAGAAAAAAATAAAATAAAAAAAAATAAAAAAAAATCTGTAAAATCCGAAATTATAATAATTCTGTAATATGAAAGTATTATCTACATGGAGTCTAAAAATCCTATGATTAGTCGGTATTTAAAAAGTCTTCTAGGGTAGTAGGCTACATCTCAATACCTCACGTACCCCCCAACCCCTTCCTAGATCTGCGCCTTCATAAGTTTATGGCTAGTATAATACACCTCCTCGATAACTGTGCTGGGTCAGCTTGGTTAATGAAAAATGCAATGATGTCACGCAGTACTGGGAGGCTGAAAGAGAATGCTTTATAACATCGTCTTTTACTACAACTTTTATATGTTACAATGAGCGCTAAATTATTCATGTTGTATAACTACGTACTTTTTTAACTGTTTTATCTGTAAAAGCGGTACAGAGCCATAGAAGAAATAATTTTATTTTAGCTTAGTAGCTATATCGGTGTAGTCACCGACTTCAAAATTATAAGTCACTAGAGACTCACCCTCGCTCCGCTCGGGTTCGACCCTACTTACGTTTTCTCGTTTAGTAGAGATTTCTCAGAGATTAGATATTTTCCTGCAGTAAAAAGTATCATATATGTTGACCCGGATTACCAGCTATCATCATACCAAATTTCATCAAAATCCCTCCAGTGGTTTTTCCGTGATGCGGTAACAGACAGACAGACAGACAAGAATTATAAAAACTATAGATTTCGCCTCTGTATCGAAAATAATGTCCATTTCAATAAGATTTTCCAAAAAATATTTAATGTACAGATTCTGCTTAGTTACAATTTTATTATATGTATAGATAATTCAAAATTCTTTAATCAGTAATGGTATTTTAGTAATAAACTCATTGGTTGTTAAAAACTCTAACAGTAATTCTGTAGTTGGATTTTGATATTCGTTATAATTGGTGAGGATAAAAAAGTTTTTAGAACGTTCAAAAACTTAATAATTACGTTGTATTGTTTTAGTTAATTTTCAACTAAAATTAATTTTTTCATCAATCACATAATGGTTTCAACCATTAACTTTTATAACAAATTTAGAAACTGTTTTGAAAATATTTTTAAAGTCGATAGTACATCTGTTCAACATATGCGAATGTTTGTAAACTAATAAGTGGAGGAGTGACACTCACTCAGAGTGGGTAAATTGATGAGTGTGTGTTTCGGTGGTCTAGTTGCTACCAAGTACGACTGCTAATTCCGTGGTCCTGGGTTCGAGTCAGGGGTCGGGCTGAACTTAGGTATTGAATATTCTGTCAATAAACTCTCAGTAAAAGTCAAAGTTGGGAATGTTGCGATGTTAGTAATTACGAGGGTACATATGGTCGGACATACATACAGGTCAAACACATAACCCGCCTTTGGGCTTTGCCGCAGTCGGTTAAAAATTTAAAAATCGAAAAAAAAAATTAACACACCTGTCAACATTTTTTACTATTTCACGTGCACATTTAAATATATACATATCTATAATATCCCACGTGTTTGTGGTTACTGTTATCTTGATGGCTGTGGCCTGTACGTAAGACTGATTCGATACAACGGCGATTTAAATTGAAATTATGTACATACTATAAAGGCTGATCAAGACAGTGATAACAAGTTTGGTTTGTTGGTTTAAAGTTACTTGTATATTTAATCAACTCCTAAAAACGAGGAGGTTTTGATTTCTCATATAAATAATAATTTGTTAAAAGATTTTTATTGATAGACTTTAAGGACAAGGGTGATTTAATATTTATTAAAAAAATGCTTCTAAGTGGAATAATTACTTTTACGGTGATTTTAATGCTGAACGTCGTGGTGTGCGAGTATATGTTTTTTACTCTATTTTTAATCAGAGATTTTTATCCTGTTAGGACATGTCAATTGTCAGTCCCATCGTAGAGTATAAGTTGTGACAGTATGCATTGAGCCCTTATCAACGTCCCACTGCTGGGCACGGGCTTCAGTACGAGGGGAATCAGGCCATAGTTCACCACGCTGGCCAAGTGCGGATTGGCGGACTTCACATGTCTTTTGAAAATTAGCTAGGTTCTCTCAGACATGCAGGTTTCCTCACGATGTTTTCCTTCACCGTAAAGATAAGTGATAATCATGTTGGAAATGATTAGCACATGAAAATATCAGAGGTGCGAGACCCGGGATTTAAACTCGCTTTACTCGGTTTCCTAAGCGAGCGCGTTATCACTGGGTTACCACTGCCTATAACACAGTGACAGTATGGGTATGAACATTTAATAAAAACCGTCACGTAGATAACTTTTGAAACATATTATTATCCTACAGTAACTGTATTTTACGTAAGTGTGTACCGGAATATAAAATAGTCTAAGACACTTTCAAAGTGTACGAACTATAGGTACGAAAAAATAAAATCAAAGTATTTCTTTTCAAATATCAAAATTTATCTTTCAGATTTGTGTTTTGTATACTTTGTTATTTTCGCTAATAAGTAAATTAAAATTTTTGAAGTATAAATGAGAGTAACAGATAAAATATATAATCACTAGCGACCAGTACTGCGTCCCTAGTTACGTTTTAACGGTTAGTATAGAATAGATAGATTATATACTATATGATATATAGCCTATAGCCTTCCTCAATGAACGGGCTATCTAATGCAAAAAAAATTTTTTGAATCGGATTAGTAGTTTGTGAGATTAGCGCGTTCAAACAAACAAATTCTGCCGCTTTATAATATTAGTATACATTTGCTGTTTGTACGCTATGCGGTAGACGACCGACATTAGAATCAAGTTGCAAAAACTTGCTCCACTTGATACGGTTAAAGAATAAACCTTATATGGAAATGTTACGAAGTGTTATGTAATTAAGAATAACACATTAAAATAGTTGACATACAGTTACTATTATAACTTTTATCTTCAAACTATTAAAAGGATTATATAAAATTAAAAATCGGACAAGTGCGAGTTCTATTCGCACACCGATAATATTTTTTTTTGTGATATAACGATAATTTTACTGTTTTCGGATTTTTCCCTTTACTTGTGCTATAAGGCATTGCTTCTTGCTAAATTTCATGATTCTAGATCAACGGGAAGTACCCTATAGGTTTTGATTTGACAGATGGACGGACGGACGGACAACAAAATGATCCCATAAGAGATCCTTTTTTCTTTTGATGTACGGAACCTTAAAAAGTATGTCGAAAACCTTTTAGAGGATGAATTAGCGAGAATCCTTGCTTTATCGTCAGCTTCTTCATATAAGGAAATCTTATGAAACATAATATGCTATTAAACTCAGCAGTTAAGGCTGTGCTTTGTCTGTCAGTGAATGAATTTGAGATTTTTATCAAGTACATTCGCCTTTTGCAGTGGAAGTTAAAACAGATTATTGTATAGAAACTGTAACAAATTCTCCTTCTTTGTTATATAAAGAAAATATACCCTTTAGAAATTGATATCACTTCTTGGCCTTTGGAAGCTTATCTACAGAAGTGTTATACTTGGTTGAATTTCCGTAGGAGGTAAACTTAGAGATTAGTGTCCTGATTCTAAAGTTTCTTTTATTAATAGCAACATGACTTTTGAGTGAAATGATCTACATTCATCTTGTTATAAAAGATGTTTCTGTAGGAATTAGTGTGTGAAAAAAAGTACTTGCTTTAACAAATCGAGATGGCTTGCGATTACACTCGCGCTTCTAATTTGGCATGTGCTAACTCAGACTGAGGAATAATATAGATAGTGTCATAGAACTACTCGTAGACATGAAACCAAACAATAATAATTTAAAATAATATATAATGTTTTAAAACAGTACCTACTATTTTTTTATTTTTTTTTTATTAGATTCATCAGTGGCAATTACAATATTATAATATATTATTTATATGATTATTACAATTTATTATTAGAGGGGAAGAAGAGAATTAATGCTTAAAAAATTCAAAAAAATATGTCATCTTTATTATACATTTTTTCTCAAAAAATGGAAATTATAGACTAATATTTATATAAATTTTTCCTTATTACTTTAAGAAAGTAAACAATTTGTATGGCAAAATCGAAAATGGTAGCATAAACAGCAAAATCACGCTACTATTTTTGACTTTGACATTTATTTTCGCGGACTCCGTTTATATAATTCTTTAGCTTGAGATTAATAAGAACAACTATCAAGTTTAACGTCGGCTCTTTTCAGTAAAACTTAATTCCGAGCCGATAGTAGATTAACGATTTAGAAGTGCTTGTTAAATTTTAATTGAATAAAGTGTAATTTGATCCGATTTGATTAAATACTATTTATAATACTTTAACTATCGCGCTTAAATAAAATTTCATTTTCTTATCGCTATTAAAGCAGTTAAGGCAGTGGTAGCCCAATGGTAACGCGCTCGCTTGGGTAAATATGAAGCGGGTTCAAATCCCGAGTCTTGCACCTCTGATATATTTATGTGCGAATTATTTCCAAAATGATTATCACTTGTCTTACGGTGAAGGAAAACATTGTGAGGAAATCTGCATGTCTGAGAAAACCTAGCAAGTTTTCGAAAGACATGCATAGTCAGACAACCCGCACTTGGCCAGCGTGATGGACTAAGGCCTGATTCGCGATTCCCCTCGTATTGAATGGAGGGCAGAGGCCCTTGTCATAATGCGGAATGTTAAAAAGAGCTGAATACACTTACAACACTATCGCTATTAGAAAGCAAAATATATAAGAAGTGATAAATGATATATGTTATACAGTACGTGTCACGTGGTTACTATAATATGCTATTTCAAAATTTTTTTTTTGCTGTTTATCATCAGTCAGAAATGCACAGGTAAGAACCTGTTTTAAAATTCAATTATATTCTATATTCCTAACTTACTCTATACAAAAATAATACAAATACTTAGTAATTAATAATCTATGTAAAAACAGAAACATAAAAATATGACCTTCATGCTTATAATACAAAGTAGGTACTCGTATATTAGTAGCAATCTACTTGTGTTTTTGTTCGTAAGCGAGTATACGAATGTAGACGGTTGGCGTAAGGTTGCCATGGCTAAATCGATGGGGCAAACACCATCCGCCATAACATGTCATTGCCCCGTATTAACATAGATTAAGTGAATTAGCCTATCTCCATAGTAATTTATTAGACTCGCTAGTGTTTTCATTCTAAATAGTGTTCGTATAGTGGTCGAAACTCGGCCATAATCATTATGAAGAAAACATATGTATATATGAATAGAATTTATCAATCCACTAGCCCTCGGTTCGCTTGGGTACACCCGTAGATGGTTCTTTAAATTGGCATACCTTTTTTATTTAGGAACCGATTGAAATAAAACAAATACTAAATATTAAGTGAAGCTTACCACAATACATTAGTGTAAACCGCACCTAAACCGGTTCAGCCGTTTCTAGGATTAGCACGCACAAACACACAGACAAACAGACAAAAAAACCAAAAATCATTGTTTTGGGTTCCATTGCGTTAATAATGATCCCCAATAATTGTTTTTCTCGAATATCTTCCGATCAGTTACAATTTTATTATATGTATAGATGTATAGATATATGTAATAGCTAATTGTTAGAATAGAAAATCTGTTGACAAACAGAGGAGATAAAGGTATTGAACAATTTTATTTTGCTTATTTAAATACAGATGTTATCATTTTAATTTCTCTTTTTTATTAGCAGTATATCTTTAAATAAATTTTAAATAAAAGTAATTTAACGGCTTCCAAAAATGAGATTATACTCGTATGTTGGTCAAGTTTTATTTTAAACAAAACTATCTTTTCGGATTTTTTCACGGATTTGTTTGGATTTTTGATTCCTAAGGTTTCGAATACTTTACAGCCACGTGGTCACGGGAGAGGCTAAGGACCTTAGTCTTAGTGGGAAAGAGGGATGCTATAAGTTTAACGTGTATATATATTTGTGTGGTCTCTATGTCTGCGTATATGTCTGTCTGTGACGCTCAAACGGATGAGCCGATTTCAATTTTTTTTTTGTTTGAAAGGCGACTTAATAGAGATTCTTCTTAGTTTTAAATCAAGAAACTCCATTCAGCCGTATGCAGGCCATCAGCTCTTTTAATACATACATACATATAATTATATTATACTAATATTACCATATTCTGAAAACGTGTTTCTTTCTAATATGTAGTTTTGTAAGTATGAATAATTAAAGCAAATATTTTTATATTTGCTCTATCTGCATATTATTATGAGTAACACCGGATGAGAACAAGATGACTATCGCTACAACGCTACACCGATTCATTCTTCGATGCTAATAACCCCGTGTGAGAAAAATATTACACTAGCGACTCACCCTCGCTCCGCTTGGGTCACTAGTTACGATTTAACGTTTAGTATAGATTTCTCAGAGATGAGATATTTTCCCGCAATAAAAAGTATCTTATATGTTGACCCGGATAACCAGCTATCATAATACCAAATTTCATCAGTCTGTCTATTGGTTTCCTCGTGATGCGGTCACAGACAGACAGATAGACAGACCGACAAAAATTCTAAAAACTACAGATTCGGCCTCTGCATCGATAGTAATGACTATTTCAATAATATTTTCCAAAAAAATATTTAATGTACAGATTCGAATCAGTTAGAATTTTATTATATGTATAGATAGTATATACTAGGCAACGCCGTTGCGCCTGCTCCTGGGTTTTAACTGATTTAACAAAAAAGGTTTTGTGTTTTATCGTGTTTAAATATCTGTATGTCCGTAATTTTCTCGATAGTTGATAAATTATCTTGATGATTGCTTTAGTATTGTTGTTTAGATACTTTCGGGTCAGTAGATGATTTTTACATATTAAACTATATGCAATACAAATAAGTATATACAGATAATGTCTTCAAAATATTGAATACTTTATTGCTAATACGTTAATTTATAAGATACTAAATAAAATGATCTGGTATTTCGAGAATGATATGTAAATATCAAGAAAATATCTTATCGTAGCTCTTCTCAAAATCTGTTTCTGTTTTTTATGGTGAAATATTAACAGACCGTATTAACTGCGTACATATCTTCCCATGGTGCATTACGATTAGATGTGAGATAAGTTCTCAATGGCCTTTTTGAGTGGTAATTGAAAGAAGAGTTTTCTGTTATAAATAATGAGAGCAAACAATTCTTAGTAATATAAATATGGTATTAATTATGCTTTATGGCTCGTTTATACGGACGTATAAACATCTTAATTAAGAGTGTTTATGTATATATATATATATATATATATATATATATATATATATATATATATCCTACCTTCAATACAAGGGGGATCGGGCCATAGTCCACCACGCTAGCCAAGTGCGGATTGGCGGACTTCACATTTCTTTCAAAAACTTGCTAGGTTCTCTCAGACATGCACATTTCCTCACGATGTTTTCCTTCACTATAAGACAAGTGGTAGCGTAGCAAATAAATAAAAATAAAACATCATAGGTGCGAGACCCGGAATTTGAACCCACTTCACAATACCACTGGTCTACCACTGCCTATTTATATAAAGATTTTAAAGCTTTAAAAGTATGTATTTTGTAACAATTATTGATTTGTATGACTAGATATATGAATTTGCAGCATTTTTCTTTACAATTATACAAATCCTTCTATCAAAGGATGTTAATGTCCCAACATATTTATTTTTATTTTATTTTAAAGGTTATCTGTCAAAGATGAGTATGACTACATAGTATAAAACAAAGTCGCTTCCTGCTGTCTGTTCCTATATAATATGCTTAGATCTTTAAAACTACGCAACCGATTTTAATGCGGTTTTTTTTTAAGTTAGAGTGATTCAAGAGGAAGGTTTATATGTATAAAACATGCATAATATAGTAGAGAAACACTGATTATTTTAGAGGTTTCTAATGTGATGTCGTAAATAAACACATTTTGTTGCGCTTACATTACAAACGCTGGCTGAACCTTCCGAGATAGATCAAAATAATGTGCTACAGTATTGTACACCTTAAAAAGGTCAACAAAAAAGTCCGCGATGGTATATGTCTGTCTCTTAAGGATAACATATTATATCCATTTTGCTAAATCCAAGCTAGGGACGAACCCGAGCGAAGCAAGGGTGAGTCGCCAGTTGAGTAATATTTAGCGAAGACGTCTGTATTTCCATGGTTTTTGTTATGTATGTATTTTTTTTGCAACTTATGTACTTATACTTTGTACTCTTCTTCTGTACGTACAATTAACTTTATTTGTTTCTATCTTATTATATAAAAGGCAAAAGTGATTGACTGATGTATCAACGCACAGGCCAAACCCTTCATAATATATCATACATTTTCATTGAGATATCGCTAAGGACTATTTAAAGCTTCCCACGTCAAGTCTTCCTTTATAAATTGCGTTAATCATGAATGACGTCTTTGTGCCGACAGGAAGGATTGACATGAAAGGATATTAGCTTGTTCATTGGGCTTATAAATAAACTAGCAGAACCCGCGGCTTTGTTCGCGATCAAACTGCGAAAAATACGAAATTTCATGCAAATATATCCAAGGTATAAAAAGTTTCACACAAACTTTTCTCCCCTATTTTACCCCCTTGTGGGTTGAATTTTGAAAAATCCTTCCTTAGTGGATGCCTTCATCATATGAGGAATACGTGTGCGAAATTTCAATTTTCTAGTCTTAAGGGTTTGGTCTGTGCGTTGGTACATCAGTCAATCACTTTTGCCTTTTATATACATAGATGTATATACGAGTATATTATGTGAAATAAGGAGTATATGAGAGTAGAATTATCTATATTATGTATACTAATATATAATTTTGGGGATAGAACTGTCTGTAACAACTATACCTAACCTTTGAGATTCTTCTTTCTAAAACCATAGTCTCTCCCGTGACCATGATTGCTGTAAAGCATTTGCAACATCGCGAACTAAAAATCAAAATAAATCCTTTTTTTCACCTCCTTAAGGGATGATTTCCGGAATAAAAAAAATCTTATGTCTTTTCCAGGGTCTCAATATATAATGGGTCTATATTCTTACCAAAATTTATCTAAATCGGTACAGTAGTTTTTGAGTTTATTCATTAGAAACATGCAAAAATACATAACTTTCCCCTTTATAATAGTAGTCTAGATTAAACCTCTAAGATTGAATGAAAAAAACTCATTCGAAGAGTGGAATATTTTTTTTATATTATATATTAACGTGAATAAATAAATAAGTGCTTATATACATTATTTATCACTGTAAGTGAAATGTGTTGCTCTGAAATTATCTGGTCTGTACAATGTAGTTGTAGTACGTATTTATGTTATTTGCAAAACTTAGACGGTTAAACTAAAGTTTACTCTGTAATACAGTTCCTAATGCGACCAAACTAAGTTTAGGCGGTGATTCACTCGTCTTACTGGAACTTAGCTAACTAAATAAGCTATTTAAGAAGTAAAAGTGTTCGTCTAGTGCTTGAAATTCGACAATATTTTTTTTTTATTATATTTTTTTTTATTTTTTATTATTTACACTAAAGCTCGTCAATAGCTACTAAATAAAAAAAAATACCGGTTGACAAGCAGAGGAGAAAAGGTACTGAACTGTTTTGTATTTGTCTATTTATGTATATACATACGAGTATAGTTACTAGTTATAATAAATTGTATATTTTTATACGTATTTTTGATAAATTCGTTATGTGCAGAAGGGTTCCGTTAAGGATATTAAATGATCGCTGTCGCCAGTAGAACTTCTACTAGACTTCCAGGCACTAAAAAGTAAAAAAAATAACTAAACGGGGGTTTTCACTTAGGGTAGACACCTAATCAAATATACTTGAAGTCGGTGCCAGCCAATACAAATCAAAGCAAATTGAAAAAGAATAAGTTTTTATTTTTAAATATTTAGTGTAGACGTATAATAAGCAGATAATTTGTATGAAGAAACTTTTTTAATAACATATTCCATTAAGACATTTATTTAAAAATAATTTACTATCGATTTTTTAAAAAACCGCTTTGTGATTTCGATAAAATTTAAATGGGACCTTTGAAACAAAAAAAGAATTTTCCAAATCGGTTCAGATGTCTTCGAGTAATTGGTGAACATACATAACAAAAAGATCCCGATGAATTGAGAACCTCCTCCTTTTTGGAAGTCGGTTGAAAATATAGTATGAAAATAAGCATTTTTCGCGGCTCCGCTCTCGTAGATCGTAAGATAATATGACTTTCCTTAATAATTAAAAAGACTGTTGAAACAAACAAAAATTAATCATCTATAGGTACTTATATATACATAACAACTAAATACCTTTTACATTTCCCAAGTTAGTATTAGCTATATTGTTAGTAGAAAGTCAACATGTTAGCTATATTGAAAGAGCGAAAAACGAAATTTTTTCCTCAATTTTCTAGAAAAACTTAAGTGTATTTCTATAAAATTCTATCTGAGTCGAATCCGTACATCAAATATTTTTCACAAAATCTTATTGAAATCATCATATCATTATTATCAATACAAAGGCCGAATCTACTGTTTTTCGATTTTTTGTCTGTCTGTCTGTCTGCCCGTCTGTCTGTCTAGGAACGCATCACGAGAAAACCACTGGACAGATTTTGATGAAGATATGATGATAGTTGGGATTATCCGGGTCAACATATACTTTTTACTGCGGGAAAATATTTCATCTCTGAGGAATCCATATTAAACGTTAAATAAGTAACTACATCGTAACAAAATTTTAAATTCGCATTCTATTTTTTTCTGACTTGTTAGTTTCTCATAAGACATTCATATAAAACAGTGTGACACATACATAGATAAGTATAGAAACGAGTCTAAATCTAGGTCAAACATAGATCACCCACGCTACATTGATAGAGATGCCAAAACCAAGCGCTTCTTCCATTTCGAGTGGTGTGAACAATAGATGAGTTAAGATTATTGTCCACTGGAGAAGATAAGATTTATTTTATTTATATAATAAGATTATCAATGTTCGTTCGATAAAAATACATAAGTATATATTTCAAGATATATAACATCTTAAAAATAAGATCATAAAATACTTATACAATATACATATATAGTTCGTTACATCCTGTTAGTTAAATAAAAGTTAATTAATGCAGTTCCTTTTGTTTTTGTTAACTTATTCTCAATTAACATTAAGAATAAGTTATTTATATATTATTCTGCAAACATATGTATATGTGGGACTCACCGGCTAGAAAAGCCAATACTACACACTTAACCTCATCGAGGGCGTCGCAGGATCGCTCATGCACTCAACCACGATGACAGATCTACCGAAGCAGACCACAACAACCATGGGGTTGCTCCAATAGTCCACTCTGCTATCAGAAAAGTACCTGGAGCAACCCGCATGGCGCACCCCCCACCACGACAAGGTGAACGTAGACTGGGGACGATTAAAGCAATACCTACAGTAAGCGAGTAAAACTCATCGGATTATTTCGCGAATTTATTTTGATTTTTGGTACCAAAAATCAAAATAAATCCGTGAAATAATCCGAGAAGATAGTTTTATTTAAAATGTCAAATATTCGCGTAAATCTAAGAAAGTATTATCAAGTAAAACTGACTGAAGGTAGAAATTATTACACTATGCACATAAAATAATATACAAACATACATACATACATGACACTGTACTACGTAATGTACAGGATAATTATCGTAACGATAACAAACAAATATTTAAAATAGTAAATATTTTTCTAACCGATAACGTTAACGACGACCATTATAATGCAATGGTTAATGAAGCACTGAAATTGCGTACTATGCCTAAATTGGTATGGGTTTGAATTCCACTCGATGTAATATTTTTTTTTTTATATAGAATTGAAATAGTGCAATGCAATACAAAATGTTACTACACTGATAGAAGGAAAATTCAATACTTTTTTATTCTATACTTTTTAAAAGAGATAAAAAGAAAGACCTAAATAAAGATGAAATTCATATTTTCATCATTAACGCACCAACAGTTTTTCCGAACAAACATTAAATTTTTGTAAAAATGTTAAGCCGCGATTATTCTTGCTGAAACATAAAGGAAAAAGCTTCATTTTGTGCGATTTAAATAGATCTTTAAGCTGATGTCGTATTGAATACGTTAAGATATAAAAAAGTAGGGTACCTCCTCTACCTACACGTATAGTGGGGATGTTTTTTTTTCTCATCTATCCCATGGTGTGGGGTGTCGTTGGATAGGTTTTTCAAAAATATTATGGGTTTGTGGAAACAATTTTTCGATTAAAGGATTCGTTTTTTACATTCAAGTGACGCGGAGACGTTCATCATCAAAATATAAATAGATACTTTAATGAAGTTAAAAGCCCAAGAGACATTTTTTTTTAATTTTTTTTACTCTTTAAGATATTTTTTTGTAACGGGGGTCACTTAATTTTTTTTATTACATTATTAATTTGATACAGACTAAAAAGTACATTTATAAGTATACTTGTATTTTCAATTTTTCTATATTACTTTATGTTTATTAAATTTTCGTATTACAACAGTAGCTTGGTTACTATTTCTTTATGGGTGTAGAAGTTCGCTATAGCTAAGGTGAAGGTCGTTGAAGTCAAATTCAAGTTGTTGTTTATCAGCTGAATTAATGTTAGGTCACATGTAAATGTCTAGATTACCGTATTTTATTTTTAACTGTAACTAGTATAGATAGAAATCTATATATTAATACATAAAGCAAAAACTTTGTACCCCTTTTTACGAAAATTGCGCGGACGGAGGAGTATGAAATTTCCCACACTTTTAGTTCATATTGAGAAGGAGTGCCGAATGCTAATATTTTTTTTAAATTATGCATAAAAAATACATTAAATCAATAAAAAAAAAACATTACACACCCTACCATGTGTTTGACACACACGCATATATACTCTTTTGTTTATTGTTAAAGTCTGTGGTCAAATTGAGAATAGATTAATATTGCAATATACGCAAGACAATAAATATATAACTCAATGAATTGTGGTTGATTTTCAACCACGCGGCTATCACTAGTTATAATATTCATATGACCTTTAATATGTTAAGGTATTAAAAGATATGACCTTAGAGTAATATTATGAGTCTCCATTACTGTTAATTAATGATGAATTTTATTATTATATAATATATAATTTTCAAAAACTAGTTATACATAAATAATAAGAAATAAATAAATAAACTGTCTTTTCGGTTATTTTCGCGGATTTATTTTGATTTTTGGTACCCGACGGTTCCAATACTTTACAGTCATCATGGTCACGGGAAAGATAAACGTCACGTCCCGGGAAATCCGAAAAGATAGAAAACATAGAAAAGAAAGTATTGTATAAATAAATAAATTTTAGACATATAATTATTTAATCACAACCTCAAGGTATATTTATGTAATCCATGATTGTATCGCTATTAGTGATGTGTTTACGCCTTCTCTCTACCTAATCGTAATAGGTTATAAAAACCATTTTACATCGTACGGTTTAATTTTTTTGTCTACAACACGTATAACGGCCCCTGTTTTTTTAACTACTCTAATATCAAAGGTAACGTTTGTAAGTTTGGATGTAGGGATGTATGTAATCTTTGAAACTATTGGTTATTATTTTATTCATAGGAAGCTTCTTTACCGCTGAATGCTATCGGCTATTTTTATTCCTATAAAATCTTCCCATTTAGATTTTTTTTTATCGATACAGAACCCGAATTTATAGTTTTTAGAATTTTTGTCTATCTGTCTGTCTGTGACCGCATCACGGAAAAACCACTGGACAGATTTTGATGAAATTTGGTATGATGATAGCTTATTATCCGGGTCAACATATAGTACCTTTTACTGCGGGAAAATATCTCATCTATGAGAAATCTATGCTTTATAATAACTTTATTTTTAAAGTTGAAAAAAAAAGGCATTTGAATTGCTTTTTCGGTTTCTATTAGGTATTAAGAGATGAGGTGAGATGTGAGAGTTGCTAGTTTGAGTACCTATACATTGATTTTAAGATAGTAGTAGCCCTCTACTCGCTTGGGAAATGGGTTCAAATTCTGGGTCTCGCATTGTGATTGTCATGTGCACCAATCCGCAATTGGCCAGAGTGGTGGACTATAGCCTTATCCCCCCTTTCATTATGGGACATCTTGTGCCCTGTAGTGGAGTTTTGAAAACGGTTGAATACATATTTAGATTTTGATTAATTGACAAAAAGTAAAAACTTTGGGATTTTATATGAAAACTTTAAAGGAAATCATGAACCTGTAATTGAAATATTATATACTCCTTATGCATGCTTTGCTCGAGTGAGTCTCTAGTGGCTTTTGAAATATCTAACGAAAAGACCTCTATGTACCGGAATAAATTTATTTTGTAACTCTCTCCGGTACATAAACCATATCTGTACAAATCCCCGTCTTTATAGATGTGTCAAATAAGGACAAACAAGAGAGAGTACATTTTAGACTAAATAATGTTAGTAAGGATAGTAAAAGCTGTAAAATTCATACAATTGTCTGTAAAAAGTTCAATTTTTGTTGATACCGAGTATCTATTAAGTTTCGAATTAAATCCTGTCTTTAAGGTCAAAAATAAGAAAACTCTTCTTTTTGTAATATTTGCGATATACATAAGGGATGCGCGCTCGCCTGTGTGTCTGTGTGGGTTGTGCTTGTATGACTGTGTGTATATGTGTGTATGTATGCTTGTTACTCCTTCACAGAAGATGAAGCACCTGGATAGACATAGAGTATGACCTGGAGTAGTTGTGGCTGTAGGATAAGACCTGGACACATAGGCTACCGTTAGGTATCTTTTTTTTAATGTTGGGAAATGTATTTACGCATACCAGCTATAGACATACAGGTGGTTATGTGGGACTCATCGGCTAGAGAAGCGAGTACTATTGAAACCCAATAAAACCTCCTCGGTCTTAATGGGGCGTCGCAGAATTGACATGAGCCCCAATCGACAAGGTGAGCGCACGTTGGGGGAGAGGGGGGAGGGGGAAGGATACTATTATGTACCTAGGGATGCGAGCGAAACAAGGGTGAGTTGCTAGTTGTATATCTATTTTACAATGAAGCAAGGCACTATTATAATCTAATTAAATCGACCTTGTTGACTGATAGTCGAGTTACCGGTTTGTAAGATAAATAATTTTCCGTTTGAACTTAATTATACGGTCGTGATCGATTCAATGGTGTATAAAACGTTATTCACTGTTACAAAATAATTTTTAAAATTGATTTGAACTTTAAAGTATTGCTTTGGACATTGAACCTCTTTCAATTTTTAAATACTTAATTTACTACGTATTATGTATGTAGTATATATTTACAATTTACCAATAAGCAACTAAGATCAAGGATAATATTTAAGTTCAAGTTTTTATTTAAATGATTATAAATATATATAAATAAATATGTTGGAAAATTAACCCACAGCACCATCTAGTTCCATGGTAAGCTACGAAGCTTGTGTTATGGATACCAGATAGTTGATACACTACACATATATAACTTTAAATACATACATATTATAAATATAAACACCCAAAACTGGAGTACAAACATTCGTGCTTATCACACAAATGAACGCCCCCAGCGGGACTCGAACCCGCGACCGCTGGCACAGTAAGTAGGGTCACTACAACTGAGCCAAATGTGTCTTATTGAATGATAATACTATTTTTTTCCCGCAGCTCCACACGCGTGCTATAACAATAAAGTATATCTTATGTCACTATCAGTGAAATAGAGTTAGTTCTATTTAAATAAGTTAAGCCATTTTTCTTTTACGACGGAAAATACTATTTTTCATCCACGACTTATTATCCTACGATTTTAATTGACTATAAGAAGCCCCTGCTACATAGGTAATTTGTCGAATTGATTCAATATTTTCAGACATTATCCTTTATCAACATAGTATATGTATGCAGCCCTCTTTAACGTCCCACTGTTAGGCAGGGGCCTGCTTAATTTGAGGGAGATTAGGCCAAAGTCCACCACGCTGGCCAAGCGCGAGTTGGCGGACTTCAGATGCTTTTTGAAAATTAAATCATTATAATATTATCAAACATATAAAGTTGATTACAAACTTTTATATAGGTTTTAAAGAGTAACACTATGAAAGAAGAAATAACATTTTTATAGAGACGAGAAAAATATTTACTTTCGAGGTCGTATAACACAAGCTATTGTAGCTTTTAATAAAGCCCGGTAAACTTAGAAAGCTGAGCTTAGTCACGCATAGTATAGTACGTTTTATAGAAATATATATGTTCGTGGAAAATAAATTATGTACTCGTATATTGTATTTTGAAGACAATTATATTTGCTTACATTTATATCTTTTACTTTAAAATCTTATATACATATTACATATATAAAAGTGAAACTCTGTTCACAGATCAGTCACAAAATCTCAGAAATTATAAATGCTGCAAACTTGAAATTTGATAGCTATATTTTAGGGGGCGTACGTATTCCCTTACATATTATGCTAAAAAATCCATCCGGATGTCCTGGGTTCGAGATCCGGGTCGGGCCTAGTTTAGTTATTGAGCTTTTCTGTTAAGAAAGTCCCAGTAACAACAAGTTCCCGAAGTTGGGAAGTTGGCGGTGTTTCACCCCCGTGTCTCGGAGAGCACGTAAAGCCGTCGGTTCTGCGCCTGATGTCTCCGATTGTATCGAATTATTGGTCATTGGAATTCAAAAGTAACAGGAATAGAGGGTGCACTCGTGTCTGTACGTACACTTGTGCATTACAATATCTTTTGCGCAGTTGGCTAGTCTCAGTCAGATTTTTTTTCTTTAGTGGCTTAAAGTTACGTTAACAGATGCAATACATTCTGCTAGTGTCACGTATTGTGAGGAATATACGAATGAGTTTGAGCGATTGGCCACCGTGGCCAAAATAGATCGGGAGGATATCATCATGCTAAGTAAGAATTTTTGGATAATCAACCACTAGGGGTAAAAAAAAATCGAAGTTTGTATACAAAATCTTATTTTCAAACTACTTGGGTAGAACCGTAGGTATAAGCTAGAATTATAATAAATGTGATTGTTTATGAAGATATTTGAATACTTTTCCTACCACACAGTAACAGAGCTTGGGATCGACTTGATATTTTCATAGATAAATAGTTTATTGGATGAGGACTAACAAGCCATATCATTTCGGGCATTACTTAAATTATCTTTTGTGAGATAGTATGCTTGAAAAGATTATTTAAACATTTTTTGTATGTTTCGTCAATTATAGGCTGGCTGTATGTTATTTTTTTTTTAAATTAAGGATAATTTAGCAGAAAACGAGTTTATTAAACTCTACATATTATGGAGTACTGCTAGTAAAAGTTAGTTAAAAAATAAAATAATGCGCTATTAATTCGGTTTAAAGAGTTACTCATTCGACATTGAATGCCCGCTAAGGTCAGATGGCAATCTTACAACTGGTTAAATGTGGGTTACTTTGTGGAATATTAAATAATACTAAGAAATGTGTTAAATTATACTCAGTATTGTATATGACGGAGCATGGCCTAAAATTCTATCACACTCCTGACATAGATCTCCAAACAACCTTACCTTTCAAAAGTTAAAAAAAGGATGATATTACACAAAACTTATTTAACAACTTAACTTTAATATCCATCAATAGCATGATCATTTCTGATTTCACCACTTATAACAAATGTAATTTTAAATATTTAAATTACAAAAATTATATAAAATAATAATTCATCTTTTAATTATTATAATGACTAAAAAAAACACTTTTTTATGTTTTTGTTTGAGTACATATATTTACCTACTGTTAACTTTGATTTTAATTTTTTTGCTCAATAATGTAAACTATTATTACTAAGTTATTATGTTGTTGTCTTATTAGACTGCAGTGTTGCTTATAAGTAGGGCATCATTTAGTCTAGTTGCTTATAAGTAGGGCATCATTTAGTCTAGTTGCTTATAAGTAGGGCATCATTTAGTCTAGATCATCTTTTGTTTATTAACATATACAATTGTAAGAATGTGTGCTGTGTTAGCGACCTATGTAATAAATAAATAAATAAATCTCAACAACAAATATCCTTTACTAACCTTCACAAGTTAATTAACTACTAATTTTCATAAGTTATGGCGGAAATCTTAAACTAACAACTTTACAAAAACCTACTGTGAAAAACTTATATCCTTATTTTACATACAACAAACTCATGTTATCATAAAAATCTATCAAAATAAATCCTAAAATTAAATATAAACTGTAAATCAGATTTTATTATCTTATTTTACTCACGAATTTTAAAATTAGATGTTGTTTTAAAATTACAGAATATTAATATAATTTGTTACCAATATTTTACACTAGATGGCAGAATAATCGCGCGCTAATTTAGACTACTTAACAAAAATCTTTAACTCGTTCACTGAATTACTGACTTTACTTGACATAACGCACAACTTGAACCAATGAAACCTAAGAAGAAATAAACCTAAAAATCATGTTATTTTGCGTACAAGTCCACATAAGTGAGAATAGAGTGAAATTCGCCAACCCGCACTTGCCGGCGTGGTGGACTATGGCCTGATTCCCCTCGTACTTAAGGGAGGCCCGTGCCCAGCAGTGGGACGTTAAAAAGTGCTGAATACAAATGAGAATTATGAAATGTAAACCCTTTTTGCGTTATATAGCTTATTTACTGAGAAAGGTATAGACTTACTTAACATTACGACCAACGAGAGCGAAGATTCTAACGCTACATGTACAGCAGGTGGGGGGAGGGGGGGGGGTTAGTAAATTATAAAATAGTATCTTCACTAGTAGTCATATTTTATCTTTTCAACGCCACGCTAATTCCCTTGCGAGGAGAAAATACTACGAGTTTTTCATGTTTCGTTTTTTTTTAATATTTAATGGAATTATGCAGTATTAAACTTTAATCTACGTATATATGAATATTGTAACATTATATCTCTTTGACGTCTTATTCATTTGTAAATCCTCTATCATACCAATATAGTATTTTTTGTGAGTTCATGTGTTACTTTGAAAACTCAAAAGATTTGAATTTAAATTCAGAATGGACATAGGTTAGCAAATAGTTGCTTAAAAAGGCAAGGGAAAAATATGTAGACATAGTAAAACTTATCTCTTTAAGAGATTTCTTCTAAAAACCCATAAGATGTAAAAAAATTAACTAAGTGGCACTCGTATATAAATATAATAATAAATGTTTTAACATAGAGTTAAGTACTTAATTACGTTAGATAATTTCAATTATTCTTTTAAAGATACATAAAAGATTAGATTTTGTCCCAGAATATATAATTATACTTTCGTTGACGCTGAGTCGACAATGCGCTATAGGGCTGTTTAGGGCACACTTTTATTTTATTATACTGCTAGGGATTTACTCTCCCTCAACACATTAATGGCCCATCTCTTGCCAGATTTTATCGAAATCTGATCAACGGGTTAATGTTGTTATTTGGTTAAGGTACCAGAAAAGAAAGAAAGTAACTTACAAATGGTTTATTCAATTATTAGGCAGGTAAAGCTCCGGTGTGATCTCCATATTTGTCTTCATAAAAAAAATAGAGTGTGTCATAGACAAAACAAAACTCAATGAACATACACTACTCTATGCTCGCTGCACACTCGATCTACATATACATATCATTGCTCTATTGATATAATAACATATTATTAGCAAATACCTAAACACAAAAAACATATTTACGTGAAAACTTATTTGCGTTATAGGTTAACAGACAGATTAACGTTTTTATTTATAATATTAGTATGGATAGTCTGGCAACAGTATGTCTGGGTATTTATTGTGTCATCCGAGTTGGCAGCCCTGGCTTGTGTGGAGTGACTCATGCCCTAACCTCACGTTATTATGGTAATGGGGTAATAAAGTTGTTTGTGCTAAACTAGAATGCTAAAGACAAATATAAAAGTGATATTTTTGTTGCCCTTGTCTAAATATATAATAAACTAGCAGATACCGCGGCTTCGCTCTCGTTAAAACTACAAAAAACCTCTAAAATGTAGGTTTTCATCCCTTATTTTACACCCTTATGCGATGAATTTTGAAAAATGCTAAAACACATATGTCAATTTCCAGCCCTCTAACTATCTCCACACAAAAAATCACGCCAATCCGTCGCTTTGTTTCGATGTGAAAGAAGGACAAACAAACAAACAAACACACTTTCACACTTGTAATATTAAAATAAAAGTATCAATATTAAATAATATTAATTAAATATTAGTAGACTACATTTCACATTTAAAAATATATTTTCTAAAGCTCTTACAGTAATGAATGGCAATTTTAATGCAAACTGGAAACACAGTTCTTATATAAAATTTTAAGCTTTTCGTTTATACGAAAATGTTAAAAGATTTCTTTCTTTTAAAATTTATACAAAATTTTAAATTTTAATTTTAAATAAATTTATTTAACTTTTTTCTTCTCGATATTTCGAATCCTTTAATTAAAAAAATATTAATATTATAGCGACTCACGCTCTCGCTCCGCTCGGGTTTATCCCTACTTACGTTTTAACGTTAGTATAGATTTCTGAGATGAGATATTTTCCCGCAGTTAAAAGTATCCTATATGTTGACCCAGATAACCGGCTATTATCACAGCAAAATTCATCAAAATCCCTCCAAAGATTTTTCCGTCATGCAGTCACAGACAGACAGACAGACAAAAATTCTAAAAACTATAGATTTGGCCTCTGTGTCGATAACAATAACTATTTCAATAAGATTTTCCAACAAATCTATAGTAAAATTATAAAGCTGAAGAGTTTGTTAGTTTGTTGTTTGTTTGCTTTGAATATATTTGCTTTAACCCCGTTTTTTCCTAAAATTAAAGATAGTTAGATAGTTTAATGTTACCCTAAAACATACCGAAATTTTACCCCTTCTCTATATTCTTGCAGTCCTTTTTATATAGTTCATGACAGCAATATTTAAAGGACACAATCCATAACGTTAGAAATAACTTACAATATATCAGAAATTATCTCAAAAGTGGTTCAATGTTGCCCAAGCTGACTATATTCTTATATGCTACTAGCGACTCACCCTCGCTTCGCTCGGGTTCGTCCCTCGGTTGCTTCTTAAAACAGAATTAATTTGGTTTTAATTTTTTTCGTGGGACTCTATATTTTGTTCTAAAATAAAAGTAGCCTAAGTTACTCCTTATTAGATCAGCTATCTGCCAGTGAAAGTCCCGTCAAAATCGGTCCAGCCATTTCAGAGATTAGCAGGATCAAACAGACAGACAGACAAAAATTGTAAAAAATGTTGTTTTGGTATGTGTACCGTGTATACATTCATATGCATTTAGTAAAAAGCAGTTATTTTAATATTACAAGCAGACATTCCAATTTTATTTATCTGTATAGATGATTCATCGTAAAATGAAAATATTTCTGTTGATTCTGTATATAAAAATCCAAGGCAAATCTTTGTTTATTTTTTGTAAAAATTACTCAAAATAATTAAAAACAAATCTGGTACAGACCACATTTTATTTTAATTTGCCTTCCTTATTCAAATTAAAGATGGAGTCTTAGTAGCCACTTAGAGTAAGTGAGGCAACTTGCCTAATAGCTCTTCAGTTTCTCGCAATTTCGACATGTTTATTTTGAGTTCTAAGGGCTAAGGTATTTTAAGTCTTGTTTAAATGAAATTCTATGTTAGACTCAATCAAAAAAGTGGAGCAGAAAATTAAATTTAAATTTCATTTATTTTAATACTTTCTTAGATTTACGCAAATATATTTTAATATAATTTTTTTTTACATTTATTTTAATAAATTTCCTTTCTTTAACATCCTATAGTTGTTAGATACGAAGATTTTCATTTTTTTATTAATTTTAACATTGCTATATTGGATTAAAACACTTTGTTCATGTATATAATTGAAATATTTAGTAATATTCAGCCTTTATTATTGTCCCATGGCATGGACCATTGTGAGAGGGATCAGGAATAGGCAATGGCCCATCATGTTCGCCAAGTGCGGGTTGGTAGTTCTCTCAGACATGCAAATTTCCTCATGCGGTTTTCCTTAACCATAAGGCAAGTAGTAGCTAATGATGTTTCAACGATTCACACATAATAATATCAGAGATGCGAACCGATTTTGGTTTGGTTTTGATTGGGAAATGCATTTACACATATCACCTTTATACATGCAGCTGGTTATGTGGGGCTCACCGGCTATAGAAGCCAGTACTACCCATTAAAACCCAACCGAAACTCCCTCGTTTCAATGAGGCATCGCAGGATCGCTTACACACTCAACCACGACGCCCCGAGGGCAGGCTTGGAACAGACAACCAAGGGGTTGCTTCCACAGTCTTCTCTGCTATCAGAGAAGTGCCTGTATCAAACCGTATCGCACACCACCCGTGGGTCGCTTCTCGCTATTTTTCTTGGCTTCACATCTGGCTGGATTGCCGGACGCTAATGAGCTCCTCCACCACGACCACTGTCAGCCTTGGTAAACTCAGCTCTTAACCAAAGCCAAATTTTAACAAAATTAACCTATAATGTAAAGAGTAAACTAAATATTACGTTCTAGATTTCGTGTTGAAAATTAAAGTGTTATGCATCGCGTGACAAGTGTTGAATGCTATAATGTGCTTTTATCATTATAGTATGTTTTGTTATTATTTCAATACTCTTTTATTTCATATAATTGTTTAAAGTCGGTTTATGGAATGCTAGCATTTACTCGCGGCTTCGTCTGTGTGGTACCTAAGGTTAGCACATCATGTTAGATAGCCACTTCGCAGTTCTAGAGATTAGCGAGAGAAAAAAAACGTGTGGTGTAATGGGACACCAGATAGGTACGAAGTTCTTTATTAGATAAATATTAATTTCAAGTTCTAGTCGAGGTAAAAAAAAATAATTATTCGGGTATACATTTTTCATTATGATTTTTTATCGATAAAAATCAAAAACTACTTAACAAAATTATCTTAACTCTTTTATTTTATTCACAAAGAGTCATAAAAATATATAATAATAACAGTCATCACGTAGACATTAGACACTGTGAAGCGAACACACATCAACTGTACATAAAAATCTTACTCCACACATTTTCGTTACGGACGTTTTTTTTGTTACGGACGTTTTTGCCGGCTAGAGTACCCCCTATGCATCGTCCCATAAGGAACTTCGTTCCAAAAAATAATTAAGTGTTCTTATGAAACTTATGTTCTGACTGAACTAAGCTTAGAAAAGGTGATATTCTACAGTCGCCATACCTGGTAAAAAAATAAAGAATACTACTAAACAATAAGTATAAAAAATGACAATTCTAAGTGACGTGACACGTGGTTGGAAAACGTTGCTCTTAATTTTTCCTTTGAATTCTCATTGATTGATTGTAGAAATCAACTTGTTTTAGGGCTTAATAATTAAATACGCAGTAGAAAACCGTCAAGTAAAAAATAGCTAACCTATATGTAGGTACATATGTAGTACTTACGATTTTTATTACTATTACTAGCGATTCACCCTCGCTTCGCTCGGGTTCGTCCCTAGGTTGCTTCCCCATACAAATTTTCATCCCCATTTTCACCCCCTTAAGGGATGATTTCCGGGATAAAAACTATCCTATATCCTTCCCAGGGTCTCAAACTATCTTCATACCAAATTTTATCTTAATCGGTTCAGTAGTTTTGTAGCCTATTCGGTGCAAACAAACAATCAAATCCTTCCTCTTTATAATATTAGTTTAGATTACATACATTGTATAGTTTAGATTACATTAATTAAAAAATGTTAATTTAAAATTTTCAAATAGCTTTGGTGTTATAAATACACAAACGAAAACTTAATACATATTACATATTATATTTTTATTTCTTGTGTATTAATCATTAAAATATTACATTTTTACTCAATCTAAAAACTAATTTGGTATTTGTCTTAAAATACTCAGCTTGTAACACTAATTGATTTGAGATTCGATTGTTGATTTTATTAGCAATCAACTTCATTCATCTTTTAATCGATATTAGGCGTTGCCATTTTTATTATTTCTGAGAACCAATCAGTAGTATAAAGGTTTTCATTTCAACAATCGTTCTATTGAATAGCTTCCAATTAATTTTTCATGAACGTGTAATGAAAAAATTGTGTACATACTTAATTGTTTTAATCGATTTCACTCGTTGCTACATAACCGGAAGTCTATGGAAAATCTATGTCTATACTATGGAAGTCGTTTTTAACCTTATCCGTTTTGACCCATATAAGAAACAGTTGATCTAAAACGTATTTTTAAATATTTTGAGTGCGATAAATTATAGTTTATAATTTTTTGTTTAATTTTTATATTTAAAACTGAAATAATGGTAATATAATTTAAAGAATTATGTACCTGAAGCTGAAAAAGTTGCATCTAAGAACGTTGATTTAATTTAACAAGTAATAAAAAGAAGTGTTAGATAGTGTGTAATTTTATAAAATTAATCAATAAATATAAGAAAAATTTAAACATTTTATATACAATTTCCTTTTTATACAAAAAAACACATAATTATACGATTAATATTAGCCAAAATAAAAAAATCTATGTGTCATTCTTAATTGCAATATTTAAATCATGTACTGGTTTTAAGCGGCGTGACTGAACCAAATGTAGGTCTCGAGTCAACGACCTAGGACACCTGTAATCAAAGCTATATGCACTTATGTTGGCCTCTGGCGTATTCTGTTACTATGCGATTAACGCTTAAATATAAAAAAAAATCATTCAATATAATAATGGAGTAAAATTAAATATTTTTGTTTTCTCCATTCAGTTACATATATGCATATTGTATAATATATATAAAATTTTATTAATTTAAACACTAAAACTGCACTTTTACTACTACCATGACCACTCAACTCATGTACAACTCACATATCAACCTGTATGGCCCCCATAAAAGTGAATCAAATGAGATCAAACTCGAAAGTTAGAAAGAGAATTTCACTGTCGACCTTCTGCTTTCAACATAGAAAGACTCGATCGTATTAAATAATAATTCAATTCAATTTTCGTGCTAATAGCTTCGAAAAATGCCAGCTAAGCACAGATTACTTCGCCAATATCACGTGGAACGGAGAATGTTATTGTATTGTCATCCGTTACTTACAAAGTAGATGTGACAATAAGAAATAGGTCAAAATTACAGTTTATATTATTTTAAACCGACTTCTTCAAAAAGGAGGAGGTTCTATTCGGCTGTATTTTTCTAATAATGTATTTGTCTAATAAGTATTGTGTTTATAGAATTTTAGGTCTCTTTCATACGTCATTGGAATTGGCTTACTCATTATTTGTCAGACTAATGTTTTCCCACGGTTCCTCCCGCGTACTTCATTTGTGTAAATGTAAGGTGGACTCAATTTTTCGCACTTAGACTCTATAGTTGGTCCGTTGTGCGTCTTCTTCATTTCTGTATTAGATACTATATCTTATTAAATTATAGCCTATATGTTACTCTGATATATAAGCTATACTAGCGACTCACCCTCGCTTAGCTGGGGTTCGTCCCTAGCTTGCTTCCCAATACAAACTTTCAACCCCACTTTCACCACCTTAGGGGATGATATCCGGGATAAAAATACTATGTCCTACCCAGGGTCTCAAACTATCTTTCTACCGAATTTCATCTAAATAGGTTCAGTAGATCCAGAGATTACCCCCTACAACCTCACAAACTCACAAACTTTACCTCTTTACAATATTAGTATAGATTACTGTAGTTTCATTAAAATCGATTCAATAGTTTTTGCATTAAAGTGTAACAAACATACATGCATTGATACAAACTTTCATGTTTATAATATAAGCAGGATTATTTATCATACTACTAGTTAGCCCACGATTTTGCCTGCGAGAAGTGTTTCCTTTCCCTTTTACGGCACCTTTATAAGTTTAAAACTAAACATTCTAGTAACATTATCGAGATAAATTGTATCCTATATGATAGCAGAGGACATTATCTGTCTTTGAATTAAAGCGAAGTGATAGCAAAATGCTAATTTTTTACCAATACTTTTCATTATTTACTCTTGATGAATTTTAAGTAAACCATTCTAAAGAAAAAGCTAACTAAAATTTTCACAAATATATCAAAAGTAAATTAAAGAAATTTCGTATTCATAGAAGTTCCAGAAAAAAATAATAAGAAAACATCTTTCATTCAAGAAAATTCATGTTCTCTCTGTTGTTTTTGCGAAATTCATTATAAGCCCACGGTTATAAATACGGCTTATAAAGTATACATTGGCGCACTGCTCGGCTGAATTAAGCTCTCCCGAGCTTCGTCTTATATATGAAAATAGTAAGTTAGATGTATGTAGGTGCAATAAAATTTTAAGATACTTTTGTATGTAGTTTATCCATATATATGTATATAAATAAAATAAATAAATAAATATGTTGGGACATCAACACACAGCACCATCTAGTTCCATGGTAAGCTACGAGGCCTGTGTTATGGATACCAGATAGTTGATACACTACACATATACAACTTTAAATACATTCTTACTATAAATATAAACACCCATGACTGGAGTACACACATTCGTGCTCATCACACAAATGAATGCCCCCAGCGGGACTCGAACCCGCGACCGCTAGTTCTCCTTTTGGATCCTCTTTATCAAGAATTATATTTTTTTGATACTTAAAATAAAACTGTTAAAAATCTTGTAATATTGGTCTAGCTGACCTAATTGAGAATTTTCTTTGACAAAAATGATATTTGAATAAGTACCTACCTCTTTAAAGACGATTAAAAATATTTTATGAACAAATTTCACTTAGCTACAAATTGTTACAATTTTCCTAAGGTTATATATGTTTAGAAATTAAGCTAGATAAGCTAACCTTAAAATAACAGGGAAAGAAAATCACGCATATATACATAATGTAGTCTCCTAGACTATAGTACTGGCTATTTTTTATCTCAGTTTAGCAAATGGTTCCCCCGGGATATAATGATAGAATCGATACCTGCAAAGAAAAAGATTGTAGCTCAGTATTGAAGCCGTTTTGAATTTCAACTTTAATTACTACTTGTAAATGTGAAAATTTGAATGATTGTTAATCCTTCACGCCGAAATGACTGAACGGATTTGGATGAAATTTAACCTGAAGTAACACATAGGCTACTTAGGGATACATCCGAGTAAAGTAAGGGCTAGTCGCTAGTCTATACATATAATAAAATTGTAACTAAGCCAAATCTGTACATTAAATATTTTTTTGAAAATCTTATTGAAATAGACCTTATTATCGATACAGAGGCCGAATCAATAGTTTTTAGAATTTTCATCTGTCTGTCTGTTACCGCATCACGGAAAAACCACTGGAGTGATTTTAATGAAATTTGGTATGATGATAGCTGGTTATCCGGGTCAACATATAGGATACTTTTTACTGCGGGAAAATATCTCATCTCTGGGAAATCTATACTAAACGTTAAAACGTAAGTAGAGACGAACCCGAGCGGAGCGAGGGCGAGTCGCTAGTGTGATATAAATATTTATAATCCTTTATAACTTTGCAGGGGGTCGAGCGAGACACGCGTCCCCGGCGTTACGTGAGGCGTTGCGGATATTGCGTGACGCGTGGCCCGAGCCTCGAACACTTACAGACCGCTGGTAAGCTATTTGTTAATACTATTACTAACTTTTATAGACTTCTGTAACTAATTCTCCTGATTCTCCTTGTATTTGTGAAATAGAAGAAGAAAAAACTTAATAAGCAAGAAAATGTACACTTGAAAATTTAATTGAACTAAATATTTTTGTTTAAATAGCTACATAATTACTAGGAATGGTTACCATTGAGTTTTTAAATTTATTAAATTTACATTAAAATCAATTTTATTTACAAAAAGAAATGAAGTTTTAGCTATTACATGTATTATAAATAAAGATAGAAATCTCACTGAGACTAAACAACTGCGCAGGAGATATTATAGTGGACAAGTGTCCACGCAGACATCAGTGCACTCTTGGTGAAATACCACTAACTTCCCAGCTCCGAGCTTTTGCTGAGAATTTCTTAACAGAAAGACTCAAGAACTAACCTTTTCCTGACCCGGGACTCGAACCCAGCACTACCGGATGTGCAGCCGTACATGCTAACCACTACACTATTGAGGCAGTTACACATAGTGTATAGTTGAATTAATTAAAAAAAAAAGTTTAATATCGTAAGATACTCAAAAAGACACCTCTTTTTTTGAAATCAGTCAAAAATTAAAAAGCACTTGACGATAGTAAATGAACTAATCAGTTGAAAATTAAATATTATGAATTAAAAACGCAAATCTCGGTCTTTCAATGCGACGTAAACAAACAAGACTTCTTATATAAAGCGTAAAGCGTAACAAAGTGGCCAACCTCTTAACCGCAACAAAAGGTAACTATATCACAGACAAGACGATGGAGTACGGTTTCATATAATAATATTAATATTATGCGCAGTACTGACTTTAGTGTAAATTATAATTTAGGAATGAACCGAATAAGGACATTAATTAATGAAAGGGTTAAGGGACTGTTAGCCCAGTTACTGTACGACTAATATAAAATTATAGCGAACCACCCTCGCTTCGCTCAGGTTCGTCTCTAAGTACGTTTTAACGTAATACTTTCTTAGATTTACGCGAATATTTGACATTATAAATAATTTTTTTCGGAATTTTTCTCGAATTTATATTTTCGCGGAACCAAAAATCAAAATAAATTCGCGAAAAAATCCGAAAAGAGAGTTTTATTTATACGTTTTAACGGTTAGGTTAGTCTATCTATTCCATAATAGGTAGACTATAAATTATATCCTTCCTCAATAAATGGGCTATCTAATGCAAAAAAAAAATCAAATCGGATTAGTATTTCCTGAGATTAGGGCGTTCAAACAAACAAACAAACAGACAAACAAACAAACGAACTCTGCCTGTTTATAATATTAGTATAGATTTGCCCAGCTACTTGATTTTGTTTTTTTTTTAATAAAAGTTTAGAGCATTTGAGTAAAAGATTATTTATTTGTAAGTTTTAATTTTCGATTATGTGACAGATCCGGACTTGGAAAACGTAGATAGAGAAGCCGTCTTAACCTTCTCGTTAGGTCTTTTTTTTTATTTCAAACCCAAAACCCCCAATCATAATTACTTTATGTTATTTAAGATTTGGTAACGATTTCGACTTGAAAATTATAGGTCGGACAATATCAAAGGAATTGGAAGTGTCAAATGTAATTTTTTTTGACGATACGCTCCAATTTTTGAAAGAATGAGAACAAGACAAATATATTTATATTGTGTCTCTTTCGTAAGCTCTAAGTTAAAGATGGCGGTCCTAGATTTCTAAATACTTGTTCTCTTACCCTCATTGTTAAGAAAAATATGTATGTATTGTATTCTACTGTATTCAGCCCTTTTTAATGCTCCACTGCTGGATACGGGTCTCCCTTCAATATGAGGGGATCAGGCCATAGTCCACCACGCTGGGTGCGGGTTGGCGGACTTCACATGTCTTTCGAAAACTTGTTAGGTCGTCTCAGACATGCAGGTATCCTCACGAAGTTTTCCTTCACCGTGACAAGTGGTAATCATATTAGAAATGAAATGAAGAAATATATATTCACCCTCAGACTTATATACAGAAATATATACTCACCCTATAGACTTACCTTCGCTTCGCTTCGGGTTCGTCCCTAGACAAAAACAAATCTATCCCACGGGAACCGTACATTTTTCCGGGATGATGTTTACAGGCTATCTAATACAAAAAGATTTTTTCAAATCGGATTAGTAGTTCCTGAGATTAGCGCGTTTAACCAAACAAACAAACAAACTCTTCAGCTTTAGTATAGATAATAATCAATAGCCAAACTAATAAAAAAATATTAGTCATACAGTTAATATTAATAGACAGTTACTGTATCAATAGAGTCAGCCTTAATTAATTACTTTCTAGGTAAATTATTCTTAGTAATTGTTGAAACATGTAGTTTTTTCGGTAATTAATACTCAGAAATTCATTGAAACTGGTCTGGTACAAGAAAACTGGAAGAGTTGCAATACAAGATATCGTTTGCTGTCTTAAAATGAATAATAATTTTACCAATCTGTATTTTGACATCATACATAAAAATAGTCTAATGTTAAAAATAACTTGTATTAGTATTAAAAAATATTATTAGTTTTTAATTTTCTTTTTTTTTTAAATCACACTATATTTATTATTATTGACTCATATTTGTTTTTAAATTAGTCAATAATTATATAGATTGTCCGTCACTACTGTCGCTAGTAAATATACAAACACCAAGACCTGCAGCAAGAGCTATTAACTACAAACCACTATATATCCCACAACGAAAAAATAGATACGGTTGCAATTCACCACTCTTACGAAGCTTTAAATTATACAATTTTATATTTCAGCATTGTGATATAGATATTTTTTCTGATAGCCTAAATTTATTTAAAAAGAAACTGTATTTAAATATTTAGATTCATTTTTTTTTTCCGCTTGTTGTACAACTTAAATGGCTCCTTATATACTCGTAAAATAAAATTTTAATAAAATAAGTACTTCTATAAAAAGCTGTGCATACTTTTAAATTAAATTTATATAAAAATAGCGAAATATTATTATGTTAAATTAATGCTTTATGTAAATTTAGTTAGTAAGCCTTTATAATAAATAAATAAATAATAAATAAATAAATAAATTATAAAGCAAAAGTTGGTATGTATGTGTGTATTTGTATACTTGTTAATCCTTTAAACTGGAAAGTCTGGAGAGATTTAGATGAAATTTAGTAAACGCTAGGGTACCTAACAATAGCCTATGACTATGTTACTTCAGGTCATTGTCTATCTGTGTATAAAATTTCAACCAAATCCGTCCTTCTAGCGTGACATAGAAACAAACATACAAACGCACAACTATACTAATATTATAAAGAGACAAAGTTAGTTTGTTTGTATGAACGCGCTAATCTCAGAAACTACTTACCTGATTGAAAAAAAAAATATTTTTGCATTAGATTGCCGGTTTATTAAGGAAGGCTTATAGGCTACATATCATCACGCTACTACCCAAGGGAGCGGAGCAGTGATCATAAATGTCAACAAATCTGGCAGAATTCCATACATTATTGTAAAACTGATGTTTATAATCAAACAAATTGAACGTGGGTGAAACCCGGGTACAGTTAGTATACAATAATTTCGTAATCTATACTAATATTATAAAGCTGAAGAGTTTGTTTGTTTGTTTGTTGTTTTGTTTGGTTGAACGCGCTAATCTCAGGAACTACTAATCCGATTTGAAAAATTCTTTTTGCATTAGATAGCCCGTTAACTGAGGAAGGCTATAGGCTATATATCATCCCGGAAAAATGTACGGTTCCCGTGGGATAGATTTGTTTTTCCCTAGCGGCAAACCCGAAGCGAAGCGAAGGTGAGTCGCTAGTCTCTCGCAAAACTAGTAGAACTCTCTAAATATAGAGTAATACAATACTAGTCCGTAGTAGTATAAACTAAATATTGTGTTACATAAAAAAGTTTATTTTTGAGTAATAGAGTTAATTATAGAGAAATTTATATTTTTATGTTTATGAAAGCAAAACATTCAAGTGCTCATGCACGAAGCACTTATAAACCCATACATTTGTATTACTTCCAGTTCTGTAATTAAACACTGGCTTGTAGCATAATGAGATCAGTGCCACTATTTATATGATATTTATACAATACTAGCGACTCACCCTCGCTCCGCTCGGGTTCGGGTTTTGACATTTAGTATAGATTACTCAGAGATATTTTCCCGTAGTAAAAAAATATCCTATATGTTGATCCAGATAATCAGCTATCATCATACCAAATTTCATTAAAATCTGTCCAGTGGTTTTCTCGTGATACATTCCCAGACGGACAGACAGACAGACAAAAAATCTAAAAACTATAGATTCAGCCTCTGTAGCGATCCGGTAGGGCCGAAAACTTCACGAGCTCTCTAAAGAGGGGTCTAACGTCAACAAATTTCCAACTTAATAACTATACTTAGGAATCGTACCCGGGACCTCCAGATCAGCAGACACTATTACATGCTAGCCACTAGACCACCAAGGCAGTTTTATAAATCATCAGCAATATAAACAATTGCCTACATAGATAGTAATTCGTTAATATCTTACATAATTAAGTTAATCGTGATGGTAAAGGTCTATTGACATTTGAACTTAGTAAATTAGGTTTTTTTAACATGAATCATATAAATTAAAAGTATGACTGAGACCGAGGACTTTCCGGCAATGAATAACTATAATAGATAGTAGAAAATGCGAAAGTTGTACTAGCTTTTACCCGCTGATTTGCACGCGTATTTCATTTACGTATTACTACATATTTAAAAATTATAGCCTATGCGCTATTCTGATGTATGAGCTATATTATTGTAAAGTTTCATCAAAATCTGTTCAGTAGTTTTTGTGTGAAAGAGTGACAAACATCCATCCATCCATCCTCACTCGCCTTTAAAATATTAGTAGGACGAATCATATATAATATATTTAAAAAAAAAGTCATAGAGGTGATATCATATATGTTATATATTTTTTAGGTTACTATTCTTCAGCAAAAGTACAATAACAACTTATCTAAGCTATAAAGTTCTAAATATTGTTAAAAGAATAATATTGAGAAGAAATAGCAAAGTAAGTTTGACTGGATTTGTTTAAAACACTATTTAACTATTGATCATCTAACATTACGCATGTGTTGCAAGTTCGAACTTCGACTCACTAAGTAGGTACTCCTAGGTATATTATAAGCGATGAGATGGGTATTGGTATTTTTTTTATTACCAGATAGACTTGCGCTTGACGACAATCAATGCTGGGAAGCACTGAGGTCTAGGTTGAAGCGCGCTTGCCTAGAAGATGCCTATTCACTCTTGCCTTGAAGGTACTCATATTATAGATGACAGGAAACACGGATGCTGGAAGGGTGTTCCATACTTTAGCAGGTCGTTTCAGAAACGTTGAACTAAAGCGTTTCATGCGAGTTGGTTGGATTTATACCACGTAGGGATGAAAGCGCTCACGACTTTTCACAGTTCTGCGGTAAAACGGTGAAGGAGGCAAGGTTGTGAAATTAAAGGTAAAATGATATTAAGTATATAGTTGAGTTTTACGTTGCATTTCTTGCTATGCGGACGTGCTTAATAATTACGTACAAATTCATAATTATTTTCGCGGCGTAAGTAAAATAAGCAAGCGTGTCACGAGTGTGCAAGTATGAACTAGATTTTATATTATAAACAAGTTGTGTTTGTTTGTGGTAGTGATGGCAAATCAAGGCTTTAGCCCATTTAGCCGCAGTCAACTGATACAACGAAGTCCACCAACTACGCCTACTCAATCCTGCCCTGACCAACTGCCCATGGATACCCAACTGCCCTCTGAAATCAAATCAACATCGGAGATTCAAAAGTGGCTTGGAGACGTAGAGTTCGTCTTAAGTGAGATTTGCTCAGTGGTCTCGGAGAGCAAAATGAACTCAGAACAAAAATTACGCGTCCTAAATCTTTGCCGCAAAGCTACAGGGGGGACCTCTCAGATGGCGATTTTGTACCAAGCACTAAAACAAAAGACTATACAGGCATATACTACAGTGAAGCACCTACAAGAAGAACAGAATGTAGCAGTCTCCCTCCAACAATTTAAAGAAACAGTTGAGGAAAAGCTGAAGCCATCCGAAAATACGTCGTCTTTTGCCGATATGGTTAAAAAAAGTGCCAATAAATTTGTTCGCCCTAATAACCTGAGCACTGTTGCCATCTATCCCCAAGACAAAACGAAAACAAGTGAAGACACTAAATCCTTAGTTAAAAAAATAATTTCTCCGGAGGAAATGAAACTACATGTCCGTAGCGTAAGGAACGTCAGAAACGGAGGAGTTTTAATTAGCACCAACACAAAAGAGGACATCGAAAAACTAAAAAAATCTGAGACACTAACATCCTCGGGCCTTACCGTTGAAGAACCAACTAAGCGACGGCCTAGAATTGTCATTATTGGTGTCCCTGTAGCCCTTAATGAAAACGTGATGTTTGATTGCTTATATGATCAAAACATAGCCGAGAAATTGCCGAATACTAGACGCGAGTCTTTCCTTTCATCAATAAAACTGAGCCATAAATCAGGCAAGAGGAATACTCCGACCTGTAATTATGTGTTGGAAGTCCCGGCTAACATCAGGAAGATCCTGATTAACCAAGGTCGTATTTTCATCAATTGGACATCGTGTCCTGTCAAAGACTTCACCTTAGTTACTCGATGTTTCAATTGCCAACAATACGGACACGCTGCCAAATATTGCAGAGAAACAAGCCCGACCTGTAATCACTGTGGTGAATCTGGACACTCTATCAAGGAATGTACCCATACATCTTCTCCCCCGATCTGTGCGACGTGTAAACGTTTCAAGAGAAAATGTGATCACCCAACCGGAGATGTTAACTGCCCAGCACGTAAATACGCCGAGGATAAATATATAAACTCAATTGATTATGAGGGCGCCTAAGAGCGCCGCCAATTACCGTATTTAGTAAGCACTTAAACACTTATTTTACTTTATAAGTTTCAATTATGACTAATCAGTTACTCTCTTCCTTGGATAACTTTTCTGTGTCTGTTAGTAAAATGTGCAATGTTGAAGAATGTAAAAACCTTTTACCAAACAAAGAAAAAACTTTAACAATACTTACACAAAATATTCGTAGTATAAATCGTAATTTTAATGCATTAGAAGTTCTGTTACATAATCTCGACATTAGTTGCGATATTATTGTTTTAACGGAATGTTGGCTCTCAAGGCACATAAACTACTTACCATCTCTTGACAATTATTTCGTACACAAATCTGAAATATTTTTTAATCAAAATGATGGTTTAGTAGTCTATATAAAAAAGAACTTGACAGTAAACATCGAAGAACCAATTTTCCAAGATACTAACTGTTTAATTATTAAAGTTAACTCCGATATAGTGATTTTGGCTATTTACAGACCTCCCTCTCAAAGCACCGAAAAATTCCTAGAGTCGCTTGATAAATATCTAAACTTATTGTCAACATTTAAAACCATAATTTTAACAGGCGATATTAATATTAATATTGCTTCAGGGAAAATAGATAATCATGCTCATAACTATCTCAATATTTGTTCTTTCCATGGACTTTTACCTGCTCATAGCTACCCAACTCATCAAAGTGGGTCATGCCTCGATCACTTTATGATAAAATCTAACAAACCAACCACAATTCTAGTTACTAACTCCGCTATTACCGATCATCAAGCTGTTTTACTTACATTGCAATTAACCGTACACAGAAACAACTGCATGCGTAGTTATAATAAAATAAACATAACAGACCTTGAAAATGACATACACAGCATTAATTTTGACCCAGTTTATGCCTCAAATGATCCAAATACCTCTTTAAATTACTTTATTGAATTATTACAATTTGCAATATTGAAAAATACTTCAACAATAAAAATGCCGAGTCAGTTTAAATGCATTAAGCCTTGGATTACGCCAGGTCTCGTACGTTGCATAAGACATAGAGACAAATTACATTTAAAGTCCAAACATGCGCCTGAAAATGAAACACTTTCTTTAACATATAAAAGATATAGAAATTTCTGTAATAACCTTCTGAAAAAGTTAAAAACTCAGTACGATAAAATCGAGCTACAAAAAGCTGGCAAAAATAGTAAACAGATCTGGAAGTTTATAAAAAATAATACATTTAAATCAAAAGATTCTGAACCACCATTCGATTTACTAACTACGGATACTTGCCCATTAACAGCATTAAACAAAGTAAACAATTTTTTTACAAATATAGGTAAAAATCTAGCAGAAAAATCACTACAATCAAGGCGCACTTCTTCTGAAAACGTAAAGATAATGTCGTCCTCCAAGCTTAATTCTTTTGTCTTATTAGATACTGATCTTGATGAAGTATTGAGAATAATAACTGGGTTGAAAGATAACTGTGCTGTCGGATGGGATAACATCTCGAATAACATACTAAAAAAGTTCAAACACCAACTTGCCCCTCCGATAACCCACATTCTTAAACTGTGTTTGTCCAAAGGAGTTTTTCCAAAATCGCTTAAAAAAGCGGTGGTCACTCCTGTATATAAATCCGGAGAAAAAGGATGTTTAAATAACTATAGGCCTATAGCAGTCTTAACAGGCCTCTCCAAAATATTAGAAAAAATTATAAATAATAGATTAATAAAATATCTCGAAGATAACAAGTTACTTTCGGAAAGGCAATATGGTTTCAGACCAAAAAGATCAGCTAATCAAGCAGTCCACCAATTAACAGAGCATATAACTACTAATCTGGATAAAGGAATGCACACTATTGGCATCTTTCTAGACCTCGCAAAAGCCTTCGACACTGTCTCATTTTCCATACTTTTACGCAAGCTTGAGGCAATTGGGATAAGAGGCACTCAGCTTCAACTTTTTTCTGACTATTTAAGTGACCGAACTCAATCTGTAAAAATAGGCCACTACATGAGTTCAGACCTCAAAAACAGCTATTACGGATTGCCTCAAGGCAGTATCTTGGGCCCTACTCTATTTTTAATTTATATAAATGACCTCTGCAATCTACAACTGAAAAATGGTGTTATTATGTCATACGCGGACGACACAGTTCTATTGTTTTCAGCAAAATCATGTCCAGAGGTCTACGCAGATGCACAAAGTGGTTTTGATAACGTATCACAGTGGCTTCATAATAATCTTCTTACTTTAAATACAGATAAAACTAAATATTTATTATTTACAATGAGAAGCACTAACACACTACTTACTAATCAAAACATATACGCACATAATTGTGCAACGTCTGCTGACACTGCATGCACTTGTTCTACATTAACAAAAGCGGAGTATATTAAATATCTAGGTATTACCCTCGACTCAAATCTAAATTTTCGACATCATATTGAATTATTATGCAATAGAGTCCGTAAATTAATATATATTTTTAAATTCTTACGTAATATCGCGGACTATAAATTAATCAAACAAGTTTATCAAACCTTGTGTGAATCCATCCTTACTTATTGCATAACTGCCTGGGGTGGTGCTGCGAAAACCATTTTACTTCCACTTGAACGTGCTCAAAGAGCAATCCTTAAAGTAGCCACCTATCGCCCTTATTCCTTTCCCACAAACATGCTTTACTTGGAATGCAAGGTACTAACGGTCCGACAATTATTTATACTGCACGTTACATTAAAACAGCATACTGAATTACCTTTTTACCCACTTACTTCAGACAAGAGAAGAAAAGATTTGGTCTGTACTAAGCCACGAACCAAACATAGCTTTGCTAATAGGTTTTATATATTTTTAGGAGCTTTCTTGTACAACAAACTTAATAGAGTTCTGGATTTATATAGCATAAATAATAAAAAATGTAAAATAATAATATCGGAATTTCTTCAAAAGTTGAACTACACAGACACAGAAAATTTGTTAGAAATAATAAAATAACCCTAATTATAAATTTGTATACATATACGTAGATGTAAGTCTAGCTAGTTATATAAGTTTTAACACTTGTCATATTATTCATTATATACGCTATATATAATTTTCAAAATGTACTCTGCTCTAGCCTTGTAAGAAATGCATGGTAAAACCATAACCTGAAACACAGGTTGTTAACCTAGTTCAGGTAGGTTCCAAATTGTATTGGTCCTTGTTTATTTATTTTGTATAAATTATATAATTTTGTAAAATTATTCCAATAAAATTATTATTATTATTATTATTATTATTATTATTATTATACATTACAGTATAATTAATATTCACCCAGTGGCCAGACCATAATCATTATTGAAAATTTGAGGAAAACATATATGTATATAAAAAAACTACGAGTACTAGAATACTATATATTTATATATATAAAATCTTTTCAATTTTTTTTATTGAATACTAAAGCTTGTAAATAGCGACTTCACAAAAAAAGGAAAATCCCTTGACAAATAGAGGAGAAAAGGTACAAAACTGTTTCATCTTTGCCTATTTATATAAAGATATAGTAGGCATTATGAACTAAAAATACTCACAAAGCTAAACCCCAGGCAAGTTCTAGTTGTATGATAAGATATTCTCCTTTATGCTATAGAAACCCAGCGGAATATTCTATTGTTTGTTTTTGCTGGTAACATAATATTTAGTATAAAAATATTCTAAAATAACATTTTCTGTGGAATCCCGGCCGTGATCTGATTCTGTAGTTCTTGCCTCGAGAGGGGGGGTGTCCCGTGTCGCCTCGCAAGCGATGGTTACAGCACCGCGGTTAAATATAGAAAATAGAAATAAGTTTTGAATAAATCAGGTTATGGGAGATAGTTAAGGTATATTTTGATTTTTAGAATCTTTTAAAATGTATGAAAATGTTTAAAAAATTATTTGTTTTATATGTAAAAACGTTTATAATTTAATTTTCAATATTGAAAGAAAATGGAAATTATGTATTATACATACATACATACGTACAATATTCCGCCAACCCGCACTTGGCCAGCGTGGTGGGCTATGGCTTGATCCCCTTCGTATTGAATAGAGGTCCGTGCCCAGCAGTGGGACGTCAAAGAGGGCTGAACACACACACACACACTACAGTGGAATGTTATATTATGTTACTCAATAAATTATATAAAATACTAGCGATTTACTCTCGCTTCTCATGAGTGCATTCCTAAGCTTTAAAAGTTTAGGAACGTACAAAAGACAAACGTCCAAAGAAAACTGTTTTTTTGGGCCAGGAACTTTTGCAGGCGTATAAAGAATAACCCACCAGAGTTTCATGATAATCGGATCAATGGTTTAGAAACACACAGAGGACAGACATACGAACATTTATTTTTATTTCTATAGATAGATAAAGACGTTATATTCAAAATTTTACTTCTGAGTGTAGTTCTGAGGGTAGTAGGGAGTTAATACATTAAAAATGATTATGAGGACGATATATTTTTTTTAGTTTAAATAGTAATTATTTAGGTTTAGATTATTTTTTAAACTTTGTGTCTGTTCATACTTTATACCCTAGAAGACCGCATTACACAACAAAGGCACCATTTGAAGTAATTTCAATGTAAACTTGCCTTTTGTGTCGCTTAGTAGAACTCGTACTGCTTAGTATTTACATTGTATTTGGCATAATGTCAAAAGTTACAATAGCAGTATCGTCTTGTAAAAACGTCTTTTATAACAATGATTGTTTTCTTAGTTTTTCTACAAAAAAAATTAAATACTTGAGCACGCGATTTAGTAAAACGTCATTTGACCTTTGAGAATTTATATAATAGAAATTAAAGTATACATAAAATGTTTGTTACATAATAATGACGTATGTTGAGTGTTTTTAGAACTATCTCTTTGCTCAGCTTAGCATGTGCATTCACAGTTAATAGCTATTGATTGATCAATATTAAGATTTATGTATATAAGAGTACTAGCGACTCAACCTTGCTTCGCTCGGGATCGTCCCTAGATACGTTTTAACGGTTAGTATGGAATAGGTAGACTATATACTGTATGATATATATCCTATAGCCTTTCTCAATAAATGGGCTATCTAATGCAAAAAGAATTTTTCAAATCAGATTTGTAGTTCCTGAGATTGGTGCGTTCAAACAAACAAACAATAATAACTAGTATAGATTAAGACCGCGATATAATTTAATTTCCTTTGCTTTGGGATTTTTTAATTAAATTAATAAGTATATACATTATTAACACCGGGTTTTCGTTTTAGAATTATATACATACAAATATTAATACCGAAACTATACATATTGCTCCATCTATTGACAATTATTTGAACTAATTCGTCTTGGTTTTTACATTTTTTTTCTCTACATGCCAATTTTATCGTGCATCTCTGGTAAGCATCTCAATTAAAAATAGTTATTTAATATAAATAGGTCGAGTATTCTCTTGGATAAAACACGAACTATAAGCTGTGTAGTATTTGTGGCTTTATAGAAAAAAAATAAAAAATACACAGGTGAAGACTTTGGAAGTAATAAGCAAGTAAATCTTAAGATTAGTTCGATCAATTCATTGACCGCATAATTTTAAATCATTCTTTTATACGGAATTCTTCACATAGAAGCTACATGGATTTGAACTTAACCCAAATACCGTTGACATATCTTTCTACTTATTGCTAGAAAAACATAAAACAAGAAAACTATTTATAAAGGAACTAGCGACTCACCCTCGTTTCGTCCGGGTTCGTCCCTACTTACATTTCAACGTTTAGTATAGATTCCTCAGAGATGAGATATTTTCCCGCAGTAAAATGTATCCTATATGTTGATCCGGATAACTAGCTATCATCATACCAAATATCATAAAAATTCTTCCAGTGCTTTTTCCGTGATGCGGTCGCAGACAGACAGACGTACAGACAGATAAAAATTCTAAAAACTGTAGATTCGACCTCTGTATCGATAATAATGACTATTTCAAAAAGATTTTCCAAAAAATATTTAATGTATATACTTTTAGAATCGCGACATCTTAAGAATGGTGATTGTTAGGAAAAAAAGTATTGCGAATATTTTTGTAGAAAATTTTATGATCTACAATTTTTGTCTGAACTATGTTTTTGACAAAATTTACCGTTTTCGAGAAAAATCCAAAAAATCGAAAATTTTGACCTTTGACCTTGAATAACTTTTTTAGCACACATAGGATTGATGGGGACTTTTGACACTTTATTTCTACTGGTGTAACCAAGGTTTCTACCATAATTCAGCTCTGTCGGCGTTTTTGTTATTTCAAATGTCTTTTTTGACCGGACTATTAATTAAGATCCTATTAATATTATAAAAGCAAAAGCTTTAGAGGATGTATGAATGGATGAATGGATGTTTGTTACGCTTTCACACAAAAACTACAGAACCGATTTTGATAAAACTTTACAGTAATATAGCTTATACATCACAGTAACATATAGACTACAATTTTCAAAAATTTAGTAATACAATCGAATTACGCGTGTAAAGCCGAGAGAAGTCGCTAGTATTATATATTTAATACTTGATAAAATAGTATTCCATTAACTCATCACATAATGGCATTTAATCATCCATACATTAATTAGTTTTTGAAATCATTAGACGGATGTAACGACAAGTGACGAAGTGAATGTGTAACGTATAATGTTACGAGTATCCTGGAATTTCAACTCAAATAGAATTAGGTCGCATAATTAGTGCCAAATAACCAGGGCATTGTACTGAAACACACTATTTACAATAAAAAACAGAAAAAGATATCGATTGTTGGATGTCGAGAATGTAGATAAAATGCATGAATTTTGAGGATGATAGAGTAATTTGCAATCGCTAAAATTTCTTTTTGTAGATATAATACTCATGCTTAAATAAAGTGACTTTCTATAATTGCCATTTCTAATAGATATAGAATGAGTTATTAGAGATAGATAAATAAAAACATAGATAATATATCTGTCGCATAACTCTTAAAAAATGTTATTCCACCTAAAGAAATATTTGGTATTTTTTATGACATTGTCGTTAAAAAATATTCATCTACAGTAAAAAAAAAACGAGTGGGAATCGAATGATAACGCGCTTGTTTGAAAAACCAAGTGAACCGGGTTCAAATGCCAAAGCTCGCACATGTGACATTTTTATGTGAGAATCATTTTCAATATATGATTATCATTTGCCTTACGGTGAAAAAAACATCATGAGGAAATCTGCATGTCTGACAGAACCTCGCAAGTTTTCGAAAGACATGTGAAGTCCGCCAACCTGCACCTAGCCATTGTGGTAGATTATGGCCTGATCCCCTCGTATTGAGGAGAAGCCCGTGCCCAGCAGTAGGGTGCTAAAAAGGGCTTAAGTGCTAATACGAGCGAAGCCGTGGGCAAAAACTAATCATATAAATAGAAATTAATGAACAAGGTATATACATCAAGAGAAACAAAGTCATAGAAAATGAAAGACTGAAGAGCATACAAGGGAAAATATCTATTTTATATACGGGATTTGTTTGTTTTTATATGCTCATATCATTCTATTTCAAATGTTAGATGTCATAGAAATTCTGATCAAATTACAATGAAGGCTTAGCTTTTATAATTAACCACCTGTAGCTGAAAAGATCTAAAGTGCCAAAAAGTTTCATTCATAACTTTTTAAAGAGCTTTTGACTCATATTTACAAATTTTGGAACGATGAAATTATGGAGGCTGAAAGTAACATTCTACGTTGAGTCGTGTTGTAGACCTTTTATAAATCTAAGTAATACATAACTGTTTTTATATAATTTTGTCTATATTCTGAGAAAATACACTATCGTATATTTTGGACCGACATCAAAAAAGGAGTAGGAAGTTAAGCCTCGATTATGTTATGTGATGTCTTAGAATATTGTACTTCAAGCGGTCTTTATATTTTTTTTATAATGAATAGGTTATATCTAGATGATTGTGTTATAAAAACAAAAAAAAAAATCAATATCAATATATTGAAAGGGATTTTAAACCGCAATACATTTTATGGTTATTCTTTGCTTTATGCAGGTTTTATGAAAGAAGATTTCTCTGCTATCCTACAAACATGGTATATATACCATGTAAATTGTAAATAGATAAATCAAAATATGGTCCCCAGCATGCGCTCACCTTGTCGTGGTGAGGGGGCTCATTAGTGTCCGGCAATCCAGCCGGGCGCGAAGCCAAGAAACGCACAGGGTGGGGAAGGGAGGGGGGGGGGGGGGGGGTAAGTCAAGGGGGTCTCCTTGGTGTGCCATGCGGGTTGCTCCTCTTTGGGTTGTTGCTCTTTCTCTGACAGTAGAGTGCGTGAGCGATCTTAAAACACTCGACAAATTTTGATGGGTATGATGATCTCATCTCTGAGAAATCTATACTATTAAAAGTTAAAACGTAACAAGGGATGAACCCGAGTGGAACGAGGGTGAGTCAAGAAAATGTAAGTAAAGAGAAATATATGACTATTGGTTTCCAATACTAGTATTCAACCACTGTGTTAGCTAAAATTTAAAATAAAATACCTAAGTAACAAAGCCCTTGCTAAGCCTAACTTAGTAAGGTTTCCATTATATTGCGTGTCACTTAATATGTAGAATGAAAGGGGTATTACTGTATACAACTAACTTTATATACGCAGTTAGGGAATATTTATTTAATTTTATCTATACTAATATTATAAATGTGACAGTTTAGATGTTTGGATGTTTGTTACTCAATGAAGCCAGAACGGCTGAACAGATCTGGATGAAATTGAGCACAGAAATAGATTATAGTTTGGAATAGGACATAGGCTACTTTTTATCCCGGAAAAATGTACAGTTACCGTGGGATAGATTTGTTTTTGTTTATCTATAGTCGAACCCAAGCGAAGCAAGGGTGGGCCGCTAGTACTATTATAGGGATAGGTTCGCCTCTAGGAAAACAAAAACAAACCTATCCCACGGGAACCGTACATTTTTCTGGGATAAAAAGTAGCCTATGTGTTATTCCAGACTAATAATCTATCTCTGTGCCAAATTTTATCCAGATCCGTTCAGCCATTCTGGCGTGAAAGAGTAACAAGTATCCATACTCACAAACTTTCGCATTTATAATATTAATACAGATTTTGTCATAGTTACAATCATTCTAAGCACTAAAAATTCACATTCAAGATACTACACTAAAAGGTATTAAACTACTATATAATATACCTACTTCAAAGATATTAAAATATGTAGTAATAAACTGTTTAGTTTTATGAATTACTTTGATTTGAAGTTACTGTTAGAAAGAATGAGATCATAATTTATACTTGTTTAAGCACTATAAGATTACTATACACGTAAGCGAGAAATACAAATCTTATCAGCTTAAAGACCGATCCAATTAACTTAAGTGGGTCTGTAATACTGAAATCGTTAGGTTACCTTAGAACATAAATGACTGTAAAAGTGGCATAGTTAATACCCGTAATTATGATAGCAGATGTAAAAATAACTTTTTATCTAAAATTTTAGAGTTGTTTTTTTCCGGTCTATAGACGAGACATCTTATTTGGCAGTTTCCAATCAATCCATTTACTTCATACATATTATGTATATATTATTTCTATCGCAATCAAAGCCGTGACCTCTATCCTATTTAGGACGGTCAACCACATATAATTGCATAAGACGATGAGATATTTTTAATTTAATTCTCTTATTAACGACTTTAAAATGTGTGACAGCATATTTTTACACTATAAACAACTTTGATAAAGAGTGATATGAAGATCTCTTGGGAACACGTAATTCTGGAAAGTTTTCAGTTTTTCTCCACTTACGATAATTTCCAATGGAATATGTATTGAATTGATTCTTATTGAAATAAGAAGCATGGTGCAACCATATTATTGTAAAAAAAGAGATAATGATAAAACTTTAAAAAAACATAAAAAAATATAAATAGAAGCCACTTCTAATATTGTTAATCTAAGTAAATGAGTCACATCACATGTAATGTAAAGATAATGTTTATCAAGCATAATAAATTACTATAAGAATGTGGATATGAATTAACTGGTCAAGTGCCCTACATGATTTTTGTCCGTGTTTCACCTCACGGTAGTATGATGTTAAAAATATTTGACGAGACGTTTGGCTCAGTTTGCAGTGACCCTACTTGCTGTGCCTGCGGTCGCGGGTTAGAGTCCCGCTGGGGGAATTCATTTGTTTCATGAGGCCAAATGTTTGTAATCCAGTCATGGGTGTTTATATTTATAATATGTAGGTATTTAACGTTATATACGTGTAGTGTATCAACTATCCGGTATCCATCACACGGGCCTCGTAGCTTACCATGGTACTAGATGGTGTTGTGTGTTATCCCAACATATTTATATTTATTTATATTTAATATTACACATCCAGAAGTGAAAGCCTCATTTAATTCGATACAGCCTTTCCTTACATAAATGCAAAAAAAAGCTTAAATTTCGTGCCAATAACAAAATAAGCTCAATTTAGGGTAGCTATTTTGAGAACACAGACAGACGCCTTAATTTTATTTAGGAGTTAAAATTTTATTTTTATTTTTATCCGTAGAATATTTATTATAGAAGTTTTCAATAAAATCCATTTTTCCCTCAACCCAATTAAGGATGATCTGGAATATATTTACTTCAGAATATTATACAAATGTATATCAAATTTATTTTATAGATTTTCTTTCCCTAAGGAAGATGATTATAAAAGCTCTTTTATGTGTCTCTTATATGTTTTCTTATAAGACGATAAGGACATAGTGACATGTAGTTTCAAGCTTGATGCAGCATCACTATCGCTACTATCGCATTATTTTTTATTTATACATATATAAATTGTAAATAATATTTTTTGGAAAATCTTATTTAAATAGACATTATTATCGATACAGAGGCCGAATGTATAGTTTTTAGAATTTTTGTCTGTCTGTCTGTTCGTCTCTTACCCCATTACGAGAAAACCACTGGACCGATTTTGATGATAGCTGGTTATTCGGGTCAACATATAGGATACTTTTTACCGCGGGAAAATATCTCATCTCTGAGAAATCTATACTAAACGTTAAAACGTAATTAGGAACGAACCTGAGCGAAACGAGCGTGAGTCGCTAGTTTCAAATAAGTCTAAATAAGTCTAAAAACTTAAAAAAACGACTTCAAAAATCACTAAAAAGTAAAAAAAAATAACCGATCAATAGTTTTCATTAACAATATGTAGATCAGATATTTTTAAAGTCGGTGTGCTTTGATTTGTCTGGCACCGATTTTCAAAATATATGATTAGGTTTACGGTTTGCGGTTCATCCGTTAAAAATATATAAATAAAGTAATCATGGCGTACTATTTATCATAAATATATATACTATACTTTTCTGTACATAGTTTTTATGATTTTACTATAATTGGGATCACCTCTGTGATATGTTACAAAAAGATATAAAAAGACCAACATTACACTTTATTAATTACTAGCGACTCACCTTCGCTTCACTCGGGTTCGTCCCTAGCTTGGATATAGTAAAATTGATATAGTATGTTATACTTAAGAGATAAACATATGCCATCGCGGACTTTTTTGTAGACCTTTTTAAGGTGTACAATACTGTAGTATTTAAATTATCTCGTAGGGTTCAGCCAGCGTTAGCAATGTAAGCGCAAAAAAATGTATTTTTTTACGACATCACATTAGAAACCTCTAAAAATATAAGTGTTTCTGTACTATATTATGCATACATTATACATATAAACCTTCCTCTTGAATCACTCTATCTATTAAAAAAACCGCATCAAAATCCGTTGCGTAATTTTAAAGATCTAAGTATATATACGGACAGAAGCGACTTTGTTTTATACTATGTAGTGATTAATTAAGTATTTGTTATGTTAAAGGTCGAAATACTGTAGAAGAAATAGTGAAATTTGCATTTTTTATTAGTTATTTAAATACTATTTCAACATCCATAGCCTAAGGGCTAATAATGAACATATGAGCCCCTTTTTAACGAGCATGTTTCTAAAAATAAAACATTCGTTTGTATGTAACTAAATACTGTTTGAGAATGTGCTTACGTTAGTGGGGTTTGCGATTTGCTTTTAAAATATTTATATTTTCCACTTCTTTTTATATTTCTTCTAAGGTTTCTTCTTTTCTTTCAGGAATAATTTGAATGTCACTTATATTGTTATGGTTTACAAAAACAAATCTATCCCACGGGAACCGTACATTTTTCTGGGATTAAAAGTAATCTGTGTGTTATTATGTTTAGGCTATAATCTTTGTACCAAATTTCATCCAGATCTGCTGAGCCGTTTTGACGTGAAAAGTAACAAACATCCGTACATCCGCATAAATTTTCACATTTATAATATTAGTATGTATTTAAAAAAAAAACCAAAGTACTTATTATGATATAACAATTATTTAAATAATACAAGGATTGAGCGGGCACTTAAGAAGTAGGAGTTTTTCTAATATATATCTAAAAAGCTAAAATAGCTCATTGATTCTGTATGTCATTTATTACATCGGTATTCACAAGTTCGATTCCTGTATGACGTATGATATTATATCAATACAAAACATTGGTTGTAGAGTAATAAGGAAAAAATATTGCGTGTTGGAATAATTATTCCTAACATTTTCTGATATGGAGAAATGAGTCATTACTAATGTAAAACTATTACTACATCTACTATTTACTGCAAACGTTATCGTAAAATTTTACTGCAACTTGTATCGTGTGTTTGAATTTCAGCCAATTATAGAGCTATAAATGTGATCAGAATGTTAAACAATTATAACTAATAACAACTGAAGTGCGAGTTTACTCTATAAATAAATATAAATATGGTGGGACACACAGCACCATGTAATTCCATAGTAAGCTACGAGGCCTGTGTTATGGATACCAGATAGTTGATACACTATACATATATAACTTTAAATACATACATATTATAAATATGAACACCCATGACTGGAGTACAAACATTCGTGCACATCGCACAAATGAATGCCCCCAGCGGGACTCGAACCCGCGACCACTGGCATAGCAAGTAGGGTCACTACAAACTGAGCCAAACGTGTCGTCAAAATTCTATTTCAAGATGAATTTTCTATTTCAAGAAGAAATTATACATATTTTTCGATGACATTGTCAATCACAATTATATGTTTAAAAATAATAAAAATATATACTAAAATATAAATTAATATGCGAGATAAATGCATTAATAGTTTAAAGTTAAAATAGTTATAATTTCCTAGTTAGAACTATGAATGAAGTATGAACTACCGTATACCGCAGTCCGACGCTGACGCTCTTACAGAGTGGACGTGTGTGTAAACCGATTTTGACGAACGATAATAATAAATAAAAAATACATAACTCAAAATGATACAAAATATTAATATATAAAAATGTTGTAGTTAAAGTTTATCAAATATGGGGGAAGGTGAGTCGATTTATTGGCAATTTTTTTGTTCTTTGTTATCTTTTGACTCCTTAGATGTTGTTATTGTTTTTTATACGGTTTTTCTTTTAGAATAAAATCTATTTTTGAGCTCTTTAAATCAATTTATTTTACAATATTTTTTTACAAAACTAAAGTAAACATTCTGTAGTCCAATATTTTCTGATATAACACTATCTATAACAGTTATATTTTACATAATAACGTAGAAACGTGGATAGGAAACTAATAATATTATTCCAATAAAGCTTAACTAATGGTGTGTTATTACACCGCTTAGGAAGATTAAATGGCATTGATGGAATGCTTCCCGTGACGTAATTTGTTTTGGACATCAACATCGAAGTAGATGATTTAGATGCTCTCGTTTTCTTTAAGTAAACCGTACCGGAAGTATTTCTTATATAAATTCCATCACTCACGTACCTTTAAGGAATAATATGGTGACCCACTATCGCTTTACTGACTCCCTTACTTATATATATATATATATATATATATATATATATATATATACATATACATATATAGTCCTTTGTATTGTTGCAATACATGATTTTTTTATTTATTTATTAAGAACACGAACAACATAATACACAATACCCCAAAAATACCTTTTTTATCTGCCCATATTTCTGTGTAAAGATCCAAAAACAAATTGACGAAGAGATTTCGTAATTTAATATATAAGATTTTGTAATTTAATATAAGGTAATAATATAAGTACGATAAAGATTGTGTTGTTATCTATATTATATTATACCTTTTTACGAAATAAAGTAAAGCTGGTGGAGAATATGGAATAATAAGAGAGAACATGGAGAGTGCCCACTACTTAACGTATATTCTTGCTCTAAAAATGTCTATATTTAAAAAAGCAACACTTTGATTTCCGGATGAATTCTCATAGATCTTAGAAGAAATAAAATAAAAAATAATAATAAAATTTCTCGATATCTCGCTTTGTTTTGTATCGATACTCAAAAATCTTAAAAAAAATTAAAATAAAATACCCCCATTTAAAAAGTTTATACTCACTCCACCTGCATATATATATATATATATATATATATATATATATATATATATATATATATATATATATATATATAAAAATAAAAACCTATATGAATTTTATAACAAGCTAAATCATATTTAGAACTCTTATCGACTTAGCTGTTTTATTAATTAGAAGTCGAGATAAATTTGAAATTTTATTTAAAAAATTTAAATAAATGGGATTGTTTTTTTGTGGAATTGAACACGCTACTTTACGTGAGGAATCTATGCCAGTCAGTAAGTCTACTACTAACTTTAACTATACTGTATTCGTCTATACATATAATAAAATTGTAACTAAGTCGAATCTGTACATTAAATATTTTTTGGAAAATCTTATTAAAATAGACATTATTATCGATATAGAGGCCGAATCCATAGTTTTTACAATTTTTATCTGTCTGTCTGTTACTATCCGTGTCAACCTATAGGATACTTTTTACTGCTAGAAAATATCTCATCTCTAAGAAATCTATACTAAACTTTAAAACGTAACTAGGGATGAACCCGAGCGGAGCGAAGGTGAGTCGCTAGTTTATATATAAAAAGGAAAAAACAAAACAGTTCCGTACCTTGTTCTCCTGTTTGTCAAGCGTTTTCTTTCATTTTGTTTAGCAGCTATTTTACAAGCTTTAGTGTTATCAATAACAAAAAAAATATTATGTCTAATTTCAACTACTGGGCGAATATATAATTAATATAATTAAGTCACTTTATTTATCTACAATTATAAACAGCATATATAAGCGATAATATTAATGTATGTATACATCACTCCTAACCCATTTAAGTTGAATTTAACATTGTTGACGACTTTCTGACACTTAGGTTTGACATTTTCATTTTCAGCACTATCTTCTTTTCTGGAAGTCACAGGTTTGATGATCTTATAGCTACATTTTTAGTTTTCCATCAGCGATAGCGTTTGTAGAATGTCAACTTGGCTAAGCCCTCTGTAAAGAAAGGTAGAAAGATATTATATAAAACTAAAAAATATTTATAATAGCTTTATTCTGTATTTGTCTATCATCGCTAGGATAAATGTTAATTTTATATTAGTATCTATATTTAGGTTATTATCATAAGATAACACAAGAGAAAATAGTCGTTATTTGTAAATGAATATTTTTTTTAAATATCAAGAAGCAGGAGGCCCTCAAGTCGATATTATAAATGTAAAAGTTTGTGAGGATGATAATTACTCTTTCACGAAAAAACGGCTGAACGGATCTGGATGAAATTTAGCACAGAGGTAGATTATAATCTGGAATAACACATAGATTACTTTTTATCCCGGAAAAATTTACGGTTTCCGTAGGTTAGATTTGTTTTTGTTTAGGAACGAACTCAAAGCGAAGTGAGGGTGAGTCGCTAGTTGTATTCATTTATTTGACACTAGTTTTTGGCCGCGGCAATTACAATAACCTTGACAATAACTACTTCATGAATAGAAAAATATTATGATTTTATTTAGGCAATAGATGTATGTATTAGTTGTAAAAATTCTAATTAAATGAGGGCTATTGTTTATGGTGACACCAGTTGGCGCCACTGGCGAGTAAGATCCTATCGCTGTCGTTGAAAAAGTATTTGCTAGTGCGGGCAGGGTCAATAAATCTATACAGATAAATAAAATTGAAGTGTCTGTTTGTAATCTAATCTCCGAAATGGGTAGACCAATTTTCACTGGCAGATAGCTGATATTATAAAGAGTAACGTAGGCTACTTTTATTTTAGAAAAAGTATTAGGGTTTCGCTCAAAAAAATTATAACGTACTAGGGACGAATCCGAGCGACACAAGGGTGAGCCGCTAGTTTAATCTTGTATTATCATACTCATAATTGTTACCGCAAAAACAGTTCTATCAGGATTTTAAATAATTAATAGTAACCAAATAAATAAAATATTAACTTTTTCTTAACTCTTCTTTTTAAGCAATAATATCTGTTGAGCAGTAACTTGTCTGCCATAGTTAATTAAGAATGGCATAATTTATACAATAATCATGAATAATTAGTGAAGATCCGCGATAAAATCTCGCAAACAGTAAACATTTAGTGTCATTTGACATTTTTAGAGACCTCACTCTACACTAGCGCTTTACGCGGCGAATTTAAGCGCGGTAGCCCTCATTCTTTTTATTTCGAGTTCAAATGTCAAATCTAAAGATTAAAAAGTTAAGTTGTCTTTTATTTTATACAAATAATACATAATTATAATATTTTTATATAATTATGACGTCTATGATTATCTTATCTTAACGATTTGTCTCTTTTGCGGCGATATATTTTTTTTGCTTCCCGTAACGTTAGAGACGTCTTTCTACAATAGATGTCGCTAATAAAAAATATATATATGTAAATGATATATTTATTACAGGTATTACTATTATTTTATAGATAACTGTGTTATTTCCATACATTTCGCAAAACGTTTTTTTTTCTATTTTCTACTCGCGTCAGCAATAATAATATATGTTGCTTAAAATCGATATTATCGATATAAAAGCGATAGAAATCTAAAAAAATACATGGGAATAATCGAACAGGCACCTATAAGTTTTCTATTTATATCAGCGATTATTTATTAACGATATTCTTATCATCTAATCTAAGCTCATAAATTTTTATACAAAAGTATCGTATGATCACATCAAATATTAAAACAATAGACATTAGACAAGTCATTAAAATCGACAAGTAATTAAAGAAAGAAATTGACAGTATCTATACTATCATTTTATTTCTTCCTTAAGAGGAATACATGATTTAAAATAATATCACAGGTGAATGAGTCATCAATTAAATGTTGATATCTAATATATTTGAACGAGCAATTCTTGTATATTTATTTATTTATACCGAAGATCTTGGAAATGGCTCAAACAATTTCGCTGAGATTTGATATGCGGGGCTTTTCGAGGGCGAAAAATCCTGTTTTCGAGTTTTCATGCGGTTTTCTTTCGCATTATTCCACGCAAAATATGGTCGATCATTTCTTACGCACGGGCATAAGCATCGTAGTCAGGCGACCAAAGTGAAAGATTGACTATCATAGGTGACCGGGTTCGAATCTCGATCGAATACGAAGTTTTTACTTTTGTTTTTTTTTTTTAATTTATTCAAATTTTTAGTTTTTTTTTATCTAAAAAATACAATATAACAAAAAAGAACTCCGATCGAAGCTCAGTCGCCCAGGTACTAATTATAATTAGTGACAATAGTAGCACAGTAGTAACACGTTCACTTGGGAAACCTAGTGAAACGGGTTCAAATCCCGGGTCTCGCAAGTCTGATATCTTCACGTGTGAATCATTTCCAACATGATTACCACTTGCCTTACGGTGAAGGAAAACCTACATCTTTGAGAGAACCTAGTAAGTTTTTGAAAGGCATATGTAGTCCGCCCGCACTTCGCCACTCTATGGCCTGATCCCTTCGTATTGAAGGGAGGCCCATGCCCAGCAGTGCGACATGAAAAAGGGCTAAATACATAATTATTAGTGTCAATTTAAGATTTTATTATTATAATTTGTTCATAAACTATTTATACTCTATTATAATCATTCCATTTACATTCATTAACACAAAAACAAGTAAGATATTTTTATATGCGTACTGGTTTCATTGCATGTTTTTTCGTAGGTTCTTAATTAAATACAGAGAAGTATAACGGAATATGTATGTATTACTTGTTAAGTCAACGTGTTATAAGTAATTTCTTCAAACATTATCATACTTATCTCTTTAAAAAATTAAAAAGAAATTAACTTAACAATTTTTACATAAAATATAAACAAATCTATCCATCATTTTCCCTTAAAAACCTTATTCGAATGAAAATTTATATAATGAGCGAAATCAGTATCGGCTTAAGCGATGTGCTAATGAACGAAAAGCATTTTATTGAAGTTATATTCCGTTTTGCACGTTTGGAAGAAATTATGAGAGTAAAATTTTTACGATGCGCACGCAAAAGCAGCCAAAAAGCGACATGATGAAGTTAGCTGAAAGCGACATGATGAAGTAAGCTGCATAACTTTTACAAACAGAGAGTTGTGACATACGCTAGCTATTTTAAGCTTATAGTTACTTTTATCTGTTACGCCAAAGAAGTATAACTTCTTACGTGCGTACGTAAGTACACACACGTTTTTTTATTTATGTTGACGACGCACCCTCGCGCCGCTAGGTTTTGGCCCTAGTTACGTTTTAACGTTTATAATTAGTATAGCTTTCTCAGAGATGAGATATTTTCCCATAGTAAAAAGTATTCTATATGTTGACCCGGGTGTGTTGACCAGCTATTATCATACTAAATTTCATCAAAATCTGTCCAGTGTTTTTCCCGTGATGCGTTCCCAGTCAGACACACAGACAAAAATTCTAAAAACTACAGATTCGGCGTGTGTATCGATAATAATGACTATTTCAATAAGATTTTCCAAAAAAAAATATTAATGTACAGATTCGACTCATAGTTTTATTATAAAATAGATTAAACAGTCAATATGAAATATTCAAATATTCGATAGTGCATGTATGTATCTATACAAAGACACAAATCTCAGTACCTTGTTCTCCTTTATTTGTCAACTGATTTTTTTTATTTAGTAGCTATTGACGAGCTTTAGTGTTATCAATAAAAAAAATTTCAACTATTTTTTTTTATATAGACAGATAAATTCTATTCATATATGTTTTTCATAAATTTTCATTATTAATTATGGCCGAATTCTGACCACTGAGCGAACATTAATTATACGAAACTGATAACTCTTATCAATAAAAAACAGTTCGATTTTTTTATATAAAATAGCAATTGTTGAATTTTAAAAAACGCTGAAATACGTAACTCATTATTTTTGCCGTACTCAATTCATACGAAATTTCATGCAAATACATATGTCCAAGGAATAAAAAGTTTCATAAAAACTTTTATCCTCTATTTCACCCCTTAGGGGATGAATTTTGAAAAATCCTTCCTTAGTGGGATGCCTTCGTGATATGAGGAATACGTGTGCGAAATTTCAATTTTCTAGCCTTAAGGGTTTGGCCTGTGCGCTGATACATCAGTCAATCACTTTTGCCTTTTATATATAGATATGGTACTGACCAAACACTAGAAAGTATAATTGAACGAATGAAGAAAAAAAATATTTTTGCCACTTACATCTTTTGATTTGATTGATAATTTGTATTTGTCATGAGCCATATTAAACACATTATGGGAAACCTCGTCTCTGACACACCATCATTTTCGTCTAACATTAATCTTGATCACAAGCATCTATTTTTATTTGCAGCGGTATAGCTTATAAGTGAACGTTTAGCTTTACTGATTTAATATGCAAGATTTGTTTAGTAACATAGCCTGAAGTATGGAATTGGTTGGGATTCGATTCTCGCCCTCGGTAAATTGCTTGATACGCCTGTAATCTATATAATAAAAATGTAACGTTTCTCTTTAAATGTTTTTAGGGTTCCGTACCAACGGAACCCTATTACTAAGTCTCCGCTGTCCGTCCGTCCGTCCGTGACTCAGTTCGTCTGAGGGATGTACCTCATGAACCGTAATAGGTAGAGACTATGTATTTCTATTGCCACTATAACAATAAATAATAAATATAAATAAAAAAATAAAAATACAAGAAACATTTTTTTAACGTTCGTAATCGATCATCGAAGTTAAAATACTACATATACAGAGTAAAAGTCATATTAATAAAAAGTAAGAATTTAGGGGAAAAAATTACTGCAAACTATCTCAAAGATTATATTCTAACATATAAGTTAACTACACTTACCTTATTTTACAAATTAACACCAAAATATTAATTATAAGTAATATGTCTTTGTGTAAAAACTTCCGCACTGACATTGACTGTCGACTGACATATTATGGACGCGTTCCGAATCACGCAAAATTAATTAATTTAATTTTTAAATTTATTAGGCGTCTCGCCCTTATAGACGTCTCTCCCGGACTTACCATAAGTATAAATATAAGAATTTGACTTGCCCTTGACCGAACTTTTTCTTTTTTGTATAATTTATTCTTAAGGGAGGCTGAAGTAACAAAATCTTTAATTAATTATTTTTCTGTCTTTTACACATACTAGAGCACTGTTAATCGAAACGGTTTTTCTTTAATACATAACATGTAATAGTCATGAAATCAATATATATACTATAATAATAATATTAATTAATTTTGGGGCTTCTAATACTCTCCAGCTGGAATTCAAGAAGGGTCAGGCCACATCACACCACCCTGTCCAAATGCGTTATATTCGGAATTACTCGTAGCATATACCAATTATTTCATAGTACCTGAGCGTTTTTTAGGAAAGGATATAAAAATTGACGTTTTTCACAAAAAACATATATATATATATATATATATATATATATATATATATATATAAACTTAAAAGCATTATAAATCCTTATCTAAGAACAAAATTTGATCTAAATCGTTAAAGCTGTTTCTGAGATATACGAAATTTTATGTACAAGAATTGCTCATTCAATATTATAAGATTCATTGTCATTATATTTACTGTCTTTCACGCGCTATTAAATATTATACACGCGAGAAATTACAGAAAAAGTTAGCAAATCCTATTTATATTAGGTTAATGAAAAAACCGATCACAAAGCTATGATTATGTGGGGAAAATATATCCGTTTATACTTGAACGGTTCCGGCACAACGGTTGTTGATCTTCGCTCAGCTGGAAACATCTCGTTGAATACCATCGCTTCAGGAATGCTATGCTATACTGATTAGGTTGCTTCTGTAGAGTCGATAATTAATGTGGAAAACCTTATGAAATAATACTTTCTTAGATTTACGCGAATGTTTGACATTTTAAATAAAACTATCTTTTTGGATTATTTCGCGGATTTATTTTGATTTTTGGTTCCTGACATTTCGAATGCTTTGCAGCTGTTTGCTGTCACGGGAGAGACTAAGGCTTGAGACGTTTGAAAGGCGTTTTATATTAGCCACTTTTTTGATACAATAATAATAGATTAATTATGCTAACTCAAAAAATAGGATATTCTTAAAAACCGCTTCACTTTTAAAACTCGTAATGAGTATTCGATAGAAAACTCAAATTTTAAAATCAATATCCATTTCCTTATAATCAATTGAAATTATGTTTAAAAGTATTGAATTTAGCGCCAAAATTTAACTTTACATGTCACATCAACTTTGTGTAGAATCTTACATAATATAGTTAGTAGTAAGTCTTGAGTCTTTCTAGTCCTCAAAATTAAGTTTAAAAAAAAATGAAAAATTCCTGAATATATGACATCGTTAAGACTCGGTTGTGACATTGATCTTGTCTTAGTCTAGCATAAATGACTTATACGTGAAATTATTAAAAAATTAAAGTATTATAATACTTTACATATAATAAAATTCTAACGGAATCTACATTAAATATTTTTTGGAAAATTTTATTGAAATAGTCATTATTATCGATATAGAATTTTTATCTGTCTGTCTGTCTGTTTGAGAATGCATCACGAGAAAACCATTGGATAGATATTGATGAAATTTGGTATGATGATAACTGGATATCCGGGTCAACATATAGGATACTTTTTATTGCGCGAGAATATCTCATCTCTGAGAAATCTATACTAACCGGTAAAATTAAATTTAAAAAAATTAATTTAATTAAAAAAATAATAATTAATAACTTTTATCTTACAGTTGAAAATTAGCCTAAATTAAATATTTGTGTATATATATATATACATATATATATATAAACGTGCGTGGTTTAAGGACTTATGATTGGCAATTCGCCCACCATAAAGTTTTCAAGCAATCAATTTAGGAACAGTTTATACGTTTTTTTTTGTTGATACAGTGTAGTATCAACTTTGGCACCAAAAGTGAAAACTGGTGAAAGATACTTGGAGTATTTCCAAATCAGTAAAAGAAATTTTTAGTCTCAGACTAAAGAATGACATAGAGAATGTTCTAGAACTAAACATGAAGCTAAACAATAATGTTTTAAAATAATATATAATATTTTCATACAGTATATAAATATTAATAGAATAGTTATTACTGTGATAATTAAATTAATATTAATATATATGAACGGGATTTATTATCAGAAAAAATAAATAAATAAGCTAATATTATGGTATCTCTATTTTAAGGGGAAGAGAACTAATGCTTAAAGAAGAAGACGAATCAAAAATCAAAATAAATCCGCGAAAAAATCCGAAAAGATAGTTTTGTAAATGTCAAATATTTGCGTAAATCTAAGAAACTAAGTCACATTCTCAAAAATTGTTAATTAACTACACTAAAATCTATATATCCCGTGTTGTTTTAAATAAAACAAACAATGTGTTTGGTAAAATCGAGAATAATAGCATAAACAGAAAAATCTCGCTCTTATTTTTGACTTTTTTTGGCACACTCCGTCTATGTAAGTTTTTAGTACAATGAATTCGAGGAAAATTTCACTTTTTCTATATGTGTCAAATAAAAGGAATTGTGTTAGAATATGGCATACAAATATAATATCTTTTTTATATTTCAAAAATGGAAAAGTATGAATAAAGCTAAAGTAGATCTTGATACATTGAATTTTGAACAACTTTATTTGGTTTCATTCAAATGTCAGATTATTGGAACAGAGTGGTTGAATGGATCGTGTAAATTGGGATAGAATATATAAAAAAGTAAGTCTAACTAAAATTTAATCAAATATTTTATGAATATGGTTTAGTATAATTCACAAAGTATGAGGCGAACGCTATTATTTTCTCCATGATGTTATTAATATTGAATTACTAGCAATTCACCTTGGCTTCGCTCGGGTTCGTCCCTAGGTACATACTTTTTAAAGTACAATGTACATACATACATAGGTATAGTAAGTAGGCAGGCTATTTTATATTTTTTCTCTTTATTAAAACTTTCCATGTAAGGAACATACGAAAAAAAATTAGCTGAATTGGTCGAGTCGTTCTCGAGTTATGCGCTTAGCAACATTCATTTTTATTCATATAGAAGAAGATAGAAGAAAATAGATTGAAGTCAATAATAATTTTTAATAAGCTCTTTTATTACTTTCTCTAATAATAGAGGGCACTCATTGTTAAAACTCCTATATACAATAAAAGTGTGTAGCAAGTAATAAAATGTTCATAAATATTATAGTTAACTTATTCGTCTCGCTTCGCTCGAGTGCGTCCCTAAGCTTGAATGTTTTAACGCATAAAAGACAAACGTTGAAAGAAAAAAAATGTTTTTTGGGCCAGGAACTTTCACAAGCGTATACAAAATAGCCCACTAGGGTTTGATTGTAATCGGATCAATGGCTTATTAACGCATTGAGGACAAACATACGTTTTTAATTATATAGATTATTTCAGAAAACTAAATAGCCTTTTTTCTTCTACAAGACTCTTGAAAAGTAAATTGCAGTTAGGCTGTTTAATCAACTTAAAATACATATGGTATAATACATACATATATATAAAAAGAAAAAGTTTCTTTGTTTTTCCTTTGTTTTGTTACAACGCAGTCTTTCGAAATATTACAACGATTTGGAAAATGTTTTATGCACACTAGTATATAGGCTATCTATACATAAATTAATTTAATTTTGATACGAAATTTTATGAGTTAGCGTGTTTGTTACTTTTTCACGTAGTAACGGCTCTAGGGACTTGACCGATATTCCGAAATATTGACCGAAACAAAAAAAAAATAGCATACTACAATCTATGATAGATTAAAACGTATGCATTTTTTCTGACCTCTTAGCTAAAAAGCTTATACTAATAACTTATCTATAACGAATTATTTCAGTTATAAAACAAAATTAACATAGTATTTTATTGACTCACGTATCCTTACGTCTTTTGCGGGATAGACAGTGCAAATAAAATGATTCCTCGTATTGTTATTTGCTTTCCTTTTATCCTATATATAATGGAATAGTTATGGGACATAAAAATAATAACACAGAAAGCTGTCTCACAACCTTCAGACCAGTAAGCCAGTTCGAGTCTCGAGTGTAGTCTTGTCCCATCGCGCTTGACAACTAAACTATCAATAAGGTTTAGTATTTATACAGTTATGTATGTATCTAAGCTGCCATAGCTTAGATTCTATTCTAAATGCGAACGAAATGTAAGTCTAGAACGCATGCTATGGCTAACGGCGGAATGTGCTTATAAATATCACTGCGGTTTGCGGACTTGTGTCGTTGTTAGACGTTTCATAGTTGTTATATAGGATGTTTATGTTTTATCCAAGCGGGTGACCCTACCTCCAGTGCATCCTATATGACTAACACTAGCGATTCACCCTCGCTTCGCTTCGGGTTCGTCCCTAGACAAAAACAAATCTATCCCACGGAACCGTACATTTTTCCGAGATGATATATAGCCTATAGCCTTCCTCAGTTAACGGGCTATCTAATGCAAAAAGATTTTTTTTAATCGGATTAGTAGTTCCTGAGATTAGCGCGTTCAACCAAACAAACAAACTCTTCAGCTTTATAATATTAGTATAGATTAGTCCGCCTGTGTACTAAATATCATCGAAATTTGACAAGCCGTTTCAGCGTGAACGTATAACAAACAAACACACATATATACTTTCACGTTAACGAGTATAATAGTGGTCTGCTTCTTTATTAGCTTTCGTTATGGTTCTCGCGTGCTATGGTCATAAGTAAGAGATGGTCAGGATAAGAGACACGATATTATATATTTCTCTAGTAAAAATATCAGATAATTATTTCATTCACTTTTTCATTTCGCTATAATTTCGAGTATTTCATTTGATAGTTTTTATGTTACTAGCGGCTCATCGTCGCTTCGCTCGGGTTCGCCTCTAGAAAAACAAAAAAGAAGTCTATCCCATGGGAACCGTATATTTTTCCGGGATAAAAAGTAGCCTAGTTGCTATTCCAGACTATAATCTATCTCTGTGCTTTTCATCCAGATTTGTTCCGCCGTTCTGGCGTGGTTGAGTAACAAACATCCATCAAAACAACCAAACATCTAAACTTTCACATTTATAATATTAGTAACAAGTTAAGATAAGATTTTTTGTGAATTGAAATTATGAACATTGTGTTTAAAAAAGACTTTTTTTATGAAACCTTAAACTTACATTTCGTCGAAATATTCTATTTAATTAATAGTTTCCGAAAACTTTTGAGGCTATTAAAAATATTAGTGTCACCCCGCACCCGTAGAAATGTTACATATTATTTTTATCACTTTTATAAAAACACTTGAATTATTTTATTGAATTCATAATCTATACTTAATCTATACATATAATAAAATTATGAATCGAATCTATTTTTTTTTTAATTTTTGTCTGTCTGTCTGGGAACGCATCATGAGAAAACTACTGGACAGATTTTGATTAAATTTGGTATGATTATAGCTGGTTTATCCGGATCAACATATAGAATACTTTTTACTGCGGGAAAATATCTCGTCTCTATGAAATCTATAGTCACCTTAAATGAATCGAGGGTGAGTCGTTATAGTATTATAAAGAGGCAGCGTATGTTTGTTTGAACGCGCTAATCTAAGGAACTACTAATTTGATTTGAAAAGTTGTTTTTGAATTAGATAGCCCGTTTATTGAGGAAGTCTATAGTGTATATATTATCCCGGAAAAATGTACGATTTCCGTGGGATAGATTTGTTTTATTCTAGGTCGAGCCCGAAGCAAAGCGAAGCTAGTTTACTATAAACATATTAAAATTACAATCAATTACCTAAGCACAACATACGGCGCCCAAAATGCATACACAGCGTTGCTTCGAAATGCAATATTGCAAATTGCTGCAACGTAGCATAAGTCATGTCACTGTGTTAAATCGTCTGTTTTTACCACGACAAAGCGATATTCGGGTCATATCATTTACTGTACGTTAAAAAAGATTCCTCCTTTGTTTATGAAACAATGCTGGAACAATTCGAGTTTTAATGATCAGAGATGAATAGATACCTAATAATATTCCAATTATGCAGAAAGCTCTCTTTTTAACATTGTCTGTTATCATTTCATTGTTATAATTATATGTTTTTGACCGACTTCACAAAGAAAGAGGTATTGAGATTAATCTGTATTTTTTTTGTGAATAAGTTTTTTTTGGTCAATTTTTTCATTGAATATGTTACCTTAAGTAATCCTTTCCCTCCCTCCCCTTCCCTTCCCTCCCTCCCTTATTAATTTAAAAATATCTATCCAGGAGTGCGGAATAACACACTTTTAAATAATTTTGAAGTCAGGGTGTACCTTTCTTGTAAGTTAAGTCGTTGAAAGATTTACTTTTAAACATAATAATATTGAGGTTTTTTAATGAACTCGATAAAAAAAACAATGGTGGTAACAGAGGAAGTTTAATTAAAAAAAAAACTAAATATACACGTACATACATTTAGCACGTAACATGACAAATCTAAGGTAAATTAAAAATAGTCTTCGTTCTTCAATAAACAGTAAGTAACATCGATTCGCCGTAATTTTTTTATATCAAATAAAAAGAGAAAATACAGGATATTTTCCTAAAGTATGAAAATGTTATTATAATTTAACATCCGACCATATTACATGAAGTAACACATTTCTGTTTTTGCATGAGTCACTGCAGTGCAATAGCTCTGCAAAGTATTCTTGTATAGGCTGAGAATCCACTTATTGCTTAGCTTTAAATCGTTATATTTGATCAATTTCAAATAAGGAGGTACCTATTTAGTTTGAACGTTTTGTGTATGTTTATGTAACGTTTTCGCCAAGGCAATTCTTTAAATCAAAAATATGACACATTTTTTTCCTTTTGAATTTGTACATAGACATGGGGTCTCATCACGAACAAATAAAAATTTAGTTCAAATAAATGTCACTAGATGGCGTTATTTGTATCGATTTGTTATTAAAGTGGTGATATATTATTAACAAAAGACTTATTTATTTATTTATTTATAGGACACACAGTTGTTAAAACATTATAACATCTATACTAATATTATAAAGCTGAAGAGTTTGTTTGTTTGTTTTATTGAACTACTAATCCGATTTGAAAAATTCTTTTTCATTTGATAGCCCCTTAACTGAGGAAGGCTATAGGCTATATATCATCCCGGAAAAATGTATGGTTCCCGTGGGATAGATTTGTTTTTGTCTAGGGACAAACCCGAAGCGAAGCGAGGGTGAGTCGCTAGTCTTATCTAAAAATTTAACACAAAATAAAGAAAAATGTTTAACATTTGAAAGAGTCATAACATGCACCATATTGTACCACACCCTTATACAATATCTACGAAATAATTATAATTAATAACAAGAAAAACATACTACTGATATAATTAATAACAAAATGGAAAAACTAAAAAGAAACATACTCAAACAAAACAAAAAATCATAACCTTGATTTTTTTTTAAACTTCTTAAAAACTATTAGGTTGTCGCCAAAAACAATTTTAAATTCTCTTGACAATATATGTATTTAAAGTTGTATATGTGTAATGTATCAACTATTTGATATCCATAACACAAGCCTCGTAGCTTACCATGGAACTAGATGGTGCTGTGTGTTAATGTACCAACATATTTATTTTATTTAAATATTTGCTAATAATTATGACGTATATATACATTTTAAACACTACAATCTAAGCTTTAGCAATTACAACTTACCTTTTTTCTGCTTTACGCTCCATATCTAATGGAGACCGACCATAAATTCTTTTGTTAGAAGCCGCAAGGGGTTTCTATTCTCGTAACGGTGACTGTGACACCAAATGTGTCCGCGCCTTTACGCTTAAGTCACACTGGCTGCAATAAATCTCAAATCTGAACCCCCTTTAGTTACAAAGTGACTGGACAAATAATATTGTAGACTAGTCTACTACTTTACTTACGTTTTAACATTTAGTATAGATTAAGAAATCTAGATAGAGATGAGATATTTTCCCGCAGTAAAAAGTATCCTATATGTTGATTCGGATCTATCGGAACCAGCTATCATCATACCAAATTTCATCAAAAACCCTCCAGTGATTTTCTGTGATGCAGTCACAGACAGACAGACAGACAGACAAAGATTCTAAAAACTATAGATTTGGCCTCCTGTATCGATAGTAAAGTCTATTTCAATAAGATTTTCGAAAAAATATTCAATGTAAAGATTCGGCTTAGTTACATTTTATTATATGTATAGATAGATAGATGTATAGATGTTGGAATAATATTACTAATCACGCTATTATAAATACGAATGTTTGTATGTGTGTGTGGTTTCACTCCTTCACGCTAAAATGGCTGGATAGATTTGAATGAAATTTAGTAGAAAAATTCAAATTCAAAATATTTTAATCAGTATTAAATTATTACAATTTTTTACTGAACATCATGAGTCTACTACCAGTTTGAAAAGAAGAAGCCTCAGACATATGAAGAACAGGCGGAAGGACTCGATAAATAGATACATATTTAGACTATGACCTGCACATAGACATTAACCATTTTTACTGATCTATCCTATCTCTATACAAAATTCATCAAAATTGGTTCAGCGATTTAAGTTTGAAAACATAACAGAAAGACAGTCTTACTTTAACATTTATAATATTCAAATATATACTCTCAAACCATCTCTCAAATACAAATAATATTGCAGTAAATTGCAATTGTTGTTTCATCTATACAGATAGATAAAATTGAAGTGTCTATTTGTAATGTCATAATAACAGCTTTTAACTAAATGCATATGACATTATATACGGTACTGATAAGAAACAGTTTTTAAAATTTTTGTCTGTTTGAATGTCTGTCTGACTGTATATCTGGCTGTTTGTTCCGGCTAATCTCCAAAACGGCTGGACCAATTTTTACGGGACTTTCACTGGCAGATAGCTGATGTTATAAGGAGCAACTTAGGCTACTTTTATTTTAGAAAAATAATTAGGATTCCGCGCAAATAAATTAAAACCCATAAAATTGTGAACAAAATTCGCGCACCCGAATATGTCGCTAGTTTAAATTCTAACTTCAACTGATTTACGTCACGTACGCACGTATTTTACGGTAATTTAACTGCATCGCAATACAATCTACGAATACTCGCACATCGATTCACAAAGTTTACAGCTTGAACAATTGGTTCCTATTTTAGTCCGGCGTAGTGTCAAACACGTGTTATTCATTGGAAACGAGACAGCTGTTGGCATTTTATTGGTTTAACAGTTTTTCCCTTATGCATGTTTATTTTATGTGTACCTACTATACTAGTGATTTACCCTCTCTTTGTTCTAGAGTGCATTCCTACTAACATTCTGCGACTTGATATGAAAACATAGATTTTTTCATACATAAGTTACAGTCAGAACTCTTTCGTGGTCAAAACTACTTTTGACTGACAAAAACAGTTAAAAGTAGTTTTGACTAAAAACTAGTTTTTACTGTAACGCATACAATAAACAAAATTCGTAATATACAATAATTAATGTATTCATTTTTGGTAACGCCACCTTTTGGCTAATTTTATTACCTATGTTTTGTATTAATTTTTAGTCCATCAGAGCAATAATTTTTACTAAAATACGTACACTAAAAGTCGTTTTAACGTGAAGGAATAACACATACTGCACACAAGTTAAATGTATTTTAAGATGTTTTTTCACATTTAAACTTAAAACTGTCAGTCTCTAATGTGCATATTTTTCATATTTATCTATCTGTAACTGCAGAAGGGACAAAGTATCTAAAAATATGAATCATAAGTCCTAAAATATCACTCTCGGTTCTGCTGAAACCGCTTACAAGTACAAATATCGAATTCGAAATACGTGCTAGTTGGTAGCAATATAAATATTTATAACGTGTTTATATACCACGGTCATGTCAGTCATGCAAAAATACACCACGTTAGTTTTTATACTTTAAAATAATTTCTATTCATTGTTATTAAAATCTACACTAATATTATAAAGCTGAAGAGTTTGTTTGTTTGTTTGTTTGGTTGAACGCGCTAATCTCAGGAACTACTAATTCGATTTGAAAAATTCTTTTTGCATTGGATAGCCCGTTAACTGAGGAAGGCTATAGGCTATATATCATCCCAGAAAACTGTACCGTTCCCATGGAATAGATTTCTTTTTTTCTAGAGACGAACCCGAAGCGAAGCGAGGGTGAGTCGCTAGTTTAATATATAAAATTCCCGTGTCACGATGTTGATTTGCGATGAACTCCGAACTTATCAGACCTTAACGTTTTTATTAAATTCATAATTTGTTCCAACTTAAAAGATATAGTTATTATGTTATATAGTTTTTATATAGTTCTTAAGCTGTTTTTTTTTTTCATTGAAAGTATTAATTGTATTGAAAGTACTTAAAAAGAATATAATTTTTAGATTACAGAGGAAGACTAATAGAAAAAATTACATCATTTTGTTTGTCAATTCCTTAACTACTAGCAGTGATCATTTGTTTTTTTTTTTATTTTTAATAAAAACAACTTGAAATATTTCTAATAAATTAAAATCAATTAATTTTTCGCTACCATTTTTAGAAATTCCATAGTCACTAAACTATCTTTAGTATGAAGTTTTTTTTTTATCGGGACATTAACACACAGCACCATCTAGTTCCATGGTAAGCTACGAGGCTTGTATTATGGATACCAGATAGTTGATACACTACACATTCATAACTTTAAATACATACATATTAACATCCATGACTGGAGTACAAACATTTGTGTTCATCACACAAATGAATCAGCGAGACTCGAACCAGCGACCGCTGGCACAGCAAGTAGGATCACTACAAACTGAGCCAAACGTGTCGTCAAAAGTGTTATAGTTTAGCGATAATTTTCATATTTTCTAGTGAAACCCGTTCATGCGTCAACAGCATTGTATTTCTACATGTAAATATTGAGTGCATACTCCACATGCTTGCCACGCCGCGCTTCGCTTACCATCATCTCAAACGGTTTCCATAAATTATTTAATTAGGTATTCCGTTTTCACTGGTATGTATCAGGAAATAAATATCACACTGTTTTTTTTATAACTTGTTTTAATGTACTTTCTCTTTCGGGATAGGTATAATTTAGGTCTTATTTGTATATCTATTTCTATACTAATGTTATAAAGAGAAAATATTTTTTTGTTTGTTTGTTTGTATCGAATAAACTTAGAAACTACTGAACCGATTTAGATGAAATATGGTAGGACAATAGTTTGAGATTTTGAAGGACATAGAATAGTTTTTATCCCGGAACTCATCCCTTAAGAGGGTGAAAATGGGGATGAAATTATGTATGGGGAAGCAATCTAGAGACGATCCGAACGAAACAAGGATGAGTCGCTAGTATTTTACAAAGTATATAGTTTTGACTTAGATATTCTTAACAAATGCCAAGTTTCTTCCGGGTTATTATCATTTAAAATATTCCATAAATACTATTGTATAAAATTCAAGAGTTTGTTTTTGTTTCAAAGGATGGAATTTGAACTTTGAATGTGAAGTAGAACCTTGTGGCTTGGGTAAATCCTATAATAAATGATTTTTTTCTGCAGCCTATTTTCGCAAATTATTCTTCAATTATAGTATTGAGCGTTTTCTGGGTAACTCCTCTATCTTTTGGTGAAAACCGTACAAAAATGTTTACAGTAGTTTCAGAGATTAGCTCGAAACAAACACAAACTCACTGCGGCGGAGAACTACGAGTATATAATATGTAGTGATATAATTCATAAGACTTATTAGGAGTTTACAAAAAAAGTATACGTTAAAGATATTTTAAGGTTAAAACTGAACATATTCCGCACCTCTGACATTTAAAAGAGCCTCTTGGTACATATTTTTAATTACAAGCTGTATTCAAGCTTTGTTTTCGGTGCTTATAAATAGAGATTAAAAATATTCTATTGAATAGAATAGAACCTATTCTTGACTGACTTTAAAAATTGAGGTGCTCAGTTTTTTTTTTCTTTTATGTGTATGTTACGTGATATCTACGTCATTTATGAAATATGATTCTTTTCTATGGAAAAGATTTTTCTATATAAGTTGCAATAGAAAAATCCATGTTTATAGTTGAAATAAGTAATTTAGAGGTTGGTGACCGATAAAATTTTGTAAATTATATTTTACTAGCTGACCCGGCAAACGTTGTTTTGCCATATAAATAATTTCCTATTACTAAAATGGCTATTAAAAAATAAGGGTTGATCGTAGAAGGGTGAAAATTGAGGATTGTATGTATTTTTGTATGTTGTATCATAAAAAAATAGAAATTAAAAATTTTGTCTAAAAAATAAAAAAAAAAAATTTAGGGGTGGACTACCCCTAACATTTAGGGGGATGAAAAATAGATGTTGGCCGATTCTCATAGATACTGGATAAGCACAAAAAATTTCATCAAAATCGGTCAAGCCGTTTCGGAGGAGTATGGCAACGAAAACTGTGACACGAGAATTTTATTATATTTTATTATATACCTATACATTATTATACGTATACTAAAATTGTAACTAAGCCGAATCTATACATTAAGTATTTTTTGGAAAATCTTATTGAAATAGACATTATTATCGATACAGAGGCCGAATCTATAGTTTATAGTAGATTTTTTTGACTGTCTGTCTGTCTGTGTCCGCATCACGGAAAAACCACGAGAGTGATTTTCATGAAATTTGGTATGATGATAGCTGGTTATCCGGGTCCAACATATAGGATACTTTTTACTGTGGGAAAATAACTCATCTCTGAAAAATCTATACTGAACGTTAAAACGTAAGGAGGGACGAACCCGAGCGGAGCGAGGTTGAGTCGCTAGTATAATTTGAATGAGTGTATAATTTGGCTGGTTAGTGCCGTAAAAGGATTTGTTATTAAAATAATATTTTATTTAAATATTAATAACACGGCACGCTCTTCACTTATACAATTGGCATTGCGATTCAGCGGAAGTATTCTACCGTTTTTCAAGTTACTTTTTCATCCACTCTTGACTTGTAGAATTGTTATATAAATTATTTTATCTAGATTACTGCGATGTTATATTTTATGTAACTTTTAATATGTTATTTAGATATAGATAAAAATTAACAAAATAAGTTAACTTCAACATGATGCCATTATAACATCATAAGCAACCACGTATTATGGTAATACTTTCTTAGATTTATGTGAATTTTTGACATTTTAAATAAAACTATATTTTCAGATATTTTCGTGGATTTATTTATTTTTGGTTAGTTTGCTTATTTAGGTATTGCTTTACAGCAATCATGGTCACGGGAGAGACTGGACTTGTCGGGAACCAAAAACTAGAATAAATCTGCAAAAAAATCCGAAAAGATAGTTTTATTTAAAATATGTATAATGATTTTTAATTTATAAAGTCAAGTCATCAGATAGAGTGTATAGGCCTTAACAAACCCATCAGTACTAAGTAAATGAGGTAACAGCCGGTTATCAATACCCAATACACTACTGATTAGATTGATACAAGTAAAAAGTACATACTTGTATAAATACATGATATCTACCTACTTTTTAGCCTCCACAAAAACTAGTTGTTTAATAAGTTTGCAGATTATATCTAGACTATCTAAAACGATAAAATTAATGGTTTTAATGTATCTTTGGTTATATTTAAATATCTTCCTCGTTACCAGCAAAATAAGAATGGAGATCCTACTAATATTATAAATGCGAAAGTTTGGGAGGATATCTGGATATGTAGTATGTATGTTTGTTACTCTTTCACGCAAAAACTACTAAATGGTTTTTGTTAAAACTTTACAATAATATAGCGCATACATAAGAATAACACATAGGCTACTTTTTTCCTGGAAAAATATACGGTTCCCGTGGATTAGATTGATGATTTTGATTTAATAGGTTTGTTTTTGTATTTCTAGAGGCGAACTCGAGCGAAGCGAGGGTGAGCCGCTAATTTTACATAACAATTTAATTTCTCCATTAAAAATAATATAAAGCTAACGTACAATATTTAAAAATGAAAGAAATGTTCAAAGAAGCGAATAAGTGTCAACAACCCTTATGAATAGTTAATAATAATAATAATTAATATTTTGGGACATTAACACACAACACCATCTAGTTCATGGAACATGTAAACTACGAGGTCTGTGTTATGGATACCGGATAGTTGATACACTACACATATACACATAACTTTAAATACATACATATTATAAATATATACTTTTATATTATGTATATATTTATAATATGTATGCAGTTAAAATCTATAGACTATGGACTTATTCGTACTACCTATAGTAATCGAATGAACGTACCTATACCTATAAAAAATTCATAAACACATCCCCTTTACTCGAAGGGGCTTGAGTTGAAAATTAATATTTCATGTTAACCTGCATTATATCGATTGTTATCGTTTCTGATAGCGTATCGATGGCTTTTAAGCTAATAAAAGGCTTTGGCGCCTAGACCGGAAGCAGCCCATAAAGGTCACCGGTGGCAGTATTTATATTTTTTTATTTACCACAAAGTCATTTAGGTTCAATGAAAATGTATTTACTCCAAAAATTACTCGGTTAAGTGTTTCCTTCAAAGAAGATAAGAGATTAATATCTCTAGTTTAAGCATGAATTCTTTTAAAATAATTGAATTAATTTTAGATAAATAAAATAATAATATAATTATTAATTACAGATTTAAATAAATAATTAAAAATGTACACATTATTTAATGAAAACGCCTCACTTTTCGAATGTCAGTAGACCACAGAGAAAAAACACTTTTCGTTAATAAATTGACAATGATAAATGCCATTAATCAACATGCCGGGATTCGAAACCGAGACTTTCAACTTATTATGTCTTCGTCAGTCAAACACTATCGTTTTCGTAGATTATATAAAGAGGATTTATTTTTATTTTTTCAGGAAAGCGGTGAGTGAAGATTCGTGTAGATCGTGTGAAAAAAACGTGAAAAATATGTGGGGGAACGAAGTGCCAGCGCGTGCTTCTGCCTCACCCGGCCTTCTGCGTCGCCGTTACTCCGTGCCTGAGACCATTATGAGAAAGTATGTATAGTTAAATATAGTTTATTTTTCTGTCAGGAAAATAGATTATGTATTTTTTTGATACAATTATCAAAGCAAAAACTATAAGCGATTTTTTTAGATTCAATTCAATAATTTCAAATTAAAAAAATATTTCATCCTCATTTCAGGTATCGGTTAGCTCAACAACGATCAGAGGGTGAAGGCGATGAAACAGGTCGTTGGAGTGCATCTGGCGCAGCAGCGGGCACGCGGAACTCCTGTGCATGGTGTGGTGCGAGAGCTGGAGCAAGACGCGAAAGAGAACACATGCGAAAATCTGCACTACTACGCTTATGGGGTAGAGCTGGAGCTTCACCTGCTCGTACATGTCCTTGTGTCCCATGTCCACCATGTGGAACGCGATCTCTGGACGCATCACATTCAGAATTACATAGTTCACCACGACGGCTACGTCTCGATTCACGTGATCGTCATTCTGATGGATCATCCGGCTCCCCAGCGCGTGCTGCATCTTCTTGCACTGATCCAATACCAGATATTGCTAGAGAAGCAGCACCGAGGAGAATTGCTGAAACACGGATAGTTAGAACACCCGTTGAAAGTCCAGTATTACATATAGATACTACTGATCGTTCTCTAACGTCTTCATCAGATGTTTTCACAACATCTATGCCAACGATGAAAGAAAATCTTTATAAACCTACAGAGTATACTCGAATTTCTACAAGTGAATATATAGACGGCCGAGTAAGTGAAAGATCAGTTAGCGCCGAAAATGATGAAAGTAATATTGTACCATATGCTCGACCACTGACATTAGAAACACCTTCTTATGATGTTCTAGAGATTATTGTGTCAGAAACTGTGGACGTTAGACCAATACCAGCTTTAAAAAATGGGTCACCTGAAAAAATAGTATCATCAGGAAACACTCAGCAATTAAAAGATCACTTATCGAATAATAAAAAGTCCAATATGGATTTAGATGAATATGTTTCAAATATTTTAGTGGAAAGTTTAAATTCCTTAACAGATCAGCTTGAATCTATGAATGCATCAATGGGTAGTGACAGAAAATTGAGCATTGTAGAAAAAGAAATCAAAGTTAAATTACAGAACACTGGTGTTAACACCATCGTACATTTGAGTCCAACCTCTAACAACCAAATTATATTCGGCAATGAGGAATTATATGAAAGCGATGGAAGACGAGATAATTGCAATAATCCTCATGACTCTGGTAGCGTTAATATAAGAGAAGATGCATTTAGCATTGAAACTAATAATAACTTAACATCTGCTGATAGTTTGCGAAACGATGATGCGGCACGTTCTCATGATAAATCTAAGCCTGAAAATTTTTTAAACATCTCAAATGAAACAGTAAATAAAGCAGTTTTACAACAAATTCAAAAATTATTCCAAGAGGAACTACAGAATATAGAACCAGAAATGAATTCACCAGATGGTCCGCTACCAGGAATTTCGCATATTGAAATTTCCAACGTCGACGTTTTTATAGATAATAATGGAGGCTCGTATTCTAATAGCGATACTATAGAAATGCAAACAAAACGAAATTCAGGAATCCAAGTTTTAGGTGGTGTAGGTACTGGAAACTATTATCAAGAAGTAGACGATAATGCTATTGTTCCTAGATTTTCTGCTTTTCCACATACCGAATCGATGGAAGTTAACACCTCATCTTCAGAGGACGCAGAACTATTAGGGTCCGAGTGCACCAGTCTTGTTGATAGTTTAGACGATCCAAATTCTCCACGTTCAATTTTACTTCGAAGATCCTACAGTAACAATAAAAGAAGTGAACTTGTAAGATCAGCTATAGATGTTTTAGACCTTCTTCCTGAAAACGCTAACCAAAGCCGTACCAACTCTCCAAAAGAAAAAGGAGAATCATTTTTCATAAGAATAAGAGATGATGATTGCGATTGTGAAAAAGAGAATATAGTAGTTGCTGATCACATGCCGGAAACAATAAAACAGAGGCTATATAGACGACATAGAAAAAGAGAAATGCGTATGGAATGTGCTCGTCGCAGTAAAGTCAAGCAACTGAAAAGGGATCTAGAATCCCAAAATCGAAAAGAAATATATAAGACTAAAAGAGAAATAGAGAGGGAATGTATGGTCATAATTAATTCAGTGATTGACGATGTAATTGCAAAAATAGCTCAAGATGAATATAAATGTATGCGTATCAGTCAAAAAGGAAATAAACTTGTCGCAACTAAATCAGATGAGAATCTTTTAAAGAAGCAATGGAAGAAAGATAGCGAGAATAATAATAACAGAAGTTCTCGGAAATTAATAAAAAATAATATTTCTCATTCATGTTCAGATAATCTTGATAAAGATAATAGGAAGTCTGAAAGACTTATACGAGGAAAACTGTCTTTACAAACACATCCGCCTTTGTCACCAGATGATAGTGGTCCTAAGAGAATATACCAAAAATCAGAAATACATGATGGTAATAAGTGTATAGAGATTTTGGAAATACTTGAGTACGTTAATAGTTCACAAAATTCAGACACAACTACATCAGATGAAAATCATAACCTTAGTTCAAGAAATAGGAAATCCCGAATTCCTATTCCGGTGAATGAAAAAGTTCAAAGGACACCTAAAGTCAGTTCACAAAAAAATCATAAAAGTAATAGCAGTAGACGAACTCCACCGATTCTCTCACGCGATAGAAACGGTAAGAGTCATTTGCTGGCCAACATGCTTTTTGATGCATTGAGTGAGGAAAATTCTGTACATGACATACCTTCACGTCGAGCTTCAGTGCCCTGCGAATCACGTGCTAGATCGAATTCTTTACGTTTCAAAAATGTATTTGATATCATACCTGAAGAACGGAGTAGTCTTAGCTTGGAGTCAACTGGAGATGATTCAGCATATAATCGCCGAGCTTCAGCTCCGAGTCTTAGCGAATTCCATTCTACCGATCAAGAAGAAAAACGACCTGCTGAATCGAATAAGCATCGAGAAATGAGGTGCGCAGACATGAAAAATGCCGGGACTTCACCCATGCCAGATATATATCGAGCTCAATTGGTTAACGTTGGGGCAATGACCTCGCCTATTCGCAAATCGGCTGGGACGAGTCCTATACGGATAACCAGTGGGGAGTCTAGGATACATAGTGAACCTGCGCATAAGCAACACCAGCAGCCAAAACTCGCCAAGCGAGTCCAAAAACATGAAGAAGGTATCGCGCGCACTATAGCACCGCCGTTACTTACCCATCGCACTGCTTCCACAATATCAGTAGAATAACTCCGTTCAAATGAACATTATCGGAGGCTTAGCATTTGTGTGCTGAATTCATTATATTATCGTATTATACGAGCTTTAGCGATATCCTACGAGTATTTGGTACTGACATAAGAATATATTTAAACTTTTTTTTGAAATATCGTGAGGTATCGCTAATTTAAATGGTTGCTGTTAAATACGTTCCATATTATATTATATTGTTAGTTGTATTAAAATATAAATCACAGATAAACACCAAAGTTGTTATATCACATACATTGTTTAAACACGGTAGGTATCTCGAAAGGCACGTGGGCACATATTATTGTAGAGTATACTTGTGGTCGCAAAATAAAGTATGTCAAAATTCAACGTTTGTTTTATTTCATTAAAAGGTTCTTCAAGACAAAAATCCGTATCATCGCAGTATGAGCAGACCCGTCGATTACGAGGTGGGCATAGCGGCAATGACGCAATTCCTTCAATATTTCGTCTTAAACGTGGTAAAAAGAATGATAAGCAAAGCTTAGAATCTAACTCAGTCTCTGAAAGACGATCGTCTGAAGAGGCTTCTCTAGGAGAACGAGCTAAAAATCGTTCGAGAAACGTTTTGGGTTTGTCAAGAAAAGAGAAGAATGCTGAAGAAAGAAAGCAAAAGGGCTTAGAGGGAAGAGAAGGAGAGGGAGAGGAATGGAGTTCAAGCGAATCCAGTGGCAGTTTGCTATGTTCACTAGCACCTGCTTGGTTGACTGCACGTCGACGTCGTCGTCGCGCTGCGCCTTCAGGTGTGCAATAGTAGTTTACTAAAAATACACCCACATATAAATTAATAAAATCTATTTGAGTTAAGACCTGCATATTTATGAGAGTAAAAGATATAATAAAATATAACGTAACGGATATGCTCCGTTTAATAACAAGTTGTTTAATGGCATCTTTAAAGACTTTAAATTGTGGAAAATATAAGTTGCAGCAATACTGTTGTCTGTTTCTTAAAGTTGAAAAATAATGTTCTTGAAATAATTAAAATTAATTGCGTTAAATTCATGATATTTTATATTTGTAAGAGATGATTATTGTTATACTTGACATAGGTTTATATATTTCTAAATAAATAAGGAGCAAAATGAAAATGTGAAAGATTTTCTTTATTTTCTAATAAAACTTGTCAGAATAAAGTCAGAAAGATTAGCTTGAAGTAAGCAAAAATGTATGAAAATCAAATCAAAATTTCCTCTATTTACTTTATTTATAACTATATTTTATTTATTTTATATATTGTAATTGTAATTATAAATAACTACCTACATCGTGTCTGTGCTTAGGAATATAAGGCATATACATATGTGATCACGGGTGAAATCAGCGTCGGATTCAACCTTAGCGCCGCCCCTGGGCACTGTCTAATATGCCGCCGACTTATCGAAATTTTGCATAAAGTAAAGTAATTTCGATAAAGTTTAATTTCTTTTAATCATTGATTTGTCAAAAAATGCAAATAAAAAAAATCGTAAAATGTACTAGTATTTTTTTTTAATTAATATTTTTTTTTAAATACAAAAAGAATTTTCGATAATATTAAGATATATTTTTTCACCCTCTGAATTTAGCCGCCCCTGAAAATTTGCCGCCCTGGGCACTAGCCCCGAGTGCCCCTAGTGTATATTCAGCGCTGGGTGAAATGCAATTAAGATCAGGTCATATAAAGAGGGCACACTGTAATACATACATTTTACCCTCTTTACATGTACATTTTCAGGCGAATGGGCAGTAACAGTAGCGGGTTCATGTCCGGCTGCTTTACCCAATGACGTAGAGATGCGTTTACGGTTTCCTGATCCCCGCCGACGTAATTCAACCTCCTCGGAACAGACACCACGACCCCCACCCCCCTTACCTTCTGCCTGCCATCGCGCCGTATGTATATTTTAAAGAATACTAGCCTAAAAGAGATTAAACTTATGCCATTGCAGTGATTTGACTAGACTATTTTTTTAATTGTTCATAATAGGTGGAATAAGGTTTTTTTTTATAAAAATGGAAAAACAGCTTGAGAAATTCAACGATATAAAAAAGTGTTTTTTTTTTGTAGACAATTTTTGTATTAAAAACAAAAAAAAACGGACAGGCAATATCTGTTGGATCAGCCAGTTTACAATGAAATTTTCAATTTAGTATGAGTAAGTTAAAAATCAGTTATCATAATATTATACTATGTGAAAAAGAAAATAACGGAACGGGGAAGATATTACGTATATTTGTCTTTGATTTTAGGTTTATAATATAATAATATTAAATGATAATAAATTAATATTATAGGTAGATTGCGGCGCGCAATGTACGCAAGGCGGACGCACGCGTCGTGTTATTGACGATGCGAGTAGACTCACGCTTACCGTTAAAAAGGAGGCTTCAGGTAATTTATTTTGTACTAACGACTTACTCTCGCCTTGCTCGGGTGCATCTTGGGGCTTGAATGGCTTTTTTTATATGTTGGGACATTATTAACACACAACACCATCTAATTCCACTGTAAGCTACGACGCTTGTGTTATGGATACCAGATAGTTGATACACTACATATATAAAACTTTACATACATACGTATTATAAATACAAACACCCATGACTGGGGTACAAACATTCGTGCTCATCACACAAATGAATGCCCTCAGCCGGTCTCGAACCCGCTACTGCTGGCACAGAAGTAGGGTCACTACAAACTGAGCCAAACGTGTCATCAAAATTTGGGAATGCATGAAAGAGAAACGTCCAAAGAATTTTTTTTACACCAGGAACTTCCACAGGCGTGTAAAGAATAACCCACCAGGGTTTCATCACAATTGGATCATTAATTTAGGAATGCATAGAAGACAAACATACGAACATTAATTTTTATTTATATAGATTAGCCAATTCATACTTTAATTACTTTAAATTACCACTATAAACAAACTATGGGAAATTCATGAATTTCGATTTTAATTCATATCCATGAAATTTTTGTTTTATCATAGTACAAAGGTAATACACAAAATAAAAATTATAGAAACACGATTTGATCTATTTTAAAACAAGTAAATTCAGTTCATATAGTTTTTCTTACTGTAACATGTTTGATGTTGAAATCTAATTTTTCTTTGTGGAATAACACAAGGTACAGGACGCCTGATTATAATTATGAGCAATATTAACGTTTAGCGCATTGGCCATTATTTTCAGATTCTTCAATAGTTGCTTCGAAGAGTGTGAAGAAGTCATCCGATTTATTGCCTGATCTACATACATACCGCGCTTCACGAAGTAAAACAAGAAGTTCTGTGAAGGTAGGCAATCTCACGTGACTTCTGATTAGAACCTCTATTTTATAACTAGTAAAGGTCTATAATTTAACTCTTTAAATCACTATAATAACTTTCTATGTATGTATGGTCTGATCCCCTTTATATTGAAGGGAGGCCCGTGCCCAGCATTGGGACGTTAAAAAAGGGACATACAATATGTATTGTACAGTATTTTAATATATGTATTTTTGAAGTAAAACTTCTTTAGGCACGCTTGACTTGGGGGGTAAGCTGGTGAATGCGTTACGAAAAAATGTACGTACGTTGTTGCCATGGTAACCGTTGTTATTGTCTGACACATGATATGTAATATTATATTCTTTCTATAAATATATGATTGTAGTATGCCTAATAAGCGTTATTTTTTGTATCTCACCTATCCTAATTATTTAATACATAATTGAATTTCATAAAGAGTACCGATAACCTACAGAAGTTTTGCTTCTAGCGCGTGTACACATTTATACACGCACTCTTTAATTTTTTTATGTATTGTATTAGTATATAACCTCTTTATATATTTTTGATTAACATAACACATTAATTTTCAAAAATAAAATATGATGAAATAAGATCGTTTGCATATATAAGTATATATTGTTAAGCATATAATTTACATCAAGAAGGCGGTTGTTTCAGACGCGGCGGGGGTACTCCCTACATTGCTGGCTTCCAGAAGACGACCCTACGCCAATAAGGTATTGTGGTGAGCGTTGGGCATATAGGAGCCCTAAAAGCAAATGTCTTGAATGGAGGAATCCTTATTTTTTTAATTTTACTTTTTTATAAATCATAAATAGTTAGGATAATTTTCAATAAATATATATTGTGCATTTAATGGGCTAACGGATGAACGGCGTAAGCTTAATAGCTTTCATGGTTACATTTTATTAGTATAGATATTTCATCCCATCCAAAAAAAAATGGATGTATCAATTCGAGCTTTTTTTTGAGCTTTCCAATTTGTTTGATATATTATTGGTAAATATTTGCCAATATTTTATTTCGCAAATATAATATGTAATCTAATACATCTATACATGTAATAAAACTGTAGAGGTCGAATGTCTGTACATAGAAAAAAAATATGTTAAAAACCGAGTCAGGGGATGTAAGAAGAGAAATAGAACAAATCCAGATTTTTTCAATTTTTTTGTTTCTCTGTTTGTTTGTCTGTTTGTACAGGCTAATTTCCGAAACTGTTGGAATGTTGAAACTTGTTTAAATGAAATTTTGTATGGTGATACCTTATATGTATAGATTAGATAGATATTATAGATAAATTTGTCTTTGTTTGTCTAGAGGCGAACCCGAGCGAAGCGAGGGTGAGCCGCTGATATAATATATAATTTGTGCAGAAATTACTGATTTTACATTTATGTAAAATTACGTGACTTTTCTTTACTGGGAATAAAATATGCAAGATATATTTTCAGCTATAGTTTTTTTTAATTTATAAAGTCGAAATGAACACATAGCGTTACCTATTGGAAGTTTTTTGAACTATAAGTTTTTTTTCTCCTGATTTTAATGGCTTGAAATTTGATTGAAGTAGATACTTGAAAATCCTTTTTTCTAAAAGTAAAAAGCTAAATAAAACTAAAATATTATATATTTTTTACAGAGCACGTAATGGTTTAGCTGTGGAAGGTAACGCTATAGTACCGCATCGCAAACCAAGAGCGCCATCTATGAGTGAACGGGATCTTACTCGAGGATTACCTTCTCGTCACTACCTACCTTTACATTTACGAAATATTTTCTAATATATTATGTACATTGTCTATTAAATTCAAGGTCACGGGTTCGATTTCCGGGAGATATTAGTCCACGGTAGTGGGGAGTAAATGGGGCAGTTTCAAGAAGCATGCTAACAAAAACATGAGGTCTTCTATAGTTCAAAAACTTAACAAGATATTTAAGAAATTATAATAAGTATTATACATTATGCTTTTTGCATTGATTTGTAAAATTGGACTTTTGTGAATGGAAACCAAAACTTAAGTTTCATTTTTATTCTATTTTTAAGTCCTTCAAATTGAATTTAATAGTACACTTACAACATATGACGTATAAATATTATAATTTGGGAAAAAGTACCGGCTTGGAATAAAATTGTGATTGTATCATTTTACTTTTTATTAGAGATGTTTATTTTATACGGTCTGCTTAAGACAAAGTCCTGCGATAAAATCTAGTGTCTAGAGTGCCTTAGTATTAACGAATTTTTCTATTATAAGCCTTCAGTATGCAATGGGTAGATTTTAAAAACAACTTCCGGCCAAAATTAATAACCTTAATCGCGTTTTATATTGCAAGATCACAATATATAACAAGAAAAACACAATTTTTAAAATTTTCGTCTGTCTGTTTGTTCCGACTTATCTCCATAACGGTGGGACCGATTTTGACGTAATTTTCACTGGCATATAAGCTGATGTTATAATGAGTAACTTAGGCTACTTTTATTTTTGAGAAAGAATTAGGGTTGCGCGCAAAATATTTAAACCCATGAAATTGTGAAAAAAACCCACGTCTCTAGGGACGTACCCGAGCGAAGCGAGGGTAAGTAATTGTTAGTGTCATATAAATATCTCTGGTGCGCAAAACAATTTAAAGATAGATTATTAATTTTGGCCTTTTATGTGGCATATGTACGTACATAATGTTAATCATTTAATATATTTGTTAATATATTTTTTGTTTACTATTTCATTCTAAATCGATTTTTATCGATTTCAATATCGATAAAGTGACATTATTATGATACTTATTAGTTGTAAAATATCGTAACAGGTTTCAGTGTAGTATTTCTATGGTCAATCCATTTTAATATGGAATTAGAATTTAATGTACGAAAATTAAAGTAGTTTATGAATAGGGAATATGCGTGTGATTTAAATAAAGGTGATTTTTATTATTATTATTGCTGAATTAAGCCTATATTAATATTTTTTAATGTAATTTCTTTTTCATAAGTAAATAATTATTAAAAAGTGCAAATATACGTGGGAAATTCAAAGTAGTTGAAACGAACGCCATTGGTTAGGCCGAATATGACGTCAGAGTCCTAACAGAGCGATTAACGATGTCGTCGCTTACAAATTAAGTCGTCATTTTTCTGTGTATACTGTGATGTCACGCTAAGCGCTCAAAATGGCGAGCATTTAAAGTATCCGTATCGGTATGATATTATTTTTATAATAAATTTTAGTTCTTTGGAGTTGAGTATTTTTTTAATTATATAACGATGTAAGCTATTGTACAAAAATTAAAAAAAAAAATCATGTATATTCCCTATTATCAACAAATTAGATTAAGATTTAATTAATTGGCGAAGTGATTTCATGTGTTCATTTGTTTCCATCACGTAAGAAAATTAAGTTTAAAATTATATGGAAAATGTTATTATGTAATAAAAAAAAAAAAGAAAAATTCGTATGCCATATAATAAAATGTAGGTAACATAAATATTTACTGATATTATATTGTTCAAATTAAACATAGTTTTCATTTTATAATAGTGACCTTTTCATTTTTAGTTTAGAATATCGTCGGAATTCTATATTTCGACAAAAAATCAAACACAAATTATTAACTAAAAACATTATTTATCACACACAAACGATGTTTAAACAACGCCATCTATGAATACGCAGCGCAAACTCATTACCTTTTAGTTGGTTTTTCAATAAAATCAATAAAATTAGGGAAAATTCATTTAAGTATATTTTCATTAATCCTCTTTTCTCTACTAGGTAAGGTTTTTAAAATTCATAATACTCTTTTGGAATCTACTTTTTTCTTAACTTAATTTCTCTATTTATCTATAATCTCACAAATTTTCCTTGATAGTTTTCTTTTACTTGGTGAGACTCCATGCTTTAACAAGCACGATTCTTTCCTGTTTTGTCAATAGGTTAAAAATAAAAAAAAATAAATAAAACCCAAAATACACTCAGGTAATAAAGTTTTGATATTCACTGGTATACAACACATAACATTACATAAGTATATATATAAATCGAATCAAAGTAATCAATTGGACTTTTGCAAGTACTCTTGAATCATTTCAATTTAACTCGATCTTCATTCATTTTTTCGAGTAACTCTCGCCATTTTAATTTAAAGAGAATCAATGTAATAATGTGAAAGCTCTCAAAAGGCTCAACATTTATGATTTAACTATCTAAATATCATCGTAACTTTAGCTAAGTTGCACAACATATTATACGTAATATAGCTTAAGTACATCTGAAACAAAGTGCTTTTCAAATAGTCTAAGATTTTTCCAATAAATACAGGAGATTTCCCTTCACATCCAAACTTACAAAATTCACACTCTCCCTAAATAATACAAAATATTGCTTAAATGTTATTCTTTATTGATTTTTTTTCTTATTTCCATTTCTATAACTGTTCACTGCAAGTTTGATAACTGCTTTAGCCACCCATTTCAGGCAATAAAGAATAGCTACTATAAGTAGACCTAAGTCTAGGTAATATTTTTGATACCATGACAACATTAGAGCGGGAGAGCGTAAGTGCAAAGCTCCGCCGGTTTTAGCAACATGTTCTACCCAATGGACTAATTCAACAGCTGCAGGTACTGGTCTGTCATGGTAAATCATAGACAGCTCTTTAGCTTTGGTTCTATATCTGAAAATGAAACGGTATAAACATATTAAGTGTGGAAGTACATTAAAATTTTTAGGTATGTTGTTATTTCAGTAAAGTCTTCCTAACATATTTCACAATAGGTAAGAATAGATCGTAAAGTATTTTTCACCCTTCTATTTTAGTATTTTTGTATGAATAATATTATATTATATATAAATACATACATCGTTGTATGACATAAAGCCAAAGAGTTTTTTTTGTAGATTGAAGTTTTTTTTGAGTTGAAAAAAAAGTACGGGTTCTGCTAGTGTTATTTTAATACCATAAACACAATATTATATCTATTTGCGCAGGACATAATATAGTGCTCAAGTATATATATGTTTGACACACAAACATACTCTTATACCTTTAACACTCATAGTCCATGGACGAAAAATTGGACAAAGATACCTTATCATAAAAAAACTTCTTATCAGAAAAACCTAATAAACAATCCTAGTAATCTGGCTTACATAATATAATAAATAGCGTAAAATAATGTACTGAATAATATTTTAACATCATAATACATGTATAATTTATCTTATTACTCGCGACTCACTCTCGCTTCGTTCGGGGTCGTCTCTAGCTTGCTTCCCAATACAAGCTTTCATTACCATTTTCACCCCCTTAAGAGATGATTTCCGGGATAAAAAGTATCCAATGTCCTTCCCAGGTTTTCAAACTATCTTCTTACCAAATTTCATCTAAATCGGTTCAGTAGATCCAGAGATTACCCCTATAACCTCACAAATTCGCAAACTCACAAACTTTACTTCTTTATAATATTAGTATAGATTTGTGGGTTTAACGACGCAAAACAAAAATCGAAACAAGGCGATAATACGGCTTTTGAATTTAGTTTAATAATAAATTTTCCATATTATAGGTATTTTTTGGATATAAAATTTCTATTTATAATTAAGTTTATGTTTAAAGTAATTTTACTAGTCTAATTAAGAAGCTTATTTTATTACTTCTTGATAATCACTATATAAAATGCACAATTCAATAAAATATGAACTAACCTCGGGTTATTCAGCATCTCCTGCAAAGCTATTTCCAAATCTGCTGCTAAAGTGTAACTTAAATCGGCTTTGATAGCAAAACCTTTAGAAACAGCCCTGTTGATATTTGGAAACTGATCTGCACGCCCAGGTATACCGATTAAGGGGACACCAAAGTGTAATGCTTCAGTTGTCGATAGCAGACCACCATGAGTTATGAATATTATGCAATTTTTGTGTGCTGCAAAAAAATTGTTAATTTTAACGAAAACCTAAATTAAATTTACAAATTAAATTTAACTTGTTAATAGCATAACTTAGGTTTAATATTAGATTTTAGTTAAAGTTGAGACTTGACAAGTATGAGCTTTAAAAAGATTAACATAAAAATACTGTACTATTCGATGACACGTTTGGCTCAGTTTGTAGTGACCCTACTTGCTGTGTAGGCGGTCGTGGGTTCGAATCCCGCTGGGGGCATTCATTCACGAATGCTTGTACTGGGTGTTGGTTGTTGGTATTCACGAATACTCATGGGTGTTTATATTTATAATATGTTTGTATTTAAAGTTATATACGTATGTGTAGTATATCAACTATCTGGTATCCATAACACATGCCTCGTAGTTTATTATGGAACTAGATGGTGCTGTGTATTAATGTCTCAACATATTTTTATTTATTTATTTACATTTACTATAAAAATTATGTCATATGTCCGATCATATAATCAATTCACCTAGGATGCTGTGTTGTGGAGCCCACTTTAATAGGTGGACATTGTCAGGTTTATTCGGCAATTCTTCTTCAAATTTCCATATAACTGTCTGTTTTAATTTACCAAATAATTTCAATAGATCTTGTTTCAAAATTTCTGGCATATTTTTACTTTCCAAGTTTGATCCCATGCTAAAATATATGACGCCATGTTGAGCGTTGTCCATGATAGTTTGTAAAGTCTAAAATTGTAGTGTTATCTATTATTTATTTTATTACACGAAACTACAAGTTATATTCAACACTATTTAATAGTAATACTCATTTGGGTGGACTCCTAAAGTCCATGCGATTCCATAGTTTTGTTCAGCTTTGTTTTTTCACAAAATTTTTGATTCTGAAATTGTACTCGCACGAATCTATCTCAAATAAAATAAAATATCAAAAAAATAACAACAATACATAAAAATACCTCAAAAAAAGGCACGGACGTATGTCTATGGGTGTTAGAGTTACTCATAAAAAAATAGTAATACACATTTTATTGTTCAATGTCTAGCGAAAACCAGTTCTGAGTTCGTTTTTAGAGTCCCGTAACCAAAAGGCTAAAATGGAACCATATAATATACTAATCATATAATACAATTTCATCACATCAAACTTTTAGTTTGTCCGTATGTCATAACCATTTTACTCGAAGAGTATCGGAGTTATATTGCTGAAATTTGGTAGGTAGAAAATTTTGTATGAACATATTACATTATACAATTGAGGGGCGAAAAAAAGTAAAAGACGTCCACATTAGCGTGTAGGATATTTCTGGATAGATCTTATTCGTTCTAGGCAATAGTTGTAGTTACATGCTTGTAAAGTCTAAAACATAGCCAATGAAATGTATATTTTATGTGGATAAATCTATACTAATAATATAAAGCTGAAGAGTTTGTTTGTTTGTTTGTTTGGTTAAACGCGCTAATCTCAGAAACTACTAATCCGATTTGAAAAATTCTTTTTGCATTAGATAGCCCGTTAACTGAGGAATGCTATAGGCTATATAACATCTCGGAAAAATGTACGGTTCCCGTGGGATAGATTTGTTTTTGTCTAGGGACGAACCCGAAGCGAAGCGAGGGTGAGTCGCTAGTACTAAATATAATATATTTAACGTAATAAATTAGTGAAGTACGCCAACCCGCACTTGGCCAGCGTGGTGGGCTATGGCCTGATTCCCCTCGTACTGAAGGGAGGCCCGTGCCCAGCAGTGAGATGTTAAAAAGGGCTGAATACAATAAATAAGTATGTAAAACAACATAATTTTAATGCTTCATGCTATGAAGCCCTCGGTGTGCGAGTAGGATTAATATTTTTCCGATTTTTCTTAAATATTTGTAAATATATTATAGTGACAGTAATAGTCTTTTGACAGAATTAAGTATAGATTAGCTTACCTTTGGTAAAGGCTCAATGTTGCTATCTATATGAAAACCTGCAATAGGTATAAAATTTTGTGGAAGCCTTTCCGATGAGCCCAAAGATATATGGGAATTACTTAAAACCAATGACGCATTGTAACGAAGTTCTTCTAAAGATGGTAAGATTTGACCTCTGTTGCGAGCGAAATGAGCAAAAAGTTTTTCATATGTTTCGCTTTCAACACTAGACAGATATCTGGAAGAGAAATATAATAAAACGTATTTACAGAAGTGAATGTCGCAATAGCAAGGTTTGAAATGGTCGTAAATTGTCTCATTTTATGGAATTTATAACATCAATCTAAAATTAACCCTTTGATGTGTCCCAAGAAATTCTCGAAAAAGTAAACAAAAAAAAAATGTTGATTTCTTAATATGTTAATTTAATCCCAACTGAACCATATTCTATAAGTCAATTCATATTTTTTATACTTATAGCCTTATGGTAATGAAAGGCTTAAACATAGACGTGGAGAGAAAAAAAATTATAAGCGACGATATAGTAATAAATGAATAGAAAAATTATGCAATCGGCAAAACTAAGTATGTGAGCAGTCAATATACTAAAAAATACGTACTTACATTTTCTGTACAAATCTTCCCCATATTAATTGACCTAATTCTATTATTCTTTCTAAAAATGTAAATGGTTGTATATTTTGAGACGCAAAATTGACGTTGTAAACTGCAGGGTCTGGAGCTTCATCAACTAATTGCAAAATCATCCAATGCGGTGTTATGGCGGAGAACCATATAAGGGGACATTTATATATCGCTGAAAACCTTAAACAAATTGAGATTCCTTAAGACATAAAAAAACCTCAAATAGAATAATTTTATGTATGACGACAACGAAAAATACGAAATTTCATGCAAATACATATGTCCAAGGAATAAGAAGTTTCATACAAACTTTTATCCCCTATTTCACCCCCTTGGGGGTTGAATTTTTAAAATTCCTTCCTTAGCGGATGCCTTCGTCATATGAGGAATACGTGTGCAAAATTTCAATTTTCTAGCCTTGAGGGTTTGACCTGTGCTTTGATACATCAGTCAATCACTTTTGCCTTTTATATAAATAGATAGATAGATAGAAGATTAAATTATAAATTAAATATAGTGATTATTTCTTATATTTGTATTTAGGTACTCTATGTTTATTACTAAAATTCCAACACTGCGCGGGTGTTTATAATGTATGCATTAACTTGCGTGTTCAATCACAGATAAATACTTTTTATCAATCATGCCCAATGCACAAAATCAATTTAGCCCTCAAAAAAGGTTGTGCTCACAGCTACCCAAAAATTGGCTAAATATGTATCGAAGTACGGACTTGCTCATGATCAATATATTTCCTCAAAAGCTACTTTGCGTAGAATAGAAAACAATCTGACCTGGAAAGTCGTTAATATTTGTAAAACAGTTTTTTTAATGTAGTTATTGGCATTGGATATAACATTACTGTATCGAACTTAATTAGGGTTGTATCCATCGTGGCCATAATGGTGGGTCAGCGCTTGATCTTGCATGTGTTCATGATTGTACAAAAGACCCTATCTCCCTATTAAAAGGCATACCAAAAATATCCTTACCCAGCATTTACTTCATTGAACAGCCATTCAGCAATAACTATGTCGAAATTTTGACTGTTGTCTGTCAGTAATCTCTGGACATTAGGATTTTCAATTGCTTCTTGCGTTAAATCAATTAATTTTGTGAATAAAGGTATCAGATTGTCCACTTGTTTTGGTCTATCTAATATCCCTGTTAAATTTACGATTTCATCTGAAATTTCAAATGATAATATTTCTATTTGTGATTGTATATGTAGATGATTTTTGTACGTTTAAAAAATTCGAACTTACTTGATATATAACGTTCCCTAATAAGACTAATATCTACTATATGAACATCTTTTAGTGGAACTTTCGGTGGACGCGGTGTAATATATGTAACCTGAAAAATAAAACTTATAGTGTCCAAATTATTCATTTCTCAATTTTCATTTCTTTAAGGCTACTTTTTTTTGTTAATGATGTTAGAACACATAAGTTTCTACCAGTTCAGAAAAACAACATAACTTATTATTGTTACACATTTTAGCATTGAAACGTACAGTTATTGCTCAATAAGGCTTATGAAGTATCTCCATACAAATAAGTAGGTCTTTGATAAAGTAACGAATTAATAATAAATATAGTTTTGTATTTACATATATCTTAATTCATAGATAGCACTGTTAACATATTAGATATCTAATCCAAATATATATATATATATATATATATATATATATATATATATATATATATATATATATTTGGATTTTTAGAATTATTATCTGTCTGTCTGTGACCGCATCACGGGAAAACCACTGGATGGACTTTGATGAAATTTGGTATTATGGTGGCTTCGGGTCAATGTCTAAGATACTTTTTACTGCGGGAAAATATCTCATCTCTGAGAAATCTATACTAAACGTTAAAACGTAAGTAGGGACGAACCCGAGCGGAGCGACGGTAAGTCGCTAGTACTAAATATATTATCTCCGACTGCATAATACTTTATTCCTTTGTCAACTTGTTTTTTTCTCTTCAGTTAGCTTTTATGCAGTTGGGTTTTTTATGTTTCTATTTTTTTTTAATTACAGCTTTTTAGTTTTTGCCAATTAGATATTTGAAGTTGTATTTAGCGATTATTTATCCTAAATTACTTTTAAACATATAAGTTGAATATATTTTTGTGATCGCCTGTTAAAAGCCTTTATTTTGATACCCCACTCAATTAGTTTGGAAGAATTTTTTAAAAACACACAAATTGGCGCCTGAAATCCGCCATTTTAATTTTTTACTATTTTATATAGCTTATGACACTCGCGTTATCAAGATTAATCTAACGACGTATGAATCATCAAAATCGGCTCACGCGTTTGATCTTTAGAACACATAGGAACAAACACATATATGTACATAAATAGACTGATAAACACATTATCCTCCTTTGCGTCGCGCAGTCGGGTAAAAATTAGCTTCACTAAAAAACAGTGTATTAAAATCTTAGGGTGCGTTTAAATCAAACGAGCGAATGCTCATTCTATCCCCACCCTATCAAATTCTTTTAATGTAAACAGAGACAGAGCATTCTTTCGTTGTTCTCTCTGCGTTCGCAAACATTCTATAGAATATTCTAAGAATGCTCACTCGCTTGATGTAAACGGCGCTAGAACGTGCGAACAATTGCTTAGAGCGTTCTTAGATGTTTGAACGCGCTCGCTCCCCGTAGCGGTCTCTTCAAAGCGTTCTTGTGTTCTAGCAATTTGAATATTTACGAGTACATACCTACTTATCAAATCATGGATTGGTCTCAAGATAAATGTCTATTAATGTCTATTAATAAAATTTGTCACCCACCAACGTCTCTTTCTTCTTTTCTTTTTGACTGTTTGAGACAAAATAATAAATGCAGCACTTGCAATTACAATATCGCTGTCAGAGTCGGACATAACCAAAGAGTATATAACTACACCGTGAAAATTGAAATAATGAAACACTACCAACCACAGAATTGACATGAATGGGCAATGAGCATTCGTTCGGCTGATCTAAACGTCATTGCAAGAATTCTAGTTCTATGTTCTCATTTTGCTCGTTGATCTTTTGGTGTAAACGCTGAAATCGAGATTTCGTTTACACTAAAAGAACAAGAAAGAATGCTCTTGCTCTAGCTCTAGTTCTTTGTTCGTTTGATGTAAACGCACCCTTAGAAGTAAATTTTGACCTACTTCTAATTGTTGTTCGAAATGAAACTTTGTATGTACCTATATTTAGTTCGGATGACAAAACCATAATTTAGTGTCTTGGAGCTGATGATGGAGTCAGAAAGTGGATAATGGAACTCTTCCATGGCTATTTGTAAACCCGTCGGGTTTAGGCTCACATTATTTGTTTTGACGAGTCCAATAGATAGTTCCCACGGGAAAACACGTTATAATACGTATTAATGCTCTTAAATACAATAAAATAATTACATGTTTTATAATACTTTTTTAGATTTACACGAATATTTGACATTTAAATAAAAGTATCTTTTCGGATTTATTATGAAAATAAATCCGCGAAAATATCCGAAAAGATAGTTTTATTTAAAATTTAAATACATATTTTATCTTATCATTTTTCGAAATTCATCCCTTAAGTGGGTAAAATAGGGGATGAAAGTTTGTATGAAACCTTCTTTTTTAGAGTTTTTTCTAGTTTAAGCGCGAGCGATGCCGCGGGTTCTGCTAGTATGTATATAAATCTTAGAAATAAAGCTCTGTTTTTGAAATAGATGATAAAACCTCTCTACTGTAAAGTACAACAAGTATTGGTGGTTTGAACAAATAAGCAGTAAGATTACGAAATATTTTAGAAGTGTACACTTAAATTAATTACCTCATGTCCAGCTTGCGACAAGTGTTTCACCATAGCATGACCCAACAAGGAATTACTTTTACCAAATAAAGAAAACGCACATAAGATTTTTAACCCATGTATACACCTTAAACTCATAAATATTGCCAAGAAGTAAAATGATAACAATTTCATTGTAATTTTAACTGAGCAGAACAATATTCGCACGACTGTGTCTTTGAGCTTCTAAAAATTAAGTAATAAATTCTACTTTATTGTGATATTACATATACTGTAAGCAATGATGTTATACAGGACTAGATAAGCATTGTACGGCGTCGATGCGGGACTAGGTTGAATATGTCCACAGGCATATTGGACCTCAGTTGTCAGTCTGATGTCAAAAGAGCGATTGCTTGGCGATAAAAAAAATCAAAATAATAATGAAATGTGTGGTTAAAGTGTGCCAATTACGGTCTGAAAAGATTAACTTTTGACAAGTAAGTTTGTTCAATTTTCTTCAGATTATCCATAAAAAAAGTTATAAGACGAAATAAATTTATCAAACATCGTTTTTGCCATCAATGTTACCAGTAAATACGATTTTGAATTTCCCAGATTGTTGGGAGCTTAGTGAATGACGTATGTATGTATGTTAGTGTAAGTTTAAATTTATTATTAAAGTCTGTTTTGTTCAACACTCTGTAGTATAATACTCACTCACTGAACGAAAAAACATTTACTTTACCTGAATATAACATATTTTCTTAAATTTAAACACCTTAACCACCTAACCAGTAAATTATATTTTATTTATATTTAAATGTAAAAATATTGTTATCGCTTATGATATGTTTGCAATAGTGTTGTGCTGTACGAAGAAAAAAATCTGTTCACTTTTCATTGAAGAACCTAAATTATTAATCGATCATTCAATAAAATTGTTAAATTAGGTACAATCAAATAAACTTGTATTTGATTGTAATTTAACAGTTTAAATTTTTAAATGAATTATTAAAGTACATTTACGTGGATTAGACGGAACGGTGCAGTTTTAAACGGAGTTAGGTATCTCTTATTTTGTTTTCCAGGATACCTAAAGATAGTAAGCGTATGGAGGAGTGGACAAAAATGATAAGACTTTTGCGTAAAGAAACCGACTGGTTACCATCTTTAGCAACCGTCATATGCTCGAAGCACTTCAGAGACTGCGAATTTTTTTACTACTAGTCGTTATAGGGTTGAATAAATCTGATGTATTTTTTTGTATCTACGTCAAGTATTCGAAGAGGTATATTTGTCCTTTTATTATTTCACAAAATGCAAGAGATATCCATCCCGCACCAACGGTAAGACAGATTTTTCGTGCAACACCACGGTTAAGTTTTGTATCGGATGGATTCGACCTATTGCCGCAGCGAACGTGTTAAGAAAATTAATTTTATTATTCATTTTTAGGGTTCCGTACCTCATAACGTAAAAAAGGAATCCTTATAAGACCACTTTCTTGTCCGTCTGTCCGTCTGTTCGTCTGTTTTGCTGAAATTTATATTTTTCTAAATGTATATAAGATTAAAATGCTTGTTTGTTCAAACGCGCTAATTTAGATTTTTTTGCATTTTATAAATTAAAGATGAAGGTGGTTCTAAAGCTAACGAACTTCAAACAAACGCAAAAACTAGATCTGTAAATATATTTAAATTTTAACTGAGTCGAATCTGTACATTAAATATTTTTTGGAAAATCTTATTGGAATAGACACTTTTATCGATACAGAGGCCGAATCTATAGTCTTTAGAATTGTTGTCTGTCTGTCTGGGAACGCATCACAAGAAAACCACTGTACAGATTTTAATGAAATTTAGTATGGTGATAGCTGGTTATCCGGATCAACATATAGGATACTTTTTACTGCGGGAAAATATCTCATCTCTGAGAAATCTACACTAAAGGTTAAAACGTAACTAAGGACGAACCCGAGCGGAGCGAGGGTGACTCGCTAGTTTTATTATAAACCTACAATTAGAACCAAAATTATAAACGGCATTATTACTAGGTACGTGTTTAATAATGATAATGTATGCTGATAATGCTTTAAGATATGAATATCTAGTGGGTAAATATGCACTTTAATTACATATAGTATAAAATATTATACATGGGTATTTCTCAGCGCATTAAATTTTCGATTTCTGGAGGTTTATCTCTGTAACTAGCCAATCAATCGGTCTGAAATATTTTTTTTAGTACACCTTAGACTATTATCTAACTTGGACCAATGCCGTTTGTATAATAATTGCATTCTAAATATATAAAATAATCGTTTGAAACTCGTTCTTCTGATTCATATGACGTGGCCGTTCCCCATTATTCTTAACAAAATTATAAATAACGCGTTATCTTATTGAAAAAACAATATAAATTACAATCATATTGAAAAAAGATTAGTTATCTTTTGACAAAAAAATATATATATATTAGTTATATTTACATTAGTTTACTTATTATAAATAAACAAATAAAAGGTGTCCGGCATAAAATTCTGATTAATGTGCCGCGCGCTTCACTTGACTGTAGTTGGCGAAATACAAAAAATTACACCATCACAACCCGCGCTGGGGTTAGTCAGTTGTGCGGCAAAAGGGTCCGAAGCTGGAAGTGCGACCAGTTCAGCGTCGATCCGGAGACACAAAAGTAAGTATTTGATTCATATGTTCTTGATTCAGGTGGGTCTCTGATTAATATGTCTAGTTTACAAATTATGTTACAGAGTTTTAAAACTTGAATCTATGCTCCAAGAAATACGTTTGCGTTACAGATTTTTTTGGTTAAATGCGAATACCTATGAAAATATGTGTCATGGGTAATCGAAGATTTTAGGCAAAATTCTGATTTATCTGTATCTGATTCATGTGGTCAAAAACCCATATGAATAAAAAAATGGTATATTTTGTTTAAGTTATTTATCACACAATCATTATTAAGATCAAGTTCCAATCATAACGACACTTCTAATAGGTATAACATCTGGACAATGGTCTTTCAGTTGCTTAACAAGGCTTTTAATTTTTTTTATGTCATTTCCTCTGGGGAGTATTTTTTCTGCAGTTTGCTTTAGGACTCCTCTGACGCTATCGGGAGCACCCTTCCCGTATCCCTTTCCCGAATCATTCCACACTGATAATCGCAAACTTGAAAAGTACCAATAATCTGTCATAAAATACAATACTCGTATTAATTTATCGTTTTTATATTGCAGTATACAACAATGCCACGAGCAAAACTAACCAATGATGAGAAAAAAGAAAAGAAGAGAGTCGCAGAATGTATAAGGATGGAGAAAATAAGAAAGGAGTATTCACCAAAGCTTCTCGGAGTTCTTTCTCCAATATCTTCAATATAGCCAGTAGCAATGTTAATTCTTTTACTTTTATTATAAAGACTGATATTAAGAGTACCTTAAATACTGCTGTGATTTTAAATTGTGTAAGATTATAGATACCTTAACAAGATATATAAAACAAGATTATAAGGAGATATGATTTTTTGTTCAACATTTATTTCAAAATATATCAGAAAATTACATGAAAACTTTGAATAATACTACAACAAATGTTTTAGTAGAAAGAAATATGGAATATGCATATTACAAGACGTAAGAACTCTCTAATATTAAGCCAAGCCTAACCTCAAACAATTGACTGTGCCAATGAAACTGGTGAAATAATTACTGACATTAGATAATTTTATAGAACTAATTAAATCTAAATTAGATGTGCTGCTCATCGCACCTTGGGCCCTTTCCGCGATAAACAATAGCATTCCCAAGGAGGTGATTTCAGGCAGGCGCCCGGTCGTAAAACTTTTGCCAAATCCTATCAGCAGTATGTACTGCGCCGACCCGAAGTGATTGGGAAATGGGCAGGAAGATGATGATGAAGAAGATTTGACTAGCGACACCTTCTGCTAAATCTGCGGAGCCAAACGTTCGACTGAATTCGCTCGTAACACATGATACGTTGCTTTAGATTACTTAAATAACATTGCGAGCGACGACAAGCAGTATGACGAGAGTATTTTCGGCTTTTGTCATAACACTGAATTACCTTCTGAATACATAAAATGATCCATAAATTTAATACAGACTCGGTTTTTTATTTTTATTCCTGTTTCTGATCCATCCGTCACGAATTTTGATTCATATGGACCCTAAAAAATTAAAGTCAAATATCTCAAAAAATATTTGATTAAAATGAGTGCGTAATTCAAATATATGTTCTTTGGCATGTCTTTCATCATAAGAGTATGTCGAATAGAGTCAAAAATGAAAATAATTTTTGGCCAGATAAATCAGAGGAAGAACGCAAACTCTGAGAAATACCCACATCAATTTGTGATTGTTTTGATTTGTATCAATCAGCTGGCACCGACTTCGAAAATATCTTTTATCTATATTATTAAATGAAAACTCCCTTTCAGTTATTTTTTACTTTTTAGTATTTTGATAACGTAAATTTACACATAATATTATAGAGCAAGATCCCAGGGCCGCCAAACGTCACCTATTTTCTGACGAATCACGAACGAAATGTGGACGATTGAGTAGTGTTAGTAGGAACTAAGATCGCATGCCTACCTGCTTGCTTGGTTAGACGGCCAATTTCCAGGTATCAGCTAATTAAGGTACATAAAAACATTACTTACCTCATGTAAATTCTCCAAGCTGATTTTCACGTATATTTTAGACAATATCCTTTAAAATAAGTCGTCAATACTCCCAGACACTTTCCGTTAGCCGTATTGGTTTGCAGAAGCTTTAAAGGTCCTAAAATAATTATTTGACTTCACGTAAATTCTGATACTCCATTTTTATATATGTTCGCCAGACAACTATTTTAAACTCTTTTACAAGAAGACAGACCGATCCAAGGGGCCAATCATCCCCTAAACTCAATTTTAATTCCTCAGAGACATTATATATATATATATATATATATATATATATATATATATATATATATATATATATATATATATATATATATATATATATATATATATATATATTTCCATCTCCCTTTTCACCCCCCTTAAAGGTTAGTTCCCGAGCTAAAAATATTCTATATCCTTCTCAGGGTCTTAAACTATCTTCATATCAAATTTCGTCTAAATCCGTTCAATAGATTCTATAGTTTATCCATTACAAATAGCGGTACTTCGGGCTATTCTTCGGGCTATTTTTGTTTGCTTGAATAGATAATAGATGTCGTTGATTCATAAATAGTTAAATTGTTTTATTTAACCGTGATAAACAATTCAAAATTAAAAGCACTATCTGTGAATTTACACTACATCACACCCATCATCTGGCTGCTGATATTTCAACAATAAGAAATCTGATTTATGAGCACATTATTTTGTGGACAACACGTTTGGCTCAGTTTGTAGTGACTCTACTTGCTGTACCAGCGGTCGCGGGTTCGAGTCCCGCTGGGGGCATTCATTTGTGTGGCACGAATGATTGTACTCCAGTCATGGGTGTTTATGTTTATAATATGTATGTAGGTATACTACACATAATATATCAACTATCTGGTATCCATAACACAAGCCTCGTAGCTTACTATGGAACTAGATGGTGCTGTGTGTTAATGTCCCAACATTTTTTTTTATTTATTTATTTTGTTTCACTTCACTTAGAATGTTTTTTAAAACAATATACAATACACCTCTTTGGGATCTATTTTTTTCTTTTGTTAATTTAACACAATTTTAATAACAAAACGATACATGTAACGTCAGCTATTGATAATTATTTTAAATTAATTTTTCTTTGTTCGTGATGAGATCCTATGACTCCTAAAGTTATATCACATGAGTAAAGAAAAGGAACAGTGGCAAAGCTTAAGCTTAAGCTTGACAAAATGTTCACCTATTCTGGCAGGGTCGGCACAGAAGCATAAAATTAAATAAACAAAATGTTTATCAGCTTTTTACTAAACAACTATGATAGAATTTCTTTTTACATATTACTTGCTCTTTTTTTGTAATATTTGTTTTTCAATCATTTGTATGTTTAATTGAACGGTAAACTCTAAACTCAGCGAGCTATGGAAAGGGCTATACTCGGCGTCTCTCTGCGTGATCGCATCAGAAATAAGATGATCCGGCAGAGAACCAAGTTGATCGACATAGCCCACCGGATTAGCAAGCTGAAGTTGCAGTGGGCTGGCCATATCAATCGCAGGACCGACAACCGCTGGGGTAAACGAGTCCTGGAGTGGAGACCGTGAACTGGCAAACGGGATAGAGGGTGTCCCCAGGCACGGTGGAGTGGCGATATACGCAAGACGGCTGGCAGGAGCTGGATGCGAGAAGCCGAAGATAGAACGAAGTGGCGTGCATTTGGAGAGGCCTATGTCCAGCAGTGGACGGATAAAGGCTGATGATGATGATGATGATGAAACTCTAAATCCAACTAAACTTTTTTTGAAATAATCTAATGGAAAGCACTCGCATGGTATACCAAATTTATATTCTTGCACACACATTAAAACACTTTCAAACCGTAAAACGATAAAAACCAGAGGCGCAGCATTCAGCAGCGACGACTGAGCCCTGAGTTTGAGCACATGACGAGCCAGTATAAACCGTTTTTTTCCGTACGCGACGAAGCCGCGAGTGTTCACGCAACACGTGCCTTAAGAGGATTTTGAAGCTATGAATTTTCATACAAAAAGCGATAACGTTTTTCACCCCATTAACATAGCCTAATTTTGATTTTTTTTTTTTGAAAAATGTGTAAATGTAAAAAAAAAACTAGGTCCGTACGTTTTTATTTTAAAGAAATATTGCGTATGATATAAGTTATTAGGATCTAAATATCTGTATGTTTGACTTAAAAACTTCCTCGACCGTTTTAATTTTTTTTTTCAGTTAAACTAAATTGAACTACTAAAAAAAACGTACAGACCTAGACTAAGGTGTACTGAATCTAATGAGACCAAAATTGTCTCATTTCGTAAATGTTTAGGGGGGTGAAAACGTTATCGCCCGAAGCAATATTTCAAACAGGAAATGTAGGTAATTGCCTCTAAGATTTGCAATTCTCTCTATCGCACCATACGGGTTGGCAAAGCGAGCGGTACGAAACAGATAGAATTTTTTGAAAAACTTACTCCCGCCGCGTATCGACACTTTACAATCCTCTTAAGCTTGTAGTAGTGTACCTATCGTAGCGCGGTTGTATGAAACTATGTCTCTGTTCCTTTTCCTTATTCATGTGGTTATACCACGACGTAATAGATACTTTCGGGCGTCCGCGTATGGTACATTTTAACGCGCACGAAGGCCTGAAATATTTTTGTAGGTAATTATAGCGTTAGGTATCTATCTTTTTCTATGGAGTGAAGTATCTGTTCCAAAGGAACTATTAGTTAATCTGTGGTTATACTAAGAAAATCAAAAAATATACATCCCAATAGACACGGTGCTGTGGCGAATCATTAATAATTTTATATTCCAAAAAGGTAGAACGCCGTCTATAGCGAGTCAATTATTGATGCTATGTAGCAATCAATGACGCATACAAACATTATAAAATATAAAGTATCCAATGTGAAGGTCAACTTAATTATAGTACTTTAATAGTAATCTTAATAAGGGTTACTACAGACGTAATCAAATGTGTATAAATAAATATGTTAGGACATTAACACACAGCACCATTTAGTTCCATGGTAAGCTACGAGGCCTGTGTTATGGATACCAGATAGTTGATACACTACACATATATAACTTTAAATACATACATATTATACATATAAACACCCATGACTGGAGTACAAACATTCGTGTTTATCACACAAATGAATACCCCCAGCGGGACTCGAACCCGCGATCGCTAGCACAGCAAGTAGGGTCACTACACACTGAACCAAACGTGTCGTCATTTAAATGTGTATACACATAAATACAATACACAAAATACACATATTCGTAGTTCTAATAAAGCAGTAGTATTAGCAGTTAATCCGATGTAAGTGTTATGATATGAGTCCTTAAGAAATACAAATTTAAAACGTTTTTCATATTTTTCTTTTAAAATATGACATGCATGATGTATGTAAGTTCATATTTTTCTCCTCAAATTTTTTTCAATTCTATTTCTTGTTGAAAAGTTGTTTGAAATTTTATATTTCTAAAGCTCGTTGCAAATTTATGATTTAAATACAGGGATAATTTATTATTTTATGAAATGTATGTAGTTACTAATAAAAGTTCATAGCTGAGCTATAATCAGGAAATAACTGATATTTTTTAATTGTGTTGTTATGTGTATAGCTGTGTTAGAAAACAAACATACATAACAAACAACAACATTGTTAATTAAGCTTTATGATTGTAGTAATTTCTTTTTTAATTTAGTATATCTATACTTAATTTAATATTATAAAGCAGAAGAGTTTGTTTGTTTGTTTGTTTGGTTGAACGCGCTAATCTCAGAAACTAGTGGTTGTAATTGAAAAATTCTTTGTGTGTTGGATAGTCCATTTATCGAGGAAGGCTTTAGGCTATATATCAATACGGAAAAATGTACGGTTCCCGTGGGATAGATTTGTTTTCGTCTAGGGACAACCCCGAAGCGAAACGAGGGTGAGTCGCTAGTAGTAAATAAATTGTAATGAAAGAAATATTAAAAACAATAGAAAATATTAAAGTCTTATGTTTGTAGTCTACCTTAAATCCTGCCAGCAAAAGCAAGCCTGAGATTGGTTTCAGGTTTCGTTTGTTATTGCATAAGAAGACGTTGGATCTCACACACATAAGGTAAGTTTTTACAGTTTATATTTTATATGAAAAGTTTTAAAGTTTAAATTATATTTTGGTAAATAAAGATCATGTTAGGCGGAAGCTTCAAACGGTAACCTCTATACATTACGTAATAGATACATGTATTGTATGTATATAAGTAATTATTTGCTTTGCGCAGAAATCGAATCTCCAATCATTTACTCAATACGCTTACGAGTACTTCATACATAAAGACTTAACTATGTTTTCATATGAATAGTAACACAGACTCATCATAAACATGGATTGTTATTTATTGTCAATATATTATGTTTAAAATAAATAGGAAATCACTTAAACAAGGCATTACGGTATGTTGCATCACGCATAATTAATTTAAATGTGCGTATGGCAATTTTGTACCTAGACGTCGTTATTTGTTCAGGATCTGTGAAAGTTATTACTTTGATATTTAGGTAAACGATACTTCGGACTTTTAACGTGAATTGCCAAATTTGAAAACACGATTGGTGAAAAATTTCTCGATAATATATTTTTTTGAAAAATAAATTTTTCGCACACATATTGTTATTTATCTCAGAAACAGCTATTTTTGTAGGGTTTTTGTTTTTTTCAGGAATCCAAGAAGTATTTCTTCTGTTACCAAATCATTTTTCGATTAGTTCTTTAATTAATTTATAGTGAATTAAAAACTTTTTTGGCGCTTAAATACATTGGGCATCTATCGTTCTATACTTTTCACTCGCGACAGGACATTATCTTGTTATCCCGCTCCTCCGAAATCCGAATGGTAGCGGTCTCATGGCGCACTCTTAAATATGTTTATTTCAAGTATTTAGTGTTAATGAAAAGTAGAATAATATATCACAACAATATAAAAATAGTTGACGCGCACATAAATAAAAATGCGTATATGCAAGTATTTAAAGCTGTGTGCGTGAAAAGTACAATGTTGCCTTTGAAAAGTATTTACCTATAATTGTGTGAATAAAATATTTTTTTTACATAATACTTTCTTAGATTTACGCGAATATTTGACAGGTCCATGACTTTTTCTTCAATTTTTCTCATCATAAGTACCTTCCTCGGACTTCATCGAATATTTGAAAAAAAAAAACCAGCCGAGACGGTCCAGCCGGTACTTATTATTTCGGTAACCAATTCATTAATTCGCAAATATCCTAGTGAAGTTTGTTTAAACTGAATCAGGTCAAATTAAATTATTCAATTCAATTCAATTCTTAGTTTCGTGGCATCAGCATTCTTAGAAAGAATGCTTTTGGGCACAAAAATTAAATATAGGTATTGCATTAGAATTTATTTATAAATGAAAAAAAATAGTGTTTTTGTGTGTAAGATAAACTTATTTTTCATTTTACTTTTATTTTGAACTATATTTAAGGGAGTGTACTGTAACGTTTTTGAAAATATTCATTATAGTGTTTTACAATCGTGTACATTGTTATAATATTCTAGCGACTCACCCTTGTTCCGATCGGGCTCGTCTCTTGGTACGTTTTAACGGATAGTATAGATTTCTGACAGATAAGTTTTTTTCCCGCAGTAAAAAATATCCTAAATATTGACCCGGATAATCAGCTATCATCATACCATATTTCATCAAAATCTGTCCAGTGGTTTTCTCGTGATGCTTTCCCAGACAGACAGACAGACAAAAACTATAGATTCGGCCTCTGTATCGATAATAATGTCTATTTCAATAAGATTTTCCAAAAAATCTATTTAATGTATAGATTCGACTCAGTTAGAATTTTATTATATGTATAGATATTATATCCGTCGCAAAATATAAATTATGCGTATGGCAATGATTTATGTTCATGGATATTATTCTACAAATACTTGTTCATAAGGGTCATGGTCATGTTGCTAAGATAATAATATAACAGCGTACGTAACAACTTAAATTAGACATGCTATGATAATTTGTTGACTTATTGATATTTTTCTTAGAATTTAAAGGTTAGTTTGAAATAGGCTATAGTTTTATTTCCCTTACTTGAGAAATGATCGATTCCCCTTACAAACTTTCGTCCCGCTTTTTAACCCTTTAAGGGATGATTTCCGGGATCAAAACTATCCTATGTCCTTTTAAAGTCTCAAACTATCTTCATACCAAATTTCATCTAAATCAGTTCAGGAAATTTTTAGTTTATCCATTATAAACAAATTCACAAACCTACAAACTTTACCTCTTTATAATATTATTGTAGGTACATGTATTAACACTAGAATACGATTTGATTATATTATTAATATAATATTAATTTTGACAATTGTGTTGTGTGTTATTTGGTCTAAAATAAAAAAAAAATATTTTTGAGGTCTCACAAAATATTTTATTTTCAATTTGTTTTTCTACTGGGATTCATTTAAAAAAATATAGTTTTATAAGAACTATACCTTACTCTGCACACTAGGTATAAACAGAAATACATGTTCAGGAAAAATAAACATAATATGGGTATTGTATCTGCAGAGTTCAGAAAATTAAGCTAATTTTAAAATAGAACTCAGGTATGTTCATATGCCAATATATACAAATTAACAAAATTGTAGTGTCTGTTTGTACTTTGTAATTACTAATTAACTATTTAATTGAATTAATTGAAATGACACGACACGTTTGGCTCAGTTTGTAGTGACCATACTTGCTGTGCCAGCGGTCGCGGGTTCGAGTCCCGCTGGGCGCATTCATTTGTGTGATGAGCACGATTTTTGTACTCCAGTCATGAGTGTTTATATTTATAATATGTATGTATTTAAAGTTATATATGTGTAGTGTATCAACTATCTGGTATCCATAACACAAGCTTCGTAGCTTACCATGAAACCAGATGGTGCTGTGTGTTAATGTCCTAACATATTTATTTATTATTTAATTGAAAACATCCAATAAATATTCGCCTACTATTTAATAATGTTCATATCAAATAATCAATAACGAATACTTTTATGTATTTGTTACATAAACGTAATTTTAAATTATATTATCTTATCTACCTATAGATATTGAATACAAATAGAGTAGCTATTTGCGAGATTTAAAAAATTATAAAGATAACTAGAAACTCACCCTCGCTTCGCTCGGGTTCGTCCCTAGTTACGTTTTAACGTTTAGCTCAGAGATGAGATATTTTCCCGCAGTAAAAAGTATCCTATATGTTGACCCGGGTAACCAGCTATCATCATACCAAATTTTATCAAAATCTGTTCAGTGGTTTTCCCGTGATGCGGTAACAGACAGACAGATAGACAGACAGACAGACAGACAGACAAAAATTCTAAAAAACTATAGATTTGGCTTCTGTATCGATAATAAAGTCTATTTCAATAAGATTTTCCAAAAAATATTTAATGTACAGATTCGGCTTAGTTAGAATTTTATAATATGTATAGACTATAAATTTACTTTGATGTTTATCTATAATCTATATATTACTTTCATTTAGAATAATTATAACATTAAAAAGCAAAACTAAAATTTTGAAAAAACCCACGACGATTAAAAAGTAATTGAAAAGGGATAAAATAATTTAAAAACCCCCGATTTAAAAAATAAATGTAACGCGAGATAATAAACGTAAAAAAATAATAAGTAGAGTTGATGTCTCGCGGAGTCGGTCATATATGGAAACAATAGAGTATCAGTTTTCATAGCATTTCCCTACGTACCTACCCATTTGGTTCTCGATGATTGTAGATGTGGCAATAACATATTCAACTAACTATAGGTAAACTTAATAAAAACCCAAGAATATGCGTCGGGGGCTGAACATGGATTTGCACAAACAAACAAACTTCCTCTCACCCCAAACGCATATACTGTCTCCGTTCCGTTGTGGGTAAAAATAAAATGATATTTTATCATGCTTTTATTTTGAACGTACATACAAAAAACAATAAAAAAAACCGACTTCAAAATAAAAAAAAACACTAAAAAGTAAAAAATAAATGATTGGTAGTTTTCATTTACTATAGATACCTAATCAGATATTTTCGAAGTCGGTGTGCTTTTATTTGTATCGGCTGGCTGATTTACGCTGATTGACTCTGAGGTAACATACATAAAAAAAAAAATACAGCCGAATTGAAAACCTTCTATTTTGAAGTCGGTTGATTATTAACAATTTTATTAATTCTTATCAAAATAACTATGTTCAGCGTCAGAAGTATGTAATGTAAGGGACTTAGTTTTAGTTCTTTATCGTATATTTATGTACGTTCAATTAGACTTATTACAAGTGCTTTTGAATCGTCAATTTAATGTAAGCGTCAGTGTAGTCTGTCCGTGAGGAAGCTACCACCACCGGCTTGGAAAGTAGTTCTGCCGAGAAGAGCCGGAAGAAACTCAACAGTTGCTCTTTTAAATATCGAAATTACATTTATTTTATTAACATAACAATATAGATAGCCCGCATATGAGTTAATAATACTCAATTCCATACAATTTTCATCAACCGTTTGGACGTGTAGCCGCTATATGTATGTGCGGCCGTGAAGCCGAGAATGAATTCCTTTAGATAAATCTAGTCGTTTGGTGACGGCACCAATGTTGAATTGGGCATTTTTTTTTAATTTTAAATCTTAAAAAAAAGATTCCGACAAATCGAGAACCTCCTTTTTGAAGAAGTCGGTTGAAAAGGCCTACAGAAAAGGCCACGATGTGAGCGAGTATGAGGTGTGAAAGCGTGAGCATATTACCTAAGGTATATTACCAACAATAACTATTCTTACCTATATAAAACGTACCTAGATGTACCCGAGCGAAGCAAGCATATTAGCTAGTTATTAATCAAGAATTAACAGTCTATGTGCAAAAGAAAGAATCAAAGATAAGCAGAAGTGATGTTATTATAGCTTTATCTTGTTTACGATGATAATAAGGCATTGTACAAGTATATTATTATTAAGTTATAAGTCACGTTCATCGTAATCAATCGTATTTTATTAATTTATTGTGTGTTCTAATAGTTTGTACTTACATGTGAGCGAGTAAGTGTTTTAATATTTGTAATTCATTCATCTTTGACGATATTTTATATTCATTCAAAGCTATATTAAATTGTGGATATATTAACACTTTGACAACACGTTTGGCTCAGTTTGTAGTGACCCTACTTGCTGCGCCAGCGGTCGCGGGTTCGAGTCCCGCTGGGGGCATTCATTTGTGTGATAAACACGAATGTTTGTACTCCAGTCATGGGTGTTTATATTTATAATATGTATGTATTTAAAGTTATATATGTGTAGTGTATTAACTATATAGTATCCATAACACAAGCCTCGTAGCTTACCATGAACTAGATGGTGCTGTGTTAATGTCCCAATATATTTATTTATTTATTGTGTTAAGTTATTTCTTGTTCTTATATCGGCATTTAAAGACTAATGAGGTATTGTTTTATCTTCGATAAGTCTAGTATCGAGACATTCATGTGTGCTTCAAGACAGACTAACCCTATTTTCATACATTCTCGTTTTCCTCAGTAATCTGGGTAAAATCATAGTAGGGTCAAGGGTGTGCATTCCATATTTTCAACCGACTTCAAAAAGGAGAAGGTTTTCAATTTGGCTATATTTTTTTTTGTGTTACTAATAAAAGCGAATTTCAGTTTGTCAGTCTTCATATAAAAATTGGCATCAAAGTAACTTAAGCGGCTATATAGGTACACTAAAAAGGGAAAATTAAAAACTTAAAAAAAACCGACTTCAAAAAAAAAAAACACTAAAAAGTAAAAAATAAGTAATTGGTAGTTTTTATTTACCTACTATAGAAACTTAATTAGATATTTTCGAAGTCGGTGCTTGAAGACACAAATCAAAGCACACCAACTTCGAATGCTTTACAGTAATCATGGTCACAGAGAAACTCTATATTTTATTTAAAATGTCAAATATAAGCGTAAATCTAAGAAAATAATTAGGACTGACAAACATACATCAATCATGCTAACAAGTTAAAAATAAAATTAATGTTTAATATATATTTTTGTTTCAGATTCATGTCTCAAATATGAAGATGAACAACCAGTTATTACTTTTGACGATTCTCTTAGTGTCTTATTATTCTGAGGCTTACAAAATATTAGTAGTAAGTCCTTTCCCAGGAAAAAGTCACTCCATCCTCGGAGATGGGGTTGTTAGACACTTATCAAAGGCTGGTCATGAGGTGAGATATTATATTATCTAAAATCTGTATGTTACTAGCAGAATCCGCGGCTACGCCCGCGTTCAATCCACAAAAAAACTCTTTGGCTTTATGTTATACAGCGACTCCTCGCTTTACTCTGGTTCGTTGCTATGTAATTATATCATATTGTTCATACAAAAATACTAAAATCGTGATTAAAAAATGGGGGTGGGGGTAGGAGGATGAAAAATACTTTACGACGTATTCTCATACCTACCAAATATACAAAAAAACGTGCGTGTACTTATGTACGCATGTAGGAAGCTAAATATTTCATTCCGTATGTCACAACTCTCTGTTTGTAGAAGGAATGATAAATTAATAAAATAATTAAACAAGGCATATTAAACATATAACAATAATGTATTTATAGAATACATTTAAGGAAAGAATATAATATTATATATCATTTGTCAGACAATAACAACGGTTACCATGGCAACAAACAGTGATCAGCTAACTTCATCGTGTCGCTTTTTCGCTGTCGGTGTGCGCGCGTATAGTAAAAATTTTACTGTCATAATTTTTTCCAAAGGTCCCAAAAAAAGTATAACTTCAATAAAAAAAAAATCACCTGTAGTCGATTTAAGTTTTTTAAATTTAAGACCTTAAATATAAAGATTGTGATTTCGCCAATTTTGTTCGTCTTATTATTGCTTTAGTCTACAATTTCTTCAGTTTTTGTCTTTTGGGAACAAGTGATAGCCATTTTCTTAGCATCCTGGCACAGCACATTTTTTTATTTGAATTAAATTTTAAATAAAATGAAAAAAAAAATACCATGCACGCTATAGAGTTTTACAATGAACTTAGGGCCATAGTGATCGCGACCATCTGGCGGGAGAAAAAAGCAAAATTCTTCCCCTTTTCTGGATGTACCGAAACCAATTGCCACATGAAAAAGGTCGAGCCAACAAATCGACAAACATACGCATTTATTATATTAATAAAAAAGTAAACATTATGAGATAAAAAGTAAATAAGTAAAAAAAAACTAAGTTTTTAAATTACAGTAATATAGTAACCACAGATAAATAAGTTAATCAGATAGCGCGGTCATCGTGAACACAAACCGGATATTGACCGTGTCTACGTACAATTAATAGATAACGTCATATGAATGTACTATGTACATAATACATATGTATATATTACAATAATCTGTTTAAAATTTAATTTAAAAAAAATTAAACAAGGAATATTACGCAATACGCATACTACAATCATATATATTTATAGAATATCATTTAAGGAAAGAATATGGTATTATGTCATTAGTCAGACAATAACAACATTCACCATGGCAACAGACAGTTTTCAGTTAACTTCATTATGTCGCTTTTTGGCTATCGGTGTACGCGCGCATCGTAAAAATTTTACTCTTATAATTTTTTCTAAACGTCCCATAAGAAGTAAAACTTCAAAAAATATTCATGAAAATCGGTCGAACTGTTTTGGAGAAGTGCGACCACAAACACCGTGACACGAGATATTTATATATTAGATAATATAATTTAATCTACAAGTTCGTCAGCACACAGATTAAAAAGTCAATGTTTAGACAGTGTAATTTTATAGTGATACGTGGAACAGTTTATAAGAAATTCAACCGTAACTGAAAAATTGTGCTAAAGCTACATGTACAGATAGATATACGAGTATGTGACCCTATTATTGCTCTTTGGAAATAAAGTCTAAAGGCAGTCCCTCATCGGGCGCATTTGGCTGTAATGCTCAGTATATCCATATCAATATTAGTAATGCTCAGTTCTTCTTTCTCACGTAATTTTCGAATTTGAACTGTAACATTACACGCGAATACTCCCGGTGAGGGACCTCCCTTATATATTCATTTACATGCATTTTGTCCTGTAGGTTTATACGGAAGATCGTAGATATTATTTTCCTTTTTAATGCGTCTATCTCTATCTGCCTGGTGCTACGTTACGCCGCACAAGTGATCGACAAAAATTGCACGATAGTTGATTTTTAAATATATTTTAGGAATCAAACAAAAAAATCAAATTTTAACAGTGTGATTTGTGTTATATCACTCATTTTTTCAACTATTCGGATTTTAGTCAAGATGTATGAAACCTGAAACGTTGTATTTAACGCGAATTAGACATGCTATATGACTATCGTATTAGCTGTTTTTATCCATACATGTAATAAAACTGTAGAGGCCGAATGTCTGTACATAGAAAAAAAATGGTAAAAACTGAGTCAGAGAGAGGGATGTAAGAAGAGAAATAGAACAAATCGAGATTTTTTAAATTTTTTTGTTTCTCTGTTTTTCTTTTTGTACGGGCTAATCTCCGAAAATATTAAACCGATTTAAATGAAATTTTCTATGGTGGTACCTTATATCCTTTTTTACATTTACTACTTTTTATCCCGGAAAATAAAACAGTTCCAGTGGGATTGTTAAAAAACTGTTGTAACTTATACAGCTTAGTACCTACTCAAAAACTACTGATTGGATTTTAATGAAACTTTACAATAATATAATTCATACATCAGAGTAACAAATAGGCTACTTTTTATCCCGGAAAAATGTACGGTTCCCGTGGGATAGATTTGTTTTTGTTTGTCTAGAGGCGAACCCGAGCGAAGCGAAGGTAAGCCGCTAGTATAACTTAAAAACTTCTTTATAACTTATTCTGTCGCCCGTATACAGTACCAATTACAGTATAAGAGACGAAGTACAATAGGAGATACAAAGATTTTTTTGAAAACTACGTTAATATTACATGTATTCCAGATAACGTATATAACAGCATTTCCTCACGAGAAACCTGCTGCTGGAGTCAGGGAGATTGACGTTAGTTTCACCAAGCAATACTTGCCAGGTACCTACACAATTAAATTTATAAAATTTTATAACCCAATTTTTATAATATATATTATATATGTGTATGTATATGTGTATGTATATGTATGTGTATATGTATATATGTATGTATATGTGATCATTACTTTTATTTTTAGTATGCACATAGGTATGTAGTATTGTTTTTTTTTTTGCACTATATTGCCCGCTGACATCTTCTTCCACATCCAGAGGTTGACTGGAAGAGATCTCTTTTAGAGATAAGTCCACCTTTGTGAACTATGTTTATTGTTGTTTTTTTTTCTGTATCACATCTAAAGTGCAATAAAGAATATAATAATATATAGTCCTATAGTATAAAGCTTATTTATGTATATAAAAAAATGTATTATTTCTGTTGAAAATATAATACTAAACATTATAAGCTAATCTTATTGCCTTTTTTGGACTTTATCTTCGTACGATAAAGAATAAAAAGTTAGTCATATGTAAATAAGCTCTAGTAATATATGAAAATAAACTGTTACATACACCAATAAAATAAGATTTGAAATAAAAACGGTACACTAAAGTCGATTCTACCTTAAACACACCTTTTTTTTTGATGTCGGGAAATGCATTACGCATACCACCTGCGTACATGCAGGTTTTTATATGGGTCTCATGGGTCACACCGGATAGAAAAATCTGTATTACCCACTAAAATACAACGGAACCTCCCCGTCTAATGGGACACTCATTCATTATACCCTGATGGCAGGCCTAGCGAAGCAAACCAAAACAACCAAGGGGTTGCTCCCACGGTCCACTCTGCCATCAGAGAACAACCTTCAAGAGGAGCAACCCTCATGGTACACCGCCCTCCAAGGTGGGCCACCTCCATGTGTATCTCTTGACTTTACGCCCGGCAGGGTTGCGGGATGCTAATGAGCCAACCATGACAAGGTTGACTCACTAGTAGACACCCCAACACGTAGGGGGGTATACTCAGTCGGCCTAAAGGCTAGTCAATACTTGCATCAATATGCAAACAAAAAGTGTCAGCAACTAAGTTATACTATAGTGTCACGTTTACGAGATATCTGGTGGTGATCATTATATGAGATATTTAAAGTAATTAGGGGTTAGGTTTTTATTTGATTTATTTTATATTTATTACTTATGTTTTTTTAGAATCGAAATTAAGCTTAGAAAAAATATTGAAAAAGGAAGACGATGTTAACGATATAAAGGTATTTGTTTTTGCGTTGGCGAATATGACTTCTAACGCTTTAAAATGTGAGGCAGTTACCAAGATTTTGACAGATCCAAAGGAAACATTTGATGTTGTTATTGGTGAATGGATGTTCAATGATCTTTATGCGGCGTAAGTTGCTTAGTAATTTTATTTATTTATTTAATTCATAATAAGAAAAATGGATATATATATATATATATATATATATATATATATATATATATATATATATATTACAAATATACTCCTTAATCTAATAACAATTATTGTATAAAAAACATGGGCGATAGAGAGCTGAGACGCACGCACTAGGACACCCTGTGTCGCGTACATTTAACCTTCCAGAGGACACTCTTATCTGTACAAATAATAAAACTCTGAGTCAAATCTGTACATTAAATATTTTTTGAAAAATCTTATTGAAATTGTTATTGTTATCGATACAGTGGCCGAATCTATAGTTTTTATAATTTTTGTCTGTCTGTCTCTCTATCTGTTACCGCATCACGGAAAATCTATTGGAGGGATTTTGATGAAATTTTGTATGATGATAGCTGATTATTCGGGTCAATATATAGGATACTTTTTACTGCGGGAAAATATCTCATCTCTGAGAAATCTATACTAAATATTAAAACGTAAGTAGGGACGACCCCGAGCGGAGTGAGGGTGAGTCGCTAGTCTAATTTAAGAGTATAGCTTAAGGTGATAAGTAATAACAGAAAAATATAATAATAATATAATATTTAGACAGTAATATAAAATATTTATAATTTCATTTTATTACCTACTAACGAAATACCTTCGTTTCGCTCGGGTGCATGCCAAGGCGCCAAACAGTACTCCTGTTACTCCAAGTCATAGTCTACGAGTATCTATGTACTAATGCATCCAAATCCATCAAGCCGTTTCCGGATTAAGGAGTGACAAACATACACACAAATACAAATTTTCACATCTTATATTATAATAGTAAAAAAACAATAATAACAAATGCCTGTAACAAGTATAATAAAATGATCTTTGAGACGAGTAAAACCTTAAGTCTCCCGTGACCATGTAGACCAGGGCCGATGCCTTTGAAAATAGTAAAAAGTGAAAAAAAAAAAATATAGTAGGATAAAACCCATTGGAAAAGGAAGAAAATAGAACAAAAATTATAGGAAAAATAATTTACAGGCGATTTGAGGTCGGAAAGTGGAAGGGGTCCCCCCCTTAAGGGTAAAAAACGGTTTATCTCGATTTCCGGCAAAACTAAATGTCCTATGGAAAAAAGTTAAATGGCAAAGTTTTAGGTAATATAAATATCTACAACTTTTGATTTTCATTTTTTTCACATAACCTCAAAATTTATGTGAAAAATTCAAATAACCAAGTTTTTGGTTTTTTATTTTTATCTTTTACAAAAAATATATTTTATTTATGAAATTTAGTGCAAACTTACCTTTTTATGTTCCAAACACACTGTAATTTTTTTGATTTATAATGTTTATTTTTTTCACCTTATTTTGACTTAATGTCGAAAAAACACCCTAATTTTCAATCGAAAATTCTCGCGTCAAAATATTTGCTTTTTTATAAAATTCGGTGGGCATTTTGTTCGTTGAAATTTCTACTTTCTGATGGTGTAAAAAAATATCTGCCATACCAATGCCAACCTCTTTAGTATAGAATACTAAAAAAATAAGATATAATAACACTTTTTATCTATGTACTCTTTACAGGATAGCTGCAGTGTATCGATGTCCATTTATATGGTTATCATCAGTAGAACCCCACTGGCGAGTTCTAATGCTGATAGATGAAATACCCAACCCCTCTTATAATCCCGACGCAATATCGAATAACGATGTACCTTTATCTTTCATACAAAGATTGCAAGAGTTAACTTTCCAGATTGTTGGACTCGCCCTAGATTATTTGTAAGTATGTATACTTATGGTATCTTACATGAGAAATTCGCGTATAAAAATAGAAGAAGATTTTTCAAATTCCTCATGTATGTGTTGATATTTTTGTAAAAATATAGATTTCCAGTTACAGTCATATTTTATGTCTGTTTGTTTATATGTACTCGTATCAAAAAACGTTGGTGTCAAATAGCATCAACGTAAGTACCGACTTCATTGCGTAATTAAATACCATAACAGATTCGCTATTAATATGTCATTAGGTTTTGCTTTACCACATGGCTTGTAGTCTAGAAACACTATTAATATGTCAAAATATTGATACTGAAAAGGGATACTCTCCTTTAGTACCATTCCATTGGGGCTTGCGAAAGAAAAAGAGCCGGTATTAGGTAAAATTCTAAAATTATTTCTGATTAATATTAAAAAATGTATTTTGATTGTTATACTATTTTATAATTTTAACGCGTTCGTTTGGGTATCCAAGTGGAGCGGGTTCAAATCCCGGGAATAGCACCACTGACATTTTAATGTGCGAATTATTTTTCAACATGACTACCACTTGCCTTACGATGAAAAAAACATCGAGAGGTAACCAGCATGTCTGTGAGAACCTAACAAATTTTCGAAACATATATGAAGTCCGCAAACCCGCCCTTGGCTAGCGTGGTATAAAAAGGGCCGCATATTATAATGTTATATTTATATTTTTATATTAAAATTACGGTTTTTATATTACACATTATTTTTTACAGTTATGCGTCTGATTTGGATAAAACTAACTATAATGAAATTCTAGTACCAATTATACGTGGCCGTGGCAATCCTGTACCAACATTTGAGGAACTTAGGTACAATGCGTCGCTCATGTTGGGTAACTCACATATTTCAATGGGAAGAGCCACTCGACTGCCCCCTTTGTATAAATCTGTTGGTGGTTATCATATTGACGAGGATGTAAAACCATTGCCAGCGGTAATATATTTTATTATTACTTTTTTTGTAAATTACCATGTCAGTTAAAAATATTAAAATATTCATTTATGATTCAGTTATTAATTACTAAGGCAGTGGTAGCCCTGTGGTAAAGTACTCGTTTGGGAAACCGAGTGAAGCGGTTCAAATCCCGGACGCAACTCTGATATTTCCATGTGCGAATCATTTCCTACACAATTACCTACCACTTGTCATACGGTGAAGAAAAACATCGTGAGAAAACCTGCATGTCTGAGAGAATCTAATAAGTTTTCCTAAGAACCTAGAAAGACATGTGCAGTCCATCAACTCGCACTTGGCCAGCGTGGTGGATTATGGCCTGATCCCCCTCGTATTGAAGGGATGCCTATGCCCAGTAGTGAGAAGTTAAAAAGGGCTAAATACACATATCAATTACTACCATTGATCTAGTGACTATAGTTTTAAAGGTCACTCATCGGCTGTTCAAATCGTCGTTCTATTGGAGTTTGTAAGGAAAAGAAATTGATATTGCACTAGTGTTTGCTCGCATACTTGTGCACTATAGGCACAAGTAATATCTTCTGCACAGATGACTATATATAGTCTCATTAATTGCATCTTAAATCGGTAAGGTTAAAGACCACTGTAACTCGCAATTATGGTTCTTAAGCAATAGTACTTTGTTTATATTTGTCATTTTAGACTTGCTACGTGAAAGTTTAGAAGCAACTTCTAAACTGTGACTTCGTATTAACCGGCAAAAATAAATTTTTGCTTTACCGATACAAACATGCAATCCTTTATGGATTGAGCTCATAGCCTAAGCATCCTTGCTTTAATAATGTTAACTTTAAGAATTGGAAATATAATCAAACATTATTTAATTTAAAGATATCTGATATGCAACTTAAAGTTACACTAATATTCAAAATATTTTTTTTCAGGATTTAAAAAAAATGTTAGATAATGCCACGAATGGCGTTATTTACTTTAGCATGGGATCTAACTTAAAGAGCAAAATGATGCCAAATGAATTGAAACAAAGTTTATTGAAAATGTTTAGGGAACTCAAACAAACAGTGCTGTGGAAGTTCGAAGAGGATTTACCAAATAGGCCAAGCAATGTTCATATATTACAATGGGCACCGCAACAAAGTATTTTAGGTTACTAATTTTTCTGTACCTTATTTTTTTGTTTATTTTATAAACATGACAAAAAATAATTTAAAAAATTAAATTGAACGATTTTATTGAAAAGAAAGATAATAATAAGCCCTAGGGCATTGATCAGACTAAAAAATAAAATCATGGGGCGTAGCGTAACCTGAGTAAATATGTTCCCCACGATTTTATTTTTGAGTCTGATCAATGTTTTAGATGGATGAGAATAAATCATTTGTTTCCGTTACAGCTCATCCTAATTGTCGTGTATTTATAACACACGGTGGTCTTCTGTCAACAACTGAAGCTATATACTTTGGAAAGCCACTTATCGTAATCCCAGTATTCGCTGACCAGTTTGGAAATGCGGATAGAGCTGTTAGCAAAGGATTTGCAGTGAAAGTTGATCTCTCATATACAATGGCTGGTGATGTTAAAGCAGCCATTAATGAAATATTTACCGAGCCAAAGTAGGTATTTTATACTTTTGCGGACATAATAGTCTTAAATGGACAGACTACAAATTTCTTAAAGAAATACTATGTGAATTTCTTAATTTTAGTTTTTCTGATATGAAAAGATTTTATTACATAATGATTCATATTGAAAAGAAGTAAAAAAAAATAATACATCATTTTCCTTATTGTTTTTGGACTTTTCATTGATTTTAGTAGTTTCTGATTATATATTTTTTCACAGGTATGCCGCCAAAGCTAAAGAGCTATCACTAATATACCATGATAGACCAGTACCACCTGGAAAAGAACTTGTTCATTGGGTCGAACACGTAGTAAAAACAAATGGAGCCCTCCATCTTCGATCGCCCGCTTTGCATCTACCTTTCTATCAGAAGCTGTATCTCGACCTTCTTGCTATCATTTTAATATTATTGTATGTGATAAAAGTAGTCATCAAAATTATCTTTGCAAAGATTTGTGGAAATAAGAAAGTAAAAGTACTAGATCATAAAAAGAAGAATAAATGAAGTCAGCTTTAAAGTTAAAAAAATCAACTGAGATGTACCTTTAAGACAAAAAATAACACGAATGCAGTATAACACAGATGACATAGTGTGATGATATAGTGATAACATAGTGATGATATAGTGATAACATAGTGATGACATAGAGATGTCACATTTCATACAAAAAATTGATCATCCTCAATTCAGCTACTTTTTAGACTATTTTCATTGAATGTAGATGGCGTTGAGTGCTTGAGAACTGTTTTAATTGAATATATGTAGATGGCGTTGATTGTTTTTAAAAATGTGTTCATTAAAAATTGCGGAACTCAACCACAAAACTTTAAATTAGTTTAACTATTTGTCAGTGTAGTACAACCACAGATCATATATAGAGTACAGATAGTGCATCCCATACAAATATTTGGACATCACTAACTCACGCTATTGGACACACTATTTTTTTTGTCCTGAAATGATAATAGATGGCGCAAGTGAGAATTAAAAATAAGGCGACATCTAGCAACTCTAAATGATAGATGGCGTTAAAAGCTAAGGGTATCTATCCCCGAGCTGCCGCTGCGCAATGTTGTGGGTAACTATTTAAGGTCTTTCAAGGCTACTATGACAATTACAAACTATATTTTTGAGATATTGTCTTTGAGTGCTACAAAACTTTTTATTATATTGAGCGCCATCTATGAACACAGTTTACATAATTATTATCAAAGATCGTGCTATCACAATGTAGTACCCATTATTGCCGCCAGAAGTATAACGATATTATTGAATTTTATAAAACTTCAAAAACATTATACTTTGGTCCATTACTTCTTTTTTTCTTACTTTAGGTATTTTTTTTAAAGTTAGAATATATGCTTTTCGCATTTAATTTTTTTCAAATTTTGAATTTAACATGAACATAAAAACAAATCGATACATACAACGCCATCTATTATCATTTTTTTTAACTAATTTCACTTTGTTCGTGATGTGACCCCATGGTACAACTATAAAATACAAACAATGCCATCTATTAATCCGTGGTACAAACTTATGATCTATTGGAAAATTTTTCAATGATCGCAACTCGGAAATTTGATTTATTTATTAATTTTTCTTTTTTTTCTGGTAACCTCTTGATAGTAAGAACCTTTTTGCTTTTATTTTACCTCAGTGTATCTACTAAATTACCTAAAAGTGTATATTACCATTAGAAAAAATACATACATTGATTAGGATCAAATTTTAATTAATCAATAGTGACATTGAAGTTATTGTGAATGATATCGAAACCAAAAAGTTTCAATTTGAAATGGTGTATTAGCGCAAACTAAAGTTTTGTAATTAAAACGTATTGGTATATTAAAAATGTGAATTATTTTGATAGGTATCCTACCTATTTATAATATGTATGTATTTAGAGTTATATATACGAGGGGACGTTTTTAAGTTCGCGGAATGAATAAATCAAAATTTCGAAACCCACTTTCTGTAGGGCAGCCATCGCAATACGGCTCTTGTGAACAGGTGCGTTGTCATGCAGAACGAGGACACCTACCTTCCTTTAATCGCTCTAGGATTGAAGCATAATATTCGCCGGTTATGGAGACACCTTTATCTTTATAATCGATCAACAGGATCCCTTCCGAGTCCCAAAAAACTGTCGATCGGCCGGCCTGGCCGTGGGTCGTCTTCAAGTGAGTCCCTGCCTTGCTTAAAGAGGGTATGCCACTTGTAAACCATGGTTTTACCTGGGCAAGAGTCCCCGTAAACGCATGACATCTCTTTCATTATGGTTTGAACTGATTTTCCTGGCTTGGTGAGGAACATTATTACGGCGCGGTGCTCGATATTCTCTATATTTCACAATTTGTTCCGAATTGACTTGTTTAGTCGACGATAGTTCACAAAGAGTTATGACCTAATTACGATAAAACTTGGTATTTATAATAATAATGAGTTGCTTAATAATTCGTAATGACTCGAGTAAGTGCTCTCACTAATGTTCTACCTACCCATTCCGTGAACTTAAAAACGCACCCTCGTATGTAATGTAACTATATGTATCCATAACACAAGCCTCGCAGCTTACCATGGAACTAGATGGTGCTGTGTATTAATGTCCCAAACATATTTATTTATATTTATAGGGTACATGCAATTTAAAGAAAAAAAAATTACAAATGACTTTATTAAAATACAGTATTTTTCGTAAATCCCACTACTTTTTTATCTCATAAGTGATATTTTTATATGGTGTTATATAATCGTTCAGGTACATTATACCGGTAAGTTACATATTGTTAAAATAACATGTAAAAATAGATATATATTATTATAGATAACAGATACAATTAATGTATTTTCGTCTATATTTTAAAACGAAAAGTAGATTTATGTTAAATGTATACAAATAATATAGATTTTTTTGTTTATAGCTTCAAAGCGTACCAGTTGAGCACAGATTATTTCGCCTATGTCACGTAGGTACTTACAATGGAGAAGACACGAAGAAGATTGGTCGGCAAAATAAGACTTTTAAACTATATTAAATTATAGTAATACATATTCATAATATCATCATTACAGATAGAGTATCAAAAAAATGATATATTTGAAAAAAAAAAAACTGTGTCACTACAAATTGATTTATTCTTGAAATGCGCAGTTGGATCAAACTTACAATTTCATCAAAAACGTACAAAATAGTTTATTATACACAAACATTAACATTTTAATAAAGTACGAGTATGTTAATAGTAATTTAACTAAAGCTGACATTACAAATATAGTTATATAATAATAAATCAAATTTTATATGAGGATACTTGGATAGTTGTATAGGTAAATTAATAAATATCCAAGAAAACCATGATAGAATATTTGAAACAATTTTTGTAGCTTATCCTTATTATAAGCTTTCATGGGCTCCATCTATTTAGCGGTCCAAATGATGAAATTTGGCCTCTTAAAAATTGGTTCAAATTGGTCACAAAATTGTCATATATGGCCAATGATTTTAGTAATTGGTCAAAAAGGTCAGGGTATTGCGGCAATTGGTCAGCGTTGAGTTGTTAGCAATTATTTGACCTTGAAAATAACAACCACTTTTTCACTATTTCGTGACCAATTGAAATAATTTTAAATCTGATCTCTAGGATTCATTTGAGCCGCCAAAATTTTTCCGATGACCTTGGAATTTTATACTCTCTGTAGTTAATGTCAAAATGTTGACCAATTACTAAAAATAACTGACCATTTATGACCATGTCGTGCCCAATTCGAACCATTTTTTAGGAGGCCAAAATTCATAATTTCGCGAAATAGATGGAGCCGCTTTCATGATCACTGAAAAATTATGATATGAAACGGGACATTGACCACGTACTTGTATACCCTTGACTATTATACTTGTAAGTACTGAAATATCGGGAGCTTATAAAAAGTAAGTTAAAAACATGGTAAATGTACCGCTTTACATCATAAAAATATTATTTAAATTAATAATTAATATACATTATACATTATTAACTGTCTTTTTTGATTGTAATAAATTATTTGTATCAAGAGAAGTATTATATGTATATATAATACTTCTCTTGATACAAATAATACGTATTGATCGGTCTATGACCTAGAATAGTAAGAGCATAACAAAATTGTTTAAGATCACCAACATAATGCATATCAATCTGATACAGCATAGTTTATTAGAGTTTGTGTCTATGAGATAAATAGAAAGGGGTCAAATTGTACTCTAAATATTTACTGAAGATTTTTGTTTACGGAATATATTATATTATAATAAAAAAATAAATGGTTTTTAATTCTGTATATCTTTCTGTTAGTTACGTGGTTTGACTTGGTTGGCTAGGTTTTAACCTACATATCATTTATGAGATTAATTAAGTAACCCCCGACACAAAAAAAAAGAACTCTAAAAGGTAAAAAAAAATAAAAAAATCTTTCTTGGCCTTTTGACTTCATTAAAAGTACCTATTAATATTGTGATGATAAGCGTCGCCGTGTCGAGGAACTGCTAAGTAACTTATCATCATCAATCTTCTTTTATTTGTAGGTAATCTGGTTTTTATTTTATTTACTTTTTTTTGTGTCGGGGGTTACTTTAAATTTTCAATTTCTGCTGTAAATTTCTGAGGAATTGAGCATCCGGCAGACTATTTGATGCTACAGCGCCAGCTCAAGGTAAGCATATCTTGGAAATACCACCGAAGTAACAGCATATTAAATTTTAAATCAATCGGATTTTTTAGACCTTTTGTCAAGTAGGAAATGAGCTGATGATCATCAAATGCCTGAAAAGATCTTCATAAATTATAGCTAAGAACCATCTCGATTACGGCAGCTATCAAACGAAAAAATCAAATCAAAATCGGTCCATTTGTTTAGGAGCTAAGATGCCACAGACGGACATACAAACAGACACGTCAAACTTATAACATCCCCCTTTTTGCGTCGGGGGTTAAAAAAACACTGAATAAGCTTTAAATAAATTTAGTGACGATCTCATAGAAAGCGGTGATCATCCCACATCACTATTATAAATGCAAAAGTTTGTACGTGTGTGTATGTTTGTTACTCCTTCACCCTGAAAGGGATCAGATTAGGTAGAAAATTACACAGATGACCTGATAGCCTCCTATTAGTAGAGAATATGCCAAAAAGTGGCGCTAACTGTATACATTATATACGGGTATATACATATAAAGGTAAGTCATTCGTTAAAAATGTTACATTATCTTCTTCTTACTAGTCCTTGTAGAAGTACTAAAAGTACTTAATATATATCTTACAACAATGATAAGCCCTATTATGCCTAATAATATAATTGAAATTAAATCTAGATATAACTTCTTATACCAGCTAACGTGTAACGCTGCAGACCGTAGGTAAGGTGCTCCGCCAGTTTTGACTACATGTTCCACCCAGTGCACTAGCTCTTTTCCAGGCGGTACCACTCTGTCATTGAAAACTACGGATAGCTCTTTGGCCCGTCGATGGTAGCTGAAATTCAAATGTATATTTATTCTACACACAAGCGACTCACCCTCGTTCTGTTCGGGTTCATCCCTAGTTACGTTATAATGCTTAGTATAGATTTTTCAGAGATGAGATATTTTCACACAGTAAAAAGTATTCTATATGTTGACACGGATAAACAGCTATCATCATACCAAATTTCATTTAAATCTGTTCAGTGGTTTTCTAGATGCGGTCATAGACAGAGAAATAGACAAAAATTCTAAAAACTATAGATTCGGCCTCTGTATCGATATAATGACTATTTCAATAAGGTTTTCCAAAAAATATTTACTGCACAGATTCGACTCTGTTAGAATGTTATTATATGTATAGATAAACAGGTAAAGACAAAACAGTTTAGTACTTTATTCTCCTCTATTTGTCAACCGTTTTTTTTGGTATTATCAACAAAAAACATGATTAATGTTAAATCTCAACAACTGAGCGAACACTAATTAATGCAAATCAGCTAAATGTTAGAATTATCTCTATCGATACATAGTATAAATAATTGCATAATATGTACATACTTGTGTAATATATATAGATATGTGTGTTTAATTAATACAAACTTATCAAAGAAAACATTAGTATTTTTACCTGGGATCATTAAGAATTTCCTTTATAGCTATCCTCAAATATTTTGGTGCATTTTCGTCAAAGTCTAATCGTTTTGCAAAACCTTTGGCGACGGCTCTGTTAACGTTTATATACTGATCAGCAAAAAATGGTATTCCTATTATGGGTACTCCGAAACGAAGTGTTTCCATGATTGAAAGTAAGCCTCCATGGGTGATGAATAGTATAATGTTTGCATGAGCTGATAAAAAAATATATTTATATTATAGCATTTGCAATAATAATGTGGGTTTTTATGCCAAAAATAAAAAGTGACTTACATAATAAAGTATTTTATGAGAGATCAATATAAAGTCTTACCGAGTATACTCTGCTGTGGAGCCCAAGGTACTATATGGACATTTTTGGGTACATTTGGAATCTTCTCTTCTAACTTCCAAATCACAGTTTGTTTTAGTTCACTAAATACTTGTAATAGTTCTTTTTTGACGGAATTTGGTATGTGGGCGCTCTTGAGGTTACTACCCATACTGAAGTATATTACACCATGTTCCGCTTTATCCATGATCTCTTGAAAATCCTATAAGTAGATATTTATAAAAACCCTATTAGGTTGGTCAATGGTTTTCCTTTCGCAAAGCATTAACAATAAAAAAATATTATACCAAACAAATACTACAAATATCTACACCAAGTTACCGTGTATAGAAAATACGAGCCAGATTATACATTGCCACTATATCGTGTTCATAATATTCTTAAATTAGTGGTCTCAGAATAAAAACGAATACACACTCATGTCTGTATAGCAAACAAATAATACAAAAAAATAAAAGTAGACGTGGATAAATGTGGATTTATCTCAAAAGAAAAAGAATCTTTTCCAGTCCAGCCAAGTATGTGAGAAATAGAAATAATTTTGAGTTATTATGCATATTTATTTAAAATTTGGGCTAGAAATTGCTTATTAATGTTTTAGAAACAAATAATATGGGAATTAAATTCCATAAAAATTGATTAGTGATAACTTCTTTGGTTAAAAAACGTATTCGTCTACACTTAATATTATAAAGAGGTAAATTTTGTATGTTTAGATGTAGAGGGAGATCTAATTCTGTAAATTATTTCACTAATAGGAAGCTATATAAAATGTGTTTAAAATATCAGAAATCATAATAATTTAATTGAAGTCTAAAAAAACTAGCCGTTCAAACTATAATATTTACAGAGGCGCGAAGGAAAAGGGAAGGAAGGGTAAGTCGCTAGTCATTTATATTTGCTTTTATTAATTATAACCCACACACACAACTAAATTTAAGTAGACTATCTCTTTTGACACGGTTTTTTTATTCATTTTAGCGACCTATTATTGTGAAAAATGTAAATACTTTCCGAAAAATCATTATAAAGATTGCATGAATACCTTGGGTAGCGGTTCAACAACATCCTTGATGTGATATCCCCCTATATGTTTATAATTTTGAGGGAGAGCGATTCCATCGCCTGTAGTAATATCAGAATTACCGAGCATTAACGAAGCATTATATCTAACTTCATCATAATGTGGTACTCGTAAGCCTCTCTTGGTCAGAATTGATTCGTAAATTTCTTTAAAATCTTCATTATCCTTTGCATTATTAACCCTTGGGAAATAAAATTCAATGGTTTTATGAAAAAAAAAAAAAATTCTTCCTTTTAAGGGATAATTTAATAAGAAACTCTTTTATAGACAATCAACAATCATGCTATTATGATAAATATTATAAATTACATTGATATTGACATAAGATATGACATAAGAATGATAATAACCCCATATTACCGTAGTTATCCTAAGTTCTAATTCAATTGTGCTTTGTAATTTTAATCGTTTCCTATGTTTGTCCTTGCAATAAATAAGTAGCTGTATTACAACATAATTAGGGCCGTCATAGATTTTGTACATCTATACATATTATAAAATTGTAACTAAGCCGAATCTGTACATTAAATATTTTTTGGAAAATCTTATTGAAATAGACATTATTATCGATGCAGAGGCCGAATCTATAGTTTTTAGAATTTTTGTCTGTCTGTCTGTCTGTCTGTCTGTCTGTCTGTCTGTCTGTTACCGCATCACAGAAAAACCACTGGAGGGATTTTGATGAAATTTGGTATGATGATAGCTGGTTATCCGGGTCAACATATAGGATACTTTTTACCGCGTGAAAATATCTCATTTCTGAAAAAAAATACAAAAACTGGTAGGAACAAAACCTCGACGATACTATTTGTAAACAGTTTAGCAAGGTAACTTACAAAATATGGTAAAAACTATAAAAATAGCTTATCTTGAAAATCAAATTATGAAAAGCGCTATTTTATCCATTAAAATAGTTATTTTAATTAATATTTATTTATGTGTTATTTAGACATTCGACAATAGATGTCGCCATGTGTTTTTAAAATACATAGTTTTAATCCCAAAAAAATAATGTACAGATATGACCTTTTTTCGATTTTATTAGAATTACTACTAAATCACCCGCGGCTCCGCCCGTGTTTAAATTATCAGTAAAGCAAACTTTTTCGCTTCATAAATTAGTAACTATACATACAATAAAATTGTAACGAAGCCGAACCCGTAAAATCTTATTGAAATATTCATTATTAGCGATATAGAGCCCGAATCTATAGTTTTTAGAATTTTTTCTGTCTGTCTGTATGTGACAAACCACTAGAGGGATTTTTATGAAATTTGGTATGGCAATAGCAGGTTATCCGGGTCAACACACAGTATTCTTTTTACCGCAGGAAAATATCTCATTTCTGAGAAAAAATACAAAAACTGGTTAAAGTAAAAGCACGATGATGCTATTAATATTTTAGCAAGGTAATGTAAAAAAACTTATCTTAAAAGAAATATTAACAGCGCTATTTTATTCATTAAAACAGTTATTTTAATGAAAATTTATTTATGTGTTATTTAGCTATTTGACAATAGATGTCGCCATGTGTTTTTAAAATACGTAGTTTTATCAAAAAAAAAATGTACAGATATAACCTTTCTATGACTTTATTATAATTACTACTAAATTACCCGCGGCCCTGCCCGTGCTTAAATTTTTAATAAAACAAACTTTTTGGCTTTATAAATTAGTAACATATTAGTAATATTTTGTTGGCCGAAACAATTTTCAAATGAGAATATTTGTAAATTTTTATTGTTTAGTAAATAATGTGAATGTTTTTCAATCTTTTAATGTAAAAATTGGGCAAATGTAAATCCAACTCGCGCATTTTAGGTTTCGTATAGCAAAATGCTATGTTGTTTTTCTTACTTACGTATTTTATATGGTTAACACTAAAATGAATACGAATAATATTTACGTTTCCACAATACCTACTCATTTTTTGCACCGTAAAAATAAGTTCAATTTATATTATTTTATAACATTTTATGGAAAACAAGTTTATGGCTGTTAAACCGCTAAAGCGGGTAACTAAAAATATTTCATATCTCAAAAACTATGAAAAAGTTTTTTAGGAACTGTTATACCTCAACTTTTTCTTGACACCTTTTCTTGGAAGGTAAAGACTTAAAGGACACAATAAAATGCTTACGACTTTAATCATATTAGCCGAGCCATATGAAATAAAAAAATGTATTCGCTTAGAATTATTTACTTATTACACTTTCTTTTGAAAATCGTTTTGGAAAATATTACTAACTAGCGCTAATTAAGAAAAGTTATCATTATGTAATTTAAATAATCAGCTATATATGAAATTAATCTATAGTTGTCTATTAGTAAAAAATGATTAAAATTAATTCCGTAGTTTGAGAGTTTATCGTGAAAAACTAAAAAAACAAACAAAACAGAAGTATAGACATACATAAATGTTATTGCTAAAACAAAAAGTTCAATTTAACGGAGGAAATTTGTGGCATTGTCAATCTCTGCCATTATTTACCAATCATGCGGTGCGCAATGAAAGTAATGTATAATGTAAGAGTATACTAATGTGTAAAACCTAAGAATTTGGTTTTTGATCATCTGAACGCGGGCGGAGCCGCGGGGAATGCTAGTCATATATAATTTTTTATCTGCACAACAATAAACTTGATAACGTCTATCATCATTTACATTTATTATGTCTACTGCTTAGGAAATTGCTATATTTTATAAACTGTATATTAGGCAATTTAGTTTTTTCATAATAGCTTTCAGTAAACCAATTATATACAGCATATTAGTTTTAATTAAACTATAAAATTGTTATGTACTTTATTAAATTAGTAATTTGATACTATTGAGGAGATAAAAGAAAATTTGTCTGTTTCTGAGTACGATTTGCATAGATATTGTTTGATTTTATTTCATGATAGCAGTTTTCTTATGATTTACTTAATGATATACTACAAATACGAAGTAGATTAATAAAATAGCTTACCATTTAAAATACATCATACTTAATGTATCCCACAACTGATATATTCTTTGCGAAAATGTGAAAGAGTAATCAACAGACATGTGATCGATCGTATACGCTGGATTTAGGGGTTCGTGAATTAGAGATAGCACACTAGTATGGGGATCCATAGAAGAAGAATAGATTAAAGGACATTTAAACACTGTTGATACCCTGTAAAAAATATAACTTATTGTTGAGGGAACATTATCCGTATTAAAAAAAAGTATTTATTACTATTTAAAATAAGTTCAATAAAAGGAATATACTAAAATAATTAAATAAAAGTTGTTAAAATGTATCAGAATAAAATATGTTGTCTGTTTTTGCTATAAAGTAAGCATTAATTATTATGTTCATTTAAATAAAACTATCTTTTCGGGTTTTTTTCGCGGATTTATTTTGATTTTAGTATTATTTAGCAATCATGGTCACGGGTGAGACTGATTGCTGTAAAGCAATCGAAACGTCGGGAACCAAAAATCAAAATAAATCCGCGAAAAAATTCGAAAAGATAGTTTTATTTAAATGTCAAATATTCGCGTAAATCTAAGAAAGTATTATTATTTTCATTTTGAATAAAACTGAATTACTTTTAATACTCGTAGAATACTTTCTAGAGATTAAAGAAAGCTATTTCATTTCAATAAAAATTAATTTATACGAACCCGGCGCCAAGTTCAGTATAAAGCCATTCTGCTATAACAACGTCGTACTGCTCTTTTGGATCATTTAAAAATTTTTGCATTGCTTCTGTTTCAAATGTTTTCTTCCAATAATCACTCATTACTTGCATCATCAATTTTTGATTTTGTAAATCAATTTCCTTGTACATAATATTTTTTATGTTAAATAAGTCTACAAATTAAAAAAAAAAGATCAAAAAGATAAAAGTAAAAACAAAATCTAGAAGAACCTTAGATTCTAGTTTTTCTTGACCTATTTACTAATAGCCAGCTTGTTGCAGATTTTCAAGAGTCAGGTCAATTATAGTTATTAATAAAAAAAAAGTGCTTGTAAAAACAAGCTCTTTTGAATCGTCAATTTTACATTATTTTTATATTAGTTGTCAGTGTAGTCGGTTCTTGAGGAATCTACTACCGGCTCGGAAGTCGGAAGGCAATTCTACTGAGAAGATCCGGCAAAACATTCAACAGCTTTGAATGCTCTTTTTAAAAGTACCTACGTAATATTATTAGTTTACAATATTGTTATACAAATATTATTATTATCCTACATAGTACGTATCTGTTATTAAGAAAAAGTGATCCCACAATTAAACTTCATAAACCAAGATGTTGTGTAAGTAGCTGTAATAAACCAGAATAGGAGAATCGTAATCTGTTAGCTGCCTGATTTTCCAAAAGGCGAATACAGTGGAACTCACTCTAAAAATTGGGCCCGCGTGGACTCCAACATGATCCCCTCACAATCTTCAATGCAAAGGGGACTCGTGCTTAACAAAAAATAAATAATAATAAATAAATATGTTGAGACATTAGCACACAGCACCATCTAGTTCCATGGTAAACTACGAGGTTTATGGTATGGATACCAAATAGTTGATACACTACGCATATATAACTTTAAATACATGCATATTTCAAATATAAACACCTATGACTGGAGTACAAACATTCGTGCTTATCACACAAATGAATGCCCCCAGCGGGACTCGAACCCGCGACCGCTGGCACAGCACTATTAAAGTTAAAACATATATATATATAGATATCATAACATATAAAAATTACCTGCGCTAAAATATTTCATACTTTCTGATATGTCAATTTGCCGAAGATTTGTGGGCGCATTTTTAATAGGTCTGGGCGTGACATATGTGACCTGTAAATAAACAAAAATATATTACGTAGTGACCATTAAAAAGATTTTTTTGATACTTTCTCTTTAATGTAATATGCTATTGGAAGATATAACATCAAAGTATCTTAATATAAATAATCTCGTTAGAAATCTAATTTATTTGCAGTTAACTTCAAATTCTAACTTTGAATTAAACGTTATAATTAACGAATTATTTACTGTTGCTAGTATTTTATTAACGTTCAAGACACAGATATAGATGTATATAGATAACGCAAATGCATGTACTTCGCGTGCCCGAACCCCGACCAAGCGTCCAGGTTGGTCGCCGCTAACTTCAATCCGTGCGCGTCCATTGTTGCAGCCAGACGGCCGCAAAAACTAAAAAAATGCCTGGTTGCGTGATAATTAACTGCAATAGCCCAAAAATTTCGAGCACCCAAACGCAGGAACATATTTCCTATCACAGGTAAGTTATTTTAAAATTATATTATGCATAAATTCATATTAAAACTGTTTTTTAAGTATTCCAAGCTGTGTGTGAGTCCCAGAATATACATAACTATAAATTAACGTTAAGTAAACGGTATTCACATTACATTGCCGCGTTTGCTTTGGACGTTTGATCTGACGTTGTGTGTTAAGAGACGATGAATATCGGAACAAGCAATACTGTCGCACATCGCTTCGACTTCGTGATACAAGCAATTTGTCATTCTTCTGTCAAATCTAGCGACTAGTGTTGTTCGTTCTACAACATATATCAATAATCGATATCGGACGGACATATTATAAAAAAAAAACAATTTAGTAGATAAAACAAGCTCATGCATGACCTAATTTTAAACGACAGTTTTAAAAAAAGGAGGGTAATATTTTTAGGGTTCATGTATTCAATGTGTTTTTGTTTATCCTTTCAACATATACGAGTATGTTTATATATTTAATGTGTTTATAGATTTCTATTGTTTTTAAAAATTATTTTTTTAGTTTCCCACATGATCCAATCATAAAAGAAAAATGGATTGCGGCCACGGGACGGAAAGACTGGTTCCCGACTAAACACAGTACTATTTGTTCTATACATTTTGAAAATATTAGTTTCATTGAAGGAAAAAAGTTAAATATATGTGTATGAGCGAAACGATCACGGCGGCGGCACCAGCTGAATCGTAGCGGGGCGGAGGGGCATCGGCGGCATCGATGTCTTTGAATCGGTTTGGATTTCCCGTCACTAAATTTCGACTGTGACGTCACAGTAGGTGTTAAAAAGTCGGCACGCTTGGTTTCAATACAAATCGTGATACTTGCGTTATCTATTACTTTTATATCTGTGGTTCAAGATAATATGTTAAATATTTCAATATTGGGTACACTATAATAAATGCGAAAGATTTATAAAGAAAGTAATTGTGGGTACTTGTTTGTGCTAAATGGGCAATGGATATCATATATCTATATTCAGAGTGTCTATTCGTCCTTGAATAGGACGAATAAAAAAAGTTATTCGTCGTTTATAAAACATAAAAATTATTAGGAAGGACGAATGGACTAATAAATAAGTAAAGTTTGGCTCAGCTTGGTAGGTTCATTTTTTTTTGCATACAGAAACTCCTGTACTTAAAAATATTTTTTTAACCTTAAGAATTCTTGAACTTAAAAATCGTTGGGATTTAAAAGAAAAAAAAATCCAGCTCCGTAGGTTAAGGTTATTTTTTTGTTGCATATAGAAACTGCTGCACCTAAAAATCACTTTTTAAACTGTATTTGTGAAATTTCTTGAACTTAAAAATCGTTGGGATTTAAAAAAATAAGTTTTCGGCTGGGTAGGTTGTTTTTTTTTTTTCTTTCATATAGAAACTCCTGCATCTAAATATCACTCATTTTCCATTAGAAAACAAAAAAAAATGGTAAACATGATATACAAATCGACAATAGTCGGACGAATAATATTTTTTTTATTCATCCTATTATCGGGCGTATAGCCTCCTTTATTTATTAATCGTCCTATCAAAGTACGAATATCAACAGCCATATATGTATATTATTCACAATAGTCATAATATTCCTAGTTTTCTCTGAAATTAGATATGTCTGCGAAATATTCAAAAATACGCTGATGCAATTTGTCTGTGTGCTACTATATTTTTCACAACTCAACTACGTTGTAGTTATTTGTGAAGTGGGTTCAAAGTTTCGAACTCTGGGTTTCACATCTTTGACATTTTTATGTGCAGATCTTGTCTTTCTAGCTGAATTTCGAAAGATGTGTGAAGTCCGTTAATCAGCATTTGGTCAACATACTGTTATGGACTAATTCCTTTTTATGTGTAGGGGAGGCTCCTAGCAGGTTCCGTTAGTTTACGACGGTTTGCATTAGTATTATTATTTTTATTACTAGTGCACGCCGAGTGGTCGAAATTTGACTATAATCGTTATTTAATACTTTCTTAGATTTACGCGAATATTTGACATTTTATATATTATTTTTATATTATATTTCGTGGATTTATTTTGATTTTTGGTTCTCGACGTTTCGAATACTTTACAACAATCATGGTCACGGGAGTCTCTCCCGTCAAAATAAATCCGCGAAATAATCCGAGAAGATAGTTTGATTTAAAATATAATTGTTAATTGTTTGATTTGAGGTTGATAATTTGAGGAAAACATACATATATGAATAGAATTTACCCATATAAATATAAAAAAATAACTGATTCCAAAAATATTTTATTGATAACACTATAACTCGTCAATAGCTGCAAACCAAAAAAAGATATCGGTTTTTTCATTTTTTAAATTTTATATTTAATATGTTAAAATATTTTTATTGATAAAGTGTCCGAAGTAGGTATGGTTTGTGAAAGCCAGAACACCCGTTTTCGGCCGTATTTTCGTCCATCTGGGAAAATTATAAATATTGGTCCTACAGTTCCGGGAGCTGAGATATTTTTTTTGGGAAATTTCCTTCTCTTTTTGAAAACTCGAAAACACGTATTTTCCCAGACATAAAACTAATCTAGATCGATTTTTCGCCCCCGAAAACACCCACATTCCAAATTTCAGAGAAATCATTAGAGCCGTTTCCGAGATCGCCGGTATAAATTAATAAATAAATATACAAGAATTGCTCGTTTAAATATATTACATTAATGGACAGATTTCGAAGGTTTAAGGTTAAACGACATGAAGGTTATTTAAAATAATGACTTGCATTAATTATTCTGCTTGAATGGAGCGGAAGTCAAAGTAAAGTGTTTTATAATTGTGTTATTGCACGCGTATCATATCTGAAGGTGTTGCCACACATATACTGTGTAATGCATATAATATTTGAAGTAATTCTATTCTGTAATGTTATTTTGTTTTCGTTTCGATAAGGAAGAATAATCATAAGCGTATAACGTTATTGACATTATTATATAATAATAATGTCTTCCAGGCTGATTTCCGGGCTACTCTCAATGAGATCAACAATGTGCGAAGGAGATATTGTAGTGCACGCAAACATAAGTGCATTCTCTTTGTATTTACTCTATTTATATCACCTCGCGCCTCCATAACATCCTCTTTAATATTTAAAGTATGGGGTGGGAAATTCAGAAAAAATCATAATAATAGAACATCCAAAATTCTTTCAAAGAAAATTATTTTAAGAAGATACATTGAGTAGTTTTTGAGAAAAAAACGTTTTCCATTTTACGTGTTCGGACGAAAAATGAACTTTGTTTTGCATAGTAATATCACGGTAAAGATATAAATTACCGTGGTAATATTACGAATACAAACTTATTTGTGTAGTCAATAAGTTGAATTTGTAGATAGGTAGGTTTTAACTCATGTAAAAACGAAAAAATACCATCTAGTAATTTATTTCGCTACACTCTATTTTTTGTTTATATTAAGCGTAAAATATTTAATTAAAATTTACTACGCTGTTTTTATTTTAAAAAAGTTAGTTTTAGACTAAGACTTCTCACATTCTATAAGTTTATGGTCGAACTTGGCAATAAATGAAAAAAATAATAATAATATTTGAAGAAAGTGAGAATGGTAGGGGGTGGTGCATACATTAGTTTAAGCATTTATTTATTTATTAAGGTATAACCAACAAAAGATACATTGATACGGTATTATACTTATGTGCTAACAATTACATAAATGTTCTTTTAATTATAGGTTACCACAACCACCACCACGTCAGTAAGATTAGTGAATTCTAAATTAATTTAATTACCAAGTGCAAATTTAATTAAAAAAAGAGAAATAATAAGTTAATAGATAAAATTGTCATAATACAATGTCATAATTATAAAATTAAAATTATAAAATTAAAATTAAAAGCATTGATGGGAAGGTCACATGATTGTGTTGAAACGGGTTAAAAGTTGCTACTGAGTAATGTTACTGATGAAATTTAACATGCTTAGACTACTAGGAATAAAACAAACAATTTGTGATTAGATTAAACCATATTTCATCATCATCAAAACTACGTACCTTGGTGCTACCAGAAAAAGTGTTATCGTGTTGAGGCACGCTGGCACACCGGTGTGTCAGTTAACAATTAATTTCTTAGAAGTTATCCTGGAGTGGTTATTACCACCTCTACATATTAAAGTGGGGCAATGTCCACCTGTCACTTTTATTCATTATTTATTCAAATACTCAAGGATGCAAAATGTGATAAAAGTTCATGTCTTACACTCCCAATTCCCATATTCTCTATTTTATAGACTATTTTCCTGAAAACTTGGGATCCTACAGTAAAAGACAGGGTAAAAGATTTTACCAGCATGTCCGTGATTTAGAAAGACGTTACCAAGAAAAAACTTAAAAAAAAAAACCGACTTCCAGGCACAGAAAAGTAAAAAATAACCAAACAGAGGTTTTTATTTAGAATAGATACCTAATCAGATATTTTCGAAGTCGGTGCCAGCCAATACAAATCAAAGCACACGGAACACTGGAAGTCGGTTTTTTTTTTTAAGTTTTTATTTTTCCATTTTTGCTGTAGACGTAATAAGCAGGTAATTTGTAAGAAGAAAGATTTTTAAAAACATATTCGATTAAGCCATTTATTCCGACCCCTAATGACACTCACAACCCATCTAGGTGTAAAGTTCTCATCAATACAAATTAATCAAGCCCAAACACCAGGTAATTGCTGTAAATCGTTGAGGAGTTTCCTCGACTGTCTTTCGGTTTCATCATCAGATCGACTCCAGACATTCATTAAATAGTAGTGCTTTAAAATACTTAATGAAAAAAAAAAAATAACAAGCGCACTAGTCGCCACTACGATTTTCAAAGGTTCCCCTCGATTTCTCTAAGATGCCATCATCAGATCCTGGTTTCCTTCTTATGGTACCACCCTTGAGATATCTCCTTTCAAACAAATAAATAATCATTAAAATCGGTTCATGAACGACGAAGCAATCCGCGAACATACATAAAATTACATCCACGTAAACAAAAATTTTCATAATTTTTTTTTTCATAAAATGAAAACTACTGGGCCAAACTATGGTAAATTTTTATGGGACCAAATGGCAACTATTTCGCATCAAACAAAAGAAGAATCACGTAAATCGGATCATAATCTCAGAGTAATCGATGTACATACATAAAAAAAATACCAATCGAATTGATAACCTCCTCCTTTTGGAAGTCGGTTAAAAACGGGATGCCAATATATTAGCTGACTATTGCTGGATGATCAATTGATAAACTAAAGAAGTAAATTGAAAACAAATTCGGAGAACTATCAAGGAGAAAAACAAAATGTTACTAGAAATTAAAGAAGACCTTGACCTTTAAAATATAATATAATTAAGCAAAAATATTCCATGTAGTTGAAAAAAGTACTGTAAATACTAAGTGTTTTTATTAATGATTTATTTAAGCAAAAAAACCTATTATACATGACGGAAGGATAAAGAAATCATTTTAAGAATCCGTGACCTTTAAAATAACAATTGAGCAAAAATGTTCCATGTCGATAAAAAAAAATCGCACACCAGTGTAATAATTAACATATAAAGAGATTTCCTTGTTACGTTAACTTAATAAAAATATTTTTTTTAGGTTGAATAAAAAAGGTTATTGCTGTCGTTTTTCAACATATTTATATTTGCGTTACTAATAATTAGTAAATACATTAAAATATAAATTTATACCGCGGCACGTTTTTGATTTTAATCCTTTTCTCTCTTCGATCTTTGGATTCTTTTTACACGTTTTAAGATGTAGAATGATTTTGAATATTTTGTCGGGATAGAATATGTGCCAGAGCAAAATATCTATACTAATATTATAAAGCTGAAGAGCGAGGGTGAGTCGCTAGTCAAAAATATATTGCAACCTAAGTGTTATCTAATATTTGTATAATCTAAGAAATTTTCCAGCTATATTTTGTTGGTCAAACCGGTTTTCAAACGACTTCCAAAAAGGAAGAGGTTCTTAAATAAAAACGTTTGTAAAGGACATTCAGTGCTGGATTTACACTAGGGGCACGAGGGGCTAGTGCCCAGGGCAGCAAATTTTAGGGGCGGCAAAATTAAAATTTTTCTTCGCGTTATCGAAAATGATTTATTTATTTGCCAAAAAATAAATAATTAAAGAAAAATAGTTAGTACATTTTTCTAAAAATTGAAATCATTTATAAATTATTTTTTTGCATTTTCAAAAAATTTATAATTAAAAAAAAATAAACTTTATCGAAACTTAACCAATTTTATGCAAAATTTCGATAACGGGGCGGCATTTTTCACTATGCCCAGGGGCGGCGCTAAGGTTGACTCCGGCACTGAGGACATTGGAACCTTTCGTATGGACCTGTGGCATCATTTTTTTCTTTCGCAATGAAAATAATTTTTAGAAAAGTATATAGGTAAGTAGTCTATTAAAAGACTCGATAAACCGTAAGGAATCATAGATACAGCGGTTGCTATTTATTTTTTATCAGGCCTATCAACCAGACCGTACTTATAATGATGACTCGTTGCCCTTCTGGATCATACACAAGTGCTATTTCTATATTGAAATAGGTGATTTAGGTAATAAATAGATCCATTTCTATGTTTTCTATGACTTTGTACTTAATGTTGGAGTGCCTGATTATTTTTTTATAGCAAAGGCTTTACTGGGTAACCTTAGCCAAGCCCTTTTATTTCCATTCATTTAGGTATTGTTTATAATAAAAATGTAATGTATGGGTTTATTTCATTTCTTTCAATAACTTATCTATTATAGTTTCATCTTAAAGTGTTATCATTATCTGCTAAAATTATATAGACCCTATGATTGGAGTGCTGTCTGTATAGTAGTATTGATAGACTTCTGTGTAAAATGACACAAGATCATCAGAATTTTCAATTTTAATTCAATCAGAAAATTAATACTTATCACATATCACTTAATTACCGCTATGCAGATAACACTGCAGTAATTATCAAGAAGTTATCTCAAATAAATGACTATAGATAATATTGAAAAAGGTCATAATTTGCTATCTTGACTCACGCAGCACGCTGCAACCTGTAGGAGCGGAGCGATCTATACTAATATTATAAATGTGTAAGTTACTCTGTCCGTTACGTTTTTACCTTTAAAGCGCTGAACAGATTTCGATAAAATTTATCGAAGACACACCTAAATTGTGTCCTAAGATTGAACAAAGAAGAACAAGTGTAGCACTTGAACCCCATCTTATTACGCGAGCGAAGTCGCGAGTAAAACCTTGTTACACGTGAATAAAATAAGTAAATAGTTGCGGGTAGCACAGTATATATAAATCTATACATATAATAAAATTCTGAGTCGAATCCGTACGAAATTTCTTCAAAATCCCTCAGTGGTTTTTCTGTGATGCGGTAACAGACAGACGGACAAAAAATCTAAAAACTATAGATTCAGCCTCTATATCGAAAATAATGTTTATTTCAATAAGATTTTCCAAAAAATATTTAATGTGCAGATTCGACTTAGTTACAATTTTATTATATGTATAGATTATCCCATCAAAAACATAACATGTAAAAAAGTTCCAAGTCTCGCAACGCATTTCTTCTACCGCAAAAAATTATGAGATATAATGTAAAACCAAGTCGGTTAATTTATTCAGTACCTATCTATGGAAGCATCTATCTGAAAACATTGTCATAAATCGTTACTTAATTAGTTAAGTAACAACATTTTATAGTGACCGTATCAATATTAGATATATTTATTTCTTTAATTAATAGAATGACTACTAGTTCCATGGTAAGCTACGAGGCTTGTGTTAAGGATACCAGATAGTTGATACACTACACAACTTTAAATACATATTATAAATAAATAAAAAAACAATTGACTTACAAATGAAATACTTAGAGATGGCAAACTGAACCTGAGAAAGATATATTTTAAATTGGATGTGGCTTACAGTGCATTGTAAAAGCTTTTTTGTTCATGTGATATAATTATTCATTTATATCTATAACATCGATCATATATTACTTAATATAAGTAAATGAAATAAAACATGATTTTTTTACATTTTACACATTTGTTTAAATTCTATTAGTATAGAACCGGAAACCAAAGATGAGCGGCGGCTCTGCCTTTTGTTTTTATAACGGCGTTGTTAATAGATACGTTATTTACATATATATTTACAACCAGCGACTCACCCTCGCTTCGCTCAGGTTCGTCACTAGGTACGTTTAAAAGGTTAGTATGAAATAGATAAAACTTGTTTTACTGTGGGAACAAGATGTCTCCCGCGGTAAAAATTAGCCAATTTTATTCTTCAGCCTTCCATCTATCTCCACACAAAAAATCACAAACATTCAGCACTTTGTTTCGACGCGAAAGAAGGACAAACAAATAAACAAATAAAGTCAATGTCAAATCGTAGAAAGAGAAAGTGTGAAATTTATCAATGCATTCAAATAGTATACATTAATTTTAAGGTTGCTTTCATAATAATATGATTTTTACGTTTTTCCGTGATTTTTTTCTAATCTTCCTCGGAAAATAAATGAATACTTGAAAAAAAAAAATACGCTAATTGGTCTAGCCGTCCTCGAGTTTTGCCCTTAGCAACAAGTTTGTAGTGACCCTACTTGCTGTGCCAGCGGTCGCGGGTTCGAGTCCTGCTGAGGGCATTCATTTGTGTGATGAGCAAATGTTTGTACTCTAGCCATGGGTGTTTTCGTTTATAATTTGTATGTATTTAAATTTATATATGTCTAGTGTATCAACTATCTGGTATCCATAATATAGGCCTCGTAGCTTACCATGGAACTAGACGGTGCTGTGTGTTAATGTCCTAACATTATATACATACATATTTATTTATTAGTTTGTTTAACTATTAGCTTGCTTAACTGTTAGTTAGCTTAACTGTCGGTTACCTTAACTGTCGTTTAACTTAACTGTCGGTTAGGTTGACTGTCGGTTAGCTTAACTGTTTGTTTACCACAAAAAAAATACAAAACCATACCAAATAAGATCTATCTATTTTAGACTTTAAGATTTCTCTTTAAGAGAAACCAGAAATCCTTGAACTCTATAGAGTTCTATATATTCCATGTTCTTTTAGGTGGGTACGTTCATTACGAGCAATAAAATGTATATATACGTTGAGAAGTTTACTCATTCATATCAACATCATACTATGCACAAAATAAAATGTACGAGCTTTGCTTCAAAATTAAGTAATCGTCAAGTTGTTTCGTAATTAGTTATAAACTTTATTCAATTCATTATAAATAACAGGTAATCGAATATGTATGTAATATCGAGTATGCACTGCAAAAGTAATGTATCGCGTATATCGTATATCTATTTGTATAGGATTACAAAGTAATTATACAGTTTGTTGTATATCTCGAAAACAGGATTGAAATTTCGTGATGTTTGAGTTTTTCGTTACGTTATATGCTAAACACTAATTGTGTTCAAAATTTGAAGCACGTATGTCTACTAGAAGTACCTTAGAATTTTGATGATCGGTGAGTGAGTGAGTGACGATATTAACGAATTTTGATCTGCAACAGTTCCTAAACTACAGGTTCAAATTGAATGTAATTTGGAAATATACGTAGTTATATTATGTTCTCTTAGTCACTGAAAATTCAGGCTTCTAGCTTTATTCATAACAATGTTACAGGGGGAGGGGGTGAAAAATGCCTTGAATCGCTTCGAGGTTTAATACTAATGTTATAAAACTGACGAATTTATTTTTCTTTTTTTTTTTAATTAAACGATTGTTTAAAGATACTAATCATCCAAATTACTTATCCGATTTGAAAAATAAATATATTATACAGCCATAATAGCCGATCCTAATCCTAATCGACACAAAAAACTTATTAAGATTTACATAGTATGCGGACGTTAGAAGGAATTCTGTCACTAGCAGGAAGCCGCCGAGTGCTACAAGGTTATTTTAATTCCGATAAACATCGAGTTATAGCTTATAATGTGCGTAGTATATGATAACTCAATGCCTATAAATACATAGGTTTGATGTTAGAAATCATAATAACTTTAATTTAAGACGGAAAAAACTGGTTTTGACTTGCTACAACTAAATTTATATCGACTACGGTAGCGTTAGGCGCAGGAATGCATCGGAACGAAGCAAGGATACGTTGATAGTATTTTTTATTTAAAATGTTTTTTTTTTTCACACAAAGTCTGTACTGTTACTAAATAAAAGATATTTTGAAAAAAACCTACATTAGCAATCTTTTAATAATAATTATATCTATGGTTAATACTGTAATTTACTTGAAACTCGTATTAATCTGTATAAATATTATAAATGTGAACGTTTGTGAGTATGGATGTTTGTTACTCTTGCAAGCCAGAATGGCTGAATGGATCTAGATGAAATTTGGCACAGAGATAGAGTATAGCCTGGAATAACCATAGGCTTTTTATCCTGGAAAAATATATGGTTCCTGAGGGATAAATTTGTTTTTGTTTTTCTAGAGGCGAACCAAGCGAAGCCAGGGTGAACCGCTCGTATAATATATTATGTTATTTTTTTTTTATGGTGCTCAGTGATAAAGGAGCAGACAGCCCACTTGATGGAAAGCGGTACTTGTCGCCCATAACACTTAGGATTTATGTAACTAAATTGCAGAATCACATGGTCGTTGTCACTGTGAGGGCCAAGAAGATAATATGCCTCTTGCCTGTAATTGGCTGGCCTAACTGACCTGGCCTTGCTATCTCACTCTTCAAACCGGAACACAACAATGGAATCATTGTTGCTTGGTGATATGTAGGTACATGTAACTTAGTAGAAGATATTATTCAACATAAATATTTATTGTTTACTATCATCATAGTAATATAAAACAGGAAAATGAATAAATTTTTCCACAATGTATAACTTCAATTAAAATATCATGAACTTAAAACAATCTATATAAATAAAATGAATGTTCATATATTTGTCTTGTATGCGTTCCGAAAGTGTCCGATTGTGTTGAAATTCTGGTGGATTATTCTGTATACTTTGCGAAGGTTACTGGCGCGAAAAATAGATATTTTCTTTGGATGTTTATCTCTTATACGTTCTTAAACTATTCAAGCTTAGGGACGCATCCGAGAGGAACGAAGTTAAGTTGCTAGTTTATTATATATATGAACACACCCCTTGTAAGATTCTAGAATAGGAAACACTGAATATTATACTTTAAATTCATACCTTTACCTAAGCGAAATTAATGATTTGTGAATTTCAATGTGAAAGCCTATGCAGGTCTTTGCAGACATACATAATATTAATAATGCATAAAATCAATTATATTGAATAACCAATGGAGCCAGGCAGTAGACAGGCGTTGTCCTGCCGCATACCTTATTTAATTGAAAATAAGGAACTGGATCTCAAGAACAGCCCCACCTACTTACTCCTAGCGGTTCCTACTTTAGCTGATCTTTTTATTATTTACTTTATAATTTAGGTTTTTACTTTATCCATCCATCCTGCCCCAAGGAGGTGAAGAATTATGAACAGGTGAAGAATCGGAATTTTATATTTAAAAACAGTAATAAGTAGTATCTTAATGCAATATTCTATTATTTGTTGTTATACTTTAAGGCTTAAATATTTAAAGTAAAATTAACGCTTCTATTTATCCTTTTAATAATAGAAAATAAATTAATATTTTTTTTTACATATTCCTTAATAACACATAATCAGGAAAAATTGATTTATTTTGATTTGATTTCTTGTAATGGTGCAAAACATAACCCTTTAAAATTAACGTAAGAATAAGGTAGAGTCACAGAGTTTTGACTGGACCTCTTAGGAAACCTAAATATTATTTAACTTTTGCAGAAACAAAAAATAATAATAAGAAGAATACCAAAACATTCTAAAAACAAGCAGTTAATTAATACCTCATGACCAGCGTTAACTAAATGTCGGACGTATCCTTCTCCCAAAATCAAATGACTTCCTCCGGGGATAGGGAACACTAATAATATTTTATAGCCACAACATAAGTTGAGCACAGATAATAATATTGCGAATTTCAACATGATAACTGAACATATGTCTGTGCTGACTAAAGAAACGCGGCGAACTGGTGATTGCGAAAATAGCTTTATCAAGTTACTTTATCACTAGACTTATATCACAGTCGTGTTCGAGTATAATATTTTATTGCATAAATAATACATGTAGTTTTAGAAGACTTCAAAAGGAATCATATACGTTGTATGATTTTTTCTAATCAGGTTCACTTAGGTATATCCAGTTACCCATGGGGGGTTTATTAGCGTCCGGCAATCTAGCTGGGCGCGAAGCCAAGAAACGCACTCGAAAGCGGCCCACCTCGGTGGACGGTGTATCATGCGGGTTGCTCCAAGTACTTCTCTGATAGTAAAATAGACTGTGAGAGCAACCCCTTGGTTTTGTGGTCTGCTTCGGCAGGCCTGCCATCGGGGTATCATGGTTGACTGCCTAAGCGATCCTGCGACGCCTTATTAAATAGGGGAGGTTCTATTAGCTTTTAGTAGGTAGTACTGGCTTCTCTAGCGAGTGAGCCTCACATAACCAACTGTTTATAAGTAGGTGGTGTGCGTAAATGTTTTTTCCAACACAAAAAAAAAGTGTATCTAGCTTTTATATGTAAGCAAATCTAAGAACTTTATTTTTATCTAGTTTGTATCGTTATAGCAATGTGAAGCTTTGCAGAGTAAGTAAAGTGAACGATACCATAATTTAATACTATCGAGTTAATCTGATGATAAAACCAGAAGCATTTTAGTGAAACTCTTCAATGGCGACTAGTAAATCTTTAAGTCTGACGTGAAATAAAATGCTGTTTATTGGTAAGCGCATCACTTGAGAACGGCTAGGTTGATATAGCTTTTAGCATAAGTGTTTTCAGGACAAACATTGGAAAATTGGGAAACTTAAGAAGAACTGGGGCTGGACAACGTCTGTCAAATCATTACATATTTTAATCTCGGATTCTAATTTACGAATAGTTAATTTGTAAAATGAAATTTATAAAAATGGAGCTAAATATTGTATAATATTTTTTTTTAGAAAAATGTAGCCCTGCCCTTATGTAATTCAAACGAGGTCAAGCAAATCAAAGTTATAGTTTAACGTTTAAGCGCTAAGGTACATTTTCGCATGTAGTCGAAAAGCGTAGGTTATATATAGCGGTCAAGTACTGCGACTTTTAAGGAGTTCATCATCTAAATAAATACATAGTCTTGCCCTAAACATTTTTTCTATTGCGCGTAACATTTATTACTATTATAGTATTTTAGTTTAATATATTAATATAAAACCATTAAAAATATATAAAGCTTATTCGAAGTGGTCTCCATTGGCTGCAATACAGTCCTTTAACGGTTGAGGCTAGTTATCAATAGAAGCACGCACTCTTTCCATGGGAAAATTCTTCACTGTCAATCGTATGGATTATTTTAGGGACTCCAAATTATTATGGCATTTAGAGTAAGCCATACTCTCTAAAACTGATAATAAATCATAATCCAGCGGATTAATATCGGAACTAAATGACGGCCAGTTTTCAGCTCTGATGAAGTCCAGAACGTGGGTTTCTAGCCAAGATTGGGTGGATCGAGCTTAATGACCCGGTGCCGAGTCATGCTGAAAGGATCATTCTTGGTTATTGAACATGGTGTCGTTAAGGGGCTTAAGTACCTTCTCAAGAATGGCATTTTGATACACTTGTGCGGTGTGCCGATGTTTTCATAACTTTTTCACAAAAATATGGCTTAGTCACTCCTTCATAGCTAACACTCTACCAAACCATCACTCAAGTTGGATTTGCCCACGTTTTACTCTGTAGAATAATTGGGAAGCTTCCTTAGAGCTATGCGCATAAATACGGTCATTTTGTTTGTTAAAATATTGCTCAATTGTAAAAATTTTCTCATCCGTAAACAAAAATTTTCTGTGACCTCTCTTTGCGTACCGTTTAAGTAGTTATTTGATTTTTCCCACCCTATTCTTTTTTAAATTATCAGTTAAGAAATGACCAGTGCGTCTCTTATAGGCTGCAAGTCCTAAGTCATCTTTTAAAATACGCGACATGGTTAGAGGTGCTATCTTCATCTCCCGAGATAAAATCTTTTGCTTTCGGACAGGATTTCTTCGATTTTTTCCCCTACTGCTTTCGATTTGTTTCGGCAGGCAACGGTCGGGCCGTTGTGGTTGAGGGCTAAATGATCCTGCGACGCTCCATTAAGACGGGAGAGGTTCTGTTGGGTCGTAGTGGGTAGTACTAGCTTTTATGGTCGGTGAATCTCACTTAGCCATCTGAATGTGTGTAGGTGGTATGTGTAAATGCATTTTCCAATGCTAAAAAAGGATATACTCGCAATAATAATATGCAGTGGGAGACATACATATTTAACACTTGCTGAGAGTCATATTATGTTTATGTATAGTCCAACTGCATAACATTATATTCCTGCGTGAACTTGTTTCCATCGTTTTAATTCTTTTTAATGTAGTTAGATTTTCTATTTTTATAATAAACTAGCAGAACCCGCGGCTACGCCCACGTTCAATCTACATAAAAAACTCTTTGGCTTTATGTTATACAGTGACTCACCCTTGCTTCGCTTGGGCGTGTCCCTAGGTAGGTACGTTTTAATTTTTTTGAGCGAAACCCTAATTATATTTCTAAAATAAAAGTAGCCTAAGTTGCTCCTTATAATATCAGCTATCTGCCGGTGAAAGTCCTATTGAAGTTGGTCTAGCCGTTTCGAAGATTAGCCAAAACAACCAGACACACAGACAAACAGACAAACATTTTAATAATTATGTTTTTCTTATAAGTACCGTATATATTTCCATATTATGCATTTAGTATAAAGCTGTTATTTTGACATTACAAACAGACACTTCAATTTTATTTATCTGTATAGATTGTTCATACAAAAATACTAAAATCGCGATTAAAATGGGGGGGGGGGGGGGGGGGGCGGGGGGGGGGGGACGGTGAAAAATATTTTAGGACCTATACTCATACCTGTTAAATATACAAAAAAAAAATCATCAAAATCGGTCGAGTCGTTTCGGAGGTGTGCGACTACAAAGAGATATTTATATATTAGATTTTTTTTTACAGTTTTTTAGTTTTAGCAGTTACATATTTGGATTTACATTTAACAATATTTTATCCCAAATAATTTTTAAATTTTTAAATACACAGGGTGGAACAAATCGATGGGACATGGAAGAAAAGTACCTTAAGTATTGAAGTTATCAAGATTTACTCAAAGGAAACATTTCTTTATTTTTAAAAATAATAATAACTGCATTTATTTTTTTTTAGAAAAGCTTACCTGAGCCGGGAATCGAACAAAATAAAAATGTAAAAAAGGACACCGTCACTATATTATCGAATTAATCGATAGGGTCTATGGTAAGGGTAAAATCTCTGAAACAAACATTGCGTCTTAGAATTAAAGAAAACGATGAAATCTTACAAATTATACATATCGACTCTAACATCGTGGAACAAAAGCATAGGACATGGAAGAAAAGTGTCTTAAACACTGAAAATATCACGTTTCACTCCAAAGAAACATTATTTTATTTTTAAGAATATGATAAACTCTATTTAATTTTTTTTAAAAGAGATGACCTGAACCGGTAATCGAACCAACGGAAAATGCAAAAATGTACACCGTCACTATTTTATCGAATTAATAGATAGAGAGGATGAAATGTTTTTAAAGACATGTGTGTTTAAAAAAAACTGTTGCCTGGAATTCACCATTTTGATTTTTAATAATAACTACTATGACACTCGCGTTATTGATACGAATATAATGACGTATATAAAATATTTACCTAGCTGTGATATTTTGCGAGAAAGAAAGTCAATCTAGGAGCCACTGAACAAAAGAATTGAATTGAAGAAAGCTAATTTTGTCGCCGATCGCCTGAAATAGAAAATATCACAAAATCTTAAAAAACTAGTCAACGTATCCTCTTCAAAACATTTTTTGTTGAAAGTATTTTGGAAGCTTTATTATTATTATTTTCTACCTCATACTTCAAAAGTCAGAAAAGGGGCGCAACGTAATAAGGACGAGCAAAGCGAGCCCTAACACTAATGTCACAAACTATACATTTTTGTGGTACACTTTAAGGAAAAATTATCACACCTTTAGGTTGTAATTTAGATTCATGTTTAGATGTATTAATTATCTATCACTAAAATATCACTTTATAAACATTTTAGAAAATTTGTATCAACCAGATTTTTGGTTTCCGACGTTTCGAATGCTTTACAGCAATCATGGTCGCGGGAGAGACTAAGGTGAATCTGAAATCATCCGAAAAGATAGTTTTATTTAAAAATTTGTATCAATTTAGAATGTTATTGTACTACTAACGCAATCGTCGAAAATTATAGGAACAATAAGGCATGTGTTCGGAAACTAAAGAGTTAATATCGATGCGAACAAAATGTTTAGTTAAATAAAATTAAAAATTCACTGGATTTTTAACAAATGTGAAGTTTATGGCATAAAATAAAAACACTTAATATAATATTAATTTCATAATATCTAAATGCTTTAATATAAAACTAACGTTCGTTTTATTCTATTAATTAAAGAAATAAATATATCTAATCTTGATACGGTCACTATAAAATGTTGTTACTTAACTAATTGAGTAATGATTTATGATAAAGTTGTCGGATAGATACTTCCATAGATAGGTACTGAATAAATTAACCGACTTGGTTTTACATTATATCTCATAACTTTTTGCGGTAGAAGAAACGCGTTGCGAGACTTGCAACTTTTTTACATGTTACGTTATTGATGGGAAAAAGTATCCCGCCTTGTTTACTGAAGCGAATTGTGAGAAATATTTCAAAAATGTTTTTTGGAACGAAGTTTTTACGCGTCTTGCGGTAGGAGTTGACAAAGTTAGAGTGTGTCAATAGACATTTTATATCAAATTATATTCGGAATTAAAGAAAAGGCGTGAGGAACTTCGTTTCTGACGGGGGTCCCTCGACCGCTTATATACATTTTCTTAAGAATAAGCACAAGGCACTCTGGGCATTGAGTCAGATAATATATTAGTGGCAATAATTATCTTGTAATGAATAACTTTAAAAAAACTATTGACCGAATAATACAGGAATACAGGGTGACCAATTACCAGTGCATGTTTATTTTTGGTAGGTGATTAAATTTTGGAAAGAAAGAGGAAGTGGTTTTATAATGTAGAATAAAACATATTTGTTGGATTTTAATTTATGAAAGATAAAAAGAAAAATGTTTTAAGTTACTGCAAGTGACGTCCAATTAACATATATTATGTAAGCCTATTTAATAATTTAATTCACCGCAGCGTAGGCAATGTTATACGAGTAATACACAAGTTTATAAGCAAACACAAAAGATTTTTTTTTCTAATCTATATATACATAAAATGCTTTGTCCTGACTGACTGACTGATCGATCAACGCACAGCTTAAACCGGTGGCCGTAGAGACGTGAAATTTGGTAGACATATTCCTTATACAATGTAGGCATCCGCTAAGAAAGGATTTTTCGAAATTCATCCCCTTAGCGAGTAAAATAGGGGATAAAAGATTGTATGAAACTCTGTCATTCTTAACGCGAAATGCACGGAAAGTGGTATTTAGCTTTAAGATAAAAGATAAGAAATATGTGTATTAGATTTTTTTCGAAATTCATCCCTTAAAAGGGTAAAAAGGGGTCAAAAAAGTTTATATGGGCAAACAATTATTTATGATCAGAATTACTTGAAACTTAGTATTAATGCTTTTCAATACAATTAAATAAATACGTATTTTAGCATTTTTTGAAATTCATCCCATAAGGCTGTCAAATAGGGGATGAAAGTTTGTATGAAACTCTGTAATTGATGCACGGAAAATAGTATTTAACTTTAAAATGAAAACTAAAATAATACAAATATGTTTTTATTCGAAATTCATCCCTTAAAGGATAAAAGGGGGTTGTGCTGTTTACATAAGGAAAAAAATCTTTATGATCAGAATTACTTGAAAATTGGTATTATTGCTCTTCAACACAGTTAAATAAAGATGTATTGTAGTTATAGAGATAGATTTTTTAAATTCAGCCCCTAAGTGGGTAAAACTGGGCGGTGAAGTTTGAGTTGATGAATATATTTAAATAGAGTAACATGGCTCAAGTGTGGGATATAAAGTAGAGTAAATTTATTTACAGAATATACGCTTAATATCTTATACATATTTTTGTAAGAAATAAAGTATGTATTGCAAAAAAAATTATGTTTTTCGCAGTTTGATCGCGGGCGAAGCCGCGGGTTCTGCTAGTATAACATATACCCGTTCACTCTCGAAGTACATTAGGACGACAATTCGACAGCAGCTTATGAGCAGCAACGTATTTACAAATTTAACGACCTGGGTCTATAATATTTTTTAACGCCCTTCAATATTCACTCCCAGCAGTGGGGAGTGAATATTGAAGGGCCCCTTCAATATTCAATGCTAGGAGGATCAGGCTGGCAGACTTCACATGTCTTTCGAAAACTTATCAAGTTCTCTTAGACTTGCAAGTTTCCCGACCATGTTTTCCTACACCGTAATATAAGATTGACCACCCTTTAAGACGCGAGATCTTTTTAGAATAAAAAATATATATTGATTGCAATGTTACCTAAATAAATTATCGATAAGATCCGTTAAATATACATTGGCGAAATAACGTAAAAGTTTTTCAGACATGTTTCCAAGTATAGGTACCTATGGTCGCCAGCTACGTGACTTAACATTCTACAAAGATAATATGTGCAACGAACTAATCCTATATAAACTAAATGATTTATTGCATCTTTTATGTTTCAAACGCAATCAAGAGATATTATACATCAAGATAATGTTGTAAAGTTTTTACAAGTCTTGTAAAAAATATATTTTTTACAGGAACTTGCAAATTTCATAATAAAAAAGTTTATTAACATAATATATGTTTATAATATATTTGTATTTTTTAATCTACCATCAGTTAAATAGTCACCTTGAAAATATAGTAAATAATAATAACACTGCCTGGAAATATATAAAATAGCCCGCGGCTTAGCCCGCTAGTTGAATCACATACCCAGTAGCCGGATATTTAACCATTACGTCTATTTAATCAGTTTAATCTCTTATTTAATTTAGTAATATTGCACATTTCATTCTAACAACATTTATATTACATCTATACTTCTATACCTACATTATAAAGTGGAAATTAGTGGCGAAGGGTCCATTCAAGACTATTCCCATCGTCTTACCTTTTATAGATCCAATAATACGTCATTTAGTATACATATTTTTTTTTTTGAATTAACATAATTAGTAATTAAAAAATCAACTTATTATTTTCTTACAATTTCTGAAAATAATATAACGCCTACAAAAAATCATAAACTTCAAAAAATCATAATAACTTGAGCGCCAAATGTATTTGCACTCCAAATTGCTTAGGCGCTTTTTTATAGAAATACGACGATAAGACATTGTATTTTAGCTTACCGTGTTCATACTAAATTGAATTTCATTCATACTTTTGACTTCATTCATTTTTAGCATTTTACGCATGCGCACTAATCAAATATTTGTTGCTCGAAGAGCTACTTTTCAACGTCTTATCTTGCTTGTGATTGGTCAGAAATTACAAAACGTCAAAATTTATATGGCGGTTTGATATTTCCAAAAAACTTGTTCATCATTCAAATAATATTGTGTGAAAAGTGGAAAATTGAATGTTCTGGATACGTAATTGATGATGAATTTTAAATTTTTCTTGGTGATATTCACTTACCCTACCCACTAATTTTAAAATTTGTGCCAAAGTTGATTGCCATATTCTTTTTATCATAAAATTAATAATTACCTTAAATTTAGGAGATTTTATTTGTATTTTAAAAGTTGTATTGATTAGTATTTCGATTAATATCAACTTAGTAAATTGATGTTATTCATTAATAATGGTTGATTAAATTTACATGTTTTAATCCAAAAAAAAATATTGAAGCAGTTTCATAATGAATCTTCTATCCCCGCATGAGGCAAGATTTTTAACATGGGGCAACTATCCGCCACAGAGGGTTACTATCCCTTTTTGTAGAGAGGATTTACTGAAAAAACAATATTGATTATATTGTAAGTAGATACTTAATTTTTATGTAATTGGAGATTTTCAAAAGGTGAGGCAACTATCCCGCTTTTACCCTATGTCTCCAACTGCATAATAATATAATATTACTTCGTCAAATTGCTTTTATCTTTTTAGTTAGCTTTTATGCAGTCGGGTTTTTTTTATTTTTATAACATATTTTTTATTTTAGAAAAAGAATTAAGTTTCCACACCAAAAAAAACGTACCTAGTAATAGTTAAATAATTAAATAGTTTTTTCTGTTAGTTTGGTGGTCTATTTTCAATTGGTCATCTAGGTTAAATGGGAGAAAAAAAAAACGTTGAATAAGTTTTCAATTTTAGTAACGCTCTCATAGAAAGCGATGGTCATTCCACATCACTATTATTTATATATTTATTAGGTTTATTTATAATCACTTACAATAATACACACAAATTATAAAACTAGAACTAAGAACAAGGAATTAAATGTAGTGATTACTTACAAATAAATAAATATAGTTTTTAAAATATTGTACAAAATATATTTTAGAAGTAAATAGTTTTTTTTTTTTTAATTAACCAATGAGTAGGTACACAGTTACATTTATTTAACAATTATAACGTTATATAAGACTACCAATGTTGGTGCAAATGGTCTTGCGGAATTCAGCAATGGAATCAGTAAATATGTCGACGTCCATTCTATAATCATTTACAATTTTACATAACGTGGGACTGGGGAATTGGCACCTAGGATTGTTCGACGAAGTGGAAGACAAAGTGGAGTAATAGGCTTACGTGAAATTCTCACTGGAACTCTTAGGCTAAATTTATTTAGCAATTTAGTGCAGTCAATAAAGCCGTTCAGTAATTTATGAGTAAACAAAAGATACAGAAGTTCCCGACGTTCATCCAAAGCGGTCATTTTGAAAAAGGCCAATCTTTCTTTGTAAGAAAGAATTTTCTTGGCTTTATCGGCACCGAAAGCTAGATGCCACAGAAATTGTTTCTGAACACATTCCAGTCTTAGATTATGCGTAGTGTAGTGAGGACGCCAGACGACTGAGCCATACTCCAAGATACTTCTAACCAAATTGAAATAAATACTGAAACTTAAAAATTTTAGTGTTACGAGCCCGAGCATTTTAGAAGCACGTTTTACTATAATTTCCATATGGGAAAAGAAGTCATTTTTTTATCAAAAGTCACATCCAGATCCTTAATAATTTCCAACGGCTCTAGAGCATGTTCTTTTATATGGTATTTGACAGTGACGTAACTTGATTTTCGAGTAAATTTTACTTGAAAACATTTTTCCTTATTTAAGTTCACACCATTAATTTTACACCATTGCATAAGTCTTTTTAAATCGTTTTGAAGAAGTCTACAATCATCCAGGGAATCAATAGTTTTAGAGAATTTTAGATCATAAGCATATATGAACAGAAGATGCCAGAAAACAATTGAATGTATCATTAATAAAAATGTTAAACAATCCGGGACCTAGATGTGAGCCCTGAGGCACGCTAGATGTAATTTGACGTACATCAGAATGTAAACCATTAACAACAACAAAGAACGAGCGAGCTTTTAAATATGATTTTAGCCAGGCAAGGACAGATACAGTAAATCCATATGCTTGTAATTTACATAAAAGAATATCATGCGGGATAGTATCAAACGCCTTACTTAAGTCTGTATATTTCACATCTATTTCCTTATTTTTATCTATTGCATTGACTATAGTTTCAATAAAAGATACCAAATTAGTGCATGTAGATCTGGAACTAAAAAATCCATGTTGATCGAAGGCCAAAAGGTGGCGCTACCTGTATACATTATATACGAGTATATACATATAAAGGAAAGTCATTAGTTAAAAATATTACAACACCTTTTTCTTACTAATCCTTATTGAGGCACTAAAAGTACTTAATATATATCTTAAAACAATAATAAGCCCTACTATGCCTAATAATATAATTGAAATTAAATCTAGATATAACTTCTTATACCAGCTAACGTGTAACGCTGCAGACCGTAGGTGAGGTGCTCCGCCGGTTTTTACTACATGTTCCACCCAGTGCACTAGCTCTTTTCCAGGGGGTACCATTCTGTCACTGAAAACTATGGATAGGTCTTTGGCCCGTTGATGGTAGCTGAAATTCAAATGTATATCTATATTATTATATACATACATAAATAGGCAAAGACACAACAGTTTAATACTTTATTCTCCTCTGTTTGTCAACCGATTTTTTTTGGTAATGTCAATAAAAAAAACATGATTATGGTTGAATTTCAACCACTGCGCGAATACGCGAATATACGAGTAGTTTATGTAAATCAGCTAAATGTTAGAATTATCCCTGTCGATACATACTCGTAGGATAAATAATTGCATAATACATGCGAAATTTGATTTTATTCTTCAGTACTTGTGTACTATAAACTTATCAAAGATACCATTAGTTTACCTGGGATCATGAAGAATTTCATTTATAGCAATCTTCAAAGATTTTGCTGCATTTTCGTCAAAATCTAATCGTTTTGCAAAACCTTTGGCGACAGCTCTGTTAACGTTTAGATACTGATCAGCGTAGAATGGTATTCCTATTATGGGTACTCCGAATCGAAGTGTTTCCAAGATTGAAAGTAAGCCTCCATGGGTGATGAATAGTACAATGTTTGTATGAGCTGATAAAAGAAAATTATTATATTATAGTACATGCAATGTTTGTGGGTTTTTTATGCAAAAAAATAAAAAGTGACTTACATAATAAAGAATTAATATTTTTATGTGATAGCAATATAAAATCTTACCGAGTATACTCTGCTGTGGAGCCCAAGGTACTATATGGACATTTTTGGGTACATTTGGCATCGTCTCTTCTAACTTCCAAATCACAGTTTGTTTTAGTTCACTAAATACTTGTAATAGTTCTTTTTTGACGGAATTTGGTATGTGGGCGCTTTTGAGGTTACTACCCATACTGAAGTATATTACACCATGTTCCGCTATATCCATGATCTCTTGCATATCCTGTAAGTAGATATTTATAAAAACTCTATTAGGTTGGTTTTCCTTTCGCAAAGCATTAACAGTGATAAATTATTATACCTGACAAATACTACAAATATCTACACCAAGTTATCGTGTATAGAAACTATGAGCTAGATTAGACATTGCCACTATATCATGTTCATAATATTCTTAAATTAGTGTAATTAAATATGAACCTAATTGCATGATTTTGAAGTCATTCAAGTTTATTTAGATAGTCATCGATCAGAAAAGGATAGCTTGCGTCCGCATAATTGAGATTCGGGAGAAGAGAATTTGCTAACATAATTTTGGTAGGAATGGGAAGTATAGAACGACGACGCCACAAAGAACCCAATTTAAGAAATAATTTTCTACTAACTTCTTTCATTTATCCTGATCAAGATAAAGTGAACACCAAAATCCTTCACCATTGAATAATAAGGTATTACGGCTCCATTATACTCTATCGTGACTTGTTGTGTGGTGACTATTTAATTTTAGCGACAGATTAGATCAAAAAATGTGTTAGTGTAAATACTTTACAAAATATCATTATAAAGATTGCACGCATACCTTGGGTAGCGGTTCAACAACATCCTTGATATGATATCCCCCGATATGTTTATAATTTTGAGGGAGAGCGATTCCATCGCCTGTAGTAATATCAGAATTACCGAGCATTAACGAGACATTATATCTAACTTCATCATAATGTGGTACTCGTAGGCCTCTCTTGGTCAGAATTGATTCGAAAATATCTTTAAAATCTTCATTCTGCTTTGCATTAATAACCCTTTGAAAATAAAATTCAATGATTGTATGAAAAAAAAAATTCTTTTAAAGGATAATTTAATAAGAAACTCTTTTATAGACAATCAACATTCGCGCTATTATGATAAATATTATAAATTACATTCGTTTACCTTTTTAGTACTAAAGAATGATATTTAGTAGTAAATAATAATAATAACCCCACATTATCGTAGTTGTCTTTAAGATTAGTTTTTGCAGCCCATCTAGTCTACGGTCTTCATACTTTTGGCCCACCAGTGACTTTGAGTTTAATATGACTGGTCCACTACTTAGGAAATTGCTATATTTTGTAAATTGTATGTTGTACAATATAGCTTTTTCTCAATAGCTTTAAGTAAACCAATTCGATACAGCATATTAGTTTAAAATTTAACTATAAAGTTGTCATGTATTTTATTAAAATTGGCAATTTGATACTATTGAGGAAATCAAAGAAAATTTGTCTGTTCTGAATACGATCTACATCGATGTTGTTTGATTTCTTTTGATAATAGCAGTTTTCTTATGATTTACTTTGTGATATACTACTAATATGGTAGATAAATAAAATAGCGTACCATTTAAAATATGTGTTCCTTAATGCATTCCACAATTGATATATTCTTTGCGAAAATGTAAAAGAGTAGTCAACAGACATGTGGTCGAACGTATATGCTGGATTTAGGGGTTCGTGAATCAGAGATAGCACAGCAGTATGTGGATCCATAGAAGAGGCGAAGATTAAAGGACATTTAAACACTGTTGATACCCTGTGAAAAAAATAAAACTTATTGTCGATGCAACATTATCCGTATAAAAAGAAGTGTTAATTACTCATTGAAGTAAGCATTAATTATTATGTTCGTCTTGAACAAAAACTAAATTAATGTTAATATAGTCATAATATAGTCCTCATAGAATACTTTCTATAGGTTAAAGAAAGGTATTTCATTCCCATTTAATCGTATAAAAATATATTTATACAAACCCGGCACCAAGTTCAGTATAAAGCCATTCTGCTATAACAACGTCGTATTGCTCTTTTGGATCATTTAAGAATTTTTGCATTGCCTCTGTTTTAAATGATTTTTTCCAAAAATCATCCATTCCTTGTATTAATAGCTTTGGATTTTGTAAATCAATTTCCTTGTACATAATAGTTTTTATATTAAATAATCCTACAAGTAAAAAAAAGATCAAAAGAGATTCTTCTAAAATTATTTTTATTTCTTAAAATCAAAGCTGTTATTTTAATTTATAAAAATTACCTGTTCTAAAATATTTTATATTCTCTGATATGTCAATTTGTCGAAGATTTGTGGACGCATTTTTAAATGGTCTGGGCGTGACATATGTAACCTGTGAATAAACAAAGCTATATTATATAGGGGGCATTACAAAGAAACTGTTATTTCCTTCTGTTTAATTTAATATGCTATTGGAAGATATGAGATCTAGGTTTGTTAATTTGCTTCAAATTGTAACTTTGAGTTAAGTGTTACAATTAATGAATTATTTACTGTTGCTAGTATTTTATTCACGTGGAAGATATGTTATCCGTCTAATATTTCAATATGAGGTACATTAGAATAAATGCGAAAGATTTACGAAGAAGGTGTACTTGTTTGTGTCAGAATCTTTTTTTTCTGAGTGAAGTCCGTTGATCAGCATTTATTCAGCATAGTATTATGACCTAAATCCTCTTTGCAAGTAAGGGAGGCTCCTAGCAAGTTATGTCAGCTTAGAACGATTTGAATCATTAATATATTACTAACGTTTGTCGAGTGGTCGAATTTCGATCATAATCATTATTGAAAACTATATATAAAAATATAACTGATTCCAAATATTTTTTATAACACTGAAGCTCGTGAATAGCTGCAAACCAAAAAAAAAAACAATCGACGGACGGAGAATATTTTGCTTTTGCCTGTTATATTATATTTATACATATATAGACTAAAATGAAGTGTTTACAATTTTACGCAAATAATACACGCTTATTTTTACTACAAGATTCATTCATAATTCAATTATTATTCTACTCGTATACTCATATTATAAAGAGGAAAGATTTGATTATGTGTTTGTTTGCATCGAATAGGCTCCGAAACTACTGAACGGATTAAGATGAAATTTGGTAAGAAGATAGTTTGAGACCCTGGGAAGGATATAGGATAGTTATTATCCCGGAAATCATCACAAGGGAAATCATCCCTTGGGCATGATTTTACACTATTATCGTTTTGACATATTCCGTATCTATCCAGAATTGTATTTACCACTATCAAATTCTCGTGGGAAGAATAGCCCAACTATTCACAAAAATGTAGCTGAAAAAAAATTAAGCTACTCACGAAGTTTTAGCTTTTTATCAATCATTAAAACAACCCGTTGGGGACTGTAGACTATTAGGAGAACACCTCATCAATATATAATTTACTAGCGACTCACCCTTGCTTCCCCATACAAACTTTCATCCCCATTTTCACCCCCTTAAGGAATGGTTTTCGGGATAAAAAGTATCCTATGTCCTTCCCAGTGTCTCAAACTATCTTCTTACCAAATTTCATATAAATCGGTTCAGTAGATCCAGAGATTACCCCCTACAACCTCACAAAATTTACCTCTTTATAATATTAGTATATATATATATATATATATATATATATATATATATATATATATATAATAATAATTATATCTATGGTTAATATTGTAATTTACTGGAAACTCGTATTAATATAATATACGTATGTGCATAATTAAAATATTTATTTATAGCTAATTATGTACTTATGTTGTTTTACCACAAGAATTTTAGTATGCGGAGGTTCATTTTTAAGTGTTATTTTATTTTATCCATTACAAGTTGTAACTAAAAATGTTTAACATTTCAAAAATGTAAATAACGTAGTAGAACATATTATTCAACATATATATTTAGTATCATACTAATATTAAGCAGGAAAATGAATTAATTTTCGAGTAGGTATATAAAAAATAAGTCAAATAAAAAGACAAGAATAAATTAAAAACTCTATATAAATAAAAATGAGTATTTTTATGTATGTCTTGTATGCGTTCTGAAACCATTGATCCGATTGTGATGAAACTCTGGTGTGTTATTCTGTATACGCCTGCAAAGGTTTTTGGCGCGAAAAAGGAATTTTTCTTTAGACTTTTCAATTGGTTGGCTTAGGATCGTATAAAAGACAAACATACACACATTCATTTTTATTTATATGTACAGGGACTCACCCGAGCGAAGCAAGGGTAGGTCATTAGTTTATTATATATATGAACACACTTAAATTTGTAAGATTCTAGAATAGAAAACACTTTGTATACTTTAAATGCACAGCGCAAACTCAACGAAATTAATGATTTATGAATTTATATTAATACCATATTCTATTATTTGTTGTTATATTTTAAGGTTGAAATAAAATTATAGTAAAAATAACGTTCCTATTTAACCTTTTCATAATGGAGAAGAACCGATTATATTTTGTTACATATTCCTTAATAACACATAATCCAGAAAAAAATATTTAGTTAAATTGATGTCTTGTAATGGTGAAAAACATAGCACTTTGAAATTAAGATAAGAAGAATACCTATAGATTTACAGAGCTTTGACTTGATCTTTATGAAACCTAAATATTGTTAAACTTTTGCAGAAACCAAAAAGAAAAAAAAAACCCATAAAAACAAAGAATTAATACCTCATGACCAGCGTTAATTAAATGTCGGACATATCCTTCTCCCAAAATCAAATGACTTTCTGCCGGGACAGGGAACACTAATAATATTTTATAGCCACAACATAAATTGAGCACAGATAATAATATTATGAATTTCAACATGATAACTAAACTTATGTCTGTGTGGACTAAAGAAACACAGCGAACTGGATACTGGTGGTTGCCAAATTATTAACTAGCTCTATTAAGTTATTTTGTATATGTTACGAGATTTAGAACGGGTGCATTAGTGCTTAAGGCATTCTGCGATGCGACACTCCATTTAAGACGGGAGAGGATTTGTTGGGTTTTAATGTGTAGACTACTTGCTTTTATTGTCGTACCACTTAGTCACCTGTATATGTGCAGGTGGATATAATGGATTTTTTAATGTTAAAAAATAAATATATTATAAAAATGAAAAATCCGACTGCATAGAAGCTAACTAAAAAGATAAAAACAAGTTCACGAAGGAATATAGTATTATGCAGTCGGAGATATACACGTTTCATCCTTGCCGCGAGTTGTACATATTACCTCGTATGTACATACATATGTCTCCGACTGCATAATGCTATATTCTTTCGTGAACTTGTTTTCATCTTTTTTGTTAGCTTTTATGCAGTCAGATTTTTTATTTTTATAATATATTTATTTATTTATTTACAGCTTTTTAAGTATTTGTAAGCAAGAAAATTAGCGAGAATGGTTGTTAACCAACTTTAAATCATTATATATCCTAAACTGTTATTTAAAATGAAGAATGATGAAAGAAATCTAAAAACCTTTTTAAATACCTATTCAACGATACTCTACTTGACATATTCCGTCGATTTTTTTTTTCTTTTCCGAAATCGGCCATTTTGATTTTTCCAAAGTATGCTTTCTATAACATTCGCGCCATCATGACAAATCAAACGACGTATCATTTATCAAAATCGGCCCACGAGTTTTGTCTAAATAGTGCCACCAAGGTATAAACCCACATACATACATACATAGGCTGATAAACACATTACCCTCCTTTTTTAAAAAAGAATTAATAAGAGAAAAAAACTTATTTAAATGCTCTAAAAACAAAGAAGTATAACTTCTTACGTGCGTACATAAGTATATACACACTTTTTTATTTTTTAAGTCTATATTAATTATAACTTATGTTTAATAAATTTAATTTAGCATACATTTCATTAAGTAGATTTTATGAAAAAGAAAAATTCGAGTTATAATATTAATTACATATTATGAACGAACAATTATTATTATATAATTTATCAAGATTGATATAATACAAAAACGTATGCCTAGTTCCTAACAAATATCTTTTTAATAAGTGGCGTCGTAAGTGGCGTTAAGTTAAATCAAAGAGTAAAGTCCATAAATCGTAGTGGCGTTAAGTTAAATCAAAGAGTAAAGTCCATAAATCGTAAAATCTGATAGTGTTAACTTATACGTATACTTATACTTATACGTATACTTATACTTATTCGAAGTTATACGTATGGAAACAATGTGCGTTATGTGACGTTTCTAAACTTGTCTTCCAAAAAACAGGTAGAATAAAAGCTACATAGAATAGAGTCGTTGTTACTTTTATTTTTTAAGAAAACTTAATAATATTGCCGTAAGAATTCTTATTATTATCATTAGAATTGTGTAGAAAACATATTGTAATAGCTTGCACCATTAAATATTATAAAATTATTTTAAGAGGCCTATCACAAAATGTACAGAGCTCTATGGTATTGAGTTCGAGCGGCCGACGCATCGCTGTTTCTAGCGTTTTCTACAGTTGTATTTGTTACTTATATGTAAAGTTTTATAATAAATTATTAAAAAAAAATTATGTAAGTAATTACGTTTCTCTTGAACTGACGCAAATTCTGGTATAAATTTTACTTAATAATATTAATGTTGTAAGAAAATATTTACAGCTAATTCTGAACGTTTTTAGTAGGTTTTAAGATTGTGAAAAGGATTTTTTTTGTACAAATCCAATACATATTTTCAAATTCTGAGGCCGCTTTAAACTCAACCACTATATACGAAATATTACTATATATTTTTCATTTCGTTTGCTTAGTATGGTATTTCAATCCATGAGTTTGAAAAAGTGTCGTCGCGCATTTTATTAAAAACTTGCTTCGGAATTTTGAATTTATTTCAATAATAATGAAAATTTGCAAAGAGGAAGGCCGCTATGAACTATATTAATAATTGTTCTCTACCATATAATAAGACAAAATTGTCGAAGAGTTTCAGTTTCTTTGAATAAGAACGTCAAAGATGGGCATTAAATAGAAAAATCACAGTCAAAATGTAATAGGCCTCTTAAGTAAGTTCTTATTAACTCCTTCACGCTGTAACGGTTTGACTGATTTAAATGAAATTTAGTAAACATATCGACTATGATCTAAGATTTTACTTTTTAGGGTAGCTAATTTACTTTATAGGGTAGCTTCTGTTAGTCACCTAGTGGCTAGTACGCGACGCTACGTACCCGAGCATAGCAATGTTATATACTATTAGATAATAAAATCTATACTAATATTATAAAGAAGTAAAGTTTGTAAGTTTGTGAGGTTGTAGGGGGTAATCTCTGGATCTACTGTACCGATTTATATGAAATTTGTTAAAAAGATAGTTCGAGATCCTGGGAAGGATATAGAATACTTTTTATCCTGGAAATCATCCCTTAAGGGGTTGAAAATGGGGATGAAAGTTTGTATGGGAATCAACCCAGGGGTGAATCCAAGCGAAGCGATGGTGAATCGCTAGTATAATATAATACAAGATTTTACATTGATTATTTATTATGTTTAACTTACGCCTGTGGGTTCACTCCTATGAAAACTTTAAAAATGTTACACATTGACAGTGAATTGCATACAATTCAGTAGTTTTTCCTTAAATAATCATACGAAAAAACAAACAAATGTGTTGTATTTTTGTAATAGTGTTTATTACTAGTATGTTCTAATAAAATTTTCACGACTTACACAACATTTTTCCAATGACTTAACCTAAATTAGTAAATTTATAAGATTATTACACTTGAAAACATATTGCTATATTCTAAATAATTCAAATATTCACATGAAATTTTCTCAGTCACGATTTAAAAGTATCATTTTTACCAACTTCCTTCATATATTACAAAAACTAAACATGGCGGCAATTTTATAATATTTCATAATGTATCATTAAAGTTTAAAAATTTACCTTTAATTATTTGAAGTTTCTGCAGGACCATATGAAATATATAATTATATAAAATCAATTTTATAAAAACGTGAGCTTGTATCGTACTTCACGAACCATCCTCCAGATCAAAATACTATTGAAGCATTATAATTGTACTTAAATGTGGGTAGTTTTGAAACGTTTTCTTCATACTAATATTGTTCTACCCACCCTTAGTCGATAAATTTATATACATACTAGCAGAACCCGCGGCTTCGCCCGCGATCAAACTACGAAAAAATAAACTTTTTCACAAAACATACTTTATTATTTGCAAAAATAAGTTCGTCTAAGTTTTATTATTTCTTTTTTTCCCCGTTACATAGTTTAGGTGACTTTTTCATTACAGTTGTGCCAACCTTCAGAAGGAGAATATAATTAACAGGATGCTCTCTAGCTGGGTTTTCTCTCTCACGCTCTAGGTCTATTATAATTGTCATTGCTGTGGCCAGCCGAGATGCTATACATAATTTTTCTTTCGGTTTGGAATAACCTCCGTTCTCTATTTTATACCTTTTTATATCCACACAGTAAGTGTGCACTTCCGGAGAACTTGACCTATGTTACTCTGTTTAAATATATTTGACAACTCCAATTTCACCGCTCAGTTTTACCCCTTTAGGAGCTGAATTAAAGAAAATAATTAAATTACATGTTTATTTAATTGTATTGAAGAGCATTAATACCAAGTTTCAAGTAATTTTGATCATACACAATTTTTTCCTCATATAAGCAGCACAACCCCCTTTTACCCTTTAAAGGGATGAATTTCTATAAAAAAAAAAAGATATTTGTATTGTTTTATTTTTCATCTCAAAGGTAAATACCACTTTCCGTGCATCAATTATAGAATTTGATACAAACTTTAAACCCTTATTTTACCCCCTTATGGGATGAGTTTCGAAAAATGCTGAAACACGTATTTATTCAATTGTATTGAAGAGCATTAATACCAAGTTTCAAGTAATTCTGATCATAAATAATTGTTTGCCCATATAAACTTTATCACCCCATTTTACCCTTTAAAGGGATTAATTTCGAAAAAATCTAATACATATATTTCTTATTTTTCATCTTAAAGCTAAATACCACTTTCCGTGTATTTTGCGTTAAGAATAACAGAGTTTCATACAATCTTTTATCCTATATTTTACCCACTTAGGGGTTGAATTTCGAAAAATCCTTTCTTAGCGGATGCCTACATTGTATAAGGAATATGTCCTCCAAATCTCACGTTTCTACGACCAGTGGTTTAGGCTGTGCGTTGATCGATCAGTCAGTCAGGACAAAGCATTTTATGTATATATAGATTATGCGTTTATAACAAAGTTATTATAATAATATATGTACTTATATTTGAATCCTCCCTAATACACTATATTAATTCACATTTTATAATCTATACATAACTAGGCAAAGACAAAACAGTTCAGTACGTTTTTCTCTCCTGTTGGTCAAATTTAGTAACTGTTGACGACGAGCAATGATTAGTGTTATCAATAAAAAAAAATTGGATACATTTTTTCTATATGTACATAGGTAAATTCATGTTTTCCTCAATTTTCAATAATAATTATGGTCAAATTTAGAAAACCATGGGAACACTAGTATATTATATTACAATGTCTACAATTAAAAAAAGGGGTCTACAATTAATCTATACATATAATAAACGTGTACATTCAATACGAATCTGTACATTAAATATTTTTTGGAAAATCATATTGAAATAGTCATTATAAGATACAGAGGCCGAATCTATACTTTTTAAAGTTTTTGTCTGTCTGTTTGCCTATCTGGGAATGCATCACGAGAAAACCACAGGGCAGATTTTGATGAAATTTAGTATGATGATAGGTGGTTATCCGGGTCGACATATAAGACACTTTTACTGCGGGAAAATATTTCATCTCTGGGAAATATATACTAAACGTTAAAACGGAAGTGGCGAGTCGCTAGTATAAACTATATTACAGTTGATATAAAACGTATTTCTTATTTGTATTTATAGCTCTATGGGAACTATTATTAAAAGGAAACAATATATATTTAATTATAACTTTTTTATTCATAAAAAGTATCTTATTAAAAATCAAATCAAAAATACATATATTTTGTAATGTAAACCCTCCCAAAATATAACATTGTTATTAAATGTATAGCAGAAGTTCTCTTCCAAGACGGTGATAGAGTCCTCACGGAATTACATACTGACATTTAAATTTAAGAAATTTTAATAATGACGATTTAAAAGCGCATCTATTTAAATAAATTATACTTTGATTTGATTTGTGAATAATTTTATAATAAAACTTGATTTATGTTAAGACTTATTACTAATTTAAATCTATAGATATAAATAAAATTGAAACGAAAGAATGAAAGACACTTTTCTTCCACTTCCTATGCGTTTGTTCCACGACGTTAATTAGTCGATATGTATGTATAAATTGTAAGATTTCATCGTTTTTAAATCGTCCCATTGATTTGTTCCACCCTGTATATTAGTATATATATCATATGTACATAAGTATGATGAGTTTTATATACTTTATTCGAGAAATAATTGGTTCCCCATATAAACTTTCATCTCACTTTCATCCCCCTTGAGGGATGATTTCCGGGATAAAAACTATCGTTTGTCCTTCCCAGGGTATCAAATTAAATTCTTACTAAATTTTATCTAAATTGGTTCAGCGGATTTTTAGTTTATTCATTACAAACAAACTTACAAACTTTACCTCTTTATAATATTAGTGTAGATTTAACCAACATTTCAATGATACTTTCTTAGATTTACGCGAATATATGACATTTTAAATAAAACTATATTTTCGGATTATTTCGCGGATTTACTTTGATTTTTGGTTCCCGACGTTTCGAATGCTTTACAGCCATGATCATGATTGCTGTAAAGCGTTCGAAACATCGGGAACCAAAATAATCCGAAAAGATAGTTTTATTTACAATATTTTGATTAATTGATTATGGAAGCTGTAACGAGAATAAAATATGTACGAGTATCTATAGTTTTTTATTTTTTTTAAAAGGTACATAATAAAATGATTTTTGTTCTGAAAAATTATTTCGCTTTAGTTAAATATGTTAACTATTTTTTTACGTTTGTAATGATATATATATATATATATATATATATATATATATATATATATATATATATATATGTGTGTATGTATGTATGTACCTTGCAATAAGAACGGAGCTTCAGTACTAAAAGCAGTTTTTATTATCTACCTTTACCGTTAATTTCTATGAGAAATCCTAATTTTTCTTCTCTTTCTTGGATTTTTTTGTTCTAAAGATTTTAAATATTTTTGTCATTTTTACTAAAATTATTAATAGTAATACTGATATAAATAGAAGATCTAAGTAGAATCTTTTGTAAAACGGTAGCGTCATTGCTGGTGATCTTAAATGAGGGGCACCTTGGGTGTGTGCCACATGTTCTATCCAGAAGACTAATTCATCTCCCGCCGTTTGCAATCGATTGTGATATATGTATGACAATTCTTTCGCTTTTGTTTTGTAGCTGAAACAATTCAAATCATATATTTGTTATGTTACAAAAAACAAACTCCTATTTTAATTAAGTAGCAATGTTATTTATATTAGATTGTGCTATAAATAAAGATTACAGTTAATTAAAATATTTCAATAGATATTTTTAAATAGATTATTTTTAAATTGGTAGATAATTAAAATCTAAATCATATTATTTCATTTAATTGCTTAGAGATGTGTAAACTAAAATAAACTACATCTAATATATTTAAACGAGCAATTCTTGTATGTTTATATCTTTATTTATTTATTTATACCAACGATCTAGGAAACGGCTCTAACGATTTTGCTGAAATTTGGTATGTGGAGGCTTTCGGGGGCGAAAAGTCGATTTAGATTAGTCTCATGTCTGGGAAAACGCGTGTTTTCGAGTTTTCGAAAACACGCGTTATATTATATAAAAATATAAAGGATATAAAGTTTTACTTTTTTTTTGTATTTACTCGAGTTTTTAGTTTTTTATATCTAAAAAATACGATATTTAACAAAAAAGAACATCGAGCGAAGCTCGGTCGCCAGGTACTAAATCTAAATAAATAAGATCTAGTGTGATTCAATGGTGTGGCTATCATGGGGATATCTAAAGCGGTAATGTACTATATCACCCGAAATTAGTCAATTCCTTTCTTCCTTTATCGAATCTTTAGAATTTTCAAAATATCTGTGAAAAATAATATTCTAATGACCGATTTTGGGACAGCCGTCGATCTCACTGACACTAGCCAGATGCACAGGAGTTATTATAGTGCACAAGTGTATGCGCAGACACAAGTGCACTCTCTATTCCTTTTATTCTTAAAGATCGATGGGACGATACTTCGACATGACCGGTGAGAGGTAAGGCGCAGGACCGACGGCTTTATGTGCTCTCCGAGGCACGGGGGTGAAACACCGCCAACTTCGCAACTCCGGGCTGTTACTGAGAACATTTTATTAGAAAAGCTCAGTAATTAACTTAGTCCAACCCGGTACTCGAACCCAAGACCTCCGGATGTACAACTGTACATGCTAGCAACTAAACCACCGAGGCAGTTTAGACCACTGTAAAAATACAGACATGCTGGCAGGATCGCTCCACCGCCACTGGTGTAATTGTGTATTGAACCATGAATTAGTAACTAACAAAGCAAGGTTCTTGCATAAATTGTAACTGATCCATAAACATTGTAAAAATTCTATTATTATTCTTAATACGTACGATGTATTTTTAAGCATTTCCTCAATAGCAACATGTAAGTCATTCGCCATATCTTCAGCCAAAGTAACTATGATACCAAAGCCTTTATTTGCAACAGATCTCATATTCACATACTGGTCTCCGAAAACTGGTATACCTATGACAGGAACTCCAAAATGTATTGATTCAGTCGTTGAAAGCTGGCCGCCGTGAGTTATGAAAAATTTTAAGTTGGGGTGAGCTAAAATTTAGGAGAAAAAAATATATTAAACATTTAAAATTTTTAGATAGATGGTATCAAAATATAATAATTGTGCTGCTGTTATAGGAGTTAAATAATAATTGATTACTGAGACGAAAAACACTTATTAATGTAACAATTTAGTTATTCGTATTGCTTATATAACTATGTTTATGAAGATTTTAAGAGATTTTACTTACCAAGTAAACTCTGTTGTGGAGCCCATTTAACTAAATGTACATTTTTCGGGACATTATCTAAGTCTCCTTCAAATTTCCAAATCACAGTTTGTTTTAACTTTCCAAACATTTGAAGTAGTGTGCTCTTCATGTGGTCGGACATATCCATACTCCTTAAGTTACTGCCCATACTGAAGTATATCACTCCATCTTTTGCTTCATCCATTATTTTTTGTAACTCCTAAAATACTTCAAACGACTTAGGTACTATATTAAGGGTAAACTGTTCAAACTAAGGCATATTGGTAAAATTTTGCAAAGCTGCACAGTTAAAAAAATGTGATTTTTCATTCTTATTAGTATTTCAACTTCTTACCTTAGGCAAGGGTTTTACTTTAGAATCAATATGATACCCAGCAATATATTTAACATTTTGCGGCAGTCGATACGGACTCCCTATAGATGGGTGAGAATTAATTAGCAAGAATGACCCATTATATACAGCTTCATTATACGGCGGCATGCTTACACCTCGTTCAGCAGCAATTTTTGGAAATAAATCATTATATATCCTTTTTTCTAATGGTGCTACGTAAACTCTGCAAAGAAATAATTCTGTAAAATTTTGATTGTTGAGAAATCTTTTTTAAGGTTCCGTACTCGTAACCCTATTATTAAGACTTCGCTGTCCATCTGTCTGTCGGTCTGTCCGTCTGTCACCAGGCTTTATCTCATGAACCTTTATAGTTAGACAGTTAAAATTTTCACAGATGATGTATTTCTGTTGCCGCTATAACAACAAATACTAAAAAAAAGAATAAAATAAATATTTAAGGTGCCTACCATACAACAAACGTGATTTTTTTGCTCGTTTTTGCTCGATATTGATAACGACAACAGATAGACGCTTGAAATATTCACATAATATTTAGTTATATATTCACTTAAAAAATAAATAATTAAATTAAAATAAAACAAATATTTAAGGGGGGCTCCCATACAACAGACATGATTTTTTTTGTTGTTTTTCTAGATAATGGTACGGAACCCTTCGTGCGCGAGTCCGACTCGCACTTGGACGGTTTACTTATTTATTTATTTTTATTTCATTTAGCTTAGTTTAGTCATAATTTGGGACTTGGCATATTTATATTAGCATTTCGCATAGCTTATACTGGCTTAGATGCTTTACAATAGCTAGATATTAACAAAGATTTTATGCCTAGTAAATTTAAAAATTCTGTAAAAATCTTTAAAATTTCAAAACTCTTGCACATCATATTCGAATATGGCTTTAATTAAATACGTTCAAAACATTAATATTTAATAACATTAAGGTTAGGTAGGTTACTTTAAATACTAACCCATATATAATCATTTTTTTAATCATTGTATACAATACATTCAATCTTTCCAAAAAACTGAGTGGTGGTCTGCTAGTCGAAAACAAGTCAACGTTGTATGAAGGGTTAGGAATCTCATCCATCAGTTGTAGGATTTGCCAGTGGGCTTCTGTTGAACCGAACCAAATTAGCGGACATTGAAACAGCGGAGCAATTCTGAAACAAGATATGTATTTATAATATTAAAACTTTAAAAAGGTTAACCAAATTCAAAATCATTTTAAAAGTAATGTAAAAGTATGGATTTGTATACTCTGACTAGCGGCTCACCCTCACTTCGCTCGGGTTCGTAGCTAGGTACGTTTTACATAGATATTTAAAATAGTTATTTGTCAGCGTTAGCCATATAAATTTTAATTATTATTTTTTTTTATTTTTTCTGATGTTTTAATACTTATTATCCTTTTCCAGATTAAGAGAAATCCAAAAAATCTAATATCATATAAATTGGTCCAGCCGTTCTTGAGTTATAAATGGTGTAACTAACACGACTTTGTTTTTTTTATATATAGATATTGTTGTGAGACAAACCAAAATGACACTATTTTTTTAATCTGTTGACCTTAAAGAATTATTTTTAAGATATAAATATATACCTAAATATTAAAAAAATATTTACCCAGCAATCTCATCAGCAAAAAACCACTCAAGTATAACAGCATCGAATGTCTGTTTTGGATCTTTTAGAAAATTTATTAGAAGAGGATCTGCTAATATATTCTTATGTATTTCATATACAACGTGTATAAATAAAAAGGAATCCCCGAAATTACCAGTACCAACAAGATTTTTAAGTTTGAAGGTATCATCTGAAACAATAAATATAAAATTTGTATTATCAACAAATATTACAATTGTACAGAAATGAATAACTACAACTATAATAAAATCGGACAAGTGCAAGTCTGACTCGCACTCATTGTGCGGGTTCCGTAGTATGAAATATTAAATTTATGTTTTAAAAAAATGTTTATCCATCAATAATATTTATTTTATGGACGGCATAAATTATGATAATATTTGATAGTATTAATATGAAACACAAAGATTTATCTTAATTTATAAAAATTATCTTAAATTATAATTTGTTCCCAAACTCATGAAATTCTTGCATGGGGAGAAGGTTTTTTTTTTGTAATTTAGCTACGGAATTATCTAGAAGTTTACATGTATGTATCTCCGATAAACTAAACGTCAACAATGTACTTCCAATAATCTTCGAGTAAAATGTCAGTGACATACGGATTGATGGACATAACGTTATAAAGGCTTTCAAGCTTTTAAATTATAAGCCTTTTACTAACAGAAACCTAAGTCTATATAAAAAATACAGTAGATGTATTTTAATAGTAAATATTGTAGTCTAATGTCTTCAAAATAAGACCATGCTTCATCTACGTGTTGTGGATGAAAAGTAATTTTAAATATTATATTCGTATTTATGCCCAATGAAATACAGTACAAAGATGCTATTTACTAAATATAATGTAATAAGTTTTGTTTCGGGTTTCAATAATTACTTGCGTAACTTTGACTGCTTGGCATAATGCAAATCAAAATAACTGTGACTTATCACCGATTTATCCCATCAATATTAGATTTTAACGCTAACTACGTGATGCAATTTTAAAAATATTTTTTGACTACATTCCATCAGGCATTCTATCCAATCTATATATATATATTTTTTGTTATGTATAACATTTAATATAAAATTTATCTGGTAAATAGATGAGAAATTAAGAAAAAAATGTGAAACAGTTCATCTAAGTTCTAACAATAAATGTATGAATATTGTACGTTTTTCAGATTCTGCCTTCATCCGTTTTCCCAATTCTTCTAAACTTATTTCTGTTAGATTTGCAACTGGCTTGTCACGTGGAAAAGAAGTGATATGTACGACCTGGAAAAGTTAAAGATACAGTACATAAATAATCCAGTTAACAATTTTTCGTCCCTTATAAACTATATTGTGTAAAGTGGCAATATTTCAATCCTTCGTTATCTATTTAGCATGTATAAATCATCACCCATTTTACCTTGATTAGTCATAGACGCCGAAACACTCATTATTTCTTACTAAAACCATAGGATGAATTTTGTGTCCTTAACTTGAGAAATTATTTGTTCCCAATGTAAACTTTTAACCCCTATTTCACCCCTTTTAAGTTTCATTTTTGCGACAAAATATCTTATGTCCTTCTTCAAAGTTCCATCCCTCTCTATATCAAACTTCATCGAAATTGGTTCAGCAGTTTGGGAGTGAAAACGTAACAGACAGACAGAGTTATTTCGCATTCGTAATATTAGTGTGGATTTACAATAATTACAATTAATAAATTACCTCATGTCCAGCTTCCAAAAGTCTACTGACCACACCTTGACCTAAGATGCTGTGACTCTTGGAATATATAGGGAAAAATACGAGTAATCTTAGAGCCTCACTCCATGTCGCCATGAAGATGACTACTAGTGCAATAAGCATTATAGTTCTCGACGCCATCTGAAAATAATGTTTTGTTTTTGATTTATTACTATTATTTTAATACTAGCGACTCACCCTCGTGCTCGGGTTTATCCCTAGATTGATTCCCCATACAAAGTTTCATCCACATTTTCAACCCCTTAAAGGATGATTTCCGGGATAAAAATCTTAATATAATCCTATGTCCTTCCCAGGGACTGAAACTATCTTCGTACCAAATTTCATTTAAATCGGTCCAGCAGTTTCGGAGCTTGTTCGGTACAAACAAACAACAATCTTTCCTCTTTATAATATTAGTGTAGATATAATATATTATAATTAAAAATATAACATGAAAATGATGTGTCCTGTGTATTAATAATATTATAATTGTCTGCAACGTCTTCACGTGTATGTATAACTAATGAATAATTCAAAGTGTACATAATAATGCTCAATACATTATTATGTATATATAACCAACGGTAAGTATCTCGAAAAATGATCTCGATTGTGTAATAGTCGCTTTTTAGAATTTATTTGTAGCAACCGAAATTTTGAACGTGTACGTGTTTAGTTGAAGTGGATTAGTACTTGCGTACCGCGTTCCTTCCACTTTCTCTCATATTGTCCCTTTTTCTCTGATATAGATTACCGAGGGCAGTGGTAGCCCAGTGGTATCGCGCTCGCTTGAGAAACCGAGTGAAGCGGGTTCAAATCTCGGGCCTCACATCTCTGATATTTTCATGTGCGAATCATTTCTAACATGATAACCACTTGCCTTACGGTGAAGGAAAACATCGTGAGGAAACCTGCATGTCTGAGAAAATCTAGCAAGTTTTCGAAAGACATGTGAAGTCCGCCAATCCGCACTTGGCCAGCCTTGTGGACTATGGTCTGATTCCCCTTGTATTGAAGGGAGGCCCGTGCCCAGCAGTAGGACGTTAAAAAGGGCTGAATACATAGATTACCGATCTATAAACAACTTACTTAAATTTCATTCATGAGTATAAAAATACTCATTCTGGGCCCTAAGAAAAAGGCAAACGTAGTTCGATCGAAGTTTTGAAGCACAGTATGACAGATCTTCTTTCAAGGAAAATTTTGGATGTTTATTACTTATCGTAAAAGAATTAGGTTTATATAAATAAAAACCTATTTTTTAAGGGATCACTAATATTCTTCAATAAAGAAAGGAAATGGACTATACTTGCTGTGAGAGCGGTCGCGGGTTCGACTCCCGCTGGCGTTTATTTGTGCGATGAGCACGAATGTTTGTACTCCAGTAATAGGTGTTTAAATTTATAATATGTATGTATTTCATGTTATATATGTGTAGTGTATCAACTATCTGGTATCCATAACTCAAGCCTCGTAGCTTACCATGGAACTAGATGGTGTTTTTTGTTAATGTCCCAACATAAAATTCCAACATATCTAGTTAAAACCTACGCTAGTTAATTATAATAGTTAAATAATTTGTAATCTATTAGAGGAGCAGGAAAACGCTGTAGAAGTACTAGGAATATCGGTCACGTACACACTTAACAACATAAGTAAACAATGTGCTATGAATGCATTGATGGAGTACACAAAAGTACAAACTATAAATATGTGTTATAGTAAAGTTAAGCGCACATTCGAGATTTCTATCCTCTTATATTTTTATCTATGTATACCTTTTGCCCTCTGCCCTTTCGAGTAGTTATATATTTTTGTTAGATAGCCTATGGGTTTCCTAATTAAATAGGCTGTAAAATGCTAAAAGAATTTTGAAATAGCTATGATAATTCTTGCGGTTAAAGCGTTTAAAAAATCAGAACTGAATTCAGCTTTACATTTTACTCAGACTAAATGACTTATTACGGAGCCCGCCAAAATAAATCCCAAAGTTATAAATAGTAGCGTGATTTTCTGTTTATGCTACCATTTTCGATTTGGTCATACAGATCGTATTCGATGAAATTAAATTTTAATATCTTTAGAGACTAAGTGAAAATTGATATATGCATTCAATGATGTTTTTATAACCTCATTGTATGTATTAGTTAATGTGATTAACAATTTTTGAGAATAGAATATGAGTAATAAAATATTAATATATTCTTTTTTATTTTTAAAACGTTAGTTCTTTTTTAATTTTTTTTTGCGCGGAGCCCTGATTCTTCTTCCAAAACAAAAGTAGCCTAAGTTACTCCTTACAACATCTGCTATCTGCCAGTTAAAGTCCCGTTAAAATAGATCAACCGTTTCGAAAATTAGCCGGAAGAAACAGACAGACAGTTTTAAAAATGTTTTTTTTTTTTTATTAATACCGTATATAGTTTCATTTGCATTTAGTAAAAAGCTATTAATTTTTAGCGCTCGAACTAAACTAATTGTAATAGTGTAGTTTTTTAGAAGCAAAATAATTGAAAAAATGTGTTCAAAAGATCCCATTATGTCTTGTATTCAGCCCTTTTTAACGTCCCACTACAGGGCACGGGCCTCCCTTCAGTACGAGGGGAATCAGGCCATAGTCCACCACGCTGGCCAAGTGCGGATTGGCAGACTTCACATGTCTTTCGAAAACTTGCTAGGTTTTCTCAGACATGCAGGTTTCCTCACGATGTTTTTCCTTCACCGTAAGGAAGTGGTAATCATGATAGAAATGATTCGCACATGAAAATATCAGAGGTGCGAGACCTGGGATTTGAACCCGCTTCACTCGGTTTCCCAAGCGAGCGCGTTACCACTGTTATATGTATATATATATATATATATATATATATATATATATATATATATGTGTGTGTGTGTGTGTGTGTAAACTAACAGATTTTACCTCTTTATAATTATTATAGTGTACTCGTAAAATGAGGGAAGATTTATGACACTGAAATTTCTATTGTATTTTGTAATAATAGTGTTATGTCTAGGTGGCCTTCAAATCTATTATCTTAATTAGAGAATGATATATTGTACACTAACGAATCATCCTCGCATCGCTGGGGTTCGTCCCTAGGCACATTTTAACGGTTACTATAGATTTCTCAGAGATGAAATATTTTCCCAAAGTAAAAAGTTGACCCGGATAACCAGCTATCATCATACCAAATTTAATCAAAATCAAAGACAGACAGATAGACAAAAAATCTAAAAACTATAATAGATTCGGCCTCTGAATAATAATGACTATTTCAATAAGATTTTCCAGAAAATATTTAATGTACAGATTCGACTGAGTTAGAATTTTATTATATGTAGGTATAGATTATAATTATTATAAGTATAAGAATAATTATAATATGAATAATTCTATATTTATTTATCGGACTACTATATGTCTTTGCGTAGACGTCTGCTTGTGTGTGTGTGTGTGTGTGTGTGTGTGTGTGCGTGTGTGTGTGTGTGTGTGCGTGTGCGTGTGCGTGTGCGTGTGTGTGTGTGTGTGTGTGTGTGTGTGTGTGTGTGACCTGGAGTAAGACATAGACTACATCGACATCAGGGGACGCACCCGAGCGAAGCGAGGGTAGGGTACCTACGAGTAAGTGCGTAAATATGAAAGTTAGTTGATTTCTTGACTTTCTCACAGCAGTTAATAGGTTTATGGAATATTATAGAAATTGGCTTCATATATTCCTTTCTAATAAACATTTGAATCAACAACAAAAATCAAAGGATATATTATTTCAATGCAACCTAATATGTATGTAATAAGTTTTTTTGCAGTTCTCATATGGTCATACTTTGAAAACATGACAGCTCGCGTCACTGTATTGCGAATACTTTTTTTCTATTCCAATCTGTTCGTAGTCTAGTGTGAAATTTTTTTTTACACAACTGCGCCAGAAGGAGGGTTTTGTTTTTCGAGTATATGTATGTATGCGTGCGGGCTAGTGTGCGTGCGTGCGTGCGAGTATGCGTGTGTTTATGTATGGATGCATGTATATTTCTTTGGCAAGCTCTGTAGCCTAAACGGCTTGATGGATTTTAGCTTGAGAGATGTCGTTAGATTCGTATTAATTGTGAGGGTGACACTGTGTATATAAAAATTCTAAATATTTAAATGGCTAATTTTTGACGCCACATTATAACCACAAAAAAATTGTTTCCTCAAAACCTATAGAATGGGGTATCAAAATAAAGAGTTTTATAAATGGCTTACAAAAATATATGCAACTTATATATTTAAATGTAATTTGGAAAGAGAAGTGCTAAAAAAACAACAAATAAAAAATATTATTTATAAAAACATAAAACCCGACTGCGTAAAAGTGAACTAAAAAGATGAAAACAAGTGTAGGAAAGAACATAGTATTATGCAGTCGGAGACATACACACACGCAGTTATTAGATAACATGTACATATGTATGTCTCCTACTGCATAATACTATGTTCCTTCGTCAACTGGTTTCTATCTTTTTAGTTGGCTTTTTATCAGAATTCATAAATGATTGAATAAAATTGTTTTGTCAATAGAAAGCGGAGTCGTAAGCGGAAGAAGTGTAGAAGTACCCATCTTATCACCGTTATCAGTGTGTACAATCTGCGTATTTACTTTAAGTGTTGATAATAACTAAATCAATATTTATCGATCATTATACTGATTTGAGTAACATGTGAAATAACTGAACACGGCCGTGTTTCGACACAGACAGACTACTGATTGGCACCTAGGGATAAGAAAGAGTCGAGATAAGGAGCTAGTAAATTATCTAATATATTTAAACGAGCAATTCTTGTATATTTTTGTATTTATTTATTTATACCGGCAATCTCGGAAACGGCTCTAACGATTTCGCAACAATTTGGTATTTGGGGGTTTTCGGGGGCGTAAAATCGATCTAGATTAGTTTCATGTCTGGGAAAACGCGTGTTTTCGAGTTTTCATGCGGTTTTGTTTCGTATTATTTCACGCAAAATATGGTCGATAATTTCTAACGCTCGGTCTTGAGCATCGTGGTCAAGTGGCCAAGGTGCAAGATTGATAATCATAGGTCCGGGTTCGGATCCCGATCGGATACAAAGTTTTTACTTTTGTTTTTTTTTTGTTTTTATTCAAGTTTTTAGTTTATTTTTTATCTAAAAAATACGATATAACAAAGAGCTCGGTCGCCCAGGTACTATTTATTAATTGAAAACTGAATAAATTCTAGCTGGCTAGTTTTTCGCCCAAAGAATCGTCATTGCCCTTTAGTGAGGAATGCGGCTAGCATTCTTACCACTATTCCACGCGGACATGACTTTTACAATAATAATTAATATGATTACCTACGTATATTTTTAATTTCCTTTATTATAAAAAATGTAAAAAAAAAAGAAAAAGCGCATATTCCGATAGTATTCTACAAATAAACTAAATTCATACACATTATAAATACGAAAGTAACTCGGTCTTAACTGTGTGTCCGTCTGTCCGTCTGTCTGTCTGTCTGTATGGCTGTCTCTCTTAGTATGGAGATAGTTTTTATCCCGGAATTCGTCTCTTAAGGAGGGGAAAAGTGGGTGGAAGTTTGAAGTTGAAGAATCATTAATTTCTTGAGTAAGGGATATTAGGTATACATCCTTTGTAAAACTCATAGTACCATAATGGTATAGGTATATAGTCTATCTATTCCATATTAAGCGTTAAACTATACATAGAGAAGATCCCAAGCAAATCGAGGGTGAGTCGCTAGTGTTATGATATATATAATTTCGGTAATGCTATTTTTGTTGTTATTTTAATCAATGATGTACGATCGTCATAATAATAGGAATGACCTTAATAATTTATCTACAGAAATGAATAATTAGACTAATAAAGCGTGATGTGTTCTTTGATACGCATTTATAAAAAGTAGTTGTGTCACAACGACAAATATTTTTGCAGTCGCAACGTATACCTACTATCATCTTACATATTGTTTGTCTTAATATTTCTTACATTGGTTACCTGCTTGAATCTCATTTAGAAAACATCTATACAGATATATAAAATTGAAGTGTCTGTTTGTAATGTCAAAATAACAGCTTTATACTAAATGCATATGGAATTATATACGGTACTTATAAGAGAAACACAATTTTTAAATTTTTGTCTGTCTATCTGTCTCTCTGTCTGTATGTTCCGGCTAATCTCCGAAATGGTTAGATCAATTTTAACGGGACTTGCACTAGCTCACATAATAAAGAGTAACTTAGGTTACTTTTATTTTAGAAAAAAAAATAGGGTTTTGTTAAAAAAATTAAAACGTACCTAGGGACGCATCCAAGCGAAGCGAGGGTAAGTCGCTAGTTACAAATATATTAAAACTACGTACGTAACTAGGTACGTTTCTAAGGGATAGTATGGAATAAATCGACTATATATTATATGTTATATAGCCTATAGCCTTCCTTAATAAACGGGCTGTCTACAAGCATGCAACAAGAATTTTTCAAATCGGATTAGTATTTCTTGAGATTAACGCGTTCGAACAAACAAATAAACAAACAAACTCTGCCTCTTTATAATATTTTATGTTGAAATTACACACACTTGTTTTAAGGATTAGGATTAGGATGAAAACAAAAATATAGCTTGAATAATTTGAAAATTTGGTTTTTGTACAGTTTTTTTTGAAACCAAGGCCTCGTAATAAGCATTCGTTGGCTGATTGAAATGATTTTTTGCTCGTTTACTTCAAATTACTTAGCCGTGCAATTTCTGAAAACATGTGATCATTTTTGAAGACTCTATATTAAAAAATATTTACGAAAACTAAAACATAGTATTTGGTTTATAAATATTTACACCTATAGCGTGACAAATACACAAAAATACAGCCTAATGGAATGCCTCTTTTTTTGAACGTCCAAACACAACATAAAAACATAAGAACAAGACCATAAGAAGTCCAACTTTTTTATTGCCTGCTAATAAATCAATAATTGTATTTCAAACTAGCGCTTCGCTCGGGTGCGTCCCTAGATACGATTTTGTTCACAATTTCATGGGTTTAATTTTTTGCGCGGAACCCTAATTCTATTTCTAAAATAAAAGTACTCCTTATAATATCAGGTATCTGCCAGTGGGCTACCACTGCCTCGTTGTGTGTTTTGAAGATTAGCCGGAACAAACAGACAGACTGATAGAAAAGTCCTTAAAAACCGTTCCAGTCATTTAGGAGATTAACCAGAACAAGCAGATAAATTAAAATTTGTTTTTTCTTATTAGTACCTTGTACTTCATACTTTCATATTTCGCTTCAGTAATAAGCGTACGAGTATGACAAGTATTAAATTTTATAGACACAACTAGCATTTCCCGCGGCTCCGCCCGCGTTTAGATGATCAAAATCCAAATTCTGAGGTTTTACACATTAGTATACTCTTATATTATACATTACTTTCATTGAACACTACATGATTGGTAAATAATGGCAGTGATTGACAATGCCACAAAGGACCGTTAAATTGCACTTTTTGTTTTAACAATAACATTTATGTATGTCTATACTTCTGTTTTGTTTGTTTTTTTAGTTTTTTACGATAAACTCTCAAACTATGGAATTAGTTTTAATCATTTTTACTAATAGACAGCTATTGATTAATTTAATATTTAGCTGATTATTTAAATTACATAATGACAACTTTTCTTAATGTTAATTTGTCGCTCAACAGGAATGGGTTAGCGCTAGTTAGTAATATTTTCCAAAACGATTTTCAAAAGAAAGTGTAATAAGTAAATAATTTTAAGCGAATACTTTTTATTATTTCATATGGCTCGGCTAATATGATTAAAGTCGTAAGCATTTTATTGTGTCCTTTAAGCCTTTACCTTTCAAGAAAAGGTATCAAGAAAAAGTGAAAAAGTTGAGGTATAATATTCCTTTTTAAATTTCCTAAAATACTTTTTTATAGTTTTTGAGATATGAAATATTTTTAGTTACCCTCTTTGGCAGTTTAACAGCCATAAACTTTTTTTCCATATAATGTTATAAAATAATATAAATTGAACTTATTTTTACGGCTGAAAAAATGAGTAGATATTGTGGAAACCTAACAAAACACGTAAGTAAGAAAAACTACATAGTATTTTGCTATACGAAACCTATAATGCGCGAGTTGGAAAAAACATTAACATTATTTACTAAACAATAAAAAATTACAAATATTTCATTTGAAAATTGTTTCGGCCAACAAAATATTACTAATATGTTACTAATTTATAAAGCCAAAAAGTTTGTTTTATTAAAAATTTAAATACGGGCGGGGCCACGGGTAATTTAGTAGTAATTATAATAAAGTCATAGAAAGGTATATCTGTACATTTTTTTTTTGTATCAAAACTACGTATTTAAAAACACATGGTGACATCTATTGTCAAATATCTAAATAACAAATAAATAAATTTTCATTAAAATAACGGTTTTAATGAATAAAATAGTGCTATTAATATTTCCTTTAAGATAAGTTTTTTTTAATAGTTTTAACATATATAAGTAAGTTACCTTGTTAAAATGGTAATAGTATCATCGTGCTTTTACTTTCACCAGTTTTTGTATTTTTTCTCAGGAATGAGATATTTTCCTGCGGTAAAAAGAACCCTATGTGTTGACTCGGATAACGTGCTATTACCATACCAAATTTCATAAAAATCCCTCCAGTGGTTTTTCTGTGATGCGGTCACATACAGACAGACAGAAAAAAATCTAAAAACTATAGATTCGGCCTCTATATCGCTAATAATGAATATTTCAATAAGATTTTAAGTAAAATATTAAATTTACGGAATCGGCTTAGTGACAATTTTATTATATGTATAGTTACTTATTTATAAAGCCAAAAAGTTTGCTTTACTGAAATTTTGAACACGGGCGGAGGCTCCGGATAATGTAGTAGTGATTCTAATAAAATTGTAGAAAGGTCATATCTGTACATTCATTTTTTGGGAATTAAAATTACGTATGTTAAAAACTCATGGCGACATCTATTGTCGAGTATCTAAATAACACATAAGTATATATTAATATAATAACTATTTTAATGGATAAAATAGCACTATTGATAACTTGATTTGCAAGATAAGCTATTTTTAATAGTTTTTACCATATTTAGTAAGTTACCTTGCTCAACTGTTTACAGATAGTATCATCGTGGTTTTGTTCCAACCAGTTTTTGTATTTTTTCTCAGAAATGAGATATTTTCCCGCGGTAAAAAGTATCCTATATGTTGACCCGGATAACCAGCTATCATCATACCAAATTTCATCAAAATCCCTCCAGTGGTTTTTCTGTGATGCGGTAACAGACAGACAGACAGACAGACAGACAGACAGACAGACAGACAAAAATTCTAAAAACTATAGATTCGGCCTCTGCATCGATAATAATGTCTATTTCAATAAGATTTTCCAAAAAATATTTAATGTACAGATTCGGCTTAGTTAGAATTTTATAATATGTATAGATATGCAAAATATTTTTGATGAAAATTATGGGATTTTTTGAGACAATTTTTTTTCTAAATAATTAATTATTTTAATGATTCATGTATACGACTAAATTTTGAGCATCTGATCGTTACTGTAGTTATACTAAGACCCGGTAGCTAAACATTATCCTGCCATAAAACTAAAAAAAGAGTTGTCTTGTGTAAAATCTGGTTTTTACAAATTTTTTTTAATTCACCATATTTGGAACCACTAAAAATCGTTAAAAATGTATGTGGGTTAAATCGATAGGTATTGAGGTTCTCGACCCCCATGTGCCATCCTTCTGCCTTGATTGATCCTTCAGTAATGTTATATAGAAATGTACTAAATTAAATTAATTATTATGATTAATATTTACCATTTATTAATATTTTTATTTATTTTCCAAACTACACACTAACTCACACATTATACACGATCGTCACTAAAGAAATCTGTAGTCTAACTAAAGTTTACGTACGGCTTAAAAGGCTACGAATAAGAAACAAAAAGTACAGCCCCTGAATTAAAAAAAATAAAAATTTCAACTAAACATTCATGAATACATATTTAGTTTATTATTTTAGCCCGCTTTATAACTTTTCTCATTTTCATATGATGGCTGGAAGAGATCTCTTTTAATATAAGTCTACGAATATACGTACGTGTCCACTTTGACCTTTCATATGTAGGTATTCAGTTTGTTACTCTAATTTTATTGCGTAGTAAAAAATATATTATAGTAATAAAAAAAATATTATATTTTTACCGCAATAACTGCAACTTTGTTCTTTAAAACCAACTTTTCAACTTCCGGCTGTTATTTAGACAATCTTGAATAACTCACACTCATACACTACTCGACCTTAACTCAAACCCAGGACTTAAGGATCTGCAGTCGTACATGCTAGATTCTAAACCAATGAGGCTGTTAGAAAATAATAATAAAATAATATTAATAGTATTTTTTTTTCTAAATCAAAATAATAGGGGTTAATGTATAAAATTGCCGATTTGTACTGAAAAATTGAAATTAGTTTTTTTTTTAATTTAACATATTTATTTAATCAAAATAATTACCATTATTATCTATAAATTGCTACCATCTAATAGGAAGGTCGTTTATGCCTTTGCGATAGAACTCTGGTGATCTAGATTCGACAAACTGTGTGAAAGCATTTTGTACTGCCTCCTGAGAAGAAAACTTTTTATCACGCGTTTTATCACATGTTTATTTAATGTTTATTAGCAGTCCCCTCTCCAAACGCAACATTGATATTGCGAGCTGTTTCTGCCGCGTTAGTTCCGCGTCGGAACTCATATTCAAAAATCACTCGAATTTTCGAAGTATCCATCTTTCTTGTCTAGAGTGAATATAAAAACAACTGATAATCGAATGTTGCACATTTTTTAAAAGAAGAACTACATAGGTACCATCTGAAAAAAGTTTCACTCAAAAATCTCAAACCATGAAGGTTCTATGTCAATTCGAAGTACCTATTACAATAAAACAGCAATTTCATACTTTAACCCCTATTAAAAATGTTACACCGTAACCATTTATAGGGGAATTACTTCTACCTTTTCCTCAATATGTAACTAAAATCTACAATGTGTCATCACTCATCAGAGACATTTATTTCCGCGGGGCTTGCTTTTTCCTGCATGAACTCATCTATAAATTATTATAAATAATATAGAACTAGCGAACTAGCGACTCGACCTCGCTTCGCTTAGATTATCTCTAAATACGTTTTAAAGGTTTGTATGGAATACATAGACTATATAATATATGATATATAGCCTATAGCCTTCATCAATAAACGGGCTATTTCATGGAAAAAGAATTTTTCAAATCGGATTAGTAGTTCCTGAGATTAGCGCGTTCAAACAAACTCTGCCTCTTTATAATACTAGTATAGATAAATCCTATATGTACAATTATCTGTTTGTGAGCCTTATTTTTAGTTATTTAATAATATAGGTGTAAATAATAATTTATTTCATTATTTTGAATCCTCTTGACGAGATTTGGACGAAGTGTATGGAATCAAAATATTTTTCTAAACAACTAATAGTTATGACTTACCCACAGTAAGTAAATATGAAACTATACAAGATATGGCTCGGACAAGGCCATACTCAATAACTGATAGAAGAATGAATGATGTGCGAAAAAGACAACATGTAAACATTATTGACGATACGTTTGGCTCAGTTTGTAGTGACCTTATAACTTGTTGTGCCAGCGACCACGAGTTCGAGTCCCGCTGGGGGCATCCATTTGTGTGATGAGCACGAATGTTTGTACTCCAGTCATGGGTGTTTGTATTTATAATATGTATGTATTTAAAGTTATGTGTGTAGTGTATCAACTATCTGGTATCCATAACACAAGCCTCGTAGCTTGCCATGAAACTAGATGGTGCTGTGTGTTAATGTCCCAACATATTTATTTATTATTCACGTGGTTAAATGATATGATTTCATATTATGTTATTCGTTTTCTATTATCGATTATAGAACTTAAATTTGTCCAAATTGTTAGAATAATGGGCCAGCCGATACAAATCAAAGCACACCGACTTTGAAAATATCTGGTTCTAAATGAAAACCCCCGTTTAGTTATTTTTCACTTTTCAGTGCCTGGAAGTCGGTTTTTATTTTTTAGTTTTTATTGGATATTCAAATTAATTGTTTGATCTTAAATTAAAATTTGTAAATTAAAACTGTTTACATTTATCTGGTTTTGACATCTATCGGCACTCTGAGTGTTAGCGTTAACACGTCACGTGACTATGTCGATGACGACTTACATGAATTTACTCCCCATCCAAACCTGCCTATAGAAGTTTTATTTTCAAAAATAGATAGATACACTTTATTGTACACCGCAAAAGGAATATACAAAAGAAAAAAATAAACATAAATAGTACAGAAGGCGACATTATCGCTATAAGCGATCTCTGAACTCTTCCAGGCAACTTTAGGCGGTCAGAGTAGGATATAGTACAATACATTGCCGGTTAGAAAATGAGTAATATGGATCTTTTAATCCTGATAAATGATATTTTTGGAATATTACGATCAAATACAAAAAAAAAATTATTTGATAAACATTTTATGTTTTTTTTTGATAACTTTTGAATGAAATAAAGTGACATCTAAATCACAGGATAAAACTACTCAGTCTTAAATGTTTAGATGTAGTAAGTAGAGGGCGCTTGACAAATGGACGAGTCTAGGAAATAGTTCTAAGGAATTCTTATAGAGGGCATTAAAATGAAATTTCTTAGTTAATTTTCTTTGCATAGTTCTTAGTTGATTTACACAATTAGCGACAAAAAATATCCTCACCGAATGAGCGCGCTTTTATAAATTTGAGCGCGCTTTTAATTTAAATTTGTATATGTATATTTATTACCATTACAATAATTACCTAAACACAATTGGTGATAGTTTTAAGAGAACTTTTGCATGGGATTGTGTATCTAGTACTTTTTTGATCGATGGGTTAAACATTGAAAAAAATTTGAATACCATTTTCTTCCCGATCGATTTCAGTTCAGATTTAATTATCCGATAATAATTAAGATACAGCACTAACAAGTACAATATTTTTTTTTTGCTTACAAAGCTTAATGAAATTAATAGACGATGCTTCCTACGGTGCTAAATATTTTAGTTTTAGTACTATAGTTAATAAAATTGATGAAAAAAATCAAACAAAACACCTTATAATAATACTCAGGAAAATAAAACGGTCTATTATTTTGTAATTGAAACAAGTTATACTGAATTTGTCTTCAAAATATTACACTGACTTAGGCGCCACAATGAAATTTCAAATGTAATCAAAATATACTTTATACAATTTGATTTCTTCAAGCATTTTTGAACTGTTAATTTTTTACATTTTTAATATTGCTATAAGTTAAAAGGAAAATGGAAAATAGAAAAACATAGTAATTGTTGTATTGTTTTATTTTTCACCTTCATACTTTACGTTATTTATAGTTTTTTAATACACTGAGCATTGAGCAATAATATGTATATTTTATGTTAGTCGCCTTCGTTAAAATAACATTAAATCAGGGGAGTTGAACAAGATGTCATTCTACAATGGCTGAATAGTTTAAATATGAATGATGTATTGTCCGAGCCCGTGTTTTGAAAAAAATAAAGAAAAAACTGAAATTTGAGTGTTTAACACAAAATATTTAATCGATTTACTAATAAAAATTAAACTAGCTTTTACCGACACCGAACATTATGATAATCTTCAAAGGTTTCGAATATATGGATCGTACCTCTTTCAATAATATCTATTGACGATATTTTAGTTAATATCTATATTTACATGTATATAAAGTTGTAATGTTTGTTTGTTTGAACAATTTAATCTCTGGAACTACAAATATTATTTGATTTATGGTTAAAGGCTTTTTAACATCATGCTATGATCCTGAAAAGTGAACATAGCCACATGCAAACGCTAGTATAAAACTTCACATTTAGCATATCTTACTATACGAAAACAAATAATTTTTAGAACACTTTTTTTTTAACTTGACCAAGAAACCCATGGATGTTGGCCTAAAATCGCGCGACAATACCTCATCAATAATCAATAATTATTTACTTTTTTAAAGTAAACTATAAAAAGAACAATTTATTTTTAATAGCACCGCTAATTTATTTTTTTACTACTCAATGTTTTCTTCTTACACAACCAACTACAAATAAATCTTAATAAATATTTGACACTTATAATTATAACTATTAATACCGCGATAAGGTCTAAATACAATTTCTGGTACCAGGGCATCAGAAATGCTGGAGAGCGTAAATGAAGAGCACCTCCTGTCTTCACTACATGCTCCACCCAATGCACCAGGTCTTTGCTTGGATGGACAGACCTATCATGGTAAATCTTACTCAGTTCTTTTACCTTCTTTTTGTACCTGAAATCACGATCATATAACTTCTTCTTATTTGAGGACACCTTTGGCTCAGTTTTTAGTGACTCTACTTGCTGTGTCAGCGGTCGCTAGGGGCAATGTGTGATGAGCACGAACGTTTGTAATCCATCCATGGGTGTTTATATTTATAATATGTATGTATTTAAAGTTATATTATATGGGTAATGTATCAACTATCTGGTATCTATAACACAAGCCTCGTAGCTTACCATGGAACTAGATGGTGCTGTGTGTTAACGTTCCAACATATTTATTATTTTATTTATTATTTCTATTTTGACTCTGACCTTAACAATTTAAATTTAAAACATTGGAACTAGTATTAAGTTAATATAATTTTTTTCTGGAGCTGGGCGTTATTGGCTACAACACAGTTTTCAACTAATACAGTCTTTATCGTACAATCTATAACGTAACTTTTAAGTTTGGTCCAAAAAAGATGTTTTTTTAATCCTTTTATTTTTCTGTACATTTAAAAGAGAAATCTGCAATGTATAACAAGGAACTTCTGGGTAAGATGAAATTTTGTGGATACGCAAAGGATAATCCGTAGTGGATACTTTCCTTCCAAAAGATGGACACAGAATTTGTAACTGTTCATTTCATTTCCACTAGCAAATTAAAATACGTGTTAGGTAACAGTATCAGAGACGAGCGCTTGTTTGAATCAAACTTTGACCTTTATCGTGAAGTGTAATTTTAGTTAAGTATCACAGAGTAATCATCTTAAGAAATGATAGATTCAGTAAAGATTTTTGGAAATTCAATCCCAAGAAATGAATGCATAAATTATAACGATAAAGACAAGCGATAAAATAATAAAAATATTTTAGTAAGGCATTCGAAATGCGAGAACAAAAATAAATCCGCGAAAAAATCCGAAAAGATAGTTTTATTTAAAATAATATGTGTTAAGATAACTCCTATCAGTGAAATGTACTTGACTTGGATTATTAGAAATCCTCTTAATAAGAAGATTCATTGGTTAGAATTTCGTTTATCGTACATCTTGAATATATTCAGCCCTTTTTTACATCCCACTGCTGAGCACGGGCCTCCCTTCAATACGAGGGGGATCAGGGCATAGTCCACCACGTTGGCCAAATGCGAGTTGGCAGACTTCACATGTCTTTCGAAAACTTGCTAGGTTCTCTCAGACATTCAGATTTCCTCACGATGTTTTCCTTCACCGTAAGGCAAGTGGTAATCAAGTTAGAAATTATTCACACATAAAAATATCAGATATGCGAGATCCGCGATTAGAACCCGCTTCACTCGGTTTCCCAAGCGAACGCGTTACCACTGGGCTACCACTGCATATACATACATCCTAATTAGAATATTGGAATCGTTTTCAATACATAGTGTTAACAAATACATAGTGTTAAAATATCTGCTATGAAATTATTATATCTGCATTGACTAGCTTGGAAGTAGTTAGTGTATTCGATTTTTGCGCCCGGTTGAAGTTTCGATTTCCTTTGGTGTTTGATTAACTTTTATTGATAATAATTTGATAGATCCATAGAATTTTTCAAACCACTTTTTTATCAAATTATCAAGTAAGGGAGGGACATTTTATTATCATCGGTATATTATAGTATATTATGTGAAGTATAACACTTTATAATTCAATGTCAATACTGCACTTACATACTCGTAATAAGCGCCATTTAATTTAAAGCACATCGAAGAAATAATGTATCTAACAACCTAGTACTTGTAAGCAATTTGAATTTTATCATTATTTATTACTCATACTATTATAATTGGCTATTTAAATATAGAAATACGAGCGTTTCCTTGCGTTTCCGCAATTATTATATGTATATTATGGAGTTCAATTATGTTTAATTATGTATATGTACTATATTTTAAAAAATATAGCCTAAATGCTACTCTGATGATCTGATGATTTGATGATCTATATTACTTTAAAATATCATCAAAATCCGTTTAATAGTTCTTGCGTGAAAGAGCATCCATCCTCACAAACTTTCATGTTTATTAGTAGGACCACAGATCACATAATACTACACTAAGTAGAATTAAAATCGTTTACTTCGAAACAATTTGTTTTTGTTTTAATTTGATAAGTTAATTTACTCTTAAAGAAATTGCTTCGTAACAAAAATCTATATAAAAAAAATAACTTACTTAGGATCAGCAATGATTTCTTCAATAGCAATCTTCAAATCCCCAGTCATCTTGTAAGATAAATCTACTTTCTTTGCGTATCCTTTCTTTACTCCCCTAGCTATGTTTACAAATTGGTCCCCAAAAACAGGAATACCGATAACAGGCACTCCATAGTGTATAGTTTCAGTTGTCGAGAGAAGGCCTCCATGAGTGATGAAAAGGACACAGTTTTTGTGAGCTGCAATTTATTATTATTTTTTAAATCTACATAAAAATATAATAAAAACAAAAAGATTTATAAATTCAAATTCAAATTCAAAATATTTTATTCAGCATTAAATTATTACAATTTTTCACTGAACGTCATGAGTCTACTACCAGTTCGGAAAGAAGAAGCCTCAGACCTGAGAAGAACTGGCGAAAGAAACTCAGCAAATGTTAATTAAGTTAAAGCTTCATCTTATTATTTCTTTAAACTGTAATAAGCGAGTGAACATGCATGCGAGGAATACTACCCTACCGTCATACAGTTAAACTAGTACGAAGGGTAGTGTTGACTTAAACATTGTTAGCTTAACTTTTAAATACTTGTTTATAAAGTGCTGTATATTGTACAATAAGCTGTTGATGTAAAAATAAATAATATTTATTCATTGAATTATCCGTAACTATGAGTTTTTATGGGAAATAAATGGTACTAGCTTTTTTCTGTCTTTCTCTTCTCTCTTTAGAATTTGTATTTAGTATCAGTGATTTTATCTATAATTGAACTAACTCTCTATGTTCATTTCATACAAATGAAAACATGTAAGATGTTACACAGAGTATTTTGTTATTATATGAATCTAATTTAATTCACTACTTGTATTTGTGTCTATCTATTATCAAATGTGTGTAACACCCGTAATTAAGCCAGCACTTAGAATTTATTATTTATTGTAATTATATTATTATGCTTTTGTTAGTGTGTCTTGTTGGTGTTAAATAAATAAATAAATAATTATTATAACAGTACAAAAAATCTGAATTAATTTTGACAAAAGAATGTACCTAAAATACTTTGTTGTGGAGCCCATTTTAGGATATGAACATTGCTAGGTAAATTTGGTAGGTCATCTTCAAATTTCCACAAAACAGTTTGTTTTAATTCGCCAAACATTTTCAAAAAGTCTCGCCTCAGTTCTTCAGGGAAGTGTTTGCTGCGTAAGTTTGATCCCATGCTGAAGTAGATTACACCATGTTTTGCGTTATCCATTATTTTTTTTAAATCCTAAGAAAAAATATAAGTAATTGAAATTATGTTTACAACAATAGACTTTCGCAACCTATTTTCTAGTATAGGTTTTTTGCGAGTAAGAAACCTCAATGAAAGCGTAACATAAAAAGTAATGGTCGTCGGAATTCCGATATGTGTGTAGCTTGACTTTTTAAAACATTTCGGTTATACGCTGACATAATTCATTATTTATTGTAAATTCCACAAATATGTGCGCTAACATAATGTATTATTTATTTCATTTTACTCTAAAAGTTTAATGGGATGACAATTCGACACGATTGGTGACAGATCAGGCGCAGAATCGAAGCACGGGGCCACAAACTTCGTAACTCCGAGCTGTTCCGAAATATATTTGGCTTAATCTGAGATTCGAAACCAGGACTTCGGAAAGTGCACCTATACATGCTATCCACTAGACCAACAAGGCAGTTCTTTCTTAAAAAAGATATCTTACAGGCAAAAAAGAAAAAGTATGGTGCAAAAACCAACATAGAGGATATAAGTAGTTTTCTATAATACTTGAACTATATTGTAATATAAATAATCTTACCTCAGGTAAAGGTTTAACAGCAGTATCAATATGAAAGCCTCCTACAGGTATAAAGTTCGGTGGCAAACGTGTTGCACTTCCCATTGATACATGAGAGTTACTTAAAACTAATGAAGCATTGTATTTCAATGCCTCTAATGTTGGAACAGGAAGTCCTCGATTACGAATGTGCGGTACAAATAGTTTCTCGTAAATGTCATTTTCTAACCCAGAAACGTAACTGAAAAAAATACACATTTCTTTTATTAATTAACTAACGAACATACATAATACAAGATCTTAGTTCACACTTATTCCACTTCACACTTTGCTATTTCCGACACCTAAGGGTTGCTTGGAAGAAATCGCTGTTTTAGCGATAATGCCGCCTCTTGTGCACTTCCTGTCATTGTATTGTTTTTGTTTTCTTTTTTGTGTGTAATATAGAGTTTTTATTATTATCATTAATTGTTAAACATTAAATCTTTTTCATACAGTTATCACTTAGGAAGGTCACCTTATTTGGGATCTCAGACTACAATTTAGTCTGGTCCTTCAGTAACAAAACGTATAATTTATGAACAAAAGAAAAATTGAAATGAAGTGGTTTGTGGAATTTTAAGATGTATCTGCTTGATTTTAATTACGATTTACTTTTAAATAAGTAAATCCTACTTTATATTGACGCACTTGAAAACAAGCAAATATATTTTATATATTTAAACATCTCCATTTTTATTACTACTTAGATATATAATTTATTTCATTCTAAATCTGTAGGTCTATTCTGTAACAGTCTTTTCGCAATTCGACAGCTGAATCCGCGTGTATACTTCATACTATTTTAAGCATCATCGCGAATTCAGCTGTCGTATTACATAATAGTTCTTAGAAAATAGTATGTTACTTATCCTGTAATGAGTATGAATACTTTCATTAATAAAACTATGGGAGGCAACGCTATCCTTTAGTATGTAGAAATACCTATACTTCGTTCTTTGCAAATTACTAGGCATTACACGTGGCTTTCCTCGTGTGGATAACAATATAAAATATATTACCTAGATTTAAGCATATCTTATTAGTAAATAAATCCAAATTATATTGGAAGAATATACGACAGTTAAACATCATTTAAACCTTAATTGAAAATAGTTAACTAGGCAAGTTTATACATTTATTCTGCTTCTTTAGTATAGATTTCTCAGAAATGAGATATTTTCAAGCAGTAAAAAGTTTCTCATATGTCGGCCCGAATCCAATTCAAAAAGAAAATCGGTCCAGTCGTTTTCTTGTGATGCATTCCCAGACACACAGACAGACAAAAATTCTATATTTAATGTTTAGATTCGACTCAGTTAGAATTTCATTATAAGTATAGATTAATTATATTATAATACTTACAACACCTGTAGAAGTTTTTCGGCAATAACTAAACTAAGTTCTACTACACGTTCCTTAAATGAAAGGGGAGGAAATCCGTTGGATGTGATATCAACATTGTACGCTGGGTTAGGTATTTCATCGACTAACTGTAAAATCATCCAATGAGGTTCTACTGTCGAAAACCAAATAAATGGACAGTTGAAAACTCCAGCAAATCTGAAATATAATGAATTTTTATTTGTATTTTAAACACTAGCGACTCACCCTCGCTTCGCTTCGGGGTCGTCCCTAGACAAAAACAAATCTGTCCCACGGGAACTGTACATTTTTCCGGGATAATATATAGCCTATAGCCTTCCTAAGTTACTGGCTATCTAATACAAAAAAGAATTTTCCAAATCGGATTAGTAGTTTCTGAGATTAGCGCGTTCAACCAAACAAACAAACAAACTAAACAACAAACGGTCCAAAATCGAGTTATACCTACGCGTCTCGCGTTCGGTATACACTTGGTAGACAATCGTAAAGGGCTGCCAGATCGTATAATTGGATATGAAAATTATATAAGATGGTTATGTTATGTAACTTTTATAATTGGATACAAAAATAAACATTTTATTTCTCCCGTAACTTCGCTAATGTCAAACAAAAAAGGTATCGAGACATCGTATGTTTTAAAAATAAAAATTAATTAATTAAAAATAAAAATTAAAGTATTTTTAATTAAACTGTTTATCCGAATGCGGATTTTTTATACTATTAAATTTAACAATAAAGTTTTTCGTACGTCTCAGTCGAGGCGCAAATATTTTTCAATCAACAATAAAATAAAATAATTCGATACGACCGGTGAAAGTATAGCCGGAGGATCGGTGGCATTACGTGCTCTCCGAGGCAAGGGGTGAAAAACTGTTCATTTCTTGACTGGGCTCTTGCCGAGAATTTCTTGACAAAAAACCCCAGTTTTTTTTTGATGACGCTGCCGGCCGTTAACGGGCAGGGTACTCTGAGACTCTTACTCACTAAAACCCACAGCGGAACCAGTCACCGCAATGCAATGGGGCGTTGCAGGATCAAACGGCCCTGCGGAAAACATTGTATCTGACCAGGATTCGAAATCTGGGATAGTCAACCACGACGACCACGACTCTTTGACAAAAATAAAAAAAACGAGGCAGTTATTTAAATAAATATGCATGCACACCAAAACCCTCTGTTTGTACCGTGTTTTGATTAATTTTACTAAATATAACGCATAACGTAGTAGGAATATAGAGTCAAATACCAGTTGTAAATAGGCATTATTGTTTTTTTGGGGGGATCGCATCCGCAACCGCCAGTAGAGGCCAGCATCAAGACCACTTCTGTCAAGGCTAAAAAATCTTATAATTGGTTAGACATAACTATGATGGTGTTTTTTTTTAGTACAAATAAATAAAATACAAAAACATGTTTGCATAATCCACTACCATAATATCAAATACACGCTACGTTCTTATTACGCCGCAATTATTGTCACATTGCTATTATCACAGATCATAATTATTATATCTATTATGAAATATGTGGAATTTTGTATATATTATAAACGTAAAAAATGTGTGTAATTGCATAGCTAAGATATTGATGTGGAATTCCAATACCTCACGGGATAAATTAAATCAATGAATTAAAAAAAATGAATCATAAGAAAATAAGGCAAAAAGAATCATTGGTAAAGATCTAAACTAAATAACTGATTGTGGGAAACTTTTAAACAAATTTTGTTTAGAATAATGTTATCTACATATACTAATATTTTAAAGCTGAAGAGTTTGTTTGTTTGTTTGTTTGGTTGAACGCGCTAATCTTAGGAACTACTAATCCGATTTAAAAAAAATCTTTTTGCATTAGATAGCCCGTCAACTAAAGAAGGCTATAGGCTATATATCATCTCGGAAAAATGTACGGTTCCCGAGGGATAGATTTGTTTTTGTCTCGGAACGAACCCGAAGCGAAGCGAGAGTGAGTCGCTAGTCTAAGGCAAAGATAACACATTTCAGAACCTTGTTCTTCTCTGGTAATTATCACCCAATTTTTTTGCTTAGGAGCCATTGACGAATTTTAGTGTTATTAATAAAAAATGGGTAACATTTTTTTTGTATACTTAGGTTAATTCTGTTTATATTTTTTTCTTCTTTTCCATCTTACTTATATTATAAATGTCAAAGTTTAAATGTTTGGATGTTTGGATGGATGTTTGTTATTCAATCACGCCAGAACGGTTGAACGGTTCTGGATGAAATTTAGCACAGAGATAGATTATAGTCTGGAAAAACACATAGGCTACTTTTATTCCAGAAAAATGTACGGTTCCCTAACGGGAACGATATTACGAAATACGATATATATTTTAGTTACCGGTAACCCGGTAAATAAAATATATCTTTAATGTATTGGTAACTAACTTTGTTTGGGATATATTCAGAAGTTTGAGTGTACATAATATATAATATAGTATTTAAGTGTATAAAATATAACATAAAAAACAATTTTAATATTAAGAAACAACAAGTCTGGTCATGTGCATCATTTAACGAATTGACAAGAAAAGATTTTCAAAGTAAGATATTTTATTTGGTTTAGAATACACGCCAAAATCAAGCATCTGTAACACCCCTTTCATACATCTCCTGTTCCTTTATTTCTTTAAAACTACTCGTAATAAGATGATTAAATCTTAATATATAAAATTCCCGTGTCATGATGTTGCTCCGCGATAAACGCCGAAACTACTTATCCGATCTTAGCGTATTTGTTTTATTGTGTGACTAACGACTCACCCTCGCTTCGCTTCGGGTTCGTCCCTAGACAAAAACAAATCTATCCTATGGGAACCGTACATTTTTCCGGGATGATATATAGCTTATAGCCTTCCTCAGTTAACGGGCTATCCAATGCAAAAAGAATTTTTCAAATCGGATTAGTAGTTCCTGAGATTAGCGCGTTCAACCAAACAAACAAACAAACAAACAAACTCTTCAGCTTTATAATGTTAGTATAGATTTGTTCCAACTTAACCCGTCGAGAGGCACGCCGGTGTGCCAGTTAACAATTAATTTCTTAGAAATTAACCGGGAGGTAATAAAAGTCTATTAAGTTATTTATAATATGTATGTATATAAAGTTATATATGTGTAGTGTATCAACTATCTGGTATCCATAACACAAGCCTCGTAGCTTACCATGGAACTAGATAGTGCTGTGTGCTAATGTCTCAAGATATTATTATAAAAAAAAAGATAGGATAGTTTTTATCCCGTTTTTTTTTTTGCAAAATTAACGATTTTCATATGTATGCCAGAGAATCGCGTAATTGGGTCTGCTAGTGTAGCATAATTAATTATCTACTACTAATAATAACTTATATAAATAAATAATAGTAATAATAAAATTTTTAGAATAAAACTATTTTTTATATTTAAATTTAATATCGAGCGCTGAGTTATCAAATTCATGTTTGACCTACACTTGATGGCCCTTGATAAGTTATTGACCGACTTCAAAAGAGGAGACAATAACATAATTCGTTTGTCTTTTTTGTGGTATCTATGATATACGATATTTTCGGCAAATCGCCTATTTTTTTAATAGCTTAGGTTTTAAATAATTTTGGTATTACTTAATAGGTATACCTACTTTTTTAGTTTTCAACAAAATTAAAGGCATCAATAAATGTTCTCGTATTAAAATATATTATTTTGTTTGTGGAATATATTTTATCTCTAAATCAAATTAACATTGAACAGTATTGACTTTACAATTCACACACTTATAGTCTATTTTTTCTTACGTGTCTTAAATAGTAAACAAATATGGCGTACAGGTGACCAGAGATAATTCATAGAGATGTGCATGACGAATGAATGACTGAACTTAATGGTTTTTAATTTTTATGCAGTGAACGTAAAGTATTGGGTAGAAATAATACGACAAGTTATTTTAATAATTTTATTAGTCTGATTCCGATGATAAATTACTCGACTCTTCTGATATATGTATTATAAAATTAGGGGTCGGTGTATCTGTTGCAGCATCTATTAAGCCGTCAAGCTGCAACATTTTGTCTTTTTCTTTTTTCACATGTTCAATACAATTTATCCAAGACGCCGTACCAATTTTTCTTAATCCTTCTCTGACTAGCTCCTTGACTTCAGCCATTTTAAAACTTTTATTATTTTTTCCTACATGTGATTTTAATTGTGCCCATATTAATTCTATTGGATTTAATTCACAATGATACGGCGGAAGGCGCAGAACAATTATATTTTTATGAGCGGCCATTTCATCAATAACTTTTTTATTATAATTGTCTTTATTAAATTTTAATAAAAGTTGTCAAAATGTCACTTGTCTATTTTAAAATCAATGACGTGAAAGTTTTTTTAAGATTTTTTTGGCCTTAATATAAACTCATTTTTAAAACTTTAACCTAAAAAAGCAAAAAGCGGTCGGAAGTCCCTCACTCCGTTTTAATAAACTGTGCAATAAGATACGAAATAATAATAATTACAATAACAAATAAATAATAAGTATAAATTCATTAAAAGCAATTAAAAATCTTCTATATTCTACAGAAGACATTACTATTTTTAAGCCTAATAACAATTTGAACAAAATATCGTACTTTGTAATTTAAAGATATTGTTATTTTTAATAAGTTCAGTTTTCACTCTCGATAATTCATTCTAAATGTACATCTCTATAATTCAAAGACAAAGTAGCGTATCGAAACGTCAAAATGTTGTGTTCATATTTTTTCTGTGGAAGTTGGTTCTGTCAATATTTCAATTTTAGCAAAAATAATGTGTTTAAATCAATAATTAACAGCTTTTATTAGTGTAATTCGTAGCGTGTGTGTTTCTGAAATAGTTATAAACGATAAAACCAAATCTAAAATGTATGATTGTCCGAAAACAAGTGATTTTCGTTCATGGTAGTGTTTGTTTACCAATTAGGACACGTAAGAAAAAATGGACTATAGATTTTACAAACATAATTTGACAAATGCTTATATTTTTAACTGGCTTTTGTTCGGGACTTTACTTGTGGCTGTCTTATTTATTTTACTGCCTCGGTGGTTTAGTGGTTAGCATGTACGGCTGCACACCCGGAGGTCCTGGGTTCGAGTCCCGGGTCGGGCCAAGTTTAGTTATTGAGTCTTTCTGTCTAGTAAGCCTCAGTAGCAGCCCGGAGTTGGGAAGTTGGCGGTGTTTCATCCCCGTGCCTCGGAGAGCACGTAAAGCCGTCGGTCCTGCGCCTCAACTCTCACCGGTCGTGTTGAGTAGTCGTCCCACCGGAGTATGAGAGTGACAGGAATAGAGAGTGCACTCGTGTTTGCGCGTACATGCGCTGCACTATAATATCTTCTGCGCAGTTGGCTAGTCTCAATGAGATTGGCCGCCGTGGCCGGAATCGGTCAGGAGGACATCAATCATTTATTTTATTCGAAACTACTCTTCTCGTTTACTTATAACACATCATTTTTATTCACACAATAAAACTAGCCTAAGTTTCTTCTTATAACATTAGCTCCAGCCGTTACGGAGATTAGTCGGAACAGATAGACAAAAATCATTTGGCCATTACGACAGACACTTATATGTATAGACTAGCGACTCACCCTGGCTTCGCTCGGGTTCGTCCCTAGGTTGCTTTCCAAAACAAAATTAATTAATTAATTTGGTTTTTTTTCGTGGGACCCTGTTTATTTTTGTAAAATAAAAGTAGCCTAAGTTACTCCTTATTACATCAGTTATCTGCCACTGAAAGTCCCGTCAAAATCGGTCCAGCCATTTTAGAGATTAACCGGAACAAACAGACAGACAGACAGACAAAAATTGTAAAAAAAGTTGTTTTGGTATAATATGTACCGTGTATACATCCATATGCATTTAATAAAAAGCGGTTATTTTAATATTACGAACAGTCACTCCAATTTTATTTATCTGTATAGATATTGTATAGATTTATAAAGTACCGCAGCAAGGTCATATAAAATTGTTTTGATGGACATGAGAAGCAATCATGCGGATTTAAAGTATATGATTATTTTTACATTATATTTTTTATTTCCTACGTTTATCACGTAAGTGTACGTGTGTATATGTCCTTGTATATTTGTCAGTATATTTTTCAGAAACTATTGGCTTAATTATATTTTAAAGCTGTGGAATAAAAATCTGTTTAGTAAATTAATACCTACTTTCTTAGATTTTCGTAAATATTTGACATTTTAAATAAAACTATCTTTTCGGATTATTTCGCGGATTTATTTTGATTTTTGGTTTCCGAAAAATCATTTTATAGAATTGTAGGTAGGCACTGTCTGTAATAAGTATATAATGCGTTTGAGACGTCTAATACCTTAGTCTGTCCCGTGACCATTATTTTTGTTTGCAATTAAAGCCAAGTAATCGATATAAATTTAAAGTCAATGATATTATAAATGTGAAAGTTTACTACCAGAAGTTATCACTGCCTTGCAATTTTTTCACTAGGCAAGATTGCTGGCCCCTACTGAGCCTCCACCACCATGACGAGTTAAACAAGACAGATTATATCTTGGATTAACACATAGGCTAGAAGGTTACGCCGCGGTGTAAAATTAGTAAAATATAATAGTTACCCAGCATAGACTTCATTAAACATCCATTCAACGATAACTAGATCAAACTTTTGGGATTTGTCGCTCAGTAATCGTTGGACTTTCGGATTTTCTATTGTAGATTTACTCAATTCCATCAACAGGGGGATGAAGTTAAAGAATTCATTCCCACCAGAACTCTCCATTTTTGTTTTGATATTGAGGGCACCTAAAATATAAGTTAAATTTTATAGTCACTGTTTTTGACTTCCAATATTATCATAACTTATATATAGGCTTAATGTTTATACGTTCTCAATACTTGGTTATACAAAATCTTACCCTGATTGGTTTCAAATATAATATACTACTTTTCCAACTTCTGTGTCAATGTTAGATTGTGTACAGGTACATTGTATACCAAGTGTTATGTGTTTATCTACTTAACACTCATCTCTTTTTTTTCTCTATACTCATCTCTTTCGCCTGAATTCATTTATTATTATATTTATATTTATTTTATTTACTATTATTATTTACTTATTTATTTTTCACCAAATTAAGTAATCTATCTATACATATAATACAACTGTAGAGGTCAAGTGTCTGTACATAGAAAAAAAAATACAAAAAATCGAGTCAAGGAGATATAAGAAGAGAAATAGAACAAATCCAGTTTTTTTTCAAATTTTTTGTTTCTCTGTCTATTTGTCTGTTTGTACGGGCTAATCTCCGAAAGTGTTTAACCGATTTAAATTAAATTTTACGTTGTGATACCTTATATCCCCGATTAACATTTTAGATACTTTTCATTCCAGAAAATTAAAGAGTTCCCGTGGGATAGTTAAAAAACTATAGTACCTTACACAGCTTAGTACACAAAAAATACTGTTATAAATGTAAAAGTAATATAGTTCAAAACCAATTTGACAATTAGTTCCTTTTAAATGCAACCAAAGGAAACCAAAGCGTTTATAACGTTCGTTTTTTGTAGTCTGTTCTTAAAATCGGTTCGTACGTTTGGGCGTTACGATGCCACAGATAGATATACAGATACACACATTTAACTTATAACACCCCTCTTTTTGCATCGGGGGTTAAAACATACGTAAGATAAGATGATAAAGTGTATTAAAAAAAACTTTACCATCCTCAAGAATCTTTGCATTTTCTGTAACATCAACAATAGTGACTCCAGGTTGTGACTTGCTGGGTAGTACTCCTGTAATGTACGTTACCTAAAAAATAATATTGTTATTTGTTTTATTATATAAAGAAAGAAAAAATAACTATAAAAACTTACTCTATGTATACGTTAGCTAGAAATTTAAGAATTTTTACAATTGTTTGGGATGTTCTTAAATATTCCACAACATTCCAGAATGTTCCAGAATATTCTCGAATGCTCTTGAATGTTCTGAACTATTCAAAAACACGTCATTTAGGTAAAAACCTTCGGGAACCTTCTTTATGGATGGGAGATAGAGAGCTACCACACCATATAACTCCCTTGATCGTACCGGGACTCGTTTCTGAGTTTTAGAGGCACGCACATTGTACACTTTCTTTTAGTATATATATTAATATTGATTACATACTCCATATGTGGTTGAAGATTCATGAATCACCCATTCATACATTTATTTATTTTCAAGTTTCAGACCTTAGGATATCAAGATCTACACGTTAGACATTAGTTTAAAATTCGTGTTTAATATAATATTTGTTGCTTTAACAACACCTCCTGCTTAATTTCTAAGAAATTAATTGTTAACTGGACCACCGGTGGCTCGGCGGTCGTTGATAGGTTAATATTAGTACCTGGCGACGAGGTTCGCTTGGAGTTTTTTTTTGTTATGTCGTATTTTTTAGATAAAAAGAATTAAAAACTTGAATAAATACTAAAAAAAAAGTAAAACTTTGTATCCGATCAAGATTCGATCTCATACACACTTGTTGATTTGTTAATCTTGCACCTTGGTCGCTTGACCACGGTGCTTATGCGTGAGTGTAAGAAATTATCGAGCATATTCTGCGTTTTCCCGGACATGAGACTAATCTAGATCGATTTTTCGCCCCGGAAAGCCCCCACACACCAAATTTCAGCGAAATCGTTAGAGCCGTTTCCGAGTTCGCTGATATAAATAAATAAAAATATAAAGATATAATTGTACAAGAATTTCTCGTTTAAATATATTATTAGATAGAACCTGGCGACCGAGCTTCGCTCGGTGTTCTTTTTTGCTATATCATATTTTTTAGATTAAAAAAAAACTAAAAACTTGGATAAATACAAAAAAAAAAAGTAGAACTTTGTATCCAATATCCAATATAATCCATATAATGTTAATCTTGCACCTTGGTCGCTTGACCACGATGCTTATGCCTGAGTGTAAGAAATACGAACATAAATATCGAACATATTCTGCGTAGAATAATGCAAAAGAAAACCGCATGAAAACTCGAAAACACGCGTTTTCCCAGACATGAGACTAATCTAGATCGATTTTTCGCCCCGGAAAGCCCCCACACACCAAATTTCAGCGAAATCACTAGAGCCGTTTCCGAGATCGCTGATATAAATAAATAAAAATATAAAGATATAAATATACAAGAATTTCTCGTTTAAATATATTATTAGATATGTATACATTAAATTAAAATAAAAAAAAGAAAAAAACTACTTAAAAGTAGTAATAATCTTCTTATGTAATACATAAGTAACTTCTAAAGTAATATTATTTATCTAGTAATTTTCCTTTATCATCATACTAGCAACTTGTCCTCACTTCGCTCGAATGCGTCCCTTGGTACGTTTTAAATAGATAAGAATAGTGTTTCCGGGTTTACTTTAGAAGATAGACATAATACGTATATATTGCGGATTTGTTCTGTAAGCTTATTTTATGGCTATTTAAGACCTACAATTTTCTAGTACATTGTTTTGATGTATCTGCTAAGGTAAAGCTAGTGTTAGGCATGTGAATTACTAAGGACGACTCGACAAAACCAGTTATGTGTTTTCCCGTGGGAATAAAAGATTTTCCTGTAATAAAAGGTATTCTAAATATTGATCCGAGTAATAAGTTATCACTGCACAAAGTTTTGTTAGAATCCGTTCAATACTTTTTGCGTAAAATGCACACAGATATTATAGAAAGAAATAGACAAAAAGTTCAATCAGTCAGTTAGTCTATCAAATTCAGTCATTGCTTTTAAAGAATATTTCACGTACAGATTTTTCTGTTACTATTTAACCGACTTCCAAAAAGAAGGAAGTAACAAAATATTTGTTAATTCCGATTTATTAGTAAATATTTTTAAAAATGACATTTACAATTTACTAGCGACTCACCCTCGCTTCGCATCAGGTTCGTCCCTAGACGGAAACAAGTCTATCCCACGGGAACCGTGCATTTTTTCGGGATAAAAGTGGATGTGCTATTTCAGACTTTAATCTATCTCTGTACCAAATTTCATTTAGATCCGTTCAGCCGTTATGCCGTGAAAGAGTAATAAAAATATCCATCCATCCATCTATCCTCATAAACTTTCACATTTATAATTTTAGTATTGATAAATTATATGAGAAATAATAATAAATATAAGCATTAATAATAATCTTACCTCATGGCCAGCTTTTGATAAAAGGTTAACTATACCCTCCCCTAGAATACCATGGCTTCTCCCTGGTAATGGGCTTAGAACTAGTATTTTATAACCAGTAATGCATAGAAAATATTGCACAATCACCAAAATACTTAACCATTTAACCATTTTCTGCAAAAAAAATAAAAGATTTTTTTTAAATTAAGTTTGGATGGCAGTAAAAACGCTATGACATAATTATACTATTACTAGCGACTCAACCTCGCTTCGCTCAGGTTCGTCCCTAGTTCGATTCTTCATACAAACTATCATCCCCATTTTCACCCCCTGAAGGGATGATTTTCGGGATAAAAAGTATCCTACGTCCTTCCCAGGGTCTCAAACTATCTTCTTATCAAATTGCGTCTAAATCGGTTTTGTAGATCCAGAGATTACCCCCTACAACGTCACAAAATCACAAACTCACAAACTTTACCTCTTTGTAATATAATAGTATAGATAATTTATAAGCATCTTTTTACTTATTAGTTGAAGCGTTTTAAAAAAAGTGACACGAACATTTTTGTATGGTAATTAATCTATATATAAATAAAATGCTTTGTCCTGACTGACTGATCGATCAACGCACAGCCTAAACCGCTGGTCGTAGACACTTGAAATTTAGAAGATATATTCCTTATACAATGTAGGCATCCGCTAAGAAAGGATTTTTCTAAATTCATCCCCTAAGGGGGTAAAATAAGGGATACAAGATTGTATGAAACTCTGTAATTCTTAACGCGAAATACACGGTAAGTGGTATTTAACTTTAAGATGAAAAATAAGAAATAAATGTATTAGATTTTTTTCTAAATTCATCCCTTAAAAGGGTAAAAGGGGATGATAAAGTTTATATGGGCAAACAATTATTTATGATCAGAATTACTTGAAACTTGGTATTAATGCTCTTCAATACATTTAAATAAATATGTATTTTAGCATTTTTTGAAATTCATCCCATAAGGCTGTCAAATAGGGGATGAAAGTTTGTATGAAACTCTGTAATTGATGCACGGAAAATAGTATTTACCTTTAAAATGAAGACTAAATCAATACAGATACCATTTTTTTTTCGAAATTTATCCCTTAAAATGGTAAAAGGGGGTGGTTCTGTTTATATGAGGAAAAATTTGTTTATGATGAGAATTACTTGAAACTTGGTATTAATGCTCTTCAATACACTTAAATGAACATGTATTGTAGATTTTTTTTTAATTCAGCCCCTAAGTGGGTAAAACTGGGCGGTGAAGTTTGAGTTGTTGAATATATTTAAATAGAGTAACATGGCTCAAGTTTTTTGTAAGTGCACACTAACTGTGTGAGATATAAAGCGGAGAACGGAAATTATTCCGAATCCAAAAGAAAATTATGTATAACTTTTCGGCTGGCCACAGCAGCGACAACTATAACAGACCTAGAGCGCGAGAGAGAGAATCTAACCTATATTTGTGTTTGGTTTTTTTAGTGTAGAATTTAAGTGAATCTAGACATAATATTAAAAATTCGATATAACAACATATAAATTTAATGGAAATTAAAACTGAGCAAATTTTTCAGTCCACGCGAGCGTAGCCGCGGGAAAAAAGCTACAGCAAAATATGAATGCCAATTTATATGTGTAACTTAAAAAAGAAGGAGAAGGAGGGAGACTGTAAGATTCAGGTGTACATAGCATTGGGTCTTTAAAAATAAAGTAGATGTTAGCCTGTTAGTATGTTTGGTAAAAAAACCAATATTAGCCATGTTACATGATTCTAAAGTCGTAAACATTGTATGCAATTGTATCATTGTACTCTATTCCTCTAACTTTGGAAAGATGGAGTAGAAAAATGTACAAAAAATAAGATAGTGCAGCTTGCTAAATACCTAAAGTGTATACTAATTACAGAATATATGCTTAATATCTTTTAAGATACTGGATATTTTGAGTTACGATCTCTAAAATTAAATTTGTTTCCATATATACTTTAACAAATAATAAAACTTACACAAACTTATTTTTGCAAGTAATAAAGTATATATTACGAAAAAGTTTATTTTTTCGTAGTTTAATCGCGGGCGAAGCCGCGGGTTCTGCTAGTCTATACATATAATAAGATTCTGAGTCGAATCTGTGCATTAAATATTTTTATAAATGAATTTATATGAATGGAAAGTTTTATTGAAATAGTCATTATTATTGATACAGAGGCTGTTCGGTCTGGATGTCTGTCTGTCTGTGACCACATTACATGAAAACCACTGGACGGATTTTGATGAAATTTGGTATGATGGTAACTGGTTATTCGGGTCAACGTAAAGGATACTTTTTACTGCGGGAAAATATCTCATCTCTGAGAAATCCATACTAAACGTTAAAACGTAACTAGGAACCAACCCGAGCGGAGCGAGGGTGAGCCGCTAGTTAATTTATAAAATAAACTTATTTAGAAAAATATGTATTATATAAACTTATTTATAAAATATAATTAACTTATTTATAAAAATGTATAGTTTCAATGTTATGATGTTTTTCTTTTAATACACTCGTATATCTAGGTATGTATTATATAATCTAAAATTGTTCCGGCGCGGCACACCAAAAAACAAAAGTGGTCTGTACTTTGGACCGGACCTACCTAAGAACATGTATTTCGATCCGCTGAATCCGAATTTCAGGTCCGTTTGGCCCGGTCACCCTCCAGTTTTGAGTAAAATGTAAAAAAAAAAAAACAAAAAAAAAAGGCAAAATTTTGAAGGCGAAATAAATGGTGCTCGTATAACATTATGAGTACCTAGATTGAATTTTGCTCTTGTAGGACATTCTTTCTTCATATACATAGTGATTTTTCCTGTCCCTGCTATCCCACAAACATAGATAGCAGAATTAGCGCCGACCCCAATAGCTCATTCGACTAAACTTAAAGAGACCTACAAAAACTTACACATAGTATTGGATAAAATAAAGTATTCCGAACATCAATGGAGAATGTGTGGAGACTTGAAAATTGCAACGCTTCTTTTAGGTCAACAATCGGGATTCACAAAATATCCCTGCTATGTTTGTGGGTTGTGTTTGTAGGTAGGTCCGGTCCAAAGTACGGACCACTTTTGTTTTTTTGTGTGCCGGTGTTTTTAATTACATATCTCAATTATTTTATTAAATGTCAAAGATAAAAAAATAATAAAAAAGGTAAAAATAAATTTGGAATTAATTAAAAAGTATTTATGTAATAAATATAAACTTAAAAAAAGCACTTGCATATGAAGTGGTTTTCTTTACAAAAGTATATCTATATATATAAAAAGAGGCCTTCGACTTTACATTTCATTGCTAAATTATATCAAAATAAATTAGAATAATATATATATATATATATATATATATATATATATATATATATATATTTATATTTAAATTTACAATTTATTTTACTAATCAATGCTTTGAATGACTCTAGTTCAAGTTCAGTGTTCGTAAAGATAAAAATTAAGAAGAACATCAATTAAATAAACATTATAATACTCTGTAAATATATTAAATTGTACTTAATATAAAAATCAAAATATTAAGCGTGTATACTTATTTTTAATAGGGTCCTATATACTTACGATATACTGTTTTTTAAAAGCTTTATAACGTTACTTTAAACATTTAATTTACTTTCGTACACGATTTGTAATATTTTATTTATATACTCAATCACAGTATCACACGCGTTGACGGTTATAATAATATTATCACTAAATAACTCAAAGATGAAAAAGTGTATATCACAATGAAGTTATGAACTTATACAGTAATAATAATTATAGCATCTTAGATACTAATAAACAAAGCTGTGGTCTCATCGATATAACTCAAACTAAGCAGTTTATCTTGTAGAGTTATTTTTCTATATGAGTCATACACAAGCGCTTATATATATTGTACTAGCGACTCACCCTTGCTTCGCTTCGGGTTCGTCCCTAGACAAAAATAAATCTATCCCGCGGGAACCGTACATTTTTCCGGTATGATATATAGCCTATAGCCTTCCTCAGTTAACGGGCTATCTAATGCAAAAAGAATTTTTCAAATCGGATTAGTAGTTCCTGAGATTAGCGGGTTCAACCAAACAAACAAACTCTTCAGCTTTATAATATTAGTATAGATTATAGATGTATGGACAAACATACATACGCACATATACATGAACATTGTACATAGTCAAAAAGTAATAAATAATTTTTTTGCACATATAAATATTTTTTCGCCGAACTTGGTTAGTTGATTTTGGATTAGAGCAGATATTTATCAGTACTTAATTTAATCTATACCTACATATAATAAAATTCTGAGTCGAATCTATTCATTAAATATTTATTGGAAAATATTATTGAAATATAGTCCATTGAAAAGTTACATTTGGGGTTGCATTTGTCAGAGGACGCAATTTTATTTTTTAGATATCATGGAGGGGTCAGTGTAAAGTTAAATCCAAGTTTGTGGGGTTGCAACTCTTGTCCCACGGCCGCCATCTTGGAAAAAGTGGTACAAATGGTTTTTATGCTTTATCTGACAAACTATAGGTCTCACAAAAATTATGTTAAACCATTTTTGGTTGCAAATAAAATTCTCTACAACTTTGGTTAAGTAACTTTTAGTCGTAGAACCAAAAATAATGAAGTTATAAGTGAAAATCGATGAAAACTTGAGGAAAAAATATATGTTGGTCGTTATAACTTTTTTTCTGATCAATTTACAAAAAAATATATCAGACCATTTTTATAGAGGGTTTTTTAAGGAATAATTTTCATTATGAACTTTTTAAATTTTATTCATTAATTAAGGTTTTACAGCGCTGCGAAACGAATACTATTCTTCAGTATTCATAACTATATGTACAAAAATATTAATGATTTGCCATAATTTTCAATTATCTCTTCATTTTTAGGGTTCCGTACCTCAAAAGGTAAAAAAGGAACCCTTATAAGATCACTCTCTTGTCCGTCTGTCTGTCCGTGTGTCAGGAACGGGTGGTGGTGGTGTTTCAGGAACAGGTGAAACTAGCAAGTTGAAATTTATACCAGATACTGAGGTCTATAGTCCCTATTAGGTGTATAAAAATCAAGGTCCTGAGTCAATACGATAAAAAGATATGGGCAAATTTAGATTTTCGCGAAAACTTGTAAGTATCATTTACCTTAATTTTCAACTTTTTTTATTTTTCAGAATTTTAAAGGCAGCCGTCGGGGCGTCACTGTTGTATACGTAAGCGATCTGCGATGCCCCATTAGGACGAGGGAGGTTCTGCTTGGTTTTAGTGGGTAGTAATGGTTCTGAAACAAAAATCAAAATTAATTTGCAGATCCGATTTTTTTAATGTCAAATGTCAAATATTCGTGTAAACCTAAGAAAATATTATAATTTAATAAATAAAACCCATAGTGTAGAACGGCCTTCTTAGATGTCACGAGTCATCATGACAAGTATTTTAGCACTCGGAGAAAAATAACAATTGAATATGAATTACGTTTAATTACAATAATAAGTAAATTATTTTATGACAAGGTATTTAATTTTTATTATTGCAATTTTTCTACTTTATGAAATATTCTTGAACACTACTTCAGTGGGTAGTCCCATATAATCCCATGTAAAAAGTCGTAAGGGCAGAATGATTAATTAGACTAATTGTTAGCCGACTTCAAAAAAGGAGGACATTCTATATGTTAGTCTGTACGTATTTTTTATTTTTATGTATGTTTACCGATTTCTGGGCCAAATTAACTTTTATTGAGGACTACGTTTTAACAGTTATTATAGATTTCTCAGAGATGAGATATTTTCCCGCAGTAAAAAGTATCTTATATGTTGACTCAGATAACCAAATATCATCATACAAAATTTTATGAAAATCTATCCGTTGGTTTTCTCGTGATTCGTTCCCAGATAGACATATAGACAGACAAAAAACCTAAAAACTTTAGATTCGTCCTTTGTTTCGATAATAATGACTATTTCAATATTAAGATTTTCCAAAAAATATTCAATGTACAGATTCGACTCAGTTAAAATTTTATTATATACTAGCTACTCACCCTCGCTTCGCTCGGGTTCGTCCCTAGGTACATACGTTTTAACGGTAAGTACAATGTACATACATACATTGGTATAGAAAAGTAGGCAGGTTATTTTATATTTTTTCTCTATATTAAAACTTTCCGTGTACCTTAAGGAACATACGAAAAGAAAAAAAAATAGCTGAGTTGGTCGAGCCGTTCTCGAGTTCTACGCTTATATAGATTATATAAGTGCAAATATAGATAAAGATTACATAATAACGTCTAGACATTTCTATTTTAGGTGCCCTAGAACTAGAACCACCCCTAAATCCGGCCTTGACTACACGTAAGCCGACTGCCTTACCGCAATTACTTCTATTTACGACAAATATTAATAACTTATATTTAGTTTATTAGACCACTGGTGAATGCTCCGCTCAATAATAGAAGCGTATGTCAAATAAATATCTGTAATAGGCCTTTTGAAGGATGAGATATTAATTTTGGTCCTTAGTTCATCTACTGAATAAGACTAAACTAAAATAGAAAATTACGACTATATCATTGGAAATGAATGGTGTTCTTATTTCGGTTATTTCACTTGTCTATTTATATAATAAAACTGTAGAGGTCGAATGTCTGTACAGAGAAAAAAATGCTAAAAACCGAGTCAGGGGATGTAAGAAGAGAAATAGAACAAATACAGTTTTTTTTTTAAATTTTTTGTGTTTCTGTCTGTTTGTCCTTTTTTACGGGCTAATCTCTGAAACTGTTGAACGGATTTAAATGAAATTTTGCATAGTACCTTATGTCCCCGATCAATATTTAAGATACTTTTTATCCTGGAAAATTAAAGAGTTCCCGTAGGATAGTTAAAAAAAATAGTAATTTACACAGCTTAGTACACAAAAACTACAGTTTGCATTTTAATAAAACTTAACAATAATATAATTCATACATCAGAATAACAAATAGGCAACTTTTTATCCCGGAAAAATGTATGGTTCCTGTGGGATAGATTTGCTTTTATTTATCTAGAGGCGAACCCGAGCGATGCGAGGGTAAGCCGGTAGTACTGAATAAAAGTCTATTAAAAATTTGAATATAGAATGTACATTTTACTAAAGATTTTAAAAAGTTACAGTTTAATAAAACTTTAAATAATCTATCCATATATATAATTAAATTCTGAGTCCAATCTGTACATAAAATATTTTTTTGGAAAATTTTATTGAAATAGTCATTATTATCGATACAGAGGTCTATGGTTTTTAGAATTTTTGTTTGTCACACGCATCACGAGAAAACCACTACACATTTTTTTTTTTTGATTTTGATGAATTTTGGTATGATGATAGCTAGTTATCCGAGTCAACGTATAGGATACTTTTTACTGCGGGAAAATATCTTATCTATGAGAAATTTATATTTATGTATAGATTAAAGAAAAACTATATTTAGCAGCTCCATCTATGCAAAAATATAAGTACTACGTAGACAGCAGTATTAATTTGAATTTTTTAACCTGATATCTAAAACATTATATAGATGGTGTTACTACGTACTATTGACTGTCACTGTCTTAATGTTTGTTCCCAAACCGGATTCCGATTAGACTATATTAATTTTATTTAGTTATTATATTTCTAACATAAAGAAAAATCCGAAAAGACAGTTTCATTTAAAATTATTTATAAATATAAAAGAAAAAATAAATGTTATTTAAATACTTGAAATTTGTTTATTTTTAATTATTTTGAGGGGAATACTTTCTTAATTTACGCCAATATTTGACATTTAAATAAAGTCAGTCTCTCCCGTGACCATGATTGCTGTAAAGCAATCGAAACGTCGGGAACCAAAAATCAAAATAAATCCGCGAAAAAATCCGAAAAGATAGTTTTATTTAAATATTTTGAGGGGAATTTGTGGGGAATCAGTATGTTTTTGTCCCCAAATTGGGGAATTTGAGTTAGATTTTCGGGGAATTTGATAAATTGGTATTAGCAACGCTGCTGTCTTTTATACTATAGTGGTGTAGTGCGTTGATTCGGTTTTAGTTCTGATTTAGAAAAGAAAGAGAACTCATTTTATCTGTAGTAAATAAAAATTACCAATCAGTTATTTTTTAGTGCTTTTTCTTTGAAATCGGTTTTTTTTTTAAGTTTTTATTTTTCCATTTTTAGTGTAAACATAGTAGTAGCAAAGTAAGAAGAAAGCTTTTAATAAAATATTCTTTTTTAAGTCAGTTTGATGCTAACTTTTATATGATTATATGAAGACTAAAAATCTCTTTTATTAGTAACACTAAAAATTCTGGCTCTAAAATGCGATTCTAACTTATTGGGCTTATCAAATCAAATAAAATAAGCCCAAACTCAAGGTATCTATTATTAGCCCTTGAAGAGTTCCACCTATCCACCTTCTAGCCTTACTATCAGATCAGGTCGACGATACCGAATCACTGCACTATCAACGGTAATAGAAACACTTTCAAAGTTTCAAGTCAATATGACAATTAGAAGTAGGTTACATTCATTATTAGCTATTTTTCCACCCTTACGGGTGCTATTTTTTTTTTTTGAAATTCAAATGGGACCAATCTGCAAGTTACACTTTCAAACAACACAAAAATTGTCTAAATCGGTTAATAAATGGCGGAGTTCTAAAGTAACAAACATAAAGAAACACACAAACATCCGAATTGAGAACCTCCTCCTTTTTGAAGAAGTCGGTTGAAAAGATATAAAAATTGCCTTTTTGTAAAAAAATATATCTAAATATAAAATTTGATCCAAATCGTTAGAGCCGTTTCCGAGATAGGTATATAATATCCAAGAATTGCATCTTTAACATTATAAGGTATATCTCACACACTCATGTCATAATATTATATGAAAAACAAAAACAAATCTATCCCACAGGAACCGTACATTTTCCCGGGATGAAAAGTATGTGCTATTCCAGATTATAATCTATCACAGTGCCAAATTTCACCCAGATCCCTTCAGCCGTTCTGGCGTGATTGAGTAACAAACATCCATCCAAACATCTAAACTTCACATTTATAATATTAGTAAGATTTAAATAAAGTATTATCTAAACTACAGCTAGTGCAATGAGCACATCAAACTAAAAACTAAGTATTCCGAGCCAATAAATTTCCTTAACTCACTATAACAAGGTCTAAGAAGGGAGTGTTCACTTCATATTATATTTGAGAGAAAGAAATTCTTCAGTGCCTTGCAATTTCGGAGCTCCTCTACGTGCCCAGCATTCTTACCAGTGATGAAGCAATTATTCGCGCCTGATTATTTTGTTCCATAGACCTTTGAAATGTTAAATAAACAAGCCGTTAGCTGACTTCTTAATTACACTGCGGATGCTTTTGTGAAAATATGTAGTGACCTCGTTTAGTAACTTCTAACTAAGTATGTAAGTGCTTTAATAGTTGATTAATTTAGTTGGCAAAATGTTTCTAAATTTCATTTAGTGTATGATAATGATTTGTTGTATTTTGAGCTTCAAATATTTAAGTCGTATGAGCTTATAATTTATTCATAGAACTCACAAGTTTTTATATTGTCCCTTACTTACCCTCGCTACGCTCGGATGCGTCCCTGGGTACATTTTATTTTTTTTGAGTGGAAACTTCTCCGAAAAGATTCTCCTTATAACATTTCCTCCTAATATCTGTCAGTGAAAGTATTGTCAAAATAAGTCCAGCCGTTTCGGAGATTAGTCGGAACACACAGACAGACAGACAGATAGACAGGTAAAAATAAAAAAAATGAGTTTTTTTTTTATAAGTACCGTATGTAATTTCATATTCATTTAGTAAGATATTTTTACATTATAAACGGACAATTCTATTTTATTTATCTGTATTACTTCATAGATGAGCTTCGAAAATAAGTTTGTTTTGAGTCAACATATGACAAAATGGCAAAAGTGAGTTAGGTTCATCAACATTGACAATAGGAGAGCATTGAAATCAATGTGATGAATTGTGTAGAGATGTCTTTTTATTAGACTTGAGAATTTGTGTGCTAATTGCTGCAATTAGATCATTTCAATGACCTAGTTGGGAGATAGACGCGAAACTTTTACGTGTGTATGTATGTATGTCGATGACTAATTAAATTAATAAAATAATTCATTTGTGTGATGAGCACGAATGTTTGTACTCTAGTCATGAGTGTTTATATTTATAATATGTATGTATTTAAAGTTATATATGTGTAGTGTATCAACTATGTGGTATCCATAACACAGGCCTCGTAGCTTACCATGGAACTAGATGGTGTTGTGTGTTAATGTCCCATCATATAAAAAAACATTATTTAATAACTAACTAAAACGATAATTATAATAAAGAATATGAGATTGTTCATATTTTACATTAAATAAACGTGAAGTTGCAGATGTCTGCTGGTTCTTAATGAAGATCGAACGTGGATTGTTGAGCTTTTTGTAGTGAAATTAAAGCATCGAATGGCCGGAAGTAATTATGAAACATGATTTTCTTTATTACCTTACACATTAACGCACACAAAAGGAGAAAAGACAACCAGTAGTAGTAGTTTTTTTTTTAGTGTTTTTTAGTTTTCAAATATAAGAAACTTAGACATGATGTCATTTTATAATCGTTGAAGAATAAAAATCTAAAAATAATATACGACATTGATATATTCATATGATATCATTCTATGACACAGTGGTTAAATTTGTCATTTCAATACAATTTTTAACCGACTTCTAAGGAGGAGGTTCTATGTTCGTCTGTAAGTATCTTTTTTTTTAATTTCATTTTTTTAATGATTCTAACAGACATCTTGTTTAAGCCTGAGCTTAAATAAGAGTTGTAACAAAAATATAGGAAGATATTATACTTAAATTATTTATTTGCAAAGGTTAAGTCTTAAACATACCAATAAACAAAATATTATAAACGTCTTTTTTTTCTATACTAATGTTATAAAGAGGTAAAGTTTGTGAGTTTGTGAGGTTGTAGAGGGTAATCTCGAGATTTACAGGACCGATTTAGATGAAATTTGGTAAGAAGATAGTTTGAGACCCAGGAAAGGACGTAGGATACTTGTTGTAGTTAATCACCTCTTAAGGGGGTAAAAATGGGGATGAAAATTTGTATGGGGAATCAAGCTTAATTTATTTATTTATTTATTTATCATTTATTTCAGGCAATATTTACACAAAGATCTTAAATATGTAAACAGAGGCCCATAGCATATATACCTTAAAAACTAACATATATATATATATATATATATATATATATATATATATATATTTATAAACTATTTAACACGTAGCGTAGACATCGACGTGTGAGCTGTGTCAGCGGGCAAACGACCTCGGAACTTCCGAAATACGACGCCTTGCGGCCAGAAGTCCTCCTTAATGAAGGTTGGCAGATGATGAGTAGGCACTCTCACCAAAAACGAATTGAAACTCGTTTTGTGACGAGGTACCAGCCGTTCAACCCTCAATTTGAAGCTGGACTTCTTCTGGACGTAGTCTACGACATCCTCTACCTTCGTAGACCAGTGCAGTCGGGACACATACATTAAGTTTAATATAAGTTTGTTATGATTCTTATTTGCTAAGTATCCTGAAATTTAGTAAATTGATAACTTTATTAGTGTTCTTTATTTCCGTTTTCCTCCGCTTCATACTCGTATGTTATCCACTCACATCGTTATATTAATACGCTTCCTTAAACCAATTAACAATATTCGATTTAATTACAAAAATACTTTTTAAATTAAAGTCATATCTTTTTTGTAAATTTTATTAATCTTAGCCTAGTACAAGTTCGCGAAAATTGGAAAAAGATATTTCTTTACTGGAGGGTGGTGAATTATCAATTATTAAATTTTACACACTTTATAATTTTTCACGCACTTCAGAGATTATATAATGGTTTTGCTCACTTTTTAAATAAAACTATCTTTTGGGATATTTTCGCGGATCTATTTTGGTTCTCGAAGTTTCGAATTCTTTACAGCAATCATGGTCACGGGAGAGACTAAGCCTTTAGACAAAGTCAAAGACAGTCAGACAGTCGTCTCAAAAACATTATATAGTAATAAATTATCCGCGAAAAATCCAAAAAACAGTTTTATTTAAAATGTCAAACATTCGCGTAAATCTAAGAAAGTGTTATATTTTGCTCGCTCTTAAGTTATTAATCAAGTCTTAATGGCAACACTGAATGTTTAAAATAAGTTTTATTTATATAGATAAGGTACTATAACAGCTTTATCTCACTCCCAAAGGAATCCATTACGACAACGAAAAGATTTCTAACAAAGCTGATGTATAGAAAGTCTGCTTATATATTTTCCATAGTAACTGCTGTGTAATTAAAATTATCTACTCTTAAATATAATAATTAATTTTCTTAACTGCCTCAGTAACTGGTCACAGCGTGTAAAAGCTTCTGTAACGACCGTTTGTGTCGTTTACAGTATAAAGACGAGATATATTTACTATGGAAAAGGGCTCTTTATTCTTCTTTAATGTTTAGGAATTTATTAATTTTGGGTTAATTTTTCATAGTTAAATTCTGGATAATTTTAAAAAATGTGTATTAAAAAACTTGAGACTCACTTTATATATATATTTTATTAACTGTGTCTAATACTAGCGATTCATTCTTGCTGCGTTCGGGTTACTTAGATAGGTTTAAAGGGTTTAGTATAGATTTTTCAGAGATGAGATATTTTTCCATAGTAAAAAGTATTTTATATGTTGAACCGGATAACCAGCTATCATTTTACCAAATTTCATGAAAATCTGGTTATTGGTTTTCTCGCGATGCGTTCCTAGACAGACAGACATACAGACAAATATTCTAAAAACTATAAACTCAGCCTCTGTATCAATAATAATTACAATTTCAATAAGATTTTCCAATTTGACTCAGTAAGAATTTTATCTCTTAACGTTAAATCGCTGTAAGAATTAGTTTTTATATTACAAATAGATAATTTATACAAATCCTCTATATTCCTCCATAAACATGTAAGAGCTGAACTTTTAAGAAATTACTCAGAGTTATTCATCTACACTAATATTATAAAACTCCTGGACTTATTAAGATAAAATTTGGTAAGAAGACAGTTTGAGATTCTGGAAATGACATTGAATGTTTTTTAGTCCAGAAATCGTCCCTTAAGGGGGTGAAATTGGGGATGAAAGTTTATATGGTGAATCAACCTAGAGACGAATCCGGGCGAAGCGAAGGCGAGTTGCTAGTATTTACACATTCATTCTATTTGAAATTGAACTTGCGTCCCTCAGGCGACATAAAGTCATTGGTGATATACTCTGAAGATATAATCTGCTAAAGGGATCTCTCGAGTATCGATAGTGTCACCGTAAATATTATTAACTGCACCATTGCGCTTCAGCGTGTACATTAATCAGCAAGTTCCGCGTCAAAATATGATAAATTATTTAATTAAAAATGCTGTTTTATTCGAAGCGTAGTGTTGCTTTCATGAAAAGGTCATTTTTAGAGTTTCGTAGCTAAAAAACAAAAACGCAGTCCATATAATTACGTCTTTTTCATCTGTTTATTTTACTCGATGACTATTCAAGCTATATTACTATTTAGCAATTAGGTGTCGCGTATAGCTCTTAATAATTCAGTAGACAAATTAATTTTTTTTTTTTCATATTTTATTATTATGTTGTTTTAGAAGTATAATACCTATAGGCTATAACTAGTGACTAATATAGGTACATAAGATGCCTAACAGAAGCTTACGACTACGACTAATAAATAATCTATGTTTGTATTAAATTGAAGTCCATTCAGTCGTTTTAACGTGAAATACAAAAAAAACATATACACATATATTTGGAAATAAATAAATAAATAAAAAAACAAACACATAAATTTCGTATTTTTTTTTGTTTTTCCGTTCCATAACAGTAAGTCTGATTTTGATGGTGTTTTCTTATAAGCACTTGTTTTAACTAATATATTATAGAATTATTATTTTAGACTACTTTTGGAAGTACATTTGCAAGGTAAGTATGATGGAGATAAAGTATAGCTTAAGTCCGTCGTCATGCTATACTTTATCGCGTTGACTTTCAACTTAAACTGTACAGACAGTCAGAATTCCTTTGAAATTTATAATATTGTATGAACATGACAGTTATATATACCAAACAATAAAATAAATAGACATAATAATACTAGCGATAAATGTCTTATCGCCTCTACCGGTGTTCTCGTAACACAAAAACAATCGGTATTGCCATCAGGGAATGTAACCCAATCTCAAAAAAAGTTCTTGCTTCAATTCTGAACGAATATGACTTGTACTTTCTTTTTTCGTTAGAGTTAGTTAGAGTTTTTTTTTGTTATATCGTAATTTTTTATTATTAAATACAAAAAAAAACAAAAGTAAAAACTTTGTATCCGGGACCAAGATTCGAACCTGGACACCTGTGATTGTCAATCTTGCACCTTGGCCGCTTGAACATGATGCTTATGCCCGAGACCATATTTTGCGTGGAATAATGCGAAATAAAACCGCATGAAAACTCGAAAACACGCGTTTTGTCAGACATAATAGATCACAGATAGACACTAGATCGATTTTTCGCCCCCCATAACGCCCACGTACCAAATTTCAGTGAAATCGTTAGTGGTTTTCGAGATCGCTGGCATAAATAAATAAATATACAAGAATTGCTCGTTTAAATTATTAGATAGATAAGATATTGTGAACTTTTGGTATCTACAATGGAAAATGTAGCGCAGCGTTTCATTTCATCAGAATTAGATGTTATATAATATTTCGTTATATATGCTCAATTTAAAATCATGCTAGATAAGAATATTCCATACATAAAAATATACTATTCGTAACTTAGTTGTTAATTAAGTTGGGATTTGGGAGCGTCGAACAATCAACGAAAACTAATTTCGAGATAGAGTGACCATGAGGAAGCTAAACAAAGTTTGTGTTGTAATTAACGCTCAAACTTGACTTTGGAACTTAAAACAAATATTTGTACATCCACCTATTAAGTAGCATAAAGCTTAAATGAGCTTTTTAATATTTATAGTTTGTTTTTCTAAAAATAGACAAAATTTATAATATGAAGTAGGTATTATATGATAGAAATAAACAAAAGCTCTTTAATATGAAAATTTTAATTTTTTTTATATTGTGTTTTTTCCAATTAGACTGGACGTAACACAATACGAAATAAAGAAAAATATATATTATGAAGCAATTAAAATGTTATGTTTGGTAGGAAATAATTAAGGAAACTTATTTACATACTAGCGACTTACCCTCGCTTCGCTCGTGTGGGTCCCTAGGTACGTTTTAATTTTTTTGAGCAAAACCGTAATTCTTTCTGTAAAATAAGTTACTCCTTATGATATCAGCTATCTGGAAGTGAAAGTCCCGTTAAAATTAGTCCAAACGTTTCGGAGATTACCCGAAACAAACAGACAGACAGACAAAATTTTTAAAAATGGTGTTTTTCTTATAAGTACCGTATATAATTCCATATGCATTTAGTATAAAGCTGTTATTGTTATTTTAACATTACAAACAAACACTTCAATTTTATTTATCTGTATAGATAAAAACATAAAAATATCTCCTTATAATTTATTATAATATAATTGAAAAATATTTTGTAAAAATAACTCCTGTTCCTTCTTATTTTAACATAGATTATGAAGTAAAATTTAAAAACATATATAAGTACATATATTTAATAAAAATTTATATTGACTGTCTTTCAAATAAAATGTGGTCACATTAGTGACGGATGAAATGAAACACAAACACAAAATTTGTTCAGCATATCAAACTTACTAACTATCTTTCATACTTATAATGATATTTTCATTGAATTTATTCCACTGTCTATTGGCCTGTATAAAGAGTCTAAAACCTTTCTCGTTAAGACGACACGTTTGGCTCAATTTGTAGTGACCCTGCTTGCTGTGTCAGCGATCGCGGGTTCGAGTCCCGCTGGACGATTCATTTGTGTGATGAGCACGAATGTTTCTATTCCAGTCATGGGTGTTTATATTTAAAATACGTATGTATTTAAAGTTATATATGTGTAGTGTATCAACTATTTGATATCCATAACACAAGCCTCGTAGCTTACCATGGAACTAGATGGTGGTATGTCCCAACATATTTATTTATTATTTAAAAAAAAAAAACAAACTCGATCTTAGGACCTCAGGATGCTGCTGTATATGCTATATGTAAATATATAATCTACAATATATCAATACTGTCTTACTAATGACATAGTGTAAATGCTTATGTATTCAGAAGTTCGTAAATCGCTCACGTGTAAACCGTGGAATGGATTTTAATGTGATTTCGCATACAGATAAGCCATAATGTTCTGGCATCACATATTGAAGTAACATATGTATGTATGTATGTATTTAAATGAATAGAAAACTTTCCCATTGGACAATTGTTTAACTCTTATGTTTATTAACAAAAGTTTTCTTCTGACTTAAATAAAATATGCTGATGATATGATTTTTTGTGATAAGGACTAGTGACTTACCCTCGCTTCGCTCGGGTGCGTCCCTAGGTACGTCTTAAATAGAAATAAATAGTTATTAGCCAGTATTAGCCATGTAAATGTTTTTTTTTCGTGATTTTTGCCTATGTTTTAATAGTTATTCTGCTATTCGGGGCGGCGACAAATCCAACAAATCCTAGATCATAGAAATCGGTCCAGCCGTTCTTGACTTAAAAATGGTGTAACTAACCCAACTTTGTTTTATATATATAACATTTACAGCTGAGATGACATATATCTTCAGTTACATAAAAAAATACCAATCAAATTGAGAATCTCCTTCTTTTTGAAGTCGGTTAATGACATAATAACTGAATCAAATTAGTATCGTATAGCCCATATCAATGAGGTAAACATTTTGGAAATGGTACGAGAATATACTTAATTTATTAATTATTATGTTTCTAAGATGATGTCTTTCTTTAAATTATTTTATTCTATGTCCATAAACTTTTGAATTCAATTTTCTGTACATATAATAAAATTGTAACTAAGCCGAATCTATACATTAAATATTTTTTGGAAAATCTTATTGAAATAAACATTATTATCGATACAGAGGCCAAATCTATAGTTTTTAGATTTTTTCTTTCTGTCTGTCTGTCTGTTACTGCATCACAGCAAAACCACTGGAGGGATTTTGATGTATGGTGATAGCTGGTTATCCGGCTCAACATATAGGATACTTTTTACCGCGGGAAAATATTTCATTTCTGAGAAAAAATACAATAGCTGCAATTTACAAGTATACTAATATGTAAAACCTAAGAATTTGGTTTTTGGTCATCTGAACGAGAGCGGAGCCTGAAGAGGAAAGATTTGTTCGTTTGTTGGCATCGAATAGGCTCCGAAACTACTGAACCGATTAAGATGAAATTTGGTAAGACGATAGTTTGAGACTCTGGGAAGGATACAGGATAGTTTTTATCCCGGAAATCATCCCTTAAGGGGGTGAAAATGCGGATGAAAGTTTGTATGGGGAAGCAAGCTAGGGACGAACCCGAGCGAAGCGAGGGTGAGTCGCTAGTTAGTATATAAATTCCAAATCTTGAAAGGATTGAGTTTTTCCAAAGACGTAAGTCGTTCTTTAGAGTTTAAAAGATAAGTGAATCAAGTTTTACTGCTAAAATAAACAGAGATAGTTTGCTTTTGCTTTTATAAACTAGCATTTTTTTACATGAATTACAGTTTTACTATAGAGATACCATGATGTTAACGCTTACTGGCTTATCTCAACTGTTTTCTATCGTACCTTGTAAAAATCTGTTACTATTACCCTTCATTTTTTAGGGTTCCGTACCCAAAGGGTAAAACGGGGCCCTATTATTAATTCGCTGTCCGTAAGTCTGTCTGTCTGTCTGTCCGTCTGTCACCAGGCTGGTTCTCATGAACCGTGATAGTTAGACAGTTGTAGTTTTAACAGATGATGTATTTCTGATGTCGCTATAACAACAAATACTAAAAAACAGAACAAAATAAATATTTAAGGGCGCTTCCATACAACAAACGTGATTTTTTTTTGCTCGTTTTTGCTCAATATTGATAACGGCAACAGGTAGCTTGAAATATTCACAGAATACACTTAGCTATATATTCACTTTAAAAATAAATAATTAAATTAAAATAAAACAAATATTTAAGTGGGGTGGAATACAACAGACATGTTTTTTTGCTGTTTTAATAGATAATGACCGTTTTTATAGATACGGAACCCTTCGTGCGCGAGTACGCCTCGCACTTGGCCGGTTTTTTAAAGATTCCAAAGTCTGAAGGGAAAAACGATATACCTTATAATTTTCTCATGTCCTTTAGTCAGTTTGTCACAGTCATTATTACTCGAAAATATTGGAGGTAGATGACTGAAATTCAATAAATAGGTCTCTGAAGTGAACAGATAGATAATTTTGGAGTCAAATTACGAAAAATAATTCAATACAATAACTATTTTAAGTTGGTATCTCAACATAGGTCTTTAAAATGAAGATGGATGTTTCTAAGCTACGTATGTTCTTACAATTTAATAAAAATATATATCTTCTTATAAGAAATATTTTCACGCAGGAATAGACTGCTACTGTCAGCATTGTCTATCAAATATTACAATCGCACAAGCGTTTTCTTGATACACATTTTCTTACAAATGTTTTATTATTCCTATTGTTGAAAACACAAAATTGCTAAAACATCATTCTTTATAAGTGCAGTTGTTAAATCCTTGAGTTACAAGCTTCCTTTTTTTCAATTTAACAGAAAGATAAAATTGCAACCGTAAAATCAAATGGCGCTCTCTCCGTTCGAATATTATCCTATCCCGGGGGATTCGTAAGGCCTTAAGAAAGGCTTTTTAATTGCACCATCTCGTTTGCCGCCGTCCGACTTCGAGAAAATTTAAGAACTCAAATCAACTGGAACAAATAAATCTTGGCTCCAACAACTTAATTTAACTGAATATTTTTGTGATTTTCATGTTAGATGAGCGATTTTAATCAACTTCAGGAAATTGTTTTTGAAAGTTAATAAAAAAAATAATGTTGAATAGCAAATTTTTGCTCCATTGTAATAAAATTTGTATCTGTAATTTTGTATTATGTATATTGAAAATATGGGCCGATTGGAACGTGTTATTAAGATCTTTATTACAAGAAGGTTTTTAGGATGTCTTCCTTCTATACATATAATAAAATTCTGAGTCGAATTCGTACATTAAATATTTTTTGGAAAATCTTATTGAAATAGTCATTATTATCGATAGAAGCCGAATCTATAGTTTTTACAATTTTTGTCTGTCTGTTTATATATCTGTTTGTCTGTCTATCTGAGAATGCATCACGAGAAAACTACTGGACAGATTTTGATGAAATTTTGGTAGGATGATAGCTATTTGTCTGGGTCAACATAATATATAATCTTTGAGAAATCTATACTAAATGTTAAAACGTAGCGTCGCTAGTTGATATATAAGAGTTCGTATTTACTTATGTTACGTTAAACCTTATTGTGTTCTTGAACCAATCAGATTTTGCTTGAATTCTATACATAGATAATAATTTATTTAGAGTAAGAATAATAATCAGTTTACTACTTTGTCTATGTATGTATGTTTGTTACTTCTTAACTTTGAAACGGCTGGACAGATTTGGATGTAAACCTATCTGTATACTCGTATAAAGAAAATAACTATATATATATATATATATATATATATATATATATATATATATATATATATATATATATATATATAAAAATATAATTTGTAAAGTTATATCATATTTATTAGATAAAAAAATCTAAAAACTTGAATAAATACAAAAAAATAAACAAAAGCAAGAACCTTGTATCCAATCGAGAGAAAGAAAACCGCATGAAAGTTCAAAAACACGCGTTTTCCCAGACATAAGACTAATCTAGATGGATTTTTCGAAAACCCCCACATACCAAACCCCCACATACCAAATTTCAGCGAAATCGTTAGAGCCGTTTCGAGATCGCCGGTATAAATAAATAAATATAGAAGAATTGCTCATTTAAATACGAGTATAATAATAATATAGATAAAGAGAAAAAGTACAGCTTAATCTGAAATCCTTTTAAACAAATAAAAATATGATATTTTACCTATTTTATAAATATTATAAAGCTAAATTATATTCAAACGATATACATAACAGCACACAACATTAAAATACAAATACGATTCCTTCTTTATAAACTTTTAAGTACTTTAACCCAATTTTACGATTAAGCTCTCTCCGCACATTTTTACTACCAAAACATATAACAAGGTCAGCCATTAACACTCTGCATATCAATAGACTTTTCCTTCAAAGCCCCTTCTAGGAATATCTTAATTCATTGCCAAGGTATTAGAAATTCTTCCCACGTACACAACTTTTGCTGGCTTCGCAATATGTCTCTGTTACGAGGGCAATACATGATTGTTAATCACTGAATGCAGAGCGCTTTAAAGAGTATAAAAGCTTGTATTAAAATTCATCGAACTTGAAATGGTATATATTAAATTGTATTTAATTATGTAAATGTTGTATACCAAAAATATTTTTCGAGTGAAAAATAATAACTGATTGATTATCATTTTAGATTGTGTCGACGGATATTTATTGTTTTTAATCGACTACAGCGAAGCAAGAAGAGGGTTATGATTTTACTGGTATGGATGTATGTATGTTTACCTGTTCCCTCCTAATTTCTAAACTACTTATTATAATAGTATAATAATTATAATTTGTTAGTTTATTAGTAGCAGAATTTGGGTGAAAAAAAAATATAGTTAAAAATGTTCTTACTAATATTATCAATTCAAAAGGGGGTATGTACGTATATATGCATCCTTGTTTCAAACAACACTCAAAAAACGGATTGGCGTAAAAAAAATTAGGAACTGTATACTGCAATGTGAATAATAAATTTGTTATAGGGAAATACATAAGTGGAATATGCTTGCACCAAAAAATATTACTTTATATTATTGTTAATAACTTGAAAATTGATGAAAATAATCAGTTGATTTCAAAGTTTTCGAAAGACACGTCAAATCCGCCAACCCATACTTGGCCAGCGTGGTGGACTATGGCCTGATCTCCCTCGTATTGAAGGAGGCCGTGCCCAGCAGTGGGACGTCAAAAAGGGCTGAACAACATCTGTGAATTCCGCATTAAAAGGAATTCTTTCTAGTATTTAGTTTTAACTTTATTTCTTCAACTGCTAGCGTTTCAAATGTATTGGAAGGAGTACATTTACCTTTTATATTCCATTTTGTATTCATATTATAATCTGCTTATCTATAAATGATTCTGGGAACAGTAGGCTTCAAGCTCTAATTTTTTTGTTGGAAAAAAGATATTCTTTCTCCAACGCTTTTTTGTATGAAAGCAGAAAAAACATAACTATTTTTTTGTTTTAATAAATTTTAATTTGTTGTCAAAGTTCAAAAGAAAAAATATTCAAAAATTACCTCTTCACTGCTAGTCAACGATTTTGAAAGAACGTAGACCTAGTGTAAAGTATAAGAGTACCTACTTAATATATTCTGCGCAAATAACCCTTGAAGCCCTTCAGTATTATCCTTTTTTGTCTTTTAACTGAGGAATTCTAAAAGATCCCACAAAACACGTAGTGCCGGAATTAAATCATATTACATAATAGTTTAAAAGCAACTATGTATATTATTCGATTTACATTGTTCAATCTGTTTGTAGGTACTCTATGCGTTTCTAAACAATTCGCCCAATTGTGATGAAACATTGATGATTTAGTTCTGCGTACGCCGAAGGTATGTGATCCAAAAATTAATAAATTTACTTTCCGTGTTGGTCCTTTCATCCCTAGACACAGTTTCGAGCGAGGATAAGGATGTGTGTATGTACTTTTTGTACGGACGTAAGAAATTATAATTTTTTGGCGTAACAGAACAAAAATAGCTAAAGATTTCATTCCGCATGTCATAACTCTCTGTTTGTAAAAGTAATGCAGCTAATTGCATCATGTCGCTTTCAGCTAACTTCATCATGTCGCTTTTTGGCTGTCTCATCGTTAAAATCTTACTCTTATATTTTTTTCCAAACGTGCCAAAAGAGATATAACTTCAATAATGAGTTATTTTCATTGTAAAAGTTTACGTGTATTAACATTTCCTTACAGTTTACAGTCCTATCTAACAAAGTCAACTCGAATTACAGTCCCATTGTAGAATGTAATGGGTTCACGTACGGAGAATCTTGTCAGCATATGTGCACTAAGCTGGCTTTTATTGTTTCTGCATGTGATCAAGCGAAGGAATACGAAATATTATACAACACTTGGCTATCGCTAGAGGCTTTACTTAAAAACTTTTTAATATTTTATTCTTTTATCTTACTGTTATAAATTATATACTTTTTACTCATACTGCCTCGGTGGTGTAGTGGCTAGCATGTACGGCTGCACATCCTGAGGTCCTGGGTTCGAGTCCCGGGTCGGGCCAAGTTTAGTTATTGAGTCTTTCTGTATAGTAAGCCTCAGTAACAGTCCGGAGTTGGGAAGTTGGCGGTGTTTCACCCCCGTGCCTCGGAGAGCACGTAAAGCCGTCGGTCCTGCGCCTTAACTCTCACCGGTCGTGTCGAGTAGTCGTCCCACCGGAGTATGAGAGTGACGGGAATAGGGAGTGCACTTGTGTCTGCGCGTACACTTGTGCACTATAATATCTCCTGCGCAGTTGGCTAGTCTCAATGAGATTGGCCGCTGTGGCCGGAAACGGTCAGGAGGACATTATTATTATTATTATTACTTTTTACTCTATATAATATGTAGAAATGTTTAACATTTTACTTCTATATACATAATATGTATATCCTTCTTGATAATTGAAGGTATCTTTGTTATATTTGTAATCTCCCGCCATACTTTTTTCTAAACTCGGGTTCGCCTTTAGAAAAACAAATTCCACGGGAACCGTACATTTTTCCGGGATAAAAAGTAGCCTATGTGCTATACCAAACTATAATATACCTCTGTGGCAAATTTCATCTAGATCCCTTCAGCCGTTCTGGCGTGATTAAGTAACAAACATCCAAATAGCCATCTAAACTTTCACATTTATAATATTAAGTAAGAAGTAAGATTACTCCAAACATACCAGTTTCATTAAACGCCGCACTTTGAAAATATGATTTTTTTTGCATTTAATTAACTTACATAGTTTGTTTCTTAATGATTTTTATTTTTTAAACTAATTCATTACAATAATAATACATATAATGTATGTATAACGTACATATACGAGTATGTACACCATGATCACCTGATAATATTTATATCAACTAGCGGCTTATCCTCGCTTCGCTCGGATGCGTCCCTGGGTACATTTTAATTTTTTTGAGCGAAACCCTAAACCCTTCTTTTTCTAAAATAAAAGTAGCCTAAGTTACTCCTTATAATATCAGATATCAGCCATTGAAAGTCTCGTTAAAATTGGTCCAGCCGTTTCGGAGATTAGACAGAACAAATAGACAGACAAAAATTTTAAAATTGTGTCTTTCTTATAAGTACCGTATGTAATTCCCTATGCATTTAGTATAAAGCTGTTATTTTTGAGAAGTGTATGTATCTACATAATATTACAAAGGAATTCCATGTAAACTTAAAAAAAACTAAAAGATAGATAAAACTTAAAATATTAAATAGCCTACAGTAATAAAGGCATGTAAAATAAAGTAATGAATAATTAATTAAGAAGTAATTACATTCATCGCTATAGGAACAATTAGTCTCACACAATACATGTTTTACTTAACATTTTGATCGTCTTAAAGGAGAGAGAAAGATATTTAATTTAGATGTATATGTGTACTCGTACGTTCTTTGTTTATTTTCCTTTGCCAATTTTTAACAGGGTTTTATGATAATCACAAATGAATAGGTATTATGTTGAAGGTGATGGCAAGTAAAAAGAGTGATGTACCAAATAAACGAATGACATTTTGATCACGTTCATGACTACCACAGATAAAATTAGTTGACGTTAAAAGAAGGTACTAATTTCACTTTTTTTATAGTGCTCATAATAAACGAGCAGACAACCTGATCTCATGGAAATCGGTACCTATCTCCCATAACACCTACGGTTCATACAGTTAGGTTTTATGTAATAAAAATGCAGAGCTGCAGATGCGTTGTCACTGTGAGGACTAAGATGGTACGCCTCTTGCCTGTAATTGCGCTGGCAACCTTATCCTTTAAACCGGAACATTACATTGCAATCATTGTTGCTTGGCGGAAGGAATAGAGAAGAAGGTGGTACCCATCCAGTCGGACTCCCCAGGCTTGACAGAGTCCTACTACCGGCAAACAAAACGGCAAACTTATTTAATTTAATATTGAAACAGATTCATTATAAAAATATAGTAATTTTATTTATAATATAGGACTAAAATCTAATAAATATTACTGTACTTAAGTGAAAAAAGAAAATTTGTCATCTTTTGTTAACACCCAATACAGACTTACGAGTTTATTGAAAAAGAGCTCATTCAGAGATAAAATGTGGAAATAAAGAGGGGCTAGACCTCCATTTTTCTGTTATATTGTAGTCCATTAAGGGGAGCTTTAGGTCCGAACACGCGCTACAAATGCGACGTGATGTTCTTGGTAATAGCGATATCAAAGCCCTTTGTTTGTCATTTTAGTTTAGTTAAGCATTTATTTCACGTTTTGCAACTTGTATTGTTTTTTTTTGATAGTTGGAAATTTTATGAATTCTGTGACTAATTAAAATAAAATATTAGTGCAGTAAAATGGTAACGTAAAATAGAGCGTCTAACATAATTGATGAGACGGTGAAGGAAAACAACGTGAGGAGACCTGCATGTCTGAAAGAACTTAGGAAGTCTTCAAAAGACATGTGACGTCCGCCAATCCGCACCTTGCCAGCGTGTTGGACTATGGCCTGATCACCTATGTATTGAAGGGAGGCCCGTGCCCAGAAGTGGGACATAAAAAGGGCTGAATAATTATAAGGTCTTTGTAGCTAATTATTTATTAAAAAAAAACCTTATAATAGTACTAAGAAAAAGTTAAAATTAGTATTATCTAGTAGTTTAATTTCAATTTTTTTTGATTGAAAATATTTAAGTAAACTTAGATTAATGATATGAACTGTATTCCGGGACTAATGCCACAACAATGCAGACAGTGTCTAGATATAAGTTATATATAACAGTTTTTTGTGAAATTTAAATTATTTCATTTTGATTACCGATCACATACAAACGGCTGGATAGAGCTCAATGTTTTTTTTATATTATACACGTAAATCTTAATAAAAAAACTGCAAGGAGCTCTAGTCCAAAATCGAGCCTAAAGATTTAGTGTTCTTTCGTGTCAAAAAATAGTTAATAGTAGCCTATAGTTCGCCAGATAGGCGGGTTACACTACAATATTTCGGAAAGCATGTAAAGATGTGGATTCCGAACTTCAATATTTCTCTGCAAGGTCGTGTCATTTTTTTTTTATGGCACAAAGGGGGCAAACGGGCAAGAGGCTCACCTGATGGGAAGTGATTACCTCCGCCCATGGACATCTGCAACACTACAGGGCTTGCAGATGCGTTGCCGGCCTTTCAGGAAAGCGAGGGAGGGAGATGAAAGGAGGAGGGAGGAAGGAGGGATGGGGAGTGGGCCTCCCGGACTCTTACTTACCGGACGAAACGCGACAGCATAGCTGCCACTTCACGCCGGTCTCCTGTGAGAGAGAGGTACTATACGGGGCGTGCCGGCTCATTCGGCTGCTACCCGAAGGTAACAAGCGTGGCAATACCACTTTAAATGTTGCTGTATCATCCGATAAAGAGATCTGGAGAATAAAAAGGCACTTGTAATTGTGCACTGCGCGTAGATGGCAATACTAGACCAGGAGAATATTACTTGTCTTGCTAGAGCTCTTTAATCTTTGCTCTTTCCTACCTTCTATCAGTTCTAGATATATAAAGCGGGGTCACACAGATTCATTGATCAAAAATAACAAAATGTAAACTTTACACCTATAACTTAGTGATACTCTACAAATTATATGAATTAAAAGTAAAAGAACATTTTAAAACAACCTATTATTATCTTCCTGCTCCATATTGTGACCTTTGTCGTTATATTGAATGGAATATGTACTCAAGACAACAAAGTAAACGAGCCTAAACTTGACTGTCTTAACACATTCCAGTGGCAATCTTCAGGCTCCATCTTGAGATACTTACCATGGAAAGTCCTCATCATAACAAAACATATTAGTCCAAATTCGGCTGTTCTACCATTTGCCATCAGCGAATTTCAGTCTCTACATCCTGGTTTCATCATCAGATCAGCTCGATGGAACTATAAATGAATGATGGTTGAAAAATGGTTTGAAAATTTTTAAACGCACAACTTATTAGTAAGTACATTAAAAGATAATAAAATGCTTGAAATAAAAACACCTGGACATACTGAATATTATACATATGTGTATATTGTATAACTAGCGACTCATCCTCGCTTCGCTTCGGGTTCGTCTCTAGACAAAAAGAAATCTATCCCACGGGAACCGTACAGTTTTCTGGGATGATATATAGCCTATAGCCTTCCTCAGTTAACGGGCTATCTAATGCAAAAATAATTTTTCAAATCGTAGTCAAAAATTTGTAGTTCCTGAGATTAGCACGTTCAACCAAACAAACAAACAAACAAACAAACTCTTCAGCTTTATAATATTAGTATAGATGTATACAAATATGTGTAATAATAGTGTATATATACTATATATACGAGTATTTACTAATACACAACTAGTCCTAAGTGATACAGAGTTACAAGAGTTACCTGAGTAGATTGGGAACACGTACATTAAAACATTGTCCAGAGTTGTACGTGATAACACAGTTTAAGCGTGCGAACTTCTCTAATTTGTTTTGGCCAGTGGTACACGAATTTCCAACTTGTAAGTAAATAACAAAGGGGGTTAAATTTATTTTGTTGTATCCTTGTGTTTTAAAGATTAATTGCGTTATTCTGTGAATATTGAAATATAACAACTACTAGCGACTCACCCTCGCTCCGCACGGGTTCGTCCCTAGTTACGTTTTAACGATAGATTTCTCAGAGATGAGATGTTTTCCCGCAGTAAAATGTATCCTATATGTTGACTCGAATAATCAGCTAACATCATATCAAGTTCCATCAAAATCCCTCCAGTGGTTTTTCCGTGATGCAGTCACAGACAGACAGGTAAGATAAAAATTCTAAAAACTATAGATTCGGCCGCTGTATCGATAATAATGTATATTTCAATAAGATTTTCCAATGTTTCCAAATGTTTATTAATTGATGATGTACAGATTCGACTTAGTTAGAATTTTATTATACATAACCTATAGATTTAATAAAGATAATCATCATGCAGTAGCTTTTTCGGGATATTCTAATAATGAACGAGAACAATTTGATATATTGGAATAAATAAAATTAGTATATCACTTTGGGGATGGATGGATTGGACTTGTATTGATTAATAATAATAATTTTAATTGTTGGATGGTATTTATGATCTGTCAAAAGGCACGGATTTCTTCCACTCTCGTATGTGTAATACATGTCTGTGATTTGTCCGAGGGTGACGCTATATATATATATATATATATAATATTAGAAATACTAAAGGACGAAACCGAGCAAAGCGAGGGTAAGACGCTAGTATTAAAAAATTAAGGACGTAAAACAGGCGTTGCTTCTTTTAGAATAAAATTTTAGTTTCCCTTAAGTGTTTCTATATATACATGTAGTATATATACATGTAGTATATGGGAAATGAAACTTACACATGACTAATTTATACAGATTTGGTTATCATAATAAATCAATTTATTTACATCAATCATTCATTTAATATCACAAAGAACACCATAAAATGAAACAAAACAAATTCAATCAACATCTTCAAAGGAGACGGCATCCAATCAAATACAATGGAGCGCATCTATGTAATTTCTAGAAGATTGGCATTGGTACTCGGCTTTACTTATCATATTATACTTTTTTTAACTACTGATATATTTAATTTAACGCAAAGTATATTTTAAAATTAGGACATATTCTTATCTAAATTAGTTTAAAGTATCCGGTTATTTTATTTCTATGGTTGTGCGTTAAAAAGTTACTTAGATGATGAGATATTAGAGTGTGGACTTTCGAGCAACCTCATGGTTGTTGTGATCTGCGTTGGCGGACCTGCTGTCGGTGCGTCGTAGTTGAGATCCTGCGACGCCCCATTAGGACGGGGGAGGTTTTGTTGGGTTTTAGTGGGTAGTATTGGCTTTTCTATCCAGTGAGTCCCACAGAACCACCTGTATGTCTAGAAGTGGTATGCGTACATTTCCCAACATAAAAAAAAGAGTCTTGTGCTGAAAATTATTAAACTGAGAACACAATATGTTTACACGATAAGTTAAGAGTATACACTATACATTATACAATAAGTATGAAGAGAGGGAGAATACAATTAGGGATCTTTGTTTCTTGAGCTTCTATATTTGATAGATGTAAAAAGTTAAGTTTTTTTTTTATATTATATACTTCTTAAGAAAATTTGTGATATATCGCCATTTTCCTTTATATTATAATGTTTATATGTAATGCTTAATTTACACCGCCTCGTGCAAACTTTGCTTGACGCAGAAATCGATTCTGTGACCCTAACGCGGTGTTTTACCTTACAAACGTACGAAGCCAAAATTTTAGTGAAAACAACTTAAAATATGTATTATCTTTTTATAAGTAAACAAACTCTTGTACAATCTAGCCAGATATATAATAGTAAGTTTATTAAAAAGAATGGACGTTCACTGCTGAATCCATTTTGTACTATAACCCAATAACATACCAGTATCCATGTGTCAGCATCAGTTTTCATAAGAAAGGTATAGAGAAATACAGCTTGCAATTCTTTTAAACCGATATTTCATAAAATTTTATTATAAAGGAGTCAGTGCTTCCAGTTTTATTTGCTTTTTCCCGTATATTAGAAACTAGCGACTCACCCTCGCTTCGCTCAGGTTGGTCCCTAGGTTGACTCCCCATACAAATATTCATCTCCATTTTCACTCCCTTAAGGGATGATTTCCGGGATAAAAACTATCCCATATCCTTCCTAGAGTCTCAAACAATCTTCTTACCAAATTTCATCTTAATCGGTTCAGTAGTTTCGGAACCTATTCGGTACAAACAAACAAACATTCAAATCCTTCCTCTATAATATTAGTATAGATGTAAATTACATATTTTTGATAGAAATAAGAATCTGACATTTTTTTATCATCTCATAAGTAACTGTTTAGAATCTTGCCTCTTACTCTGCTCGCTCTTGACATAATATTGTGCTTCAGTTGATGCAATGCAAAGTAATTTCTTAAAGCTCCTGCCACTTTAGCTGAAGCGATGACGAAAGTGCACCAAGCTTTTATTATAAACTCTTTTCATAATTTCGTATTTTTATACAAAGTTAGCATTTTACGTTTACACTAGCGACTCACCCTCGTTCTGCTCGGATTCGTCCCTAGTTAAGTTTTAACGTTTAGTACAGATTTCTTAGAAATGACAAATTTTCCCTTAGTAATAAGTATCCTATATGTTGACCCGAACAACCAGCTATCATCATACCACATTTTATCAAAATCCTTCTAGTAGTTTTTCCGTGATGCGATCACAGACAAGACAGACAGACAGACGGACAAAAATTCTAAAAACTATAGATTCAGTCTCTGTATCGATAATAATGACCATTTCATTAAAATTTGAAATATTTAATGTACAGATTCGTCTTAGTTACAATTTTATTATATGTATAGATTGCTATTTATGTCAAAAAAAAGAATATTATTAGAATAATTCATTCTAAGCCTAGATCTACTTTTGATCATCATCCAAATCGATTATGAAAAAATAAATAATTAAAATGTATCAAACAAAAAGCAAAATAAAAGTTTCATTCGTAAGGACCAGATGCCTAATTTTAAACAGATCTTTTTACATACTAGCGATTCACCCTCGCTTCGCTCGGTTTCGTCGCTAGGTACGTTTTAAATAGATATTAATAGTTATTAGTCAGCGTTAGTTATATAAATTTTAATTTTTTTTCGTAAAAATTTCTAAGGTCTTAATACTTATTATCCTATTCTGGACTAAGAGAAATCCAAAAAATCAAATATCATAAAAATTGGTCTAGCCGTTCTTGAGTTATAAATGGTGTAACTAACAAGCCTTTGTAGATATATATATATATATATATATATATATATATATATATATATATTCTTAAATAATATACAATTAGGCTAGGCCCATTTGCATTAGTCAAGCACATTTCATATATACTAATTACGATAACCATATTACGATTGCATATTTAACCAATAAATTACAATTTTGCTAAATTAATGGTAGTGATGGAAGTAAATATAGAGCAATTAGTTCCAATTTCTGAGTTCATTTATTTAAATTAAATAAGAAAAATCTCGTGTGTTTTTACTGAAAAAGTTAGTTTTTCGGGTATGGTAATATTGACCTTTCTGTGTATATTTTCATTCAAATTCAAATTTAATATCAATATTGGTAGTTGAAAAATCCCTATTCGAACGTATTTTTGGTTAAAAAATTTATCAGTGGTAAGAGAAGTATTATCATAAAGAAACTTAGGGAGAATATAAACTTTAGCAGGGTTATAGTTTCTTGTTTATTTATTTTTTTATATATAAAAATGTTTTATCAATTTTCAAAATGTTGCTGATTGTAGGAGAACTCAAAGCCCATAAACTCTTCGATTATAAATTTTCATATGAATAAGTTGATGTAGATTAATTATGAGTGGCGACTGTTTGAAAATGTTTTTTAGTCCGAGAAAAATTATTAAAAAAAATATATTTAAAGCCTCATATAATATAATGTGTAAATATTTCTTGTCACGGCGTTTGGGGTCGTACTCCTCCGAAACGGCTCGACCGATTTTAATGATTTTTTCTTTTGTACATTTGGTAGGTATGAGAATAGGTCGTAATGTATTATTCACCCTCCTACCCCCATCCCCCATTTTTTAATCGCGATTTTAGTATTTTTATAAAGCCAAAGAGTTTTATTTTTAGATTGAACGCGGGCGTAAAAGCGGATTCTGCTATTAAATATATGTATAATAGGTACAATATTTTTTATGAGATATATCAAACACAACGTTCTTCAAGAAGATGGATCGACCAAATTGAAGACTCGTCATCCAAATTCTACACGGTTGTAAGAGATGCGCTGGACAGAAACCGGTGGAGGCAGATCATCCGCTGCAGATGCAACCCTAATGCTGACCACGATCATCAGACATGAGGGACCGATCCCAGAGAGAAAGAGATATCAATTTACATATCACAACTCCAGGAAGGTATGTAAAATTTATTAATTTTACAGGAAGTACATCCTAACAACGGTAAATACGCCCTGGTAATTGCTTTGATTCCATTAATTACAATGATTTAGTCTCAAAAATATTTGTATTCCACTGGAAACTTAACTCGTGTATACAAGGCATTTATGTAGGATGACCCTACTATGAGGATACACACTAATTTTATCGAAAGAGGAGAATGTAGTTAATATAATATTTTAAATTATTTGTTTGCTAATAAATACATACTTTATTTAAAATAAAGAAAATTACAAATGTACTTAATTATATATTCAATACAAATATACACTTAATTATAACTATACAAGTCATGTCCGCGTGAAGTAGTGGCAAGAATGCTAGCCGCATTCACCCGCTGAATGGCAACGCCGATTCTTTAGGCGAAAAATAAGATAGTTCTCCATGTCAGTGAACTTAGCAGTACATTTTCCAGCAGATCAAAAATAAATGTGAGTTCTTTTCGCATGCAGCTGAGTTCTACAGTTCTTGATACTTTTTAGAAATAGTTCTGGCGTTTTTACCTTAAAAAAGTCAATTAATAAAATAATCTGCTAACTTCCCGCAGCAGATCATTTTGCAGCAAATCAAAAACAAATGTGAGTTCTTCTCGCTAGCAGCTGATTTCTACTGTTCCTGATACTTTCAGGAATAATTTTGAACTTTCGTCCAAATGCCAGCAGATCATATCTGAATTTTTGAAAAGTCGAAACATACAATTTTTTTCATTTCAAATTAATCTATAAAACTAGAAGTCTTTCGTTTTTCAAATATCAGTTTCAGAACTGTAATCTAGAACTCCATTGGAAACCAGAACTCACATCCAAGTACCAGCAGATCATATCAGAACATTCAAGGAGTAGAAAAATACTATTTTCATTGTTTCAAATGATTGAAAAGCTAAAAGTTAGAACTCTTTCGTTTTTCACAGATCTGTACCTGAACTGCAATGTAGAACTCCATTCGAGTCCAAAAGTAACATCCAAGTGTCAGCAGCAGTCATTTGTTTTGCATGGAATACATTATGGTGGCGTCGTCTGATTATCTTAATTTTAATTCTAAGCGCTAAATAAAATTACAATAGTAACGCTATTAAAAGTTATGTGATAAAGTCATATAAATTATGGTCACCCCACATTTGGGTCAAGTCTAAGCGTGTATTTAGGGCTGTTTACTTGCGAGTTATCTTTGTTATGTTATTATTAAAAAGTTAAAATTTTAATAAGTATACTTCTCCTAAGTAATCAAACTTAAAACTGGATTTTGATTTAGATTACCGCTTTGTTTGAACTTTAAAAAGTTTAATTATGTATTTAAATAGCGAATAGTTATTTACAAATTTATTAAAATATTTCATTTATTAAGCTTAATAATATGGGATAAATTAAAATTGTTATTATTTTTATTTTACTACAAATGTATGTATGTATGTTAATTATTTTAAATCGAGATATTGCAGGGCGTCATCAATTCGCTTGTTTGCAGCGAATTTGGCATTAACATCAAAGGTATATGTGATGTATTTATAATGTAGCTCCAATAGTCCTTGAGTGAAATGGTTGTGACATATGGACAGATGAACATGAACGAAATCATTAGGGTTTCATTTTAGCAATTTGGCTACAGAATCCTAAAAAGAAGTAGCGGATTAAAGCTGCCCAAAGTTGGCACACTTAGCACTTTGAGCAGATTTTTAATTTTAAAAATCATATCTAAAATTTCGCTATCTTTTTTTTTCTCTTGTAATTAAAAAAGAATCTTATTATTATAACTTAAGGTATATATAACTTCCCCCCCAACTTGCGTTCATCTTGTCATGGTAGCGGAGAGGAGGGGGGGGGGGAGGGGGGGGGGGGGGGGGTTGCCACAGTAGTGCCCGACAATGTAGCCGGGCTTTAAGCCAAGAAACGCACTGGGTGGCGGTCCATCTCGTTGGACGGTGTGCTATGCGGGTTGCTCCTGGTACTTCCCTGATAACAAAGTGGACTGTGGAGCAACCCTATGGTTGTTGTGGTCTGCTTCGAAGACCTGCCATCGGGGCGTCGTGGTCGAATGCGTAAGCGATCCAGCGATGTCCCATTAAGACGGGGGAGGTTCCGTTGGGTTTTCATGGATAGTACTGGCTTTGCCGGTGAGTCCCACTCTTCCTGCCTAAATGCATTTCCCAACGTTAAAAAAATGTATAACTACATAAATAAATATTATTTATTTTCTTTCCACGGGAAATTTTAAATTGGCTTATCATTTAAAACGACTACAAAGTAACCACTTGCCACTAGTAAACAATTGTATATATAATGCAGGCACAAATCGGTCAGGTCACGGTATTCGTGGTTTGACCGCGGCTTAATTAAATTTTGATTCATTCATTCACATACTGTATATGCAAAAATTGTTTTATCTAATATGGTTATTTTTAAAATAAAATCTAGTTGAAATCTCGCAATACCAAATCTTGTAAAAAATGGCAGTTTGTAGTACGTAATATTATTCTTTCTAACATAGTTCACAAGTTCAATACCTGTAAGGAGGAGGAAGAGTCTTTGAATTGTTTTTGGACTTATTTCTTATTTTAAGTATACCAATAGGTGAACTCTACACTTGCTTTAATAAGCCCGATGGACCTATTTTGGGTAAAATGCCATAGATATTGAGTATATTATCGACAGTTTTATTTCGATACTAGCGACTCACCCTCGCTTCGCTTCGGGTTCGTCCCTAGACAAAAACACGTCTATCCCACGGGAACTGTACATTTTTCTAAAATGATATATAGCATATAGCCTTCCTCAGTTAACGGGCAATCTAATGCAAAAAGAATTTTTCAAATCGGGTTAGTAGTTCCTGAGATTAGCGCGTTCAACCAAACAAACTCTTCAACTTTATAATATTAGTATAGATATGTCAAAAAACGAGGACTAAATTATGCTTTAAGCAAATGCCGAAAAAAATATATTTTCGGCGAAACTAATGAAATCATTATTAAGGTTAATAAAGTTTACGGAAAGGACTAGGTGTTAGACTAGTCACGTGCTATTACATTCAATTAGTGGAACAGTAAAATGGTCCACAGCCGATGCTAGGCCGATATTTTTTGCATTATTCTGTTTTTTAAGCATTCGGAATTTCGGACACTTGTTCGAATTATTTTCGAATCCTTAAAACCTATGAATGAAGGCAGTGGTAGCCCAGTGCTAACGTGCTCGCTTGGGAAACCGAGTGAAGCGGGTTTAAATCCCGGGTCTCGCTGATATTTTCATGTGCGAATCACTTCTAACATGTTTACCACTTGCCTTATGGTGAAAGAAAACATCGTGAGGAAACTTGCATGTTTGAGAAAACCTAGCAAGTTTTCGAAAGACATGTGAAGTCCGCCAATCCGCACTTGGCCAGCGTGGTGGACTATGGCCTGATTCCCCTCGTATTGAACTTAGGCCCGTGCCCAGCAGTGGGACGTTAAAAAAAGGGCTAAATACATAAAACCTATGAGATTATTAGATAGATTTTATCTACAAAAATAAAACGTGTATAAAACAAAGTCACTTCCCGCTGTCTGTCTGTCCCTATATTATATGCTTAGATTTTTAAAATTACGCAACGGATTTTGATGCGGTTTTTTTTAATAAATAGAATGATTCAAGAGGAAGGCTTATATGTATAATATATGCATATTATAGTACAGAAGAGCCGAGAAATTCAAATATTTGTATTTAATACTAACCGTTAAAATATACCTAGGGACAAACCCAAGCGAAGCGAGGGTGAGTCGCTAGTTAGTGAGAAAATATGCTTCCTGAAAAGATATTTTATTACATTTTTATATTATTAGCTGTAAATAGCACATGTATTCCCTTATTCTAAAAATATCACCTACTTGACATCTAGAATTGCCTATTGACTACCAATTTTATATTCAATCTGTCCAATCAATTTGTTGAAGTCGAACTTGATCGTACTCTTTTTGCAACTGAACTGAGTTCACAATTTCATTTCGATTCCGTTAGTTACATTACAAGTATGCATCGAGAGCACTATAAATCTTTCAATGTCCCTAAAACGAAAATCAGCTTAGCTTTTAAATCTGTACCTACATATAATAAAATTCTGTACACGTACATGAAATATTTTTTGGAAAATCTTATTGAAATAGTCATTATTATCGATACAGAGGTCGATTCTATAGTTTTTAGAATTTTTGTCTGTCTGTTTGTCTGTTAGGGAACGCGTCACGAAGAAATCATTTGACAGATTTTTATGAAATTTAGTATGATGATAGATGGTTATCCGGGTTAACAAATAGGATACTTTTTACTACGGGAAAATATCTCATCTCTGAGAAATTTATACAAAACGTTGAAACGTAATTACTACAACGATTCTAATGCTTTATAGTCGCGGGTATACATAGTGACGAAATAGACTAAGGTTTTTGACGTCACATAAATCATAGTCAACTTTATTATTTCCTGTGACTATGTTTGCTAAAAACCCTTGGAAAATCGGATAAAAAAAAAAACAAAATAATATTGTGGAAAAGTCCGGAAAAATTGTTTTATACAAAATGTCAAATATTCGCGTAAATCTACGAAAGTATTTTATCACAGAGTCCTAAAATTGTTATTAATTTGAACAGCTACAAGAAAATTTCGGAAAAAAAAAGATTTATTTAAATTGTCAAATATTCGCGTAAATCTAAGAAAGAACGATGCTCACTCATGAAATTCTTCTCATGTTGAGTGGATATTCTTTTGTAATATTAATGTTATACAGGGTCATTTTTAATTTTCTGCAGACTTTTTGGGAATATACTATTTACATTTTTAAACTTGACCAGATCCTTGGACTATTACCGTTTAGAAGGCGCAATAAAAATATTTTTATTATTGTATGAAAATAAAAATTTAAGAAATATTATTTTTTTGTTACAGGTGTTGTTGTTATGATCTAAATAGTATATTTCCAAAAGATCTTCAGTAAATTAAAAATCATCCTGTAGTATATTATTTAAATATTAAATCTTGCGAACATCATTATTGGTATAGCTTTTATTTACAGTAAATAACTGCTTTGCTATGCATGGATCGGGACTCTAACATCAACTTTGTTCCACGTCGTACTGTTTGCGCACCTGTCATTATAAATATTTAAACTATTTCAAAACATTCTCATCGTACCTACTTCAAACGAAATTTTAAAGTTGTTTATAATATCTAAATATGTAAAACACATCCTTCCCAGTAAAATGTTGTTCATACAAAACTAAAATGCTCGCAGATATTCATGATGATATTTTGCAAATAGTTAGAACTTATTTGTCAGATAAAATAAGCTAAATTGAAGAAAACATACACATTTTGTAATATAATAATATAATAAATATAATAATAAATAATATAATAAATAATAAATATTTTGTAATATAATAATATTAACTGTCCATTTTTTTGTCCAATTGAAAGTAAGTAAGTATTCACTGTTCAGCCCTTTTTTAACATCCCACTGCTGGGCACGGGTCTCCGTTTAACACGAGGGAGATTAGGCCATACTACACCACGCTGGCCAAGAGCGGGTTGGTGGACTTCAAATGTCGTTCAAAAACTTGCTAGGATCTCTCAGACATGAAGGTTTCCTTCACCGTAAGACAAATGGTAATCATGTTGGAAATGATTTAATTGAAAAAACAATGATAAATACTGTCACACAATACCTCATATACACGCGGAAGTGCGAATCACAAAATTCTTCGTAAAAATGTTAAAATTCCACTTGCACTTATTGCTAGATGGCAAAACGGGCTAAGTTGCTTGTACAGTGCTTACTTTATAGCGCCAGACTATACAATACCTATATAATGTTTTTATAAAAAAATATGAAAAATATATATTTTATAGCAATCTTTTAATAAAAATGGCGGTAATATCAATTAAATGCTTAAAGACATAATATATTTAGAAAATATAAGTAATACCCAAAAAAAATTGTCTGCTAACACTTCTTTAGATCAGTGAATTTATGATGAGAGTGCAATTTAAAGCGATTCGGAAAGTTTACTTTGCCACGGCAACTATTAATAATCGTGTCATGCGTAATAAACGTCATAAGTTGCGCCACAAGTTCTAATGGACGCGAGCTTTAAACCAATTAACTAATAAAATAACCTATATTTCTTATGTAAGAAATGCGATATTCTTTAAATAATCTTTACTTATATTATGAATCCCCTTCATATTGAAAGGAAGTCCGGTCCCAGCAGGGAGACATTAAAAAGGGCTGAATACAATATTATTGATCTAAAAATTCAGTAAGAGCAAACTACATTTATCACCGAATGCTATAGGGTATTTCGTATTCCAAGAAAAACATGTTTACTGTTAGAAATCATTATAACTTTAATTGAAGTTGAACAAAATCTAGCTGTTAAGCTGCTTTATTGGCTATTATAAGAATGTACTTCAACCAAACGAAGGTAAGTCGCTTATATTAAGAATAGAATAGAAATAATAATCCATCATCATGCCAAAGCCAAGTGCGGATTGGCGGACTTCACATGTCTTTCGAAAACTTGCTAGGTCCTCTCAGACATGTAGGTTTCCTCACGATGTTTTCTTTCACTGTAAGACAAGTGGTAATTATGTAGGAAATGATCCGCACATGAAAATATCAGAGGTGCGAGACCCGGGATTTGAACCCGCTTCACTCGGATTCCCAAGCGAGCGCGTTACCACTGGGCTACCACTGCCTAAAGGTAATATACAGATACTTTAATATTTATAATGTTAGTATGGATTTCATCGAAATATATACTCACCTAGTTTCGTATTTGTACAGTAAACATGATGTAGCGATTGAAAGTCTCCATTTTGAATCTTCCACATGTTATTGACAATGGTAAAATGTTCTTAGTTCACGATAGATCGTGAAGGGAATTGCGAAACCTTTTTTTATTATTGAGGAAAATAGAATATTCAATACTTATGTATGAGCTTCTAAAAGTAAATTGTTAGATATTTTTTTTCTAAGTTTATATGTACTACTAGCGACTCCCTACCCTCCCTCGCTTTCCTCGGGTTCGTCCCTTAGTTCGTTTTAATTTTTTTGATCGAAACCCTAATTCTTTTTCTAAAATAAAAGTAGCATAAATTACTCCTTATAATATCAGCTATCTGCCAGTAAAAGTCCCGTTAAAATTGGTCCAACCGTTTCGGAGATTAGCCGGAACAAACAGATAGACAGACAGACAAAAAATTTAAAAATTGGGATTTTCTTATAAGTACCATATATAATTCCATAATACATTTAGTATTAAACTGTTATTTTGACATTACAAACAAACACTTCAATTTTATTTATCTGTGTAGATATTTATTAAACGTTGAAATAACTATGCTGAAAGTATGGTAAGGTCGGTTTTTTAACCATATTCAATCGAATTTTAGAGCATTTTACCGAGTACACACACGTACTACATGACCTGGAGTAACACATTTATCAGGCTACAAACGCACCTAGACGTATCTGAGCAAAGCGCTGTTTAATCACTTGTTAATATAAAAAAAAAAATCAAAATCAAAAATAATACAAGTATTTTAAAATTGCAGCCTGTTTTTTATTATCTAGCTTACTTAGTTTTCCATTTGAATAGTATTGCGCGGAAACACTAAATCGAGTTTTGTGTAAGTCCTTTTAACCGCAACAAGATAACTCAAATAAGTTAGTTGTTTGTATAAATTACGTCAATTTTAAACTTTACGGACTGAGTAAATTTATTCTTACAATAGGAAAATTATTGTCTATTTTGAAGTACCTATCTATACTAATATTATAAAGTGGTAAAGTTTGTGAGTTTGTGAGGTTGTAGGGGGTAATCTCTGTATCTATTGAACCAATTTAGATGTTTGGTAAGAAGATAGTTTGAGACCCTGGGAAGGACATAGGATACTTTTTATCTCGGAAATCATCCCTTAAAGGGGTGAGAATGGGGATGAACGTTTTTATTTTGAAGCAAGCTAGGGACGAACCCAAGCGAAGCGAAGGTGAGTCGCTAGTAATAAATATAATAATAAAGTGCAATTTTTTAATTTTGTTATTGTTGTTACTATTGTTTTTTATTTTATTTAACCACAGAAAAAGTCGTATATGTATATTGTATAGTATAAGTATTATAAAACTATATTAAATAACTTGCATAAATAGCTTCTAATTATTGAATAATTAAATCATATCTTCATGACGTAAAAAGAAAAAGAAAATAATGCGAAATGTTACTTCGATTCTAAAATTTCATCTAAGTATATTGAAGTTATGTATATCAAACGGTGGTGTTTTCTAACGACGCGCTTTATCTCATATCTATCATATCCGTATTTGAGATGTATTTTTTTGGCATTCAGTACAATTAATAAAGTGACGATAAAATGTAATAATTTAACAATTTTACTGGTGACTAGCGGCTTACCTTCGCTTCGCTCGGGTCCGCCTCTAGGAAAACAAAATCAAACCTATACCACGGGAACCGTACATTTTCCGGGATAAAATGCCTATGTGTTATTTCAGACTATAATCTATCTCTGTGCCAAATTTCATCCAGATCCGTTCAGCCATTCTGGCGTGAAAGAGTTACAAACATCCATACATCCATACTCACAAACTTTCACGTTTATATTATAATATTAGTATAGATTATACCAATAATAAGGCAGTTAGAGTTGTATATTCCGGTGACAAATATTCACAATCACCAAAAAATCATCAGGACTACCTAAAACTTTACTTTTACTTTTGTAAGTCTTTAAAAGCAGACTTTTGCTTTTAAGAAAATGCCTCGTTCTGAATATTTCTGTATTAAATCCTAATGATACTATTGAATACATAAAACATACTGTACTTTCAGTTATAAATAAATTAAACACGCACTAAGTTTTTTTTGAACTTTTAATATTTTTTTAAAAGTTATAAACATAATTCACTTGAAAACTAAGAATTATTCATAAGATTATTATTCAATTATTCAGATGCTTTGCATTCGGTGGACTGCGCCACTAACCTCATATTTTATCGCCGTGACACCGCTTAAGTAAAATGTATTTTTAATGTGCTATATTAAATTTCCTTAGTATAACATTAACCAATAATATTTTGTTTTTTGCTTATCAATATTTTATTAGCAGAACAGACAAAAAAGTGATATTTTAATACAATCTACGTTAACTTTTTTAGGATTCGTATTAACACATGTTACAGACAAACATAGCGATATATTTGTAGATATTGTTAATCACATTATCAACACTATAACCTATATCCCTGCTAAACGTAGCCCTTCCAGGTTCTCAATTTCTCGAACCCACAATATAATATCATCATAATTATTGATGACATTACCAGCTGTTATGGTTACGTCGGCTGACCAAAGAGCCGCAGGGTATCCTATACAGCATTTACCTGGGCGTCGTCTTCACTCTAAAAGTTGTCTTTTTTAACAATTATCAGATCTACGGCAGACAACTTTCATTTAATCTATCCATCAGTCTAAATCCTGTTGAAATCAGAAGTCATTCTAAAGCAAAGGCACGAAATTATTGATAACTAGCGGCTCACCCTCGCTTCGCTTAGGTCCGCCTCTAAAAAAAAACAAAAACAAACCTATTACACGGGAACCGTACATTTTTCCGGAAAAAAAAAGTAGCCTATGTGCTTTTCCAGACTATAATCTATCTCTGTGTCAAATTTCATCCAGATCCGTTCAGCCGTTCTGGCGTGAAAGAGTAACAAACATCCATACATACATATTTACAAACTTTCACATTTATGTTAGTATAGATAAACGTTTCCATTATACATTATATACGTGTAACTCCGTTTTTTGCGACGCACGCCAGAATAGCTCGCAGATGGCAGATTTTTTCCCTACTTACTTGATACTTATCGTTATATATTTTGGATAATTCATACTATATCTTCATAAATTATAGTCTATGTGTTATTCTGATGTGTAAGCTATATTATTGTAAAGTTTCATCAAAATCCATTCAGTAGCTTTCGCGTGAAAGAGTAACAAACATACATCTATACATACATTCTTACAAACTTTCGCGTTTATAATATGCGTAGGATTTTTTTAATGTTTGTTTTGTATTTCTTTCTCATTCTCAACTACAAAAGACATTTTGTACAAAAATAAGCTCACTAAGGAATAGCTACAATACAATTATATTCCAACACTTCAATTCCTCAATAGATGTAGATTTGATCAAGTAAAGCATTTGCGGTGTGAATGTCGAAATAATGTACAGTATATAATTCATCATCTACCGATACAAATAGGTCACCAGTACAAATATTTGTATGAGCGAAATTCGGGCTTCCAATTCCTAGCATAGGCAGGTGACCGCTATTATCCGTCATTGTTTTGATTTCTATGGACGTATTTGATTAACAATGCAATCAAATTTAAAAATTTATTACCAAATATCCGAGTACCAAACGTTTTACAATTGACTCGTATGTTAATTATTTTTCCTGAAAATTATACTATACTAATATTATAAAGGTGAAGAGTTTGTTTGTTTGTTTGTTTGTTTGTTTGGTCTCAGGGACTATTAATCCGATTTGAATTCTTTTTTGCATTAGATAGCCTGTTAACTTAGGAAGGCTATAGGCTATACGTCATCCCGGAAAAATGTACGGTTCCCGTGGGATAGATTTCTTTTTTTCTAGTCATCGAATAAAATTAAAAATACTTTAAATCAATATGTTGGGACATTAACACACAGCAGCATCTAGTTCCATGGTAAGCTACGAGGCTTGTTGTGGATACCAGATAGTTGATACACTACACATATACGAATATAACATTAAATACATAGGTACGTATTATAAATATAAACATCAGTGATTGGAGTACAAACAATTGTGCACGTCACACAAATTAATGCTTCCAGCGGGACTCAAACCCGTGACCATCGACACAGCAAGTAGGGTCACTACTGAGCCAAACGTGTTGTCACTTTTATTTACATATAAACAAATTTAGAACAATATTTGTAAAGGGGTTTCTCACACACAATATTCTGCAATAAACCAACTGTCTTTTTAGTGATTAATATCAAACTGAGACTTCACGAGTAGCTTCGTTTTAATGAGACGCTGAACATTTCTCAACAGGGAATATGTCGACACAGTCGGTCTTAATTTTATTACTAACAGGTTGTTTTGTAATTTCAGAATTTAACGTCATTGCGCTCTTTCTTTGTAGGCGATTAATCAAGTTGTCTCTAGTACTTGAATAAGCAGACTAAGAATATTTATAACTGCCTTAAAGGACATGAGATTAATACTATTGATTATGTTAAAATACTTTGTTAGATTTACGCGAATATTTGACATTTTAAATTTTTCGCAGATTTATTTTGATTTTTGGTCACTGCAGAGTCTCTCCTGAAAAAATCCCAAAAGATATTTTTATTTATTAGGTATGTTATATTCATCGAAGATTGGGTATCTAAGAATATTTAATGGATTAAGTCATTGGCCAATATTAATCACTGCTTCTATAACTGAGAAAGACTGTATATGTGTGAATAATTGCTACTTCTTCCCACGGAAACGGCTTAACAGATTTGGATAAAATCATATAGATTATGACCTTGAGTAATTTGCCAGAATCTGGCGCTACCTGTATATAATATTATAAATAAAACCAGCTAAGTGCGAGTCAGACTCGCGCACGAAGGGTTCCGTACGATTATTTATAAAAACAAGCAAAAATATCACGTTTGATGTATAGGAGCCCCCTTAAATATTTATTTTATTCTGTTTTTTTAGTATTTGTTGTTTTAACGGAAACAGAAATACATCACCTATGAAAATTTCAACTGTCTAACTATCACGGTTCATGAGATACAGCCTGGTGATAGTCGGACAGACCGACGGACGGACAGCGAAGTCTTAGTAATAAGGTCCCGTTTTACCCTTTGGTTACGGAATCCTAATAAAAAAGGACCTACATACGCACTACCAATCGAGTACATCGCTAGTAAATTAATACTTGTACTGTTTAAAACAGAAAATCAAATTAACGATATTATATGCCCAAGTTGTTTTATATGAATTTTACTTTCGAGGGACCGTAATGAAAAACCTTTAATTATTAAATTTTCATACTGTATATTATTTACTGAGAGTTAACGTAAGTTGATCCGCTGAGCTTGTATAAAGAGTAATTGAGCATCAAAAACTAAGCTTAATTTTAACTCGACGCTACAGTTTTACACAGAATAATTGATATCCTGAAAACATCTATATTTTACAAAATATTCTCGTTAAGTTCCTCTTGTGAAGTTAATACTATCCGCATCCTTAGAACATGTGATGGAAGTTTAACTACAACTGAAATACTAACATTCTAATTGTTCTAAGAATTTTGACGGCACGTTTGGCTCAGTTTGTAGTGATCCTACTTTCTGTGTCAGCGGTAGCGGGTTCGAGTCCCGCTGGGAGCATTCATTTATAAGATGAGCACGAATGTTTGTACTCCAGTCATGGATGTTTATATTTATAATATTATGTATGTATTTAAAGTTATATATGTGTAGTGTATCAACTATCTGGTATCCATAACACAAGCCTCGCAGCCCAACATCCCAACATATATTTTTTTAAGAATTTACTTACATATTGTTATATTTTATACGTGATATCCTATTAAGTATATTTAAAGATTTTAGGGCGGTAATTATAATTTATTTTTCCATATTTTAGATGTTGTAAGATTTTTATACATTTTTGATAAAGTAGGTACAGCTCTTATTTTCCGAAACATTAATTTAATTACATGAAAATAAAACAATAATAAAAATAATATAAATAACAAAACATATATAAATTAATATAGTAACATAACGAGCGCATTTCATCTACATAAATAAATAAAATTGAAATGTCTGTTTGTAATGTCAAAATAACAGCTAATAACTAAATGCATATGAAAGTAAATATGGTACTTATAAGAAAAAAAAAACAATTTTTAATATTTTTGTCTGTCTGTTCGAGCTAATCTCCGAATAAACTAGATCGATTTTGACGGGACTTTCACTGTCAGGTAGGTGATGTTATAAGGATTAAGTTAGGCTACTTTTATTTTAGAAAAAGAATTAGGGTAAAGCACAAAAAAATTAAAACCCATGAAAGTGTGAACAAAATCTGCTTGATTATGGACACATCCGAGGGTAAGTTGCTAGTAAGAAATAAATACCTATTTAAGTTCAGGAATCAGCAGCATACGTCCATATTTAGTTAACCTAGAAATAAATGAGTCTATTTCATTTTATTAAGCCTCCAGAAAGCTAACGATATTATTAAATTATATGAATGTCATATAAATTTATGAAATAAAATAGAAAAAAATCTATTCAATTCATTAAGAGTCATATTTGAGAGAACAAACGAGTGTTCAATATTTACTTACATTCAGTTAAAAAAAATGGATGCTTGTAACTTTTACGCACGGTTGAAGTAAAACTTCTTTAGCAAATCTCGCAATTAATTTAAAACAAATCAATAATTAAATAAGGTATAATATTACGTATATTGTAATCATATATTTATAGAATATCGTATACGGAAGGAGTATAATATTATATATCATTTGTCAGACAATAACAACGGTTACCATGGCAACAATGAGTCATAATAGCTTTTATATAATTTATGCACATTCATCCCACAGTAATAAATTTTCATTTTTACCTATAAGTAATAATAATTAAAAAAATATAAATAGAATATTTAAAAAAAAAATTAATAATAAATTTGACTCTCACTTTTGCGACACTCATTTTTCCAATGTATTGACTTACCCCTTAGTCACGCATAAAGAAGTTTTACTTCAAAAATTTTTCGTTATCATTCTATTTTCCCTAGATGAGACAGAGGGTGTAGCCATCACGGTCGGTCCTGAGCTTCGTGCTTCATTTCGTTCCAGGTCTTCCCTATTGCCTAGGTATAAATTTAGTAAAATTATTTAGAAAATGGTGATAACATACAAGAAACTATTTTTTCCTTTATTAGAGTATACTTTTTAATAAATAAATATGTTAGGACATTAACACACAGCAGCATCTAGTTTCATGGTAAGCTACGAAGCTTGTGTTATTGATACCAGATAGTTAATACACTATATAATTTTAATACATAATTTTAAATACATACATATTATAAATATAAACACCCATGACTGGAGTACAAACATTAGCACATCACACAAATGAATGCCCCCAGCGGGACTCAAACCCGCGACCGCTGGCACAGCAAGTAGAGTCACTAGAAACTGAGCCAAACGTGTCGCCTAATTTCGTCGTATATTTTGTATTCTAATGTAAATATATTATGTTGTAAAGATGGTACCTCCCAACTTAGATAACTTTTCTCAAGTCACACACAAACAAACAAAAAATCTTTACCGTGAACATTAGTTATTCCTTATTATTTAGCCTATGTCCGATACCAGGGTGAAAACTAAATTCTTGCCTAGTTTTATCAAAATCTGTTCAGTGGTGAATAGGTAACAGACAGATTTACTTTATTATATTAGTATGGATTAGTTCATAAAGTTTAATTAACGTAAGAAATCAATATATTTATCAGTGGATCATTACTTAGACTATTTGATAGCATATCACTTCTAATACATTCTTTGTTTTATGTGTCGACGCGCAAGTTGTAAAATGCAATTTACGCAGGTGTTCACTAAAGTTAGAAGCTGTTTGACGTCGTTCTTTGTATCGCTACAGACTTGTTTTAGTAAAATTGAATACATAATATAGGGATAAAGCTTTCTACTAAATTATTATATAAGTAAAGATTGTACTAAAATGTAGATAAGTATTATAATACTAGCGATTAACCCTCGCTCCGCTAGGGTTCGCCCCTAGTTACTTAAAAAATGGGGGGTGGGGGTAGGAGAATAAAAAATACTTTGCGACCTATTCTCATACCAAGAAACAAAAAAAACATTAAAACCGGTCGAGCCGTTTCGAAGGAGTGCGACCACAAACACCGTGACACGAGATATTTATACATTAGATAACTAGCGACTCACCCTCGCTTCGCTTCGGTTTGTACTTAGACAAAAACAAATCTATCTCACGGGAACCTCTATCCTCAATAAATGGGCTATCTAATGCAAAATGAATTTTTTAAATCGGATTAGTAGTTTCTGCGATTAGCGCGTTCAAACAAACAAATAAACAAACTCTGCATCTTTATAATATTAGTACAGATTATTAAGTTTAAACAATTTTTGTCTAATTGATATTGACCTGCACATGGAAAAAATTTTATTATTAGAATTTTACTAGCTGTACATTTTAGACTAGTTGCAACCGTGGTTTTGTCTGTATGACTGTCATTAGCAAAATCTAAAGTAAGGGAAAGAAGTTCAATACATTTTTTGACATTATTAAAGAAATCTGATTACTGTACAAATGGTGACAGATTTCTTAAAAAAATAGCTAAAAATTCAATTACATACGTAGAACATAACGTTCGATATTGAAAATTTTATAGAACGTCGTATCGTATCCTTCGAAAATACACGTGTGGATAAGTCATCATTTAACGCCAAACCGCGCTATAACTCACGGTTGTTCGGGCAGAAGTTCAAAGACGAGATAATAACCACCCTATCCCTTCTTAGCATATAAATAATGTAAGATAAAATCACACCCTACTGAGCTGTTAGCTTTAAAGGAAGCAGCTTTTTTGAAAAGATAAAGCTTTTATATTAATTTCATACTTTAATGTTACAATCATATAGAAGTTTTACATCTATATATACCTACATATAATAAAATTCTGAGTCAATAAATAATTTTTTTAAATCATATTGAAATATTTACTATTATCGATACAGAGTCTGTATCTATAGTTTTTACAATTTTTGTCTGTCGGTCTGTCTGTCTATCTGTCTGGGAACGCATCACGAGAAAACCACAGGATAAATTTTGACGAAATTTGGTATGATGATAACTGGTTATCTGGGTCAACATATAGGATACTTTTTACTGCGGGAAAACATCTCATCTCTGAGAAATCTAAACTAACCGTCAAAACGTACCTAGGGACGAACCCGAGAGGAGCGAGGGTGAATCGCTAGTATATTATATAATACTATATATACACTTGAACTAAGGAATAATATAGACTGAGTGTCATAGAACTAAACATGAATCCAAACAATAATGATTTAAAATACTATACAAATGTCAATTTGTATAACAAGTGATAAGTTAATAAATGTTAATAAATAAAAATAGCTAACGGATTTTATTATAATAAAAAAAAAAACTAATATTATGCTACGTCTCTTTCAAGGAAAATAGAACTAGTGCTTAAAAATACAAAAGAATTTAGTACTATTTTTATTATCTTATATAATTAAACGAGCAATTCTTGTATATTTATTTATTTATATCGGCGATCTCGGAAACGGCTCTAAAGATTTCGCTGAAATTTGGTATGTGGGGGTTTTTGGGGACGATAAATCGATCTAGATTAGTCTTATGTCTGGGAAAATGCGTGTTTTCGAGTTTTCATGTGGTTTTCTTTCACGTTATTCCACGCAAAATATGGTCGATAATTTCTTACGCTCGGGCATAAGCATCGTGGTCAAGCGGCCAAGGTGCAAGATACAGGTATTGGGGTTCAAATCTCGGTCGGATATAAAGTTTTTACTTTTGTTTTTTTATTTTGTATTTATTCAAGTTTTTAGATTTTTTATCTAAAAAACACGATATAACAAAAAAGAACTCCGAGCGAACTCGGTCGCCCAGATACTTCATATTTTATTCTCAAAAAATGTATATTAACTTAACTAATACATATATAAAATTTTCCTTAATCGTTAAAAAAATATACGATCCCTATGGCAAAATCGAGAACAGTAGCATAAACATCAAATCACGCTGCTATTTTTGACTTGGATATTTATTTCACGAACTAATTTAAAACATCTATACAGATAAATAAAATTGAAGAAGCTTTACACTAAATGCTGTTATTGTCTGTTGTCTGTCTGTCTGTTTGTTCCGGATAATCTCCGAAACGGCTAGATCAATTTTAATGGGATTTTCACTGGCAGATAGCTGATATTATAAGGAGTAACTTAGGCTACTTTTATTTTAGAAAAAGAATTAGGGTTTCGCTCAAAAAAATTAAAGCGTACCTAGGGACGAACCCGAGCGAAGCGAGGGTGAGTCGCTAGCTTATAAATAAATAATAGCGATTTAGTAACGAGCTATTCACTAAGCGTGAATTTTCAATTATATAAGTATGTTGGAAGAGACCAAGTCAAATTCATAGCAACTAGATATGAAAATTATTAAACTAAAACCGCTAATTGAATTCACCCTTTATGTTTAAAATAGATTTTTGCGGTTTTGTCTACATTATATTATAGTCTAGTACTTGCTGAACTTCGAATTCATCAAATTACTGTTGAAAATTACGAATTTAAGTAATTCGTATGTTATAATAAGCTTACATAATCTATACATAGTATATAATAAAGTCGCTTTCTGCGTCTGTCTGTTTCTCTTTTCTTTCTCATTTCTCTTACTTCTTTTAAAGGATGCAGCGGATTTTGACACGTTTTCCACTTAAAGAAAGAGCGATAAACAAGTCAGGTTTTTGTATGTAATTTGTAAATATTTTGTACAAAATGGCTGAGCCTAAACGGTGTTTTGTCAAAAAAATTGCTTTAGTACGATTACATGGCTAACGCTAGCTAAAGCTATCAAAACAATGTACTAGGAAATTGTAGGTCTTAAAAGAGCGCACAGAAAAGTTCGCAATAACATGTTCACTTAAGATAGGCTCACAGTAACTATTTTTATCTACAAATAAACGTACTTAGGAACGCCTGAGCGAACCGAGGGCACATCACTAGTTATAATATAAACATATTAAAATAACAATAACAACAAGATATCCGTCTAGAATTCACTAAGTGTGACTCTGGGAACCATTTTCTAAATCTAATTAAGATAATGTTCCCAAGTTTAATCTATACCTTAATAGACTAAAAGTTTATTTTATTTTCCTTCTCACTTTCATATTATCTGCTATAAATCTATACTAACTGTACTTAATATTATAAATAATGTTTTTGTTTGTTTGTACATATCTACGATGATATCTACAGTGATGAGACGTTTGGCTCAGTTTGTAGTGTACTAGCTGTGTCAGCCAGCGGTCGCGGGTTCAAGTCCCACTGGGGGCATTCATTTGTGTGTAAGCACGAATGTTTGTACTCCAGTCAGGGGTGTTTATATTTATATGTATGTATTTAAAGGTATATATGTGTAATTTATCAATTACCTGGTGTCCATAACACAAGCCTCGTAGTTTACCATGGAACTAGATGGTGTTGTATGTTAAGGTCTGAACATAAATTCATATTTATAAATTATTATATGTGGATGTTCACTATACTCGTATAACTTACTTAAATTTTAGGACAGCGTCGGCGTTACTTATATTATATTAATTGATTAATATTGACAAACATCTAACTAAACCTTAAACTTCAGTAAATTGAGTTACTTCAATACACTAAGTTACTAGTTACTACATAATATAAATCTATACATATAATACAATTCTAACCGAATCGAATCTATACATTAAATATTTTATAGAAAACTAGCAGAACCCGCGGCTACGTCCGCGAACAAACTACGAAAAAAATAAACTTTTTAGCAATACGTACTTTATTACTTGCAAAAATATATATGGAACTCTCCTCCTATATATATAATCTAATACGATTTGTCTCACATATTATTATATCTTCAAAACATTGAATTTAAGTTTACAGAATTTTGTATCATAACTTAGAGCTTATTTCGAAACCTGAATCTAGATGGCGTTGGTGCATTTTAGAACGCGCTATCGTTAGCACAAGCATCGAGTACAAGAGAAAAATGATTTATTGAGGGCTTCACGTACCTAGGTTTTTGAAACAAGTGTTACTTTATGAAATTTTTAAATAAAAGGTACATAGTATGAGTGCCTTTTATCGATTGGTATACAAATATTAGCAGAACCCGCGGCTACGCCCGTGTTCAACCTACATAAAAAACTCTTTGGCTTTATGTTATACAGCGAATCACCCTCGCTTCGCTCGGGTTCGTCGCTACGTATTTATATAATACTACTAGAACCCGCGGCTTCGCCCGCAATGAAACTACGAAAAAAAAACTTTTTCACAATACATACTTTATTACTTGCAAAAATATGTATAAGATGTTAAGCGTATATTCTGTAAATAAATTTACTCTACTTTACATCCCACACAGTAAGTGTGCACTTACAGAGAACTTGAGCCATGTTACTCTATTTAAATATGTTTAATTTTTTATTTTGTTTATTTAATTGTATTGCACAGCATTAATATCAAGTTTCAAGTAATTCTGATCATAAATAATGTTTTCCTCATATAAACAGCACAACCCCTTTTTACCCTTTTAAGGGATGAATTTCGAAAAAGATAATGATATTTGTATTGTTTTAGTTTTCATGTTTAAAGGTAAATACCATTTTCCGTGCATCAATTACAGAGTTTCATACAAACTTTCATCCCCTATTTGACAGTCTTATGGGATGAAATTAAAAAAAATGCTAAAATACGTATTTATTTATTTGTATTGAAGAGCATTAATAACAAGTTTGAAGATATTCCGATCATAAAGAATCGTTTGCCCATACAAACTTTATAACCCCCTTTTACCCTTTTAGAGGATGAATTTCGAAAAAAATCTAATACACATATTTTTTATTTTTTACCTTAAAGCTAAATACCACTTTCCGTGCATTTCGCATTACGAATGACAGAGTTTCATACAATCTTTTATCTCCTATTTTACCCTCTTAGGGGATGAATTTTGAAAAATCCTTTCTTAGCGGATGCCTAGATTGTATAATAAATATGTCCTCCAAATTTCACGTTTCTACGACCAGCGGTTTAGGCTGTGCGTTGATCGATCAGTCAGTCAGGACAAAGCATTTTATGTATATATAGATATTATTGAAATAGTCATTATTATCGATACAGAGGCCGAGTATATAGTTTTTAGAATTTTTGTCTGTCTGAAAACACATCACGAGAAAACCAATGGACAGATTTTGATGAAGTTTGGTATGATGATAGCTGGTTATCCGGGTCAACATATAGGATACTTTTTACTGCGGGAATATATCTCATCTCTGAGAAATCTATACTAAACATTAAAACAAACGCGAGCGGAGCGAGGGTGAGTTGCTAGTATTGTATATCTTTTTAAATAATTGATGCTGCGTACAATCTCATGCTTAGATTAGATGAATATAATTATGTCTTTTATCTAAAAGTAAAAAAAAAAAAATTAACACACTTTGTAAGTGAAACCACGTTGCCTTAATTAAAAAGTTACTTTGCAAATGAAATAGAAGCTAGCTTTCATAAATAGAGAATAAAATGTTTTCCTTCATTTATATGGAGCTAAAGCTTTGAATTAGCTTTGAGCTGAAAGCTTGCTAGAAGGAAATATTTGAGGTGTTTTTGTATTAAAGTTCGATTGTAGTAGACAATTACTATTGGTGTAAAATGTATTTGAGATTAAATTTTAAAAGAAGTTAAAGAATGGCAGTGGTAGCCCAATGGTAACGCACTAGCTTTGGAAACCGAGTGGAGCGGGTTCAAATCGCGCACCTCTGATATTTTGATGTGTGAATCATTTCCAATGTAACCACTTTGTCTTACAGTGAAGGAAAACATCGTGAGGAAACTTGCATGTCTGAGAGAACCTAGAAAGTTTTCAAAAGATATGTGAAACCCGTCAATCAGTATTTAGCTAGCGCGGTAGACTAGCGCCTGATCTCCCTCGTATTAAACGGAGACTCGTGTCTAGCGGTGGGACGTTAAAAAGGGCTGAGTACATAAAAATAACGTAATTTTTAACAAAAAAAATCAGCATCTTAAAAATTTAATGATTTCTTTATTATGATAATTTAAAAAAATCAACTTTAAAACAAAAATCTGCGAGGTAAGCCTTGGTCAAAAATTAGTTAAAAATAAAGGGATGCGGTTTGTATACAGCATATCTTAAAGCTTCCAAACACTTTAACTTTCGATTATACCACTTGTTGTTTAAATCTATAAAGTTATGGACTTAACCTATCTCGTTGACAACTTATGAAACCTGTTTAAGTAAAATCCCCTGAGTAAGTACTAAAGCAAGTTGATATTAAACGATCCACTAGAGCGAGTAGCTTAACCTTTATTAAGAAACGATTATTACTTCTGAGGACCGGGATATTGTAATAATTTTGTTCGATCAAAGTTATATTTCAAAGTCAATTGTTTTTTACGTTTTATTCTATATAGATAAGAAATTATCAAGGTTATTACTATACTCAGTAGGTATATGAAGGGCGCTTAGAATAGGTACATATACGACGACACGTTGTGCTTGCTATTTGCTGTGCCAGCTGGTCGCGGGTTCGAGTGCCGCTGGGGGCATTTATTTGTAGAAAATCTTATTGAAATAGACATTATTATCGACACAGAGACCGGATCTATAGTTTTTAGAATTTTTCTCTGTCTGTCTGTTACCGCATCACAGAAAAACCATTGGAGGAATTTTGATGAAATTTAGTATGATGATAGCTGGTTATCCAGGTCAACAAATAGGATACTTTTAACTGCAGGAAAATATCATACCTCTGAGAAATCTATACTAAACCTGAAAACGTAAGTAGGGACGAACTCGAGCGGAGCGAGGATGAATCGCTAGTATATATATAAAAGAAGATTATTTTAAAATTAAACCAAGCGTACTTTAATGTATAATAATATGGAGTTTATGACATGCAGCGCATAGCTTTGTGACAGATAAAACAACATGTACGGGCATGTTTTTACGATAGTAAATCACACTACTATTTTACTGGTACAAATATTTTTTCACAATCGCAAAACGAAAATCATCAATGTTAGTACAACGCAGGCCGTGTTAAAGTGTATACAGTGAAAAATTATATTTTTACATTCTTATATTGATAAAATATCAAAAGATCGATTCTCTGATTTACATTACTCATTTAGATATAAATATCTACTTATATTATATAACTAGCGACTCACCCTCGCTCCGCTCTGGTTCGTCCCTAGGTTGATTCCCCATACAAACTTTCATCCCCATTTTCACCCCCTTAAGGGATGATTTCCGGGATAAAAAGTATGATATGTCCTTCCCAGGGTCTTAAACTATTTTCTTCCCCTACAACGTCACAACCTCACAAACTCACAAACTTTATCTCTTTATAATATTAAGTATAGGTATGAAAATATTATAAAAATTAGTTCCGTCATATCAAAAGTTGATATAGATTTAAAAACTCAAATTGTACACAATATTTGGCCTGAAGTGGGTTGAGTGCGGATCGACACTGTGCAGCCATTGGAAAACTGTTTTTTACTAAAAAGTCATACTAACATACTTTTGTGTCTGCAACTGAAACGTATACAGCGTATTGTCGCATAACGATAGCTCCTAAGTCTGTCTAGGGATTTGTTTGTACAGGCGTTATTGTATATTACTAGTTTTTGATCATGGTTTTGCTCGCATGGTAGGTGGGCTTTGGATAAAAATTGGCCTATATCCGTTCCCATCATGAATCTATATCCTTCATGGAAATCTGTTCAGCTGCTTAATCATAAAAAATTAATAAGCAGACTGACAAAGTTTGACATTTATTATATTCAATAATATGAATCTAAATAAAAACCGGCCAAGTGCGAGTCGGACTCGCGCACGAAGGGTTCCGTACTATAAAAATGGTATCTATAAGAACGGCAAAAAATCATGTCTGTTGTATGGGAGCCCCCTTAAATATTTGTTTTATTTTAATTTAATTATTTATTTTTAAAGTGAATATATAACTAAATATTCTGTGAATATTTCCAGCGTCTACCTGTTTGCCGTTATCAATATCAAGCAATAACGAGCAAAAAAAATCACGTTTGTTGTATGGGAGCCCCCTTAAATATTTATTTTATTCTGTTTTTTAGTATTTTTTGTTATATGGGCAACAGAAATACATCATCTGTGAAAATTTCAACTGTCTAACTATCACGGTTGTTGAGATACAGCCTGGTGACAGACGGACAGACAGACAGACGGACGGACAGCGAAGTCTTAGTAGTAGGGTTCCGTTTTACCCTTTTGGGTACGGAACCCTAAAAAATTAAATAAATAAAAATACTTAGTGGAATTCTAAGTATGTAATTGTTTTTTTTTTATAAAATAAAGTTCCTAAATATTTTATTTGGCAAATAGTTCCATAATACTTTAACAATCTCTTTTTTACATAGTGCTATATTACGACTGGATAAATAAAAGTACTGCGACTAAAGTAAACGCTGGGAAGCTTTAGATAATAACGCTTTAAAAGCGTGAAGTGAAAGGAGTAACAGGAGAGAGCCGATGAGAACATTGTTCAAAATTTTCCCTTTTATTTTAGTTTTACTAACTTCCTATAGAAATGAATACCTCTAAACTTACTTAATCATCTCTATTGGAGTATTTCGCAAACGACAAAATTATTTATAACTAGTTACCTAATGACGCATACGAGCGAAGCCAGGTTAAGTCGCTAGTAACTGGTGAATGAAAGACATAACTAAAGTCGAGTGCTGTAACTTGTATAATATAAACAATTTAATACCAAAATCTATTTAACCCCTTATAAATCTACCCAGATTAAACCATAATCTCTTACTTAGTTCAATGCAGTAGATTAATGTGTAACGTTATTGCCAATATCAAACTAACAAAACTGTGGAATACAACATTTTATGTTTTTAATATAACTAAAGTTCTAAATAAAACTATCTTTTTAGATTTTTTAATTTTTGGTTTAATTAATTTTAACTTTTTAAATTACTCAGAACAATAATGTGGCTTAAATAATGAATATTTTATTTTTCTTTATGGTTATACTCTAAAATATAATAATGGCAACACTAAATATAGATTACTAATCAATAAAAATGTCTAAAAAATGTTATAGTTATAATAATAGCAGCTAAAATTAAATAAATAATATTCCATATTTAAGAAATAGCTAGATAAATTCGGATAAAATTTAATACACAGAATAACTATGACCTGGAGTAACATATACGCTACTTTTAGGCACCTAGAGATGGACTCGAAGTTGAGTTCTTTGGAAAATACACTGTTCTACGAAATAAAAAATCTAAGCCATACAGTCTATACAGATAAATAAAATTGAAGTGTCTGTTTATAATGTCAAAATAACAGCTTTTTATTAATTGCATATGTAAGTATATACGGTAATAATAAGAAAAAAAAACGATTTTTAAAATTCTGTCTGTCTGTTTGTTTGTTCCGGCTAACCTCCGAAATGGTTTGTCCGATTTTGACGGTACTTTCATTGGCAGTTAGCTGATGTTATAATAAGTAACTTAGGCTATTTTATTTTAGAAAAAGTATTGGGGTTCCGCGCAAAAAAATGAAATCCATGAAATTGTGAACAAAGTCCGTTTTACAAGTACAATAGTATTTTATATGTTAATATTTATATTTTACTATATACTAAATCTAACTGCGTTAAAACCTAATCTTTCTCGCAATACAACACGAAGCCAGTCGACAGGTTAATTTACATTGTGGGCTTATACGTAATAGGAATCATAATGCGGAGTATTTTTCACTCGGATATAATTTTACACCTCGTGTGTTCTGGTAGAAAATTAAAACAGCTTTCATCCAGCGATGGAGATATTTACATTTTTAACATATTATGTATTTATTTCTTGAATATACGTTGGCCAAAAGTTAGGTTTGTGAATGGAAGTGGTATGATAATATTGTATTATAATTGATTGTTCTTCTAAGGATGATTACATATTATACTAGTTTTTGCTCGCATCTTCGTTCGGTTGGTAAGTGGGGAGGGGACAAAAGATAGCCGATATCTGTTCCCAGGATACAATTTAAGTATTTGCCAAATTTTATCGAAATCTGTTCAGCAGTTTAAGCGTGAACAGGTAACAGACATACTTACTTTTGATGTCGCGTGATAGCAAAACTAGCAGTGAAAAAGCCCCAAACCATGAATCGATCTTCACCATTATTGCTCCATGATAACGCGAGACCTCATACAGCACGAGAAACCATTTTAACTCTACAGGAACAGCAATTAGAAACCATTCGACACCCTCCATATTCGCCAGACCTTTCTCCAACGGACTACCATTTTTTTCGTAATTTGGACATTTTTCTACGTGATAAAAAGTTTTCTTCTCAGAAGGCAGTACAAAATGCTTTCACACAGTTTGTCGAATCTAGATCACCAGAGTTCTATCGCAAAGGTATAAATGACCTTCCTATTAGATGGCAGCAATGTATAGATGATAATGGTAATTATTTTGATTAAATGAATATGTTAAATTAAAAAAAAAAAAAAACGAATTTCAATTTTTCAGTACAAATCGGCAATTTCATACTTTAACCCCTATTATATTTTATTCTTAAAGCTGTTTTAATATGAAATATCTTCGACATATATACATAGTATTAACAAAAATGAATCGCTAAAATGTGTTGCGCAAAACTCGATAAGAACTGGACTAATTCAGCTATATTATTTTATTCAAATATTCGCTAAAGTCCGAGAAAAGTTCTTATGAAGCAAAAAAAAAAAGAAAATAGAAAAAATGCCCGGACAAACCTAAAAATACCATTTTAACCGAGCCTGCTACACACTTGATTTGACAGAACGATGTCGGGTCAGCTAGTATTTTTATAAAAATAACTTTTACTAGTTAATTTCTAGCATGTTTTCTTCATTGTATATAATATTATGGACTAAATTCATTGTGGGACGCTGAAACTTTTAAAAGTTTTATAAGATAATTGACTTGAATATCTTGACTCAGCTTCCCTTACGTGCTGTTAAGACATTTACTACCTCCATGTGCAAGAACTTTGAAAATTTTAAGGAAAACTCTTTTTTAAAAAACATGAATTCATTACACATATACATTGTACAAGTTCTAATGTAATGCAACAGTAGAGATATTAAGCACAAAAAGCTAGCTCTGTTAGAAACATTTTTGAAAAATTTAAGTTTAAAGTTTTACAACTTATTAGCAGGAAATGCTCGGACTATTCCTTCTAGCAAAAGTTAGAATTCACTTCCTCGTTTATAAAAGTTGTGAATACTGACTGAATATAAAACGGCGTCTATCAAGAAGTCATTACGAAATAAAGTTTAATGCTTTGGAAGCTTTGTAATAAATATAATTCGGTATACAATATGAATAAATTAAAGGAAAATATATTACGATGAATGGTATAAAGATTTTGATTAATGTTGTTATTTTTATTAGGCTTTATGAGAAACTTTTTCGATGTTTCAAGTTACATGATGATTAATTCAAATGGAGTCTTTATTTTTAGGGATCCGTATCTCAAAAGGTAAAAAAAGAACCCTTATTATTTTTTATTCATTATTTTAAGTCCTAATTCATCCAATTTTACTATGACAATATTATACAGTAGCGACTCACCCTCGCTTCGCTCAGGTTCGTCCGTAGGTGATTCTTCAACTTTTTTATTTATGTACCGATTGAAATAAAACAAACAATAAATGTTAAGCGATGCTTACTACAGTAAATTAGTTAAAACCGCACTCAAATCGGTTAAGCCGTTTCTGAGATTAGCGCGCGCAAACTAAATAAATAAATAAATATGTTGGGACATTAACACACAGCACCGTCTAGTTCCATGGTAAGCTACGAGGCTTGTGTTATGGATATCAGATAGTTGATACACTACACATATATAACTTTAAATATGTACATATTTTAAACGCACATACAAACAGACAAAAATTCCAAAAGTTTTGGGTTCTATTGCGTTGATGAATTTACCTATGTATATAAAAAAAAAACTAAGTGTTTTCAAAATGTATCTATACTAATATTATAAAGTTGAAGAGTTTGTTTATTTGTTTGTTTGGTTGAACGCGCTAATCTCAGGAATTACTGGTTGGGATTGAAAAATTCTTTTTGTTTTGGATAGTCCATTTATCGAGGAAGGCTTTAGGCTATATATCATCCCGGAAAAATGTACGGTTCCCGTGGGATAGGGATAGGGACGTAGTTTATTGATAACACTAAAGCTCTTCAATAACAACTAAACGAAAAAAAAAAAGAAAATCGGTTAACAAACAAAGAAGAAAAAGGTTCTAAACTGTCTTGTCTTTGCCCATGTCTTTTTCTGATATAATAATATAGGTATAATATATATCATAAGGATAATGTATGGTGAAGATGGCTCAGGTTAAAAAATATTAAACCAAGGTGAAATGTATCTTATTGAAATAGTCAATCTATACTAATATTATAAAGAGGTAAAGTTTGTAAGTTTGTGAGGTTGTAGGGGGTAATCTCTGGATCTACTGAACCGATTTAGATGAATTTGGTAAGAAGATAGTTTGAGTCACTTTCTGTAACAAATATATAATACCTTTAAGACGTCTAATAGCTTAGTCTCTCCCTTGACCATGATTGCTGTAAAGCATTCGAAATGCCGGGAACCAAAAATCAAAATAAATCCGCGAAATAATCCGAAAAGATATTTTCATTTAAAATATCTATTTTATAGCAATTATCTTTATTTTTTAACAAGGTAACTGTTAAATATTTCTAATCGGCATTTCACACGCTATTAATTTTGTTCGAACAGTTATTCACACTGATTCACAACTCTGGCCCAGCTTAATGAAGCAAGCGACAGCTGTGATTTACTAATACTTGACCGCTGGTGACCTCTTATCTCCATAAAGTACACTCATGGGTACTTGCTTGCAATTAGCCAGTACGTGTAAATTTATTTCTAACTTAGCATTGTTTTATGAGGCACAAGCTCTCGAATCTCGTTGCAAGGAAAGTAATGTTTATGCAGTTTCAAGTGGAATTTACATGAAATAATATTTTTTTTCCTTAAAAGTACCGATATCAAAAAAAAAAAATTATTAACGTATTCTATCTATACCTATGTCTGACGACACGTTTGGCTCAGTTTATAGTGACCTTACTTGCTGACTGCTGTGCCAGCGGTTGTAGGTTCGAGTACCGCTGGGGGCGATCATTTGTGTGATGAGCACGAATGTTTGTACTCCAGTCATGGATGTTTATATTTATAATATATAACATCTCCGATCGTAGCAGGGTATGCCGTACACCGCCTGTCTGCCCGTGACCATGTCTGGTGCAACCCAGTCGAAACTTCGGAAGTAAGGTATGTGCTTACAAATTCACGCGTTTAAGTCCCGTAGTGTAATTATTATATAATTATGGAAAGCAAAGAAAATTTAAAAAGTTATGTTTATAATTGGTGAAACTTGGAGCCATTGGAGCAAGTAGGTTCTCGAATAAAGACAACAACAAGGGACAACTAGTCCTCCAGTTATACGGTGCAATGAAATCGACAAAAAAAATCGTGACTTCTGCACAAAGTTTCCAGAGTCGCTAATTTGTTATAAATAACAGAAATTGAAGTCGAACAAACATCTGCGATTTAAATTTCAAATAATAGTACCAATTTAGTTAAGAACACTGTTGCAAATTGGCTATTAACTGGTGCCTGATTGTGGCTATCTCTAAGTTTCTACTGAAGCCAACTTATACTTGGTATGGTAATGACGCCACAAGTTGGCAAGTTTGAACAAAACAGCCATTAGGGTCGTAGTGCAAGAGATTTGACAAGTTAATCCTTTATAACACAAAAAAGTAGGAATATATCTAATATATTCAAACGAGCAATTCTTGTATATTTATTTATTTATTTATACCGGCGATCTCAGAAACGGCTTTAACGATTTCGCTGAAATTTGGTATGTGCGGGTTTTCGGGGGCGAAAAATCGATCTAGATTTGTCTTATGTCTGGGAAAACGCGTGTTCTCGAGTTTTCATGCGGTTGTCTTTCGTATTATTCCACACAAAATGTGGTCGATAACTTCTTACACTCGGGCGTAAGCATCGTGGTCAAGCCGCTAAGGCGCGAGATAGACAATCACCTATGCTCAGGATCGAATCCCGGTCGGGATACAAAGTTTTTACTTTTGTTTTTTTTTGTATTTATTCAAGTTTTTAGTTTTTTTTTAATCTAAAAAATACGATATAACAAAAAAGAACTTCGAACGAAGCTCGGTCGCCCAGGTACTGTGTACATAATATGCGTATTTCAATACATGAAAGGTCAGTAATAAAATATTTACGTTGATTGTTGAATTTTAATTTCCGTTATGATCGTTTGGCCAAATTTGTTAAATGCTCAGATTATATATTATACTCCTGCTCATGGTTTTACCTGCTAATGTTTTTGAAATTCATGAGCTATATTTTACTAGTTTTGCCTAAATTATCTTTTTACGCAAAGCTTTTTTAGGCAAATTAAGCATTAGCTGAGTAGAATCGGCAAAATTTAATACACAAATAGACTTAAAGCTTAACGTAGTATAACAAATAAAAGAAAGTCTTAAAAAGCTACAATCTTGTTTATCGCCCAAAATCAGCAGAAGAAAATCCAATCATCTGAAATAACAATTCATTTCTTTTCCTCCAGTAATGTCAAATTGCCATCGTATTAGCTTTGATATGTTGACTTTCTATAATCTATATCGCTAGTAGAAAGCCAAAATATAGGAGTGGCATAGCTCAATGTGTCACGCGGTCATAATATGTCATTTTTATACATTTTTTACTTTTCTATTAAATACTATGGCACTCCTAGAAATTGAACAAAACAATTGAATTGAATTAACCATAATATCGATTGTAGAAATCAATTTGTCAACGAGAGCAAGTAATAAAAATAATAATATATGTAGGTATGAGGCAATAGACAACGTGTGTGATGTGATCATTATTATATTAGTTTCTTATTATTATACCATTTGCTATAGAAACCCTTGGCCCATAGAGTAGAGTTGCTAAACCCTTCTTAAAAGATACCTCGTCTTATCGCCTCTACTGGTGACGACAGAGCTGGCTCCTTTTTGCCTAAAGAATTGGCATTGCCATTCAGCGGAGTAATGCAGCTGGCATTCTTGCTACAACTCAAAGTGGACATACGTACATGACTTCTACAGTAATAATAAAGTGTACATTTGTTTTGTATCTTTAATCTATACTAATATTATAAAGCTGAAGAGTTTGTTTGTTTGGTTGAGCGCGCTAATCTCAGGAACTATTAATCCGGTTTGAAAAATTGTTTTTGCATTAGATAGCTATATATCATCCTATATATATATATATATATATATATATATATATATATATATATATATATATATATATATATATGTCGGAGAAGCATGGTTCTCTTCGACATCGTCATCTGTAGTTACGGGCTTAGTGGGCGTCATTGGGTAAGATGCGAGCACAAACACAACAGTATAGTTTCGTAGTATTTTAATTAAACAATATCAACTTCACACACAGTTAAACAATATTCACTTTACACATGGATTTAAACAATATTCACTGCACACACACTTATTGAAATAAAAGAAATTAACAGCCAAGACCGAGCAGCGGGTTCAGGGCACCGTTCTTACTTTAACCAACAAAGCGATATACTTTCACGATCCAACTCGATCAGTTGCTATCACTCGAATGTCCCTCCAAAACCGATCGCCTCGCTAAAGTAAAGATGGCGCCTCGACCCCGCTCGAGGCACGTGCTCTGCTCTGATTGGTCGTTACGTGAATTACAATATTCATAACTTTTATTAGATTAGTGAGGTTTTTAAATTATAGAAAAAATGTAACAAATCGAATAAAATCAAATTAAGAATTTTAGAATTAATTAAAATGTAAATTGATGCAAACAATAATTAACCCGACTCATAGCTTCCTCCGACACGGCCGTCCTGACGTATTACACGCCCTCGTGTGATGTTGAAGGCCGTGCATCATCATTATCTGCAGAAAAGAAAGAGATATTTTGTATAGTTCGGCCACTCCTGACCAAGGAGATCGTGTACACTATTACATTTTATCTTCCGCACAGCATCTTCATTTAAGATTATAAAATATGTGCCCTATGCTAACAATAAATCTTTCGTAATCGAATCCGAGTCCTCATAGACTCCACGCTACATAGTAAATTAAAAGTCAGTAGTATCAAAACAGCCACCTCGCCGTTTATCGCGTTACACATTTTGGGTTACTGACAATATCTAAATGGCCACCTCGCCTCTTATTCTACTAATTTCGTTTTTCAATGGCCACCTCGCCTCTAAGTGGCCACCTCGCCTCTCAGTGGCCACCTCGCCTCTCAGTGGCCACCTCGCCTCTCAGTGGCCACCTCGCCTCTCAGTGGCCACCTCGCCTCTCAGTGGCCACCTCGCCTCACAAAGCTTAACTACACAGCCAACTAACAGCCACCGCGTTACCTACGTTGCAAATATTAACTAGAGAGGGCTTCTCAACTATAGTAAGTTTATCACTTGATATGTGTACTGACAACCCTAAGGCCAACAAATCGCGTTCAATCAAAATATCGTTACTTAGGTAATCATCAGGTATAATGTGAAATAAAATTTGCAAGTCATGACCACTAAGAGCGACCCTAGATAAAATTTGTGAGTCACATAATACACTAGATTTTCCTACACCAGTCAAAGTAACTATTGAACGCTGCAATGTACCAACAAGCTTACGAGAGACACTTTCTTTAATTAAGGAACAATCAGCGCTGGAATCAAAACAAAATGAGAACTGCTCACCAAATTGCGTAATTATCCCGGTGACAGGTTTCATACCACACACGTCCACTCGCTTCACAACGCTGGGTGTGACGGCAGGCTGTGCACTGCTGTTCGCAACTGGCCATGTTTTTGAGCACCGAGACGCCACATGGCCCTCAACACCACACTTGTAGCAAGTCACAGGGGCCCGCGTAGCAACGGCCGTGTTGGGGCGCTCAGAGGTTGGAGTTGTTTGCTGCTTGTCATGCGACCGACTGAAACATTCAAAAGATTTATGACCAAGCTTTCCACAAGCGTAACATTTTGTTGAACCTGAACTTAACCTAGGACGTTTATTATCTTGTATAGTGCTGGCAACGGTCTTTGTTATCTCGTGGTAGCTCCGTTTGCGATAAGAAAAAGCCATTAGTTCACGTTGCATTTTACAGCGGGTAGTTATTTCTTCAGAAAAAATATTGCGTTGTAACCTTGGCTCAATTTGTCCCATGTGTGCAAGTATACAGGATACCACCATTTCCTCCTTCCCTAAACTACTCCATCGTGACATGAGTAAAGTAAATAAACGGCTTGCATATGCAGCAAGACATTCACCTTCTTGAGGTTTACCAGTAAGCATCTTTAATATCGTCGCTGCACATGTTTCTAACGTATCGAAACGAGAAAGAAAAATTTCCTTAAATTCTGCCCATTTCATATTAGGAAAAGCTATCTGAGAAAACCATGTTGCGGCCGAGCCTCTCATGGCCTTACTAAGTATCAGAACTAATTTACTTCCCTGTATGCCACTATCCGATAAACAGATGTCTGCCGTCGCCAGCCAGGCCCGGGCGTTAGTGTCTGCATCTTCCGGTTGAAATTTAGGCAGCGTGATGCTCTTATCCTCGATATTCGATGGCTTGGTTAGCGCCTCCACGAGTAACTTCATACTGGTTTGTTGCGCTTCAAATAACGCGCACCATCCGTCATTTGTCAATTCGCTCACGTTTTGTGCCTGCACCGATCCCACTTCTGATGTCGGAGAAGCATGGTTCTCTTCGACATCGTCATCTGTAGTTACGGGCTTAGTGGGCGTCATTGGGTAAGATGCGAGCACAAACACAACAGTATAGTTTCGTAGTATTTTAATTAAACAATATCAACTTCACACACAGTTAAACAATATTCACTTTATACACAAATTAAACAATATTCACTTTACACATGGATTTAAACAATATTCACTGCACACACACTTATTGAAATAAAAGAAATTAACAGCCAAGACCGAGCAGCGGGTTCAGGGCACCGTTCTTACTTTAACCAACAAAGCGATATACTTTCACGATCCAACTCGATCAGTTGCTATCACTCGAATGTCCCTCCAAAACCGATCGCCTCGCTAAAGTAAAGATGGCGCCTCGACCCCGCTCGAGGCACGTGCTCTGCTCTGATTGGTCGTTACGTGAATTACAATATTCATAACTTTTATTAGATTAGTGAGGTTTTTAAATTATAGAAAAAATGTAACAAATCGAATAAAATCAAATTAAGAATTTTAGAATTAATTAAAATGTAAATTGATGCAAACAATAATTAACCCGACTCATAGCTTCCTCCGACATATATATATATATAGCTATATATCATCCTATATACAGGGTTATTGGTAATTCGACGTATTCCCGCTAGGAGGTGATAGGGGTGACTATTTGCGATAATTTTAACCCCCATATGCATTATGCAAAAGTGAACCATTTTTGAGTTATCATGTTTTTTAGCTTTTTTCAAAATAAGTCAGAAATGCAACTTCAAAAATTTATTTAAAAAAAAGTACCAATTTAAATTTCATTTTCTCTTCTGATTTATAAAAACGGTTAAACACCAGTTATTTATCAATATTAAAACAACAATTATCGGTCCAAATTAAAAAATGCGAGACGAAAAACGATATTATTTCAATATTTTTTTGAAACTTTCTCCACTAAAATGCCTTAAAAACCAAATAAAAACGTTATGAAACTTGGCTTGCAGATTATTTTAAAAACATAACCGTTTTCTTAGCTCTCCAAAACTGTATTACAACTAGGAACTTATTTCAAAAAAAACTGAAAAAAATTGATCACAAAGGAAGCAGGCAGAATTTCGTATTCGAACTAAACTTAAGGTCGTCCTTTAAAATTTCCATAAAATTAATTAAAAACAATACCCAATGTAAATAAAACAAAAAAATATAAATTTAAAATAAAACTTAGAACCAGTAACAGTTTAGTGGTAATAACAATTAACAATTAATAATAAGTAACAATTAGGACATTTTGTAATTTAGCTTAATTAAAGTTCTTGCTCGAAGTGACTTCCCCTATTGCATACGCAAAGTGGCATTCTTTTTCCGAGTTGTGACTTAACTACCGAAGTAGTAAAAAACTTTTTAAAAAAAAATAAAAACCGACTTCCTGGCACTGAAAAGTAAAAAATAACTAAACAGAGGTTTTCATTTAAAATAGATACCTAATCAGATATTTTCGAAGTCGGTGTGCTTTGATTTGTATTGGCTGGCACCGACTTCGAAAATATCTGATTAGGTATCTATTTTAAATGAAAACCTCTGTTTAGTTATTTTTTACTTTTCAGTGCCAGGAAGTCGGTTTTTATTTTTTTTTTAAAAAGTTTTTATTTTTCCATTTTTAGTGTAGACGTAATAAGCAAGTAATTTGTAAGAAGAAAGATTTTTAATAAAAACATAATATTCGATTAAGCCATTTATTTAAAAACCGCTTGACCGATTTCGATAAAATTTATATGGGACCACCGGGGAAGAATACTCTTTGAAACAAAAAAAAATTTTCCAAATCGGTTCAGCCGTCTTCGAGAAATCCGTGAACATACATAAATAATAAAAACATAATATTCGATTAAGCCATTTATTTAAAAACCGCTTGACCGATTTCGATAAAATTTATATGGGACCACCGGGGAAGAATACTCTTTGAAACAAAAAAAAATTTTCCAAATCGGTTCAGCCGTCTTCGAGAAATCCGTGAACATACATAAAAAAAAAAAAAAAAAAAAAAAAAAAGATTCCGACGAATTGAGAACCTCCTCCTTTTTGGAAGTCGGTTAAAAATTATTCCGCATCGTATTTGCTGCGTTTATAATTCTTGTTTTGAGTTTTTCCGCGGATGACACAGGCGAGACGTCGTAAACTAGGGACTTCTGTGACCCCAGACATAGAAATCAACCGGCGTTAAGTCCGGAGTTCTCGCACGCCATGGAATGGGTCCTAAAGCCTTGGAACGGGAAAGTCTCTCCCGTGACCATGATTGCTGTAAAGTAATCGAAACGTCGGGAACCAAAAATCAAAATAAATCCGCGAAAAAACAGCAAGACGGATGTCCTGCACATTTTGGTGTTAATGGGGTAGGCGATGGCTCGATAGCCATTTTCCTAATCGTTGGATAGGGCGAGGAGGACCCATTCCGTGGCCTGCGAGGAGTCCGGACTTAACGCCGGTTGATTTCTATGCTATCCTAGAAAAATGCACGGTTTCCGTGGGATAGATTTGTTTTTATCTAGATACGAACCCGAAGCAAAGCGAGGGTGAGTCGCTAGTTAAGTATATTTGTAATTTCAATGTATTTCTTTCATTGTAAATAAATAAAATATTTATGTTTCTTATTAAAAATATTTAATTTAACATTTCTATAAAACAATTTCCAACTAATTTCAAGAATTAGCATGAACTAACAAAAAGGGAGAGTATAAACATTTTAAAAGCTGTTAAATTCCCAGCACTTACTACAACAAACTTGACCCAGTTAGTTCTTAATTAAATTTAAGATGGATTGAAAAATAATAAACAAATATTTACAAAGTACATTCAAAATTTTTAATGTATCGTAGTATCTATTTATAATTGAAGTACAGCTTTTATTTTATTTTAAACTAGCGACTCTACCTCGCTCCGCTTAGGTTGTTCCTACTACGTTTTAACGTTTAGTACATATTTCTCAGAGATAAGATATTTTTCCGCAGTAAAGAGTGTGCTATATGTTGACCAGGATAACCAGCTATCATCATACCAAATTTCATCAAAATCCCTTCAGTGGGTTTTCCGTAATAAGTTCACAGACAGACAGACAAACAGACAGAGTGACAGACAGACAGACAGACAAACAAAAATTCTAAAAACTATAGATTCGGCCTCTGTATCGATAATAATGTCTATTTTAATAAGATTTTCCAAAAAATATTTAATGTACAGATTCGGCTTAGTTACAATTTTATTACATACTAGCATTTCCCGCGGCTCCGCCCGCGTTCAGATGATCAAAAACCAAATTCTTAGGTTTTACACATTAGTATACTCTTACATATACCACTTTCATTGCGCACCGCATGACTGGTAAATAATGGCAGAGATTGACAATGCCACAAAGGTTCCTCCGTTAAATTGAACTTTTTGTTTTAGCAATAACATTTATGTATGTCTATACTTCTGTTTTGTTTGTTTTTTTAGTTTTTCACGATAAACTCTCAAACTACGGAATTAATTTTAATCATTTTTTACTAATAGACAACTATAGATTAATTTAATATATAGCTGATTATTTAAATTACATAATGATAACTTTTCTTAATTAGCGCTAGTTAGTAATATTTTCCAAAACGATTTTCAAAAAAAAGTGTAATAAGTAAATAATTCTAAGCGAATACATTTTTTTTATTTCATATGGCTCTGCTAATATGATTAAAGTCGTAAGCATTTTATTGTGTCCTTTAAGCCTTTACCTTCCAAGAAAAGGTGTCAAGGAAAAGCGAAAAAGTTGAGGTATAACAGTTCCTAAAATACTTTTTCATAGTTTTTGAGATATGAAATATTTTTAGTTACCCGCTTTGGCAGTTTAACAGCCATAAACTTGTTTTCCATAAAATGTTATAAAATAATATAAATTGAACTTATTTTTACAGTGCAAAAAATGAGTAGGTATTGTGGAAACGTAAATATTATTCGTATTTATTTTAGTGTTAACCATACAAAACACGTAAATAAGAAAAACAACATAGCATTTTGCTATACGAAACCTAAAGTGCGCGAGTTGGATTTACATTTGCCCAATTTTTATATTTTAAGATTAAAAACATTAACATTATTTACTAAACAATAAAAATTTACAAATATTCTCATTTGAAAATTGTTTCGGCCAACAAAATATTACTAATATGTTACTAATTTATAAAGCCAAAAAGTTTGTTTTATTAAAAATTTAAGCACGGGCGGGGCCGCGGGTAATTTAGTAGTAATTATAGTAAAGTCATAGAAAGGTTATATCTGTACATTTTTTTTTTGATAAAACTACGTATTTTAAAAACACATGGCGACATCTATTGTCAAATAGCTAAATAACACATAAATAAATTTTCATTAAAATAACTATTTTAATGAATAAAATAGCCCTGTTAATATTTCTTTTAAGATAAGTTTTTTTAATAGTTTTAACATAATATATAAGTAAGTTACCTTGCTAAAATATTTAATAGCATCATCGTGCTTTTACTTTAACCAGTTTTTGTATTTTTTCTCAGAAATGAGATATTTTCCTGCGGTAAAAAGAATCCTATGTGTTGACCCGGATAACCTGCTATTACCATACCAAATTTCATAAAAATCCCTCTAGTGGTTTTTCTGTGATGCGGTCACATACAGACAGACAGAAAAAATTCTAAAAACTATAGATTCGGGCTCTATATCGCTAATAATGAATATGTCAATAAGATTTTCCGAAAAAATATTGAATTTAGGGGTTTGGCTTAGTTACAATTTTATTGTATGTATAGTTACTAATTTATGAAGCGAAAAAGTTTGCTTTACTGATAATTTAAACACGGGCGGAGCCGCGGGTGATTTAGTAGTAATTCTAATAAAATCGAAAAAAGGTCATATATGTATATTAATTTTTTGGGATTAAAACTATGTATTTTAAAAACACATGGCGACATCTATTGTCGAATATCTAAATAACACATAAATAAATATTAATTAAAATAACTATTTTAATGGATAAAATAGCGCTTTTGATAATTTGATTTTCAAGATATGCTGTTTTTATAGTTTTTACCATATTTTGGAAGTTACCTTGCTAAACTGTTTACAAATAGTATCGTCGTGGTTTTGTTCCTACCAGTTTTTGTATTGTTTTTCAGAAATGAGATATTTTCTCGCGGTAAAAAGTATCCTATATGTTGACCCGGATAACCAGCTATCATCATACCAAATTTCATCAAAATCCCTCCAGTGATTTTTCTGTGATGCGGTAACAGACAGACAGACAGACAGACAGACAGACAGACAGACAGACAGACAGACAAAAATTCTAAAAATTATAGATTCGGCCTCTGCATCGATAATAATGTCTATTTCAATAAGATTTTCCAAAAAATATTTAATGTACAGATTCGGCTTAGTTACAATTTTATAATATGTATAGATTACTTGTTATTACTCATTTATAAAATCAAAAGTTTGCTTTATTGATAATTTCAACACGGGCGGGGCCGCGGGTAATTTAGTAGTAGGTAATTCTTCATACATTCATACATTCATTTTTTGGACTTAAAACTACGTATTTTAAAAACACATGGCGACATCTATTGTCGAGTATCTAAATACACATAAATAAATATTAATTAATATAATTATTTTAATGAATAAAATAGCGCTATTGATAATTTGATTTTCAAGATAAGCTTTTTTAATAGTTTTTACCATATTTAGTAAATAACCTTGCTAAACTATTTATAAATAGTATCATCATGGTTTTATTCCAACCAGTTTTTGCGTTTTTTCTCAGAAATTAGATATTTTTCCGCGGTAAAAAGTATCCTATATGTTGACCCGGATAAGCAGCTATCATCATACCAAATTTTATCTAAATCCCTCCAGTGGTTTTTCTGTGATGCGGTAACAGACAGACAGACAGACAGACAGACAGACAGACAGACAGACAGACAGACAAAAATTCTAAAAACTATAGATTCGGCCTCTGTATCGATAATAATGTCTATTTCAATAAGATTTTCCAAAAAATATTTAATGTACAGATTCGGCTTAGTTAGAATTTTATAATATGTATAGATATGTATATGGAAGATATACCTACTATTTCTCGTTTAAAATTTGAAAATACTCGTACAATATTATGATAACCTCAAATAAACTAGAATAATAGGTACGGCAAGTTTATACAGTCCTTAACTTTCACGACTCATTTGTTATTTTAATAATTGCTCAATGAACAGTTTATTATTAAAGGGAAATTATTGAATTACTTTGGCTTAATAAATTCATAATGGACCAGTCCTTGACCCTCACTACGTTCAGTATTTAAACCACAAAACATATCTCTCATAATTACTTAATTTTACAATGATTTTAGAAAAAAAAGAAAATATATACATTATACATACATATAACAACAATAAGGCAGTGGTAGCACAGTGGTAACGCGCTCGCTTTGGAAACCGAGTGAAGCGGGTTCAAATCCCGGGTCTCGCACCTCTGATATTTTCATGTGCGAATCATTTCTAACATGATTACCACTTGCCTTACGGTGAAGGAAAAACATCGTGAGGAAACCTGCATGTCTGAGAGAACCTAGCAAGTTTTCGAAAGACATACGAAGTCCACCAACCTGCACTTGGCCAGCGTGGTTGACTATGGCCTGATCCCCCTCGTATTGAAGGGAGGCCCGTGCCCAATAGTGGGATGTTAAAAAAATGGGGCTGAATATGCACACATACATACATCAGAATTGAGTATTTATTCAGCTGTTTTTTAATGACCTAGAACACGAGGGAGATCAGCCCATATCCACTATACTAGCTAAGTGCGATTGGCGGACTCCACATGTCTTTCGAAAACTCGCCAAGTTCTCTCAGACATGCAGATTGACACATTCAGAATTCTGTGCTAAATTCTGATATTTGAATACATCTTCGCCAATTACGAACGGATTTTCATATGAATGTAAATGGTAGAATAACGTTTTCTCTGTTTTATTTCTAATTAACACCAATTCAAAATAAATGTATTATTTGTACTATAAATGTAAAATTATTTAAATTATCTATACATATAATTAAACTGTAGAGGTCGAATATCTGTACATAGAAAAGAAATGCTAAAAACCGAGTCAGGGGGATGTAAAAAGAGAAATAGAACAAATCCAGATTTTTTTCAATTTTTTTGTTTCTCTGTCTGTTTGTCTGTTTGGACGGGCTAATCTCCGGAACTGATAGATTTGTTTTTGTTTGTCGCTAGTTAATGAATAAAATTTGAGGCCTAATTAGCCTCTTCTATTTTTTTTCCGGATTTTTTTGTGAATATTACAGAAAATCCTACGGTACTGTCTGTAACAACTACATAATGACCGTTGAGACATCTGAAACCTGAGTCTCTCCCGTGACCATGATTGCTGTAAAGCATTCGAAACGTAGGGAACCAAAAATCAAAATAAATTCGCGAATAAATCCGAAACGATAGTTTAATTTATATTGTCAAATATTCAAGTAAATCTAAGAAAGTAAGTATTATTTTTTTCTAATAATTATTTAAAAATCGCCATTACCCTAGAAAAAAATACTAGTTACAAAAAAAATGTCTACCAGTATTTTAATATGCACTTACCCCATCAATTATAAAGAGATCGTTATCTATACTTAATATTATAAAGAGATAGAGTTTGTTTGTTTGTTTGATTGAACGCGCTAATTTCAGGAACTACTAAGCTGATTTGAAAAATTATATTTGCATTAGATAGCCCGTTTATTGAGGAAGGCTATAGGCTATATATCATCATGCAACCCAAGAGAGCAAAGCAGTATGTCAAGCAGTAAGTCATAATTGTCAACAAATCGAGCAAACTTCCATAAATTATAGTAAAACTGATGTTTATAATCAAACAAATTTAACGCGGATGATACCGCGGGGCACAGCTAGTGTCATAACAAAGATACTCTTCAAAATGACTTAAAAGTAAACATTGCACCTTTAAAGATGGGACTTTCATGTTGAAGTTCATATCCGAACATAAACAAAGAAAGAATAATGAAAATCGTTCCCCATTGGCGAAGAAATCTCGAAACTCCCTCATAAAAAAATACAACCAATTTATGCTCAAAAAAATAGATGTCTCTTGACAGCAACACACATTCCTAACAACTATAAAGTAATAAAGTTTAAAATAAAATTCAAAAAAAGTTTATAATTTTGAACTTAGTCCCATAACAGTAATAATAGGCTACTTGAAATTCAGCTGCGTCTGAAAGTTGGGAGATGAACTGAATGAATAAGGCTATGACGAAGGCGACGCTACGAGAACGCCTTTTATATTAAAGTAGATGGACTTTGAATTGTTGACGAACTTCCACGGTTAATTTACACGAAAACTTCTGCCCTTGAAAACGCGTTACGGTTTATTACAATAATAATTTACATTGTTGGATATAAAACAGAATACGTAATAGGTACGAGATTAAATTATGACAAACAAAATTTGATAAGAAGTGATAATACTTATTACTTACAAGTATACATAATAATACTTGACTTGTTAGTATTATGTATTTTTGTAAATATTATATTATTGGTCTTGCTCTTTATGTCATAAATATATAAATAAGTTGGAACATTATCACACAGCACCATCTAGCTCCATGGTAAGCTACGAGGCTTGTGTTAGGGATACCAGATAGCTGATACACTACGCATATATAACTTTAAATATATACATGTTATAAATATAACAACCATGACTGGAGTACAAACATTCGTGCTCATCACACAAACGAACGCTCCCAGCGGGACTCGAACCCGCGACAAACAAACTGAGCCAAACGTGTCGACTATATATGATCTGTGGTATTATATATATTTTTTAAATATATTATTGGTCTTGCTCTTTATATCATCATTCGTCAGATCGTTTATTCTTATTATTATAGAGAACATTAATGTTTGCTTAATAATGTACTCTGGACCGATTTCAGCCACGGCGGTATATTAGAAGATATTACAGTGCCCAAGAATGCGCGCAAATACAAGTACGCTCTCTGTTCCTTTATTAACAAGCTCTAGTGGATGACTAATTAAGACTGCTAATGAAAGATCAGACGCAGGATTTGAACAGAACAGTTTAATGTGCTCTTCGAGGCATGGGGGTGTAACTTCCCTAACACGGTATGTCTCTCAGAATTTCTTATTAGAAAAGTCCAATAATTATACTTAGTCCGACTTAGGACTAAAAAATTATTCAGTAGGGTATGTTTTTAATTTGGAAACCGGAAAGTATCATAAAAACTTTGCGGATCTTTTTACCTATTACAAATACTATTTTCGTCCTTGCCTATATCATTAAAGGAAAAGGCTGTCAAAAACGTTTTGTCGTGGGCGTTGATGAATCAGTGAGGACTACCTATGGATAGAATATAAATAAATAAAATCTTATTTTACTGATTTAATATATCGTATACTTGGAAACTTCCGCACGATCGACCGTGTAAGTGTCTGAAACTTTTATATGACTATATATTAATATATATACATGGCAGGCGATGGTAGCCCAGTGGTAACGCGCTCGCTTGGGAAACCGAGTGAGGCGAGTTCAAATCGCGGGTCTCGCACCTCTGATATTTTCATGTGCGAATCATTTCCAACATGATTACCACTTGTCTTAACGGTGAAGAAAAACATCGTCAGGAAACCTGCATGTCTGAGAGAACTAACCCGCACTTGGTCATCGTAGTGGACTCTGGCCTGATTCCCCTCGTACTGAAGGGAGGCTCGTGCCCAGCAGTGGGGTGTTAAAAAGGGCTGAATACATACACATAGAGGGTCCTGGAACAGGAAATAAAAGCACGTCACTTTCACTACAGATGTTTTATGTCTTTAGCTTTACAAGAGACATATCGGTTCACAAACAATCTCAGGTGTGGAAAAACCGTCGATAAAGAAAAACTCTTCAAGGTAACACAAGTGATAATAATATTAAAAATGTTTCCCACATGAGAATATCAGGGGCTCGAGACTTGGGATTTGAACCTGCTTTGCTTAGTTTCAAGCAAGCGCGTAACAATAGAGGAAAATAACTATCTTTTCGGATTATTTCGCGAGTTTATTTTGATTTTAGTTTCCCGACGCTTCGAATGCTTTATAGGAATCGTGGTCACGGGAGAGACCAAGGTTTTAGACATCTCAAAAGCGTTATATACTTGTTACAGACAGTAACTACCGACAATTTTACAAAAATGATTTTAAAAATTCAAAAATGGCACCAAAGTACCTTACAATATTTATTGATTTTACAACTATATAACGCCTTTGAGATGTCTAAAACCTTAGTCTCTCCCGTGACCATAATTGCTGTAAAGCATTCGAAACGTCGGGAACCAAAAATCCGCGAAATAATCCGAAAAGATAGTTTTATTTAAAATGTCAAATATTCAAGTAAATCTAAGAAAGTATTATAGAAAAATAACTCTCTACTGTAAAGTACATCAAGTATTGGTGGTTTGAACAAATAAGCATTAAGGTGACGAAATATTAATAAATTAAATTTGCTAAAATATACGACATCTGACTTTTACTTAGATAAAGCTTTATTTTCTAAACCTTTATATTTTGCAGTATCCCATATTTTGTTCAACCAGTTTCTTTGAGAGTAACAAGTGAGAAGGTTATTTTGCTATATTTATACTTGGGATACCTGTTTGACTGCAGTACTTAGTTTCTTTACTCAGGATAACCTACTTATCTACATTATGTATGTATACTAAGCGACTTTATAATATTGTGAAAATTCTTATGAACTATATATTGTATTATCTATATAAATAAAAATGAATGTGCGTATGTGCCATTGATCTAATTGTGATGAACCTCTAATTGGTTATTTTTTATACGCTTGCAAAGGTTCTTGGCGCAAAAAAATACTTTGGAACGTTGTGTTCTTTAACCATTCAAGCTTAGGGACGCACTCGGGCAAAGCCACGGTAAATCGCGGTAAATTTCGAAAATTTGGGTTTGGATAATTTTTGTAATTAATAAAATCAGTGAACAAGCAAGTAGGATTTATGACTGCTAAGCAAATATGAATAAGACTTTTATCATTGTATAAATTATTTAAAAGGACTTGAGGAAAATTCCGTTTTAATTAGTTATTTATTTTAATTAGTCTTAATGCAAATTTTAATGAAAATGCTAAGTTACATTTTATTAACAGTAGTTGTTAAAGTATAATCATTTTAATCTGATTATATATAATCAATTAGAGGGTAACATTTTATTGTTGGGGAATTATGGTAAGTAAAATACAATACAACTAACACACAGTTAGACTTAGTAGATACATATGTATGTAATATACTAGTGTCTGACCGCGACTTCATACTAACTGTCTACTACTCGTAAATCTCAATAAGGAACAAAAACAGAGCAAGTTTGATAGAGTAAAAGTCAAAAAGGTCATATTTATTATTGGATTAATATAGATCAGATATAAGTACCAAATTAGCTTTTAATTAAGTTTTTTGGAACTTTTTGGAAATATAGAAATTATTATTATAATCCAATTAATATTACTAATAAGTTTATTACTCTTTAATGCAAAAACTATTTGATTATGATGAATCTTAACAATAATACAGCTCTCTCAAACTCACCCTCGCTTAGCTTCGGGTTCATCCCTAGAAAATAACAAATCTATCCCACGGGAACCGTGCATTTTTCCGAGATAAAAAGTAACCTATGGGCTATTCCACACTATAATCTATCTCTGTGCCAAATTTCATACAGAAGTAAGAGTAGCAAACAGTGGATGGACCAAACGTCTAAACTTTCACATTTATAATATTAGTAAGAAGTATGATTGACTAAAATGTAAATGTAAATGTAAATGTAAAATGTAAAAATATTTGTAAAGTAATGTATTATTCTCAAATTGTACTTCTGTTTTTTTTTTTTTGGTGTAATAAAGGATTAAATAAAAATAAAATAAAATGTTCTACTTTGAAAACACCTGAATGTGTGGGTCTACGCAATTTCTAAATATCAAGCGAAAATACTCGCAAATTTTGATAACTATTTGCTTTACTATATCTATGAAGACAAATACATCTATCATATAATTTACGTCACACAGTTATCAGTTATCATACCTTGCTTGAATTGTATCATCATATTTAAAGTGCTTATTTAAATTAATAACTATGTAAATTCAAACTGTTCGCTCCATCTAAAATGAGAAACGTTTTTAAATATTTAAAAGGCAAAATAAATATTTTTATCCTCAATCGGTAAATGAACCTGTGAATTCTAGCGCAGTAACTTTGACCACTTATGTTATATGTATCTATAGGACCACTATTATAAAATGTGAAAGTTTATATGTACGTATGTTTGTTTCTTATAAAAGCTGGAATGACTGCGCAAATTAGGATAAATGTTGGACCAGCAGTAACACATTGGTTACTATGAGGCACATAGAGAAGTACCCGAGTAAAGCCAGGTTAAACCGCTAGTATTATATATTTTAACATTTAACTGGATATTATAAGCTTAATCAATTTTGCGAAATAACTTAGGGTTATAAATTTTGTCACTCTCAGGACTCTCTCTGGACTATTAAAGATGAATGGCCCGATCTTCAGAAATTATTATCGTCGGATTCGTTTTCATTTTCGAATATAAAAGGATGGAATTGGAAGAATTTGTTATACTAGTTTTTTCTTGCGACTCCTCCTGCGTATAAATTAAATTATTACCGAAATCGTGATGGATAATACAAAAAAATTAATATGTCAGTTATTATCATAATTTATGTATTTATTTTTTTGTATAATCTTTCGCTATTTCTGTAATGATTTATCAATCAATATAATTTTTGAAGTGAAATTTCTTTAGAGTCGTTGTTATTTGAAACGGAAATGCGACACTAGAAAGAGACAAACACATAAATATATAGGATTAAGCCGGCGAAAGAATGAGATAGAATATATTGCCATGTTGCCATGGTAACTGTTGTTATTGTCTGACAAATATGTAATATTATATTCTTTCTGTATATGATATTCTGTAAATATTTGATTGTAAATATGCATTATTTAATTATTGATTTATTTCAATTATAAAATAAATTTTATTTAAACCGCGCGTAAAGGTTACACGCATCCATTTTTTTTTTGGTTATAGGATATTAAACGGTTAAATTTCTTTCAAGATTAATTAGACAGTCATATTATAAATGTTAATGTCCCGAGTAACTTTGCCTTTTTTTTAAACGTTGGGAAATGCATTTACGCACGAGGTGTAGGACTCGCCGGCAAAGCCAGCACTACGAACTAAAACCGAATGGAATCTCCCCCGTCTTCACACTCAATTCTTTCACTTCGCAGGATCGCTTATACACTCAACCACGAGGCCCCGACTGCAGGGCTGCCGAAGCAGACAACAATAGCCATGGGGTTGCTCCACAGTCCACTCTTCTATCAGAGAAGTACCAGGAGCAACCGGCATAGCACACCGCCCACCTCGATGGACCGCCTCCCGGGACGTTTCTTGGTTTCACGCCCGGCTGTATTGCCGGGCACTACTGAGCCCCCCGGCCACGACAATAATATAAATATTAATCATACTATAAAAATATAAGATTGAATGGATTAAAATTTACAATCTTTACAACCTGTTAATAAGAATTATCTTGATTTCTTATGATGTCTAAAAAAACATTTTTAGCTCTGACTAGTGCTACGCTTTTCTTTTTTTAACACATTAAAAATTTTGAACCTAAAAACCTTTAAAATTCGACAGGTTTGGATCTAAAAAAAAAAACAGTTTTTAGCAAGGTAGGTTAAGGTATTTTTTTTTAATTTTTGCACATAGAAAATCCTGCAGCTAAAAATCAATTATTTTCATTAGATTTAAAAAAAAACTGCCAGCTATTCATGACAAACCGATAATATATAATAGGACGAATATTTACTTTTTTACTATCCGAATAACGGAAACTATTATAGCAACATCCATTATTATTATATCATACCACTGGGTTACAATAATATCATATATTACATACATTATATTAAAGGCAATGTTATTGTTTCAATGAGTATTCAGGTATAGATACTCATTTAAATCGTTACATTTATCATTATAGTAATCGTTATTTACACATATTTGGCTCAGTTTGTAATTAACCTCCTTGCTGTGCCAGCGGTAGCGGGTTAGAGTCCCGCTAGAATATTCACTTGTGTGATGAGTACAAATGTTTGTACTCTAGTTATGAGTGTTTATATTTATAATATATGTATGTATTTAAAGTTATATATGTGTAGTGTATCAACTATCTGGTATTCATAACACAAGCCTCGTAGCTTACCATGGAACTAGATGGTGCTGTGCGTTAATATCCCAACATATTTATTATATTATTTAGTATCTCGACAGATTCAACTCATTTTACAATAGAACTTATCAAGAAACTAGATAGATATTTATTTAATAAAGATATCATTATCGTCTATAATTTACTATATAATATACACAACAGCAGCCATTTATATGTGTATAAAGATTTCGCTTATACACATCAAGATCTTTGTATGTTTGTTCAAATATTGCCGATACATCTTATTATATTAAATAAGCAATTTTTCTACTATATATGTAAATTTATTTCGTGTATCTCGGAAATGGCTCTAACGATTTGGATTAAATTTTGTATTTAGATGAGATTTTGCATTTAGCTTTATCTATATACGGGATTTTTTTGGAAACTTTGTTATTAAAGGCAGTGGTAGCAAAATGGTAACGCGCTCGCTTGAAAAAACCAAATGAAGCGGGTTCAAATCCGGGTCTCGTACCTCTGATATTTTATGCGTGAAACTTTTGAAAGTTCACTAGGTTCTCTCAGACATGCCGATTTCCTAACGATGTTTTCTTTCACCGTAATACAAGTAGTAATCATGTTAGAAATGATTCCCACATGCGAATATCAGAGGTGCGAGGCCCGGGTATTGACCCGCTTCATTTTTTTCCAAGCGAGCGCATTATCACTGGGGTACCACTGCATCTAACAAACATACAGAAAGTAAACTGATAGAGTTGCCTTAGGAAACTTGGAAAATAAACCACGATTTTTATATGTTTTCCGAAAAAACATGATTTTACAAAACGTAGCCGAGCGAAGCAGTCGCTCAGGTGCTACTGTTTTAAGAATGACTACGTACTTAGTTACTTTTGGATTATAAATTGTTTACCTATTATACACTTGTATATTGTGTTAGCGGAATGGGTTTCCACAATTATCTATCATTTAAATTTTTCCACGGAAGCTGGCGCTAGTCACCTGACATCATTTTTTTGCAAAGTAGCGGCGAATAAGAGAATTTAACGTTTCTGTGATAGAGAAGTATAGGTATTTTTTTAATTTTTTAGATGGAGACGTTTAGTCTTAGTTTTTAAGCATCCTTTTTTAATAAAGTTGGGAAATACATTTAGGCATACCGCCTGCATACATACAAGTGGTTATGTCGGTTTCACCGGCAAAGTCAGTACTACTCAGTAAAACCCAACGGAACCTCTTTCGTATAAATGGCGCGTCGCAGGATCGCTTACGCACTCAACCTCGACGCTCCGACGGCAGGTCTGCCGTAGCAGACCAAAACAACTATGGGGTTGCTCCAACAATCCACTTTGCTATTAGAGAAATACTAGGAGCAATCCGCATTGCACACCTCCCATTGAGGTGGACCGCCTCTCAGTGCGTTTGATGGCTTCGCCGGCTTTCTTGGCCTGACTGGATTGGACGTTAATGGGCCCACCACGACAAGATGATCGTACATTTGGGGAAGTTTTTGGCATCTTAGGCAACATAGATTAAATAAACTTAAAACTTAAAATAATAGCAATTTGGATATTATAAACGTCTATCTCTCTCTCATTTCGTTCTATAGGTTATGGTTATATGTACAATGTACATAGAATATTGTCGATGTTGAATAGATATGGGAGATAGAATAGGAGAGCTGTTTTTCGCAAAAAAAATTGGCATTGCCATTCAGCGGGGGAATGCGGCTAGCATTCTTGCTATTCTACGCGGACATAACTTGTACTCACAGACAATTCAGTAATAATTAAGTGTACATCTGTTTTGTACAGATAATTAAGTATATTTGTAATTTCCTTTACTGCAAATAAACTATTTTATATATAAAACCTTAACGCGGTCAATTACTAATTTCTTACTTTAATCATGCCTTTGAGAGTTAGAGCTCATAAACTAACGGCGTAATGTATAAAACTTTTAAGCCTTTGCCTTGACCTAATTAATAAAAGGAAAGTATATTTGCGCAATTTTAGCAGAGAATATGTTAAAACTGATTCTTATATTTATTACTCCCATGTATAGTACTTTGTTTAAAAAGAAGCAAAAAATCGCTAAATAACATTCAAGAACAATTATCATACTAATGGACTACTATTATACATGCGAAAGCTTGTTTGTGTGTGTGTGTGCGTGCTTGCGTGCGTGCGCGTGTGTGCGTGCGTGCGTGCGTGCGTGCGTTCGTGTGTGTATGTATGTTAGACGGATTTGGAAGTTTATTACACAAATAGACTATACAAAGTTCTTATCATCATAGCCTCTCATTAAGCTAGCTACCAATTCTATGAGAATTAACTGACCTACATATTGTATTGAAGATTGTTTTATTTATATAATATAATTTCATTTATTTTTAACCTGTAGAGGTTAACTGGAGGAATAGTCCTCTTGCCTTGCTCCTGCTCAACTGGAACTGAATGTAACTGAAAATCAGCGCTGCTTGAGATTTCGTTCTTAGCGGCATCAGCTGAGTTATAACCCTTTGCCATAAGTTAGTTTAAGCTTTTACTGATTCTATTTACTTTTTTTACTCTTTTTTTATAGCAATAAAAACTTTTTAATTTTAATTTAATTTATTTTATTTCCATCCTAATACTCCAAACACGCATATAACCTGATACAAATAGTCTACTCCAGTAAGCCGTATACAAATATATATCTACAACCAAGAATATTATATACGGAATATATTACACGGCATTGTACGGTCTTCGGTGTGGTAATGAGAGGATATGAAATTTTAATATTAATTTTACATCGGCTTTAACCTTTGATATGAGGGAATAAATTACTCAATGTAACTTGGTTGATAAATCTTCATACATACATTATGGAAGCTGGTTTTCTGGGTAATGTTAATATATTAGTAGTATAAGATGATATCATAGAAAATTCATATTTGTTAAAGAAGAAGTTTCGATTTTATACATAGTTCGGATTAATTATTAGCAATATATTATCCTCGCTTCGCTCGGTTATGTTTTCAATAGGTAAAAATAGTTATCGTACTAGTATACTTATACTTTAGGAGATACATACATGTTGTTTCGGACTTTATCGTGATATCGTAAATTCGAATTTTGCATAATTTTTAGGGTTTTTCGATTTCAGCATTGGAACCCTAAATATTTCCGAACAAAAAAAAACAACTTATATGCTGCACTACAAACTCCTCGGTCTTTTAGTGAAAGTGCTATTACAATCGCTTAAGCTGTTTCAGAGTTCCTCGGACAATCAGAAAGTCGGATGCGACGTTGACGGGTATACAAACATTTTAAAAGGAGTTTTTTGGGTACTGGTATCATATAAATAACCATTATTATTATACCTAAATAAGATTAATATTTAATTAAATTTTCTAAAAAAATGTAATAATTATAATAATAACAGCCAAAATTAAATAAATAATATTCCATATTCAATTATAAAACTTATTAAAATTATAAATATGTTTAAAATTAAAATTAACAAATATTGTAAAATACTTTGATGCTATTTTTGAATTTTTGAATTCATTTTTGTTAATTTGTGGGTAGGCTGTGAAAATCAAAATAAATCCGCGAAAAAATCCGAAAAGATAGTTTTATTTAAATGTCAAATATTCGCGTAAATTTAAGAAAGTATTAATTATATGTGTTTATTACATAGTAGTACCGGGATGATTTAATAAGTAAAACACCGTGAGGAAACCTGTATGTCTGAGAGGACTTTGCAAGCTCTTGTAAGGCATGTGAAGTCCGCCAAACCGCCCTTGGTATTCCATTCCCCTTACATTGAAGGAAGGCCCGTGTCTAGTAGTGGGACTTTAAAAAATGCTGAATACAGAATATATATGGAAACAAAAATAAATCAGGCTATTTGAGAATAATCAGGCGTTTTATCGTATCACTACTGGGTACGGATCTTAATTCAATACAAGGTGACCATATTCCATCACGTTAGTGAAATGCGGTTTGGTAGACTTCACATTTTGCGAAAACTAATTAAATTTTCTTAGTCATGCTAGTTTCCAGGACATATTTCTTCACCGTAAGGCAATTTGGTAAACATGTTAAAAATATGAGAGGTGTGGGAGGTTTGAACCTGCTTCACTTAATTTAACAAGCGAACGCGTTACCACTGGACTGCACTTCTGTTTTTTAAACTAAGCTTATTTAAAACACGATATATCGTGATCGTATAGTGTAAAGCTTATTTAATTACAAAGTTTGCTTTTTCTAGTAAGACAGACGAAAGTTTTCTTACATAGTTAAAGAACTCGGATGAGTTGCATATTAGTTGCGTTCCAGCCACAAACAAGTGTTGAGTGTTGTTCAAAAGTTAAGATATTTGCTTTGCAATACAAGATTATTAGTTAATTCTTTGTATATAACCCACTAGATTTGTTTTATAGTTTGCATGCATGTTTTTCTAATTTATTTTACAAGCGGCTCACCCTCGCTTCGCTCATAAATATTTAAATATTTTTCGGAAAATCTTATTAAAATAGTCATTGTTATCGATATAGACGCCGAATCTATAGTTTTAGAATTTTTGTCTGTCTATCTGTCTGTATGGGGAATGCACCAAGAGAAAACTTCTGGATAGATTTTGATGGTTATAGCTGGTTATTCGGATTAACATATAAGATACTTTTTACTGCGAGAAAATATCTCTAAAAAATCTATCTATATATAATTGACGTTTTCACCTTCACATTTTATTTTTTACTTACAAAAATAACATCTTAAGTATAAGGTAATCTCGTGTAAAGTAGGTCAAACGTATCGTCGAGACTCGTGATGCAGTTTTCAAATGCAAATCGTCGCAACATTTGGCTTATTGCGCTGGATATGAAATTGCTGTGTTTCAATTTAATGTTACAGAAGATGATACTATTCAAAATTACTTAGCAGAAAGTTTTATATTTAAACATTTTTTTTTATTTATTTCTAAAAGAAAATTTGTATGGAATAGACTACATGTATATTATATACAGTACCTGGGCGACCGAGCTACGCTCGGAATTCTTTTTTGTTATATCGTATTTTTTAGATAAAAAGAAACTAAAAACTTGAATAAATACAAAAACAAAACAAAAGTAAAAGCTTTATTTCCGATCGAGATTCGAACTCGGACACCTGTGTTTGTTAATCTTGCACCTTGATCCCTTGACCACGATGCTTATACCTGAGTGTAAGAAATTATGGACCATATTTTGCGTGGAATAATGCGAAAGAAAACCGCATGAACACTCGAAAACACGCGTTTTCTCAGACATAAGACTAATCTATATCGATTTTTCGGCCCTGAAAACCCCCATATGCAAAATTTCAGCGAAATCGTTAGAGCCGTTTCCGAGATTGCCGGTATAAATAAATAAATATATAAATATACAAGAATTGCTCGTTTAAATATTTATATATACATATGTACATAGATATGATAAGTTTTATATCCCTTATTTGAGAAATGATTGATTACACATACAAAATTTCATTAAGGGATGATTTTCGGGATAAAAACCATCCTATGTCCTTCCCAGGGTCTCAAACATTCTTCATACCAAATTTCATCTAAATCAGTTCAGCGGAAATCAGAAGTTTACAGACAGACAAACAAACAGAGTTATTTTTACATTTATAACATTAGTATGGATTTTTCAATCCTGTTACAAGAAATTGCCATATAATATACTGTTACATGTCGCAGGCGTAGAGTAAAAAATAAGCAAAAATCATTATATTTTGTTTCACCAGATTTATTTATACATATACCAGAAAAAGTATAAGACTATATCAATCATGCTCATAAAATAAATAAATAAATAAATATGTTGGGACATTACCACACAGCACCATCTAGTTCCATAGTAAGCTACGAGGTGTTATGGATACCAGATAGTTGATACACTACACATACAACTTTAAATACATTCATACTATAAATATAAACACACATGACTGAAGTACAAACATTCGTGCTCATGACACAAATGAATGCCCCCAGCGGGACTCGAACCCGCGACCGCTGGCACAGCAAGTAGGGTACCTTGTAGTAAATTTATATCTCTAAATCTAAACATATCAGTAGTAAGTATAAATGTAGTGAGGCATTGAAAAGCAATAACAACGATATTGAAGTTTATTTAGAATGTATCGGAGAAACGACACAAACAAGAGATGGAATCAGAGGAGTTACTGTTGACACACAATTACTATTCAACGGCGACTCAACTGTCGGTTTGTTTATAGGATTGCAAATGCTAGTTGAAAGTTATTTCCTTGGTATTTATGTCTATCTATATAAATTAATATTAAAAAAAATTAAAAAGTGCGTGTATGAATGTGTACACGCGCAAGAAGTAAAACTTCTGTAGGTTATCGGTACTCTTTATGAAATTCAATTTATGTTTTAAATAATTTGGATAGGTGAGATACTAAAAATAACGCATACCTATTAGGCATATTACAATAAATAAATAAACATATTTATTTATAGAATATCATTTAGGGAAAAAGAATATAATATTATATATGATTTGTCAGACAATAACAACGGTTACCATGGCAACAAATTATTTCATAACGCATTCACCAGCTTGCCCCCCAAGTCAAACGTGTGTAAAGAAATTTTACTTCAAAAAAACATTTTTTTTTAAATAAGCTTGTACATCATATAAATTGTGTAATGTAATAAATGGGTTTGATTTAATTTAAAGTTGACATTTTATTTTTTAGTTGTTTATTTGTATTACTCTCAGCAAACTCTTTCATTTGATATTCATATCATAGGGGTGCATAAAAAAACAGTCCGCCATCGTTGGGAGTCCGCCATGTTGGATTTAGAATGACGTCACTTATTTAACCATGGCTTGTTATCTAAACTAAACGCGTATGCAAGATTTTAGCTTACTTTAATATTCAGTTGCAAGATTTGACCCGAGCATTGCAAGTTAAATAAAAACTTGTAAAAACAACCTATATACATAAACTAGTAACGATCTGGCAGTATAATAATTGCATATAGTAGTGGTCGCGAATTTGACTTTTCATAGATCAAAAACCTTTCCTGGAATCAAATACCTTTCCCGTTGAATTTTAGCTACCCACCCCCCTCCCCCTCCCCTCCTCTTACCCTTACAACTTACATTCGCTTCAGAGTGCGGCCCTAGGTGCCTAATAATATTCTATGCATTATTCCATGTCATGGTTGATCTGTGTAATAAATTTCATTAAAATCTGTAAAACTGTTTTAGTGTGTAAAGGTACACGTACATACACACAAATACAAACTTTGGCATTAAAAATAGTAGTCCAATAAGTATGCGTTCAACCTGTTCAACCTGGTGGAACGGCATTTCGCATGACCGGTAACAGATTAAGCGCACGATAGATATGTAAGAAACTAGCGAGTCTTCCTCGCTTTGGTCGGGTTCATCCCTAGGTTCGTTATAACGGTTAGTATTGAATAGATAAACTATTTATTATATAATATATAGTCTTCCTCAATAAACGGGCTATCTAGTAGTTCCTGATATTAGCGCGTTCAAACAAACAAAACAAACATATAAACAAACAAACAAACAAACAAACAAACAAATAGTCAACTCCAGTGCTCTAGGCTGCTACTAAAATTTTTTGATAATTCTTCTAAATAAAACTCTTCGGATTCTTCTCATCGACTTTTCGGATTTTTCTGCTTATTCATTTTGATTTTTGATTTACTGCCATTTTGATTTTTAATTTTTACCGACGTTATAGATAACTGTTTTTAATTTTATTTATATCTAAAAATTCAACATTTATTTCGAGAATCCTTGGATGAAAAATGTGCATATTGCTAATATCTAAACATATTTCACTTTAGAATAACATGTCAAATACCTGCTTAGCTTACAAGAATATTAACCTCAAACGGGAATCGACTTAGTGAGTATGACCCTCCAGATTTCCCTTTTTATTTGATTAGACTTTCACATCAAGAGACTAAGTTTACCGCAGTCGTAATGTAACGTCTCATCGTTTATCAGCTATGTAAATAGGTACATATTTTATTATATTTACGTTTAAATTATATCAAAATGCTAAAACACACGACAGGCTGCTAGTGTAATTTTGTCAGGCCAGGAAAGACGTAACAGTGCAATGTCAAAGTATGACACAAATTAAATAAACAAATACCTATACAAAGTGTAAATTTAAATGGACCTTATATTTATGTTTATTATTAATTTTTACTACTGTGATTTAGTTCAAGAGAAATGGATCAAAAAAGTGTTCAAATCGAAAAAGGTGAGTGTTATATTTTTATATATATTTCTACATATTTGTTATATAAAATGAGTTTTTATGAAAATGGTTTAATTAAAAAGTTACCATGTAAAATAACTCGATTAATAAATAAAGGTATTTTGCATATTAAGATTAAATTATGCATCTTCAATTATTCATCCCTAGTTACATGAATTCATCTCTTTTTAATTTCCCATATCGTAACTGCTGGACACAGCCCTCCCTTCAATACGAGGGGGATCAGACCATAGTCTATCACGCTGGCCAAGTGAGCATTGGCAGGCTTCACATGTTTTTCAAAAACTTGCTAGGTTCTCTCAGACATGCTCGTTTTTTAAATTATTGATTTATAGACACTTAGGGACGAACTCGAGTAAAGCCAGGGTAAGCCGCTAGTAATATAATAAGATTATTCATTAGATGATATTTTCTTTTTTTAGATAAAATGAAATCAAAACTTCCAATGCAAATATTAGAAGAGGCGTTGACATTTTGCAAATTTGGGAAGTTTCATATAAGATTGCTTGCAGCAACAGTATGTTCCGCGTTTGCGTCTATGTTCGTTGTTACGACTTCATCTTATATTCTACCTGTAGCCGAATGTGACTTAAACATGAATATGATGCATAAGGGACTGTTGAATGCTATACCATTTTTAGGTAATGTTAAAATTTAATTTTTAGTGCTTAAGTAAAATTAATCCATAGGGTTGGATCAAAAATAGCTCGGATATTAGCTATGTATAAATAAAGCGATGTCTTTATATTTGTATCGATCTATCTTTATGTGGGAAAATGTGAAAACATAATATTATAAGTGCCTGGGCGGCCGAGCTTCACTCGGAGTTTTGGGCAAAAAGTACAATTTTCTTTTTTTAAATATAAACTAAAAACTTGAATAAATACAAAAATAACCACAAAAGTAAAAACTTTTAACCGGGATTCGAATCCGGACACCTGTGATTTGTCATTCTTGCACCTTAGCCGCTTGACCACGATTCTTATGCCCGAGCGTACGAAATTAGCAATACCAAAGTTAACCGCATGAAAACTCGAAAACATGCATTTTCCCAGATATAAGACTAATCTAAATCGACCAATTTTCAGCGAAATCGTTAGAGCCGTTTCCGAGATCGCCGGTATAAATAAATAAATATACAAGAATTGCTCGTTTAAATATATTAGATTAGGTAGATAATGATAAAACATACGTTAATGCTATAATAATGTCCTCCTGACCGATTTCGGCCAAGGCGGCCAATCTCACTGAGACTAGCCAGATGCGCAGGAGATATTATAGTGCACAAGTGTATGCGCAGACACAATTGCGCTCACTCTTCGTTTTCTTTTCAAAGTCGAATGGGACGAAACTTCGACACATTAGTGAGAGTTAAAGAGCAGGACTAATGACTTTACGTGCTTTCCAAAGCAACTTCCCAAAACCAGGCTATTACTAAGAATAACTTAACAGAAAAAAAACTCAGTATTTAAACTTGGCCCGACCCGGGACTCGAATCTAGGACTTCGGATCTGTAGCTATACATGTTGGCCACTAAACCAATGAGTATTATAGTATTACCAGCCAAGCCAAAATATACAATTGTGTTCGATGTTATACTATATTTTGGCTGCTTTAAGTAAAAACCTCTATATGTATATTCTTTTAACATTAAATATTTTAAAAGTATAATAAATCGGTAATATATTTTATTAACTTTGACGACACGTTTGGCTCAGTTTGTAGTAACCCTACTTTCTGTGCCAGCGCTCGCGGGTTCGAGTCCCGCTGGGGGCATTCATTTATGTAATAAGCACGAATGTTTGTATTCCAGTCATGGGTGTTCATATTTATAATATGTATATAATATTTAAAAATATATATGTGTAGTGTATCAACTATCTGGTATCCATAACACAAGCCTCGTAGCTTACCATGGAACTAGATGGTGCTGTGTGTTCATGCTCCAACATATTAACGTGACGTAATAGGCTGGAAATACTGTTTGCTTACTTATCATACGTCTTTTGTTTGATAGATAATATTCTTTAAAAATATAGCAGACTAGCATTTCCCGCGGCTCCGCCCGCGTTCAGATGATCAAAAACCAAATTCTTAGGTTTTAAACATTAGTATACTCTAACATTATACATTACTTTTATTGCACACTGCATGATTGGTAAATAATGGCAGTGGTTGACAATGCCACAAAGATTCCTCCGTTAATTTGCACTTTTTGCTTTAGCAATAACATTTATGTATGTCTATACTTCCGTTTTGTTTTTTTTTTTTTTAGTTTTAGGCGATAAACTCTCAAACTACGGAATTAATTTTAATCATTTTTTACTAATAGATTGGTTAGCGCTGGTTAGTAATATTTTCCAAAACGATTTTAAAAGAAAGTGTAAGAAGTAAATAATTCTAAGCAAATACTTTTTATTATTTCATATGGCTCGGCTAATATGATTAAAGCCGTAAGCATTTTATTGTGTCCTTTAAGCCTTTATCTTCCAAGAAATGATGTCCAAAAAAAAAAAACTAAAAAAGTTGAGATATAACAGTTCCTAAAATACTTTTTCATAGTTTTTGAGATATGGAATATTTTTAGTTACCCGCTTTGTCAGTTTAACAGCCATAACCTTGTTTTCCATAAAATGTTATAAAAAAATTATGAATCGAACTTATTTTTACGGTTGATAAAATGAGTCGATATTGTGGAAACGTAAATGTTATTTGTATTTATTTTAGTGTTAACCTAACAAAACACGTACCTAAGTAAGAAAAACAACACAGTATTTTGCTATACGAAACCTATAATGAGCGAGTTGGAGTTGCCCAATTTTTAGATTAAAAGATTAAAAAATATTAATATTATTTACTAAAAAAATAAAAACTTACAAATATTTTCATTTGAAAATTGTTTCGACCAACAAAATATTACTAATATGTTACTAATTTATAAAGTTCGTTTGTCTTTATTTTATTGAAAATTTGAACACGGGCGGGGCCGCGGATAATTTAGTAGTAATTCTAATAAAGTCATAGAAAGGTCACATCTGTACATTTTTTTGATTAAAACTACGCATTTTAAAAACACATGGCGACATCTATTGTCAAATATCTAAATAACACATAAATAAATTTTCATTTAAACAACTATTTTAATGAATAAAATAGCGCTATTGATATTTCTTTTACGATATGCTTTTTTTAATAGTTTTAACATATATAAGTTACTTTGCTAAAATGTTAATAGTACCATCGTGCTTTTATTTTAACCAGTTTTTGTATTTTTTCTCAGAAATAAAAGACTATCCTATATGTTGAGTCGGATAACCTGCTATCACCATACCAAATTTCATCAAAATCCCTCCAGTGGTTTTTCTGTGATGCGATGCGATGTGATGTGGTCACATACAGACAAACAGACAAAAATTCTAAAAACTATAGATTCGGCCTCTATATCGCTAATAATGAATATTTCAATAAGATTTTTCGAAAAATATTGAATTTACGGATTCGGCTTCGTTACAATTTGATTATATGTGTAGTTACTAATTTACAAAGCCAAAAAGTTTGCTTTATTGAAAATTTGAACACGGGCAGGGCCACGGGTTAGTAGTAATTCTAATAAAATCGTAGAAAGGTCAAATCTGTACATTCATTTTTTTGGAATTAAAACTACGTATTTTAAAAACACATAGCGACATCTATTGTCGAATAGGTACCTAAATAACACATAAGTATATATTAATTAAAATAACTATTTTAATGGATAAAATAGCGCTATTGATAATTTGATTTTCAAGATAAGCTGCTTTTAGTAGTTTTTACCATATTTAGTAAGTTACCTTGCCAAACTGTTTACAGATAGTATCATCGTGGTTTGTTCCAACCAGTTTTTGTATTTTTTCTCAGAAATTAGATATTTTCCCGCGGTAAAGTGTATCCTATATGTTGACCCGGATCACCAGCTATCATCATACCAAATTTCATCAAAATCCCTCCAGTGGTTTTTCTGTGATGCGGTAACAGACAGACAGACAGACAGACAGACAGACAGACAGACAGACAAAAATTTTAAAAACTATAGATTCGGCCTCTGCATCGATAATAATGTCTATTTCAATAAGATTTTCCCAAAAATATTTAATGTACAGATTCGGCTTAGTTAGAATTTTATAATATGTATAGATATGGATAGTAACTTAGTTTCATTAAAATATAACGACTTTTACTTTTAATCATTATATCAAAATGTATTACTTTACATAATATTATAATTGGCGGCCGTATATCCAACATGCGCGTGCGCAACTGTAACATTTTAAAATAAAAAAAATTTTATCATTTTAGGTCAAATAGGAGCTAGTTTATTCACAGGATTTCTAGTAGATGCATTTGGTAGAAAATTGTTTCTCGTTGGAGGCAACTTGGGCATTTTTATATGTACAATAATAGAGGGTTCGAGTCAAACATATTGGATGCTGATGTTTATTAAAGTCATCCAAGGTATATCGTAAGTATAATGATATTATTTATCTATACATATAATAAAATTTTAACTAAGCCGAAGCTGTACATTAAATGTTTTTTGGTAAATCTTATTGAAATAGACATTATTATCGATACAGAGACCGAATCTATGGTTTTAGATTTTTTGTCTGTCTGTCAGTCCGTTTGTCTGTTTGTCCGTTTGTCTGTCTATTACCGCATCGCAGAAAAACCACTGGAGGGATTTTGATGAAATTTGGTATGGTAAAAGCTGGTCATCCGGGTCAACATATAGGATACTTTTTATCCTGGAAAAAATCTCATTTCTGAGAAAAAAGACAAAAACTGGTAAGAATAAAACCACGACGATACTATAAACATTTTAGCAAGGTAACTCACTAAACATGGCAAAAAACTATTCAAAATAGCTAATCTTGAAAAATAATATATACATATGTACTAATATGTAAAACCTAAGATATTGGTTTTTGGTAATCTGAACGCAGGCGGCGTCATTTCGCGTCTCATCCCGCACGACTCCTGTGTAGATGTCTTCGATCGACGACTGCATAGATTAATAGCTTGTGGCCCTACATGGGATAAAAGATGAAGTTGTGTGCGTGTGTGTGCATCTGTCTGTGCTTGCGTGTGTTTGTGTATAAGTACAAGAAGTAATCATTCTACACATTAGTTGTCGCAACGACAGTAACCAGGAAAAACAGGAAAAATTTAAAACATTCTTATTAATTAAACAGGCAATTTCACGAACAAACGTATCGAATTTTAAATATCTGAAGATACCTTAATTAACTTATAGGTATATTACGGGATGTGTACACGAATTTTAAATTATTAACTACCCCAGGAAGTAATGTATGCTTTCAGTAATAATTTATCAAAGAACGTCGCTTGGTAATTAAAATCATGTACATATATTTAATAATATAAAGTTTTTTATTCCCTTACAGATTAAGTTTGAGTTTCAGTGCGATGTCGACGAATATATCAGAATTTTGTCACATAGCAATTCGAGATAGAGTGCTACTAGTGTATTCAAGTTTTGTATCATTCTCGATAGTTATTTCAGCAGCAATGTCTTGGATGATACTGCCTTTTAAATTAGATGTTATTATATGGCCAGGATATTTTGGTAAATTTCAATGATCTATTATACATATAATAAAATAGTAACGAAGTCAAGTTGATGTTTATTGTATACGGAATGTAGACCCCAAAACAATCGTTATTAAAATGTTTGTCTGTATGTCTGTTTGTTTCTATATCTGTATGCATTTCAAGCAAAAAGTACTAAACGGATTTGAAATAAATTTTGTGTAGTGATAACTTACTATTCGGGTCAATATCTTTTTCTACAGAAAAATCTTTTATTCCCACGGGAAAACATAATAACTGGTTTTGTTGAGTCATACTTAGAAATTGACATGGCTAACGTTACGAAACCTGAAGAGATACATCCAAACTATGTATTAGAAAATTGTAGGTCTTGAAAAGGTCTACAGAATAATCAGCAATAGCATATTATGTATATTTCTTAAGGTGCACTCGTAATAACTATTTTTATCTATTTAAAAGTGGCTGTCATGACGTGTAAAGTATCATACTTTTGATTACTATTATTTTTTAATACTGACATTTTATACATTTACACGTTAATATTTTGTGCTATTTTATTTTGTTTGCGCATTTATATTATAATAGGACTTAAACAATATGAAAATTTTCTTTTTCTTTCCAGAATTACATGCATGGAACTTTTATTTGTATATATGTTCAGTATGGAGCTTCGCAGCGTTTATTATGTACTATAACTTACCCGAAAGTCCAAAATATTTACTGTCGCATGGCAGAGAGACGGAAGCTTTAGATGTTTTAAAAGCTATGTTTAGTGAGAATACAGGGAATAGTGGAGATGTTTTTCCTGTAAGTAGTAACATTTTGGCTACTTTTTTAATTGATTGACATAGAGTAGTGCTGAGTTTTTTATTATCAACTTAGCATATTTAATTTTCAATTCAATTTTCTTGTTAATGGCTTCAAACCATGCCATTTGAGAACAGATTACTTCGTCAATGTGACGTAGAATGGAGAAGACACGGAGGAGATTGTTCAGTAAACTATGTATATTAAATTATAATGTGTAACATATTTAATTTTAAATATATTTGAGGTTCCGTACATTTGGCGTTGAAACAAAGTCTTTATACTGAGATCACTAACTCAGTCATCATTTTCTCCCAATGTACTGGACGAAATTTAAAGTTACGTGATACAACGACGAATACTTAAACGATATTTTTATTTACATACTCATTTGATTTACACTTTAGCTGCTTAAGAGAATTGCTTACTACAAAATAACAACTAGCAAAATATTATTCTGCACTCCTTCTCTATATAAATTTTAAGTGTTGAAAATTTCATACTCCTCCGTCCGCGCAATTTTCGTAAAAAGGGTTACAAAGTTTTTGATTTACGTATTAATTTATAGAATAACAAAATATTTTTTTGATACGTACAGCTATGATGCTATATTATGTTTATATAGATTAAAGATTTATTAGATACTAGTGACTTACTCTCAACCTCTCAACTTTCAACCTCTATATCACCCTCTTCAAGTTTTATTTTCACGACAAAAAGTAACCTATATCCTTTTTCAAGGTCCCATCTATCTTCACAGCAAAATTCATTAAAATTGGTTCAGCGGTTTGGCCTTGAAAACTTAACAGTCTAATAGACAGATCGACAGACAAATAAAGTTACTTTCGCATTTATAATGTTAGTATGGATTGTTGCAGATGTATTTACTCCAGTTAAACGATGATGTAATTTGATATATGTACATGATCCAAAATTCCTTAAGACCACATAAGAACAAATAAATTAATAATTCTATTGTTACCTCACAATTAAGTGCTTAGAATGAATAAAAAAATGTAAGAACATAGTAACATATATTATATATATTAACAATTATATGTTAATATTATATAGTTATATATCCATACTTCCATACTAATATTATAAATGTGAAAGTGTTTGTTTGTTTGTTTGTTTGTCTTTCTTTCAAGTCGGCTACTTTTAAGTGAAAACGCGTTATAATACAACCCAAAAAAATATTTATGATCAGAATTCCTCGAAACTTGGTATTAATGCTCCTCAATACAATTAAATTAAAATTAATACGTATTTTAGCATTTTTCGAAATTAACCCCCTTAGTTTGATTCCCCATACAAATTTTCATCCCCATTTTCACTCCCTTAAGGCATGATTTCCGGGATAAAAAGTATTCTATGTCCTTTCCAGGGTCTCAAACTATCTTCTTATCAAATTTTATCTAAATCGGTTAATAAATCTAGAGATTACCTACAATCTCACAAACTCACAAGCTCACAAACTTTACCTCTTTATAATATTACTATAGATATTTATAGATTGCTTAAAATTTACTTGCTATATTTTATAATAGTTGATGAAATAGGTCAGGAGGAGGATTAGTATTTTGTACCTAATACACTATCTCAAATTTAAAATGTTATTTGATAAACATTATAAATACTCTTTTCTTACAGATACATTCATTTAGTACTTCTGGAACACTACAGCCTACAATTGAGCTAAGTTTTAAAAAGCAACTAGTGAATGCTTTGTTTGAAGTGAAGGAACTATTTCGTCCTCCCTTAGTATTTAGACTGCTATTTTATTCCTTTATAACTTTTTCTTCTTTAATATCGTAAGTAGTTATTTATTCAACTATTATAAATAAGGTTCTTTTTGTTAAAAAAATTATAATCTATACATATAATAAAACTGTAAAAGTCGAATGTTTGTACATAGAAAAAAAAATGCTAAAAACTGAGTTAGGAGGATGTAAGAAGAGAAATAGAACAAATCCAGATTTTTATCAATTTTTTTGTTTCTCTGTCTCCAAATCTGTTAGACCGATTTAAATGAAATTTTGCATGGTGGTACCTTATATCCTTATATTACATAATAATATAGTTTAAAATATTATTGCATCTGATAAGAAAGTATCATGAGTGTAACTAGGCAAAAGCATATTTCGTAATATATAAAAATAATATTTATACAGTAAGTACAAATTAATGGTTGTTTTGTGTTTATTTAGACTATTTTAAATAAAACTATATTTTCGGATTTTTTCGCGGATTTATTTTGATTTTAGCATGATTGTTGTAAAGCATTCGAATCGTCGCGTCGGGAACCAAAAATCAAAATAAATTCGCGAAAAAATCCGAAAAAGTTTAGTTTTATTTTATAAAATATCAATTATTCGGGTAAATCTAAGAAATATTATATTTATTTAAACTACTGAAACTAAACTTGAACTTGAAAATGATAGCTTAACCAAATTATTTGCTATGCAACTTCACGCTTCAAATCAACTCATTTTTATGGCGGCGGAAAATGGTTATCATTGTACGACGTACGTGTATACATTTACCTTATAATTACTACATATATCTTTTAAAGTAACAAGAAAACATTTCTTATCAAATTCTTTTAATTTATAACTTTTCTTATATAATCTCTTACTGAGTTGATGATTTGTATATTTTTACCGTATTTTCTTTGAAATATGCGAGATGAGATTAATCAAATGTAAATAAACTATAATAAATTAGACTACATCCTTCATCATTCATCAATTATGTAATATACACAAAATTGCCCTCTTAGACAAGTTGGTTTCTATCAATTCAATAGATATAGCTTATAGAAAACTAAAAAAAATATGATTATATAAGTATTATCATGTCACATAACGAAAGTGGTATTTTTGTATGACTTGATTGCTTAAAAAATCGCGATTTATTCGATTTTTCATTCCTGACGTTTCGAATGCTTTGCAGAAATCTTCTTCTTTGTACGCTGGGGTCTTTAGCGTGTTAAAACTTAGTATAAAAATATTTCTAAGTTTAAATTATCAAATGAGTTTGATTACAGGTTTACATCACTACGTCTGTGGTTCCCACAATTATCAACAATGATTGAGAATTACGATAAAAACCATGGAGGTTCAGCTCGGTTTTGTGTCATGATATCCGATTATATGGATAATTTAAATGTGTCACAAGTTAACGTGTCCGATGCAATGGAAGCTGCAGTGTGTGTTCCAGTGAGTAAACGTATAATTTACTTAATCTCTATCCCTTATCTGTCTGTCCTAGTAATTTATTCTGGCTTCACTCGGGTGCGTTACTAGGTGCCAAATTGTATTCTATACGTTACTCTGAGTGATTATAGTGTATCTGAATTCATACAGATTCGTCCAGCCATTTGAACGTGACGGAGTAATAAGCTTTCGCATTTATAAACTAAAGAGTATTTTTTTTTGTTTCTATAATGCGGCTGTAGATTAGAAGGTCAATGACGTACATAAATATTTAAAAACAATTTTTGATTTGTGTAAGATAAAAATAACTCTGTATGTATCTATAGGTACATATTATAAAATTAAAGTAATTCGCCCAATCTGTCTGTCTGTATGTTCGCGATAAACTCAAAAACTACTACACCGATTTTCATGATGCTTTCACCAATGAATAGTGTGGTTCTTGAGGAAGGTTTTAATATATAATTTGTTAAGGTTTCGTATAAATTGGCTAAAATATAACGATATTTGTTGGAGGTTTCGGAAAAAAATAAGCAGTCTGGGAGCTTTCAACGAAAACGCTGTCTAATCCCTTTGAGGTATAACAAAATAATGTATGGTGGAATTGTGTATCTTATATAGATCTACAGATAAGTCCGCGATGGCATATTATGTCTTTCTCTTAAGGATAGCATACTATATCTATATTAAACGTTAAAACGTAACTAGGGATAAACCCGAGCAGAGCGAGGGTGAGTTGCTAGTATCTAAATAAAATTATGAATTTTATAATTAAATTTTAATTGTTATTTGGACGAAAAAATATATTAACACCAAAATGATATTTCAGAATGAATTTTACTAGAAACATTCATGTTAATTAGTATATTACAGCAAAAATTCTTATTATCAGGCATAAAATAAACAAGAAACTAGATAGATAAGAACAAATAGTGCTAACTCATTTTTACTATTTACTTTTGCTAAGTGACGAGTTGACTTGGTAAATTTCCAAGAAGAGTTGATACAATCATCATTTTGAGCTAGCTTAAATTAAAATATTCCTTAAAGGAAAATCATGGAATATTTTCGCTTAATCTATGCACCACTGGATGAATTTATTATATTACTAGCGACTCACCCTTGCTCCGTTCGGGTTCTTTCCTAGTTACGTTTTAACGTTGAGTATCGATTTCTCAGAGTTGATATACTTTGCCACAGTAAAAAGTATCCTGGATAACCAGCTATCATCATACCATATTTCATTAAAATCTGTCCAGTGGTTTTCTCATGATTCTAATAACTATATATTCGGCCTCTGTATCGATAATAATGAACATTTCAATAAGATTTTTCAAAATATGTTTAATGAACAGATTCGGCTTCTCTCTTTTCCTTGGCGTCCTCTCATTTCATTATTTATAGTTCGCAATTTATCATGTCGATTACGTACAAAGTGTTTAATTTCAGAAATTGAGTGGATCACAAACGTATATAAATGGAATTATTTTAGGATTCATATCAGTGGTGTTCATTGGAATCAGTGCACTTTTAGTAGACTATCTTGGACAGAAGATTTTATTATTTATAATCTTATTAATGAGTACTGTTTCTTCATTGTCTTTGTATTGGACTAATGAGTCGTTACAAATAGCTATGCTAATGTCTGCGACATGTGGACTATTACAAACAGCTGTAATGCTACAACAAAACGTGTTTGTTCGCGTTTTTCCCACAACATTAAGGTAATTCAGCATATTTAAATATTTTTTCTAATGCGATGTACAAATTAAGATTAGATAATATATTTTTAAACAAATATAAGGCTTATAAGACTACTCTTTTTGGCAGTCGAGATTCAATGATTAGAATAACAATAAAAAAAATACGTACATATGAAGAGTACAGATAAAGAACAAGGAATGTCCTAATTAAAAGATTATGAGAAAAAAGCAATTTTTAGTTTAGAAGTTATATTATTATTGAGATCAAAGTATCCAGTAACTTTTAAGTATTTATATTTTTTGAAAATCGTCCATCTTTACCAGTATATCATGAGTAGTCCCTGTTCTTTTCCCTTTGGAGTTTGAGCAAAATTAAAAATGTATTTTTAGCGACATCCGTTGAATATTTGTAAAAAGCAATTACCATAGACTTGTTACAAAACAAAAAAAAAAAAACAAAACTTGTGACATTGCCTGTTCTTTGCCTGTACCCTTCATATTTTCTTATACTTGTTTTCGTTTCTATTTTTAGAGCTCTCGCTATGTCAATAATAATAATGCTTGGACGCATTGGATCATTAACCGGAAATATAGTATTTCCATTGTTATTAGAAATGGGATGTATGGCGCCTTTTGTATTGACTTCCGGTATATCATTGTGTAAGTAAACATTCATAATATTTATTTTTCTATCTGTTTTTGTTTGTTGAATAGTTATTAGTAAAACTTGAAGTTAAATGAATAGTTATAAGTTTTATTTATCTTATCTGTTAAATATTTTATATGTATTCAGCCCTTTTTAACATTCCACCGTTGCACTCAGTGCCTCCCATTCAATACAAGGGGACCAGGCCATAGCCCACCACGCTGGCCAAGTGCGGGTTGGCGGACTTCACAGGTCTTTTGAAAACTTGCTAGGTTCTCTCAGACATGCAGGTTCACTCACGATATTTTCCTTCACCATAATACAAGTGGTAATCATGTTGGAAATTATTCGCACTTGAAAATATCAGAGGTGCGAGACCCGGATTTGAACACGCTTCACTCGGTTTCCCAAGCGATCGCGTTACCACTGGGCTACCATCGCCTTATATTTTACATGTTGACTTAAAACTAAGAAATGAGCGTTAATTCAAATTCTTAGAATATTTATTACTTTATATAGGTACGAGTAATTTCCACTTCAAAAAAATTATCTAAAAAATGGAACTCGAACTTCCCGTCTATATTATACACTATGCAAACGGCCGGCGTGCCGGCCAACTTTTTTTTTAATAAAGCCTCGCACATGCAAATTGTATCTCTTCAAGAATCATGTCTTCAGGTCCCTTAAAGTCCGGCAATGCATTCGCAATGTTGCAAATATCTATGAGCGACGATAGCCACTTATTATCAGTATGTCCCTTCTACTATAAAAAAATAAAGCGTATATATAAAAATGTATATATATATATCATATATATATATATATATATATATATATATATATATATATGTTATCAGTTAAAAAATTAATTATTCATTAATTTGTTAGTACAGTGCCATATAATCTTGAAAAGTAAGCAATTTATTCATACATTTATTTGTTTCAGATATTGCCATTCTTGTCTTCTTTTTACCAAATGTTAACAAAGAAAACAAAGAGACTGGGGACAAGTAAAGGAAATGTAAATAAAATAATCATAGTGTACTATGTAGTATATGTATATATATCTATGTATATAGTTGAATTTGATAAGAATCTGCTATTTACTTAGCATAATAATTTATTGTTGACTAGCGGCTTACCCTTGCTTCGCTCGGATTATGCCTCTAGGAAAACAAAAACAAACCTATCCCACGGGAACCGTACATTTAACCGGGATAAAAAGTTGCCTATATGTTATTCTAGACTATAATCTATCTCTGTGCCAAATTTAATCCAGATCCGTTCAGCCGTTCTGGTGTGAAAGAGTAACAAACATCCATACTCACAAACATTCACATTTATAACATTAATACGGATATTATTCTTAATATTAGAAAATTATGTACATAGAGACTGTTATTTTGGTGAAAATATGATTTCTAATTATTGTATTTATATACATTTACTTAAAAAGAAAAGAGGAGTATCATGATCATAGGTTTTATTAACATGAGATATGAGATACGTATGTATATAATTAAAAAAAAATATTGATTAAGAAAAAATAAACATTTAATACCAAGAATTTTTTGGTAAATAAAAAAAAACATTACAAAATATTGAATAGCAATCCTCTTTCAGTAATAGCTTTGATGCATTAATCGTGTAAATGTGTGAAAGTAATTACATAACATTTTTTGGCACTTATTTGAGATTATTTGTGTTACATCTAAAAGACAAATATATATTGTTTTATAAGAGTATACCTTCATGAGCTGTATGTACAATGTTCAAACATATATGTAATGTAAACAGATATACACATAAAAACATAAAGCTATTAATTAAAAAAAAAAACTGTTAAATTACTTCTACTTTTTTTAAAGTCTTGATAAATTGTAATTATATAAAGTATTAGTCCATAATCAGATGAGTAATTGAATTTAATTAACACAAATAAGAATTAATTTCAATATATTATAAAACCATGAATTTTCGGTTGAAAATACAATAAAAATTAAATAAAAGAATAAGCTTTTGTTTCATTTTTTTTTTACTTTTTTATATATGCTACAAAAACTTGTATACATTTTTTGAATCTTTTTTAGAATCGTTGTGATTTGAAACTCGATGAAACGAAAATGCGACACTAGAAAGAGACAAACACATAAATATGTAGGATTAAGCCGACGAGAGAATGAGATAGAATACGTTACACAAGAAGTGAAAAATAATACTGAATAATATGTAATGTAATATATGTAAAGTAACTTTTAAACTTGGGAAAAAAAACTAAACTTATTAATTATAAAAATGAACATTTCTAAAATATCTTTAAAAAAGTTACCAATAAAGATTTTATTTATTATTATTTATTATTACTGTGGTATGAATGTGCATAAATTATATGAAAGCTATTATAACTAATTGTTGCCATGGTAACCGTTGTTATTGTCTGACAAATATATAATATTATATTTTGTCCGTATATGATATTCTATAAATATATAATTGCATTATGCCTAATATGCCTTATCTCCAAAACGGCTGAACCAATTTTTACGGGACATTCACTGGCAGATAGTTGATATTATAAGGAGTAATTTAGGCTTCTTTTATTTTAGAAAAAGAATTAGGGTTTCGCTCAAAAAAATTAAAACGTACCTAGGAACGCACCAGAGCGAAGCGAGGGTAAGTTGCTAGTTATAAATACAATAAAAAAGGCATCTAGATACATACACCCGTTGTCACATAACAATAACATTATTTGCACTCATCTTTATTTGCTATTTGTACCAATTATTATGAAATTAAAAGTAAATGACGTTATACAAAAAATCATTTTGTTTGCTTATTCGAAGATTTTAATGGAATATGAAAGTTTAATATTCGCCCTCGTTCCCTGAATATAAAGAAGTCATTTAAAAAATTGTTAACCACTTGTTGTTTTATAATTGTTATTGGTATTTTCACTAAAGTATGAAATTTTCGATTCATTAACAATTTCATTAATAGATTTTAACTATGTATATTGTATACTTATTCGTGTTTATCATTGAATATCAAAAAATATAATTTACCGCATTAAAAAGTATCCTATATGTTGACCCGGATAACCAGCTATCATCATACCAAATTTCATCAAAATCTATCCAGTGGTTTTCTCGTGATGCGTTCCAAGACACACAGATAGACAAAAATTCTAAAAACTATTATAAAGAATATAATAGATTCGGCCTCTGTATAATGACTATTTCAATAAGATTATCCAAAAAAATATTTCATGTACAGATTTGACTTGGAATGTTATTATATGTATAGATTATATCCATTAAAGCTGCGAAAAGTAGTATTATTACTATAATATAATATACTATAGAACTACATATATATGTTATTTAGAAATAAAGTAACTTGTTATGAGCTTTTATATAACGTCATATACAATTCTTAAAGTCTAGCACAGAGGCATATTAGGTACTTCGTAGGTAATAATTTTTGCTGAAGCATCCTAAAGCTCTTTTTTGCTCAGATTATTTATATTTGCTTCATTTTGTCTTTATATAAAACAAATATGTGCAAGTAGAGTACTAGAATGTCGTATAAATAATCATTTGACCAAATTATATCCGATACATTGATGATCTCCACGATTTAAAACATTAAAATTATAATGAATAATACGAAATTAGAATATTATCTTCAACAAAAGGTAATTTATTTTATTAAACTATCAGTTCTAGCCGAAAAATCCTATTATTAAAATATTGACGATCGAATTTTAAATGGCGTATACTTTTTAAGGATGTCTCTGATGTGCTCATCTATGACTAAATATATTCTAATTCTAAAAACTTTAAACTTTACTTCAAATTATTGTTTTACCCTCGCTTCCCTCGGGTGCGTCCCTAAGTACAGGTTTGTTCACAATTTCATAGGTTTTAATTTTTTAAGCGGAATCCTATTTCTTTTTCTAAAATAAAAGTAGCCTAGATTACTCCTTATAACATCAACTATTTGCCAGTGAAAATTCCGTCAAAATCGGTCCACTCGTTTTGGAAATTAGCCAGAACAAACAGACATATAAACAGACAGGGACAAAAAATAAAATTGCGTTTTTCCCGTATATTACCGTACATACTTTCATATGCATATAGTAAACAGCTGCTATTTTGACATTACAAACAGACACTTCAATTTATTTATTTCTATATATAAAATGAAAATAATACTTATCCTATCTCGATCTGAATAAGAGAAAACTTTTTAAAAAAAAATAAAAACCGACTTCCAGGCACTGAAAAGTAAAAAATAACTAAACAGGGGTTTTCATTTAGAATAGATACTTAATCAGATATTTTCGAAGTCGGTGTGCTTTGATTTGTATTGGCTGGCACCGACTTCGAAAATATCTGATTAAGTATCTATTCTAAATGAAAACCCCTGTTTAGTTATTTTTTACTTTTCAGTGCCTGGAAGTCGGTTTTTATTTTTTTTTAAAAAGTTTTTATTTTTCCATTTTTAGTGTAGACGTAATAAGCAGGTAATTTGTAATTTATAAGAAGAAAGATTGTTATTAATAAAAACATATTTGATTTAGCTATTTATTTAAAAACCGCTTGACCGATTTCGATAAAATTTATATGGGACCACCGGGGAAGAATACCCTTTGAAACAAAAAAAGAATTTTCCAAATCGGTTCAGCCGTCTTCGAGTAATCCGTGAACATACATAATTAAAAAAAATATTCGATTAAGCCATTTATTTAAAAACCGCTTGACCGATTTCGATAAAATTTATATGGGACCACCGGGGAAGAATACCCTTTGAAACAAAAAAAGAATTTTCTAAATCGGTTCAGCCGTCTTCGAGTAATCCGTGAACATATATAATAAAAAAAGAATATTCGATTAAGCCATTTATTTAAAAACCGCTTGACCGATTTCGATAAAATTTATATGGGACCACCGGGGAAGAATACTCTTTGAAACAAAAAAAAAATTTTCCAAATCGGTTCAGCCGTCTTCGAGAAATCCGTGAACATACAAAAAAAAAAAAAAAAAAAAAAAAAAAAAAAAAAAAAAAAAAAAAGATTCCGACGAATTGAGAACCTCCTCCTTTTTGGAAGTCGGTTAAAAATTATTTGGCGTTGAAAATGAATCAACAGTATTATGAGTACAGTATTTGTATGCAATATAATTGAACTTTTATAAATAAACAATGATAAAAATAAAGCAACTCTCACTGTGTCAAAACAACTTTGTTTCCTCTTAGAATATTTATTCTGAATTATACTTTTTTATAATTTATTTTCAACTAGCGACTCACCCTCGCTTCGCTTCGGGTTCGTCCCTAGACAAAAACAAATCTATCCCTCGGAAATCATACATTTTTCCGGGATGACATTTAGCCTAAAGTCTTCCTCAGTTAACGGGCTATTTAATGCAAAAAGTATTTTTCAAATCGGATTAGTAGTTCCTGAGATTAGCACGTTTAACCAAACAAACAAATTCTTCAGCTTTATAATATTAGTATAGATCATGATAACCTCAATTTTCTTCTACTTTTGTTTCCATCGATTTTCCTACAGAAACATAGTATAAATTAATTACTTGTATGAAAAAAACTACGTGTTCATTTAAATAATAGCTTATTCGCTGATTCAAAGTAAGGAAATCTTTTTAGATTAAATGTAATTAATTTAATTGTATCAATAATGTTTCTGCTTTAATATTTTATTTTATTCTTTAAAGAAATATTTAATTAGAGAATATGACTGCTAAAATATAAAAAAAAAGTGTGTATGTATTTATGTACGTACGTCAGAAGTTATACTTCTTTGGCGTAACAGAACAATAATAGCTAAAGATTTCATCCCGTATGTCACAACTATCTGTTTGTAAAAGGAATGCAGCTAGCTTCATCATGTCGCTTTCAGCTAACTTCACCATGTCGGTGTGTGCGCGCATCGTAAAAATTTTACTCTCACAATTTTATCTAAAGGTGCCAAAAGAAGTATAACTTTAAAAACAGATGTTATTTTAATTTCGATGCGAAAAAAAATACATTTAAATACTAGCGACTTACTCTTGCATCGCTCGGGTGCGTCCCCAGACAGACAGAGAAATATGATAAAAATTATGTTTTTCTTGCAAGTACCGTATATAATTCCATATGCATTTAGTATAAAAGTTGTTATTTTGACATTACAAAATGACACTTCAATTTTATTTATCTGTATAGATGTATATGAATCTAATATTTACTCAAAAACTACACTAGTCAGGCCACGAAAAATCCTCAATACACATTTAAACTATCATTTTCATCCACTATTATTGTAAAATCAGTGATAAAGAATATGGGATTTATTAGAGGTAGGTACTGTACAATTTTTTAGTGAACATAGTAGAAAATAACAGAAACATGGAATTCTCCGCAATGCGTTGAATCAGACGAAATATGTGCATATATTTTCTAAAAGTTAAATCTAATAACGTATTTAATCCTAAAATATTTTTGAATTATAGTTGAAATTCCTTTTAAGTATTTTCATACCTTTTGGAGTGTAATAGCTTTTTATAGAGTTTTTAGAGTGTAAAAGTCTATTGACTTTCAGTAAACTATCTCTTAAAGTGATGTTTTTTACTCATCTTATTGGTCTAGTTGTTAGCATAGTCGGATATAGATTATGAGTTCATGTGTACTATTTCTAGGTCGGGGAAAATATACTGTGTTGCAAATTAATCTTAAAACTCCATACCTTGGAGAGCATATCAGGGCGTAAATTTGTTTTTTATATAAGTTTCACATATTATAAGTTTTATAACAAAATTGTATTTGATCTGTGGTTATATCAAATTGAAAAAAAAAAAATTGAACTCAGACCGAGGTTCGCGCCGACAGTTCCCGGAAAAGTTCAATCGCGCGTGACATCACTACGTTCATTTCTACTTTTATTTTTTTTCACAGTAAATACAAAGTTAGAAGCCGTTGACGGAGTAATTTCTTGAACATAGTGACGTCACTTACGAGATAGTATTTCACTATTTACTAAAATTCAACCCCCAAGGGAGTAAAATAGGGGATGAAAGTTTTAATTAACGCACATGCCAAACCCTTAGAGCTAGAAAATTTCGCGAACAAATTCCTCTTATAACGTAGGCATCCACTAAGGAAGGATTTTTCAAAATTCCTTGGACATATTTGCATGAAATTTCGTATTTTCCGTAGTTTGATCGCGAGCAAAGGCACGAGTTTTGCTAGTTTTTTTATAATTAATTTAAAAAATCTACTTTTTCGCATCGAATATCAATATTATTCACGATAAAACTTTCAAAATTTGAATAAAAATCGATATATATTTTTTTCAAAAACCTAATTCTACAGAAAAATTGTCATTATAGCAGTGAAATGACGATGAATAAATAGTGCATTTGAATTTGCGCTTGTGCCCTGTAATATATCCCTTGCTGATTTCTTATTGAGATAAACCACTGCTTCCAAAATCGGCCTGAAGGATTTATATGCCATATATTCATCCCTGGTGAGAACCATGTCCATTCTCTACCCTATTGAAATATCCCAATACGCACTATCGTATTTGAAACGTATATCTACATTAATATAATAAAGCTGAAGGGTTTGTTTGTTTGTTTGTTTGGTTGAACGCGCTAATCCTAGGAACTAATCGGATTTGAAAAATTCTTTTTGCATTAGATAGCGCGTGAACTGAGGAAGGCTTTAGGCAATATATTATCCCGGAAAAATGTACGATTCCCGTGAGATAGTTTTTTTTTGTCTAGGGACGAACCCGAAGCGAAGCGAGGGTGAGTCGCTAGTTCATTATATTAATAAAATCATTAGATGCAATGTGGTCGCATTACAAATGACGTTAGAAACTGAGCCAAATGAGGCACTTACCTGTTTTAATTGTAGCCGGAGCGACCGTAAAGCAAAATTAATAGCCAATTAGTAATAAATGACAATTTTCTAATATACAATAACTGTATGTGGCTTGGACGTAGAAGCTAGCATTATATTTATACTAGTTATTCATCGCGGTTTCATGCGTGTTTTAAGTTCTTTTTTGTAAATATTTCTTACTTTTTTGTGTGGTGCGATTATTATTCAAAAGTTATTCTTATATGAAAATGCCATCCATACTAATATTATAAAATATGTAAAAGTGTGTTTGTTTGTTTGTCTTTCTTTCACGTCAAAACAAAGAGATGGATTGGCGTGTTTTTGAGAGTTACATATGCTATTTTTTAGCGCTGGAGATTATCTTAATCCTACGGTAAAACACGTTATAATACAACCTAAAAAAATATTTATGATGAAAATTACTTAAAACTTGGTGTTAATGCCCTTCAATACAATTAAATAATTCGAAATTCATCCCATAAGAGGGTAAAATAGGGCAGAAAGTTTGTATGAAACCTACCTTTTCAGAGGTTTTTTTTTTGGAGTTTTAACCCAAGCGATGCCACGTGTTTTGCTAGTAAGTCTATAAAATAGTCATCCATTTTTTTTTAAATTAAAATAAAATTTATAAAAAAAGGTAGCCTAGTTTTTAGAAAGAATATTTAAAATTCTAAAAAAACAAACCCGGCATGGTCGAGGAAACTTTGTGAACATTTTGTTATTTTATAGAAAGTAGGTACTATCGATTTGCGATAGGGAGTATGAAGTAAAGTTCACGATAGCAAAGCCAGTTTTAAATAAAAAAAAACCTGTTTAAGATAATAGATATCTTTACTAATCTGTTTCTTACTTTTAAACCAGTAAACAGAATTTCTTGACATTTGAAAGACGTAAATTACATTACAATGGACATAGGTTACCTTTTAACCTCTCCCTCTTAAAATACGAGTGAGATCACGCGCAATAACTAGTCTATACAGATAAATTAAATTGAAGTGTCTGTTTGTAATGTCAAAATAACAGCTTTTTATTAAATGCATATGAAAGTTTAAAAATCTTATTGGAACAGTCATTATTATCGATACAGAGGGCGAATATAGTTTTTCGAATTTTTGTTTGTCTATCTGTGAACGCATCACGAGAAATCCACTGAACAGATTTTGACGAAATTTGTTATAATCATAGCTGGTTATCCGGGTCAACATATGGGGTACTTTTTACTTTAGGAAAATATTTCATACCTGAGAAATCTATACTAACCATTAAAGCATATTTAGGAACGAACCCAAGCGGAGCGAGGATGAGTCTCTAGTAAATATATATAAAACTAGTAACTAACGAAAACTTATACAATCTTCTAAAAAATCTTCACTAACAGATTCTGTTCAGGATATTCTTTTTGATACAAACGTATAGGGTCATTGAGTTGGCAGGTAGAGCCGTTAAGTCGTTTGATTTAATACCGCGGTATTCCCGATAGACGGTCACTGCAATGCGGTAACGTTCACCTGTTACTGCATTTGGAAAAAATTAAATTATTAAAAAGTTCAAATTAACTATCTCATTGATTTTTTCTTTTTGTTACTCAGAAGTTGGTTAAAAATGTCCAAAATATATTTGTTATTGTGTGACGTGAAACATTTTCAAGCCTGATAATAACAGTAAGAACGAATAGTATGTAGTTCGATTCTTGGTAGGTGTAAATGAATCTTCAGTTGTATGTTACATGTGATATTTATATAAAATTATATGCCTTTCTTGTTTTACACCAAATCTTTGTGTAACATTTAAAATAAGTTGATTTTATCTCAAGAGTAAATATTTTATCTAATATAATAATGATATAGCCTAAATTACCTCTATATTTTGTATAATGTCTGTTCATTTGTGTGATGAGTACGAATGTTTGTACTCGAGTCATGGGTGTTTATATTTATACTATTATGTACCATGTATTTAAAAAGTTATATATTTGTAGTGTATCAACTATCTTGTATTCATAACACAAGCCTCGTAGCTTATCATGGAACTAAATGGTGCTGTATGTAAATGTCAAAAAAAAAAATAATTATTAAAAATTTAAGGAAAACGTATATGAATAGAATTAACCTATCTATATAAAAAAACGAACTTTTTTCTATATCTCAGAACATAAATTGACCAAAACTAAATGTACTACTTCTAAACCTACTGCTAACTTAATATATGATATTGTCGCTTAAAATAAAAGAAATAGAGATTTTATCTATAGCTTTGATTCCTCAGCGTTATAGTACCAGTGGGATTAATTCCAACATGTATACATCGTTATACACAAACAGAGGTAGTTTCATTTGACAAATTTCATCAATTAAAGTTTAATTTGTATAGTAAAACGTGTGTTTAAATTGTCAATTTGTTTGTATGAAGAGTTAATTATATACTATTCTGTTGTATCACAATTATTTTTAAGACTAATCGATACTAATATTATAAAGAGGTAGAGTTTGTTTGAACGCGCTAACCTCAGGAACTACTAATCCGATTTGAAAAAATCTTTTTGCATTAGATAGCGCGTTTATTGAGGAAGGCTATATATTATGTAATATTGTCTATCTATTCCGTAATAACCGTTAAAACGTAGCAAAGGACGAACCCAAGCGAAGCGAGGGCGAGTCGCTAGTACCTAATAAAAGCAGTAAAAAGCAGAAAATTTAGAAGTTAGAAACTTTATGGTATACACTTATAGAAATATTTCATACATTAAATATAATGTCCTGTATTTACTATATTACATACATATATCCTCTTAGGACAATTATTATTAATAACTGCTAAATACATATTGAAAGAACAGAAAGCGTTAGGTCATAAATCATAATATCATTATATGTAATTCCCATACATTTCTTTAGATTACTATTCTACACTATTCTTCAACGATTGTAGACTCACATCTTGTTTAAATGCTTAGAATACTTATTTATGCCCGACCCGGGGTTAGAAATTCACACATGTTTCGCAGACGTACAAGCAGACCACTAAGCCAACGCGGTAATTCAATTAAAAATAACTAACAATTGTAAAATAACCAGAAAGAATATAGTAAATAAGATTCAAATTTGCGTATAATAATAACAAAACACGAGAAAGCCATTTCATTTAATTTTGCTTTCTCGAGTAAAAATATGTAGCTGTTTAAATAATGTATACACATTACTGTCTATTCAGTTATTTTAAGAAATACCAGTACGAATGTAGGTGCATGATTCCTGAGTACTTATGCACCTAAAATGCACTCGTATTATACTCGTTTTAAAAATTTATTGCCCACTTTCAGTAAGAGAAATGCTTAAGAGCGGAAAGGATTTTATATATTTTTGTAACAACGGAATAGATACAAAAATACGAAACTAGTTAGAAATAAATGCAAAAATTGGATGAATGTGACAGTTTTGTTAGAGTTGATGTTATTTATATTTATGTTTATAATAAAAATGTAACTGATTGCTGGCTGTCTGTACATGAAACATATTTGAGAAAAACGTATTGGGAGTCTTTATTGACGCAGTAGAACTCAAAACAATGATTTGAAGAATGTTTGTTTATTTTTCAGTGCGTCTGTGCGCATACAGACAAACCGACAAACAGACAAAAAGACAAAAAAACTAAAAACCACTGTTTTGGGTTCTATTGTGTTAATAAAGATCTCCAATAATAGTTTTTTTTTTTTCAAATATCTTCCATGTACATACAGCGACCAGTTACAATTTTACTATACGCATAGATATAGATAAGTAATTATGTATCGAGCGGTAAATCTTGCACATTAGTTCTACATATATAATGTGACGAAGGTTTATAATACGGAAGTTTTCTTTAAAATTCATTCCCTAAAGGGTTAAAATAGATGGACATATTTATATGGCTTGATATTTTTGAAGTTGGAAAAATCGGCACTGGATAGTTTCATACTTGTAATATACGGGTATAATAAGTTATACGTTGTTCAATATTAAGCATTAAAATGGTATTTAAAACTTAAATAATTTTAACTCTAAGCGTTCAAAGAATTTAACCTAATTCAAAGCTAAACTTCTTTACATTGAATGTACTGTACGCTGTTATTAATAGTTTTATTTAGCAAAGACTCAAGGAACTTGAAGTTGTTAGCATATTTACTATAAAAATAACATTTTGCTAGATATTTTTATGAAAAATAAATAGCCTAAATTAATATAAAAAAACGGTATACTTTACTTTTGTTTGCAGTAAAAATTATTTGATCTTCCTTTTAGTTTCAATAGTGGAACTAATGTCATTCTGTAAGCAAATGTATACTATTATGTTAAAACTAGCGACTCACCCTCGCTCCGCTCGGGATCGTCCCTACTTACGTTTTAACGTTTAACATAAATTCTCAGAGATGAGATATTTTCCCGCAGTAAAAAGTATCCTTCATGTTGACCCGGATAATCAGTTATCGTCATACCGAATTTCATCAAAATCCCTCCAGTTGTTTTTCTGTGATGCTGTAACAGACAGACAGACAAAAATTCTAAAAACTATAGATTCAGCCTCTGTATCTATAATAATGTCTATTTCAATAAGATTTTCCAAAAAATCATTTATTGTACAGATTCGGCTTAGTTACAATTTGATTACATGTATAGATATACATACTTGTCATTAAACTGAGTTTTATATATAAGTCAGAGTGTAATTATTGCCTCCAGAAATCTAGAGGAGATCGATGCGCTTTCCAAATAAAAGATGCAATACTGTCTATGTTGGGTATTTGTGTATCTTACAAGGAAAAGTAGGTGAAGCCTTATAAGATATTATTTTTTCGTAGAGATCACTAAATATTAGTTATACATTAAAAATATAGTTTTTACAAATAAATCAATACTTGAATGAACTTTTGAATATAATACTTTCTTAGATTTACGCAAATATTTGACATTTAAATAAAACTATCTTTTCGGATTTTTTCGTGGATTTATTTTGATTTTTGGTTCCCGACGTTTCGATTGCTTTACAGCAATCATGGTCACGGGAGAGACTAAGGTGTTAGATGTCTCAAAGGTATTATACAGTTGTTACAGACAGCCTACCCACAAAATAACAAAAAGAATTCAAAATTTTGAAAATTGGCATCAAAGTACCTTACAATATTTGTTAATTTTAATTTTAAACATTTTTTTAATTTTAATTACTTTTATACTTGAAATATGGAATATTATTTATATAATTCACACACGGTCACAGGGTCCGAGTGAAACCAGCCACAGTCGAGCGCGTCCCTGCAGTCCTACCTTACATGAAAGGTCACTGACAAGATTGGCTACATCCAAAAGCGAGCTTCAATTAAAACTTACTTCAAGCCGCCAAAGAAAATTAGTCAATTCTTACCACCTGTCAAGTGCCACATCCCTCTACAAGATGCAGGAGTTTACAAGCTTGATTGTGATTGTGGACTCTCTTACATCGGACAAACAAAGCGATCCATCAGAACTCGGGTCAAGGAACACATAGCTGATGTGAAACACCGGCGTAATGCAACATCTGCTGTCTGCAAACATAGTCAGGATCGCCCAAGCCATTATATTCGCTTCGATAGACCCCAAATCCTCGCGAAAGAAAATCGATATCGCCCTAGAATGATTCGGGAAGCCATAGAAATTAAAAAACATCCAAATTTCAATAAGGAAGATGGCTGGATACTACCATCGTCGTGGGATCCTGTTATTAATATTATAAAATCTAATAATAAATCTAAACATAACAGACAGTTAGATGTAGTAAGTTCTTACTGTGCGGATCAAAATAACAGTATGTCAAATTAGTAATTCAAATTAATATTTTTCATTTGTAAATGTAATTATTAATTGATTTTAATTTTCTAAAGTACACAAACAACAATAATTTGGCTTAAATAATTAATATTTATTTTTCTTTATAGTTATAAATATAACAATGGCAACACTAAATATAGATTACTAATTAATAAAGTTTTCTATAAAATTGTAATAATTATAATAATAATAGCTAAAATTATATAAATAATATTCCATATTTCAAGTATAAAAGTAATTAAAATTATAAAAATGTTTAAAATTAAAATTAACAAATATTGTAATATACTTTGATGCCAATTTTCAAAATTTTGAATTCATTTTGTTATTTTGTGGGTAGGCTGTCTGTAACAACTGTATAATACCTTTGAGACATCTAACACCTCAGTCTCTCCCGTGACCATGATTGCTGTAAAGCAATCGAAACGTCGGGAACCAAAAATCAAAATAAATCCGCGAAAAAATCCGAAAAGATAGTTTTATTTAAACTTTTGAATATTTCAAAGAAATTCGGTTTATTTATAAGTTTATATTATTGAATATTACACAGTATTCGATAATATTTGATAGAAATAGTAGAATAATATAATTATATTAAGTATTATAGAACAGTGCACCGTAATGCAACCAAGCAATAAAATACTTTTAAAGCTATGCAGTCGTCTTACATAGAGTGAGGAACCGCAAGCCAAATTGCGTCAGGATGCCTTCCTAATGCAAACTTGCATGCAGCTGCTGAGCCTATAAATGTTCTATTTCAGTGCACGTATTATGTAAATATATAAATAAATAAAAAATCAAAAAGCAAGTATATAAATAATATGTATGTAATTACATAGCGCACACACACGCACATGCACACACACAAACACACTTGCACCTACACACAGACACATAGACATACATGCCGTTGCCGATCACACAAAAAAAATACAGTTGCCGTTCTTGCATAGGAGCAAAATAATCTATACTAATATTATAAAGAGGTAAAGTTTGTGAGTTTGTGACGTTGTATGGGGGTTATCTCTGGATCTACTGAACCGATTTAGATGAAATTTGATAAGAAGATAGTTTAAAACCCTGGGAAGGACATAGAATGCTTTTTATCCCGGAATTCATCCCTTAAGGGGGTGAAAATTAAGGGGGGAAACAAGCTAGGGACGAACCCCAGTGGAGCGAGGATGAATCGCTAGTAAATCAATAAACACACACACGAATTTATAATAATAAGTATGGAAGTAAGTAATATAATTTTTAATTTATTCAAAAATAGTAACATATTATTAACTTTACTGTGGAAAAATAGCTATTGAATATACTGAAACTAAAATATATAGAAATGAAGCAAACATTCTCTTCGGATATCTAGCAGGATACGAGAAAATTATATAAAATCCAAACAATTTTAGAGAAACAGCTGTCCAGTCTTGGAAGACAACTTATACATTTATCAAAAGAGCTGCGTCGCACCATCCATCTTACTTTATATTATAACGTTTAAAAAAGAATGATAGTTTCATAAAATACATTTTATTCAACAAGTTCCAGCTGAATATTTCTTTTTGAATTGCTTGAAATATTTAAAATTTAAAATGTTAATATTGAGGACATTAAAGTTGTAGATTTTAAATTGATTGACATAGAAACCCAATAAAATAATATATTTGACCAGACTCGAACTCATGACCTTATTCATCCAGAATTATAAGCCACATAACGAGCTAATTACAATTTTAGTATTTATTTACCCGCGGATCGCTATGTATAGTATATACTTTAGCAATTCTCCAAAAGCACTAAACAAAATTTGGAAATATGATAATAATGTACATTCTTCACCTAAAAAAACACAGCCGAATTGAGAACCTACTTTTTGAAGAAGTCGGTTGAAAAAATATTGTCTTTCACGTATCCGCGAAGGAAACTTCACAGATCTTTAGAAAACTAATTAGGTTGTAGGACTTCTCATGATATTTTTCTTCTTCGTATTACTAAACAGATTAAATATGATTCTGCAATGAAAATCTCAGAGAGATAAGAGGTTATTGTAGAATATTTTCATATTCTTATTTATAATACTGAAGTAGTGCTGTACCTAATTAAATTTTCTTTACCGCTCGTTTTAGTTCTGCTTCATTGTATTTACATTGCAAGGAGATAGTATAGAGCTCTGACGAGATTATAACACTATCTCATTTATTTACAATATATATAATAAAAGTGTAACTGATCGTTGTCTGTACATGGAAGAATATTTAATTTGAGACAAACTATTATTGAGGGTCTTTATTAAAGCGATAGAACCTAAAACAATGATTTTTAGTATTATTGTCTCATCGTCATCACCATTCGTCAATCGGTTCATAAATAAAAAAGTTGTGTTACTTTAAAGAATCATCTACGGACGAACCCGAGCAAAGCGAGGATGATTCGCTAGTCCTACATATATTTATGTTTGAATTAAACATCCACATATATTTATTATAACCAAAATTCTCTCACGAAAATTCATAGGTACAGGTGAAATTCCGATTTCTAAAGTATTTTTCGTATTTTGTACAAAATCTGGCACTAAATTAATTAGGTTGTTTCGCCGCAAAGCTGTTTCCACTGCACAGTTAGCGAAGTGAATCGAGGTCAATTAAAAAGCATAACTAACCATGTTTTTTTTTTGTTTCTAGTGTTCTTTAACCGAATGGTAAAAAGTGTATGTGTGTAAGTGTATATGTATTTGTACTATATACATTGTATATATAAAATCTTAAGTTAAACAATTAGCGTCCCAAAAGTGGCCTCAAAAAAAGCGCAAAGAACAATGGCAAGTTTTTACCTGAACGTTTTTAAAGCGTCTAAGATTAGGACATATACAAAACTGAATTATTTAATTTGCTCTTTTTTTTCTCGGCGTTTGTTTTACATGACAAAGCCACGAAGAAATGTTTACATAATAAGCTACTAATTGATTGTTTTTATGTACTTCCGGTTTCGCCATTCGTCAAAGATGATGTAAAAATTGTTGCCACAGAAGAAAATGAAATGCCGTATTTATTTTAAAATATTTTTATTAAAAGTCTTATGTACATAATTAAATAATGATTTATGTCTTGTTCATTAATCTTACAGCTTTACATATAATGGAAACATTATATGTTATGCTGTAAGTTTAATTAAAGCTATTACAGTTAGTACAGTAATTAAAATAATAGTTATAGCAACACAACAGATGACAGTAAGATTGACTTGATAATTGATATTGACATATTATTTAGATTTTATATTTTATTTGTCATCCATGATTTTACGTATGCCTCTGACTACTACGTTTGATTTTGCTGTTACTGTTCCATTTTTCTAGATTATTATAAGTTTTAATTGTCGCTTTGCCCACGGACCCGATTACCTGCCCCATGCGACAACTTGTGCATTCTCTCGGACAATCGCCAGTGTATACTTACAACTAATACCTACTGATTTCTCCTAACGGACTCAAAGTAGTACCTTGTTTCATCCATGATAAAGAAATTAAAAACGTAACTTATATGGAATGCGAACGTACTTTTTTAATTTATAATACTTATTTTATAATATTCGATGCAATAATCAGTGACAGCTGTCATTGCTAGGTAGGTTTATAACCGCAAATCATAAAATAAAAATGCTAATATCTTTTTTTTGTGACTTCCTAATAAAATAAGTCTTTCTGGATAAACTTGTGTTATTCAATCCCTATCGTTTGAGCATTTTTTCATTTCAAGACGCCTCAAATAGATATCAGGTAAATCGTTGTATAGAATCCTGCCATTGTTCTTTGAAATTGTGCGTTTTTTTCGCTTTGGTTTATTGCTTTTCTGATGTTTATTGTTTCGTTTAAAAAAGTACTTTATGTGGTGTGCGTAAGATCGAATTTGTGTTAAAACAAGAAGAATTTTCGATTTTTTAATTTTATTCTTTGGTTTGACTTGTGGCTGACTCACATTTATAAACATTAAATATTTAAAATAAATACATAAACTATACATAACAATTTTTACACAATATATAAATATATATAAATTCACACACCTTACACACATACACCTATCTAATAGTAAATAAATAATATTAAATAAAAAATAAACAAAATATGCATATACATCTATTATACTTTGAATTGAGCCTAACGGACAGATGGTCGAGGTGATGTAATACCGATCTTTCCTCCCGCGCACCGCACCTCAGTGTTTACCGTTAGCGGCGCGCGCGCATCAGCTGACAATCTTTTTTAGTTAAAAGTTGTAACTCCAAGCAGTCGCAATCCGCACGCTAGACGAGAGACCCGTACCACTCGCTTACTCGCCATTCCTAGCTTACGTACCTAATCTTTATAAGCTTCGTAATTTAATGTATTTTTACTTCTACTATCTTTGTGCTTTTGTTCTTTCTGTCGTGTAAACTGTATGAACTATCTATCCGCTTTGCTCTTTCTCCTTCTATCTTTTGTGGGTGTAAAATTAGTGTAATAAAGACTGTGAATCGTACATAGACTTTTAATTAATATCTCGTATAAAAATACACTAACAACGACACAGACTAACCAACCCCCACAGTGGTGACCCCAGTTGAACATTAAAATGAGCAGTGACGACGGTGCAACGGCAGGGTCTGGAACCTCTGCGAGAACTCCACGTGTTCGCCAACGTGTTAAGAAATGTGAGCGGGTTTCAACGGACCGAGATGTGTCGACGGAGTTATTTCGTGTCGGCGTACGTGTGCCGCCATTTTGGATTGAAAAACCTAATATTTGGTTTGCACAAATTGAAGCGCAATTTAACTTAGCACGGATAACAGATGACAACACAAAATTTTATTACGTTCTGGCGCATTTGGACGGGCAATATTCTGCAACGGTCGAGGATATAATTGAAAATCCACCCTCTACTGGCAAGTACGAAAAGCTTAAATCAGAGCTTATTAAGCGTGTTTCTATATCGAGACAAAAGAAGGTGAAACAATTATTACAATCTGAGGAATTGGGAGATCGAAAACCTTCTCAGTTTTTGCGACGCTTACAACAATTAGCAGGACCGAATATGCCTGACGAGTTTATTATGGATGTATGGACTAGTCGTTTACCAAATAATTTACAGACCATTATCGCTTCGCAACCTAATATGGCTCTTCAAGATTTAGCCGAATTAGCGGACAGAGTACATGATATAGCACCTAGCCAGCCTCAATTGGCAGTAGCTTCGATTTCAAGGTTAGAATCGGCGATGGATGTCATGGCGCGTCAAATAACGGCATTGACGAAGCAAGTGAGTGAACTGACCACCCAGAACTTCGATCGTGCGCGTCCAAGGCATAGGCAAAGGCCACGTCAGCGCAGTCATTCCAATTCAAGAAGATCACATTCCAACTTTAGGAAGTTTCCAATATGCTGGTATCACTATAAATTCGGCAATAAAGCGACTAGATGTACCTTACCATGCGATTATAAGTCGGGAAACGAGACGGGCAGTCGGTGATGGCGGCTGACGATTGCCCTCCGTCTTCTAATACTGGTCGCCTGTTTGTGACAGATGTGAGTTCGAAAGTGCAATTTTTAATTGATACAGGAAGTGACGTGAGTGTTTTTCCTCGTAACGCAATGCAACAACAACGTGCAAAAATGGATTACCAGTTGTGTGCGGCAAACGGTACTACGATCAACACGTATGGTTATGTACAACTTAATTTAAATTTAGGCTTACGTAGAGAATTTATGTGGCGTTTTGTAGTTGCAGATGTATCTAAAGCAATTATTGGCGTAGATTTTTTATCTTATTTTAATTTAGTTGTAGATATTCGCAATAAACGCTTAATAGATAATACAACTAATCTGTGTACTGTAGCCATGATTTCTGGTAGTGTAGATAGTTTAGTGTCTAGCGTTAAGATCATGACTTGTGATAGTAAATATAACGATATTCTTTCAGAATTTTCTGAGATCACTCGACCAGCTGGCCCAGTACGCATCATAAAACACAACATCACACACCACATTCGCACCACACCAGGTCCACCAGTAGCTTGTTCACCAAGACGTCTCGCTCCAGATAAGCTAAGGATAGCTAAGGCTGAGTTTGAAGCCATGTTGGCTAATGGCACAGCTCGACCTTCAGAGAGCTCCTGGTCGTCGCCTCTTCACCTAGCCCCTAAAAAGGACAACAGCTGGCGTCCTTGCGGTGACTATAGGATGCTTAATGCTAGGACAATTCCTGACAAATATCCCATTAGGCATATCCAGGACTTTGCTCATAGCCTATCTGAATGTAACATATTTTCTACGATTGACTTAGTTAAAGCATATAACCAGTTACCAGTTTCTGAGCAGGATATCCCGAAAACCGCTATAACTACACCCTTTGGACTCTTCGAATTCCCATATATGACGTTTGGTCTACGGAACGCCGCTCAGACCTTCCAAAGGTTTATAGATGAAGTGACACGTGGTTTAGATTTTTGTTACCCATATCTCGATGACATATTAGTATTTTCGAAGGATGAGTCACAACATCAGGACCATCTTCGTCAACTCTTCACGAGGTTAAAAGACTATGGCATCTTAATAAATACCTCTAAGTGTCAATTTGGAGTAACTGAAGTCACTTTTCTAGGCTACCATATTTCACAAGCCGGCACTAAACCTTTGGAGAGTAAAGTAGAGGCAATAAAAAATTACCCCGTACCTAAGACGGCTAGGCAGCTTAGGAGATTTTTAGGTATGGTTAATTTCTATAGGAGATTTATACCTCAAGCAGCTCATATTCAAGCCCCTTTAAATGCCCTGTTAACCGGTTCCGTGAAAGCCTCTCAGACTGTAGACATATGCGGGGATTCGTTAAAAGCATTCGAACAATGTAAAGACAGTTTGTGCAATGCAGCTATGTTAGCACACCCTGATACTAACACAAAATTAAGCCTTGTAACCGACGCTTCAGATTTCGCCATTGGTAGCGTTTTGCAACAGTTCAAGGATGGTAACTGGCAACCTTTAGCTTACTTTTCTCGTAAGTTGAGCCCATCGCAAAGGAAATACTCGCCCTACGATAGAGAACTTTTAGCAATTTACGAGAGTATAAAATACTTTAGACACTGGCTAGAGACAACAAGCTTCACTATTTATACTGACCACAAACCCTTATGCTATGCGTTTAGTGAGCGTAAGAATAATTGCTCACCGCGTCAATATAGATATCTCGACTACATATCTCAATTTTCTACAGATATATGTCACATTTCTGGCAAGGATAACGTAGTCGCAGACACATTATCACGCATCGAAGAGTTACAGATCCCTGTAGATTTCAAAGTGTTAGCTCAGGCTCAAAACTCTGACAGCGAACTTAATAAATACCTAAAAGAAGATTCTTCTCTGCGTATTGAAAGGATGACAATCCCAGGTAGTCGCACTTATCTGTACTGCGATGTCAGTACAACGACACCTAGGCCTTTCATACCTCAATCATTACGCAAACAAGTTTTTGATAGCCTGCATTCATTAAGCCATCCCGGCGCTAATGCTAGTGCTAAACTCGTAGCACAACGCTACGTATGGCCACAGATGAGGAAGCAGTGTCGCGAGTGGGCTAGGGCATGTTTGGATTGCCAACGCGCGAAGGTGAATCGACACGTGTCGTCTCCTCTTGGCACGCACAATATACCGAAGGCGCGTTTCAAATATGTGCACCTAGACCTCATCGGACCATTACCCCCATCTGCCGAGTATCGGTACTGCTTAACAGCCGTCGATCGTTTTACACGATGGGCCGAAGCTGTACCTCTTACCGATATCACGGCGGAGTCTGTAGCCAAAGCATTTTTATCTGCATGGGTTGCACGTTTTGGTTGCCCTACAGACATTGTCACTGATCGTGGTAGGCAGTTTGAGTCCACGCTATTTCAGCAGCTTTCGAAGTCTATTGGCTTTCGACATCGTAAAACAACTGCTTACCATCCTCAGTGCAATGGTCTAGTCGAGCGATTCCATCGACAATTAAAAGCAGCAATAATGTGCCATGCTGATTGTAGATGGTCAGAATCACTACCATTTATACTCCTTGGAATACGAAGTTCCTTCAAGGAGGACTTACAGTGTTCCTCAGCAGAGCTCGTTTATGGAGAACCTTTACGTCTTCCAGGCGATTTCTTTGATCAGAGCATTGACAAGTGTACAACTGATATAACAGATTTTTCTTCCCGTATCAGAACATTTGCCAATCACTTAAAACCAGTCCCAGTTAGACATCACACATATAATAATAAATTTTTTATATACAAAGACCTCTCATCATGTTCACATGTATTTTTACGCGAAGATTCTCTTCGAGGTGCACTTCAAGCCGCATATACTGGCCCGCATGAAGTAATCGAAAGAGATTCGAAAGTTTTTAAAATCCGTTTAAAAGGTAAAGATGTCACAGTATCGATAGACCGTATTAAACCAGCCTACATACTGTCAGACAAAAACGTTACACCTAATAAAGCTCTCGATGATAAAAATGTTACCATCACTCCAATTTTAAAAACTACTCGATCGGGTCGTCAAGTTAGATTTCCAGACTACTTTCGCCCGTGAACGGTCTCTGGAGGGGAGTGATGTGGCTGACTCACATTTATAAACATTAAATATTTAAAATAAATACATAAACTATACATAACAATTTTTACACAATATATAAATATATATAAATTCACACACCTTACACACATACACCTATCTAATAGTAAATAAATAATATTAAATAAAAAATAAACAAAATATGCATATACATCTATTATACTTTGAATTGAGCCTAACGGACAGATGGTCGAGGTGATGTAATACCGATCTTTCCTCCCGCGCACCGCACCTCAGTGTTTACCGTTAGCGGCGCGCGCGCATCAGCTGACAATCTTTTTTAGTTAAAAGTTGTAACTCCAAGCAGTCGCAATCCGCACGCTAGACGAGAGACCCGTACCACTCGCTTACTCGCCATTCCTAGCTTACGTACCTAATCTTTATAAGCTTCGTAATTTAATGTATTTTTACTTCTACTATCTTTGTGCTTTTGTTCTTTCTGTCGTGTAAACTGTATGAACTATCTATCCGCTTTGCTCTTTCTCCTTCTATCTTTTGTGGGTGTAAAATTAGTGTAATAAAGACTGTGAATCGTACATAGACTTTTAATTAATATCTCGTATAAAAATACACTAACAACGACACAGACTAACCAACCCCCACAGACTCAACGTCACATGTTACCACTTTTTGAAGAGATATTTTGTTAGGAAACATGCATTTATGTTTTTATATATCAAGGAGTATATATGTAAGATTTAGTAATATGTAGGTGTCTCATCTGAACTTTTATATAATGGATTAGTCAATGGGTGTAGTGAAGCGTGTGAGACATATATGGATAATTATAATTATATTGGCGACTCAATCTCGCTTCGCTCGGGTTCGTCCCTAGCTTACTTCCCCATACAAATTTTCATTCCCATTTTCACCTCCTTAAGGGATGATTTTCGGGCTAAAATCTATCTCACTCACTCACTTTTCATACCATGAGACTTAAAAAAACTTATTTTAGTAAAAAAAAAATATATTTTCTTCTATACAAAAATTGTCCTGACAATAACAAAACAAAAAAAAAAAAAGAATTATTCAGTTTGGTGCAGTCGATCGGAAGTTATGCGCGTACATTACATTTCGGTGATTCATAAACGAGTGACTTAGTTTTGCTGCGTTAGTATATCTCTAAATGGTGGCAAATGTTATCACTAAAACTAAACTATGTGTTATTCCAGGTCTTAGTCTATTCACGTGCTAAGTATCATTCAAATTTGTTTAGCCATTTCAGCTCTGGGGACTAACAAACATACATAAAAATATTTATAATACATAGTAGTATGAGCAATTGTCAATAGCTGTGTTGAAGTAGTAAGAAGAGTTGAGTATGAACATTGTGCTTACAATTATAAATTTTATTTTTCAACTAGCGACTCACTCTCGCTTCGCTCGGGATCGTCTCTAGGCCCCTAGATACGTTTTAACGGTTAGTGATTCCCATACAAAATAAACAGTTCCAGCTGTTATTATGGGTTTTCCCCACCCCCAACAAAACAAAAAAATAATTATTCAAATCGGTCCTGCCGTTTTTCAGTTTAGCGAGACTAACAAACAGCAATTGGTTTTTATATATATAGATAATATACAAATGCTTTAGTATACACGCTTGGAAACTAACTCTACCGCAACCATCTAGATAGGTTATTTGTTTTGGCTTGCTTTAACTTGCCTTAGTTTGTCGTGTGATTCGTTTGGTGGAGGTTTTAAGTACAAATCAAAGTAGGGTTGCGATGCATCTATAATAATTTGTACAAATAAAATGGACTTACTTGGACTGTCTTTTTATAATATTAGAATAACAGCTTTTTACTAAATGTATACGAAAGTATATACGGTGTCTATAAGAACTTTTACTGGACTTTTGACAGGACTTTCACTGGCAGATAGAAATTTTAAGGAGTAACTTAGGCTATTTTTATTTTAGAAAATAAATTATGGTTCCGCGCAAAAATTAAAACCCATGAAATTGTGAACAAAAATCTTGACGAACCCGAGCGAAGCGAGAGTAACTCGCTAGTAATGTAATATAAACACAAATGAATTGAATAAAAAAAAACTCAAAATATGTATGTATAAAGTTTCTCATAAGTATTTTTAATAATTTGTAATAATTTATTATTGTAATTATTTCTCATTAAGAATTTATGTAATCTGTATAAATATTATAAATGTGAAAGTTTGTGAGTATGGATGTTTGTTACTCTTTCACGCCAGAACTGCTAAACGGATCTGGATGTGACACAGAGATAGATTACGGTCTGGAATAACACATAAGCTACTTTTTATACTGGAAAAAGGTACGGTTCCCGTGGGATAGGTTTGTTTTTCTTTTCTTAGAGGCGAACCCGAGCGAAACGAGTAATATAATTAGACTAGCATTTCCCGCGGCTCCGCCCGCGTTCAGATGATCAAAAACCAAATTCTTAGGTTTTACACATTAGTATACTCTTACATATATCACTTTCATTGCGCACCGCATGATTGGTAAATAATGGCAGTGATTGACAATGCCACAAAGGTTCCTCCGTTGATCACATATTTGATTTAGTAATATTGCACTTTTTGTTTTAGCAATAACATTTATGTAAGTCTATACTACTGTTTTGTATGTTTATTTAACACGTTCACTGCGTTAAGATTTTTAGATGACTTTCAGCTAGTGCTATATAAGGTCCCTAAGATCTGAAGCATGACGATCTTGGAGTGCGTTATCGGGTCGAAAATATCTGTTCGGTATACATGTATTCAGAAGTGGATTTTGAAGCAATTATAATGATTTTTTTAAATTTTCTTTATGAAACATATTTTTTAATAATCATTTCGTATATTTATAAATTCGTAACAAAATGCGGCTATTGTAACTTATGTTAACGATTTGTCAAAATTTTCGGGTCGTTTTCACCCGATATCCGCACTGCTTGTAAAGTATCGATAAAAGATTAGTGTTGTACAAGTAAAACAACGATGAGATGAATAGTAAGTTTTGTTAAAATAAAAGATACTTATCGACAATTAAAAAGATTAGAAATATGTTTTTCATTACAACAAATGGTTTTTTTTTCATACTTCGCAAAAAGATTTAACCTTTTTGACTTTGCATGTGACTAGTAAATATTCCGGGACTTACAGTTTCATTCCGGGTTTTATTATTCCTTTCAACTTCAGCTTCACACGTCAAAAGCATTTTTCTGCATCTCGACCTCTTCATTTTGTCAAAACTCATTACTACTTGTAACAATAATTACGATACGTCGATAACGATTTAGACGTTGCTAACTTATGTGCAACATTAGTGTGATGAACACGAAATCTGGTGCTGCTATCGGGTCATCGGGTCATCAGGTCTGAAAGACCCGATAACCGCACCTAGCGAAAAATGTTTACTGCTAGTCGTTATAGGGTCGAATAGATCTGATATATTTTTTTTGTATCTACGTTAAATATTTGAAGAGGTAAAAATAAAACTTTAAAAGTCCCTTTTTTATTTCATAAAATGAAAGAGATATCTATCCCGCACCAGCGGTAAGTCACAGATTTTTCGTGCCGCACCACGGGTAAGTCTCGTATCGGGTTGATTCGACCTATTGCCGCAGTGAACGTGTTAATTTTGGGCGATAAACTCTCAAACTGCGGAATTAATTTTAATCATTTTTTTCTAATAGACAGCCAGCGCCCTCCCCCCACACGACCGCCCCGCCCTCGCCTTGCATCGGGCTGAGAGCGCGCCCATAGTCCGCGTATTTTAAAACTATGATATCTCCTAAGATATTTATTGACATCAAATGATGTCAAGAGAAATTTTGTTCTAAATTAAATACTTGTGATGACTAACATATTTATTTGGATAAGGATTAATATCATGTTTATAAAAACACCTTCGGAAGTAATGCATTATTTTAGAATTCCTGAGATTAGCGCGTTCAACCAAACAAACAAACAAACAAACAATCAAACAAACTCTTCAGCTTTATAATATTAGTATAGATATAATGGACTTAGCTTGTAAAAAACTCCATAATGACATATGGTGTATACCCCTGGTTCCCAAAGTGGGCGATAACGCCCCCTTGTGGGCGCTGTAGGCCTAAAGGGGGGCGGTAAGAGACCCAGAGAAAAAATGGGGGCATTGTGTAGAGGCTTAGGGGGCGATTTGTAATTTCATGTAGCTAGGAGGACTCTTAGTAGGTGAAAAAATGGGGGCGCTAAAAAATAATTTATTGTCAAAGTGGGCAGTAGACAAAATAAGTTTGGGAACCCCTGGTGTATACCTTACAAGGTAATACATTTAACTATAAGAGCCGTTGTGTATAATAATTAATTAGTTGTAATATTCGAATTGCCACAGATAAATGTAATAAATAAACAAATTATTCACCTCACCACTGATATGATGATATTTCTGATCAGATGACATACCTACATATGTTATGTTTAAAAAGAAAATATATTTCATTTATACGTACTCGTAAATTAATCCTACAAGCCATGCCAGTAATCTGATTACACGACGATCTCGGGTAATTATTTTCACGCTACAATGCGAATGTACATATTATATACTAGCAGAACCCGCTGCTTCGCTCGCGCTAAAACTACAAAAATATCTCTAAAAAGGTAGGTTTCATACAAACTTTTGTCCCAATATCCATCCCATAAAGGATTAATTTCGAAAAATGCTAAAACACATATTTATTTAATTGTATTGAAGAGCATATAAAATTTCAAGAAATTCTGATCATAAATATTTTGGATTGTATTATAACTTGTTTTCCCGTGGGGATGAGATAATCTCTCGCAGTAAAGAATAGCCTATGTCATTCTCCAGCCCTCCAACTATTTTCCATACAAAAACACGCCAATCCGTCTCTCTGTTTTGACGTGAAAGAAGGACAAATAAACAAACAAGCACATTTTCACATTTATAATATTAGTATGGATGTAATAAATGTGAAATTTTATATAAATATTTATGTACGTTCCTTACTCCTTCACGTAGAAACGTTTGGAGGGATTTGGATGAAAAGTATGCAGATAGACCATTTTCTATAGTAGGTCATTACCTAAAGTAACTTCTAGGTTACTGCTTGTAACATTTGCAAAAACGTTGCGCTACCTCGTACCTGTGTATGTATTCAGCCCTTTTTAACGTTCCACTGCTGGGTACGGGCCTCCCTTCAGTGAGAGGGGGATCAGGCCACAGTCCACCACTGGCCAAGTGCAGGTTGGCGGAGTTCACATGTCTTTTAAAAACTGCTAGGTTCTCTTAGACATGCAGGTTTCCTCACTATGTTTTCCTTCACTGTAAGGCAAGTGATAATCATGTTGAAAATGATTCTGTACCGTATAACGTACCTGTATATAATATTATAATACAAAATGTACCTAGGGACGCACCCGACTGAAGCGAGGGTAAGTCGGTAATAATCCTTTACAAAACTGTTCAAATTACAGTTGACAGAAGTTAATAAGCTGAAGTCTTATCTAACTAAAAATGCTGGAAATGTTCTCAACGATACAAAATGCGAAAGCAAGAAGTTCAAATTGAAAACGGTCATCTGTAATTCTTGCGAAATTTCCAAAGCGAGAAGTTTAAGCATCTGTTATATTAAATTTAGACAAAGCAATCTTGCTAAATATTACAGACTTAAAATATATACGAAAATAATTTTTAGCGTGCTGGTAGTGCTACCAACTTAATATATTTTTTATAAAAAGTCTGCACTATTCTTCGGAGGTCACAGGTTCAATTTTTAGTAAGAATATTCTATATTGACCTTTTATAAGTGGCCTTAATCGATTCTTGCAAAACCAGAAGTCTTGTATCAGTATGACTAGAAAAATTATAATTAATTAATGATAATAAACATGAATGATAACTAAAACAGTTTTTTCAGCTAAAACAGCACTTTACATAATAAAGATAATTATATTAAGTACCGTACGCGTTTATAACACTTTTGAAGTGGTTTCTCCATAGGGATATCACTTAAGAAAATAACTTTTACTAATTAGTAGTAATTAAATGGTAAAAATAGTTAGAAAAATACATATTTAATGTTTTTATTAACAATTGGTTATAAAGGTCATATTGGCTAGAAACTTAGAATTGAGTTAGATAACGTCTTAACCTGAGGTGAAATGTTGACAGTTATTAAGTTAGTCCCAGCTCTGAATTCAAGTAACTCGAACATAGTTAGCAAGTTAGTTAGTAACATTTAACTGGACGACAAGTGTTATTTCAAAGTTTTGTAATAATATTTTAGTTCATTTTATATCTGTAGAAATAATTGTATCAAGTATTTCAATTAATAAATATATTCGTTTATTTCATAACTAGCAGAATCCGTGGCTTCGCTCGCGATCAAATTACGAAAGATACGAAATTTTATGCAAATATGTCCAAGGAATAAAATGTTTCATACGATTATTTCTATTTCACTTCCTTGGGGGTTAAATTTTGAAAAATCCTTTCCTTAGTGGATGCCTTCAACTTTTGAAATTTCAATTTACTAGCCTTAAGAGGTTTGGAATTATTATTATCGATACAAAGACCGAATCTATAGTTTTTAGAATTTTTGTCTGTCTGTCTGTTTGGAAACGCATCACGAGAAACCCACTGGATGGATTTTGATTATAGCTGGTTATCTGGGTCAACATTTAAAATACTTTTTACTGCGGGAAAATATCTCATCTCTGAGAAATCTATACTAACCTTAAAACGTATAACAAAATTTATTAGCTATTCTTAATCATTAACACTCATTTACTTATCACTCAGTATACAATTGTCATTTGTATACTATTTTAAAACATTATTATTTGGCTTCATGTTTATTTCAATGACAATGCCTATATTATTCCTTAATCTCAGATAATTTATACCATAAATAATTAAATCCATTTATTTGATAAGCCCATAACCACCTAACGACCCGTTGAAGATTAATTGCTTAACAATTAAAGCTAGTTCAAAGTTGGAGAAGTCATGGCTCGAAAAGGATAATTAAACTCTTTTGTTACTACGAACTTTGTTAATTTAATGACTGATCGAAATTTAACGGATTTGAACCAAAAATAAATAAAACTAACCCTTGTTAGTGTTTATGTTATAACTAAGTTAAAAATTGTTTTATTTTACGTACATACGTATTGAAGCAGAATATTTGGACGATGCGCGTTATATTATACTAGCAGGCTATGGCTGCATGTCTGAGAGAACCTAGCAAGTTTTCGAAAGACGTGTGAAGTCCGCCAATCCGCACTTGTCCAGCGTGGTGGACTATGGCCTGATACCCCTCGTACTGAAGGGAGGCCCGTGCCCAGCAGTGGAACGTTAAAAAAAAAGGGCTGAATACATACAGGCTATATACCCACGGCTACGCCCGTGTTCGATCTACAAAAAAAAAAAAAAACTCTTTGGCTTTATGTTATACAGCGATTCACCTTCGCTTCGCTCGGGTTCGTCGCTTTGTATTTATAATATTGTTCATACAAAGTAAAATACTAAAATCGCGATTAAAAAATGGGGGGTGAGGGTAGGAGAGTGAAAAATACTTTACGACCTATTCTCATACCTACCAAATATACAAAAAAAAACATTAAAATCGGTCGAACCGTTTTGAGGAGTGCGACCACAAACACTGTGACACGAGATTTTTATATATTATTCGCGTTACGTTCAATAGTCTATGCCATTCGTCTATTTGGAGTGCCATATAGCTTAGATTTTCGAATGACGTATTTATTTGTAATTTGTGACCATACAGACATTTTTTTGGTATGGTAAAGAACAAGGGCTTTGATTTATTTATAATGTTCATATTGCATTTAGAGCCTCTTTAATTTATTTAAAGAGAACTTACTATTTTAATTTTCAATATAATCTGGCTTGGCTAAACCCACATTCAGTTCAATTCAATTCTTATGTTCAATGGCTTCTAGGAGTGCCGTTTGAGCACCGTTTACTTCGCCAATGTCGCATAGAATAGAGCAGACACGTTATATATAGAATGATCGGTATAAAATAGAGTAGACCCACATTATTTTAAATTTATTCATCCTACAATAAAGATGTGACATCAAAAACATTCAGAATAAAATGACAGATGTGACGTACAACGTTTGAATGTGATCAGTGTCAGTTCACCATTTGAAGAAGCAGTAAATAAATCAGAATAAATATATATCAAAAGAAAAAGCTTTCATGCTGAAAATTTGTCACGTTACGTCATACGCTATTTACTTAAAAGTTCTATTACTTTTTTTATATAGATTGCTAGTGGTTCACCCTCGCTTCGCTCGGGTTCGCCTCTAGGTGAACAAAGACAAATCTATCCCACAGGAACCGTAAATTTTTGCGGGATAAAAAGTAGCCTATGTGTTATTTCAAACTATTATCTATATCTGTGCCAAATTTCATCCAGATCCATTCAGCCGTTCTGGCGTCACAGTATTAAATATCCAAACATCCAAACATCTAAGCTTTTACATTTATAATACTAGTAAGATATTCAGAACCTCCGGTATAAATGAATTATGGTTATTTGTAATTTTTTCGTATGTGTATTTATATTATAGTAGTAATATTATAATAGCCTTTTTAATGTTAACTGCCTCGGTGGTGTAGTGGCTAGCATGTACGGCTGCACACGCGGAGGTCCTGGGTTCGAGTCCCGGGTCGGGCCAAGTTTAGTTATTGAGTCTTTCTGTCTAGTAAGTCTCAGTAGCAGCCCGGAGTTGGAAAGTTGGCGGTGTTTCAACCCCGTGCCTCGGAGAGCACGTAAAGCCGTCGGTCCTGCGCCTTAACTCTCACCGGTCGTGTCGAATAGTCGTCACACCGGAGTATGAGAGTGACAGGAATAGAGAATGCACTTGTGTCTGCGCGTACATTTGTGCACTATAATATCTCCTGCGCAGTTGGCTAGTCTCAATGAGATTGGCCGCCGTGGCCGGAATCGGTCAGGAGGACATCATCATTATAATCTCCAAGTTAACTTTCATTAATTTCCATAATATGGCAGTTTTTCATTAAAATCTATTTTTCTCAAAAACACTGGAGTGTGCTAAACGAAAATTATGAAGACTTTCGTGCCTCCGATATTCGGACAAGTAATGAATATTGTATAAGGGAAATCGTTAAGGAAGAATAACTGTTTATCTTTCATCTTTTTGACGTAATATTCTAAAGCTGATAAAGTTAAGAAATTACATTTTTTATGTATTTTGTTACATTCTGTTTTGTTTTAGTTGATGATTAATTTTATTTTCATTGATATATAATATAATAATTCAAATTGAACTATTATTATATGTATATATAAAAATGAATCCCTATTTCCCTTGGTCACGCCATCACGCGTGAACGGCTGGACCGATTTCACTAACTCTTTTTTTATTGTGTTTGTTATTGTCAGGAGAAGGTTTTTACATAAAAAAATAAGAAAATTGCGCAGGAACTTGATGAAAGTTTGTATTGGGAAGCGAGCTAGGGACGAACCCGAGCGAAGCGACGGTGAGTCGCTAGTACTATAATAAAAATGGGCATGGGTCTTATTATCTAATGAAGCAACATTGATGAAGAGCGTTTTTAAATATTTTTTTGACTAGATTTATGTTAAGACAGTATCACATAAAACGAGTAACATTTTAATACCTAGTTGTTTATACAGATTGTCGTCTCAGAGCTTATAATTTTGTCCAAACGGCCGATTTATCGAAAGAGTTTTTAAAACAGGCAATTATTATTTTTTAAATGTCTTAAGTACACAATTCAATTTAAAAAGCCGAAAAAATGTATTTTATCTATAATACGAGTATATATGTATAATGCATATAAATCTTAGTAATATACATAACTACTTTAAAGTAGAACTAGTATTAGTGATTAAAAAAATAAGGATTGTTGGGCAAATCATAGTATTAAGATTTGTCCCTAGGTTGCCTCCCCATACAAACTTTCACCCCCATTTTCACCCCTTTAAGGAATGATTTTCGGGATAAAAAATCCTATGTCCTTCCAGAGTCTCAAACTATCTTCTTACCAAATATCATTTAAATCGGTCCCCTAAATCGGTTCAGTAGTTTCGGAGCCTATTCGATACAAACAAACAAATAAAAAAAAAACAAATTTATTCTCTTTATAATATTAGAATAGATTAATTATAATCAAAACCGTTGTGCGTGGGATTGGCACTATGCATGTAGACTCATTATACCGATACGTTTTCATCTCCCTACTACAGTGTAGTGGACACTCCATTAAACACTGTCCAGCTTACAGCTGAACTAAATTTACACGCGCGTACCCTAAATGTATTTATTACGCTCTAGATCAAAAGGAAAATCTAAATATACATTATTCAAATAGACTTTCAAGTATTTATGAATCGTCAATTTTACCTTTCTAAATTTAAATTAAATGTCAGTATGAATGACTGTGAGGAATCCTACTCATGCGTAACTTAAATTATTTTTTTTATTAGAGCTTTTAAGCACAATGGTATGCTCGTAATACTTTCTTAGTTTTTCGCGAATATTTCATATTTTAAACAAAACTATCTTTACGGATTTATTCGCGGATTTATTTTGAATTTTGGTATCTGATGTTATATTATAGATAGTGACTAAAAAGGGTTTAAAGTTCATATTTTAATGAGGTTAATATGTAAAAAAGTGTTTTTTGTATAATGTTTTTTAAAGGGTATAAGCCGGATATACATATGAAATTTGCCCCCGTGGAATTTTCTCTTCATACTTTGGGGATCGTTTAGGTACCAAATAAAAATAATTCTGTCAAAATTTCAGCTTTTTATCTCAAGCCGTTATCGAGATATTCAAAAAAAAAACTACTTTTTCGATTTTATTTTTTTATTCATAGTAAAATTAAAATTTGATAATCGCCGATTTTTTCGCTAATACTTACGAGTAAAAGGCATGAAAAAAAAATTTTTTTATGATTCCCAGACCAAAAGACAATTTTTTAGAAAAGAAATAAAACTAAAATTATTTTTTTGACCGTATTTTTGAAAAGTGTCCACCTCTAAATTTTGTCAGAAAATGTCTTTTGTACTCCTTTATACTCAGGATTTTTTTCAATTTTTTTGATGTGGTGGAACAATGTGAAAAAAATTAAAAACATTTTTTTTTCTTACATTCCAATGAAGTAATATTTTATTATTGATAGAAAAGGACCAGGTGGCGAATGTTAGAGAAAAAGCAGTATGCAAGTATATTCATGGAAAAAATAGTGGAAAAAAAATATAGAAATGGATGGAATGCAAGATAAGTAAGTGGATGAATGTTGGAATGAAATGGCAATTTATATAAGTGAGATAGCGCGGGAAGTGTTTGGAGAAACGAAAGGGAACGATACTATTGATACACTAGGTGGTGAAGTGAGGAGGTACAGAGAGCTCTGAAAGAAAAAAAAGATGCATTTAAAACATGGAAAAATGAGTAAGGGAGTGAAAGAATTAAGGAAGTTAGAAAGTGTGTATACAAAGAGCGGGAAAAGAAGGCAAAAAAGCGGTAGCAATAGCCATAGCTTAGGCTCAAAACAGTACGTACAGCCATCTTCAAGAACCAAAAGGACAAAAAGAAATATACCGCATTGCAAAGAGCAGGAAAGAGTGGGCAAAAGACATTAAGCATGTGAGATGTATGTAAGATGAAGAGGAAAGGGTGTTGATAAAAGATGAAGATATAAAAGATAGATTGAACACTTATTTCGAAAAACTTATGAATGAGGACAATGACTGGAGTGGGCTGTATAACGATGTGCTTGTGAATATTGGATTAGTGAATAAGATAAGTATGAACGAAGTTAGAATGGCAGTACGAAGTATGAAAAATGGTAAAGCAGTTGGGCCCGATGGTATACCAGTTGAAGTTTGGAAGTTATTGAAAGAGGACGGATATCAGTGGCTGACTTTATTCTTCAATAAGTTGTTGCATGAAGAAGTAATCGATGAGGAATAGTGTCTCTGTTCTCTCGTGCTCATCACATAATCACAAAAGAAAGGAGATGTACAAGAATGCAACAATTATCGGGGAATAAAGCTCTGTGCTAAGTTTATGCCAGGACGCAGGGCAATAGATGTCGTATTCGCGATGCGCCAACTATATGAGAAATAAAGACGCGCACATAAAAACTTGCATATGGTGTTTGTTGATCTAGAAAAGGCGTATGATAAGGTTCCCCGAGAGGTTTTGTGGTGGGGCTCTTCTGTCAAAACAGAAGAAGGAGTGCCTGCTAAGTAGGTTTGTACCAAGGATTGGCTTTAAGTCCATACCTCTGCCTGTTGGCATTGGATGCTCTGAAAACGGATATACAGGGGGAGTCACCTTGGTGCGTGATGTTTGCAGACGATATTGTGTTGATCGGTGAAGATGGGTGCGAGGTCCAGAGCAGACTGGAAAAATGGCAACAAAGACTGGAGAATGTTGGTTCGAAAATCAGCAGAACGTAAATTGTATACATAAGCCCAGTCCAGTCCAGTCCTCAAACTATTTCGCTAGATAGAGGAGCGTAAACAGTCTCCTCCGACTTCACGGTTGGTAAACGGTATTTACGAGTATTTGTAATGGAACATATATTCGCCATCAAAAAAGTACAAATAATGAATACCAGAGAAAATCATATTCTTATCAAAAAAAAGTACCTCTGTGCAAACCATTTACAATAAGCACTACGAATGGTTTTGTTCTAGTTATGCTTGGGGCTTACCTTACACAGCTAACATGAACGATGCTGAAATTATAAAAATCATCTCGAGCAAGCCTAATGGTCTCATTAAGTTACTTAAAAAAGATGATATTATCATAGTAGATCGAGGCTTTCGTGATCTAACAGAATATTAGGAACAACTAGGATTCAAAGTGTTAATGCCGGCTCTTAAAGGGAAACGAAATCAGTTTATTATAGTCGAGTCAAATCAATTCCGTTTTGTTACCAAAGTGCGCTGGGTATTTGAAGCAGGTCATGGTAATATCAAGCAAGAGTCCAAATTTTTGATCATAATCTAGACAATAAACTACTTCCTAAAACTAGTTTTTTTTGTCGAGTTTCCTGTTTTCTACACAATGAATTTGGTACGAAACTTGATTCAGATGTTAAGCACAATGCTAATGGAAGGCGTACTACTGGATGCTGCTCTCACATTACAGCGGTTATATATTATCTTGCCCAGGTTTGACATTTGGCTAAGATAATAAGACCTGCCGAAATATTGAGTCATCTGTTTATAGATGAAAAGTTAATGTTATAGTAAATAAAGATAGTGACGAAGATTAACTGACATGTTCTTCCGGTCAAAAATATTTATTTATGTATTTTTCTATCAATGTTAAAATATTAGTTTTGATAGAAAAATACATATATATATATAATTTTTTTTCTTACATTGGAATATGAGAAAAAAAAATGTTTTTAATTTTTTTCACATTGTTCCACCACATCAAAAAAATTGAAAAAAATCCTGAGTATAAAGGAGCACAAAAGACATTTTCTGACAAAATTTGGAGGTGGACACTTTTCAAAAATACGGTCAAAAAAATAATTTTAGTTTTATTTCTTTTCTAAAAAATTGTCTTTTGGTCTGGGAATCATAAAAAAAATTTTTTTTCATGCCTTTTACTCGTAAGTATTAGCGAAAAAATCGGCGATTATCAAATTTTAATTTTACTATGAATAAAAAAATAAAATCGAAAAAGTAGTTTTTTTTTTGAATATCTCGATAACGGCTTGAGATAAAAAGATGAAATTTTGACAGAATTATTTTTATTTGGTACCTAAATGATCCCTAAAGTATGAGGAGAAAATTCCACGGGGGCAAATTTCATATGTATATCCGGCTATACCCTTTCTAATTGTTTATCCATATTTCTTACTGGCAATTTAAAATGGTAGTTTTTATTTTTTTTTTATATGGCAATAATGCTTGTGAATTTTATGTAGGTAGAAGTGAAAAAGTCAAAATCGTTTATGTCACAGAAATATGATTTAAATCGCTCATACCCTCATGATGATTGTCTGTGATTTAAGAATATATCTGTTTTCCTAAGATTTCTAAGTAATCAAATGTATATTTCACTTTCTTTCACTTATTTCAACACAATTTTGCACAGTTCACTGTTCTTCAGAAGTTTAAACTATTTTATTCTTATTTAGTTTATCAGAGCTTCGAAAGTGCGACTTGTTCCAATGACAGTTGACAGCAACTTTACATGCATAACTTCATTTAATATGCATAGTGTATACGTGTATTAGTGCTGTTAAGCACTAGGCCACGACCGCACTAGGCCACGAACGCACTAGGCCACGAACGCACAAGGCCAGGAAAGCACTAGGCCACGACCGCACTAGGCCACGTGCGCACTAGGCCACGAGCGCACTAGGCCACGAGCGAACTAGGCCACGAACGCACTAGGCCAGGAAAGCACTAGGCCACAACGCACTAGGCCACAACGAACTAGGCCACGAGCGCCCTAGGCCAAAACGCACTAGGCCACGAGCGCCCTAGGCCACAACGCACTAGGCCACAACGAACTAGGCCACAACGAACTAGGCCACAAGCGCCCTAGGCCACGAGCGCCCTATGCCACAACGAACTAGGCCAAGAGCGCCCTAGGCCACAACGCACTAAGCCACGAGCGACCTAGGCCAAAACGCACTAGGCCACGAGCGCCCTAGGCCACAACGCACTAGGCCACAACGAACTAGGCCACAAGCGCCCTAGGCCACGAGCGCCCTATGCCACAACGAACTAGGCCACGAGCGCCCTAGGGCTCGTGGCCTAGGGCTCGCGGCAAAGGGCGCTCGTGGCCTAGGGCACTCGTGGCCTAGGGCGCTTGTGGCATAGGGCACTCGTGGCCTAGTGCGCTTGTGGCATAGGGCACTCGTGGCCTAGGGCGCTTGTGGCATAGGGCGCTCGTGGCATTGGGCGCTCGTGGCCTAGGGCGCTCGTGGCTAAGGGCACTCGTGGCATAGGGCGCTCGTGGCCTAGGGCACACGTGGCCTAGGGCGCTTGTGGCATAGGGCACTCGTGGCCTAGTGCGCTCGTGGCCGAGGGCTCTCGTGGCATAGGGCGCTCGTGGCCTAGGGCACACGTGGCCTAGGGCGCTTGTGGCATAGGGCACTCGTGGCCTAGTGCGCTTGTGGCATAGGGCGCTCGTGGCATAGGGCGCTCGTGGCCTAGGGCGCTCGTGGCCTAGTGCGTTGTGGCCTAGGGCGCTCGTGGCCTAGTCCGTTGTGGCCTAGGGCGCTCGTGGCCTAGGGCGCTCGTGGCCGAGGGCTCTCGTGGCATATGGCTCTCGTGGCATAGGGCGCTCGTGGCCTAGGGCGCTTGTGGCATAGGGCGCTCGTGGCATAGGGCGCTCGTGGCATAGGGCGCTCGTGGCCTAGGGCGCTCGTGGCCTAGTTCGTTGTGGCCTAGTGCGTTGTGGCCTAGGGCGCTCGTGGCCTAGGGCGCTCGTGGCCGAGGGCTCTCGTGGCATATGGCGCTCGTGGCCTAGGGCACTCGTGGCCTAGGGCGCTTGTGGCATAGGGCACTCGTGGCCTAGTGCGCTTGTGGCATAGGGCACTCGTGGCCTAGGGCGCTTGTGGCATAGGGCGCTCGTGGCATAGGGCGCTCGTGGCCTAGGGCGCTCGTGGCCTAGTGCGTTGTGGCCTAGGGCGCTCGTGGCCTAGTTCGTTGTGGCCTAGTGCGTTGTGGCCTAGGGCGCTCGTGGCCTAGTGCGCACATAGTTAAGCGCGGTCGTGGTCTAGTGCTATCGGGGCCTAGTGCGTTCGTGGCCTAGTGCGGTCGTGGCCTAGTGCTTAACAGCACTAATACACGTATACACTATGCATATTAAATGAAGTTATGCATGTAAAGTTGCTGTCAACTGTCATTGGAACAAGTCGCACTTTCGAAGCTCTGATAAACTAAATAAGAATAAAATAGTTTAAACTTCTGAAGAACAGTGAACTGTGCAAAATTGTATTGAAATAAGTGAAAGAAAGTGAAATATACATTTGATTACTTAGAAATCTTAGGAAAACAGATATATTCTTAAATCACAGACAATCATCATGAGGGTATGAGCGATTTAAATCATATTTCTGTGACATAAACGATTTTGACTTTTTCACTTCTACCTACATAAAATTCACAAGCATTATTGCCATATAAAACAAAATAAAAACTACCATTTTAAATTGCCAGTAAGAAATATGGATAAACAATTAGAAAGGGTATAGCCGGATATACATATGAAATTTGCCCCCGTGGAATTTTCTCCTCATACTTTAGGGATCATTTAGGTACCAAATAAAAATAATTCTGTCAAAATTTCATCTTTTTATCTCAAGCCGTTATCGAGATATTCAAAAAAAAAAACTACTTTTTCGATTTTATTTTTTTATTCATAGTAAAATTAAAATTTGATAATCGCCGATTTTTTCGCTAATACTTACGAGTAAAAGGCATGAAAAAAAAATTTTTTTATGATTCCCAGACCAAAAGACAATTTTTTAGAAAAGAAATAAAACTAAAATTATTTTTTTGACCGTATTTTTGAAAAGTGTCCACCTCCAAATTTTGTCAGAAAATGTCTTTTGTGCTCCTTTATACTCAGGATTTTTTTCAATTTTTTTGATGTGGTGGAACAATGTGAAAAAAATTAAAAACATTTTTTTTTTCTCATATTCCAATGTAAGAAAAAAAATTATATATATATGTATTTTTCTATCAAAACTAATATTTTAACATTGATAGAAAAATACATAAATAAATATTTTTGACCGGAAGAACATGTCAGTTAATCTTCGTCACTATCTTTATTTACTATAACATTAACTTTTCATCTATAAACAGATGACTCAATATTTCGGCAGGTCTTATTATCTTAGCCAAATGTCAAACCTGGGCAAGATAATATATAACCGCTGTAATGTGAGAGCAGCATCCAGTAGTACGCCTTCCATTAGCATTGTGCTTAACATCTGAATCAAGTTTCGTACCAAATTCATTGTGTAGAAAACAGGAAACTCGACAAAAAAAACTAGTTTTAGGAAGTAGTTTATTGTCTAGATTATGATCAAAAATTTGGACTCTTGCTTGATATTACCATGACCTGCTTCAAATACCCAGCGCACTTTGGTAACAAAACGGAATTGATTTGACTCGACTATAATAAACTGATTTCGTTTCCCTTTAAGAGCCGGCATTAACACTTTGAATCCTAGTTGTTCCTAATATTCTGTTAGATCACGAAAGCCTCGATCTACTATGATAATATCATCTTTTTTAAGTAACTTAATGAGACCATTAGGCTTGCTCGAGATGATTTTTATAATTTCAGCATCGTTCATGTTAGCTGTGTAAGGTAAGCCCCAAGCATAACTAGAACAAAACCATTCGTAGTGCTTATTGTAAATGGTTTGCACAGAGGTACTTTTTTTTGATAAGAATATGATTTTCTCTGGTATTCATTATTTGTACTTTTTTGATGGCGAATATATGTTCCATTACAAATACTCGTAAATACCGTTTACCAACCGTGAAGTCGGAGGAGACTGTTTACGCTCCTCTATCTAGCGAAATAGTTTGAGGACTGGACTGGACTGGGCTTATGTATACAATTTACGTTCTGCTGATTTTCGAACCAACATTCTCCAGTCTTTGTTGCCATTTTTCCAGTCTGCTCTGGACCTCGCACCCATCTTCACCGATCAACACAATATCGTCTGCAAACATCACGCACCAAGGTGACTCCCCCTGTATATCCGTTTTCAGAGCATCCAATGCCAACAGGCAGAGGTATGGACTTAAAGCCAATCCTTGGTACAAACCTACTTAGCAGGCACTCCTTCTTCTGTTTTGACAGAAGAGCCCCACCACAAAACCTCTCGGGGAACCTTATCATACGCCTTTTCTAGATCAACAAACACCATATGCAAGTTTTTATGTGCGCGTCTTTATTTCTCATATAGTTGGCGCATCGCGAATACGACATCTATTGCCCTGCGTCCTGGCATAAACTTAGCACAGAGCTTTATTCCCCGATAATTGTTGCATTCTTGTACATCTCCTTTCTTTTGTGATTATGTGATGAGCACGAGAGAACAGAGACACTATTCCTCATCGATTACTTCTTCATGCAACAACTTATTGAAGAATAAAGTCAGCCACTGATATCCGTCCTCTTTCAATAACTTCCAAACTTCAACTGGTATACCATCGGGCCCAACTGCTTTACCATTTTTCATACTTCGTACTGCCATTCTAACTTCGTTCATACTAATCTTATTCACTAATCCAATATTCACAAGCACATCGTTATACAGCCCACTCCAGTCATTGTCCTCATTCATAAGTTTTTCGAAATAAGTGTTCAATCTATCTTTTATATCTTCATCTTTTATCAACACCCTTTCCTCTTCATCTTACATACATCTCACATGCTTAATGTCTTTTGCCCACTCTTTCCTGCTCTTTGCAATGCGGTATATTTCTTTTTGTCCTTTTGGTTCTTGAAGATGGCTGTACGTACTGTTTTGAGCCTAAGCTATGGCTATTGCTACCGCTTTTTTGCCTTCTTTTCCCGCTCTTTGTATACACACTTTCTAACTTCCTTAATTCTTTCACTCCCTTACTCATTTTTCCATGTTTTAAATGCATCTTTTTTTCTTTCAGAGCTCTCTGTACCTCCTCACTTCACCACCTAGTGTATCAATAGTATCGTTCCCTTTCGTTTCTCCAAACACTTCCCGCGCTATCTCACTTATATAAATTGCCATTTCATTCCAACATTCATCCACTTACTTATCTTGCATTCCATCCATTTCTATATTTTTTTTCCACTATTTTTTCCATGAATATACTTGCATACTGCTTTTTCTCTAACATTCGCCACCTGGTCCTTTTCTATCAATAATAAAATATTACTTCATTGGAATGTAAGAAAAAAAAATGTTTTTAATTTTTTTCACATTGTTCCACCACATCAAAAAAATTGAAAAAAATCCTGAGTATAAAGGAGTACAAAAGACATTTTCTGACAAAATTTAGAGGTGGACACTTTTCAAAAATACGGTCAAAAAAATAATTTTAGTTTTATTTCTTTTCTAAAAAATTGTCTTTTGGTCTGGGAATCATAAAAAAATTTTTTTTCATGCCTTTTACTCGTAAGTATTAGCGAAAAAATCGGCGATTATCAAATTTTAATTTTACTATGAATAAAAAAATAAAATCGAAAAAGTAGTTTTTTTTTGAATATCTCGATAACGGCTTGAGATAAAAAGCTGAAATTTTGACAGAATTATTTTTATTTGGTACCTAAACGATCCCCAAAGTATGAAGAGAAAATTCCACGGGGGCAAATTTCATATGTATATCCGGCTATACCCTTTACGTGAAAGTTGTTAGTTTTAACTATATATAAATAGATAAAGACAAAATATTTCAGTAACTTCTTATACTCTGCCAACCGATTTTTTGAAGTGAAAACTTCTATAGACAGGTTTGGATGGGGAGTAAATTCACGTAAGTCGTCATCGACATGGCCACGTGACATGTTGACGCTAACACTCAGTGTGCCGATCTATGTCAAAACCAGATAAATTTAAACAGTTTTAATTTAAAATCAAACTATTATTTTGAATATCCAAAAATAACAACTGTTTGTTTATAGTTTTAAGTTTTCACTTCTGTCGGCAGTCCTCATGACTGCTTTTTATATATTTTTTTCTTTAGTAGCTATTTACGAGCTCGTGAGTTATCAACAAAAAATGATTATGGACGATCATTAGTATATATAAATAGCTTTAATTTTTAAATTGTATTCAGCCCTTTTTAACGTCCCACTACTGGGCACGGGCTTCCCTTCTATGCGAGGGGAATGAGACCACAGTCCACCATGCTGGCCAAGTGAGGGTTGGCGGACTTTACATGTCTTTTGAAAACTTGCTAGGTTCTCTCAAGTTTGCAGGTTTCATCACGATGTTTTCCTTCACCGTAAGACAAGTAATAATCATGTTGAAAACGATTCGCATATAAAAACATCAGAGGTGCGAGACCCAGGATTTGAACCCGCTTCACTTCCCCCAAGCAAACACGGGCTACCACTCCCTAATTTTTTAATACTATTTAATAAAAAAAGAAAACAAATCTTTTTCAATAAATTAAATAACTTAAAGAAGATACTTCTTGCTATTTTTTATATAGAGAAATGTTGCTCACGTCGAAAGGAATAAATGTGGAAACGCAACAAACTAGACAGCTGATCTCAACATTATGTTCTCAGAGGAGACCGGTTGAAATAAAAGTCAATATATGGCAATAACAATTTTTATTCCACCGATATACCTGAAAAGTTTGATTTTCGTATTTTTATTATAGAAATATAGCATTTGTAGGTTATATTTTACGAAATAGGTATATGTATAAGTATATATTTATAACTAAGGCTTTTTTGTTTCGTGATCAATTAATAGATATCATAAAGCGGAGGTTTGCGCTTTAACATGGATGTTTATTATTCCTTAGGAAATGAAGATAGTTTATATAGAACTAGCGACTCACCCTCGCTTCTCTCGGGTGCGTCCCTAGATACGTTTTAATTTTTTTGAGCGAAACATTAATTCTTTTTCTAAAATAAAAGTAGCCTAAGTTACTTCTTATAATATCAGCTATCTGCCAGTGAAAGTCCCGTTAAAATTGGTTTAGCCGTTTCGCAGATTAGTCGTAACAAACAGACAGACAGACAAACATTTTAAAAATTGTGTTTTTCTTATAAGTACCGTATATAATTCCATATGCATTTAGTATAAAGCTGTTATTTTGACATTACAAACAGACACTTCAATTTTATTTATCTGTATAGATTAACATACCTGGGCAACCGAACTTCGCTCGTCATTTTTCGAGAGGGATATAGAAATGCGTTTTTCAGAAAATACACTTAATAAAGAAGGACAAATAAGGATCATAATATTTAATTTATACCGAAAGTTCCAAACATCTTACTAATATTATAAATGTGAAAGTTTAGATGTTTGGATGGATGTTTGTTACTCAATCACGCCAGAACGGCTGAGCGTATCTGGATGAAATTTGCCACATAGATTATAGTTTGGAATAGAACATAGGTTATTTTTATCCCGGAATAATGTACGGTTCCCATGGGATAGATTTGTTTTTGTTTTTCTAAAGGCAAATCCGAGCGAAGCGAGGGTTAACGGCTAGTATCATATTGTATTGTAACTTCATAAAACATGTATGTATATACCTACATATTTTCTGCTATAATTTTTACATTTTACTACTTAACTTCTAAGGTAAAAATGAGTGGTAACATTTTCACGTATAGGTATTTCTAAATATTGAACATCTTTAAATAAAAAAAGTTTTCAGTCAGCTCATTTAACGATAAAATATTGCATCTTAGGCCCCTCTTTCTTCTACTAAATGGATTTTAAGCCGCAGTAATTAAGAGGCAAAGAATGTCCTACTATAAAGAGAACGTTCACGCGACAACTTCCCGACGTGCCTTTTTATTTTACTCGTACCATTAAACGTCTTTTCTAACAAATCATTAAGCTTAGAGTCTTAAAGAAAAATAATAAAGAAGTGAAATATTCTTTAAACTGGCAATAACTTCTATGACAGTAAAGAGGGGTTTGATTCTAGCTAGGGTGTTAATATTTTTCTAGGGGTTATTATTTTACAAGTTCCGGCTCTGATAAAAAAGGTGATATTAAAACTACTAAATACGCAATTTTGATACAATTTAAATTGGTATATTTTCTCTACCTACATTAAAATATTTTCTACATTTTTTTCATATTATCTTCAAGCTTAGATTAATAAAGTCAAAAACAGTTGGGTGATTTGCTGTTTTTGCTACTATTATTGAGTTTGCTGTTCAGATTGTTTACTTTCTTCAATATTATATATTACTAGCGACCCACTCTCGTTCCGCTCGGCTTCGTCCCTAGTTGCGTTTTAACGTTTAGTATATAAATTTCTCAAGAGATGAGATATTTTCTCGCAGTTAATAGTATCCTATATGTTGACCCGAATAACCAAATATCATCGCACCAATTTCATTAAAATCTGTCTAGTGGTTTTCTCGTGATGCAGTTACAGACAGACAAACAGACAAATCTAAAAACTATAGATTCGGTCTCTAATATATACTATAGGGAACGATTTCTAAAAGTTAAATGCTTGATAAACTTACGCTGAATTTTATCAATTGTCTCGATATTGAACTTAAATTGTGGGTTCCAAACTACTGGTTTTCTCGTGATTCGGTCACAGACAGACAGATAGATAGACAAAAATTCTAAAAAGTATAGATTCGGTCTCTGTATTGATAATAATGCTTATTTCAATAAGATTTTTCTTAAATTATTTAATATACAGATTCGACTCAGTTAGAATTTTATTTTATGTATAGATGTTTTAATTTAAAAAAATTCTGTCTATTATTTTTCTAAACAGCATTCTCATGCCAACATTCACTTAAATTTGCCTGCATTTTTCTGCGGTGAAACACGCTTTTGATATTATCTCAACATCTGTGCCTTATTTAATTAAATTGTGACTTTTGCATATAAAATTAAAAAATATTTTTGGACTTTTACCCTATTTTATCTATTGTAATGTAGAAAAATAAACTTTTGTTAAAGTCCTTTCTCATGTTTTTCTACTAGGAAGTTTTAAGCTTACTTATTAGAAAAAATATTTTTATTCTTATAAATCTGAAGAGATTCTTTATTTGTTTTTTCTTTGTAATCTCTGAACCTACCAGTCAGATTATAAAATTGATTATTGAATTTGACAACATCTCAATTTTCACACCCTTAAGGGGATGATTTCCGGGATAAGAACAATCCTATGTCCTTCCCAGGGTCTTAAGTTATCTTTTTACCAAATTTCATCTAAATCGGTTTAGTTGTTTCGAAGCCTATTCGATACAAACAAACAAACAAACAAAAAAACCTTTTCTCTTTATAATATTAGTATAAATTGATTAAGGAAAATATATAGGCTATCTAACATAATCTACGAACGAAGTTTATCTCCGTAAATACATCAAGTAACTTTTATGCAAGAAATATGATAATGCGTCTGAGCGTAATAAGGGTTAATCTAGTGCTTAACAAATAATAATAAATGAATATTAAATTAAACATTTTTAAAAACAAACTTTTATAATATATAAATTGTGTAATAAATGAGTTTGATGTAATTTAAAGTTTATTTTTTAGGTAATTATTCGTATTATTCTCAGCAAATCCTTTCATTTGATATCCATATCACGGGGGTGCATAAAAAAACATAGTCCGCCATCGTTGGGAGTCCGCCATGTTAGATTTAGAATAATGTCACTTATTTACCCATGGATTGTCATTTAAACTAAACGTGTATACAAAAATTTCAGCTCAATCGGTTGAGGATAACTGCTTCAAAACTCATTTGCAAGATTCGACCCAAACAGACATACATACAAATATTGCAAGTTAAATAAAAGCTTGTAAAAACATTGTATTGTATTCAGCCCTTTTTAACGTCCCACTGCTGGGCATGGGCCTCCCTTCAATACGAGGGGAATCAGGCCATAGTCCACCACGCTGGCCAAGTGCGGATTGGCGGACTTCACATGTCTTTCGAAAACTTGCTAGGTATTCTCAGACATGCAGGTTTCCTCACGATGATTTCCTTCACCGTAAAGCACGTTGTAAACATGTTAGAAATGATTCGCACATGAAAATGTCAGAGGTGGGAGACCCGGGATTTGAACCCGCTTCACTCGGTTTCCCAAGTGAGCGCGTTACCACTGGTCTACCACTGCCCACTGTAAAAACATATATAAAAGTAATCAAATAAAATGTCTTATGATGTTGACATCCATATAGTATTTTTAAACAAACGTTTTATAAAAGTCAGGTAAAAATAAAATTATCTGTACCATCTAAGATAAGGTCTTACGTATTCAAGGAAAACGTAATCGAGCTTAAAGACGTCGCTCCACTTACAGCATAATGAGCATGACGATTCTCATTTATCAGATTGGTTTCAAGTTTTGCTTTTCTCAATGGTATGAAATTAAGTTTTTTTAAGAGCATGTACGTTCACATGTTAATAACGAATTTATATTATATCCTCCGTCTCCAACATTTTCCTTTGTAGGTTACTTCTGTTATTTATATTGCTCTTTGCCAAGTGTCGAAATATATTAACAAAAATAAAAACAAATCTATCCCACGGGAACCGTATATTTTTTCGAGATAAAAAGTAGCCAATGTGCTATTCTAGACTATAATCTATCTCTGAGTCAAATTTCGTTTAGATCCGTTCAGTTGTTTTGGCGTGATTGAGATTTATATAGTAGTAAGAAGAACTTGTTTACTGGATTTTTTCAAAAATTATATCGATTGTAATGTTAACTATTTTTATACAATTTCATACTTTATAAACAATACTAGCGTTTCACCCTCGCTTCGCTTCGGGTTCGTCCCTAGACAAGAACAAATCTATCCCACGGGAACTATGCATTTTTCCGCACTGATATATAGCCTATAACCTTCCTTAGTTAAAGGGTTATCTAATGCAAAAAAATTTTTCAAAGCGGATTTATAGTTCCTGAGATTAGCGCGTTCAACCAAACAAACAAACAAACTCTTCAGCTTTATAATATTAAGTATAGATTATATGAAATATATAATATAGAACTATCATATAGTAATTATTATGAATCAGACTGGAAAATTATAACTAAAATTTAAAACTTTACATAATTTAACCCCTATATTTCTATCTGTTATTCTACATTAACAATGACATAAGACAAAAATATTGTCTAAATTTAAATAAAATACAGCGCTATACAATTGATTATTTATTTCAATTAAAATTAAATCCATGATGATTTCTTCAAACCCCATGTATAACTTCCACATTATAATAAAATTGTTAAAAATGTTATTATCATTAAAAACATTACAATATTTTTCATGATGATTGCATGAAGAATAAAAAAATTATAATAGGTGCGTGTAACCTTTACGCGCGGTTGAAGTAAAACTTCTTTGGCAAATATCGCAATTAAATTACAACAAATCAATAATTACATAAGGCATATTTACAATCATATATTTATAGAATATCATGTACGGAAAGAATATAATATTATATATTTGTCAGACAATCGCAACGGTTACCATGGCAACATTGCAATGTATTCTATCTCATTCTCTCGCCGGTTTAATCCTACATATTTATGTGATGCCCTTTTAAGTTTTTAAGTTTTGAGTTTCATATCACAACGATTCTATAGAATTGCCTAAGTGTGGAAAAAGCCATGTAGGAAGAAAAATAAGAAGAAGAAGATTCTAAAGAAGTTACACTTTAATAATAATTTTAATAAATTTTATAATTTATTTGTCAGTCCAGGTCATATCTGTGTACCAAACATTCAAATCCCCCTAACCGTTTTAGCGTGAAGAAGGAAATATAAGTATATACACGTACAAATTTTCCCATTCATAGTAGTGGTCCGATTTTTCTTAATAAGAGCCCAAGTTTAAAGTTAGTCTTACACGAATCGAGGAAAGCAATTACATTCGTTAATTTGGCTCTGATGAGATAACAAACTTAAAAAATATCGAATGAAAATACCTATATCATTTAATAGGCAATTAATTCAATTTATATAATACTAACGGCTCATCCTCGCTTCGCTCGGGTTTGCCTCCAGAAAAACGAAAACAAATCTACCCCTCGAGAACCGTATATTTTTCTGGGATAAAAAGCAGCTTATGTGTTATTCCAGACTATAATCTATCTTCGTGCTAAGTTTCATCTAGATCCGATCAGCCGTACTGGCGTGAAAGAGTAACAAATATCAATACATTCTCACAAACTTTCGCATTTATAATATTAATACGGACTAGGTACTTACCCTTGCTTCGCTCGGTGCGTCCTCAGGGCATAGAATAAATTATATACAATATATGTGTAGAGAAGTAGGTAAGTACTTTGAAAAAACGTGAAATCGTCCCCTATATTTGATGATCAAAAATGTTGAAACATTCTTTATTTCTTACCAAAACTAACGAATATAACGGATTTTTATTTACAATTTAAACTTCAACTCCTTTTTTTTAACGTTGGAAAATGCATTTACACATACCACCTGCATACATACAGATGGTTATGTGGGACTCATCGGCAAAGCCAGTCCTATCCACTAAAACCCAACCGAACCTTCCCCATCTTAATGAAGCGTCACAGGATCACTAATGCACTCAACCACGACACCCCGACGGCAAGTCTGCCGAAGCAGACCACAAAAACCATAGGGTTGCTCCAACGGTCCACGCTCTCAGAGAAGTACTAGGTGCAACCCACAAGACACACCGCCCACCGAGGTGGGCCACCTCTCAGTGCGTTTCTTGGCTTCGGGTCCAACCGGCTTGCAATACCTTAATAACACCCCAAAAAGTAGCCTATGTCTTTCTCCAAAGTCCCATCCATTTCTATACCAAAAGTCATCAAAATTTTCAAGGTTTAGCGGTTTAGACGTGAAAACGTAACAAATAGATAGACAGAATTACTTCCACATTTATAGTATTAATAGGGAAACGATAAAGACTAAAGAATATGTAAAATATCGAAACTATACTATATTTCCATACCTACAGTAGGTACATATAGTAGATATTCTAATAAACCAAAGAGAGTTCAATTCTCTACAGAATAATTTTAACCGTTGAACATCTAAGATATTTGGCCGGGTTGAAACACTACACTAAAATGAAGATAAATTACAGTACTATAAAATACTCCTGTAGTTAGATTTACCCAACAAGTCCTTAACCTCTAGGGTACACTTATCTCTTGCATATGTTCCTGCATGTATTAAAAATGCGCATTTTTACTAAACGATTTCGTTCTAGCAATTTTCTGAGCGTTAGATTATGGGGTTCTTAAGGGGATTGCAAGTTTTTTAAAAGCAATCATGATATTTCTTATGTTATAGTGGTATGGTTATGATAATCATCAATTGCTAAATAAATTAGCTCGTAATATTAGTAAAATAGAAAAAAAAATTAAAAGCCGTGCAAAATTATCAAGTACTTAATTTTACTACTAAGCAGTTTCATATCCTTTCCTTATAAGGTAAAAGATAAATCTGATAGATCCAAGTCCATGTCGTTAAGAGAAGGTTGAGTAATCGATTAAAAGTTTTTACATCAGGTCATTTAGAAATGGATCACGCCTAACATGCCTTCTAATTTCTTCTATCTCGCAGACTCCATAAATCAATTGGAGTAATTAAGATAAATTTCGATCTACGTATATTTAACTTGCGACTTACCCTAGCTTCGCTAACGGGTCCTTAGGTACGCGAATTCTTTGGTTCATTCTAAAATAAGTAGCCTAAGTTACTCCTTATAAGCTATCTGCTAGTGATAGTCCCGTCAAAATCAGTTCAGCCGCTTTGAAGATTAGCTGGAACAAATAGACAGACAGACAGACAAAAATTAAAAAAAAAAATCTTATAAGTAGGTACCGTATATACGTTCATATGCATTTACTAAAAAGCTGATATTTTGATATTACAGACAAACACTTGATTTTTTTTTATCTATATAGATAAAGCAATTGATAGAGGTGGGATGTAATATAATAGATCTTTGAAATAATTTGCAGTTTTGATGAAGTTTTTCCAAAAGATAGATAGTATGTTTGTATTACCTTGCTCACTTGTGTTACAGGATACCTACCACTTAACGAATAAACCTTCATAAGACTTATTGTTTTACTATAATAAATTGATTTACAAGGGAAAAATGTATTAGAATTAAATCTCTACTTCCATAATATAATAATAAATATTATAAAACAAAGTCGCTGTCTGCTTCTGTCTGTTTTTCTGCTAACTTCTAAACCACGCCGCGGATTTTGATACGGTTTTAACTAATAGAAAAAATAATAAACGAGGAAGGTTTGTTTATATTTTGTAAATACTTTGTACAAAATGGCTGAGCTTAGACTGTGTTTTGTCAAAAATTCTATTTTCGTTCGATTACATGGCTAACGCTGGCTAAACCTTCGGAAACATATCAAAACAATGTACTAGAAAATTATAGGTCTTAAAAAGGCCTACAGAAAAGTCTGCAATAGCATGTGTCTAGATAGGCATTGTGAGCGTACCTTAGGAGATCCTAAGGTATGCTCACAATAACTATTTTTATCTGTATAAAATGTACCTAGGGACACAATCGAGTGAAGCGAGGGTGAGTCGCTAGTATATGTATAATATAACATATGACCACAAATGTACACTTAATAATTACTTTACAAGTCACGTCCGCGTGGAATCGTGGCAAGAGCCATCCTTCTTTAATGTAATTTATGTTACATATGTACTTTAATTTTTACCCCCTGGTAAGTAGTATATAGTAGTAGTATAAGCTAATCATATAAGGTCTGCAAATCAAGATTCGATTTCTGTGTTGGGTTAAGAGTATTATTGGATTTTTCTACCAGTTCTATCAGTGATTTTCTTTTAGAAAATTCCGAATTTTCAAAAGGTAATTAGGAAGCTGGTGATCAAGGACAGATTGGTCGGCCGTACGTCTCGATCTTTCTTCGATAATGTTGAATTAAGTGCCCTAACATTGTGCATAAATTTACATTATACTTTATTGAACTAGCAAGTAGAGCTACATACCCTAACATTCATGGTTCTATATTTTTTATCGTTTTAATTAAATTACATAATATGGAACATGACTGATTGATCAAAGGTGACAGAAATATCGAGGACCTCAATACCTATCGATGTTACCCCTTTATATGAAACACCATTAGACATTACTTGAAAATTATATTCAAATATTCTCTTATTTAATTTAAAAAGTAAACCTTTGTGAATAGGATGGTTAGGTTCCCTTAGATGATTAACCGCCTCGGATGAGTTGCAAATTTGTTGTTATATCCATTTATAGCTCGCGTTTTGCTTGTTGCTCGGAGGTAACAAAGAGCGACTTAGATTACTTCTGAACTTGGTCTCACAGTTACGTGCGAAGTTGGTTTTCAAGTAATAAATTATTAAATTTACTAACTTACTATATAAGAGACTAGCCTTTTAACGCGATTTTGCTAGTATTTTTAGGATTTATGCTATTTTTATATTTTACTAAGGACTTATCTTTGCTTAGCTCGAGTGCGTGCGTTTTGTGCTAAAAAGTTAGTGCTTAAATAGTCTATGTATTACTCCAGGTAATAATCTATTTGTATACTAAATTTCATCCAAATCCGTTCAGTCCTTTCGCAATTATAATATTACTTTTAAAACTGTTCCATGCAATCCAGACTCCACCATCAGTTAGAAATACTTGAAACCATTAAATTAAGGTGTGGTGGGCTAATTATATGCTGAATTTATTAGTAATTAGCCTACCACGCCTTAATATAATGTGCTCAAATATTTGTAACTTATCTATATATATATATATATATATATATATATATATATATATATATATATATATATATATATACACACACAGTTCAATACCTTTTGTATTTTTGTCGTCCGAATAAGAAATACGAAATATACCACCTGCCTATATAGAGGTGGTTATGTGGAGACACCAGCTACAGCAACCAGTACTACTTTATGACCCATAAGACGTTTTCTCGTCTTAAGGAGCCCTAGCTTATATTATACTAGCCGCTCATCCTCGCTTCGCTCGGGTTCGTCCCTAGGTTAATTTTGCATACAAACTTTCATCCCCATTCTCACCGCTTTATGGGATGATTTCCGGGATAAAAACTATACCTTCCTAGGGTCTCAAACTATCTTCTTACCAAATTTCATCTAAATCTGTTCAGTAGTTTCGAAACTTATTTGGTACAACATTTTTCTATTACAAAAGAACTTGAAATTATCTTTCTAATATTTTAATAACCATAATATTTAAAGTGTAGGCGAATACAATGATTTTTATTTCTATAGAATCCTCAAGTTTTTACAATGGGCTGGACAGATAAAAACAGATTTAATAAGGATTTATGTACATTGCTCACGCTTGACAATAATGTTTTTAAAAGAACATTATTGAATTGAAATTCAAGAATGAATAGAATCTTTTACAATATTTTTGACACTTTAATATAAAAATAATGAGTTTGAACATAATTATTTTTTGCTGATAAATTTTTTGTACAATTTTTAATAAATACCATAAAACTAATAAAAACTGTTGTCTTTTGGCAGTTGTGTTTTTGCAGTGTTTCACCCCCGTGCCTCAGAAAGCACGTAAAGCCGTCGGTCCTGCGCCTTAACTTTCACTGGTCGTATCAAGTAATCGTCCCACCGGAATATGAGAATGACAGGAATAAAAAGTGCTCTTGTGTTTGCGCGCTTACGTCTTGTGTACTATTATTATCTATACCAATATTTAAAGATGCGGTTTGTTTGTTTGTTAGTTTGTTTGTTTGAACGTGCTAATCTCATTAATAGTCCGGTCAATATACCTTTAAAATAACAGAAATTCCCGAAAAGCCAAATATTGGTGGAGAGCTAGCATTTACCATTACAAATAAAGTTTTGAAAATCCCCATCGATCCTATGTGTGCTACAAAAGTTATTCGGGGTCAAAGGTCAAAATTTGAGGTTTTTTGGATTTTTCTCGAAAACGGTAAGTTTTACCAAAAAAAAAACTTCAAACCAAAATTGTAGATCTTAAAATTCTCTAAAAAATGGTTCTTATAATATTTTCCTAAGAGTTACCATTCATGAGATATCTCGATTCTAAAAGTCACATTATACATGATATGCTCACATTTCCACGCCACCTGTGAGGTAGTGTACTCGGCGCGTTTTTTTACCGTGGTAAAGATAGTATTGAGGAGTTTTTCTGGAGCAGGTGGGAGTAAAGTTTTAATCGGTTCCAGAGTATTATCTATCAATTTCCAACCCCAGTCTTCTGGGTTCAGTTCATTGCCTAGCCAATAGCCATGTTTGAACTTGATAGTATACTCGATACAAGTGCTGAATAGCAGATGCCGATGTTGGAGGAAGACATGATAGTTGTACTTGTTTCTTGTTTCGCGTATTTTTTACAAAAGTTAAGTATCGGTATTTATCTATGCAAGTTATTTTTTTTTTTGGAGCTCCATAAACCGCAAGAAGAAAGCGAATTCCTTCCGTAATTATTGTTTGAGGTGTGGAATCAATTTCTGTAAATACTTTAGCGCAGTCAGTCAAATCTTTATATGTACATATCATGTATAATTTGACTCTTAGAATCACGATATCTTACGAATCGTAACTCTTAGGAAAAAATTATAAAAACCATTTTTGTAGAGAATTTTAAGATCTATAACTTTGGTTTGAGGTTTTTTTGATAAAACTTACCGTTTTCGAGAAAAATCCAAAAAACCTCAAATTTTGACCTTTGACCTCGAATAACTTTTGTAGCACACATAGGATTGATGGGGATTTTTAAAACTTTATTTATAATGGTAAACCCTAGCTCTCCACCAATATTTGGCTTTCCGGGAATTTTTGTTGTTTGACCACTATTTTTATGTTTAAATTGACCGGACTATAACTTTTAATCCGATTTGATAAATTATTTTTGCATTACATAGCCCATTTATTGAGGAAGGCTATAGTCTATATATTATCATGCTACTTCGAAAGAGAGTGGAACAGTAATAATAAATGTCAACAAATCGGGCAGACTTTCATGTGTTATTGTAAAACTATAATATTATAATATAAATACATAGTGACGAACCCAAGCAAAGCGAGGAAGAGTCGTTGTATAACATAAAGCCAAAGAGTTTTTTTTTTTGTGGATTGAACACGGGCGAAGCCGTGGGTTCTGTTAGTAGTAGATATTTCTCCTGCGCAGATGGCTCAAGGAGCGAAAATGGTCAGGAGGACATTGTACAATATACCTATTTCAAATCTACTTAGGCTAATAGTCAATAAGGAATATCTAGATTATTTTGTCAACCGGAAATAGATATTTGACATAATAATTGCCATGCTCTGAAAAAGCATGAATCAGCATGAATCTGAAAAAAAAGGAAATACTAATCCTAGCAGCCGTATAGTATAAGTTCTTACCTTAGTAAAATATGTAGGTATTCTTGTATCCTAAAGCTTCTAAGAAATGAAGGGCTTCCCCATACAAAATGCATGTTTTCGCAAAAAAAGATAGTATGTCCTTCTCCAAGGTTCAATCTATCTCTATACAAAAATTCATCAAAATTGTTTCTACAAGGGTTCTGTTTTCTATCTATTTTTTTAGTTTGAGATTAATTTATCTAATTTTAACGAAATTATTAATTACTAGCGACTCTCCCTCGCTTCGTTCGGATTCGTCCCTGGGTTGCTTACCCATACAAACTTTCATTCCCATTTTCACACTCTTAAGGGATGATTTCTAGGTTAAAATCTATCCTATGTCCTTCCCAGGGTCTCAAACTATCTTCTTACTGAATTTAATCTAATTCGGTAAAGTAGTTTCGGAGCTTATTTGGTACAAACAGAAAAACAAAAAAAAATCATTTCTCTTTATAATATTAGTATAGACTAACTAAGCCTACTTATCTCCAACCATATGAATGTCAATCGACTTTTTGATGACCGACATCTACATTCTCCAATCGTGGTGCGATTACTGCGGGGTTCGTTCCATTTCAATCGATGTCATTTACATGCAAATTGGCCTAAAGATGGCTCCGCGTTGGTACAAAAATAAAATATTTTTTAAAAATACATTTTCCGGATCTGGGTGACTGGAAATTTTCAGTTTTAATTACAATAATTGTTTGAGTTTTTGTTATAAATCATCTTGTTATAAAATGTCCTGTAAGTTATTAATATGCATTACATTTACTTAATACTTAGTTAATTAAAAAATAATATATGTATTACTGTAAATAGGTGTAAAAAAAAAAATTAATATTATGTAACACGGGTAAAAAAATAAAAAAAAAACGTCTGGACTTAAATTAGTTTTAAATTGATGATAAACGACCCTGACCGATCTCGGTCACCGTGGTCAATCTCACTGAGACTAGCCAACTGCGCAGGAGATATTATAGTGCACAAGTATGTGCGCAAACACAAGTGCACTCTCTACTCCTGTCACTCTCAAACTATGGTGGGACATTCGACTCTTACCTTCTAAAATGTACGATTTTAATGTTTTAAATTTTTATCTTAGCTGAATTTCGGGACTGCACCTAAAATGGGGCGCTGAAATAATATGCCTACGTCTTCAGTATGGGGAAATAGAAAACAAACTAACGTTTTTGGATTCTTTTTTATACTGTTTTTTTTTTGGTCTTCTCGAACGAGACAAAATAGTACGTGAGAGAGTACAAAATTATTTTAAATAGAAGTAAATTTAATTTAAAGTAGGTAAATTATATTTCTGAGGCAGTGGTTGCCTAGTGGTAACCCGCTTGCTTGGGAAACCGAGTGAAGCGAGTTCAAAACCCGGGTCACGCACCTCTGATATTTTCATGTGCGAATCATTTCTAAAATGATTACCACTTGCCTTGCGGTGAAGGAAAACATCGTGACGAATCCTGCATGTCTGAGAGAACAAGCAAGTTTTCGAAAGATATGTGAAGTTCGCCAACCCGCACTTGGCCAACGCGGTTGACTATGGCCCGATCCCCTTCGTATAAAAGGGAGGCCCGTGCCCAGCAGTGGGACGTGAATAAGGGCTGAATACAAATTATATTTAACGTTAGAGAAGTTATTATATTTTTTGTCTATCCATCAAATATAAGATAAAAAAAATCATATACCACAACATTAATGGTAGAAAACGATTACAAGTATATTGCATTCACTTTGTAAATAGCATCGTAGTGGCTTCAAAGTGCTGTGAGAGCTCTTATTTGTTTGAGATTTCAAGCGTCTGCCATTATCAGATACAAAACAAAAATTTCTGATCTAAAATTTCAGTATATACTTGATTTAATGTAATAAAAAAATAGGATAAGTGTGATTTGACTCGCATACCAACGTTTCCGTAGTATGTATTATTTTTATATTATGTATTAACATACGTAATTTGTGACGTTAAAAGTAAAAAATAAAATTTTAACCCATCTACAGTATTCATTTAATTGACGGTATAAGTCAGTTTGTACAAGTAAGTTTATAAAATTAACAACTTTAGAAGCATAACTTAACACCTATTGAACTAAGTTGAAATAAAAAAACTCATTATTATTTTCCTGCACATTTCCCAAATTACTTGGGGTCGACGTAGTAAGTCTTCCTCTTCCACTCTATTCTATTACATCACCCCATCATTCATCCCTTTCTCTTTCATGTCCAGTCTCACACAATCTATCCTTTTCTTCTCTCTTGATCTTCCTCTATATCTCCATGTACATTAATTTCCATCACTCTTCTCGTCACATGCGTTTCATCACTCCTCTTCTCATGTACATACCAATTGAGACGATTTTCTTTCAACTTTTCTATTATTGGTGGTACTTTTAAGATTCCGTTTAGGTCACAGGTACTTATTTCTAATTTTATTATTATCGAATTAAAAAAAACTATAGCATTTATAAAAGTAGTGTAATTAAAAAAAAATACCGACTTTCAAAACGGTAGAGGTTTTATATTTGTCTTTATATATTTTTTAAATATTTTTACTGATTTCTCGGAGATATCTACGCCTTTGCTAGTTTAAATTGTATTTTATTAAGGTCCCAAGATCCCGAGGTGGCTCTACATAGTTTTTTTGGACATAGAGCAAACTGTTTTTTTTTTTTTAGTAAAACATTGTTTTCATTTTAATCAATCAAGCTTTTGTGGATACGAACTCTCATATAAACCAGGACTTATGTTTACTAGATATAAACAAAGTAGAAATATAATATATTGCGATATTATCCCTACGATACATATGTTGAGACATTAACACACAGCACTATTTAGTTCTATGGTAAGTTACGAGGCCTGTCGTATGGATACCAGATAATTGATACACTACACATATATAACTTTAAATACATAAAAAATATAAACACCTGTAACTGGAGTACAAACATCACACAAATGAATGCCTCCAGCGGGACTCGAACCCGCGACCGCTAGCACAGCAAGTAGTCGTCGTAGCAAACGTGTCGTCATATACGAGTAGTAGATAGTATATTCTCTATGAATAAAAGCTATATGTTACATATTAATAGCCTCCATTCCATACTTTTAGATCAATTACTCCCAAGGGAATGACACTGTTACCGATAGTATGAACTTAACTTGTAATAATCAAATAACTCTTATATAACATAATATTAATAAAATTTAAACTTACAATACTTTATTACTAGCAGGATACTTTCTTGATATCAGTTACTTAGCTATGGGACTTAATTAATGGACTGGCGTACAAATAGTGCCACGTAAAATCTAAATATAAATATTTAAAGACAAAAGAGTTTTGTTTCGCCTTTTTTTTCCTCTATTTTTCAATCTATGTCTATTTTTTGTTCTGTAGCTATTGACGAGCTTTATTGTAATCAATAAAAAACTTTGGAAACAGCTTTTTAAGTTTTGTTAGGTAATGACAAAAGTGTTTAACATCTTTATTTGTTCTGTTGACAACCGATTTTATTTTTTCTTGTTTAGAAGCCAGTTTGAAAAAAACATGATCATGGTCGAATTTCAACCACTAGGCGAATACTACTACTATGCGTATACATTTCTGAAGAAAATTTGAAAAATTGCAACGAAATGCTCGTAAATACATACATTGTTTAGTTACGTTGTATAGTCAGAGTATATTATTTAATCCAAGTAAAATTTTCTGTTTAGAACACACTAAGTTACAAAATACATTAGCAAAATTAAAACATGCTTCCGCAAAAACGAGAAAGAAAATGGAATATTTCATTTTATTGACTTTATATTCTACTAGCGAATAAAATCTATCCCACGGGAACCGTCCATTTTCCCAGGATGATATATAGCCTATAGCCTTCCTCAGTTAACGGGCTATCCAATTTAAAAAGAATTTTTCAAATCGAATTAGTAGTTCCTGAGATTAGCGCGTTCAACCAAACAAACAAACAAACAAACTCTTCAGCTTTATAATATTAGTATAGATTATATTTTAAAATAATAATAGATAGATTAATTTGAAATCTTTCTAAAACAATGAACGCATGTTACAGTCGCAATAAATCTGTGATGCAGCGTTGATATTATATGCAATTTATCATGCTGGGTACAGCGATGCACCCATGCAATTAAGTTAAGCCGTACACGTACTATAGGTATACATTCTATCGTTTAGTTTAAAATTTTATAACTTGACAACAAATTCTTTTCAATAAAACTTTAAAAAAATCTTAAAATTGTAAAGTAATCTTATTTGCAGCATCACAAATTAAACAATTTCGAACTATAGCAAGATTAATTAGAATATATTTTCTTTTATTTCTCTTTTCTTACAAATCATTTTATAATAGCCACGTGCCGGAATCGAACCCATTCCTCCTGTTATTACAACAGCTCAGTTTTATCTAGACTTGAACAGATACCTTATATTTTATTTGAACAGTAAGTACCATCTACTTAATAAAAATCCTAAATTATCATACTGTTAGACAATCCATAACCTTAACAATAACCCAGTAAAGAAACTCAATTATTTGTGAGTATGAAAAAAGTTTTATGAAGGAACATCAGGATTTATAATTTCGTTTGCTATTCAATAAAAATCAAATAATCAAATTTTTACCAAAAAACATAGCTTATTTTGATTGTAAATGTAAAGAAAATCTCCTAACCTTTCAAAACATCTCAATCTATCCATCAGAACTTCCTAATATTACAGCTGGTATAGTATGCGTAAAACAACACGTGGAAAGCGGAACGCTGGAGAGATACTTGCGATATTATCCTAACCTAAATCGTGAGTTTGGTTTAATAATATTGACTTTGCTGCTTAAATTTACTTGGTAATAAAGAAAAATACACTAGACTCAGTTATTATCTGGTTCAGACGTACAATTAGATGAGATTTCTTACACATTCAATTCCATGGTATACGTTAAGCTGAATGACAATATATTTGGTGAAAAATGAGTCAGTCCTATTGTCCACCGTTAGAGTTACTTAACAGTGTGAGATAGTTGTATAAATAAGATTTACTATTTGAACAATAATATTTGAGTAATGCGAAATTTAAAAGAAAAGCTAGTTTCAGCGTGAAACATAGGCATATAAGCACGCATGCACACATGTACATACACACACGTACATACACAAACTTTTGCATTCATAATGCTAATTTAAGGCAGTGGTAGCCCAGTGCCTCGCTTGGGCAACCGAGTGAAGCGGGTTCAAATCCCGGGTCTCGCACCTCTGATATTTTCATGTGCGAATCATTTCTAACATGATTACCACTTGCCTTACGGTAAAAGAAAACATCGTGAGGAAACCTGCATGTCAGAGAAAACCTAGCAAAGTTTTCGAAAGACATGTGAAGTCCGCCAACCCGCACTTGGCCAGCGTAGTGGACTATGGCCTGCTTCCCCTCGTATTGAAGGGAGGCCCGTGCCCAGCAGTGGGACGTTAAAAAAAGGGCTGAACACAATACTAATTTAATTGTTGTAAATACATTTTGTGTCTAACTCTAGTATAATTTGTTTTAGTGTCCTCACAAAAGCTTCTTATTTTCTATAGCACAAAACCCTTTTCAAATAAAACAATTTGATTGAGAAATCTGTAAAAAAACATTGACGTCACGTTTGGCTCAGTTTGTAGTGCCCCTACTTGCTGTGTCGACGGTCGCGGGTTCAGTTGTGTAATCAGCACGAATGTTTGTACTCTAGTCATGGGTGTTTATATTTATAATATGTATATATTTAAAGTTGTATATGTGTTGTATCAACTACCTGATATCAATAACACAAGCCTCGTAGTATTACCATGGAATTAAATGGCGCTGTGAACATAATATTATTATTTTAACTAAATCATTCTTGTTTACGCCATTATAAAAAGATTTTAGTATTTGTATTATTTGTTTGAGAATTTGTATTGTATCTCCTTAAATATTAAAGTTATTCCTTTTTTGCCATCCCTAACAAAATTGATGCAATGTGGTATACAAAACAACTAAAATAATTGTAAACTCAAATAAAATTTTGTACTATCATTTTCAAGTGGCAGGCAATCAGGGGCCAATGGCTGCTAGGCACAATGAAAGTGATCAAAATATACAATTTAAAAATATTGCCATGATAAAATAACAGCAAGTAAATCAATACATCCATCTTATATTAAAGTAACATTTAAGTACAACGTACTTAAGCCGAGAAGTAACAGGACGTAACGGTGTGACGGGGGAATTAGGAAAATTTCCATATATTAAGCTAAGTGCCAGAGTGGAAAGTTAAATTTAGTTAGGGTAGTTTCATACTACATACTTTTCTAATAATCACACTAATAAATGAGAAAGTTTGTGACTTAGTGAGTTTGTTACTTTGTACGCTGTAACTTCTCAAAGAGTTTTAGTGACTCGCAGAATGGAGGTTATATCCTTTTTTTTACATTGTTACGTTGGATAAGGTATTTAAGTATACCACCTGCATACATACAAGTGGTTTTGTGAGATTCACCGACTAGAAAAAGCAGTACTACCCAACCCCAATGGAACCTCCCCTGATTCAATGGGGCATCGCAGAATCACACAATCAACCACGATGCCCCAATAGCTGGCCTGCAGAGACAGACGACAACCAAGAAGTCATTCTGATGGATCACTGCTATCAGAAAATTACTATGAGCAACCTGCATGGTTTACCGCCTACCGAACCCTCACCTCCCAGTGCGTTTCTTGGCTTGCCGCCCGGCTGGATTGCCAGACGCTAATTAACGTTACCACCATGTCAAGGTGTACACACATTTTGGGGGAGATAGGTCATATCTTGGAATAACATAATATAGTCTACATGTTTTACACCTGTGCCCTCTATTAGTTACCAGATATAACTTTTGTAGAGAAAATTGTTTAGCGTCTCATCAAAACGGAGCTTCTCACGAGAATTCAAGTTAATAATATCATTTTTTGAAATACCCCAAGCTATTTCTTTCTTCTATCTCTGACTTATTACATTTTAGTTATTGATACATAATATAGTTAAGAACAAGCGACTTACCCTCGTTTCAATCGGGTTCGTCCCTGATGATTCTCTAAATTGCCATAAGTTTTTTATCAATGAACCGATTGAAATAAAACTACTAAATGCTAAGTGAAGCTTACAACAATACTTTAGTGAAAACCGCACCCAAATCGGCTAAGCCATTTCTGAAATTAGCATGCACAAACGCACAAAAAAACAGACAAAAAATCTAAAAATCATTATTTTGGGTTCTGTTGCGTTATTAAAGACCCCCAATTATAGTTTTTCTCAAATATCTTCCATGTACAGACAGTGATCAGATACACTATTATTGTACTTATGTATAGAAGATATCAATATAACGAATTTATATAAAAAATGATAATGATAACTAAAAAAAATATTATCACAGACGAACTTAATTTTGGAATAAATTATCTTATACAAAGTAATTAAATAACTATTAACGCAAATATCATTTAACTTGAAAATCGCCTCTGTCGCAAGCTAAAAGCCAATTAGCACAAACTGCTGCTGTCCCGAACTGGTTAGATCGTGACAGATAAAGATGCATGACCATTTTCGATTCGCTTAGTGTAAAATGGTTTGTTTGGAAATGATAGATTTCCCAACTTAAAATTCACTTATACTTTACTGTTTGAAACACCGCCCACGGCTCACTCAATCACATTAATGCTGTACTGTACCTACACCGCACTAAATAAATTATTATCTCACTTCTGAAGGGTTTCTGGAATAAATCTCTTAAAGAGATAAGTTATCCTTTGTCGACATTTTGTTACTTTATTTTGTATAACATATATTTTATGGTAGATATATAAATAAATTGTTATTATAGTCGTAAATGCGAAAATTTATGTGTGTTTGTTTGTTACTCTTATACGCTGAAACGGCTTGACGGGTTTGAATGAGATTTAGTAGACAAATAATCTATGACGTACTCGGGTTCGACCCTAGGTTGCTTCCCCATACAAAATTTCATCCCCATTTTCATCCCCTTAAGAGATGATTTCCGGGATAAAAACTATCCTATGTTCTTCCCAGGGTCTCAAACTATCTTCTTACCAAACTAAATCAGTTTAGTAGTTAGTTTCGGAGCCTATTCGGTACAAACAAACGAACAAACAAACAAATCATTCCTCTTTATAATATTAGTATAGATATAATCTATCTTCATTCCGAATTTGATTCGAACCCTTTGAGCTAGTCCAGAGAAGAAAAGACAAATAATTTTCGCATTCACAATAATGATATTAACATAACGATATCTTAATTGGCAAGCCGCCAACTCCGTTTAAGTAAATTTTTCAGGGAGTTATTAAAACGTAATAGTGTAACGTCGTGCTGTAATATTGTGTTGTAGTTAAAATACAAATACAGAAAAATTGAAAATATTATTTTTGGAAAATATTCTATACTAATATTATAAATGCGAAAGTAACTCTGTCTGTCTGTCTGTTACGTTTTCACGCTTAATCCGCTGAATCGATTTAGATGATATTTGGCATGGAGAGAGTTTGAGACCCTGGGAAGGACAGGATAGTTTTTATCTCGAAAATCATCCCTTGAGTGGGTGAAAAGGACGATTAAAGTTTGTATGTGGAATCATTTCTCAAGTAAGGGATATAATATATATATTTTTTTGAATTTTCAAAGTAGGTACTTACTTTTCTATACATATGTACATACATATAATATATTAAGTTATCAGTAATTGTTTTTGCAGGTATATTAGCGTAATAAAAAGGATAAATTTCAATGCTTACTGTTCAGCTCTTTTTAACGTCCCATTGTTTTTCCTCGTCGTATTAATAAGTCATCACCTTAGTCAAGTCATCATCATGATCAAGTCATAATCATAATGGTTGGAAATTATTCACACAAGAAAATATCAGAGGTGTGGAACCAAGATTTGAACCCGCCTCACTTGCTTTTACCAGCGAGCGCGTTATCAACGGGTTACCACTTAACATATTCAATGTTTATGTAGTATCAATATATATGCATATTATGAAAAGCACTTTAAAGCTAAATCGACTATAGGCGTCTTACTCGCTCTGATGGAGCCGCATACAATTGCTAGTTATTCATAATACGGTCATATATCCCGTGTAGGGAGTGTTATAAGACTTTTATTATGATTGGATTGACTTTCACACCTTCTTTCTCATTTATGTACATTATTGAAGAGGTAGATTTTCCTTATCTGCATTAAGGAAATTATTATTTACTAGCGATATTTATGTTTTATGATATTTACGTTTTAACCTTTAGTATAGATTTCTCAGAGATGAAATATTTTCCCGCAGTAAAAAGTATCCTATATGTTGACTCGGATAACCAGCTATCATCATATCAAATTTTATCAGAATCTGTCCAGTGATTTTCTTATGATACGGTCACAGACAGACAGATAGATAGACAAAAAATGTAAAATCTATAAGTTTGGCCTCTATATCGATAATAATGTTTATTTCAATAAGATTTTCCAAAAAATATGTAACGTACAGATTCGATTCAGTAAAAAAATTATTATATGGATAGATTTAGTTAAAATGAAGTAATGTGATGTAATGCATTTCTATATTAAACGTACTCGTACATAGCCTCGTAAATATATGTAATTATTTCATCATTAGTAAATAGTTTTGTTTGAAATTTGTTGAGGTAGACCTTTGAGATATAGCGTTTTTATTAAAACAAAGATTATTTGTATTTTGACGACACGTTTGGCTCTGTGTGTAATACGTATGTATTTAAAGTTATATTTGTGTAGTGTATCAACTATCTGGTATCCATAGCACAGACATTGTAGCTTACCATGGAACTAGATAGTGTTGTGTGTAATGTCCCAACATATTTATTTGTTTATTTCTAAAAATCGGTATAAAAAATACTCAACAAATAAAAATATCTTTTAAAACCATATTTTAAATAAGTTATTAAAACATTTTAAATAAGATATTAAAATATTATTAGATATTATTGGATTACTTGATAATAAATAAAATATTTAAAAAAACATAAAATAAATATAAGACAATAAAAATTCGCAGCATAAAATTAGAATGTTCGAAATATTTTCCGTATCATAATCTCTATGACGAATAATCCAGTGAGAGGTTACTTTGTCGGCTCGCGTTATACCCTCATTTGTATGATGGATATAATGCAGTTATATTAAGTCTACAATCAAACACCGCTTTGTAATTAAAAAAAAAAAAAAACCTATCAAAATATTTTTATTTTTAAAAATAAATAACTCAACAATATCATCTGTGGTTCAATTTTGACAGTAGATATTTTTTAAAATATTTTAATTATTAAGATAATTATAACAAAACTATATAACAAAAACACGTTAAAATACAACCCACAACAACTTATCATACCTATATATATATATATATATATATATATATATATATATATCGATAACGCGAAGATTTTTTTTTTATGCTTCGAATTTTGTCGCCCCTGAAAATTTACCGTCCTGGGCACTTGCCCCAAGTACCTACCCCTAGTATAAGTCCAGCGCTGAATATATAGTCTATCTATTCCATACTAACTTTTAAACCTTACCTTGGGACAAACCTGAGCGAAGCGAGGGTGAGCCGCTAGTATCATATATTTTTTTCCGTCTAACCGTTTCAAACTTTCGCAATTATAAGAGTAGTCCGATATACATATGTATGTATTTTTTAAATAATGTTTAATTTAATACAAAATAGAATCAATGTTATGCGATTGATGTATGTTATGGTAACATCTTGCTTGCAGCTTGCATAATGTAGTCTCTCCAAATCAGAGCTTATGATTACGTGGTAACTATAACGTAATAGCTTTAAAGCTCATATATAGATATTGATGGAAATCACTTGTATGAATATAGGACAATAAAATATCTTACTACTGTATATGATAAAGTTGAAGTGTTTGTTCGTTGTTTTTTTTTTTGTCTGAATGTTTCAATCTCTGGAATGATTAGTAGAATTTGAAAAATCTTTTTTATATTAGATAATCAAATTCTTGAGAAAGCTTATATTACTTTTAGGACTGAAACACATATAAATAGACTACGAGAAATATAAAGTAAAGTCTTTTAAAATTAAGCTTCGTTTAATTATATAGATAAGGAGTTTTTAAAGATGCCTAATCTTCTTTTCAAGAAACAGATTTATGGTCAAGTATCAGATCTATAGGGCACAAACTAAAAAAAAATGATATTTAAATAAAACTTGTAAAATAACAAGTAAATACAAACAGAAAGAAATATTATAAATATATTTTATATTTTTTGCAATATTTCTCAAAAGTCTGTAGCAGAAGAAAAGTTTTTATCTCAATAAGGCATAAAACAAGAAAAGAAAGTCATTTGACTGTAATTATATTCGTTGTATAAACGTTGCCTGGAGGCTTTACTTTATGAAAAGTTTCTTTTATCTTTTTTTACCTAGCCAGAACTTTTCAAACCAAGATATTCTAGTCTAGCTTTGCAGAAAAAATATTTTCCAATAGCTCACCGCCGATCACTACTTGTACACTTGTGGCCGAAAAAAATGGTTATATTTTTAATGAAATAAGATAAAATCACCTCATTTTAACGTCTTCTGATGAATATTCCTAATTAAAATTTTTTTCTTAAAAAGTTCTTAATTGAAATAATTTAATTCAATTCTTTTGTTTAGTGGCTTCAAGGAGTGTCAGTTGGACACAATTTACTTCACCAATGTCGCATAGAATCAAGAAGACTTATATTAAGAATGACTGGTAATAAATTAAAATTATACATATTCATGAATTGAAAGGTTAATTAATATCTATAAAATTTTCAATACACACTTTTAAAACACCCAAGTATCTACTAAATGTTTTTACTTTCCTTTGAATTTAGACAAAATAAATAGACCTAGTGTAGTGATGCAATTCTAGCGTACTTTTGACATGAAATACCTTATTTTTATCTTATTAATAAAATAATGTATGCTTTGTATTTAATTTGAACGTAAGTGTAATACATAGTGCGAATATTCCATTGTTAGATTTGAATAAATGTTGCTACAGTAACAATGATAGACACTTGTATGCATACAACAGCAGATTGTGATAGCGTCTCCGCTCACATAACTATCTGTTCTACAAATACTTTTAAGTTAACTTAAACGTAATCTTTTTTTCGTTAACGTTAACGTTTGAAAGTTAGTTTCATTTATTATCGATATCACTTAAATTATAATATCCAAATTTGAGTTTAAAATTATTACTGTTAAACATGCTCTATAATATTATTGACGTACATTAAAGATAGAAGAGGCGCTGACTACTGACAAACAGGTTTATCTAGATCTAGTTTGGGAGTTAGAGGCTTCAACGGGCTTATGTAACAACAAAGATTGGGTTAAAATTAATACATTAAAATCTACACTACTATTATAAAGGGGAAAGATTTGTATTTTTGTACGTTTGTAACGAATAAATTCAAAAACTGCTGGACCGATTTAGATTTTTCGTAAGAAGATAGTTTGAGACCATAAGAAAGGACATAAAATATATTTTTTATTCGGAAATCACCCCATAAGAGAATGAAAATGACGATGAAATTTTGTATGTATCTACCCAGGGATGAATCCGAGCGAAACAAGGGTGAGTCGCTAGTAAATTAATAAAGATACTTTGTGCTAAAGCCATTCCCTTACAAAATATAATCGAAATCGAATCAGTTGTTTTAACATTGACCGACTAGTTTTATTCGCATTAATTGTAATTATATTAGTACAAGTTACTATATTTATACTGATTTATACGGTTCTTGACGTATGTGGTTCATTTGAAAACTTATAATATTTTTAATTTAAATAAGGTGTAAACGAAAAAAAAACATAATATTAGTATTATGCAAAATTAATTATCATGCTTTCTTAACCAATTAAAGGCCATTATCAAGAAAATATGTAGGTTACATGCATTCATAGTAAGCACATTCCTTCCTTCAATATCTTAGTAATCATAAGTATCTTAGATTATTAAATCTAATTAAAACTTAAGTGAAACAAAGGAAGATTCAAGCGAAGTATCAAGTAAGAAAATATAAAAATAATATCAACCAATTTGTTCATTTCTGAAATTACCACACGTTATAGCAGTTTTAAGTATATCTAATATGTACGTTGCGTAATGGCGTATGTTTTTATCAGGTCCCTAAGGCCATAACTCATGAGCTCTGTTCCGCTTGTGTCAGATAACATAACTTTAAATATCAAGGAATGTGCTGAATGAAAATTGTCGGAATGTGTGATTTGTGTTTTAGATCTTGGTGATATCCTAACAAAATTATACGCTTACAATAAATCTATGTAGATACGAGTAATTTAAGCAAAATATGAGTTTAGAAACCTCTTTGAAAATTAGACCTTTATTCGAAATTTTTAATAAAGGAAATTACATATATAGGTACTTAACTAGCGACTCACCTTCGCTTCGCTCGGGTTACGTTTTGAGGTTTATTATAGATTTCTCAGAGATAAGATATTTTCCCGCGGTATAAAGTATCCTATATGTTGACCCGGACCAGCTATCATCATACCAAATCATCGAAATCTGTCCAGTAGTTTTCTCGTGATACGTTTCCAGACAGACAGAGAGACAGATAAAAATTCTAAAAAATATAGATTCATCCTCTATATCGATAATAATAACTATTTCAATAAGATTTTCCAAAAACTATTCAATGTACAGAATCGAATTAGTTACAATTTTATTATAATATGTATAGACTAGCAGAACCCGCGGCTTCGCCCGCGATCAAACTGCTTACTTGCAAAAATATGTATAAGATGTTAAGCGTATATTCTGTAAATAAATTTACTCTACTTTATATCCCACACTTGAGCCATGTTACTCTATTTAACTATATTCAACAACTCAAACTCCACCGCCTAGTTTTACACACTTAGGGGCTGAATTAAAAAAAATCTACAATACTTGTTTATTTAATTGTATTGAAGAGCAATAACACCAAGTTTCAAGTAATTCTGATCATAAAGTTTTTTTTCCTCATATAAACAGCACAACCCCCTTTTATCCTTTTAAAGGATGAATTTCGAAAAAAATGATATTTGTATTATTTTAATTTTCTTTTTAAAGTTAAATACCATTTTCCGCACATCAATTACAGAGTTTTATACAAACTTTCATCCCCTATTTGACAGCCTTATGGGATGAATTTCAAAAAATGCTAAAATACGTATTTATTTAATTGTATTGAAGAGCATTAATACTAAGTTTCAAGTAATTCTGATCATAAATAATTGTTTGCCCATATAAACTTCATCACCCTTTTTTACCCTTTTATGGGATGAATTTCTAAAAAATCGAATACACATATATCTATTATTTTTCATCTTAAAGCTAAATACCACTTTTCGTGCATTTCGCGTTAAGAATAACAGAGTTTCATACAATCTTGTATCCCCTATTTTACCCCTTTAGGGGTTGAATTTAGAAAAATCCTTTCTTAGCGGATGCCTACATTGTATAAGGAATATGTCCTCTAAATTTCACGTTTCTACGACCAGCGGTTTAGGCTGTGCGTTGATCGATCAGTCAGTCAGTCAAGACAAAGCATTTTATGTATATATACTAGATTATACATACAAAACAAAGGTATACTTAAATATTATTGTACAAGTCATGTCCGCGTGCTACTTGCTATTCGTAAGTACCTAATAAAATATTTTTTTCTTGCTTAGGTAAATTAACTACAGTATTGTAAACATACAAAGTAATTAATTTTTCGATGCCACTGCATATTTCGAATAAAGACATTAAGATATATTAAAATCTGCCAACAGTTTTGGTGCTGGACAACTTTGACTTTTAAACTAAGAAGGTGGCAGAGATAAATGAGAATCTTCTGTTTTTAATTTTGTTTCTAGATTTGTGTTAATCACTTGAACTAAGTATGTCCTTCTCTTTTGAATTCTGTTAAAATCGCTGTTTGAATATGTCTTGAGCAAGAAAGTTTATAATTAGAAAGCAACAAATTCTTCCATCACTTAAATCGTATTACGAGCTTGTTGACTTTTTATACTACTTACTAGATAAATCTGGATAATAGTATGATATTGTCACATAGTATTCTTTTCATGGCTACGTCCATATCAAATATCACGTCTATATATATAAAACAAAGTCGTGTTAGTTACACCATTTATAACTCAAGGACGGCTGGACCAATTTTTATGATATTTGGTTTTTTGGATTTCTCTTAGTCCGGAATAGGATAATAAGTATTAAAATATCAGAAAAAAAAACAAAAACAAAATTTATGGCTAACGCTGGCTAATAACTATTTATATCTGTTTAAAACGTACCTAGCGACGAACCCGAGCGAAGTGAGGGTGAGCCGCTAGTATAGAATTAAAAAAACGAACAACTAGGCAAATTAAGAATTATAATATTTGAAACGACCTAGATATTTTCATCCAAAATTCATTATTGATCTTTTTTCGAGTCCGTTCCGACGTGTCTCATTTATTCTGAGACACGTTGGACGTCTCACGACGTTTCCCAACCGTCGGACACGAGACGAATTTTAAATACTTGTAAAACTTTGAGCTAGTTTAGTCCTAGAAAGTTTTCTACAAAGGAAATTGTCTAAAGTGTAGCCATTTCAAAGCCTGCAATTTATAAATTGCTTTAAATTGTTACATGATAATTATAGTCCACTGATTTTTACACTAAACGGACGGAAGTCATATATTCGATTACTGCGTTGGCCAATTGCAATGTTAGGTTGGTTTTGGACCCTTAAAATTCACAAACAGACCTATTTATGTAGAAAATTTATTAAAACCTGTTGAAGCACAGTACTTATACTTAAGTGTAATTTGGGAAGATAAGAATCTCAATGTTTTAGAAACGAATCGGCTTAACCTGTATTAGAGTTGTTTAGGACGGGAATTGCCTTTTCGTAATAACCTTTAAGGATAAGACGACATGTAAAAGAATTTTCGTCTTCTATTTTAAAGGTAGTATTACGCTCAATTAAAAATGATATCTTTTAACGCAAAATGTTTCTACGTATAAAGTAACGATGGCCTTCTAGATTGTTAAATTTTTAATATCTTTTCATACATGGCTTTCCAGGAATTGCTGAGAGTAAAACTTTTTATGATAAAATAAGATAGTATGTCTCTTGTAAATTGACTACAGAATAATTGTATCTTAATTGACATTTTGCTTTATTGATTAACTGGCGACTCACTCTTGCTCCGCTCTGTTTCGTCCCCAGTTACGTTTTAACGTTTAGTATAGTTTTCTCAGAGATGGGATATTTTCCCGCAGTAAAAAGTATCCTATATGTTGACTCGGATAACCAACTATCATCATACCTCATCAAAATTTGTCCAGTGCTTTTCTCGTGATGAGGTCACAGACAGACAGACGGACAAAAATTTTAAAAACTAGATTCGGCCTCTTTATCGATAATAATGGCTATTTCAATAAGATTTCCAAAAAAATATTTAATGTACAGATTCATAACAGAATTTTATTATATATATAGATGGATTGAACGTTGTATGGCTGAATTCACTCATTACCGGGCTTGACTATAACCAGGCCAACATTTTTGTACTTAATGTAAATGCTGCGAGTATTTGCTCTGCCTAGTGATCGCCGCGTAGTTGAAAATTAAATTATATATTTATTGTCTTGCGTATATTACAATATTAATCTATTCTGAATTTGACCACAAACTTTAACAATAAACAAAAGAGTATATGTATATGCATGTGTGTTTCAAATACATGATAGTGTGTGTAATATTTTTTTTATTGATTTAATGTATTTTTTTATGCATAATTAAAAAAAAATTAGCATTCTGCACTCCTTCTCTATATAAACTATAAGTGTGGGTTTCATACTCCTCCGTCCGCGCAATTTTCGTAAAAATGGGGAACAAAGTTTTTGCTTCACGTATCATAATATATAGATATAAGATAGTGTCTTTCAGAAATACGAGTATAGCATGTAGGTATTGACCATATAAATATTTATCTTAGCTTAAGTATAAGGGGGGACGTCAATCTTGTTCCTTATCAATTTGTCGAGAAAATATTAAAACTATTACTAATCTGCCCATTTTATAACTAAAAAGAAATTCGTAATACAAAATTATTTAATTTTGAGAAAAATATAATGCCAGCTGTAAAATAACCTGTTAATTGAATGGCGAGGCCAATCCACAGTTCAAAAGATCTGAGGTAAGCGTTTGACCTATATTGTTAGCACTGCCATGGCACTGTGCTATTTCCGGAAAATCACTTTCTTTAGAATTCAGCAGAATCACTAAGACTTTAGTTTTCAATTAACTTAATTTGGATAATTAAACCAAAATTGTATTTTAGTTATGTTCAGATAAAAATAAAAAAAAATATTTAATTGCCTGATTATATTAAAATATCGTATAATAAAAATGATTTCACAATAATGTCCTCCTGACCGATTCCGGCCACGGCGGCCAATCTCATTGAGACTAGCCAACTGCGCAGGAGATATTATAGTGCACAAATGTACGCGCAGACACAAGTGCACTCTCTATTCCTGTCACTCTCATACTCCGATGGGACGACTATTCGACACGACCGGTGAGAGTTAGGGCGCAGGACCGACGGCTTTACGTGCTCTCCGAGGCACGGGGGTGAAACACCGCCAACTTCCCAACTCCGGGCTGTTACTGAGGCTTACTATACAGAAAGACTCTGTAACTAAACTTGGCCCGACCCGGGACTCGAACCCAGGACCTCAGGATGTGCAGCCGTATATGCTAGCCACTACACCACCGAGGCAGTATTTCACAATAGCATAGCTAGAATAATATTTATCTGTAAAAAGGAGAAAACAGTCAATACGAAAGTACGAAAGCGTGTTTTCTTCTGTGTGTATGTTACTCGATATCTTATCGAATTATAATCGATTCTAATGATTCGTTTTTTTAATAAGTAGGTAAGCTTTACCTTAATTTGTTCGCGTATTAATTATTAAAAAAAAAAACACCATTACGGGCTTAGTTTCAAAATATGAGTAGTTACTAGGTATATTTAATTTAATGTAATCGACATTTGAACATAACTTCTAGATAATATAAATATTAATGTATTTAATAGTATAAATGTGAAAGTTATACCTCCTTTGTCACAGCTAAAGGAGATTTGATGAGATACAGCATGTCGCGTTAAATAAATATATTGGGACATTAACACACAGCACCATCTACATAGTTCCATGGTAGGCTACGAGGCTTGTGTTATGGATACCAGATAGTTGATACTACACATATATAACTTTAAATACATACATATTATAAATATAAATAACCATGACTGGAGTACAAACGTTCGTGCTCACCACACAAATGAATCCAGCGGGACTCGAACCCGCGACCGCTGGCACAGCAAGTAAGGTCATAAACTGAGCCAAACGTGTCGTCAAATGCAAATATATGTACTTTTTTTAAAGAAACATTGATTAAAAAAGTATTTCTTTGGACAAAATATTATTACTTAACCCCTAATGGTAATATAGTTTCTAGTAATTAAAATAAGATCTATCGCGAGACATATGTACATTCTTTTTGATGTCAGTCAAATTTACATAAACAAATTAAAAATAACAATTGTACGAATAAAATAGTTCAATTGCCACACTTTTGTATTTGGTAAGACTATAATTAAGGTGATAGTTGGTGATTCTAGTTGGTGATAAACTATTTAAATTTTTGTATTATCAAGCTTCCTCACATATCTATTGTAAACTCCAGATTTTTAGTTGCCCCCTTTGATTATACGCTATTTCAAAACTAAAGTAAAAGATTTGCCAAGAATCGTCTGTCCTTTTGCAAATAATGTTTACATATCGTTAGTGTTTCATGATTTTTTGCGAAGATAAAGATTTTTACTTTGAACATAAAACGTCAAGTACATAATGATCACCGCTAGCAAAATTATTTTATACTAGTGGCTCACCCTTGCTTCGCTCGATTTCGCCCTTAGATGATTTTTTAAATTGACATAAATTTTATATTTAGGAACCGATTGAAATAAATCTGCCCAAATCGGCTTAGCCGTTTTTAAGATTAGAGCGTACAAACGAACAGACAAACAGACAAACCGACAAACAGATAAAAAAAAACTAAAAATCGTTGTTTTGGGTTCTATTGCGTTAATAAAGATCCCCAATAATAGTTTATCTTTCATGTACAGACAGCGGTCAGTTACAATTTATATATGTATAGATAGATAGTTAATACAATAAGTAGAAAAATATGGATATTTTTGTCTAAGTATTTGTGTTGTTATATTGTAAGTTACTTCCAGTATTTGTTTAATAAATTACTAGTGAATGATTAAAATCATTTAGTTAAAAGAGAAATTAAAAATTAAGTAAGTTTAATTTTTTTACATTTTCATTACTAAAACAAAGGAATTTCAAATTTAATTCAATATCCATTTTTTCGGGAATATTTAATTGTCTTATAACTCTAAAACACGCTTAACGATACAAATAAAGCGACATGGCACGAGTGTAAGACAAAGCTATCACGCTATGTGTAAATTTACCTGCTTCTATTTGCAATGATTCTACCTCGAAGCTCTATTGAAGTGCATATTCGAATCGAAATGTATCTTATATCATTAAAAAACTGTAATATATTTAATGAAATTTAAAGAATATAAAGAACTCGACTCATCCTCGCTTCGCCCGGGTTCACCTTTAGAAAAACAAAAAAAGTCTATCCCACAGGAACCGTACTTTTGTTGGCATAAAAAGTATCCATATCTCCATACATCCTCACAAATTTTTGCATTTATAATAATAGTATTATAGATAAAATATTTAACTTGTCATTCAACGGTATTGTGTTTTATTTAACAGAATATTTTTAACTGAGCCAGATACGAAAAAAGGTTCTTCAGGCATTATAAGTCCGTATAAATATAATGGATGCCTGTAATAAAAATACAGTGGTAGCCCAGTAGTAACGCTCTCACTTGGGAAACCGTGTGAATCTCGTACAAATTCCAGGTCTCGCACTTCTAATATTTTCATGTGCGAATCATTTCCAACATACCACTTACGGTAAAGGAAAACTTCGTGAGGAAACCCGCATGTCTAAGAGATCTTATTCTAGACATGTTGAAGGGAGGCCCGTGCCCAGCAGCGGGACGTTAAGAAAAAGGCTGAATACTTACTTACAAATAATGAGCTGATATAATCGATGATAAATCTCAAGAGTACTTACTTAAAATTGTAAAGAAAATCATTCCATAGCGGTTTCATAAATATGTTATAATATTAGCATTGTCATTACGTCTTGACTGCATTGTAAAATTTGTTTGTCCAGCGGCATTATAAAACAAGAAAATTTAATTAAATTTTCAAAGACAATAGTACGTTGGTGAAGTTCGCGGTTTCGTGTTATGAGTTCGACCAGTCACAGACCCGTAACCACTCAGATACTCGCAGATTGTGTAATCATTATATTATTGAGCATTTCTATGTTTGCCGTATTTCTAATCTTACCTTATTATATTTGACGAATATTTAAAATAACACAAAACAAACATCTTGTATATACGTTTATTGAATTTTATTATAAGGGAACGCCATCATGAGATGTCATTTTCATTGAAAAATAGTCCTGTTTAATAATTTTTCAAAAATGAAACTTAATTGGCTTAAATAAAATAACACATTGATTAAAACAAATTTAGACTTAAGAATTACTGTAAGCCATGTCTATGATCCTTCTAAATATAAAAAAAAAAAAACAATCTAAATATTATAAATGCGAAAAGTTAATATGTGTAGAAGCTTGCGATAATCAAGTGTAAATCGTTATATAAATTGAAGCTTAACTAATAACTAATAGATAGAATCTTTATTTAGCAAATTTTATATCCTAACAGATGAATCCTGGTTATAGGCAGTGGTAGCCCAATAGGAGCGCACTCGATTTTAAAACGATGTGCAGTGAGTTCAAATCCCGGTTCTCGCACCTTTCATTTTTCAAGTGTGTATTATATTCGATATGATTACCACTTTATAGTGAAGGAAAATATTGTAAGGAAATCTGCATGTCTGAAAGAACCTATTTTTCGAAAGTCATTTGTCCAGCGTGATAGTATTCCTCACGTATTTCAATGCGAAGGAGCCCCGTAATCTACAGTTTTACATTAGATCCGAATGAGAGCATAGTTCTAATTATATTTTAACAACAATTTAGTTCTTAGCAGAACTTTTGTCTGTGCAGACGTTGCCCGCTACTTTTAATCAAGTTCTTGTGGATATTATTTATACTCTGTTTTTTAATCTCAGAGACTAAATTGACACATGCAAATGTCAAATTTACAAATAATGTGGCCAGCTTTTTTGGTGCAGTGTTGTACTTACGATACCGGTTTGTTGAATCGTAACTTTTTATCTTTATTAGACAATTCGTTTCAAAGTTTTATATTCAAAAGCGTATAATTTAAATTAATATTATTAATTTTGAATCATTAAATATCATATTTATTTATTAAAATATCATATTTATTCATTTAAATATTATATTTATTAATTTTAAAACAATAAGTATCTTCAAATTAACATTATTGAATTTAAATTTACATTATCAATGTTGTATTCTTACGTTTTAAATAAGTAGCTACACCTTATTTAATGATAACTTATTATAAAATAAACGATACTTGATTTTATTAACATTAATTTTCGATAGTGGTACATCACTATTTAAGAATTGCAAAAAACTGACAACCCACGAAATGTCAATTTGGTCTCTGAGATTAAAAAACAGGGTATAGTACAATATTGCTCAGGGACGTATCATTAGTGTACGAAACTTTGATAGGTTCTAACTTTAAGTTTCAAAGGAAAATTACAAACTGTGTAAAAGCAAATTAATATTTGGTGGTTTCCTTACTACAAAGGGTTAAATGAAAAAAAAACTTTGGACATGCATTAAAAAAAATATACTTATAACAAAATATGAGATATATGTTCGTATGTAATGTAACCGTCAGAAATAAAGTCACTATTAAATTTCATTGCACTCAGTATATAGCATGAGATCCAAGAGATAAGGTGTTCGCTTATCGTTTTATAGGTTTCCATCAGTTGAAATTATATGTTTTTGCGGTTATGGGCAATTAAAATAAACTACAGAGAGGCAGGGCTAGCGCGCTTGCTTCGGAAATCGAATGAAGCGGGTTCCAGTACCGGGTCTCGTACCTCTGATTTTCATGTGCGAATCATTTCCAATATGATTACGACTCGTCTTACGATGAAGGAAAACATCATGAGGAAACCTGCATGTCTGAGAGAACCTAGCAAGTTTTCGTAAGACATGTGATGCCCACCAACCTGCACTTGGCCATCGTGGTGGACTATAGCCTGAACTCCCTTGTATTGAAGATAGGCCCATAACCAGTAGTCCCACAACGTTAAAAAGGGCCGAATACAATACACCGAAACTAATGATAAAGGGTTGTTTATTATTCTTCTTCTTAACTAAAAACGTAACTTTAAAATTACTTGTAAAATATAATATCACATACTTTTTAATGTTCACAGTCGGTTAAAAATAAAACACGATAGTTATTCAATTATTCAGATGCTTTACATTTTACTGTGTAACAAGGGTAAAATTTTATAGTGACGACGAAGTGTCCCGACATTATTCTTAGTAAGCCTAAAGAATATTGCACTCCAAGCTCTTTTAAGCGTTGACTAGAGACAAAACCGTAATGAAATGTCACCAACTTTATAAAAGATGAGAAATGTTTGAAGTATGTTTAAGCTGAAGTATTTTAGGATCCTATTTCGTACTAATGACCTGATTTGACTTTTGAAGCTATGTTCAATTTGACGATTGGTATTTGAACGGTTTTCTTCGTAGATTTTATTATATACCTTTAGATATAAGATTAAGAAACGTATGAAGTATATATGAAACTAGCGACTCATCCTCGCTCCGCTCGGGTTCGTACCTAGTTACTTTTTAACGTTTAGTATATATTTCTCAGAGATGAGATTTTTTCTCGCAATAAAAAGTATCATATATGTTGACCCGGATAACCAACTATCATCATACCAAATTTCATCAAAATCTGCCCAGTGGTTTTCCCGTGATGCGTTTTGTCTGTCTGTCTGTGACCACAGACTAAACTAAACAAAACAAAAATTCTAAAAACTATAGATTCGGCTTCTGTATCGATAATAATGTCTATTTCAATAAGATTTTCCAAAAAAAAAATGTACAGATTATTACAGATATACAGATATTTACATCCGACTGATGGTAAAGTTATTTTTTTTTATTTTTCATCCCGTAAAAATGTACGGTTCCTGTGGGAAAGATTTATTTTTGTTTTTCTAGAGGCATAACCGAGCGAGAGTGAGCCAATAGTACTATATAATTTATACAATCAGTAAAATATTACTATGAACAAATTTGTATATTCAATACATCAACTTCCTTACTTAGTAAAACCACAATATTATAGTTATAGCATAACATTTAGTTACTCATACTAATTTTAATAACTTTAACTGTATAGAAACATTAATAAATATAACAAAAGACTCATAAATCTCTGCGGCTGCCTTAGCCCTGCACGCGTGACACCTCAATTCCAACCACGTGCTCGGACCCTTGTCTCAGAAACAAACTGCCCGAGATTGTCCCAACTCGATTTGTCGCTTGATTAAAAGTATCGTGATTTAGGGCTGTTGCAAAACGCCCTTCGTTTTGTAAGTGGACAAATTGCACATATTAAAAAGCTTTTAGTTGAAACTTTACACCCTTATAGAGTAGACTAAGAAGTTATTATACATCGGGATAAGATTCTACAATAATTGAGAATACAAGTCTAAAAATATATGTGAATGGCACAGAGGTTATGTTAAGTCTGAGTATCCATCCACGAGCGTATATTAAGATAATATTACTTTTTACTTATTACTATTATAGGTAATTACTTTATATTATAGGTAGATTATTTTTATATATAAAGACTTTATTGCTAATAAATATTTTGAAAAATTCCTGGCTACAGGCAAAACTAAGACTTTTTAACAAAAATCCCAATAGCTATGATTTGTACTGATCTGTGACTTGAATCTAGGACTTTAAATCTGTAGCCATATGTACTAACCACTAAACCAATGAGGCAGCTTATATGTATAATGCATGCGAAGCTCATAAAATATTATATTAAAAAAGTTTATTCAAAAAGAACTAACTGGATTTAGTTGTTAAGAAATTGGAAAACTTTTCACATTTTAATACTTAGAAGTTTTCTTTAAGTTCGCTAATTTAAATAAAGTTTAGACTAAGTAAATTGTATTTTAATAAAAAAAAACACCTATTGGGAATTCAGACTACTTTAATATTAAACAAATACTGTGTTGTTTATATAAAAAATCGATAGTCCCACAGGATTTTTTCAATTCTTTTTAGGTTTAAGGCATTTTTAGGTTTATATTTAATCGCTATGACATCTATACACATAATAAAATTCTAACCGAGTCAATCTGTACATTAAATATTTTTTGGAAATTCTTATTGAAATAGCATTATTATCGTTACAGATGTCGAGGCTAGTTTTTAGAATTTTTGTCTGTCTGTGTGGGAACATATCACGAGAAAACCACAGGACAGACTTTGATGAAATTCGGTATAATGATAGCTGGTTCAACAATTCGGGTCAACATAATATAGGATAATTTTTATTGCGGGAAAGTATCTCATCTCTGAGAAATCTATACAAATCCTGTAAACGTTCCTAGTATTAAAATAAAACTGTAATTAGTTTACAATATTTACATAATTTGACTCAGAATTAAGTAAAATTTTTACAAAAACATGCCGTATCGAAATTAAGAGCGAGATAAGAATTAATTAAGGTTAAATATTATAAAATTAAAAAACCCGACTGCATAAAAGCTAACTAAAAAGATGAAAACAAGTTCACGATGGAATATAGTATTATGCAGTCGGAGAGTCGTTTAATCCTTGCCGCGAAATGTACACACTCGTAGGTATGTCTCCGGCTTGGAAGATATGAGGGAATCAAGAATATTACAAACAAACATACAAAGATAGGCGCGAAAAGCATAACCCTTTCGTTGCAGTCGGGTAAAAAGTTATAAGCTATCTGTTTACCACTGTTAAATAAAATGGAGAAAACACGAAGGAAATTAATCGGTAAAATAAGATTAATATAATATTTATGAAGCTAATATCAAAAAAGCTTAATATTAAAACAACCAAATTAAAGAGATACAAAATCATAAAACATAACTAATAATGTTACTACATCTCAATCTACTTGAATAAGGCGAACAATTTGCTACTCTAAGCGTTCATTCGGAATAATCTGGATCGTAAAAGCTGTTCGAAACGAAATTTTACAGCGACAAGAGTTTTTATTTCACTCTCCATTCTTTCAAGCACTCGAGTTAAGTGTCCTTTCATAGAATCTATTTACGTTTTTCCACTGTGTGTGACAAAGGAATTTTGTCTCGCGTATAGAGTACTATAACGTTACAATATTAAAACGAAACTTTTACTTATATACATTATTGTATGTATATCTACACATATTATAAAATTCTAACTAAGCCGAATCTGTACATTAAATATTTTTTGGAAAACCTTATTGAAATAGACATTATTATCGATGCAGAGGCCGAATCTATAGTTTTTAGAATTTTTGTCTGTCTGTCTGTCTGTCTGTCTGTCTGTCTGTCTGTCTGTCTGTCTGTTACCGCATCACAGAAAAACTACTGGAGGGATTTTGATGAAATTTGGTATGATGATAGCTGGTTATCCGGGTCAACATATAGGATACTTTTTACCGCGAGAAAATATCTCATTTCTGAAAAAAAATACAAATACTGGTAGGAACAAAACCACGACGATACTATTTGCAAACAGTTTAGCAAGGTAACTTACAAAATATGGTAAAAACTATAAAAATAGCTTATCTTGAAAATCAAATTATCAAAAGCGCTATTTTATCCATTAAAATGGTTATTTTAATTAATATTTATTTATGTGTTATTTAGATATTCGACAATAGATGTCGCCATGTGTTTTTAAAGTACATAGTTTTAATTCCAAAAAAATTAATGTACAGATATGACCTTTTTTCGATTTTATTAGAATTACTACTAAATCACCCGCGGCTCCGCCCGTGTTTAAATTATCGGTAAAGCAAACTTTTTCGCTTCATAAATTAGTAACTATACATACAATAAAATTGTAACTAAGCCGAACCCGTAAATTCAATATTTTTTCGGAAAATCTTATTAAAATATTCATTATTAGCGATATAGAGCCCGAATCTATAGTTTTTAGATTTTTTTCTGTCTGTCTGTAAGTGACCGCATCACAGAAAAACCACTAGAGGGATTTTTATGAAATTTGGTATGGTAATAGCAGGTTATCCGGGTCAATACATAGGATTCTTTTTACGGCAGGAAAATATCTCATTTCTGAGAAAAAATACAAAAACTGGTTAAAGTAAAAGCACGATGATGCTATTAATATTTTAGCAAGGTAACTTACTTATATATTATGTTAAAACTATTTAAAAAAACTTATCTTAAAAGAAATATTAACAGCGCTATTTTATTCATTAAAATAGTTATTTTAATGAAAATTTATTTGTGTTATTTAGCTATTTGACAATAGATGTCGCCATGTGTTTTTAAAATACGTAGTTTTATCCAAAAAAAAATGTACAGATATAACCTTTCTATGACTTTACTATAATTACTACTAAATTACCCGCGGCCCCGCCCGTGCTTAAATTTTTAATAAAACAAACCTTTTGCCTTTATAAATTAGTAACATATTAGTAATATTTTGTTGGCCGAAACAATTTTCAAATGAGAATATTTGCAAATTTTTGTTGTTTAGTAAATAATGTTAATGTTTTTTAATCTTTTAATGTAAAAATTGGGCAAATACAAATCCAACTCGAGCATTTTAGGTTTCGTATAGCAAAATGCTATGTTGTTTTTCTTACTTACGTGTTTTGTTAGGTTAACACTAAAATAAATACGAATAATATTTACGTTTCCACAATACCTACTCATTTTTTGCACCGTAAAAATAAGTTCAATTTATATTATTTTATAACATTTTATGGAAAACAAGTTTATGGCTGTTAAATTGCCAAAGTGGGTAACTAAAAATATATCATATCTCAGAAACTATGAAAAAGTATTTTAGTAACTGTTACACGTCAACTTTTTCCCTTTTCTTAACACCTTTTCTTGGAAGGTAAAAGCTTAAAGGACACAGTAAAATGATTACGATTTTAATCATATTAGCAGAGCCATATGAAATAAAAAAATGTATTCGCTTAGAATTATTTACTTATTACACTTTCTTTTGAAAATCGTTTTGGAAAATATTACTAACTAGCGCTAATTAAGAAAAGTTATCATTATGTAATTTAAATAATCAGCTATATATTAAATTAATCTATAGCTGTCTATTAGTAAAAAATGATTAAAATTAATTCCGTAGTTTGAGAGTTTATCGTGAAAAACTAAAAAAACAAACAAAACAGAAGTATAGACATACATAAATGTTATTGCTAAAACAAAAAGTTCAATTTAACGGAGGAACCTTTGTGGCATTGTCAATCTCTGTCATTATTTACCAATCATGCTGTGAAACTTTCATTGAAAGTAATATATACCTAATGTAAGAATATACTAATGTGTAAAACCTAAGAATTTGGTTTTTGATCATCTGAACGCGGGCGGAGCCGCGGGAAATGCTAGTATAATAATAAAGTTGCAATGAGCTTAAAGTTAATAATAAAAAAAAATAAACAGTTTATCTATTAAGATGAAATTTGGTAACCGATTAAAATGTTTGGTAAGAAAATAGTTTGAGATCCTGGGAAGGACATAGGATAGTTTTTATCCTGGAAATCATCTCTTAAGGGTAGGGGGAGGGGGGGGAGTCATGAAAGTTTGTATGGGAAATCAATCTAGGGGCAAGCAACAATCAATCTAGGAAATCAAGCAAGGGTGAGTCGCTCGTATATTATATAGAGTGTAGGGTAGGGTAAGGTATTATATGGTAGTACACCTAGAATTATTTGATTTTTATTGTATTTTTTTATTATTTGATTTTATTTTTTAGAATGACTGGAAGAAATTTAATTACTTGGATAAATTTTTACTTTTAGTTGAATAGTTGAGTAACCTTGGTTTTCTCCGTCACCATGGTTACTATAAAGCATCGGAAGTATCTTGAATCAAAAAATCTAAATAAAACTTATGCTAATAAAAATATTAGGGTAATTACAGTTAACAACTTGGTGCGTTTTATAATTTATATTTATTCATGTTAAAATTGTATTTCCTTGAACTTCAAAATGTAAATAAATTAATATTATGTTTAATTTTGTTCAGCGCAATATTCAGTCACAACGTCTATTTTCCACTCTCCAGAGATGGTAGTAGGTAGCCTTCTGGGACCATAACTTTTCATTTAACCACTACATTCCTTTATTTTGCAAGTACCGCGTGCGAGAAAAATAACGTTGCATTCAAGGCAAAATTAAAATTTTCATATACCTCCCTCATAAAATTGCAATTTTACATCGCATCGATGCTTATATTGCTAAAACAAATAAACACTCTGTAGCTAAAAAAAGTTTGGGTACTGTTATGTGTTTTGGTTACTCTTTTGAGTTAAATATCTATTTCATTTATTAATTATAGATAATAGGTACAAAAATTATGTTTTATTTATCTACATTAATCTTGTAAAGCTGAAGAGAATGTGCTTTTTTTATTTTATTGCACTAATTTCATCATACTATTATTATTATTTTTGGTTTCAAAAATTATCGACCCTGGTCTACACATCTAGTCAGACAATATTCAATAAAAAAAAATACGTTGTCGCTATTTCAATAAAACGGCATAAATTATAAGTTTTAAGGTATCAACGGGACAGCCTGTATATCCCAGTTACCGTAATAAAGATATTACTCGTTTCATTTATTTATTTACTTATTTTTTTTGATTAAAGGAGCTGTATTCAGCCCGAGTGGAAGTAAATTTCATTAGTATAATTTATTTATTATTTAAATTCATTATTTTTAAATAAATAAATGCATGCAATGCAATGCAAGCAAGGCATTTTTTAGAACAAGTAATTAATTTTAAAGTTCTCGATAAGTACTTTGTTTTAAACTTATTAGTTTATGTAAACTTAATAACTGATTTAAGATTTAGAATAAGGCAATTCGGATTAGATTTATTTTATTTATTTTTATTTATAAATACTTTATTGCACACACAAGAATGATACATAAAATAAAACAAAAAAAAAGAAAGATATCAAAAGGCATGCAAAGGCGGTCTTATTGCTATGAGCAATTTCTTACAGACAACCTCTGGTGAAAGGATTAATGAAATCGTAAGTAGGACGGTACAATTAATATTATATATATATACATACAATATACATGCTCAAATATATACATACATAAATAGATATATAATATAATAAATACACACATATAAATATAAATATATATATATATATATATATATATATATATATATATATATATATATATATATATATATATATATACACGATATCTACAAATAAAGATAGTAATTAGTTAGACGACGTTTAAAAGTATCAAGCGATTTTGAATGTCGAATATTGTGAGGGAGCATGTTCCATAGCTTTACAGCTTTAACAGTAAAAGAGTTACCATAGTAATTTGAGGTGCAAGGTGGTAGTTTCAGACGGTTGTCACTCTGAGACCTAAGTTGAATACCAGACTCAGATCCTAGGAAATTGAAACGTTCTTTTAAGTAAAAGGGAGTAGTTGGGTTATAGAGGATGGAGAAAAGGAGGGAGAGAACGTGCAAATTGCGCCGATGTCTGATTGTAAGCCACCGTAGTTGTATGCGGTATTCGGAGATGTGGTCGAATTTACGCAAACCATATATAAATCTGATGCACATATTCTGCAGACGTTCAAGTTTGTTGAGCTGCTCCTCTGAAACATCAAGGTAACAGCAGTCAGCATAGTCTAAAATTGGTAGCAGTAGTGAGTGAGCCAATGCAGTTTTGGTTTTAATGGGCAACAGATTTTTTAATCGTCTTAAGCAACTCATAGTGGCAAACATTTTTCTACTTACCTCTGAAATTTGCACAGTCCAGGAAAGGGAGTTGTCGAAATACAGTCCAAGATTTCTGACAGAGTTACTATATGCTAGGTCAGAATTTCCAAACCTAACAGGGGACAAAGAATTGAAGTCGATCTTGTTGGTCAGTTGTTGGCTTCCTATAACAATGACTTGTGACTTAGCAGGATTAACGCAGAGTCCATACGACGTACTCCAGGAATGAATTTTGTGTAGATCACTGTTAAGCCGTTCAATAGTATTATTGAGGTCACTGGAGGGACCCGCAGCATAAATCTGTAGGTCATCAGCGTAGAGGTGATAGGGACATAAAAGAAGTGTGGAAATTGTGTTAATAAATATTGAGAACAAAAGAGGAGAAAGGACGCTACCTTGTGGAACTCCGGCACACAGAGGAACATAGGAGGAGGATTTGTTGTCAACATGGACACACTGCTGACGACCGTAAAGGTAACTGCTAAACCACCCGACGGCGTCGCTTGACACATTAATTGATTCAAGAACAGCTAACAAGAGTTTAAAGTCAACTGTAACTGTAGATATTAAAAAGTACTTGATATAAATTTGTTATTACGTGGTGTCTATTCGGATATTGACACTTCATTAATAGTCCGGTCAAATTAGACAAAAAAATAGTGATCAAATAACAAAAACTCCGACAGAGCTGAATTTTGGTAGAGACCTTGGGTATACCAATAGAAATAAAGTACCAAAAGTCCCCATCGATCTCATCTGTGCTAAAAAAGTTATTCAAGGTCAAATGTCAAACTTTTCAGCTTTTTGGATTTTTCTCGAAAACGGTAAGTTTTATCCAAAATATAGTGTCACAAAAATTGTAGATCTCATAAAATTATCTATAAAAATTTTCGTAATACTTTTTTTCCTAGCAATCACCATCCTAAGATATCGCGATTCTAAAAGTTGAAGGTGTTATATTATGGTAAGTCTGGGAGAGTTGCCCATAGTTTTAAAAAACGATCAATATTAAGATTATAATAATCGTCGGCGTAGGTGGAGAACTAAATAACTCAAATTTTCTAGTTTGGAGAAAATCGCGATTTACTGATTTTTTTCCAACTTTTTGGCATAACTCATAAATAAAAGAAAATGTTACTGTCGTTAATTTTATACACTTTACGTCTCATTCTACGTTACTGTTTTAACATATTTACTTTACCATTTGGAATACAAAAATGGTTATATTTCTGAAACGGGACAAGTTATTAAAATGCTTGTTAGAGTAGTATATGTGGCATTTTTTGGGTGTTACGAAAATGATTAAATGTCAATTTGGCTAAAATCTAAGTTATTTAGTTTTCCACCTACGCCGACGTTATTATGTGTAAGATATTACATAAAATAAGCATAGTATATTTTAATTCAATATTAATTTATGCCATTCAGATTAAATTTGGAACTATTGTGCAATATATTCTAGATTAAAAAATGTTTTTTAAAAATAATAGAAAATAGGCATCTCACCCAGACATGTGGGTTAGTTGCCTATAGATGTCGGGGATAGGTATAGGACGAGTAATTAGTGCATAATCAGACGCACTTTGCTTAGTGACGCAAACATCCTTTTTTTATGCATTTATACATACTACCTGTAGATGTGGGACTCACCGGCTAGAAAAGCCAGTACTACCCACTAATACCCAACAAAATCTCCCCCGTCTTAATGGGGCACCCCGACGGCAGGTTTGCCGAAGCAGACTACAAAAACCGTGAGGTTGCTCCCACGATCCACTCTGCCGTCAGAGAAGTACCAAGAGCAACCATATGGATTAGGCCATAATCCACCACGCTGGCGAAGTGTGGGTTGGCGGACTTCATAATGTCTTTCGAAAACTTGCTAGGTTCCCTCAGATATGCAGGTTTCCTCGCGATGTTTTCCTTCACCGTAAGGCAAGTGGTAATCATGTTTGAAATAATTCGCACATGAAAATATCACAAGAGCGAGACCCGGGATCTTACTTCACTCGCTTTCCCAAGCGACCGCGTTACCCACTGGGCTACCACTGCCTTAATTAGCATCCGGATGAACTGCCGAACCCTAATGAGCTCCCCCACCACGACAAAGTGAACGCACGTTGGGGGAGAACTAATTAATATACTGGGCATCTAACCCCAAAATATCATTAGGCATCTCTCCCGATCATTAGGGAGAGATACCTATCGACTCTGAACACACCGTAAAACATTTACAATAGAAAATGGTGGATTGTTAACAAAACTAGATCACAATGTTACATTATGAAACAATTTAATACTATTTAACTAAAGAATTTAGGGAAAAAAATTACAGCAAACTATCTCTAAGATTAGATTCTAACGTAAAAGCTAACTACACTTATCTTATTTTACAAATTAACAACTAAATATTAATTGTAAATAATATATCTTTGTGTAAAAACTTCCACACTGACGTTGACTGTCGACTGACGTATTATGGACGCGTTCCGAATCACACAACATTAATTTATTTAATTTTTAAATTTATTAGACGTCTCTCCCTTATGGGCGTCTTTCCTGGACTTACCCTATACATGATATGCACACATCCACACCACCTGTGAGGTAGTGTAAGTTAGTTCAGTATGGACTATGGATTTTTTAAAGTATTTCAATACTTCACTCGTATATTAAACTAATACAAGCTCAGACAAACTTATGAATGCAGAGAAAGCACTTTGGGATGATGAGAAAAAACTCAAAAAACAACTGTTTAGTATTTTTTATATATGGTATTATTGTCTTAAGTCATGTCTGAAATGACAGATGACAGTTGTCAATTGGATTCGGTATTGTTCGGTCGGTGTAACGAGTGCTCCTCTCTTTTGAATTGTTTCGGTTACAAAGTAAAATAAGTATTTTCGGTCGGATTAATTATGGGCTTATATATTTATACATCACATACACACAAACACCCCTAGTGATCAGTGCCTACGCAGGATTAAGGATTCCGGGCCCGGCAACGCTTCCACGGCTAAGTCCACGTACAAGGTACACTTTATATTATAATTTATTAGCGTTAGTTTTATATATATTTTACTCCGTGTAACGCGGATCATACATTTTGGTAGCAGAGCGTGGTTGTATTTTCGGTCTTTTACGTGTATAATACACGATATCTTTAATTTGCGAGAAATCGGTAATTTATATCTACCCCTTATTGTGTTAACATTTTGTCACGCGTTGCGGAGACAGCTGATAAGGCGTTGAACTGTGTTCGTTACCTTTATACGTACATTGTCAATATAATAATTATATAATAAACTTATGATGGTTATCGGATTATATCTTGGTAATTTTTGGATTTATGTATGTTACTAATCGTAGGTTCATTATTTCATCCAATGAAATTAGCATTAAAATTGCATTAATTGAAATATACATATTATAAACTTGGAATAAGAAGTAAAAGGTTGTTCGTGAAATATATAGGATAATTATTATCGAGTTGTTTCATACGGTTTAAGATGTCATTGTTGAAAGTTAAATTTATGATATAAAGTTAAGAAGTATTATATACTTTATATTATACTGTGTTTAAAGATTAGCATTAACGGTTTATAGAAATTATAATTGTAATAAAATATTATATATAGTTTAACGTTCGGAATATTTTAATATTTTATTTGAAACATTTTTTTTATTTTTTTTATTTTTTGGTTTGGCTTGATTATTAATAGTTATTTATCATGTCTGTACGGTTTCATTGGTCCCAATTTAGAGTAAAGTTGCAATGGTTGTTAGATAGTGCTGATCTTATAGATAGGCCAGAACTTTCTATGCGTTTATCGGTACGGCTTTTAACGGTGAATTCGGAATTTACGGCTTTTGAGACGTCTTACCAACGTATTCTTGAACTCGCGGATGAGACTATTACGGCGGACAGAGAAATAGTGGTTGCGGCCCGGGCGGACTATACTCGTGCTTTGGAAGCTTTTGATAAATTAATGACGATTAAATTGCAACAATCTCCTCCTACGTCGGCTTCTACTTCGGAAAATATTAAATCGGATCGGATGGAACTGGATGCTTTGTTATCACATTTACCAGGACTTCGGCTCCCATCCTTTGATGGTGATATGGATCAATGGGTTGGATTTAATAATCTTTTTGATAGCCTTGTAGATAAGCGGTCGGATTTATCTCCTGCGCAGAAATTAGCATATTTAATGTCATGTCTTTCCGGTGAACCTCGCGGTTTGGTTCAACATATTAGAATTTCGGATGAAGGTTACAGTATTGCTCGGAATCTTTTGATGAAGCGTTATCAAAATACTAGACGGCTGGCAGATGTTCAGGTTGACCAGATTTTAAAATTACCTGTAATTTCTATTCGCCTTAATGGACTTCGGACTCAATTTTTAAATCCATTAATTATGGCGGTAAATCAATTAGAGCGGCTTGGTCTTCCTGTCGAGGAATGGTCATTTTTACTTTTACATATATGTTTGTCAAAATTGCCTACTACACTGAAATCTCGGTTTGAACAGAAATTCGGATGTGAAACAGATATTATACCAAAATATTCGGAATTGGTTGAGTTTTTGGAAACTGAATGTCGGCTTTTAGAATGTGCAAGTTCGGAATCTACGCATGGTTTGTATAATGAATATAATGCGAGGCAAACAAAGCCTTCACGTAAGGCTGGTCATTATGCTGCGGTTGAAGTTTCTCCTCCATGCGCTTGCTGTGGTGAAACAAAACATTCTGTTCTGAATCATTGCTCTCAATTTAAAGCAATGACACCTTTCGCGAGAAAAGATTTAGTTAACCTTAAACGTCTTTGTTTCTTTTGCTTAGGTCCTCATTCTTATCGAGTGTGCAGCCGAATTCCTCATTGTCATTGTGGTAGTAATAAGCATCATCCAATGCTTTGTTTCAATCGGTCGGGAACCCAACAAAGGCGGGATATTAATCGGAACTCTACAGAACGGTCACCTCCTCGCATGGGCGGGGGTGGTCGCTATTATAATAGAACAGTTAGAAAATCTCCTCGGAACTCACCTACTCGTACGTCACCTTCTTCGCCGCACCAACGAGGAGAAGTGGAGCGAGTTGGTAACTCTAACGGTCGAAATCATGGTCAACATTATGATGAACGGAACGCTACGCGTGAGGCTGTTTATACTGACTCACGTGGTTACTCACCAGGTCGGCGCTAGGATACGGTCCCCACCTACCCTTTTGAGACGTGCCCTAAAGCTACTGTTTTATTCCCTACAGCATTGGTTAAGGTTTATTTTAATTCGGATTCGGAAAGGGGCATTACAGTTAGGGCTTTATTGGACGCAGGTTCTCAAGGGTCATTGATCACCTCTAAGTTATTGGGTAGGTTGGGGTTATGTTTAGAAAAATGTACGGAACGGGTTAAAGGAGTAGGAGGTATTGAAAATATTAATATTATCGGAAGGTCCTCGGTTACATTTTCTCCATTAAATAATTCATTTCCTAGAGTAACTACAACGGTAGTATGTATGGATACAATTGTCGGTGATCAACCGTTAATTTGTTTGAATAAATCGGTAACGGATTTAACTATGGATTTAAGTCTCGCAGACCCAGATTTCTATATTCCACAGCCAGTGGATCTTTTACTTGGTTCGGATGTTTTCGGTTCACTAGTCGGAGGTGACAAATTATATTAAATTCTTCTGGTCTTACGGCGTATAGTACGGTTTTCGGATACATTATTTTAGGTCCAGTGGAATATATTGAATCGAGTTTAATTGATAGTTCGGAATATTTCGGTGTTTCTATTGCGGATACCTTACAAAGGTTTTGGGAGGTGGAAGAACCACCAATGGCATCGCGTTTGGGTTTACCTGATGAGGAGTGTGAACTCTTTTATATTAATAATACTTTTCGGTTAGAAAACGGTCGGTTTGTTACTAAGTTGCCTTTCTTGTCTAATAGACCTTTATTAGGTGATTCGAGAGTGTCGGCGGAAAAAAGATTTTTTGCCTTAGAAAAACGGTTTACTAAAAATCTCGTGTTGCGAGAAAAATATATTGATTTCATGCGTGAATATTTAAAGCTCGGACACATGTCGGTATCAAACTTTGATTTTAATCGTAATCCAAAAATCATTAAGGTTTACTTATGCGTCTTTGTATGTCTGACCACTAAATCTGTTCATTTAGAATTGGTTTCGGAATTATCAACGGAGGCTTTTATTGCCACTCTTACTCGGTTTGTTTCTAGGCGTGGCCTACCTTCGGTTATTCGGTCGGATTGTGGTACTAATTTTAAGGGAAGTGATAGATATTTAAAGGAAGTAATTAGTTTTTTGGATAAAAGTGAAGGTCACATAGGTCAAGATTTATCTCGACGTGGAATTACATGGATCTTTAACCCACCTGGGTGTCCATCGTGGGGAGGCTTGTTTGAAGCTGCAGTTAAATCGGCGAAAACTCATCTAAAACGTGTTATTGGGGAAACTACCTTAACTTTTGAAGAGCTTAGCACTCTATTCTGTAAAATTGAAGCGGTGTTAAACTCACGGCCCTTATGTCCTCTTTCGTCGGATCCCAATGATTTGGAAATATTAACTCCTGGTCACTTTCTAATTGGCCAGCCGTTGAATGCGGTTCCCGAATATCCACTAGAGGATATAAAATTTTCTAAATTATCTCGGTTTCAACTTCTACAGCAAATGTCACAAAGAGTTTGGCATAGATGGCATTTGGAGTATCTCCACACCCTGCAGCAACGTTTTAAGTGGAATGACTCAATAAATCCACCTAAGATTGGAGATTTGGTTTTACTAAAGGAGGAAAATACTCCTCCTCTTCAATGGCGTCGAGGTCGGATAATAGCTTTACACCCAGGAACAGATGGTGTGGTCAGGCTCGCGGAAATACGGATTGCTAAAGGTACGATTTTGCAACGTGCAGTTTCTAAGCTGTCATGTTTGCCTTTAGATTAGGATATTAGTATTTAGGCTGGTGTTAGGGTAATTTAAGATTAGTTTAGTTTCGGTTAAAGCAGTTTGGGACTGCTTGGGCGGGGGAATGTTTAGTATTTTTTATATATGGTATTATTTTCTTAAGTCATGTCTGAAATAACAGATGACAGTTGTCAATTGGAATCGGTATTGTTCGGTCGGTGTAACGAGTGCTCCTCTCTTTTGAATTGTTTCGGTTACAAAGTAAAATAAGTATTTTCGGTCGGATTAATTATGGGCTTATATATTTATACATCACATACACACAAACACCCCTAGTGATCAGTGCCTACGCAGGATTAAGGATTCCGGGCCCGGCAACGCTTCCATGGCTAAGTCCACGTACAAGGTACACTTTATATTATAATTTATTAGCGTTAGTTTTATATATATTTTACTCCGCGTAACGCGGATCATACAACAACTTTTAAATTGTAATCGTGTGTACACTACATATAACCAAACATGACCATCTAAACAAAACAACACGCTTAAATATAATATTTAGATTACATAATATATATTTCATAATGGTATTCAGAGAGCGGCTGTAGAAATAAATTGGATTTGCACCGAATAATCTCATATGATATACGCTAGCAATAACGGCACGTGGACTCCAACAACTTGTACGGTGACTATAACCAAATTATAAATGGATATGACAATGAAATATTAGTTAATAAAAGTTCTTATAAAGTTATTATGTCTTCTTTAATTTATTTACCGTTGTGTGGGCGAAGCTTTAGACTTTGGGTTCATCTCTTATAAATACATGTATGTAAACGTGAAATACTAAACACTCATTATTCTTAAAAAGAAAAAATGTTTCAATTTTTAAAGGCATACAGATTTCTTAGAATATCGAGTAGGTATCAGCTAAGAAAGGGTTTTTGATTGAGAATCCAATCCCTAGAGGTGTGACAAAGGGTTGGAAGCTTATATGAAAATCTGTTATTTTTATTACTGTAACTTACTATAGCAAAATTGAAAATAATCTTTCTATGTAAAAAAATGATTCAGATCCAATATTCTAGGCAGTACTTTCTGTGGTTGAAAATAGAAGATTAGATAAGTTGTCATTTTATGAGTAATAAGCATGGAAATCGATATTAGTACCTTTCATATAGTGTAAGAATCAGCTATAGAAGGGTTTTTTAAAAATATAAACACATAAATAAGATAAGCGGGTGAAGCCGCTGATAAATGCTAGTATTCTTATGAAAAGAATGTTTATTTTAAATGAATTTGAAATGCCGACAACGTCTAGACAGTTATTTTTACAGAAAGGTTGCCAAAAGTAAATAATATTTGGTAAAATATTACATTTTAGATCAACGTTAATAATATTTTAAACACTAATAACATTTTTAATTTATTTTTATTGTGATGTTTTTGAATCGAAATACTTTATACTAGTATTAGCAACTCACCCTCGCTTCGCTTCGGGTTCGTTCCTAGACAAAAAACAAATTCTCCCACGAGAACAGTACCGTACATTTTACCGGAATGATATATAGCTTGTAGTCTTCGTCAATAAACGGGCTATCTAATGCAAAAAGACTTTTTTAAATCGGATTAGTAGTTCCTGAGATTAGCGCGTTCAAACAAACAAACAAACTTTGCCTTTATATTTTACAGCATCTTTATAATATTAGTATAGATACCGCCGGCTGATCTAGCCCATGGTATGACAATAATGTGAATATAGCACATATGTAACATTAATTTTCATTTAAACCAATATAAGTTAAAGAAGTAGAAAAAACAAAATTGATTTCATGTTCAACTCCTAAAATTATAAATGTCTCACCTTCAAGCCGCCAAGCCGGGCCGGGCCAAGTTTAATTACTTAGTTTTTCTCTTAAGATATTCTCAGTAACAGTTCGGAGTTGGGAAGTTGGCGGTGTTTTACCCCCGTGTCTCGGAGAGCACGTAAAGCCATCGGTCCTGCGCCTTAACTTACACCGGTCGTATTATAGTATCTTCCCATCGGACTTTAAGAGTAAAAGGAATAGAGAGTGCACTTGTGTCTGTGCGTACACTTGTGCACTATAATATCTCCTGCCCATCTGGCTAGTCTCAGTGAGATTGGGCGCCGTGACCTAAATCGGCCAGAAGAACATTATATATTTAAAAAAAAACCCTCTAGTGGATAATAAACTAATTTATTGTTGTGAGGATAAAAATTTAGTAGTTTAAATCTATACTAATATTATAAAGCTGAAGAGTTTGTTTGTTTGTTTGTTTGTTTGTTTGTTTGGTTGAACGCGCTAATCTCAGGAACTACAGGATGGAATTGAAAAATTGTTTTTGTGTTAGATAGTCCATTTATCGAGGAAGGCTTTCGGCTATATATCATCCCGGAAAAATGTACGGTTCCCGTGGGAAACACTTGTTTTTTGTCTAGAGACGAACCCGAATCGAAGCGAGGGTGAGTCGCTATAGTCATATAAACATCATTAACTTAAAAAATGCTTTTTTAAAATATGAAATTAGCTATTTCTGCAAACGAACCGTAACAAGAATATATACATATATTTGTAATACAGTGTTTTCATATAATTACGAGTTACAACGTAATTTGGTAAAGCAAGCAAGCACAGGTTTTACTGCTGATTCCATACACTAAGACCGTCAATATTTAGCTCCTATAATCTTTCTAGCAAAACCCAGACCATAACAGCAAAAATTGCATCCAAATTAATTCAGTAAACGAGAATAGCACATACGTACACTTCACTTATCTAATATATTTAAACGAGCAATTCTTGTATATTTATATCTTTATATCTTTATTTATTTATACCAGCGATCTCGAAAACGGGTCTAACGATTTCGCCGAAATTTGGTATGTGGGGGCTTTCGGGGGCGAAAAATCGATCTAGATTAGTCTCATGTTTGGGGAAACGCGTGTTTTCGAGTTTTCATGCGTTTTTTTTTTGCATTATTCTACGCAGTATACGGTCGATAATTTCTTACACTCGAATATAAGTATCGTGGTCGAGTGGTCAAGGCGCAAGTTAGACAACACATATGTCCGGGATCGAGTCTCGGTCTGAGTACAAAATTTTTACTTTTGTTTTTTTTTTATCTAAAAAATACGATATAACAAAAAAGAACTCCGAGCGAAGCTCGGTCGCCAGGTAGTATATGTATATACGAGTACGTAGTATGGAAAGGCGTTCGTCATACAGGCAGATACATTGATTGGTCTTGATTTTCAATAAATATACCACACTATCACACACACTTAACGTCGGTTCACTCAAGTTGATCACTAGGTGCGTTTTAACAGTAAGTATAGATTTCTCAGAAATAAGATATTTTCCCGCAGTAAAAAGTATCCTATGGGTTGACCCGGATAATCACCTATCAACCTATCAACATACCAAATTTCATCAAGATCTATCCTGTGGTTTTCTTGTGATGCTTTCCCAGACAGACATACAGACAAAAATTCTAAAAACTATAAATTCAGCCTCTGTATCGATAATAATGAATATTTCAATAAGATTTTCTAAAAATATTTAATGTTCAGATTCGACTCAAAATTTTATTATAGGTATGTATGTATATAAATCATGCCATAAGATCGAACAAAACTAAAGTGAACTTAAAATATAATACGTACGTATGATATGTATTTTGAATTAAAGTGATATCAGCACTTTCACTTACGATCCCTTTTCAAGTTCAGTGACTATTATTTATACGTTAAGAAGGGTTAGAGTTATTATACCGTATTTGAACTTTAGCCGGGAATTAAGACTTATTGTAGCTTTCCCTTAAAAGTTGTCTCGGAAAATAATTTATTACTGTTAATTTTAGTTTAAATATTTTTTTAGTTTATTTATAGTTAAAGTTTTATTGAAAAGAATATTTTTGTAAAATATTTGCACTAACACAGTATGTAGGACAAAGCTATGAGTAGATATGATGAACAATCGTCTCGATCTCGTTTTTAAATCTTGTATGAAGTACGTACAATTTTTATTTCACTACTAGCGACTCACCCTCGCTTCGCTCGGGTACGTTTTAACGGCTAGTGATTCCTATACAAAATAAACACTTCGAAACTTTTTGATTTTCCAGCTGTTTTTTTTTTGTTTTCGCTATATTTTTTTTATATTTAAACCACCCCTGACACACCCCCAACAAAATAAAAAAAAGAATTATTCAAATCGGTCCAGCCGTTTTTGAGTTTTAGCGAGACAAACGAACAGCAATTGATTTTTATATATATAGATTTTGTAAACTTTATTTACGATCTCAGCTTTATTTAAGATCCGCTTTCGATAGCTAATTGTGTAGTAAAATGGAAAACAAAATCTTTATAATAATCTAGACATATAATAAAATTGTAACTAAGCCGAATCTGTACATTATTTTTTTTTGAAAAATGTTATTGAAATAGACATTATTATCGATGCAGAGGTCGAATCTATAGTTTTTAGAATTTTTGTCTGTCTACCTATCTGTCTGTGACCACATCATCAGAAAAGATTTTGATAAAATTTGATATGATGATAGCTGGTTATCCTGGTCAACATATAGGATACTTTTTACTGCGGGCTTTTTAATTTTTACAGTTAAAATGTCTCATCTCTGAGAAATCTATACTAAACGTTATAAAAACTTTAAAAAAAAAAAATAAAAACCGACTTCCTGGCACTGAAAAGTAAAAAATAACTAAATAGAGGTTTTCATTTAAAATAGATACCTAATCAGATATTTTCGAAGTCGGTGTGCTTTGATTTGTATTGGCTGGCACCGACTTCGAAAATATCTGATTAGGTATCTATTTTAAATGAAAACCTCTATTTAGTTATTTTTTACTTTTCAGTGCCAGGAAGTCGGTTTTTATTTTTTTTTTTAAAAGTTTTTATTTTTCCATTTTTAGTGTAGACGTAATAAGCAAGTAATTTGTAAAAAAAGAAAGATTTTTAATAAAAACATAACATTCGATTAAGCCATTTATTTAAAAACCGCTTGACCGATTTCGATAAAATTTATATGGGACCACCGGGGAAGAATACTCTTTGAAACAAAAAAAAAATTTTCCAAATCGGTTCAGCCGTCTTCGAGAAATCCGTGAACATACATAAAAAAAAAAAAAAAAAAAAAAAAAAAGATTCCGACGAATTGAGAACCTCCTCCTTTTTGGAAGTCGGTTAAAAACGTAAGTAGGGACGAACCCGAGCGGAGCGAAGGTGATTCACTAGTATCTTTATATGACGTGAAGCAAAAACTTTACACCCCTTTTTACGAGAATTACACGGACTGAGAAATATGAAATTTCTCACACTTATAGTTTATGTAGAGAAGGAGTGCAAAATGCCGAAAAATATATTAAATCAATATAAAAACATTATACATAGTGTGAGTAAAGTCTGTGGTCAAATTGAGAATAAATATTGTTATACACGCAGGACAATAAATATATACCTTAATGAATTATGGTTGATTTTCAACCACGCGGCGATAACTAGTACTCGTATAATATAATCAACCTTATAACATACTAGCTGATCCGAAAGATGTCATACAAATGTATAAAAGAAACACGTTCAATTTGTTCCAAAATTCCTAATTTTTCGGGCAATTGTTCCATTATTTTCCCTAAACCTTAGTAGGACTACGAGTATTACGAGCATTTTAAAAACAAATTGCGAAATCAGTCCTGTCATTATCAAGTGAGATGCTTACCAACGCATTTCATTTTTATTATATACGTAGATATAAACTATTTCTAAAAACATATCCTTATAAATAACTCAGGTATAGTTCAGCTTTTTATTAATAAAACAAATTTAACTAACGATCGCAATTAACCCGAGAAAAGCAGTAGAATATTTACAGTAAGTAAAATTGTTTTCTTATTTGTAAAATACTCAAATATCATATTTAAGTACTTTTTCAAGAAATCTGTCTGTTTAAATATTAACATAATTGCAGGCTATCGTTTCTGGTGGCACCAGTTGGCGCCACTGGCGAGTGAGGTCCCATCGCTGTCGTTGAAAAGTGTTTGCTAGTGCGGCAGGGACAATAAAATATAAAAATTATAATTGTTAGCGCGAAAACAGTTCTATCAGGATTTTAAATAATTAATCATAACCAAATAAATACGAGTAATATATTGACTTTTTCTCAACTCTTCTTTTAAACCAATAACATTTATTGAGCCGTACCGTGTCTGCCATAATTAATTAAGGATGGCGCAATCTTTACAATAGTCATGAAAACTAGTGAAAGTCCGCGATGAAAAGCTCGCAAACAGTAAACGTTCAGTACCATTTGACATTTCTAGAGACTTCACTTTACACTGGCGCCCTTTCGCGACGAATCCAATCGAATTTTACAAAGGAAGAGCTACTTAGGAAAACGTAGGGCATATTTAGGGCCAAACCCTATTTACTTTTTCATATTACGATTTCTTATTATTTTCTCAATTATTTTGAATAATTAGTGATCTAATATTTAGTTTAAGATTACGGGACAAAATGAAACAAAGGTTGTACCAAGACATGAAGGCAAGTGTACATAATATATTGGCTATTGCACAGACTATAGCAGTAGACGGACTGAACAATATTAGATGACATTGTGGTTTCATTTGAATGATTTGTGATTAACTTATTTTAACATTTCTAAATTAGAAGAATCAAATCTTATTATAAATAAAATATATAATTTTAAACTATCACGGTGCCCCAACTGCACAGTTTTAGGAAACGTAGTCTGTACTGGCAGTACTCCAAAAGGACGTTCCGCCGCGATACGTTCAGATTAATTGTAAGTACTTTTGCCAAATGACTTCAAAGGTTAGATTTATGTTTAAAATGTTATATTTTGCTAAGTTTTATAATATATCATTTACCATAACTTCTTTGTTTGGTTTTCATATTTTTGCGTAACATTATTTATTGTGTGGAGTTCAAAGCTTTTGTAATAAATAGTCACTATATTTTATAAGGTTTCCAAGTATTTAAAAAAAATATTTCAACTTTAACCGATTTTCTTTTTTTTTTGTTTAGTAGTTAAAAAACAGTTTAAAAACAAGCTTTTATACATATAAAAGCATTACAAAAATATGTATAATGTAATAAATGGGTTTGATTTAACTTAAAGTTTAATTTTATCCTTTTAGGTATTTATTGGCATTCTTCTCAGCAAACCCTTTCATTTTAAATCCATATCATGGTGGTGCACAAAAAAAACATAGTCCGCCATGGTTGGGAATTTGCCATGTTAGACTTAGAATGACGTCGCTTATTTTACCAGACATTGTCATCTAAACTAAAAAACGTGTCTACAAAATTCTAGCTCATTCACTTGCAAGATTTGACGCGAACAAACATACATACAATCATTGCAAGTTAAATGAAGCTTAAATGAAGTTACCGAACAAAACTTTGTTTCCAAAATTATTTTTAGATGGCGCTACTCTAGAGTATTGTGAAAAAATAAAACACTGAACAAGGAAGTAAACTCATGGACTAAAATTAGTTAATAAACTATATAATATATCAAAACTATCTTTTCGGATTATTTCGCGGATTTATTTTGATTTTTGGTTTCCGACGTTTCGAATTCTTTACAGCAATTATGATTACGGGAGAGACTAAGGTTTTAGACGTCTCAAAGGCGTCAAACAAAGGAGAAAAAGGTATTAATTGTTTTTTCTTTGCCTAGTTAGCTATATATAGATAAAAATTGAACAGAACATTTATATAAACTTACATTTCTATGTTGTAAACGCTTTTTTTAGGAAAAACATATAATAGCTTCTGAAACTCTTCGTAGAGACCTATATATATGTAGAGACCTATATATATGTAGAGACCTATATATGTATTCTAGTGAAAGTTTTATTAAAATAAGTCCAATTTCAAAATCTACTCAAAAATACGAAGAAAAATACTTATTTATGCGTAAGCATGATCCACATCTATACAGATAAATAAAATTGGAGTGTCTGTTTGTAATATTAAAATAACCGCTTTTTACTAAATGCATATGGATTTGTACACTGTACATAATATACCAAAACAACATTTTTTTACAATTTTTGTCTCTCTGTCTGTTTGTTCCGGCTAATCTCTGACTTTCACTGGCAGATAGCTGATGTAATAAGGAGTAACTTAGGCTACTTTTATTTTAGAAAAAAATAGGGTCCCACGAAAAAAAATTAGAACCAAATTAATTAAAAAAATTGTTTTGGGAAGCAACATAGAGACGAACCCGAGCGGAGCGAGGGCGATTCGCTGGTATTAATATAAGTTTTTATTTTGAAATAACAAATAAACATCTATTCCAATTTCATTTATAACTATGGAGTATAGGAAAAAAAAGTTTATATCAACATTATCTTTTTTAATACGATCTTTATGTGCATCGTCTAACCAAAAGTAATAAACAGAACAATCGGCTAACATTTAATTGCCATCTCGACGGAATCGTTTTGTCCAAATCGTAAAAAATGTGTAGCGATATATACAGCTGTAAAATATTTTAATAGGGCGTAAAGATGAGGCTCTAAAGGATATCTGTGAAAGCGGTTTGTTTATTGCTTATGAAAATATTTATACTAATAGAGATATTAATAAAGTTAAAGAAAATGCGAAGAAATCTATACTGATATTATAAATTTGAAAGTTTGTGAGTATAGATGTTCGTTACTCTTTCACGCCAGAGCGGTAAAAAGGATCTTGATGAAATTTGGCACAGAGATAGATTATAGTCTGCAAAAATACATAGGCTACTTTTTATCCTGGAAAAATATACGGTTCCCGAGGGATAGATTTGTTTTTGTTTCCTCCATAATTTGTATTATCTGTAATTTATCAAATACTAGCATTACCCGCGGCTTCGCCTGCTTTGTAACTTCCAGTCGCTATCAAACTTCACAGGATCACTCGCTGGGCTAATCTGAAGACGGCCTGAAAATTTCATCAAAATCGCTCCATCCGTTTTGGAGTTCTTAGGGAACATACATACATACATCGATTTTCTATATATATACGTATTATATCTTAAATTTATTTAGTCACAAGGAGCATGCTTAGGCTTAGCTCTAGTCGATACACAATATATAATTTTTTAACTATCCCACCGGAACTCTTTAATTTTCCAGGATGAAAAGTATCTAAGATGTTGACTGGGTATATATGGTACCACCATACAAAATTTCATTTAAATCGATCCAAAAGTTTCGTAGATTAGCCCGTACAAACAGACAAACAGTCAGAGAAACAAAAAATTTGAAAAGTCTGCGTTTGTTCTATTTCTCTTCTTACATCCCCCTGACTCGGTTTTCAGCATTTTCTTTCTATTTACAGATATTTGACCTCTACAATTTTATTATATGTATAGATATATTATGTTAAAGCCTTCCCTGTTGTAAATAATGATCGTTTAATAGGAATTAATTAAAAAGTTATCCAAAATAATTGAAAAGGAAAACATAAATCCAAAATATATAAGCGATAATATTTTAAGATGCTCTCAATCTGACGACCTTAACGACTTTAAGTGTTCTTCTAACTTCGAGGTTTATCACACGCAAAATTCAATTTACGTATTTGACAAAGGGAATGGTAATGACATTTACTAAGTAATGGATGCTTTAATTTAATATAGTAAAAGTTATAAAAACTTCTTGGTTTCTTGGAAATAAAGAAAACTAGAAAAGAACGTATTATATTTCTCTTGTTCGCGAGTCGATAAAAAAAATGAAAAAATATATTTACACAGATAAAAAAAACCCGACTGCGTAGGAAGCGAACTAAAAAGATGAAAACAAGTTGACGAAGGGACATAACATTATGCAGACATACACACGCAGCTATTATAAAACATGTACATACATATGTATGTCTCCGACTGCATAACACTATGTTCCTTCGACAACTTGTTTTTATTTTTTTGGTGGCTTTTTACGCAGTCGGTTTATTTTTTATTTTCGTAAATATTTTTTTATGTCTTGTTTTTAGCTTTTCTTATTCCAATTTAAATTTAAACAAATAAGTGTATATATTTTTGTATGCCATTTATAAAATCATTTATTTTGACACCCTACTGGATAGGTTTTGAGAAAAAAAAATTTTTGAAGAATTAATATGGCGTCAAAAATCGTCCATTTTAATTTTTATAATTTTGATATACCCAGTATCACTCTCACAATTAAGACGATTCTAACGATACCTTTTAAGCTAAACTCCATCAAGCCGTTTAGGTCACAGAGCGTGCCAAAGAAATATACATACATTCACTCGAAAAATATAACACACCTTCTGGCGTAGTCGGGTGAAACGATCTATGTGCTGTAAAAATGAATTGTGAAGAAATATTTTTTTTGAAAATATTTTTCTATATTTTCACATTTGTACTTCTAAATCCTAGAAAATAGTAGAAACTTTGGTTTATGAAAACGCGATATAATTTACTTGTAAGTTTTATCTTGATAGCAGCTGAAGTAACATCAAGTCGAAGAGGTTACAATAATAATAATATTAGCTTTATCATATATTCAGCGAATTTTCACTTAGATAGTAATAAAATAAAGTTAGATAATAACTAATAAGTTAAAGTTAAGACATTATATTATAGTGGTATACTAAATTTCTAGAGAACCTGACCAGAGAACCCATAAAATCAAGTGTTTAGTTTAACTTCTTATTGCTTCCACATAGATGAAACGTAAGTCGTTCGTAAACTATAGATAATTCGGTGTTTCGGGTTTTATGTGAATGAGGACCACAAACAGCGATTTTACGTTTTAATTGGTTTTAATAGTAACGTTTGAACAAATAAAAGCTTTTATCGTTCAAAGACTTCTAAACAGACAAAAATAAGTTAAGTAAAGTAAAAAATAAGTATATAAAGACCCGACGTTTCGATTGCTTTACAGCAATCATGGTCACGGGAGAGACTGAGGTGTTAGATGTCTCAAAGGTATTATACAGTTGTTACAGACAGCCTACCCACAAATAACAAAATGAATTCAAAAACCTTGAAAATTTTCAAGTTTTTTGTCGGGAACCAAAAATCAAAATAAATCCGCGAAAATATCCGAAAAGATAGTTTTATTTAAATGTCAAATATTCGCGTAAATCTAAGAAAGTATTATATATAAAGACCTCTACAGCTAAGTAATGTCACAGATTATATAATACCCTCTTGTATCATGCTTAAAAAGGAGTTTCTGAAACAATCAAAGAAGTTGAAACTTTCTAGCAACATCTGTATAGAGTAGTGAACTTGAATAGATATCAAGTGTTTGTGGTTGATATTTGGTTATATTTGATTGGATTTCAGGTTGGTCTTCTCACTATCCTCGTAATAGGGCAATAAGGGTAATCAGGGCAAAATAGGGCATAGCGCTCTGGCCTTGGGTTCTTCCGATGCCCACCAATATGAGTGCGTCTCTAGGGAGCCCTTCCAAGACCCTTCAGGCATCGGAGTGGAGGTGGCGATACCCGGGCGTTCAGCCCAGCCAGGTGAGACCATTAGTGACCCCGAGGAAGGCCAAGCTAGACGATCAGCGACCCTTGGCGGCAGTTACTCCGGCGTCTTCAGATGATTGGATCTGGATACATTACAATGTATATATACTAGTAAAACTATGAACTCTATAACTCTATTTAAATTTATTCTGATATTGCAATTCTGCACATTTCCTTTATATTACTTGTACGAGTATCTTAGATAGAACATAAAAAAATAAATTAAACAATGAAAGAATAAAAATATTCGCATATCGTAGTTTTCAAAACAAACAGGTGTGCTTAAAAGCATTTGACTTTACATCTGCGAACCTAGTGTAAACATTATGTGATATACCAGACGTCGACATTTGGTATTCTATGCTTTACCATATTGAATACGAACTAACAGAGGTCTGAATTATGCAATGATATACGCAAATATAATTGAAAAATTCACGAAAGGGAATAAACTGTATATTTATTTTTAACTAGCTTTTTCGTGGCTCCGCTCGCAGTCTTTTTATATATAACTATTTTGATCTTCAAAGTTTAGCGAGATGTGAGATAGCCTATATCCTTCGTCAAGGATTTTACTATAAAATTCCATCAAATCTAACTGCTAATTCCAGAGATTAATTCGTTTAAACTAAAAATCGAACAAAATGTTTAAACTTATTATATTAGTACCAGCGACTCGCCCTCACTAGTTGCGTGTAAGCGTTTAGTATTTTCTCAGAGATGAGATATTTTCCGGCAGTAAAAAGTTTGTCCTATATGTTAACCCGGGTAACCAGTTATCAACATATTAAATTTTATCAAAATCTCTCCAGTGGTTTTCTCGTAATGCGTTCCCAGACAGACAGTATCTGTATCAATAATGACTATTTCAATTAGATTTTGCAAAAAAAATATTTAATGGATAGATTCGGCTTAGTTTGAATTTTATTATATGTATGAATAGACTAGCGGCTTACCCTCGCTTCGCTCGGGCTCGCCTCTAGACAAACAAAAACAAACCTATCCCACGGAAACCGTCCATTTTTTCGGGATAAAAAGTATCTAAAATGTTGACCGGGGACAACAGGTACCACAATGCAAAATTTTATTTAAATCGGTCCAACAGTTTCGGAGATTAGTCCGTACAAACGGATAAACAGACAGAAAAACAAAAAAAAATTAAAAAATGTGGATTTGTTCTATTTCTCTTCTTACATCCCTCTGATTCCCTCGGTTTTTAGCATTTTTTTCTATGTACAGACATTCGACCTCTACAGTTTTATTATATGTATGTATAGATTACTAAGAAACCTCATGAATTTGTCCACATTAAATTAAATAATGAAATAAAGATGACGTTTAATGAATTTTCTGGCTCTATATTTTATCTTAATTTATATAATTCCGTCCAATTTAAAGTCCAATTATGATGAAATTTTTTGTTTAGTTTTGATTCGGTAAGAAGGTGGCACTGAGGCCGAGATATAGACATATACGAGTATATATATATATATATATATATATATATATATATATATATATATATATATATAATATACCCACCGGTATTATACATGTGTATTGTATTAAAATTATAATATACAAAATCAACAAACATTTTCTTTTACTACACGCGGAATTTTGATAAAATTCTATTGGATGTTCTATAAATATCCTTTCTGTTTTTGGGTCAGTACATAAAATAAACTATATCACGATACAGCCTTCGCACATGAAAATCTCAGAGGTTCAAGACCGGAGGTTGAACTTGCTTCACTCTTTTTGCGAATCGTGCTTCTAATACAATATTATTGAGGTCTTTTTGTATAAATAACTAGCGACTCACTCTCGCTTCGCTCGGGTTCGCGCCTAGTTGATTACTTAAATTGACAAAACTTATTTATTTAGGAACCAATTGCAATAAAACAAATATTAAATGTTAAGTGAAGCTTACCACAATACATAAGTTAAAACCGCACCCAAATCGGTTAAGACGTTTCTAAGATTAAGAACAGACAAAGAGACAAAAAAACTAAAAATCATTGTCTTGGGTTCTATTACGTTAGTAAAGATCCCCAATAATAGTTTTTTTCAAATATCTTCCATGTACAGACAGCTATCAGTTACAATTTTATTATATATATATAGAACAGATAGATAGATATAGATAGAGATTTACATCGAAATAGATATGAAATAAAATTGACTCCATTTGTTTATTGTTCGTGAGATATAGGAGAATTTCTTACACAATGAAATATGAATATAATATATTTGGTGACTTTTGTGAGTCAGCTGCGCCATTGTATATTTTTTTTTATTATAGTTTTTTCTATCTGTTTTATCAACGCTTGATCTGTATTGATTTCTTTGGATTACATTAGAGTTTACAGATTAAACTCTTAACAACATTTCTCAGTGCGAAAAATTTCATTTTTTTCTGGATGGACACCAAGGTTTTTTTTTTTAATTGAATCGACCACATTATCTTACTAATATTATTATAAATGTGAAAGTTTAAATAGATATTTGGATGTTTGTTACTCAATCACACCAGAACGCCTGAACGGATATGGATGTTTGGCACAGAGATAGATTATAGTCTGCAGTAGCACATAGGCTACTTTTTATCCCGGAAAAACTAACGGTTCCTGTGGAATAGATTTTTTTTCTAAAGATAAACCCTTTGGCGATAAAGCCAAATCAAAGGTGCGCACCATGGCCGCCATACTGGTCAATGGCTTCCCAGAGGGCACGAAGTGCAACCGCCTAACGGTTGATGAAGCCCTCATGAACCACTTTGGGGCCATAATTATGGCAGCCCGACTGTCAGGAGCAGAAGAAGTGGCCCTCATCGGAGATATAAACCAGCTGCCTTATATCGACACAGAAAATCTGTTTGAGCTAAAGTATTGCTGGCCAACCCTGGTGACAAACATCACATGTGAGTTGTCTTGCACGCATAGGAACCCCAAGGATGTCGCATATGCCATCAGCGAGGTATACGGGAACATCTACTCATCAAATCCAGCCGTCCACTCCCTCAACATGGAAAGGTACACAGACGGCCAAATACCATCTACCCAAAACGGAACCCTATATCTGGTCCATACTCAGGAGGAAAAGAAGCTCTTGATGAACCAGGGATACGGAACTGGTGAAGGGTCGCGCGTCATGACCATCCATGAAGCCCAAGGCCAAACCTACGGAGAGGTCATCATCGTCCGGACAAAGAGCATGAGGCTCCGACTTCACGACAGTGTGCCACACGCGGTAGTCGCGGTGACTAGACACACTAAAACCTGTGTCTATTACACCGACGACGGTGACGATGCGATCGGTAGGTTTATTGGACGAGCGAGGGGGGCCTCAACTAAAACCATCCTGGAACACAATCTTAAAATGTCCATCCTGAAACGTGACACTAAAGCCACCGAGGCGGTGCTAGCCCAAATGCGGAGTGGGGCAGGATCCTCGGGAAACTAACACAAAAAAAGGGGGAAAAAAGAACAAAAAAAAAAGCTGTATTTAGAATAAGTATTAATTATAACCTAACAATAAGGACTACTAGATATGTATATTAAAAAAAAAAAAAAAACAAAAAAAAAAATTTGCATGTTAAGTTCATTAATTAATGCCAGCCAGTGTCGGACCACGTCCTTCAATGTATAGCCTTAAGTACCGCTAGTTCTAAGTATAAAAAAAAAGAAAGTGTAATCGCCAATCATAAAAACTATGTTATAAAAAGAGCACGGGCAATTAAAGCCTGTGGATGTAATAAATTGAAAAAAAAAAAAGATAAACCCGAGCGAAGACAGGGTGAGCCGCTAGTATAATATAAAACAATTGTAAATTTTGTGAAATATACTGAGAATTGAAATTCACCTCATAGTGCTAATAATTAAAATTAACTATTATAAGTGCTTAGAATTTCAGTTTAGTCATATACAGGTACAGATTTTACATCCAACATCCTACATTAGTTGAACATAACAAGTGTAAATGACGAGGCGTTAACAGAATCTAAATCTAGACCAGCGTATACTGTTAGAGTTGATATTTCATTACTACTCCCGAACTGAATACATGCATTATTCATCGCCATGCTTTTCAATAATTCACGCCCGTTTGAATAGGGATCTAATGCTTCAATATGAAACATGATATGACAAAATATTGATCGATAATATGTAATTACATATATTTCACTAGTAAGTAAATATGTTATAACATATAATTCAGAGAAATATAATCATTTCTAACATGAGTTCTATTTATATAACTATAACGTAAAATATCGTGAATAAACCTGCATGTCTAAGAAACCTTATTAACTTAGACTAAGGTATAATATAAACAGACTAAACATGAAGCCAAACAATAGTAGTTCAAAATAAATAAATAATAAATATGTTGGGACATTAACACACAGCACCATCTAGTCCCATGATAAGCTACGAGGCTTGTGTTATGGGTACCAGATAGTTGATACACTATACATATATAACTTTAAATATATACATATTATAAATATAAACACCCATGACTGGAGTACAAACATTCGTGCTCATCACACAAATGAGTGCCTCCAGCGGGACTCGAACCCGCGACCGCTGACACAGCAAGAAGGGTCACTACACACTGAGCCAAACGTGTCATCAATAATATATAATGTGCTATAAAAGAATACAAATTAATAGAATATTCATTGTTGTGTTAATATTATAAAGAAAAATAAATAAAAAAACTAATATTATATATCTCTTACAAAGGAAAGAAAATATAATTTTCAGCTTCATAAAATCCACTTCAGTCTGAATTACGAAAATTTCATTTAAGAAATATTCGGTTAATTTGTTTGTAATATTGTTTCTGAAATTAGTGCTTTTTATTTCTGAAATCAATGTTTTTAGATAAAGCTCTAGAGAGAAATGAAAAGCTTTGAATAAACCTAAAAAAGTTAATGTTTAATAGTTTTTTTTTTATTTAACATTGTATAATATATACAACGTATTGATATACGATGTAGATGTAGATAGATATACTCGTACAAAGGTTTATCTTCTATACATATAATAAAATTCAGAGTCAAATCTGTACATTAAATATTTTTTGGAAAATCTTATTGAAATAGTTATTATTATCGAGTCATTATTACAGAGTTCGGATCTATAGTTTTTAGATTTTTTATCTGTCTATCTGTCTGTCTGGTAACGCCTCAGAGAAAACCACTGGACAGATTTTGATGAAATTTGGTATGATGATAGCTGGTTATCCGGGTCAACATATAGGATACTTTTTACTGCGCCAAAATATCTCGTCTCTGAAAAATCAATACTAAACGATATATGAAACACTCAAATGCTCAATGGTAATATGAAGAAGACAGTATTCTTTTTGTTTAAATAAAGAAATTCTTCATGCATATTATAATTTAAGTTAACTTATAAAACTAAAGTTGAGTGACTTAAATTAAAAATTTAATTGTATTAAAATTAAAATTTTAAAAAACATTTTGAAACCATTAGTCTTAATTATAATATCCTTAAGTACCTCTAGATTATAAATTATAGGCTCTTATCACAAGCAAGGCCTACACTCAATTGAACGGTATCTGTACGTAATGCAAAAACGCATGTTTAAATGAAAAAAACTGCCGCGATAGGTTAAATGACGGAAGGCTAAATGACTAATGCAGTGCTACATTTAGATGCAAAATTCGTAATTTTTATCAATATTTATTAACAAATATATCAATATCACGAATTTTCCAGTCTCCAGCGGTTTCGTTAACAGATTTTGACTTTTTTATTAACATTCTCAAAAACGGCCAAGTGCGAGTCGGACTCGCGCACGAAGGGTTCCGTACCATTATCTATAAAAACGGCAAAAACATCATGTCTGTTCTATGGAAGCCCCACTTAAATATTTGTTTTATTTTAATTCAATTATTTATTTTTAAAGAGAATATGTAACTAAATATTATGTGAATATTTCAAGCGTCTACCTGTTCTCGTTAGCAATATCGAGCAAAAAGGTACAAAAAAATTACGTTTGTTGTATGGGAGCCCCCTTAAATATTTATTTTATTCAGTTTTATTTTGTATTTGTTGTTATATCGGCAATAGAAATACATCATCTGTGAAATTTTCAACCGTCTAACTATCAAGGTTCATGAGATACAGCCTGGTGTCAGACGGACAGACAGACAGATGGACGGGCAGCGAAGTCTTAGTAATAGGGTCCCGTTGTACCCTTTGAGTACGAAACCCTAAAAACATAATAATTCTCAAATTATCACAATAAAGCCTCCCCAATATAATTAGCAGTACTAGAATTGCTAATGATGCGTATTCAAATGAGCAAAATGTCTGAAAGTATTAAGTTCACTTTTTATATACTTCCCAAATATATCTAGTTCAAATAGTACATTAAATGAACAAAAAAAGAAAAGACACAAGGGAATGAAAAACAATTCCCCAGTAAGATATCGAATTTGTGTCTGACAAAAGACTCGAATTCTTTGAAATCCAGTCCCAATAGTTATTCTCTCAATACGTCTAACCCATGTGTATGGATAGTGTTAGTACGTGAGTTACAATTTTTGTTTCTTTTTATCGACTGCCTCATTAGGGATAATGTTTTAGGTTTTATATATCTACAACTTATCTTTGCTTTACTTGGATGTGTTTCTATGTCCTTTTTGTGTTTATTATCTATAATAATGATAATAATAATAATAATAATGTCCTCCTGACCGATTCCGGCCACGGCGGCCAATCTCATTGAGACTAGCCAACTGCGCAGGAGATATTATAGTGCACAAATGTACGCGCAGACACAAGTGCACTCTCTATTCCTGTCACTCTCATACTCCGGTGGGACGACTACTCGACACGACCGGTGAGAGTTAAGGCGCAGGACCGACGGCTTTACGTGCTCTCCGAGGCACGGGGGTGAAACACCGCCAACTTCCCAACTCCGGGCTGTTACTGAGGCTTACTATACAGAAAGACTCAATAACTAAACTTGGCCCGACCCGGGACTCGAACCCAGGACCTCAGGATGTGCAGCCGTACATGCTAGCCACTACACCACCGAGGCAGTTATTATCTATACTAATATTGTAAAGAGGCAGTTTGTTTGTTTGATTGAACGCGCTAATCTCAGGAACTACTGATCCGATATGATTTTTTTTTTCATTACATTAGATAGCCCGTTTATTGAGGAAGGCTATAGGCTACATATTATCACGCTACTACCCAAGGGAGGGCAGCAGTAAGCATATATAAGCATAAATGTCAACAAATTGGGCAGACTTCCATACATTACGGTGAGTAGATGAGAATCGAAATGAGAACACTTTTTTACTAGCCTAGTAAGTAGTAGTATATGTCACTTCACATACACACGCATTTACATATAATTATTGTACAATATATACACATATTTGTTTGTAGAATTTTATAACAATTTGTCTTTAAATAATTAATGAGAGTTATAGTGCAAATTATTTTTAAAGGTTATAATATCACCTTCTGGATCTAGCGTGGTTGTACCTACAACAAACCTATCAGCAAATAAGGTTTAAATTAAACCAATGGTTACCTAAATAAAGTAAAATAAAAATTTACTAATCGTGTTAATGATTATAATTATATTTTTTACCCCCACAACACATTTAAGTATCGTATTATGTACATAATAACATACAAAACACTTTTCATTTCATGAAGAATTGAATAAAACATTGATTATTTTATACATTTCCAATAACATTATTTGTTCTACAAAAATGTCTGTAATACAAAGAAATTCGATATTTATTTGATAGTTATCCTCAAACGTCTAACACGGGCGTGTAATACGACGTGGTAAAGGTTGTCACGCCGTAACGGCTCCATCTTTGATGATTCCACAAATCTATATTAGTTATTGTTTGGTTAAGGGAAAGATTTTATTTCATATTTTGTTTAAAAAAGGTCATGTTTTTGATATCAAAAACTGTGAGTATCTTTTTAATCAGCTTGAATGAATATCAAAATAATGTGGGATGGAAAATCATTTTTTTTTTATTAAAAAACGTGAAAAGGTGTCATTCCACAGTCAGGTGTAATTTTTATTAGAATTTAAATGATATCACTTTTGAGGTATAACATATTCATTAAAAAAATAATTATGAAAAACGGTTCACAAATTCGGAAGATATTGTGAAACTTACAAAAACTGTACACGAATTTAGTACCTCCTCTTCTTTGAAGTCGGTCAAAAAGAGGTTTCCTTTTTTATTATATATAACGTTATGATATAACGTCTAATATGAGCAATAAATTAGGATTTTTGAAAATTTACCCTCTAAGTTGGTTAAGGAGATAATAATTTGTATGGAAGCTCGCCGTTATTTTAATTTAGAAATTTCATAGAGCCCACGGCTTTCTGTCCTGTAATCTGGACGGTATTTATTCATATCTTTTTTAATTGATCTTTGTTCAGTAATTACTGTGATATCATATAGTGTTCTGATAAAATCAATTTACTAATTATATCATTGGTTCCAATTATCATAGCATTTTTAATTCTTATAAAATTGCATGATATATATAAGCAAAATAATTTTCAAATAAACTGAGAGTTTTTTTTTTGATAATTTTAAATAATAATTACATAAATAATAATATGAACATTATCTCTCTGTGTGTGAATATATATTTACGTAGAATGTTTATTTAAATATATAATGTGTTTACTTATATATTTTATTGTTATTTTAACCATTAAAATTATTTTTTCCTACCTAAACCTGACCTAAAGGTTGACTGCTACAACGCTAGTTTTAGTGTTAAGTTTGCCTTTTGTACATTTTAAGTTACGTTCCCAAAGGCTGCCAACGGAACCCTATTACTAAGCCTCCACTCTCCGTCCGTTCGTTCTTGTCAGAGGGCTGTATCTCATAAATCGTAATGGGTAGAGAGTTGAAATTTTAACAGAGTGTGTATTTCTATATCCGCTCTAATAACAAATAATAAAAGAACTAAGATAGCGAATCTCAAAAAGGCTGCCATGCAAATTAAAAAAGAAACGATTATGGCACGGAAACCTTCGTGTGCGAGTCCGACTCGTACTTGACCGATTTTTGATTTATAATATTTTGTGCAATAACTTTTATTAAAAAAATTATGAATAAAGTGTCTTTTGTATGATGTTTAGGATTTTTTTTATAAAACGACTAAAATAGCTTTAACAAAGAGCTGTGGAAAAATATCCTTCCTCTTAACGTTTTACGATGTCGTAAAAGGCTACAGAGCCATTAACCTAGAGGACACTTGAATCACGTAAGATAACATTAATACCATACTTATTGAGCTCTATTGGATATTATTTAACTAAATTGTCCATTTTATGAGTCAAAATATGAAATAAATGGCGATTTATACCAGTAAAGCATCTATGTTTCTTTTTCAACAATCTAAGTCAAAAATATATTGATCTTGGAAACAGTTTAATGAAGTTATAGGAGTTAATCTCAACTTCGAGCTTACAACGAGATAGGCTAAAAGTTATATGTAAGTCTAAACTTTAAACTTTTGAAATAGTTAATAGTGAAATAGATTTTAAATACGACCATATTTGTTGTATAGTATTCGAAACGCCGGGAACCAAAAATCAAAATAAATCCGTGAAAAAGTCTGAAAAGATAATTTTATTTAAAACTAGCGACTCACCCTTACTTCGTTCGGGTATGTCCCATTTCCTGATAATCCTTATTTTTTATTGAGGGAATGTCGTATGAAAATTCGTCCAGTGACTTTCGAGATTAGCCCCAAAAACACGAATTCAACATGGCGGAGGACTTTTTAGACATTAATGATATGTATGTTCAATTATTATATATTTTTAGAAAAAAAATTATCTTCTATCAGCTGCTGAAACAGTCTAGTTTAAGTTTGTTTAAAACCTGAATTCGGTATGAGTATGCTCGTTTATGTAGAATCTTTCTCATATTTTTTACATTTCCGTAGTCAAAAGGTAAATAAATAACAATGTAGTCAGCTACTTGCATCTGTATGTCTATTCGTATATCGTAGTAGTTATGAACGTCGAAACAAATCGTAGATTTAATCTTTCATGCTACGAAATCCTCGTTTTTAGGATAAAATCTGTTGTTTCGGTTAACTACTGTAAAATATTTCAAAATAAAGAAGACTTTAAAGATCTACGTGAATCTAGATTTTATATAGATTTTCTTGCAGCATTACTCCGCTTGTTTTGACGATAAGAATAGCTTAAGTCAATCTTCCTTGAATTATTTATTAATTGAGTCAAATATTTTACAACGTAACGAATTTAATCGCTAAGTATTATTTGCAACGATATACTTATTATCATTTTATCGATAACAATTGAAAATAAAGATCTATTACTATTTACTTTGTGTTCCAAATGAGTGGTACCAAAACATTCGTATCTATCACAAATTATGAATATACTAGCATTGCCCGCGGCTCCGCCCGCGTCAGATGACCAAAAACCAAATTCTTAGATTTTACATATTAGTATACTCTTACATACACCAATTTCATTTCGTACCGTATGATTGGTAAATGACAGTGATTGACAAAGCCACAAATGTTTATTTATATATAGTTTAAATGATTTAGTAATATTGCACTTTTTGTTTTAACAATAACGTTTATTGTATGTCTATACTTCTGTTTTTTTTTTTGTTTATTTAATTTTGGGCGATAAACTCTCAAGCTACTGAATTAATTTTAATCATTTAGTTACTAATGGACAGCTATTGATAAATTTTTATTTAGCAGATTATTTAAATTACATAATAATAACTTTTCTTAATGTTAATTTGTCGCGAAACAGGGATGGGTTAGCGCTAGTTAGTAATATTCCGAAACGATTTTCAAAAGAAAGTGTTGGGGAAAGCGAAAGTTTCAGAAGTACATAATTAAAGTAAATAAGTAAATAATTTTAAGCAAATGCTTTTTATTATTTTATATGGCTCAGCTAATACAATTAAAGTCGTAACTATTTTATTGCGTCCTTTAAGCCTTGCCTTTCAAAAAAATATGTCAAAAAATCTGAAAAAGTTGAGGTATAACAGTTTCTAAAATATTTTAAATATACATAAATTATCTTGCAGACATGGAATATTTTTAGTTACCCGCTTTATAAGTTTAACAACCATGAGCTTGTTTTCCATAAAATGTTAAAAAATAATATGAAACAAACTTATTTTTATGGTTGATAAAATGTGTTGATATTGTGTAAACGTAAATATCATTCGTATTTATTTTAGTGTTAACCTAACAAAACACGTAAGTAAGAAAAATAACACAGTATTTTGCTATACGAAACCTATAATGTGCGAGTTGGACTTACATTTGCCCAATTTTTACATTAACTTTATTTATTTTAGTAAAATTACAAATATTTTCATTTGAAAATTGTTTCGGCCAACAAAATATTAAAACAAACGTTTGTTTTATTGATAATTTGAACACGGGTAATTTAGTAGCAATTCTAATAAAATCATAAAAAAGTTATATCTGTATATTCAATTTTTTTGAATTAAAACTACGTAGTTTAAAAACACACAGCGACATCTATTGTCAAATATCTAAATAACGCATAAATACACATTTTTAGAATTATTTTAATGAATCAAATAGCGCTATTGATATTTATTTTTCAAGATAAGCTATTTTTAATAATTTTTGCCATATTCATTAAGTTACTTTGCTAAAATGCTTATAGTATCATCGTGGTTTTATTTTAACCAGTTTTTGTATTTTTTCTCAGAAATGAGATATTTTCCCGCGGTGAAAAGTATCCTATATGTTAGCCCGGGTATCCAGCTATCACCATACCAAATTTTATTAAAATCCTTCCAGTGGTTTTTCTGTGATGCGGTGACACACAAATAGACAGACAGACAAAAATTCTAAAAACAATACTTTCGGCCCCTGTACTGATAATAATGTCTATTTCAATAAGATTTTCCAAAATATATTTAATGTACAGATTCGGCTTAGTTACAATTATGTATATAGGTAATATAGATATATATTAATTAATATATTTACTAATTTTTAAATCATACACTTTGTTTTTTTTTGGTTATTTGGGTACGGGCACGACGGCGTGTAATTCTAGTAATTCTAATAAAACCATAGAAAAGTCATATCTATAGGTAATATGTTTTTTCGAATGAAAATTACGTATTTTAAAAACTCATGGCGACATCTAGTAATGGTATTTCTAAAGTAGACCTAACTAAATATTTGTAGAATTATTTTTATGTATGAAATATCGCTATTGATATGTTTTTTTTTTCGAGAGAAGCTATTTATAATTATTTTTGACCTATTTTGTAAGTTGTCTTGCTAAAATGTTCATAGTTTCAGCGTGGTTTTATTCTAAGCAGTTTTTGTATTTTTTTCTCAGAGATGAGATATTTTCCCGCAACAAAAAGTACCCTATATGTTGACCCGGATAACCAGCTATCACCATACCAAATTTCATCAAAATCCCTCCAGTGGATTTTCCGTGATGCGGTAACAGACAGACAGACAGACAGACAGACAGACAGACAGACAGACAAAAATTCTAAAAACTATAGTTTCGGCATCTGTATCGATAATAATGTCTATTTCAATAAGTTTTTCAAAAAAATATTTAATGTACAGATTCGGCTAAGTTACAATTTTATAATATGTATAGATAACCTAACAAGATGTACTTTTAGTTTATGACCGACTTCAAAACGAAAGAATTACTCAATAAGGGTGTATTTTTATGTTATGCGATATATTAAGCCAATTATTAACTGGTTTATATCATCATTTATTGATGAAAATTTTCAAAATATTTTCAAGGGTAGTCTCAAAAATAAATGTATTTTTTTACATCATTAAGGGATTGGATTACAAGATAAATATGATTTAAGTCGGTATAATATTTATTGTGCAGCATAGCAAGTTTTCGAAGGACATGTGAAGTCCGCCACTCCCATATGCCCACCGCCATTGAAGGGAGCCCCGTGCCCAGCTGTGGGATGTTAAAGAAAAGCTGAATAGATACTAGTGACTTTTCCTCACTTCGCTCAGGTCCCTAGGTGCCTACCAGTTCAGCAGTTCTAACGAGTCAAAAATAAACTCACACGTAGAAATTTCTTTATTTTTATAATCAGATTTAGAATAGAAGGATTTGCTATAAATACGAATATCGTACGTATAACTTTCAAAAATAGATTGCATTTTGTTTAAAACTAACTCGATTATCGTACAAAGTTGCATAGAGATGACAATCGGGAAAAAATATGGAACCACTTTAACCTTCCTTATCGGTATCCACTGGGAATAGCTGATACTAGTCATTGTCTGTGACTGCATTTGCATACATTTAATATGTTACTATCGCATTTTTAGCTATCTGTAAGAATAATGGTATGGCGTTAGGTGTATGAAAATATATACCGTGGGGTTAGCCTAAAGACTACTTACAATGAATCCGAAGATTCAAATCTGAGCACCATTTGAAGATGGAAAAGAAGGATGGTGTAAAACCTATTATTTTGATGGTCGTTTGTGCTTTTTTCCACATTGAAATCGTTTTATAGCTACGTAGTGTTGGATGAAGTTCAAGTTTTCATTGAGATACTTTATGCTGAGTTTCTTTAATTTATCTATTTATATATGTTAATAACTGTAATATTCTTCTACAATTTTATAGTTTATCATTATATTCATTTGGACGTAGTATGCATAGGGAAATGCATTCGGTGTACTCTATAAAGAATCGAATCCGCTACCTTTAACGTACTATGCTATACCAGTTGCAAACCCATATCATCCATCACTGTGTTATCACACATATTAAAATAAAATGTTTAACAGAACCCATAGTATACTCGTACATATAGTTATAAAATATATGTTAACATTGTTACAAGAAGAGAAAGTGACAGGAAAAAGAAACATGAAGCAATATTCTTTACATCGATTACTTTGCGAAACAATATAAAGTCGTGTTCATACCACAAAGTTTTGTGGGGAAGCTAGGGCGATAACGGGAAAAGTTGGAGGTCTATTGACTGTGTGAACACGACCGAAGAATCTCAAGAACGGTTCAACTTTGAAAGTGGGATTACTCTCTCGAAGCTGCTGTATGCGATAGCTTAATGTAGTTTGCTTAATTTATAATATAATTATTATAATATTTATTTATGCCTTTCCGAGGTATTAGTTTTTACTTTAAAACATATGTTACTTTTTGAAGAATTTTGAGAATATAATGAAAGTTTTTTTTGGTATTGCTAATTACATTTATATAGTGTGTAATATGTATGTTTGTTCGTATCTATTTGTTGCATTTAATGCGAGTTTAACTAGGTAAATTAATAAAAACCGGCCAAGTGCGAGGAGGACTCGTCCACGAAGGGTTCCGTACCGTTATCTATAAAAACGGCAAAAAAATCATGTCTGTTGTATGGGAACCCCACTTGAATATTTGTTTTATTTTAATTTAATTATTTATCTTTAAAGTGAATTTATAACTAATTATTCTGTGAATATTTCAAGCGTCTACCTGTTGCCGTTATCAATATTGAGTAAAAACGAGCAAAAAAAAATCGCGTTTGTTGTGTGAGAGCCCCCTTAAATATTTATTTTATTCTTTTTTTTTTGTATTTGTTGTTATAGCGGCAATAGAAATACATCATCTATGAAAATTTTAACTGTATAATTATCACGGTTCATGAGATATAGCCTGGTGACAGACAGACAGACGGAAAGCCGGACGGATAGCGGAGTCGTAGTAAGTGTCCCGTTTTACCCCTCGGGTACGAAACCCTAAAAATCACAAAAATGCATTCCAAAAAATACTCTGAATTGGCAAAGACTGGAAAGTTTTATATTAATTTATTCGTATGGTTCGTTCATATATAAGCTAACATATTTCATCGTTTATTTATTATATAACTAGCGACTCACCGTCGCTTCGCTCGGGTTCTTTAAAAAATTTTAAAAGATGTTGTTTTGATATATGTACCGTGTATACATCCATATGCATTTAGTAAAAAGCGGTTATTTTAATATTACAAACAGACACTCCAATTTTATTTATCTGTATAGATAATATTTAGACTCTGGTGAAAATTAAACTCATAGCTTACAGAGTTGCAAACAATTTTTAAATAAACTTTTTCTGTTTACTAACTCAAGCCCTACTTGTCCCACACTAGTCCGCGCGCGCTTCTAATTTTTATTTACAGTAGAATAATATACGGCAAAAATACTTAATTTAGATACCATGTTATAAAGTATATAAGTTTATATCACGTTTTAGTCTATTAAAATATTTCTATGCAAATAGTTATGACCCGTTTCGTTTTTATAATATAAGAAAGTTTTTTTATATCTTTATAACATCATCAGTCAAAGCTTTCACGAATGAATCAGTCAAACTCATAATCTCTTTTAAATTTTTACTATATGTGTATGTGTTTCAGCCCTTTTTAACGTCCCACTGCTGGGCACGGGCCTCCCTGAATTACGAGGGGGATCAGGTCATAGTCCACCACGCTGGCCAAGTGCGGATTGGCGGACTTCTCATGTCTTTGGAAAACTTGCAGGGTTCTCTCAGACATGCAGGTTTCCTCACGATGTTTTCCTTCACTGTAAGACAAGTGTTAATCATGTTCAAAATGCTTCGCACATGAAAATATCAGAGGTGTGAGACCCGGAATTTGAATCTGCTCCACTCGGTTTCCCAAGCGAGCGCGTTACCACTGGGCTACCTCTGCCTATGTTTTTGTTTACTATAGTAAAAGATGTATTATTATAGAATTGCAATCCCTTCCAGTAGCAACTTCCTCACAGACTGATTACTGTGGCTTTTGTAAAATAGTAAGAACTGACGATTCAAAGTTGCTCGTTAAAGTCTATTTGAATAAAATATATTATTTCAAACAATAATAAATAATTAGTGTAATATAAAATGGAGAGTGACAAAAGGAAAGAAAATGGTTGTGAGAGTTTACTTTGCCGGCGTGTATTTCAGACTCCTCATCTTCAAATAGTTATACTGCATAACTGATTATATTTGAAAAAAAAAAGGAAAAATGAACCTTTTTATTACAAATCTAAATTGTAAAGTTGTTGGCAAGAAGAGGCAATAAAAGGGATCTCTACATGATAAGTAAGTCCTACTAAAGTTCTTATCTCCAGCACTCGTCATTGGACTATTGCCAGTGAGGAATATCTGAGGGTGAATTGCCTATTACTACTTTATTCTAGGCAATAAAAATGCAAAATACTATGTGCAAATTTTACTGAATGCGTTGGAACGTCTCGTGTCGTCGTTATTCGAAGTGACTTTTGGAATATTAGTGATCAATTTGAACTTTAGATGAAATTTCTGAACGAATACATAAGTCTCAAATTTTGCCATTGCATCAATATTTTCGCCATAATTGTTGGTAAACTCCTCATTCAAATCAATCATTATGACTTTCTAATCGTGTAAAACTGACTATCTATCAAAAATCGTTTTTTTTCGATCATTTTAGTACAGCTAATTAATTTTTTTTTCTAATTATATTTGAACTAGTAACTCACTTTGCCTTATACCTAAGGTGATTATCATATGGTGTCAAGCACTTTATTTATAACGAATTTTATTATTAACAATATCTTATGTGTTACTCCAAATCATAGTCTATGTTTGTACTCATCCAAACTCATTTAGCCATTTCAGTGTAATGAGGAACATACTAACATACAGTACATTTATAAAATTAGTATGATTAATTTGCGTATCCACACTAAAAATTATAAATGTGAAAGTTTGTGAGGATGGATGGAGGATTGTAGCTGAATCACACCAGAACGGCTAAACGGATCTGGATGGACTTTTAGTACAGAGATAGATTATAGTCTGGAATAACCCATAAGTTACTTTTTATCCTGGAAAAATGTACTGTTTCCGTGGGATATCCATACTAACCTTTAAAACGTACCTAGGGACGAACCCGAAGCGAAGCCAGCGTTAGTCACTAGTTCATTATAAATATCTATTCTGTGAATGTTTCTAAGCTAATGACCATACAGATAGTGCTTAAAACATTATACCTCACAATGAAGAGACTATTGGCCGAACATTGCGATTAGTAAATTAGATTCCTGCACAATAGTTATGCAACTGTAGTGATATTGATCGCAAAATGATCGATTAGTATAAAACATGCCTAATAAGGTTATCTGTACGCTTTTAATTATGGATATTTTATTTGTTGTAATCAGTTTTTTGGCTTTGTAGCATATTATAATATATAATGGTCTGATATTTTTTGAAGCTTAGTCAATATGTACAGCTAAGTACATATGTTATATCGACTCGCAGTGTAAGAAGTATAGCGAGTAATTACAACGTTATCTGTCAGGTATTATCCAAGGAAAGCTGAAGCTTTAAAGCAAAGCTTTTAAAAATATATGTTTTTTTTTGTTAACAAAAAGTCCAATAACACATATTATATGTCTGGATGATAAGAACTTATTAAACTACGCTTTAACAATTAGTATGGTATAGATAGACCATACTATATTGTCTAACATATAATAAAATTCTGAGTCGAAACTGTACATTAAATATTTTTCGGAAAATCTTATTGAAATAAACATTATTATCGATACAGAGGCCGAATCTATAGTTTTTACTATTTTTGTCTATATGTCCATTTTGTCTATATGTTACCGCATCACAGAAAAACCACTGGAGGGCTTTTGATAAAATTTAGTATGGTGATAGCTGGTTATCCGGGTCAACATATGGGATATTTTTTACCGCGGGAAAACATCTCATCTCTGAGTAATCTATATTAAACGTTAAAACGTAAGTAGGGACAAACCCAAGCGGAGCGAGGGTGAGTCACTAGTATGATATATAGCCTATAGCCTTTCTTCCTCAACAAACGGGCTATCTAATGCAAAAAGAATTTTTCAAAACGGATTAGTTTATGTTTCTAAAATTAGCGCGTTCAAACAGACAAACTCTGCCTCTTTATAATATTAAGTATAGGTATCAAAAGTATGGTATTATATAAAATAAATTTTATAATAATCTCTACGTTGCATGAAATGCAATCCCATAGGACTCGTCTCAGTATATTCTACATTTATTGTTCAAATATTTTTTAATTGTGCAAGTTTCATTATCTATATATATAAAACAAAGTCGTGTTAGTTACACTATTTATAACTCAAGAAGCGCAGGACCAATTTTTATGATATTTGATTTTTTTGGATTTCTCTTAGTCCGGAATAGGATAATAAGTATTAAAACATCAGAAAAATTAACGAAAAAAAAAAAATAATATTTATATGGCTAACGCTGGCTAATAACTATTTATATCTATTTAAAACGTACCTAGCGACGAACCCGAGCGAAGCGAGGTTGAGCCGTTAGTTATTGTTAAATAAAACGATAAATACTCAAGTAGATATATCTCGTCCGGAAATTGAAACCGCGACATCCAACTTAGCATTAACTGCTAACACCATGTGTGTTGCTTGTGCATATGTATATTACATAAGAAATGTGGAATTTTGATATTTTTGAACATATCCTTAAATTGAAGAACTAATAGAAGAGTATTAGATGAAGAGTTTTAAGAATATGCGTGAGTCTGTTTGTGCATGCATTTAAATGTAGCTGACAACGAGAATCTTTTTTTACTGTTCAGGTAATAATATGAATCAGAATTTTTTTTTTCAATGGAGTATGTTGATTCGTTTGGAATAGCTGACTGATACGGGTTCGATTCCGAGTCTCGTAATTCTGCGATTTTCATGAGCGAATAATTTTCAATGTGATTACCACTAGCTTATACGGTGAAGCTAAAAGTAACAGACTCAACTACGACGCCCCGACGGCAGGTCTGCCGAAGCAGACCACATTAACCATGGGGTTGCTCCACAGTCCACTTTGTTATCAGAGAAGTACCAGGAGTAACCCGCATGGTACACCGTCCAACGAAGTGGGCCACTTCCCTGTGCGTTTCTTAGCTTAGCGCCCGGCTGAACTGCCGTACGCTAATAAGCCCCTCCCCCTCCCCCCTCCCCCCACGTCAAGACATGAAGTCAGCCAATCCATATTTGACCAGAGTGGTGGACTATGGTATAATCCTCCTCTCCTTGAGAAGAGATCTATGCCCAGTGGAACATTCAAAGAAGCTGAATAATTATTTTATTAATTGTAAAATCACATGAGATTTCTCATATAGAATATACGAAATGCTAGTCATAAGTAGAAGGTAATTTATATATAATAGAAGAGCTAATATATCTGCTTAAAATCACTGAAATATGTATGTCATGATTATAATATTATATTATCCATTATCCCCGTTCTCATGGACGTGAAGGCGGGCCGCATACATTGACTATGTATTGTTTGCAGAATCGTATTATCTACCTACTACCTTGATTCCCCATATAAATTTTCATCCCCATTTTCACCCCCTTAAGGAATGATTTCCGGAATAAAAAATATCCTATGTCCTTTTCAGGGTCTCAAAATATCTTCTTATCAAATTTCATCTAAATCGGTCCGGTAGTTTTTGAGTTTATTCGTTATAAACATACAAAAATACAAATCTTTCCTCTTTATATACGAGTAGTGTAGAATTATAGTGTAGAAGTGTAAATTTAGATTATCATTTAAAGTATGTAAAGTGATGTGACATAGCTTTTAAGGTAAATTAGTAAGACGATACTTTTAAAAGTATAGTTTTTTAAATGAGTAAGAGAAAGAGTTAAATGAACACTACAGTTTTAGTCCGTACCCCTTTTAAGTTTTGTTTTATTTCGTCATGATATTATTTAATTTTAAAATTTTTGAAAGATTATAATCTCGCGATCTTCATTGGAAAATTAAAGCATCGTATGAAGTTTTATAAGGAAGGCTAGGCGAGCCCTCATTGCTACTATTCTGAGCTTTGAGAGCAGTTATGCATCAAGTTTGGATGCGCTCTCTTTATGTGGGATGCTGGAATTTTTGGTGTATGCCAGTTTCCCGATTTGTCTCTTGATTCTTTCGCTTTAAACTAACTTTAATCTTTATGTCTGTTTCTACCAATGTCCATTCCTACATTTTAGGAATTTCTTAAACGTTTTAAAGCAGTACATAATCAGAAGAAGAGAACACCTTAGAGAACACCTTATAGGCGTATAGCTACAAATAAGAGCACGAATTTCGGTCTTCTAATATAAAGTATCAATAAAAAAATGTTTCATATGTTTGTAGATATTATCATTTTAATTAAGGAATTACAATACAAATTAATTAAAGTGTCGCCTAAAATAAATAGGTAAAAATGAGTATAGTGATGTTTATTTGCTGTTGTAAATAAATGTCTGCTGAAAGGAAATTGTTATTCTTTAATGAATATTGCAAGCCAAGGATGCCGATAAATCAACTTGCTACGTTAGAAGAAAGCTGAGCTATCAAACTTAATAATGTTTTATCGTGGCCTGCAAACGTCTCATTATAAAAAAGATGTTGTGCCAAGTTTTTTAATTATCTCTATCATTATTGTATTTAACTACCGATTTACCCTTACTATGCTTGGGTGCATCCCTGGATATGCGGATTTTGTTCACAATTTCATGGGTTTTAATTTTTTTACGCGGAACCCTAATGGTTATTCTAAAATAAAAGTAGCCTAAGTTACTCCTCATAACATCGGATATCTGTCTGTGAAAGTTCCGTCAAAATCGGTCCAACCGTTTCGGAGATTAGTCGGAATAAACAGACAGACAGACAAAAATTTTAAATATATTTCTTTTATAAGTACCGCATGTATGTACATATATACATATGTACCGTATATACTTGCATATGCATTTAGTAAAAAGTTGTTATTTTGACATTACAAACAGACACTTCAATTTTATTTATCTGTACAGATATGCATATAGCATAAACTAGACTTGCTCCTGCCTCTTGCTACGTGCTTTCTCATTTGAATCCTCTTGGAAAATACTATATTTCAGAATTAAAATTTTGTACTAAACATGATTTTTTTTATTATAAAAAAACACCTGAGAACCAGGATAAAATTATCCTATTTGTAAGCTCAGGACATTGTTTAGTTTAGGCAAGTCTAGTTTATGCTATATGCATATCTGTACAGATAAATAAAATTGATATGTCTGTTTGTAATGCCAAAATAACCGCTTTATACTAAACTAAATGCATATGAAATTATATACGGTACTTATAAAAAAACACAATTTTTTAAAATTTTGTCTGTCTGTCTGTTTGTTCCGGCTAATCTCCGAAACGGCTGGGCCAATTTTAACGAGACTTTCACTGGCAGATAGCTGATAATATAAGGAGTAACTTAGACTATTTTTATTTTAGGAAAAGAATTAGAGTTTCGCTCAAAAAATTTAAAACGTACCTAGGGACGAATCCGAGCGAAGCGAGGGTAAGCCGCTAGTCTTTAATAAATAAACATAACATTTGAAAAAGGTTTACTTACAATTGCGGGTTATCATAATTAATTTTGTATATTTTGTGCGAAATAGCTCGCAAAGAAGATATTTTATATCTTATCAGTTTATATATTATATATATCTATATGTTATCGTCGCGTTAATCCATTCAAACAAACGTCTACTTTCAATATGGAGTGTATTAAGACGCTACTAGTTCTATGTGTGTTAACCACAGTGAGTGCTGAGTTATATGAGTTAAATATTGTGCATTACAATGACTTTCATGCAAGGTAAAGTTTCAAATTATATACAATTAGCTGACCCAAATTTCAATAAAGTTTACGATGTTTTAGTTTATACGAAAGTCCTACAGACGGCTCGATCTACGAATACATATTCTTGTATGCTTCAAAATAATGAAGGCTTTTCTTAAAACAACCTTTATAATATGACATGTATCACGTAAGAGTTCATTGGATATTCCAAAGTGTCTCAAACACTGTGTACCGAAAAACAATATTTCCACACTTTAGTAAGCATGCTTGAAATTTGCATGCAGAATTTCTAAGTTACAAAGCACTTACATAATATTATTTATTATTTATTTTCAAATAAAAGTTTATTCAACAAAAATGGAGTTAATTGAAAATATGCAGTAATTACTTAACGGCTTTTCCGATTTTGATGATTTATATATCGTAGGATTCATCTTCCCGAATCATAGAGTACCTATATACATTATATTAAAAAAAATAGCAAATTTTAGCCTCCAATTTGTGTTTCTAATATTTTTTTAACCAAAAAGGTACACCATAGGCATACAATATGTAAGCAAAATTAGCTTAAAATAATTATTCAATCATTAATCAATGAAAATTTCTCGAAATAAATATGGACAGTCCCATTGAGAATCCATTAAAATAGCATACATACATAATATGTTGTCCCATAATAATCTATACTAATATTATAAAGCTGAAGAGTTTATTTGTTTGTTCGTTTGGTTGAACGCGCTAATCTCAGGAACTACTAATCTGATTAGAAAAATTCTTTTTGCATTAGATAGCCCGTTAACTGAGAAAGGCTAAAGGCTATATATTGTCTCGAAAAAATGTACGGATCCCGTGGGATAAATTTGTTTTTGTCTAAGGACAAATCCGAAGCGAAGTGAGGGTGAGTCGCTAATTGTTAATATTTTAACATATTGGCGAAGTAAATTATGCCCAACTTTCACTCCTAAAAGCCATTAAACAAAAGAATTGAATTGAATTGAAGTAATTAAAATTCAGTTTTATTATTTTGTACAGTGGCTTCTAAAATTAAAATGAGTAGAAGAAAACTAATAACTACGCTCGGTATCAATAGCATTATCAGGTACAGAATTACAGAATAGTAGTTCTAATCTAGGGCATAAATAGGTACTTTTCAACATTAATTTAATTTTAATTTATCGTATTATAAAAATTGTCTTGGTAAATACTTTTTTAAAGTATCACTAAAGTAATGTACTGATATTTAGCTATACATACGAGTACCTATAATATTTTTTTTTTGAAAAAACTTATTGAAATAGTCATTATTATCGATACAGAAGCCGAATCTATAGTTTTTTAGAATTTTTGTGTGTGTGTCTGTCCGTCAGTCTGTCTCAGACTGCATCACGAGAAAACCACTGGACAGATTTTGATGAAATTTGGAATGATGTTAGTTGGTTATCCGGGTCAACATATAGAATACTTTTTATTGCGGGACAATATCTCATCTCTGAGAAATCTATACTAAACTTTAAATCGCAACTAAGAACGAACCCGAGCGGAGCGAGGGTGAGTCACTAGTCTTCTATTTAATAGTAACATACGATTACCCTAACTAAAAGGGGTAAACGGATAATGACGTTCCAACCTACTAACAGAAAGATAACCTAGTGTTATAATGTATACCTATTTGCTGATGTTTGTTAACATTTCCTTACGAAAATAACTATTTAATTCTCATGAAGCCGCTAATTAAATGTACGCTCCCTAAGGCACTGTAGCTAATACATATTTACTTTTAGACTAAAAATACACGAGACTCAAAGTTAATTTTAAAGTAATTATTCTATTTTTATGGGTTTTATTTAATATTATTATAGTATAGATTATGAGACAACATATTATGTATGTATGTTATATTAATGGATTGTCAATGGGACTGTCCGTAGTTATTTCGAGAAATGTTCAATGTTTAATGATTGTATAATTAATTTTAAGGTAATTTTGTTTACATGTATGCCTATGGTGTACCTTTTTGGTTAAAAAAATATTAGAAACACAAATTAGCGGCTAAAATTCGCTATTTTGGTTTTTAATATAATGTATATAGGTATTCTATGATTCGGAAAGATAAATCTTACGATATATAAATCATCAAAATCGGAGAAGCCGTTAAGTAATTGCTCCGGAAGTGGGATCGGACATACGAGTCAAACACGTAACCCTAATTTGGGTTTCGCCGCAGATGGGTAAAAAATAGTTATTATTTACAAAATTCTTATTCGTACTAGTCTAAATGATATTCTAGTTTGACATAAGTCCTAACAAATTCTATCTATATCTATATTAACTATATCTATATTAAGCCGAGGCAAAAAAAAACGTGTGTGTGTACTTATGTACGCACATAAGAAGTTATACTTCTTTGGCGTAACAGAACAAAAATAGCTAAAGATTTCATTCCGTATGTCACAACTCTCTGTTTGAAAAAGGAATGCAACTAACTTCATCATGTCGCTTTCAGCTAACTCCATCATGTTGCTATTTGGCTGTCGGTGTGCGCGCGCATCGTAAAAATTTTACTTTCATTTTTTTCAAACGTGCCAAAAGAAGTATAACTTTAGAAACTAGAATGTCGATTAAATATTACAATCTTAACTACTGAAGTTATATTATAAACTTAATCTTAATTTTGGTCATATATATGTAGATCAAGATATGACGTATCAATACTTAACTTATAATTGGATCATACCTTATGTGTGTCGATTATTATAATCTTGTAAAAGATAATCTTTGAAAATTATTAGTGGCTTATCAATTTTATCTGCTTATCATAACCAGCCCTCTAACATACATGTATATGTTAGACTAGCAGAACCCGCGGCTTCGCCCGCGATCAAACTTTATTACTTGCAAAAATAAGGAAAACAAATTTTATTTTAGCCATCTTAACTCAAAATATCTAGTATCTTAAAAGATGCTACGCGTATATTTAGCAATCTCCAACTACCTGTATTTTTTGCACATTTTTCTACTCTCCATCTCTCCAAAGTTAGAGAAAGAGAATACAATGATACAATCGCATACAATGTTTACGATTTTAGAGTCATGTCACTCAGTTAATATGGGTTTTTTTAACTAACATACTAACAGGCTAACATCTACGTTATTTTTAAAGACCCAGTGCTATGTACACCTGAAGCTTACAGTCTTTGTCCTTTTTTTTAAGTTACATATATAAATTGCCATTCTTATTTTGCTGTAGCTGCTGTGGCCAGCCGAAAAGTTGCACATAATTTTCCTTTGGATTCGGAATAATTTCTGTTCTCTACTTTATATCCCATACAGTAAGTGTGCACTTACGGAGAACTTGAGTCATGTTACTCTATTTAAATATATTCAACAACTCCAACTTAACCGTCCAGTTTTACCCACTTAGGGGCTGAATTTAAAAAAAAAAAAACTACAATCCATGTTTATTTAATTGTATTGAAGAGCATTAATACCAAGTTTCATGTAATTCTGATCATAAACAACTTTTTCCTCATATAAACAGCACAATCCCCTTTTACCCTTTCAAGGGATGAATTTCGAAATAAAAAATTATATTTGTATTGTTTTAGTTGTCATTTTAAAGGTAAATACCATTTTTCGTGCATTAATTACAGAGTTTCATACAAACTTTCATCCCCTATTTGACAGCCTTATACGATGAATTTCAAAATTTTTTTAAATATGTATTATTTTAATTGTATTGAAGAGCATTAATACCAAGTTTCAAGTAATTCTGATCATAAATAATTGTTTGGCCATATAAACTTTATCACACCCTTTTACCCTCTTAAGGGATGAATTTCGAAAAAAATATAATACATATATTTCTAATTTTTCATCTAAAAGCTAAATACCACTTTCTGTGCATTTCCCGTTAAGAATAACAGAGTTTCATACAATCTTATATCACCCATTTTACCCCTTTAGGGGATGAATTTTGAAAAATCCTTTCTTAGCGGATGCCTACATTGTATAAGGAATACGTCCTCCAAATTTCACGTTTCTACGACCAGCGGTTTAGGCTGTGCGTTGATCGATCAGTCAGTCAGGACAAAGCATTTTATGTATATATAGATTAACAAATATTAGAAACGATATACATCTTATAAATATGTCAGGTTAATTCTCTGGGTAGAGTTATCTTGTTTCTTAAATTGTAATTGATTAATTATTGGGAAAGGGACGGATCCTATAGTGGGACAATATATGAGTTGAGAGACACATTGGCCCCGTCCCATGTCAGGGGACTGCGTCTAATATCCCCCACATTTCCCCCCATAGGCGCAGTCCCCTGACATGGACTGCGGTGGAAAAGTCGAAACTACTTAAGTTGCGTAAATAGTAAATACGCCTCCCTCAGTCAAAATTATACATATATTTGCTGTTGGTACTCTTGGCCTTTGAAGTCAAAATGCTAAATACTTTGTGATACTTTTAGGAACTTTCGGCTTATCAAAAAGGACAGTATACCATTTTAATAGTAGCACAATCTCCTAAATGAATTTGGATGCCGTTTTTGCTATTATGATATTATTTCTTTTCTTAACACTTATAAGAACTATTAGTAAGGCGAGAAAACAGAAAAGCGCTATTTGATGCTTTAGCGACGTACACTGTTCAAAAATATAGAAATTAATATATTATGGCAAACATCTCTACCGTCTAATAGTTATACTAAAATATCTGCTATATTATATTAGACTAGCGACTCACCCTCCCTCCACTCGGGTTAGTCCCTACTTACGTTTTAACGTTTAGTATAGATTTCTCTGAAATTAGATATTTTCCTGCAGTAAAAAGTATCCTATATGTTGACTCAGATATCCAGCTATCATCATACAAAATTTCATCAAAATCCCTCCAGTGGTTTTTCCGTGATGCGGTCACAGACGTACAAACTGACAAACAGACAGACAAAAATTTTATAAACTATAGATTCGGTCTCTGTATCGATAATAAAGTCTATTTTTATTTTCTTTCTATTCCCTTCTATTCTCTATTAAATCTATTTTCCAAAAAATATTGAATGTACAGATTAGGCTTAGCTACAATTTTATTATATGTATAGATATATACTTTTATATATTAGCAGATATAATTGTATTTAGATTTTATAGTGAGTTACTAAGTCATAAAAATATACTAAACTATTTGAACTACTAATCTTCAATGATATAAGCATAAACCCATTATTTTATTATCATAGTATACAATACAATCCTTTACATTATGCCATTTGGTTATAATATATTTTAGGGCACGCTAAGTCGCAGACAAGAACTAGATAAGTGAGAAAAGTTTTTTTTTAATTCCAGATTTGTAGAAACCAGCTTGTCAGGTGGAGTTTGTAATCCTTCTGTAGCACCATGTATTGGAGGATTCGCTCGTTTAGCAACTCTTATACGCGAGGCCCTGGTTAAAGAACCGGAATCTTTAGTTTTAAATGGTGGCGACTCATTCCAAGGTACCATCTGGTATAACTTACTAGGATGGAACGTAACTCAGGACTTTATGAATATGGTGCATCATGATGCTCATGTAAGTATTGAAAGCTAACAACTATTGTAAGGTTGCATTTTTATATATTATAAGCGTTTTAATATAAAAATTATATATTTGGTTAATTTGTAATGATTCATGTATAAAGCATTTATTTATGTGGCCTTGGCCGATAGGAATTTATTAAAAAAAAACGCGGATACTCATTTGTTTCCCGCGCTTTTTTTAACAAAGATTTTTAAAGAATCACGTTGATGTTCCAAAAGTACTGAATAAGGAAGAAAGGAATTTCTCGAAGTTTTATAAGTGTCGTCCTACGCTATATTTTTTTTTGTCAAAACTATGTTTACAGGAGCTAGCCCCTGTTTAATTAATTATCTTACGTTTTGTTTCTTTTATATAAAAATGTTTTAATATTTATGAATAGATTAAAAATAACTTGATTGTCATACACATAACACATCCTATCGCTTACCCTTTTGAAATATTTTCTATCAACATAAACAAAATTAAAAGAAGTAAAAAATATCACGTTGGGTAGACGTATAGACAAATGTAGTTATTTATTTTATAAAAAAGTACTAAAATATACTGTTGCGTAGGCGCGGGCGTAGACCGTATTTACAAATTTAACACGTCTGATGCATGCTTCAAAATAATGGTCAAGAAAGCTATCCATTGATTATAAGGAAAATTTATGTGAAAGTGCCATGACCAGAAAAAACTCTTTACAAAGATTTTTTCCCTTCTTCTCTTCTTCTTCTTTTAGATTTTGGTTTTATTTTCCTAGAATGTACTTTTTATATACAAGTAGAGTGGCAGTATGTTGAGAGATTAAATGAGATCAAAATTTAGTGAAGATTGAGAGTGGTTGCAAAGTGAAAAGTGAAGTAATTTGAAAATATTGTTGGAATATGATCCTTTGTGACTGAAATATGCCTGTTTTCTGTAGTGTGTACATATTGTGATTATTCTTGAACTTTTATAATTCTAATTTCTAATGAAAATAACAAAAAACTTGTATTGCAAGTGAACAGCTTTAATTTTCCAACCCAGAACCCGATCTCGTAACAATAGTATAATAAAATAAATAAATAATATTATACTTTGTTCAAATAAACAGTTTTGAATTGTCAATTTAACATTATAATATAATGTAACATACATTTCTAATATTTCCAATAAATTATCATAGCACTGCTATTGTATAAAATTGTGTATAAATATATACAAAAAATTGACTTGTCTATGTATGTTCCCTATGGACTCCAAAACGGCTGGAGCGATTTTGATGAAATCTTCAGATTAGCCCAGCAAATGATCCTGTGAAGTTTGGTAGCGTAATTTATAATAGGCATATAAGAAAGTTTTTAAAAGGCACTGTCTCGCAACTAAAAAAATAACAACATAATAATTTATTTTCGTGGATAGTAAAAAAATTTATGGGATAATGCACGTAGCACTTTCTAGTCCTTTCATTCTCAAATTCCGATGGGATCTTAATTCTACACGACCGGTGAGAGATCAGCCGCAGTACCGACGGCTTGGCACTCCGAGGCACTGGAGTGAAGTGCCTTCAACTTCCTTACTCCAGGCTGTTACTTTGACTTTCTTAAGAGAAAGACTCAATAACTAAATAAAGCCCGACTCGGGACTCAAACCTAGGACCTTCGGAGGTGCAGTCATACAAGATAGCCACTACACCACCGAGTCTGTACAATCATAATATTAGATTAGTAATTGAAATTCATTCTCTAACAGGTTCTAGGTAACCATGAGTTTGACAATGGCATTGATGGTGTAGTTCCATATCTTCAAAACTTGAAATCTCCAGTGGTCACTGCTAACATTATTGATGATGAGGAGCCATCCATACAAGGTTTATACAAACCCAGCATTATTGTTACAAAAAAAGGCCGACGAATAGGAATTATTGGTGTAATAATAGCTAGTACTAATGTAAGTTTTTTTCATGAAAATAGATTTAAGATTATTTTCATCATGATTACTACTTGTTTATACAATGAAAGAAAACACCGAGAGGAAACTTTCATGTCACAGAGAAGCTATATAAATTTTCAAAAACATATGAAGTCCGCTAATCTACATTAGGCGCTCGGAGAAGCTAGTGTTCAGAATTGGAACGTTAAAATTAATTATTCTAAAAAGTAATTAAAATATATTTTTACCATTTTCATAAAACTCGAATATACTATCTTTTCATATATTTTCGTTTGATGCAATTGACAAATACGTATGTGTATTAAGTTATAGTAAAAGAACAGTTATATTACTAGAACTAGCGACTCACCCTCGCTCCGCTCGTTTTCGTCCCTATTTACGTTTTAATGTTTAGTATAGATTTTTCGGAGATGAGATATTTTCCCGTAGTAAAATTATCCTATATGTTGACCCGGATAACCAACTATCATCATACCTCAAAATCCCTCCAGTGAATTTTCGGTGATACGGTCACAGACAGGCAGACAGACAAAAATTCTAAAAACTATAGATTCGGCCTCTGTATTGATAATAATGAATATTTCAAGAAGATTTTCCAAAAAATATTTAATGTACAGATTCAACTCAGTTAACATTTTATTATATGTGTAGATTTCATTAAATATGATTATCTTTTATCACATTTTGTCGACCACGCCAATTAATTAGTTAAAACGTTAATGTTAAACTTATAATTACATATTATATTATTAAAGTAAAAAAATATCATTCTTGTATCAAATATAAGTAATTAAAATATTTATAGGAACTAGCGTCTACAGGAAAACTTAAGTTTACCGATGAAGTAGAAACTGTTAAAAGGGAAGCTGAAAAATTGAACGAGCAAGGAGTAGACATTATTGTAGTTTTATCTCATTGTGGACTAGATATTGATAGGTGAGTATAGTCTTAGCATTAGGATAAGAATCGCCCCCCCCTCCCCCCTCCCCCCACTAATATGTATTCACCTTGTCATGATGGGGGGCTCATTGGCGCCCAGCAATCCAGATGGGCGTAAAGCCAAGAAACACACTATGAGGCGACCCATTTCGGTGAGCGGTGTACCATGCAGAATGCTTCTGGTACTTCTGTGATGGCAGAGTGGACTGTAGGAGCCACCACTTAGTTATTGTGGTCTACTTCAGACGATTTGCCATTGGGACGTCGTAGTTGAGTGCGTAAGCGATCCTGCGACGTCCCATTAAGACGGACGATTTAAAAAAATGGATAACAATATTCCACACGAACATAATTTGTTCAGTAATTATTTGTGCATGAATTTAGCATATGCTATATCTACTTAAGTTTATTTTTAGTTTAATTTTATATTTTCTTGTGAACTTATGGGATATTTTATTTATTATAAAAAAGTAAGTAGGACAATCAAAAAATACCGGTAGTGAAGGAGAAAAAATATGAGTCTTAGGCCAGATATCATTGTATAATTATTGGAATCTTTTGTTAAAAAATATCTTAACTTATTTTTTTATGTATTTTTTTTTGAACAATAATTATAATTTACAGAGAAATAGCATTGCACGCTGGTCCATACATAGACATAGTTGTAGGTGGACACAGCCACTCTCTTCTAATCAATTCGGATCCTCCGGAAGGAATACCTTTCAGATCCCGAGGCCCGTACCCAACTGTAGTGCAGCAAGAAAATAGATCAGTGAGTAAAGAGTGCCAATATTTTGAATAACTATAAAAAATGAATAACTACAAAAAAATATATATTTCGAGATAAGTTTTGAACAAATTCGATAAATTATTTATTTACGGTAATTATTTACAACTTTCACGTTTGGCTCAGTTTATAGTGACCCTACTTGCTGTGCCAGCGGTCGCGGTTTCGAGTCCCGCTGGGGGCATTCATTTGTATGACGAGTATGATTGCTTGTACTCCAGTCATGGGTGTTTATATTTATAATATCTATGTATTTAAAGTTATATATGTGTAGTGTATCAACTATCTGGTTTCCATAACACAAGCCTCGTAGTTTACCATGGAACTAGATGGTGCTGTGTGTTAATGTCCCAACATATTTATATATTATTTATTTATTTATTTTAGAGCTTAGACTCAAATTATGTTATTTTTTTTATTAGGAAAATTCATAATATACGTATTTTATGTATATTTATTATACAAATATTTTTACTGTTATTAGGTACTAATAGTGCAAGCTGCCGCTCACACAGCATTTTTGGGAGAAATAAAACTATACTTCAATGACCAGGGTGATTTAATAAGCTGGGAAGGACATCCCCAGTTCGTTGGAAATAATGTAGTACCAGGTAATGTTATATTTATAAGAAAATATTAAGTGAGAAATGACGATGGCCAATCTAACAAAGATAAATTATCCATCATGGAGCTGGTGCTATTTATGTTGATTCATTATTTCTTTCCACCCCAGTGCGTCCCAGTAGCCTAGCAGGCTGTCGGTAGCTATGATACTGATAAGCGCTGGAATTATACATAAATAAACTACGCAAGCAAAGCCACGGGAAAAAACTAGTTGATGATATAATATTAATATTTTCTTAGATTTACGCAATCAAAAATTTTAATCATTCGGTTTTTAATTTCATTTTAGCTTTCCGACGTTTCAAATGCTTTACAGTAATCATCTTTTAGAAATAATTCTGTAAAAAATGTTTTAATTAACATAATATTAACAATTAGATGTAAAATTAATAATAATGGCGTTCTCTTCTTAATATAAAAAATATGTGTTTAATGCCTCTACCGAATACGAGAATAGATACATATTATGTCATTTGACTAAGTAATAATTAAATTTCTAAGGCGTATTAGCTAGGAGTTGAACAACTGTATAATTTAAGGGTTATTCAAGTGGTACTCGAACTTAGGATATTCGTAATCCGTATACTCATAGGCTTTATAATACTAGTCGTTAATTCAACGAGGCAGTCGATCTTAGGAATATTGAATGTAAAAGTTGAGTATAAAGCTCATAATATTAAGTATCTACTTAATACAACTTTTTAACTGTGTTTATGATTTTTTTCATTTATATTGGCTTAAAATAATTAAAAAAATATAACATTTACGTAATTTAATACTAAATATCAATAAAATAAAAAAAATGAACGAAGATTTATAAAATCAAATAACTTCTACAATATTTAGAAAGTTCCTTTTAATAATTTGATATTTGATTCCTTGAAAACTTGTTTTAAATTGAAAAAAATAGTAATTTAAAATGGTAAATATTTTAGCTCCGGATGTTCTTCAAAAAATTGACGAGTACTTGCCAATTATAAATGAAAGAGCAAATGAATTAGTGGGTGTCTCTAAAGTATACTTGGAGTCTAGCTGCGCCTGCAAAGAGTGTAATCTTGGAAGCTTTATTTGTGATGCCTTTATTGACGCCGTAAGTAAAAATTATATATTTTTTTTTCATTGTATTCCAAATGTGTATTCAGCCCTTTTTAACGTCCCACTGCTGGGCACTGGCCTCCCTTCTGTACGAGGAGGATCAGGCCATAGTCCACCACGCTGGCCAAGTGCGGGTTGGCGGACTTCACATGTCTTTCGAAAACTTACTAAGTTCTCTCAGATATGCAGGTATCCTCACGATGTTTTCCTTCACCGTAAGGCAAGTAGTAATCATGTTTGAAATGATTCGCACATGAAAATATCAGAGGTTCGAGACCCGGGATTTGAACCCGCTTCACTCGGTTTCCCAAGTAAGCGCGTTACCATTGGGCTACTACTGCCCTTCCAAATATTCAATGAAATTTCATGAAACACATTATTTAACTTTTGAATTCATTCATTCAAATTCAACTTCTAAAGCGGTAGTTCAACTTAAAACGAGATAAATAGATTGCAGTTTTAAATATTGGAAAGTAGAATATTACCCATTAATTTTGTAAAACACCCTTTTTTTGAAAAGCTTTTATATAGCTTCTAGTAAATAATTTATTTTTTGCTTATTGTGAACGTTATGTAGCATAAATTGTTTTAAGATATGTATGTTTTTCCTCCTCAGGCCATCGATAGAGCTGTGGCCAATCAATGGGGCTACGCCCATATATGTATCATAAATCAAGGCGGCATCAGAACCTCCATAGAACCAGGAAGTAAATATTATTATCTTACTATCTAATCTTATAATCTATACATATAATAAAATTGTAAATAAGCCGAATCTGTACAATAAATATTTTTTGAATTTTTTTATTGAAATAGGACATTATTATCGATAGAGGCCAAATCTATAGTTTGTAGAATTTTTGTCTGTCTGTCTGTATGTTACCGCATCACAGAAAAACTACTCGAGGGATTTTGATGAAATTTAATATGATGATAGCTGGTTCTCCGGGTCAACATATAGGATACTTTTTACTGCGGGAAATATCTCATCTCTGAAAAATCTATACTAAACGTTATAACGTACGTAGGGACGAACCCCAGGGGGAGCGAGAGTAAGTCGCTAGTTAATTATAGTATCAATCTGACAGCTTACTTCTTGTACTGGCTTCGCTCTGGTGCATTCCTAAGAATTAATAGTTAAAAAAAAGCATAAAAGACAAACGAGCAAAGAAATCTTCTTAATTTTTTGGCCAGGAATCTTCGGGGAAGTACGCAGTACAACTCGCCATAATTTCATCTCAATCGTTTTAGGAAGGCATAAAGGACAGGCATATAACAAAGATAATTTTTATTTATATTGATGTACAAACATACAAAAAAAACATTCATTTTTATTTATATAGGTTTTCTATAAATAATAAAGTATTGGCCAAATATATACATATATGTATTTTACAGATGTAACATTCGAAAGTGTACTACTAACTACTCCATTTGAGAATAGAGTAGAAGTTTTTGATTTGCAAGGGAAATATATATTGGAAACGCTGGAATACGCTGTGGCTAACGTCCCATGGCCTGGCGCTAGGATGGTACAAGTTTCAGGTAAGCACTTAAAAGCTCTTATAATTAAGCTCTTTCTTAGATTTAGACTGAATATTAGACATGTTAAATTAAATTTATTTATCGTATTTTTTTTCGAGTTAATTTAATTCTTGATACAACTTTTTGTGATAAAAAATAGCAAAATGATTCAAGTCTTCTTTATAAAAAAATATATTGGAAGATACATAATGCCAGAGCCATTTTTATTTTCTTCCAAATTTTTGTACAATTTTGTGAACACTAAACACTGTTTGTTATAATTAATTTGACTGTCGCTTAGTGGCTCTCTTTAATATCCATATTATATTGAATTTTTTACGTGTTATTAATATAATTAAATCTCTCTCGCTTTACTTCTATAAGCCTTAATTATAGAAATTGGGTACTTTTTTTGTCATAATTCTCGTTCAAGTCATTTTATAAAACATCGTCTTACGAGCATACAACAAAATATACATATGTACATAAACTAGTCATAAAAGAAAGTCGAAAAACATAATTCTTCTAACACAATCATTTGATAGCCCATTAATAAACCTATACATTTAATAAAATTCTGAGTCGAATCTGTACATTAAATATTTTTTGGAAAATCTTATCGAAATAGCCATTATTATCGATGCAGAGGCTGAATTTATAGTTTTTAGAACTTTTATCTGTCTGTCTGTTTGGGAATGCATCACGAGAAAACTACTGAACAGATTTTGATGAAATTTGATATTATAATAGCTGATTATGTTGATCCAACAAATATGATCCTTTTTTCTGCGGGAAAATATCTCATCTTTGAGAAATCTATACTAAACGTTAAAACGTAACTAGCGACGAACCCAAGCAAAGCTAGTGTTAATATAAGTAATATACTTGTCTTATATTTTATTTCATTTGCCTGTTACCAATGAAAAGTTTATCTTCAAGGAGCTATAGACATAGCCATACAGCAGTACAAGTACTTGTAGTCTTATAAACTATTTTGCTAATGGTGACACATTATACACCTAGTACGCCAACTCGAAAACTACTAGCAAGTTTGCAAGTTTGTAATCTTATTCGTCGCTTCTCGTCTCTCGTCTTCTGTTACGGCCAATTTGTTAAACACCCTTAGATATTTCAGGTTTTATGTGTACATTTTTATTTATATTTTGATATTGAATTAATGTTAAATAGTTATCGGCTTGAACTTTTAAACGAGTTTATCACAGTTACTTTTATTTATGGTAAAAAAAGACCTATAAAGTGCTATATGGTGTCATATTTTAAATGTATAATGTGTATGTAGGTATGTATGTATCAATGTATATGTCAATATATATGTGCACGTATCTATATATTTGTTTGTCTGTGTATGTATTCATTTATAGATTTCCTTAAGATTGTTTGCACCCCTTCCTTCTCTCTCTTTTTTTCTCTACCCAAAGGTTGTCTAGAATAGATCGCCCACTAGAGATAAGGCCGTCTGTTGTACTATTTCTTGTTAATCTGTTTCAACAGTGTAATGTAAAGTAATGATGTGCAATAAAAAATATTCGAATTATTTGGATTGGAAAAAATATGTAAAATTGAACAAAATTCAAAAAATTATTATGTTAAGAAGATAATTACTTTCTTCGGAAACAGTGGTAAGCTTTTGCTATGATGTGTCAACTACATAGAGCTAAGTCATATCGTAAAATTTAAAACGGCGTTTTTAAAGGGATATAAACGAGAAGTTTATAAAATTGACCGCGACATTGACAGGTGTGCGGGTTATGAGTATGAACTGAAAAAACCAATTTGACAATAGTTTTAAAGTTGGCGCGTATACGACACATATTCGTATGGTACCAAAAAGGTTAACTAGACACTAGTTGCTCTTAGATGTCACTTCCTATATATTATATTTATATACTATATGTATATTAAAAATACATATATAGTATATATTCCTATATTCTATATAATTATGTTTTTTTTTTGTCCCTTTATAAATCTTCTATATCTACCCTCAGTTAATAGATCCTATGAAAATAGACAGAAGTAGCAGTTTTCTAAATTCTATTTATATATTATCTATGTTTTCTTTAAATTTTCAATAATGAATATAATCGGATTTCGACTACTATACGAATTGAAATATCCCTTATATATATATATATATATATATATATATATATATATATATATATATATACTTTTCACGATCCTTACCATCTGCTTGTAACAAATCTGTATCTGGACACAGGATTGCGAGCAGTATTCGACGGAAATCGAACCATGAACAACAGAGTAGTCAGCGCTTCCATTCGCTGTATTGACTGCGATGTACCCCGCTATGAGCCTTTAGATCCGAATAAAATGTATAAAGTAATATCGCAAAGCTTTATTTCGGAAGGGGGTGATGGATTTACGGTAAGTTTTGTTCGAATCATTTTTGTTACTAAAATGATAAGTATTATCTATACTAATATTATAAAGAGAAAATTTTTTTTTGTTTGTTTGTACCAAATAAGCTAAGAAACTACTGAACCGATTTAGATGAAATTTTGTAAGAAGATAGTTTGAGACCCCAGGAAGGATGTAGGATAGTTTTTATCCTGGAAATCATACCTTAAGGGGGTGAAGATGGGAACAAGAGTTTGTATGGGGAAGCAACCTAGGGACGAACCCGAGCGAAGCGAGGGTGAGTCGCTAGTGTTATTATTATAAAGTACTACATATAACGAAATTATTTATATATTATCAAAATAAAAAAAAAAAAACAAATAGCTACGGGCTTGATTTGATAAAGCAATATTTGGTAAAGCAATGTTTTTATAAAAATTTGAATTTTAATAGCTGTTTAATTCATTATTAAATAAAAGAAAATAAACCGTTCATAGTTAATATTTATTATGTACATAATATAACATAACATATAATATGTACAAATGAGCCCATTATCTATTTATTCAATTTCTTTTGTGTTAAATTCTAATGATGTATGTATTTTTACATTTTATGAGAAAATGTCACTTTAACTAAACATTTTTCATCCCCAAAATTTCATTAAGCTTTTTATTTTGTTAATAAGCCAAGTTCCGGTTACATAATATATTATATTATTCATCAACAGACTACATTGTATGAATACGTCTCCGTCGTCTACATCGTTACGATTTTGCACAGTACAGTACTAAATGTATGTTACAGTAGCTACATGTTACTGGCAGAAATCGATTCTAGGGCAATGTAGTTTTGCCTAGTTTTTTCGATGGGTGATACGATAAGACTCTTAAACTTAGGATAAACTCGTTCTCATACTAGGCCTAGCAATTTTTGCTACGTCATGTAAGGACTTCTTTATCGGTAAATAAAAAATGGCCGATAACATAAATAAACATATATTACACTAAAATCAATATAAATACGAATGTTTTGAGTGTGAATTGATTTTTTACTTCTTCTCGCTTTAATGGCGCTGGATTCAAGTGCACTATGTATCTATTCCTAATAGAAATAGCGTATTCTGTATTATTATATACATAGGTTACTATAATTTGATTGACGTACCGAATGAACATACTTGTTTGAAATAATTCGCATATGGAAATATTAGAAATACGAGACCCGGTATTTGAACCCGCTCTACTCGGTTACAACTGAGCTACCATTACCTCTCTTAGTTTAATATATATATATATATATATATATATATATATATATATATATATATATATATAATTTACAATATTATATAATATTTACGCCCTACAAGTTCAACTATGTACTTATTCATCATAAGTACTTAATTAGTTAAAATTATTAACAATGATATAAAGCGTTATAATATCATAATTATCTCTTTATTATAGAAAAATAATGACTTGATTAATTCTATCCCCTATAGAATAATATTACATTAATAACTAAACCAATGTACCTAGGGACGAACAGAAGCTAAGCGAGCAGTGAGTCACTCGTATATTATACTAGCGGATCACCCTCGCTTCGTTCGGGTTCGTCGCTAGGTACGTCTTACTTACATATTTAAAATAGTTATTTGCTAGCGTTAGCCATATAAATTTTAATATTATTATTATTTTTTTAATTTTTCTGATGTTTTAATACTTATTATCCTATTCCGGACTAAGAGAAATCCAAAAAATCAAATATCATAAGAATTGGTCCAGCCGTTCTTGAGTTATAAATGGTGTAACTAACACTAATTTGTTTTTTAAACATAGATATAGAGTTCACGTCGGTTAACAACAAACGTGCACCTATTAATTAAATCAACCTTTATATTAAATAGCATAATTAAAACTACTAAATACATGATACGATCTTGATGAATTCTTAATATTATTTCAGGGTTGTCTTTTACCACCATTTATGACTTTATGAAACAATTATAATATAACTTTGGCGAGAAATACTATTAATATTGGAGTATTCTCCTGAGCTTAGTTATTAGCATAATATTGTATCCATAATTTAACCGATATTGCTTCAATGTTGACTTGATATAATGAAAATGTGGTAAAAACGAATATTTCTCGTCTGTGAATTGTGCATTCCTTCTTCTACGGCTTCATTTGCATTGTAATTATCTTTATTATAGCTTTTTTTTTTGCAAAATCAAGCTAAGTTCAAGTTTTCTTTGTGTTTATGTAAAGTTCTGACGAATTGCTAAGAAAAAGCTCTAAGTATGATGATAGCTTTCTTATAACGTTTTCCTCCATTTTTTATTCAGGTACATTATAAAAGTTTTAAAAGTTTTTATTTAGCTAAGTCCTAATCATTATGTTATCCATAAATAATGATAATAATAAAAATCGGTCAAGTGCGAGACGAATTCGCACACGAAGGGTTCCGGACCATCGTACGTGTACTTATTATTAATATGACTTTTAGTCTATGTATATAGTATATTAACTTCGATTACGTAAGAAAAATGTGTCTTATAATATTTTATTTTTTATTTATTTTTATTATTAGTTGTGTATGCGTAGAGCCTAGTAATATTAGACGATATTCAATATTATTTATTATTGGACATATTTTTATTTTAACGTTACTGCAGTATTGTACTAAAATGTAAATCGAATAGAATTTTATAAGTAAAATAAATTGCGATAAAATTCCGAATGACAAGTGAAATTCGTTTCCCAAATAGCCCATTTTATTCATGCAGCTCATGTGTGACACATAACCATAACTTCTGACCTGTATTGATAAGTTTGAAAAAAAAATAGATAAATTAATGCAGTACAATAATTATTTTTTTGATCATCTATACTAATCTATACTAATATTATAAAGCTGAAGAGTTTGTTTGTTTGTTTGTTTGGTTGAACGCGCTAATCTCAGGAGCTACTAATACGATTTGAAAAATTCTTTTTGCATTGGATAGCCCGTTAACTGAGGAAGGCTATAGGCTATATATCATCCCGGAAAAATGTATGGTTCCCGTGGGATAGATTTGTTTTTGTCTAGGGACGAACCCGAAGCGAAGCGAGGGTGAGTCGCTAGTAAGTAATATTTCTGCACAGTGCAAGCGTTAGCGTGTATTATAAAGCTTTTAATTCAATTATTTTAGCTGTAATTTCATTTTAAAACTTCAATGTACGTGTAAAATAAAATGAACCTCTCAAGTCTGAGATGAAGAAAGAATGCTTGCTTGACGAATTTCCCTTCGAAAATTAATGACATTGGTTTTTGGTTTAAGATAAAGAAAAATCAAATTAATGAAAAAGATAGGTAAATGGATAAGTGACTATTTGATTTTCATTTGATTACCAGCGACATATAATCGCTTCGCTCGGGTGCGTCCCTAGATACGTTTTAATTTTTTAGCGGATACCCTTACTTTTTCTAAAATGGATGTAACCTAAGTTACTCCTTATAATATCAGCTATCTGCCAATGAAAGTTCCGTCAAAATCAGTTCAGCCGTTTCGGAGATTAGCCGGAACAAACAGACAGACAGACAAAGATTTTAAAAACTGTGTTTTTCTTATAGGTAGATTTTCGAACGAGAAGAAGAAGAAGAACAACGTATTTAATTTCATATGCATTTTGTAAAAAGTTGTTATTTTGATATTACAAACAGGCACTTCAATTTCATTTATCTGTATAGATAATTAAACTTATTTGACCGATTCCAAAAGAGGAGGACTCAGTACTCAATTCGAATTGTGTATATTTTATGACATGTTTTCCAATTATTATTGTTAACTAATGTCGTATATTTTTTTTTCTTAATAGAAAAGTTACATAATACCATGGTTAATTTGAAAGAAAAACTTTCAAGAAGCAATTAGAAGTCCGTGTATTTATTTTTTATAAAGTGATCATTTAAATTTTTAGTTATACTACAACAAAATGATGTCCATGTATGTAAATGGTCGGGCCTTAATAATGAAGCCAGAAGGTGATCAAAGTAAACTTGGATTTCCAAACCACATGTTACATCAGTTACAAAATTTAATTAAAATATAATAAGTGAATTATATATAACACTATCGACTCACTCTCGCTTCGCTCGGGTATGTATAGGTCATAGCATATAATTAATTTCTGAATTTTATAGATTATCCTAAGATTAATATGTAAGAAGAAATAAAAAAAAACACATGTTTTTAGTTTAAATTAGTAATGATTTCGCTGACTCATAAAATATACAGTACATTTATGTGTGGAATGCATAGAGAGTAAATAAGTTAGTTACACGGTTCAGCTTGAACGCACGTACTCTTTTGACGAAATTTTTCACTGTTTTGCATAAATGTAACTAAATTTTGTTAATTCGGTGCTCAATTTGCTTTTTCAAGGCGTAAGCATTTTTATCTGTTACACTGTTAGACTGGTTAAAATCTATCTTTATAGTCAGAAATACTAAGAAAATATTTATTACTAGCGACTCACGCTCGCTTCGCTCGCGTTCGTCCCTAGGTACGTTTTCACGGTTAGCTATGTTTTTACATAAATAGTACCTTGCTACTCTAAAGGTATTCATTTATTTAAATTATATAGCGATTTACCCTCACTTTGCTTGGGTGCGAATGCCGTACGCGGATTTTGTTCACAAATTCATGGTTTTCATTTTTTTTCAGAACCCTGATACTTTTTCTAAAATAAAAGTAGCCTAAGTTACTCCTTATAACATCAGCTATCTACCAGTGAAAGTCCCGTCAATATCAGTCCAGCCGTTTCGGAGATTAGCCGGAACAAACAGACAGACAGACAGACAGACAAAAATTGTAAAAAATGTTGTTTTGGTGTATGTACCGTGTATACATCCATATGTATTTAATAAAAAGCGGTTATTTTAATATTACAAACAGACACTCCAATTTTATTTATCTGTATAGATGTATAGATGTACTCGTTACTCGTATTACTATATCTTTAAAAAATATAGCATATGTGTTACTCTAATGTATAAGCTAAATATGTTCAGTAGTTTTTGCATGAAAGTGTAACAAAGAGCCATCCATCCGTCTATCCATTTATCTATCCATACTCACAAAAATTCGCGTTTATAGTAGGTATTAATAGGATATTAATCCACTAAAATTTAATGAATTAACTATAATTACAAAAAAGTACCCAATTTCTAAATTATTAGAGAAAAGCGAGAGGATGTTGCTAGTTTGATAAAATAGTGCGATTTCTATCTATGCAATTTCAGGTCTCCGAGTAGTATACGATGGTTCAAAGCCATTAGGCCATCGAGTACTGAATGTTACAATACGTTGTATAGAATGTGACGTACCTAGATATTTACCACTGGAAACTGAACGATATTATAAAGTTGTATCTCAAGACTTTATTGCAAATGGCGGGGGAGGTTATACTGTAAGTTAAATAGATTTGTCGAACATAACGTTATAATTTGAATTATAACGTTTTTATATTTCTGCGTGCGACATTAAATACAATTACTTTTTAGTTATCGATCACTTAATGACACTTTATATGGTTATATTTAACTCCTCGCGGACCGCGAGCACACCGGTGTGCTAGATAACAATTGAATTCTCGGAAATTCGCACGGATTTCTTAGAATTTGTCCGGGAGGGATTAATATGGCATTTTTTTAATATATTACAAGCTTTTGTCCGCGACTCCGCTCGCTTTGCTTATGTATGTGTAACTATTCCGCTCTAAATGATCGCAGCGTGATATATATTATGCGATAATAGCCTATAAATTTACCAAATAAATCTATACTAATATTATAAATGTGAAAGTTTGTGAGTATGGATGTATGTTTGTTACTCTTTCACGCCAGAATGGCTGAACGGATCTGAATGAAATTTGGTACAGAGATAGATTATAGTCTGGAATAACACAAGGCTACTTTTTATCCCGGTAAAATATACGGTTCCCGTGGAATATGTTTGTTTTTGTTTTCCTAGAGGCGAACCCGAGCGAAGCGAGGGTGTGCCGCTAGTAAGTCATAAAATACAAAAATGATTTTTCAAATACGATTGGTAGTTCAAGAAATAGCGCGTTCAAATAAAAAAAAATCTAGTAATTAAGATTTTTTTTATGTTCATTTCTTTTTTAGCTTATTTAAATTAAATCCAATATTATAAGAAGTTTTGTTATAGAAAAATATTACTACGCACCATACAAATAAAAACTGACATTAATAAACTCTTGTATTCAACACAATTTTGCTCAAACCTAAAATTATGGTTTTCCCCATTTATACAAGGGTACCAAATGATTTAACCCTTAAATCTATTCAACAGCTAAATTCAATAGTCTGTACTTGTAGGTTTGCGGTCGCTGAGCGTTATTTCAATACGGAACACTACAGTAATGGGGTTAAAGAGGAACCAATCCCGAACCAAATTTACCGTCAAATATAACGTTAAAAGTAGGTTTTATATGGTTTTTTAATTTCAAGAGACTGTCCGAATTTTATTATTTCACATAGGTACATTATAGAGTTTTGGTAGAGATAAAAGTAAAAAAGTGGTTGCCAGAAAATTTATTGTCACGCTAACTTTTTATCGTTCACTAATTACGATGAAACGTTCTTTTTTAATTTAGAATAAAAAGTTTTTGGTTTAAAAAGTTCTATGTCAAATCTAATCGACTTAGTCGGATAAGTACATTTGAAAATAGTTGTTTTGGATTTGGCGTCGAATATATTAATTGTACTGTTTTTATATTGTAAATATATGTATATGTATATTGTGTATGTCAAAAGGGAATAAATAAAAGCTCTGATGTCTCGAAATAAAATTTCATACCCGCCATACCAAATAAATATGAGGCCATACCAAATATAAGGTCGTACCCACTATACCAAAATAAAATTTGGCTACGATTCCGCTCCTACAAGTCCAATTATCCCACAAAAAATCTCAAAATATTATTCAAATGTTTTTATAGCGTAAAGAAAAAACTGACACACATACACATACAAACTCTCCCATTTATTATATTATGGGTGTTTAATATTAATCAGTAGAGTATAATATTTGATGTATTTAATATTAAATAAATATCACTATAATTTATCAACATAAAGACAAATCTAAGAAAATAATATTTATTTATATTTAAGATATTTTCAGAGTTTATGGTAAACCTAGTTAAACTATTCCGGGTAGATGTTAACGGGTATTCGGTAGAATTTAATGAACCGATGTGTAGAAGCGATTCATGGAATCTACATTTCGGACACAATTTATGCTTTATTCAAGAGACGGAAAATTAACGTAACCACTGTTTGATATGTACCGATTGTATAAACACTGTTATATATTTTTACAGCTTTTTACTTTGTATATTTATTTCTTTTGTTCATTCATTTTAAAAGTAGCTTTTACGAATATTGAATTTGAATATATTAATACGTGAATAGAAAACTTTGTAATCTTTTTAAGCGTATTACGTTTACGGAGATGTATGAGCATTGCTATAGTTAGTATATGACTAATGGTTGCAGAAAGCTAAAATGTATTAAGAAACTATAGAAAGCGTAGTTTTTATAGATAATTTCTCTGCTTCTAATAGCTTAATGTAATGTTGGTGTTAGATAGCCTACATGAATTTTATAATATAATCTATATAATCTATACTAATATTATAAAGAGGTAAAGTTTGTGACTTTGTGAGTTTGTGGCCTTGTAGGGCGTCATCTCTGGATCTACTGAACCGATTTAGATGAAATTTGGTAAGAAGATATTTTGAGGCCCTGGGAAGGACATAGGATACTTTTTATTTTGGAAATCATCCCTTAAGGGGTTGAAAATGGGGATGAAAGTTTGTATGGGGAATCAGAGTAGGGACGAACGAAGTAAGGGTGAGTCGCTAATATGATATAAAGCTGAAGGATTTATTTACTAGTCTGCACGTGAACTTTACTGGATTCGAGTCCCGGGCCTGGCCAACTTTAGTTATTGAGTCTTTCTGTTTAGTAAGCCTCAACTCAGAGTTGAGAAGTTGGTGGTGTTCCACCCTCATGTCTCGGAGAGCACGTAAAGCCGTCGGTCCTGCGCCTTCACTCTCACAGGTCGTGTCGAGCAGTTATTCCACCGGACTATGAGAGTGACAGGAATAGAGAGTGCACGTTCTGTCTACTCGAACACTTGTGCACTATAATATCTCCTGCGCAGATGGCTAGTCTCAATGAGATGGGCCGCCGTGGCCGGAATCGATCGGGAGGACATTGTTATTATAAAAGAAAGTTACATGCTACTGATGTAACAATAACTTTGACAAAAGAATTTTAAACTTAATCAATTATACTCGTTTTTCAACCACGGGGCAATCACTAGTAGAAAATACCAAAAGAATCGCCCGTTCAATGGATATTTTACAGGTATTTTTCTAAGTAAAATTAACGTTGCTAGTGGGAATTTTCTACTGCAACCCCTATTTTATAGCTTGCATTGATCAGACATATATTTGACCGAGTCTGATTAAGACAAACGACCGCACTATCTTGAAACTTTTGGAAAACGTAAAAGTGTTGAAGAATCCCTAAGTTATCTCCCTATTCCGTACTGGAAACCGTGTGAAGCATATAAAGACCGTATAAATTGACAATAAAAAATTCCAGACAATAAATCTAAATATTTAGTTTAAAAAGTCCATTCTATATTTGGTGGTAGATTTATATACAAAGCTTAATATTAGGTTTCTGTATAACATAGTTTTTTTTGTCACAAATTGATTTGGATAAATAATTCTGGCCTGTCACAATCTAGTGTTACACCGGGAACTAGCGTTACCGCGTGACTCCTCTTGCACAATTTACATATATAAAATTACTGTGTTCCTTAGTATGACAGCTGGCTTCCATTAATAGGTATTATAATGCAAAAGAAGTTCTTAAATCGGACTGATAGTTAGAGAGATTAAAAAGCCCACTAACAAAAAAAATGGTATTTTATTGATTTTTTATATTATTAATCAATTTTTTTTTCAGATGATTTCTGAAAACCGCAAAAACGTGGAAGTCGTGGGCGTTGACAACGTTGTACTAATGAACTACTTAAGGCGCCAGTCTCCTATCATACAAGATTTGGATGGAAGAATTCAAATAAGCAATCCTTGTATAGCAAATGAAGTTGAATAAGAAAAGTAAAAGAATATTAAAATTGAAATGCAAACTTTTTTCTGTTTTTTACTATGAAAAAATAAAAAAAAATAAGTATATAATAACTTTTTTAGTAAAAACCTTTTTTTGACTTTGGGAAATGTATTTACGTATACCACCTGCGTACATACTAGTTATGTGGGACTCACTGACTAAAGAAGCTACTACCACCCACTATAACTCGACGGAACCTTTTCCTACTTAGTAATAAATGTATTTTTTTAAGTAAATGTTGATTCATCTGAAAAATAATACACAAATAAAAAAATTTCATCAATTAGTGTCCGTGACAATTGACTCTATTAATATTAAACTTATTATGTACCCTATTTAATATTAAAACAATAATATTTTTTAACATATAGTGTAGATTTCTCAGAAATGACATATTTATTTCCCACAGTAAAAAGTATCCTATGTGTTGAGCCAGATAACCAGATATCATCATACCAATTTCATCAAAATCTGTCCAGCGGTTTTCTCGTGATGCGGTCATAGACAGACAGACAGATAGACAGACAGGCAAAATTTTTAAAAACTATAGATTCAGCCTCTGTATCGATAATAATGACTATTTCAATAAGATTTTCCAGAAAATATTTAATGTACAGATTCGACTCAGAATTTTATTATACTCGTATGTATAGATTTATAGTTTTTAGGCTTTGCTAGCCAAAAGGTAAAAGAAAAACCCATACTTTACAACCCAACTTACGTCATATAAATATATCTAAAACATGCTACTGCATCAAAAACTACTAATCATCAGATTATTGCATCCAATAATGAAGTTTGAATACACATCGCAATGATTGGGAGATGATTACTTCCTACATGACATTAATGCTATAGGACAGTGATTTTGAAATTTACTAATTTTGCTATTTTAAATCATGTTATTTATATATTATAATTTTGGAGCAGTGGTAGCCCAGAGAAACACGCTCTCTTGAAAAACCAAATGAGTCTGTTTCGTTCGAGTCTTGTACTTCTGACATTTTCATATGAGAATCATTTTCTACATGATAATACACCACTTCCTATGAAGGAGAACATCGAAGAAACCGACATGCTGAAAGCTAAGTACGAGCTTAAAAAGGGGTAAAAAGTTTTTCTTCACATATTAATATAATATAGATATCACACTCTAAATCAAGCTAAATAAAGAAGAGCAAGAAACACATGAAAAGGATTACAAAAAACTATAATTTACTACACTATAATATTATTCCGCCAACTTGCAGCATAATTTGCCGTGAAATTCCGATTACAAAACTTATTGACTACAGTATGGTTTTAATGCTTAGACCATATAATGACTATTAGTTTGTACTAATGATATAAAGATAGCTGTGTACTGTAAATAAAAAATTAAATAAAAAAACTGACTGCTTGAATTATAATAATGTTAATAGCAACACTAAATAATATTATTAATTAATACTGTTTAAAAAAAAATGTAATATTTATAATAATAAAAGCTTAAATTAAATAAAGTACCTGGGCGACCGAGCTTCGCTCGGAGTTCTTTTTTGTTATATCGTATTTTTTAGATTAGAGAAGAGAAGAGAAGAAGAAAGGCGAAGAAGATTGGCGAAGAAGGCGAAAGGCGAAAAGCGAAGAATTACGATTATATATACTTTAGAGAGAGAATATAAATGTAAATTTTGATAACAATTAATATTTTGATTGTGCATATCTTGTGCATATTTCGCCCTTTTTTATTGCATATTTGCATGCGCATTTTGGCATTTTGATAGTGCATATAATCCGATGTCTAGTTATAATATAAAGCCAAAAACTTTTTTGCAGCTGAACGCTGGTAAAACGCGGATTCTGCTAGTAATTAATATGTTAAAAATTTAATTCAGTTTATTAGTCCAAGCGAAATGCAGTTTGGGAACAAAATATTGAAAACCTGAAGTTTTATGATTTTAAAATGTTGGCAGGTATATAAGGAATAGAAATTCATAAAATGCCCCCGATGCCCAGCCACCCCCGAGAAATGGGGGGACGCAAAGCGTTGAAAAATAGTTTTTTTCAATTTCCGGCTTACTGTGACGTTCTATCGAAAAATATTTTCTACAAAAGTTGTAGGTCTAGTAAAAATCTACAACTTTTATTCATAACACTTTTTACAACAACCTCAAAGTTTTCGAGATATTTGCAAAAAACTCAGTTTTTAAGTTTTTCTTGGTTTTTTATTTTTAATTTCTAGAATAATTTTTTAATTCTCATGAAACTAAGGTAATGTAATCTACAATATATATAGAATAAATAAAAAAAGATTGAAATTGAAATGTTCAGCCATTTCCGAGAAAAGTATGTTTTATGGTCTCGAGAGGCCGAAAATCACCCCCAACTTCAAGTGGACGTTTACATTTAAAAATTTTTTTGTACAATTTTCAGATAGAGCTCATTCTTTTCGTCTTGAACTCTACTTTTTGAAGAAATAAAAACATTGTATGGTCGCCCTGTAAGAACACTCTTAAAAATTGAAAACATTGGAGAAATCGATAATTTTTACTTTGTAAACTACATTTTTTTTAATTATCATTGGAAAAGTGTACTTTACTAATCAATTTTTTATAAACTGATTATACCAGTGTATTTTTCGGGAAAAAACAAAAGAAATGGTATTCTTAAGTTTTTAATTTGACGCTTATTATTTATACAATATCGTCGTAAACATTCCAACTTTGCAATTTGACGAGTCGTAAAGAAATAATAAAAATTGGAATTCACGTAAAGTACACCTTTTTCTTTTGTGTTTTTTCCAGTAGAATCTATTTATGTTTTTATTTTTTTGAATTTAATGATATTTTATTAATTTTTGATTGATTTTGGAGTTAAATTTATTGATTTTTTCTAAAAAAATAGATTTTAAGGTAATTATAGAAAGAAATGAAATTCATTTGTAATCTAATCTTGTTTATTCATTAGTTAAAAGTATAATTTAAAAAAATTAAGTTGATATTTACAAAATTTTGTCATCGTTTTGTTAAAAAAATCATAAAAAATGTAAAAAATGAAAAAAATAATAATTAAAAACAAAAAAAGTACATTAAAGGGCAATTTCAAAAAGATTTAAATTTTTAAAATTACTCTTTAATGTACTGTGCATCTATGAAATGCTTAGATATTGATAGTAAAAAAGAAAAGGATGCCTTTTTATTGAAAGTCGAATATCTCAGGAAAATAACGACGTAAAGAGTTTAGTAAAAACTTTATTTTTTCATTTTATACATTTTTTAATGATTTTGGAACAAAACTATGACAAAATTTTGTAAATATCAACTTAATTTTTTTAAATTATACTTTTAACTAATGAATAAACAAGATTAGATTACAAATGAATTTCATTTCTTTCTATAATTACCTTAAAATCTATTTTTTTAGAAAAAATCAATAAATTTAACTCCAAAATCAATCAAAAATTAATAAAATATCATTAAATTCAAAAAAATAAAAACATAAATAGATTCTACTGGAAAAAACACAAAAGAAAAAGGTGTACTTTACGTGAATTCCAATTTTTATTATTTCTTTACGACTCGTCAAATTGCAAAGTTGGAATGTTTACGACGATATTGTATAAATAATAAGCGTCAAATTAAAAACTTAAGAATACCATTTCTTTTGTTTTTTCCCGAAAAATACACTGGTATAATCAGTTTATAAAAAATTGATTAGTAAAGTACACTTTTCCAATGATAATTAAAAAAAATGTAGTTTACAAAGTAAAAATTATCGATTTCTCCAATGTTTTCAATTTTTAAGAGTGTTCTTACAGGGCGACCATACAATGTTTTTATTTCTTCAAAAAGTAGAGTTCAAGACGAAAAGAATGAGCTCTATCTGAAAATTGTACAAAAAAATTTTTAAATGTAAACGTCCACTTGAAGTTGGGGGTGATTTTCGGCCTCTCGAGACCATAAAACATACTTTTCTCGGAAATGGCTGAACATTTCAATTTCAATCTTTTTTTATTTATTCTATATATATTGTAGATTACATTACCTTAGTTTCATGAGAATTAAAAAATTATTCTAGAAATTAAAAATAAAAAACCAAGAAAAACTTAAAAACTGAGTTTTTTGCAAATATCTCGAAAACTTTGAGGTTGTTGTAAAAAGTGTTATGAATAAAAGTTGTAGATTTTTACTAGACCTACAACTTTTGTAGAAAATATTTTTCGATAGAACGTCACAGTAAGCCGGAAATTGAAAAAAACTATTTTTCAACGCTTTGCGTCCCCCCATTTCTCGGGGGTGGCTGGGCATCGGGGGCATTTTATGAATTTCTATTCCTTATATACCTGCCAACATTTTAAAATCATAAAACTTCAGGTTTTCAATATTTTATTTTTTCTTAAAAATAACTGCATTTCGCTTGGACTATATTTGGCAGATTCATTTTCAATGTACTCGAAAGTCGTGGATTTTTTACAATTTTTCATAAATCACACATTTCATTAAGATATATAATTTTTTAAGATAGTGTAAATACAATAAGGGACAACAATAGAACTATATCATATCATGCTTGAGGGAATGCGGAGCAGGTCCCTAATCCCATTAATATTATAAATGTGAAAGTTAGGATGGATGTTTGTTACTCAATCACGCCAGAACGGCTGAACGGATCTGAATGAAATTTGGCACAGAGATAGATTATAGTTTGGAATACTACGTCATAGGTTACTCTTTATCCCAGAAAATGCACGGTTTCCGTGGGATAGATTTGTTTTCATTTTGCACTAGGGACGAACCTGAGCGGAGTGAGGGTGAATAGCTAGTATATAATAAATGTAGTTATAAGGCAAGGCGTATTGAAGTTTTTATTTTGTTGACACAACACAAACAAAACTCAACTCAACTCAATGAGACTAACCAACTGCGCAGGACATATTATAGTACATAAGTACTAAGGAAGAGATATTATGTATGTGTGCATTACATATAATAATATAGAGTTATGCAGAGTAGAAAACCTTCACTGAAATTGATCAGGTATATAATAGATACGAGTACTTTATTTTTTCTCTCCTTTCTTCTTTTTTAATTTTTTTCTTCTTTCTTTTATCAACCAACTACTATATTATAACACAACTTCTTTCATCTCTTTGACGATTCCTAAAAAAATCTCAAATTAAACTGTAAATTCAAATTGACCCTTCAATTCAGTTTTTTTAAATTAAAATACCGCTTACTAGAAAACTATTTTCGCAATTTGCACCCATTTCCAATCGAAATCAAAGCCCATTGTTTGGTCAGCGACGACCGCGCTTACATAAAATTAACACCAGTAAAGCGATTTACAATCATTTAAATATGATTCGATTTAAACTATACTCCTAGATATTTAGATTTTGACGTGAATTATTATTCGGTGAAGTCTATTATGAAAGTGGTTACAGATTTGTTTTTAGGGTTCCGTAGCCTAAAGACAAAAACGAAACATTCAAAATTTCGTAATGTCCATCTGTCCGTATGTCACAACCATTTTACTCTTAAGAAATACTACTAAAATTTGATAAATGTCATGTTAACTGCTAGAGAAAAAAATGCATTTGAGGGTGCATACAAAATTTTGAGTAATTCTGCATAAGTCTTTAAAATTGGGATAGATTTTTCTAAGCTACGTTGTTCAAGCCAATAACTGGGTTAATATTTAAAGTTTGCTATTGAATCCTCGGTATACGAATCATACTCGCATTTTTCTAATTTTATTTTACTTATACATATTTTATTACATTCTTTCATGATAAAATTTTAGTGCTTTAGTAAGAAATGAAAATATAATCATATTTATCTTAAAAATGAACCCCATTTGTTAAGGTACAAATTAATATAATCAAGACTTTAGAAATAAGAAAATTATTTCAGTCTAGACTTTCTAAGTCCTAGGATGAAACTTAGTTCTATCTGTGCTTAAAATTCGAATGAGATCTAATCAAAGCTAGCCAGCGCTGAGTTGAATTCTAAGTCGCCAAATCAAATACTTGGAGACAGGTTCTTATAAATTCAATTAAAATACTAAATTATACTTATCATATTATTCAACTTGTTTTATCATTTTTCTAACTTATTCTATTCTATAAATAGAATAGATATCTACGATAGCTTAAAGAATGTATATATTGAATATAAATATTTTTTATAGGTATATTAATTTTAAATATTATATAAAATATTTTGACCAACTTTCAAGAATGAAAGGCAATGTAATTTAAATGTGTTTTTTTTTTCACGTGTATTTTGGTAATTTTATTTTATTACCAAGTTATAACAAAAGATTACGATATCAACATCTCCTATAAATAATTTCACTCCTCGGTATGGGATATTATGGAGTCAGTACTACGTCCTACGTTAAAAATAATTGTTAATGAAGGTTTATCATAGTTATCATAACTATTTATCGCTAAAGTTCTGGGTTCACTGATTTGCTCTTATCAGTTTGGTCACATTTATGGTTGTTTGTGGTATAGTTGTAATCGTTACATGGAGGCTTTAAGTAGCTCTTAAAGCTACATGATTTTATATTTTCTCCACAATTTCCTTATCGAAAAATTATATCTATACTATTATTACAAAGAGAAAAGATTTGTATTTTTGTGTGTTTGTAACGAATAAACTCAAAAACTACTGGACCGATTTAGATGAAATTTGGTAAGAAGATAGTTTGAGATCCCAGAAAGGACATAGCATATTTTTAATTCCAAAAATTACGAATCGTGAAAATGGTGAAGAAAGTTTGTATAGGGAATCAACCTAGGGACGAACCCGAGCGAAGCGAGGATGAGTCACTAATTGAAACATATTTTAAAAAATAATTAAATTCAAAAAAATATATACATTTCTAATCAAAAATCAAAATAAATCTGCAAAAAAATTAAAAAAGATAGTTTTATTTAAAATGCCAAATATTCCTGTAGCTCTAAGAAAGTATTCCAGGTCATAAGTTTATCTATGTACTAAACATCAAAATCATTTTAGCCCTTTCAGCGTAATAAACATACGTTCACACAAACCAACTTTCAGATTTATAATAGCACTATGTTATCTACAAAAAAATATTATTGAAATAGACCACTAGGCGAGTACTAGTATATTATAAACGCTTTTACCTTATAAATAAATAAATATGTTGGGACATTAACACATAGCACCATCTAGTTCCATGGTAAGCTACGAGGCTTGTGTTATGGATACCAGATAGTTGATACACTACACATATATAACTTTAAATACATACATATTATAAATATAAATACCCATGACTTGAGTACGCATAGCATACATATAAGCATATAAGCATTCGTTCTTATTACACAAATGAATGCCCCCAGCGGGACTCGAACCCGCGACCACTGGCACAGCAAGTAGGGTCACTACAAACTAAGCCAAACGTGATGTCGTTATATCTAACCTTTATTGCTATTTAAGCAATATTAATTATTCAACTTAGAACTTCCTTGAGCTGTTTATTTAAATTGGCAATTTATTATTTTACTAGCGACTCATACTCGCTTCGGTCGCGTTCGTCCCTAGCTACGTTTTCACGGTTATTATAGAATAAACTATATATATATATATATACCCCTTAATGGATGAAACTCTCCAGGATAAAAATTATCCTATGTCCTTCCCAGGGTCTTCTTCAAGCTAACTTCATACCAAATATTATCTATATCGCTTCAGCGGATTAAGCGTGAAAAGGTAACAGACAAACAGACAGACGGACAGAGTTACTTTCGCATTTATAATATTAGTATAGATTTTGAAACGATATTTTCTCGTTTAAATTCATAAACTTTCTCGACGTAATAAAATAATATTCTAAAGATGGATGATCAAATTTACTGTCAGAATAACAAAATGCTGCCAAATTTTCATTTTAATATCTCGTATTTCAATTGAATTGTTGAAATGTAAGTTAATATTCGAAAGACGAATTCCTCATTAATTTTGTAAGTAAATATGGTTTACTTAAAACTTGTTAAGTGTAGCTACTTTTTGTAATAAATTTGTTTTCTTGAATAAATCGAAGCGGCAGCGTTTGTATATAATATACAATTTTAACTTATAAGCAGTTGTTTTAAATACAAAGTGTATTTAAACAATTTTAAGTTAAGCATATAAATATAATTCAGCACATTTAATGTCCTACGGTTGTACTTTGTACAATATTTTTATACTAACTCTACTTATAGAAATCATACCAATGGAATATGTATAACAACTTATACCGAGCACCCCACGCTTTTTTCACAATAACATAAATTTTCACATTAATCAGTTTATTCTTACACTAAAAATTATTTTTTACTGTTTAGTTCGGTTCATTAATAAAGCGTGTTTATTAATTATTTAAACTAAAGTTTATTTTCGATTTTTTAGTTTGATCTGCTACAAACGCGTGTTCTTTTAGTTTTTATATTTATTATTTTTTTAATAAATTATTGTATTGTCATCGGTTCTTGTTAAACGTGTAAAATTTCAGTTAAATCTAAAGTTTTGAAGTGGTTAAAATCGCGTTTAAAAATTCCGTTACATAAATCCACGTGAAGCTAATAAAAGCGTGTTAAAAATCAACTGAATTGTTCTTACAAATCAGTCAATTGTAATTTTATTGTTATTTATTTAGAAAACTTTTTAGATCAACTTAAAAAATGTGAAGGTATTACTCATTTTAAATAAAACTATCTTTTCAGATTATTTCGCCGATTTATTTTGATTTTTGATTCTCGACGTTTCGAATGCTATACAGCAATCATGGTCACAACAATCATAGCGTCATATACTTGTTACAGAGAGTGTCTACCCACAATTTTACAAAAAAAAAGTATATTTCAAAAATTCTAAAATGGCACCAAAATACCTTACAATATTTATTGACTTTAATTCTAAATATTTTAAAATATCCGAAAAGATAGTTTTATTTAAAATGTCAAATATTCGCGTATATCTAAAAAAGTATTACTTAGTTCAGCTCATCTTTATTTTTTGTTTAGTTTTTGTTGCTTCAAGGCGTGCCAATTGGGTTTTGTTATCTTCGCCAATGTCGCTTAGAATAGAGAAGACATGATGGAGATTGAACAGTTAAAAAGACATTCTACACTGAAATTTCATTGCATATAAAATAAGATCAAGTCGCAGTACGATAACTACAAGAAACAATGATTATTTTTAAAGAGTTTGTTTTGTGTTTGATTTGATTTATTATTATTTATAAAAACATCTGCTATTAAAACATATTTTTAGTATAATTTAGGAATATGTACATTCAAAAGTTAGTTCAGACGCGAGGACAAGTACAAAATGTAGGCAGTCCTTTTTTCATCTCCCTAGGGAAATGAGGTCCTTGTCAGCTATCCACGGGTTTGGACCTTGGTTGTTAGAATTCTACTAAATCCCACAGCGGCGGTATCAAAAGCGGTATAAAAATATAGTGATATAAAAAATCAATCAAAATTATTAAGAGGAAATATAAATAATATTAACATTTAACGTGCACTTCAGTTATCTTTTGGCATGTATTCAGCCCTTTTTAACGTCCCACTGCTGGGCACGGGCCTCCCTTCATTACGAGGGGGATCAGGCCATAGTCCACCACGCTGTCCAAGTGCGGGTTGGCGGACTTCACATGTCTTTCGAAAACATACTAGGCTCTTTCAAACATGCAAGTTTCCTCACGATGTTTTCCTTCACCGTAAGGCAAGAGGTTATCATAATAGAAATGATTCGCATATGAAAATATCAGAGGTGCGAGACACGGGATTTGAACCCGCTTCGATCGGTTCCCCAAGCGACTGCGTTACCACTGAGCTACAACTGCCTTTCCCATCTTTTGGCATACCGCCATACATTAGATTTCTGTTATGTAACAAAGTAAACACTTCAAAAGATTTTTCTTGAAAATTCATCAAAAACAAGAAAATTAACTAGCTTTTATTTAGCGAATAAAGACGTGAGATTAATTGCTTGCTATTAAAAACTAGCACTCTATTAAATAATGTATTATACAGCGTAAACCGATACTATTTTCAGGTACAAAGAAGTGCACAATAGGATGCTGATCCTAAATCTGTATTAAAGATGCTTCGTATACAGTATTTGTATTCCATGAGAGTTTGGACCGAACGGAATTCACGTTGGGAGGTGTAACGTTTTACATATCTGTACAATATACATAATATAATAAAATTCTGAGTCGAATCTGTACAATAAATATTTTTTTGGAAAATCTTATTGAAATAGTCATTATTATCGATACAGAGGCCAAATATATAGTTTTTAGAATTTTTGTCGGTCCGTTTGTCTGTCTGTCGGTCTGTGAACGCATTACTAGAAAACCACTGGACAGATTTTGATGAAATTTGATATGATGATATCCGGGTCAATATTTAGGATACTTTTTACTGCGGGAAAATATGTCTTCACAGAGAAATCTGTACGTAAACGTTAAAACGTAAGAACGTAATGAAAATAAGATTACATAAAGGTTTTATACAACCGCCATTTCCTACAGTAGTACAGTATAAGTGATAAACGACATAAATATTCATGGTGACTGTATAATTATTAGGTATATGAAATCCCCATATCCATTATTACTGTTAAAGTTTTACTGATTTAACCTCCTTTCGTGCAGTATAAAAGCAATGGATATGATTTTTTTACATAAATATTGCTAGTGGCCGTTAAAAATGATAGCCTAGTTTTTGATTGACTTTAAAAAAGTAGAATGTACACAATCTATACATATAATAAAATTGTAACTAAGCCGAATCTATACATTAAATATTTTTTGGAAAATCTTATTGAAATAGACATTATTATCGATACAGAGACCGAATCTTTAGTTTTTAGAATTTTTGTCTGTCTGTCTGTCTGTCTGTTACCGCATCACAGAAAAACCACTAGAGGGATTTTGATGAAATTTTGTATGGTCATAGCTGGTTATCTGGGTCAACATATAGGACACTTTTTACCGTGTCAAAATATCTAATCACTGAGAAATCTATACTAAACGTGAAAACGTAATTAGGGACGAAGCCGAGCGGAGCGAGAGTGAGTCGCTAGTTTGGTAATATATTTTTGTGTTATATTATGTAACATCTTGTGAAATTGTGAACTAATATTCTTGATCTTTGTAATGGCGTAACAAACCAGGTATTTTTTCAGCTACAATATGAAATTGATGTCCTTTTAAATTAGACATATCTGCACAGAACTTCACATGTCTTTCGAAAACTTTCTAGGTCCTCTCAGACACGCAGGTTTCCTCACGATGTTTTCCTTCACCGTATGATAAGTGGTAATTATGTAAGAAATGATTTGTATATTAAAATATCAGAGGTGCGGAACCCGGGAATCGAACCTGCTTCACTCGGTTTCCTAAGCGAGCGTGTTGCCACTACGCTACGATTGCCTCTATATTGCCTCTATATATAAAATATTATTTTAATATATTAGCAGAGTTATAATCAGTTAAATAATTTATTATGATGAATAAACAGTAATTAAAACTTTCTCCCAACAGGGAAATGGAGCTGACAAGAGAAAGTTCCTTTTAAAGTTATTAAATCTTACAATTTTCGTAACGTTTTCCCTTCCAAACAATTATCTTGGCTGTTTTATACACCATAGTTTAACACTTTAAGCAAAAAAAGCTATACAAAATAAAAACATGACCTCTATAAGTATATCGTGTTCATATTTTGCTGATATTACTCAGTCAAACATCTTTATATTACTAATCCTCGCTCAGTATTCGAAATTGGAGCATAATTTTTTTTTATTGATAACTCTAAAGCTCGCACACTTGAGCCAAGCTTAAAGTTTTAATTTAACATTCGTCATGTTGATAGTAAACATTTCTAGAACGTTTTCAAGTTTTCAATAACTGAAAATTTTCTTTGGCGGATAAAGGCATCTGTATTGTGTTTATGTGTTATGTGTATTTTGGTGAAATATGGAGAAAAACAATATATTATATATATCTATACATATTATAAAATTCTAACTAAGCCGAATCTGTACATTAAATATTTTTTGGAAAATCTTATTGAAATAGACATTATTATCGATGCAGAGGCCGAATCTATAGTTTTTAGAATTTTTGTCTGTCTGTCTGTCTGTCTGTCTGTCTGTCTGTTACCGCATCACAGAAAAACCACTGGAGGGATTTTGATGAAATTTGGTATGATGATAGCTGGTTATCCGGGTCAACATATAGGATACTTTTTACCGCGAGAAAATATCTCATTTCTGAAAAAAATACAAAAACTGGTAGGAACAAAACCACGACGATACTATTTGTAAACAGTTTAGCAAGGTAACTTACAAAATATAGTAAAAACTATAAAAATTGCTCTTCTTGAAAATCAAATTATCAAAAGCGCTATTTTATCCATTAAAATAGTTATTTTAATTAATATTTATTTATGTGTTATTTAGATATTCGACAATAGATGTCGCCATGTGTTTTTAAAATACATAGTTTTAATCCCAAAAAAATTAATGTACAGATATGAACTTTTTTCGATTTTATTAGAATTACTACTAAATCACCCGCGGCTCCGCCCGTGTTTAAATTATCAGTAAAGCAAACTTTTTCGCTTCATAAATTAGTAACTATACATACAATAAAATTGTAACTAAGCCGAACCCCTAAATTCAATATTTTTTCGGAAAATCTTAGTGAAATATTCATTATTAGCGATATAGAGCCCGAATCTATAGTTTTTAGAATTTTTTCTGTCTGTCTGTATGTGACCGCATCACAGAAAAATCACTAGAGGGATTTTTATGAAATTTGGTATGGTAATAGCAGGTTATCCGGGTCAACATATAGGATTCTTTTTACCGCAGGAAAATATCTCATTTCTGAGAAAAAATACAAAAACTGGTTAAAGTAAAAGCACGATGATGCTATTAATATTTTAGGAAGGTAACTTACTTATATATTATGTTAAAACTATTAAAAAAAACTTATCTTAAAAGAAATATTAACAGCGCTATTTTATTCATTAAAATAGTTATTTTGATGAAAATTTATTTATGTGTTATTTAGCTATTTGACAATAGATGTCGCCATGTGTTTTTAAAATACGTAGTTTTATCCAAAAAAAAAAAATGTACAGATATAACCTTTCTATGACTTTACTATAATTACTACTAAATTACCCGTGGCCCTGCCCGTGCTTAAATTTTTAATAAAACAAACTTTTTGGCTTTATAAATTAGTAACATATTAGTAATATTTTGTTGGCAGAAACAATTTTCAAATGAGAATATTTGTAAATTTTTATTGTTTAGTAAATAATGTTAATGTTTTTTAATCTTTTAATGTAAAAATTGGGCAAATGTAAATCCAACTCGCGCATTTTAGGTTTCGTATAGCAAAATGCTATTTTGTTTTTCTTACTTACATGTTTTGTATGGTTAACACTAAAATAAATACAAATAATATTTACGTTTCCACAATACCTACTCATTTTTTGCACTGTAAAAATAAGTTCAATTTGTATTATTTTATAACATTTTATGGAAAACAAGTTTATGGCTGTTAAACTGCCAAAGCGGTAACTAAAAATATTTCATATCTCAAAAACTATGAAAAAGTATTTTAGGAACTGTATACCTCAACTTTTTCACTTTTTCTTGACACCTTTTCTTGGAAGGTAAAGGATTAAAGGACACAATAAAATGCTTACGCCTTTAATCATATTAGCAGAGCCATATGAAATAAAAAAATGTATTCGCTTAGAATTATTTACTTATTACACTTTCTTTTGAAAATCGTTTTGGAAAATATTACTAACTAGCGCTAATTAAGAAAAGTTATCATTATGTAATTTAAATAATCAGCTATATATTAAATTAATCTATAGCTGTCTATTAAATGATTAAAATTAATTCCGTAGTTTGAGAGTTTATCGTGAAAAACTAAAAAAACAAACAAAACAGAAGTATAGACATACATAAATGTTATTGCTAAAACAAAAAGTGCAATTTAACGGAGGAACCTTTGTGGCATTGTCAATCTCTGCCATTATTTACCAATCATGCGGTGCGCAATGAAAGTAATGTATAATGTAAGAGTATATTAATGTGTAAAACCTACGAATTTGGTTTTTGATCATCTGAACGCGGGCGGAGCCGCGGGAAATGCTAGTATATATATATATATATATATATATATATATATATATATATATATATAATGATGATGATGTCCTCCTGACCGATTCCGGCCACGGCGCGGCGGCCAATCTCATTGAGACTAGCCAACTGCGCAGGAGATATTATAGTGCACAAATGTGCGCGCAGACACAAGTGCACTCTCTATTCCTGTCAGTCTCATACTCCGGTGGGACGACTATTCGACACGACCGGTGAGAGTTAAGGCGCAGGACCGACGGCTTTACGTGCTCTCCGAGGCACGGGGGTGAAACATCGCCAACTTCCCAACTCCGGGCTGCTACTGAGGCTTACTAGACAGAAAGACTCAATAACTAAACTTGGCCCGACCCGGGACTCGAACCCAGGACCTCCGGGTGTGCAGCCGTACATGCTAGCCACTACACCACCGAGGCAGTTTATATATATAATACTAAATTACTGGTGGAAAATTGTTCTAAGTGGCTAAAATAAGCTGATAATGTGCGTGAGCTACTAGATCCTCATATTTGTAAAAATATTAAAATATCATGATCTATAATACAAATAAGCCCGAAACCGTACTATTACATAAAATAATATTTTCTCCAAAAAAGACCAAATATTCAGTTAAATCATTAAATATTTGCGCTATATGTGATAATCGAAGTTCCGATTTTACCTCGCGACATTAATTTCAATAAATGAAAGTACCTATTACATAACCCTGTAATCCTTTAAAAGCTTACCTGACCATATTACTGAGAGAGGTACCTACACTTGGAAATAGCGCAATTATTACTTTTTTATTCCTGATATTCTTTCAGTTTTTGTTAATAAATAAATATGTTGGGACATTAAAACACAGCACTATCTAGTTCCATGGTAAGCTACGAGTATGGCACACTACACTTATATAATTTTAAATACATAGATATTATAAATGTAAACACTCATGATTGGAGTACAAACATTCGTGCTCATCAAACAAATGAATGCCCCAAGCGGGACTCGAACCCGCGACCGTTGACACAGCAAGTATGATCACTACAAACTGAGCCAGTCGTGTCATCTTTATGTATCACTACTGTCCCAAAGTCAATGAAATTAGTAAGCCCAATAATATTTTATAGGCGGCGAAGATTTATTTAATTTGAAAGGACTCTACAATTTTTTTACACTAATCTATACTAATATTATAAATGCGAAAGTAACTCTGTCTGTCTGTCTGTTTGTCTGTTACCTTTTCACGCTTAATCCTCTGAACTGATTTAGATGATATTTGGCATGGAGATAGTTTGAGATCCTGGAAAGAACATAGGATAGATTTTATCCCGGAATCATCCATTAAGGGGGTGAAAAGGGCGATGAAAGTTTGTATAGGGAATCATTTCTCAAGTAAGGGATATATTATTTTTTTTTTATAATTTTTAAATCAGGTACTTACTTTTCCATACCTATGTATGTACATATATATAGTTTATTAACGTATAGAAAAAGGGACGAACGCGAGCGAAGCGAGCGGGATTCGCTAGTTGTTTATAAACCATATAACTTTTTTTTTAAATAATGCAAATATACAAGAGAATTGAAATAAATTTTGTTTATTTTTTTTTTATATTACTTGTTCTGTAAATTAGAACTAAACAGTATAAAATCAGTATGTCTCAAATATAATGGTACTTTTTAGACTATCGTACTGTCTGATTATGTATTTAATTGATAATTAGTCTGTGGAAGATCTAATGCTGAAATGGCTTTATTATTTAATAATGCTTAAATATTGATATACATTATACATACATACGTATTATGTATAGTTTTAAATACAATTTATTGTGATGAAGTTTTAATTATGTAATATTTACAGTTGTAACTGCCTCGGTAGTGTAGTAGCTAGCATGTACGGCTGCATACCCGGAGGTTCTGGGTTCGAGTCCCGGGTCGGGCCAAGTTAGTTATTGAGTCTTTTTGTATAATAAGCTTCAGTAACAGCCCGGAGTTGGGATGTTGACGGTGTTTCACCCCCATGCCTCGGAGAGCACGTAAAGCCGTCGGTACTGCGCCTTATTTCTCACCGGTCGTTTTGAGTAGTCGTCCTACCGGAGTATGAGAGTGACAGGAATAGAGAGTGCACTTGTGTCTGCGCGTACACGCGCTGCACTATAATATCTCCTGCGTAGATGGCTAGTCTCAATGAGATTGGCCGCCGTGGTCGGAATCGGTCAGGAGGACACTATTATTATTATTCACAGTTGCTGTTCTTTGACAATCAATAAAAATATAAAATGATGTCTAAAACTTCTTATTACTTTAGATTTTTACTTAACTATTTATATATTATTTATAACATTAAGTTAACTTAAGGAACTTATTCTTAATAAATATTTTTTTTATCTGATGTAATAATTTTATTAATTGACCTATATCATATTTATTTAATAAGCACAACGTAACTAGTGAAGACCGCCAACCCGCACTTGGTCTGCGTGGTGGACTAAGACCTGATCCTGTCACATTGAAGAAGTAGCATAGAGACGTTAGAAATAATTATCATATTACTGCTTAAAATTAATACAAAATACGAATACGAAAAAAAAAACGTAATTTACTCACGAAAAAATGAAATGAAATATTCTTTATTGCACACCATTACTTCACATTACATAGTTGAAACAGATTAAAGAGAAATATTACAACAGGCGGCCTTATCGCTAGAGAGCGATCTATTCTAGACAATCTTGAAAAATGAGTGCCTCCTTCCATTTGAAGTTGGTTAAAACACTCACCTTATAATTAAATGTCTGGTTTTGACTTTCATGTACTACAATTTTGTTATAAAAAAAAACATTCCAATATATGTTTTATATAACACAAGTGTAACGAAACGAAAAACAGAGGTTTGGGACAAATTCGGCAGCGTGAAAACCTCAACGTACATTTGTTTTAATGGATTTGCGCTAAATAAACACGAGATATAAGTATTATGACACGTACGAAATACATAAACAAAATTAAAGTATTTGTCTGAGATTTTCAACATATTGAAAATGTATTAATAATATTAATAAAGTACTAAATAGCTTTTATATTTATAATAAGGTATGTTTTAAGGGTTAGTATAGAATAGATAGACTATATATTATGTGATATATAGTCTTCTCCAATAAACGTGTTATCTAATACAAAAAGAATTTTTCGAATTGGATTAGTAGTTCCAGAGATTAGCGCGTTCAAACAAACAAACAAAAAACACACCCTCTTTATAAGTATAGATGTATGTATAAACAGACAGTGCCCCTTTTGGAAAATCTTATTGAGACAATCATTATTATCGATAAAGAGGTCGATATCGAATCTATAGTTTTTAGAATTTTTGTCTGTCTGTCTGTCTGGAAAATGTCTTTGAAGAAATTTGGTATGGTTATAGCTGGTTGTCCAGGTCAAAATATAGGATACTTTTTACTGCAGGAAAATCTCATCTCTGTGTAATCTATACTAAACGTTAAAACGTAACTAAGCACTAGTTAGTAATATTTATGTATACAGTATCATATAAGAACTTGTTTTAAAATTTTTGTTTATTTCCCTTCATACTTAAAACGAAAGATGAGGAATCAATTTTACAAATCTAAATAACAATGTCTGCTCTTATTTGCGATTATACAAGCGATGCCGCGAACGCAACTAGTACACACCTACATATACATGTATTAAAATAACGTAACGAAACAAAAATAAAAGTAACAAAACAATATATGAAACTAGCGTTTAGCCTTACGTTTTAACGTTTAGTATAGATTTCTCATAGATGAGATATTTTCCAGCAGTAAAAAGTATCCTTCATATTGACCCGGATAACCAGCTATCATCATACCAATTATCAAATTTTATCAAAATCTGTCCAGTCGTTTTCTCTGATGCGTTCCCAGACAGACAGACAGACTGACAGACAGAGAAAGACAGACAAAAATTCTAAAAACTATATATTCGTCCTCTGTATCGATAATAATGTCTATTTCAATAAGATTTTCAAAAAAAAATTAATGTACAGATTCGGCTTAGTTACAATTTTATTATATATATAGATATTTTTTAAAAATAATGACTTACGTTTTGTATACAAAATATAAACCCCAAAGCAATAGTTGTTGAAGATTCTGTTATAATAGTATAAAACAAAGTCACCGTCTGCCACATCCTGTTTTTCAGCTTAGTTCATCAAAGCCAGGCAACGACTTTTGATATAATTTTAACTAATAAAATGACCGATAAACGAGGAGGAATTGAGTATATAATTTGTTATTATTTTACACAAAATGGCTGAGTTATATCAGTGTTTTGTCAAAAAACCTTTTTATAAAGCTGACTAAACCTTAAGAAATACATCAAAACAATGTACTTACAACATTGTATTTCTTAAAACCGCCTACAGTAACTCTGTGATAGCATAAGTGTATAATGTATATCCTAAGGTATACTTAGGAGCGAGGGTGAGTCTTAAGTAATACTAGTATCGCCGTGTGGTTGAAAATCAACCATAATTCATTAAGTTATGTATTTATTGTCTTGCGTATATTACAATATTAATCTATACACAATTTGACCACTGACTTTAACAAAAAACAAAAGAGTATATATGCGTGTGTGTGTCAAATACATGGTAGTGTGTGTAATGTTTTTTTTTATTGATTTAATGTATTTTTATACATAATTTAAAAAGAATATTAGCATTCTGCACTCCTTCTCTATACATATAAACTATAAGTGTTGAAAATTCCATACTCCTCCGTCCGCGCAATTTTCTTAAAAAGGGGTACAAAGTTTTTGCTTCACATATAAATATGTAAAAATAAAATACCTCTCACAGACAAACTTAAAATATGGCAAGTAAATTACTCGTTATGGGTAGGTATCGCTAAGAAATAGTTTCCGGAAATACAATTCCTAAAGAGGTTGTAAGCTTGTATGAAAATCATTTATTTAAGTTTGACGACACGTTTGGCTTATTTTGTAGTTACCCTACTTACTGTGCCAGCGGTCGCGGGTTCGACTCCCGCTGGGGATATCATTTGTGTGATGAGCACAAATGTTTGTACTCCAGTTATGGGTGTTTATATTTATAATATGTATGTATTTAAAGTTATACATATGTAGTGTATCAACTATCTAGTATCCTTAACACAAGCCTCGTGTTTACCATGGAACTAGACAGTGCTGTGTGTTAATGTCCCAACATATTTATTATTATATTATGACTAAGCGGATAGAGCTGCATGCAAATCCTATTAAGACATAATACAATAACTACAGTACTACCCATAAACTTGTAGTGTAATCTCTTCTTGAACAACAAGAAAATATTCTCACGCTAACTTTAAATCCTGAATAAAACATGGGATTTAATATTTCTATCTAATGAAATAACTTCAATTATTCCGCCCTGGCTAAGTGGAATATATATACTTTGTAGCAGTTACTGCGGTATCATTTATTACACCGAACGTTTTGCAGCAAGTTTTCCCACTTCCTAGGTACAATTTGCTGTGCATTTCTAAATAAAAATATTGTCTTTGTAATTTTATTTATATGAAAATGTAAAATAGGTATACCTTAGTGCTTTTAAGGATTCTTGACTGACTTTAAAAGTAAGAGGTATTTTTAAGGTGTGTTTTTTGTTTGTACATATTTCGTAACGTCTTTATAGGTAATATTTAATATTGTTGTATTCAGCCCTTTTTAACGTCTCACTGTTAGGCACAGGCCTCCCTTCAATACGAGGGGAATCAGGCCATATTCCACCACGCTGGCCATGTACGGCTTGGCGGGCTTCACATGTCTTTCGAAAACTTGCTAGGTTCTCTTAGACATGCAGGTTTCCTCACGATGTTTTCCTTCACCGTAAGGCAAGTGGTAATCATGTTAGAAATGATTCGAACATAAAAATATCAGAGGTGCGAAACCCGGAATTTGAACCCGCTTTACTCGGTTTCCCGAGCGAGCGCGTTATCAATGGGCTACCACTGCCTTTTAATTTAATTTAATGTATAAACATAATATTATACAGATGTATTATATATTATACATGTAAAATGTACGGATCACAATAAAACTTTGCTGAAGAAACATACTATTTGCATGGAACATACAAATACTTTTGTCACACGTTTGGCTCAGTTTGTAGTGACCCTAATTTCTGTGCCAGGGGTCGCGGGTTCGAGTCCATTTGTATTCCAGTCATGGGTGTTTATATTTATAATATGTATGTATTTAAAGTTATATATATGTGTAATGTATCAACTATCTGGTATTCATAACACAAGCCTCGTAGCTAACTATGGAACTAGATGGTACTGTGTGTTAATGTCCCAAAAAAAAAAAGGTTTGTTTATAATATATGTAGGTATATAGTGAATATTTCGTAGATCTAAGATACGGGTTTTTTAATTTGAATTTAGTACACAGATGCTGTGTCTGTGAGTAGAGTAACACACAGACAACTGTTAAACTAAGTTTAGACTATGACACAATTGCGACATAAATGTCACACATTAATTTCTATACTGTTCACACTTTTACGAAATTTTAGTGTCTGTATATAAATGTACAAAAATTGTGTCCCAGCTGTTCACACTCCTTGCTTCACGTGATACTCATTTTTAAGTGCTATTTTCTACGCGGTGCGGTGTATTGAAAATGCCGAACATGTACGAAAACTTTTCAACACAACACTAGACACTTGAACACAACGTGGGCACATAGCCGCTGATACGACACTAATTATCGTGTCACAATTTTCAAAATTAGAGACACTTGTGTTCAAACAGACACTCGTTGTATACACTGAGTGTACCGTATCTTAGAGACAGAACTAGACTTTAAACACCTAGGGAATCAAAGACTTAACTTAGCACATATGTACATATTACGTGCATATTAGCTTGCAGAACAAATATTAATATTTGCCCAATGTACTGAAGTGGGGAAAAAAGCTTGCTGTAAAGGGCGAAACTGTGCCATAACAATATAATATGGCGTCTGTCTATGAAAAATTCCTTGCATGAGCTTAAATAAGTATTTAAATAAACACTTGTTTAAAAAAAGGATTTAAAAAAATTTAACAAATTGTATCTATCACTAAAGCACCGTAACGTATCAAACGAGTAAGAGTCCAGAAGTAGGTCGGCTGGAAAATGCAATCACCTTTGCTAATTCAGTTGAGGTTTCTGCTATGCGACGTGTGGGTAAGTTATCCGGTGATAAGTAAAATTTTTATAGAGATCATTATGATTAGAAAAATGTGTATGACTAATGTGATAATTTACGCTGAATACTGTAATTTTTGATACCAATTATTTCATATTTTATATGTATTAATACACAAATATTCCACCTCTAAAAAGCTATTAAAAAAAAAACATTTTTAAGAGGCTCTTAAAACATAGAAAACTAACTTTTTTCATACGAGACAAGAAAAAAAATCGTTTTTTCGTGCCACCCTAATATATATAAATAGGCAAAGACAAAAATTCTGTAACATTTTCTCCTCTGTTTATTAACAGATTTTGTTTTCGTTAAGTAGTTATACGTTAAGTATTTCGTTAAGTAGCTATGCCGTCATAAGAAAGATGGCCGTAACTAACAATTCGGTCAAAAATGACTTATAAGCAGATTCGGAATCAGCAAAAAAATGCTACTTGATAGTCTTACTCATAAACATCTAAGTTTTATGAATCCATAGATACCATAAGCATTTTAATCGTGAATACGTCAAAACTAGTAGTAATTTTGACGTAGTAGTAAGACAAAACTCTAAATTAACTTTGACGAAATTACGGCCTTCTTTCTTATGACGACAGTAGGTATTGATTTAGCTGACAAGTGTTGACTTATTATAAATAATTTTTAACCGACTTCCAAAAGGAGGAGGTTATCAATTCGATTGGTATTTTTTTTTTATGTATGTACATCGATTACTCTGAGATTTATGATCCGATTTACGTGATTCTTCTTTTGTTTGATGCGGAATAGTTGCCATGTGGTCCCATAAAAAATTAACATAGTTTGGCCCAGTAGTTTTCATTTTATGAAAAAAAAATTATGAAAATTTTTGTTTACGTGGATGTAATTTTATGTATGTTCGCGGATTGCTTCGTCGTTCATGAACCGATTTTAATGATTCTTTTTTTGTTTGAAAGGAGATATCTCAAGGGTAGTACCATAATAAGAAATTCAGGATCTGATGATGGCATCTTAGAGAAATCGAGGGGAACCTTCGAAAATCATAGTGGCGACTAGTGCGCTTGTTATTTTTTTTTCATTAAGTATTTTAAAGCACTACTATTTAATGAAGGTCTGTAGTCGATCTGATGATGGAACCGAAAGACAGTCGAGGAAACTCCTCAACGATTTACAGCAATTACCTGGTGTTTGGGCTTGATTAATTTGTATGGATGAGAACTTTACACCTAGATGGGTTGTGAGTGTCATTAGGGGTCTGAATAAATGGCTTAATCGAATATATTTTTAAAAATCTTTCGTCTTACATATTACCTGCTTATTACGTCTACACCAAAAATGGAAAAATAAAAACTTTTTAAAAAAAAATAAAAACCGACTTCCAGGCACAGAAAAGTAAAAAATAACCAAACGGCGGTTTTCATTTAGAATCGATACCTAATCAGATATTTTCGAAGTCGGTGCCAACCAATACAAATCAAAGCACACTGACTTCGAAAATATCTGATTAGGTATCGATTCTAAATGAAAACCGCCGTTTGGTTATTTTTTACTTTTCTGTGCCTGGAAGTCGGTTTTTATTTTTTTTTAAAAAGTTTTTTATTATATTTAAATTATATTAATTATTTATATTTTAGAGATTTGTTATAATTTAATGTATGCTTTTGATTATGTAATTATAGTGAATGTTATGTAGACTTGTAAAGACATACATATCTGATAATTTATGATTGTCTTCTAAATGTATATAAATATTTTAATATGTGATGTTAGTATACTTTTCTAGATAAATAAATAAAAATAAATTGAGGAACGTAAGTGTCATCAATAAAAAGAAAATTGAAAATATTTTTTTATATAGAGATATAGGCGAAGACAATACAGTTCTGTAACTTTTTCTCCTCTATTTGTCTACCGATTTTCTTTTTTTTTTGTTTAGTAGGTAGCTATTGACGAGTTTTAGTGTTATTAATAAAGAAAAACAAAGATTATGGTTGCATTTCGACCACTGGGCGAACACTAGAATAGATAATTGCAAGCGACTTGCTTAAGAGAAAGTAGTTATCGTATACGCACTTGCAACTGTAGGAGCAATATTTGCATACTACAGTATATGATAAATATCGTTAGAAACGAACCATCAGTCCTTCATATATAGTTTATTACTAATATATGGAATTATAAACTAATACATACGAAATTAGGAGAAAGGGGACAATAAGATTAGAACTAACATCCGCCAATGGAGTGATCCTATCGATCATTCAAACTGATAGTTAAATAATAATTAGAATGACCGCACATGACATATCTGCAAGTTATTTCTTACTAGCGACTCACCCTCGCCTCTCTTAGGTTGAATCCCCATATAAAATTTCATCCCCATTTTCACCCCCTTAAGGGATGTATTCCGGGATAAAAAGTATCCTATGTCCTTTCCAGGGTCTCAAACTATCTTCTTACCAAATTTCATCTAAATCGGTCTAGTAGATCAAGATTACCCCCTACAACATCACAAACTCACAAACTTTACCTCTTTATAATATTAGTATAGATTAACACATTTTTTTAATCGACACAAAAAGGAGGAGGTTCTCAATTCGACACGTATATTTTTTTTATGTTGGACCACGCCTAACTTTTTACAATGTAGTCCAATTTCGATTATTCTTTTTTTATTATATTGGGTTACCTCAAAGGTCTCATTTAAATATGAAAAAAATCCACCAACAAGTGTAGAAAATAGGGGATGTTTGATTTTTCACCTACAGAATTTTTAAAATACACTCTTCTTACTTTGCAACTACTATGTATGTCTACATTAAAAATGAAAAAAATAAAAACTTTTTTAACAAAATTAAAACCGACTTCAAAAAAAAATCATTAAAAAGTAAAAAATAACTTATTGGTAATTTTGATTTAGAATATCTAATCAGATATTATACACAGATATTGTATACAGATATTACATACAGACAGATATAAGTCGGTGCCAGTCGATGGAAATTAAAGAACACTGACTTTGTGAATATCTGATTAGGTATGTAATATGTATAGTAATTTTTTTAAGTATTTATATATATATATATACATAGCTTTCAACTAGACATTAAAAAACTATATGTTAAAATTAAACAAAATACTACATACTACGTCTGGATTAAAGGTGTTTAATAAGTTTCAACCTAGCGAGACGGAGAGAACGGTACCAAGGTATTTGCCCTATATAATGTAACTAGCTGTACAAGTGCACTTGCTAATTTAGTTTTATTATTTTATAGAGTACTTACTTTATTGAGTAGTTTAAAATGTTTGTTCTTGATAAAGTTAATTGAATAAAATTAGTTATTTTTAGAAGTTCTGATTTTCCTTCGTAATTATTGTGTCCCATGACTACGTTTTAAGTGAAGTCCTGGAACGGATAGTATGTGGGTGGTAATTTTCAATGCCTCACTGAAGGCGTAATATTCACCCTACCCGATATTGTTCACACACAGACCTCTATAGCTAAAGGAATATTACAAGATGCTTAAACGAAATAAAGTGTGACTAGTCTTACTCTCTACTACACACAACTGTCTTACAACAGTAATATTAATAATGTCCTTCTGACTAATTACCAATGCAGATGATTTCACTGAAACTAGCCATCTACTTAGAAGATATTATACTGCATAAGTGTATGCGCAAATACAAGTGCGCTCTCTAATTCTTTTACTCCCATAGTCCGATTGGACATCCATTCGGCTCAGGACTGACGGCTTAACATACTCCTTAAGACACGGGGCAGTACTTAACAAGAATTTTTTTAATCGAAAACCCTAATGTGTGTGTGTGTAATTTAATTAATGCTAAAAACTAAATTATTCATCTTGACCATATAAAACGACACATCAGCTAAGGTCTATCAAAATATAAACAATATGTACTGCGTATAAATAAAATAGATGCCAAAAAAATATCTTCCGAATATAATATTCGAATGTTTGAAGATCGCGCGACTCGAATACGAAAGGCGACTTCTGGGTCATAGAGTAATTTTGAAGCAGGTAAATCACTACTATTATAAATTAGAAAATTTGTATGTATGTTTCGTACTATATCACTCTTAAACATTTGGACGAATCGGGATGAAATTTAGTTTCACAGATTGACTATCACCTGATTAACACATAAACTACAAATTTGAATAAAATTTGACAAAAGATGCCACTGAGCGTTTGCTAAAAGATGACATAATATATCAAATATGTATATGTATATTAAAGTCCAAAAGGCACTTAGGGATAAATCCGAGTAAAGCTAGCGGCTTGAAATTACTAGGATATTATCATTGATATATACATATCTACATAGCCGTGAGGTGACCGGCAGATTAGAATAGCACCTACCTCTCTCTTACCGAGGTGTCGTAAAAGGCGACTAAGGTATGCATATCAGCAAACAAGTATGTTAGCTGTTAGGCCAGTTGGTTTACTTGTCATAGTGGCCATCCAACCACAGCAGCTCATCTGCAGTTTCAGTCCCGTTTCCCCACCCGAAACCTGATCCCTGATACCTGATGTATTCCCCTACCCTAGCTTCCTTCCCCTACCAGCCTCTTTTCTTTCCTATTCCAATATACCTTGTTACCTTTTCCCGACCTAAAACGATAATATTCCCGAGGAGGGTTGGCGTCAGGCAGGCGGCCGGCTATAAAATCGAGCCAAAACCTTAAGCAATATGAGTGGTATAAAAAGTGAGTGCGACAGAGTTAGGGCGTACCCCTTAGGCGACGCGCGGCAGCAGCACCCGGCTACGCGAACAAGTGGACAAGGGTTGTTGCACCACTCGGGGCGGGTGCAACGTAAGAAGCAAGCCCGAGAGATAAGGCTGAGGTACACAAGTTGGAATATTGGGACTATGACTGGAAGAGCGAAAGAATTAGCGGATGTTTTAAAACGAAGGAGGATAAATGTGGCATGCTTACAAGAAACAAAATGGAAGGGTACGAAAGCTAGGGAGATAGGAGAGGGATACAAGTTTTATTATTGTGGGAGTGATGGGAAGAGAAATGGAGTGGGAGTAGTGCTGGATAATGTCCTAAAAGAGTGTGTGACGGATGTAAAGAGAGTGAATGATAGAATAATTGTAGTGAAATTAGTCTGGGAGAACCTGATTATGAATATTATTAGTGTGTATGTACCCCAAGCTGAATGCAAGGATGAAATGAAAGGAAAATTTTGGCAAGATTTTGATACGGTTATGATAGGTATTCCTGGAAATGAGGAAATTTTGATAGGAGGAGATTTTAATGGGCATGTCGGAACAGGGAATGAGGATTACGAAAGAGTGCATGGAGGACGGGGTTTTGGAAATAGAAATATTGATGGTGAGACCCTTCTCCAGTTTTCCTCTTCGTTCGACCTAGCGGTAGTTAATACTTGGTTTCAAAAGAGTGATGAACATCTTATCACATATAAAAGCGGAAATCACGCGACACAAATTGATTACTTTCTTCTCAGAAAAAATAAGTTGCCCTGTGTCAAAAACTGCAAGGTAATACCCGGAGAACCCTTAGTGGCGCAACATAGGATGCTCGTAATGGAGGTCAAAATTAAAGTTATGGGTAAGAGCGGGAGGAACCGTCCCCCTCCAAGGACCAGGTGGCGAATGTTAGAGAAAGAGCAGTATGCAAGTACATTCAGGGAAAAAGTGGTGAAAAAAATGATAGAAATGGATGGAATGCAAGATAAGTCAGTGGATGAATGTTGGAATGAAATGGCAATTAATATAAGACAGATAGCGCGGGAAGTGTTTGGAGAAACGAAAGGAAACGGTACTATTGATAGAGATACTTGGTGGTGGAGTGAAGAGGTACAGAGAGCTCTGAAAGAAAAGAAGGAGGCATTTAAAACATGGGAAAATGAGAATGGTAGTGAAAGAATTAAGGAAGTTAGGAAGTGTGAATATAAAGAGTTGAAGAAGAAGGCAAAAAAAGCGGTAGCAGTAGCCAGAGCTCAAGCTCAAAACAGTATGTACAGCCATCTGCAAGAACCAAGAGGGCAAAAAGAAATATACCGCATTGCAAAGAGCAGGGAAGAGAGGGAAAAAGACATCAAGCATGTGAGATGTATGAAAGATGAAGAGGGAAGGGTGTTGATAAAGGATACAGATATAAAAGATAGATGGAAGACCTATTTCGAAAAACTTATGAATGAGGAGAATGATTGGAGCGGAGTGTTAAGCGATGTGCATGTGAATATCGGATTAGTGAATGAGATTAGTATGAACGAAGTTAGAATGGCAGTACGAAGTATGAAAAATGGAAAAGCAGTTGGACCTGATGGTATACCAGTTGAAGTTTGGAAGTTATTGAAAGAGGATGGATACCAGTGGCTGACCTTGTTCTTCAATAAGTTGTTGCATGAAGAAGTAATCCCCGAGGAATGGTATCTCAGTTCTCTGGTGCCGATCTTTAAAAAAAAGGGAGACATACAGGAATGCAACAATTATCGGGGAATAAAGCTCATGTCTCATAGTATGAAAGTCTGGGAGAAAGTAATTGAGAGAAGAGTGAGAGAGGAGAGTGCGATAACACAAAACCAATTTGGGTTTATGCCAGGACGCGGGGCAACAGATGCCATATTTGCAATGCGCCAACTATGTGAGAAGTACAGACGCGCACACAAAAACTTGCATATGGTGTTTGTTGATATAGAAAAGGCGTATGATAGGGTTCCCCGAGAGGTTTTGTGGTGGGCTTTGAAAGAAGAAGGAGTGCCTACTAAGTATGTGGAATTGATTCGTGCTATGTACAGAGAGTCTAGCACTCATGTAAGATCGATCGCTGGGAACACCGAAAAGTTCAGTGTCTCTGTAGGCTTGCACCAGGGATCGGCTCTAAGTCCATACCTCTTCCTGTTGGTAATGGATGCTCTGACATCGGACATACAGGAGGAGGCACCCTGGTGTATGCTATTTGCAGATGACATTGTATTGGTCGGCGAAGACGGGTGCGAGGTCCAGAGCAGACTGGAAAAATGGCAACAAAGACTGGAAAATTTTGGCTTAAAAATCAGCAGAACCAAAACTGAATACATGTTCTGCGATTTTGGCGGTCTCTCCAGTCCTCAAACCATTTCGCTGGATAGAAAAGCGATAACAGTCTGCTCCGACTTTAAGTACCTCGGCTCCCTTTTTCAAAGCGATGGCGAAATAAACTGGACTGTACAGCATCGAATCAATGCAGGGTGGATGAAGTGGCGGCAGGTAACAGGAGTGATTTGCGATCCCAAGTTCCCTATGAAATTAAAGGGACAAGTCTATAAGACGATCATCAGACCTGCCATCCTGTACGGATCTGAAAGTTGGCCCATAAAGAGAACGGATGAAAGACGCCTACACGTAGCTGAAATGCGAATGTTGAGAGGGATGTGTGGTGTGACTAGGATGGACAAGGTGAGAAATGAATATATTAGAGGAAGCCTGAAAGTAGCGCCAGTGGATGAAAAGTTGAGGAGCAATAGGTTATCGTGGTATGGACATGTGATGCGGAGGGATGAGCAAAGTATGGTGAAAAGAGTTTTATGCATGGAAGTTAATGGGGACAAGAGAAGAGGACGACCAAAGAAAAGATGGATGGACTGTGTGGAAGAGGATATGGCTAGAAAGGGAGTAAACAGGGAAATGACGAATGATAGAGTAGAATGGAAGAATAGAATATATTGCGCCGACCCCAAATAAAAATTGGGACAAGGGCAGGAAGAAGAAGATATACATATCTACATAATTAACTGTAAATGTGAACATGCATTCTAATATTATAAATGTGAAAGTGTATTTGTTTGTTTGTGTGTCCTTCTTTCACGTCGAAACAGAGTGAAGGATTGGCGTGATTTTTGTGCGGAGATAGTTGGAGGGTTAGAAAATGACATAGGCTACTTTTTACCACGGGTCATTATGTCATTCCCACGGGAAAAAATAAATTAAAGTAGACTTGACCTTGTTGTCTGACAGTTCATTAATCTGCAAACGACTTATGACTAGCGATTCGGTATTCCGATCGAGTTGAGCGAACTTTTCTATCTAACTCGGAATAATTTCATTTGTGAATAATTTCCTTGGAACCCGAGCCGAAACCCTGCATTCCCTAACTAATTACTACGTACTAGTGTTCGCCTAACGGTCTAAATTCGACCGTAAACATTATTGAAAATTTGAGAAAACATATATATGGAACTTAGGTATCTTAGGCAATCTATATAAAAAAACTATCTGTTTTCGCTTTTTTTATTGATAACACAAACTATTGTGTTATATTGCATAGCTCCGTGATTGTAAGAAAAGGAGGCGAATGACAAAATTCCTGGAAATTATAATGTCACCAGTGAAATCATAATTTAACGGTTTTTAAAAATTTCCTGTGACATATACATATTGGACGGTTGTTTCAACTCTTATTAATTTACTCGAAACATTTAGAAATATTCTTTTACAATACATTTTAATCGTTTACAGAAATTTTATGAGAAATCGAAATAATAGTAAAAAACATTTTTTGAATACACTACATATAGGTATATATATATATATATATATATATATATATATATATATATATATATATAGATTGCGTTTAATACATATATAATATACTGTATATATCAGGTATTTAACTTGAATCTTACTTGAGTATAACATAACAGTATATGCCAGGCCAATTAGTCAATTCATCCAAGAATCGTCTAGTGCGCTAGCTTTGTTATATCGACACCTGCGAAGAATAACATTGTAACACAATATTATAGTAATATTGAATTAGGACTTTAAATATATTATGAGGGAATTTTATTTATATTTCTGAATTATCTTAATACCGAGTTACAATGTTATACTTTGCAGGTTAATGTGTTCTACTTCTTTTGTTACAATCTAGTAACTCCTACATAATCAATATTTTTAAATAAATCAAGATATTCTCTAATACCGACTAATTAAAATTCTTTATATTTGGAATGTTTTTTTTGTATAATGTGAAAAATAAATAATAATATATTTATATTATAATGTATGTATTCAGCCCTTTTTAACGTCCTACTGCTGGGCACGGGCCTCCCTTCAATACGAGGGAAATCAGGCCATAGTCCACAACGCTAGCCAAGTGCGGATTGGCGGACGTCACATGTGTTTCGAAAACTTGCAAGGTTTTCTCAGACATGCAGGTTTCCTCAGGATGTTTTCCTTCACATTAAGGCAAGTGGTCATCATGTTAGAAATGATTCGCACATGAAAATATCAGAGGTGCGTGACCCGGGATTTGAACCCGCTTCACTTGGTTTCCTAAGCGAGCGCGTTACCACTGGGCTACCACTGCCTTGCATATTTATATTATAATACTTAATTATAATACCATTATGAAACGACATAATTGTATTATGTTATATAATTGAGTAATATTATACGAACTACATACATTCACAACATTTTATGTTAAAATGAAAAGGCATTGAGGCATAAAATCCTTCCACTCGTTATCAGATATATGTACCTTTTCGTAACCTCGAGAATCTATGACATTATATGAAAGCAGTCTCCCCAAAGAAAACATGTTTACTACATTTTTGATCATGTACATCCTATTAAATATAGCGTTATAAATAAACTGTCTCGGTGGTCTAGTAGCTGACATGAACGATGCAGATCTGGAGGTCTTGAGTTCGAGCCTTAAGTCGGGTCAAGTTTAGTCATTGAGTTTTTCTGTTAAAGAATTTTCAGTAGCAGCCCAGGGTTGGGGAGTTGGTAGAGTTTCACATTCGCTCCTTAATTCTCACTCGTCGTGTCGAAGTATCGGACTTCGAGATTTCTCACTTTGGACTTTGAGAGTGATTTGAGAGTGCACTTGTGTCTGCGCGAACACTTGTTGACCGTTGAGATTGACCGCCGTGACCAAAATCAGTCAGAAAGATATCTATACTAATATTTTAAATGAGAAAGTTTGTGAGTATGGATGTATGGATGTTTGTTACTCTTTCACGCCAGAACGGCTGAACGGATCTGGATTAAATTTCGCACTAAGATAGATTATAGTCTGGAGTAACACATAGGCTACTTTCCGGGAAGGAAAAACGACGGTTCCCGTGGGATAGGTTTATTTTTGTTTTCCTAGAGACAAACCCGAGCAAAGCAAGGGTGAGCCGCTAGTGATATCATATAAATACTTGAATAAAAAAATCCAACTTTTGCTATTTCATTGTTTTGTTTGAAACATTTTTTAAATATAATACAAACACCGTGTATTGCTATAGACTAAATCTTTTGGGCGTAGGAAATTAAAATTTAGTGGAAATCATTTAAAGTAAACGGAACCGCGTGGTGTCCGGCAAAGAATAGCACCACCCCCTTTCTAGCCGAGGGTGTCGTAAAAGGCGACTAAGGCATAAATACCGGAGGATGGGCAGCAGCATTTTCCGAGTGCACGCGCAAATAACTGCGATCGCCAACCCACCTGCCAAGCGTGGCGATTATGGCAAATCCCCCCCAGAATGGCCAACGCACAATACCGGCCCCCAGTACCCGGCAGCTCCACTATTCCTGGTCATGGTAGCGGCCTAGGTAACGGTGGGGCAGGGGGTGCGAAGAATCTCCGGATGAGATCGGGCTACCACAAACGACGACTCGACCTGGCAACATTGAACACGCGCACACTGCGGACCGACGAGAGGATTGCCGAACTTGAGGAAGAATTGAGCAGGTTACGATGGGATATTGTGGGGTTATCGGAGGTTCGAAGAGAGGGGGAGAACTCGATAACGCTCAAATCTGGTAACCTGTTTTATTTCCGGGAGGGCGACCAACAGTCCCAGGGTGGTGTCGGGTTTATCGTCCACAAGTCTCTCGTGAACAACGTGGTAACTATCGGGAGCGTGTCGACCAGGGTGGCGTACCTTGTTCTGCGAATAACGAAACGTTATTCCTTAAAAGTAGTTCAAGTGTATGCCCCAACCTCAACACATCCTGATGAGGAGGTGGAGGCTATGTATGAGGACATTAGTAAAGCCATGCATAGCTCCAAAACCCACTTTACCATTGTCATGGGAGACTTCAACGCGAAAATAGGCGAACGAGAAGGGGTTGAGCAGAGAGTGGGGCAATTTGGATTTGGATGTCGAAACCAGCGGGGACATCTACTTGCGGGTTTCATGGAGAAGGAGGGACTCTTCATGATGAATTCCTTTTTCAAGAAACGTAACCACAGGAAGTGGACGTGGATGAGCCCTGATGGTGCAATTAAAAATGAGATAGACTTCATCATGTCAACGAAAAAGCAAATATTCAGTGATGTCTCTGTGATCAATACGTTCAAAACCGGAAGTGATCACCGACTTGTGAGAGGCACATTGAATATCAGTGTAAGGCTTGAACGGTCTCGACTGATGAAATCCACGCTCCGACCAGCGCCACACCAAATTCAAAACCCCGAGAGCTTTCAGCTGGAGCTCAAAAACCGCTTTGATTGTCTAGACAGCGATGTGGACTGTTATAATGATGGGTTCGTGGAAGCTGTCCAATCAGTTGGGTCTAAGTACTTAAAAAATCGCTCAAAAAATAGACCCAAAAAGATTTCCGATCGTACTCTAGAGCTCATGAAGGAAAGGAGAGAAATGATCTTGCAGTCGCCGGATGATGCGTTCAAGTACCGGCAACTTAATAGACAGATTTCGAAGTCCCTAAGACTTGACCTTCGCACCTATAATACTGAGCGTATTATAAACGCAATAGAGTAGAACAAAGGCTCCAAAGTTTTCGCGAGGGATCTGTCTATTGGACAAAGCCGGCTAGTGAAGCTCAAAACCGACGACGGTAGGATCGTTTCATCTTATCCTGAGCTTATGGGAGAGGTCGAGAGATTTTATGGACAGCTCTTTACATCAACGCGACAACCCATCAGTCTGGACAACGATCCAAGGGCCAGACTAACCCGACACTATACCGAAGAAATCCCGGACGTCAGCCTGAACGAGATTAGGGTGGCTCTCAAACAGCTCAAAAACAACAAGGCACCGGGTGCAGATGGAATTACGGCCGAACTTCTGAAGGCGGGTGGAGAACCGATCCTTGCGGCCCTTCAGAAGTTATTTAATTCCGTCATACTTCAAGGAAAAACCCCACGAGCATGGAGCAGAAGCATAGTGGTACTGTTCTTTAAAAAGGGCGATAATACTTTTGACCTTGCTAAAGAACTACAGACCCATATCGCTTCTGAGCCATGTTTACAAGTTGTTTTCGAGAGTCATTACGAACCGTCTTGAACGCAGGCTCGACGACTTCCAACCTCCCGAACAAGCTGGCTTCCGTAGAGGTTTTAGTACCGTAGACCACATTCATACGCTGCGGCAGGTTATACAGAAGACCGAGGAGTATAACTTGCCTCTTTGCTTGGCGTTTGTGGATTACGAAAAAGCCTTTGATTCGATCGAGACTTGGGCTGTGCTGCAGTCTCTCCAGCGGTGCCAAGTTGACCACCGGTATATCGAAGTGTTGAAGTGTTTGTATGAAAACGCCACCATGTCAGTCCGACTTCAGGACCAGGACTCGGGACCCATCCAACTGCAGCGAGGAGTACGACAGGGCGATGTCATCTCGCCAAAATTGTTTACCGCTGCATTGGAAGATGTCTTTAACGTCCTGGACTGGAACGGACTGGGCATCAACATTAACGGCGAGTACATCACTCACCTTCGGTTTGCCGATGATATAGTGGTTATGGCTGAGACCATGGAGGACCTCAGTATAATGCTCAATGACCTCAATGGAGTCTCCGAACGAGTTGGTCTAAAAATTAACATGGATAAGACGAAAATTATGTCAAATATCCATGTTGCAACCACTCCAGTGTCTATCGGCGATTCCATGCTCAAAGTTGTAGACAAGTATGTATACCTGGGACAAACTGTCCAGTTAGGTAGGTCCAACTTCGAGAAAGAGGTAAATCGACGGATCAAACTCGGATGGGCAGCTTTCGGGAAGCTACGCAACATCTTCTCGTCCCAAATACCGCAGTGTCTCAAGACAAAAGTCTTCGACCAGTGTGTGTTGCCAGTGATGACATACGGCACAGAGACGTGGCCGCTCACGATGGGCCTGATAAGAAAGCTCAAGGTCACACAGAGAGCAATGGAAAGGGCTATGCTCGGGGTTTCCCTGCGAGATCGAATTAGAAATGAGGAGATACGCAGAAGGACCAAGGTCACCGACATAGAATATCCAAGCTCAAGTGGCAGTGGGCAGGGCACATCACTCGCAGAACAGACGGTCGTTGGGGACGCAAAGTTCTCGAGTGGCGGCCACGGACCGGAGGGCGAAGCGTGGGTAGGCCTCCCACAAGGTGGACCGACGACTTGGTCAAAGTCGCTGGAGCCCACTGGATGCGGATGGCACAAGACCGGCTGTCATGGAAATCTTAGGGGGAGGCCTATGTCCAACAGTGGACGTGTGTGGGCTGAGACGAAACGGAACCGAAGGAAACGGTTAGCAATATAAATTAAATCAAACTGTACTATGATACAGTTACTACGAGTAGTCTAGTTAACTAACGAGATTGATGGAGAGTGTTGCAAGGAGAAGTTGCTATTGTTAATCCTAAATATTCACTAACATATATGTATTTCAAGTAAAATATTCAAGTGTACAATCAACTCAGTTATTACTTTATTAATATGTATAGACTATTGTTGCATATATGCAGAGGTTCAATGAGAAGTGTGCCACCAAACTAAACGCTCGACTTACATCGTTGAAACCAATTAAAAACATCACTCTGAAAATAGAGGAAGTGGGTTCAAATTCCGTATCTTGCAGCTTTGAGACGATTTTTGACGACATGTTTGGCTTAGTTTGTAGTGACCCTACCTGCTGTGCCAGCGGTCGCGGGTTCGAGTCCCGCTGGGGGCATTCATTTGTGTGTTGAGCACGAATGTTTGTACTCCAGTCATGGGTGTTTATATTTATAATATGTACGTATTTTAAAGTTATATGTGTTGTATAAACTATCTGGTATCCATAACACAGACCTCGTAGCTTACCATGGAACTAGATGGTGCTGTGTGTTAATGTCCCAGCATACTTATTTATTTAATTATGTATGTAAGCATCATTCTCAAATAGAAAGTATGATGCTGTGACAGCGAGTAAGTGTCACTTTAGGTAATCTGCATGTCTGAAAATACTTGAACTCGTTATAATTTAACTACATACATAAATATCTATAGTCTGTATCAGCATAACCACATAATATAATAAAAAAAAAATAGTTCATGACCTTATTGCCTCTAGAGGGTGCCATATTTAATTAATGGGACGTCAACTGGCGAACGATTAAGACGCTACCAAAGATACCTCATTTGTCAAATTATGTTTAGTACTTTAGAAGTTCTGAAGGAATACATGAATATACATACATACTGGTCATAATCGTAGCCTTTTCTTTGCTTCGCCAAAGTCGGGTAAAAAAATAATATGTCATTAAACTTGTAAAACATCTGTCAATGACCTCAAATATTCCACTTAGTGATACAGCTGTCCATTAATTTAAGCTATGTCTACGATCTCTCATGAACTTCGAATCTCCATTTGCTTTGAGAGTAAATATTTTATTAACACAAAATATGAATAAGCACTAGTTTGCCTTAGTTATAATCTATACATATTATAAAATTCTAACTAAGCCGAATCTGTACAAAAAATATTTTTTGGAAAATCTTATTGAAATAGCCATTATTATCGATACAGAGGTCGAATCTATAGTTTTTAGAATTTTCGTCTGTCTGTGACCGCATCACGCGAAAACCACCACGACAAGATGGAACACACATCGGAGGAGATGAAAACATGTATCTACTTAATACTGGCTTATCTCCTAAACATTTGAAATGTCTTTAAAATTAGATTAAACTTGGATAGTTGTGTTATACAGTAGTTTCTAATAAAGATTCTTTAATGTTCTTAACAAAAAATATACACAATACTCACTATTTTAGCAATTGTTTTGTTTATTTGTATACATAAAGAAATAGAAACAAAGCAAGTTACAATAGTAACTGATGATAGTTCAGTACTAAATTATACGAGAAATAATGGCTTAGAAAATTAAACATTGTTTCCTTTCACAATAGTTTCGCATCGCATTCAGCGATCTTTTGGGAGTTGATTATAATACAAACTTTGAATCATGAAAAGAATGTAGGTGTTCAATTTGGATGGTCGTGGTGAGAAACAATTTTTGATTTTTATCTCATTTTATCTTTGTACATAGGTACTTATATATACGTTTCCACTCTTCTGGTACCTATATACATTATAGCAAAGAAAAAAGTAAAAGGAAATGTTTTTTTTTTTTTTACATTTTTTATTTTTTTTTACTTACGATTATTATAAAATCAGCCGTTAGGTAATTAGTTTCTACTGAAATGGCTAAAAACGGTAAAATTTATTGAATTATTTAATGAAATAAATATAATAAATATATTTTACATTTTACGTTGACATACTCTTATTTAGTTTAAACGTATTTATCAATTGAAATGGTTCAAAGTTAATATATACAACAATACAAATAAAGCCCAAAGAACAGCCTATTATAAGACTGTTCAATTCCTTTGTATTGGATGGGGTGTATACATATACTAGTAGGTATATTACTATATAATTTGTGCTATTTATAACTCTGAAAAATATAATAAACACTAAAATTATTAGAAATCGCAACACAGTTTATTTAAGACTAAAGCAGATTGTGCTTACATAACAACTTTGGAAGCAAGAATAGAGGACTTACAAAGGGCAAACCGAAAGGCGAACCTCGAAATCAAGAACGTCCCAAAGCTGAATACTGAAACCAAAGCAGACCTAGTACAAATGGTTTTGAGCCTATCGGAAAACATTGGTGCCTCGTTTACAAAAAATGATATAAAAGACATATATCGAATTCGTTCTAAGAACGAAAAAACACAAAATACTCCCATTATTGTGGAAACATCTTCAGTCCTGCTGAAAACCGAAATGCTTCAATTGTGCAAAGCATTCAATACAAAACATAAAACTAAATTATGTGCCAAACATCTGGGTCATCGTTCTTCCACTGAAACACCTATTTTTGTTTCCGAACACTTAACAGCCAAGGGATCAAGACTGCATTTTCTTGCACGGGACCTAGTTAAAACCAAAAACTACAAATACTGCTGGACTGCCTATGGAAAGATATACGTGAGAAAGGACGACAATTCGCGCATCATAACTGTTACGAGCGAGGCGCAGATTCACCATTTACTTCAAAATTGACTAGCTGTGGATAAATTAACCTGTTTAATTCTCTATCTAACTGTTATATATAAATATGTGGCCAACATGTACTTTACATATAATATAACGGTTATGTATAAATATATCGCCTACCTATACTTTACAAATTATAATATAAATGTTATATATAAATGTGTGGCCAACATGTACTTTACATATAATATAACGGTTATGTATAAATATATCGCCTACCTATACTTTACAAATTATAATATAAATGTTATATATAAATGTGTGGCCAACATGTACTTTACATATAATATAACGGTTATGTATAAATATATCGCCTACCTATACTTTACAAATTATAATATAAATGTTATATATAAATGTGTGGCCAACATGTACTTTATATCAAGTAAAAATAATTTGCAATTTGTAACACAAATACGAGCGTACGCTATACACGTTATTACTTACGTAGATATACACATTCAACAACAGACATACTCTCAAGTCACCCATCACTCACTAACATACATCACGCTTAAAAACAACAGAACTAAACGAAACACACTTTCACCAACACCCATACACATTCTTACTTTGCTACAACTCACCCAACACTGCACACAAATATTTGTCAATACGCTATTTACACTCTCACTTTGCATGATATTGCCCCATGGATAATAATATTATAAATAATTTAAATGAGATAGACGGTATAAACTTAGCAAATCCCTTTCAATGTGAACTAGAAGACTTAGGAAATTATTTAAAAATTAAAAAAGAAGATCTTACTATTATTACTCAGAATATAAGGAGTGTTCACTGCAACTTCAATGAGCTACAAGTTTTCTTATCAAGTCTTGAGTTTGAGGTGGATATCATAATACTCACGGAATGTTGGCTTAACAGCGACAAACCTGTCCCCAACTTAAGTGGATACAACTGTTTCGTTACATCGCATCATCTCAACCAAAATGATGGCGTAATAGCCTATGTAAAGACCTCTTTATCAATTAACTGCATAGAAATAAAACTTAATGACTCATCCTGTTTACAAATTGAAACTGATTATCTGATAACACTCGGTATATATCGCTCGCCATCTAATCACAACGCAAACAGATTTATTGATTCCTTAGATGCACATTTAAATAGTCTGAATAAACAAAAAAATCTTGTTGTTTGTGGTGATATTAACATAAATATTAGCCAAGAACTTTCCACACAAACTCAAGAATACAATAATAGGGTAAACTATCTGGATATGCTAGCTTCTAACGGTCTTTTTCCTGGACATCAACTCCCCACTAGACTGAACAGTTGCCTAGATCACTTTAACCTACGAATCAACAAAAGCTGTCCCCCGCCATCTATAGTTGTATTACACACATCTATCACAGACCATAGCACAGTCCTACTGGGACTTCTGAATCAAAAACCCAATAGATCAGACACAAAAACAAAGAAAGTTGTTAACTTTGACGAAGCTCTGAAAACCCTAGCTACAAAACACCTTCAGCAACTACTTTTTTGCAACAACCCTACTATTTTAATTGAACAATTAATTGATAAAATAAAGCAATCGCTTGATGAAAACACTAAAATGATTAACACTCCTAAAACTAAGCGCATCATCAAACCCTGGATAACCCCAGGTATACTCAGGTGTATACGCAACCGAAATAAATTGCAAAAAAGGTATAAGGCTCAACCTCAAAACGAGGATTTAAAATCCACCTACAAAAGGTATAGAAACTTCTGTAACAATCTTATAAAAAAAGTCAAGAGGGAGTATGATAGTGATTTATTAGCTAACTCTTTAAACAATTCAAGACTATTTTGGAAAAACTTCAAAGTAGTTACAAATCAAACTAATAATAAAACGGATAACAGTAAACTACTATATATAAAGCCGACCCCGATGGAATCAATTGACTTCGTCAACAATTCCTTTGCAAATACTGGAAAGAAACTCGCTGAACAAATAAATAAGCCCCCAGTTATAAATGATAAATTAGAAGATCACAATAATCAAACCTCCTCGTTTGTTCTTTTGGACACCACACCAGAAGAAATCCATGCTGTACTCATGTCCCTTAAATCTCACAGCGCCACAGGACACGATGACATACCAGTTACCTTCCTTAAAAATGCCAAAAATGAGATCATTCCCATTATCGTACACTTTGTTAACCTGTGTTTTAATGACGGCACATTCCCAGATACACTAAAGCGAGCAGTAATAACACCAATATACAAGAATGGAGATAGAGGCCTTGTCGAAAACTATAGACCAATATCTGTATTACCAGCCCTTTCAAAGATTATTGAGAAACTAATAAATAAACAACTTATCAACTATTTTGACAAATACAATCTACTTTCTTCGAATCAATTTGGCTTTAGACAAAGAAAATCTACCGAAGATGCAATAGCTACATTGAGCTCGCACATTGTAAATAAACTCGATAATGGCAGAAAAACTCTTGGTGTTTTCTTAGACCTGAAAAAGGCGTTCGATACAGTATCCGTTCCCATTCTTGTGCGAAAATTAGAGCGACTTGGTGTTAGAGGAATACCATTAAAATTACTTGAAGACTACCTTACCGATAGAACACAAATAGTTAAAATTGATGACTATAAAAGCGGCAGTGCTAAAAACACATACGGGGTCCCGCAAGGGAGTGTGTTAGGCCCGACACTATTTCTGGCCTACATAAATGGATTATGTAACCTACAACTTCGAAATGCACACATAATTTCATACGCTGACGACACTGCTATATTATTTGATGGCAAATCCTGGGAAGAAGTTAGACAAACAGCTGAAGATGGACTTTCACAGGTGGCAAATTGGCTTCAATTAAACCTCTTGACACTAAATGCTTCTAAGACAAATTATATCTGCTTTTCCCTATACGAAAATTCACAGCCAAACGAAAACTTCAGTATAAGAATACATTATTGCAATAGTGACGAAAAACTCAACTGTGACTGTCCTGTTATTGAGAAAGTTCGTACCACAAAATATCTGGGGGTCATTATTGACCAAAGACTATCATGGCACTATCAAATAGACAATGTAGCTAACAGAATAAGGAAGCTTTCGTGGGTGTTTAAAACTCTTAGACATGTGACTTCTCCTGAACTTTTAATGAAAATATACACAGCTTTAGCTCAATCAATCCTAATTTACGGCATACCAATTTGGGGAAGCGGAGCAAAAACTAAATTCAGGGAAATAGAGAGAGCCCAAAGATGTCTACTTAAAGTCATGTTCTTCAAGTCATGTAGATTTTCGACGCACTCACTTTACTCTATTGCTGGTACATTAACTGTAAGACAATTATTCATCCTTCACACGGTACTGAGATTACATAAGCAATTAAATTTTGACCCTAACACTTTTTGTACTAGAAGAAAATATGCTGTTGCACTGAGCAAACCCACAAAAACTATTTTTGCATCGAGACAATTTGAAAGCCTGTCGGCACTCATATATAATAAAATTAATAAAACCTTAAATATCTACCCTTTACAATACTATGAATGTAAAAAAAAAGTCACAAAATACCTCCTGACTCTTGATTATGATAAAACTGAAGAATTTCTACAAAAATCTATTTGAAAATTCAGACCTTCTTATGCAAAGTGTAAATACACTATACTCACTCAACCACGCAATACACACACACACACATGCATACATACATACACACACACACACACACACACACACACACACACACACACACACACACACACACACACATTCACACACAAATCCAAGCACACATACACACATAAAATTGTACATACTTTCATTCATACACATGCACCAAATAAACCATTCATATACATATCCTTATAATATACCTAAAAACACATTAGAAAATATATTTTCTTTATATTTTTGTAAGATATTTTTTCTTTTTTTCAATTAGTTACTTTATCGTTGAATTATTTCATCTTAACTAATTTAAGCTAAAATTTACTATTTATGGAAGAGCGAAATCCTCTGACACAGGTATTGTTACTTAAAAGAGGATTTCAACCTTGTTACTATCATGTACTTGTTGTTTAATGAATAAACGATTTATTTATTTTATTTTTTTATTTTTTAAGACTAAATTTGAAAACCAAAGTTTATTATTTATTTTAGCGTCAATTGCCGTCTAGCTTTAACGTCAATCACATTTGCTTTAACGTAGATATATATCGAACATTGGTCGTGTGACATTGATTGGCTGGGATTTTGATGAGGGTTGACATATACTTATCACGTAGGTAACGACTTTATTCAGAGAAGTTCAGATTTAACAAAGGACTCTTATTATACTCGTGCCAAGTTTGATTTTTAGACTATTTACCTCTTTTCACTCCCTGAGGGAGTTGTTTTTGAAAAATCGCGGAACACGTGTTTATTTAGTTGTTGTTTATTTAGGAGTTTTTCTGCAAATTTTCGAATTGTTATATCTATACTAATATTATAAATGTGAAAGTTTGTGAGTATGGATGTATGGATGTATGTTTGTTACTCTTTCACGCCAGAACGGCTGAACGGATCTATGTAGGAGAAATTGTGCACAGAAATAGATTATAGTCTGGAATAACACATAGGTTACTTTTTATCCCGGAGAAATGTACGGTTCCCGTGGAATAGGTTTGTTTTTATTTTCCTAGAGGCGAACCCCAGTGAAGCGAGGATGAGCTGCTAGTCTCTCTTATATTATTTCTCCATACAAATTTTGAACCCCCATTTCACTAATTAAGATGTAAATTCAACCCAAATTTTCAAAAGTCCGTTCATAGCAGAAGCTTATGTCATAATAATTATCTATGTGTCAAATTTCAACCCAATCCGTTGAACTGTCAATATTTAAAAGAAGCTAAAACCACTGAACTTGATTTCCTCAAATTGCACTTCGTTTTAATTCACATCACGAAAAAAAGGACGAGTTTAAAAGTCTAAATTCACATCACGAAAAAAAGGACCAGCTTAAAATATTTTTACAACATGGAATTGTAAAGATTTTTGTATTATCTGAAGCAAGTAATTTAAATTTTATATTGTTAGAGTTTACGGTCATATGCAGTTTTCCGAAGGATGTATAAAAATTTCCATTTATGAAAGCTCTTGCAGTCTTTATGTGATATAGTATTTCAAATTACATTTGAATATTTTCAACATTCCTAACTTAAATTTGTCCAATATATATTTTTAGCCCCCGACGCAAAAACGACGGGATGTTATAAGCTTGACGTATCAGTGTGTGTCTGTCTGTGGCATCGTAGCTCCCGAACGGATGAACCGATTTTGATTTTGTTTTTTTTTTGTTTAAAAGGTTCATTAGTCAGGAGTGTTCTTAGATAGGTTTGATGAAAATCGATCCGAGATGGTCGGGGGTGTTTCAAACTTTTAATTTATCTTAATTGGAAATAATTTGCTGATAACTAATTATATCGTTACAATTTTCATAATAAGCTTAGTTTTCCCATGGCTTCATCCGCATAGTGCATGCATGGAATAATGCAAAAGATAACCTGAGTATAGCATGAAAACTCGAAAACACGCGTTTTCCCAGACAGAAGACTAGTCTAGATCGATTTTTCGCCTCCGAAAACCCTACATACCAAATTTCAACGAAATCGTTAGATCCTTTTCCGTGATCGCGGTATATATAAATATACAAGAATTGCTCGTTTAAAGGTATTAGATAGATAGACGTGTTATTTTGATTTATGTACCTAGTTATATTAGTGTAAAGTTTCATCAAAATCCGTTCGTTTTTGCGTAATTACTATCATCGTCATACAACCAATATAAGTTATTCCTGTACATTTTTAACAATTCATAATATATTATTTTACGGGGAAATAATATTCTATGTCAGTTTTCTGTAATACATACAATTTTTTACTCTTTTTATTACACATATTAATTGTATTTGTTTGTTCGTTTGTGTGTTTGATTGTTCATTCGTTCGTTTGAACACGCTAATCTCATAAACTATTAATCCGATTTGAAAAAATATTTTTACATTAGATAGCCCGTTTATTGAGAAAGGTCATAGGCGATATATCATCATGCTACTACTCAAGGGAGCAGAACAGTATAATAATGTATAGTCCATCTATTCCATACTAACCGTTAAAAAATACCTAGAGACGAACCCGAGCGAAGCCAGGGTGAGCCGCTAGTATTTAAAAATAACGAAGGAACCGGAAATAACAAAGCAAAGATTTATTTTCAAAACTAATACTGATATACTCTAACCTAGATTTCTTATTATCTTAGGATTTAAAAAGCTTAACGTCACTAAGATTTTCATTACTTGAGAAGTAAAGATTTTATTATAATATCAATAATGTTATTGTAATTCGAACTGTATATCGGCGTGTTAGAGTACAATTTTCTATTTCAATTGCAAGCAAGGTGAGTTCTTACACACAACAGGATCGAAAAATTATACATCATACAAAACGCAGTTCGTGGCAGCTCTTTAGGGTACCTAGGTAGTCTATATAAAATTTATAAGCTCTGAGTTAGAATTACGTTGAAATGAAAGACATGTAAGCTTTCCACAGAATTATAAGATGGCGGAAAACATCTATTATGTACTGACGAAGACATTATTTTATACATTTCCTACGTAAATGGAGTAGATAATATGAAACATTCTATATATCTAAGTATCTCTTCCCGTATTTATTGAAGTAGGTGTTTTTTTTACGGAATATCATTGTGTAACTCTTGCAAATAACCTATGGAGTAAAAAAGGACAAAAAGTGTGAGAGATACTTTTCATCCGACAGCGACGAAGCCCAAAGAAGGGTTATGTATTTGACCTGTCTGTATGTATGTACATGTACGAGTATGTATATATATATTCATTTTTTATTTTTTTACATGTTTTACTTCATTTTTATGCAATCTGGTTCTTGTTATTTTTTTAATTTTTTTTTATAGGACACCTTTTGTTTATGCTATTTCGTTTCTAATAAACGTTGATACAAACCTAAGCCTTGGTAAATTATAATGAGTTTGATTCAAATTGCGGGTTTATAAAGCTACGAGTATTTAAGGACTACGGAACATTTAGTGGACGAATCTGTTACGCACTTAGCTAATTTTTAACAACAGTATGTAAGGGTGTAACTGCTTACTTTTACAATAAAGAGAAACTAAATCATAAACAAAGGCAGTGGTAGCGCAGTGGTAGCGCGCTCGCTTGAGAAACCAATTAAAGCGGGTTGAAATCCCGGATCTCGCACCTCTGATATTTTCATGTGCGAGTCATTTCCAACATGATAACCACTTGTCTGACGGTGAAGGAAAACATCGTGAGGAAACCTGCATGTCTGAGGTAACCTAGCAAGTTTTAGAAAGTCATGTAAAGTCCGCCAACCCGCACTTGGCCATCGTGGTAGACTGTGGCCTGATCCCCCTCGTATTGAAGGGAGGTCCGTGCCCCGCAGTGAGACGTTATAAGGGCTGAATACAAATCATAGCAAAATAAATAAAGAGAAAAAAGGCATGGACAATTGGACAATACATTATAAAAAAATCTCCATTCATTGAAATACTAGCTAAATGTAACATGCAGCAGTACAGTTTCAAACTAAGGACTTTCAGCAGAAAATACACTGAAATATTTCTTATTTCTTCAGTTTTATTATTCAGTCAAAACTTCTTTACATTTTCTTGCGACTGGTTACAAGTTTTAACACTATTTAGGTGAAGCTCGCGTGATCTAAAATATAATAACTAAGCGCAATACAAACATAATAGAAATAAAAAGCTCTTGTACTCGTACATATCCGGGTAACGTAATTTTATTTGAAACTAAATTATATTTATTTAAATCCTTTAAGTTTTACATTTAGTAATTACTTGAATAACAAACTCTTTTGAGTATAAAAGAAAGGTTTTGGCCTTGAAAGAATTGAAATCAAATATTGTAATTTCGAAGAACTCCAAATAAGCTTACTGTAGGAAGGAGTGATGACATTGTAGCGCTTACGTATTCATATTATATGCTACTACTTTTTTCCTGTGACATGACCTGTTTATATATTTATTATTTAAGGCAGTCATAACTATTAAGTATAATTAAATTATATATTTTTTTATATATCATAGTAATATATTGTTAAGTCCAACTTAACTCTAGATTACTATAAAAAACAAAACAAAAGTTAAAAAAACGTAGTACCTATGAGTACCATCAAAATCAGAAGGGAAAGTACTTAGAAGGTACTCTTTTGTATTTTTGTGTGTGTGATCTATCTATGTTTTCGAATATTGTGAATTGATTCTCATTTTTGAAGTAAAACTTCTTTACGCATGCTTGACTTGGTGAGTAAGCTGGAGAATGCGTGACGAGGGTGTTACGAAAAGTGTGATCGGGTGAGGCGAACATTTGTTGCCATGGTAACCGTTGTTGTCGTCTGACAAATGATATATAATATTATATTCTTTCCTTAAATTATATTCTATAAATATGTGATTGTAATATGCCTAATATGCGTTATTTCATATTTTTTTTTAATATCTCACCTATCGTAATTATTTTAAACATAAATTTAATTTCATAAAGAGTGCCGATAACCTACAGAAGTTTTACCCTTTGCGCGTGTACACATTCATACGACATACACGCAGTCTTTAATTTTTTTTAATGAATTAGTTTTAATATATAAATTTCAAAAAAAACACCCTTCATTAGATAATATATACCCATATTAAGTACATCTTTATAAGAAAATACTCATTAAAATTTATCCATCTATTCTCAAACGACAGGAGATTAAACACGTAACACCCTTTGATGGTGTAATAACATCTTTAATAACATATAGTATATCTACTAAAATAGATTGCGCTAGTTACGTTACATTTAAGCAAATAAAAAAGTAATTAAACCGACTTCAAAAAAGGAGGAGGTCCTCAATTCGGATGTTTATATTTTTAGGGTTCCGTACCCAAAGGGTAAAACGGGACCCTATTACTAAGACTTCGCTGTCCTTCCGGCTGTCTGTCTGTCTGTCCGTCTGTCAGATGAACAACCAACCGTGATAGTTAGAAAGTTGAAATTTTCATAGATGATGTATTTCTGTTGCCGCTATAACAACAAATACTAAAAAAACAGAATAAAATAATTATCTAAGACGGCTTCGATACAACAAACGTGATTTATTTGCTCGTTTTTGCTCGAAATTGATAGCAAACAGGAAGACGCTTGGAATATTCACAGAATATTTATTTACATATTCACTTTAAAAATAAATAATTAAATTAAAATAAAACAAATATTTACGGGGGGCTCCAATACGACAGACATGACTTTTTTGCCGTTTTTATAGATAATCGTACGGAACTCTTCGTGCGTGAGTCCGACTCGCAAGTGGACTATTTTTTTATATATACATATGTATGTTCAGGCGTAACTCCGTCATACATAGACGGAATTACAAAATTCTTTTTTTGTTCGAAAGAGGTTTACTCCGAAAAAATTAAAACTAACAGTCAGTTATTTTTTACTTTTTAGTGTTTATTTTTTGAAGTCGTTTTATTTTTTGTTTTCATTTTTACATTTTTATCGCTTATTTCGTTCATTTATGAGATTTTTTTTTACTATCTGCTGACTACAACTGTACATTTGTAAGGAATAGAGTTTGCATAAAAAAATAAACCTATTATTTAATATCATTAAAGTAGAAATCATTTTTTATTAGGAAACAGTCGTAGCAAAATAAGAACTTTCTATTAGTGAAAACTTTTTTAAAGAAAAGCACAATAATATTACGTACTGGTAGCAGTCTAAAAGTATACAATGAAAAAATCTAGTAAAAAGTTGCTTTCATTTACTCTCAGATTAAGGAATAATATAGACAGGGTGTCATAGAACTAAACATGAAGCCAAAAAGTAATGTTTTAAAATAAATAAATAAATGTTGCGACATTAACACACTGCACCATCTAGTTCCATAGTAAGTTATGAGGCTTGAGTTATGGCTACCAGATAGTTAATACACTATACATATATAACTTTAAATACATTCATATTATAAATATAAACACCCATGACTGGAGTACAAACATTCGTGCTCACGACACAAATGAATGTCCTCAGCGGGACTCGAACCCGCAACCGATGACACAACGCGTAGGGTCACTACATACTGAGCCAAACGTGTTGTCAATAATATATTATGTTTCAAAACAGAATACAATATATATTGATAGAATATTTATTACTGTGATATGTAAATATTAATAAATAAAAATAATTAACGGATTTTATTATAATTAAGAAAAAGTATATTAAATAAGCTTATGTTATCCCTATCCCTACCTCCCTTTCAAGAAGAAGAGAATTCATGCTTAAAAATAAGAAAAAATGTTTTTATTATAATTTAGTATTCACATTTTCTTCTCAAAAAGTGTAAGCTAACGACTAATTCATATAAAAATCTACCTTTTTCTTTAAATAAAGTAAATGTTATGTATGACAAAATTGAGAATAGTAGCATAAACATTGAACTACGCTACTATTTTTGACTTGGACATTTATCTTGGTTGATTCCGTCTACGCTTAATCTGAAATTTTACTTGAAAGGAAATGTACTAAGAAAGCAAGTTAATTTTTACTTGAAACAATATTGTTACTTACAGACCAATAACACAGTCGTAACTTAAGTTATTTTTAATTAAAACGTTAAAATCTCAGTTATTTCATTGCGATAGACTTTAATGGATCATAAATTACTTAACACCAATATCGTTAAATTTTGCCGGAGAAAAATTTTATGCTTCATAAAAAATGAAATTAATGTAATCATTAATTAATCAACGACCGTGATTGAGTGAGATACGTTTCCGTTAGTGTCTACTATGACGGAGTTAGCTGGTTCGATTCTGAAAAAGAGTAGGTATATGTATTGTATAAGTCACAGCTTTGAGTATTTTTTTGTTTTTTGTTTTTTTTTTTGTTTTTGAGATCCAGGGTTTTTGTCCAAGTTTAGATGGTTAAGACGAATTATTTTATTTTTCTGTGAAGAAATAATAGAACGTACAGATAAATGCTATGTTTTCATAACTTTATCTAATTCGTTCGGGTTCTAAAAATTATATTTTTACAATACATATTTCTGACTTGTTAAATTTGGGAAATATATATACGCATACCACTTATATTTAATTTAGTTATGTGGTGACTCACCTATAACTGCTTAAATTACTTATAAAAACCCAACTGAACGTCTTTCATCTGAATATATTACACAAGTTACTTAGATTGATGGCGTACTGCAATAGATATTAACATTGAGGCATCCATATCAGAGACAGATTGCTTTTCTCATTGTCTCTTGTGCTGTTAGAAATGTACCAGGAGCAATCGGTAACTTGAAAACCGGCGTAGGTTTCTGGATGCTACTGTGAACCTGGGGGACATATTTTTGACTGAGCTTAGCTCCTAGTACGTTTTTTAAATATGTTAAAACTAGAATAAAAAGGCGTTAAAATTAAAACAACAATTTTTCATTTACAACATTAGCAAGCATTTAAAGGTTTAATTTTTCTATTACCAAAGCTACTTAATTAAAATATATACGTAACAGCTTTAATGTTTCATGTTTCCAAAGTCTTTCCTTATACCGTTTCTTAGTTCAGTTATTATAGCGTACAATTAAGTTGATCTTGATCAAATTTTCTTCGTAGGCAATCTTTTGATAACACGATTAGTTAAATTAACCTGTCATGACGCGGTGTTTTCCGTGTACTAACTTGAGTTCAAAGGTTTACAAAATTTCTTAACGAAAATGAATTATACATTATTTTTAATCTTAATCTTAACACGATAAAAGTGTTAGCATTCCTTTAAGACTCCAATATAATATGTATGTTTAAAAGAATATGTTATTTTATAAAGTATTGTTAATGTTATTTAGAGAAAGATAGATTAGGTCTTGGAATTTTCTTGATAACCAAGTAATAATCATATCTAGTCATCAAATGCATATTTTATTTTTTGCAGGAATCAATCAATATTAATTAATTATTAATAATATTAATTAATTATTAATAATATTAATTAATTGTTAATAATATTAATTAATTATTAATAATATTAATTAATTATTAATAATATTAATTAAAATTAATAAATATACATACTTAAAACTCGTTAATACTAATACTAATAGATGCTTAAAATTTTTTAAAAGATAAAAATACCGCCCTCTTACAAAATGATTGAAAATATATTCACCTCTGTACAACACAAAAGTTACATTGATAACAAAACGTTACAAAACGACAAATTGTTTATTTGGCATGAACGCATAAATATTAAAAATGGCAAGGATATTTAACAAACCAGACTTACTTATCCGGCAAAATTTTGTTTTTTCTTATAATATCTGAAAGATATTCAACAAAGTTTGCTATTTCTTATATAATGCAAAATTACAAAGTTGACTTAAAAAGTACATAACGCCAACTTTACATAAATGAAACTAGAGTACTTTTGTTTTACATAATTCACAAAAAATACACTACTCTCAGGCTTCTGTATTTAATATAGAAAGTTTATAAAAGTTAGTCGCGCATGAAATCGCTGTACGAATAAATGTAGCCGTGTGGTAATAGAAAAAATGAAAATAAAATAACTTTTCTTCTGAATTATATGGATGGACGAGTTATTGGATAAATTCGGGAACTACAGTCCGTTGCAAAAAAGCATATTACGATATAATTTTTTCGAGTAGTTTTGTTTAGATGAAAGTTAAAGGAAAAGAGATTGTATTCAGGAAAATGATAAACTTAATATTTAATTAAAGAAAAAGTTGTTTTTAAGGTTCCTTACCCAAAGGGAAAACGGGACCCTATTACTAAGACTTCGCTGTCCGTCCGTCTGTCTATCTGTCCGTCTGTCACCAGGCTGTATCTCATGAACCGTGATAGACAATTGAAATTTTTACAGATGATGTATTTCTGTTGCCGCTATAACAACAAATACTAAAAAACAAAATAAAATACATATTTAAGGGGGCTCCCATACAACAAACGTGATTTTTTTGCTCGTTTACGGCAACCACACTTGAAATATTCAAAGAATATTTAGTTATAATATGTTCTCTTTAAAAATAAATAATTAAATTAAAACAAATATTTAAGGGGGGCTCCCATACAACAGACATGATTTTTTTGCCATTTTTATAGATAATGGTACGGAACCCTTCGTGCGCGAGTTCGACTCGTACTTGGCCGGCTTATTACTTGAGAAGTACTTGATAAAAAATAAGTTTTTAATTCAATTACCTTATGAAATTGGTCTATAAATTGGTAAATAGTATCTTTCAATTAGTTTATGTAAGCATCGAAACATAAGAGTACAGGTATTAAAAAAATGACGGTAATTTTTGTTATACGTTAAATATTTATTTAGTGTTAGTTAATCATAAGACACCAAATTTTATATGATTAATAACAATATCCTCCTGATCTACATCGTCCTTGGCGGCCAATCTCACTAAGACTTATTACACCTTAGACCATGAATGCATTACCATCTATTATAATAGTGCACAAGTTGCACGGTAACACAAGTGCATTTTTCTGGTAAACTCTTGTCATTTTGAATTTCTTGACGGAAAACTCCACTAACTTATTCCGACCAGGTGCTTGGTCCAACCCGAGTTTCGAACCCAGGACCTCCAGATCTGCAGCCATACATACTTGCAACACACTAACGAGGCAGGCTTATAAGAACAATTAAAAATGAATAAAAACCATCAGAATTTCATCAACTTTTAATTGGTTTGTACAAATCTTGGAAATGACACGAGATTTTATTTGCTCTTTTCTCATTTTCTTTTATTTACAGAGTTTATTTCTCGCTTGACGTATGGGAGAGACCTACAAACATTATTACAGCGTATGTCAACACACCTTTAGATAATCATTTAACCGTGAAAGTTGTTATAATATTCTTTATAACATGTTACTGATGGCGGCGTTGCCAGCGCGATTAGGCAGACTTTGCTCTTTGGACATATTTAACTTCCTTTAGAAAGTTTCCAAAACTTTATAATATTAAATGAGCAATTCTTATATATAAATTTATGTCGCGTATCTTAGAAACGGCTCTAACGATTTAGATCAAATTTTGTATTTAGATAAGTTTTTGCTTTTTTTTAATTTATTTATATGTTTTATTTTTCTGAAAAAAAAAAACGTAATTTTATATATTTTCCGGAAGAGCACGATTTTATAAAAAAATATACTATATATTTTATACATTTAAAGTATGAAAAAATATTCACGTGGATATTCAAAGAACTTCTACAATATCATGCCAATATAATTTACTATCTCATAAAAGCACTAACCAGCCAGTAGTATTATTTGCTTGCTTGCAGTACCCTTTTATAATCTTCAATATTTATTTAATGGATAAAACAATTCAATATCGCACTAATTAAAAAATACTCTGGAACATAATTCCCAAATAAACTTATCAATCCGATATTACCATCCCAGCTACCGGTATTGGTAGGTCATATTTTAATAGCTATGCTGGCTACCATCCAACAGCGGGGAATCACCCAATTTATAACGGGACACTGGAAAATTGTCCTCATTTAAATTCACCACGCAATAAACACGTGATTTACGTGTAAATTTTCTTAAAGGCTCGCAATTTAGTTTCAAATTGCCTTTTTAATGCCGCAAATTGCTGAAAGCTAGCATAGTGTCGACGTACCGAGAAATATGAGCATTCAAGTGTACATAATATATTACACAACTTTTCCATATGGGGCTTAGAGAATATAAAATTGTTACTACAACATTTTATTTTTTGTTGCACTTTTTATAATTACTACGACTGATGTAGAGCTAAATGTGGGCAAAGAATGATCTCTATACTAACTATGAAAATCACTATTTTAAAATAAAAATAAAATATAAATAAAAATTATAACTCAGCAAAGTGGGTTCAATCCAACCCTGTCAGGGTTGTAAGTTCAGAAGTCAGGGTGTACCCTTGCATGTATGTATACCATTATATGAATATTGTAAATGCGAAGGTTTCTATGGATGGATGTTTGTTACTCAATAATACCAGAATGGCTAAACAGATGTGGATGTTTAGCTTAGAGATAGATTATAGTCTGGAATAGCACATAGGTTATTTTGTGTCCCGTAAAAATGCACGGTTCCATAGTAACCATTAAAACGTACCGTAACCATTAAAACGTACGTAGGGTGAGTCGCTAGTTTTAAATAAATAAGATAGCATGTTGTACCATGATTTTTATTTTAGAAAAAGAATTAGGGTTTCGCTCAAAAAAACTTAAACGTACCTAATATACTATAATATAATATGTTCCATTCAATTTGACAGACGCGTATGGACTACAGGCTATTCTATCTTCCAGGGAAAAAGGTTCTCATAATATAGAGGGTATAGCTATTACACGAGTTTGATTTACATTGGAGCAATTATGCCTTAACTAAACTCAAGTAGGGTTACCATTAAAACTTTTATTCCTATTATTATATGGAAAGAAAAGGTGCTTCGTTAGTTTTTAAGTGCTGCTTATAGATTTTAAAGGACTTTTACCTTACGAAACCCTTAATAAATTAAAGAAAACGAAGGTTCCTATTAAATATTTTTAAGTTACCTATGGTTCCTTTTTAGTTACCATATGCCTTTTTTAGACTTTTTTCTTATTCAGATTTTTAGGCCCATCTGAATTTTATAAAAAAATTGGTGGCATTTACTGTGGACTGCCATTCAACTGTGTTAAATTTAATATGGCTGGTTAGTTTTTTTTGACAGATAACTAAACATCGCGGACTTTTCATATATCTTTTTATATATATCTCTTGAAGAGCATAGATTCTTTCTTACATACATAGATCTCGTTGGTATAACTTACACCATCAAAGCAGCATCTACCAAAATATCCACTTTAAATACACTATTTGTCGAACAAAAAATATATATTATCTCATCCAATTTACGCATAGTAATACTTTCTTAGATTTACGCGAATATTTGACATTTTAAATAAAACTATCTTTTCGGATTATTTCGCGGATTTATTTAATTATAATAATACTTTTTTTTTTTTTGAAAAATGTTTACAATTGAAATCAACAAATATCGTAAGGTACTCTGGTGCCATTTTTGAATTTTTAAAATCATTTTTGTAAATTATGGGTAGGCACTGTCTGTAACAAGTATATAACGCCTTTGAGATGTCTAAAAACCTTAGTCTCTCCCGTGTCCATGATTGCTGTAAAGCGTTCGAAACGTCGGGAACCAAAAATCAAAATAAATCCGCGAAATAATCCGAAAAAGATAGTTTTATTTAAAATTACGCATAGTATTTTCTATATTTTATAAATTGCTTTCCCCGTATAATAGTCTATCTATTATTTAAAAACCGTATCGAATTCCCTTTATTAGTTTTTAAGACAAGCCTAACTGACTACGTATGACTACGACGTTGTTATACAACAACATACTATGATCAGTGGCATATGTACAGAACTAATAAAAATGACGTTGGCAACTTTAGAAGGAAATGTTTGCAAACAAATGTTACAGACGATTTTGGTAGTAGAATTTTGTAGATATTTAAGTTGGGCATAATCTGATTCTTATCCACCCAGAATTGAATTTCACTACAAAAATACTTTACCATCGCAAGAAAAGAAGGATTTCTTTTCAAACAACGTAAACTCTTGCATAATTCAAGAACTCTTTCACGATAACAGACGAAACACTCACAAGGGAATGGCATTTAAAATGAATGAAATTTATTTCAAATGTTTTATTTTAACGAGGTCATATAAATACTCTGTACGGGTAGTAGCTTGAATTTCTATTCATAGCTGACTTAGTATAGATATGTGTATTATTAAGTTACTGGAGCTAAAATCACTATAACTGTTTTGCTTATTTATATAAATATATAAATGTAAATATGTTGGGACATTAACACACAGCACCATTTAGTTCCATGGTAAGCTACGAGGCTTGTGTTATGGATACCAGATAGTTGATACACTACACATATATAACTTTAAATACATACATATTATAAATATAATTATTTAATTTAATAATCATATACATTGTATTTTTACTATTTAATAATAATAATGTCCTCCCGATCAAGTCAATCACGGCGGCCGATCTCATTGAGACTAGCCACATGCGCAGGAGATATTATAGTGCACAAGTGTATGCGCAGATACAAGTGCACTCTCTATTCCTATAACTCTCATATTCTGGTGGGAAGACACTCGACACGACCAGAGAGATTTAAGGCGCAGGAGCGATGGCTTTACGTAATCTCCGAGGCACAGGGGAGAAACACCGCCAACTTCCCAACTCCGGGTTGTTACTGAGACTTCTTAAACAGAAAGACTCAATAACTAAACGTGGTCCGACCCGGGTGTCATACCCAGGACCTCAGGATGTGCAGCCGTATATGCTAGTCTTGAAAGCTACTCCTATTCAGAATATTCTTTCACTAATAGAAAGCCACGAGTATGTTACCGCCAGGTGCTAGGCTATTTTTTTATTTCGGTACAAATGTATTTGTTGTCAGAAATCATAATAACTTTAACGTGTGTATAGGCGTGGCGTAGTACTCGTAATTAAACGGTTTGAAATGAAGCAATATATACCAAAATATATATATATATAATGTATACCAAAAAGACATCTAGGGACACACATGAAAGAAGCGAAGGTCTTTAAAAGTTGTTTTTGTCTATTATATTTTACTAATATATTTACAACATTTACATACACCATATACATATGTACATATATGCCTTTGCCATAACATAATTAATTGTATGGTAGACATGTTATATTAAATCATTTTTAGGCTAAGGTTATCATTCACTGTGGACACTGACGATGATATAAGAGAATGCACGTAAAAATGTTCGTCATAAAACTGTATGTGAACATTGAATCCATCAAAAAAATGTACTTATTTTAAATATATTATACGGACACACTACATTGAAAAAGCTGTATATTTTTATTCATACACGCGTGTAAAAGGAATTTCATAAAGAATATTTGATGGAATTATTCTGTCGGCTGATCTCAATAAATTATGTAAGGTTTTCCTTATAGACATATAAGCTATATAAAAATTATGTTAAATTCCTATCTCTAGTAAGGAGAACTACGAATAATTCTGTTATTGGGATTCCCCGTGTTTTTTTTTAGTTCCTATACATTATACATGTTAGAATAGGGTTAGAACTAGATTTAGAAGAAAGGTCATAAATCTTTTTAAAACTATGCTTAGGGCATATATTTTTGCAATATTTGCAATATTTTTTTAACTATGATAATTCATTACGTCTTTCCTTTTTTAAAACAAAAATCAGTAGTGAGTACAAATAAATATTGTAAATGTTAAAACGTTTTATAATAAATACTTTTTTACAGGTTTTTAAGTTATGTTCATAGTAACAACGTAAAGTTATCCGTTTGTTACTATGAACGTATATATTCTTCTAAATTACAATTGTATTCAGCCATTTTTAACGTCCCACTGCTGGGCACGGGCCTCCCTTCAGTACGAAGGAGATCAGGCTATAGTCCACCACGCTGGCCAAGTGCGGGGTTGGCGGACTCCGCATGTCCTTTTGAAACTTGCTAGATTCTCTCATACATGCAGGTTTCCTCCCGATGTTTTCCTTCACCGTAAGGCAAGTGGTAATCATGTTAGAAATGATTCACGCATGAAAATATCAAAGGTGAGAGACCCGGGATTTGAACCCGCTTCATTCGGTTTCCCAAGCGAGCGCGTTACCACTGCGCTACCACTACCTTTTTACAGTGTTTTTAAATTACAATGTGATAGAAAAATCGGTAATCATATTACTCTATGTGATATTCAAGTATTTGTACTTTTCGTCCAAATCCGTCCATTCGTTTTGGCGTGAAAAGTTACACACACACAGACATATAAACTGTCTTATTTATAGTAGTAGTAAATTATTTTGTTAGTTTATATATATTTATTAACAGAATACGCCTGCAAATGTATTTTTGCGCTTTTTATTCACATCGTAATGATCTGTCCCAAGCTATGAATATCTTACTAAGAATTCTCTACCAAAATATATCCGAGGATTTGTCGAGCTTCATGCACAAATACTTTGTCATAAGATTAGGTGGATTTTGTTTTCTTTGATGTATAAAATGTTATTATTTCATGCGTCATGTTTGTTCCCAAGATATTTGGTTACAGACATTCAAAACAAAATATATGTAAAATCAAAATTTTCGAATGTATAGTAGTTATATGTAATTAACCAACGTTACAAGGAAAAGTAAAACGTTAATAATGGGATGTACAATATTATGTTAACAATAACAGAATGATATTCTGAATAGTTTATGAAGGAGTTCTCGGGAAAAAGCAATAATAGTTGCAAAAACAAAAATAAAAGATGAAAAAATATTCCTTTGTAGATTTTATGTTCACTTATCAGATTTATCATTATTTTATTAAAAACTTGTAATTTGTATAGTATTGTTTATTTCTTCCTTCCTATTAATCAATGCTGATCTGAACGATACTATAAAAGATAAGAATACAAAGTTTGCCTACAAGAAACTTTTTTTTTAAACTGATGAAGACGATCTTGTAATAATAAATTAATTGATTCGTATTAATATCGTATTCAGCGCTATTTAGGGTTCCGTACCTTAAAAGATAAAAAAGGAACCCTTATAAGATCACTCTCTTGTCCGTCTGTCCGTCTGTCTGTCCGTGTGTCACCACCGATTTTCTCAGGAACGGATGGACCTAGTATTAGGTATATAAAAATCAAGGTCCTGAGTCAATACTGTAAAAAGACATGGAGAAATTTAGATTTTCGTGAAAACTTCTAAGTACCAAAATTTACCTTAATTTTCAACTTTTTTTTTATTTTTCGGAATTTTCCCTTTACTTATGCTGTTTATTGTATGCTTTACCTTGCTTTTAACCAAAATTGGCATTTCTAGGTTAACCGGAAATACCCTATAGGTTTTGGGTCGAAAACTTATATAGTAGTTCTCGTTGACCTAGAATCACGAAATTTGGCAATAAGCAAGGTCTTGCAGCACAAATAAAGGAAAAATTCTATAAAAAAAAGTTGAAAATTAAAGTTAAATAGATTTCCTACAAATTTGTATGGAACCCTCGGTGGGCGAGTCCGACTCGCACTTGTCCGGATTTTTTTCAACGTCCAACTGCTGGGCACAGGCCTCCTTTCAATGCAAGGGAGATCTGGTCTTAGACCACCACGCTGGTCAAGTGCGCCCTGGCAGTCTTCATTAGAGACTTGGGATTTGAACCAGCTTTACTGAGTTTTCCAAGCAAGCGCGTTACTACTACTGCATTTGTACCTGATTCAATATCAACTTTCCCCCCATTTTCAATTATCTTAAGATACGGAAGCATTTTGTTCTATTGTTTCTCCATATGGAGCTCAAGTCAACAAACTTAGTGAACCAAGACGTGTGTAGATTTTTGGTTAAGTGAGATTACAGGGAATTTTTAATTGGATATAATATAATTTATTCAATTTTAAAAATATAATTCATTTAATATATTATAACAACTCGTACTTTCTGGTGAGGTGTATTCTTTCTGATTCCTCTAAATAATTGTATACTCTCAGTATAAAATATGTAGTCGATATTAAAAAGGACATTTGAAAATTCTTCTTCTAAGATTCTACCCATATCAAAAAGGATATTTCAAAATTCTTTTCCTAACATGTTAAGAATGAGTCAAAATTTATACGAAAAGTTAACTTTCATAAATATAAGAGAACTTCTGGGATTTCTCTAGTTGTAACACAAAATCTACTTACGTAAACTGTTCATCCCTCAAATCTAAAATATTCTCATGAATATATGCTGAGATCTAGAAAATGTTATGCTACACTACACCTTCAATTCTATTTTCGTCACGTAAATTCCATATGCACTCGGACATTGGAAAGTCACGCAGTAGCACAGACTCCGCTGTATATTCTTCACAGTCAAAAGTAAATGGGTTTTAGATAACAGAATTGGATTCAGTAAGCTGTTATCCATATATAAAAATGTAAATTTTGGTCGATGTGTACGTCTTTATGGTGAAACAGATAAACATTTTGAAGTTTTAAGTGAAATTAAGGATAGAGAAAGCTTATATTCTTTAACATTTGAACGACATTACTAGTACGCGGACAAAGCCGCGGGGAAGAACTGGTTTAAATTTCAATGAATATATTTTGTACATCTAGTGTAGTCGAATTTACATCAGTTCCATTACTATCAGTCAAAATTATATGAATGAGTCATATCTAGAAATCATAAATTATTTTTTGTAATTGAAATAGTAGATGCGCATTTTTTTACACATTTCTTTCGATAAAGCGATGCTATATAGTATCACGTCTGATTAAAGAGCCCCTTTTTAATTTGTTTTAAAAACGCGTCTTAATAGGGCGTCACAGGATCGCTTATGTACCTACTCAACCACGACGCCCCGACGGTAGTTCTGAAAAAACAGACCATAACGATGAATTTGTCTTACGTTAATTTTCAATAATTTCATCTTCACTAATATTATAAGGAGGTAAAGTTTGTGAGGTTGTAGAGAGCAATGTCTAGATCTACTAAACCGATTTAGATGAAATTTGGTAAGAATATAGTTTGAGACCCTGGGAAGGACATAGGATACTTTTTATCCCGGAAATCATCCTTTAAGGGGTTGAAAATGGGGATGAAAGTTTGTATTGGGAAGCCAGCTAGGGACGAACCCGAATGAAGGGAGGGTGAGTCGCTAGTTTAAAATATTTTATATTACAATGTCGCACATGATAATCTAATTTTAAAAAGTGAAAGATATGTTGAAAACAATGCAATAAAATATTAAAATCAGCATCTTAACTCCATTAAAAAGTTTTCCCTACGCTTTCGAATGTTATTAATAAAAAAAAAATCATCATACAGCTCTTAATGAATTCATTAGACCGCAAAATCATTATATTGCACAAAAAGAGAAATAATAACGTATTTCATCTAGCAGACAATACGACCATTTAACTTAAAAACTGTTTCTCAATTGCATTTTATTTCATGAAACGTTTTTTTAATAGCACCAACAATATCGCGGAAAGATTGCAGCATGAGAAATTAAAAGTTTATTAACGAAGCGAAACGGCCTCCAACGCGCATAGTCTCTTGTAATGAAACGGTTGAAATATTCCTTCATAAATTTATTTCACTCGACTGCCCTCCAGAGTCAAATTAACGCTTTTTGTAAGTTTTTATTAAAACCATTAGCTGGAAAGTTGACCTTCCCATCTCTGTGTCGAATACGTTTGATAAAATTGTTCATTCCCACAGCTGCAATTCTCGTTAAATTAGATTGGTGTTCAAAAATTTTAATCGTGTGGTTTGTCGTTGAAGAACATTTGCAATATTAAAGTGACAAATTACAAATAATTTGGATGTTACAGAAACTAATAAATAAAATTTATACAATTACTAGCGACTCACCCTCGCTCCGCTCGGGTTCGTCCCTATTTACGTTTTGACATCTAGTATAGATTTCTTAGAGATGAGATATTTTCCCGCGGTGAAAAGTATCCTATATGTTGACCCGGATCACCAGCTATGACTATACCAAATTTCATCAAAATCCCTCTAGTGGTTTTTCTGTGATGCGATAACAGACAAACAAAAAATCTAAAAACTGAAGATTCGGCCTCTGTATCAATAATAATGTCTATTTCAATAAGATTTTCCAAAAAATATTTAATGTACAGATTCGGCTTAGTTAGAATTTTATTATATGTATAGGTAATATTAATGTATCAAAGTTATTTTGGTTTAAATAATTTAGATATGATTCATACGATAGCAATATGCAAAAATAATATGAATTTTAATTGTTATGCCGGTGAAGGAAAAGATCATAAAGAAACCTGCATATGTTGATAAATTTTAATAAGCCACAATATGGATAAATATTTATATATTTTTAAGGTGAAATTTTGTTTTTTAGAATTTTCATAGTACGTACATTAAAAGTAGGTAACGCTTTTGCTACTTTGTAAGTCATAAGGAAGCTATAAGATTTTAATTTTACCTACTACCATTATCGTTTAGTAAATAAGAGAAATATATAAGAGAGCATCTTAATATATTGTAGAAAAAAACAAATGAAACTTGTATATCTATACATATAATAAAACTGTAGAGGTCGAATGTCTGTTCATAGAAAAAAAATGCAAAAAAACCGAGTCAGGGGGATGTAAGAAGAGAAAAAGAACAAATCCAGAGCTTTTTTTCTATTTTTTTTTGTTTCTCTGTCTGTCTCTTTGTCTGTTTGTATGGGCTAATCTTCAAAACTGTTAGAACGATTTAAATGAAATTTTGCATGGTAGACCTTATATGGGTGCAGTCCTAGGCGCTGCGGCGAGAGCGGGACAGCGACGAACGGCGGTGAGGCCCTGTCACAAGGTACCGCGGTTTCGAATGCACCGGATAGTGAACTTGTACTTAATTGTGCGCGCGCGTCGATCAACAAGTCGGCGATATTACCCAGTGTTAATTCGAAAACAGCTGTTACTCATATGTTGCCTTCTTTGTTATTAAATAAAAATGTCAGTCAGGATGCTAAGAAGTGCTCACAGGTAACTAAAGAGAATTCTGAATGGCAAGTTGTTCAGTCAAAAAGTGCCAGACGATATAAACTTATCGGTCAAAAAGGCCGGGCTTCTATAGCGCCGGACGGCAAGTTTAAAGCTGCCGACATAAAAACACCTTTGTTTATTTCTAACGTCTCTAAGGATACGTGTGAGCAGGACATTGTTAGTTATATAAAAGATAAGACCGGCGAGGATGTATTATTGAAAATGATAAAAATGAAAACAAATCGAAAATATAACGCTTATAAGCTATATGTTTCAAAGACGAATTTGAATTTGTTTTTAAATGATAACTTTTGGCCTGATGGCATTACGTTTCGGCGTTTCGTGCATTTTAAGTATGGGTCGAAAAAAGGTGATAGTAATGTTAAAGTTTAATTATAGTGTAAAATCATGGACAGAGATCATGAAATAACATATAATAAGTGTAAATTTGTTAGTTTTAATTGTAAAAATTTTAAAACTTCCATAGAAGATGTGAGAAAATTATGTAGGTCGGCGACTTTAGTGTGTCTCCAGGAGACTTGGTTACTCAATCACGACCTTCCGTTATTAGGTACTGTATCTGCTGATTTTGAGTATATAGGTAAAAGTTCAGTAGACAGCGGCGAATTACTGGTAGGTAGACCATATGGCGGCGTGGCCATACTATGGCGAAAGGGCATTTTTGATAGTGTTTCTGTTATAAATTGCAATAGTGACAGACTGGTAGCTATCAAGGCTACTATAGGTGGTCGCTCCGTACTAGTCTTTTGTGTATACATGCCAGTGAAAGCGCGAGAAAACTTACCTATTTTCACAGATATTCTTAGCGAAATCAGCTCAATTGAAGAGGGTAGTGGTGTTCAATCCGTGATTATTCTAGGGGACTTAAACGCACAACCTGGCCAATTATTCTTTACCGAGCTTAATAGCTTTTGCACGGACAGATCTTGGCTGTGCACAGACGTAGAATTTTTGGGGATTGATTCAGACACGTTCACCTACTTTGATGCGTTTCATCGTAGGGGCAGTTGGTTGGACCATTCTATTGTTTCACAGGCGGCGTGGCAATCTACAGTTAACATCGGAATAATTGAGGATATTTTTGTTTCTGACCATCTACCTATATTTATTGAGTGCAACTTGGGTTCAATTAGTCCTACCGCCGCGTTTCAAAATGCGCCGCGCAGTGCTGTAATATGGGGGGAAAGAGATGAGGCTCAAATTAATAAGTATCGAGTTTTATGCAATAAGGGCTTGCGAGACATTGACTTCCCCTCTGAATTTGAAACATGTAGCTTTAGGCCTTGTACTTTGTCTGATCATAAGTTAGTCTTAGTCTCAAACAATATTTTAATTTTATACATGAAAGAACTACGTCTTATCAAGTTGACGCTAATAGAAGCTGCGTTGCATTCTGTACATAATTTTTAAAATTAATTTAAGAACTTTCAATGACGTCGACGTGAAATAACGCTGTACCGATTATTATTCAAATAATATCCTAATAAGATGAACAACGCCAGTACACGTCGTCGTCGTTGTGAATGTCTTTTACATCCAAAGTCGTTATTTCTATAGAAAGGCAGTAATAAAAATAGCTATTTATGAAAATAAAAGAATTTTAATTATTATATGAATATTCTTATTACAGAAATGGCACGTTTCGAGATCAAGCTACACAAAAAAAGCTGCAAATTAATAAAATTTACCTATTTAAAACGAAAATCAACTCTAAATATATTCTTAAGTATTTGTGCTACAATAATTAAGGTTTTTTTTTACTTAACTTATGTATAAAAGTTTAATTATTATTTACTAAAGGAACTCTTCATTTGAAGGTTGCCTATGCCACTCTTCAAAACAAACGGCATATAGTGCTGGCTTCTCCCTACAGCCTTTGCATCTGAGGCTAGTTTCTCTCCTTATCTTCTTCTTGGAACACATCTTACATTTCATATAACAGCTACTTTTCTTAGAGTTTTCCCTTACGGGAATCTTTTCAGGCCAGTGACCATTATATTCAATGTTTTCTTTAGCGGGTAATTGTGAAAAGTTAGCTCTTTCTTTGAGACGGTTGTCAAATCTGTGTCTATTTATCATCATTTCCGGTTTCAGGTTTGGAGGCAGCTTTATTAGTATTTTGATTAAGTCTTCTCGAAAAAGAATTGAAGTAGAAGAATTGGAGAAGGTGTCCGGTGCCTTGCCGTGGCTTATCTGTCAGTGCTTCTCGATTAAGACTATGATCGTGAGAAGGTCCGGGCATTGAGTTGTTTTCCACCCCTAGTGGGTTCGACGAGGGCAGTGGTGATGAGCGCTTCTCCATTTCTATCTCTTCAAGTGGTGGCAAAAGAGTGGGAATGTGCGACTCTGCAGTCAGTGGCACTGGTGACAAAGTGGGTGTTGTTGGGTAAACCTCTTCAGCTACAAGCAATGGTAAACCAGTCTCTGATTGAACTTCTTGACATACGGACATACAGACAGGCCGTGGAGGTGAAGCGGGTGAGGTTAGATATGTATCGACATTAGAAAACGAGGGAATTGTAGCAGATATTGAATCATTTATTTGTACCTCTTTAGGCAGCAGCGGTGTTGAAGATCCGTGGTTCTTTTCTATTTCAGCAACTGGCGATGGCGGAAGCGGTACGATATCATGCATTTCTAGAGGTAATGAGGCGGGAGGTAGGCTATTTTCTGACTCAACTGGCATCAGCAATCCAGGAAGAAATTCCAAGGAAATAGTGTCTGCATCGTTCGTATGTGTACTATGTTTATATGAAGTAGTTTTTCTATGCCTCATGCGAGCACTGGTATCGAAGATACTTTCGGTACTACTTGAGCATAGAGAATTCTCAGAACTGGAAGGATGTGGGCAACTTACTGAGCTGTCACTGTCGGTATTTATGAGTTCTGGATCATAATCCTTGTCAGTTCCATACTCTCCGTCATCACTGAAAGGATCAGGAGTAACTTCCCGGGACGAAGAATCTTCAAATACCTTCAGAAACCCCTTACTGCAGAGTCGCTTTTTATCCATCTAAAACAACAGATTTTTGATTACTTTATAACGTTTTATCAAAAAGGGTGTAAATAAATCACTTTATGGAATTATTTTTATTTACTTATTTATTATTTATATATAAAGTAACCAAAAATCCACAAAGAATAAAGTATCTCTTTAAGATATTTCTGCCAGAAACCCTTCAGAAGGGAGAGAATAAGTTACTTTAGTGTGATGTAGGTACAGCATTAAATGGTAAAATATATCAACGAATTATTATAATTATACAAAAATAAATATATATACATATATATACACACTTATTTATTATTATTATTATTAAAAATAAACATATTATAAAAAACTTACGGTATATCGATCACTTCAATACGGTCGAGCAACGTACGCGCAGCACGCGCTTCTCTTGATGCGGCGCAGAACGACTGAAGCTAGCCGCGTCGCTACTCCCCGCGACGTGTACGAACGTTGTGTGTGTGCTTATGTGAGCATGTGTGCTTATGACGGATATTAGCAAAACACCACTAAAAGTTGATTCGATGCGGCAGTAGACTTTTAAAACTTCCAAGCGATGCGGCGCAAATATATATTTAGTAGAATATCGTACTACCTCCTGACGTTATGAAACGTAGTGCGAATAAATGCACATTTAAAGTAGACGTGACTAAACGTTGTGTTAATTATTAACTTCTAATTTTGCCGTCATGAGACGTTGCTGGACCGAACGTGTTAAGCACACTGTCCAATACTACACTGAAAGGAAGACTCCGGTATACGCCTGTTTTTTGGATCTCTCCAAAGCCTTCGATCTCGTTTCGTACGAAGTGCTTTGGAGAAAGATGGAGGACAGGGGTATGCCGGCGGAACTGCTGAAAATATTTCAATACTGGTACTCGAATCAGACTAATTGTGTTAGGTGGTCAAACTGCCTCTCGGAAACATACAAATTGGAGTGCGGAGTTAGACAGGGGGGTTGTCCTCTCCAAAGCTGTTTAACCTGTATGTAAATGACCTCATAGTTGAGCTCAGCGGCATGCGTGTCGGTTGCCGGGTGGGGGGTGTTTGTGTGAACAGCATCAGCTACGCGGACGACATGGTGCTGCTGGGCCCGACTGCGAGGTCAATCCGGGAGATGCTGAAGGTATGTGAAAAATATGCCGCATCACATGGCCTTATTTATAATGTAAGGAAAACCGAGTTCATGGTCTTCGGGGCTGCCGGCAAGTACCCAGACACCATTCCTTCAATTATTTTTAACGGCGCTAATATAAAGCAGGTGACCAAGTTTAAATATCTGGGTCATATACTTGTCGACAACCTTAGGGACGATGATGACGTTGAGAGGGAGCGCAGGGCGTTGGCTGTCCGCGGGAACATGCTGGCACGCAGATTTTATCGTTGTACCGATGAGGTCAAAATAACCTTGTTTAAAGCGTACTGTCAAGGCATGTACACGGGAAGTCTGTGGTTCAGCTGTTCACGGGGAGCGCTAAATGCACTGCGCATCCAATATAATAATGTTTTCAGGATGATGTTGAAACTCCCTCGATTCTGTAGTGCCTCGGAGATGTTTACCCAATCGCGTACAGATGGTTTCCATGCTATCATCAGGAAAAAGGTGGCTTCGCTTGTGACAAGGATTCGAGGGAGTAGCAATAGCATACTGAAAATCGTGGCTGAGGACCCGAGAGCTCCTGTGCTGAGGCATCTCATGCGGAATCATTGCCCGCATGAAATGCCTCGTAAGTACATGACTCACTAAATCTCTCCTTGTTTGTTTTTGTAGTTGTTACTAACCCTAGTGTATAAGTTGTAGTATGTAAGGTGTGGACTAACAAAAATGGTTCCTTTGTTGTTCCTAATAAAACAAATTATTATTATTATTATTATATCTCCGGGTTAAGATTTTAGATACTTTTAGTCCCGAAAAATTAAAGAGTTCCCGTGGGATAGTTAAAAAACTATAGTAACTTATACCACTTAGTACACAAAAACTACTGATTGGATTTTAATGAAACTTTACAAAAATGTATTTAATTCATCAAAATAACAAATAGGCTAGTTTTTATCCCGGAAAAACGTTCGGTTCCCATGGGATAGATTTGTTTTTGTTTGTCTAGAGGCGAACCAAAGCGAAGCGAGGGTAAGCCGCTAGTATAGAATAATATTACAACGTTTTAATATATTTATTTGGATTACTAATAATTTTTATTTACTTTACGGTATAGTTTACATTTCGTCTAACGACTTACAAGATTAATTATCATAAATTACTAAATTATATTGTAGTATTACTAATTCATTGAAAAAAAGGACCAAAATAAATTATTACTTTAACATTGTATTCATTAATTGTAAATTATTTTATTATCATTAATTATATATTATTAAATTAAAAATGGAAGAAAAGACAATTATTCAGCAGCAAGAATACTTAAATATCTCACATTTGCTAATTCAGTTGAGGTTTCTGCTATGCGACGTGTGGGTACGTTATTAAATAATCGTAAAATATTATAGAGATCTATATAATTAGAAATTTTTTATCTATGACTATCGTGAACATTTGCAATTTTTTTATTTTTCATATGTAGGTATTAGCTATCTCTATATTATATAAATAATGTCTGATCCCCCTCGTATTGAAGGGAGACCCATGCTAAGCAGTGAGACGTTAAAAAGGGTTGAATACGATACAATATTAAAAAATAATAGGAGATCCCGACCTACATATGTAACCCTTCACTCGTTTCCAGACGATTTTTTTTAAACCATAAAACATATTAACAAACACGACCCAAGGGGTTGTCACCAAAAATTTGCTCCATTGCTCCAGGCTATTTTTAATAAAAAAAAAATGTTTTATTCTTTTCCTCCGACATTACCTGACATTCAGGTAAATTGCAGTAGTTATTTGCTCGTATCGTTTTCCATAAACTAAGTAACAAAATGTAGATAATCTTATAACAATTTTTATGATATAGGGTTGTCATACCAAAACGTCTCCAGACTAAAAATTTTTTTTAGTAAAAAATAGCCTGGAGCAAATTGGTAACACACCACTTTTTATGGTCTAAAAAATATATTTCGCCTGGAAAAATAATGAAGGGTCCACCACATAGATCGGGATCATAGACTATAAATAGGAAAGGACAAAACAGTTCAGTACCTTTTTCTCTTTTGTTTATCAAGTGATTCTATTTTTATTTTTGCGTAGTAGCTATTTTCGAACTTTATTGTTATCAATAAAAATCAAGATTATGATCGAATTTCGATCACTGGGCATTATTACTATTCAGGGCTTTTTTATTATTTTTATTCATACAATAGCTTTATAATGTTACATACATTACATTGTAAGCTGTACAGTCTGTTGCAGATGTAGTAACATATTTTATTTTTCAGACTCCCTAGCTCAATCAAACTCCAAATTAAATTTTAAATTGTTATACTTCATTCTTGAAAAAAAAAACCTTTTTTATAGGACCAAGGGGGCAAACGAGCAGGAGGCTCACCTGATGAAAAGTGATCACCACCGCCCATGGACATCTGCAACACCGCAAGACTTGCAAATGCGTTGCCGGCTTTAAAATGTTATGCTTATTATGTTTGTTGGTCCCTTTTGTGACCAACAAACATAATAAAATTTTAACTGAGTCAAATCTATACATAAAATATTTTTTAGAAAATCTTATTGAAATAGTCATTAATATCGATACAGAGGCCGCATCTGTAGTTTTTAGATTTTTTTTCTGCTTGTCTCTCTGCGAACGCATCACGACAGAACCACTGAACAGATTTTGTTGAAATTTGGTATTATGATAGCTGGTTATCCGGGTTACGACATATAGCATACTTTTTACTGCGGGGAAATATCTCATCTCTGAGAAATCTATATTAAGCGTTAAAATACAACTTGGGATGAACCCGAACGAAGCGAAGGTGTGTCGCTAGTTTTATTATATTACTAGCGACTCACCTTCGGTTCATACAAACTTCCATCCCCATTTCCTCTCCCTTAAGGGAAGATTTCCGGGATAAAAATATAGATATCCTACGTTCTTCCCAGGGGTCTCAAACCAAATATTTTTACTAAATTTCATCTAAATCGGTTCAGTAGATCCAGAAATTACCCCCTACAATCTCACAAACTCACAAATTTAACCTCTTTATAATATTAGTATAGATACTCTATATATGATCTGTGGTATAGATGAATTGGATCAGTGACATCTTATATGTATATATTCAATACCACAGAAATAGTTCACAGGCGTCCATGTTGTTTTTAAAAAGTTATCGTGCCCTTATTTCAAGTATGTAATACAAAATTGATATGAAAAATAACAAAATGGCTAGACGGTAGACCTAGTTCGTGACAGTCCTACATTGTAGTGCAGTGAGGTGTTCAAGAGAGATTATGCGTATAGTACTAGCACTATAAACAAGTTTTAAAATATAAACCTAAAATCCTAGACAAAGAAATAATATAGACACAGTATCATAGAACTAAACATGAAGCCAAATAATAATGTTTTAAATTTATTTACAAACACTATTAGAATACTCATTACTGTGATAAGTCAATAAATGTTAATAAAAAATAGCTATGGGATTTTATTATAATAAAGAAAAATATTAAAAAAGCTACTATTATGCTCCCTTTAATGGGTAAGGGAATTAATGCTAAAACCATAGAATACAGTATTATTTTTATAATTCATATTTTCTCCTCAAAAATTGTAAATAAACAACTAATTTTATAGGCATTGTCTGTAACAAGTATATAACGCCTTTGAGATGTCTAAAACATTAGTCACTCCCGTGACCATGATTGCTGTAAAGCATTCGAAACGTCGGGAACCAAAAATCAAAATAAACCCGCGAAATAATCCGAAAAGATAGTTTTATTTTAAATGTCAAATATTCGCGTAAATCTAAGAAAGTGTTAACAACTAATCTATATAAAATTTCCCTTATACTTTAAATAAAGTAAGCAATATGTATAGTAAAATCGAGAATAGTAGCATAAACAGCAACTTACGCTACTATTTTGAACTTTGACGTTTGGCAGACTTTATCAATACAATTCTTTACTCTCAGCCTAAAATCTGTTAAAGTACTCAGTAAAATATGTTAAATTTATATTTCGTAGCTTCGTAGGGACTAAAGCTTAATTACTTATATAAAGTGTATTTTTCTATTAGTAATATATTTTTTGTAATTTTTTTACCTATCATACAAACATATACACACGATTTTATAATAGAGTAGATGATGTTTGGCAGACACTGGAGAGCTTGATCGTACATGATAAAATATATGCATAGATTAAGTCATGATCCTGCCTTATTAAGAGCCTGGTGGTGGTTTTGCACATAATAAATAACATTGTCCTAAAATCTATGAAAAGTGTTACGTAGCGTGACAAACTTTAATAACGCACTATGTTTAAACTAGGCCAGAGGTTCTAATTAGAATTTTTGTGGCATTTCGAAACGATAGGTAGTAGGTTTTGAAAAAATATCGTGTGAAATTCTTTGTCGTTTCGAGATGACATTAAAAATTGTATTCAGAGTACAAAGTCCAGAATATGGTCGAAAAGAAAATCCACTCAGTTTTGTCAACACGAGCGAAAACCATTCACAAATTATACTCGTAACTGCCTCGGTAGTGTAGTGGCTGGCATGTAAGACTGCACATCTGGAGATCTTGGGTTTGAGTCCCGGGTCGGGCCAAGTTTAGTTATTAAATGTTTCTGTTTAGTAAATCTCAGTAACAGCCCGGAGTTGGGAAATTGGCGGTACGAGTGTTTCACCCCCGTGCCTCGGAGAGCACGTTAAGCCGTCGCGTCGGTCCTGCGCCTTAACTCTCACCGGTCGTGTCGAGTAGTCGTCCCACCGGAGTATGAGAGTGACAGGAATAGAGAGTGCACTTGTGTCTGCGCGCACACTTGTGCACAATAATATATCCTGCGCAGATGGCTAGTCTCAATGAGATCGATCGCCGTGGCCGAAATCAGTCGGGATTACATTATTATTTGTATTATAATTGCGTCTGTATATGTTATATTACCATTAAATATTTTTTCTAAATATGTTTTGGTCATTATAATATATTTCTAATATATTCTATGTCTTTTTTTTTATTTACATTTTATACAAGGATGAGCTCGCTAGTAACAGGTCATCTTGGCGACTTAAAACACAGAATAAAATATAAACATTTGAAGAAAATCACCATCAAATACACCATGTAAAGCGCCAAATAAGCCAAAGCCCTCCCATATTTTACTCATATACCTATAACTATACAGTATATACATATGTATATCTCGCGGCACGGATAAAATGTGTATGTTTCCGACTGCGTAATACTACACGCCTTTGTCAACTTGTTTTCATCTTTTTGTTTACTTTGAAGCAGTTATTTTTTATTTTTATATTATATTTTGGGGGAGGGGGGGGGGGGGGGGGTGGTTGAAGAAGACTATAAAGGAAAAGAAAGGGAAGAAGATTAGTTCTGCCGTGATAATTAAGAACGCAGTACTTGCAAAATGGCGGTTTCGAGAAAAACGCGGAAAACATATTTTTAGACATCTGAGCAAGATGTTCATATTTTATGACCAAAAAAATATATCAAAAAATTCAAAAATAAATCAAGCTTTTGAATCATAATTTTATTTTATTTAATTTATCAATCTATCTAAATATAATGCGTATTACTGCGTTTAGTTTTAGCATAAGGTCTTGTGAGAATCATAGGATACTAAAACTAAATGCAGCAGTTGCGTATATTACTGCATTATAGTCTAGCACATGTCGATTACTGCGTTGTTGGTTAGTATTCATTTACATTTTTTATGCTCGGGGCTAAGTGCAAGTGGTCTTAAATTATTATCTCTCATTATTATCTCTCAAACAATTACACAGTCCTTCTTAAATGTTTGCTGTGAGGTTGACGAAAACCTACTTCATGTTCTGTACGTATTATATGCATTATCAGGGTGAAATAAAAATGAAACATTTTTGTGTAAATCTACTTTTATTTAGACAATATCTGTCTTTATGAATATCTAAAGAAATACAAATAAAAATCACGATATTCAGTCAGACTGATAATAATTAACATTAATTAAATATAACTGATTTGCTAAAACAAAACGCGGCACTGGATCGTACGGCCAAGATCTTGCAAGCCTTTACTACTCTCAAATGCAGTAATATGGAGTACTGCGTTTTGATTTAGTAACTAGTCTATTGATTTTAAAAGAAAATGCTGTAGTAGTGGCAATTACTGCACTTAGCTCTAGGGTATTCTTGTTAGTACTGCATTCTTTTTTAGCACATGTTTAATGCTGCACTCCTCCTTAGTATTGAAACTATTTTCATGCAAGTACTGCGAAAACCGTTAGATAGAAAACATACTTCTAGTGAAAATTTTTATGAAAATATATTTTTTCCATGTAGGAGAACCCTTTGGAATGCCATTTCCAGTAAAAAGTGAAAATCCCAAAAATGTTGATTACTGCATTCTTTATTATCAGGGCAGAGTTGTCAAGATATTCACATATTACTTTTAATTGGCGGACAAAATGGACAAACATACAAAATACTTTAGTGAGTATAGATTTATTATTATTTTTTATTCTATTTAGAAGTAGAAGTGTGTGTAATGTAAGTTAACCATTTATATTTCTTATCTTTCACTAAATAAAACATTCATGATTTGTAAATATTTTATTAAAAATGTTCTTATATCACAATATTACTATTAACATTATTATAAACGACGTACAGTCAACAAAAGCACCGATATGTAATTTTTTTTTATATATTACAAATTAATAAATTATTACATGTATACAACATTTCTAGATACAAAATCAAGGCACACAAAGTAAATGAAAAATTAATTGTTTAATATTTTTTTTAGTACATTCATTACGTTATAGGATAATTTATATTTTTATATATTATATAAAACTTTATAATATTACTTAAAATATTGAGTGCAGCTTTACATTATTTTACAAGTGATATGATGAAACAAGATATTTTACACAAAGATTTTTCTTTATCTAATACTAATTTTTCAATAATTTACTATATTATACAGCTATAATTTGTATGATTTTTTTTTAAATTACATAACATTCATAGTTATACACACATACACTATTATTTAAAATAATATAATTTAATTTTTTATATTATATACACTAAAACTTTTTTTTTGTCAGTTAATACAGTATACTAGGTTGTGTTATTATAATATAGGGGCTGTTTTTTCGATAATCAGATCAATATTAAAATTTTATTTTAACTTTTGTATGATGATTGAAAAGTGAGCCCTAAAGCAAAAAGATCCTTACGTTTAAGATTTTATTTTTCATGCAGATATGTCTTCAGAATATGCATTTATTGCATTTGATAATGTGTACATATTCTTTTCTATTTAGTACGAAATGATTACGTTACAAATTCTTCCATTCTAGATAGTATGATTTTCATTTCAAATGTCATTAAAACTTGTGCTATACAGGTATGCTACTACCACTCGAAATAGATAGCTACTACTAATTTGGGAAAAAGCCGTGTCCTAGTGATAACAGGTTCGCTTGGTAAGTCGAGTGAAGCGGGTTCAAATCCCGAGTCTCGCACTTCTTATTTTGATATGCGAATCATTTCCAATATGATTAACACTTCTTTTACGGCGAAGAAAATTATTGTTTAAGCAAGTTTTCAAAATTCATGTGAAATCCGCCAATCCGCATTTAGCCAGATTTGTGGACTGGAGTCAGGATCAGGCCTTAGGCCTAACCCCTCGTTTTGAAGAGAGGCCTTTGCCCAGCAGGGGTTAAAAAGGGCTGACTATAACTTAACTAATTTAGTTAGGTTGTTGACAACCCTCCCCCAACGTGTGTTCACCTTATTGTGGTGGTGGTGGGGGAGAGGGGGCGGGGCTCAGTAGTGCCCGGCGATCCAGCGCAAAGCTAAGAAACGCACTGGAAGGCGGTCCACCTCGTTGGGCGGTGTGCTATGCGGGTTGCTCCTCTGATAACAATGTGGACTGTGGAGCAACCCTATGGTTGTTGTAGTCTGCTTCGGCAGACCTGCCGTCGGAGCGTCGTGGTTGAGTGTGTAAGCGATCCTGCGACTCCCCATTAAGATGGGGGAAGTTTTAGTGGGTAGTACTGGCTTTTCTAGCTATAGAGTCCCACGTAACCACCTGTGTGTCTACAGATGGTATGCGTAAATGCATGTCCCAACATAAAAAAAAGGTTGTTGGCAAAGGAGAATTAATTTCTATGTTTTCCATGACAGAAACCATATGATATAGAGAAAATTTTAGAATATAAATAAATTTTATGGTATGGTAAAATATTATTTTGTATATTTCGTGTGTCAGCTTATTTTGTATACACATTAACGAAGTTTGGTAAACATTAGTACTTAAACATAAACACCTAGTAAAGCGGGCACAAGGTAATGTAGTCGTAAGAAAAGTATGGTAAGTAAAAAAATAATAACCTATTGATATATTTAAAATATTTTATTATTATTATCAAATTATAATATTTGAAACTAATTATATTTCATTTGTTATTTTAATGTTGCTTTTTTTTATTAAATTAGTGTTAAAATAAGAAAAAATATATTTAAAATTACATTACTTGATTTAATAATAAAACAATTACTAAATAATTATATGCCTATATCATTTTAGTTATGTAAATTAAAAAAATACTACCAATACTGTCCTCACACAATTAATTATTTTTATAAAAAAAAAAAAAGTTGCTTAATAGCACCTAGTAAAAATACGATATTTTTTTGTCAACCATACCAGCTCATTGTGTAACAAAATGTATGTCATGTAAAAGTTTGCTCTGACGACAAAGTTCTGAAATAAACACGTGCACATTAAGTTGTTTACAATATTTAATATGGTTGGCTATAATTAAAAGTTGTACTTTGAAAACATATTATACAAGTTTTATCCCGCAGCTTCGATCGCAGTACGTTGATAATAAGTAGCATATACTTTTATTTAAGCTACAAATGTTTACTCTTCGACAGCATGTTTGGCTCAGTTTGTAGTGACCATACTTGCTGTGCCAGTGGTCGCGGGTTCGAGTTCCGCTGGGGGCATTCATTTGCATGATGAGCAAGGGCCTCCCTTCAACACGAGGGGGATCAGGCCATAGTCCACCACGCTGGCCAAGTGTGGGTTGGCGGATTTCACATTTCGAAAACTTGTTAGGTTATCCTAGACATGCAGGTTTCCTCACGATGTTTTCCTTCACCGTAAGACAAGTGGTAATAATGTTGAAAATGATTCGCATATGAAAATATCAGAGGTGCGACACCCGAGATTTGAACCCGCTTCACTCAGTTACCCAAGCGAGCGAGTTACCACTGGGCTACCACTACCACCCTCATCTTTATTTACTTCACGGAAATGAAAAATTTATCACTCTTCAGCCTGAAAACTACCAATCCGATTTGAAAACTCCTTTTCGTTTTAAGGAAGGTTTGCTATTTACTGGCTCGTAACATATATATATATATATATATATATATATATATAGGGATATACAGGGTGGATTTTTGAGACGGGACAATAAGGGCAGGTACCTTAAATACTATAGTTACAGGAAAACGTTCCTAGGAGACCATCCATAACTTTTTGAGATATTCTGAACTGCATTCACAGATTTTGGAAAAAATGTACAGTCAGCGAGAAAAATGCTAAAACTCGAAAAATTTTTTTGTTATGTCAATCGATCCTATTTCATGTAGGGATCAAAAGACTCTATGGGACCATTTAAGGTTTGAGTACTAGAAATGACAGAAATCGCGAAAATCTTTTCCCATACATTTTATATGGAAAAACGTTTAATCAACTCGAAATATTCTTTGTTACCGAACGGTCTTATTTTTTAATGTGATCAAAAAACTCTTTGAGGCCAACTGAAGTTTGAGTACAGAAACTACTGAAAGTCACAATTTTTCTAGTTTTTGTTAAGCCGGTCTCGTGGCATACTGTACCTAGAAGCAAAAGTACCTACCTAAGTAGAAAATCATAATTGCATCGACAAATAAAAATAAAATAAAATTATATCAACTAAACGTGTATTTTTAAACACGATATCCATACAAGTTCATTCGTTTTTGTACTGAGCAAGTAGCAGCCGATAATTTTTTTTCGAGTTTTAGCATTTTTCTCGCTGACTGTACATTTTTTCCAAAATCTGTGAATGCAGTTCAGAATATCTCAAAAAGTTATGGATGGTCTCCTAGGAACGTTTTCCTGTAACTATAGTATTTAAGGTACCTGCCCTTACTGTCCCGTCTCAAAAATCCACCCTGTATATATATATATATATATATATATATATATGTTACGAGCCTTAGAAGGGTAGGTATTATATTTACAAAAATAAACCAGATAAATGGAGCCACGGACAAAAGCCAACAAAATATATTTAATCGACTTCCAAAAAGAAGAAAAACAAAAATAGCAATCTATACAGATAAATTGAATTGTACCGTCTGTTTGTAATGTCAAAACAGTAGCTTTTTACTAAATGCATATGAAATTATGTATGGTACTTATAAGAAGAACACATTTTTTTTATCTGTCTGTCTGTCTGTCTGTTCCGGCTAATCTCCAAAACGGCGTGACTGATTTTGACGGGACTTTCACTGGCAGATAGCTGATGTTATAAGGAGTAACTTAGGCTAATTTTATTTTAGAAAAAAAAATGAAGGTCCGATCAAAAAAATTAAAACGTACCCACGCGTAAGTTGCTAGTAAAAATATATTTTAGTGATATTTTTGCTTACGTGGCTTACTTCAGATTTTTTATTAAATTTCCATTTTAGCTAATATAATCGGACTGAGTAATATTGTAATATCATCTTATATGTATAATAATAATATCGTAATACATATTTATTATTAACGACAAAAGCCATAGAGTATCTTCATTTCTCGAAAATTCAGGTATACCGTGTATTAAATCAATTTTAACATCTAATGAAATATAAGACTTAACATCATTCAAATAAGGTATATATTAGCACGATTTACTGGTATGTATTGGAAAATGTACTTGTAATTATCGACAAATTAAAGGAGTTTCTTAATGAATATTCATACATTATGGTTAACTCAATCATGTGGTTTAGTGAACCAAAGTAATCGAATGCTTTGTAAAATTAGTAGTAGCTTTCAGTAATATGTATCTATTTACAATATATTTAAACTTTATTACTTTAAATGTTTAATGGTTAGTATGGAATAGATGGACTATATACTGGCGAGTAGGTTGCTTCCCTATACAAATTTTCATCCCCATTTTCACCCCTTTAAGGGATGATTTTCGGGATAAAAACTATCAGTTCAGTAGTTTCGGAGCTTATTCGGTACAAACAAACAAACAAAAAAAATTTTCCTCTTTATAATATTACTATAGATGATAATATAAAGCCTATAAGCCTTTCTCAATAAACGGGCTATCTAATGCAAAAAGAATTTTTAAAATCGAATTAGTAGTTCCTGAGATTAGCGCGTTCAAACAACCAAACAAACTCTGCCTCTATATATAATTAGTATACATTAAAAAGGAGTACATTGATTTATGTATTTACAGACGATTTTTAATTTTATAATAGAAATAATAATATTATATCATTCTCTAATATTATAATAGAATGGCGACGATCACGTCATTCCCAAGATACGTTAAATCATTTATGATTGATTTTATCATCTTCTGCTAAGTCCTTTATTGTATTACCTTTAGCAAACATTAGTTATTTGTGTATGAATAATTTAAAAACAAAGAGCAATTTTGATGTATGTTTGTTTATGTGTATATTATACGATATCTTTGAATACGCTGAACCGATTTTAATTATAATTTTCCTTTTGGGACGTTTGGAAAAAATTATGAGAGTAAAATTTTTACGATGCGCGCGCACACCGACAGCCAAAAACTTACATGATGAAGCTAGCCGATAACTGTTTGTTGCCATGGTAACCGTTGTTATTGTCTGACAAATGAAATATAATATTCTTTCCTTAAATGATATTCTATAAATATATGATCGTAATATGCCTAATGTGCATTATTTAATTATTTTTATTAATTTATCATCCCTTTTACAAACAGAGATGGGAATACGGGATGAAATCTTTAGCTATTTTTGTTCTGTTACGCCAAAGAAGTTTATCTTATGTGCGTACATAAGTATACACACACGTTTTATTTTAAATAATACTATCTTTCGGATTTTTTTCGCGGATTTATTTGTGTTTTGGTTCCCGATGTTTCAAATGCTTTACAGCAATCATGGTCACCGGAGAGACTCCGAGGAGAAAAATCCGAAAAGATAGTTGTATTTGATATGTCAAATATTCGCGTAAATCTAAGAAAATACTTTTATGAAAAATAAAAACGAATAGAAAAAAAATTAAGTTTTAAGAATTTACAAAAGAAGTTGCGGGGCAAAGGCTTACTTACAAAATAATACTATTATATAATAACGTTAATTACATATAATAAATATATATAATAATTTAAAACATTTTAGCACAAAAATATTTTTAACTGATAAACTAATAATTTTTGTTAATTTTAGAGTTCTAATACTAATAGGTTTAAAGTTAGTTATTTACGATATGTGCAAGAAGAATATGTTATGATTTCTGATTATATTACACACTAGCATGCAAAAAATTACATAGAGAGCCTAGAAATTTGATATGCGAGTCTATAAATACGTGCAAAAATCTATTTAAGAAGACATATGTAAATATAAGTTTAAAACCTTATTAAATAAAACTTAACCATCTTATTTTTACAAAATTCTTAATATACACGCTATAATACTATACAGATTATACATTTTTTTTATATGAAAGGATCCTTGGACGGTAGCAATTGTCATTGCTTTAAGGATCGTTCATTTGAAATACTGGACAAGCAAGTTTGTTGTTTTTAAAAAACACTAATCTTTTTATATAAGTTTATATAATGTCCAACCACAATATGATCATATATTTAGGCGAATAGACAAAGATGTATGTATATTTTAATTTATTTAGCTGATTGCTTTGAAAATTAATTTATTTTTCAGAATCCGTTAAAAGAGATTTTCAAGTGCGGACTATTTTAGTTTCTGAAATTCAGAAATTCTCTGTTTATGTAATGAGCACTTGCTAAAACGGAGAAGTAAAATATCGTGAGGAAGCTTGCAGGTTCCACAGAGCTTATCTAGTTTTCTAAAATATGAAGTCTGTTAGCCCACATTTAGCCTAGTCATTCTTACTTTGAGGCGACCCCTGTGTCCAACATGAGATGTTAAAAATTAATAAATTATTGTTTTAATAATTATTAAAAATATAAAATTGTCCTAAAATTCCTTCAATTTGCCCTCTAATAATGTACGTTTCATAGAAAGACGAGAAATTTAAAATTATTGATATGGTTTCTATTTGATCCTAAACATCTCCCAAATAAATATTTCACTAAATATTTATCATAACTTGAACTGACATACAATTTTATTATTATATACATACATGTAAGTAAAAATAGCTGTATACATAAACTGAAACATACAATATTTCTAAACCAAAATATGCTGTATAACAATTTTATGCAGTAAGTGTGAAATAAAGTCAAAATTTGCATACTTAATTTAAATTTTCACATTATTCAGGCAGTTTGTTACAAGTAACAATTTCGTCAAAGTAAACATGTAGAAAGGTCGTTCAAACTTCATGGCAGTAAAGTTCTAAGTGTTTACATTACGCCCACTAACCTAATTAACTGCTGCGTTTTAATTATATAGATCTAGCTCTAGGAAATTAGATTTTAAATAAGCTAATAATATTATGTGCTATTTTAGACACGTTGGGTTCTATATCTGCGTTATCTACGTCAAAGATCACAGGTTCGATGCATGAACTAACAATATGATACGATACGCAAGAAAAAAATAATAGGTAACTAACGGGGTCGTCCTTAGCTTGCTTCCCGATACGAATTTTCATCCCTATTTTCACCCCCTTAAGGTATGATTTCCCGGATAAATATAGCTTTTACACTATCGCATTATAATTGCCAATTTTTTAAAGTATTAAAATGGATATAGTATGTTATCCTTAAGAGATAGGCATATGCTACCGCGGACTTTTCTGTAGACCTATATAAAATACACACTTCCACCATACATTATTATATTATATCTCAAAGGGTTTAGCGTTTTCGTTTAAAGCTCCCAGACGGCTTATTTTTTCCGACACAATTTTCCAACAAATATTGTTATATTTTAGCCAATGTATACAAAAACTTAACGAATTATATACTAAAACCTTGTTCTTGAATTATTCTATCGATTAAAAAAACTCGCATCAAAACCCGTTGCGTAGTTTTAAAGATCTAAGCATGCATAAGGACAGACAGACAGCGGGAAGCAACTTTGTTTTATACTATGTAGTGATTATATACAGACATACACCGAATACGATATATAGATTGAATCCGAATATGTACATCGGTATATATGTACATCACATACGAGTCAAACTATCGTGTACAACTTGCTCGATTGTAATTTGATGGCGAACTCGTTCTTGTGCTTTCGCTTGAACTTTACATTAAATTCTAATAATTATAAAAGAACTGAAAAATTTCATTAGTTTTGATTTTGTATTGATTTTTATTTTCTGTATCTTATTGAATTTATTTATTTTGCAATTGGTATTCTATGAAAGACAATAATCTAATAGTACGTGTGCAGAATTTCTAGTTTAAAATTATCTTTTTCAACTCTTTATAATGTTTTTAGAATCAATTTAATACTAGCGACTCAACCCCGCTTCGCTCGGGTTCGTCCCTAGGTTGCTTCCCTATACAAACTTGCATCCCCATTTTCACCTCCATAAAGGACGATTTCCGAGATAAAAACTATCCTATCTCCTTTCCAGGGTCTCAAACTACCTTCTTACCAAATTTCATCTAAATTAGTTCAATAGTTTCAGAGCTTATTCGGTACAAACAAACGAACAAAAATATCTTTCCTCCTTATAGTATTACTATAGATGAATACTAAATCATGTAGCTGTGTTTGAATAATTATAACATCAGTATCTATATTTCAAAGATTTGAAATAAAAAAAAATAATTATCTTTAAATTTTGCTTGGGTAAAGTAGATGATATCTGTATCTAACATAATTTGTCTCTATTATACAGTATATATGGTACAGCAAAAATTATTCAATAATATTAGCAAAAACTAAGTATACAAATTTTGACCTTATTGTTATGCATATTTGTTTAAATACAATTTTAATATTAAAACATTTCATTATAACTTCGCTTATTTTTGTCAGTTTCCGCACGAATTGTCCTAGAAAATATACATAAAAAGTTTAAATGACCTCCATTCGATAAATTTAACGTCATTTTGGCTTGTTTATAAGTCTAATATTCTCGTCAAGCTGAAATATCGCCAAGACTTGTGACGACAATTTATTAATATTAATTTTGTTCCCAGAAAATTCTTGCGTTATCCAGCCTTTCTAACGATTATTTTATTCTAAATAGGTCACCTTACATCACCATGCCATGTACTGAAGATGAAGAAAAGTGCAGTGAATAATAGACTCATGTAGCTGGTTGTTGTCTTCACACCGCTTTGGAGCTCAGCAAGACTGGAACCTATGAAAGAACAGACTGGTTAAATAATGAAGTATGTAATTATAGTAATTATATTAATTGATAACTAAATATATATCGTAAAAATAATCTTCATTTAAAATAAAACTATCTTTTCGGATTTTTTCGCGGATTTATTTTAATTTTTGGTTCCCGACGTTTCGAATGCTGTGCGTCACGGGATACTCCCCCGTGACCATTGCTGTAAAGCATTCGAAACGTCGGGAACCAAAAATCAAAATAAAGCCGCAAAATAATCCGAAAAAATAGTTTTATTTCAAAATGTCAAATATTCGCGTAAATCTAAGAAAGTATTATAATAATCTACGTAATAAATATAAATAGACAGACATATATACAATAAAAAGACGAGCAGTTCAGTATCTTTTCTCCTCTGTTTGTAAAGCGTTTTTTTTTGTTTTGTATCTATTTAGCGTTACCAATATATTTGGATATAGTTTTTTTTTTAATATAATGATTATAGTCGAATTTCGACCACCGGATGAACACTACTAATAATTATTAATCGTACTACTATTGTATATGCGAAAGTTTCTTTGTGTGTATGTTTATTTCACTCCGTCAATAATTCAAAACGGCTGGACGGATTTGGATGATATTTACTAAACAGATAGACTATGGATTTCGAGTAGCACATAGACTAATATAAGAAGTAAAATTTTCCAAATATTACGTTGCCTCTATCATTATATAGATACATAGAAAAGGGCTAAATATATATGATATATTACTTATCTATCATACTTTATCTTCTTCAACTCCAAAAGAATCAGAGCGAGACAAATATCTATTATATTTTATAAATCCATCTCGTTCAGCCTCGTTAGCTAACTTGCCTTTCTACAATTGCTATCGCTAATAGAAATCAATGATATATGTAGATAAATCACTAACATCGAAAACGAGCCTCATCCACTCACTATTACTGAAATTTTTATATATACATTACGCAATAACATAATATTTTTCTTTAAATAAGCATAAACTTAGAAGTATAAGATTTTCAATGGCACATTTCACATTAAAGGATAATTTTGAAGTCGAATTGTATGCTTAAATTAAAATAAATATAAATAAATATGGTGGGACATTAACACAGCATCATCTAGTTCCATGATAAGCTACGAGGCCTGTGTTATGGATACCAGATAGTTGATACACTACACATATATAACTTTAAATACATACATAATATTATAACCATAAACACCTACACGACTGAAGTACACACATTTGTGCTCATCATGCAAATTAATGCCCTAAGCGGGACTCGAACCCACGGCCGCTAGCACAGCAAGTAGGATTCACAAACTGAGCCAAACGTGTCGTCAAAACGAAATTATTATTTAATATCAAATATCTAATCATTTGGTTTAGCCATATTTAGAACCCTGTACCCTTTAAATACTATGGTAGGTCACTTCTATAATACTATGGTAGGTACATATGTACCTACCATAGTATTATAGAAGTGACTTGTAAAATCTTCTACATTTAACAGTAGTTCTCTCTTGTTTTCCGGCTTTCTAATCTGCCTTACCATGTACAACACATCCTGTGCATTCTGCCTTGTCATCCGGTCTATTGTGACTGTGAAAGGACTAGTTAAGCATTGTTTGCTTGCTCCTAATGACTGTCGGCCTGTCATTAGCTATTTTCGACACATATTTACTACTTGTGATTAGCTTTACTTATTTCTAAATGCATCTATTGAGCTAGGATCCCTAAATGACTTTTCTATTTATAGTAGCGACTCACCCTTACTATGCTCGGGTTCATCCCTAGATACTTTTTAGCAGTTAGTATGGAAAAGATAGACTATATACCCATATCCATACTTCCATACTTTCTATAATTAATATTATAAATGTTATAGTGTGTTTGTTTGTTTGGTTGTTTGTTTGTCCTTCTTTACGTCGAAACGGACTGACGGATTAGCGTGTTTTTTTGTGTAGAGATAGTTGGAGGGAAAATACGATATAATACAACCCAAAAAATTATTTATGATCAGAATTACTTGAAACTTTATTAATTCACTCAATATAATGAAATAAATACATGTTTTAGAATATTTTCGAAATTCATCCCATAAGGGGGTAAAGTAGGGATAGTTTGTATGAAATCAACCTTTTTAGAGTTTTTTTTTGTAGTTTTAGCGCGAGCAAAGCCGCGGGTTCTGCTAGTATATTATATATACATAGGTATGATGAGTTGTTGTGGGTTGTATTACCATGTGTTTTCCGTGGGTATGAGATAATCTCTCGCGGTAAAAACCCTATGTCACTCACCGGCCCTCAAATTATTTCCATACAAAAAAATCATTCTAATCTGTCATTTTGTTTTGACGTGAAAGAAGGACAAACAAATAAACACACTTTCACATTTATAATATTAGCATGGGTTACAAACAGTGAATGAATTACCCTACGTCACAGTCTATCTGTTGACTAAAGTCCATTTAAACCCATCTAGCTGTTTCAGAGTTACAAACATACAAACAAATAAAAACACACATACACTCACATATACAATGTTTTGGCTTTATAATCATAATCTATATATCATATAATAACAATGTAATCAAGTCGAATCTGTACATTAAATATTTTTTGGAAAATCTTATTGAAATAGACATTATTATCGATACAGAGGCCGATTCTATAATTTTTAGAATTTTTGTCTGTCTGTCTGTTACCGCATCACGGAAAATCCACAGGAGTGATTTTGACGAAATTTGGTATGATGATAGCTAGTTATCCGGGTCAACATATCGGATACTTTTTGCTGCAAAAAAATATACCATCTCTGGGATACATATACATATATACTAAACGTTAAAACGTAAGTAGGGATGAACCCGAGCGGAGCGAGGGGGAGTCGCTAGTATGTTTATAAGAAAACTATTTTAACTACAAAATTATTTTAGACTAGAGACTCACCCTCGCTCCGCTCGGGTTCGTCCCTACTTACGTTTTAACGTTTAGTATAGATTTCTCAGAGATGAGATATTTTCCCGCAGTAAAAAGTATCCTATATGTTGACCCGGATATCCAGCTATCACCATACCAAATTTCATCAAAATCCATCCAGTGGTTTTTCTGTGATGCGGTAACAGACAGACAGACAGACGGACAGACAAAAATTCTAAAAACTATAGATTCGGCCTCTGCATCGATAATAATGTCTATTTCAATAAGATTTTCCAAAAAATATTTAATGTACAGATTCGGCTTAGTTAGAATTTTATAATATGTATAGATGTTACTCTTCCGAGCTACATGTATATGTAGCTCGGAAGAGAGAAAATTACATACATATATGTATATATATGTATGTAATTTTATTATACAAAGGAAGCTGTGTTGAGTTCAACTTGACTTCCGGTTGAAGATTTGCTCTCTATTCTCAAGCAATTTGTAATATTAGCTTTGAATAAAAATAGTTCTATGGGAAAAATGAATGTAACAATTTTAGTATAGCTTTTTTTTCAAGAAAGTTATGGATGTTTTTGAATTTATTTTATATACGATATACATGACAAATGGTTTTTATAGACTATGTAAAATTAAATTAACAATATTTTTAAATAATTGATTTAATATCTATATGTCTGTATTCAGCTCTTTCTAACGTCCCACTGCTGGGCACGGGCCTCCCTGCAATACGAGGGGAATCGGGCCATAGTCCACCACCCTGGTCAAGTGCGGATTGGCGGACTTTACATGTCTTTCGAAAACTTGATAGGTTTTCTCAAACATGTAGCTTTCCTCACGATGTTTTCCTTCACCGTAAGGCAAGTGGTAGTCATGTTAGAAATGATTCGCACATGAAAATATCAGAGGTGGGAGACCCGGGATCTGAACCCGCTTCACTCGTTTTCAAAAGCGAGCGCGTTACCACTGGGCTACCACTGCCCCTATCTACACATATTAATGTATAATAAAGCTGAAGAGTCTGTTTGTTGACTGAGTCGGAATGCGCTAATTTCTGGAGCGACCAGTCGGATTTCGATTTTTTTTGCTTTTCATAGCCCAATTTTTGAAGAAGGCTATCTAAGATCACGTTACAGCTTTTAGGATCGAAACTCTATCTATACAAAAATAGACTAGAGATACTTATATCTATACATAAATAAACTACGTGAGTGGAGCCACGAGAATAGCTGGTAGTAAATACAAATATAACATAATGAGTGGTAGTAGGAAACTTTTAAGCATTCTTGAAATTAATTTATTATTTACAAATATAACCAGTCTTCTTCAACAAGTTATGAGTCCCACTTAAAAGAGCGTATTTTCGTGGATAAAGAAGCTTAACTATATGACCTATCTATACAGATAAATAAAATTGGAGTGTCTGTTTGTAATATTAAAATAACCACTTTTTACTAAATGCATATGGATGTATACACGATACATATACCAAAACAACATTTTTTACAATTTTTGTCTGTCTGTCTGTTTGTTCCGGCTAGTCTCTGAAATGGATGGACCGATATTGACGGGACTTTCACCGGCAGATAGCAGATGTAATAAGGAGTAACTTAGGCTACTTTTATTTAAAAAAAATAGGGTCCCACGAAAAAAAAATTAAAACCCAATTAATAAATTAATGTTGTTTTGGGAAGCAACCTAAGGACGAACCCGAGCGACAGGAGGGTGAGTCGCTAGTTTTGAAATAAAAACAAATTTTTCGTATTTTAAAACAGAATTTTTTATTTTGAGTTTTTGTTGTTCACGTTTCGAATGCTCTACTGCCACAATTTAGGCCACAATGGATGATTTTTTTATTATCTATACGAAAAATTAATAAATATTGACAATCTAAAAATATATTTGAATGTTTTGAAATATAAGCTGTTAGAGATTATTATGAGTAAGAGTTCTTAACTTTAGTAGCTTTCATAGAAATCGATGGATACTCGAGAACCTTACATTTACATGGCTTTAAATTTTGCGGAGTTTGCCTTTATATTAAATTTCGACATGACAGCCCGTTATATTTTAAGGGGAATATAAATTATCGTGATTTTGTAATAGAATTCCATTCAAAGATTTATCTATAGAATATATTCTTATGTTTATATTTAGTTAAAGCAACTGTTATGTTATGATGTAATAATTATAATATGTACTACTGCTGATAAAAAGTCAGTTAAAGTCGTCTGAGGATAAAAATCTACGAGAAAGATAGCAGGTTTGATTCTCGTTAAGAGTAAATATATAGTAGAGAGGTCTAATGTATAATTCATAAATATCAACCAGTCTGACATTCTATAAATATAATACTTTGTTAGATTTACGCGAATATTTTACATTGTAAATAAAACTATCTTTTCGATTTTTTTCGCAGATTTATTTTGATTTTTGGTTTCCGATGTTTCGAATTCTATACAGCAATCATGGTCACGGGAATGACTAAGGTTTTAGACGTCTCTAAAATCATTATATAGTTGTTACAGACAGCATTTACCCACAAAATTATACAATGATTTTTAAAATACCAAAAAGGCAAATGGATAGTTCTGTAAATATCTTTAAAATATTTTACTTTAATATACTCGGTGGTACGTTAAAAGTGCATTTTATAATAAAAGCTTATATGGGAAGAACAGCCAATTTCGCCATTACAGAAAACAAAAGTTAATGCCCCGTGTCCGGCCTCAGATTTTACTGCCTCGATGTAACGAGTAAATATTCCGCTATAAAATTGACTTCGAATACTAAAAATTCAATACATTAGCGATTTTTATTTTTTTTGTTTGTAATTATATGTTATTGTTTATTTTTTTTTTCAATTAAAAGTTAAAACAATATTATGGAAGAAAATCAATGAAATATATAAGCTGCTTTTAATTATTAGTTACGGATGAAATGTATAACAATTATTTCTTGTAAGTGGTCATTACGTTGAAAATGGTTCGCATATGGAAATATATGAGGTGCGGAACCCCGGGTCAGGGTCGGGTGTTAGTTAGCCACTTTATTTGGTTTCCCAACCCAATGAAGGTAGACCAGTGGTAATGTGTTCTGACGACTGAGAGAACCTAGCAAATTTTTAAAAGACATGACGTAAAGTCCGCCAAGCCGAACTTGGCCAGCGTGGTAGACTATGGCCCGCTCAGCCCGTGCCCAGCAGTGGGACTTTAAAAAGGGCTAAGTAGAATAATATGAAATACTAGCGACTCACGCTCGCTTCGCTCGCGTTCGTCCCTAGGTACGTTTTCACGGTTAGCTATGTTTATACATAAATAGTAGCTTGCTACTCCTAAGATATTCAATTAAATTATATAGCGATTTACCCTCACTCTGCTGGGGTGCGTACGCCGTACGCGGATTTTGTTCACAATTTCATGGGTTTTAATTTTTTTTCGCGGAACCCTGATTCTTTTTCGAAAATAAAAGTAGCCTAAGTTACTCCTTATAACATCAGCTATCTGCCAGTGAAAGTCCCGTCAAAATCGTCCCAGCCGTTTCGAAGATTACCCGGAACAAACAGACAGACAGACAGATAGACAGACAGACAGACAGACAAAAATTGTAAAAAATGTTGTTTTGGTATATGTACCGTGTATACATCCATATGCATTTAGTAAAAAGCGGTTATTTTAATATTACAAACAGACACTCCAATTTAATTTATCTGTATAGATTTTGTCCCCATATTAAAATATAATTTAAAATTGCTTCACAATTACAACAAACAAACAAACAAACTAGTTTCTTCTTTTTTTGTGAAGGCGGTCAAAATACAATATTGTTCAAACAAAACAAAACAGACAATAAATTAAAGTACTTTTTGTCCTGAGAAGGAAAAGGGTTAGAGGGCAAAAGAAGAGGTTAAAATATTTTAACGGATTTAGTTGAATGTGACGTAGGTTAGTTTTTATCCTGTTTCATTTATTATTCACTAAATAACTTTTCCAATAATAATATTATCCAAGTTCTCAGAAGAGAATATTTGTTCTGAATAAATACAAAATACGTTATACAGGTAGCTTAGTTCCGCAAAATGTTCTTTAATTACAGTCTTCCTGGATTTTCACTCTTTCTATTGGTGAAACCGTAAACCGTATTGACTAAATTGCATGAAAATATAAATATGTTGGAACATTAACACACATCATCATCTAGTTTCATGGTAAGCTACAAGGCTTGTGTTATGGATACCAGATATATAACTTTAAATACATACATAATATAAATAAATATAAAAACCCATGACTGGAGTACAAACATTCGTGCTCAGTTTGTAGTAACCCTACTTGCTGTGCCAGCGATCGCGGGTTCAGGTCCCGCTGGGGACATTCATTTGTGTGATGAGCACGAATGCTTGTACTCCAGTCATAGGTGTCTATATTTATAATAATATGTATGTATTTAAAGTTATATATATATATGTAGTGTATCAACTATCTGGTATCCATAACATAGGCCTAGATGGTGCTGTGTGTTAATGTCCCCATATATTTATTTATTTATTTTTGGTATGTAATATGTTTATAGCTTAGAAATATTATAATTGAATTATAAGAGATCGATCTATCCATCTGATATTAGATTGATCTTTATAAATAATATAATTTTTATATTTATTTATTAGTATATAAATAAAAATCTTACAAATAATAAATTGCTTGTTTTAATTTTGGATGCTGATTTGAATTCATTATTAACACGTGTATATTTGTAAATTTTAGATTTAACAATGTTAATTGCTTTAACTAACAACCAAGCCCCAGTTAATTTGGGAAAGACATTAATTAATTATTGATGCAAATTATTATAATTAATTAGCTACATAATTATTGCTAGTCAATGCGTGAAATGTTTATTTTTGCCTTATATGGTTAAATGTACTATTTAATAATAGTTATTATTATAGATCGGACGTTAAGAGATATAATTAATTATTTAATTGTCATTACAGTTCCAAATACACATAATTTACTAAAAATGTATAACAGGAAAAATACATGCACAGATATAAAAGAAGATTTTAAATAGACATTACTTTATTTAGGAACCGATTGAAATAAAACAAACACTAAATGTTAAATGTAGCTTACCACAATAGATTAGCAAAAACTGCACCCAAATCGGTTAAGCCGTTTTTAAGATTAGCGCGCACAAACGCACAGTCAAACAGACACACCGACAAAGAGACAAAAAACCTAAAAATCATTGTTTTGGGTTCTATTACGTTAATAAAGTTCCCCAATAATTGTTTTGCCATTTAAGTTTATCTATATAGTTTTTTTTTATTTGTATCTTTTCTAAAAAAAAATTAAAAAAAAAACGTCAAAGCTCTGTCGCCTATACATAATATATAGTCGTATTTAATTATCAAAACAAATTGAGGGCTTACGGATCTACGGAACAAATACATTTTTATTTATGAATGAAGTAATATAATATGTATTATGAGTTTTGTAAAAAAATATTATATTATGTTTATTACTTGTTTGTTTGAATTGAATTTGAATTGACGACATGTTTGGCTCAGTTTGTAGTAACCCTACTTGCTGTGCCAGCGATCGCGGGTTCGAGTCCCGCTGGGGACATTCATTTGTGTGATGAGCACGAATGTTTGTACTTCAGTCATGGATGTTTATATTTATAATATGTACATGTGTAAAGCTATATATGTGTAGTGTATCAACTATGTGGTATCCATAACACATGCCTCGTAGCTTACCATGGAACTAGATGGTGCTGTGTGTTAATGTACCAACATATTATAATATATGTTATTGTACTCTTTGATAAAGAGTCTTTTATATAGGATTACTACATCGAATAAAATGGTCAAGATAGGTTTTGAACAATAAAGAAAAAAAATGAGGTATAATGGCTGTCCTATAATGGTTTACACAATACAAAACATATCTATAAAATTTATAAAAGACGTATTGTCCTACTTCACCGAGCGTTTTTTACACCTTTTGCCTCAAAAGAAGTACGTGTTTTTAGCCGTAGGGTCACTTAGGTCTTAGGACCGAGAACTTTTTATATGGAAAAAATCAAATCAATCCTTTACGGAGTAACAGAAGGACAAATTAATAAACGCAACTTTTTTATATTAATAACACCCCCCATATAACGGGAAAAAATATAGGCTTGTGTATTTATGTAGGTATATCACAACAGTTGTAAAGATTCTAGGACAGTGGGTTCGACGCCTGGGTCAGGTCATAATAGTTATTGGGTTTCTCTGTTAAAAAAAATTCGATAGCGACTCGAAGTTATATTTACCCAAGGTGGTCCCCATTACTTAGGAGAGCACGTAAAACTATTGATCCCACGTTTGATCTCTTAACGGTCGGATAGATTTACCGTCTCAATGGACTTTTAGATTGAAAGAAATAGAGTACAGACACAGATCATACTATTGTACAGTCGTGTTAGCGCACATATAAACTGTAACTATAATATTTTTGCGTAGATTCCAGAGAGATTGGTTGTCGTGACCGAAATTTTGTCAGAAATGATTCTTCATAAATAAAAAATAGTTTTCACCTTTCCTAATAAAATATTAGGGCATAAACTTGTATTCAGCCCTTTTTAACGTCCCACTGCTGGGAACGGGTCTCCCATCAACACGAGGGAGATCAGGCCATAGTCCACCATGCTGGCTAAGTGCCACCACGGCCAAGTCTTTCGAAAACATTTCAAAAACATGCAGGTTTCCTCACGATGTTTTCTTTCACCGTAAGTTAAGTGGTAATCATGTTAGAAATAATTCGCACATGAAAATATCAGAGGTGCGAGACCCGGGATTTGAACCCGCTTCACTCGGTTTCCCAAGCGAGCGCGTTACCACTGGGCTACCACTATCTAATAATTGCCCATAAACCACTAGAATTATATTCAAGGAATTTTATTAATTCATTTTCAGGTAAAAGTACGAAAAACAAACATACACTTTTATATTAATAAGATTTTACTATGGAAGTGAAAAATATATTAAATTATATAATTAATTCACTAAAGTGAACACATAAAGAATAAAAGACTACGTTGACTTCATACGGGAATGTTAAGAAGCGACTATTATGTATGTAAATGTATATATTTTGTTTGAAAATTACAAATGTATTTGCATAGCAAATAATAGAGTATGTTACGTTTGAAACGTTTATTTTGTAATCATTTTAAATATGGGTGTAGGTACTTTAGATAGATGTACATACGTATGCCAGTTAGTAACGAGTCTCATGAAATTCATATCGGGTGCCTCATTTAAATAACGCGCAGATTTCAACTGTTTGCAATGTGATTGTTGATTCTTGTTATTGAAGCGATATAATTTATTCGGAGCTCAATTTAATAGTTGTAGATAACGTAAACTCAATTATTATTATTAAAGAACTTATGTTTTTTTTTTAATTTATATTTTGCTCAAAACATTGGTTTTATTTTTTTCCGTGGAACACTAATTCCTTTTTCTCAAATAGTTAAGTTACTTCTTATAACATCAGCTATCTGCCAGTGAAAGTCCCGTCAAAAACGGTTCAGCCGTTTCGGAGATAAGCGGGAACGAACAGACAGGCAAATATTTTAAAATTGTTTCTTTTTTCATATTCAATAATTAAAAAGCTGTCATTTTGACATTACAAACAGACACTTCAGTTTTATTTATATGTATAGATTATTATCATGTTAGCACAAAATTAGTTGGATTACTATTATAAATACGAAAGTTTGTAAGTGTGTGTATTACTCCTTCACACTAAAACGGCTGAACGAATTTAGATGAAATTTAGTCCATATATAGTTGAAGATCTGGAGTTATAGGACTATTAGGCACGTCTTAGTCACTCAAGCGATCAAAATAAAACCTAGATTTTTTTTAATTTAAACTTTAGTCAGTTATAACTGAACATGATCCAACTTTGTGCAGAAGCTGTATATACATACATATATTTTTTGAATCTGTATTTGCTTATATAATACTTTCTTAGATTTATACGAATATTTTACAAGTTTTGAACATTGTCTGTCTATTGCTTAAAATAAATAATATTTAATTGTATAATGTATAGATAATATATTACTTCTACAATAGACCAATCGGAATCCGTTTATTTTTTAGTGAAGATAAAATATTGAAAACCTGAAGTTTTATGAATTTAAAATGTTAGTAGGTATATAAGTAATAGAAAATCGTAAAATGCCCCCGATGCCCAGCTACTTCCGAGAAATGGGGGGACGCAAAGCGTTGAAAAATAGTTTTTTTTTCAATTTCCGGCTCACTGTGATGTTCTATTTATTTATTTATTTATATATCGAAAAATGTTTTCTACAAAAGTTGTAGGTCTAGAGAAAATCAACAACTTTTATAGATAACACATTTATACGTGCTAGCATTTTAAAACCATAAAGCTTCAGGTTTTAAATATTTTGTTCCCAAACCGAATTTCGATTGGACTTTAATGTAATAACATAATATTTGGTACGTTTTACAATGAATTAAGCCGATGTTTTTAGGGTTTCATATTCAAAACGCTAAAAGGAAACACTTTTAGTTTTATCGTAACCGTTCGCCGTATGTCACAGTCATCTTACTCGAAGACTATCAAGCTGAAATAATTATTAGGTAGGTGTTTCATCTAAGTCGCTAGACAATTCTCTAATAGAATTACAAAAAAAAAGTCGTGGCACTCCATACGTGTAATTGAGGGCTGATTTTTTTTAAATGTCAATATCTCTCAATAGATTTTTAGAATTCGGATAGATATTTATGAATATCTTATTTATTCAAGCCAATAGTTCCTGAATATTTTGTTATCTACGTAAGTAAAATGTTAGAAATATATAAAAAACTACCTTGTAATACGTGAACTCTAGCTACAGATTTCATCCCAAGTGGCGCTTCGAGGGCACAGGTGTAATTGCCCGCGTCCTCCACTTTAAGATGCGCTACCTGTAACAAAATGCTTATTGAGATACTTTTAAAATGTTTAAAAGAAACGTTTGACTTTAGAAAAATACAACGCTTCAAACACTTGGAAGACCTTGCTGCTATAATATTGAAAAAAATATATTATTATATTAAAATTTTCATAAAATTATTTATCATGTTACTAAAATAATATTTTTTTAACGTCCCACTGTTGGGCTGGGCTCCCTTCAATGCGAGAGGAATAAGGCCATAGTCCACCACGCCGGCCAAGTGCAGGTTGGTGGACTTCATATACCTTTCAAAAACTTGCTAGGTTCTCTTAGACGTGCAGGTTTCCTCACGATTCGCACATGAAAATATTAAATATGCAAGACCCGGAATATGAACCCACTTCACTCAGTTACCAAGCGAGCGCGTTACCACTGGGTTAAAAGTGCCTTTTTACATATATCTGTTATTAGCAATGGACAAACAAGTAAGATATTTTAATATAAAATGGCGTCTTAAATGTAAAAAAAAAAACAAATTCTTCAGCACTATAATCTTAGTATAGATATAAGTTAAATATTAACAAACAAAACCTTTTTTTTTAAATAATGATATAAATAAGCATGTTAATTTCCCACGACATTTGGAGCATTTAAAAACAAGGCCCATAATTATCTTTTGTATTTTTAGATGACTACAAAAGAAACGCGAAACCCGAAGAAAATTTATCGTATTGTGGTGACTCGGATAACATAATATTATTTCACATGTAATAAATAGGTTTATATTTACTTGAACTAAATTTTATGAATCCTTATAAAATTATAACTTTCTCTTTAGATAATGGAAATTTAGATAAAAGTCTTATAATATATACACTAGCGACTCACCCTCGCTCCGCTTGCGTTCGTTCCTTGGTACGTTTTAACGGTTTGTATATATTGACCCGAAGACCCGGATAACCAGCTATCATTTTATTTAATTTCATCAAAATCTGTCCAGTGGTTTTCTCGTGATGTTTTCCCAGACAGATATATTTTTTTAAAACTATAGATTCGGCCTCTGTATCGATAATAATGACTATTTCAATAAGATTTTCCAAAAAATATTTGTTGTACAGATTCGCCTCAGTTAGAATTTTATTATATCTATAGATTTTAATAACTTGTACTACCACACTTTTACCCATACACTACCTTACGTCACACTACCATAATTTATTCTCTTTTCAGCTATGAGAACAAAAATATCAGTGTTTGATAGTCTTCTATGTTTCTTAGAACTTTCCAAGCACTCAGCTTTATAAAGAATGAGATAATTAACAAAAAAATGAAAAGTGCATGTATGAATGTGTACACTCGCAAGAAGTAAAAGTTCTGTAGGATTATCGGTTCTCTTTATGAAATTCAATCTAAGTTTTAAGTATAGAGATAGCCATATTACTATCATATATTTATAGAATATCATTTAAGGAAAGAATATACTATTATATATCATTTGTCAGACAATAACAGCGGTTATCATGGCAAAAACCGTACGAAATTTTTTTCGTAACGCATTCACCAGCTTACCCCCCAAAGTCAAGCGTGCGTAAAGAAGTTTTTTACTTCAAAAAAAAAAAATGTGCAACACATACTTTTAAAATATAACATCTTAATTTTTTTTAAATTGAAAATTTACATACAAAATATGTATGATTATTAGGAACTTAAGCTGAAACACTTCATGGAAAAACTTGTTATTCTAAAGATAAAGTGACTGAATAATATATACACTCTCTTTTATATTCTAAGGCTACATACTAGATAGCAGTATACATTCATTTTCTTTCTCAGTGACACTTATGCCTCTTATATATTCTGCCATTCAATTTAGTCAACGAAATGAGAGGTGCAAAAATTTTAGCTTTACACGTACAAAATTTCATAAACCGCTATATTGTATAATATAAATTTTCCAGGAAAGTTATTGTAATAAGAAATAATGTTTTACATTACGAAATTAATTTTTACGTCAGCGGAAAAAGTTATCTTTTCAAAGAATCAAGTGTAGGTATTATCAGTAAAATTATTCAGAACGGGACTTAACCGTACCATATTAAATTCTATCATAATAAACATAAATTTAATCATAACGTTCTCTGTTTGGAAATAAAACTTACGATCAGAGGGAAAATGTTTTGACTAAAGCTCTCACTTTTTCTAAACCGATACATAAAAGTGACATGTCTAGTAATTTTTATTCTAGTAATTTTAATCGACGACACATTTGGCTGTTTTTAATGACACAACTTGCTATGTCAGCGGTCGCGGGTTCGAATCCCGCTGGAGACATTCATTTGTGTGATGAGCACGAATGTTTGTACTCTAGTCATGGGTGTTCATATTTGTAAAATGTATTATTTAACGTCATATATGTATAGTGTATCCACTATCTGGTAACACCTGGTATCACCATAACACAAGCCTCGTAGCTTACCGTGGAACTAGATGGTGCTGTTTGTTTACGTCCCAACATATTTATTTATTTTATTTGTTTTAAGCCTGTACCTTAATAAAAGTTAAATAATTTAATCTGTTTTCAATTGATAAACTATTGTTTAAATCAGTTTTAAGCTAATTGTAAGTTTATGGTACTTAACATTTGACCCATGGGTAGAGTTAATTCGGAGAAAGGTCACAGACACCTGCAAATTTCTCACAGTTAGCCATAATTATGTATGTATGTACCCCGTATGATATTTCATGATATAAACGGTATTTATCGGCATTGATGACACGTTTGGCTTAATTTGTAATGACTCTACTTCCTGTGCCAGCGGTGCGGGTTCGAGTCCCGCTGGGGGCATTCATTTGTGTGATGAGCACGAATGTTTGTACTCCAGTCATAAGTGTTTATATTTATAATATGTATGTATTTAAAGTTATATATGTGTAATGTATCAACTATCTGGTATCCATAACTCAAGCCTCGTAGCTTACCATGGAACTAGGTAGTGCTGTGGGTTAATATCCCAATATATTTATATTATATTTATTTACTAAAAATTAAACTCCTTACCTATATTACAAATTGTAATGTTTAACAATTTATAGATTTTTTGATTTGTCCTTATAAACGCCCAACAACAAAGTAACCGCACGTGATTTAAATCAAAAATAGCATTTTTACGTAGACTTTTACTAGCGCTTTTGAAAGTTCAGTTGATTCGAGTAAATTTTGATTTAAAATACGTTTTAACGTTTTATATAAAATATATGTGGCTGACATTTATTCTCGGTACATTTTTACTAAGTCTCAATTGTTTATCGAAGTGTGAAACATTTTTGCAATATCGTACAGTTATGTAGAACTATTATCATAAAAGAAAATTTTCATTAAAATTATTTTCTTATAAAAAGTATCTATTGATTATCCATAAAGATGTCATGTATGTATGTATGTGCATTCAGCCCTTTTTAACGTCACACTGCTGCGCACGGGCCTCCCTTCAATACGAGGGGAATCAGGCCATAGTCCACCACGCGGGCCAAGTGCGAGTTAGCGGACTTCACATGTCTTTCGAAAACTTGTTAGGTTCTCCCAGACATGCAGGTTTCCTCACGATGTTTTCCTTCACCGCGAGGCAAGTGGTAGTCAAGTTAGAAATGATTCGCACATGAAAATATCAGAGGTGCGAGACCACTGGTCTACCACTGCCTTCAATTAGGCCAAAGTCCGCCATAACTGGACAAGTGTGGATTGACAAACTTCACACGTCTTTCTAAAACTTGTTAGGTTCTCTCAGCCATAGAGATTTTCTCACTTATGATGAACACGATTCATTTGGTTTTCCAAGCGTTTACCACTTCGTTACTACTGCCAAAGCCAATTTGAGACTATCAATAAATTCGCATTCCAAATAATATTTATATGGAAATATTCTATCCTAGTAGACTTGATCAAATAGGCTATTTGAATAAATGTCCAGGGCAGAGGAGGCTTTTGCATAACACTAGCACGCCCGTGTTCTGTTACATTTTAGCAATTGTTTGGGTACATAGGCAACTGGGCGAGATTGTTAGTTACGAATATGTTAAATTCTTGAATATTTACGGATATTGTAATTTTATTTATTTGTACTTTGTTTTATGAAAAGTTATAATAATTTTTATCTTATAGTTTTCTTTACCTGTAATAATTGTTGCGAGATATTTGCCTCTCTAAGATAATATTAGTAGTCATTTTTAACATATATTTGTAAAATATATTAATAAATATATTATTAAGATAATACTTTCTTAGATTTACACGAATATTTGACATTTCAAATAAAACTATCTTTTCGGATTATTTCGCGGATTTATTTTGATTTTTGCTTCCCGACGTTTCGAATGCTTTACAGCAATTATGGTCACGGTCTGTAACAAGTATATTACGCCTTTTAGATATTTAACACCTTAGTCTCTCACGTGACCATTGCTGTAAAGCATTCGAAACGTCGGGAACCAAAAATCAAAATAAATCCGCGAAATAATCCGAAAAGATAGTTTTATTTGAAATATTATTAAGATTTTTTTTTAATTTCTAAAAAGCAAGTTAGGCTATAGCGTAGCACTTTGACTTTTGCATGCACTCTGCAATCTAGTCTCGTCCCGTCTGTCAAATTGTCAATCCATTTACCCGCAGCTTTCTCACATTGGAGTGTCAATTCATGATTTACACTCGAAAGTTGCCTAATTTATGAGTTCGTGTTGCCATATATTGAATTTTCGGACTATATCTTTGGTTATGCGTTTTTCCAATTTCTAGTATGATCGCAGTTTTAATGACTCTAAAAGCTCTAAAAAAACTCCTTACTGTTCTCTAAGTTCGAGTATATTTAATGATTCTAAATTAGTAATGTTTTTAATCATTTAATGTATTAAAATACCAATTAGAGTACTTAGCTACTACGCAAAATAATACTTTAAACCGTAGTAGTAACGAAAATTTACTAAGAGAGACATGAATTAAATGTATTTCTCTTTGTATGTAATTAGAATTTATTTGACACATAAACAAACTGACAAATATGGTACATATTTGTCAGTACTTTTTTAATTATAATTTTTAATACCGTATATTCTAATAAAACTTAGTTACTTTACTAACACGTGAATTTTTACACTACTCCTTTCATTATCTTATTAAAAATATCCTATTTTAATACATAATATTCATGAAATTGCCCAAAAAACTTGCAGAGAACAGAAAAAATATTGTATTACTACTAAATCTTTACGTCGAAAGTTTTAAATATAATATAGCGTACAAGCGCAATATGCCTTACAACAAGATATACATATTAGACTACATTTTTCTTCCTGAGTTCCTTTTTCTTTTATGTAACACTAACGAGTCGTCTTTTGAACACAGTAAGCTTTTGGAGAGAGTAATTTGTTTTGCCTTCGTCGAAAAATCTCATATACATATATTGTTCACTAACATATTATTTAAGCACTAGCGACTCATCCTCGCTCCACTCAGGTTCGCCCCTATTTACGTTTTAACGTTTAGTATAGATTTCTCAGAGATGAGATATTTTCTCGCAGTAAAAAGTATTCTACATGTTGACCCGGATAACCAGTTATCATCATACCAAATTTTATCAAAATCCCTCCAATGGTTTTTTCTGATGCGGTCACAGACAGACAGATAGACAGATACTTAGTGTACAGATTCGGTTTAGTTACAATTTTATTATAATATGTATAGTTAAGAGGTGTATCTTTTTTATAGAAAAAAGGTGTAAATGAACAGATAATCCACCTGGTGTCAGTGGCTATTATCCCTCATAGACATCTGCAGAATAAGGTGAGTTGGTAACACGTTGGAATCTTTTAAAAAACAAGAAGATATAACTCTTGAACAGCCCCATATTTTAGCATTCAGGGCAACTTTAGGAGGAAAATCCTTCCACAATTTACATGTGAAGTAGAAGTGAACGTTAGGCACGTTCATCTGTGGGATGACAATCACCTAGATTGTATAGATGACATCTAACTCAATGATTGATTTTTTTTATTAACTAAATAAAATTAACAGTTCTGTTTTAAATAACCTTCCTAAACAAGCTTTCCTGAAATAATTGAAAGACGTTTTTATGATAAAGTAATAATGAAAAATCGGTCAAGTGCGAATCGAATTCGCACACGAAGGGTTCCATAACATCGTACTATCACTCTATGTATGTAGTATATTAACTTCGATGATCAATTACGAACGTTAAATTTTTTATTGTATTTTTTTATTTTTATTAATTTTTGTTATAGCGGCAATAGAAATACATACTGTGTGAAAATCAACTCTCTACCTATTACGGTTCGTGTTACAGCCCTCAGGAGGACGGATGGATGGACAGCGGAGGCATAGTAATAAGGTTTCTTTGGCACCCTTCGAGTTCGGAACCATAAAAATCATAAAATAAAATATGAAACGAATTTCCGCTTAAAAAGTAAAGGGTATTTCAAACACGTATCAGTAATATTTTAAAGTTAGACTCGTTCATTTGACTGGCTATACGGATTTACTGGTCCGCCAGTAGATACAATTGTCTCACATTTTATGAAAACTGAATAGCTTTACTTTTGAAAGATTTGTTCCACATTTTAGGTTTGAAAATTCTATTCGTCATTTTCTGTTTTATTCTTATGTTCAATCAATTTTCCCCGTTAAATAAACAAAGAGTATGAAAAATTCTCCACTCGTTTTTCTGTTCGCAATCATTATTTATTTATATGCTTGTATTTTGAGTAATTTATTATATAAATAAATAAATATGTGAGGAAACTCTTATTTATTTATTATATAGTTACTAGTTTTTGCATATAGGTCATTTCGAGTATATACCTTGATAAAAAAATATCACGTGTTAATACAGGACATAAGTCTCTTTTCCGAGTTTCATTCAAATCCGTTGAGCCGTTACAGCGTAACGACGTAATAAATATAAACAGTCATAAGCATTGATATTTATCTTCTTTCTCCCTCGTCCTTGTCCCACGCTACGTGAGGTGAGCACAACCTGTTTCCTTCTTTAGGCGAATCTCAGCACACACGTCTTCCACACACATATTCTCTTTCACTGCGTGAATCCATACTTTGCTCGATCTAAGTCTATTTCCATCTGCATTAATATGAAATACCCTATTGCATATATAAATTTGGAAAAACCAACATTGAACTACACTAATAAGTCGCGCGGGGTCTATTGGACCTCAAGCCCAATCATGTGGCACGTTTACTCAACGCCGTGGTTTAATGCAACACGGAGGAGAGCAGCGCGTGATCTATAAAGCTACTGGACTAAATAGGCGTGTAGGTATATAGGTAATAGATTCACCGAAATCTTTATATATATATATAAAACAAAGTCGTGCTAGTTACACCATTTATAACTCAAGAACGGCCGGACCAATTTTTATGATGGTTGATTTTTTGGATTTCTCTTATTCCGGAATAGGATAATAAGTATTAAAACAGCAGAAAATAGCTATGATAGCGCTGGCAAATAACTATTTTAAATATCTATGTAAAACATACCTAGCGACGAACCCGAGCGAAGCGAGGGTGAGCCGCTAGTATAATATAAACAATATGGTGTGGGGTAAGTTATACCTCACGCGACTAATTAAAGGTTAAATAAATGCGGCATTCCAATATTTTGGAATGCACAAAACATACAATAGGCGATGTACAAAACTACATATTCCGTGAACGTATAATAATATCGATAAGTTACATAATATGTAAACATGTAATACTATCGACTGTCGTAAAGTCTTAAAGTCCAATATACTTGTACTGAGAGCAGTGCATCATCGAATATTGTGAATAGTGAAGTTAATCTCATGTATGTATCAGTGTTTATTTAATTCACAGCTTATTACATACGTTTTCATAATATGATTTTAATACTGTATAATTATTATAAGCCCTATCTATACTAATATTATAAAAAGACTAGTAATTTATCCTCGTTTCGCTCGAGTGCGTTTCTAGGTACGCGGATTTTGTTTAATGCCTAATTTACTCCTTATGACATCAGCTATCTGCAAGTGAAAGTTCCGTGAAAATTGGTCCAACCGTTATGGAAATTAGCCGGAACAGATGAACCGATAGACAGACAAGCATTTTAAAAATTGTTTTTTCTTACAGGTACCGTAAATACTTTCATATGCATTTAGTAAAAAGCTGTTAATCTGATATTACAAACAGACACTTAAATTTTATTTATTTGTATAGATAGTCTGCAAGTTTGTATGTAAAGAGTAATCTCTGAAACTACTGACCCGATTCTAAAAATTATTTCATTGATAGGGAGAGTGTATGTAAAATGTGTATTGCCACAAATCATAATAACTTTAATTAAAGTCGGAAAAAACGGTTGAGTTGTTTTTTATACCCATTATTTATATAATTTATATGTCAGGCATCTAGAAACAAATTTATTCGAAGCAAGGGTAAGTCGCTCGTATGAAATAAATTAAATAAGTACAGATCATGACGATTATTATGAATATGGAAGAACAAAGGAGTCATCGTTGCCTCTGCGTACAAAGGTCGGGATCTACAAAGCGTATTGCTATAAGCGTATATATATATATGCTCCCGACTGACGTACCCAGCCCCAGCCTGGATCTCCCTGCTCTCAGATAAATAGAGGAAGAGGCTGCACACAGTGTAAACAATCTCACTACGAAGAATCACCAAGGCTCCTCGGTACGTAAGGAATGCTACCATATAGCGCGACTTACGTATCGAGGACATAGACGGCTTCGTGTGCCGTCTCAAGCAAGGCGCATTTGACAAAGCGGACGCTTCACTTCATGACCACATCAAGGGCATAGCTCGTCTATACGCTCGCCTACCGGACAGGAGGGCGTATCCCAGGGACTTCATCCTTCATTAGACAGGGTGAAAGCCGCTGTTGCCGGTCACCTGGCTGAACTTGCCGCCAGAGGGTTTAAATCTGGCTGGGCTCACCGCCTGCGACGCATAAGGCACTCCCCTGTCCGACTTCATCACGAGTCCTAGCTAGCACTCTCCCAGGAACGCCCCCATATTAGTGGGCGGCGATTGACACCACGGTCAGACTATGCCCTGATTCCGTTTACCCTCGCCTCTTGCGGGAATGTGAGATGACCACGAGGAAAGGAGTCATGCAGAGATCGTAGCTCTTAGCACTTTGCGTGACTAGATACCGCATAAGCAAAAGGTATAGCTGAAGTTATATAATAGTAATATGTGTGCACTTGTTATCGTCAAATTGCCGTTCTATCGAGCTCAGAAAGTAAAAGATATAGAGAGTGCACTTTTGTTTATGCACACTTTTATGTACTTTATCTTGTATACAGTTGGCTAGTCCTTGGTTGAAATTGGCCAGAAAGATATTATTTTATGTACCTACTAGCATTTCCCGCGGCTCCGCCCGCGTTCAGATTGTCAAAAACCAAATTCTTAGGCTTTACACATTAGTATACTCTTACATACCTATACCACTTTCATTGCGCACTGTACGATTGGTAAATAATGGCAGTGATTTACAATGCCACAAAGGTTCCTCCGTTAATCTCATATTTAGTAATATTGCACTTTTTGTTTTAGCAATAACATTTATGTATGTCTATACTTCTGTTTTGTTTGTTTGTTTAGTTTTGGGCGATAAACTTTCAAACTACGGAATTAATTTGAATTATTTTTACTAATAGATAGCTATTGATCAATTTAATATTTAGCTGATTATTTAAATTACATAATGGTAACTTTTCTTAATGTTAATTTGTCGCGAAACAGGGATTGGTTAGCGCTAGTTAGTAATATTTTCCAAAACGATTTTCAAAAGAAAGTGTAATAAGTAAATAATTCTAAGCAAATACTTTTTATTATTTCATATGGCTCGGCTAATATGATTAAACTCGTAAAAATTTTATTATGTCCTTTACCTTCCAAGAAATGGTGTCAAAAAAAACTGAAAAAGTTTAGGTATAACAGTTCCTAAAATACTTTTGCAAAGTTTTTGAGATATGGAATATTTTTAGTTACCCGCTTTGTCAGTTTAACAGCCATTAACTTGTTTTCCACTTCTTTTTCGGTTGATAAAATGAGTCGATATTGCGGAAACGTAAATATTATTCGTATTTATTTTAGTGTTAACCCAACAAAACACGTAAGTACGGAAAACAACACAGAATTTTGCTATACGAAACCTATAATGCGCGAGTTGGATTTGCATTTGCCTAATTTTACATTAAAAGATAAAAGAATATATTAACATTATTTACTAAAGAATAAAAATTTACAAATATTTTCATTTGAAAATTGTTTCGACCAACAAAATATTACTTATATGTTACTAAATTATAAAGCCAAAAAGTTTGTTTTATTGATAATTTGAATACTGGCGGGGCCGCGGGTAATTTAGTACCTAGTAATACTAATAAAGTCATAGAAAGGTCATATCTGTACATTATTATTTTTTTTGGATTAAAACTACGTATTTTAAAAACACATGGCGACATCTATTGTCAAATATCTCAATAACACATAAATAAATTTTCATCAAAATAACTATTTTAATAAATAAAATAGCGCTATTGATATTTCTTTTAAGATAAGATTTTTTTAATAGTTTTAACATATTAAGTTACCTTGCTAAAATGTTAATAGTATCATCTTGCTTTTATTTTAACCAGTTTTTGTATTTTTTCTCAGAAATGAGATATTTTCCTGGTGTAATAAGTATCCTATGCATTGACCCGGATAACCTGCTATCACCATACCAAATTTCATCTAAATCCCTCCATTGGTTTTGCTGTGATGCACTTTACATATAGACAGACAGACAAAAATTCTAAAAACTCTATATCGCTAATAATGAATATTTCAATAAGATTTTCCGTAAAATATTGAATGTACGGATTCGGCTTAGTTACAATTTTATTATGTGTATAGTTCCTCCTTTATAAAATCAAAAGTTTGCTTTATTGATAATTTCAACACGGGCGGGGCCGCGGGTAATTTAGTAGTAGGTAATTCTACATACATTCATACATACATTTTTTTGGATTTAAAACTACGTATTTTAAAAACACATGGCGACATCTATTGTCGAGTATCTAAATACACATAAATAAATATTAATTAAAATAATTATTTTATTGAGTAAAATAGCGCTATTGATAATTTGATTTTCAAGATAAGCTATTTTTAATAGTTTTTACCATATTTAGTAAATAACCTTGCTAAACTATTTATAAATAGTATCATCGTGGTTTTATTCCAACCAGTTTTTGTGTTTTATCTCATAAATTAGATATTTTTCCGCGGTAAAAAGTATCCTATATGTTGACCCGGATAAGCAGCTATCATCATACCAAATTTTATCAAAATCCCTCCAGTGGTTTTTCTGTGATGCGGTAACAGACAGACAGACAGACAGACAGACAGACAGACAGACAGACAGACAAAAATTCTAAAAACTATAGATTCGGCCTCTGTATCGATAATAATGTCTATTTCAATAAGATTTTCCAAAAAATATTTAATGTACAGATTCGGCTTAGTTAGAATTTTATAATATGTATAGATGTACATTGAGCAAAGCATGACAGTTCAATTTACGTGAAAAAAGCAGATGTGATGTTACTATTTTTTTCTTCAGTAAAATTTAAGAAATAGCTTCCAAAATATGAAAAATATAATAATTTTCGCTTACTTTAAAAGTACATTAGAATTTTCTATTCTTCATGCTGTTGGCAGAGTTTAATTATTTTCTCAATATTTGTTCATTTTGCAAAATGTCCAGTTTGCAGCGATCAGCGTCACTAACGATCAAACTTTCACGCCACGATGTTGGTGTGCTTCGAATAGTTTAAGTACGGAAAAATACATTACGAGCGCCACCTTTAAGATTTTATATTTAAAAAAGGAGAATTTCATTATATTTGTACTGTACATTAAATCTTTTTTGGAAAATCTTATTGAAATAGTCATTATTATCGATATAGAGGCCGAATCTATAGTTTTTACCATTTTTCTCTGTCTATCTATCTGGGAACGTATCACGAGAAAACCATTGGACAGATTTTGATGAAATTCGGTATGATGATAGCTGGTTATCCGGGTCAACATATAGGATACTTCTGACTACGGAAAATAACTCATTTCTAAAAAATCAATTCTAACCGTTAAAACATATCTAAGCTAGTAAGTTTTAAATCTTAGATGAAACAAAATGTTATGTTTAACTTACACATATTTTATCCAAACAAAGGGAATAGAAAGATTAAAATTCTGTACTTGTGGCTTAAATAATTACAATGACTTCTGTTACATTTTCCCATAAAGGAAATGTTTAAACCGCAACGAAATTCACGTATTCGTTGTATATTCGCATTTCGAGCGCTGTTTCTTTAAGCGGATGAACGATTTAACCAATATTTGGTACACTATTAAATAAAAAACATCGCTTAATTTAAATTCATTTAGTATTATCATTTTATTATATTTCATAATAGCTTTTATGATACGTCCTATAATTAACATTGTATATTTACTTTAGCTATTGTCTGGTTTATAATTATTTTGTATAAATTTGTAATTAAAATAATGTCTGATATGGATCTTTTTTTTTAATATTGGGAAATGCATTTAAGCTTACCACCTGCACAGGTGATTAGGGTTATGTGGTACTCGCTGATTAGAAAAGCCAGTAAAAGCTAACAGAACCTACCCCGTCTTAATGAGGCGTCGCATCGCATACACACTTAACTATGAAGCCCCGACGGTAGGTCTCCAGAAGCAGACCATACAACTAACTAGTTGTTACGTCGGTCCACTCTGCTTTCAGAGAAGTACTAGGAGCACCTCGCATGGTACACCGTCCACCGAAGTGGGCCATTTCTCAGTCTGTGTTGTTACTACTATAGGGGTCGTGAGTTCGATTCAATGCGGCAAACAGCCGCAAGACCAGATAATCAAGAGAAGAGATCTGGCTTGTTTTTCGACCAAAGAATCAGTTCGGATGCTAACATTCTTGCCACCATTCTATGCAAACGTTATCTGTACAGTAATAATTAAGTGTAATTTTTTTTGTATATATAATTAAGTATACGTATATTTTCAACGTGTAACTCTTCTTTTAAATAATGCTTTACATTTTGATGTCATCATGTTTATTGGTTAACAAATCTATCCCAAGGGAACCGTACATTTTTTCGGGATGATATATAGCATAAAGCCTTCCTCAATAAACGGGATATCTAATGCAAAATGTTTTTTTTTTAATCGGATTAGTAGTCCCTGAGATGATGAGAACAAAAAAACTCTGCCTCTTAATAATATTAGTATAGCTGGGTGAAATTGACACAATAATACGAGAAAGTAATAATATTATAACAAATATTAATAAAATTGAAAAATTAAATTAAAAAAACCTTTATTAAAAATATAAAACTGGATAACAGTTAAAATAATATCGTAGTAAAGCTATATAACCATTTTACAAGTGAAGTATAATTTGAATAACCTCTTAACGGTCGTTGAGTAAAAGGACCCTACTACCTTTAGTAGGTTATATTACATGACTCTTATTATATATTACATAGAGTTGAAATTCGAACTAAAATAATTCTGTTTTTACGCAATGTACATAAAATCTGATGGGTCCTACTTGTGCTCCATTCATTGATTTTGGTACCCATTGTAGTAATTGAATGAAAAAGAAAATATTCTTCATAACTTAGCCCTTGGCCTTATCACAATTAAGATAAACATCCTATCTGGATATAGCTCAATAAGATAAAATTAGTTTATGTTCAAAGAAATTACTGGACTTTTTGTGTACTCTATATAAATAAAATACCACCCAAAATATTTCTTTTGTGTATATTCTAATAAAATAGAACCTTATATCGAATTGCTCTTGAAAGCTCTACTTTCTTAGGCTTCATATTTTTATTATTTTATTTTTAGAGTTTATATTAATATTATATTATTTGCTTAAATTGTTGTTTATATAACACTAGTGTCTCAACCTTGCTTCGCTCGGGTTCGCTTCTAGCAAAACAGAAACAAATCTATCCCCCGGGAACTGTAAATTTTTCCGGTTCAAAAACCTCTGTACTATTCCAGACTATAATCTATCGCTGTGCCAAATTTCATCCAAATCTCTTCAGCCGTTTTAGCGTGATTGACTAAAAAACATCCAAACATCCATCTAAACTTTCACATTTATAATATTAGTAAGATATTTAAAAAGAATCTTAAAAAAATACAACAATTCCTTAATGAGAGTTCCTTTAACTTTATTTATAGGGTTTTATTTTTCAGGAAATTGGCTGTATGATTCCGTTCCTTATAGTAACTATATTTGTGGTGTAGAGATGACTCTATTTTTTATATTATTCTTTGTTTTAATGAGAATATATTATATATGTATATATTTTTTTACTAATATTATTAGAACATCGCTTTTATTTAAGTGCCTTTTCAGAAATGTTTTTAAAGCTTAAAATAAAAAGGGCAATGATAATGAATAAATCGTAAATTTGGAAGTCAGACGTAGTGTGCCAACCTGAGTTTAAATAACAATTATATTTCTTTAGACAAAGAAGTTGACAATCTGAAAATATTTTGCAGATAAACCCATTTCCATAGTTTCTTAAATTAAAATTGTTCTAACTGATATAGTAATAATTTAATAGTGCAATGGAGTGTTTCCTGAACTAATAAACCTTCAGACTAATTTTGGTATTACCAATGACCAGTAAATTTTTTGGTAAAATTATATTTGGTGAAATACTAACGCACAGAATCACAAATTTAATATTTTTTCTTATTATATTATAAAAATAATACATATTTATTCGAATTTGATGTTTTTCTTATTTTTGCATTCTTTAGCATGATACTGTAATGTTTTAAGGCTAATAAAGTATGCTTACTACGTGCATCTTTGTCGGCGAAAATAAAACTATACGAAGACGTGACTAAGCTAACGTTATTTGTCTTACAAAAGATTAAATTAGGCACAAAATATACCAGCTAAATTTTCCTTCCAGAGAATTCTTCAGACGAACAATAGTTTAAATGAAATGTTTCTAGTACTACATTTTTACTTAGATAGAATAATGTCTTTTGTTTTTGACAAAAGATAGAGATTTAAATAAAACTATCTTTTCGGATTATTTCGCGGATTTATTTTGATTTTTGGTTCCCGACGTTTCGAATGCTTTACAACAATCATGCATACATCATAATCCGAAAAGATAGTTTTATTTAAAATGTCAAATATTCGCGTAAATCTAAGAAAGTATTAGATAGAGATTTAATTAAATTAATCTACATTTATGTATGCATTATTGTATTTATGTATATAATACGTATGTTTGTGTATATGCATGTATATATAGATATGTATTTGTGTATAGCAAATACACCGTCTACCATTTCATATAATCAAGACATACGGTAGCGTGTCCAGCCAAATTCAAGCCAAAGGAACTGGCGAGCAGCACCGTGTGTACCCCCTCATAACTCAAAAAATATTTCATATAAACATATTAAATTTGACTCATTTATTGATACTTGCGAGATACATATGTGCTCCAAATTTTAAAAACACACCTCAAACGACCACCAAAATTGTCATTTTTATCATTGACTGACCTATAGATCAAAGCTCTTACCCATTTCCACATGACCTAGAAAGTTGAAATTTGATGTTCAGATGGGCAATCGTGTGCATATTAAGAGAAAAATCTAAAAACAATAAATTTTTAAAATTTGAAAAAATGAAATTATTTTTTATTAACACATTGCGCCTTCTAAAACATAATAGCAATAACTTAACACCTATTGACTTTTGAAATATAATAGCAATAGCAATCACAGTAATAGCAAAAACTTTTTCTTTCTCAGGAGAAAAGGTTCCATGATGATTAAATAACATTTTCCTATTCCGCCTTATCCACTTACGAATAGTCGCAAAATTATGAAAAAAAAGATTGAATTTACATGTCACTTTGGAATTATGAATAATAGTAGTTTCTTTACAAAAAGTCATGATATTACTCCATCAAAAACATAAATGTGAAAATGGGAGCCAAGTTCAATATTAAGAATAAGCGTGGTTGTCAACTTCACCGACTAAAGAATTGAGATCTAAATGGGTGCCAAGTTCTGTAGATAATCCTGAAATTTTCTCATAAGAACATACAACAATCTAAAATAAATTTAAAAATCAATTTCTTGCTTTTTCTGCTAAAAAGTATTTGCTATTTAAAAATAGAACTTCTTAAATTTGAACAGTCGAATTATAATAACTTAGGATAAATGTAAGTTCAAGATTTGACTTGGCTTGTTTTTACATACAAGTTATCTTATATTCGGCTAATCACTTATATCTTTTTTATGCTATACGCTACTAGTCAACATGTCTCACTCTTCTAAAAACTTGCTTTACTGGTAAAAAACGCGTTACCATCAGGCTATTTCCGCATTTATGAATAAAGGCGAAAATTTAATTCTATATCAATTATTATCGTTATCTACCAACTATAATTGCTCATTGAGCGAAATCATGAAAACAACACAATTTATTACGTCTATTTATTGTTAATTATCAATTCTTTATATGGGATATTTAATTAGTAACAATTAAACTAGTTCCGAACAAATAGCAAACACGATAATCGGAAAATCCAATAGAATGTGCAAATTTAAATTTGTTTGATTCGCACTAAATGCATTCAGCTCGACCCATTTAAATAGTAGTAAATTTATTTTGGCATCTTTTCCCAATTTGCTCGTCGAATAGGATATTTAATTGTTTTTTTTTTAACAGATTGACGAATGTCATCATAGTCATGGCACGTAGTTTAAAATGCTAATTACTCAGTACTGTACAATATATTGTATTCGTATCCATACTTATATATATGTCAAAGTAACTCTGTCTATCCTGTTAAACCGCTGGAAAGATTTCGATTAAATTTGGTAAGGACTTAGATTCTGGGATGGGACATAGGTTACCCTTGATCCCTGCTCCGCTTATCACGCAAGCGAAGCCACGGACAATAGGCCGAATCTATAGTTTTCAGAATTTTTGTCTGTCTGTCTGTCTGTCTGCGAACGCATCACGAGAAACCCACTGGACAGATTTTGATGAAATTTGGTATGATGATAAGTTGTTATCCGAATAAACATATAGGATACTTTTTACTGCGGGAAAATATCTCATCTCTGAGAAATCTATACTAACCTTAAAACGTAGGAACAAACCCGAACGGACCGAGGGTAAGTCACTAGTAAAAAGGTGAAATTTGTGACTTTATTAGGTACTCATAGTTGATTATATTGTGAGTGTGTAGGTGGTAATCTCTGGAACTGTTATCCGATTTCATAAATCCTTTTACTGATGGATTTATTTTTGAGTGTCATAAGCTAAAAATATATGTTTTGTATATTTTAGCTGAACTTTCACCGTTTTTGTTAACAAGTCTGATAAAATATTAGTTGTAACGATATTTTAAGCCACAAAATATTTATATAATAAAAATAAATTATATACAGTATGTTTGGAAATATACCTATTCACGTGGACCAAGCCGCGGGCAAAAATTATATTGTAAGAATCTGAGGTTGAAACTAGACACAACGGTGTCTCAAGTGATGATAATGATGATGATATTTTTTAGAGTTAAGACTTATTTTAATTTCATATTAATTTAACTTTACTGTTATTTTAAACCACTTTAATTCTCAGCAATAATATCGATATATTGTAAGTGAACCCAAGAGCAAAAGCTATCTAGAAGAAAAAAAAAACGAGTAAGATATTATAAAATAAATAAAATACCCACCTGAAGATGACTTGTAAGAGTCAATAGGTCCGTTTCAATCAGAACTCCGCCTCGTATCTCATCCAACGGCGTCGTACTGTTGCCTCTGTACCAATGCAATTCCGGAGTAATTTCCCTGGTACTCAGATGCAATACCGCGCACTTCAGTGATAGCGTCTCGCCGCTTTCGAGAAAAGCCTCTTTGCTCATTTTTATTTCAGGCGCTGAAACAACAAGCTTTATTAGTTTTGATATTAATGCTGCTACAAATATTGAATTTTTAGATTTTTGAAGAACCAATTTTTTTAGATAAATTCGTTAATATTATGAGTCATTTTAAATTAATAATATGTTACGTATGTCTACATTATATAATATTATAAACAGAAAAGATTTGTATGTTTGTAACAAATACACTCAAAAACTACTGGACCAATTTAAATGAAATTTAGTAAGATAGTTTGAGACCCTGAGATATAGGATATTTTTTACTCCGGAAACCATCCCTTAATGGGGTGAAAATGGGGATGAAAATGTTTATGAAGAATTAACCTAGGAACGAACCTGAGCGAAACGTGGGTGAGTCGCTAGTTATAAATAAAAATGTGGCGTATATGCGTGTAATTTCAAAAATTTACGATATTATTCAGACAAATATAAACCAATTTTTCATACGGTTTTGATATATAAATATAATATACAAACAAAAATGACGTAGCTAACTAGTTACAGCTGGGATTAAAGAATATAGAAAGGAGAAATGGCCAAATCAATTTTAGCAAGGCTTTCATTGGTGGCTAGTTTGACCGTCAGTGACATCCGATCCGTAAGAGAAAACTAAATTAAAATATATATAAAAAAATGATTTCTAGGTATTTCTAAGCCACAAAATTATTTTATAAATTGTATTTTTCATTATTTGATCAAAAACACTTTCTTAGATTAGTCAAACTATAAGGAAATTATGACGTCTAACTAGCTATTATATTGTTATATAAAGTCATAAATGCTACTAATATAATAAATGCGAAAGTGAGGACGTCTGGATGTATAGATGTATGGATGTTTGTTACTCTTTCACGCAAAAACTTTTGAACGGATTTTAATGAAACTTTACAATAATATAGCTCATACCTCAGAATAACACATAGGCTACTTTTTAACCCGGAAAAATGTACGCTTCTCGTGGGATGGATATTATTTTTGTTTTTCTGAAGGCGAACCCGAGCGAGACGAGGGTGGGCCGCTAGTAACTTAAAAATAACAAAAAAAAATATTTATGAAACTTATTATACATATCATGATAACTCAAAAACTATAATGAAATTTATTTTTAATAAAACGATACACAAACAATTTTGCAATTTCATACAATGGAATATTTTAAAACTATCATTTTGACAAATAATTTCACGACTGTGTAATTAAATGAAATTGAAATTCATTTTTCATTGTATAAATAATATCAGAAACATTTATTTTATCATATAAAATAAGGAATAGCCACATTATTTACGCAAAATAATAGATTTATCAACAAACACGCTATAATTGTATAAAAACTAAATAATATAAGGATATTATGACGACATTTTTGGCTCAGTTTGTAGTGACCCTACTTCCTGTGCCAGCGGTCAGAGGTTCGAGTCCGACTGGGAGCATTCATTTGTGTGATGAGCACAAATGTTTGTGTATGTGTATGTATTTAAAATTATATAGGTGTAGAGTGTCTCTTATCTGGTATTCATAACACAAGCTCATTTCAATACGAGGGGACCAGTCACCAAGCTGGCCAAGTGCTGGTTGACAAACTTCACATGTCTTTTGAAAACTTGCTAGGTTCTCTCAGACATGCAGGTTTCCTCACGATGTTTTTTTTTACCGTTAAAACAAGTGGCAATCACGTTGGAAATGATTCGCACATGAAAATATCAAAAGTGCGAGACCCGGGATTTGAACCCACTTCACTCGGTTTCTCAAGCGAGCACGTTACCACTGGGCTACCACTGCACAATATTAATTGATATAAATATAATAACTTTAATTAGCTTAACAATGCAGCTCTTTTGTAATCCTTCGTAGTCGCGTTACGAAAAAGCTCTAATATCTAGTTAGATATTAGAACTTTTTCGTATAGTTATACTAATACTTAAGTACTTAACTATCACCGGTCGTGTCGAGTAGTCGTCCCACCGGAGTATGAGAGTGACAGGAATAGAGAGTGCACTTGTGTCTGCGCGTACATTTGTGCACTATAATATCTCCTGCGCAGTTGGCTAGTCTCAATGAGATTGGCCGCCGTGGCCGGAATCGGTCAGGAGGACATTATCATTATTACTTAAGTACTTACGATGTACGACAAGTTGAAATCGCCTCAGCATAGGCGGATGGGTGGACACGTGACAGCAATATATCCCGGAGTCCTGCACTTTGGCGTCAGACAGCGTAAGCTTCCAAGTTTCACCCGCAACGTCGACTTTGTACCTATGTGTAATATATATTAGAGTTTGTTACTATCGTTTACTTCGTACTAGCGATTTATTCTGGTTTCGTTTATGTAAAATTATGATATAGGTAATAGAGGGATCTAAATAAAATAAAGGCTCTTTGTTAAACCTATTAAGATTAACAATTTATTCAATTTAATCAGTTTTTTTTTATTTTACTAGAATTTACTCGCGATTCTGCCCGTATTTAGTAGGTCATAGTGATGTAAGATAGCAATTATTGCGCTCAAATAAACAAACTATTCAGATTTATATATTAACTCGCTCGCTCGCCTCGCTTCGCTCGGGTTTGTCCCTAGCTTGCATCCCAATATAAGCTTTAATCCCCATTTTCACCCCCTTAAGGAATGATTTTAAGGATAAAAAGTATCCTATGTCCTTCCCAGGGTCTCAAACTATCTTTTTACCATATTTCATCCAAATCTGTTCAGTAGATCCAATGATTACCCACTACAACCTCACAAAATCACAAACTTTACCTCTTTATAATATTAGTATAGATACATATATAGATCAGTATACGAGTAGGTATATTGACTGAAAAAAATACGCGCAATAACCTACATTCTAATTTCGTAGACCTTTGGAATTTGGAGAAAAGATCCCTCGCGAGCAACTCGAGAGATTTTTTTTGGAATTCCATTCTTAAAGGAGTAAATTAATGATTTTATTATTTTTTGTTAGTTAGCAGTATCTTTTTCATATGAAAAAAATATTTTCCAGTTGCATCACCAGGTTCCTTAAATATGTGTTACTCCAGTTTATAGTCTATCTATATACTAAACTTTATCTAAATCCGACCAGCCGTTTGAGCGTGAACAAGTTAGAAACAAAAACACACATACGAATACAAACATTCGCATTCATAATGTGATGAAATAAAAGACATGAATGAATTGTGTCGGCTACGACAACAGTATTTTACGTGTAATATTTAAAATGCAAATAGAATTTACCTCGAATCAGCCGTATGTGTTTCCAAGTCAACAGTGAGAAGTTCTAAGTTTTCTTCATCAGACACCCTGATCCATGATACCTGTTAAAAATAATAAATAAATATATTGAGACATGTTATGGATATCAGATAGTTGATACGCTAGACATATATAACTTTAAATACATACATATTATAAATATAAACATCCATGACTGATTACAAACATTCGTGCTATTCATACAAATTAATGCCCCCAGCGGAACTCGAACCCGCGACCGCTGGCACACCAAGTAGAGTCACTACAAATTGAACCAAACTTGTCTTCATAAATAAAATCTAAATACGAGGCTTTAAATCGCTTTTGCAATCACATACTTTCTTAACTCAAAACACAAATGAATACAATAAAATATATTGTTAAATACGTATGTCAATTAATTTTTATTATAATCTTTTATATCAGATGAAAATATTAGGTAGGGTCATTCTCTGTTCTTAGTATATTACGAGCCCATGTCACGGTCACCATCAGGCACAGGACCTACGGCTTTTCGTGCTCTCCGAGCTCAGTAACTGAACTTGACCAACCCGGGACCGAATCTAGAACCTCCAGATGCGCAGCCATACATACTACTACACCACCGAGACGTAATTATAGTAGAAGTATGGTTCTATACACATTTTTTAATTAAAACTTTGTCTCATAGCACATAGTATCTTTGAACAAACAAAGTTGCAAAAGGTGTTACGTATTTATTGTGTACTAACCGTTTTATCTCTCAACGAGGATACCCGGCAATCAAATAAAACAGTTGCACCTGTATCAGCGTCGATAATAGCATCTGAGCTCATGTCTCCTTCGAACGATGGCGCCTTAAATCTGTAACAAAGTGTTTTATTATTGTAGAAGCAGGAAACCCAATGAGATTTCCATTGTTAATATATTTACACATAGCCTAATTTCAATTTTTATAGATCTAACGTCAAAAATGACAATTATTCATACATATTCTCCTCTGTCTAACCCAGAATTTATAAAAATACTAGCCACTCACCCTCGCTCCGTTCGGGCTTGTCCTTAGTTACGTTTTAACGTACAGCTCAGAGATGAGATATTTTCCCGCAGTAAAAAGTAACCTATATGTTGACCCGGATAACCAGCTATCATCATACCAAATTTCATCAAAATTTGTCTAGTGGTTTTTCCGTGATGCGGTAACAGACAGACAGACAAAAATTCTAAAAAACATAGATTCGGCTTCTGTATCGATAATAAAGTCTATTTCAATAAGATTTTCCAAAAAATATTTAATGTACAGATTTAACTTAGTTACAATTTTATTATATGTATAGATTTACTCGCTCGCTTTCATTATAGTGGTTTTTGTGCATTTCATAGTCCCAGAGTAAATTTTCTATCAGTTAGTTTTATTAAATTAAATTATATATAAAAAAAAACTTATAGCCTATAGCTTGCTTACGAAAGTATATATATTTATTTAGATAAACCTATAAATACTAAAAATATGACTTTTGAAATTACCTACATATATTCCGTACGTACATTTATGTATGTTCAAGCGCATAAAAGCTTTTTCCATTTTATGAGCTCTTAATCGTAGTTAAAAACGTTGAAAGTCACTGATGTTTACATTTGCAATTTGTTACATTTTACATTCTTTAGTGTCAATGTATGAAACATCTTTTTAAATAAAATTTTCGGAATAAAACAATCCAACTTTGGTGTATGGGATGAGGCATGTTAGTATAGTCTTAGGTCATTTGTAATTTAAAGTATGACCTATACACTAAAATAGTAGTCGTATAATAAACGTACACATTTAAAAAAATTGTATTCAAATTTCTAGAATAAAGCAATTTTGATTTATATTTGGCCAATTTCTTCAATTATAAGTGATTGACATAAGTAATTTTTACAAAAAAAAAGTAAAAAATGTATATGGAAAACACAAAAACGTAAATAAAACTATCTTTGTGGATTATTTCGCGGATTTATTTTGATTTTTGACTAGAATCTAGAGTCTAAAGTCTATCCCGGGACCCTGATTGCTGTCAAGCATTCGAAACGTCGGGAACCAAAAATCAAAATAAATCCACGAAATAATCTGAAAACATAGTTTTATTTAAAACTAGCGACTCACCCTCGCTTCGCGCGGGTTCGTCTCTAGGTAAGTTTTAATTTTTTTGAGCGAAACCCTAATTCTTTTTCTAAAATAAAAGTAGACTAAGTTACTCCTTATAATAGAAGCTATCTGCCAGTGAAACTCCCGCTAAAATTGGTCCAGCCGTTTCGGAGATTAGTAGGAACAAACAGACACACAGACAAAAAATTTTTAAATTGTGTTTTTCTTATAAGTACCGTATATAATTCCATATGCATTTAATATAAAGTTGTTGTTTTGACATTGCAAACAGACACTCAATTTTATTTATCTGTATAGATGTCAAATATTCGCATAAATCTAAGAAAGTATTATAAGAATGTAAGTTAACTTGTTAATAAATAAGCCTAACTAAAACTAATTGTATAGGTACTTCGTTAAATTAAAACTATGACGAATAATTTCCTCGACTTGTTTTACTTTTCATTCGAAGAATTCACTGTAAAACTTCAAGGACCACCTAAATTGTGCAAATATGAAAAATTTCAAGCTCCTATATTTTGTTGTGGTAATAACTTTTAATTATTACATCGCGTGACTAATAACTATGAGTCCGTTTCTTAATAGGTTGTTCCCAAACATTTCCTTCCATTTTGTTAAAAATAATATTTAAATTGTTATTGCGAGAGTTTATAGAAATTGTTTAATTTACTTATTTTAGTAATAAAATTATTAGAAATATTCTCCGTGTCCCAAAGTAGCATATAGCTAAATAAAAACTGTATTAAGTGGTATTTTTATAAAATATTAATATCCCATGAGAATAACTTAATGTACTCAGACATAATAGTTCTCTCTATCATAAAGTATATAGGTAAACATAGCGCGGTGGTAACGCGCTCGCTTAGAAACTAAGTAAAGCGGGTTCAAATCCCACGTCTCGCACTTCTACTATTTTAATGTTCAAATCATATCTTCAAAGAAAAAAAACCAATTACGAAGGAAAATCGTGATGAACCCTGCATGTCTGAGAGAACCTAATAAGTTTTATAAAAACATGTGAAGCCCGCCAACCCGTACTTTGCCAGCGTGGTGGACTACGGCCTGATCGCATTGAAGGGAGGTCCTTGCTCTGCAGTGGGGCATTAAAAAGGGCTGAGTATATATATTTATTTTTGTTATCTAGTTCAATTCTAAGTCTAAGACATGTCCATCCGTTGCTAGATGAAAGGATAAGCACAAAAAAAATAGTCCCACAAGAAACATTCGTATTTATAATACAGAAATATATAGAAATGACTATGTATTAACATAATAAAAATACTCTAAATGTGTAATATAGTTACAGACTGGGCTGGTTCAGATCGGAAATTAAAGTACGTCATTTACACAATGGATGTTTTATTACTTTAACTTCACAAAAATCACTTCTAATTTACTCGCGGTAGGTCGGCGCTCGTCAAGCAGTATATGACGGTACACCTTATACCTTTACCTTCAGACTTTCTCGGTAATGTAAAATTATTATGCAGACAAACACGGCAAGAGTATTTTGACGAGCGGTCCCTTACAAAAGGTATTTGGTACAGGACGTTGCAGAGTGAGCCTCTTCGTCACCCGTGGTTTGACAAAATAGGAAGAATATATGTGGTTGGGTTATTGAAGTTGAGATCGGGTCATATTCCTTCAAACAAATTTACATATCTAATGGGTTTATCGGAATCTCCAAATTGTGAAATATGTGGAATCGTGGATGATGTATAATATGTTTTGATGGGATGTGAACTGAACTCTGATGAACGTCGACATATTTTTATTAAAAATTAAGTAGATCTGTGCAACAGTATCTTGGCTTGCCGCTTATCGGAGCAAGCAAAGATGCTTTGTACATTGCTATTTGCCACACAATGTCATGAAGAGTTTTATAGTGTAAATTGTAATTATGAATGTGTTAATAGAATACGTAAATTTATTACGGGGGCGACGCAATCACTGAGTGATAAAGCTCCTTTAGATAAAGAGAAAATAAAATTACTCGCGGTACTCGCACACTACGATTCGCTCACGTATACTCGCGGTATACGCACAGTATCGCCGTAGTTCAGAAACCAAGCATTATTTTCTACCATCAATTTCATTCTACTGTATGTAAATCCACTCCACTTTTGTACCTCTAAGTAATAACACTTTTTTTAAGTGTAATAATATAATTTAAGCAATATATATGTTTTTTAACTCTGCGGAAAGATCTCTTTTTCATACATGAAATTTTAAAAAGTTAAAACAAAGATTATCCATAATAACATGTTTAGACACTACATAACTTTGTTTAAAAGAAGAATATATCAGTTTTTTTCGAATTAATTTCAGTGAAATCTATACGTCGAAATATATATTTTGTAAATAGTATAAGTAGAAGCACTATAACTTACTTTTATAATTAAAACGAAAACAAACTTATCCCACGGGAACCATACATTTTTCCGGGATAAAAAATAGCCTATGTGTTATTCCAGACTATAATTTATCCCTGTGCCTTTCATCCAGATCCGTTCAGCCGTTCGGGCGTGAAATAGTAACAAACATACTCACAAACTTTCACATTTATAATATTAGTATGATGACTTTTCTGTGAAAGTGAATTTTTTTAGTTAATTATTATTTATTATACTATAAGTGGCGTTTTGTATTATTACTTATGATTTAACCTTATTTCACTGCAATGCGTCTGTAGTTATAGCTTAGGTGTCTGTAATTATACGTACAGGTTTTCAAATTGTATTGCTAACAATAACCTACGACTCCAGATCATAGTCTACCTAAAAATGTCATCCATATCCGTCGAGCCGTTTTGGCATGAAGAACTTACAAATATACGACATATACGCACACAGACTTTCACAATTTATAAAAATATATATATATAAATATATTGGGACATTAACACACAGCACCATCTATAGGTAATAGTTCCATGATATGATAGATAGTTGATACACTACACATATTATATAACGTTAAATACATACATATTATAAATATAATAGTACTGTAACTATGAACAGTGAACACACGCCTGGATACTTCTAGTTATTCCTAATTGTCTACTCTATATGTTAATCTTTGTATCGTATAGTCGCACACGAGTGAAGGACACATGTAGGCGGAACTGTCGGCAAGTAAAGAAACTGAAATAAGTAAAATTCACGTTGTACTATTTGAGGCATCACGGAAAAACCACTGGAGGGATTTTGATGAAATTTAGTAGATGATAGCTGGTTATCCGGGTCAAGACATAAGATAAATTTTACTGCAAGATAATATCTCATCTCTGAGAAATCTATACTAAACTTTAAAAGTGCTAACTTCTTATAAAAATATATACATCTTATACGTTTACATATAATTTAGAATGAGAAATGCTAAAAAACAACAAATAAAAAAAATATCAAACAAAAGATTACTATTAATTTTACTCTCAAGCGAAGGAGGACTATTCGACACGACCGGTGAGAGATCAGGCGCCAGTACCGACGCGACATATGTCCTCCTAGGTATGAGAGTATTATTAAGAAGGTAGGTAGGTATGAGAGTGTTTGCTAGAAAATCTCATTAGCTATAAATTGATCCGATCGGGAAATCGAACCTCGGAACTCCGAATCTGCTGTACATGCCGCTAAATTAAACAGTAGTGTCTGTCGTAGTGTTACTAATTGTTTGAAAAATTAATTGAAATGTAATATATCAATGAACATAGAATAAATTCTTATTTTTAACAAAAGATCTAGAAAAATTGTCTCGACGTTCTTTTCACCTAATTTGAGCCTAGAGAAATATTCTTTTAGTTAACACATAATAATCAGACCGTATATTTTTCTTTTGAAAATATAAAATATTTCTCACTCACAAAATACACATGTCTCTTTTTAACCGACTTCCAAAAGGAGGAGGTTATCAATTCGATTGGTATTTTTTTTTTATGTATGTACATCGATTACTCTGAGATTTATGATCCGATTTGCGTGATTCTTTTTTTGTTTGATGCGGTTTAGTTGTCATGTGGTCCCATAAAAATTTTACATAGTTTGGCCGAGTAGTTTTCATTTTATGGAAAAAAAAATTATGATTTTTTTTGTTTACGTGGACGTAATTTTATGTGTGTTCGCGGATTACTTCGTCATTCATGAACCGATTTTAATGATTCTTTTTTTGTTTGAAAGGAGATATTTCAAGAGTGGTACTATAATAAGGAGACCAGGATCTGATGATGGCATCCCAGAGAAATCGAGGGAAACCTTCAAAAATCGTAGTGGCGACTAGTGCGCTTGTTATTTTTTTTCATTAAGTATTTTAAAGCACTACTATTTAATGAAGGTCTGGAGTCAATCTGATAATGGAGCCGACAGATAGTCGAGGAAACTCCTCAACGATTTACAGCAATTACCTGGTGTTTGGGCTTGATTAATTTGTATTGATGAGAACTTTACACCTAGATGGGTTGTGACTGTCATTAGGGGTCTGAAAAAATGGCTAAATCAAATATGTTTTTAAAAATCTTTCTTCTTACAATTTACCTGCTTATTACGTCTACACCAAAAATGGAAAAATAAAAACTTTAAAAAAAAAAATAAAAACCGACTTCCAGGCACAGAAAAGTAAAAAATAACCTAACGGGGGTTTTCATTTAGAATAGATACCTAATCAGATATTTTCGAAGTCGGTGCCAGCCAATACAAATCAAAGCACACCGACTTCGAAAATATCTGATTAGGTATCTATTCTAAATGAAAACCCCCGTTAGGTTATTTTTTACTTTTCTGTGCCTGGAAGTCGGTTTTTATTTTTTTTTATGTAGTGCAAATAAGGGTATATAGGATTGATTAGTTTTGTGGGCTTCTTACTAAAATCCACTCCTACTCAATGTAGTACTGGCTTAAATTTTTTTGTTTGCTTATATGTTTGACTGCGCTAATCTTTGGAATACTAGACAGATTAAAAAAATACATTTTATAATGTTACGATGCGATCAAAAGTTATGGAGGAATAAAAAGTTTCATTCAAAATTTTATCCCCTATTTCACCCCCTTCGGGGTTGAATTTTGAAAAGTCCTTTATTAGTGGACTCCTTCATCATAAGAGGAATGCGTGTGCAAAATTTCAATTTTCTAGCTTTTTATAGATATAGATATTGATAGAGACAGGTTATAAAGCTATTTAATAGTAGCATATAATAATTGATTTTGGATGAGTATACATATCTTGCAATAACATATAGGCCACATACATAAGTAAAGTAAGCAAATATTATTCGTAACTTAAAAAGTTTAAAATTTATCACTGATTCGGTGAATGTATGTAGACGGATATGAATAAAAATGAGCTTAAAGCCCTTATTACGTAAAAGCTATTTTTTTATTTACGCATCTACCAAGCAAGGAGGAGGTTCGGATAAAAACTTTTCGTATTTAATTTCAATTTTAGTAGCAATTCCTTATACCGCCTTGAACTATGATCAAACGTTTATATTTAACCATCATCATTAATAATGGATGTCGAACCTACCGACCCAATTTATATTCTTTCTTTTATACTACAAAATAATTTTGCTTTTCGGTATTTTATTTTTAGTTCTATAAATATACCTTATGAAGAGAACTAATAACGAAATTGATTGAAATTATTTTAAAAGCATTTGTTATATATAGGTATTTCCATGTTATTTGTTTATTTAATTTAAATTTTTGTATTTAGTAGTATTTTTAGTATTATTGAAAACAGTTTAAATAATATTTAAACGCATATAAAGTAACAATTTTGCATAGAACATTTTCACATATAAAGCTGTATTAGGGACTCTCGCTTCGCTCGGGTGCGTCCCTAGTTAGTTGTACATAAAAAAACTCTTAAGTGTTTTTGTGCTTTTTATGTCCAAATTCCGAAATTTATGACTTGACGACACGCTTGGCTCAGATTGTAGTGACCCTACCTGCTGTGTCAGCGGTCGCGGGTTCGAGTCCCGCTGGGGGCATTCATTTGTGTGATGAGCACAAATGTTTGTACTCCAGTCATGGGTTTATATTTATAATATGTATGTATTTAAAATTATATTTGTGTAGTGTATCAACTATCTGGTATCCATAACACAAGTTTCGTAGCTTACCATGGAACTAGACGGTGCTGTGTGTTAATGTCCCATCATATTTATTTATTTTATTTATTATGTCAATTAAATTAAACAAAATTTTAACTGAAATAGAATCGTAAATAGTCCATGTTAAATTATACCCATAAATGATTAAAGGTAATACGAAGATAGCGACAAATGGAGCAAATTGAATGCTTTTGAAACTTTAGAAACTCACTACGTACTTTATTATTGTACGCTAAGTTATATTCTATTTATCTTGGAAATATTTACTGTATTAATATTACTATATTTTGTATCGAATAATATACCTACATTCTTATTTTGCTCATCTTGTTATTAATTTATTATTCGTCCCTAGTGCGTTCCTAGGTAAGTTTTAATTTTTTTGGGCGGGATACTAATTCTCTTCAAAAATAGAAATAGCCTATGTTACTCCTTATAACATCAACTATGGGCCAGTGAAAGTCCCGTCAAAATTTGTCCAGCCGTTATGGAGATTAGCCGGAACAAATAGACAACCAGAGAAAAAAATTAAAAATCGTGTTTTTCTTATAAGTACCGTATATAATTTCATACGCATTTAGTAAAAAGGTTTTATTTTGACATTACTCACAGACACTTCAATTTTATTTATCCGTATAGATATATTTTAAAAAGGTATGTGAAGTCCGCGAACTTACACTTGGCCTCATCATGAAATAATATGATCTCCCTCGTATTAATGGCAGGCCCATGTCCAACAATGGAAAAAAAGTTAAAAAAAAAGACAGGTGTAAAACATATTTTAGCATTTCTTAATTAAGGATTTAACGTTTTTAATTTTAATCTGTGTTTACGACGAAAACTGCTAAATAGGCAGACATTTTATAGAGTGTAGAATATCTGGACAAAAATAGCATGCTTGAACCATGTTATGATTAGAAATCAAAGGCTTTGTCAACCTATGACAATCCATGACAAGAATTATTTAGTGGTAAACTGTCGTGAATGCGAAAGAAGCAAAACATTTGGCAGTCAGACTACGAAAGACATGACATTTATTGAACAGTTTCGTATTTTCGATAACTAGAATGATATTTGTTTATGCATTTAAAATGGCCGGTATGTTGTGTGGGAAATAAAATTTCTGCCAAGATCTACAATACGAAAAAGTGAAGTGTTAGTACAATTTAAATAAAACTATCTTTCCGGATTTCTTTGAAGATTCAGTTTGATTTTTGGATCCCTATCAAAATAAACCCGCAACCAGTTAAACTGTTTTTTTATATGTACATCTTTTTGTATTATATAAAATACAGGTGTTTGTTTGTTCGTAATTCTTCTCTTCCTAAACGACAATATCGATTTTAACGATTTTTATGTACTACTTTTAATGAGTTTCCAAGTAAAACTACAAGCTTCAGCAATTCCTCCTTTATTACTTCTACAGAATGCCCTATATAATGACTATTACAACTATTTAAACACTATGTCCCCACGTTGGATGTAATGTGGCGCCATCTGTCTTCTACAGATTACACATTACCCCTCAGTGGACGACAATACCTTTAAAATATTAATTATTAAAATATAACAAACTAATATATGTATTAATATTATAAAATCTATACTTAATATTATAAAGCTGAAGAGTTTGTTTGTTAGTTTGTTTAGTTGAAGCGCTAATCTCAGGAACTACTAATCCGATTTGAAAAATTTTTTTTGCATTAGATAGCCCGTTAAGCGAGGAAGGCTATAGACTATATATCATCTCGGAGAAATGTACGGTTCCCGTGGGATAGATTTGTTTTTGTCTAGGGACGAACCCGAAACGAAGCGAGGGTGAGTCGCTAGTAAAATATAAAATTATAACTAATAAAATATAAAGAATCAATATGATCTATAAATAATGAATAATAATCAATTGAGATACTAACAAGAATCTATTGAGCAACTATAACTAACAGTACTTATGTCCCTAAATAATTGTTAACAATATGATGGAGTTAGCTGAAAGCGACATGATGAAGTTAACTATATTCCTTTTACAAACAGAGAGTTGTGACATACGGGATGAAATCTTTAGCTATTTTTGTTCTGTTACGCCGAAGTATTATAACTTCTTACATGCGTACATAAGTACACACACACGTATTTTTTTATGTTTCTTTTTTTATTTCACATATAAAAAACATATTATGAAGGAAAACACCTGCCTAGCTAATATTAGTGGGCCCCCATTAATATGTAAATAAAACTAGTCTTTTTTGTTTACAGTTATATCCTCTTGTTTCAATTTTACTATATATATTGTACATCTATATAATACATATGTAAAGACTTTCTTTGCGGTTGTCTGTTAAAAGCGTTAGTTATTCGAGCGTGAAATTAACTGCAAGTACTACGTAGTATTACTTTCCTCAAACAAGCCCTTTAGTGCTCTTTTACGTTACAAGTTCTTATACAATATGCATAAGTTAATGGAAAGGCGCTATTATAGAGCGTTTTTTTAATCAGATGGTAAAATTATCTACAATTCAATCTACAGACCTGACTATTTTATATTAATTTCAACTTAATACGAATAAAACGAAGTGATCCTATAAGGGTTCCTTTTTCCCTTTTAAGGTGCGAAACCTTTCAAATAACTTTTAATAAAAGTAGAGAGAATAAGAACTGTTATAGAATTTTATCAGAAATGTTTGTGTAACAAAATACATTTCTAACCTGCCCTCAACCTAAGATTTGATTTCAAATATCACAACTTATGGGCTGAAAAAGCTGTTTCTTTACTAATAAGTAAACGTCGAATTATAAACGCCTTTACTTATGTATAAACAAACGCAGATACGTCGTATTTTATCTAATACCTTTAAAGGAGCAATTCTTGTATATAATTATTTATTTATACCAGCGATCTTGGAAACGGCTATAAGGATTTCGCATAAATTTAGTATGTGGGGGTTTTCGGGGGCGAAAAATCGATCTAGATTAGTATCATGTCTGGAAAAACGCATATTTTCGAGTTTTCATGCGGTTTTCTTTCGCGTTATACCACGCAAAATATGGTTGTTAATTTCATACGCTCGCGCATAAGCATCGTGTTCGAGCGGTCAAGGCACAAAATTGACAATCACAGGTGTCCGGGTTCGAATCCCGGTCGAATACAAAGATTTTACTTTTTTTTATATTTATTCAAGTTTTTAATTATTTTATGTTTTTAAGCCAAGAAAATTGTACTTTTGGCCAAAAACTTCAAGGGAAGCTCGGTTGCCCAGGTACTAATTATGAATAACAATATTAATATATTATATGTCCCATAATCATTAAACCCCATAAAGATTCATCTATTTTTAGATTACAAGCAAGTTTTATATTCTTACAAAAATCCGTCACTTTATAAATAGTTCCCACGCAAATAAGTCTCTTTGAAAAGTACTCTATATATGAATGTGTCTGAATATAGAAAAAGAAACAAGTCTAAAACGAGTTACGTACAAAGCCAGTCCTCAGAAGTAAAATCCTCTTAGCTCAAAAGTTACTTCCGTAGAAAGCTTGCATATCGATTTTGTTTCTATATATACATTTTAAAGTTTAACCTATTAAACTATTTTGTGAGAACACTTCATACTTAACACCTTTTCACTAGGTTTTGCCTATGGCTCTGCTCACATTGATAATGAAGTCCATAATATAGGGATAGTGTAATCTATACATATAATAAAATTGTAACTAAGCCGAATCTGTACATTAAATATTTTTTGAAAAATTTTATTGAAATAGACATTTTTATCGATACAGATACCGAATCTATAGTTTTTAGAATTTTTGTCTGTCTGTCTGTCTGTTACCGCGTCACAAGAAAACCACTCAAGGGATTTTGTTGAAATTTGGTATGGTGATAGGTGGTTATCCGGCTCAACATATGGGATACTTTTTTCCGCAGGGAAATACCTCATTTCTGAGAAATCTATACTAAACGTTAAAAGGTAACTAGGGACGAACCCGAGCGGAGCGAGGGTGAGTTGGTAGTATTATTATAATGTTCTTTTGACTAAGTTATTGCGGGTATCTCACTGAGACTAGCCACTTGCGGGGATATTATAATACTCGTACATAGTATAAAACAAAGTCGCTTCCCGCTGTCTGTCCCTATATATGCTTAGATCTTTAAAACTACGCAACGGATTTTGATGCGGGTGTTTTAAGAGATAGAGTGATTCAAGAGGAAGGTTTATATGTATATTACATGCATAATATAGTAGAGAAACATTGATAATTTTAGAAATTTCTAATGTGATGTCGTATATACATTTTTTTGCGCTTACATTGAAAACGCTGGCTGAACCCTACGAGATAGATCAAAATAATGTATTACAGTATTGTACACCTTAAAAAGGTCTTCAAAAAAGTCCGCAATAGCATATGGCTACCTCTTAAGGATAATATACTATATCCATTTGACTATATCCAAGCTAGGGACGAACCCGAGTGAAGCGAGGGTGAGTCGCTAGTTATAATATACAAGAATGTAAGCCCAAGTGAATTCTCTATATTAATCGCTCTGGAAGTCTGGTGGGATAATGATTTAAAAAAATAGGTACTCATAAAAGATCAAACTTTAAACCAACGGCTTTACGATCTCTCCGAAGCCCCCGGATCCATCGTTAGCTTTCTTATTCTGAACTGTCACTGAGGATTTCTTGACACAAAACTCAGTAGCTTATATAGCTATATAGCTTATTTACCGAGCGAACTCTGACTTTAAACAAAGCTTTGACACTTGGTTTTAAGTGAGAAAAGCTGCGCGCGAGTAGTTCTTAATAAGTAAAACTTTCATAATCAACTAAATCGCAGTATTCGGATAAACTTTCTAAGCAAGATGTCATATATTTATTTCCTAATATCACTGGCTGGAGCTTTATTTACACTCTACGGTTTAATAAAATAACTGTATTAGAAAAATTATGAATTCTTTTTGTTGCTTTATCGTATTAAGCCTTTTTTAACGTCCCACTGTTGGGCGTAGACCTCCCTTCAATACGAGGAGGATCAGGCCATGTGCGGGTTGACATCACATGCCTTTCCAAAACTTGCTAGGTTCTCTCAGACATCTACCATTCCTTCACCGTAAGACAAGTGGTTATCACGTTGTAAATTATTCACACACGAAAATATCTGAGGTAAGACCTACGATATGAACCCGCTTCACTCGATTTCCTAAGCGAGCGCGTTGCCACTGGGCTACTACTGCCTTTCCTGCCTAAAAATGTTACTTTATCAGAACATGTAAAAAAGATATGATTGATGCATGTCATGAAAGCTTTCTATTCATTTCAATATATCAATTTACATTAAAAAATATTTTGAAGTTTTATGTTATACTAACGAATCACCCTCGCTCCGCTCGGGTTCGTCCCTACCTTCGTTTTAATGTTTAGTATAGATTTCTCAGAGATGAGATGTTTTCCCGCAGTAAAAAGTATCCTATATCTTGACCCGGATAACCAACTATCATGATATCAAATTTCATCAAAATCCCTCCAGTGGTTTTTCCGTGATGCGGTAACAGTCAGACAGACAGACAGACAGACAAAAATTCTAAAAACTATAGATTCGGTCTCTGTATATATAATAATGTATATTTCAATAAGATTTTCCAAAAAATATTTAATGTACAGATTCGACTTAGTTACAATTTTATTATATTATGTATAGATATGTTATTTTCTTGTTTGCTTAGGCAAACAAGAAAATAACTTTGTAACATGTTTTTGTCAATAAAAATATTCTATGGCTTCATATATCCTATGGTTTATTTTAACATAAAACATTTTTATTTCTTAGGTATGACAGCACAGATACAATCTTAATAACCAAATTATAAGCAAAAGAAACCTTTTATAAAACAGCACTTTTAGTATTGAAAACATAAAAGTTAAAAAGTATCCAAGATAAGATTCTTCTCTCTGCTTATAATTCGCTTTAATCCAAAAGTACATTTTCATGTTGCAGTTTAACTGTAGCCTCGTGAAAGCTATAAAAAACCCTTTTAGCTTAACGAATTAAGCTTTAAAATATTTATTACTAAGAAATATACTTTGTTTAAAAAAAAAACAATTACGAAATTCAAATACCAATATCATAATGAATTCCAAGCAACACTGTTGTAAGTGTATTAATGCTTTTAATTGACTTCAAAAGGTAAAAGTGCTCAATACAGTTATATTTATACTTGTATTGTACAAGATTTTATAAATATTTTCAAAGGTATCTTCAATTATATATAAATTTATTTAATAGGTTATACCCTTAAAATAGTGCTTTATTTTAAGAAAGTATGCCCTAAATTTAACGAGTACTCTTGATATTATTTACTTTATTCATAAATTACATTAGGCTATGTTTCTTTGAGTTTAATTAATTATTAAAGTTCAGCATACTGGGTTATCATATATTTGACTTTAGACTGGAGACCACAAGTTCTACACACATACCTTCCTAGTACGGCAATACAGGCATCCGACTAATAATTATTTTTACGTAAAACTAAATTGAGATATTTATATATTTATTCACAAGTGTCACACACAAACACGCAGAGATATATTTCTTATTTAAAAACATAATATATTATCTATATTGATACAAAGTATCCATGAAATAATTATGATTAAGTTTCTAATACAACGATAGGTATTTTAAGCAAAACCACTTACTTATCATGAAAGTGCTTATTACTCGTTGCATACGAATCAAATATGTAATTGAGCATTGGTGAGTCGCTTTTGCCCCGTCTAGCTGACACTCGACGGGGCTTTGTCAACGGCACGGTGAACACTGTGGGGGCCATTGTTGAACCGAGATATGTAGCATTAGTGTCGGGTGCTGGAACAATATATGGATTAACTTTCATATTTTGTGACTGTCTTGTTTTAATAGAAATTTTAATCTTAAAGCTTAAAGCTCAGTCAATTTATAAGGGAGAGCTTTATAGTTATTGTGTTGCTTTATGAAGGAATTTTAACGGATGACATTGTAGCGTTTTTTAGGTTTGTTTTTTATGTTGAATTATATTATATATTTATTTTCCTTGATTTTTTCTAATTTATTTTTCAATATTATTTTTGTATGGTAAATAAAAAAAAATAAAGTCTATTTATTTGCTTATAAAATAAATAAAAATAAGCTACGACTACAGTTTTGACTGTCAGCAACATACAATTTTAATGCTATTGCATTAATATTATTTATAACAATGAATTACAAAAGTTGACTTCGACGTAAATGGTTCCCTAACCTTCATGATACAATTCATTTGGAACAAAAACTTTCAAAGACTATTATCATTAATTATACTTAATAATATTTCTATTAATTAAACTTAAAGCTTAAAGCGGTAATATACTTATTGTCCTATACTTATATCTTACCTGTGGCATATAATTGGGGGGTGACCGCCCTAGAGAGCAGAGTCATGAGCAGCACGATGCGGTGCATGCCGCTGCATCCTACCCGCTCAGCAGGCACTCTGAAACAAGACATACAAGAATTTAATATATTATTTAATACTTTGAGACGTTTAAGCCCTTTTCTCTCCCGTGACCATGATTGCTGTAAAGCATTCGAAACATCGGGAACTAAAATCAAAATAAATCCGCGAAAAAACACATAAAACTTTTTTTTTTAAATACAGAGAGTTTGTTAAAAAAATAAAAATTATATTATTATAGTTTTGTTGAAGGTTCATTATTTGTTTATAATTTATATTATTTGTTTTATTTTTATATTATAATAAGTTAAATAAAATTTACTGCGCAGTAGACTATGACCTGGAATTATACGTACGCTCTTATTTTGAGATAGCTAGGGACGTACTTGAGCGAACCGAAGGTAAGTCGATAATTATTATTATAGTTAAAAGAAACATATAAGTTGTTTAAATAGAATTATCTATTTTACTTAATCGGATGGCTGCACAGTAAACTCTTCAAGAACACTCAAAGAACAGATAAAGCTTTAAGAATGTACGAGTACATACCGAACAACATATATACATAGTTTAGTGTTAGTCTATCAAAAGACCCACTCTATATAATATGATGTATATTAGGTGGCCCCAAAAAACAACTATTTTTTTCGAGTTTCTTAAAAACATATGTTAGTTTATCATGTTTTAAGAGCCCCCTCCAAAGCGCCGTACAAAAAAAAATTAAGAAGTCGCTCAACATTTTTAAAAAATTCCAAAATCTTTGAAAAGCGTTTTTTATATAGACATAATATCACTTGCATGTAATGTGTACAATGTACTTATATACTTCAATGTAATATGTAGGTAGTTGCAGATCGGTTAAATTATTATATAGAAATAAAATTTATTTGTTTCTTTATCTTTTTAGAGGTACCATGACTCTATTGTCTGCACGAATTCTTTTACTAAACAAAAACTTCTCTAACCAATGTCATTTATTAAGTTTAAAAATATCCATAAAAGTTCAAAATACCCCCTAAGTTTCATATACTACCCCCCAACATATTAGAACGTAATGCTGTTGAAACTAAATTATTAAAGGGGTACAAAAGCTCCGCCGTTTTACCCAGATTGCATATTATACCAAAATTAGTTATAAAAGAAACTTTGTTTATATTTAACTACACATATGCTTTCAAGATATAGTTATTAGTAAATTATGAAGGCTTTATTGCAAGTAGAGGTCACGTCAAACTTTATTTTGGTCTGAATATACTCGTAGGTAGGTGTGCAACTTATATAATGTGTGTATAGTCAATTTTCATCACAGTGTGTCTTACGAGCTACTAAAATTGGCTATTTTTTTAAATGGTGTACGTCTTTTGTACAAAAAAGCGAAACTAAGACCATTTATAAGTATGATGAAGCCTTATTAATCTTTCGCCGTTTTCCCCCCATTTTTTTCGTTTTTGAAAACTTTAGAAACATAATAAACAAAACAATTAATAGGTTTACGCCGCCCCACACAGCTGGCCGCCCTGGTCCATGGATCTCACGTGGATAGAACGTAAAGTTTTACGCGACGCGACATATAACAACATGTCAATAACTTTATACAATTTTTAGTAAAAATGATGATATGTACATTTAATTTTTAGAGTAATAAATAAAATTGATATATGAAATGATACACTTGACCGATCCTATATTTCGACTTTCTTATTTGACACCAAAATGTACCATCAAAATCAGTATTTCATTTGCGCTATACTACCATGAAAATCGACCATATTATAATAATTATATAATACATACAGTGGTAGCCCAGTGGTAACGCGCTCGCTTGGGAAACCGAGTGAAACGGGTTCAAGTCCCGGGTCTCGCACCTCTGATTTTCATGTGCGAATCATTTCTAACATGATTACCACTTGCCTTACGGTGAAGGAAAACATCGTGAGGAAACTTGCATATCTGAGAAAACCTAGCAAGTTTTCGAAAGACATGTGAACTCCGCCAATCCGCACTTGGCCAGCGTGAAGGACTATGGCCTGATTCCCCTCGTATTGAAGGGAGGCCCGTGCCCAGCAGTGGGACGTTAAAAAGGGCTGATTACATACATACATGTACTAAATTTCAAGTCCAATAGATTCGTATTCGATGGTTAAAATGCAATGTGACGTGGTGTGGATCATCTTAACATGGAATGGAAAAGGAATCTTAATATATGTTAGAATGCAAATTATGAATTTCTAACGCTTATTGTTTTTACCTTGTTACACGAAGTACCAATGTTGCTTTAAAAGTTAAACGCGTGAAAATATGTTTAATTTCTTTGCCCTCTACCTGTTTTATGTTTCACTTGAATGTTATTGTTGTTTCACATTGTTTGAAAGCTATCCGAAATACAAAGAATTTTAGAAGAAATTATATTCAAGCATGTTCATGTTTTTGTACAGAAAAATTAAAAGTTGAAACTGTTGGTTCCTTGAAATCTATACCTACTAATATAATAAAACTGAAGAGTTTGTAAGGTAACTGCTAAGGTGTGGAACACCCTTCCAGCATCCATGTTTTCTGCCACCTATAATATAAGTACCTTCAAGGCAAGAGTGAATAGGCATCTTCTAGGCAAGCGCGCTCCAACCTAGACCTCATCAGTGCTTCTCAGCGTTAATTGTCGTCAAGCGCAAGCCTATCTAACAATAAAAAAAAAAGTTTTTTTGTTTGAATGTGCATATTTCTGGAATTACCAATCGAATTGTAATTGTTTTTTTGAATAATTATATAATTAATCTTGCACCCAGAAACTATTTTTAAAATATTATACTGTATAAAATTTGATTTTCGTAAAACCAGTTACTTTAATCAGTTTACATCCCAGAAAAAGCAATCTATGTAATATATTTGTCGTAGGTTGTTAGAAAGTATGCCAAGAATGTGTAGGACCACCATTTCTCCAAGGAATATTAGGAGCAATAGAATTGTTGACATTCAACTGTGAAACTCGTTTAATATAGACGTACTTGAGAAGTCTTGAAAGGCTTTTGTGTATACCGAATCAAGTATCAACTTTGGCCATAGTATGAATATAATTTATACTACAAGCAGAATCTATCACTTGATCTGTAAGAGTATTTCATTAAAGAAAGGAAAAAGAAGTCTAAATTTATCAAATGAAACTTATTATATAATATAACTACTGTAGAACGTCATTACATCAAAATAATAAATATAATAAATATGTTGGGACATTAACACACAGCACCATCTAGTTCCATGGTAAGCTACGAGGCTTGTGTTATGGATACCGGATAGTTGATACACTACACATATATAACTTTAAATACTTACATATTATAAATATAAAAAAATAATCTGAATCAAGCTTACGAATTTTATCTTATTTTATCTATCAATCTCCTTCGTGTCTTCTCCATTCTATATGACATTGGCGAATTAATCTGTTCTCAATTGGCACGTTTTGAACCCATTATTAGGAAATTGAATTGAATTGAGGAAAATTATTAAGATAGCCAATAATAAAATCAGTTAAAAGAGTGTTATGAGTGAGAAAGAGATAGAAAAGTTTTTTGTTCTAGAAAATTTAGAAATTTCTATTATTAGAATTTTTAAATCCATCTAAAAATTAAGTAAAGTTATAGTAGTAGTGAACTAGTGGTTGAACTAAGTCCTTAATGACTGAATTAAGCCGTTAGTGTACATGTACCGTGTACGTGAAGTGTGATAATTGAATCTCGTCTATGTCGAAACCGAAGCTTGTAACAATATTAAAAATCATACACTAGTCCCCCGACAAGGGAATTTCTATGCATTATTTATTGTATTAACTTTTTAACCATAAAGGACTAGGCAGATATATAATTTATCACTAAATGAAATTTGAAATATGTATTTTAAATAAATATAAATAAATATGTTGGGACATTAACACACAGCACCATCTAGTTCCATGGTAAGCTACGAGGCTTGTGTTATGGATACCAGATAGTTGATACACTACATATATATAACTTTTAATACATACATATTATAAATATAAACATCCATGACTGGAGTACAAACATTCGTGCTCGTCACACAAATGAATGCTCCAGCGGGACTCGAACCCGCGACCGCTGGCACAGCAAGTAGGGTTACTACTAAATGAGCCAAACGTGTCGTCATTTTAATATATTATATTAAAAATTTCAACAATTATTTTTTTGGGATTTATATTCTACTAGCGACTCACCCTCGCTTTGCTCGGGTTCGTCCCTAGTTACGTTTCACTGCTCAACTGAGCTAAACGTTGATAAGTCAGCCTGTGAGTCGCGAGTAGTGAATAAAAATAGTAATTGCGAGTGTACCTTAGGTGAGAGACATATAATATTGCAAACTTCCCTGTATAACTTTTTAAGACCTATAATTTTCTAGTACATTGTTTTGATGTATCTCTTAAGGTTCAGCCAGCGTTAGCCATATAAACTTCTAAGGACGACTCGATAGAACCAGTCATTGCGTTTTCCCGCGGGAACGAAAAATGTGCCTGTAGTAAAAGGTATTCTAAATGTTGACTCGAGTGATAAGCTATCACTATACAAAATTTAATTGAAATCGGTTCAGTACATTTTGCGTGAAACGCGCACATCGATTTAACTAAGTTAGTTTTGCTATAGGTATAGATAAGAATAGGTATTGCGAGTGTACCTTGAGAGATAGACATATACTGTTGTAGATATTTCTGTTGGCCTATTTAAGATCTACAATTTTTTAGTACATTGTTTTGATCTATGTCTTTAGGTTTAGCCAGCGGAGGGTTCCTAAGGAGGACTCGATAAAACCAGTCATTGCGATTTCCCGCGGGAAACAAAGATTTTCCAAAAGTAAAAGTTATCCTAAATGTTGACCCGAGTAATAAGTTATCAGTTCACAAAATTTCGTTGAAATCGGTTCATTACTTTTTGCGTAAAACGCGTACAGACAAACAGACAAACAGACAAACAGACAAACAGACAAAAATTTTAATAACTATTGTTTTGGGGTCTATATTGTATACATAATACGTTACATTCATTGTTTTTAAAAAATATTTAATGTACAGATTTCGCTAAGTTACTGCTTTATTATAGTATAGATACACAATATGTAACAGTCATTATTTAAAAAAAATATTACGTGTAAATAATACACTTTCTTACTATTTTAATATATGGATAGCTATATTTAACACTAGAAACGTAGTATTTTCTCTTTCTTTCTCGTCAATATTATATACAGGCAGCTGTCTCTACTTTTTGGCAAATTTTGTTACTAACAACAGTGTATGTGTTATTTCAGGTCATAGTCCATCTCCCCCCACCGAAATCTGTTTACTTTGTCGTGGTGGTGGGTCATGGGAGTGTGAGAAGGGGTGCTTATTAGCGTCCGGCAATCTAGCTGGGAACGAAACCAAGAGACACACCATACGGGTTGCTTTTGGTACTTATCTGATAGAAGAGTGGACAATGGGAGCAACCCCTTGGTTTTTATTGGAGGCAGACGTTGCCGTCGGGGGACATCGTGGTTAAGTGCGTAAGCGATCCTATGGCGCGGCGTTCAAATAAAACGCGGGAGGTTGCGTGTCTTATCCATTCTACGAAGTAATCTTCTCTATTGGCACGTTTTGAAGTTATTAACGAAAGAATCAAACTGATGTTCATTTAGCATCATCTATTTATGCCAATATACTGGCACGTTGCCATAGTATTTAAAAATTGATATTGTTTTAATGTATATACATATTCATAATATTTTATAGACGTCAGGATTATTTAAACGAAATGAAATTCAGTATTGTCACCGAACAATAGATTGAATGGCGATTATTATCTGAATGGTTGGCATTAAAATGAAAAATTATTACAATAGCGATGAACTTTTATTGTAGTTAATACGAATTCTACTTTTTTAATTCAAGTATTTTATGTGCATATGCAAAGTTTTTTTTTTATAGTAAAAATTAGTCTAAATAAAAATTAGACAAGAGTGTGAATCGGCACACCGAGGGTTCTGTAGCATAAAACATTAAATTTGTTTGTTTTTACGTATCTTCTTTAGAATAATGTTCATTAAATTATTTTGTAGCTCTAATAGTTTTTGGTAAGATGGCTATGACTGTAGAACGTGATGAAATTGCAAGATTTCCGTTTCGGCATTTTAGCTACGGAACCCTGAAATATCTAATATGCTGTTTGTTAGTAAGATTTGGATGTTTTTTAATCCAAATAAAGTTTTTAGGTATTAAAAAAAATGGAAAAGTTTAAAAAATTGTTAAAAAAGCTTGTTTCTATGAAAATATTTTGGTACGACGGAAAATATTATGTTGTAATAAATTATTTTCTCACCAAGTTATATTATATAGAAATGATATTTAAAGTTTTATTTCAACAAAGTTATGAGTTATGACATTAGAATACAGAACACCCGTGCCTCGGAGAGCACGTAAAGCCTTCGGTCCTGCGCCTTAACTCTAACCGGTCCTGTCGAGTCCCGCCGGAGTATGAGAGTGACAGGAATAGAGTACTTGTGTCTGCGCGAACACTTGTGCACTATAATATCTCTTGACCAGATGGCTACTGTCAGTGAGATTGGCCGTCGTGGTCGAATTCAGTCGGGAGGAGAACATTATTTAGAGATACATTACATTATGTTTTAGTAGTACCAAATATAAAGCATTTGAATGGCCGAAACCGACCAAATCTTGGTGAAACTAAATGCGGTTTTAAGTAACTATAGGTACAATGTAAACTATTCAGGTAGATGTGGCATGATTTTCTGGAAAATCTTCTAACAACTTACGTTTTTTCAATCTATACATATTATAAAATTCTAACTAAGCCGAATCTGTACATTAAATATTTTTTGGAAAATCTTATTGAAATAGACATTATTATCGATGCAGAGGCCGAATCTATAGTTTTTAGAATTTTTGTCTGTCTGTCTGTCTGTCTGTCTGTCTGTCTGTCTGTCTGTCTGTCTGTTACCGCATCACAGAAAAACCACTGGAGGGATTTGGATGAAATTTGGTATGATGATAGCTGGTTATCCGGGTCAACATATAGGATACTTTTTACCGCGGGAAAATATCTCATTTCTGAGAAAAAGTACAAAAACCGGTTGGAACAAAATCACGATGATACTATCTGTAAACAGTTTGGCAAGGTAACTTACTAAATATGGTAAAAACTATTAAAAATAGCTTATCTTGAAAATCAAATTATCAATAGCGCTATTTTATCCATTAAAATATTTTAATTAATATACATTTATGTGTTATTTAGATACTCGACAATAGATGTCGCCATGAGTCTTTAAAATACGTAGTTTTAATTCCAAAAAAATGAATGTACAGATATGTCCTTTCCACGATTTTATTAGAATTACTACTAAATTACCCGCGGCCCTGCCCGTGTTCAAATTATCAGTAAAACAAACCTTTTGGCTTTATAAATTAGTAACTGTACATAATATAATAAAACTGTAACTAAGCCGAATCCGTAAATTCAATATTTTTCGGAAAACCTTACTGAAATATATATTATTAGCGATATAGAGGCCGAATCTATAGTTTTTAGAATTTTTGTCTGTCTGTCTGTATGTGACCGCATCACAGAAAAATCACTGGAGGGATTTTGAGGTATGATGAGAGCTGTTTATCCGGGTCAACACATAGGATACTTTTTACCGCAGGAAAATATCTCATTATTGGGAAAAAAAACAAAAACTGGTTGAAATAAAAGCACGATGATACTATTAACGTATTAGCAAGTTAACTTAATTATGTATGTTAAAACTATTAAAAAACTTATCTTAAAGGAATTTATATCAATAGCGCTATTTTATTCATTAAAATAGTTATTTTAATGAAAATTTATGTATGTGTTATTTAGATATTTGACAATAGATGTCGCCATGTGTTTTTAAAATTTGTAGTTTTGAACTCAAAAAAATAATGTACAGATATAACCTTTCTATGACTTTATTAGAATTACTACTAAATTACCCGCGGCCCCGCCTGTGTTCAAATTTTCAATAAAACAAATTTTTTGGCTTTATAAATTAGTAACATATTACGAGTAGTTTTATTATTTTGTTGGCAGAAACAATTTTCAAGTTAAAATATTTGTAAATTTGTATTGTTTAGTAAATAATGTTAATATTTTTTAATCTTTTAATGTAAAAAATGGGCAAATGCAAATCTAACTCGCGCATTATAGGTTTCGTATAGCAAAATGCTGTTGTTTTTCTTACTTACGTGTTTTGTTAGGTTAACACTAAAATAAATACAAATAATATTTACGTTTCCACAATATCGACTCATTTTATCAACCGTAAAAAAAGTCGATTCATATTATTTTATAACATTTTATGGGAAACAAGTTTATGGCTGTTAAACTGACAAAGCGGTAACTAAAAATATTTCATGTTTCAAAAATTATGAAAAAGTGTTTCAGGAACTGTTATACCTCAACTTTTTCAGTTTTTTTTTGACACCATTTCTTGGAAGGTAAAGGCTTAAAGGAAACAATAAAATGCTTACGACTTTAATCATATTAGCCGAGCCATATGAAATCCTAATAAAAAGTATTTGCTTAGAATTATTTACTTATTACACTTTCTTTTGAAATTCGTTTTAGACAATATTACTAATTACTAACTAGCCCTAACCAATCCATGTTGCGCGACAGATTAACATTAAGAAAAGTAGTCATTATGTAATTTAAATAATCAGCTAAATCTTAAATTAATCAATAGCTGTCTATTAGTAAAAAATGATTAAAATTAATTCCGTAGTTTGAGAGTTTATCGCCCGAAACTAAATAAACAAACAAAACAGAAATATAGGCATATGTACATAAATGTTATTACTAAAACAAAAATTACTAAATCAAATATGATATTAACGGAGGAACCTTTGTAGCATTGTCAATCTCTGCCATTATTTACCAATCATGCGGTGCGCAATGAAAGTGATATATGTAAGAGTATACTAATGTGTAAAGCCTAAGAATTTGGTTTTTGATCATCTGAACGCGGGCGGAGCCGCGGGCAATGCTAGTAATATATATTTTTCTAGATGTTAGTATTAAAACTAAATTAATATTATTTTTTAAAAAAACAGTATCCTTTGTCCTTCCCAGGCTCTCAAACTAACTTCTTACCAAATTTCATCTAAATCGGTTCAGTAGATTCAGAGATTACCCCATACGACGCCACAAACTCAAAAATTCACAAACTTTACCTCTTTATAATATTAGTATAGATAAATTGTGTAATGTAATAAATGGGTTTGATTTAATTTAAAGTTTATTTTTTATTTTTTAGGTATTTATTCGTATTCTTCTCAGCAAACCCTTTAATTTTATATCCATATGGAGTGCATAAAAAAAGAGTCCCCCCAGGTTTTGGGGTCTGCCATGTTAGATTTAAAATGACGTCACTTAGCTAACCATGCATTATCGTCTAAACTAAACGTGTATGCAACATTTCAGCTCAACCATTTGAGAATAACTTTAAAATTCAGTTGCAAAATTTGATCCGAACAAACATACAGGCCAAGGTGCAATGTTGACAACCACAAGTATCCGGGTTCGAATCCCGGTCGAATATAAAGTTTTTACTTTTGTTTTTTTAAATATTTATACAAGTTTTTTTTATCTAAAAAATACAATATAACAATAGAGAACTCCGAGCGAAGCTCGGTCGCCCAAGTTATTTATTTATATAGTATATGAATAATTCTAGCTACATACAAATTAATTTGACCCCTTTAATCCTTTTCGTAAAACCCTTTGTTTAGTATATAAAATCAGCATTTAGTATATAAAAACATTGCAAGTTAAATAAAAGCTTGTAAAAAGACAAAACTAATCAGTAACAGAAGTATAAATCCAGGTCATACTATATCTAGATACTAACGAAATTCGACCAAATATGTGTATTGTATACTTATTATCTAAGAGATAGATTCGGCGTTCTATAGGAATTCTTCCAATATATACGTTTTTCTTAAAACATAGTATTGTAAACTCAACGGAGCAGTAAACCACATTTCGTTTTTATATTTCCTTGTTTTCTTTTTGCGTCGAACATTAGCTTTCGTATACATTAGACTTATGAAGAATAATACTTTCAGAGTACATTTAAATATGTCTGCGCAAAATTGTCTAACCTCAAGACAATTTTTATGAAAAAAAGTTGAGCATTTCTACAATACATTGCTTTTTTAATCCTCGGGGCTTAGAAAAAATGTTATTCTATAATCGTTGAATAATAATAATTTTTAAAATTATATTAAAATAACTAATTTTATCTTTATGTCATAGAATCATAATATGTGATTTGATGACATGTAGTTGACATTTGATTGACACAAAAGCCAAAGGCTTGTCCTTTTCGCCCTTAAATAACGTTATTTTTAATATTCTATATAGTTGATAGAAAACTAGATTCTAATATATAAATATCTCGTGTCACGGTGTTTGTGGTCGCATTCCTCCGAAACGGCTGGACCGATTTTAATGATTTTTTTTTATATTTGGTAGGTATAAGAATAGGTCGTAAAGTATTTTTCACCCTCCTATCCCCACCCCTCATTTTTAAGTAACTAGGGGATGAACCCGAGCGGAGCGAGGGTGGGTCGCTAGTACAATGTGATAATGACATTATTCTGATCACTTGACATAACGCATAGATAAGCAATTTCTATACACTCTTTAGCATTTAATTAGCGATAACAATTATATATCAAATCAGAATAATAAAATTTAATTATAGTAACAGGTCTTTATATTAAAATATGGGAGATAGAATTTTTCATTTCATTTTACATTCCAAAGCTTGAAGCATTCTGAAACTATTTCTCGCAGAAGCTGAAATAGGAGAAATATCAAATATCGCACCTTTTTTCACTTTTCGTCATTGAATTTTCAAAGATTTTATTATTGTCACACTAAAATAATCAAATTATGGAGTACTAGAGACTCACCTTCGTTTCGCTTTGGGTTCGTCCCTAGACAAAAACAAATCTATCCCACGGGAACCGTACATTTTCCGGGATGACATATAGGCTACAGCTTTCCTCAATAAACGGGCTATCTAATGCAAAAAGATTTTTTTTAAATCGGATAGTACAGATAGGTAGTTAGTTCTTGGGATTACCGCGTTCAAACAAACAAACAAACAAACTCTTTATAATATTAAATGTAAATTTTATTATTGTCAAATACCACTATTAAAATAATCAAATTATGGAAGGATGGGTTTGTTAGAAACGCATATTATAACAGCTATACAAAGTTTGATATTCGAAATAGAAATATTAGCTTTCGAAGAAACTAATTAACCTAGTATTATAAATGCAAAAGTTTTTATGTGTGTAATGTAGCGTATGTTTGTCGCTCCTCACGCTGAATTGGCTTGACCAATTTAGATAAAATTTAGTATACAGATAGACTATGACCTAAAACAAAGGCTACTAAGAAGTTTAAGTTTTCTTAAAGACTTTGCTTATATTACAAATACAACTAGTAAAGACGCACCTTAGCGAAGCAAGGATAAATCACTAGTTTAAAAATATACTCGTTCTCTTCTATACATATAATAAAATTGTAACTAAGCCGAATCTGTACATTAAATATTTTTTTGAAAATCTTATTAAAATAGACTTTATTATCGATACACAGGCCGAATCTATAGTTTTTAAAAAATTTGTCTGTCTGTCTGTATGTCTGTTACCGCATCACGGGAAAACCACTGGATAGATTTTGATGGAATTTGGTATGATGATAGCTGGTTACCCGGGCCAACATATAGAATACTTTTTACTACGGGGAAATATCTCATCTCTGAGAAATCTATACTAAATATTAAAACGTAACTAGGGACGAACCCGAGCAAAGCGATGGTGAGTCGCTAGTCAAAAATATATTTTATATGTTCAAACAGTGTGACATAAGTCTGACAGTCACTGCCGACGCAGATTACGAATTGAATGAGCGTCCTGGGTTTTCAGTAACTTCTATTGTAAGGTATAGGACGTGAATAGGCAAATGAAATGGTTTTTTTTCTTATAATATACAATAAAGAGAATTATTATTTTTACGATTAAAAACTAAGTTTTTTTAATTACCCATACTAGCGGCTCACCCTCGCTTCGCTCGGGTACGTTTTACATAGATATTTAAAATAGTTATTAGCCAGCGTTAGTCATATAAATTTTAATATTTTTTTTTTTTAATTTTTCTGATGTTTTAATACTTATTATCCTATTGCGGACTAAGAGAAATCCAAAAAATCAAATATCATAAAAATTGGTCCCGCCGTTCTTGAGGTATAAATGGTGTAACTAACACGACTTTGTTTTATATAATATACTAGCGACTAACGCTCGCTTCGCTCGCGTTCGTCCCTAGGTGCGTTATCACGGTTAGCTATGTTTTTACATAAATAGTAGCTTGCTACTCCTAAGATATTCATTTAAAGTATATAGCGATTTACCCTCGCTTTGCTCGGGTGCGGATTTTGTTCACAATTTTATGGGTTTTAATTTTTTTTCGCGGAACCCTAATTCTTTTTCTAAAATAAAAGTAGCCTAAGTTACTCCTTATAACATCAGCTATCTGCCAGTGAAAGTCCCGTCAAAATTGGTTCAGCCGTTTCGGAGATTAGCCGGAACAAACAGACAGACAGACAGATAGACAGACAGACAGACAGACAGACAGACAGACAAAAATTGTAAAAAAATTTGTTTAGGTACATGTACCGTGTATACATCCATTTGCATTTAGTAAAAAGCGGTTATTTTAATGTTACAAACAGACACTCCAATTTTATTTATCTGTATAGATGTATAGATGGATAACACAGTGGATCAAGTTTGCGAATTGCTATCATCGGAACTCAGAACCAAGAATATATTCAATAAACTAAATAACTAAAAGTACACTTTTAAATCCACTTACACAATTATAGAGATCGTTAATAAGAAATTATTCGATAGGGAGCGCGGCTGCAAAAATGTCACGAGGAATTTGAACGGTTAAATGCAAACGAGAATTTGCAAATATGCTAGACCTGTGTTTAGAAGGAGCAAAAATTAAATTCTTCATTTATATTGTTTTATAAAAAGAATTGTGACGCATTGCGGCATATTTATGATTTAAGAGTCATAGGTTCAATCCCGTTTATTATATTGAAAGTTTGAACTCAGTGGTTTATCTATACAGATAAATAAAATTGAAGTGTCTGTTTGTAATGTCAAAAAAACAGCTTTTTACTAAATTCATATGGAATTATATACTGTATTTATAAGAAAAACACATTTTTTTATTTTTTTGTCTGTCTGTCTGTTTATTCTGAGTGACTTAGGCTACTTTTATTTCAGTATTAGAATTAAGGTTCCGCTCAAAAAATGAAGCGAGGGTGAGTCGCTAGTCTACATTATAATTACCGTGATAATACTCAACGGATACCAATGTATCTCACAAGTGGTTTTGTTTTGGAAAGGATTTTATATAATGCTTTGGTTCATTTGACTTATTAGACAGTTACATCACAGGCATAATGATTATATAGGTATTATATTATATATCTTATAATAGTCCGGTCAAGTTAGCCGGAAAAATAAGGGTACCCTTGCATAAATTCCCAAGAAGCTGAAAATTTATATGAACGTTAGGGATACCATTATAATGAAATTGTGAAAGTCCCCATCGATCCCATGTGTGCAAAAAATGTTATGCAAGGTCAAAGTTCGCAAAAATGGTTTTTTTGGATTTTTCAGCGAAAATTCCTGTATATATATATATAAGTTTATTTCGTGTATCTCAGAAACGGCTCTAACGATTTGGAACAAATTTTGTATTTAGATAAGCTTTTGCTTTTAAAGTTTATCAATATAGTTCTTTTCTAGTTCTAGTTATTAAATATTTTTTCTCAGTACATATGCAACAATATGAAAAAAATATAATAAAAGAAGGAATTAAATTCAAATGTACTTTATTGCGAATTTGGGTTATAATATAATAGATTTAAATATTAATAGTAAAAATGTCCAGCCAAATTCAGCTTTAGAGCATGCAATAATACATTTTAATAACAATTAATTATAATAACTGCAATATACCTAAAATTACATGTTAGAATTTATATTACAGATCTATTCTACAATTCTATAAAAACGATTACACAAAACTCTTGAAATAAGCATTTAATTAACTATCGATATTCTAATTATCGCATGACATGGAAATAGCCTGCGACAGTTCGAAATAAATAGAAAGTAATGTATTCGTACGAGGGTGTGATACGTAATTTTGTAATTGGCAGTGCCTATTTAACTGTATTACAGGTGTAATTGTGACATTTAGTCACGGATGAAGGAAACAGGCGCGGCAATGCTATTACGCTAATGTGTTTTTTGTTGCCTATTCGGGCATGTAAGGTTATTGTCGTAACAAATACAACGCAAATGCGATATAACTTTTTGTTTTGTAGCTCAGTGGTAACGCGCTAGCTTAGGAAATCAAGTGATGCGGGTTCAAATCCCAGATCTCACAATTCTGATATTCTTATGTGCGAATCATTTTCATGATTACCACTTTAAATAAAACTTTAAATAAATCGTATCGTTTCATATCTGGGAAAATTCGTTTTCTCCACATTTTTAAGCAAAAAAATTTGACCGCGCAATACAGTTCATAATTTCAGCGCCGCCGCCGCCGCCGTCTGTATAGCCTAATGGTTAAAGCATTGGTCTACTGTGTCGAAGGTCAGAAGTTTCTATTTTTATTCTTACAATATGAAATGAGCAATTCTTATATATTCATATATAAACTCACTCTTAACTAGAGACTCGCCCTCGCTTCGCTCGGGTTCGCCTCTAAGCTAAGTTTTGACGTTTAATATAGATTTCTCAGATATGAGATATATATTTTCCCGCAGTGAAAAGTATCCTATAAGTTGACCCGGATAACCAGCTATAATCATACCAAATTTCATCGAAATTTGTCTAGTGGTTTTCTCGTGATGCATTGCTAGACAGACAAATAGACAGACAGACAGACAGACAGATAGGCAAAAAATCTAAAAACTATAGATTCGTGTATCTCGGAAACGGCTTTAGCGATTTTGCTTTTTAAGTTTATCAATATAGGTGTATTGTCTGAAAAATTTTTTGCTAATTTTTATGATTTTAAATTATTTGAATCCCGTGTTTTGACTTTAAATTGAAATATTTTAATGTTGTATTTAGCTTACAATCAAAATTAAATATTTAACCCGTGCGGGAATCGACTTATTATTAGGCAGTGTTATATACTAGATACATAATATGCGGTGAAAACTAAGACTAATAAGAAGCCTAGCAAAATAAAAACAATATGTATGTATTCAGCCCTTTTTAACATCCCATTGCTGGACACGGTTCTTCCCCCAATACGAGGGGGCTCAGGCCATAGTCCACTACGCTAGTCAAGTGCGGGTTGATGGACTTCACATGTCTTACAAAAAAGTTATCACTGGGCTAAAAAAAAACAATATTTTATAATAAAATCTGATACTAGCTTTAGTCTGTGGCTGCGCTCGAATAGTTTATTTACAGTTCAATAAAATAGGCTGTAAAATGCAAAATATTTTTTCAAATCTAACTGATAATTTCAGAAGTTAGCTTCAAACAAATAACAGTACAAACTCTTCAGCTTTATATATTACTATAGATATTTATTTTAAAATAGAATATGTACTATATATATATATATATATATATATATATATATATATATATATATATATATATATATATAATATGTAATCTATATATACATAAAATGCTTTGTCCTGACTGACTGATCGATCAACGCACAGCCTAAACCGCTGGTCGTAGAAACATGAAATTTAGAGGACATATTCCTTATACAACGTAGGCATCCGCTAAGAAAGGATTTTTCGAAATTCATCCCCTAAGGGAGTAAAATAGGTGATATAAGATTGTATGAAACTCTGTTATTGTTAACGCGAAATGCACAGAAAGTGGTATTTAGTTTTTAGATGAAAAATTAGAAATATATGTATTAGATTTTTTTCGGAATTCATCCATTAAGAGGGTAAAAAGGGGTGATAAAGTTTATATGGGCAAACAATTATTTATGATCAGAATTACTTGAAACTTGGTATTAATGCTCTTCAATACAATTAAATAAATACGTATTTTAAAAATTTTTGAAATTCATCCTATAAGGCTGTCAAATAGGGGATAAAGTTTGTATGAAACTCTGTAATTAATGCACGGAAAATGGTATGTACCTTTAAAATGACAACTAAAACAATACAAATTTCATTTTTTTCAAAATTCATCCCTTGAAAGGGTAAAGGGGGGTTGTGCTGTTTATATGAGGAAAAAGTTGTTTATAATCAGAATAACATAAAACTTGGTATTAATGCTCTTCAATACAATTAAATAAACATGGATTGTAGTTTTTTTTTTTAATTCAGCCCCTAAGTGGGTAAAACTGGACAGTGAAGTTGGAGTTGTTGAATATATTTAAATAGAGTAACATGACTCAAGTCTTCCGTAAGTGCACACTTACTGTGTAGGATATAAAGTAGAGAACAGAAATTATTCCGAATCCAAAGGAAAATTATATGCAACTTTTCGGCTGGCTACAGTAGCTACAGCAAAATAAGAATGGCAATTTATATATGTAACTTAAAAAAACGGAGAAGGAGGGAGACTGTAAGCTTCAGGTGTACATAGCTTTAGGTCTTTAAAAATAACGTAGATGTTAGCCTCTTAGTATGTTAGTTAAAAAACCCATATTAACCGAGTAACATGACTCTAAATCGTAAACATTGTATGCGATTGTATCATTGTATTCTCTTCCTCTAACTTTGGAGAGACGGAGAGTAGAAAAATCTGCAAAAAATACAGGTAGCGGAGCTTGCTAAATATACGCGTAATATCTTTTAAGATATTGGATATTTTGAGTTACGATCGCTAAAATGAAATTTGTTTTTCTTATTTTTGCAAGTAATAAAGTTTGATCGCGGGCGAAGCCGCGGGATCTGCTAGTATATTATATATTCGCTTTTAGTCTAACCGCAACCTGTTCAGTAACGGTTGAACAGATTTGTTGATTAAAGCTTTGCCTTTAATGGAACTTAAATTAAGCAATATTATATTAGTAACAAAACACTTTGTCGTTCACCAAAACTTGCTAAGATGAAAATTGAATTTGGTAAGATTGCGGAGTAACTGAAGCTGTCGATATAACGCGCTCTATGATTTAACTATACGACGTTAATTTAATATTTTACATCATGTACGTAATGAAATAAATGTTATTATATAAATACGTTTTGCTTTGGACTTGTTTTTGAATATTTTTTGTCAAATTATTTTTATCTACATTGATTTATGTATAGTAAAATGGTACGCGGCGTTGAAAATCATGTTAAAAGTATTTCGAGCTACGGGCTATTTTTTATTGAAAATTCAAGTGTAATTTATTAAGAAAAAGAATCACGAAAATCGGTTCACAATTTTCAAAAATATCATGTAACATTCATCAATCGATTGAGTCTCCTCATATTAATTTTGTCAAAAATCTAACATAATTGTTGTGTTCCTGTGTGAAAGACAAACAAACAAACTTTTACATTAATAATAATAGATAATAATGTCCTTCCGATCGATTTCGGCCACGGCGGCCAATCTTAAAAAGAGATATTATAGTGCACAAATATACGCGTAAACACAAGTGCAGTCTCTATTGTTTTTTTATTCACTGTCACTTTTATTCCAGTAGCGCGATTACTCGATACGACAAGCAAAATAATAATAGAATAATAATAAAAAATATGTATTTGTTCAATTTACTTCATGTGTAATCGAACCGGCGATATCAAACGAAGTAGTTAATACCAACCAGTCGTTATACTGACCTTTCACAGTCATTTGTACCTAATAGCCAACTCCATAAATAACAATAATGGGAGTACCCATTAATCTGTCTCTATATACAGCATGTGTAATATCGCATGGCTACTTTTCAGATTAAAAATGTTTTCATCCCACTCAGTTTTTTGACCAACTAAAGATATGTTTTCTCTTCAATTTGTTTTTATTAAAATTAGTGTGCATCCAGTCGACAAAATTCGACCATAATTATTATTAAAAATTTATGAATAACTAGCCTAGTTACATTTTAAAGTTTAGCTCAGAGATGAGATATTTTCCCGCAGTTAAAAGTTTCTTATATGTTGACCCGGGTAACATCATCATACCAAATTTCATCAAAATCCCTCCAGTGGTTTTTTCGTGATGCGGTCAAAGACAGACAGACAAACAAAAATTCTAAAAACTATAGATTCGACTTCTGTATCTATAATAATATCTACGTCAATAAGATTTTCCAAAAAAAAAATTAACGTACAGATTCGTCTTCGTTACAATTTAATTATATGTATAGATAATACTGAACTGTTTATGCCTTTACCTATCTATATAAAAAAAGCTAACTAACTTTTCCATATTTTTTTTTTAATTAATTACACTTAAGCTAGCCAATGGCTACTTAATAAAAAAATATAGAAAATCGGATGAAAACCAAAGAAGACTAAGGTACCTACTGAACTGTTTTCTCTTTGCTTATTTATAAAATACCTGCGCGACCGAGCTTCGCTCGGAGTTTTTGGTCAAAAGTAACTTGAATAAATACAAAAAAAAAAGAAAAAAAGTAAAAACTTTGTATCCGATTGCGATTCGAAACTGGACAACAGTGATTGTCAATCTTGCGCCTTGCGCGCTTAACCACGATGCTTATGCTAGAGCGTGCGTAGTTATCGACCATATTTTGCGTGGAATAATGTAAAAGAAAACCGCATGCAAACTCGAAAACACGGGTTTTCCCAGACATAAGACTAACCTAGATCGATTTTTCGCCCCTGAAAACCCCAATATACCAAATTACAGAGAAATCGTTAAAGCCGTCTCCGAGATCGTGGGTATAAATAAATAAATTAATAATTAAAATATAAGAATTCCTCATTTAAATATATTAGATACATAGATATAGATTTTCCTTTATTTTTAAAGTTACATAAAAACACACATTGGAATCTTGTAACTCTTTCTTTTTGAAATCAGCTAAGACCAAGAGCAATTCTTATAAAATAAATTTGCCCAATTCTTTCCGAATATTTTAACGCGACTGTGATTTTTCTTAACCCTTGACGCTTTAACGCTTCAACAAATCCTAAAACTTTGCACCTGCGTACCGTACAGCATGAAGAAAAACATGATCTACTTTTTATAGGCCTCTCAATTGATTTTCGTATATTTCAAATTAAATTTACCCTTTTTTGACCTCGACTAACTATTAAGTAATAAGACTTGCAAGAAGGTGGCTCGCTGCTTATATAATCTATCTATTTAATATATTTAAACGATCAATTCTTGTATATTTATTTATTTATACCGGCGATCTCGGAAACGCTTCTAACGATTTCGCCGATATTTTTTATGTGGGTGTTTTCGAGGGCGAAAAATCGATCTACTAAATTAGTCTTATGTCTGAGAAAACGCGTGTTTTCGAGTTTTCATGCGGTTTTCTTTCGCATTGTTCCACGCAAAATATGGTCGATAATTTCTTACACTCAGGCAGTAGCGTCGTGGTCAAGCGGCCAAGGTGCATGATTGACAATCACAGGTGTCCGGGTTCAAATCCCGGTAGGATACTAAGTTTTACTTTTGTATTTATTCATGTTTTTAGTTATTTTTGTCTAAAAAATACGATGTAAAAAAAGAAGTCCGAGCAAAGCTCGATCGCCCAGGTACTATGATATAATATAATAAAATAATATAAATATAAAAACACCTAGCGAAGCGATCGTAAGTTACTACTTATACTATAATATTTATAAAAATATTTTTTACAAGAAAACGTACCATTCTCAAAAGTATCTGAATATATAGCAGTGGAACTGAATACAGAAATGGCTTTGAATCATTATAACCTAAAGGTCCAATTTGGCACCGCAATTTCGATGTTTCAAACGAAGCCCTCAGCAGAAACGCAAAGTTAAATATGATTGATGCACATCAGTATCGGCAATTTATAAAGGAATATTAATAGCATGTCATATTATTTCAATTAAAAATATGTATATAGTTTTTATAATCTTTAAGTTATAGTTGAAAAAAAAGCCCAAAAATGGATTTTCCATTTTAGGGCATAAGTGTTTCCAATTTTTAAAGTATTTGTGTTTTAATTGCTTTGATTATTCTACAAAATTGTATCAGCGTTACGTGGTAGTACATTATTTAAGTCCATGTTACTTTTGCTATCGGTAAAACAAGGAGTAAATTCTCATTAGTGCCGTATAGCACCGCTAGGCAACAGCCGTATTTTTCGTATATTGGTCATGCCATATTTGTTTTATAAGTTTTTGGCCAATTTTGTGTGTATTTTATGAATTTTTATTATACTTTTTCTGCAAATAATGGCTTAGATAATAATTAATGTATTTACATATACATTTTACACTTATGTCTAAAGGGATGAATACTTCTTGAAGCACTTGTTGCTCTGAAAGGCGAAAAGGATGCTGATCCTATGTCACTTAATATTTAACCTTTTGCCCAGCTGTTGCTACTAACGAAGATGACAGTGGTTTTATCAATAATTTATCTAATCGGTAACTTAACGCTAGATATGAGGTGATTCTAGCTTCGAAGAGAAAGAGAATTGCTCGTCATGCACAGACCTCTTCAACAGACAGAGGGAGCGAAATCGAAGTTTAAGCGAAGTAGCAGCTTCTTGTGTACAAGAACCTAAACGCTGTCGTGATGTTCAAGAGTGCGGCTCACATGGTGCAGGACGCAGCTCTCCATATAATGCTAACCACTGTTCAATCTCTGCTAATAAGTTCCCATTTTGATAATATTTGCACCAGTTTCCAATTATTATATGGGCTGAAGCAGCGCGGATTTCATAGCATAGGTAGAGTTCGCGAAAATAGATTTCGTAGAGATCTAGATATACCTTTATCTAAAAATATAGTGTGGGACGCTGCTTTTCCTATAATTCTCACTTTCATACATAAAGTTCATAAAATATAAATTAATATAAAATAATGGAATAAACTTGTTTTATTTTTAGATCCTCAAATCAAAAGTAATTATACGAGTAGGTAGTAAACTCAAACTAAATTAGTTTGACATTACAACACAACAAAACAACAGTAAATCTAGCGGTACCATAATATGGCAACGGATTTTTTTCCAAAAATAGGTGTTGTGCCCAATTTTCGACCTAGTTTAGTAATATATAAAACCTAAACAAATCCCCGACCTTGACGAAATTCAGGTCATAATGGTGTTAATTTAGGTACTATATAATATGTAGGGCACGATAACATTTTAGGACTCAATTTTGTAAAATCTAGATTATTTAAATTTCAAAACCTTGCAATCAACCCTAAAGCTTGTCTAGTTAAAACCTTTTAACATGTCTGAAATTCCTAAATTTTAATTTTATGGAAATTGCATTGTACGGAAGCTAACCATTCATTCGTGTTTGGGCACATTTACCCCCGAGAGCCAAACCCTTTTAAGTTCGTTCATCAGAAATGGAACTCAAGTCTCGAAGGGAAAAGTTATTTTGCATGACAGTTCGTTTTTTTCATAAAGGTCTGGTTATATAGCGCGACTTTTCTAAGCTTACAAATTTTTGAACACAATGCTTTTTGATTACATAAAATAAATTTTGAGTACAATTTGTTTCAATTCTAAAGATTTTTAGAGTATTGTGATGTTTGCGAGTGTATAATTCGCACTCGTAGCTTGGCTCGCGTGTAAAATATATTAAAAATAACTTACTATATTTCCCAAATTAGTATAGGTCAAAACATATTTTAGAGTCACTTAAGAAGTTACAAAGATTATGGGTCATACACAAAAATTGAAAAAAAAGTGTTCACTCGTTGTAAAATCTATTTTTTCAAAACAATGCAAGCTTGAATTGACTTTATTATTTGAAGTTCCTAATTATATATTATTTTATGCTAAAAATAAGTGATTATAATTGCGTTAAATTTGTAATTATTCATTGTATAATAGAAAATGTCTCCTTCTGTAGACTGTTCGGATACGGAGTACTGGATTTTAAGGGGCAATTAAAAATATTTATCATTACGCTATTTCATTAATAGTCTTACCACAATATTCTACATTTAGATGACTTCATATTTAATAATAATTAAAAAAAAATTATGGGTTTTATTGTTGAAATAAAATAAATAAACATAGTGTTCTCAATTTCATGGTCATTTCTGTAGACGCAAAAAACTAACCGAACATCAGCGTTTAGAGAAACGTATTTGGGCTTTTATTTTTTAACTTGGCAACATTGTTATATCTGTCACTCATTGCTTAAAAGTAAATATGTTAACTAAAAATGTTTAACTATAGTGGCCTTGTATATTTTTGGGAGCAGGGTGCCAATGCTAATTTGTTGAATTTCTAACCTCAAAATTCTTCCCTGTACCGATTATTAACCACATGTATATCTCTTCTGTAGAAATCTTTTCTATAAACATACTTGTCTTCAGAAGAGTCAATGTCTACAGAAGGGATGTTTATCTTTTCTACAGACACATACGTCCCTCCTGTAGATACTAATTCTTCTATACATAAGCACACGGTTGAATAGTAAATGGTTGATTTTTGACATTTATTAACGCTTATTAACATCTTTTAAATTTGAAACATCTTATATCAAAACTTAACAGATTTTTTTATTGTTTGATTTTGGATGATTCTTTTAATACGTTTATTTTCAATAGAAATATTTATTGCTTTATATTTATGTATTAGTATATATTTTTATAGTCCAGTTAATCATTCATTAACCCCTTCTACCATTTGCTAATTCAATCATTTAATCGCACCTACATATTCCGCCTATTAGCTTTATCGGGCATCAACTAAAATCTTTGGGAGCATGTATGAAATTAAATTTATTTCCTTTTAGGATGTCACCAAGAAGTAGGTCGACAGTGCAACTACCTGAAAACGAAAAGGTAAAACGAAGGCGTGAACAAAAAAAAATAGCATTCGTCGCGCTCGGGCAAAAATGACTGAAGCAGACTTAGAAGAAAGAAGGAGAAAAGATAAAGAAAGATATCAAAAGAGAAAGGAACAAGGACTCATTAAAACGATAAAAGATTTCACTCCTAGGGAACAGAGACAAATTAGAAAACTGTGGAGAGAAAAAGCGAAAAAGAAACGTGAAAAGGAAAACAAAACTATACGTAATTTTATGGAAACAAATACTCCACCATCAACTCCCACCGGATCACGTGCAAACAGTAGTAGAGCAGTAGCAAAACGTAATAGAAAACTACTTAAGACTGAAAATATTTATTTGAAAAAAAGGATTCGTGAGTTGGAGTCTAAATTATCAAAATATAGAATGCGAATTATTAGAAAGAGTTACTCAAATAAAGAAGACAAGAAGAAGCCAAAAAAAATACCACTAAGTCAGTTCTAAAGACAAGGAAAGCAGCTTGTGAGTTTTTATTGCAAGATGAAAATAGTAGATTAAAATCAGGGAAAAAGGATACGATAACGCGCAAGAAAATAAAAAAACAACTACGTTTTTTGAACGACTCACTCTTAAATTTACATAAAAATTTTATAAAGAAAACTGGCATGCGAATATCTTACGAAACGTTTCGCAGGTACCGGCCGTTTTCGGTTCTATTTCCAAAATCTGAAACTAGAAATACTTGTTTATGTGTTATACACACTAATACAAACTTTCTAGTTCAAGCATTTTATCATGCAAAAATAATTCCTTTTAAATCGGCAACTGATTTGATTAAGTCCTTATGCTGTAACAATATTTTAAATGTCCCTTGTTTAGAACGCAAATGTCCTTCATGTAAGAATAAAGATATTACTTCTACTAATTTTTATGATCATGACTCCGTTACGTATGAAAGATGGGTCACTAAAAATGTCACTGTTGTCATTAAAGGTAATCCTAGACAATGCAAAAAAACCGTTAAAGAAAAGGTCCAAACTACCTGCAGAATTTTATTTAATAAGTTAAATTCAGCTTTACCTTTATTTATGAAACATGTCGCATGCATGATACATCAAATAAAGGCTATCCAGTTTGTAAAAAAGAATATCTCCTCTTTTGATGGTCTACTTCACATTGATTTTGCTGAAAATTACAATTGTAAATATAAAGAAGAAGTTCAATCTGCTCAATTTGGTGGTTCGAAAATACAACTATCTTTACATACATCTGTTTACTATAGTACTCAACTAGAACCTCCAAATAATTTTATAAGAACAACATCTTTTTGTACTATTTTTGACAATCTCAGACATGACCCTGTCTTAATTTGTGTTGATTTACAAGCTATATATATAGACTCTGGTCTCAATTCTGATGATGACGCTGTATTTTAATTTTAGCCTACAGAAAATATATCATTTCTGTAGACAATTTTTAAAATATTTTTTACCAGTTCCTAAATATTTTTTCGTTTTAAATAATTAAAGAGATAAGAAAGAAAATAAATTATGATTATTATGAACGTATAATGTATATGGTATAATGAGTATTTTTTTTGTATAAGACGCTAAAATGCGTATTTTGTTAATTTCTGTAGACAAGTGATCTCATCTGTAGACGTACAATAATGACAAATGTGATTTTTTCCGAAAGTAATGAAAACTGACCTATGTTAATATTTTTGTAAGACTGTTAGCGATTACGTTTAAATAAATAAAAAATCACCAAATCAATAACTAAGTTTTATTTTTTATTTTTTTTTTAAATTCATTTTTTGTGTATGACCCTTATATGAAAAACCATTTCCATTAATGATTCAACCAATCTTTATTAAAGCATGAGAACTAAAACAAGATAAAAAAAATCATTAGAATCACATACTAAAAAATTAATATTTTTATCGAAAAATTGATAGAGACGACACAAACGATTTCTTAGGTTCCCGCGAATATTTGACATCTTTATTAACCGACTTCCAAAAAGGAGGAGGTTCTCAATTCGTCGGAATCTTTTTTTTTTTTTTTTTTTTTTTTTTTTATGTATGTTCACGGATTTCTCGAAGACGGCTGAACCGATTTGGAAAATTTTTTTTTTGTTTCAAAGAGTATTCTTCCCCGGTGGTCCCATATAAATTTTATCGAAATCGGTCAAGCGGTTTTTAAATAAATGGCTTAATCGAATATTATGTTTTTATTATTTATGTATGTTCACGGATTTCTCGAAGACGGCTGAACCGATTTGGAAAATTTTTTTTTGTTTCAAAGAGTATTCTTCCCCGGTGGTCCCATATAAATTTTATCGAAATCGGTCAAGCGGTTTTTAAATAAATGGCTTAATCGAATATTATGTTTTTATTAAAAATCTTTCTTCTTACAAATTACTTGCTTATTACGTCTACACTAAAAATGGAAAAATAAAAACTTTTTAAAAAAAAATAAAAACCGACTTCCTGGCACTGAAAAGTAAAAAATAACTAAACAGAGGTTTTCATTTAAAATAGATACCTAATCAGATATTTTCGAAGTCGGTGCCAGCCAATACAAATCAAAGCACACCGACTTCGAAAATATCTGATTAGGTATCTATTTTAAATGAAAACCTCTGTTTAGTTATTTTTTACTTTTCAGTGCCAGGAAGTCGGTTTTTATTTTTTTTTAAAAAGTTTTTTACTGTAAATAAAAATGTTCGTGTTTGTTCGCTGTGTGTCCTAAACCATTAATCCGATTGTGATGAAACTCTGGTGAGTTATTCTGTATACCGCCAGCGAAAAAAAAAAGAATTTTTCTTTGGACATTTTTCTTTTACACATTCCTAAACCATTCAATAAGTCATCTAACAATTCAGGTTAAGAATTTTTCACAATTTTATTTGTAAAATGTGAGTTTTATTTGTAAAATCTATACATATAATAAAACTGTTGAGGTCAAATGTTTGTACATAGAAAAAAAAATCTAAAAACCGAGTCAGGGGGATGTAAGAAGAAAAATAGAAAAAATTCAGATTTTTTTCAAATTTTTTGTTTCTCTGTCTGTTTGTCTGTTTGTCTGTTTGTCTGTTTGTACGGGCTAATCTTCGAAACTGTTGGACCAATTTAATGAAATTTTGCATGGTGGTACTTTATGTCCTTGGTATTTTAGATAATTTTCATCCCGAAAAATTAAAGAGTTCCCATGGGATATTTAAAAAACTATAGTACCTTATACAGCTCTGCCGTGATAATTAAGAACGCAGTACTTGCAAAATGGCGGTTTCGAGAAAAACGCGGAAAACATATTTTTAGACATCTGAGCAAGATGTTCATATTTTATGACCAAAAAAATATATCAAAAAATTCAAAAATAAATCAAGCTTTTGAATCATAATTTTATTTTATTTAATTTATCAATCTATCTAAATATAATGCGTATTACTGCGTTTAGTTTTAGCATCAGATCTTGTGAGAATCATAGGATACTAAAACTAAATGCAGCAGTTGCGTATATTACTGCATTATAGTCTAGCACATGTCGATTACTGCGTTGTTGGTTAGTATTCATTTACATTTTTTATGCTCGGGGCTAAGTGCAAGTGGTCTTAAATTATTATCTCTCATTATTATCTCTCAAACAATTACACAGTCCTTCTTAAATGTTTGCTGTGAGGTTGACGAAAACCTACTTCATGTTCTGTACGTATTATATGCATTATCAGGGTGAAATAAAAATGAAACATTTTTGTGTAAATCTACTTTTATTTAGACAATATCTGTCTTTATGAATATCTAAAGAAATACAAATAAAAATCACAATATTCAGTCAGACTGATAATAATTAACATTAATTAAATATAACTGATTTGCTAAAACAAAACGCGGCACTGGATCGTACGGCCAAGATCTTGCAAGCCTTTACTACTCTCAATTGCAGTAATATGGAGTACTGCGTTTTGATTTAGTAACTAGTCTATTGATTTTAAAAGAAAATGCTGTAGTAGTGGCAATTACTGCACTTAGCTCTAGGGTATTCTTGTTAGTACTGCATTCTTTTTTAGCACATGTTTAATGCTGCACTCCTCCTTAGTATTGAAACTATTTTCATGCAAGTACTGCGAAAACCGTTAGATAGAAAACATACTTCTAGTGAAAATTTTTATGAAAATATATTTTTTCCATGTAGGAGAACCCTTTGGAATGCCATTTCCAGTAAAAAGTGAAAATCCCAAAAATGTTGATTACTGCATTCTTTATTATGAGGGCAGAGCTTAGTACACAAAAACTACTAATTAGATTTTAATGTAACTTTGCAATGATATAGTTCATACATCAGAATAACAAATAGGCCACTTTTTATCCTGAAACAAATTATGGTTCCCGTGGGATAGATTTGTTTTTGTTTGTCAAACATTGTTTTTAAATCCCATTTATTTCTACGAGATAAATATTTTTTTTTAAATATGTAGAATATAGATATTAAAAAAAAAATATTTAAATATATATAAAACTAGCGGCTCATCCTCGCTCCGTTCGGGTTCGCCCCTAGTTATTTAAAAAATGGGGGGCAATTCTTGTACCTACCATTTGGTAGAATACAAAAAAAAATACAAAAGTAGGAGGAGGAAGAGTGCGTCCACAAACACCGTGACACGATATATTTGTATATTAGATTAGGAATATTGTTATTTTACCTCCAGAGTAAAATTAATAATGCGGCATGTAAACCGCCTCGACACATCGTAAATATGTTGATTTGTATCGAATTTTTCAGATAATACCTTTCTTGTTCTTCTTGAAACGTATCTTTGAAATTGAATATGCCATCAGGAAATTTTTCTTGAAACCAAATGTTATGAAATAAAAAGAGTAAGAGAAATTGATCAATTAATGTATACTAATGATCGCCGCGTGGTTGAAAGTCAACCATTATTCTTTAAGCTATATATTTATTGTCTTGCGTGTATTACAATATTAATCTATTCTCAATTTGACCACAGACTTTAACAATAAACAAAAGAGTATATATTTTGCGTGTGTGTGTCAAATACACGGTATGTGTGTATTTTTTTTTATTTATTTAACCCATTTGGCGCCTCTGTACCTGATTGGGTACAGCAAAAAAATTAAAGGTAGTTATCAAATTTTTATAGTTTCTGTTGTTCTTTTCATTCGTTTTAATAGAGGACAGGTAGTATATTGAAATAGAAACAATTTAAGTGGGTATATTCTTGATAGCTGTCAGTGAGAGGATTTTAACTTAGGCTTATAATCATTACTATTGGTAAGTACATTATTTTATTATTTCCTAGTGTTTATATAATACCAGTTTTTATTTGGTGTATTTAGTTTAGTAAATTACGTCCTTATTTATGAAATAAATGACAATCCAGTATTTTTTAACTCACATTCACAAAGTAGACTTGCTAGAAACACAAGTGTACCCATTTGGGTACAGCGGCCGCATCCATATAATGTTTGCAATTTTTTTTTAGATTTTTCTATAATGAGTTCGAAACATTTGAAGGTTTCTAATATCTACAACGGCTTAGAGGAAGCAGTTAACACTGTTTTGGAGGACAGTGGTAATGAGGCTGATTACGAAGTCGCGATCATAGCACCAAAACCCAGTATCGTGACAGATGAAGAAGGTGCTGAGTATACTTTTACATCCCAAAATAGATTTGATGTGCAAGATAGACAGAGGAGTCTGGTGAAAGAACAATTCCAAAATCTTATCCTAGTACAAATATTTGAAAAAATACTAATGATGAGGTGATTAGTTTGATAATTACAAATACAATTTTATATGCTAATCAAAACAATCGATATACTTTTCTAATAGACTTTGTTGACTTAAAAAGGTTTATAAGTATAATGATATTATCTGGATATCATAAGTTACCCAGATCTTCATCAGAAAATCTATACTGATCTGCTGATGAAGATGTAGGTTTCAAAATGGTATCAAGATCCATGACAAGACAAAGATTTCGGGATATAAAAAAGAATCTTTATTTTTGAACAACGACGAAGCTAGTAGTACCAGGAACAAAATGTTCAATGTTTGATCATTACCTGATATTCAGATGAATAAATTTCTGTAGTGGGGTGTGATGCATGATAATATTTCAATTGATGAATTGATGGTAAGATATTTTGACCATCATCTTACTAAGCAGTTTATCCGAGGAAAACCAGTGCAGTTTAGCTATAAAAACTGGGTAGCCGCAAGTTCTACAGATTACTGCAATATTTCTTATTTATTTTGTGGAAAAGCCGTCAAAGCATCTACTGATCCTTTAGGTTACAGCATGGATCAGCTCATGTTTCAACGTACTATTGCGAAACTACTTATGCCAGGAAACATAAGGATCGAACTTCATCTTCATTGGTCCCAGGTTTGCCTCAAGATGGCATAGGACATCCTCAAAGCTTGAAAAACCATTACGATATGTTATTTGTCATGCAAGAGTTCACTTGCAATGTAAAAAGTGTATAAAAACATTGTGTGTAGAAAAACAATGTTTCGAAAATTTTCACCTACAATACGCCGCTGTACTCAATTGGGTACACCCCCCTATAAGGGGTAGTAATTATTTTTTTTTACTTTTTTCATACTTTTATGTTTATTTGATTTATAAACAATAATAAAATAAACATTTTGTAGAAATATCGCTGTTGTTTTCATTTTGGCGGTTAATGGGTTAATGTATTTTTTATGCATAATTAAAAAAAAATATTAGCATTCTGCACTCGGTCTCTATATCTATACTAATATTATAAAGCTGAAGAGTTTGTTTGATTGTTTGTTTGTTTGGTTGAACGCGCTAATCTCAGGATCTACTGGTTCGAATTAAAAAATTCTTATTGTGTTGAATAGTTCATTTATCGAGGAAGGCTTTAGGCTATAAAACATCACGCTACGACCAATAGGAGCGAAGCATAAATGAAAAACGTTGCAAAAACGGGAAAAAATTATTCCTTTTGAGAGCTTCCGTTATGTGCGCTGCGTAAACGGTTAAAGTTACACAAAAATCGTGTATGACGGAATTGTTCCCCTTTAAAAGTTCTAAAAAAAAGTCCGCGACAGCATATATCTATCTTTTAAGGTTGACTCAATATAACCCTTTTTATGGTAATCAAATTTGTTCTAAAATAATGCATTACTTCCAAAGGTGTTTTTATAAACATGATATTAATCCTTATCCAAATAAATACCTACGTTATTCATCACAAGTATTTAATTTTGAACCAAATTGCCTTTGGCATCATTTGATTTCAATGAATATCTTAGGAGATATCATAGTTTTAATATATATATATTTAACTTTACGCGGACTATGGGTGAGCGCGCTCTCAGTCCGATGCAAGGGAGGGCGCTGGCCGCCGCCCGGTACCTCTGCGAGCAAAGTCACTATTCCACGCGTACGAAGTCGCGGGCAATAGCTAGTAAACTATAAGTGTGGGAAATTTTTTGCTGGGGTACTTGTAAGGGGTACAAAGTTTTTGCTTCACGTATTAATATATAGAACTAGCGACTCACCCTCGCTTCGCTTCGGGTTCGTCCCTAGACAAAAACAAATCTATCTCACGGGAACCGTACATTTTTCCGGGATGATATATAGCCTATAGCCTTCCTCAGTTAACAGGTTATCCAATGCAAAAATAATTTTTCAAATCTGATTAGTAGTTCCTAAGATTAGCGCTTTCAAGCAAACAAACAAACAAACTCTTCAGCTTTATAATATTAGTATAGATAATATATATCAAAATATATTATTTATACGAGTAGGATGTGTAAAATAAATTATAATTTATATTTTACAATAGTTATTTCGGCTAGTCTATTTAATGTATAATTTAAAATGTATAATTAAATAATAACATATATAATATATTTAACATATAATTAAATTAAAAAAAAGTATTAAAATTTATTTTTTTTTTAAATCACACTCACAGATCAATAGGACATGAGACTACTCGTATAAGGAAAATATGTGCATTTTGTAAACTTTGTTTATACAAACATTGAAATAGCCTGGAAGCATCCACGTTAGTCTCAAGTTATATTTTTAAGTTGCATTATGTGTGTTAGTAGTTGTTTTATTTACTTTATATAAATTAAATAAAGCCTTTGCCTTATAAAAACACAACTAGAACTAAATTTTTATCTTTACACGTTAACTCTAGACAATTAAATGACATTTAGAATGCTAATAATATCTTTAAGAAAACTAATAAATAGTAAAATACTAAAAACGATTGCACAATGCACAAGCCTTCCGAAGAATGCCTTAAATGGAAATTTTACTTCATTACAAGCGACTTACCCTCGCTTCGCTCGGGTGAGTTCCTAAATACATTTTAAATAAATATTTATTAACATCCAATTTTTTTCCTGTCTTTTTCCGATGTTTTAATAATTATTCTGCTATTTAAATCCAAAAAATCAAAGATCATAAAAATCTGTCCAGCCGTTCTTAAGTTATAAATGGTGTAATTAACCCGACTTGTTTTGTATACATACGAGTATATAGACTAGCGTCTCACCCTTGCTCCGCCCAGGTTCGCCTCTAGATAAGTTTTAACGGTTAGTATAGATTTCTCAGAGATGAAATATTTTTTCACCGTAAAAAGTATCGTATATGTTGACCCGCATAATGAACTATCATCGTACCAAAGTTCATCAAAATGTGTCCAGTGGTTTTCTCGTGATGCGTTCTCAGATTGACAGATCGACAGACAGACAAAAATCCTAAAAACTTTAGATTCGGCCTCTGTATCAATAAAAGTGACTATTTTAATAAGATTTTCCAAAAAATATTCAATGTACAGATGCGACTCAGAATTTTATTATATGTATAGGTTCATCAAATCGTATATAGTTTATTATAAATTATTATGGGTAATGATTTTTATAAAACATTTTTATAAATAATTTTTTATTTAGGTAAAAAAATATTAGAGCTTTCAGCAAGTACTTAGAAAAGCTCGTGGAATTTTAAAAGTTTATTTGCAAGTATGAAAGATCATCTTCAACTAATTATTGCATACTAATTAATACCATACAACCGTGTTGACTAGAGAATTTTTAATTTGAATTAATTATCCAGACATCAATTTTAATTATTTCTATTCAACTTTAAAATGGACTCAGCAATGGAAGAGGAACATAGATTATATTATCTATTTTCATTTATGTATGTAATATAATGTAATATATTAAAAGCATGTAATATAATGTATCTATATATTATATTAAAATTCTAACTGAGTCGCATCTATAGGTGCATAATATATTTTTTTGAAAATCTTATTGAAATAATCATTTTTATTGATACAGAGGCAGAATCGACAGTTTTTAGAATTTTTGTCTGTCTGTCTGTCGGTCTGTCTGTCTGGAAACGCATCACGAAAAAACGACTGGATAGATTGTGATGTAATTTGGTATGATGGTAGCTGATCAACAACATATAGAATACTTTTTACTGCGGGAAAATATCTAATCTTTAAGAAATCTATCTATACTAAACATTTAAATGTATACGTATACGTAGTTATTCAATAAGAAGCTTTTTAATGATGTATGCAATAACATCACTTACAAAATAATATGCCATTTTATTTTTTCTCTGTAAAAATCTATGGGCTATTTACTAATACTCTGAGTTTTATAGAGCTTTAGTGAGAATTATTGATGAAATCATCGCAGCGTTCCTCGCGGGACTATGGTAAATGGGATAGATAGGGACATTGCAATAAGTTTGTTTTATTAAACGTTTGTCTTTCTTATTTTATAGGAATTGAAGAATATTATATAATAAAAATTCGTAAGCATTGGTTAAAATAATAATTTCTTTTTACATGAATATTTGACATCTTATAAATAAAATTAAATCGCTAAATGTGTTGGTAAGCGCAAAGCTCGAGGACGGCTGGACCAATTCGGGAAATTCGGCTGAAATCCAAAAAAGGATCTTATGACGAAAAAAAAATAGGAAAAAAATCACAGAAAAGCGTAATAATACAATTTTTCTAATCAGATCTGCTAAACATTTGAATTGACAGAACAAGTTCTATCAGATCAGCTAGTTTTAATTAAATACAACTGTCTTTTTGGATTTTTTTGAAGGATTTATTTTATTTTTTGGTTACTAATCTGTGCTTAACTGGCACGCTTTGACGCCATTAACAAGAAAATTGAATTGAATTAAATTAATTTTTGGTTCACATATGGTCACAGGAGAGACTAAGTTTTTTGACGTCTCAAAAGTTATTATGTAGCTATTACAGAAATACTGAACGGATTTAGATGTAACTTAATACACAGATAGACCTAATATGTGAATCACTTAAAAACACTTCATTAAAATTATTTCAGCCCATATCACTATTTCTTATCTATACTAATATTATAAAGCTGAAGAGTTTGTTTATTTTTTTATTTGTTTGGTTGAACGCGCTAATCTCGATTTGAAAAATTCTTTATGCATTAGATAGCCCATTAACTGAGGAAGGTTATAGGCTATATATCATCCCGGAAAAATGTATGGTTCCCGTGGGATAGATTTGTTTTTGTTTAGGAAAGAACAGGAAGCGAAGCGAGGGTGAGTCGCTAGTTATAAATAAAACACATTTTATCGAAAATATTGCCTTTGTATTTAATACTCTATACACTGTAAATATTACTCTATTACGTTTCAATTTCCAATGTCTTCACTATAATACGTATTTACAAATAAATATTTATTTATCTAACAGCCCTACATTTATTCAAAGGGGAGCTATTCAATAGCTATACTATGCTACCAGTTTTTTTTTAAATAAACCAATTTCCCATACAAACATATCATTTAATGTTTATTCAAATGGATTTTGTCAATATAACATAACGTTAAAATTGATACTGTAAATATTTGGTATAGTCCAATGGGGGATTTCATTTGATATGGAATGGTGTGAATTTAGCTGTAATATCTAGTTGCTAGTTACTGCACTCTGTGATTAGCAAAGCTATTTATTTGTAGTCAAATTTTATTTCTCTATATAAAGTTACTCAAATCATAAGTTGAATCTCGTTCAAAGAGAGTATTTTTTGGTCATTTCCTTGGTACAGAGTATATGCGGATCAATATTTTATATGTCGATTGTTTGTTTATTAGTACATATATCTATACAGGGTCGTTTTTAATTTATTGAAGACTTTTTGGGAATATACTATTTACATCATAACAACAACATCTGTAAGAAAAAAAATAATATTTCTTAAATTTTACAAAAATAAAAATATTTTTATTGCACCTTCTAAACGGTAATAGTCCAGCATTAGCAAAAGAAAGCGCGTGGCCGGTGGAGTGGGAGGGGTGAAGGGGTGCAAGAGGCGGCGCTTACTTATTTAAACTTGACCAGATGCTAGGACTATTACCGTTTAGACTTTAGAAGGTGCAATAAAAATATTATTATTTTTGTATGAAAATAAAAATTTAAGAAATATATTTTTTTTTGTTATAGATATTGTTGCTATGATCTAAATAGTATATTCCCAAAAGCTCTTCAGTAAATTAAAAATGACACTGTATAATAATAACATTATGAGACTTAAACGCGTCAATACATCAGCGGTGGTCACCACGGCTGGTGCAACCCAGTCGAAACGTCGGGAATAAGGTATATAGCCACTAACGAATTCACGTGTTTAAGTCATGTAGTGTATTTATTATATAATAATGCAACGCGAAAATTTAAAAAGTTATATTACATATCTACCCTCATACCTTAAATATATACAGTATGTAAAAATAAATAAAATAAAATGAAATTTTATAATATTAAATGAGCAATTGTTGTTTAAATATTAATATATTTCGCGTATCTTAGAAACGGCTCTAACGATTTGGATCAAATTTTGTGTTTAGATAAGATTGCTTTTTAAGTTTTTTTAGGATTTTTAAAGTTTATGTGTCTTTTCTGGTAATACAATTTTTATATCTTTTTCGAATAAACACGATTTTACATAACAAAACGCTATTTTAATTAAAAAAAGCTCGGTCGTCCAGGTACTTAAACTTATATAAGCATTTTCGAAAAAAAAAATGATTATTAACTTATTTTACAAACAAATAAAACAAATACATAAAGCTTTACTATACCTTAGTGACTAAACTATTCATATTGATGTACCTCGTGAGCAGAGTGCCATGCGAAAACTAATCAAGAATTATATTCCCATAGAGGATTCTCATTTGCTACAAATACACGTGTTAATTATACAATTGGTACCTGTTGTGGTTTAAAATATATGTTTCATAGAATTAAAACACCCATACTGTAGGGTAAAGTACATGGGTAAAGTGTATGGAAAGAATATCTACCAACCTTCACTTCGACTTCGTTCCATTCGACTTCGGGATCGTTCCAAATGATAAAATTACTCTTGAGTAGTCTTGACTCAGAATATTAACCAAACATATAACTACTAAAGAATAACTAAATACTATAACCCAGTAAAAGACAAAATAACAGTATAATAACCATTTATAAAATGTAATTAACACAAAAGCTTTTCTCTTTGAATGTACGATAATACAATCATTCAGAATATAAAGAAACTCAAAGAAATTATAATCCCTCAACGTAACAAATATAGAACCGTAGTTTAGTATTTTATACTCAAGCCTCATAAATGGAACTAGAAAAGGATTGATATTTTGAATGAGAAATATTCGCATCACGAGTAGATTCTGACACAGCACCGGTGCGATTCCCGTAATTAAGTATTCTGGTTGTATCGGAACAAGTTCGAACGTATAGCTAGTCTACGTAGACCAGTATTTTATACTAGCGACTCACCCTCGCTTCGCTTTGGGTTAGTCCCTAGACAAAAACAAATCTATCCCACGGGAACCGTACATTTTTCCGGGATGATATATAGCCTATAGCCTTTCTCAGTTAACGGGCTATCTAATGCAAGAATAATTTTTCAAATCGGATTAGTAGTTTCTGAGATTAGCGCATTTAATCAAACAAACAAACAAACTCTTCAGCTTTATAATATTAGTATAGATTTCTTTAATACTACCTCGGTGGTCTAGTGGCTCGCAAGTACGGTTGCGGTCATGAGGTCCTGGGTTCAAGTCCTGAGTCGAGTCAAGTTTAATTACTGAGTTTTTTTGTTTAGATATTCTTAGAAGTAGTTCGGAGTTAAAAAGTTGGAGTTGTTACACGCTCGTGTAATGCCTGTAAACTCTCACCGGTCGTGTCGAAGTATCGTCCTATGGGAGTTTGAGAGTGAAAAGAATAGAGAGTGCACTTGTGTCTGTGCGTACACTTGTGCACTATAATATCTCCTGTGCAGTTGACTGGTCTTAGTGAAATTGGCCGCCATGGCAATATCATTTCTTTAATAATCAAGGGCCATCCCATCTTAAAGGCCATCCCATGACTTTTCACAGTAAAGTCAGTATCCCACACGAAGTATGTAAGGTGTAAATATTTGTTTATTCAAGGTATTTTTGAGTTCATTATATTCCCTATTTAATTATGTTTTTAGATATCTATACTAACATTATAAAGAGACAGAGTTTTTTTGTTTGTTTGTTTGAACACGCTAATCTCAGGGAACTAATCCGATTTGAAAAATTCTTTTTGCATTAGATAGCCCGTTTATTGAGGAAGGTAATAGGATATATATCACATAATAACATTGTCCATCTATTCCAAACTAACCGTTAAAACATACCCGAGCGAAGCGAGGATGAATCGCTAGTACAGTATAGACGCCTTGTATATTTTCAGATATTCTACTAGAAGTCTATAAACATTAAAATGAACTATGACACGTAGGTAAGCGCATACCTTGAGAACGGCTGGCTTTCATATTTGTTTAGTAAAGAACCCTGAAATTGAGTAATTCAGGAAATACAATTTTGTATAAGTTCTAAGATCAATTTCATGAATTTGAACAGAAATGGACAAGAGGTACGTTGAGTTTGCTAATTTGAAATAAATAGGTACGCCTTAGTCCTGAGAGGAGCAGTTTAAATTAGCTCAGCAGATTATATGTATATAACTTTTTATATAAAATTAAAAATTAACAAATTTTATCTAACATAAACGTAGCCTGGAGGAGATCGCATCATTTACAAGGTGTGTTATCTCATATAAACTATTTTTTTGTATAAACATTACACATTTTAATAAAAAAAAATTAAAGGTTTTCTGGGGTTTCGTTATAAAAACATATATTTAAAATATACATAGTCCATAGGAATTCTTCAGTCGTTATAACTGATTTCTTTTTTTTATATGTTTGTGTCGTTTTCATATCACATTTTTTGGGTGATTCGTTAGTATTTTTGTAAATGTATGTAGGTAAGTAACATTTTTATATATTAGTAGCGACTTACCCTCGCTTCGCTCGGGTGCGTCTCTAGAAATCTTTTAAATAAAAGTAGCCTAAGTAATTTCTTATAACATCAGCTACCTGCAAGTGAAAGTCCCGTCGAAATCAGCCCAGCCGTTTCGGAGATTAGCCGGAACAAATATACAGACAGACAAACATTTTAAAAATGGTGTTTTTCTTATATGTACTAATATAATTTCATATGCATTTAGTAAAAAGCTGTTATTTTGACATTATAAACAGACATTTTAATTTTATTTATCTGTATAGATATAAAAAAAAATAGTATATGTCTTAATTTCTTTGAACTCTCCGACACTCTCCGCTGTTTTTTCGTTCTAAAGATAATATCAATCATACCGATCTATTGTGTTATTATTCTATGATTTAACACTTACAGATGATTATCAAATCTTTTAACTGAAAACTTTACTTAATTTTAATTATTTTGGAAGGAAGTAGCATCAAAATAGATTTACGCCGTACTTTATCTTACATGAAAAGTACAAAAAAATGTCTGAAAATACCAATATTTAGCATTTTTATTAATATTAGTTAATATATTAAAAACTAAACATTAGTTAAAGTAAATTTAATGATATAAACTATATAGAGTATAACTACTACTGTATATATTGGAATAGACGTCGCTTTAATTCAGCACTAAATTTTTCTTAATAAAAGAGTACTTTATACTCGAGATCTAGTCTCGCTAGGTACACGGTGTGTTCATCAACTTGCCAACATTGCTTTAAGCTATTAGTTGTTTCTCACAATCTCTACATATATATTGTTATACTAGCGACTCACCCTTACTTCGTTCGGGTTCGCCCCTAGATGATTCTTTAAATTGACATAACTTTTTATTTAGGAACCGATTGAAACAAAACAAATACTAAATGTTAAGTGAAGCTTACCACAATACATTAGTGAAAACCGCACCCAAATCGATTAAGCCGTTTCTAAGATTAGCGCGCACAAACGCACAGACTAACAGACAAACCGACAAACAGACAAACAGACAAAAAAAAACTAAAAATCATTTTGGTGAATTTCATTTTTTTTTTTTTTTTTTATATGGGACAAAGGGGGCAAACGGGCAGGAGGCTCACCTGATGGGAAGTGATTACCTCCGCCCATGGACATCTGCAACACTGCAGGGCTTGCAGATGCGTTGCCGACCTTTCAGGAAAGGAAGGGAGGGAGGGGGAGGGAGGAGTGAGGGGGAGGAAGGAGGGAGGGCGAGGGAGGAGGGATGGGGAGTGGGCCTCCCGGACTCTCACTTACCGGACGAAACGCGACAGCATAGCTGCCACTTCACGCCGGTCTCCTGTGAGAGAGTGGTACTATACGGGGCGTGCCGGCCCATTCGGCTGCTACTCTTAGGTAACCAGCATGGCACTACCACTTGAAGAATTTCATCGCTAACATTAGCCTATATGTTACTCCAATTCAAAGTCTATCTAAGCACTAAATTCCATCACAATACATTTGGCTATTTTAGTGTGAAGGAGCAGTAAACATACACACATATCATACACATACATACACATTTTCGCATTTAATATAAATAGAAGCTTTAACATTTAGACGACACGTTTGGCCCAGTTTGCAGTGACAATACTTGCTGTGCCAGCGGTCGCTGGTTTGAGTCCCGCTGGGGGTATTATTTTGTGTGATGAGCATGATGTTTGTACTCCAGTCATGGATGTTTATATTTATAATATGTATGTATTTAACGTTATATATGTGTAGTGTATCAACTATCTGGTATCCATAACACAGGCCTCGTAGCTTACCATGGAACTATATGGTGCTGTATGTTAATGTCCCAACATATTTATATTTATAACATCAACATTTTTCAATATTTTAACTTCAAAATTGACTAAATTCCATGCACTTTTGCCATCTAAGCGTAGTAAATATAGGTACAAACTGAAATTTACTTATTTTAATGTCATTAGTAGGTGTAAGAAAAGTTATTTGTTTTTGTTAAAATAATTAACGGGATTGTCAACTGTTAGTCTTTGGCAATGGCTAGAATCAATAGACTACCATTTAATTGTGAGTTAAACTAGATATAGTAATTTGGCAGGAACGCTATAGTAATATCAAATCTATCTCTGCTACGTCAGACAATCGACAGACGTACGTATACATATATCTATAGGTCCTAATATTATAAAGAAGATTTTTTTTTTTTGTTTCTTTGTGAAATTAATAGACAGATTTAGATGAAATTTGGTAAGAAAATAGTTTAAGACCCGAGGAAGGATATAGGATATTTTTATCCCGGAAATCATCCCTTAATGGGGTGAAAATGAGGATGAAAGTTCGTATTGGGAATAAGCCTCGGAACGAACCCGAGTAAAGCGAAGGTGAGTCGCTAGTGTACATATGTACAGATATACCGTTAGATTATACCCATTGACAGTGGTCAGTTTGAATTTTATCATGCGTCCGACGCTTCGATCAAGTATTGACAATACTGTATTGTTGATCGAAGGTCCGACACGTCCGTTAATAACAAGTAATTGTGCTCATCCAGTGATCGAAACATTGTTGAAAAATATGTACCTATACATAAATTTACATTTTTCCAACTTTTTTTTCTAATCTTTTACATTCATTCATTGTAAATACTTACAAAAACGTAAATTATTACCTTTTCATAAGTGATGTCCTCCTGACCGATTCCGCTCACGGCGGCCAATCTCATTGAGACTAGCCAACTGCGCAGGAGATATTATAGTGCACAAGTGTACGCGCAGACACAAGTGCACTCTCTATTCCTGTTACTCTCATTCTCCGGTGGGACGACTATTCGACACGACCGGTGAAAGTTAAGGCGCAAGACCGACGGCTTTACGTGCTCTCCGAGGCACGGGGGTGAAACACCGCCATCTTCCCAACTCCGGGCTGCTACTGAGGCTTACTAGACAGAAAGACTCAATAACTAAACTTGGCCCGACCCGAGACTCGAACCCAGGACCTCCGGAAGTGCAGCCGTACATGCTAGCTACTACACCACCGAGGTAGTTTTTATAAGTATTGTATATTACAATACAGTTCAGAATCATTATAATTAATTAAAGGAAGAAAAAGGTAGGTATTAAACTGTTTTATCTTAAACTTTTTCTTTGTTAATTTGTTAGTATAGATTTTTCGGTGGTGTAGTGGCTAGCATGTACGGCTGCACATCCTGAGGTCCTGGGTTCGAGTCCCGGGTCGGGCCAAGTTTAGTTATTGAGTCTTTCTGTATAGTAAGCCTCAGTAACAGCCCGGAGTTGGGAAGTTGGCGGTGTTTCACCCCCGTGCCTCGGAGAGCACGTAAAGCCGTCGGTCCTGCGCCTTAACTCTCACCGGTCGTGTCGAATAGTCGTCCCACCGGAGTATGAGAGTGACAGGAATAGAGAGTGCACTTGTGTCTGCGCGTACATTTGTGCACTATAATATCTCCTGCGCAGTTGGCTAGTCTCAATGAGATTGGCCGCCGTGGCCGGAATCGGTCAGGAGGACATTATTATTATAGATTTTTCAGAGATGAGATATTTTCCCGCATCAAAAATTATCCTATATGTTGACCCGGATAACCAGTTTTTTCTTGATATACGGTCACAGACAGACAGACAGACGCAAATTCTAAAAACTACAAATTGGGCCTCTGTATCGGTAATAATGACTATTTCAATAAGATTTTTCAAAAAATATTAAATGTACAGATTCGGCTTAGATAGAATTTTATATATGTATAGATAAGCAATGTGTATATAATTAAAACAATTCAATTTTAAATTTCACTATGAATAAACGTGGTTGAGTATAAAAGCCTCTCTCTTTTATAAACTAAAGTAATCTCTTTTGTCAAAGAATTTAAGATTTTAATAAGTAACCATGTATGGTCGAAACAGTTATATAATATTACAGCTTATTGTCCTAGACTCAACGACTATAATAGTAACAAACCAACATTCAAACAACCTATATAGTTCTTAAACCTAAGCTCATAAAGACGAAAATGCAGTACATAAATGTATACGAGCGGAATACCCAGTACGTTTAATAAAGGAATCATAATGTAAAGAAATTGTGTAGAGCCATTTTATTTGTTTTACCATATTTGTACGATATTGTATAAACTAAAATCGTTTTATATATGTACTTTTGTTTAAAATAGAGGTAGTATATTTTGAGTTTTTTGGCTGGAGCTCTACCTATATATGGGATTTTTGAGTTGAAAAAGTTTTAGTATGACAGTTTCATAATCTGTGTTATATATAAAAAACACACGCGAATCTCCCAAATTTATGTTGATTAAACTATTACTATTTTTTTTTATGGTAGACATTAAGTAGGAATGCTTTTGGGAGAAGGCTATATATTGTGCCGTTAGGCGTAGTCTTTAGGATCGTGTGGACCAGACATGTCGTTTCAGTAAAAAATAAAGATAATTTAGGTAACTCGTATAAGACCTATATCGATTAGATCTCCAATATTCCAAAGATCATTTTTAAGAAATAGTGATTGCTGAAATGAATAAAAAAGCTGCTATTTTTCTTAAAATAATTACTTTTTATTTAAAAGTTATTTTAAATTAATATATAACCTCTAAAGTACCTACATTAAAAAAATTAGAAAAAATAGTTATTAATTAAAAAAAAAAATAATCATGAAAATTAGGTTTCAACTGTCGTAGACATCGCATGATTATCTATACATATAATAAAATTGTAACTAAGCCGAATCTGTACATTAAATATTTTTTGGAAAATCTTATTGAAATAGACTTTATTATCGATACAGAAGCCAAGCCTACAGTTTTTAGAATTTTTGTCTGTCTGTCTGTCTGTCTGTCTGTCTGTCTGTTACCGCATCACGGGAAAAACTCTGGACAGATTTTGATGAAATTTGGTATGATGATAGCTGGTTATCTGGGTCAACATATAGGATACTTTTCGCTGCGGAAAAATATTTCATCTCTGAGCTTAACGTTAAAACGTAACTAGGGACGAACCTGAGCGGAGCGAGGGTGAGTTGCTAGTAAATATAAAAACATAAAAATAAAAAAATACAAAAACATATACATAATAAATAATAAAAATAATAACATACACCCGATTTGAGTTTCTTTTCTTTTTTATTAAATTAATCAAAATCTTGCAATGAATAGTGAAAATATTACAATTTAAGAAGCAGTATAGACGTTCTATAAAACTACTACATAGTCATCTAATTTACAATTTCATCATACTAAGACATCACTAAAATATAAGAGAAAAAGTTTATTTATAAGAATATACCAGCGCCCTTTGCTTTATAAAATTTCATATTTTATGAAATTCTAAACTTTATTAACTGTAAAAGCAAACACATGATATGAGCAATACTTAGTGAACTGTAAAGAAGAGATGCACTCAGCACTGCTATATAATATTGCACTTGAATTAACTTCATTTTTGAATTACGGTGTGTTAGGGACTTACCCTGACTTCGCTTGGGTGAATTTTATTACTAACAGTAGCCTTTGTGTATAACTCAATGTGTATACTCAAGGTCAGTCTATTTGAGTACTTCATCTAAATTCGTTGCGCCGTTTCAGCATGAAACAGTAAAAAAAACATGTATTAGCACTCCCCCCTTCCCGCAACACGCCCAATCCCCTCCCGCCTCCTCCACAGCAAGGTGAACACATATCGGGGGAGACTCTGCAGTCAGACAGTTAGTAGTGGAGGTATCACAATGTTCAAAAGTGGAATATTCTACTTTTTATCCCAAAAAAAGGATAATTTTTGTATAGTTAAATATCCGAGGAAAGAATGACATTCGACCTAAATTCCAAGAGATCAGACCCAAATAAATATCAATCTATATGTATACACATAATACAAACAGGGTAGATTTTAGTGGGAAAGTCTAAGTACATTACGCTTATATTACTACGAAAGAAAATTCAATTTGTAATATAAGTAGTTCCCTAAAAATATGTCTTCTAATTTTAGTAACTTTTCAGCTCCATATATTCATGTAAAATTACATTTTCAATACATATGTATGTAATTGATGATCATTTTAAGATTTCTTATACTGTATATAAGATGAAAAATAGAATCTTTATAGATTTGTTAAAGTTTATTTCTTACTCAATATTACAATCCAATATAATTGAAATTGAAGTTTCGTATGTACATACATAGATCAAACAAATTACAATTTTGGGGGTTTTTTGAGAGGCAAATAAGAAAAATCACAAAAAAATAATAATTACTAGTGTGTAACACACACATGATTCATCTATCAAAGAATTATCATTTTTGAAAACTATAGTTTATTAAAAATATTTTGTAAAATTCAATTTTAATATAACTATTAATAATATAGAAATATGCGAATACCTTGTATCCATAACAAGTAACCGTAAAACTATTCGACGTACATACATAGGTACTTCACTATATAATACTGCCCTGATAATAAAGAATGCAGTAATCAACATTTTTGGGATTTTCACTTTTTACTGGAAATGGCATTCCAAAGGGTTCTCCTACATGGAAAAAATATATTTTCATAAAAATTTTCACTAGAAGTATGTTTTCTATCTAACGGTTTTCGCAGTACTTGCATGAAAATAGTTTCAATACTAAGGAGGAGTGCAGCATTAAACATGTGCTAAAAAAGAATGCAGTACTAACAAGAATACCCTAGAGCTAAGTGCAGTAATTGCCACTACTACAGCATTTTCTTTTAAAATCAATAGACTAGTTACTAAATCAAAACGCAGTACTCCATATTACTGCATTTGAGAGTAGTAAAGGCTTGCAAGATCTTGGCCGTACGATCCAGTGCCGCGTTTTGTTTTAGCAAATCAGTTATATTTAATTAATGTTAATTATTATCAGTCTGACTGAATATCGTGATTTTTATTTGTATTTCTTTAGATATTCATAAAGACAGATATTGTCTAAATAAAAGTAGATTTACACAAAAATGTTTCATTTTTATTTCACCCTGATAATGCATATAATACGTACAGAACATGAAGTAGGTTTTCGTCAACCTCACAGCAAACATTTAAGAAGGACTGTGTAATTGTTTGAGAGATAATAATGAGAGATAATAATTTAAGACCACTTGCACTTAGCCCCGAGCATAAAAAATGTAAATGAATACTAACCAACAACGCAGTAATCGACATGTGCTAGACTATAATGCAGTAATATACGCAACTGCTGCATTTAGTTTTAGTATCCTATGATTCTCACAAGACCTTATGCTAAAACTAAACGCAGTAATACGCATTATATTTAGATAGATTGATAAATTAAATAAAATAAAATTATGATTCAAAAGCTTGATTTATTTTTGAATTTTTTGATATATTTTTTTGGTCATAAAATATGAACATCTTGCTCAGATGTCTAAAAATATGTTTTCCGCGTTTTTCTCGAAACCGCCATTTTGCAAGTACTGCGTTCTTAATTATCACGGCAGAATATTCAACCCCTTTTTTTATAAAGTCCCACTGCTGGGCACGGGCCTCTTTGAGTAGAGGAGTATCAGGAGTCATTCGAAAACTTGCTAGGTTCTCCCAGGCATACAAATTTTCTCACGATGTTTTCAAGCAATCTTCACCGCAAGACATGTGGTAATCATGCCGAACACCTCAAAACTTATATTTGTAGAATATCCGACAGTCTACTAACTTTCATTAAACTATGTTACAGTCGACAGTCCCCAATGACCATTTAATTAATAAGATATGTATAAGTAAGCTTTTCAATAGATTGTCTTTGTTTTTGAAATGACGACACGTTTGGCTCAGTTTGTAGTGACCCTACTTGCTGTGCTAGCGGTCGCGGGTTCGAGTCCCGCTGGGGACATTCATTTGTGTGATGAGCACGAATGTTTGTACTCAAGTCATGGGTGATTTTATTTATAATATGTATATATTTAAAGTTATAGATGTATAGTGTATCAACTATCTGGTATTCATAAGACAAGCCTCGTAACTTACCATGGAACTAGATGGTGCTGTTAATGTCTCAACATAATATTTCTTTTTAACAAGTATGTAACGCACCACAGTTATATTGACCGTGCCTATTTTTGATCTCTTTGTTTGTTTCGCTGAAATAATAAATGTAAAAAGGTGCACACTCTTGCACACAAAACACTCTTGCATCCTGTTTAAATATCAAAGGAATTCAAGGAATTAGGAGGAGGATAAAGTGGAGTTGCTTTCGGATTTTATGATATGAGAAAAAAAAATCTTACTCGTTAGGGACTAGAAGTAGAGGAGACCTCTTGCAACAGTCGTGACTTTAAGATTGTCTTTTAGTATTAGCAAGACGTTACTATGTTCGTATGTTGTTTCAAAGTAGCGATAAAATGGAGCGGAATGCTAAGTACCTACTTTGACTCTAGTGCTTGATACTTCAACTCAGAGAGACATTACGTGTAACATGCTACGTTTTCGACCGACCTAAAAAGGCTAAATTCGGGTGTATTTTTTATGTATGTAACAATAAAATAAATATCTCGTAAAGAAAAAACATAGTATATCTACCTTTATATATATATTTTCTACATTGCAGATTTCTAAGAGTAATGAATTTGTTTCTCATGTTAGATCATATTTTGTAGTGATCATATTCTTTTATTAAAGGACAATGTTTTGATAAAACACAAAAAAATATTAAATAAACTAAATTCATTTATGTTTATTTATATTTATATACTCTTGGCTTACCGTAAAGTAGCCTAAGTTACTTCTTATAACATCAGTTATCTGTCAGTGAAAGTCTCGTTAAAATCAGTCCAGCCGTTTCGGAGATTAGCCGGAACAAACAAACAGACAGACAGATAGACAAAAAAATTAAAATTGGGTTTTTTCTTATAAGTACCGTATACAATTTCATATGCATTTAGTAAAAAGCTGATATTTTGACATTACAAACAGACACTTCAATTTTATTTATCTGTATAGATGTATAGATGAGCTAGATAATATTTATGGATCTAATTCCAAATACGAATTTAAATTACTTACGTTAATTAAAGTAGTTAAAGTTTGGGATAGAACGTACTAGGAAATAAGACCCAAATAGATTGTGCATATTTCACTTAATTATATATTCAAGAGGCTTACAGTTTGAGCCTTTAAATCATATTTGCATATTATATAAGGACGTTTGGAGGAGATATGTGTTAGTAAATTCTAAGTTTAGAAACATACGCACTAGGAGATTATTACTGAAAATATGATACCAAAATCACGGTACGGCACAATTATTTATCTATCTATATACTCGTATATAAAAGCGAAATAGCCTCCTCATAGGTAGCAGGTACCTAGAAAAGGTTTTTTGGACATTTAACCCAAGTTTACCGTCGTCGTGTCGAAAATCGAAATTGGTAATTTTAAGAAAAATTACCAATTTCGATTTTCGACAGTTATTAAACTGTCGAAAATCGAAATTGGTAATTTTTCTTATTAAAACTGATTAGTCATACGAATATATGAATAAAATTTACTTATCTATATAAAAAATCACTATTTTTTTCTAAGTTTTTTTATTGATAATGCTAAAGCTTTTCAATTCTTACTGAACAAAAAAAAATTGCTTGCCAAATAGAGGAGAAAAAGGTCATGAACCTGTTGTCTTTGCTAATGTATACGAGTGTATAGATCTGTATTTTATACGAGTCAAAAGCCAAGCAAAAGGTGATTTTAATTAATGAAATATAAAAAGATTATATAATTATATAGAAAATCGCTATCAAAGTAATAATAAATACTCAATATAAATTCTTGCATACTTACGGCTATTTTTAGCTTTCGGTGCGCCAAAAATATGTTAAGTACCGTAATCATTTCACTTTCATGAATGTTAATAAATAATATTATTGTGATATTTCACGGATAAAATATAATTTAACGAAGTAACGATGACTGATTTTGTATATTATTATTTTTAGATATCAAAGATAAGTATGTATTCAGCTCTTTTTAATGTCCCACTGCAGGGCACGGACCTCCCTTCAATACGAGGGGGATCAGGCCATAGTCCACAACGGTGGCCAAGTGCGGGTTGGCAGACTTCACATATCTTTCGAATACTTGCTAAGTTCTCTTAGACATGCAGGTTTCCTCACGATGTTTTCCTTCACCGTGAGACAAGTGGTAATCATATTAAAAATGATTCGCACATGAAAATATCAGAAGTGCGAGATCCGGGATTTGAATCCGCTTCACTCGGTTTTCCAAGCGAGCGCGTTACCACTGGGCTACCGATGTCTTCAATTCTATTAAGTAGTACTACTAAGTAGCCCAAAACATTTTGTTTATTTGTATCTCTGTCTGCTTATACATACATAGGTTAGACAAAAGTGGTTAAATTTCTAATCTGTATCATAATCCATTTAATATAACCTAAGTTACAGTAACAATTAAAACTAAATATATAATATTTTTTATTACAAACGTGAAAGTCTTTCAAAATGTGAATGGCTCTGTCTGTCACCTTTTCTTACATAAGCCGCATAAAATTTGCAAAAATTGGAATTAATTGCATCCTAGGGCATGGGTTTCCTTTTATCCCCGCCCAATTTAAAAGCGTGAACGAAGCCGCGGGCAAAAACTAGTAAAAAATAATTTTATAGGTAACAAACAAAATCAATACCATGAATCAAAGAAGTAGAACAAGTTATTATTTTTTATGAAATTCGACCATCTACGAAACCTGTCAACAACACTCCTAAAAAGGAAAAAATAAACTTTGCAAGAAATTCGCTATAATGGGAAAGGTTGACGTAAATGAAGGAGATTAAACGAGATCCAGAACGCCTGTCATTAGTCAGAAGATCTGGAAGACTAATGAGATTAATTTATTGTAATTAAATACGAAATGGCTTGTAATATTTATTTATTTTAAAAGAGTTACATATTTGAATTATTAAAGTAAAAACTGTTATAATTAATTGGCTTGTCGCGTAGTGGATAATGTGTAATGTCATTATACCAAAAATAATAATTAAAAGGCACGCCTGAACATCATCGGACTGGTCATATAGTCGAGGTGGCATTTGCTAGCCGGGCCCCAGCCTACGCGGACCCCCCAAGGGCAAGCGATGAACCCCGCAAGCCACCTCGTACCATCTGGGTAGGTAGGATAGTGGGCCCAGCTCTTGCGACCTATATGTAAACTAGATCAGATAGTTCGTTCATACAATTAGAGAGAAATGAAATAGAGATAGATAGAGAAGTTAAAAATTTATTGTGATTAAATCCATTATCTCTAGCCACCCGGGCTCTTCCAGCCCAGTCTGACCCTGCGCCTGAAGCATGCTTTATACATCCTAAGACAGTTGTCAACACATAACAATTAACAGACAAGAACAGTAAATTGTAAATTGCCGTGTGTAAGAGAGAAACAAAACATTTTCCAGAAAGGAATCGAAATTACTATTAAAGTTTTGAATATTCGAATACCAGAATGTTCTTTGTTTATGTACATAAAAAGGCTGTCAGTATGTTGAGAGATCAGTGGATTTTAGGAGTTAAGTGAAGACTGAGAAGAAGTACTTAAAAGTGAAAAAGTGGAGAAAAGTGGAGTGAAGTAAAAGATAACTGGTAACTAGTAATCACATAAGGGACGCGGGGTATATTAGAATAAAGGGGGAGCGGTTTGCTAAAATCTTATAAAGTTCTATTAATAACTAGCGACTCACTCTCGCTTCGCTCGCTTCTTTTAACGGTTAGTGTGAAATACAAATCTTTGAATTTCTCGGTTTTTCTGTAGTATTATATGCATGCAGGTACTACACATATAAACCTTCCTCTTGAATCACTCTATCTATTAGACAAACCGCATCAAAATCCATTGCGTAGTTTTAAAGATCTAAGCGTACATAGGGACAGACAGACAGCGGGAAGCGACTTTGTTTTATACTACGTAGTGATATTATTATAATACTCTATCAATCATGACCTTTTGTGTTATTGTATGCATAGTAAAGTGAAACACTTTATTGTAATTTACGCAGCGGAGATTAAAAAGGTGGGTAGCTTGCCTTTCTGCTATAGATAATGAATAGCTTGTTTTATAAAACTGTATTTCTTGATACTTTATAAAGACCTGTTTTCTTTATAAATAGACTGGATAATAGAAAATTTCTATAGTCCTTTAATTTACATTAATATGTATAATGTCTACGTTAGAACGGAAGGTAAAGTCAATCCATTACGGAAAATTGTTTCCATCAGAGCGATAGAATTTTTAATATACACTTGTTTATCTGCAGGGTAGGTATAAAGACTAAATGTACTGGTCTGTTTTGAAGCTTTTAGCATAAATAAGTTATTCTTTAAGATAAATGGTATATAAGTATATTTTAACAGTTAGCATGAAGTAGATAGACTATAATATATTATATAATATATAGCTTCAATAAACGGACTATCTAATGCAAAAAGAATTTTTGAAATCGGATTAGTAGTTCTTTGTTCAGACAAAAAAAAACAAACAAACAAACTCTGCCTCTTTATAATATTAGTACCTGGGCAACCGAGCTACGTTCGAAGTTTTTGGTTTAATGTACAATTTTCTTTTTAATTTGGTTTAAAAACATAAAAAAAAAACCTGAATAAATACAAAAAAAAAGGAAAAGTAAAAACTTTATATCTGATCGGGATTCGAGCCCTGTGATAGTGAAGTATGCGAAATTATTAATATATTTTGCGTGGAATAATGCGAAAGAACACCGCATGAAAACTCATAAACACGCGTTTTCCCAGACATAAGATTAATCTAGATCGATTTTTCGCCCCCGAAAACCCCTACATACCAAATTTCAGCGAAATCGTTAGAGCCGTTTCCGAGATCGCTGGTATAAATAAATAAATAAACAAGAATTGCTCGTTTAAATATATTAGATTAGATAGATATTATAATTATGTTTTGAGCATCCTGCTACTATGCCGTGTTTATTCATTCTTATAATCTGATTTATTTTCTAAGGAAATGACCTACTTTAAAAAACTCAAAGAGATATTTTGATCTGATCTAATAGAGATAGATTAACTTAAATTTAATTTCATTCAATTGGTTATCAAAAGGTTTTCTTGGAAAATTAATTGGAAAACATCTTCAAAGATAAATTAAACATAAGCAAATTGGATTCTAAAAATAGTTTTTTTTTTAATTAATATTTTTTTCAAAAAGAAACTGCGTGAAATATACTCTTTCTGTTACTTATTCACGTTTAAACCGCTAAACAGATTTTGTTAAATCCTGCTACTATTATAAATGTGAAAGTTCGTGAGGATATATGGATGTCTGGATGTATGTACTCTTTCACGTAAAACCTGCTGAATGGATTTTAATGAAACTTTACAATAATATAGCTCGTATTTCTTCGCTTTGCTTCGTATTAGAATAACACGTAAGCTACTTTTTATCCCGAAAAAAATGTACGGTTCCCCTGCGATAGATTTACTTTTGTTTTTCTAGAGGCGAACCCGAGCGAAGCAAGGGTGAACAGCTAGTTTGGCAATAACATAGATTTCATTTTGGGATCGGACATAATCTACCCTTAAACCCACTTCCATTTATTACAAAAAGTTGTATAAAATAATGTGAAACTTTGTAAGTATGTACATGTGTTTACCAAAGGCACTAAATCACCATTATGTAACATATTTTATTACACAAAAAAGAAGCAAACAGAACAGTGTTGACCGTATACACTAACATTACTAAAATATCTATATAATCTTTATATATAAAACAAAGTCGTGTTAGTTGCACCATTTATAACTCATATATAATTTTTACATACATATATAATTTTTTTGATTTCTCTTAGTCCGGAATAGGATAATAAGTATTAAAACATCAGAAAAATTCAAAACAAAAATTTATATTTATATGGCTAACGCTGGCAAATAAATATTTTAAATATCTATGTAAAACGTATCTAGCGACGAACCCGAGCGAAGCGAGGATGAGCCGCTAGTTACTACATAAATGATACATACCAAGTTTAGTATCAAATAATATTTTTTCAATAATATTTTCTTGTTATTAATTTATAATTCACAATTCGAAAAGCATTTCAAGTCCACCATCCCGAACTTGGCCAGCGTGATAGAATATGGCCTGGTCCCGCATCGCATTAAGGGAGGCCCGTACCCAGCAGTGGGACGTTAGAAAAGGGCTGAATACAATACAATATAATATTTAGTTGGATACATAATATTATGTACTTAACTAAGAGTGATGTGTAATTACTTATATAAAGTGATGGGTCTAAAACATTGTAGGTTCGTCTAATCAGTATATTCGCGTAAATCTAAGAAAGCATTATTATTAAATTTAAAATGTTAAATTTTAGAATTGATTCTATAATAATAATAATAGGTGCAATATTTTATATTATAAAGTAACGTAGGTACAGTACAAAAGCTGACTTGAAATATTTTACATAATCTACACTTTGTGTGGGGGGATTGAGAAAATTCTTGTGGGCGTTTATTTATTCGTACGAAGAAGATCGTGCTACGTATACTTAACATTTTCATAGGTATGATAAAAATAACACTTTATTTTTTATTCTATAAAGAAGTAACTATAAAGTTGCTATACTCGTACAAACTTTGAGATCTGTCAATTCAATAAACATGACATAAAGAAAATAACTTATAGAACGTCTTCTTTGAATTTTATTAACATCGAAGTTGATAGAAATTATTCACTTGTTATGAATATAGAAACAAAATTACTTTTCTTTCAATGTGTTTCTTAGCTTCACACCCGGCTGGATTGCCAGACGCTAATGGCCCCCACGACAAAATGAACACATATTATTGGCAGCAAAATGCACACATATAACTATGCAGTCTCCTAATTGAATAACATTTTAAGTCTATATACACTAATAAATGCATAGTTAACTTATACTATGCTAACATTATATAATTTTGAGAGAAATAATATTCAAATTTACTCTGGTGTTTTGGCCTGACGCTGTTCAATGTTCAGTTAAACCGATGTTAATAGACAAGTTAAGCTTTTGCTCGGCAGTAATATATCACCGATAATTGTAGATTATAAAATAGCTGGCAATTTACCCTGAGTTTTGTATTTGTAATACTATTTATGGCAGAGCAACGTTTCGGCAAATTTTTGTACTAAGTGGCCTTTATCTGTACATATGATAAAACTAGCGACTTACCCTCACTTCGCTCGGGTGCGTCCCTACGTATGGTTTAATTTTTTTGAGCGGGACCCTAATTTTTTTTCTAAAATAAAAGTAGCCTATAGTACTTCTTATAACATCAGCTATCTGCCAATAAAGTCCCGTCAAAATTAGTTCAGCCGTTTCGGAGATTAGCCAGAATAAACAGACAGACAGACAGGCAAAAATTTAACAAATTGTGTTTTTCTTCTAAGTACTGCATATAATTTCATATGCATTTAGTAAAAAGCTGTTATTTTGACATAACGTACAGACACTTCAATTTTATTTATCTGTATAGATTCTGAGTTGAATCTGTACATTAAATATTTTTTTGGAAATCTTATTGAAATAGTCATTATTATCGATACAGAGGCCGAGTCTATAGTTTTTAGGATTTTTGTCTGTCTGTCTGTCTGGGAACGCATCACGAGAAAACCACTGCAGGGATTTTTATGAAATTTAGTATGATGATAGCTGGCTATCCGGGTCAACATATAGGATACTTTTTACTGCGGGAAAATATTTCATCTCTGAGAAATCTAAACAAAACGGTAAAACGTAAGTAGGGACTAACTCGAGCGGAATGAGGGTGAGTCACTAGTATTAGTATTAGTATGTACTAAATTTTATCCGTGTATATTCTACGTGAAGGAGTAAGACATAACAAATCTCCGCATTTATAATAGTATTACTATGTTTTTCGTGGAATATATTGTTGGTATAAAAGTACAAAAATAAAATTTAAAATCTTTAGTAACCCTTAAACAAAAATAAACCTATAAAAAGTAAAAAAATAATTTTCTCTCTTGGCCTTTTTTCATTAAAAGTGCTTATTAATATTATGATGATAAGCGTCGCCGAGTCGGGGGACCGTGAATACTTTATCATTATCAATCTTCTTTTTATTTGTATTCTGGTTTTCATTTTAATTACTTAGTGGTCCCCACACGTCAAACTTATAACACACCTCTTTTTGCGTCGGGGGTTAAAAACTAAGACAAAACCATAGAAGTAAAAAATAATTTAGGTATCCCTTAGTCAAATTTATGTTTTTAGAGAATTTCCATGTAGAATCCCTTGGAATCAAAGTGCTAAGGACATCTTAAAAGATATAACACATCGTCTTATCGCCTCTACTGATAAAACAGTAGAGTCGGCTCATTTTTCTCCCAAAGAATCGGAATTGCCATTCAGTAAGGAAATGCGGAAACATATGTAATTGCCACTGTGTCATGCGGACATGTACAGTAATAAATAAGTTTACCTTTTTTTATATATAAGTAGTTAAGTATATTTGTAAGTTTCTTTATTGTAAATAAAGTTTTCACTCACATCTTATATAAGTATATAACATTAAAAACATGTAATATATTTAAACGAGCAATTCTTGTATATTTATACATATATTTATTTATTTATCTATACCGGCGAGCTCGGAAATGGCTCTAACGATTTCGCTAAAATTTGGTATGTGGGAGTTTTTGGGTTCGAAAAATCGATCTAGATTAGTCTTATGTCTGGGAAATCGCGTGTTTTCGAGTTTTCATGCAGTTTTCTTTCGCATTATTTCACGCAGAATATGGTTGATATTTTTTTACACTCAGGCATAAGCATCGTGGTCAAGCGACCAAGGTGTACGATTGACAATCACAGGTGTCCGAGTTCGAATCTCGATCGGTATAGAGTATTTACTTTGTTTTTTTTTTTTTGTATTTATTCAAGTTTTTTATCTAAAAAATACGAAATAAAAACAAAGAAGTCGAAGAAAGCGAAGCTCGGTTGCCCAGGTACTATTTATTGTAAATTATGCTAAGTTATTATTTTATAGGATTTTATTCGTAACCCATTTGCATAGTAACAAATTATCACATGACTTTTTCAAAATGTTTTTTTGACTAAAGTAAATTAAAAATTATAAAATAATTAAAAATGTATTATGCACTAAATATAGCCTAGCGACTCACCCTCGCTCCGCTCGGGTTCGTTCCTAGTTACGTTTTAAAGTTTAGTATAGATTTCTCAGAGATGAGATATTTTCCCGCAATAAAAATTATCCCATATATTGACCCGGATAATCAGGTATCATCTTACCAAATTTCATCAAAATCAGTCCATTGGTTTTCTCGTGATGCTTTCTCAGACAGACAGACAAAAATCCTAAAAACAATAGATTCAGCCTCTGTATCGACAATAATGACTATGTCAATAAGATTTTCCAAAAAATATTTAATGTACAGATTCGACTCAGATTTTTATTATATGTATTATACCTAGATATAGATTATAGAAACTAAAAATTCTTAAACTTTAAGTTTTTTGGTTTACTGAAAACCGAATTATCGTTGACAACAAAACGATTTTCAAAGCTGAATAAATAAAACAGATAACATAACTACAGTATAAAATTAAGTCATGAATTTCCAAGCTTTATGTGACTACTCTTAAAAGTTCCATATTGAAACTGCAATACCCGTTTTAGAAGTTTCAAACAACGTTTGTATTGAAACTATACCCTCAGGTAGACAAGACACATTATAATAGCATTTGAAAGACTTGAAGGCAATCTTACTTGGAATAGGTGAATTTAAATTAAGTTTTTTCTTTTATTCAATACACATATGTATATAGTATTATAGGTTCCTCACCTGTCCCGGTGGTATAGTTGTTAGCAAGTACGGCTGCATATCCAGAGGTCCTGGATTCGAGTTATTGAGTAGTTCTGTTAAGAATGTCGTAGTAACAGCCCGAAATTGGGAAGTGGACGGTGATTCACCCCATTGCCTTGAAGAGCACGTAAAGCCGTCGGTTCTGTATCTGATCTCCCATCGGTCGTGTCGAATTATCATTGGAATTTGGGAGTGAAACGAATAGAGAATGCATTGGTATCTGCCTATTAACTTTTGTGCTATAATATCAATATAAGATTGGCCGCCGTGGCCGAAATCGGCCAGGAAGATATAATCTATATATTAATACGTGAAGCAAAAACTGTACCCCTTTTTACGAAAATTGCGCGGACGGAGGAGTATGAAATTTCCCACACTTATAGTTTATATAGAGAAGGAGTGCAGAATGCTTAGGTATATTTTTTTTAATTATACATAAAAAATACATTAAATCAATAAAAAAAAACATTACACACACTATCGTGTATTTGACACACACACGCATATACTTTTTTGTTTATTGTAAAAGTCTGTGGTCAAATTGAGAATAAATTAATATTGTAATATACGCAAGACTATAAATATATAACTTAATGAATTATGGTTGATTTTCAACCACGCGGCGATCACTAGTCATTATAAATACATATAAATTGGTACGCACTGCATATGTACCTGTAAAATTAATATTTGCTTGCTATAACTTTTTTTTTAGTTTTCTAATTAACCCCGAAGGTGTAACGTAATGACATTGCAAATCGTTAAACGCTTTTGGCTAGCAATCTATTTTAGTGAGATAATCTATCCCATCGTATATCTATAAACGTCAGCCTTCCTTATTTAGGGCAAGTGTGTATCTATACAGATAAATAAAATTGGAGTGTCTGTTTGTAATATTAAAACAACATTTTTTACAATTTTTGTCTGTCGTCTGTCTGTTTGTTCCGGCTAATCTCTAAAACGGCTGGACCGATTTTGACGGGACTTTCACTGGCAAATAGCTGATGTAATAAGGAGTAACTTAGGCTACTTTTATTTTAGAAAAAAAAACAAGGTCCCACGAAAAAATGAAAACCAAATTAATTAATTAATTTTGTTTTGGAATCTAGAGACGAACCCGAGCGAAGCGAGGGTGAGTCGCTAGTAGAAAATAAGTTTACTTCTCCTTTAGATGGCATTAAGGCGTGCTATAATAATCAAAGTAACTGGCCTCTGACATTCAATATTATTACTAGAGACATATCCAATACAACTTAATGAATACATTAATACATTACGTAAATAAACCGCTTAATAAGACGATTTTTCTATGATGTAATTTAAATTATCATTAAATAACAAGTATGAAAAATGCAACGAAAAAAGGATAATATGTATATCTCTACATAAAATAAAATTCTAAGTCGAATCTGAATATTAAATACTTTTTTGGAAAATCTTATTGAAATTCTCATTATTATCGATACAGAGGCTGAATCTATAGTTTTAAGAATTTTTGCCTGTATGTCTGTCTGGGGACGCATCACGAGCAAACCATTGGACAGATTTTGATGAAAATTGGACAGATTTTGATGAAATTTGGTATGATGATAGCTAGTTATCCGGGTCAACATAATATAGAATACTTTTTTCTTCGGAAAAAATATTTCATTTCTAAGAAATCTATACTAAACGTTGAAACGTAACTAGGAACGAACCCAAGCGGAGCAAGGGCAATCGCTAGTATATGTATAAATATAATTATAAATTCAGGCAATATAAGCTTTTGAGAACACACAAAAGGCTTATAACATCTGTAAACATTGATTTTTGCTACCATCGGTTTTGTTTTTCATTTTCCTTTTACAATTCCAGTCACAAGTCATACAATAAATTTCGCTTACGGCGATTATTAAACCACTTTTCAGTATTTTAGTACCGACGTTTGAATTTGTTGCGACTGGGCACACTGAGTTTAAAATAGGAATTAAAAATACTTAAGTATGATGACGACACGTGTGCCTCAGTTTGTAGTAACCCTACTTGCTGTGCCATCGGTCGCTGGTTCAAGTCCCGCTGGGGGCATTCATTTGATTCGTGTGATGAGCACGAATACTTGCACTCCAGTCATGGGTGTTTATATTTATATTTATAATATGTATGTATTTAAAGTTATATATGTGTAGTGTATCAATTATCTGGTATCCATAACACAAACCTTGTAGCTTACCATGGAACTAGATGGTGCTGTGTGTTAATGTCCCAACATATTATATCATATTATTATATTATAACATTTTCCAAAAAAGAAACACTCTATTAAGTTAATAATAATACTTTTATTTATGTTAGATAACAAAAAGCTAAAAGATCAAAGTTTGTAGAATATAAGCTTAACAAATAATAGCAATGAAAACCTTTGTGGCTGGTGTCTGTAGTAGGTAAAAAAAGGTACTCACTCTTATTTACAAGTATACACCTTAATTATCCTGCAAATATTATAAATGCGAAAGTTTGTGAGGATGTATGGATGTCTGGTTTTATAGATGTATGGATGTTTGTTACTCTTTCACGCAAAAACTACTGAGTGGATTGTAATAAAAATTTACAACAATATAGCTCATACATCAGAATGACGTATAGGCTACTTTTTATCCCGGAAAAATGTACGGTTCCCGTGGGATACATTTGATTTTGTTTTTTGCTAGGGGTGAACAAGAGCGAAGCGAATATGAGCCGCTAGTATAATAAAAGTATGGAATGACTCGTGAAAACTTAAAACTAGCTGTCTGAAATTTTTCATTAAATTAGTTAATTAAAATAACAACTAACCTTTTCTTCGCTGTGGTGTACCAATAGGTACCTAAAAGACTAACAATAACTTATGTACAAGGTACATACATATATGTTACTCTAGGTTATAGTCTATCTGTATACTAAATTTTATCCAATTAGGCTAAAAAACGTATTTTAAGCATTAAAAAATGCAACAAAACAACTTAAACAATGTTACATTTAAGAACACGGTTATTTTCCAAAACACTTTAACGTTTTAAACCTCGAGAATGATGTACGCTATTTGATTTTCTGACAGTTACAAAAATCTTTCACGAAAATAAATGCATTCTGGCTCAGAATCGTGGAACTGATTTCTCAACACTAACCAACAGCTGTGGCCTCGGTGTTTTGTGATTCTTATTTATTCTATGTTTCAATTTCCAATTTCTCAATCAAAATCTATTTTTTAGAAAATGAGTTTATAAAATTTTTTTTATTCTATTTAGCTATATCCGAAACCTCTAAAATATGATCACTATGTATTATATATGCGACGTCTGTCTTTTTTAATCACCGACGCAAAAAGGGGGGTGTTATAAAATCATGTGTGTATGTGTACCCGTGTATATGTCTGTGGCATCGTAGCGTCCAAACAGATAAATCGACTGTAATTTAGTGTTTTTTTTTGTTTGAAAGAATATGACTTGATCGGGAGGGTTCTCAACAATAACTCAATAAAGTCCGTTCAGCTGTTTGTAGGCTATCAGCTTTTTTCTAGACGGTAAAAGGATAGGCACAACTTCCATAGATCTAATCCATTCAAAATTTGGTATCCCGTTATTTCAATAGTATTGCAACGATATGGTAGCCTTGGCTTGACGCTGCAGCGTCACCTGGAATCTGCAAGATACATGACTCTTTACTAAAATACTGCATAGATATTGTATTTAGACTCATTGAAATTGCCACAGTGAATAGGTATTAGGAGTTTTTTATATTTTTTAGGTACTTTAATATAATTACTATGGATCGAAATGAGATTAATTATTATTGATATAATTACAGAATGAGAAATTCCTTAAATATTTTTACTGCCATTGATTTTTTCTTAGTTCTGTACTTTGAAAAATTGCAAGTGGTAACCATAGGAGTTTCTTTATAAGGGGCTATCACTAGAACATGTTAAAAAGATATCCAATAAAAACAATAATTAACGATGTTATAAACTCACGTAATACGATGTACAATAAAATCTGGAATTCTTTACGCTAAATAGATACACAAAAAACTTATTTAAAACGAGTTAATAGTAGTACAATATATTGTACAAAAACTAAAAGGATTACAAAGCCTTGAAAATATTTCTCAGACCGTTTTTCACTGGAACAGATAAAACGTTAAGTTTATTTTAATCCGAAAAAGTGTTTTAGATCTTTATGCTTTACATTGCTACGTATTTCGTTTTCCAAACAAATGTTTTATTAACACCTTAAATTAATGACAAACTTTAAAATTAATTGTGATTTAATCTTATTATTTAATAAATAAATATGTTGGAACATTAACACACAACACCATCTAGTTCTATGGTAAGCTACGAAGCTTGTGTTATGGATACCAGATAATTGATACATTTAAATACAAACATATTATGAATATAAACACTCATGACTGGAGTACAAATATTCGCGCTCATTACACAAATGCATGCCCCCAGCGGAACTCGAACTCGCGACCGCTGGCATAGCAATAGGGTCACTACAAACTGACCCAAACGTGTCGTCAAAGTAATAATAGATAACTTTAATATCTCATCCGTTTAATTTTTTTAGAGTAGATAGTTATATAGTAGTTGTTTTTGTATTCAATATTTGTTCAGAAATTCACTAGTATACTTAATAGTGTTGTGAAAATTGCCCTCCAGCGAACATATTGGCAAAGTGTCATGATAAAATTATAACACCTATTTACGATCGTATACCTTCGATTTTCGCTTTTCTGACATAATCTCTGGACGAATTTCGATAGTGAACTCTTCATTACATAATGTGTAACTTATTTTAGTTTTTTTAATAATTAATACAATTATGGGTTCGATTTTGCAAAAGACACTGTGTAAGAGAAAGCACAAATATTTTAATACTATGTTACATAAATTATTTTATTAATTTTAATAGTTTTTGTTTAAGTACTATTAACTCCATAAATAATAAATATAAAAAGTACAGTCAGAGTAAAAATACTTCGTATAATTAATTTCGTTCAGCGCCATCTGTTACTTACATTATCAAAATAAATGTATGTGTTAACTTGTACATAAAATCACTACAAATTATATAATAGAGTCCCCCGCCTCGTCTTTCTGTTTGAACGCGATAAACTCAAAAACTACCGAATGGATTGTCCTACGGTTTTCATCAACAGATGGAGTGATTCATGAGGAAGGTTTAAGTGTATAATAGATTAAAGTTTTATGTAAATTGGCTGAAATATGACGATGATTGTTGAAGATGTCGGAAAAAATCATACCGACTGGGAGCTTTAATAGCGTGCGTCGCGTAAACTCATAAAGTTATATGAAAACAATGTAGGTATTACAGAATTTTTCCTCTTTAAAAGAACTTCCTTTTAACCTGCAGCAAAGCTATGTGCACGTACCTAAGGACGCAACCGAGCGAAGCGGGGGTAAGTCACTAATTATTAATATTTAAGTTATATATTGACATAACTTTTTTATTTACGTACCGATTGAAATAAAACAAATACTAAATGTTAAGTGAAGCTTACATACATTAGTGAATACCGCACCCAAATCGGTTTAGCCGTTTCTAAGATTAGCGCGCACAAACGCACAGACAAACCGACAAACAGACAAAAAAAAACTAAAAATCATTGTTTTGGGTTCTATTGCGATATTAAAGATCCCCAATAATAGTTTTTCTCAAATATCTTCCATGTACAGACAGCGATCAGTTACAATTTTATTATATGTATATATAATACATTCTAGTTATAGTTTGTGTTCATTCGAATTCGTATGAACAATATGTAGATTAAAAATCTTCAATCTTCATGTGCATTGAAGACTAAAAATAATAACGTGACCATTTTATATTAATATTTCCTTACATTTTGTATTTAATTTAATGTAAAACAATATAAAATCTATCGCTATTGTATATAAAAATATTCCCATCTTACTAGTTTCTTTCTGTGCAACGACAATAAAAATTCAATTTCAGAGTAACAAAGAAAAACACGGTGTATTCAGATGTCTCTCTCGAGTGACTTCCAATTTTTCATCTCATTTTATACTTTTTTGTGTATTAAAAGTATGATGACACACCAAGTTCAGTGTTGCTATTTTTGAAATAAAAAAAAAAATCCTTAGGCGTGACTGACGGGTAAGTCAATACATTGGTAAAATAAGTGTCGCGAAATTAAGAGTAAAATTTATTATTAATAATTAAAAAAAGTATATTATTATATTTATATTTTTATTATTATAATTATGTATAAACATATATATTTATTACTAATAATCTTATAATATTTATTACTGTGGGATGAATTTGCATAAATTAAATAAAAGCTATTATGACTTATTGTTGCCATGGCAACCGTTCTTATTTTCTGACAAATATATAGGTAATATTATATTCTTTCCGTATATGATATTCTCATTGGTAGCCCAGTGGTAACGCGCTCGCTTGGGAAACCGAGTGAAGCGAGTTCAAATCCCAGCTCTCGCATCTCTGATATTTTCATGTGCGAATCATTTCTAACATGATTACCACTTGTCTTAACGGTGAAGGAATACATCGTGAGGAAACCTGCATATCTGAGAGAATCTAGAAAGTTTTTAAAAGACATGTGAAGTCTGCCAACCCGCACTTGGCCAGCGTGGTGGACTATGGCCTGATCCCCTCGTACTGAAGGAAGGCCCGTGCCCGGCAGTGGGACGTTAAAAAAGGGCTGAATACGAAGTATATGATATTCTATAAATATTCGATTGTAATATCTTGCCTTGCCTTATTTAATTATTGATTTGTTTTAATTTAGTAGGGATATTCGCCAAAGAAGTTTTATTTCAACCGCGCGTAAAGGTTATTCGCACCCATTTTTATTACTTTGGGGCGAAGAATAAGAAGTACAAGATATTTTGGCTTAATTATTGCTATTCATTACGAGAGACTATTGATGAAATCTTTAAAAAAAAAATCAGATTTTTTTACCATGCCATATTAACATTCATTTTATTAATAAGTATTTGTATATTTTTCTGTTTTGCTTATAGTTAATATTAATTCAAGTAAAAAATTTAATATTCTAGTGCATTTACTTTTGATTAGAGAAAACGATGAATGTATAACTCAACTTATTACTAGACACGTTAAACTAAAACTTACATTTAATCGAGCGTTAGTATGAACGAATAGCAGTACCGCCAGAGGGAATGAAATACAATGTTAATCTAATAGCTATTTTTAACTAGGATTTATAGTTATAGTACTAACTAGTAACATTATAATTATTAATATAATCCCTTGGATTATTTAATTGTGCGTGATTTAACTAAATAAGCTGCGTTTTGTTCGGGTGCCCTAAGTGCGTTTTGTACTTATATTACACTAGCGATTCACCCTCACTTCGCCTCGGGTTCGTCCCTAGACAAAAACATATCTATTCCACGGGAACGGTATAAATTTCTGGGATGATATATAGCCTATAGCCTTTCTCAGTCAACGGGCTATCTAATGCAAAAAAAATTTTCAAATCGGTTTAGTAGTTCCTGAGATTAGCGCGTTCAACGAAACAAACAAACAAACGAATAAAGAAACAAACAAACTCTTCAGCTTTATAATATTAGTATAGATGAGGATGTTAAGGATATGAAATTTCGGATCTGGATATGGATACGGATATATGAAAAACATTATACCAGTTTCAGATACGGTTACGGATATGAAATTATTTCGGATTATCCAATGGTTTCGGATAGTTTCAGTAACGGATTTTAGATTTTTAAGGAAATGTAAAAGGAAAATACAAATAAGTAATGATTTGACTTGTAGGTTAACATTTGGTACTGACTATATCTGACTTATATAGCTAAGCAAAAGAAATAACAAAAACTATCTAAGCAATGCAAAGGACGTGGCTAGTGTGTCGGTTTAGCCGGATGACCTATCAAATCGTGTCTCATTTTGACTCCGCCTCTATCCGAAATTATTCGAAACTTTTATATCAGATTAGGATACGTTTCGGATATATTTTTATTTCGGATATCCGTTAGTTTCGGTTGCGGAGTTCCGTAACATATCTAATAATATACACGGACAGCGCCATCTTTTGACAAATGCTATTACTAACAATCGCCCATGTTCTACTTATGCCATTTTTTACTTCAGGTATAATGTAGCTGTTTCAGCGTGAAAGAATAAAAAACATAACAGTTCTGTGAATAAATTGATATCCTAATGGAAGCTATAGAGCTACGAGTATATTATCATGATCACGATAAGTTTAATAAAAAGGTCAATGAACTCGAAAATCCCTTTTGAAATATTTATTACGCTTAGGGACTACCTTAAGGGTGGAGTCACCCTTGAGAAAAAACTTATTCATTTAAAAAACTATGAAAATCGTTTCATAATGCCCGAAAATATCACCTAGTAAGTGTTTTAGTTTTATCAATTAATTATTATTAAATTCCTCGATGGTGTAGTGGCTAGCATGTACGGCTGCACATCCGAAAGTCCTGGGTTCGAATTACGGGTCGGGCTAAGTTTAGTTATTGAGTCTTTCTGTTAAATAAGCCTCAGTAACAGCCCGAAGTCGGGAATGTGGCGGTGTTACAACCCTGTGCCTTGGAGAGCACGTAAGTAAAGCCGTCGGTCCTGCGCCTTAACTCTCACCGGTCGTGTCGAGTAGTCGTCCCACGGGAGTATGAGAGTGACAGGAATAGAGAGTACACTTGTGTATGCGCGAACACTTGTGCACTATAATATCTCCTGCGCAGTTGGCTAGTCTCAATCAGATTGGCCGCTTTGGCCGAAATCGGTCGAGAGGACATAATTATTAGTTTTATCAATCAATAAAATTTGGAAACAATTTTTTTTATATTGTATAAATAGGTAAATTCTATTCAGATATCTTTTTCTCAAGTTTTCAATAATGATTATAGTCGTATTTCATTCAATGGACCAACAACAGATATAACAAAACTAGTAGAGTTGTCTAGCTGTCAAAAGATAACAGTCTAATGAAGGAGCTTCAATTTGTAAATGGTGCCCAAACGGCACTCCTAGAAACCATTGAACATAAGAATTGAATTGAATTGAATTGAGCTTCAATTTAATAAGTAAGAAAGTTCATATATTAAGATGTAAACTGGCAAAGGCAAAAAACTTGACATCAAGGTTCATGAACAGATTCCCATTTGTTACAGTTTGACGACAATTAAAACAAAAACAATTCATCACTCATCCATTATTTTATCTGTGATTAACTTTTTTCATTTAATATTTAAACAAAACGCAGGTAGATGTTAAAAACTATTGTTAAAAATGCCTACCCATCTAAAACAATCTACCACAGTTATCGTTACTTAACCAGATAAAGATTCAATTTTCAGTTTCAATTTAACCCCAGGCCATTCAGGGGCACAATAAAATAAAAACTAGTGGGCTGACTATCTCGATACTTGCAATATTTTGTTCAAAATATTTCCTGTTAGAAATAGTTTTAATGAAAAAGGAAATAACCTTTCTAATAAGGTGACAGTGTAAATGTTAGAATTGTTCTGTTTCTGGAATAGAGTCTGGATTTTCTTGATTAAAATGCTACATAATTCGTGTAGATAGAAAATGAGACTAAAAATAGTGTTGTCTTTATTTATTTTCTACACGACTATTTTAAACAGAAAAGATTTGTATTTTTGTATGTTTGTAACAAATAAACTCAAAAACTACTGGACCGATTTAAATGAGATTTGGTAAAAAGACAACTTGAGAACCTGGGAAGGATACAGTATATTTTTTATTTCGGAAATCATCCCTTAAAGGGGTTAAAATGACGATTAAAAGTTTCAAGATCAAACTAGAGATGAACCCGAGCGAAGCGAGGGTGAGTCGCTAGTATTTTATATGCTTCTTTGAAAACAAAACAACTCTTGGCTCACACCACTTAGTTAGAACATAATGAAATAGTATTACTTATTATATTATTTTTTAATAAGTACTTTGTATTATTTTATGTCTTTCTAGATCAGTTTCATTTTTTATAGAATCAGAATAATTATCTACCTATAACTTTAATAACATTTAACTTTAGAACAAAAGCGTGTTAATGATTTTAAATAATTTCTGAGGCTAACCCAAGATTGATAATTTTGAAATAAAAACAAAAATTATAACGTTGTAAGTATATATAATTATACTGCAAAATGTTATTAAGTTAATTTTAAACGTTCAAAACGTTAATTCGCTCTGATGGTTAAAATAAGGTTAAAATATAATACATAAAAAAATGACTGCGTAAATGTGAATTAAAAGACAAAAACAAGTTGACATAGAAACATAATATTCTTCATTCGGAGACATACGTATGTATATATAGGTACATGTAGTAAGACCCTCAGCAAGATAATGACGACTCGTAAAAAACGGTTCTGCCGTTAAGGAATTACGAGGGAACATAGTCTCGGACAAAGATATGTACATATATAATACATATATAACATATATACTGGTCAAACGCATAACTCTCCTTTGGAAAGCCCAAGTTACAGTTGGGTATGTCGATCCCAAGCAGGAATAAAAGTATGAACCAGTTGTTTCATGTAATTGGGCACAGTATGAGTATAATATTTTAACATCATAAGACAGTACTAAGAAATAACAAAGAAGAAAAAGTAATATATTTAAATATATAATTTTATTAAAGAAATTTAAGAGACAGACAATCTAAAAAGACAGCCAAGACTGAAAAATAGGTTGCTTTTCACGCAACTTCATTTGACTAATTATGGTAATTTTTCGCACGTATTTTATTACGTAAAAAGAAAATTTGTTGAAAGTATAAAGTGCTAGCCAGACTGAACCAACATTGCTGTGATACTTTTACAAATGAGCTTTTTCATCCAAATTCATCCTTTCTACTTTCTTAGATTTACGCGAATGTTTGACATTTAAATAAAACTATCTTTTCGGATTTTTTCGCGGATTTATTTTGATTTTTGGTTCCCGACGTTTCGATTGCTTTACAGCAATCATGGTCACGGGAGAGACTGAGGTGTTAGATGTCTCAAAAGTATTATATAGTTGTTACAGACAGCCTACCCACAAATAACCAAAATGAATTCAAAAAACTTGAAAATTGGCACCAAAGTACCTTACAATATTTGTTAATTTTAATTTTAAAACATTTTTAAAACATTTTTATAATTTTAATTACTTTTATATTATATAATTTTATATTATTTATTTAATTTTAGCTTTATTATTATAATTATTACAATTTTTTAGAAAATTTATTGATTAATAATCTATATTTAGTGTTGCCATTATTATATTTATAACTATAAAGAAAAAATAAATTATTAATTATTTAAGCCACATTATTATTCTATGTGTAATTAAAATTAAAAAAATAAAAAAATAAAAAAATTTTAAATTACACATAGAATAATAATGTGGCTTAAATAATTAATAATTTATTTTTTCTTTATAGTTATAAATATAATAATGGCAACACTAAATATAGATTATTAATCAATAAATTTTCTAAAAAATTGTAATAATTATAATAATAAAGCTAAAATTAAATAAATAATATAAAATTATATAATATAAAAGTAATTAAAATTATAAAAATGTTTTAAAAATGTTTTAAAATTAAAATTAACAAATATTGTAAGGTACTTTGGTGCCAATTTTCAAGTTTTTTTGAATTCATTTTGGTTATTTGTGGGTAGGCTGTCTGTAACAACTATATAATACTTTTGAGACATCTAACACCTCAGTCTCTCCCGTGACCATGATTGCTGTAAAGCAATCGAAACGTCGGGAACCAAAAATCAAAATAAATCCGCGAAAAAATCCGAAAAGATAGTTTTATTTAAATTTCATCCTTTCTTTTCCCATCAAAAATTAAGAATTAACTATTAAAAATTTTCCCATTGGATATTAGTCCAAGAACTTTGTGAAGCTTTAAATTTTCATGCAAAAAGCGATAACGTTTCCCAAATTAACATAGTCTAATTTTCATAATTTTTGGAAATGTGGATATAATGAAAAACTAGACCCGTACGTTTTTCTTTTAAAGAAATATTGAGTATGATAGAAGTTATTAGCATCTAAATATCTGTATTTTTGACGTAAGAATTTCCTCGAGCTTTTTTTTTAAATTAAACTAAACTGAATTACTAAAAAAAACGTACAGACCTAGATTAAGGTGTACTGAATCGAATGAGACCAAAATTGTCTCATTACGTAAATTTTAAGAGGGGTAAAAACGTTATCGCCCGAAAGAATATTTCAAACAGGAAATGTAGGTAATTGCGTCTAAGATTTGCAACTCTCTCTATCGCACCATACAGGTTGCCAAAGCGCGCGGTATGAAACAGATAGCATTTTTTTGAAAAACCTACTCACGCCGCGTTTCGACACTTCACAATCTTCTTAAGCAAAAATCTGTTTTTATGTAATTGCGGCTTTAGAATAAAGAAATCTAGTTGTACCTTACATTAGAGTTCACAGTATATTAATACATGGAGAGGCAAGCTGTTATCAGATATTCGACAAGCTAATGGGCGGTGAATTGGGCGAATTGGCAACAACGACCGGAATATCATCGAGTAAGCGAAGTGAATTTGAATGATCATACAATGTATTTCGATGTAACAGCAAGATTACTTTTAAAAATATGGTTTCAAATTTAAAGAAGCGATTTTAGAGGGTTTTTAATTTTGAATAACTAGCTTTTTTCCCTTTATCATACATTTTCATTTTAGGGCAGATAAATTCACATCCAGCAAAAATCATTCTAATAAATGTCATTAGTCTCTCAAAAGTTCAGTAGAAAAAGTCTCAGTTCTGAGAAAAAGTGGTGAAAAAACTCAAGTTATGCTTTTATGAGAACACATTTGTTTATGTGCTTGTTTATTGCTTTTTAAATATATTTTTTTTATTTCATTCCATATTATTCATACTTGTAGTAATATGTAAAAGTAAAGAGAAGTTATGATTTAGAGAAAGTAATAATAGGTACACAATTAGGGTGCAATTTGTTTTTTTTTTTTTATATATATTTTAAACAAAATATTTTAGCCATATGAGGAACTAGCGGCGCACCCTCGCTTCGCTCGGGTTCGCTTTTAGACAAACAAAAACAAATCTATCCCACGGGAACCGTACATTTTTCCGGGATAAAAAGTAACCTATGTATTATTCTGATTTATGAGCTATATAATGGTAAAGTTTCACTAAAATCCATTTAGTAGTTTTTGCGTGAAATAATAACAAACACCCATACATCTATATATCTATACATTCAGACATCCATGCATCCTCACAGATTTTCACATTTATAATATTAGTACGATATTTACCAGTAAAGCAAATTTTAAAATGAAAACAGATTCACAAAACTTATTATATTATAATTGATCGATGAGCGTAGTCCAATTTGTACATAACTTGGATATTTAGTTACAAAGCAATTAATAAAGATAGGGTTTCTTGGGGGGTTTCTAGATATAATAGATCAAGTTTCATCATAACTAGCGACTTAATCTGACTTCGCTCGGGTGTGTCCCTAAGTACACAGTAGTCTACATATTAATTTAGGTCATAATCAATCTATGTATGAAGTTTCATTCAAATCTGTTCAGCCATTTTAGCGTGAAGAAGCTTTAAAACATATGCAAACAAAATCATACATTTCTAAATGGACACTCCATTTTAGATAATTGTTTTAGAGAATTCAAGCTTGATTTAACTTTTTGGTATACATTTTAATTTCATTTAAAATAGTTTATAATTATACATAATTTCATCTTAACATAGGAAAAGTCAGTCATCTGACGACACGTTTGGCCTAGTTTATAATGACCTTACTTGCTGTGCTAGCGTCGCGGGTTCGAGTCCCGCTGGGAGCTTTGATTTGTGTGATGAGCACGAATATTTGTACTCCACTAATAGGTGTTTATATTTAAAATATGTATGTATTTAAAGTAATATATGTGTAGTGTATCAACTGTCTGGTAACCATAACACAAGCCTCGTAGCTTGCCATGGAATTAGATGGTGCTGTGTGTTAATGTCCCAACATAAAAAAAGTTGTTATAATTTAATTGCGCATAACATGCTTATTGCTTATGTCAGTTAAGCCATCTAAAATCACGCTACAGATCTAAATATCACAGTATATAATAAAAAACACGAGCAGAGCTGCGGGCAATAACTAGCTTAATAATATTGATAATAATATCGGTAATAACTCACAATTAAGTTTTTACGAACTGAAAATATTCTTCTGATTCTAATTAAATTTCTTCACAATAAAGCGTTGGATTTATAAGGAGATTGGAATCTTTTAAATTTTTAATAGTCTTACTCGATTTCAATTCCATTTCTTACCGTTTGATATAAAATGGAGTAAACTTAAATTCAATGATGAAAATTTCAAGACAGTAAAATTACTTGCCTATAATATTCTTTTGTATTTGTGGGAAAAGTAATATAATGTTTTCTTTCCATAATACATTCGTAGAATATATGTTATTGTATTATGAAGTAATTAGAATAATATTCTAAAAAAAAAAAAAACATTAAAAAAAATCACATTATAATCAACCTAAATCCATGCTAATATTCTAAATGCGAAAGTAACTCTGATTGTTTGTTTGCTTGTTTGTTTGTTCGTTACCATTTCCCGACTAAATGGCTATAACGATTTAGATGAAATTTGGTGTGGAGATAGTTTGAGACTCTGGGAAGGATATAGAGTAGTTTTTATCCCGTAAATCATCCCATAAAAAATGAAAAGGAAAATGGAAGTTTGTATCGGAAATCGATCATTTCTCAAGTAAGGGATATAATTTTTTTTTAAATACATGTTTTTCTATACCTATGCATGTGCATACACATCTATTCCATATTAACCGGTAAAACGTACTTAGGGACGAAGACGAGCGAAAGGAGGGTGAGTTACTAGTAAAATATTTTTTTAAATGCGTTAGCTTGCTACGTTTTTAGAAAAATTAAAGTACTTGGAAAAAAAACATTAAAACCCCTAATTATTAAACTACTAAAGTGTTTATTAAAGTATAGCTAGATAGAAAGTATATATTTTTAAAATTAAAAAGTTTAACTTAAAAGCTATCGTGGATAACTTTATACGTGTATTTTCTTTAACACTATGCTCCGTAGTACGTACACAGTACAGTGACACTTCCTTCCCCTCTTTCCGCTTACGTCTAGAGTCACTGGTTAATGTACTATTTTATCTAAATACAACATTATTTTTTCTCAGATTGTTGTAAAAGTCAATTTCTTGTAGATTGTTTAATAATAATTTTATTGTAAGCGTTTCTAAATCATTTCATTTAAAGCAAGAAGTACGAAGTAATCTATACAGATAAATAAAATTGAAGTGTCTGTTTGTAATGTCAAAATAACAGCCTTATACTAAATGCATTATATGGAATTATATACGGTACTTATAAGAAAAACACAATTTTAAAATTTTTTGTCTGTCTGTTTGTTCCGGCTAATCTCTGAAACGGCTGGACGAATTGTAACGGGATTTTCACTGGCAGATAGCTGATATTATAAGGAGAAACTTAGGCTACTTTTATTTTAGAAAAAGAATTAGGGTTTCGCTCAAAAAAAAAAAACCAAAACGTACCTAGGGATGAACGCGAGCGATGCGAACGTGAGTCGCTCGTTAATAAATATAGCAGAATGCACATCAAACAATTTCGTTACTAGATATAGTAGTCGATACCTCCAATAATAATTCGTGCGACAATTGTTGTTTGAACATATATAATACAACTGTATGGTATAATGATTTGTGTTTATTAGACCTTACGAATTTAATGAAGTCTGTATTATGTAGGCACTTTATAATGTAGGTCGTATTGCCAATACTTTTCGAAGACGCAATATTCAACATTTAAAAAAAAAAACCAAAAAGCTGGTTAACTCAAGTAGTATAGTTTTTTATTAGTATAATATTTTTTTGTTTCTTTAAACAACTTTTCTTATAGTATGTAAAAACATAGAGGCTTTATATAGATCCTTTCTCATAGCCAGGGCGCAACAAATCTATATGATTTTTAGCAATTTGTGTATTAAAAACACGCCACAGGCTCTATTCTTTAATTTCAATTGACCAATTAGTTCTTTCTAAAAACGATATAATGTTTTCAAAAATTTCTGGTTGGTCCACAGAAGCTGTTAAAGACTGAGAAAAATGAGAGCAGGACACTAGTAATAGTCCTATTAATGTTATAAACGTGATAATTTGTAAGAATGTATGTATATACAGATTTTTTTATTAACGCAAAAGCTGCTAAAGAGATTTTGATGAAACTTTACAGTAATATAGCTTATATAATAGAATAATATATTGGCTATAATTTATAAAGATGGAGAAATACATACTCAAACTACGCGGGTGAAGCCACGGGAAAACACTGTTTCAAAATATCCGATAACTTATAAACAAAAGTCTTTTAACGACATGTTTGGCTCAGTGTATTTTGAGTCCCGCTGGGGGCATTCATTTGTGTGATGAGCACGAATGTTTATACTCCAGTCATGAGTGTTTACATTTATAATATGTATGTATTTATAGTTATATATGTGTGGTGTATCAACTATCTGGTATCCATGACACAGGCCTCGTAGCTTACGATGGAAGTAGATGGTGCTGTGTGTTAATTTCCCAACATATTTAAAAAATAAAATAAAAAAAGAACAAAAGTATATAGAAATAGCCATGCAACTTCCATTTAGTTCAAAAATTCCTAAAAGCTTATTTACGTGCTAACATTCAGCGGTCTTGTCGATTCAAGTGATTTGGTTTCCAAGTTATAATTATTTAAAGCAACACTCAGATATGAAATGTAAATTTTCTTTTAAAATAATACTTTGGAAAATCATAAAAAGTAAATTCAAATTCATTTCGCAGAACTTATTGAGATTAACGTGAACGTGATAAATAATTCATTTCTGGAAAATTGTTTCACCGCCCTTATTACAATGTTAAACTACGATTTTTTTGGGGATAATTGCAAAATAAATAAAGTTTTCCTATAATAATCTAGCGAGTCCCTATACAAATTTTCATCCCCATTTTCACCGCCTTGAGGGATGATTTCCGGAATAAAAAATATCCTACGTCCTTCCCAGGGTCTCAAACTACCTTCTTACCAAATTTCGTCTAAATCGTCTATTAGTTTATGAGTTTATTCGTTACAAACATACAAAAATGCAAATCATTCCTCTTTATACTCGTAATAGTAGTGTAGATTTACTTAAACTGTTTTGCTTAAATAATTTTATCGGTATAAATGTGAAAACATCACGTTTATATCGATTTAGATTAAGTAGGGAAGGTATTTCGATACTTATTAAGTTATAACAAAAATTATTTTCAAAATATTTATATTAAACTAGCAAAATCTGTGGCTTCGCTCGCGATCAAAGTACGAAAAATACGAAATTTTATGCAAATATGTCCAAGAAATAAAAAGTTTCATATAAACTTTTATCCCCTAAATTACCCCCTTAGGGGTTGAATATTGAAAACTCCTTCCTTGGTAGATGCCTTCGTCATATGAGGAATACGTGTGCGAAATTTTAATTTTTTAGCCTTAAGGGCTTGGCCTGTGCGTTGATACCTCAGTCAATCACTCAATGTACATATATATATATATATATATATATATATATATATATATATATATATATAAATATATATATATTATTTTTGTATAATAGGAGATCCAATTTATTTATGAAATCTAAATTAGAACAGATATTCTCAGAGAATACACAGCCTACACTGCGAGTCAAGAAACTTGACATTATTATTTAAGGCGCCAAAATTAAGAAAACGCACTAAAAACGTTTTCTTTAAATTTCATAAATGGGTTATTTTCCATAGAAATAGCAATAGTTCTATAGAAGTTAGCCATTTTTGAAGTTAGAAATACGGGAATTGTCGATAGGGAGCTAAATACATAATATAATAAAACTGTGACCCTCACTTTACACGTCCTAAGGTGTCGTTTTGCCATACATTTTACAGCTTCATTTCAAACCATTTAAGTAACGCACGGTAATAAAGCAACTTAACGGCCTCTCTTGACAATAACAACAGCGACAACAAAAACATACATTTTTTACCGACTTCAATTAAAATTATTATTATTTGTAATGGTAAACAAGCATTAGTAGGCAGTGGTAGCCCAGTGGTAACGCGCTCGCTTGGGAAAACGAGTGAAGCGAGTTCAAATCCCGGGTCTCGCACCTCTGATATTTTCATGTGTGAATCATTTCTAACATGATTACCACTTGCCTTACGGCGAAGGAAAACATCGTAAGGAAACCTGCATGTCTGAGAGAACCTAGCAAGTTTTCGAAAAATATGTGAAGTTCGCCAACCCGCACTTGTCTAACGTGGTGGACTATGGCCTGATCCCCCTCGTACTGAAGGGAGGCCCGTGCCCAACAGTGGGACGTTAAAAAGGGCTGAATACATACATACATACAAACAAGCATTTAATGGTAGCCTAGTTTCTATGAGTAAAGGATTGTCAGAATCGGATCGTTAGTTTCAGAGGTTAGCCCTATATCCAAACTTAGTAGCTTAAAACTTTATCTTTTTAAATTAATAGTAAATAAAAGCTTTAAACTTAAAATATTTCATATAAAAATCACTTGTCTATTTGTTCAAAATAATCAATATTCTCTTTTAATATTTATTCTGATATTTTATAGAGGTATGTAAGGAGAATCCGGTTATAGCTTAAATACGCTGGCTAAATGCGGGTTGGTGGACTTCACATGTCTTTCGAAAACTTGCTAGGTTCTCTCAGACATGCAAGTTTAATCATGATACTTTCCTTCCCCCGTAAAAGTAATTGATAATAATGTTTAAAGACCTGTTTTTTATTAAACTCAACGTTTTGTTTTTTAAAAAAGCACATCAAAAATAGATATCGCTGCTTTCTCCTTTACCAGTGGATAAACGCCATTACCAAAATTCATGCGAAATTTGGAGTACACATTATGTGAAAATTATGCTTAAGGTAAGCCTGGCGTCGTTAACGTGGGAAAGTAAAGTACTTTACTATAGTCACTGACGTAAATAACGCAGTTAAGTATATTATGACGTAATCGATAGGTAGCAATTTGTCGTTACAATATTTTACACGATCGCTGGCGTAAATTACAGAAGACGTGAGCTTTGTAAAATTGTAAAAGTAATGTATGCCATTTACATAATTTTTAATTATTATTGGTAATTAAAAAAAAAGCCCAATAGAGAAAAATAAAAAAAAACCTATTTTGCGCTACCTTAAAAGCAAGAGATATTTTTGTCCTAGTAAAAGGACAATTATATCTACAACACTTATCAGTTAATAGAAATGAAATATGTTCTTAGTAAATAAATCTGAACAAAATATGTACATTGTACATAGTATAAAACAAAGTCGCTTCCCGCTGTCTGTCCCTATAATATATGCTTAGATCTTTAAAACTACGCAACGGATTTTGATGCGGTTTTTATAGTAGATAGAGTGATTTAAGAGGAAGATTTGTATGTATAATACATGCATAACATAGTAGAGAAACACTGATAATTTTAGAGGTTTCTAATGTGATGTCGTAAATAAACAAATTTTTTTGCGCTTACATTGCAGACGCTGGCTGAATCCTACGAGATAGATCAAAATAATGTACTACAGTTTTTGTACACCTTAAAAAGGTCTACAAAAAAGTTCACGATGGCATATTATGTCTATCTCTTAAGAATAACATACTATGTATATCCATTTTACTATATCCAAGCTAGAGACGAACCCGAGCGAAGCGAGGGTGTGTCGCTAGTGGTAAATAAATCTGAACAAAATTATCAGCTTGTCACGTCTAAAACACATTGTTAGAGATATTGATTTGAAAGTTTTTCGAAGCCTTAAGCATATTCTTTTTTTTTTAAAGAATAAGATTTTTTTAATTTACCTTAAATTTTCCCATATAAAATAGAGGAAAAGTCCAGATTTTTTTTTCACAGAAATGCAAAGTCTCAAGATAAATTAATATTAATGTATAATATTTAGTTATAATTTCACAAAAAATACTTGATTTTTTAATTATTTTTGTTTCTTTTGTTGCAAAATGCAAAATAAAACAGATACTATGAAATAATTACTACATATATTATACAGTAAGTAGTCTATATGTATGGACTGGTGTATAAAATATAGGTTGTAACAATATATTTGTACTAATAATTTATATTATATATATATATATATATATATATATATATATATATATATATATATATATATATATATATATATATATATAGCAAAGGAAATAAAAAATCGTGTATTAGTTTTAAGTAACTTTATATTATGACCTTGATGTTCTGACTTTAGACCGCCCTGAATTAAATATTCTATTTGATTTATTAAGCTCTCTTTCATTCATACAATAATAAAGAAACGAATGTGGTTAGTTACCATTTTGAAACATTAATACTTATTACTTCCAAAACTATTTAAAAAAAATAAGGTACGTGTCTAATTAAACCAACCTACTTTAGTCGTCCGTTGCGATGACGAAGTATGAAAAATCACCATCACTAAAGTATTATCAATTAGCACGATCGTACACACGAACACATTAATTATAGTTCAGTCATAGTAATTAATTAAACAAGTACGCTTCATTTAGTATTACGTAGGTTCAAAAGTTTTTAGGACCAAATCGCCTCCATACCACTAACGTCCGCCCAGCCTGAAAGCTGACGCTATACTGAAGACTCTACCTTTTCATGAATGAGATAGAAAAACCTTTCGCAAATGAGATTTCTTAAATACATCGTATACATTGATATGTTTATATTAAAAGTAATCGAACTTTGTAAATAAAACAAGTAATGCATGTCGCATACCTTGATCCTGAAGATATGTGGCTTAATTATACTAGTTAATGAAATAATTTTTGATGCTGAAAAATGGTACTTTCGTAAAAAAGGACATTATGCGTTATTTTATTGAAATAAAATGTGTGAAAAAATTGAAATATAAATTAACTATTAATTCCTGAATTTTGAGGAACAAAAACATAACTGCTTAAATCTTTATTATAATTATTAAACTAAATTACTTCAAACGACAGATATATTGTAAGAAGTTCTTCAACTTACATCATCAGAGGACACGTTTAGCTTCATTTGTGACCCTACTTACTGTGCCAGCAGTCGCGTGTTCGAGTCCCGCTTGGGGCATTTATTTGTGTGATGAGCACGAATATTTGTACTCCAGTCATGGGTGTTTATATTTATAATATGCATGTATTCAAAGTTTAACATAGTGTATCACCTATCTGGTATCCATAACACAAGTCTCGTAGCTTACTATGTAACTAGATTATGCTGTGTGTAATGTCCCAACATATTTATTTATTATTTTTTAAAAAATAGACATATGAAATATAGTTATATAGTATTTACGGCATCAAAACTTTGTAAAAAAAGGCCAAAATAACTAATGAAAATAATAAAATAAAATAAAAGTATAACCACATAAACTAACCAAACACAATTTATACTTGAAAATGAAGCAGCACTTATTTAAAGAGTGCTGCACATTCGGCTAAGATACACGTGAAAATAGAAATTACAGTTAACATGCCCTCCTTTCTTACAATATTCTAGGTATTTCATAAGAAAAAGCCGTAATATAATAAGTTCTTTCGTGCTTGGGTGAGTCAGGAATTTTTGATATTAAATAACTTTGAAAAATGCTATGCGAAAGGTGTTTAAGTTTTATAGAAACTGTAAGTCAATAACCGACTTCTGTACGTGATTCTATTAAGAGTGCATCGAGATTCATAACATATGTGTTCTGGATTTAAAAAAAAAACATCTATTTAAAAATAATTTATTGTTGATTTTTTTTAAACCGCTCGACCGATTTCGATTAAATTTAAATGGGACCACCTGGAAAGTATACCGTTTGAAACTAAAAAAGCATTTTTCAAATCGGTTTAGGCGTCTTCGTGTAATCGGTGAACATACATAAAAAAAACCAGTCCGACGAATTGAGAACCTCTTCCTTTTTTGAAGTCGGTTAAAAATAAATATACTTTGATTGATGATTTTTTTATTTATTTTGTCTATGTAATTGATTGGCCTATAAAATATCTGTATATATGCAAGGTTATTCACTAACTGACAAAGCAGAAAACCTCAAAAACTGGGCAGTTTAGTTTATAGGTAGAAGACGTCAGCTAAGAACAGATTTTGCGATAGGTTCGAATTAAAGGGTCTAAAGGATATCGTAAATTTATATGAAAGCTCTACATTTTTTTCTTTTAGAGACATAAAGATGAGTTATTATGGTTAAATATAAATATGCTAACGTATGTATTATGCTGATCTGTATTATGATCTACACCCTAGGGGTAAGACTATGACGAAAAATACCCTTTGCACTTGTTATAATCAGGCTATATGAAATTCACTTAAATCAATGAAGCCGTTTTGTCAATCGTAATTTACAACCAACTTCCAAAAGCAAACTTAAGCACTTAAAAAAAAGAAAAATGTACACTCTCTATAGATTTCTAAGAAAACTTAACAGTTATCTAACTTAATGTATAGATTATACGAGTATAGATAGATAGATAGATAGATAGATACTTTATTGTACACCACAAAGAAATATTCAATAAAAAAGATATAAACAAAAAGTGATATACAAGAGGCGGCCTTATCGCTTTAAGCGATCTCTTCCAGGCAACCTTAGGGCGTAGGAGAAATTATATGAAATCGTAGGCGGTGTACTTACAACACACAAATGCATATTCTAAACACATACATAAGTAGGTACATTCCCATATACATATGTACATGCAAATAAATAAATACATATATACATACATACATAAATACATTATAGATTACATGTGTATTAGGAGTAATTTACACATTGACTAGCTAGTGATTTACCATCGCGCTAAGCTTCTAGGATCGTAGGTCTAACAATAGTATATTTTATATTCTAGATGCATTTATACAGGTGGATTTTTCAGACGGGATAGTAAGGGCAAGTACCTTAACTGTTATAGTTACAGGAAAACGTTCCTAGGAGACCATCCATAACTTTTTGAAATATCCTGAACTGCATTCAAAGAATTTGGAAATACTGTACAGTCAGCGAAAAAAATGCCAAAAATATCAAAAAAAAATATTTTTTATGTCAATCGATCCTATTTCATGTAGGGATCAAAAGTCTCTATGGGACCATTTAAGGTATGAGTACTAGAAATGACAGAAATCACCAAAAACTTTTCCCATACATTAAAATCGGTCGAGCCATTTTAGCGTGAACAAATAATATTCACGCAATTCGTGAAATCTTAGATTTTTTTACTCCGATGTGAATTATTCTTTTTGCATTTTATAATATCAGGAAATCGAGTTTTAAGAAGTTTTTCATAATATTATCTACGAAACGGAGCAAATAGGAAATAAATCTATTTCAATGGAACTAAAGGAAAACTATAAACTTTACATAGTATAAAATGAAGTCTTTTCCGCTGTCTGTTCGCTTAGATCTTTTAAACTACTCAACGGATTTTAATGCAATTTTCAGCAATAGATAGAGTTGGTTTATATACATCCATGCATATTATAGTACAGAAAAGCTGAGAAATTCAAAAATTTGTATTTCATACTAACCGTTAAAACGTACCTAGGGACGAACCCGGGCAAAGCGAGGTTGAGTCGCTAGTTTAATTATAAATACTATTTTCTTTCATTTAAATCGGCATCTTTATAAGTGTGGTGTTTCTCTTTATTAATTCAATATAATAAATTGTATTGTCGTTTGGATTTCCGTTTGATCTTCAGTATTGGAAAATTTTATTACTACTGAAGTCGCATTTATTTTCATGACCAGTAAGAATTACTGAGTATATAGAACATTCATACTATGTAAGTACGTGCATACATGCATATAAGTAGGTAAAAATTGCAAAATATTCGATTTTTACAATATTACATATATTGTAAAAATCGAATATTGTGCAATTTTCAAATTCAAACTTCAAAGATTTTTCTTGTAGATTTCTCAGAGATATTTTCCCGCAGTAAAAAGTATCCTGTATGTTGACACGGATAACCAGCTATCATCACAACAAATTTCATCAAAATCTGTTCAGTAGTTTTCGTATGATGCGGTCACAGACAAACAAAAACTCTAAAAACTACAGAATCGATAATAATGTCTATTTCAATAAGATTTTCCAAAAAATATTTAATGTACAGATTCGGCTTAGTTACAATTTTATAATACGTATAGATTTTTTTTACTGAACGTCAAAGTCTACCACCAGTTCGGATATAAAAAGCTTAACTCCTGAAAAAAAGCAACAGGAGCTCTGACAAAATTATATTTTTTAACTTTTTTTGACATAAAATAATAAATTACAGTTTGTAAGTTTCTCCTAATCCTCTAGGAATATTCTAAATGTCGCTCGGTTTTGATCCTATTTAATTAAATTAATCAAATCTATCATGTAAAATAGTCTAACTAAATTATACTAACTTTTATCACAGTCCTAAATCACTATTGACAATTTAAGCACAAAAAGCTTTACGTGAGGTCAAAGGTTCGCCATTTACATAAATAGTACCCAACTCAAATCTCTTTATTTGGTGGTTCAATAACAAACTAAGCCCAAAACCTGAAGTTTTGTTTTTATGGGGGATCCTAACAATGATCTGATTGACGCAAAATTTACATAAAACCCACTGTACTATACAGGTATAGAGATAAACGAAATTTGCTTGTTTGATTTTGGGCTAAAAGTTTATTATAATCTCTAGTTTCATGGGCGTTGACATTATTTTTATGATGTTGAACTAGATAAAGGACTATCACGTTTTTTACTATCTACCATGTATCGATATCGTTGCAAGCGATAGGCACGGGTAGTGTCTGTAGAAGTAAATTAAAAAAAAACCTACTTAAGGTTTAATTATTATTAAGGCCAGAACGGCTGAACGGATCTGGATGAAATTTGGTACAGAGATAGACTTTTATCCCCGGAAAGTGTAAGGTTCCCGTGGGATATCCATACTAACTGTTAAAACGTACCTAAGACGAACCCGAACGAAGCGAGGGTGAGTCGCTAGTATTCTATAAAATTCGCCTTAAAGTTAATTAACATTTGAAAATGACTAGACGGATTTAAATGTAGCTTTTTGTTATAACACTAAGTAATTATAGAATGCGTAGTAAGTAATTATACAATATATTATAACTTTGTATAAGAAAAGTTTAAATTTTTTAAAATATTTTTTTATTCTTTGCTTCTTATTTTTTTAAAGAGCAGTAGGGACGATAGGGCAGTAGCATGATGTTTTATTCGCCATATTAGCAAGTAGTAGTAATTTTTAAAATGACATGAATTTCTCAGAGTTTCAAGTTTTATATTTTAAACCACTTGGCTTTCCAAACAACCGCTAAACTGGATGTACTACAAATAATGCTGATATTAACTACATTCAACATTTGGAATTTCTTAAGTGATTTCTTTTACTTGAACTTGTGAGTGCTTGCCTAAAACATTTTAACTCTAAATAAAGGAAATTGGCCAAGACATAAAAAGGACGCGTAGCGCGCCTGGAAATACAAGTACTGTTGTTTAAAGTTCTATTTTCAACTAGAAAATTGCTAATTTTGTAAATAAAAGCTGTTGTTTGTCTATACTTATATGTAGAAGTTATTTTATGAAAAAGTAATTTCAAAATTGAGACTGAAGGTTGCAGCGATCATCTATACATATAATAGAATAGTAACTTAGCGAAATCGATGTGCGCGTTTCACGCAAAAAGTAGGTACTGAAACGATTTGAACTAAATTTTGTGTAGTGATAACTTATTACTCGGGTTATTTAGGATACCTTTTACTATAGGAAAACCTTTCATTTCCGCAGGAAAATACAAAAACTGGTTCTATCGAGTCATTCTTGATTTAGATGTCTAACGCTGGCTAAACCTTAAGAGATACATCAAAACAATATACTAGAAAATTGTAGATCTTAATAAAGCCTACAGAAAAAACTGCAATATAATAAGTGTTTTTCCTAAGGTATACTCGCAATAACTACCCAGGGACGCATCCGAGCGATGCAAGGGTATGTCACTAGTTAGATATATTTCAATGGTCGTCGCAAAGTGGTGTATCTTAATGCGTGAGCGGCATAAGGGAAATTTTAATTTGCTACTATATTTTAAAACTAGCAAAAACAAATCTATGCCATGGGAACTGTACATTTTTCCGGGATAAAAAGTAGCTTATTTGTTATTCTAATGTATGAACTATATAATTGTAAAAAATCATTAAAATTCAATCAGTAGTTTTTGTTTAATAAGCTGTATAAGTTACTATAGTTTTTGAACTATCCCACGGGAACTCTTTACTTTTCCGGGATGAAAAGTATCTGAAATGTTGACAGGGGATATAAGGTACCAGCATACAAAATTTAATTTAAATCGGTATATCAGTTTCGGATATTAGCCTGTACAAACAGACAAATAGAGAAACAAAAAAAAACTGGATTTATTCTATTTCTTTCTTTTAGTTTTTAGCACTTGTTTTCTATGTACAGACATTCGAACTCTACAGTTTTATTATATGTATAGATTTGCGTTAATAAGTCATTAATTTTCGTACGTAATAAAATGCAATACATTTTAATAGAATTGTAATTTTTTGATAAAATTTCTACCTAATATCAATAAAGGAAATATATAAAATACTAAGACTATACGATAGTTATAATATTTACTTAATTAAAAAGGTAAGCCTGTATACTGGCTTACCTTTATACCTATATACAAAAAAATTCTAATCCTTCGTGTTTGCCTCGTTTTTAGCTAACTTAATCTATAGTAACATGTAGTGGTATACAGTAAGTGTCGTTTTGAAAATGTACAGGTACCTAGATAGCATGCAATGTTTGAATATTTTCAAATACAACCCATGGCACTCTTACTTTCTATTTGCAGCATAACTTCAGTAACTGGCTTATCCCATTTGACCTATATAGAGAGTACGCTACGTAACTTTAAACTGAATGTGGCTGGAAGTGTTTGAAAAAAGTTTAGAATCATTGCGTGTTTACTCAAATAATTTTAGTAACTATGTATGAACCAATTAAAAATGTTAATTTTATTTGTCAATATTTTCAAACTTAATAGAGAAACAGTTGTATAGAAATTACAGCGAATATCTTTCATGTATCCTTAGGATTGTCTTTTATAATCATAAGTTCTAAATCAGTGGCATTTTTAATAATTAAGAATACTTATCAATTATAAGCAGCCTTGATTATAGTTTAATCAACTTCCGTATAGCTTTGATATATGGAGTTTGAAGCCAAAAAAGCCTTCCCCAATTCTAACAAACACCTAAAAACCAAACTAACAAGTTTAGATAAACCGAAACTAAAAACGCCATGTTGGTGTGCTTTGATTTGTATGCCAGTCAATACAAATCAAAGCACACCGACTTTGAAAATATCTGATTAGGTATCTATTCTAAATGAAAACCCCCGTTTAGTTATTTTTTACTTTTCAGTGCCTGGAAGTCGGTTTTTATTTTATTTTTTAAAGTTTTTAAACTAATAATTTATCATTTTTTTCTGTACAAGTTGAGTACAAAATTCTTATCATAAAGCAAATAAATAGATACGGGTATATGTAAAAATATATTTATATGTATATATAGAAGAAGACAGTGGTAGTCCAGTGGTAAGGCGCTCGCTTGGGAAACCGACTGAAGCCGGTTCAAATCTCGGGACTCGCATCTCTGATATTTTCATGTGCGACTCATTTCCAACATGATTACCACTTGTCTTACGGTGAAGAAAAACATCATGAGAAAACCTGCATGTCTGAAAAAACCTAGCAAGTTTTCGAAAGACATGTACAATCCGCCAACCCGCATTTGGCCAGCGTAGTGGACTATGGCCTGATCCCCCTCGTATTAAAGGGAGGCCCGTACTCAGTAGTGGGACGTTAAAAAGGGCTGAATACGATAGAAGAAGAATTGAACATGGATGAACTGTATACAAATTTTTAATATTTTAATATATAAAATATATTCTGCTGCTAAAATAAATTATCACAACAAACTGCTTTTTAGCATTTCACGCCGTACTTGGAGGCAATGCCCGTATAAAATTACATTGAGCTTCACTGCAAAGAAACTGTGGAACGTCCCATCCTATTTCTATATCGCAAGGGAATTACCGTACATTTACAACTATATAAAATTAAACTCTATTCTTAAAAATATTTCCTAAATGGAGAAATGCTTTGAATTTTAAAACTACATACGTTGTAACATCAACTTTTCATCTCATAATCTACACGTATAATAAAATTCTAACTGAGTCGAATCTGTACATTAAATATTTTTTGGAAAATCTTATTGAAATAGTCATTATTATATATACAGAGGCCTAATCTATAGTTTTTAGATTTTTCATCTATTATTCTGTCTGTCTGTCTGGGAACGCATCAAACCACTGGACAGATTTTGACGAAATTTGGTACGGTGGTAGCTAGTTATACGGGTCAATGTATAGGATACTTTTTACTGCAGGAAAGTAACTCATCTCTCTGAAATCTACACTAACATTTAAACGTTCCTAGGGACGAACCCGAGCGGAGCAAGGGTAAGTCCCTAGTAGTGAACACAACTTTCAAAGGTTTGGGTAGAGTATTATAAAACTCCACATTTTTTCTGAATTTCAACTTGATCATTTTATAAAAATAATGCATAAAGTAATTATCCCATCTAACAATTTCTAATAGGTTGGGTCAAATCTAGCAAGTAACTTTGGAAGCAGTTCCCATTACGGCATTTGACAGAGATTTATATACTAATATGGTTTATTACAGTGTCCAAATATATCGCAAATAGCGGCTTTCGAGTTGCTCACTCAACAAATCTTTGGTTCTCAGACGGAAACACAAAATAATAGCTCGTTAGAACTTTTATAGTATACGTAATACGTACTTATATAAAATTGCAATTACGTAAATGTGTGAAGAAAACCAATAAAGATACCATTGAAATAAAAATATGATCAAACAAAAGTGGAATGGACAAAGGATTATGAGTAGGCTACTCCTCTATACGTGCGAAGCTGTACGTCTCGTGGATTTGCAACTCACAGTGTAGCACGCAGTGACACAATGCTGAGACATAACACAGCATTTTTATTTAGCTACTTTTTTTTGGACAATACTTTATTATCTATACATATAATACAATTCCATCTGAGTCAAATCTGTACATTAAATATTTTTTTGGAAAATCTTATTGAACTAGTCATTATTATCGATACAGAGGCCGAATCTATACTTTTTAGATTTTTTGTCCATCTGTCTGTCTGGCAACGCATCACGAGAAAACCATTGGACAGATTTCGATGAAATTTGTCAAGATGATAGCTGGTTATCCGGATCAACATATAGGATACATTTACTGAGGGAAAATATCTCATCTCTGACTTTATACTAAACGTTAAAGGGTAACTAGGGACGAACCCGAGCGGAGCCAGGATGAGTCGCTAGTTATTAATATAACACTTTATTGTAAAATAAAATGGTACATTTTAAAAGCAAAAAAAAAAATACAAGAAAATAGACGTGCAAAGGCGGTTTTTTACTATAGTATAGGCGATCTGTTCCAAGCAACCCATAGGATACAAAAAATAAAATTAAAGAGTGTACAATGTACATATACATTACTTTATCTCCATCATTACCTATTATCGACTTGCTGTGTAACCTGGTATTACTTGGGTATTATTGAATTGAGTATTTCTAACAGTAACCCTCTTTTCATTCAAGGATATTATACTAGAATTCTCCCAAGACTGCACAGATTTTGTGGACATTCATTGTGAGATGAAAGTCCCAATAAGTTTATAATTTTTACATAATTTGATTTTTTGATTTAAAACAGTTAGAGAGAGAGAAACAAGTAGTGGCAACTCAAAATTGACATATTTGGAACAACTAACTTTACCAATGTTTAACAGTAATTCGAAATAACAATATTAACAGATGAATAGGGGCTTTGAGGTATAGGTTAAATCTATACAGATATAAATAAAATTGTAGTGTCTGTTTGTAATGTCAAAATAACAGTTTTTTACTAATTGCATTTGAAATTATATACGGTACTAATAAGAAAAACACAATTTTTAAAATTTTATCTGTCTGTCTGTCTGTTTGTTCCGGTTAATCTTTGAAACGGCTGGACTATTTTGATAGGACTTTCACAGGCAGATAGCTGACGTTATAAGGAGACTACTTATAAAATTCTAACTGAGTCGAATCTGTTCATTAATTTTTGAAAAATCTTATTGAAATAGTCATTTTTATCGATACAAAGCCCAAAACTATAGTTTTTAGAATTTTTGTCTGTCTTTCTGTCTGCCTGGGAACACATCAGGATAAAACCACTGGACGGATTTTAATGAAATTGGGTATGATGATAGCTGGTTATCTGGGCCAACATATAGATAGATATCTTTGAGAAATCTATATAAAGCGTTAAAAAGTAAGTAGGGACGAACCCGAGCGGAGCGAGGGTGAGTCACTAGTCTGTCATTATAAATGTATAGTCAACTAGGATTCTTCCAAATGTCAGTCGGTTACAAAACAATTTAAATTCAATTCGATAAATAATATAATAGTTAGAATAATTATGATTGCTATATTGACTCTGAAAATGCAACAGTAGAATTCAATAACAATCACATCTTTATTAGTTAGCAATTATTGCTCAACTAACAAGAACATTTTTAATGAATTAAAAATCACATATATATTACCACCTACCCACCGTTGGGCACGGGCCTCCCATCAATACGAGGGGGGTCAGGCCATAGCCCACCACGCTGGCCAAGTGCGGGTTGGCGGACTTCACACGTCTTTCGAAAACTTGCTGGGTTCTCTCAGACATGCAGGTTTCCTCACGATGTTTTCCTTCACCGTAAGGCAAATGAAAATATCAGAGGTGCGAGACCCGGGATTTGAACCCGCTTCACTCGGTTTCCCAAGCGAGCGCGTTACCACTGGGCTGCCACTGCCTATCTGTAAATTACGTTAAGCTTAGCTTATTTAAGTACAACATACTTCTTTTCCAGTGGGTAAGTGCCCCATAACCTGTTCATATGCAAGTGGTATGCGTAAATGCATTTCCCAACGTTAAAAAAATAATAATAAAAATTTAAAAGTGTGTCTGTATGCAATTAACTCACGGTAGAAATGAAACTTCTTTGGCAAATATCGCAATTAAATTAAAACAAATCAATAATTAAATAAGGCATGTTAGGCATATTACAATTATATATTTATAGAATATCTTATACAGAAAGAATATATTATATACTTGTCAGACAATAACTACGGTTACCATGGCAACAATTAATCATAATAGCTTTTATTTAATTTATACACATTCATCCCACAGAAATGAATATTCATTTTTATAAGTAATAATTTTCGTTTTTTTTACCAAGTTTAAAAATTATTTTACATTTTATATTTTAACATATATTACTTAATAACATATCCAGTATTATTATTGACTTCCTGTATAATGTATGCTATCTCATTCTCTCGCCGGCTGTTTGTCTCTTTCTCGTGCCGCATTTCCATTTCACTGAGTTTCAAATCACAACGATTCTAACGAAATTTCACTTCAAAAAAGATCATAGTCAGCTCAAAGGAACAGCACAGACATTTTTTACAGTTACAAATGTTTAAAAAATACTATATTTTGTCTTTCAAATAGTTAGTCAAGTGCATATTTTTATTAAAAAAAAAAAAAACAGACAAACACAGTGTACAGAATTCACAGTTGGAATACACCGATCGATTGAGCCGCGTAATCAGAATGGGATCGAGGGCTTAGCGGCAAGTAAATACTATTTGTAATTGTACTGCAATAGCTTTTGTATTTGCTCTTCGATCCAGCTACGAGTTTAAGGTTTGGGATTTAACCGCTTTATCCGGAGCATTGTTTTTCTTGGACCGCCTGCACTCTAGATTGCTTCTTGGCTTCTGAAGTTGTAATTAACGGAAATTCTTTAGAGGAAATATTGTACAGACTACATAAATACAGCTTAAATCATTATTATGTATAGCTAGATGTTTTTAAAGCACTTCCACATAAATAAAACTCTAATTTTAATTTATTAAGGATATTAATGTTTGTGATTCTAATGAAAGTAAATGAGAGTCTTCAATATTTTGAGAGCTTTTCTTAAAATTGTTTATAACAGGCAATATTATAAGAGACGATACAGAGGATTAAAGGGCTTATTAAGAAATTAATAATAGGAGATTATTAGCAAGATTATTTAAACAATTAATATTTAATTTTAAAATTAACAGCTGTGAGTCAAGTTAATTTGAAGTGAAGAACAAATATTCTAAAGATTTTGCTGTTCGATCGTATAAATCTCCAGAACAGACTTATTTTACTTGTACTGTAGTACATAATATTATCTATCATATTGATAACTTAATTGGCAAACCAGCTAACTCCATATGAGCAAAGTTTTCAGGCACTTAAAACTTTATAATATTTTTTGTACACTACTTAGTAAAAATCTAAAATACCGTTGGTAGATAATATCGTAAGCTGTTATTTTTGATATTGTAAAATCCTACTAAAATAACCCTACTGAATTACTGTTGTGTACAATCTAAACCAAAAAATATTTTTTGACGAAATGTGGTATTATCTGGTTTGCCAATTCGTACTAAGTCGTTGCAAGTATCGATATGGCATAGTACGGTATGTGTCAGTCAAGAACCGATTGAACAAAACTTACAATTTGCAACTAAAACTAAAAATACCGCAAGTATTGTGGACTGTATGTTGGTTTCTGAATAAAACACTTGAGATTTAATTTTCTTAATTTTATTTTCCTTACTAACACTGGATACTGCACACTGAGCACTCGAATGAACACACACCATAAAAGATAAAAACCCTTATATTTATACAATTTTCACACGCGCAATCTACATACTACTGAATGAGCAATATGAGCAATGTGTAAATCAATTTGATTTGGATGAGTTATACAATTATTGCGTCGTAGCTAAATCTAATACGTATAAGTTCGTACGTGTACGTACACGTAGTTCACGCGTTCATATTTAAGGCAAGAGGGGCGTGACTTAAACTAGATTTTCCGACGGGGCTCGTCGGGGCTCGTCGTCCATAACAGCAAGTGTTTCCATTTTGAAATAATATGACTCCTATAGGAACGGCGATAGAAGAGTTTCATCTAGTAAATTCAATGGAAGTTATCTCAATATGAGTGAGTACTTAAAATACGGTCAAATACGCTAGAGCAGCGGTCGGCAACCCGCGACCCGCGGGCCGGATTCGGCCCGTGACTGTTTTATAAAAAAAACTTTTTATGCTTTTTAAGTATTTTGAATTTGTAATTACCGAAAAAATGAATATTATGTTTCTCGTCTCACAGATAAGCATTTAAGACTCATTTTAGGAATTGTCATATTCAATGTTGTAGTTGACATATTTTGTGGTATATGCTTTTTTTTTTTGCTCTCACAAGTGCGGCCCGCCTTTACTAGGTAGGTATAGCCTAGCCACCTTGTGGCCCCTGCCTGCTGAAAGGTTGCCGACCGCTGCGCTAGAGGAAAGAGATGTCCTAAAGCATACTTATATCTTGCGTATATCTCACAATTCAATAGCGTAAAGATGTATGTATGTCATTTATCTATACATATAATAAAATTCTGGGTGGGTCGCGTCTGTACATTAAAATTTTTTGGAAAATCTTATTGAAATAGTCATTATTATCGAAATAGACGTCGAATCTATAGTTTTTAGAATTTTTATCTGTCTGTCTATGACCGCATCATGAAAAAACCACTGGACAGATTTTGATGAAATCTGTTATGATGATAGCTGGTTACCCGGGTCAATATGACATACTTTTTACTGCGTGAAAATATCTCATCTCTGAGAAATTTATACTAAACATAGTATATGTAATTTTGATATCTCGTTGATTTGTAACAAATTAATGTAAAAACTTTTTACAACTGACAGTATTTTGATTTTCACGCCTTACTTAACAAGTTTAACAAACACGATTAATTACATGGCTCAATAAATTTGATTTTCCAGTCGCCACATTTTATATGGAAAAGCTTTTTATGCATCAACTTAATCCCAAATATATTTTACGTAATCTCATTAGGTCGTGGCCGCTGGTTAATGTCAAGGCATTATTATTTTCAGGTTGACAGTTAATTTGATGTGGTATTCGCTGTAGTTAAAAGTTAACACAATAAATATTGTAGTACAATTAATTTTTCTTATTTCAAATTAAGCTATCTTTTTGGAAGATAGAGAGATCTCTCTCATAATCTTGATTTGTAAAAATTATTCAAAATCAAAACCAAAACTCAGAATAAAAAAGGGGTATTTAAAATTGCTTATATTCGCGTAAATCTAAGAAAGTATTATATTTTTTATGGCAAAGTTTTTTGACAGCACCATCTATAAATGCGAAATTAATGCGTTATTCAAATAATATGAAAATTAAACTTTTTATTATTACCAAAGTAATACCTAACTTGGCTAAAAAGTCTTATAATATGCTAATCAGGGCACGCTTCTATATGTGCAAAGTTTTGCTCAACGATGTATGAGTAATTGAAATCAAGAATTAAATTTTCTTCTAAAACGTTTGATTTACAATATCAATAGAACATTATTTTTGAGAATATGATAATAGATCAGGGCTGATGCCTTTGAAAATAGTAAAAAGTGAAAAAGAATAATAGCAGAATGAAACCCATTGGAAAAGGAAGAGAATATAACAAAAAATAAATGAAAAATAATTTACTGGCGATCTGAGGTCGGGAAGTGGAAGGGGAGGGGAGGTTTTAAGGGTAAAAAACGGTTTATCTCGATTTCCGGCAAAACTACAAGTCCTATGGAAAAAAGTTAAATAGCAAAATTGTAGGGAATAAAAAAGATTTACAACTTTTTATTTACACTTTTTTCACATAACCTCAAAATTTATGGAAAAAATTCAAATAACCAATTGGTTTTTTATTTTTATCTTTTACAAAAACAAAATTTTTCTCACTAAATTTGGTGCAAACTTACCTTTTTATGTCCCAAATATACTGTATTTTTTTTATTTAAAATATTTATTTTTACACCTTATTTTGTTTTAATATCGAAAAAACACCCTAATTTTACTATTTAAAACACTTTTCTTCCATGTCTTATGCTTTTGTTCCACGATGTTAGAGTCGATATGTATAATTTGTAAGATTTCATCGTTTTCTTTAATTCTAAGACACAATGTTTGTTCGAGAGATTTTACCCTTACCATACACCCTATCGATTAATTCGATAAAATAGTGACGCTGTCCTTTTTTGCATTTTTATTTTGTTCGATTCCCGGTTCAGGTAAGCTTTTTTTAAAAAAAAATAAATGCAGTTATTATTATTTTTAAAAATAAAGAAATGTTTCCTTTGAGTAAATCTTGATAACTTCAATATTTAAGGTACTTTTCTTCCATGTCCCATCGATTTGTTCCACCCTGTATAAATACTTTCTTTAATTTAAGCAAATACTTGATATTTTAAATTAAATTATGTTTTCGAATTTTTTCGCGGATATATTTTGATTTTTGGTTCCCTACGCTTTGAATACTTTACAACTATTATGGACACGGGAAAAACTAAGGTTTTTGATGTCTTTTTCGTAACAATGATTGCTGTAAAGTTTTATTTATAATATTATAATGATCGTGGTGCACGTGTTGCTTGGGTAATACGTGGTATTTATTACATATAGCAATGTAAACAGTCGGCTGTTGCTAAAAATAGTCGTGGTTATGGTCGTCTCCTACGCAAGCGGTGTTATGCCACATGAGTAAATATCTCTACAGAGGTAAAGCTTCTTACATCCGCGCAACGATAGGTAAACTACTACATAAGGCGGCAGTATGTGCGTTTTCTTTTGAGCGTGCTGCGTCCGAGCTAAGAGTGTCAACGCTCAAACCGTAAACAACCAGTTTTGTTAACGGTTTCGTAAGCTATCATACCTACATACAACACTGTGTTACCTGCCTCGGTGGTGTAGTAGCTAGCATGTATGGCTGCACATCCAGAGGTTCTGGGTTCGAGTTTCGGGTCGGGCCAAGTTTAGTTATTGAGTCTTTCTGTTTAGTAGGCCTCATTAATAGCCCGAAGTTAGGAAGTTGGCGGTGTTTCACCCCAGTGCCCCGAAGAGCAAGTAAAGTCGTCGACCCTACGCCTTAACTCGTCAGATCATGTCGAGTAGTCGTCCCACTGCAGTATGAGAGTAACAGGAATAGAGAGTGCACTTGTGTCTGCGTGTACACTTATGCACTAAAATATCTCCTGCGCAGATGACTAGTCTCAATGAAATTGGTCGCCGTGGCCGAAATCGGTCAGAAACACATTATTATTATTATTATATTATATTATCTAGTTTAGTTTATCGTTGTACGATTGTATTTAACTTAATCCCTTAATGATGCCTTGTATAAAATCTGTCATTGCATACATAAACTGATGTTAGTTAAAAACTTAACTATTTAATGAAATGAAAACGTAGAACAACTAATATAGCTAGGAAGTCTCAAGGAGCTGCATTCACTAACTACTTAGCAATATTAATCGCTCAGACGCCGCACAAAGGCATCTTAGTTCTCGCCACAGTAAGACCTTCTATGAAACGTGAGGCGTCTAATCTACACCAGTACTATCAATCCTCGATATTTTAAGTGGAAAATTTGTATCCTATCAAATATTATTATTTAATAGCTTTTTATTTTTCTTTTTGATTAGGCTCACTATTCTATGTAGTCTGACTCGCACTGGAGTGTTTTGTAGCATGAAACATTTAAAATGTTATGTTTTAATATACGTTATTTTGTTGCAATAGAAGAAAAAGAGCAAAAGAAAAATAAGTTATTTAAAAATATATATTATTCATTTTATCACTTGTGATAAAATGTTTTTAATGGTACTTCTATGAACAACCAAAATTATTTTTGAGGTGAATACGTGGTACCGAAAATACCGCATATGTCAAAACTACTCAAGGAATCTTTTTCAAAATATGAGAATTTTCTTTTTAAAAATTTTGAAAGCTCTACTTTCCCATTTTTTTTTATTTTCTTTGGACTTTCATATATGGAATGCATCTCCTATTTTTCGTAATTTGTCTGCAGAATTGCCTAACGGTTCACATGAGACGCCTATTAAACGAATATCAATTATTATATGAAATTATTTCTGCGTGACTTGGCAAAATTAATATGTGCTCAAATGGCACGCTTTGAAGCCATTAATAACAAAATTGAATTGAATTGACGATACTATGAGAGTTCCATTTTCGCCTATTTTTATAACTTTTTACGCCTTACATAACTAATGATATATAAAAATGAAGGCACTTCTATTTGGCCGTACTAAATTTTATTTATACTGAGACGAAAATCAGTGCAACCAAAAAATAATAATAACCTAACATGAAAATCTAACCTGCGACGTAAGGCACAATAGATAAAACTATATGGCGTTATTTATTTAGCAGCAAAATTAAATAACATAACATTGGTAGGGGTTTTATTACATTTAACTCGACACCAAAAACCTTGTTAACGCTGCATATTTCTTCCTTTACTTTTACATGCATTAGTATACGCCAAGGTTGAGTTTACTTTTATAGTACTATATAGGTCCATTATTTGTTATTTTATCAATTATATTTTACCTAACTGGTACATCAATTTCAAAACGAATTTCAAAGCGATAAATAATATTGCTCTTATAATATGAAGGGTTCAGATAAAGAGCAGGAAATGTTACAATTTTTGTTTTTCTGCCACCTAAATGTTGTTCTTTGCATGTGGGTACAGGTTCATATGTTATTCTTATTTATAGGGCCCCAGCCCTTGAAACCTGTTTATAAACAAATCTTCATAGATGAAAATCGCAATAAATTTTTCGAAAATATACGCGATATTTTCAAAAAAAAAAATTGAATCAATTATCATTTTTTTTATTTAGTCAAAACTTGATATATCTAATATCCTAATATCAGTATCCCACGAGAGCTACTTAAAATACCATTGTAAAAAATAAGGTAAGTTAGTCTGCGACCCATAATAATGTCTCTGTGCAGGTGATATTATAGTGCAGCGCGTGTGCGCGCAGACACAAGTGCACTCTCTATTCCTGTCACTCTCATACTCCGGTGGGACGACTATTCGACACGACCGGTGAGAGTTAAGGCACAGGACCGATGCCTTTACGTTCTCCGATGCGCGGGGGTGAAACACCGCCAACTTCCCAACTCCAGGCTGTTACTGAGGCTTACTATACAGAAAGACTCAATAACTTAACTTGGCCTGACCCGGAATTCGAACCCAGGACCTCCGGATGTGCAGCCGTACATGTTAGCTATTACACTACCGAGGCGGTCGATTGTGATTCATAAACTGTATGTCGATAGAAGGATAAACTAACAAGCTCATTTTCGCTGTTATAAATTAGATAGATAAAATACACATATCATAATTAATAATACAAGCTTTTCGCAAGTTATTTTTCTGCGAAATAAGTTTAATTATGGTATATATGCAGTACGTTGACGTTATTATAATTGACACGTCACTGTTACTTTTAACGTTCCTTGTTAAAATTAATTAAAAAATGTACTCGTGCGCTTATAATAAATATATGTATATTGTACATTGTTATGTACATTGTACATATTTATTATGTATATGAATTAATTAACCACAGAATCAATATTTTTAAAATACTTAAAGGACTCGGTTAATTTTGGTTTAAAATTATAGTTAAAATTATGTTTAACATCTTTTAAATAATATACTAAATGAACTAAATAAGTTGTTTTAATTCAGAATTCCACTCTATGCATTTTCAAAAACTCAAGTATATATGTATATATCTATTTTTTCATTTAATTAGATTCAAAAGTGATAATAATAACATTAATACATTTTTTTTATTAAAAAAGCTTGATGTGTATTTTACGTATATGGGAAAGGTGCCATGAATGGGACAATGTGTAAGAAGCAATGAATGAGGTATAATAAAAAATCTTTTGTATATTATAACGTAACTTTATCTATTCATCTTTCAAAATATAAACCCAAAACAATATCTTTTCGAAACATTGTAGACTAAGTCAAATTTAAAAATTCTTAATATACGTCCTATTCATGACGACGTGGTCTAGAATGGGACATTTGTTCATAAAAGGGACATATTATAAACAAGTTCTTAGCAATTATTATAGAAGCTCTTATGTTTTTTAATCGTTTATTAATACACCTCCAATAAATAATATATGTATAATATACCATACTTAATTATTATCTGGCCGATGCGTTTAAATGTTGGGAAATGCATTTATGTATACCACCTGCATACATACAGGTAGTTATGTGGGACTCATCGACTAGAGAAGCCAGTACTAAAAGCCAACAGAACCTCCCCGGTCCTATTAGGGTGTTTAAGTCCTGCCTCAACTACTACTTATTCATCCATTTCAAGGCCTATTTAGTTGTCCCTTTCAAAACTTTCATACTATTTTAAAAATATCCTCACATCAAAAAGATTTTCGAATAACTTTGTATCATTGTTCATTCACCTTTTAAGTAGTTAAACCAATGGTCAGTTAGCGGTACAATAACTATCAAATATTATTTAAATAATCTAATAAATAAAGTTCATAAGCAACAAATAAAATACTTTTACTCACGAAATAATTAAACCACGCTTCACCATTTTCTTTGTTTTGAAACCAAATGATAGTTACGTTAATCAGTAACAATTTACTGAGTAAATGTTGTAAGAACGTAGAAAACAAAAATCTACTACTTGGTTCCTAGCGCCGTAAATTTAATTTGTCTCATTTTGAACTCGTCCCTTCCATAGCACTTTTCCCCTAAAACACTTGCTCTTTCAATTATCTTCAAACTGTCTAATTTAATTTTTTTTTTACTTAACATTAACTCTAAACAATTATTAATTTCAAGATATGAAATATATTTTTTTGTTTCCTGCTACCTAAACAGGAGTAAACTCCTAAAATTCATATTTAATTTTAATCGAAAACAAATTAGAATCTCTTCGAAAAATAGGGCTTACGTAAATACAAATTGCGTACCAAAATTAGAAATCCGCGAATATTTACCCCAATATTTAATACATTTTGTTGTACCATTTCTTCTTTCGTAATGCTATTTTGACAATTTATTCCTTCCCGTTTCCCTTTTTCAATGAAGCTTATTTACTGTAAATTTCTTTTTAATAATTGTAAGATTAGTTTAGAATTTGAAAGGAAGAAAAAGATTGACGATACTGTATAAATTATTTATTGTAAAATTACACTTTTTTTTTTGTATGCTCATCATCATCATCTTCCTGCCCATTTTCCAATTACCTACTTGAGGTCGGCGTAGTACGAGTACATCTTCCATACTGCTCATATAACTCGGCAAAAGTTTCACGACCGGCCGACTACTTTGCTTTTTTGTATACTATATTATAAATTTTTCATATCCTAGATTTTGTAGTAAGGTGATAAAAATATACGTTTGGATAGCGGAAATAGAGTTAGATTCAAACGGAAGTTGTGAAGACTATCTAAGATTGCCTTATGGAGATTGAAAAGGGCTATTTTTATTTATTTAAAAATAGCATAATTTCGAACTTCATCTACATAGCTTTTGAATAACTAGTATTCTTAATACTTTAAGAATAAGTAGTATTCTTAATACTTATTTTTCGATTTATATGAAATCGTGCAAAATAGTACGTTAAAGCTGTATGTACATAAGTATCTACAAGACTCGTGATTTATTTAAGGCACACTATTTGTTTCTCATAGATAGTTTAAGGTCCATAGATTGGCACTCACTCGGAAACGTTAGGTTGGGGCTCATTAGCGTCCGGCAGTTCAGTCGGGCGCGAAGCTAAGAAACGAACAGTGGGGTGGCCCACTTCGGTGCGCGGTGTACTATGCGGGTTGCTCCTCTCTCTCTCGATCTCTCTGTGGAGCAACCCCATAGTTGCTGTGGTCTGTTTCGACAAACCTAGCGTCGGGACGTCGTAGTTGAGTGCATTAAGACGGGGGAGGTTTTGTTGGGTTTTAGTGGTAGTACTGGCTTTTCTAGCTGGCGCGCCTCACATTACCACCTGTACGTCTACAGGTGGTATGCGTAAATGCATTTCCCAACATTAAAAAAAAATAACCAGCTATCATCATACCAAATTTCATCAAAATCTGTCCAGCGGTTTTCTCGTGATGCGATTCCAGACAGATAGACAGAAAGACAGGTAGACCGACAGACAATAATTCTAAAAACTATAGATTCAACCTTTGTGTCGATAATAATGATTATTTCAATAATATTTATCAAAAAATATTTAATGTACAGATTCGACTGAGAATTTTATTATATGTACCTATAGAAGATATAGAATTAAAATGGTACTGAAGTAATCAAAATCGTATACCTATGAGTACTAGTATCTGTACATAAAATAGTTTATTTATAAAATATATAGAGATTTTCTCTCGTCCATGCGAAACACATTTTGCTTAATTGAAAAATGCATAATTGCATGTGTCGATGAAAAAAATATACACATTTTTGTTAGCTATAGTATATTCAATATGCCAACAGTAAATTACTATATTTTTACCCGACTGCGCCATGCAACGGAGAGTAATATGTTTATCAGTCTATGTATATATGTATGTATGTTTGTTTCTATGTGGCGTTACTATATTCCTTCGTCAACTTGTTTTCATATCTTTAGTTAGCTTTTATGCCGTCAGGTTTTTTTTTTTATTATAATAGTATTTTTTATCAACTTTCGCTTTTAAAACATGATATCAAATATAAAATAAAAAATTCGACAAGTGAGAGGCTAACTCCTAAGATTCCATAGCCTGAAACATTTTTACATATTTTAACATACGTAATTTACTTTAATTTTAATACAATATTTACCAAGCTACAATATTCTAATAGAGCCCACGTTTTAGTTCGTTAGCAAATTCTTCTAATATAATAAGTCTTTCAAAAAGAAATAGAAAAGAACAGTTGTTATTTCTTTTTATAATGTGGTAGCCATTTTGCATACAGGTAAGTGTAACTTATAATATGCAATTAAATAAGGTTTACCCTAGATATCTATACTTATATTATAAATGCAAAAGTTTGTAAGGATGTATGGACGTCTGGATGTATAGATGTATGGATGTTTGTTACTCTTTTACGTAAGAATAAAACTGAATGGATCTTAATAAAAGTTTACAATAATAAAGCTCATACATCAGAATAACGCATAGGCTTCTTTTTATCTCGGAAAAATGTACGGTTCCCGTGGGACAGATTTGTTTTTGTTTTTCTAAATTCAAACCCAAGCGAAGCGAGGGTGAGCCTCTAGTTTATAATAAAAGAATAATAAAGCTTACTAGATAAAATTGTTTATAATTGTACTTCAAAATAATGAATTCGCTTTAATTGCAAGTGATTACTTAATAATGATTAGAATTTACAAAACCACAAACCAAAACGCAATGTGATAATGAGTTTTAACAATTTAAATAAAACTTTCTTTTCGGATTTTTTCGCAGATTCATTTTGAATTTTGGTTCCCGACGTTTCGAATACTTTACAGCAATCACGGTCACAAGAGATACTAAAGTTTTAGATGTCTTAAAGGTTTTAGACAATTCCGCAAAAATTCCGAAAAATAGTTTTATTTAAAATGTCAAATATTCACGTAAATCTAAGAAAGTATTAGGTGACTTTAACAATTTTTTTGGGGCCAGGAACATTCGCGGCCGTAGGCAGGAGAACCAAAGTTTTATCACAATCGGATAAATGGTTAGGGAACTCATAGAAGACAAACATACAAAGAAACATTCAAACATTCATTTTCATTTATATAGATAGTTGACAACTGTTCCTGAATCTATATAATTAATGAAATAACAAAGCGAAATCTGTACATGAAATATTTTTAAAAAACAATGATTGGTTGATTTTATGCTCAAAATATGGACTCCACAAAATAGTAATTCAAATTTTATTTCTTTGTCTGCATGTCTGTATAATATTTTCTTTATCTTTAGTAATTTTTATCTTTTTATAACGCACCTAGGGACTTCTAAAAAGTCATTAGTAATAAATAGAAATAAAAAAAAAACATTACTTTATTAAAATGCCATGTTTGTTACTTAAATATATACCTATAAAGACGATTGTCATGGCGCAATGCGGTAGTACGTGTCTGGCTCACGCTGTCTGCTACGCCACAGGTCGGGAGTTCAAATCACACACGAGAAAGTTTTCATTGAGAACTAGACTAGTAAACTTCATCCACGTACTTTATCGATAAAAATACACTGTTCTTAATACTTCCTTAGATTTACGTGAATATTTGACATCCATACATATAATAAAATTGTAACTAAGCTATTACTTTCAATTTTTTGGTGACCCATTGATAAAAATAAATACCTACATTGATAAAAACACTTTTTAATATAAAACACATTAAAAACATACAAATCAACACAAAAGAAACTACATAAGCTTAGCCGTACTCTAAAGCTAGAATTAATTTAAAAGACTGATACTTTGACATAAATCTATACATACCTATATTGATGATAGCTGGTTATCCGGGTCAACATATAGGATACTTTTTATTGCGGGAAAATATCTCATCTCTGAGCTAAACGTTAAAACGTAACTAGGGACGAACCCGAGCGGAGCGAGGGTGAGTTGCTAGTTATATTATTAAGCCACAGTATGTGAGACCTTAAGCGTAGTTAGTTTGAAACTTAAAGTAAATACTAAGATCTAATAAACAAGTGTAGTCAGGTGGTATTAATGCGTCCTCTAATCAAACTCTATCCGTTTATTAATTATATAACATGACGTCGACAAATCTAAGATATATAAGATCCTCCTCTAATGATCACTGTATTTATTGCATACTGAATACTTTATTAGTAACATTTATCTCATATTTGTTACTCTGGGTTTATCCCTAGGTACATTTTACCGATTAGTATAAAACAGATAGTCTATATATTTGTATATATATACCTAGGTATGATGAGTTTCATATCCCTTGAATGCTTGAAAAATGATTGATTCTCGACGTAAAGATTCATCGCTCTTTTCACTCCCATAAGGGATGATTTCTGGGACAAGAATCATCCGATGTCCTTCCCAAAGTCTCAAACTATCTTCATACCAAATTTCATCTCAATCGCTGAACCGAATTTTTAGTTTACCCATTTCAAACAAACGTACAAACATACAAAAAGTACTTTTTCTCTCTTTATAATATTATAGTATACCTAGATATAGATAACGATAGTATAAACATTTATCATATTTATATTTGGTTCTAGCAACTCACCTTCACTCTTCTCGGATTCGCCTCTAGAGAAACAAAAATAAATAAAAATAGACAAAAAATTGCCTATGTATTATTTTGATGTATGAGCTAATAATTGTAAAGTTTCATTAAAATCCATTTAGTAATTGCGTGAAAGAGTAACAAACATCTATACATTTACACATCCAGACATCCATACATCCTTAGTCCTTACAAACTTTCGTATTTATAGTATAAGTAGGATTATATAGAAAAAGACTTGATTTACGAAAAAAATTGTTAATATCGATTACGTCTTGAGAATAGCTTAGCTATATGTAGATTTTAGATAGCACTTAAATAATTATGATTTTGAAGAAGTGAAAAAACACGTTTTCGACTAACTTAGAGTAAGTAAGTCATTGGTCAAAATATGTAATGTAGCGAAAGTATGAAGGTTTTATTGATAGGCGAGTTTTACAATGCTCCTCCTGGCTTAATCATCATGTCACTTCCATGGTATCAAACTTACAACCAACAAACAAAATAAATTTTCACATTGATACCAATATATGAATCATACATATTAGAATTGATTACAAGGCTTGATAGCGTAGTTAGTTATTTACAAGGGTAGATAATAAAAGCGTGTTAAAATAGCAATAACATAACGTGAATGGCGTGTATTTTTGCCATACCTACTTCCAATTTTGCTGATGTTTTTTGCCTTTAATAATAAATAACTCGTATCATAAATTAAAACTTTCCACATTTATACTTGGGATCGTCATTAATTAGAAAAGCCAATACTGTCGGAAGAAAACCGCCAACTTTCAACGCTTAACCTTAAATTAGAGCAGATTGTGCTGACATTTGTATGTTTCGTTTGGTTTAGGCCTGGTGTACATATTTAATTTTTATTTCTTTATTTTCCATCTACAATGTGTACATACTTTATTACGTTCTTCCATTATCGTATATATTGGTATGAGAGGCAATCTAAATATTATTCCTTATAGTAACCAAGTGTGTAAAAATATCTGGATTTTAAGAAGATAATAAGAATGGATAGATAATTAAGATAATTAAGAATTATTTTTTAACCTTTATAAATATCAAATGGAAATGCATTCGCCCCAGTAATAAGCAGTGGTAGGCCAGTGGTAACGTGCTCGCTTAGGAAACCGAGGGTACCGGGTTCAAATCCCGAGTCTCGCACCTCTGATATTTACATGTGCGTATCATTTCTAACATGATTACCACTTGCCTTAAGGTGAAGAAAAACATCGTGAGGAAACCTGCATGTCTGAGAAAACCTAACAAGTTTTCGAAAGACATGGAAGTCCGCCAATCTGCACTTGGCCAGTGTGGTGGACTATGGCCTGATTCCCCTCGTATTGAAGGGAGGCCCATGCCCAGCAGTGGGACGTTAAAAAGGGCTGAATACATACATACAATGCATTCGACCCGATACCATGACAGCTGGTCTAACGAGGCAAACCACAACAACCAGGGGGTTGCTCCCACGGGCCATTCTGCTATCGAGAAGTACCAGGAGCAACCCGCATGGTACACAACCCATTTAGATGGGCCGCCTACCATGTGCATTTCTGCTCTTCCCGCCATGCTGGATTGCCGGACACTAATGAACCTAGCTCATGAGTACTATGGGGGGACCTAGATAAGTACCCAAGTGAACCAAGAGTAAGTCACTACATAGATCATATATAATAGTCACTGGTTGTAAATAAAAATGTATGTATTTAAGTATTTGAAACATTTACACAAACATTATTTGTCTTTTCGAAGTAACTTCTCTATAAATTAGTAGTTCTGACTGAGAAAGGAAGTGTAAACACTGTAAATTTCGAATCAAAAAAAATTATGCTTTAAACCTAAAACGACATTTTAGGCCCAAGTTAAGCTAAATGAACATAAATAGCATTACATCTCTCCTAAAACTGCATACATTCATATGTCTGAGTCCTTACAAAACTAGCATGAATTGGTTAAGGCTGAAGCTATGGTATAAAGCTATAAAATATTTTCAACGTTAATAGCCGATGTGGCGCAGTACATGTCTGCTTGGCATTTCCTATAATTCTGGATGTTATACGTTCAATCCTTTATGGAACAAAACTTACTAATAACGTCTTCTTCCTTGATTTTTAGTCACTACAGCTGGTTTTCCTTAGCTTAGTTATCTGTCCGAGATATATTTAAAGTATACAAGTGTATTAATGAGCATACTACTTCATGCGGGTGCGTTTCAGGCTTCCTAATAGTAGGCTATGTGTTACTTCAGGCCATCGTCTATTTGTGTATTATTTATCTAAACCTTCCAGCCGTTTCAGCCCAAACAAACACACATACATATTTATGTATTTAATAATAATAATAATCCGATGATACTATGTATGTATAGTCTTGGATTTTGTTTTTTTTTTCGTGGTCCCAGATATATTTATTATGTATATGTGATTTTTTAAAGATATAAGACAAATAAATACATATACTTATCGGAAAACAAGCATAGTGTGAAATCTTTTTTTTCCTTTCGCTGTTATTTTTAAAACTCGTAACAGAAATAGTATAAAGATTATATAGGGAAATAATATATTTTACTTTGAAACTAAATCTAAGAAAGCTCAAGTCTAGCTGTAGCTGGACGTCTATTATCATTTACGTAGTCTATTTTCATTTATGTCAAGATAAAAGCAGCATCGTATATGTATACGTACAGCATTATAACTAATATTTTAATATTTTAAAAAATATCGCGTGTATTCGAACGCATATCTTAACTCCATTTCGGTCTCTGCGACACTCATAGCCGCTAACGAGTCTCACATTGAGACGTATTCAAATTAAGCCTTTGGCGGTTTTTTCGTCGTTATTTGGGACGTTACGCGGTGCGCATTATAACGTCGAATAGAATTTTAGGCGCTAAATAAAAATTTTGTGCAGCTCTTACCTTGTATCATTATTAAAGTTTATTATGTAAAATATGAAAACTTTTTCGGGATTCAAACTTAACCTAAAATATTAAATTAAAAATATATAAAATGTCAAAATTATAAAAATCCACATCGAATAAGTGTACAACTAAAAGATAACCCACAAAAACGAAATGAATCCTTTAAATTTCTAATTAGTATTCAGAACATAAAATATTTAGAATTACATGACAAAGTCTAACAATAACCGAATCTGAATATATTTTTAGACTGTACTTATTTATTATTTATTCGGGCTAACGGTAACGAGTAGAAATGTTATTATTTATTTAAAAATTAAAAGCAGTTTAGAATATGAGTGGTTGAATAAGTACTAATATTTTATATTTTATTCATCGCCAAAATCAAACTGATAAGTTAAAACTTATTAAATAATTATTTTTTCATACTTCATAAATATTAATTGATCATTCGAAAGATATTAAGCCTACATATACATATACTATACTAGCGTTTTCCCGCAGCTCCATCCGCGTACTTCAATTACATACCTACTATATCTGTATAAATTATAGACCATATTGTGTTATTCTAATATATAAACTGTATTATTGTAAAGTTTCATCAAAATTCGTTCAGTAGTTTCTTTGTAAAAGAGTTTACTTCCACACATTATCACAAACTATGGCGCTCATTATACCTATTAGTCTTGTAAAGTAACATCAAAATCTGTTGAGTAGTTTTACGTGAAAGAGTATCAAACATACTTTCATATATCCTTACAAACTATACCGCTTGTAATATAAGTAGGATTTAATACTATATATTTATAAATTATAGCCTACTAGCGACTCACGCTCGCTTCGCTTGCGTTCGTCCCTAGGTATGGACGTTTTCACGGTTAGTATAGAATAAACTATATATATGTCCATACATAGGTATAGAAAAGTAAGTAGCTACTTTAAATATTAAAATATATACTCGTATATCCCTTACTTGAGAAATGATTCTCCATACAAACTATCTTTGCCTATGTCACCCCCTTAAGGGATAATTTCCAGGATAAAAACTATCCTATGTCCATCCCAGGGTTTCAAACTATTTCTATACCAAATATTATCTAAATCGGTTCAGCGGATTAAGCGTGAAAAAGTAAGAGACAGACACACAGACAGAGTTACTTTCGCATTTATAATATTAGTATAGATAGATAGTGTACATAATTTTAGACTTAGGTAAGTAAAAATTAACTGACGCTATGGATACTGACTTATATGCCTTAGTTACGAGTTCGTTTCCCATTTCGGCCATAAATACTAAATGACCATTTTAATTTAGCACATTTTTTATTTACTAACATAAAGCCGCGTGTCTAGTAGCGATTTTTGTCTTGAACAGATCGATACGAGACTCTACTTGTAATTTCCTGCGTAGTAACGTGTAACATGTAACGTGTTTAGATCATCAATAGCATCATCAAAGTGGAAATCAGAATGCAAGGCTATCATGTTAACTATTTAGAAGTATGTAACTTGATATCTATTAACCCAAAGATGCAACATTGATAAGTTTCTAGTGCATTGGCGCGTTGTAGGATCGCTTGCGCCACTATATCACTCCTAAATAATTAGTACCTGGGCGACCGAGCTTTGCTCGGAGTTCTTTTTTTTTTATATCGTATTTTTTAGAGTAAAAAAAAACTAAAATTATGAATAAATACAAAAAAAACTTTAAAAAATTTAAATTCAGTCGAGATTCGAACTCGAACTTGCTCTTTGGTCGGTTGACCACGATGCTTATGCTGGAATGTAAGAAATTATCGACCATATTCTGCGTGGAATAATGCGAAAGAAAACAGCATGAAAACTCGAAAACACGCGTATTCCCAGACATAACACTAATCTAGATCGATTTTTCGCCCCCGAAAACCCCCACATACTAAATTTCTGTGAAATCGTTAGAGCCGTTTCCGAGATCGCTGGTATAAGTAAATAAATATACAAGAATTGCTCGTTTAAATATATTAGATAGATATACTCAATCAAACCCTAAACTACAACCACCCATGTTTCTGAACGGGCTTTATTAAGTTTTTTTAATGCATATAATATACATGAAATCAACATCCTACGTCATATTTTAAACTGACTTTGAAAAGTGAACCCGGATGTATAATTTTTATGCGATATTTTCGACAATTATAAACTGATTCGAATAATTATAATTTCTTTAATGAGTAGATAATAGTGGTCTTATACGAATAAAAAGGTTACATATAGAGGGGAAATATTTATTGTATTCAGCCCTTTTTAACTGGGAACGGGCCTCCCTTCAATACGAGGAGAATCAGGCCATAGTCCACCACGCTGGTCAAGGATTGGCGGAATTCACATGTCTTTGGAAAACTTGCTGGGTTTTCTCAGACATGCAGGTTTCCTCACGATGTTTTCCTTCACCGTAAGGCAAGTGGTAATCATGTTAGAAATGATTCGCACATGAAAATATCAGAGGTGCGAGACCCGGGATTTGAACCCGCTTCGCTCGGTTTCCCAAGCGAGCGCGTTACCACTGGGCTACCACTGCCAATTTATTACCAAATAAATTACCTAAAACACAATATTATTACATTAAACACATTTCATTTGCCTAAGTAAAGAATACTCTGAACGGCAACACATGCGAATGATAAAATAAACATACCATGTCTGGAAAGGAATCACTTGTAAATACCGTCTCATTAATATTAAACTTGTGTGTTTTATTTATTTAAGTGTTGGAACGCTTTTAGTGCCAGTGTTATGTTATTTAGATAATTTGCCATTTAATTATGCAATTATATATCTCACGGAAACCGTATATTTTTCCGAAATAAAAAGTAGCCTATTTGTTTTTCTGATGTGTTAACTATATTATTGTAAAGTTTCATTAAAATCCAATCAGTAGTTTTTGTGTACTAAGCTGTAATAAGTTACTTTTTAAAGTTTTTTACTATCCCGCGGGAACTCTTTAATTTTCCGGGATGAAAAGTATCTAAAATGTTGATCGGGGATATAAAGTACCACCATGCAAAATTTCATTTAAATCGGTCCAACGGTTTTGAATGAGCCCGTACAAGCAGACAAACAGACAAAAAAAAAATAAAAAAAAAACTGAATTTGTTCTATTTCTTTTCTTACGTCTCCCTGACTCGGTTTTTAGCATTTTTTTTTTTTTCTATGTACCGACTTTCGACTTCTACAGTTTTATTATATGTATAGATTTGGTAACGTGTATAAATTATCACAAAAAATTTAAGATAACTATTGTGATTTAGAATAGTTTTGGTTTTATTTTTTAAATGATTTAAAAAAGAGTATATTACATGTAATTCAAAAATTATAATATGTTTTTTTTTACATTATTTATATACATTATACATGCTATGTGTTTAATGGTTTGGTGTCAGACCAATCGTATCTTTCAAAAATGGAAGGTATCGAATAGATTATAGATACAAATAGTGTGCTAGACTCGATCCCAAAACTCAGTGTACATGCTAGCTACTGAGTCAACGATGCAGTCGAGGTCGAAAAGGCGAAAGCTACACGTTACATGGTTTGTCCTACTTAACATAATTTTACACGAAAATTGTATAACATAATAATATCCATAACAGATTCATAGAAAAATCAAAACTTGATTATATCATCGTATCGGATCACCTAGATCAAATTTTCATCCAGGTTCACATACAAAGTTTCAAATCAATGCGACAATTAAAAGTAGGTTAAAACCTATTCCTAATATTTAATATGATATAAACTGTAATCTATATATACATAAAATGCTTTGTCCTGACTGACTGATCGATCAACGCACAGCCTAAACCGCTGGTCGTAGAAACGTGAAATTTGGAGGACGTATTCCTTATACAATGTAGGCATCCGCTAAGAAAGGATTTTTCAAAATTCATCCCCTAAAGGGGTAAAATGGGTGATATAAGATTGTATGAAACTCTGTTATTCTTAACGGGAAATGCACAGAAAGTGGTATTTAGCTTTTAGATGAAAAATTAGAAATATATGTATTATATTTTTTTCGAAATTCATCCCTTAAGAGGGTAAAAGGGTGTGATAAAGTTTATATGGCCAAACAATTATTTATGATCAGAATTACTTGAAACTTGGTATTAATGCTCTTCAATACAATTAAAATAATACATATTTAAAAAAATTTTGAAATTCATCTTATAAGGCTGTCAAATAGGGGATGAAAGTTTGTATGAAACTCTGTAATTAATGCACGAAAAATGGTATTTACCTTTACAATGACAACTAAAACAATACAAATATAATTTTTTATTTCGAAATTCATCCCTTGAAAGGGTAAAAGGGGATTGTGCTGTTTATATGAGGAAAAAGTTGTTTATGATCAGAATTACATGAAACTTGGTATTAATGCTCTTCAATACAATTAAATAAACATGGATTGTAGTTTTTTTTTTAAATTCAGCCCCTAAGTGGGTAAAACTGGACGGTTAAGTTGGAGTTGTTGAATATATTTAAATAGAGTAACATGACTCAAGTTCTCCGTAAGTGCACACTTACTGTATGGGATATAAAGTAGAGAACAGAAATTATTCCGAATCCAAAGGAAAATTATGTGCAACTTTTCGGCTGGCCACAGCAGCTACAGCAAAATAAGAATGGCAATTTATATATGTAACTTAAAAAAAAGGAGAAAGACTGTAAGCTTCAGGTGTACATGGCACTGGGTCTTTAAAAATAGCGTAGATGTTAGCCTGTTAGTATGTTAGTTAAAAAAACCCATATTAACTGAGTGACATGACTCTAAAATCGTAAACATTGTATGCGATTGTATCATTGTATTCTCTTTCTCTAACTTTGGAGAGATGGAGAGTAGAAAAATGTGCAAAAAATACAGGTAGTTGGAGATTGCTAAATATACGCGTAGCATCTTTTAAGATACTAGATATTTTGAGTTAAGATGGCTAAAATAAAATTTGTTTTCCTTATTTTTGCAAGTAATAAAGTTTGATCGCGGGCGAAGCCGCGGGTTCTGCTAGTTAGATATAAAATCGTCAAATATATAAATATAAAATTTGTTACAAATGAAGCGAGTATAAAAACATGTTAATAAAATAACTTTTTAACAAAATAAGTCAGTCTGTACATTGACTTCAAAATCACTTAAAAATATTTATTCATTCTTTAGGGGTGGTTTTTTCTAGTAAAATATAAATCGACGAAGAACAACCTATCTATTAAAAAATGAATTATTAAAATTGTTTTTCAACTGACGACTATTACGTAACATAATATACTATCAAAAAATAAACGAAGGAGGATTAAAATAAGTTATAAAGCTTTCATAAAGTTGACGACACGTTTGGCTCAGTTTGTAGTGACCCTACTAGCTGTGCCAACGGTCGCGGGTTCGAGTCCCGTTGGTGGCATTTATTTGTGTGATGAGCACGAATATTTGTACTCTAGACATGGGTGTTTATATTATAATATGTATGTATTTTAAGTTATATATGTAGTGTATCAACTATCTGCTATCCATTACCCAGGTCTCGTAGCTTACTATGGAACTAAATGGTGCTGTGTGTTAATGTCCCAACATATTTATTTATTTATTATTATTTTTATTTATTATAAAATATCGTTATACAGTTAATAATTCAAGTAAGAGCATATTAAGCATGATATAAGGGTTAATGAGTATTAAACTGTTAGACACGGCAACCATTGCGACCGTAAACCGCCCGGTACATCTCTGGCATTAATGTATGACTACATTGGTGTTATAAATTATGCAGGTGACGTAAAGCGACCCTGTAATATGCTACGATGAAATAATGTTGTTAGTTGTAACAATTTCTGAACTATAGTGCCTAATTCGATGTCATGAAATTATGGCATGATTATATTTATATTGCCTTTGGTCATTAAGATGAATGTTTTTTTGCTCCTCAAACGGCTAAACGGATTTTGAACAAAATTTAGTACACGTACAGACTATGACAAGGAGTTACATAAAAACCAAAGCGAAGCGAAGCGTAAGTCGCTAGTACAACATAATTCTGAATTATAATATTAGTGGTTACTCAAAATGGCATTTAAAATTTAATACAACTGTCTGTATACATACTGTGTTCTTCCAGAATAATTACATGTTTTTTTTTTTTCATTCCTGATACTTCCCACATACCTTACTCAGACAAAAGACGACTCAAGCCCTCCGAAAGGGGTTTTGCCAATAACAAGATATTGCTGTGTATGTCGATACGTGACGACATGTTTTATTTTACAATTTTCTCTTCATTTTCATTCTTCGAGAAACAAACTTAGGACCTACGGCGTCATAAGCAGTATAAGTTTTCACAAACACAACCTGATAGGACAACTTTGTACATTATATACTATTTCTTTTGAATAATTAAAAAAGGATCACTTTATCTAAACTAATATTATAAAGTTGAAGAGATTGTTTTTGTTTGTTTCAATATGCTAATCTCTTTCTATCTCTTTTTATATTTTATAGCTTACTAGCGACTCACCCTCGCTCCGCTCGGGTTCGTCCCTACTTATGTTTTGACGTTTAGTATAGATTTCTCAGAGAATATTTTCTCGCGATAAAAAGTATCCTATATGTTGACCCGGATAATCAGCTATGACCATACGGAATTTCATCAAAATCCCTACAGTGGTTTTTCTGTGATGCGGTAACAGAAAGACAGACAAACAAAAATTCTAATAATTATAGATTCGGCCTCTGTATCAGTAATAATGTTTATTACAATAAGATTTTCCAAAAAAATTAATGTACAGCCTCGACTTAGTTACAATTTTATTATACTTTTGTATAGATTTATTAAGTAAAGTATAGTCTAAGTCTAAGTAATATTTTACTACAATACTTAGAAATGGATATGTTACTTAATTTATAATAGTAACCTAACATCAAACAAGTAGATAAATACAAAACGTATATATTTTTTTCAAAATTTAAAAGAAAATATCGGCTCAATCATATTCGTTTTAGCTACATTTCTATTTTTCCACACTACCGTGTGAACAAATCAACTTACTGGGTTGGATCGTGGATTGAATTGCACCTCGAGAGTATTTTCCTCGTTTGTTCCATTTAGTGAATGTTTGCTTACTTTTTAGAGGTTTTTTTCACAAAAATACTAGTAGATAAAGCTCGCTGTTGGTTTAGCTGATTCAATCTTCTTGTTTAAGTTGAAAAGATTTTTTTCTATTTTATGAGTTGAAAGATGACAAAAAGGGACAAATATCTTGACAAAAACGGGTGCAAAAAATTTGCAGCACGTAAACTTTACATCTTTGTAGATTGATGTATTTTCAAAATAAAATGGATGTTTCTAAACGATTGTTTTGAGCTAAAAGTTACTGAGTTATATACTTCCAAAGTCGTCAATATTATGTTTTACTTTTGATGTAAAATTGTAACGTAAATTTAAATTTAATGCTAAAATCCCAGCACTCGGTTATACTCGTATTAGTCCTATTTTTTTATAATGTCATTTCGGTGCTGCCCTCGCTTTGCTCGGGTTCGCCTTTAGACAAACGAAAACAAATCTATACTACATTTTTCCGGGAAGTAGCCTACTTGTTATTCTGATGTATGAACCATATTATTGTAAAGTTTCATTGAAATCCAATCAGTAGTTTTTGTGTACTAAGCTGTATAATTTATTATAGTTTTTAAACTATCTCACGGGAACTCTCTAATTTTCCGGAATGAAAAGTATCAACGATGTTGACCGAGGATATAGTACCACCATGCAATATTTAATTTAAATCGGTTCAACAGTTTCAGAGATTAGCCTGTACAAACAGACAAACAGACCGAGAAACAAAAAAATTGAAAAAAGTCTGGATTTCTTCCATTTCTCTTCTTACATCCCCCGGACTCGGTATTCAGTATTTTTTTCTATATACAGACATTCGAACTCTACAGTTTTATTATATGTATAGATATTTTGATGTGCCATTATCATTATTATTAATTTACTATTCAAATCAAACGGTATATGCCCTATATTACCTACAGCCCTAAACCAAAAGCTACTATGTTTGCAGTTGGCAAGAGCTATTCGCCAATGTATGTAGATTGAACATTTCAATATTGGCTCCCCACAAATACAGTCTAATGTAACTTACGTGCATTTGAACATGTCTTCGATTCAGTATATCTGAAAAGCATATGGAGTAATAGAAACGTAGCTAACTCATAATTAGGTGGTAGTTGGATGTCTATAAAGAATTTTAGTTTTAAAAATTATAAGTATCCGTCATAAGTTAGAATTTAAGTAGAGAAAATTAAGGCGTTACTACTGGTCGATGGAACTGACTTTGAAGCAAGGGTTTAAGGAGGAGGGGGGGGGGGGGGGGATAAGAAGAAGGAATGATACAGGCTGGCCAGAATCGGTATGGCTGGCGCTGATTGGGAGAGGCCTTCGTAATGCAATGGACGGTGATAGAATGATTGTTATAAATATCTAAAAAATTTATATTTGAATAAATATGCAAATCTCTTTATCTTTAAAAGGTTTTTAATTTCATTTATTATAGAATAAATTTATATATTTTGGCTTATTAGAATATTCAACTTTTTTCCACAATGAGAATTCCATAACATTATCATTGCTCCTTAGATATTTGACTTAAAAGCTTTTAATTGCTCTTTTAACTTTATTGCCAGGTTGTGGAGATACGCTTTATCCTGTAAGGATCTTGAATAATGCCATGATTCCCTTACTTCTTTCTATTATTAAGCTATTTTTGAATATTTGACATCACTACATAGTATAAAACGAAGTCTCTTCCCGCTGTCTGTCCCTATATATGCTTAGATCTTTAAAACTACGCAACAGATTTTGATGCGGTTATTTTAATAGATAGAGTGATTGAAGAGGAAAGTTTATGTGTATAATAAATGCATAATATATTAGAGAAACACTGATAATTTTAGAATTTTCTAATGTGATGTCGTAAATAAACACATTTTTTGCGCTTACGTTGCAAACGCTGGCTGAACTAGGTACTACAGTATTGTACACCTTAAAAAGGTCCACAAAAAAGTCCGTGATAGCATATATCTATCTCTTAAGGATAACATACAATATCCATTTCATTATATCCAAGCTAGGGACGAACCCGAGCGAAGCGAGGGTGAGTCTCTAGTTTTAAATATAACTATCTATTCGGATTATTTCGTCTCTCCCGTGACCATGATTGCTGTAGAGTATTCGAAACGGCGGGAACCAAAAATCAAAATAATCCGAAAAGATAGTTTTATTTAGAACTTTAATTTGTTTCTATAATTTTAAAATATTTATCTTGTAATTTCTAAAAATGGATTTAGTTTGAGTAAAATGTATCTAACAACAAAAACTGTTAAATACTTAGCATAATACGTCAGCAGAACTTCTAGACAGCACCACTGAACTGAAAACACTGATAGCTCGCAAACTTTGCAAACACCCGAACAACGTCATAAATTAATCTTGCAGATTAATTACTTTCTTCGTCCCATCCATATAGCTTATAAAATTAATACAATTATAATTTTCATTATATTTCACTCAGGACTCATTGTATACGTATTATCTATACATCTATACAGATAAATAAAATTGAAGTGGCTTTTTGTAATGTCAAAATAATTTTTTTACTAAATGTATTTTTGTCTGTCTGTCTATTTATTCCGGCTATTCTCCGAAACCATTCGACCGAATTTGACAGGTCTTTCACTGGCGGATATCTGATGCTATAATGAGTAAATTAGGCTACTTTTATTTAAAAAAAAAAAACTTATAAAATTCTGAACAAAATTCGCGTACCTAGGACGCACATGAGCGAAGCGAGGATAAGTGGCTAGTACAATTATAATTTTCGTTATATTTCACTCAGAGCTCACTGTGTACTTACAACTTTACCTCTTTATAATATCAGTATAGATAATAGGTATCTATTCTGATATTATAAAGAGGTAAAATTTGAGTGTTTGTGAGTTTGTAACGTTGTAGGGGGTAATCTCTGGATCTACTGAACCGATTTAGATGAAATTATTAAGAAGATAGTTTGAGATCCTGGGAAGGACATAGGATACTTTTTTTTCCGGAAATCATCCCTTAAGAGGGTAAAAATGGGGATGAAAGTTTGTATGGGGAATCAAGCTAGAGACGAACCCAAGTGAAGCGAGGGTGAGTCACTAATCTTTAATAAAGCTACAATTTCAAAGTCTTTTTTCAGTTTTTTTGTAATGTTCGTATATTTCTATCGCGTTTTCTAGTAACCTGTAAATAGCAAAACGATAACCTCGGGTGTATACAAATTTAGTAAGATTTTATACCTAAGTCTTGTTACATTATATTGTTACTTTGTTAATATATCATCAGTATAAAGCTAAGAGCAACTCATTTATTTCTAAAAGTAAACCAATGTTTGGCTCTTAATTATTTTATTTGTATGAGTATAATTTACTATATTTTCTTCTTGTGATAGATATGGGAGGAGAAATTAAAGATTTTAAACACAATATTCATAGAGATATTATCCATACTTCCATATCTTTACTTAAATACTTACTAATATTATAAATGTGAATATATGTTTGTTTGTTTTTTTGGCCTTCTTTCACATCGAAACGGAGTGACGGATTGGCGTGTTTTTTATGTGGAGATAGTCGGAGGGCTGGAGTGTGACATAGGGTACTTTACGTTACCGCAGGAGATTATCTCACTTCGACGTTATAATACAACCCAAAAATTATTTATGATCAGAATTGCTTAAAACTTAGTATTAACGCTCTTCAATACAATTAAATAAACAAATATTTTAGCATTTTTCGAAATTCATCCCATAAGAGGTTAAAATAGGGGGTGAAAGTTTGTATGGAACCTACCTTTCAGAGTTTTTTGTAGTTTTAGCGCGAGCAAAAACGGAGTTCTGTTAGTTATTTATATATGTTTAACTAGATATAAATAAATTTCTTACTGTAATAATTGAGGTTATCTTTTTTAAGCGTCCTAATTGGGACACTAAATGAAAGTAATATTAAATTTCCCTAAAAATATAAGGAAATTCAAGTTTAACAGCATGACACAAAAGCTTTTGAATTACAGTCCTCTAATACTCGAGGTAATTAGAGAAGTTGCGGTACAATATTAGATTAGGGTGACAATATTTGATAAACTAAAATATTGAATTTAATTTAAATATTTATCTATACATCTATACATATAATAAAATTCTAACTGAGTAGAATCTGCACATTAAATATTTTTTTGGAAAATCCTATTGAAATAGACATTATTATTGATACAGAGGCCGAATCTATAGTTTTTGGAATTTTCGTCTGTCTGTCTGTCTGTGACCGTATCACGGAAAAACCACTGGAGGGATTTTGATAAAATTTGGTATAATGCTAGCTGGTTATTCGGATCAACATATAGAATACTTTTTACTGAGGTAACATATCTCATTTCTGAAAAATCTATACTTAACCTTAAAATATAAGTAGGAAAGAACCCGAGCGTAATGAACACGAGCGTAATGAACCCGAGCGTAACGAATCCGAGCGAAGCGAGAGTGAGTAGCTAGTATACAAATAAAATCTAAAAAAAACATTAATCATATTAACCCAAAATCGCGCAAGTAAAAGAGATAGCTTACACCTATTGTTAATTCAATAACCTGTTTACCGTGAGCTTTGCCGGGATTAGCTCTCAGAGGGCTTACTCTGCTTTTCTATTACTCTCTAAAGTGTTTTGTTTTGGAAACTGCATTAAAGTTCCTTAATTAGTAAAACTTATGTAAACGGTTATATTAATACTATAAAAAACGCAATAATGTAGGGGTTTTTCTTATTTACTATCAGAACCTGCTGCTTCGCTCGCGATCAAACTACGAAAAATACAAAATTTCGTGCAAATACATAATATGTCCAAGGAATTAAAAATTTCATACAAACTTTTATCCCCTATTTCATCACCTTGGGGATTGTATTTTGAAAAATCCTTTCTTAGGGCCTAAATCCTAAGAGGAATATGTGTGCGAAATTTTAAGTTTCTAGCCCTAAGGGTTTGGCCTGTGCATTTATTTAAAACTTACATCCCCTATTTTACCCTCTTAGGGGTTGAATTTTGGAAAACGCTGAAATATGTAACTCATTACTTTTGCCGTTCTCAGTTCATAGTAAATTTCATGCAATTATGTCCAAGGAATAAAAAGTTTCGTACAAACATTTAACCCTTATTTCACCACCTTGGGGGTTGAATATATATATAATATATTTGATAGGTAACTTATTTTAGTGTATTGCTATATGTATTACAAAAAGAAGAAAACTGTAATTGACTTTATTTTAGTACATATTGTTTTTACATTAATTTATCTCAGGTGATGCTGTTGTTTTAATAAATACTTATTTGTTGTATTCAAATGTAGTCGATCATATTTGAATTTTTTTGATGTGGTTTGTTTAAACGAGAAATAGATAGGGCCGAAAGCGAGTATCTAATGTTCTATGAATAATGAAAGTATACAGTGTCATCACATTACATAATATCTGAAAAAGCTACACCAAGTTTATTTAAAATGAAATCAACCTAAATATAACACGACGGCTTAACAAAGTTGCACTTTATATGCAAATCACTTGATTTTGTGCACTGTTTACATTTTCTGTTTCAATCGTAGCAGTCATTGCTAGCTTTACAAGCTGGATGTTTGTTTTCCACCGTTACAGAACTAAGTACCTATAAAAAATTATAATACGTTTTATTCAAATAGATTTTTGAAAGTGCCTTATTTACTAGTATATTATTGAATTGGAAGGCAGCTCTGTTAATCAATGGTTTGTGTCTTCAATAATATAAATTAGATTTTCTTAGATTTTCGCGGATATTTGACATTTTAAATCAAACTATCTTTACGGTTCTTTTTCGCGGATTTATTTCGTTTTTGTCTATTGCCTTGTCTCTCCCGTGACCATGATTGCTGTAAAGCATTCGAAACGTCGGGAACAAAAATTCAACATTTTATTTAAAAATAATTACTTGGACTACTCTCACGAAAAAAAAATATCTTAATGGTAAATAATTAATTAATTCTAAAACCAGAAATATGTAAAAAATATATTATTTCTGTAAATTTTGACAGTTGGTATAAAACACTTCAAGTAGTGCAAAATAGAAAAAAGAAGAGAAAAGAACATGATATTTTTCAATGGAATATCGATAGTCATATTTAAAATTAACATTACATTTGAAGCAGAGAAATGAAATTTTGTGTCACCAAGCTTAACATACACTACTGCCTGGTAATAGTTCCCGGGTCCAAAGAAAAAAAATAAGACCTAACAACTCCGTTAAGACTAACAATAAGTTTTTTAACATAACATTATCAGTCAAATTCAGAAAAGACATACTGAATAATCAAAACAACAATAAGTCAGGCCTTTCAATTCTCACTGCTGAAAACAGACCTCCCCTAATGCAAGAATCAATAGCTTGTCCGCCACGCTGGCTAATTGCAAGTTCGCGCAAGGCGGACTTCACACATCTTTTGAAAACTATTAGATTATCATAGACATGAAGGTTTCCTTACGATGCTTTTTCACCGTTTTAATAAAATGATGAAAATGATTTACTCATCCAAAAATACTAAACCCGAATGTGAACCATTCAGCTTAGTTTTTTTAAGTAAGTAAGAGAGCTACTGGGCTATCAAAGCATAAATACCGTCGATAAATTGTTATATTATCCGGAATCTATAGATATTTACATGTATCCTATAAGTTGACCCAGATAACCAGCTATCATTATACCAAATTTCATCAAAATCTGTATAGTGGTTTTCTCGTGATGCGTTCCCACACAGACAGACAGACAAAAATTCTAAAAACTATAGATTCGGCCTCTGTATCGATAATGATGACTACTTCAATAAGTTTTTCAAAAAAATAAATATACATGGTTTTCCAGCATCGAGGCACTAAATACATTTTTATTGTAGTTTCTTTTATATTTGTTTTCTTTGCAAAGTCAGTTAGATGGTTTTAGTTAGGAAATATTTGTATTTTAAAAAATCAATTAATAGAAACCGTATATAACTTTTTTATCCATTTAGTTATTTGTAAAGTGAAAAATATTATTTTAGATCCTTAATTTGTGTGAGAAATAAAAAAAATACAAATAAAGCTTAGTTATTTACTGTTTTTTAAATAAATAATTATTTTTATATTGTTTAAGATTTATTTAATATGTTTTTCTGAAAATAAATGTGAACAAAATCAACTTCTTTCAAATTAACAAAATATCAAATAACTTCCTTCTTAGAAAGCAAATTCATTTGAAAAAGTTTTATTTTAACTCAAAAACTTAAAGTTTTGGCAAGTTTCCCCTAATTAGATCAAAGTTTATAAAGATTTGAAAGCACCGGCTTCTTGACTCGGTTCCTCTTTACTTGCACTAGAGTAAGGGCTTTCGGGCACTTTTAAAAATTACTTCATTATATAATAATTATGTATACTAGCATCCAGCACCAAAGATAAAATTCTTAGGTTTTAGATATTAATATACGTATATGCCAGATTCATTGTGCACCGCAAGATTGAATAAAAAAATGGCGGTGATTAGCAATGCCACAAATGCAACTCCTTTAAACTCCTAATATTTAGTTTACATTTACATTATATATTGCATTTTTCCGGTTAAAAAACAACATTTTTAGTATGTCTATACTTCTGTACCAATATTATACTGAGAAAAGATTTTTTTGTTTATTTGTAGATGATAAACTCTAAAACTACAGAACTAATTCTAATAATTCTTTGACAAATACATAGTTATTAGTTAAGTAATATTTTGCTAATTATTAAGTATATAAATTAATTCTTCTCAATATTTTGTCGCGAAGCGAAACGATTTTCATATGAAAATGTTTATAAACTTTTGCTCTGATATTAAAATATAGAAACCGGACATGTGATAGCTTTAGGAGCACACACGGTAGATGTTTATAAGGAAGTTATTTATTATTTCATATAGTTCGCCTAATATAGGTTATATTAGCCGAGCTTTATGACTCATAAGTCGTAAACATTGTATTGTACCCAATAAACCTTCCTTCTCTGCCTGTCAAGAAATAACATAAAAAATCGGATTTTTTTTTAAGTTAACCAAAAAACTTTTATAGAAAATTGTTTCGCAGAATATACGTTACGTAGTTTTTGAGATATGGAATATTTTCATTCACCCGCTTTGTTAGTTTAGCTACCGCGAACTTTGTTTTCCATATATTAAAAAGTTGGTTCAATAAGATTTTTCAAAAAAAAAAAAAATTAAATACTAATTAATTCCTTTCAGTTAGATTATTACTATATGTATAGATATAGATTATGGGCTTATTAAAAATTTCATAGTTTGGTGTGCCTTTTGATGAGAGCCTCCTCTAACCTTTGCTTTCTATCCCTAAAGAGTATTATTTACTTAATTTTTACTTTTCTTATCTTTTATGAGTATGTTCTCTTCTTTTTCTCCTTTCATGATCTCTATAATAGCAATTCGTTGCAATTATGACTTTCTAAGATTAAATGCTTAAATAACCCCATTAAAAGAAATCAGTTGCTTCATTTCTAACCAGACACCAAGTGATGGAAACCTGAACAGATTTTAAGGGAATTTCTTGCTGGTACTTATACAACTTCAATATTTAAGGTACTTTTCTTCCATGATCCATCGATTTGTTCCATCCTGTATACAGCTCGCGCTTCGTGTGCGTTCTTTCGTATGTATATGTATATATATATATATATATATATATATATATATATATATATATATATATACATATATATATATATATATATATATATATATTAACTACATCAATAGAACTCAAAAAAATTACTGAAGCTTCGCTGAATGAATTTGTTTCGGATTTTAGTTGAGAATTTTTAAAGTATAAATAAAATTACACATTATAAATGTCATACTTTCAGACCTAAAGTCACTTGTAGCCAGATATTTAAGACTTTCGGTCTAGCGAGCCACATAAAAGCTCATCCTAGAAATAATAGCTGTGTTCATTGAAATCCATGAGAAGGATCATTGTCTATTACCAAACCTAAAAACTAGCGATTCATTTTATATATGTATTTTCATTTGTTTATTTTATATATCTACCTACCAATTCATATATGTATGTAAGTTTGTATGTATGTATTTGGATGTACAAAGGTAATTTATTTCAATAAGAAATTTTAAACTAATTACAAAGTCAGAAAGAAAACTTAGCCTTTTACGCGACAGTTGCACTTTTCATTTAAACAAAGTGATTTATATCCTTCAAGTACAGACTCGTAAAGTGCAGTCAAAGCCAAGGAATGTTCTAAGAAATTAATTAATTCTTTCTTACGTAGTGATTCTTTACTGTCTCCATTTCTCCTGTGAGTATTAGTTCTTTGTGTTTTTTTTTAAGTTTTTGTATATCATATCATAATTATATGTTTGTAATAATTAGTTGTATATACTTACTAGAAGAACCCGCGGCTTCGTTCGCGTTCAATCTAAAAAAAAACTTTTGCTTTTTGTTATACAGCAACTTATCCTCGCTTCGCTCAGATTCATCGCTACGTATTTTTTATATCTATACAGATAAATAAAATTGGAGTGTCTGTTTGTAATATTAAAATAACCGCTTTTTACTAAATGCACACGGTACATATACCAAAACAACATTTTTTACAATTTTTGTCTGTTTATCTGTCTGTTTGTTCCGGCTAATCTCCGAAACGGTTGGGCCGATTTTGACGGGACTTTCACTGGCAGATAGCTCATGTTATAAGGAGTAACTTAGGCTACTTTTATTTTAGAAAAAGATCAGATCATGGTTCCGTGATAAAAAAATAAAAACTATGAAATTGTGAACAAAATCCGCGTACAGCGTATGCATCCGAGCAAAGCGAGAGTAAATCACTATATAATTTAAATGAATATCTTAGGAGTAGCAAGCTACTATTTATGTATAAACATTGCTAACCGTGAATACGCATCTAGAGACGAACGCGAGCGAAGCGAGCGTGAGTCGCTAGTAATATATTATATAGATTTACAATAATGTATGGAAGTCTGCCCGATTTGTTGACATTTATGATTACCTTTCCGCTCCCTTGGGTCGTAGCATCATGATATATAGCCTATAGTTATTCATATCGGATGAGGGATTCTTAAGATTAGCGCATTCTAACAAACAAACAAACAAACACAGCCTGCCTCTTTATAATATTAGTAGGCATAGACAATCAATAATTTATGTATAAGAAGCAAGAGTAAGTCTAGTACTAGTAAAAAATAATGCATGAAAATATAAGAAAAAAAGAACTTCACGTAGACACTATAAACAGACGCGGCTATTCTAACTTTTATACAGTCTCTTCATAAAGGAGATACTGACAGGAAATTCCCGGTCATTTATTACAAGTATGGCGACCCTTGAAGGGTCGAAATAGGTAATAAATGAAAAAAAAAACTGATAGTCTTGCTCATATTATGTTTTTTAGGCATATCTTAGTGAAACAAACTGTAAGAAATACTTTATTATATAGTCGCATCTTAAAAATTTAAAATATCGCATTTAAGTACGCAACACTTACATTTCGCCAGAAGAATTAATAAGGCTAATATAATTACGGTATCTATAGCAGTGGTTGCAATAATATCAAGTAAAAATAATATATCTTTGCGATAATTTTACTCCAGAACTAGCGACTCACCCCCGCTCCGCTCGGGTTCGTCTCTACTTACGTTTTAACGTTTAGTATTTATTTCCCAGAGATATTTCCCCGCAGTAAAAAGTATCCTATATGTTGACCCGGATAACCAGCTATCATCATAATTAATTTCATCAAAATTCCTCCAGTGGTTTTTCTGTAATGCGGTAACAGACATCAGACAGACAAAAATTCAAAAAACTATAGATTCGGACTCAAAAAATATTTAATGTACAGATTCGACTTAGTCAGAATTTTATTATGTGTATAGATTATATTATCAAAAAGGTATGATAATGAGGTATTATTATAATGAAGAATAACTTGCAGTATTTAATATCACACAATTTCAGATTTTTTTTAAATATAAAAATTGGCTTTTTCTGTTATATCGAGTTGTAACTTCGTCAGACTATGCCAAGAGTTTATTTTTTGTCGACTACCGGAATAAATAAGAATCTTTATATAACAAATCGTTTGTCCTATTATTTTTACGCAATCGTATCGTATATCGTTCAGCGATTACGCCCTATTATGATACCATTAAATATATGGCAACCTTTTATTTAGGAATACCAAATGAGGGGAACACTAATTTATATATTGTTAATTGTAGTTTATTATTTTAGAAAAACACTGTTATATTAATGCACACTTTTTAATTCTCTTCAAGGCACATCACAAGACAGAGTCTATACCATCTATACGAATAATAAAACTGTAGAGGTCGAATGTCAGTACATAGAAAAATAATGCTAAAAACCGAGTATATAGACATGTATTAATATTGTTTATTATTTTTTACAGAAAAATCGTTTAATTTAAAACTAAAGAAAAAATTATCTACGTTATCTAGCTGTCAAATAGTATCGTTCAAATTTGTTTGTATATTCTAAGCAACAATCAAATAAAATATACAATCTATACTAATATTATAAAGAGACAGAGTTTGTTTGTTTTTTTGAACGCGCTAATCTCAAGAACTACTAATCCGATTTGAAAAATTCTTTTTGCATTAGATAGTTCGTTTATTGAGGAAGGCTATAGGCTATATATCATCATGCTACTACTCAAGGAAGCGGAGCAGTAATCATAAAGGTCAACAAACCGAGCAGACTTCCATACATTGAAGAACTGACATCTATATTGAAAGTTTGAACACGGCCGAAGCCGCGGGTACTGCTAGTAAATAAAATGAACATAATAAACATATCGTATAAACATTATTTGTGCGTGATTTGGCGACAATGTCAGACTCTAATCAAGCTTTCGCTATCGCAACGAAGCAATTTTGTTGCGAACGGTAATGAACCAAAACAACCAATATCAATAGTGGAAAAATAAATTAGCTACTTTGATACTTATACTTGACTAGCGACTCACCCTCGCTTCGGGTTCGTTCCAAGACAAAAACAAATCTATCCCACGGGGACCGTACATTTTTCCGGTATAATATATAGCCTAAAGCCTTCCTCGATAAATGGACTATCCAACACAAAAATAATTTTTCAATTCCAACCGGTAGTTCCTGAGATTAGCGCGTTCAACTAAACAAACAAACAAACAAGCAAACAAACTCTTTAGCTTTATAGTATTAAGTATAGATTAAATGTTATTTAGCTTTTCTAAAGGAATATATTCTAAATTATTTTAAAAAGTTTGTCAATATATATAACTTAAAGTCTTTTTATTCTAAAAATTGTTAAAGTTATGCTGACTTTATGAAAAATTATAAAATATAAAAAGTAATCATTTTGTATTAGCTATACTAATATTATAAAGAGGCAGAGTTTATTTTGTTTGAACGCGCTAATCTGAGGAATTATTGACCCGATTTAAGCAATTCTTTTTGCATTAGATATCACGTTTATTAAGGAAGGCTACAGGTTATATATCATACTAGCGACTCACCCTCGCTTCGCTTCGGGTTCGTCCCTAGGCAAAAACAAATCTATCCCACGGGAACCGTACATTTTTCCGGGATGATATATAGCCTATAGCCTTCCTCAGTTAACGGGCTATCTAATGCAAAAATATTTTTTCAATTCGGCTTAGTAGTTCCTGACATTAGCGCGTTCAACCAAACAATCAAACAAACAAACTCTTCAGCTTTATAATATTAGTATAGATAATATATAGACTATCTATTCCATACTAACCGATAAAACGTATGTAAATAATTTTAAATTCAGATTTAAGCTAATTTCCTTTAAAAATAAAATAGATATATACATAATTTATTCAATTATCTTAGTATCTACTTAGTCTAAAAGCCTGCATAGGCTTTTATGTTAAGTTTTAAGCTAACAGCTTTAAAAAGTTTTCAATTTAATTGTTCTTTCGCTAAAATAATAATATATTGGAAAATATTTAAAATATTTTAAAACTAGTGACTCACCCTCGCTCCACTCGGGTTCGACCCTAGTTATATTTTAACGTTTAGTATAGATTTCTCAAAAACGAGATATTTTCCAGCATTAAAAAGTGTTGTATATGTTGCACCCGACAATCTGAGCATCATCATACCAAACTTCATCAAAATCTGTCCAGTAGTTTTCTCAGACAGACAGACAGACGTAAATTCTAAAAACGATAGTTCGGCCTCTGTATCGATAATAATGACTAGTTCAATAAGATTTTCCAAAAAATATTTAATGTACAGATTCGGTTCAGTTAGAATTTTATTATACGTATGGATAAAAAATTATACGTTCGATATTTTTTAGATCAATATATATAACAATGATAACTTCGTGCTTTTTTGCATGACTATAGTTTAAAGTTTAAAATTATGTGGATTTATTTTTATCTGTAAAAAGTACACTGCTGCCATTTAATTTTATTCATAGTGTTATTTACATAAACAATGAGATTATAAAGTTTGTTTAAAGTCTTTAGTAAGCCTAGCTTTATTGTAGTATAAGCAGTACATTCCAGGTAAATAGTTCTGAAGGCGTTTAAACTTTAGCTATAAAAATAATTTTGGTTTAATATGTGGTTAGTAGGTCTGTAGTTTGTTTTAAAATGCAATAAATTTTTGTGTTAAAGTAATTTCTATATTGCTTTATAACATATTATTTTGTTACTGTTATTTATCAGTAAAGCTATTTTCTAAGAATTTTAATTTAATACATAAACAAATAAATAGAAATATGTTGGGACATTAACACATAGCACCATCTAGTTCCATGGTAAGCTACGAGGCCTGTGTTATGGATACAAGATAGTTGATACACTACACATATTTTAAAAATACGTACATATTATAAATATAAACACCCATGACTGGAGTACAAACATCGTGCTCATCACACAAATGAATGCCAGCGGGACTGGAACCCGTAACCGCTGGCACAGCAAGTAGGGTCTCTACAAACTGAGCCAAACATGTCGTCAAAATATCATACAAATGTATGAAGTATTTACAAACATACATTCGCGAATTCAGCTGTCCAGTTACAAAAAAGTTCCTACGCAATAGCACTACAGTACAAGATAATATAGTATAATATTTTAAAGTCTTTACAGTTTGTAGTATGATTCTTATGAAAATTGCTTCGTATAGGTATCGAACCCACCACCTTCCAGATCATAAGAAGAAGTAAATCATATATATACCACCAGTTAGAGCTAATTACGCAATACTAATATTAAAATTTTGTAAAGAAATAAGCCTGAAACTAAAGGTAAAAAAAGAAGGAAAAATCCAATGAATTCATTAGTATTAGCAAAACGAAATTACAAAATATCTGAGATAAAATCTATTTCAATTCAAATAAATAAGCCCGGAGATAACAAGACATTGCGTTGAAATTCAAATTAATCCCGTTGAAATGAACATTTTGAGATGTACAATGCTGTAATGTGTTTATAACCTGATTTTCCATTAAAAAAGCGATACTATTACTTTAAATTAATGTTAAAAAATTGTTACCTTATTAAATGAGTAATTCTTGTTTATATAAAAACTCATTTTTTGTATCTCATAAACGGCTCTAACGATTTGGATCAAATTTTGCCAAAAATTTTTGGCGCAATTTTTCACAAAAAAGAAAACAAAAGAAAACAATTTTGTATAACTAATTTATATTAGGGCCTTTTTCTATTTGTTCTCCTTCTGATCATGTCATATTATAGCGCCATCTCACAAATGTTTGTGGTACTTGCATTGTCGGCAATGAATGATAACCTACTGAAAAAGCTCCTACATCCATCGAAACTCGGTCGCCCAGGTACTAAATATTTATAAAGCCATATTGATAGGTCGTTAGTGAATTCTTTTTAATTAAATTAAAAAAAAAAATGAATAGCGTAATATAGCTTTAGCTATTTGGTGAAACATCAACTTTAATAATTCTAATACGTATTTAATCATACTAAAATCTATTCATCTATGCTTATCAATTACTGTATTATCTCATCAATACAGATAATAGGTATACGTGTTATAAGTTTTGATTGCACATATTAGATCTCCTAGTAAATTATATTTAATTTTATTTGTGAATATAACACAAATCTAATATATAAAATTCTCGTGACACAGTGTTTGTAACAAAACTTCTTCGAAACGGCTTGACCGATTCTCATGAAATTTTGTGTGTATATTCAGTAGGTCTGATAATAATAGAACGTAAACTATTTTTTATATCCCTAAGGGATAAGGGCAGTCCACCCTAGGGACAAATCCGAGCAGAGCAAGGGTGAGTCGCTAGTAATTAATAATTTTTTTTATACCACGACGGTGGCAATCAAGCATACGGCCCGCCTGATGGTAAGCGGTTACCGTAGCCTATGGACGCCTGTAACACCAAGGGCATCACATGCGCGTTGCCGACCCTGTAAAAACCTATTTAATCCCCTTTTGAAGGACCCCATACTGTAGCCCTCTGGGAAAACCTCGGCAGGGAGTTCATTCCACAGCGGGATGGTCCGTGGGAGGAAGTTCCTCTGAAACCGAACTGTACGGGACCATTTGGGATTCAGTGTGTGGGCATGAACTCCCTGTCGATGGCGAGCGGTGCGATGATAAAAAGTGGCCGTGGGCATCATTTCAAACAATTCTTCGGAACACAACCCATTATACAAACGATAGAGCACACATAGGGATGCAAAATCTCGCCTTAGACTTAGGGGCTCTATATCGCTTGTGAGTATTGGATCGTCGATAATTCTCACAGCTCTCCTTTGAACCGAGTCAAAAAGCCCAAGCTGGTATGCCGGTGCTCCCGCCCAGAGATGAGAGCAGTACTCCATATGGGGACGGACTTGCGATTTATATAAATTAATAAAATATTCATAAAAAAAATCATACCACCGATGACATTGTTAGTATAATATATAGATATATAGTTAGTTTACAATACATTATATACCTATAGATACTCTCATGCAAAAAATTCGACCCGCTTATATGGCTTCGGGTTATTTTAGCTTGTTTAAGTACACGCTACGTGGCGGTAATCCGCAAGCTATTGTACTGCTTTAATTTATAAATATAAAGTATGCTTTACAGCAAAATATAGCAAAATTCATTATAATTTATCTCGCCAATGCTTAAACAATAAGCAACATCCATATTTTAAGTATATTTTTATGTCTTCACTAGCGACTCACCCTCGCTTCGCTTCGGGTTCGTCCCTAGACAAAAACAACTGTATCACAAAGGAACCGTACATTTTTCCGGGATGATATATAGCCTAAAGCTTTCCTCGATAAATGGACTATCCAACACAAAAAGAATTTTTCAATTCCAACCAGTAGTTACTGAGATTAGCGCGTTCAACCAAACAAACAAACAAACAAACAATCAAACAAACTCTTCAGCTTTATAATATTAGTATAGATTAGTAAAGATATATTATGAATATTGATCTTGTTACTTTACTTTAACAAAAATAAAAACGAAACCTGAAAAAAATGTAAATAATGTCACGTATTCCAAGTTTTTCTGAACCCCAAACGATTTAACCCGCTTACCGCAATTCATAGTAAAATAGTAAAATATATTATAAAATTCTACCTAAGCCGAATCTGTACATTAAATATTTTTTGGAAAATCTTATTGAAATAGACATTATTATCGATGTAGAGGCCGAATCTATAGTTTTTAGAATTTTTGTCTGTCTGTCTGTCTGTCTGTCTGTCTGTCTGTCTGTCTGTCTGTCTGTCTGTTACCGCATCACAGAAAAACCACTGGAGGGATTTTGATGAAATTTGGTATGATGATAGCTGGTTATCCGGGTCAACATATAGGATACTTTTTACCGCGGGAAAATATCTCATTTCTGAGAAAAAATACAAAAACTGGTTGGAACAAAATCACAATGGTACTATCTGTAAAAGTTTAGCGAGGTAACTTACTAAATATGGTAAAAACTATTAAAAATAGTTTACCTTGAAAATCAAGTTATCGATAGCGCTGTTTTATCCATTAAAATAGTTATTTTAATTATTATACATTTATGTGTTATTTAACTATTCGACAATAGATGTCGCCATGTGTTTTTAAAATATGTAGTTTTAATTCCAAAAAAATGAATGTACAATTATGACCTTTCTACGACTTTATTATAATTAGGTACTACTAAATTACGCGCGGCCCCGCCCATGTTCAAATCATCAATAAAGCAATTTTTTAGCTTTACAAATTAGTAACTACACATAAAATAAAATTGTAACTAAGCCGAATCCGTAAATTCAATATTTTTCAGAAAATCTTACTGAAATATTCATTATTAGCGAGATAGAGGCCGAATCTATAGTTTTTAGAATTTTTGTCTGTCTATCTGTTTGTGATCGCATCACAGAAAAACCCCTGCAGGGATTTTGATGAAATTTGTTATAATGATAGCTGGTTATCTGGGTCAACATATAGGATACTTTTTACCGCAGAAAAATATCTCATTTTTGGGAAAAAATACAAAAACTGGTTAAAATAAAAGCACGATGATACTATTAACATTTTAGCAAGGTAACTCATATATGTTAAAACAATCAAAAAAGCTTATCTTAAATGAAATATCAATAGCGCTATTATATGCATTAAAATAATTATTTTAATGATATTTTATTTATGTGTTATTTAGATATTTGACAATAGATGTCGCCATGTGTTTTTAAAATACGTAGTTTTAATCCAAAAAAAAAAATAATGTACAGATATAACCTTTCTATGACTTTATTAGAATTAGTAATATTTTGTTGGCAGAAACAGTTTTCAAATTAAAATATTCATATAATTTTATTATTTAGTAAATAATGTTAATATTTTTTTAACTTTTAATGTAAAAATTGGGCAAATGCAAATCCAACTCGCGCATTATAGGTTTCGTATAGCAAAATGCTGTTGTTTTCCTTACTTACGTGTATTGTAAGGTTAACACTAAAATAAATACGAATAATATTTACGTTTCCACAATATCGACTCATTTTATCAACCGTAAAAATAAGTTTGATTTATATTATTTTATAACATTTTATGGGAAACAAGTTTATAGCTGTTAAACTGACAAAGCTGGTAACTAAAAATATTCCATATCTCAAAAACTATGAAAAAGTATTTTAGGAACTGTTATACCTCAACTTTTTCAGTTTTTTTTTTTGACATCATTTCTTGGAAGGTGAAGGCTTAAAGGATGCAATAAAATGCTTACGATTTTAATCATATTAGCTGAGCCATATGAAATAATAAAAAGTATTTGCTTAGAATTATTTACTTATTACATTTTCTTTTGAAAATCATTTTGGACAATATTAGTAACTAGCGCTAACCCATCCCTGATGCGCGACAATTAATTAACATTAAGAAAAGTTGTCATTATGTAATTTAAATAATCAGCTACATATTGAATTAATCAATAGCTTTCTATTTGTAAAAAACGATTAAAATTAATTCCGTAGTGTGAGAGTTTATCGCCCAAAACTAAATAAACAAACAAAATAGAAGTATAGACATATGTACATAAATGTTATTGCTCAAACAAAAAGTGCAATATTACTAAATCAAATATGAGATTAACGGAGGCTTTTACCCTTTGTGGCATTGTCAATCACTGCCATTATTTACCAATCATACGGTGCGAAATGAAAGTATGCAAGAGTATACTAATGTGAAAAACCTAAGAATTTGCTTTTTGATCATCTGAACGCGGGCGGAGCCGCGGGAAATGCTAGTAGTAAAATATAAATGAACAGTTTACACGTCGTGATTTTTGCTTTAACGTATATTATAGTCGAATTCGGATGCAGACCACTGAACGACTATCAGATTAAATGCAGAATTTATAGCTTTCCGATGCCAATATTCAGTAAAAAGCGGTTACACAATGAAATCTGTGATTGAGAACTCTTGGACTCTCATGCGAATTTTGTATACAGTAAATTGTTTTTATAGATCCCTGGGTTATATGAAAAAAGAGTCTAGACGTTGTAGTCTGGAAAGTAGATTGTTTGGGAGCTTATATTTTTACTGTAGATAGTTTTGTTGATGGCAATAGTGTCACGTCTATGTACGTCTTACTAATATTATAAATTCGAAAGTTTAGATGTTTGGATGGATGTTTGTTACTCAATCACGCCAGAACGGCTGAACGGATCTGGATAAAATTTGGCACAGAGATAGCATATAAGGTACTTTTTATCTCGGAAAATGTACGGTTCCCGTGGGAAAGATTTGTTTTTTTTCTAGATGCGAACCCAAGGGAAGCGAGATTGAGTCGCTAGTGTTTAATAATGTCTAAATTATTATTTGTAAGCCATACCGTAAAGTACTGAGTACTAACTTATTTTATTAATTAGTTTATCCTTTTAGCAAGTAGGCTAAGCGGTACGTTAATAAATCTTCTTTCTTTCAAGAAATTCTCATTAATACAAGTTGACAAATTGACAGTGTCACACCCGCACGCCTCGGAGAGCTGCTATGTAACGACATAGGTTCTGCGTCTTGTTTTGGTTGCGTTTCTATCTCACTGGTTTGTCAAATTGTCATCCCACTTGATATTAAATGTGAAAGTAATAGAAAGTACACTAATTGTGTTTTCGTACACTATTATTCCTTCACTATAATTATTTCACAGGCCCCATAGCTTACCATGGAACTGGATGGTGCCGTGCGTTAATGTCCCAATATTATTCAAATTCAAATTCAAAATATTTTATTCAGCATTAAATTATTACAATTTTTTACTGAACGTCATGAGTCTACTACCAGTTTGGAAGAAAAAGTCTCAGACCTGAGAAGAACTGGCGAAAGAAACTCAGCGGGACTAATATTTTTTTAATAAATTATAATTTACAATATTGCTATAAAGTTGAAGTAGCCTGGAGGCGGTTACTTCATTCCCAAGGCGTGCTATCTTCTATAAAATCATTTATATAATATACTAGCATTTCCCGCGGCTCCGCCCGCGTTCAGATGATAAAAAACCAAATTCTTAGGTTTTGCACATCAGTATACTCTTACATTATACATTACTTTCATTGCACACCGCATGATTGATAAATAATGGCGGTGATTGACAATGCCACAAAGGTTCCTCCGTTAAATTGCACTTTTTGTTTTAGCAATAACATTTATGTATGTCTATACTTCTGTTTTGTTTGTTTTTTTAGTTTTGGGCGATAAACTCTCAAATCATTTTAATCATTTTTTACTAATAGACAGCTACTGATTAATTCAATATTTAGCTGATTATTTAAATTACATAATGATAACTTTTCTTAATTAGCGCTAGTTAGTAATATTTTCCAAAACGATTTTCAAAAAAAAAAATTTAATAAGTAAATAATTCTAAGCAAATACTTTTTATTATTTCATATGGCTCGGCTAATATGATTAAAGTCGTAAGCATTTTATTGTGCCCTTTAAGCCTTTACCTTCCAAGAAATGGTGTCAAAAAAAACTGAAAAAGTTGAGGTATAACAGTTCCTAAAATACTTTTTCATAGTTTTTGAGATATGAAATATTTTTAGTTACCCGCTTTGGCAGTTTAACAGCCATAAACTTGTTTTCCATAAAATGTTATAAAATAATATAAATCGAACTTATTTTTACGGTTGAAAAAATGAGTAGACATTGTGAAAACGTAAATATTATTCGTATTTGTTTTAGTGTTAACCTAAGAAAACACGTAAGTAAGAAAAACAACATAGTATTTTGCTATACGAAACCTATAATGCGCGAGTTGGATTTGCATTTGCCCAATTTTTACATTAAAAGATTAAAAAACATTAACATTATTTACTAAACAATAAAAATTTACAAATATTCTCATTTGAAAATTGTTTCGGGCAACAAAATATTACTAATATGTTACTAATTTATAAAGGCAAAAAGTTTGTTGTATTAAAAATTTAAACACGGGCAGGGCCGCGGATAAATTAGTAGTAATTATAATAAAGTAATAGAAAGGTTATATCTGTACATTTTTTTTTTCGATTAAAACTATGTATTTTAAAATCACATGGCGACATCTATTGTCAAATATCTAAATAACACATAAATAAATTTTCATTAAAATAACTATTTTAATGAATAAAATAGCGCTATTAATATTTCTTTTAAGATAAGTTTTCTTAAATAGCTTTAACATATATAAGTAAAATGCTAAAATGTTAATAGTATCATCGTGCTTTTACTTTAACCAATTTTTGTATTTTTTCTCAGAAATGAGATATTTTCCTGCGGTAAAAAGAATCCTATGTGTTGACCCGGATAACTTGCTATTACCATACCAAATTTCATTAAAATCCCTCCAGTGGTTTTTCTGTGATGCGGTCACATGCATACAGACAGAAAAAATTCTAAAAACTATAGATAGTTACTAATTTATAAAGCCAAAAAGTTTGCTTTACTGATAATTTAAACACGGGCGGGGCCGCGGGTAATTTAGTAGTAATTCTAATAAAATCGCAAAAAGGTCATATCTGTACATTCATTTTTTGGGATTAAAACTATGTATTTTAAGAACACATGGCGACATCTATTGTCGAATATCTAAATAACACATAAATAAATATTAATTAAAATAACTATTTTAATGGATAAAATAGCGCTATTGATAATTTGATTTTCAAGATAAGCTATTTTTATAGTTTTTACCATATTTTGTAAGTTACCTTGCTAAACTGTTTACAAATAGTCTCATCGTGATTTTGTTCCTACCAGTTTTTGTATTTTTTTTCAGAAATGAGATATTTTTTCGCGGTAAAAAGTACCCTATATGTTGACCCGGATAACCAGCTATCATCATACCAAATTTCATCAAAATCCCTCCAGTGGTTTTTCTGTGATGCGGTAACAGACAGACAGACAGACAGACAGACAGACAGACAGACAGACAGACAGACAGACAGACAGACAGACAGACAAAAATTCTAAAAACTATAGATTCGGCCTCTGCATCAATAATAATGTCTATTTCAATAAGATTTTCCAAAAAATATTTAATGTACAGATTCGGCTTAGTTAGAATTTTATAATATGTATAGATTAACTTAATACCTTAACACACTGACTGTCTACAACAGCAAAGTATTTATGTTTTCGTTTGTCGTGGTAGCCTATAAGCAGAACAACCTTTACCATTTGTAAAATTTAGATATGTAAGTATTATAATGTAAGTGTATGTTCTGTTGGTTACCCTAAATATATAAATAAAAAAATTTTTGCACACAGGGTCTAGATGTGTACAGACTACAAAATCAGAAGTGAAATATGTAATGTACAGATTCCACTCAGAATTTTATTATATGTATAGATTAGTGACTTACCATCGCTTCGCTCCGATGCGTCCTTTAGCTTGAAAGCTGCAATGCATATTCAACAGACTAATCCACCAGATTAACCCGCCTGAGTTTCATCACAATCGGATCAATGATTTAGGAAGAGGACAAACATAAGAACTTTTATATTTATTTATATAGAACATTAATACCTATGCCTATCTTAGGTAACTTTAACAACTGGTACAATAAACGTACATTCAATCGATTTAAGCACATCCTGCTTTCAAAATTTGTTATATGATGGAGGAAGATTTAGTTACCTTTTCTGCTAGAATGTAAAACCTTATTATTGTTTAAAGTCACTTTAGTCAGTCAAATTAATTTAAATATATTATAGCAGAGGCTATGTCTCGAGCGGGGTCGAGACGCCATCAATACATTCATTGGAGATATGTTGGTTTATCATGGTAGATAATAGAAAGTTGTGTTTCTATATTGAATGTGGAAGTATGATCGGTGCTTGAGAATCCGCTGCTCAATTAAATTATAAGAATTACGGTTTCATGTGTATAACATAGTGATTTCCTTGTTAAATTGTATTAAGCGTAGAATTCTTGATCATTTGAGCCCTGATAGTACCTACAAGATTAGTAACCATTAAAAATTATGTTGCTTGAGTATGGAAAACACGATGTACTATATAAATAACTTTTAAACTGCCTCCTTATCAAACTAATAGTTAGTCTGTATCCACTAGCTATACAGTTAAAGTACAAAAGTGTCAAAAATATCAGTAGAAGCCTGGAGTTAGGAAAGTGGCGGTTATACACGACTAATCCCCGAAAAGCACGTGAGGCCGTCGGTCCTATGCCTAATCTCTTTGTGGTTTTGTCGGATTGTCGGACGGAATAAAGATTAGCCACAACCACGCTTAAATATACATTTCTACACAGTTACGTACAGTTGGTATATGGTGAGATTGAAAAAATTGATTGGTCCATTGCCCAAAATTACTTATTTATTTTTTATTTATTTATTTATTTTGGAAACAAACAGTATAAACAAAAAATATGTAATAGAAACTCAATAATAAAACTTAACCAATAACAGTTCCCAATGTTATAAAAATACACAGTATATCAAAGTTAGGAGAGAAGATGTAAATCTTAACTTCAAAATCACCGTAAACTAATAACATTTAGCCAATTATTTAGTTATTTTTTATCGTACAATTTCTATATATTCAAAGATAATATTACTATTCATCTAAATACATATAATGAAACTGTAGAGGCTGAATGTCTTAACATAGAAAAAAATGCTGAAAACCGAGTCAGGGGGATAAAAGAAGAGAAATAGAACAAATCCAGATATTTTTAAATTTTTTTGTTTCTCTGTTTGTCTGTTTGTACGGGCTAATCTCCGAAAATGTTGGACCGATTTAAATGAAGCTTTGTGTGGTGGTACCTTATATCCTCGGACAACATCTTAGATACTTTTTGTTCCGGAAAATTAAAGAGTTCCCGTGAAATAGTTAAAAAACTATGGTAAATTATAAAGCTTATTACATAAATACTACTAATTGGATTTTAATGAAACTTTACAATAATATAGTTCATATATCAGAATAAAAAAAGGCTACTTTTTATCCCGGAAAATGTACGGTTCCCGTGGGATACATTTGTTTTTGTTTATCTAGAGGCGAACCCAAGCGAAGCGAGGGTGAGTCGCTAGTTTCTTCATATATTTTTATTATGTTTTGTTTGGGTTTTAAGTCTATGGTATGTTGATATAAAATTGATCTATGTGTAGAATAAAGAACTTAGTTTTACTTAGGCAAATAAACACGTTCATACATATATGTTAACTATATACTCATAGTTCATATAATATTAATTAAACTAAGCACGTCCGAAAGAGAGATAAAAAGGTTTGGAGTTTTTTCTAAAGTTTAAAGCAATGATAGCACATTAGCGTATAGATTAGAACCACATCTCTATTTTTTTCTTGTCCGATTTATATAATTTTTGCCTTTTTTAAAGGACAAAATAATTTAATTACAATATATGAACACTATGCCCATAGTACTGGGAGATCTATAGTAAAGCTCTAACTGAGTACAACAAAGAGATAAGGAGGGCTAAAAGAGAATCGTGGAGGAAGCTCTGTGAGGAAATTAAAAGCCTTCCACAAGTACCAAGACTCCACAAACTTCTCTCTAAAGCCAGGCCTAATCCAATTGGACTACTTAAGAAAGGAGATGGCTCCTTCACAACTACAGAAAAGGAGACCTTAGAGTTGCTGGCCACGGCTCACTTTCCCGGGTGCCTCTTTGGGAACCTTGGCAGTCAGCAGGAAGGACAGCATAGACCTCACAGCGAGGACTGGCGCAAAGCTGCCAAAATCATAAAACCTAACCATGTTCAGTGGGCCTTTGACTCTTTTAAGCCTCACAAGGCGGGAGGGGAAGACGGGATAACACCAATTTTACTACAGCAAGGGTCGAACATCCTCCTTCCCCACCTAATCAAAATCTTCAGAGCGAGCTTCGCCTGGGGTTATGTACCAGAAAAATGGACTCTTGTCAGGGTCATATTTATACCTAAAACTGGTAAAAAAGACTATAGCCAGCCAAAGTCTTTTAGACCAATAAGCCTTTCCTCATTCTTACTTAAAGCAATGGAGAAGGTGCTTGATAGGTATATAAGAGATGTAGCCTTGACCAAAAATCCAATTCATTTCAACCAACACGCATATCGTAAGGGTAAATCAACTGAAACTGCCCTTACAAGTCTTATAGACAAAGTAGAAAAAGCGTTAGAAGACAAGGAAATAGCACTCTGTGCATTTCTAGACATCGAAGGTGCTTTTGATAACTCTTCTACGTTGCTGTTGATAAATGGGCTGACAACCAAAAATGTCGACCCAACAACGGTAAGATGGGTAAAATCTATTCTCACTAGCAGAAGAGCCAAACTAGCCCTTCACGATACAAATATACACATATCCACAGCAAGAGGATGTCCGCAAGGGGGAGTCCTGTCCCCATTACTGTGGACCCTTGCCGTGGATGAGCTACTATACAAACTGGCAGAACTCCACATTGATGCGCAAGGCTACGCAGATGACTTGGTAATCATAACGAGGGGCTTCTGTCAATCCACACTTTCAAGTATACTGCAAAAGGGACTAAATACTGTCAGTGACTGGTGTGTCAAAAGTGACCTATCAGTAAACGCTGACAAAACAGTCATTGTGCCCTTTACAAACAAGCGACGGCTAGACAAACTAGTCATGCCAAAGCTTAATGGCAAACAAATTACATTCTCCACACAAGTCAAATACCTGGGACTAACAATAGACCAAAAACTGACGTGGAACCCACACCTAGCTACAGTTTTGATTAAAGCTAAGATGGCATTAGGAATGAGCGGCCGCATGCTGGGCAGTAACTGGGGTTTATGCCCCAAAACCACACTTTGGACTTATACTGCCATTGTGAGGCCAATTGTCACCTATGCATCGGTAACCTGGTCAAACAAGACTAAACAGACAACAGTCATTAAAAAATTAGATAGCCTACAAAGAACAGCCTGTCTAATGACAACAGGAGCCATGTCCACGTGCCCTGGTCAGGCACTAAATGCACTACTCGGGTTGCCACCTCTACACCTGTTCATACAGAAGGAGGCACAAGCCAGTATGTACAGAGCTAAAATCCAAGGCAAAACTCAATGGCTCTCACGGAAAATGAGGACTTTACAAGACTCACTACAAGAGATGCCGCTACTTGGTATGACAACTGATGCCATGCAAATGCGGCACTTATTTGAAAAATATTATACAATTGAATTTCCGTCAAGGGAGGACTGGACTAAATGCCAGATATCCTATAAAAACGGATCCCTAGTCTGGTATACAGACGGCTCTAAAATAGGAGAAAAGACTGGCTGCGGGATACATGGAGAGCGACCGAGATTCAGCAAAAGCGTACATCTCGGGCAATTCGCCTCCATTTTCCAAGCTGAAGTCTACGCCATCCTAGAATGTGTAGAAGCTAATCTATGTAAGCACTACACAAATCAAACCATATATATAAATTCGGACAGCCAAGCTGCACTACTAGCATTAGACTCAAACACAGTCTCATCGAAGCTAGTAGAGCAGTGCATGGACCGATTAAACCTCTTAGCAAAAAGGAATAAAGTAGTGTTAAGATGGGTACCGGGTCATGCAGGGGTAATTGGCAACGAATGTGCCGATAAGCTTGCTAGAGAAGGAGCTCTTGGCATGCAGCAGGGTCCCGAGCCCTTCTGCGGAATACCCAAGAGCTTAGCTCAAAGAACCTTAATGATAGCATGTCTTAAGACTGCAAACAAGGACTGGAATGAATCAAACGGAATGATTCACTCCAAGACACTAATTAAAGCCTAAGATAAAAGGTTTAACAACCTTATGCTAGCGCTTAACAGAAAAACCTTACGAATATTGGTAAGGACTTTCACCGGACACTGCTGCTTAATCCCTCCCGGACAAATTCTAAGAAATCCGTGCGAATTTCCGAGAATTCAATTGTTATCTAGCACACCGGTGTGCTCGCGGTCCGCGAGGAGTTAAACAAGCACATGTTCAATCTAGGGCTGAGCGAAACGCGAACCTATAGAGTATGCATGGAGGCAGACGAAACGCCACTTCATCTTCTATGGGAATGTGGACCGCTCATGCACAAGCGTAGCATTCATCTAGGAAAACAATTTCTAGGCCTAGATGAACTAAAAGAGTGCAACCCTAAGAAAATCCTTCAGTTTTTAACAGCAGCAGGGTTTAATGGTTCACTCTAGCATAAAATGTGGCGATCACAATAGACCAGAGATGGTCGCAGTGATACAATACAGCCGCAAAAATGAAATAAAAAAAAAATGCCTATAGTAAAACTTTGTTATGTTATTAAGTTACTAAGTAGTCGGAAAAAGCAAAAATAAATGCAAGTGAAGTCGCGAGTATTTACTAGTTTTTAGTTGTTTTCACTACTTGGCCTTTATGGGCCAAGCTTTATTTTATAATAAACGTAAATAAAACTTAAAATGTACTAAAATTTTTATTATAAAATTATAAAAATGGCTGTCTGCGATTCCGTACGTGTTAAATCTGATTTAACTGCGCTCTTTACAGTGCAGATACGTTTTAATCGTAGTTTAACGTTATTAATATTCTGTGCAGAGCATTAGATGCAAATTTCAAATTTAATTTTGCGCTGGATTTTTTTATATTTTTTAATTGGGATTACTTATACATTCGAATTATGTTTACCTAGATACATGTATTTTACAATATATATATATATAATATTTATTATTAACATTATTGATTAATATCATTATTGACGTCGATCAGAAATATTGTAATTTTCTATTAGTAGTAGGTATAATCGAATAACTAACTGTCTCGATGGTCTAGTACCTGGTTTGTACGGCTGGAGACACGGAGGGACCGCAAGTTCGAGACCGGGTTGGGGCAAGTTAAGTTAATAAGTCTTCCTGTTACGAAAATTCCAGTAACAGCCCAGAACCGGGAAGATGGGGTTGTTGCATCCTGCGCCTGATCTCTCATAGGTCGTGTTGAATTGTCGTCCCATCGAAGTATGAGAGTCATAGGAAAAGAAAGTACATTTATATTTATTTTCAACTAGCGGCTCATTCGGGTTCGCCTCTAGGAAAACAAAAATAAAACTATCCCACGGGAACCGTACATTTTTCTGGGATAAAAGTAGCCTATGTATTATTCCTGACTATAATCTATCTATGTGCCAAATTTCATCCAGATCCGTTTAGCCGTTCTGGCGTAAAAGAGTAACAAACATCCATACATCCATACTCACAAACTTTCACATTTATAATATTAAGTATAGATTAATTTAAAGCTCGTAAGAGTACTATAATATCTCCTGTACAGTTGGCTAGACCTAGACTAGGGTGAGATTGACCGCCTTAGCCGTAATCTTTAGGAATACATCATTATAACTAGGTTAGGAAGACATCATCATCATCATGCCGAATATATTGGGTGAGGAATTGAAATAACGAAATCATAAGTGATACTGGCTATTTTTATTACATGTAATCAGCGAAGCAGTTGAATTTGTACATAAATTTTTCTTTTTTAATATTATTAAAATTATCATTATTTTCGATACAAAGGCCGAATCGAATACAATTTTTGTCGGTCTGTCTAGTAATGCCTGACGAGAAAACTACTGGACAGATTTTGATGAAATTTGGTATGATGATAGTTGGCTATCTGGGTCAACATATAATAAAGGATACTTTTTACTTTTTACAACGTAACTAGGGACGAACCGAAAACGTTACGAGGGTGAGTCGCTAGTATAATATATTTAAATCAATTATGACAGGGAAAGAATGTTTATCCTTATATCAGTGTTTTTAGAGATTCATAATATTTTAAGATGATAACAGTCAAAATGTAAACTTACACGACTTTTTTTTTCAATAGTAGGTAGGTATGTGTTAATTTTTACTTAGTTTATAAACCTCGTACCCGCTAGGTCGCTTAAACTAAGATTCTCACTATAACTCCCTTCCCACAGACATCTGAAATTTAGCGATAAAATAGTTTGGATTCGGGCCATGTGGAGTCAGTCCAAAGCTGGGTTAGCTATAAAATGCCTATGCGAGCTTTGTCTGTAACCTAACGCTTTACTTAATAGTTGTTAATTGAGAAACGGTGCAACTAACGCTTATAAAATATGAGGATATACTATATTTAACATGAATCTATGCGTTTAGGAAATTCAAAATAATACACTATGCAGATCTTTTGTGTTTTTGTGTAGTACCTATTGGTAATAGAATGTTATTTAGTTTTTTGCCTTAGGTTTCAATTATATTATAAGTAGCGGCTCACCCTCGCTTCGCTCGGGTTCGCCTCTAGAAAAAGAAATGCAAATTTATCCCACGGGAACCGTATATTTTTCCGGGATAAAAAGTAGCCTATTTGTTATTCCAGATTATAATCTATCTCTGTGTCAAATGTTAAAGAACGTTTTTAGTACTAAAGGTTATTATAATTAATGGATTTTACAGAAGATGACACGCCTTGGAAATGATATGATCGCTTCCAGGATACATCAATTTATGAATAATTACTGTAATTTATAATTTAAATATAAAAAAAAAAAATACAAATAAAATTGACTCCCGCTTAGTTTCTAATTCCCGAACTGGTAGTAAACTAATCACGTTCAGTAAAAAATTGTAATAATGTAATGGTGAATGAAATATTTTGAGTTTGAAATAAAATACGGTTTATTTCAAGTTTATTATAAATAAATAAATATCTTGGGACATTAACACACAACACCATCTAGTTCCATGGTAAGCTACGAGGCTTGTGTTGTGGATACCAGATAGTTGATACATTACACATATATAACTTTAATTACATACATATTATAAATATAAACACCCATGACTGGAGTACAAACATTCGTGCTCATCACACAAATAAATCGGACTCGAACCCGCTACCGCTGGCACCGCAAGTACTACAAGTCACTACAAACTGAGCCGAACGTGTCGTCGTCGTCGTCATATTATGACATAACACTTAACTCTAAAAATAAAATAAATAAAAGATATCTTAAAATTAAAATAAAAACCTAATATTAATGAATAAAGAAGTTAAATTTCATCTGACATCTATTGGTTTTATTGGAAACTAAATTTCTAATATTTCATACTCAAACCCTAGCTTATTAATAATGCTATTGTCCCATAGATGGCGCATAACGTATAATTTATTCTATTTGCCAACAGATGACAGGATTGTGCAATTATTTTGTCTTCTATACATATAATAAAATTCTAAGTCGAATGTGTACATTAAATATTTTTTGGAAAATCTTTTTGAAATAATAATTATTATTATAGATACATAGGCCGAATCTATAGTTTTCAATATTTTTGTCTGTCTTTCTTATCTGTCTGGGAAGGCATCACGAGAAAACCACTTGACAGATTTTGATGAAATTTGGTAAGATGATAGCTGGTTATTCGGGTCAGCATATAGAATACTTTTTATTGCGGGAAAATATCTCACCTATACTAAGCGTTCACCTTTACTCAGCTCGGGTTCGTCACTAGTACCTACTCGTACATTATAAATGTAATATTAATGATAATATTTTTATCTAGATTTAAAATACTTAATGCCATTGTGTATCTTTGGGCTATTATTAGCAGATATAAAATGAAAATTCTCATAAGTCTACAATACATGACATTCATTACATTACTTTTATTACACAAGCGAAGCCATAATTAGCATTTTAATAAACAGTAACATTACTAAAGTTAAGGATATATTTGAATTTATTTGATCGATTGAAATAAAACTAAGCTGCCGATATATATATTTTTTTCAGTCTATTACGATATTCAGGAAGTTCAAAATTTTTTGAAATTTACAATAAAAAGATTTAAGAAAGGAAAGAAATTAATGAAAATCATTGAATTTCACTTTCCCATTGAGGCGCCGACAATGAGACAAGAACAACAAGGCCTTTACGCGTTTAGATTTCCTTCTTGGGGCACTCCACAGTAGAGCGCGAGTACTCAATCTGCGTAACAAAGGTTTCTCTCGTAAGAACTCGAAAACCGATTTCTCAGCTTACGAGTTTTTGCGTATTGGTGAAGCCCCTTGACACCTTTCGACATCCTTATCCGATCACATTGAAATTAAGTTCGAGTCACAACGTATGAAAGGTCAAAGGTCTCGAAAAAGCTTTTTTTTTAATATATCGTTTTTTTTTTGTTTGAAAAGTAGATTTAAATTCTTGCGAAAATTGTAAACCGTAAACTTTTTTACAATTCGGCCTTTATGTTTCGTACCATCAACTATTCTTCAGATAGAGCGCAAAAAAAAGGTTTCACTGTATGTAAATTGTATAATTAAAGGTATATATTGTTTGTTACTTTTTTTACTATAATATAAATAAATAATAAATATGTTGGAAATTTAACACACAGCACCATCTAGTTCCATGGTAAGCTAGGAGGCCTGTGTTACGAATACCATATAGCTGATACAATACACATTATATAACTTTAAACACATACATATTATAAATATAAACACCCATGACTGGAGTACAAACATTTCTGCTCATCACACAAATGAATGCCCCCAGCGGGACTCGAACCCGCGACCGCTGGCGCAGAAAGTAGGGTCACTACAAACTGAGCCAAACGTGTCGACTGTACTAAAATGTGTCATATTAATTCAGCCATATAAGGCAAAGAAGATGTAAGCATCTTTCCCAAGCTGTTTTCTAGCTCATTCAACGAATATGTATAATATTACTACATAATTAATATTATACCTAATATACTCCCAAAAAGTGGGTGCGTGTAACTTTTACGTGCGGTTGAAGTAAAACTTTTTTGGCAAATATCGCAATTAAATTAAAACAAATCAATAATTAAATGAGGCATATTAGGCATATTACAATCACATATTTATAGAATATCATAATATACGGAAAGAATATAATCTATACTAATTCGTATTAATATTATAAATGTGAAAGTTTGTGAGTAGGTATGTATGGATGTTTGTTACTCTTTCACGTCAGAACGGCTGAACGGATCTGGATGAAATTTGGCACAGAGATAGATTATAGTCTGGAATAACACATACTACTTTTTATCCTGGAAAAATATACGGTTACCGAGGGATAGATTTGCTCTTGTTTTGCTAGAGGCGAACCCGAGCGAAGCGAGGGTGATCCGCTAGTATTATTATAAAGCTAAAGAGTTTGTTTGTTTGTTTGGTTGAACGCGCTAATCTCAGGAACTACTAATCCGATTTAAAAAATTATTTTTGCATTACAAAGCCTGTTAACTGAGGAAGGCTATAGGCTATATATCAGCGCGGAAAAATGTATGGTTCCCGTGGGATAGATTTGTTTTTGTCGAGGGACGAACCCGAAGCGAAGCGAGGGTGAGTCGCTAGTATTATATATTTGTCAGACAATAACAACGGTTACCATGGCAACAAAGCAATGTTTTTCTATCTCTTCTCTATATCTATCTATTCTCTCGCCGACTTAATCCTATATATTTATGTGTTTGTCTCTTTTTAGTGTCGCATTTTCGTTTCATCGAGTTTCAAATCACAACGATTCTAAAAAAGTTTCACTTCAATAAAAAAAAAACAATTACATAAAACCACCTCAATGATAGATTAGAAAGTATTAAAAAGTTGTAAAGAACTCTACAAAAATTTAATTAATTACAAATCTTACTTTGATCTTTTCTCTTTACCACTGAACCCTGAAATACATTTGTATTATATTAAAATCTTTTCAAAGAAATTGTATGTTATGAAACTAAGTGTTATTTATTTTGATAGCAAAATAACATATGAGAGATATTACAATTTGTTTTTCTTTTTTAAATTTTCCATACACAGTATGTAATTTAAGTTGATGAGACAGGTGTCTATCAGGCTATGATTGTATCACCTAATAATTACTTCAAAAATTCTTACTTAATAGAGTATATATATTATACGTAGTTGAAATGTTTGTACGTTTGTTTTATTTTTGATATTTACGATTTGCAAACAAGTGAAGGTCTTTTTACATATTTTAGAAATGTCATAAGCGTTAATTAATCTATAATATATAATGTAATAACAGATGCAACAAATTAAAATTTTACATTTTTTTTAAACTTAAATCGTCAAAATTACTAAAAGATTCTGTGTTATGATTCTAACACAAAGCCAAAATCAGTTCAGAATCTTGTTCAGCCTAAAATAACAGAATAAAAGAACAGATTATTAGGTTACAGCTAGCGATTCATCCTCGCTCAGCTCTGGTTCGACCCTAGTTACGTTTTAACGTTTAGATTGTTCAGAGGTGAGATGTTTTCCCGCAGTAAAAAGTATCCTATAAGTTGACCCGGATAACCAGCTATCGCCATACCTAAAATAGATATAATTAAGCAACACATACCGTGTAACATACATATTTGTAGCATATATGAATAATTTTAGTAATAAAAATGGGGTTAGAACCCTTACTATTCTTCTCGAGGCCGTAAGTATAGCTTAGAGTTTTTTGTTAACTTATGCAGTATTCTTAGAAACTATAAGAGCCAAATGATGTATCGCGATAAGGCACATTTAAAAAGTAGCCTAAATTATTTTTTCTAGTTAATAAACTCTATGAAAAAAATTGCGTTGATCTTGTAATCTATTATTCTAATTCAAACATAACGACTAATACATTTCCGTATTAATAAATAAACGGTAAATTTTATTACTTTAAGAAGATTATGTGGTTTAAAAACAGATTATGAAATTTTACAATAAACGTGTACACGTAGCAGCCCATTAAACACCTTTTTGCTTTTTAAAGACCAGATTTTATATGTTTTGATATTCATATGAAAAGCCACTCAAAAATCATTGTACTATAAACGCAACTTTTTATAAATTTAACCATTTCATGGCAAGTGTTACTCCATAACGGTTGTTTCGCGCGAAATTCAGTTGAAGAAGTTAATCCGGAAATAAGATGTTCAAATTCTTATTTAAACTAGAAGATCCTGAACATCTTTTACTTGGTCCTACATTGTGGGGTCTACAGACTTGGGGCATGTGGCAACCCATTAAGGGAAAAATCAGAATTATTTATAATACTATACACTTATTAGCTATTATCTTTGTGATTACGCAATATGTGGAGCTTTGGTATATTAGATCGAACCTAGAGTTGGCTTTAAGAAATTTATCAGTTACTATGTTAAGCACAGTGTGCGTTGTTAAAGCTTCAACATTTATTTTATGGCAAAAATTCTGGGTTAAAATTTTTGAATACGTTTCAACTGTGGAAAAACAGCAATCAATCCTTCATAATGCTAAAACAAAGAACATCATCAAACAATACACTATATATTCGAGAAGAGTGACCTACTTCTACTGGTGTCTGGTCACTGCCACTGTTTTCACTGTAATTTTGGCTCCTCTAGCTTTATATATTTCATCTGAACAACGTCGGGAACAGATTAAGAATGGTACAGCTGCCTATCCAGAGATAATGAGTTCCTGGACACCTTTTGATAAAACTCGTGGAGTTGGGTATTGGGCACTAGTTATAATTCAGTGTCTAATTTGCTTTTATGGAGGTGGCATTGTAGCTACATACGATTCTAATGCTGTTGTTTTAATGACATTCTTTGCTGGTCAGTTTGAAGTTTTAAGGGAGAAATGTGCAGATCTTTTTGGAGATGGAAATGAATTCGTAAGTTATAATACAGCAGTAAAGAGAATCCGAGAGTGCCATATGCATCATATATTGCTAGTTAAGTAAGTCATAAATTATTAAGTTATTATTTATATATGCCTTTTTATTTAGTACTAGCGACTCACCCTCGCTCCGCTCGGGTTTGTCCCTACTTACGTTTTAAGATATAGTATAGAATTCTCAAGAGATATTTTCTCGCAGTAAAAAGTATCCTATATTATGTATCCTATATATGTATTTTTGGTTCCCGACGTTTCAAATCAAAATAAATCCGCGAAAAAATCCGAAAAAATAGTTTTATTTAAATGTCAAATATTCGCGTAAATGTAAGAAAGTATTATCTTTCCCAACAATTAAAAATTAATAATACATTATCATACATTAATTATATCGTATCTATCTTCTATATATAATATATATTACTAGTGTTATAGCGCAGGGTATAATATTATTGAGAGAATCTACCTATCTATACTATAAGAAAAACTGTTTCCAATTGTTTTTTTTTTACATATAACATTGACACAATAACTACTTGACAAAAAAATTCGGTGGACATGGACAAGCAGAGAAGAAAAAGATGTCCAGTACCATTCTGCCTTTGCCTGTTTATGTATATATAGATATATAGATATATATAGATTACGATCCCTAAACTTTAAATCTTATTGTTTTTTTTTCAGGTATGCAAAAATATTTAATTATCTTCTTTCGCCAGTAATGTTTTTGTACGTAATCATCTGCTCTCTAATGATATGCGCCAGCGCAGTACAAATTACTACAGTATGTTTTTTTAATCATAATAGTATTTATTATTATTTCTACTGACTATATATATCTTTTTCTATAAAAGTCTACGCTGCAAGTAACTCGTTGATAGGGTATTGTTTTGCCATAATCCTACTAATATTAAGAATGCGAAAGTTTGTGAGGATGTATGGATGTCTGGATGTATACAACTGCATAGATTTTAAATAGAACTTTGCAATAATATAGCGCATACATCAGATTAACAAATAAGCTACTTTTCATCCCTGAAAACTTTACAGTTCCCATGAGATAGATTTATTTTTGTTTTTGATTATATAAACTTTGTAATATCTATAGGCAATATTCTTAACTTGGACACTTGATTATCTGAAAATGTTATTATGACATAGGTTATTCTATTTTTGCTAATAATTTCCCACGGATGTTTTTGAGCATTATTACCTATTTAAAATTTATATATTTCAATAGTTTCGAATTTTCCCGACGATGCCCTGTTTTATGAACAACGATATACAAAACAACTTTTTGAACATGCAAAAAATCTGTTAGTAAAATGAATAGGATCTTGAATGGAAATTATTATTCCAGTATATTTTAATTCTAGGAAGGCACGACTACGATGCAACAAGTGTGGATTGCCGAATATCTCGTAGCACTCGTAGCTCAGCTCTTTCTATACTGTTGGCACAGTAATGAAGTTTTGTATATGGTATGTATTGCAAACTTTCATTTATCTTACCTAATTATTCTACTTCAGGCTACAGTCTCAACGTTCTGCACGTTTTCTCTATCGTTTTGCTTTATCTAAAAATAGTAGACATCTCACAGTTTCGATTCCTACTTCACCTTCAACTTTTCTTATTTTGGGAAATGTATTTACGCATACCACCTGTATACAACAGATGGTTGATGGTTATGGGACTCAACGGCTAGAAAAGCCAGTGCTACCCTCTAAAACCCAACAGAACCTCAGCCGTCTTAATGGGATATCGCTGGATCGCTTACCCACTGAACCAACCCGACGGCACGTTTACCGAAGCAGATCATACAACCAAGGAGTCGCTCCTTCAGTTAATTCTACTGTCAGAGAAGTAATAGGAACAACCCGCATCGTACACCCACCGAAGTTAGCCACCTCCCAGTGTGTCTTTTAGAGAAAACTCTAGAGAAAACTCAAACTGTATTAACTATAATTGATCAATTAATGACATACATAAAATTTAGATTAATTTAATTACTATACAAAAATCCAGTTAAGATCAATTCCATAATTTTAGAGTTTAAAAGTGGATGAAGGAGTATACGCAAGTGCATGGTGGTCACAAGGTGTCCGTATCCGGCGCCTTGTTGTGCTTCTTGGAGGACAGCTTAATAGGAACGTGATTTTCACAGCTGGTCCCTTCACTAATCTTGCTGTTGCTACGTTTATTGCTGTAAGTATAAGGACGCTTGAATTTTAAGGTTAAAGTTACTGGTGTCAATTTCAAGTTTGGAGATTAAATATATTAATTTAATTAAAAATCATCAGAAAAATTATGTTCATAAATAACACGTAAATTAATAAACAGTATGATCCAAATTAGGTCTCACCTTTCTTCATTTGGTGCAGGAAACGCTCAATGACATCAAATTTGATTTAAAGGGTCGAATTATCAAAAAATGGATATCTCGCAAGGTCGATGGTCATTTGGCTAATATTTGAATTTCCAAATAAGCTTTTAAATCAATTAGCTTTTATATCACGTAAAAATACTTTTTCATTTCGCAAGACAATTTTCACGTTTGTTAAATGTCCTCAAAAAATGTATTTATATAATTCTTTTCCCTTTGTGTAGATATACTGTTGTATAAAATAGTATTTATAATAATAAGATATACGTAGTTCTAACATTGCATCGATTCCCTACATATCTTTTATTGGCCACTACAAGTGTGAGGATTGTGACGTCAAATTGTATTTATTTCTTTTGCAGATTTTAAAAGGTTCATATAGCTATTATACGCTTTTGAGCCAAAAAGAGGATTAGAACAACACGGTTTAAAATATATAAGCTATTTATATTTAAGTTATTAGATGCCCACGTCTCCACTTCGACGAATGTTTTCAATAAAGGAAATCTAATAAAGTCACCGTAATAGCCCGCCCTAATGGTCTCAAATACGTATAAACCCATTTTATTATTTATTCACAACTTACTTGGATATAATCGAATGGATATAGTATGTTATCCTTAAGAGATAGACATATGCCATCGCGAACTTTTTATATGCCTTTTTAAGGTGTACAGTACTGTAGTTGATATGTATGGAGCGTAATGAAACAACCGTACTACTTGAACTCTCGTTTATTACTGCCTTTGCATGGTGCGCGCGGGCTGCATATACATCATTCCTTCACACTTAACTTTTGAAACCTGGTGACAATATGTAATAACATGACTAAAGAAACTAAGTACGCTATATAACATAAAATAATAATACTAAAATACACTATTATTTTTATTATATATTATATATATATATTGTTCATTAAAAATACTTTTTATAATCTACTATCTTCCTAGTACGTTTTGGGCGTAAGAATGTGGGTGATGATGGTGGTACTTCAATATTACGTGTATTGGTATTAGGAGACTGGTCGCTCTGGGACACCTGAATCTTAGACTGTACCAACTCCGGCTCGGAAATATTCTCAACAGGCCTTCCCTCATTCTCGTTCGCCTCACAATCACCCCATTCCTCACCATCCCCATCATCTGTGACATTCTCCGCCCCTGATGCTACTGGCGCGTCATTAGTTTCAATCGCCACGGGTGAACTAATATTCTGTTGCTCACTCTCCACTGCTGGTAAGCATGAATGTTGTTCTGCAATGCTATCGGATAAGGAAACAGAAGGCGACTGAAACTGATGAGACTCGTTATCACAAGAATTTGTGATTGTAGGCTGTTTACTATTATTACCGGTATATTTCATTATCTGATCGACATGTCTTATACAATAAAGATTTAATTCTTTAATAAAAATTTTATACATTTTATTACCTATTCTATTATTAATAATACCTAACTGCCAAATTTCCTTTCGTGCGCTGTACCCTCGGGTCCAAACGACATCACCGATCGCAAATTGTCTTTTCCCGGGCGCTGTAGAAGAATTAACATGTAAATCCTTTGCTGGTGTAATTAAATCAAGGCGTGATCGTAAGTTTCTACCGAACATTAATTTAGAGGGCGTTTCACCGGTGGTACAGTGCACGGTATTTCTATAGTTAAATAAATAACCTAACAATAGTTCATTAATTTGATACAGCGGTAAGTTATCCCTTAAAATACATTTTAACATTTTTTTACAAGTTCGAACCGAATTTTCGGCTTGACCATTGCTGGGCGGGTGATAAATGGGTGATGTCATATATTTAATGCCATTACACGAGCAGAATGTCTTGAACTCATTTGAATTAATTTTAACGTCATTGTCAGACACCAGAACATTTGGTATACCAAAGGTTGAAAATATACCTTTTAGTTTCATTATTAACGCTTTACTTGACGTTCCATTGTGCATTAGAAGGCATTCCACCCATTTACTAAATGAATCTACAAGCACGAGATATACCCTTTGACCCACAGTCATATAGTCTATGTGTACGCGCTGCCAAGGGGCGGTGGCGGCGGGCCAGGGCGCGGGGGGGTCACGCGGTGGCGCGGCCCGCACTCTGACGCATGTTGTGCACGATCCTATCCAGCGCTCGATGTCGTCATCGATGCCCGGCCACCACATCCTACTTCGCGCGTTACTTTTAGTTTTTATTATACCTAAATGTGTATCGTGCAATTCACGTAACATACTATTTCGTAGGCTAGACGGAATAACTATCTTATGTCCTCTAAAAAGACAACCGTTTTCGTACTGCAAGTCAGATTTGCAATGAAAATAGGGTAAAACTAACTTACAACTTATTTTGCGAGGCCAACCTAGTTGCATGTACCTAATGACTGTTTGAATTACTGAATCGAGTTTCGTCGCATGTGTTATCTCCCTCACCGTAGTAGCGGGCGATGATTCATTCAAAAACTTGAGCGCGTAGTAGGTATCTATTTCATCGGTATCCTCTGAATTGTCTGTACATTTTAAAGGCGCGCGAGAAAAAAAATCTGCTACTATATTATTATCACCGGACACATATTTTACTACATAATTATAAGCCGATAATGTAATAGCATACCTTTGAAGCCTCAACGCTGTTGTTGTCGGTATACCTGATTTATTTCCAAAAATAGAAATTAAAGGCCTATGGTCGGTTCTTAAGATGAATGGTTCACTACGACCGTATAAATACTGATGGAACCTTTTCACACCAAATATAATAGCAGTCGCCTCCTTCTGTATCTGACTGTAATTTCGCTCACTAGAGGTGAGAGAACGAGATGCATACGCGAGAGGACGTTCAAGTGTGTCGCCTTCCCCCCTCTGCGCGAGTACGGCGCCGAGCCCGGCCGGACCTGCGTCGACTGTTAGTATGAGCTGGGCTGTTGGTTCAAAGTGCGCTAATACACGTTCTGATGCCAACTCGCGGCGTACGGCCGCCATAGCTTGCCGTTGCCTCTCTCCCCACTCCCATGGCACACCGCTTCGTAATAACTCGTGTAGAGGATTAAGTAATGTCGAAGCATTGGGAATAAAATTCCTATAATAGTTAACTACGCCCAGAAACCGCTTTACTTCGGCTACATTGGTTGGTTCAGGAGCGCTTAATATGGCCTTAACTTTATCCGAACTTGTCATTAATCCCGCTTTACTTATAACATAGCCTAAGTATAGGACACTTTCTTGAAAAAAATTGCATTTTTCTTTTTGAAGACGTAAACCGGCATCGCTTAGTCTGCGTAGAACTTCCTTTAATCTTTTAATATGCGAGATTCTATCGGGCCCTGTAATACATATATCATCCAACCAAACACTGACACCGTCTATACCTGTTAAAAGTGTCTCCATAGATTTTTGAAAAATTGCCGGCGCGTTAGCTAGCCCGTAAACCAAACGCGTATATTTAAATAACCCCTTATGTGTATTAATAGCCGTAAGTTCCTGAGACGACTCATCTAAGATAAACTGATTGTACGCGTTTTTTAAGTCAAGCTTAGTGTAAAGCTCGCCGCCGCCAATCTTGGCGAAAACCTCTTCTATCCTTGGTAAAGGGTATTTTTCAATTACGAGATCTTTATTCAACGTAACGGAAAAATCCCCTGCTATTCTAACTTGCCCATTTTCTTTTAATACAGGCACAATCGGAGTGGCATATTGCGCGTGGTCTATAGATACTAAAATACCTAAACCTACTAACCGTTCTAATTCTTTTTCAACCTTATCTCTTAGGGCAAAGGGTACAGTTCGTGGCTTATAATACTTCGGAATCGAATTTTCTTTGAGTTGTAGGCTAACTTTAAATTTATTAAATGAACCCAATTCATCCCGCCACAGATTAGGAAATTGACTTAGTAATTCAAGAATATCACTATCACTACACTCCAAAGACTTAATGTTAGATGTTATTATTAAATTAAACGCGGACATGAAATCTCTACCCAAAAGAGGTGGTCCTCCATTCTTTACTACAAAGATTTTAATGTATCTCTCAATCTTATTAAACTTTGCTTTAATATTAAAGAATCCTAGTGGAGAAATTTTATGTCCGTTGTACAAGCACATTTTTACATTACTTTTTTGTAATTGATAATGTGGAAACCTAGAAGAATACAAATTATCTGAAATTACACTGCTGCCAGATCCTGAATCAAGTTCCATTTTAATAAATTGATCATCTAAGACTAATTCAATTTGAATAGGCTTATCAGCCACATACCTTATATTAAAGTTCTGGCACTCCTCACAAACCGTATCTTGAACCCGATTATCACTGCATTCCTCATTAGAATTGACATGATAAATGCACGATGAGCCTTTAAGATTACCACACACTTTTTTTAAATGACCTTTTACACCACACTTTTGACATTTATAGCCCTTATAGCGACACGTTTCACTATCATGATTTTTCATTCCGCAAACCTGGCACCGTTTATTTTCTTTACGGCTTAACGCACCAGCACCGCCGGCGCCACGTCCTTGACTTGACTTGCCCTGGAATGACGCGCGGTAGAATGGTTCCTCCTTGATAGAAATACCCTCAGTACTTGTGCTCAACGTAGCCTTTGCCTCTTTAGCGTACGCCGCCTGCTCCGCTATTTCTATAGCCCCCGCCATTGTAAGCGTCGACGGGCTTTGTTCAAACAGCTTATCGCGTTCAGGCCCAGAATTAAGACCAAGCACGAAACGATCCCTCAAGTTCGTTTCAAGAGCGGTGCCAAAGTCGCAATGACTTGCCAATCCTCTTAATCGCGCCGCCCACTCTCCTAGGGTCTCGCCTGACTCCCTACTAGCACCATAAAACTTCGCCTTGTCCACGAAAGAGCATTTTTTGGGCTTGAAATGACTATCGAGTAATTCAATGAGGTCCTCGTAGCTTAGCGCTTCCAACTGCTTTGGAAATGCGAGGTTAAGCACCAAGCGGTATGTCTCGTCTGTGAGATGAGTCAATAAAATTCCACTCTTTTTCTCCACATCCACACTATTTATTTTTAAAAACTGCGTTAGTTTACCTTTATATATTTGCCATTCTCCAGTTTTGTGATCGAAAACCGTTAAATTTCCTAAGTACGAATTCATTTTAATATATATTTTATATGCGTGGGTAGACCAACGACGTTCGCCAATGATATGTATGGAGCGTAATGAAACAACCGTACTACTTGAACTCTCGTTTATTACTGCCTTTGCATGGTGCGCGCGGGCTGCATATACATCAGTAGTACATTATTTTGATCTATCTCGTAGGGTTCAGCCAGCGTTTGCAATGCAAGCGTAAAAAAATGTGTTTATTTACGACATCACATTAGAAACCTCTGAAATTATTATTAGTCTTTCTTTACTATATTATGCATGTATTATGCATGTATTATACATATAAATCTTCCTCTTGAATCACTCTATCTACTAAAAAAAGCCGTATCAAAATCCGTTGCGTAATTTTAAAGATCTAAGCATATATATAGAGAGACAGCGGGAACCGACACTTCTAATATTTTCATTTGCGAATATTATAATATAATTTGCTTAAAAGAACATCGTAGTAATCTCAATAATTTTTAAAGCACATAATTTTTGTTTTAGTGTATTTTTCTTCATTATAACAGCAAGTAGCAGCCTATATATTAAATTGACATATTATTACATACATATTTAGATAGCTTCTAAGCTCGATACATTGATTGTTCGCTTTGATCCACTCCCTAGTGAATTTCATCATGTAATAGTGAAATAAAACAAAGACTAAAGTAGATTATAAATCAATTTGGTCTAGTACAAAGTTCTTAGCCCAATTATGTTTTGCTAGTGTTCACCGAATAAGTTCAGCCATCATGATTATTATTAAAAACTACAATGATTATTATTAAAAATTTGAGGAAAACATATATATATGAATAGAGTTTACCTATCTTTATAAAAAAAAACTCTTTCCAATTTTTTTTATTGATAATACTAAAACTGGACAATGGATACTAGAAAAAAAAAACTAGAACATCGGTTGACAAATAGAGGAGAAACAGGAACTGAAATGTTTTGTTTTTTCCTATTTACAGTTTGACCTATTTTTATAATGACTAATCTCCAATCCTGTTTTTCCAATATAAATAAATATTTTATTTATCACTTATTACTGCAAGCTTATCTACTCTTAAGAAAGACATTATTTGCACTATTTAGTATACAAGTACAATATATTTTTGTCATTATAGTCCGGTCAAAATATATATTCACCCTTGCATAAATTCCCAAGAAGCTGAAAATTTATATGAACGTTTGGGATACCAATATGATGAAATTGTGAAAAGTCGCCATCGATCCCATGTGTGCAAAATATTTTATACAAGGTCATAATAGTTCGCGAAAATGAGTTTTTTTGGATTTTTTTTAGCGAAACGATTAATTTTATGATAAAAATAGTTTAGAAAAATAATTGTAGAACATGTAATTGTCTACAAAAATTATTCTTACACTGTTTTCCCTAAAATTCACTATTTCTGAGAAAAAGCGATTCGATCGATGAGGACTTTTTCGGCCCCTATTTTTCGGGCTAACTTGACCGGACTATTATTACAGTGTTAAATAACTTTTAGTCACATTACTTAACAATATGTTTAAAAATGTTAACAGAGTAATAAAAGAACCAATGCGAAAAAAGATCTTTGTTTTTTATTTCTTACTTAAACCTATTGACAATTCCACCTTAAGTTTATATTAAGAGGTACCTACAGGGTAAGATCATATAATTATGTAAACTCGTAGTATAAGTTTTCTAAATAAATCTGGGCTCATCTGGGCTTGTTGTATGAGGTATAATCGTGAATTCAGCTGTCATAATACATAAAATTTCTTATAAAAATGCATTACAGAGAAATAAATTTACTATGAAGATCAGTCAGTTCAGTCATGTCACTTCAGTTAAGGTTAAAGAAATAAAAAATATAAAGTGTTATATTGTTATTATCTATACATATTATAAAATTCTAACTAAGCCGAATCTGTACATTAAATATTTTTTGGAAAATCTTATTGAAATAGACATTATTATCGATGCAGAGGCCGAAACTATAGTTTTTAGAATTTTTGTCTGTCTGTCTGTCTGTCTGTTACCGCATCACAGAAAAACCACTGGAGTCAACATATGGGATACATTTTACTGCGGAAAAATATTTCATCTCTGAGAAATCTATACTAAATGTTAAAACGTAAGCAGGGACGAACCCGAGTGGAGCGAGGGTGCGCCGCTAGTATCTTGATAAAGTGCAAGTAAAATCGTATCCATCCACTAATAATAATAAGTACGTGTTCTATCCTTCGTTTTCGTTCATCTGAGTAAATAAGGTGTAGAAGCTGTAAGATCCTTTCAATATCTGGAAAAATATTTTAAAATAAAACAAGTACCTGCCAACCACCGTAGAGGGATCCCAGGGAAATTCGCTGAGACGTTACAATTTAATTAAGAGAAACCTCCTAATTAACGCTTCCTCTAGAGCTTCGTACTGTGCTTTACGTGTAACTAAGCTTTCGTTTGTTTTGTCTATTTTGTTAAACCTATCAAGAACATAATTTCAAGTCTGTTTAAGAGGCCTATTACATTATTACCGTGATTTTTCAATTTAATGCCCATCTTTGGCGTTCTTATTCAGAAAAACTGAAACTCTTCGACAACTTTGACCTATTGTATGGTGGTGACCTCGCTTTTCGCAAATTTTCATAATTAATTGAAATAAAGCCAAAATTCCGAAGCAAGTTTTGAATAAAATGCGCGAGGGCACTTTTTCAAGGTCATGCATTGAAATACTATACTAAGCAAACAAAATAAAAAATATATAATAATATCTGGTATATACTGATTGAATTTATAGCGGCCTCTGAATTTGAAAATATGTATTGGATTTCTATAAAAAAATTCTTTTCAAAATCTTAAAAAGTTCTAAAAACGTTCAAATTTAGCTGTAAATATATCCTTACAAAATTAATATTATTAAGTAAAATTTATGCCAAAATATACATCATTTCAAAAGAAACGTAAGTAATTGCAACTACACAAAACGCGATGCGTCGGCCGCTGGAACTCCGTACCATAGAACTCAGTACATTTTGTGATAGGCCTCTTAACAATTGTATACTATAATAAGCCAAATTACTTATTGATTACTTTAATTTAATAAAACATTTGGTATATGAGAACAATATTGTCTCTTGTGATTATGAATCTGAAACCTACGATATAACAAAAAGATTTTCAATTTTAATGTTTATAAAAAATTAATATCAAAGAAAAACATTTTTAAAAACAAGCTTTTATATCACATAAATTGATGTTATAAATGGGTTTGATTTAATTTAAAGTTTTTATTTTTTATTTTTCAGCAAACCCTTTCATTTGATATTCATATCATGGGGGTGCATAAAAAACATAGTCCGCCATCGTTGGGAGTCCGCCATGTAGGATTTAGAATGACGTCACTTATCTAACCACGCATTGTAATCTAAGCTAAACGTGTATGAAAAATTTCAGCTCCATCGGTTGATAACTGCTTTAAAATTCAGTTAAAAGATTTGGTCCTAACAATCATATAAACAAACATTGCGAGTTAAATACAAGCTTGTTAAATCAAAAGAAGCTTACGTCAATGAATGTAGACATAGAAAATGTAGTAAATGGTCCAGCTTCCAGTATAAATGTAGGCGCTAACTTCCCGGCTAAGAGGAGAATTTGTCGTCTTATCTCTACGTCTCCTTTCCACCAGTTACTGGTATACACACCCATATCTACTGATTTACTCTGAATAAAACCACGTAGTAATAATAAAAAAATAATAAATACAATTGTTTTATATACAGACATATATTCGAAAAGCATAAAAAAATAAATATAATATGCATTTAATAATAAAATTGTTTTGGTCGATTAAGAAAATATTAAAGTATATATATATAGCAAAACCTACTTCATACGCGATTTCATTGCTATGCCAACAATACAAAAAAAGCTGGACCGCCAATGCCATAGTATATTCACAGACCCATAGCTTTTGTGACATTGTTTGTTTACCCTGTAAAAATACAACATAATATTATCTATACATATAATAAAATTCAAACTGTCTGTCTGTCGGTCCGTCCATCCGTGCATCTGTCTGTCCGTCTGTCTGTCTGTTTAGGAACGCATCACGAGATTTGGTGTGATTATAACTGGTTATTCGGATCAACATTTAGGATACTTTTTACTGCTGAAAAATATCTCATCTCTGAGAAATCTATAAAAACCTTAAAATTTATTATAGTATAGTATATTTATAATATTAAATGAGCAATTCTTGTTAATGTTTCATGTTACGGAAACCTTGATGTGCGATCAGACTCGAACTTATCCGATTTTTATATTTTGATATAAAATTTTTGAATAAGTATAATGAGAAAATCTATGCTAATATTATAAATGTGAAAGTTTGTGAGTATGAATGTATGGATGTATGTTTGTTACTCTTTCACGCCAGAACGGCTGAACGGATCTCGATGAAATTTGGCACAGAGATAGATTATAGTCTTGAATAGCACATGGGCTACTTTTTATCCCGGAAAAATGTACGGTTCCCGTGGAATAGGTTTGCTTTTGTTTTCCTAGAGGCGAAACCGAGCGAAGCGAGGGTGAGCCGCTACTTGTGATATAAAACGAGTTATTATAAAATTTAAGATTATTATAAGGGAGGCCTATGTTTAGTGATTGTAAGCTTTATCGAACGAGCAAAGACAGAAGAAAATGCTTGTAATAGGATAAAGATGATCTTACCAGACTTAATTGTACGACGCTACAGCAGATCATTATAGAGCAAACTAACATGTAGATAAACATAACTGGCGAAATATTTGAATTGAAGATCTTGTATTGCCTGTAAAAAGAATTTGAATGATATTTTAATCATTATTCATTTATTTTTTTGCGGCCATCCAACAGAATAAACATTAATACATGACCATATAAAAATTAATATATAATACACATTTACAAATCGTATTGCACGTACCTAAAATAATACGTCCTATAATTACAGTACATGTTATTTAAATTGTTTTTATTTGTTTGCGCATTTTAAATAAAGAAAAAATCAGAAAAGTCAATAAATTTTGCGTTTTATTTATATTATTTTTATTTTATTATCATTGAACTGTTCTTCATAGTTAATAGTAGTTAAAAGAAAAGGAAATGAAGTGCATTGTCATATTTTCAAAATTTTATTTTTCTTACGCTTGCAAAATACTGAAATAATCGAGACAAACATGTTTTTCTATGGTACTCTAATCAGGGTGACAGGTTAAAAGTCGTTTATAAACGTTAAAAAATAGAAATTCTAAAAATTATACAGTGGTGAAGTAATCTGTGCTTAACTCACGCTTTGAATCCATTACTAGAAAATGGAATTGAATTATAAAACCGAAATAATATGTCAATGCCATATATTTTATAGATTTCTATTCTTCGACGATTGTAGATTGGCACCTTGTTTAAGCCTCAAAAGTAGTATCTCTTAATACATATCGCTGAAATAAAAAAATTGTTACTTACTCAATAAAAAAGTTATGCAGGCGATGACATTCCTTTATATTGTTCAATATTTCGTCCCTTGAAATTTTACCTTCACCAAAAATATTTTCACATTTATATCGTAAAATCTGCATCTGACCCTTCAAAAATGACATTATCGAAACAGCAGTGGAATCGTATACAGCAATTACACCAGGTCCCTGAATAATCATTGAAATATGGACAGTCACGGCAACCAAATAACCTGGCATGACAGTGTGGTTAAAGGGAAACCAAGAGCTCATTATCAGTGGTAATGGTTCAGTACCATTTTTAACCAATTCACGAAAATTATTCGATGTGAATTTAAAAAATGGGGACAAAATGGTAACAATTGTTGTCAGGAACATAACCGACCAATATAAATAAGTCACAAGCCTTGAATGTTCTTTGTATTGACTCATATATTTAAGTACTTTAGCGTCGCCTTGAGCGAGAGCATCAATTTCCTCGCTAGATATATTTTTGATTAGCACTCTCCATTTTTTAATATATGTTAAGAAAAATAATGTTTTAGCTATTGACACGAGGGCTAAAGCGGTGATAGCTACGTTAAAAAGAATATTCATTAAATCTTTTTCCATAAAATATAGTTCAACGAACTGGCTTATTACGTAAAGCAATGAGCAGAAATGTATAAAGTTAAACAAGGCATCTCGATATTTGCGTTGTCCTTGCCAGAGGCCAAACCAATAAAGTCCTGCAATATTAGGACCTAATAAAGGGTTTTTAGAATCCTCAAGCCGTTTAATGATTTTTTGATATAGCATTTTTCTTAAGTACGCTAGAAATATTCTGCTTTAAAATATTTTTTTTAAAACTTATAAAGTGTGGAATGTGGCTATGCAAAACTGAAAAATTTAGTTTTTAATATTAAATTAATAATTAAAAACCAAAAACGTACTGGTATGTATAGTATATATATAAAGTATATGTTTCTGCAGAAATAGCGTAATACAATTATTGTTATAAAAATAATGGTGGGAAAGAGGAATAAATTATTGCGAAAAAAATGCTGCAGGTATTGTCAGAAATAGAATGCCTACATACATTGACGAAAACTCAATCATTATTAAAGTTGTAACATAAATAAAACCAACATAAATTTAAGGTTTTTGTCACTTTTTCCTTAATAATGGCACGTGTTTAAAGCGTAAAAAGTAAGATAGGAATTATTAGATAATATTTATATTATATTTGTAGTATTTTTTTTATGTTGTTGCGTAATGAACAGTGTGTAACGTCATTACATCAAAAATAATAATTAAAAAGACACGCCTGAAGCATGCTTTATGCACCCTACGACAGTTGTCAAAACATTTCGAGAGAGGCATCGAAATTACTAGAAGCTTTGAATTTAGACAAGAACAGTTAATTGTAAATTGCCGTGTGTAAGAGTGAGAGAGGAACAAAACATTCGAAATTACTTCGAATTACCGAATACAAGAATATTCTTTGTTTATGCATATAAAAAGGCCGGCATTGTGTCGAGAGATCAGTTGAATTTCGAAGTTAAGTGAAGCTTGAGAAGAAGTACGAAAAAAGTGAAAAGTGAAGAAAAGTGGAGTGAAGTCATAGTGAAAGTGTATCTAGTGGTGAAAATTGTGTCCAGTGACTGAGTTTAACCAGAACTGTGTATATACTGAGTGTGTTAGTGAATCTCCATAAGTCACTTTTGTTAACCAAGAGCAATAAAACATCAATAGTGCAAAAGACGTGCTTTAATTTCCGATCTCCGAACTCATAGAACGTAAGAATATTTATTACTAGCCAGCGCATATTATTCGACCACACTAAATCAGAAATGGTCACAGTGCTCCTATAACCACAACAAAAAATTAAAAAAAATAATACATATTTCTTGCATAACATAGTTCTTTGAATTGAAAATAAAACTGCTAATTTTCACCACTCCTTAATATGCAGTTTACAAAAGTAATTTATCATTTCAATATTTTCTGTTCATTTAGAATTCAATTGCTACCAGAAGTGGCTCATTAAAATAAAATAAGCAACAAGCACTGTGTTTTCTTAATTATTCGTTATTTCTTTGTTTCACTTTTTTTTAACTCATTTAGTAATATTTCATTCAGTTTTGTTAAATTATTTATCTATTTAGTACATATTGGCTCATAATCAAAAGATACAACGAACGTATAATTAACAATTTCAATCTTGTTTTTGATAATACTTTCTTAAATTTAAGTGAATATTCGACATTTTAATTTGAAAATATCCACTCAACTTTACATAACTTTAAACGAGCAATTCTTGTAACTTATTTATTTATTTATATTTAACGGCAATCTCGAAAATGGCTCTAACGATTTCGCAGAAATTTGGTATGTGGGGGTTTTCGGGGGCGAAAAATCGATCTAGGTTAGTTTTATGTCTGGGAAAACGCGTGTTTTCGAGTTTTCATGTGGTTTTCTTTCGCATTATCCACGCAAAATATGGTCGCTAATTTCGCATGCTCGGGCATATTCATCGTGGTCAAGCGGCCAAGGCGCAAAATTGACAATCAAAGGTGTCCAAATTCGAATCCCGGTGGGATACAAAGTTTTTACTTTAGTTTTTTTTTGTGTCAAAATCAAAAAAAATCAAAATCAAAATATACTTTATTCAAATAGACTTTTACAAGCACTTTTGAATCGTCAATTTTACATTGAAATTAAATTTAAATTAAATGTCAGTGTAGTCAGTCCGTGAGGAATCTACCACCGGCTCGGAAGGCAGTTCTGCTGAGAAGAGCCGGCGAGAAACTCAACAGTTGCTCTTTTAAAATAATGATTGTGTACAATGTTGTAATACAATAATTATTATATATTTATCCTACGTGAGACCCAACCAGATTAGTTCCACACATTGATATCTCCGAAGTATTCTGTGACTGTATAATAAGCCTTATTCACTAATACATTTTTAATTTTAGTCTTAAATTGTTTATGTGGCAAGCTCAAAATCGATTGTGGAACTCTATTATACATGCGTATACCTTGCCCCATAAACGATCTATTCACTTTTTGAAGGCGAAAGCTAGGCGATACCAGTTTTTCCTTATTTCTAGTGTTTATTTCGTGTCTATCACTGTGTTTTAAATAACAATGAATGTTTTGTCGGACAAACATAATATTACAATATATATATTGCGATGCTACCGTAAGTATACCAATTTCCTTAAACAAATCTCGTAGGGTATCCCGAGCTCCGATGTTATAAATTGCCCGAATGGCCCTTTTTTGGAGAATAAATATAGATTTTATATCGGCTGCATTACCCCACAACAAAATTCCGTAAGTCAAGATGCTGTGAAAGTAGCTGAAATAAACAAGTCTAGCGGTATCAACATCTGTTAGCTGCCTGACTTTCCTAACCGCGAACACAGCAGAGCTCAGTCTACTCGCGAGAGATGACAGATGGGGGCTCCACTGAAGACCCGAGTCCAACGTTATGCCCAAGAATACTGTGGAATCTACAGTATTAAGAATGTCATTATTTAAAAACAAACTAAAATTTTGTCTCCTTACATTAGGTAGGGTAAATTGAATACATTTAGTTTTCTTGGTATTTAATGCTAAGTTGTTAATATTAAACCACTTAAGTATGTGAGATAATGCACTGTTTACTTTGTCATAATCAGCTATATTTCTATCCACTTTAAAAATTAAAGAGGTATCATCCGCAAACAGTACAATATCACACAATTCGGTAGCATAGAAAGGAAGATCATTTATATAAACTAGAAACAAAAATGGACCCAAAATAGATCCCTGCGGAACACCCATTCTCAGAGGGGATCCGGAAGAATTAACGTTATTTACAGAGACTTTCTGAACCCTATCACTAAGATATGAAGCAATGAGATCAAGAGCAATGCCACGAATACCGTAATGACTCAGTTTAAGCAGTAGGGTTTCATGTTCTACGCAATCAAAGGCTTTAGATAAATCACAAAAAACACCAATTGCATTCTGTGATTTTTCCCAAGCGTTATAAATGTGTTTAAGAAGAGCAACTCCCGCATCGGCTGTAGACCTACCTTTGGTAAAACCATACTGTTCACTATGGAAGATACTATTAATATTAAAATGAATTAACAATTGGTTTAGGATAAGTTTTTCAAAAATTTTACTCATAGATGGCAATATAGAAATCGGTCTATAATTGCCAGGATCATTTTTATCTCCGCTTTTAAAAAGAGGTATAATCTTACTGAATTTCATAAGGTCAGGGAAAGTTCCATGATCTACACATTCATTGAAAATAAGGGACAAATGTGGTGCAATGTCAGTTATTATTGAGTTGAGTAATTTAACAGACATGCCCCACAAATCACCAGTTTTCTTAAGGTTAATGGTTTTGAATACTTTAATAATATCTTGTGCATCTACATACGAAAATTTAAACTGGTGGTCACAGTGATGAGTATGTTTATGTAAAATGTTAATGGAGTCTAGGGAAGATGATTTTAAAGAACATGTGACCTTTATTGGGATTTCAGAAAAATAATTCTCAAAAGTGTTTGCAACATCTTCGTCTGAGTTCAGTACTACGTTGTCTATTGTTAACTTTACAGGTTGACTATCGGTCTTAGATCTTCCAGCCGTACGAGTAATTATATCCCAAGTTGTTTTAATTTTATTTTCTGAATTTATAATTTTGTTTCTAATAAATATAGATTTAGCTTGAATGCAAACATTTTTAAAAATCTTTGAGTACGCTCTTACTCGACTATGGAACATTGGGTCATGATTCCACTGCCTCACACTATACAATTCATATAATTTATCTCTACTTCGGTATATGCCGACAGTTGCCCAGTCGCTAAATTTCAGTTTGGGATTTTTATAAAAAGTTTTTCCTTTAAAAATGTTATTAAATGACTTTAAAAGTGAATTGAAAAAAATGTCATAGTAGTTATTTGGGTGATCTAAAACCATTTCCATTTTATGCAAGTGCCGTGTCACTTTCTCTTTGAAAGAATTAATTTTACTTATTGTGACTGGTCTACATTTAATTTTTTGTATTTTATTGATAATATTATTAGTTAACGAAAATTTTTGACCAAAGTGGTCTGAACTTAAATTTTTTATAATCGATACATCGAGTAATTCACAATTACAAAACACATTATCTATACATGTGGAGGATATATTAGTAACACGAGTTGGTTCGCAAAAAAGATTAGTTAAGTTATATGATTTAAATAAATTTAGAATGCGATTACTGAGAAGTGTTACTTGCAGTATATCTACATTAAAATCTCCACAAACGATTACAGTTTTACTACTGGTACATAGATTTTTAAGGACATCATCCATCCTACTTTCAAAGACATCAAAATCACCCGAGGGGGGCCGGTACACGCATAATATAATACACTGTTGAATCTCAACACAGGATAGTTCTATAGAACGTTCGACAGAGAGTGCCACTATGTCCTGTCGACCCTTGCAGACTACATCACTTCTAACTAATATAAGAGAGCCACCGCGAGTAGCGTTCACTCTAACGAACGAACTTGACATTTTATAATTTTCAATATTTAAAATATTATCATGTTTTTTAAGCCATGGCTCAGTTAAGCATATCATATGAATATCATATTTCGCCAGGTAAAGTTCTATTTCTAGTTCTTTGCCACCTAAGCCTTGAATATTTTGATGGACAATATTTAATCTATTAGGCTTAGGCATTGTCTTATAATTTAGTTTAAACTATTTATATTTTTTCCCGATATATTATTATTAATGTTAATATTCATAGTTGTACTATGTACAACTGGGTTTTGTATATTATATGCTACTAAAGTAGCAAGTTTTTTCTTATAGTATGAAGGCAGATACAAAGTACCTTTTGTCACCTTAAGACTAGAGTTAATAAATTTATTAATGTCAAAATAAAAGAATGCGTCACTATGACGGTGAGTTGTATTATAAATAGCCATATTAAGGCTATATATGTGATTGTTTTGTTCATCTGTAAGGGAAGAGGAATAAGGAAAAGAGCAAATAATAAATTTGCACTTAGTCCCATTGTGTAAATTAAGTAAAGTTTCCATACTATTTATAACATCCTGTTTCCTTACAGAAGAACTATCCCCATGAAGTAGTACTATAGTACTATTGGCACACAAATCCATTGAGGAAATTTTCTTAATATTATACTGGAAACTGGCACCAGGCGAACATATATTTTGTACATTATTAATGTGCTTTACAAGCAAAGCACCAAAGCCTTGACCTATTTTATCAGACACAATTGATATTTTTTTTTGGACAGGGGACTTATTCAAGTTTGTGTACTTATTCAAGTTTTTAGTTTTTAAAAAAAAAAAGAAAATTGTTCTACTGGCCAAAAACTCCGAGCGAAGCTCGGTGGCACAGGTACTTATGTTTTAATTGAAATATGCAAAGATGTGCACATATTATACCTAATAATAGATGAATATCAAAGAATTTATGAAAAGTGCATCGTTAATTTGAAGAAATCCCTGACAAAAAAAATTAAGTAATTAATATTCGTCCGGACCCTGTCACATATTATTACACTAAACAGTATATAAAATGACGGTTTTTTATACATGAACCAGCAGATTCAACAAATTTGTGCCCTTTGAGAAACAAAAGTTTTGGCGTGAAGCCCAATACGTGTCCAGATTAGAAAGGATGTTTCCCAAACTTTAGGTAAAGCACTTAAGAACGTGCTCAAAGTGTTAATATACACATAAGCTTAACCGATTTATTGATCAATCTAAAAAGTTCACATAATACTTTCTTAGATTTACGCGAATATTTGACATATTAACTAAAACTATCTTTTCGGATTATGTCGCGGTTTTATTTAGATTTTTGGTTCCCGACATTTCGAATGCTTTACAGCAGTGATAGTCACGGGAGAGACTAAGGTTTTAAACATCTCAAAGGCGTTATATACTTGTTACAGACAGTGCCTACCCACTATTTTAAAAAAAGGATTTCAAAAATTCAAACTTTTGTGCCATTTTTAAAGCGATTGTGATTGTGGGCTCTCCTACATCGGACAAACAAGAGATCCATTAGAACTCGGGTCAAAGAACACAGAGCTGATGTGAAGCACCGTCGCAATACAACATCTGCAGTCTGTAAACATAGCCAGGATCGAGGTTTTATTTAAAATCTAAAAGGTTTAAATTATTCCTATTAAAATCTATTTGTTTTCATCAATAATTTAGTTTTTGAGAAAAACGTATATGTTAAATACATTTTATTTTGGTATAAAATCCCTCACGCTCAAAATCAAAAATATTTAACATTCAAGATAACTAATATGATAAAAAATATTATTTTTATATAAAATAAACTCAAAAAGCTACTAAAAGGCTCTTTTTATTCTGAAATATATACATATTTCTACTTCTTACTAAATAATAATAATTTGATATCAATTTAGTTTAAAACTTGGCAAGTTCCCTACCGTGCACCCAAATTCTTACATTTTGTCGAGATTTTTCCACATTTTATTTTCTCTAATACGTACTGAATACCGAATACCTATATATTCGAATGATGTGAAGAATTTCCGCAAAGCTTGTTAAGAGAATTTGCACTATTTTTTTCTTTCAAATTATTTCTCATCAAAAGAAACCGTCTTTACGCCTATAACAAAGTATAACGACCTTATTTTTTATACATTCTTTGGTGTCAGATAATAGTATTGTGTAATATAAGGATAAGAAAATTTGACTATACTAGGCTTGAATACGATTTAAATGGAGAAAAATAAAGGTTTTTATAAGTATGAGCATTGTCTGCACAAGGCCCAAGGGTCCTACACAATCTACAAATTGCTGCTATTCAATTTTATAATAATAAATAATTCTTTTATCTATATATATAAAAATGAATCCCTATTTCCCTTGGTCACGCCATCACGCGTGAACGGTTGAACCGATTTCACTAATTCTTTTTTTGTTGTGTTTGTTATTGTCAGGAGAAGGTATTGGAAAGCGAGCAAGGGACGAACCCGAGCGAAGCGAGGGTGAGTCGCTAGTATACATATAAATTTATTTCATGTATCTCGGAAATGGCTCAAACGATTTGTATATACGTTTTATGGTAGCTGCGAGTCTTGCTAAGTGTATTATACAATGTCTCCGTTCCATTTACAAAAGCATAGGCCTATTTCCATCTAAGATGATAATCAGTCTCCGAATAGTCGTATATATAGGTATAGTCTGCATAATACTATGTTCCTTCGTCAACTTGTTCTCATCTTTTTAGTTAGTTTTTTGAAGTCGTTGTTTTTTTAATTTATTTTTTTATTTGCAGCTCTTAACTTTTGGTCAATTAGAACATTTCTAGTTTTAAATAAAACTATCTTTTCGGATTATTTCGCGGATTTATTTTGATTTTTGGTTCCCGACGTTTCGAATGCTTTACAGCAATCATGGTCACGGGAGAGACTCGCGTAAATCTAAGAAAGTATTTCTAGTTTTACTTAAAGATTTTTATCTTAAATTATTTTTAAATATACAAGTTGTATTTTTGTGGTGCACTCTTCAATCAAAATAATTTTTAATCAAATTGACACCTCAGATCCGCTATTTTGACTTCATTGATATTTACATTATATATATATATATATATATATATATATATATATATATATATATATATATATATATATATATATATAATGTAAATATCACTGTGGCTCTCGCGTTGTCAAAAAGAATCTAACCACGTATGAATCGTCAAAACCGGTTCATTCATCATTATTTAGTACATACATACATACAGGTCAAACACAAAATCCTTCTTAGGCTTCGCCGTAGTCGGGTAAGTATATTGTTACAATTTTATGGTATTACTAGCTTTTGCCCGCGGCTCTTCCAGCGTAATTTATTTATTTATTATTACTTCACCCCTAAGGTTCATGGCGTAATTTATACAGATAAATAAAATTGGAGTGCCTGTTTGTAATATTAAAATAACCACTTTTTACTAAATGCATATGGATGTGTACACGGTACATATACCAAAACAATTTTTTTTACAATTTTCGTCTGTCTGTCTGTTTGTTCCGGCTAATCTCTGAAATGGCTGGACCAATATTAACGGGACTTTCACTGGCAGATAGCTGATGTAATAAGGAGTAACTTAGGCTACTTTTATTTTAGAAAAAATAAATAGGGTCCCACGAAAAAAAATTAAAACTAATGAAAAATTGAATAATATCCGACTCAAATAGGGAAGCTGTATACAAACATTATATTTTTTCTATATATCTTCTATTTAAACTATAAACTATATATAATATACCTAGAGACGAACCCGAGTGAAGCGAGGGTGAGTCGCTAGTGTTAGGATAATATATAACCAGTTTTCTAAATTATAATTCCATATAAACGCATTCAAACAAACAATCTTTTTAATACTATAATATTAGCTTACCTCTTCAATTGTTTACTCATTTAATTTACATAGAACATTAATTATGAAGTGTATTGATTATGTGTATTTCTATGTTTAGAAAGCAAATACAAACCGAAATAAACAAATATCAAATATTGACCACTAGATTTAGTATAACCTAATTAATCTTTAATCTATATATAATTAAACATTAATGTTTTGTTTGGATATTTGTACTTTACGCGTTCTTAAATCATTCATACGATAGTGACTATACATTGGTGAGTCGTTTTGCATATAATAATGGAGGTTTCTAGTTATTTTTTTTTTGTCCTACGCGCTTCTACACCATTTATCACCAGGAACGCGAGTGAAGCGAGGGTAAGCCACTAGTTAATGCAATAGAGGAACTGCTTTAATTTTTTTGGGATAAAAACTAGCATAACATCTCAAAATATCTCCATCATCACTCTGTAATTAAAATATCTTCAAAACTAAAAAAACTGTTCTTCTTTCTTTGTTGTGTGAAAATCCTTATGTTTTCTCGAGATTATAGTATTATATGTGCTACTTAATCCTCTTTTAACCTGTCGAGAGGTGCAGGCACACCAGTTAACATTTAATTTCTTAGAAATTAAGCAGGAGGTGTTAAATTCTGACAATTTGATAATTAAAATATTTAACATCTTTGAAAATTATCTTTTATTATCTCCACTGTTTTCAATGTCCTTAATTAAAAGCATAAAATCTATTTTCCGCTCCATCTCCCTTAACATTCGTTACGAAGCTAAGCCCGTGTCAAAAACATCGGGGCTTAAATTAATTTGTTTGTTTTTAAAATCTTATAATTGGATATTACTATGGTATTGTAATTTAAGTATTCAAACATTTTTAATATTAAATTATCTACCTCTAAAATATTCTGTATATTGAGCATTTTTGAAAAAATCTCCAAAGAAGTTCCCAACGACCGTTTTTTTCAATCTCATTAGGTATAATGATAACCAAAACACATTATGTAAAATGATCCCTTTAATTTTTGGACAATAGCTGCACAAAATCTTTAATAAGTCCATATACTTATACCGGTACTATTATAAATATGAAAATTTGTATGTAATTAGGGTGGCGCAAAAAACCGGCAATTTTTTTTGTGTCTCGTATGAAAATATGTTAGTTTTTCATGTTTTAAGAGCCTTATTATTATTATTTTTTTTAAAAAAAAGCTTTTCAGAGGTCAGGTCGCTCACAATTTTTTTAAATTTTCAAAATGGTTAAATATTGAAATTTTTTAGAAGTGAAACTTCTTTAGAATCATTGTGATTTGAAACCCGATGAAACGGTAGTGCGACACTTGAAAGAGAAAAACACATAAGCCGGCGAGAGAATACATTACGCTGGTAGTGAAAAATAATACTAAATAATATGTTATATAATATATAACGGCGCGTGATACCCACTAGTATCCCCTAAAGCGGTGACTTCAGCATTGCTGTCGCCTCCGCCATTTTTACTAGGGTCAGACATTGCAAATAATGAACACGAAATAAACAGTAACACATTTTATTCCAAAAACTAATTAATTTAAATTTAATAACTAATTAATTAGTACACTGTTCACTCTAATTAACTCTAAATACAAAGTATAGTCTTACCAAGTACTCACGGAATTTATCAGACAGCCTCTCGCTAGCTCGGTCCAACCAAGAGTGGTAAGTTTTCTAGAGCTTCGTAACATGGCGGCTCTAATCCGCGCCAATACGAAGTCTCCAGTAAATTGACTGTCTCAATAAATACCACGCACATAAAAAAATACTTTCATCTCATTAAAAATCGTAATAATTTAGAAATCCTTTTTGAAACTATTTAAAACACTAAAAATATTTAAAAACTTTAATCCTCACAATAATCGTTTGTCTAAAACAATGCATTTCCGCTGCGCCATTAACACTACTTCAAGTGAATTTTCGTTACCAACTGTTTTGGTAAAGGTGTAATCATTTGGCTAAAAATGCATTGTTTTGTTGATGATAAATCAAAACAGTAATTTAGAAAGTAATTGTCACTAAAAGAACTTAGATAAACTTAAATATTCTAAACCTGCGATCTCACACAACAACATCAATTGTTTACGTATTTTTAACTAATCGTAAATACAACAATTAAGACTTGAAAATTAATTATGACACAAAAATTTATCTAATAATAATTTACGATGATGGAATCATCATCATTTAATAATTAGAATTCGGCAGTACGCCGACATATATGTTAAATAAAATGTAAAATAACTTTTAAACTTCGTAAAAAAAAACGAAATTTATCTATACATATAATAAAATTGCAACTAAGCCGAATCTGTACATTAAATATTTTTTGGAAAATCTTATTGAAATAGACTTTATTATCGATACAGGAGGCCGAATCTATAGTTTTTACAATTTTTATTTGTCTGTCTGTCTGTTACCGCATCACGGAACAACCACTGGAAGGATTTTGATGAAATTTGGTATGATGATAGCTGGTTATCCGGGTCAACATATAGGATACTTTCTACTGCGGGAAAATATCTCATTTTCGAAAAATACCAAACGTTAAAACGTAACTAGGGAACGTAACCGAGCGGAGCGATGGTGAGTCCCTAGTTACTTATAAAAAAGATTCTATAAATATATGATTGTAATATGCCTAATATGCCTTATTTAATTATTGATTTGTTTGATTTGATTTGATTATTTAATTTAATTGCGATATTTGCCAAAGAAGTTTTACTTCAACCGGGCGTAAAGGTTACATGCACCCATTTTTTTTTCTCGTTATTTTATTATATTCTAGATAGAAAAAGATTTCGAATCTGAAAATTTCAAATCGATATTTTAATTTCTAGACGTCACTCATAATGTTTTTAACTTAAAAATTAGTGTACCTAAAATGCTTTCGAGCGACATCTAAATACAAATATTAACAAATTTTTTTTTTTCTATTCTTTCTTTGGTGTATAAAATCTCTCTAACCTCAAATCTCGTTTTTGATATTGTTCTTTATTTAAAACGTATTAATTTATATTTTGAGAGATTTAGATCAAGTAAGTAATTTAAATTACGTACGCAGGACCCGAATGAAGCGAGGGTAAGTCGATAGTGTATAATATAACTGACACAATTTCTTTTTCTCATTGCAGCGTCTTACAGTAAAGAAAACATTACTCTTTTATTGCAAAAAATATTTTTTTCTCGTGCTAAGAAAGAACACTTCGCTTCTATAGAGTCTCGAACTATTAGAGTGTCTACGAGTTTTATCACATCTTTTCCCTTTTATGACAACGGATATTTAGAATCGTATTTTAAAATTAAATTGACTTTTAGTATCAGAAACGTGGGTATCGAATATCGATTGTGAAGGTTTATGAACATATTAAAATATACAGTCTCCATCTCATTCGCTTTTGTAATATCATAGATATTAACTTTTGTTGAAACTAAGCATTTTTGAATAACTTATTGATATTGAATATTAGCGACCTATTATTGCTTCGCCAAGAGCGTCCATAGGTTCCCTTAGCATTAATATTACCCTCACTTCGCTTTTCGTCTCTAGAGAAACAAAAACAAATCTATCCCATGGAACCCATACATTTTTCCGGGATAAGAAGTAACCTATGTGCTATTCTAGACTATAATCTATCCCTGTGCCAAATTTCATACGGATCCGTTCAGCCGTTCTGGCGTGATTGAGTAACAAACATCCATCCAAACATCAAATTTATAATATTAGTAAGATAATATAGATATACTATGTATGTTGCGTCACCTTTCGTCTGTCTATCTGCCTGTCTGTCTGTCTGTGACCGCATCACGGAAAAACCATTGGAGAGATTTTGATGAAATTCCGTATGATGATCGCTGATGTACTTTTTACTGCGGGATATCTCATCTCTGAGAAATCAGCTATACTAAACGTTAAAACGTAAGCAGGGATGAACCCAAGCGGAGCGAGGGAGAGTAGCTAGTTTAAATATAAGGAAAACGTTTCAAAGATATTTTCAATTCAATTATCCGTAATCTTCGCACTGAAGCAGAAAATTTTAATGAGCAACGCGATAAGATAGGTTTATCGTCCGTTTATACGGCAATCCAGGAAATTTATAATTTCAATTTAATTTTTTACTAACTCATACATAAGGTACTGGCTAAAATATATATAAACATTGGCAAAGACAAAAGATTTTAGAAACCCTTTCTCCTCTGTTGTTTCTGTTTTTTTTTTTCTGTCAACTGTTTTTTTTTTATTACTATTGACGAGCTTCAATTCGCTGTCAAAAATTACCTATATGTTGACCGGGATAACCAGCTATCATCATACCAAATTTTATCAAAATCTGTCGAGTAATTTTCTCCTGATGCGTTCCCAGACAGACAGACAAAAATTCTGAAAACTATAGATTCGGCTTCTGTAACGACGATACTGAATATTTGATAGGTTCAGCTAACTTAAATTAAGCAAATGTACGAAAAATGGAAAAGATAATTAGAAAACAGAAAGCCTATTTGTGAATTTAATAATAGAATTATGTTTATGCAAATGAACACAAAAATATTTTTGCTCAATCACAGTGTTATATTAAATATTATGGCATAGATATTTTAATATTTCAAGCTTACCTGTAAGCTCTCGTGAAAGCCGTAGATTATACTTTATGAAAATGAAAACTTTTGAATCTAATAATTTTACTGAAAGTCTAAGTATGTAATGAAAAATTCAATTATCTTACTGTTTTCAGGTCTCCTAAAAAAACGTGGCTTCACTACTTAGTATACTTTACTTTATACTTTTTTTTACTTTTATTACTTCACTCTTAATCTACTTCGTATATACAAAATAATTACTTGTAGAAAAGTAAATCGACATCTAATTTAATACAAAAATAACATGTAGGCGGTAAAGAACAATAGGGTCATACTCCATTGTTGCGTTTGAGGAACAAAATCAAGATTGTTAGTTGTATTGTTATAACTTTCTTGCAATCTATTTTTGTTTTCTATATATATACATAAAATGCTTTGTCCTGACTGACTGACTGATCGATCAACGCACAGCCTAAACAGCTGATCGTAGAAACGTGAAATTTGGAGGATATATTTATTATACAATGTAGGCATCGGCTAAGAAAGGATTTTTCAAAATTCACCCCCTAAGAGGGTAAAATAAGGGATAAAAGATTGTATGAAACTCTGTTATTCGTAACGCGAAATGCACGGAAAGTGGTAATTAGCTTTAAGGTGAAAAATAAGAAATATATGTACTAGATTTTTTTCGAAACCCGTCCCTTAAAAGGGTAAAAGTCGGTAATAAAGTTTGTATGGGCAAACGATTATTTATGATCAGAATAACTTGAAACTTAGTATTAATGCTCTTCAATACAATTAAATAAATACGTATTTTAGCATTTTTTGAAATTCATCCCATAAGACTGTCAAATAGGGGAATGTGTATGAAACTTTGTAATTGATGCACGGAGAATGGCGTTTACTTTTAAAATGACAACTAAAACAATACAAATATATACATATATTTTTTTTCGAAATTCATCCCTGAACAGGGTAAAAGAGGGTTGTGCTGTTTATATGAGGAAAAAATTGTTTATGATCAGAATTGCTTGAAACTTGATATTAATGCTTTTTAATACAATTAAATAAACATGTATTGTAGATTTTGTTTAATTCAGCCCCTAAGTGGGTAAAAGTGGGCGGTGAAGTTTGAGTTGTTGAATATATTTGAATAGAGTGACATGGCTCAAGTTCTCTGTAAGTGCACACTTACTGTTTATTTACAGAATATACGCTTAACATCTTATATATATTTTTGCAAGTAATAAAGTATGTATTGCTAAAAAGTTTATTTTTTTCGTAGTTTATTCGCGGGCGTAGCCGCGGGTTCTGCTAGTATTTGTATACTAATCGTAAAAGGCACTCTTCTTGCGTACCATTTATTCAAAAATTTCATAAGATCTTATGAGGTAGGAATAAAGATGCAAATGCCTCAATAAATCATTTTTCTCTTATATTCGATGCTTGTGCTAACGATAGCGCGTTCTAAAATGCACCAACGCCATCTAGATTCAGGTTTCGAAATAAGCTCTAAGTTATGATACAAAATTCTGTAAACTTAAATTCAATGTTTTGAAGATATAATAATATGTGAGACAAATCGTATTAGATTATATATATAGGAGGAGAGTACCATATTTATCTATACATATAGTAAAATTCTAACTGAATCGAATCTGTACATGAAATATTTTTTGGAAAATCTTATTAAAATAGTTATTGGTATCGATAAAGAGGGTGAATCTACAGTTTTTAGAATTTTTGTCTATCTATCTGTCTGTCTGTCTGTCTGTCTATCTGTCTGTCTGGGAACAAAAACCACTGGAAAGATTTTGATAATATTTGGTATGATGACAGCTGGATATGAAACATATAGGATACTTTTTACAGCGGGAAAATATCTCATCTCTAAGAAATCTATACTAACCATTTATATGAGTTCGAGGCGAATCTTATATGATAGAAATGCTTTGACTCAGGTTTAATATAGTATTTTTTTATTGATCCTGTATATTGGTTAAGTAAGTACAGGCTTAAGAAATGAATATTTTTTTAGAAAAAAATTAAAAAAGTTTAATATAAAGCACTTTCAGATTTCAAAATATTCTGTAGAAGCAAGAAATACGGTGGTAATTTTTAAGTTATATGGTTTTTTAATGGTAAAAATATAATTATAATCGCTACAGTACTTTCACAGTTTAATGATTACAAACAAATATCTCATTATAATATTATGGTAAAGTTCTTATATAATTAAACTCAAAATATATTACAAGTTAATTGTTTTCGGTTAGTATATTAAATTTCGTCCCTCCACTAGTTCTGCTCAGAGTAATTACTTTGACAAATCTACGTGCTATGAAGTGAGGCATGTAATCTATATATGTATATACATAAAATGCTTTCGACGGGTGCAAAGTAAAAAGAGTTATATGAAAAATAGCTACTTTTCAGGAGAGCGCATAATAGGAAAAAATGCTCCCATTTTATTAATTTTCAACCAAATTTGTTGAAATTTTCATCAATACTTTATTATTTCATAAGGCATCCACAAGTATATTTAATTTTATATAATTATGCTTACTTTACGAGATATTGCAGTTGTCTGCATCTACATTGTACTTTAAAATCTGACAACTGTGTTAACTACCACTTGGTCGTTTCTACATGGCAATTCAAAAATCTGGATTTATTGAAGTATGTTTCATATATTTCAGAAAATACCAAAAATGCAACATTTACGTTTATTAAAATTAGTTCTTGATTATGATAAATCCAGAATGCACCAAGTTCAGAACATAATTATGCAGATGTATCTTTCTACGTCTTAAAGTTTGTGCTAGTACAAGATTTAGAAGGAGGTTAAAATATGAAATATTTACTAAGGTTTTATTGATTTATTATAGAAATAAGTAATCTCTTCACATTTTTTTTTTCTAAATAAAAAAATTACTGAATATTTATGAGGTAGATTAAAGTAGTTTATTTAAGAATTCAACAAAAAAATATATAATCTTCTTATAACAAATCAATTAAAATTAAATCTAAAAAAGAGCTAAAGTATTAACACTTAAAAATAATTAACATCAGTCTAATAATCATCACATAATTAACTTTAGTCTAATAATCATCACAAGCATCAGTATTAAAGTTATTTCAATGACCTAGTCATAGTCAAAATAATAATATTTTAACAAAAAATCTATATTTTTATTTTATGAAAAAATAGGTATATCTTTAATGATAAAAATAAATCTTTTGGAACTATACTTAAAGAAATATGAAACAAAATAAATCTTTTCTAATAATTATCCAGTCTCATTATCGTTAGTATACGAACTATGTTTCAAATTTTTATAAAAACTATGGTACCTAAGAGGTATTAGATTTTGCTGGCAGAGGCTTAATAAGTCTTTGTACTTGGGACTTGTAATCATAATTGGTTCATTATAACATTTAGTTCATTATAACCCTTTCCGCGCCCCGCGTTATTACGGCCAGCGGCACTTAAACGTAGTTACATCGTGCAATTTTAAACAACAGTCGTAGTTGTCTCCCTTTACGCGAAAAAAGTACAAAAAATAAAGCGATATTTTATTTTTTTTCTTTGCCATGTTATAGAACACGATATTTTTAGTAAGTTACTGCAATAATCAGAAAATCGTAAAATTGCAGTTAACTTTTTTTACTTTGCACCCGTCGCTTTGTCCTGACTGACTGACTGATCGATCAATGCACAGCCTAAACCGCTGATGATAGAAACGTGAAATCTGGAGGATATATTCTTTATACAATGTAGGCATCAGCTAAGAAAGGATTTTTCGAAATTCATCCTCTAAGGGGGTAAAAAAGGTGATATAAGATTGTATGAAACTCTGTCATCTTTAACGCGAAATGCACAGAAAGTGGTATTTAGCTTTAAAATGAAAAATTAGAAATATTTGTATTAGATTTTTTTCTAAATTCATTCCTTAAGAGGGTGAAGGGGGGTGATAAAGTTTATATGGGCAAACAATTATTTATGATCAGAATTACTTGAAACTTGGTATTAATGCTCTTTAATACAATTAAATAAATACATATTTTAACATTTTTTGAAATTCATCCTGTAAGGCTGTCAAATAGGGAATGAAAGTTTGTATGAAACTCTGTAATTGATGTACGGAAAATGGTATTTACCTTTAAACCCACAACTAAAACAATACAAATATCTTTTTTTTTCGAAATTCATCCCTTAAATGGTAAAAGGGGGTTGTGCTGTTTATATGAGGAAAAAATTGTTTATGATCAAATTTACTTGAAACTTAATATTAATGTTCTTCAATACAATGCAATAAACATGTATTCTAGATTTTTTTTTAAATTCAGCTCCTAAGTGTGTAAAACTAGGCTGTGAAGTTGGAGTTGTTGAATATATTTAAATAGAGTAACATGACTCAAGTTCTCTGTAAGTGCACATTTACTGTGTGGGATGTAAAGCAGAGAACGGAAATTATTTCAAATCCAAAGGAAAATTATGGATAATTTTTCGGCTTTTTGGAAAGATGGAGAGTAGAAAAATGTGCAAAAAATACAGGTAGTGGAGCTTGCTAAATACCTAAAGTGTAAATTTATTTACAGAATATATGCGTAACATCTTTTAACGATAAAAAAAGATACTGGATATTTTGAGTTATGATCGCTAAAATAAAGTTTGTTTTCCTTATTTTTGCAAGTAATAAAGTTTGATCGCGGGCGAAGCCGCGGGTTCTGCTAGTTGTTACATAAGAAAATATGATTTTGTTTTGTTGTTACCCAGTTAAACTAGCTAGATGTATTGGACTATTAGGTATAGTTATGAAAGTTTGTATGTGTATGTGTGACACAGATGGACTATAACCTGGCGTAGCACATAGACTTTACTCGGCCCTTTTTAACTTCCTATTGCTGGGTATGGGCCTACCTACAATATGAAGGGTATCAGGCCATAGTCCAACATGCTTCACATATCTTTCGAAAACTTGCTAGACTGGGTTCTCATACATGCAAGTTTAATAACAATGTTTTCCTTCACCGTACGACAAATGGTTATCATATTGGAAATCATTCGCACATGAAAATATCAAACATCAGACACTCAGTTTCTCAAGTAATCGTGTCACTACTGGGCTACCACTGCCACTTAGTAATCTGTACAGATAAATAAAATTGGAGTGTCTGTTTGTTATATTAAAATACCGTTTTTTACTAAATGCATATGGATGTATACACAGTACATATACCAAAACAACATTTTTTACATTTTTTGTCTGTCTGGCTGTCTGTTTGTTCTACCTAATTTCTGAAATGGCTGGACCGATTTTGACGGGACTTTCACTGGCAGATAGTTGATGTAATAAGGAGTAACTTAGGCTACTTTTATTTTAGAAAAAAAATAGGGTCCCACGAAAAAAAAATAATGAAAAATTGAATAATATCCGATTCAAATAGGGAAGTTGTATACATACATTATATTTTTTCTATTTTTCTTCTATTTAAACTGTAAACTATCTATACAAATAAATAAAATAGGAGTGTCTGTTTGTAATATTAAAATAACCGCTTTTTACTAAATGCATATTGATGTATACACGATACACATACAAAAACAACATTTTTTACAATTTTTGTCTGTCTGTCTGTCGGTCTGTCTGTCTGTCTGTCTGTTTGTTCCGGCTAATCTCCCAAACGGCTGAAGCGATTTTGACTTGACTTTGACTGGCAGATAGCTGATGTTATAAGGAGTAACTTAGGATACTTTTATTTTAGAAAAAGAATCGGGGTTTCGCAAAAAAAAACCCCTATGAAATTGAGAACAAAATCCGCGTACGTACCACGGCGTACGCACCCGAACGAAGCGAGAGTAAATCACTATATAATTTAAATGAAAATCTTAGGAGTAACAAGCTACTATTTATGTCTAAACATAGCTAACTGTGAAAACGTACCTAGGTATGAACGCGAGCGAAGCGAGCGTGAGTCGCTAGTATATAATATACCTAGAGACGAACCCGAGCAAAGCGAGGACGAGTCGCTAGTTATTTATGTAAGTAAAAATGTTACAGCTAATTACACTGACATTGAAAACTTTATTTACGTTCTTTATGCAATTAAACATTTATAGTAGTAAATAATTAACAAAACAAATATAAATTAAAGAGATGTAATCGAGACATTTCCACCCGTTTAAAACGTAGACTCTGAGAAATAGAATGAAGGAAGTTCAAGTCATCGTTTTACGTTGTTACATTTAATATTTGTTATGAACATGAATAATTAATTACTCAAAGTGAAGTTGAAAATAGAAACAAAGTATAATTTTGTACAAAACAAACGTTATGTAGTAGTACAACTTATTTATTAATCAAGTACATCCTATTTTAATTTATTTAATGTGTTTTGTTTGAGTTGCTATCGTGTCATCGTATATTTGATTTATTGGCTAGCATGTACAACTGAATATCCGAAGGTCCTGGGTTTGAGTCCTGGGTCGGACTAAGTTAGATTTTTCTGTTAAAAAAGCTTTAATAACCGTACAGAGGTTAAAAATTTGTCGTATTAACACCACCGTGCTCTTTCACCGGTGGTTTCGAACTGACGTCCCGGGATTTGAAAATGGAAGCTATAACAAGAGCATTTAGCTTACGCACACTCATGAGCTTTATAATATTTCCTGAGTATATAGTCTCAGTATAATTGGCCACCGTGGTCGAAATTGGTCAAGAGGAAATTGTATTCAACCCTTTTTAACGTACCACTGCTGGGCACGGACCTTCTTTCAATATGAAGGGGGCATTATGGATAAATTCTTACTGCTAAAATTTCTCATTAGAGAGATAAATGCATACAATATAATATCTTCACACAATCAGAAAGCATTTTCAAAGACTTTAGATGTGTCGCTAAAATTAATTAAGTTCTCTCAGACATACAGGTTTCCCGCTTTACAAAGCGAGCTTCCTAAGAGCAACTATCACCACTACGTTTTCATTGTGATTTTAATTAAATAAAAATATTTTTCTATTTTGTTAGTACAGTTAATTATTGAAATGAGACATTAAAAATTCAAGAAATAATGTAGTTATTCAAGATAGCGACTAACCCTAGTTTGATATGAACCAAATTTCATCTTAATCGGTCCAGTAGTTTTTGAGTTTATTCGTTACAAACATAAAAAAATACAAATATTTCCTATTTATAATAGTAATAATAAATAATAATACGTGTAGATGTAGATGTAGAAGTGTAGAATAATTTAATTTCTTCGTAAAGTCCGGATTTCATTGTTGAAAGCTAACGTAAGTGACAATGACATAAGGAAGGAAAGTTCGGGTCACATTTTGCTGTCCTAAATTCGGCCTTAATATGATATTAGATTTACTTATAACAAACTTATTTTTTAAACTTTGATGAGATCAAAATTCTATATTAAATTTTCTTCTAATAATATACTGTTTTGGGTATTTAGGATGTATTTGAAAGTCCAATCAATAACTAATAATTAATTATTACTATTCTAGTTATGGTGACTTTCCCTCGCTTTATTAGGGTGTGTCCTTAAGCTTAAATGGTTTTGGAATTATTTTTATTGTTTTAGACTAATTAAATATAGGAAGAGCCAGACCATTATTTTATGCAAGAATCTCGAATGTCATAAATTCGATTATTCGATAAAGTAATTTTACCGTCAGCGAGATAATATATTTACCGTAGACAGTTATTATATAATTTCTAAAAAGCCTTCGTGACATTATTGTAAAAGCTCTTATATAATATATTATAACTAGCGACTCCGATCGCATGGCTTCATGCAATTTGTGTTCTAGAGTATCTAAGCAGTTCGTGTTTTGACTTTTATCGAAATCTGTTTAACAAACAGATAGTTAATTAATTTTAATACGTTTATAATATAAAAATGGATACTTATTTACGATGTAATAAGAAATTTACACTTCACTATATTTCATTTATTTAACGTACGATATCATAATAACCGAGCAATAACATTTCAGGCGTAATAAAAACAGGTGCTGAGGACATATGCCCAGTCAAGTGGTTGGAAACACTCTCGTAACAAACTCGAAGGATTTAATTTAGCGGAGTGCGTCGCAACGTATTCCAAGAATAATAATTTGTTTCAGCTACATTTATAAAATGTCATGAATTAAACTTTAATAAAAAACACTAAAAGAAGCTGCAGGCTCAATACCTATATGTTATACTAGCGGCTAACCCACGCATCGGGCTTTTTTCTAGAAAAACAAAAACAAATGTATCCCACGGGAACCATCTATACATCCAGACATACACATACATTCATTGAGTTACATAATATTTATTGTCTTGCGTATATTACAATATTAATCTATTGTCAACTTGACCACAGACTTTAACAATAAACAAAAGAGTATATATGCGTGTGTGTGTCAAATACATGGTAGTGTGTATAATGTTTTCTTTATTGATTTAAAGTATTTTTTTTTGCATAATTTTAAAAATATATTAGCGTTCTGCACTCCTTCTTTATATAAACTATAAGTGTGGGAAATTTCATATTCCTCTGTCCGCTCAATTTTCGTAAAAAGGGTACAAAGTTTTTGCTTTACGTATTAATATATAGATAAAGAAAATAAAATATTAATTATTCAAAGTAACATTATTGTGTAATTTAAAAAGTTAAAATTAATTAAAAATATTTAGAAAAGAAATCGAAATTATAAGCAACACTATTCCTACATACATTGACAAATGAGAAATATATTTATTTAAAAAACTGTTACTTTGATCCGCACAGTAAGAACTTACTACATCTGTCTGTTATGTTTAGATTTATTATTCAATTTTATTATATTAATAACAGGATCCCACGACGATGGTACTACCCAGCCATCTTCCCTATTGAAATTTGGATATTTTTTTCAATTTCAATGACTTCTCGAAGCATCCTAGGGTCATATCGGTTTTCTTTCGCGAGCATTTGGGGTCTATCGAAGCGAATATAATGGCTTAAGCGGTCCTGACTGTGTTTGCAGACAGCAGATGTTGTATTGCGGCTTTGTTTCACCTCAGCTATTTGTTCTTTGACCCGGGTTCTAATGGATCGTTTTGTTTGTCCGATGTAAGAGAGCCCTCAGTCGCTGTCAAGCTTGTAAACTTCTTCATCTTGCAGAGGAATATTGTACTTGACAGGTGGTGAGAAATGACTAATTTTCTTTGGCGGCTTGAAGTAAGTTTCAATTGAAGCTTGTCAGTGACTCCTCTCATGTAAGGAAGGACTGTAGTGATGCGCTCGACTGTGGCTAGAAAGTATTACTTATGTAAGCATAATATTTATAAAAATACGACGTATAGTCGAATTTACGTGTTAGTGGTTGAAAAATTAAAATAAGAGGTAATTCCTATTATCGCTTTAAAATATGTTTATAATTAATACCATTTTAATATATAAATTGAAAAAGCTTTTTATCTTAGTGCTCAACAAATAATTGTTTTCTCAGAATCCATTAGTCTAGTCTATACATATTATAAAATTCTAACTAAGCCGAATCTGTACATTAAATATTTTTTGGAAAATCTTATTGAAATAGACATTATTATCGATGCAGAGGCCGAATCTATAGTTTTTAGAATTTTTGTCTGTCTGTCTGTCTGTCTGTCTGTCTGTCTGTCTGTCTGTCTGTTACCGCATCACAGAAAAACCACTGGAGGGATTTTGATGAAATTTGGTATGATGATAGCTGGTTATCCGGGTCAACATATAGGATACTTTTTACCGCGAGAAAATATCTCATTTCTGAAAAAAAATACAAAAACTGGTAGGAACAAAACCACGACGATACTATTTGTAAACAGTTTAGCAAGGTACCTTACAAAATATGGTAAAAACTATAAAAATAGCTTATCTTGAAAATCGAATTATCAAAAGCGCTATTTTATCCATTAAAATAGTTATTTTAATTAATATTTATTTATGTGTTATTTAGATATTCGACAATAGATGTCGCCATGTGTTTTTAAAATACATAGTTTTAATCCCAAAAAAATTAATGTACAGATATGACCTTTTTTCGATTTTATTAGAATTACTACTAAATCACCCGCGGCTCCGCCCGTGTTTAAATTATCAGCAAAGCAAACTTTTTGCTTCATAAATTAGTAACTATACATACAATAAAATTGTAACTAAGCCGAACCCCTAAATTCAATATTTTTTCGGAAAATCTTATTGAAATATTCATTATTAGCGATATAGAGCCCGAATCTATAGTTTTTAGAATTTTTTCTGTCTGTCTGTATGTAACCGCATCACAGAAAAACCACTAGAGGGATTTTTATGAAATTTGGTATGATAATAGCAGGTTATCCGGGTCAACAGATAGGATTCTTTTTACTGCAGGAAAATATCTTATTTCTGAGAAAAAATACAAAAACTGGTTAAAGTAAAAGCACGATGATGCTATTAATATTTTAGCAAGGTAACTTACTTATATATTATGTTAAAACTATTAAAAAAAACTTATCTTAAAAGAAATATTAACAGCGCTATTTTATTCATTAAAATAGTTATTTTAATGAAAATTTATTTATGTGTTATTTAGCTATTTGACAATAGATGTCGCCATGTGTTTTTAAAATACGTAGTTTTATCCAAAAAAAAAAAATGTACAGATATAACCTTTCTATGACTTTACTATAATTACTACTAAATTACCCCTCCCCCCCCCCGGCCCTGCCCGTGCTTAAATTTTTTATAAAACAAACTTTTTGACTTTATAAATTAGTAACATATAAGTAATATTTTGTTGGCCGAAACAATTTTCAAATGAGAATATTTGTAAATTTTTATTGTTTAGTAAATAATGTTAATGTTTTTTAATCTTTTAATGTAAAAATTGGGCAAATGTAAATCCAACTCGCGCATTTAGGTTTCGTATAACAAAATGTTATGTTGTTTTTCTTACTTACGTGTTTTGTATGGTTAACACTAAAATAAACACGAATAATATTTACGTTTCCACAATACCTACTCATTTTTTGCACCGTAAAAATAAGTTCAATTTATATTATTTTATAATATTTTATAGAAAACAAGTTTATGGCTGTTAAACTGCCAAAGCGGGTAACTAAAAATATTTCACATCTCAAAAACTATGAAAAAGTATTTTAGGAACTGTTATACCTCAACTTTTTCACTTTTTCTTGACACCTTTTCTTGGAAGGTAAAGGCTTAAAGGACACAATAAAATGCTTACGACTTTAATCATATTAGCAGAGCCATATGAAATAAAAAAATGTATTCGCTTAGAATTATTTACTTATTACACTTTCTTTTGAAAATTCGTTTTGGAAAATATTATTAACTAGCGCTAATTAAGAAAAGTTATCATTATGTAATTTAAATAATCAGCTATATATTAAATTAATCTATAGCTGTCTATTAGTAAAAAATGATTAAAATTAATTCCGTAGTTTGAGAGTTTATCGTGAAAAACTAAAAAAACAAACAAAACAGAAGTATAGACATACATAAATGTTATTGCTAAAACAAAAAGTTCAATGTAACGGAGGAACCTTTGTGGCATTGTCAATCACTGCCATTATTTACCAATCATGCGGTGCGCAATGAAAGTAATGTATAATGTAAGAGTATTCTAATGTGTAAAACCTAAGAATTTGGTTTTTGATCATCTGAACGCGGGCGGAGCCGCGGGAAATGCTAGTTTAATAATAAAATTATCCCACTAAAAACACAAAAGTGAAAAAAAGCCAAGTTCGTAACAGAAGAAATCAATAAAAGAAGTGAAATCTAATTGAATACCAAGTCATGTATAGTTGTTCTTTACTACTTAATAGTGTGACTTGGCAGGTTTATACCACTTGGCAATTTTAAAAATAGGCACTTTAAACACTAAAAAGTGTTAAACTTATTTTATTCGTTGTTAGTTCTTTATTTAAAGCAATTTATTTAAAAGAAAACTTGCCAAGCCACCTGAAAGTGCGTTTTGATGAGTAAGTCCGTCAGTGATAAAAATAGTGAATTTCCGATATTTTCGGACGTCATTATCTCGTGAAGGGTTTAAGGTTTTAAATTAACATTTGTGATTTGTTAATAACAAGAATCTGTAAATCAAATAGTTTTTACGTTATGGCGGGGTCGCAAGATATCTGAAATGATCCATTTTATGTATCTCACTTCAAATATACCATCCGTTTGCTTTACGAACTTGGCTAACACGCTTTCGTGCATATAATATCTTATTATCATTATAAATAAGTACCTGGCGACCGAGCTTCGCCCGGAGTTCTTTTTTATTATAACGTATTTTTTAAATTAAACAAAAAAACTGAAAACTTGAATAAATACAAAACAAAAAAACAAAAGTAAAAACTTTGTATCCGATCGATTCGAACTCGGACACCTGTGATAGCTAATATTGCACCTTGGTCGCTTGACCACGATGCTTATGTCTGAGATAAGAAATTACTGACCATATTCTGCGTGGAATAATGCGAAATAAAACCGCATGTCAACTCGAAATCGCGCATTTTTCCAGACATAAGACTAAACTAGATCGATTTTTCGCCCCCGAAAATCCGCACCTACCAAATTTCTGCGAAATCGTTAGAGCCGTTTCCGAGATCGCCGGTATAATATAATATGGTCGCTAATTTCTTACGCTCGGGCATAAGCATCGTGATAGAGCTACCAAGGTACATGATTGATAACCACAGGTGTCCGGGTTCGAACCTGGTCGGATAAAAAGTTTTTACTTTTGTTTTTTTTTTTGTATTTATTCAAGTTTTTAGTTTTTTTCATCTAAAAAATACAATATAACAAAAAAGAACACCGAGCGAAGCTCGGTCGTCCAAGTACTAATAGTAAAGTAATCAATCGCTCCTTACAGAGTCAGCTTAAGCAATATTAGATAGCTAATATCTTAAAGACATCTTGTATAGTAAATCAAGGCTCTCTCAGTTTTAAATCTTCAACATCATTCAAAACAACTTTATGTTTTTCGTTTTCACATAAAGGATGTGACCGTCTATGACCCGCCTTTAGAATTTAGATATTAATCTGCGTCTTGAGAGCATTCACATTAATTTATAAACTTTCTCTTATAAATTTTTGTCTGGATTGTTTTTCAAAAATATTTTTTTTTCTATCATCAGTATTTTGATTAATAAAATTCATTATAATATATATTCAAATTTAAAGGTCCTATGTCCATCCTACCTCATACATCCTAAAGATATTATAATAGAATTAAATCTAATTTTAATTTCTAAATAAATTTTTGTAGCATTTACAGATTCAGTTGCTTATTTGCAAATGTCATCTAAAACTAGAATGGATAAGTTGACCAAAAATGTTTTGTATTCCTAAAAGTGATTCACAGTACTTACGAGTACTACGCTAAAGGTTGTAAAGTCACGCCACCCAGAGTGACTTCGGGTCTTCTACTTATTTAAAAAAAATACACTATATGTATGTATTGTATATGAAAAAAAAAAACGTGTGTGTGTACTTATGTACGTACGTAAGAAATCATACTTCTTTGACATAACAGAACAAAAATAGCTAAAGATTTCATTCCCTGTGTCACAACTCTCTGTTTGTAAAAGAAATGATAAATTAATAAATAATATTATGTGTATTTAATAAAAAGGAACAAATCTTTTGTGAATACTAAACCTTCTATAGCAAAAAAGACGACATAATTTGATATAGGATTATATACATACATTAATATTTTTTTTACAAAAAGCTTTGCTAGTCTATAGCGTTTACTCTCATTCACATTACACTTAATATATTTACACAAAAACTTTCAAAAAGCACTTACCATTAATATAAACGAACATTTAACATAAAAGGGCGGGGAACTTTCAATGTAACAAGACAAAGGAGTCTATGATAGCAGCTGCAAAAGATATCGGATCATATTCACACCATCCATGACACTGATCTTAGATCCGACGTGCATTTTTTTCTATATATAACTGAGGTAAACTTGATATTGCAGGTTGTTAGAAGTCAATATATTAGTACTACATTTCTACAATTTCTTTACTTAATTTTGAAAGTTAGATACGCCAGATCTATACACATAATAAAAGAGTTCCCGTGGGATAGTAAAAAACTATAGTAACTTTATACAGCTTAATACTTTCTTAGATTTACGCGAATATTTGACATTTAAATAAAACTATCTTTTCGGATTTTTTTCTTTTTTTTTTTCTTCGGACATCTCAAAAGCGTTATATACCTACTTGTTACAGACAGAGCCTATCCACAAATTTGCAAAAATGATTTTGGAAATTAAAAAATGGCACCAGAGTACCTTACAATATTTGTTGATTTTAATTCTAAACATATTTAAAAAGTTTAATAAGTATTATAATTAAATATTATTTGTTTAATTTTAGCTGTTATTATTATAAATATTACAATATTTTAAAAAACTTAAGAATTAATAATGTAATATTATTTAGTGTTGCTATTACTATAATATGTCTAACCACAAAGAAAATTAAAATATTAATTGTTTATTAAATACTAATTATTTATTAAAGCATTATTATTGTTTTATATGTAATTTAGAAAATTAAATTTTTAATTTAGATTTCTAGTGTAATTTTAAGATAGAATATTAAGCAACACTATCTTCACCGATAAAATATATACACATATATATATATATATATATATATATATATATATATATATATATATATATAAATATAAATATATCTGAATCATTGTTATAGCGATCCACACAGTATGAACTAACTACATCTACAGGTCTGTTATCTTTGTTTTTCTAAAATAATCTTTGTTTAAAATCTAACAGCAAAAACTAAGAAAGTATTATGCTTGAAACTTGATATTAATGCTTTTTAATACAATTAAATAAACATGTATTGTAGATTTTTTTTTAAATTCAGCCCCTAAGTGGGTAAAAGCGGGCGGTGAAGTTTGAGTTGTTGAATATATTATTTGAATAGAGTGACATAGCTCAAGTTCTCTGTAAGTGCACACTTACTGTTTATTTACAGAATATACGCTTAACATTTTATATAATATATTTTTGCAAGTAATAAAGTATGTATTGCTAAAAAGTTTATTTTTATCGTAGTTTGTTCGCGGGCGTAGCCGCGGGTTCTGCTAGTATTTGTATACTAATCGATAAAAGGCACTCATACTATGTACCTTTTATTTAAAAATTTAAGAAAGATAGTTAATATTGAACATACCATAAACTAAGTGAAGCCGTCAATAAATCATTTTTCTCTTGTACTCGATGCTTGTGCTAACGATAGCGCGTTCTAAAATGCACCAACGCCATCTAGATTCAGGTTTCGAAATAAGCTCTAAGTTTTGATACAAAATTCTGTAAACTTAAATTCAATGTTTTGAAGATATAATAATATGTGAGACAAATCGTATTAGATTATATATATAGGAGGAGAGTACCATATTTATCTATACATATAGTAAAATTCTAACTGAATCGAATCTGTACATGAAATATTTTTTGGAAAATCTTATTAAAATAGTTATTGGTATCGATAAAGAGGGTGAATCTACAGTTTTTAGAATTTTTGTCTATCTATCTGTCTGTCTGGGAACAAAAACCACTGGAAAGATTTTGATAATATTTGGTATGATGACAGCTGGATATGGAACATATAGGATACTTTTTACAGCGGGAAAATATCTCATCTCTAAGAAATCTATACTAACCATTTATATGAGTTCGAGGCGAATCTTATATGATAGAAATGCTTTGACTCAGGTTTAATATAGTATTTTTTTATTAATCCTGTATATTGGTTATAGTAAATACAGGCTTAAGTAATGAATATTTTTAGAAAAAAAATAAAAAAGTTTAATATGAAGCACTTTCAAATTTCAAAATATTCTGTAGAAGAAAGAAATACGGTGGTAATTTTTAAATTATATGGTTTTTTAATGGTAAAAATATAATTATAATCGCTACAGTACTTTCACAGTTTAATGATTACTAACAAATATCTCATTATAATATTATGGTAAAGCTCTTATATAATTAAACTCAAAATATATTACAAGTTCATTGTTTTCGGTTAGTATATTAAATTTCGTCCCTCCACTAGTTCTGCTCAGAGTAATTACTTTGACAAATCTACGTGCTATGAAGTGAGGCATGTAATCTATCTATTTATATACATAAAATGCTTTGTCCTGACTGACTGACTGATCGATCAATGCACAGCCTAAACCGCTGATCGTAGAAACGTGAAATCTGGAGGATATATTCTTTATACAATGTAGGCATCCGCTAAGAAAGGATTTTTCGAAATTCATCCTCTAAGGGGGTAAAAAAGGTGATATAAGATTGTATGAAACTCTGTCATCTTTAACGCGAAATGCACAGAAAGTGGTATTTAGCTTTAAAATGAAAAATTAGAAATATTTGTATTAAATTTTTTTCTAAATTCATTCCTTAAGAGGGTGAAGGGGGGTGATAAAGTTTATATGGGCAAACAATTATTTATGATCAGAATTACTTGAAACTTGGGATTAATGCTCTTTAATACAATTAAATAAATACATATTTTAACATTTTTCGAAATTCATCCTGTAAGGCTGTCAAATAGGGAATGAAAGTTTGTATGAAACTCTGTAATTGATGTACGGAAAATGGTATTTGCCTTTAAAACCACAACTATAACAATACAAATATCTTTTTTTCGAAATTCATCCCTTAAATGGTAAAAGGGGGTTGTGCTGTTTATACGAGGAAAAAATTGTTTATGATCAGATTTACTTGAAACTTAATATTACAGAATATATGCATAACATCTTTTAACGATAAAAAAAGATACTGGATATTTTGGGTTACGATCGCTAAAATAAAATTTTTTTTCATTATTTTTGCAAGTAATTAAGTTTGATCGCGGGCGAAGCCGCAGGTTCTGCTAGTAACAAAATAAATTCAAAAAACTTGAAAATTGGCACCAAAGTACGTTACAATATTTGTTAATTTAAATTTGAAACATTTTTATAATTTTAATTACTTTTATACTTGTATATGGATATTATTTATATAATTTTAGCTGTTATTATTATAATTATATAATTATATAGCCGCTAGTATAGAATAAAATAATTTAAATTCTTCAAAAGATCATAAAATGTTCATATTACTCTGAGATAATGACTTACACTTCCTTGCATTAACACACTAAGCAGGATGGATGTTGAAAATTCTTACGCATATGTTGTTATATAATCCCCAAGAGGCTAATTTCTGTCGTATCCTTTAAGATAAGCTGTTTTAATAAGAATATAAAACTTTTCATGATTTTAAACTGAAAATTAAGGCAGAATGCAGAGAAAATGTGGGCATTTATATGATTAGACTTGTAACTTTCCGCCAAAGTTAGCATATTTTATATTTTCCCTACAGGGAAGAAGAGGTACACCTCTAAATCAGATTTTAGTGAATCGTGCACTCTTGCCTTGTAAGGATATCGCATCCACTGCTTCGGTTATAGTTGGCAGGGCAACGTTAACGTAAAAGTAAATATTTGTTTTTAATATTCTTAATATAATAAACAAAGAAAATCAAAATGATATAGGTTAGTGTATTTCAAAAAAGCGTTAGAATCCATTCAGTCATTCTGAATCAAACTTTTTAACGTCCGTTTCCTAAGTATATCAAGGACCAGGTCATAGTCAAACACTATGACTAAATACGGGTTGTTGGACTTCACATGCCTCTCTCTTTCGTAGACTAGTTCCTCAAGATTCGACTCATTCCTCGAGATTCTTTCGCTTTATGGTAATGGTAATCATTTTGAAAATGATGCGCTCATAAAATCTCAGACTTTATAACTAGCGGCTCATTCTCGCTTCGCTCGAGTTCGCTCCTAGCAAAACAAAAACAAACCTATCCCACAGGAACCGTACATTTTTACAAGATAAAAAGTAGCCTATGTATTATTCCAGACTAAAATCTATATCTGTACCAAATTTCATCCAGATCAGTTCAGCCGTTCTGACGTGAAAGAGCAACAAACATACATCCATACATTCTTACAAACTTTCGCGCTTATAATATTAGTAGGATTTTTACATAAAATATTATTAGTTACCCATTTCATTGAATTTTCATAATAAAAATAAGGAAAATAACTTCAATAGCTTTTAATACACTTTTACTTCATAATACTCGTATGTAGATTTTACAATAGGAGCGTTCAATAGAAACATCATGCCTAACGTACCGATGCTTCGCTTAGATGAAAACTGTTCCGCTTTATAATCTACGAGTTAATTATTTCCAGCTACCTGATATTATAATTTCAATATATTTAATAGTGAGATAAGATGTATTATTTTGATAACACGTTTGGCTCAGTTTGTAGTGTCCCTACTTACTGTGCCAGCAGTCGCGGGTTTGAGTCCCGCTGGGGGCATTCATTTGTGTGATGAGCACGAATATTTGTACTCCAGTTATAGCTTTTTATATTTATAAAATGTGTGTATTTGAAGTTATATAATATTATGTATATTGTATCAACTATCTGGTATCCATAACACAAGCCTCGTAGCTTACCATGGAACTAGATAGTGCTATGTGTTAATATCCCAACACATATATATATATATATATATATATATATATATATATATATATATATATATATATATATATATATTGATATTTATTCAGCCGTTCTAACGTGATTGAGTAACAAACATTCAAACATCCATCTAAAGTCTAAACTTTCATATTTTTAATATTAGTAAGATTTTTTGTGATATTCATGAACAATTTTAGATCTAATATAATATGGAAAAGAGTTGAAAAAAGACATTCATCGATATTATAACAATATATAATGAAATTTATATTATTAAGTCCTTGTTCATATAAATAATAATATCATATAAATTCTGATCTATTATACTTTAAAAAAAATCAAATAATTTCATAAAAATTGTATAACCTGACATCAAAAAACACTCTTTCTCGCTAACATAACTTATCTTCAGCGCATTTTTTCTTTACTCTATTTGACCATAAAGGGCGACAAAACTTTTTGTTTCTTGTAAGAATATAAGATTTCTTCGTAAGTTTGACGTGAATTGATTATGACTAGTTCTTGACTTTGCTTTGAAAGAAAATATTCCTTCAAAATACTTTCGAAATCTCTCATTAAATAATAATTTTATTTGCTGAAGTCGCCAATAAATATATAACATATAACTATATAACTAAACATATACCACATAACTATATATATAAATACATAACATATCTATACATATTATAAAATTGTATAATCTATATCTATATGTACATAAAATGCTTTGTCCTGACTGACTGACTGATCGATCAACGCACAGCTTAAACCGCTGGCCGTAGAGACGTGAAATTTGGTAGACATATTCCTTATACAATGTAGGCATCCGCTAAGAAAGGATTTTTCGAAATTCATCCCCTTAGCGAGTAAAATAGGGGATAAAAGATTGTATGAAACTCTGTCATTCTTAACGCGAAATGCACGGAAAGTGGTATTTAGCTTTAAGATAAAAGATAAGAAATATGTGTATTAGATTTTTTTCGAAATTCATCCCTTAAGAGGGTGAAAGGGGGTGATAAAGTTTATATGGGCAAACAATTATTTATGATCAGAATTACTTGAAACTTGGTATTAATGCTCTTTAATACAATTAAATAAATACATATTTTAACATTTTTTGAAATTCATCCTGTAAGGCTGTCAAATAGGGAATGAAAGTTTGTATGAAACTCTGTAATTGATGTACGGAAAATGGTATTTACCTTTAAAACCACAACTAAAACAATACAAATATCTTTTTTTTTCGAAATTCATCCCTTAAATGGTAAAAGGGGGTTGTGTTGTTTATATGAGGAAAAAATTGTTTATGATCAGATTTACTTCAAACTTAATATTACAGAATATATGCATAACATCTTTTAACGATAAAAAAAGATACTGGATATTTTTGGTTGTGCTGTTTATATGAGGAAAAAATTGTTTATGATCAGATTTACCAGATTTACTTGAAACTTAATATTAATGTTCTTCAATACAATGCAATAAATATGTATTCTAGATTTTTTTTTAATTCAGCTCCTAAATGGGTAAAACTAGGTGGTGAAGTTGGATTTGTTGAATATATTTAAATAGAGTAACATGACTCAAGTTCTCTGTAAGTTGCACGAACGGAAATTATTCCAAATCCAAAGGAAAATTATGTATAACTTTTCAGCTTTTTGGAAAGATGGAGAGTAGAAAAATGTGCAAAAAATACAGGTAGTGGAGCTTGCTAAATACCTAAAGTGTAAATTTATTTACAGAATATATGCGTAACATCTTTTAACGATAAAAAAAGATACTGGATATTTTGAGTTACGATCGCTAAAATAAAATTTGTTTTCCTTATTTTTGCAAGTAATAAAGTTTGATCGCGGGCGAAGCCGCGGGTTCTGCTAGTATATAAATAAACTTATAACATATTATGTATATAAGTTTTTTTTACAAGAACTTTTAAATAATTAGTGTTCGCCTAATCATCGGAATTCGAGCATAATTAAAAATTTGGGAAAATCTTATATATGATATAGATAGCCTATAAAATACAAAAGAATTTTGAAACGGGCTCATAGATTCAGAGATTTGGGCGACTCGAACCCGCGACCGCTGGCACAGCAAGTAGGGCTACTACAAACTGAGCCAAACGTGTCGTCAAATAGATCTGGATGAAATTTGGCACAGACATAAATTGTAGTTTGGAATATCACATAGGCTACTTTTTATGCGGGAAAAATGTACGGTTCACGTGGGACAGATTTGTTTTTTTAGAGGCGAACTGAGGGCGAACTCAAAGGCGAGTATATAAAACAGTCAATGTTTGTTTGTTTGTTGATATTTCATGCACTGCAATACCGTACAACGGATTCAGATAAAACTTTGTCAACTTATTCCATGAACTTGTTTGAAAACTTATGGTAGGTGACGCATGTGTCGTACCGGCAAATGTTTTTGAGAGAGCATTTAAGTCTAAGCAAACTGTTTTCATACGCTTACTAACTCTGTCTAGACCTTAGACTTTACAGATACATCAAAACAATGTACTAGCAAATTGTAAGTCTTAAAGAGGTCTACAGAAAATGCTCTGATATCTGAGAGTGTGCATCTCTTCAGGTACACTCAGAATAACTATTATTATCTATTTAAAACATACCTAGTGTGATAGTGAGGCACCAGAGCGAGGGTAAGTAGCTAGTTGTTTCTAAAAATGTAGAGTGTAACATATATATATATATATATATATATATATATATATATATATATATATATATATATATATATATATATATAACACAGTATATATATTATGTAATGAACAATTAAGTGTTAAAGATGTCAATTATTTTTAAGAAAGAAAGTGAAGCGAACTTTAGACTTTAGGTTATCTATTTGATATGCATATTTGAGAGAACTTAAATAGTTTTCAAAGACGTCTCAAGTCTGCCAACTTACATTTTCCAGTCCTTCTTCTAACAAGGTGGTGAGATTAAGTTACTTTGAATATGTGGTGTAACGTACCCTAAATGAGTGGGTAACGTACCCTAAATGGGTAGGTAAAGTACCCTAAATGGGTGGGTTTAGTAGTTTTATAATATAAGAATCTTTTTTGATAATCTGCTCCTGATTTTGATAAGCTGTAGAACTTCATTAAATATATTATTAGCTGAACCTGTTATATACTGATAATATAATACTATATATTTCTAGAAACCAAATTTTGAAGTACCAAAAAATTTTTTACCTCAAATCAAAAAAAATTTATTTAAGTATAACAATAAAATAAATAAGAAAAATCCAAATACCATAAAAATAGTTCGGGCTAATGAATATGATAATAATGACAAAGTCCTTAACTACCGTTCTAAAAAAATACTAAAATGTCCTTCTATATTATAAAATATTGCTTAAACTTTTGCTTTTGCTAACAATGCTAATTTTACTATATATATATATATATATATATATATATATATATATATATATATATATATATATATATATATATATATATATGTATATATATTCGTAATATTGCAGATGAAATTCTAATTGAGATAAAGGGCTGTGCAAGAAGCTGTGACTAGAAGCTAGTTTAAATATGAGGGCGCTCTAATTAAACTTCTAACACCCGATTTAATTAGGAGACTTCTAATGGTACAACGGTTTCATAATGGAACGATAATTAAAACAATTTCTTATTAAAATATGAACAAAAAAACGCAAGAAAATATAGAATCCTTATTTTTATGGCTATAACGTTTATTACTAGTTTTGAAATTATTATTTTTTTGGACAAATATATTTTTTACCAACTTCAAAAAAAGGAGTGCAACAAAGCCATCAAAAAAACTTAGTTAAAATATTCGAAATAAAACTATCTTTTCTGTTGTTTCGCGGATTTATGCTGTAATACATTCGAAACGTCGCGTCGGGAGCCAAAAATCAAAATAAATCCGCGAGAAAATCCGAAAAGATAGTTTTGTTTCAAATGTCAAATATTTGCGTAAATCTAAGAAATATATTAATATATAATATTAATTAAAATAGAATTTTGAAAGGTACTTTCCTTGAGTGCTGGTACCAACCTCAAAAAAATTGTAGGCCCTTAATTTGTTTCGCACCTACCTTTGATTTGGTTTTTGTTGGTTAATTTTGGGTATATTCAGTGCCGGATTTAACCTTAGCACAGCCCCTGGGCATAGTAAAAAATGCCGCCCTATTATAGAAATTTTGAATAAAATGTTGGAAGTTAAAATTTTTTTAATTATTAATTTTTTTTTAAATGCTAGGAAATAATTTGTAAATGATATCATTTTTCCGAAAAATGTACCTACTAGTTAATCTTTTTTTATTTTTCATTTTTAGTATAATAAAAAAAGCATTTTCGATAACGCGAAGAAATTTTTTTCCAACCCTCCGAATGTTGCCGCCCCTAAAAATTTGCCGCCCTGGGCACTAGCCCTGAGTACCCCTAGTGTAAACCCAGCGCTGGGTATATTATTTCGTAATTTTGAGTTAATTGCTTTTTGAAGTCAATTAATTTTTTTTAATCACTTTTTTATTTGTTTAATTATTTGTCTCGTAAATCTTACAATCTTCAAAATTAAAAATTAAAAATTAAAAATTGACATAATATAATTCGATTTCTAGTCACTTACCTCAAGTAGTAAAGTCGATTCAGTGACATAAGCCTGAATATAATATAAGTTTTTATGCATAAGGTACAAGAGAAGTAGTGAAACGAATAAAAGTACTACAAAACACGATATTGAAAAAGTTTCGAAGATGCTTCGAATAAGTTGAAGCATATTTTTTGAACTTACTCCTTCGTATGACTTTACATGTTCGTGATTTTTTGTTATATTAAGTTAATTATTAATTTTTTTGTACTACATTAAAATATAACTTGATAGTATTTTAAATCAGAAAATTACAGAAAAACTGCGTTCTTCCGCTAAATTAATTTATATAAAAATATGCAAGGATAAAACAGTTCAGTACGTTTTTCTCATCTGTTTGACAACCAATTTTTTTTTGTTAGCTGCTATTGACGTGCTTTAATAGTTATCAGAAAAAATGGAACAGTAAGTTTTTTTTAAATAGATACGTAAATTTTATTCATAAATATTTTCCTCAAATGTTTAATCATTATTATAGTCCAATTTGGACGATTCGGCGAACGCTGCTTTAAATAATTCTGCCAACGCATTTATTATTCGGTATTTTATAATACTTGCTTACATAGTCATATCATACACACAAGTAATTCTTGTATCGATAAACATGATGAACAAACGAAACTTCTATTTAGTCAGTTTGTTACTACTTTTTGCATTAATTCTTAATATTTATTTATTTAGATTTTAGGTTCTTAAATTATCTTGTAGTTTTAAAAACGTTGAAGAATATGAATAATGAAATAAAAAAATAATAATAATTGTTATGTAACAGAATCATATTATTATGTAATTTCCATATATATTTTTAGATTTTTCTTCTTCAACGATTCTAGAATGTTAATACATGTTTTACCTATATATTGTGTAATATGTATTTTGCAGTATGAATATTCTGTTAGGAAACTTTATTGAAAATGTTCACGTAACTTCGACAGGTGTGATAGTTGATGCGTCTCAAATCTTTCTAACATAAGGCTTCCACATCCGGGAGCGCGGCAGTACCCCAGCCAAGTCGAGCAAAAAAGGGCACTGCAGTACCATCCTTTTCTCGAAGCAATACAGGGGATTTTCCACGCTTACTTTTCCAGTTCGTATATATAATCAAAACAAAAAAAATTGCCAACCCCTTTTCTCGTCTAAGGGGTGGAATTTTGAAAAACTCTGAAATAGATACATGTTTATAGTTTGTTTATCAGTTCAATCAAGAAATACAGATAATAAATTTCAAGCTGCTCAGACCATTTTTTTTTAAATTTTTATAGTAATGTGTCCATCCTGTTTCTTCTGTTTGGGGTTGAATTTCCAAAAACGATTTATATGTTCGTATGCTATAATTGATGTTATAATTGACGCTTGAGCGTAAGAAAAAACTACGCTCAAGCGTAAGAAAAAAAATCTCAAGGATTTCTTTGTAGAGATCTCTTAAAAATATGGTTTTCTGTTATTTTTTTTGTGAAAACACACACAGTTAAGCTAGTAACTGATACATAAGCTAACCGACAGTTATGCTAACCGACAGTTAATCTAACCGGTAGTTAACCTAACCGACAGTTACCTAACCGACAGTTAAGCTTTTTGTGCTAAACCGAATAGTTTTCGAAATTTTTAAGAAAAACTGATGAAAACTACTAGTTTACCAACTTATAACCCCCTTCTTATAATTTTAATTAAAAAATAAATATATCTAATATTGATACGATCACTATAAAATGTTGTTATTTAACTAAATAGGTAACGGTTTATTACTAAGTAGTCGGATAGATACTTCCGTAGATAGGTAGGTACTGAATAAATTAACCGACTTGGTTTAACATTTATATATCTCATAAATTTTTGCGGTAGAAGAAATGCGTCGCGAGACTTGCAATTTTTTATATGTTATGTTTTTGATGGGATCTATCATTGTCATTGAATACTTAAAAGCTTTTTTGGCAAAGATTTATAATCTTTGCCAAAAAAAGCTAATCGTGCATTGATATTATTAAAAACGTGATTAGCTGTAATAGTTAATTTATCGACTTAAATAAAATGGGCAATACAAGTCGAATTAAGTGATGCTCAAATCGCCTTGCGTATGTTTACTTCGCCAATAATTGTGAATCGATTTTTATGATTTGATTACCAATAAATGTCTTAAAAAAATTTCAGAAAAACAACTACTAACTACTTTAAGCAAAGGAATAGTTACTTTAGTTAAAAGTTATTTTTTATCAATTATGATAAACTTTAAAATCTCTCATTTTGTATATGAGACTTACGTGTATAATTGTTTGAGACATAAATCATTAACAACTTGTTAAACTAAACAAATAACTTACAATATAACTAACATACACAAAAAATTTCGTGAATTAAAAACCAGTCGCTCAGATATATTTACCCCTACAATTTTACTATAATAATATGTATAATAATCTGGGCGACCGAGCTTCGTTCGACCGAGCTTGGTTCTTTTTAATTTGGCTTAAAAACAAGAAAAAACTAAAAACATGAAAAAATACAAAAAAAATCAAAAGTAAAAAATTTGTATCCGACCGGGATTCGAACCCGGACACCTGTGATTGTCAATCTTGCGCATTGGCAGCTTGGCAACGATGCTTATGTCCGAGCGTGCGAAATTAAGGACCATATTTCGCGTGCGAATGAAAACAGCATGAAAACTCGAAAACACGCGTTTTCCCAGACAAGACTTATTTAGCTCGATTTTTCGCCCCCGAAAACCCACACATACCAAATTTCAGCGAAATCGTTAGAGCCCTTTTCGAGATTGCCGATAAATAAAGATATAAGAATTGCTCGTTTAAAGGTATTAGATTAGATATATATGTATTATATCTTATTTAGGCAACATTTATATACCCATACTATACGGATAACGGAAGCACCCACTTTGTAAAAATTGAATGAAGGGGTTCCATAACATACTTAAAACCCTAAAAATTTAAGGTACAATTTTCGCTTTTATAATATACCGGAAGTAAAAGCTTTTTGATAACGGTCCTTCAAAATAAGATTAAATTTCAAAGTTCATGAACGAGATTCTTAACTAACTTAAAAGTGTTAAGTACATAGATACTTAAAAATATTTGGTAAATAATTTAACATTAATGCATGAAAACTGATACAATTTCGAACTCATTAGATTAAAAAAAGAGGTATTAGAGAACTGAGATCGAACACCACAAGATTTAGTCAAGATTCATTACGCTTTTTGGAAAAAAAAGACGAGAATGATATATAATCAAGCGGAAGCGATGTGCCTTCATGAGGCAGCACATGCGTGTTAGTACATGTGCTGCTTTCTTACCACAATTCATTAAATTACATTTGTTTCATATATGTATGTATATAATTAAATAACTCTCATTGGTGTAGTGGCTGGCATGTTCGCTTATAAACCTGACTCTTAATTCGAATCCTGAGTCAGATCAAATATTATGTAAGCTATCAGATTCCTGAAGAAATTCTCAAAACAGCCATTTTTAAAGCTTCGTGTCGAATTGTCGTCCCGGCATACTTAACGTGAGAGAAATACTGAGATAGGCAAGTTTGAAATCGGTCAAGAGGAAAATATATTCAACTATCTATCTGATTTTATTGTATTTTGTTTTAAATAAATGTTTTTAAATTAATGTAATTCTTAATAATACAGTTTTGATTTGTTTTTTGTTTGTTTGTTTATTTACTCATGAACATATTTTATAAAAAGTGAATGTGTTTGTTAGTACTTTATACAGTGTTTGATCAGCTATTCATATAACAAAATTCTGAGTCGAATCTGTACATTAAATATTTTTTTGGAAAATCTTATTGAAATAGTTATTATTATCAATACAGCTGAATGTATAATTTTTAGAATTTTTGTCTGTCATTCTGTCTGGGAACGCATCACGAGAAAACCACTGGACAGATTTTGATGAAATTTGATATGATGATAGCTGGTCATCCGGATGAACATATAGGATACTTTCTACTGCGGGAAAATATCACATCTCTGAGAAATGTATACTAACTTTAAAACGTACTACTTTCATCGGAATAGATTAACCGACTTAATTGAAAACATCATTGGCAGTTAAAATAGAGTTAGACTCACCCGAAGCAAGTACAATTAAATCATATATTTTGGTAACAAAAAGCAAAATTATGGCTGATGTAATCAAATGTCAAAAATTGCTCGACTAAAGGAACTGACAAAAGTTAGATGAAAAAGGTCAAAGGCCTAGATTATTTAAAATTACGTGCCTCACTTCATAGCACGTAGACTTGTCAAAGTAATTACTCTAAGCAGAACTAGTGGAGGGACGAAATTTAATATACGAGTACCTACTAACCGAAAACAATTAACTTGTAATATATTTTGAGTTTATTTATACAAGAACTTTAGCATAATATTATAATGAGATATTTGTTTGTAATCATTAAACTGTGAAAGTACTGTAGCGATTATAATAATATTTTTACCATTAAAAAACCATATAACTTATAAATTACCACCGTATTTCTTTCTTCTACAGAATATTTTGAAATCTGAAAGCACTTTATATTAAACTTTTTTAATTTTTTTCTAAAAATATTCATTTCTTAAGCCTGTATTTACTATAACCAATATAAAGGATCAATAAAAAAATACTATATTAAACCGCTGTAAAAAGTATCCTATATGTTCCATATCCAGCTGTCATCATACCAAATATTATCAAAATCTTTCCAGTGGTTTTTGTTCCCAGACAGACAGACAGACAGATAGATAGACAAAAATTCTAAAAACTGTAGATTCACCCTCTGTACCGATACCAATAATTATTTTAATAAGATTTTCAAAAAAATATTTTATGTGCAGATTCGATTCAGTTAGAATTTTATTATATGTATAGATAAATATGGTACTCACCTCCTATATATATAATATAATACGATTTGTCTCACATATTATTATACCTTCAAAACATTGAATTTAAGTTTACAGAATTTTGTATCATAACTAGAGCTTGTTTCGAAACCTGAATCTAGATGGCGTTGGTGCATTTTAGAACGCGCTATCGTTAGCACAAGCATCGAATACAAGAGAAAAATGATTTATTGAGGGCTTCGGGTACTGGTCTTTAAAACAAGTGTTAATTGATAGTCGATGAAATTTTTAAATAAAAGGTTCATAGTATGAGTGCCTTTTATCAATTAGTATACAAATACTAGCAGAACCCGCGGCTATGCCCGTGTTCAACCTACATAAAAAACTCTTTGGCTTTATGTTATACAGCGAATCACCCTCGCTTCGCTCGGGTTCGTCGCTACGTATTTATATAATATTGTTCATACAAAAATTCTAAAATCGCGATTAAAAAACGGGGGTTGGGTAGAAGGGTGAAACGTACTTTACGACCTATACTCATACCTAACAAATATTAAAAAAAAACGTAAAAATTGGTCGAGCCGTTTCGGAGGAGTGCGACCACGAACACCGTGACACAAGATTTTTATATATTAGATGGTGGTAGCTTCCTCACGGACTGACTACACTGATGCTCCTTAAATTAAATTGACGATTCAAAAGTACTTGTAATAAGTCTATTTGAATAAAGTTTCATTTCATTACAATATCTCCATGTATAAAGACAAAGACAAAACACCTCAGTACCTTTTTCTCCTCTGTTTGTCAACCGATTTACTTTTTCTTGTTTAGTAGCTAGGCTATTGACTTAAATGTTATCAATAAAAAAAATTTGGAAATAGTTTATATATATATATATATATATATATATATAGATAGATAGATAGATAGATAAAATCTATTCATATGAGTATGTGTCTTCTTCAAACTTTCAATAAAGATTATGATCGAATCTCGACTACTGGGAGAAAACTATTAAATAAAACTAGTAGATACGAGTAAAATAGTTCCAAATAGGATAACCTCTCATTAAATATAAGTATAAATATGTTGGAACATTAACACACAGCACCATCTAGTTCCAGGGTAAGCTACGAGGCTTGTGTTATGTATACCAGATAGTTGATACATTACACATATTATATAACTTTAATACATACATATTATAAATATAAATACCCATGACTGCAGTACAAACTTTCGTGCTCATCACACAAATGAATGCCCCCAGCGGTACTCGAACCTGCGATCGCTGGCACAGTAAGTAGGGTCACTACAAACTGAGCCAAAACCAAACGAAACCATATACAGCCAAATTCGTATTTTAAACATAAATATTTACTTTAGACTTAGGACCTGCTTACTCTGGCGGACCCGACATATAATCAATCGGCTTTTAGGCGAAAAATAAAACCCTTTTTCCAGTATATATATATTTCTGTTGTTATATAAATATAAGGCATATTGGTATACGAATATGTTTATAAGAAAAGGTCGAAAGGCCTCTTTTGCTTTCTAACGTCATTCAATATTATACATACGCACTCGTAGGGGAATCTCCACATTTTCATTTTTGTTATTATGTATAGTGTAGTGAAGCGGGTTCAAATCCCGGGTCTCGCACCTCTGATATTTTCATGTGCGAATCATTTCTAACATGATTACCACCTTACGGTGAAGGAAAACATCGTGAGGAAACCTGCATGTCTGAGAGAACCTAGCAAGTTTTCGAAAGACATGTGAAGTCCGCCAATCCGCACTTGGCCAGCGTGGTGGATTATGGCCTGATCCCCCTCGTAGTGAAGGGAGGCCCATGCCCAGCAGTGGGACTTTAAAAAGGGCTGAAAACATTACCTTTTTGTCACCAACATGTTGTATACATTTTAAAATATATATTCTTTAATTTTGCTCGTAACTTTGCGTTCATAAAATTTATCTTTAAGTGAATTTTCTTTTATGAGCAAAGCGGGCGAATACTTGTATATGTAAAGAGTATGAAAATGTAAGGCGTCTGTTCTATATAGATAACAGATTTTTCTATTTTCTTGCCTAACTTGCATAAACATAAATAATAATATAGGAGGAAAAAGTAATATATGTATAATATATAAAGTATAGTACAGTATGTACATATAGTAAAATGATATCCTTACCTATACACCTATGTATAAAGGTTTTTTTTTCTATATATTAGATAGTTTAGCTATATCTATACCTACTAATATTATAAATGTGAGAATTTGTGAGGATGTATGGATGTTTGTTACTCCATCGCGTAAAAACATCATAATGAATTTTAATGAAACTTTACAATAATATAGCTCATACATTACAATAACACATAGGATACTTTTTATACCGGAAAAATGTATGTTTCCCGTGGGATAGATTTGTTTGTGATTCTCTAGAGGTGAATCCGAGCGAAGCGAGGGTGAGCCGCTAGTATAATATATACTAGTATTATAAAGCTGAAGAGTTTGTTTGTTTGCTTGTTTATTTGGTTGAACGCGCTAATCTCAAGAACTACTAATCCGATTTGAAAAATACTTTTTACATTAAATAGCCCGTTAACTGAGGAAGGCTATAGGCTATGTAATGTACGGTGTAATGTACGGTTCCCGTAGGATAAATTTGTTTTTGTCTAGGGACGAACCCGAAGCGAAGCGAGGGTGAGTCGCTAGTACCTATATAAAGCTAAAAAGTTTGTTTGTTAAACGTGCTAGTTTCTGAATCCATTGGTCCGATTTAAAAATTCTTTTTGAGTAACATTATACTTCAAAAGTTACACACTACGACCTATAAAAGCGGAGTATTTCTCTAAAATTAAATGACGCAGGCAGAGTCGCGAGAAAACGCTGGTATCATAATATTTTTATCAAGGACCCGAATGACAGTGAAAGTTTTATGGACGCGATTACTCTTGCGCGTTCTTTTATTTGGGTTGACCATTGAAAAGTTAGCTGTGGTGAATCTAACCTTTTGAAAACTAATACGTTCCATATTACAGTGGATATTTTAGATATAACATTACATAAGGAATTTAAGCTATAAACTTCGTAAGTACCTTTGTTCTACGGGAATCGATTAGGCAATTTAAATTATTTAGATTAAAATGCTAAAATAATAATCGTGGTAGATGGTATTTTGAGACTAGATTATGAGTTTGATAACAATAAATATCTATATCCATACTAATATTATAAATATGAAACTTTGTGATGATGGATGAATATTTGTTACTCTTTAACACCAGATCCGCTGAATGGATATGGATGAAATTTGACACAGAAATAGATTATAGTCGGAAATAGTAAATAGGTTACTTTTTATCCCGAAAAAATGTACGGTTCCCGTGGGATAGATTTGTTTTTGTCTAGGGACGAACCCGAAGAGAAACGAGGGTGAGTTGCTAGTCATAAATACTTTTAAGATATAAAATGTATTAAAATAGAATATAACAATATTCTAAAATACATTTTAATAGTTTAATGGACCAACGATCACGGGAGAGACAGTCTCTCCCGTGACCATGATTGCTGTAAAGCATTCGAAACGTCGGTAACCAAAAATTAAAATAAATCCGCGAAAAAATCCGAAAAGATAGTTTTATTTAAAATGTCAAATATTTGCGTAAATCTAAGAAAATATTATTCTAAAATACATTTAAAAATAAATGTTTCGCGAGAGTAATAAAAATTCTCACCAAGTTCCTTATAGTCAGTTGTACTGAACTGCTGCGACTTCGAAAACTTGAGAATAGTTCTTATTTAATTAAAACTTTTGAGAACTGGCTACAAAGGACAGTAAACTAAGAAATGCTAATTGAAAATGCTTTATGGTGTGATTCCTCGAGCGTCCATCAAATTTTATTACACATTAAAAATTTATCGCTTATTTTAAAGTTTATTTATTTACCGTTCACTTAGTCAAATTCAAATTTAAAATATTTTATTCAGTACTAGCAACTTACCCTCGCTTCGCTCGGGTGCGTCCCTAGGTACATTTTATTTTTTTTGAGCGAAACCTTAATTCTTTTTCTAAAATAAAAGTAGCCTAAGTTACTCCTTATAATATCAGCTATCTGCCAGTGAAAGTCCCGTTAAAATTGGTCCAGCCCTTTCGGAGATTAGCTGGAACAAACAGACAGACAGACAAACAGACAAACATTTTAAAAATTATGCTTTTCTTATAAGTACTGTATATACTTCCATTTGCATTTAGTATGCAGCTGTTATTTTGACATTACAAACAGATATTTCAATTTTATTTATATATCTGTATAAATAATTAAATTTTATTTGTTTGTGTGTATTATGTAAAATAAGACGATTTTTAAAAAAGCTCTCTATATAATCGAGCTTTTTATGAAATAAAAATTATGATTTCAGATTTGTATTTTGAAATAGCCCAAAAACTACTGTAGCTGTTTGAAAAGTTGCAAGAAAATATACAATTTTTAAGTATATTTTTACTCAAAATAGACTAATTAATTTCATGAACAAACATAATATGTAAAATTGCTTTCATGCGAAACCGCGTTTCTCATTATCTTGCGCTAAGTACAGTTGCATTGCACTTTCCTGGTACTTATATGTTCCGTATAATTAAACATTAATTAGAGTCAATATTGGCTTCAGTAATTTAATTTTATTTAATTTATTTACAATAAATACAATAAAGGAAATTTCAAATACACTTAATTATATATACAAAACAAATGTACACTTATTTATTACTACACAAGTCATGTCCGCGTGGAATAGTGGCAAGAATGCTAGCCGCATTCCCCCGCTGAATGGCAATGCCGATTCTTTTGGCGAAAAATGCGCCAGCTCTCCTGTCACCAGTAGAGGCGATAAGACGAGGTGTTATGTCTTTAAGAAGTGCTTAGCACTTTGACTCCATGGGCCAAGGGTTTCTACAGCAAATGGAATAAAAACATAATTTTGACTAAGGGACTTCAGTAATTAAAATAATTTATTTTTTTAAATTATTTTTTAACGTTGTTAAAAATATATAGATGAGCCTATAATATATATGGATATACCTATAGATTGTTTAATAATACACACTTTCGGTTTTTTGATTATATCTTCTCAATTTAAAGATATTCCTGAAAACATTTTTATCTAAAACTTCTCTATTGAACAAGATATTTATTTAGCAAGTGATTATTTTAAAATAAATCTGAAGTTTTAAGATGATAATATGATGAAACACAAAAAATCTGATAAAAAACGTGAAAAATCTGATAAAAAACGCCTCTACAATGTATTTTAAAGGTTTAATCATAAATATTCATGCACATATAAAGGCAAGTGTATAAACCTGTGGATGTAGTTTAGAAAGGAAATTTAGTTCATTCAAGTCCGGCTGGCACTGGTCCAATTTTTTGTGACGGAAATTCACGTTGTCGTTGTAGGTACCGAAAATACTTTTATCCAGAATATATCTCGCCTGTATATGTAGTAAAACTACAATATCGACACCTGCATAGAACAACATTGTAACTTAATATTGAGTTAAACTAAAAATATAAAAATAATAAAAATATAACTACCCTGACAGCGGCAAATATCGAAAAGAGGATTATATTTTTGACCTTATATATTATGTTTCTATATTATTCCCCCGAATTCCTAAACGACTGAACTAATTTGGTAAATTACGATAACGTACGTGTCATATTAAATTAAAAAAAATTGTGTCTACTTATGTACGCACGTAAGAAGTTAATATACTTCTTTGGCGTAACAGATTAAGAAAAAAGATTTCATTCCGTATGTCATAACTCTCTGTTTGTAAAAAGAATGATAAATTAATAAAATAATTGAATAAGGCATATTAGGTATATTACAATCATATATTTATAGAATATCATTTAAGGAAAGAATATAATATAATATATCATTTGTCAGACAATAACATCTTATTTATAGGTTACCATTTCAACAAACAGTTATTCAGCTAACTTCATCATATCGTTTTTTGGCTGTCGGTATCACATTGTAAAAATTTTACTCTCATATTTTTTCCAAACGTGCCAAAAGAAGTATAACTTCAAAAAAACATAATTGCTAAAAACGAAATTAGAATATTGTTCCTTGCAGGTGTCGATCTGGCGATAAAAAGGTAAAAGCTAGCCTATATCTGAGTTTATTAATCCAGAGTCGGACGTACAGAGTTAATTGATCTAGAAACGGACGTACAGCGGACACAAACGAATTCTGATTTTAAGCGTGAAATTTGGGTACAAAATAGAGCTTTTGATAAAACGTTCTTTACAACTAGTATGAAAATAAAACATAGAAATGGTCTGGAATGCGGCCTTCCCATATTTTCCTAAGGGAACCCTCATGGGGTAACCATGAGGGTTACAGGAAAGAGACAATGAAATGATTAATGTCTGAAATAATATACGGAAACCTTCTTAATGTGAGACTAATTTATAACTAACCAATTTTATTCTGATTATGGTATTTTATATTTAGTATTGTCTAATAAGCATACACGTTTGCCTCGTACGGAAATCGAGTAAGCTACCTCCAATATAGTGTTAAAATGTAAGCCTTGCTACAGGACAAGGATCATACTGAATAATATGTAGATTTTATTTAAGTCTATTTTTGAAAAGGAAGTTATTCCCGTACATAATCTCTATCTGTCTGTCTATCAAGGGATAAAGCGTAAAGTTATATATTATTTTGTATTTCGATGCCTAATAATAGCTACTAATAAATACGATATCATTCCGACAACAAAGCTGTTTTTTTATTAGACACATATTATACTCTTTGCTATTTTTAGATACAATCTAATATGATATAAAAACTTGTTTTTCGTAACGCTTTTGTTCAGTGTAATCTAACTTATTCTATACTAAATGAGACTAAGTAGAAAAAATATACATTTACATAATGCTTTAACTAATTTATTCTCTGCGGAATACTATGAAGTTACTTATATTATGGCCAGAAACTTCTATAATAACTCTCTTTTCCACATAGTGCAAGAGAACAGGGAGAAATCTTATGAGGACAACTACTCGTAACAGTCTCCGCCCGTAAATAAATCATGTAAATGTAAAAAAAAATATTTGTGTCCATTTTAAGAATCAGCTTACATAAATAAATAATAAATAAATATGTTGGGACATTATTAACACACAGTACGATCTAGTTCCATGTTAAGCTACGAGGCGTGTGGTATGGATACCAGATAGTTGATACACTACACATATATAACTTTAATAATTACATACATATTATGAATATAAACACTCATGACTGGAGTACAAACAAATGCCCAAACACAAATGAATGCCCCCAGCGGAACTTGAACCCGCGACCGCTGGCACAGCAAGTATGGTCATTACAAACTGAGCCAAACGTGTCGTCAAATATATTTTATAATTAATTTAGCATCTATTTTAATTATCTACGAACCTAATTATTCTATTCCAGTGAGTCTTAATGTGCTAGACGCATGTTTATTGTACTAATTGCATGTAAATAAATTATTATAATTAAAAGTTCTAAATTTATTTATATATAAACAAGTATGTATTTCACAAAAAATATCTAAAATATTACTATTAAGATAGTAGTGGCTGTATTAATATATGATTTTGTAAACATTTATCTAAATTTTTTGATGCATTCTCAACAGCTGGTTTTTTTTTGATTCCCGGATATTATATTCTATTATTAAGTAGGTAGTAGGTATCCTTTTTCAGTTCCATAATTATCTATATACCTATTACCTAGAATACATGAAGATAAAACTTATTAACATGCTTTTGGCCGCGGCTCTGTTCGCGTAGTTAATTTATGTATATAATTCTTAGAGCTGTACTAAAGCTGCTGTAGCGTGATTAGCATAAGCTGTATGTATTATTTGTTATCTATACATATAATAAAATTCTAACTTAGTCGAATCTGTACATTAAATATTTTTTGGAAAATCTTACTGAAATAGTTAATATTATCGATACAGAGGCTGAATCTATAGTTTTTAGATTTTTTATCTCTCTGTCTGTCTGTCTGTCTGGGAACGCATCACAAAAAAACCACTAGTCAGACTTTGATGAAATTTGGTATGAGGTTATCCGGGTCAACATATAGGATACTTTTTACTACGGGAAAATATCTCATCTCTGAGAAATCTATACTAAACGTTCAAAAGTAACAAGAGACGAACCCGAGCAGAGCGAGGGTGAGTCGCTAGTTCAAATTATAAATTGCTTATTATGGCATTTGTCATAAAAATAAACTGCGTTATCCAAACTCTCTTTCTTTCACAAGAAATCATCTGACAAGGACATATCATAAATACCATCGTATAATAAACCTAAAAGTGTTAAGGATTCGGAAAAACCCTCACCACATGATATACGTAATTCGAAAAGCGAAGAAAATTTGAGCGACCGAAAGCTTTCAGCTGATAAAAAAAAGCTCGTTTATTGTTTATTTCAAATACTATAGCAATTTCCACCCCATATTGTAAATCTTTATACTATATTTTTTATATACCTACTGTATATCTTTTTCTTCATATAAATGATTACTGCAAAATCAAAAATTTTAAATACTTAAATATTGTATTGATGAAATAAAAAAAATAATTATAATTATATATATATATATATATATATATATATATATATATATATATATATATATATATATATTACAATGAAAATATCATCCATATCATCCAAGATGACGAAATAAAATTCTGGTAAAGTTTCAGCTCTTACCATTAATATTAAGAAGTCGCTCAACGGGATTTTTGATTTTCCATATAAATAACAAGGGATCTTTTTTTATGTTTTTTTTTTAGAATTTTAATGCGCTCAAACGAATTATTATGTAGTCAAATTAAAAATATATTCTTGTAGGGAATTAAATGATCTCCAAAAAAGACCTGATATGATTTTTTGCTTAGTCGACTCGTTTAAAAGTTATTCGAGGTATAAGTTCAACGTCAAATGGTAAAAGATGACTTTTACAATTTTTCATACTTTACGAAGGTGGCCCACTTCGGTGGGCGGTGGGGTGTGCCATGCGGGTTGCTCCTGGTACTTCTCTGACAGCAGAGTGGATCGTTGGAGCAACTCCTTAGTTATTATGGTATGAAATGAAATGAAATAAACTTTATTCAATTAGACTCATTACAAGTGCTTTTGAATCAATTTAATGTAAGCGTCAGTGTACTCTGTCCGTGAGGAAGCTACCACCGGCTCGGAAAGCAGTTCTGCTGAGAAGAGCTGGCAAGAAATTCAAAAGTTGCTCTTTTAAATATCGAAATTACATTAATTATTTTATTAACATAACAAATGGTATGTTTCGGCAGAGCTACCGTCGAGGCGTTTAGTGCGCAAGCGAGCCTGCGACGCCGCATTAAGACCGGGGAAGTTTTGACGAAGTCCCACATAACCTGTATACATACAGGTGGTATGCGTAAATATAATTCCTAACATTAAAAAAAGGCAATAATACCCATAGTAAAGTATTATTATACTTGTTTTGTATACAGATTAGGAAGTATTAAATTCGAAATTTTGCTTTGGTCAAAATGATTCATTTTAATGAAATTAGCTGAAAAACAGAAAATATTTTTTATAAATATATATTTAATATGTCATATTTTTATTCAAAAAGTCGTCGTAAGAAAAATCTAATGTTAACATTTATGGCCTCCTTTTATGGTCTCACAAATAATAGAATCTTACCTTTTATGTCAGAATAAAGTGTGAAAGTCAAAGTAATTAAATCATTCTTAATATAGTATAGGTATTTATTGATATAAAATTTCAAAATTAAAAGATATTTCATTATAAAAATATGTCAAGTGCGAGTTGAATTCACACACGAAATGTTCCGTACCATCGCACGTGTACTTTGTAATAATATGATTTTTACTATATTACATTACATTATGTAGAGTGTTCGTCCAGTGATCAAAATTCGACTATAATCATTATTTAGGGAAATATGATGTATGAATAAAATTTATTTATCTATATAATAAACTGTTTCCAATTTTTTTTTATTAATAATACTAAACTTATATGTATATCTATCTATACATATTATAAAATTCTAACTAAGCCGAATCTGTACATTAAATATTTTTTGGAAAATCTTATTGAAATAGACATTATTATCGATGCAGAGGCCGAATCTATAGTTTTTAGAATTTTTGTCTGTCTGTCTGTCTGTCTGTCTGTCTGTCTGTCTGTCTGTCTGTTACCGCATCACAGAAAAACCACTGGAGGGATTTTGATGAAATTTGGTATGATGATAGCTGGTTATCCGGGTCAACATATAGGATACTTTTTACCGCGAGAAAATATCTCATTTCTGAAAAAAAATACAAAAACTGGTAGGAACAAAACCACGACGATACTATTTGTAAACAGTTTAGCAAGGTACCTTACAAAATATGGTAAAAACTATAAAAATAGCTTATCTTGAAAATCGAATTATCAAAAGCGCTATTTTATCCATTAAAATAGTTATTTTAATTAATATTTATTTATGTGTTATTTAGATATTCGACAATAGATGTCGCCATGTGTTTTTAAAATACATAGTTTTAATCCCAAAAAAATTAATGTACAGATATGACCTTTTTTCGATTTTATTAGAATTACTACTAAATCACCCGCGGCTCCGCCCGTGTTTAAATTATCAGCAAAGCAAACTTTTTGCTTCATAAATTAGTAACTATACATACAATAAAATTGTAACTAAGCCGAACCCCTAAATTCAATATTTTTTCGGAAAATCTTATTGAAATATTCATTATTAGCGATATAGAGCCCGAATCTATAGTTTTTAGAATTTTTTCTGTCTGTCTGTATGTAACCGCATCACAGAAAAACCACTAGAGGGATTTTTATGAAATTTGGTATGATAATAGCAGGTTATCCGGGTCAACAGATAGGATTCTTTTTACTGCAGGAAAATATCTTATTTCTGAGAAAAAATACAAAAACTGGTTAAAGTAAAAGCACGATGATGCTATTAATATTTTAGCAAGGTAACTTACTTATATATTATGTTAAAACTATTAAAAAAAACTTATCTTAAAAGAAATATTAACAGCGCTATTTTATTCATTAAAATAGTTATTTTAATGAAAATTTATTTATGTGTTATTTAGCTATTTGACAATAGATGTCGCCATGTGTTTTTAAAATACGTAGTTTTATCCAAAAAAAAAAAAATGTACAGATATAACCTTTCTATGACTTTACTATAATTACTACTAAATTACCCCTCCCCCCCCCCCCGGCCCTGCCCGTGCTTAAATTTTTTATAAAACAAACTTTTTGACTTTATAAATTAGTAACATATAAGTAATATTTTGTTGGCCGAAACAATTTTCAAATGAGAATATTTGTAAATTTTTATTGTTTAGTAAATAATGAAATGTTTTTTAATCTTTTAATGTAAAAATTGGGCAAATGTAAATCCAACTCGCGCATTTAGGTTTCGTATAACAAAATGTTATGTTGTTTTTCTTACTTACGTGTTTTGTATGGTTAACACTAAAATAAACACGAATAATATTTACGTTTCCACAATACCTACTCATTTTTTGCACCGTAAAAATAAGTTCAATTTATATTATTTTATAATATTTTATAGAAAACAAGTTTATGGCTGTTAAACTGCCAAAGCGGGTAACTAAAAATATTTCACATCTCAAAAACTATGAAAAAGTATTTTAGGAACTGTTATACCTCAACTTTTTCACTTTTTCTTGACACCTTTTCTTGGAAGGTAAAGGCTTAAAGGACACAATAAAATGCTTACGACTTTAATCATATTAGCAGAGCCATATGAAATAAAAAAATGTATTCGCTTAGAATTATTTACTTATTACACTTTCTTTTGAAAATTCGTTTTGGAAAATATTATTAACTAGCGCTAATTAAGAAAAGTTATCATTATGTAATTTAAATAATCAGCTATATATTAAATTAATCTATAGCTGTCTATTAGTAAAAAATGATTAAAATTAATTCCGTAGTTTGAGAGTTTATCGTGAAAAACTAAAAAAACAAACAAAACAGAAGTATAGACATACATAAATGTTATTGCTAAAACAAAAAGTTCAATGTAACGGAGGAACCTTTGTGGCATTGTCAATCACTGCCATTATTTACCAATCATGCGGTGCGCAATGAAAGTAATGTATAATGTAAGAGTATTCTAATGTGTAAAACCTAAGAATTTGGTTTTTGATCATCTGAACGCGGGCGGAGCCGCGGGAAATGCTAGTATATATATATATATATATATATATATATATATATATATATATGTATATATATGTGTGTGTGTGTATGTACTCGTGTATGTTTTATTTGTTAAAATATATATTCTGTACAATTTTTGATTGCACCCCTTCCCAATCTTTTTCTTTCTCTCTGGCCTCTGCCCAAAGGTTGCCTGGAAGAGATCGCTCAATTAGCGATAAGGCCGCCTGTTGTGCTATACCTTCTTTTATGTATATATGTATGTCAAGTATATTTTTGTGTGCAATAAAGAATATTTGATTTGATTTGATTTAAACTTGTCAATAGCTACTAAGTAAAAAAAAAACAGTTGGCAAATGGAGGAGAAAAAGGTACTAAACTGTTTTATCTTTGTCTATTTATATACCTGTACCTGGGCAACCGAGCTTCGCTCGGAGATCTTTTTTTGTTTCGTATTTTTTAGATAAAAGAAAGATAAAAATTTGAATAAATACAAAAAAAAATTGTATCCGATTGAGTTTCGAACTCGGACACACCTATGATTGTTAATCTTGCACCTTGGTCGCTTGACCACGATGCATATATCTGTGCGTAAGAAATTATCGAGCATATTCTGCGTAGAATAATGCAAAAGAAAACCGCATGAAAAATCGAAAATACGCATTTTCCCAGAAATGAGACTAATCTAGATCGATTTCTCGCCCCCGAAAACTCCCACAAACCAAATTTCAACAAAATCATTAGAGCCATTTCTGAGATCGCCGTTATAAATAAATATATAAATAAATATACAAGAATTGCTCGTTTAAATATATTAGACATATGTATAGTACACAATATCAAATATATCCACGTTAAATATAAATTATGTTTTGGCATGTGGGTCAAAACCAAAATTTTGGCCAATTTCGTTTATGTTATTTTTATGTGACAGTAACATAAAAGTAACATAAAGGAATATAAAGGTGTGTTCATAATGCGAGAAAAAACAGTCAAGAATTGTATTATTTTTATTATAATTAAAATTAACATAACTTTTAAACTATTAAAAATAATAAATTTCTAAACTATTAAAAACGCAACGCATAGTTCTAATATGACGGTATACGCGAATCCACAAGATTTAAATTAACCATAAATTGCTCAACTAGCATATCGATTTTTTTTAAAGTAATAATTATCATAATGAATTGTTGAAATAATTATTATAATTAACCACCTGAACGGAACGGTACGGAACTGAAAATAATAATGTTGATGTAGGTACATAAACAATAAATCACCTGGTATGTTCAATACAAACTTGTACAATAATTGGAAACATAAAACAAAATTTTACAAAGACAGTAGTGATGATGAATATGCAACTTTTATTACTAGGGCCAACTCTGAAATATAAGAGTTAGCAAAGAATTTTACAAACTACAATGCAATAAAAATCGTGTGATTTATCTCACGGACAACAACTGACAGACACTCAACTCACAGACAACACACCTCAAAGACATATAGACATATTATTGTGCCTTTTACAAAGACATGTGTCACGATTTGATAAATTCGGGATCATCACATAAAATGGTTTTAAGCGCCTGAATGTGGTATAAGATATAGGTGTGCCAGTATCATTTATAAATTTGAATCGTAATTTTTTCATAGAATCTAATAAATATCTCCTCTGCATTTTAACTTTTCGTTTAGTTTTAGTTTCTTTCTTACCGGCAGTAGCTCGGCTCACATCATCTTGGTTAAAAAGGCAGAAACCTTCTTGGCCAGTTCTATGTATTTTATATTCACTTTCTTTCTAAGTCTTTTTCGACATCCGATAGCAGATTGCAATTTACTTTTAATATATTTCTATTTACATTGTCCTTTGATTTAGCATACTCCTGTTTCATTGATTTTAACAATACATTTTTCTGCAGTAATTCTCTTGTAATTATTTTTTTCTCTTGTTCATTAATATTCAAATTTGCAACAAATGAATTTGTTTTCGATTCAGGGATTGATATCGAACAATCTTCATAATCGCTTCTAATATTTTCTTTTTCTTCGTCATTTCTTATATTCTGTAAAATTTTGAATCTATATATTCTTTTTTTTTGTGCTTTATTTTCTTTACTCAATAATTCAATTTTTTTCTTCAAATTTTTATTTTCTTTAGTTATTATTCTGTATTTCTCCTGATATTTTTTTGGTATTTTTTTTCGAGATTTACACTTTGCTACTTCTTCTTTGCTGTTACATCTTCATTTTAAATTCCTCCAGTATTTTCGCCTTTTTGTCTTCTCCTTGTCTGAAAGTACTCCAATTTTTTTGTAAAATTTTTTGCTCGTACTAAATTTTTTTTTTGAATTCATTATACTTCTCAGGATCGTTAATTTTTATCCGTTCCCGATATCTTTTCTGCCTTTCAGCAGCAGTTAAAGGCATATTATCTGCGAACAAACACAAAATCGGCTTTACTTTGAAGCAAATTTTAAAAAAAATCATCAAATCCAACATGTAAAAATATTAACATGTGCACGATAAAGTCGAAAATGTATTTATATTAAGTGTTTACACACAAAAACGGTATAATATGTCAAAAAAGTATATTCATATCTACTGTGAACACACCTTGATGTAAATTTTATGTAACGTTACATAAAAATGTTACATAAATATAACATAAAAGAAGCATGGACGATGTTTTTGAAGTGTCAAATTCCAGTTGCAGACACGTTTTTTACTTTGGAATTACAGCTCATGAACGATTTAATAGCACGAACCAAATAGTTTGCTGACATTAAGATTAAAGAACAGGCATACTTACATGTTGTTTTTTAAAGCTATTGCACGTAATATCCAATAATGTTTATTTTCAAAATCACACACAACACTTGCACCTTGTTACGACGCGAACAATATGGCAGTCTCGCAGTGTTTGGTCGGCTAGTGGCATGACTATGCCGTCAATGTTGCGAGTATTAATTTCACGAAAATCTTATTTTTATTTTAAAATAATGCGTTACATAAAAGAAATAACATAAATGAAGTAGTTTAGAGACGTGTTGTCTTTATTTAAATTACGCTTGAATATACATATTTAATAATATGTTAACTGTATATACGATTTAACGCACCCTTCACCACATTAATAAGGACTGTAAATACTTTTTTTGGATAAATATAAACTGTAATTTTCGGTTTGAAACATAGAAAACGGACGTTGGACACAGGGTTTTTGTAGGAGAAGGATGGTATCGTTTTAAATATTTTCCTAAATTATATATTGTTACATGACGAAATTATTATCAAATTATATTATTATTAAATCTATGGTTGTTTTACTATATGAAATCCACCATTTTATTAGCATCGACTTTACAGAAATTTTGTGGTAAAAGGTAAAAGTTGGAGGACATTTTAATGTTAAGAAATTGGCCATTATTGTGGTTTTGACCCATGTATCGATCTAGTGGCCAGTGTATAGGTGCGGATCCCGAGATCCTGGGTTTAGTCCCGGGTCGGGTCACGTTTAGCTACTTAGTTTTTCTGTTAAGAAATTCTCAATAACAGCCTAGAGTTGGGAAGTATTAAACCCCCGTGCTTCGAACAGCACGTTAAGTCATTGATCATGCGCCTAGTATCAATGATCGTGACAAACTATCATTTCCTCGGACATTGAGAGTGAAAGGGTAAGGGAAATACTTACATACATATGTTTGCGAGCATAACATTGAGAGTGAAAAGCCGCTTACATATGTACACATGTTTGAACGCATACTTGTGGACAATAATTTCTCCCGCGCATATGGATGCATCAGTAAGATTGGCTGCCATGGTCGAAATCGCTTAGGAGGACATTATTAAATAATATTAGAAATAACGTTTTTATTTTTATATATATTTTTACTTATTTATTTGTTATTATTAAAATAGCACTCAATTTTAGAATGAAAACACTTTTATTTCTATTGGTATTTTCAATAAACACGATGGACAAACAACGACCTAACGACAGTATCGAAACGTGACAAATACAGTGAATTTATTACTTCGTTATTTCCATATTATGTAATAAGCTATAAATTAATGGAACTATAAATTGGTGGACTATAGCCTGATCCTCTAGCATTGAAAGGAGGTCCATGCCTAGCAGTGGGACTTTAATAAGAGCTGAATACGAAATAAAAATTAATATCATATAATAATATATACTACAGGATTTATCTGTTTTACATAATATTATAAATATAATCATCATTTCTGCGTACTATTATTGTAACTGCGGTGAAATATTATAAATATACATTGACGGCTGTTTCAACAATTAATAATTGAATAATATAAAGGATACAGGTAAATAACAGGGAATATTAATTTTCCAGTTTTTTTTTTTTTTTTTTTTTTGTTTTGTACTAGGAATAAATCTATGTCTATGGTAATTACGTTCCCAACCACTGGTTTTTACAAATACCTACTAAACGGATGTCGCTAAAATACGTTTTTATTTATGACTAAAGCGAAAAGAATTGGGAACATCCATGACATACCAATAAAGAAGGAGGATTGTACAAAAATGTACATAGTTAAAAGTTAGTGCACATATTGATCTCAATAAAAACATTATAATTTCTAATTTTTTTTTTTCTCATAATCTATCCTATGTCCTAATGGACATTCCCTGTTTAATGCCTGTAACTTCTAATGGTATTAGCACAGATCATATAATACTATACTAGTAGTATTAGTTAGAACAGTCATATTTCTTACAATGTAAAAATCCCCTTTAAATCCATTCAGCGATTTCTAAGTTATAAGCCACAATAGACGAGCAGATAAAAAGTTTAAAAACCGTAATAATATCTGAAATGTATAAAAACCCATACATATATTTTTCTAAAAGTATTAGATGCACAAAAAGTATTACACACATTTTGGTTATATAACGCCAAAACAATTACGAGTTATTAATTTGAACCTATTAAATATTAATCTAGCTCTAACCATTCTCTTTAAACTATGCGAAATTTAATATATTCTCGACCTACGTACAAGTTCACTCTAAGCTTCAACATTTCTAAGCAGGTAACTTCTAGCCTAGGTTATGAAATTCATATCTAAGGTCTCAAACTCAATTAATTAATTTTAGTCTATCGATCTACTCTAACTGCACTCACACGTCTTCCACCTTTACATCAATGATTGACATCGTGTTAATTTTATACAACTTTGTCGCGTTCTTTTTGGGATTTTATTTTTACAAGTGTTTGAATTTTATATAAGAAATAGAATTTACATAACTATATAAAAATATAACTGTTTAGATTTTTGAAGTAAAACTTATTTATGCACGCTTGACTTGGGGGGTAAGCTGGTGAATGCGTTACGAAAAAATGTACGTACGTTTGTTGCCATGGTAACCGTTGTTGTTGTCTGACAAATGATTTATTTATTTATTTAAAAAAGTACACTAACAACACACATATTAAAACACTCGTTACACTCGTTACATTTAGAAAACATTAATCATCAATCAGATATGTATGTCTTTACAAGTGTACCTAACATTCGCTATAATAACATAATCAAAAGTATACATAATCATAATAAATCCATAATATATAATTAACAAATACATTCAAACACAATAACAAACATTCATAGAAGAAATGATATCGTTGCTGTGCCTGCAAAAACCGACAAACGAAAATATGTAACTTTTCAGTAGAAACAAAAAACTGATTTTAACTTCTGCCAGCGTTTGTAGAAAAAAAATGAGTATGTATAAAATTTCTTATGCTAGTCTCACAACATATCCCTTTCTTAAAGCCTATATTTTATTTCTTGTTTTCACAAAATATTTTTTTTAAGTTTAAAATGATACATAGCTTCTTTATTTTGAGCCGCAAATACAGATATGTATTTTTCTAACACAAAGCGGTATTCACACCGTGTTAATATTTAATAAAATATTTATTATGAAAACACATAGAGATTTTTTCAAACTAACAAAAGGTGAGTTTTATCATAATATGTACTAGATACATGATTCTCTCCTAAGGCTCGTAGGTTAACGCTAGACAGTGTTTAAACTTCTTTGATAAAACAAACATATTTTTTTCGAATCGGACCTGCACATTCAAAAATTCAACAAACTATTCAAATTTATAAATTATTATTTATTACTATAAATTGTTTTTAAGATTAAAAAAAAACTTATTCGAGACAAAATATATTTTATTATTCATACGTAGGTAATAATCACTCAACACTCATGCAAAAAAACTCAAACTTTATTTTTTTCTAAATATGTACGAACTTGAACAATTCAACCTTTTTTATTTGACTTCAAAACGACCAGCGACCCTTTTCGACAACGAAAGCCCTACAAAACTTCGACAACCTTACGAAAACACCTACAGAACTGACAACCCCGAACTGACCTTAGGACGTTAGTATCGGAGCTTTATCAGAACGTAATGCTTGCGCGATGTAGAATACTACTAACGCCATTTATTGTTAAATTACTAAACAACTCGAAGAAAATATAATAAGAATTTTATTTTAAAACTAGCAGAACCCGCGGCTTCGCCCGCGATCAAACTTTATTACTTGCAAAAATAAGGAAAACAAATTTTATTTTAGCGATCGTAACTCAAAATATCCAGTATCTTTCTTTATCGTTAAAAGATGTTATGCATATATTCTGTAAATAAATTTACACTTTAGGTATTTAGCAAGCTCCACTACCTGTATTTTTTGCACATTTTTCTACTCTCCATCTTTCCAAAAAGCCGAAAAGTTATACATAATTTTCCTTTGGATTTGGAACAATTTCCGTTCTCTACTTTACATCCCACACAGTAAATGTGCACTTACAGAGAACTTGAGTCATGTTACTCTATTTAAATATATTCAACAACTCCAACTTCACCGCCTAGTTTTACCCACTTAGGAGCTGAATTAAAAAAAAAATCTAGAATACATGTTTATTGCATTGTATTGAAGAACATTAATATTAAGTTTCAAGTAAATCTGATCATAAACAATTTTTTCCTCATATAAACAGCACAACCCCCTTTTACCATTTAAGGGATGAATTTCGAAAAAAAAAAAGATATTTGTATTGTTTTAGTTGTGGTTTTAAATGTAAATACCATTTTCCATGCATCAATTACAGAGTTTCATACAAACTTTCATTTCCTTTTTGACAGCCTTACAGGATGAATTTAAAAAAATGTTAAAATATGTATTTATTTAATTGTATTAAAGAGCATTAATACCAAGTTTCAAGTAATTCTGATCGTAAATAATTGTTTGCCCATATAAACTTTATCACCCCCCTTCACCCTCTTAAGGGATAAATTTAGAAAAAAATCTAATACAAATATTTCTAATTTTTCATTTTAAAGCTAAATACCACTTTCTGTGCATTTCGCGTTAAGGATGACAGAGTTTCATACAATCTTATATCACCTATTTTACGCCCTTAGAGGATGAATTTCGAAAAATCCTTTCTTAGCGGATGCCTACATTGTATAAAGAATATATCCTCCAGATTTCACGTTTCTACGGTCAGCGGTTTAGGCTGTGCGTTTATCGAATCAGTCAGTCAGTCAGGACAAAGCATTTTATGTATAATATATAGATTACATGCCTCACTTCATAGCACGTACATTTGTCAAAGTAATTACTCTGAGCAGAACTAGTGGAGGGATGAAATTTAATATACTAACCGAAAACAATTAACTTGTAATATACTTTGAGTTTATTTATAGAAGAACTTTACCATAATATTATAATGAGATATTTGTTTGTAATCATTAAACTGTGAAAGTACTGTAGCGATTATAATAATATTTTTACCATTAAAAAATCATATAACTTAAAAATTACCACCGTATTTCCTTCTTCTACAGAATATTTTTAAATCTGAAAGTGCTTTATATTAAACTTTTTTAATTTTTTTCTAAAAATATTCATTACTTAAGCCTGTATTTACTATAACCAATATACAGGATCAATAAAAAAATACTATATTAAACCTGAGTCAAAGCATTTCTATCATATAAGATTCGCCTCGAACTCATATAAATGGTTAGTATAGATTTCTTAGAGATGAGATATTTTCCCGCTGTAAAAAGTATCCTATATGTTCCATATCCAGCTGTTACCATACCAAATATTATCAAAATCTTTCCAGTGGTTTTTGTTCCCAGACAGACAGACAGACAGATAGATAGACAAAAATTCTGAAAACTGTAGGTACACCCTCTGTATCGATACCAATAACTATTTTAATAAGATTTTCCAAAAAATATTTCATGTACAGATTCTATTCAGTTAGAATTTTACTATATGTATAGATAAATATGGTACTCTCCTCCTATATATATAATCTAATACGATTTGTCTCACATATTATTATGTCTTCAAAACATTGAATTTAAGTTTACAGAATTTTGTATCATAACTTAGAGCTTATTTCGAAACCTGAATCTAGATGGCGTTGGTGCATTTTAGAACGCGCTATCGTTAGCACAAGCATCGAGTACAAGAGAAAAATGATTTATTGAGGGCTTCATGTAGTATATTGCATTTTTATTCATACCTCATAAGATCTTATGAAATTTTTGAATAAAAGGTACATAAGAAGAGTGCCTTTTACGATTAGTATACAAATACTAGCAGAACCCGCGGCTATGCCCGCGAACAAACTACGAAAAAAATAAACTTTTTAGCAATACATACTTTATTACTTGCAAAAATATATATAAATATAATAATAAGATGTTAAGCGCATATTCTGTAAATAAACAGTAAGTGTGCACTTACAGAGAACTTGAGCCATGTCACTCTATTCAAATATATTCAACAACTCAAACTTTATCGCCCACTTTTACTCACTTAGGGGCTGAATTTAAAAAAAATCTACAATACATATTTATTTAATTGTATTGAAAAGCATTAATATCAAGTTTCAAGCAATTCTGATCATAAACAATTTTTTCCTCATATAAACAGCACAACCCTTTTTTACCCTGTTCAGGGATGAATTTCGAATATATATATTTGTATTGTTTTAGTTGTCATTTTTAAAAATAAATACCATTCTCCGTGCATCAATTACAAAGTTTCATACACACTTTCATCCCATATTTGACAGTCTTATGGGATGAATTTCAAAAAATGCTAAAATACGTATTTATTTAATTACTAGCATTTCCCGCGGCTCTGCCCGCGTTCAGATGATGAAAAACCAAATTCTTAGGTTTTGCACATTAGTATACTCTTACATTATACATTACTTTCATTGCACACCGCATGATTGGTAAATAATGGCAGTGATTGACAATGCCACAAAGGTTCCTCCGTTAAATTGCACTTTTTGTTTTAGCAATAACATTTATGTATGTCTATACTTCTGTTTTGTTTGTTTTTTTTTTTTTTAGTTTTGGGCGATAAACTCTCAAATCATTTTAATCATTTTTTTACTAATAGACAGCTATTGATTAATTTAATATTTAGCTGATTATTTAAATTACATAATGATAGCTTTTCTTAATTAGCGCTAGTTAGTAATATTTTCCAAAACGATTTTCAAAAGAAACTTTAATAAGTAAATAATTCTAAGCAAATACTTTTTATTATTTCATATGGCTCGGCTAATATAGTTAAAGTCGTAACCATTTTATTGTGTCCTTTAAGCCTTTACCTTCCAAGAAAAGGTGCCAAGAAAAAGTAAAAATGTTGAGGTATACCAGTTCCTAAAATACTTTTTCACAGTTTTTGAGATATGAAATATTTTCAGTTACCCGCTTTGGCAGTTTAACAGCCATAAACTTGTTTTCCATAAAATGTTATAAAATAATATAAATCGAACTTATTTTTATGGTTGCAAAAAAAGGAGTAGAGATTGTGGAAACGTAATTTATATTATTCGTATTTATTTTAGTGTTAACCTAAGAAAACACGTAATTAAGAAAAATAACATAGTACATATTTTGCTATACGAAACCTATAATGCGCGAGTTGGATTTGCATTTGCCCAATTTTTACATTAAAAGATTAAAAAACATTAACATTATTTACTAAACAATAAAAATTTACAAATATTCTCATTTGAAAATTGTTTCGGGCAACAAAATATTACTAATATGTTACTAATTTTTAAAGGCAAAAAGTTTGTTGTATTAAAAATTTAAACACGGGCAGGGCCGCGGATAAATTAGTAGTAATTATAATAAAGTAATAGAAAGGTTATATCTGTACATTTTTTTTTTCGATTAAAACTATGTATTTTAAAATTACATGGCGACATCTATTGTCAAATATCTAAATAACACATAAATAAATTTTCATTAAAATAACTATTTTAATGAATAAAATAGCGCTATTAATATTTCTTTTAAGATAAGTTTTTTTAAATAGCTTTAACATATATAAGTAAAATGCTAAAATGTTAATAGTATCATCGTGCTTTTACTTTAACCAATTTTTGTATTTTTTTCTCAGAAATGAGATATTTTCCTGCGGTAAAAAGAATCCTATGTGTTGACCCGGATAACTTGCTATTACCATACCAAATTTCATTAAAATCCCTCCAGTGGTTTTTCTGTGATGCGGTCACATGCATACAGACAGAAAAAATTCTAAAAACTATAGATAGTTACTAATTTATAAAGCCAAAAAGTTTGCTTTACTGATAACTTAAACACGGGCGGGGCCGCGGGTAATTTATTAGTAATTCTAATAAAAACGTAAAAAGGTCATATCTGTACATTCATTTTTTGGGATTAAAACTACGTATTTTAAAAACACATGGCGACATCTATTGTCGAGTATCTAAATAACACATAAATATATATTAATTAAAATAACTATTTTAATGGATAAAATAGCGTGATTGATAATTTGATTTTCAAGATAAGCTATTTTTACAGTTTTTACCATATTTTGTAAGTTACCTTGCTAAACTGTTTACAAATAGTCTCATCGTGGTTTTGTTCCTACCAGTTTTCGTATTTCTTTTCAGAAATGAAATATTTTTTCGCGGTAAAAAGTATCCTATATGTTGACCCAGATAACCAGCTATCATCATACCAAATTTCATCAAAATCCCTCCAGTGGTTTTTCTGTGATGCGGTAACAGACAGACAGACAGACAGACAGACAGACAGACAGACAGACAGACAGACAGACAGACAAAAATTCTAAAAACTATAGATTCGGCCTCTGCATCGATAATAATGTCTATTTCAATAAGATTTTCCAAAAAATATTGAATGTACAGATTCGGCTTAGTTACAATTTTATAATATGTATAGATATTGAAGAGCATTAATACTAAGTTTCAAGTTATTCTTATCATAAATAATCGTTTGTCCATACAAACTTTATTACCGACTTTTACACTTTTAAGGGACGGATTTCGAAAAAAATCTAATACATAATATATTTCTTAATTCTTATTTTTCACCTTAAAGATAAATACCACTTTCATACAATCTTTTATCCCCTATTTTACCCTCTTAGGGGGTGAATTTTGAAAAATCTTTTCTTAGCCTACATTGTATAATAAATATGTCCTCCAAATTTCAGTACTACGATCAGTCAGTCAGTCAGGACAACGCATTTTATGTATATATAGATTATTATTCAATTAACTACTCAACCAATTTACTTTTTGTTAGTTAAGGTTATTAGGCTATTTTAATTTCTACCTTAACATTTTACCAAAGCCCGAATATTCGATTTGTATTGTTTGTGAAAATAGTTTTCATAAATAATGAAATATGGTGTATAAATAATATAATATTATGTAATCAAAACCGTAAACTAGTCAAAAGTACTACTAAGACCATCGTAAAATGCATGGTAATCACGGTGCATAAATGCTTTTAATTCTTGCAAGTGGTCGAACTTGTTTTTGTCAATTATTTTTGGTTGTAGATATAAGTTAGAAATGGGATGTTTCAAATTAATTCTGCGCCTTTGTGGAAGTAAAGTCCAAGATTCAGAATGTTGAAGTTTATAGGTTTCCCCATCTTTATAATATAGACCCCTTATGTCCGTCACTGTAGGATCACCAGTTCTTTTTCCAGGGCGAACTGAAGAAAAATTACTCGGCAAAAGTTGATAATTTTTAAAAAACTTATAGTCTATGTCATGGATTATGTAAGGTTGACTAGGTTTTGCCTGCCTGATTCTGCTCACATAATCTGTTGGAGTATATAAAGGAGGATGGAACAATTTTTCACGTGTGGAGTGTACACTGTCTACTTCCATCATAGTGTAACCTTTTTTTTAAAATTAATTGTTCTATATCGAGGTTCTCTTTAACGGATACATCACTCAACGCACTTGCCAGTACCTTATTTTTATTCTGATAGGCACTAAACATTTCATTCGCAGTGACTCCTCCATCTCCTTCGTGCCATATAAATATGAATACGTCCTTGTTGTTATTTACATATATTGTAAAAATATGTATTTGTAACTTTTGTTTACAATATTACGCAGAGACTAGTAATTTAGGGCACAGTTGTACGCTTTGCAGGTCCATTGTAGCGACGCAATGTTCAGGAGACATTTCCGATATACAACGTTTTTTAGCTTCGCGGGATTGATAAGGCTCTTCATCTATATTGCCCTCTTCGTATGAAACACATGTATCGCACTGATCTTTGCGAGTAATTAGTAATTCTAAAATCTCTGAAAACTTCTTCTTTTGTACAAATGGTAGAGATTTTTCTTTGCACCATGATACGTTCACGCCGTGCATTTTAGTGTACGATTGCAAAGCCTCATCGACATAAATTTTTGAAGAAGAAGAGCGACAGTAGTGACTAGGGACTTTAGATAATAGCTGTAACCATTTTTTGACAGAATCTGATTTTAAGGGCTTAGGGCTTCGCAAAATAGTCGTTCTCCGTGGGACGTTTGTGCTGTTTTCTTGGCTTTTAATGCCATCATTAGTAACCCAGATAGAAAACGTGTCTTTTTTATGTCAAGCATGGCTAAAAAATTTAGTGCCATCTTCCGTAGGCAAATCAATACCATAATTACGCCTATGTATACTTTTCTGTAAAATTTCCGTAGTTTTCCGCCTTTTATTCGTATTTCGAACCTCTACAAGTCCAATAATATAAGCTTTCTTGGCTTCCCACGATGGCATTGACCAAAAGTATTGAAACATTATACATCTTTACGAGCGTGGTTATTAATTGCACCACATAAGAAAGATCTACTTGATAGAGCAACAGACCCGTGATTACATGGAACAGTTTTAATTCGTCTTGAATTTTTCGCTATAATAGTATAAGTTAAATTATGGTTGAGTTTTCGTCGATCTTTCATTGAAGAAATATAATCGAATTGTTCTTCCTGTAGCTCTTCATTAGGTACATTTTCAAAGTAACCGGTTTCAGGATTTAAATATAAACATGCTGCAGAAGGTATCAAAAATTCATGAGAAGTATTTGGAATGATATGCTCTGTTACATCAGACTGAGAAACGCTTGACTTTGTCGGTTTTTGCAGGCGCAGTGACCATATATAATATTATATTCTTTCCTTAAAGGATATTCTACAAATATATGTAATTGTGTATTGTAATATGCCTAATATGTGTTATTTTTAGTATCTCACCTATCGTAATTATTTAAAACATATATTGAATATCATAAAGAGTACCGATAACCTACAGAAGTTCCACCACACATACACGCACTCTTTAATTTTTTTTATTAGTAACACTAAATCTAGTCAATAACTATTAAACAAAAAAAAAAGAAAATCGGTAGATAAACAGAAGATTTTTTGATTCCTGTTTATTTCATATTTGGTTACATCAAAAATGATCATAGAAGAGACTAAGATATTGAAGTCCCAAAAATCATAGTTTTATACATATATATTATATATATAAAAAGTGTTCATCCACAAAATTATACAATAATATGGAAGAAAATAAAAATTCATCCAGTCAAATATTCGCGTAAATCTAAGAAAATATTACGTAATCACAAAATATCCCACGGGATTAATTTTTTTTATTATTTTGCGAGGTCTCTTTATTTTCAATAACTCGTTATCTCAAATTTTAGGCAAATAATAATAATAATGCTAGGTTTATGAACTTTATATTTTATTTATTAAGATATTATATGTCGGCCTCAGCCCGTCCTATAGCCAGCCGGAAATATAAATCAGGGTTATCATCGGAAATAGAGGGATTATGGGGTACGCTAGGTACCCCAATGTCCGGCGCTGAGCGAGCGGTTTCAGGAGCTTTTCAAAGCTGCCAGAGGACGCTTAGTAAATTTTAATATTATGTCTTATGTATACTTATTTACATATATAGGTATACTTTCTTAGATTTACGCGAATATTTGACACTTTAAATAAAACTGTTTTTTTTTTTCAAATTTTTTCGTGTATTTATTTTTATTTTTGGTTCCCGATGTTTCAAATGTTTTACAGCAATCATGGTCACGGGAGAGACTGAAATGTCGGGAACCAAAAATCAAAATAAATTCACGAAAAAATCCGACAAAATAGTTTTATTTAATACAAGCGCTAACCCGCGCTTCGTTCGGGTTTGTCCCTAGGTACGTTTTTATGGTTAGTATGGAATAAACTGAGACGCATTGTTTTAAATGATAAGTCCACCACTAACGCCATCTATTGAAAATAATCCAATATGTAATTTTCATTCGAAATAAACAGTTCTGAACTTTTTGAATTTCTAGCTTCTAGCTTTCCAGTCCACCAGTTCTTATGGGTTTCCCAATTTTTTTTAATTATTATTTTTTAATAAAAAAAAGAATTATTCAAATCGGTCCAGCCGTTTTTAAGTTTTAGCGAGACTAAGTTTTTTATATAATATACTGGGTATGTTTTATGTTTCTTATTTCTTATATGACAGACCAGTGTTAAACAATTGTTGTCATCCGACAATTATGATTATAATATTAATCTCTCCAGGATAATTTCTAAGAAATCCATGCGAATTTCCGAGAATTCACTTGTTATCGTACACGCCGGCGTGTACGCGGTCCTCGAGAGGTTAATCGAAATAAGTTTTTATGTACCATCTATTCAGTATCAGTATTGTATTTAAATGCTTAGAACGAAGCTAATCTCCTTTTCATTTTAATCTTTAACATTCAAAAGCGACATAGACGTTTCTCGTTAAACTAACGGCTGTGTATTCCAACACAATCCTTGGGCTAGATTTCGCTAAATCTGGACTTACACAAAGCCAAAAGTTGGTAATTATACGTTTAGTCAACATTACGAGATTATTTGTATTGAAAATTGAGATACCTCCTTCTAAATTGTAATATAATACATACATGATTCTGAAATGTGCTATATTTAAGCTATTGAATATTAGCCAAGCTACATAAAACTTTCTTTAGTTACTCTTGTATTCAGCCCTTTTTACCGCCCCACTGCTGGGCACCGGCCTCCCTTCAATACGAGGGGGATTAGGCCATAGTCTACCACGCTGGCCAAGTGCGGATTGGCGGACTTCACATGTCTTTCGAAAACTTGCTAGTTTCTCACAGACATGCAGGTTTCCTCACGATGTTTTCCTTCACCGTAAGGCAAGTGGTAATCATGTTAAAAATGATTCGCACATGAAAATAACAGAGGTACGGGACCCGGGATTTGAATTCGCTTCACTCGGTTTCCCAAGCGAGCGCGTTACCACTGGGCTACCACTGCCTTTAGTTACTCTGTCAATGTAATTTTCATACTACGCTTTTATGCCTTTGTGCGTGGTAGATACGTCATTATATTATAATGTACAACGTACATACATGTACATATTTTATCATTACTGCGTGAGGAAGTTCACAAACAAACTCACAAACTTTCGCAAATATTGCTTTGATAAATATTTCCGTCAAGTCTGTGCTTTTTGATAGCTTTCCTTAGTCTATACATATTATAAAATTCTAACTAAGCCGAATCTGTACATTAAATATTTTTTAGAAAATCTTATTGAAATAGACATTATTATCGATGCAGAGGCCGAATCTATAGTTTTTAGAATTTTTGTCTGTCTGTCTGTCTGTCTGTCTGTCTGTCTGTCTGTCTGTTACCGCATCACAGAAAAACCACTGGAGGGATTTTGATGAAATTTGGTATGATGACAGCTGGTTATCCGGGTCAACATATAGGATACTTTTTACCGCGGGAAAATATCTAATTTCTGAGAAAAAACACAAAAACTGGTTGGAACAAAACCACAATGATACTATCTGTAAATAGTTTAGCAAGGTAATTTACTAAATATGGTAAAAACTATTAAAAATAGCTTATCTTGAAAATCAAATTATCAATAGCGCTATTTTATTCATTAAAATAATTATTTTAATTAATATTTATTTATGTGTATTTAGATACTCGACAATAGATGTCGCTATGTGTTTTTAAAATACGTAGTTTTAATTCCAAAAAAATGAATGTATGTAGAATTACCTACTACTAAATTACCCGCGGCCCCGCCCGTGTTGAAATTATCAATAAAGCAAACTTTTGATTTTATAAATGAGTAACTATACACATAATAAAATTGTACCTAAGCCGAATCCGTACATTCAATATTTTTCGGAAAATCTTATTGAAATAATCATTAATTATTAGCGATATAGAGGCCGAATACATATATACTTTTTAGAATTTTTGTCTGTCTGTCTGTATGTCACTGCATCACAGCAAAACCAATGGAGGGATTTAGATGAAATTTGGTATGGTGATAGCAGGTTATCCAGGTCAATGCATAGGATACTTATTACAGCAGGAAAATATCTCATTTCTGAGAAAAAATACAAAAACTGGTTAAAATAAAATCAAGATGATACTATTAACATTTTAGCAAGGTAACTTAATATGTTAAAACTATTAAAAATATGTATCTTATCTTAAAAGAAATATCAATAGCGCTATTTTATTCATTAAAATAGTTATGTTGATGAAAATTTATTTGTGTTATTTAGATATTTGACAATAGATGTCGCCATGTGTTTTTAAAATACATAGTTTTAATCCAAAAAATAATAATGTACAGATATGACCTTTCTATGACTTTATTAGAATTACTAGGTACTAAATTACCCGCGGCCCCGCCAGTATTCAAATTATCAATAAAACAAACTTTTTGGCTTTATAATTTAATAACATATGAGTAATATTTTGTTGGTCGAAACAATTTTCAAATGAAAATATTTGTAAATTTTTATTGTTTAGTAAATAATGTTAATATATTTTTTTTATCTTTTAATGTAAAATTAGGCAAATGCAAATCCAACTCGCGCATTATAGGTTTCGTATAGCAAAATTCTGTGTTGTTTTCCGTACTTACGTGTTTTGTTAGGTTAATACTAAATTAAATACGAATAATATTTACGTTTCCACAATATCGACTCATTTTATCAACCGTAAAAATAAGTGGAAAACAAGTTAATGGCTGTTAAACTGACAAAGCGGGTAACTAAAAATATTCCATATCTCAAAAACTTTGCAAAAGTATTTTAGGAACTGTTATACCTAAACTTTTTCAGTTTCTTTTTGACACCATTTCTTGGAAGGTATATATATATATATATATATATATTAGCCGAGCCATATGAAATAATAAAAAGCATTTGCTTAGAATTATTTACTTATTACACTTTCTTTTGAAAATCGATTTGGAAATTATTACTAACTAGCGCTAACCCATACCTGTCGCGCGACAAATTAACATTAAGAAAAGTTTTCATTATGTAATTTAAATAATCAGCTAAATCTTAAATTAATCAATAGCTGTCTATTAGTAAAAAATGATTAAAATTAATTCCGTAGTTTGAGAGTTTATCGCCCGAAACTAAATAAACAAACAAAACAAAAGTATAGACATATGTACATAAATGTTATTGCTAAAACAAAAATTACTAAATCAAATATGAGATTAACGGAGGAACCTTTATAGCATTGTCAATCACTGGCATTATTTACCAATCATGCGGTGCGCAATGAAAGTGATATATGTAAGAGTATACTAATGTGTAAAGCCTAAGAATTTGGTTTTTCATAATCTGAACGCGGGCGGAGCCGCGGGCAATGCTAGTTATATAAATATAAATATGTTGGGACAATAACATACATCACCATTTGTTCCATGGTAAGCTACGAGGCCTGTGTTATGGACACCAGATAGTTAATACACTACAAATATATAACTTTAAATACATACGTATTATACCTACATTTAAACACCCATGACTGGAGTACAATCATTCGTGTCACACAAATGAATGCCTCCAGCGGGACGCGAACCCGCGACCGCTGGCACACCAAGTAGGGTCACTACAAACTGAGCCTAACGTGTTATCTATGGAAATAATGTAGTTTGTAATAGATCTTCTCAACATACAACAAAAGTTTGCGACACTATTTTTAAAAATTGTATAAAACTTTATGGAATATTATCATAATTTTGAAGATTTTGTTATACTTTTTGTCACAAACATTAATTCAATTTTTATTATTCAGCGCGTGTTCAAATCTAAAAATATAAGATTTAACTAGCAACATCAATCCTGTTATACTCGTAATTATTTAGATTCATTATAGACTCAAGGTTTTCTTCTTAATTGAAAAAGGGAAGGGATTTTAAGGTAAGATAAATTTATATATTTTGATTAAGGGCTTGTTATTGTTTTTCAATTAAGCATTAATTAATACATCTCGGGTTCGTCCCCAGGGAGGTTTTGATTTTTTTGAGCGAAACTCTAATTCTTTTTCTAAAATAAAAGTAGCCTAAGTTACTCCTTATAATATCAGCTATCTGCTAGTGAAAGTCCCGTTAAAATTGGTCCAGCCGTTTTGGAGATTAGCCGGAACAGACAGACAAACAGAGACAAAAAAAAATTAAAAAAATTTGTGTTTTTCTTATAAGTACCGCATATAATTCCATAATATGCATTTAGTATAAAGCTGTTATATTGACATTACAAATAGACACTTCAATTTTATTTATCTGTATAGATTATGTTATATGTTTTGAATTATAAATATTGTTTTACTTACTCGTCGCTGTACTTATTAGTTGTGACATTCAGTTGCTGTGAGTTTAAGTCCACATAAAACTTTACTGCATCATAAAAAAGAGATCACGATTTTAAGGTTTTAGACATTAACAATGAAAGACGTGCTATATCGTAACGTTTTCAAGTCTTCCGAAACACCGTAAATAAAAACTCAAAATAAAGCCGCGACAAAATCAAAGAAAGCTTCAGTTAAAATGTTAAATATTCGTGTAAATCTATGAAAGTATTCGTTGTATTATATTTTTGAACGATTTTTCTAAGTACCTCAAGTACATTTCGTTGAACTGCCATTTTGTATGTACGAGTCGAGTAGATTTGCTACTTCTCCACGCTAAAACAGCTGCACGGTTTTGGATAAAATTTAGTATAACGATAGGCTACGAGCGGAGCAAGGGTAAAGGCATGCAGTTGATATATATAATATATTGTATCTCGTTATTTATATATTAATACGTGAAGCAAAAACTTTGTGCCCCTTTTTACGAAAATTGCGCGGACGGAGGAGTATGAAATTTTCCACTGTTTTAGTTTATATAGAGAAGGAGCGCAGAATCCTAATATTTTTTTAAATTATGCATAAAAAATAAATTAAATCAATAAAAAAAACGTTTCGTCCCCAGGCAAAAACAAATCTATCCCACGGGATCCGTATATTTTTCCGGGATATAGCGTTATATAGCGTTCCTCAGTTAACGAGCTATCTAATGCAAAAATAATTCTTCAAATCGGCTTAGTAGTACCACACAAACAAACGAACGAACGAACAATCAAACAAACAATCTCTTCAGCTCTATAATATTAGTATAGATAAACGTAAAATCTTCGTACGTAAGTACTTCGTCTACACTTGTAATGAACTAACTCGTATTTCCAGTTCGACTAATATCTCATTTCATCTTAAATAGTTTACGATATTCAGACACACAAAATCCACAAATGTTACATAAGGGATAAACATCTACATATATCTTCAATACATAAGCCGTCAATTTACAGCTATATATAGTCTCTAAAGACAACAACGTTTAGTTATTGATACTATAAAGTGATCACCCATCCAATTGTGTGGTATAGATGTGGCTTTTTTAAGGAGTGGGTATAAATCCTTCAGAAATTCCCTTAAACTCCCTTCAGTTTGCTTCGTTGTTTTTTTAGGATTCCGTACCTCAAAAGGAAAAAAAAACCTTTATAGAATCACTTTCTTGTCCTTCCGTCTGTCTGTCTGTCCGTCATGAATGTGTCAAGTTATCAAATTGAAAATCAAATACTCAGTTCTGCAATCGCTTGGCGCTGTGAAAAAACCAAATTTCTAAATCAGCACAATCAAACGATAAGGCCGTTTGTGCCATCTATTTTGGCACTCGCAAAGGAATCAAAACCTATCAATCAATCAGCTTATCGCCGTCCACTGTTGAACAAAGGCCTCCCCAAATGAGCGCTAACCATTCCGGTCTCGGGCAGCCCGCATCCATCCATTGCCAACCACCTTTCTTAGGTCATCTGTCCATCCTGTTGCAGGGCGTCCAGCACTACGTTTGCCTAAACGCGGTCTCCACTCTAACTTGACCGAATTCGTGGCAGTTTAACCACATAAAGGCTGGAATACGCAAATACTAATCCTAATGGTGGGCAGCAGCGCTACCAGTGAAATATTCCAGCAACTGCGGTCACCAACCCCCCTGCCAGGCGTGGTGACTAAGGCAGATACCCCTAATGAGATCAAAATCTATAGAGTAGGTACTTTAATCTAGAATCATGAAATTTGGCAAAAAGCAAGCTATAAATTAAAAAAATACTATAGGAATACAATAAGTGAGAAAAAAGTTAAAAACAAAACGCAAAAAATAAGAAATTCATTACTAAGTAAATAAAAAATTAACAACTTCGCTTGTTAACTGTTTGAAAGTTTTTATTATACAACTTGTAATAATTGTACAAATTTTTCCATATTTTGTTTTAATGAATATGGAACTTTTAGTTTTAATTAATTTTTAGCAAAATTTATGTGAAATCATTCTTATTTGAATCCAAAATATTTTATTTAGTGTTAAAGTAGCGAGTCACCCTCACTCCGCTCAGGTTCGTCCCTAATTACGTTATAACGTTTAGTATAGATTTATCAGAGATGAGATATTTTCTCGCAGGAAAATGTATCCTAAATGTTGACCTGGATAACCAGCTAACATCACACCTAATTTCATCAAATTCCCCGCAGTGGTTTTTCCACAGACAGACAGATAGACAAAAAATCTAGAAACTATAGGTTCGTCCTCTATATCGATAATAATGTCTATTCCAATAAGATTTTCCAAAAAATATTTAATGTACAGATTCGGCTTAGTTACAATTTTATTATATGTTAAATTATTACAACTACTAGTTCGTTAAGAAAAATCCTGAAAACTTGACAATTAAAATTGCTATACAATTTTAAAATTAAAAATGCACCCAAATTGTATACTTCTTTCTTTTTGAAGTCGGTAAAAATGTCTTTACAAGCGATTATTTCTATAGATACATTCTATTATATCTTTCTATGGATACATTACTATGATTAATACTTTCAATCTCTTCCATCTGCGATTTTGAAAGTGGAGGAACGAGAAAAATTAGTGATTTTTTACTATTTATTATTCAGTGAAAAAATCAAGTTTCAGTATTGACTTCGACGGATAAAGTTATTTTTCAAGCTTAAAATAAAACTGTGGCAGTCGTAGCCCAGTGGTAACGCGCTCGCTTGGGAAACCGAGTGAAGCGGGTTCAAATCCCGGGTCTCGCACCTCTAATATTTTCATGTGCGAATCATTTCTAACATAATTACCACTTGCCTTACGATGAAGGAAAACATCGTGAGGAAACCTGCATGTCTGAGAAAACCTAGCAAATTTTCGAAAGACATGTGAAGTCTGCCAATCCGCACTTGGCCAGCGTGGTGGACTATGGCCTGATTCCCCTCGTATCGTAACGTTCCACTGCTGGGCACAGGACTCAATACGAGGAGAATCAGGTCATAGTCCACCACGCTAGGCAAGTGCGGGTTGGCGAACTTCACATGTCTTTCGAAAACTTGCTAGATTATTTTAGGCATGCAGGTTTCTTTACGATGTTTCACTTCACAGTAAGACAAGTGGTAATCATGTTGAAAATAATTTCGCATATGAAAATATCAGAGGTGTAAGATTTGAACCTACTTCACTCGGTTTCCCAAGCGATCGCGTTACAGGGTTACCACAGCCTTACAGATCATATATCTTTCAGTTAATTATTGTACTTAGTGATCTCTATATTTAGACCATTTTCTATGGAAATCTAATTATTCACCGTAAACGGAATTTGTGGTTGAATTTGCGATATATGGGTCGCTTTTGATGTTGCGATTCCAAAAATAAAATATGCTATTTATACATTTGTCATCTATCTCTACTATTTAAACGAGCAATTCTTGTATATTTATTTATTTGTTTATTTATACAGATGATTTCGGAAACGGCTCTAATGAATTCGCTGAAATTTGGTGTTTGGGTTTTCGGGGGTAGAAAATCGATCTAGATTAGTCTTATATCTGGGAAAACGCGTGTTTTCGAGTTTTCATGCGGTTATCTTTCGCATTTTTCACGGGCATAAGCATCGTGGTCAAGCGGCCAAGGCGCACAATTGACAATCACAGGTATCCGGGTTCGAATCCCGGTCGCATACAAGGTTTTTGCTTTTGATTTTTTTTGTATTTATTCAAGTTTTCAGTTTTTTTTTATCTAAAAATAACGTCGAGCGAAGCTAGGTCGCCCAGGTACTATATACAGAAATAATCAGTTGATCTAGTAGGTAGTTTATACGGTTGAGGTCTTGGGTCAGCCAAGAAATTAGTTAGCCTACCATTAATATCTAAAAATACTCGTCAGTATTATCACAATAATTGTGATAGTAATATTTTTGTAATTATTAGTAAAATATTATTTAATCCTGTCATAGATATAATATATGTATGTATTTTTATATGTATGCATGTATGTCTAACTTATTATTGATTATTCAGTTAGTTATACTAAAAACGGTTTAAGATACAAAATGTGCCAGTTTTTATATACACAACACAAAAATATACATTATTAGAGCTACGGTACGCAAAATTTAAAGTTTCTTTAAAATTTAATGACACAACGTCAACTTGTTACTATCAACTTAAGTTTGTGTTATTTATCTAAAATATCTTCCACTATTATTGGACTACTATTTATAAAAATGCGAAAGTTTGTCTATTTATCACTTACTAGCAGAAACCTACAGCTTCGCTCGCGCTAAAACTACAAAAAAATCTCTGAAAAACTAGGTTTACCCTCTTAGGGGTTGAATTTTAGAAAATGCTGAAATACGTAAGTCATTATTTTTGCCGTACTCAGTTCATACGAAATTTCATGCAAATATGTCCAAGGAATAAAAAGTTTCATACAAACTTTTATCACCTATTTCACCTCATTGGGGATGGATTTTTGGAAAATCCTTCTTTGTGGATGCCTACGTCATATGAGTAATGCGTATAGGATATTTCAATTTTCTAGCCTTAAGGGTTTGGCCTTTGCGTTAATACATCAGTCAATCAATTTTGCTTTTTATATAATAAGGTTTATTAGACATACAAACATACAAAGTATACATTCGCATTTATAATACTCGTGTAATATACTACATTATAACTTACAAAATCGCTAGGTTGGCATACAACTGCTATTAAAGTCAGACTGCAGACAGAAACCGCATCGTCTCCGGATATTAACAACTGAATTGGCCTGGATTAGAAATCCAATACAGAATAGAATTTCTCCAAGACAAAATTAAGTACTAATAAATCAGACATATTATATATCTATAGGGTAAGTCCGGGAGAGGTGCCCATAAGGGAGAGACGCCTAATAAATTTAAAATTTAAATTAATTAATGTTGCGTGATTCGGAACGCGTCCATAATATGTCAGTCGGCAGTCAATGTCAGTGTGTAAGTTTTTACAAAAACACATATTACTTATAATTAATATTTTGGTATTAATTTGTAAAATAAGATAAGTGTAGTTAACTTTTACGTTAGAATATAATCTTAGAGATAGTTTGCAGTAATTTTTTCCCCTAAATTCTTTAGTTAAATAGTATTGAATTGTTTCATAATGTAACATTGTGATCTTGTTTTGTTAACAATCCACCATTTTCTATAGTAAATGTTTTACGGTATGTTCAGAGTCGATAGGTATCTCTCCCTAATGATCGGGAGAGATGCCCAATGATATTTTGGGGTTAGGTGCCCAGTATATTAATTGGTTCCCCCCCCCCCCCCAACGTGCGATCACCTTGTCGTTGTGTGGGAGCTCATTAGCGTTCGGCAGTTCATCCGGACGCTAATTAAGGCAGTGGTAGCCTAGTGGGTAACGCTCTCGCTTGGGAAAGCGAGTGAAGCGAGATCCCGGGTCTCGCACTTGTGATATTTTCATGTGCGAATAATTTCAAACATGATTACCACTTGCCTTACGGTGAAAGAAAACATCGCGAGGAAACCAGCATATCTGAGAGAACCTAGCAAATTTTCAAAAGACATTATGAAGTCCGCCAACCCGCACTTGGCCAGCGTGGTGGATTATGACCTAATCCATATGGTTGCTCTTGGTACTTCTCTGACGGCAGAGTGGACCGTGGGAGCAACCTCACGGTTGTTGTAGACCTGCCGTCGGGGTGCCCCATTAAGACGGGGGAGGTTTTGTTGGGTTTTAGTGGGTAGTACTGGCTTTTCTAGCCGGTGAGTCCCACATAACCACCTGTACATCTACAGGTAGTATGTATAAATGCTTTAAAAAAAGGATTTTTGCGTCACTAAGCAAAGTACGTCTGATTATGCACTAATTACTCGTCCTATACCTATAGCTGATATCTATAGGCAACTAACCCACATGTCTAGGTGAGATGCCTATTTTCTATTATTTTTAAAAAACGTTTTTTAATCTAGAATTTATTGCACAATAGTTCCAAATTTAATCTGAATGGCATAAGTAAATATTGAATTAAAATAAACTATGCTTATTTTATGTAGTATCTTACATATATAAAGAATATTGATCGTTTTTTAAAACTATAGGTAACTCTCCTGCACTTACCATACATATACTAAAATGTAACTAAGCCGAATCTGTACATTAAATATTTTTTTGAAAATCTTATTGAGATAGACATTATTATCGATACAGAGGCCGAATCTACAGTTTTGAGAATTTTTGTCTGTCTGTCTGTTACCGCATCACGGAAAACCACTTGAGGGATTTTGATGAAATTTGGTATGATGATAGCTAGTTATCCGGGTCAACATATAAGATACTTTTTATTCTATCTGGAGAAATCTATACTAAACCTTAAAACGTACATAAGTAGGGACGAACCCGAGCTGAGCGAGGGTGAGTTGCTAGTATGTAAATAAAAATCAAAAGTACTGTTTTCGATATCACAAACATAGGGAATAAAAAATGAAGTTTCTCAAAAACTTGAGTCTTTCTTATTGAATTTTCATCAATTTTAAATTTACCTGAATTAAGTACCTTCGAATCCAAGGACTGATTATAAATTAAATGTCAGCAGCTATCGGACAGCAGCTCTTTTAAGAAGGACCGGCGAGAAACATCAGTTTGTACAAAATATTGTAATATTGTAATATTTGACTACACGTTTGGCTCAGTTTGTAGTTATTCTACTTGTTGTGCCAACAGTCACGGGTTCGAATACCGCTGGAGGCATTCATTTGTGTGTTGAGCACGGATGTATGTACTCCAGTCATGGGTTTTTATATTTATAAAATGTATGTATTTAAAGTTATATATGTATAGTGTATCAACTATGTATCTATAACACAAGCCTTGTAGCTTACCATGGAACTAGATGGTGCGGTGTGTTAATGTCCCAACATATTTATTATATGTAGTAACTTTGAAACCAATCTACTCTATCTTTATTGAGTCTCAAATACACAAAAATATAAAATACTTATCCTTACTACGTGAGTGTTAACTAAAACTATATAATTATGACATATGAACGTTTTATATACAGGATGGAACAAATGGATGGAACATGGAAGAGAAGTACCCTAAATACTGAAGTTATCAAGATTTACTCAAAGGAAACATTTCTTTATTTTAAAAGAAATAATAATAACTGCATTTAATTATTTTTTTCAGTGTTTCATTTAAAATTTTTTCTGTGTTCAAAACACTTTACTTCCATGTCCTATGCGTTTGTTCCACGGTGTTAGAGTCGATATTTATAATTTGTAAGACTTCATCGTTTTTTTTTTAATTCTGAGACGCAATGTTTGTTCGAGAGATTTTATCCTTCCCATAAATCGTATCGATCAATTCGATAAAATAGTGACGGTGTCCTTTTTTGCATTTTTATTTTGTTCGATTCCGGGTTCGGGCAAGCTTTTTCTTAAAAAAATGAAATGCAGTTATTATTATTTTTTAAAATTAAGAAATGTTTCATTTGAATAAATCTTGATAACTTCAATGTTTAAGGTACTTTTCTTCCATGTCCCATCGATTTGTTCCATCCTGTATGTTACTTACTCTTGCTTGACTATATGCGTGTTACGACGATAAAAAGGCTGTGGTTTTGAACTACCTTTTTACCCTTAATTGTTGAGGATATAAAAGGCTAAAAGTGACTACACTCCCGGAGGTACCACGAGAAAGGCCACCAAAGACAAAATAATCTTTAGGTGTCCTAAGTTTGTTCATTTTTATAGATCCGTAAATTTTAGGAAATAAAAAAAAACAATAATATTAGTTGTCCCCAACCTTTTAAATTCGACCCTATAAGAGATCGCAAACACACAAACAAACCGATAACCAGCTATAATTCTAATAAGTCCTCATCATCTAATATATAAATATCTTGTGTCACGGTGTTTGTGGTCGCACTCCTCCGAAATGGCTCGACTGATTTTAATGTTTTTTTTTTGTATATTTGGTAGGTATGAGTATAGGTCGTAAAATATTTTATTACTCTTTTATCCCCACCCCCCATTTTTTAATCGAGATTTTAGTATTTTTGTATGAACATTATCCAAATAATTTAATCAATACTAATATTATAAAGAGGTAAGTAAACCTTGTGAGTTTGTGAATTTGTGAGTTTGTGAGGTTGTAGGGGGTAAACTCTGGATCTATAGAACCTATTTAGATGAAATTTAGTAAGAAAACAGTTTGAGACCCTGGGAAGGACATAGGATACTTTTTATCCTGTAAATCATTCCTTAAGGGGGAGGAGGGAAAATGGGGAAAGTTTGTATCCCAATACAAACTTTAAATTAAGGGAATAAACCTAGGGACGAAGTCGTGAGTCGCTAGTACTATATAAATAGATAGGGACGAACCCGAATGCGGGGGAAGCCGCGCGTTCTGCTAGTATTAATATAATACTTTTTATTTACAGGTATATACATTATTTACTTGCAAGGAGTAACATTGTAGCTCCGCAATACTAAGATACATGCAGTTGCAATTTTGAATATTTGAAATATAAATTCAATTTCGTTTTATGATTATGGGCCATTTCATTTCTATTTTAAACTTATACTATCAAAATTAAGTTACAATCTTGTTCTTGGCACGTATCGACATAAAAAGGACTTTATTTTGTGGCATAGTTTAAATACTTATCAATACAATCTTTAATCGATTATAGTATACTAGCGACTCACCCTCGTTTCGCTCGGGTTCGCCTCTAGAAAACAAGAAACTTTATTTATAAAAATCAATTGCCGTTCGTTAGTCTCGCTTAAACTCAAGAACAGCTGGAGCAATTTGAATAATTCTTCTTTTGTTTTATTGGAGATGTGTCAGAGGTGGTTTAAGTATATAAAAATAGGGGGAAACTCAAAAATAACTGAAAAATCGAAAAGTTCAGAACTATTTTGTATATATATAGGTAATATTAAGGCTATCTATTACACACTAACCGTCAAAATGTACCTAGAGATGAACCTGAGCGAAGCAAGGGTGAGTCGCTAGTTTTAAATAAAACCGCATTAATAATTCTCACTCTTTTATTTCTATAATTTAAAACATTAAATCTTTTCCACAATTTATCTTGAAACACAGTTACACCTCTAAGATCACAATAATGTTACGAAGACACCGTAATATTTACAATAAATAGAAATAATTATTTACAAAATAATCTTAACACTTATAATAAATACTTAAAAAGTATAGACAGTTTGACTACTTCTTTATTTTCATAAACTTTTAGTTGTATTAATTCTAAAATAAATAAATTAGCATTGTATTAAAAGTCACACTGTGTTGTTTTTTCATAAGCGAACTCTCGTTAAATATGTTATCTCTCAAGTAAAATTAATTTAAAAATATTTGTAGGATGTCTGTCTTTGAATATAGCCTTCTAAAAATATAAGAAAGAAGTGGTCAAAATGTAAAATTAATAAAAAATTCTATTTGTCATATTAAAATTGTCAATTCTGAGACTTTCTCTTCAAAAAATATGTACATCTTATAAGAAAATTCAAACTCTATCACATTTAATAGGTTAGTACAAGGAATGAAAGGAACTGCTTATATTTATAATAACTCTAATAAATGTGCTGGGAGATATCAAGAAAGATGAAAAATATTGTATAATTGCTAATCATTCAAAAATATTACTATACATTAACTAGTGATAGTTTACACTCGATAATCATGATAGTTTAGTGATTTATTTAAAATAATAGCTTTAAATGGTACTTTTATTTTGTGTATTCCGAGCTTTTTAAGCTCCCCTGCTAGGCTCGGCCTTCCATTAATGCGATGGGGATCAGCTTATAGTCCACCATGCTGATAAAGTGCCGATTTATAAAATTCATATGTCTTTCGAAAACTTACTCATTGTAAGTGCCATTAGACATGCGAGTTATCTTAATTAATATCTGACTGATATTTTAGATAGTGTTAGAATAGGACAGGTTACAGTGAATGTTATTAAGTACATGATTTCTCTACGTAATAATATTTTTTTATACAATGGAATCATTTGGTTTTTCAGCTTTTGACAATAATGGTACGCTACTATAGTCTTTGAGGCCTTCATTGACTTTCTTAGAGCCGTTATCAAAGGAACTTGCTGTTGGTAGCTTGGGTATCCAATTGTTATTACCTATCTTATTAGATTTATGGTTTCCCATAGAGTTCATTTGGAACTCCTTCAGTTTTACTTTAGGCTGACCAGTCTGACTCACATTGTTATGATTAAGAGAGTTAACAGTTAATGACATAGAATTTGAAATGCTAAGCTTATCTAATTCTTCAGCATCAACTACTCCGTTAGTGACGCGTTCGTTAGGATCAGAATGTTGCCTTTGCATTTTTACTACTTGCAATATAGGTTGGACTTCTCTTTCCAATTTGCTAACATCAGTCTGCTTTTGGAGAAATACCCCCGATCCTCGTCTGCTTGATGATCTCGAACTTTGATCTAAACGTTGTCTAAATGGCGTTAGATGTGATAAAGATCCGCTATCAGTTGACTGCGCTTGAAGTTTCAATAGCGGTGGTTTTTCTTTAGGCGCATTTGGATCGACGATTTCACCCAACAACCAATATGTGACTTGAACTCCTTTACCCTTTAATATAAATAAATGTTTAATAACTTGTAACACGCACTACTTTTAGTATAAAACGCAGAAAAATAAATAAAAACATAAATCTATTTTTAAAATATCGTCATTTTTATATGTTATCTATTAAATGTAAAATATTTTACCTACTCAACTTAAAATCCATTAACGAAAAAAATCCATTTGGATATTTTAACTCAACTAATCAAAATAGTAACATAAACCTTAGTTAACAAAAAAACCTAAAAATAATCAAAACAAACAAAACATACCTTCATAGCAACTTCACCTCTGCACTCTAACCGGAATGTTCCAAAAGTATCAAGCAGGCTCTTCGTAGTTTGTGACACGTGTATTTTTAACGCTTCGCCATTGGATTCCATTCTTGATGCTGTGTTAACTGTATCTCCGAATAGACAGTACCGTGGCATTTTCAACCCTACGACACCAGCAACACACGGACCTATAAAAATGCAATGCTTTAATATAATTTCAAATCAAAAGTACAAAATATTGTCTTTTTAGCGTCTAGTTCGTTCGTTTGTGTTATTGTTTAAATATTTTTTAAAAGAATATAATGTGATGCGTCAATGAATGATATACCTAAGCGTTTAAAATTTCCGAATTCACTTGAATCCATTGAGACGTTACGGGGTGAAAAAGTTACAAACATACGCTTACTACTCATTTTATATATATATGTAGTTTATAAATATGTACGTCTTTACCGATTTCTGTAGCAAAATCAAAATTATTTCATAAAATATATGAGCAATTCCTGTATTCATATAAATTCATTTTATATATCTCGGAAACGGTTCTAACGATTTGGATCAAATTATGTATTTAGATAAGGTTTTCTTTTTAATATGTGCCTTTTCTAAAAAAAAAAACACAATTTTCATATCATTCCCGAAAAACGTCAAGCTAAGCTCAGTCTCACAGATACTAACTCTTTAAAAGCAGTACTTAATGGGATGTAAATATGATCCCTCTGAACCTAATATAATTTTCCTCATCGATCCGCAAAATTTTACAAGGAAATTGCAATTTAGATGAAAATTCCTTCCCACAAAGGCTTTCTATCTGGTGCAATATCATTTTGCCTTCTAATGTTTTATTTATGAAGCCCGTCTTTTTACTTGAGGTACTTTTTCATTCTCTCTAGTTTTTTACACTTTGCCTTTGTTCAATTTCGCCTGGTATAATTAGACAAATCTGCTTCTGAAGTTTGCACATTGCTTTGATTCATTAAATTGATGAATAGAATTTTATTTAGTAACTAGCGACTCACCCTCGCTTCGCTTCGGGTTTGTCTCAAGACAAAAACAAATCTATCCCACGGGAACCGTACATTTTCCCGGGATGGTATATAGCCTATAGCCTTCCTCAGTTAACAGGCTATCTAACGCAAAAAGGATTTTTCAAATCGGATTAGTAGTTCCTGAGATTAGCGCGTTCAACCAAACATACTGCCAATGTCACGTATTGTGAGGAAGACACAAATGAGTTTGAGCGGTTTGTGTAACGTATTATGAAGACGCCAATTCGATGTCTTTGTGACAGTTGTTTTGATGGAAAGATGAGGTATTTACATGTAAAGATGATTGCAATATTAGTATCAGTGGAACGTTTTAAAATTATTAATAAGAGAATTGGATTGAATTATAATTATGTACATTTCTTATATATAAAAAGAAAATAATAGTGTAAGGTTGCTTTTGTATATATGAGCATTTTAATGAAAAACAAATGTAATTATTTGATTAATTTATAATGATTTATGTATAAAGCATTTATTAATGTGACCTTGGCCGATAGGAATATATTTAAAAAAAAGTAGAAAAGGCGCGAATTTTTATTTGTTTCCCGCGCTTTTCAACAAAGATGTCGGTACCACTTTGTAGTGACTAGTCATGAATTGTTTGTAATACTTTAAAATATTATTACAAATTATATAACTCATTATTTAAAAGAGTAACTGTTGAGATTCTCGCCGGCTCTTCTCAGCAGAACTGCTTTCCGAGTCGGTGGTAGCTTCCACACGGACAGACGTACTGACTATTATAAAAGAATTAAGTTAAGGATGCAAATGTACTGAATATAAGAATAAATATCTTAGGACATTAACATACAGCACCGTCTAGTTCCATGGTAAGTTACGAGGCCTGTGTTATGGATACCAGACAGTTGATACACTACATATATATAAGTTTAGATACATACATATTATAAATGAAAACACCCATGACTGGAGTACAAACATTCATGCTCATCACACAAATGAATGCTCCCAGCGGGACTCGAACCCGCGCCCGCTGGCACAGAAAGTAGGGTCCCTACAAACTGAGCCAAACGCGTCGTCAAACAATATATGCAAGGAATATCTTGAAGTTTTATTAGTTTCTGTTACACTAGTAAAATATCCATCAATTAAGAATGCAATTGAATAACTTTTGTTTTTATAGTACAATTAATACAATAATAATAATTTTAACTTTACAAATAAAATTTCAAGCAATTGTAATTGAGTATGATACCTTTATTAGGTTATAAACAAGTTTATCTTCTCTGTTATTTCGACTCCAATTAACTTTGTAACGTCGTTCCCGCATTGTTATTTTAGATAGGAAAATGTAAAGTTTATGAATCTATACCTACTAATATTATAAAGTTGAAGAGTTTGTTTGTTTGGTTGAACGCGCTAATCTCAAGAACTATTAATCCGTTTTTAATAATTATATTTTTGCATTAGATAGCCCGATAACTGAGGAAGGCTATAGGCTATATATCATCCCAAAAAAATGTACAGTTACCGTGGGATAGATCTGTTATTGTCTAGGGACGAACCCGAAGCGAAGCGAGGGCGAGTCGCTAGTAAATACATAATTTATTCGAATTCGAATTCTGTAACGGGTTATTATATATATATTATTTTTATTTATTATAGGGAAACAAACGCATGTATTTCTCTTAGTTCTTTTTTTATAAAATAGTAGTATATATCTCTATATAGGGTCGCAAATACAAATACAATCATTTTTTCTATCATTTCTTGCTCAAAATATAAGCATTACAAAAACCTACCAAGCTCTTACAAAGTGATGCGCGCAATAACATACACATTGACAGAAAAAATAATAATTTTAAAATCTTTACGTATGTAACTTTGTAGCTATGTTTATTTATTTTAAGTTTTATGTAACTTGAACTTTACGGGCCATTTCGCTTTACTTTTATTTTTTATTAGCGGCTCACCCTCGCTTCGCTCGGGTTCGCCTCTAGACAAACATTTTTTCGGGATAAAAAGTAGCCTATTTATTATTCTGATGTATGAACTATATTATTGTACGGTTTCATTAAAATCCAATCAGTAGTTTTTATGTACTAAGCTGTATAACTATAGTTTTTTAACTATCCCAGGAGAACTCTTTAATTTTCCGGACGAAAATTATCTAAGATGTTGACCGGGGATATAAGGTACCACCATAAATAAAATCATTTAAATCGGTCCAATAGTTTTGGAGATTAGCCCATACAAACAGACAAACAGACAGAGAAACAAAAAAAAATAATATGGACTTGTTCTATTGCTCTTCTTACATCCCCCTGACTCGGTTTTTAGCAATTTTTTTTCTATGTACAGACATTCGACCTCTACAGTTTTATTATATGTATAGATATCCTATACTCTCGGTTACCTGTAGATAAGGCCGCCTTTGCACATTTCTTTTCTTGTATTTTATTTTTCTTTTAAAATCCGTACTAATATTATAAATGTAAAGGTTTTTAAGGATGGATGGATGTTTGTTAATCTTTCACGCCAGAACGGCGGAACGGTTGAAATTTGGCACAGAAATAGATTATAGTCTGGAATAGCACATAGACGCTTTATCTCGGAAAAATGTACGGTTCCTGTGGGATAGATTAATTTTCGTTTTTCTAGAGGTGAACCCGAGCGAATCGAGGGTGAGCCGCTAGGTTTGCAATAAAGTGTTATAATAATAATAATTTTTCTATTTCTTTGCCAATATTTGTCTAGGCTAAGACAATAAGTACATATATAATACATACATAAAGGCCACAGAATAATTACAGCACTAAATAAACTTACCAGAATGCAATCCAATTCTCAATTTCAGTTGATCGCGCGGTCGGTGTCTAATCTTGAAGCGTCGTACGGCGTCAAGTAACGCTAGCGCCATGCGAGCCACTTCACACGCGTGTCTCGTGCCGTTGCGTTCTGGCAAACCAGACACAACCATGTACGCATCTCCTATTGTTTCCACCTATGAAATAGAATAAGGGTTTTATTATATCCTCATGAACTGTTGTCGCTTCAACCCTTTATACAAGTCGTACCAAAAATCTTACAAAAATATCCCCTGTCTAGTCCTATCCCATAGGAATTTTTACTTTTTCAGATATTAAAGGTAGCTAAATTTAAATGAAAATTTAAAAACCTGTTTATGAAAGTTATATTAAAATCAACAAAGACAATGTCATATAATATTCTTGTTCTCCACAAATTTTAAAATAATAAAATTAAAATATAACAAACAGATACCTTTTATAATAAATTTCATGATACAAACTGCGAAATAATCTGTTCATACTCGTAATAGAATACACAGGAGATTCTTATTATTGTTACTTTAATTAACATTATAGGATTAAATTTCATTCTGAAATTTAGAAATTTTAATAAAGCGTAGATTACATTGGCAAATTAATTTGTTAAAACCTTTGTTGTTTAAAATATATATAAAAAACAAAAACGTAACTTTAGTTCAATTTTAAATATAACATAACTCTGCCTAATACCTTATTAGATTTACGCGAATATTTGACGGTTTAAATAAAACTATCTGTTCGGATTATTTCGCGAATTTATTTTAGTTTTTGGTTCACTACATTTTTGAATTTTTGAAATTATTTTTGTCAAATTGTGGGTAAGCACTGTCTGTAACAAGTATATAACACCTTTGAGACATCTAAAACCTGAGTCTCTCCCGTGACCATGATTGCTGTAAAGTATTCGAAACGTCGGAAACCAAAAACCAAATTAAATCCGCGAAATAATCCGAAAGGATAGTTTTATTTCAAACAATTCCACCTATACATAACTTCTTAACATATACACATTGCATATATCAAAAATATCTAATACTTCACAAAAAAATATCATAAACAGAGAAAAACGATATAATAATTAATATTACACATATACATATATTTGTACAAACATTTATAGCTCACCTTATAAACGTCATAGTTTTCTACAATAGAGTCGAAACAAGTATACAAGTCATTGAGTAAATCGACGACTTGCATAGGCGTCGATGAAGCGGACAACGCTGTGAAGCCAACGATGTCGGAAAAGTATATTGTTACTTGTTCGAACGTTTCCGCCACCACTGACTGACCGTTGATCAACTGCGAGGCCACTGACCTGGTGTTAATATAAAAAATAATATAATTAATTTATCAGTATAGTAACATGTAGTTATAAATTAACTGAGTTTGTGTTTGTTTGAACTTATCTCAGAAATTACTGAGCATATTTTTATAGGGATATATAATAGATAGTTAAATTGTTTAAGAAGGTTATAAACCTTTATGTACATTTTGTGAAAATTGAATACATAAGTATGTCATGAATTATGGTCGTGACATATTTTATCTTCGTATAATGTAAACTAACGAATCACCCTCGCTTCGCTCGGGTTCGTCCCTAGGTTGATTCCCCTTTCAAAATTTCATCCCCATTTTCACTCCTTTAAGGGATGATTTCCGGGATAAAAACTATTCTATACCCTTCCTAGGGTCTCAAACTATCTTATTACCAATTTTCATCTTAATCAGTTCTGTAATTTCGGAGCCTATTCGGTGCAAACAAGCACACAAACCATCAAATTCTTTCTCGTTATAATATTAGTATAGATACACTTATCAAACAGTCTTTATCACGAATATTCTATTCAATCTATGGGCTCTGGTTCTTATAGCGAGATTTATTTATTAATCTAGTTCTTACATACTTTGTACATATTATATAAATTAAATATACCTATATAATGTAACCAACGGCTGTATAACCTAGAATATGTAGTTCAAAAATAATTTTAATCTATGGCGTATACGCTACCAAAAATTGGTTTATAACCAATTCAATAAACAACCTCGTAAGCAGACCACCTAAATTTTTATATGCTGTAAATGATAAAGGTTACATATAGAAAATTTGTTTAGGAAGATAACCTATATTAAATTGTATTGTATATCGCAGTCATGTAATGGTAAAATCTATACTAATATTATAAATGCGAAAGTAACTCTGTCTATCTGTCTGTCTGTTACCTTTTCACGCTTAATCCGTTGAACCGATTTAGATGATATTTAGTATGGAGATAGTTTGAGACCCTAGGAAGGATACAGGATAGCTTTTATCCCGGAAATCATCCCTTAAGGGGGTGAAAAGGGCGATGAAAGTTTGTATGGGAAATCATTTCTGAAGTAAGTAATCAAGATATATTTTTAATTTTTAAAGTAGGTACTTACTCTTCTATACCTATGTATATACATATATATAGTTTATTCTATACTAACCGTGAAAAGGTATCTAGGGAGGAACGCGAGCGAAGCGAGCGTGAGTCACTTATATGTACTTATATATACTCGTAATGTTGTGTATCACGTCAGAAAAGGCTTTTAACCCCAATATAAAATTCATGAGTAATAGAGACAATTAAAAAATATATATTTAATGCACGCAGACCTTTTTTATTTTTTTATTTTTTTCTTATTGAGACATGCATCCAATTATACTTTAATAACTGAATGGTATAAAAACACATATTTTCAGGGCGCTATTTTACAATTTAGATAATTTTGTAAGCCATCTCTATAATGGTAGTACAGATTCCACTGACACATTAATATTTAATTATCATTAATTACAAAAAAAAAATGTATTCTTTGAAGACAGCAATGGAAAAGGATATCATGTATATAATTTTTCAGACAATAACAACGGTTACTATGGCAACCGTGACGGTTTAACGTGACGATTTCTCGTGACACGACTTTGAATTTATACTTTCATGCGCGCAAAGAAATTTTAATTAAAAAAAACATTTAATCTTGTTGCATGAGATATTACTTACTTAGGAAGCAATTGGTAGAGCAGTTCTTCACATTTTTTCTTTTCCTCTAAATAATCCTGGGTACGTTCGCTCACTAACGTTTCTAAGTTATTAGCATATTGTTCCATACGAGAAAGTAAATTATCTAAAATATTACTACTTTCTTGAGTCCTGAAAAAAAAATTCACATTAATACCTAAAATATTCGTTTAAACACAGATAAAGCTATGCGTTTGTTAATTTTTTATGATAAAATGTACGAGTATATGCAAAAATATTAACATAAAGTAAATGAAAAATTTACATAAGAAAGTGAACAAGCTTTTACTTAATGATGACTTCGATATATGTTGTTGAGGAGTTCATACTGCTTCCAGCATTATCGTCAGACTAGTTCGAAATTACTGTCTGTCTATCTATATAAAAATCGATGTGTGTATGTTTCTTATGGAAACCAAAACGGCTGGAGTGATTTTGATGAAGTTTTAAAACAATCTTCAGATTAGAACAGCGGATTATCCTGTGAAGTTTGGTAATAATCGAAAGATTGAACGCGGGCGAAGCTAGTTCTGTCAGTAATAATATATTTTTATAATAAAATAGGAAACCAGATAGTTATAAATAGGATGCTAAATAAGGCTCTAATGTGTCTCAAATCCAAATTTAGTGCTTAAGATACGATCTCAGGCAAAGGAGTAAAGTTGCCCTCAATCAATAAATATATACAAATAAAAGTCCGTTCATTCACTCGGACTAAACACGAAATCTCGAGAACTACTTGACCTATGAACCTGAAAAGCACATACTTCATAGGTAGAAGACATCAAGTAAGAACGGATTTTGCGACAGGGCCGTATTAAGAGGTTTTAAATTTTATCATAAGTTTATGTGAGAGCCATATATTTTATGGTGCTAAAAACACAAAAGTCTAGTAATTTTAAATAAATTAACTACGTGGGTTTCATTCTATATATAGATTTTTATAGATGTTAGTTTGTGTAAAAACATACATATATTCAAAGAGTTTAATGTTTTTATTTAACATTATCTACAATTCCGGTCTATGTAAAGTAAGTGGCTATCAACTATCATTTGAAAGACAGACATATGATGGAATCATCTATATAAATAAATGAATGATTCTTCGTATGTTTGTACTCTTTACGTTCCTTAACTATTCTTTCAATTGTGATAAAACTTTAGTGAGTTCTTCTGCATACGGCCGCGAATGTTTCTGGTGAAACAAGAGTAAGAGTGTTAAATAAAAGCTTGTGAAAAAGCTCTTTTGTAATACTAAAGTACAATATTCAGCTAAACAAGATCCATCACCATATGTACATAAATATTACTTATTGAGCCTCCGCACAGCTCCCTTCAAATGGGCGAAGTCCGGCCGTTCTGAAGGCTCTTCAGCCCAACAACGACGCATAAGATCTGTAGCGTCATCTGCTTCACATGATTTTGTGTGAGTCGTGTTTGGACGAAGACCGCCACTTATAACTGCGTCGATTATTTCTGTATTTAAAATATTTAAAATATATGTTAATAAAAAAATATTTAAAATATAAATATAAATTTATATTACTTAGAGTAGATATTTCATAAAGGGGACACGTAAATGACAATTTTACATATCAAGTTTTAAGAAATATGTAATGTATCTCCTTGAATAAACAATATTTGTAATATTTCTCCTTTCTACGATTAAGTTATGTTATAAATAATAAAAACAAATGCATAAGAATAACAATAATCATACATAAAGGTTATTTAAAGTAATATAGACATATCTACTATACAGATTAACTTCACATATAACATTGACAACTAATGTAGACAGCCAGTTTGGAAACTAATATCTATCAAGTTTAACTGACACGCTTTGAAGCCATTAAGAAGAAAATTGTATTGAATATCTATCAAAATCATAATCTAATATATAAATATATTGTGTCACGGTGTTTGTAGTTGCACTCCTCTGAAACGGCTTGACTGATTTTTTTTTGTATATTTAGTAGGTATGGGAATAGGTCGTAAAGTATTTTCCACCCTCCTACCCCCACCCCCCATTTTTTTAACTAGGGGCGCACTCGAGCGGAGCCAGGGTGAGTCGCCAGTAATTTATATTATCCTAATAGTATTATAGTTATAAAGATAGCTTTAAAATTTAAAATATGACTTACCTTTAGGAGATATATCGACTCCTGGTCCAAGCCAAAAAACTCCTTGACGGTTAACAATTTCATGCATTATTATGCCGAAAGAATATACATCTGCCTTTTGAGTGCCCTCAGGCGGTGGTTCAGACATACGTAGTAATTCCGGTGACGTCCAAAGCATCCCTAATGAAAAATATGAATTTCTAAAATGTTTTTAAACTAAAACTTTCTTTTCGGATTACCTCGGGGGTTTATTTAGATTTTTGGTTCCCGACGTTTCTGTACTTTTTACGTTACGTTATACTGTCTGTAACAAGTATATAATGCCTTTGAGACCTCAACAAATTAGTCTCTCCCGTGACCATGATTGCTGTAAAGCATTCCAAACGTTGGGGACCAAAAATTAAAATAAATCCGCGAAATAATCCGAATAGATATATAGAATAGATAGTAATTCTAAAATTTTCTTTAATGTATGATGATCACGCGAGTGAAGTCTGGGCAAATTGAAGTTGTGAAATAAATAAAATATATTTCTTAAGAAATTACATTATATGTAGGTACACTTGAAATTTATTTATTCTAAAAAGACTTTACAATTGCAAATAGTAACGTGTTTCGTTTTATGTGCTGGATTGACGTCATTTTCAAAGGTTAGACTAACAAGAAGCTTACGTATTTATAAGTAAACTTATAATATATTTTTTATAATAATAAATAAATATGTTGGGATATTAAAACACAGCACTATGTAGTTCCATGGTAAGCTACGAGGCTTGTGTTATGGATACCAGATAATTGATACACTACACATATATAACTTTAAATACGTACATATTATAAATATAAACACCCATGTCTGAAGTACAAACATTCGTGCTCTTCACACAAATGAGTCCTCCATGAGCCATTTTTACTGTCTTAATAATACTTAGACTAAAGAGTTATATATAAATCTATACGGAGCACGCCTTACAAATGTTAAAAGTCAATAATAGTAGTGTATTTTGCTGTTTATCTAAGTTAAATTACAATTTTTGAGAAGAATATTTTGTATTTTTAAGCATTAGTTATCTTTCCATTGACAGAGAGATAGCACAACATTAGCTTATATTTTTTTTTCGATACATATAATAAAATTCTGAGTCGAATCTGTACATTAAATATTTTTTAGAAAACCTTATTGAAATAGACATTAGTATCGATACAGAGGTCGAATCTATAGTTTTTCGAATTTTTGTCTGTCTGTCGGTCTGTGACCGTATCACGGAAAAACCGCTGGAGGGATGTGTGATGATAGCTGGTTATTCGGGTCAACATATATGATATTTGTTACTGCGGGAATACATCTCATCTCTGAGAAATCTATACTAAACTTTAAAAAATAATATAATGTAATATATTATGAAATCCTTTAGCTATTTTTATTTATTAACATTAATTTACTTATAACAGCAATAAATATTCTACTAACATTTGTATTCTATTTTAAAATAGTATTTTAAATAATTATATTTTGGCTTCACCTTTAGTTCTAAGACATTCTGCCTATATTATTCCTTAGTCTGGGTAATAATTTTACTAGATGACATTTTCATTCTAATAAGTAATTTGTTAATTTTATTTTGTGAGTCTAAAAATATATCCGTATTAATTAATATTCATGACATTAGCCTTGTGCATATTTAAATTTTATAATCTGTTCACACGAACTTAAAATCAAGATTATCATTTCATTAAAAATCTATCTAGCGAGATTGTAAGTTGTCGATTCGATAGTTTACAATATCGCGAGATAGATTACAATCTAGCGGCACTTACAATTTTACGGTGACATATCATCATAAAAAAATATTAATCTTTTGATTTGGAATCACAAATTTTCTTGTAAAGAAAAACATAGTACGTAGTTTCTACATACATTTTAGGTATATTATTTATTATTTTACATATATTGTATTCAGCCCTTTTTAACGTCCCACTGCTGAGCACGGGCTTCCCTTCAATAGGGGAATCAGGTCATAGTCCACCACGCTGGCCAAGTGTAGATTTGAGGACTTCAATGTCTTTCGAAAACTTGATAGGTTTTCTCAAACATGTAGATTTCCTCACGATGTTTTCCTTCACCGTAAGGCAAGTGATAATCATGTTAGAAATGATTCGCATATGAAAATATCAGAGGTGCGAGACCCGGGATTTGAACCCGCTTCACTCGGTTTCCTGAGCGAGAGCGTTACCATTGGGCTACCACTGCCTTTTCTTACATATATATATATATATATATATATATATATATATATATATATATATATATATATATATATATATATATATATATATATATATATATATATATGTATGTATATATATTTGTTATATTTACTAAAATAACTTGTACTTACGAGTCCAATAACTATGCGCCCTCGTGTCTTTTTCTGAAGTCCTCAGGGTATTTAAGCCGAAATCTGTTATTTTCAATACAAAGCGAGAATCCACAACACAGTTGCTAGATTTTAAAGCTCCATGAGATCTAATATCGCTACTGTGAAGGTAATGCATTCCCTGTAAATATATATACAAGATGAATGTATGTACGTATTTTTATAATTGTAAAAAAGTTTTTTCAATAGTAAAAAGAAAAATTTGAGAAAAATCCTCTAGAACGCTAATTTAAATAGAGTATAAAAGCTTATATGAAGACTAATATATTACCTACATATTTTAATAATATTGCACGTTAAAGCTATATAACGAAACAATTTCGAGAATTATTTTGTAAATTACGTTGAAAATTTTTAAAACTTTAGAAGAATATTTCAAATAAAACTATCTTTTCGGATTTCTTCGCAGATATATTTGGATTTTTGGTTTCCAACGGATTTTTTCGCTTAGTTTGGAAACCAAAAATTAAAATAAATCCACGAAAAAAACTGAAAAAAAAATAGTTTCATATAAAATGTCAAATATTCGCAAGAAAGTATTATAACGTTAGAAGAATACAAATTTAATATTCTTAATATCATTATTATTATTTTATTAGGTTAAATCTTGGCGCTACGCCCAGTGGAGTCTGCCCTATTTTTACAAAGTCATTCTTCTGTCAGACTGTTTTGGTCAAAATTAAATATAATATTAAAAATAAAACAAAAATAACCAAGACACATTTTCTATAAAGAATGTTTTATAACATAATAAAACCATTTCGAACAGACTTTTATACAACCCTATTTTATCCACCCACACAATGTCGAAGGAAGGATATCTACTTGAATATGCGACAATTTATATACAAGTTTATTATATACATGTCATGAAACATAAAAGCTGTAAAGCTCCTAATAGTAGAAACTACTGTAGAGCTTAGATATTTTTACTCTCAGCACTAATTGTATAAGTTTCTATATAATAAATTCAGTAAGTGTATATTCTATGTGCAAAATTTAAATGTATTATAATTGTACATATTATATTTGTAATAGATGGCATTAGAGGTTTTGTAAAACGCGCTATCGTTTGGTTAAGATGATTTATATAAGTAATGTTGAAGAAATTAAATTTTTAACCACAATCCAATCACTGGAATGTTATTCTAAACCCAGAGGGAGCAATCCAAAAATCAAAATTATTATAGTTGTTTTACAAAAATCAATGGAAATTCATTCTATCGGTAGTTGTTATTGCTATTCCCAAAAGCAACATAATTTGGAACATAATTTACTTCTTATTTTCGTTTCGTTGTTAATCAGCTTAAGATAGCCATATTTGGTAGGAAAGATTTCGTGAACTTAATTTATTTTCCCAGACGAGGGAAAATTGAAAGCAATTTCAGTTGACAAAAACACGCTCATATGTCACGAACTTTGAGCTAACAAACTTACCTTGACAATGTCATGCATTAAGCTAACTTTGAACATCCAATCTAATTTTATCGTATCATTTTCCAATATGTCTTGAAGTGATCCTTTAGGGCAATATTCTGTGAGAAGGCAGCAGTGTGGGGGATCTACACATGCTCCGAAGAACCTGGCTAAATGATCATGTTCTAGGTCTTTCATCTTCTTTAATTCTAGAAGTAAAGGTCTTGATAAGTCTATCCTCTGCTTATCGACTTTTTTGATAGCAACTCTGCATCCTTTGTAAAAACCCCAAGGGGTGTACATTTGTCGATCTCCAGCCAGTGATGTTGCTTCATCTGAATACGCAGTCTGGAATGATTTTTTCGTTAAATATCTTAGAGTTCTCGAGTATTTTAATTATAATAGTACTACTTAATAAATAAAATATACTTTGCCTGTTTCGACATCGACAAACGTCAAAAAGATAAAAAAAAAAACCGATCTTTAAGTCAATGTATTCAAAGTCATAAAATAGGTGCACGCTTAAAAGTATAACAATTTTGTTTGAATTAGATACATTTATAAGGCATTGTCTTAAAATTAATGATGATTTTTTAAAGTGTCAAAGGTATTTATAGACTGAAATAAGGTAAAGTTCCAAAGTATTGCAGACCTGAGTATTTGATATTAATTTCAACTAGATACCTTATTGTGTTTCTGAGAAAAAGAGTCTTGACAGACAGGCAGACAACGAAGTGATCTTATAAGGGTTCCTATTTTTGCTTTTGAGATACGGAACCCTATTTATATGGCTAAAAATAAAAATAGCTTTAGCCATTTATAAAATAGTGACGCAGAAATCGAACTTGCGCAATAAAAATTCAAAAACCAAATAAGTAGTTTGTAGTTATTACTCACTCCAGTACTATATCTTCTGATCAAAGAATGCAGACTTCCCCGCAGTCTGCTGCTTGACGGCAAAACTTCACTCCAACTGACTCTCCAGGTCATCATTGCTATTTCCGCTTCTAATTTGTAATGCCTAAACAAAATTAAAATAATTTAATATACAAGAATTGCACACCTAGATAAAAAGTGGCACAACTCCAAATAATCCAAATTCGAGTTATTACTATTATAGGAATCTGCTTTTAAAACTACATAAACTCCATATGATTTTGTCATGATTACTAATTTAACACGAAAAAATAGAAAAAAAATAGAACTATTTTTAGAATTGTTGGTGTTTAATATATAGGTAGTTGGTTAGTTGGTGTTCCAAATAAATATCTTCAAGTGTTTTATATTGAGTTAGTTACAACTGATACTGCTATTAGACGAGAAGCCATTGATCAAAAAATATCTTCGTAAAATTATATACAAGAACCCATATTAGATTATTTTTAATATAACAAATAGAAAAAGAGTAAAACGTTTTTTCATATTCCTGAAAAAGAGATCAAGGTGTCCGAAGTGTTATTTAAAGGTCAATCTTTAAAATATGTGTTTCATTTTTATCCGTGACGGCTATAGAGACGGTATATGCGCTTTGGGTAAGAGGTGTTTGTGTATCTGTTACTATTTTTCTCGGAAACGGATACGTCGATTTTAATTCTCATTCCTGATTATGTTCTTAGCTAAGTTTTATAATGTTATAGACCGCCAGGGTTTTTGGTAGTTTAATATTTAAATAAATGTATTATATTTACTATTAAAATTTAAAAAACTATAAATTAAAAATTTAAATAACCCACGACAGAAAATTGTGATATGAAAAGAATTTCAAATAAAAATTTCAAAACCCCAGAAGATTAAAGAGTAATATGATCAATATAGCCGCACATTAATTAAAAATAAAGCTACTAGCACATACTACTGAAGTACTTATTACTACATGTTGAGAGGCGCATACACACCCGTGTGTATGTTAACGATTAATTTCCCGGAAATTCGCACGGAGGCGTTAATATGTATGAGTTCTTTTCCCCAACGCTCAGCTCTCAAATATCCCATCACACTATGTTAAAAATCGAATATTTCGACTAAGGGAGACTAAAATATTACGTAAGAAAGGGTTTTACCCCCCTCCCCATCTCTCCACCCCCTCCCCTCCCTCCTCCCGAGATAAGGGCTTGTAGAGTTTTTGATAAATAAATGGCCCCTAATAGATGTATAAAAAAATTCAAAACAAGTAGTTTTGGATGTTATTTCTTAGTTAAGTATAGACCATATATGAAGCTTAGAAAAAGGAAAAAATACCTACATAGTAAAAAAACCGTACTGTAATAAATAACCTGTTAATAACACTAAATCTCTTTAAGTAATGATACAATTATCTGGCATTTCATTCTGACTGACACTGAGTTTTAACTGAGCGCGTCGTTACACAAATAACGTGCAATAGATATACGCCATTTGTTTTAGCCTGGGTTCAGGCGTTGTAACGTAAAGGCAATTTCAATAACATTACCCGAAATGCCATTCAGCTAAAAATATTACCTTGGATACGCATTTTTATTAAAACAAGGGAATATATCTGATATAAATATATAAAAGCGAAATTCGAATCACTAAATAATGATAAACTCTCAGAAACTCGTTTAGTTAGTATGTTCCTCTTACGAAGTAGGTATTATTAGGAAAGTTTTTTGGAAATTCAACTCCAAAAGGAGTTGAAAGGGGTTAGAAGTTTGTGTGGAAATTCATTACATTTAAACTATTTACATACATTTAAGTGCTTCAAAATGACTTAAAAATAATTATTATTTCGCCTGTAGGAGTAGATTTTTTTTAAATATACATGAGACAACCGCTCAGGTATTATCCATTCATTAAGGAACCACAGTAAGCGGGTAAAGACGCGATTAAAAGCTAGTATAATAAAATTTAAACAAATACATATATGTTTGACTAGCGACTCACCCTCGCTTTGCTTCGGGTTCGTCTCTAGACAAAAACAAATCTATCCCACGGGAACCGTAAATTTTTCCGGGATGATATATTATAGCCTTCCTCAGTTAACGGGCTATCTAATACAAAAAGAATTTTTTAAATCGGATTAGTAATTCCTGAGATTAGCGCGTTCAACAAAACAAACAAACACTTCAGTTTTATAATATTAGTATAGATAATAACAAATAATCCGAATCGCATAAACGAAACAGACTCTGTATATCTCTTATAAAGTAATATATGTATGTATGTATATACCACAGACAGACTGACTTTCATTAAGTTTGCATATAAGGAGAATAAATATATTATGAAACAAGTCAAAAAAGATTGCTTTCGTTGGTTTGTGAAAAGAGATTCTTAATGGAAACATATGCAAGCTATTTTGCTTTTTCCACCGTCTTTTATTTTGACTAGACTGTAATCAAATAAGCCAGAGAGTTGTAACTATATTTTAAAATGCGAAAGTTGGGTGGATGTTTGTTACTCAACCACGCCAGAACGGCTGATCGGATCTGGATGAAATTTGGCACAGAGATAGATTATAGTCTGGTATAGCATATAGGTTACTTTTTATCCCGGAAAAAAGTACGGTTACGGGATAGATTTGCTTTTGTTGTTCACTAGCGACGAACCCGAAGCGAAGCGTGGGTCAGTTGCTAGTATTATAATAAAAGCGATTATTTTAGTCATAAGAACCTGTGTTAAATAACTTTATATTTTTTTCTTCTATTTCAAAAGATGTTCTTACTGTACTTTTTCTATTGATATTCAAATTAATGTGTATGATTTTTTAAACACAAAACCATAAACTTAAAAGCGTAAAATCATCACATGTTATATTTTCTCATTAAAACGCTATTATCAATTTATTACATTTTAAAGTAGCCAATGTTTTAAGTTAATGATGTGATTAAGACTCATTTTCTGTGTTATAAACATAATTAATAGTACCTGGGCGACGGAGTTTTTGGATATATGTACAATTTTTTTTAATTTGGCTTAAAAACAGAAAAAAAACTAAAAACTTGAATAAATACAAAATAAATAAATAAACGCAATATCTTTGTATCCGACCGGGATTCGACCGGGATCTTAAATATTTACCAAAGTTTTAAATCAATACAAAAGCTAGAAATTGGTAAAGACTTCCAAGATTTGCTTACATACATATAACTATTAGTAGGTAAAGCTAATAAAGCGTGTCAAAATAATTTTTCAATCTGACTGGCAATTACAAAGATGTGTGAATAAAAAAATATATTCAGTTTTATAATATTATAGCTTTGTAATACTTTCTTAAATTTACGCGAATATTTGACATCTATACATATTATAAAATTCTAACTAAGCCGAATCTGTACATTAAATATTTTTGGGAAAATCTTATTGAAATAGACATTATTATCGATGCAGAGGCCGAATCTATAGTTTTTAGAATTTCTGTCTGTCTGTCTGTCTGTCTGTTACCGCATCACAGAAAAACCACTGGAGGGATTTTGATGAAATTTGGTATGATGATAGCTGGTGATCCGGGTCAACATATAGGATACTTTTTACCGCGGGAAAATATCTAATTTCGGAGAAAAAATACAAAAACTGGTTGGAACAAACCACGATGATACTATCTGTAAACAGTTTAGCAAGGTAACTTACTAAATATGGTAAAAACTATTAAAAGTAGCTTATCTTGAAAATCAAATTATCAATAGCGCTATTTTATCCATTAAAATAGTTATTTTAATTAATATATACTTATGTGTTATTTAGTTACCTATTCGACAATAGATGTCGCCATGTGTTTTTAAAATACGTAGTTTTAATTCCAAAAATATGAATGTACAGATATGACCTTTCTACAATTTTATTAGAATTGCTACTAAATTACCCGTGGCCCCGCCCGTGTTCAAATTTTCAATAAAGCAAATTTTTGGCATTATAAATTAGTAACTACACATATAATCAAATTGTAACGAAGCCGAATCCGTAAATTTAATATTTTTCGAAAAATCTTATTGAAATATTCATTATTAGCGATATAGAGGCCGAATCTATAGTTTTTAGAATGTTTGTCTGTTTGTCTGTATGTGACCACATCACGTCGCATCGCATCACAGAAAAACCACTGGAGGGATTTTGATGAAATTTGGTATGGTGATAGCAGGTTATCCGACTCAACCTATAGGATAGTCTATTATTTCTGAGAAAAAATACAAAAACTGGTTAAAATAAAAGCACGATGGTACTATTTACATTTTAGCAAGGTAACTTATATATGTTAAAACTATTAAAAATAGCTTATCTTAAAAGAAATATCAATAGCGCTATTTTATTCATTAAAATAATTGTTTAAATGAAAATTTATTTATGTGTTATTTAGATATTTCACAATAGATGTCGCCATATGTTTTTAAAATGCGTAGTTTTAATCAAAATAAAAATGTACAGATGTGACCTTTCTATGACTTTATTAGAATTACTAGCATTTCCCGCGGCTCCGCCCGCGTTCAGATGATCAAAAACCAAATTCTTAGGTTTTACACATTAGTATACTCTTACATATACCACTTTCATTGCGCACCGCATGACTGGTAAATAATGGCAGAGATTGACAATGCCACAAAGGTTCCTCCGTTAAATTGAACTTTTTGTTTTAGCAATAACATTTATGTATGTCTATACTTCTGTTTTGTTTGTTTTTTTAGTTTTTCACGATAAACTCTCAAACTACGGAATTAATTTTAATCATTTTTTACTAATAGACAACTATAGATTAATTTAATATATAGCTGATTATTTAAATTACATAATGATAGCTTTTCTTAATTAGCGCTAGTTAGTAATATTTTCCAAAACGATTTTCAAAAAAAAGTGTAATAAGTAAATAATTCTAAGCGAATACATTTTTTTTATTTCATATGGCTCTGCTAATATGATTAAAGTCGTAAGCATTTTATTGTGTCCTTTAAGCCTTTACCTTCCAAGAAAAGGTGTCAAGAAAAAGCGAAAAAGTTGAGGTATAACAGTTCCTAAAATACTTTTTCATAGGTTTTGAGATATGAAATATTTTTAGTTACCCGCTTTGGCAGTTTAACAGCCATAAACTTGTTTTCCATAAAATGTTATAAAATAATATAAATTGAACTTATTTTTACAGTGCAAAAAATGAGTAGGTATTGTGGAAACGTAAATATTATTCGTATTTATTTTAGTGTTAACCATACAAAACACGTAAATAAGAAAAACAACATAGCATTTTGCTATACGAAACCTAAAGTGCGCGAGTTGGATTTACATTTGCCCAATTTTTATATTTTAAGATTAAAAACATTAACATTATTTACTAAACAATAAAAATTTACAAATATTCTCATTTGAAAATTGTTTCGGCCAACAAAATATTACTAATATGTTACTAATTTATAAAGCCAAAAAGTTTGTTTTATTAAAAATTTAAGCACGGGCGGGGCCGCGGGTAATTTAGTAGTAATTATAGTAAAGTCATAGAAAGGTTATATCTGTACATTTTTTTTTGATAAAACTACGTATTTTAAAAACACATGGCGACATCTATTGTCAAATAGCTAAATAACACATAAATAAATTTTCATTAAAATAACTATTTTAATGAATAAAATAGCCCTGTTAATATTTCTTTTAAGATAAGTTTTTTTAATAGTTTTAACATAATATATAAGTAAGTTACCTTGCTAAAATATTTAATAGCATCATCGTGCTTTTACTTTAACCAGTTTTTGTATTTTTTCTCAGAAATGAGATATTTTCCTGCGGTAAAAAGAATCCTATGTGTTGACCCGGATAACCTGCTATTACCATACCAAATTTCATAAAAATCCCTCTAGTGGTTTTTCTGTGATGCGGTCACATACAGACAGACAGAAAAAATTCTAAAAACTATAGATTCGGGCTCTATATCGCTAATAATGAATATGTCAATAAGATTTTCCGGAAAAAATATTGAATTTAGGGGTTTGGCTTAGTTACAATTTTATTGTATGTATAGTTACTAATTTATGAAGCGAAAAAGTTTGCTTTACTGATAATTTAAACACGGGCGGAGCCGCGGGTGATTTAGTAGTAATTCTAATAAAATCGAAAAAAGGTCATATATGTATATTAATTTTTTGGGATTAAAACTATGTATTTTAAAAACACATGGCGACATCTATTGTCGAATATCTAAATAACACATAAATAAATATTAATTAAAATAACTATTTTAATGGATAAAATAGCGCTTTTGATAATTTGATTTTCAAGATATGCTGTTTTTATAGTTTTTACCATATTTTGGAAGTTACCTTGCTAAACTGTTTACAAATAGTATCGTCGTGGTTTTGTTCCTACCAGTTTTTGTATTGTTTTTCAGAAATGAGATATTTTCTCGCGGTAAAAAGTATCCTATATGTTGACCCGGATAACCAGCTATCATCATACCAAATTTCATCAAAATCCCTCCAGTGATTTTTCTGTGATGCGGTAACAGACAGACAGACAGACAGACAGACAGACAGACAAAAATTCTAAAAATTATAGATTCGGCCTCTGCATCGATAATAATGTCTATTTCAATAAGATTTTCCAAAAAATATTTAATGTACAGATTCGGCTTAGTTACAATTTTATAATATGTATAGATTACTTGTTATTACTCATTTATAAAATCAAAAGTTTGCTTTATTGATAATTTCAACACGGGCGGGGCCGCGGGTAATTTAGTAGTAGGTAATTCTTCATACATTCATACATTCATTTTTTTGGACTTAAAACTACGTATTTTAAAAACACATGGCGACATCTATTGTCGAGTATCTAAATACACATAAATAAATATTAATTAATATAATTATTTTAATGAATAAAATAGCGCTATTGATAATTTGATTTTCAAGATAAGCTTTTTTAATAGTTTTTACCATATTTAGTAAATAACCTTGCTAAACTATTTATAAATAGTATCATCATGGTTTTATTCCAACCAGTTTTTGCGTTTTTTCTCAGAAATTAGATATTTTTCCGCGGTAAAAAGTATCCTATATGTTGACCCGGATAAGCAGCTATCATCATACCAAATTTTATCTAAATCCCTCCAGTGGTTTTTCTGTGATGCGGTAACAGACAGACAGACAGACAGACAGACAGACAGACAGACAGACAGACAGACAAAAATTCTAAAAACTATAGATTCGGCCTCTGTATCGATAATAATGTCTATTTCAATAAGATTTTCCAAAAAATATTTAATGTACAGATTCGGCTTAGTTAGAATTTTATAATATGTATAGACTACTAAATTATCCGCGGCCCCGCCCGTGTTCAAATTTTCAATAAAATAAAGACAAACAAGCTTTATAAAATAGTAACATATTAGTAATATTTTGTTGGTCGAAACAATTTTCAAATGAAAATATTTGTAAGTTTTTATTTTTTTAGTAAATAATGTTAATATTTTTTAATCTTTTAATCTAAAAATTGGGCAACTCCAACTCGCTCATTATAGGTTTCGTATAGCAAAATACTGTGTTGTTTTTCTTACTTACGTGTTTTGTTAGGTTAACACTAAAATAAATACAAATAACATTTACGTTTCCACAATATCGACTCTTTTTATCAACCGTAAAAATAAGTTCGATTCATAATTTTTTATAACATTTTATGGAAAACAAGGTTATGGCTGTTAAATTGACAAAGCGGGTAACTAAAAATATTCCATATCTCAAAAACTATGAAAAAGTATTTTAGGAACTGTTATATCTCAACTTTTTTAGTTCTTTTGTTTGGACATCATTTCTTGGAAGATAAAGGCTTAAAGGACACAATAAAATGCTTACGGCTTTAATCATATTAACCGAGCCATATGAAATAATAAAAAGTATTTGCTTAGAATTATTTACTTATTACACTTTCTTTTATAATCGTTTTGGAAAATATTACTAACCAGCGCTAACCAATCCCTGTTTCGCGACAAATTAACATTAAGAAAAGTTACCATTAAGTAATTTATATAATCAGCTAAATATTAAATTAATCAATAGCCGTCTATTAGAAAAAATATTAAAATTAATTCCGTAGTTTGAGAGCTTATCGCCCAATACCAAACAAACAAACAAACAAAACAGAAGTATAGACGTACATAAATGTTATTGCTAAAACAAAAAGTGCAATATTACTAAATCAACTATGAGATTAACGGAGGAACTTTTGTGGCTTTTTCAATCACTGCCATTATTTACCAATCATACAGTACGCAATGAAAGTGGTGTATATAAAAATATACTAATGTGTAAAACCTAGAATTTAATTTTTGATCATCTAAACGCGGGCGGAGCCGCGGGCAATGCTAGTTTTAAATAAAACTATCTTTTCGGATCAATACGCGGATTTATTTTGATTTTTGGTTCCTGACGTTTCGAATGTTTTACAGCAATCATGGTCACGGGAGAGACTAAGGTGCTAGACATCTCAAAGGCGTTATATACTTGTTACAGATAGTGCTTACCCACAATTTACATAAATGATTTTAAAAATTCAAAAATGACACGAGAGTACCTTACAATATTTGTTGATTTTAATTTCTAAACATATTTAAAAAACTTTAAGAAATATTATAATTAAATATCATTTATTTAATTCTAGCTGTTATTATTATAAATTTTACAATTTAAAAAAAACTTTAATAATTAATAATATAATATTATTTAGTGTTGCTATTACTATAATATGTATAACTACAAAAAAAAATCAAAAATATTGATTATTGTTTAATATGTAATTTGAGAAATTAAATTATTAATTTAGATTGCTATTATAATTTTAAGTTAAAATATTAAGCAATACTATTGCTATCTTTACAGATGAAATATATATTAAGTTGAATAACTGTTATTGCGATCCACACAGTATGAACCAACTACATCTACAGGTCTGTTATCTTTGTCTTTGTTGTTAGATTTTATTATGTTTATTACAGGATCCCACGATGATGGTAGTACCCAGCCATCTTCCCTATTGAAGTTTTGATTTTTTTTTAATTTCAATAGCTTCGCAAATCATCCTGGGGCGATAACGGCTCTCTTTCGCAAGTATTTGTGGATTATCAAAGCGAATGTAGTGGCTTGGGCGATCCTGGCTATGTTTACAGACCGCAGATGTTGTATTCTGACGGTGTTTCACATCAGCTATGTGTTCTTTGATCCGAGTTCTAATGGATGGATCTCTTTGTTTGTACGATGTAGGAGAGCCCAATTTCACAATCAAGCTTATATACCCCGGCATCTAGGATTATTGCTTTATAGTATACTCGACTCACCCTCACTCCGTGCGGGTTCGTCCTTTATACGTTTTAACAGTTTAGATTTAGTATAGATTTCTCAGAGATGACATACTTTCCTGCAGTAAAAATTATCCTATATGTTGACCCGGATAACCAGCTATTATAATACCAAATTTCATCAAAATCTGTTCAGTGGTTTTTTCGTGATGCGTTCCCAGACAGACAAAAATTCTAAAATTTATAGATTCGGCCTCTGTATCGATAATAATGACTATTTCAATAAGATTTTCCAAAAAATATTCAATGTACAGATTCCACTCAGAAGTTTATTATTTGTATAGATACATATGTATACACAAATATATTTACTTTCATATACCATTTGCTTATTTATCCTTAATAATACATTCGGTAATAAGATTTCGCGTCACGTCTTCATGCAATATTCTTGTATCGAAAAAGGGCTTGAAACCCAATATTAGAAACTATTTTCACATCACACAAAATCCTAACGACAGTTTTTTATCCAGCATTTTTTATGTTATGTTCTAAGCTTTAATAAAAAAAAATCAATTGGAGAGCTTTTTATCCTTCATTTCTTACTATTTAAGGTAAACTTTTGATATTAGATTAAAATGAAAAAAAAAAAGATTCCGACGAATTGAGAACCTCCTCCTTTTTGGAAGTCGGTTAAAAAAAAAACAACTTAGACTCACTAAAGTATAGTGTATGTAGTGAAATAAGGGCTTAGTATAAACATCTCACTTTAAAATTATATCTAAAACTATAGTACAAAAATACAATACTATTAATATTTCCCAATTTTGCTAAGGAGTATCCTTATGTAACAAATTAATATAATAAAAATACAACAACTATTTACTGCAACGGTAAAACAAGCCTTTTTTTATTGTTGGGAAATGCATTTACGTACATATATCACCTGCATACATATAGGTGGTTATGTGGGACCACATAGAAAAGCCAGAACTACCCACTCAAACCCAAGAAAACCTTTCTGGTCATAATGGGTCATCGCAAGATCACTTACGCACTCAACCATGACACTCCGATGGCTGCCTTCCGGGGCAGACCACCACCCAGTCACGATTCACTCTGCTATCAGAGAAGTACCAGGAGGAACACCGGTAAAACAAGCCTAGCATAAGTACGTTACTTTCCAGCTTACATAATATATTTCCTAATCTATAGGTATAATAAAACAGTAACTTAGCAAAATCGATGTGCACGTTTCACGCAAAAAGTACTGAATAGATTTTACCTAAATTTTGTGTATGAACTTATTACTCGGGTCAACATTTAGTATACCTTTTACTAAAGTAAAATCTTTCATTCCCACGGGAATACATAATAAGTGTTTCTATCAAGTCGTTTTTAGAAATTTACACGTCTAACGCTGGCTAAACCAGATATACATCGAAACAATGTAACAGAAAATTGTAGGTCTAAATAAAGCCTACAGAAAAATTTTCAATAGCATAAGTCTTTCTCAACAACTATTCATATCTATTTAAAACATACTCAGGGACTAACACCCACTACCTATCATATATTGGTACTATATCAGTAACCTTTTGGAGCGGGTTATCGACGGAAAATATTTTTTATTCAATGCTCTTACAAATATTAAAATAAATTATGATTAATTAATATAATACAAATAAACAGATTAAACAGGTATATTTATATAAAATAGTAAAGAGGTGAAGCTTTTTTAATTGACATTTTTAGCACTCTTAATATACCTAGTATGTAATCCCATAAATATTATATATTCGAAAGTTTGGATGGATGTTTGTTACTCAATTACACCGGAACGGTTTAACGGATTGATTACTTTTTATCCCAAAAAATGTACGATTCCCGTGGAATAGATTGTTTTTGTTTTTCACTAGGGACGAACCTGAAGGAAGCAAGGGTGAGTAGCTAGTATAAAATATTATATAATCTAAAAAAATCAAAAGGGCAGTTTTTATAATTTGTACTTACCTATAAATGAATACTGAAAGTATAGCCAGTATGACGACGACGGAACTTAACACGATACTCAGAATGGCGTAGACAGGTAAAGCTGGAACAAAAAAGTTCTATTAATAAAAGTGAATTTACTGTTTTACTAAAATCGTACACTGACTTCACAAATCTATATACATATAAACACGCAAAGACAAAACAGTTCAGTACTATTTACTCGTCTGTTTGTTAACCGAATTTCTTTTTCATGTTATCATTAAAAAAAATATGTTTTTTTTTTTGTATATAGATAGGTAAATTTTATCCATATATTATACGAGCGACTCACCCTCGCTTCGCTCGGGTTCGTCCCTAGGTTGTTTTACCCATACAAACTTTCATCCCCATTTATACCTTCTTAACGGATGATTTCCGGGATAAAAAGTATCCTATGTCCTTCCAAGGGTTTCAAACTATCTTCTTACCACATTTTATTTAAATCGGTTCAGTAGATCCAGAGATTACCCCCTACAACCTTACAAACTCACAAACTTTACCTCTTTATACGAGTAATATTAGTATAGAATTACTTCTTTTCAATAATGATTATGGATTACTCGTTCCACCCTTGAGGGTAATTTACTTAAAATTTACATTGGAAATAATAAAAATCGTATCATAATTAACGAAGACCTCTACCTACATAATATACATTATACATGAAACAGAAAACATTATACATAACATGCAATTAATTGAGTGAAGTCTTTTTTTTAAGTTAATCAAATAATCCTTCTAAGACAATGTTCTTGTATCATTTCTGTTTTTATATCTTGTTCATTCAAATTTTCAAGTTAAAATATAAGATATCGTATATATTATCATGGCGCCGTTGAATCTACATATTATGACTAGCGACTCACCCTCACTCCGCTCGATTTCATCCCTAATTAAGTTTTAGCGTTTAGCTCAGAGATGAGATATTTTCTCGCAGTAAAATCTATCCTATATATTGACCCGGATAACCAGCTACCATCATACCAAATTTCATCAAAATCTATCCAATGGTTTTTCCGTGATGCGGTAACAGACAGACAGACAGGCAAAAATTCTTAAAGCTATAGATTCGGCCTCTTTATCGATAATAAAGTCTATTTCGATAAGATTTTGTAAAAAATATTTAATATACAGATTCGACTCACTTAGAATTCCTATATGTATAGATAATTTATTTTATGCTAATATGGTTTACTTCATTATATCTAGCAAAGTAAAAAACTGAATATGTACAATAATTTAGGTAGATTTTTTATCTTCTTTAATAACCATATTAAATTGGAACTGGGTAACATAATCTTATTAAATGAGCAATTCTTGTACATATTTTGTATATATATAAAGTTTTGCTTTTTAAGTATATCTGTAGTAGTCTTTTTCTGAAAAAAAAAAACTAATTTTTTCACAAACAAAAGAAAAATATTTTTTATACGTCGAGCGAAGTTTGGTCACCCAGACACTTCAATTTTATTTATCTTTACAGATAAATAAAATTGAAGTGTCTGTTTGTAATATCAAAATAACAGCTTTTTACTGAATACTCGTATATATGAAATTATATACGGTACTTAGAAGAAAAACACAATTATAGAAATTTTTGTCTCCTTGTCTGTTTGTTCTGGCTAATGTCTGAATCGGCTGGACTGATTTTGACGGGACTTTCACTGGCAGATAGCTAATGTTATAAGGATTAACTTAAGATAGTTTTAATTCTATAAAAAGAATAATGGTTCCGCTCAAAAATTAAAAGGTGCCTAGGGACGTCGAGTGTCACTAGTCTATACATATAATAAAACTGTAGAGGTCGAATGCTAAAAACTGAGTCAGGGGGATGTAAGAAGAGAAATAGTACGAATCCAGATTTTTTTTGTTTCTCTATCTGTTTGTCTGTTTGTACGGGTTAATCTCTGAAACTGTTAGACCGATTTAAATGAAATTTTGCATGGTGATATCTTATATCTCCGGTCAACATTTTAGATATTTTCAATCCCAAAAAATTAAAGAGTTCCTGTAGGATAGTTAAAAAACTATAGTAACTTATACAGCTTAATACGCAACAACTTATGTAGGTACCTAATTTAGTAAAATTTGGCATGCTGATACTTTATTCCGGAAAAATGTATGGTTCCCGTGGGATAGATTTGTTTCTGTTTTAGTAATATATAAAAGCATAATACCACTTACTGATTAGTCACGAAATTTCAGAAAGTATCAGTACTATAAACTTAGTAGATGCTGAGAAAAGATATTTGGAAATTTAACCCTTAAAGGGATAAAAAAGAGCTTTTAACGTTTATATGAAAATCTTTTATTTTTAAACTGCGCGGGCAGAGCCGCGGGCAAAATATTATGCTTATTATTTGTATATAATTATCTAATAACATGATTCTCTTGAATAAGTGGATAGTGAAGCTCTTCTATGGTCGGTTGCATTTATTTTAAAACTAAATAACTCTTAAAATACTAAATAATTTTTGCTGAATTTTATAATATGTCTTACACTTGTTGACGAGGGTCTAAGATGAATCCAGAAGATGGATAAGCATGTTTTTATATTTTGAGTGACGGTTAATATATTTTTCGACATTCATAAAGCCACTCTGTCTATGATTCGGAAATACTTTTTGATATGAGAGTAAGCCGGAAAAGGATTTGTACCTATCAGAACACTAATAACCTTTAGATACATAAAGATTTAAAAAAATATCTCGTAGCAATTAGGAACTATTTTAATTTGATACTTTGATTTTGATTAGATTATGTTAGCTTGAAGTTTGAGAACGATTTAATTATTGATACTTAGTAATGCTTATTGCTCAAGTTGTATTATAGTATGTAGTAGTATGTATGTTATAGCGTATAAGCGTATTATTATGCTTGACAGTCGGGAACTTGTAAGTATCGGGAACTGGTAAAAGTAAGTGAAAAACATTGTAAATATCCCGTTTTACGAGGGTGCGTTTTTAAATTCGCGGACTGGGTAGGTAGGTCATTAGTGAGGGTACATACTCGAGTCATTATGAATTAAGCAACTCATTATTAGTATAAATACCAAGTTTCATCGTAATTAGGTTATTACTCTTTGAACTATCGTCGATCAAACAAGTCAATCGGGAACAAATTGTGAAATATGGAAAAGATCGAGTACCGCGCTGTTATAAAGTTCCTTGCCAAGCCAGGAAAATCAGTTCAAATCATACAGAAAGAGATGTCATCCTTTTACGGGGACTCTTGCCCAGGTAAAACAATGGTTTATAAGTGGCATACCCTCTTTAAGCAAGGCAGGGATTCACTTGAAGACGACCCACGGCCAGGCCGGCCGATCGACAGTTTTTGAGACTCAGAAAGGATCCTATTGATTGATTATAAAGATAACGGTGTCTCCATAACCAGAGAATACTATGTTTCAATCGTAGAGCAGTGTAAAGGAAGCAGTCAAAGAAAAAAGAAGGGGATAATTGACCAAAGTTGTCCTCCATCTGCATGACAACACGCCTGTTCACAAAAGCCGTGTTGTGATGCTGCCCTGCAGAAGGTGGGTTTCGAAATTTTGGCTCACCCACTAGCTCCTAGCGATTATTACCTATTCCCAAACTTGAAAAAAAGTCTTCGTGGGAAGAAATTTTCAAGCGATGAAGAAGTGAAGGATGCAGTTTCGGCGTATTTTTCAAACAATTACAAAACATTTTTTTTCGAAGGTATACGTAAGTTAATTGAAAGATCGGAAAAATGTACGAATATAAGAGTAGCAGGTAATTAATTATATATTATACAAATACTTTTTTGTATCTTTTAGGCGTACCATAATATATGTGGGTAGTACCCACGCTCCTAACTAAACGTATCAACCAACTAAAGCATTCCTAAGGAGGGTTTATGTCAGGCAGGTGGCCGGTCGTAAAACTTTTGCCAAATCCTATCAGCAGTATGGAAGATGGACTGCGCCGACCCCAATTGGTTGGGAAATGGGCAGGGAGATGATCACTCTTAACTAACCATGTAATCAAATTTCAGTTAATTGAAACCTACTTCTAATAGCCATATCTACTCGAAACTTTGTATGTGAAATAGGGATGATAATACTAGTATTTTTATTAGTATTTGATACTTGGATAATTTTATGCTGGAGTTAACAGCTGAATAGAAAAAATCTTCAGGGTACTTGTATGACTTTCGATAATAATTGATCGATGACGTCACGTTTGGCTCAATTTATAGTGATCCTACTTGTTGTGCCAGCGGTCGCGGGTTAGAGTCCCGCTGGGGGCATTCATTTGTGTGATAAACACGAATGTTTGTACTCCAGTTATGGCTATTTATATTTATAATACGTATGTATTTAAAATTATAAATGTGTAGTGAGTCAACTATTTGGTATTCATAACACAAGCCTCGTAACTTACCATGGAAGTAGATGGTGCTGTGTGTTAATGTCCCAACATATTTATTTATTATATATTAATAGGTTTTAATTGATTCCTTTGACTAATCTCATATAGTACAGATAGCCAAAAGTGGTTATTACCAAATCAAATAATTTTATTACCCGAATAACCCTTTTGTTTAGTATAACATCAAAGTAGAAGTGATTATTTTATCACCCACACTTTTAAATAATCATGTATTCAAATTTCAGTCAATTGAAAGCTCCTTCTAATTGCCATATCTATTTGTAACTTTGTAAATGTGAAATAGGGATGATAATACTAGAATTTTTATTAGTATTTGATACTATCGAGATAATTTCATGCTGGAATTTACAACTGGATAATAATGATCTTCAAGCAACTTGTATAAATTTCGAGATTAGGAACATTTGACTCGTTTTGACTAGTCTCATATATAAAAAGCAATTTAAAGTGTTTTTTTACTAAATTTAATAATTTTAATATCCCAGAAACATCTTTATTTATCATGACATAATAATACAAGCGATTATCATTTCTATAGAAATGTTGTATTCCAAGCATTCGTAGTAATAATATCAGTGTATGTCTACGAATGGAATGTTTGATGGAATATATTTCTGACATAGAGCATATGTTAGATTAACACAAATGATATTTATTATCCTGGTATACGTAAATGTTTAAAAGCACGGGGTGGTTTTGGGGATGTACTTTCAGACTAAAAGCTTTTTAGTAGAGTTCTCAAGTATTAAAAAGTGCCAACATATTAAATGTAAAAGATCAATCACATTATTATATGGTTTGGTGCTTCGCTTACTATGAAGATTAAAGAATATTTTTGTTTGGAATAAAATTGATTTTATCTAAATTAATATGTAATGTAAATAGCATTATTAGTTTTTTTTTATAAATTTAGTTCTAATGGATGGCGATGCCCAAGAACATTGGAAGATAAGAAAAATGTATGTATAATGCGTGCAAACCAGCGAAAAGTAACTTGTATTTTTATATTTATATACTTGTAGTTTTATATTTGTATAATAAGAGCCAAATGAATACGCATCATTGGACTATTTAATATAAAGTCAGATTTCCAAAATAATGAAACATTTTTTTTATCTCACTATCAATCATCGTTATTTGCAAAAATACAGCAAAATATTACTTAAAAAACATTATGGTAACGATTATACCTATGTAATTTTAGTGTTATTAGAAGAAATTCCTTTTCAGAAGAAACCCAAATAAAAAGCTTCATCAATAAGATTTACGTTATTTGTTTTAACCCGCAAAGAATCTCTTAACAACTTTAGGAGCATACCTCAAGACCCGAGATAATTATCTTCAGCCGCAAAAAAAATATAAGCCTAAAATAGTAAAAATAGAATAAAATGTCTGACCGTTATGTATGTTAGTTAGGTTTAATAAAAATGACTAAATATGCCATCCGAAAAAAATACTGCTTTAAACTAACATTTTAATTATTGTTCTAATATATAAATATAAGAGTTTAGTTTTGTTTAAGAGTTTATTGTTCTAATATATAAATAAATATAATTTAAGACAAAAGAAGTTAGTACCCTTTTTTCCTCTGTTTATCTACCGATTTTCTTTTTAGGGTTCATCATCACGAGAAAACTACTGGACAGATTTTAATGAAATTTGGTATGGTAGCAGCTGGTTATCCGGGTCAACATGTATGATACTTTTTACTGCGGGAAAATGTCTCATCTTTGAGAAATCTATACTAAACCTTAAAACGTAACGTAATGTAACGTAGTCGCTAGTATAAAATAATTGTGGATTTATAAAAAAATTATAATATTGGTGAGGCCCATCAGAATGATCGACGTAAGATAGGTAACGCCAGAATTGTACGGGATAGTTTGTAAATTAATAGTATAGTATGCATCTCTAAATCATCAATCTTATTACAATAACTTCGTTGAGTTGTTGCGTGTACACCCATGAAGGTTTCTGATATAATTTTATCAATATATGTATGTACATTGGATACAATACGTATACCTTATCAGTCATTTATGTATAGAATGATTATGTGTACGTATGATTTTTCCGATTACCCTATTCTAGAAACCTATACACTGTTGTCAAATTCTCAGGAAATTCTCTATTTTTAGACCAAAGTTTTTTTTAAAAGTGAGACGTTCGTGATAGTTTTTTAAAGCCTAGAGGGGAAGAATTAAAAAATAAACATGTATTTACATATATACTTATAGTTATTATCTTCATATTTTCATATTTCGTAGTTTCATAATAAAATTTTTATTTATTGTATTATCGACATTACTATATAATAAGATCAACATTGTTTAATTTGCTCTGTGTGCACACTTCTTTAAGTAAAGAACGTGATGCGTCCGCAGTAAAAAAGATTAGTTATTCGAAAGGCGCTCGCGTCTTTAATTTACGCTTGAACGACGTCAAGTTTTTATTATGTGGCACCATAATTCAAATTTCTAACCTAGAAAGATGTATTTTTTGATCATATTGGCATGTCCTAATAGGATAAGTCTTTAAATAAAAATAGAGTAAAGAGGTAGTTACCTATTTGTTTTATATATACTACATATTTATCTACTTGCTTTTGTACCTGTAATTTAGCATGTTTTTTTACTTACTTTATATAAAAGACATGGTTTTTTTGATAACACTAAAGTCGTCAATAACTACTAAGCAAAAAAAAATCGGTTGACAAACAAAGTAGATATATTCGATTGTCACTGCCTATACAGATAAAAGGCGCTAGTTCGATTTTCGTAAAACTAACTTTTTTTACAATACTACACTTGGTCCCTTAAAATCTGTAGTAACGACACTCAATAAATAAATAAATATGTTAGGACATTAACATTAACACACAGCACCATCTAGTTCCATGGTAAGCTACGAGGCTTTTGTTATGGATACCAGATAGTTGATACACTACGCATATATAAATGTAAATACATACATATTATAAATATAAACACCCATGACTGGAGTAAACATTCGTGCTCATCACACAAATGAATGCCCAAAGCGGGACTCAAACCCGCGATATCTATAACATGTATTTAACTTTTCCAAACATACCTCAGATTATTAAAAAAAAAGCTTTACCTCATTTTAACATACTTATAGACGTCGAATCTCAAGCTATTGATTTTTCAGTTTTTTTTTTTACTTTTTATGTAAAAATCGCATATAGAACAAATCCTTTCTTCTTCTTAGTTGAAAGAGAAAAAAATAAGGTAACTTAAATAAGCATGTTCCAACAATTTGTAGTAACCCCAATAAACATAAGTACCACATAATGAGCACTCCAGTAAAGGGACAAGCCGTCCGAGTCTCAGTCACGTTCGAGGGCGGTAGAGCGAAATGTGTAAAATACGTAAATTCTCAGTCTACCAACAAAGAGGTTTATGTATTTCTATATATTGGTGGCTATGTGTACATATTTACTTCAGTTCTAAACACCTTTTTTCGTAGCCAAGTATTTTGTTATATAGACATCTGTTAGAAACAATATTGTAACTTAGTATTGTAGAAGTTTTTAATGTAATATATTTAAATAAGCAATTCTTGTATATTTATATATTTTTTTATTTATACTGGCGATCTCGAAAACGGTTCTAACGATTTCGCTGAAATTTGGTATGGGGGGGCTCTCGGGGGCGAAAAATCTATCTAGATTAGTTTTACGTCTGGGAAAATGCGTGTTTTTGAGTTTTCATGCGGTTTTCTTTCGTATTATGCCACGCAAAATGTGGTCGCTAATTTCTTATGTTCTGGTTTAATCATCGTGGTCAAGCGACCAAGGCGCAAGATTGACAATGACAGATATCCAGTTGGATACAAAGATTTACTTTTTTTTTTATTTATTCAAGTTTTTAGTGTTTTTTATCTAAAAAATATGATATAACAAAAAAAACTCCGAGAGAAGCTCGGTCGCCCAGGTACTTTGAACTTATATGAGAAAATTAATGTTCATGTTTAAATATCTTAACACTGAGTTACAACGTTATTTGTGGTAAGTGGCGATTTATAGTAATAAATTATATGGGATTTTTGTTTGTCTGTATGTAAATCTTCTTTTATACAATAACTGTTTGATGTGGTTTTTGTGTATAAATAGTTTATGGATTGGAAAGTGGTATAGGTTGCTTTTTAATGAGTGAGTGTCATCATGTAAAATATAAATGAATTAATGAATTAATATGTACTTTTAAATTATAATTATGCCTATTACCACTTCAAAATGACTTTGAAAATGTTCTTCCTTAGAGCTTTTAAAACTTGAAATTTATATGGAACTCTTGAGATCTAAACAGTTATTTAAAAACGAATTCTAAAAATCGATTCACATATTATTATACACAAAAATATAAAGCCGAATTGCTTATCTGTTAGAATACAATATTTAATACGTATGTATACCCAATATGTTTGAACAATAAGGTTTATTTATACTTTATCAAAGTTATCACAGACAATGTACATCTGATACGGTTGTGCTGAAAGCACCCATTATAATACACTACGTACGGGTATACGTATATATATGCAAGTATACGTATATGTATCTTATTGGCTAAGTGCTATGAATAGGGACAGAAAGATATGAAAAATACACAAAGTAACCTTTTAATGCGATAAATATAGAAACTAATATTCAATAGTATAAAAACAGGCCAAGTGCGAGTCGGACTCGCGCACGAAGGGTTCCATACCATTATCTATAAAAATGGAAAAAAAATCATGTCTGTTGTACGGGAGCCACCCTAAAATATTTGTTTTATTTTAATGTAATAATTTATTTTTAAAGTGAATATATAACTAAATATTCTGTGAATATTTCAAGCGTCTACCTGTTGCCGTTATCAATATCGAGGAAAAACGAGCAAAAAAATCACGTTTGTTGTATGGGAGCCTTTATATATTTGTTTTATTCTGTTTTTCAGTATTTGTTGTTATAGCGGCATCTGTGAAAATTTCAACTGTCTAACTATCACGGTTCATGAGATATTGCCTGGTGACAGACGGACGGACAGCGAAGTCTTAATAATAGGGTCCCGTTTTATGCTTTGGGTATGGAACCCTAAAAAACATATACAGCATTAGAAAACTTTATCAAAATACTTGAGTAGATTGAATACAAGGGGTTTTTTTTTAAATACTGAATTTTATTCGTATTTGTATCTAAGGATTTAATTTCTAAGAACGAAAGTATTCTTTAAAATTGGAACATTTCGTCTTTTATATGAGACTAAGGAGTGCCTTTTAATATAAGTACTGAAAATGAGCCATCACTGATGTTAAAAGTTTTAGGTACTCACTTTAAATCTTAAAAATGTTAATATATTCTAGTATTTAGTTAACTTTATAACTTTTCTTCTTATTTTATTTTATTTTTACGCTGTTTTTAAGTAACGTTATTTTAAAGAAGTAATAAGTAAAATACAAAATTGAGTTAAAGAAGATACGTTGAGTAGTTTTTGAATTGTAGGATATCACTACTATATGTAGTGTAAAACAAAGTCTCTTCCCTCTGTCTGTCCCTATATAGCTTAGATCTTTAAAACTACGCAACGGATTTTGATGCGGTTTTTTTTAATAGATAGAGTGATTAAAGAGGAAGATTTATATGTATAATACCTGCATAATATAGTAGAGATACACTAATAATTTTAGAGGTTTCTAATGTGAAGCCGTAAATAAACATTTTTTTTGCGCTTACATTGCAAACGCTGTACGCAACAAAATAATGTACTACAGTATTGTACACCTTAAAAAGGTCTACAAAAAAATCTGCGATGGCATAATATGTCTATCTCTTAAAGATAATATACTATATCCAAGCTAGTTTCTTATATAGTTTACGCGTTCGGTCGCGAAGTTACCTTAGTTTCTCATAGTGATACTGTGAAACACAAACTTATTTATTCCATCAGTAAAATGCAATCGCAAATGGATCCATCTATAATAATATGCTATGTACTCTAAGGTATGTTAAAACCAAACAAATTTTGTGTCATACTACGGAACCCTTAGTTTGCGAGTCGATTTCACACTTATCCGATTCTTTTCATTTTAAAAAATCTTAAAAATGTTTGCAATTGAAATTCCAATTTTTTCGTTGCATTTCAGTATACAGACTAGATTACAATCAAAATGTAAGTCATATCATATAATACGATGACAAAAATTATATATTATTTTTATTTTACATCTGCCTTTTATTTTGTCAGCTACAGTAATCTATACATATAATATATTGATAATAAAATTCTAACAGAATCGAATCTGTTCATTAAATATTTATTTGGTAAATCTTTTTCAAATAGTCATTATTATCGAGGCAGAGGACGATAGTTTTTACGATTTTTGTCTCTCTGTCTTCTTCTTGGAACGTATCACGAGAAAATCACTAAATTTTGATGAAATTTGGAATGATGATAGCTGGTTACTCGGGTCAACATATAGGATACTTTTTACTGCGGGAAAATATCTCATCTCTGAGAAATCTATACGATAAAACGTACCTAGAGACGAACCAGAGGGAAACCAAGGTGATTCGCTAGTATCATATAATATGATGAAAAATCAAACCAAATCAAAATTCAAATAGATAATCAAATAGACTTTTAAAAGCTCTCTTGAATCGTATTTTTTTTATTTTTTTTATTTTAATTAAATGTCAATATATAACTCCATGAGGAATCTACCACAAAATAACAACACAAGACGAAGATCTATGTTATTTTGCCACCTACAGTAATTCTAATATATATTTTACTAAACAATTCAGGCCATATGAGAAATAAAACACGAAATAAAACCTGAACATTTACTAAGGAAATACGAGAATATCTTCGAATCTACGCATACAGCGGCTCAATGTTAAGTGAGAGACATAAAGAGGGCAGGAAGAAATAAATGCTTTATTGTTACGTATATTTTTGCGTTATGGCTTACGGTATTTAAAGGTCACGTTTTAAAAAAAAATATTGTAGTTCATAACTGAAGAGGAATTTTAATAAGAACTGATGCTATTTGATCGGAATCTTTAATATAAAAATTATGTTTTTCGATACATTTACACTAAACGTAAGATCAATCTGACGACACGTTTGGCTCAGTTTGTTGTGACCCTATTAGCTGTGCCAGCGGTCGGGGGTTCGAATGCCGCTGGGGGATTCATTTGTGTGATAAGCACGAATGTTTGTACTCCAGTCATGAGTGTTCATATTTATATGTATGTATTTAAGGTTATATATCTATAGTATGTCAACTATCTGGTATTCATAACACAAGCCTCGTAGCTTACCATGGAACTAGATGGTGCTGTGTTAATGTCCCAACATATTTGTTTTATTTATTTACGGACTAAAATTCGTTGAAGCGAAATAAATAAGTTTAAGCTCTATGGTTTTGCTAGTGGCCACTTAAGAGTTCCTCCATCCATCTTCTGTCTTTATCATTAAATAAGTTGGATGGAATCAGATCTTTGTATTATCTTCAAGCTTATTCTTCTAATAATAGCGTGATTGACCCAAATCGATTAATCGTACCAAAAACTTAAAACTATATAAGACGAGATATGCAATCCAAATATTTTAAACTTTCTATATATTTAAATTGTACTCACAGTTATCAGGACAGAGCGATCCGTCGAAGCCGCACTTAGGGGTATCCGGTGGGGGGGTAATCCTACCCCCCGCCCAATGTATTGGGCGGTTCTCGACAAACTGCAAGGACGAGTTCGCTGCCACGTAAGTCGCAACTACCTGGAAGATATGTTTAGCTGTAAAAATTGAATTTTAGTAATATTTCTCAGTACCTATTTTAGCTATGTTTTTATAGCTCTTTACTAAAAACAGTGTATTATTTGAACGTTATATAATATATATAAATTAAACAAACAGATTTATTTATACTTCAATCAAAATATTGCATTCATTTATTACTGTTGTCATTATATAAGTAATATATTTTAATAGTACTCGTATTACTATTACAAAGCAGAAATTCAAAATCATATACTATATATAAAATTTTTACAATATATATTTTTCATGTAGGTTTTATCTCCGTCTATATTCTGATATCAGATATGTATGTATATTATTAGAGAACGACAATACCAATTTGTATATTATAAATATTAGCTAAGTATTTTCTTGGATATTAATCGTAAAATGAACATTCTTGTTTTACCTACATATATTAAGCGGAGAAGACCTTTGTGGTAATTAAACTAAAAATAGTACGAAGTCGGTAGCGCGTGTAAATAAAATTACATACATTAAATACATATTAAGTGAAAGAGATTGTTTTTATTTGTTTGGAAGCGTTAACTTTTAAAAATTTCTGCTAAAATTGATAAAATATTTTTCCATCTCATAGCCTATTTAGTTGGGAAAATTAGAAGTTATTTAAGCACCAGCAAAGATTTTAAATTCTATTTAAAGTACTTATAATTAGTGACAATGATTTGGCTCCTTGCGCTGACCAACTTAAAAACCTTTGGAAAACTAGCTAATTCTATTTTCTTCTTTTCCCTGCCATTTCCCGAGTTACTTAGGATCAGTGCAGTAAGTTTACCTCTTCCAATCTCCCCTATTACTCGTCATCTCATCATTCACCCCTGTCTCTTTCAAGTCCTGTCTTACACAATCTGTCCATCTTTTCTTTGGTCTTCCTCTACCTCTCTATCCATCTACATTCATTCTTGAATCACTCTTCTCGTCACATGCGTTTCATCCCTAGTGTTCACATGTCCATACTAGCTAATTCTATGAAATACCTATATTCTTCTAGATTTTTTCACGATGCTTTTCTTCACGATATTAGAAAGTGACAATAATGTCTAAAAATAATATACCTTCGTGACACTCTAAGATGCAATACACCGAGTATAAAATCTCTTTTTTCTTTTTTTTTTAAAAAGCGTAGTCCCTTTAAGCTATTTTTTATAATATGATAAGCAAAGCGGAACGATTACATAAAAGAAGACTGCTATTAAAAAAAAACAATTTATTATTTGGCTAATTTTAAACTTTAGTAGTCTCACTACGCGATATAGATTTCGCATTTAATTAATAATTTCTTTATGAATATGATTAAAGCTAGGTAAAATAAATGCCACATGGTATCAACAAAAGATGGCTGATGACAAAACTAGAATATTGTGAATTGTGATATTCCAACTAGTTGTGTCAAGTCAAGCGTTAAGTATCTTTTGTGTGCCCGAAAAACAGCTACCCGAGCTTTCGACTAACGCTTAACTACATTTTAATGTTACTATTATCATAATTTAGTACAATAATCTAATACTTAACAGCTTTAAAGCTCAGTGTGGTTCCAGCATTAAGTTATTAAATAACGTTGTTAACTGTCGTTATTATGCGAAAAATGACTACCATCAACCTCGAGCTTTCACGTAACACCTAACATTATAAATGATTTACGCATAATATATGTATTTATGTAAATAAAACGATTTATTCGGATTTTGCCGTGGATTTATTTTGAATTTTAGACCTCGACGTTTCTCTCGTGACCATAATTGCGAAATGTCGAGAACCAAAATTATATTTATTTATAATTAGAAATTCCATTACAAGTAGCATGTTAAGTTGTTGCTACACCAATTTTTAGCGTTTACAAAATATGATGAGGGTCAAACCAAATTAAGGTTCAGTATAAGAGCAATGGCCGAGTGGTAATATGCTCGCTTGGAAAACCAAGTGATTCAGGTTCAAACCTCGGTATCCGTATCTCTAATATTTTTATTTGTCTTGTGGATAACAAAAACAACGTGAGAAAATATTGTTAGTCTTGTCTAAGAGAACTTAACTAATTTTCCGTAAGAAATTCATAATAAAATTACCTAAAATGAAAACCTCTCAATCTATTTTACCTGACAGTAATTGCTTGCCAAAATTTAATTCAAAAAGACGTTATGACATATTTTGAGGCCTCTCTGGGGATTATTCTAGATTTTCTCGTACAAATATTTGTTGTTTTTTTTGTAATTCCTATTAATTGATAGCAATTATGAGTAAAAAATTACTAGTTATGTAATTAATAATATATTTTGAAAATATTGTTGATCAATCACTTAACTTTTTAAAGGTGATTTTTGTAGACGCTTAAATCGGTTTGAAATCAACAAACAAGCTTCATTATGCAAGGCGATAATGTAGCATTTACTATTTTTTATTTATTAATACATAATCAATATAATTAATAAAATAATTTACATAATTTATTTAATTAAAAAATGGCCGTTTTAAAAAAAATAGATCCATCGTGCAAGTATTTACTAATTCGTGCTACAAAGTTCTAAGAAAAAAGAAAAAATTAAGAAGAAAAAAAAATTAAGAGTCTAATTCTAAACTTTTTTATTAGATAACTAAAATTTTTCAATAACTAGATGAAGAAAAAGTACTAAACTTTTTTTTTTTGCCTTTATATATAGATATAAGTACGAGAAGTGTTCACCAAACTTAATATAGATGGCTGGCAATTAAATGAATTATAATTTGGCTATAAACATAAATAATAACAAATAAATATGTTGGGACATTAACACACATCACCATCTAGTTCCATGGTAAGCTACGAGGCTTGTGTTATGGATTATTATATTATGGATTATTATATTACCAGATATTTGGTACACTACACATAATATATAAATTTGAATACATACATATGATAAATATAAACACCCATGACTGGAGTACAATCATTCGTGCTTATCACACAAATGGATGCCTCCAGCGGGACTCGATCCCGCGACCACTGGCACAGCAAGTAGGGTCAGTACAAACTGAGCCAAATAGTGTCTATCAAAGTTACATGAACATATTTGTATAAGACAGTGCTTACTAGATTAGTTTCTTGACGTCGCTCAGTCATAAAGCCGCTAAGATCCTAATTACATCCATCAAGTAGCTTATACAATATACAGATATCCCACGGGAAACTGTACTACAAGTAGGATAAAAAAGCGTAGTCACAAACTGTCTGGATGCAAAAACCAACAAGTCGTTGTTGTATTACTTTTTAAAAGAAGGTTTTCTTAAAAACATTTTCTATGCTAATCCATTCTTTATATATATTATAAATGTGAAAGTGTGTTTATTTGTTTGTTTTTGTTTACGTTAGAACAGAGTGACGGATTGGCGTCATTTTGAAGAGCGGATATAGTTGGAGGTTTGGAGAATGACATAGGCTACTTTATGTTTATACCGTGGGATATTATCTCATTCCCACGGGAGAACACGTCATATTTCGATTAAAGAACTCATATCAAATAAGACACGATTAGTTTCTTGATGTCGCTCAGTCGTAAAATCGCAAAGATTCTAATTACACCCTCTAGTAACTTATGAGATGTAATAATATCCCACGTGAACATGATGTGCTAAGATAATAAAATATGAACAAAATATATCACAAACTGTATTTATGTATAAATCAACATGACGATTTGCTTCTTAATAGAAACAAAAGAATATTTTACTTATTTTTTCATTGAATACACAGTCTTAACTATATATTATATAAATACTCTTATTTATAATAGTTAACTTTGCTAAGAAAATCATTCATATTTATTTGAAACTGCATTTGATTAAAGAACTTATTACATAACTAGCCGCTTCCCTCGCTTCGCTCGGGTTCGCCTCTCAAAAACAAAAACAAATCTATCCCACGGGAACCGTACATTTTTCCGGGATAAAAAGTAGCCTATGTGCTATTCCAGCCTATAATCTATCTCTGTGTCAAATTTCATCTATATCCGTTCAGCCGTTCTGGCGTAATTGAATAACAAACATCCAAACATCTAAACTTTCATATTTATAATATTAGTAAGATTAAGGCAAAACAATAATAGATATTGACATCAAAAGGACTGAGCAGATTATAATAGAACTCTAGTGAAATAAAAAATGCTATTATATTAATAGTATAGAAAAATAAATGAACGTAAGATGAGTATGAAGACATATCGGCTTCAGTTATATAAAATGTATTGAGAAAATATGAAAAGGTACATTAGGTTTATTATATCTTACATATTTTCTCTCACATAATGTTCCTTAAGTAATTATTACTTGATGCTATCTTTTGATATTGTTTGTATTGACAGAAGATATATATTACTAGCGATTCACCCTCGCTTCGCTCGGGTTCATCTCTAGTTACGTTTTAACGTTTAGTATAGATTTCTTAGAGATGAGATATTTCCCTGCAGTAAAAAGTATTCTATATATTGACCCGGATAACCAGCTATCATCATACCAAATTTCATTAAAATATATCCAGTGGTTTTCTCGTAATGCGATTCCAGACAGACAGACAAACATTTTAAAAATTATAGATTCAGCCTCTGTATCGATAATAATGACTATTTCAGTAAGATTTTCCAAAAATATTATATTCAACGATATATCAAAATTACATATATTATGTTTACTCGTAGCATAGATTTCTCAGAGATGAGATATTTTCCCAAAGTAAAAAGTATCCTAAAATCTATTCAGTGGTTTTCTCGTGATGCGTTCCCAGGTAAAAAGACAGACAGACAGACAAAAATTCTAAAAACTATATAAACTCGGATCGATAATAATGACTATTTCAATAAGGATTTCCAAAACAGTATTTAATGTACAGATTTCACTCAGAATTTTATTATTTGTATAAAATTAGATATTAGCACTTAGCCCCCGCTTTGCTCGAGTGTGTTCTTTTATTTTTTTATTTTTTTATTTTTTATTTTATTTTATAGGAAGCCAACATAGTATACAGTGTTTTTTATATTTTATACATAATAATTCCATATAGAATATTTTTTACACTACACACCACAATTATAGGCTAACTCAACATGCAGTATAAACAGCTGTTCCGAAACTTAAGACTACGTATCTATTCTATGAAAAATGAAATACTTAATGAATATGTAAAAAGTAAAGTAAAAAACAATAAACAACATATAACCATGCATTAAAAATAATAACAAAAAAAAACTATTCATACATAAAAAAAGTTAAAAAAGTGAATGTTTAAAATATAAATGGTATAAAATTTTATTGCCAAAAAAAAAACACAATAAAAACTACAACTAAAATAATAAAGTATTTAAAACAGAGTAAAACACATTGTACTTTGTAATTGTTCCAAAATTAAAACTATTTGGTAAGAAGTATAAGTAAAACAGTTGATATAAAATATGGGGAAAATTTATTAAATATGTATAATATAAAAATATGATAATATTAATATTAAGTGCCTAATTTGAATTTAAACTTAAGAAATGCATTTTTACTTTTCTTTTGAATGCTTTCCCAGAATACTTAAAAATGTCTATGTCTTCTTTTTCTTTTGAAATAGAATTATAAAGTTGTATGATTCTGTTTAAAGGTGCATTAAGGCCTAAGTTTGTTCTAGCAAATTTGGTCACAAACGTTTGCTTAGAGCTAGAAGTCCTAACAGAGTTTCTAGGGATTGCTAGCTTTATTTTTTGTACTAAATCAGGGCAGTCAATATCTCCATTTATAATTTTATTCAAAAAGCAAAGATCCAAAATATCTCTTCGTGTAGACAATGAAAATGTTTGATAGTGTTTTAGCAGATTATTGTAATTATATTCTAAATTATCTTTATAACATAATATACGTAATATTTTTTTTTGTACTCTTTCTAGTCTATTTTTGTGGATTTGGTAATATGGATTCCATACAATCGAACAATATTCCAGCTTGCTTCTGACGTATGAATTAAAAAGTGCTATTTTTGTATACGATTTTTTGAAATCTTTTGTGTTTCTTAAAATAAATCCCAATATTTTAAGAGACTTTTTAATAATATCTTCTATATGTGGAATAAAACTTAGCTTTGAATCCATCAAAATTCCTAGATCGTATATTTCATTGATGCATATCAAATTATTACCATTTATTTTGTAATCGTATTTTATGTTTCGAATTTTTCTACTAAATGTTATGTTATAACATTTTTGGTAATTTAGTTTTAAATGATTACGTTCACACCATGATACAAGTTTTTCTAAGTCTGCTTGCATTTTAATGGAATCGTCTATTGTTGATATTTTTTTAAACATCTTTAAATCATCCGCATATAAATATATTCTACAGTAATCAAAACAAGTTATTACATCATTTATAAATAATGCGAATAATACAGGACCAAGATGTGACCCTTGCGGTACACCGGACGTAGCAATAAAAGTTTCAGATTGATTTCCACCAATTACAACATTCATTTCTCGATTATGCAAATATGATGCAATCCAAAGAATAAATTTCCCACAAATACCATAATTCCTTAACTTATGTAGTAGAATATTGTGGTCAACTACGTCAAAAGCCTTAGCTAAATCTGTATAGATGCAATCTACTTGCCCATTATTATCTAACACTTCAGATATATCCGTAACAAATGTGGCTAAGTTAGACATTGTGGATCTATTTTTTAAAAATCCATGTTGATTTTCAATTATAATAGGTTTTACGTGCCAATTGAGCGATCTACATATAATAATTTCGAAGATCTTTGAGAAGATGGAGAGTATACAAATGGGTCTATAATTAGTTATATCTTTTTTATCTCCACTTTTAAATATAGGTACGACCCTGGCCTTTTTCCATACATTCGGAAATGTACCACCTGCTAGGGATGTTTGAAATAAAATGATTAAAGGGTTTGCTAATGTCTCCGCGCAATTTTTTGCAAAAATCGGTGGAATGTCATCGGGGCCTGCGCCTTTGTGTATATCAAGTTTTTTTAATTGATCAACGACTTCTTCCTTTTCTATACATACATTAGCAAGTTGCAAATTAAAATTAGATTGAACATTTATACATGAATTTAACGGTGAATTATTATATGTAATATAGGTATTCGAGAAGTGTATAGCAAATTGATTACAAATATCCCTTCCGTTAGTAAATTCACAATCATTAAATGTCATTAACGCAGGATAGTCACATTTATTATTTCTCATTCTTTTTAAATATGAGTGAAAATATTTAGGATTTATTTTAATATTATCTTCCACTGTCTGTATATAATTATTATATTCTAATTTTATGATAAGTTGACATCTTGTTCTAAGTAGGTCGAATTCTATTTTGTCAAGTGGATTTTTATATTTTTTATACAAAATTCTGTATTTGTTTTTCTCTGCTAATCTTTTAATCAGATTCTTTGAGTACCAGACAGGATATTTGTTTTTATTTTTTGATTTAATTTTTGGTATAAATTTCTCTATAACCTTACGCAGTTCTCTATAAAATATATCTATCATTTGATCTACAGTATCGCATTTTTTAAATAGTTCGGTCCAGATTATGTTATTAAGTTTCTCCTTAATTACATCATAATCTGCTTTCATAAAGTTGTATCGTGTTGTCGACTCTGGTGTTAATAATAGCTGAAGCTTATCGTCATAAGATATTTCAACAGACAACGGTGGATGACATTTGTCAACTTTACATACTGAAAAATCGCTGATCTCAACTTTAATATTATTTATATTACCAAAGACTAAGTCCAATGTTTTACCAAAAGAATTGCTAATACTATTATGTTGTTTTAAACCGGATACTGACATAAAATCGCTAACTAGTGTACTAATTGTGTTGAGATCGTTAGGAATCAAATTATTTTTACATTCATTCTTCGCATTCCATTTAATTGATGGTAAGTTGAAATCTCCAATTATCAACATTAGCGTTTGCTTATTCATAATCCTTTCTACATTTTGCATGAAATCCTCTATTCTCTCATAGTTTAATGGTGGTGGTATATAGACACCACATATGGAGATAGTTTTGGTACCTAAAATTATATTAATCCAAAGATCTTCGTTACTCGTTTCCCAAGAGTTTATTCTGTAACATTTATATTGTTTGGAAACCGCTATCAGAACTCCTCCACCGTCCTGACGGGAAGAATTAGTTGTTTCACGATCTCTGCGAAACACATTATATCTACTATCCATAAACTCATTACTAGTTATATTATTATTTAGCCACGTTTCTGTAAATACCAATATGTCGTAGTTTGAATTTAGCACAGATTGATAAACTTCAACTGTTTTTGTTCGTATACCTCTTACATTCTGATAGAATATTCTTAGAATATTAGTCATAAAAAATAAAATATAATTTAGTAAAATGTAAAAAATAAATATTTAAAACTAATTATTTAAACCAAAGTAAAATATAAATAATGTTGTAAATTATAATATCTAAAAAGTGTACAATTAAATAAAATTATTCTAATGATTTTAATTGTTCTTTGTTTTTAACTACTATTATGTCACTAGATATGGATTTTCGTAAGAAAATTTTACCGTTGCGAGTCCACACAAAACGATATCCTTTTTCTTTTGCAAAAATACGCGTTGCACCGTGAATTTCCTTAGCTGCTGCAGTCAAGTTTTCCGAGATATATATGGGTGATTTATCTCCTGCTATTCCAATATGTGACGTATTTAGTTTGTTATCTGTGTTTGACTTATTATAATTAATAACACCCGCTAGGAAACGATCTCTTAGTAACTGATTGCCAAATTTGACAAGGACCGATCTAGGACGTGAAGAATTTTTGTTAAACTTGGCTATTCTTGTGCACTTAGATGTCCTTCTAGGATTGGAACTTTTATTATGCTACCAATTTGTTCAACTACTTTGACCAGATTTTCGCTTCTATACTCTGGGACACAGTGCAGTTCAATATTGCTTGACCTTGATTCTTTCTCTAATAGATTAATAGTGCTATTATTAGTTGCAACGATTTCTCTGAGGTTGCTGTTCTCTTTTTTAAGATTAGCTATTTCTGTTTTAGCTTCTTCTAGTTCTTGCTTTACACTATCGAACAGACCGGACAGATATTCTATTGATACTTTAATATTTTGTAAACCACTCAGTTCCTCACGGATTTTAGAAAGTTCGCCTAAAATAGTTCTAGAGATGGCCTCCTTAACTTCGTTCCTTATTGCCAATAGCAAATTAGAATTTTTGTTAAGGTATTGCGATTCCTCGGTGGAGGTACTTGGAGTTGACAGTATCTGAGTATTATTTACGTCTTTATTAATTGTCTCTCCACAGCTTGGCGGCGTCTGAATATTAGTTCCTCCTTTATTTGCCGTAGATGTGCAAAGCGGGCATACCCACTTTCCACGAGATCCTACCGATTTGTTACTAGATGTTGGGTTTATACACTCCAAGTGACATTGAGTTTGGCACTTTGTACATTTGATTCTTTTTTGTGTAACTAACACAGCATTTTTACAAACGTAACACTCATTTAGCATTTTGTTATTTTTTGTATTTAAATAAATTACAAAAGCGAAAAAATCCTCCACGCTCAAGTTGGATTTGAACTCACGCCATTCGAATTTATAACGTTATATTGATACCTCTAGGCCAATTCAAACGTTACTATGCATGACGAAATTATGCTTCTTGTGCTTCTTGCTTTATGAGTGTTAACACAAAATATAAATATAGAAGGAGGTAGTTTTGTTTTATCACGTTCACTAATAAAATTTTTAATTCTGTTTTATTAAAATATTACGTTCGAACAAGTGTGCACTATTATAGTAAACTATTTCAAAAATCACAAAGTTCACCAATTTCACCTTTCACAGATTGTTATATGAGTTTAACTGTTATAAACAAATTTAAAACACGATAAAGTTACGGAACAACTTATATCGATGACAGCTGACGGTGATAAAAAAGGTTCTTAGGTGAATTGTATTCATAATATTATGTACAGATAACGCCACCTTTTGGTCCTGGTTACAGTCTATCTGTGTACTAAATTTCATCGAAATCTGTCAATATTTCGGCGTAAAGGAGTAACAAATATACAAACATACTCGTACAAACAATCACATTTATAATAGTAAGCCAATTATAGTTTGTGTACAAATATCAGTTCGCGTTCGGGAAGTTGATAAATAATAGCATAATATATGGTATTGAAATATATAATATGCTATATTCAGTCCGGTTTCCACTCACATTCATTGAAACGGAATTACAGAGAAGTAACAAATATAAGCACTCAATCACATACAAATAAATATATTTGTTGAATAATTATTATAAAACCGCTCAATGAATCAAAACAGATCACATATTTAATGACCATTTTACCGTACTTAATAGAGAACCGCTTGATATATAGCAAAAACACCTGCTTATTATAGTTATTTTGATAGCATGTTTTAGAAAGTAGTGTTTGAAAGCCATTTACAAAGAAATTATAAAGTCCTAGACCCGCTAATCCTATCTATGAAGTACTTCCCCTCGATGTCCCTCGACGCATTGATGTTAATTACTTATAAATGTTTGTGTTTAGTCCTACGTATTCCTTATGTAAATACTAGCGACTCGTTGAAGGTTCGTCCCTACGTTGCTTCCCCATACAAACTTTCATCCCCATTCTCACCCCCTTAAAGGATGATTTCCGGGATAAAGAGGTTGGTGTGCTTTGATTTGTATTGGCTGGCACCGACTTCGAAAATATCTGATTAGGTATCTATTCTAAATGAAAACCCATGTTTAGTTATTTTTTACTTTTCAATGCCTGGAACTCGGTTTTTATTTTTGTTTATACTCACTCACTTTTCGTATCATGAGATTTAAAAAAAAATCTTATTTTAGTATTTTTTTTTCTTTTAATTTACATTTCGGTGATTCATTTTTATTTATATAGATAATATGAAGTGTAATGAAATCATATTAGAGACCTCATCATAGAATAACTAGAAGTTACTAACCACTTATTTTACCTTTTTTTTTTGATTCGTGGGGAAACCCCTTTACCGGGGGCTCGCGGGGTATGTGGAACACCTGCCACGAGAAGCGCGACAGACTACCCACTAAAACCACCACGGTTATCCCTAATGCAAAAGACAAGGCCACGGGATCGCTTGCGCATCCGACCACGGATCACTTATATCTATCATTGTTGAAGTCAGAAGAAAGAAGATCTCTATATATCATTGGTGAAGTAATCTGTTCCAGACAAGCATATACAGCCTTAGAAAAAAAAATTGAATTGAATTCAATAAAAAAATCTATTCAATAATTGAAATAAGCAAAACTTAACTGCGCTAACATAATTAAAGCTTTGGGCTAATTTACTCTCATTCTCGAATATCATCGGAAAATATAGAAATAAGTGATTTTATTGTAAATATATATATAAATATTATGGGACATTAATACACAGCACCATCTAGTTCCATGTTAAACTACGAAGCTTGTGTTGTGGATACCAGATAGTTGATACACTACGCATATATAACTTTTAAATACATACATATTATAAATATAAACACCCGTGATTGCAGTACAAACATTCGTGCTTATCACACAAATGAATGCCCCAAGCGGGACACGAACCCGCGACAGCTGGCACAGCAAGTAGGGTCACTACAAACTGAGCTAAACGTGTCGTCAAATTAATTATTATGTTCAAGTAATTATATATAAATTTAACTGTAAAGTTTTATTTAACCGTAAAAATAAAAAATAAGCTATATAAAATAAAATTAAAATAAACAATATTATTCATAGCACAGAAGAATCTTTTAAAGCCATATTTCGAGAGAATTTTATACTTTTAGTCAAAATATACTGTTAAAATGCAATTCTATCTAGTTGAAATTGAAAATGTCATTATTATTTCAAAGCGAGGAACTCGTTTCTAAGGATTCAGAGATTTCATTTAGATAGGTACAATTTCAATTGAACAGGGGTTATCTAAACACGTTATATTTGTTTTGCGAGTAGCACTTAAAACTGTTATGCCTTTTATAGCGCTCTTACTTTTTTACCCGACTGCGGCGAAGCCCAGAGAAGGGTTATGTGTTTGACCTGTATATATGTATGTATGTAGGTATGTCCGATTCTATATTCCCTCGTAATAACTAAACTTTTCGTCTTGATAACGCAAGTGTCATAGGATAGTAGATATCATTAAAAATCAAAATGGGGGATCCTATACGCCAATTTGTGTCTTGAAAAAAAATTTTCGTCCAAATCCATCGAATGGGGTATTAAAATACTAATTTATAAGCTGTGTGTATGTCTCCGACTGCATAATACTATATTCCTTCATACACTTGTTCTCTTCTTTTTAGTTCACTTTTTATGCAGTCGGTTTTTTCATAGATAGATGAAGAAAATATAGTGATTTCACATTACTCAAATAACATTAAATAAAACGTTAAGTAATAATATGTAGTACTATAGATGATACTTTAAAAATTTTATTTTTATGTTAGAGTAATTTATTCCAGTTATAAATAGTTATGTTAGTGTGCACCAATATTTGTTTTGTTTTGAATTAGTTTTCCTATATTTTATACACTTTGGTGCATGCATTTTATGAAACAACTAGCGGCTCACCCTGGCTTCGCTCTGGTTCGTCGCTAAGTACGTTTTACACAGATATTTAAAATAGTTATTTGAAAGCGTTAGCCATATATATTTTTTTAATATTTCTGATGCTTTAATACTTATTATCCTATTATGGACTAAGAGAAATCCAAAAAATCAAATATCATAAAAATTGGTCCAGCCGTTCTTGAGTTATAAATGGTGTAACTAAAACGATTTTGTTTTATATATATATATATATATATATATATATATATATATATATATATATATATATATATATATATATTCAATCATTTAATAAATAAGCTACTTAGGCAATACAAAATAGACTAATCTTTAGACCCGGTATATGTATAAGGTAGAATATATCATTTGACATGTCACTCAATGCCTCAGTTTCATGGATTTCATAATAACGAGAATATGATACGATTACACAGCTCTCTCATTAGTACGATTCATTATCCAGGCTTATGAATTATATAAACTAGATCTAAACTTTGAATTTTGACCAATTCAGCTTGTTATACAACCATTAATGTAGGTTATATTTAATTGGCTTCAGCTTTTTATATAACTATTTTATTTAGTTTTTTAACGTTGGGAAATGCATTTACGCATACAGTGCAGGTGGTTATGTGGGACTCTCCGGCTAGAAAAGCCCGTACTACCCAATAAAACCCAACGGAACCTTCCCCGTATTAATTGGTCTCATTTTACTTTGCCGGCCAGGTTAACATAATGTATGCTTTTTAATACACAAACATAACACAATATTATACACACACAATATACTATAGGAATAAATTAATATGTTGGGATATTAACACACAGCGCCATCTAGTTCCATGGTAAGCTACGAGGTTTGTGTTATGGATACCAGATAGTTGATACACTACACATATATAACTTTAAATACATACATATTATAAATATAAACACCCATGACTGGAGTACAAGCATTCGTTCTCGTCACACGAATGAATGCCCCCAGCAGAACTCAAACCTGCGACCGCTGGCACAGCAAGTAGGGTCACTACAAACTGAGCCAAAAGTATTGTCAAATAAATTATAATTTCCCTTATTTTATACTAAAACACAAAAAAATGGTGAGCCATTTTCCAATGTAGGTACTAATATAAATTCTCTTCATATTATTTTATACTTCTTTCAGATTCTTTTATATTCATTTATAGTTTACTACTTTTATAAGAAAAAATCAGTAAAGCTCTTGAACTTAAAAGTTTCAAAAGTCCTTAGATAGAATTCAAGCATCAAGCATACCAACTTCGAGTAAACAAACAAATTTAAACTTAAAGGACTTAAAACTGAGGATGAAATTCTTTTAACGATCTCATTTTGTAAGGACTTATATTGCGATAGTATTCTGTGTGAAAAATAGAGAAACGACGACTTTCTAGCATAAAGATCTCATTATGCTTGCATTCAATATCATGTTAAATATTTTCTACTAGAATGTAAAAAAAAAAAAACAAAAACATCTATCCCACGGGAACTGTACATTTTTCCGGAATAAAAACCCTTTGCTTATATTCTATTCCAGAATATAATCTATCTCTGTGCAAAATTTCATCTAGATCCGTTCAGCCATTCTGGCGTGATGGAGTAACAAACATCCATCCAAACAACTAAACTTTCACATTTATAATATAAGTAAGAAGTAAGTTATCGCATTTTTCTCTTTTAAATACTAATATATATGTATGAATAAAATCAAAGAATGTACTCTCTCGTGTTTTTTGGAACTGTTAAAATGATATTTTTACTTTTAATGATGGAGAGCAGTTGAGTAGAAGTAGTGTAGGTTAATTTTAATCTTAGATAAAAAAAAATTTAGGAGATGTGGCGAGACACTCTTGAGGGTGGGTAAGTAAGGTAAGTGATAAAATATACTTTATCTCGAAATCGTTACAAGCGAACAGAGCCGCATTCAAAAAGCAAGTCTATACATATAATAAAATTGTAACTGATCGCTGTCTATGCGTGGAAGATATTTGAGAAAAACTATTATTGGGGATCTTTATTAACGTAATAGAACCCAAAACAATGATTTTTAGTTTTTTTGTCTGTTTGTCTGTGCTTTGGCGGGCGCTGATCTTAGAAACAGTTTAACCGATTTGTGTGTGGTTTTTACTAATTATTGTGGTAAGCTTCCTTCATTAGTGATAGAGTATTACACTCTCACGTAAATAAAATAACTTTGTTGTAATTTTTGCCTGCATGAGGTATATAAAAATTTCCTTTCTTTATTTAGCAAACCTATATTATAATAAATTCTGAATTAACTTAACGTTAAAATAAAACATTTAAGTTGAACTATTTTCCAACATAAGCGCATCAACACATTCCAGAGTATTAGGTAGGCATAATATGTAAATCATCATTTTAAGCGTTATTAACTCGAAAACTGTACAAACCTTCAAATTATAGCATAAACATAAATACATTACAAACCAGACATATTGTAACTATAAATGTATTATAAAAATACAATTTATTTTCCATTTAGGATTACATTACTTAGGTATGAAAAAACCTAATGTAGCCTCATCTATACTAAATACTAATATTATAAAGAGGTAAGGTTCGTGAGTTTGTGATATTGTAGGATATAATTTCTGGATCTACTAAACCTATTTAGATGAAATTTGGTAAGAAGATAGTTTGAGATCCTGGGAAGGACATAAGATACTTTTTATTCCGGATATTATTCTTTAAGGGAGTGAAAATGGGGATGAAAGTTTGTATGGGGAATCAACATAGGTACGAACCCGAGCGAAGCGGAGGTAAGTCGCTAGTACTAAATATAGATAAGTCTTTATTGTTCTCTTTGTCAGACTATTTTCACAACGGCCTGAGAATAAGAACACGTGCTACCCTAACCAAGGGCATTAAGCAATAAGCATTTCTCTCATATTCTTTTAAAAATTAAAAATAACCACGTAATAAATTGCAGTCGTATTATCGTAAGTATCGAAGTTATCCTTAATCGATGTGTTTTATCTATACATATTATAAAATTCTAACTAAGCCGAATCTGTACATTAAATATTTTTTGGAAAATCTTATTGAAATAGACATTATTATCGATACAGAGGCCGAATCTATAGTTTTTAGAATTTTTGTCTGTCTGTCTGTCTGTCTGTCTGTCTGTATGTCTGTCTGTCTGTCTGTCTGTCTGTCTGTCTGTCTGTCTGTCTGTTACCGCATCACAGAAAAACCACTGGAGGGATTTTGATAAAATTTGGTATGATGATAGCTGGTTATCTGGGTCAACATATAGGATACTTATTACCGCGGGAAAATATCTAATTTCTGAGAAAAAACACAAAAACTGGTTGGAATAAAACCACGATGATACTATTTACAAATAGTTTAGCAAGGTAATTTACTAAATATGGTAAAAACTAATAAAAATAGCTTATCTTGAAAATCAAATTATCAATAGCGCTATTTTATTCATTAAAATAGTTATTTTAAATAATATTTATTTATGTGTATTTAGATACTCGACAATAGATGTCACCATGTGTTTTTAAAATACATAGTTTTAATTCCAAAAAAAATTTCCCGCGGCCCCGCCCGTGTTGAAATTATCAACAAAGCAAACTTTTGATTTTATAAATGAGTAACTATACACATAATAAAATTGTAACTAAGCCGAATTCGTACATTCAATATTTTTCGAAAAATGGTATTGAAATATTCATTATTAGCGATTTAGAGGCCAAATCTATAGTTTTTAGAATTTTTGTCTGTCTGTCTGTATGTAACTGCATCACAGCAAAACCAATGGAGGGATTTAGATGAAATTTGGTATGGTGATAGCAGGTTATCCGGGTCAATGCATAGGATACTTATTACAGCAGGAAAATATCTCATTTCTGAGAAAAAATACAAAAACTGGTTAAAATAAAAGCAAGATGATACTATTAACATTTTAGCAAGGTAACTTAATATGTTAAAACTATTAAAAAAATCTTATCTTAAAAGAAATATCAATAGCGCTATTTTAATCATTAAAATAGTTATTTTGATGAAAATTTATTTATGTGTTATTTAGATATTTGATAATAGATGTCGCCATGTGTTTTTAAAATACGTAGTTTTAATCCAAAAAAATAATAATGTACAGATATGACCTTTCTATGACTTTATTAGAATTACTAGGTAGGTACTAAATTACCCGCGGCCTCGCCAGTATTCAAATTATCAATAAAACAAACTTTTTGGCTTTATAATTTAGTAACATATAAGTAATATTTTGTTGGTCGAAACAATTTTCAAATGAAAATATTTGTAAATTTTTATTGTTTAGTAATGTTAATATATTTTTTTATATCTTTTAATGCAAAATTAGGCAAATGCAAATCCAACTCGCGCATTATAGGTTTCGCATAGCAAAATTCTGTGTTGTTTTCCGTACTTACGTGTTTTGTTAGGTTAACATTTAAATAAACACGAATAATATATACATTTCCGCAATATCGACTCATTTTATCAACCGTAAAAATAAGTGAAAAACAAGTTAATGGCTGTTAAACTGACAAAGCGGGTAACTAAAAATATTCCATATCTCAAAAACTTTGCAAAAGTATTTTTGGAACTGTTATACCTAAACTTTTTCAGTTTTTTTTTTGACACCATTTCTTGGAAGGTAAAGGCTTAAAGGACATAATAAAATTCTTACGACTTTAATCATATTAGCCGAGCCATATGAAATAATAAAAAGCATTTGCTTAGAATTATTTACTTATTACACTTTCTTTTGAAAATCGATTTGGAAAATATTAATAATTAGCGCTAACCAATCCATGTTTCGCGACAAATTAACATTAGGAAAAGTTACCATTATGTAATTTAAATAATCAGCTAAATATTAAATTAATCAATAGCTATCTATTAGTAAAAAATAATTCAAATTAATTCCGTAGTTTGAAAGTTTATCGCCCAAAACTAAACAAACAAACAAAACAGAAGTATAGACATACATAAATGTTATTGTTAAAACAAAAAGTGCAATATTACTAAATATGAGATTAACGGAGGAACCTTTGTGGCATTGTCAATCACCGCCATTATTTACCAATCATGCGGTGCGCAATGAAAGTGGTATAATATGTAAGAGTATGCTAATGTGTAAAGCCTAATAATTTGGTTTTTGATAATCTGAACGCGGGCGGAGCCGCGGGAAATGCTAGTATAATAAAAGATATATATATATAAATCTTTTTTAGATTTATGCGAATCTATACTAATATTATAAAGAGGACAGATTTTTTTGTTTGTTTTTGTAGCGAATAAGCTCCGAAACTACTGAACCGATTTAGATGAAAATTGATAAAAAGATAGTTTGAGACCTTGGGAAGGACATAGAATAGTTTTTATCTATAGTTTTTAGAATTTTTGTTTGTCTGTCTGTCTATCTGTTACCGCATCACGGGAAAACCAATGGAGGGATTTTGATGAAATTTGGTACGATGATAGCTGGTTATCAGAATCAACATATAGGATACTTTTTACTGTGGGAAAATATCTCATCTCTGAGATGTAAGTAGGGAGGAACCTGAGCAGAGCGAGGGTGAGTCGCTAGTGATTGAATAAAGCTCATTTATATAATTTAAATAGTTTAATTTTCTTTTCATAACATAAAAATATAGCTATTAGTAAAAGGAAATAGATATAGATACGTAAAATAATAATAAAGCTATTTATTTAAATGCTTTATTAAAAGTTATAATTTAAAAAAGTAAAATATAGTCAGCTACTTCAAAGAAACTGGAGCCTCATTAGTCTTGGATGCTTTTAAAATGAAAACTAAACGATTGAAAATAATGGATGGATATTGAATTTCTATCTATAATAAAGGGGTAAGGTTTCAACTACACTTTGTAGGGTACCTATGTGTGTATAAATGTAGGTATGTATGTATGTATATAGGAGTATGTATTTACGTCATTAAATAGCTTCTGAACGCAAAATATCTTTTATTTTAATATGTATTGACTTCTACTATTTCTTGATTACTAAATATTTTAGCAAAATTTATTAATAACTGTAGCCTGTGTCACTAGAGTTAGTGAGCTAGCCATCTGTTTTTATTAATTATCATCCAAATCCGTCCAACCAACGTTAAGGAGTGACAAACATACACACACACACATTTTGCATTCAATATATTAGTCCAATTATTATTTTATCCATTTGAAAAAAAAATACGTATCTATAGCGCTTCGTCGCTCTTTAAAACAAGGAAAATCAAGAAGCCAGCATATTAACATACCATTATTTACTTTATATTTTAATTATAAAATTGATGACTCAGCTTTAAAATTGTCTTGTATTTTTACATAAAATCTAAAAGCTTTTAGGGGTCTATTATCAATAATCTCATTATTTGACCAGTACTTATGAAATTAATGAGAAAATAAGGAAATAATTTTCTTTTTACACAATGTACCTTTTTTTTAATTTCAAGTCAATTATATGACGTCAATTATGTGAGGACACGTTTTACTCAGGTTGTAGTGACACTACTTGCTCTGCCAGCGCCCGCGGGTTCGAATCCCACTGGGGGCAGTCGTTTGTGTGATGAGCACGAATATTTGTACTCCAGTCACGGGTGTTTATATTTATAATAATATGTATGTATTTAAAGTTATATATTTGTAGTGTATCAACTATCTAGTAGCCATAACATAAGCATCGTAGCTTACCATGGAACTAGATGCTGCTGTGTGTTAATGTCCCAACGTATTTATTTATATAAAGCATCATTAAGTGAAAGTCATGACGTTGAACGTTTTGTAGACATTAGGTATACAATCTACTAATGACAAATCAACATAAACTAAACCAATTTGTTAAAACTAACCTTGTTATGTTATAATTGAAGCTCGTAGTTAACAAAGTTTGGAACAACAATTATAAGATAAGGGCAACATTGAAAAGGGACTGGTCATTTTACAACAAATTTGTTAATTATTGTAAGGGATATGATGAAAGTTTTGATAATATTAACCTAAATACAACAGGCACAATGTATATTGTATACATGTACAGACATACAATTTACCGTGCATTAATATGATAGATATTTTCATGAAGTCAATGTAGGTACGATTCAGCATAGTGATTAATCTAACTACTAATATATGAGGTTCCTTTGGTCTAGAGACTACTTTATACGAACGTCCATCTGAAGGTCATAGGTTCGAAGCACGAATCGGCTCAAGTATAGTTACTGGTTATCTATATATATCTCCTGCGCTAGTTTAGTCTCTTTGAGGTTGGTTTCATGCAAATATGTCCAAGGGATAAAAAGTTTCATACAAACTTTTATCCCCTGTTTCACCTCCTTTGGGGGTTGAAATTTAAAAAATCCTTCCTCAGTGAATGCCTTAGTTATAAGAGGAATTCGTATGCGAAATTTCAATTTTCCAGCCTTAAGGGTTTGGCCTTTGTGTTGATACATCAGTCAATCACTTTTGCCTTTTATATACATATATAGATTAGAAGAATAAAAAACAGTCTTTTTCGTGCTATAAAAGAATATTTGATCATTTTTCCTTATAAGGTAAGATTTTATACCAAAATTCTTAGTAACCATTGCCAACCTAATCCCATAAAAGTTAATTGGGCACAGAAATCTCTGAATGTCCCATAAAGGAAAATTGTCCTTCAATAAACCGAGAGTGTTTCCACCCTACACAAAACGCACTAATATTGCATAATTACGCTTTCCTTCTAAGCAATATTGTCTATTAGGTACATTCTCAACAAAACATCTCATTATGACGAGTCGATGGAACTGTGACTCATTTGAACATGTAAGAAAAGGGCTCGACCTATTTAGAAATAATTAAGTGCCTATTAAAATTGTTAAGTAGAGTTGATTGTATGCTAATGAGATATTTCAAATTACTTTTGTAATTAGCTACTTTTTGTAGTACCTTCGCTATAAACTGCAGGTTCGATTACTGACTGTGACAAATATTTGCCTATGTCAAAGAATATTTGTTAAAGTATGGGAATGACAACGACTTTTTGTATTTCTAACGAATATTTCTTCAACGATTGTAAAAAGTCTTGTCTAATGGCAGTTCTCAATAACCTATCGATCCGTTGTTTTCCTTACAAGAGATATGTAATTTCTATGGAGCTTATCATACATTTCTATCTCAAGTAAGGAACTTCAGATAGAAGGGTTATTGGAAATCGACGTGTTTGAAGGATACCGACAAGCAATCAAATCAGGGCTGTTGATCACGTAGCGTTGTATGTAGCGTAACGTAGGCGTTATCTTCAAAAAACATGTCATGGAGATGAAATTACGTGAGTTAATCTACGTCAAGCTTTTAGGATATTTCTCATTCTTTAAGATTTTGTTTTCCAATTACTAGAAGGTTCCTTCTCTAAGACTTTGCTTAGATAATTTGCGGGGACCAATAAGCGGACATTTTATTTGATTACAACAGAGCTTGTAGAGCTTATTTTGTAAAAACTTTCTATGCCTATATATCTTTTTTTGACATCAAAAAAAAAATCCGACGAATTGAGAACCTCCTCCTTTTTGAAGTCGGTTAAAAAGAAGGGGTGAGCACCGCTTACTTACTAATTAGGTAATATGCTTTTTTGTAATATATACTACATATTAGTGGTTGATAATAAAACTTATAACTATTGAGTAATATTTGTATAAAAAATAAATTGCTTAAAGGCTTATTAGATTAAAAACAAATTAATATACAATTGTGATTTTGAATTTGAGCACGATGTTTGAATAAGACGTTTTCGACTCGAACCCATTACCTCAGTATGAAGCATGTACATGTTACCCACTAAACCACCGAGGCACACAAGGCCGATTATATCAGAGCGTCCTCTAAGCGAAAACGCTATAAAGCGTTACAAAATTATCAGGGACGTAGAGGATCAACGTAACATTTTTTTTCTTTTGCTTAATTATAGTATTAATTAAACTAAATAATTTACAAGCTTACTATTTTCATGATATTTATAATAGACTAGCAGATTCCGCGGCTTTGCGTTCAATCTACAAAAAAACTCTTTTGCTTTATGTTATATAGCGACTCACCGTCGCTTCGCTCGGGTTCTTCCCTATGTATTTATATATGTAATACTAGTGACTCACTCACTCACTCACGGTTAGCTATGTTTTTACATAAATAGTAGCTTGATGCTCTTAAGATATTCATTTAAATTATATAGCGATTTACCCTCGCTTTGTTCGGTGCGTTCGCCGTACGCGGATTTTGTTCACAATTTCATGGGTTTTAATTTTTTTTTGCGGAACCCTAATTTTTTTTCTAAAATAAAAGTAGGCTAAGTTACTCCTTATAACATCAGCTATCTGCCAGTGAAAGTCCCATCAAAATCGGTCCAGCTGTTTCGGAGATTAGCCGGAACAAACAGACAGACAGACAAAAATTGTAAAAAAATTGTGTTTTGGTATATGTACCGTGTATACATCCATATGCATTTAGTAAAAAGCGGTTATTTCAATATTACAAACAGACACTCCAATTTTATTAATCTGTGTAGATTAAATTATTTGGATATTGTTCATACAAAAATACCTACTAAAATCACGATTAAAAAATGGGGGTCGGGGGTAAGAAGGTGAAAACACAAAAAAAATCTTTAAAATCGGATGAGCCGTTTTGGAGGAGAGCGACCATAGAACGTCCTCCTTTTTGGAAGTCGGTTAAAAATAGGAACAGCAGCTATGTAGTCTTATGATGGAGTTTATTTATCCATACCCAAAAACATAGCAAAGTGATGAAATACCATAAAAATTCTACGAATAGACGTAAATGTGAAACAATTTTATGGCGTTACAGAAGTTCACATGCGAACGAAAAATGTACGTAGAAAATTAGGACCGGCTTATAAAGAGTTCCCTTTTATACAGGGATAATCACACCGTATCTGAGTAACTCATTAGACCTTTGGCGTTAAAAGAGACCGTAATCTACATGATATGAAAAGATTTCGTGCTGTTCATTATTTCCAGAATGCTTTTGAACGTTCAGAATATTTGAGTTTGCTTTTGGAATAATTATGCTACTTTACATAATACTTTGGGCTTGTAACTTGATTTCGCTTCAGTTTAATCGTCATTTAAACATCAATACCTTTATAAGGCACGTTTTACTTTAGAATTTATAATGTGTAGGTATTTAAAGTTATATATGTGTAGTGTATCAACTATCTGGTATCCATAACACAAGCCTCGAAGCTTACCATGGAGCTTACCAAGCTAGATAGTGCTGTGTGTTAATGTCTCAACATATTTATTTATTATTATTATTAGTAATTTCTACTATTTAGAAAAAAATAACATAGTATTATATCAATTATCAATATATAATAATATATAAGAAAAATCAGAAAAAGTAGATATATAAATGGAAAATGAAATAAAATAAATATGAAGTAATTACTAAGGAATTATCATGTATCCAATTGTATTATAACTTGTATATAATTAAGTGGAATTTATATTGCATACAACGAACTTTATCATCATATTTTAAGATCGAAAACGTTCGTTATCCTTTATTAATGCTTTTGTTTTCCTTATGTCTTTAAAAGAGGTAATTAATTTTAAATTATTTTTAATTACTATGCCAGTCTAGAGGTCGGAATTTTGATCCAATATTTATAAATTACTTAAAAAGTTAAAATATTAGAAATACCTTTAAATTGACTACAACTAACAAAATATTTATAAAAATACTAGCGACTCACCCTCGTTCCGCTCGGGTTCGTCCCTACTTACGTTTTAACATGTAGTATAGATTTTTCAGAGATGAGATATTTTCCCGCAGTAAAAAGTATCGTATATGTTGACCATACTAAATTTCATCAAAATCCCTCCAGTGGTTTTTCTGTGATGCGGTAACAGATAGACAGACAGACAAACAGACGGACAGACAGACAGACAATAATCCTAAAAACTATAGATTCGACATCTATGTCGATACTAATATCTATTTCAATAAAATTTTCCAAAAAATATTTAATGTACAGATTCTGCTTAGTTATATTTTATTATATGTATAAAATTCAAAAACTAGAGTCAACCTAACTTTATATCCCGATAACAGTAAATTAGGTACAGAGTTCTAAAGTCTCTTAGTCTAGTCGTAAGCATGTACTGCTGAAGATTTACAGGTCCTGGGTTTGAATCCTGGACTTTCTGTTAATACATTCTCAATAATATAAACTTGGAAAGTTACATTCAGATACTACTATTTTGTTTGTGTGCATACTTGTTTACTATATTTCCCGTACATGGCTTCATGGCCTTAGTACAATCGATCTTCATGACCGAAATCGGTCAGGAATAATGTCTATTGTTCCATAGAAACTACTACCACAAAACTATTGTTAAATGGTATACCAAAGGGAAACGATTATATAAACACAATAAACACTGTCTTATATAGCTAATACATATATTTATATGTGCCTGTCTTAGTTAATTGTTTTTTTAATGTATCATTTTAATTTTAAATAGCGATAAAATTCTCCATGGTATGTCATTCGGTTATATTTGCGACGTAACGAAAAATGAAAAATGTATACATATAATGTAGGTTGAGAAGGCTATGGTGGGAGCTACGTCGTAGGTAGGTTAGGTTAGAACCCCCCTCCCCAACGTGCGTTCACCTTGACGTGGTTGGGGAGGCACATTAGCGTCTGGCTGTTCAGCCGGGCGCGAAGGTAAAAAACACACTAGGAGGTGGTCCACTTCTGTGGGTACTTCTCTTACAACAGAGGGGAGCAACCCCATGGTTGTTGTGGTCTGCCGTCGAGGAATCGCGGTTGATCGTGGTGATCCTGCGATGACCCATTAAGACGGGGGAGGTTTTGTTGGGTTTTAGTGAGTAGTATTGGCTTTTCTAACCGGTGATTCCCACATAACCACCTGTATGTCTACATATGTGGTATGCGAAAATGCATTTCCTAACATAAAAAAAAGGTTTATTAGAACAGTGACCACAACGAAAGAGCTGAGTGACCAAAGCGAGCGTGCCATGGCAGCGGCTGGCGGGTGCCTTAAACGTATTTACTTTATTTTATTTTTTACGTATTTTTCCAAAACCCTATCTTCTTCCAGTAACATTGAGAAATGTGTTCACCATTGTCTAATTATCCGTGTTTTCGTACTATCCATAGGGTTTTTGCGAAAATTCAAATTATCAAATCATCCTACGGCATATATAAATAATGTTAATAAATCATATACAAAACGTAAACTTAGAAGGAAATTGAACAATGGAAAAATAAGATAAATCTTAAGGAGTATGTATCTTCCATACACAATTTTTCCAAGAATACAAAGGTGTGACTTATGGGAGATCTTACGCTTTGAGATTACTCTATAATATTTATCACATTTCTGTGTCGATATATACTGATGGTATTTTTATAGGTTTAAGAATATCAAACGTGTAAAAACGATTACTGACAAAAAATATTTATTTTACATACTTTTTTATTTTCCTTTTTTCTATATCATTCTTACATACTTGAATGGACTTAACTGGCCGCTTTTGAAGTAAATTTCTTTAGGCGTGAATAAAGGGTAAGTCAATACCTTGGAAAAATGAGTACGGAAGTGAGAGTCAGATTTATCATTATTAATTTAAAAAAATATATTTATATTTTAGTAAAAATTATTATCTATAAAAAATACATTTATTATTATCTATATACATACATATAGATAAAAAGCAAAAGTTATTGACTCATGTATCAACGCACAAGCCAAACCCTTAAGGCTAGAAAATTGAAATTTCGCACACGTACATATTCCTCATAATATGACGAAGGCATCCACCAAGGAAGGGTTTCTAAAAATTCAACCGCCAAGGGGTTGAAATAAGGTATAAAAGTTTGTATGAAACTTTTTATTCCTTGCACATATTTAGATGAAATTTCGTATTTTTCGTAGTTTGATCGCGAGGAAAGCCGCGAGTTCTGCTAGATATTAATAGTTTTTTTAATAATTATTATTTATAAAAATGAATATTACTAATAATTTGAGAAGAAATATTATATATTTTGATTTGTTTTAATTTAATTGCGGTATCTGCCACAGCGTCAAAGAAGATTTACTTCAACCGCGCGTAAAGTTTACACGCACTCATATTTTTTTAAGAGAAATAAAAACACTAAGTTTTGTTCTTCATATATTATGTTAAAGAGATCTTAGTCAATAAATTACTATTAAGTATCTAAGCTAAATATTATTTATCATGTGTGTTACATAAACTCTAGTACCCTTAACCCTTTAGAGGTTTAAATTTCAACGTTCTTAGTTGTTTGGGATAAGATACAAATAGGTATGTAAGCCTGAATCTGAAGGGTTAACATTCTGACAGCTTAGCTTTGATCTAGGCGCTGGTAAAGTCAGGATAAGAAACTTTATATGTACGGATTAAATCGCGGGTTTGACTACCACATGAGACGATTACTTGTATTGTTTATACAGATGTTTGTAATTAAGAAGAGCACCCCGAGCTTATTTATTAAGGTAACCCTGCATGTTGACAACAAAGCAAACGATATAAATCCAAGGATTTATCTAATATCACAGTATTGAGATATGAGTTTAAATGTGTGATTAACTGTGATAATAATATATATGAACATGCTAGTATTTAACTTCGCTTCGCTCGGATGCGTCCCTAGGTACGTTTGAAATAGATATAAATAGTTATTGCGAATGTACATTAGGAGAAAGATTAACGAAATATAGATTTTTCTGTAGTCTTTTTGAGGCCTCCTATTTTCTAGTTCATTGTTTTAACAGAGTTAGACATGTAAACTTCGAGATCTTCCTGTAGTAAAAGGTATCCTAAATGTTGATCCGAGTAAGTAAGTTCTCACTGCACAAAATTTAGTTAAAATCGATCCAGTACTTTTTGCGTGAAACGCGCACACACAAACAGACAAAGTTTTTATTAACTATAGTTTTGGGGTCTATATTCTGTACATTATACGTTGTAGTCATTGCGTTTAAAAAAAATTGATGTACAGATTTCGCTAAGTTATTATTTTAGTATATAATATAGATAGATGACAAATTAGAATATAAATTTATATTTTAAATAAATCTAAGAAAGTATTATATAAAAATACGTGATATTGATTAGGATAGCGATATTTCATCAAACATCGAAAAAATAAATCCGCGAAAAAACTCAAGAATATATGTTTATTCAAAGTAATATAATATATTTATTTATTTCTCATCACAAAAGCTATTATAATAAGGTTGTAATATCTATACATATAATAAAATTGTAACTAATCCGAATCTGTACATTAAATATTTTTTGGAAAATCTTACTGAAATAAAATTTATTATCGATACAGAAGCCAAATCTATAGTTTTTAGAATTTTTGTCTGTCTGTCTGTCTGTGTGTCTGTCTGTCTGTCTGTTACCGCATCACGGGAAAACCACCGGACAGATTTTAATGAAATTTGGTATGATGATAGCTGGTTATCCGGGTCAACATATAGGATACTTTTTACTGCGGGAAAATATCTCATCTCTGAGCTAAACGTTAAAACGTAACTAGGAACGAACCCGAGCGGAGCGAGGGTGAGTTGCTAGTCATAAATAAACTTAACAAATAACAGTAATAGAAGCCTTTGTGAGAGACTGGTGTCTGTACTAGGTAAGAAAGAACCTGTATTACAGATTGAATATCGAATATTCGCATAAATATAGAATAATATTATGTTCATCAAAAACTTAACTAACATTCCAAAAATAATAAGCATTTACTTTATATTTCAATTATATACCTCCTTTATTTTGTCATAAGTTATGATAAAAACTTCAGCATAACATTATGTAAAATAGACCGGATTTATTCACAACATATATTACAAATAAGTTGCACGAGAAGTATGGTGGGGTAATACTGTTATGGGGACGGATATCCTGTTGGATTCAATTTTCCTTGAAAGACGAGCGTAACTTATTATGAAAGCTGCGGCATAATGATAAATTGTTTAACTTATCGATATGCATGTTTCATGAAATTAAATATTCTTGTAAAAATCAATAGACTTGACGACATGTTTGGCTCAGTTTATAGCGATCCTACTTACTGTCCCAGCGGTCACGGGTTCGAATCCCGCTGGGGGCATTCATTTGTGTGATGAGAACGAATGTTTGTGATCCTGTCATGGGTGTTTATATTTGTAATATTATGCATTTAAATTTATACATGTTTAGTGTATCAACTATCTGGTATCCATAACACAAGCCTTGTAGTTTACCATGGAACTAGATGGTGCTGTGTTCAATATCCCGACATATTTATTTATAGATTGCAATGAAAAATCCCACATAATAAATACAGTATAGTACCTGTGTGATCAAGCTTCGAAAAGATATTAAAAATGCGTTTTTCTAGAAAACACATCTACTACATGGATAAGCTTAATACAAATACTAAATTTGAACCAAATCATTTGAGTCGTTTCCGAGATACACGAGATAAATTTTTATATGTATGTACATATATACAAGAATTGCTCATTTAATCTATACATATTATAAAATTCTAACTAAGCTGAATCTGTAAATTAAATATTTTTTGGAAAATCTTCTTGAAATAGATATAATTATCGATGCAGAGGCCAAATCTATAGTTTTTAGAATTTTTGTCTGTCTGTCTGTCTGTCTGTTGCCGCATCACGGAAAAACCGCTGGAGGGATTTTAATGAAATTTGGTATGGTGATAGCTGGTTATCCGGGTCAACATATAGGATACTTTTTACCGCGGGAAAATATCTCATTTCTGAGAAAAAATAAAAAAACTGGTTGGAACAAAACCACGATGATACTATCTGTGAACAGTTTCGCAAGGTAACTTACTAAATATGGTAAAAACTATTAAAAATAGCTTATCTTGCAAATCAAATTATCAATAGCGCTATTTTATACAATAAAAAAGTTATTTTAATTAATATATACTTATATGTTATTTAGAAATGCGACAATAGATGTCACCATGTGTTTTTGAAATACGTAGTTTTAATTCCAAAAAAATGAATGTACAGATATGAGCTTTCTACGATTTTATTAGAATTACTACTAAATTACCCGGAGCGCCCGCCCGTTTTCAAATTATCAGTAAAGCAAACTTTTTGGCTTTATAAATTAGTAACTACACATATAATGAAATTGTAACTAAGCCGAATCCGTAAATTTAATATTTTACTTAAAATCTTATTGAAATATTCATTATTAGCGATATAGATCCCGAATCTATAGTTTTTAGAATTTTTGTCTGTCTGACTGTATGTGACCGCATCAAAGAAAAACCACTGCAGGGATTTTGGTGAAATTTGGTATGGTGATAGCAGGTTATCGGAGTCAACGATAAATACATAGGATTCTTTTTACCGCAGGAAAATATCTCATTTCTGAGGAAAAATACAAAAACTGGTTAAAGTAAAAGCACGATGTTACTATTAACATTTTAGCAAGGTAACTTACTTATATATCTTAAAACTATTAAAAAAAACTTATCTTAAAAGAAATATCAATAGCGCTATTTTATTCATTAAAAGATAGATTTAGATATTTGACAATAGATGTCACCATGTGTTTTTAAAATACGTAGTTTTAATCCAAAAAAAATGTACACATATGACCTTTCCATGACTTTATTAGAATTACTACTAAATTACCCGCGGCCCCGCCTGTCATCAAATTTTTAATAAAACAAGCTTTTTGGCTTTATAAAGTAGTAGGTAACATATAAGTTATATTATGTTGTTGGCGGAAATAATTTTCAAATGAGAATATTTGTAAATTTTTATTGTTTAGTAAATAATGTTAATATTTTTTTACCTTTTACCTAATGTAAAAATTGGGCAAATGCAAATCCAAATTTGTTTTTTTTTTAGCAAATTTTCGTATAGCAAAATACTATGTTGTTTTTCTTACTTACGTGTTTTGTTAGGTTAACACTAAAATAAATACGAATAATATTTACGTTTCCACAATATCGACTCATTTTATCAACCGTAAAAATAAGTTCGATTTATATTATTTTATAACATTTTATGGAAAACAAGTTTATGGTTCTTAAACTGCCAAAGCGGGTAACTAAAAATATTCCATATCTCAAAAACTATGAAAAAGTAATACTTTCTTAGATTTACGCGAATATTTGACATTTAAATAAAACTATCTTTTCGGATTTTTTCGCGGATTTATTTTGATTTTTGGTTCCCGACGTTTCGATTGCTTTACAGCAATCATGGTCACGGGAGAGACTGAGGTGTTAGATGTCTCAAAGGTATTATACAGTTGTTACAGACAGCCTACCCACAAAATAACAAAATGAATTCATCCATTTATCCGAAAAGATAGTTTTATTTATATGAAAAAGTATTTTAGGAACTGTTATACCTCAACTTTTTCAGTTTCTCTTGACACCATTTCTTGGAAATTAAAGGCTTAAAGGGCACAATAAAATGCTTACGACTTTAATCATATTAGCCAAACCATATGAAATAATAAAAAGTATTTGCTTAGAATTATTTACTTATTACACGTTCTTTACAAAATCGTTTTGGAAAATATTACTAACTAGCGCTAACCAATCCCTATTTCGTGACAAATTAACATTAAGAAAAGTTATCATTATGTAATTTAAATAATCAGCTAAATATTAAATTAATCAATAGCTGTCTATTAGAAAAAAATAATTAAAATAAATTCCGTAGTTTGAGAGTTTATCGTCCAAAACTAAATAATCAAAAAAAACAGAAGTATAGACATACACAAATGATATTGCTAAAACAAAAAGGGCAAATTAACGGAGGAACCTTTGTGGCATTGTCAATCACTGCCATTATTTACCAATCATGTCGTGTGCAATGAAAGTAATGTATAGGTAATGTAAGAGTATACTAATGTGTAAAACCTAAGAATTTGATTTTTGATCATCTGAACGCGGGCGGAGCCGCGGAAAATGCTAGTATTACAAAATAAAACTCTCACGTTTCAGAAATAAGGTTCCAAATATGATTTAATATCAATGTATAGATAATACCTATATAATAGTAATAGCTTGATGTACTGAAATAAAAAAGTGTCTATAACACTTGAGTCTATTTTTAGACTCAATCCATTCTATTGTTGCTAAATAAAAAAAGAATAAAGACTTAGATAATTGCGAGATTGTAAGTGATAATATTATTAAAGACTAGCGATTTACACTCGCTTCGCTCGGGTACGTACCTAGGTACGTTTTAATTTTTTGGAGCGAAACCCTAATTCTTTTTCTAAACTAAAAGTAACCTAAGTTACTCCATAAAACATCAGCTATCTGCTAGTGAAAATTAGTTCAACCGTTTCAGAGATTAATCGAAACAAACATACAGACTGACAAAAAATACAAAAATTGTATTTTTCTTATAGTTACCATACATAATTTCATATGCATTTAGTAAAAACTGTTATTTTGACATTACAAACAGACACTTCAATTTTATTTATCTGTACAGATTATTAGTAAAGATGTAGTTAGAGATAGACATAAAGACAAAAATAAATTACAATCAAACTTAAGCTTTTATACTTTGCCTTGCATTAAACTTTTACTTCTTTGCGGTCGTAAGTCTGCCCATACCACGAAGCTCAAGGATAGCTTAGCCACATATCACTGAGCTTATAAATCCAGAGAGTATTTAAACGTTTATTTCGAGCAATAACTTTTGATATATCTCTTAATGCTGCTGTTTTTTTACGATTAAAAATTATTTTTAAATAAATCCGCGAAATAATTCGAAAAGATAGTTTTATTTAAAATGTCAAATATTCGCGTAAATCTAAGAAAGTATTATAAAAAATGATACTTGATGATATTATCGAAAACAATGCAAGGAAATGGATCGAGCTGTAATCGAACCCAAGACGAACGATAAGAAGATAGATGCTCCGCAAAAATATTATCATTGATGTATTATAATTTTGTATTCAACTAGCGACTTACCCTCGCTTCGTTCGGATGCTTCCCTAGGTACGTTTTAATTTTTTGAGCAAAACCCTAATCCTTTGTTTTTTAAATAAAAGTAGCCTAAGTTACTCCTTACAATATCAGCTATCTGCCAGTGAAAGTCCCGTTAAAATTGATCCAGCCGTTTCGGAGATTAGCCGGAACAAGCAGACAGACATACAGACAGACGAAAATTTTAAAAATTGTGTTTTTCTTATAAGTATCGTATATAATTCCATATGCATTTAGAATAAAACTGTTATTTTGACATTACAAACAGACACTTCAATTTTATTTATCTGTATAGATACTCGGTACTAGTTTTGTTTGAAACTAAGAAATATAAGTTATCTACCTTTATTTGACTAGCTCACAAGCTCTACTTTTGTTACACTGCTCTCTATTTTTATATGAATAAACTTTAAATCTAACTTGTATTTCCAAAGGTAAGCGCGTTCAGACAAACAATCTCTTCAACTTTTTAAATATTGATATATATTACAAAGTAGTGTTAACACCCTCTTTTCACCTATGTTTTAATAAATAAATATGTTGGGACATTAACACACAGCACCATCTAGTTCCATGATAAGCTACGAGGCTTGTGTTATGAATACCAGATAGTTGATACACTACACATATATAACTTAAAATACATACATATTATTATAAATATTCCAAAACCTATGATAGCTTCCTTACAGAGTTAAAACACATCTAATTTTATTGCAAAAATAGATGATTTAATATTGCTTGTAATAGCCTTTATAATTGAATAAATTATAATTTGAATTTTAACTATGAACAAAACTTCAAGACAAAAATCACAAACTGAAAAAGTTAACATATAAATGTTTACATCTATCTATGCATATAATAAAATTCTTATCGAGTAGAATCTGTACATTAAATATTTGTTGGAAAATCTTATTAAAATAGTCATTATTATCTATACAGAGGCCGAATCTATAGTTTTTATAATTTTTGTCTTTCTGTCTGTCTGGGAACGCATCACGTGAAAACCACTGGACAGATTTTTATGAAATATGGTACGATGGTAGCTGGTTATCCGGGTCAATATATAGGATACTTTTGACTGCAAGAAAATATCTCATCTTTGAGTAAACTACACTAACTATTAAAACCTAACGCTACTTGTTTAATAAAACGGAAGTAGAAGAGCGAAACTTTATTTTAATATCACAGTCTACTGTAACATATTCTGAAAAACAATCATGAAACGTGTGAAATTGCGATGTTTTCGAAAAAAGGAGCAGCAGATATTTGAACAATTTAACTATTCAGATAGTTTATTTCGCATATCCACCCACAATGCTCCCACAATTTACATTTATATAAGAAAAACGGCGGGTACTGACCTCAAATTTGCTTGTGTTAGGATTCATATCCAATAAGGAATACGACGCCACGCGGTCGCCATTGTCGTCGATTATCACTTCGCCAGTTATGCCTGAAATAGGATAAAAGTTAGCCTTACTTTTACTTTCTTCACCCTTATTTTTTCTTGAAGATTATTGTTTTTGTATTACGTGGCTGTAACGAAATGTGACGTCACTTTGCAAAGTTTATTAAAGGACTAGTGACTTACCCTCGCTTCGCTTCGGGTTCGTCCCTAGATAAAAATCAATCAATCCCACGGGAACTGCACATTTTCCGGGACGATATATAGCCTATAGTTTTTCTCAGTTTACGGACTATTGAATGCAAAAAAAATTTCAAATCGGATTAGTAGTTCCTGAGATTAACGCGTTCAACCATACAAACAAACAAACAAACGAATAAACAAACAAACTCTTCAGCTTTATAATATTAGTATAGATTTTTGTATGTGATTCAAAGTTTTTGTATAGGACAAATTCGGTTAGTACAAGTATTTTATACAATTTAGTGCCTTGTTTGTCTTATGTATTGTTTATATTATTTTTTTTTATATTAGTTTAATTTCTTACTTAAAGGTGACACTTTATTCATTCCAAGGATCGGTGGTAGAAAAGTACAAGTTCCAAATTACGTAAATATTTTAACTACCAATAACACTTTTTGAGTTTAAGATCTCAAATTTTGATTTCTTTTGCGTAACTAATTAAATGAAAAATAATTTCTGTAGTTAAAAATTTGTGATTGTCGAAACTAGAACGATATTTTGAATATTAACTCGGGACTTGAACCCGCATCACTTGTTTTTCCAAGCAAGAGCGTTCGCAATGAGCTACCACTGCCATACATTAAAACATACAAGTTTAACTGAAGAATAGTCTACGGAAGCAGAGTCGCGGGCAAAACTTAGTACATCAAAAACAAAACAAACCTTGAAACGTTCTATTCCACATGTTTCTTATCACCATAGCACCATCCAGTTCACCTCTAGGATCGTCCGCCTGTCGTAAAGTATCGTTTAGAGCGAGCGCATATAGCAACACAGCGTCGTAGAAAGCAGCTACGAATGTTGACACAACTTCACCTTTCCCAAATGTGTAGTTGTATTTTGTTTCTGCTAGTTCTTTGACCTGTGATAAAAATATTGGAATGTGAACTTCTATTCAATTGAATCGTAGTTTATAAGTAACTAATTTCTATCACTGAGTTCGCTAAGGGATGAATACAGACAGGAATTTAAGGGATGATTTTTCCCAGCTTAATTAACAAATATCATCACACTAGTAGCTCTCCCGTGACTATTTTGCTGTAAAGCATTCGAAACGTCGCAACCAAAAATCACAAATAAATCCGCGGTAAAATCCGCCAGGATAGTTTTATTTTAAAATTTCATATATTTAGCGTTAATCTAACATAGTATCTTTAATAGCAGTAGCTTATTTTCTTAATATGTTAACGAATTATAGCCTATAACCTTCCAGACAAACCTTTTTTGTATTTGTGAAAACCGTAAACCTTAGGAAAACCTTAGTAGTTTCTAAGATTAGCCTAAACAAACACAAACTTAGTGCAGAAGGAGCTTAATAAATTATGTAGTAATCTGTACATCTATACATATTATAAAATTGTAACTTAGCCGAATCTGTACATTAAATATTTTTTTGAAAAACTTATTGAAATAGACATTATTATCGATACAGAAGCCAAATCTATAGTTTTTTAAATTTTTGTCTGTCTGTCTGTCTGTCTGTTACCGCATCACGGGAAAACCACTGGAGGGATTTTGATGAAATTTGGTATGATGATAGCTGGTTATCCGGGTCAACATATAGGAAAATATCTCATCTCTGAACTAAATTTTAAAACGTAACTAGGGACGAACCCGAGCGGAGCGAGGGTGAGTCGCTAGTATAAAATACTTTAATGACAATTTAAAAAGAAAGCTAGGCATATCTCTAAATTACGCTAATTTCTTGCATTTTCGTCTGGAAAAAAATTAGGGTTCAACCACATAGATCGGGACCTTAGATTATTGTTTGTGTTATGTATGTGTGTTTATATATTTATATTCATGTTAGTTGTTTTTACCCACGCCGCACCTCATTATTTTTTTTATTTCTCGCTCAAGAGTTTCCGGTGGAGATCTCTTAAAGAGCTAAGGTATTCTTTGTACACAAAGTATATGTATTCTGTTTATACGTTTGGATCAGTTTGTTGTGCTAGCGGTCGCGGGTTCGAGTCCCGCTGGGGGGATTCATTTGTGTAATGAGCACGAACGTTTGTACTCCAGTCGTGTATTTATAATATGTATGTATTTAAAAGTTATATATGTGTAATGTATCAACTATCTGGTATCCATAACTCAAGCCTCGTAGCTTACCATGGAACTAGATGGTGCTGTGTGTCAATGTCCCAACATATTTATTTATTTATATATGTATTTTTGTGGTAGATAAATAAATAAATAAAAATATATTATAACTAAGTTAGTAGTAATACCTGATCAGAAAATTCTAAATATTCTTTTTTCTCAGGAGCGGGGCTAGTAACTGTTAGCACTGCGCTGTACGCACGCCTGGCTCGCTCATTCCTTTCATCCGTATCGCCTTCTACCTTCCATGGCTCCTTTGAAGATGCCGATGCTAGGCTAAATAAAAATATAATATTGTTTTAATATTTTTGCTTTATTTGCTATTTGATCAGCAAAAGTATACAGATTCTTTTTAAGTTATAATAACGAATACCCTTTAATTTTTATAACTTAAACGTATTATCATTAAAAAATATGATCATTGGTACAACTGACGAAGAAATCGCTTAACATACAACATTGAGCACCTGTTTTTTTAACTCTTTCAAAAAGAAAGTTAAAGTTCTAAATACAGACTACCTATTATGGTTATTACAGTTATTCTATAGTTTAAAAACATTTTAGAGCAAAAGCTCAAAAAATAATTTAATTTTATTCGAGTATCTTCAATGTACTTAAATCATTAAAAAACATATTATGTATATTAAAGTTTTCTTTAATTGACACTCTTTATTAATAGAGTAAATAATTATATCACTCACTTAGAGAATAGCTCGATGTTGAAGAACACATACTCGCCAGACGACACCATGTTGAGATCATCCGCTGCCAACATTATCTCGCGTACGGTACTTGGGTTCGCGCAAACCACTACAACTGTGAACAAAAACAATTATTATCTACCAGAAACTACCAATGTGCTTACTTTACGAAGTATTGAATAATCTAAGTAATAAATGTACTAATTAAATAACATTAAAAGTTCATCAAAATTTTTGAGCCTTTTTTTTGCACGTTTAAATAGACAAACATGTTCAAATATGGTTTTTTAACCATCAAGACAACCTGGTTACAAAATAGGATAAGTGTTATGTGTTTGGATAGACATTACAAAAACTAGTCTATACATATAATAAAACTGTAGAGGTCGAATGTCTGTACATAGAAAAGAAATGCTAAAAACCGAATCAGGGGGATGTAATAAGAAAAATAGAACATATCCAGATTTTTTTTTTTGTTTCTCTGTCTGTTTGTCTGTTTGTACGGGCTAATCTCCGAAACTGTTTGACTGGTTTAAATGATATTTTGTATGGTAGTACCTTATATCCCCGGTCAACATGTTAGATACTTTTCATCCCGGAAAATTAAAGAGCCCCGTGGGATAGTTAAAAAACTATAGTAACTTATACAGCTTGGTACACAAAAACTACTGATTGGATTTTAATGAAACTTTACATCTACTTTTTATCTCGGTAAAATGTACGGTTCCCATAGGATAGATTTGTTTTCGTTTGTCTAGAGACGAACCCGAGCGAAGCGAGGGTAAGCCGCTAGTTTTTCTGAATAAATCATAGATTTTTAGAAAACCCTCAAATTTTTAGAAAAAATGATCGTTGTATTGATACTTAAAAAGAACAAATCTTTACAGTTATAAGTCTAGTAATTTAAACGTACTTTATAACTTTCCTTTTAAAATATTGACATATATTTTGTCATTTAACATTATGACAATGTTAATATAAACATATTAATTATTACATATATAAATAAATATGTTGGGACATTAACACACAGCACCATCTAGTTCCATGGTAAGCTACGACGCCTGTGTCATGGATACCAGATAGTTGATACACTACACATATAATATAACTTTAAATATATACAAATTATAAATATAAACACCCATAACTAGAGTACAAACATTATTTCTCATCATATAAATGAACGCCACCAGCGGGACTTGAACCCGCGACCGCTGACACAGCAAGTAGGGTCACTACAAACTGAGTCAAACGTGTCGTCATATTCCATTTATGAAATGGAAATTTCCCAGAAAAAGTATCTATAATAAAAAGCGCATTTTATTATAGTTAGCTGAAAAATTCATATGCAAATTGTAACCTTTTAGTAAAAACTGTTTTAAAAAGTAAACGCATAAGCGGGATATGGTAATTCTTTTACTTGGCAGGTTAAATAAGCAGGAATAAACTATGGCCGTTGCAGCAATATTCGAATGCTTTAATCTATTTTATTAGCAAAAGAAACAAAAATCGTGCTTAAAATTGTACGCTTTTTTTATGTCAATACTTTTCTATTCTTTTTTCCAATATGTCACAAGATATGATTTATAAAAAAAAAGTTAATAAAAAAGTCTTAATATAAATAAAATGAACAAGTATAAAAAAGGATGTGTATGTATATATTTGTGCCTACAAAACAATTAAAGTATCTATATAGCGATAGCAAGTACACGCGTTTGTTGGTTTTAGATTTGAGCACAAAACGTCTTTTGATAATTGTTACTTGAAATCATCATTAATTTTGTGCTTAATATTATTTATAATATATTTGTGCTAAGACACATCAAGTGTGATGTAATTTTTTTATTTGGAAATAAAACTCACTCTTGAAATTATGCTTTATTTATTGATAACATTCATTTTAAATGTCTACATGCGTCTTAATCAAATGCAATATTATTAAACTTGTGTTTCTACACAAGTGTAAAGAAATACTACAGGTTACAAAATACAGTAACTAATAATTTTCAAAATCTAAGAATCTGTTTTCGGAAAAATCAGAACAAAATGAAGTACCTACATAATCACCAAGATAAAGAGCGGGCGAGTTTTCATTGTCACTTATGACAGTATAACTTTTAGTTTTTGGGTTGTAATCATCAATTAAAATATCGCAAATAGTACTTTTCTTATAGCGAGATCTAAAAATATTATTTTAGTGTTCCTATATCTTATATATACACGCTTTCATATATTCTATATGTAGTTTTATGCTAATTAGATTTCTATCGGAATAAAATACCAACACCCATACAAAAAATACCTGCCCTTCCAGAGAACTGACTCTACCATATATATTCCAAACATCTCTCAAACAGTTTTTTTTTTTTTTTATATTTCATCAACTATTTTGATTCCTGGCAATCCAATTTATTTTGCAATATATACAGCAAAGTTTCGAAGTAAAAGAATTCTTTTACTTTCCTAAAACCAAAACGTAAAATTTCGAATCACTGATTTAAGATCAACACTATTATCACAGTGTACTAAAAAATAACAGTGGGCTATCGCCTTTGATGTTTGAAGAAAAGCCGACATCGCGTAGCGTACTTCGCATTACGCAGGGTTGTTACAGTTTTTTTTTTGTAATTTAATTAAAATGTAATATTATTATTTAGTTATCTATCGAAGTTCTTCATAGCAAAGAATACAAAAAGGCATTTCGCGGAGGCAAATTCAAATAGAGTTTTACAAAATTTCATATAATAATAATAATAAGCCTTTTATTTCTTTAATAAAAAATAAAATATACAATTGGTTTAACAATTATTTGAATTGATTGAATGAATATTTCTATGTGACATTATAATTAATTTAATGAATAACTAGATAATTAGAATGAAATAAATTAAGTTATAATAAAAATAAATTAAATCTAGCAAATTATATAACATAAGTCAAATTGAATTTAGTTATATATAAATTTATCATTATTTTTATTTTTTTAGCAAAGTTAGTTTTATATGATATAAAGTAATTAATAGATTTCCAAATGACCTATTATAAATGGGCAACGGACAAATATTTTCAGTTTCTAGATTTACTGGATTTGAAATTTCTGTTATTAAACTTAATTATGTAAAAAATCCTCATCCTAATAAATAATTTTAGCAAAAAATAAAAACCATTTTAATTGCTTACAAATTAAAATAAACGCGCGATAGCCCTTAAAGTCGTGTCCCGAGCTGCTTACTAATTCGGGCGGCAGAAATGTATGCAGCTCGGGCTCGCCTACCCGCGTCTCACCTCTCACACCCCGCACGATTGCCCTGTCTAGACGGCTTCGTTGGATGACTGTATTGTTTTATAGACTGTGCTATTATTATAAATCAAATAAACGATAGAAATTAACTTCTTGATAAAGGTAATATTATCTATAAATACTTAGTTACCACTTTTTACGCTAAGTTAATTTAAAAAAAAACAACTTCAATACTGTCCAGAAGAAAGAAATAATATTGTAAATTAGAAACTTCTCCTAATGTTGGATTGTTGGATTTTAATGAAACTTTACAATAACATAGCAGAATAATACGTAGGCCACTTTTTATCCCGAAAAAAATTATGTTTCCCGTGGGATTGATTTCTTTTTGTTTTACGCTAATAATAAATGTTTTGTACAATAAAGTTTAATAAATAATTAAATTTAAATTGTTCTCTGTTTCTATCTGAAAGGCCTAATTGCAATATCTGTAAATAATATTCGCTTGTTTAAACCAGATGAAATAAAAAAGCTACAAGTGAGATTCGAACTTACGATCTTTTATGTGAGTGAGCAATAAATCATTGTGTAGTAACACTGATAACGAGACCAAACAGCATCACCTGAGTTACAAAATTAAATAAATATATCCTTATAAACAAATAGATTTAAATCGATTATTTTTGGTTTTAAATAAAACTATCTTTTCTTTTTATTTTTTTTTTTTTATAAATCCGCGAAATAATTCGAAAAGATAGTTTTATTTAAAATGTCAAATATTCGCGTAAATCTAAGAAAGTATTATTTTTGGTTTGTTAAAAAACTAAAAAAAAAAAAACTTGAGAATGACATATTATGACGATTCGATATAACGCTCAAATGTCATTTTCATACAACTTTTATAATCTTTCAAAAGCGTTAACGATTATAGAAAGCATCTTCTATGCTACCAGTTTTATGTAAAGCGTGTCTTTTTTGTTTAGTGAATGTAAAATAAATGAAATCACACATGTGCTTGCAAATGTGAACATAAACTAGGGTAAATTTTATTAAATTTTTTGCTCCAGTAACGCTTCTAAGCGACCCTCCACCCGCACTGCTTAAGTACCAACTACTATATAGGTTTTGTTTCATAACTCAGCTCACTGACCTGATAAAGATATAATATATGTTTGCTCCGGCATTGGCTTTAAATTCCATATATTTTTTTATTAACTTAAAGATACACCCGAATACACATCTGTATAGTAAAAATGAAATACTGTTTGTCGGTCAGCGCATCGCTTAAGAACAGTTGTAGTTTTTTTTTTTCATATTTGCAATTATAGTACGAGTAAGGTTTTTAGGGGGAAACAATTGAAAAAGATGGCTGAAAAAAAAGCTCAGTATTTTTTTTTCAGGCAACAACAATTTTTCTAATTATTATTAAATATAAATAATTAAATATTGCATTATTATTATATAAAATTAAAATATAAATTATTCAAATCAGTGTCTAACGATGTGTGTCACTAATCATAACGTATAAATTAAAGCCTTGTAGCAAGTCGTCTCGTCATTTGGGTTTGGTTTTTTTTATATATTGGAACATAAATACACAGCACCATCTAGTTCCATGGTAAGCTACGAGGCTTGTGTTATGGATACCGGGTAGTTGATATACTACACATATATAACTTTAAATACGTATATATTATAAATATAAACACCCATGGATATAAATACACTAGAGTACAAACATTCGTGCTCGTCACGCAAATGAATGCCCCCCAGCGGAACATGAGCCGCGACCGCTGGCATAGCAAATAGGGTCACTACAAACTGAGCCAAACGTTTATTCGGGCTATTCTTAAAAACTACTATATGCATTTTCACTAATAAAAAAAGGAATTCACTAGGAATACTGTAAGCTATAATTTATGTATGATGATATTTTTTGTATAAATTCAAAATATCTTCTTACTGAAAACTCCCATAATATTTTAAGGGTGAGTATCTTTTTCTCCATATATCATCCCGAGGGAACATGGGTGTGTCACTAGAAAAGTAATATTGGCCACGGAAAGTATTTTATCAACTATGATAGAAAAAACTAAATTAAAACTTTTTTTTAATTACATAAAGAAATACATATGTATTAGATAAAAATCAATAATATGAACAATATTGTGCTTATTTCACAACAACACATCTTTTATATTAAAAAAACGACTACGATTGCTCTACATAGGATTAGTCAAAGGATTTACCAAAATTAAAGAAAAAAAAATTACGAAAAGCGGAAGAGGAAATTCGAAATTTAAAATAATAGCCCCTAATCCATTTGGTCAAAGATCAAATGTTTATACTGCTTAGTATGAAAATTTGATATTGTAATGCTTATACTGTCAGACATATTTGAAAAGTAATTAAATAAACATAGTTGTATGAAATTATACAGTAGGTGTACTTCTAATTACTAAACTATCGTCTATTTCAGTAGGTATTTGAGTGATTTCAGCCAAGAATAGTTTTGAGCCAATGTAGTTGTCACCAGAATATTTACGAGTACTTCCAAAGTAGATGTAAGAGGTGGTTTCTCATTTATGTTACTTGAACTAATAATATAAAACTCTTAAACAGCATATCACTATATCCAGCACTCACTTATTTTAAATTAAAATAAATAAAAATAAATAACACGTATATTTTATTTTATAATAATATTAATAATAATTGATTATTATAAAAAGTTAAAATTATTTTTTTTATTTTTAATGGGCTTTATAATAATATGCAATAAAGGTTTAATAAAGTAGATTTTGTTACAATTTATACAGAGTTTAAAATAAAACTTACTTGCAAATAATATATGAATAGAAAAGTACGTAAAATTCCTAAGTAGGTACCTGTCCATAAAATCATCATTATTAAAAAAGCATTATTCAGAATATAAAAATGATAATAAATTTGGATTTTTCAATCTTCACATAATATTATAGGATATAATACAACATAAACGAATTTAAAACCTCGCGCGTTTATTTTCAGAATCAATAGCGGTAATTAATAAATGATATCATTCTACAAAACAAATGTCTGGCTCGTTGGCATGTACCATATGGATCCAAACAAATCCAAACATTACGGTTACGTTTGGGCTAAGTATAGTTTTCTGTCAAGAACTGCTCAGTAAGAGCACGGTGTTGAGAATATTTTAAACGATTAAATCTGTATTGATTTTATGATAAGTTGGTTTCCGATTTAAATAAAAAAAATGTATAAAAATCAGAATTCTGACAAAAGATATAAATACTAGCAGAACCCACGGCTTTGCTCGCGATAAAAACTACAAAAAAAAAACCTCTGTATAGGTAGGTTTCATACAAACTTTCATCCCCTATTTTACCTCCTCATGGGATTAATTTCAAAAAATTCTTATTTTATTGTATTGAAGAGCATTAATTTGACCAGGTTTCGAGTAATTCCGATCATAGATAATTTTTTGCGTGTTTTCCCGCGGAAATGACATAATCTCCCACGGTAAAAAATAGCTCAAGTCATTCTGCAGTTCCCCATCAATCTCCAAATAAAAAATCACGCCAATCCATCTCTCTGCGTAGACTTGACAAAAGGAGAGACAAACAAACAAACAAAAAACAAACAAACAAACACAAAAGCAAACAAACACACTTTCACATTTATAGTATTAAATATGGATATGGAAGTATGGATTTAATATTTTTGAAACACATCGAACTCTTAATAAATACTCATGATACAATAATATATTCCAAATAAGTATGAATTATAGGTACTATATATATAGTGGTCGGTATACGAGTATACCCGTGACCATGGCACTTGTAATAGTGCCGAAATATCGGGAACTCTCAAAAGTAAGCGGTAAACATGGGAAATATCCCGCTTTACACCAGAATAATGTTGCCAGTGACCATGAAAATATAAAGAATAATTTTTATTAATTTTTATTTATAACGGTTAGTATGGAATAGATAGACTACATATTATATATGTATATACATACATAGGTATGATGAGTTGTTGTGGGTTGTATTATAACGTGTTTTCCCGTGGGAATGAGATAACCTTCCACGGTAAAAAGTAACCTATGTCATTCTCCAGCTCTCCACCTATCTGCACACCAAAATTTACGCCAATCCGTCACTATGTTTCGACGTAAAAGTAGGATAAACAAACAAACAAACACATTTATAATATTAAATATGGAAGTATGGATTTAGATCCACCAATGATAATTATATTGGTATAATATTTTCAAATTAAAAACACAATGTAAACTAATCCTAAATGCATAACTATAGGTATATTCAAGCGGGAGCTGTAAATAACACCTTACACATTTAGCTGCTTTTTGGCAACGACTCCATCCATTACTATTGCATTCCATTAACAGTGTCATGTCACACGTTGTCTTACACAACAAAATTGTTTTAAATATTACCAATAAATTTTATGACGATGACGATGATTGTTGAAGATGTCAGAAAAAACCATGCCGAATGGGAGTTTTATTGGCGTGCGCCGCGTAAACCCATAAAGTTGTATAAAAACAACGTATCCATAATATATATTTAGAATATTATTTCTCTAAAATGATCTATTAAACTTTACCAACACTATATGTACCTAGACGTAGAAAGGAAATAAACAGTGAAGATATTTAAGTATATAAACGTACATTTATTGGTAATAACAACTATTTTGTTATACAGCTAATGATGAGGAAAATATCTTTTTCATATAGAGCCAAATGCAGGTGTAATTAATGATGTTATAAATATGTATATATAATGCATTAATCAACAGGACAAACAAAGATTAATATCCGATCGACAAAGTAAATGTTAGAATCGAGCCAATTTATGCCAGTTAAGATTAAGCTCTCCGAAAGACACCATTTCAATAAGCTACATATTACACATTCACAGCTATATTACACATTCTGTGTCAAAACATATGGAAAACGGGACATTTTTGACAAATCTTACATCTATAAAACTAAAAATTTCCAACAATTGTAGCGTAGCACCATATCTGACAGTGTCTAATGTACCGGAAATATCTTCTAGCTCTGATTTCAAAATAACTGCGCTAAACGTTTATATAATCCAAGTTCTGTAATCTGTATTATAGTCGTGTTAGTAATAAAGCCTGTCATCTTTTGTTTGCTTATGTACAACTAGTTTTATCTATGTTGAAAACAAAATGGGCAAAATGTTAATTCATTAAGCCAATAATCTGTTACGGAATGACCAAGTTACAAAAACCCCACCCAATGTATTCACTAATTTTCGCATATTAGTATAACTATTAAAATAAATCTTGAGCTGAAATGAAGCTTAATAAAGACAAGAAGAAAACTGCAGATAAAGTCTATTTATTGATATCTATACTTTGTTTGTTTGTACCGAATAGGCTCCGAAACTACTGAACCGCTAAAGGTTAAATTTAGTTAAAATATAGTTTGATACCCTGCAAAGGATATATATAGGATAGTTTTTATCTCGGAAATCATCCCTTAAGTTAAAGTTTGTATGGGAAAGCAACCTAGGGACGAACTCGTACGAAGCGGGGGTGAGTCGCTAGTAAGAAATAAAAAAATATTTTAAGTAAAAATTGTCACTTCAATAATTTCTATTTATCAGTTATCAAATATTCTGTAAAAAGATCAAAAGGAACTGTCTAATATCATTTAATGCAAGCAAAGCAACAACCGACTATCGGAGGTTCTGTCAGCAATAAATGAAAATGGCTTAGAAAATGTTTCAATTAATTTTGCTACCCACTCACTTTAAAATATAATACTCGTATAAACTCTAATATAACTTTATCTTGAAGATTAATTGTATTCAGCCCTTTTTAACATCCCACTTCTGAGCCCGGGCCTCCCTTCAATACGAGGGGGATCAGGTCATAGCCCACCACGCTGGCCAAGTGCGGGCTGACGGCCTTCACATGTCTTTCGAAAACTCGCTAGGTTCTCTCAGACATGCAGGTTTCCTCACGATGTTTTCCTTCACCGTAAGACAGGTGGTAATCATGTTAGAAATGATTCGCACATGAAAATATCAGAGGTGCGAGACTCGAGATTTAAACCCGCTTCACTCGGTTTCTCAAGCGAACGCGTTACCACGGGGCTACCACTGCCTCAATGTATTTATAGCAAAGTATATGTCAATATGACTGAGTTAAACTTGTCAACGTGAAAACTACAAAATATGTATATCGCAAATGACCAGCTTTAATTTCCAAACCCAATTAAAATAAAACAGCATTTTCAAGAACCTACAATTAGGACCCACGTTGCCCGAATATTATTAATTGTAGGGATTTTTTTTTTCAATAGTTCCTCATTTAAAAGAAAAGCAGTCATGAGGACTGCCGACAGAAGTGAAAACATAAAACTATAAACAAACAGTTGTTATTTTTGGTATTCAAATTAATTGTTTGATCTTAAATTAAAACTATTTACATTTATCTGGTTTTGACATCTATCGACACTCTGAGTGTTAGCGTTAACACGTCACGTGACCATGTCGATGACGACTTACGAGAATTTACTCCCCATCCAAACCTGCCTATATAAAAGTTTTCACTTCAAAAATAATATGCCATTACAACACGCGAGATCATAGTAATATTATGGTTATAATAGATGATCATGAATGAATAATTAAATAGTAAATCAAAGCATAATCTCATGTAGACCTTAATATGACTGACTTATAAAATCTAATATCCTTCAAAAACCTTTGAAAAGTCACTCAATAGCAGCACGTTACTTTATATAGTAGAAACAAATTAGCTTGTCTCTTTATATAAGCTTTTAGATTGTATGGATAATGGATATATGCATCTACTTTAAAAGCCCTACACTGAGAGTCTATGCAAACCCAATAAATATGCAATAAGGTATGGTTGTTATTTCTCGCATAGATAATAATTAATTTATGTGGCTTGATGAGATGAATAATTTTGTATACATAAATTATCTTCTAAAGTATATGAAGCAATATAAGGTATTATACTTATTCAATGAATATAGAAAACGATTAATTATGAGTGAGCAATTTATTCACATACATGCCATAACGACATAAGGTGCAGGTTCAATTTTTTTCTTGTACGGAGTATATTTTATTTAAGTTAGAACTGTTATGTATAGGGAATTTATTTCCTTTTGTAAGTTATTTAAATATATATTATAGCTTATTCTTAAGTTATATAGGCACTACCTTTATCTTGTATTTTAGTTTATTTAAGTAAATTTTAACACTTGCGCACCCAATTTAGTTAGCAAATTTATAATGTTTAAAAGTTTATTCTTCATGTAAAAGTTGTACTTCAAGGGTGGCATAACTTAAAAATTTAAAAAAATACACCGAAGGTTGAACATTTTAAATTTAAAGTGATTTGATGACTATAATATCAGCCTAATATAATTTTTAAAGAATTTTCTTATTGCTTAGGTAATTTTTGAAGGTTTCATTAACTTATAAATTTAAATATAATAAAATATAGGATTTATTTACCTTTTTTAAATTTTATCCGTAACATTAAATCTAATGGGCATTACTGGCTACAACACAATTTTCAACTAACGTAGTCTTTATCGTCCAATCTATAATGTAACTTTTCAGTTTTTTCCATAGATATTTTATTATTAAATTATTTATTATCAAAACTAACTTAGTTCAAGTAATATCGTAAGTTCCACCAAGGTCGACGGTTCCGTCGTCTGCAGCTTTATTGATATCGAGATTGATACGTGTTGTAAGATTCATAATTTCTTCAAACATTCAATGTTTAAAAAAATGGTTGATATGAGTCGTAGTTCATGTGGAGTTTCAAAGACATAAAGTACAGTGGGCATACAGGTGTGCCGGTATTTTATGGTCCAGTGGCAACGTGCTCAATAGGCAACATTAGTAGGAAACAATTATTTTTTTATATGGCACGAATCAAATTATTGATCTCCAAATAATCTTGCTGAAAACAGCTTACCAACGCAAATTTCTATAGTATTCGACATTTCGTTTTAATGTATTTCGTTCGTTTGAATACATACTATAAACAAAATTCAATTCCAAAAGGAGTTGCAAGAAATTGTTAAGATAAAAGTATCCAACTCTTCTGTGAAATCGCACTTTTCGCAGAATATTCTTTATTTGCATATAATTTTTGAAACTACTGCACAGATCTTAAAAATATGTTATATATATATATATATATATATATATATATATATATATATATATATATATATATATATATAATATTATATTATATTATGTAAATTTGTTATATAACAGGTATGCCTAATAAAATACAATAGTATTTTTGTCAATTCATCATGCGAGCGAACGTGATTGTGGACGAGAACTGGTTATATACCTACTCGTATTAAAGTTCCTAACTTTAAAGGAGCAACGAGTTAGTTCTCCCTAGCTTTTCTCAGAAGAACCATGTTTTGAGTTTGTAAGAGCCCTCTTAAACTGCACACTACCAAATAGCCAACAGTTTAGTCGAGTTCATAATGAATGACGATATATTATGCAAGCGTAATATTATAATGATTCAATATCACCCAAAAACACCTTTTCATTTTTTCGGCGAATCTTTAAACAAACCTGAATAATCTAAACATCTGAAAAATTTGCACTGTGCGTGGACATTTTCTAATGTTTTCCCGACAGACCAAAAATTAAATTTAAAAGTATTTGTAAAAGTATACTTAAATTACGTATTAAGTATACCTTAATTTTCCTTCAAAGGATCTGAATAAATGAAACACGGTGTTAATAAAAACGATAGATTCTTGACATACTCACTTCTCGTGCTAAGAGAAAGTTTTTGAAGGAGCTGTTTTATTTTAGTAGTTGTGATATTCGTTTCGTCGAAAGGTATATTGGGAATGTTCCTAGCCCCTTTCTTCTGTAGAACAGTGAATATTGCACTGAGTGTCATGAAGCAGGCGCTATTTCCTTTGCCGGTAGATGGACCATTGTTGTGATATAGCATCCCAAGTTTCCTCCAGTTGAATTCCTGGAACAAACAATAGGCTATAGATTTTGAAAATGTAGTAGAGATTTCTACAAAAATATCAAATAATTTAACCAAGTGTAATACTAAGAAAAAATTGAGTTTATTAAAAAAAATTGCAAACTATTATTCACATAGCAAATGATTATTATTATTAAGGTCATCTATTTTATAAAATGCTTAACTCACACAAACTGTTTAATTTTATACTTATATTTTTAAACACAGAAATATAACATAGTCTGCCTCTAAATTATTATGTTAATTTTTAAAGTTAAAATAGCTAATTGTTAATTTTATTTCAATTTTAACCTTAAAATATACGATACTTAATAACGTTTCTTTGACAAAAATGAGAAAATTGAAATTCTCTCTTTTCGGATTTTTCCGCGTATTTATTTTTATTTTTGATTCGCGACGTTTCGAATGCTTTACAGCAATCATGGTCACGGGAGTGGCTCCGTAGGATAAAAAATCCGAAAAGATAGTTTTAATTAAAATGTCAAGTATTCGCGTAAATCTAAGAAAGTTATAAATTTATACAAATTATTTATGTGTAATTAAGATAATATTATTTATTGATTTCAAAACTTTTGCTAGTTCAATTGATTATATAATAGTTTTAGTTCCATTTAATCAATTATATAATAAAAACAGCTTAAATCAGAATTACGTAGAAGAGAAGGCAGAGGACTATAGAGAGGACTTTTATAGCGAATAATAATTTTTATTGAAAAATAGTGGATATATTTGTACATATGTTTATTAAACTCTTGAGATATAAATAAAATTCAAACGTACTATGATAATAAAAACTTAAACATTAGGCAATAAATAAAAAAATAAAACTTGTAGTGAAATTAGAAGCAAATTAATATTGCTCATAATCAAGCTAATAATAGTAGAGGAGGCAGCATAGCATTTCATTTAGTCATTTTATCTATACATATAATAAATTCTAAGTCGAATCTGTATATTAAATATCTTTTGGAAAATCTTATTGAAATAATCATTATTATCGATACAGAGGCTGAATCTATAGTTTTTAGAGTTTTTGTTTGTCTGTCTGTGATCTTATTACGGAAAAATCCACTAGAGTGATTTTGATGAAATTTGCTAAGATGATAGTTGGTTATCCGGGTACAGGATACATATAGGATACTTTTTACTGCGGGAAAATATCTCATCTCTGAGAAATCTACAGTAAGCGTTAAAACCTAAGTAGGGAAGAACCCTAGTGGAGCGAGCGTTAGTCGCTAGTACCTACTAAAATCCATAGTATCAATAATTTTTCGTTGAGCCAAAGGTATGCATGTAAAAAATGTAGATATAAAATTTTGCTTTAAATATATTCATACCGTGCCAAAAATGAAATAGTTTTTTAGATCATTCTTAACTGAAAAATAACCTGTTCTATTAAAGATAAATTGTACACACGTCAGTTTCGATAGCAAAGAAAGTCATCAGTTGTAAATTTCAATTCTTTTATTTCGTGGCTTCTAGGAGTTGTGAATTTTAATGAAGTTGAGAATGTCAGTAATGTCATAAATTTGTTTTTTCCACTTTTGTGTTAACTGACGCCTATTTTGCAGATTATTAAACATGTTTAATATCAAATTCATTTGGTAACACTTTTGAAGTAATAAAATGCTACGCTATCTTTCCTACTATTTTAATATATTTAGAGTGGTTTTTAACAGGATTTTTATCAATTGAATATAAAAAAAAATTGAATAATATGAATAATATTTTTTTACATTTGCATATTATCTATATATTTTGACTGATTAATCAACGTCCAGAACAAGCTGTTAGGTCAGAAATATCGACAACCATAAAAATTATATTGTATGGCAAAAGATAAAATTTAATTTAGAAACAAAAACCCACCAACATTTAAAACAAACATTTAAAACACATTAAGATCATTTTTTCCAGTTACGGGTTACATATACCACAGATCATATATAGACATATACCAAAAAATATTTTATCTAATAAACCTCCTCTTCTTTAAAATTATGTCAGATATTTAAAAAAATTGTGTAAAAATTAAGTATTCTTTTTTAAAATTCTTTGTCTAAAATTAAACGTTTCAATAATTGCCATCATTTGAAAACGATTTCATTGGCTGGGCACAATTCATTGTGCAACTCAGAATTAAAAACATAACTAGGACTTATCTTTTTAGATTTTTATCAGTCTAGTAGTCAGTTCACGCTTTATATTTGCTATACTCATCTATATATATTATTATAAAGAGGCAGAATTTGTTTGTTTGTTTGTTTGAACGCGCTGATCTGAGGAACTACTAATTCGATCTGAAAAAATATTTTTGTACTAGATAGCCCCTTTATTGAGGAAAGCTACAGGCTATATATCATCATGATATTACCCAAGGGAGCGGAGCAGTAATCATAAATGTCAACAAATCGGGCAGACTTCCATACATTATTGTAAAACTAATGTATAACTAATATACTAAATAATCAAACAAATTTAACGCGAGTGAAACCACGGGACATAGCTAGTTACCAAATAAAGCCGAAGGCAGTTTAAGTATTTGTCTTTGTCAATATAAAAAAAATGGACAATGTTCTTCAATCTATTAACAAATGTAATGTAATCTAATTGAGTAGTGGGTAATAACCTTCTTTAGTAAAATATGCAAAGAACTTAGCAAAAAATATTGATATTACTTTTCACGTAGATAAATATAATTTGCTTTTGTAAATAAAGATAATTAAACTGAGCCTATTACGAATATTAATTGAGTGGAAACGACGTGATAAGTCGATTTATAGAGGCTCGAATCCACAGCAAATCAAATAATGAAAGCTAATTATTTTACCACCAGCATAGAGTGATAATAAATTCAATTACAGTATATATAGCACGTTTAAATGTGGATATAATTATAGAAAATGTTAAAATATTTCTTTGTACAATACGTGAAATGGTATATTAATGTACTTTTAGAACTGAACAATTAATTAGGACTGATTTTTTAAAGTCACACTGGTTGTGAAGTGACATCTGCGTTGGTGGCTGCGCATTTAATAATATATAAGTAAATAATGCGCACGTGTGTGCGCACGCGCACGCGTTGTGTGTGTGTGTGTGTGTTTGAAAGTGTGCGTGTGTGTGAAATTTAATTAATTCTATCTATAGCTTAACAATCCGCGACACTTTCTTGAAAATCTTATGTAACAATAAGTTAAGTAACATGACAATAATGCAAAAAAAAAAAATTGACAGTAATAATTTTAAATATGATAAATTTCTACATTAAATTTAAAACATATTGCATAAGCACATCGTTTTAATCCTACTCACATACTAATTAACACATGCCCCACATGTACTGTGTTATTTTAGTATGTAATGTGCGTTTGAAGTGTTAGGTGTCAAGCATTCAAATGAAGTCACTTCCGAAGTGTTCATCCTACCTTAGTTGGATTTATATAGACAGCCTTGAAATTATTCTTGCATTACTAGAAGCTTTATGACTTTACTCAGTACAATTTATTTTTAAAGCCAAATATTTTATGAATAATAATATATAAAGCTATTATTTTTTATGTCCGTGTATTATGTAAGAAGTCATTGAAGAAACTATACAAGTAGGTATTATTTATATATTTAATATCTCAGAAGAAGGACGGAGATCTTATATACTCAATGAAAAGAAATTTTCTCTAGTAATCAACTTACTAACCCTGATTATTACTATATTGGTGATATTTTAAAACAAAACTATAAATTTTGACATAAACATAAATGTTACAATATACTTTGAATATTTAAATAAATCTATCTTTTCGGGTTTTTTCGCGGATTTATTTTGATTTTTGGTTGTAGGTTTGGTTGTGGTTAGAGAACCAAAAATCAAAATAAATCCGCGAAAAAATCCGACAAGGTAGTTTTATTTAAATGTCAAATATTCGCGTAAATCTAAGAAAGTATTATACTTTAAATGTATATGATTCTTCAATTCAATTAAAAATAATAAAAATATTAAAATAAATTAAATTATTAAATATTAATTAACATCCGTCCAAACAAAATAAATGTAACTGGTTTAGATTTTTTTTGCAACAAGAAAAATCCTTCGGAATATTCATTAATTAGACCAAAAATTATCTCAAAATTAATCTAATTTTACTGATAATTATTCAAAAAGTCTCATGTTTTATGTAAACTCATGCATATAATAAAAATAGAAAAACGAGCTTTAAATAAATTGTACGTTATTTTGAAGTAAACGGGTATTTCTATTACAAGAAGATGTATAATTTTTTTTACCTACTTTATATGTCGTTACTTTAAATTCAAATTAAAAAAAAAGATTATCGCTGCTCATTTGTATTTTAAATATATTCAGCGTCAATCTACCCATGAAGGTAAAATACATAAATATTTTGTTTATCGCAGTCGCTAACGAGTTATTTTTAGAATATATCCAACAAACATTAATTTAAATTATAAAAGCTAGAAAGAAATAATAAGTCAAGCAAAGCAACACAACGATAAAAATAAAACACATAATAATTTTCGAACGTATTTTGAAACAATACAACACAAACGGTACAACACCAAACTAACTTGTGCTAAATAACACCGATGTTTACCTCGAAAACTTTCCGGATAGCAACTCCAGCTTGAGTATAACTTCCCATCATCCTTGTCAAGGTCATGTAACTTGGATGTTTGTAGCCGAAAGCTTCTGCCTGTGCCCCAGCCGTGATAACAGGTATCCGCCAAAGACTAGCGTATCTTGCCACTGGAGCGATAACGTATTCACAACCAGGTCCAATAAAGGCATCTGCAAATGTATTTGTCGATCATATTTGATACATTCAATATTATAAACTTTTTAATAAAAAGGTACACCGATTTCATATTTTGATTTTGACCCTGAGAATTAGAATAACTACTAATTTTCTTGAAATTTATTTGTTACTTTATGTGTGACTCTTAAGATATAAACTATTCCTTAAAAAACTATAATATATAAAATCGGTTCATAATTAGCAATATCACGTAAAATACAAAAGATATACACCCGAAAGGAGTACCTTATCTTTTTGAAGTCGGTTATAATACAAAATTTAGACATTTTAGCTATACTTAAAAGTTTTATATTAACTTACCAGCAGAACCGTTGACGTAGAATTCAAAAGCCGCCAGTGGTCCTTCCACAGATGAGCAGCGAGTGTCCCTATAATCAACAAGCACTTTCCATCCAGGCAAGGGACCATCAGGTAACGTTATAGCCAGTATTGCCATTTCAACTATCGGTAAAACTTTAGCTAGTGACAAAACTTGATTTGGATCAGCTGGCAAAAGGACTCCCAATTTTAGAATTTTGTTATGAAACTGATGACTTTCTGGTCTTAGATTGAAATTTGTCCTTTTCACGTAATAGGGATGTGTCGCTAGATCATGCGGGTATCCTACTGCCCGAGTATTATCATATATATTTCTAACAGGATTCCGATCGACCTCATTATCATCTGTACTGTTATCTTTGTTTTTATAATAACTGTAATATTTATTAAATTCAACAGCTTCAGGTAAAGAGTATTTAGACTTCCCTCCTTGATCTGTAGATGTCGTGCTCTTGATTACATTCTTAGATAGAGGTGTATCATTTAAGTTGCGACGCCAAATTTTAGAAGTATTTACTGGTAAGTTCAGATCTTTTTTGTAGAGATCGAAGTTTTCTTCAAGAGCCTTCTTATTTACATTATTAACACTAACATCACACATAATTATCACATTAATTACACACATATAATAAACGAGGAATGATGTCAACATAGTTACTTTAAAATTTGATGTATGAAAAAGTTTTTTAACCGGGTATGTTTGAGCATTGTCCACAATTTCACTTGATTGTTCATTTTCATTGGGTGTATCTGAATGATAATCTCGTCTCTTCCTGAAGTTGGCTTTATTAGCATATGACGTTTTCTTACACCAGTAATTTTTGAACTGTGACGGGAGAATCGCATGAACGATCTCTCTTACCATTTTATTGTTAGTTTATCTCATTTTATTAGTGTCGGTACGTTCACTTGCTTGATCTATTAAATTAAAAATAAATACATTCTTTTGGCTACTGACGAGCGTTGATCGTTTTGATTCATAACTCTTAATCGAGGCAGAAAATACTGATAGTTTATATTATTTTTACACTAATATTTTATACTAATTACATATACTGCATACTAATTCTTATAAATTAAATCGCAAATATCAGAATATAGAAGAAAATAAGATTATGAAAGTTCCAATCCATATTATCTTAAAACAGAATATTTCTCAAGGAAACAAATTAGTTATTTGTGATCATTTGGAAACATGCAGAAATAAGTAATTTGGCATCTTGACAGAAGAACTGCACTGAGAAAACACGGTTAGAATTTAAAAGTGTTCAATTTTCTTGTGCTAACTCGTTTTGTAATGTTTGACATCGATACTTTATTTGAATTAATGAAATGGAAATAAATTATGTTTTTACTTAGCAATTTCTATTGTTTTGCTCTTTGACTATTATAAATTGGCATTTATATCTTTTTTTTTTTAATATTATACCTCAAGGGCGACCAACATCTCAAAGGTAAATTCCACAACTATTGATAGAAATTAATGAATACAGTCGTTGATATCGAAAAAAAATGAATTTTCTGTAAAAGTTTTTTTTTAAATGTATAAAGACTCTTCTTATAAAATATTTTTCTAAAACCGAATTGTTACAATTGGGAAACAGATTGCGTAACATTAAAATTGAGTAGGTATCTATGTTTTTAAATATTTCGTCATAATGTCATATTAATAACAATCAATATATTTTGTTCCTAGTTCTTAGTTCTAGTTATATAAATTGTGTGTATTATTGTAAGTGATTGTAAACAAAACTAATAAATAAATAATATTATGCCTGCGTTGGTTTGGTTACGTATGTGCCGTAGTGAAGACCATATGACCAGACAGGTTTTTGCCATTAAGAAAGGCAGAAGAGGCAGAGAACGCCCACCGACTATCTGGATAAGGACAATCCACAACCATATATTGACGATGAGATCAAAGCCAGAAATGATGCAAAATCGCCAAGAGTGATGTAAAAGTATCAGGAGGACTGACCCCAAATCGTTCGAAAAACGTTCTTGCACAAAAAAACATACCAAGCTATTTTGATACGCTTTTGACTAAAAAAATTAAAACTATTGTAATATATAATAAACTGTATTCTATCTTCTATTTTTATTTAAGTAAAATAAATTTCTAAATAAAAAAATGTAGAGTCAAAGCAATACATAAGTCAAATATGTATATTATCAAGTATGTATATAGAAAATAAATCCTTATCTATATAGAAAATGTATCCTAAACACGGCCTTGACTATCAAAGGTTATTTTTTATCACCAGGCATGTCACAAGCTCTATTTTTGTCACGAATACAGGAAGTTTATATTTAGAATCATAATTACTAGTACTTATCATTTGTTTGCATAGTCCTAGTCATCAATGTTAATTAAGCGGTTTTATGGGCTAATTATATTTGTATACTAGCGACTCACCCTCGCTTCGCTCGGGTTCGCCCTTGGCTTGATTCCCCATACAAAATTTCATCCATTTTTTCCCCTTTTAAAGTATGATTTCCGGAATCCTATGTCCCTCCCAGAGTCTCAAACTACCTTCTCACCAAATTTCATCTAAATCGGTTCAGCAGATCCAGAGATTACCACCTACAAGGTCACAAACTCATAAACTTTACCTCTATATAATATTAGTATAGATAACTTGAAGGCATGATATTTTGTACTTTTAACTAATCTCGTCAGAAGAACTATTGTTTACTTCATCCAAGCATCAACTCTATATATTAAAAATAAATGAAATTGTGAATACGTTCACGATTGATGAAAAAATAATAACGCGCAACATAACTACAATAAAAAAACAGCCGACATCTCCGTTTTAAAATCCGACAAATTATGTAAACAGAGTGCCGTTATACTGTTTTCTTTTTATTAAAATATAATTATTATAATTTTTTTTTATGAATAACTTGAAATCTCTAATCCTATTATGGAATTAGCCACGTTTTTTTATGCTGTCAAATATTAGAACAATTGAGTTTTTCTTAAACTTAATTCTACAGATTGAGAGATTGCGAATATCTATACACATAATAAAATAGTAACTAAGCCGAATCCGTACATTAAATATTTTTTGGAAAATCTTATTGAAATATACTTTATTATCGATACAGAGGCCGAATCTATAGTTTTTTTGAATTTTTGTCTATCTGTCTCTTTGTCTGTTACCGCATCACGATAAGACCACTGGACAGATTTTGATGAAATTTGGTATGATGATAGCTAATTATCCGAGTCAACATATAGGATACTTTTTACTATGAGAAAATATCTCATCTCTGAGAAATCTATACTAAACGTTGAAACATAACTAGGGGCGAACCCGAGCGGAGCTAGGGTGAGTAGCTAGTTATAACTACGATGGTACCATAATATTTTTCGCAATACTTTTGAACTGTACACATTGGGAATTTTATTTATTGGTTTGGTTCAAAGTTTACTTTATAATCATATCAAGATTGATGTCTGTATGTATAAACATTTCAAGGGATAAGGAAAAACATTAAATCTTAAAACGTTTATTTTTATTAATAGATCTTGTTTCATATTTACGTGTTTTTTACGTTTTTACGTTCCGTTATATTAACATATAGTTTGCTATAAATACATTCAGGCAGTGGTGGCCCAGTGGTAACGTGGTCGCTTGGGGAATCGAATGAAGCGGGTTTAAATCCCGGATCACGCACCTCTGATATTTTCATATGCAAATCATTTTTAACATGATTACCACTTGCCTTACGGTGAAGGAAAACATCGTGAGGAAACCTGCATGTCTGAAAAATCTAGCAAGTTTTCAAAAGACTTGTGAAGTTTGCCAACCCGCACTTGGCCAGCGTGGTGGACTATGGCCTGATCCCCCTCGTATTGAAGGAAGGCCCTTGCCCAGCAGTGGGATGTTAAAAAGGGCTGAATACTCGTACATAAGACTATGTTTCACTATTTAATAGGTACTTTTTGAGATTCTGAACTATACATAACCCTAAAAATAACATTGAAATCCCATACGAAATGACATTTCATGCGAATATGTATGACAATAAAATAGCAAAAACGTTATTTTCTGACCAATTCATATATAATATAAACCTAATAATAACTATTGAGTATACTATACTATACATATAATAAAACTGTAGAGGTCAAATATCTGTACATAAAAAAAATGCTAAAAACTGAGTCAGGGGGATGTAAGAAGAGAAATAGAACAAATCCAGATTTTTTCAAATTTTTGTTTCCTTGTCTGTTCGTCTGTTTATCTGTTTGTACGGGCTAATCCCCGAAACTGTTGGACCGATGTAAATGAAATTTTGCATGGTGCTACCTTATATCCCTGATCAACATTTTATATACTTTTCATTCCGAATCATAAATTTCATTTTTCATCATAAATTAAACAGTTCCCGTGGGATAGTTAAAAAACTATTGTAACTTATACAGGTTAGTACACAAAAACTACTGATAGGATTTTAATTAAACTTTACAATAATATAGTTCATACATCAGTACAACAAATAGGCTTTTTATCCAGGAAAAATGTACGGTTCCCGAGGGATCGATTTGTTTTTGTTTGACTTGAGGCGAACCCGAGCGAAGCGAGGGTGAGCCGCTAATACTGAATAAGTATTAATTAGTCCAATATTGGCGAAGATACATGATTAATTATTATTAAATAAAGTACGAGTACCTCCGTACCTCCTAATTTTGAATTCAAATCGCAACAAAATTATAATAATTGCTAGCTTCTTAGCATAATTAGAATTTTATAATATATACAGATAAATAAAATTGAAGTTTCTGTTTGTAATTTCAAAGTAATGGCTTTTTACTAAATGCATATTATGTAATCATGTGTATACGATAGTTATAAGAAAATCTACATTTTTTTTCTGTATGTCTGTTTGTTCCGGCTAATCTCTGAATTAGCTAGACTGATTTTGATGGGACTTTTACTGGCAGATAGCTGATGTTATAAGGAGTAACTTAAACTACTTTTATTTTAGAAAAAGAATTAGGGTTCCACTTAAAGAAATGAAAGCGTACCTAAGTCGCTAGTTAAATATATTATAATTAATGTAAATAGATCAATGTAATATTACTAAATTACTAGAGAACCTAAAGTATACATCATTTTGAACTCGAGCATGTGCTTACAAGATGTTACTTCATATAAAATTAGTTTAGTTCATATATTTCAAGGTTATAGGATAATACTTGTAACAATTGTATTAAAGTTTTGGAATTTTGTTTTCCTAGAATGATAAAATTGCGTAACTTTTTATAGTTATGTGGAAAACAAGTTTAAAATAACAAATCAGTTAGTATTAAACTATTTTTAGTAATATACATAACCTTAGTTGATGACTCTATCGAGGATGTCCTTATATAAGTATAAAAATCTAGATTTACCAACCGAAATTAAATTACAAATAATATTTAATATTTAACTACATAATTTATAAAAATTATAAAAATGTTTAAAATTAGCAAGAATTATTTAAGACCACTTTTCTATTTCTTTAAAATCGTTATAATATTCTAGATAGATACTGGCTGTACTATAAAATATTAAGACGTCTAAAACCTTAGTCTCTCCCGTGACTACGATTGCTACAAAGCATTTGAAACGTCGTCGCCAAAAATCGAAATAAGTATATCTGCGAAAAAATCCGAATTAATTGGAGAGATAGAATAGAATACGTGTCATATACTGGTATAGAAGTAATTCTCCATTTTTGTATACATATATATTGTTGTAGGGATGTGATAGTGATTAAAACAAAGCAACGAACATCACTATTTAATTATAATTAATTATATGCGGAATCTACACATTAATTTTAATTATTTTTTTACATATGCACTAGCGGCTCACCCTCGCTTCGCTTGGGTTCACCTTTAGAACAACAAAAACAAATCTATTCCACGGGAACCGTAATTTTTCCGTGATAAAATGTAGCCTATGTGTTATTTCATACTATAATCTATCTCTGTGCCAAATTTCATCCAGATCCGTTCAGCCATTCTGGCGTGAAAGATTAACAAACATCCATACTCATAAACTTTTACATTCATAATATTAACACGGACTAGTGACTTACCCTCGCTTTGCTTGGGTTCGCCTCAAGACAAACAAAAACAAATCGATCCCACGGGAACCGTACATTTTTCCTGGATAAAAAGCCTATTTCATGTTCTGATGTATGAACTATATTATTGTAAAGTTTAATTAAAATCCTATCAGTAGTTTTTGTGTACTAAGCTGTATAAGTTACAATAGTTTTTTAACTATCCCACGGGAACTGTTTAATTTATGATGAAAAATGAAATTTATGATCCGGAATGAAAAGTATAGGTACGTTTCAAATAGATATGAATAGTTATTGCGAATACCTCAGGAGATAGACTTATGCTATTGTAGATTTCCTGTAGGCCTTATTAAGTAAGACCTCTAATTTTCTAGTACATTGTTTTAATGTATCTCTTAAGGTTAAGCCAACGTTAGACATGTAAACCAAGAACGACTCGATAGGACCAGTTATTGTATTTTCCCGTGGAAATGAAAGATTTTTTTATAGTAAAAGGTATCCTAACCTAAATATTGACCCGAGTAATAAGTTATCACTACACAAAATTTTGTTAAAATCGGTTCAGTACTTTTTGCGTGAAACGCGCACATCGATTTCGCTATTACTGTTTTATTATATGTATAGATGGTATGAGATGCTTTACACAAGGCCATACCTTATGTTCTAAAAATAGACAGTGATTTTGACTTAACAATTACATTTTTATAAACTGGTTGAGGTTGCTTATCATACGTTTATGAGTTATGACTAATGTATGATAATTTTAAAAGTAATTATCCTCAATAACACACGCCTACTTCTTAAACCTTTTGTTATATATTATGTACATAAAAAATATATTATCTATTCTTGACTTAATTTATTTCTACAGAAGTACATTTGCTCGTATGATAAATGTAAAAAATTACTCGGCTCTTTTTATAGAAAGTATGGCGACCAAGCTATGGTGTTTTTGGAAATCTTATCTAAATTGCAAAATTTTATCCAAATCGTTAGAGCCGTTTTCGAGATACGCGAAATAAATTTATATATTATCTCTTCAATTGCTCGTGTCACCTGTGACACAATATAAAAAGTTTTGGGAGTGGTAGGTTTTTTTTTTTTGGTGTAAACTAAATCAATCAATACTATTAATCAAGAGAGATAGTGTGTTTTTGTGGAATTGAAAGGATATATGTACATATGTATATGTAAACAGATTGTAAACTGTCGAATCGACAATTTACAATCTCGTTAGATAGATTATTATCTAGCGGTGTTTACAATTTTATTGCTCTTTTAATATTACAAGATAAGACTAAATAAAAGCTTTTGGTTGTCGTAAACAATACCAAAATTTGATTTAAAAACTCGGCAAAATATACACAATTTTAATGGGTCGGTTCCATAAATAGAATTTAAGTGCAAAGTCTTAGGCGCTTTTGCACATTCTGATGGTCATGTCTTTTGATGGCGAAAAAAAAACGTAAATAAAGGCACCGGCGAAATCGATAAAAAAAAACTTTATTGTAATAATTTGTTCAGTAAAACGTTTAGTAAGCATCGACTGTTAAAACTTGTGCCAAATTGTTTTATTTTTAGTTTAAAAGCTACAAAATCTATTGGCAAATGATTTGAATATGTAGGTTAAAAATGATTATAAAATTAGTCTAAGTGTATTCAAAGATTTGAATAATATATGTTACTGACAGACATTTCACGAAGAAAGAAATATTTTAATGTGTAGAAATTAATAGTAATTCACCTACAGTGTGTTTTAAAAATCCTCTAAAAAAATCAATATGAGATATTTTGACATTTACTTCTGATGGTTATTGAACCCGCTACCGGTAATTTCATAATGCAATAAGTAACATAGAAGCATGATTAACGTGACAAGATACATATTTTTACAGTAAATAAAAACAATGATTTGAATGAAGTGCAAATATCAAGGTTAAAGATATCAACTAATTTATTTAAATACTTACCTACTTATTTTCTATACATACAATAAAATTGTAACTAAGCCGAATCTGTACATCAAATATTTTTTGGAAAATCTAATTAAAATAGACATTATCATCGATACAGAGGCCGAATTTATAGTTTTTAGAATTTTTGTCTGTCTGTCTGTTAAATTGGGACGCCACGTCACGGAAAAACAACCAAATCCAGGCAAAATTTTGTTAAGATGCCTTGGAGGAAGGTGATACGTTTATTTTATCCAGGCTTTTGTAGACATTTGGATGATCAATACAAAGTTTTTGGAAGTATTACCATCTTCGGCTATAGTTTAACTATCACTAATAAAATTACTGTTGCTGCGAATAACTTAATAATAATATCTGACTGAGATTAGTGAGATTGACCCTGTAAAGAAAAGTATCTGAGCGACCGAGCTTTTCTCGGAGTTCTTTTTTTATATCGTATTTTTTAGATAAAAAAACTAAAAACTTGAATAAATACAACAAAAAAATAACAAAGTATAAACTTTGTATCAGACCGGGATTCGAACCCGGACACCTGTTAATGTCAATCTTTCGCCTTGGCCGCTTAATTACGATGCTTATGCCCATGCGTAAGAAATTGCCATATTTTGCGTGGAATAATGCGAAAAAAAACTGTATGAAAACTCCTAAACATGCGGTTTCCCAGACATAACACTAACCTAGATCGATTTTTCGCCCCCGAAAACTACCACGTACCAAATTTCAGCGAAGTCGTTAGAGCCGTTTCCGAGATCGCTGGTATAAATAAATAAATATACAAGAATTGCTCGTTTAAATGACCATTTAAAGAGAATAAATAAACGCGAAAAATATTAATACATAAGTGTATGCACAAATACAAAGTAACTCTCTATCAACAATCTTTTGGAGAGATTATAGCTAGAGCTTTACCAAATCCCTAACTTGGCCGCTGAGATTTTCTTCATAGAAAAATCGATTGTTTTCTGATGGAAATATTATTTTCCGATCTGCAACTCAAATCTTGAACCTCATGATAATAAACCAACGAAACATCTACCTGGCTTTGACATCTCTAAGCTTTAAAGCTTTAAAACTTACATATGTAAGATTGATACATTTCAATTAAAAATAAATAAATAAATATGTTGGGACATTAACACACAGCACCATCTAGTTCCATGGTAAGCTACGAGACCTGTGTTATGAATACCAGATAGTTGATACAATACGCATATATAACTTTAAATACATACATATTATAAATATAAACCATGACTGGAGTACAAACATTTGTACTCATCGTACAAATGAATGCCCCCAGCGGGACTCGAACCCGCGACCGCTGGCACAGCAAGTAGGGTAACTACAAACTGAGCCAAACGTGCCGTCAAATAACGATGATATAAAGTCAAAACCGAAAACCCCTTTCGTAAATTTTCATTTATATCTTTGGATATGAAACTCCCACTTTAATGTAATTTATAAATCAACAAGTTCTATAAATTGAATATAGGTTTAGTATTCCTGTAACAACTATTACGGAAAAGCACTAGAGCGATTAATGCTCTCGCAAGAGAAAATGTAAATCAATTCTTGTGAGAATATCGAATGTAACTTCAGCTTCCACTTAGTACTAAAGTATTGAAATAAAAAAAATATCTAATTAATTAAGAATTAATAATGAATGAATGTGTCAACATTGACTTTTCTCTATCTTATTTACCTACATCCATACTAATATTATAGTGTGTTTGTTTGTTTGTTTGTTCTTCTTTCACATCAAAATAGAGCGACAGATTAACGTGATTTTTTGTGTGGAGACAGTTGGGAGGGCTGGAGAGTGACATAGGCTACTTTTTACCGCGGGAGATTACCTCATTCCCGCGGGAGGGATACAACCCAAAAAAATATTTATGATCAGAACTACTTAAAACTTAATATTAATGCTCTTCAATACAATTAAACAAATACATGCGTTAGCATTTTTCGGAATTCATCCCATTAGGGGGTAAAATAGGGGATAAAAGTTTATATGAAACCTACTTTTTTAAGGTTTTTTCTGTAGTTTTAGCGCGAGCATAGCCGCGGGTTCTGCTGGTATAATATAATAATAATAATATCCTCCTGACCGATTGCAGCCACGGCGGCCAATCTCACTGAGACTAGCCACCTGAGCAGGAGATATTATAGTGCACAAGTTTGCGCGCAGACACAATTGCACTCTCTATTCATTTTCCTCTCAAAAACCGATGATACGATACGTCGATGCGACCGGTGAGAGTTAAGGTGCAGGACCGACGGCTTTACGTGCTCTCCAAGGCAAGGGTGTGTAACACCACCAACTTCCGAACTCCGGGCTGCTATTGAGAAGATCTTAACAGAAAAACTCAGTAATTAAGCTTGGCCCGACCCGAGACTCAAACCCAGAAACTCCGGATCTGCAGCCATACTATGCTAGCCACTAGATTATCGAGGCATATAATGTACTAGCTTATATGGATGTTAATATATATAGTTAAAATTTTATAAAAATATAAGTTTTTCCAAAGTTTACACAGATTTTTAATGTGTATATATTATTATTATTAATAATAATTATTTATATCTAAATTGTATTTTTTAAAGAAAGTCTCGCAACCTATAGTTACCAAATTATGCCAGATTTTCACCTAACTGATTCGCCGGTCGTGGGCTATTCAAAACGATTCAATTTTTAACATTTAAAATTTCCAAACATCTCTTCTTCAATGTGTACATCGATAACATGCCGTAAGAAAAGTAAAAAATATTTCCTTCTAAAATTTTTATAAGTAATTTATATATTTTTTTTTAATATAACAATAAAGTTACTTTGGCATCACATCCTACTAATATTATAAATGCGAAAGTTTGTGAGGACGTATGGATGTCTGGATGTCTGGATGTATACATGTACATATAAATGTTTGTTACTCTTTCACGCAAAAACTACTGAATGGATTTTAATGAAACTTTACTATAATATATCTCATATATCAGAATAGCACATAGGCTACTTTTTATCCCGGAAAAATGTACGGTTCCCGTGGGATAGATTTGTTTTTGTTTTTCTAGAGGCGAACCCAAGCAAAGCGTGGGTGAGCTGCTAGTAAAAATAGATATGTACATTAATAACAGTAACGGACGACAAAATATTTTCAATAATAATTCGTATTTACCATTTCGAATATTTAAAAAAAGATATAGAAATTAATATAAGAGCACAAACCCATATATTCTAGCCTCTCATTTGTGTTGCCCACTTATGAAGCTTTATGTCAAAAATGCAGCTTCGTGTAGGGTGGTTTTAAACAACCCCTAAAACTTTCTCGCGGGTGTTTAAAATGACGACATCTGTAAAGTTTTGTATGGGAGCTATAGTAACTTATATCGTTGGAATCGTTATGAAATAACCTAACACATTTAAAAAACCACAATAAAAACTGCCTTACAATGTATTAGTAAATAGACCTGGAAGTCAGGGAACCCGATGTTACCCAAAAATCTACCTAAAAACCTTTATAACTTAAAAATAAAACCATTATTTCAAATTTTTGTTTTTTTATTTCATAAGAACTGTATTATCTCACATTAATAAACAAAAAGAATACACCTCTCCATATATTTTTTTCACCACACAAGCTTTAGAAAATTTCACCCTTTTTTTTCACCCGCGCGAGTGAAATAAAATAATAAAATCCTTTACTTTTCAATATCGAAAACACTGTAGGTCAAGTGGCTTAGGGTAATAACTTTTTATGTAATACGATCCACATACTTGTTACAGACAGAGTTTCAAGTGTTTGAAGTGTTTAGTTTACAATAAATCAAACTACAAGCCAAGCACTTGAAATTAAAAACAAAAAAAAGGTCTCTCAAATGTTCGCAATAATTGAAAAATTCTTTGCATTTATTTTAAACACTAATTGACCTCCTAAAATATGATTATAATGACAATGTTTTAAGCACAACGATAATATTATACGCTTCCATATTGAAATATTTCTAAAGTAAACAAATAGAATACCCCATCTGTGTAGACATCTTTTAAAATATGGTATTTTTTTATTACAATAATACGAATTATTTTTACATTTGTTTTTAAATTAAATGTTTCGTAAAGATCATAAAAATAATAGACTACGTGTATAATATATTATATATAACGTATATAATACACAATGTTTATAATAAAGTTAACAAAAAATATCGACGAGAATGACGCCATTTTGCCGCGAATAATAGCGGCGATGTTTGTTAAAACCACTATTTCTATACAAAATCTTATTCAATTATCCTAATCATGTAATTAATATTGATCTTTACTTACTTAGTCATAATGTAAATCCATTTTACGATCACTTTCACTCCACACACAATAGATATTATCACAAAAAGAACACGCGAACAATGCACACGGCTCGCGCGTTTCGACGAAACCGAGGGGCGACTTTGTATAGATTATATCTCAATAATAGTGTATTTTATAAACTTTGTCTTCAGTCTTATGCTATGCTTATTTATTTGAGTATACTGTGTGAAAATTAGAGCGATACAAATAAGATTTGAAAAATGTTATTCACTTACATAGAGGATGCGGAATTTGAATGATAAGCGTGCTTAATATGCACGAACTTTTGACGTTTATTTTGACACACTGCTTCAGAAGCACAGTCTAACACATGAGAGGCTAGTATGATTGCCATTTATATGACAGCTACAAATTCAAATTAGTAATAAAAAAATAAAAAATGCATCTTAATATTTATTAAAGGATTAACTTATAATTAATTCTCATCGATTAAAATTTTAAATTTATTCCTATTATATTTAGATCTTAATGTTTTTTTTATGAAAATAAGGTAAAATGAAGTCATAGACGTCATAAACAGGTAGCATATGTTGATTTAATTTGATAATAACACAGGGAATATAAAGCTTATAAAGGTCGACGTGAAACGTACGTAAATTACGTGGACGTCCTCAGAGCGTGACTAATTCCTATATGGGCCAATATAAATTTGTTAATTGTGGAAGTCCAGTAGATGAAGTTCATTAACATCGCGTTTGAAAAACCAAGTGAAGCGGACTCAAACACTATGTTCCGCACTTATGACATATTTATGTTAGACATTTACAAAAAACAAGGCAGTGGGAACCCACTGGGAACGCGCTCGCTTGGGAGTGAAACAAGTTCAAATCCCGTGTTTCACACCTCTGATATTTTCATGTGCGAATCATTTCTAACATGATTAACACTTGCCTTACGGTGAAGGAAAACATCGTAAGGAAACCTGCATGTCTGAGAGAACCTAGCAAGTTTTTGAAGGTCATGTGAAGTTCGTCAACCCGCACTAGGCCAGCGTGGTGGACTATGGCCTAATCCCCCTCGTATTGTAGGGAGATCCGCGTCCAGCATAGGGACGCTAGAAATGGCTGAATATGTACAAATCGCTAGGCCTACAAGAGGATGGAGATACCCAAAGTATTTTTTGTATTCTTTGGCTACAACATTTTCAAAGTACTCGTATAAGACACATAACTTCGTAGTTCTAAAGCCTCTAAGTCTCCAAATTAATTATCTGTGAAATACGGACAAACGGACATGACAAAAATACACGGGTTCTGTTTTTGCCTTTTGCCTACGGAACCCTAAAAAAGGTTACACTTTCCACATTCTTTCTAATCGATACACTAAATTGGAATCCTTACAGGCAATATTTTTCTTCTTAAAAGTCTAATAGAAAATATTCGTACAGTAGGGGAGAGTAGGGTAATTGAGAACAGCGGGTAATTGGGAATAGCTAAGAAACTAATACTTTCTCCCGCACTAAACTATCCCGCACCTGTTTAACGGACGCATCTAGCGCCCTTTAGTGTGTGCGCGATAGTGAGTGTAAAAGGCTGCACGTGCGCTGATATGGTAAGTCAAACAATTTTTTTCGCATATCTGTTATATTATTTGTCGTGCGTTATAATAGATGTAAATATCATATTTTTGAGTTCAAAGACACCACATTCTCTTACTATCATGAATGTACTATCTGTTTTCAGACCCCAGGTGATTTGAAGCTCACCAAAATTACTGTTGAGATTGGCGACAATTTTAATTTATATTGACTACTTCGGGTAATTGGGAACGGCGTTAGGCGGGTAATTGGGAACGTTCCCATTTACCCCTTGCGTTCTTAATTACCCCAAGTGCTACTCATTGATTGTATAAAAATGTTTTAACGTTATAAATTGTTTTAGATATTTCGAAATTACATACGAAAGACTGAAACAAAATACCAAATTGAAAATCTTCGCTGTACAATCGATGATACTAAAAATAAAAACCTTACATTGGACCAAGCTGCTACCAATACCAGCACCCAAAACAAAAACAAAACAAATTTAAGATACCAAAAAAGATAAACTGTATTTAATAAAAAACAAGAAGACCAGTTAGAAAAATATATACTTGATTGTTATAAGTTTTTCTATGGAATAACACCAAATTCATTACGTAGAATTGTTTTTCGATCAAACTGAAACACAGTTTTCAATAAAGAATGTCTCAACATCCATCCATCAGCTTACGAATTCCAGAAGCCACTTCACTTAATATAATAACAGTTTTTAACTAAAAACGATGTAAACAAAACAAAATATACCTGTCCTCGTGTCCTGTCATCATATTTTGAATATGGATAAAACCGACATTAGCACAGTTTTAAAAAATACAAGATTTTGGTTCAATGAAGAAACAGAAAAGACAAAGTAAGGGGAAAGCTAGAAAAGAAAAATTGTAACTAAAAAAAAACAAAAAGGAACATTACAAGAACTATATAAGAAAAAGAGTCAAGGGTAAAGGAGTCAGAAATTCAAAGAAGGCTTTATAAGTGAATGAAAACGAAGAGGAGTTTTATTGTATAATGTGCAACGAGAAGTATGAATCCCCACCGATAGAAGATTGGATCATGTGCCATTTGTAAACTCTGCGCACATGAAAAATGTACTATTGGCGAAATTAAGAAAAGTTACATGTGTGTTATGTGCCACACAAATTAATTGTAGTTTATTATAAAGATTTGTGTCATTCCTAACTACCCTAAACTGTTCCCATTTCCCCCGCGGGGTGGTCTCAATTACCCCATACGGTATGGGGTAAAAAGGAACGGCAATGTTTTTTGTTTTCATTCATATTTCTAATAAAACGTTGATCTTTAAAAATATTTGTGTTAATAATAAGTAGATAGATAAACAAAGTTTACGTTGCAATGAAAGTTGTTTATGTTTGTGACTTTGTTCTATTATTTTTGAGCGTTAGAATTTAAGTGTTCTCAATTACCCCACTCTCCCCTACAACATTTAACAAATACACGTATCGTATACGACTATTTATTGCCATTATACCAGACAGTAACAAAATATGACAGACACTATTATTAAAACGGCATTCCATTACATAAAAATCGCATTCATATTTAAGAATTTACTTTGTTGTTGTTATATGATCAAGTTCAAAAAAGCATATATTATTTACGTATAATTTAGATACAGGAAAAATGAACAAGTGGATTTTAATTTTGGACAATGGTTCTGTAGCTTAAAATAAATAGAATATGCTTCTAGTACTGATTTTGCCGATCAATAAATTGAAATTTTAGTTTACCAGGAGTCTGTTAAACCTTGAATTCCTCATAAATATTGACAATTAATTGGAAAACTCATACATTTTCAATTTTGCACATACATTATTTATAGATATAAACATTAATTCCTTCCATTTGAACTAAAAACGTAAAATCATTCAATAAAAACAGAATATTTATATAACATACTAGCTACTCACCCTCTCTTCACTCGGGTTCGTCCCTAAGTATGTTTTAACGGTTAGTGATTCCCATACAAAATAAACAGTTCAGAACTATTTATTTTCCAACAGTTTTTTTTTTTTGTTTAAATTTTTTTTATATTTAAACCACCCCTGACACAACCCCAACAAAACAAAAAAAGAATTATTCAAATCAGTCCAGCCGTTTTTGAGTTTTAGCGAGACTAACGAACAGCAATTGATTTTTATATATATATATATATATATATATATATATATATATATAGATTTATTAAATAAAAATCACACATATTTCTGTAAACCTAAAAAATTATTATTTTACCAACCCACCCAGAGGTATTTAGTCTATTATTTAAAAAAAAAAACATTAAAATTGATTCAAAGTATGCAATGATATCTCATAACATACAAGGATGACATAAAGGCAGTCAAATTGAAAAACCTTAGCTATATTTTGTTAAAAATAATTTTAAAAAAATCATGTCTGAAAAATTAAACATTATAAACTATTATTTTTTTTTATTTTAATCCATCATCAATTATTTAGTTTTAATAATACTTAACCCTAAATTTTTATAGTCTTAAATTACAGGTATTATAAAATCAACGATTAGTAGACTAACAAAAAATAACCTTGGCTCTATGGTAATGTCTTTTAATAGTAAATTTATTTTTAGAAACTACTCTACAGATCAATATACTAAAAATATTTTTTCCGGTCTCGAAAATAGCATGATGTAAGTGGCTTCGTGGCTTCGAAGGAATATATACGGTCATTTAAAGCGAGATCGTTGAGACGAATTCTTTTAACGTATTAAAATATTTTATTTATAAACAATATATCTTATATTTGATTTTGACAAAATATTCTACTTTACATAATTCAATCTAGATATTTCTAGATCTAGTTATAGATAGTTAAGGTATTAAGTTATTTAATAAATATTATTTCAATTATACTTGTTAGATAGTAACAAAAAATGCTTATATCTGTCTAGAACAAAGTAATAATCAGAATTTAAAAAAAAAACATAAAAAAGAATATGTTGTTAATTTAAAATGCTAATTGAGTAATTACTCAAATAAAAAAGTTATACGAACTTGAAAATTACCTTTAAGGTCATCCATCCATAACTTCATCAATGGGGATTTTTTTTGTATAAATTTTAAAGGGTCAACGGATGGATGCTAATGATCATTTTATTTTACTAATATTATAAAGAGAAAAGATTTATTTTTTGTTTGTTTGTTTGTATCGAATAGGCTCCGAAAATACCGAACCAATGTAGATGAAATTTGGTAAGGAGATAGTTTGAGACCTTGAGAAGGACAAAGGATAGTTTTTATTCCAGAAATAATCCCTTTAGGGGGTGAAAATGGGGATGAAAGTTTGTATGGGGAAGCAACCTAGGGATGAGTCCGAGCAAAGGGAGGGTGAGTCGCTATTAATTAATAAATATAGCATTGTTCTATAAAATGTAATGTAATTATTAAAGTAACGAGTGCAGATATAGCTTATCGTTAAATGAAAAACACACACATTCAAAATTGAGATCGTCTCAGTAATAATATAACAATACAAGTTTTAGATTATCTTAATAGATTATGTCTGTAATTTCAAAAAAATATAAAAAAACGCATAGATACCTATTTTGAGCAGTTCGAGCAAATCGAGACGTGCCAGTGAACTATTTATGCTTTGCTTATTATATTATGTTGATTTTAAAATTATCTTTGTGTCACTTAAAAATGTTATAAATTAAAAAAACTTTTTTATTTTCTTTATTTTTTACTATTACGCTGGTGTTTATAGCATAATTGCTATAATTTTTATAGTTATAGTATATGTCGAATTATTTACATTACCCGTTACAATTGTACAATGCTATATATATATATATATATATCCCGTGTCTCACTTCTAAATAATACTTCCGTATGAAAATCATTTTCAACATGATTACCACTTTCTAATACAATGAAAATATCGTGAGTAAACCTGCATGCCTGAGAGAACCTTGCAAGTTTTCGAAAGACGAAAGGCACACTTGGCCAGCGTGGTGAACGCTCCCTCATATTGGAGGGAAGCCCATACCTAGCAGGGAGACGTAGAAAGGGCAATACAATGTAGATAGCTACATAATATATTCTATCACAGAATATAAAATACAGGTCGAAGTATCAATAATTTCGGCTTGAATCCTTCAGCCGTGATATTGGTTCCTGCGTCAGACAACTAATAAACGCTGCCAATCTTTATCAATAATAAAGCTAAAAGAAAGCCTACCAACAATTTCTTAAACACTTTTCCCTGAACCGGCCGTTTCTTTATTTGGCATGCCAAATATACTGAATAGTGTCTATAAAGGTATTTGTATTGCGAAAATATATTCATGTACATTCGGCACTCTTTGACGCCTAACGATTTTGTAAAGGTGATCCAGAGTAAATAATATTTGACTACGGTGTCTGCGAATCAAATAAAAGCATAACACCTATACAAAATATCTTAATAATTTAAAAATACGATATCGATTGAACAGTATCATAACTGAAATCTGCATTAAAATCGGACTAGTAGTTTTGGAGAAAAATGGCAACACGAATTTGCACAAACAAACAAACTTCCTGTCACCCCAAACGCATATACCGTCTCCGTTCCGTCGTGGGTAAAAACATCAATTGACAAAAAAGTACATTTTTAATTATCCTGATGTAATTAGTTGCGACCCTTTGAAGTGCAGAGTTTAGACATCGCAGACTCAGCTCTGCGTAAAAGCTAGTAATAGAAAAAAATTACATCCTACAGAATCGATACTAACATTGTAAATGTGAAAGTTTGTGAGTATGGATATTTGTTACTCTTTCACGCCTTAACGGCTGAACGAATCCAGATAAAATTTGGCATAGAGATAGATTATAGTCTGGAATAACATATAACCTATTTTTATCCCTAAAAAATGTACGGTTCCCGTGGGATAGGTTTGTTTTTGTTTTCCTAGAGGCGAACCAGAGCGAAGCGAGGTTGAACCGCTAGTCCAACATAAGTGCAATCTATTCCTCATACTATTATGTAGGAAATAAATGCGAAATTTCGTATATGTGTTTATGTATATTTATTTCTTCACGAATTTGGATTTAGTAGTATTTAGTACACATATGAACTTGACCTATAGTATCACATACCTACTGTTAGTAATGACATTTACATAAAAATGGCGCTGCTTGTATCGGACTATAATATATGCGAATATTTGTACGCGTGTGTTTAGAAAACAGACTAAAACCTGGAATAACATATTTGGCACCTAGGGACGCATACAAGCAAAACAAGGGTACGTCGCTAGTTTATAATAGAGTAAGTTTGATCTATTTAAATAAAATGAGATCAAATCGTTAATATTTTACATTCACATACACTAACTTGACCACTATTACGTAACATCTCATGAATGTTTCATTTATAAAACGTATGCGTCATAACCAGTGAACTCAGAACTAACTACTCGGGACAGCTATTTTATAATAATAATATTCTGTTTTCTAATAGTTTATGTTCATATCGATCTTAATATAAATAACATGGCATTATCTACACTAATATTATAAAGCTGAAGGGTTTGTTTGTTTGTTTGGTTGAACGCGCCAATCTCAGGAACTACTAATCCGATTTGAATTTTTTTTTTGCATTAGATAGCCCGTTAATTGAGAAAGGCTATAGGCTATATATCATCCCGGAAAAATGTACGGTTCCCGTGGGATAGATTTGTTTTTGTCTAGGGACGAACCCGAAGCGAAGTGAGGGTGAGTCGCTAGTCTTCTATATCCATATTATATAATATATTATGTATATAAAAGCGAATTCCTCTCACTACAATACAAACTCACTAATTAATCACGAAATCTCAGAAAATATAAATGCTACAAACTTATTAGCTAGAGAGGTAGATTCCTTATAAGAAAAAAAATGTAGAATTTCTTAGAAAATAAACCTCCTCAAATAAGATAGAAGAAAATATTCCACGGAAAACCCTAAAAATAACAAAAATACCTACATAAAGTCGGAAACAAGTAATAAAATAGTTTAGTACGTAAATTCTTAATTGTTTTTGTTATCGTTATCATAATTATGTTCAAGTTGCAAGCTGTGGGACTGTGAAACTTTGGGAAGCGTAAAATATACGATACAATTTCGCTTGCAACAAAAATATTTAATTTCAACAAATTACAAAAGCTTTTAAGCTTCATAAATACTATATTTTTAACAAAATTTTTGAAATTACAAAGAAATTAGCTTTTAAATTCGAATAAATTAAAATAAATAAATATGTTGGGACATTAACACACAACACCATCTAGTTCCATGGTAAGCTACGAGACTTGTGTTATGTACCAGATAGTTGATATACTACACATATATAATTTTAAATTCATACATATTATAAATATAAACACCCATGACTGGAGTACAAACATTCGTGCTGATCACACAAATGAATGCGCCCAGCAGGAATCGAACCCGCGACCGCTGTCACAGCAAGTAGAATTACTACAAACTGAGCCAAACCTGTCTAATGTTATTTATGCTGTATTTTAGGTAAAAAATACCCGGTCTCTATACTACATATACTCATAATATACTACTTTCTAGCAACATAATTCATTTTTTTTTTCTATAGATTTTCGATTTTATAAAAGAAGGTGTATATTTTATCAGTGTATATAAATTAATTAAAGAATGTATATAAAAATATACTCATACATTACATACTACTATGTATTTATTCGACTGTTTGATGAGTTTTAACGGATGAACTGTGAACCGAAATCGTAAGTTAACCGATTTTAATGACATAATACATAAACACTAGGGACCAACCCTCACTATTGTATGTTTTAACGTTTTGTATAGATTTTTCAGAGATGAGATATTTTCCCGCAGTAAAAAGTATTCTATATTGACCCGGATAACCAGCTATCATCATACTGAATTTCATCAAAATCTGTCCAGTTGTTTTCTCGTGATGCGGTAACAGACAGACAGACAGATAGTAAAGCAAACATTCTAAAAACTATAGATTCGGTCTCTGTATCGATAATAATGATTATTTCAATAAGATTTTTCAAAAAATATTTAATGTACAGATTCGACTCGGTTAGAATTTTGTTAAATGTATAGAAGATGAAAAAATCGACAGTTTTCTAATCTTTCTATTTGTATGAAAAATTCATACTATTTGCGTTATAAAAATTACAAAATAAGGTAATTAAGCTCAAAGAAAATAGTCACTGCATGTTATAAATTCAAGACTTCCACCGCGCTTCCACGTGTTCGTACCTAGATTGCTTCCCCATACAAATTTTCACCATCATTTTCACCCCCTTAAGGAATGATTTCCGGAATAAAAACTATCTTATGTTTTTTCCAGAGTCTCAAACTATCATCTTATAAAATTTCATCTAAATCGGTTTAGTACTTTCGGAGCTTATTCCATATAAACAAACAAAAAAAAATCAAATCTTTTCTCTTTATAATATAATATTAGTATAGATTTAGAAATGTTATAGGCTATAATTAACGGTAATAATATTACGAAAATTAAGTACTGGTATGATATTTAATATTATAAATGCAAGGGATATCTATAAATAGAACAGCCGGTTAAATTATTGAAACTAAATTAACAAAAACCTTGATATTTGTATATTATGTAATATTTTAAAAATGTTTAAATTAAAAACAGCTTTCGTACAACTAATTTATCTATACAGATAAATAAAATTGGAGTGTCTGTTTGTAATATTATAATAACCGCTTTTTACTAAAAGCATATGGATGTATACGATGTATACGACGACCGTGTATACGATGTATATACACGGTACATATACCAAAACAACATTTTTTACAATTTTTGTCTGTCTGCCCGTCTGTTCCTCTGTTCCGGCTAATCTCTGAAATGGCTGGACTGATTTTGACGGGACTTTCACTGATAGCTGATGTAATAAGGAGTAACTTAGGCTACTTTGCTTTTAGAAAAAAAAATTGGGTCCCACGAAAAAAAATTAAAACCAAATTAATTAATTAATTTTGTTTTGGGAAGCAACCTAGTATAGTATAAGAATGGCACAGCACAGTTAAGTGAATAGGCGATATGAAAATCAGTTGAGGTAAAAAAAACGTAAACCGATATTTACCCTACTCGTCTGGTTTCGTTTTTAAATTAATCAGTTCGGAAATAGCCTTATATTTTTGTTTTTTAAATTTTTATCTTAACGAGCCTTATTAATTATATTATTAAATGTACAATGAATTCGTTACATAATTAATTCACGACATTTACGTATTTTGTAATAAATATATTATGTATTTCGATATTTATTTTGTATTAATTATTATTACTATAAGCTTTATATTTTGTACATTACTAGCGACTCACCCTCGTTTCGCTTCGGGTTTGTCCCTAGACAAAAACAAATCTATCCCACGGGAACTGTACATTTTTCGGGATTTATAGCCCATAGTCTTCCACAATAAACGGAATATCTAATGCAAAAAGAATTTTTCAAATCGTATTAGTAGTACCTGAGATTAGCGCATTCAAACAAGCAAACAAACAAACAAACTGCCTCTTTTAAATAACATTAGTATAGATTTACTATGTTTACATCTATATATACATGTACAAAGGTTCAGTACTTTTTTATCGTCTGTTTGTCAACCGATTTTCTTTTTTTTTGGTAGCTATTGAAGAGCTTTAGTGTTATCAATAAAAAAAATAGTTTATTTAAATCTCGATTGTCGTTCTGAGGCGAGACTGTAGGATCCTATAATCAAATCCTATTTATCCTAAAAGAAGCGATGAACTTGAGCCTTATGATTTGTTTTCTCCCAACTTTCAACTTAAACTAAGTTATCTCCCTTTTTATGACTTTTCTTTTATTTATAGATCTTACTTTGTATTCTCTTCATGTGCCCGATTTATTTCTCATGTGTTATGTCGAAATTCTAATGATAAAAAAAACAAGTCTACACGAACAAAATTGAAGGCTAAAGTTAGCTTATAAAAAAGCTACTTAATATGGTTTAAAATAAATTCTACGAACATTTATCTCAGGATACTACAACGATTTAATCCTCGATTTCGTCTTTGCGTTATGGCATAAGGAAAATGGGACCCCAGGTGCGACATTTTAGACATCATTTTCTTATTGTATTGTTATTATACTCTTTGTTATGCATAATATCTGCCATTTATATTCAAGTCCCATACGCTATTATATTCACTTTTTGGCATTCAATCAAAATAAATAAACAATGAAACCTTAATCAGTGGCAACTGCTTTTTGACCAATAATGAGAGGAGGTACTAATATGATAAATGCGATATCTTGTATGTGAGTTTATTTATTTATTACTCATATATATTTGGATTTTTTTAACGTTGGAAAATGCATTTACATACTCCACTTGCATACATATCGGTGGTCATATGGAGCTCACCGGCTAGAAAAGCCATTGTATTCAGCCCTTTTTAACGTCCCGTTGCTGGGCATGGGCCTCCCTTCAATGCGAGGGGAATCAGGCCATAGTCGTAGTTCACATGTCTTTCGAAAACTTGCTAGGTTTTCTCAGACATGCAGGTTTCCTCACGATGCTTTTCTTCACAGTAAGACAAGTGGTAATCATGTTAGAATAGCCATTACTATCCACTAAAATCCGGAATCTCCCTCATTTTATAGGAGCATCGCATCCAACGAATCCAGACTAAGTTGCTAGTTACACTTTAAAAGTAGGTGCTTCTTTGTCATTTCAAAATAAGTACTCCACATTGACGTCATCATACGTTATTATAACGACATCATGCATGTAATTGAACAGCATCGGTAGACTAATAGCTAATATAATATATAAACAGCTACAGTTTCGCGTGTTCTGAATTCGAGTCGTAGGTCGGGTCAAGTTTGTTTTTGAGTGTTTCTGTTAAAACATTCTCAGTCCAGATTTAATAAGTAGGGGTTTCAACCCTTGCAACGCAAAATTGTAAGTCCTGCAACTGATGTCTCACCTGGTGTTTGAATTGTCGGGATACTATAAAAATTGTATGTTAAAGTAATAGACAGTGCAGTTATGTCTACGCGTGCACTACTTGTACACTATATGTGCGTATATAATATCACCAGCTATGCGGCTGATCTCAGTGAGATTAATTGTCGTAGCCGAAGTCAATTAAGAGGATTACCAAAGCACGAATAAATACCAAAAAATATTTGGAAAGGGGGGTGAATAAATTATTTAATAGTATCCCTAATTTCGAATAATACTGGCAACCTCCAAATTTCCTTCTGCAATCCGCTTTTTAATAATGACTTGCCTCACAAAAACAGATTTTTCTGCTGTCACATATGCCAACATAATCGCTATAGATGCCAAAGAATACCGCTTAAATTTCCAGACTGAAGACTAATTTTATTTACTGTCTGTCTGTCTACCTGGAAAAAATTTCACTGAAATATTCATACCCAACTAGTGCTCGAGTCAATCAGAATTTAATATTTTCTCTTATATTTTCTTAAAAAACAAGATTCTGACTTTGAAGGAATAGTATTAACTACACGTGAATTACTTTCACTCTCTAGTGTGCGGCTTTCAATACAAACTTGTCTTCTTGCCATTGCAAACGTTTAAGCCCTTTTTATTGAACTTTTACTCTATTATAAAATTCGCAAATGTGATTGTATACTAACATTCATATTCGTTAAAATATCCAGAGAACGAAATCGGGCTAAGTTTTAATAATAGGCGAATAGAGGAAAGTAAATAACAAGTTTACTATACGACATTTGTTTTTGAGACAACGTATGGTGGGTACACAATTTCTGCGAATATATCATTGCTTCATAAAGAAGAATTTTGAACATTAAAAATGAAAAATGAAAAGATGTATCGCAACCACAGTCACATAAAGTTAATCATTAAAAAAACTAAACGTATGATATATTGTATTCAGCCCTTTTTAACGTCCCAGTGCTGGGCACGGGCCTCCCCTCATTACGACGGGGGATCAGGACATAGTCCAACAGGCTAGCTAAGTGCGGCTTGGCGGACTGCACATGTCTTTTGAAAACTAGCTAGGTTCTCTTAGACATGCAGATTTCCGCACGATATTTTCCTTCACCGTATGATATATTGTAAAAAAATATTAAATTAAATTTACAATTTTCTTTTTACGTTATACATAATTTGTCGTCAAACCACATTCTACTTAACATACTTTCGTTTACTCGATACAGTTTGAATTACCCTTTCTTTTAAAGTCTGAGCTATCTGCATCTGGCGTGTTATTTAATTTTAAAAAGTATATTATGATATCTTAATATTACGTTTGACTCAGTTTGTGATCCTACTTGCTGTGTCAGCGGTCGCGGGTTCGAGTCCCACTAAAATAGCATTACTTTAACATGTACATGTAAATGATACATAATTTCAAAACCTTCTTATATAATAGAGGTCACAGGCAGTGTGATGAGTTTTAACAAATCATTCAATCTACATACTTTACAACATTACAAACAAATGGTCGAAAGACAATAATCTTACTTGAAACATAGATAATAAAACTGGACTGTTTTATCTTATATGTATTCTCATATCTATATAAAAATTAACTGTTTCCCAAAAAAATTATTCATAACTAAAGCTCGTCAATAGCTGCTAAACAAAACAAAAAAAAAGAAAGTCAGTAAACAAACAGAGTAGAAAAAGGTACTGAACTGTTTTTTCTTTGCCTACTTATATATAGAATAGCGACTCATCCTCGCTTCACTCGGGTTCGCCTCTAGAAATACGAAAACAAATCTATTCCACGGGAACCGTATATTTTTTCCGGGATTAAAAGTACCCATGTACCCTATATGTTATTCCAGACTATAATCTATCTCTGTGCCAAATTTCATCTAGATCCACTCAGCTGTTCTGGCGTGAAAGAGTAACAAACATCCATACTCACAAACTTTCATATTTGTAATGTTTATACAGATGTAAAAAGATTCTGCGAAGTGCACTGTAAGTACAGTCGTAAGTTTATTTAAGTATACTTATAGAATTTTGTTATAAAAGCAAAGTTTAGTAAACTTTAACTTCATTAACTCACCTAACTAGTTCAGTTCAAATTGAGGTGCTAAAATATAGGGTCCTTTAAATATAGTAATTAGAAATATGCTATATTTTTATTAATATTATGTTCCTTTTGACATTTCTTATGTACTTAAGTAAAGTATCGTGTTGAAGATTAGTTCTTTTTGTATGTTTAAACTACCAACCATATGAAAAATTGTCTTTACATTTTATCTATATTACATATATTATGGGAGCCTAGTGGTAGTGGTAGGTGAAGCGGGTTCAATACCACTAGGCTAACACTGCCAATAATTATGTATCTATACAATATAATAAAATCTAACTTAATCGAATCTGTTTATCAAATATTTTTTTAAAAGTCCTATTGAAATAGTCATCATTATCGAAACAGAGGCATATCTCACTTGATAAATCTATACTAAACGTTAAAAATAAAACGGTAACGTTGTATGAAGCAAAAAATATATATCTGTAGAGTTCGTAGCGCTTAACTCTATTTTGTCTAATGTGAAAAAAATTATGTTATTTCAGCGTAACGAACATATCATATAACTCTACATTGTTAATATATGTATATTATTGTTATAATTCATGAAGTTTAATTCAAAAGTTAGATCATAAGTATACAAGGTTTTTGTGCCTTTCGTAAACTTCCAGCTCCTTTCAACTTTCCACTTAACACGTGTATGAAATATTCCAGTTTTTTCGAAATACATTTCAATAACATATTAATAGTATTTAAGGGCCAAGGTTATTACCACTTTCGTTTTAGTCTTATTAAGTCTTATATAAAGTCCGATTACATAATTTGTCACTATAAATATAAAAAAAAGTATTTCAATAGTAGAATTTTATGGATATTATCGCTGAATTTATGTTTTAAATAAAATATTTTTAACTTTAATTACTTTGAATTCTTTATTTTTACACAACCGACACCCAGAAGTTGGGTAATTTTTTCGGTCATGTTACTTTTTTTTCCAGGCACGTTAAATACCTAAAGTCTAAGTTGCTTAATATATTTAATGTAATGTATTTAAGGTATCGTAATATTTTTATCTGACGATACGTTTGTCTCAGTTTGTAGTGACTCTACTTGCTGTACCAGCGGTTACGGGTTCGAGTCCAGCTGGGGGCATTTATTTGTGTGATGAGCACGAATGTTTGTACTCCAGTTATGGGTGTTTATATTTATAATATGTATGTATTTAAAGTTTCATACGTGTAGTGTATCAACTATCTGGTATCCATAAAACAAGCCTCGTAGCTTACCATGGAACTAGATGGTGCTGTGTGTTAAGGACCTAACATATTCGTTTGTATATTTTTTTTAAATTGAAGGAGTTATATCTAAATCTTAAGTTTCATTCAATATAGCTCCTGCAGATCTAAAACAGAGTAGAACAAAATGATAGGCTTTTTTAATCCCCTGCGTAAAAGACCCCTCTTTTTTCTTAATAACTTTAAACATGTGTTTAACTGTGTGTCTGTCTGTGGCATCGTAGCGCCCAAACAGATGAACCGATTTTAATTTGTTTTTTTTTTGTTTGTTCTGAAATTCTCGAAGAAGACTCAAGTTGTCTCTATGTTTTTGTGTCAAATATCATAATACATGTTTTGTTGAAACGATTATAATATCTAAATAAAGATTATAGAATTATTTCAGAATTAAGTGTATTTTGAGTTTATTTTAAGGGCGAAAATCATGTTTATAAGTGAAGGTGTAGCCGTTTTTCCTTTTAATTAGCAAAATGTTTTTTTTTTTCTCAACAATGAAAAGAAATGTTATTTTTTTTTTCAATAATAATATATAAACACACATACCCAAATATAAAAATGGCCATGTTTATTAAGGGTATGATTATTTAAGGTCGAAGATAAATACTTTATAACGCATTAAAATAATTCTTGCATAAATTATATAACGAGTGTCTGATACAAATTTGACACTAAGTTCGCCGGCTTAGCAGGAAAAATGTAATCCGTTTCCAACATATTGAATTATATATTAATTATATATATAATATGTTATAAAATTATATTCTATACACTGCCATCTAATAGAAAATTAAAAAAAATCACTGTACGTTATGTAATTTAAAATATTAGTGACTGAGTTGATGTTTGTAACAAGAACTTAGTAATTAATCGATATTCATATTTTGAAATAGCGGCTCACCCTCGCTTCGCTCGGGTTCGCATCTAGACGAACATAAACAAAACTATGTCCCGGGAACCGTACATTTTTCCGGATAAAAAGCCTATTTGTTATTCTGATGTATGAACTATATTAATGTAAAGTTTCATTAAAATCAAATCAGTAGTTTTTGTGTACTAAACTGTATAAATTACTATAGTTTTTTACTATACCACTGGAACTCTTTAATTTTCCGGTATGAAAAGTATCTAAAATATTGACCGGATATATAAGGTACTACCATGAAAAACTTCATGTAAATTGGTCCAACAATTTTAGAGATTAGCCCGTACAAACAGACAAACAGAGAGAGAAAGAAAAAATTGAAAAAAATCTGGATTTGTCCTATTTCTCTTCTTACATCCTCCTGACTCGGGTTTTAGCATTTTTTTTTGCTATGTACAGACATTTGACCTCTAAAGTTTTATTATATGTATAGATGACCGCTTTCGTACAGGAACTGGTATTTCGTACCTCGATTGCTCTTGTTTTAAAGAAAAAGCATCTTTTTAAGTGTCACCGTTAACTGAGTAATCAACTCTCCAAATTTTGTATTTATTCTTTATTTCGTTAAGTATGAGTTCATTCCATACACGACACTTTTTAAAACATTATATTATGATGAGTTTCTTTCTGCAGTACTTTTTACGAACACCGAGTTCTTATATAGACGTTAGTTTAATTAAGATACTCTATCATAATACTGCATAGCAAGACTTTAACTGTACTATAAATTCACGCTTTAAATTATACTTTTACTAAGGGGAATAAATTAATCTCGTAAAGATCCTCCGAATATATGAGAATTATCTTATCTGTGGCAATCAGAAAAGATCCGTTGGAATTGAGACGTAACCCTTCATTTATATCAAACGCTAAGCAAATAAAGTTAAATCTTTTTATATATGAGTCTTATTGTTATCAAAGATTAAATATGCTAAAGACTTACTTTTAGTTTAAAAACTTAGGATTTTTTATTTAAATAACAACGATAAAAATTCTGTCATAAAAAAACTTTACGACTGCAATGTGGAACATTCACTTTATAATAATACGAAATGCTGTCTTAAAATGCTTTTAAATTTAATGTATAAACGTGCTATAACTGAAGAAAATATTAAAAGTTCTAGAATATGAAAAAAAAAATTCTGCTAAAACATATCTAATTTTATCTCTTTCTCGTAAGGAGCTAAATTACTGTAATTAAATATTTTAAAATATCATAAGTTAGCAAAATGGCTTTTCGAGCTCCAAATTTTAAGAAAATAACAAATTTACGAATAGAATAAATAATATGTACACGTATATTATTCTAAACTTTTTTTTTATAAAGTAATATATAATTAAGTATAGCAATATTATTTATTTAATTTTAGCTGTTATTATTATAAATATAACATTTTTTTTTAAACTTTATTAATTAATAAAAAATATTATTTAGTGTTGCTATTATTATAATATATACGAGTATAACCGTAAAGAATATTAAAAATTAAAAATATTAATTTAGATTGCTATTATTTAAAGTTAAAATATTAAGCAACAAATATAAAACAAATATTGTTATATATTTGTTAATAGTCTTACGGTGAAAGAAAACATCGCGAGGAAACATGCATGTCTGAGAGAACCTAGTAAGTTTTCGAAAGACATGGGAAGTCCGCCAACCCGCACTTGGGCAGCGTGGTGGACTATGGTCTTGTTCCCATCGCATTGAAGGGAGGCCCGTGCCCAGCAGTAGGACGTTAAAAAGGACTTAATACACATACATACACACGTTATAGATACATACATAATATTTGCATTTTCATCATGGCATTAGCTATATAAAATAAATAATTTAAAACGAGAAGAAACAGAATAGTTGACTGGATAGAACCGCTCAACCATATTTTTTTCTCGTACAGCATAAATTATTACATTATTTTAATATATAATGACGTTATTCACGGATGTAAATACCAACATCTAAATAACACAGTATGATGTGAATGAAATAAATTCCTTTAAGTGTTTTGTACTTGTGGTTTCATGTTACACTTATGTATATAAGAAAAATATATTTGTTTTTACTCACTAAACAGCTGTTTGGCATTCGATATCAGGGTATTATTTTAAAAAGTGTAGTAAGAAAATACTAATTTTCTATCTATTAGGTAAGGTGAATATGGAACAAATATGTGAACTAGAACGTGAACATAAAGATTCCAGAGATAGCTAAGCCAAAATTAAATTTTTCCGTATAAGTTTCCAATACAAATCACTTTGCAGATTTACACCTGCTGTTAATGTATCAAAATGGTATTAAGTGTTCTTATATACTATGTACACATAAAAAAAAATCAAGTGTCTGCTTGTAAAGCCAAAATAACAGCTTTTTACTAGATGCATATAAAAGCTAATGATATAAGGAGTAACTTTAAGCAAAAAAAACGTGGTCAACCTCGGAATGGAGAGATAATAAGCTCTAAACCAATTATCATCTCTCATTCCGAGGTGAAACCCCTAATATGACTGCACAACTTGGGCTACTTTTATTTTAGAAAAAGAATTAGGGTTCCGCTCAAAAAAATTAAAATGTATCTTAGGACGCACCCGAGCGAAGCGAGGGAAGTCTAGTACAAAGTAATATTAAAGACAATAGTAGGTACTAAAAAGTAAATACAATTTCATACCCTATCTATATCAGTGAAACAAAGATTAGATCGTTTGTAGGTTTATGTCGTCGTCAGCTATAAATTTTATTAGATGTCGTTTTCTTCATGTATCGATTCGTTTAGTGTGTGTGGTAAATTACGTCAAAAAACCCATTTCTTGTTCATCTCACAAGACTTCTCTTTGTATAAAAGGCGACTTGTTAAAGTCCTCGAGCGAAGGAATTGATTAAACTTATAAAGCTTTATATGATAATGTAATCTATTCCCTAATAGGTAAATATTAGCTCGTATTTCTAGGTTTAAAATTGAAAAATGATATTTTTATCAAGTATCTACTGATATTACTATTGTTAAATTTAGATTACATAATATTAAGCTTAAAGAAAAACGCCATCAAGAAAACCATCGGCTAACTTTTATTCTTTCTCCAGAAAATAATGCCCTTTTTGATTAAAATTATGTATATCATACGAAGAAATTATCGAGCATTAGTATACGATTCAAAAAATATTGAACTGAAGATTAGAAGACTAAAAATCCGTTCTTAAAAGCAATACCACTAAGGATGGAAAAATAAAATAAGCTTTAACACAGAAAACCATTATTAACGTTGGTAAGTACCTTGATAGGTAGGTACCTACTTCCCAAATGTAAGTAATGCCACGCTTAAAAACCTATCTATACTATAATATTATAAAGCTGAAGAGTTTGTTTGTTTGTTTGGTTGAACGTGCTAATCTCAGGAACTACTAATCCGATTTGAAAAATTATTTTTGCTTTAGATAGCCCATTAACTGAGGAAGGCTATAGGCTATATATCATCTCGGAAAAATGTACGGTTCCCGTGGGATAGACTTGTTTTTTTCTAGGGATGAACCCGAAGCGAAGCGAGGGTGAGTCGCTAGTACTCAAATAAATAGCGAATAGCGTTACCCAATCCTATACAACGTTTCTATAGATCTGCCGTCTTGAATTATGGGTATCATACCATCAAATCAATACCCTCGTTAAGCCGCTTAGTTTCTTACGGTAAAAGACCTCAACTTATTACCCTTGGGAATGAAGATTAAAAGACCAATAATTATATACAATTAGTCTTCCTATATATTATAGGTAAGATGTTTGCCAATTTCCATGATGATTAATTAATGTGATAAATAAAAATTCGATGCTTTGTCACGCCATATAATGAGTTATGCAATAAGTTAAGATTTCATAGCAACCTTCAAAAACGTGGGCCAAAATTTCAAAATGGTAAAAACTTTTGGAGATTTGCAGTAATACATAAATTAAAATTAAGGTTTTTATTTATATAGAAAAAATATATCTTTTACTTCCTTTTATATACGCAATATTATGTACTTTATTTTTACCCGCGACGGCCACGGAGACGGTATATGCGTATGGGGTAAGAGGTTACAAAACGGCTATTTTTGTTTTACTATTTAAGTAAAAATAAGGTAGTTTAATATTTAAATAAATATATTGCATTTACTATTAAAACCTATGTTGTAGAATAAACATTAAAAAACAATAAAGCTACTGGGCAGTGGTGCATACTATTTAATATGTACAGTCTACAACAAGGCAGTGGTAGCCCAGTGGTAACGCGCTCGCTTGGGAAACCGAGTGAAGTGGGTTCAAATCCCGGATCTCGCACCACTGAATTTTCATGTGCGAATCATTTCTAACATTATTACCACTTGTCTTACGATGAAGGAAAACATCGTGAGGAAACCTGCATGTTTGAGAAAACCTAGCAAGTTTTCGAAGGACATGTGAAGTCCCCCAATCTGCACTTGGCCAGCGTGGCGGACTATGGCCTGATTCCCCTCGTATTGAAGGGAGGCTCGTGCCCAGCAGTGGGACGTTAAAAAGGGTTGAATACAGTCTACAACATAGGTTACGCGCGACGGCTGAATGGACTGCGGAATATTGTAGTTTTTTTTTTTTTTAATTTTTAATTTATGTTTTATCAGTAACATAATAATACATTCTCTCACACGTACTTATTGTATTTAGATACCAACTAGCCCTTGATCACGGCACCACTCGAGCAGATTATTTATGTATTATTACGAGTACTCTATTACGTGTCCACATAATGTTAGATAACTATACTTAATAAACAGACTAAAAAAATTATTTTTTTCAAATTTATTAATTTAATAAGAGTTTAAAGAGAATACCTCCACAATTCATGATACCTATATATGTATATAATATAATACAGTTTATCTATTCCGTACTAAGTACTAACCGCTAAAACGTACCTAAGGACGAACCCGAGCGAAGCGAGGGTAAGTCGCTAGTGGACTATAAAATCAATTCTACTTACATAAAATGGCTGTTAAAAGAGAGTTAATCTTATCAATTCGTAAGCCCGTGACACTTCGAACAATGTTTAAAATATTCAAGAAAACGTAACAAAGGGTGAAAGTATTCTGATAAAAGCTTTTGCCTTTTCACGCGTAACGCAATCAATTTTCACTTACGACTAGGAACTGGTCGAAGGTAAATCTATACTAATATTATAAAGCTGAAGAGTTTGTTTGTTTGTTTCGTTGAACGCGCTAATCTTAGGAAGTACTAATCCAATTTGAAAAATTCCTTTTGCATTAGAGAGCCCGTTAACTAAGGAAGGCTATAGGCTATATATCACCCCGGAGAAATGTACGGTTCCCGTGAGATAGACTTGTTTCTGTCTAGGGACGAACCCGAAGCGAAGCGATGGTGAGTCGCTAGTATATAATTCTAGCGACTCGCCCTAGCTTAATTCCCCGTACAAACTTTCATCCCCATTTTCACCCCCTTAAGGGATGATTTCCGGAATAAATGGTATCCTATGTCCTCAAACTATCTTCTTACCGTTCAGTAGATCCAAAGATTACTCCCTACAACGTCACAAACTCAATAACTCATCAACTCACAAACTTTACCTGTTTATAATATTAGTAGTATAGATGAATATTGAGAGAACGGTCTGTCGCTTATTTTGTTTTCGGAATCGATTTTCGCCAAGAAAATTACAATAGTTAGGCAGATTAACATTTTTTTTTGTGCTTTTTTGAGTGAAAATAAATGAATTGTTGATGAAGACTCAAAATAGAGACGTCATTGTCTTACCTTTAGTTGCTTTAATCAAAATGAAATGAACTGTTATATAATATATACGTTCAATAAAAGAAATACATGCATCGCAGAAATTAAAAAATGTTGAGAATAATGTGAAAGTATATAAATAGTAGATTTTTTTTTCTACGATACGATAAAATGCACCGCATTCAAACATTATGTCAAGCAAGATTTGATCCCACAAATATTATATGTAAATGCGAAAGAAAGCGAAAAACGCCAGAACGGCTGAACAGATCTGGATGAAATTTGGCGCAGAGATAGATTATAGTCTGGAAACGCATATAGGTTACTTTTTATCCCGGAAAAATGTACGGTTCCCGTGGGATATCTGTACTAACTGTCAAAACGTACATAAGGACGAACCCAAGCGAAGCGAGGGCGAGTCGCTAGTTATCTATATTATAACCTGTAATAAAATCATAAGAAGTCACAGATACATTGAAAAATATTATTTTGCGTTATTTATAATAGTATTTAAATCCTTTAATATTTTCCTTACTTTTCAAATGAATTATTAAAAGAAAGATAAAAAATTTAAGAAAGAATTCGTTACAAAAGTGATAGGGATTTTTTTCTCTAATTTAAAGCGGTTTTAAATAAATTTATTTATACAGTAATTCGAAAATTTCCCAAAAAGAAAGAGAACATTTACCAATACTTTTCATACTTTAAAATATTTAGTGTCTCTATCGATATTTTGGTTAAGATAGCTTAGAAGTATTTCACATGATATTTGCGGCATCGGATCTACTACGGATACTTAATCGACCTTGCGTGTGAAAAGTCATTATGGTGTATGTTTTGAGTTTACGATTCATTGATTCAGAGTTTTATCGTAAGTTTTCGCTTAGAACAAGCCTTCTTGAAAGCTTAGAAAAGAAAATCTCAAATTATTTATTGGACATTAAGCTTTACGAGCGACCCTAATAATATTAAAAGCAGTCGTTTTTAAGTGATCCGGAAGTTAACGGGGACCTTTTAATACACAACTTAAGGCTTTAACTTTGCTTGCATCTGAAGGTACATTATTAGCTAAATCCTAAAAAATAATATAATAATAAATAAATATATTGGGACATTAACACATGGCACCATTTAGTTCCACGGTAAGCTATAAATAAATATATTGGGACATTAACACACAGCACCATCTAGTTCCACGGTAAGCTGCGAGGCTTGTGTTATGGAAACCAGATAGTTGATACACTACACATATATAACTGTAACTACATACATATTATAAAATTAAACACCCATGACTGGAGTACAAGCACTCGTGTTCATCGCACAAATGAATGTCCCCAACGGGACTCGAACCCGCGACCGCTGGCACAGCAAGAAAGAAGAAGTATTACGAAATTCGTGTATTTGATTTCATTTGTGAACGGGATATATTCGCCAATTATGAACGCATAGTACATTATAAGTATTTGCCATGATGATAATACAAATAATACCGATTTGAAAAGAAAAAATCCATAATAAAGTGAAAAATGACCAATTTCAATTAAATTAACCGGGGCTTTATCAATATCCCTTTCGAAATTAAGGGATAAATTGAATTTTATCTTTCCTTTTGACGAATAACGCTGCTTTATTACACCCTTACCCGCCAATATAATTTATCTGTATCAATTTTTTTTTGAGCTATTTCTCTTTTATAGTTATCATTAATCGCAAATCGAATATTTTCTCCAATCAAACATGCGTAGCCATATTTTGAAAACAAGTGTTAATCGACACCCCTCGATAAATCAACGTCGCTCAAATGCTTTATGTTCTCGGCTTAAAGATTAATGTTATTTTCTTCTCATTTTTATGGATTAAAATATCGCTATCACTTTGTAATACTTTTTTTTTATATCATTAAAAATTATTAGACGACACGTTTGGCTCAGTTTATAGTGTTCCTACTTGCTGTGCTAGCTAGGTTCGAGTCCCGCTGGGGGCATTCATTTGTATGGTGAATACGAATGTTTGTACTCCAGTCATGGGTCTTTATATTTATAATATGTATGTATTTAAAGTTATATATGTGCAGTGTATCAACTATCTAGTATCTATAACACAAGCCTCGTAGCTTACCATGGAACTAGATGGTGCTGAGTGTTAATGTCCCAATATATTTATGTCCCAACATATTTATTAAAAAATATTATAAAGTAAGTTTTATAGAGATTTAGGAGTTTCTATTGAAACGTGTTAGAAGTGAACCTTCATTGGTTATTTATATCTCAAATCTGTAAGATTAATAAATTAATAAAAACTTTTATTATTACACTCAGACAAAAATATGATTCAAACGAATATCACACAAAGATTAGAGAATAATCTTTTATCTTTTTTCTTTCTAGCTGGACTCTTACATCTATCACATACTAAGGGACGATATATATAATAGCCGCTAGTTATAAATACTTTGCATATTTGAAAACAAATTAAACATAGTAATCTTTAATGATAGCAACGGAGAGTACTTGTATATCATATACATTATTTTTCAGGCAATAACAACGGTTACTATAGCAACCTAATGCAAACTATTTCTATGGCAACCATGACGGTTATTCGTGACGCAAAGAAGTATCACTCCAAAAAATATTTTTCAAAAAAATTATATAAAAATCGACCTCACAATTCCTTTGAATGTTTTCTGCTATTCGCTACAGATTTGCGGCTTCCTCGTAGTTTTATTAATTTGCCCAGTTTTTTAATATTGTGTTGGAAAAATATCTTGTGGTTGTCAACTTAAATGAAACACATGCGCATTGTAATAAGTTAAAGTAAGTAATATTTCCAAACTTATTTTGAATCCTCAAAAGTCAGAAAATAAACCTGTTTTATTTCTGATTTTTTACTTTTACTTTCAAAACACTTCTGTATTTAAACTTACATGAATAGAAGTAGTTAAAATAAACATTTACTGCAGATGAAAATCAAATTGACGCATGTATACCTACTGCGTAACTTAACGTTCGTAATACTACAGCAAATCTTATTTATCATTCTAATTAATTACAGAATAGGTTTCCCTTGAATTATAATCAATATATCATAGCACTTCGCATAACGTAAATTATTTAGTGCTATTATGCATTCATAACTGCATTACTGACATACCATGAATGCGTAAGTCATTTATAGAATAATCTATGATAACATTATAAAGAGGTTAAGTTTGTGATGTGAGGTTGTAGGGGGTAATTTCTGTATCTACTGAACCGATTTAGATAAAATTTGGTAAGAAGGTAGTTTGAGACTCACGGAAGGACATAAGATACTTTTGATCCCGGAAATCGTCCCTTAAGAGGGTGAAAATGGGGATGAAAGTTTGTATGAGGAATCAACCTAGGGACGAATGTCCTAGGGAATAATGTCCCTATTGTTTAAATAAATATATACTAGGTAATGGCCAGCCATTGCTCACATATTATGATGCTTTATTTTTTCTTATAGTATATTCCTATACTGTTTTTTCTGTATAGTTGGTCTGTATACAATTATAAACTCTGTTAAAAAAAAATAAGAAAAAACTGTAGCCATTTTAGGATTATTTGTAACTTGTCTTGAACTGACTGCATGTGTGTATATTTTATGTATTACCGGCTCATGAAACATAATTTCGCTTTACATTAAACCGCCTAGGAATTTATACTAGCGACCTACCATACTGATTATAAAAAAACATTGAAATTCCAAAGTTTACGACACGTGAAGATAACATAAAAGTTCTAAGCAACTTTGTCTTGCTTATATTAGAATATATACACTACAAATGTTGAATTTGATATCCGCTATTTTATTTTTAGAATAGACGTAATCCTTCTTATAAATGTTAAGGTAAATCGCATTATTATACATTTATAGAATCAAACAGAAAAATAAATTCGTTTTACTTATAGTTATATTATAAGTAATACTAAACTGAATTATACATTACATTACATTGATGGTTGAATTTTAATTATTGTATATTTATATCACCTAGAATTAAAACACAATTGGTGGAAGTTTTCAGAGAACTTTTATATGGGATTTGTATCTAGTTCTTTTTGATCGATGTATGACGACGTAAAGTGTGGTTGTAATCTTGCAATAGATGTTATACAAATACGTCTCAGTCGGGTTAGGATAAAGTTGAGATTACCAATAACCAACGAAATTTTTTTTTATTATTTCAACTACCGACTCGCCCTCGCTCCGCTCGGGTTCGTCCCTACTTACGTTTTAACATTTAGTATAGATTTCTCAGAGATGAGATATTTTCTCGCAATAAAAGTATCATATATGCTAATCCGGATAACCAGCTATCATCATACAAAATTTCATCAAAATCCCTCCAGTGGTTTTTCGTTGATGCGGTAACAGATAGACAGACAGACAGATAGACAAAAATTCTAAAAACTATACATTTGGCTTCTGTATCGATAATAATGTCTATTTCAATAAGATTTTCGAAAAAAACATTTAATATACAGATTCGGCTTAGTTACAATTTTATTATACGTATAGATTAAAGTGTGGAGGGAGAAGTCAGTTATTAGAAAAACAAACTGTATCTGATCACGCATTGAAAACATGTACTCGTAAATTATAAAATCAAAACTTTATAAACACGCTTCTTTCAGTGATATAATTTCATTAATACTTTCTTAGACAGATTCAGAAGAGACAGTCTCTCCCGTGACGTAGATTGCTGTAAAGCATACAAAACGTCGGAAACCAAAAATCAAAATAAATACGCGTAAAAATCCGATGAGATAGTTTTATTTATAATTTTCATACTCAGATCTTACAATCTAATTGCATTGAATTCATCAAATAAAAGGAATTCATAAAATAAAATATAGGAGCATTTATATTTATAATATGTATTTATTTAAAGTTATATATAGTGTATCAACTGTCTCGTATCCATAACAGCAAGCTTACGAATATGGTCGTAGCGGCGATATATTGTTATATTTTTATTTTTTATGTTCAAATATAAATAAAATAATTATACGCTTTGTTATGTTCAATATTTTACTCATATGTCACAAATATGTTTTTTTATAAAAAAGAAATTAGTAAAAAGGTCTTAATAAAAAATGTACAAGTATAAAAAAGGATGTATATATAAATATGTATATGTGTATGTACATTTGTGTGTGCCTACACTTGCCATGGAACTAGATGGTACTATGTGTTAATGTACCAACATATTTTAAATTATATTATAATCCCTACGAAAGTGAAAAGGGATAGCAAAAATTGTATATGAACTTTCAAGTATATAACTTTAAAATATCCTCCGAGTGAAGCCGTGGAAAATCGTTAGTAGTATAAAGTATTACATAAGAGTGGGAATACCTTTCATCTTCGCGGTAACAATATACATTTTATAGATACCATAAACAATTTTTCATGTTTTTATATCGTAACATGGATCGTAAATTCCATTCATTCAGTGACCGCAATACAACCGTAGCGTAGAACGTAACGTTTTTACACATACATATTTTAATGAAACTAAGCTTTAATACTTTCTTAGATTTACGCGAATATTTGATATTTTAAATAAAACTATCTTTTCGGTTTTTTTTGCGGATTTATTTTGATTTTCGGTACCCGACGTTTCGAATGCTTTACAGCAATCATGGTCACGGCAGACTAAAGTGTTAGATGTCTCAAAGGCGTTATATAGTTTTTACAGACAGCCTACCCAAAAAATAACAAAATGAATGAAATTAATTTACAAATGGCACCAAAGCATCTGTCTGTCTGTAACAAATATATAATGCCTTTAAAACATCTAATAACTTAGTCTCTCCCGTGATCATGATTGCTGTAAAGGATTCGAAACGTCGAGAACCAAAAATTAAAATAAATCCGCGAAAAAATCTGAAAAGATAGTTTTATTTAGAAACTGAGCTTTATTATCTCTGAACATCAAGTGGACCACTAGAGGTGTTCGTTACGATAATTTGCGAAGCGGGAACCGCTGGTTAGATGTTGAGTGATCTTGAGGGGTCTTCAGGAGTTTTTAGAATCATTTAAGTTATTTAGACTGGCACAGATTGGGTAGTTTCATGGCGATATCTCCTCCTTCTTCCGTTAATCTGCACTTATTATACATGAAATAACAGTCGATAAGGCCACCTACTAATGTCACAATTGACCTTTTTAGCTTCTCTAGGCCGCTAGGCCGCCCTCGGAGTAAAATATGATTCAATAAAGTAATTCTTTTTGCAAACATTTTGTATCGGTGTAGCAGTAAAATATAAAATGTCCAAAATTTTTATGCCTTGTTCATAATAAGCCTAAAGGCGTTAGAGATACAGATTCAGTAAAAAATATATTTATTTTGTACACTAAATAACCTTTAAATTCAAATTCAATATCTACTAAAAGAAAACTCTTAGAAAAATGAACAAAAGAAACTAAAGAAAAACAAAGAAACTAAACAAAAAGTTACTAAAGATAAGAATATTTTATACTAAAAATAATATTCTTCGTAAATATACAATGTATATTAAGCAACCTTTAAATTCAATTTCATTATCTACTAAAAGAAAACTTCAAAAATATAAATAAATAAGTAAATATGTTAGGACATTAACACACAGCACCATCTAATTCTATGGTACGCTACGAGGCTTGTGTTATGGATACCAGATAGTTGATATACTACACATATATAACTTTAAATACATACATAGTATAAATATAAACATCCATGACTGGAGTACAAACATCCGTGCTCATCACACAAATGAATGTCCCCAGCGGGACTCAAACCTGCGACCGCTGGCACAGCAAACCGAGCCAAACATGTCGTAAAGTGACTAAAGAAAAAAATATTTTATTCTTAAAAATAATATTCGTCGCATGTTCTAACATTTTCGAATGTACTGTATCGTACGATTTTAATTTAAATCGGGGGCATGCACCCAAACCGGGGAATGTGCTATTTTTAACCTAATTTTACATTCATATGACCAGTCTAGTAATTTCAAATGAATTCATATTAAAATATATTGTTGAACATTTACGAGTAAGTATGTACGTCCAAAAACAATGAGACGTATATATATATAATTGTATACTATGTATGTATATTGTCTTTTCTAGAATCATAAAAACGTAATTGTGTTTCTTTTATTCTTATTATTAGTTTTATGCTATCTAATAATTATTATTATTAACGAAAACTTTATTATATGAAAATAGTCTATGGTTTTATTTTGTCATTCTATTATAATATTTTTTTTTTGTATCAAAAAAAAACTGAGGCACGTGTGTTGTGTAGGCAGTGACCTTAAAAATGTATAGTTATTTTACGAAAATAATTATATATGTATACAATATTTAGTTAAAGAAATCGGTCAAGTGCGAGTCGGATTCACTCACGAAGGGTTCCGTACCATAATCCATTTTTTTTTCAACTCTACCTATTACGGTTCATGATCTCATGAACAGACGGACGGACAAAAGGACGGACGGACAGCGGAGGCTTAATAATGGAGTTCCGTTGCCACACTTCGGGCACGAAACCCTAAAAATATCAAAATATTAATAGAATAAAATTTACATTCACCCGAGTGACCATGAAGAGTAATGAGATACAAAAGGAATGCAATAAAGTCCCGTCAAATTAAATTCTACTTTTGCTTCACATTTCTAAGTTGGGAGAGATAAATTCTATATTAATATTTCTCAACAGGCTTAAAATAGTGCCGTATTGGTGGGTTTTTTCCCTTTTACTTTTAGTAGCGACGACCTTCATTCAGGCGCGTCCATAGGTGCCTAAAAATAGAATTAATTTCATCCAAATTCATACATACATACATACATACATACATACAAAACACACAAAACGATATATATACGAATATAATATGAGTCCGATATATTTCATTGAAATTTATATGAAGAATGTTTTTATGCATGCGCATCTTTAACATCTTTATTATTTAGTTACGAAAAAGATATTTTTTTAAATAATAGAGACCTAATAAAAATTACCAGGAAATCACTCGTGCAGAACTATGGGCGAAAGCTAGTCATAAACATTGACAGGATAAATTATCCTTCGTCAGAAATCAAACCTGTAATCAAATATGTACCTTACAATAAGCTAACGCCACAGTATTATAGGTATAGATTTTATTGTATTTTAAGTTAAAAGTTTTCAAATTATAGCTGTGGGTAAGCATTACTATCAATCTATACAGATAAATAAAATGAGAGTGTCTGTTTGTAATATTAAAATAACCGCTTTTTACTAAATGCATGTAGATGTATACACGGTACATATACCAAAACAACATTTTTTACAATTTTTGTCTGTCTGTCTGTCTGTTTGTTCCGGCTAATCTCCAAAACGGCTGAACCGATTTTGTCGGGACTTTCACTGGCAGATAGCTAATGTTATAAGGAGTAACTTAGGCTACTTTTATTTTAGAAAAAGAATCAGGGTTCGAAAAAAAATTAAATCCCATGAAATTGTGAACAAAATCCGTGTACGGCGTACGCGCCCGAGCGAAGCGAGGGTAAATGGCTATATAATTTATATGAATATCTTAGGAGTAGCAAGCTACTATTTATGTATAAACATAGCTAACCGTGAAAACGTGAGTCGCTAGTAGTAGGTACATAAAATCGTTCATCAATAACCCCCGCTTGCGCCAATAACCGTTTTGAATAAGAACAATAAAAGTAGCATTAGTGTTTACGAGAGGGATGATTGCTTTTGCGGACTTGCCAAGAAATGAATGTCATGGTAGCGATAAAAACTAGAGTTATTATTTCACAGTTCATTTTGAACCAATAACTGATGGGCGATCAGTATTTAGTACACATATTAACTTTTTAATACAAATCTATATTTACGACTTTGAAGTGATAGGCTATATATATATATATATGGTAAGTCCGGGAGAGATGCCCATAAGGGAGAGACGCCTAATAAATTTAAAAATTAAATTAATTAATGTTGCATGATTAGGAATGCGTCCATAATACGTCAATCGACAGTCAATGTCAGTGTGGAAGTTTTTACACAAAGACATATTAGGGTAACCTGGGTACGGTTGTGCCAGGGTACGGTAGTGACAGTCGCAATAATAGCGAAACTATACGGAATATGAGGGAGGCTGCAAGAGAAGAGAGATGCATCTTGCAAATCTAAACATGTGTCCCAGTATTGCGTCAGCCTGCGCGCGATGGTAACGTAACTAGGGGCCCACATTGCTTTTCAACAATCAAAAGTAAGTATTTTTGTTTGATTTCTTTTTATAATTACTGTTATTTGTATACAGATAGATTATCTCGTTATTTTTTTTATTATAAGTTGAACATTAATAGTTAATGGCGAATGATTACTTTTTACGTAACTTATTTGGCAAAGTCATGGCAATTTTATGTTTTTAAAATGGTGCGTTGGGTACGGTTGTGACAATTTCTTTGGGTACGGTTGTGATATATATATAAATATTTTTTTTTTGCTTTTAGACACCCAGAATACGTTTGCGGAAAACCGAAAGAGCGCGGTGTGACATCAGCAAATATGAAGATGCCTATGAAGAAGTAAAACGCGGGACTTCTTTATGAAGAGCCGCGGAAATGCATGACATTAATCGCATGTAGTTGCAAAATTTTGACTGATTATAAGAAGGCTGTTGTAATAACGTTAGATGTTTCCGTTTATTAAAATTTGTTAAGCATTTTGTCTGATTCTAAGAATACTGTTATAATCACATGAGATGTTACAGTGCCTTAGGTATTAATTATAAAGTGTAGTTGTTTAATTATAAAGTGTTGTGTAGTGTGTTAGGTAGTAATAAAATTGAAGTGATCTCAGATTTTAGTTCATTTGCTATACCTAAGACTATTAACTATGTTTGGAAGAATATTATATTAAATATTTCTAGTAATAAAAGACATTCTAGACCATTTTGGTGTATGTTTATGCATGTCACTACCGACCCCAAACACTGTCACAACCGCCCTTGGTATGTGGACGGTTGTGACACTTTCCCATTTTTTTTAAATTTGATTTTATGAGTAAATACATCGTATTTAGGGACAATATATTAGTGTTTTTACGCAGAAAAATGTTCAAATTACGATACAAGTTCCTTTTCTACGAGCCAACTAGTAAATAAACAAAATTATTGGCGATCAAACAAAAATTGGCACAACCGTACCCAGTCTCCCCTACTTATAATTAATACTTTGGTGTTAATTTGTAAAATAAGATAAGTGTAGTTAACTTTTACGTTAGAATATAATCTTTGAGATAGTTTGCAGTAATTTTTTTCCCTAAATTCTTTAGTTAAATAGTATTAAATTGTTTCATAATGTAACATTGTGATCTTGTTTTGTTAACAATCCACCATTTTCTATTGTAAATGCTTTACGATGTGTTCAGAGTCGATAGGCATCTCTCCCTAATGATCGGGAGAGATGCCCAATGATATTTTGGGGTTAGATGCCCAGTATATTAATTGTTCCCCCCCCCCTCCCAACGTGCGTTCACCTTGTCGTGGTGGGGGAGCTCCTTAGCGTTCGGCAGTTCATCCAGACGCTAATTAAGGCAGCAGTAGCCCAGTGGTAACGCGCTCGCTTAGGAAAGCGAGTGAAGTGAGATCCCGGGTCTCGCACTTGTGATATTTTCATGTGCGAATCATTTCAAACATGATTACCACTTGCCTTACGGTGAAGGAAAACATCGCGAGGAAACCTGCATATCTGAGAGAACCTAGCAAGTTTTCGAAAGACATTATGAAGTCCGCCAACCCGCACTTGGCCAGCATGGTGGATTATGTCCTAATCCATATGGTTGCTCTTGGTACTTCTCTGACAGCAGAGTGGATCGTGGGAGCAACCTCACGGTTGTTGTAGTCTGCTTCGGCAGACCTGCCGTCGGGGTGCCCCATTAAGACGGGGGAGGATTTGTTGGGTTTTAATGGGTAGTACTGGCTTTTCTAGCCGGTAAGTCCCACATAACCACCTGTCCATCTACAGGTAGTATGTATAAATGCATAAAAAAAAGGATTTTTACGTCACTAAGCAAAGTACGTCTGATTATGCACTAATTACTCATCCTTTACCTATCCCTGAAATCTATAGGCAACTAACCCACATGTCTGGGTGAGATGCCTATTTTCTATTACTTTTAAAAAACATTTTTTAATCTAGAATATATTGTACAATAGTTCCAAATTTAATCTGAATGAAATAAGTAAATATTGAATTAAAATAAACTATGCTTATTTTATGTAGTATATATATATACATTATTGTGTATATATTTTAAAACTATAGGCAACTCTTCCGGACTTACCATATATATCGATAACAATAATAACAAATCTATGTTTTCAATATGTATTATCTTATCTTATTTTTTCTCGAAGTACATAAATGTACCGTATTTAATAAGTATATCGCATTATAAGCGAATATTTTACCCAATCGTTCAAAGTGACTGAATAAAATTATAATAATGAATCTAATAATTCGTTATTATCTATACATATAATAAAATTCTGAGTCGAATCTGTACATTAAAATACATAATATGTGTACAAGTATATTATAATAAAATTCTAAGGCGAATCTGTACATTAAAATTTTTCTTGGAAAATCTTATCGAAATAGTCATTATTATTGATACAAAAGCTAAATCTCTAGTTTTTAGAATTTTTATCTATCTGTCTGTCTGTCTATCTATTTGGGAATGCATCACGAGAAAACCACTGGACAGATTTCGATGAAATTTGGTATGGCGATAGCTGGTTACCTGGGTTAACATATAGGATACTTCTAAACTAAACGTTAAAACGTCGCCAGTTTAGTATATTTTTGTAAAATCGTTTTAATTAAGGCAATGGTAGACCAGTAATAGCGCGCTCGCTTGGAAATCAAGCAATATATTCTATGCGAATTATTTCCAACATGATTACCATTTGCCTTATGGTGAAAGAAAAAATCATGAGAAAATCTGCAAGTTTGAACCACTGATCTCTCAACGGTCTTGTCGAATTATTGTCCAACTGGAGTTTAAAGTAAAAAGAATATAGGGGGTGGGCATGTGTCATGCATCAAGTACGCAATAATAACTCCTGTGCGTCGCCATGACCGAAATCATATGGGAGAAAATTGATTAGGAAGATATTAAAATGATTATAAACACAAATAAAAAATCCCTAAATCCCTTAAAAACTCTTTCAGGGCCATAAGGTTATAAGTACAAAAAAAATTGACTTATTGATAATATTAATGGTTCAATTGGGATTAAATTAACATATTTAGAAGTCAACATTTTCTTTTTTTCATTACTTTTTCAAGAATTTCGTGGGACAAATGCGTCCGTACAGCCATCAAGGGAGTAATTGAGTGAATTTTTGGACACTTAGTTTTAAGGAGTTTTATGATTTATTTATAAAATAGGGATTGTTGACTATATTCTCTTATCTATCTATCTATCTTGTTATTTAGGAAAGTTTTTTTTAAACTAAACCGATACCATAAATATACCTTAAATTTTGTCTGATGTTACCTTAACCGCAACTATTGCGTAAGTACAACCACATTATTAGATCATCTTATGTGTCAGAACCATAATAATTCATGTATACTCGTATATACAAGTAGAAGATTTATTTTTCTTTTAATTTATTTTAAGCTAGTTTCTAAGCGTGGCTCTGCTCCAAAATAATTTAAAATTAAAATTTTACATTAAAGATAATACATCTTATTCAGTATTCATATATCTCCCTATATCATGAAAGTGTTTTTTTACATAATGACAAACCAACCCCAACTTACCCCATACGCCCCATATGCTCCACCTATATATGTAATCAAATTATTTACTGTTCATATATTGTGTTATACCCTGTTATTATTATAACCTATTCCTTTAAGCAATTTCAAAAAATGAAGTAAAACAAAATTTAATATATATTAGAACGTAAATAAAGCGGCGTCCTCAAACATTAGGTATAATAAAAATATACTTAAAGTACAAATTATTCAAATGCTATTCGTATTCAAAGTCATATTTAATGTCTGTGTGAATAGATATTCATTGGTTATTTTTTAGGATTCCGTACCCGAAGGGTGCTAACGGAACCCTGTTACTATGCCTCCGCTGTCCGTCCGTCTGTCAGAAGGCTGTATCTCATGTACCATAATAGGTAGAGAGTTAAAATTTTCACAGAGTATTTCTATTGCCGCTATAACAAAAAATATTAAAAATAAATTTAAAAAAATTGAAACACATACAAGAAACATTTTTTTAACGTTCGTAATCGATCGTCGAAGTTAATATATACTACATGCATATCAATAAAAAGTAAATGTGCTATGGTACAGAACCCTTCGTTTGCGTATTCGGCTTGCACTTGACCGATTTTTTGCATATTTGTAACAAAAACGTATTGTATTCAAACAGAAAATTTACCTTATGTTGCCAGGATATGCAATAGACGCATAATTATTGTAATTTTATTATTCAATTTTGGACAACTTTGTATATCGAGGACCAAAACGAATTAATGTTGTGAGATGATGAGTTTTACCTAACCAATTTTGCTATGTATTATATATAACTTTTAATAAAAAAAACCAGCTTCCAGGTACTGAAAAGTAAAGAATAACTAAACAGAGGTTATCATTATTTAAAAGTTTATTTTTTTAAAGTTATTATTTTTCCATTTTTAATGTAGCCGTAATAAGCAGGTAATTTGTTAGAAGAAAGATTTTTAAAAACATATTCGATTAAGCCATTTATTCAGACCACTAATGACAATCACAACCCATCTAGGTGTAAAGTTCTCATCAATACAAATTAATCAAGCCCAAACACCAGGTAATTGCTGTAAATCGTTGAGGAGTTCCCTTGACTGTCTTTCGGCTCAATCATTAGATTGACTCCAGCCCTTCATTAAATAGTAGTGCTTTAAAATACTTAATGAAAAAAATTAACCATGCACTAGTCGCCACTACGATTTTCGAAGGTTCCCCTCGATTTCTCTGGGATACCATCATCATCTCCTGATTTCCTTATCATGGTAGCAGCCTTGAAATATCTTCTTTCTAACAAAAAAAAAACAATTATCTGAATCGGTTCATCAACGACGAATTAATCCGCGAACACACATAAAAAAAACATATATACGGTCGAATTGAGAACCTCCTCCTTTTTGGAAGTCGGTTGAAAAATAATTATATTAAAAATATGTAAAACAAAACTTTACCTGTAGATGAAAGCTCTTGTACAAGCCATTCTCTGACCAATTTTTATTATTTAATGCAATACTTTAGAGGCAATGACTATAAAAAACATTATGAGCCAAAAAAAGAGCTGAAGATCAATATTTGATATGATTATCAAAATATTTAATACAATTTACTGATTGACATAATATAGGTAATAAAAATAATAAGCATCAAAAAAATTTAAGGTATATCATGAAAAATATGAGATTTTATTTACGTAAATATTAATAATAAAAGTTCGATGCTGCGCTATATCTATTATATAAAGCGTGGATATATCAAAAGTTTGAGTATAAATTAATGTACTTACTTGGCTTTTACATATCACATTAGAATAAGTTTAAATTGAAAAGTTAATTGCACTCGTTTATATGTAAAATATACTTGGAACCAGCCCTGGGTTCGCCGTGATGATTTTTTATAATTTTATTTTTATGATAATAAACACTGTAGCATATTAATGCCTTATGTTAATAAAAACTTAAAAGAAAATGACTTCCAGGCACTAAACAGTAAAAAATATCTAAAGGGGGTTTTCATTTCGAATAGATACTTATCAGATATATTCGAAGTCGGTGCCAGTTAAGAATGCTTTGGTACCTGGGAAGTTATACCCTTTGAAACAAAAAACAAATTTTCCAAATCGGTTCAGGCGTCTTCGAGTAATCGGTGAACATACATAAAAAAAGATTCTGACGAATTGAGAACCTCCTCCTTTTGAAAGTCGGTTAAAAATAAGAGGATAGTGGGTGCAGGGATATGTCTCTAGTCAAAATTAATGCCAAATGACTTGCGTTTTGCAATTGCGTTATTTTTTTATGGTAATTACTAGTAATATTACGAGGTTACGAATTTGTAAAATTCACCTTGTGTTGCATAAAAGGAAAAAATCGCACACAAAAATGTTGGTAATTAGTGCAATTACTATAATCATGAAAAAAAAAGTTCTGCGATATAACTTTTTTAGAAACCAATCATTGACAAATTGATCAAGCGTTTCAATACGTAGGATATTCTTTTTTAATTAATTATCATCACCAAATATCGTTATCAGTAGATACATTTTTAAGGGTTAAAATTCGGATATTATGCTACATGTTCGAAAAAAACTTGATTCTTGTAAGGGACTCCATCAAAAGCCTTTCGTCAAAATCAATTTCTTCAGTATAAAAGCTTAGAGAAAGACAGGCAGTTACTTCTGTCATTCTTAAGACTGGTACTACACAATAGTCTTCAAGATCGAAAGTGACCGGCTTGATTTTTATAGAAAGTACTTCTGAGGCTTTAAAATTAATGTAGTAAGTAATATAGTGATCGATATTATCTCTTTTTTACAATCTTTTATCAGTTCCACGATAAACTTTTATCAGCCACTTTGCATGCATGTTCATTTGTCATTTTAGTAAAGTTTTGATAAGAATGACCTCGTTTTTTGATCAATTTTGAAAAAAGATAGTATTTTTGTGTATACTACATGATATCTAAGCCAAATGTGATGCGATTTTCTAAATTCTGTTGTCAGTGGGTCAAGCTATATCACTTTGATCCATCGTAAATGTCAAGGGAAAATATAACCCCTAGGGCTGAACATTTTTAAAATGATTTTTAAGCAAGTATATATTTTTAGTTATAAAAAATATTTTTATTAACCGAACTTTTAGATCGAAAATATTAATTAGAAAATTAAAAGAGAATTATTATTTGTTTAATAATTTTACAGTACAATTTTACGCTTACAATGATATAAATAAAGAGAAAAATATTAAACTATCATTTCAATTTCGGTCAACGCTTAAATTCGTTTTACTAAATTAATAAATGTATTTTAATTATGCTATTCGTGTTTCAATTATTAAATCACTAGCGAGTCACCCTCGCCTCGCTTCGGGTAAGTCCCTAGCCAAAAATAAATCTACTCCCACGGGAACCGTACATTTTCCCGGAATAAAAACTAACCTATGTGCTTTTCCAGACTATAATCTATCTATGTGCCAAATTTCATCCAGATCCGTTAAGCCGTTCTGGCGTGAAAGAGTAACAAACATCCATCCATCCATCCATCCTCACAAACTTTCACATTTATACCTAATATTAATATAAGTTATTTTATAAAAATTAGCTTCAACATGACCTACATTCCACATTTCATCTCGCTGGTGAGATTTATGGAATATCGGATACCTATCACGAGTGCCTCTTGGGAGGCTGTTGTAATGAGAGATAATACGTTGATAATTTCTTTTTCCTCATCTAAAGAACTCTCCTTTTAACAAGATCAAAGCTGTTTTAAAGTTAGCAGCAGATAGAGTTATAAGATTGATAACATTATATAATATACTAGCGACTCACCCTAACTTCGCTCGGGTTCGTGCCTAGCTTGGTTCCCCATACAAACTTTCATCCCCATTTTCACTTCCTTAAGGGATAATTTCCGGGATAAAAAGGATCCTATTGTTAACTTTTATTTATTTATGATATGATTAATATGGACTTGTATTGACTATTATATTCTATATTGATTGGGACTTGTATTGACTATCTAATGGCAGCACTGTCAACTTTAAAACTATAATAGATAACTTCGTAAGGTGGCGCTGTAAAACGGGTGGGATTTATTTTTCATAATTTCTTTTAGTCATTAAGTGAGCCATTCCGATTCTGTGCTTTGAATAGTGTAGACTGCAGACATTAGTTATTGCTGTTGAAATATTATTGCTGTTGAAACCTTTGCTAATTTATAAGAATAGTAAATGTATAAGAATAAACGAAGAAAATTAATAATTGTTGTTTAAATTGGAAGACCATCCTGTCGCAGCGTTAACAGCTTCAGAAGTGGGTATGTAACTTTTGCAATTATTACTGTATATATAATTTTTTTTTTTATGTAGTTATTACGATTTAAGTTTTTACATAACCTTAAACTTATATCACTCATATTCTGTGAAACATTTGATCAAGGCTACTCTTTGATAATGGGACACAGAGAAATGAGTATAGGTTAATTAATTATTTTAATAATTTAGAATTAAGAAGGGAATTGAAGTTTCGCTTAATAGCTTTGAAATCTAACTTGTGGTGCACGTGGTTGGGGCGACTCTCTAGCCGTGCAAAACAAGTGGGTAGCTATTCAGTGAATTTATTTTATCGCATATGTATTTATTAGTGAAGCTTATATTATTCAAATTTTGTGGAACATTTGATCAAGGCTACTCTTTGATAGTGTGACACAGATGAATTATAAGTTTAAGTATAGAACGATCGAGGTTTGGTTAATAATGGTAAAGGTTTAACTTGTAGTGCACGTGGCTAGGGCTACTCTCTGGCCGTGCTAAACAAGCGAACTGCTAATTAGCCAAGTTTCAAGGAAAATCATTAATTGAACGAATTTGGTCAGGGCTACACTCTGGCAATTCCCAATTAATGACATGTTTAGGGTAAAATAACATTCTAAGCACAAGTTAGTCCAAATTATTTCACATGTTTTAGAAAATGGAGAGTAACGTGGTTCATAGGCGCCTTTCAACTCCACGACGATCTGAGAGCCGCCACCATAATGAACGTGATGAGTATACCAGTGTGAAGGGATCTCGAGATCGGGGTGACAGAAGATCAAACCGTCCACGTGGTAGCCGAAGGAAGTCTTGCAGTTCCAATGCGAGTTCCGAGAGATGTTCGAGTCAACGAGGTCGGCGTCACAAGGATGTTCGCAACGAAGACCGAAGCAGAAGGCTACAATCACATCGAAGCAATAGGGTGCGTAGTCGTAGTCCAATACAGCAAAGTGCTTCACACCGTAAAGCTGAATCACGCCATAAACATTACGATAATAATTTTACCAATTGTGACAATTCTTCAGTATTATTTGAAAAATTCATTAAGCTTTTAGAATCTAGTAGTACCTCTAAACATTACGAAAAGTATGCAGTAGTTAATAATACTATACCTGAATTCGATCCTTCAAAAAGCAGTCAAACAATCGACATGTGGATCACCAAAGTAAATGAATGTGCTACTATTTATAATTGGTCTGAACGAGAAATCATTCATTATTCTTTACCTAAACTAACGGGTATAGCCCAAAGATGGTACCAAGGTTTGTCTACTGTATTATATTCCTGGGCAGAATGGCAAGCAAAACTCAAAACTGCATTCCCTAGTACTGAAAATTACGGGCAATTATTACAAGAAATGTTAAATTTTAGAGCAAAATTTGGTGATTCACTTGAAGATTATTTTTATGACAAAATTATTTTGTTAAATAAATGTAAAATTAGCGGAAAAGAAGCAGTCGATTGCATACTTTTCGGAATAGATGATCGATCAGTGAGGACAGGAGCCGAGGCTGTACAATATACAGACCCCGATAAACTTTTAGTGTACTTAAGGAGTTTAAAATCTATTAAAAGGTCTGAGAGGATAAAAGTTCCTCCTCCTATACAAGCTAATAAAATCAAAAATTTTAAAGTAGATTTCAAATCCACTTGCTATAATTGCGGAGAGGAAGGGCATCGGAGCTTTAATTGTAAACAACCGATTAAGAAATGTCAAACCTGTTTAAAATTAGGTCACTTGGCGAATAACTGTCCAAACACAAAGTTTATTAAAAATAATTCCAATGTTAGTGAAAAATCAGTAATGCTTGTTAATAACACTAAAGACCCTGACTCTAAATATTTTAAGACTGCTGTTATAGAGTGTAAAGAGATTCCTTGTTTCGTAGATTTAGGGAGTCAATGCACAATTATGAATTTAAAGGATGCCATAAACATTATTAAATCCTGGTCTACCGATGATTTACCTATTTTAAGAGGTTTTGGGGATGGGACAGTTAGGGCTATAGGGAAAGCTAAAGTTAAAATTTCTATAGACTCTGTGGAAGCTGATACTCCGGTACTAATAGTACCAGACGGTACATTAGATATACCTTTATTGATAGGTCAAACGTATACAGAACAAGACCATATTGCAATAATCAAAACAAATAATTTTTTGCATATAACTAAGCGTAACTTAGGAGATAAAATAGAGATTTTTACTAAGGGTAACGTAAAAATAAATGGATTTTGTGAAGTTGAAGTATATACTAATCCTACTATTACCGGAAATTTATCTATAGAACAAAAACTAAGGCAAGAACCGCGAAAAGAATATGAAATTATAAAGGGTAACTATTATTTTTCGGAAGGACAAGGGCGATTATATTTAAAGGGATTGCCAAATAGAGAATTTGTTATACCTAAAAATGTACTGATACTACGTACGGCTAATAATGTTCAATTTGTTAATCTAATAAAAGAAAACATAAAGTCCCACATATTTGCGAAAGATTTAAACGTTGACAATAATATAGACTCTGATACATTAGATAAATTATTGCTATTAATAAATGAGTTTAGGGATTGTTTTGCTTTTTCTACTAAAGAAATTGGTTGCACAAATATTACGGAAATGGAAATTAAGTTACACGATTTAAGTCCTGTTGTATACAGACCGTATAGATTATCGCATTCTGAAAGAGAATCTGTTAGGGAAATAGTTCATGAGCTAGAATCATGCGGTATAATTCAAGAATCTCATTCGGAATACGCTTCTCCAATTGTGTTGGTTAAGAAAAAGAACGGGGAGAATCGTATGTGTATAGATTTTAGGGCGTTAAATAAGCGAACTACAAAAGAGCATTATCCTATGCCCTTAATAGAGGACCAACTCGATAATATCGCGGGAAATAATTATTTTACGAGTTTAGATTTAGCTTCTGGTTATTACCAAATACCTTTAGCAGAAAATTCTAGGCACCTTACTGCATTTGTAACACCAGATGGGCATTATGAGTTTAATCGCATGCCATTTGGTCTTGCTAATGCTCCATCTGTGTTTCAACGCACAATAAATAAAGTTCTCGGTAATGCTAGGTTTAAACAAGCATACGCTTATATGGATGATATTATAATTCCATCTATAGATGTAGAAAGTGGATTGGATAAACTTCGTAACGTTTTAATGTTACTTAGAGAAGCTAGATTAACATTAAAATTGTCAAAATGTAATTTTTTTTGTAAAAGTATAGATTATTTGGGTTTTGAGATTTGCGCTGATGGTATCAAACCTGGCTTAAAGAAAATTGATGCTGTTCGTAATTTTCCAATACCTCATGATCAACATACGGTTCGTCAATTTATTGGGCTTGCAAGCTATTTTAGAAAGTTCGTTAAAGATTTCTCCAGAATAGCTAAACCCCTAACGCAGTTGCTAAAGAAAGAATCAAAATGGCAATGGGGTAATAATGAGCAGGAATCTTTTGAAATATTACGCACAGCATTAATACAACGACCGATATTGACGTTTTATAATCCCACATTTGAGACTCAAGTACACACAGATGCTAGTAAAGATGGTATTGGTGGTATTTTGCTGCAAAGGGAAAATGTTTCATTGCCTTTTAATGTTGTGGCTTATTATAGTCGTCAGACTTCCCCAGAAGAAAGAAATTTTACATCGTACGATTTGGAAACGCTTGCAGTAGTCTGTACTATACAACGTTTTAGAGTATACTTACTTGGGATACCATTTAAAGTAGTTACTGACTGTAACTCTCTAAGAGCCACTTTTGAGAAAAAAGATTTAATTCCAAGAGTTGCTCGGTGGTGGAGTGCTCTACAAGAATACGATTTTGAAATAGAGTATAGACCTGGGGTGAATATGGCACATGTAGATGCTCTAAGTAGAAATCCATGCAAAATGCAGAATTCAATGCCAGAGTACAGTATGTGTTCTAATATTCGGACTATTTCAGTTGATTGGGTTGCTACAGTTCAACAAAACGATTCAGAAATTCAACGAATTATAAATATTTTAAATGATAAAAATTTAGACAACATTATTGATATTAAAAATAATTACGTTATTAAAAAAGGTCTTTTATATCGGAAAACTGATTCTGGCGACAGATGGGTAGTCCCGAAAGGTGTTAGTTGGCACATACTTAAAGCTAGTCACGACGAAATAGGTCATTTCAGTTTTGATAAAACTTATCAAAAGGTTTGTAGCGCTTATTGGTGGCCTAAAATGCGTAGGTTTATAAAAAAATATGTTGAGAGTTGCTTACAATGCGCACATTCTAAGGGGCAAGGGGGTAAAAAAGCAGGCGAACTTCATCCTATCCCTAAAGTTGATCGTCCATTCCACACAATTCATATTGATCATCTTGGACCGTTTATTCGTAGTAAAAAGAAAAACTGCTATTTATTGATTATTATTGATGCTTTTACTAAGTTTGCTATGTTAGTACCTGTGCGAAATACCAAAGCATCGTCATCAATCGCCACATTAAAAAATTATTTTCATTTATTCGGAGTACCAAGTCGTATAGTTTCGGATAGGGGTAGTGGCTTTACATCTAAAAGTTTTCAATTATATCTTTCTGGTTTAGGGGTAAAACATGTTATGAACGCGGTTGCAACACCTAGGGCCAATGGCCAGGTAGAACGTTATAATCGGACTATATTAGGTGCACTAACAGCTGCAAATCTAGGTAAATCTGAAACTGTTTGGGACGAGGTCGTGTCTGAAGTACAATGGGGATTAAATAATACAATCAATCAAGGTACAGGCAAAACTCCTGCACAAGCTTTATTCGGATTAAATTTATGCGGTGTAGGAGATTCATGTTTAAGGAATAATTTAGATGTAAATAATAGCGAAAATGAGTCTAACAATTTACAAACAATTAGAAAAGAAATTTCGGATCACATAACTAAAAGCCAAGAAAAACAAAAAAATAATTATGATAAACATAGGAAAAGAGTAAAATTTAATATAGGAGATTTAGTACGAATTGAGAGAGATATTCCTGCTAGTGGGTATAGTCGAAAATTAGTACCGAAGTATCAAGGACCGTACAGAGTTACGCAAGTATTTAATAATGATCGTTACGAAGTAAGGGACACACCAATATCAAGGAAAAATAACAGGTCGTTTAAAAGCATTGTTTCGGTAGACAAAATGGCTCCTTGGCTAGTTTTTAATAGGAACGATGATGACAGTTATACAGAGTCTGACACTGAAATCAATAATAATAGTGAAATTGGACAAAATGGTAAATATGAAGATATAATTTCTGTAAATAATAGTAAGCATAATAATGATGTTAATAAGAGATCATATTGTGATAGTAATGTAAGTGATTCGGACCTTGATGATTAAAAGTATTTTGCTTAATGCTATGATAAAGTGGTGATTATATAATGAATGTATGATCTTAAGAAAAAAATGCTGAAATATCATATAATCGCATTAAGAAAATTAATAAATATTATTATTGTCAGTATTTTTTAGAAATATAATATAAAATATGTAATGTGCTGGAAATGATCGTTTGATTTAAATATTATCATATAGTTCTAAGATAAATAAATGATTTGCTGATATTGTCATTGTATTTTTTTTACTTTGCTGAAATTATTGCTGTTGTTTGCTGGAAACTGCTGATATCTTGCTGGATTATTAATGCTGTGGAAGTAATAGAAACAAGAGAATGTTCTGTTACTTATGCTGTTGCTATGTTATGCTGTCAAGATGGGAACAAGAAAATTCTACATGATTTTATGCTGTACTTGTAATTTTAAAGGTAATTTAAAATGTAATTGTTAATCTCACGGGGACGTGAGATAGCAGGAAGGCCGACTGTTAACTTTTATTTATTTATGATATGATTAATATGGACTTGTATTGACTATTATATTCTATATTGATTGGGACTTGTATTGACTATCTAATGGCAGCACTGTCAACTTTAAAACTATAATAGATAACTTCGTAAGGTGGCGCTGTAAAACGGGTGGGATTTATTTTTCATAATTTCTTTTAGTCATTAAGTGAGCCATTCCGATTCTGTGCTTTGAATAGTGTAGACTGCAGACATTAGTTATTGCTGTTGAAATATTATTGCTGTTGAAACCTTTGCTAATTTATAAGAATAGTAAATGTATAAGAATAAACGAAGAAAATTAATAATTGTTGTTTAAATTGGAAGACCATCCTGTCGCAGCGTTAACACTATGTCCTTCCCAGGGTCTCAAACTATGTTCTTACCAAATTTTATCTAAATCAGTTCAGTAGATCCAGAGATTACCCCCTACAGCGTCACAAACTCACAAACCCACAAACTTTACCTCTATAATATTAGTATAGATTTCCTAATATTTTAGCATATACAATATTATCATATAATTAATAATTCACTTATGTATGTTTTTAAAATATAAATATCATTATTTAATTATTGTTAATTTAGCTTATAATCTTTTTAAAAACGACAAGTAAGTATCATTTTATTTATGAAAAAAATATTATAACGTTACTGCGAGATATAAGAACAAACAAAACAGTTTCGATCTTACTTATGGTGGTCAAAGAACAATTTTTTTCACAAAAAGACTGGTTAGAGTACGTTGTCAAAATACCCTTGAGGTATCCGTAGACGGAAACTATAAACTTATTATTAACTTTAAACACGTAAAACTTAAGAAAACTTTCTTTCCAACTTAATTAATTAAATAACACTTAATAGTGTAAACTAAATGAGATAAAAGGGATGGTGAAGAACTGTGTTTAAGCGTCATTTTTAAAATGTAGTGAGTGCAACTGTACGTGAACGAAAAGAGCATGTAGAACGTGGAATATAAACAAAGGGCAAACATTATGTTGAGGAGTACAAGTATGGCAAAATTCTTATTAATATTATAAATATACTAGCAAATATACCCTCACTTCGCTCGGGTGCGTCCCTAGGTATCTAACAACCTATATCTTACTGCAGGTCATAATCTATCTGTATATAAAACTAGCGTCTCACCCTCGCTTCGCTTCGGGTTCGTCCCTAGACAAAAACAAATCTATCCCACGGGAACCGTACTTTTCCGGGATGATATATAGCCTATAGCCTTCCTCAGTTAACGGGCTATCTAATGCAAAAAGAATTTTTCAAATCGGATTAGTAGTTCCTGGGATTAGCGCGTTCAACCAAACAAACAAACAAACAATCAAACTCTTCAGCTTTATAATATTAGTATAGATTTCATCTAAAGCCTTTTCAGCGTAAAAAAGAAAAACACTTTACTTTCGCAATTATAATATTAAACAGCAGAAAACTTTTTGTTTGTTTGTTTCTCTTTCATACAACATGACAGTAATAAATTTTATGAATTAGATAATAACACTATAATATGCAAGTATGTACGTCAAATAAGGGAATGGTATGGGAAGATTTTGTAGTAACTAAAAAGCTTAAAGAGCTTAAAAATTGGCCTGTATTTTTTTAATTATAATATAAGACCACTCTTAAATTATCTCAAGTATCGCAAAATATTCACACAAAAAACACACCTTTTCTATTTTGAAGCCGGTCAAATATATTGTAGACTAGCAGAACCCGCGGCTTCGCCCGCGATCAAACTATGAAAAAAATAATCTTTTTCGCAATACATACTTTATTACTTGCAAAAATAAGTTCGAGTACTTAAGTTGTAATATTTCTTATAGATATATGGAAAACAAATTTAATTTTTGCGATCGTAACTCAAAATACCCAGTATCTTAAAAGATGTTAAGCGTATAATCTGTAAATAAATTTACACTTTAGGTATTTAGCAAGCTCCACTACCTGTATTTCTTGCACATTTTTCTACTCCAGATTTCCAAAGTTAGAAGAAGTAAGTACAATGATACAATCGCATACCATGTTTACGACTTTAGAATCATGTAACACGGCTAATATGGGTTTTTAATTAACATACTAACAGGCTAACATCTACGTTATTTTAAAGACCCAATGTTAGGTACACCTGAAGCTTAGGTACAGTCTCCCTCCTTCTCCTTCTTTTTTAAGTTACATATATGAGGTGCCATTCTTATTTTGTTGTAGCTTTTTGCCCGCGGCTACGCTCGCGTGGACTGAAAAATTTGCTCAGTTTTAATTTCCATTGAATTTATATGTTGTCATATCAAATTTTCAATATTATGTCTAGCGTAAAACTTTAGATACACTTAAGTTAGTCTAGTTTTCATTTTAAAGTTAAATATCATTTTGCTTGCATCAATTACAGAGTTTCATACATCTTTTATCCCCTATTTTACCCCTTTATGGGATGAATTTTGAAAAACCCTTTCTTAGCGGATGACAAAGCATTTTATGTATATATAGATATATGTATTTATGCATAATGTGTGTGTGTGTATATATATATATATAGCTGATAAAAATTAATATCTAAGTGAATGAGTAAAAGAGTATTTATTTCCAAAAATAATTTTAATATAACTAAGTAAATGATTCCATTTTCATCTTAAATGTCAACGAAAGGATTATTAGAATAAAGTCTGATATTATTTCACTAAAGCAGTACAGGAGAGCAAATAACGTATGTTATTAAGAGTTGTTTGACTTAATATTTGTTTTAAAGTCAAATCCTGTGCGTTGTGAATTATTAATATCAAACATCTATACATATAATAAAATTGTAACTAAGCCGAATCTGTACATTAAATATCTTTTAAAAAATCTTATTTAAATAGACATTATTATCGATACAGAGGCGAAATCTATAGTTTTTAGATTTTTGTCTGTCTGTCTGTCTGTCTGTTACCGCATCACGGAAAACCCACTGGAGAGATTTTGATGAAATTTATAAGATATAGGATAATTTTTATTGCGGGAAAATTTTTCATCTCTGAGAAATCTATACTTAACGTTAATTATAAGTGTGCATAATATTGTATTCTAGTAATATGTAATGAAAATACATATTATTTTTTTTAAATAAAAAACTCAACAGTTGCTCTTTTAGAGTTTTCGCCGTTCCTTCTCAGCAGAGCTACTATATAGGTACTTAAAATACTGACATTTAATCTATATACATAAATAAAATTAAATTGTCTGTTTGTAATGTCAATATAACAGCGTTTTTATTTAATGCATATGAAAGTATATATGTTAAAAAATAAAACAGTTTTCAAAACATAAATATAAGATAAAAACTGTCCTGTGTTCTTTCCAGGGTCTCAAACTATTTTCTTACCAAATGTTTCATCTAAATCGGTAGTTTTTAAGTTTATTCGTTACAAACATACAAAAATACAAATCTTTCCTCTTTACAACAGTAAGTATAGTGTAGATTATTTCATAAATTAAGACTTCTATTTCATAAAAAAGAAGTTTTAACTTATGAAATAACTAGAAAATATCTTATCTCTGAGCTAAACGTTGAAATGTAACTAAGGACGAATCCGAGCATATATACATACCTACATATAATAAAATTGTAACTGATCGCTGTCTGTACATGGAAGATATTTCAGAGAAACTATTATTGGGGATCTTTATTAACGCAATAGAACCCAAAACAATGATTTTAAGTTTTTTTGTCTGTTTGTCGGTTTGTCTGTTTATCGGTTTGTCTGTTTGTCGATTTGTCTGTGCGTTTGTGTGCGCTAATTTCAGAAACGTCTTAACCGATTTGGGTGCGGTTTTCACTAATGTATTGTGATAAACTTCACTTAACATTTAGTATTTGTTTTATTTCAATCGGTACCTACATAAAAAAGTTATGTCAATTTAAAGAACCATCTAAGGGCGAACCCGAGCGAGGCGAGGGTGAGTCGCTAGTATAAAAATATTTTTCAATACTGATCGTTAGTTCCGATATTATCGCTATCAAACAAACAAACTTTTAATTTCTAAATGTGTGCATTAACAAGTTTTCTTACTCATATCGCTTTCAGGCAATTACGTAGCGAGATTGAGCTTCAAATCCTGCATTCTGTAATATCTTTTAAAATATTCAATATCCACGTACCTGTGTTATTATATTCATCCTTTTTTACACCAACATCGATAGTAACGTTTAATATTATAAAAGCTAAGTGGGCAGAATCGATAAGTCAGAAATCTAAAATGGCATGAATGATTGGTACATGTCCATAATTAATGATAGCTATCAATACTAATTCCAATGATAAGGGAAAGTAGGATAACGCTACAGATACGAGCTTCGAACTCAATTGTCGTCGTTTCCGATGTAAAGAAACAAAGTGCCGGTTGAAGAATCATTGATCACTGAATGTTGTAAGTGTTCTGCTTACTACATTCCTTTAGTACAAATGGTATAAGAGAGGAAGCTATTTATTATTTCTGAGTATCTGCAATTTGACGTACTGTATATGACGATACGTTTGGCTCAGTTTGTAGTGACCCTACTTGTTGTGCCAGCGGTCGCGGGTTCGAGTCCTGCTGGGGCATTCATTTATGTGATGAGCACGAATGTTTGTACTCCAATCATGGGTTTTTATATAATATGTGTCTATTTAAAGTTATATATTATGTACAGTGTTTCAACTATCTGATATCCATAACACAAACCTCGTAGCTTACCATGGAACTAGATGGTGCTGTGTGATAATATCCTAACATAAAAACTAAAATAAATTAATTAAAAAATCTGCATTTTAAAAATAGCTACCTTATATTGAGTTTACATGGTTGAGTTATTAGTCTAGTGACTAGCAATGGGCTACAGATGCCGAAGTCCAGGGTTCGAGTCCCAAGTCTAGAAGAGATTTTTTACAATATTTGTAACAGTGCCGAGCCCTGACTTGGCAATATTACAAAATTTGCAAAAAAATGGTGCTATTTTTGGATTTTTGAGATCCTCGTATAATTGTGTGGGTAGGTACTGTCTGTAACAACTATATAATGACCTTTGAGATTTATAAAACCTTAGTTTTTCCCATGATCATGATCGCTGTAAAGCATTCGAAACGTCGGGAATCGAAAATATCCGGAAAGATAGTTTTATTTAAAATACTTTTTTCGTATTGCTATCACTTGCATAAAATACTAATATAAGTACTTAAGAATGAACGTTGTATAAAGCAGTACCTGGGCGACCGAGCTTCGCTCGGAGTTCTTTTTTGTAATATCGTATTTTTTAGATAAAAAAAAAGTAAAGACTTGGATAAATACGAAAGTAAAAACTTTGTATCCAATCGAGATTCGAACCTTAGTCACTTGACCACGATGCTTATGCCTGAATGTAAGAAATTATCGATATTCTGCGTGGAATAATGCGAAAGAAAACCGCATGAAAACTCGAAAACACGCGTTTTGCCAGACATAAGACTAATCTAGATCAATTGTTCACCCCTGAAAACCGCCACATACCAAATTTCAGCGAAATCGTTAGAGCCGTTTCCGAGATCGCTGGTATAAATAAATATACAAGAATTGCTCGTATAAATACATATGGATCATTTTACACTGCGACGAATGTGATGTTATTAGTAATATCAAAAACGCATCAAAAAAAATAAAATACTTTATTAATAGCAATAATGAAGATCTAAGAATATGTAATACTCATCTTTTATAATTACTACAAAAACTCTCATTTAACACTTGTATTTATTTTAAAAATAAAAAAAATAATTTTAATTCCATTTTCTCTCTATCATAAATATATATATATATATATATATATTGAAATAATCTAATATATAAAATTCTCGTGTCACAGTTTTCGTTGCCATACTCCTCCGAAACGGCTTGACCGATTTTGATGAAATTTTTTGTGCTTATCCGGTATCTATGAGAATCGGCCAACATCTATTTTTCATCCCCCTAAATGTTAGGGGTAGTCCACCCCTAAATTTTATTTTTTTATTTTTTAGACAAAATTTTTAATTTCTATTTTTTTATGATACAACATACAAAAATACATACAATCCTCAATTTTCACCCTTCTACGATCAACCCTTATTTTTTAATAGCCATTTTAGTAATAGGAAATTATTTATATGGCAAAACAACGTTTGCCGGGTCAGCTAGTAGTAATATCAAACAGTCACTTACACCAGTTAACGTCACAAATAAATACCTATGTTGTAAGTTCAATAAGGCCAAGTCGAATCGGGAAACTAATTATTGTCTATTGTACTAAGAAACTTGAATGTCATACATAATGTACTATTTGCATTTAAAATCTTAATATTTTCTTTACGGAATTAAAACTACAGAAATTGTTAGACCCATTACCATACGAGGCGTTAAATAGAGGTCAAATTGTATAGTTTTACTAATATAATATTGGACTAAGCGTATTTATGATGTCTGGTATTATTAACGATGTACATATAACTATAGGTTATATACTAGCGACACATCCTCGCTTCGCTCAGGTTCGTCCCTAGATACGTTTTAGAATAGCTTTTTTTTTCGTGATTTTTTCCGATGTTTTAATAGTTATGCAGTTCTCGAGTTATAAGTGTTGTAACAAACCCGACTTTGTTTTAAATACCTATAGATTATATAATGTTCCTAAGTACCGATTTTGTTCACAATTTCATAAGATTTAATTTTTTTGGGCGGATGCCCAATTTTTTCTAAAATAGAATTAACCTAAGTTACTCCTTCTGACATTAGCTATCTGACAGTTGTGTAAAAATCGCTCAAACCGTTTCAAAGATTAGACAGAACAAACAGACAGACAATACCATATACGTATACTTTCATATGTATTTAGAAAAAAACCGTTGTTTTGACATTGCGAAATGACACATTAACTTTATTTATTAGTAAAAATATAGACTAATATAAGGAAGGAATGTCTTTATACGTGTCTCTACTTACCATAATCAAATGGATGTTTGTATTTCAAATAAATTTTTAATTCTATTTGTATGTAACTAATAATTTAATTGGAATGTAAACGTCTATTGAAATAAGATTTATATTCTGTATGTTTTATGGATTAATTATCTATACAGACATTATAATAATTATCTATACAAACATAATAAAATTGAAGTGTCTGTTTGTAATGTCAAAATAACAGCTTTATACTAAATGCATATGGAATTACATATTATATACGGTACGTATAAGAAAAACACAATTTTAAACACAATTTTTTTTAATTTTTGTCTGTCTGTCTGTTTGTTCCGCCTAATCTCCGAAACAACTGGACCAATTTTAACGGGACTTTCACTGGCAAATAGCTGATATTATCAGGAGTAACTTAAGCAACTTTTTTTTTAGAAAAAGAATTAGGCTTTCACTGAAAAAATTAAAACGTACCTAGGGGTGAACCCGAGCGAAGCGAGGGTGAGTTGCTAATACCGAATATAATATAAGTTAAACAATTATTAAATAAAAATGATTATTATTTTTTATTATAAGAAAAATAAATATACTGTTACAGGTGATTCTAGTAAATATAAAAAGTGTCATTTAAAAGATGTAATAATGATAATTCCAGCAAATAATTTACTCAAACAACAATCCTTTAAGAAAAAGTTTTACCAAAATCTTGAATTAAATATAGTATAACCTGCTAATAAAGTGCTTTTTAACACAATGCATATTCTTTAAAACTTGTAGTTCCTAGCTCTCTACACCAAAATTTTTATGGTGACCTTGGTTATGTTAAACTAACCGTATCACGGTCATAATTCAAAATAAATATAAAATCTACATTATTTGTGCTTAACTACATGAAAATTAACAAATATTTAAATTTTACATATAATTAGATATTAAAATAGTAATATTTATGTTAAGTTTCTACGTACGGCCAGCAAAAAATTGCGAGTTTTCCTTAAAATGTACTACCGGCAGTACAATCATACTTGACTACTTGTTGCCTCAAGTGTTGGTGTTTGCGCGGAATTAATTTAGAATTTTGTAAACTTTGAATAAATCATAACCCACAATTAAGTATTTTAGATGTAATTATACTAAGAGCCTCTTAAGAGAAGAAGAATTATATAGCCGGAATCCGCCAAAGCAAATGTGGAAGTCAAAAATAGTAGCCTGATTTGCTCTTTATGCTACTATACTACTAGATTTTGCTATACAGATCGTTTTCTTTCTTAAAGAATAAGGAAATTTATTTAATTAATATATACATATTATGTATTAGTTTCATTAATACGCCATTTTTGAGAATAAATTACTATAAATTGGTAGGAAAATGCACAAGAGCGTCAATTCAGTATTTGTATGCAGTAGTATTAAAATAACCGTGCATAAGTTAGAAGGTAGATATACATATATTACTAGATTATGCTAACGATTTTGCTACCTACAGTAAGTTTTTTTTATTTCCTTTCAAAATTTGGCCATGGCCCAGTGTGGTATATTATTTAATTCAAAATTACAGTATCTATACATATAACAAAACTGTAGAGGTCGAATGTCTCTGAGTCTGTCTGTGTCGAAGAGAAATAGAACAAATCCAGAGTTTTTCCAATTTTTTGTTTCTCTGTCTGTTTGTCTGTTTGTACGGGCTAATCGCCGGAACTGTTGGATTGATTTAAATGAAATTTTGTATGGTGGTACCTTGTATCTCCTGTCAACATCTTCGATACTTTTCATCTCGGAAAATTAAAGAGTTCCGTGGGATAGTTAAAAAACTATAGTAACTTATGCAGCTTAGTACACAAACACTACTGATTGGATTTTAATGAAACTTTATGTACAATAATATAGTACATACATCAAAATAATAAATAGGTTACTTTTTATCCCGGAAAAATGTACGGTTCCCTTGGGATAGATTTGTTTTTGTTTGTCTAGAGGCGAACTCGAGCGAAACGAGGGTAAACCGCTAGTCATTAATATAATGATAAGGAAGTGTTATCAGTTAATCTAGAATATGGACTGTCTGTGTATCATGTTTCGTTAAAATCTATTTAATACTTACTTAAATAAGTTACTCCAATTCAAAAATTATTAACGCGATTAAAGTTAATAGGTTTTTTTTGGGTTTAATTACTTATTATCTTTAAAATTAAATCAAATCAAATAGTTTATTACCATAATAATAAAAAAATATAAAATATTTATCTCATATAGAGTTTTTGTTGAACCACAGCAAATTTTAATTAATTTTAGTTACATGCATATAATGTCATGTTTTAAAAGAAGGTAAAAACATCTGATATTTTGATGGTTTATGTATGAAATATTAATATATAATATACTAGCGACTCACCCTCGCTTCGCTCGGGTTCGTCCCTAGCTTGCATTAAATCACGATTGATCAGTTTTCGACCGGAGAGGAAAAATGATTAAATTACTAAAATGGCTATTAAAAAATAAGGGTTGATCGTAGAAGGGTGAAAATTGAGGATTGTATGTATTTTTGTATGTTGTATCATAAAAAAATAGAAATTAAAAATTTTGTCTAAAAAATAAAAAAAAATATTTAGGGGTGGACTACCCCTAACATTTAGGGGGATGAAAAATAGATGTTGGCCGATTCTCATAGATACCGGATAAGCACAAAAAATTTCATCAAAATCGGTCAAGCCGTTTCGGAGGAGTATGGCAACGAAAACTGTGACACGAGAATTTTATATATTAGATAATAATATTATATAATTGTAACTAAGCCGAATCTGTACATTAAATATTTTTTGGAAAATGTTATTGAAATAGATATTATTATCGATACAGAGGCCGAATCTAAAGTTTTTAGAATTTTTGTCTGTCTGTCTGTCTGTCTGTCTGTTACCGCATCACGGGAAAACCACTGGACAGATTTTGATGAAATTTGGTATGATGATAGCTGGTTATCCGGGTCAACATATAGGGTACTTTTTACTGCGGGAAAATACCTCATGTCTGAGCTCAACTTAACTTAAAACTTAACTAGGGACAAACCCGAGCGGAGCGAGGGTGAGTTTCTAGTATATAATATGTGTAGTTTTATCGTGTTTACGTCATTATATAAATGAGTTACATATAACTGTTTATCACAAAACATTAGATATTTCAATCTTCACAAAACGAATTGTAAACTCGTACGTAATAACTACCTACCTAAAGTAACAAAATGTCGAAGCCGACTCAAATATTATCACTTTCAATATGATAATACACCTATACTCAAAAATAGACGTGAATTTAAATATCTCGTTTACGAATTTACATTATAATCAACGAGGCAGCCGTTCGTATGAACAGCTGATTTTTTCAAACCCCATATAAGTAACGATCAACGCCATCAGAACCATGAGAATCCATGGAATTCATCAGAATTCAATATAACACAAATATTTTCACTCACACACAAGTTTTCACTAAAACACTATTTAATTTTTAACTATATATATTTTTCCGTACAAGCCACTTCGTATATAAGAGCGCGAAAAATTTGAGCAACAGACGTGCAGCCCCTCCGTCGGCTAAATGGACACTAACTTTAAACGTGGAGTGTAGAGTCGAGACCTAGAGTTCATATTTAAATACTATATTATTAAAAAATATCTAAATTTAAGTTTTAAATATCATACGCTTATCCGTAATGAGGGTTTTATTCAAATAAAACATTAAATATATTTTAATTTAAAATTGAAATTATCTCACTCAGCTATGACTAAAGTTATGCATACTTTATCTAATAACATCAAAGGTGGCAATAAATTAAAATTCTAAGATTATGAAAAATTATAAGATTATATTAAATCTGTATTAAGTTTTTTTGATTGTCTAGGTATACACGTTTCTTATTTATTGTTGAAAATTTATGCAATTTTAATGGACTAGATACTGAAAATTCATACATTTGTTAGGTATCTGGCTAAAAATAAGCGCAAATTAACTTTAAATAGTAGAAACATAAGCATTGAATCCGCGATTACATTTCAAGTAGGTATTGTATATTATGATGAAATTTCCCACAGAATACTACTACGGTTGTTTCGTATATACTTAAATTATCTAAATGAGTTCACCTGATATAATATAACTAGAGTTTCGCTCGGGTGCGTCTAGGTACACGGATTTTGTCCACATTTTCATTGGTTTTAATCTTGCGCGGAACCCTAATTCTTTTGCTAAAATAAAAGTAGCTTAAGTTACTCTTTATAACATTAGCTATCTGTCAGTAAAAGTTGCATCAAAATCGGTCCAGCCCTTTCGGAGATTAGTCGAAACAAACAGACAGACAGGCAAGTTAACATTTTGATAAATGTTTAATTTTTTAAATCATAAGTACCGTATATTTTATTTTTATTTTTAAGGTCTACCAGCAGATTTACAATTAAATAAATTTATGACTTACATACATATACAAGTGAAATATAGATTAGTAATTGTAAATCTATTTAAATGTAAACACAACATGCTCAAAAATTAATTAAATGTAACAGAGAAATAAACAATTAATGTGTGAACTTAACTAGTGTTAGTAAAAGACAGTTTTGATTTTTTTTTTTAAAGACATTGAGTGAAGTGTTAAATACATCGATTGAAATACTGCACCTGTTGAAGATATATAAGAATACTGTTCTACGAAATGGCACAGACAAAGGCTTGATCACACCACGAGGTAAACAAGGAGGCACGTAAAAAATAAATATACCTAATATATATAAATGCATTTAGTAAAATGCTGCTATTTTGGTATTACAAACAGACACTTCAATTTTATTTATTTGTATAGATTGAATGCAGAGTGTAAGCAGAAGTTAGTAAAATAATATTATGATTACTAATTACTAATTAATAACAAACCTTTATCAAAGAAAATTGCATCACTAAAGTATTAATAGTAATAGCAGAGAACACAATATTGTCATCTATACATATAATAAAATTCTGATTCGAATCTGTACATTTTTTGGAAAGTCTTATTAAAATAAACATTATTATCGATACAGAGTCCGAATCTATAGTTTTTAGTATTTTTGTCAGTCTGTCTGTCTGTCTATCTGTCTGTCTGCCTGTCTATCTGTCTGTCTATCTGTCTGCCTGTCTGTCTGCCTGTCTGTCTGCCTGTCTATCTGCCTATCTGTCTGTCTGTCTGTTACCGCATCACGGAAAACCACTGGAGGGGTTTTGATGAAATTTGGTATCGTGATAGCTGGTTATCCGGGTCAACATATAGGATACTTTTTATCGCGGAAAAATATCTCATCTCTGAGCTAAACGTTAAAATGTAACTAGGGACGAACCCGAGCGGAGCGAGGGTGAGTTGCTAGTATATTATATAAATACATAGGGACGAACCTGGACGAAGCGAGGGTAAGTCGCTATATTACATAAAGCTAAAGAGTTTCTTTTGTAGATTGAACGCCAGCGAAGCCGCGGGTTCTGCTTATATTTAATAATCTAATTATATTTAATAATATACCAACCCGCAGAATGGTAAAGAACAACGTGTTTTATAAATATTTTATTACACTTGAATGGAATTATTCACCGTGAGAGACCCACCTTCTCATACTTTGATAAAAATCGACCAAGTCTGAAGACAATGAGTCATTATCGGTGCACTCGACCGACTAGTAACAAATCTGTTTCACCACATATATTTATGATATTATATTTACATACACACACACACACATATATATATATATATATATATATATATATATATATATATATAAACAGTGGTAAAAACCATTTCTTTTACGTCGAAAAACGTTTTTATGCACTTCCACTTGCACACATACAGGTAATTATGTGGAACTCACGGACCAGAAAAGCCAGTAACTACTACTCTTCCCTCTCATAATGGGGCGTTACAAGATTTACTCACTCAACGATGACGCAGATGAAAGCATGAGCCCCAACTACACTTAATCTATACATCTATACAGATAAATAAAATCGAAGTGTCTGTTTGTAATGTCAAAATAACAACTTTTTACTATAAATGCATACGAAATCACACACGGTACTTATAAGAAAAACACAATTTTTAGCATTCGAGACGTTAAAAAAAGATAGTTTAATTTAAAATGTCAAATGTTCGTTTAAATCTAAAAAAGTATTATTTTAAGGTAAGTACCTGGGCGACCGAGCTTCGCTCAGAGTTTTTGGTCAGAAGTACAATTTTATCTTTAAAAAAAAAACTAAAAACTTGAATTAAAAAAAAACAAAAGCAAAAACTTTATATCCGACCGGGATTCGAACCCGGACTCCTATGATTGACAATCTTGCGCCTTGGCCACTTAACTACGATGCTTATGACTGAACGTAATAAATTATCGACCATATTTTGCGTGGAATTATGCGAAAGAAAACGGCATGAAAGCTCGAAAACAGGCGTTTTCTCAGACATAAGGCTAATCTAGATCGATTTTTCGCCCCCAAAAGCCCCCACATACCAAATTTCTGTGAAATCGATACAGCTGTTTGAATTGCTCGTTTAAATATATTAGATTAGATTTATCACTTCAGTAATTCAATGTTAAGTTAGTTATACAATTATGCAAAACTTTTTATACTACTAATTATAAAATTTAGATAAAAATATTAAGTCCTCGTAGGTCACACAGTCATTCCCACATAGCCATAACTTAATCATAATATTTTAAAAGAGCAATCTGTTGTAATTCTCGCGTCTCTTCTCATAAGAAACGTATCTATACTAAGTTTGAAAATAAACATACAATTTTAGTGCTAAAATTATATAAAAAAAAATATTTGAATTTAAATAATATAAATAATACAAATAATAATATAAATAATAAATATATACGAGACTATATTTTTTCCATCTAGAATAATTAAGTTAAATACAGTCTATTTTTCCTTTTTTATTATTGTATTGTCTTAAAATTACGAAATTTTTATTTTAAAGATTATTAATTGTGAAATAGTTTCAATTTTTTCTTATCTATTTATACATATCTTTATTTAATTCTTTTAATTTAATAAAACTCACAATGATAACGAGAAGGAGGACTACTATATAATAGGGTGTTTTATTGGACTGGAGAAAGTCTGTCTTTGTGAAAAAATGTACCATTTGATAAAATCAATATCAACTATAATTATTGCTGTTCTTAGAAAAATTAAAATTTTTAGATGATTAGCAACTCTTCATGGAACTCTAATTATAGCCCATCAATATTATGAAAATTAGGGTTTATTTTTTTATTTATTTTGATGGCATATTTGGCTCAGTTTGTAGTGAACTTACTTACTGTGCCAGCAGTCGCGGGTTCGAGTCCCGCTGGGGGCATTCATTTGTGTGATGACCACGAATGTTTGTATTCCAGTCATGGGTGTATATATCTATACTATAATAAAGCAGTTACTTAGCGAAATCTGTACATGAAATATTTTTTAAAAACAATGACTGTAACGTATTATGTATACGATATAGACCCCAAAACAATAGTTATTAATTTTTTTGTCTGTTTGTCTGTTTGTCTGTTTGTCTGTTTGTCTTTTTGTCTGTTTGTCTGTTTGTCTGTACGCGTTTCACGTAAAAAGTAATGAACCGATTTCAACGAAATTTTGTGAACTGATAACTTATTACTCGGGTCAACATTTAAGATAACTTTTACTTTTGGAAAATCTTTGTTTCCCGCGGGAAATCGCAATAACTGGTTTTATCGAGTCCTCCTTAGGAACCCTCCGCTGGCTAAACCTAAAGATATACATCAAAACAATGTACTAAAAAATTGTAGATCTTGAAAAGGCTTACAGAAATATCTACAACAGTATATGTCTATCTCTCAAGGTACATTCGCAATACCTATTCTTATCTATACCTATAGCAAAACTAACTTAGTTAAATCGATGTGCGCGTTTCACGCAAAAAGTACTGAACCGATTTCAATTAAATTTTGTATAGTGATAGCTTATCACTCGAGTCAACATTTAGGATACCTTTTACTACAGGCACATTTTTCGTTCCCGCGGGAAAACGCAATGACTGGTTCTATCGAGTCGTCCTTAGAAGTTTATATGGCTAACGCTGGCTGAACCTTAAGAGATAAATCAAAACAATGTACTAGAAAATTGTAGGTCTTAAAAAGTTATACAGGGAAGTTCGCAATATTATATGTCTATCACCTAAGGTACACTCGCAATTACTATTTTTATTCACTACTCGCGACTCACAGGCTGACTTATCAACGTTTAGCTCAGTTCAGCAGTGAAACGTAACTAGGGACGAACCCGAGCGAAGCGAGGGTGAGTCGCTAGTTTATAATATGTATGTATTTAAAGTTATATATAACTAACTGGTATGCATAACACAGGCCTCGTAGCTTACCATCGATCTAGATGGTGTTGTGTGTTAATGTCCCAACATATTTATTTATGTATTTATTACTTACTGTAGTAAGAGGATTAACAAGAGTAGTTTTAGCTAATTCTTCAATCGATATTACTCTTCATGATAATTAATATGTTGTAGCTCATTTTCAATATGTTCAATAGGACCAGTTTTTGCCATTTTAGGAAGATTTGTACATTGATACCCATTATTTACAGGATTAATTTTAAATGCATATTTGTTAAAAATTAAATTTAATACTATAATACAGAAAATGTAAAGAACGGTTTTCTTTTTTTTCGAATTCAATTAAAATCTGGCTTAATGTCCAAATAGTCCAAGCCACCAGAATATTTACTTCATTATGCACTAAAAAAAATTCAAGATCTACACATAAATATGTATTCAGCCCTTTTTAACGTTCCACTGCTGGGCACGAGTCTCCCTTCAATACGAGGGGAATAAAGGCCTTAGTCCACCACGCTGGCCAAGTGCGGATTGGCGGACTTCACATGTCTTTCGAAAACTCGCTAGGTTTTCTCAGACATGCAGGTTTCCTCACGATGTTTTCCTTCACCGCAAGGCAAATAGTAATCATGTTAGAAATGATTCGCACATGAAAATATCAGAGGTGCGAGACCCGGGATTTGAACTCGCTTCACTCAGTTTCAAAGCGAGCGCGTAGCCACTGGGCTACCACTTCACTACACATAAATAGGCAAAGATAAAACAATTCAGTACCTTTTTCTGCTTTGCGGCTGTTTGTTAATCGATTTTTATTTTAGTAATTATAGATGAGATTTAGTGTAATCAATTAAAAAAAATGATTAGGATTATCGATCACTGGCCGAATATTAATTACTAGGGACTCACCCTTGCTTCGTTTCGGGTTCGTCCCTAGACGAAATCAAATCTATCCCACGGGAACAGTACATTTTTTGGGATGATACATAGCATATAGCCTACCTCAGTTAACGGGCTATCTAATGCAAAAAGAATTTTTCAAATCCGATTAATAGTTCCTGAGATTAGCGCGTTCAACCAAACAAACAAACAAACTCTTCAGCTTTGACGTAAAACTTTTGAAGACGACAAGTTTGCAATATGTCTGAAACTAACTTAAATGAAGGGAATGTGGTATTTGCTGAATTAACCCGTATCACGCGGCGAACCGTGCTTTCATTTCCGATTCTACCTAAAATACAGATCAAACAATAGACGAATCCTTTGAGTGCTGTTGTACTAGGGTTGCTAATAAAGTTTTAATTAGTAGCTTATATTATAACTAATATTATTGCAGAAATATTTTGGTATATGAAATTATTAATTAAAATTAAACATAAATATTTTATAAGCCTTTACTCAAGGTATCAAATAGGACTGGGCTAAATATTAAAATCTATATATATAATAATTTAACTGAGTCGAATCTGTACACTGAATATTTTTTTGGAAAATCTTATTGAAATAGTTTTTATTATCAATACAAAGACTGAATCTATCGTTTTTAGAATTATTGTCTGTCTGTTTGCCTAGGTTTCTAGAAACGAGATCACGAGAAAACCACTGAATAGATTTTGATGGAATTTGGTATGATGATAGCTGGTTATCCGGGTCAACATATAGAATACTTTTTACTGCGGGAAAACATCTCATTTCTGAGAAATCTATACTAACCGTTAAAACGTACCTAGGAACGGACCCAAACGGAGCGAGGGTGAGTCGCTGGTATGTGATATATCATAACTTCAAGGTTGTGAGTTCGATTTCAGTATGTCCTAAATACTTTTCTAAACTATATTATAAATTAGGCACATTTGGCAAAGTAAGAGGGCTACATCGTAAAAGTAAGCATATCTCTCTTGAGTCCTACGGACGTAGTAATTTTTTACATGTGTAGAACATAAATATAGCAAATATTTGGGCCTAATTGAAATAATTGATAGCCCTAGGTATTAATGGAAGCACTAAACGTTCAGTCTAGGCTGTATGTTTTAAACTACTCGTACTTTGAAACTAGTTTGTAATTATTCTATAAATTGACTTAGTCTAACAAGTCGGTACGTGACTCAAACTATTTACTTGACTCATTTAATTAAATTTCATTAATGAGATTATTAATAAATAAAAAATCATATGCTTAAGTATAGTTGAAATATTAAACACTAGTAACTCACCCTTGCTTCGCTCGGGATCGTCCCTACTTACGTTTTAACGGTTAGTATGGATTAATATATAGACTATATATTATATGATATACATATAGCCTATAGGCTTCCTCAATAAACCGGCTATCTAATGCAAAAAGATTTTTTCGAATCGAATAAGTAGTTTCTAAAATTAGCACGATCAAACAAACTTTGCCTCTTTATCAGTATATAGTATTTTTTATATGTATAGAGTACCTGGGCGACCGAGTCTTCCTCAGAGTTTTTGGCCAAAAGTACATCTCTTTAAAAAAAAATTGTATCCGACTGGGATTCGAACCCGGACACCTGTGTTTATCAATCTTCCGCCTTGGCCGCTTGACCACGACGCTTATGCACGAGCGTGCAAAATTAGCGACCATATTTTGCATGTAATAATGCGAAAGAAAACCGCATGAAAACTCGAAAACACGTGTTTTCCTAAACATAAGACTAATGGAAATCGATTTTTCGCCCCCAAAAACCCCCACATACCAAATTTCAGCAAAATCGTTAGAGCCATTTCCGAGATCACCGGTATATATAAATATTCAAGAATTGCTCGTTTAAATAATATATTAGATTCATTTGTGATGTCTTAATAAATTTGCTTTGTCTAAAGTCTACTGGCACCGAATCTAAAAATATCTATTAGACATTAGGTAAATATATTGTTAATTAGCAGCTCGGTTCAATAACTTCTTGCTTTTAAGTGCCTTATTAAAGTCAATTTAAGTTTTTCTAAAGATTTTTATCTTGCGAATAAAACGCGTCCACCGTCCTTTGTATGTTCTTGCATATAAAATGAATGTTGAAAATTTGTTAAATTTTAAATTATATAAGTTTAAAATTAAATAACATTCCTTAAAAGTTATTTTAATTAAATATATTATCTTATTAACGCTGAACACTTAAATATAATGTACTCGTGCAATGCCACCTTATCGCATATTATTAATCAAATGTCAGTATACAAGATCAAAAATTTTATACCGAAAGTTCGTTTATTATTAGTCTACACTTAATTTTAGTTTAGAGTTTGTTTGTTTGTTTTTTGTTTCTTTGAACGCGCTAATATCAGAAAATTCTTTTTGCATTAGATAGCCCGTATATTGAGGAAGGTTATGGTCTATATATCATCCCGGAAAAATTCCCGTGGGATAGATTGCTTTTTGTCTAAGGATGAAACCCAAGTGCAGTGAAGATGAGTCGCCAGTTCTTATAATATTTGGTTCATCTTGTTGTACTTTATTGCAATAATTATATCAGTATCTGTGATAAATGATGTAAGAGCATGCACATACTGAAGACTTTCTATCATCCAATATATTGGTATCCCACAAAGAATAAGAATGACGTACTCTGTATCATTATTGAAAAGTATGAATATTCACATAAAAATTTGCAGTGTATGAAAAGTCTAAGAGAAAAAAAATATTTAGCTATACCTACTTGTATGTTTACACGAAAATTATCATAGCGCATTGAGACGTAGATTTCAGGTTCGATTACCGACTAGGCAAATATTTGGTGATAATCTAACATTTGCCTTCATCAGGTTAAGACAAACCGTGTAGTTATAGTCGTTACAGCAAAATAAAATTATTATTTTATTTTAATTAGTAATAAAAATTTTATATAATATTATAAAGATTATATTCACGTTTCATAATGTATCTCTTTTTTATCGATATTTTTTTGAAATATATGAATATGAAATTCCAATTTAAAAAAAAAAAAACAAATTTACATAGCTAACGCTATTTACATATATCTATTTAAAACCCACCTAGGGTCGCTAGTTTTTATTACAAAGGCTTTACTCCACTACTATAGCAATCCGTAACCTTAAGGGTGATTGAAAAAAGGACAAAATAACAAACACGACGTATTTTCGATATTAGTGACGGAGGTCATTTTGTAAAAGAAAATAAATTAGTTTTTGTATCAGATAAAAAAACGTGTTTTATTAATTCAACAGCTTATCTATACTAATATTATAAATGTGAAAGTTTGTGTGTATGAATATATGGATGTTTGTTACTCTTTCACGCCAGCAAAGCTGAACGTATCTGGATGAAATTTGGTACAGAGATAGATTATAGTCTGGAATAACATGTAGACTACTTTTTATCCCGGAAAAATGTACGATTCCCGTGGGATAGGTTTGTTTTTGTTTTGCTAGAGGCAAACCCGAGTGAAAGTGGGTGAGCCGCTAGTGTGAGATATATGTAAAAACATACGAAAATGCAAGTACATAGAATGTTCATTCATGTTTATTTATGCATATATTACATGATGTTGAAACATTTTAACTGAAGTTAACCTAAAGCTCTTTAAAAATGTGAGCAAAGCTTTATTTTCTAAATATTTTAGGTCGTACATCAAAGCTAAAAATGTTTTAAAATTCGAATAAACTTCAGTGGTTTTGGTGTTTTGTGTATTTTATTTTAAGCGCAGATATAAAATGTTAACCGTAAGTTAAAAGCCATGTTAACATTTGTATTCAGTCCTTTTTAACGTCCCACAGCTGGGCACGGACCTCCCTTCAATACGAGGGGGATCAGGCCATAGTCCACCACGCTGGCCAAGTGAGGGTTGGCGGACTTCACGTCTTTCGATAACTTGTTAGGTTATCTCAGACATGCAGGTTTCCTCACGATGTTTTCCTTCCCCGTAAGACAAGTGGTAATTATGTTAAAAATGATTCACACATGAAAATATCATAGGTGCGAGACCCGGGATTTGAATCCGCTTAACTCGGTTACCCAAGCCCGATTTCGTTAATAAATACCCCCAATAATACTTTTTTTTCAAATATCTTCCATGTACAGACAGCAATCAGAGTTCACTTTTATTATATGCATAGATATAGTATATAGGAGTCAAAACATCGAAAATTGATCGACAGATATATACACAGATTTAGTCCACAATTTCATGGGTTTTATTTTTTTTTGCGCGGAACCCTACTATTCTTAAATAAAAATAGCATAAGTTAGAGCTCCTTATAACATTAGCCATCTGGCTCTGTAGTATAATACTTCAATTTTTTTTTATCTGTATAGATTAGAGTGTAATATAAAAAACTATGTGTTGTAGTTAAATTATTTAATTATAAACTATCCAATTTTATTTTACTCTCAGAGATACTTTTCCAATAGGAATTAACAATTGAATAAATTCCTTCAACTATATCTGGAACTTTAAATATAAACGAATCTTATTGGTGCATTTCACGCGTTACACTCTCTAAGCGGATGGGAGCGAGACCGAAAAAAGTGTAATAAGACTTTTTTCCGACACTTCTTGCTGTAGTTACAGCCGTGTATGAACCATATACATCGCCACACACAGCTTTCCCGCGCATCGAAAGACTCGACGGCTCTCTTCTCTTTGGGTTCTTTGAAATTTTATTTATACTTTTACAGTAAATAATTAATGTTTATTTCTAAAATTAAAAAGTATTATTAATAAAACAATATTTATACAGTTCTTATATTTTTATTTGTTATCAACTTAATTATCCTAGGTCATTCATTGTTTAATTTATCATTATTTTATACATACTCGTAATAAATATATTTTATAGTAAGTTCTTTAATTGGACTCTTTCAACTTGATATTTTATAAAATAAATTACAATAACTGTATTGCAAACGTCTACCAAAACTCGAAAGGAACTTCGTTCCGACCGCGGGTCCATAGACCCCTCATTTTATAGTTTTTTATTTTTTTTTATATTGTTCATCTCAAATAATTTCAATATAACTTAGCAATAAGCTGACAAATACATTAAAAAACCCCATGAAACGAATCTGTAGCTTTAAACTAGTATAAAAATATAATATTATTAAAAGTTGGCGATCAGCCATGGATGTTAGCGCAACTTGTGTAAACTATTGATTTAACAAACTTTGCAGTAATATAAGCATTAGGAAAACATATTTTCAACATACTGGCATAATGTTCGAATTTCGCAATAGCGTTCTTTGCGTATTGTACCGATGTAGAAGAAAAGCTATTATTAAATTGCCATGAGTTGAAAAGAGAAAAAACACTTTTTAAAGACTATTAGTAAAACATTTTTTAAATTTTTTATCATTAGAATTATTTTTAGTATCGTATGGAATGTTCTGTACAAATGTGGACTTTGATACGTAATATAACATAGTGAAAAGTGAGATGAACTGATAGTGAAAGTGACAAATTTCACTTGTGGCGGAAAATAGTGTTCAAAAACTGAACTAAACCATTATTATGCGTGCACTGTGAGTGTGATGTGACTATTATATGAGTGTCTTATGGACATATGTATATACTAGCGACTCACCCTTGTTCCGCTCGGGTTCGTTTTAGTTTAGCTCAAAGATGAGATATTTTCCCGCAGAAAAAAGTATACTATATGTTGGACCCGGATAACCAGCTATTATCTACCAAATTTCATCAAAATTTTTCCAGTGGTTTTTTCGTGATGCGTTCCTAGATAAACAGACTAACAAAAATTCTAGAAACTATAGATTCGGCCACTGTGTCAATAATAATGATTATTTCAAATATTTAGTGTGCAGATTCGACTCAGAATTTTATTATATGTATAAATAAGCAAATAAGCAAATAAGCAATAAAACATTTATATTACAACTTACCCTCGCTTCACTCGGGTTCTTCCCTAGGTACGTTGTAACGGTTAGTATGGACACAGATCACATAATACTATATTAGTACAGATGCCTTATCCCATGCAAAAAATTGGACAGCGCTAATTCGGGCTATTTTTGTTTCCTTGAATAGATACGTCATATGTACATAAACTGTTTTATTATATAAAGATGTGCAAACTAACGTATGATAAATATTGTAAAATTGATTCTGCGTTCAAATTTTTTTTTTTTATAAAAAGTAAAGGCGCCATCTGTGAATATACATTACAAGCCCTTCATGTGATTGATTTGAAAATTACGCAAATTTGATTTACATGCGCTTTATGTGTTAATTTTACTTAGAATATTGTTTAAAACAATAATACACCTTTTTTGGATCTATTGTTTTATTTTTTGCTATTTTGAACAGAACTTTAATAACATGTAACGTCATCTGTTGACATTTATTGGAACTAATTTTTTTTTGTTCTCGAAGAGACCCCATGCTAGTATATGGAACAGACAGACTGTATGTTATACTTCGTATCTCTCTCGAAGATGATTAGGTTTACAAGCAGCAGTACGCCAGATTAATGCTGTCCTAGTTACACTTTTAGAGTTATTTTTTATTAAAAGATTTTACTTTTAGAAAGAAAAAGTTTAAACTATTTTTTTTGAATTAGTTCTTTAGCGACATGCCACCACATCATTTTGTTTCATATGTCATTACGCGTTTTTGTGTTGTCCGAATCACAACAATTTTACAGTAAAATCAACATGGGAAAAAATTGTGGGTTGTATTATAACGTATTTTCCCGTGGGAATAAAATAATCTCCCGCGGCAAAAATTAGCCACTCTCGAGCATTCCAACAATCTCCACAAAAAAATTCACGCCAATCCGTCACTCTGTTTCGATGTAAAAGTCGGACAGACAAACAAATACCTTTAACATTCATAATATTAGAATGGATTACTAGATTTAATATCCGATCGCAGAACCGAAGCTCGTAACATCGTTGATATCAGAACTATAAAATAAACGTTTAGTACGATGTTGATATAAAACTTAATTGTTATTAGAATGTTACTTTATAGATTTCATTACCTTTATTTTTCACTAGCGACTCACCCTCGCTTCGCTTCGGGTTCGTCCTTAGACAAAACAAATCTATTCCACGGGAACCATATATTTTTCCTCAGTTAACCGGCTACCTAATGCAAAAAGAATTTTTTCAAATCGGATTATTAGTTTCTGAGATTAGCGCGTTCAACCAAACAAACAAACAAACTCTTAAGCTTTATAATATTAGTATCGGTTATTAAATGTTTCTTTATAAATTTTAGCCTATTATTATAAAAACCTTAATACTATTTTCGATATCTCACGAAACAAGTTTCGTCTATTTTTTATACTGTTTAAATGCGAAAGTTTGGATAGATGGATGTTTGTTACTCAATGACGCCAGAACGGCTGAACGGATCTGGATGAAATTTGGCACAGAAATAGATTATAGTCTGAAATAACACATAGGTAACTTTTTATCTCGGAAAAATGTACGGTATGGATAAATTTGTTTTTATTTTAATTGGCGAAGCGAAGGTGAACCGCTAGTTTTTTTATATATTTGTAATAAAATCATGCCGATACATTTATTCATTTGCCGTATGATAAAAGCGATGTCCTTTATGATAATTCTATAGGTTTAGAGATAATAACATAAATAGTGAACTAAAAATATAGAAAAAGGAACATAGCATAACACAAAGACACACAAATTGGTGCCTGAATGTATTAATTAAATTCAGAAACAAATTTTAAAGTTATAAGAATATTTTTATTATGAAAATGTAATTTCCGAAAGCTCGTGCTAATTAGATTCTTAAAACTAGTGCTCGCCTAGTGGTAGAAATTCTACCATAATTATTATTGAAAACTAGCTACTCACCCTCGTTTCGCTCGGGTGCGACCCTAAGTACGTTTTAATATTTTTTTGAGTGAAACCCTAATTCTTTTTCTAAAATAAAAGAAGCCTAAGTTACTCCTTATAATAGCTATCTGTCACTAAAAGTCCGGTTAAAATTGGTCTAACCGTTTCGGAGATTAGCCGGAACAAACAGACAGACAGACAGACAGACAGACAAAAAAATAAAAATTGTGTTTTTCTTATAAGCACCGTATATAATTCCATATGCATTTAATATAAAGGTGTTATTTTGACATTACAAGCAAACAATTCATTTTTTTATCTGTATAGATTAGAGGAAAACATGTATGAATAGATTTCACAATTTTCATTTTTTTTTTATTAAAAACACTAAGCTCAATAGCTACTAAACAAAAATCGATCGACAAACAGAGAAGAAAAAGGTACTAAACTATTTGTCTTTGTCTATTTATATACAGATATTGATAAACGCACATACTGTAATACATTTTCATATCAACTGACATGCTCTTAATTTCGATGTAAAAAAAGAGACATTCAATGAAAAAAGATACGTCGGGAGATAAATAAATGTGTTCACATAAACTTGAAATGTACAAAATAATATGTTGCAATGAATAAATTAAATGAACAAAGGCTATTAAATATACCGTTGAAAAGATAATATATGAAATTTTTATAAATCATTTCTCTTAATGGATGAAAGTTGGCAAAGAAAGTACATGTAGATACAAAACTAATATGGTAAGTCAAAGACATTAAAAGGACTTACAGATTATATTAATTTATTGTATAACACTATGTGATGTGCCACGACTTTTTTTTATTTAACTTATTTTTGTGATATAACTTTATTATAGACTAGCGACGCTCCCCTCGGGTTCGTGCTTAGAAATGTTTTACCAGTTAGTAAAGATTTCTCAGAGATGAGATATTTTCCTCCAGTAAAAAGTATTCTATATTTTGACCCGGATAACCAGCTATCATCATACCTAATTTCATCAAAATCTGTTCAGTGGTTTTCTCGTAATGCGGTCACAGACAGACAGACAGACAGACAGACAGACAGCCGAAAATTCTAAAAACTATAGATTTGGCCTCTGTATCGATAAATAATGACTACCTAAATAAGATTTTTCAAAATATTCAATGTAGGTACATATTCGACTAAGAATTTTATTATATGTATAGATATTACTTATGATATAGTATAATACGCGTAACTGGAATGATGAAAACAGTTCCACTGGCGAAGTATAATATGTGCGTTATGCAAATATGTACCACAGAACATGTAGGTGACTTATAACATAATATATTTAATTTATCATATTTATATATTAAACTTCCCATTTAATAATATTTATATTTTATTAAATATTTAATTTATGTATTTATATTATACACCTACATATAAACATACATACAACACGTATACGTCATTATTTATATTTATTAATTAATATTTCTTCACTGTCCAATAATTCACAAGCATAGCCGCGCGAAACCCGTAGTATACGGCAGATCGGAATTTGTTTTCCATCTACCGGCCACTTGTGATTTTTACTAAGCAAACAGTCGATGCTTTACTATCTGACGCTAATTACTTGTTTTATATAATTTAATCGTTTTTCGTGAATTTTTGTATGTGGACTTCTTGCGTTTGTGCTGTAACTCTTTGTATATTGTGTATCTCCCTAAGTTATTCCTTCTGTACTGTTTTTACGTGTGTGTTGACTTTTTATTACAATTTAATTCGTGACGTACATAGACTTTTATTTGTGTTTTGTCATATCTTTCAACAACCACCAAACTGGTGACCCCGCACAGAACACCAGGGAGAATAATGTCCATGCACTCAGCAAGTCAGGGATCGAGCGGATCGGAGGCGGAAAAATCGCAGAGTCATATTACTTTGCGTCAACGTCGACCGCGTGCCAAGATGGCGACGCCCGTTAAATGTACTCCACCTTCACAGCCACCTCCGCAGATCAGGATACCACTGTTTTGGCCTGAAAAACCAGCGATATGGTTCGCGCAGGTTGAAGGACAATTCGCAATTATGCAAGTAACCAATGACACGACAAAATTTTACCACATTTTTGCTACACTCGACAGACAGTATGCCGCCGAAGTTGAGGACGTTCTCACCGGACCCCCAGACTACCAACGATTAAAGGACGAGCTTATTAAGCGACTATCGGCATCCCATGATAATAAGGTAAAGCAGCTGTTAACACACGAGCAGCTCGGCACCCGTAAACCATCACAGTTCCTGCGTCACCTACAACATCTTGCTGGACCCGAGACACCCGAGGACTTCGTGAGAACCATTTGGACCAGCCGTCTGCCTATATCCATGCAGCCGATTCTTGCATCGCAGGCGACGCTACCCCTGGACGCACTCGCCGACCTGGCTGACCGCGTCCATGACATCGCGGTGCCGACGTACCACGTCGAAGCGGCCGCGGCAACATCATCAGCAGCAGTATCACCGATTGACCAGTTAGCACGTCAGGTATCAGAACTGACAAGACAGGTGAGTGCTTTGACTATGCAATCTCAACGCCGTTTGCGACCGACTGAACGTCGCAGAGATGAAAGTCGACGCGAGCGTTCAACATCCCGTTTAGCCCGGAAACGCTCAGAGCAGTTGGTAATGACGACCAACAACTGTCACAGTTCCAGCACGGGTCGTCTTTTCATTAAGGACCGCAGCACCGGTATACAATATTTAATTGACACTGGTAGTGATATTTGTGTGTACCCACTTTCCGCGCTTCGTGAGTGCAGGTGTAAAACCTCATATCAGCTCAGTGCTGCCAATGGTTCTGCTATTGATACGTACGGCTACATACAGCTAAATCTTAATTTAGGCTTACGTCGGAACTATCCGTGGCAATTTGTCGTAGCTGACGTCACAAAAGCTATTATAGGTGTAGACTTTCTATCACATTACCGCCTCATCGTCGATGTCAGCCAACAAAAACTTACTGATAGCCTAACCAATGTCAGCACTGTAGCATGTTTAGATGTAAGAAATAATGTATCTAGTGTTAAGGTAATAACGGGTGGTGATAGTATTTATCATAAAATCTTAGCCGAATTTCCGGAAATAACACGCCCTGCTGGTACTCCGGGAATCGCAAAGCATCACACTACACACCACATACGTACTACACCAGGTCCACCTGTATCATGCACCCCTAGACGCCTCGCCCCCGACAAACTGAAAATCGCAAAAGACCGCACGTCCGTCTGACAGTCCATGGGCTTCACCTCTTCACCTTGTATCCAAAAAAGACAACGGCTGGCGTCCTTGTGGCGATTATCGCCAACTTAACGCGCGAACAATACCGGACCAGTACCCAATTCGACATATTCACGATTTTTCACACACCTTGTCTGGTTGTACGGTATTCTCAGTAATAGATTTAGTTAAGGCCTACAACCAAATCCCTGTCGCAAAAGAGGATATTCCCAAGACCGCCATTACCACACCTTTCGGTCTATATGAGTTCCCGTATATGACGTTTGGACTTAGGAACGCCGGTCAAACCTTTCAGAGATTGTAGACGAGTTAACTCGCGGACTCGATTTTTGTTACCCATATTTAGACGATTTTTTAATATTCAGTAAAACTTCACGCGAACACGAAGACCACCTACGTCAACTTTTCGAACGTATGCGCGATTATGGCGTACTTGTTAATAGTGCCAAATGTGTTTTCGGCGCGTCTGAGGTAACGTTTCTTGGGTATCAAATCTCTGAAAGGGGCACTAAACCTCTGGACAGCAAGGTACAGGCCATATCGCAGTTCCCACCTCCAAAAACCGTCCGAGAACTCCGACGATTTTTGGGGATGGTGAATTTTTACAGGCGATTTTTGCCTAACGCCGCTCAAACTCAAGCGCCATTAAATGCCTTGCTGACCGGATCGGTCAAAGCTTCCCATCCAGTTGTCATAGAGGGGGATTCCTTGCATGCATTTGAGGCTTGCAAGAAGAGTCTTTGTGATGCTGCACTTTTAGCCCATCCAGATTCACAAGCTAAGCTGGGACTAGTCACTGACGCCTCTGATACGGCGATAGGTGCAGTCTTGCAGCAGCTGAAGGATGGAGACTGGCAGCCGTTAGCATTTTTCTCTCGCAAGTTGAGCCCATCGCAGGTAAAATATTCTCCGTACGACAGAGAGCTCCTTGCTATTTATGAGAGCATAAAATACTTTCGGCACATGCTAGAAGCCACTCACTTCACGGTTTATACTGACCATAGGCCAATATGTTACGCTTTCCATGAGCGGAAAAGTAACTGTTCGCCACGTCAGTATAGACACCTTGACTTCATCTCGCAGTTCACCACCGACATTGTCCACATTGCCGGCAAAGACAACTTGGTCGCCGACACTTTGTCGCGCGTTAATGAACTGCAGGTGCCAGTCGATCTTGAAGTGATGGCCAAGCTCCAAGCCACAGATCCAGAGCTGGCAGAGCATCTCGAAGGCGATTCTTCTCTTCGTTTAACAAGAACGACCATTCCTGGGAGTCGTACTGTCTTGTACTGCGACGTCAGTTCACCGACACCCAGACCTTTCGTTCCCCAACAACTGCGTCAGCAGGTATTTAACTGCCTTCACTCACTCAGCCATCCTGGCGCCAATGCCACAGCCAAACTCGTTTCCCAACGTTTCGTCTGGCCACTGATGCGGAAAAACTGCCGTGAATGGGCTAAGGCGTGTTTGTCTTGCCAGCGCTCGAAGGTAACTAGACACGTTGCCTCACCTTTAGGTACGCACGATTTACCTTCAGCGCGTTTCAAACACGTCCATATAGACCTGATCGGCCCGCTACCGCCTGCTGGTGATTATCGGTATTGCCTCACAGCCGTCGATCGCTTTACGCGATGGCCGGAAGCTGTGCCTATTACCGACATCACCGCCGAAACAGTGGCCAAAGCGTTCATTTCCTGTTGGGTGGCCCGATATGGTTGTCCTACCGAGATCGTAACCGATCGAGGCAGGCAATTCCAGTCGGCCTTATTCCAACAGCTGTCTAGATCCATCGGTTTCGATCACCGTAGGACGACGGCTTACCACCCACAGTGCAACGGTTTGGTGGAGCGATTCCACCGGCAGCTGAAGGCAGCAATTACCTGTCACGCTGACGCGAACTGGACCGAGTCACTTCCACTCGTGCTTCTCGGCATCAGGAGTGCCTTCAAAGAAGACCTCCAGGCTTCATCGGCTGAGTTGGTGTACGGTGAGCCACTGCGCCTACCTGGCGAATTTCTAGGCCATGACGTCGCGCACAGCACCACCGACATCACGGATTTCTCAGCCCGTATGAAGTCATTTGCCAATAGCATACGTCCAGTACCACCTCAGCACCATTCCACATCTCACAGAGCCTTCGTTTTTAAGGACTTAGCCCACTGTAGTCACGTATTCCTTAGGGATGAAGTGCTACGTGGCTCACTTCAACCCGCGTACACTGGGCCATACGAAGTGCTTAAGAGAGGTGCTAAAACCTTCACAATTCGCGTGGGAAATAAAGATGAGACAGTATCCATAGACCGCCTCAAACCGGCCTATATACTGTCATCTGACTCATCCTCACCCCGACAGGACATTTCACCTGCTAAGGAATGTCCTGTAAAAACAACACGTTCGGGACGCAGAGTACACTTCCCTGATTTTTATCGTCCGTAGACACGGCCTCTGGAGGGGAGTGATGTAGGTGACTTATAACATAATATATTTAATTTATCATATTTATATATTAAACTTCCCATTTAATAATATTTATATTTTATTAAATATTTAATTTATGTATTTATATTATACACCTACATATATACATACAAACAACACGTATACGTCATTATTTATATTTATTAATTAATATTTCTTCACTGTCCAATAATTCACAAGCATAGCCGCGCGAAACCCGTAGTATACGGCAGATCGGAATTTGTTTTCCATCTACCGGCCACTTGTGATTTTTACTAAGCAAACAGTCGATGCTTTACTATCTGACGCTAATTACTTGTTTTATATAATTTAATCGTTTTTCGTGAATTTTTGTATGTGGACTTCTTGCGTTTGTGCTGTAACTCTTTGTATATTGTGTATCTCCCTAAGTTATTCCTTCTGTACTGTTTTTACGTGTGTGTTGACTTTTTATTACAGTTTAATTCGTGACGTACATAGACTTTTATTTGTGTTTTGTCATATCTTTCAACAACCACCAAAGAACACATAATACTATATGTACGTACAATGTATAAATATTTTCAGTTGGTATTTTCATGACAAACATTCGTCTCATCCAAAGAAATAAAAGATCCTGAGTCATAGCAATCGCCTTGCTTCTACAACTTCTAAAATTATTGTTCTGTTCAAATTACGCAGGAAATAGCAAATTTGGCAAAAGAACTCGTTACCAAGTCAAATAACGGCAGGTATTTCTCAGATTTTACGAGGCTGCACAAGCGAATTCGTTTCATTACTGAATTAAATCCCTAAAATATACGTCTCCTAAATATCATTTCATCTATCTTGCTTTATGACTTTTGGAAAGAGCACAGAACAAATAGAACAGAAATGTCATATTTGGATAAAATATTACTCATATGTTCTAAAATTATTAAATCCTTTTTGAATTATCTTTTGTTTTTGTTTAGTATTAGATATTCAATATTCTTCATTTCAGTAAAAGCTTCATTGTTAGGTTCTTTGGACATGGCAGTTTTTACAGCGCAGCGATGCCTTCACGTGTAACACAATCAAAACACTGCAAACAATGTTGCCGTATCTAGCATAGCTATAGCATATATTTATAAAACTGTATATAATCTAATATGCATAGGCCCTTGGGGTTAGAAGTGGAATCTTTTTTACACACAAATATGTATAATAGTAATAAACCTAACTAATCTATACTAATATTATAAAGAGCAAAGATTTGATTGTTTGTTTGTTTGCACCGAATGGGCTCCGAAACTATTGAACCAATTAAGATGAAAGGTAAGAAGATAGTTCGAGACCCCGGGTAGGATATAGGATAGTTTTTATCCTGGAAATCATCCCTTAAGGGGGTGAAAATGGGGATGAAAGTTTGTACGGGGAATTAACCTAGAGACGAAACCGAGCGAAGCGAGGGTGAGTCTCTAGTAATATATATAATGATATAAAAAATATAATTATGAAAGGACTTTGTCGTTTTACCATGCAGCAACGGACAAACAGGTTAACTATATACAGCTTTTGTGCTAACGATTTGAAAAAAACTAAATCGATTTTCCTATACATTTTTATATTTTTCATAAAACATTCAGTTTTATTTCAATTAAACTAGTTTTTAGAAAGATATATCTCGATTTTCCCTTATTCTCATAGAAGTCGGAGGTGATTAAAAATAAACATATGTACGTACAATTCCCAAGGCAGAAAATAATTTAATTTTTAAGTGTCAGTTGATAATTTTCTCAATTATAAATCATATAGACATATAAAAAAAGTGGTTTTTGAAAGTGTCTGTGGACTGATTTTAACAAGATTCTTTAGTATAATTACAGACCATTATAAATTACAGTCGTAATACATTGATTGACAGTAAATTTATAAAATTACAGAAATATTTCAATTTCTACACATAAAATTTCGGCTAATAACAATAATACAGTAATTATATACATATATTATATAATACAGGAATTACATATATTTCTAGATATGCACTTATTTCTTCAGTCCAAAAATATAAGCTGGATAGAGCAATTGGCAGCAAAATTATAATATGTATGTATTTAAAGTTATATATGTGTAGTGTATCAACTATCTGGTATCCATAACACAAGCCTCGTAGCTTACCATGGAACTAGATGGTGCTGTGTGTTATCGTCCCAATATATTTATTTATTTATTTATTTTATTTATAAAATTGATAAATATTGTTTTGCTAAGCCTTTTTTATTAGGACTTTTTCTGAGCCAAATGGCTAAAACGAAGTACTTAAATATTGTTTCTGCCTGATTTTTACCTACTTCTAACTTTTGAAATATCGTTGGAAAATACTAAAAAAATTTTAGATAACTGGCCTTAAAAAATAATTTCAAAGAAAATTATTTTAAAGAAGATACGTTAAATTTTTAAGATATGGGATATTTTCCATTTCACGCTTTTGGCCGCAAACTAAACTTTGTTCCTCATAGTAATACTATAAAATACAAAGTTATATATGCAGTCAATAAAATGAATATCGTATTGCATAAATATTTTGTATTACTCTTGGCATAACTTTGTACATTAAAATAAAATACAGATTTGATGTTTCATGCTATGGAACCCTCGGCGCGTGAGTCAGATTCAGGTGCGAGAGCCGGATTTGAACGCCTTCACTCGGTTTCCCAAGCAAGAGCGTTACCACCTGGCTACCACTGCTTCATTTATTAATCGTTACTAACATTATAAAAGTAACTTTATAAAACATATTAATATTTATTTCCTTAATAACTAACATATTTGACCTATTACTATGCTATATACATATAAATATCTCAAGAACGGTTTATCGTATGAAATGTTTTTGAATGGTCATGTCATATGATCGTAATTTTTACTAAAATATTTCATTTGAGAGATATAACTACTCGTATATAAAAAAATTGTAAATTTCTTCAACGATTGAAATTTTGACATAATATTTTCATTCTATCCATCTTTCTCTTCTATATACTCTTATCTATATTCTTGCTTTAAGACGCCGCTAAATTGCGCTGAAACACAACGTCTACACCGTTCATCCGATTGTCATTAAAATTGCTACACAGTAACAGTAAATTCGTTAATTACAAAAATAAAAAACCCGACTGCGTAAAAAGCAAACTAAAAAGATCAGAACAAGTTGACGAAGAAACATAGTATTATGCAGTCGGAGACATACATATGTATGTACACATAGCAAGACTTGCTAGTATAAAACTTATATTTTGGTCAATTAAACATTTTTAGTTTTGTTTCTCACTTTCTTATCATAAATTATATTTAAACATATAAGTTGTATATATTTTTCTAATGACCGCTTGAAAATCTGTATTTTGATACTTCATTCGATTAATTCGGACAATTTTTTTTTTCAAAACACACAAACTGACTCCTCAGATATGCCATTTTGACTTTTAATGATACGAGCATCTATGTACGTTATGACAGTCGCGTTATTAAGACAAATCTAACGACGTATGAATTATCTAAATTGGCCCGCGCGTTTGGCCTCTAAAGTGACACAAAGAAACAAACATACATACATAGGCTGATAAACACATTACCCTCCTTTGCGTCGCAAAGTCGCATAACTAAGAACTAGAAGTAGTATAACTAAGCCCGATATCCATTACACGTAATAAAAACTTATTTATTTGTGCAATTTGTTCAAACTTATTTAATTAAGCTTACCTTAAAAAGGTTCATGAAAAGCTCCCTCACTCTACGCAAAATAAATAGAATACTAGCCTTTTTATTCCGCAGGATAAATGGAAAACTTAATAATTTCCGAGAAGGGTGAGCTTCATTTGTCAGTGTAAGGTTATTTAATGGTCTGGATGGGTTTTCTGAACTTGAACCCTATTTGAATAGCCCTCCAGCTAGCAATAGTAAATTTTATATATTTTCTAAGAAATAAATAATATTTCATAGCTCGATGTATGATAAATCCAAATAGAAATATTGAATTCTGAGCGCTTTCAAAGATTTATAAAATATTTTAGTCCTATTCAACACATGACCTCCACGTATGTATTAAATTTTACATATATCTGTAGATGTATAATAAAATAACGTTGTCAATATAACATATTGCATGTATACTAGTATTATAAAGAGGCAAAGTTTGTTTGTTTGTTTGTTTGAAAGTAATCTCAAGACCTACTAATTCGATTTAAAAATTCTTTTTGCATTAGGTAGCCTGTTTATTGAGGAAGGCTATAAGGCTATATATCATATAATAGGTATATGGACTATCTATTTCATACTAACTGTTAAAACTTACCTAGTGACAAACCCGAGCGAGGCGAGGGTGAGTCGCTAGTTATCTATAAAAAAAATGGATTTGGGAGATATTCGGTATGTAAGAGGAGCTAAATTAATAAATTATTAGGATTTTAAAAATTTTGCACATCTGTTTGTTTAACAACGATCTTTTTTAGTAATATATCAATACTCCTTATTATTCCCATTTAATGCACTTTTACATATAACACACTTTTATATATATATATATATATATATATATATATATATATATATATAGGAGCCTTAAAAGCAATACTCTCGCAGAAGCCGCATGAAGTAACTACTTTGCTTATAAAATCTTAATAACAAGTATTATACAATATTAAAACGATGTTTCGTCATAAAACCTTAAAAGACTTAAACATTTGAGTATTCATAACTGTGACATGATAAAATACAGTGTATTTTTTTTTTTAAATCAATCCAGTTTTAACCAAAGAGAAAGTATAAATGCTTTGTAAAAATAAGCTACTTTCACTTTAAATTTGGCAGTTTAATTTTAATCTTGTATGTAAAACATTTAATTATAATATTATATATAACTAGATATAGTATACAATTACTAACTGAATGGTGTCGAAAATATTATTATTTAAATTTACTTTTATCACTCAAGAATTGACGTATGTCAATTCTTTAGAAACCAAACTGAAAATGGCACATTGCCTGGATAGTAAGCAAACAGATCGACTCTTAAACAAAATGATATTGTAGGTAAATAACTAGGGACCAACCCGACCGAAGCGAGGGTGAGTCGCTAGTTATAATATAATATGCTGTCGTTATGTCACAGTTATATCATATGATTAGTCATTATACAAAAAGCGCTAACCGTTAGCAAATACTAGATTTTTTATAAAATGGCAGAGGCTAATTGCTTCTGAACTTAATTAGTTTAACCAAAATATTTAATAATGAATTAAAATCATATCATCAATTTGCCTTCGGCACTTCACAAAACGACGAGCATTTGTAAACAGATTGCGTTGATTTGATTTGTATGATGACAAATTACACGGATCAGGCACTTATATTTTTACGTATTTATATTATAACTAGCAGAACCCGCGGCTTCGCTCGCGCTTAAACCACAAAAAAATCTTAAGAAAGGTAGGTTCCATACAAAATTTATTCCCCTATTTTACCCCTTTATGGGATGAATTTCAAAAAATGCTAAAACATGTATTAATTTAATTGTATTGAAGAGCATTAATATAAAGTTTCAAGTAATTCTGATCTCCCGTTGTAAAAAGTAGCCTATGTGACTCTCCAGCCCTCCAACTATATCCACTTAAAAAATTACGCCAATGTGTCACTCTGTTTCGACGTGAAAGAAAGACAAATAAACAAACACACTTTCACATTTTTAATAATAATTTATTATTACATACATGTATATATGATTTTGAAATGGTTGTTTGGAATTTAATATCGTGCAATTGACTGTTAAAGTTGAGATAGATTACTTCACCAGTGTCACATAGTATGGAGAAGACACGAAGGAGATTGATCGGTAAAAAGCTCAATATAAAGTAGCTTTTTTAAATTTCTGATAAATCTAAATATAAATAGGCTAAATTAAAATAGTTCAGTACGGTTTTCTCTTCTGTTTGTCAATCAGTTTTCTTTTTTTTATTTAGTACCTATTTTTAAGTTTTAGTGCCATCCATAAAAAAAGATAAATCTTTATCTATTCTAAATACTAATATTATAAAGAGGTAAAGTTTGTGAGTTTGTGAGGTTGTAGAGGGTAATCTCTGGATCTACTGAACCGATTTAGATAATTTTTTTAAGAAGATAGTTTGAAGCCCTGGAAAGGACATAAGGTACTTCAAATAAGATTAGCAGTTCCTGAGATTATATATTCCGACATCATTCAAACCATACATACAAAAATAAAGTCGAACTAAATAGTTACATTTTCTTTTTGAAATCCGTGTAGTAATTACGTCAATATCTATACATATAATAAAATTGTAACTAAGCCGAATGTGTACATTATTTTTTTTTAATCATATTAAAATAAACATTATTATCGATACAGAGGTCAAATCTATAGTTTTTAGAATTTTTGTCTGTCTGTCTGTCTGTTAGGTCTGTTACCGTATCACTAAAAAACCACTAGAGAGATACTGATGAAATTTGGTATGATGATAGCTGTTTATCCGGGTCAACATATAGGATACTTTTTACTGCGGGAAAATATCTCATCTCTGATAAATCTATACTAAACGTTACAACGTAAGTAGAGATGAAAATAGCATTGTTTAGTTACCGACCGTAACACAAAAAGTACCACATTCCTTCCTATTTAAAAAAGTAAAATACTAGAAGAACAAGAAAAAGAATGTAACTCTATTTCATTTTCATAAAAGTGTCTGTATCGGCAGTGACAAATTATGTCTAGTCAAAAGATATTTGGCTCTCAGCAAGAATTTTAAATGAAGTAAATCTTCGTTACTTAATATCTATAGTACCTAATGTTAATATTAATAAAGCTAAAGAGTTTTTTTGTTTGGTTCAACGCGCGAATCTCAGGAACTACTAATTTGATTTGAAAAATTCCTTTTACATTAGATAGCCCGTTAACTGACGAAGGCTATAGGGTATATCATCATGGAAAAATATACGGTTCCTGTGGGATAGATTTGTTTTTGTCTAGAGACGAACCCGAAGCGAAGCGAGGGTGAGTCGCTAGTAACGTATAGGCCTCGTTGCTTACCATGGAACCAGAATGTACTATGTATTAATGTCCAAGGACATTTATTTATTATTATTGCAATGGTTTAGATATAATAGTTTTAAGGAGATATAATATTTGAAACGTTTTAATTTCACTACCGTATATAGATACTAATAACTTACCCCCGCTTTGCTTGGGTAGAAACCTAAGTCCCTTTTGTATTTATAACGTTTTAACGTTTAGTATAGATTTCTCAGAGATGAAATATTTTCCCGCAGTAAACAGTATCCTATACACATACCCGGGTAACTAGCTATCATCATGACAAATTTCATCAAAATCTAGCCTGTGGTTTTCCCGCGATGCGGTAACAGACAGACAGACAAAAATTCTAAAAACTATAAATTAGGCCTCTGTATCGATAATAAAGTCTATTTCAATAAGATTTCCAAAAAATATTTAATGTACAGATTCGGCTTAGTTACAATTTTATTATATCTATAGATACAGGTAGTGCTAGCTTTTAGCTAACTTCTCACTCATTTAAACTCAAACTCGTCTCATTGAAATTTAAATTTCATTTAAATCCGTCCAGCTATTTTAACTTAAAGGTGATAAATATACAAACTCACAAATTTTCGCATTTATGATGGTTATGTGCTTTATTATAAAAAATACGTTTAAAAAACGTAGCAAGTTTAAAGTTCTCATAATTTATATACACGTTTAAGAACGTCATTTAGCTAAAATTAACTTTATTTATATTTTGCGTAAGACACAATTTTTAAAAAACACTCTTTATCTTTGATCTAGTCTGAATTTAAACACAGATAAGTTTCTTTTTTACTCTGTATAGCTTTAATAGTTTGAGCTAAAAGTTACCTTTATTAATTTTTTATCAGCACTAAAAGTGCGCTTCAGTAATTAAAGCGAGTTATGAACTAAATTAATATTAGTAATATTTTTCTTTTATATATTAATATTATATTTAGAATATCATAATTTATACAAATATATTAGTTAATATATTTTTTGGTGGAGTGTATGAGACCAGATAACTAGATTTTGAAAGAGTTGTGAATTCCTGCCTGCCTTTGTCCAGTGTGGTGCACTATGGTGTTATATTTTGCGTATTGAGAGGAGTGCATGTACAGCAGTGGGACGTTAAAAAGGCTGTACCTTTATAGATAGTTTCTTGTAAGAGAGTCCTAATTGACCCGATCTGGGACTCGAACCCAGGATTCAGGGTCTACAGCAGAATATGCTGGACCACATAATCAACGAGGCATTAAATTTGTACAATCAGTAAATACCTTAATTGTATTCAGCCCTTTTTTTAACGTCTCACTGCTGGGCACGTGCCTCCCTTCAATACAAGGGGGATCAGGACATATCCATCACATTGGCAATGTGCTGGTTGGCGGACTTCACATGTCTTTCGAAAATTTGGAATGGTGGAAAAAATAATAAAATGGTGGAAATGATTCGCACATCAAAATATCATAGGTGCTTAATTGCAAAGTAGAATGTGATTAAACATTCTAAAATACATTTATTAAAATTTATAAAATGTAAAACACTCATTTATAATATTATTTTTGACATTCAAAATATTTTGTACTAAGCCATTCCTAAAAATATAATACAATTAATTATGATAATATCGTACTGGCTTCACATGAATTCATATTCACATAGTATAATAAAAAACTTCTTACAAAGCAATGGTATTTAGTTTAATTAACTCTCAGAGTACATTGAAAAGACGCTATTAATTAAAACTATGATATTTATCTATAATCATACTTGTCTATATTAAAATTATAAATCACAGGAGGTTATTTGTTTTATTTTGTTTGTTTGGAACCACCTATGTATGGTAGTACCTACTAGAAAAGTTCTTTATATCATTACTAGAGATTTGCCCTTGCTTTGCTCAAGTGTATCCCTGAATGCTTAATTCTGTTTATGTGTTACTCCAGATCATCTTTCGCATTTATAATATTAGTGCGTTATATAAAAGAAGTTTAAAGACTAATTAATCTAACTTCACGCTTAGACTCTTAATATTAGAGAAATATTCAAAAAATAGCGTATGATAAAATTGACACATTTGGTTCAGTTATAGTGACCTCACTTGCTGCACCAGTGGTCGCAGGTTCAATTCCCACTGGCCATTCATTTGTGTGACAAGTACGAATATTTTTACTCCAGTCATGGGTGTTTATATTGTATGTATTAAAAATTATCTACGTGTTGTGTATCAACTAACTATCTAGTATCCATAACACAGGCCTCGTAGCTTACGATGGAACTAGAATGTGCTATGTATGTGTCCATGGATGTTTATTTATTATTTATTTATTAATATTGCAATGGTTTAGATATAATAGTTTCAAGAAGAAAAAACAAAACGTCTTAATATTCGCACAAGATCAAATGATGGCAGGATTTCAATTATACTTTTTATATACAATTACTGGAATTTTTCATTGTTTTATAGTGTATTATTTATTGTTATTATTTGATTTAATTTATTGAAAAAAAAAGCTTAAGTTACCGAGCTCTACGTGCTTTCATAAAAAATAGAGATCATTTTTGTTTTATATATAGGTACTTTATATAAGAAATACATACCAAAATAAGCCTTAGGCAATAATAATATATAAAAAAACACTCTATACACATTTAAAAATAATTTTATGAGATTTTTTTGCGTCAATAATGATGTAATTAAAGAATCTAGTTTTTACGTAAATACCTACACCCAGGCAATTATTATAATATTATGTTAAACGCATTGTGTAATTATATATATCAAAGTGCTACTTTGCTTGTAAAGTGACCAAAGCAATGTGCAAAACCACACATTTTAAACCGTGGTAAAAACCTTAACCGTATTTTAAATCGAAAAACTCACTGGCATAGTTAACTCCAACAAACTGCAATAAGTGTTCTTCTACACTTAGTAAAGTTAATTGTAATTCCCTCCCAAAAATGTCAAAACCCTCCTGCATCATGTAATCATGAATGGTACTAGCCAACAAAAATCCTCCTCTTAGTCCAACATATTTATTATAACTGTATGTATCATACAAAATGATAGTTCGCCTCCAGTTAAATCTGTAGAAGTTAAGTTTTAAATTCAGTGCCATCTATTGTTGAGTAGACACAAGTATAGTAAAGGGTTAAAAAATATTTTTAAATATGTAACGCCATCTAGCGAAGAGTAGATTGGTTGTACACTGACATCTATATTAGGGCTTGAAACATTACTCTAACATATAACTTACCATATGAAAGCTGTCTGTATTAAAAACTAGTTAAGTCACTTACTTGTATATTTATAGCCGAGATAAAATTTCAAGTTTTCTGTGTAATTGAGACCGCCGTCAGAAGTAGTGTCCCACGGAGTATAGATAATATCTTCAATTTTCAAGTAATTCGCGAAGGTTTTCATCATGAGGTGGCAGGTAGATTTCCCACCAACTTGTACTTGAGCGTCGGGTTCGTTTATGAGTAGAAGTTGCCGCCAGTTGTAGCTAGATGGCGTGGAAATAAAATGTGTTAGTGCAAAGCCACTCTTGTGCATCAAACTGTGCGTCGCACGCAATACTTATGATATAATTAATATTAGACATATTCATATAAATTAAGAATTTATAATAATATTAATTAAATATATTCATAATATTACATGGTGAAAAATTAATGAGAAAAATAATGTCCTAGGGGTGGGCGACCCTTAGTAGAAGTTATATTTTTCGTTTCGAATCTAATATTAGTCTACCTAAAACGTTTTAGCTAGCTGGATCCCTTTTACAGTAGGTTTTACAAGTATACTGTGATATTTATGTCGATGCCAATTGTATTTATAATTATAAAAGTGCAAAATAAAAAGATTTTCCACCCGCCTGTGTGAAGACAGATTTTATTGGGATATTTTTGCATAATATTATGTTAACTAAAATAAAATATACCATAAAGCTAAGTTTTTTATTCCAATCGGTCGAGTATGATAATTATACAGTTTGAACTACAGCTTAATTGAAATACTCTTGTTGAAATATCAGTTGAAATATTTAAAAAAGAGGAAGGTCAATTAATAAGTTACACTAGAGGGTAGTGCCGTTTAAATAACAAAAATAGATCTACGTTTAAGGGCGCAATAATTGCTTTTAAAGTGATTTTAAATTAGATGTACATTTTAGATTTAAAAGTAATAAACATAATATACTAAATTTTAAAACGCTGAACTGATTACGATTTAATTTGGCAAAGACATAAACTGCATCCTGGAGACGGACATAGGCTACCTTTGTTTGATCTCCGCCCCACTTACCAAGCGAGCGACGCCGCGGGCAAAAAGTAGTAAAAATATAAATAGTTTCCTATGAAACGTAGTAAAACTTCTTTTACTAAGAAGTTCTTAAAAAGAGTACCTAATAATGCTTAAGGCCCAGGTATGTATTTAAACGTGAAAATATTTTTATATTCTCAAAGTAAAACCAAATATAATAAAATCTGAGCTATTCTTTTCTACAAAGATATAATATTTGTTTGACTACTTCTAAATTATATATTGCTTATAATATAGTAAGTACATAAAAATGTTTATTTATAGTTTTATGCTTTCTCTTTGGTTTTATTTTCGCTGTTTGTTCATGTCAAAAAATTAAGGACTGTTTTAACAAGGCCTTTGGCTTTGGCCTGTATACATAATATCTACATTCATTACAATACATACATAATATAATAGCGGTATAGTCTCAATGCCCCCCAATAATCCCCCTGTATCGATCTATATGTCTATAATATAATCCCGAAACATTTCATGTTTATACTAGCGTCTTACCCTGACTTCGTCTCGGTGCGACCTTAGGTGCCTAACAGTAGCATCCAAATCAGAACAAACATACACACATATAAAAACTTTTATATTTTAATAGTAGTTCGTAATTAAGCTAGAGTTGAGTCGAAGATGGACCCTAGAGTGTAGAGGTAGGTACATACTCCAACCACTTCACCGGGCTATAGATATTCTGCGCAGTCAAGTGTACAGTGTATACATTCTAGTATGCCATTAAAGAAATAAAATACCATTTTTTATGTACGTAGCGTAATAAATCTAATTTATAAATATGTATATGTCCTTCTTTGTTTATTCGTATTCAATACTTTCATACATCATTGATCCGATTGCGATGAAATTATGATTCGCTTGAGTGAGTTCTGTATTGTGACATACTGGTATATTTATTGTTCTGAATACAAATAATATACGCATTAAGGAATATAGGTTTTTTATATAATAATCTATACAGATAAATAAAATTCAAGTGTCTGTTTGTAATGTCAAAATAACAGCTTTTTACTAAATTCATATGAAATTATACATATAGGGTACTTATAAGAAAAACACTTTTTTTTAATTATTTTTGTCTGTCTGTCTGTTTGTTTCGGCTAATCTCCGAAATGGCTAGACTGATTTTGATGGGACTCTCACTGACTCCACTTTTATTTTGAAAAAAGAATAAGGATTTCGCGTAAAAAAATTAAAACGTAGTACCCAGGGATACATACACTCGAGCGAAGCGAGGGTAAGTCGCTAGTATAATATAAAAATATCCTCCTAATAGATTTCAGCCACGGCGGCCAATCTCACTAAGACTAGCCATCTGTGCAGGAGATATTATAGTGCACCAGTGTACGCACAAAAACAAGTGCACTCTATTCCTGTCTGTAAAATAACTAAACTTGGTCCGACCTGGGACCCAGGACCAAACCTAGGACCTCCGGATTTACAGCTGTACATGTTTTCCACTATACCAGCGAGGTAGTTTATGTATATGCATACATATATGCAAGGGTGTCACTATATACCTACTATGGCAAAACTAAGGCAAATCGCTAGTCAAAAGCTAATTTTTTTACATAATAGATACACTTTGACGACACGTTTGGCTCACTTTGTAGTGACCCTTCTTGCTGTGCCAGCGGTTGCAAGTTCGAGTCCCGCTGGGAGCATTCATTTGTGTGATGAGCACGAATGTTTGTACTCCAGTCGTGGGTATTTATATTTATAATATGTATGTATTTAAAGTTATATACATATTTGTAGTGTATCAACTATCTGGTATCCATAACACAAGTCTTATAGCTTGCCATGGAACTAGATGGTGCTGTATGTTAATACCCCAATATATTTATTATTATTATATATCATTATTACTTAACTGTACACTGTAAAGGAATTTTGTGACTTCATTAACACAAAGTGGCAGCTTCCATTGGAATACGCTTCGATAAAATAACTACCGCAGTATTAATTGACACAAATCATTAGCAAAATGTACAACACAGCAAAAATTTGTCGACGTAACATTTATATCTCAGTAACAGAACTAATTTTACATTACAAGAAAAATGTAATACTAAGTTTAATCTTTTTAATTATTATATTATACTAGCGACTTACCCTCGCTACGCTTCGGGTTCGTCCCTAGACAAAAACAAATCTATCCCACGGGAACCGTACATTTTCTGGGATAATAATAGCCTATAGCCTTCCTCAGTTAACGGGCTATCTAATGCAAAAAGAATTTTTTAAATCGAATTAGTAGTTCCTGAGATTAGCGCGTTCAACCAAACAAACAAACTCTTCAGCTTTATAATATTGGTATAGATAATCAATAATCAAATATATTAACAGATTCATACAGTCATATTATACTAGGGACTTACCCTCGCTCGAGTGCATCTCTACGTGTCTAACAGTAGCTTATGTCACTCTAGGTGATTTAAGTACTAACGTAACCTAATATCTGTACCTGAGAAGCATAACACTGTAACTCCGTTTTTTACGAGTTTGTATTTTTTTTTTTAGTATACTATTGTATGTGTCCTTTTCTAACACTGTAGCAAAATTATTAAGTATTTAATACTATTGCTACAAACAGTGTTATGTATAGATTAATAATAATTAAACCGATATATATATATATATATATATATATATATATATATATATATATATATATATATATATACATGTTATAGGGTTTGTTATATATATATATATATATAACAAACCCTATAACATGTACATATATGTACATATATTTTTCATTTGTGTACAAATTACAATACATATGCATGTAGATAGTAAATATGTTATTTAAGTTTTATTTTTTACCATGTAATGAAAAGTTTGCATCAATTTTCCCTTTAATGACAACCGAAATTATTTATAGGAGTCAGAAGTATTCTAAGAATAAAGATATATTCGGAAAAACGCGAAAAACCAAATGATTTTTCATTGCCATAGAATTTTCGAGTATTTTTTTTTATATATTTTTTAAATATAGCTTTAAAGTATTATTTTTTGCTTTTACTATTTAACGAATTTCAAATCCGTTTAAACACACCAACAAACAAACAAACTCTTTATCATTATATATTAGAAATGTACAAATATAACAATGTTTTTAATATGGGTTAACTTTAGGTCATTTACATACACCTAGATAAAGAGTAGCACAATTAAAAATAATCTAAATTCGAGTTATTACTATTATAGAAATCTGCATTTAAAACTACATAAACTACATATGATTTTGTCATGATAACTAATTTAACACGAAAAAATAAAACTATTTTTTGAATTGTTGGTGCTTAATATATAGTTGGCTAGTGTATATCCAGGTGTGTGAATATATATATATGTATGTAGAGCTTCAGTATACATATTTTTTCAGGATAAAGCAATATTTCTATCAAAAATGATTAATGTCAAACCTCACGATCCATTGATACACGTGTCTTTCCTACTAGATACAATATAGGATATGATTTCTGTTCTAGGCAAAGTACTTTTTATACAATATCGGTCTAATTGATACGACCTACATTGTTAGTTTATACAAATATTTCTCGCTACAAGTAAGCTCGCAAAGACAATAACAAAGGAAACAAGTAAAAGACAATAAATAATATTATGAAATAATAGCGACTCAACTTAGCTTTACTCGGGTGTGTCGTAGGCAGGATTATTCATATACAGGCAACGCCAAATTTTGGCTTTTATTACTAACAATAGCTAATGTGTTGATCGAGGTTATAGCCTACCCCCCCCCCCCCCCCTCCCAATGTTCACCTTGTCGTGGTGGGGGAGCTCAGTATTACCTGGCAATCCAGTCGGGCGCGAAGTCAAGAAACGCACAAAGAAGTAGCCCATCTCGGTGGGCGGTGTGCCGTGCGGGTTGCTCCTGGTACTTCTCTGATAGCAGAGTGGACCGTTCGAGTGGACCATGGACAGTTCGAGTGGACTATGGCAATTGTGGTCTGCTTTATCAGGTCGTGGTTGAGTGCATAAGCGATCCTGCGACGCCCCATTAAGACGGGGAAGGTTCCGTTGCGTTTTAGTTGGTAATACTGGCTTTTCCGGTGAGTCTTTCACCTCGTACCTAAATGCTTTTCTCAATGTTAAAACAAAAAAAAATCATAGCCTATATCCCCCTAATATGCGTTCACCTTGTCGTGGCGGAGAACTCATTAGCGTCCGGTAATCCAGCAGTATATATATACAACCATATACGTTCATTTTTTTAAGCAACTATGCGTGTATTTATATTAATATTCATACAAAAATACTAAAATCGCGGTTAAAAAATGGGGGATGGGGGTAGTAGGGTGAAAAACACTTTACGGCCTATTCTCATACCTACCAAATATACAAATAAAAAACATTAAAATCAGTCGAGACGTTCGGAGGAGTGCGACCACAAACACCGTGACACGAGATTTTTTCATATTAGATATGCATAAATGAAGATAATTTGAATTTATAATTTAAATCATTTATCATACACAAAACTATATTATCCTAAAATGTAGGGATTCAAGCAGATTAAGATGTTAAGTGTTCTTTGTTCTATGGCTTATAGGCGTGCCATTTGGACACATAGATTAAAATAGTTTTAGTATAACATCTTTATGACAGTTTACAAAAGTAGCAGACGACGAAAGTGTCAGATAAGCCAAGGGTTACAACCTTGAATCACTATGCTATATATACTATACTGGTATAAATTGTTGCTAAAATTAAAACAAAATTACAGGTTTTTCCCTCACGTGAAAAGTCTTCATCTCCCTCATCAGCTTAAAAGGAGAATTAACGAACATAACTTGTATGGGTATAAAATAAAAAAATAATTATTAATTAGTGTAAATAAATATATTATGTAGTTTAATATAATTAGTATGGCAATAAATCCCTTGCAGCTGTGAAAAAATCAAACTTCTAAGTCAAAGCACGACACGCTTGGCTCAGTTTGTAGTGACCCTGGTACTTGCTATACCAACGGTCGCGGGTTCGAGTCCCGCTGGGGGCATTCATTTGTGTGATGAGGACGAATGTTTGTACTCTAGTTATGGGTGTTTATATTTATAATATGTATGTATTTAAAGTCGTATATGTGTAGTGTATCAATTATCTGGTATCCATAACACGAGCCTCGTAGCTTACCATGGAACTAGATGGTGCTGTGTGTTAGTGTACTACAATATTTAAAAAAAAAACAATCAAAAGATACAGACGCATATGCCGCATATTTGGCACTAGCAAAGGAATCAAAACCTATAGGGTACTTTCCGGTGACCTAGAATCATGAAATTTGGCAAAAAGGAATGTCTTATCGCACAAGTAAAGAGAAAAATCCGCGAACCGTAAATTTGTACTTATATCGCAAATAAAAAGTATTTTTTGCGATTATAAACTTATTTTAATGTTTTATGCTACGGAACCCTCGTGTTGGGAGTCAGGCTCGCGCTTGTTCGATTTTTTTGTCTTGGAATACGTATTTTGTAACAAATTGTGACATTAGTTACTTAGTAGTCAACTATTAGTATGTAAGAGTCTACACCTTCAGGTTATTTGTCATGACGAGCGAATGTAGAGCTTAATTAGCTTTAAGCTCCCTACATCGCTAAGCAGTATAAAAAACAATACTTATTGCTTATTTACTTAGTTACTGTTATAATACATAGTTTAACGTCACATATTAGATAAAGGCATGTGTAGCTTAGAACTTACTTGTTATAGTGAGTTACTTATTAATAAGGTATTAAATAATTATATATATATATATATATATATATATATATATATATATATATTTGGCATTATATATTTGCATATGTTATTTAAAAAAAGATTTTAATAATATCAACTGTATATTTTGATTAGAGAAATTTTAGATTGATAGATTGACGGGTTGGATTTTTTTCATTTTTTTTTTTTTTTGGTATACAATCTATGCCTAAAAAGAATCATAAAAAACGCGTTCGTCATAATCTTATTTACACACCATCATATATCTTATTTATGATTTATTGTGTGTTCCTTTCTTCAAAAACCACACTACGTCAGTTCTCAGCGGAACAATGAGCACTCGGATATATGCCGTGCATTGAAATTTCATGACTATACTGTGGTGTGACACGCCACAATTATATCGGATTGACATGACTACTAACGTCTGTGGTAGATTAACGATCACTTGTATTGTATTTGTAATAAATATCAATGTTTACATTTATTTATTAAAATCGTTTGTGTGAAGATATCGTATATTTACTAAAGTATTTGTATTTAAATTTTTTGATGTTATATAAACACTTTATAAGCCTTATATACTCATTTGATGCTAAGTAGTATTCATTCAATAAGAAAGAAAATTCTAAAACGCCTAAATACGTCTTACAAATCCTTGTAGGTGATTATAACATACATATATTTAAATTTTACATATATTTCAAACTTTATCTAACTAGCGGCTCACCCTCGCTTCGCTCGGGTTCACCTCTAGAAATACAAGAACGAATCTATCCCACGGGAGCCGTAATTTTACGGGATAAAAGTAACCTATGTGCTATTCCAGACTATCTATCTCTGTGCCAAATTTTATGCAGATCCATCCAGCCGTTCTGGCGTGAAAGAGTAACACACCTATCCCACGGGAACCTTTCATTTTTTTGGGAATAAAAAGTAGCCTTTGTGTTATTTCAGGCTATAATCTATCTTTGTGCCAAATCATTCAGATCCTTTCAACCGTTCAGGCGTGAAAGAGTAACAAACATCCATACATACATACTCACAAACTTTCACATTTATAATATTACTATGGATTATGCTAATTTTGCCTCCTATCATCGCCTCTACTGCTGTCCGGAGAAAAAGTCGCTTTTTGTTTGAAATCAATGCCACTTATCGAGGGAATGCAGCTAGCAAGCATTCTTGCAACAATTCTACCCAGAGATAACTTGTACTAGTTAATAAGTGTCCATTTGTTTTGAATATATACATACATTTAAGTATTTTTTTTTTGTTTTATAGTATTTTTTGTCATTTATTCAACTAAAATGTACTGTTTAGACTTTTGCAAGTACATGAGCATTGTCAATATATGTATATTTAAATTATATTATATCAGTATTTTAAGTCCATGGGAAAGCTACCACCGGTTTAGAATGTAATCATAGCCTATTATAAAGATCATTACTTGAACGCGTTTACGCCAGAGACAAAGGGGGCGAAAAGAAAAGAAAACGAATGACGAGGGTTCTGTTAGCTTATTATACAATAACCGAACTCCTCCTCGTCGATCAGCTATATCATGATGACTATAAAATATTAAAGTACAGAAATTGTTTTCAAATAAAAATAAGCAAAACCTGTAGAATCACATACCGACGGTGAGGACATAAATTGTGTAGCTTACGTAAGTTGATATAAAATAAAATATTTATTAATATTTCGACGACACGTTTGGCTCAGTTTGTAGTGCTTGCTGTGCCAGCGGTCGCGGCTTCGAGTCCCGCTGAGGGCATTAATTTGTGTGATGAGCACGAATGTTTGTACTCCAGTCATGGGCGTTTACATTTATAATATGTACGTATTTAAAGTTATAATATATATGTTGTGTATCAACTATCTGATATCCATAACAGCCTCGAAGCTTACCATGGAACTAGATGGTGCTGTATATTAATGTTCCAACATATTTTAATTTTAACGATAGCAAAAATAAGTAATTTATCTACATTTTTTAGTTATCCACATAAGACACCTATCTTCAAATTTTCATATATGTACAATGTACATACATACTCAAATAAGGCATGCGGAAATTATGCAATCATAATGGTTCCGTTTTGTGTTTCGGCCGCGGAAACCTTTTAGGGCAAAACAATTTTCGTCGTAAAATTATTAATGTATCTATTTATATTTAGTTCGTGAAGAAGAATACAATTCTCAGCTTATTCACATCAATTAAATTATGCACAGAATATATGTATTTATATACTTTAAGAGATTTTTTTCTAAAGGGACACCATTTTTTTTTTTGTTTAGTGCTAGACTTGTCCGCGATTTCGCTTCTGTTAGTGTTTTATCTCTTGTAGTAACTTTGTATACAAAGCTTGCTTGTGAAAAGATGAAAACCACCACCTTCTATATATATAAAAGGCAAAAGTGATTAACTAAAGTATCAACGCACAGGCCAAACCCTTAAGACTAGAAAATTGAAATTTCGCACATGTATTCCTCATATGACGAAGGCATCCACTAAGGAAGGATTTTGCAAAATTCAACCCCCAAGGGGGTGAAATAAGGGCTAAATGGTTGTATGAAACTTTTTATTCCTTCGACATATTTGCATGAAATTTCGTATTTTCGTAGTTTGATCGCGAGCGAAGCCGCGGGTTCTGCTAGTATACAATGTACACAAATACTCAAGCTAAGACAATAAGATGGACAGACCGGTTAAAACAGTCAATGAATTCAAGCGATACTGTCAATGTCACACGGAAGGACATAAAATTAATTATTTCTTACGCTATTTATAATACACTCTAATGAGGTTCTACAAGGAACTCGGCTAATTACTTTCTTCATTTTGCTTCTTATTGCACATACTGCAGGCATTGTAGAGGAAGTGACAATACAATTAAAAAACTTATTATAATACTATTTCCGGTTTCAATAACTATCTCCTGCATGCTCTGTCTGTCTTATTATTTTAATCTAAGTAGAAGTAAGACAGTGGTAGCCAAGTGGTAACGCGCTTGTTTGGAAAACCTGGTGAAGCGGGTTCAAATCCCAGGACTCGCACCTCTGATATTTTCATGTGCGAATCATTTCTGACATGATTACCATTTGCCTCACGGTAAAGAAAAACATCGCGAGGAAACTTGCATATCTAAGAATATCAAGCAAACTATCTTTTCGGATTTTTGACATTTGAGAGACAGGTCTCTCCCGTGACCATGATTGCTGTAAAGCAATCGAAACGTCGGGAAAAATCTGAAAAGATAGTTTTATTAAATGTCAAATATTCACGTAAATCTAAGAAAGTATTAATATCAAGCAAGTTTTCGAGAGACATGCAAAGTCCATCAACCCGCACTTGGCCAGCGAGGTGGACTATGGTCTGATCCCACTCGTATTGAAGGGAGGCCCGTGTCCAGTAGTGGGACGTTAAAAAGGGCTGAACACACGTAAGTACAAGTACTACCTTCTTGTAAATAGACATTTAACATTTAAATAAAACGTTCATGTAATAAGATATCAATTGTAAATTAAAATACTAATAATAAGTATGTTACAATTAAATGAAACTATCTTTTCGGATTTTTTCGCGGATTTATTTTGATTTTTGGTTCCTGTCGTTTCGATTGCTTTACAGCAATTATGGTCACGGGAGAGACTAAGGTGTTAGATGTCTCAAAGGTATTATATAGTTGTTACAGACAGCCTACCCACAAAATAACAAAATGAATTTAAAATTTTGAAAATTGACATCAAAGTACCTTACAATATTTGTTAATTTTAATTTTAAACATTTTTATAATTTTAATTACTTTTATACTTGAAATATAGAATATTATTTATATAATTTTAGCTGTCATTATTATAATTATTACAATTTTTTAGAAAACATTATCGATTAGTAATCTTTAGTGTTGCCATTATTATATTTATAACTATAAAGAAAAATAAAATATTAATTATTTAAGCCAAATGATTGTTCTTTGTGTACTTTAGAAAATTAAAATTAATTAAGAATTACATTTACAAATGAAAAATATTAATTTGAAATACTGTTATTTTGATTCGCACAGTAAGAACTTACTACATCTGTCTGTTATGTTTAGATTTATTATTCGATTTTATAATATTAATAACAGGATCCCACGACGATGGTTGTACCCAGCCATCTTCCCTATTGAAATTTGGATGTTTTTTAATTTCTATGGCTTCCCGAATCATTCTAGGGCGATATCTGTTTTCTTTCACGAGGATTTGGGGTCTATCGAAGCGAATATAATGGCTTGGGCGGTCTTGACTATGTTTCGTGAACCAAATGTCGGGAACCAAAAATCAAAATAAATCCGCGAAAAAATTCGAAAAGATAGTTTTATTTAAATGTCAAGTATTCGCGTAAATCTAAGAAAGTATTAAGTATGTTACAATGTTATTTTTGATTGTATGCAGGCAAGACCCTTCAGGAATTTCTAGTTCGAAGGGAATAATAATACTATTCATTTATTAAAATATGTAGGGTAAAGGAAAGTTTGGACGTTATTATTCATGTATCCTATATTTTAATACTACCCATTTTAATCCATTCCGAACTAAGTATATTTTTAGGATATAATTAGATTCTTTTAGGCGGTTTTTTTTAACGCGATTAAACATAATAAGAAGTTATTAAAGCAGAAAGTACTTAAAAAATCTAACGATTAACTGAAATGGACTTGAACGTCTTCGAACTTATAATAATCATTGAGAAAATGCCTTTTTACGGTACAATGAGCTTTCCTTAACCTTGTCCCTTTTTATGTCTAATGGAAAACTATAAAGTATTTTGAAACTAGCAAAGCATCCTGGCTTAGTCTGTATATTTATTTAAAATATTTTTTTAAATAACATTTTTTCCTAATAAATAATTGGTTTTTAATATATATATATGTAGGATCCGGGGATACCAATAAAAGCGTTTTAAACACACTAATTACTATTTATTGAATTAAATTATAAAACTCAATGTTCACGCGTCCGTCGTGTCGTCATTATGACACAACATCCTTCTTTTCTTTTATTCATCTTTTTCATTCCATTCCATACTTAAAATTCTAACATACTTCTCCTTTTATTCTTAAAATATCATTTCACGCATACTCATCTTGCAAATCCTACACTCGGCCATCCTGCAACAATGTCTGCCCTCAGACATATCATTACACACTTTTGTACACTATAGTAAATAAAAAAATACCAATCAACTTAAAAACTAATCTTACAATTATATAATTTATAATATAGTAAATATAAATGCAAAACTTTAAAAGTAAAAACATAAAATTAACAAAATGCCTAGTAGTAAAAATAAAAACAACCAACAAATTTACAGTAGCTCTTACACGATGTCTGTCACCTGCTTTGAACAGACCACTTTTTCTTTTTCTTAGCCGAAATTGAAATTACCTTAGGACCATCTATGTTATCGACTATGTTTTTTACATAAGGTTTGGATTTAAGTCCAATCCTGAGCTGTGTTCTTTTGTGAGCAACCAGATCGCCGATATTGTATGCGAGGATATTTTTACTTGTTTTTCTGCGGTTATTAGAAGTTCTTTTGTTGATGCTTATAACCATCATAGGCTTCCGTGAAATTATTTGTTTATTAATTTTGACTGGCATTACCTCAGTTATGACAGATATGTCACTCTCGCATTTATCTGAATTTTTCTCTTTTAAATTATTAATGGCGTAGGTTTTTGATAAAATGTCATTTCTATTGTTAAATTTTTCGTTTAATGTACTAGGGGAACATTCTGAAACTGTAATCGCACCTTCATGAGAAGCCCCGAACATAGCATATTTTGTCATTCTGTTGTCGGAGTTACCCGAACGTGTGCGATTATATACGTTTACCGCCGATCGATATTCGTTTCTATTACATGTAGAACTAATGTGACCAAATACATTGCACTTAAAGCATTTAAGCCCCTTGTCTTTATGTGGGCACTGCAAAGAAACATGACCCACCTCACCACAACTATAACACCGTATCCGTGGTATATTTTTAAATGTTCTGCTTCTTTCTACTTCTCTTGTTTTGCTACTGATTGTTTCGTAAATTCTCAACTTCTCTTTAAATTCACTATAAGTATTTACTCCGTACAACATCATTTTGTTTATTTCTTTGTCACTAATTCCATCAATTATATATTTAATTGCTACACTATCTTCCATTTTTCCTCGGTTGCCTAGTTCTTTCATCACGAACATATAATTTATGCAGCTTTCATCCCGTCGTTTCTTTCTCGCGCTCATAATCTCGTGTATCGCCTTTGCATCTAGCCGATCCGCAAATTCTTTAATTAACGCGACTTTTAGTTCATTCCAACTTTTGAATGGTCGCTCAGTCTTCAACCATAGCGCCGCCGTCCCGGTAAGCGATCTTCGGGCTACAAGTAGCTTTTGGAGCGGAGACCACTCAAAAATTTCTGCGTTCGTCTCCACATCGTCAATCCATTTTTCAATGGCGTACGTCTCATCTTGACCATTAAAATTTGGTACTAATTCTGCCGTCATTAGTAGCATATGTGGTGATATTGATAGATACCTCGTTTCATTAACCTCATCTGTCTCCATTTCATTTCTTTCGCGTCTTTGTCTTGACATCGTCGTCTTACGATATATCAAGAAAATTTTGATAATGACGTCGCGTGTCAAACACTATATTTTCCAATAAATAGGAGAGTTTTTTTGATCCCGGACGAGCCCCCAATTTGTAGGATCCGGGGATACCAATAAAAGCGTTTTAAACACACTAATTACTATTTATTGAATTAAATTATAAAACTCAATGTTCACGCGTCCGTCGTGTCGTCATTATGACACAACATCCTTCTTTTCTTTTATTCATCTTTTTCATTCCATTCCATACTCATCTTGCAAATCCTACATATATATATATATATATATATATATATATATATATATATATATATAATGATCATAGTCTTTTAAGCGTATTTTTTCAAGGATCTCAAATTTATGTTGTGAGTAATACAACTTTTCATAGAAAGCTTTTGTCTTCTTTATACTTGAAAAGTAGCCAATATTCTAGGATATCCCCGTACTAAATTTTATAAAAATATATTAACCTTAATAATATATTAATTTTATAAAAATATATTAAAGTGAAAATCAAACAATTACTTTCTTATCTATATAGATAAATAAAATTGAAGTGTCTGTTTGTAATGTCAAAATAACAGCTTTATACTAAATGCATATGGAATTATATACGGTACATAAAAGAAAAACACATTTTTTTTAATTTTTGTCTGTCTTTTTTTTATTATTATTCTTGTCTGTCTGTCTGTTTGTTCCGGCTAATCTCTGAAACGGCTGGATCAATTTTAACTTTTTCTCTGGCAGATAGCTGATATTATAAAGAGTAACTTAGGCTACTTCTATTTTAGAAAAAGAATTAGAGTTTAGCTCAAAGAAATTAAAACGTATCTAGGGACGCACCCGAATGAAGCGAGGGTAAGTCGCTAGTTTATAACATACGAGTACGTCTATAATGTACATATATCTCTCACATCTCATTTCTGTTATACAAGTAAATTGTGCCTGTAATATATCAAATTAGCTCAACCTTCTGTAATTTAAATAACTAAAATTTTGTTGAAATACTCATCGTAAATTAAATATTTAAGAATAGATTGCTTCAAACTTGAAAAGCTAAGAAAATTAACATCGTCTGTTAACAAATTTCGAGTTAAACATGCTTGTACTTAATTACTTAAAGTGCTTTAGGTATGAAGAAATCATTTGTTATAATAATTCTTCAATACAATTGTACATCATAAGTTAAACTTTTTATTTGATATTATCTCCCTATTCTTCTTCTTCTATCCCATCACTATATAGTATAAAACAAAGTCGCTTCTCGCTATCTGTCCCTATGTATGCTTAGATCTTTAAAACTACGCAACGGATTTTGATGCGTTTTTTTTAATAGATAGAATGATTCAAGAGAAAGGTTTATATATTGTATAATACATGCATATTATGGTACAGAAAAGCCGAAAAATTCCAAGATTTGTATTTCATACTAACCGTTAAAACGTACCTAGGGATGAACCCGAGCGAAGCGAGGGTGAGTCGCTAGTTAATATTATATATACGAAAGTTAGGGTGGATGGATGTTTGACGCTGTGATGATGACGCCAGAACGGCTGAACGGATCTGGATAAAATTTGGTACAGAGATAGATTATAATAATCTAAAATAGCACATAGGTTACTTTTATTGTATGGTTCCTGTGAGATAGATTTGTTCTTGTTTTTCATTAGGAATGATTAGACGTCGGTAAGGACGGTAGATTCCCCACGAACTGATTACAATGATATTAAAATTTAAATTTAAAATATAAAATTGACGACTCAAAAGTGCTTGTAAAAGTCTATTTGAATAAAGTATATTTAATTAGGATGAACCCGAGCGAAACGAGGGTGAGTCGCTAGTAATAAATAATACTAAAAATCTAGGACGATATTTAACGTTTTAATGTATTGCTCTTACCAACAATTTATTTTTATTTTATACTATCTCCATTACGAATTCTACTCAAATCATTAAGCAGTTACAGCGTAAAGGAGTAACAAATACACGCATTCACAATCTTAGTGTGACATATACGAGGATAAAAACAGAATTCTAATAAAGCTTCATGGCGCTTTATTACTTTAATACTATGCATTCTTATATATTGCGAGAATTATGGCAGAGTCACGACCATAAGCTTATAAGTATAATGTATACATAAAAGTAATATCAAGTAAGCTTAACAAACAAAAACATAGGCAAAATGTTTTTTTTTTTCCCCCAAAACATTTTATCATAACATAAACAAATCTATTTGTTGTGAAAGACCTTTTTACCATAAAACAGTTTTTGCCCACGGCTTTTTCGCTAAGCGAGAGGGGCGGAGATTAATTGTAGCCTATGTCCTTCTTTATATGGCCACCATACATATGTTTCTGTTCTTTTCTTTCATAAAAATCTTAAACATATACTTTTGCATTAACATTAATAATATTATTTTTATTATGGACAAGCGGGCTCGGGTTCGTCCCTAGTTACGTTTTAACGTTTAGTATAGGTTTCTCAGAGATGAGATATTTTCCCGCAGCAAAAAGTATCCTAAATGTTGACCCGCATAACCAGCTATCATCGCTGGTTTTCTCAGGATGCGTTCCCAGAGAGACAGACACACAAAAATTCTGAAAACAATACATTCGACCTCTGTTTCGATAATAATTACTATTTCAATAAGATTTTCCAAAAAATATTTAATGTACCTACAGATTCGACTCATAATTTTATTATATCTATAGATTAAGAGTATCTGCGCTAGACAATGACACTTGCCTGGCTTAAAAACTTTACTTTTTAGAGTCTGTGACTTTTTGCTTAAACAAAATGTCACATCTATCTAAATTTTAAAGACCTATCCAGAGATACTCCACACATTTATTTGGACTTAAAATGTTTTTAGTCTTAGTGCCACTTCTATTTTTTTATTATTTTTAGAAAACAATTACAGATTTCTACATGAAAATATGTAGCTCCAATAGTCTTGGAGTAAAATTGTTATGACATACGGACAAATGAACAGACGGACCGCGGACTTGGCAAAATTATAAAATTTCCGTTGTAGCCTTTTGGTTTCAGAACCGTAAAGATAATACACAAAAAAACACTTGGACAAAAAGGCTAATTTTCGCACACTAATCCTGACTCAAGGATGGGATTTTAAAATTCAAAGCAAACCGCTATTACAGTTTAAATGGAAAATAATATTTTTCTGTCCACATTTATATCAACGGGAATTTTAAAATATACATTTACGCTTCAATACCTTTTTTTAGCTCCATCCTGTTACCCCATAAAGCACATTACATAATTTTTACGAAAAAATAAATGAAACGAAGATTGATGAGCTAGAGCCAGGGTAGCTACTCGTAGCTATTCAAACAATATAGATCACTTGATAAGCTATAAATTTGTTAAAAACAACTTATTAAAATTAATCCCAGGTTTTAGCCTAGCTTTTTTAATATAACAATTCGCAGTGGTCAAATTTTGAGGAAAATTTATTACATGAATAAAATTTACCTATCTATATAAAAAATACTTTTTATTGATACCATTAAAGCCCTTGGATAGCTACTAAAAAAGTAATAGAATATCAGTTGGCAAACAAAGCACGAAAAAGAAACTGAACTATTTTGATTATTTATACATAGATAAATTATATAGATACTAGCGGTTCAACGTCGCTTCACTCGGGTTCGCCTCTAAACAAACAAAAACAAATCTATTCCACGGGAACCGTACATTTTCCTGGGATAAAAAGTAGCGTGTTTGCTATTCTGGTGTATGAACTATATTATTGTAAAGTTTCATTAAAATCCAATCAGTAGTTTTTGTGTACTAAGCTGTATAATTTACTATAATTTTTTAACTATCCCACAGGAACTCTTTAATTTTCCAGGATTAAAAGTATCTAAAATGTTGTCCGGGGATATAAGGTACCAGCATACAAAATTTCATTTAAATCTGTCCAACAGTTTCGGAGATTAGCCCGTACAAACAGACAAATAGACAAACAGACAGAGAAACAAAAATTTTGAAAAAATCAGGATTTGTTCTATTTCTCTTCTTACATCCCCCTAACTCGGTTTTTAGCATTTTTTTCTATATACAGACATTCGACCTCTACAGTTTTACTATATATAGATGACTTCTAATTACTTCTGAAGTAGATCAGTAGTACTAGTAGATCATAGTGAAGGAATTCGATTTCAAATGACCACCAAAGTTGTCTTCCCAGGTGATTAAAGTAGTTTCATCAAACTTATAGACTCGGCAAATACTCATCGAACGGAACTTGAATAAGTTTGCCAAAGTAGACAAGTTACATTGTAATTGCTTTTACTTTGGTTAGTTACTAAAATAATCCTTTGAAATCTCTACTAAAAGATGGATTTACATTAATTCCATCTGTCATTTATACTAATCTATATAAATATTATAAAGAGGCAGAGTTTGTTTGTTTGTTTGTCTGAATGCGCTAATCTCAGGAACTACTAATCTGATTTGAAGAATTCTTTTTGCATTAGATAGCCTGTTTATTGAGGAAGGCTATAGGCTATCATCATGCTACTATCCAAGAGAGCGGAGCAGTAATCATAAACTCATATCTGTCTATATAAAAGATTAGTTAAATTAGTATAATAAAATATTTATTAATATAATAAATTGCTATCTAATAAAGTATGATTTTTGTATATAATTTTTAGTTAAATATTTGGATAGAATAGCTCAGATTTTATAATTTTCTATCAAAACTTGTTATGAACGATGAAAATGAATTTTGCCTTTGAAATATACATATTATGTATATGTGTATTTATATATAAATAATAAATACATATTTATGTATATTTATTTAATTTTTATACATGTATGTCAGGAGTTAAATAGTACCCCCCCCCCCCCCCAACGTACGTTCACCTTGTCGTGGTGGGGGGCTCAGTAGCGTCCGGCAATTCAGCCGGGCACGAAGCCAAGAAACGCACAGAGAGGTGGCCCACTTCGGTGGACGGTGTACCATACGGGTTGCTCCTGGTACTTCTCTGTTAGCAGAGTGGACTGTAGAGTAAACCCGTGGTTGTTGTGGTCTGCTTCGGCAGACTGCCGTCGGGGCATCGTAAGTTGAGTACGTAAGCGATTAAGACGGGGAAGGTTTTGTTGTGTTTTAGTAGGTAGTACTTACTGGCTTTTCTAGCCGGTGTATCCCACATGACCACCTGTATGTTTACAGGTGGTATGCGTAGATGCATTTCCCTACATTAAAAAAAAAGGAGTTGAATAGTAGGAAGAATTCAAAGAGCGGACTGAAGTACAAGTTCATTCATTCATAAAGTAAATAAAGGTACGCCTCAACGAAGTACGCCAGTATTTTGCTTTAGATATTTGTTGTGAAAGAAGAGGTTGCAAAAAGTCCGCGTATAATATGATACTAATGATGTTTTTTTCCCCCCTATAATATGGCGTGCAATAAAAACTATTTGTATTTATGCAGTTTGCAGATAATTAAAGCATTGAATTTTACCACCACCTTTCACCACCTTTTACCACCTTTCACCACTTTCTCCATATGTATTTCATAAGAACAATAAATTTGCATGAGCTATATGGCTTCTTTTAAATTAACTTTTTGGCTGGACGACATAAGTTAGGTCTACACGATGCTGACTTTCTTAAACCTCTATAGATTTTTTTGTGCAATGAGCAGTACAGATAAAATATGTTAATATGTAAAAAACATAAAAGAAGCCTGCATTTAACGTATATATATTAGTGTATTAAACTAACACGCTGTAATAGTAATAAATGTTACATGCTATAGAAAAAATGTTTTTCTCTTTGTAACAATATTTAGGGCAAAACTATGTGTATGTATTTATTGTCGTAGTTTTAACTGTAGGTTAACAAAAATGAATGGAAATCTGAAAATTTTCAAAATTTTTTGTAATGTAAAGTCACATGTGTACGTATCCTGCGTGTGTTTTACTTAGACTTTAATGCCTTTACAGATATCGATCGGTATACAAAAGTCTTTATCGTGTAGACTCATGATTAGTCTATAGATAGCAAATATCTGTGATATATTATATAACTTATGAGTCATAAGAATACATATTAAGATTATGTAAATTAATAAATCTAAACATTTTTATTTAATACTACTTATTCGTCAATTCTTCTTCATATTAAAAATATAATAAAATATATTCCAAGAAACTTTTAAGATAAATATAATAATATTGTTTGTAGTCTTTGTGTACGTCAAATTTTGTGGCTTTTAATCTCACAGCTATGAATATAATCAAATATTTTGTCTAAGCCTATTTCATAATATGAAGACATATGTATTTTTGGTCACATTCTTCAAAATATTAATATATTCGGAATGATATTTCACTATCGTTTATTGAATAATAAGAAAAATAAATATAGAAAAAAGTAAAAAAGATGATTTCGTGACAAAAATTTTGAAAAGTAAGACAATATATTATTAAAACAATATCAATACTCACCAAAGATTGTAGTTTCTTTTAAATTCAGCCAAAACTGTGAGATTTTTACTTACTTTATATCGTCGATTAATACAAAATATACAAGTTTTAAAGTATACTCACTGTCGCATAACATCGATGATGAAGTATGCTAAATCCTTGAATCCCAGTGGACCAACTCGTATCATCATGTAGAATTCATCCTGACATGTCTTCTTCGGTTTCACAAAGTCAAAGGAAAAGCCGCCTGTAGTAACTAAAGGTGTGCCAGTGTTGCGTAGAAATTTCGATATCCTTGCAACGGATGCTGTAAAGGAAATTTTCCTTTAATATATTTGCGAATAGCTAATATTATGTGTTGAAGTTCTATATTCATATAAAAGAAAACATCTGTGTGTACTTATGTACGCACGTAAGAAGTTATACTTCTTTGGCTAAAAATAGCTAAAGATTTCATCCCGTAGGTATGTCACAACTCTCTGTTTGTAAAAGGAACAATAAATTAATAAAATAACTAAGTAAGGCATATTACAATCATATATTTATAGAACATTATATATTTAAGGAAAGAATATAATATTATATATCGTTTGTCAGACAATAAAAACGGTTACCATGGCAACAAACAGTTATCAGCTAGCTTCATCATGTCGGGTTTTGGGCTGTCGGTGTGCGCGGGCATCGTAAAAATTTTGCCCTCATATTTTTTCCAAACATCCCAAAAGAAGTATAACTTCAATAATAAGAAACCTTTGCAATATGCACAAATAGTAGTATTATTTGAGTATATTTTTTTGGAAACAAACTGTATAATAACACTTAAAACACTACTAGGTACGTTTTCATGGTTAATATAGAATAAGTTATATACCTATATGTACATACATAGGTATAGAAAAGTAAGTACCTACTTTAAACATTTAAAAATATTTACATGAGAAATGATTCCCTATACAAACTTTCATCGCCCTTTTCACCTCCTTAAGGGATGATTTCCGGGATAAAAACTATTCTATTTCCTTCCCAGGGTCTCAAACTATCTTCATACCAAATATCATCTAAATCGGTTTAGTAGATTAAGCGCGAAAAGATAACAGATAGACAGACAGAGTAATTTCGCATTTATAATATTAGTATGGATTACAAAATAATACTTTATAATTGACAGAACAATAAAATCCAAAACAACATATTACAAGATTAGAGATAAATTACTGGCTTTATGACATACCAATATTTATAATTTAAATCTCAAATAAATATTGAAAGTACAAAAATATCCAAAAAACGCAACTAACTCATTTAATTTATTTCTATTAGCGAAAGTTTTGATGGTTGTTTGTTACTCAATTACGCCAGAACGGCTGAACGGATATGGATAAAATTTAGCATAGAGATAGAGTATATAGTCTGGAATAGCACATAGAATTATCCCGGAAAAATGTACAGTTCCCGTGGGATAGATTTGTTTTTGCGAGCGAGGGTGAGTCGCTAGTATGAAATAATTTACTTTAATAAAAATAAATTACTAGATGCGCAAACAATGTTAAATTTCTAAGCTTAAAACTTTCCACATTTCAGTATAACTGGCATTAGTTTGTACGAGTGTTAGATAGTAAAATGTACGTGCATTAGTTTAAGGGTTTAGCTCAATAAATCTTTATGAAGAAAATAGAGAATAGAATAAATGCTGTACTTATTTTAGACTGGATTTTTATCTATATTAACATATAAAGGTATCAACGCACAGGCCAAACCCTTAAGGCTAGAAAATTGAAATTTCGCACACGTATACCTCATATGACGAAGGCATCCACTAAAGAAGGATTTTTCAAAATTCAATCTTCAAGGGGGTGAAATAGGGGATAAAAGTTTGTATGAAACTTTTTGAATAGGACATATTTGCATGAAATTTCGTATTTTTCGCAGTTTGATCGCGAGCGAAGCCGCGAGTTTTGCTAGTTTTATATATAGTACTTTTATTGAAGTAAAACATTAATGGATAAAGCTAAAATTATGTTTTTTGTTATGTTAAACTATCAGTTTAATTTGAAAATTTATATTTTGTAGCATATTCATTGAACCTACGACCCTGAAGAACTGAGCAATAATAAAAACAACATAGCCACAGTTTTATTTTACCAATTAATTGAAACTTAAGCATGTAAATATTTCAAACGATTAATTATTATCAAAAATACGCTAATATCCGTCCAGTTATTATTACAATATGATTTGTCATTACATTATTAAGTTATTCTCCAAACTTATATTTAGAAAGAATATAATAAACAAATAACTTAATATTATTGTATGAATGGATGCAATATATATTTTAATAAAATTTCGTCGAACAAAATTTTTAAAAGATTTTAAATTTAAAACAGAAAAGCAATATAAATTCAATTAACTTTTGGACGTTTTTATAATCATCATCGTGCCTAACGACGTACCCACATCGATGTGTATGCGAATACACTGCCATACTAAAAAATATTTATTCTACGCTCACGTGTTGTGATTTTATGATGGAATCTATTGCTTGTAGAAAACCAATTTCCTGAAAAAAGAGAGCAAATTCACTCTATAGGACTTCTTATTGTCTCGAATTTCCCCATTTTCCGTTGTAAGCTCGTAAGAGTTAAGGTAACACGTGCTTTACATAAAAATACAAGCGACTTACTCTCGCCGCAGGTGTTTTTATATTAAAATACAAACAACGCCACCTTATGGCAAATTTTGATACTAACAGTAGCCTATCTGTCATTGCATTTTGAAGTAGTATCAAAGAACACACGTACGTACATACAAGCTTTCGCATTTATAATATGTAATAGTTCTTGTATAGAAGTAGTTTTCATTAAAATGAATGTTTCGTTTATATCTAGGGTTCTAATTCAAAAATATGAAAAATTCAATCAAAAAAACTTTTACGGTACAAAAGCTCGATCTATAAAGCTAGGGCAGATACGTGTGCGGATAACATAAGCTTAGTAATAACGTTCGAAAATCAAATCTTTTTTCCATATGTATAAGGAACCCTAAAAGTGACATAAAGTACTGCTGTACTACCCAAAATGCCACTGAGTGCTATGCACAATATTCATCCTCATTATTGTCATTAGTATAAAAAGCTATAATGGGTAACCGGACACTGTGTAGTCAGTGTTATAAAAGCGGCGTTGATTGCAATGTAAACGCAATTACTTGAAAAGCCTCTGCGCTATCCTATCCAAAAAAATTACTCTCTAATTAAATTTTGATAACACAACATTCACATACAGTCTTACAGATAATATAGGTATTTTAATAGAACACATGTACTTTTAAATTAAATATGAAAAAAATATAGTGAATAACTGTTTTTTTTTTTAATTAATATACAGTATTTATAAAAAAAAATAGTTTTTGCCCGAGGCTTCGCTCTGGTAAGCCTGGCGGGATTCAAAGGTAGCCTATGCTCGATCCCAGGATACAAAATTACTAAGCTTTTTAGCTACCCAAAAGACTTCCACTGTTGGATAGAGGCCATCACTAAATATTCCCAACTTAACCAGCCTTTAACCAGGTTATCGGCTTTTTAAAGACCTACTCACGCTTAGCTAATTAAAATTGAATACTCATCTAGGACATTCTAAGTGTGAATTTAAGGTGTAATCGTAAATATAATGTCATTTTAAGCTATTTCAGCAAAAGCCAATGTCACTGAGATCAGCTTTGCACACATGCTTGGCCTCAGTGAGATACACATTCTGATCCCTGTCAATCAAGTCACTCTCATACTCCAATGGAATGACAATTCGATACGACCGGTTAGAGGTTATGAGCAAGACCAATGCTTTACATGCTTTCCGAGGCATGGGGTAATACGCATAAGGGTCGATCTACACTATAGTGTCCATTACATTTCTTTTATGATATTGGTATGGTAAAGTGTTTTTGTACATGAAACGTTTCTGGGCTGTAATTCGATCGGAACTTCGCTCTTCCTGATAGTGTGAATGCACCCATCGTTTCTGTGTTAAAATGCTTTACCAAACCGATATTACATCGAGAACGAACTGTGATCGGCATTATAGTGTGAATCGGTCCTAAACGTTTACAATTACTACTCACGTTCTTCTCTAATCAATTTGATTTGATCCTAACGCTACTTTGCGCCGTTCGAAGGATGGACTGATAATATTCGAAGATATTTGACTAGACTACAGTTTTTTTTTATATACGCTTGCTCCCATTTCTACTGCACCTAAAGTATGGATATAGGAAATACCATTTGTGGTTAGTTTGTAAGTGATAATCAATTTTTGTAATACATTTGCTTAGTGAGTTAGTAATATAAACAATAGATATAAACTCATTTACTCCTTACAACATTTACTCCTTTTCTTTTTCTTTTTTTATTTTGTTCTCCTCACGATTTTTTTTGTTTATTTAATTAGAAGATTGATTTTGTTGGTGTACTCACTTTTGTCTAATATGTGTAGCATTATTTTTTTGTTATTTACGACGCTTGTGAGGCGGGCGCTAATAACTGTGATACAGTTTTACACTAATGCAGTTATTATCGTTTAGTTGTTTTGGTTATGCATGTACTGTTTTAAATGAATAAATAAATCAAATAAATCAAATAGGTCTTTACCTGTATAGTAAATAAAGTGTTGCAAAATATGCCTTTGAAAAAAAATAATAAAAAAAGCAGTCATGAGGACTGCCTACAGAAGTGAAAACTTAAGAGTATAAAGAAACAGTTGTTATTTTTGGATATTCAAATTAATTGTTTGATCTCAAATTATATATGGTTTTGACATCTATCGGCACACTGAGTGTTAGCGTTAACACGTCACGTGACCATGTCGATGACGACTTACATGAATTTACTCCCAATTCACACCTGCCTATAGTTTTCACTTCAAAAAATCAATTTATCATTTTGAAAATCGTAATAAAGCTTTTTTATTATTCCTGCAGATAGTACATACGAGTATAATACTCGTTAATGGGATCAGATGGTTGTATTTAGGTAAAGGTTAGCTACAGGGAAGACTTTTAGGTAATCACTTAGAATACAATACATTTCCGTTTTATTGCTTTGTATAGGCACACCCTTGTATTTAACGGGCATTTACGATGTATATCACACACACATATATATATATATATATATATATATATATATACACATAAATAATTTCATATAACTTCTATCACATGACGTTATTTTCTTTAAATGCTCGATAAGTTTTATCTAATGAACTAGCATTGCCCGCGGCTCCGCCCGCGTTCAGATGATCAAAACCAAATTCTTAGGCTTTACACATTAGTATACTCTTACATATACCACTTTCATTGCGCACCGCAAGATTGGTACATAATGGCAGTGATTGACAATGCTACAAAGGTTCCTCCGTTAATCTCATATTTGATTTAGTAGTTTTTGTTTTAGCAATAACATTTATGTACATATGTCTATACTTTTGTTTTGTTTGTTTATTTAGTTTCGGGCGATAAACTCTCAAACTACGGAATTAATTTTAATCATTTTTTACTAATAGACAGCTATTGATTAATTTAAGATTTAGCTGATTATTTAAATTACATAATGAAAACTTTTCTTAATGTTAATCTGTCGCGCAACAGGTATGGGTTAGCGCTAGTTAGTAATATTATCTAAAACGAATTTCAAAAGAAAGTGTAATAAGTAAATAATTGTAAGCAAATACTTTTTATTATTTCATATGGCTCGGCAATTATGAATAAAGTCGTAAGCATTTTATTGTTTCCTTTAAGCCTTTACCTTCCAAGAAATAGTGTCAAAAAAAACTGAAAAAGTTCCTAAAACACTTTTTCATAGTTTTTGAGACATGAAATATTTTTAGTTACCCGCTTTGTTAGTTTAACAGCCATAAACTTGTTTCCCATAAAATGTTATAAAATAATATGAATAGAGTTTTTTTACGGTGGATAAAATGAGTCGATATTGTGGAAACGTAAATATTATTTGTATTTATTTTAGTGTTAACCTAACAAAACACGTAAGTAAGAAAAACAACAGCATTTTGCTATACGAAACCTATAATGCGCGAGTTGGATTTGCATTTGTCCATTTTTTACATTAAAAAATTAAAAAGTATTAACATTATTTACTAAACAATAAAAATTTACAAATATTTTAATTTGTAAATTGTTTCTGCTAACAAAATATTATTAATATGTTACTAATTTATAAAGCCAAAAAAATTGTATTATTGAAAATTTGAACACAGGCGGGGCCGCGGGTAATTTAGTAGTAATTCTAATAAAATCATAGAAAGGTTATGTCTGTACATTATTTTTTTTGGATTAAAACTACATATTTTAAAAACACATGGCGACATCTATTGTCAAATATCTAAATAACACATAAATAAATTTTCATTAAAATAAATATTTTAATGAATAAAATAGCGCTATTGATATTTCCTTTAAGATAAGCTTTTTTTAATAGTTTTAACATACATAATTAAGTTACCTTGCTTAAATGTTAATAGTAGGTATCATCGTGCTTTTATTTTAACCAATTTTTGTATTTTTTCCCAAAAATAAGATATTTTCCTGCGGTAAAAAGTATTCTATCTGTTGACCTGGATAACCAGCTATCATCATACCAAATTTCATCAAAATCCCTCCAGTGATTTTTCTGTGATGCGGTCACATACAGACAGACAGACAAAAATTCTAAAAACTATAGATTCGGCCTCTATATCGCTAATAATGTATATTTCAGTAAGATTTTCCGAAAAATATTGAATTTACGGATTCGGCTTAGTTACAATTTTATTATACGTACAGTTACTAATTTATAAAGCCAAAAAGTTTGCTTTACTGATAATTTGAACACGGGCGGGGCCGCGGGTAATTTAGTAGTAATTCTAATAAAATCGTGGAAAGGTCATATCTGTACATTCATTTTTTTGGAATTAAAACTACGTACTTTAAAGACTCATGGCGACATCTATTGTCGAGTATCTAAATAACACATAAATGTATATTAATTAAAATAACTATTTTAATGGATAAAATAGCGCTATTGATAGTTTGATTTTCAAGATAAGCTATTTTTAATAGTTTTTACCATATTTAGTAAGTTTCTTGCCAAACTGTTTACAGATAGTATCATCGTGATTTTGTTCCAACCGGTTTTTATACTTATTCTCAGAAATAAGATATTTTCCCGCGGTAAAAAGTATCCTATATGTTGACCCGGATAACCAGCTATCATCATACCAAATTTCATCCAAATCCCTCCAGTAGTTTTTCTGTGATGCGGTAACAGACAGACAGACAGACAGACAGACAGACAGACAGACAGACAAAAATTCTAAAAACTATAGATTCGGCCTCTGCATCGATAATAATGTCTATTTCAATAAGATTTTCCAAAAAATATTTAATGTACAGATTCGGCTTAGTTAGAATTTTATAATATGTATAGATGACCTTTATCTAATAATCATAGTTTTCAAATCTGAAAAACAAGCTTTTGACCAGCAGTAACGTATAGGTCTCGTCAAAACTAATCAAATGAGCTTAAACTCTAGATTATTGCTAGTAGCGATTGAGGAGTTCATCATAAGACTTGATATCAACTTATTTTTTATTTTTATTTTTTACTAATATATAAAATTGTTGAGTTAATTTGTTTGAACACGCAAATCGCTGGAACGGCCGGAGTTAGATTTCGATTGAATTTAATGCAAATCTTTGCGAATCTTCACGAAGATTATAGGTTATCATTATAGAAAAATAAATTACGCAAACAAATCCGCCCGACCCAAGACTCGAACCTAGAACCAGGAGTCAAATTTATGAATTTTTTTTTTAATTTTATATATAGCCGGTTTATTGATCGAGGTTCTAAGTTATCCAATACCATGTTACCTTTAATAAAGGTATACGGTAATAAATTATGTTTTTATGAATCTAGCTCAGGTGCGTCCCTCAGTTGGTATCTTTTGTGTTTATAATATTACATACAGGTATCACCACCTTTTGGCAAATTTTATTATTACCCTAATGGTAGCTTATGTGTTACTCCGGGTCAAAGTTCATCTTTGTAGTCGTATTTTATTATTTTATTCCAAATCCACTTAGCTATTTCAGCGTAAATGAATAAAGTTTAGTATTTATGATATTAATGCTAAGAGATTTTTATATTTAAAATTTCTAGCTCCAATTAAATATTAGATATTGTGGTCATGTTTCAAGTGAGAAATCTATACATATTTTTTCGATAATCTTATTAAAATAGTCGTCATTATCGATACGGAGACCGAATCCATAGTTTTTAGAATTTTTGTCTGTCTGTCTGTGACCGCATCACAGAAATACCACTGGAGGGATTTTGATGAAATTTAGTATGATGATAGGTGGTTATCCTGGTCTATATACCTATAGGATACTTTTTACTGCGAGAAAATATCTCATCTCTGAGAAATCTATACTAAACGTAAATAAATGATTAAGCCTCAGTTGAAATTGGCAATAGATGCCAAATAAAGGTTCATTGCTTATCTACATTTTTTTTCAGATACAATTTTAATTTTAACAAAAAAAACACATAAAATCTCACAATATTTGGTTATAGGGCCTCGACACGCAAATCAAACTCGTACGTATCGAATAATAGTTTCATTTTATATTGAAAGCTTGAAACTACGTCATAATATTATAATTCACGTCACTTATATCATAATTTACTAATATATTTTTTTTTCAAATATAGCTTTTGAAATGGCCAATAAAATATTAGTAATACATAAGTTGAAATGTTTGTGTATTTTGATTACTTACACGTCTTAAAGTCTGAAACAATCAGTCTGATTTTAAAAATATTTTTATTTTAGAGTCTGGAGGTCTGGAAGTTGTAGAATTTCTGGCATCTTCCTACAAGCCTTAAAAGTGGTAACTTACGCGGTCGGAGCCACGGGCATGTTGGTTGTATATAAAACTATAATGGAATTCCACCCCCGAGTGGGCTCGAACCACCAACCTTTCGGTTAACAGCCGAACGCTAGCCGATTGCGCCACGGAGACTCTTAATCCTAAAAACTAAAACATTTTGAAGATATTATATAGTTTATCGTAAAGATAATATACACTTGTATACTTATATAATAAAGTTACAGTGTCTGTTTGTTTTTTTTATATTTTGAACGCGCTAGTCTCGGGAACAGCCGGAGTCAGATTTGGGTTGCATTTAATAGCATAATTCTCAGGGAAGATTCTAGACTATCTCACATCACGCTAAGGCTCTTGAGGATCAAAATACTCATACAAAAATAGACTAAGCGAGCGGATCCGCCCAAACCGGAACAAGAACTCGGGACCTCCTCATCTGCAGCTATACATGCCCGCCACTAAACCACTGAAGTATACGTAGGAGTTGAATATGTGGAGACTCCTCAACAGTTACAAAAACCAATACTACCCACTAAAACACAACGGATATATGCCTAACTTATAAGCCTAACCTAAAAAATACATAAGTAAGTCAATACTACACTATAATAATATATGTAGTTGTAAAAGTGACAAGGAATCTTCTTTGTGAAAAGCACTTGTTCAATAATTTTAATCTCTGTGAAGGAAAAAATTCTTACATCTTTCCTTTAACTTGTTATGATTCTGGCATCAAATTTATGACTATATTATTATATTATGGTGTTTGTTCGAATCATTTATCATGTCTACGCCAATATTGATTTACGTGAACATTTGTGCTTACGAAATTGGAGATGCGAATATTCTGTAATATCTCGTACGGTATAAACATTCATTAATAATATTTCAACGTATCAAAACGCTATATCCTGTTTTAAATGTAAACTGAGTGCCGAATCTGAATTACGACTTTATACTAAATCCGATATAATATCTTCGACACGTTCAAATTTTGAAATAAGAAATGTTTTTAGCAATTTATCTGTCGACTATCCTGGAAGACTTTATTTTTTGAAACCTTTCTGATTTTCAAATTAAAAAACTTAAAAAGTTAAACGAAATGAATCGACAGATAAACTTTATTTCGTACTTTTTTTTGGTTTTATTTTGTTTTTGTTTCTGACATTGTTGTTTACATTTCAAAAGCACTTGTAATAAGTGTAATTGAATAAAGTTTATTTCATTCATTCGTTCATTCATTTCATTCATTTATCAATAAAACAATGGTGACTCTAGTTGAATTTCGACCACTTGGCTAATACTGGCAAAAGTTATTATAACTGCCTCGTTGGTCTAATTAATGGAACGTCAAGCTGCAGATTCATAAATCTCGGGTTTGACTCCTCGGGCATAGCAAAGAAATTCTTAGTAGCGGTCTGGTTTCGGAAAGTTTTCAGCGTTTCACTCTCGTGCCTCGGAAAGCACGTAAAATCGCTTCTGTCCAAAAATATCGTTCCATCGCACTTTGAAAATGAAACACTTGCATTTGCAAGCGCGTATGCACGCACTTATGATTTATAATATATCCCGCGCTTTAGCTAAACAGTGACAGTCGCGGCTGAATTTAGTAAATTTCATAATGAACGCTTACATACATACTTAGTCTAATTAAAGAATATTATACTTGAAAAGAAATAAACTTAATTGTACCTTAAAACTTTTTATAACAACTATTAAAACTATAAAATAGATTAAAATTATTATTTTGAACACGATCTTTCTTATAAAGTACCTATATCTAATAAGTGGGTGACCTAAATCCGTTGCTCCTAAAACGTGTTATGTTACGTTATTAAGAAATTGGGACTAGGATTACCATAATCTTTAAGAAGGTAAACATTACTTATATATCTGCGAGCGAAGCGAAGGTAAGTCGCCAGTCTACAATATAAATAATCATGCTTAGCCACTGTAAAATTATTATCATATTGTAGGAGGACACTAATAAAACTTTACGATACTCGTTGCATATACTCATATATTCAGTACTTTTATAATCGTCAGTACGTCTGTCCGTGTGGAAGCTACCACCGGCTCGGAAAGCAGTTCTGCTGAGAAGAGCCGGCAAGAAACTCAACAGTTGCTCTTTTAAAATAATGAGTTACATAATTTATAATAATAATTTTTAGTAGTACAATCATTCCATGACTAGTCACTACAGGGTGGTACCGACATGTCTGCCAAAAAGCGCGGGAAGCAAATTAATATCCGCGCCCTTTTTTATTTTTTTAAAATACATTCCTATTGGCCAAGGTCACATAACAAAATGCCTTAAACATAAATCAATACAAATTAATCAAATATAATATTATTTTCCATTAAAACGCTCATATATATAAATGCAACCTTACAATATTAATAGGTTATTATAATAATATCTAATTACTATAATAAGCTAATAATATGATAAAAACGCATGTTATGGTATTCCAAAATAAAACGAAAGCCAAAATAAGTTCTTAAAATTTTTCTTGACTCAGGTAAGTAGAAATTTTCTTATTTAATAGTCAATTTAAAAATTAATAATTTATAAAAATATAGAATTTCTGGTTTAAAAAAAGTAGGTACGTGTGTATACGTGGTAGAAATGAAACTTCATAAAAGTAACCTACGAGAGAATGAGATGAATATAGAGTATCAGGAGTAGGATAATTATAAGGTTTATTTTTTATAATATTTTTACCAAGTTTATAAGTTATTTTACATTTCATTTGACATAAATAAACAATAACAACGGTTACCATGGCAACATGGCAATGTATTCTATCTCATTCTCTCGCCGGCTTAATCCTATATATTTATGCGTTTGTCTCTTTTTAATGTCGCATTTCCGTTTCATTATAAAATATTTCATCCGTTTATCATTTAATATTTATCTTAATGGTATTCAATTTTTTTAATATCAATGCTTTCACGATAACACAATTTGATGATGAACGTACCTTAAATAACTTAAATATCTTAAGTTCCAGTTTTATTTTACGCACTTTTCGTAATTAAAATAAAAAATGAAAATATAATTTTCGTATATCATACCTAAGGGTCCAAGATATACCTACATATGTATGTCCATTTCTAATTGTGAGTTTGGAGTAATACTAAGCCTTATTGGCGAACTTATTTGACTTAATTTTAAAGGCAATAAAAATTGGTTTTCCCGTGCTTGTTTATAATCCAATCAATTAAATTAAAATAAAACTTTCCTATCAATTGCAAATATTCGTGGGAAAAAAATTATAAGTATGCGTTATTGTTATTGCATTAAAATACTATTGAAGAAAATTATTAATATGAACACTTTCAAAGTGTGTAGCACAGCCTTAATACTTTACCTTTTTTAATTTATATACTCCACAGTGACATCGAAATCTAAACCATCATCGTAACCCATTTGTACTGAGATAAGAAATGTTAAGCTTCTAAAAATTAGTAGTGTCATAGAAATAGAAACAAAATAACACATAATATTTGAGTACCGTACTTAGAATACAATATCGTATTATCCATATTCTAGTAACATCATCTTTAGTGGTTACTAATCTTGTGGACGTTATCAGGGCTCAAATAATAAAGTTTTCAATGCTTAATACAATTTAATGAGGGAAACCACAATGTTATAAACTTGAAACGATAATTCTAATAGTTTAATTGAGCAGGGGGTTCTCAACACCGATTATCTGACTTCCAACTACTATATCATAACTCTCCAATGATCCGCCATGATCAAACAACGTTACAACTTAAACAAAAGTCATGATGGCGTCTCGGCCCTGCTCGAGACGTAGCCTCTGCTCTTAATTTGAATTTACTTTAAAAGCAATAAAAACTAAACTAAAATAACATAGTGACTTTAAACAAGGTAACTTAATTCTCCCCCCTACATATATATGTATTTTTTATTTTAGTAATCCAGATAATATTATTGTGTAATGTTTAACTCGAAAAGTATAAGACGTAGTACATGTGAAAAGACGGAAGGAATAATAAACCCAATTATCTATCACAATGAATTAAAATAAGATCAAAATCTAGGCTAAAATCAACTGGTTTACAAAATAAATAATAATATACAAACATACATTACGAATCTAGGCCCACAAAAACAATTTGTTTTTCTATAAATATATCCTACAATATACTAGCCTAAATATTAGGGTATGGTCCTAAAATTTAAACTGCTATTCATATAGAAATTCATTTAAAATTTCTCTAAATGATAAATGAATTTCTTTACTTCTTTTGTCTCTTGGGAAAGGTTTTCATTCAGGGGATAACAAATATGTTCTAATTTTAATATTGGAAAAATAAATTAAAACGTATAATTTACACATTACGCTCTTATGTATTCAGCCCTTTTTTTAACGTCCCACTGCTTGGCACGGGCCTCTCTTCAATACGAGGGGAATTAGGCCATAGTCCACCACGCTGGCCAAGTGCGGATTGGCTAACTTCACATGTCTTTCGAAAACTTGCTAAGTTTTCTCAGACATGCAGGTTTCCTCACGATGTTTTCCTTCACCGTAAGGCTAGTGTTAATCATGTCAGAAACGATTCGCGTGCGTGCGAAGTGCGAGACCCGGCATTTGAACCCGATTCACTCGGTTTCCCAAACGAGCGCGTTACCACTGAGCTACCACTGCCTTAATATTATCTCTCCACGCTCTTATAATATTATTATATTCAATTCATGGGTTCAAAGGTTGTTGTTACTGTAAGTTAATATTTCAGAAGATATTAGATCAGTTAAGTTAATTAATAACTATTATTATTTTACGCAACGTTTCACAATTTAATATTGTTTCTTCAGGCGATTATAATGAATGTTATTAACTCCATCCATTAGTTTATACTAGCGCTCGCTCGGGTTCACCTCTACAAAAAAAAAAACAAATCTATCCCACGAGAACCGTACATTTTTCCGGGATAAAAAGGAGTCTATGTGTTATTCTGAAGTATGAGCTGTATTTATTGTAATGTTTCATTAAAATCCATTCAGTACTTTTTGCGTGAAAGAAAAATAAACATCCATACATTCATACACACAAACTTTCACATTTATAATATTAGTATAGATTGTCTTGCCAAATGGATTGCACATTATTGAAATGAAATATTTTGCATTGTTATCAAAGGTAAACCGTAAAATTTACCCTCTGGAATACCTACTATAATAAAATTAAATCTTTTAAATTAATTATATATCGAAATAGATTGACACACTAAGATTTTTAATATTCAATACCTTTCATCCAAATTCGTGGTAAGGTTATAAACATAATCTTATATTATTAGCTCAAAGCGAGGGTACATATATATATATAAATGATAATTTTCTTTATATACATTCATTAGTTCCAGAAATTATGCCCTACATACAAATAAAGTAACAGTCCAAATGTTAAGTCTTTATAAGAATGTAAAATAAGAATAATAACAATAAAATTATATTATTATTAGTATGAAACAAGATTTTATCTGCCTATACATAGCTCTACATTATAACTACATTTTTGAGTTCGTACATTATGTAGATGATTCATACATTCTCTTAACGTCTTGACAGATGTCATTTATCTTTCAAGTTAAAACAGTTCAAATTTTACTCTAGAGATGAAGGGTACATTCATCCCTTAGATCTCTTTAGATTACCTCATGATAGTAATCCTAAAACTTTAAACTTTAACCCCTGAGAGATGGGGGGGGGGGGGTGAAATTAGGCAAAACTTGCTAACAATATTACAATAAATTATTAAAGAGTATTCTCTTATAACATAACGTGATCAATAAAAGGTAAAGTTTGTGACGTTGTAGGGGGTAATCTCTGCATCTACAGAACCGATTTAGATGAAATTTGCTAAGAAGGTAGTTTGTGACCCTGACCCATCCCTTAAGCGGGTGAAAATAGGGATGATAGTTTGTATTGGGAAGCAAGCTTTTTCCTTCTAGGGATAAAAAAAACCAAATGCAATAAAAAAGCAATTTTCACACATACTGCAAATAAGTAACGTAGTGGCTAAAGCTGCATTTAAAGCTAAAATTTCTACAAAGAGCTTTCCGCAGATATTTGATAAAGCGTCGGTCAACTACCAACCCTTGTGGTTCTCAGCACATTTTTGAAGGATTGAAATACAATTTCCAAAGGCTCTTTGACTGGACTTGGGCTTAATAGAAACCTACAATACATTTTTTATAACTTGTTTGGCAATATTGATTGAGTTACGATACACAGTTATTGTTATATGCGTAAAAAGCAATTTTAAAATATATCAGAAATACTATTTCATAAAATAAAATATATGAAGTTTCATTCGAATGCAGCATTTAAATGATTCGATGTGTAATTGTTTTTGGCCAACTAAAAAAAGCAGTGTATTTTTGTTGTATTTTTTAGGGTTCGGTACCCGAAGGGTGCCAACAGAACCTTATTACTATCCCTCCGCTGTCGGTCCGTTCGTCTTACTGTCAGAGGACTGCATCTCATGAACCGTAATAGGTAAAGAATTGAAATTTTTACAGAGTAAGTATTTCTATTGCCGCTATAACAACAAATAATAAAAAAAAATAAAGAAACATTTTTTAACCTTTGTAATCGATCATCGAAGTTAATATACATAGAATAAAAGTCATATTCATAAAAAGTAAATTTAAAATGGTACGGAACCCTTCGTGTGCGAATTCAATTATAATAGACTAGCGACTCACCCTCGCTCCGCTCGGGTCCGTCCCTAGTTACTTTTTAACATTTAGCTCAGAGATGAGATATTTTCCCATAGTAAAAAGAATCCTATATGTTGACCCGGATAACCAGCTATCATCGTACCAAATTTCATCAAAATCTGTCCAGTGGTTTTTTTAGTGAAAATAATATATTACAGAATTATTAGAATCTGGGGACGTACCGGAGTAAAGCGAGGGTAATTCTCTAGTATATTACATTTTTCTTCATATTGCGATATAAATTTTGATGTTTATGTATACCATAAAAATACTATAAATGTATTATTCCTATTTAGGTATAAAAGTCACGTAATAAATAAACAGAGTGCATGCAAATAATAAATAATATTTATTAGAGTCGAGTAAGACGAGTCCTATTAGACCATAAACGTCTGGTGCAGTAAACATTTTATGCTTTCTGAAATTGAATTTCACAGATAATATATCCAAATTATAGTAACGCGAATTTTACGATGTCATATAGAGTTTACGGTAGCATTTTATATCTTATTTTTATTAATTCAATATTTACTATTTAATCCATACTAATATTATAAATGCAAAAGTAACTGATTGTCTGTCTGTTTGATTGTATGTTACGTTTGCACGCCTAAACTGCTAAATCAATTGTGATTAATTTTGGAAAAGGATTAGATTAAGTTAGGATTAGACAATGAAAAAGAGTATAGGCTACATTTTGTTGCAAAAATAAAACTTAAGAATGGTGAAATAGGGGATACAATTTGTATGGAGATCATATCTTATCTCAAGTTCAGGTATCGGAGGACTCGAGAGGTATGCTTCTGTAACTGTGCTGACGTAACTGAGCGAAGCGAGGGTGCATCACTAGTATAGTATTCCAGTTATATAATTGCGAAACTTTCTCTTAGCATATTATAAATAATGTTATTTTTTTTTTAATAAAAAGAGCGAATAGTTTAATCTTTTTGCACGTACGTAATATTTGCACAATGTAAAACGTAAAGGCTAAATGACGTGACAATTTTATAGGATCTCTACCATTATTACACACATGCGACTACTCTTCAGGGAGATAGTATTGCTCTTTTATTCAAATTTTCTTATTAACACAAGCTTTACTTTTTGTGGTAGAATTGTACAAATAACATGTATTTAAAGTGCATGCTATTCTTTTACTTTAATTTCTAAATAGAGCGGCAGCAGATCTTGGCATTCTAGTTTAAGTTTCATATGGGAATTTAATTATTTAGTGTTTTAGTAGCCCAAAATTGAGAAGAGAGTGTAAAACACTTCTCAAAGCTGTAGGTATTGTGCATGTTGCTGTCCTGGGCCTAGCAAATTATTGTCCCATCGAGTTATGAGAGGATACTAAAGAATACAATATTTGTATTTATATATGCATTTATGCACAAAATATGTCATGCGTAAAAGAAAGGATATACCTATACAGTCTGTTTCTCTAAGTTAGTATACGAAAAAGATACTCGTAAGAAGTATGTAATCAGATTTTTCTGATCATTCTATAAAAATTTCTTAAAACACTCGTAAAATAACATCAAAGAAACTAGTCATTTAAATATCAAGAAAAACCGCTTTGAAAAATCAATTTTAAATAGAGATATTGTAGATGCAATACTAAAAGACAAGATTTTGTGCAACAATTACATACGTTATACAATATATATGCATATTATGTAATTTCAGCTATACCAAAGTGAACGCATATAACACATAGATGTTAATAATTTAAATACGTTTGTACTGTTCATATGTATGTCTGTATTTAGCTTTTTTAACGCACAGGCCTCCCTTCAATACGATTCGCACATGAAAATATCAGAGGTGCGAGACCCGTATATACCGTATACCCGATAGTGTATCAACTATCTGGTATCCATAACACAAGCCTCGTAGCTTACCATGAAATTAGATGTTGCTGTGTGTTAATGTCCCAACATATTTATTTATTTATTAATTTAATAAATAAGATAATGTAATTAAGAACAATTTCATTCCTATCAAAAATCTAATTTATTTTCTAATAATAGGCTTTTTCGGTTCGTTTCCAACCCTTCCATATCAAGAGAATATAGAAATCAGTGAGCATGTAAATCATTTATTTGCATGGGAAAGCACCTACACCCATTATTATCTATGGTCGAGACAAATCCTCCTTTAAACCCTTCTATGTACCTAAGCACATATGTATATACTGCCACGCTTATTAGAAATGCAGTAAATTTTTACTTTTATTTAATTGTTTCATGTATAAATTTGAAATTTTGCACATATGTTTTTATTTACATGTATAGCGGTATATGCATTGTTCCATAAGAATTAACCTAATTCTTTATAACTTCAATTTGTATTCAGCCCTTTTAACGTCCCACTGCTGAGCACGAGTCTCCCTTCAATACGAGGGGGATTAGGCCATAGTCCACCACGCTGGCCAAGTGCGGGTGGGCGGACTTCACATGTCTTTCGAAAACTTGCTAGGTTCTCTCAGACATGCAGGTTTCCTCACAATGTTTTCCTTCACCGTAAGGCAAGTGGTAATCATGTTAGAAATGATTCGCACATGAAAATATCAGAGGTGCGAGACCCGGGATTTCAACCCGCTTCACTCAGTTTCCTAAGTGAGCACGTTACCACTGGGCTACCACTGCCTAACTTTAATATATTTAATACATTTTTTAATTCAATCATTTTTATCACTCCGACTACAAATAATAAACGCAGTGCAATAGTGATTCATAGCTATTAAAAATAGTATTATTAATGTGAAAAAGAACACAACTACTTGGTTACATTTATCCTAACTACTTCTTAATTAAATTAAATAACGTTTATTTAATGAATTACGTTATTTTAAATAGCAAAATAACGCAAAACGCAATTACATAGCTTACTGCATTTTAAATAAGTATTGTGTCTACTTTAAATTAAAATGGAGCGCTTAGAAAAAGTGCAGTATCCAATATTACTGCATTTATAAGTAGTATCTTTAAATTATTCACCAAACATAATTTACAATTCATAAGAGCGGGAAGGGTTACTTACTGCGTTTCTTAGTAGTTCCCGAAGACTATCAAAATAAGGATCAAATCAAAAATATAGAGTACGTTACGAATCTATATGTAACTCAATTTTCCAAAAATCCTCCCTTATTGCGTTTCTGATTAGTGCGGCAGTATACATATGTGCTTATAATGTACGTATAATGTACTAGAGGCTGAACCTCACTCGACTCGGGTTCGTCCCTACTTACGTTTTAATGTTTAGTATAGATTCCTCAGAGATGAGATATTTTTCCGCAGTAAAAAGTATCCTTTATGTTGACCCGGATAACCAGCTATCACCATACTAAATTTCATCAAAATCCCTCCAGTGGTTTTTCTGTGATGCGGTAACAGATAGACAGACAGACAGACGAAAATTCTAAGAATTATAGATTCGGTAGATTCGGCCTAATCGGATAATAATGTCTTTTTCAATAAGATTTTCTAAAAAATACTTAATGTTCAGATTCGGGTTAGTTAGAATTTTATTACAATATGTATAGATATACCATACATTATATGAACATTCAAAAATCCTTATTAATACTTTTGCTGATGTGAAATTTATTAAATTTTTAAGATTTGCCAACGAAATAACAAACTGGCATTGCTTGCAAAGACTTTATGAACTGGAACGTGACATAGTCTAGATTTTATCCCAGTGAGTTAGGTAATGTAGGACTTTAAAAATTAAATTTCGTCAACAAAATTAGTCTGTTTTCATCATTTCCTTGCAAAAAATCTTTTTGAGAGAAAAACCAAATGACGTGTTTGTTTAGATAATACTATTTATTTAATTAATGTTATTTAAATACAATGCAATTCAGTGACAAAATTATAATATCGTTGATTAAACGAAAAACAAATATGAATAATAGAAAATAATTAGATAAAAAAATACGCATAAGATTCATTAAATACTTATTTTTAAATAAATTAGTATTAAAAAAATTATATGTTTGTAATTATATAGGTATTAATTGACATAACTTTTTAATTTATGAAGCGAATGAAATGAAACCAACACTTAATGTTAAGTGAAGCTTACCACAATATATTAGTGAAAACCTTACCGAAATAGGTTAAGCCGTTTCTGAGATTATCGCGCACAAACGCACAGACAAACAGACAAAAATTCTAAAAATCATTGTTTTAGATTCCATGCGTTAATAAAGACCCCCAAAAATAGTTTTTCCCAAATATCTTCCATGTACAGACAGCGATCAGTTACACTTTTATTATATGTATAGAATAGATATGGAATACAGACATTATTGGTAAAGGCAAGACAATTTTATAGAAAAATCGTCTTTGAAACAGCCAAGCCGATCAATACGAGTATAATTTGGGACAGAAGTGTCTTGCAGTTTACCGACGGATTTCTTTATACCTACCGGGAAATGAAACAAATCTCACGGAATGGGGTATAAAAGTTTTACGATAATCTTGTACGTATGCGGAAAACTACTCAGTCTAATACCTTATACTGTAATTTAATATCATAAGTCTGTATATTGAATCATCATGAGTAAATCCTCCTAATACTATATTATATATTATATTTGTATGTACAGATGTATGGATGTTTGTTAGTCTTTCACGCAAAAACTACTAAATGGCTTGTAATGAAACTTTGCAATAATATAGCTCATACATCAAAATAACACATAGGCTACTTTTTCTCCCGAAAAAATGTACGGTTCCCGTGGGATAGATTTGTTTTTGTTTTTCTAAAGCGAAGCGAGGGTGAGCCGCTAGTGTTATATAAATGTTAAAATGCCTAACAAAATTTTCTAAGATGGTATTACCTTTCAAATGGTGTAAAATTGGTAAAATCTTAGTGATCCACACTAATATTATTAATGTAAAAGTAACTCTGTTTACCACTGTACTGTGTACCTTTCACGTTTGAACTGCAGAACAGATTACAATAAAATTTAGCAGGGATATAAATTTTATCCCAGGATCGGATATAGGCTACCCTTGATCTCCATCTCGCTAATCACGTAAGCGAAGTCGCAGGCAAAAACTAATGTAATATTGAGCGTGTATATAAATCGGATTGTAAGAAATCTATACTAATATTATAAAAAGGTAAAGTTTGTGAGTTTGTGAGGTTGTAGGGGGTAATCTCTGGATCTACTGAACCGATTTAGATGAAATTTGGAAAGAAGATAGTATGAGACCTTGAGAAGGACATAAGATACTTTTTATCTCGGAAATCATCCATTGAGGGGGTAAAAATGGGGATGAAAGTTTGTTTGGGTAATCAACCTAGAGACGAACCCGAGCGAAGCAAGGGTGAGTCGCTAGTATTTAAATAATCCAATATAATCTATGTCAATTTGAAATTGTCTCTATCTTCTCTATTTTAGTTTAATTGATAGACAAAGAAGGATGTACTCAATTCGATGAAATATGTTATGTTTTTATATATGTATGTTACGCAACATCTTCTCCATTTGCAATTTTAAATTAGTAAATGTATTTATACACTTCAATGACGCTCTCTAATGAATTTCAAGAATAATATGAAACTTATTGGTTGTTTTTTTTTTTTTAATTTTTAGTTCAATATTGTTAATATGGAAGAGTTATACTTAGTATTGATATTCGAGTTATACTTATAAATATTGGAATCTTGTTAATAATAAAAAAAAATATCAGCTATTAAAAAAATAGTGAATACTCGTGCCATTTTGAGATAATAGAAAACTAAAGTATGATTCGTTTAAACTAGCGACTTACACTTGCTTCGTCCGGGTTCGTGTCATTTTGTATTTACGACATTATATACAGACGCCACTACCTTTTTTGCATATATTTAAACCGGCTTTTTTACTAAACGTTACTAAGTTCCAACCAAACCTGTCCAGTCTTTTAACGAAGTACGACGTACGCTCACACGATAATTTCGCCTTAGTAGTGACATGATAGAATGTCAGTACGCCATTTACTTTGATTATTTGTTTGAAATATTGATGATATCTGGTGTCAAAGTTTGTGACATCGGCCAAAGGATGGACGTGGCTTTACTGCCATCAATCAATTACGTACAGACCGACTAACTGTCTGTTAATAACAAGGAAATGTGCAGTTGTTACAATCATAGGCTTCGATTCTAGCAATTTGCTAATTGAGTGAGAATAATATTAAGCTTATACTCTCCGTAGACCTTCTCTATATCTAACTACATATTTTGAACCATAATACACAGTAGGTACAATACCAATATATCGATATGTTATTATATCGATTATCGAGGTACATAAAAAACGAAGCAAATATCTCTTTATATCTTCTTAAAAAATAATCAAGGTAAGCATGTCTGTAGGGTTATAATAAAAAAAACCTTAAGTTTAAAAATCCTGGCGTTACATATTATAATAATTCTCCTTTTTAAGTCTTTAATAATAAAAGCTGCTCGAATGCACAAGTGCACATGAGAGCAGTCCTCGTGAGAACAGGGGGTTTTAACCGCTATTATGTACAAATAGCGACTCACCCTCGCTCCGCTCGAGTTCGTCCCTAATTACGTTTTAACATGTAGTATAGATTTCTCAGAGATGAGATATTTTCCCGCAGTAAAAAGTATCGTATATGTTGATTCGGATAACCAGCTATCATCATACCAAAGATCAAAAACTGTCTAGTGGTTTTCTTGTGATGCGTTCCCAGACAGACAGACAGACAGACAGACAAAAATTCTAAAAACTATAGGTTCGGCCTCTGTATTAATAATGAAATATTTAATGTACAGATTCTAATCAGATAGAATTTTAGTATACGTATAGATAATAATATATTGTGTTGCGGTATCCAATCCTATATTCAATGTACAGATTGGTTTAGTTACAATTTTATTATATGTACTCGTATACATACAGAACCAAGTTAACCAATACCCTTAAACTTTACTATTATGGAAGGAAAATTGAATGTTACTCGATCCCTAAATAAATACTGAACCATGATCAAGTTTAATACGACTATGAATGTCTTTCACTATAATTGAAAATTTGGATTTGTACGAGTAGCTTGAGAACAACATATTGCGATAGCTTTAAGCTCATTTACTTCACGACATATCTATTGATATACCTATTTATATATATTGGGACATTAATACACAACACCATCTAGTTCCATGGTAAGCTACGAGGCTTGGGTTATGGATACCAGATAGTTGATACACTACATATATATAACTTCAAATACATACATATTATAAATATAAACACCCATGACTGGAGTACAAACACTCGTGCTCAACACACAAATGAATGCCCCCAGCGGGACTCGAACGCGCGACCGCTGGCACTGCAAGTAGGGTCACTGCAAACTGAGCCAAACGTGTCGTCAATTTCAACATCTTTTGATCATACACCCTTTGTAACACGAATTGCGAAAAATTATGATAATAAGCTTCTATGTAAGTAGTCTATTTTATTTTAAATTTTCCATTATGCTTTTTGCTTATGAAAATTATGTAAAAGAAGAGAAGTTAAGTTGAAGTAAAGTCTTACATATAGTAAATATGAAATTGCGTTTCTACTTCACTTCGAATCGAGGCAATGAAATCCATAGTCTTTTAGAAATATACGTTAGTCGTATAAAGATTACATTACTATATTCATATTATAGTCCGGTCAAATTAAACCAAAAAATAAGAGTGAAGCTACATAAATTTACAACAAGCTGAAAATTGGTAAAATCGTTCAAAATGTAATTATAAATAAAATTTGGAAGTTCCCCATCTCTCCCCTGTATGGAAAAAAAATTATTCAATTATTATGTAAATTTATGTAGCTTCGAATGTCTAAATTGATCGGACTATTAAATCTATATCAATATGGTAAAACCACATGATGAATTTTAATATAAATTGGGATAATTATTCCTTAAATATACGTTAGTGTTAAACTAAGTAAATTTATACGCAAAAATTGGAAACTCCCGGATGGAGAATTCTTCTCGCAGAATACTTGTATTTGAACTATCTCAATTTTTTGTCGACGATACGAAAACAGTAATATGAGAATTTATTTATTGATAATGATTTTCTTTTATAATTAAAATAAGATAACTCTACCTAATCTATACATATAATAAAATTCTGAGTCGAATCTGTACATTAAATATTTTTTGATAAATCTTATTGAAATAGTCATTTTATCGATACAGAGGCCGAATTTATAGTTTTTAGAATTTGTCTGCTGTCTCTCACGCATTACGAAAAAACCATTAGATAGAATTTTATTAAATTTGGTATGATGTTAGCTGGTTATCCGGGTCAAGATATAGGAAACTTTTTACTGCAAGAAAATATCTCATTTCTGAGAAACCTATACTAAACGTTAAAACGTAAGTACCTACGGACGAACCCAAGCGGAGCGAGGTTGAGTCGCTACTGTAATATAATAGTAGAAAGAACTATGTAATTATTTTTAACGAATCTGTACCGAAAACAATGCCAAATTGGCTAGAGACTTGAAAACGACATGAAAAATGTACCATATTAAAGATAAACTTAAAACTTACTTTTCTATTTTGTGCCAAAATAGTAGCATAAAAATGTTACAATATAATTTTTGAAGAGGTTATTTACCTACTTTATGAGCTTTACGACCTTTTATCTAAACTCTTTGTTGTTAAAATAATAGAATATTTTTTCATACTAAGCTTTTAAGCTCACAAACGGGCTTTTTAAAATATATTATATACCCTATAGAATTTCCATTATTAATAAAAATCGATGAATGAAATCTAAAAGATAATATTACTTAATCAAATTTATTTCTTTTCAGTCAAAGGAGTCGAAATGGTAAAAGCTTTTTAAAAGATATAAAACGTCGTCTCATCGCCTCTTCCGGTGACAAGAGGACTGGCTCGACTTTCGCTGAACGAATAGGTATTTCTGCGAATAAATAGCGAAAAAAAGGTATTCTTACCACAATTCTATGCAGACATGACTTGCACTTATTATTAAATGTATGTTTGTTTCTTACATAAAATATATTTAAGTACAGTTCTATTGTATTTCGCATTTTTTTCGAATCGCCAATTATCCGAATCGGTCCTAAGCGTAATATAAAAAATTAAAACCAAGTACTTTTAGTTTAGAACCACGTAGTTTTGTTGTAACAAGTTGGAACTCGCTGGAGTCCAGATATATTTCAACTGTTATGGTTGATAGCTAGAGGCAAGACACTACATATTTTGCGTCGCGACATTTCGTTTTTCTTTATTACCATTTTATGTCCGATTTTCAATTATCCGAATCGACCCCAGTCCCAACTAATTCGGATAATCGACGTTCTACTGTATTATGATTCTGTGACATAACGAATAAATTGGTCATATCTGTTCAATTTTTAATATCTCTATTTGTGAGCGATTGTAGAATGTCATCTTATCTATATGTAGAATATAATCTATACATAGAAATTAGTACTTACCTAGAGCAAAATCACAGGATGGTCCGAAGAAAACATGGGCGCAATCATTGTAGGCGTCGATAGCCGATATAACTGCGTATGCTGCATCACAATCTGTTACGTCATAGGTTATCCATTCGAAACGAATCCATGATGGGAAGGCTTCTCGAACGGCCTCTGATAGCAGGGCCAGCTCGAGCACAGGTTCAACCTGTTAAAAAAGTTTTTTTAATTCTTATTATATGCTTTTCATAGGCCTAATTTATCATCTATTTTAATTAAATAAGTTTTTAACTTTAAAGGTATAGAACCTTCTTTCTCGTAAATCCAATTCATATGACAATTTTTTTTTCCTACATATTTCATCATCGGACCACTGTTACGCGAAATTTTATACGTGTGTTTATGTAAGTATATATTTGTTAATCCTTATGTTATCCTTATAACGGCTGGATGGAACTTGATGTTTAGTGTACAGATAAATGACGTACTCGAGCAAAGTAGGGGTAGATCGCTAAATTAAGTAAGTTATAAATAATTACCTAAAAATTCTAAAAAGTATAGATTCGGCCTACGTATCGATAATAATGACTATTTCAATAAGATTTTCCAAAAAAAATATTTAATGTACAGATTAACTCGGTTGCAATTTCATTATATGGATAGATAGATAACATTAGCATATAAATCACTACATCTAAGCTCTTATTAAAATAACAAGAATCTTCATATTTTAATCAGAATATTCCATTAATAATGTTCTCCTGACCGATTCCGGCCACGGCGGCCAATCTCATTGAGACTAGCCAACTGCGCAGGAGATATTATAGTGCACAAATGTACGCGCAGACACAAGTGCACTCTCTATTCCTGTCACTCTCATACTCCGGTGGGACGACTACTCGACACGACCGGTGAGAGTTAAGGCGCAGGACCGACGGCTTTACGTGCTCTCCGAGGCACGGGGGTGACACACCGCCAACTTCCCAACTCCGGGCTGTTACTGAGGCTTACTATACAGAAAGACTCAATAACTAAACTTGGCCCGACCCGGGACTCGAACCCAGGACCTCAGGATGTGCAGCCGTACATGCTAGCCACTACACCACCGAGGCAGTATATTCCATTACTACTGTAATGAAAAATTTCTTATTACTTTAATTTCTCACAATTTTATAAAGAAGTCACTTTATATATATATATATATATATATATATATATATATATATATATATATATATATATATATATATGTATATATATACATATATATGTATGTATATATATATATATATATATATAATGGGTGTGTGTACGTACTAGTAAAAATGTCTATAATACTAATAGCTAAAATGTACTTAGCAATTTTGTACTTTAGTGACCCTCATTCGTCCCTATCCTACTATAATATTATAAATGCGAAAATTTGTGAGAATGTATGGATGTCTAATGTATATATAGATGTATGGAATAATATGGATGTTTGTTACTCTTTGACGCAAAAACTACTGAACGGATTTTATTGAAACTTTATAATAATATCCCTCATACATCAGAATAATACATAGGCTGCTTTTTATCCCGGAAAAATGCATGGTTCCCGTGGGATAGATTTGTTTTTTTTTATGGCGAACCCGAGCGAAGCTAGGATGCGCCGCTAGTAATAAGTAGTAATAAGTAAAAATCACATAGAATATTTCCTAAAAAAATAATATTTCTTTAAAAATAAAGGAACTTTAAAAACAATTATTTTTATGCCATAAATTCAATTATGATGAATTCCAAGGCGCCGGACAACAAACACATGAACAGTCGCTAAACACAACTGACAATTTTTTAATAAAGTCATAGTAGTATATATATAATTAATCACTGTCTAACATTAATTAATATTTACTAAAGAAAAATAATATTGCTACTTAAAAATATCTTTTGTATTCCATTCCCTAATTACCATAATATAAAATTATAAGTATAACGATTTTAAGGGCTATATTCATATCGTTTTTACAAAAAAACCATTCAATTTACTTTATTCAAATAAGACTAAGCCTAATCTTTCTTTTAAGGAAAATGTTGCAAATTAAGCATCTTTAGGGATTCATACTTTTAAAAGGAATATAAAATACTCTATTCGTCGGTATTATCTATACATATAATAAAATTCTCAGTCGAATCTGTACATTAAAAAATATTTTTTGGAAAATCTTATTGAAATAGTCATTATCGATACAGAGACCGATATAGTTTTTAGAATTTTTATATGTCTGTCTGACTGTCTATCTGTCTGGTCAATAGATAGCCGAGTCAACGTTTAAGATACTTTTTACTGCGAGAAAATATCTCATCTCTGAGAAATCTATTCTAATCTTAAAATGTAGGACGAACCCGAGCGGAGCGCGAGTGAGTCGCTAGTATAATACAAAATTGCTGTAAATTATTAAAATAATAAACAGCGTAATCGACGATAATGAAGCTGTCCGTACGATAATTGCCTGACAAAAACATTTACTAGTTATAAATATTAATACTATAAATAAATCTTTAATTTAGACTTATCATATAAACTAGCTTTTGCTCATGACTTCACTCATGTGTTATATTCAGGATTCGCCTACTGACAATAGATATACCAACTCATATGCACTTTAGTTTTCATTAGGGAAAAAATTAAAATTAAATACAGTAGTTCCAGAAATTATACCGTACATACAAACAAAAAATATTCATAATATGATTTTTTTTTATTTACATAAATTAATACTTTCTTAGATTTACACGAATATTTGACATATATAAATATTTTATTTTATGGATCTGGTTGTTGGTTAAGACAAATCCCGAATAAAAGATCCTTTATACAACATGTATATCGATCAAACGTCATTTGTAAATGAAATTCAGTATTAGTTTAGGTCCGTATATTGTCTTTGACAACTCCGTAGAGTAAATAGCTAGAAGCTATAAATAAATAAGACTCACCACAGGCAGGTTCGCATCATACGTTGTATTCTTGGGCAACAATAGTGCTGCGCGTATCTTACAATTTCCGTTTTTATCGCAAACATTTTCACAATTTCTTTCCCGCGGTTCTTCCCCTCTACAATTTTGGCAGGTAACGGAAACTATTGCCCCAAGAAATATGAGAAAAACGCACCATCCCATGTTAACGATATCTGTATACCGCGCACATCACTACACTATAATAAAATTACTACATATTTGAATAGAATAGATATCCACTTCACATTTCACTGAATAACCTGAAACAAACAGAATCTCAATTATTGAAATTATAATACTGTTAACACAATGTACAGTTAGTTTTAGATTTGGTCATCTAGCTGTACAAAATAATGTATGACAATATTGTCTGTGGTAGAATTTTGATCAATTCTAGCCTTTCAAGTGATATAAATGTTAATCCTTCAAATATTATGAATACTGTAATATACGAGTACGTAGTATTAGTATTATGGAAATTCAATCTGTAACAAGTTAAAATAAAAAGGCAAAAGATGACACATTTGGCTCAGTTTGTAGTGACCCTACTTGCTGTGGTTAACTAGCGGTCGCGGATTCAAGTCCCACTGGAGGCATTCATTTGTGTGATGAGCGCGAATGTTTGTACTCCAGTCATGGGTGTTTATATTTATAATATGTACATATATTGTATGTATTTAAAGTTATACATATATGTGTAGTGTATCAACTTTCTAGTATCCATAACACAAGCCGTAGATTACCACAGAACAAGATGGTGCTGTGTCTTAATGTCCCAACATATTTCTTTACTTTACTGTACTTCATTAATGGAGAGATATAAAGATAAATATAATGCCTGCTTAATGCCTATTTAAGCTAGATTTTATTGAGTCGATGTCCACAAAAAATTTCATTACAATTTTCTTCTTCAAACTTTTTTTCGCTGATTTTATACATTAGGAGTATTCTGGGAAAACTACTTATTCAAAAATGATGATAAAAGATTTTGGAATATATACCGCTTTGTTGGTTGATTTAAATAGGAACTCGCCATATTTGAAGTTACAAATAAATGTATATTGCCGATGGAAAATCCCATCGGAGTTACATTTTGCCCATGAATATTTTCACAAAATATAAACATTAAAGTAGAAAAAGTTTTTCAAACATTACTTGCAAGTTCTTTTGAAGTTTGGATGAGTCAAATTGTTATTCTCCAAGGAGCTTGTAATTACATATTGTAAGAAGTAGCGATTCACCCTCGCTCCGCTCGAGTTCATCCCTTGGTACACTTTAACAGTTAGTATAGATTTTTCAGAAATTAGATATTTTGCTGCAGTAAAAAATATCCTAAATGTTGACCCGAATAACCAGCTATCATCACAATAGTTTTCTTCAAAATCTGTGCAGTGGTTTTCTCGTGATGCGTTCCCAGACAGAAAAAAATTCTAAAAACTATAGATTCGGCTTCTGTATGGATAATAATGACTATTTCAATAACATTTCCCAAAAAATATTTTAATGTACAGATCCGACTCAGAATTTTATTATATGTATAGCTTAATAAAGCTAAAATACAGCAGATAATATAATAGATTTCTTGACTGTTTTCTTGAACTGTAAATCCCAAATCCAATTTCCATACATAATCATATTGATTAAAATATTGAGGAAAAATTTTATTGCTTCTTGTTCCTACCATAATTTTATAACACAATATTTTGTTAAAACCTTTCATAGATCAAATATACAAAATTACGCTCAATTTCTTCTTTTCCTTATGACTAATATTATATATTCCACTGAAGTTTTTAAAAGATTATTCGTGTCTATTGGTTATCGCTTAATATTTTATAATACGCTTAAATAAATATTCAATTCGTTCCCATCAATCTTACTGAGACTTATCCTTAAAGCTCTTCTTTTGACTGACATCAAAAAATACTTTTTAATTACCTATTCCAAATTCGTTTTTTTTTTTTAATTTTTGTGTATCTTCGTCAATAATAAACAGTATTACTATTTTTTTTTAATTACTAGATTATATCACAATAATTGTGGTTCGGTATAAATTTCAAGAAAATTACTTTAAGGGCGTAATAATAATTACCTTAAAAAGGATTCTGAAAATGGTTTACGTTTTTTTTTTTAAGTATACTGAAAAAAAAATTAAGCTTTACGTTATATTACTGAAAAATAAAATAAAACCAAAGAAAGAACCTTATTTCCATTATTTACTTATGTTTACTTAACATTTATTCTTATAAATAACTGCCTCGGTGGTGTAGTGGCTAGCATGTACGGCTGCACACCCTGAGGTCCTGGGTTCGAGTCCCGGGTCGGGCCAAGTTTAGTTATTGAGTCTTTCTGTATAGTAAGTATCAGTAACAGCCCGGAGTTGGGAAGTTGGCGGTGTTTCACCCCCGTGCCTCGGAGAGCACGTAAAGCCGTCGGTCCTGCGCCTTAACTCTCACCGGTCGTGTCGAGTAGTCGTCCCACCGGAGTATGAGAGTGACAGGAATAGAGAGTGCACTTGTGTCTGCGCGTACACTTGTGCACTATAATATCTCCTGCGCAGTTGGCTAGTCTCAATGAGGTTGGCTGCCGTGGCCGGAATCGGTCAGGAGGACATTATTATTCTTATAAATATTTACACAATAATATATTGCCAGATCAAAGGTATCCTATCATCTTAATAGGTACTTTTCTAGATTTGATATATTAAATGAAACTATCTTTTCGAATTGCGATCAGCAAACATGGGTTATTTTAATGTGCTAAAAGTAAGTTTATATACTTTTTTATTTTATTATATATGGTTTATGTAAGCTGTAACTATTTACTACACGATATCTTGTAATTGGTTATACATACTACAATTACTGTCCATTTTGAATGGGCAATGAACACGTTTACTCATAGAGGTAAGATAGTTTAACATGTGTAGCGTGCGAAGTCAACATAAACATAAATAGTACTGAATGTTATAGAAAACACAAAGGTGGAACAAAGAAATGAGCACCGAAATCATCTCAATTGACAACTTCATAGCATCCTTTAGAACTTCACGGCATTTTTCGGGTATCCTAAAGGATTCTTTATTGTCTCTTGGCGTGTCACTTGGCATGTCCATGAATACTATGCCGTGGTATTCCACACCGTGTCATTAGTGAGTGCCAGCCCTAAATATAAATATATACTATATGATGCTTTATTATTATATAAAAACTTACTTTCAAAACTGAAGGATAAAACTGAATTTATTGAAAAAAGAAATTGTTACGCGTAACTGCTATAGACCTTTAGAAGCGCGCTGACTCGGAAACCCAAATGAAGCGGGTTCAAACCCGAGTCTCGCATCTCAAAGAGTTTCATCGATAAATCTTGTTTCAACAAACTATTTGCTAATATGGCTAAAGAACACATCATGAAGAAACCTGCATGACTGAGATAGCGTAAATAGTTTATAAAATACATATTGTATGTAAAATCCACAAAGTATTCAATTACTATGTTTATTGTTAGCCTTTGCTTAACGTATCATATTATTACATATGAAAATGTGTAATATTTACCTACAATATTTGAGTTTAAACTGAGAAAAAATAAACTAAATTAATGAGAAAAACAGTACATAAAAACGGAAAATAAATAAAGATTTAAACAGATTTTAAGCGATTCTTACGGAGGGAAATAACGGTTATATACGAGTGTAATATTTACCGTCCCATACACTCTGTTGCGAGAATACTTTTCTTCACATTACATTCACGTTTCAATTCATTTAGCAAAATATTTACGGAACATTTTATTTCGGACTAAATGTTGTTTTCTTAACTGGTATTATTTGCACAGTAATAAAGCGTGGAACTTATTTTAACTTAACCGTTTTAAAATTATTAAGCTATTTTGAGGAGAATAGAAAAATATACTTCATCGAAATAAACTTTTAGCTAGATCCACACGTTTACTATTTGCCACAAACTATAAATCTCTACAAATGGGCAAATTTTTGGTTTTATGTATGACCATAGATACCCCTTTACCATAAAAAGATATATATATATATATATATATATATATATATATATATATATATATATATAATTTTAGAAAACGTTAAAGAAATAAAATTATATTACTAGAATGATTCTAACGGATCTGTTACATAAGGGTAAAAAACATTTCTTACAAATATTAAAAAAAAAATTAGTAAATTTGTGAATTAAAATTATAATCTTAAACATTTAAATATTCGTTAGTAGTTTAATGTAAACAAGCAAATGCTCCCCAGAAATAATTCTGCCGCCACCTATTCATTCGACACGGTCGGAAAATCCACAACTCACAAGTGCATGCAATCCTTCACAACCCAAGCCAAACGCTCTCTTCACATGTTTCAATTTGTGAAGGCTTGAAGAGGTTTGGTAAGCATGTGAATCCGGCATTATACATATATATAAATGTTAGTAGTGTAAATCAGTAAGGAATCTAACAGCACCTTGAAATACAAGTTCTGATAAGAAGAACCAGCGAGATACTTATTACTTACTGTTTCAATTATATTCTTTGTCCACAATATTACAATACAATTATTCAAACACGTGTTATTGAAAAAAATGTTCTATGAAAGAATATTATAAGATAATATTAAAAAACTTATATTCGACTTCACTGGGTCAATTATTGTGTTTACAAAAAAAAGATTATGGTAAATATATGTATATTTAATTAATAAAATAATATTTTACACTTTTAAACTCATATTTTTATTTCTCATAAATAACTAGTACCTGAGCGACCGAGCTTTGCTCGGAGTTCTTTTTTGCTATATCGTACTTTTAGATAAAAAAAAAATCTAAAACTTAAATAAATACTAAAAGACATAAGACTAATCTAGATCGATTTTTCGCCCCCGAAAACCCGCACATACCAAATTTCAGCGAAATCGTTAGAGCCGTTTCCGAGATCGCCGATATGTATAAATAAATAAATATACAAGAATGGCTCGTTTAAATATATTAAATTCGCTTATCTAATCTCATATATTTAAACGAGCAATTCTTGTATATTTATTTATATATACCGGCGATCACGGAAACGGCTCTAACGATTCCCTGTTTGGCGAAAAATCGATCTAGATTAGTCTTATGTCTAGGAAAACGCGTGTTTTCGAGTTTTCATGCAATTTTTTTTTTTTTTTGCTTTATTCCCCTCAAAATATTATGGTCGCTAATTTCGCACGCTCTAACATAAGCATCTTGGTCAAGCGGCCAAAGCGCAAGATTGACAATCACTTGAAGACATTTAGTAAAAATCATTGTTATTTTGACGTTACAAACAGACACTTCTTTATATATTTTTATAGATAACAGGTTAATAGTCGTACCTTTTTATTAATTAACAATTATATAATCCATATACCATTATATACATTCATATGTACGTGTAATGCTATGCTCGTATAAGTTTATTTTCACTAATATAATACAATAGTTTCCAATTTAATATCTGTGCCTACAACAGCTTTACTAATCTTCTTTAAGTCGGATTAATGTTTCAACGTATTAAAGTCTGTTCCAAATGATAAATATTTAAGTTTAAAGTTAGTTTGTTGAAACGTTAAGCGAAAAGTTACTTGTAATCAAAATAAGGATATATCCTCCCTCTCTGGTGATTATGATTGCTGTAAAGTATTCGAAATGTCGGAAACCAAAAATCAAAATAAATCTATGAACAAAATTCGAAAACAGTTTTATTTAAAATATACTTACCTATTTTACAACAACCTTAGTTTCTTACGAATTATAGCTTTTGGCGAAAAAATACGGTTCCTAAAATCAGTCTCTACAACTAGCAAACTTTTGATATGTGTACAAACATATCTAAGGACATAATATTATATTCTACTAGTGACCGGCTTTAGCTTCACTAAGGCTGGTACTACGAAAACACCTTTTTTAAATGTTGAGAAATGCATGTACGCATACCACTTGTATACATACAGGTGGTTATATGGAACTTATTGGATAGAAAAGCCAATACTACCCACTAAAACCCAACAGAACCTCCTCTGTCTCAATAGAGCGTCGCAGGATCGCTTACGCACTCAACCAAGACGCCCCGACGGCATGTCTGCGCAAGCAGACCACATCAACCATAGGGTTTTTCCCACGGTCCACTCTGCTATCAGAGAAGTGCCAGGAGCAATCCGCATGGCACACCACCCACCGAGGTGGGCCACCTCCCTGTGCGTTCCTTGGCTTCGCGCCCAGCTGACCGGACGCTAATGAGCCCCCCCCACCACGACAAGGTGAACACACGTTGAGGGGGCCACTAAAAACACCTGTCTGAACAACTAAATATTTGAAATTTACTAAGTGAGACAATAGTTTTTTATAAGGAAATAAATGAATAATACTGCTATCCTGAAGCCAACTTTTTTACCATTTTGTTCAGCCACACAGAAATAAAATGAGATAAAACAATGTCTATATAATCAATCAATCATACCTATATTTACACTTACCTATTGTAAGATTGCATCTTATCTTAATGCGACATTGAAATGAATTGACTATTTTTCAGAGACATGTACCTACGCAGGACAATAATATTATGAAATTTTATTTTTAGAATCTAGCAAAGTTCCATTGACATTGCCACATAACTCGAAAATATTTTTCTTGGCGACACTCCTGTGGCAAAAAACCAATGATAGTATGAACTGCGTTTAAAACTATTTCAAACACCATTTTTACTAGAACCTGCTTTTCTTTCGTGTGTAAATACCGTGCACGAATGTTATCTAAATAATGTCTTTAGGTTATATAAGTTTTAATATTCTTAAATCGATTGCTTTGGGTATACTTTCATATATATAGTTTTGTAAATGATTTAGGGACTGTTTATGTTTTAGTACCTGCGCGACCGAGCTTCGCTTGGATTTTTTTTTTCTGCTATATCGTATTTTTTAGATTAAAAGAAACTTAAAACTTGAATAAATACAAAAAAAAATCAAAAGTAAAACTTTGTATCCGACCGGGATAGGATCCCGAACACCTATAAATGTCAATCTTGCGCCTTGGCTGCTTGACTACGATGCTCTATGATATGATGTAAGATATTATCGACCATATTTTGTGTGGAATAATGCAAGAGAAAACCGAATGAAAACTCGAACACACGCGTTTTTCCAGACATAAGACTAATCTAGATCGATTCCAAATTTCAGCGAAATCGTTAGAGACCTTTCCGAGATCGCTGGTATAAATAAATAAATAAATAAATATAAAAATATTGCTCTTTTAAATATATTAGATTTTAATATCATCTTCGTGTCACATAAAATATAAAAAAAACATGCTGTAATTTGATCGTATATAATGTTTATTTTTCACGATATAAATTTAATAACTAATTATTTAGAAAAAAATTGACAACGTCTAAACAAAATTTATTGTGTGTTCAAAATTTATATCAGAAAATTGTTTTAAAACTTTGGCTAATATAGCATTCCCAAGGTGGTTGATGTCAGGCAGGCGGCCGGTCGTAAAACTTTTGCCAAATCTTATCAGCAGTACCGAAGATGTATTGAGGCGAACCCGAGTGATTGGGAAATGGGTAGGGAAAAGTTGATTAGATTAGAATTATAGCCTTCGCTCGGGTTTCTTGTGACTGAGTACAATAACGTAATATACTTTTCTTTATATATATTACTAGCGACTCACCTTCGCTTCGCTCGAGTTCGTCCCTAGGTTGCTTCCCAAAACAAAATTAATTAATTTGGTTTTAAATTTTTTCCGTGAGACCCTATTTTTCTTTTCTAAAATAAAAGTAGCCTAAGTTACTCCTTATAACTATCTGCCAGTGAAAGTCCCGTCAAAATCGGTTTAGCCGTTTCAAAGATTAGCCCAAACAAACAGACAGACAGTCATACAGACAGACAGACAAAAATTGTAAAAAAAATTGTTTTGGTATATGTACCGTGTATACATACATATGCACTCAGTAAAAAGTGGTTATTTTAATATTACAAACAGACACTCCAATTTTATTTATCTGTATAGATGTATAGATGGACCTATGCATTTTTTGGCAAAATATATTAAAAAAATATCCTGTAACAGTCCATGTCATCTGGGTCTGTCTGTATAATAAATTCTTCCAAATCCGCCCAGCCTTTTCAACGTGCAAGAGTAACAGACAAACATAGAAACTTTCGTATTTATAGTAGCAGTCTTATGAGGCAGTATAGTAATAAACGCAACGATACCATTAAAAACATAAATTTGATTGAACGTTAGTAAGAACTAAAGTAAATTATAATATTTTTTAATCCATTATCCGTAGCAATATAATCGTATTGCCTATTAGTTATTTGTAGATGTAATAAACCATTAGTTTCTGAGTATTTTTCCACCTGAAGGCGAGATATTTTTATCTTTATTGAACAAATAATACTCGTATATCATATGTCGATATTAATTATTGAAAGACGCTTGAGTTGCTTCCATTTTAAAATTGTATTCAGCCCTTTTTGACGTCCCACTGCTAGACACGGGCCTCCCTACAATACGAGGGGGATCAAACCATAGTCCACCACGCTGGCCAAGTGCGGATTGGCGGACTTCACACGTCTTTTGAAAACTTGCTATGTTCCCTCAGACATGCAGGTTTCCTAACAATGTTGTCCTTCACCGTAAGGTAAGGCTAGGTGCGAGACCCGGGATTTGAACCCACTTCACTCGGTTTCCCAAGCGAGCGCGTTACCACTGGGCTACCACTGCCTTTTATTTTAAAATTAATTGTTAAATATAACTGCAATTCAATAATAACCAATCATTCTTATTGCGAGTTTTAATCTGAAAATTAATATATGTATGTACTTTAATGCTACAGATATATCTTTATATTAAAGTACTTAACAGATATATGTTTAAAGTCATGCCCAAATGGAATTGTAAGTTAAAAAAATTTTAATTTAATTTTTACATGAAACATAAGTACTGCTATTGATAATATTTAGCTACTTTTATAATTTAAATTAGTATTTGAGTTCGAAACCTTAATAGTATCGGTTTTTTTTTTATTTACGGATATTTATTATGTGAACGCTGTATGTTTCCCAAACTGTAAATAAATAAATAAATAAAAAAAGGACATCGACTTCAAGATGACTTAATCGTAATAATATTGGCGAAAATATCGTCCTTCTTTAAAGTCGGTCAAAACATACAATTCCCAGATTTCATTACCAGACGTGATTTGAAACCCTACCCTAGCGTAAGTGATAGCAAGATATGCAGGTTGTACGTTTACTGAGATACGCTGTTTAGTAAGATTTGCTTACAAATTCAAATGAGAATGGCGCAATATACATATTATATTTACAGGAATGCTTCGTTTTTAGAATAATTTCAATTAAAGATCACGGCTATTTTTATGACTAGTATTGCTCGTGGCTCCGCCCGCATACATACTTGTAGTACATCTACACTTCAATACTTCAATAACTATTTTATAAAGAGGAAAAATTTGTAACTCTGAAAATATTGAACCAATTTTAATAAATATTTTACTAATAGATAACTATTGACTAAGTCGTATTTAGCCGATTATTCAACACGTTGACTGTGGCGACTACGACCTTTAAAACCTTACATATTACATGTCTAGACCGCAATGTTAGTTCGAATAGATAGACCTATCCGACATAATACTCGTATGTACTTTGATATTATTGGGTACATATAACCTCGTATTTTTATAAGGTAAATGTTTCTAAACTTCTTTTTTGAAGTTATACTTCTTTTGGCGCGTTTGGAAAAAGTTACGAGAAATTATTACGATGCGCCATACCGACAGCCAAAAAGCGACATGATTCATCATACATGCATGTTAGCCGCATTCCTTTTACAAACAGAGAGTTGTGACATACGGGATGAAATCTTTAGCTATTTTTGTTCTCTTACACCAAAGAAGTATCACTTCTCACGTGCGTATATAAGTACACACACACGTTTTTTATTAGCTAAGTTAAGCTAACAACTGCCTCGGTGGTGTAGTGGCTAGCATGTACGGCTGCACATCCTGAGGTCCTGGGTTCGAGTCCCGGGTCTGGCCAAGTTTAGTTATTGAGTCTTTCTGTATAGTAAGCCTCAGTAACAGCCCGGAGTTGGGAAGTTGGCGGTGTTTCACCCCCGTGCCTCGGAGAGCACGTAAAGCCGTCGGTCCTGCGTCTTAACTCTCACCGGTCGTGTCGAGTAGTCGTCCCACCGGAGTATGAGAGTGACAGGAATAGAGAGTGCACTTGTGTCTGCGCGTACACTTGTGCACTATAATATCTCCTGCGCAGTTGGCTAGTCTCAATGAGATTGGCCGCCGTGGCCGGAATCGGTCAGGAGAACCTTACTTACTTACATTATTAGCCAAGTTATATTTTATACTTACCAGGATAATCACTTATCATCTAAATCCGTCCAGTGACTTTCCGTGATAGGTTAACAAACGGCAAACTTTTAAAAACAGTTTTCAAAAGTTTGTCTTTTATTACCCCATCACGAAAGATTTGGCCTCTGTATCGATAATAAACTCAGCTCGATTAAAATTTTATTATACGTAGGTAGATAGATAACTGGCCGCTCCTACGGAGAGCAGAATCATGTTAGATCCCCTATTACTATCTCAATAAATAAGCTTTTTCTAAAATGTAAACGCATGTAGATGCAGACAGCAGAATTAAACATGGAAACATGGTTGATTTGTTCGGTTTCGGCAGGTCAGCCGTTGGGGCGTCGTGGTTGAGTGCGTAAGTGATCCTGCGATGCTCCACTAAGACGGGGGAGGTTCCGTCTGATTTTAGGGGGTAGTACTGGCTTTTCTGCCGGTAAATCCCACATAACCATCTATGTGTATGCAGGAGACACGCGTAAATAAATTTTCCGATTTAAAAAAAACATACTAGCGTGTCAGACGAAGTCAAACGTAACCTTTGGGTTTCGCCGCAGTCGAGTATAAACTAACCCTTCCGTTTTATATAATATTAATATAAAAATAGAGTATAAATACATAACACAGCGTGTCATATTCAAAATTTCGTTGTAATATTAATGAACACATTATTCAATTCAATTAAACGTATATTAATTAATAGTGAAACTCGATTAATTGGTGTGTTTTAGTGGCTTTGCATATTCTGTTAGTTAATTGATGACCTTACTTTATCATTTAATTTACATCGGACTACTATTATAATTACGAAAGTTTGTATGAACTATGACTACTCGTTATTCATGCTCGCTAACGGCTGGACGGATTTGGGTGAACCTTAGTACACATATAGACTCTAGTATAGGGACTATATCTAGTACAGAGGTTTCTTAAAGTGGGGTCCACGAATCACCTGGGTGTCCGTAATATGTGTGCCAGGGGTCCGCAGCAGCTAAATTAGTTCTTAACATTAATTAAAAAATTGTTGAGTAAACTAACATCATTTGTACGTGGCGCGGAAGTATTGCACCTACAGTGTAGGTAAAGTCTCTCCGCGCCTCGCGCTTCTACTTCTTAGGCGATTAAAAAAAACACCTAAAATGTACATCGTGATACTATTATACAATATTCTTTGACAGGAGGGTCCGTGGAATTTTACAAATTCTAAAATTGGTTCATGACTGCAATTAGTTTAAGAAACACTGGCATATAGGCTACTAGAGCGAAGCAAAGGTAAGTCGCTAGTATAGGTAATATATAGAATATTACTTATTAATTTATTAACTTTAAAATATAATAACTATTTTAAAAACTGTTTGAGTCAATCATAATTGCGTTCAATCTAAATCCATCGGACACCATCGCTACTCAATATCTTGAACGTACTTTGCAATAATCCATCATCTGGAGATAAAATAGGAAAATCGACCAGTAGCCAGTCAACGGGACCCCTATTTCACATGGAATACTGTAACGTGAGGTAATGTTCATGCAATTTTGTATGGATTTGTGTTAGGAATGGTTTTATATTTGCTTTTTTACTCTAAATTCCATTTAACCAGTACGTTATGCTTATAAACGAAACAGGCGCATTAAAATACTAAAAATTATCATTTGATACAATAGATTTTCAAATACGTATACATAATACGTTACTCAGTTTCGTTACTATTGCAGTATCAATGCTAGCATATATGTACAATGTACATAATATACGGCAGCTTATCCCAAAAGTCTTGGGCTCAAGTCTTGTTCAAGGGCGATTCGGTTCATAAAGTTTTTCTATAAAGTTTTCAGTAGCGACTCGGAGTTGGTTAATTGGCAATATTACTCCCAAAATCTTTGTGAAAACGTAAAACATCGATCTATCGCTATATAACATAAAACCAGAGTTTTTTTGTATATCATGTTTTAATGCGCTATCTTTTGATAATAGCAACATTGTATCTATATACTAAGCCTAAAAAGCCGTAGGCAAAAGCTATTTTATTATATAAATCATTCGTATACTCTATGACTCCATTTCTTAAAGAAGACAACGTGAAAACAAACAAAGCAACTGCTAAATTTAAAAAATACGAAGAAACGATACGCTTCAGAATAGGTTTCATATGTGCTATCTATGCAAGTTTTATCGAGGCATAAACCGTGAAAATAAACGTAAACGTAACTAGTTACAATCGTTTTGTTTTATACGTTTGTTTGTAATTAATATTATTTTATCGCTCTTAGTAGACAGTGTTATGGGTTATAGAGCGATTGAATTTCTTTTCTATTGGTACATAGCTAGATATCCTTTGCATTTATAATAAAGCGGAATTTCTTGGAAGGGGCGATTTTTATACCATCACTAGCGACTCACCCTCGCTTCGCTTCGGGTTCGTCTCTAGACAAAAACAACTCTATCCCACGGGAACCGTAAATTTTTCCGGGATGATATATAGCCTAAAGCCTTCGTCGATAAATGAACTATCCAACACAAAAAGATTTTTTCAATTCCATCCAGTAGATCCTGAGATTAGCGCGTTCAACCAAACAAACAAACTCTTCAGCTTTATAATATAACTAGCGACTCACCCTCGCTTCGCTTCGGGTTCGTCCCTAGACAAAAATAAATTTATCCCACGGGAACCCTACATTCTTCTAGGATGATATATAGCCTATAGCCTTCCTCAGTTAACAGGCTATCTAATGCAAAAAGATTTTTTTTAAATCGGATTAGTAATTCCTGAGATTAGCGCGTTCAACCAAACAAACAAACAAACAAACTCTTCAGCTTTATAATATTAGTATAGATATTATATTAGTATAGATACCGGTTGCTTTTCTTTAACCTAACCTAACACCTTAGTCTCTCCCGTGACCATGATTGCTGTAAAGCATTCGAAACGTCGGGGATCAAAAATCAAAATAAACCCTCTGTTTTGGTGAAAATTGTATAAAAATCCGTACAGTATTTTATAGTACGTAGTATGTACTCGTATGCAGGTGATAGACGTAAATGATATCATGTTTTTAATTTAATTATAAGTTTAAATAGTTCTCATAAAATCCCAAAAATATTTAGTTAATTAAAAACATCGAAATAAATTGTAATTATTTCAAGATGAGCGTAGTTTAAACACTGATAGTAAAGGAATGACAATATAAATAGTATATATGTATTTTATCTTCGACTTATGAAACATAAAAAAGGTTTGATAAAGGTTTAAATAAATATATATAAATTCAAAAACAAATTCAATGAACTACTTTAAACGTATTTCAATTTAATTTTTGTTTAAATGTATTCTTTTGGAGCTTTAACCAAATTCAAAAAGCAGCTAATCAATTTGGCTGATTTTTTATTATTTAAACACTTTCCAGTAATTTTGAAGTCATTTATCTTCCTAGAAGAAAAAAAATCACACAAAAACCCATCGTAAAATTCTATATCCATTGTATAACACTTTATACACAATTTCGTTGTATCAAACAATCTCCAACAATCTCCAGATAAATGTATTTTTAACTTTGAAGTGGCGTTATCATATCGAGTGGATCGCCTACTGCCCCGCATACGCATACTTTGATAACGTTTTGTAAACAATTCTTACTAACAATCGATTGCAAGACTCAATTGTTCTACAAATACTACAGATGGCATAGTTTGCACAGGTTTTAAAGTTTAATCGACCTTCACTACGTAATTACTTTTTAAAGAACCAGTGAGGTATATTTTACGGATACTGTTTACTGTTTGCAAAAGACACTAGCTTAAATAATGAATAATTTTAATTTGCATACAAAACTATATACATGTTTCACACCAAAAGTACATCTATACTATAATATTATAAAGCTGAAGAGTTTGTTTGTTTTTTGGTTGAACGCGCTAATCTCAGGAACTACTAATCCGATTTGAAAAATTATTTTTGCATTAGATAGCCCGTTAACTAAGGAAGGCTATAGGCTGTATATCATCCCGGAAAAATGTACGTTTCCCGTGGGATAGATTTGTATTTGTCTAGGGACGAACCCGAAGCAAAGCGAGGGTGAGTCGCTAGTAATATATATGCACGTACATATATGAACAAACTAACATTAGAATTTTTCAGCTAAACATTTTTCAGTAAATGTAAATATTTATTTTCAATGATATAGTGGTTGAACTTGTAAAATTTAAATAGTACAAGAGATTATTTATGCCCTGTTGGAAGGTTACGAATTCGACATCTGATTGAAGCAAATATACCACACACTACTCTGATTGTTTTTTTTAAATCTTCGCACCGTTAGAAACAATTATAAACATATTTATTAACTAAAAATTATATAAATGTAGAAAATTAAATCTCATAAACATATATTTCCTTCTAAAATCTTTCCTGAAAAACCTGGATATAATTCTATTTTATAAAATACTAGAGCAGGATATTAAATAAATGAGCTTCTGAGAACCACTTCTGTAGAATATGCGAAACAATAAACGAAAAATAAACGGTGCTTTCACACAAAATAATTATTAATTATTAAAATCTAAAATATTTATTAAAATCTTTTGTTTTCATTTAAAACATTTTACACAATATAACATAATATAAGCAAGGAAAAAGAGGAAACCTCTTAAAAGATACTTTAAAAGTTTTAAAAATGTTTGCCTTGAGACACTATAGAGACGACAAAAACGAAGGGTGATTAGTAATATATCGATCACCAAAGTAGGTAAATTTTCTGTAATCAAAATTTGAAAACGCCTACAAGACCCAATTACAATAAAAACACATAGACTACAATACATATAATAAAACATATAATAAAACTCTGAGTCGAATCTGTACATTAAATATTTTTTGGAAAATCTTAGCGAAATAGATTTTATTATCGATACCGAGACCGAATGTATAGTTTTTAGAATTTTTATCTATCTGTCTTTTATCGCATTACGGAAAAACCACTGGCGGAATTTTGATGAAATTTGGTATAATAATAGCTGGATATCAGGGTCAACATATAAGATACTTTTTATCGCGGGAAAATATCTCACCTCTGAAAAATCTATACTAAACCTTAAAACATAAGTAGGAACGAACCCAAACGGAGCGAGGGTGAGTCGCTAGTATGCTTAATATTTGTCATAATATATGAGTTTGACATAATATCAATTATATAGTCTCAAAGCTTTCATTCGTACTGGTATTATTTTAATAATGTAAAATGAGGCCCGTCTTGTTTGTTCGACTTGATGGGGGACACTACCATGCCATGTTTTTTATCTTTATTGAGTCTATTTATAAAATACTTTCGCAAACAAAGTAAAAGGGTATTACTTATCGTTACGGAACATAACAAAAGAGTTTAGAAAGGTTTAAGAAAACGTGACGATAAACTGTAATTCATCAATTTTATTATATTTCTTTCTTAACTTGTTGGTTTTTAAAATAAAATTTGCTTAGCTTTTATGATGTTATATTCGTTCGAAAGTTCTAGAAAATATGACTTATCGTAATGAAGTTGAGGGAAGAGTCGACATATTTTCGTTTTGAACACAAATTGTCAAAAAAACCTTGTTCATTGAAATGTTACATTATTTTATAGTTGTATAGAATTTTATTTACAACCAAAAATGTCTTAATATTTTTTTTCTAAGACCTATAGTTTCTCAGATAAACCATGAAAACCATTTGTACCCGCTTATCCAAGATGGCGGCCGTAGGACAAGGGTTGCAACCCCACAAATAAAGTAAAATTGCGTCCCCTGACAAATGTAACCCCAAATGTAACTTTTCAATGGACTATGTGTGGAAATAAGAAGAGCGACCAAACGTAATTTTTTAAATTAAAAACACACATTTATGTGTGTTGTCTCGAACATTACATTCAACAAAATAACAAAATATAACCTTTTCTAAACAGTTGTAAATTAAAATTAACTCAGGCAATGAAAACAGATGATCTTGCTAGCTAGATAACTGTTTCTGTTACGAAATATTTACTTAAGTAAACTAACCAAACGTACTTGAATACTACGTTTGTATTTTCCGAGATTATATTAGATAGCAATTTTCATAAATCTGCTAACTTCTGCTTATAACTTATCCAAAACAACATGATATGGCCCACAGATTTACAAAAGGTACACGTTAATGTACACACGATATCATTCAAACCTATTCGTATATTAAAGACTCATTATTATTTTATTTTTTTTATATCTGTTATATACGTAAGGATTTTTATTGTTTTTTTTTTTTTGGTATTATTTTTTCCTTTGCACTGTTTTTTTTACATTTTGATTGTTTTTATTAAGATGTGGTTGCAGAATGCATTTTTTATTATCAAGTTAAACTGTGGTCTATAATACAATATTTTTCTTTTTTAATATTTTATGGTTTTAATTACATGTCACATTGTATGTTGTGTTGGCTTGCCTAATAAATAAATATACTCTCCCTATCAAAGTAAAAGTCTAAATTAAAAACAGAAAGACTCCACATCTATTCAGCCTAAAAAATCTAAGAGTTTATTGTGGAGGTCTGTTCAAGTCAAACCGTCAAGCTTAAGAATAGACCTGCTTTTATTGAAGGATAAAAATAATTTTATAATTAAACATATCTAAAAGGGTACGAACAAAACGTTCGTCTTTAGTATATTCATATGAAAATAAAAATTTAAAACAAGTTTTTATTTAAATCGATTATGTATATCCCGATATATTTTTGCTGTGATATTTTTTGATGGTTTTTTTCTTTAAAATTTCGTTTTCGGTAAATTATTGATGAAAAGGGGCGGTGAAACAATTTTCTTTACATTTTATGCGGTGTTTAAATAATAATAAAAAAAACACATGGTTTCAAATATTTTCTGGTTAATGCATGCAATATATAAAGGGTGGAGCAAATCCATGGGACATGGAAGAAAAGTACCTTAAATATTTAGGTTATCAAGATTTACTCAATGGAAACGTTTCTTTATTTTTAAAAGTCATAACTGCATTTAATTTTTTTTTTAAAAAAGCTTACCTGAACCGGGAATCGAACGAAATAAAAATGCAAAAAAGGACATATATATATATATATATATATATATATATAGACTTTACTACTTACTCTTTACTTATATAGTTTACTATATTACTTCAATATGGGGTGGTAGCACGGAAGGTTAAAATATGTTTTTCGATGCTTTATAGCAAACATAGTCATAGGAAATTTTTTTTTTACATTTAATATTTTAAAATGATAAAAATAGTATAACAGACCTCATAATAATAATTATAATAACATTTTTACTTACGGCTTACTTAAAGTGTAATATATAGCGTACTGATGTTATCACATCACTCACTTCTTCAGACGGCGCCAATAAATTTTCAAGTAGCCATTATCAACGTCATTATTAAATCACACTTCATACACAAAGACTTATGTATCTATTTATTTTATAAAAGTGACACGTGTAAATTATAATAAAAGCTCGACAGTGAAAAAGGAGACAGCTGGTTACATATTTTTTATACCAAGTTGATTGTTGAGATATGTGGATGACATGGATGTGATCGATAAACACAGAGTACATGTCATGCTTTGGCAAGCAACAGAACATAACATCAACTAAAGATATTTGCGAATCAAAGATCATAACAAAGTCGAAAAAAATATTATGACACAAATACTAGCATATAGTTTTTGATGTTACTGAGCAAAAAGGGTGAAAACATCTTCCTCTTCCCATCTCATATTCGAATGCAAGATTCTCAGGAATAATTTCAGTATAACGACAAAAATGGTAAACGTAGTACAATCACGAGATCTATGAGATGTGTCATGATGAACAGTTGAAGATGTAAAAATGGAAGAATCCAAAACACACAAAAATAATAGAAGACAAGATCACAGTCAAATTGCAGATAAACTAGTAAATACAAATGATAAAAACCTAGATTATTATTTTTTTACTAGCTGACCCGGCAAACGTTGTTTTGCCATATAAATAATTTCCTATTACTAAAATGGCTATTAAAAAATAAGGGTTGATCGTAGAAGGGTGAAAATTGAGGATTGTATGTATTTTTGTATGTTGTATCATAAAAAAATAGAAATTAAAAATTTTGTCTAAAAAATAAAATAAAAAATTTAGGGGTGGACTACCCCTAACATTTAGGGGATGAAAAATAGATGTTGGCCGATTCTCATAGATACCGGATAAGCACAAAAAATTTCATCAAAATCGGTCAAGCCGTTTCGGAGGAGTATGGCAACGAAAACTGTGACACGAGAATTTTATATATTAGATTTATAGCTTCTCCTGATCTTGTAGAAGTTTCAAGCTTTTTAAGACTAATTTTGCAAGTTATCCAATCTCCTATAAAATCTTAATAATTCTTTATACCAATCAATGAACTTATTATATTTTTTTCATTTAAAAGAAAAATTTTACACGAACATTTCAAAATGGATTTTAAAATACATTGTTCCACGTTACTTCAGACAATGATATATGTTTCACAAAAAATAAGCAAAACCAAATGAAATGAGATTGTGTTCATGAAATGATTTACAAGCAGATGGTATTTTAAATAGCTAATATGGTACGACATAATATGAAAAATTAAAAGGAAATTGACGGATATTGGAAATGTACAGAAATAGATAGTCAATAATAAGTCAAAAGGCAGTGGTAGCCCAGAGGTAACGCGCTCGCTTGGGAAACCGAATGAAGCGGGTTCAAATCCCGGGTCTTGCACCTCTGATATTTTCATGTGCAAATCATTTCTAACATGATTACCACTTGCCTTACGGCGAAGGAAGACATCGTGAAGGAACACTTGGCCAGCGTGATGGACTATGACCTGATCCCTCTCGTATTGAAGGGAGACCCGTGGCCAACAGTGGGACGTTCAAAAAAAGGGCTGAATACAATAAGTAAAAATAAACTTTAGTTTACACCATTATCTACATAGATAACATCGAATATAAAGATATAGAGAATTAAATAATAGAAGATTTTAAACATTATCTGAGAGAATCTCTAATTGTTTTGAATTATTTCAATAGAATTTTATACTTTTATAATACTAGCTATCAGCGATAAAAAACTATTACACAGTAAGTCAGTTGCGAATAAATTTATAAAACATTGCCATATCGTATTTATTATCTATAACGAGATATAAGCAGTTTTTATTACAATAATAATTTAATTAAATGAGATTATACAAGTATTTTTGGCTTACTATAAAAGTATTTGATTTACCTCAAGTATTAGCGCCTTATAAAATAATAAATAATAATGTCTTCCTAACCGATTCCGGCCACGGCGGCCAATCTCATTGAGACTAGCCAACTGCGCAGGAGGTATTATAGTGCACAAGTGTACGCGCAGACACAAGTGCACTCTCTATTCCTGTCACTCTCATACTCCGGTGGGACGACTACTCGACACGACCGGTGAGAGTTAAGGCGCAGGACCGACGGCTTTACGTCCTCTCCGAGGCACGGGGGTGAAACACCGCCAACTTCCCAACTCCGGACTGTTACTGAGGCTTACTATACAGAAAGACTCAATAACTAAACTTGGCCCGACCCGGGACTCGAACCCAGGACCTCAGGATGTGCAGCCGTACATGGTAGCCACTACACCACCGAGGCAGTTAAATAAAATACATACATATATATTACGTAAATAAGTAAATGTATAATATTCTCTTTTCGTTCTATTTTTTCTGTATCTTCTTCTCCCTGCCCACTTCCCATGTATTTTATATTTTCTTTATATCACAGCTTAAGCTATCTTCTATATATATTAAAAGTGATAGCAGAGAGCCGATAAATTTCTACCAAAGTCCAAAAAATGCGGGTTGAACTATGATGATTCTCTACGCTTTTAATTGATAGTGTTTTTTAAAAACACGTAATTTCTTTGACAAAAATGACATAGATTTGACAAACATATTTTACAGATTTGAAACACTTTAGACTTGAAAATATAAATATGGTTGCAGAAATCCCAGAAATCTCTATTATTAAATCCTACAGACACATACTCCATATATATGTAATATTTCCATAAAAAGAACAAACATTGAGGCTTAATATGGTAACCAGCTATAATTCTGTTATAATAAATTAAATTCTGTAGATCATATTTGTTTAAAATGTATATATTTTTCTGATCATTTTTTTTAATATCATTCAGACCCTAAAAGTGTTTAAACCTTCCCTAAATTGTCTAAATTGTCAAAATAATGTACTAAAATATCTAGGAGTAAGCTGAACCACCTGTGACTCATCACTTTACAATATACATATATAAAGATCAAAAACTTTTATCGTTACGCTTATGTTTTACGTCTACAGCGATACTTACTATTTATAATTCAAAGTCACTACTCTGGCTTTTATCTTAGGAGATCTTATAAATCACTAAATAGTATAAAACAAAGTCGATTCCCGCTGACTATATGTCCCTATGTATGCTTAGATCTTTAAAACTACGCAACAGATTTGGATGCGGTTTTTTTAATGGATAGAGTGATTCAAGAAGAAGGTTTATGTGTATAATACATGCATATTATAGTACAGAAAAGCCGAGAAATTCAAAGATTTGTATTTCTTACTAACCGTAGTTAAAACGTACCTAGGGACGAACCCCAGAGAAGCGAGGGTGAGTCGCTAGTATTACATATTTACCTTGTTTCGGCCAATTTGCGCTTTAGGCAAATTTTCACTTAGAGAGATATCTTTTTTTTTATTTAGTGTGCTTAGACAAGTGTCATATTGAAAACACTTTAATCGTTTTACCTATAATATAATAGAATCACAATAATATGTCATCCACTTAGCCCTAAATTCTTTGACATTTCCCTTCTTCATTTTATTCGACAGCAGAATGACATTATATCTATCTATATGATTAATTTTTAATACAGTAGTCTTAATTATCTATACTAATATTATAAAGAGGCAGAGTTTGTTTGTTTGTTTCAACGCGCTAATCCCAGGAATTACTAATCTGATTTGAAAACATATTTTTGTAGTTTATTAAGTAAGGATATCTATAGCACACTAACCGTTAAAACGTACGAAGTAGATAATAATAAAGATAAAACTTTATTTACAACTTAAGTTCAATTCAATTCAATTCAATGGCTTCTAGAAGTGCTATTTGGGCATCGTTTACTTCGCCAATGTCGCGTAGAGTGGAGAAGACACGTTATATATAGAATGACCGGTATAAAATAGAGAAATAAAAACACTAAATCTGATTACATCTAGAAACTGAGTAATTCGTTATAAAATCAGAACCTACAACAGACAACACAATAAGTATATACAAAAACTATAAGAGAAAATTAAAATTAATAATTGTTAGGACTAATAGTTACATATTTTATATATATACAATTTAAATAAAACTATCTTTTCGGATTTTTTCGCGGATTTATTTTGATTTTGGTTCCCGACGTTTCGATTGCTTTACAGCAATCATGGTCACGGGAGAGGCTCTCCCAACCAAAATCAAAATAAAACCGCGAAAAAATCCGAAAAGATAGTTTAATTTAAATGTCAAATATTCGCGTAAATCTAAGAAAGTATTATTTACAATTTAATTTTATTACTTTTAATAGGTATATGTACACAGAAATTTACATAATGTACTAAACACAAACATCAATAAACAATTAACATTAATAGGACGGGGGACTTTAGAAGAAGGGAAGTCGTAGATAGGATACAAATTAACTGCGCATTATGCGTCCCATCTCCATTGATCAGCGTAATTACTCACAGTTTTAATACAATACTAATTCCGATTCAATTCATTACCACGCAGTCATGATAAGTTTTCATTTCCAAGTAAAAGACGTATGGTTTCGCGCATACTTTAATGCTATGTGGCATTGTCAGTTATCAGCGTTAAGTATTTTTTTTACGGATTGTTGATTAAAATTGTTGCTTATTGTTAACTAGCGACTCACACTCGCTTCGCTTCGGGTTCGTCCCTAGACAAAAACAAATCTATCCCACGGGAACCGTACAATTTTCCAAGATAATATATAGCCTTTAGCCTTCCTCAGTGAACGGGCTATCCAATGTAAAAAGAATTTTTCAAATCGGATTAGTAATTCCTGAGATTAGCGCATTCAACCAAACAAACAAACAAACAAACTCATCTGTTTTATAATATTAAGGAAAGAAATGGCCTGATCCCCCCTCGTATTGAAGGGAGACCTGTGCCCAGCAGTGGGACATTAAAAAGGGCTGATACATACAAGGAAAGAAAGTAAGCAGTACCTACCTTTTTTTTACGATATGATATAGGATTCAAAACAATATTACAATTATTCTAAGAAATAACATTTTGTAGCTTCTTTTATTGTAATTGTGAAATATAATATTTGAAATGTATACTTGGAAATATTTTATCCTTGTGAATCAAGGAGACTTGATTCCTCATGAAGTGTTCTTTAGTATGATTTTCTATTTACGTTATTCTATTGTTTTACAGAAATGCCAAGTCATTATCAAATAAATCCTACTTCTAATTTCAGCTTTTTGTACTAAAAATTTTGAAATATTTTATATTCTATGACGTTACAGCAATAATTTTATAACATATGTTAAAATTAACAATTAATTGACTAATATTATTAATATTATGATTGAGGTGATTAATATTAATTAAAATGAAAGTTCGAATAACACAACAGTGTTATTTCCTATTTTAGTAGATTTTGTTTGTTAAATGATAGTTTTAATTGCCAATACTTTTGTTTGTTTTTTTTTTTTTATTTGATATCATTTTTTTTTACAATAATAAATGTATGACATTTTATTTAAAACACTTATAACAAGTCTTCTATGTGATATTGGCGAAGTAATCTGTAAAAACTAAACTCAACAGTATGTTTTGAAGCCATTCACAAGAAAATTGAATCATATTGAAGTATCAAGTCCTCCCAGGATCAAGTCTCATGTGGAATCTCCTTGAAGAAAGGTTGATCATATTACCAATTGTTATAGCGGATAGGCGGAGAGAATTGGGAGTATGGGAGAAATTAAAACCAACTCCAATAGAATTATTTACATCAGTTTAATAATGTGTAAGAAAACCTAATAATATTACATGACGTGAGTCAACTTAAGTTTTTCTTCCTCTTTTAAAATAGGCGAAACGAAACAAGATATAAAAACTCATTTAGTGTTTCGCCACAAAAATATTTTTAGTTTAAAAGTTATTTTTATTTTTACGTTAAGTGTACATATTAATTTCTTGTTTACTAAAGATATGTCTGAATGAAACCAGGGCAAGTCACTAGTAATACATATCTTTGATGTTCCGAAGACCATTCTAGTACGACCATTCCCGCTTCTATTGAGTTCACCACAATATGATACAATTGCACTATATCTGGAGCTTCACAATTTACGTGATAACTAACAGTATACTCGTAGTTTTCGATTTTCTATTTTTATAATAAAAATTAAAAAAAGCATAATGGTGACAATATAACAAGAATCGAACTCGTGACCAAAGCGTAAATAATTCAATAGATTTTTACATTATTTAATAAATAATATAATCTTGTTTTAAAATATATTTCAGTTTTATTTCATGAAAAATATTTATTCAAAGTAAAAAAATATAAAATTTTATTGAATAATAAATTCTTGTTTTCGAGAGTAATAAAGCTTAGTAAAGATTCATTATGTAAAATGGTCCCAAGTTGCCAAAGAAAAATATTTATTCTAATTATTTTCTGGACGAATATCATTTAAATAAATTAAAAACATAAATTATAAGGAATTAATGATTTTTTTTAATTAATTAAAAATCATTAAAAATGAAAATGTATGAGATACTACAGTAGGCTTTAAATTAAAAGAAAGAAATCAACCTTTTCCTTTTTAGGATTCCGTAACCGAAGGTGCCAACGCAACCCTATTACTATGCCTCCGCTGTCCGTCCGCCCGTCCGTCCATCCGCCTGTCTATCAGAGGGCTGAATATCATGAACCGTAATAGGTAGAGAGGTGAATTTTTCACAGAGCATGTATTTCTATTGCCGCTATAACACCAAATAATAAAAATTAATAAAAATCCAAAAAAAAAAATTTTGACGTTCGTAATCGATAATCGACGTTAATACACTACATATTATGTACATAGAGTAAAAGTCATACTAATAAAAAGTACATATACCATGGTACGGAACCCTTCTTGTGTGAATTTGACTCGCACTTGACCGTTTTTTAATGTATATACATCCCTGGCAAAATTTACTCAATTACATCTCAAAAAGTAAAATGTTGCTTTCATAATAAATAAATATTAGGATATTGCCTTCATGAGTAATGGAGAACGGTATAATAAAAAATTATAACAGCTTAATATCAGAGTAATGATTGTTTTACGACATTTCGTCACGTGAGACGTTATAATATGACAATATGAACCTATATTGATAGTGGTGATAACGAATACGTGGTCGCATTGGTTTAATTACAAAATAATGCTGTATATTTTACTAGAGATTTACCCTTGCTTTACTCGGGTGCATCCCTAGGTGCTATTTGTATCTATACGGATAAATAAAATTGAAGTGTCTGTTTGTAACGACAAAATAACAGCTTTTTACTTAATTAATATGAAATTATATACGGTACTAACAAGAAAAACACTTTTTTTTTAATTTTCTCTGTTTGTGTGTTTGTTTGTTCTGGCTAATTTCCGAAAAAGCTGGACTGATTTTGAGGGAACTTGTATTGGCAGATAGCTGATATTATGAGGGGAACATAGGCTACCTCTATTAAAAAAAAAGGAATAGGGCTCCGCACAAAAAAAATTTAAAAGGTGCTTACCTTAGGACGCAATCCAGCGAAGCGAGGGTAAATCTAGTTTATAATATTTTATACCTTTAGCGCCCCTATTCACCCAAATTTACTAACAGTAGACTGTGCTACTCCTGATTTTATTTGTTTGATACGACCATTTTTTTAAGCAGTGGTAGCACAGTAGTAACGCGCTCGCTAGGGAAACCGAGTGAAGTCATGTGATCCTAATTCCAACATGGTTGATTGTAAGGAAACCTGCAAGAGTGAGAGAACCTGGCAAGTTTTGGAAAGGCATGTGAAGTCCACCAATCCGCATTCAGCCAGCGTCGTGGACTATGGCCTAAACCCCTACTATTGAAAGGAGGTCGGTGTCCAGCAGTGGGACCTTAAAAAGGACTGAATACATACATATATACATATTCGGACATACGGACCATTTTTGTATTGTTCTTAAACCATATACACTTGTTGCACACAGTAATAAAGGTTTACTTAAGAATTTTTTACGCTTCCATTTATCCACCAGTTTCCGTAAAATGTACGTACGAAAATATTTAACCGAGAAATAGTAAACTTAATTTAGTTGAAATGGCTTCCTAAAAGCTTTTACTGAATTTTATTTTTTATTTTGCAGTACATTTTTAGTTTTCTACTCCTCGATCAAAAATAAAGATACACAGTCCCATGCAAAAGTTCTTATAAAACTGTCACCAATTGTGTTTAGGTAATTATTTTAGTTAAAATAAATATACAATAATGTAAATAGAACTTCAAACGTAATGCTTAGAGCTGTTTTCACAAAAAAAAAAAAAACAAATTAAAAGCGCGTCCAAATGTTCAAATGAGTGAGTAATTATTTCTTAAACAATAAATAAACAAATCAAATTTTGTAAAAAGTAAATATATTTTATACACGTTAATGTTATATAAAAGAGAGATTTATAATAAACTAGCGACTCACTCTCGCTTCACTCGAGTTCGTCCCTAGCTTGGATATAGTAACATGGATATAGTTTTTGTTTTTCTAAGTATTAAAACCTTCCGTGGATCCTAAAAAAACATACAAAAAAATAAATTATCTGAATTGATCCAGCCATTCTTGAGTTATGCGCTTACCAACATTCATTTTTATTTATATATATAGATAAATTTAAGAGTGGAAGAAAAAAGTTTAAGTCGATATTAAACGAAATTTTTAGCAATCCAATCAAAATTTTTATAAGCTATTTTTATTATTTGTAATTATTTTCGGACTACTATTATAAATGTAAAACTTTGTGTGTATGAGTGTTTGTATGCTTGTTACTTCTACACGCTGAAACGGCTGGACAGATTACGATCAAACTTTGTACTAAAATAGACTATGACCTGAAGCAATAGGCTACTATTAGGCACCAGCGTGTGTGAATCGCACAAAAGCAAGACTCGTATTTCTATAAATAAATTGTGATTTCATCTTAATTTCACCATTACTACGATTTCATTTTAGTTTTTCCAATACTTTTTATTTACTGAAATTCATTTTTTTTAATTTAATTACATTCCTTCTCTTAATTACAAGCCCGAATACCTCTTAAATTGTAAAATTAGAATATCAAGTGTTTTGATGTTGTTTGACTCGTAATTATCTACTTGAATAATTGCGTGCAAAATTAATTATAACAATGTAAATACATAATTCTTTTGTGACAAAGAAAGCTTTGTTTTAGAATGGAGAATATATGTTGGTTTTAAATGTAAGAAGATAAATTAAAGTTAGAACGTTGTAACTGACATATAAATATCGTTAAAAACAAATATTTTCTCTGTTTTTTATTCTCTCTATCTCTCTTATCTATCTATCTCTGTTTATTTATTATACATATAATAATAAACAACCTATACATATAATAAAATTCTATATCTGTACATTAAATGTTTTGTGGAAAATCTTATTGAAATAGTAATTATTATCGATACAGAGGCCGAATCTATAGTTTTTAGAATTTTTGTCGGTCTGTCTGTATAGGAACGCATCACGAGAAAACAACCGGATAGATTTTGATGAAATTTGGTATGATGATCGCTGGTTATCCGGGTCGACATATAGGATAATTTTTACTGCGGGAAAATATCTCATTTCTGAGAAATCTATACTAACCAGTAAAAAGTTTCTAGGGACGAATCCTAGCCGAGCAAGGGTTAGTCGCTAGTGTAATATAAACTCTCATGCTGCACAATTCAACTCTCTGTTTCTTTTGGCAATTCTTATCAGAACCGAGTTAGCTTTGTCCGAATCGCTGATAGAATTGACATACAATAAGTATAAATATACAAATAACTATAGAATATTATATCAATCTATTTTTTTCTAATATTATTTTTATAATATTTTTTTCGTCAGCATAATTACTTTATTTACTGTCACATTGTACATAGTGCTACCCGCACTATATGTTGTTAAAATGGTATTATAAAATAAACTAGCGACTCACCCTTGCTTCGTTCGGGTTCATCCCTAGATTGCTTCCCAATACAAACTTTCATCCCCCCGGGGTCTAAAACTACCTTCTTACCATGTAAATCGGTTCAGTAGATCCAGAAATTACCCCCTACAACCTCACAAACTCACAAACTCACAAATTTTACCTCTTTATAATAATAGTATGGATATTATAATACCATTTCAGGCTTACATCCACAATTTTCTGTTACTCTCTAAATTATAAATAAGGTCAAGAATACAACAAACATGTTAATTTATTTTTGAAGAACTCATGATGACGTTAGGGTTAGCTTACTTTTTTTAATTAAATTTCCGCACTTTTCACTTATTTTCTTGTATCCTTTTCTATCGGTTGCCTGTAAGAGATCACTTTTAGTGATAAGACCTTTGCACATCTCTTAAATTGTATTTTTTTTTGTTATTGTACCATTTTTTTTGTGCAATAAATTGTTATAAATAAATAAATAAAATAAATAAAAATTTAGTCTCTAAGAGTGTATATGTATATATGTTTTTTTACAATGTTTTCCTTCACCGTAAGGTAAGTGGTAATCATGTTGGAATTGATTCGCACATGAAAATATCAGAGGTGCGAGACCCGGAATTTGAACGCGCTTCACTCGGTTTCCCAAGCGAGCGCGTTACCACTGGGCTACCACTGCTCTAAAAGTATATAAAAGAATAATTATATATAGTACCTATTGGCTATCATTCATCGATTTTTACGTTTATTTTATACATACAACAAATTATATTTCCCCTATCTACGAGGCCCTTAAATCAGTTTAAAAGTACTCTTTTCAACGACGTTTCTCAATAATGTAAAATATTATATTTACATAAGCACCATAATTTATAAACTTTTTTTCTATTGTTTTTCAAATAAATTTTATGATTACAAAATTAACTTACGATGAAAATATTAAAGATATTTACTAGAACGATACGAAATAACCTATATCTATCTATACTTAATATTATAAAGCTGAAGAGTTTGTTTGTTGTTTGTTTGTTTGGTTGAACGCGCTAATCTCTGGAACTACTAATCCGATTTGAAAAATTCTTTTTGCATTAGATAGTCCGTTAACTGAGGAAGACTATAGGCTATATATCATCCCCAAAAAATTTACGGTTCCCGTGGGATAGATTTGTTTTTGTCTAGGGACGAACCCGAAGCGAAGCGAGGGTGAGTCGCTAGTCTGTGGTATACTGACTCATAACTTTATTTTTATTTGACAGCAAACCAGAATAATGTAATAAAAAATGCGAAGATAGAAATAACAAGAAAAAGTGTCACCTATTATTATAAGTAAATCTGAAAATTCATTGAATAAGCACAACCCTTTCTTAAAAGGGTTACAACGCGGAAAAAAGAAAATCCTTGTCTAAGAAGTTTGGAAGTAAAATCGGTAGCTTGAAAAACATTTCTATTAAATTCTGCGAGTTTTAATATAAATCTATACTAATATTATAAATGTGAAAGTTTATGAGTATGGATGTATGGATGTTTATTACTCTTTCACGCCAGAACGGCCGAATGGATCTGGATGAAATGTGACACAGAGATAGATTATAGTCTGGAATAACACATAGGCTACATTTTATTCCGGAAAAATGTACGGTTCCCGTGGGATAGGTTTGTTTTTGTTTTCCTAGAGGCGAACCCGAGCGAAACGAGGGTGAGCCGCTAGTGCTTCCATATTTGTAACTTAATTAAATGTCTATCTGCACCTTCACCTTGTTCCAAGCTATAGAAAGAAGATGAAAAGGCTAATTAACAATAAAATACACAATGATGATGATGTTATGATTTATATTTGCATAAATGTATTTTTAGGGTTCCGTACCCGAAAGATGCCAACGGAACCCTATTACTAAGCCTTCGCTGTCCGTTTGTCAGAGGACTGTATCTTATGAACCATAATAGATAAAGTGTTGATATTTTCACAGAGTAGTGAAGCGTCTACCTGTTGCCGTTATCAATATCGAGCAAAAATGAGCAAAAAAATCACGTTTATTGTATGGGAGTCCCCTTAAATATTTATTTTATTCTGTTTTTTAGTATTTGTTGTTATAGCGGCAACAAACATACATCATCTGCGAAAATTTCAACTGTCTAACTATCACGGTTCATGAGATACAGCTTGGTGACAGACGGACAGCGAAGTCTTAGTAATAGGGTCCCATTTTACCCTTTGGGTACAGAGCCCTAAAAAGGAAGAAATAACTTAAACAAAAATACACATAGAAATCTATAGTGTCTATTTTTTTATGTTCATCCCTTAATTTGGTGTATAGAACTTGTTAAAAAAGATATCTATCTAGCCCTCTGATCTATTAACAATATTATTAATAGATCAGTGGTCTTACCTTTAACATAACGATTTATTTCCGGTACATTTCACTTTACGTTCTTCACAGACCTTCTACAGTTCACTTTAGTATCAACCTTATTGAATGGATTATTTTAATAGAAAAGTGACACTAGACTAGGTTAGAAAAAATGTTTATGGTACGAATTAAATGAATCTAATATATTTAAACGAGCAATTCTTATATATTTATTTATTTGTACCGGTGATCTCGATGCGAGGATTTTCGGGGGTCAAAAATCGATCTAGATTAGTCTTATGTCTGGGAAAACGCGTATTTTAGAGTTTTTATACGGTTTACTTTCGCATTATTCCAAAATATGTTAATAATTTCGCACACTCGATAAGCATCGTGGTCAAGCAGCCACGTCATAGGTGTCCGGGCTCAAATCACGGTCGGATACAAATATTTTACTTTTGTTTTTGTTTTTTGTATTTATTCAAGTTTTTTTTTTAAGATAAAATTGTACTTTTGACCAAAAACTCCGAGCGAAACTCGGTCGCCCAGGTACTGACATTAACCTTTGAAGTTCATTTTAGATTTCGTTTTGACTGAAATTCTGTTATAGCTCATAGGGCGAAATTATTCATTTTAGATGGTAAATTGAGTCGTTATAAGGGTTGATGGTAGACTCTCTTCTGTAACTACCAGACAAATTTTAAAAAAGTAAACTTTTTCAATTCAACTATGAACCTATATTTATCGAGGAAGGCTGTTTGTTATATTTGTATTATTGTTAGTTAAAATAAAGCTACATGATAGCTAAGAATTTTTATAATGTCTGACATTATTTTGTACAACATTATTTTTCTAAGTTACTCCACAAAGTTTCTATACGTCTCATTATAAAATAAACTAATACAACGACGGTTATCTAACGTTATACTACGACACAGACCCACTACGGCCTTAAATAGACTACACGAGTGGAATCGCGGGCGAAAGCTAGAATATGCGGTTTCAAAATAAAGATCTCAATCAAAACAATTCTTTTTAATTACTTAGTAGTAATGAAAGTAAATATTCAAAGATTTACTTTAGTAGGTAGAGAAAGAGGTATTGTCTTTCAAATTCAATAATAAATAGAAGTCAATCTCTGTCGTGTCTTCTCCATTCTGCGTGACATTTGCGAAGTAATTTGTGCTCGACTGACACATTTTAAGATTAACAAAGAAATTGAATTGAATTAAAAATGAAAAATTATAATATTGGTTTAATTGAAATATTTAATGAAGCAGTTTAAAAACTTATTATTGCCCCATAAACATACTACTTGGAAACTTAAGCAATAGCTTGTAAAACCCAGGTAAAAATTTAGTACAGTAATGTAGGATCCGAGGCTACAAATGAAGGTGTTTGTAACACTCTAACTATTTATTGTATTAAAATTACAGAACACAATGTTACATGTAATGTACATCCTTCTTTTCTTTTATTCATCTTTCATTCCATTCTAATCTTAAAAATCATAGCATACGCTTTTGTTTGTATGTATAGATGTATGTATTCAGCCCTTTTTAACGACCCACTCCTGGGCACGGGCCTCTCTTCAATATGGGGGATCAGGCCATAGTCCACCACGCTAGCCAAATGCGGGTTGGGGGACTGCACATGTCTTTCGAAAACTTGCTAAGTTTTCTCAGGCATGCAGGTTTCCTCACGATGTTTTCCTTGACCGTAAGGCAAATGATAATCATGTTAGAATGTTTTTTTTTTTTACTTTTAAAATATCATTTCACGCATACTCATCTCGTAAATCCCACAGTAATATAATTTCAATTCTAAATAGTTTGAGTCTTAATCAACTAATGGTAAACACCTCCGTATTTTATTTACATTTCTATCGGTTTTATATGTTTGTTTTATTTCTCAAAATAATATTAGTTTCGATGCTGAAAATAGTTTTTAATGTACTAGACTAGGCATCACTGAGAAAGCGTAGGTTTGCGCTGGTATAACATTTCTTAGAATTGATTACATCCTATCATATTTTACCCTCAATAAATTTTGTTGCGTTATTTAAATTTTATTACGTAAACAATCAGTTATTTTAAATAAAAAGTTACTGAAAAAATATACATTTTTTATTTTATACTAGCGGATCAGCCTCGCTTCGCTCGGGTTCGTCGCTAGGTACGTTAGCCATTTGAATTTTAATTTTTTTTTTCGTTAATTTTTCATTTTTTCTCTTTATTAAAACCTTACGTGGACATACAAAAAATTAAATTAGCCGAATTGGTCCAACCATTCTTGAGTTATGCGCTTACCAACATTCATTTTTATTTATATAGATAGATAGTGAAAATAATATCCCACCAATTGTTAAAATCATCATGTAATGTCAAAACATCAAAATGTAAAAAAGTTGGCCAAGGTTTTCTTGTGATCGAATAACTAATTCAACAATTTTCTCATGAAATTAGATATAATTCGTAGCTAAAAAAATCTATATTTCGCGAGTATGGTTCTATAATTATTTTTGTATTTAATAAAAAATATATTGTAACTAGGCAACTACCATGCCCGCAAAGATGTAAGAATAGGATATATTGCATACTAGCGACTCACCCTCGCTTTGCTCGGGTTCGTCCTAAGTGATTTTTTAAATTGACATAACTTTTTTACTTATGAACGGATTGAAATAAAATAAATACTAAATATTAAGTGAAGCTTGCCACAATACACTAGTGAAAACCGCACTCAAATAGGTTAATCCGTTTCTGAGATTAGTGCGCACAAACGCACAGACAAACAGACAAAAAATCTAAGAACCGTTGTTTTGGATTCTATTGCTTTAATACAGACCCTCAATAATAGTTTTTCTCAAATATCTTCCATGTACAGACAGCGATAAGTTACACTTTTATTATATGTATATTGTATAGATATGTATATATATATATATATATAAAACCTTGAGTTTTCTTTGTTCATCATCAAATCTCAGAGGCTTAGCACCGATAGAATGAGGTATGATAGAACGTTTATCAAAATGTAAGATCCTTTGAAACCTCCTCTGAACCATATAATTTTTTCAATTGAAAGAAAATAATGCTATACGTATTTCACCCAAAGCGTTTTTTATAAAAAATATTATTAAGTATTTTAATTCAATTAGCGAAAACTTTTTAAATTTAAAGTACCCAGATACAATTATTCTCCCTTAATTGCTACCCTCCTAAGGGTCCTAGCGTAATGGATGATAACTTTTTTAATAAATAAGCTCTTTTTATTAAAATATAAACATAAAACATTTTTATTGTATATTTGTGTTTGTTACTCCTTCACGCTATAACCGCTGGAGGGATTTATATGAAATCTAGTACATATATAACTATACTGTTAGTAAATTCTGAAAAAAAATGTAGCTATTTTGCTAATTGTAAAAATTTTGCGAACCGCGCAGAAGCTAGAGTCTAATGAAACCTAAACAAAACAAATAAAACAAATTTCTTTTTTTGGGATTTATCTACATATATATGTACTAATGTAAACTAGCGCTCCTCTCGGGTTCGTCCCTACTTACTTTTTAACGTTTAGTATAGATTTCTCAGAGATGAGATATTTTCCCGCAGAAAAAATTTCCTATATGTTGACCCGGATAACCAGCTACCATCATACCAAATTTCATCAAAATCCCTACAGTGGTTATTTCGTGATGCGGTCACAAACAGACAGATAGACAGACAAAAATTCTAAAAACTATAGATTCGGCCTCTGTATCGATAATAATGTCTATTTCAATGATATTTTCCAAAAAATATTTAATGTACAGATTCGGCTTAGTTAAAATTTTATTATATGTACAGATAGATATATAAAGAGTATTCTTTTCTAATATAACGTGATCGATAGCTTCATATATTACGAACAATGGTTTCTCTAGTTAATACGTTTAATGGCTTTCATGCTATTAAGCGAGATAAAGACTGTGCCACGTTGCCGCACACCCTTATTTCTTATTTCTTTTGTATCTGTCTACTTTATTTGATGGGTTGAATTGAATATGGTATTTTTTCTTAAAATGATAAAGAATTTATTTATTTGCTAGCTTTACTTTTGCATTTTGATTATTAAAATCTATACTACTAGTAAAGTATTTTATGATCTGTGTCTTTACATATAATAAAACTAACGACTCACCCTCGCTTCGCTTCGGGTTCGTCTCTAGAAAAAAAACTACTCTATCCCACGGGAACCGTACATTTTTTCGGGATGATATATAGCCTAAAGCCTTCCTCGATAAATGAACTATCTTACACAAAAAGAATTATTCAATTCCATCCAGTAGTTCCTGAGATTAGCGCGTTCAACCAAACAAACAAACAAACTCTTCAGCTTTATAATATTAGTATAGATTCTGAGTCGAATCGGTACATTAAATATTTTTTTGGAAAATCTTATTGAAATGGTCATTATTATCGATACAGAGGCCGAATGTACACTTTTTAGAAATTTTGTCTGTCTGCCTATCTGGGAACGCATCGCGAGGAAGCCACTAGACAGATTTTGATGTAATTCGGTATAATGATAGCTGGTTATCCGGGTCAACATTTAGGACACTTTTTACTGCAGAAAATATCTCTAAGATTAAAACTCGAGTCAACATTTAGGATACCTTTTACTACAGGAATTTTTTTTATTAAACCTTTAGAAATACATCAAAACAATGTACTAGAAAATTTTAGATTTTAAAAAGGCCTACAAAAAATCTGCAACAGCATAAGTCTTTCTCCTAAAGTACACTCGCAATAACTATTTACATCCAGAGACACAATAGAGCGAAACTATGTTGAGTCACTAGTATGAGATAAAATGAGTTTATACAAATTTAATAAAGTCCATCATAGTTGGAAATTACGTCCGAGCTTGCATAACCTTAGCTCATACTATATTTAGTGACCTTAGTTATAAAGTTACCTTATTTATCATATAACAAGTAACAACTCTATGATAACCATATAATAACTAGCAAAACCCGCGGCTTTTTCTTTATGTTATAAAGCGACTCACCCTAGCTTTGCTTGGATTCGTATGTATTTATATAATATTAAATTATTTGAATATTTTTCATACAAAAATACTAAAATCGCGATTAAAAAAGAGGGAGAGGGTGGGAGGAGGGAGTGAGGGGGGGGGGGGGTAGGAGTTTGAAAAATTCCTTATAACCTATTCTCATACCTACCAAATATACAAAAAAAAACATTAAAAGCAGTCGAGCCGTTTCGGACGAGTGCGACCACAAACACCGTGACCCGAGATATCTAAATACTAGCGACAAAAATAAAGCTATCCCACGGGAACCGTACATTTTTCCGGGATGATATATAGCCTATAGCCTTCCTCAGTTAACGGGCTATCTAATGCAAAAAGAATTTTTCAAATCGGATTAGGAGTTCCTGAGATTAGCGCGTTCAACTAAACAAACAAACAAACTCTTCAGCTTTATAATATTAAGTATAGATTAGATGTTAAGCGGTTTTATTTAGATTTTTGTTACCTAAACTTCGAATGCAATACAGCAAACATGGTTACGGGAGGGATGATTTGAGGTTTTTATATCTCAACATTTAAAGTTATCACACGGTGTCTACCCACAAAAATTAAAAAATAATTTGCAAGAAAACAGATGTTCGCGCGCGGAAAGTGGATGTGGCCATACCACCTCCCAGACCCCGCTACGGACCCAATTTTTTATCTGTAACCGTTGCCATAGAGACACATCAACACATAATTTTATTACCGTTATAAAATTTTATTAAAATATGTAATTAACAGGTACAGAAAAAACTAAACTTAATTCCACCTGGAACAGAAATAGCACCGAAGTACTTTATAATTTTTGTTAATTTAAAATGACAAATACTGCCGTTAATAAAGATCGATATTTTTAATCTTTTTTAAAATAAAAAAATAATTTTAGTTCCACTGAGTTTCTTTCGCCAGTTCTCCTCAGGACTATGGGTTTTTTGAGTCCGAACTGATGGTAGATTCATCTTCAGTTCACGTTCAATAAAAAAAATGTAAAAATTTAATCTATATATCTATATTATATCTATATTAAGTTATATATAAATAAAAATGAATGTTGCTAAGCGCAAAACTCGAGAATGGCTCGACCAATTCAGCTAATATTTTTTTTCGTATGTTCCTTAAGGTAAACGGAAAGTTTTAATAACGAGAAAAAATATAAAATAACCTGCCTACTTTTCTATACCTATGTATGTACATTGTACTTACCGTTAAAACGTATGTACCTAGGAACGTACCCGAGCGAAGCGAAGGGGAGTCGCTAGGTTTAGTTAAAATATTTTGAATTTGAATTTAAACATGAAAAAGTATTATTTAAAATACAATAACAAAAGAAGAAAAAAAAAATTGCGATATTTTTACATTAATAAATTTAAAAATTCCACCACTGTTTTCTAACTTACCTACTCTTAACACGGCATTTATCATATCTGAAATACTGAAAATTAAAGAGTTTTCTTAGAGATATTTAAAAAAAAAACGATTTTTATAGCAAAAAACTTCCTATACACAGATGTAATGTCACGATTTTTTGATCAAAAGGAGAAAAAAAAATCGCGTATCTCTAAGAAAGTGTTATCAACAGGTGAAATTTTTTATACAGTAACTTACCTCGATTTGATTTTATTAAAAAAAATCCAATATAGAGTAATATTAAAAAGAAAATATTTTTACTTCCTCCATATTTCTATTCCTATTATGAAACTATTGGAATATTGTTATAAATTTGTTTATTTGAAGATACTTGTCAAGTTTAGGGTACTTTGTTGTGAGCTGGATAACAATCTCCTTTATATTGAACTCTAAATAAACTTTATTCGTAACAATATACAATGCATATTTATGTACACACAGTCTTATTCTAATTTATACTCCAAAAAAAATTTTTATTTCTCATTTCCTTAATATATGTCAAATGCATATTTAGAATAAATATTTTTTTTTATTTTTTTTGCCTTCATGGCTAATGACGAGATCCTAGATTCGTATATCATGTGAGTTTATATCACATTAAAATACAAAAACGCTTTACCCAATGTAAATACAATCGACTTAGGTTTTAGAGTATAAGCGTTTTCGTTAAAATTATTATTTAGATTAATTTTATTAAAATATAGCAAAATAATTTCTTTTTAATATTATAAATGTGAAAGTTGAGATGTTTGGATGTTTGCTACTCAATAACGCCAGAACAGTTGAAAGATTTTGGATAATTGGCACAAAGATGGATGGAATAACACTTAAGCTATTTTTTATCCCGGAAAAATGGAAGGTTCCCGTAGGATAGATTTTTTTGTTTGTCTAAGAAATGAAATAAACCTTCTAAATCTATATTTGTTACATTATAAATGTGAAAATGTGTTTGTTTGTTTGTCCTTCTTTCAGGTTAAAGTAGAATGATGGATTGGCGTGATTTTTTGTGTTATTTTCTTTTATACCGCGGAAGATTATCTTATTCCCACGGAAAAACATGTTATATTGCAACTCAAAAAAAATATTTATGATCAGAATAACTTGAAACTTGGTATTAATGCTCTTCAATACAATTAAATAATTACGTGTTTTAGCATTTTTCGAAATTCGTCCTATATGAAGGTAAAATAGGGGATAAAAATTTTTATGAAGCCTACTTTTTTAGAGTTTTTTTGTAGTTTTAGCGCAAGCGAAGCCGCGAGTTCTGCTAGTATTATTGTATATATTTAAATAACTAATTAAGCATTTTAATTTAGTGCTTTAGGCACCGCCCTACCAATGCGAGGGACATCAGACATCTTTCAAAAACTTCTTTTCAGACATGCAGGTCTCCGCATAATGTTTTCCTTCCCTATATTTTTATACGTGATAATCATGAAAATGTTGAAAACTTAAAGGTGTGAGACCCGAGTTTGATCCCGCTATATTTAGTTTTTCAAGCGAGCGCGTTACCACTAATGTAAGCTTTATTGTTTTATCTTTTTTCAACTTATTGCAAACGAACTATCTACAGACGTTACATAGATTTCTTTTTATCCAAGTACTCTTCATAGCAAAACAGTATTTTAAATCACAAAATATCGAATATTTGCCAATTTTCCTCTAATTGATATATTTATAATTGTAAGTAATCGAAATAAGTCGAAAAAGAGCACATTCCAATGACACAATAAGATTTTTCTGTTGTATACAAACATAATAAGTTTTTATTTTGTTAAAATTGACGTCGGTTCGTAAAAAGCTTCTCTTTGTCATCAAAGAAGCCATCTTTTGTGAACATCCCTTTTTATTAAAGAACAAGTAAGGAACGATATCGAAATATCAAGTGGAAATGCTTTTATTACCTTAACCTCCTGTTTCCTATCACCTTGAATATTGTTAAATGGTTAAAATATATAAATATTGAATAAATTAAGTATTTAAAAAGTACTATACAAAATATTATCTATACATATAATAAAATTTTGAGTTGAATCTGTACATTAAATATTTTTTGGGACATCTTATTGAAATAGTCATTATAATAGATACAGAGAACGAAACTATATTTTTTAGAATTTTTGTCGGTCTGTCTAGGAACGTAGCAGGAGAAACCGGACAGGACAGATTTTGATGAAGTTTGATATTATGATAGCTGGTTATCCGGGTCAACATATAGGATACTTTTCACTGTGGAAAAATATCTCATCTCTGAGAAATCTATACTAAACATTAAAACGTAACAGCTATAAAAGCCCATAAAAGCTTTTATTTATAAATACACTTTTTGTCAAACGTGAAGTAATATTATTTATTTCATACTGAAGATTTTATTTGACACTAGCATTTCCCGCGGCTCCGCCCGCGTTCAGATGATCAAAAACCAAATTCTTAGGTTTTACACATTAGTATACTCTTACATTATACATTACTTTCATTGCGCACCGCATGATTGGTAAATAATGGCAGTGATTGACAATGCCACAAAGATTCCTCCGTTAAATTGATTTTTTTGTTTTAGCAATAACATTTATGTATGTCTATACTTCTGTTTTGTTTGTTTTTTAGTTTTGGGCGATAAACTCTCAAACTACGGAATTCATTTTAATCATTTTTTACTAATAGACAGCTATAGATTAATTTAATATATAGCTGATTATTTAAATTACATAATGATAACTTTTCTTAATTAGCGCTAGTTAGTAATATTTTCCAAAACGATTTTCAAAAGAAAGTGTAATAAGTAAATAATTCTAAGCGAATACGTTTCTTTATTTCATATGGCTCGGCTAATATGATTAAAGTCGCAAGCATTTTATTGTGTCCTTTAAGCCTTTACCTTCCAAGAAAAGGTGTCAAGAAAAAGTGAAAAAGTTGAGATATAAGAGTTCCTAAAATACTTTTTCATAGTTTTTGAGATATGAAATATTTTTAGTTATCCGCTTTGGCAGTTTAACAGCCATAAACTTGTTTTCCATAAAATGTTATAAAATAATATAAATTGAACTTATTTTTACGGTGCAAAAAATGAGTAGGTATTGTGGAAACGTAAATATTATTCGTATTTATTTTAGTGTTAACCATACAAAACACGTAAGTAAGAAAAACAACATAGCATTTTGCTATACGAAATCTAAAATGCGCGAGTTGGATTTATATTTGCCCAGTTTTTACATTAAAAGATAAAAAAACATTAACATTATTTACTAAACAATAAAAATTTACAAATATTCTCATTTGAAAATTGTTTCGGCCTACAAAATATTACTAATATGTTACTAATTTATAAAGCTAAAAAGTTTGTTTGATTGAAAATTTAAGCACGGGCAGGGCCGCGGGTAATTTAGTAGTAATTATAGTAAAGTCATAGAAAGGTTATATCTGTACATTTTTTTTTTGGATAAAACTACGTATTTTAAAAACACATGGCGACATCTATTGTCAAATAGCTAAATAACACATAAATAAATTTTCATTAAAATAACTATTTTAATGAATAAAATAGCGCTGTTAATATTTCTTTTAAGATAAGTTTTTTTTAATAGTTTTAACAAAATATATAAGTAAGTTACCTTGCTAAAGTATTAATAGCATCATCGTGCTTTTACTTTAACCAGTTTTTGTATTTTTTCTCAGAAATGAGATATTTCCCTGCGGTAAAAAGAATCCTATGTATTGACCCGGATAACCTGCTATTACCATACCAAATTTCATAAAAATCCCTCTAGTGGTTTTTCTGTGATGCGGTCACATTCAGAAAGACAGAAAAAATTCTAAAAACTATAGATTCGGGCTCTATATCGCTAATAATGAATATTTCAGTAAGATTTTTCGAAAAAAATATTAAATTTAGGGGTTCGGCTTAGTTACAATTTTATTGTATGTATAGTTACTAATTTATGAAGCGAAAAAGTTTGCTTTACTGATAATTTAAACACGGGCGGAGCCGCGGGTGATTTAGTAGTAATTCTAATAAAATCGAAAAAAGGTCATATCTGTACATTAATTTTTTTGGGATTAAAACTATGTATTTTAAAAACACATGGCGACATCTATTGTCGAATATCTAAATAACACATAAATAAATATTAATTAAAATAACTATTTTAATGGATAAAATAGCGCTTTTGATAATTTGATTTTCAAGATAAGCTATTTTTATAGTTTTTGCCATATTTTGTAAGTTATCTTGCTAAACTGTTTACAAATAGTATCGTCGTGGCTTTGTTCCTACCAGTTTTTGTATTTTTTTTTCAGAAATGAGATATTTTCTCGCGGTAAAAAGTATCCTATATGTTGACCCGGATAACCAGCTATCATCATGCCAAATTTCATCAAAATCCCTCCAGTGGTTTTTCTGTGATGCGGTAACAGACAGACAGACAGACAGACAGACAGACAGACAGACAGACAGACAGACAAAAATTCTAAAAACTATAGATTCGGCCTCTGCATCGATAATAATGTCTATTTCAATAAGATTTTCCAAAAAATATTTAATGTACAGATTCGGCTTAGTTAGAATTTTATAATATGTATAGATTTATAAATAGTCTCAAAACATACAGTACGTATGAAAGTACGAATAGATTGTAAAATACATTCGATTTAATTATATTTTATAAGTAGTTTGGCATTTTTCAAAATTTAATTTACTTTAGTATATATTAACGTACTAGCGACTCACCCTCGCTTCGCTTCGGGTTCGTCCCTAGACAAAAACAAATCTGCCCCACGGGAACCGTAAACTTTTCCGGGATGATATATAGCCTATAGCCTTCCTCAGTTAACGGGCTATCTAATGCAAAAATAATTTTTCAAATCGGATGAGTAGTTCCTGAGATTAGCACGTTCAACCAAACAAACAAACAAACAAACTCTTCAGCTTTATAATATTAGTATAGATTCAGAATAATTTTCTTTTAGATCACGAAGAGACGTTTGAAATGAAATTCAATTAGTATACGATCGAGGGCTATACGAGGCTTCACATTTACTCAACAATTCTTTCATTAAATTGTACATAATAATTTATTTTATTTTCTTCATAATTATTTAAAAAAAAATGTATTTATCAATTACTTAGAGTATATTGCAAAATCTTCAAAATTAAAAACACTTCGTATCTATTTAATATTATTTTATAATATACTAGCATTGCCCGCGGCTCCGCCCGCGTTCAGATGATCAAAAACCAAATTCTTAGGTTTTACACATTAGTATACTCTTACATTATACATTACTTTCATTGCGCACCGCATGATTGGTAAATAATGGCAGAGATTGACAATGCCACAAAGGTTCCTCCGTTAAATTGAACTTTTTGTTTTAGCAATAACATTTATGTATGTCTATACTTCTGTTTTGTTTGTTTTTTTAGTTTTTCACGATAAACTCTCAAACTACGGAATTAATTTTAATCATTTTTTACTAATAGACAGCTATAGATTAATTTAATATATAGCTGATTATTTAAATTACATAATGATAACTTTTCTTAATTAGCGCTAGTTAGTAATATTTTCCAAAACAATTTTCAAAAGAAAGTGTAATAAGTAAATAATTCTAAGCGAATACATTTTTTTATTTCATATGGCTCTGCTAATATGATTAAACTCGTAAGCATTTTATTGTGTCCTTTAAGCCTTTACCTTCCAAGAAAAGGTGTCAAGAAAAAGTGAAAAAGTTGAGGTATAACAGTTCCTAAAATACTTTTTCATAGTTTTTGAGATATGAAATATTTTTAGTTACCCGCTTTGTCAGTTTAACCGCCATAAACTTGTTTTCCATAAAATGTTATAAAATAATATAAATTGAACTTATTTTTACGGTGCAAAAAATGAGTAGGTATTGTGGAAACGTAAATATTATTCGTATTTATTTAAGTGTTAACCATACAAAACACGTAAGTAAGAAAAACAACATAGCATTTTGCTATACGAAACCTAAAATGCGCGAGTTGGATTTACATTTGCCCAATTTTTACATTAAAAGATTAAAAAACATTAAGATTATTTACTAAACAATAAAAATTTACAAATATTCTCATTTGAAAATTGTTTCGGCCAACAAAATATGACTAATATGTTACTAATTTATAAAGCCAAAAAGTTTGTTTTATTAAAAACTTAAGCACGGACAGGGCCGCGGGTAATTTAGTAGTAATTATAGTAAAGTCATAGAAAGGTTATATCTGTACATTTTTTTTTGGTTAAAACTACGTATTTTAAAAACACATGGTGACATCTATTGTCAAATAGCTAAATAACACATAAATAAATTTTCATTAAAATAACTATTTTAATGAATAAAATAGCGCTGTTAATATTTCTTTTAAGATAAGTTTTTTTTAATAGTTTTAACATAATATATAAGTAAGTTACCTTGCTAAAATATTAATAGCATCATCGTGCTTTTACTTTAACCAGTTTTTGTATTTTTTTTTTCAGAAATAAGATATTTTCCTGCGGTAAAAAGAATCCTATGTGTTGACTCGGATAACCTGCTATTACCATACCAAATTTCATAAAAATCCCTCTAGTGGTTTGTCACATACAGACAGACAGAAAAAAATCTAAAAACTATAGATTCGGGCTCTATATCGCTAATAATGAACATTTCAATAAGATTTTCCGAAAAAATATTGAGTTTACGGGTTCAGCTTAGTTACAATTTTATTGTATGTATAGTTACTAATTTATGAAGCGAAAAAGTTTGCTTTACTGATAATTTAAGCACGGGCGGAGGAGCCGCGGGTGATTTAGTAGTAATTCTAATAAAATCGAAAAAAGGTCATATCTGTACATTAATTTTTTCGGAATTAAAACTATGTATTTTAAAAACACATGGCGACATCTATTGTCGAATATCTAAATAACACATAAATAAATATTAATTAAAATAACTATTTTAACACCTCGAGGACCGCGAGCACACCGGTGTGCTAGATAACAATTGAATTCTCGGAAATTCGCACGGATTTCTTAGAATTTGTCCGGGAGGGATTAATGGATAAAATAGCGCTTTTGAAAATTTGATTTTCAAGTTAAGCTATTTTTATAGTTTTTACCATATTTTGTAAGTTACCTTGCTAAACTGTTTACAAATAGTATCGTCGTGGTTTTGTTCCACCAGTTTTTGTATTTTTTTTCAGAAATGAGATATTTTCTCGCGGTAAAAAGTATCCTATATGTTGACCCGGATAACCAGCTATCATCATACCAAATTTCATCAAAATCCCTCCAGTGGTTTTTCTGTGATGCGGTAACAGACAGACAGACAGACAGACAGACAGACAGACAGACAAAAATTCTAAAAACTATAGATTCGGCCTCTGCATCGATAATAATGTCTATTTCAATAAGATTTTCCAAAAAATATTTAATGTACAGATTCGGCTTAGTTAGAATTTTATAATATGTATAGACTAGCAGACTTGGCCATGCGTTGCTGTGGCACACATATGAAAATCGATAATTTAGCTATAAAAAATGGAAATAATCGGGATAAAAACTATCCTATCTTGTAAGTTGGAATAAATCACACATTTTGAAAAAAAATGTTAAGATCGGATAAGTAGTTTCGGAGTTTATCCCGGACCAACATCACAACATGGGAATTTTATATATTAAGATGTCACATTGCTCGAAAACAACTATATGAATTCCAAGGGAATAATTAATTTGTAGAATAAATCAGTAATTAGTCTAGCTTACTACAGTAATAGTGGTACTTTTTTATTTCCACCACATTATCAAAATTTGTATTAGAAAATATGTAATTACAACATAAGCTGTGTATGTGTATGTAAATATGATTGTGGCTCGCTGGTGCTTGTCATAGAGTGTATTATGTAGTTATAGGCTAGTCCTAAAGAAAGGACTAAAAGGATTTTAGTACGGTTTTCACAATATGATAAATTGATTTACGAGGACAACGTTACGTATTTAGGAAGCCATTTATTTTAGGCCCAAAGAGAAAATGCTTTTCAATTAAATACACATCCCTTCCTATTCCCTTTATTCCCTTATCCCATGGAGTCAAAGTGCTAAGCACTTCTTAAAAGACATAACATCTGGTCTTATCGCCTCTACTGGTGACAGGAGAGCTGGCGCATTTTTCGCCCAAGGAATCGGCATTGCCATTCAATGGGAGAAAGCGGCTTGCATTCTTGCCACTATTCCACGAGGATATATCTTGTACAGTAATAACTAAGTGTACATTTGTTTTATATATATAACTAAGTATAATATTTAAATATTTGTAATTTTCTTTATCGTAAATAAAAAAAAAAGTTTTATTTGACAACTGTAACTGAGCGTTGGAAAGAAGAGCGAAACTTTACATCTATATACACATACGATAAGATTTTTCGAACCGTATTTGATGTGAAAATGATCTCTTTACTGTTTTAGATAATATTTATATCTAGCCTAAGTATTTTTTACAACAGATAATATCCCATGGGAAAGATAAATTCTTTAATGTACCGCGATAAAATGTTATTGACAATGATGTCACTCTCCAGCTCTCAACTTTCATGTGCAAACAATCATGTCGAATGCTCTTTTGCTGCCTAAAAAATGGCAAACTAATATATATTAGTATGTAATTATTTTAATTCAATTTCCTTCTTAATGGTTTCAAAATACCATATTTTAGCACGACCAATGGGTCGTCCATGTTCAATTCAGTGAGACTAAGCCAATGTCACGTAGAATGGAGAAAACACGAGGATGACTTATCGGTAAATCATACTATATTGAACCATAATATGTGAAAAATAGAGTACTTTTTGAACCAAGAGGACAAAGTCACGAAATGTTACTAGTATCCAATATATCAAGCTATTCATCCAATATCTGCACACTATCAAAACTTGATATTGAACCACAAAGCTCAATCCAGAAAGCTTTTTGACGAGTCACTTTATAAGTGAATGTCGGCTCGTTTAATAAAGCTCTATTTACCTAGTACCGACATCGAGGCAAATACAACAACTCTACGCCATTGAATTGGCTGTTTTTACTATTATTGTTAGTACTTGTTTATCATTGCTTGCCTTTTATTTGAGTAAAAAATATTTAAAATGATTTTTAAAAATAATGATGTAACTACTCTTATTACCTTTATTAGTTTAACATCGAGTACATATATTTTTTCTATACTACCCTACAGTAGCATCATAATAAAAAATATAGTTTTGTTAATATGTTCATAAGTTTCAATTCCATTCACCAAAAATTTTATTGAGTTCATTAGAAAAATTTTATATGAATGTACATCCGATTTGATAAACAACCAATTCTTAGATGAGAGTCGCTCTTGAATTTAACTGCATTACTATTATAAAGAAGAAAGATTTGTAATTTTGTATGTTTGTAACGAATAAACTCAAAGACTACTGGACCAATTTAGATTAAATTTGGTAAGAAGATAGGTTGAAACTCTAAGAAGGACATAGGCTTTTTTATTCCGGAAATCATCCCTTAAGGGGGTGAAAATGGGGATGAAAGTTTGTATGGAGTTCAAGCTAGAAACGAATCCGAGCGAAGCGAGGGTGAGTAGCTAGTAACTAATATAGAAATATCTTAAATGAAAACATCATTAAGGTTTTAATTAAATTCTTTTACCTCATCAAAAATATACAATACCAGTGTCATACGAAAACTTAATTATATTTTCGCGCTGTACTACATATAATATAACGTGAAAACAACAATAGTGGGTACTACTCATTAAGAATTACTAAGTGACATTCATTATCTCCTGCATGAAATTACATTAAAAGTTGCAAATTAATCAAAACTTTATATTCCCGAAGGTTATCACATTAAATTAACAATTTGAAATTTTAAAATACTTCAATATTTTGGGACATAAAGGGTTACGTTATATCAAAGTTCAAATAGAGTAGGGTCATCTATTCTAATATTATAAAGAGGCAGAATTTATTTGTTTGTTTGTTTGAATGCGCTAATTACTGGAACTACTAATCCGATTTGAAAAATTCTTTTTGCATTATATAACCCATTTATTGAGGAAGGCTATAGGCTACATATAATATAATATATAATCTATCTATTCCATACTACCTGTTAAAATGTACTTGAATACGCTGTCGTGTCCGTTTTTGAGTCGTTAGTAAAAAATAAACAAAATAAAACAACAAATAGTATCCACTAATTATCACGACATCTATATATAAAAATGAATCCCTATTTCCCTTGGTCACGCCATCACGCGTGAACGGCTGGACCGATTTCACTAATTCTTTTTTTGTTGTTTTTGTCAGGAGAAGAAAAAAGAATAAATAAATGCATATAATCGATTTAAGGATTTGACATAATTCCTTAACATTTTATTTTTGTTTAAAATTGAATTATTATTACTTATGATCTTATTTTTAGATATTAATTAAAAACTTTATCTGATTAGGAGTGTCTCTGAACTCGAAAGTGTGGATTGTTTTTTAACTTATATATAAATTCACCATTGATTTATAATCGATTCATTAAATAAAAATTATAATATTAATTCCAAATTAGCTAGGATATTGACAAAAATAAAAAAAAATCGACTGCATAATACTAAAAAGAAGGAAAAAATATATTTCAACGACCAAAATCCTTAATAATGTATAATCTCGAGGGTACGGACAACTGAATCGCTTTTTCTGTACATTATTTTTTATGTCACTTAGATTAATTAAATTTGATCATAAAAGATAACCAAACTCACAATAAACAGTGGATGACACGCAACGGTCAAGAGCTTTCCGGGCTTATAAGTACACATTATTTATTCACCTTGCGGCTTGCGTGCTTATGACGCTTCAGTTAATAAGCTAATATACATTTTTAGTAGAAAATATTTGCGTGGTCAAGTGTTTCCGGTATTGTTTCCTGTTTAGAATAATTGCTCCGTTGAAGAAGAAAAGAAGAGAGAAGTGAGTTTTACCTGATTTAACTAAAAATGAGTTAAACACAAAACTAGTACTGACCTCTCATAGAATAACGACCTAGAGAAATATCCGGACGGTTAGTTTCGTTCCGTTGGTATAGCTTTTGAGGCCACAATTAAATACCTAATATATTTTATCATCTCACTCTGCTCCTATTTTCCATCTTCTCCACCGCTATCTTCCCATTTTCCACCCCACTTCCCCTCTGTTTTGATAGTAACATGCCGATCTACTTGTTATTATGGGGGCCAGGCTTAAGCTTCGGTTAGTGCTTTCAATCAGTCAAGTCGAGTCCATATATTTTACTAATCGGACTTCAATTATAAATGTGAAAGTACATATACATATATTATTATTATTATTATTATTATTAAAAAAAAATACGTGCGAGCGTGTGTGTATGCTTATGATAGAATATAACACATGGGTTATTATTAGGCACGTAGGGATGCATCCGAGTGAAGCGAGGGTAAGTCGCTAATTTTGTAAAAACCAAAAAAGTATAAGTCACAATCCTTAGAGGCCTGACCTAAATAAAAGATACTATGTGATAATAAAAATATATAAACATATTTTACGTTAAAATGTTTGTTTAGACAATTTATTATCATATCAGAATAAACATCGTATTTACATTTGGCAAACTCTTTATTTTATGAAACAGTGTTTTATGAATCAGAATGTATTGCTGTACTAAAAAACACAAAGTACATATTTATTTATTGTCTTCACGCACTTTTTCTTATATGTTAATAAAGAAAACTAAAGAAGTATTAACCTACTATTATAAACTAAATATAAAACTTTAGCCTGCGACTACAGAATGAACAAACTTAGGACAATATGTTATGAACCCTGAAGTCAAATTGAATAAATTAAATGTATATATTTCATTTGCAACCAACTTTTTATATGATTGTATTCAGCCTTTTTTAACGTCCCACTGCTGGGCACGGGCCTCCCTTCAATACGAGGGGGATGAGGCCAGAGTCCACCACGCTGGCCAAGTGCGGATTGGCGGATTTCACATGTCTTTAGAAAACTCACTAGGTTTTCTCAAACATGCAGGTTTCCTCACGATGTTTTCACCGTGATATTTTATGTTTATATGATTGTCACTTACTATTATGTACTGTTTTCTAAGTATACGGTGTAGAATACAATGTATCAAATTAAATCAAAATATAGTCCATTAGAACAACCTTTAATAAGGATTTCTGAATCGTCGATTGTTCCATTTTTTAAACTTAAATGTCAGCAAGTAAGAAAGTAGTAGCCCAGTGCTTATGCTTCCTTGGGAAACCAAGTGAAACGTGTTCAAATCCCGGGTCTCGCACGTCCGATATTTTCATGTGTGAAACATTTTCAACATGATCCCTTCTTGTCTTACAGTGACAGAAGACGTGATGAAATCTGCATATTTAAGAGAACCTATCAAGTTTTCTTAAGGTATATGAAGTCCGCCAACCCGCATTGTGCCGGAGCCATCACTGAAGACTCTAGTCGCGCTCTTTTAGTACGCGGGTGGGGATAGAACTCTTAAATTAAAATATTAACAATCTTTGTTACTAAGATGAGCTAAAAATTACATATAGATAAATAGAATAAAAAATAAATAAACTACAAATAATATAAATTATAAATAAATAAAAAATATAAAAAAGAAAAGTTTCTCCGAACTAATTTAATATTTTGAAACTAACATTAATAATTATTTATATAGTCAAATAAAGTAAAAACTTTTCTCAGCCTTTTCACTGTTATATGTTTTATTAATTGTATTTGTGTTATTATTCATGAGAGCTCCTAACACGTGAAACGTGTAACACGTAAGAAAATTTAAATTCTCTATAAGTAAATATGTATCCGTCAGTGGTTATGTACATCTTCTATTGCCATAATAATAATTTGTGACAATATAGTTATTACATATCTTCTGTCTGTAGCTTTACACGTTAATTTATAGTTCAAAACTTGTAAGGAACACATCTGTAACTCAGTATTATAATAATTTTGAATCTAAATCTATTTATAATATGGGAAATACTTCTCCACTTGAAACTATTTCAAAAATGAGTTATTTTGTTTATTTTTCAGTCACTAAAGTTATTATTCCTGACTGAAAAATAAGCCCAAATAACCAGCCTGCACCCCTAACTTCAATCCCCTTTATCGCGAATCATGGCTACACGACCTAACAAATAAAACAGTTGACACACTATGGAAGACAAACACTGACTGCCGTCAATCCAAAGAAGCCTTCCAAAACAAACAAACAACTAACAACTAAACTAATACGCTTAAGCAGAACTAAACTTAAAACGGTGGTAGAACTTATAACACACTATCATCTCAACAAAGAGCTTTTCAATATCACAAACAACCCTCTGTGCAGAGCGTGCCTTTGAAGGGATGAAACCCTGAATGCTGTGAAGTGGAACACCTACGCGTAGAAAAACTAAGCCCCAGAGTTCGCTCCCGGAGATCGCTCCCGGAAATCTTCCAGGACACCAGCAGCCTGCTAGACTACTGGGAGACCCTGGAGTGGAAAGATTAACACAATGCATAGCACAAGCTTAGCCTCCATAGCCAATCTTATAATACAGCGATTAAGCGAAACTATATCTATATTGTCGCTACTAATATTATATTCATTGGATACTTTGTTAGCGAAACTTTGAAGGTATTGTATAAATTAACAGGGATAACCCTCACTTTATTTCTTTTATAATAAATACTCAAATTGCAATTAACTTTGCGATAGAACAAGTTGTTAAGAGTGAGTTGTGAAGCTGTTTATGAGTTAGGAACCACGTTCACATCCCATTAAAGAACTCATGCGAACAAATAAAATGTGGAATGACTGCCATTTAGCGAGCCTATAAATTTAAATTTAATACATTTTAGTCTGTTTAATACGATTTGTATCATAAAAAAATGCATTTTGGTTTTGACATTTAAAATGAATTAAAGTATTTCATTTTTGCCTGTTTATCAGTACCCCTAATCTCAGAAACGGCTAAACTATGTATAAGTTAATAATAAGTAAACTTTCAACGGTGTAAAGGGAATTAACTTGAAAATGACATAAGCCCTTTTCGCACGCATAATAAAAACTTACCAATTACAACTTAGGTCAGAATTGAATTCTTAAGTCAAAATAATTACACAAATTCTATTTAAGAATAAACAAATAAGGTCGTTATTGCAAAAACATTTTTCTTGATATTTTTAATAGTATTTTTTGAGTTAAGTCAGTTTTTTATTAAGCATGCGTTTTGTGCTGCGATCGTTGAAGCTATTATCCTGTGGGGCAAAAATCAAAAATCAAACAGATTTATCCTATTGGTATGCCAGAGCTAATGGATCAAATTCTCACAGGACCTATGTTTGTATCCTTATACAAACATAGGTCCTGTGAGAATAGTTATAATTACATATATCCTTATAATATGCATCTTCATTTTGTTAAGGAAATACATAGTTTTGGATTTTCTTTATTTAAAGTATGTTTTATTTATTAACTAAAAATATTATTTTACATTATTTAATCTAGCTATTTCGCCTGTTGATATATAATTGCTTACTTAAACACGAAATTTTTCTAAATGATTATACGACATGGAATTTCATATTAACCCTAAGATAAAGACGTAGGTAGGAAATGATAAATAAAAAGAAAAAAAAATCTTTACTCTCTCTCTCCCGCACTTTTACAATTTCTACGTAGTATTATATCGTTGAAGAAAAAATATATTATATGGATATTTTTAAGCTAGTGTTCGCTTAGTGGTTGAAATTCGACAATAAAATCATCATTGAGAGGAAAACGTATATATATAGAATTTACCTATTATATTATACCTATTATATATAATATTAAAAAAAAAACGAATAACTTAAAACTTTTATGTTATCATTGAAAAAAAATTCTCATCTCGTCTCGTCTCGTCACGTTATTAGCTAAAAGAAAAATCGGTTTACAGACATAGGCGATAAAACTATTGAACTGTTTTGTCTTTACCTATTTATATATAGATATGTATGTACTAATTATAAAATAAATAATATCTGCAAAATAAAAACTTATAAAATATAGTATAAATATTTTTTTCTTCGTAATTAAAAAAGAAAGTCAAATTTTAATGAGATCTTTTATTGTTCTTTTTCTTATAAAAAATTGTTAGAATGAGCGGATCCGATCCGCTTTTTCCTCAAAATTGATAATTAAGGGTCAATTCTCCATTAAAAATAATGAGACGGGATAAAATTAATTAGTGATTACGAATTCAAAAGACTACCCAAGCTGTAGACAAACTTTCAACATTTTTGATTTATATATATTTACTAGCGGCTCACCCTCGCTCTGCTCGGATTCGCCTCTACTTACTTAAAAAATGGGAGGTTGGGGTAGGATCGTGAAAAATACTTTACGACCTATTCTCATACTTACCAAATTTACAAAAGAAAACATTAAAATCGGTCGAACGGTTTCGGAGGAATGCGACCACAAACACCGTGACACGAGATATTTATATATTAGATTATACTTGTAACTTTCTGTACTTTCTTAGATTTACACGAATATTTACCGTCACTACATAGTATAAAACAAAGTCACTTCCCGCTGTCTGTCCCTATGTATGCTTAGATCTTTAAAACTACACAACGGATTTCGATGCGGTTTTTTTTAATAGATAGAGTGATTTAGGAAGAAGGTTTATATGTATAATATATGCATATTATAGTACAGAAAAGCCGAGAAATTCAAAGATTTGTATTTCATACTAACCGTTAAACCGTACCTAGGGACGAACCCGAGCGAAACGAGAGTAAGTCGCTAGTTTTGAATAAAACTTAATCCGAAAAGATGGTTTTATTTTTAAATATTTTCTATTTCAGCTCCACCAATGAATCTCAATGTTTATTTTCTTAGTTGCTATAACAGTAGTAACCTCCATTAATTTTGGAACTTACATCAAAGAAGCTCTTTACATTAGAACTATGTATATCATTCTGACATTCGATTATACAATGAAAGATTTTTTTTTCCTATATAAATCTATTTAGGGCATCTAGTCATATTTTTGTTTGTTTATTAATACTATCAGCTATCAAAATGCAATACAAATGACAATTAAAAAAAAACTATGTTAAGAAAGTTATTTTTCAAAAAATTTTAAAAAAACTTTTATTTTTAAATAAAATTATCTTTTCGGTTTTTTCGCGAATTTATTTTGATTTTTGGTTCCCTTATCCTAAACTTTTAATATTATCTAAGTCATCTCTATCATTTTTCATACATTTTTTAGCAATTTCCATCAGCTTTGGAAACATGGGGGTAAAAGTAACGTAGTAAAATAATAATCCTGCACTCTAAGGTCCCACGGCAAGGCATGGATCACCATTGAGGTGGCCCGTACCCATGAAAAGTGAACATAAAGCACCATGTTTGCCTAATATTGTTCGGCAGACTTCAGACGTTTTAAAGTTAATTAGGTTCTTACAGACGTTCTATTTACCACTAATTAATGTATGGGATAGTCTCTCGTAAAAACACCACGACCTCCGATGTTATTGAGACAGTATTGTATCAAGGTTTACGCTTTTAAGGAGGTTATTATTTCCTTTCCTTTAAGCTGTAAGCAGTGTAGTTGATTACAACTATCGAAGATGCCATGCTTCATATGATTAGATGTTATTGAATAGTTACTCAAAATACACTTTAATAACTAATATTTTTAAAACGAAAATAATCTAATATATAAAAATTCAGAGCTTTATATTTTAAAGATTTTTTTTAAATTATGTGTAACTATTTTTGCCCGCGGCTTTGAGCGGGGTTCAAGGTAGCCTATGCCCGATACCAGAATGTAATTGATGTCTTTACAATATTTTTTCAAAATCTGTTCAATGACTTAAACGTGAATAGGTTTGAATTGGATTGAGTAACTTTCACATCTCTACATATAACAAAATTCTAACTGAGTCGAAACTGTACTGTAGTTGCTAGTTTATAATATTAATATGGATTAAAACTATCAACTGGATCCATTTTTCATTAAAATAAACCATGCTGAAATAAACCATGAAATCAACGACCATGAACGCTTAAACGTCAAATGTTTGAAATTGACTACTACGAGTATAGCTATTTTACTCTCTATTTACGATAAGCACTTCTTCTAAGCGAAAGTTTGGATGGATGTTTGTTACTCTTTCACGCCAGAACAGCTGAACAGATCTGGATGAAATTTGACACAGAGATAGATTATAGTCTGGAATAGCACAGGTTACTTTTAATTGCAAAAAAATATACAATTCCCGTGGGATAAATTTGTTTTCATTTTTTATTAGGGATGAATCCGAGCGAAGCGGGGGGGGGAATAGTTAGTTACGAGTATCTTATAAAAATTTACTACTTTTCGCAGCTCCAAAATTAGTATACATATTATTAAAAATTTTTTTAAATCTATACATATTATAAAATTCTAAGCCGAATCTGTACATTAAATATTTTTTGGAAAATCTTATTGAAATAGACATTATTATCGATGCAGAGGCCGAATCTATAGTTTTTAGAATTTTTGTCTGTCTGTCTGTCTGTCTGTCTGTCTGTCTGTCTGTCTGTCTGTTACCGCATCACAGAAAAACCACTGGAGGGATTTTGATGAAATTTGGTATGATGATAGCTGGTTATCCGGGTCAACATATAGGATACTTTTTACCGCGAGAAAATCTCATTTCTGAAAAAAAATACAAAAACTGGTAGGAACAAAACCACGACGATACTATTTGTAAACAGTTTAGCAAGGTAACTTACAAAATATGGTAAAAACTATAAAAATAGCTTATCTTGAAAATCAAATCATCAAAAGCGCTATTTTATCCATTAAAATAGTTATTTTAATTAATATTTATTTATGTGTTCTTTAGATATTCGACAATAGATGTCGCCATGTGTTTTTAAAATACATAGTTTTAATCCCAAAAAAATTAATGTACAGATATGAACTTTTTCGATTTTATTAGAATTACTACTAAATCACCCGCGGCTCCGCCCGTGTTTAAATTATCAGTAAAGCAAACTTTTTCGCTTCATAAATTATTAACTATACATACAATAAAATTGTAACTAAGCCGAACCCCTAAATTCAATATTTTTTCGGAAAATCTTATTGAAATATTCATTATTAGCGATATAGAGCCCGAATCTATAGTTTTTAGAATTTTTTCTGTCTGTCTGTATGTGACCGCATCACAGAAAAACCACTAGAGGGATTTTATGGGTATGGTAATAGCAGGTTATCCGGGTCAACACATAGGATTCTTTTTACCGCAAGAAAATATCTCATTTCTGGGAAAAAATACAAAAACTGGTTAAAGTAAAAGCACGATGATGCTATTAATATTTTAGCAAGGTAACTTACTTATATATTATGTTAAAACTATTAAAAAAAACTTATCTTAAAAGAAATATTAACAGCGCTATTTTATTCATTAAAATAGTCATTTTAATGAAAATTTATTTATGTGTTATTTAGCTATTTGACAATAGATGTCGCCATGTGTTTTTAAAGTACGTAGTTTTATCCAAAAAAAAAATGTACAGATATAACCTTTCTATGACTTTACTATAATTACTACTAAATTACCCGCGGCCCTGCCCGTGCTTAAATTTTTAATAAAACAAACTTTTTGGCTTTATAAATTAGTAACATATTAGTAATATTTTGTTGGCCGAAACAATTTTCAAATGAGAATATTTGTAAATTTTTATTGTTTAGTCAATAATGTTAATGTTTTTTAATCTTTTAATGTAAAAATTGGGCAAATGTAAATCCAACTCGCGCATTTTAGGTTTCGTATAGCAAAATGCTATGTTGTTTTTCTTACTTACGTGTTTTGTATGGTTAACACTAAAATAAATACGAATAATATTTACGTTTCCACAATACCTACTCATATTTTGCACCGTAAAAATAAGTTCAATTTATATTATTTTATAACATTTTATGGAAAACAAGTTTATGGCTGTTAACGGCCAAAGCGGGTAACTAAAAATATTTCATATCTCAAAAACTATGAAAAAGTATTTTAGGAACTGTTATACCTCAACTTTTTCACTTTTTCTTGACACCTTTTCTTGGAAGGTAAAGGCTTAAAGGACACAATAAAATGCTTACGACTTTAATCATATTAGCAGAGCCATATGAAATAAAAAAATGTATTCGCTTAGAATTATTTACTTATTACACTTTCTTTTGAAAATCGTTTTGGAAAATATTACTAACTAGCGCTAATTAAGAAAAGTTATCATTATGTAATTTAAATAATCAGCTATATATTAAATTAATCTATAGCTGTCTATTAGTAAAAAATGATTAAAATTAATTCCGTAGTTTGAGAGTTTATCGTGAAAAACTAAAAAAACAAACAAAACAGAAGTATAGACATACATAAATGTTATTGCTAAAACAAAAAGTTCAATTTAACGGAGGAACCTTTGTGGCATCGTCAATCTCTGCCATTATTTACCAATCATGCTGTGCGCAATGAAAGTAATGTATAATGTAAGAGTATACTAATGTGTAAAACCTAAGAATTTGGTTTTGAACATCTGAACGCGGGCGGAGCCGCGGGAAATGCTAGTCAGTTAATAAATTTGGAGATTATCTCCCAATAATCATCTCCGTGAGAAACATAGGATTGGTAGGTAAATATAATGCCAGTACAATGTGTAACCAGTTGCAGTTGTTAATTAATTGAAACTCTGATTGTATACATACACTAGCGATTCATCCTCGCTCCGCTCGAGTTCGTCCCTGGTTACGTTTTAAGGTTAAGAATGGATTTCTCTGAAATGAGATATTTTCCCCCAACAAAAAGTATCTTATATGTTGACCCGGATAACCAGCTATCATCATACTAAATTTCATCAACATCTATCCAGTGGATTTCTCGTGATGCGTCCAGACAGACAGACAGACAAAATTTCTAAAAACTATATTCGATCGTTATATGTAAGTATTGTAATTTCTAACAATGATATGTATATAAAAATGTCCTCAGCGAAGTTTTTTCAAACACTATAAACTTTTTCATAATTATTTTTTTGTACTAGAAAAATTAAATATTCTAGAAAGCTTACAAATAATATTTGTATAATTTTCTTAGTGACATCGCAAGTTCAAACAAATGGAGCATATTTTTTCCCCTTTTATTAAATTGAATCTGAACGTTTTTCTGAAAAAAACTTACTGCTAGTATAAAATTATTATTTTCTAAGCTACTTCTCAACTTTGAAATTATGTAAATCCATTTCGTTTAATAATAAGCTTATGAATATTATAAAACAAGAAACTTGACAAAGAATGAAATTTCATTGGTATGATTTTCTTAGCTCTGATATTATTAAATTAGTCTCAGTTTCCGTTTACAAACAAGTATAATGAGACAATTTTACTGTAGAATGATTACTTTGGAATAGATTCAAACAATTATTTATTATTTTGATCATTCATATGTAAAATAAAAATGTATACTAGTGATCTTTTCTAACTTTTGCCATTAAAATTCGATAATATGTTATGAAAAATTTGAAAAAACTAATAAACTAATAATACTTTAAATAAAGAAAAAAATTATTTAAGACAATTTCAGTGTTTTCCTCAATCACAAGTTAAATTCTCGTCAACTTAGTCAAATAACTATTAAAACTTAGTAATAACTTACCGAAATTAACCATAGAATCCAAAAATAAATCAATAACCAAAATCACAATATAAACACAAACTAAATTTCGAACTTTTCACTCCGCGCGTATAATTTTCCCAACGCGATATACGTGCTTTCAGTCGAGATGTTCCCAACGCACTGGCGCAAGTACACTAGCCCTTCGAACAACCCCTAACCGTCAAAAGAAGCCTATACTAAAATTCAAAATACCAATCTAGAAATATACGTTTTGTCTATATACTGATTTAAAAAAATGAAAATATATCTTTTTTTTAATACAAACGTACTCACGCGGCGTAACGCGTCCGATAACTAACTTGCAAGCGAATTTCGAACGTAACAATAACTTATCGACTGAGATAAGATATATTTGTCACTCAATTAATATAATAAGTAAATTAATATATCCCAGTGATAACAGATTTTAATATAAACCCCTTTTATCGCGAGTCAAGTGTTAGATATGGAGTTGAAAATAAAATTGGTCTTTGGACGTGATTTTTTTTTATTCTATTACGTGTTTTGTGTATGACTAAGAACTAACGATAGATTGATGATAGATATAAGAAAGAAAGATCTAATCTTTAAAAAAATCCTATATGTTTTGCTATTACTAAGTCACACTACTAGCCATGATTACCACTTGCCTTATGGTGAAGGAAAACATCGTGAGGAAACCTGCATGTCTGAGAAAACCTAGCAAGTTTTCGAAAGACATGTGAAGTCCACCAACCCGCACTTGGCCAGCGTGGTGGACTATGGCCTGATCCCCTCTAATATTGAAGGGAAGCCCGCGCCCAGCAGTGGGACGTTAAAAAAAAGACTGAATACATACATACTACTAGATACTACTCACTAATAGATAGTAGCTACGATTTTTAAAAAAAATTATAATTTAACAAAGTACCGTATAAACTTGGAACTGAATAAGCTTAATATAATTTTACATTAATTTTTATAATAGTAATAACTATTATGAACTTATACTTCTTTTAGCACGTTTGGAAAAAAATATGAGAGTAAAATTTTTACGATGCGCGCGCACACCGACAGCCAAAATGCTACATGATGAAGTTAGCTGATAACTAACTGTCTCTCCGGTTCCTGTGAAAACTCATAACTATACATATATATACTATACAAAGTAGTTTCTCAAATATTCATAAATCTATAACACGTGTTTTATTTCAATGGAGATAAAAATATATATTTATTTTTCTGTTACGCCAAAGAAGTATAACTTCTTACATGTGGACATAAATAAGTACACACACACGTTTTTTTTTATTGTAACACATTTATATCGTTTGCTTTGATTATATGCTAATATTATAAAACTGAAGAGAATATATGAATGCACCAATTTCTAACAGTGCCAGTAATATTTAAAAAAATCTCTTTCCATTTTATCAACCGACTTCCAAAAAGGAGGACGTTCTCAATTCGACCGTATATATTATGTTTTTTTATGTGTGTTCGCGAATTTCTTCGTCGTTTATGAACAGATTTGGATGATTCTTTTTTACGATGATAAGGAAACCAGGATCTGATGATGACATCCTTAAGAAATCGAGGGGAACCTTCGAAAATCGTAATGGCGACTAGTGCGTTTGTTAATTTTTTCATTAAGTATTTTAAAGCACTATAATTTAATTAAGGTCTGGAGTCGATCTGATGATGGATCCGAAAGACAGTCGAGAGAACTCCTTAACGATTTACAGCAATTACCTGGTGTTTGGGCTTGATTAATTTGTATTGATGAGAACTTTACACCTAAATGGGTTGTGTCTGTCATTAGGTATCTGAATAAATGGCTTAATCGAATATGTTTTTAAAAATCTTTCTTCTTACTAATTACCTACTTTTTACGTCTACACTAAAAATGGAAAAATAAAAACTTAAAAAAATAAATAAAAATCGACTTCCTGGCACTGAAAAGTAAAAAATAACTAAACAGGGCTTTTCATTTAGAACAGATATTTTCGAATCACATATTTTCGAAGTCGGTGTGCTTTGATTTGCATTGGCTGGCACCGACTTCGAAAATATCTGATTAGGTGTCTGTTCTAAATGAAAACCCCTGTTTAGTTATTTTTTACTTTTCAGTGCCTGGAAGTCGATTTTTATTTTTTTTTTAATCTATTAGTTTAGTTTATTAACTGAGGCAGACCATCTCACACCCCGCTACAACTAATAAGAGTGTAGCAAAAACCTAGTCTATATATATAAAAATCATTTGCCGTTCGTTAGTCTATCTAAATTGAATTTTAAAACGGTTGGACCGATTCGAATAATTCTTTTTTTGTTTTGTTGAGAGTGTGTCAGGAGTGGTTTAAGTATAAAAAAAAGAGAAAACTTAAAAGAACAGCTGAAAAATCGAAATGTTCAGAACTGTTTGTTTTATAACGTTAATACCGGATCTATCATCTACAACAATGCGTCAAGTTTAAGTTGAAAAAAAAATATACACATCATATAGTTTATCTATTCCATACTAACCTTTAAAACGTATCTAGGGACGAACCCAAACGAAGCGAGGGAGAGTTGCTAGTCTACACATATAATAAAATTATAACTAATCCGAATCTGTACATTAAATATTTTTTGGAAAATCTTACTGAAAAAGACTTTATTATCGATACAGAAGCCAAATCTATAGTTTTCAGAATTTTTGTCTGTCTGTTTATCTTTCTGTCTGTTACCGCATCACGGGAAAACCATTGGACAGATTTTGATGAACTTTGGTATGAAGATAGCTAATACATTTCCCTGCGGGAAAATATCTCATCTCTGAGCTAAGCGTTAAAATGTAACTAGGGACGAACCCGAGCGGAACGAGGATGAGTTTTTAGTATTCTATAAAAATGAAGCCTCATTTCTTCTTGCATATTATTCTGACACTTTATGGCTCGGGAATAATCTTGACCTCCGGTAAAAAAGGTAGATTTTTAGAAAGAAAAATAAAACTGTCATAAATTTCTCACCCTGTAAAATAAAACTAAAACCTTGCTGTTTTGCCGCTTGGTCTTTAATATAAAGTAAATGTCGGCTTTATTTTTTGACGACACATTTGGCTCAGTTTGTAATGTTACTTACAGTTACTTGCTGTGTCAGCGGTCGCGGGTTCGATTCCCGCTGAGGGCATTCATTTGTGTGATGAATGTTTGTACTCCAGTCATGGGTGTTTATATTTACATTTATAATATGTATGTATTTAAAGTTATATATGTTCGAAATAAACAATGACAAAAAACTTCAGATTAGCTTAATAAGTTATTGTAGGATTAAAATGTTTTTTGATTATATTGACTTTGTGTCGTCCGTTTGCTTATTTACTTTCCAAATAATGGTCCCCAAGTAATCTCATATCGTCGAAGTTTAACTAGAAATCCGTATTATATTTTAGTTTAGACTTTTGAATTACTGAGTAAAAAATACCCTATATTCAGTAGTTAAATAAATAGAATAAAATAACAATAAATAAAATAACATATTTTAACATTTATAATAATAATAAATAATTTATAACTGTTTAAACCTATGGCGTAAGATCTACGGCGTAGCGAAGAACACTTAACTCCCCCTCCTCTTTTTTAGCGTAGTAAAATGGATTTATGCAAACCACACATACATATGTACAAAGAATGTATACCTAAATGTAAAGACTCTGGCTTTGTTAGTTTTAGGGTATTTTTAGGCTTTATTAGAGAATTTCTTAAAAGAAAAACTCAATACGAACACGTTTTTTTTTTTGTTTGACGATTAAACGGTGAACTTAACTGGATCCGGGATTTGAACCTAGTATCTCCGGAGCTGCTATACATGCTAACTACATATCCAAAAAGATAGTCAAATATTTTTTAATATTTTTAAAGAATTTTAGGCTTAACTACGAGTATTAAGCCGATTAATCTTATTGTTTGCCAGCAAATGAATACATCAATCAACGATGAAACACTGAATAGGTTATTTTATATTATACGAGTAAAAATTACACAATAACACTTCGCTAAAAGCTTATTGTATCGTGAAAAGCTGATCAAACTCCATTTGCACATTTTAAATATTAATTTATGTACCAAAAAGGTTTTTCCAGTATTTTTCGTAATCACACACACATTCTAAAATTATGAGTGATGTTAGATATAAAAGACATTTTTTTTTACAATTTAGATCTTGCATTATATCATATCGTCAGTTTGATTAGATTTTATAAAAAATAGTATCATATATTTTGCTGAAGTAGAAAAATATGGCTTTATTCCTTTAACATTTTTTATTACAATGTTCAGTTCAGTAAGAAAAAGTATTCAAGCACTAAAAAAATTCGTGTACTATCTATATGGGTATAGAATATAGAGCCTTAATATCTAGCATAGAATATAGAGACAATTTTTTTTTTTGGTAAATTCTCAATTTTAGTAAGTTACATTTAATTTCTTGAACCTACTACATTTTTTTGGTATATAAAGTATAAAACATTTAATACTCTTATTAAGTCATTTAAATGCGTTTCACAATATTAATAATATCTAGGTATATTGATAATGTTTCAATGTTGGTAATTTTATATATATATATATATATATATATATATATATATATATATATATATATATATATATATATATATATATAGCAAGATATTTGAATGTTTGTTGCTCACTAAATCAAAGAACGAAATTAGGTGAAATTTTGCTTATAGATTTGTTTAATCTATGTCATGTCATGTCATGTGAATTTACAAAAAAACCACATTAGATTATTTTTAATCCTGATAATGCGCTATCGGAATAATACTAATATAAATCTAGATAAAGATGAAAGTAGGAACTATTATTACATATATATCAAATGCCTACTTTTAACGTTCCACAGATTAGAGCTAAACTAAATCAAAATAAATATACCCTAAAATAATTAGGGTTTATTTATCTATAGTCCCTAGTTTTTATTTGGTTTTATTTTTTTATCAGATAAACGGAACTTTTAAATAGATTTATATTTGTAAAGTTTTTAGAAACTTTGAATTAAAGCAAAGTCCTAATAACATCCATTTTTCGCTCTACTTTAAACATAAATATAAATAAATATGTTGGGACATTAACACACAGCACCATCTAGTTCCGTGGTAAGCTACGAGGCTTGTGTTATGGATACCAGATAGTTGATACACTAGACATATATAATTTTAAATAAATACATATTATAAATATTAACACCCATGACTGGTGTACAAGCATTCGTGCTCATCACACAAATGAATGCCCCCAGCGGGACTCGAACCCGCAACCGCTGGCATAGCAAGTAGAGTCACTACTAACTGAGCCGAACGTGTCATCAAAAACAATACACAATACTTTAAAAGTGGATAACGGACTTAATTCGAATATTTTAATATGCTTGCTAGTTTCCCCTGGACTTTTGATTGTCTTATTAAAACTAAGCAAACCAAACTATTAGCATTTATTATTAGGGTAAAGCCTTAGGACGCTCTACCCATCATTAAAATATGTTCCGGCACGTAGGGAAAGCGGAAAATTATGTGAATTATCACTATGATCTCTTCACCACATTAAATAGGCTTTGATATCAATCGAAATTTTAATAATAGTACCATTTTTTTTCTTAGCACGTTTGAAATATATAAAAAATATTTAAACTAAAGTAATTCAAAAATGATTTGGCTTGGAGTGTAATGCTTCAATTCATTTCTGGGAAGTGGATGTATCAAGCATTTTCTTTTAATAGTTTCATATGCAAACCCAATATTTCCTTCTTGCCTTTAAGCCATATATGTATATATAGCTATAGCAGAATGTGTAATAAGAAAACCTAGAACTTTATAGATAACTAATAAATAATCATATATGGTGACTGTAAGGGATAATCTTATAGTCGTAAATCTCAATAAAAGTTACTGAACTTTATTAAATCACGCCCAATGCGTAAAAAACATACAATTTATTATTAAATATATTTATATTTCTACACTCAACACACACCCTCTTAATGTACAGTCATACACACATTCATCATGTACATTGATTGATCTTGGAGATTATTTTGACATAACTTGTAAACATTTTTGGATTGTAAAATTATTACTATTATTATCTATGTAAATAAATAAAAATGAATGTTGGTAAGCGCATAACTCAAGAATGGCTGAACCAATTCGGCAAATTTAATTTTTTGTATGTTCCTTCCGTGGACCTTAAGGTTTTAATACTTAAAAAAAAACTATATCCATGTTACTATATCCAAGCTAGGGACGAACCCGAGCGAAGCGAGCGTGAGTCGCTAGTTTTAAATAAAACTATCTTCGTATTTACTTTGATTTTTGGTTCCCAAAGTTTCGACAGCAATCACGGTCCCGTGACCATCCATCACCCGTGTACCGTGACCATCGTAAAATGTCAAATATTCGAGTAAATCTAAGAAAGTATTTTTATTATTGTAATATACTAGCAACTTCAACCTCGCTTCGCTCGGGTTCACCCATAGGTACGTTTCAAGGGTTAGTATAGAATAGGTACATAGATAGACTATATATTACATATATGTACATAAGTACGATATAAACGAACATAGCGAAGCCGCAGTTTCTTTTAGTTAAATAATAATAATTTTTAACAAATATAGGATTCATAAATTAATAGATATTAAGATGCGAACGATGTGCGAGATAAGATCTAACAAAAATTTATTGAGCATGACCAAAATAGATACCATGCGTTACAAAAATATCCTTATCGTAATACTCAAAACGTCCAATAGCAGAGCTATGAAATTGATAAAGCTAATATCAACGTTTAATCTCGAAATAGATGAAAATAAGGAAAATTTTCCTACCACTTCAATTATTAAAATAGGTACCTACCTGTAAAACCCTTTATTATACTCGGGTTCGTCGCTAGTTAGGTTTCCGGCAGTAAAAGTATCCTATATATCGACCCAGCTAACCAGCTATCATGACACCAAATGTCAAAATCTGTCCACTGGTTTTCTCGTAATGCGTTTCCAGACAGACAGATAGACAGACAAAAATTCTAAAAACTATAGATTCAGCCTTTGTATCGATAATGATGACTATTTCAATAAGGTTTTAAAAAAAATATTAAATGTACAGATTCGACTCAGAATTCTATTATATGTATAGATAGATTTCTTGCATGCATGGTCTATAACTTGTAGAGAAAATTGGCTATTTATTATCTTTATCCATAAAACTAATAGGTATATGATTAATGCGATATGATTACATATTTTACAATGTAAAACGATGATTACTATTTATATATAGTTAAATAACTTTAATGAGATGCTATCGATTAATGATTGATGATTTTTTAAATGGAACTATCTTTTTGGATTTTGTCGTTGAATTATTTTATATTTTTACAGAGATCGGTTTTTGTCCCGTGTCTATGTTTACTGTAAATTATTTGAAAGATCAGAATAAAAAAAAATGAAATCGCGACTAAAACCGAAAAATAGTTTCGTAGTTTGTAGTGTATCAACTATCTGGTATCCATAACACAAGCCTCGTAGCTTACCATGGAACTAGATGGTGCTGTGTGAAATGTCTTAACATATTTATTTATTTTATTTACGGTCCAGCCATTCTCAAGCAACGCACCGACCAACGACACGCATTTTATTTAACTAGAACAAAGACAAGTTTTCTAACAATAAATAATGATTTTTAGCAGTGAGTACAAAACTATAAGCAACATAAATGAAGTTAACTTCAAGGATGTTTCTTAAAGGTATTTTTCCTGGATTTTATAGAAAATCACACCTCTTACAAAGAACGTACGTGCTTCGTAATTTTTCATTTTGACACGTAGCTTCGTTCTTTGGAAATGTTACTCTAGCCATGAATTGTGCGTTACAGTAAAGTATTTCTTTCTTCAAAAGATACAAAACAATTCTATGAATTGTGGTATTTTTTATGGTTCCATACCATAAGAGAGGAAAAAAAGTATCCATAAAGGATCACTTCGTTGTCTGTGTATCTCTGAACTTCAAGAACGCGTGGATGTATCAAAGTGAAATTAATATCATATACACAAGTCTGCAATTCCTTGGAGCTGTCCAAAAGTCAAACTTCTAAATCAACACAATCAAGAGATATGGCCGTTTTTGCCGCACATTTTGACACTCGCAAGGGAATCAAAACCTATAGGGTGCTTTCCGTTGACTTAGAATCATTAAATTTAACAAAATGCAATATCTTATAGTATAACTGAAGAACAAAATCTGAAACCGTAAATTTATAGTTATATAACATTTTTTTTTTTTGCGAATAAAAACTTATTTTAAACCCTCGGTGTGCTTGTCAGACTCGCGCTTGTCCGATTTTTTAACTACCAATTAAAGTCCAATAATTAACAAAATAATAGTTAACCTAATTTTAAATATATTTAGGATTAGGCATGAGAAGCTAAAGTATATTTTAGATAATATCATAGTTTTTATCTAGTTTTCACCCGCCGTTCTACAACTCTTTTTTCACGCTACATAAATTGTAGTGTCTTCATCCAGGATACACCTTGTTTCATCTATACATATAAGAAAATTCTAACTGAGTCGAATCTGTACATTAAATATTTTTTGGATAATCTTATTGAAATAGTCATTATTATCGATACAGGGACAGAATGTATAGTTTTTAGAATTTTTGTCTGTGTTTCTGTCTGTCTGTCTGAGAACATCTCACGAAAAAACCACTGGACAGATTTTGATGAAATTTGATATGATCATATTTAGTTATCCAGGTCAACATTTAGGACACTTTTACTGCGGGAAAATATCTCATCTCTGAGAAATCTATATTGACCTTAAAACGTAGAGTCGAACCCGAGCGGAGTGAGGGTGAGTCGCTAGTTTTTCATATGTTTTCTATTAGTCATAACGATGACAAATTATATTTAATCTCTTGATACAGAAGACTTGAGTCACTTACTGAAATTCTGATACTATTATACTAAGTCGGGAAAAGTGTTTGTCTGATAAAAAACTAGCTTACGAAAGAAAGGACTGACGAAAGTCCATTGTGCGAGATAATAATGACGACATAGTATTAAATTGACGTATCTTGATAAATCGTGCATTCCTGATAAATGTGTACGTCAAATTGTATAAGTTTTAAAATATGTTTATTGTATGATACAAATAACCTTTGCTAAAAATATTTATAATCCATACTAATATTATAAATGTGCTTGTTTTTTGAGACACTATCACACATCACCATCTATTTCCATGGTAAGCTACAAAGCCTGTGTTATGGATACCAGACAGTTGATACAATACACATACATAACGGTAAATATATATATATAAATATAAACACCCATGACTAAATTACAAACATTCGTGCTCATCACACAAATGAATGCCCCCAGCGTGACTCGAACCGGCGACCGCTGGCACAGCAAGTAGGGTCATTGCAAACTGAGCCAAACGTATCGTCCATATTTCATGTCGAAACAGAGTGAAGATTAGCGTGATTTTTTGTATGGAGATAGATAGTTGGAGGGCTGGAGAGTGACAGGCTACTTTTTACCGCGGGAGATTATCTCATTCTACGCAAAAAACATTATATTATAACCCACAACAACTTATCATACCTACATATTATAATATATAGTCTATCTATTCCATACTAATGGTTAAAACGTACCTAGGAACAAACTCGAGCGAAGCGAGGGTGAGTTGCTAGTTACTTATATGATAATATGAAAATATTTGTCCTACATCTACTCATAAGTATAAGTCGTAATAATATATCTACGACCTGAACAAAATAAGGTCAAGTCACTAGTTAACCTATAAATTGAGACATTATATGTAAGTAGCTCCCATAAAGACACCATGTTTTACGGCTTCTACCACATCATCGTATGGTCGTGTTCTAATACATTTTATTGGCCTATTACTAAATCTATGACCACTTCGCCTGTAATTTGTAAGTTCATTTGGAAAATAGCTGTTATCTGATTGAATAAACCTGAGTCATAGGTCTAGTCTGTTTTACGACCTAATATAATCAGGCTATATCCAAAAAAAGCAAAATCCTGTCCTAAAATTAATAGCCTTACCATCTCTGCTAATTAAGCAAATAATAAAGCAAAAGTTTAATTATATTGTAGGTATTATAAAATCAAAGTAATACTACAAAAGAGGTTTTATATCTTCTTTATCTTTATGATCAGATAGCAAATAACTATATTAAAATTAAATTATTAAATAAATATAAAAAATTTGTCTCCACTACTATGGAACCTTGTCGTGAACGAGCTCATAACAGAGCTCAATGACAACAGCCTATACACGATAGGTTACGCTGACGATATAGCTATCCTAATATCGGGAAATTTCGAAGGCATCCTATGTGACCGCATGAGGAAAGCTTTCAAAATTATGGAGAACTGGTGCTTGAAGCATGAACTCTCCGTTAATCCCACGAAAACCGAGCTGATCATGTTCACCAACCGAAGAGCACCCGGACCATATAAACTTCCGAAACTCTTCAAAACTGAACTAAAACTCAAAGAAACAGTCAAATATCTTGGTGTAATCCTGGACAGCAAACTGTTATGGAATAAGCACCTCGATTATAAACTTAATAAATCAACCATTGCCTTCTATCAATGCAAAAAGATGTTAGGCAACAAATGGGGCCTCTCGCCGAAAATAACCATGTGGCTATACACTGCTGTAATAAGACCAATGCTAACCTACGGGGCCCTGGTGTGGTGGACCAGAACGGAACTCCGGACTGTAATCACCAAACTAGGACGCTTTCAAAGGCTGGCATTGTCCGCCACCAGTGGATGCATGAAAACTACCCCAACAGCAGCCATAGAGATAGCGCTCCAAACAACACCCCTAGACCTGTTCATACAGCAAGAGGCGACCATGGCTGCCATAAGACTGATGCACCTAGGCCTATGGGGGAAAAACAATAATAGCCCACACGCATCCATTTTGGATAGGGCAATAAAGCAAACACCGCTCATTGCTGCCCCGTGTGATAGAACATACAATAAACATATTTTCAACAAAAAATTCAACATAAATATGATCGAAGAGAGACTAGACCAATCAGCAGCCAATGAGCTACGTATCTACACTGATGGCTCCAAAACACAAAGTGGCTCTGGAGCTGGGATATTTTCTTTCGATCTTAATATAAACTTACACATACCATTAGGCATGCACAGTTCGATCTTCCAATGCGAATGTGTAGCCATAACGGAAGCCGCAAGAGCCGTGCACAGACGAGAGGTAAACAACTGTAATATAAAAATCCTCTCCGACAGCGCGGCCGTTCTGCAGGCGTTAGATAACAAGCAAACCAACAACAAATTAATAATCGAGTGTCACCATGCCCTTGATAGAATAGCATCGACCAATTGTGTCACTATTCAATGGATCAAGGGACACAGCGCTTCACTTGGAAACGATGCAGCTGATGAGCTTGCAAAAAGGGGATCGAAACTAGAAGTAATAGGCCCACATCCACTTCTACTCCTACCCTTTTCACAGGTTCGCACCTGGATCCGCCAAAGAACGCTGACACTTCAAAATAACAGATGGTCACAAACGGTAGACTGCAGGCAAGCTAGGTCAGCTCTGCCTGCAGTAAACCCACGTCTCACCAAACGACTATTAAGCTTAAACAGAACTCATCTCAAAATAATGATAGGGACGATAACGGGCCACTGTCCCTTAAATAAACACTTATACAACATCGGCGCAACGGACAGCCCTCTGTGCAGAGGGTGTTTCAGCGCTGACGAATCAGTCGCTCACGTAGTCCTGGAATGCGTAGCGGTAACTCTTCAACGCAATGAAATCCTCGGAACAATGAGGTCGCTCCGCGAAGCCTGTGAAGTTCCCAGGAAACTTCTGCGCTTCTGGACGGAGATAGGCTGGCTAAACTAGCCAGGATTCGCATGACGTACAACGGACCAAATGAGAGTCTAAGTGCGGAAAACGAGTCCAACATACAATACAATACAATACAACTATATTAAAATAAAGATGGAAGACCACTGAGACTCCTGATTTTCTTGGAAAGAAAAGTCTTTGCACAATAATTGAGACATTAAAATATTCAAGTCATGAATTTAAAAGATTGCAAAATTTTAATATTCTTTTGAAAACTTCTAAAGAAAATATTCTGAAGAAGAGAATATATAACCGCAAAATTTAACTTGTTTTTTTTTAATAGTATCATTAAGCAATATTATAAAAATACACGAAGTTATATTTGCGCTTGATTAAATGTATAGTATGATCATGTGCTCTATTTTAGTGTTCACCTAACAAAATATTTAGGTCTAAAAGAGCATAATATATTTTGGTAGTACGGAACTGTCTGCCAAATATTATGTTCCTTCTATACTTATGTATTACGGATAATACGGTAATACTGAAACCTAAAGCTGAAGAGTATAGTATCATTTTTAGTTGTTTGAACGCGTGTTGTTCCCTTCCTCTGAAACTATCGGTCCATATTATTTCAAAAAATCTTTTTTGGATATCAGTCTGTAGAGAGAAGGGTTTACACTATCTAACATCTAATATACGTCTATCATAACTCATAAGATACGTATATCATAAGATACTCGGGCGGAGTCAAGGACAACGCTAGAAAAAACCTATATAAAAGCGAAATACCACTTACTAACGATGAGTCCCAATAACTTTTCTATCAGTGGTTCTATGTGGAGCTTTTGTCAAATATCTATCTTTAGTAAGGAAAACAACAGAAATATAGGTTATTGGAATCCGGGATAAATGATTACTTACGAAATCTTAAAAACTACTCATGATATATATAACTTAGGCACAGCTAGTAAATTAAAATGAAAATTTCTTCCAGCCGCTGAACATTATTTTCTTTTGACTTAATCATAACGTAGAACACCCCAGTTATGAACTCCACTAACTTTTATTGAGAAAGTTTTAATTAAATTCAATGTATTTTTACTCACTCTATAATTGCTAGTGTACTTATTGATTTTTCTTCTTTCACATAATATAATAACGGATCAGCGTTTTAGCACATATACATTTTATGAGCTAGATTATATATTTTTCTAAAATTCCTTAATACTAGCCATAATGAAGTGAGGGCCTAATAAATGCAAACCGTCTACTCAGTAGACGGTTTAAATTTATTAGGTTTATATTAGGAATGATGTAGTTGGTTGTAGTCAGTACAGTCTACTGAAGAGTCAGTAGACTCAGTAGAGTCTACTGAACTACCAGCAACTACGTCATACCATCAACCAGTAATTCGTACGCCAGAGGAGATATTTTTATTATCGTCTGCGTGTACGTCAGAGAGGGTATATGCTCTCGTCGCCTCGGCAGCCTTGAAGGGCGGGACCTATCCATCCTCTGGCTGCGTGTAGACTGCGACGACCATCCGCGAATCTACGCGTGCCTGTATAGGTCTCATAGCGGAAATGCCGAAACTGACCGACTCGTTGAGCACATGCAAATGGCTACAGATTCCGTGCTGCAGCAGTTCCCATCCGCAGAGATCGTGATTCTCGGGGACTTTAACGCCTATCACTCCGAATGGCTTAAATCACGCACTACCGATCATGCGGGGAGATCTGTTCACGATTTCGCATTGGCATATGATCTGACACAACTGGTCACCTCGCCAACGCGAATCCCTGATGTGGAGGATCATATACCTTCCCTGTTGGACCTTCTGTTGACCTCTCATCCAGACGGCTACCTGGTCTCCGTCGATCCTCCTCTTGGTTCGTCGGACCACTGTCTTGTCCGGAGTACAGTGCCAGTTACGCGCTCAACACGGCCTCGCTTTGCGGGCTGTCGCCGCGTATGGCACTACAGTTCAGCGGATTGGGACGGGATGCGGTCATTCTTTGCGTCCTACCCATGGGGGCAGATCTGCTTTTCGCCAGATGATCCAGACGTCGTTGCTGACTCTGTCACCGATGTGGTACTTCAGGGTATGGAACTGTTTATTCCGTTTTCTGCAGTTCCCATCGGAGGCAAATCCCAGCCTTGGTTTGGTGGCTTCTGCAAAACGGCATCTCGCCGCAAGTTGGAATGCTACCAATCCTGGGCTGTCGCATCGGTGTCTAGTGATCTAAATACTAGCGACCTCAAAAAGCAGTATAACTTTGCCTCCAGGTCCTTCAAAAGTGTCATTGCTAATGCGAAGTCGAAGCACATCGGCAGAATTGGCGAGAGATTGGGGCGTCTCCCTTCAGGAACATGTGCGCTTTGGTCTCTCGCCAAAGCTGTTTTAGGGAATTTCTGTCAGCCTTCTTTTCCACCTCTGCACACGGAGAATGACTCGCTGGCTCATGCCGCGAAAGAGAAAGCCGATCTACTGGGCTCTCTCTTCGCGTCCAACTCGACTCTGGAAGACCAAGGAAATTCACCACCGACAATCCCGCGGTGCGATACTACGATGCGGGAAATTCAGTTCCGGCAAAGTGCAGTTCGCAAAGCACTTCTTTCCTTGGACATTCATAAGTCGAGTGGGCCCGATGCCGTCCCTCCGATCGTGTTGAAGACATGTGCTCCGGAGTTGGCGCCGGTCTTAACGCGTCTTTTCCGGCACTCCTATTCATTAGGCGTAGTCCCGAAATCCTGGAAGGCCGCTTTAGTGCACCCGATCCCAAAAAAGGGCAACCGCTCCGATCCGTCCAACTACAGGCCTATAGCCATTACCACCTTGTTCTCTAAGATAATGGAGTCCATTATCAACTGCCAGGTCCTGCGGTACCTAGAGGAACACCGGCTGATCAGCGACCGCCAGTACGGCTTTCGTCGAGGTCGCTCAGCCGGTGATCTTCTAGTTTACCTGACACATAGATGGGCAGAAGCAGTTGAGACCAAGGGGGAGGCGCTTGCAGTAAGTCTGGACATATCGAAGTCCTTTGATCGGGTATGGCACAAAGCGCTACTTTCGAAGCTACCTTCCTATGGGCTCCCCAAGAAATTATGCAGCTGGATCACCAGCTTTTTGACTGATCGGAGCATCAAGGTCGTTGTAGACGGTGCTTGCTCTGATCCTAAATATATCAATGCTGGTGTTCCCCAAGGCTGTGTACTGACTCCTACTTTGTTCCTTCTGCATATTAATGACATGTTGCAAATCAGCAACATTCATTGCTATGCGGACGATAGCACTGTGGATGCCATGTACACTGGCCGCGCTAATATTTCTCGGGAATACGTCGACGAGTGCCGGAACAAACTTGTGTCTGAAGTCGAATCTTTGTTAACCAAAGTCTCGGATTGGGGTCGACTAAACTTAGTCCAATTCAACCCCAAAAAGACACAAGTCTGCGCGTTAACCGCTAAAAAGTCACCGTTTATCGTAACTCCTCAATTTGAGAACATTCCCCTGTCTACCACAGCCAGTATCGGAATACTTGGCGTCGACATCTCGAGCAACGTCCAGTTTCGTGGTCAATTGGAAGGTAAGGCCAAATTGGCCTCAAAGAAGCTTGGTGTGCTCAGTAAGGCGAGACAGTACTTCACGTCGTGTCAGCGTCTTAACCTTTATAAGGCGCAAATTCGGCCCCACATGGAGTACTGTTCTCACCTCTGGGCGGGAGCTCCCCAGTACCAGCTACTTCCATTTGACCGCATCCAACGTAGAGCGGCTCGAGTTGTCGACGATCAAGCTCTCTCCGATAGGCTTGATCCTTTAGCTCTGCGTAGAGATGTTGGATCACTCTGCATCTTCTACCGCATTTATCACGGGGAATGTTCTGAGGAATTGTTCGGACTGATCCCGGCCGCTGAATTTCATCATCGGACATCGCGCCAAAATAGTAAATTCCATCCACACCACCTCGATGTCCAGCGTTCCACGACAGTGCGATTTCTGAGACATTTTCTGCCCCGCACAACCACTCTGTGGAACCAGCTGCCGCCAGCGGTCTTTCCGAACCATTACGACCTGGCGACCTTCAAGAAGAGAGCGTATTCATTCTTGAAAGGCCGGCAACGCATTTGCAAGCCTTGCGGTTTTGCAGATGTCCATGGGCGGCGGTGATCACCTTTCATCAGGTGAGCCTCCTGCTCGTTTGCCCCCTTAGTCACATAAAAAAAAAATCATTCATAGCAGTAGTAGGTAGATATCCCGGGTATTGTAACTCTAACTTTTATATGCATATGTACACAAGCATATTTACGACATGATTACCACTTATTATTATCAGAATGCAAAAAATATCACAAGTAAACTTCCATGTTTAAGAAAACCTAACTATTCTTCAAAAAAACGTGTTGTCTACCAACCACCACTTACCACTAGATGTTTTCCTACAGCTCCATCCGCGTAATTCATTAATCTTATACTTGTTTATAAATTATAGCCTACGTGCTACTCTGATATACGAGTATCTAGCTATATTACTGTAAAATTTCATCAAAATCCAAAGTTATTATTGTTGAAAGATTAACAAACATATATCCCTACATTCTAACTAACATTCTCGTTCATAATATTAGTAGGATAGTAAACCCTCCTTGCTTCTCTCTTTGTCGACGGTAAAATGGCTGAGTTAATTTTACTATTTTATTATGATTTATTTGCGGCTAAGACATAGGATTATAGTTATTTCACACTATCTTCCCATTTTCATTTGAAATTATACTAAAATTAATTATCTCATTACTTCTAATGTTACTTTTGTATTATCCAAATAAATATCAATTTAGTTGATATTAAATAAAAAAAACGGGAATTTCACCCAAGACTATTGCCATACAGCAAACAGTTTATATAAACATTAAACATTACGGTATAAGGTATAGAAATAATCTTTTAAATGCATTTCTGCTCCGTTTTTCCTTTTTACTAAAGTAGCAAACTTTTCGAGACAAGTATTTAAATAGGAGCGAAGTAAAGCGTCTTTCAAGGAGGCAAATATTGGACTCTCCCATATAATTCTTGCAAAGTTTGAACAAATACTGTTGAGATGAGTTATATGAATTAAACTTTTATCTTTCATCGTCCATGAATAAGTACATCAACCTTTACTTTTTCTTATATTTAATTTTCAATAATTGGACTGCAAAATATGTATATATGTAAATGAGAAAATTTATACATGTTTGTATGTTTGTTACTACACGCTGAAGTTTTCAATGAAATAAATATTTTCAAATCAAGATTTTCAAAGATTTCAATGAAATTTAGTACATGTATCTATTACTATAATAAAACTGTAGAGGTCGAATGTCTGTATATAAAAAAAAAATGCTAAAAACTGAGTCAAGGGGATGTAAGAAGAGAAATAGAACAAATCTAGATTTCTTTCAATTTTTTTGTTTCTCTGTCTGTTTGTCTGTTGATTTAAATGAAATTTTTCATGGTGGTTTCTTATATCCCCGGTCAATATTTTAGATACTTTACATCCCGGAAAATTAAATAGTTCCAGTGGAATAGTACAGCTTAGTACACGAATACTACTGATTGGATTTTAATGAAATTGTACAATAATATAGTTCATACATCAGAATAACAAATAGGCTACTTTTTATCCCGGAAACTGTACGGTTCCCGTGGGATAGATTTGTATTTGTTTGTCTAGAGGCGAACCCGAGCGAAGCGAAGGTGAGCCGCTCCCATGGTAAGCTACGAGGCCTGTGTTATGGATACCAGATAGTTGATACACTACACATATATAACTTTAAATACATACATATTATAAATATAAACACCCATGACTGGAGTACAAGCATTCGTGCTCATCACACAAATGAATGCCCCCAGCGGGACTCAAAAACGCAACCGCTGGCACAGTAAGTAGGGTCACTACAAACTGAGCCAAACGTGTGTTGGTGTAGTATATTGCTTTCTTTTTATTTATATTATTGAGAAGAATAATCTAGATAGACATATTGTGTTGTACATAAAAGTGAAAAGTCACTCATCCACTCAATGATCACATACCAAATCTCATAATCTCTTTGAACTATGAAGCAGTTTGTCATGGATACCCCTTAACCCCTTAAGATCGAAGACGACAATGACAGGGCTGAAGGCACAGCATCTCTACGTGATATTGGCGAAGTAATCTGTGCTCAAATTGAAACACGCTTTGTAGCCATTTAGCAGAAAATTGAAAGCAAAACAAACTAGTTAAAGTTATTCTGGTTACATATAAATCAACTGCGTGGGTAGAGAGTCGCGGTCAGCGCTAGTAAATTAGGGCGGTCCGTCACCGGGAGCATTCGTTTGCAATGTAATAGTTCAGATTCGAGCATTACTTAAATGAGGGAGAAAAAAAAACATTACTAATATTAATGCTCAGTTCTTCTCCCTCACTTACGTAATGCTCGAATCTGAACTGTTACATTACAGGCGAATGCTCCCGGTGAGGGACCGCCCTTATAATAATTTAAAGGTTATGTACTGCCAGAGGAAAACAAAAGTTATTTTATTATATAGCTAGTAAGGTAGGTAAAATAAACGAAACAAAGTATCTGAAAAAGGTTTTTTCTGTACCAATGTTTTTGATTGCTTTTATGAATTTATTTGGAATACATAATACAAAAATAGATCAAAGTTAAAAATTTATAGTTTAATATAGCGACAACTTTAACATTTTAAAATGCCTCGACACGTCAAACCTGCATTCCTATAAATTCATGACAACTAAATAGATACTTACGTAATAATCTTCTCCTCTTAACCAATTCGTCTTACGGTGGCCAACCTCATTGAAACTAGCCTCAACGTGAGATATATTATAATTCACAAGTGTATGTGCAAGCTCACGCACAACGGACAATACGGGGAAAAAGCCGTGCAGAAGAAGAAAAAAAAGAAGTGTATGTGCAGACATATTATGTAAGTGTAACTCTATTCTATTCCTTTATCAATGTAAAGTCGTGGAATTCCGAGTTCTACTGAATATTTCATGACAGAAAAACCTAGTAACTGTATTTACCCGACCCGGGATCCGAACCTACAACCTATATATTCTAAGGTAAAATAATAAAATCACTTAATAATCATATAAATTATATTTTAATTAAAACTCAAACAACAATGGCAATGAGTTAATGACATCATTTTATAAACAGCATCTTTTCAAGATTCACATTTCATTAATTACATATTTATAGTAAACTATATAATATTTATACAACTTACATTTAAAAAGTATACCAACACGTAATTGAAACACAAATTGTTTTTTTTTTATTGTCTATGGCACAGATGCATTTTAGTTCTTTTAAAAACCAGCCAATTTCTTTTTTTTATACTTTGAGTATATTACAAAATAATTTAATCTATATTTATTGTGATATAATACTTTTTACTATCTTCATGAAAGGGTATTCTGAATTCAAATGTATATTTTTTGGTGCGACTTTTGAGAAATAATTTAAATGTACACATTTAGTGCAAGAGACCACCTTTGTAAATTTTAAGAAAAATTTACCTCTAACTGTGGAAGATAATAAATTTTTAAGATAATTTAAAAATCAGTTTTTCAAGTTAAAAGTATTTATCATTACTAAAATAAACATAATTGAAAAGGAAGGAAATAACGTAAACAAACACAATATTAAGACAAATGTAAAATCAATAATAATCTATTGTGTTTGGATTAAATTTAATTTCACCAAATACCAGCCACATAGTTATAAAGCTTGATAATAATTATATTACGAATGACTACTGTTATTCAACATTGTTTAGAAACAATCGTTAAGATCTCTTCCATGATTAATATCAACCTGGAAATCTTAATATGAATGAGTTTAACTCAGTTTCTGAAGATATAAAAAAAAAACAATAAATTATACAATCATTGAGAATTGTAAAAATGTTTTTATGTAAGAGGAGATAAATTCGCTTTTGTCATAAACACCAATGTTTAATAGATTCTTAATAGAAGATAGTAAAGGCTCATAGTGTTTAGAATGTCATTTTACTTATTAAGTCGAATATTATCAAAAATGCTAATGTTTAACCGACTTCCAAAAAGGAGGAGGTTCTCAATTCGTCGGAATCTTTTTTTTTTTAATACAAGCATTTAATTTAAATTATCGAATATTTTTAACAACCTCAAAATCTCGTATACATTTAAGTGGTTTGGGAAGTATGAAATTATTTTTATATAATTGCGCTTAATTTTATATATTGCAATGACATCTTATGAAAATATAAGTTACATATTACTTAACCTCAGACTAAGGAATAATATAAACACAGTGTTGTAGAACTAAACATGAAACCAAAGAATATTTTTTTAAATATGTTTATATATACATTTATATATACAATGTTTTAAAACAGTATACAAATATTAATAGAATTCTATGGATTTTATAATAATAAGGAAAAATCTAAATAGGCTAATATTATACTCTCAAGAAGAAGAGAACATATGCTTATAAAATAAAAAAAATATAGTATTATTTTTATTATTCATATTTTCTGCTTAAATATTCTAAATTAACGACTTATAATTTTACTCATTCTTTAAAGAAACTATGGAACGTAGAGGTAAGGAGGAGTCGCTGTGTATAAAATTTTCCGTCAAAACGCGTCCAATAATGGTGCTGCGGTAGCATAGGATAAATTTTAATGGAAGCGCCAAAAGAATTAGAGTAAGATAGATAAATAAAAAAGGATGGTTATATTTACTAAATTATTTTGGACTAATACTTTCTTAGATTTACGCGAATATTTGACATTTTAAATAAAACTATCTTTTCGGATTATTTCGCGGAATCCGCGAAATAATCCGAAAAGATAGTTTTATTTAAAATATTTTGGACTACGTAAATAGTTGAGGTTTTGTATATGTATAGGCATTTCATTAACTACTTTAGTCATGATTTTTTTTTAACTGTACAAACTTCACTCCGTTTACAACAGCTAAATTCATATCGTAGTTTTTCTTACGCCTGCGCCATTTTTCAGCATACAGGTGGACACTTTTTCATTTTGTATCCCATATAAGAGACTCCTCCTTACCTCTATCCTTCATAAAAGAAACGGAACGATCTGAATATCAAAATCAAGATAACTAGCAAAAAGCAAAATTACACTACTATTTTTGACTTTAACATTTTTTTTTGGAGGACTCCATCTATATAATTCTTTAGTCTGAGTACTTATTTATAACCTACGAAAGTATTTAAAATTGAATCAAATAAAAGCAATGTACACCTAACTATTACTGTACATGCCGCATCAATTACATTCATACGTAAATATATAATATAATATTATTATATAATAAACATATGTAATATGTATTACGTATACATACAATCAATTTCTATTTACTTATATATTATTATATTAAAAATATATAAAGAACAGTGCCAACTTTAAGTTAATTTTCATAGTATTAAATGTTTTAGAGTTATGAATAAAATATATTATATACCACAATAAAATACGCCTATTATTTCTTTATGTTGTGTGAAACAAATTTTCTCATTTCAGTGAAATTCAATGTCTTCTAAGTATTTGGAGTGAAAAGTCTAGACTCTAACTTTAATTTGAAGTTTGAAACTTTATTTTTAAACTTCTTTTTCCAAAACGAACAAAATAATAAATTAATTTTAGATCATCGCACTTCTTCAGCTTTTTAGCTATTTTAAAAATCCAATCATAAAATTATCAAAAATTATAAATATAATATGGAGCCATATTTTTTTTATTTAAAACTAAATTAATATAAAATACGTTAACACTAAGAATACCAACGAATGTTAAAGCATTTACAGTATTATATTTATTTTGTACAAATTATCTTAATATTATAAGTTATATTTAGTAAAAAATCCGCCTTTATCCAGCTAATTAAAACCGCGTAGTTTTCTTTTTGTTGTTTTTTTTTAATGTGCGAGTATTATTGGCAAGATCCAAAATAGAATTTATCAATACGAGTTTTAGCAAGTAATTTACAGTCAGAATTTAATATATAATAATAATTTAGCCTTCACCGCAAAAATGGTCTAAACCTTTGAAATGAATACAAAATAGTAAAAATGTGTAAAAATGACTAGCGCGTTATTTTTCTTCATCTGTAGATAAGCATTATATGTAATATTTACTTTTTGTTTTTTTTGTTCATTATTAAGCTTTTTAAATTTCTATTAAAGTATTTTAGAGTATTAGCCCAAGAGGTAAGTGACCAAAAACTATAAGCATTTTCTAAAGGTAGATTTTTTTGTGATTTATATAAATTGTTCTTCTATATCTCCTAAATTTCAGATTTTAAAAAATACTCGCACGATGTATTGATTTTTACAACTATGTGACTGATCGCCCCTGTTTACAAGATTTGCATGACTGACGTAAAACTTATTTTTAATTAATGTACTCCTCATAAATGAATTTTTAGGTTTTAGAAAGTAGTTGCGAGGTATATATTTTTTTTACAAAATTAAAGCCGCCGCCGCTCCAATAGCTAAGGAAACCAGCTGACTGATGGCAGGCTATTTCTCTACTCATCCAATGATATGTAATATTAAAAAATCTACTTTTAGAAAATGCTTGTAGTTTTTGGTCGCTCACCTCTCGTGCTATAAGGCTACTTTTGCGGTGACAGACTTAAATTATTTTACTTTACGTTGTCGTATATACCAATTAAACTCTTAATTTTACATAAAATTTAAATATATACACATTATTTTAGATAGCACCTTACATTTACATTACTTTCATGAGTTAAAAGTCCGGTCATATTTTTAATCGTAGCTTTCCAAACCATTTATAGCAGTTTACTACAACGTTTTCTTAATTATTACGTAATAAAACTTCATATTGTTTATATAGCATTAATTATTTACAAAACCGCTATATTACCAATTATTAATCTTATGGTTTATCAAAATAGAGGTCATTTTTCTAAGTAACAATGGAAGGCTGTTTTCTTTAAAGATACAAACGACTTATTTTTATAATGTAACCTCTTTTATAATATTTTTTTATATATATTTTAAATTAATTTTAGTTAACAAATAATAAATCAGTACAGTGAATAGTACGAAATTATTATTCACTATGCCTATTACATAAATTGAAACTTGAACCAAAACAACCCAGATTCAGAGAAACAAAAGCATTCAAATCAACTAGACAATGAAATTATTAATGCTCGTAAAATTATAACTTTAATAACAATTTCATTATATGAATGTATATTTGATAAGTTTGATAACATAAAAGTAATTATACTATTGAAGTTATACTTCTTTTAGGATGTTTGGAAAAAAATATGAAAGTAAAATTTTTACGATGCGCGCGCACACCGACAGCCAAAAAGCGACATGATGAAGTTAGCTGCATTCCTTTTACAAACAGAGAGTTAAGACATACGGGATAAAAACTTTAGCTATTTTTGTTCTGTTACGCCAAATAAGCATAACTTCTTACGTACGTACGTACATAAGTATACACACACGTTTTTTAATCAATAAGTTCTGAAAATACTAAACAGATTTTAATAAAACTATCACAATTGGAAAGCTACGCTCAAAATTAACAGGTTATTTTTTATTTCAGTAAAAATAAATTTTCAGCCTGAAATATCATCTAAGGATGCACTCGCAAACCAAGAGGTTACTAGTAAACAAAAACTTACTCAACTCAACTCAGCAAAAACCAGGGTTAGTATGTTCAATAACACACCGTTTACAATACTTTTTCACAGCTCGATAACCTCGTAGGGTTACAGGAGTGTCTTGTATATTTAGTTGGGTAAGTCCCCTGCAGTAGTAGGCTACTGCTTCTAATCCATCATCACCTATTAGTTCACAGCCTCGTAGAGCCAGTTTCTTTAAGTTCGGACAACATCTGGCCAGAATCTGTAATAAAATGGTCAGTTAAATAATTGTACACCGACATGAAAATTACTTAAACGTTATTATTTCCTATATTAATTTTTGTGGTCCAAAATAAATTATAACTTATAGCTTTTAAGGCAGTGGTAGCCCAGTGGTAAAACGAACACGCTTGCTTGGGACACCAAGTGAAGCAGATTCAAATACCAGGTCTCACACCACTGATGTTTTTAAGTGCGAATCATTTTCAAAATGATTACCACTTGTCTTACGGTGAATGGAAACGTTGTGACAAAACGGCATGTCTTAGAGATTCTAGCAAGTTTCCGAAAGATATGTGAAGTTCGCCATTCCGCATTTGGCCAAAATGGTGGACTACGGCCTTATATATTATTTCCTTTATATTGAAGGTAGGCCCGTGCCCAGTAGTAGGACGTTAAAAAGGGCTGATTATGTTATAGCTTTTAAGCCTAATTCTTTAATTTGATTCTCTAAAACATTTGTTTCGATCTTATTTTAGAACGTGAATATTGTCAATCATTACAAATGTCATATTTTTGCTAACGTAGTATATTCTTTATTGCACTTATGAAACAAAATATTGTAATTGCATATTAAAAGACAAAGGCAAAGTTGGACTTATCCCTAAAAGAAATTTCTTGCAGTCAACCCATGGATATGAAAGATAGGTTTAAGTAGCAGATCCATTAAGTGCCAGAAGATACAAAAAAAAATACTGTTATATATAAAACTTACAAGTATATACGTTTGTAGTGTAGACAGAGTCACTATTTGTCAAACATAAATAAATGTCATCGTATGCGGTCCAATTAGAGTGGAACATTACACATTACATTGTTTGAAGCTTGGTATTTTACTTGTATTAAACAAATCTATTTGAATTTCCGTACTTTTAATAAAAATCATTGTACTGCTTATTATTACTCGATGTATTGGAAAATGTATCCTATAATTTTCAAAGTATCTTAATATGATGACACGTGTGGCTCAGTTTGTAGTGATCCTACTTGCTGTGCTAGCGGACGCGGGTTCGAGTCCCGCTGGGCATTCATTTGTGTGATGAGCATGAATGTTTGTACTCCAGTCATGGATATTTATATTTATAAAATGTATGTATTTAAAGTTATGTAATATATAACTATCTGGTATCCATAACACAAGCCTCACCAAGGCTTACCATGGAACTAGATGGTGCTGTGTGTTAATGTCCCAACATATTTATTTATTATGTGTTCGAAAATGAAAATATATACTTGTATTGTATCAAATCAATTTGGTTACTAATAAAAATACTTAGAGATCATAATTATATGATGTACACAGAAATACTCTTTGTACAATCCTTAGATTATCGCAGTTATTTTTATTATTATCATTTAATTAAGTATGGTCGCTGTAATCAACAAAGATGGGAAACCTTATCATTTAACCGGAAAATAATCAAATAACTTCAAATCATATCTCATCTAATAACGATCTTCCCACACTTTACTTGGACCTTTACTATATTCCGTGCGTTATGATATAATTTTACGCATAAATGAATATCCCAAAAGGACCCCGAAATATACCGGGATAGAAAATAGCCCATCACTCCTCATAACCTCAATCGGTAACCCTATTTCCATGTAAAAGAAAGACAAATCGACATACAATTTTATGTTTATAGTATTACACTAGCGACTCACCCTGGCTTCACTCGGGTTCGTCCCTAGATACGATTGATGATAGGCATTAATACCATATTTGTGTAAATAGCTTTTACATTACCGCATTATAATTGCCAATTTTTTTAAGTATTAAAATGGATATAGTATGTTATACTTAAAAGATAGACATATGCCATCGCGGACTTTTCTGTAGACCTATACAACATACACAATTCCACCATACATTATTTTGTTATATCTCAAAGGGTTTAGGCAGCGTTTTCGTTGAAAGCTCCCAGAATCTTATTTTTTCCGACACCTCTAACAAATATCGTTATATTTTAGCCAATGTATACAAAAACTTCACAAATTATATATTAAAACCTTCCTCAAGAACCACTCTACCCATTGGTGAAAACAACATGAAAATCGGTGCAGTAGTTTTTGAGTTTATCGTGAACAGACAGATAGACAGACAGACGCGGTGGAGGACTTTGTTTTATAATATGTCGTGATACTAACTTTGTGACCGATTTGAGCCACTGTGGCCAATCTTTCTAAGAATAGCAGGAGATATTATAGTCCTCAAGTATACGCACAGACACAAGTGCACTCTATTCCTTTCAATTTCAGACTCCGTTGGGACGACAATTCGAAACGTCAATTTAAGATCTGGTATAGAACCAACAGCTTAACGAAGGTGAAACAACGGCAACTTCCCAACTCCGGACTTTTATTGAGAATCTAAATAATAACACTTTGCCCTATCCGGGACTCGAACGTCCTATGTTCGAGTTCGGATTTGCAGCCATACATGTTAGCCTCTAGACCAAAAATACAATTAAGTTATGTGATTTTAATAATAAATATTACCTGTAACCCGGCTTCGGATACATCAGTAGCGCCAAGATCAAGCGCTCGTAATCTGGAACATCCTCGACCGATCGCTTCCACACCGTCATCTCCGAGTGCTCCACAGCCTCTTGCATTAAGATACCGCAACTTATAACATCGTCTCGCTAACGTGCTAATTCCTGAATCCGATACCTAAAAAAAAATTAGTAATAAATAATCCATACTGTTATTATAAATGCTAGAGAAACTATTCATCGTTCCCTGTTAAGTATTCACAGCCTAATCTTATTTTATTGAAACCTAATAGCAAAATATACTTTGAAAATGAAGATAAATAACTTAATAAAATAATACTTATAGCTATCCTAAAAGGTTCAAAAGAAAGCAATATTTGTTTGGATTGAATAATCTTAAACAACCAATAAACTTATTCTATTATTTTTATTCAGCCCTTTTTAACGTCCCACTGCTGGACACAGGCCTTCCTCAAATACGAGAGGAATCAGGCCATAGCCCACCACGCTGACCAAATGCAGGTTGGCGGGCTTCACATGTCTTTGGAAAACTTGTGAAGTTCTTTTAAACAACTTTAATATACTTATATAAATTGTACTTCTCTCACTAATACAAAGTTACGTTATCGCTAAATACCATCACTTTTTATTAACATGCGAGAAAAACTACGGGCGAGAGCTAGTTTATGACATTTTATTTCCTAGCTCAAATAATTCGTGTGACTTGACCTAAGTGACTTGAATTATTTAATCAATCCAGTCTGAATCTCTAAATCCTTTTATCAAATGAATGATTATCCGCTCTAAGTATAAATAATCGTCTGAACTATCAATTTTATAAACATACATATGGAATTATGATAAAACACGTGAAATACGTTGAATGTAAATAACTTATTAAGATTATAGAAAGATTTCGAACATCATCGAACTTTACTTGTGACAGCGAATAATGGAAAATATTCTAAGGGTCCCCCGCAGACTGTAAACTTTCTGTCAGTCGATTTAATCGATTTTTTTATTAGTATGAACATGTAATACAACAAGATTATTATAATTGCCAATTATCTTACTAACATCGATAAAAATTGCCTGTGATATTCCTTAGAAAACTTTTATAATAATAAAAGAATTGTAAATGTGTTCAGTAGTTTTCTAGAGTACAATATTATAAAAAATAGCTAAATCCAAAAAAATAAAATCTGACATAATAAAACTTAATTTATAAATAATAACATATTAAGTTTCAAATATATAAAGCAATTAACTTAATATTGGGAGTGGTAGCCCAGTGGTAGCGCGCTCGCTTGGGAAACCGAGTGAAGCGGATTCAAATCCCGGGTGTCGCACCTCTGATATTTTCATGTGCGTATCATTTCTAACATGATTACCACTTGCCTTACGGTGAAGGAAAACATCGTGTGGAAACCTACATGTTTGAGAGAATCTAGCAAGTTTTCGAAAGACGTGTAAAGTCCGCCAACCCGCACTTGGCCAGCGTGGTGGACTATGGTCTGATCCTCGTATTGAAGGGAGGCCCGTGCCCAGTAGTGGGACGATAAAAAGGGTTGAATACAATATTGACTGAGTTATACCTGAGAACATTTTGCTACAGACAGGTATCGTAACGCCGGTCCCAACTTAGCCAATTCGTATAGCCCGAAGTCTGTAACTCCGGTGCAATCAGATACACTAAGTTCTTTGAGAGCGCAATACGAAGGTATCCATCTGACTCCTGCATCTGTAACAGGAATTTCATTATCCAATAAGTGCTTTTTCATTCACGCGAGAGTTCTTTGAATCTCTCTAAATATCTAATCCGTTCTCGGTTTCCATGGAACAGTAATATATCTGAAGTTATTGACGTTATCCTAGTTTGTCTCTCTGTGTGTGTGTGTGTGTGTGTGTGTGTGTGTGTGTGTGTGTGTGTGTGTGTGTGTGTGTGTATATGTGGGTGCATGTGTGTATTTGTTTCTTATAAAGAATCTTCGATTTTCGGCGGGCTTGGATAATTTAATGTTAACGTATCAACGCGTAAAACGTTAAATGTATTTTGATGAAAATTATTAAACACTATGTTTTTTTACGTCTTTTTTTTATTTATAACATTTGTTTACACACTAATCAAAACGCAAACAGTGCATCAAAAAGCATATATGATTTTCCTGTGCACTGCAGGTTCTACGGTAGTGCGGTAGTTAATTATACATACCAGTGGCGTAGCGTGCACTTATGCCGCCGGGGGCCGAAGTCAAATTCGCCGCCATCTTCTTTGGGCAATTAATTTAAGGCCAATAAATCGGGACCATTTCCGATTAATAACTTGGCAAGCGATTCGACCAGATCAAGTGAGAATTCAGTTTATTATGGATTAATTAGTTAACTATTAATATATAATTCATTCATCGTAACGAACTGCCGTACACGAAAGTAATTTACATTAGCTTATACTATCGGCAGTCTGCTAATGAAAAAAAAAGTCTGCTGAGATCCCCAGAAACATTATACCACATATCCTAGTGACGTGAGAAAAGTAGCGCAGACCGCCTGCAACAGAAGATGCCTGCCATGGCGATCACAGTAGGCTTACGAAGCGGGACATGAACAAAGCCACAAACAGCCCCAAACACCGATAAGCCTGGTGAAGCTAAAAGTGAAAACTACAAGGAAGACAAATAGGACAGGAGCCAACACGGGACAGGCTATTACACCAAACCTCTCACCAACCAAAGAAACCAGATAGCACATGCAAAACGCCTATATATAGCGGTTGTGAGAGAAACTGGGAAAACGCACCTTACAACATGTGAAATATCAGACAAGCCTTTCGAACTTGGAAACGAGGGTTTGCTGAAAGCATTACAACATCAGAATAGATTAGGGACAACAAACCATGGAGCAACGCCGCCAATCACATGGCGCTCTATAATGTGAAGCATGGTCTCGTGCAACTAGAAAAGTTGGAAGAAGGAAGAACCGAACCCCTTAAATAGGGCTATAATATACTACAATTACTAAAGATGGTAAGACGAAGAGTTAATCAGAACGCTAGCATCCTAAACCAAATGTGCCAGCATAGGAAGCCAAAGAAACCAATCGGGAAGCTGGCAACCTACACCAATAATGTCAGGATCTCACATCAACATCACCTGAGAGCACCGTGAGAAAAAGAGGAAATCTCCCTCTGGCATACTACACCAAAAATGCCAGCATTCTACACAAAGAGGACCTGAGAGCGCAGTACCAACTTATAGCACAACTGCTCTCAAAGCTCTTAAAAGTAGCAACGATGGGCTCATTTAGCCTGAATTAAAATAAAAAATCTCAAATAATGGCATGGAAAAAGAGTATGTGGTGTTCGCATATTCCATAAAAAACGTTCTCTCTGAGGCGTTCTTTGAGGTAAGGTGAAGCATTGTCAACTTCCCAACTTCGGGATGTTACTGACAATTTCTTCACAGAAAAGACGAATTATTATCTCTGGTCAAAACTGGGACTCGAACACAGAATATTCTCAAAAATATATATTTTCAATATTATACTAACCAAAGTTAATCGTGGAAAAATAACCGATCAGTAATTGCAAAAATGATGCAAAACATTTGCTTTTTGTTTAATAATACCTAACTATAACTACCTACTTCTTATCACACTATAATAACTAAATAAATATAACTGTGTGTTATAATTTTGCATGTTTTCCACTTTTCACGCCTTTTGCGTATGAAGATTCACCCAGGGCGGAAAGGTTTTTTTTTTTAATTATTTATTATTTATTAGTCTTCGAATAAAATGACTGAACTTCCGAGTAAAATTAAATGGACGAAGATGATGATGATGTCAAAATTTTAAAGATTTCGTTTGAGCCATTTATTTATGAGATCTTATAATTTAGTAAATAATAACAATGATGTTATAACCTCATTGAATAATAAAAATAAGAAGTTTTTCTTTGTCAACTTTTTTTTTAATTTTTTCGCACCGTTATATTTCAAAAGTAAAAAGTCTTTCGTAATCTTAGTCCAGTAGCTTATATAGGGGGCGGCATGATCAGAATTCCTATTCAGCAACGAAAATTACTTAGCAATAACCCGATAGAATGTGTTGGTAGTGATTTTTGTGACAAATAATTAATTTTCTCTATTTCATGTTGGTACACAATATTTATTGTGAAATTTTGCCGCCACTTTAAAACTGCCGCCTGGGGCCGCGGCCCCCACCGCCCCCCGTACGCTACGCCACTGATACATACATATGTATTAAAATCATATTAGTTTCGCAAAAAGAACTAACAATCTAAAACCTAATTTATACAAAAATATATATAACACAATCGAAGAGCAGAAACCAGTGTATAATAACTTTATTTATAGTTTATTGACGTTAAGTAATTACTTGCTATTAAAAGATAAGTTTTAATTTTATGCTACAAGAAATTATGTACGTAATGATAACTCACCTACGTACAGATAATATATATACAAAATTTTAACGATTATCTTCATATTAGTAAGCAAGCGTGTGCCACAATTCTTTATTTATTGTTGTATATAAAAGAAAAGATAATATATGATATATGATCCCCCCATTGTTTTTTCCGTGATGCGGTCGTAGACAGACAGACAGACAAAAAATCTAAAAACTATAGATTCGGCCTCTGTATCGATAATAATGTCTATTTCAATAAGATTTTCCAAAAAAATATTTAATGTACAGATTTGGCTCAGAATTTTATTATAATAATTATGTATACATTATATAATTTTTATATTTACCTGTGACTAGAGTACATCTCCTGAGGTAGAGATATTGTAACGAAGGGCAAGTGTGCAGTAAAGCGCATAGCCCTGCATCTGTGACCGCACTACAATCAGTTAGGTCTATATATTCTATAGGAGGTCTTCTCGTCGCCAGACGACTTTCAAGCCACGCCCATTCTGGCCAATCCACATTTGGACAGCCTGTAAAAATATTAAAAGATATAATTAATTATATAAAGATAGTCTTTCTCTTTTGTTTTATACAAAAAATATTCATTGTTCTGTAAAGAATAATCTTTAGAAAAAGTGAAAAATAATTTTAAATCTTTAAACTACACTTTTTTTGACTAATATAAGATATTTTATTAAAAGTACCCAGTCTCGAACGAAGTGGCGGTATTGTCAATATCTTCAAATATGAATTTGATAAAAATTGTATGTAGAAGAGCGATGCGATAGAGTCGGTCTATCCGTGACTACCAATAACTACAAAGCTTTGAGTTCATAAATATTGTAAAACGAGTGATCCGTCCTTATTTCGCTTGCACTTGGTGTTATACTTTATGATATAAATATCTTATAGATAATACTTTCTTAGATTTACGCGAATATTTGACATTTTAAATAAAACTATCTTTTCGGATTATTTCACGGATTTATTTTGATTTTTGGTTCCCGACGTTTCGAATGCTTTACAGCAATCATGGACACGGGAGAGACTGAGATTTTAGATGTCTCAAAAGAGTTATATGCTTGTTACAGACAGTGCCTATCCACAATTTTACAAAAAAAAGACAATTTTACAAAAACATCATTTTTTGGAAAAAAAAGTCATTGATTTGTAAATTGCTTCATACACAAATTACCAAACCAACAAACTTTCGCATTTACAATAAGAAAATAAACCTAATATACTACTATATGTATATACGAAAGCTCATACACTATCTATGTATGTATGTCCTTTAGACCATCTAGAACCATCCGAACGAAAGAGCTAATTCGCTAGTATAATAAGTTAAACTCTTTAAACATTTCCGGTGGTAGATTCCTAATGGACTGACTACACTGACATTTAATTTAAATTTAAAATGTAAAATTGTCGATTCAAAAGTGCGTGTAAAAGTCTATTTGAATAAATAATTATTTAATTTAATTTTAATTAACGTTTTATCAACACGCATTATTTCAACGTTATAACTTTATTAAAACGTATCAGTCTCGTTTTTAGAAGATATTTATTTAGTAAAAATTAATTAATTTGTTTTTCGTGTAGTTGTACTGACCCCTGACATCAAAGTTTGTCAGGCCACCCAAGGGCTTTTGACAGGCCTTAATTAAGGTGACTTCTATCAATCGACAACAATTGAGACCGGCGGCTTAACAAGTTACATGCCTCTGCCTGCCAAAGCCAAAAGCGAAATTGAAATTTTCATGTTAGTGGAGAAAACATTTGAGTAGACGTTCACTATTGCTCTTTAGTGTAACTTAACTAATATTGTTTATCATGTCATAAGTTACGAATTCGATGTTGGGGTAAAGTAAACGTACAATACTTCTATATCTGTACATATGTATAACTAGCGACTCACCCTCATTTCGCTTCGGGTTCGTCTCTGGATAAAAACAAATCTATCCCACGGAAATCGTACAATTATTCGGGATAAAAAGTAATCTATGTACTATTCCAGACTATAATCTATCTCTGTGCCAAATTTCATCCAGATCCATTCAACCGTTCTGACGTGTGACGGATTGGCGTGATTTTTTGTGTGTGGAGGGTTGAAGAGTGATATAGGCTATACTTTTTACTGTGGAAGATTATGTCATTCCTACGTAAAGTAAGTAAAAGACGTTATAATACAACCTAAAAAATTATTTATGATCTGAATTACTTGAAACTTGGTATTAATGCTCTACAATACAATTAAATAAATATTTCAGTATTTTTCGCAATCCATCCCATAAGGGAGTAAAATAGGGGACGAAAGTTTGTATGAAACCTAGCTAGTTTGGGTTTTTTTTTGTAGTTTTAGCGCGAGCGAAGCCGTGGGTTATACATAATTTTAAAATTCAAATCCCAAATATGTACCTCACTTTCTTATCCAAACTCTTGAGTCAAGTTCAACATTATAATTAAATATTAAATACCTCTCATAAATTTAGGTAAACAACTTTTAGTGCTAATATAAACATAATAGTCTATGATACGACCGCTAAAAACTTGATATTAAAGAAAATAACAAAAATTAACATAAAATTAACTATACTCTATATTCTTTAACCCTATTAATTTAATCATTATAAGGGTTACCTCAAATTTCTGCCATGGCCATTTCAACTCCATTAACTATGGGAAAGTTTCATGATGTTGTTAATTAATATCATATTTAACGCAATGGAATTATAATATAGATCAAAACTAATAAATCAGTGATTTTTTTTTTAAATCTATCAATAAATTACTGATAAATTAATTTAAATTTCGGTCGTTAGGTCGTGTGATGTCACAAATAATTTCTACAAGCGCAACTTTAAAGTTTCATATAACTTTTTTCATTTGTTAAGATATTTTAATATTTTTTTCATATTTTTGTTATTGTTTACTTATTTTTTTATTATTAATACATAAAAAATATTGAAACTTTCTAATTAATATTAGATTACAATTTTTACACCAGATCTTTGACTACTACATCAACGCCAGAGACGAAATATTTTATCAGCCAACTCCGGCATCTAATGTTCAACATTTCAAGATTATTCATAGAAATAATTTATAAGACCTTCGATACGAGTTTTGCAAACTTAAATAAATATCATTGAAAACTGAAAATCGTGAGAGGCATTATTAATTTTTCGTCGAAAATCGAACAGTCTTCAAAATGAAAATTAGTTAAAAACTCTTTTGATCATGGAAGTCATGCTATGGGATCTGACAAGACACTATATAATATATTAATAGGTACCCAATGTTTTTCTTTTAAAATGAACTCACAACATCTTTCTACATATAAGAGTAGCGACCTCCGCTTCGCTCGGATTCGTCCCTAGGTTGCTTCCTCATGCAAACTTTCATCTTCTTTTTTCACCCCCTTAAGGGATGATTTCCGGGATAAAAACTATTATATGTCCTTCCCAGGATCTCGAACTATCGTCTTACCAAATTTCATCTAAATCGGTTCAGTAGTTTCGGAGCTTATTCGGTACAAACAAACAAACAAGCAATTTTTTTTCTCTATATTGTATTCGTATAGATCGACAGTAAAAATTGTCACTGTGGCGAATAAAACTCAATTAAAAATACAAAAATACACAGTTTTTATTTGCTTTTTTAGTATTATAATTACGAGCTTAATTAAAAAGTTTCTGAATAAAGAAAATGACTAACCAGTAAGATCTATATGCCTTAGGTCCACTAAATCTGTAATAAGTGGGGCCAGAGCCCTAGCATCCATAGTGGTAGAACTTGTAAGTGCTAAATGCGTCAGGTTTCTAAACGTAGCTGCTATCAGCTGGCTACCGGCCACCGTCACCTGTAAATATATTTATTAAAAAATATTTCATATGATTACAATTATACAAAAGAAGCAATTTAAATCAAGGTGCAATTATAAAAGTCATACGGGTGCCATGCTAGTATTATGTAAGTATTGTATTGTATTCAACCCTTTTTAACGTCCCACTGCTGGACACGGACCTCCCTTCAATACGAAGGGGATCAGGCCATAGTCCACCACGCTGGCCAAGTGCGGATTGGCGGACTTCACATGTCTTTCGAAAACTTGTTAGGTTTTCTCAGATATGCAGGTTTCCTCACGATGTTTTCTTTCACCGTAAGGCAAGTGGTAATCATGTTAGAAATGATTCGCACATGAAAATATCAGAGGTGCGAGACCCGGGATTTGAACCCGCTTCACTCGGTTTCCCAAGCGAGCGCATTACCACTGGGCTACCACTGCAAAGTATTAGTAAGTATTATGTAAATAAACATATTTATGTTATACCTAACCTAAAAAAATATATAACTACTTTGCTGTAGCGAAAGAAAAATAAATTCAATAAAAATAAGTGAGTTTGCTACTTTTCATAGAATTAAATAAAAAAATAACTTTATTTAGTTAGATTTATACAAGCGCTTTTGAATCGTCAATTTAATTTAAAGATAGCTAAGTCGGTCCCTGAGGAATTTACTACCGGCTTGAAAGGCACTTTCGCTCAAAAGAGCCAGCGAGAAACACAACAGTTGTTCTTTTAAAAACCGAATAAGAGAAATGCTTTCATTTAAAACATTATAGCTATCCCACAACATTTTGTCTCAATACTTGCACATTTTGTATGTTAATATTTATTTATAAATTTATTTTAAAATATTGTCTTCAACCCAAAATACATTACAATTATCGAAAAAATAAAAACAAATTAAAAGTAATACAGTAAATTATATAGCTTCATACATTTCTTACATGAAAAGATAGAATTAATCCTCTGTTATGTTTTGCTGTTAAAAATTATAAAACAAGTATCATATATGACTAGTTTGATCTAAGCCACTACAAAACGACTGAAAACTAAGCATAAATTAGTACATACCGCACAAGTTTTAGACCGCCATTCTCTTACAGCGCTAACGCAAGGGCCAGCTCTTGCGCCCGCGCATCGAGCTGCCACCTCTAAAGGGCCTGCTGCTCTAACTCGCCTCCACGGTTCTGGCCTGGCTGTGAGCCTAGCGACGAACCGTGACCACCTCCTACATACTCTTGACATTCGACATAAGTCAGATACCTGCAAAAGATAGATAATAATATAGGTTCTCGTCGAAAATGTTTTATATAAGATTTTTTAGCAAATTATCATACGAGTAAAGGAGGATTTTTTTAACCGACTTCAAAAAGGAGGAGGTTCTTAATTTGATTGTTTTAACATTGAAAATGTTTTTTCTGTCGCTTCGGTATAGGCCCGATTTTCAGCGAAAGTGCGACATCGCCCTGGTGTCGTGGCTTTTGGGACTACGTGGTTGATTAGGATGTCAAAAGACGCGTCATGACAAGGGCTACAAAATGCAAAAAAAAAATTTTGAATAAACTCAATTACTTTTTCTTTAAATCGAAATAGTGTGAAAAATGCGGTCGTTTTTCGCCCGGTTTCGCTCAGAAAATAATTCATATCTCGATAACGAAATGAGATATCGAAAAAATGAAAAAAACCCCTAGAGATACGATTTTGGGCTACATTTAAAAAATCATTGGAGGTGCATATCATGGCTGGCTTATTCAGAAGTTGTACCTTTGTGACGCAGAGTTCACGCCCGAAGAGCGCGTGAGCGCAATATTGATGGTGAATAAATGTTTCGGAACATGATTATGTGTTTGAACGAAGTGATTCTTTATGCATAAATAAATATGTATTTAAACTAATAACTAACTAATATCTATACACATAATAAAACAGTAACTTAGCGAAATCTATACATGAAATATTTTTTTAAAACAATGACTGTAACGTATTGTGTACAGAATATATACCCCGAAATAATAGTTATTAAAATTTTTGTCTGTATGTCTGTTTGTCTGTTTGGGTGTGTGCGTTTCACGCAAAAATTACGGAATCGATTTTAACTAAGTTTTGTGTAGTGGTAACTTATTACTCGGGTCATATATAATATAATTTAATCCCATTAATAAAATATTATAATTAATTGAAATATTATAAATGCGAAAGTTTGGATGGATGTTTGTTACTCAATCATACTAGAACGGCCGAACAGATCTGGATGAAAATCACAGGAATAGATTATAGTCTGATATAGCAAATCGATTATTTTGTAACCCGAAAAAACGTACGATTCCCGTGGGATAAATTTGTTTTAACATTGAAAATGTTTTTTTTTGTCGCTTCGGTATAGGCCCGATTTTCAGCGAAAGTGCGACATTGCTCTGGTGTCGTGGCTTTTGGGACTACGTGACTGATTGGGATGTCAAAAGACGCGTCATGACAAGGGCTACAAAATGCAAAAAAAATTTTTGAATAAACTCAATTACTTTTTTTTAAAATAGAAATAGTGTGAAAAATGCGGTCGTTTTTCGCCCGGTTTCGTTCAGAAAATAACTCATATCTCGAAAACGAAATGAGATATCGAAAAAATGAAAAAAAAAACCCCTAGAGATACGATTTTGGGCTACATTTAAAAAATCATTGGAGGTGCGTATCATGGCTGGGTTATTCAGAAGTTGTACCTTTGTGACGCAGAGTGTACGCCCGAAGAGCGCGTGAGCGCAATATTGATGGTGAATAAATATTTTGGAACATGATTATGTGTTTGAACAAAGTGATTCTTAATGCATAAATAAATATGTATTTAAACTAATAACTAACTAATATCTATACAGATAATAAAACAGTAACTTAGCAAAATCTATACATGAAAGATTTTTTAAAACAATGACTGTAACCTATTGTGTACAGAATATATATCCCAAAACAATAGTTATTAAAATTTTTGTCTGTATGTCTGTTTTTCTGTTTGTCTGTTTGGGTGTGCGCGTTTCACGCAAAAATTACGGAACCGTTTTTAACTAAATTTTGTGTAGTGGTAACTTATTAATCGGGTCATATATAATATAATTTAATCCCATTAATAAAATATTATAATTAATTGAAATATCATAAATGCGAAAGTTTGGATGGATGTTTGTTACTCAATCACACCAGAACGGCTGAACGGATCTGGATGAAAAGCACAGGGATAGATTATAGTCTGATTATAGTCTAGATCGACTATCTATTCAATACTAACCGTTAAAATGTACCTAGGGACGAACCCGCGCGATGCGAGGGTGATTCGCTAGTCTGTATCTATACATATACTAATATTAATTGTCAAATCTATACATTAAATATTTTTTTGGAAAATCTTATTGAAATAGTCATCATTATCGATACTGAGGCCGAATCTAAAGTTTTTAGAAGTTTTGTCTGTCTGTCTGTCTGGGAACGCCTCACGAGAAAACCGCTGGATAGATTATGATGAAATTTGGTATGATATTAGGTGGTTATCCGAGTCAACATATAGAATAATTTTTATTGCGGGAAAATATCTCATCTTTGAGAAATCTATGCTAACCGTTAAAATATATCTATACATATAATAAAATTCTAACTGCGTCGAATCTGTACATTAAATATTTTTGGAAAATCATATTGAAATAGTCATTATTGTCGACACAGAGGCCGAATCTATAGTTTTTAGAATTTTTGTCTATCTGTCTGTCTGGGAACGCACCAGGAGAAAAGCACTGGACAGATTTAGATGAAATTTGGTACGATGATAGCTGGTTTTCTGAGTCAATATAAGGATACTTTTTACGGCGGGAAAATATTTCATCTCTGAGAAGTCTATACTAGACGTTAAAACATAACTAGGGACGAACCCGAGCGAAGCGAGGGTGAGTCGCTAGTATATATATAAAAGGCTTTGCCCTGACTGACTGATGGATCAACGCACAGCCTAAACCACTGGTCGTAGAGACGTGTATTTTTGAAGAACTTATTCCTTATATGACGTAGGCATCGGATTAGAAAATCGAAATTCATCCATTAAAGGGGTAAAAAAAAGGTACGCCAAAGTTTATGTGTAAAAAAAAAATTAAAATTAGAATTACTTGAAACTTAGTATTAATGATCTTCAATTCAATTAAAAAAAACACGTATTTTATCTTATTTTGAAATTCATCCCGTAATGGGGTAAAATAAGGGGGGTGAACATTTGTAATTTACTTGTATTAAAGTGTGTAATTTTTAATGTAAAATGCATGGAAAGTGGTATTTAGCTTTAAAATAAATAATTAAAATATGTATGTAATATGTATATTAGATTTTTTTGAAATTCATCCCTTAAGTAGTAAAAGGGGATGGTAAGGTTTATATGGAGAACAAAATGTTTATTGATCAGAGTTATCTGAAACTTGATATTAATGAACTTGGCTTTGTGAACGTGCTACACTGACCCCCAAAACCAACAATGCTACTGATTTTAATAAAAAAAGTGATTTTGATTTCAATAACTTAAGTCCTTTAAAGGGTCAGAAATTAGAATATAGGTCTGTCGTTTCAGTGATGCAAATGAATGAAGCAATTTACTATCCTGTAGAATTCCTTAACAGTGTTCTATCCTTCTGAAGGTTGGCACACCTGTTATGAATAAGCCACCAAAGCTGTGTAATCGGATAAGACTGCTAATAATCTATAAAAAATTATTATGGCCACTGTGTTTGCTGGATGTACTCAAGGGGAATCAGTATTCATACCTCGAATAATACCGCTAATAACCTCTGACTATGGCTTTGAATTTAATCTATCATAATTCTTCCTTAAAATTTGTGTTGCAATGAGTATTAATAAATGTCAGGGCCAGTTGTTAAAAGCAGCAGGTATGGACTTTAGAGATTTGCTTCTCACATGGACATTTTAACAGAACCTAGAACCAGACGGAACATCCACCAATGTGGTATACAAAGAAGCTCTTAATCAAATTTTAATTCATCGGGTTCTCCTAGTAATTAATATTTTAAAAATGATTTAATTCAATTCATTTCGCAGATTCATTTTCAATGTACTCGAAGGTCGTGGTAGACACGAGATCTGTGGATTTTTGTTTAGATCGACTATCTATTCAATACTAACCGTTAAAATGTACCTAGGGACGAACCCGCGCGATGCGAGGGTGAGTCGCTAGTCTGTATCTATACATAATATACTAAAATTCAGAGTCAAATCTATACATTAAATATTTTTTGGAAAATCTTATTAAAATAGACATCATTATCGATACCGAGGCCGGATCTATAGTTTTTAGAAGTTTTGTCTGTTTGTCTGTCTGGGAACGCCTCATGAGAAAACCGCTTGACAGATTTTGATGATATTTGGTATGATATTACCTGGTTATCCGAGTCAACATATAGGATAATTTATATTGCGGGAAAATATCTCATCTTTGAGAAATCTATGCTAACCGTTAAAATGCATCTATACATATAATAAAATTTTAACTGCGTCGAATCTGTACATTAAATATTTTTGGAAAATCTTATTGAAATAGTCATTATTGTCAACACAGAGGGCGAATCTATAGTTTTTAGAATTTTTGTCTATCTGTCTGTCTGGGAACGCATCACGAGAAAAGCACTGGACAGATTTAGATGGTTATGATCATAGCTAGTTATCCGAGTCAACTTAAGTATACTTTTTACTGCGGGAAAATATTTCATCTCTGAGTAATCTATACTAGACGTTAAAACATAACTAGGGACGAACCCGAGCGAAGCGAGGGTGAGTCGCTAGTATATATATTAAAGGCTTTGTCCTGACTGACTGATGGATCAACGCACAGCCTAAACCACGTGAGACGTGTATTTTTGAAGAACTTATTCCTTGTATGACGTGGGCATCGGATAAGAAAGGATTTTTTAAAATTCATCCCTTAAAGGGGTAAAATGGGACACCAAAGTTTATCTGTGAAAAAATTATTTAAAATCAGAATTACTTGTAACTTAGTATTAATGATCTTCAATTCAATTAAAGAAACACGTGTTTCATCTTTTTTTGTAATTCATCCTGTAAGGAGTTAAAAAAGGTGATGATTTGTAGTTTATTTGTATTAAAGTCTGTAATTTTTAATGTAAAATGCACGGAAATTTGGAGGAGTAAAAGGGGATGGTAAAGTTTATATGGAGAACAAAATGTGTATTGATCAGAGTTATCTGAAACTTGGTATTAATAAACTTGGCTTTGTGAACGTGCTACACTGACCCCCAAAAACAACAATGCTACTGATTTTAATAACAAAAGTGATTTTGATTTCAATAACTTAAGTCCTTTGAAGGGACAGAAATAGATATATAGGTCTGTCGTTTCAGTGATACAAATAGATGAAGCAGTTCACTATCCTGTAGAATTCCTTAACAGTATTCTATCCTTCTGAAGGCTGTCACACTTGTTGGCTGTTATGAATAAGCCACCAAAGCTGTATAATCGGATAAGACTGCTAGTAAATTTACACATTTCGAATCTAATTAACATAGTGGAACAAATTAAAAATTTAAATGCAGTTATTATTATTTTTTTAAATGAAGCAATGTTTCCTTTAAGTAAAATTTGATAACTTAAGTATATAATGTATATAATAGGTACACTGTATATAATATACATGTACACAATCGTGGTGCATGATGGTGGATGATGGTGGCTGATGGTGTACGACGATGATGGTGTACGACGATGATGGTGTACGACGATGATGGTGTACGACGATGATGGTGTACGACGATGATGGTGTACGACGATGATCGTGTACGACGATGAACGTGTACGACGATGATCGTGTACGACGATGATCGTGTACGACGATGATCGTGTACGACGATGATCGTGTACGACGATGATCGTGTACGACGATGATCGTGTACGACGATGATCGTGTACGACGATGATCGTGTAATAATAAATTAATTAATGGCCCGGTCAATTTATGGCCCGGTCAATTTATGGCCCGGTCAATAAATGGCCCGGTCAATTAATGGCCCGGTCAATTTATGGCCCGGTCAATTTTGGCTCGGTCAATTAATGGCCCGGTCAATTAATGGCCCGGTCAATTAATGGCCCGGTCAATTTATGGCCCGGTCAATTTTGGCTCGGTCAATTAATGGCCCGGTCAATTAATGGCCCGGTCAATTAATGGCCCGGTCAATTAATGGCCCGGTCAATTTATGGCCCGGTCAATTAATGGCCCTGTCAATTAATGGCCCGGTCAATTTATGGCCCGGTCAATTTATGGCCCGGTCAATTTATGGCCCGGTAAATTTATGGCCCGGTCAATTAATGGCCCGGTCAATTTATGGCCCGGTCAATTTATGGCCCGGTAAATTTATGGCCCGGTCAATTTATGGCCCGGTCAATTAATGGCCCTGTCAATTAATGGCCCTGTCAATTAATGGCCCGGCCAATTTATGGCCCGGTCAATTTATGGCTCGGTCAATTTATGGCCCGGTAAATTTATGGCCCGGTCAATTTATGGCCCGGTCAATTTATGGCCCGGTCAGTTTATGGCCCGGCCAATTTATGGCCCGGCCAATTTATGGCCCGGTCAATTAATGGCCCGGTCAATTTATGGCCAGGTCAATTTATGACCCGGTCAATTAATGGCCCTGTCAATTAATGGCCCGGTCAATTAATGGCCCGGCCAATTAATGGCCCGGTCAATTAATGGCCCGGTCAATTAATGGCCCGGCCACTTAATGGCCCGGTCAGTTAATGGCCCGGCCACTTAATGGCCCGGTCAGTTAATGGCCCGGCCAGTTAATGGCCCGGCCAATTAATGGCCCGGCCAATTAATGGCCCGGCCAGTTAAAGGCCCGGTCAGTTAATGGCCCGGCCAATTAATGGCCCGGCCAATTAATGGCCCGGCCAATTAATGGCCCGGTCAGTTAATGGCCCGGTCAGTTAATGGCCCGGTCAATTAATGGCCCGGTCAATTAATGGCCCGGTAATTAATGGCCCGGTCAATTAATGGCCCTGTCAATTAATGGCCCGGTCAATTAGTGACCCGGTCAATTAATGGCCCTGTCAATTAATGGCCTGGTCAATTAGTGACCCGGTCAATTTTTTTTTTATTTTGTTACTGGCTCTCTGGAGTGTCCTCATGTTATTTGCGATTAGCAACGAAATCCATACCATCGTCTTGTTAAAAAAAGTGCATGTTAATATAGCATAATACGGCTACAGGTCTCCAGGTCTAGCAGGTTTTTAGTTTTTATTTTGTTGCGTGCTCTCTGGAGTATCCTGATGTTATTTACGATTAGCAACAAAATCCATGTCATCGTCTTGTTAAAAAAAGTGCTTGTTAAGGTAGCATGGATACGGCTACAGGTCTCCAGGTGTAGCAGAATTTTAGTTTATATTTTGTTGTTGGCTCTTTGGGGTGTCCTGATGTTATTTGCGAACAGCAACAAAATCCATGTCATCACCTTGTTACCAAAAACTCTATGTTAAGATAGCATGGACACGGCTACAGGTCTCCAGGTCTAGCCAATTCTAGGTTTTTTTCAAATTTTCGTACACTATTTGTCAGCAACAAATTAGCAACAAATTCTGATGTATAATTGCATTTAATCCGTGCCGATCCCGCGAGTTTACTGCTAGCTTAACGTTAAAATAGCAGTAACTCTTTTTTTTTGAAATCGTTTAAAGCAACAAAATCGGGGTCTTAGCAACTAATTAGCAACAAATTAGCTGCAAAATACCATGTAGGTTTCGATTGATTCTGCTAACCTTTCACTGCTATCTTAACAGACCTCATTGAACTTGCATTCGAGACGGTTCGTAACACGAATTCCCGAAACAACTTGTAGACATGAATCAGAAGCGAGATGAGTCTAAAATTATATAGCAAGGCGTTATCGCCCTTTCTACAGAACAGTACAACTACGCTTCTGCTCCATAATTGTGGGGTTTTCCTTCGAGTATGATGGAATTAAGTAACACCTTCAGAAATTCAGCTGTAGTTCCACCTGCACCCGGTGCTTTGTTGTTCTTAATCTGTTTTAGTAACGTCCGGGATTTCTTCGGTATAGTGTCGGGTTAGCCTGGTTAATTAATCATTGCCCAGACTGATAGGTTGTCGCGTTGATGTGCATGTCCATAAAATCTCTTGATCTCTCCCATAAATAAGCTACATATACCCATATCCCATAAATAGCTATATGATACAATGCTACTGTCGTCGGTTTTAAACTTTACTAGCCGGCTTTGCCCAATAGATAGATCAAAAAACCTCGAAAACCACTTAATAAGCTTTATTTTATCACTTTTTACTTTATAAGTTTTATAATGTTACTTCAATTTTCGTATTTCTATCCAATATTTCTATCCAATATAACAAAATTCAATGTAATTTTAACGATCACTTTATGTTACTACTATTTAACTAATCACAGGAAAGCGCTTTGTGTTTTCACTTATTACACATAAGTTCAACATAAATTCAATATTATTTTAACAACTAATACTTATCTTTTCTGCCGTAATGAATGTCTGTCCAGAAACTGCCTCTTCCAACGGTTACCTTATGCTTTTGTATCAATCAGCCGGAAGTGACATTTTAATTAAAATTTTATAATAACATCCTAAAAATCAGTTAAGTGTCCATAATTTATAATTTAATTTTTTATAAATAACACAATAGTATTTCAGAATTTTTAAATGTAATAATATAATTTGAAAATTATTAATGTCTTACTATTTAATTTATTTTTAAAGCATTTATTTTTAAGCATATAATTATAAAATTAGTAACTCGAAAATAAGTCTAATTTTAAGATATTAACTGTTAAATTATTATATTTTAAAATTAATATATTTTAAAAGTAGAATCAATAGACATTCCACATTAATTTGAAGTAGTCATATTATCTCTCATTAATTATAGTACCTGGCGACCGAGCTTCGCTCGGTGTTCTTTTTTGTTATACCATGTTTTTAGATTAAAAAATACAACAAAAAAAGTAGAACTTTGTATCCAATATGATCCATATAATGTTAATCTTGCACCTTGGTCGCTTGACCACGATGCTTATGCCTGAGTGTAAGAAATACGAACATAAATATCGAACATATTCTGCGTAGAATAATGCAAAAGAAAACCGCGTGAAAACTCCAAAACACGCGTTTTCCCAGACATGGGACTAATCTAGATCGATTTTTCGCCCCCGCAAGCCCCCACATGCCAAATTTCAGCGAAATCGTTAGAGCCGTTTCCGAGATCGCTGGTATAAATAAATATATAAAGATATAAATATACAAGAATTGCTCGTTTAAATATATTAGATTAATTTGTCAATGACTTTTAATTAAAATATTATTATTAATGATTTCTAATTATGTATATTATTTTTATTTCTAATTATGTATACAATTTTACTTCGTGAAAGCCAGTTTATCAATATGTCGTAGTAAGGAAATTGTCACACATATTGTGTAAAAAGTGTACAAAGAAAACATTAGAATATAGTTTGTAATCTTGGCTCAACTTTATAATGAGGAATTAGTAGTAGACTCTTGATTTTTTTTTGTGCAAAGTACTTATTATTTTAAGTAAACCCACAAAGTTTCAACTTAATAGGGTAAATACTTTCGGAAATAAAAAATATCAAAGTTTGATAAATATAACCTCAATCTGCATTATTTTATTGCTTTTGACGTAATTTTGACAGTAGTGTTGCTATTTTAGGGAATTTTAATTATGCGTTTTGATTTTTAAGACAGAAATGTTGCCATTTTAGGAACTTAATTATGCGTTTTAATTTTGTAAATAATAAGTTGACGCACTTTTTAATTTTTATTTGAAGATTCTTAATGTTTTATTTGGTTTAATAAGTCATTAATTTTGACTAGTTAGGTAAGAAGTTTGTGGTTAGGTTAGGTTACAACTTAGGTAATTATCATCAGATTTTGGTTAGGTTAGGTTAGAACAGTTTTCATAACATGTCATAAACTCTAAATGTTATAAAACTAGAACACTAGAAAGATCAAATTTCACGCAAAATCGAAGTACACACTTAACAAAACATAACCTCAAAATAAGATTTTTAAAAATTCTTAAAAAAAAAAATATGCATCCTATTAACTTGTATTTTTGGGGGGTGATTTACACCCCCTACCAACCCCCCCCCCCCCCCCCCCCACCTACCCCCAAAAATATATAGATATTATTAATTCCTCTTTCAAAAGTCCTTCCGTAATCTTTATTGTAAACCATGTCTGAATAAAGGCTTATAATATTATTATTATTATTAGAATCCTCCTAATATGACAAAGGTGAAAGTTTGTATGTTTGATTCTTAGTTACTTAAAATTTGGGCGCACTCCGCCCAACGCCACTTCGCTAGGCTGCGTCCTTCGATGCTACGATTATAGTGGCCGAATGCTAGCTCGGGCTGGCTCTCCAAGAAGTCCAGCAATGCAGAAATTTGGTCCAATAGGACCATAATTGAGGATTTTTACGCGACCACGAACAAATTGACCTATCAAATGATATTGACATTTAATGTCAATGCAACAGTTACAGATGAAACTTATTTATTTTGGACGTTTTATTTTTTAGATTACACTTAAAATTTATCTTTTTAGCTTTTTATGATCATATTACATAATGCTTAGTCTTTAAAATATAAATTGATAACATATATAATCGAACCTAGCCTAAAACTCATTTCGGCGAACGCTTTTTGAACTAATGGCAATACCGATTCCCTTTCCACTACAAGCCAACTACAATTCAACTACAATCCAATGACAAGACCAATGATCGACCGTTGTAAATTTAGTAGACTACGAAATTTTGGACCAATGGTAATTGAATTAAAATTGCATTGTTCCATAATGACAATTCATGTAAAATAGCAGACTTGAGGCCCTGTTATGAATAAGCCACCAAAGCTGTGTATTCGGATAAGACTGCTAGTAATCTTTAAAAATTTATTGTGGCCACTGTATTTGCTGGATGTACTCGAGGGGAATCAGTATTCATACCTCGAATAATACCACTGATAACCTTTTACTATGGCTTCGAATTTAATCTATCATAATTCCTCCTTAAAATTTGTATTTCAATGAGTATTAATAAATGTCAGGGCCAGTTGTTAAAAGTAGCAGGTATAGACTTTAGAGATTTGCTTCTCACATGGACATTTTAACAGAACCCAGAACCAGACGGAACTTCCAATAATGTGGTATACAAAGAAGCCCTTTATCAAATTTTAATTCTTCGTGTTCTCCTAGTAATTAATATGTTAAAAATAATTTAATTTAATTCATTTGGCAGATTCATTTTCAATGTACCCGAAGGTCGTGGCAGACACGAGATCTGTGGATTTTAACTATACAACAAAAATAATAGATTTAATTTTTAGAAATTAGGATCTTTAATTGTTTCTTTTATTCATACTTTCTTCTGATTAAAATTTTCAAAGTAAATTATCCTTGTTTTAAAGATACTTGGAGTTGTATATATTTCTTTGATATTTGATGCGACTTAATTTGATATTCCTACAACGAGTTAAACTTGTAAGAAAGAATCCTTAGAAAGGGTAAAAATTAAAAAAGTTCTGAAAGAAAGTATTAACACTGACATACAAACAGTTCTTTGTTTGTTTTAATATAATTATTTGGCAATATGCTATTCTACTCGTAAGTTTACTAAAAACATTTTGTTTTAAGAAAAGAAAGAGTGTTTATATTAATCTTATCATATCGTGTATTTACTTAGAAAATTTTATACAAAATTTCGTTCGCTTTTATTTTACCAAGCATCCTAATTTCCCGATTTCATTAAAGGGTTTTTATTTTATCCGAGCTAAACTCCGAAACTGCTGGAATGATTCTAAAGAGACTTTGACGGGACTGAGATTAATGATCTAATTTCACAGAATTATAAATGAATAGGGAACTCTTAATATTTATAATATTATAATCTCTATAAAAGCGGATATCAGTTTAAATAAAAATTGTCGTGGAAACGCTGCAGGCATTTTGTATAAAACTGTGCATAATTGTTGTTTAAATCTTCCAAAAATACTCTCACGGGAAAGGGTAAAAGAATTATATAAAAATATTGATGGTATGCTGTAAGTACTGCATGGATTTATGATGCTGAAGTACATAATGTAAAGTTCAGGTACGTAATGACGCAGCATTGCGGTAAATAACAGTTAGTTTAAAAGATATAAGATTCTTACTTTGCAGGAACTCGTGACAACACTTGACATGTTTATTGAAAGCTTAGAAAAGTACTAAATTTACCATCAAATCTTGTGTATGAATAGCAAATTATAATGTGAGAATATTTAAATTCCAAAAAAATATTGAGCATTATACTCATTTAATACAATTTTTAATCAACGTCATGAATAGACCACCAGTTCGGAAAGAAAAATCTTCAGTCCCGAGAAAAACTGGCGAGAAAAATTCGGCGAATCCAAAGCATTTTTTTCTGATTTTTTTTTTCTCTTTTTTTTCGTAAGTAACAAAATTGAAATAGCCTGGAAGCGATTACATCATTCCCAAGGTATGGTATTCCCATGTGCTATAAAATCATGTTTTGCTTAAATAGCAAAAAAAATTACCTCAAGGTATGACAATATCTTCAACCACAATGCATCAGTAAGCGTATTATCTCGTCTTCTTCTTGGTGGACCACAATCTGCTAAAGTGTGATATCCCTGGTCCAGGCTTAACTCGCTTAGATCAGCTGCAAGAGAGAGTGCCGGCTCGGGTGGTGGCGGCGGTCGCCTTCTAGCGCCCCCGCAAACACCTGGCCCTGAACAACTCCCGCTTGACATAGTGCAGGAATCCTGAAAATTAACGATTCTTATTAGAATAATATATTATTCATATTCATGTGATGTGAATCATACGATATCCAGCCTACTAAGTCAGTCGCGGATTCAAATCCAGTGCAAGACAAATATTTAATCCGCCACTTATCAGAAAGAAAAAGATCAAAGTGATAAGTCGTTGGAAATATAAGTAAAAGAAAAACGGAATATTAAAACAAGAAAAAAGTCTGTAAGTGTAGCCGCATTCTTAGTACAATCCTTAGAAAGGTAGCCCTTATCTCAGTAACTATTTACAAAATTCTGAAGCCCTATGAAAAGTTCCAATCTATTACCCTGTTGCTTATAACTTATTTCAATACAAAAATGCACCTTATCCAAATAAAGTGAAAAATCCGCAACAAAGCGAGAGAAAAACTGCGATCGTAATATGTAAACAATCTTCATATTTACGAGTTACAATTGAAAAAATGTTTAAAATGTTAATATATTCCTATCTCTCTACTTTAATTTTCATATTTGAGTTATTTTTAAATAAACAAATCTTCAAAGCGTTCCGACAAAGTGTATAGGCAAATTCTTAGTTCTACTCGATTTAATTATAGAAATTATACAGAATTAACTAACCATAATTATGCTTTTAGAGTAATTTCTCCATATGCGATGATCTTATTGTATAATTAGAGAAGTGACCTCACAATGGCCGTATAAATCAATCGGGAATGGCATTGAATGCTTCATCAAGAAACAATCGAATGAGCGTCCTCTGTCCATCATATGGCATAATGACAAATCGTTTAGTCGAATCGACATTTGCATTCTACATAACTTATATCTTATGTGAAGATTTTAAAATGTTATTCAGTTTTAAAGTTACATATTTAAATTTTAGATATCGACACATTATAAAATTGTGATAAGTGTAGCGAAAGTTAATTTAATAAAATTATATAAAATAAAAAAAAAATATAATAATTTTTATGAACATATAATGCTGCTTATTGTTTTTTTGTTTTTTGGGACATTAACACACAGCGCCATCTAGTTCCATGGTAAGCTACGAGGCTTGTGTTGTGGATACCAGATAGTTGATAGTTGATACACTACACATACATAACTTGTAAATACATACATATTACAAATATTAACACCCATGACTGGAGTATAAAACATTCGTGCTCATCACACAAATGAATGTCCCCAGCGGGACTCGAACCCACCACTTCTGGCACAGTAAGTAAGGTCACTACAAACTGAGCCAAACGTGTCCGAAAAATAAAATTAAAAATTATTTCACACGAATAACAATTAGCGAAAACACACTAAAAACATATAGACGAATCGAGTATCATGAAGTCTTCCACCACCTCAAAGTCTTCCTTCCATCCACCTTATAATTTATGAAGTCCATTAAAAAGTATTATAACATATCCTTTTTTAAATCGGTCAATGACATCTAGTATAAATTATAGTTAATCATGTATATTTTATTGGTAATTTAAATTAATTTCCATATTAATGTTAACAAATTCTTTGAATAGTTTCATAAACTCCGATCATATCGCACTCGGTAACAGCTTGAGCTTTAAAATTTAAACGCAGCGTGGGCGAAATTACATTTGAACCATCATTTAATTGTCCCCTTCGAATTCCTAACAAGCAATTATATGCTTATACTCGTATAACATCATACTACTACTATAAATACCAGTTTGTTTGTGGGTGTATATGTGGTACACCTTTGCGCTGAATTGAGTGGCCGGATTCGGATACAATTTAGTGCATAGATAGACTTTTTTTTTTAACTTTGGGAAATGTATTAACGAATTCCACCTGCATACATACAAGTAGATTAAACTGACCGGCAAGAAAAGCCAGCACTACCCACTAAAACCTAACGAAAACTCTTCCGGTTTCATGGGTTGTTGCAGGATCTCTTAAAACCATTGGGTTGCTGCCATAGTCCACTCTGCTATTAGAGAAGTACTAGGAGCACCTCGCAAGGCACACCGCCCACCGAAGTCGGCCTTTTCTCAGTGTATCTATTAGCTTCATGCCTGGCTGGATTGCCGGACGCTAATGAGCCCTCCCAGCTTGTATATCGGATATTATAAATATGAAAAATTGTACATGTGTGTACGTTTGTTACTCTTTCACGTTAGAACAGTAGATAAAAGTGGAAATTTAGTATGATAAACTATAACCTACTATAAATAATCCACTATTAGGTACGTAAACGCACATGAACGAAGCCAGGGTAGCTCGCTAGTAACAAAAGGCGCGTAGAATGAACATAAAGACCGAAGTACTATACCGTATTGAATATCATTAAGCTAAGTCAACTTTATAATTAAGTTGCATACTAACACCTTAATACAATTAACGGGTTCCGTACAACGGAAGTGGCTGTAGAATTAACATAAAGCAAACCACTACACGTTTTATGTCACAACACTGTGTATTCTAAGTATTGGTTCGCACCGCTAGTCGTTTCATAATAATAAAATTTAAATATTAAAAACGTGTAAGCTTAGATTACTGTACTAGCCACTACATACATATGTATATTTGATTGTATTTTTATTTCTTTACACTTAAAATAAACAGAATGAACTACTATAATAATATATGCACACTTAATAGCAATGTTGTCCGTCCATAAAGAAGCTACTGGCTCGGAATGCAGTAGAGAGAGCAAGAAAAATAGACCAATTGCAAGTGTCTCGCGTTAAGGATAGTTCTGTATAATGTAGTTTAAAAACTTAGGTAATATAATGAAAAATACTTTCCCGTACAAATGACATAATACGAGTAAATTTTCGTATAATTTCATATCCATATTAAAATTATAAATGTGAAAGTGTGTTTGTTTATTTGAATTGTTTGTCTTTCTTTCGAGTCGAAAGCGAGTGACGTATTGACGTGCTTTTTTATGTGGAGATAGTTGAAGTGAGTGACATAGGCTACTTTTTATCGCGGGAGATAATCTCATTGTGAAAACACGTTATAATACAACCCAAATATTATTTATGATCAGAATTACTCGAAACTTGGTATTAATGATCTTCAATACAATGAAATAAATACGGGTTTTAACGTTTTTCGAAATTCATCCCTTAAGGTGGTAAAATAGGGAATGAAACTTTGTATAAAACCTACTTTTTTAGTTTTTTTGTAGTTTTAGTGCGAGCGAAGCCGCGGTTTCTGCTAGTATACAAATAAATGAAAGTTACTAATTATTAAAATCATTACAATAACTATATTAAAGAACTCGCTAATTTATTACTAGCGAAATGACAAATAACTAGATTAGCATATATTTACGTAACGAGAAAGAAATTCCTAATGAATGTCTTTGCGACCGGATTTTGATCCAGTTAAGTGCTCAGCCTAAATTCATTTCCGTAACCAATAAATAATACTATAAACTAGATATTATAATCCTCAACTACCTCGTGGGTGTAGTGGCTGGTATATAGGGCTATAAATTTGGAGGTACTGAGTTTATTCTCCGCCAAGTATAGTTATTGCATTTTTTCTATGATGAAATGTTTAATAACAGCCAGGAGTTAAGATGTTTTTTCAATACAATATCTCTTGCAGGGTTTCTTAGTGTCTGTGAGATTGGCTGACGTGGCTGAAATCGGTAAGGATTTTTTTTTATTATAGCCTCGGCTCCGTTCAAGCTAAATTCAGACTAAAATCAAATGGTACAAATTAACCCAGGATATACGTCTATACAGATAAATAAAATTGAAGTGTCTGTTTGTAATATCAAAATAACAACTTTTTACTAAATGCATATGAAATTACAAACGGTACTTATAAGAAAAGCACAATTTTTAATATTTTTCTCTGTCTGTCTGTTTGTTCCGGCTAACCACCGAAATGGCTGGACTGATTTTAACGTTACATTCACTGGCAGATAGCTGATGTTATAAGGAGTAACTTAGGCTACTTTATTTTAGAAAAAGAACTAGGATTCTGCTGAAAAAAATAAATCGTTCCTAGGGACGCACCCGAACGAGGGTAAATCGCTAGTACATATGTACATATAAGTTAAGTCCATCCCGAATGTCGCTCATAAAACTACAGATGAAAAAGAAGAATAAACCAAGACATTCACTTATACACAAATCTACTCGTATGTACACATTAATAGTATTATTTAACCGGAAAGAGCGAATTAAAAAATCTTAAAAATAAATTAAATATAAATTATTGGAAACTATTTATTCAATCTTGTTATCTTTGGTGACTCATTCAAGTATTTGAGAACATCCTTAATTACACCAACATGAAGTCAGAAATATGTAGCGCTAAATTACTATCTGATCGTTTTTTTTTTATATATATCTATGTTAATATCTTTTACTTTATCGACTTATAACTTCCTAAACTATGAGATAAAAATCATTATTATAATATAACCTATTCTATTATTGTATGCTATTCAATAGGATAGATGGTTCTTTAAATTGACATAACTTTTTTATTTATTTTTATTTTATTTATTTATTTTCTTTCAGACACAGATCCATATTTACATATATCTCTTCATAAACATTTAACAACTAGCATTTAACAATAAATTGGAACTTAATACTATTAGGAACAAAATATATGAACCTAGATTAAAATTAAGCAAAAGCTTACGACAATACATTAGTAAAAACCGCAACCAAATCGGTTAAGCCATTTCTGAGATCAACGCGCACAAACGCACAGACAAACACACAAAAATTCTGAAAATCATTATTTTGGGTTCTATTGCGTTAATGAAGAGCCTCAATAATAGTTTTTCTCAAATATCTTCTATGTACAGACAGCGATCAATTACACTTTTATTATATGTATATGATAATTATATATCTTAAAGAGTATATACATATTGCATAACGTAATTCTAACCATATGTTATGAATATTTTATTTATTGTTCATATCATAATGTAATAAACATTTTTGTACAATGTCTCAGGTATTCACTCGTAACTCGTAAGTCAATGGAGGAAGTTAAAGAGATATCAGCGCTTGGAATTTTATCGTATTGAACTATTTATGTATACCGTCAAAGTATGCGTGTTCTCAAACTATGTAGATCGAAAGTTCGATGTTATCGCAAGTTTGGATACAATTTGTATTGACAAGATCTATATGTGTCTCTATTTGGACGATACTTACGACATATTAACGTTTCATACCTAAGAATTTTTAATCTATACTAATATTATAAAGCTGAAGAGTTTGTTTGTTTAATTGTTTGTTTGTTTGTTTGTTTGTTTGGTTGAACGCGCTAATCTCAGGAACTACTGGATGGAATTGAAAAATTCTTATTGTGTTGGATAGTCCATTTATCGAGGAAGGCTTTAGGCTATATATCATCCCAGAAAAATGTACGGTTCCCGTGGGATGGAGTTGTTTTTGTCTAGAGACGATCCCGAAGCGAAGCGAGGGTGAGTCGCTAGTTTTTAAATAAAAACTACTTTTAATACCATATTGGATTAATGAGTTCTACGTTTAAATACTAAGTACATACATACATACAATTTCAATAAACGATAAACAATTTTATTTTTTACTTTATAATGTCGATTTAAATAGCCCGAAGTGCCGTTTTAAAGTGTGAAATAAATTTTAATTATTCGCCAACTAGGGAATCTTCTGATACTAAAAATGAACACAAGAATGGCTTAACGAGCGGAAATTGAAGTAAAACACTTAGAACTCCACTTACCGTACCGAACCATATAATCATTTAACTATTCAAGCTGTGAAAGTATTTACGACAACGAAACTTAGCACATTGCAAATGACTTTTATTTTTTAACCACGACAGAATGGAGACGGTATATGCGTTTGGAGTCAGAGGATGTTTGTTTGTTTGTGCAAATCCATATTGCCATATTTCTCCAAAACTACTAGTTCGATTTTGATACAGTTTTCAGTTATGAGTTCGGGTTTGATTGGTGTATGCTATAAGTGTTACGGTGACAACTCACCAGCGGGCACTGCAGCAAGCATTGTTTGTGCAAATCCATGATGCCATTTTTACATTTTATACCAAGCTGGTGACTCAAAGTAAATTTAAAATCACTTTTTGCCACAGATTAGTCTGTCTGGAATTTATGAGAATAATTTTTAATACATCCTCTAGTAATACATTTAAGATTCAATTAATTCAGTGAATTTATAATCTAAGATTAGATTTTAGCTTTGCCTGGGAATCAAACTTAAATCCACATACAGTATAGCCAATATTGTACTATGAATAGTTAAGACATTATTACTTTATTAAGATGCTTAGAATTAAAACAAGGTAATTTGACTTCCTATAAATTTAAATTGAGTTAAAACATGTATATAAAATGTATGAAAAAAAATACGAAGCGCCACAGACCGCTTAAAGTCAAAGAAGTCAATGAACTAGCGCGAAGATAAGGACGAATAATTGATAATTAAGTACAGTTTAAAATTAAAAAAAAAACGCTTAAGTGAAGAAATAAAATACGAGTATAGTATTTTATAATTAGTTACGACGAGCGGCTTTGCTCTCGTGTTTTTAAATTGCTTTTATTAGCTTCACATCTATACGTATTATAAAATTCTAACTAAGCCGAATCTGTACATTAAATATTTTTTGGAAAATCTTATTGAAATAGACATTATTATCGATGTAGAGCCCGAATCTATAGTTTTTAGAATTTTTGTCTGTCTGTCTGTCTGTCTGTCTGACTGTCTGTCTGTCTGTCTGTCTGTCTGTTACCGCATCACAGAAAAACCACTGGAGGGATTTTGATAAAATTTGGTATGATGATAGCTGCTTATCCGGGTCAACATATAGGATACTTTTTACCGCGGAAAAATATCTAATTTCTGAGATAAAACACAAAAACTGGTTGGAATAAAACCACGATGATACTATTTATAAATAGTTTAGCAAGGTTATTTACTAAATATGGTAAAAACTATTAAAAATAGCTTATCTTGAAAATCAAATTATCAATAGCGCTATTTTACTCAATAAAATAATTATTTTAATTAATATTTATTTATGTGTATTTAGATACTCGACAATAGATGTCGCCATGTGTTTTTAAAATACGTAGTTTTAAATCCAAAAAAATGTATGTATGAATGTATGTAGAATTACCTACTACTAAATTACCCGCGGCCCCGCCCGTGTTGAAATTATCAATAAAGCAAACTTTTGATTTTATAAAGGAGGAACTATACACATAATAAAATTGTAACTAAGCCGAATCCGTACATTCAATATTTTACGGAAAATCTTATTGAAATATTCATTATTAGCGATATAGAGGCCGAATCTATAGTTTTTAGAATTTTTGTCTGTCTGTCTATATGTAAAGTGCATCACAGCAAAACCAATGGAGGGATTTAGATGAAATTTGGTATGGTGATAGCAGGTTATCCGGGTCAATGCATAGGATACTTATTACACCAGGAAAATATCTCATTTCTGAGAAAAAATACAAAAACTGGTTAAAATAAAAGCAAGATGATACTATTAACATTTTAGCAAGGTAACTTAATATGTTAAAACTATTAAAAAAATCTTATCTTAAAAGAAATATCAATAGCGCTATTTTATTTATTAAAATAGTTATTTTGATGAAAATTTATTTATGTGTTATTGAGATATTTGACAATAGATGTCGCCATGTGTTTTTAAAATACGTAGTTTTAATCCAAAAAAATAATAATGTACAGATATGACCTTTCTATGACTTTATTAGAATTACTAGGTACTAAATTACCCGCGGCCCCGCCAGTATTCAAATTATCAATAAAACAAACTTTTTGGCTTTATAATTTAGTAACATATAAGTAATATTTTGTTGGTCGAAACAATTTTCAAATGAAAATATTTGTAAATTTTTATTGTTTAGTAAATAATGTTAATATATTCTTTTATCTTTTAATGTAAAATTAGGCAAATGCAAATCCAACTCGCGCATTATAGGTTTCGTATAGCAAAATTCTGTGTTGTTTTCCGTACTTACGTGTTTTGTTGGGTTAACACTAAAATAAATACGAATAATATTTACGTTTCCGCAATATCGACTCATTTTATCAACCGAAAAAGAAGTGGAAAACAAGTTAATGGCTTTTAAACTGACAAAGCGGGTAACTAAAAATATTCCATATCTCAAAAACTTTGCAAAAGTATTTTAGGAACTGTTATACCTAAACTTTTTCAGTTTTTTTTGACACCATTTCTTGGAAGGTAAAGGACATAATAAAATTTTTACGAGTTTAATCATATTAGCCGAGCCATATGAAATAATAAAAAGTATTTGCTTAGAATTATTTACTTATTACACTTTCTTTTGAAAATCGTTTTGGAAAATATTACTAACTAGCGCTAACCAATCCCTGTTTCGCGACAAATTAACATTAAGAAAAGTTACCATTATGTAATTTAAATAATCAGCTAAATATTAAATTGATCAATAGCTATCTATTAGTAAAAATAATTCAAATTAATTCCGTAGTTTGAAAGTTTATCGCCCAAAACTAAACAAACAAACAAAACAGAAGTATAGACATACATAAATGTTATTGCTAAAACAAAAAGTGCAATATTACTAAATATGAGATTAACGGAGGAACCTTTGTGGCATTGTAAATCACTGCCATTATTTACCAATCGTACAGTGCGCAATGAAAGTGGTATAGGTATGTAAGAGTATACTAATGTGTAAAGCCTAAGAATTTGGTTTTTGACAATCTGAACGCGGGCGGAGCCGCGGGAAATGCTAGTAATGTTAATATATTCTTTTATCTTTTAATGTAAAATTAGGCAAATGCAAATCCAACTCGCGCATTATAGGTTTCGTATAGCAAAATTCTGTGTTGTTTTCCGTACTTACGTGTTTTGTTGGGTTAACACTAAAATAAATACGAATAATATTTACGTTTCCGCAATATCGACTCATTTTATCAACCGAAAAAGAAGTGGAAAACAAGTTAATGGCTTTTAAACTGACAAAGCGGGTAACTAAAAATATTCCATATCTCAAAAACTTTGCAAAAGTATTTTAGGAACTGTTATACCTAAACTTTTTCAGTTTTTTTTGACACCATTTCTTGGAAGGTAAAGGACATAATAAAATTTTTACGAGTTTAATCATATTAGCCGAGCCATATGAAATAATAAAAAGTATTTGCTTAGAATTATTTACTTATTACACTTTCTTTTGAAAATCGTTTTGGAAAATATTACTAACTAGCGCTAACCAATCCCTGTTTCGCGACAAATTAACATTAAGAAAAGTTACCATTATGTAATTTAAATAATCAGCTAAATATTAAATTGATCAATAGCTATCTATTAGTAAAAATAATTCAAATTAATTCCGTAGTTTGAAAGTTTATCGCCCAAAACTAAACAAACAAACAAAACAGAAGTATAGACATACATAAATGTTATTGCTAAAACAAAAAGTGCAATATTACTAAATATGAGATTAACGGAGGAACCTTTGTGGCATTGTAAATCACTGCCATTATTTACCAATCGTACAGTGCGCAATGAAAGTGGTATAGGTATGTAAGAGTATACTAATGTGTAAAGCCTAAGAATTTGGTTTTTGACAATCTGAACGCGGGCGGAGCCGCGGGAAATGCTAGTAGACATTATTATCGATGTAGAGCCCGAATCTATAGTTTTTAGAATTTTTGTCTGTCTGTCTGTCTGTCTGTCTGTCTGACTGTCTATCTGTCTGTCTGTCTGTCTGTTACCGCATCACGGGAAAACCACTGGACAGATTTTGATGAAATTTGGTATGATGATAGCTGGTTATCCGGGTCAACATATAGGATATTTTTCATTGCGGGAAAATATCTCATCTCTGAGCTAAACGTTAAAACGTAACTTGGAACGAACCCGAGCGGAGCGAGGGTAAGTTGCTAGTTTGACTATATAATCAAATCTTGCAAGTGTATAACCTACTTTTCATTGTCATATGTTACATATAATATAAATAGGCAAAAACAATAGTTCAGTACATTTTTCTCTTCTGTTTGACAACCGATTATCTTTATTTTTTTTTTTTTGAAGTTATACTTCTTTTGGCACGTTTGGAAAAAATTATGAGAGTAAAATTTTTACGATGCGCGCGCACACCGACAGCCAAAAAGTGACATGATGAAGTTAGCTGCATTCCTTTTACAAACAGAGAGTTGTGACATACGGGATATAAACTTTTAGCTATTTTTGTTCTGTTACGCCAAAGAAGTATAACTTCTTACGTGCGTACATAAGTACTTATACACATTTTTTTTTTAATATAGATAGTTAAATTCTATTTATATATTAAATTTCCTTAAATTTTCAATCATGATTATGTTCGAATTTCGATCATTAGGCGAACACTACATGAATCTTTGTAAGTAGCTTCCGAGCAACGACAACTTGATGCTATCGGATTAATTTGCTGATGGAGCCAGAAGTTGAATAATATATGTAACTCTTTAATGGCTTCTAGTAAAACCGTAGTGTGTGGGCTCATTTAATTCGTTTTGACTCTTATGCAGTACAATTGATGAAAAGTACCTATATAATTTTTTTTTTCGTATTAATTATTTTATAATAATAATATGACCCTCAATTACTTATGGTGACCCCTGCTTTGAGACAATAACAGTGACCTCAAAAAAATAAATGAACATTGTTAACATTTTCTCTATTATATCTTAAACATCCCTCAAAATATCGTTATCTATACCTACGTATAATAAAATTGTAAATAAGCCGAATCTGTACATTAAATATTTTTTAGAAAATGTTATTGAAATAACATTATTATCGATACAGAGGCCGAATCTATACTTTTTAGATTTTTTGTGTCTGTCTGTCTGTCTGTGACTGCATCACGGAAAAACCACCGGAGGGATTTTGATGAAATATGGTATGATGATAGCTGGTTTAATCGGATCAATATATAGAATACTTTGTACTGCGAAAAAATATCTCATCTCTGAGAAATCTATACTAACTGTCAAACCACACCTAGACGACGAATCCGAGCGAAGCGAGGATAAGTGGCTAGTGTCAAAATAAAAATTAATTAGTCAGAATATTCATCTACACTAGTATAGAAAGGTAAAGTTTGTAAGTTTGAATGTAGGAGGTAATCTCTGAAACTACTGATCCGATACTGAAAATTCTTTCAATAATAAGAAACTACATTACTGCTGAGTGCTAAAGGCTATTTTTTATTCCGATAAAGTCGTAAAAAAACTAATCTTTGAGTTGCTTTATACCGGCTTTTGTTAGGCACATCACTATTTTACTTGTGCGTCACTACGCACCAGAGTAAAGCGAGGTAAAGTCGCTAGTAGACAATAAAGGTGACGATTTTCTAAATAGCACTGTAAACTGCAATCGCACGAAAATGTTATCACTGCCAATTAATTATATTACTCTCCATAGAAATTTTACAACTCTGTTTTGTGCTTTATGAGCAAATTTTATTGTCTTGTAGTGTTGCTATCTACAGATTTGTAAAGACAATATTGTATATGTGTGTTTGTTTGTTTCCCCTTAACGCTGAAACGACTGGACAGATTTGAGTGAAATTGAGTACATACAAATAGAATATGAAATGAAGTACATAAGCTACTGTTAGGCATCTAGCTACACGCTCGAGCGAAGCAAGGGTAAGCCACTAGTTTGCAAATAAAAAAGTTTGAAATAAAAAATATTCCATCAATGAAATAAAGAATTCCATATGAGTTATCAATTTCCGGTTAAATAGCAATAATCTATTTTTTATCTGCTATTTAAAGACATTTACTATCTATATTATTATTTATCATTTCACCTAACATTTGCGTTCCGGCTTAATTTACTGTAGGTTTTTATTATATCCGAATATTTCCCATACTTTTGACTCATCTTTATTACGCGTGATGTCATAATATACCTACATATGTATCTATACTAATGTGATAAAGGTGAAAGTTTGTGAGTATGGATGTTTGTTACTCTTTCACGCCAGAACGGCTGAATGGATTTAGATGAAATTTGGCACAGAGATATAGATTATAGTCTGGAATAACACATAGGCTACTTTTTATGTCGGAAAAATATACGGTTCCCGAGGGATAGTTTTGTTTTTGTTTTTCTAAAAGCGAACCTGAGCGAAGCGAGGGTGAGCTGCTAGTATACATATAATTAACGTACATACATTATTGCTAATGTAAGGAGAAGTTTTTTTGTCCAAATATTTATAACTGACGAATGTTTGTAATAGACCAATTATTCTTCTTTCTGTCGAACTTTTTGTTTAGGCGAGCCTTACAAGAGTGTATGTTAGCTTGGTTCATTTGATTAAACTTTTCCACACACTTTTATTAGTTACTAATAATTGGGAGTCAGTCGATTTTACCCTAGTTCTATTGTCGTATCATTAATCATTATGTAAGTGTTACCAAGCGTCAAAACGTACCTAGGGACGAACCTGAGCGAAGCGAGGGTGAGTTTTTAATTATAAATACTTTGAATTAGTTAAATAGCGAATCTAAAGATAAACTTAATCTTTCTGTAAGAAGTGGTCGCATTAAACTTTGTTTATATATTTTGATGGTGGCACTCTTACTTGCAAAATGTACTATATAATAATATCTTACAAAATTATATTTTGGAAATAATAGATTTTATCATAGCCTTAGGGAACATTCGCAAAGATATCGATAATATAATTATACAAAACGGTCAAGCTACATCATTCATCGCCTACAATCCTGTCTTCACTATGATTATAAAACAATTTATTGCACTCAAGTGTTCGACGACACGAGATTGATGTCGATAACAACAGTAAAAAATCCAACAAAATCGCCGAGTTTATGGTAAAATAATCCTTATTACTCTTATAATAAGACTACGGGTCGCCGTTTGTGGGTCTAAAATGCCGTCTTTTCCCTTTAGACCGTTCCACCTACACTAGGAATTCGCAATTTATGCTATTCGGCCCCGTAACTGCGATGGCGAGACATCGATGTTAAGATATTGTGCATCGATTGTTTTATATTTCCAATCGATTTAGAGGCCTGCCTTTACTACATTTAATTTATTTTTTACTGCTTTTAACTTCACACATAGGAATTAAATTGAATCAAGTGAGGAATGTTATTAGTTGTAACAGTAATGTTCAAAGGAACTTAGGTTTATGTTTTATTATCAACCTTCGACCGCGGCTCCGCCCTAGTAAATGCATGAGGTGAAATTAGTCTCTATAGTCGAAGGCTAAGTCGCTTGTACACAAATTTTATTGACGACAATTTAGGTACGTTTTAACGGTTAGTGATTCCCATACAAAATAAACAGTTCAGAACTTTTTGATTTTCCAGCTGTTTTTTTTTTTTTTTTTTGTTTTCGCAATTTTTTTGATATTTAATCCACTCATGACACACCCCCAACAAAACAAAAAAAGAATTATTCAAATCAATCCAGCTGTTTTTGAGTTTTAGCGAGACAAACGAACAGCAATTGATTTTTATGTATAAGGGAAGATTGGTAGAATAGGGGTGAAGTTGATGCACTGCAGCGCCATTTAACAGCAAAATGAATAGCATCAAAGCCTTTTTCGCCTTTTGCCCATTCTTATCAAAGAAAAACTTTTGAGGTTTTACACAAACAAATAGATTTTATTTATAAACGTATAAAATTATTATAAAGATTTAAGGAATGAAGAAAAAGTAGTGTTTTTAGATTTATTTATTTGTTTACATCATATAAAAATGTGATATCAATGAGCTACAGATCCGAGCTTAGGTATACTTGGCTTGAGCAGTCGTGATATGTGATTTAAAAAAAAAAATTGGGTCATGACTCATGGTTCTCTGGTTCCTAACGTTCTTTAAATCCAGAGGAAATGTTGCATCACTACATAGTATAAAACAAAGTCGCTTCCCGCTGTCTCTCCATATATGTATATGCTTAGAACTCTAAAACTACGCAACGGACTTTGATGCGGTTTTTTAATAGATAAAATGATTCAAGAGGAAGGTTCATATGTATAATACATATGAACCTTGTAGTAGAGAAACACTGATAATTTTAGAGGTTTCTAATGTGATGTAAATAAACACATTTTTTTCGCGCTTACATTGCAAACGCTGGCTGAACTCTACGAGATAGACCAAAATAATGTACTACAGTATTGTACACCTTAAAAAGGTCTACAAAAAAATCCGCGAAGGCATATATCTATCTCTTAAGGATAACATACTATATCCATTTTACTATATCCAAGCTAGAGACGAACGTTCATTTTCTAGTTCATTTTCATATCATACAGAAAATACTACAAATAGTGTTTACAAATCTGGTACTTAAGTAAAACTATTTTATCTTATCGCTACGTAGATTTCGAAGTAAAGAACTTGTGTTCTAGTAATATATGAACGAATTTCTATGAATATATTTACGAAAGCATTCCAAGTTAATTGAAATATGAAAATAAAGTAAACATTTAATTTTCAACTAGCAATTACAAGACTTTATATACATACTAGCATTTTCCGCGGCTCCGCCCGCGTTCATATGACCAAAGCCAAATTCTTAGGTTTTACATATTAGTATACTCTTACATATATACCAATTTCATTGCGCACCCTATGATTGGTAAATAATGGCGGTGATTGACAATGCCACAAAGGTTCCTCAGTTAATCTCATATTTGATTTAGTAATATTGCACTTTTTGTTTTCTATACTTTTGTTTTGTTTGTTTGTTTAGTTTTGGGCGATAAACTCTCAAACTACGGAATTAATTTTATTCATGTTTTACTAATAGACAGCTGTTGATTAATTTAATATTCTAAGCAAATACTTTTTATTATTTTATATTGCACGGTTAATATAATTAAAGTCGTAAGTATTTTACTGTGTCCTTTAAACCTTTACCTTTCAAGAAATGGTGTCAAAAAAAATATAAAAGTTGAGGTATAACAGTTCCTAAAATACTTTTTCATAGTTTTTGAGATATGGAATATTTTTAGTTAGCCGCTTTGTCAGTTTAACAGCCATAAACTTGTTTTCCATAAAATGTTATAAAATAATATGAATCAAACTTATTTTTACGGTTGATAAAATGAGTCGATATTGTGGAAACGTAAATATTATTCGTATTTATTTTAGTGTTAGCCTAACAAAATATGTAAGTAAGAAAAACAACACAGTATTTTGCTATACGAAACCTATAATAATACGCGAGTTAGATTTGCATTTGCCCAATTTTTACATTAAAAGATTAAAAAAATTAACATTATTTACTAAACAATAAAAATTTACAAATAGTTTCATTCGAAAATTGTTTCGGCCAACAAAATATTACTAATTTATAAAGCCAAATGTTTGTTTTATTGAAAATTTGAACACAGGCGGGGCCGCGGATAATTTAGTAATAATTCTAATAAAGTCATAGAAAGGTACATTTTTTTGGATTAAAACTACGTATTTTAAAAACACATTGCGACATCTATTGTCAAATATCTAAATAATACATAAATAAATTTTCATTAAAATAACTATTTTAATGAATAAAATACGCTATTCAGATTTCTTTTACGATAAGCTTTTTTAAATAGTTTTAACATATATAAGTAAGTTGCCTTGCTAAAATAGTAGTATCATTGTGTTTTCTATTTTAACCAGTTTTTATATTTTTTCTCAGAAATTAGATATTTTCCTGCGGTAAAAAATATCCTCTATATTGAGCCGGATAACTTGCTATCACCGTACCAAATTTCATTATCTATCGCTCTATATCGCTAATAATGAATATTTCAATAAGATTTTAAGTAAAATATTAAATTTACGGAATCGGCTTAGTGACAAATTTATTATATGTATAGTTACTAATTTATAAAGCCAAAAAGTTTGCTTTACTGAAAATTTGAACACGGGCGGGGGCTCCGGACAATGTAGTAGTAATTGTAATAAAATTGTAGAAAGGTCATATCTGTACATTCATTTTTTGGGAATTAAAACTACTTATTTTAAAAACTCATGGCGACATCTATTGTCAAGTATCTAAATAACACATAAGTATATATTAATTAAAATAACTATTTTAATGGATAAAATAGCACTATTGATAATTTGATTTCCAAGATAAGCTACTTTTAATAGTTTTACCATATTTAGTAAGTTACCTTGCTAAACTATTTACAGATAGTATCATTGTAGTTTTGTTCCAACCAGTTTTTGTATTTTTTCTCAGAAATGAGATATTTTCCCGCGGTAAAAAGTATCCTATATGTTGACCCGGATAACCAGCTATCATCATACCAAATTTCATCAAAATCCCTCCAGTGGTTTTTCTGTGATGCGGTAACAGACAGACAGACAGACAGACAGACAGACAGACAGACAGACAGACAGACAGACAGACAGACAGACAGACAGACAGACAGACAGACAAAAATTCTAAAAACTATAGATTCGGCCTCTGAATCGATAATAATGTCTATTTCAATAAGGATTAGGATTAGGATTTTATAATATGTATAGATAAACAGTGTGCCGCATATACCGATTTGATAATTGAAAGAACAGAATATTAAATGACTACATACTAATGTCTCAAATAAAAAACATAAATACATATCAATATATATATATATATATAAAAACTTTAAAAAAAAAATAAAAACCGACTTCCAGGCACAGAAAAGTAAAAAATAACCAAACGGGGGTTTTCATTTAGAATAGATACCTAATCAGATATTTTCGAAGTCGATGTGCTTTGATTTGTATTGGCTGGCACCGACTTCGAAAATATCTGATTAGGTATCTATTCTAAATGAAAACCCCCGTTTGGTTATTTTTTACTTTTCTGTGCCTGGAAGTCGGTTTTTTTTTTTTTAAGTTTTTATTTTTCCATTTTTGATGTAGAAGTAATAAGCAGGTAATTTTTAAGAAGAAAGATTTTTAAAAACATATGCGATTAAGCCATTTATTCAGACCCCTAATGACACTCACAACCCATCTAGGTGTAAAGTTCTCATCAATACAAATTAATCGAACCCAAACACCAGGTAATTGCTGTAAATCGTTGAGGAGTTTCCTCGACTGTCTTTCGGTTCCATCATCAGATCGACTCCAGACCTTCATTAAATAGTAGTGCTTTAAAATACTTAATAAAAAAAAATTAACATGCGCACTAGTCGCCACTACGATTTTCGAAGGTTCCCCTCGATTTCTCTAAGATGCCATCATCAGATCCTGCTTTCCTTATAATGGTACTACCCTTGAGATATTTCCTTTCAAACAAAAAAAGAATCATTAAAATCGGTTCATGAACGACGAAGCAATCCGCGAACATACATAAAATTACATCCACGTAAACAAAAATTTTCATAATTTTTTTTTCATAAAATGAAAACTACTGGGCCAAACTATGTTAAATTTTTATGGGACCAAATGGCAACTATTTCACATCAAACAAAAGAAGAATCACGTAAATCGGATCATAAATCTCAGAGTAATCGATGTACATACATAAAAAAAAATATACCAATCGAATTGATAACCTCCTCCTTTTGGAAGTCGGTTAATAATTTAAAATATACTTTAGAGCTATACCTTCTACATTACATTTCGACGACACGTTTGGCTCAGTTTGTAGTGACCCTACTTGCTGTGTCAGCGGTCGCGGGTTCGAGTCCCGCTGGGGGCATTCATTTGTGTGATGAGCACGAATATTTGTACTCCAGTTATGGGTGTTTAGGTTTATAATATGTATATATTTAAAGTTATATATGTATAGTGTATAAACTATCTGGTATCTATAACACAAGCCTCGTAGCTTACCATGGAACTACATTGTGCTGTGTGTTAATATCCCAACATATCTATTTATTTATTATTATTTATTATATTAATCTAGGTTATAGATATATTTACTCGAAAGTGTACACAAATTAGTTGAGAAATTACAGCGTGAAGAAGAACAAGCTTTCAAGCACTTTTGCATTTAAGAGTATAATAAAGTTATGCTATAATATAAATTTGTAAGATAAAAAAAATATTTCAATGTAATAGTTAATCCCATTTATATCCTGTCTACTACCAGCGGAAAAGATTTTGTTCATTTATTTATAACGCAAGTAGCCTATGGCATAAAGAACGAGAATACTTTCTATTTCTTTTATTTTTAGGTCCCTTTTACATTTCTCATAGTTTCTAGCCAGTAGAAGCCGAGCATTAACGCGTTTACTTGGAAAACTTAATAAGCGCGGATTCAAATCCTCAAGTCTCGCACATCTAATATTTCCATATCTTTCATTTATTTATTTATTTTTAAATTAATTACTACTAGCTTTATGGTGAAGGGGAAACATCGTGAAGAAACCGACATGTCTGCGAGATCCTTATTAGTTTTCGAAACTTGGCCAGCGTGCTGTAGGTACTATGACTTGATCCACTACGCATTAAGAGAGACCCATGCCTAGCAATGGGACGTTAAAAAGGGTTGAATGAGATGTTTTTAGTATGTGACCTCTGTAGACGGTAAGTCACACCGGATGAAATTTGGACCTAGGAAAAACAAGATTTTAGGTATAACATAAATTTGACTTTATCAATCACTAATGCAAAATCGATATCCAATCGATAGTATGACAGTGAAAGATTCTTGTCGATGTATGAACTTAATATATTTAGGTTAATGCTATGCTAGATGAAGCCGGCGCCAACATTTACGGACCCACGCACGCCCTTGGCTCAGATTGTTAGTTTAGGTTACTCTTAGTAGTTATTCAATGCGTCATTATAATAGATTGTGACTGGTTTCAAAATACTTATACCTTGTGTAGAACATAACCTATTTGCAACTTAACATGAAATAACTTATTTTAAACTATTTAATATCGATTGATTAATATCGATTTTGCTCTACGTAGTATTTTCTTGGTATACGTTAAAATTGTTACGGTCGTCATCTTAGTAACATTAAATTACGCATAAAGTCTTAAGTACCAATATTTACTGCGGTCTAGTTTAGTAAAATTACAGTACTGATTGCGATATCTAATTATTTTTTTATATAAGACGAGAACGGATGCAATTAATTATACTTAACACTGTGAAGGCAATTATGCTAATTACTTTAATAGGTCATATCATGCAATATGGTTACTTTGTAAAAATCGGATCATACTTAAAGAAGATATCCGTCCCAGTTATACCGATGTGTGGCAATACGTTCATATATAAATACATATTAAAAGTTATTCCAAATATTAACACAATCATCTCGAGTGTGCATACAAAAACACACCACAGTTTCATTAATATCGTTTCGTAATGCATACGTTACAAACAGACAAATATATTATTAAGAAAAGTCTATTCTTCTATCTACGGATTGTTTAGCGAGAATTGTGTGAAATTAGACCTCGTTGATACTCACGAAGAATAATCATTTGGATATTAGGTATATAATTTTTTTATACAATTATGTAAAATATTGTCGCGTAGTGGAAAGTGTGTAAAAGGCACGATTGAAGCATGCTTTATACATCCTAAGACAGTTTTCAACACATGACAATTAACAGACAAAAACAGTTAATTGTAAATTACCGTGTGTAAGAAAGAAACAAAACATTTTCCAGAAAGAAATCGAAATTACTAGAAAAGTTTCGAATTTTCGAATACTAGAATGTTCTTATTCTTTGTTTATATACATAAATAGGCCGGCAGTGTATCGAGAGATCAGTTGAATTTCGGAGTCAAGTAAAGACTGAGAAGAAATACGAAAAAGTGGAAAAGTGAAGAAAAGTGGAGTAAAGTCGTAGTGAAAGTGTAACCATTGGTGAAAAATAGTATTCAGACTAAATTTAGTCAGAAATGTGCATATACTGTGCGTATTGGTGAATCGCCATGAGCCACTCTTGTTATACAAAAGAATTAAAACATCCGTACCGCAAAAGATGTGCTTTAATTTCCGATCCCCGAACTCATAGAACGTAACAATATTATTAAAAACATATTAGTTTAATTTTTATATAATACTAGCATTTCCCGCGGCTCCGCCCGCGTTCAGATTGTCAAAAACCAAATTCTTAGGCTTTACACATTAGTATACTCTTACATACCTATACCACTTTCATTGCGCACTGTACGATTGGTAAATAATGGCAGTGATTTACAATGCCACAAAGGTTCCTCCGTTAATCTCATATTTAGTAATATTGCACTTTTTGTTTTAGCAATAACATTTATGTATGTCTATACTTCTGTTTTGTTTGTTTGTTTAGTTTTGGGCGATAAACTTTCAAACTACGGAATTAATTTGAATTATTTTTACTAATAGATAGCTATTGATCAATTTAATATTTAGCTGATTATTTAAATTACATAATGGTAACTTTTCTTAATGTTAATTTGTCGCGAAACAGGGATTGGTTTGCGCTAGTTAGTAATATTTTCCAAAACGATTTTCAAAAGAAAGTGTAATAAGTAAATAATTCTAAGCAAATACTTTTTATTATTTCATATGGCTCGGCTAATATGATTAAACTCGTAAAAATTTTATTATGTCCTTTACCTTCCAAGAAATGGTGTCAAAAAAAACTGAAAAAGTTTAGGTATAACAGTTCCTAAAATACTTTTGCAAAGTTTTTGAGATATGGAATATTTTTAGTTACCCGCTTTGTCAGTTTAACAGCCATTAACTTGTTTTCCACTTCTTTTTCGGTTGATAAAATGAGTCGATATTGCGGAAACGTAAATATTATTCGTATTTATTTTAGTGTTAACCCAACAAAACACGTAAGTACGGAAAACAACACAGAATTTTGCTATACGAAACCTATAATGCGCGAGTTGGATTTGCATTTGCCTAATTTTACACTAAAAGATAAAAGAATATATTAACATTATTTACTAAACAATAAAAATTTACAAATATTTTCATTTGAAAATTGTTTCGACCAACAAAATATTACTTATATGTTACTAAATTATAAAGCCAAAAAGTTTGTTTTATTGATAATTTGAATACTGGCGGGGCCGCGGGTAATTTAGTACCTAGTAATTCTAATAAAGTCATAGAAAGGTCATATCTGTACATTATTATTTTTTTGGATTAAAACTACGTATTTTAAAAACACATGGCGACATCTATTGTCAAATATCTCAATAACACATAAATAAATTTTCATCAAAATAACTATTTTAATAAATAAAATAGCGCTATTGATATTTCTTTTAAGATAAGATTTTTTTAATAGTTTTAACATATTAAGTTACCTTGCTAAAATTTTAATAGTATCATCTTGCTTTTATTTTAACCAGTTTTTGTATTTTTTCTCAGAAATGAGATATTTTCCTGGTGTAATAAGTATCCTATGCATTGACCCGGATAACCTGCTATCACCATACCAAATTTCATCTAAATCCCTCCATTGGTTTTGCTGTGATGCACTTTACATATAGACAGACAGACAAAAATTCTAAAAACTATAGATTCGGCCTCTATATCGCTAATAATGAATATTTCAATAAGATTTTCCGTAAAATATTGAATGTACGGATTCGGCTTAGTTACAATTTTATTATGTGTATAGTTCCTCCTTTATAAAATCAAAAGTTTGCTTTATTGATAATTTCAACACGGGCGGGGCCGCGGGTAATTTAGTAGTAGGTAATTCTACATACATTCATACATACATTTTTTTGGATTTAAAACTACGTATTTTAAAAACACATGGTGACATCTATTGTCGAGTATCTAAATACACATAAATAAATATTAATTAAAATAATTATTTTATTGAGTAAAATAGCGCTATTGATAATTTGATTTTCAAGATAAGCTATTTTTAATAGTTTTTACCATATTTAGTAAGTAACCTTGCTAAACTATTTATAAATAGTATCATCGTGGTTTTATTCCAACCAGTTTTTGTGTTTTATCTCAGAAATTAGATATTTTTCCGCGGTAAAAAGTATCCTATATGTTGACCCGGATAAGCAGCTATCATCATACCAAATTTTATCAAAATCCCTCCAGTGGTTTTTCTGTGATGCGGTAACAGACAGACAGACAGACAGACAGACAGACAAAAATTCTAAAAACTATAGATTCGGCCTCTGTATCGATAATAATGTCTATTTCAATAAGATTTTCCAAAAAATATTTAATGTACAGATTCGGCTTAGTTAGAATTTTATAATATGTATAGAAATCGTAATATATTAAGAAACACATTATATAAAAAGCAAAACAGTGTATATGTCTATAGTACAAATTGCTATTCGTATATAGTCTACAAGAGGCACTCCCTCCAATACAAGTCATTGCCAACAAGTTAATTAATCACATGGCGACATTCCTATTATTACAACGGATTGAAATATTGATTAACTAAAACCTAACACTATAAATACCGTTAAATCTTGACTGCTATACATATATTATTATAAGTTATAAATCAATTCTTAAAATGAGTAACTTTATATTAACTGTGGTTAAACTATTATTGAATTGGGTTACTTGTAATGAAATATGGTTGAATATTTTTCTAAGTAGAAGGTTACAGATTTGATTCTTATAAGTAGTTAAATTGTTTGAAAAATAAAAGAGTGTGTTTTGTAATGTTTAGTATTACATGTTTTGAAAAAGAGTTTGGGACAGAAACAGCATAAAGCGTGTTCTGATATTATGTTACTTTTAAAATTTTGACTTAATCTACAGCGAAATATGGCGCATGTTTATTTTATTTTATGTAGCCTAATATTTTAATTTTCTAGGTAAGTTTGAAGAATTATTTATATTTTTTTCTAGAAACTCTGTTTTTTTTTTTAATTTTTTTTTTAGTTACCACTTTAAAAATTTCTTAATCTTTACCCAATTCGCGCATTAAGACACCGCAACGTCGAGTCTGGTCGAGGCGCGCGACCAGGTTTTAATGCAGTCTCAAATATAGACACGTTGTTAAGCCTAGTAATCATTTAGCGAAAAAAAGTAAATAAGTCAGATAACACAGCTGTGAATAAACCCTATATCAGCAGGCGTATTAAACGTCATAATGCAAAACTTAGACGGTATGGCGATAAGTTTTAAATACAACAATTAAAAAAAAACAATGTTTTTAATAAATGTTCAATAATAATCTTTTTTTGAAGTGAAAACTTCTATAGGCAGGTTTGGATGGGGAGTAAATCCATGTAAGTCGTCATCGACATGGTCACGTGACGTGTTAACGCTAACACCCAGAGTGCCGATAGATGTCAAAACCAGATAAATGTAAACAGTTTTAATTTACAAATTTTAATTTAATATCAAAAATTAATTTGAATATCCAAAAATAACAACTGTTTGTTTATAATTTTAAGTTTTCACTTCTGTCGGCAGTCCTCATGACTGCTTTTTTTATTATTAGACAGTATAATAATTCGGTAAGATATTTTTCAAATTGTATTGAAATGACAAACGCAATCTTTAGGTCGTAGAAACATTTTATCATTCCCATATATGATTTTATTATTTTTCATTTTTCTACGATTATAAAATTACATTTTGTCTAAGCCCACTGTTTATTCAACTCAAATCAACTAAACCATCGTCCTATTATTCAATAGCTTCCTTTGTAGTGATGTAGCAGCTCTTGACTTCTCTTACGTGCATATGCTCATACGAATAGGTACATACGTCGCGGTCCCATGCCAATAAAGAAATTCAACAGGCAGTTTATTTATCAACTAGCGACTTACCCTCGCTTCGCTTGGGTGCGTCCCTAAGTACGTTTTAATTTTTTTGAGCGAAACCCTAATTATTTTTCTAAAATAAAAGTAGACTAAGTTACTCCTTATAATATCAGCTATCTGTCAGTGAAAGTCCCGTTAAAATTGGTGCTGCCGTTTCGGCGCTTAATATACGGGTGTACGCTTAATATATGAGTTATAACTAGACTCTTTAATACTGGCGCCAAAACCTGAATTAGAATTTGAATTTATGAAACAAACGTCAAACTAATAAACTACAAGCGTATAATAGGTTGTCATGTACTTACTGTTTCCTAATAGAACCTATTTTGGCACAATGACAGCTAAACCTAGGCTAGAATAGGGCGATCGTGAGACCCGTATCTTACGCAATTTCTCAGATTGTGCTCTGACTAATATATATGATTGCAATATATCTATCTATTATTTTTAAGTAAAAGTATGAGTTTTACCATTGGGAAATATTTCAAAACACTGATTAGCTACTTAGCTTTTATTATATACTAAAGGATAACATTCTTTTTTAGAAAATCCTTAAATCCTTGTAAAATGTTGACAATAACTTATTGTGACCTATAAAATTCTCTATAATATCATAATTTCAATACTGCGAAATCATTAAAATGGTTAATTTTATCATGTGTACTAATATTATAAAGACAATTTGTTTGTTTGTTTGATGCCATTTTTGAATTCATTTTGTTAATTTGTGGGTAGGCTATCTGTAACAAATATATATAATGCTTTTGAGACATCTTAAAACTTAGTCTTTCCCGTGACCATGATTGCTGTAAAGCATTCGAAACTTCGGGAATCAAAAATCAAAATAAATCCGCGAAAAAATCCGGAAAGACAGTTTTATTTAAAATTAAATACTTTTAAATACTAAAATAATATATGATTTATATATAGAAATTGTATGACACGTTTTACGATTTGCAACACAAAGTACGACACGATCCGGACATTAATGTTTAGGTACCTACGTTGGTTCACGCAATTCAATTAAAATTTAAATATTTCATATTAAGTGAGAAGTTTATAATCATTTATTTTATTACTATTTAACTATTAAGTACAGTTACTGTCATAATTTACACTTAATATATGCTTTTTGTCATGAAGAGTACTAAAATTTAATTACATAACTAGATTGGAGAGATCGAAGTAAGACGTCTTTATGTACATATTTTACTACACTATTAAGAGGAATTTAATGATATAATAAATAAACATATATTATTTATTATACGATATTTTTAATCTTTATATCTTTACTGACGACTAACCCTTGCTCCGCTCGGGTTTGTCCCTAGAAATTTGGATTTCTCAGAGATGAGACATTTTCCGCAGTATAAAGTATCCTATATGTTGACCCGGATACTCAGCTATCATAGCAAATTTCATCAAAATCTGTCCAGTGATTTTCTCGTGATGCGTTCCCAGACATACAAATATTCTAAAAACTGTAGATTCGGCCTCTGTATCGATAATAATGACTATTTCAATAAGATTTTCCAAAAAATATTTAATGTACAGATTCGACTCAGAATTTTACTAGATATATGTATAGATAGATATATAACATGAAATACAAGCAAACTCAAAACTTTATACATAGGACTAGGTGCTATTACAAATACGAAAGTTTGCTTCAAACATTGAAGGCATTATTGTTACTCCTTCGCGCTAAAAAGGTTCGATGGATTTGAATGAATTTTAGTACACACATAGACCATGACCTAGAGTAGCACATAGGCTACTGTTAGGCAACTAGGGATAAGCGAGTAAGTCATTCATTTTCATTCACTCTTCCATTCATTCATTTACATAGTTCTCAAGTATAGTTCATTCATATTCTAATAGTGTTCTTCATTAAGCCTGTTTTCTATTATGAAGGATAATCTTACCAAGAGGGTTTCAAACATATACTCAAAGGTAGATTGGGTCAAATCCCTTATTCATAATTAACTTTTCTATTATATTAACAATGTAGTACAATACAGGTGGTTTTCTTTGTTACCTTTTATGCTACGAGTACAATCTTAATAAGATGCTAACGTATCTCATTTGCTTCTTTTATTAAACTTATGTTCTGTAAATATGAAAGTGGGTATACATAAATGCTCCAATCAAAACATTAAACCTCAGTAATTGAAAGAGAAATCTCTAGTACATAAAATTCAAACCTTGAGAAATATAATAATTATCTCATCATGAATAAATAGAAATAGCAATAAAGCGAGATAACTGCTACCTTGTTTAGAAAGTAATTCGATAAATTAATCCAATATATGAGAATGTATTATAAATCCACTGTTATTGTAAATTATATTTAACTAGCATTCCCCGCGGCTCCGCCCGCGTTCAGATGATCAAAAACCAAATTCTTAGGTTTTACACATTAGTATACTCTTACATTATACATTACTTTCATTGCGCACCGCATGATTGGTAAATAATGGCAGAGATTGACAATGCCACAAATTTCCTCCGTTAAATTGAACTTTTTGTTTTAGCAATAACATTTATGTATGTCTATACTTCTGTTTTATTTGTTTTTTTAGTTTTTCACGATAAACTCTCAAACTACGGAATTAATTTTAATCATTTTTTACTAATAGACAGCTATAGATTAATTTCATATATAGCTGATTATTTAAATTACATAATGATAACTTTTCTTAATTAGCGCTAGTTAGTAATATTTTCCAAAACGATTTTCAAAAGAAAGTGTAATAAGTAAATAATTCTAAGCGAATACATTTTTTTATTTCATATGGCTCGGCTAATATGATTAAAGTCGTAAGCATTTTATTGTGTCCTTTAAGTCTTTACCTTCCAAGAAAAGGTGTCAAGAAAAAGTTGAGGTATAACAGTTCCTAAAAAACTTTTTCATAGTTTTTGAGATATGAAATATTTTTAGTTACCCGCTTTGGCGGTTTAACAGCCATAAACTTGTTTTCCATAAAATGTTATAAAATAATATAAATTGAACTTATTTTTACGGTGCAAAAAATGAGTAGGTATTGTGGAAACGTAAATATTATTCGTATTTATTTTAGTGTTAACCATATAAAATACGTAAGTAAGAAAAACAACATAGCATTTTGCTATACGAAACCTAAAATGCGCGAGTTGGATTTACATTTGCCCAATTTTTACATTAAAAGATTGAAAAACATTCACATTATTTACTAAACAATAAAAATTTACAAATATTCTCATTTGAAAATTGTTTCGGCCAACAAAATATTACTAATATGTTACTAATTTATAAAGCCAAAAAGTTTGTTTTATTAAAAATTTAAGCACGGACAGGGCCGCGGGTAATTTAGTAGTAATTATAATAAAGTCATAGAAAGGTTATATCTGTACATTTTTTTTTTGGATAAAACTACGTATTTTAAAAACACATGGCGACATCTATTGTCAAATAGCTAAATAACACATAAATAAATTTTCATTAAAATAACTATTTTAATGAATAAAATAGCGCTGTTAATATTTCTTTTAAGATAAGTTTTTTTACATTACCTTGCTAAAATATTAATAGCATCATCGTGCTTTTACTTTAACCAGTTTTTGTATTTTTTCTCAGAAATGAGATATTTTCCTGCGGTAAAAAGAATCCTGTGTGTTGACCCGGATAACCTGCTATTACCATACCAAATTTCATAAAAATCCCTCTAGTGGTTTGTCACATACAGACAGACAGAAAAAATTCTAAAAACTATAGATTCGGGCTCTATATCGCTAATAATGAATATTTCAATAAGATTTTACGGGTACTTCGTTACAATTTTATTGTATGTATAGTTACTAATTTATGAAGCGAAAAAGTTTGCTTTACTGATAATTTAAACACGGGCGGAGCCGCGGGTGATTTAGTAGTAATTCTAATAAAATCGAAAAAAGGTCATATCTGTACATTATTTTTTTTGGAATTAAAACTATGTATTTTAAAAACACATGGCGACATCTATTGTCGAATGTCTAAATAACACATAAATAAATATTAATTAAAATAACTATTTTAATGGATAAAATAGCGCTTTTCATAATTTGATTTTCAACATAAGCTATTTTTATAGTTTTTACCATATTTTGTAAGTTACCTTGCTAAACTGTTTACAAATAGTATCGTCGAGGTTTTGTTCCTACCAGTTTTTGTACTTTTTTTCAGAAATGAGATATTTTCTCGCGGTAAAAAGTATCCTATATGTTGACCCGGATAACCAGCTATCATCATACCAAATTTCATCAAAATCCCTCCAGTGGTTTTTTTGTGATGCGGTAACAGACAGACAGACAGACAGACAGACAGACAGACAGACAAAAATTCTAAAAACTATAGATTCGGCCTCTGCATCGATAATAATGTCTATTTCAATAAGATTTTCCAAAAAATATTTAATGTACAGATTCGGCTTAGTTAGAATTTTATAATATGTACTAGCGACTCACCCTCGCTTCGCTCGGGTTCGTCCCTAGCTTGCATTAAATGACGATTGATCAGTTTTCGACCGGAGAGGAAAAATGATTAAATTACTAAAATGGCTATTAAAAAAATAGGGGTTGATCGTAGAAGGGTGAAAATTGAGGATTGTATGTACTTTTGTATGTTGTATCATAAAAAAATAGAAATTAAAAATTTTGTCTAAAAAATAAAAAATAAAATTTAGGGGTGGACTACCCCTAACATTTAGGGGGATGAAAAATAGATGTTGGCCGATTCTCATAGATACCGGATAAGCACAAAAAATTTCATCAAAATCGGTCAAGCCGTTTCGGAGGAGTATGGCAACGAAAACTGTGACACGAGAATTTTATATATTAGATAGATTAATATATAGGTACTTATTCAGAGTTAAAATAAAAAAAAGGATAAATTTAAAAATATTATTAATTTATACTTCTTTATTTTTAATCCATACTTTATACTAATATTATAAAGAGGAAAGATTTGATTGTTTGTTTGTTTGTTTGTTTGCAACGAATAGGCTCCGAAACTACTGAATCGATTAAGATGAAATTTGAGACCCTGGGAAGGATATAAGATAGTTTTTATCCTGGAAATCATTCCTTAAGGGGGTGAAAATGGGGATGAAAACTTGTATGAGGAATCAACCTAGGGACGAAACCGAGCGAAGCGAGAGTGAGTCGCTAGTTTTAAATATTTTGACAACTGCTAGCATATTATATAATAATTTCTTCTCAAACCAATTTTACTAACTTTTACCAACTCAAAATATTCATAAAGGACCAACTAGAGCTTTATGTCATCGTCAAGCGAACACGAGACAAGAACTACACGAGGCACTCTGCTCCATACCAGTGACTGACGCCTTACTTTGTTACTTGTCAACAAACTTCGTATAAAATTAGAATAGACAAGCCGTTGTGACTCGATGTTAATGTTTCTCCCATATTCTATTTTAGTATATGAACACAAGCCTTTATATAATATATATTCCATCAAGTTCTATACATTGACCGATTTTATAAAAGGAGTGATTTGTGTGTGTGTCTGTGTGTGTGTTTTTGTGTTACCGCAACACCGTACTATAAATTACAAGAAAAATCCTAAGCTGAAACAATTATATTTAAAGTGATTTTAAGTTAGCCTTGCTTGTTTAGATTTAAACGTTGAATGACTTTTATACATTATATAAATACAGATTTATAACTAGTTTTTTACTAATAATTTTGTTCACAATTTCATGGATTTTAATTTTTTTGCGCGGAACAATCATTCTTTTTTCTAAAATAAAAATGAAAGTCCCATGAAAATTGGTCCAGCCATTTTGGCGATTAGCCTGAACAAACAAACAGACCGACAAACATAGAGGCAGACAGACAAAAGTTTTAAAAATTGTTTTTTTCTTATAAGTACCGCATATAATTTCATATGTATTTAGTAAAAAGCTGTAATTTTAACATTACGAGTACAAACACTTTGGAAATTTACGGATTGTTGGATTGGAAAAAATACTTAACCTCTTCATGATTTAAAATTTTGATTGTAGGTATGAATTTCTTAGATAAAAAGTCCTTACATATATGTATATCTGTGCTATAAGTAAGGAGTAAAAATTATATTACACTAGGAGTATTAATTCCTGACACAAACTGCAGTTTATAGTGTACGACAAGTATATGGCGAGTAGTAACTCCAAGAATGAAAATATTTATATAGTATTTACGTATTAGATCTGTGCATTGAAAATTCATTCATATCAATATGTATAATAAGGTAGAAATATAATTACTGTTATATTTTACTGTTTAGAAGCTAACTTCAACATTAGTTTTTAAGTATCCTTCTATACCTCAAAGCCATCTCCATTAAGTAAACGTGTAATGTGAGTTCGTAAAAGTAAACACTGGATACTTAATATATGTACATAAATTTTACGTACACTACTGTATATGTATGATTTACATATATTTAGTACAAAGACAAAAACAAATCTATCCCACGGGCATCGTACATTTTTCCGGGATAAAAAGTGACCTATGTGCTATTCCAAACTATAATATCTAAAATCAATCTCTGTGCCAAATTTCATCTAGATCCGTTTACCGTTCTGGCGTGAAAGAGTAACAAACATCCATACTCACAAACTTGCACTTTATAATATAGTAGTATGGATTTAAACATTTGGGATACACCTATCGCCTGCGATTAAACCCAAAATTCTTTTTCTCTGGTTTTTTGGCGTATAATAATAAATATATATTTATTCTGCCGCCATTTTTAGGCAATAATTCTTAACAAAATCTAAAATAAAAAGATCTAGCAATTACTTTCAATAAAATTTCTCTTCTAATATTTTTTTAGTATGTTTAAACATAGTCATTGTATTTAAAACATGACCTGAGACAACATAAAAGTTAAGTTTTCTCATAAAACAGTCATTGAAGCCAGTTATTACTTATATAGTACCGGTAACTTCATATATTTATCTGTACATCCCCTTCCTTTAAATATTAAATATAAAAGCCTTATATAGCCACATATCAATTTCACACTAGTTCTGGGATAAATCTTAGTATGGTCAATATTTATTTAAGTTATTTTCGGGTTTCGATTCTTTAATTATTAATTTTATACACTATACATTATGAAATAAAATAAATAAATACACAAAAATAAAGAAACTACACACAAAATTAAATTTTTTGCCATAATTAGTTTTAAATATAATACCTACATAAAAGCACATAAAGCTATTAAAAGTTTGATATTAAAGTCCCGTACCCTAATATTTCTCTCCAATCCCATCGGATTTCTTTGCAATCGAATTTCATAAGTGAAGAAATGGATAGAGCATCCATATTTTCGTACAAAATTGCGCAGTTTAATGCTACACCGCATAGACGATTCGTGTCATCGATGTTTAAGAGATCACATCTTATGTACATATCCAGCTTTATAACGAACTAGCGACTTACCCTCGCTTCGTTTGATTTAAATATAAAAATAGTTATTGCGAGAAACGCACACAGACATACAAACAAACAAACAAAAATTTTAATAACTATTAATTTGGGGTCTATATTTTGTACACAATACGTTACACTGTTTTTAAATTATTTCATGCACAGATTTTACTAAGTTACTACTTTATTTTATATACAGATGTTCAACAATCGTAAATGTAAAATTACACGATTGTTTGCTTTTAAAATAACTTTCGACTGAGTACAATAACCTAGTATCAAGTGTAGTTATCAAGCCATTTGGCTAGACAGTGGAACTAGAATAATTTGAAATCAGTTTTGTCTCGCAACACGCAGCTGATACCGCAATATCCTTCTTGATGTAAATACAAGTGACATTTAAACTACCGAGCCGCGTGATATAACAGTTTTGTGATTGTGATTGTGTAGAATGATTAAACGATGCTTACAACAAATGTAAATTATTTCTAGATCCAACAAATATTGTTATAATCATGAACTTTAGAAATTACTTGTGACTTATTATGTCCCTAGGCTTGTATGGTTTAGGAACACATAAAAGACAAACGTTCAAAGAAAAAAACTTTTTTGTTTTGCACTAGAACCTTTGCAGGCATATACAGTACTAGCGACTCACCGTCGCTTCGCTCGGTTTCATCCCTAGGTTGATTCCCCATACAAACTTCCCCAAACTCTCATCACCATTTTCACCCCCGTAAGGGATGATTTCCGGGATAAAAACAATCCTATATCCTTCCCAGAGTCTCAAACTATCTTCTTACTTTTCATCTTAGTCGGTTTAGTAGTTTCGAAGCCTATTCGATGCAAGCAAACAAACAAACAAACAATCAAATCTTTACTCTTTATAATATTAGTATAAATAACTCACGAGTTTTATCACAATCTGATCAATGGTTTAGAAACGCATAGATGAAAACTTTTTTTATTTATATAGAAGTTATAAAAGAAGAACTTCATACAACATATCTACATATTGTTTACTGAACCCTATATATGGCTACTAAAAGCATTTCCTACTCCGCTCTAACTCAAGAATAGCTCTTATGGTTTGGAACCTCTTTAAAGAATTTTATGCTCTACAACTTTTGTAACAACTTCAAATGTCATTTTGAGCAAAGGATACAAAATTTACCGAAAAACAACCATTTTGGGACATGAGATTGATTTAGGATTGATTTAGGATTACCGAAATATGAAACACAAAATCAATTAATATTTACAAAATAGGTTATTATTATCGTTTATAGTTTATATTTTTCATTTAGAGGTTTATCTCTTGTTTTAACCTTATAATTATGAGTATACTTAAATAATTAATTGCTTGAACCGCGCTAACTGAACATACTAACATAATGATAATTTAATAACATTTAAACAATGTATAAAATACAGTGAACACAAAGAAAACATCTGAAAGAACCAAGCAATAGTATATAGAACTAGGATAATAGATATAAGTCTAGCTTTAAGCAACTTTCTATTTCAGTTTACTCTTGAAACCTTAATAAAGCAACCACGAATCGTTTTACTGGAAAACCAATCAACACGTCCCAATTCTAACTATACCCTGTTTATATGAACTTTATTACTGATTACACAACTTTCAACAATGTGGAATAATTTTATGTAGAATACTAGCGACTTACCCTCGCTTCGCTTGGGGTGCTTGCCTAGATACGTTTTAATTTTTTTGATCGGAACCCTAATTCTTTTTCTACAATAAAAATAGCCAAAGCTACATTAGCTATCTGCTAGCGAAAGTCACATCAAAATCGGTTCTGCCGTTTTAGAGATTAGCCGGAACAAACAGACAAATAGACAGACAGACAGAAAGACAGACAATTTTTTTTATAATTTTGTTTCTTTTATAAGTACCGTATATAATTTCATACGCATTTAATAAAAAACTGTTATTTTGACATTACAAACAGACACTCAATTTTATTTATCTGTATAGTTATAACTAAAATTCTACTTTAAATTGAAAGTTTATTACTCCAGTAAGCTATATCAATTAAAATGTTATGAATGTATTTATCGTTTAATAAATAATAGAAATACATAAACTTGTTTTTTAAGTAGTTACTACATTTTAATACAAAACTTCATAATACAATACTTTGCACTGTTCATCAAAATCGGTCTAACTATAAAAATATTACCTGAAGTTCTAGAAATTCATATTTTATATTAGTATAAACACAAAACAACAACAACAACAACAAAACAAAGTCGCTTCCCGCTGTCTGTCTGTCGCTATATATATACGGTTTTTTTAATAGATAGAGTGATTCAAGAGGAAGGTTTATATGTATAATACATGCATAATATAGTAGAGAAACACTGATAATTTTATAGGTTTCTAATGTGATGTCGTAAATAAAGACATTTTTTGCGCTTACATAACAAACGCTGGCTGAACCCTACAAGATAGATCAAAATAATGTACTATAGTATTGTACACCTTAAAAAGTTGTACCAAAAAGTCCGCGATGGCATATGTCTATCTCTTAAGGATAACATACTATATCCATTTTACTATATCCAAGCCAGGGACGAACCCGAGCGACGCGAGGATGAGTCGCTAGTATTAGTATAAATTTAGTTTAATATGTTAATATATGTTGGGACATTAAACACACAGCACCATCTAGTTCCATGGTAAGCTACGAGGCCTGTGTTATGGATACCAAATAGTTGATATACTACACATATATAACTTTTAAAATACATACATATTATAAATATAAACACCCATGACTGGAGTACAAACATTCGTGCTCATCACACAAATGAATGCCTCCAGCGGGACTCGAACCCGCCACGGCTGGCACAGCATGTAGGGTCACTACAAACTGAGCCAAACGTGTCGTCATACTATACATAGTTAAACTACATATTTTTCGTTAACAAGTAAAAATTTAATGATATTTCTCTAAAGGTATACCCAAATAGGATGAAATACTTCCCCACCACTCTCTTTACTTCAATTTTAGCGAAACACGTGGTAAGTGTGTATTTGCAGGTCATTTTGCCTCAATCAGATTGGTACAAACATCTGTGACAAATGCAAACGTTCACCCGTACAGAGGTCGAACCCGCGACATGATTTATAGTTGGCAATTTGTAATCATTTCCTACACCTTATTTTCTTATGGAATTCTAAAACCTCATGTAACTTTTTCTGACTATTTTATGGCAGCAGTCGTTTTGTTTTATTTTTTTATGCTACACAACGACAAATTGTGTGTAAATTTACTAGACTAGATCGGTTCCAAATAAAACTATTGTATGATAAATATATTAAGCTTAAAATACTTAAAGCTTAAGCCCTAAAATACCTAAAAAAAACAAAATACAGGAATATAAATTAAGTACTCCTTTTTGGGTGAGGTGGGTCAAAAAGAAATCACATAACTTAAAAAAAAAGCTTACTATAACATAAAATAGATTTAAATGAGTTGTATTCATAATAGCAAAATAATATTAGATATCTCCATGTTGTCAACAATTAAAACATATCAATATTAACCTATTTACACTGAGCAGAATCGAATCCACGAATACAGGCTACTAACTTCTAGATATAAACTAACTTAAACCAGTATCTAGCTCTAATATTTTAAAATTCCATTAAAATTATGCAGGGAAATTTGTCATTTATGAATTGTGATTGCGTGCGGGCGTTTGCAACAATAGTCTAATACCTTATTTGGTCTATTGCATCGATCTCCCCGTTCACCGATTAACTTCAATCTCAGTTGCAAAATCATTTATGAAACTTGTACGCTTGGAACTGCTACTACACTTAGAAATCTATACTAATATTATAAAGCTGAAGAGTTTGTTTGTTTGTATTTTTTATTGAACGCGCTAATCTCAGGAACTACTAATCCGATTTGAAAAATACTTTTTGCATTAGATAGCCCGTTAACTGAGAAAGGCTATAGGCTATATATAATCCCGGAAAATTGTAAGGTTCCCCTGGGATAGATTTGTTTTTATCTAGGGATGAACCCGATGCGAAGCTATGGTGAGTCACTAGTAATTTATATAACTATATTATATGGTATGATATTAAGCTGTTTAATCTATAAAAAAATATTACTTAAATGTTTGAAGGCTTTTTAGCGATAATTCATAAAATTTTCTTAAAATCAAACATTATAAAGTAGCAAAAAGGGTACCAAATTATTATTTTAATAAACATATTGTGTTATCATTTTCTTCAAACTTTTCTTTAATTTTTGTGTATTTTATGTTAGCCAACATTCTCTCGTACATAATGTTATAAGTATCTACTAGATCCGACGTATGACCGTTTTTTATCACTCTTTTACTATGAAAAGTATTTAAAATTAAACATAATACAAAAGTATACCAACCGGGTCGCCCAATAAAATATGCCAATAAAGCTATAAAGCCATCTAAAACACTCAATAAAGATTCAACTCAAGTGACTCACTCAACCCTAACAAATTAAAAAACAATTATAATAATCGATAATCTTATCAAATTTATTTATTCAATTAAAACTGTATTCAGGCCTTTCTTTTAACGTCCTACTGCTAAGCACGGGCCTCCCTTCAATACGAGGGGATCAGGCCATAGTCCACCACGCTGGCCAAGTGCGGGTTGGCGAACTTCACATGTCTTTCGAAAACTTCCTAGGTTCTCTCAGACACGCAAGTTTCCTCACGATGTTCTCCTTCAGCGTATTGCGAGTGGTAATCATGTTAGAAATGATTCGCACATGAAAATATCAGAGGTGCGAGACCCAGGATTTGAACCCGCTTCACTCGGTTTACCAAGCGAGCGCGTTACCACTAGGCTACCACTGCCTATCAATTAAGACTATCCATAATATATTTATTTCATATAATTTAATTATTAAAAGATTAATATATGACTATAGATATTATTTATCAACGAAACCTAATAAAATCGATTTATTGATTTTAATATATGTGATTATTTTAATCATTTATTACATCAATAATAGAAATTATTACATACATATATCTCAATTGTGATGTATATGTTTTGAACATTTTTACCAAATTGTTTTAATATCCTTATTTTTTTCCTTATTTAATAAGTTTAGAGAATGAATAATTTATAACAGAAAAATTGAACATACTAAATAAAAAAGCTTAATAAAAATTAAATGTATAAAAGCTTATTATCGATTTAAACATCGCACGATTAATTACGCAGGATTAAAGCAAAGACATATATAATTTGTAAAATTTTAAGTTTATTCACTGTTTAATATAGACAATGCACAGTCTAAGACATTTAGAAACAAGTGATTTGCTAAGAATTCTGTATAAAACAAAAATAAGCATGGTATGGATGTTCGCCATTTTTAATGTAAGAAACATGGAAATTGAAGTTTATCGTTTAGTTAAGCTTCAGTTGATATTAGCGATGGAATATTTTATCGAGTAGACTGTAAAGGTTTTCCAATAAATTGTAACTAGGATTATTCTGTTAGAAAAAACATGTGTATTTTATTTTACTGAATATTCTTCCATACATAATGTTATTATAGCACTAGATTCGACTTATGACTGTTTTTATCCATCTTTTTACCATAAAAAGTGTTTTGAATGTACATATCAAATTTAAATTTCGATAGAAACGGTACTTTTTAAATGTACTCTCTTTCAGATCATCTATTCAGAGATTTAATATAAATGTATAAGATACGTTAAACATTAATAAGCTTAAAAATTTGACTTACATAGCCACATTATAAACTTGTTTGGCATATTGTGGACCAAAATAAATCATTATAACATTTACATACCAGTCATTCGGTGTCTATGACACCATAAAAATATAAAATGTCAACGTAGCTCGAATCAAATAAAGCTTATAACCGTACCTATCTAAAATTTTAAACAAAATAACACTTTTATTTTTATTAAATTGCTGATTCTTATTATTTTGATTGTCGTGATGAAACTGATTAGCATTGTCTACTATGGCAGAGGTCGTTAGTTCAATCTATACTAATATTATAAAGAGGTAGTTTGTGAGTTTGTGAGGTTGTAGGGGGTAATCTCTGGATCTACTGAATCGATTTAGACGAAATTTGGTAAGAAGATAGTTTGAGACCCTGGAAAGGACATAGAATTAGGACTTTTTATCCCGGAAATCATCCCTTAAGGGGGTGAAAATGGTGATGAAAGTTTGTATTGTGAAGCAAGCCAAGAACGGGTTAGCGAACTAGTTTAATTCTTAATACAAAGTAAATATTTGGCATTTACCTCTCAACATGCAATGTTTCGATACTTTCCTTCTATTCATCACTCGATACTGATAAAAAAGAGGCAAACTGAAAATCGGTTATATCGGTTGTCCGAACTTTATCTCTCATTATTGATAACTCTTTTTCTCTTTTATTCCTTATATCCTTCGCGAATATATAAAAAGTTTAAAATAAAATAAAAATACTCATCATAGGTATGTTAAATACTGTAAATTTAAATAACGTCATGTCCTTTACGCTAATCAAATATTTATTTAATGTTCATATCTAAAATACTGATATGTTAAAAAAATAACATTGTCTAAAGCTTTTAGCGTTAACACAAATTATACAAAGGCATAAAGTGATTTTAGCTTTTTTTTTTAATTTTGTTATTGATTTTGAAATACTAAAAATAGAAGCTAAGTGAACACTTAAGGTTTTTAGTAAAACAAAAAAAAACCATAAAACCTTTACAATCATCCAATAAAATGTAAATTGTATCATTGCAAAAATATTTTTAAAGTGTTGGATCTTGCAAACAAAAATCGGTCAAGTCAGTCTTAGAGATCGAAAACCTGTACTGTATAATGAATATGTGCGACGTACGAGTACTTACCTAGAAAACAGAGCATATTTTATGAATATTTCAACTGGCGACACGATTTTTACTACATAACTTTACCTAAATAATAAGTACTTCCAAGATAGGATATACAGACAGACGAACGGACAGTGTCGGTTTAGTTAGTTTATTTTTGGGGTTTCATCTAGAACCTTTTGTATGGAACCCAAAAAGTAAAAGGGAAAATAAAAACATGCAAAAGTTCACTACTGACTCACACTTGCAATATGAATATTTAATTAATAGCGACACTTGTTTGCATATCGCCAAGTTAGTCGACTGAGAATTTAATCTACAGAAGCAAGGTTGTAAAAATTATCTCCATTTCTGATGAAACTAGCTCTATCTCACAGGCACTTCATTAAGATTTTATTATGCATGTCGTACGCATATCTAGTTTGTGAAATATAAATATAATTATAATGAACTTTACAGTATTTTAAATTGACTGTTTTCTCACCATTTAAATGCACTAGTTAAATGCAATATAGTTAGTACTAAAAGATGTTTTACTATTGCTTTAGATGGTTAAACATTTTCATTTTAATTAAAAAATAAACTGTACGTAACCTAATGTAATTTACATCGATGTACGTTGTACAAGAGCTTTTGATCATTAAGTTGTCTAAAACCGTTATGTTGTAATAGAAATTAGTGATTGTTTATCTACTTTTTCACTTCGGTGCTACTTGGTACAAACTATTTCTATACAAAAGTATGGAGACAATGCCATATTAATATCATAAATGTGAAAGTTTGTGAGGATGGTTTAATGGATGTTTGTAATTTCACGCCAGAACGGCTGAACGGATCTAGATGAAATTTGGAATAAAGATAGATTATAGACTGGAATAACACATAGATTACTTTTATCCTGAAAAAATTTACGGTTTCTGTGGAATAGAATTGCTTTTGTCTAGGGACGAACTTGAAGCGAAGCGAAGGTGAGTCGCTAGTATTAGAATATATAGCATTTATTATTATTATTATATAAGTTATAATTAATAAAACAAAAAATATAATTTTCTCTTCAAACACAAACTTGCAAACATTTTATATATATAAAAGTCGTGTTTTAACTTTCGCATTCTCTATGGTCTTGTTAACGTGACATCTCGTACAATTCAACCTTTAGATGCCACGATGTGTTTGAAATTTATCGCAGTCTTAGATAACTATCTTGTAAAATAAACTTGTATTATTTATAACGTAACACAGATTTACATATATTCATCTACCATGAAGTGACTTATTCGATATGCAATGGCGGGCGAGATTTGTATGACAAATAGGTTTATTTCCATAACAGTTATGTTACGATTCAAACTATTATTTACTAGACTTTCCTTTATTAAATTCTTGGACAACTTAACCAAACTTTTTCGTTTACAAACATTATTCTGAATATTAAGAATATTAAATTTTGCCAAATCGATATAGCCATTCTCAAATAATGCGCTTACCAACAAACATACCTTATTTAATTATATAAATATACAAATAGTATCTAACTCTAAGTAGATTTCTGCAACTAAGTTATATTCTACTGAATTATTCAATTTCCCGCGATACAATTTGCTCCGTCTTTTAAAAGGAGTATAAACCAAGAAATGCACTTTTGCCTTTATAATATTAGTTTTAGTTTAGTTTTAGAATATAAAATACTAGCGGCTCACCCTCGCTTCGCTCTGGTTCGTCTCTAGGAACACTAAATCAAATCTATCCCACGGGAATATTCATCCTCCTGTACATTTTTCCATAATAAAAAGTATTCCAAGCTATAATCTATCTCTGTGCCAAATTTCATCCAGATCCGTTCAGCCGGTCTGGCGTGATTACGTGACAAACATACATCCAAATATCTAAACTTTCACATTTATAATACTAGTGTAGATTAAATAATTTTATGCTTATACTTGTTTTTTTTTAATATATATATTTTAGTATAGATTTAATTACAATTTATTTTTTCTGATTAAAAAATAAATTCTTTTACAAGATAAATATATTACGTACACGTATTAGTTAACCATCGTGGCCTAAAAAGTTCAAATTTTGATCTACTGCATTTCTATTTCTATTTTTTTTTTTTTTTCAAAATATTTTTTATAGCTAAGAAAAGATCGGTTAAATCAGATGAACCGGATCATACTTAGGTAAAACGAAATAAAGAATCAAAAGTAAAAACTATATTTAACTAAAAACTTATACTGACTTGGGGTGGAAAATTTTCTTGACATTTTATGGCACCAACGACCACCTATAAGTGTAATTTGTCTATTTATGCATATACATTATATATATATGTTCTACAATAATCCATACTTAAACAAACTAAGCCACGTTTACTGCTTTATATGAGATAAGTATAGTTAGTAAATTTCATTTAAATAAAACCTCAATTTAAATACGAAAACGTAATAAAAATAAAGTTCATGATAAACGTATCAACTTCTATGCAAAAAAGATGATCATGATCTCTTGTATGTATACGGTCCACAGAAATATGATGTTTGGAAAGCTTACCTGGCAAGTGGAAGTGGAAAGTTACAAAAATATTATATTAATAAAAATTTAAAAATTGAAAAGATATTATATATATATATATATATATATATATATATACATATATGTATATGTATATACTAAAAAGTAGCCTACTTCTACGATAAAACTTAACGTCATAAACACTTTCCCAAGCTAGTAAAAAGATTACACATTAAAAGTCTTTCTCTATTCCCAAGGATCTGTTTTTCCATCCCGGGATAGAACAGTTTCTATTCCTTTGGTTCATTCTTTTAAATCTATGGTTGCGAAATTTCTACTAATATTATTTATATATTATAAATTAATTTAATTGTTCTTTATATTAGTGCGTCCAAACACACATACATGTATATATAACCCATATACATAATTCAATTTGGGGTAAATATTTAGATACTCATGGCAGTGATAGCCCAGTGGTAACGTGCTCGCTTGGGGAACCGATTGAAGCGGGTTCAAATCCCGGGTCTCGCACGTTTGATATTTTCATGTGCGAATCATTTTCAACATGATTACCACTTGTCTTACGATGAAAGAAAGCATCGTGACGAAACCTGCATGTCTGAGAAAACCTAGCAAGTTTTCGAAAGACATGTGAAGTCCCCCAACCCGCACTTGGCCAGCATGGTAGACTATGACCTAATATCCCTTGTACTAAATGGAGGTCCGTGCCCAACTATGGGACATTAAAAAGGGCTGAATACGATTTGTATATAACAGAGATTAAGGAAAGACATCATCATCATCTTCTTATTTATACTCGTTAGTACAGATAACATCGTGATATATGACGGTACCCATTAACCTATCCATTTGTGGTTTTCCTCACTAGCGATAGGAATTTGACACAATTTGTATAGAGCTTATGTCAAATTTCTATATTTGGTAAGGAATTTTCAGATAGATACGTTATTAGGAACCAGTGATAATCTTCCATGAAGCGTAGAAAGAAACGAATAATAGAGTGATATATACATATATATTACCTTTTGTGTACTTTATTATAGACGCGAACGTGTGCCTATGAATTTCTAAGTACCACACCATCTCAAAGTTCAAAAGATGAAAATTATTTAAAAATGTTTTATAATTTAACGAATTTATTTAAATAGTAGGTACCTACTTAAAGCATTTCAAATATTATATTGTTTTAATGTTGATTGATCAAAATGTATATAGGTATTATTTAATTTTCAACGATTAATCAGAAAAACAAAAAAATATGAAAACTGTTATGAATGACTTTTATTACACACCAAACAACCTCCAAAAATAAATAAATATAAATTAATATTTATCATATTATATTAGGAAAGCCATGAATTATTCATAACGAATAAAAAAACCACATTAATTTAAAAAAACACAGGACGTATATCATGGTAAGACGATAGAAAAAAGGATTTTTTTTTACAAAGAAACTTTATTTTGTGGAATTATGCATTCGTTTGGATGTTTAAAATAACATTTTTTTTAATGACATTAAATGAAATAATCGTTACCCTCACAGAATTAATTACGTATATTGTAAGAAAAAAATATAATATTTAATTATTATAAAATATTAATAAGACTAATTAATAACTGCATTTTAAATAAAAAGGTACACCGACGTAAAAATAACTTCAAAATTAGCTTTTCTTGAATCTTATGAACGGAAAATGGGTTAACTCTAAGGTGACCTAAGGTAAACTCTATTTATTAAAAATTTTAAAAATAGTTCACAATTGATAAGTATATTGTGTAACATAAAGAAATGAAATGACTACTTCTTTTAAAGTCGATCAAAAACTGCTGATTACTAATTTCTTAAAATAAACCAATACAAAACAGTTTTATTCATGAGAAAAAATGCAATGTAACCACTTTGAGCAGGTAAATTGAATTGAATTAAGTTAACAAGCGCATAATTTATGTCGTTGAAGTACTGATAGACGGTTTATCCTTAGATTTGCATACTTCCCCGAGGATAATATTGAAGCGTAAATGAAGCACGCCAAAGCCACATTTTAATGTAAAGATATTACGATGATATATCTTCCAGGAATAGATATTTATCACAATTTATCGGATATATTAAAATGAAGAGCCACATCGACTTCAAAATCACTTAAAAGTAAATTAATAAAAAATTCCTCTTTTTTTTTAAAGTTGATCAAAAACAAACACATTTTTTCTAACATATTAATGCTTAGAATGAATCTTTACTACATTTGTTTTCAGAGCCTTAAGAAATGTGAATCCTGCCTAATCATACAGGTTTGTAAAATTTAAATAAAGAAATGATGTTTTATGATGTCTTAGATGTTTTATAAAACCTAAGCCGCTTCCAGCGTCGAATTTATAATGATTCGTTGTTTATTTTTATATAATAATTGAGATTTACATATCTAGTTATAATGTGTCCTCATGCTACTGGCTATTGAATGATCACGCAAATTCTGAATCTATACGAGTATGTATGCAAAATGGAGAATATTTTGTATTTTAAATTAAACTATCTTTTAGGATTTTTTCGCAGATTTTTTTTTTTTATTTTAGGTTCCCGACGTTTTGATTGCTTTACAGCAATCATGGTTACGGGAGAGACTAATGTTTTAGATGTCTCAAAGACATTATATAGTTGTTACAAAAGGCCTACCCACATAATATTTTTGTATATATTCTTAAAAATTTACTGCTTCGCAGTTATGTTACTGTGCACCGTCTTACTGAATATAATATATTTAACCAAATTTCGTGGATTTGAGTCTCGTTTGAAACAAAAAATTATATTATTCATTCAAGATCAACACCTGTTAGCTGATCTTTCATGGTGATGAGTTGACACATTTAGTAAAGATTATTGAGTCAGTAGACCTAATTAGTATTATTATTTTTTAAAAATAACTGCCAATTATGCTTAGTTATATTCGAACAAGTTTATAATAAAAAACTCCATTTTACATTTTAAGCCAACACTTCTGTAAGAGAGCTATAACATATGCTCATTATACACGATCGTCCTGTCATTTTATGTACTAAGTATAATAAGATGACTATAAAATTTTAGATAGCCACAATTTATATGGACTTTTATGTTCCCAGTTAACAGTGTTATATAGAAAATTTATTGCAAAATATTTTTATATAATATACATATGTATATTTCGCTACATCAGTTTAGAGTTGATCTGTATGTATATATTTTGTTTTCAAACCATTTTATGCCAATATTTTCTCATATTTTAAGCCTTTTGCTGTCATATAAAACAACTAACACTAACTAGGATTACGATTACTTCACATCTACCTTTTAAGGGTTCCGTATCCGAAAAGTGCCAACGGAACCCTATTACAAAGCCTCCGCTATCCGTCCGTCCGTCTGTCAGAGGGCTGTATCTCATGAATCATATAATAGGTAGAAAGTTGAAATTTTCACAGAGTATGTATTTCTATTGCCGCTATGACAACAAATAATAAAAAGTAATAAAAATACAAGAAACTTTTTTTATCGATCATCGAAGTTAATATACATAGAGTAAAAGTCATATTAATAAAAAGTGCATGTACGATAGTATAGAACCCTTCATGTGCGAATTCGACTCGCACTTAACCGATTTTTGTATACACAGGTAGTTTATTATATTTCATTATTTGTTTATTTATTTATTTATTTATTTATTATAAAGGCTTACTAACTAAATTTACATAAAGCATTAATTTAACATAATAATAATTCGCTATTTTTATATAAAATTTATGTTGTCAAAATATTATATTGACTCATTACTTGTTTATAACGAAAACTATTAACATTTTTATAGCAATTTCTACAGCAACAAAGCTCATGCAACAACAAAAATATTCATATACTAGCGACTCACCCTTGTTACATGCGTTGCCTAGAACCGCTGACGTTGCACACCGTCACAAGTCATCGCTACACGTATGCCCCAAATTAACATACTGTATGTACGTTGTCTCATATAGACTTAAGTTAGATATAGTACTGTTATTTTCTAAAAGTAGATTTTAATTAAATAATTAAGTAAAGACTTTGGTTTTCTTGAGTCCTCCGGCCACCATAAACGTAATTCCCTCGTTTCGCTTCGGGTTCGTCCCTAGACAAAAATAAATCTATCCCACGGGAACCGTACATTTTTCCGGCATGATATATAGCCTATAGCTTTCCTCAGTTAACGGGCTATCTAATGCAAAAAGAATTTTTCAAATCGGATTAGAAGTTCCTGAGATTAGCGCGTTCAACTAAACAAACAAACAAACAAACAAACAAACAAACAAACAAACAAACAAACAAACAAACTCTTCAGCTTTATAATATTAGTATAGATATAAAAACCAACATAATAAAATAAATTCTTTTCTCCTTTCTCTTTCAAAAGCACGTGTAATAAGTCTAATTGAATAAAGTTTATTTCATTTCATTTTACAATATTTTTTTTTTCAATATTGAAATTGAAACTCTATAATTTTCTTTATTCAATAAGTATCATAATTTATGAACAAACATTTTTTTTTTTAAAGTGAATAAACAAATAATAACTTAAAACACAAATTAGTTTAAGCATTAGTACGAGCTATCACGGAACATCCGCATTCGTACGCTAGTAACGCTATTAGATACTCGCAGTCTACAACTGTCTGGGCCATCTGCTTTATGAAGCAAAGCTGTTCCTAAGCAATTTACTCCTAATGACTATATAATACAATATATGTATAAATAACCATGTTCACAGACAAATGTATATATATTATATGTATATACACACAATACACTAGCGGCATATCCTAACTTTGTTCGAGTGTGTCCATGGAGATGAATGAATAAGTTTTTTTTTTAGTAAAGTACCTTTGCGGACGTACACAGAAAATCTCACGAAAGTTTCATCGCAATTGGATATATAATTATTGGTAACATTCATTTTTATTACCCGACTGCGGCGAAGCCCAAAATAGGGTTATGTTTTGAACTGTATGTACATGTGTATGGATTTTCTTAAAATCTATATGGAACTCAATATCATCATCCTTGAGGCATAATTCACTCTTTAAAAAATAAATATCGATTCTCCACAAGAGAAAAAATCGCGTAACTGTTACAAAGAAAAAAACATAGCCGTAGTAAGTACCTTGTCCTTAGGTCGGTCAGAAACCTAAGAAATATTCATTTACATATTATATATCTTATTGATACAATGACTTTTTGAAATAAAAAGTATAATTTGCACTCTAATAAAGTAGTTATAATTTTTCTACCTTATTCACAAAAAGAAAGTTTCGAAAAAATTCTCAATTCTTAAAATGTATAACCACAGATCATATATAGTAATAGGTATTATTACCTAGGTAATATAGTATTGTGTCATGTAGAGTTATAGTTATCCTTTGCCACTGACTTGATTTACGAGTAGTTATAAATAATTTACTTAATATTATATGTCTTGATTAAGATTATAATGTTTTTTTTTGTCATTTTTGTATGTAAAAAAATAAAGTTTTATATTATTAATGTTTTATAATATTAATGTCATAATTATGAGCTTTTTGAAGGTAGTTTTATTGAAATATATAATTTGGTATAAATGGCAAAAAATATAGACGACAAGATGTATGCGACAGCGTAACGATATACACTTATATGGGAATATTAAAAAACTTGTAGTGATTTTTAAACGTCGTACGTAGATATAATTAATTAGTTAATTAATTATCAAACCCATAAAACTATGTCTTAGCAATTGTATAGAATAAGTCTATTTTTCAAAGTCTTTATCACTTTGAAAATTTTGCATTAATTTTAACGTAGGTGGACCATTTCAAGGCAAAATTACGATCTTTGATCACAAATTTTATTATGGCATCAAAATTAATGTTTTGAAGAGAAAGTTTTATTTAGGTATATCTTGTTCACATAAAAAATACATAAAAATATTTTTTATGCCGCCGATAAGTTAGTAATTGGCCGATATTTCCTGGTAAAAAAGTTAGAAGATTGGAAACTCGAAATATTTTTCTCTAATCTAATACAAATAAATAAAATTGATGTGTCTGTTTGTAATGTCAAAATTACGTATATTTTTTTACTAAATACATATGAAATTATATACTATGCCTACTTATAAGAAAATATACAACTTTTAAAATTTTAGTCTGTCTGTCTGTCAGCCTGTTTGTTCCAGCAAATATCCAAAACGGCTGAACTGAATTTGACGGGATTTTCAGAAGCAGATACCAGATGTTATAAGAAGTAACTTAGGCAACTTTTATATTAGAAAAGGAAGTAGGGTTCCGCTCAAAATAAAAAACGTACCTAGGAACGCACCCGAGCGAAGCTGGGGTAAGTAGCTAGTAAAATGATACATTTTATTTAGGGATTTGAAATAAACTCCTTAATTTAAAATATTTTATATCAAAAGTTCATTTCAACTTGGTATATGTATGTATGTGAAAGTTTTTACGGTTGATTTAACTGGTTGACTGACAATCGCTGCATAAATAAAAAGCTCGCGGGCCAAAAGCTGTTAAATGTTAAGGAAACATTTTTTTTTTTCCTTCAAACACAAATACGCAATCTGAAGCTATTTAATAGAAACTTTAGGGTAACCTAATAAAAAGCTGCACTTTAAAGGTTTTACTATAAAAAAATTAGAAACTTCCTAATGACTTCTAAAGATTATCCTAAATATACAAACAAACGAATGTGGCCTATTTAAAATAATATAAAATATTATAATAGTGAAAATAATGTATACCATGCAATGATAATAATTTATTTGTCAAATGCGAACGGTATCTAAGTTAATCCTCTAACCGCTACTAAGGTACATACAATACCGTTTACGGACATTAAATGTATGAGTAATTCTAAAAACATTTAGCTCTTGTAACAGCCAGTTTTTACTCGGAAATTAATTTAAAAACGCAAAAGGTTAAAAAAAACCTCAAAAACGAATTTTATAGACGGCTAGCGACCCACCCTCGCTTCGCTCGGGTTCGTCCCTCTCAGGTGGATTCCCCGTACAAACTTTCAGCCCCATCTGTACTTGCCCCTTAAGGGATGATTTCCGGAATAAAAACTATTATATGTCCTTCCCAGGCTCTTAAACTATCTTCTTACCAAATTTCATCAAAATCGGTCCTGTAGTTTCGGAGCTAATTCAGTACAAACAAACGAACAACAAATTCTTTCCTCTTTATTAGTATAGATATGCAACCAGAAATAGGAAAACACAACTTTTTTTAAATTAAGTATCAACTAATCCATATCTTAACAAAACACAAAAATATTTAATTGATTTTCCGATTAATATCGTATTTCTTAATTTTATTTTCTCCTTTCTTCTTAAATATCTTTTGTAGATACATACCAGTTTCATCGTGCGTCGCAAGTTTAGAAAAAAATACATATAAATGGCGATGGCATAAATTGCAATGCCGCAAAGGTTCTATCCTCGTATAAGTTTGAACTACGAGAAAAGATACGAGTATAAGATACTTATAAAAAATCAGTCAATCAAGTGAAATGGGTGGAAAGGAGTTGTTTTTGTTAGAAATTTAAACTTTGATAAGTAAAATTTTAATAAGCTATTTAAAAAATATATTTTAAGCAGGAAAAATGTCAAATTATGGAAATGATCCAAGCGAGGCCATAATAAAAGATAAAGATAAAAATAAAAGATAGAGTATTAAATAAGCATTAAGCATATGTAACAATAATTTTAATTGAGCGATAATATCTGAAGTATCTGTGGCATTCGTATCAATTATACGATCTAACTTATAAACATTCCTTAACAACTTGAAATATTAGCCAGAAAAATGTATAAAATATTAACGCTTTTAAAACCTTGCGAAATGTAAAAGTTTAGCAATCATTTTTTTTACAAATATACTGAATTATTAGCTAACAGAACTTGATTTCAAAATACCATATTAGTAGAGTCTAGATCGCCTAGAATGTGAATCGGCGTCGTAAATCAACGGTGACATAAAGTGACGCTTTAATACCATTACGGGACTTAATAAAATTACACCTAATACAGTGCATACAGCCGGTGAAGTTAAAAGCGATAACTATATAAAGCGTTATATCGCATAATACCTCATTTGTTAATTAATGTATGTAATTAAAATTATTTAATTAAACCTGACACTTGATTACGGTAATGACATATTGCATTAGAAAGTTACTAATTTTATGTATAAAATTTCCGTTCGCTTATAATTCTCCTCCTAAAAGAATTGGCCGATTTTGACAGAAAAAATTGTGTACTTTTCGTGTTAAACCTGGTTTTTAGCTATAGTTAGACGTTAAGCGGCGCTGACTATGGGTGAGATCTGAGATGATTTAAAGTTGTTTTCATAAAAAAATAAATAATAGCAAACTCAAGTGTTCAAATGAGCGCTCATTCGGTATCTAGTACTTTTTTTATCAATGCATCTAAGTGTAATAAGCGTATACATGTGATTCTTCTGAATTTTTCACTCATTTAAATAAAGGTAACGTAAAAGAAGTCAATTTGAGTGTAAATTGCTTATTATGGGAGTATATTACGTGAAATCATCGACAATTATTGTCAATCTATAAAAAATACCCTAAGAGTAAAATAATTTATTATGTAATGATTAATTTAAAAAATCATTGATAATTTTAGAATTTTTCAAGCAAGCAACTTGTGATGACAGGATCTATTTTCATTTCGAAAAGCATAGACCCTCACTATATTTTTACGTGTATTTACGAGTATGTAGAGCCGAGTATCTCAATAAATCATGACGACAGGCGAAGCGTAGGCTACAATTGAAGCGAATATGACTATTAAGATGATTCAGCACACAGTGAATCATCCTAAGGGTATAATTACATAACATTGATTCTTCCTAATAGAAACAAAATATTCCTGATTAAATTCACATTATATTCATATACTAGCGACTTACCCTCGCTTCGTTCGGGTTCTCTAGGTACGTTTTTAATTTTTTTGAGTGAAACCCTAATTCTTTTTCTAAAATAAAAATAGCCTAAGTTACTCCTTATAATATCAGCTATCGGCCAGTGAAAGTCCCGTTATGATTGGTCCAGCCGCTTTTTAGCCGGAACCAACAGACAGACAAACAGATAAAAATTTTAAAAATTGTGTTTTTCTTATTAATACCGTATATATTTCCATATGCATTTAGTATAAAGCTGTTATTTTGACATTACAAACAGACACTTCAATTTTATTTATCTGTTATTCATATATACCCTGACTTTGCCCGCGGCTTTGTATAGACAAATTTTTCGTAAATCGAAACCGTATTTGATTAATAATTACTTTTTATTTATGGACTCTACTCACATTAATCAACTTTTAAGCCATTATAAGAAAATATTGTCTAACTAAGATCAGGGTCAGGGACCACTCTCTGTGTGAATGTGGACTTGATGAAAGTACTTCCTTTCATATTTTTAACTGTCCAAGTCTTCTCCATTTTATCTACTGTGCTTTTTCACTCAAAGTTCTCATCCCATTGATGTTAATTGTTTATCAGTGTTTATGTTTATGAAAATATATTAAATGTAAATGAATTAGATTATGGACCAACGTTTTTTGTAAAATAATCTATTTTTAATTAAGTTTATAATGTTTATATGGCTAAATCCATACTATATATCCAATACTTTTACATATAATTTAATATACTATATCACACTTTTTTACCAAACATTCTCTCATCGATGCTCTTTAATAAGCTGTAAATCTATAAAGAAAATTTAATTGAACTGAGAAAATATAGTTAAACAATTACTTTATATCTATACAGGTTAAACCAATACAAGGTACGACACGATAAAGAAAGTATACTAATAGCTCGTTACTGTCTTCCTGCTTAGCAAAGGTCTCGATGCCTATTAAGGTAAGAGCTCTAGCTCGAGCTAGATAGTTTGTCGGTCAGATATGTGATATGTGCGCCTAATTTTTATCTATACATATAATATTTTCATTACTCCGTTCTAAAGTAAAACAAAACCAACCATTTACCCCAATCCTTACTTTTATGATTTTTATTTATTATTTCGTTTTAGATTTTCAAACGACTTCCAAAAAGGAGGTTCTCAATTATATATATATATATATATATATATATATATATATATATATATATATATATATTCTTCTTCTTAAAGTGCCATCTTCTTTCGAAGGTCGGCGATCATTAAGGCAACTTGTATCTTTGATGCCGCAGCTCTGAATAAGGAACGGGTGCTTTTTCCAAACCATTGGCGTAGGTTTTTTAGCCAAGATGTTCTTCTTCGACCCACATTTCGTTTTCCTTGGATCTTTCCCTGTATGATGAGTTGTAGTAGGTCGTATTTTCGGTTTCTCATTATGTGGCCGAGATATTCAAGCTTTCTTTTCTTTACTAAGTATAAAACTTCAGGTTTTTTCTTAACGCGACTTAGCACGGTTACGTTTTTTATTTTGTCTCTCCAGGATATCCTTAACATTCTCCTGTATACCCACATTTTGAAGGCTTCAATCTTCTTACAGCTCGATTCTGTGAGGGTCCATGCTTCAACGCCATACAAGAGAATGGAGAAAACATAACAACGTGCTAATCGCACTCGGAGCTGGATGTTCAGCTTTTTATTGCACAGAAGTGACTTAAGCTTAAAGAAAGCATTACGGGCTTGTTCAATGCGGCACCTTATTTCAAGACTGTGGTCACCCGTATCATCAACCCAGCATCCCAAATATTTGTATTTGCTAACTTTTTGTAGAGGTTGTCCATTACATAGTAGAGTAGAGTTAGCAGGTGGTATTTTACAAACTGTCATGTATTTGGTTTTCTTGGTGTTGATACTAAGGCCATACGTTGAACTAACAGATTGGATTTTATCTATAAGGATCTGAAGTTCTTCCATTGTAGATGCAAGCAGTACAGTGTCATCGGCATAACGGATATTGTTAATAATCTGTCCATTCACTGTAATACCTATATCCATCTGATCCAATGCTTCACTGAAAATCATCTCTGAGTATATGTTAAAAAGAATTGGCGAGAGAATACATCCCTGCCGTACTCCACGTAAGATTTCCGAATCATCTGTTAGTCTGCCCTCTATACGTACATTCGCCGATTGGTTCCAATATAGATGTTTAATAAACCTTACGTCCTTAGAGTCGAGTCCGATGGATTGTAATATATCGACCATTTTTGCATGCTGTACCCTATCAAATGCTTTTTCATAATCGATAAAACATACAAACACATCTTGATTTATGTCCCAGCATCTCTGTATTAGGGCTTGATACCCGAAAAGTGCATCTCTCGTTCCTAGGGCATTCATGAACTATATATATATATATATATATATATATATATATATATATATATATATATATAATCAGATATTTTCGAAGTTGGAGCCAGCTAATACAAATCAAAGCACGCCGACTTCGAAAATATCTGATTAGTTTAGTTACTCTTTAGTTTAGTTACGTTACCCGTTTAGTTACTTTTTACTTTTCAGTGCCTGGAAGTCGTTTTTTTTTTTAAGTCTTTTCATTTCCAATTTGCTTTATATATTTCCATTAAAACCCTTTAATAATACAACAATGGGTACTACAATAAATGGTTTGACCTTTAATGTCAACCCTTTCTGTGCTTCCCGGTGAATGTGGGTCAACGTGTCCTGGATTATTCGTAGTGCCTGTCTACTTATTACCCCAAAATAAACAAACCACCGAATAAAAACGTTCAAAACATGTAAAGTCGCACTAACAACAAAATCTTTATAAATACATACATATGTACATTCTTTTCATCTATATTTATAAAAATCAATTGCCGTTCGTTAGTCTTGCTAAAACTCAAAAATAGCTGGATCGATACCCGTTCGTATATTCATATTCTAAAGTCACTAAACTAAATTCTCAAAATAATAATATAATACTAGCACAACTTCTAAAACCCATTGATAACCGCTACAACAACAGTATATAAAGTCCACATTTTTATCATCAAACTATTACAATATATAACACATAATATTTTATCACATGCAAATATAAATATATAAAAAAATAATGGCTAATTCAATAATTAACTCAAATTGAATAGCCGCTAATGTGTTTGAATATTGTAAGTGCTCCATAAATACATCCCTGTTGACATTTAGAGGCGATTTCGTAAAACCTTACGTTTTAACGAATCTGACGATATTGAAATTATAACTGAATAATTTTTATATTAAGTATTATGTTACCATGATTATGGGATTAGAAGTCAAATGTCAATATCATCATCTTCTTGCGTAATTAACATAACAAACTCCTACGTCGATTATTAAATCGCTTTGGTATATAACGGTATACATTTTTAAAATCGATTATTAAATTTGGGATAGGATAGGTACATTAATAATTAATTTGCTATATTATTTGATTTAAGGGACATGGAATTAAAGAAAAATATTTAAAAAGGAAAGTTCTGTCAAGTAATCTATATATAAAAAATCAATTGCTGTTCGTTAGTCTCGCTAAAACTCAAAAACGGTTGGACCGATTTGAATAATTCTTTTCTTGTTTTATTGGGGGTGTGTCAGGGGTGGTTTAAATATTAAAAAAAAGTAGCGGAAACAAAAAAAACAGCTGAAAAATCAAAAAGTTCTGAACTGTTTATTTTGTATGGGAATCACTAACCGTTAAAACGTACCTAGAGAGGAACCCGAGCGAAGCCAGGGTAAGTCGCTAGTAATAAATAAATAACACACAGCACCATCTAGTTCCATGTTAAGCTACTCGACTTGTGTTATGGATACCAGATAGTTGATACAATATATCATGTATAAGTGCTCCATAAATAGTGTGTCAAGTAATGTCACATAATATCAAGCAATATGAAATTACTTTCAAAGGAGGAATTTAAAAGTAAATTAAATCAAGTTCCACGTACGTTCTAAATCTATACTAATACTATAAAGAGGTAAAGTTTGTGTGTTTCTGAGGTTGTAGCGGGTAATCTCTGGATCTACTGAACCGATTCAGATGAAATTTGGTAAGAAGATAGTTTGAGACCCTGGGAAGGACATAGGATACTTTTTATGTCGAGTATCATTCCTTAAGGGGGAGAAAATGGGGATAAATGTTTGTATGGAGAATCAAACTAGGGACAAACCCGAGGGAAGCGAGGGTGAGTTACTAGTAAATAATATTTTTTTGTGAAATAACTCGAATTTGACAAAAAAAAATAAAATTAAAAACAAATTTTTGAAAAGAGGTTTTAAAAGATCTAATTTCAGTTATTTGAAATTGTGGATCACTGATAAAAATACCTGGGTTACATGTTTTATAACTTGAACCTGTTTAGTAAGTAAAATAAACCTAAATAAATAAAGGATTTAGCTTTCTAATAACGCTCGAGTATATTCGTTCTTAGGTACCTATACACTGCCACAAAATAGATATTAAAACTTGCCAGTAGATAAGATCATGTTATTAATACTTATCGAACTAAATAGTATTTAATTAAAGTTATATATTAGATCGCATTAGTATAAACTCCGCTTATTGTAAGTACGATAGAAAATATGATTTGAATTTCTCTTTTTAATGAATATAGCTAAATATCTGAATTTGAACGACAGACGTACATAAACATCTAACTAATTATAATTATTATTTACTAGCGACTTACCCGCTACTGACTTACTTCGCTCGTTTACGTCCTTAGGTATATTTTAATTTTTTTAAGCGGAATCCTAATTCTTTTCAAATATAAAAGTAGCCTCAGTTTATATTTATAACATCAGCTATCTGCCAGTGAAAGTTCCGTCAAAATCAGTCCAACCGATTCCGACAGACAGACAGACAGAGATAGACAGACAGACAAAAAAATTATTATGTTTTTCTTACAAGTAGCGTATATAATTTCATATGCATTTAGTTATTTTGTACAAAAAGCTGTTATTTTGTTATGAACAGACTCTTCAATTTTATTTGTTTGCATAGATCAACGGGATTAAAACAGCATATACCACAACTCTCATCCGAAACCTCTACGCGCCATCGATTATCCAATTTGTATTTAAAATTAAGTTTTTTCTTTCCTTTTAAGTTTTGTCTGTGCCTAACATAAGAGGCCCTTATGGTAGCTTACTCACGGACTTACCATGCTAACATTAATTAAATGTAAACCAGTGGTAACACGCTCGCTTGGGAAACCGAGCGAAGCGGGTTCAAATCCCGGGTCTCGCACCTGTGATATTTTCATGTGCGAATCATTTCCAACATGATTACCACTTGTCTTAACGGTGAAGAAAAACATCGTGAGGAAACCTGCATGTCTGAGAGAACCTAGCAAGTTTTCGAAAGACATGTGAAGTCCACCAACCCGCACTGGGCCAGCGTGGTGGACTGATCCTGATCCTGGATGGCCTGATCCCCCTCGTACTGAAGGGAGGCCCGTGCCCAGCAGTGGGACGTTAAAAAAGGCTGAATACATACAAACATTGGCTAATACGAAGTGCTTGTAAAAGTCTATTTGAATAAAGTAAACTTTGATTCTATTCGGTATAACTGTTTTAAGTTGAATCTACTTATTTATTTGTCGAGATAAGCATTAAAATTTCATTATTCATCCCGTTTGAGGTACTTGAATGTAATTTATTGACCTTTGACCGATCAATTCTTTCACGCCATATAAATTGGTATACGCTACAAAAGGCATTGGATCTAAAGCAAATAAGCGTATCTCATACGAATCTAATGAGTGGCAAAACAATATAATTGCTATTGTATTGTCGCTTTTTTTGCCATAGTAATAAGATCTATCAGAAAATAAGATTTGTAGTTAACCAGCTTCCAAATATTATACGTTCCCACGAATAGCGTGTGGAGTAAAGTAATGAGTTTTGCCACGCAAGGTGAATTTTAACGACCTATATTTAAATTAGAAGACATCATACCATTAATTTTCTTACTAATCTTTTTATCAGACATAATATACGGTAGCATCAGGATTTATACATATTATACATGTTATTACTCGTACATAATATATTCTTATCAAAAGTTTTTTTTTTAAATAATCTATTATAAGTGACTAGGCTTTATTAGATATATGTGAAGATTTTAATAAATTCTCACTGTTTTACCGATAAAGAAAGTATAATAATAGTAAAACGAACTAGGCAGAAGCGTTTTTTCTGCGTTTAAATTAGAAATTTTTATACGATTCAAGCACTTGACATTCTTTCTCAATAGATTATGAAAGTTGATTTATGTATAATTAGTAATATGTTATGGTAGAATAATGGGAGTACTAATATAAATGCAAAAATGTGTATGTCTATATGTGTATGTTTGTATCACGTTGAAACGGCTGGACTAATTGGTATGTAAATTAGTACACATAGACTATGACCTAAGTCAAAACTAACACATAAGCCACTGCTTGACAGCTAGGGACGAACCCGAGCAAGCGAAAATAAACCGATACTTACTATCTATATCTATACATATTATAAAATTGTAACTAAGCCGAATCTGTACATTAAATATTTTTTGGAAAATATTATTGAAATAGACATTATTATCGATGCAGAGGCCGAATCTATAGTTTTTAGAATTTTTGTCTGTCTGTCTGTCTGTCTGTCTGTCTGTCTGTTACCGCATCACAGAAAAACCACTGGAGGGATTTTGATGAAATTTGGTATGATGATAGCTGGTTATCCGGGTCAACATATAGGATACTTTTTACCGCGAGAAAATATCTCATCTCTGAGCTAAACGTAAGAACGTAACTAGGGACGAACCCGAGCGGAGCGAGGGTGAGTTGCTAGTCTATACATATAATAAAATTGTAACTAAGCCGAATCTGTACATTAAATATTTTTTGGAAAATGTTATTGAAATAGATATTATTATCGATACAGAGGCCGAATCTATAGTTTTTAGAATTTTTGTCTGTCTGTCTGTCTGTCTGTCTGTCTGTCTGTTACCGCATCACGGAAAAACCACTGGAGGGATTTTGATGAAATTTGTTATGATGATAGCTGGTTATCCGGGTCAACATATAGGATACTTTTTACTGCGGGAAAATATCTCATCTCTGAGAAATCAATACTAAACGTTAAAACGTAAGTAGGGACGAACCCGAGCGGAGCGAGGGTGAGTCGCTAGTTAAAAAATAAATTTGTTTTGAGATCTGGGATCAAAATTTCAATCAGTCTTAAAATAAAAAACTTTTTGGCTAATAGATACATTTAATGAGTATCATAAAAACAATAATCATGCAAGAATTTTAACTTGATAAGCATTACAAAATTGTTTAACAAACAAATTATTGCTGTCACAGAGCACCATTTATAACTTGCTTTAATTCTTAAGTGGAAAAGAATATACTGTTTTATCTTAGAAGCTTTCTAACTTGTTATGACATGAATACACTAGTTTCAATACTCTGGTAACGACTCGCTTGACCCAGTAAAATAAACGCATTCATTTTTAAAATCTCAAATTTATATCTACACAATCGAGAAAGCTTGCAATGAAAAATATTTTTGTTATTCTGTAATATAAAGAGACATTACAATAAAGTTATTAATTTATTAATTTTTGAATAAAAACAAATATTTAAAAAATTCTGTTTAAAACAAAATTATTTTTTACACAACAAATACTAATATACTTAGATAATTTATCTTTATATAATCTCTGTCGTTCACAGATAATAAAAAAATATGTGAACAAAGTATTCCAATCACATAACTTTAGGTAAAGACATGTCAGTTCTATACAATGTTAGGACTCTACGAAACCTGTGGATAGTCAGTGTTCTATTGGCGATAACGTTATTATAATAAGCGATAATTTATAATTTTAGGGTGGTATTATAATAAAGTCATGCATTACCTTATTCATAATTTAATTAGAATAAGTACTACAGCTAAAACTATTCAACAACAAACATATACATAATATTTATCTATACATATAATAAAATTCTAACAGAGTCGAATCTGTACATTAAATATTTTTTTGGAAAATCTTATTGAAATAATCATTGTTATCGATAAAGAGGTCTATATCGACTCTACAGTTTTTAGAATTTTTGTCTGTCAATCTGTCTGTCTGAAAACGCATCACGAGAAAACCACTGGACGGATTTTAAAGAAATTTGGTATGGTTATAGCTGGTTGTCTCGGTCAACATATAGGATACTTTTTACTGGAGGAAAATATCTCATCACTGAGAAATCTATACTAAATGTTAAAATGTACCTAGGGACGAACCCGAGCGCAGCTAAGGTGAGTCGCTAGTAAATATATACTTATAAGTTAAACTAAGTTTAGTATAATCTAATTTTTTTCCATATATTATTCAAATTAATGTACTAAATAAATACTATTTTATGTACGAAATACACAGCATGGAATTTATCAGTAAATAAATTCAATTAGTTTTAGCGTCATTCCTAATTAGATAAATTTCACCTTGTTACCGCTAGATAAAGATACTTGCCACCTACAGCCCTAATAGATCGACGTGTCCTACAAACATCCAGATAAGTGTATTTTACCAAGTGTAAAACAAATTACTTATTTCCAACCAATTATTTAACATTTTGCACATTAAACAACGACTGTTTAGCGTACATTAAGTGTTTATATCATAATTTATCATAACCACTCAATTAATATTTACGTAATTCATTCGATTAATATAGGTTTGTACAAAAAATCTCCATAGTCATATTTTAGGTATACTTGAGTACACATGCCTTATTAAAGCTCAAGCTCCTTTTTCATTCAATCCTTTTTTATTTCAAATCTTATTTATAATTTCCCAAAACTTTAAGATCGTCAATGTCGAGGATCTATTAAAAGTTTAATAAAAATTATTATTAAATAAAAATTACTTAAATTAGTTTAAAAATACTTGAGACTTAATTCTGTAACGTATAGATTTTTGATAACATGAAACTAGAATATTTACGATTTAAAAAAAAATAACCGTACGACACAAATTGTAAAGTAAAAACTTAACAATTTGTAGTAGTAGTTTGATTCGTTTAATATTGCAGAACAGATGTCTCAATTATTCAAACACGGTATGAACAAACAGGAACAGGATGGACGATTAAAGCCACCCATCCATTTATACTTTGTAAGAGCATGTTACAAGAAAATATAATATTTTATACTCGATGATTGCATTACTTTTAGACCTTCACTAAATTTCTATTTCTCATGACACCTTGATAGGCCCTGGGAAATCAAAATAGAGAGGGTTTGATCCCCGGGTCTAGCAATTTTGATATTTTTTGGTTAAAAAAAATATCGTAAGGAAATTTGCATGTCAGAGAAAACTTAAGTCGTTTTTACAAGACATGGAAGTACGCCAACTTGCGTTTTGCCAGCATAGTGGACTTACGCCTAGTCCCTTAGGAGGGCTTATTCAGAGAAGACTCGTGATATTATAGACTATCGAGATTTATGAAGTACTCTCGCGGTTCTTCCTCGCTTCGCTCGGGTTTCACCTCTAAAAAAAATCTATCCTATAGGAACCGTACATGTTTCCGAGATGAAAAGTAGCCTATTTGTTATTTTGATGTATGAACTATATTATTGTAAAGTTTCACTAAAATCCAATCAGAAGGTTTTGTGTACTAAGTTGTATAGCTTACTATAGTTTTTTAACTATCCCAAGGGAGCTCTTTAATTTTCAGGGATGAAAAGTATCTAAAATTTTGACCAAGGATATAAGGTACCACCATGCAAAATTTCATTTAAATCGGTCTAACAGTTTCGGAGATTAGCCCGTACAAACAGACAAGCAGACAGAGAAACAAAAAAATTAAAAAAAAAACTGGATTTGTTTTATTTCTCTTCTTACATCCCCCTGACTCGGTTTTCAGCATTTTTTTTCTATATATAGACATTCGACTTCTACATATTATATGTATAGATTATACTCGTATTATGAAATATATTAATAACTTAAGAGTGTTATTTCGTTAGTTCCCTATGTGTTATTTCAGACTATAATCTATCTCTGTGTCAAATTTCATCTAAATCATCAGATCCTTTCAGCCGTTTTGACGTGAAAAAGTAACAAAAATCCATATATACTCACAAATTTTCACATTTATTATATTAATACGGATATAAAGTAATAATAACTTCTGCGTGCGACTTTGCACTCCCTTGTTTTTAATACAACTTACTATCAGAAAACATATTACTGATTGCATCTGACTTGATCTACTCAACCGGTTGTAATAAAATTATAAAAAACTAACAGATCTCGCGGCTTCGCTCGCGATTAACTTAAGAAAAATACGAAATTTCATGCAAATATGTCCAACGAATAAAAAATTTCATACAAACTTTTATCCCCTATTTCACCCCGTTGGGAGTAGAATGTTAAAAAATCCTTCCTTAGTGGATGCCTTCGTCATATGAGGAATGCGTGTGCGAAATTTCAATTCGCTAGCCTTAAGGGTTTGTCCTATGCGTTGATACATCAGTCAATCACCTTTGCCTTTTGTATAATAACATATATGAATTATCTATGATAGGAAATATATCATTAATAAATATTTCCTATATTTGGGCCTGAATATTTATATAGAAGATATACGTATAGTGCTTGGCTTTTTTGCAGACTTAAAAAAGCTAATTAAAATAACCATTGCAAATATGCTATTCAGTAGATATTTTATACAAAAGTTCACCTACTTATTCCCTAGTACAGCTATCAGGTAGTAATTACATACAAACTCCTAATGGAAAGAGGCGTGAAACTGTATAATATCCTTTTTATCAATCACTCATATCTAGTTTAGATTTCCACGCTAATAAACAAGTTTACTAGAAAATTTTATGAAATCTTGAAGTGAAATCATTAAGTCTCGCATATATAAGTCACTTAGACTTACAAATATGTTTATTTTGTAAAAAGCAATTATTTTTCTAATATTCCCATTACCCACTAGGGAGCTTACTTCTTTTTTGATACCTGCTTTATTTAAATTTACGAACTGTAAATACGTATGGTACAAATTTTGCCACGCCTATTCACTTTTTTATTTATGAATTTCAAAATATCAATAATTAGCGATTTCCAATGCTATTAAGGGGATATATTGTCAAAATTTCAATGCTTTAGGTAAGGGTGCAGTTAAGGCATTTGCGAATAAGTCAAGACAAATAGTTAGCAGCTCTACATGCCCTTATAATAAACGTGCCCTTTGTATTTGAAGCCCTCTTTATTTGAAGAGGTACTCTTTTTAATTCAGTAATTCCTACGCTTAATTTACTTTGTTTACATAATCATTAAATATACTAAGAAAAATTTAATATACATATGCACGCCTTAATTATATAATTAGCTAATATAAGTAAATCTTAAGATTCATCGCATTAAAGTTAATCAATTAAAATTAAAATAATATTTTCTTATTTACGCGAATATTTGAAACATTAAATAAAATTATCTCTTCGGATTTTTTCGCGAATTTATTTTGATTTTTGGTTGGTGGAAACGTCAAGCCGAAAATCTAAATAAATTCGCGAAATATATCGAAAAGATACTTTTATTTAAAATTAAAATATTCTACCCCTTCAGTTTTCTACTTTGATAGATATTTTAAAAATCTTTATATCTGAAAACAAAGGTCTGACAATACTTTAAGTCTAATGTTTACGCTCTGTTTTTTTTTTTTTGCTTTATTCCACTTCTTTAAGTGAAAACTTTGAAATATGCAATGCATAAAATATTACTCTTAATTCATTCAAGCTCAATATTTTCTATATAATCACTTCGTCATTCTCCATGTTTAAAGTGAAAGTTAGTGGTGACACAAATTCTTTTTCTTTATCACATCTATTAGTATATTTAATACTAAGTTGTATAATCATTAGAGCACTTTGAAACATGTTTTATTGGAATTTTTATTGGAATTTCTCACGTGTAAACTTTTCTACCCCTTTTCATTCCTGTGAGGGTTGAAATTTGATATAAAAAATTGTTTTAATGGTTGCCATTAAATCATATCATTTTTGGACTGAACGTTGATGAATCAGTCAGAACGAATAGCTTACTAATTACTGTATATAGATAAATAAATCTACATAACACTGCTCATATCTAAGAACTTGAAAATTCACAAAAATCCTTGGATTTTATACTAACTAAAAGGATTTATGGGAAATTCGATAGTAATCCGATAGCAATTGTAAGCTACAAAACCACTATATGTTACTCATGTGTTACATCTCATTATAAACGCATGTTATAAAACAATATTTTATTAGAAAAAGCTTAATAAAGATTACATCTATATATACATAAAATGCTTTGTCCTGACTGACTGATCGATCAACGCACAGCCTAAACCACTGGTCGTAGAAACGTGAAATTTGGAGGACATATTCCTTATACAATGTAGGCATCCGCTAAGAAAGGATTTTTCTAAATTCATCCCCTAAGGGGGTAAAATAGGGAATAAAAGTTTGTATGAAACTCTGTTATTCTTAACGCGAAATACACGGTAAGTGGTATTCAGCTTTAAGATGAAAAATAAGAAATATATGTATTAGATTTTGTTCGAAATTTATCCCTTAAAAGGGTAAAAGGGGGTGATAAAGTTTATATGGGCAAACAATTATTTATGATTAGAATTACTTCAAACTTAGTATTAATGCTCTTCAATACAATTAAATAAATATGTATTTTAACATTTTTTGAAATTCATCCCATAAGGCTGTCAAATAGGGGATGAAAGTTTGTATGAAACTCTGTAATTGATGCACGGAAAATGGTATTTACCTTTAAAATGAAAACTAAAACAATACAGATATCATTTTTTTTCGAAATTTATCCCTTAAAAGGGTAAAAGGGGTTGTGCTGTTTATATAAGGAAAAAAATCTTTATGATCAGAATTACTTCAAACTTGGTATTATTGCTCTTCAATACAATTAAATAAACATGTATTGTAGATTTTTTTTTAATTCAGCCCCTAAGTGGGTAAAACTGGGCGGTGAAGTTTGAATTGTTTTATATATTTAAATAGAGTAACATGGCTTAAGTTCTCTGTAAGTGCACACTATCTGTGTGAGATATAAAGCAGAGAACGGAAATTATTCCGAATCCAAATGAAAATTATGTATAACTTTTCGGCTGGCCACAGCAGCGACAACAATAACAGACCTAGAGCGCGAGATATATAATAGAGAGCTACCTATATTGGTTGGTTTTTTTAGTGGAGACTAACTTAAGTTAATCTAGAGTTTTACTTTAGACATAATATTAAAAATTCGATATGAAAACATATAAATTCAATGGAAATTAAAACTGAGCAAATTTTTCAGTCCACGCGAACGTAGCCGCGGGCAAAAAGCTACAACAAAATAAGAATACACTTTATATATGTAACTTAAAAAAAGAAGGACAAGGAGGAAGACTGTAAGCTTCAGGTGTACATAGCATTGGGTCTTTAAAAATAACGTAGATGTTAGCCTGTTAGTATGTTACTTAAAAAACCCATATTAGCCATGTTACATAATTCTAAAGTCGTTAACATTGTATGCGATTGTATCATTGTACTCTCTTCCTCTAACATTGGAAAGATGGAGTAGAAAAATGTACAAAAAATACAGGTAGTGCAGCTTGCTAAATACCTAAAGTGTAAAATTAATTACAAAATATACGCTGAACATCTTTTAAAATACTGGATATTTTGAGTTACGATCGCTAAAATTAAATTTATTTTCATATATACTTTAACAAATAATAAATCTTACACAAACTTATTCTTGCAAGTAATAAAGTATGTATTGCGAAAAAGTTTATTCTTTTCGTCGTTTGATCGCGGGCGAAGCCGCGGGTTCTGCTAGTTATTACATAAAGTACATTCAGTAGACGATGTGCAATTCAATTTGTTTTACGATTAGCACGCTTACAAAAAGTAATTTAAGGTGCAACCAAGTCCGTTCATTTCATAAAATCTACCACATAGGTGTTCAAATCGCTTTGGAATTTAGTATATCGATAAATGACTCACTCGCTGAGTAGGGATCAATACATTTGAAATTTTATGTGAATTAATAAGTACTAGTGACTTTTTGCAATACGCTACGAAAACAACTTGATGGCTCGTAAAGTATTTACATGGTAAAGACGTCAAAATATTGGTCCTTTGCCGCGAAAAAATAGAATAAAGTAAAAAACACTTTTATATTTATTATATAAGCAAGGACTTAGAAAAAAATATATATTTTGAATGTCATTTTTTATTTAAAATCACACGATAAACTATAAAATATAAGCTATTTTCTTTAAAAAAAGCTTTATTTAATTAAACAGTTTTCATTATTATACATGATACATATTTATGTAAAGCTTTTATTTATACCAGCAAGAGTAAATAAATAGTATTTTTAAACTAAAAGGTACACTGAGTTAATAAATTAAAAAAAACCTCTCTTAAAGTCCAATTTTTGTGACATTTTATATACGACTAAGCTCATCTTCGAGATACAGCCTAGTGATTAAAAAAGAATCGTGAAAATCAGTTCTCAATTGGCGAAGATATCGTGTAACATAAAAAAAACTACTTGAATCTCCTCTTATTTCTAAGTCGATCAAACATTTAAAGCAGAAATAAAAAGGTTAAGTACCTCTGCTTTATCATTTTAACATGGTAACGAAGTTGCAACAAAGTAACACGTATCTGTTAATTTTAAATAAAACTATCTTTTCGGATTATTTCGCGGATTTATTTTGATTTTTGGTTCCCGACGTTTCGAATGCTTTACAGCAATCATGGTCACGGGAGAGACCACTCTCTCTCCCGTGACCATGATTGCTGTAAAGCATTCGAAACGTCGGGAACCAAAAATCAAAATAAATCCGCGAAATAATCCGAAAAGATAGTTTTATTTAAAATGTCAAATATTCGCGTAAATCTAAGAAAGTATTACGTATCTGTTAAAATAAGACCACCAGTTTGAAAATTGCATCCGTTTAATGTACTCGTATTAAGACTTAATCTTACTTTCTTTATTAAATACAAGATTTTGCTTATGCGATTTTGCGTCTGATAGTACATATTGGTTTTGATTTTGATAACCTAATCAGTTGGTACTTTCTAATAAAAAAGTTACACTTATTTTATTGCCTTGTGATGTACATATATGTAGAGATTATAAATATATCAAAATAAATATATTTCGGTTGTACTCACGATGTTTAGTCTAAATTCTGGCTTTCACTTTTTCTTTTTTTTTTTTTAATCTAAATAACTTTTAAGCCACTAAAAACCTGCTGAACATACATGAGGTTTGTAATATAATATAAATTTGACTCGTTTTCTGCACTCAGACTTTCATTTAGTCCGTTGTACGTTACGAATCCTGGCTAGTTCAGCCAGCTTAACTCCGTCAAAAAGCGCAGAAGTTTCCTAGGAACTTCACAGGCTTCAGGACCTCATTGGTCCGAGGATTTCATTACGTTGAGAAGTTACCGATACGCATTCCAGGACTACGTGGGCAGCTGATTCTACAGCTCTGAAATACCCTCTGTACAGAGGGCTGTCCGTTGTGCCGATGTTGAACAAATGTTTAAGGGACAGTGGCCCATTATCGTCCGTATCATTATTTTGAGATTGGTTCTATTTAGGCTTAGTACTTAGATGTTTAGTGAGATGCGGGTTTACTGTAGGTAAAGGTAATCTAGCTTGCCTGCAGTCTACCGTTTGCGACCATCTGTTATTTTGAAGTGTCATGGATGATGGATCTTTGGCGAATCCAGGTGACCTGTGAAACCTGTGAAAAGGGTAGGGGAAGAAGTGGGTATGGGCCAGTTACTTCTAATTTTGATCCATACATGAGGGTTAATTTGATAAATTGAGGTGCTACTACTAGACTTTTTATATAGGGAATAATATCCCAAAGGAAACACTGCATTGTGATAGTCCATGCAAAAGATAACCACAAAAAACAAACAAAGCAACCAACATAGTTTTGCGCTTACATATAATATGAGTAAGGATTAAATATCAATTAACTTTTTATGACATTTTACTGTCTGGATTTCGGGTATTTAATTAAGTTGATGTAATGTCCTTAATGGTCGTGGAGGTCAGTTTGGTTCTAACAAAAACTGACATAAATAGCTTAGATGCTATGTAGATTCTGACGTGACATTAGTATATGGGCGCCATTAGTGGGGATTTAGATCGTGAGATAAGAAATCGAGTCAAGTGGATTATAAAAAAAAAGTAGCCGCTGTCCTCGACTTTGCTCGTTTTGAAATGCAAAAATAAATTTTAAATATTGCTATATTTTTTTTTATTATGCTTATTAAATGGATCATTCAAGCATCTGAAAGTTTAATTGGTTTTATGACCTTATCACCTATGTTACGTAAAATAAATAAATAATAACCTGTAAATTTATAAGTAATTATAAATTTCACTTAACACTTTCACTTGCATATATTATGATAGATTGGATAAAATTGAAATATAGATATCATAATGGATGGATTCAGCCCTTTTAACGTCCCACTGCTGGGCACGGGCCTCCCTACAGTACGAAGGGAATCAGGCCATAGTCCACTACGCTGGCCACGTGCGGGTTGGCGGACTTCACATGTCTTTTTCAAAACTTACTAGGTTCTCTCAAACATGCAGATTTCCTCACGATGTTTTCCTTCACCGTTAAGACAAGTGGTAATCATGTTGGAAATGATTCGCACATGAAAATATCAGAGGTGCGAGACCCGGGATTTGAACTCGCTTCACTCGGTTTTCCAAGCGAGTGCGTTACCACTGGGCTACCACTGCCTACAGATATCATAATAGCATCGTTTTATTGTTATATTTATAGACTAGCGACTCATCCTCGCTTCGCTCGGGTTCGTTCCTGCTTACGTTTTCACGTTTAGTATAGAGTTCTCAGAGATGAGATATTTTCACCGCGGTAAAAAATATCCTATATGTTGACCCGGATAATCAGCTATGACCATACCAAATTTCATCAAAATCCCTCCAGTGATTTTTCTGTGATGCGGTAACAGACAGACAGACAAAAATTCTGAAAACTATAGATTCGGCCTCTGTATCAATAATAATGTCTATTTCAATAAGATTTTCCAAAAAATATTTAATGAACAGATTCGGTTTAGTTACAATTTTATTATATACAGTATAGATAACATTTAATAAACTAAAGGCATTATAACTTTCGTAAGGTTTTAACTGGTAGAGAACTTTTACGTAAAGTTTAAGAAAATTAATAATTATTATAAAATGATATTATAGAATGCTAGTTATTATTATAACCAAATGGATATAAATCGTGTAGATGGTAAGAGTGTAGCTCGGATTCGAGTCACATGCCGCTCTATCACGTATACAGATCAATTCGCTTGGATGGCTGCATTCCTAGGAGGAATTTATTTACATATCCCTTCAAAGTAACAATCCATCGTTAAAATTCCTTAATAATAACGTTTTGCCTTGCATTGGACACTTTTAGGTTAGTCCATGTGCTTCAAACAACCATATCTTAAATCTATTGAGATTCTATCATTTAAGCTTTTTTTGGTTTTGATTTAACTACTTCTTTATTTGTTTATATTATATATGCACATATCATAAGATATTCAGTTGTATTTTTTAAAAAATAAATACGTTTATGTTCAGTTAAAAATTAAATATTCTAATATCATTTATTCTAACATCAAAAGCTCTAATCAGTACTGTGAAGTTAAATGTATATAAAAGAATGGTATATTATGTTAATGACTTTCATACATAATATTTGAATTTTTAATTTATTAATATAACATCTGCGCTATAGATACGTTTAAACTAATCAAATAATAATTCTAGTAATTACATTTTTATTTAACGAATATGTTCATTAGGTACTATATAGGTTATTTTAAATGAAGTATGTTATTACTTAGAATGTTAAAAAATAAGCATAAAATTATATAAACATATACATAACAAATTCATATTAATCAAGCTGAATCTTAACTTGCAACGCACATAACTTGCTCGAATAAACTGGTATCGCATGGAATTCATCAGTGAACAGTAGCACCTTAATGTACAATACGAAGTCGCGTGTCAATATATGTATAAATAGAACCTACCTATTTCCCGCTCCCCTTTTTCCTAACAGATTTCACATAAAAAATATTTTTCCACATCTTCATATTATCTTTCCATGGCACACTTTGTATCACCACACTTCACTTATAACTAATCACTTAGTTCACAAGTAACACTTATCCAACGGTTAATAGCGCATGTTCTAAAGTTGATGGTTTTTGATAATTCCGATAGTATTTGAAAGAATTTTGACGATAAAGTCAAAAAGGGTCCCCATAAAGCGTTTGATGACCCTAAAAGTTGCTTTACAACTGAGTGTTGAATGCAAAACTCACAGTTTCTCTGCGCGAGCGCGGTCGGTATGCGGTGTGCTTGTATGCGTGTGTACACAGTAACACGCACACGGTTGTAGGCTGCACGGTTTTTGTCGATGTCCACGGGGCAAGTAACCTCAGTGGTAAAGCATTGTAACTACTTTAGCTTTCTGAGCTTTTCTAAAGTTTTTTTTTAATTAATTAAAATGTTATATTTTAGCATTTGTGACTTAGTATTCGGTAAAAATATATTAGTATCGTACAATTCAAGTTTTTATTAATTAAATATATTATTTTAGTAAATTAGGATTGGAAGTATGTATAATATTACTCTAAGTTAGTAATTAAAAAAATATTTAAAAAATATTTAATGTTACAATATTGTTACACGCAGGTATAGTTTTTCAGAAAGCTGCTGGTCGATGTCCCGCTAGGGAGACTCAAGCCTCAATGCTCTATCCTTGTCTAACCGCATTTGTGACATACATCTCACTGAGACAGATAGATTTTTCTCTACGTCGTATTAATTTGCAGAACTTGAAGTGGCTTTACTGAGGAATTATTAAAGATCAAAATTACGGTCGTGTAGGTAAAAACCTGCCCAATTCGAGAGGTTCTCAAAACTTGATGTTGTTTTATAGAAAAATATACATTTTTAGTGGTCGGGTAAAAGATGTTACCGTATCGTTCGTTATATAGAAATAGTAGGCTTTGCTTGTCGTGTAACGTGACTAATTCATTTGTGTCACTTGCCTTTTTTTATTAACAAAAAGTTTGTATATTTTTTTTAATCAAAATTTAGTTGTTTTTATGTTGCGATTGTGATGTGAATACGATAAACGATATATAGACTAATATTTTAAATAATTTAAAATGCTATCTATTACTTAATAGTTCATTATAGTACGCTTCTTTTATATATTTTATGAAAAAACATGCCTATAAAAACCAATAATATTCTTCTAGACTAATTATTTTGTAATACAATAAAAACGATAATTTAAGTGATGAGATTGAAGTAGTGTTGTAATGTAATAGTACATCTGACGAATATGAGGGTGTCCCACAGAAAGGTTATAATTTGTTAAACTGATGATTTAAACAAAAAACCGTGTAACTGATATACCTAACTGATGTAACCTTTATTTACTTTTAACGAGGCATATTTAAGATATATTTTGTTCCAGAGTTCTTGTTATGATTGTTAGTTTCTTTATTTGTTATTGAGAGATATTTATGACTTCAATTTGGTACATGATTTATTATACAGATTTTTATTTACTGGAGAGAGATGGTCTTGATATTTAACATTGATCGGGGGTTAACATAAGTTTCTTGAAACTTATATAAATTATACTAAAGAAGACCTAATTAAGTAGAAATTACCTATTATTAGTTTATTAATGATGGTATTTTCTAATTTAGTATAATACTAATATAATATTCTTTAAATATAACTGTTTTCTCCATACGTTTGTATGTTTCAAACCTCTTGACCTCACAGTAAAAACAATAATATATTGAATGTTTCTCACATTCATACATTAGTAGGCATATTTTCCACTACACTTGATTTTATTTACAAATAACATAATTTCTTGGTACGTACAAGCTACTTTCAATGAATAATAAAATTCTAAAGGGACATTCCAAAGTCAATCTATCTCTTTCCAATTGTTGGCAAAGGATAGCGTCAGAATGAGACAGAAGCCAAAGGAAGTACGCTCTTATCGTTCATTCCAAGAATAACTTTCCCATAGATTGTGATGTTGTATGGGTTATATCACAGATGAGAGATTATTAGAAATACTATAAATTTATAGAATTAAAAAAATATATTTTAAAATATAACAATTATATGCTAATTATAAAATATACGCCTCACACAGTATCACTGGTAAGGTCAGAAAAAGTCACTTCATTCCTTTCCTTTTTTACTTTTTCAGATGATACTAGTTTATAAAATACTCTTATATGTTTACATTAATTTTAAAAAAACGCCATGAAAATTAAATATATATTTTTAGGAAATCAAATTAAATTTATTTAGTTTAAAGAAAACTACAAAATAATAACTAAGATTAGTTCTCAATGATGCCATTTCTGATATAAATTTATTTATATGGGTAATACGATTGGAATGCAAAAAGTGTGTCTGGCTCATCTTTGCCTGTGGTATTGTAGTTATTTCTAAACAATCCTATTTTTAAACCGTCTTTTATATATTAGTCTTATATGAAGGCGACATGCTTATAATGAACTATTATGTCGATTTATTTCAGAGCATCTTTTATTATTTAAATGTGGGAATTAAATAAAAAGACAATATGAGTTTAACAATTGAAAGAATGTAGAGTTTTTATCAGTTATTCTTAATAAATAGTTTAACTTAAGTTTGTAGAGATTGTGTTCGTATTGAAAGCTCGTGCCCAGAAGTGGGACGTTAAAAGGGCTGAATTGTAGAGATAACAATACCCTATTCGCTTTATAAGCCCAAGAAACAGCATGAAGGTTACATATTGTATACATATTGATTATTACTAACTGGTATGCTAACAGTAACAAAACAAATTTTATTATCAACTAAAAATAATATACAAGACAACTTTTTCGTCATATCTTTTTTGAGTATTCATTCTCTATATTTAATAAAATATAGAGAAATATTATTTAATCTACTTTAATGATTGATAAATTTGAAAATTATAAATATATAATATATAAAATAAAGTATACTGCTATTACTATAAATCATACTAATGACCAAAGAGATTACTATTATGATTTTTCAATATTGCTTGATCCTATGAATTTTCTTTTAAAATTCTAAATATCTAGCCCAGTTTTGAACAATATTATTTAGCTACTAAAAACTTTTATATTGACGTACCTACTGTTAAATTAAAGCGCTTAATTAAGTGTGAATACATGTAAAGTCAAAATCACGGTTACTTTTAATTAACAAACACCGATAATTTGCTTTATAAATTATAAAATCGTTGCCTTCATTAATCTGATCAACAGTAATTATTTAAAATTTATCAGACACTTATCGCTAAGTTTAAAGTGGCGCAAATGGATACAAAAATTGCACCGAAAGCACATCCGGCTGCATTCATGTACGCCGTACATGCGTTTATTTACTGGTCACTTACAACGCTACGACATACCTACGATTATTCAAAAGATTAGACCCATATAAAATATTTGAAACATTATATATTCTTTAATAACATATACACAGACATTGTATTAAAATTAGCTTCGAAAAGTTCAATTAAAATTAATCAATGTTTTGTGAATGTATATAAATGGCGAGAACAATAAATAATAAAGAGTATTCCTAAAAAGCGCATTCAAATATCTTGCTTTCTAAACCCACATACATTTTTATTAATTTATTCTGTTTCTAAACAGAATAATATTGTTCAATTGTCATAAATAAACATATTTTCTAGAACAAATTATTCGTATCGTATGTTCTAAACAAAGTTGTGTCACAAACGTGACGTCACGGAGCCGGTGGATCAATCATTGGCCCAATTAAAACATTCTCCATCGTTTATTACATAGATGGTAATACAGCGAACTGTTTATTTAATGCGTTTAATTAAAACTATTTGTAACATTAACAACTAACCGTCATATTGCTATCTGCATATTATTAGTTATACCGGTTCGCGCGAGAGGTCACAAGTTCATTTCTCCTTATATTTATTTTTAATTGATTAATATTTAACATTAAACGCTTTATATATATGTACAGTTGGTCTTTATATTGAATAAGAGTACTCAATTATAAGTATATAATAAATTTTAAAAGTTAGAAATATTTATGTTTTATAGCATTCCAAAATTGTATATCATACTTTTCAAAACAATATTAGTTCGTTTCTTCACGCTTAAAAGACACTGTGGAATAACAATATATAGTATACCTACATAGGTAATTTTTTATCGACAGGCCTACCATAATATGAGCAGGGTCGGGGGTAAAACTAGTATACCTTAACATTTCATAAAGAATTTTTGGTTAAAAATCACCGACTCGGAAAACTACCACTGCATCGGACCTCAATTAAAAAAATACTTTAATTTGTTAAATAAAGCGAGAAACGGAAATCAGGTACTGTTTGAGTATTCCGTTTCGATATACCTTTAAGATAAGCTGAAGATAATGAAGAATTTATGTATAGAATTATTTATAACATTCGTGGTTTAATTAATTACAAAAAGAAAATAAGAAAAAAATGAATCATATAATTGAAATCTGATCGAGCTTAAGATTTTAAAAATTTACAAAATTTATAAAAGTTTAAATAATTAAATGTATAAGTTATTAGTTGTTTATTTGTGAGAATGAAAAAAACATTAATTAGTGTATATATTTAATCTATACATATAATAAAATTCTAACTGAGTCGAATCTGTATATTAAATATTTTTCGGAAAATCTTATTGAAATAATCATTATTATCGATACAGAGGCCGAATCAAAGAGAGAATTTTCGTCTGTCTGTCTGTCTGGGAACGCATCACGAGAAAACCGTTAGAAAATTTTAATTTATAATGGTTATATTCTTAAAAATATGCTTTTATAAATGTAATAATAATGTTTATTATTCTAGTCTAACACTAACGTAAGCAATATTATTACATACAACACAACTGAGTTCGTTGATGTCTTTTATATGGGGCGAATCGAAACAGTTTCTCATGCAATAATGGTAATGACATTATCAGGCCGGGCCTTACTGTGCTCAACTCCATAGATGCGCATATGCCATTATCTACTAGATATGGACGGACGCGTTCCAGATAATCTGATTCGCCATGGATACCAACAATATGTAGATTTATACGTAGTTGATCATGTTTTCGCAAAACCTTTGGCTTTGTGCAATATTGTAAAATTACGAGTTTATGGTATGTTATGCTAAAACTGGGTTTTATAATGGCGTTTTCTCGCGACTCCATCCGTAATTTTTAATCTAATAGAATTAATCGCTCTCGTAGGTTGTAGTGTGAGTTAAGATAGCCTATAATCTTCCTTAATAAGTAGGTTGTAAAAAAATTTAAATCGGACTAATAGATACAGAGATTAGCGCATTTAAACAAAGAACAAAAAAATTAACTGTTCAGCTTTATTTACGAGTATATATAAATAAAAAGAGTATAATATATAAATAAAAAGAGTATAATGGCATTATGTATATCACACTAATGTAATAAACGTGAACATAAGTATCATATATTAAAAGTATAGTTGCTTAATGTTGTTGCTTCTTCACACAGCAATTCACGGATATGAGTGAAATTCGAATTGGAAATAGCTGACTCATATTCTGAATAAAAATAAAGTGTAGGTACTTCTTTATTTCTTGGTCCCACCAAGAAATGGAATTCTAGTTTTAACAGTGTTATTGCTTACATGGAAAGTTCGTCGAAAAAAAGACCTATTACTTAAGCCCGGATTTAACCTAACTCTGTTTCGATTTAAATTCAATTTTTTAGAGTTGTTACTACTTGAAAAAATAATAAGCACACTCGTTCACAAACTTTCGAATTTATAATTATTTAACTAATATAATATTTATAGTGTATACAAATCTAGTCTTTATAATGTATTCAACCCTTTTTGACGTCCCCCTGCTGGACACGGGCCTCCCTTCAATATGAGGGGAATCAGGTCATAGTCCACCATGGTGGCCTAGTGCGGATTGGCGAACTTCACATGTCTTTCGAAAACTTGCTAGGGTTTTCTCAGACATGCAGGTTTCCTCAAGATGTTTTCCTTCACCGTAAGGCAAGTAGTTATCATGTTAGAAAGGATTCGCACATGAAAATATGAGAGGTGCGAGATCCGGGATTTGAACCCGCTTCACTCGGTTTCCCAAGCGAGTGAAGCGGGTTACCACTGGGCTACCACTGCCTAAATAGTCTTTATAATACGAAGCATTTATATTTTTTTAATTATTATTCATTCATTGTTAATACTAGAATATAAATACCAAAAACATACCAAACAACAGAAACAAACACACATTTGCATGATCCATGTAATATTCCTTAAGGCAATTCTTAATGCAGATAGATGCATTACCATTGTCTAATGATAAGCTTATATATCCATTATCTTGTTATGAGACGCTCTACTTAAATTAATTCTCCATGAATATGAGTATAATAGAATTTAAACTAGCTTCTGGCTTTGGCTTTGCTTATCATTTGATTTATATTAATTATTAAAGTATGTAATGATTAATATATGTATATATCTAATATATTTAAACGAGCAATTTTTGTATATTTATTTATTTATATATATCGGCGATCTCGGAAATGGCTCTAACGATTTCGCTGAAATTTGGTGAGGGTTTTTGGGGGCAAAAAATCGATCTAAATTAGTCTTATGTCTGGGAAAATGCGTGTTTTCGAGTTTTCATGCGGTTTCCATTCCACGCAAAACATGGTCGATAATTTCTTACACTCGGACATAAACATCGTGGTCAAGTGGCCAAGGCGTAAAATAGACAATCACATATGTACAGGTTCAAATACCAGTCGGGTACAAAGTTTTTACTTTTGTTTTTTTTTTATTTATTCAAGTTTTTAGTTTTTTATCTAAAAATACGATATAACTTACTACGTATGTACTAAATTATTAATATATATAATAAATAATAAAGTATAACTTTGTCTATGAAAAGGAATAACGTTAAAAGAAAAAAATAACGTTAAAGCCCGTGTGTTTCAGGGAAAAGTTATTCACTTAAAATAAACTTTTTTTTTTATAGTCTATGTTATTTAAAGCTATGTTCTCTTTTTTTGTTGTCTCCTTAAAGTGTTGATTTTCAGTTTTATAATATTTTAAAGTATGATCCATGTATTATTTAGCACATTCAATCATCCCCATGCTGGCTTTGGGCCTCTTTTTAGTGGCAGGATGATCAGACTATATTCCACGTTACTGGTTCTTGCCAAATTGGCGCACTTCATATACCATTTGAAAACTAATTAAATTATGTTCTCTTAAACAACAGAATTTTTCTTTACGATGATTTCCAACACCGTAAGGCATAAGCATAGGAAAATATCAGAAGTGGGACCCAAAGCGTGAACTTGCTCCACTCGGTTTCTGAGCTAGCGCACTTCAACTTATAATATTATGCGATATATATAAACAGCGTAAGAATTCCCAAAAAATTTATCATATCGCGCAGTCACAAAAAAATTGTGAACTTTCTAAAATTGTAATACATATTAATATTATTTTAGCAAGTTAACAAGTTTTAAATAACAAGAAATATGATAAAAAAACAGGTGCAACAAAAAAAAAGCTAGGCATGACGATGACTATTACTTGATTTATATTACAATTTTGCTTTAACTTTATTAATCCTTAATATAATGTTATATTGCTAGTTCTGATCATACACTATTTATTATAAATAGAAAAAAATGTCTTTTTTTATTCATAGGATAATCTCTTGATCGATTCTAAACATTGTCTTGCTAATTGTAAAAAGTACTTAAAAATGATGAAATATTAGATAAAAGATTATATTATTATCATCATACTAAATCACTAGAACAATGGTACGAGTGACGTGACATGACTCTCCCAATATCGGTTTTTGCTAACCTTTATTTACGTATAATCCCGTTACACTTAGCATTGTTTTTTATTGTACAATTCATGTTTCATTAAAATGACTTCATTTTAGTCCGGTAGATATTACAGTTAAAATAAAAATAAAATGTATTTATCTCTTATTATTTACATTATCCATCCTAATCAAGAGATCATTCAGAATCAAATACGTTGATTATTGTGAATTATTTATTAAGGAAATCTTCAATGATATTTAATAACACTAGTAACTACCTGTGATTTTGATTGCTTAACTACGCCACTCAACAAGACCAATGACCACCATCCCTTGTAAGACAAATTATACAACTCTACCGTATTTTGAAATCTTCTCGGTCAATTAAAATCTATCTGTGTTTTATTGAAATTGTTATCTGTGAAGAACAAAATTTTACAATCAATACAATACAATGGATTTTACGTTCAGTAATACTCAAGGAATCAAACAACTACTAACTAGTAAGCTTCACTTGACATTTAGTATTTGTTTTATATCAAACTAGCGACACACCCTCGCTTCGTTTCGGGTTCGTCCCTAGACAAAAAAAAATCTATTCCACGGGAACCGTATATTTTTCCGGGATAATATATAGCCTATAGCCTTCCTCAATTAACAGGCTATCTAATGCAAAAAGATTTTTTCAATCGGAGTAGTAGTTCCTGAGATTAGCGCATTCAACCAAACAAACAATTACACAAACAAACAAACAGACATACAAGCAAACAATTAAACACTTCAGCTTTATTATATTAGTATAGAATCATGAATAAAAAAGTTATGTCAATATAAAGAACCACCTACAGACAAACCCGAGCAAAGCGAGAGTGAATCGCTAGTACTTAATAAAATACAGTTAAAAATATCGAATGCGATTATATGTACGTATCAAAAAATGAATATATGTATAGTATATTTGGCTGTTCATATATGTATATGATACATATGTGAACAGCAAAATTTAATACAAGTAAATTACGTTGAACTATTGCTTATTGATACATGTAAATTATTATTGACATAACATTTTGTATGAAAAGTAAAAAGATAGCTTCGTGTAAATGAGGCTTTACATCTTTTTTATGCAACAACCTAATCGGTTACATCACAAGTAATCGGACACTCGCTATGAAGCAACGACTTATAAAATAGATGCCCATAGGCATCCCATAATTTACGATCTGTCTCATGGTGGATTGATTGCTTCAATAAACACAGCACCTTACAATTTTGTATGTATATGTTGAAATCAAAATTGTCCAGAACAATTCATCAACTGTGTTGATAATTGACAATATATTTTCATGTTATATGCTAACTACATAATGGGTACAATAAAATATATTTCCGTAGGTAAGTAAAATATTAAATAAAATTAAAAAATTAAAATAAGCAGTCATAGTCGATAGAAGTGAAAACTTATAACTTTGGAATAACTGTGGTTTATTTTTTTAATTAGAATATGATTAATTATAAAATTTGTAAATTGAAATTATTATTAGTCTGGTTTTTACATTCATTCACTCACTCATTAATAAATCCGCAAAAAAATCCGAAAAAATAATTTTGACTAACCTAACCCATACAAATAGATAAATAGCAGTATACTCTCAAAAGCCCGGTTACCCTAAGGAAGTACATGATACATATCGATAATAACAAGTGCAAGAAATAAATGAGAATTATATTATATTTCAACAAACTCCTACTAAATGATATACTTTAATTGGATTACCAATGGAAGTTTCTTAATGTTTTCTTCCGCCGTTCCCTGGATAATCAGACAAGCCCTTTATGGCAGGGGACCCTGGTTGGGCCATGAAAAAGGAAGAACATGACAGAGACCTTCAACCACAAATACGTTATCACGATAAACAACCATCGCCTGTACCTTGTAATTAACTGAACTGAACTAACTATAATTCGATATGAAAATTATTAGTGAATCGGACCTGCAAATATTATCTTTCATGCTAAAACTGAATTAAAGACTTTCGTGTTGGTTTTACAACTAATAAATACAAATATAATGTTATATTTATTAATTAAATGTCCAATATATTTAGAAGACAAACATCAAACACTTAATAAATTAATAAAAAAGATATGATATGTTATTATTAATCAACTCGATAATAATAAAATATATCGATTCAGTTAACAAGTTTCGAATAACTCGATATCAGATAACGATTAATTTAAGTGTATTTCAGATAGTAACTTATTCGGGTGCACTTATATATCAATAAAATCGATGACTACAGGAAGTATATATATATATATATATATATATATATATATATATATATATATATATATATATATATATATATACATATATATATAAAATTGAATTTAAATGAAATTAAATTAAATGCATATGGATGTATACACGGTACTTATACCAAAACAACATTTTTTTACAATTTTTGTCTGTCTGTTTGTTCTGGCTAATTTCCGAAACGGCTGGACCGATTTTGACGAGACTTTCACTGGCTGATAGCTGTTGTTATAAGGAGTAACTTAGGCTACTTTAATTTAAGAAAAAGAATCAGGGTTCCGCAAAAAAAACCCCATGAAATTGTGAACAAAAACCGCGTATGGTGTACGCACCCGAGCAAAGCGAGGGTAAATCGCTATATAATTTTTCATTTATTATACACTAGTGTTTGCTCGCGGCTCCGCTTGCGTTGTTTATTTAAGTGAAATATTTTTCAAAAACCAATGACTGTAACGTATTATGTACACAACATAGACCATAAACAAAAGTTATTAAAAATTTTGTCTGTCTGTTTATGTGTGCGCGTTTCACGCAAAAAACAATGAAAACATTAAAATACTAAGCCTAGATTTAATTTAGTATAATAATAAAACAACGATTAAGAGTTACATCGGTTATAACCAAACACAAAAGTTTGAACAAATAACAAATACTAATTATTAATGCGTGCCCACAGCGCCTTAGCCACTCACATAGTAAACAAAATATACATAATTAACAATAACCCTAACTAAACAGACAATACACGCGGGGACAAAAGTTTTATGATGTATTTATAAATTTTATATTGACTTAGATACTTTTTAGTTACATCTCCGCGCTTGTGCCCTTAAGCTGTTTTTCAATTATTATTTCATAAAATAAATTCAAATCTATACTAATATTATAAACAGACAGAGTTTGTTTGTTTGCTTGATCGCACTAAACTCAGGAACTACTAATCCGATTTGAAAAATTATTTTTCATTAGATAGCCCCTTTATCGAGAAATGCTATAGGCTGTATATCATATAATATATAGTCTATCTATTCCATACTAACTCTTAAAACATACTTAGAGGCGAACCTGAGCGAAGCCAGGGTGAGTCGCTAGTTTATAGAATAAATACAAAACAATACAATTGTGTAAATAAAATAAAAAAAGTAACATATGGATAATTTATTCTTTTCGGAAAAATATGTTTTTATTGACAAAGACGTTATCTTTGATTTTATCCAATAAGGCACATTTTACCAGAATATCAATAAATATTCACTAAAAAACCTTTGTTACAAACAACGCTAATATATTAACAATATGTGAAAATCACACAGTCTATAAAATATCGTAGGCTAAAGAAACGTGTTGAATTTAGCATGTTCTGGTTAAAGTATAACTACACTGCACTATAATTAGAATGCACCGATACGTAAGTAATAAATATGCTTGCTTCATTAGCTGGTTAAACATTTCAAAGATAATGACTAAATTTAAGCATAAGCATGAGAACCGGTCGCGCCTTTACGGGATGGGTATGACATGTCTAAAGTAAATGTAGAATTAACATAATTAAATCAATGATCGGAAATAATGGAAGAGTAATGTTACATTACAAAGTATACATCAGTTAATTGATTATTTTCTATACAGAGGCCGAATATATAGTTTTTAGAAGTTTTGTCTCTCTGTTACCGCATCACAGAAAAAACCACTGGAGGGATTTTGATAAAATTTGGTATGGTGATAGCTAGTTATCCGGGTTAACATATAGGATACTTTTACTAAGGGAAAATATCTCATCTCTGAGAAATCTATCCTAAACGTTAAAGCGTAAAGGACGAATCCAAGCGAAGTGAGGGTGAGTCGCTAGTATTTCTTAATTGCTTTGTCACTAAATAAGTACACCGGCTTTAAAATCACATAAAATGTTAATATTCTATCTTTAGGGTAAGATTTTTTCCCTATTTTTATTGGACCTTTTATCTTTCTAATAATAAAAAAGATTCATAAAAATCGGTTATCAATCAGCAAAAGTATATCTTACTAATATTATAAATGTGAAAGTTTAGATGGATGTTTGGATGTGTGGATATTTGTTACTCAATCACACCAATACAGCTGAACGAATCTGAATTTTGATACAAAGATAGATTATAGTCTGGAATAGCACAAAGGCTACTTTTTATCCCGGAAAAATGTACGGTTTCCGTGGGATAGATTTTAGAGACGAATATGGGCGAAGCGAGGGTGAGCCACTAGTGAAAACATATGCAGAAAAAACCTAAACACCCAAATTGTGTATATCATTATAAACGTCGATCAAAAACAGTGATATCTATATATACATAAAATGCTTTGTCCTGACTGACTGACTGATCGATCAACGCACAGCCTAAGCCGCTGGTCGTAGAAACGTGAAATTTGGAGGACGTATTCCTTATACAATGTAGGCATCCGCTAAGAAAGGATTTCTCGAAATTCATTCCCTAAGGGGGTAAAATAGGGGATAAAAGATTGTATGAAACTCTGTCATTCTTAACGCGAAATGCACGGAAAGTGGTATTTAGCTTTAAGATGAAAAGTAAGAAATATATGCGTAATATTTTTTTCGAAATTCATCCCTTAAAAGGGTAAAAGGGGGTGATAAAGTTTATATGGGCAAACAATTGTTTATGATCAAAATTACTTGAAACTTGGTATTAATGCTCTTTAATACAATTGAATAAATACGTATTTTAGCATTTTTTGAAATTCATCCTGTAAGGCTGTCAAATAGGGGATGAAAGTTTGTATGAAATTCTGTAATTGATGCACAGAAAATAGTATTTAACTATAAAATAAAAACTAAAACTATTTGTATTAAATATGTTTTTTTTTTTTCGAAACCCATCCCTTGAAAGGGTAAAAGGGGCTTATACTGTTTATATGAAGAAAAAAATTTTATGATCAGAATTACTTGAAACTTAGTAGTAATGCTCTTTAATACAATTAAACAAACATTTATACTAGATTTTTTTTAATTCAGGCTCTAAGTGGGTCAAACTGGGCCTTGAACTATGAGTTATTGAATATATTTAAACACAGTAACATGGCTCAAGTTCTCTATAAGTGCACACTTACTGTGTGTGATATAAAGTAGAGAACGGAAATTATTCTGAATTCAAAGAAAAATTATGTTTAACTTTTCGGCTGGCCACTATGGCAGACCTAGAGCGCGAGAGAGAGAACCTAGCTAGAGAGTATCCTGCTATCTATATCCTCCTTCTGAAGGTTAGTACATCTGTAATAAAAAAGTCGCCTAAGCTATGTAACGGGGTTAGACTGTGAGTAATTCATTAAACATTATAGTGGTCACTGTGTTTGCTAGATGTGCTCGGGGGGAATCAAAATTCCTACCTCGAATACCACTGATAACTTCTGACTATGCCTTTGAATTTAATCTATTGTAATTCCTTATTAAAGTTTGCTTTGTAATGACCAATAATATATACATATATCTCAGGGCCAGTCGTTAAAAGTAGCAGGTGTAGACTTAAGAGATGATAGCTTCTCACAGGGACATTTTAACAGAACTCAGACCTAGACAGAACATTTATCAGTGTAGTATATTTGTGGTTTGTTGTTTTAACGTAGACTAAGTTAAGTGAATCTAGAGTTTTACTCTAGACATAATATTAAAAATTGGATATGACAACATATAAATTCAATGGAATTTAAAACTGAGTAAATTTTTTATTCCACGCAAACGTAGTCACGGAATAAGCTACAGCAAAATTAGAATGACACTTTATATGTGTAAATTAAAAAAGAAGGAGAAGGAGGGAGACTGTAAGCTTCAGGTGTACATAGCACTGGGTCTTTAAAAATAACGTAGATGTTAGCCTGTTAGTATGTTAGTTAAAAAACCCATGTTAGCCGAGTTACATAATTATTGTAAAGTCGTAAACATTGTATGCGATTGTATCATTGTACTCTCTTCCTCTAACTTTGAAAAGATGGAGTAGAAAAATGTGCAAAAAACACAGGTAATGGAGCTTGCTAAATACTTAAAGTGTAAATTTATTTACAGAATATACGCTTAACATCTTTTAAGATACTGGATATTTTGAGTTACGATCGCTAAAATTAAATTTGTTTTCCATATATGTATCTTTAAGAAATAATAAAACTTACACGAACTTAATTTTACAAGTAACAAAGTATGTATTACGAAAATGTTTATTTTTTTCGTAGTTTGATCGCGGGCGAAGCCGCGGGTTCTGCTAGTAGTAGATATAGATAATGCTCTTATACTAGAGTGATTTATTTTTGTCTTTTTGTCGATAAATGTGCCACGATGATTATTTATAGTTAAGATCTATAGGAAAAAAATATTCGGTAAATTTTGAAAAAAAAAATCTTAGTCAAGAAAGATTTTTAATATCTCTTAAATATAAAATCGGCATTAATATAAAGGTGACTAACACTTCGCCGTTCGCGTGTGGGAACAATAAGTTTAAAAAGTCATCGTAATCTCTGTCTGACCCGGTCCTTTGTCTTATGCAACACGTTGCGTAACCGTCCAGTCTAGTACTGGGCACTTTTGTGACATACAGACATGACCATTAAAGCGCTTTTAAGTATTGATCCATACAACATATATAACTACTTGAGTTTACAGGATTTACAAGAAACCAACAACAAGTGCATGAATTATCGTCAGGATAATACATACTGTAAGTTAGTTTCAATTATATACGATAATTAGAAGTATGTTACAATCGACTTTCAATATTCGACAACATATTTACATGTAAGCCAGTTAATTATAGAAAAAACGTAACAAAAGATTACAAATTAGTAAAAAAATTATAATGATATATATTTTAACTCGTTACAATGTTATGTAACCAAATTTTATACGTTACAAGTTGGGAAGGAACATTTTGTTGATCACTAGCAATGTGCCTGGCTTCGCTCAGATTACATAATATAAATACTGTCAATATTACTGCATAGAGAAGGCGATGGAAGACGACATTATCTATTTTCAACTGTCTACATAACTAAAACGGCATAAAAGTAAAAAAAAATATTGCCTCATTAAAATAAATATAAAAAAAAATATTATAGGTATTTTATTTATCCGTTAAAAAAAATATTATTCCGAACAATATCCACGATAATTACTATTTTGTCAATTGAAAAAAATTTAGCCATTTTATAAACACGTGTGTCGCAAAGCTACAGCACAAGGCGGCATACAATAAGTTATTTATAATCCATCTAGATTAGTAGCATTGTTACGTGTCTAGCGTAAGTAACTGACCATCAGAATATAGAACCGTAAATAAACTGCATTTATTATATACATAGCTTATAATATTATTAATGAAGCTTGTATTAAGAAATCTGACCTGGTGTGTACCTAACATTCAATTTTTCCAGAATCACTTGATGTTTCCAAATACATACTCGACCCATAAACTATTTCTAAGTGCTAAGTTAATAAATTAATAAAAGAAAAACGTGAACAAACATGCTTGCATCTATAAAATTTTGTACATTTGTTCGGAAGCCCTAATAGATTATCTATCGTATGTCATATGTGAATATTTTGCAGTTACAATAATATTACATACATATGTACATACATACATACGTGTCGAATTGATAACCTCCTTTTTTTAAAGCCGGTTAATTAAAGTAAATAAATTTGTTATACCAAAATAATGAAAACATAACGGCAGTCAAAGCATAACATTCATACCTTTATCAAGACAACAAGCAAGCATTGTAGTTTAATTATCGCGTTAGAATCCTTACTGAGAAATATGACTGCCTAATTTGGAAATTTCGAGACATCACGCCAATTTAAACTAAAAAAAAACCAACAAGTAGTAAATTACACGTTCATGAGATAACGAGGCTTAATTTCTTTGTAATTATTCCGACAATTAGTAGTAAATTGCTTGTACGATGTGTGTGGTAGCGGCAGTATCCTTTTAAATGATATAATAAACCATCATTTTTTGCAGCATAGATTGCTCTCCACATACAGCCTCTTTTATATTAGCTTTAAAGAAAATTTACGATGAACAGTCAGCAACTTTGGAGTATTGCTACCAAAAACAGCTTAGGATAATTTTATGCAACACGTAGCGTAGGATTTTAACGTGAAAAATTGAGAGTTCCGTTTTTACAAATAATACATAGTCTCATTTAGTACTGAAGAATTTAATGATAAGAAATAAAATAGCAGGAAACGGTTGTTAAATATTGGATCAAGATGGAATGAATTATGCATCTGCACAGCATAGCATACATTTATCCACCATTCTATCATAGTTTGGCTAAGAACTGTCTGGTACCATTAAAAATTGTTATTAATAATGCCCTCCTGACCGATTTCAGCCAACGTATGCGATTTCATTGAGATCAGTAATCTGCGACTGAGATATTAACAACTAGATAGGTTCTCTCAGACATGCAGGTTTCCTCGAAGTTGTCCTTCACCGTGTTAGCATGTAGATATATAGAAAATTATGTACATAAATATATTAAGTTTGTGGAACCAAAGTTTAAGCGAACTTCACTTTGTCCTAAGCGAGCGCGTAACGAATGGGTTAGAACTGCCCTCATATTGTTCTACTTGTAAACAGTAAACTCTATACACTTTTCAAAGGAAATGCATTCCAGTGCGGGTGGAAACTTCTTAGCGAATTTAAATACTAATATCCTTACTAATATTTTATTAGTTAGTCATTTAATACATAATGGATCAGAAAATAAACATAAAAAAATGCATCAAACTAATAGGTTGTAATATAAACCGCAGGATATAATTAATTGGAAAAAGTAATTAGAGACCCTCTATATATATAAAGTACTTGTGAATAACTATTTAAACCCAGTATAGATTAGGCTTACAATGTTAAAGTAATATTTTGTACAAATTCGCTAATCAACAAAATATTGTGTTCCACAATAAAATCAAGAGTACGAAAATTTCTACGTCTTTTATTTTATTTCCACAATCCAATTACGAGGTGGATCGAGCATGGGCACGTAATATTTCACTCTTGTCAACTCCGAAGATTCGCCTTTATCGAAGCTTTAATGACTTGAAACAATGTCTTTTATGTTTTTGCTTTTAATAAGCTCATAGAAATCTATTTTAGAAAATTACTTAGATTGGATGAAATTACAAAACTAAGATCATGTTATAAAATATTTTTAGCGTTATTATAATTGTTATTATTTTTAGCAGCTGTATGTTAGTCTTCGAACACCTAACTTGATAAACACTAGATTATGTCGGTCATAATGGCCTATTTGGGACGCATACTAGAAATACTATTTGCACTTTACTGAGTAATATTCAGTCTGAAGAAAATGTGATAAAGATCCTTTACTTTACGATATTATAAAATAGTTTATGATATCATATGACGTAAACGCTACTTACGTATCAGATAACTTTAATGATCATCTAAAATGATGCTGTAGCAGTGTAGACAGTCGATAAATTGTTATACACCGTATAGCGGGTTGAATTAACATCGTTAGCTATATAAATTGATTTTTAATATCTTGAAATATCGATTGTTGTTGAATTTCTGAATGAAAACGATCGATAGAAGAAGAAAGAAGATTGTGTACAACTAAATTTTGGCAACAACCAAAATTAAAAACGTAGGAACCGCCTTTTTGGATTTAATAAAAAAACTACTAAATTAGAGTAGACTTTTAAAACAACAATGACATTATCATATGAATAATTATGTTTTTACAAAATGACTTAATTTTATAAAATTAAAAACACGCTTTTGACTCGTTAAAACAAATCAAATGAGCACAAAGTCAAATGTTTTGACTGACTTCCACTATCCACCTCCTCGCTCCTTTCAGTCAGGTTATCTGGAAGATATCAAAATAATTGTACCTATCTATTATTATAAAAGTTGGGCCGCTATTAGGGAATTTGTTAATAAAAATCGGTCAAGTGCGAGTCGAATTCGCACACGAAGATATCCGTACCATCGTACATGTAGTTTTCATTAATATGACTTTTACTCTATGTATGTAGTATATTAACTTCAATAATCGATTACGAACGTTAAAAAAAATGTTTCTTATATTTTTATTTTTATTATTTGTTGTTATAGCGGCAATAGAAATACATACTCTGTGAACATTCCAACTCTCTACCTATTACGGTTCATGAGATACAGCCCTCTGACAGACGGACGGATGGACGGACAACGGAGGCTTAGTAATAGGATTCCGTTGGCACCCTTCGGGTACGGAACCCTAATCAGAAACCACATGAATCGATTCACAATAGCTAAAATTGTAAGCGTATTATACGCAAAAAAAGTATTCAACGTACAATTAAATACCTCCTATCATACTTTTATATATAGGTATTTATTCTAGACAGAGAAAAAAAATTAAACAGTGCAAGAGTGTAAAATAAAATTATGTGTGAGGCATTCACATGCACATAATTTCATAGCCATACATACGATAGACCGAAAGATTATAACAAAATGTGACATACCAACCTTCCTGTATGTTCCCTGTGACAACTTTGATTGATGACTCTGCGATTCTCTTATTATATGTATCCTGATCAAATTAAATAAATAAGAACTTTAACGTCTAAATAATAAGGTCTAAATAAATATACATCTAAAAAAATGTACGGATGCTCCTTTTTTTACATTTCGGTTTCAATGTCGCTTGATTTCGATGAAGATAAAATTTATTTTGAACTCACTACAGATAATATATTGTTTAAAGTATAATAACTTGTAAGTACATGAGTATAAATATTATGTTGGTAGTGCATTATACATCATAATCGCCGCCCTTTATTTCTGTAGACTATATTTTACTAGACCAAAACATGGCATATATGTATAAAAAGATGCATCGCGTCGGACATTACGTGGGGTCTACATGAATATTTATGTCAGACGTAATTTACCTTTAAAAATATTGTACAATCTTTTTTATGGTTAGTAGGTACACTCAAGTGGTAGCTTCGGTGTAAAATATTTTGTAGTGCGGGAAATATATTGCTTCTAAACAACTCCGGCTGCAAGATAACACATGTACGCTAAACAAAATCTAAAACTAAAATCGTTCATAAAAAATAAAATATTTCTATAAAAAACTGTACATACTTTTGAGTTAAATTTATAGTATATTCTTTATTGCACTTATGAAACAAAATATTGTAATTGCAAATTAGAAGACAAAGGCAAAGGTGGACTTATCCCTAAAAGAGATTTCTTCCAGTCAACCCATGGATGTGAAAGATAGTGTTAAGTTGCAAAAGTTTATATAGAAAATAGAGAAGGATTTTTGTGTTAAATTTAACACTATGTAAATTTAGTAAGTAAGCCTTGAAAAATAATAAATAAACAATTACAATTATACATTATTCTCGGTTTTATGTCATGTATTTGCAAATAATATCTTCCTAATATTATTTCATAATATTAGAATTTTCCGAAAATTATACTTTACCAAATAAAATAAAAACATTGGAAACACTTAATAGTATAATAAATAATTTTAGGACTGTAATATAACACGAATATAATAAAACTTTAAGATCTTCCCTGTTTCTATCTTTTTATTCCATCAGGTTTACAGTTCTTAGTATTACAACCAATTCATGAATCATGACTGACCACGACAAAACGTCACTCGGCCCAACCAAAAGCGCGGGAAAAATATCATTGTGTCCATTTTTTTACATTCCTATAATTGGCCAATTAATATAAAGAAATATTTTGTAAAAAAAACTTAAATATTTAAAATAAATTTTAAAAAAATCTAAATATTGATATATAATCTATAGAGGTAAATAAAATTGGAGTGTCTGTTTGTAATATTAAAATAACCGCTTTTTACTAAATGCATATGGATGTTTTTGTGTGTATGTCTGTCTGTCTGTTTGTTTCTCTGTCTGTTTGTTAGGGCTAATCTCTGAAACGGCTGGACCGATTTTGACGGGATTTTCACTAGCAGATAGCAGATAGCAGATAGCTTATGTTATAAGGAGTAACTTAGGCTACTTTTATTTTAGAAAAAAATATGGTTCCAGGAAAAAAATTAAAACCAAATTAATTAATTAATTTTGTTTTGGGACGCAACCTAGGGACGCACCCGAGCGAAGCGAGGGTGAGTCGCTAGTAATAAAATAAAACCTTACAGCCCACAACTATAAATCCGCTGATAAATAATAAAATAGATGCCTACCATATAAAACAAAATGTTCTTGTACAATTATATGGATTTGAACTTAGACCAATATTGTCAAGTTTGTGGATGCCCAATCAAAAACTCAATATTATAATTTTGTCAATTTATTTCTACACGCGTCTCTTATTACGCTTAATATGAGGATAAGAAGTGAAAGCAACTTGATTTTTCAAATATCAAAGGAAAATACTGAATGATAAGCTAAGGACTGAATTATAAATTGCGTTAGAGGTAAATTGTCAGTGTATAAAATGAAACCTTTAATTTGTAGAAACCTTTTTAGTATCATCATAATATGACATTTTTTTTAGTAGTTAGAGTATAAAAATAGTCTTTTCTAAATTTAATAGAATCGGATGAGATAATACCTATTTCATTTATATTTATTTGCTGTTTTTTTAACGAGGGCCACAGTTTCTAACACTGGTTTATTTTCATTTATTATGTTCGCAATAAACGTCGAATACCAATAATTTAATTTTTTAACAAATTAATTTGGCAAAAGACAGTCTCTTATTTAAAAAAAAATAAATAAAAGCAGTCATGAGGACTGCCGACAGAAGGGAAAATTTAAAACTATAAACAAACAGTTCTTATTTTTGGATATTCAAGAGTTCTTATTTTTGGATATTCTATACAGATAAATAAAATTGGAGTGTCTGTTTGTAATATTAAAATAATCGCTTTTTATTAAATGCATATGGATGTATACACGGTACACATACCTAAACAACATTTTTTACAATTTTTGTCTGTCTGTCTGTCTGTCTGTCCGTCTGTCTGTCTCTCTGTCTGTTTGTTCCGGCTAATCTCCGAAACGGCTGAACCGATTTTGACGGGACTTTCACTGGTAGATAGCCGATGTTATAAGGAGTAACTTAGACTACTTTTATTTTAGAAAAAGAATCAGGGTTCCGCGAAAAAAAATTAAAACCATGAAATTGTGAACAAAATCCGCGTACGACGTACGCACCCGAGCGAAGGTTAATCGCTATATAATTTAAATGAATATTTTAGGAGTTTACTATTTATGTTTATATATCTTAGGAGTTTACTATTTATGTATAAACATAGCTAACCATGAAAACGTACGTAGGGACGAACGCGAGCGAAGCGAGCGTGAGTCGCTAGTATCAAATAAAAACGCGTGACTTCACATGCCAAGCAAGTTTACTGTAGCACAATGTAATATGTTATGATGTCTTCATTTTCGTAGAATTATATTATAATATCGTCCCAGTAGAGTCCAAAGTTATAGGTTCGCAATTTGGTCCTTTTCAAATACGAAGTCTGTAGCTTGAGAAAAATTATATAAGTTGTAAGTATCTTTTATGTAAAAAATCGGAAGTATGGAATAAATATTTTATTTCTAAATTAGATCGTGCAAAGAAACAGAGTTTATTAACCGACTTCAACAAAAGGAGGTCATCGAAACGACACGTACGTATGTAATATTAATGGAACTACAAAATAATATGACAATCTATTAGGGCTTTTAAACAAATATACAAAATTTTATAGGTGTATGTATGTATGTTTGTATGTGTGTGTGTCTACGTATTTATTCGAAACTAGTTATCGGATCGTGATCATTCTTTTTTTATTTGCTTACATTTATTTCAACTTAGGGAATAATAAAAATTTTGTCAAAAGCGGTTTAGTAGTTTTTATGATAGAGACGAAAATGTGTAATTAAAACTGAGATAGTTTTGTAATTACTACTTATAACAAAAACTATTTCAGTTTTTATTTAAAAATAAAAATTATGAAATAAAAAAGTAATTTAAAAAAATAATTAAACCCACTTCGAAAAAAAATCTAAAAAGTAAAAAAAATACTGAATGGGAGTTTTCCCTTACTATAGATACCTAAAATCAAGTCGGTGCCAGCCGAAAAATCTATTACATATGAATATATAATAGGTAAATATAACAATTATAGTTAAAATATTATACTATTGGTGATGTGTTTATACATATCGAAATAGATTTGCTTTGCTTTGCATCGGCTGGCATCGACTGCGAAAATATCTGATCATTTTTTTTTTTAATTTTTTTTTTTGAAATCGATTTTTTTCGTATAAATTAATTTATAGAAGCTTAAATCAATATTTTGTTATATAATTTCACGATGGAAGCAAAATTTAGAACCTTAGAATTAATAGGTAGCTACAATTAAGATCTTCCATTCTCTACACTACTACTTCAACTACATATGTCCCAAGCTAAACCGTAATCAGAGTATTTTAATAATCTAAAAAATGCACTTGATATAAACTATAGTAAATATAACTGTAATACATAGCTTAATTTAACGAACAAAAAAGTTTTACCGCTATTTAAATATATAACCACTTTACAACAATATTAATAAAAGTGTACTTTTACCTCAACTACTTTAGAATTCTTCTACACTTATTGAAAAATATGCTTAAATAATTTTATTTTATTTAAACACCACGCAAGTAACATCGCAGGGTATATTAAGTGCTATAAAATAACGCATGAGACGGCATCCCGCTGCGCATGCGCATTGTATGCCACAAATGTCGCTCCGATAGAGCAGTAAATATAGGACCGAGACAAACCAATTGAAATAAATATGTTATCATTTATTATTATTGCTTGTATTGTTAAAGTTCTGGATCTTGTTCGGCTCGAAGGACCAAAAATCAACTCGTAATTTTATTACAAAAGAATATTCTTATTTATATGTATATACATAATTATTTACTTTTGTCATAATTTTTATTTTACAACCTTTTTGCATTAAATTTTATTGGTCTGTTACTTTATGGAGAAATCATGTGCCAATTTCAAAAGAAAAAAAAAGCAAGAGTGTGAATAAATGTTTACATTATTTTACATGATTAAATTTCAAGACAAACAAGTTTTTTTAATACTCACTCACTCATTGGTAGGTGGATGAGAATTATTTATTAAACCACCAATAAAATACTTCTTCTGTGTATTTTATAATGTGTTTAGTTTAAACACATTATAACATACACAGAAAACAGAACAGAGTACCTCAATTATAGGTGATAAACGACAATCAAAAATAGTATATGTAAAGGCAAAACAAGATTTAAAATATTAATATTAAAAAAAGTACCTTAAAAATTCACAATGTTGAGGCGGCAGTTCAATAATTTGGTTTGAAGTATTAATTCAGTATATGATAAATCCGCGAAATAATCCGAAAAGATTCGCATAAATCTAAGAAAGTATTCAGCATATAATTATCTCATTTCAATTTCTTTCAAACCTATTAAGGTACAGAGTAATAATGATGTAACAAACACACACGCTCATCCAATTTCATAATATTAGCGTTGTATAAAAAATGAACGACAATTATTAATATTCAAAACATATTATTTTATAGAGATCTTATATATAAAAATTAAACACACATTACTATAACAAAGATCTTTAATGGAATCAACTAACTATTCTTATAAAATAAAACTATGCCTATAAGTTACTATTTAAAGTGGAAACCATCTTTGGGCACCGTCTAATCTTATTACTTCACCATTTAGCATAGGATTTTCTATTATACTTGTCACAAGATGTGCATATTCTTCTGGTTTACCCAACCGTGAGGGAAAGGGGGTCATGCGTTTGACAAATTCTAACATTTTTTCTGGTAAGTATGACACTAGGGGAGTGTTAAATGTACCTGTAAAAATAAATATTATATTTTAATACTAAAGATGAACTTTGAAACTTGCTGAAAGTTTTTGTATTTATTATACAAATGACTTTCTGGGGATATCAAGACAGGTAGCGTGTCCAGCCAAGTTCAAGCCGAAGGAACTGGCGACGCAGCACCGTGTGTATATTTACACGGACCATTTGGAGCCACTTTTCACCTCGTAATAACTCAAAATCTACTTAACATAAGCTCATAAAATTTGGTTCATTTATTAAATCCCATTAGAATAAACTAGAATCCCCAATTTCATAAATAAAGCTCAAACGGTTATTGAGATATTAACGTCTTAAAATCGGCATTTTTATCACTAACTGACTGACATAATATAGTAGTAAAACCTAACCCACCTCCAAGTGACCTAAAAAGTTGAAATTTGGTATCCAAATATACGGATAAACCGAAAACAGTAAATTTTTAAAAATTAAAAAAAAATATTCATTATTTTAACACCAACACCATAATAGCAATAGCTTATCACCTAGTGCCTTTTGAAATATAATAGCAATAGCAATCATAGTAATAGTTTCTCAGGTGAAAAGGTTCCATGATGATTAAATAACTTTTTCCTATTCCTAAAAGATTGAATTTACATGTCACTTTGGGATTATAAATCATAATATATCACATTATAAATAATAATAGTTTTTTTTCCAAAAAGTGATATCCCATAAAAAACATATATGTGAAAATAGGAGCCAAGTTCAATATTAAGAATAAGTGTGGTTGCCAACTTCACCGACAAAAGAATTAAAGATCTAAATGGATGCCAAGTTCTGTAGATAATTCCGAATTTTTTTCATAAGAACATACAACATTCTAAAATAAATTTAAAACACAATTTCTTGCTTTTTTCTGTTACAAAAGTGTTTGCTGTTTAAAAATAGAACTTCTTAAATTTGAACAGTTTAATAGTTTACACAGAATAGATAACTTAGGATAAGTTTAAGATTTGCCTCTCTATTCCTCTCGTGCGGAGCCTCTCTATTCCTGTCACTCTCTAAGTCCAATAGGATGGTACTTCGACACGATAATTAAGAGTTAAGGCGCAGGAACGACGGCTTTACGTGTTTTCTGAGGCACTGCACGGAGGTGAAATACCACCAACTTCCCAACTCCATGCTGTTACTGAGAATTTCTTGACAGAAATACTCTATAACTAATGTTTGGCCTAATCTGGAACTCAAACCTAGGACCTCCAGATCTACGGCCATACTAGCCACTAGATCACTGAGGCAGTTAAATATGACAAAAAACAACACTCCATCATACTAAAGTTGGTAATTACTTGCCAAACACTTGCTACTCAATATTCCTTATATTGAGAGAATGTTGAGCATAGGAATGAGGGAAGAGATCAGGGTGATAGGTCTCAAGCTCTCTGTCCTACAAGAAGCATTTAAGATTATGGATATAAATAGGAATTTGGTTACACAAATTTTTTAGTCTATTTAGCAATGATCGCAGCAAAGATAGATTGTTTAAAGCCAAAGATGATCATTATGGTATTAAAATTAGTAGTTTAGAAAAATAGTAAAAAAAGTGAACCCAGATAAATATATAAATTAAAAAACACAACTAACCTGGTGCTATAGTAACAACTCTTATTCCCTGAGAAGACAGATCTCTAGCTATAGGTAATGTCATTCCAATGATAGCTGCTGTAGATGCTGCATATCCCGCTTGACCTATATCACCTTCATAAGCTATTGTTGATGCGGTGTTAACTATAACTCCCCTTTGACCGTCCTCTGTGGGCTCATTTTTACCTATTAAGCCAGCTGCAAGTCTTATTACATTGAATGTGCCTATTGTATTAACCTGTAAAATATTATAGATTTCTTAAAATATAATATTACATAAGGCTACTCATTCATATTATAATTTTGTATAATAAACAAAATATTTATTTATAATATGTAAACAATAAATATATAACTTACATTAATACATTTTGTAAAATAATCAAGATCACATTCTTTATCCTTATGAAAATTATATATTTGATTTGATTGTGCATATCCTGCACAATTTACCAATGTGTCCAGACGACCAAATTTTGACTTAGCTGCATCTAAAGCTTTTCGAACATCTTCTTCTTTTGTTATCTAAAAATAAAAAGGTATTTTTTCATAAAAAGTAAACAATTAATATTGTGTACAACACAAAAATGTAATATTTATTAATATGTTGTTTTTTTTTTCGTAAAATGAATGTAATCTTTAGGTAGGTAGTAAATATTAAAGAAAAATTTTACCCACACAACCAACAGTAACATGAACATCTTCACCCAAAAGTTTCGCAACTTCTTGTGCTCTTGTTCCTTGAATATCTAAAATGACCACTTTTCCGCCATTCTGTACAAGCCTTTCCACTGTAGCCTTTCCAAGTCCTGAAGCTCCTCCGGTAACCAAACTCACGAGTCCCTTTGAGGTTAGATTTTTGTTTATAAATGTTATGCAGACATAATATACCATAATATCAAATAAAAATTATACCTTAAGCATTTTTGTGAATATATTTTCAGTACTTCCAATACAAAACACAATATACAATACACCAACGAATAAATATTTCAGTAAAAAAAATGCACCTCTCTTCCAACTTATGACATTGACGTTTAAGCAGTAAGCACCTTATCAGTTATCTATAGTCTTTTGATACTCGTACTGAATCATTGTTTATAATAATTGAATTAATTTGTTGAATAAGTTTACAAACTTTCTTTACACACTAATTAAAAATTCAAAAACTAAACCCTCAATTGATTTTATAATTTACATGTACTGTATAGTAGTAATACATTAATATATATTGAAAATATTTTTGCGAGTATAGGTTTCCGATTATCATTAAACAAAAAGTTTGTGGAAAAACAATGAAAATGGTGGTGAATTTTTCTTACATTTTCTAAAATGCTTATTTTCTAAAAACAATAATATGAATTGTAATTACTAAACTATTTTGATTAAAGCTGACTTACTATTGTGGTTCATTTTGAATGATAAATCTAAAACTTTTATAGGATAAAATAAAATAAGGAGTCGGCATTTTAGCATCTGATATATTTTAATAAAGTAAACCAAACTATTAACTAACGAATTTATCATGGCAAAAGTTGAACAACCACTATTTATTTTGCCCAAAAAACGTAATGGAAAGAAGCCCAATGCAATTGCCGGACATGTCGATCATATAATAACAGTTCAGGTAAGTCCGGATAATAATATTGTTTTGAATTGTACAAGATTATTTTATTTTAAATTTGCCCGCTTAGTTTTATGTACTTAAAAACACGATTAAAAAGAAATCGAATTTATAATATTTGATTCTGTTTTGTTTGTAGGGTGCTGGAGAGACTGATGTACCTACAAAGTATAAAAATGGACTTTCACCAGTTTCTGAACACGTTGTTAATGGCATTATACATTCAACAATGGAAGGGCTTAAATCTAACATGAAAATAAACTTGCCAATCATCAATGATGTAAATGATGAGGAAGTCAATGAAATAAATTTGCTATCAGATCTAAAACCTCAGAATTTACAGAAAAATGGGTACCAAGCTCTTTCTACTATAAGTAGTAGCCGAGAAATAATAGATTTATCTCCCATATATGAAAACTCTTCTGATGCGTGCTCCAGCCATGGAGATTTGAAAGAAATCAATGATAATGATTTACAACGTAGCTGCCGCATTTTAAATTCTGATAACTATGAAAGCTCATGTGCCACCCCAAACAGCTTATCTCAAACTCAATCGGAGAATAGCTTTGAAATGGGTCCTCTGACAGACAGCCTGAAAAATAGTGCTAAAAGACGCAAGCGTGTAAATATTGTACCAGGCATTGTGGAAGGAGACAATACTGATACTGAAATTACAGCTTTAAGAATTGAATCTGAAGGATCTATATCTCCGGAATGCTCACTATCTGAAAATAAAGATGGATATTTAACCATGACTGGAACAATAAAAAGAGGTAAAAAGAAAGGACAGAATGTAGATGTTAAACTGAATATTTCACGAGAGGAGTTGGAAATTATTGAAGCAGCCATTGTTGCCGAAGAATACAATAAAATGGATGTGTCCAAATGTTCTTTATACAATGGGCCACACATATTTTTACTCAGTTTGGTATCTATACCATTTGTTGCAGTTATATCAGCTATGTATTCTTTTTACATGGGTACAATGGCTTGGTATAACATATTTACTCATGTTACCGAAGACTTGAGCTGCATCAAAAAGATGTTGTTAGCTCCTATAGTAATACTGTCATATCCATTTTTGATAGCAATATTTACTATTGGCCTCGGTTTATATGCTGGGATAGCACAAGTCACTTTCAGTGGCGCTAACTGGTGGAAAGATGTATGTGATTTTGAAAAAGGCTTTTATGGCTGGCTCTGCAATACATTAGGTATGTCCGAGTGTAGCCCATATGAAGTAGTTGTCTTGATGGATGTAAAACAGTAAAAGGCACTTTTGAATTCATACTTATAATATATCATATAGTAGTCCTATTATTATAGAAAGAACATTGTAGAAAAATTCATTTAGTTTATCATATTTCATTATACCTTTTTATACTTTCAGTACAAATTCTTTAATAGTTACTACTACATCTAAATTCTATATGTCATTCATCTAAATGCTACATAAGCCATCAGTGCAAATGTAGCCTAACCCACTGACAACTACTTTGGAGAAAATGACTGTTAAATATTTTCATATATTTTAAAACTTATTGTTTTTCATTTAGCTAACTTGACTTCCAAAGGTTTTTTGTGTTTTTTGTTTATTTTCTTTTGAGCGAAATTTATTGTAGACATCTAATAACTATTTTTTAAAAAAAATGTGGGTTAGGCTTATCTAGCACTGATGGCTTGATACATTATAGTCTAAGATCCCAATCTATGTGGTGGACCCTCATTCTTTTTTTATACAAGTATATTTTTTAAACAATAAAACATATTAAGAACACGATCTGGGGGGCTGTCACCAAATATTTGCTCCAGGCTATTATAATTGTTTTCCTTTTAAAAGTACAAAAACAGTTTTCCTGTGACAACTTAGTATCCATCAAATGTAAAAGACTTGTTGAAGTAGTTATAGATAAACAACTCCAAACTAAAGGTTTTAATAAAAAATAGTGTGGAGCAAATTTTTGGTGACCACCCAGCTAAGCATAGCTGTGTTTGTTAATTGTTGTGTTTTATAGTTTAAAAAACATATTTCACCTGCAAAAACAATGAGGGGTCCACCACATAGATCAGGGTCATAGACTATAAGTACTTCTGAAAATATGATTAAATTTAAATAAAATATTATAATTTTACTCATATCTACTTTCTTTCTATAATAAAATTGCTACAAATTAACTAAGCAATATCAAAGGATGCAAATATAAGCATCGTGTATCATCACAAAATTTTATATTTAAGTGCAAGATATTATTTACTTATATTATTCCAGCTGCAATTTACACTGCCATCCTAATGTGTTAGTCCGAGAGCTGGTGAACATTTTAGGGTAGGTTCTTTAGGCACTACAGAAAATTTTGTTATTGTCCTTGAAGGCCTCAAGAACATTTTTTCATTTATTTAAAGAACCATTTTGCAACAGTCGGGTTAACATTTAGACCCAACTGATTGGTCTGATCGTTTGATTTTTTAATTCCTTAAATATCTAACTTAAGGATATCAAAATTTCAAAACGCCTCAAAAAAATTTTTTTAGTAAAGAAATTTCACTTAATAAATATTCAAGGGTTGCTAGGTTGCCGCTGTCAGCCATACCTCGACTATCTTATTTAGTGGTCCTTTAAAGACTGTTACAAAATTTTCTGTAGTCCCTCAAGAACCTACCCTAAAATGTTCACCAGCTCTCCTACCATATAAACAAAGATTTATCATAAAAAGCTTTATAAATTATTTACAATTATATTTTATCTACATTTCTAGTCAAAAAATTACCATGTAAAAGACATTTATTTTTATAATTTATTTCATTTTAAATATTGTAAGGTGTGAATGGTTTTTGAATCAAATGGGACAACAATGAGTATACATTGGGAACAAAATTGGAAAAGACAGGTTTTTTATAATATTTTGAACATTTTTAAACTGTAGGTATAAGTCATTTTTATCAAAAAAAAAAAACAATTACGGTCCTCTTTTGCTCAAATGCTTCCATTTTTGTACAAAATGTTTTATTTATATAGTTTCCTAGTCATAGTTATGTAATAATTTTGCCTCTCAAAGTCCATAGTTTAAGAAAGTATTTTATTCATAATATATGGTGTTGATGTTCAATTTTTCTTGTGAGCATTTATACTGAAAAATGCTTTAAATTTTATGTATTTGCTTGTCATTTAGCACAACATAGTTTGATAATGATAGTAATTTAAGAATGAATTAATTTAATTCCAAATAATTGTTTAATAATAATAATCATGTGTGTCTAAATATTGCAAAATCTATCTGTATAACTTTGTATTTCATACTATTGTAATAAAAATTTGGAGCCTTTTAACAGGAGTAGAATCAGCTAGATTTATAGTTATAAGACTAAATGTTGACATAATTAGCCAATTTATTACGAAATATATACAATAAAATAAACACTAAATGTATTGCTTAGGGAAATTTATTGGTTTTCATATCATGCTTATGCAATTTATAAGCTAAATCATATCTGCTATGATGCATTATATACTGCCATAACTATTATACATAATCATGTTTTATAGTATAAAGACTGATGTATTCTAGTCACTATTGTGTCCATTTTTATATAATAAATATTTTATAAAACAAATGGATTTTATTAAATATCTACAACAAAATATTAACATTCTAAACCTCTAGTTTCATATAGTTTATGAAATGTCCTTAGGTGGTGTCTTGATTTGATTTAGATTGGCTACTTTTTAATTCAGCATCTATCCTTTCCTTAGCTCGAACAATTTTTGATTGTAAATAGAAGGAACCACCTTTAGCTTTGTCATTTGATGTAAATAAATGTTCGTAACTTTGTTTAACTTTTTCCGGGTCTAATTTTTCAATATTGAGAATTTGCATAGCTTCTTCTAATGTTAATCCTGTTGAGGCATTCGCCGCAGCTCTTCTAGCGCCTTGTTGACCTCCACCAGCTCTTTTTGCAGCTTCTTGTGATGCAGCCAACTCTTGTTTCAAAGCTCTCGCGAATGCTCTCCCAACGACTTGAGCTCCTAGGACTATTATTTGAGCAATGTATTTCGCCATTCTTCATTAATTGTAGTAAACAATACTACGTCTCTTATCATTAGAAAAGCCAAAAAATATCGAAAATTTCTAGGTTATGTTATTGAATGTCAAGCAAAAAGTTTTTGCCATGGAATCTGATGTAAAGTAAATTTCAGTAATTAATTAAAATAGTGTACTTTTTGCATTATGAATATTTTTGAGTACGTATAAATGATAAAAGTTAATTTTTATCATTTTTTTTATCATTAAATTCGTTTTTATTCAATAATGACATTTAAAAATTGATCGAAACAGGTACTTAGAGTGCAAGTCTTAAATACATGTATTTACAAAAAAGACAAAACATAACTATTTTGAATTATGTAATTAATTACAATATATTATTATACGAATCGTAATTTGTTTTTATATAAATTATTTTTTCTTGACAAGTCTTTTATTTATTTATAACTTTTTATTGACAGGTATCATTATGAATGGTTTGTTTCATGTTTGACAATTTTGTGATGGCCACGCTTGACATAAAGTTGTGTTTTTCAGATTAGAAATTAGAATTAATTGTGATCACAGAGGAGAAGGACATTCATTTAAATATTCCGTCAGTTATTTGTAACTACCTGCAGTTGCTGGACAATTGTCGATCAGGACTTTGAGCTACCCAGAATTCGATTCTAGATCAAAATGACTTTGGGCACCTATAACAGGCATCAAGCTGAACGAAAAAAGTAAGGATAGTTCTTGGAATTAGCTCAATTGTTATTAAATATTTACATTTATTTTATTTTTATTAATTTTTCTTTACGTTTAATGCAGGCAGGCAGCGTTAGCGGCTGCATTTCCGCAAGGCATACGCTGTCAGAAATGCCTCGAATATGGCCACTGGAGCTACGAATGTAAGGGAAAACGCAAATTGCTTGTGCGCCCATCCCGATCACAAATACTAAAGAAAAACTTAAAAGCAAAGCAAGAAAATGATTGCAGGTAAGATTTATACATTATATATTGTGTAGTGTAGTAAGATTTATATTTTGGATACACTCTTGGCAAAAGATTTTACACAAGTTGCATTCTACCCTCTCTTGTTGCTTTTATTCAAAATTTGCTATTTTATAATAATATTCAATTCCTCGTGCCGCTTCTTCATCGAATAGACGTGTACACAGAAACAGTATTTATTTTGCATTTAAAGTAAAATATGTTCAAAGTAATATAAATCTTAAAACTTAATCATATGGTCGATTTCAAAAAGAACACTCTTAAATCTAAGATAAGACGCGTTCAACTTCTTCGCATCATACCTACGGTCATTAGTGTACATTGTACAGTATAGGCAAAATAATAAGATGCAGCGGTCACCTACAAACAAAGATGGAATATATTCTTCTCAACCGGAGTTGGCAAGTACTAGTAGAATTGATCAAAAATCCTTTGTTGCTGTCCGAAAACGCAAAGAACGCAGTGAATTTGAAGAATTAAGAGATGAGATACATTCACTGATAGAAACAATAAAATCAGGCCAAGAAACAAAATTTGAAAGTATTACTAAAAGCATTGAAGAATTAAAATTGCAAAATAATGTACTTAAGGGTCAAAATGAAAAAATTATATGTTCCAATGACAACATAGAAAAAAAATTAGTGCTAACAACAGAACTTTATAATGAATTAAAAAAGTCTATGGAGCTTCTTCAAGATGATCATCAGAAAGCTATCAAGAAAATTACTGCTTTAGAAGAACAATTAGAAGAAATACAACGCAATCAACGTAGTTCCTTTATTGAAATTAGTACCCCAGTAAAAGAAAATGAAAATATTTTAGATATGGTGACAAAACTTCACGACGTAATTGGGATAAAATCAGTAGAAGCTACCATTAAACAATGCTTTAGACTAAAAAAAGGAAATAAAAAACCAATTTTAGTTGAATACCAAAACGAACAAATAAGAAATAAAGTACTAAACCATGTTAAAAAATACAATACGCAAAATTCCACCAAAATAAATAAAGAAATTCTCGGTGACCCGGATAATAAAGATCGTGTCTACATTAATGAATTTTTAACTCCCCATGCTAGAAAACTTCTCTTCCATGCTCGCCAGCTGCAAAAATTATACGGTTTCAAATTTAACTGGATATCAAGAGGGAAAATATACATAAGGGAAAAAGAAGGTGATCCAGCTATTCTTATTAAGTCCATAGAACAAATCGAAGATATTAAATCTACATTTGAAAATAACATGTGACTAGTACGTAAGTCTAATGTTATATATAGTTTTAGTTTTTATTTTTGTTTTCAATTATTTTTTATTTTTATATTAGATAGTTTGATTTGTACTATTTACATCACTCAACACACTTACATAATACATACACAAACACACTTACACTCTATTCACCAAATTTCACAATTTTATATGCATATCACATCACTAATATTTAATAAAAATGCTTCTAAAATAATATCCTTAAGCCTGTTCCATATAAAATGTCATCACTACAGAACATCTTACATTAACATATATTATGGTTTTAAGTATGGTTAATATCGAAAAATTGCATGCTGATATTGATAATAATATCAATATTGGCACATCAGTAGTGATTGACGATGCGGAACAGTGTAAAAGGATATTAAAAAACTCTAGTAGTGATTTACGCATATTAACACAAAACATACGAAGTATTAACAGAAACTTTGATGAGCTTATGGTTCTTCTTGAAAGATTAGCTATTGAACAAGATGTTATAATATTGACAGAGTGTTGGCTATCCAAAGTCAATATTTTACCTACAATGAAAAATTATCATCAATTTTACACAAAACAAAATCTTAATAAAAATGATGGAGTTGTGATGTACATAAAAAAATCACTCAATGTAAAAGTAACTGAACCGGTAGATACTAAAGAACTAACATGCTTGGTTGCATCTTTTGATGACATTGTTATAATTGGTGCTTATAGACCTCCTGAATTTACTAAATTGGATAACTTTACGCAATCCCTAGAAAAAATATTTAGGGATTTTGATCAAAGTAATATTATTTTAATGGGAGACTTAAACATCGATATTAAGGATGGATATGATTCTACTAAGGGTGATAATTATTTGGATCTTGCAGCTATGTATGGTTTAAGAGCAACACACAATTTTCTAACCACCGATAAAAGCTGTTTAGACCATTGTTTGGCTAAAACCAAACTTCCTATTACTACAGTAGTATGTCAGTCAACCTTAACAGATCATGCTTGCGTTATCGTCTCTTTGTCGCAAGAATCTATAAAACAACATTCAAAAATAAGATATAATAAAAAGATAGATTACGATTCCGTTATAAGATATTTAAAAAATATTAAATGGCAAGAAATACTTCATAATAAGGATGCTAACGACGCTACTAATATATTCCTAGAAATAGTTATGAATACTCTCAATTTATATAGTACAAATTTTAAATTATCAAGTAGGAAAAGGAACATTAAGCCTTGGATCACCCCCGGCTTAATCCGATGCATCAAGCATAGGGACAGACTTCATAGCAAGTTACGCAAAGATCCACATAATGTTATTCTCAAAATTAGCTATATTAGATATCGCAACACATGTCGTAAAGTCTTAAATAATATGAAGCAGGTATACTACAGAAATAAATTAATACGAAATAAATTTATGCCGAAAATTCAATGGAATTGTGTTAAAGAAATATGTAACCTAAATCAAAGACGAACATACTCCATCAGAAATTCTTGCCATAAAGAGTAATCCAAAAGAATCACTTAATTATGCTAATCATTATTTTGCTAATACTGGTGCACATTTGGCAAATAATATTATGAGAAGAACCCACATGACTGAGGACAAACTTATAATTAAACAAGCAAGTAAAGTCAATCATTGTAATTCATTTTTCCTTACACCAACAAATAAGCAGGAAATCATTAGAACTATCAAGTCACTTAAAAATACTAACTCATGTGGTTGGGATGGCATCACCTCCTTGTTCCTTAAACAGTCCGCCGATGTTTTGGCTGAGCCGATTGTGACTATCTGTAATATTTGCTTCGAAGAAGGCATATTTCCAACAGCACTTAAAAAAGCAATTATCATACCAATATTTAAATCAGGGAATAGGAATGATATCTGTAATTATAGGCCTATATCATTATTACCAGTACTTTCTAAGATTATAGAAAAGATTATTAATAACCGCTTAAAATTATATTTTGAACAGAACAATATTTTAGGTAGCAATCAATACGGATTTAGGAATAATTTATCTACAATAGATGCCATGAAAAATCTAACATCTCTTATAGTGAACAATTTAGATAGTCGTTCCAAATGCTTGGGTTTGTTTCTAGACTTGAAGAAAGCTTTCGATACTGTCTCGATTCCATTACTGTTGAATAAACTTGAAAGAATAGGAATACGTGGTTTGCCACATCAATTATTAACTAGCTATATGACTGGCCGAAAACAAACTTTTAGAATAGAAAACGCTGAAAGTGATGAGTCAGATATCAAATATGGTGTACCCCAAGGAAGTATTCTGGGTCCTACACTATTCTTAGTTTATATAAATGACCTATGCTTGCTTTCACTAAGAAATAGTAAACTGATATCTTTCGCAGATGACACAGTATTAATATGTAATGGTCGCTCATGGGATGAAGTTAGCAAAAATGCGAATGATGATTTTAGATTGGTTACTGGATGGTTGGATGAGAATTTGCTATCCCTAAATATATCTAAAACTAAATATGTAACTTTTAGTATAAGATCAAATCAACAACCAAAATTAGATGTAATAAACTTGAAAGCACATTATTGTGATCCGTATATTTTTACTTCGAAATGCAATTGCGAAACATTAACTAGAACTAATAATATTAAATACTTGGGTGTGATATTTGATCAGCATCTTTCTTGGAAGGATCACATTGTAGTTTTAAATAGCCGACTTAGAAGATTAATCCATATCTTTAGAACTTTACGGTACATTTGTGACGTAAATCTCCTGAGCTCAATTTATTATGCTCTGTGCCAGTCTATATTATCATATGGAATAGCTGTATGGGGAGGAATAAGTAAAACTTCACTAATGAGATTAGAAAGGGCTCAACGAGCAATTCTAAAAGTAATGTACTTCAAGGATTTTAAATATCCGACGTATTTACTCTATAAAGAACTACCAATGCTAACTGTACGGCAACTATATATATTGGAAATACTTAGGCATCAACATAAAAAACCAATTGACACAAGTAACCAAAAGAGAAGACAAGACTTAGTTTATGATTTACCAAGTACTAAAACGGCTTTCGCGCACCACTTTTATCAATTTCTGGGTCCATTTTTGTATAATAAAATATCTAAAAACATCTCATTGAAAAATTTTAATAATCATATATTTAAGAAAACTGTAAAAAAATATCTTAAAACATTGGCATATGATGATACTGAAAACTTAATGAAATTGGCATAAAACATTCTAATATTAAATCACATGTACATAACTTCTTTTGCTCAACAATAATAATAATTAAAAAAAAAAAAAGAAAGAAAAGCATAACATCAATAACAATGTTAATACGAAATTTCACACTTCAAACACACATATACATTCATTTACATATATTTACATACTCTTGCACACATGCACATGCTTATATACACATTATACATATACACATATACTTATTTATATACACTTATACATGCATACATATACATACATACATATAAATAATATAATATGTATATTATATTTTATTATTTAATATTTAAAAGTAACAGAAATATGTAAAATATACAAAAGAAGAAAAAAAAAAAAAAAGTTAAAATTTTTCTATGTAACAAATAGATGCTGCATCCTAATGTTTTGCTTACACTACAAGCGAGGGAGCGAGTTTACGCGAGGAATACTGTCCTACCGTCATACAGTTTAACTAGTACGGAGGGCAGCGTTTCATCGTATTTTGCTAGCTTAGCCTTAGTATTAGAGTTCATTTTGCATTATATAAAATGATATAGCTTGCTAAATATACCTTACTTAAAATTGTAACATTACAAATTAAGTAATCTAAGCTGTTCATGTATTGAAATAAATAAATAAATAAATAAATAAAAAAAATAAAAATTATTTAAAAATAAAATAGGCAAAAAAAATATCATATCTGTCTTTATACAATTTATTAGTAGTGAATAATAATAATTATAAAGATTGTTTAGCATCAATTTACAGTACATATTGAATTTTAGTACTTAGTATAATATTTGAATTGAGGGTAGATTGAAAATAATTGAAATTTATAACTGATAATAATAATTTTATCAACTATAATATAATTAAAAATTATATTTTAATTTTATTGATACTGTATTTCTTATTCCAATTTATTTGTTATAATAGCAATGGCCAATGCAAGATACCGAATAAAAAGAAACGCGAATCAAGCAGCTCTGAATCAGGGAGTAGTTCTTCGGAGAGTTCATCAGATTCATCATCTGGGAGTTCCAGTTCTTCAAGTGACAGCAGCAGTGACTCAGAGAGCGACAGCAGCAGCGATAGCAGCAGCGGGTCCGAGTCATGTAGCGACTGTTAAATAACCAGGTTACTTTTATTAATTTATTCCTATTTGAGAGTATTTTAATTAATATAATATATCTTACCTTTAATGTTAAAAATCCTATAATTGTAATGGCTTGAAGCCGTAAAGTGAATTGATTTTATTTTAAATATATGTGTATTAATGTTTTGATAATTATTCCCTTTTGTTTTATTATTAATTTGTGTTTAAGACTTTATTCTGGATTCTATATCTTTTATTTTTATAGCTACGATAAAAAATAATATACTAAACTAAATGTGTGTAATTAGAATGTCTTGATTCCTTTCTGAACTTCTAGTTGAGAGTTACTCTAATAACCTAAATATTTCTATTTTTATTGATCTAGCCTAATAGTCACAGCTCCTCGATGTCGTAGGTGTTACATTATATATCACATAAATGTCTATAAAATAATATTCTTAAAGTGATTGTTGTAACTTAAATGTCTGTTGTAGGAACTTTCATTATCCTTTTCTATATCTGATATCTATCTTTCCGTACTTTGTTAGAAAACTACAAATAATTAAGATTTTCACCAGTAACTTAAGATGCTGGTCATTAAAACTTAGAATAAGCAATTATTTCTGAATACTGGTTTTAAATTGAAAGTCTATGGTTATTTTAGTGTTACCTTACAGCTAATAATTGAGACTTTAGTTTTGTGACTTAGTTTATGTTAATTATATTAGGCATGTAAAAATTGTTGTAAGTTAATTATATTTATTGTTTAACAATAAATAAGATTATTTGTATGAAAATAAAGATTCTTTTATATTTTGTGTGATTATCCTAGTTTAATGGTTTTAATGACATAATTTTAGACGAGTATACTTTTAAAAGCTGTAAAAACATGCTAATATTGTAGTTTTAAAAATATAACTATTGTAGTAGATGGTGTATTTCTCTATTTTACTATTTATATTTAAGACTGTATGTAAAATGTTTCTGAAGTTAAATTGTTTTTATTTATTTAGAAAAATATGGAATTCGAAATAAAATGAATTAAACAATTTGGATAAGTCATTATATTCTTTTATTTCACAATTTAATTAACAGTAAAAAGGAGTCTAAGAGCTGCAACATACAATGGAGAGTACATGGATAAAGCAATGCGAATGTTTAAATAATACATTAATCAGATTTTATACATAATTGTGTTTTATTAAAAATAATTTCAGAAAGTATTTGCATTTAATTTTGTTCTTGTAATTACAGAGAACTAGAACTTACGATATAAACAGTTTTACAATAATGTCCATCTGCCCGATTTGTTGACGTTTAAATTCTGCTCCACTCTCTTGGGTAGTAGCATGTTGATATATAGCCTATAACCTTTCTCAATAAACAAGGCTATCTAATGCAAAAAAAAATTTCTAATTGGATTAATAGTTCCAGAGATTAACGCATTCAAACAAACAAAGTGTCTCTTTATAACAGTAATATAGATTATATTTTATGTAAGAAAATAATTGTTCATCAGTTCTATTATTATAATTTTTTTATGTCAACATTATTAGTAACTGGTGAGCTTGGTTTTGATGAACTCTGAGAAGTATATACAAAGGAATTACTCTTACATATTATTTTATTTATATTTTATTAATACAGTAGAGATTTCTAGTTTAAAAAAATACATTGGGAACATTTGATTTAAAATCTATATCTGAAACTGGCTCTTAGACTTGTAATTAGAACCAGCAAAAGGGTACATTAAACTTATAAAAAAAAGTTTGTACTTATTCTAAGGCACATAATTCAATTATTATAAAAATTGTGTGGCAATTGGTGGGTATAACTATAGTAAAAATTACATAAACATCACAAAATATAAGAAATCTTTTGAATTCAAAGTGAAAAATACGTAAGGGGTTGTCCATTAATCACGTGATGTTTTTAGCAACTTTTTAACTCCTTCCTCCCCCCTGGTGATATGTGGTGAGGTTTTAGACTAACCTCCCTTTCCACCCCTATCCAAAATCACGTATATTTTTTTGGTGCAAAGTATTTTAAAAAATTTCAAAATATTTAATCAGAACTCTAAATACATGACAATGTGATAAAAATATCCAGACAGACATTAAGGTTGCAGTATCTGAAGCAAATACCTCTCTCGCACATGCTCGCTATATCACTGTGGAGAATGCAGGTATGGAATAAAGCTTTCAGCACTGCTACAGCACTCATCGGGCTCGACGTACTCTGCTACGACGTCATGGGCGTTGACAACCATATTACTGCATTCTTCTGTGAGAACTTCTCCAGCCTTATGAGTTCAACGAAAGTACGACAAACGACAAAGTTCAACGAAGAAATAAATACACGTAATATCTCACTACACCCCACTCCCCCCTTGTGATGTTTCGTAATTTTTTCCGAACCCCCCTGCCCCTCCTTTCAAGCCTCACGTGATTAATGGACGATCCCTAATATGTAAGAAAGATTGCATAACAATGTTCTATTGAAATAATCTTTCATTAAAAAAAAACAAGTATCAGTGATGTTAAATTCAACATTTTTAATTTCTATAACAGTACAAGTGAAAACTTCTTTAGCCGCGTTGAGCGATTTTAGTAGGTGCAAAAGTTATGGGTTCGCGACACCGACATGCTACTGTCGGCAGTCCCCATGACTACCTATTTTTGAAGTTATACTTCTTTTGGCACGTTTGGAAAAAAATATGAGAGGAAAATGTTTACGATGCACACGCACACCGACAGCCAAAAAGCGACATGATGAAGTTAGGTAATAACTGTCTCTCCGGTTCCTATGAAAACTCACAAGTATATTCAAAGTAGTTTCTCAAATATTCATAAATCTATAACAAGTATTTTTATTATCATACGTGGAGATTTAAAAAAATTATATTTATTTTTATTAATTTATCATTCCTTTTACAAACAAAGAGTTGTGACATACAGGATGAAATCTTTAACAATTTTGTCCTATTACGCCAAAGTAGTATAACTTACGTGCATACATAAGTACACACACGTTTTTTTTTTAAATCCATTAACATTCAGGAAAATCTATAAGATTTCGTATGTAACAGAACATACATATGTGGTACAATATTTTACTTTTTTTTACTTATATTTGACTGAGACCTAACATATAAAACTTAACACAAAACTTATTTTAGAGAACAATCACAAAAAAAAAACACTTTAAAGCCTTAGGAAGAGCTGGGCACATCAAGCAATGTATGTACAATTACTTTTCGCTTCTGATCGTAGCTGAAGTTATTCATTTTGAATATTCTACTCTCATAGAATGGTTTTAGATCACTAATGTTGATTTGTCGGGCTCTTTCTATTAAATCTCGTTCAGATATTTCAATGGTTGACTGAGAATGGTTGTGAAGTCCCCGCATGTAGGCGAGTTGATCCATTGTAAGCTGGCGTAAAATATAGTATAGCAGCTCGCTGTGATCTTTTTTGTAGGACAGGTACTTCTGGAAGGTCTGTAATAGAAATAATTTTGTTAATAGTAATGGGTTGTTATTTTAACAAGCTCTTATTAGCTCTCTTGTTAAAACCATAATTAAAAGCAGGGCACGGAAACCCGTTCAATTATGGAACCATTTTTTTCAGTTACATCTTCAACTGGTCAAGACCCGGGAAACGGTTTTTGACGAATTTAAATTAGGATCGAAATTAACTGATTAAAATGATTTTTTATGCGTTTACATTTGAGGAATCTTTGCTAATAGTGAATTGCTTCGAAGGATACATAATATACGTTTCATACTTATGAATAAAATAAACGGTTCATTTCGGTATCAAAACCTAAGTCTAATCTCTCTAAGAATAACCGTTAACCATTATTATTTCGGTTTACTAAACCGTACTTTTATTAACCGGTTAATGAACGAGCGATGAATTAATCATTACATTCCGAAATTACTTTAAAAAAAACGGTTCCAAGCCCTGATTACAAGTAGGTATTTTACTTCAAAAATTTGATTAATTATAAGAATAATAAAAGAGTTAATCTGTCTCACCTGTCTCATAGCTCGCATCACGCTGTATTTCTGTGTGTCAACGAAGCTCTCTAACATGGTACGTATCGCCAAGTTGACGTCTTCCTCGTTCACTTGCGCTCGCAAATGTATACGTGCGTGCGCTTCACTCATACGGATCACTGTTGACAATTTATTTTATTTAATTAGCAGCCAATATCTCTTCAGGTACATATTACGATTAATTCAGCGATTTGTTTATGTGAAACTAACGACTCACACGCAACACACGCGATATTAGATGATCCCTTGCTCTGTGAAAAACAAAAACAAAACTATCCCACAGGAACCATACATTTTTCCAGAATAAAAAGTAACCTATGTGCTATTCCAGATTATAATCTATCTCTGTGCCAAATTTCATCCAGATCCGTCGTTCAGCCGTTCTGGGGTGATTGAGTAACATTCATCCAAACTTACGCATTTATAATATTAATGGTATGAATAAAACATTCAAATTTTAAAAGACTACCATTGTTTTTAAAACTAAACAAAATTAAGATAACACTATTGTATGATTCTTAAGTGATCTTAGAATTATAAGACCAACCTTAAAAGGTGACCTTAAACCCATAAATAACCTTAATTTTTTTACTTTACATATTTTTTTATTTTATAAATTAACAATATTATCCATTGTTTTCAACAGGGAACCCATTATATCTTAAAAACCCAATATATAGATCTGTCCCTGTAAAAAAGCCTCATGAATAATAAACTAAATAATACTCACCAGATTCAATGTGCCTAACAGTGATAGGCAAGCTGCCAGTAGCTAGAGATTCTTGACGCAATTGACTGTACATTTTCGCCACTTTATCTTGATCCATGTTCTACAACAAAAATGTATAAACATTGCACCTTTTTCATATATTTTTAGTGGGTTTTTATCCGAGATAAGTAGACAAGATACTATATAAGTAGTAGGCATGCATTATTTTATTCTTGAATTTTCGTAGAACTTCCTTAAATTTCGTATTGGGAGATCCATGCCCAGCTTGTGGGACGTTAAAATATGCTGGATACAATATTATATAAACAATTAAGAAAATGAGAAGATAAAAATGTAATATAGTTTCCAACCTGTAATTTAGGATGAACATTTTCCCTGGCATACACAATGTACTTCTTTAAGAGATCTTGTGGCAGAATGAAGTCGTTGTCCGGAGTGCTGTCCTCCAGTGCAGTGCCGCGTTGTGTTGGGTGATGTCTTATGTGAGAGCTAACTACAAACCTGGTAAACAGAAAAAGTAATGATAAAATAACACAGACAAAAATACACAAATTTTAATTATGGAGTTGATAAATTCTATTATATTTTTTTTGGTAATTATTTAGTCTAGCAGACTCAACAGACAGACAGAACCTCACGTTCTCAATGAACTTTTTTATGATTGATATGATGATTATATTTCCTAATATTCAGCATAATACTTCCCATATTTTTCCTTAAAATCCTCAATTGAACGACTACATATTTATTAAAAAAATAAATCGTTAATTAAAATCATCTTTTTTCAAAGTCTCTTGTCAATAAAAAGTATTTTATTTTTATTTAAATAAACTTGTTATGTTACACATCTATACTTGATGAATAAGGCTAAAACTATTTTCTTACCAGTTGAATATAAATGCAAAAAAGTTTTACCAAAGTTTTATTCAAATAGACTTTTACAATCACTATTGAATCATCATTTTACATTTTAAATTTAATTTGTCAGTATATGTAAGTCCATACGGAGTCTACCACCGAAACTAAACAACTTACTTAGCTATTAATAATAAATAAATAATAATAAATAATAAATAAATACGTTGGGACATTAACACACAGCACCATCTAGTTCCATGGTAAGCTACGAGGCTTGTGTTATGGATACCAGATAGTTGATACACTACACATATATAACTGTAAATATATACGTATTATAAATATAAACACCCATGACTGGAGAACAGACATTCGTGCTCATCACACAAATGAACGCTCCCAGCGGAATTCGAACCCGCGACCGCTGGCACAGCAAATAGGGCCACTACAAACTGAGCCAAACGTGTCGTCAATATGTACATATGTTCTAAGTATTATTAATGAACAACATTTAATTTTTAATTATATAGAGTTTTAGCTTTGGAATGTTACACTTCCAAACTCAATGAATATGGCTAAAACTATTTTCTTACCAGTATAAAAGCAAAAAAGTTTTACCAACTTAAAACGAATACCACTCACTTGGCTAAATGAGCGTCTTGCATGGGGTCGGCCTCGTCCCGCACCACACACAGCACGTCGAAACGCGACAGGATAGGTTCAGACAAGTTCACGTTCTCCGAGAACGTTAGCGACGCGTCGTATCTACCACCTATTGGGTTAGCCGCTGCTATTATTGAGCATCTGGAAATAGAAAACTATGATATATATGATGGTAAACGCGATATATTAGATTGGTAAATTATTTTCTTAATATAATAAGTGTAGTAAAAGATGGACATATAACCAAAATACACTTTTTTATGTATACGCTTTGTTAGAGGTGAAGACCTATATAATTCCTTATAACTGTTGTATTGAATGTTTGTCTCAAAATATTTATATTTAATATTCAATACATTAATATATTTCTACAATATAAGTAGTACTTTCACTAGTGAAATTATAATTTAACAGTTTTTGCAATGTACCTGTGACATAATATACACAAACCTTTCTCGTTATCGCTCTTTATATTAGTAAAAATCGTATCAAAACCTATTTTGTGATTTAGAAGAAGTGAAGAAACAGACAGACACAGATAGCGACTTTGTTTTATACTATGTATAGAAATCATTCTTACCTCGCATGTAACGACGTGACGATACCCGCCTTAGATATAGATATACTCTGCTGTTCCATGGCCTCGTGTATAGAGGTGCGGTCTGCGTCGTTCATTTTGTCGAACTCGTCTATGAGACACACGCCTCTATCTGCTAGGACTAATGCACCCGCTTCCAATGTCCAATCCCTGGAATAAATTGGGTAATATATAAGTAACTAGGTTTAGTATTTTATAAAGAACACTATATTACTTAATTAAAAATAGACTAAGCTATCAGTAAAAAACTATATATTTAATCATATTAGATCTGTGCTTAACTGACACGCCTAAAAGCCACAGAATAAAGAATTGAATCATATTAGCCATTTCAGAAGTTCCAGAGGTTATTATTTCTACTTATATATAAAATTACAACTTTTATAATGGTTTATAGTGTGTATAAATTTAAATAAAGAAAGAAGCAGACAATACAAATTTTAAACATCTATTTTCTAATTAACTTCAAAAACAAAAATGACAAAACTCTGATTTTCAACCAACTTCCAAAAAGGAGGAGTATACAATTCAACCATATATATGTTTTTCTTTTAAAAGTCCACTCCTAATTTAACCTCCTTTAAAGTATTAGTTTTTAAAACCCTAAATTTTCACGTAACTTATATAAAGAGTGTCTAAGTGATAACACAATTAGCAATACGAACCTTGTAGTAGGATCTTTCCTCACATACGCGGTGAGACCGACGGCGCTGGCGCCTTGTCCCGTTGTGAATATGGCGCGTGGTGCGATCTGAATTGTTATATTTAATATTATAAAAAAAGTTTAAAATTAACAAATATTCTAAAGTACTTTGGTGCCTTCTTTGTATTTTTGAAATCATTGTATAATTTTATGGGTTTGTCTAAAACCTTAGTCTCTCCCGTGAACATTTGACATTTCATCATCATTTTCGGATTTTCGAGAAAAACACATCGTTCTTTGTTCATTCGTGCATGTAAAGCATTTGAACATCGAGAACCAAAAATCAAAATAAATCCGCGAAAAAAATCCGAAAAGATAGTTTTATTTAAAATACACATTACATCATGGCATTATCTGTCCTCAACTGACTACTTAAAAGGAGTACATAATTTCGGTGTAATTTTTTATTTCAACTTGTATAAAGTCTGAATAGCCTAATAAACATTTTGAAATAAGATGGAGTAATATTTTTTTTTATGAATAATATCATTAGTGGGCATTTTGTAATCTGTATTTTTACTTATACATAGTGTAGGTCAACTTAAATTAGTATTCCACTGAAAAAAATACCGTAACAAGAATGTTTTTAGATACAGGGACATAAAAAAGAAGGATTTTTTGTATAACTTTTAAAGCCAAAATTGTGAAAAAATTAGAAATGTTTTTCCTTGCACTTCCTACTTGAACAGTAATTGCTTTTCGTCTAAAAAGTATATCGAATTTAAAATTATGTTAAAATTATTTCTTCTTCATAAAGAATACATGAAAAATAACATATTTACCATTGTTTATCTAGTCCGTCTTCAAGGGCAGCAGTAAAGATAGATATATAATTATAGGTAGTAAAGTACGTTCATATTTCACAAAAAAAAAAAAATAAACATGAACAGACAAGAACTTGTTTCATTTGAAAGTAGAAAATTAAATTAAAAAAAAAACGTTTGTGTGTAGTTATGTGTGCATGTAAGAAGTTATACTTCTTTGGCATAACAGAACAAAAATAGCTAAAGATTTCATCCCGTATGTCACAACTCTCTGTTTGTAAAATAAATGCAGCTAACTTCATCATGTCGCTTTCAGCTAATTTCATCATGTCGCTTTTTGGCTATCGGTGTGCGCGCGCATCATAACAATTTTACTCTCATAATTTTTTCCAAACGTGCCAAAAGAAGTATAATTTCAAAATAATCATATTTACTTACCTTTTCTGTGTACTTCAAAAATTGTGATTTAGCCGTACCCGGATCTCCACATATTAGAACATTAATGTCACCTCTTAGTTTATGCTTTTCACCTACAATATAATAATTTGTTTAAAAACTAAATAATAAAATTAAAAAGAAAACATATTCACTCATATATACATATGAATAATGAAGCTATAGATAAGATCATTTAAAGCTAAATATTGGTACTACAGATACAGAAAGTATGACAAAATTGTCAGCCATTTGAAATTAAAAAAAATAAATAAAGAGTTGATACTGTAATAATTCTTAAAAAAAAACTACATACAAAAACTCTTACCTTCCAATCAATAGTAATAATCATAGATAAAAAATTACCTGGATTTTTAGGTTCTCCACCAAACAAAGCTAGAGCTAAGCCGCGTTTGATATATTCATACCCATATATAGAGGGAGCAATACTTTTGATAATCCTTTCTCCAATTTGGGGATCCTTCGACAGTTTGACAATGTTAGCCACATCATCATCTGTTAGGGATTCTACAATGTGCTTACAATCTTTCACTACTATATAGTTTGCGATGATGACTGTTGCAAATACTGGGAAACCCTGGAATGAAAAATATATAATAAACAAATTATATATTTAAAACATTAAAAAGCCGACAGTGTAAAAACTGAACTAAAAAGATGAGAACAAGTCGATGAAGGAATATGGTGTTATCCCCCCTAAGTCGCGGGGAAGGCGGGGGGGAGGGGGGGGCATATATCCAATTATACTCTATTCACGGAGTGAACCATGCAAAGCGCTTTCTCTGTCCCGCATTTGCATACAAACTGATAAGGACAGAAAACTGTCTAGTTCCGTCCACTAACGCTTGCAACTGGTTTGCAAGTCCTAGGGCTCATTCATGTTGCTAATGCTTTAGTGAGGAATTATTAATAATTTGTAATAAAATAAAATCAATATACAAATAAAATCAACATTAAAGTAAAATTAACTTCAATTTTAAATATTTGTACACATTATTTATTAATTTTCACTTTCCACCGTATCACTGTCATCTCCTACATTGATAATAAATCAGGTAACTATACGAGAGACGTCTGAACGGTACGGAATGCATCGATGGACTAATTATGCCTTGCACTGTAATCACGGCCTAAGCGTCTTATCTGCAACGAATCATGTGCAAGCGCAAAATCTCAGTACTTGGATCTTTCGGCGAATATAGTATATATATATGTCAGACGGTCAGACATACATACATATCATGTATTAACAACAACATATTTTTTGCCGACTTCAAAAAAAGTGGAGGTAATTGATTCACAATGGTATCGTTTTATTTACATTTATTGTTTTACCAATAATAACTATAAATAAAACAAGTACTTAGTTAAGTACTTGTTTTATTTATAGTTATGTAACTTTTAAAAGGAATTTAATGTTTTTTTATTTAATTAAAAGTAATTATTGTAATTATGTTGTTTACAAATTGAAATCTTACTAATGTCTACAATTTCAATATTTTGACTAATACAGAATGAAGCCAAATTAATTTTAGTCTTGTCATTTTTGAGTGAGAGTGTGATAGCGCAACAGACAGATGTTTAAACCTAATAAAAAAAACAGTGGATAGTAGTAGTTTCCCTAGAATTTCATTTAAGGAAATCAAGAATGCTACTTTTTAAAAATATATTATATAAATAGCTATAAATAATAACCTGTTCAGTGTTGAGGGAGCCATCATAATTATTAGTATATATGCCTGTGAGGTCCACTTCATCTCCAGGCTTGCATCTATCACATAAGTCAGCAAGTAATATACAGTCTTTGCTCCTCGGTATACGACCAGCTGGAATGCGACCTGGGGATTCTTGTATTGTAACCTTCTGGTAGTTTCTATACACTGTCTGTTCCATATTCACCTAGAAATATATTGTTATTATGTTAATTATTTTGTTGATTATTAATAACATATGTATATATGGCTTGATGTAGTTTTAATAGAACAGTTACTACTAGAGTCTGGCTGCGGAGGAGAAAGTGCGTGTCATAAGATATGAAATATTTAAAAGAGAAAAATGAAAGAATTTCCTAAAAGAACAGACCATATTCCTGCAGGTAAAATGTTTGCAATCATTCATTGCATCTGTGCGAACGTGACGGCACTATATTTATGCGGGAGCAACAGAGACAGGTAAATGTACTTAAATCCCTCCTGCATTGCGATCGGACTTTAGTCTAGATTAATCAAATTTCCTGCTCATTATAATCAAACCCATGGCTATCAATACTATGTATGGCATAACACTTGTTACAAATATGAAAGTTCCTTTTAAAATAAACCTATTTAATTATATTCAACTTACCATAAATGGTCCAGCACTTTGACACTCAGGACAAGAACCAGGTTTGACTTCAGAATTTTGGGACTGAACAAATGGACCCAAAATGTAGCCGCATCTATTACAATCATACTTCACAACCGATAATTGCGGCAACACACCTGTAGTCGCTGTTATTACTCCCACAGTCCTTACTAACTGGTTCAAATGAAGCTTCCGGAATGTTCTCAATTCTTCTATCAATGGCAAATCAGCTATGCGTACATGTATCTCAGATGTTACACGCTCGTAACTAGGAAATATTTGCAGTACAATCTCTTTAGCCACTTCATCGAATATTTGCAGCATTTGGAAAGGTGCTTCAGGTAAGAAGTACGCCAGAACTTGCTCTCTGCGAGCTAATACATCGAATTCTAGATGAAATGATGCTTGATTGAGTTCACACATTCTTCGTATACGCTCCTTGTATACAAACTGGCCTTTGCTATTTGTGTAGGTCCGCAGGAAGTTTTTAAACCTATGAAATATAAACATTATAACAAACAAGGAAATAATTTATGGATTACTATTTTAAATGTGAAAGTTTGTTTGTTTGTTACTCTTTCACGTTAAAATGGCTGTTTGGATGTAGATGAAATTTAGTACACAAATTTTACTACATGTTTGGCTCAGTTTATAGTAACTCTACTTGCTGCGACAGCGGTTGCGGGTTCGAGTCCTGCTGGGGGCATTCATTAGTGTGATGAGCACGAATGTTTGTACTTCAGTCATGGGTGTTTATATTTATAATATGTATGTATTTAAAAGTTATATATATGTAGTGTATTAACTACCCGGTTTCCATAACACAAGTTTCGTAGCTTATAATCGAACTAGATGTTGCTGTGTGTTAATGTCCCAACATATTTATTTATATTTTACAAATGGACTATGATGTGGACCACATTCAGCAGCCCAGAATTTGTTTTTTGAAATAACTTGATTCAATCTGCCTCAAGTCCCTCTTAGTATCTATACACATCCACATAGAAAGCCAATTTATTTTGTAAAAATAAATTGAGATAATAGTCTCAAGTTAAATTATTTATTAATACTTATTTAATCTAATTCTTAGGTTCCCCACAAGTTAGCACTTCTATTTAAGGACAAAACCAATGGTACAACTTCATTTACCTTTCAGCCTTACTGAAATTTTATTATAGCTTAACTCTTACCTATTAGCAATTTCAGTTCTAGGGCCCAACATGGATACCCATTCTTTAGTAGAGTAGCCTTTAGTATCTTCCAAGTTCTCAATACTTTCAATACCTTCTTCAACTTGCTCATTGGTACCTGCTGCTGCCTTTTCTGCAGCCCTGCGACGCTTAGCACGAGGAGCATCTCCACTTTCTTCATCAGATTCATCTATAAGTATCAATATATTCAAAATTAATTTAGCATAATTGTGTTTCTCAGAATATAATATTTAGGCATTCAATTGTTTTAAAATAGTCTGCTTACCATATAATAAATCCCGATCATCTCTTCTCATCCTTCCCTCATCTCTGTCTCTCCTCTGAAGTTCTCTTTCTACTGCCACACGATCTTCAATGGACATAGCATCATAATCATCATCATCCAAATTTTCAGTATCATACCTATCCAACGCTGGCATAGGACGATAATCACTAAAAAGAAATAAATAGTTTTAAATTCCATAGTATGCTTTATGAAATTAGCATCATATATTCATTGTTCTTAATAGGTACTACTCTTTGAATTTTCTATTCTTCTACAGTATCAAATCTTATCACTTATATAATTTGTTTTTTTATAAATTATTCATTTATAAGTTTTAGATTAGCTTACGCTTCCATGTTATCATTAAAAAGTTCCTCTCCATCGTCTTCTTCTTCATCCGCATTGTCGCCCAGAATGGCCCCTTCATCTTCGAACATTTCATATTCTCGGGCTGGTGATGTCATACGAGATTGGGCACCATCTCTGTCCGGTGTATCGGGTATTGGAGAACTCTTAAACACGTAAAAGATTTTTGTTACATAAATTTTTAAATTACTCAATAAAAACAACTTTGTACTTCGTAATAATTCTACAATTTCGAGATTTTGGTTAAGTTTTCTATTTATCAATACAATAGCACATTACTATAAAAGACTTAAAAACACTAACCATTATTAAAAAATATTAAATGTATAAAATTAAAAGTAAAAATAGCACTATTTTTACAGGTTGTTATAGAAATTAAACCTATAATTATAAAACCGCCCGTTATTGTTAAACTTCAAGACATGTTTTTATATTGTCAAAAAGCGCGCGAAGACCACAGACTTGAGTAGAAATTTTTATTATTCATGATATCGTTAAATGTATTAAAAACAGACTAAATTATATTTATATATCTAAATTCTAATATTATACTTGATGCGAGTGACAATGGCTGTTTTAGATAATATTACTTTGGAAACTTGTATTTCAACTAGAATTTTGATGATAATAAACAGCAAAATAATATGCCTTTTTTAAAGTAAAATAACGTTCCAATGTATATATTTATCTCAACATAATATCTAAAAATATTTATGTTACACTGTTCTAATTAAGAAAAATGTAAAAATAATAACGACGCCAAGTTTAGCACATAAGTTTATTTTTGAGAATAGGCAAACGATCTCATTATCAAATACTCGAGACAATCGATTTGGACATCTCGTTGTTAGATCGCTAATTTGTTGACAGTGTACGTGGAAGTGTCAACTGTCAACTGTCAAGTGATCATCTGTGGAGTATACTGTGTAGTGTTTTTATTGCTGTCTACGGTTTCTGTAACTCTCACAAAAGTTTCGTAATCTAAATAAATACCTGAATGAAGAAGGTTGAGATGTCCACATTTAATTTAGCAGTAATAATATGTCGGATTGGCATTGGCGGATAATTACCTTGACAGCCGTACTCGTGCTTACCACTTGTTTTGTTTCTTATCTTCGTGCCGATGATACCGTTCAAAAGTTGCCGTTTTGTAATCCTCACGCCGCTAAGGATATTCCAACTTTTAACGAGTGAGTGGGAACATCAAACATTGAATCTAATAGTATTATGTAGTACATAAGTAATGACATTGTAAAGGAAAGAAGTACGCATTATTTGTAAACAAAGTTTACCTGAATAAACGTAAATAGAGATCTTGATTTTTCTAGAATTTGGATAATAATTGTAAACATGGTAGGCTTGTATGTACACACTAATCTAATAAATCGTGACCTTCACAAAAGTGTCTTCATGAAATATTTACCAAAAGTAGTAAATAACTTTTATATGCTATGATTAATTTTAATAACAATTTAATTAAACATTAAGATTTATTAGGTTTTTATTTTATTATGCTGTGCATATTTATAAGTCATATAAATTCCTTATTTATAATAAAATAGCTTTAAATATGGTGAAAGTATTTTAAAGACTTGTATGCTGTATGACTCATCAAGACACTGTAAGTTCAAAATATGCCTACTTAAAAAAATATATATATTTGATTAAAAGGAAATGTAGTGATTTTCTTATTGAAATTCTATTACTTTTTTACTTAAAAAAAAAATTGGTTTATTAATTTTGCAGCTTGGTGATAGTCAGCACTCTTGATGGAAAGGTTACAGCTTTCTCTACCGACAATGGAATTAAAGTTTGGACTTTGGAAACACAACCATTGTTGTCATCAAATTTACATCAAGTTGAGGTAATTTCTTTACAATCCATGCTTATTTGTTATATAATAGTAAAATAGAAAACCAATATTTATTTTTATTTTGTTTAAAAACTCATTTATTATTTATTAGTTACCTATAAAAATGTATAAGACCTAATATGTACTAAAAATTATTATTTTGTAGAAATATACTAAAATATTTCGAAGTGAAATATATTAGGCGACACATTTGGCTCAGTTTGTAGTGATCCTACTTGCTATGCCAGCAGTCGCAGGTTGAGTCCCATTGGTGACATTCATTTGTGTGATGAGTATGAATGCTTATACTCCAGTCATGGGTTTTTATATTTATAATATGTATGTATTTAAAGTTATACATGTGTAGTGTACCAACTATCTGGTATCCATAATACAAACCTTGTAGCTTTCCATGGAACTAGATGGTGGTATGTGTTAATGCCCCAACATATTTATATTTATTTTATTGTTTACCTTCCCAGATCATATTATTGCAACTACTAAATTTTTTTTTGCATTCACGCTATATAACTGTAAAACTTAAAGAGTCAATTTTCCTCAAAAGTATTTATATAATTGAATTATCACTCATAAGTAGTTCTTCTGTGAAGGAAGTTCAAATTGAACATAATCTACTTAAAGACCTATACATATATTAATATAGCAATAATTGTTTTTGTTAGTTAATCATGTTACTATATATTAATCTACTTAAATATACTAGTACTAGTAATAAGATTCTTTTTAGTATAGTAAAATATATTTTTGATGATTTTGTATTGAAATGATTAAAAGTAATAATTAACTTATTACACTTGCATTTTTTAATTATAATATGATCAATAATTTTAATTATACAATTCCTGATTAATCTTAATGAAATATTTTTGTCTTATATAAACAAAATAGGTAAAAACCATTTTAAGAATATATAAATCCTTATGAATTTTCGTAAAAATAATTTATGACTTACAATAATTGTGTTATGTATACCTAATTATTATACATAAATTATATATAAAAATATAATGTAACTCTTTAATATTATTCAACAGCTAACAGCTGATGGGAAATGGGCTCGACTAGTGCCATCTCTCCGTGGCACTTTGTATAGCTTAAGTGGAGATTCCATTGAACCATTACCATTTAATGCCGAACAACTCCTCTCTGCATCATTCAAATATTCGGATGATTTAGTTATTGCTGGTAAGTTGAAATTTATTAATGTCTTATTTATGCATATGATCTTTATCAACACAATAGAACCTAAAATAATGATTTTAAGAATTTTTGTCAGTTTTTCCATACGTTTGTGCACGTTATAGAAACAGCTTAACCGATTTGGGTGCGGTTTTCACAAATGTATTGTGGTAAGCTTCACCTAACATTTAGTATTTGTTTTATATCAATCGGTGTGTAGATAAAAAAAATTATGTCAATTTAAAGAATCACCTAGGGACGAACCCGAGAAAAGCAAGTGAGTCGCTAGTAGAAAATATATGCCATACATTTTAAAAATATTATTGTTAGTTAAATAGATTATTAGTATTGTAATTTATTGCTTATTTTATTCATGGGTATATCTATGTACAAGTAGAAATTTTATGAACAGGTGATCTATTCTAAATTATGGGTCTATATTTTGAAGCTATAATGCCTCAGATTGGAATATATATTATAAACCATTAAATTTTCATCAGAGTCAAAATCACTATTAGATAATGTGTAATTTAATGCTTATTTATCTTTTGTTGTGTATCTGCTGTATTAGGTGCTAAAAACAAATAAAGTATTTATTTCTTACTTCAGATATGAGAAATATGTTGTGTAAATAAAAATATAGGAAAACAGTGAACCTCCACCTTCTTTAAAATTAGTTAAAACAACTTTATCATATTTTGTTAATTCTTAATACCCAATTAACTTCAAACATTTAAGATAATTTTATGATAAGGTAGAATTAAAAATGATAAAATTTACCTTCATGATATTTGCACTTTATATCTTATCTGTTTTGTAAATTGAGTAACGAAATCAAATACGTCCATTTATTTAAACTTTTACACTTGGAATTGACTTTCATTTACATAAACATGAATATTATGAATAAAATAATAAGGAAATTAATGTGTATTCAGTACTTCATGCAAGCTATCACAAGCTTTGGTTGTCGAAGTTGTAATTTATTTTTTTACTTAACTGAATAATATTGTGTGGTTAAATTAAAATTCTATATAACATGTTAATTAAATTTTATTTAACATTATTACACATATGGTTTTGATTCATTAACATTTATTAACATCCATCTCTAATTAAACAGATTTCAGATTCCACTCATAAACACTATTGGTTTGGCATCTATTAATAATAATAATGTCCTCCCGTCCGATTTCGGACACGGTGCCCAATTTCATTGAGACTATGTTTATGATACTATGATGACTGAGATATTATAGGGCAGCTCTATTATTAGGCAGCTATATTGTTATTCTCATACCCCGTTGGGACGACTACTCTAGACGATCACTGAGAGTTACAACGCAGGACCGACAGCTTTACGTGCTCTCTGAAGCATGGAGGTGAAATACCGCCAACTTCTCAACTCTGGATTATTACTGAGATATTCTTGATAAAAATACTCAATAACTGAACTTGGCCCGACCAGGTCTCGAACCCAGGATTGGCCTTCGGATGGACGTACATGCTAGCCACAAAACCATCGAAGCACTTGACACAACATAAATGAATATATAACATAATTATTCAATGCATGATATTATTTGATTTATAATAGTTATGACCTCGTTATAATTTTATTATTTGTATATTGTGTAGATAAAATTATATTTTTTCTGTTAGGCGCTCGAGAAACGCTATGGGTGGGTGTAGACGCGCACACTGGCAAAATTATATACGAATGTAATTCCAGTGGGTGTAACAGTGAACAAGAAACCGCGAGTGCCGGCCGCGATATAATTGTATTGAGACGACATTCCAATACAGTGAGAGCTTTGGAACCGAGATCTGGTACTGAAAAGTGGGTAAAATATTATCAATTACTTGTTTTGACATAATTTATAAAAAGATGTATAAATAAATTTATACAATACTTTCTTAGATTTACGCGAATATTTGGCATTTTAAATAAAACTATCTTTTCGGATTTTGTTGCGATTTTTTTTTTGTTTTGATTCCCGATGTTTCGAATGCTTTACATAAAATATGATCTGTACCGTGACAAAATCCGAAAAGATGGATTAATTTAAAATAGACTTATAATTGTCATAATTGTACTTTCTTTTGCATACGAATTGAACCTGTGACCTTTTTCAATTTTTCAGGTAAGTTTTTTTATACCTAACAAAACAAACAAAAAATATTTTAATGAAAAACAGAAAGTGATATTTATATATCATAATAAAAAATATGTACATAAATATCAAGCTAAGTAGTTAGACGTCTTTTCTACGTAGTTTATAAATTTTTCATATAGTAATAAATTACTTATTCTCTATTTATTATTGAATAAAAATATACCCTTTTAAGTTTATTAGTTATGTGACACTTGATATAACTTCTCTTAAACATCATCGAAATGGACCAATTTATGATGTAAAACATCAAGAAATATGTCGGACTATAATTATATCTAATAAATGCGGGAGTTTGTATGTGTTTGTTATTCCTTCGCGCTAAAACAGCTGCAAGGATTTAGATAAAAAGTACACAAATATACTGGAGTAATAAATAGGCTACTGTTAGGCACCTAAGGATGCACTCGACTATATTTTTATAATTTCTATATTCATTTCACATTACAATATTACAAATACAAATATTTTTTTTATTGCGCACCATAAAACGTGACTTAAAGAGGCGGCATTAACGCTACATGAGCGATGTCTTCCAGGCAACCTTTGAATAAAATGAAAAAAAAAGACCAAATTAAATATTAATTAAGAATGAATTTTTTAATAAAACTATCTTTTCGGATTCCTAATGCTTTACAGCAATCATGGTCACCATGGTCACTATGATTGTCCATCTTTGTCCACGTCACTTTCTATGTATTTTATTTTCTTATAACTTATTTGTGCAATGAAGAATATATTATGATTGTAGTGAAGAATTCGAAACATCGGGAACCAAAAATGAAAATTAGACCGCGAAAAAATTTAAAAAGATAGTTTTATATAAAATGTCAAATATTCGCGTAAATCTAAAAAAGTATTAATAATGAAATATTAATTTTGTTTGTCTTAATCCATACAGATGGAACTTCAGTGTAGCGGAACACCAGCTGGCGCTCAGCCGGCGCGAGTGCGCGGGCGCCGGCGGCCCGCCCGCGGCCGTGGCGGTGGCGGTCGCGCTGCCGGAGGGCGTGGTGGCGGTGCGGCGGCCCGGCTCGCACTCGTTGCTGTGGCAACACAAGGTAAACAAATCGTGTTTTTTTAGTTAGATTGGCGCGAATATTTGACATTTTAAATGAAACATTTTTTGAAGTAAAACTTCTTTACGCACGCTTGACTTGAGGGGTAAGCTGGTGAATGCGTTACGAAAAAATGTACGTACGTTTGTTGCCATGGTAACCGTTGTTATTGTCTGACAAATGATATTATATAATATTATATTCTTTCCTTAAGTGATATTCATATATGATTGTAATATGCCTAATATGCGTTATTTTTAATATCTCACCTATCCTAATTATTTAAAACATAAATTGAATTTCATAAAGAGTACCGATAGCCTACAGAAGTTTTACTTCTTGCGCTACACATTCATATACGCACTCTTTAATTTTTATTTTTTTATGGAATTATTTATTCCACCAATCTTCTTCATGTCTTCTCCATTCTAATTTCTACGTGACATTGGCGAAGTAATCTGCTCAACTGGCACGCTTTGATGCCGTTAACAAGAAAATTGAATTGAATATGTAAATGATTTCAACAAAATTTTTGGCTTTTTTTTTGTATTTTCCATTTTGGACATCTTTTTTTTTTGTGGATACACCGTTTTTAATATCTATGGATATTTACTTTTGAGAAGGGTAAACCAACACAAAGTTACTTGAGCGTTTATAACATTAATAAAATTTCGAATGCAACTGCTCGAGTGAATATTAATGCGTAGAATTTTATTATTAGCAATATTATACTATATAAGCACTATTATTTGTCTGAAAAATTATTGTTTATATTTTTTATTTTTACTTATAGCTTGAATCACCGGTGGCCGGTATGTGGAGATTACAAGGTGGTTTGCTGGAAAATATGGACGTCCTATGGGAAGCGGCGCAGAGTATAACGGACGCGAACACTGCGACGTCGCCATCTTTGTATTTAGGAGTCCATAATACACAGGTGATTTAAATATTGTGTTGACGGATGTATGAAATTATTTTAAGCTAAATTTTTATTTTACAATTTTAGTTAATTTGTGTATATAATGTATGCACGTCCTAACTTTGATTGATTTTATGTGGGAATTTTTAGTGTACAGTATTTTTTTTATATTTTAAGTAGGTCTTAATATGGGGGTCTAATAATATTTTTTTTTTACAAACACCAAAACAAGATACACCGCATTCAAATTCTATTAAAATTAATTATTCATGAAAAAATAATAAAATGAAAGTCGATTCTCAATTAATTAATACCTATACCATGTACAAAAACAAAAAAAAATACAAAAACGTAACAAAAAAATTGTATAATTACAAAAATCAAAAACCTTCACCTGAATTAAGTACCTACCTTTTATGAAGATAGTTAATAAAAAGGCACACATAAAGAATGACATAACAATACTGAACTTCTATAAAAACATATATGATACTAGCTGCTGCGGCACACTGCTGCTGTGGCACATTTATAAATTTTTTTTTCTTTAGATTGGCGGTAGAATTTCTGCCGTCATAAAAAGAAGGCCGTAACTAACAATTTGGCCAATAATGACTTATATGCAGATTCGGAATCAGCAAAAAAAATGCTACATTATAGTCTTACTCATAAATCTCCAATTCTTTATAATCCGGAGATACCATAAGCATTCTAATCGTAACTACGTCAAAACTAGTAGTAATTTTGACGCTATAGTAAGATAACACTTCAAATATCTCGAAATCAACTTTGACGAAGTTACGGCCTTCTCTCTTATGACGGCAGTAGTCCAGAATTCCTCTCCGGATATAAAAATCTTTAATTTTGCAATAATAAAAGGAAATAATGGCGATAAAAACTATCCTATCTCTTTTAAGTTGGAACAAATCACACATTTAAGAAAAACCTTAAGATCCGTTAAGTAATTTCGGAGTTCATCGCGGACAAACATTCTATATATCGTGACATGCGAATTTTATATATTAAAATATGTGTATATAACGTTTCCTTCCAGCTATACATACAAGAGAGTGTTCTATACGCGAAGAAACTAGAAACTTCGATATCGATAAAGCCAGTGCCGTGGAAGTTGAAGCAAGCGAGGCCCCTCATAGAGAGTGACACGGCACTTGCACATCCCGACCCGACTAACCTAGCAATTATAACGTTACACGGGAACAGTGGTAAAACTGGTAAGTTTTGTTTTTTTTTTATAATCTTATGTTTAGTACATAATTTTTCCCGCGGTTTTGTTTGTTAGGTACAAAAATAAAATGTAGCCTATCTGTTAGTTCAGTTAATAATATATCTAAACTTCACTATAATTTGTTTTTTTTTTTTTGGACCATTACGGACTAATTACTTACAAACATACAAGCTTTTAACATATATGATTTTTTAATGTGATCAAAGAGTCTTTTGATCACATTAAAAAATACGACCGTTTGGTAACAAAGAATATTTCGAGTTAATTAAACGTTTTTCCATACAAAATGTATGGGAAAAGATTTTGGCGATTTCTGTAATTTCTAGTACTCAAACCTTAAATGGTCCCATAGAGTCTTTTAATCCCTACATGAAATAGGATCGATTGACATAAAAAAATTTTTTCGTATTTTAGCATTTTTCTCGCTGACTGTACATTTTTTCCAAAATCTGTAAATGCAGTTCAGAATATCTCAAAGAGTTATGGATGGTCTCCTAGGAACGTTTTCCTGTAACTATAGTATTTAAGGTACCTGCCCTTACTGTCCCATTTCAAAAATCCACCCTGTATAAAAATATAGATACAAACCTAACAAATATCTCTTCAAAAAGTGGCGTCGACGTGACGTTAAGTCAAACCAAAAAATGAAATTTAAAAATCGTAAGTCTAAACACAAATTCGAACTTACGCACACCACATAGAGTACTTTTTTAAACGAAACAACGTGCGTTTTAATTTTGTCATCCGAAAAGCAATGAAAAAAAAGAGATTTGAACAAGCGCACAATTTCGAATTGTGTAAATTTTGAAATAAATAACAAAATTAAAATTTTTCCATTACAGAAAATCTTGGCTTCTTCCTCTACCTCCAAGACACATGTGACCAAGCAGTTCAAGTGTCCGAAGATACCATAGAGGGACCGGACATAGTCCTACCAAACAATAGTGACGACCAGCCCAGCCACCACCATGTACACGTACACGTCTATTCTCTATGGTTTTGGTGGAAAGAGGTCCTATTGATAGCCGTATCTTCCGCCATTTTGATGAATTTAATGATTTGGCCAAGATTTTTCGCGCCCAGATTTAGAGCACCGACCCCTTTGCCAATGAATCAAGAATATATAGTCGTTGAAAGGCATTATGAGAGACCGCCGTCTATTAGTAATGAATATTCGCATGTGGCTAGATATGAGAATGAGTTTACGACTTTGAGATGTCTCGGTCGCGGTGGATTTGGAGTTGTCTTTGAGGCAAGGAACAATATTGACCACCGTTCGTATGCTGTGAAGAGGATAACGCTGCCTAAACGGTGAGAAATATTATTTATTATCATTTTCACTGATATTATTTTGATTTCTTATTATTTATATAGATAATACACATTATATACATATTTATGAAAACAAAAAAATAATGTTTTCTTTTAATATGTTATGGCAATGCCAAGAACGTTTAAAGAAAATAAATTAGTATATTATATTATGCATTATGTACATACATATGTATAATGTACTCGTATATTCTCCTTTACAAAGTTGTATTGTTGTTCAATACATATTTGCACTTATTTTAACTTATATTAACATCGTTATATGAATTCACCTATGTATGGTACTTATCCTGTGGACGTTTAATATTACTAATAAAAGTCACCCTCTTTTGTGATATAAAAATAATGTTGTATAGTGCTGTATACTAATATTATAAATGTGAAAGTTTGTGAGGATGGATGGAGGTTTGTTACTCTTTCAAGCCAGAACGGCTGAACGGATCTGGATGAAATTTAGCACACAGATAGATTATAGTCTGGAAAAGCACATAGATTACTTTTTATACCGGAAAAATGTACGGTTCCCGTTGGATAGATTTATTTTTGTCTAGGGACGAACCCGAAGTGAACAGAGTCGCTAATAATGGAAATTTGGCCGCAGATAATATAATTATAATTTAAAGATTTATTTTTGGTATTTATACAATACTAGCATGACATTAAAATCAATTAAATCAATCGCACACTAATGCCAATAACTTCTTTAAAGTTTGTCAGTATTCAGCCATTTATAACGTTTCACTGCTGGGCACGAGCCTCTCTTTAATACAAGGGGCATCAGGCCGTAGTCCACCACGCTTGCTAAGTGCGGATTGGCTCAGACATGCAGGTTCCCTCACGATGTTTCCTTCACCGTAAGAATGTTCTGTCTGTCTGTCAACGAATATAAAATACAATAAACAAATATAGCAAACACCCCACAGCGAGTCGAAGCGCGAGCGCGTGCTGCGCGAGGTGCGCGCGCTGGCCATGCTGGAGCACGAGCACATCGTGCGCTACTTCAACTCGTGGCTGGAGGAGCCGCCGCCGCGCTGGCAGCAGACGCGCGACCAGTACTGGATCAGGTCACTATGTATATATCTGTCTGTCTGTCTATCTGTCGGTTTGTCTGTCTGTCGGTCTGTCTGTCTTCCTATCTGATTATCTATCTATCTGTCAGTCTATTCGTCTATCTATGTGTCTATCTCTCCTGTACAGGAATAGAACAATCGACCTTTTAGCTAAACTAAATTGTACATATCACTCATATGTAGTAATACTACCACATCATGTCTTGTATATTATATGTTTACAATTCAAATGTCTTCTTTAATTTAATTACAAAGTTGTAATTAAATTAAACTACAGCTACTTTTATACTTTTATATTTTTGTAAAAAATAATGCATCATTCGTAGCAGGGAACAAAGGACTTAGAGAGATAATCCCATATATATGTATTTAGAAATTGTTAACATTCAAAACCCTAAAAAAAATGTATTTTATCTCTAAAAATTATACCTACCTATAAAATACCATAGATTTATGGAAAAAGTGACTTCCATAAGTATGTAAAAATCACCATTTTAATTTTAATATTTCCCCTCCTGCAGTCAATTAGAAGGTGAAACGATGCCATCAGAAGAATACACGTCCTACACCCCGGCGTCGCCCGCGGCCAAGTCTCCCTCTGCCAAGAAGAACAGTGTGTTGTTCAATGAGAACAATCCCATAGATGACTGTATGGATGCTCTGGACTATGAGAAGAAACTGTCCGAGCCAAGGCGACTTAGGTGAATATTGTGTATCTATACTAATATCTATAGTAATATTATAAATGTGACAGTTTGTGAGTATGAATGTATGGATATTTGTTACTCTTTCACACCAGAACGGCTGAACGGATCTGGATAAAATTTGGCACAGAGATAGATTATAGTCTGCAATGACACATAGGCTACTTTTTGTCTCGGCAAAATGTACGGTTCCCGTGGGATAGGTTTGTATTTGTTTTCCTAGAGACAAACCCCAGCGAAGCGAGGGTGATATATTTTGACAATTATGATGACAATTATGATTTCCTATTATACCGTCGTGGAACTTAGGGCTGCAGCAGTAACTTTCCATGCCCTTCTATCCCTACTATGTTTAGATACAGCTTTGACATGGTTCAAATTCAATATTTTATTCAGCATTAAATTATTACATTTTTTTACTGAACGTCATGAGTCTACTACCACGTTCAAAAGAAGAAGCCTCAGAACTGAGAAGAACTGGCGAAAGAAACTCAGCGGGACTAATATTATTTCGTTGTCTTTTTTATAAGTTAAATTATAATTTACAATATTTCTATAAAGTTGAAGTAGCCTGGAGGCGATCCCTTCATTCCCAAAGCATGCCATCTTCTATAAAATTGTTAATTGTATAATAGCCTTAAGCACACAAATGTTTTTTACCATTTTTTTTTTTAATTTGGCGATAGAAGTTTCATAAGATTCACATCATTTTAAGGTCCGCCTCAATGTACCAGGTGTTAGGTGTCGACCAGGTCTTTTTCAATCGACAGACTGCCATTGGAATGTCACTTGTACAGTATTCCCTTCCTCTCTTCCCAAAATATCCCTGACCCAGCGCCATCGCCTTAGACCTATCTCCTTGTATATTTTTAATTTAGAAATAGATTTTTAAATTGTCCTACAACACGTTCTTTAATTATTATTTTTTTATTTCTTATTTTATTGTTGTGTTATTATAATATAAAAACTCATTACGTTGAATAGAAGAACTGTGATGTCACGTTTTCTTAGACTACTCCCTCTACCTAGTTACATTGTTGTTATTTATGAAGAGAAATTTTATAATAATTCTCCTTATGAAGAGAAAATTTGACATCTTGTTGTTCATTGCAAAGACTATATACAGAATACAGATCATTTTTTTTTTTTTTAATATTGTTTACTATTGTAAAACATTCCAGATCGAGCAGCTGTAATGAATCTTTTAGTATAATATTTGATGAGGATGCCTCAAAAGAACCCCGTTTAACCGGAACCCTTCGCGGTGACGCCACATCTCCGTCAAAAAGAACACCAAATGGGGATGACTCCTTCATAGTATTTGCTAATACTGCAGACTTGTCTGATATGTCACAGGGGAAAAAAAATACTTCAAGCCATGACACGTCCAAGCATGTCACGTCAAGCCACGACACGTCCAAACGTGTCACATCGTCTCGTGACATGTCAAGTCATGACGTACCAAGAAAAGACGTGTCTAACAAAATATTGGAAATGGTGAAAGAGTGTGACACTTTCAACGACAACAATAGCAGCAGTAAAAAGAAAAAGGTAGTAAAAATTGTGCTTATTTTGTAACTAGAAAAAGCGGTTTCAGCTCCTTGAGGACACGATTATTATTAATTTATCTATATATGTATAGTAAAATTCTAATTGAGTCAAATCTGTACATTAAATATTTTTTGGAAAATCTTATTGAAATAGACGTTATTATCGATACAGAAGCCGAATCTATAGTTTTTAGAATTTTTGTCCGTCTGTCTGTCTGTGACCGCATTACAGGAAAACCACTGGAGGGATTTTGATAAAGTTTGGTATGATGATAGCTGGTTATCCGGGTCAACATATAGGATACTTTTTATTGCGGGAAAATATCTCACTCCTAAGAAATCTATACTAACCGTTAAAACGTTCTTAAGAACGAGCCCGATCAGAGTGAGGGTGAGTCGCTAGTAATTATATTTATGTATATAATAAAATATTAATTAACGTTTTCCATTACATTCTAGAAGGGCCATACACGCCATTGGTCCCTGGACATGGTGGTGCGGCCTACAGAAGACAACGCGTCGAGTAAAGTGTACCTCTACATACAGATGCAACTCTGCCGCCGCGACAGTCTGCACGATTGGCTCAGGACGAATTATACGTGGGAAGCTCGAAGGGATCATGTGAGAATCTTATTATATATTGTTACATTTTTTGAAACATTTTAATTAATATTTTCTTAGATCTACGCGAATATTTGTCTTTTTTTTTCATCTTTTCGGGTTTGTTCGCGGATTATTTAGATTTTTGGTTTCCGACGCGACGTTTCGAAAAAAATGAAAGAAAGATAGGTTAGCTGCATCATGTTCATGTAAACCGTTAGAATCTAACGGTTAGATAATTCTGTAGCCAGATTACAAAAATAGAGGTGGCTGGCAAACCTTAAATATGACTAAGAAGGGGAAAAATATTGAAGGCAACATTGGGCATATCTGAATAGGCCTTTAAAATTCAGATGGGTGTATCTAACTCACTTGATGATATGTGGACATTACTGTTCTAATTATAATAAACAGATAGACCCACTTACTGGTGGTAAAATTTGCCAAAAGGCGTGCATTGTATGTCAAATTATAAATGTGTACATATTAATATTATTCGATTACTAATAATCATAAATGCAAAAGTGTGCATGTATATACGTATGTCTGCGTGTCTGTGTGCGTGCGTGCGTGCATGCGTGCATGTGTGTGTGTGTGTGCGTGCGTGCATGCGTGCATGTGTGTGTGTGTGTCTGCGTGTGTGTGCGTGCGTATGCGTGTATCTATATACGTGTGTGCTTGTTACTCCCTCACGTGTTAGCAACGGTTGGATGAATTTGAACGAAATTTAATAGTGAGATAGACTATAACACACAGGTAATTCATTATATAAAGTAAACGTGATTGTTTCCAGGTGAAGACGCTATTCAGTCAGATAGTGTCAGCAGTGGAATACGTACATCTAATGGGTCTCATCCACAGAGACTTGAAGCCAAGCAATATATTCTTCTCCCTCGACGGTAAAGTGAAGGTCGGTGACTTCGGTCTCGCCACCGCAATGACTGATTCGCAGTCGAGTGGAGATACGAGCGCTAATACCGACATACACACAAGACATACCCATAAAGTTGGTGAGAATATTTGGCATTATGATTTTTTCTTTCTTTTTTTTGGTATATACATACATATATTATGTCAGAGGTAAGCAAATACGGTTTACTTGATCGTAAGCAGAAAGACTGGATTAATGAATTTATTACATGTTAACTGCCTCGGTGGTGTAGTGGCTAGCATGTACGGCTGCACACCCGGAGGTCCTGGGTTCGAGTCCCGGGTCGGGCCAAGTTTAGTTATTGAGTCTTTCTGTCTAGTAAGCCTCAATAGCAGCCCGGAGTTGGGAAGTTGGCGGTGTTTCACCCCCGTGCCTCGGAGAGCACGTAAAGCCGTCGGTCCTGCGCCGACACTCTCACCGGTCGTGTCGAATAGTCGTCCCACCGGAGTATGAGGGTGACAGGAATAGACAGTGCACTTGTGTCTGCGCGTACATTTGTGCACTATAATATCTCCTGCGCAGTTGGCTAGTCTCAATGAGATTGGCCGTCATGGCCGGAGTCGGTCATGAGGACATCATCATCACATGTTAATGTGATAACTATGGAATAATATATCTTTTTTAATAATATTAAATAAGCAATTCTTGTATATAAGTTTATTTCGTCTATTTCGGCTGTAACGATTTGGATATAATTTCGTATTTATATAAGGTTTTGCTTTTTAAGTTTATCTATATATGTCTTTTCTGAAAATACGCAATTTTTATATCTTTTCTGAAAACATGTTTTTATAAAAAAAACGTTGAAAATGAATTTTACGGGAAAATAAATTCTGTTTTAATTACACAGTTGAATTTCAAACGTTTTTAAGTAATACATTCTAATGGCAAATAAACTAAAAATTCCCATTTTCCTTAGTTTTTTTTTTATTTAATAAAAAAAAATTGTTACATACATATTAATTTTAATAAATTCTTTTCTTGCAGGAACATTTCAATATATGTCACCGGAACAGATCAAGTGCCGTCCATATAATTACAAAGTTGACATCTATTCCCTTGGTCTGATACTCTTTGAAATGTTATATCCCTTCACCACTGAGGCGGAGAGAACGGCTTGTTTGTCGAATGCCAAAAGCGGAAAATACTCTGAAGATTTCCAAAGGAAATATCCTAATGAGGTATGGTGAATGGATTTGATTTATTATTTCAATATTATAATAAATATACCGTGTATGTCTCCACTTTGACCAGAAAGACTACCAGTTTAACTTATAGTTTTTAACAGAACATGTAAATTTTGTTTGTCTGTCTCTTTTCTTCAAGACTATTATATATTGGTGTATAAAAGATTCCAGCAAGAGAACTATACACGGTTTTATGTAGAAGTTCAATTTGTTCTAACAAATATTTTTAATATATTTTTTTATTATTTCCAGACGGAGGTGCTAAAGCTAATGCTATCAGAGGAGCCGGAGCTGAGGCCGACCGCGAGCGGCGTCCGCGCGCGCGCGCCGCTCTACCAGGACACGGACACAAGATGGCACTTCACACTACCCACGTTGATATCTGGGTAACATGCATGGACATAGATAGTGGACTAAGGGTTCCTTTGCCAGCTATAAGCTAAAAATGGCTGAAAAACGCGACAGAGACAAAATGAATGTGCGACCAGAAGTCTTTTGTATTAATTGAAATTGACGATTAATGAAAATAGATATTTATAACCATTTATTTTTCTATCATAGTGTTATAATTTTTTTTTATTCCATTAGCGAATTTTCACATTTATAATATTAGTGGGATCTATAAATTCGAATTAATATAAAAGACAGGTACCTATTGACCGCAAGCTCACTTTCTCTCTTTCTAAATCCAAGTCCAATCTCTACATCTATGGTAACATATTATGATATATGACAATGGTGAAGTCATATTATCCTTTACCATAAGGTTCTGAATCCGTTAACAAGAAGTTATTATACACTAGCACTCGCCCGTGGCCGTGCTCGCGTTTAAAAATAACTGGTTCTAATAAACTTCTAACTTTTACCTCTTTAGGTATTGAATTTTCAAAAATCCTTTCTAAGGTGTAGGTATATGAAAAATTTACCTGGCTTTACAAGTTTGTGTTTATACTTTTAGGATGAGAGTGCTAGGTAAAGTATACGGATAAAGTAGCCATGTACAGCCGGGGCCGGCTGCTAGTATTGTTTTGAGGCTATAAATGCGAAAAAGTCATAATTTCGAAACTATGTTTAGATAAACAAATTGTGACACTATATGCTACTTATTTTGAATGAATTCAATATACATATTATAATAATTTCTTTTTAAACTTAATTTTGATATTACTATCAAGAAAAGGTCAAGAAGCAAAATGTCTATAGTAATAGAGCTTGATGATTTTTTTTGGATGGTTATATGTTTGGACATACTTATCTCAGAAACGATTTTCATGACTTCAATAAAAACTATTTATTAATATCTATTCTTTGTACTAGCAGCCTTGTATTTATAATATTCAGTTTTCAGATATTTCCAGCAAAGATATTATCTAAATTAAAAAAAAGTATTATCCGACAAACCTTCATAAAGACAGATTAAAGATTCCATATAGAAATATAAGAGGCAGTTAGTTTTTAAGCTATCGTCATTCTAGTAATTACACTTTGTGACGTCATACTTTATCGGAAGTCACTACTTTTATTATTATTATTTATAAGTACTGTTTTTTTTTTTTCAACTATTTTATTTAACATACTTTATATTTTTAATTTTTATATATTCTTTCTGCGTAATCTATGCATTTAATAAAAAATATTTTTTTTTAACTTACGTTATTGTATTCTTTTTTAGATTTTTTTGGAAGAATAGTATATATATAGCTATACGTATAGTACGCTACTTAAAACTAATAAAATAATGTAGAGAATAAAAAATAAATGTAGCCAAATAAAATTGTGTTTGGTAGTAGGAACTAAGCAATTTATGAATTTGATAATGAATTTTTAATATTTTCTACTATATATATATAATAACTTTGTTTCAATGTCTTCTAATTGCACATAGTTCTCGATCGCTCTGAAAATCGGCAAGCATGGTATTATAAAATGCTTAATTATAATATTATTTAAGGCTTCAACAGCTCTTCTTTACACTCCATCCATTTTATTATTTTAGTCCGAAAAATCGTTAAGATAACGTAGATTATGTATTAAGAATTACAACCAAATCTATGTATTTTAAATACTTTATTTAATTGTTAATATATTATATGTAACTGTCTCGGTGTAGTGCCTAGCACGTGCGACTGCACATTCGGAAGTCCTGGGTTCGATTCTCGGGTCGGGTCAACTTTAGTTATTGAGTTTATTATAGTTGTATTATATTATATATATTATAATAAAATAAATAAATAGATTCGTCCAAAAATAAATCAATAGTGAGACAGATTTAAGAAGCCATCTGCTTCGATATTACATATATATAATTATACAGTCTAGTAATTATTAGTTATTTTTAGGAATAAATAAAGGTACATTAACTAATTACAGTTACTTTATATTAAATCTTTTTAAAATATATTTCATTTGTGTCTCTTAAGATTTGGTTTCTTTACACCAACGACGTCCCTAGGTACGTTTTAATTTTATTAAATAAAAATAGCCTAAGTTACTCCTTATAACATCAGCTATCTGCCAGTGAAAGTCCCGTCATAATTAGTCCAGCTATTTCGGAGATTAGCCGGAACAAACAGACAGACAGATGAAAATTTTAAAAATGTGTTTTCTTATAAGTACCGTATATAATTTTTTTGACCTTACAAACAGACACTTCAATTTTATTTATCTGTATAGATTACTTTGGAGATATCACAACTGTACTAAATACTGATTTACTTATATTTTATTAAAAAATAACAATCTTAATTTAGTTATACACATCATACACAATAATATGTAATTTTATTTTTATAAACTAGGCTAATAACATAGCAATAATAATAAAATCTAATTAAATAATGTAATTATAAAATCCAGTGATAATTTTAAGTGTATATCTTCAGTGAACCATTAAACTTTTAAAATTAAACTGGATCATAAAATTAGTAGTTTAATATGGAGCGGTTAGTTTTATTAGTTAAAATCATCACATGTATAAGACTTTCAAAGCTTACTTATATGAATTACATGGCTTTTAAATTGCCCTATTTGATTATAAAAATCGTTAATATTAAGTATAAAATAACGAAAAAGACTGGTTTGTTGGTGTTGGGAGGGTCTGTATTGTTAATTAATTATAACATTTTGTATTGTCATTTGTTAAAAAAATCACCTTTCATAGAATTTCAATAATTTATAATCATTTACTTATACATAAATATATTTATGTCAACCATTAAGAGCTATGAATTTGTCCTTAATTTAAGTTTATGGCTTTATATTTTCATTTAATAGTTAGAATAGAATTTATGTTCATGATTTGACTTTTCTGAAGCTTATTTCTTAATAAAGAAAATATAAATTAAGAATTTGTTAGTTGTTTTATTTAATAAACATAATTTTGTGTATTTTATGAATGAATATTCTTTTGGGATTTTTTGAGAAATCTTTAAGATAGGGAGAAATCGGATATTATTTTTTGATGTAAAACATCTATTCACGAGCCTTGGTAGTAAAACCGACTCGTATGCCGTGACGGCAAACGGCGGCGTGACGCTGTCATGCCCCTTATATACTATACACGTTCTATTGTAAAACAGAGTCTATTAAAAATATTTATATATTCTGTAATTATTAATTATAATTAAAAGAATTAGAAAAATAAATTGATTTTATTAACGAAACTCTTTTTTTTTCTTTATTTTACTCCATGTTTCGTTATAGGTTTTTATTAATTATGAATTCTAATATTAACATAAATGTTTCACATCCGCCGGGCTTCGCGTGACGGCCAACTTTTTTTTTAATTTCCATGCGGACAAACTTAAAGATAGTGACAATTTGACGAAATAAAAAATATAGGTATTTAAATAACATAGTTTATTATAAATTAATTTTTAACGCCTCTAAGAGTCAAAGTTATGCTATAAATATTTCTTATATTACAATCACAAATAATACTTACAGTATAATACTATTATGCTATATATTTCCTCAGAATGATGGTTTTCATTCTAACAATTCAAATTGCAATGAGACAAATTAATTTTATCAAAGATTTAATTGTCAATGTTTGGATGAAAATATTGGGAAAAATATACTGATTCACAAAAGTAAGTAGATTATATAAAATGTTTATAATATAAAGTCAAAATTAGCTGTTAATTTATCAACAAATGTTTTATTGGTCTTCATTTATTACTTTCAAGTATATAATATTCATAATATTATAAAGCTTAATTTTATCACATTAATGTGTCAATAGTCAATACGACATTCACTTAAAATACTATTCAATCCCAATACACGATGTTTCGGGTAATTTGTCGATAGAAAAAATGTAAAAAATTATTATTTACCAATATTGGTAATCGCATTGCACCATATTCTATCATCGAAACTGCCTTATGAATAAAAAAATAATACAGACAGCACTTGCATACTAACTATTGTGTAGGATCCAACATTAGAAAGTGAGCCCTTATGTGTTTATAGAATAAAATATGAACAGTACGTAAATATAATGTATTCATAACTTATTAGCATGTAAATATAAATAATAAAATTGTTCTAAATTAAAAGAATATATTACATTATAAAAGCCTTATGGTGACCCTTTTTACTGTTTACAATAAACTATATACATATTACGGAATGTACTTAAAACATTGCACATTTAATAATAACTAAATGTATTTAACCAAAATATCCAAATATTGTAACTGTGTAACGAAAACCAAGTATTTATTTATGTACATTGTATAATTCTACATTCTTATTCGCTATTTATTTATTTAATATAATATATTTTATATAATTATATGTCAACTTCTGTTAAAACTATGACTGCTGTTATTATTTTGTAAGAAACTTGGAGTCTTACCCTCTTTGACTATTCTCAACGCTTGTAAGACTCTAGCCGTGTCCAATTCTTTTTCCGATGCCTTTTCATTGTCCAAGCAAATTTCTGACATTCGCGCGTTAAATTGCTCTATAACTTTTACTCTGTAGTCTATGGAAGATGCCACGGGGTTAGCTGTTAACCATAGATATTCTAAACATGGCAGACGACAAATATACTGCACTTCCTCTATATTATCTATTAAATTGCAGCTTAAGTCCAAGCTTTCTAATGAATACAGTTTTGAAAACCCTTGGAGAGATTCTATTTTGTTCTGCGATAGGTCTATTTTGACTATATTTCCTATTTTTGCATGCCAATTTTCACATGAAACGAACCGGTTCATAGACAAGTTGAGTATTTGCAAGTCATGAAGGCATGATATATCGCAGAGCTCTGACAGTTTGTTTGATGAAAGGTTCAAATGCTGCAGTTTCGGAACCAACTTTATCGCCCAGTCTACTTTGTTTATGCTGTTGCTTGCAAAATTTATTGTTTTTAGTTTTTTCCATATCTGAAATAAACAATTTTTAATAGAATTATTAACATGATAGACAATCTTAGAAATATATACAGAGAAAGTAAGTGATATCTTAATTAAATCATAAATAACCTAATTCTGCTTAATGTGCAGATTGAACCTGTGACCTTTCGAGTTGATTGTAGCCAGTGCACATAATGACTTATAAATACAATTTGTTTAATATTCTCTTCAAGTAGTTTTGTTATTAGAAATAATTAATAGTATGTTTGTAGCAAGTTAATAAAATATACAATTTACTATGTAGTATTTACTTAATATACCAGTGATTATTATTCAAATGAACTTCATTAGATAAAGTGAACATGTGTAACCTATTAAATGTCATCACAACCTAATTCAATATGCAGATAACTAGCTATTATTTAATTCACATAATGACTAATCTCAACATGAGGTACTTGCGTGCACACAGTCAATATTGAATTTTTAATCATGTTATATTTAAAGTTAACCTTGTTTTAAAAATTGAAAAAAAAAAAAAAACACTAAAACTGTTTTCATTGAAAAATACTTATTACTAGATTTTGCCCGCGGCTTCACTTGTGTGGTAGGCATTTCACATTATAGCCTTTATGTTACTCTGATGTATAAGTTAAATTACATTAATAAAAAGTTTAATTGAAACATACATCCATACATACCAAAGACAAACTACATAGTATAATTATTTATAATGATCTTAATCATTAATTTGCATTGTCCCACAGTTAAGTTATTAAACAATAAACTAGTAACATAAAAATTGATTTAAATTAATTTAAATTTATTAAATTAACAAATAGGTACATAACTTACCACAGTGTCAGCTAGACTAGATGGATCTTTATGCAAAACGTCAACAAGCAGAAATTCATTTAAAGACACAACACTGGCTATGTGTACTGACAGGCTTGTTAATGATTCACGGAGGCTGCCTGAAATTTTATATTTAATAATTATTCACTTCACGTAAGCAAATTTTGTAAGAAAATAATTAAGATTAAGTAGGTTTTATTATTTATTAGATATCATTATAAATAAAAGAGTTGTAAAATAAAATTAAAATGTTTTTTTTTTTTGCTATTGATTATTAATTGCTATTAATGTGCATTTTTCATTTAATTATATGCTTTTAAGGGAAGCAAACAACAAAACAATCATACTACATTGTAAAATAAGCATCTTAAATGTAAAATTAAAAAACTGTATATAAGATTTTCTTATAAAGATATTAATTAATTATAAGTACTTATGACAATTTTTGTTTAAATTATATATATTGTAGTATTTTTTGTCTGTAAGTCAGTGAACGGTTTTAAGATTTTTATTGATTTTGAGAAAAAAAATATAATTACCAACACTTTGTATGCATTCCATGGGTACACCAAGAATCTTTAGATCAACCAATGATTTAAATGGTATCAAATCAAAACGGAGTTCATTAGGTATAATGTTACTGGTTCCCAACTTTTCATAGCTGCCTTCAATACTAAGAGAGCCAACTTGAGAGCAAAAATCCAAGATATGACTAAAGTCATACATCTGATCTTGTTTTTCTGTTGGTGGACATGCCATTTTAAATCTTTCACTGATGGCATGCAACTAGAAAAAATGTTTGAATTAATATATATTAGTACATTTTTTCTAAATAAAATTTTTATTCTTTTTTTACTACAGCTTTTATTTATTATGTATATCAGAAATTAAATAAAAGTACTAAATATTGCCAGTGCCACATGTTCTTATGACTCATTAATCCTTGACATTTTTAAGCAGAAACTAAAAGAATATGCTAATATGATACTAAATGAAATATTGACTAAATATGATGACAATTACCTGTAATAAACTAAACTTATGTGATTTTTCATTTTCTAATAACTTGTCACCTTCCAAATACAATTTTTTAGCCAAATCTTGTAACACAAAGAAAATATCATACAAATGAAAATTTAAAAAGTGAGCAAATTCTGAAGGCATAGTGAGCAACAAGTACTTAAAAACATTTTTTAAGTAATCATTTAAAGCTTCACGTCTTTGTTCCACAAATTTCGGTGTTTTGTTGCGTATAACTTTCTTTGGGGGCAATAAATCTTTTGCCACACCATGATCTACGACTAATTTCTCATGGAGCTCTACAAAATCACTGTAGCGATGTAATACGTTCCACTGCACAGGCCCCACTTTAATTATGATTTGATAAAAAGTAACGTTATCCTTCGTAGTTGCTTCAACAATATTCACAGTACTATCATTACGATAGGTTACGAATGAAGACATTTTAAATCACTTTTATTATAATAATAAACCAAATAAACCATTTAACTTCGCATTTTACAGTCTCACAGCGGAAAAATATTACTGTTCGTGACTGGGGCAGAAAAATTATACTGTTCAAAATGTGAGCATAATATAAATAATGCAAGCAGTTGTAAAGTGTAAATTGCAATGAGTAATGACAAATGTCGAATTGATGTCTGACAGATGACATTTATTTGACAGTAAAAGTAAATTTTTTTTTGTGGGATTTTTTGACCTGGTAATTACAACCTTTAGGTCAACTCTTATTATTCATATACGTAATAATATGTCTATGAGCACATTCCGTTAAATTGTTTTAATTGTATTCTTTATGTATTTGTAAATATGCTTGTAAGTAATTTTGTCTTGTAACAATTGTTTTAATGACGGCGGGCGGGACAATAAATCACACTTATTTTCAACATCACTAAGTTCACTGGCCAACACTAGTCTGTCAATCAAAAATTTTTGACAATCGAAGATAATGTGTTCCATAGTTCCATCACTTGAATTACAATAAGAACAGGTTTTATTCGCAATAATGCCGAGTCGAGCAAGGTGTGACGGTGCAGTATTATGACCGAAACGCAATCTATTTATGATAGTAATAAAGTCTCGAGTAGCATCTTGCATACGATGATACCAAGGTCTTGCAGGTAAACTTTCTTGTATGCTTCCATACCATTTTCCTTTCGTATCTTGATCTTTCTTCCACATTTCTAACCACAACTTTTGAATATTTTGGTCAATACATTGCAAGTAATCGGACATAGGAACATTCATTGTATTTCTAACGTCAACAGCATTAACTCCTTCATATGCAGTTTTATCAGCCATTTCATTGCCAGAGATACCTTTGTGGGAAGGCACCCATAAAAAGAAAATTTGGATATTTTTATTGTGGTATTGGTGAATTATTTGTTTAATGAAGTAAAGGATATAATTAGACTTGAATTTAACTGTGAGGGTAGTTAAAGCTGTTATCAAACTCAAGGAATCAGAAATTATTAAAAAACATTTATTGTTATTGATTTCGCGAATACGCATTAATGCCTGATACACTGCATATGCCTCTGCCGTAAATATAGAGCAGGGTTCATGCAGAATAAAACTTGAAGAAAATTTTGCTTGTGGATCATATATAGCAGCATGTACATAATCACTTGCCTTGCTTCCATCAGTGTAGATAACATAGTACTTTGTATTTTCCTCTAAAAATTGAAGCATTTCCGAATTATTGTTTATTGTCTGTTGAACTACATTAATTGGATGTGAAATACACTGATAAGAGAAAGAGTAGCATGGCCATGGAAACTGTTTTTTGATTTTAGAAAAACTATTGTCTATTTCCAGAAATATATCAGACAGTGTTGGAGAATTACCGCATAGTAGACCTTGTGCTGTTGTTAATGGTCTTCTTAGGGATCTATCTATATAAGGTACAATTTTATTTATTACTTGAATATTGTTTGATGCTATTAGTTTGAGACAGAATCTTTCAGCAAGTAAGATTCGCCTCAAAATCAAAGGCATCACTTTTGTCTCAACTTCCATGGCCCTTATAGGAGTTGAGCACATAGCACCAGATATTATTCTTAAAGCCTTATTCTGCAATATGTCTAATTTATTTACATGAGAACTATTCATATAAGCGAGTGAGCTATAATCTAAGTGACTTCTTACAATACTTTTATACAATATTGACAATATTTTAGGGTCTGCACCCCATGTTACACCACAAAGTGATCTGATAACATTTAGTCCTGTGTGAGCTTTTTTGGATATATATTTAATATGTTCTTCAAAAGTTAGTTTTGGATCTAGTATTATTCCTAAAAATTTCTTTGAAGTGACTCTACTTATAATTTCATTATTGTAAATAACATTTGAGTTTGGGGTTTCATTGCCAAAAAACATAACACTACTTTTAGAGGGGTTAATTTTTAAATGTAAACGATCATTATAATATTGTAACAGTTGAAATAAGGATTTGTTCATATTATCTATTGCAATCTCTAAGTTGTAATTACTGCTGTATAATACAATGTCATCAGCAAATTGTAAAATATTTACATTCTTATTATTTACATATTTACAAATTTCACTTGTGTATATATTGTATAGTAATGGGGATAGTGTGGCACCCTGCATTGTGCCTCTTGAGGCACATTTGGGTCCATATAAAATATTGTTATGTCTAGCATAGATTATTCTGTTGTTCAAAAAATTAAAAATCCACTTACATAAGTGCCCGGGCACATCCAACCTAGACATGATTTGAACTAGTATACCAGGATCAACACTGTCAAAAGCACTTTGGACATCTAGGAATACGCAAACAGTGTTTAATTTTCTATGTTTTGCATTTTTCAGGTCAGAGATTAAAGAGGTGAAACTGTCTGCACTACTACGCCCTCTACGGAAGCCATATTGTATATGTGGAATGAAACACTTGGATTCAACATACCAGTCAAGACGGACTTTCACCATATTTTCGAATATTTTACCAAGACATGATGACAAGGAAATTGGTCTATAAGAACTAGCAAACTCAGGAGATTTGTCGGGCTTAAGTATTGGGACAACACACTGTGTTTTCCATGACTGTGGAATAGATTTATTACGCCAAAGCAAATTGAGAATGTTAAGAAACAACTTTTGGGCAGATTCATCTAAGTTTTTAATTACAATGTAAGGATAATCATCTAAGCCAGGAGTTGTATTTCGTCTAGAGTGCAAGCTTGTTAAAAATTCAGACCATGAAAAAGGATCCAGTAAAAATTTAGAATTTGGGTTATCATTGTTAATTTCAAAAAGAATGTTCAGTTGATCTACTTCAATTAAGTTGCTATTATCTGATAATTTATCTAAGAGTGGAGGTATAAACTCATTTGTATATGATTTATTCTTAGGTCTTATGCCTTTAAACATTTTTAATAAATTCCAAATTTTACTTATGTGAGTATTTCTATTAAAAGTGTTACACAATTTATTCCATCCAATTTTTTTCTGTTCTGAAATTGTTCTCTTTTTCTGGGCATCTTTTCTTTTGTAATTAATATAATTTTCAATAGTAGGCTCTTTTCTATATAGTTTTAGTGCATTATATGAAGCAATAACACTTTGTTCACATATACTATTCCACCAGGGAGCTGGTGGTCTGCTTATGAAAGTGTTTGTTTTAGTGAGCTTTGGAATTGACATTTCTTTAAGAGTATCTAAATGAAAACAGAAATTATTATAGGTTGAAATAGGATCATGTGGCTGAAGTATCAAATCATTAAACATTGTTTTTGAAAGAGCTGTGTATGTTGCCCAGTCAGCTTTTTTATATATGAACTTATCTACAGGGGAATTGAGATGATATTTATCTATATGTAATGAAATCTCTGTTATTGTTGGATAATGGTAACTTCCCATTGTATCATCATGTACAGACCATTCACATAGTGGTGCGAGGCTGCCACTGATGAAGCTTACGTCAATGGCAGAAGCAGTTTGTCTAGGACGATTTATAGTTGTAGGTCTACCATCATTTAAAATACACAAATCTAAGTCATCAATTAAATTAAATAACTCCTGACCTCTACTTTTCGTTGACTGACAACCAAATGCAATATGATGAGCATTAAAGTCACCACTCATAAATATGGGCTTTGGTAGATCATTAATGATGTAACGGAGTCTATTAATTCGTATATGTCCACTTGAAGGTGGACAGTATACACAGAGAATTGTTAAACTACTATGTCCTGTTGATACAGATACAGCAACTGTTTGAATGTCTTCATAAAATCTGGTATTTAATATATTATACTTAAGGTATGTTTTTATCAGTATTGCAACTCCATTATGTGTATTGTTTGAATTTTTATTGTAAATATTATATCCTGGTATTTTAAAATTATTATCTTTGAACCATGTCTCATTAAGAAGGCAAATATCAATATTTTGTTGTTTTAAAAATTGGATTAATAAAGGTTTTTTACTATTTGCACTTTGAATGTTATACTGCGCAATACGTAACTTGGATTGTGTAGAACTAGGCCCTACACAATCCATTATGTTAAGTTTTTTAATAATGTATCTTTAATAGTATTAATAGTAGTGGGTGTACTATCATCTTTATTGGCTAATTCCACCAACGTCTGCACTAGGGCCATAAGTACATCGTTGTTGGAAATTATTTGAGTTTTAAGGTCTTTAGAATGAACTATTTTACCTTTTTTTACATCTTGTACAGACTTATTTACAGGAATATTTAAAGATTTATTTACAATAACATTACTATTTACAGGTTGTGGTTTTGGTGGTGAGAGTGGAGGGAAATCTGTTTCATCGATGGTGACTTGTTTTGTAGAGGTGACACTTGCATAAGATATGTTGTTTTTCTTTTCAATAATCTTCTTTGCTTTAATAGGACATAATCTAGATATCGCAAGATGAGGCCCACTGCAATTTATGCAGCTGATTTCTGTTGGTTTATCACATTCTTTATACAAGTGCTCACCTCCGCAAATACTACATCTTTGTTTACCATTGCAAATTCTTGCTGAATGATTAAATTTAAAACACCTATAGCACTGTAATAATGGTGGAATGTATTCAAAAACTCTATACGAGAATAGATCATATTGTACATTATTAGGCAGTACATTAGATAAAAAGGTGATGCTTACAGTCTGTAATGGAATGCGCTCTTGTCCTACTTTCTTAAAGAACCTTCTTATTGCCACTATTTCATAAATTGAAGAAAGTCTTGTGTAAAGTTCTTTGTTAGATATATTCGCTGGAACAAATCTGATGATGCCGGTTTTTTCAATTTGCGTTGCCGGTATGAATGCCTTCATGTTATATTTTGTGAGAAAAGTAGTGTTATTAATAAAGTTATTGGCCGTATTATATTGCTTGAAAATAACTGCTATTTTATTGGCATTAACCCTCTGAATACCCGTCACACCTTTTATGTCTATTGCGAAAATATGATTTAAGTATATAGGGCTCTTGTTGCCCAATCTAACGTCATTTGTGGATTCTACATACACTTTAAAGTCTGTGTTGGTTGAATTTTCCGAATATAACCTTTTATAATTCGGTTTGTAATAAGGCAGATACGGATCTGGCTCACCGCCGCAGTCCGATCGTTCAGAGCCTACGCCTCCTCCTTCATCGTTCGACCGTTTTTTTTTTGAGGTGGGCGGGAGAGACCCGCCCCCCTCGTTTATCTCCATTGCTATCGTGCTTTTCAGCAGCTAATAGCAATATTTAAATTCACTTTAACTATAAAAAATCACTTTATAGGAAATATTTAAAATTATTATTTTTTAAAGTCAACCGCGCTTTTTCAAGGTTCCCGCCAGAATCAGTAAAAGTAAATATTTAAGCATCAGTTCAGAAATTAAGCGATTATATTGTCTAAATGAACTTCATCTGAAAACGTTCTAAATTGAATTATATCACAGTATCGAATTCTTTTTAGTTTTCTCTGTCTATGCTTTTGAGACTCATTAAAATAGTATAAAACAGTATCTAATCACTCGTCCCCAATCCAGATCCTTAACAAGGATCTAAAACTTAGACAACGTAGTGGTTATATTCTCTTTGCTGGGATCAAGAAATGGGGAACATTAAACATAAATTAGTTCTAATAAATAGTAGGGGAAGACAGATATATAAAATATAATAATAAATTCTCAAAAAGTAGCGTCGACATGTAACTTTAAGTGATAACTGATAAGTCAAACCAAAGAAGAAAATTCAATAGTTGATAATCGAACAAATGAAAAGAATAGACAGATTTACGATAACTTAATTGGCAAAGCAACTAGCTCCTTAAGAGCAAATTTTTCAGGCGACACTTAAAACTTTATAATATTTTTTGTACACTACTTATTAAAAATCTAAAACAGGGGCTCCCAAACTTATTTTGTCTACTGCCCACTTTGACAATAATTTTTTAGCGCCCCCATTTTTTCACCTACTAAGAGTCCTCCTAGCTACATGAAATTACAAATCGCCCCCCTAAGCCTCTACACAATGCCCCCATTTTTTCTCTGGGTCTCTTACCGCCCCCCTTTAGGCCTACAGCGCCCACAAGGGGGCGTTATCGCCCACTTTGGGAACCAAGGATCTAAAATATCTTTGGCAGAAAATATCGTAAGCTGTTATTTTTGATACTGTAAAATCCTACTGAATTACTGTTGCGTGCAATCTAAAACCAAAAAATATTTTTTGACGAAATGTAGAGTTGGCTGGTTTGCCAATTAAGGTATCGTTCATCAAAAGCTAGTATGGAACAAAGAGAATGTAACCACTACGTTTTAGTATGGATGTAATCCATCTACTTTATTTGTCATCTGTGATTCAAAAATCGAAACAACATAAGTTTTAAATTTCGTCATCCGAAACACAAAGAACAAAAGATTTGAAAAAAAGCGTATAATTTCGAATTGTGTACTTCTTTTCAAGGACATTTTTGGGACGCTAATTTTATTGTGTATCTTGGAGTTTTTGTATAACAATGGGGATGAAGAAAAAACGTTTAGTTACCTTTAGTCCCACCGCTGTTGGAGTAATTAATACACTAAATTTTAATTTCTAATGTAGTAAGATTGTCATGAATTTCAGTCGTTATAAAATGATCAGCTGAGTTGCTATGCTACTTGCCCCATTATAAAGCTAAAAGCGGGTTGGGTTTAGAGAATATAAAAAACTGTCATTCATAACTTTATTTAAGTATATGAAGTTTTATAAAATAATTTATAATATGAATAAATTGTGCAAATAATTTTCTTAAACAAGTAATATGCGGACAATTGACTAAGTTTTTTTAAGTGTAAACACACACTATAGGCGTTATCATTTTATTTCAAAAATACAGATAATATATTGTATTTCTTGTTACTTTTATTACAAATAGCAAGTTTGCTTTTAGGTTATCTGAAAAGTTTGGCAAGGAATGTTCAGTGGTACTGGTTTTTTTGTATAATAGTATAAAAAGCTAATTAAGATTAATATTACATTCTAAAAAAATAGAACATATCTCAGCAAAATGTGTAACTTGTAGTTACAATCTCCATACAAAAATAACAAAATTTTAAATTGAAAAAGCAAAGCAAAATTTTATTTACTTAGCAATGGCAAACTATTACCAATTTCAAGAACAAAAAACAAAATTTAAGCAGATATAAAGAGGCTTCTGCTCTTCTGCTTCACATATTGTATAGTAACGTAAGACAATAATTTAGAATAATTTCATCCAATGGACGGACATGGACGTTAATTTACTTAAAAAGATGACTCTTTAGTTTTGCGCATTACATTTTATAACATATTTTTACAATTTTGTAAGTCGTTAATCAAACGAAACAATGTCAAATACATTTCAAAAATAATTATTAGTATAAAATGGCATTTGTTATAATAATTCAAATTGAAACAAAAAAAGTAACTTAAAACAATAATCGTTGCACGAATATAACAATATTCAATTGAAAATTAAAATTAAAAAAAACTATTCAATACATCGATATATAGGTCGAGAATTAAAATAAAAATCTTTATAAAATTAACACAGCAACATATAAAACTAATAATAATAATTATAATAAAAATTAAATTGTCCTAATTAGAAAATTAAAATATAATGTATTAAATAAAATATTATTACAAATAATGCGAGTTTAGTATTAAAAAAAAAAAAGATAAAATTACTGCATTGTTAACTTGTAGGCTGGAACAAATTCAACATGAGATAAGACCTTCCGACGAAGAAAAGGTATCGATGAGGCCTCATTTTCGTCCCTGAATAACGATAAAAAATATGTCATACGATTTGATCTTTTCTTTACATATTCTGAAAATAGACTGTGTGCCTAATAAGAAAATGTATTTATGAGAGAAAAGGAAACTGCAATTAATACTACTTGTGAGACGCCAAACTTTGGTCGTAATTGTAACTGGTCTAACATTTTGCAATAAATATAAAAAAAGTTGAAATGTTACTGAAAATGTCTCATTTTGAACGAAAATCCCAGTTAGATCAAAGTTTGGCAACTCACAAGTAGTATTCGTTGTAGTTTCTTTTCTCTCATAAGTATATCAGGCACAGTGTACTTTCCGAAAATATAAAAAAATGATCAAATCGTATGACATTTTTTTTTTCATTATTCGGGGACGAAAATGAGACCCTATCGGTACCCTTCCTTTTATAGTTAAAAAAAAATCTGATCCTTTATCTATACCTACAAGGGACATCCCTATTGACTCAAAAAGGCCCAAACACCGTCTTAGCTTAAAACGTTCATTTATAAAATAGTTTAAATTTATGTATAATAAATTATAATCCAATTATAGTTTTTGAACATTACAAATCACAGTTCAAAATTACGTTCATGGCATTTGATGATTAAAATTATGATTGCATCTACTGCTAATATAAAGTTAGGTACTTACAATTAAGTGTGTGATATTTAGGTACACCTAAGGCAACTAAACTATTCCATATTAAAAAATATATATTTTTATAGAAAAAAAAAAAAAAAATATTTTGTTTTAATTTTAAATACAAATGCTTTTGTTTCTAATACAAGAGTTGTTTATGATACTTTTATAATTTATTGTACATGAAACTATTTGACAAGATCTAAATAAATAAAAAATTGCTATCATTTATCAAAACAAAGCATTTGTATTATAACAACGTTTTTATTGGACTGATTTCAGAAGATATTAGACGGAATTATACACACATAAATTATATTTTTTCACTTTCTATTCTGTGGTACGGTAGATATATATATATATATATATATATATATATATATATATAAATGTAGTTATTTTTGTCTGTTAACAAAGCGCATACATATGGTTTCGGTAAATATATTTATTACAAAAAATGTCGGCTACTAGTCATAAGACCACAGTTCGAGTCTATTTTGCACAGTACCTAAGTAAGATTACTCTTATTTATTTTAACTACAAACTATTTACATAAGGCATTACACGAAAGTGTAAAAAACATTTATTGCCATATACAAACCTTGATAATTTGACAATTAAAAAAAAACTATTTACATAATTGAAGGCTTTAGACAAATGTGTCAGATATGACATTATTTTTTTTAAATCTGCCATCAGTGGCATTGGCCAATAGTCATAATGCCACCGTCCGTATGTACGTATCGTTTTCGTAGTTATCTGCGGAAAGTCTTAACGCTTGTTCTTCACACAATGCTGATAATTCTTTGAGCCATTCGTCAAGTATGACCGCGTTGAGGACGGACCGTAATGTGATGGATTGGTTCCAGTAGGCCTCTTGGGTGAATATTGGACGCTTTTGTAAGGGGGAGTTGGAGTTGTAGACGGAGTTTTGTAGACTCTGGGAGTTCTGTTGTGATGGCGATACTGTAAATTTTTATTACGTTTTATTCATCGGTATTGTTTTGTTAATTTTGTAAAAACAGATTCTTAAAATAATAATTATTATTTTCAATGAGTCAAAATCAAAATCAAATAAAAAAAAACATAGTACAGATAATAATGAAATTTAGCTCATATGTAGTTTACTGCCTGAAGAAGGCAACAATTCAGTATTGTTACCTAAAAGAACCGATGAGCATTTGAATAAAGTGTAGGTCCTTTCATTCACGCTTAAATGGCTGAGCGGATTTGAATGCAATTTGGTACACAGATAGACCTGGAGTAACACATAAGCTACTGTTAGGCACCTACGTAAGTCGCTATTAACTTATAAGACCAAGTACAAAGTTAATTTATTTATTTGTAACTAATAAAGGCTATTACTGTTGACTAGGAGAAGGAAACTATGAAGTAAAGTTATTCAAGAGAGTTAAAGAAAAACCGAATTACCTCTAGGAAATAATAATTACGAAAACAAAAATAGGCAAATGATTCAAGTGAGCACTTGCTACATATACTTACACGAGGTCTTCCTATTGAACATGTTGGAGAGGCTGGAGGAGAAGCTGCGTCGCTTGCTCTCCGTGCGGCGGAACGGGGACTCGTCTCGGCCCGGCGACTGTGCTTGCGCTTGACCTGACATTTGGACAATTTTTATTAATGTATATATTCAACCCTTATTAACGTCCCACTGCTGGACACGGGCTGCCCTTCAATACGAGGGGGATCAGGCCATAGTCCACCACGATAGACAAGTGCGGGCGGACTGAGCATGTCTTTCTTGTGAGTGTATCTTAGGAGATTTTTTCAAGGGACTTTTTGTGAAATCGTAAATTCGAATTTTGCGCCATTTTTAATGGTTTTCGATTTTATTGCTGAAATTGGAATTAAATGAATTAAAATGAAAATGTAGATTATAAAAAACTTACTATCGTCATTTGTCTGCGCTCGCGAGTTAACCAGCGTCATCTCTCGCTGTATGAGAAACACTCTCGCCTTGTCCACTAACTCACTTGAGTTTTCTAAACCGTCGGTTAGTTCGTCCAATTCTTCTTTTAATCTGCTTAAGATCTGATAACAAATGTAAAAATTGATTAAAAATCTAGATTATACAATAGAGATACGCTAAGAATCCTAAAACTTTAATTTCTTTACAAAAACATATGAGTAATTACACAAATGCAAAAAATGTTTTACAATGGGCATAAATATTCCGTAACTACCACACAAAAAAGAACGTGTTACATTCGTACATACATATCGATTTATTTTTGTAAGTCAGTTTAATTATTATTTTAGAACAAATAAAATTAAAAAGTAAAACAACCTTTTTTTTTATTTTAAGGTAAAATCCATGCTAAATTTAATGGGTATTGAGAATCAATAGCGAAATAGCTCACTATATCTTGCATACAGTATTTACTTACAATTGAACCTATCATTCTGAACGCCTTCTTTTATTAAATAGTGTCTCCTTAAAGAGAAACCAGCGTTCTCTTTGGGCACGTGTAGTTCAGTTATATATTTATTTATCTTCATAAAATATAGCCTTTCGCTTTGATATATAACCTATAATAACGTAAAGTTTCATCAAAATCCATTCAATCAGTTTTTGCAAGAAAGAGCAACAAACACCCATCCATTCTAAATAGCTTTTGCAATTATATAAAGTAGGGCAAATCTTTTATAATACTCACTTGGAATAATGAAGGTACATTGGGTTGTAAGGCAGAGCCGGGGCACAGCAGTAGGGCAGTCAGCAAAGGAGTTGGCAACGACGCGAGTTTGCCAAGTATACTCGACACTCTACAGGTTGTCGCTACATCTGATTCTAGGAAATTGGAGGCTTTCTTTAGTAGCCTGTGTAGAAGAGGGCCTGAAACATAATGTAATTAATTAGTAATACATTCTTAGATTCACGCGAATATTTGATATTTTAAATAAACCTATCTTTTCGGATATTCGGACGAAAAGGTCTCTCCCGTGACCATGATTGCTGGAAAGCATTCGAAACCAAAAATCTAAATAAATAAGAAAAGATATATTTATAACTGATCCGACAGACCAAAACCCAATTTACCGTTCAAATTTCAATTAACATTTTTGTTATCTTTTTAGTTTATACAAAAATTCTATAGAAAAAAGCAGGCATTATAATATACTCGTAGGTATGAGAGTTGGTTTGATTAATTGTGATTCAAAATTTAAGTCATATCTTGGACCTAAGTGTAGGCTAATTTGTATCTTTACATGTTATTTTAAGAACGTTTAAGTTTTGAACTTACCTATAAATAGCGTTGCTCAATAAAATTCAATGATAAAAAATAAATCAAATTCCTTGCTAACGTTGCAACGGGCAAAATTATTTAGGTATAGAATTTCAAGATAAAAGAAAAATGAAACAAAAACGGTATCTAACAGTAAGGATTATCAACTATTTGAGCCATATTGGAATTTTTTAAATTAACTATGAAATACCAATTTCAAAAAAAAAACTCACCGATAATAGATTCGGCACTGGCACGCCAATTCCTTATCGCGGATACTTCATCGTACTCCCTCACATCTCTTAAACTAACGTCATTTTTAGCAAAGTTTTTCCTAAAAGAATCCTCTGCAAAGCCCTCATCTTCATTATCATCAAACCTGTACCTAACGCTATCGTATTCACTACTTTCACCTATAGACGTTAAACTATCGTGATCTTTTGTTTCATTCGCTTCATTTTGTTCTTTGTTAACTTCATTCAAAAAACTCGAGCTAAGTTCTTTCTCCTCATTAGCTTTGTTCGTATCATTTTCTTTACATTGCGTTTCTAACACTTTACTATATACTTCACTTAAAGATCCCAAGCTATGGTGTTCTTTTTCCGAATCACTTTTTGTTACATCGTATTCGTTCGTTTTACATTCGTCATCTGTAGAATTCTTCTCTGAAACTTTATTTTCCGCTAGTTCATTCAAGGAGTTTAAACTATGAGGTTCCTTTTCTGAAGTATCGCTTGTTTTCAACGTATTGTATCCACTAGTGCATAGTGATACAAGACTGTCTTGTTCTCTCAAAGGTATTTGTGTGTCTATCTCTTTTACTTCTTTAGTGTTATTGTTTGCCTCTCTTTTCGGTATTGAGTCGTATTTAAAGCTCCAATTCGCACACGCAATGGTTCGAGACACTATTTCGTAGCGCGCGTCGCAGAGGTACGCGTGATAATTGTGGTATAACGTTTCGTTTGGATTCTGATAGGTGAGAAAATCAAGTTAATCAATTATAAAATTTGTACTAATTTAAATATTAATATCTTATTTAAATATTAATATCTAATTTAAATAATGAAAAAAAAGAAAATAAGTAAATACTTTTTCTCCTATTGAACTTTTTTTTTAAATATATGAAAGTACCTGGGCGACCGAGGTTCGATAGGAGTTTTTGGTCAAAAGTACATTTTTTTTTAATTTGGCTTAAATACAAAAAAAAGCAAAAGTAAAAACTATGTAACCGACCGGGAATCGAACCCGGACACCTGTGATATCAATCAATCAATCAATCTTACGCCTAAGTCGCTTGACTAAGATTCTTATGCCCGAGAATGCGAATGCGAGTATTATTAACATATTTTGCGTGGAATAATGCGAAAGAAAACCGCATAAAAACTCCAAAACACGCGTTTTCCCCGACATAAGACTAATCTAGATCGATTTTTCGCCCCCGAAAACCCCCACATACCAAATTTCAGCGAAATCGTTAGAGCCGTTTTCGAGATCACTGGTATAAATAAATAAATAAATATACAAGAATTGCTCGTTTAAATATATTAGATTAGATACTCACTCCATAATCAAAATTAACTTCATGGACTAGATTGTTCATGGCTATTTCTCCGTGCACACCATTCATCCTTCTGTTATCATCGTCCCTTTTAAAATCTAACACCCGTCGCCCACTGAGGGCTAACTCGTCGACCCATTCCTTAGTTTTTTCTACCGGTCTAGAACAACATTTGGGACTGAGGCCCAGAAAAGCTACCGCAGCTTCCCTATATGGCTCGGGATCCGTTAACTTATTTGTGTACACCGCCATTAGATGATTTCCATTTATTAGGTGTTTGTATATAAGTTCGATCATGACATCTTCGCAGTTTAAGTCGATGAGTGTTTCCATTAGGCACAACGTTACGAGTGAAAGCTGCAATTGTGTATAAAAAATGTTAAAAAGTGAAAAAAGTCCCAATTTCGGTTAATATAGACCACAAATTGTAAACCATATAATAGTGTTAATAGTAGAGAGGTTGAAATATATAATGAAAATTAAATTAGCTTTTGTTATAGGAAAATTAGAGTGATCTTGAAAGCAGAGATTGTTGGCTTTAACGCCTTGTCCGCACTGCGATATTTCACTGCACGTTTTTTTTCTCGCAATTCTGTAACACCCTGAATCATATAGAAGAAGCTGCACTGGCGGTTAAAAAATCTGTGATTTGATGTAAATTGAACGCGATGCGGTGCAGATTTCTAAAGGCCGTAAATGGGTGAATACAATGTTCATGATATCTTTTGATAAGTCTGTCAACAACTGAACTAACAAAAATCGTAGGAAATTTTATTCGCAGTGCGTAATAAGTGTAATTCCGATCACGGAATATAACACGCGAGAATAAAAATCGCACGGTGAAATATCGCAGTGCGGACAATACCTCCGTAATAAAAATCCTTTTTTATTTTTCTTCTACCCTAAATTTAACTAAACGAACACTTACTGTAAAAAAATGAAAAAAAAAAACTTGGCCGTCACGGGACGCCCGGCAGATATGAAACATCTATGTTAATATTAGAATTCATAATTAATAAAAACCTATAACGAAACATGGAGTAAAATAAAGAAAAAATAGAGTTTCGATAATAAAATCAATTAATTTTTCTTATTATTTTAATTATAATAATAATTACAAAATATACATATTCATAAACAGAATAGAAAATATGTAAGTACTTTTTTAATAGAGACTGTTTTACAATGTATCGTTTATAGTATACAAGGTGCATGACAGCGTCACGCCCGCCCTTTGCCGTCACGCCATACGAGTCAGTTTTACCGCCAAGACGCGTCAATAGATGTTTCACATCAACAAATAAACATTTCCTTCAAAACACTCACCTGGTTATTCCCCTCCAACCGTCCAAGCAAAACATCGATAACCTTCACGCCATCGTACTCATACGAGAACAGAAAGTGCAGTATGACCCTCAGCAGCCCCCCGGAGGTGACGCAGCGTAACAACAGCTCCAAGTACGTCATCGCCGTCGCTTGCTCCACGCATTCACTCTGCAAAGGCCCCGCTTTCTTCTATCGTGTTTCGTGTCACGAGTAGATAGCGGCCGAGTGACAGTTATTGGGACATGGGATTTTATGGTGTAGGTTGATTTTTTTTTAATAAATTAAAAAAACGTTATGTCGGTTTGATTGATTAATTGTATGTGGAATTTCAGTTAGTTCAGGCTGAAAGTTAATTTTTTTAAGCGTGTGCTTTGTTATGTTAGATATGCACAAACAATCTAGTGCTAGTTAGTCTTATAATATGCATACTGGAAACTATTTTTAGTTTTTTTTTTCAAATATGACATTGTTAACGTTTTAATTAATTAATATTATAATTGTCTTAATTAAATTGATTCGAATTTTAATTACTAACACCACCACTGTAAATGAGCCCAAAACACGAAATGGAATAAAAAGCGAGTGGTACAAATGACAAAGGGACTGTGGGGATGATCAAAAGGCAAAGGTTCAATACACTGTCACTGAACCGTGAAATTTGGCATGACTGATATCCATACCAAAATAATCGTGAAATACTCTATAACGAACTGTTATTTACAGATATTTAAAACAAGTTATTTTATAGTCTAAGAGACAGTATCGAAAATATTAATCATTTCGAATTTGTAAAAATATTCATGAATCATACATTTTTTTATTTTATTGCACAACGTCTGGACAAACATATTTTTATTCTTTTTATGGATAGAATCAGTCAATAACCTTCGTTATAGAGATTCATCGCTTATGACCAATACCACACGTGTCACGAAACCCATGATTGTCATATAATATAGATATATTTATACAAAAATCATGAAAATAGATAAATAAATTTTATATATTAAAACAACAAATTAACATTATAGACATGTAAGTTTTATATGGCAACACTCAAAATGTATTTTTTTTAAACAGTCTTAATTAAATGGCTTAATATTAAAGAATGTCATCGAATTAAAAATAGTGAAGTATAATTAATTATTATTGAAACATGCAAAGCAGACAGACAACACAACACAAAATCCAGTACAAATTTTTATTACATTATTTATACTTTTCGTCCAAAAAGTTAGCATTGATAAATTCTATCTTTATAGAAATAACTAGTGACTCACCCTCGCTCCGCTCGGGTTCGTCTCTACTAATACGTTTTAACGTTTACTATAAACTTTACAGAGATGAAATATTTTCCCGCAGTAAAAAGTATTCTATATGTTGACCCGGATAACCAGCTATTATCATATCAAATGTTATCAAAATCCCTACAGTGGTTCTTCCGTGATGCGATCACAGACAGACAGACAGACAAAAATTCTAAAAATTAGATTCGACATCTGTATCAATAATAATTACAATTTCAATAAGATTTTCGAAAAAATATTTAATGTACAGATTCGACTCAAGAGTTTTATTATATGTATAGATAAAAATATTAACCTGTAATTTTCACATGGAAACTATTGTAACGAAAACCAAAATATCTAGTATAAATGTGAAAGTTTAGATTTTTGGATGGTTGGATGTTCGGATGGATGTTTGTTACTCAATCATGCCAGAATGGGTGAACATATCTGGATGACATTTGGCACAGAGTTAGATGATAGATCATAGTAAAATGTACGGTTCCCAGGGGTTAGATTTGTTTTTATTTATCTAGAGGCGAACCCGGGCGAAGCGAGGGTGAGCCGCTAGTGATTTAACAATAGATTATGCCTATCATACTAACTCAATAAAAATAAACATATAACCTTACCACATTTGATGCCCACATGCAGTTAACAAAACACAATGAAAGGATACACAAACCGACCCACTTCCATATATATGTATTTATATATATTACCTGCAATAGTGCTGGGCCCATTACTGGCACTAAGAAACCTTGGTAAAGCAAATCTAGTAGATGTTTTCTGATGGACGGATGTGCTACCTGAAAAATAATTTTAATTAGTGTCCGACCGAAAATGGATTTTTGGCCAAAAACGATTTAGACATTAAAAAATATTAGTATTTCCGCTCTACACTGAAATCTCGTTTGTTTTTTTTTACATCTGGATCGAGAAAGAGCAAATATACGCTTTAAAAGATATAAAAGACGATAATTCCATTAGAGGATACAAAATGTCGTGTATATTCTGTTGTATTGATTGATTATATAATATAATCAATCATTGTGTATAGTGATTGTAACTGTAATTTTTCATGTCCTGTATTGTTTGTTCTTACAGCTTACTGACCATACATAATTAATCGACCAATCGATTTTTCATCAATTCAATGCCCTATTACATAGTTCATCAGTATTTATGTGTAATTTAAGTTGTTATCAAAAGGAAACCTGAATTATTTTACTTAAACGTCAGTATTTTGTCATGTTCATCTGAAGTTTTACCATTAAATTAGTTATTATTTCAGGCGCAATAAATAATTCGAATTAATAAAGTAATAAATTCCAATGTATATAATTTAATAATTTTAATATTTTTTAGCAAAAAATGTCTACCAAATATAATTTATGTCAGTACCAGTACACAGAGAACAAAAATGAAGTTTTATTCTAATGTCGATATTTTATATTGTAGCAAAATCCTTTAGCACTTTCTTTCTCACTATAACATAGAATAAAAATATGCATAAAAAAATCTAAAAAAATTCGGTTACAGAATTAAATATGTTTTAATCGAAAAAGTGCCAGTTAGAACCGAATCATCCATATATAATATGTACATACCTGTGCCACGGCGTTGCAGAACTCGAGCGAGTCGATGAAGAGCGTGAGCTTGTGCACGCGGTTGACGTCGTCGGGCGTGAGGCGCGCCGCGCCCAGCGACCGCGGCAGCAGCGAGTACAGACCGCTGAGACCTGCGCAGAGTGGTATTAGTATACTAGAGACAGTCCCTAGACAAAAACGAATCTATCCCACGGGAACCGTACATGTTTCCAGGATGGTATATAGCCTATAGCCTTCCTCAAGAAACAAACAAACAAACAATTGCAAAAAGGTTGTTTCAAATCGGATTAATAGTTCCTGAGATAAGCGCGTTCAAACAAAAAAACAAACTGTGATTTTATAATGTTATTACTAGCGATTGGAAAAGATAGACTAATACATTTTGTAGTTATTATGTTATATATAGGTAGCGCCACCTTTTGCCGAATTTTGGGACTAAATTTCATTTGTCTTTTTTAGGATGTATAATAAAAGGTTCAAATATATTATAACAAAAAACGTCAGCATCACTTTTAAAAATATTAAATACAAATGCGAAATTATTGTTTTGCTAAGACCTAACAATGTTACCAACATCATCATTCATTATTATTTTTTATGATCAGCCGTAAAATAAAAATATTATTACAAAATGAATACATTATAAAATTATACTAATTAATACCAATTCCTATAATATTTAAATGCTACTAAATATTTTCTACCATTTTTTACCATTTTCTACCAATTTCTACCAACCTGTGGCTAATATAGGACAGGCGTTGCCCGCCAGCAGGCAGTGTGCGAGCGGCGGGCACTTGGCGGACATTTTAGCGCATAGTAGAAACGCATCCCTCGCCACTGAACCCGCGGAACCTTCTCTATGCACTGACGATAGTAATAGACGACCGATTATGAACCTGTAGTAAATAAATTTTGGATTAAAGAACGAATGCAATAAGTAAATAATTTGTAATTGTTGTATTGTGTAACAAATCAATGTTTAGCTTACATCACCATAAAAATAATTTTTAGAAAAACACTTTTTTAATAAAAATATGATACTAAATGACATAAGAATCCATTTTATCTATGAGACAGATATTGTAGGTGTTAGTAATCCTATAAATTATCTTTTCTATCTCCTTCGAAATTATTATAACTATTTTTGACACAATATGAACACATCACTATAATATTTAAAAAAAATATTAAAGCTAAATAAAAACAATTTCCATACTCACTCAGCCTGTGAACCATTTTGGGTTTCCGTCATTAAAAAGAACAGATCGATTAACCTCATGTTTTGCATTAACACTACGCATAGCTGATTCAGTACAGAGACTAGTTGACCTGAAAAAGAAGATTAAAAATTTTACTTTATAAATTATTTATTATTAAACAATTTGCCCTCAATTCGCTCGAACAGATACACAGATACACACTTATGTAATTATAGTAGTGTAGACGTATACATCTATTTTTAATATCCCACTGCTGGGCACGAGCCTTCCTTCAATACGAGGGGATCAGGCCATAGTCCACCACGTTGACGGCCTGCAAATGTCTTTCAAAATTTGCTAGATTCTCTCAGAGATGCAGGTTCCTCACGATGTTTTCCTTCACCGTAAGAAGCGATAATCATGTTGGAAATGATTCGCACATGAAAATATTAGGGGTGCAAGACCCGGGATTTGAACCCGCTTCACTCAGTTTCCAAAACGAGCACGTTACCACTGGGCTACCACTGCTTTTTTTATAATAGCATTTCGATAATATATAATAGCAGTCCGAAAATATATTTGCGTATTTTAAGTAGACCTGTAACTGAGACCAGACTATTGTCCTTACAGGTTTCAATTTGTTCATGGCCCGTAGAAACAAAGGACTTGTCCGGAACTGATCTTATTTCACACAATTTCTAACAGAAAAGTTAAATTTATTTAGATACAAAGAAGCAAATCAAGATTTTATCAATAAATCATAGTACGATTTATTGTGATGATTACCATACATTTTTAAATACCTCCAATTTTAATAAAAAAAACTATTTTTATTTTAATGGAACTCATACTCAAAATTAACAATTTTTTAATTACTAAAGCCAATAAATCAATTCTAATCTAAAAATGTTAATGAAAAAAATCCTTTGTGTACAATATCTTGCAAAATTTGCAAAAATACGTCTTACATCCCGGCAAAAAAAATTACCGGATTGCGGAGCAAAGTTAAGTCCCGTCGGATATTACGTGGGATGCCGTTAGTCTAGCCGATGCAAGGCAGGTAGTTTTTAATGAACCAATTGACGATACAATCGAATGATATCTATACTAATATATATAGTCTATTTTTTCTTACGTGTCTTAAATAGTAAACAAATATGGCGTACAGGTGACCAGAGATAATTCATAGAGATGTGCATGACGAATAAATGACTGAACTTAATGGTTTTTAATTTTTATGCAGTGAACGTAAAGTATTGGGTAGAAATAATACGACAAGTTATTTTAATAATTTTATTAGTCTGATTCCGATGATAAATTACTCGACTCTTCTGATATATGTATTATAAAATTAGGGGTCGGTGTATCTGTTGCAGCATCTATTAAGCCGTCAAGCTGCATCATTTTGTCTTCTTCTTTTTTCACATGTTCAATACAATTTATCCAGGACGCCGTACCAATTTTTCTTAATCCTTCTCTGACTAGCTCCTTGACTTCAGCCATTTTAAAACTTTTATTATTTTTTCCTACATGTGATTTTAATTGTGCCCATATTAATTCTATTGGATTTAATTCACAATGATACGGCGGAAGGCGCAGAACAATTATATTTTTATGAGCGGCCATTTCATCAATAACTTTTTTATTATAATTGTCTTTATTAAATTTTAATAAAAGTTGTCAAAATGTCACTTGTCTATTTTAAAATCAATGACGTGAAAGTTTTTTTAAGATTTTTTTGGCCTTAATATAAACTCATTTTTAAAACTTTAACCTAAAAAGCAAAAAGCGGTCGGAAGTCCCTCACTCCGTTTTAATAAACTGTGCAATAAGATACGAAATAATAATAATTACAAAAACAAATAAATAATAAGTATAAATTCATTAAAAGCAATTAAAAATCTTCTATATTTTACAGAAGATATTACTATTTTTAAGCCTAATAACAATTTGAACAAAATATCGTACTTTGTAATTTAAAGATATTGTTATTTTTAATAAGTTCAGTTTTCACTCTCGATAATTCATTCTAAATGTACATCTCTATAATTCAAAGACAAAGTAGCGTATCGAAACGTCAAAATGTTGTGTTCATATTTTTTCTGTGGAAGTTGGTTCTGTCAATATTTCAATTTTAGCAAAAATAATGTGTTTAAATCAATAATTAACAGCTTTTATTAGTGTAATTCGTAGCGTGTGTGTTTCTGAAATAGTTATAAACGATAAAACCAAATCTAAAATGTGTGATTGTCCGAAAACAAGTGATTTTCGTTCATGGTAGTGTTTGTTTACCAATTAGGACACGTAAGAAAAAATGGACTATAAAGTTAATGAGTTTGTTTGTTTGTTTGATTGATTTGATTTCAAAATCTTTTTTTTGCATTTATAAGAGTAATTCTAAATTAAACGACGCGGACAGAGCTACGTAAAAATGCTAGTTACTAATAAAAAGAATACTGAAAACATTCATAGTTTTTAACATATTGTAGATAAAATCATTAGATACAAAGTAAATATTTACTTTCAAGATTAGCTGGTGGTATCTGATTTCTGAATCCTTGAAGCAATTTCAACAACGGCCGCAGAAATGGTTCCGCTGCTATCACCTGAAAATTAATGACGTTATTTTAACTTCAATTAATCGATAATATCGACATCATCTGCAAGGAACAATACTGTAATTAAGTATAGTTGTAATTTGTAATTTAAATAGTATAAGAAAAAAATATCTAAGTCTTCTTATGTTAAATAAATTTCGAATTTAAAAATTCAATTTTCTTGTTTTCTTTCTTGCTTCAAAACATGCCTAAAAATGTCACGTAAAATGAACAATTCGGTAAAATTAGATTATAATACTATATTAATTTACAGCATGTAAAAAAGGAGTAAATCTTTTGTAACCTACAAAAAAAGACCGTACAATTAAATTTGTACAGAAAAATCTTAATTGAATATATAACTGGTTAGAAAATTATCTCAATATTGAATTACAATGTTGTTCTTTCCAGGTGGTATGTGTAAGTATATCTATTATACATATAATAAAATTCTAACTGAGCCGAATCTGTACATTAAATATTTTTGGAAAATCTTATTAAAATAGACATTATTATCGATACAGAGGCCGAATGTATAGTTTTTAGAGTTTTTGTCTGTCTGTCTGTCTTTGAGCGCATCACGGAAAAACTACTGATGAAATTTGGTATGATGGTAGCTGGTTATCCGGGTCAACATATAGGATACTTTTTACTGCGAGAAAATATCTCATCTCTGAGAAATAATAAAAAAAAATATAAGCGTACAATAAAACTTTTGTATACCTGCGAACTGTAGTGGTTGACTAGGTTTCCAAACAGCTTAAGTTGTTCTAATCGTACTGCATTTTCGTATCTGTAATAACAAAGTAATAATTCTTAATTGCTTTAGTTTCATATTCTTCTATTATTATAGTATTTGTATATATTACTTAGTATTTCGTTTAAAAATGGCATTAAATTTTTCATTCGAACAAAAGTAGCCCTTGATCTTTATTAGATATCAAAAAATCAAATATAACAAATATAAAATGTACTTATTACTTCAATAGTCTAAAAGTTATTATTTGATAGTAAATTTAAACTAATAATTACAAACCCATTGGGTTTTTATGTATATAGGGCGGTTATTATAAAATCAATAAATGTTTACATTAATAATTACGTTTACACCTAAATAATAAGAACAAACTATTAAAAAGTTAGTGGATTGTCTATAGTAATATTATAAAAGAGGTAGTTTGTGAGTTTGTGAGGTTGTAGGGGTAATTTCAGGATCTACTGAAACGATTTAGATGAAATTTGGTAAGAAGATAGGTTGAGACTCTGGGAAGGACATAGGATACTTATTATCCCGGAAACCATCCCTTAAGGGGGTGAAAATAGGGATGAAAGTTTGTATGGGGAATCAACCTAGGGACGAACCCAAGCGAAGCGAAGGTGACACGTTAGTAAAAAAATAATAATGTCTCGAAGAAGATTTACTCGTACATAGTAAAATACTGAAAAAAAAAATCATAGAGAGAGAGTGTTATTAGGAGATTCAACAGAAAAAAAAATCCATTTAAGCTACCTACTGCATTTTTACGATTTATATTAGTTTTATTATATTTTCGCTATCTCGAGTGTCCGCAATAATTAATAACTCTGTGTACCTGATTACTGTCGCATGATAAGATGCGAAATAAATACTCAACCGATATTATATATTATTTATATTGAATTAGCTTCAACATTTACACTAAAACTGATTGAGTAATTAAAAATCATAAGAAGACAAAGCAAATGGAAAACCGAAATTATTTTCGGCACTTTTCTATGGAACCTGGCATTAGTCACCCGCCGCCATTTTATTTAATTAATATTTTTTTTTAATTTATGTTTATGTATTTATTTATTTGAAGAATCAATAAGAATTACTTTTATAAACTAGCCGCGCACAATGAAACTTTTGTGAATGAATAGAGGACACTTAAACAAAAAATACCAGCAGTACTGTTTTTTTTTTATAGTTTTCGATTTAAATGCAATAGTTTTATTTTGCACTGCAAGTTAAGTCAAGGGCGGGATATTTAAAAAGGTTTTATCCTCTTTCACGGCGTTTCCTGTATAGTATACATAATACGTTATACGATTTTTAGTATGTATCCAAAATAAAATCCTGTATGCAAAATAAGAAAGATTATGAATGGTATTAAGAGAATTGTAAAGCTTAAAAAATCGATAAAATTATAATTACATAGTAAGATACAATTTATAGTTTATTGCATACGTTATCGTGTTATCTTTTAACTTTTCTTGTAAACATTTTTTAATTGTATATCGATTAATTTGTAAAACTACAAAATTGAAAGGTACTGTTTAGCCTTTAAACAAAATTGTTTAAGACAATTATACATAAACTATTATAATTAGCAAAGGGAAGTGGTATACGAAAATGAATGAATATTGATATAAATTGTAATTTTGTTTTAAAATACATAACAATGTATTTTTAGACATTACTCGTTATATTGTCATTGATAAAGATCGCACAAAGTTCAATACTTACGTAATGTTTTCATTTTTGTATACATTTATGTATACTTCAATCAAAACGCAAGATTGATAGCTATTCATCAACGCGTGACTAATCATATGCATTATCTAATAATAAAATAGTAATACGACCGTGTATGTTCGTGCGTCACGCTAAAACCATTATTATCAATAGATCTTATTTTTAATATTTTATTAATGACAGAGTTTGTAATACAGGCAGGCGTTCAATATCACTTTCCAACAAATATTTTACACAATATGTCAAGTTTATGTGACGTAGATTGTAGTCTAACAATAATATTTATTAGTAACAAAGAGACATGTACATTGTACGTATATATATATAATAGAGCAGTAAGTAGGGCAGTTACTGCCTCGGTGGTGTAGTGGCTAGCATGTACGGCTGCACATCCTGAGGTCCTGGGTTCGAGTCCCGGGTCGGGCCAAGTTTAGTTATTGAGTCTTTCTGTATAGTAAGCCTCAGTAACAGCCCGGAGTTGGGAAGTTGGCGGTGTTTCACCCCCGTGCCTCGGAGAGCACGTAAAGCCGTCGGTCCTGCGCCTTAACTCTCACCGGTCGTGTCGAATAGTCGTCCCACCGGAGTATGAGAGTGACAGGAATAGAGAGTGCTCTTGTGTCTGCGCGTACACTTGTGCACTATAATATCTCCTGCGCAGTTGGCTAGTCTCAATGAGATTGGCCGCCGTGGCCGGAATCGGTCAGGAGAACATTATTATTAGGGCAGTTTATGCATTGATTAATTATATTTTGCGCGCTTCACGAGAAAACATCTGGTGGAAGATTTTCAATGGAATTTCCTTACCTATTGCGGGTCTTTCAAGAGGGATACTTTTTATTTATAAGAAAGATAATAAATAAAGAAGAAACAGAAGTACATGTCCGTGTTTGTCATTTTGCTCGTAGACTATTAGTTTTATAGAGCAGAATTTATAGGGTAGGTGCCTCATGTGAAAAGTCGTCAATTATGAAAAATATTTTTTTTTTTCCATATACTTATGTAGGTACGCAACTGAGGATTGAAAAAAGACTGAGTGGACATAAGTTTGTTGTGCACATAAATCTTTGCTATCTTTAAAAAAGTATTTGTCAATGAGATGGATATTTCTTACTTATTTAAAAAAAAAAACAATTATTGCAAGTTTTATGATTCTAAACTCATAAACATTGTGCTTATACCCGAAAGTGTAAAATTCAGGAAAATTTGAGTTAATACAGCTTTAAGATTTAAGATTATTTTAAAGAAGACACGTCTAGTATTTTTTGAAATAGGATTAAGATATTTTCAGTTATATGCTGTGTCAGTTCAGCGACCGCACAATAAACTTTGTTTATCATAGTATCTATAATAACAATCCTATGAAAAACATACAAACTTATTTTTCGGTCGATAAAAAACTGTTTTGAAGACTAAACGGTTTAACAAAATATTTGTGATTTTTCTTTGTTATTTATTATGTAGTTGATTACTACCCCGCACTTAACCAGCGTTGTGGACTATGGCCAGATCCCTCTCGTATTGAAGGTAGTCCCATGCCCAGCAGTGGGACATTAAATAGGGACTAAATATATGTAGTAGATTAGAAATACTCAACTCATAATACAAATTTTATTTGAACAACTTAAGTAGGCCACAGACAAGAACGGCGTCACGTGAACCGCATACGTGAAATCTTAACAAAAACACATACATACGAAGTCAAGTGAAAAAACTAGTATGATTCGAAAACAACTAAGTAATTAAACGAGAAATCGTCCAATAAAACACAAAAGATACCGCTTTATCTAAGACAATGTGCATAGATTGATGAAATAAAAACGCATCTTGAATGAAGTAATACGATGAAGCAATTGCAGACACCGCGTGTTGGTATTCAGTGTCGGTATTATTGTTTTCCTTATTGAATTAGGTGCATAGTGTTATTGTCATTCCGTCAGTCAGTGTCATAATTTTGCGTGTAACAAAACACGCCTGTTAAATATATTAAATTCTTTACAAATACTCCCGAATATATCAAATAGTTTAGAAAATTATTTATTATTAACATTAATATTATCTGTACATACTTATAATAAGTTTCTAACGAAGTCGAATCTGTACATTAAATATTTTTTGGAAAATCTTATTGAAATAATCATTATTATCGATACAACTGCCTCGGTGGTGTAGTGGCTAGCATGTACGGCTGCACACCCGGAGGTCCTGGGTTCGAGTCCCGGGTCGGGCCAAGTTTAGTTATTGAGTCTTTCTGTCTAGTAAGCCTCAGTAGCAGCCCGGAGTTGGGAAGTTGGCGGTGTTTCACCCCCGTACCTCGGAGAGCACGTAAAGCCGTCGGTCCTGCGCCTTAACTCTCACCGGTCGTGTCGAATAGTCGTCCCACCGGAGTATGAGAGTGACAGGAATAGAGAGTGCATTTGTGTCTGCGCGTACACTTGTGCACTATAATATCTCCTGCGCAGTTGGCTAATCTCAATGAGATTGGCCGCCGTTGCCGGAATCGGTCAGGAGGACATCATCATTATCGATACAGGGGCCGAATCTATAGTTTTTTGAATTTTTGTCTGTCTGTCTGTCTGCCTGGGAACTCATTACGAAAAAAACACTGGACAGATTTTGATGAAATTTGGTATGATGATAGCTGGTTATCCGGGTCAAAATATAGGATACTTTTTACTGCGGGAAAATATCGCATCTCTGAGAAATCTGTACTAACCCTTAAAACGTACCTAGGAACGAAACCGAGTGTAGCGAGGTTGAGTCGCTAGTAAAAGGATACATTTGGAAGTTTGTATGTCTGTAAGTTTATAATTTTAGATGTAGGGGTAATATCTGAATTCTGAAACTACTGATCTGAAAACGAAAAATATCGTTGAGATGATTTATCAGCGTGTGTTACCTAAATGGTTTGAAATAAAGCAAGAAAATGTATGGCATAAAGACACCGAGGGACGCGACTGAGCGAAAAAAGGTAAATACTGAATTGAACATTGCATGCTCGTGAAAAATGTCAAGGGTGCGAGGCGAGACCCGGGACCTGTTTTTGCAAGCGAGCGCGTTACTAATTGTTTAAACAAATAAAAAAAAATCTGTTATAATTTGGAACATTTCGATTGTAGGTACAAACACTATTAGACGTAGTTAGCTAATTCATTTCATTAAGATATATTTATGTTATATCTTAATTGCTTAAAATATGAAAACCAAAGAGGCCATTGACCTTTAATTAATTATCTACTAATTGTAAGACATGCCTCAGATTTCAGTTTGTGCATGAAATATTTTTACAATTGTCACGGACTGTTTCGTGTTGTTCCTTGTTATTTTCACTTAAACATCTTTAATATTACATACATATATAAAAATATTATATACTTTTTCATTTTTTTAAATATTTTCTTATTTATTTATAAGCAATCTATACATATAATAAAAATGTAACTGTTCGCTGTCTATATATAAAAAATATTTGAGGAAAACGATTATTGGAGGTCTTTAATAACACAATAGAACCCAAAACAATGATTTTTAGAATTTTTGTCTGTTTGTATGTGCGTTTGTGCGCGTTAATCTCAGAAACGGTTTATCCGATTTGGGTACAGTTTTCACTAATGTATTGTGGTAAGCTTCACTTAATATTCAGTCATTGTTTTATTTCAATCTGTTCATAAATAAGAAAGTTATATCAATTTGAAGAATTAACTTGATACGAACTTTAGTGAAGCGAGGGTAAGTCGCTAGTTTGCTAATAGAATTAAGAATAAAAAAAATTTTCTAAAACTTTTACCAAACCAAATTCATTATATTAACTCATAAACATGACAACATTAACTCAGTTAATTAGATAGTATATTTATTTGTAGGGCATTTAACAAATTAAGTCATAACTCTATATGTCAAGTCTAGTTGTGATAACAGGTTGTTATCACATATTATGGTCTCAGAGACATTCAGTATTCATTCAGTGGGCGAATGATTCACGCAGGAAGCAACATTATTAATTGTACTTAGAAAGTAAATATTTAAATGTCATATGTTATTTTCTTCATACCTAATAATCAATATTCTTTTAACAGACTTGATAAAAGATTACTTTTACGACTCTTTTTTTTAATAAATAAATCCAGGTATTTAAAATGGAATAATTAATCTTAACTTATTTTGAAATCGGTGGGTTTTTTTAATTAAAAAGTATTTATGTGAAATACATATTATAGAGAATATTGATTCCTTCAAAAAGTTTTTCTAGACCGGGTCAAATGACTAAACTCTATAGTCTATTAAATCGCACTCCAAGCAGGAACCGAACCCGTGTATACATAGTAGTTGGCAATGCCGCGATAGTCGCCTCATTAAAAAGAAAAGAATTATGGAATTTAAATTCCTTTATAAATCATTTATTTAGATAAACATTATCAGACTTTGGAAACATTTAACATTGTTGCCCTGAACATAAATAGATTGAATAATGACCAAATTGGCCGGTTCTAAGTGTTGTTGTCTTTGGCAATACATTGTCCGTGTACAATATTATTTATTTTAAAATTATATTTTTAGATATTTCCGTCGTCTAACGAAGGTGTCTATGCAGATCGTCGCACCCGATTTTCTCACGTACTTTTGTATAACACTCGGGAAAAGACTTTAGGGTTGACTGGTATAACAGCTGAAACTTGCCAAGAGACGGCACTACAGTGCCTAATTGGAGACACTCCATGAAAATTGGTGTTTTTGGCAATCTTTAACCAATGATAACATTTCAAACAGACATACATTTTTATTTTGTACCTACTTATTTTTTTTTAACATTATATCCCTTCAATAACACCACTTTTGTTGTTCCAAGATGGTGTAATTAGGTATTTCTTATAGTTAAATATTAATTTAGTTATTTTAAGTTTAGAAACATTCAAATATTTATGTCCTTTTTCTATGTCTTAAAAACTAAGTCTAAGTACTATTTATCATAAAAATTTTACTTACATTCCAGTACATTTCGCCCATTCGTACAGTTTATCCAGAAGATTTTCACTAAGCAAATATTCGAGGCAGGCGGCGGGGGCGGGCATACGAGTGATCTCTCTTGCCCTCGCTTCTAATACTAGCAGTGTCGTTAGTTGTTCGAGGTGATTGACTACTCCTAGGACGTCGTCATGAAGATGTTGGGGCTAGAATGAAATGATAGGTAATTGCAAATTGTCACTCTTACGATTATATGGTGACCGTCGTTTGATCTTCCCACAAGGCTATTGTTTTGTCGTTTTTATTGTACTCTTATTCCTATATATACGTACTCTACGAGACCTGTTTTTCCTTCGCTTTGGTATAAAGGTCGACTCTAAAAAAAATTTCTATACACTAATTTCCCACAGAAACCTATGCTCACAGAAAAAGCCTCATCTAATCTATGTTAAATAAGACTGTTTACATTTACTGAAAAGTCTACTTTTCTCTATCAATATATTACAAACTTTATTACGTAACATATTATGTGTAATAGTTCATACACACTAATATTATAAATAACAGTTTCTAAGTGTGTGTGTGTGTGTGTGTGTGTGTTTTTTTTCACACTTTGACGGATTTGATTGAAATTTAGAATGCAGATAGCTTATATCGAACCTATCACGAGGATGAAGCTGAATGCTAAAACTAATTAATTATTAATTAACTCGTGATGAGCTGTTTTGGACCCGTTGAAGATCGCGGGCACACCGGTGTGCCAGTTAACAATTAATTTCTTAGAAATTATCCAGGAGGTGGGAATATACTATGCACTTCTAAATTATTTACTACTAGCGACTGACCCTCGCTTCGCTCAGGTTCGTCTCTAGCAATCTATAACGCAATACAAACCCCATTCAAACTTTCATCCACATTTTCGCCCCCTTAAGGGATGATTTCCGGGATAAAAACTATCCTATGTCCTTCCCAGAGTCTCAAACTATCGTCTTACCAAATTTCATCTAAATCGGTTCAATAGTTTCGGAGCCTATCCGGTACAAGCAAACAAAAAAATCTTTCCTCTTATAATATATGTATAATATAAAATACTTAAATATTTAATATTATGTAATTCGTTCTTTGATATAGTTATTATTTACATTTTAATGATGCCTTTATTTTCAGTATTGTTTTGAAAAGAGATATTATGTTAATTAACTGTGTGTGGCAGATGGTACCTAATGTATGGGCTCGGTTCAAGTTTCCGTATCGATCGGACATCAGAATAAGAACTTCACTTACATCCTCGGAAGGGTTTTTCACACAAAGACAATGATATGTCATCTATACATGTAATAAAATTAGAAATATTTTTTGGAAAATCTTATTGAAATAGATATTATTATCGATACAGAGGCCGAATCTATAGTTTTTAGAATTTTTGTCTGTCTGTCTGTTACCGCATCACGGAAAAACCACTGGATTTTGATGAAATTTAGTAAGATGGTAACTGGTTATCCGGGTCAATATATAGGATACTTCTTACTGCGGGAAAATATCTCACCTCTGAGAAATCTAAACTTTAAAACGTAAGTAGGGACGAACCCGAGCGGAGCGAGGGTGAGTCGCTAGTTAAATATACATTATTAAATTATCCTCAGCAAATAACAAACTGGTTTATAAATTATTACTATTGTATTAATGATAGTATTAATATGTAAATTAACACTTGTGACTATATTTGATCGATCGTGGGTGATCATCTTAACGGAAAACTTTCTGTAATAACGTATTATATTATGTATTTGGATAAATTTTATGTGAGAAGACAGAGAAGTATTAAATAGAGAAGGACCTTTTGCTTTTTACTTATTTTATTTTGCACATAAAATCGTGAAGCTATAAATTTTACTTCCTAATGAAGTTTTGACGTTTGCTACTCAATTACGCGTAGGTATACCATAGAACCGATTTTGATGAAAGGCGCAAAAATATGCTAATATCAGTATTTACCATAGGAAACTTGAAGAAAGTTCAATTGAAATATAATTTTAATAAAACTTAGTCCCTGATACTTGTCAATGGGTGACATATCATCACCAAGAAGATTATACATAATATATAACAAAAAGAAAAACACTTCACTAGCATAAATTACAAGCAAACAAAATATAAATAGTGGTGACACTCACCTGGGATCTTTGTATGATATCGTGAGCTTGCTGCCAATGCTTACAAAACGAATTGTAGCAGGCTTGGGGTTCGTAATCATGACGTGGGTCGAGAGAGCGCGACAACTGACGCGCTAGCGTCTTGGATGTGGTGCGTAACCAACTCATCTTGTTGACTTATTTCATTGTTTCCTGTTAATCAATTTAATAACTTATTTTACGTAATTAGCATTTGAAAATACATATGTATATGTGCAGTCCGCTAACCCGCACTGGGCCAGCGTGGTGAAATATGGCCTGATCTCCCTCGTATTGAAGGGAGGCTCGTGCCCAGCAGTGGGGCTGTAGAAAGGGCTGAATACAATACATATAATATTTACAGGGAAAAACTAGATTTTAAAGTAACTTTTATTATTATTTTAAGTTTGGAAAGTCATTGGTTTTATCCAAGAGTAAATAAGTAGACTTTAACAAATGCCTCATGCCACTGGTCCTAAATCTTTGTTTGATTTATAAAATAAAATTATTTAAAATAATAATTTTAAAATTTATTAAAGATCACATGTTGGGAAAACAGTGTCACAGAGAGGTTATGTTTAATATTTTAATTGAATAAAACTGTTAAATATAGTGTTGTTAATACAGTTATATTTATTCAATATCTTTGTCCAATTATACCAAAGGCAGCATGCCACCTTAACATTGCAAATATTATATTTTAAAAATTTAAATTGAATTGAGCAGATATGGCAAGAACCATATATACATATGTACCAGTATCTTGGGACAACATACTGTTGGGACATTAACACACAGCACCATCTTGTTTCATGGTAAGCTATGAGGCTTGTGTTATGGATACCAGATAGTTGATACACTACACATTTATAACTTTAAATACATGCATATTATAAGTATAAACACTCATACTGGAGTACAAACATTTGTGGTCATCACACAAATGAATGCCCCCAATGGGACTTTAACCCGTGACCTCGGGCACAGCAAGTAGGGTCACTACAAACTGAACCAAACATGTCATCAGAGTATGTAAAAATAATATGTATAAAGTTAAAATTTTCAAATGTTCCTATTGTCTTTATAACATGTTTTAAATTTATTTTATTACTTTTAAATTATATATTTGTGTAAAACTATTTATTAATTTTGTAATTACAGTCGACCTCCGGTAATCCGACGAACGTTTTGCAGGGCAGTGTCGGACTATCGAATTTGTCGGATTATAGAGTACTGCTTAAGACCTCCTATAGTCAGGATTTTTTTGAAAAAAAGTACCTTGTAATCCGACAATTACAGATCAAAATAATACGATTCTACTTGAATTATAAATCATACTACATATGTATATCGGATTTAGTAAATTTAACAACACAGCACAATACTGTGTAGTGACGGCGCGTACGAGTTGTAACCTGTTTAATCATGCACTATCATACATTCCTGAAGATTTGTCAAAATAATGATTGTGTTTCTACATTCAACTGTGATAGGCATGTCGGATTACAGGGGGCCCCGGATTAGACAGGGGCCGGATTACCGGGGGTCCACTGTATATGAATCTTGACTGTTAAGCAAATACTGCAGTGTTGCTAGCCAGGATAGTAGTGTTTTATTTTTATTTTGTAATTGGTAGAATTTTTTAGGTGTGTGAACCCTAAACCAGAAATTTTAAGTGTTTTCATTTTTTTACTTAGATTTTATTATAGTTGTTATATCCTAATGTAGATATTTTATTTAATTTAAATTTATTCTACTTATAAAAGAATTAGCGATTTACCCTCGCTTCATCCTGAGATATGTTTTAATTTTTTTGAACAGAAACTATTTTTTTTCTCTAAAATAAAAGTAGCCTAAGTTACACAAACAAACAGACAGACAGACAAACATTTAAAAATGGTGTTTTTCTTATATATATTAAGTACCCTATATAATTTCATATGCATTTAGTAAAAAGCTTTTATTTTAATATTACAGACAGACACTTTAATTTTATTTATCCATAAATATTTTACCAGATTTAGGAGAATCTTCTATTTGAAGAGTTTGAGTTTAAAGTAAATATTTCTTATATTTTAATTAATTATTATAATTCTTGACCGCAAGAGTAAGTTATCATATCAGAGGATTAGATAAACAATATAAATAGATTTTTTTTTATCAGTATTACATTTTTTTTTTAATTTGCATAACTGTACAATAGGTAATTTAATATTGTCACAACTATTTAAAAGTTATAGACAGTATCGAGCTAAAAGTATCTTCAAATAATACTTAATGAAAATTAATTAATGTTGAAGATAACTTTCATTTTTAAAATGGCTTACTAAAAATCTAATTACATTTTCTTTTCTATCATTCATCTAAACTATATGCTGTAAAAGAGAAGATTCTTGATATTTACTTGTTTTAAATTCTTATTTGCTTTAATTTTTAATTCATTCAGCCTTAGCAAGAATAAATAATTACTTAAAATAAATTTATATTATTACAAGATGAAGTGGAATGCTATCAATTTTAACAGATTACTACTTTGAAATTCAATTGGCTGAGTGGTTAAAACTTTCACTATCAACCAAAACAAGAACTCTACACAATGACATACTGTATTACAAGAACATCAGATAAAACCTGTGTGAGAATATGTAATAATAGAATAGTGAGATCTATTTCGTAATTTTTTTATTTTTCTTAATAGATTTGGAATATTTTGATTACTTTTTAATTGCAAATGGTTTAATGTTGATATTAAAAATGTGTTAACTTTTATTATATATATTTTTCGAAAGTTTCGTTTACTATTTAGAGAAGAATTTAAAATTAGTTATAAAGTATAATGTTATGAGTTATAAAGTATAAAAATATGAGTTATAAAATATAATGACAAACAAGTAAGGACATTGTTGGACCTTGACATTACAAGTTACTAAATTTACAGATGGTTAGTTCTAAATCATTCACAAACATTTATTTACGTCAGATATGTAAATGATGTACTAAAACATAAGATAATAAAACATAAAATAGAAGTCACGTACGTTAAGGAAGACTGTCAAGTCGAAAATAGACGCAGCGGCCACAAAATAAACCACAAGAGCACTGTTACATGATACGCAATATTCACTATCGACAATAACGACCCTGCCGCCAAAAAATGAGTCCTCAAAAACACTTTTTCACCACTGAAACTTCATTTGTTCTGCTATTATTTATGTTTTGTACCGCTTTTAACTTAAAACTTGTGGATCCTTATAAAAAACGATTACGACTCAGAAAAAAGGCAAAACAAGCGTACGGGAATATGACAAATGACATCACTGACAAATGACAATCCATTCTTGGGCTGCCAGCTAATAAATTAAAATAATGTTTAGTTGCATTTTTATTATAATATACTTAATACTACAAACTTTAAATATATTAATTATTCCTTGTTACATATTTATGTGTAAGTACTGTTTAAAATAAATGTTACATTTTTGTAATTCGTATAGTTTAAATCACAGATAATATAATTATTTGTGTTTTGCATGTCTTATTAGTTATTAGTTCTTACTAGGTACTTAGGCCGGCCGCACATGTACGGAATTCCGATCCGGTTTCCTGATTCGTAATTCAGATTCGGAGACCCGAATGCATGCCTTACATACAAATTGTTTGACTAGGCGCACACGTTCGTACATTTTCCGTTCGGAAAAAAAACCTGACGTTCGTTTCGGAAACAAACCGTGCGTTCGGGTATTCAGAACGGAAAAAGCCGAATGACGTCATCCCGAATGCAGCGCTCGCATTAATTTTTGCTGATCCGCCACACACGCACGGAAATTTTCCTTCAGAATAGGGATGTAGGCAGTGAAAAAAAATATCAATATATCGATGTATTGATATTTATTAAAATATCAATATTGACCTCGATATCCCAAGGAAAAATATCTATATATCGACCAAATTTTCATAGATTTTTAGTTTTAAAATAATAATGTATTTAATACTTTCTTAGATTTACGCGAATATTTGATAATAGTAATGGGTAGGGTAGGCACTGTTTGTAACAAGTATTTAACAGCTTTGAAACGTCTAAAATTAAAATAATGTATTTAGTTCAGTCTGGCTCAATGAAAGATAATACTATTTTTTATATAAAATGCACATTATTTTATTGCATGAGAATTTTAATAAAAACGAAGTAATTTTAAGTATTAGTTTACTAGATTATAAAAAACATAGTAGTCATAGACAATACAGTAATTTTTTTTCCGTTCGTTCCTATCTTTTACGGCTTTATAAATTCTGTTAAATATTCCGCTAATAAATTAAAAAAAAAACGTTTTTGATACGGTTTTCGATATTGAATATTTTGTCGATCGATGAATATCGATGAATCGATATATCGATGTATCGGATCGAAATATATATTTATAGCTTTTATTGAGCTAGATTGAACTAAATACATTATTATTTTGAAACCGAAAATCTAGGAAAATTTGACCGATATAGTGTTATTTTTTCCTCGTGATATCGAGGTCGATATTGATATTTTAATAAATATAGATATTTTAATAAATATAGATATTTTAATAAATATATATACGTCGATATATCGATATTTTATTTCACTGCCAACATCACTACTCTACCTACTGCCAGTAGTAAAATTCCTAATACAAAAAACCTAACGTCTACGCTAGTCTTCCGGAATTCCGAATCAGGAATTCCGAATCAGGAATTCCGAATCAGGATTCCGTACATGTGCGGCCGGCCTTACTAAGTACTAAATCAGTTGCCGACTGCCGTAGGCATGATGGCATTGAGCATTTGTCAATAATTAAAAACCAACTCGATTCATAAAATTAAAAATATTCAATACCAATCAATTATTTGGAAATAATTGAAAATTATACAATATCTTAAAGATGAAATCCATCAGGCAAAGATCACATGAACAAGGTAGATTAGGTTCTAAAGTTTCGCAAGTGACAAAACATACTATTAGCAGTATTCTTTCTCCATTTAATTTCGAGCAATTTTTTCCTTGGCTATGTTTGCAGCTTCAAGTTCCAAAATTGATTATTATTAATAGATTGAGTTCAGGTATAACTTAATTTATAATTTTTACCATAATATTAATTTTGATGAATAGATTTTAAAACATTTATTTTTCAGAGGAATATGTGCCTTGTGATACAAAAAGACATAGTAATACAAATAAAACAAAATTAAAAGGATCTGAAATTAAAATTAATTCAACCCAGTTGTTCCAAAGTAAAGAAAATCTCTCTCAAAGCAGTTTATCAACATTTACTGACACTGAAGTGGAAGATACTTTAAATTTGACAGTTTATTACAATTCTAGAAATCAATTAGAAGAGATAGCTTTTTTAAGTAGCTCTTTTGATATACCAAGGAAAGTTATTCAAGCGATAAAAATTTGTTTGCCCTACCATAAAACATTATCTAGTTTTAAGATAAAAGGACGTCTACATAGAACCTTATTGCTCGAAATACGTAATATGTTACCATACTCCAATATAACTCATGTTTGCCTTGACGATACTTTTTTACCAGAATGCAATTACTACGTTCTTTTGGAACAAATAAGCCAGTTACAATATCTTTCCCTGCGTCGATGCCAAATTAATGATCAAGCGTGTAAAATGTTGGCAGAGCTGTTGCATTTTGGAAAACCCGCCTCTAAATCTATTCTCATTCTTAATTTGGCTTCAAATTTTATAAATGATGTAGGTGCGAAACATTTAGGAGATATGTTAAGGAATAACCGAACTTTATTGCATCTAAACATTTCAGCCAACAATATCACTGATGAAGGTGCTAATAATATTTTGAAACACCTACTTTTATTTCGTATAAGGAAAGATGAATTGTTAAGAGTTAAGCAAAGGCAAGTTAAATATTTCTATGAGAAAGAAGAAGTTCGTAGAAAGTGTGAAGTAGAAATAATAAATCAGTTAAGAGATGAAGAAAAGGAAAATTTAAGATTAGCAGTTGCAAAATATGATAAAAGCGCTGGAAAAAATTTTACTCATTTTGCCGTTGTTGAAGAATCGATCACCAACCAAGCAGAGAAGATGTCCAAAAAAATTGTGGGAGAGTTTCAAGATCCTTTCGACTATCAAAATACGATACAAATAAATGATCAATTATATTCTATAGGTAATCTCACTTTATGTTCATTGAATATGGCATTTAACAATTTAGAATATTTCTCGGTGTTCAAAATTTACGATGTATTAAAATATCAAAGTGAATTAAAAAAACCATTGCAATGTAAAGGACTTATAAAAATAGTTTTAGACGGTAATAAAATTCCTAAGCATTGTAAGAAGTTTGAGGATATAGAAGCGCTTTTGGAATTAGCTATATCTAAAAATATAGAATTTTCTTGTTTAAAACAAAGTGCATCCTCTTTAATAAAAAGTAGAAAATATTCGCAGCAAAAGCTTTCGCCTAAGAGTGTGTTGTAATCTTCGTATTAAAAATAGATAAAATTTAATAAAATAAAAAAAAATGATTATGTATTTACTTTGTTAATTTTTAAGTCCTGACCGATTGATTTTATAAGGTGTCCAATCAAAAAAAAAAAAAAACTTTTAAATTGTCCCAGAAAAACAGTCAAAGTGAATCACCTATATACTTAAAATAAAACTGTAACTAAGCCGAATCTGTACATTAAATATTTTTTGGAAAATCTTATTGAAATAGACATTATTATAGATTCAGAGGCGGAATCGATAGTATTTAGAATTTGTGTCTATCTGTCTGTTACCGCATCACATAAAAACCACTGGAGGGATTTTGATAAAATTTGGTATGATAATAGCTGGTTATCCAGGTCAACATATAGGATACTTTTTACTGGGGGAAAATATCTCTGAGAAATCTATACTAAACTTTAAAACGTAAGTAGAAACGAATCCGAGCGGAGCGAGGGTGAGTCGCTACTAGCATATAAAATTAAAAGTATCAGTTTTAATCACTTGCAAAAGTTTCTATACTAGTATATCTCTCACTAACTGTGTTCTCTATTATATGTCTAAGTGTAGCGTAAAGCCGACGTGACATGGACATGGTCTATTGTTTTAGCCAGGCAATGATAGGCATCTACATAGTTACTAGAAATATTTATATCGTACAAAACTCAACCTACGATTCAGTCACCGTCTGCCATAGATTCAGTGAAAGAGCTTGGTAGACGAGTTTTTAGCCCATTCAAGCTCTATTCCATAACTCTATTTTGTTCCATATTTTTTATAGTCATACTTGGGCATGGTGGCCATATTCGGGCAAATTCTTATAGGCTACAGGTATGACGGGGTTCAAACAATAGTGAATAGTCAACCACGCTGGCCAAATGCAGATTAGCGGACTTCAGATGTTTTTCAAAAACTATTTAGGTTCTTTCAGAGTGGAATTTTATCTCACCTTTTTTCCTTTTGAAAATATTTCGCATATAAAAACTCCCAGGTGCCAGACCCAGGGCTTGAACCGTATCATTTGATTTTCTAAGCGAATTCCTGGCAGTCCCATGGTAGTTATGGTCTGCTTCGGCAGACCTGCCGTCGGGGCGTCGTAGTTAAGTGAGTAAGCGATTCTGCGATTTTAGTGGGTACTCTCTTTTTTCTAGCCGGTGAGTCCCATTTAATCACCTGTATGTCTACAAGTGGATGCTTAAATGCATTTCCCAACATAAAAAAAACTATGTATAGATAGTATACCTACTTATTATTTTCGTAGGTTTTTAATCTTTAGTCAATAAAGTCATAGTCTAATAGATTCTTTTTTAATAACAATCCTTTTCTTGGGTTGTCATTTTTGCTAACTTTGTATATTGTTGATTTGTATTAATTTATTTTTAACTATTTCCTATATCTTTATTTTATATAAACATTTTTTTTTTATTGAACATGAAGCCATTAAAAGCAACTAAAAGTGTGCGTTCTATAAGATCTAGTCGTTCTTTGAGATCCACAAAAGGTTTTGAGGAACCAAAAGCTGATGTTTGTAGCTTAGATAATATATTACTTGTAGCTTGTGCTAAATTTAACTGCTCATACTCAGTGTTAATAAGAAAGGAAACTAAAGAAGGTATATTTATTATACTTTTATAAATATTACTATTTAAAATATTTTTATAAAGTACTTGATTGTATTTCTAAATTGGCCAAATTTATTAAAGATTACCGTTTATTAACAGCATGGATGATATCGTAATAGCATATTAATTAGCAGTTACGGAACTTGATTTAAGATCGTATTATTTCATTTTCCTTAATATGTATTATATATACAAAACAAATGTACATTTAGTTATTACTGTAAAAGTCATGTTCGCGTGGAATAGTGGCAATAATGCTAGCCGCATTCCCTCGATGAATGGCAATGCCGATTCTTTGGGCGAAAATTGCGCCAGCTCTCCTGTCACCAGCAGAGGCGATAAGACCAGATGTTATGTCTTTGAAAGAAAAAAGTTGTAACGCCATATATTAAAGTTTATTTGAACAATATTATTTTTTCCTAATGAACTGAAAAACCCCATGCCAATAGAAAATCAATATTTATAAAAGTTAATTTTTAAGTTTAAGTTTATTTTTTTAATTTTGAAAGTTAATTTTTATTTTTATTTCTTTTTATTTTATTATTTTTTTAGACGAGTATTACAAGTCTTTAAAGCAATCAGAAAGTAAAGTTAAACATAAACGAATGGACGTAGTTGCTCAAATTAAATCACAGGCATCCAATATTGCCGATACCGTGATGTCTGATGAAATTCCGTCTTTGCCTTCCACGACCTCTTTACCTCTAAATTCTATAACAATCACAATGATATATGACCATTATAATACTTTGACAGAAATAAGTATATGCCAAGCCAAGGTAATACCTAGAATTCTGCTAAAAATTATTGGTTTATTAGTACCACATTATAGAAACTTGATAAAGTTCACTATAACGAAGTCACGTATAGATTTATACACTATATATGAATTAAGTAAAATTCTAAAAGTATCAACTATCACTGATTTATGTCTTGATGGATCCCCTTTGCGTGGAGCTGATTATTCAAAGCTTTTAGAAGCTACGAACCTTCAAAATCTATCTTTATGCAGATGCAACATACACGATGATATTTGTAAATTGATAGCTTCAAAATTATGTTACACAGCGTCTGGACAGAATTTATTGCTTTTAAATCTATCGTCCAACCACGTAACAGATGAGGGAGCGAAAGATATAGCTTATGCCCTGAGAACTAATAGACATTTGCGGTATTTAAATTTGGCTGACAACCACATTACTGATGACGGTGCCGGATATATTTTAGACGTGTTAATAGAATTCTCTTTGAGCTATGATGAAATATTAAATATGCGACGAAGACGCATTGAGTATTTTAAATGTAAGGAGTCTTTGTATGCAAAATATTTAGCTGAATGTCGTAATAGTTCATTTGATCAAATCAGTCAAATCAGTCGTAAATCTTCAGCTAAGAGACGCAAAACGTCAACTACAACACTTAGAAGTAAAAGCAGTGCCAAGAAAGATAAAGAAAGGCCTAGTACGGCAAGTGCAACTGAAGATTTTTTAAAAACAAAAGCAGAGATGATGACTGCAGAAATTTTAGGACCTTATGAACATCCTTTTCATCCAGACAGCATAAAAATCGTAGATAACTATGTTTACTCTCTAGGAAATATGACACTTGCTTATTTGAATTTGGCTTACAATGACTTATCCTATATATCAATTAAAAAATTACACAAAGTAATATTATATCAAAATAGTATAAGCATGCCCAATCATAGAGGCCTTATGAAGATTGTTATTGATGGAAACAATTTACCAGTGCACTGTACAGACATGGCAAATATCGAAAATTTAATGATGAGAAATTCATGGCGATTTAGTAGCAAGATAGCTGATGTCAATCGTCGCAAAGCTCGTGCAATTAAAGTAGAAAATGAATAAATTTTAAATAATAATATAAATAAAAAAAATTAAATTGCTCAAAGAATATTTATTTACTTCGTTTTATTTACAAAAAGAAATGCTTTATAATACTTTACATAATACCTAAATGTTAATTATTATTCTAATTAATTATGCTTCTAAGAAATATATTTTTTTGTACTTTAAGAACACGTATGGTAACTTTCACTGTAGCATTACATATAAAATAATATTATGTTTTCAGTTTTGTATGTCTGTAGTAATAGTATTGTATTTATATTATGTTCTTTATGTTATATATGTTTGGAGTATACATATATAGATTTATTCTGAAATTACAAAATTAAAACATTAATTAATTCTAGTTACATATGTATATCAGCACCAATAATATTGTTTGTCAACGTTTTTTGATATCAGCAAAATATAAGTATAGCTAAGTATTTTCTGGCAGCATGATATTTTCTTAAAACTAACACCTTTGTGTTAGTATCTAAGTCTTTCAATAGTTTACGTGGAAGCATCGATCAGGGTCTAGGTGGGAGGTACTCTCTGTTAGGTTGAGAACTTGGATATTTGCCGTCGCTTGGTCGTGTAGTACCAGTTGGAAAACTTGGTCCGGAAGGTTTACCCGATGGATATCCTTGGCCACTTCCCGGCCTGGTACCAGGGTAACTTGTTGTGCCTTGTGATCCTGGGTAAGTTCCTGGTGAACTTGGGCCTGATGGATAACCTGGATACGATCCAGATCCCTGTTGCCCGGGGTATCCTGGCTGTTGTGAGCTACTTCCTGGATAATTGGGGCCTTGTGATCCAGGATATCCAGTTGATGGTCCTTGTGGTCCTGTACTTCCTGGGTATGCAGGAGATGTTCCTTGAGGTCCTGAGCTACCTGGATAGCCGCTAGATGGTCCTTGTGGTCTTGCACTTCCAGGGTAACCAGTAACAGGGCCTTGTGGGCCAGTACTTCCTGGGTATCCCGCTGATGGGCCTTGACTTCCAGTGCTACCAGGATAACCAGTAGATGGTCTTTGAGGTCCAGTACTGCCTGGGTAACCAGTGGATGGTCTATAGGGTCCATTATCACCTGGGAAGCCAGTTGATGGTCCTGAGCTACCCGGATAGCCTGACGATGGTCCTTGAGGGCCTGTAGTACCAGGATAATTAGATGATGGTCCTTGAGGTCCATTACTACCAGGGTAAGAGCCTTGAGGTATTCCACCGTGTTGGGGATATTGGGATCCAGTAATAGAATAATCATAAAGATTTGCATTCAGATCAAAATAACTTGGCGCAGAATTACAGTCAAATTGGTTCCACCATACGCATACAAAAAATTCTTGTGAGAAAATGGTTCCATTAGGACATAAAAAGTCGTAGGTCATATTGTTTGCGCAAACATGGAAAACTTGACAGCGCGTTTCAACATCAGCGTAATACCCAGGATAAGCTTGAGCTTCGCAGCTAAAAGATGTTTGAGGAACTACTGAAAGTATAGGATAATCTATATCAGGTTCACCAGGAATAGCAGAAAAATCGCCGCCTTCGTATGCACCTGTATCGTCTATACCAAAACTAGGTCCGCCAGGAGATCCAGGACTAAAGCCAGGGCCAGTTTGAGATCCAGGTCTGAATCCGGATGTATCAGATGATCCAGGTCTGTAACCGGGCGCACTTGGTCCAAATCCAGGACGTCCTGGAGTCCCACTTTGGTAGTCTGGTCTGTTCTGCTGTCCTGGATAGTTATAGTTTTGGTCATTATTAGGGTAGTTGGATGGTCCTGACGGGTATCTAGGCGTCGAACCTGACCCCGTTCCAGGATATTCACCATCTTGTGGACCACTTGGATAAGGAGAAGAAGTGGGTGAGCCAGGATAACCGCTTGTTTGACTTGGTTGGTAACCAGGCGTAGTCGGTGTTACGGAGCCAAAAGGTCTACCAGGCTTATTGTACTCATACCCACTTTGCGCAACCGCTACTGCCAGTAACACTGAAATTTGACAGAAAGTACTTTTATTATTATATTATAACAATTTATCAAATTGATAATGAGAATGATGAAAATGATTGTTCATAAGTTAATATATATAAAAAAAAAAAAAAAACATTAAAATTGTTACTTTGAAAATAAGGCACTTAAGGCTAAGGAGTTGAATAAGCACAAATTTTAAGACCCTCTTTGAGGTCAACTGAAGTTGTTTAAAAATGCATAAGGGAATTGCGACATTAGACAAATCAGCTTAGTATTTATTAACGTTTTTATCTAATTTCTTCCCCTTGGCACAATAGGTTGCAGATGACATCGCGTGGGACCGGCCAGCTTCGATGCTTGCGCAAGCGTAATGGGAAAATTGTCGTAATCGTAATGAACGTCCCTCGGAAACTGCCCAGTACTTGATGTTTATATTACAATAATGTTATCAAAAATTATCAATTATTATATATTCCCCAGATTTATTAAAATGTTGAGATACATCTTTAAAATAACCGTACTTAAGGATTTTTTTTTCTATGCTCTAAATTATAGAACTGTAAAATTATATTGGTCTTAGATATAATAAAATTGTAACTGAGCCGAATTACATAAATATTTTTTGGGAAAACTTATTGAAATAGTCATTATTATCGATACAGAGGTTGAATCTATAGTTTTTAGAAGTTTTGTCTATCTGTCTGTCTGGGACCGCATCATGTGGAAATCACTAGGCGGATTTTGAAGAGGTATCGTAATAGCTGGTATTATATAATGAAGCATTTATTGAATTGCTAAGTCTTCTACTGCAAATTTTTGTGTTTTATGTCCATTGCTTAAAATTGACTTTAAACGATTGTATTGTTTCATTTATTATTTATGTTAAATATATTTAATCTAGTTTATGTACTGAATGTTTATGAGATAAACATTACATCTTACTAATATTATAAATGTGAAAGTTTGAATGGATTTTTAGAAGTTTGGATGTTTGTTACTCTTTCACGCCAGAACGGCTGAACGGATCTAGAGGAAATTTGACACAGAGATAGATTATAGTTTGGAATAGTACATGAGCTACTTTTTATAACAGAAAAATGTACGGTTCCCGTGGGATAGATTTGTTTTTGTTTTCCTAGAGGCGAACCCGAGCGAAGGTGAGCCGCTAGTCTACAGTACCTACTATTGTAAAAAGGAAAGATTTGTATTTTTGTATGTTTGTAACAAATAAACTCAAAAACTATTGGACCTATTTAGGTGAATTTGGTAAGAAGATAGTTTGAGACCCTGGACAGGATATTGGATATTTTTTATTTCGAAAATCATCCCTTAAGGGGGTGAAATTGGGAGATAATAGTTTGTATGGGGAATCAACTGAGGGACGAACCCGAGCGAAGCGAGGGTGAGTTGCTAGTAATACATAACATATCCAGAGAATTAATGCTTAAACTAATTTCTTGTTATAAATTGTAATATAATCATTCATTTGAAAGCTAAGAACTATCTTAGCTTTAATATGAGCTGAATATTTGTAATAACCGTTTAGATTGTACCCCGGGTAGAGCGGGCAAAGTGTAGTATCTGGTACTTCGAAAATAAAGCACTTAAGGTTACATAGGGTGTTGAATAGGTATATAAAGTGTATAGGTCTCTAATATCTATAGTTAATGAGAATATAAAATTGTTCTCTTTATTATTGTGTATATTTCAAAAGTGACAATATGAATCGACTAAGATGCAAAATAGTGACAAGTAGCAATATAGTAAAGGAGGAAAGTAATCGTTTCTCACGTGGATACTCGTGCTTTGAGCTCACGATACATAACAATGTACTGGGAAACCAGGAAAATAGACTGACTGGCAAATTTCAAGTTGCGAAAAAAATCATTCAACTATAATACCGAGTTGTAGAGTAGGGAATGCTATTTGTTCTTCATTTTCTAAATGCGCTAGACTAAAGATGACCTTTACTATTTATTGTTGATTTATTATAATCCAGCGACTTACCCTCGCTTCGTTCGGGCGCGTCACTACGGGTACTTTTTAATTAGATATAAATAATTATTAGCCAGCGTTAGTCATGTACGTTTTTTTTTCGTGAATTTTTCCGATGTTTTTATAGTTATTCAGTATTCTATTCGGGGCGGATACAAATCCAACAAATCAAAGAACATAAACATCGGTCCATTTGTTTTTAAGTTATAAATGGTGTAACTAACCTGACTTTGTTTTATATATGTATAGATATACATACCTTATGTAACTTTTTACTATAAATTAAAGATATTTTAATTCTAGAAAGAGACTTCTTCTTTGAACATTGTTAAATCTTTCACTGTAGAGACGTAACTCGACTTGTAATACAAATAAAATAAAATAATATTTTTTTATTTCTGTTCATAAATAAGTTATTTCGTTTATAAAATAATTTTACAATATTATAGCATATCTGCAATAACCAACAAGTCCTTTTGGCTAAAATTTATACAAAATATTGATTATTTGTTATTTATATGTTTCGCATATTGATAATCATAATAACCTGTTGCTAGATTGAACGTGCTTCTCTCTTGCAAACATATAATTATTAGAGCTAATCAAGATTGTATTTTGAAGGGTCATCGAAAATTACACTTTGACCCTAAAACTTAGGTAGGTATAATTTATAATGTAAATTTTAATATTTTATTACGTACTAAGTAGTAAAAAGTTGGTAGAGTGCGAATTTAAAAAAAAAATAAAAATAAAACAATTATTATTTCAAATAAAAATGGATTAGGAATAATGTGTAGTTGCAGCTTAACAGTGACTTTTCCACAACGCTTTTTTGTTTTTAGTGTACCATATTATATACATATGTAAAATGATTACTTTCTCATATAATACTTTCTTAGATTAACGCGAATATTTGACATTTTAAATAAAATTATATTTTCGTCGAAACGTCGGGAACCAAAAATCAAAATAATTCCGTGAAATAAACTGAAAAGATAGTTTTATTTAAACTTTCTTTTATATTATATTAAGGTATTATTATGTTTTTATTGACAACTAGCGACTCACCCTCGCTTCGCTCGGGTTCGTCCCTAGGTACCTACGTTTTGATTTTTTTGAGTGAAATCCTAATTCTTTTCTAAAATACAAGTAGCCTAAGTTACTCCTTATAATATCAGCTATCTGCCAGGGAAATTCCCGTTAAAATTGGTCCAGCCGTTTCGGAAATTAGCCGGAACAAACAGACTGACAGATAGACAATAATTAAAAAAAATGTGTTTTTCCTATAAGTACCGTATATAATCCCATAGTATAAAGCTGTTATTCTGACATTACAAACAGACACTTCAATTTTATTTATCTGTATAGATGTATAGATAATATATTTTTATTTATCTACGTCTTAAGTATTATTTTTATATTATCTACAATTTTTTAATTTCTCGATGCTTTATAACAAACTCGATTAATAACTGCGTCTGAGATAATTCTCAAGAATAATGAAAGCAATATGTTGAGGTTAATGATTTACATTGACACTAAATAAAATATTTTAATTGTTATCAGACATTTGAATAGTTGATAAAAACAAAGTTGAAATTGTTCACATGATTTCTTGAAAGGTAATATTTTAATTAACTCTTTTAACAGCCATTTTATTGAATTCTTAAACAGTAGGTATACCAAAAAGCAAAAGTGATTGACTGATGTATCAACGCACAGGTCAAACCCTTAAGGCTAGAAAATTGAAATTTCGCACACGTATTCCTCATATGACGGAGACATCTACTAAGAAAGGATTTTTCAAAATTCACCTCCCAAGGGGGTGAAATAGGGGATAAAAGTTTGTATTAAACTTTTTATTCCTTGGACATATTTGCATGAAATTTCGTATTTTTCATAGTTTGATCGCGAGCGAATCCGCGGGTTTTGCTAGTTTATTAAATGTTTATATTGGTATAATTTTACTTCTTTATCCTTCAAAAGGCAAAGTAACTTTCTACACAAAATATAAATAAACAAGTATGCATATCTATTTCATTGTCAAAACGATAATAATTGATCAGCTTGAGATATTCAAAAAGGTTTACAAGCCATTCATTAGCTAAATACGCGTATTATTTAAGTCCGCTTATTTTCAAAAAGACTGAATGCCGCTGTTACCAAAGTGGGCAATGTTTGTTTGCAAAGTGCAAGTACTCAGTGCTAATGTTATACACATTAAGTATTGCTTTAAATGTCCTAGCTGTGAATTCCTCTGTGTTACTATTAGTTATATGTATTAATAATAGTTATAATATGTATAAATACTGATTGGATATGTAGCCGAAATCATTAATATATTCACGCATAAATATGTACCTACATATATTTGTATATATCATCTAAAACTATTTTTAAATTTCGGTTTCTACTTTTAAGATTTAATAACACGCACTAGGTATTTTAAATTATTTTTGGTTCTAAACTTAATTAATTTATGATAAAAATAATACTGAAGGATAAGAACGTCTAATTGAAGCAATGATACATAAAGAGTAAAATCAAAATTACCTTGTTTTAATATTATCGTTTATCTACCGGATTAGCATATTTAGCAAATTTGCACATTGGAGATATTTGGAAAAGCACCTTGGTTGTCATTTAAAGTACCTATTTTTTTTTGTTTTTGACATTAACACACGGCACCATCTAGTTCCATGGTAAGTAACGAGGCTTGTGTTGTGGATACCAGATAGTTGATACACTATACATATATAACTTTAAATATAAAATAATATACATATTATAAATATAAACACCCATGTCTGGAGTACAAACATTCGTGCACATCACACATATGAATGCTCCCAGCGAGACTCGAACCCGCGACCGATGGTACAGCAAGAAGGGTCACTACAAACTGAGCCAAACATGTCGTCAATTATACCTACTAATTATTTTTAACTAGAAAGGGGCAACAAGGCACTCTTTCCACCCTTCCATTTTGATTATTCTCTACCCAATTATCAAATCATATACATATGTGGTATGTATATCGGTTTACAATTGCAAACAAAAGTGTGCAACGTAATGAAATATCTCCTAAATATAAAATTGGTCAATAAAAAAATAAGTTAGATTAAAACACGAGTAAATTATTGTGAAATTTGAAATTAGCCGAAGAGCGCTAAGATGCTGCAGAACTAAGTACCTACTTAAGAGATTATTAGCGATCGTACAAAGTGCAGTTTAGATGACGTGATAACTGTATACAAAAGTCAATTTGCAAACATTTTTGACTAATTTAGATAAAATCACAATGAATTAGTAAGTGAAATTAGTTCATGGTTACCGTTAAGTGGCACAATGCATTACGAGATGAGTTCATTACCTACTTATTCACTTTTTTTAATACTCTTACTTTTTTTATTGTTCAATTCACATTTTTTAGGATTCCGCACCCAAAGGGTAAAACCCTAAAAAAAAGGGACCCTATTACTAAGACTTCGCTGTCCGTCCGTTTGTCTGTCTGTCTGTCCGTCTGTCACCAGGCTGTATCTCATGAACCGTGACAGACAGTTGAAATTTTCACAGATGATGTATTTCTGTTTCCGCTATAACAACAACAACTAAAAACTGAATAAAATTAATATTTAAGGGGGCTCCCATACAACAAACGTGATTTTTTGCTCGTTTTTGCTCGATATTGATAATGGCAACAGGTAGACGCTTGAAATATTCACAAATATTTAGTTATATATTCACTTTAAAAATAAATAATTAAATTAAAAGAAATATTTAAGGGCGGCTCCCATACAACAGACATGATTTTTTTGCCGTTTTTATAGATAATGGTACGGAACCCTTCGAGCGCGAGTCCGACTAGCACTTGGCCGGATTTTCTAAAATTGATTACCTACTGCTTTAAGTTATTGTGATATTAACATTGTTTTGTGGAACTTTAAAAGATGTTGATATATTTACGCCGTTTAAGGCAATTTTATATTAACTAAGTAATTTTATTTTAACTAAATTATCAGTTATTGTAATATACTTAATTTTTTTCGTTATAAATTTCAAAATGGTTTTTACGTTACCATGTTCCTGCTAGTGAACGCTTTTGACGCTATCATTTTTTTTAATTGTAATGCTTGTTTTGCTATTTCAAAGTTACCATATTTCTTACAGTTAATAGATTTTATATAGCTTATTAGAAATAAAATATTAGGATATGGAACATCGCCCATTGTCTAGAAATAATTGTAAAAAGTACTGGGCAGATTCACTTAATTTTATTACGCTTATTTCGCTTAAAGCTTAAAATTAATTACTTACAACAAAACGTTGACAAACGTAGCATGGTGTTGGTGCCTCTCAGTTATCCTAATCTAAACCTGGAATAAATAATAACTTTTATAATAACAGTATAGATATTATGGACGTAAAAAAAAATGAAATGAAAACTAAAGATGATAAAGTAAAACAGAGTACGAATTTACGAAGCAAGCCTCTTAAAAAGTTTCCTACAGGTAACTCTTTTTTTTTTTCAATTGAGATAATTCATATCAATTTTATAAGTAATTAATATAAGTAAATTATTCATATAAGTAATTTTCAAAAGTTTAGTTAAAATTGGCCAAATGCGTTTGAGAAATACGATACCACAGAAAAGCTAAAGGTAAACGGTTTTCATAATTGTAATAGATTCTCGCAATACTGTAAAAGTTTCTTGCATAAATCATAAGTTAGACACAGCTATAAAGTTAAACATTGATGTAAAACCTACAGTAAAGGAATAACAAAGTAAACAAAGGAACACAAGAGTGTCCAATAACAATTAATATTTGAAGTTGAAATGAGAATTTATCGTACTAATATACGAAAAAATACAAAGCACAATAGACATGTTTCTCATCGATTCACTCGTACTGCTGTTTTACTTGGTATTGTTTTACCTTTTTCTTGAACATATCAAGTGTATTTTACCTATACTGGAAAATTTTACTTTTTATTTTCATTTTGCTTACTACGCTTACATTATTTTTTTATAATGATATTATAAATGCTACGATTATTATTGTTGTCATATTTTTTATATAAAATGATAAACCGAATAGGTATAGGCACAGTTAGATGAGGTTCTTAACGTTCTTAACTTAAAAAATCACTTATAATTTTTAGACATTACCCTGTTATTCTCCTAAAACTTGACTCTAGCGTAGGCGGGAAGAGCACGTAATAAAGTATACAGTAGTTATACAGATAATTTTATATTAATCATATAATCGAGTTGTATATATGATTGACATTTATTACGACAATAATAATCTCGTACATTTTATTTACAAAATGATTAGGAAATTGTAATTTAAACCTAAATTTGCCTATAAAGTGTAAATAGTCATGGTTCAAATAGCCGGCCTACACAGATCGAATAATATTTTTATTTAGCAACTATATAATATATAAATATTTTTTTTTGAAATTGAAAATCAGAAAACCTTCAAATCTTGAAGTACTTTCAAAAAATCGTGCACTGGCAAGGGCGGGCGGAAAATTTTACCAAAAAGCGTCGATTTATATTTTTTAATTACTTATGTCACAAGTATTAATTTATTATTCCTAAATATAGTAAATCCTATTTAAAATAGCAATTTAAAAAAAACCATTCCATAATAATTTATGCACTAATTTCACTGATTTCAAAACTTATATTTAAAATTAAAACACTAAACTAAAACCACTGGTGAAAAATTAATTTAGATTTGTTTTAATTTGGAACACATAAGACTCACCGGTACGTACGGAGCGCGAGCGTGTGCGCAACTTGAACTATGGTACCATTACCCGAGCTTATATCTCGTGTACTAACCACCACCTAAGGGATGGATGGCACTCAAATGTAAGCGACTTTGCAAAATAACTGGGTCAGGTATGTATTATGTTATGTACGTGAATATGCAGTGATTAAGATGAGTTGACGAGGTTTTCCTTTGAATTCATTATAAATTATGTTGAACATGACAACGATTGTAGCTTACTATTTAAGTCTATTTAAGTCTTACTATTTAAGCTCTAGAGAAATAATATACCTGTACATTAATAATATTAACTGTTTAACATCATTTATTGTATTAAAAGAGAAAGAAAATGATATTAGCTTTAAGTTTACATTAAAGTATAACGATGAAACATTAAATCTATACATACCTATAATAAAATTCTGAGTCGAATCTGTACATTAAACATTTTTTGGAAAATCTTATTGAAATAGTCATTATTATCGATACAGATCCCGAATCTATAGTTTTTAGAATTTTCGTCTGTCTGTTTGTCTGTCTGTTACCGCATCACGAGAAAACCACTGGACAGATTTTGGTGAAATTTAGTATAATGATGGCTGATTATCCGGGTCAACATATAAGATACTTTTTACTGCGGGAAAATATTTTGTCTGTGAGAAATCTATACTAAACGTTAAAAGATAAGTAGGGACGGACCCGAGGGGAGTAAGGGTGAGTCACTAGTATAAATATATAATTGGTTATTGTACGTTTTAAAAATTACATTGAAATGTTCAGAGTTAATAAACATTGTAAGACATATAATAAATTAAAGAAGAGCTATCTAAATCAATAGCTCTTAATATTTTTTTAAATTTGATGCGTATAATTTCGATTGTACAATCTCACTCACGTTTTACAATTGCGATCGCTTCCGGTATAATACACAAAATTAATTGATCAATGTTAACTATTAGCAAGTTCATACTTTAGACTTTCGCTTAAGCTCAAAAATAATAATGATAAAAAAATTTACAAAAGTAGAAAAAAAAACTGACTGAAACACTGAAAAAGATAGGAAGAAGTAGAAGAAGGAACGTAGTATTTTGCAGTTTCTGTTTTCTTGAAATTATATGTGGCGTGTGCGTGTCTTTGGGATGTGATTTTTTTTGGAAGTTAGATATAAATAAATTACTATTTTCTTTCTATATGTATGTATTTTTTTTTATTTATAGTTGCCTCTTTCTATGGTTTTGACGTATCTTACACGTGGGTAGGTATATAATATGTTTTTCGGCATAAAAATTGATTTTTTCATCGGACTACTCATGATTCAGCCTTTTTAATATCTTACTGCTCCCCTTCAATATGAGGAGGATCTGGTCATACGCTGGCCAAGTGGAGGACAGGCTAGGCTCTCTCTGACATGCGGGGTTCCTCATGATATTTTTCTTCACCGTAAGGCAAGTGGTACTCAAGGAAGCATCTGATCCTAGTAGGGTAAGTTGCTAGTTATTATATATATAAAAAAATATATAAAATCGTAGTGCCTTGAGTCTGCACAATACTTTTATTATAAATGACCGTATATTTATTGCAGATTTTATAACACGATTGCGGTCACTGGCTCAGACTTCAGCGTTTATCTTTTCACAGACAATCAAGTGAAGAATAACTGATTGGAGTCTCTCTCTCTTAATTATTATCAGATGAGATCAGTTTGATATCGCTCTGTAAATTGTATCAAATATTACTTCGTTAGAAAAGATGATGTATTAAAATTGAAAATAGAGCGTTTAAGAGATTGTTTCGAACAGTTCATGACGTAAAGCATTTATACTACATATTATATGATATGGAAATAACCTAGTGTAATAAAATGTATGGATTGTATATAAAATATTTTGTAAGTTTTTTTAAAAAACACAAAAGGTTTTTATTGTTGTCTTGATATGCTAAGTGTTTTAAAAGCACATTTTTTAACTCTAGTGACTTACCCTCGCTTCACTCGGATGCGTCCCTACTCCCGTACGTTTTAATTTTTTTGAGCGACACCCTAATTCTTTTTTCTAAAATAAAAATAGGCGTACTTACTCCTTATAATATTAACTATCTGCCAGTGAAAGTCCCGTTAAAATTGGTCCAGCCGTTTCGGAGACTAGCCGGAACAAACAGACGGACAGAGAAAAATTTGAAAAATTGTGTTTTTCTTATAAGTACCTTATATAATTCCATATGCTTTTAGTATAAAGCTGTCATTTTGACATTACAAACAGACACTTCAATTTTATTTATCTGTATAGATCTTTATAGATAGTTTCGGATTTTTGGTCGACTGGACATCGTTTTATCCCTTCATATTTTGGTATCTTAAGGTTGTCATAATATATCTTTTGGATTGTTTTTTTTTCTGTATGTAATTTTTATGGAAGATTTTCCTTTTTTATTTAAGTAATATAGAGATGGCAAAATAAAACAAATTAGACATTACGTAATAACAAATTTTCTTTAAAAATTATCCTACCCTTACATCACAAATGGCCTTTTATCTTGTAAATTACTGAAAATATTGTTAACATATAAACAATTTTTATAAATGAAAAACTAAAATTACGAAAAACATCGACTTTGTTTGGATCACGTATATTAGTTTCAACTATCTAGTAACTAAAATCATTTCAACGCAGATTCAGAGACAATCCAGGTAATTTAATTTTATTTATTTTATTATAATGATATTCGTGTCCACACGAAATGCTGATTTCAAAATATATTAATACAGTATGCCAAAATCACGAAATGTTCAACCTACATCCTGCGTACATCCTTCTGTATATTGATGCACAAAGAAAACAATTTGTCCTTTTTAAATTTCCCTTTCCCACCTTTCTTACGATAAATTTAGAAAAATATTATGTAGTTGTATTTTTCATTTTTTAATTCATGAAATGTATTGAAGTTAAATATAGTAGTAATGATGGTTAGTTATATTATTATTAATTATTCTAATATGGAAAAGGTTTTTTTAATTTTTATACATCTGTACACTATAACAGTAAAGAGGGTTTATTTAAATTAATGATATCATCAAAAAATTCAATACCATTTTAAGTAAATAAACTACAGCGATATTCATCATTTTTCGAATTTCAATTAAATTAATTACTTAGGATATATACATGTAAATTAAAATAGCACAAAAAATAATTGTCCAGTTAAAGTCAAAGACTACTATTAGTCGATTGATTAGGACTGGGTCATGTTGTGAGCTCATCTTAGTACTATATAGAATCAAAACTTAATGAAAATTAATAGAAACAAGATGAACTTTATTACGTGTGATGGAAGCTCGTTTCTACGTAATTCGTTGAACCGTCATCATGGTAATGACAGGGCAGTCATAAATCTTAGGTAAATGAATAATGATGGAAGTTAACGACATTCCCTAATTTGTTATTTACCTTCAATGATTTAGTTATAGATATGCTATGGGAAAGACATAGATGTTTTGTTTACTTATCATATATTTGAATTAACAAAGTTTTTTTTGTGTTTTATTATCTATACAGATAAATAAAATTGAAGTGTCTGTTTGTAATGTCAAAATAACAGCTTAATACTAAATGCATATGGAATTATATACGGTACTTATAAGAAATACACAAATTTTAAAATTTTTGTCTGTCTGTTTATCTGTCTGTTTGCTCCAGCTAATCTCCGAAATGGCTGGACCAATTTTAACGGGACTTTCACTGGCAGATAGCTGATATTATTACTGAAAAAGAATTAGAGTTTCGCTCAAATAAATTAAAACGTACCTAGGAACGAACCCGAGCGAAGTGAAGGTGAGTCGCTAGTTAGTAAAAATAATTTTAATGCATGTTTTAAGCCAATTTAAATAATGTTTTTAGCTTTATCTGTACTTATAATTATAACTAGGGTACTCTTCGATCATAGCAGTGATCTGAAAGAAGTTTCAGTTAGCGTTAATTTTTTATTTATTAATGGCTGAATAGTCATAAATGGTACGGTTTCACGTATATTTTTAGCTTTGCTTACTTTGCACGATAGCTTTTCGAGGCGATGCGTCGCTGAATTTTTTACGAGTGCATCTAAAAACACTGAGCCGAACAGACGTGGTCAGTTAGAGTCGTCTAAATTATACTGTAACTTCAGTAATTAAACTAATTCAAAGTTATAAGTATTTTTATTTGTGCACTCCAAACTCTTATAACAACTTTATTGGGACGGTCCATAAATAATAAAATTATTATTTTAAACAAGTATTATAACAAATTCAGTGTTTGTTACTAGTTTATAATTAAGAAATTCTAAATATCTTGATTTTAACCTGTAGATACATATATTATGCATATGACGGAGAAGTTTCTCCAGAATAGTGTAGTAACTATATATTTATTATTAGAATCTAAAAAAAAAAAAATTATGTTATGTTAATCAGATGATATACATAAATATGATACTCGTACTCGTATTTGTGATTTAATCACGCTTAAAGCTTTAAGCGGATTTTGTTACTTTACCTAAAATGATTCTATAGTCAGAAAATGCCCTAAAATATATGAAATTTATCTATGGGTGTGAGTTCTTTATTGTTACTATGACAACATTTTTTGAACTTATCTAAGACCGGGGAGGTTTCGTTGGGTTTTAGTGGGTAGAACTGGCTTCTTTAGCCGGTGAGTCTCACATGACTACCTAGTATGAAGGTGATATGCTTCAATGCATTTCCCAACATTTAAAAAAAGTATAAAACCTCACTTTTATATAGATAAAATAGTTATCAATAATTTATTAGTATGATTGATTTATTTTAGATCAATTAAATGCACTTTGTAATAGCTTTATACATACCTTCTTTGCGTTATACCTACTGCCAAAGATAATGTGATATTATGATTTGATGAATTTTTTTTTATAATTTATTTGTATTTATTATAAAAATTATCTAAAACTATAATTTGAGGACTGAAATATAAAAAGCACAAAGACATAGGCGATCGTGTAAACGCACAGGTAATATTCGTTCTCAGTCGTGCATTTCAAAACTTTAAGGTGATTATTTATAAGGAATAACATGACTGATGTTCTAAATGAACGTGTATTTTATTTCTTTAGTACGTTTCTATTTAGGGTTACCATAATACAAAAGATTTTATATTTATAACACTTTTTTTTTAAATATTCTGTTGTTTATTATAATATAAGATTTAGTAACTTGCAACATTCAAATATAATTTCAATAACGTCACGGTTAATTACGTCTTTTTCGTAATGCTATATAATATGTCCTATATATAGTATCCATATAATAGCCATATACAAAAATTTAAAGTTTTCTCAATACATAGTTAAAAGTTAAAATATCACATAAAAACAAATCTAATGTATGTTGTGCAGATGACCCCTATAGTGGTAATTTTGATATCTTTTTTTGTGAGTATTTTATTTCAAAAGCATCATTCCTTAGCTACCCTATTATCATGTATAATGAAACTACAAATCTGTCTCGATGTGCGCATCACGTCGCGTCCGTAACGAGGCTCAAATAACTTATTTACTAACGCTGAAATCGAGACCGTACTTCGCAATACATTCAACTTTGCCCATAGTTGCAAAAATAAACTGGTTTTCTTTAACGCAAGGATTTTTGCCTAATTAAATCGTTATTTTTTTGTTTTAAATAATATATTATTGAAATATTGAAATTTCAGTACAGAAACCATAATTTTCTAATAAAATAATCCAATTGTAATAAAATACTATACTAGACCAAGAGATCGCATACCAGATATCTTTACATTACATACAAATAAATTGAAACGTGCGTAATTCAATTCTCATTACCATTATACATCAGGTCCTTAAAAAAGCTCTATATTCAAACTCACGGAAATATTTCTAGTCTGAAATGAAAGTGGCAATAAATAAGTGAATGCACGATTATTCGCTTCGTTACGAAGTCGTTTCAAACCAAATGTATTTATTAATCGTGATAGTATATTATAACTTAGAAATATATACCTAGAAAGAAATATAGCCTAATCATTTCTGGAAACAACACAACTACATTTCGCAGAAACATCATCTGTAATGTGGTATGTCCTGAGCAGTTGAACTTCAATATATTATCAAGACAGATTTTACTCCAAACGAGGACAAAAGTTATAGAAAGCCCAAAATTTTTCAAGTACCTATTTATTTGGAGAATAGTTGTAGGAATTAAGAATATATTGGAACTACATATATCTTATATATTTAAACGAGCAATTCTTGTATATTTATATATTTATTTATTTATTTATTTATACCGGCGATCTCGGAAAAGGCTCTAACGATTTCGCTGAAATTTCCGTCCGGGTTCGAATCCCGGCCTAATACAAAGCTTTTACTTTTGTTTTTTTTTTTATTCATTCAAGCTTTTAGTTTTTTTTTTAAAAGATAGAATTGTACTTTTGGCCAAAAACTCCGAGCGAAGCTTGGTTTCCTAGGTACTACTCGTAGTTCTATAAGATTTCATTAAATTATTCACCTTCAGTTAATTTAAAAATCGTTTTTGACATGACAGTAATGGCAAAGGTTTCGTTTTGGTACACAAAGTTGTTCATTGAGTTAGCGAGACGTAGGTTTGATTATTTGCCAAAGAATGTTAACATACTCGGGATAAACTTAGGGTTTCAATTAGTTTCTGTTTCCGACGTAACGAATGGAGCGTCGCTAGTAATTACTAAAGATTTTTTAAATAGTGTTTAAGATCGTAGGGAATATTATATTTGATTTATTTTGTTTATTGCAATTCAAATTTAGGTCACTATTGAAAACATTTGTTTAACAAAGCGCATAAATACTGCATACGTTCTTCATCAGTGCAACACCTACGTGATCGCATCTTCTGTGAAGCGCACCAATTAAACAATGCTCCTACTTAAGGCGTGTAACACATTTTATGTTTTATTTAAATAAAATTAAGTTTATTTTATTTAATACACTTTTTATTTATTAAATATATTTATTTTTCACTTCTTTACTTAGATGTAAAAAGTATGAATTATAGAATATTTTATCAATATGTCACGTTACAAATAATTAATTATAAGCAAGTATTAAATAATTTTCGTTATGAAAAAATTCCAGTTAAGCATTATACAACTAATGTTTGATCGCGGCTTTGTTTGTGGCTTCATGGCTTTAATATGGTTGGATGGATTTGCATGATATTAGTACATAGATAGAATATTATACAAGTGTATATGGAAGGCACTTAGAGACGTACACGAGCGAAGCTAGGGTAGTTGCTAGTTAATTAGTATAGGGCTTGCGAGCTTTCTTTTAATATAAAATGGTCTGTGTATTCAAGTCTTAACGATGCCGCGTGTGGGTTTACGTCACGCGACAGCTAGAGGTCACGAAGTCGTGTAAAACTGTTAAAAGGTGTCCGAGTTTAGCACATGATTGCAACCATGCAAGTGTTTATGCTGTACCTATTAAAATTGGCATAATTAGATGGGTATCACTTCGTTTATATTTTTTTACTCACTTAATATTTTTATAGAAACACACAAGTGTTCCCCACATAGTCGAAAATTGACCATAATTCATTAAATATGAACGGTATTAACTTTTGTTATATTTACTTAAGTAGCCTGTAACCTTCAATAAATAAGCTTCAAAATGTCAATGTTAAACAGATTTGAGTGCGTACAGACAAACGAACAAACACAAATAACCTACGCGAGCGGAACCACTGACAAACGCAAGCCAATAATAAATTCTATAGGTATTTGAATACGTTTGAGTATTATAACAGATCAGTTTTTTTTTTCATATTTTAATTATATACATAGAAGAAGTACCTCCTTACATCCGCTTATTTAACACTACTCATACCAAGACATAGCACATACTGGGATACAAAGAATCTTATTTTACATTTCAAAAACAAACACACTTTCTCATCTAACACATTACTCATTAGTAAGGACTACTCTAAATAAAGCTGAGTCTTGATCCATCACGATATGACATTTTCCGCCCTTATAATTATATAATTATCTAGATACTAAATAAGACACTACGTTAATTGCGAAAGTGATTTAAAAGGGCACGCATTCAACCATAAATTAGAATAATAAACAGTTCCTGAATGATTTAATTTTGACCTATGAAGTAACCATTGAGTCATAAATGCAAAGAATATTTGGGAATATACTAATATTTACAAAAAAATATTTGTTTTCCATGTAATATAAGCAAATAAATATTTTTTTACATAAGAAAGACATCAACGAGCTCGTATCGTTGCACCTCTTCTATGTAAAAAAAAAAATATTTGTTATATTATATGTTCTAATTAATTTAATTAAAAATGAAAAAAGAATTATCGATTAATAAATATGCGTTAATATTTTATTTTACTGTTAATAAATAAAATCTTATGTATCCATACCCATACCTGTCTGACAATACATATGTATATGTGTGAGGTTTTAAAAATTTAATTCGGTAATATACTGGTCTAGTATGAGTAAGGCTGATAATTTTTTAATGTCAGACCGGTTATTTTAGCAAATATTAAAAACGAGCAATATTTACGAAAATGTAATTGTATATGGCATTGTTTATAAATACAGTACAGAAGCAATCCAATATTCTGCTGTTATTTTGTTATGGCTAGTTATCTGATCACCGTGCTTACATATCAAAGCATTTCGTCAGTATTTGGCTGAAGTACATACTCATATTACAATTGAACAATAGATCGAATTCTGGTAGTATCGATTTTTTATGAAATTTTCGCTCACACGGTGACAACTGACAATGAATACAAATATCTACAGTCGGTAGTTCAGTCCTTAGAATAACGAATATAGTAGAAATAGCATGTGGTAAATAAAATATATCTTTTTTTTTTTATTTTATAAATTACTTGCTAGTAATTAAACTAGACTTACCCCTTTGCTAAGGCGTTTTATTAAGTAACTTTGCAGTAGATTAATGTACCATGGGAGACAATGGGTATATAAGGATAAACAATAACTTGCCTAACTCTCGAGCCCATAAATAATCTTTATGCAAATCACATTAACTTTGTTTCACCATTGGAGGGTAAACAAATCAACATAATTTCGCATTCACAACATATATAAAATAAGTAGATAAGTATAAAACTCGTAATTAATAATGATCAATTATGACATTTTTTCCATACATTGCGTGCAGGTATGACTTTCGCTGGACGATATTGATTGTAATTTAGTTTAGTAGATAGGTACATATGGAGGGAAGAGTCTTTACGTTTTCATAGAGAAAACATTATTTATATAACATTTTTTCACTGTGTTAAAAGATTGACTATGAAAAAGAAATAATTTTGCATCAATATTTGAATTGTTTTTTTTTTTCGTATATTTTTTAAAGTATCTTCAGTTTATTTTAGCTGTGCAGTTTAAATGATAATTATAAATCATGATATAATTTTATCTCACTCATATAAATTTCATATTTACGGATTAAATATTTTTTTTTTCAGTAAATAAAAAATATGCCCCTTGTAATATATCCTTCGTTCTGTGACGTAATACGCGTAATTGTTAATAAATTAACATTGCTGGGAAAATCAGTATCATTAGATACAATTGTTGTATAATGATCGATACCCTTGATTTGCTCTTATACTTCTTATGATAGCAGCTGTTAAAGAGAGTTCATGATCTTAATACATAATTAGTTGTGATTTGAATTGTAAAGGCAACATTCGAAACTTCGGAAGCGAAAAAGTAAGATAAAATTGCGACAAAATTCGAAAATAGTTCATTTAAAAGGTAACTCGAATTATAAATAAAGGTAATATAATATTAATTTAAATCATTTGTATGTTACATAGACGTTTATTTCAGTTTTAGAACACAATTACGGGCTTTTTTCTAATATACATATGTACTTGCCATATTATACTCTGTTTTTAAGTACGTATGTATTCAACCCTTTTTAACGTCCCACTGCTGGGGTTGGGCCTCCCTTCAATACGAGGAGGATCAGGCCATAGTCCACCACGCTGGCCAAGTGCGGGTTGGCAGACTTTACATGTCTTTCGAAAACTTGCTAGGTTCTCTCAGACATGCAGGTTTCCTCACGATGTTCACCTTCACCGTAGCGCAAGTGGTAATCATATTAGAAATGATTCGCACATGAAAAATTAGAGGTGCGAGACCCGGGATTTGAACCCGCTTCACTCGGTTTCCCAAACGAGCGCGTTAAAATTTTTAAGTATAGTGTAAGTGAAAAATACAAAAAATTACTGTTATTTAAGAACTTTATTCAATTACAGAACACGTAATAGACACTTGTACTGTCATCATTTGATTACAGCGAGATTTCAATCACTTTATCAACATAATATCGCAATAGTACATAATGACATGGAATTTTTACAACTTAAGAGGCATTTGATTTAAACAATTGCCCTAAAGACCTCATAACTAAGTGACCAGCGTTGAAATTTACGTTTAATAGCAAAAATTCTGCGATAACATCAAATGAACGAGACTGGAATACCTAAGCGTGGTCACTAGGCATTTAAAAATTCGCCAATTGTGAGCTGTAAGGTTTCAAAATTACAGTCACGAAGTAAAGTTCACCTATGACACGCGGAGATAGGTAGGAAATCTCGTATTAAAGTATCATTTGTGCCTGAAGACAGGCGCACTTATATAATGAATAATTTGTTTTTATTGCGTAGCGCCTAGTAATATACACGTTAAGTTTTTGTTGTATTTCAAACTTATATCTTTTTCTTGGAAGTGGGATTTCTTATCGCGTATCCTCTTATCATAAAAACATGTATGTATTAAAACTAGTGGACAGCGCTCGAAACTCGGATATAATCTTCTAATATATAAAATTCTCGTATCACAGTGTTTGTAACAAAACTCCTCCGAAACGGCTTGACCGATTTTTATGAAATATTGTGAATGTATATTCAGTAAGTTTGGGAATAGGACGTAAACTACTTTTCATACCCCTAAGTGATAAGGGTGGTCTACCCTAGGGACGAACCCAAGCGGAGCGAAAGTGAGTCGCTAGTCATTATTGAAAATTTGAATACATACGAGTATTATATGAATAGAGTTTACAGATAGTTATATAAAAAAAATGTTTCCAAAATATTTTATTAATACGCTAAAGCTCGTCAATAGCTACTAAACAAAAAAAAAAAAGAAACTCGTTTGACAAACGGAGGAGAAAAAGGCACTGAACTTTTTTGTCTTTGCATAAGAAAAACAATAGTACGTGATATTGAGTTCATATTTTCTTAATCTAGTAAATTAGTACTTTTAATAAAGTGATGCAATAAATAAGTAAAGCTAAGTATAATTATATTTTTATAATTTATATAGACTGATTATATTTATATATGTATGTGTACACACATAATATATTCAATCATATGCAATTCTATTCATAACGGCACTACTGTAGCATGTTATTTAATACTAAGTACGGATTTTCTCCTTCTATAGCTTAACTAGAAAGTCCCTTTTAGAAGTAAGTATATCCACCCTGTCACTGTATTAATTTTATTATGGAACTTCAGATGTGCAAAAAATATATAAGTATGCTAAGTGTAGATTTTAAGTTAAGCTTGAGCTTTCAACCACTATTTAGTATAAGGTCCTATTTTTAAATAAATTCATTGTATTCAGCCCTTTTTAACGTCCCATTGCTGGACACGGGCCTCCCTTTAATACGAGGGGGATCAGGCCATAGTCCACCACGCTGGCCAAGTGCGGGTTAGCGGACTTCACATGTCTTTCGAAAACTTGCTAGGTTCTCTCAGACATGCAGGTTTCTTCACGATGTTTTCCTTCACCGTAAGGCAAATAGTAATCATGTTAGAAACGATTCGCACATGAAAATATCAGAGGTGCGAGACCCGGAATTTGAACCCGCTTCACTCGATTTCCCAAGCGAGCGCGTTACTATTGGGCTTCCACTGCCTTAAATAAATTCATAACAGTATAATATTAAGTGACCTGTGACATACCACAAAAATATATAATGTGTGATGTAACAGAAGCACTGGTCAGCAAATCAGACACGCACTGTGTCCACTATTTATAATCACACAATCTCAAAAAAATAATGACCATAAATAGATTTAACTTTGGTTTTTGCGACTCATTCAATCTTAATGAGTTATATTACGATAGAAATCTGTAATACTATGCCCTACTTACTTCTAAGACATACGTTTGACCCACGCGTGTGCAATAGCAATAAAAACTAAATTGTGAATATAATTCATCTTCTAAGTCCCATGTTGATTTGTACAGAATATATGATATATGTAACAATGAATAACATGTAATTATAAATAAATAAATAAATATGTTGTGACTTTAACACACAGCACTTCTTTAAAAAGTTACCAATAAAGATTTATTTATTATTATTATTATTATCTAGTTCCATAGTAAGCTACGAGGCTTGTGTTATGGATACCAGATAGTTGATACACACATATAACTTTAAATACATACATATTATAAATATAAACACCCATGACTGGCCAACAAACATCCGTGCTCATCACGCAAACGAATGCCCCCATCGGGACTCGAACCTGCGACATCTAGTTCAGCAAGTAGGGTCACTACAAACTGTGCCAAACGTATATAGTTGTGTTATAGTGTACTTGCTAACAATCGTGTGATCGTACTTACTATGTGTTATGCTCTCCATATTCTACATAAATCTTTGCGTATCAAAGGTCACATAAAAATGAACTGCTATTAAATATTATTTCATTAATACTAGCTTTTGCTCACCATTCTGCTAGCACATATACAAAAAATACAAATAATTGCAAATGTTAGTCCTCTCCGAACCGAACCGAATCCTCTAACCAACCAAATATTTGTCAAAATTGATTCAATTATTCCGGGCATATTGGAAATGACAGACATCTTAGAATGTTTTGCGATTTTTTTATTATTTTATTTTTCTTGAAATCGTCTAATTTTATTAATGATATGAAAACCTAACAACTCATACAAAATCAATGAAATACGTATAATAGTGTATTTTAATTTTGTATTATTGAGTAATATCAAACTCAATCATAATCTCAAACAAATTAATTATTTCATACATAAATACATAGTAGAGAAGAACATTGCTTAAAATACTATTAAATGTAAAATAGTTTACAACGCAACCCATTTCCATAAAAAAACTTTCGTTTAATTACAGAGTTTTAGTTGGTCAAGTTCACTAGCAGATGTACTAACATAATTAACGATTAAGATTGTTAATTAAGCATCGTAGTGTCGTAAACATACGGATAAATTTTATATATATTATGTAAAGAATATAATTTTGATATATTTATTACTAGCGACTCACCCTCGCTTCGCTCGGGTTCGTCCCTAGGTTGCTTCCCAAAACAAAATTAATTAATTAATTTGGTTTTAATTTTTTTTCGTGGGAACCTATTTTTCTCTAAAATAAAAGTAGCCTAAGTTACTCCTTATTACATCAGCTATCTGCCAGTGAAAGTCCCGTCAAAATCGGTCGAGCCATTTCAGAGATTAGCGGGAACAAACAGACAGACAGACAAAAAATGTAAAAAATGTTGTTTTGGTATATGTACCGTGTATATATCCATATGCATTTAGTAAAAAGCGGTTATTATTACAAACAGACAATCCAATTTTATTTATCTGTATAAATTTTTTGATTTATGTCGGTATATTTTGGACAGAATGTTAGTGTTGCATTAAGGCGTACGCGCGTCACGCGCGTCTGACTGAACCAGCAGCCAGGATAACAAAAATATATGGTATGTTTGAAAAACATGAAGGAGTGAACTCTTACAGTTTTTATACATCTTGCCTTACCCTGTTAAAATAGAATAGGCTGTAAAGAAATGTAAGATCGCTCTCTTTCTCTCTATTCCTCTTCTTGGCTATGTATCTCACATGGTGGTGGCGTCAGCCTTCCTTATTTTTGATCTCCACTTCGCTCTATCGGAGCTCTATCTTTACATCTTTCCATCTTCGACTTGTGATAGAAAGTTGTAGTGCCAAATGGGGAATTTGGTAGTCGTGTTTAGTTTTGTATGCTACATTTTAGAAATCATAAAAGAATGAGAGATGGGAATTAGATCCTTAAATATAACATAAAAGTAAAAAAATGAGTGTCTAAATTATGTACATTAATTAAACCTGATATTTCTGATATTTATAGAAGATGGGTTTATTTGTAAATATCTCATGAGTATTTATTGGTACAATGGGAAATCGTTAATAAATGACCTAGGGGTAAATAAGCATTCAAAGTAATCAACACATTGACACCGCAAACTAAAAATTAATGACTCCTCACTGTTCGAGCGCCTGATGATTTTTTAAGGCAACGAATTTTTAAACTACTCACAGTTAACTTTAACTTTTATTACTTTTTGTTGTACCGTGTGGGTCATTCGAAACTTAATATACTTCTCATCAAGTTGTCCTGGTACGCGGTTTTATTTTTTCCCCGTGTCCTGTTAAGTCCCCTTCATGGTCCTTTATCGAGCGGATAATATTTATACGGATATTAATAAAAGTTATTGAAGATTATATATCCAAATCAGCGTTTGTTAACGACGGAAATAATTAATTAATATGGACATGGAATTGGCCGGTACTGAGAAGTAATGGAAAGATCTAGTACACATTATTTCAACGGTGTTAAGCTTATTTTGTATAATATCATCACCCAACACTCGACAGGTTGTATTTAATTTTATAATAAGTTTATATAAAAGGTTAGTACATTTTTACCTGTTTAACTATTATTTTAACTCATGCGTAGGTATGTGTTAGAAATAATTTGTTAGTTAGTGTTAGATATTATTACAAGTTATTAGTAATTCTATTGTAAATTAAGTTAATAACCCGTAGTGTACTTAAAGTTATAATTTGTTAAAGTTATTTACTTATATTTCTGCTTTAAAAATAATTATTAAGGAATAAGGACAAAATTAAATAAAAAATAAAAGTTTGTCATTATTGATTTATTAATTGTATTTACATATTATTAAGATTATAAATTGCCCATTTGTATTAATATATACAAGTTAAAATAAATTGTTAACTTATTACGTAACACGTAGGTATCTCAACGTTTTGTGTAGTTAAGTATTTTATTATTTCATAAACTTGAAATTGTTTTATATACATTCCAGGTCGACATCACACGTTTCCCAGTATGTCCGAGGAAAGGGAGTTAATAAAGAAACGAGGTAGTTTTAAGGGTCGCTTAACTGCATTTATTAATTATCTTGACGCATTAAGTGACGAAAAATTAAATAGTTGTGATGTAACCGAGTTACAATTGCGCATGAGCAAGATTGAATCTTTATATGAACAATACGATGAGGTACAGTTGCGTTTAGAATGTGTGGTTGATGATATAAAAATACAGTTGTCTGAGCGTTCCGAGTTCGAGTCATTATATTATAAAGCCTTGTCTAGGTCTCAAGAATTATTAAAATTATATAATAAAGATAATGAATCGATTGCTAGTTCTAAAAGTACTCGTGCCAGTATTCACAAGCCTATTAATTTACCTACTATACAGTTAACAAAATTTAGTGGTTCATATAGCAACTGGTTGGAGTTTCGTGACACCTTTACTAGTCTCATCCATAATAACGACGAGATTGATGACATAAATAAATTTCATTATTTGCGTGCTTCCCTGGAAGGATCTGCTGCTGCTGTAATTCATTCGATTGAATTCTCTGCCAATAACTACACTGTGGCTTGGGACTTAATATGCGATCGTTTTAATAATAAAAGGTTATTAGTGCAAAATCACATATCAGCGTTATTTAACATTGAAGCTATCACTAAAGAGTCTTCTTTGGCGTTAAAAGGTTTGATAGATCAATTAAATAAAAACTTGCGGTCATTGGAATCCTTAGGCGAGCCAGTCAAACAATGGGATACTTTATTAATATATTTAGTTACTCGCAAGTTAGATCATAAATCTTATCGCGAATGGGAGGAGTTTAAAGGGCACATAGACAAAGATAGTAAGATAACTTTCGATATCTTTCTTCAATTCATTCGTACACGCGCTGATTTAATTGAAACTTTAGAATTATCACGAAATAACGTTATTGTTACTAAATCACATTCTAAGGTAAAATCTATGGTAACGACACAAAGTTTTGGTAATTTAAGCACTGAGTCGGTCACTAAGCCTTGTCCAAACTGTAAAGGTGACCACAGTTTAGTCAGCTGTTCACATTTCCTTTCATTAAGTAATGAAGCCCGTTTTAAATTACTGCCTAATTATAAAGTGTGCTACAATTGTTTTCGTACGGGCCACTTTGCAAATACTTGTAAAAAACCAGGTTGCAAATTATGCAAGCGAAAGCATAACACATTAATCCATATTTCCGATATTAAAGGTAATCGTAATGACATACTCGTAAATGATAACATAGCCTTGTCTCCGTCAACGTCCGTGGCGTCTTCGATCGCTGTCAAGACTGACGCCAGCAACGTAGCATTGTCTGCGAATATTTCACCTTTTCATAACGTCATTCATAAACAGCGCGATGTGTTATTGTCAACTGCTTTAGTTAAATTATATGATAAAAATAATCATGAATATATTGCGCGTGCGATACTCGATAGTGGGAGTACATCGAGTTTTATGACAGAGCGATTGTGTAAGAAGCTCAAATTAACCACTAGTCAGGTAGATAGGTCGATTTATGGGATAAATAACGCGATTTCTTGCGTAGGTAACACTTGTCAAGTAAAAATGACGTCACTGAATAACCATTATAAGACAGAGTTATTTTGTTTTGTGTTGCCGTTAATAACAAATAGTATGCCCTGTTATGAATTAGATTTATCTGACATTAATATTCCTTCTCATATTTGTCTAGCTGACCCCACCTTTTACAAGCCCTCAGATATTGATATTTTAATTGGTGCTGATCTCTTTTGGGACTTGTTAGGCTCAGAGAGAATAAAGTTAGGTGCCGGGAGGCCTGTGTTATGTGAAACCAGGTTAGGCTGGATCGTTTCTGGCCCAATTACCCATAAGTCTGGTAAATTATTATCAAATAAAATTAATTGTAATTTTACTCAAGCTAGTTCTTGTAACGGTTCTGAATTAGATTTAATTCGTCAAGATTTAATGCGATTTTGGAATCTTGAAGAAAGTCAGTCGAAGTCCTCCGATTATTTACCAGAAGAAAGATTATGTGAGGATCATTTTATCAAAAATACTACACGCTTACAGGATGGTCGTTTTTGTATTCGTATCCCGTTAAAGCAAAATGTTTCTGTTTTAGGTAACTCATTTCATAGGGCTAAAAAATGTTTAGTTTCCCTTGAACGAAAATTAAAAACTCAACCTGATTTTAGTAAATTGTACTATGAATTCATGTCCGAATATGAAAAGCTAGGTCATATGACGGAAATTAAGAAATTAAATTTAAACACAGGTTAGCAGATTATTTTATACCGCATCATGGAGTACTACGCGAATGTAGTATCACTACAAAGTTTCGTGTGGTCCTCAACGCAAGTTGCCCTACTTCATCAGGAGTTAGTTTTAATGATTTACAGATGGTAGGTTCTACGGTTCAGGATAATCTTGTTTCTATACTTCTTCGGTTTCGACAGCATAAGTATGTTTTGTCAGCTGATGTTGAAAAGATGTATAGACAGGTCGTAGTTCATCTATCTGATAGGCACTTGCAGCAGGTAGTTTGGCGTGAAAATGTATGTATGTATGTAAAAAACATTGCAAGGTTTAGATTTATGGCGGCATGCATGGTCCTGATTTTTTGAAAAAAGATCTGTTCAACTGGCCTTCTAAACTTAAATCTTTAAATTTCGACACATTGCCCGAAACTCGAGTTCATATTGCGTTAAGTGTTAAAACCGAGAATATACTGTCAAAAGACTGTACTTTCATAAATTTCAAACGATTTTCAAATTATTTACGACTTATTCATTGTGTAGCATATGTGTTGCGTTTTATTAAAATCTGTCGAAAGATCCCTGTAACTAATAACTTTTTATCAGAAACTGAACTTCAGGAAGCGTTAAATGTTATTATTGTAAAATGTCAGGAGGAATCATTTCCAGAGTATAAATTACTCCTAAACAAGCAAAGTTTACCTGCAAAAAGCCCATTACTTAAGTTTAATGTTTATTTAGATTCTAATAAAATAATGAGTGTAGGTGGACGTTTAGAAAATTCAAACTTCTCTTATAATAAAAAACATCCTATTATTATACAGTCTACTCATATTTTTGCTAAATTATTATTTAATTATCAACATAAGAAATTGATGCACGCGGGACCGCAATTATTATTGGCCTCGATAAGAGAATCTTATTGGCCCACAGGTGGCCGAAATTTAGCGAAGGCTTGCTATCGTGGCTGTGTGCGCTGTTGTCGGATAAAGGTAGTGTAGTTACACCATTAATGTGAAATTTGCCTCAGCAGCGACTTCTTCCGGGAGGTTTTCCTTTCGAAAGTGTTGGCGTAGATTACGCTGGCCCTATAATGTGCGCTAGTCGGCAAGGCCGAGGTTATAGGCTAGTAAAGGTGTACATCGCGATATTTATTTGCTTCACCACTAAGGCTATCCACTTGGAACTAGTAGGTGATTTAAGTACTAATAAGTATTTATTGGCTTTATATCGATTCATTTCGCGTAGGGGAAAACCCATCAATATATTTTCCGACAACGGTACCTCATTCGTTGGCGCGTACCACGAAATTTCAAAATTTCTTAAATTTAATTGTAATTCGTTAAGTGAAAGTTTGGCTAATGATGGCATTAAAATGCATTTTATCCCCGCGTATACTCCTCATTTTGGCGGACTCTGGGAAGCGGGTGTAAAGTCGACGAAGTATCATCTCAAGCGAGTGTTGGGAAATTGTAACCTTACCTTCGAAGAACTTAACACCACACTGATCCAAATTGAGGCGATATTGAACTCTCCCCCATTAACGCCAATGTCTTCTGATCCTGCAGACTATACACCTCTGACGCCAGGACATTTTCTCATTGGTCGACCGCTTACCTCACTACCACAACGTGATTGCCGGGACGATTCTGTTCATCATTTAACTCGTTTCCAAAGGATTGAGCAACTTCGCCAGCACTTCTGGGTTCGATGGAGCAAGGAGTTTATTTCCGAATTAAAACAGAGAACCAAATGGCGTTCCTGTAGAGATGAGTTGAAGCTGGGCTCCTTGGTAGTGATTAAAGAGGATAGCCTTCCCTCTCTTAAGTGGAAATTAGGAAGAATTGTTGCAGTGCATCCAGGATCGGATTCAATTGTTCGTGTGGCTGATATCAAGACGTCTGCTGGAGTAATAAGACGAGCCTTCAATAAAATTTGCCCATTACCCGTAGCAGAGGCTGATTCTTGTTGAAAGATGATCTTTCAACGTCCGGGGGCATGTTCGAGCGCCTGATGATTTTTTAAGGCAACGAATTTTTAAACTACTCACAGTTAACTTTAACTTTTATTACTTTTTGTTGTACCGTGTGGGTCATTCGAAACTTAATATACTTCTCATCAAGTTGTCCTGGTACGCGGTTTTATTTTTTCCCCGTGTCCTGTTAAGTCCCGTTCACTCACTATCTCACGATGATCACTATTTCCAAAGCGCGGTTTGTAATCGCAAATGTGTTAATGTTTAATTCTACCTTCGTCGAACTAATTCCTGCCTGTATCACTGCATGTATTTTATATCATCGTCGTAGTTTTTATTGTATAAGGAACTATTAATATATCTATACACAAACTTTCATATTTATTATAATAATCAGAAATGTCAGTTTGCAATGTGTGTGTATGTATCTTACGTGTCTGTGCGTATTTCCCTTCAGCTGAACAGATTGAAACGAAATTTAGTAAAAATATATTAATTATTATACAGATAGACTATTATCTGGAGTAAAGTTAGTTCATGTTTATACCTATCGGCACACTCGAGCGACGCCAGGGTAAGGTGCTAGTTTTTACTAATAAGCAAAATAATAATAAGCAAGCTTTTAAAGATTTTGAAGGTCATATGTCAATTGTCTTTTTTAATAATGCACGAGTTAAATATACTTAGGTATATAATAATAATAATAATAATAATAATAATAATTTTATTGGAATAATTTTACAAAATTATATAATTTATACAAAATAAATAAACAAGGACCAATACAATTTGGAACCTACCTGAACTAGGTTAACAACCTGTGTTTCAGGTTATGGTTTTACCATGCATTTCTTACAAGGCTAGAGCAGAGTACATTTTAAAAATTATATATAGCGTATATGATGAATAATATGACAAGTGTTAAAACTTATATAACTAGCTAGACTTACATCTACGTATATGTATACAAATTTATAATTAGGGTTATTTTATTATTTCTAGCAAATTTTCTGTGTCTGTGTAGTTCAACTTTTGAAGAAATTCCGATATTATTATTTTACATTTTTTATTATTTATGCTATATAAATCCAGAACTCTATTAAGTTTGTTGTACAAGAAAGCTCCTAAAAATATATAAAACCTATTAGCAAAGCTATGTTTGGTTCGTGGCTTAGTACAGACCAAATCTTTTCTTCTCTTGTCTGAAGGAAGTGGGTAATAAGGTAATTCAGTATGCTGTTTTGATGTAACGTGCAGTATAAATAATTGTCGGACCGTTAGTACCTTGCATTCCAAGTAAAGCATGTTTGTGGGAAAGGAATAAGGGCGATAGGTGGCTACTTTAAGGATTGCTCTTTGAGCACGTTCAAGTGGAAGTAAAATGGTTTTCGCAGCACCACCCCAGGCAGTTATGCAATAAGTAAGGATGGATTCACACAAGGTTTGATAAACTTGTTTGATTAATTTATAGTCCGCGATATTACGTAAGAATTTAAAAATATATATTAATTTACGGACTCTATTGCATAATAATTCAATATGATGTCGAAAATTTAGATTTGAGTCGAGGGTAATACCTAGATATTTAATATACTCCGCTTTTGTTAATGTAGAACAAGTGCATGCAGTGTCAGCAGACGTTGCACAATTATGTGCGTATATGTTTTGATTAGTAAGTGGTGTGTTAGTGCTTCTCATTGTAAATAATAAATATTTAGTTTTATCTGTATTTAAAGTAAGAAGATTATTATGAAGCCACTGTGATACGTTATCAAAACCACTTTGTGCATCTGCGTAGACCTCTGGACGTGATTTTGCTGAAAACAATAGAACTGTGTCGTCCGCGTATGACATAATAACACCATTTTTCAGTTGTAGATTGCAGAGGTCATTTATATAAATTAAAAATAGAGTAGGGCCCAAGATACTGCCTTGAGGCAATCCGTAATAGCTGTTTTTGAGGTCTGAACTCATGTAGTGGCCTATTTTTACAGATTGAGTTCGGTCACTTAAATAGTCAGAAAAAAGTTGAAGCTGAGTGCCTCTTATCCCAATTGCCTCAAGCTTGCGTAAAAGTATGGAAAATGAGACAGTGTCGAAGGCTTTTGCGAGGTCTAGAAAGATGCCAATAGTGTGCATTCCTTTATCCAGATTAGTAGTTATATGCTCTGTTAATTGGTGGACTGCTTGATTAGCTGATCTTTTTGGTCTGAAACCATATTGCCTTTCCGAAAGTAACTTGTTATCTTCGAGATATTTTATTAATCTATTATTTATAATTTTTTCTAATATTTTGGAGAGGCCTGTTAAGACTGCTATAGGCCTATAGTTATTTAAACATCCTTTTTCTCCGGATTTATATACAGGAGTGACCACCGCTTTTTTAAGCGATTTTGGAAAAACTCCTTTGGACAAACACAGTTTAAGAATGTGGGTTATCGGAGGGGCAAGTTGGTGTTTGAACTTTTTTAGTATGTTATTCGAGATGTTATCCCATCCGACAGCACAGTTATCTTTCAACCCAGTTATTATTCTCAATACTTCATCAAGATCAGTATCTAATAAGACAAAAGAATTAAGCTTGGAGGACGACATTATCTTTACGTTTTCAGAAGAAGTGCGCCTTGATTGTAGTGATTTTTCTGCTAGATTTTTACCTATATTTGTAAAAAAATTGTTTACTTTGTTTAATGCTGTTAATGGGCAAGTATCCGTAGTTAGTAAATCGAATGGTGGTTCAGAATCTTTTGATTTAAATGTATTATTTTTTATAAACTTCCAGATCTGTTTACTATTTTTGCCAGCTTTTTGTAGCTCGATTTTATCGTACTGAGTTTTTAACTTTTTCAGAAGGTTATTACAGAAATTTCTATATCTTTTATATGTTATAGAAAGTGTTTCATTTTCAGGCGCATGTTTGGACTTTAAATGTAATTTGTCTCTATGTCTTATGCAACGTACGAGACCTGGCGTAATCCAAGGCTTAATGCATTTAAACTGACTCGGCATTTTTATTGTTGAAGTATTTTTCAATATTGCAAATTGTAATAATTCAATAAAGTAATTTAAAGAGGTATTTGGATCATTTGAGGCATAAACTGGGTCAAAATTAATGCTGTGTATGTCATTTTCAAGGTCTGTTATGTTTATTTTATTATAACTACGCATGCAGTTGTTTCTGTGTACGGTTAATTGCAATGTAAGTAAAACAGCTTGATGATCGGTAATAGCGGAGTTAGTAACTAGAATTGTGGTTGGTTTGTTAGATTTTATCATAAAGTGATCGAGGCATGACCCACTTTGATGAGTTGGGTAGCTATGAGCAGGTAAAAGTCCATGGAAAGAACAAATATTGAGATAGTTATGAGCATGATTATCTATTTTCCCTGAAGCAATATTAATATTAATATCGCCTGTTAAAATTATGGTTTTAAATGTTGACAATAAGTTTAGATACTTATCAAGCGACTCTAGGAATTTTTCGGTGCTTTGAGAGGGAGGTCTGTAAATAGCCAAAATCACTATATCGGAGTTAACTTTAATAATTAAACAGTTAGTATCTTGGAAAATTGGTTCTTCGATGTTTACTGTCAAGTTCTTTTTTATATAGACTACTAAACCATCATTTTGATTAAAAATTATTTCAGATTTGTGTACGAAATAATTGCCAAGAGATGGTAAGTAGTTTATGTGCCTTGAGAGCCAACATTCCGTTAAAACAATAATATCGCAACTAATGTCGAGATTATGTAACAGAACTTCTAATGCATTAAAATTACGATTTATACTACGAATATTTTGTGTAAGTATTGTTAAAGTTTTTTCTTTGTTTGGTAAAAGGTTTTTACATTCTTCAACATTGCACATTTTACTAACAGACACAGAAAAGTTATCAAAGGAAGAGAGTAACTGATTAGTCATAATTGAAACTTATAAAGTAAAATAAGTGTTTAAGTGCTTACTAAATACGGTAATTGGCGGCGCTCTTAGGCGCCCTCATAATCAATTGAGTTTATATATTTGTCCTCGGCGTATTTACGTGCTGGGCAGTTAACATCTCCGGTTGGGTGATCACATTTTCTCTTGAAACGTTTACACGTCGCACAGATCGGGGGAGAAGATGTATGGGTACATTCCTTGATAGAGTGTCCAGAGTCACCACAGTGATTACAGGTCGGGCTTGTTTCTCTGCAATATTTGGCAGCGTGTCCGTATTGTTGGCAATTGAAACATCGAGTAACTAAGGTGAAGTCTTTGACAGGACACGATGTCCAATTGATGAAAATACGACCTTGGTTAATCAGGATCTTCCTGATGTTAGCCGGGACTTCCAACACATAATTACAGGTCGAAGTATTCCTCTTGCCTGATTTATGGCTCAGTTTTATTGATGAAAGGAAAGACTCGCGTCTAGTATTCGGCAATTTCTCGGCTATGTTTTGATCATATAAGCAATCAAACATCACGTTTTCATTAAGGGCTACAGGGACACCAATAATGACAATTCTAGGCCGTCGCTTAGTTGGTTCTTCAACGGTAAGGCCCGAGGATGTTAGTGTCTCAGATTTTTTTAGTTTTTCGATGTCCTCTTTTGTGTTGGTGCTAATTAAAACTCCTCCGTTTCTGACGTTCCTTACGCTACGGACATGTAGTTTCATTTCCTCCGGAGAAATTATTTTTTTAACTAAGGATTTAGTGTCTTCACTTGTTTTCGTTTTGTCTTGGGGATAGATGGCAACAGTGCTCAGGTTATTAGGGCGAACAAATTTATTGGCACTTTTTTTAACCATATCGGCAAAAGACGACGTATTTTCGGATGGCTTCAGCTTTTCCTCAACTGTTTCTTTAAATTGTTGGAGGGAGACTGCTACATTCTGTTCTTCTTGTAGGTGCTTCACTGTAGTATATGCCTGTATAGTCTTTTGTTTTAGTGCTTGGTACAAAATCGCCATCTGAGAGGTCCCCCCTGTAGCTTTGCGGCAAAGATTTAGGACGCGTAATTTTTGTTCTGAGTTCATTTTGCTCTCCGAGACCACTGAGCAAATCTCACTTAAGACGAACTCTACGTCTCCAAGCCACTTTTGAATCTCCGATGTTGATTTGATTTCAGAGGGCAGCTGGGTATCCATGGGCAGTTGGTCAGGGCAGGATTGAGTAGGCGTAGGTGGTGGACTTCGTTGTATCAGTTGACTGCGGCTAAATGGGCTAAAGCCTTGATTTGCCATCACTACCACAAACAAACACAACTTGTTTATAATATAAAATCTAGTTCATACTTGCACACTCGTGACACGCTTGCTTATTTTACTTACGCCGCGAAAATAATTATGAATTTGTACGTAATTATTAAGCACGTCCGCATAGCAAGAAATGCAACGTAAAACTCTCAAATGAATCTATGAAATCTATGAATGTTTTATAAAACTAAAGAATATCATTTTGATATAGTTTTTGTTTTTTTTATAATTGTATAACGCACAGACCTAAAATATCTATAAAAATAATAATAGATTAGTACAGTGCAATCATTAACATATAAAACAAGATTACTGTACAAGCAAACGCGTTTGAATTAAATTTGCACAAATCGAATGTAGCAATTTTAATTTACTATGCCATCATAATCATAATATTTATATTGGAAAATATGTATAAATACATACCTTTATAAATTATATTTGGTGTCTATAACTGATTGTTTCATTTAAACAATTTCATTATTATTAATTAATTTTACGAAAATAAAGTGAAATAATCATTTTTATTATTATATTTAACTAACGACTCAACCTTGCTACGCTCGGGTTTATCCCTAGCTTGCTTCCTCATACAAACTTTCATCCCCATTGTCACCCCCTTAAGAGATGGTTTGCGGGATAAAAACTATTTCACTCACTTTTAATATCATGAGATAATGAGATTTAAAAAAATATATATTTTAGCAAACATTTTTTTCTTTTAATTTTCTTTTATATAAAACTTGTCCTGATAATAAAAAACACAAAAAAAAGAATTATCCAATTTGGTGCAGTCGATCGGAAGTTATACATACATTTCGGTGATTCCTTTTTATTTATTAACCGACTTCCAAAAAGGAGGAGGTTCTCAATTCGGCCGTATTTAAATTTTTATATGTGTAGTGTATCAACTATCTGGTATCCATAACACAGGCCTCGGAACGGTTACCATGGAACTAAATGGTGCTGTGTGTTAATGTCCCAACATATTTATGAATATTTATATATTTATAATTGTTATATAGAAAAAAAAAACGATTTCGTCATAGAAATTGATTATTTTATATTATGGCGTGTGAAATATAATAAAAACATTATTTTCGACCAAATGGTTCCGGATATGTTTCCTAACGATGGATCTTTTCCCACCATATTATGGCTAATGATCAACATGATGGTAGGTAGAAGTGTCGTTAATAATAAACGTATGATCCTTCTTGAATTAAATATATCTTCAAGTTATATGTTGCATATTATAGTGAGTATTAAGATGTATAAACTGTTTTGTAAGAGGCAGATAATGAATACAGAATAGTATTTCATTCATATTTCATTGTTATTTACTAAATATATTAGGTATATTTACCTGTTGTTTTACTCGACTGCGGCGAAGCCCAAAGGAGGGTTATGTGTTTGACCTGTACGTATGTTCTTTGACCTATGTTCGCCCCTAATTACTTAAAACAGCTAAACAGATTTTAATTATTCATACGTTGTTAGATTTGTCTTTATAATGCGAGTATTATAGGCTATGTGGATATTATTAAAAATTAAAATGGCAGATTTCAGTCGCAGATTTGTATGTGTTGAAAATACGTTATCTACCAAACTGGGAGAAGTGGAATATTAAAACGAAGGTTTTTAAGAGACGATCACAAAAATATATAAATATTTAATAATAATTCGGGAAAAAAAAGAAAATAGCATAATGCTAACGGAGACATACATATTTACATGTAGTTAAGACTTGCAAGAAGTACTATAAAATCTACATCTCCGTATAAAAAATATGTTATGGATATTGTGTCTATATACCGATGAAAAAACATAGAAATATATGTTTGTTAATTTTTAATATAGGTTTTACCCAAGAATTTGTACACTTTATGATAGTAATTTTTATATTTTTATATTTAAAGATTGAGAGTGTGTAGTCAGTCTCTTATAGGTACCTCTTAAGAGGATTGTAAAGCTGTAAATTTTCATCCAAAAAACGATAACGTTTTTTTCCCCCATTAACATAGTCTAATTTTCATAATTTTTGGAAATGTTATAGATATAATAAAAATCTAGGTCCGTATGTTTTTATTTTAAAGAAATATTGCGTATGATAGAAGTTATTAGCATCTAAATATCTATATTTTTGACTTAATAGCTTCCTCGAGCGTTTTTTTTTAATTAAACTAAATTAAATTACTAAAAAAGAAAAACGTACAGACCTAGATTAAAGTATACTTACTGAATCTAATGAGACCAAAATTGTCTCATTTCGTAAATGTTTAGGGGGGTGAAAACGTTATCGCCCGACACAACATTTCAAATAGGAAATGTATGTAATTGCCTCTAAGATTTGCAAGTTTCTCTATCGCACCATACGGGTTGGCAAAGCGAGCGGTAGGAAACAGATAGCATTTTTTAAAAAACCTACTCGCATCGCGTATCGACACTTCACAATTCTCTTAAATGCACACATCAGAGTGAGAATTTACGTTAGTTACTTATAAGTTATGATATTCAATTTCACATTTTGAGTATATGAGTTACTTTCCATGCTTTAAACATATGTTTTAATAGATATTCTTGCAAATAAAGTACATGATAATACAATACAACCTACGGAAAATTGGTAATAATGAATTCACTGATCTTTTTATTTAAAAAATAATTGAAGACTGTACAATTGAACATACATAAAAATAAATGTTTGTACCTAATATTACGTGAAAAAATTGTATCATTTGTACGTATTCCTAGACCAGAGCCATTTTACAGACGATGAAACTTCAAACTAATAGAAAAGTTGGAAAATGTTATTGAAATAGTCATTGTTATCGATACAAAGACCGAATCATAAATTTTTTGAATTTCTGTCTGTCTGTCCGTCTGGGATTGAATTACAAGAAAACCGTGTGACAGATTTTGATAGAATTTATTATATGATGGTAGCTGGTTATCAAGGTCAACATATAGGGTACTTTTTACTGCCGGAACATATCTCATCTCTGAGAAATCTATTGACTGTTTGAACGCATCTAGGGACGAACCCGAGCGGAGTGAGGGTGAGTCGCTTGTTTTTATATAAGCTTTTTTATATAAGTTCTTGATTTTTCTATAGTCGCTCCTTTATATATGGATATATGTAATAGGTACTAAAATAAATTGGGATCCGAATATAAATAAAACAATAAATCAATGTTCATTACATATAAATTTAATAATAGAATCATAGGTAATAACAGCGATTCACTTGTAACAATAAAATATACATACAGTGTCCGCTTACGTACTCTATTCTACGTATACATAACATAGGCATATGACCATGGCGTACAGCCAAAAATACCAATTAGAAGTAAGAATACTTTAAATAACCATTTTTAATCTGCGGAAGCCAATTCGAGTGCGATTTTTAGTCTGTGCCTAACATCAAGAAGAGTCTCAAATCTCAATAAACAACAATCTGTGCACATAATATTACAACTAACCTAAGTTACGGTAAGGCATTTAGTTAAATACGAATTTTAATTAATAAAAGAGTAATTCGTGTTAAATTCCATCATGGAGATTCATATCGATATGCATTTCTTATGCAAGAGTTAAATTGTCACTAGCACCACTTATTCTATATTAATTACTTATGAATTAAGGTGGGTGAATGCCAAAAAATGAATGACTGTATTTTGGCGGTGATATAATAAAAGGTTCTTAAAAATAATCTTAATGGGGTGTACATTTTATGGGGAATCTTAAGCAACGAAAATGCAAATACGCCAAACGCACGATATCAATATTACTAAAACGAAACATATGAAGCAATATATTTGATTGAACACAAAAATAGTCAATGAGATTATAATATTCAAAATCACTTAATACAAATACAAACGGGAACTAAAATAATGATAAAGTATTACACAGTCAATTCAAGACCTTTACAGCTATGACTATACACTGGGTGTATCAAACAGTATACCATTCCGATATAATTTGGCATAAGTCTAGAAATGGTCGACTTTGACCGCGACAGTGTTGAGTGTGGTGGTCGCGGGCAAGTGTATCTGGTCCCAGTCGGTGCTGAGATGGGCTTCCGTGTCCGTGGCCTTGATGGTGAGGCCTAGGGAGGGGACCGCGTTGGCGCAGTGCGGCAGCCGCAGCGTCACCGGCCGCAGGAACACTAGCCCCTGCGGCCCGCACATCACTAGTGGGGATAGCATTGCTTCACCTGTTGTTATAAAGACGTCATTATATTTGTGTTTTTTTATTAAAATTGTGTTATTTCTTGCACTTGGTCTATCTACGTGATAAAAGAAATATTATGATCTTATTTTAATTGCAGGATATCAGTGTAAATATTTAAATAAATGTAAAACTGAAAGTGCACATTGAAGTATAGATATTGTGTCATATGACATTGAAGGTAGTATGAAAATTGTACGTATTACGTTTTAATACAGAAATGATGGAAACAAACGGAACACACAAACACAAATCGCAACACGTTAATGCATAGAGTTAGACAAGCAAAGCGAAAACGATGAAAAACATGAAATTACCAAGCACCAAACAAATAACACCAATTCCTCAGTATTGAAAATAAACTGTAAAATTCATGAGACTAATAAAAGGCAATAATTTAAGTGGACAAATTTCAAATAAAAACGAAAAACTGTTCAGTATTTTCCATATATACAGTGCACAAACAAACTATATCAAACATACGATCACATGGTCGGATGTACGTAGCACTGCCTTCGTCTCTTCTCTTCAACCTTTAAGTACGAGTGTATTGTGTTGTAGAAACTGCGCAAAAATAACCAAATCGTTTTACCCAATGTTAGTTGTGTACTTAATGAATGATTTAAATAATACAATGATTTAAATGAAGTATTTTTAATCATTTATTATATGAATTACGTTGCTGCCAACAGTGATAATGGAATAATATGAATTAATTTTAAAGAAGTGCTGGTGACGGAATTTTGTTAGTAATAGGCTATATTTTCCGAATCAGGAGAATAAAATCTAACTATGCGCTAAACTACATCAATTTTTTCATGCCAATACATGCAATATATATTTCGGTACAAAATAACAAATACAACAAATATTTCGTTCCAAACATTCTATCCATTTATACCCATTTTGTTTTAAAATTCCATTCCATTCGCAAACGTTAATCGCCAATTAGTAAGTGCAACTACATTCATCGCGTGCTTCGTTACAAAAGCATTACCGTTATCCATATCGATGGGAGGTCCCCCCACTCGCTGACTCAATCTCGGATCGGAAACGGTAAAATAGATCTTTTGCTTGATTCCTGGCGCAATAGCTTTTGGGGGAATTATAAGGGATACGCCCCAATGCCTATCTTCCAATACGCCACCCTCGCTGTCAAATATACCCCAAGTCGTATGAGGTCCGTCCGGTTCTACTTCCTGAGTTTTATTTCCAGATTCATTTGCATCAGAAGTATCATTTTTGACAATTGTGCTGTCATTAGTTATAATGGTCGTCTCATTTCTACTAGAAGATGCATTTTCAGAAGTGTCTTGACTGTTTTCTGGACTTTTTTCTAAAATTTGTTCACAGAATGTGACTGTTCGATTCGTTTTTAATGTACGCTCTTGTAAATCTTGTGACGTGTAAGGAGTACTTTGTGGTTTATTTTCGAAATTCATACTGCATTCTGATGCGTAATGAGTTTCCATAGATGTCGAAGATTCATATGGTATGGGTGATGTTGTTACTTTAAGTGCATTTGATATATGGTCGGCTTTGCCATGTAATCTTGGTGCATATAGCGGTTCACCTTTAAGTATTTTACTCTCTATATTTTTAGACTTTTCTTTCTCTGAATCTGTTTTTGATTCTGTTAAGCGCAATTTGGAAAAATCAATTTCTTGGAACGTCTCACATTCACCATTCATTGCTTCGGCCGGTGTTTGATATAAAGGTTCTCGCCTAGATAAATGATTAGCATCACTTAATTCGTAGGGACTGCTTCGAGCACTACTTTCTCGACTAACTGATGGCAGAACTTCTTTAGTTTCTTGGTGAGACTCGTATATAACACTTTCTTTAAGTTCTCTTTTAGATACATACAATGGTTCTCTACTTTTCATAGAATCGCTGTCATTTGCTTCAAGTCTAGTCTGATATATCTTTTCTTTTTTTGCTTGATTTCTTTGTTTTATGATTTCTAACTTTTCTTCTAATTTACCATAAGTGGGATCTTTGCTAGCAAGCAAAGCAGCTTTCTGTGATAATATTTCTTGTTTTGAAACATATGTACACTCGGCAGAAGCTGGTCTAATTTGCTGGGTATAATCTAAAGTATCGTGTCTTATGCTATAGTTGTTGTCTGAGCAACTAGACTTTACTTCAGATCGGGTGGCATAAGGTGAATCTGTTTGATTTATTCTTGCCATCATTTCAGTCCGAGTGGCATATGGAGGTTCGCTCATACATTTGCTCATAGGAGATATTCTCCCTGGATAATTAACTGGTGTTTGTAACTTTCTCTCAGGTCGTGTTGCATAACTATTTTCGGACCAAGATGTACTCGGGGGCGGCTCATATGTCCGTTTACCATATATCGGTTCTTTTGAATTGAGTGAACCATCCATTCTCTGTTTAAGCATTTCTTCCTTTGTATTATATGGAGATTCCGAAAAACGTGAACGTAACATGTCCTCTTTAGTGGTATAAGGACTTTCAGAAGTCATTCTATGCCTTAGCATTTGTTCTTTGCTAGCATATGGAGATTCACTGTACAAGGGTTCATTCTTTCTGGGAATGTCTTGTTTAATTGTGTATGGGCTTTCCGTGATTTCACTTCGTGTAGCATACGCATCATCTCTTATACATTCAGCTCTTGTTGCATAAGGTGGATCTAATAACGGCATTGCTAATGTATCTCGATTTCCGTAAGGACTTTCAAAGCTTTGATTTGAAATCTCTGATCTGGTAGCATAGGGATTTTCGTTAGAAGTATCGTATAAAGAAGCATAAGTTCGCCTTGGCTTAGGTATAGGGTCATATACAATATGTTCTTTGCTTTGGTATATAGGTTCTGGAGGTAGCGGTTGAGTAGGATAAAAGGGTTCATGTTTTATTTGCTGTTGTCTTTGGTAGATCGGGTCTATTTTGGTTATCATATTAAAGCTGGCATTACCATAGACACCTCTCCTATTATATTCTATGAGAGAGTTTTGTCTACGTAACAAGGGGGTAACTTTCGGCTCTGTTTCTATTTCGCACATGGAGTTTTGTCTCCTTAAGTTCCTCTCAGTGAGTTTAGTATCGTAATCTCTAACTGTACATATTGAACCATTTCTGTCATCACAAAATGAACTTTGTCGTTTGAGGATCGGTTTCAGCATTGGTTTTTCGCATGAAGACGAGTTGCTGCGTTGCAACATTTGGTTTCTTATTTGCGTGTTTCTCATATGTATGGTCAGATCCCCGAGGTCTGACTTCTCTCGTCTCAGCATTGGCATTTGCTGCGCGTATCTCTGTTGCAAGTCACTCTCACAAAGTGACTTCTGTCGAGACACCTTTTGACTTTTCGTTTTCGAACGGAATAAATCGAGGACGGCGTTTTTAATGAACGATGGCTTTTTGGACAATTTCTTTTTAGTTTTTGGTGAGAACGTTTCGTCGGGCTCCACGCTGGAGTTCATGGCGTCGGAGCTGCGGAAACCCACAACCAAAACACCCACTTAGTTACTCAATGATACTGATATATGGACACCTCAGATTAATCAATACTAAATATAATAAATATATATACAAATACATAGAAAGATATGTAAATATTGAAATAGGATAAATATTGAAAATTCTGAAATGTCCCGACTGACAATGATAATTTATAAATGATGGATTTCATGACTGTTAAAAGCATATTGAAATAAATGTCTGAAAAGAGATAATATGAGAGAAATCAAATTACACAAGTTCTAATAATAAAAATATACTACACATATAAAAAATAGAGCTTAATTATATTGATATAGATGAAAAAAATAAATACCTATATGGAATGAGATAAATAAAGAAATAAAATAAAGATTAGGACAAATTAATTCAATATGCTTTGTAAATCAACAATTGCACTAAAATGCAGACACGCACTGCCAATAAATTCGTACAAAGAATTCGAATACAACACCCGATACGATATAATATGTTACAGATACATAATATTTATTACCACATACGATACCATACTAATACTTGTCCAACAAGACATTGTTAGTCGTTGTGAAGCGATTGGTGTTTGCATGTTAGAGCAAATTGTACAGGGCGGCTAAAGTTCTCAGAGTTCCTTAAAAGGATTATAATATGGCGAAGAGACGGTGCTACAATACATATTGCCTATATGAATAAAAAACAGATAATTTTAAATCCTAATCTACAAAGATAAATAAAATTGAAGTGTCAGTTTGTAATGTCATAATAACAACCTTTTACTTAATGCATATAGAGTAAAGTAACATATAGAAAAACACAATTTTTAACATTTTTGTCTGTCTGTGTTTTATTCGGGCTAATCTCCGAACGGCTGGACCGATTTTGACGGGACTTTCACTGGCAGATAGCTAATATTATAAGGAGTAACTTAGGCTACTTTTATTTTAGAAAAAGAAGTAGGGTTCCGCTCAAAAAAATTAAATTATTAATTAACGTACCTAGGGACGCACCCGAGCGAAGGATATCTAGCTAACTCCTAAAATGAGTGAGACTGTGTTAGGGTATGAGCCTAAACAAATTAGACTTCAACTATTTTGTATGCTATTAAACTTGCTGATCATGTAAACCTAGAAGATGTCCAGAACATTCAATGTGACATCCTAAGAATTTTTAAAATTTAATATAACCATGAAGCCATGCTAGTATACTCGTACCATACTTCAAAAACTACTTGAAGTATGTTCGCAGATATAGCTATCGTTCTATCATATACATTACTTATTACAGAATAACACTCTTATTTCGCGTCAGTTATAAACTTATGTAACATAAACAGACATTTTAAATGATTAAAAATAAAAAAAAATACCAGATTGCAATTCATAGGGGTGTTGTATTTTGCTCGTCAGGCATATGTTAATAATATATTTTAATATAGACTTTAATAATTACTTTTAATTCGAGTACGTCAGAAACGTCAAAATTCCTAACGATTTATACACCCATAATTAGTAGTTATATATTTTTTTCTTAAGAATTAAATGTGATTACTAAATCAAAAGTAAAATATATTTTTAATATTGAAATTGATCAATTTATATCAAATAAGAAATTGTAGCACCGTCTCCGCCCATCCATGGTATGGGGGCAGGGGGAACATGCATTAATGTAAAATATAACATCTTTGGTGCGCATAGAAATGATCTAATGTATGACAAACATCTTACCTTATATTATGCATATGCTGAGGTTTCCTATACAACTCGAAAGCAGACCCACGCTGCTCCCGACTGCCGGCTAAATCTGAAATTGTTATAATAATAAATATGTTGGGACATTAACACACAGCACCATCTAGTTCCATGGTGAGCAACGAGGCTTGTGTTATGGATACCAGATAGTTGATATACTTCACATTATATATAACTTTAAATACATACATATTATAAACTAGCTGACCCGGCAAACGTTGTTTTGCCATATAAATAATTTCCTATTACTAAAATGGCTATTAAAAAATAAGGGTTGATCGTAGAAGGGTGAAAATTGAGGATTGTATGTATTTTTGTATGTTGTATCATAAAAAAATAGAAATTAAAAATTTTGTCTAAAAAAAAAAATTTAGGGGTGGACTACCCCTAACATTTAGGGGGATGAAAAATAGATGTTGGCCGATTCTCATAGATACCGGATAAGCACAAAAAATTTCATCAAAATCGGTCAAGCCGTTTCGGAGGAGTATGGCAACGAAAACTGTGACACGAGAATTTTATATATTAGATAAATATGAACACCCATGACTGAAGTATAAACATTCGTGCTCATCACACAAATGAGTGCCCCTAGCGGGACTTGAACCCGCGACCACTGGCACTACAAACTGAGCCAAACCTTTCGTTATATAAATATGACACATTTTATTCTCTTCGGTTATATTAGCAAATTTTATTATAATATGTTTGTTTTTGTATGTAATATTATTTTATATCCGTTTTTTTATTAATAAATTATATATTATTATATTACTAACGACTCACCCTCGCTTCGCTCGGGTTCGTCCCTAGCTTGGTATTAGTAAAATGGATATAGTACGTTATCCTTAAGAGATAGACATATGCCGTCGCGGACTTTTTTGTAGACCTTTTTAAGGTGTACAATACTGTAGTACATTATTTTGATCTATCTTGTAGGGTTCAGCCAGCGTTTGCAACGTAAGCGCAAAAAAATGAGTTTATTTACGACATCACATTAGAAACCTCTAAAACTATCTATGTTTCTCTACTTTATTATGCATGTATTACATATAAACCTTTTATTCGAATCACTCTATCTATTAAAAAAAACCCGCATTAAAATCCGTTGCGTAGTTTTAAAGATCTGAGCATATATAGGGACAGGCGGCGGGAAACGACTTTGTTTTATACTATGTAGTGATATATACATATGTATGTAGGTGTGTTAGTGTGTACGATGTTTACCGATGAGGTGCGGGTTGTGCGGCAGGTTGAGCGCGCGGTGCGGCGGCGCGGCGTAGGGCGGCGACTGCGCGCTCATCTGCCCGCCGTACATGTTTTGCTGGGTACATAAAACATGTTATGTTTATTGATATTTAAATTGGCTTGTGGTGGAATTTGGAAGGATATTTTTTATTAATCATTATTAGGTATTTATAAAAAAAATGTTTGATAATACTTTCTTAGATTTACGCGAATGTTTGACATTTAAATAAAACTATCTTTTCGGATTTTTTCGCGGATTTATTTTGATTTTTGGTTCCCGACGTTTCGATTGCTTTACAGCAATCATGGTCACGGGAGAGACTAAGGTGTTAGATGTCTCAAAGGTATTATATAGTTGTTACAGACAGCCTACCCACAAATAACAAAATGAATTCAAAAAACTTAAAAATTGGCACCAAAGTACCTTACAATATTTGTTAATTTTAATTTTAAAACATTTTTATAATTTTAATTACTTTTATATTATATAATTTTATATTATTTATATAATTTTAGCTTTATTATTATAATTATTACAATTTTTTAGAAAATTTATTGGTTAATAATCTATATTTAGTGTTGCCATTATTATATTTATAACTATAAAGAAAAAATAAATTATTAATTATTTAAGCCACATTATTATTCTATGTGTAATTTAAAAAATTAAAATTAATTAAGAATTACTATTTGCAAATGAAAATATTAATTTGAATACTAATTTAAATTACTGTTATTTTGATCCGCACAGTAAGAACTTACTACATCTAACTGTCTGTAACAACTATATAATACCTTTGAGACATCTAACACCTTAGTCTCTCCCGTGACCATGATTGCTGTAAAGCAATCGAAACGTCGGGAACCAAAAATCAAAATAAATCCGCGAAAAAATCCGAAAAGATAGTTTTATTTAAAAATGTTTGACTTAGCTGCTATGACCGAAATCGTTTGGTTAGGACATGGGGTCACATCACGAACAAAGTGAAATTAGTTAAAAAAAATGATAATAGATGGCGTTGTATGTATCGATTTGTTTTTATGTTCATGTTAAATTCAAAATTTGGAAAAAATTACATGCGAAAAGCATATATTCTAACTTTAAAAAAAATACCTAAAGTAAGAAAAAAGGAAGTAATGGACAAAAGTATAATGTTTTTGAAGTTTTATAAAATTCAATAATATCGATATATTTCTGGCGGCAATAATTATGATAGCACGATCTTTGATAATAATTATGTAAACTGTGTTCATAGATGGCGCTCAATGTAATAAAAAGTTTTGTGGCACTCAAAGACAATATCTTAAAAATATAGTTTGTAATTGTCATAGTAGCCTTGAGAGACCTTACATAGTTACCTACAATATTGCGCAGCGGCAGCTCGGGGATAGATGCCCTTAGCTTTTAACGCCATCTATCATTTAGAGCCTCTACATTTACAACTAGAGTTCCAAGATGTCGCCTTATTTTTAATTTTCACTTGCGCCATCTATTATCATTTTAGGACAAAAAAAATTGTGTGTCCAATAGCGTGAGTTAGCGATGTCCAAATATTTGTATGGGACGCACTATCTGTACTCTATATATGATCTGTGGTTAGGATTACAAAACAAAACAAACCAACAAAGGTTTATTTATGTTTAACAAAACATACAGATATTTTTAAGAGAACACGAATATGTACTACAATCAATTTATAAAAAAGAAGATTCGCATAATATACACAATACACATACAATTAAATTAAACCTCTTCCTTTGTCAAAATCGGTCAATATTAAAAAAAATAGCAATAACATGATAATATGAATTCGGTCAAATATACATAACAATCAATTTCAAAAAAGTTAAAAAAACAGGTTTAAAAAGCTCCATAAATAATTAAAAATATGTTATTGTAATAAAATGTAATTAATATTATTATTATGTATGCTATCTACACTTGTAATTGATATTCCTGAGATTTTTGTTTTGACTAAGTATATTGAATTGTTTAAACATGTGTATTGTTAATATTAATGAATAAATCCATATTAATATTGTAAATGCGAAAGTAACTCTGTCTGTCTGTTACCATTTCACGTTTAATCCGCTGAATCGATTTAGATGAAATTTGGTACGAAGATAGTTTGAGACCCTAGGAAGAACACAGGGTAGTTTTTATCTCAGAAATCATTCCTTAAGGGGGTCAAAAGGGGGGTGGAAGTTCGTATGGGGAATCAATCATTTTGTAAGGGAAATAAAAACTCATCGTACTTATGTACACGTATATATTATGTTGTCTACCTATTCCATACTACGTGTTAAATCGTACCGTTAGTATAATATAAATAAGCAATCACCTGATGGTACGGGTGCGCGTGCGTCGCGCGGTGCGGCTGCGAGTGCGAGTGCGCGTGCGAGTAGTGCGCCGCGCCGCCGCCGCCGCCCGCGCCCGGCGCCGCGTCCATGCTCTACAGCGGAGGGTTTATGTTATTTATCCATACATAATATAATAAAATTCTAACTGAGCCGAATCTGTACATTAATATTTTTTGAAAAATGTTATTGAAATAGTCATTATTATCGATACAAAGGACGAATTTATAGTTTTTAGAATTTCTGTCTGTATGTCTGTCTGGGAACGCATCACGAGAAAACCACCGGATGGATTTTGATGAAATTTTGTGTAATGATAGCTAGTTATCCGGATCAACATATTTGGATACTTTTTACTGCGGGAAAATATCTCATCTGTGAGAAATCTATACTGAACCTCAAAATGTAACTAGGGACGACCCCGAGCGAAGCGAGGATGAGCCGCGAGTATTATATAAGTATAGTATATCTTTAATTTTATTTCTACATGACCGTTTGGAATTTGAAAAACAGGAAATGCAAATAGTGACACCTGTGGACTCATAGTATGAACTCTAGTAAAAGTAAACGTCCTTAGTAATGTACAAAAGTACCAATGATAATAACGATTATAATTAAAAAATATATTTTTTTTTAAATCTTGCGCGATCCCTAAATTTTTTTTCAAGCTGATCTTTAAGAGTCTTAAAACATGGAAAACTAACATATTTTCATACGAGACACAAAAAATATCTATTTTTGCGCCATCCTAATATACATACATAGTTCCTATTTTCGTTATTAATCATACATAAATATTCACAAGAAAATCTTAAAAGAAATACATATAGCGTCATCTATTGAAATTTATTTGAATAAAATCATTTTTGGAGGACACTATTAATATTATATTACATATAAAACATACATAAACACGTACTAAGAAGAGTACTTAATATAATACATACATATTTTTTAATTACTACTCTATCTGTTCTATTTTCTGTGTATGTTATAATGTGTTTAGTTTGTACTTTGTTGGTGGTCTAATAAATAAATAAATTTGTTTAATAAAATTAAAACCAATTATTTACGTAGTGTAAATAATTTTAGTGTAGTATATGAAATATTTTACAACTCACCCCATTCCTCGGGTGCGGCGGGTGCGGCGGGTGCGCGTGCGCCGGGTGTGTCGGGTGCGTCGGGTGCGGCGGGTGCGGCGGGTGCGCGGGCGGCAGCGGGTCGGGCGCGCGGTAGTGCTTGGGCTTGGGCGGCGGCACCGGCTTGTAGGGCGGCGCGCGCCCGCTGTAGTCCGCTTGCGACGCAGAGTTAGTACGCGCGCTGGGCGGTATAATAATATAGAAATTATTATATTATGGCTTTTAATTATATCATTATTATCTATACATATAATAAAACTGTAGAGGTCGAATGTCTGTGCATAGAAAGAAAATGCTAAAAACCGAGTCAGGGGGATGTAAGAAGAGAAATAGAACAAATCCAGATTTTTTTCAAATTTTTTGTTTCTCTGTAAGTTTGTCTGTTTGTACGGGCTAATCTCCGGAACTGTTGGACCGATTTAAATGAAATTTTGGTGTTACTTTATATCCCCGGTCATGATTTTAGATACTTTTCATTCCGAAAAATTAAAGAGTTCCCGTGGGATAGTTAAAAACTATAGTAACTTATACAGCTTAGTGCACAAAAACTACTGATTGGATATTATTGAAACTACTGATTGGATTTTATTTACAATAATATAGTTCATACATCAGAATACCTAACAAGCAACTTTTTATTCCGAAAAAATGTACAGTTCCCGTGGGATAGATTTGTTTTTGTTTGTCTAGAGGCGAACCCGAGCGAAGCGAAGGTAAACCGCTAGTTAGTAATAAAATCGAAGTTACGTTCTTCTTCGATAACATATTACCATTCCTTACACTTCACGATTTCCGAGTTCACATAATAAACTTATTAAATGAGTATACACTATTTTTTTTAAAAGTTCTGTGTACTCTAAAAAATCAAATTACTATATGTATAAATCGATAACAATAACTTATGAATTAAAATATTTTACTGATACTTTAAATACTAACAATATTTCATCAATCATTAATTAAAATAAACGAAATCTCACCTGTACTTCGCATGGTCATTGGTGGGCACGTTGGGTAAGGACGGTCCCCGCGCATGCATCGGCGTGGTGGCTGCGTTATTAGGATTGTGAGGATTGTGCGGATTGTTTGGATTATTGGGATTGTGGGGATTATTGGGATTATGAGGATTGGTCGGATTATGGGGATTATTGGGGTTGTGAGGAATATTGGGATTGTGAGAAATATTTGAGTTGTGGGGATTGTTAGGATTATTGGGATTGTGGTTGGTGTTGGGATTGTGAGGATTGTTGGGATTGTGAGTACTGTTGGTATTGTGTGAATTATGAGAATTATGGGGATTATTAGAATTATGGGAATTGAGAGAATTATGGGTATTCTGTGCATGGGGACTATTCCCATTCATGGGTGGCGGTCGCGTTTGAGGTGTACGGTAGTTGTCTTGTGGCCTGAGATGAATGGATATTTAAAAAGTCATCACATTATATGTATAAAGTTAATATAAATGTATAAACTAAATAGTAATCCGTGGTTATTCGTATATTATCTTCTCGAAAATACTACCATTGTTTTAATTTGTAATAATAAAATTTCTAATTTAAAAGCAGCTTACTACTAAAGAGGATTAGGAGACACTTTATAATATTTTACTGTTCACTTAAAACAATAGAGAGCTAAGCGCTACATTCAACAATAACAATAGAACAAGCAGGTAGAAAATACAACTCAGTTTACATAAAAATGTTGGAGTTTTAACTCTTTTCAGTAAATCAGAAATAAAATTAAAATGACATAACAAAAAGACAAATACATATATATTAATTATTATTTGATACTGAAGTCGTAATGAATACAGAGAAAGCCCTTAGCTCTCATTTTTAATCTCACTTGTATTTACATATTTAAAACGTATAAAAATTAAAGTTTTTATGACCAGCATCCCTCTAAACAACTATTATACTACAAGTTAACGTACTATCTATACTAACATACCAATACATTGTTCACTTTCCGATAGTAGACGATACGTAACAATTTCATACATTCTACAACTGAATGCTTATTAAACCAAAACAATCATCAATAGCTAGAACAAACATTCTGATCAAATCTACACCAAAAGACTTCTTATATAATTTAACTTCACAAGTTAGATCACTATTATCTTCAAATCCTTGCGTTATTGAGTAGGTACCTATACTTTTTTATTTTTGACTCTATACATTTACTTCAAAATGTCAACTTCTCAATTTTAACACAGACAAACACTTTAATTTTAAGACTATACTCTCACCAAATTATTGAATAATAGACTACTTCTTACGTATTCAAACCAAAACTTTAACTTTTAAACTATAAAATGTTCAACACCCGTAGCACCAACTTCTTACTGAGATAAAAACTTTAAATTGTAATAATCCTTTTTAAACCAAAGTTTTCACACCAAATTCTTCACTAATAGCCTATTTCTCATCTAGACAAAAACTTTAATATCTAACTTATTAAACCTAAATAAAACTATGTACATCAAGGAATAGCGAACTGACCGGTAAGTGTCCGCGCGCGTGTAGTCTAGCGAGGTGTGCTCGTGCGAGTTGGAGTTGCGCGGCGACTGCGGCGCCTCCAGCTTGCTGCGGGGGATGAGACTCATAAATATATAAATATAAATAAATAATGTTGGGACATTAACACACAGCACCATCTAGTTCCACGGTAAGCTACGAGACTTGCGTTATGGATACCAGATAGTTGATATAGTACACATATATAACTTTAAATACATAATATATATTATACCTACTTTCTTAGATTTACGCGAATATTTGACATTTTTAATAAAACTATCTTTTCGGATATTTCGCGGATTTATTTTGATTTTTGGTTCCCGACGTTTCGATTGCTTTACAGCAATCATGGTCACGGGAGAGACTAAGGTGTTAAACATCTCAAAGGCGTTATATACTTGTTACAGAGAGCAATAGTGTTGCTTAATATTTTAACTTTAAATAATAGTAATCTAAATTAATAATTAACTTCGTTTAAATTACATATAAAACAATAATATAGCTTAAATAAATAATATTTAAAAAAAAAATATCCTTTATGGTTATAGATAATATAATAATAGCAACACTAAATAATATTAGTACTTAATAAAAATTTTAAAAATTGTAATACATATATATTATGAATATAAACACCCATGACTGGAGTACATACATTCGTGCTCATCACATAAATGAATGCCCCCAGCGGGACGTTGTTCCGGTTTAGAAAAAGAATTTGATTTCCGTTAAAAAAATTAAAACGTACCTAGGGACGCACAAGCGGAGCAAGGGTAAGTCGCTAGTGGATAACAAAGCAAATAAACTGTAATACTCACATAGTAGGCGCAACCTTGAGGTCGTCGGGCGCGTTGGGCGGCAGCCGGCACGAGCCCAGCGACGTGTTGCTGTTGTACTCGTACGCGGGACTGCCTTCGTACGAGTTTTGCTAAAGAACAAATGGTTTGATTAGTATTTTACACGTATAATGTATTCAGCCCTTTTTAACGTCCCACTGCTGGGCACGGGCCTCCCTTCAATACGAGGGGGATTAGGCCATAATCCACGACGTTTGCCAAGTGCGGGTTGGCGGACTTCACATGTCTTTTGTAAACTTGCTAGGTTCTCTTAGACATGCAGGTTTCCTCGCAATGTTTTCCTTCACAGTTAAGACAAATGGCAATCACGGTGGAAATGATTCGCACATGAAAAATTTAAATTAAATGTCAGTATGTAAGTTCGCGAGGAATCTACCACCAGCTCAGAAGGCAGTTCTGCTGAGAAGAGTCGGCGAGAAACTCAACATTTGCCATTTTAAAATAATATTTGTTTACAATATTGCAATACAATAATTATTTACATATCCTACATGAGAACCAACCAGAAATTAGTCCCACACATTGACATCTACAAAGTATTCCGTGACGGTGTAATAAGCTTTATTCAATAATTTAAACATATATATACTCACAGGGTTATTAGGATGTCTGTGCCTGTCCAAGGAGCCCTGTCCGTGCGCGGGGCGCGCGCTGTACGTGGCCGTGTCGTCGCTCTCTTTGGGCCCGAACAAACGCTCTTGGGCACTTGGACGGTTCTAAGATAGAGTATATCTTTTAAGTCACAAGGATATATTTTTAAAATATAGGATATATGTGCGAGATCCGTAACTATATATATATATATATATATATATATATATATATATATATATATAGTCGTTTCTCTAATTTCAAATAATACCTAATTTTAAAATGTAATTTAATTATAGAATTTGTTTTTAATTTGTTATCTATACTAATATTATAAACAGGTAAAGTTTGTGAGGTTGTAGGGATTTCCTGAACCGACTTAAATGAAATTTGGTAAGGAGATATTTTGAGACCCTGGGAAGGACATAGGATACTTTTTATCCCGGAAATCATATCTTAAGAGGATGAAAATGGGGGTGAAAGTTTATACGGGGAAACAACTTAGGGACGAACCCAAGCGAAGCGAGGATAAGCCGCTAGTTAATAAAATAAATCTCTAATTTCAGCAACACATTGAAGTTTTATTTGTCAATATGAATTTATAAATGTTACGGAAATATAATAGAGAAATAATGTTATCTTATATCTAGCGTTTCCAAACTATTAATCCGATTGTAATGAAACTCTGGTAAATTATTCTGTATACGTTTGGGAAGGTTCTTGGCGCAAAAAAAGAATTCGGATTTGGACTTTGAACGTTTATGCCGTCCTAAACCATTCAAAGTTAGGGACGCATCCGAGCGAAGTAAGGGTAAGTCATTACATAGACAGTACGCAATAAAAATAACTCACCACAGGGTTATGCCTAAGGCCGTGATGCCTGTTGGGCGGCGGCGCCGGCAGCAGCACGCCGCCCGCCGGCCGCGTCACCGTCGTGCTGCGCGGGGGCAGCTCTGGAACTACGTATTATTTATTTCTTATTGTTACTATTTAATTAAAAGTTATATCGACATCAAAATCGATATATCCTTTTAATTATTCGTGGATGTTTTATTGAAAAATAAAGTTAATTTGAAAAATAATAAAATAAGTTGACAATTACCGAACGTAGCGCATAACACATAGAAAATAAACCATATTAGACATTATTTCATTTTCACAGAAATGAAATTAAACTGTATTCAATTATGGCCATTAGCCGCCTAATCTGGTGACATTATGGTTTGGCAGTTCAGTTGGATTCAAAAATTCAGTTGGAGGCAGTGATCATTTTCATATGTGTTAAATAACGATAAAATAAAATCCATACATATAATAAAATTGTAACTAAGATGAATCTGTACATTGAATATTTTTTGGAAAGTCTTATTGAAATAGACATTATTATCGATACAGAGACCGAATCTATAGTTCTTAGATTTTTTTGTCTGTCTGTCTGTCTGTCTGTTATCACATCACAGAAAAACCACTGGAGGGATTTTGATGAAATTTGCTATGATGATAGTTGGTTATCCGGGTCAACATATAGGATACTTTTTACTGCGGGAAAATATCTCATCTCTGAGATATTTATACTAAACGTTAAAACGTAAGTAAAAGAGACGAACCCCAACGGAGAGAGGCTGAGTCGCTAGTAATAAATGCTTTAGTTACATACCTAGATATAAAACAATGCTAATGTCAGTCAACAGAATCAATTTAAGAGGATAATTCTTAACACTCACCAGTCCCATATAAAGGTGAATGTGGGGGAGAATTTGACATCGGCATGCACTGGTACGGCGTCTCATTCGGCAAGGTCGGATTGCCGTTGGTTTGCGCGTTGCCGTTTGCGAACCCGTATTTACTATCGTAGCCACCTTGCTGTTATAAAATGGACTTTATTTAGTAAGGAATAACGTTAAATTTACACTAAAAGTCCTTTTTAACTGCCAATGTATAGAGAACTTTTACTATCTTATGCTTTCGTTACTATTTCCTACCTTTCCTTTCCAAAGTTGTAAAGCTATTAAACTTTTTAAATCATTTTGACACGTGAACAGATCAACAAATGAATAGATGAATATTAAAAGGCACGATCAGCCACATAATTATTGTAATATTACTAAACAAAAAAATATTAAAAAAAAAATTATCTTATATATTTTTTTCAAATGTGTAGCTGATCGATCCTCACGATCGATATGTAATGAGTATTTACCGAATAAGGCGGAGGTACCGCGTCGGCCATTTGATTGATATCGTCGTCATGGTCCATGTTATCTTGAGTAGTTGCTATCGAAGGGTCCGAAGAAGATTTCACTAATCTCGGCGCTGGTGGACTCACTTCTAAGTCACTTTCTGGACTAGACGCGTAAGACAATCTATTCTCCGAACTCGACGACATGGAGAACAAAAAGTCGTCGGACAACGGTTCAGGCCTCTGTTCCCGCCATTTTGAATTTCCGCCATTTTGTTTTCCGTTTTGAGCAGCGTCGAGGGTGGGTATGGAATGGGGTGATAAGACAAGACAAATGAATGATTGCTCAAATTTATACAGATACTAAAAAAATTTAGCGTCTGCCAATGATTAATGCAAGGTTCACACGAAAATCGACATTCAAATAAAAAGTAGAAAATTTTTTACTTTTGAATTTCGCATGTAATTGTTTATTTGAATGTTTATTTATTATTATTATCAAACATGGTATATAACATTGATCTCTGATTATATTTACAAAATTATTCACACTATGTTTATTTGATTAAAGGCCAATAAGGAACAAAACAATATTCACAAAAATTATAAAGCGATTTTTCTGTAAAAAAAAAAAACATAAAATGCACATTTAGTTAATAAAAAGCACAAAGATTAATAATTGAGATAACCAAGAGAATATAGAAGCAAAGTCAGTATAAGCAGCATGCGGAAAATATTGTGTTAGATATTAGTATTGATAGAAACTAACATTAGTCTAATGGTAACGTTTCAAGTGAAATTAGTCTAAATGTTAATACTAAACGTAACCTAAATGTTGTTCTGATACAGGCTTATTTAAGCCATTATCTCTTTCCACACTATCCTCATCTTGTCCTATTTTGTCCAACTCGTCCAACTTGAGAGTTGGCAAAGAAAGATTTTTGACTTTGTCAAGAGATCTGACTGAGGCAGATGGGAGTGTCCGAGACTCACTGTATCTAAGATTATTGATGGGTTTGTCATTGCATTTACAATTGGGAATTAAGCAAATTTTTTTCATAGATTTGTCCAATATGGGCCGAATAGGCATCTCTTTTTGAAGACGAGCTTTCCATTCCGGTACTTCATTGGACTTTACCGATTCATCTTTAAAAAATAATGAAGCTGGTCTAAAGTTATCAGATATTGGAACAACCGAAGTTGGTCTTTGTATATTTGGCACAGGAGATTTCGTAGACGTTTCCAAAACACTATATGGTCTGTATGGTTGAGAAGTATTACTTTTGTTGAAAATTTGGGAAAGTTCTGGACTAATGCTGGAATTTTGTAACCTTGGGTTCATTTTCGATCTTTGGTAGTTTTGCCTCTCGTCGTATGAACTGAATAAGCCATGCCTGTTTCTATGAGGATAAGATTTGGGCACACTATACATGTTATTAGGCATGCACGGCATTGTTTCAGAGTAGTAGTATGGGACCACATGATTTCTATTAGGATCATAAATATCGTGGCGATTAGTGTGGTTAGTATTCGAGTTTGATGGAGACATGTTCGTGCGTGGTTTTTGGGGAGATGGCGGATAGTAATTCATGGGATAAGATATGGGATAGAAGGCGGGGTAGGGGGATGGCGGTTGTGGAAAATATATGTCCGACACCATTTCAACGTGCTACACCGCAAGACAGAACAGAAAGAAATTGGTTAATATGCCTTGTACGTAAATATAGACAAAAAGAAATATAACGGCATTAGAATAAGATTTATTTTTCTATAAAATAAGTATGAAGAATAGTTTTTTTTATTTATTTTATTTATTTTTTACCGTTATACTTCTTTATGGAGTTACATAGAGCATATATGATATAAACTATACGAATGCACCCAATGCCTTTACCAAGCAAATATCTTGAAGCGTGATGTCTTTAACTGTCGATTTTATTGAAGTAATTATTTTAAGTACTAAAGATTGATATTTAATAAAACCAGAATAAAAGAGTCTAACCGATAATAATAAATTACATAAATAGTTATAGCATGGTAAAATTTTATATAAATTATGAAGTATGAGATATACTATGACCGTGCTAAGACATTTCACACAGACGAAAACACAAAACATTTTCCTATATATTCCCATTTTATTCATTTATCCAATAATGCTAGGGGCGGTGGGATTCATTTTATAAGGTAATTTAAAAAAAAATGTATTTTGTTTACTACACATATAACTGTCTAACCACTGAAGTGCTTTACAATGGTCATAGTATACCTAACATTGATATCTGACTAGCATTGAGTATGTATGTCGAAACGAATCGTGAGCATGAATTATTTTGTACAATTTCAATCAATACAAATTATACACTAATTGAAGACCAACAAATAACTGTGTATGTATAAAGACATTCACTCCCCCCACTATCCCAAGCTGACCCATAAACTGCATGATCATGATTCGCGTCATTCATACAAATATTCCATTCATTCAACAACCCATTCGTTCAGATCCATTCCTTCCACTGACCTTAGTCTCGGACACCCAGAACTTCTGCATCTGAGTCCGCTGGATCAGCTCGCACAGTTTACTGAACCATGTGTTGAGGTTAGCGTCGGAGAGGGTGATGGTGTGCGTGAACACGTGGCCCCACACGCGCTCCATGTGCTGGCATTGTTCTAGAAGCTTCTTTGAGGATTTGTGGGCTGATCTGATGGTAGATAATCACGATTTAGATTATTGTTATAATATATAAAGGTAACCCATGTAATGATAATAATCTAAGATTCATTTTGTTTATATAGAAACAAAATGAAATGTTGTTCGTTGGTAAGTGCTTCACCTAAGAACGGCTGGACCCATTTGACGTATTTTTTTAAACTAAATGTTTTTTTTTTGGGAAAAAGATGGAAAAAGTCCCCGGAAATTTGGGAAAAACTGAAAACATTATTTCTATAGGATTTTTGCATGGTCTTAAAGATTATAAGCTTTAATGGAATTTGGACAGGACAGCGTCTGGCGATCCGTTTGTTATTAATAACTCTAGGAGTTGTCCTAAGAGTAATATGTTGGAGGTGGAGTGTTGACTCCTCCTTCAACATATAACTCTTATATAATAAAGTCTATATTATTACAAAAATAGATAATAAAATACAGATTAAATACTCACTTGGGTAAACGACTTCTCAATTGTTTTATAATATGTTTGCTGTCTGCCTTCAAGAATATGACAATGGGATAAAATTGGGCGTAGTTGAGTCTATCGACAGCGTTCGGCGTGATGTCCAATAGTGCGTGCTTGCCTTTCTCCATTATACTTCTAATGCTCGATAGTCGGATGATACCGGTTGACTTCGACTTACTATCTTCTAATGTGCTGTCCATTTCTAAACAATTTTTAAAAATCAAATTTTAATTAAAAATTATAAGTTTACATATTCGTTAATTTTTTTTTCATCATCTATTCTAATATTATAAAAAGTGAAAAAGATGTTTTTTTTTTGTTTGTTTGTTTGTATAGAATAGGCTCCGAAACTACTGAACAGATTTAGATGCGATTTAGTAAGAAGATAATTTGAGACTCTAGGAAGGACATAGGATATAATACTTTCTTAGATTTACGCGATTACGATTTTTGTCTGTAACAAGTATATAACGCTTTTGAGATGTCTAAGACCTTAGTCTCTCCCGTGACCATGATTGCTGTAAAGCATTCGAAACGTCGGGAACCAAAAATCAAAATAAATCCGCGAAATAATCCGAAAAGATAGTTTTATTTAACAGGACATAGGATAGTTTTTATAGGGACACGACTTAGGGACCAACCCGAGCGGAGCGAGGGTCATTCGCTAGTTAGCAATATTCTTATCATTACATACTATATATAGTAAGTATATAGGTTATTAAAATGAATTTCGTAAACATTTTAGAAAATAAAATTTTATATTCCAAAATTGGGCAACTAATTTTTAATCGCGTTAATCTCAAGAACTACTAATCCAATTTGAAAAATTCATTTTGTCAGTTTATTGAGGAAGGTTATAGGGTATATATCATCATGGAGTAGTAATCATAAATGTTAACAAATCGGGCAGACTTCCAAACATTATTGTAAAACCGATATTTAAAATCAAACAAAAACACGAGTGAAACCGCGGGGCGCAGCTCGTGTAAATATAAAAGGTAAGACTTACGTGGCGAGGCGAACTTGTCGGGACTCTCGGCGAGCAGGCGGTCGCGCGCCACGTCGGCCGCCGCGCCCAGCACGATGACGGGGCGCACGAAGCCCGGCAGCTTCAGCACCACGCGCTCGTACGCCGGGAACTTGCTGATGCTGTCCGACAGCACCACCTCGTCCCAGTGCTCCTGAGAGTTATGGATTGAGTAGCAGATGAGAGACCCTATCACTAATAATATTTACTGAACAGTTCCACTGTATACATTCTGATTATATTATCCAATTATTGTATTGTCATCAAAGCTTCAATTTTATACGACAATCTGTATTAATATTATAAATGTAAAGGTTTCTGAATATAGATGTATGACGGATCTGGATGAAATTTGGTATAGAGATAGATTATAGTCTGGAATAACACGTAGGCTACTTTTTATTCTGGAAAAATGCACGGTTCGCGTGGAATAAATTTGTTTTTGTTTTCCTAGAAGCAAACCCGAGCGCAGCAAGGGTGAGCTGCTAGTAAAATATAAAGAAATAAAAAAAACGTTTGTAACGAAAAAAATATCTATTTCAATCTGTACTTAATATGTTCTTGAACAAACATTTTTTCATAATTGTTTATCTATGTTAAGATTTTTCGATTTTTTTATTATAAAAGAATGTTATGTTGTTATTACAAATGTAATAATATATACTAATATTTTGATTTTTTAATACTTATTATGTACTAATGGCTCACCCTCGCCTCGCTCCGCTTCGCCTCTAGGAATACAAAAACAAACCTATCCTACGGGAACCGTACATTTTTAAGGGATAAAAAGCCTATGGTGTTATTCCAGACTATAATCTATCTCTGTGCCGAAGTTCATCCAGATCTGTTCAGCCGTTCTAGCGTGAAAGAGCAACAAACATCCATACATCCATACTCACAAACTTTCACATTTAAAATATAAGTATAGATAATTCGTTTACCTTGCCCAGGCTCTTGCTGCGGCGGTGCGTGGAGCGGCGGCGGCGGAAGAAGTTGTGCTTGGCGTCGTTGCCCGACATCTCCTTCTTGGTGGCGTTGAACTGCGCCGTGGCGAGCTCCTCCGCGCGCGCCTTGTTCGGGATCGTGCCCTTCTGCACCTCTTGGTTGTTGCGACCTGGGTATTCAAACAATACTTTGTATACACTTTTAGTTTTTTTTGTTTCATTTCGAAGATGAAAAGCGTTTTTTTTTTTATGTTTTTTTTTGTATACTATAGTGGAGGGTCTTTTTCACTCTTTAACTACAAAAAAAAAACAACTTTTAAGTTATTTTGGAAAAATCTTTTTTTTTTAGTTGTTAATAATTTTGTGTATCTGGCACTTATTTGGGAGAGTCAAAACGTAAAACTCACTTTAAGGTTCAATTATGATAGGTATATTTTTCACTAAGTATGAGTATTGAAATCTGTCAAATTTTAAAACTTATAAACTTTTGTATCGATGGCGATACAAAAGTAACATAAAAATACAACAAATATGCAGGCCAATATTATACATTTCACTCTTTTGTATCAAGACAACACCATCTGGATGCAAACGTCAATTTCACAAGCAAATCAAAATTCAATTACAATAATTGAAATCAAATACCAATAACTAAATGAAACATACATATGTATGTAGAATAATATGTATGTACAATCAAATCAAATATTATTTTACACTAGCGACTTACCCTCGCTTCGCTCGGGTTCGCCTCTAGAAAAACAAAAACAAATCTATCCCTCGGGAACCGTATATTTTTCCGGATAAAAAGTAGCTTATGTGTTATTCCAGACTATAATCTATCTCTGTGCCAAATTTCATCCAGATCCGTTCAGCCGTTCTGGCGTGAAAGAGTAACAAACATCCATACATACTCACAAACTCACATTTATAATACTAATACGGATTACATTGTTGAAAGTTGAAACAGATTAAAATAAAAATAGTACAATAGGCGGCCTTATCGCTAGAGAGCTATGTGATGATGATGTACAATATGCATAACGAATCATTTTAAATACCTAAACTCTAAAGCCTTATGGATCGAGATTATATATATGTACTACTAGCATTGCCCGCGGCTCCGCCCGCGTTCAGACGATCAAAAAGCAAATTCTTAGGTTTTACACATTAGTATACTCTTGCATATTATACCACTTTCATTGCGCACCGTATGATTGGTAAATAATGGCGGTGATTGACAATGCCACAAAGGTTCCTCCGTTAATCTCATATTTGATTTAGTAATATTGCACTTTTTGTTTGAGCAATAACATTTATGTACATATGTCTATACTTCTGTTTTGTTTGTTTATTTAGTTTTGGGCGATAAACTCTCAAACTACGGAATTAATTTTAATCATTTTTTACAAATAGACAACTATTGATTAATTTAATATGTAGCTGATTATTTAAATTACATAATGATAGCTTTTCTTAATGTTAATTTGTCGCGCAACAGGGATGGGTTAGCGCTAGTTACGAATATTGTCCAAAACGATTTTCAAAAGAAAATGTAATAAGTAAATAATTCTAAGCAAATACTTTTTATTATTTCATATGGCTCAGCTAATATGATTAAGGTCGTAAACATTTTATTGCATCCTTTAAGCCTTCACCTTCCAAGAAATGGTGTCAAAAAAAAACTGAAAAAGTTGAGGTATAACAGTTCCTAAAATACTTTTTCATAGTTTTTGAGATATGGAATATTTTTAGTTACCAGCTTTGTCAGTTTAACAGCCATAAACTTGTTTCCCATAAAATGTTATAAAATAATATATGTAAATCAAACTTATTTTTACGGTTGATAAAATGAGTCGATATTATGGAAACGTAAATATTATTCGTATTTATTTTAGTGTTAACCTTACAATACACGTAAGTAAGGAAAACAACAGCATTTTGCTATACGAAACCTATAATGCGCGAGTTGGATTTGCATTTGGCCAATTTTTACATTAAAAGTTAAAAAAATATTAACGTTATTTACTAAACAATAAAATTTTATGAATATTTTAATTTGAAAACTGTTTCTGCCAACAAAATATTACTAATTCTAATAAAGTCATAGAAAGGTTATATCTGTACATTATTTTGTTTGGATTAAAACTACGTATTTTAAAAACACATGGCGACATCTATTGTCAAATATCTAAATAACACATAAATAAAATATCATTAAAATAATTATTTTAATGCATATAATAGCGCTATTGATATTTCATTTAAGATAAGCTTTTTTTAATTGTTTTAACATATATAAGTTACCTTGCTAAAATGTTAATAGTATCATCGTGCTTTTATTTTAACCAGTTTTTGTATTTTTTCCCAAAAATGAGATATTTTTCTGCGGTAAAAAGTATCCTATATGTTGACCCGGATAACCAGCTATCATCATAACAAATTTCATCAAAATCCCTGCAGGGGTTTTTCTGTGATGCGATCACAAACAGACAGACAGACAAAAAATTCTAAAAACTATAGATTCGGCCTCTATATCGCTAATAATGAATATTTCAGTAAGATTTTCCAAAAAATATTGAATTTACGGATTCGGCTTAGTTACAATTTTATTATATGTATAGTTACTCATTTATAAAATCAAAAGTTTGCTTTATTGATAATTTCAACACCGGCGGGGCCGCGGGTAATTTAGTAGTAGGTAATTCTAATAAAGTCCTAGAAAGGTTATATCTGTACATTATTTTTTTTGGATTCAAACTACGTATTTTAAAAACACATGGCGACATCTATTGTCGAATAGTTAAATTACACATAAATTTATAATAATTAAAATAACTATTTTAATAGATAGAACAGCGCTATCGATAATTTGATTTTCAAGATAAGCTATTTTTAATAGCTTTTACCATATTTAGTAAGTTACCTTGCTAAACTGTTTACAGATAGTACCATCGTGATTTTGTTCCAACCAGTTTTTGTATTTTTTCTCAAAAATGAGATATTTTCCCGCGGTAAAAAGTATCCTATATGTTGACCCGGATAACCAGCTATCATCATACCAAATTTCATCAAAATCCCTCCAGTGGTTTTTCTGTGATGCGGTAACAGACAGACAGACAGACAGACAGACAGACAGACAGACAAAAATTCTAAAAACTATAGATTCGACCTCTACATCGATAATAATGTCTATTTCAATAAGATTTTCCAAAAAATATTTAATGTACAGATTCGGCTTAGTTAGAATTTTATAATATGTATAGATTATATATGTACTAGAGACTTACCCTCGCTTCGCTCGGGTTCGTCCCTAGGTACGTTTTAACGGTTAATATGGAATACAAATCTTTGAATTTCTCAACATTTCTGTACTATAATATGCATGTATTATGTATATATAAACCTTTCTCTTGAATCACTGTATCTATTGAAAAAACCGCATCAAAATCCATTGTGTAGTTTTAAAGATCTAAGCAAATATATGGACAGACAGACAGCGGGAAGCGACTTTGTTTTATATTATGTATTGATGTAGCAACTCACCTATCCTATACACATGCCAGGCACCGACCGTGCCGTTGTGTAGAGTATCGAGCACGTGGAACACGTCTCCGCAGCGGAACGACATCTCGCCCTCCGTCGGCTCCGTGTAGTGGAAATGGGTTTTGATGTGGAAGGAATCTCCCGCTAGAATAGATACGGTTAGTCTTTATGTGTATCATTTAGGTGACTACCGGACTGCTATTAGTATTATATGTCTAGTTCTAGCTTTGTGTGACTAAGATGAAGTTTATAGCATGTTAAAAGAGTCACTGCACTTTCTCTCTTTCTCTTTTACGCCCTTTCTCTCTCTCTGCAGTTTAAAGCTAAGAGATAGCGTAATTCATTTTATTATGATTGTACCAACGTGCAATAGTTAAGAATTTACTTTTAATACAACAATTATTTTTTAATAAACAAGTACAATTTCGGTGTAAATATGTATGTGTGCTGTGTATATGTAGGTATGTGTGTGTGTATGAGTACGTACGTATGTAAGTAGCGTATATATGTAAGTATGTGTGTAATTTTACACCTGCAATGATCAATGCATGCGAGTATATTGAAAGTTTTCTGAAAGTATAGAACATATAAAAAACTCACGGATCTGGCCACTAGCGACCGCGTTGTATTCCTCCGGCGAGTGCTGCACTATAAGGTCTATCCGCTCCTGTAGACTCAGCAGGAACAGTACCGCTTCCTCCCGAGTCACACCCTTCATTTCCATGTCGTTCACCTATAAAAGAAATATAATAAAATGTTACTTTGTTTGTAGTATTTGCTTTTTTGTTATTCTGTTGAATGATTTATTTATTTGAAAAATATCGTAATGGTTAAAATCCTTCCTAGCAAACAAAAAAAAATACAAACGTATACATATATAAAGGATAAGCGACTCACCCTCGCTTCGCTCGGGTTCGTCCCTATTTACGTTTTAACGTTTAGTATAGATTTCTCAGAGATGAGATATTTTCCCGCAGTAAAAAGTATCCTATATGTTGACCCGGATAACCAGCTATCATCATGCTAAATTTCATCAACACAAACAATTTCTGTCTATGTGTTTCAAGACAAACACACAGACAGAAAAAAGTCCTAAAACTATAGGTTCGGCCTAAGTATCGGATAATAATGACCATTTCATTAAGATATTCCAAAAAATATTTAATGTAGTAATTCGACTCAGTTAGAATTATATTACATACTAGCGACTCACCCTCGCTTCGCTCGGGTTCGTCCCTAGGTTGCTTCCCCATACAAACTTTCACCCCCATTTTCACCCCTTTAAGGGATGATTTCCGGGATAGAAAGTGTACTATATTTCCCCCATATCTCTCCTGCCTTCGAATTGTCACACATACACACGCACACGCATACACACGAACAAACTTCCACATTTACATTTCTAGCCCGGATTACCTTAAGTATCTTATCCGCGGGCTGCAGCCCCTGCAGCGCGGCGGGGCTGGTGGGCTGCACGCCCGACACGAACACGCCGGAGCGGTTGCCGCCGCACAGCCGGAGTCCCACCGAGCCTTCCTTTTGGAAACTTATTAGTCGCGGTTCACTTCTGGAATGGAATTGGACGAAAACATTTTAACACAGATTAAATTAAATCTATTAGGCCTATTGATTTTAACGGAAACCCCGTAAAATGTAAGGGATATTTAATTTTCATGGCCAACGGTTCGATGTTAAAACGCTATATTACCATCGGTCTCTATGTTTCAATGTTTGTAGAAGGACATATGTTCTAACTCCAGTTGATTTTTAGTAGACTACAATGGTGAAATACGGAAGAATAGGGAATAGCTAAAAATGTTCAGGAAGATTTGAATTGCTGATTTTTAGCTACAGTTGGACTCGGTAGATTGCGCTGTTTTTGTTGAAATCCAGATTGTTTAAAACTTTCCAAAAATTTTTTTTAATATTTTCCTGTGGCGTGATTTCGATATTCACTAATAACATATACATACATATATTTACAATATAGTGATTAGTATAGATGAACACTTACGGTGGTTTATTTCTTTGATTGGTCATGCCATCTTCTTCATATAATTGTCTGCGACTACTGTAGTAATCTGAAAATAATATATTATTATACTAAATACAAAACGAATAAGATAATGTATAGATGAAACAAATACAACAAATAATAGATACAAAAAACAAAGACTTTAAAAATATTTTTCATATGTATATCAAAATGTTCTTTTGAACGATTTCAATCATGGCAGCTAGTTTCACTGTTACTAGCCATCTGCACAGGAAACATTACAGTGCACAAGTTTTAGCGCAAACACAAGTGCACTCTCTATTCAAATAACTCTCATACTCCGATGTAACCATAATAATTCGACATTCACGGTGAAAGATCAGGCATAGGACCAGAGCGACACGTTCTTTCCGTGCCATCTACCCACATCCGAGCTATTATTGAGAATTTCTTAACAAAAAAACTCCATACTTAAATCGAGCACAGGATCACTGGATCTACAGCGGTACACGCTAGCCACTAATCAACGAATCAGTTGATATATCAAAATAAAAAAAAAACCATACATACCGTCACTCCTCGGAGGAGGTGGCCTTGGAGGCTGTTCATCATGAGACATTCCTCGTCTATTGTCACTTCGTACTGGCGCCGCTACATACAAGTTCTGTCCACTGCTAGAATACGGTGATGACAAATTGTCACCACTGTTCGGGAACGTTGTGTGAGGTGTAGCCTCTGAAGACGAGAAGTCTGTATGTGAAAAGAACATTAGTTAGAATAAATTATCATATCATATCCAAGATTATTAAAAAAAATTATGTATAAATATAGAGTAGAGGGTTCAATGGAGTCACACTTTTACCGTAAAAATAGAACCTTATGACATATCTGCTAAAAGTAAATACTACTCGCATATTTCCATAGAAACAAAAAAAATATAGAAGAATGAAGAAGATAGTGATAAATTTTTTTCTAACATTTTTAGATAAAAATATAAGATTACAAATATCGAAAAAGATTACAAATATTGCATTCAAGGGTAAAGAATTGTATTCAGCGAAGAAGAAAATTCTGTAGTTTAAGTAGTCTCAGAATTCGTAATAAATTATGAAACAACTAAAAGTAGGGAAATTGTTAGAAATACCATAAAGATGAAAGAAAAATTGTAATTTCATGCGTTCACCACAATAGGTTTAAAAAAATATGTATTAATTTCTAATTTCTAAAATACTGCTTTATTTCTTACAGTTAAAAATTACACTTTTTTAAGCCGGCGTAGATAAAGTGCCAAGGATATAACATACATTGTGATTGTTTAAATATCACATTACGCAAGAGAAGGCCAAGTAAGGTTAAGGATACCGTCAATAATGCAAACGGGTTTAATAAAGTATGCGTCATGGGTGTTAGTTCCGTAACTAATAGGTTTTCTTTAATACTAGTAGCCCTGTCCTTATTTTGCTTGTTAATTGTATTATAGGGAGTTGACATTATATATTTTTTTATTGTCAACTAATATGATTCATATTTGATCATTTGTCTCGAAACTACTTTAAATACGTCATGTATTTAAAACACATTTTTTCCACTCAAAGCTGTAACTAATACATTTAAAAAAATCATAAACAATAACTAAAATATTGATCTAACTTTCAATACATACCTAAGCTACTATAATTGTTTTGATTGTAATTCCCATTGGTCACTGTCTCTTCTCTTATAAGTTCTCTAGTGATGACCAGATTGAGTCTGTCCTTGCAAGACTCTACGAGCTTCTTAGCTTCCTTCAGAGTCATTGCGTCTGTTACTGCTGTATTATTGATTCGAGTAATAACATCTCCTTCGCATAACCCTTGACCAGCTTGGTTTAGCTGTTCCCTTGCTCGCATTGTTAGCTCTTTGACATAGATTTTGCAGCCTAGGACGACGCCAAAATCTGGAATTAAAATTCGGTAGAGTTAAGAGTTTATTTCATAAAACGGTACATAAGTTCAATTTGAAATAACATAAAATATCATTTAATACATTCAAAATTGCTACTAATTTTAAAGTAGAGAAAAAATTAAAAAATATTATTTATTTGAAGAATCTAATATTTTTTGTTTTCTAACCAATGAATATAAGTTCAATATATATTAGAACTGACAAAAAAAAAATGTCCTTTCAGTCATAGGCATACGTAACGTAATGCCAACGGTATCATTATAAAATGTCGTTACTTACTCTACATGTAGCGTAATTATTATAATAGAGTAATTACAGTTACTTACGCTGGTAAGTAATTAACGCATGAGATTTGAATGCTTTGCACTTAGCAGACTTATATTTAAAGTAAAGTTTTTTTAAACTTTTTAACTGTTTTTGTACAGTTTTAGTAATAATAACCTCAGGTAAGAACTAAATAATGAGTATAAAAAAACTCAGAATTAACATATTTTTCTTCGTTTTAAGTATTGAAAAGACTTTTATCCTCCATTTTTAATAACAAAATGTATTCAGCCCTTCTTAACGTACCATCCTCCCGTCCCATCGTCCCGGACCTCCCTTCAATGCGAGGCGTATTTGTCCAAAACCATACTGGCCAAGCCAACTTATTAAAACAGCAAAATACAGATGTTTAATACTAGAAACAGATATTATTTCAAACCTTCTTTCTTCCCATTCCTAGTGAGTGCCAACTTAATTGTAGTGGGTGCGGTCGGTGGTGGGGCCGGAGCTCGTCTCCGAACCACAAGAGACACTGTCGCTCCCGACTCCCGTAGAACTTGCACCGCCCGCGCGTATTCCACATTCTCTAAAGGCACTCCGTTTACAGATACTATCCTGTCATTTACTCTGAAAACATATAGCTTTGTTAATAATAATGATTATGCACACTATTAAATATGTAATCAATGTCGATAAAATGCCCAAAAATGGTAATGAGAAAAATGATTTAACGTAGAAATGAAATTAAATCATTGTTTTGATTTTAGAAATGATATTTTTTAGTCTTATTTTAAAAATAAATATGTGTTCTTATACAATTATAACATTAATAAACGAACGAGTTCTATTGCAAAATAATGGTACTTTAATACGAATATAGGCCCAGTTATTACGTCAAGAAAATAAATGAAATAAAAATATTTTATAATTGTATTTAAATTCCCTATTGCAAAGTTAAGAAGAAAAATTGTAACAAATCAAGTAAAATCTCACGATATGAGTTTTGACTAAGAACGGCGGATTCTTATCGGGGATATTATTTTTGACATAAGCTGCATAATATGTCAAATTCCTATTGTTAGTAAGAAAGCCAATAGGTAGATAGGATATTGGAACTTCGTCGTAAGTATACTTACTGTAGTTTGTCTTCCGCAGGACCACCTCTCAGCACATCAGAAACAGCAATGGAAGGGTCGCCGCTTGCGAAATGCGGGTTGTCTCTGCCCCCAGACACGGCGATACCGAAACCGTAACCAGGCACCCTGTTTAGTCGAACCCTGTGTGTTTCCCAGCCGGAGCTACGTTCCGCGGTCTGCGAACAATAAACATAACATATATAAATTAATTTATCATAAAAATTGATAATAATTATTACTACGTTAAAAAATTCCCCGTCTATCTGGTTGTTTTGTGCTTTTTCATCGATAAAACATATCGTGATAAGGTTGCATTTGTATATATGAGCGTTTTAATGAAAAAAAAATATAGTTGATTAATTTGTAATGGTTTTCGTATAACTATAAAGCATTCATTTATGTGACCTTGGCCGATACAAATGTATTTAAAAAAAATAGGACGCGGATATCACGGTAATGTTATACATTTACCGTGCGGATATCCATTTGTTTTCCGTGCTTTTTAAAAGAGATGTCGGTACCACCTTATAATGACTCATGTAGTTTATTTATTTATTTATTTATTTATTTATTTAGATCCACCAGTGATAATTACATTAATACAATATTGAGTAAAAAGAAATACAGTGTAGCTTAATTCTAAATGCATTATCTTTTAAGGTAGATACAGCATGCAAATATTAGGAAGTTTGTAAATCATTTACTTATTACATTATCTTAAAAACGTATTAACTTATTGGCGGAAATTATCAAAATGAAATCGTTTTAGGTTACAGGTAGTTCATTATATTAAAAATTAGTTCATTATATTTTGTTTATATAAAGATTATTTAATTTATCACTAAACAAAAAGTGGTTGTAATACTGTAAATTATATAACTCATTATTTAAAAGAGTAAATGTTGAGTTTCTCGCCGGCTCTTCTCCACCGGCTCGGTAAGCCGGTAAGCAGAACTGCTTTCCGAGCCGGTGGTAGCTTCCACACGGACAGACGTACTGACAATTTTAAGAGAATTAAGTTGATATTCTAAAAGTACTGAATATAAGAATATATGCAAGGAATATCTCGACATTGGTACAGATGTAATTAGAGCCCTAAATAATATTATCCCTGAAAAAGAAAAATAGAAAAATATACCCACAATATTAGGTATATTTGATGTATGTATATGAAAACTATTAGACAGATTTTGCCGGTTTAAATAGATATCTGAGTCAATATTAAGAACACGCAAACTTCGCATATAAATGTTGTTTAGTAATTCGTTTGATCGATATTGTAAATTAGAGATATGTATGTAAATATGTTATAAATAACTCCCGTATCTACGGTCTACTTTAAGTTAGACTAAATAAAATGAAATGTGTATAATTTTCATTATTATACAAAAGTCGAAGTTAGCCAGCCATGCTAGCGGAAATTAAAAGAAGTCAAAGAAATTGTACTACAAGAAAACTAATTCCATAACTTAAATTACAACCTCTATTATTTTTCAACATCTCAGACAAAAAGCCATAAAATCACATTAACTCATTTCTAAAACATAACAGTAGATTGTAATCTGAGCTTGATGAGGCTTTTCACAAAGGATCAAAGCGAGTTGTGTAAACAAAGAAACAAGTTTGAACTGCAAAGTGCAATGGATACTCAGCCTGCCCTTCCCTATTTCTCAGATTACCTACACTACTAGAATGTTAGTAATGACCTAAATTACGTGAAATAGTTGTAATTATTGACTCATTTTGTATAAATATAAATATCTTAAACATAATATTATATAGAAAGTAATACTAAGATTTACGCGAATATTTGACATTTTAAATAAAACTATTTTTTCGACTAGGAGAGACTTCCCATGTCCATGAAAGTTGTAAAGCATTCGAAACTTCGGGAAAATCAAAATAAATCCACGAAAAAATCCAAAAAAATTGTGTTATTTAAAACAATATAGGTAGATACTTATAATATTTACAACGCATATGCAGATCGCCATGTACGCAGATACTCTATTACACGCCAACAAAACGTTAATATGGCTGTAGTACTCGTATGAAAGTTGATGAATGCAATAGAAATGCGATCTCTTAGAAGGCTTGGCGGAATCAGTTTGCTGATAAAATTGCAATGAAGAGACGTAGCGTAGCAGATTATAATGAAAGTACATTACTTCATAATGAAAAAAAATACACTCTAGTGGTTTGGGCATGTAAAAACAATGATAGTCAAAAAGACATACAAAGAATATATGTACCGTAGTATATAGTCCGTACCGTCATTACCTTGAATGGAATGTACAGTAAGGGATAGAACTCGAAGGACTTTTAAAGTATAAGTATTGATTACACTTAAGAAGATGACGTCATAAGTCTCCCTAACGTACGTATTTGTAAAGAATTATAATTATACTGGAAGAGAGAGAGCTATGTATGTAAATTTTAGAGATCGTAGAACCTCGCAATCTATCTGGTTGCCATGGCAAAAGATATAACATGAAATTATCGGTTTTCATATAGTAAATGGTAAGTTATGTTTTGAAATTATACTTCTTTTGACACGTTTGGAAAAAATTATGAGAGTTAAAATTTTTACGATGCGCGCGCACACCGACAGCCAAAAAGAATGAAATCTTTAGCTATTTTTGTTCTGTTACGCCAAAGAAACTTCTGACGTGCATACATAAGTACACACACATTTTTTTAAGTGTTATAACCTAACAAATGAATAATTAAAATAAATAAGCATAAAGTATAAACCACGTCGCCTTAGGTAATTTACAAAGCTTACCCATTAACTAAGCAAAAAACATTATTACTGGTCAGAAACTAGCCTTCGATAGCTGACCTCGATATATTAACGGGAGATAGCGCGATATATTGCATAAAAAACCCTTTGTTACTTTGTTAGCCATACCGATATTACGGTTGCGCAACTTATCGTAATCTGGTTAGAAATCCTATTACATAGCCATCGGCAATCGTTAATGGACACATTTGAAGAAGGTTGTTGGTATTCAAAAGGGAATTTAAAGGTTTAATTTGTAAGCCCATTCATAAATTATTATTATATTTTTATCGTACAGATTATTTTTTGATTTATTTACTTATTTTTAGTTACTGAGTAAAAATGTATACTTACAGGCTATATTTTTAAAGAAAGACAATGCAAAAGCTTTAATTTTTCGTATAATTTGTAATAAATAATACTGAGGTAAGGTCGTGTTTTCCTTTTTATGGTTAAGCTGCCTACAATCAGTATGGAGCACGCACAGTTAATAACCATGACCGCCGCTTCGTATACATTCCATCCATCCGTTTTTGACAGACGAAAAAATCTTATATTAATACTATTTACATCAATAAAAATTAACGTACAGCTTTAATCCTGTAACAGTTTTATTATAGATACATATATTAATATAGACTTAACATATTTTATTACAAGTATGTAATCCGTATTAATATTATAAATGTGAAAGTTTGTGAGTATGGATGTTTGTTACTCTTTCACGCCAGAACGGCTAAATGGATCTGGATGAAATTTGGCACAGAGATGGATTATTATTATAGTCTGGAATAACACATAGGCTACTTTTAAATAAAACTATCTTTTCGGATTATTTCGCGGATTTATTTTGATTTTTGGTTCCCGACGTTTCGAATGCTTTACAGCCATCATGATCACGGGAGAGACTGACATAAGCTACTTTTTATCGCTGAAAAATGTACGGTTCCCATGGAATAGATTTGTTTTTTTTTCTATATTAAACTACTAGAGACTTACCATCGCTTCGCTTATATGTACACAAGCCCTAACACAACCCTGGATGCCTATGCGTTACTCCAGGTCATAATCTGTCTGTATACTAAATTGCATCCAAATCCGTTCAGCCATAAAAATAACATCAATGTATATATAAATAAATAAAATTGAAGTGTCTGTGTAAAGTGATTATAATTTTTTTTTGTCTGTCTGTCTGTTCCGGCTAATCTCCGAAAAGGCTGGACCGATTTTGATAGGACTATCACTGGCAGATAGGCTAGGCTCGGCGCAAAAAAATTAAAACCCATGAAATTGCAAACAAAATCCGCATACCTAGGTGAGTACCCGGGCGAAGCGAGGGTAAATCGCTAGTATGTAATAGTTATTTAGTCATAATAGTAATCTCAATCGAATCAACTCATCGTAATTACAAAGAGGCACCTCAGTCAGCTCACAGTTCACGTTACCACGATAAGAAATCCATCAAAATTCTTCACATCAATCTATTGTCATGCTAAGTTAAGGCATTGCATTACTAATAGTATCATGTTTGTATCAAGATTCACTTTGAATTTAGTTTGAATAGACATACGCGTTTAAAGAAAGCGAGTTGGCAAATAACAAGTACTCACCTACTTAAGTCTAAAAGCAAATATGTTTGAGATTATTTTTTAATTTGAGAGCAAAATCCCTTTAATCCATATCCATCGTAATATTATAAATGTGAAAGTTTGTGAAGATGGATGGATGGATGTTTGTTACTCAATTATGCCAGAACGACTGAACGGATCTGGATGAAATTTCGCACAGAGATAGATTATAGTCTGAAATAGCACATAGGTTACTTTTTATCCTGTAAATATGTACGATTCTCGCGGGATAATTTGTTTTTGTTTCTCACTAGGGACGAACCCGAGCGAAGCGAGGAGAAGTCGCTAGTATTTATATAAATCTATTACCGTCTCGCCCTCGCTTTGCTCGGGTTCGCCTCTAGGGGAACAAAAACAAACCTATCCCACGAGAACCGTACATTTTTTCGGGATAAAAGGTAGCCTATGTGTTATTCTAGACTATAACCTATCTCTGGTCCAAATTTCATGCAGATCCGTTCAGCCGTCCTGGCATGAAAGTGTAACAAACATCCATACTCACAAACTTTCACACTTATAATATTCTAGTATAGATAAGTAACTATCGCATAAATTAATTATTGAAGAAAAGTATTTTGTGAAAATATTTGAATAATGAGCTATACGCTTAACTACCTACTGCATACATTGTTAGTGCATTCCATTAATTAAATGAAATGAATGAATCATAAAAAAATGTGCTATTCGAGTGAATTTAATAGAATTCTGTTGGTTTATATAAAAATAATGTTTAGAACATATGTTACAAGTACATTTAGTTCATATAGTGTATAGCAGACTTAAACTTTTGTATGCATATTTTTCTCTCTGGTCGCTTCCGCTCTTTCACTTATGATTAAACCGTTCAAGAGAAAACACGCTGTTTTATTTCACAAAGTTATAATAGGTTATGGGCCCAGTCACCCAGTGCATCAGAGTAGTTTTTCTTAGTATATTATCTCGCGAAAGTAAAAAAGTAATTTTTGTTCGCAGTAGGGTAATAAGAAAGCTAGTCAGGTTAGTAGATAGTGCAGCAAGATAACAATGGCGGCTAACTACATTGTTAATGTACCGAAGCTAAAAGGACGAGAAAATTACGGTGAATGGGTATTTGCGGCGGAAAACTTCCTAATCCTAGAAGGTATGACAAAATGCATCGAAGAAGATGATGTTAAGTCGTTTGCCGAGGATGACGCAAAAACAAAAGCTAAACTAATTCTCACGATCGACGCCATATTGTATGTGCACATAAGAAATGTTAAAACTACTAAGGAGCTGTGGGACAGACTCAAGGCGCTATTTGACGATTCTGGCTTTTCAAGGAGAATAAGCTTACTACGGAATCTTATATCAATAAGGCTAGAAAATTGTAGTTCCATGCTAAACTACGTTACACAAATAATCGAAACAGGACAAAAATTGTGTGGAACGGGATTCCAGATTAACGAAGAGTGGATCGGTTCATTACTGCTAGCGGGGCTACCTGAAAAATATGCTCCCATGATAATGGCCATAGAACATTCGGGAATCCAGATTACAACCGACGCCATTAAAAGTAAGCTACTTGATATAGAAACAGGAACCGGAAGTGAAATGTATGATGAACGGAATAGTGCATTGGCCAGTCGTTATAAAGGTTGGCAACACTCATCGGCAAAAAAATCTATGGTTGGAAAAAACAACAATCATGGCGGCCATTATGGATCGTCAATGTCAACAAAGACGAAGAAAGAAATTAAATGTTATAGATGCAAACAAATAGGCCATTATAAATCACAATGTAAGATGGATAATAATATATCAGTTAACAAAGGAAATGAATGTAAACAAACGAATGCGTTTAGTGCAGTATTTTTAAGTGGACATTTCAATAACCAGGACTGGTATGTTGATTCCGGGGCCAGCGTGCATCTAACACCAAATGAAGAATGGCTTCAGAATATTTCTTACGATAAAAAGGATCAGACTATTGTGGTTGCCGACAAGACAAAAGTGCCGATTTTATGTTCGGGTGATGTCAAAATTACCACCATTGCTGGTGATTGCAGTTTTGATGTAGATATAAAAGATGTGTTTTGTGTACCAAAATTAACAACCAATTTATTATCTGTCAGCCAATTGATTCGCAAAGGAAACAAAGTTGAATTTACGAAAGATTCTTGTGAAATATATAACCAAAATGGTACACTGATTGCCTTTGCATCTTTAGAAAATGGAGTTTACAAGTTAAAAATTCAAGAAAATATATCTGCAGCAGCAATCTTGTCGGGTGAAATTTGGCACCGCAGGCTCGGACATATTAATAGTGACTGCCTAAATAAAATGAAAAATGCTGTCAATGGAATGACTTTGGAACATAAAGTGGATATAACTAAATCTACCTGTACTATTTGTTGTGAAGGCAAACAATGCCGGCTGCCATTCACACATGTTGGTAATAGAAGCACAGAGGTGTTGAACATTATTCATACAGACATATGTGGCCCAATGGAATGTAACTCGATTGGAGGCTCGAGATATTTTGTTTTATTTGTGGATGATTTCAGCAGAATGACTGCAATTTATTTTCTAAAAAATAAAAGTGATGTTTTTGAAAAATTTAAAGAATATAAAGCAGTGGCTGAAAATCAAACAAATAAAAAGATAAAAATACTCAGAAGTGACAATGGAAGAGAGTTTTGCAATACTGAATTTAGCATTTATCTAAAGAAAATGGGCATTCTTCACCAGACGACATGTCCTTATACCCCTGAACAAAATGGATTATGCGAAAGAATGAATAGAACTATAGTTGAGAGAGCAAGGTGCATGCTATTTGATGCACAGTTAAGCAAAATGTTCTGGGCTGAGGCTACAAATACAGCTGTTTATTTACACAATCGCATTGCTTCATCGGTATTACAAGATAAAACTCCTTATGAATTATGGCATAATACTAAACCAGATATTAGTCATCTGAGGGTGTTTGGTAGTAAAGTAATGGTACACATAGCTAAAGAAAAACGGAATAAATGGGATAAGAAGGCCCAAGAATATATTTTAGTTGGCTATGCTGATGGAAGTAAAGGCTATCGAGTGTACGACCCTAATAAGAAAATAGTATCTATTAGTCGAGATGTGATAGTTGTTGAAAAAAACAAGACAACCACAACTATAGCAGTGACAGAAAGTAAAAATACCATTGAAACTGTACCAGACACACCTTCAGTGGGGGAAGTAGCAAAGATGTCAGAAAGTTCATTATTTCATGAAGATTCCATAATTAATACAGATTCGGACTCATCCTATGTACCCAGTGAGTATGAAGATGTGGAAGAGAATGTAGAAATTGTATCTAATACAAGACAAGGTAGAGCAAGAAAGCAACCTGATAGATACGGTTTCAGTAGTCAACAACATCCACATGAGAAGCTTCATGAAACTGGAGAGGTGACACTGCAGGAGGCACTAACTGGATCCGAAAAGGAATTCTGGGAAAAGGCTATAAAGGAGGAACTTCAATGCTTCGAGGACAACCAAGCTTGGGAGCTTGTTGATGCACCATCGAGTGGTTGTGTTGTTCAGTGTAAATGGGTCTTAAAGAAAAAGTGTGATGTGAGTGATAAAGTTCTATATCGTGCACGTTTAGTTGCAAAAGGTTTTACACAGAGACATGGAGTGGACTACACTGAGACTTTTTCCCCAGTAGTAAGGTTCTCAACTTTAAGATTATTATTTGCTTTAACTGTAAAATTAGGTCTAGAGACAACACACTTAGATGTTAAAACAGCTTTTTTAAATGGTCATCTTGAAGAAAATATTTTCATGCAAAAACCAGATTGTTTTGGTGATATAAATGATGGTAAAGTGTTAAAGTTAAAGAAGGCAATTTATGGTTTAAAGCAGTCTTCAAGAATGTGGTATAAAAAGGTTGATGATTGTTTAAGTAATATTGGTTATGTCAAATCTAAATTCGAACCATGTTTATTTATCAAAGGTAATAGAAATTGTAAAACTATAATTGCTTTATATGTTGATGATTTTTTAATTTTTTCTAATGATTGTAATGAAGTAAATTATTTGAAAAAGGTTTTAAGAAGTAACTTTAAGATAAAAGATTTAGGTAATATAAGGCGATGTTTGGGTATGAGAATTAACTATAATAAAAATTCTGTTACATTAGACCAAGAGAACTACATAGATCAATTGTTAAGTAAATTTAACATGGTAGATTGTCACACATCAGATACACCCATGGAAAGTAAGTTGAATCTCAATGAATGTAACCAATGTGATAATAGTATACCATATCAGCAGTTAATAGGTAATTTAATGTATTTGTCAGTTTTAAGTCGTCCTGATATATCATATTCTGTAAGTTATTTGAGTCAATTCAATAATAGTCATACCAAAGAACATTGGCAACATGCCAAACGTATTTTAAAATATTTAAAGAAAACTAAAAGTTTTGCCTTAAAATATGATTCAAAGCAAAATTCTGATATACTTGGTTATGTTGATGCTGATTGGGGCAGTGATATTATTAGTAGAAGGTCATATACAGGTTTTATTTTTAAATTATCAGGAGGTGCAATATCCTGGGAAAGCAGGAAACAAAGGGTTGTTGCACTTTCCAGCACCGAAGCTGAGTATATAGCAATTTCAGAGTGTTGTAAAGAAGCAATTTATTTAAGAAACCTGCAATGTGAAATTACAGACAGGTTATATACTATTGTAGTTTTTAATGACAATCAAAGCGCTCAAAAATTGTTACTTAACCCTGTTTTCCATAGTAAATCTAAACATATAGATATAAGATATCATTTTTGTAAAGAAATTATTGCACAAAAGTTTGTCAATGTTCAGTATCTATGCACTGCTAATATGCCAGCAGATTTATTAACCAAAAGTTTAACTTCAATTAAACATCATGCTCATGTAACTGAGATTGGTTTAGTTAAAAACTAAGTTTTTATATTTAAGTTGTTATTTTTATATAGTGGGGGTGTTGGTTTATATAAAAATAATGTTTAGAACATATGTTACAAGTACATTTAGTTCATATAGTGTATAGCAGACTTAAACTTTTGTATGCATATTTTTCTCTCTGGTCGCTTCCGCTCTTTCACTTATGATTAAACCGTTCAAGAGAAAACACGCTGTTTTATTTCACAAAGTTATAATAAATTCCGGTGATAATGTATGAAGTTTACGTTATGCACTGAATGTTAAGTAACACTTACATCCGTTTTACATCCTTTATATGAATGTGGCCAAGGATACGATCTCAGTGGATGATGAAAGCCATTTATAATACTTTTAAAATGAAATACCTTAAAAACTTAAATAATATAATTAGGTTGTTGCTATTCGTCCGATAAATAAAAAAATATTATTCGTCCGATTATCGGATGAATAAAAAATATTATTATCAATATTATTCGTCGGACTATTGTCAGTTTGAACGAATATCTTTTCTCTCATACTCACTTTTTTTGTTTTCTATAGGTACATATAATAAAATTCTAACTAAGCCGAATCTGTACATTAAATATTTTTTGGAAAATCTTATTGAAATAGACTTTATTATCGATATAGAAGCCAAATTTATAGTTTTTAGAACTTTTGTCTGTCTGTCTATCTGTTACCGCATCACGAGAAATCCACTGGACAGATTTCTATGAAAGATATGATGATAGCTGGTCATCCGGGTCAACATATAGGATACTTTTTACTGCGGGAAAATATCTCATCTCTGAGCTAAACGTTAAAACGTAACTAGGTACGAGCCCGAGCGGAGCGAGGGTGAGTTGCTAGTCTAATATAAAAATGTGAAACCCACCAAGCTGAAAACTTATTCTTTTAGATCCCAATGTTTTTTTATCGAAACATAAAAATAGTCGCGTCAAAATATATCACACACCAACAATAGTCGGACGAATAATAAATTTTTTGTTCATCCGATTATAGGACGAATAGACACATCGTAATAATTAAGCATTTTGACCTATTTTGTAACTAATAAATACTGACGTGCTATAAACTAATCATTTACGTTCTATGTTCACATTGTTGTTAATAATGCTTAGTCAAACTTAATAATTTCCAAATTTGATTTAATATAATTTATTACTTGAAAATCTTTACCTAACTTTAGTTTTTCATACATATTTTCCTTGAAATTGCAATGCTAATTAGATATTTTAAGGATTTCATTTTATAACATTAAATAATAAATGTACTTAAACGTACCAATAAAAAACGATAATATTGTTATATATTACAAAATTTATTACATATATTATTAGAAAATCAATCGCAAACTAAAACCTTTGAGTTAATGAAAATATGTATGAATGCAAAGTAGGTTTAAAAGGCGTAGAAGCCGTACCACCGTAAACAGATTAGATTAGTCTTAGAGGACACGAAGTTGAATGATAAACCACAGAAAATTCGATTAGGTAATGTCGGGATTAACATATTTCAAAACAGTAATCATCTTTACATACACTACACTCCAGCGACTAGAGTTATGACTTATAACGTAAGAAAAGCTTCATAATTACGACATTTTAAATATAAATGAAATATTTTAAGTGCGCATTTATTTTTACGAGCTGATTGATCAGACTAACTCATACTTTACTAACCAGACTTTTTAGTTATAACTTACTATAAACTTTTAACAGTTAATATAGAATAGACTATATATTATATTATATATATATATACATACATATATATATATATATATATATATATATATATATATATATATATATATATTTATATATACAGGGTAGATTTTTGAGACGGGACAGTAAGGGCAGGTACCTTAAATATTATAGTTACGGGAAAACGTTCCTAGGAGACCATCCATAACTTTTTAAGATATTCTGAACTGCATTCACAGATTTTGGAAAAAATGTACAGTCAGCGAGAAAAATGCTAAAATACCAAAAAATTTTTTTATGTCAATCGATCCTATTTCATGTAGGGATCAAAAGACTCTATGGGACCATTTAAGGTATGAGTAGGTACTAGAAATGACAGAAATCGCCAAAATCTTTTCCCATACATTTTGTACGGAGAAGCGTTTAATCTACTCGAAATATTTTTTGTTGGCAAACGGTCCTATTTTTAATGTGATCAAAAGACCCTTTGAGGCCAACTGAAATTTGCGTATAGAAACTACGGTAAGTCACAAGACCGGGTTTACACGCAGGCATTTTACGCAGCGGGCATAAGAAAAATTTTTTAGTGTTTCTATACTGAAACATCAGTTGGCCTCAACGAGTCTTTTGATCACATTAAAAAATAGGACCGTTTAGCAATAAAAAGTATTTGAGTTGATTAAACGTTTTTTATTAATTACTATTTTATTAATTACTAATTATTAAAGACTAGTTAAAAATTAACCTAACTGACTTTCGCTAAATATCATAAATCCGAACGAAACAGGAGTATCTGATATACGCAGTACGTGTTATTATATTATCATTCAGTCAAGCGCTAGTTTGTAGGATATATTGATTAATGCATTGTTATTCACGTCTCTCAAAGCATTAACGAGTTCTTGATTATACTTGCATTTGTAAACTTCCTACACATTTGATGAGATATGATGCAAGTTACAATATGTAAATTTTTATCCCACATATTAAAATTAATGAAAACATACTTTTAAATATACATATAATGTAAATAATATTTGATTATTAAATCTGTAAACGAAATTCTTTAAACGAGCAATTCTTGTATATTTATTTATACCGGCGATCTCGAAAACGGCTCTAACGATTTCGCTGATATTTGGTACGTAGGGGTTTTCGGGGGTGAAAAATCGATCAAGATTGGTCTTATGTCTGGGAAAATGCGTTTTTCGAGTTTTCATGCGGTTTTGTTTCGCATTATCCGAATCCCGGTCGGAATACAAAGATTTTACCTTTGTTTTTTTTTTGTATTTATTCAAGTTTTTAGTTTTTTTTTATCTAAAAAATACGATATAACAAAAAAGAACTCCGAGCGAAGTTCGGTCGCTCAGGTACTTAAATAAATACGTAAAAGAACAAAGGGTTTGTAAATTGTATCACTCTCAAAAAATGTAGCTTTCAAGTGAATTCACGAGCTATCTCTTACACCTTATTAACCCAGAAAACGAAACAAGCTAGCAAAGTAATTGATATTACGTATTGATTAAGCTTATTAGACTACTTTAAGGCCACGTTAATGTAATCTTTGAAAATTAATTTTTGAAGATGGAAGAAAGAAGAAAAATAAGACGTGTTTACGACCTCTGTCGCAGTCGTATGATCTAGGTACTGTGACAGATTTATTCTCTAAACTAGCGATTCACCCTCGCTCCGTTCGCGTTCGTCCCTACTTACGTTTTAAAGTTTAGTATAGATTTCTTATGAGATGAGATATTTTCCCCCAGTAAAAAATATCCTATATGTTGACCCGGATAACCAGCTATCACCATACCAAATTTTGACAAAATCTCTCCTGTGGTATTTCCGTGATGCGGTAACAGTCAGACAGACAGACAAAAATTCTAAAAACTGTAGATTCGGCCTCTATATCGATAATAATGTCTATTTCAATAAGATTTTCCAAAAAATATTCAATGTACAGATTCAGCTTAGTTACAATTTAATTATATGTATAGATTTCGTTTCATAGACCTTTTAAAGTGAGTACTTGTAACAGGTGTAGGTAACATAGTGGAGCCTCAAGTTTTGTGTTATTTTTAACATTTTTAAGCAACAAAAACAATGTTATGTAATATATTATGTAATAAATAATGTTCAATAAAATTAAACCAACAGCTTTAAAGACTGTAGAGTTGTGCTATAAGACCATAAACCGCTCCTACGCACATCTAAATACATCTTCGCTTGTGTAACACAAAATATTTCCTTACTTAAGATTATTTTATTATCAAGTACATAAATATACAAAAAATGTACCTTATAATCAGCCGACTCATATAAAAAAGCTTTAGACAAAAGAATAGATTTTTTTTTTCGTTGATGTCGATTTTAATTTTTAACTCATACTAACACATTTTAACTATCGTATTGTACTAAAATTATGAATATAAACGTGTCTGGCTGTTTTTAAACTTAACTTGCTCTAACAGATAAACCGGTTTTGACATAAATTCGAAAAGATAGTTTGAAAGTTTAATTTCATGCTCTGAAAAAATAAGTGGCGGCTTAGATTCAATTCAATACATTTCAGTACGTAAGCGGACTAACTAAAAATTTCTATAAAAAACATTGGTTTGATCACTTGATATTACTTCTTAAAAAACTTTCAATTAAATTAAGTGACTTAATAGAAGAGAGATAGTACCTATTATGCTGGTATGGAGAGATTTTACTATAACTAAATTATTATTATCCTGCTAATATTAAAAATGCAAGTATGGATGTCTGGATGTACCTATAGATGTATGGATGTTTCTTACTCTTTTACGCAAAAACTACTAAATGGGTTTTAACAAAACTTTACAATAATATAGCTTATACATCATAATAACACATAGGCTAATTTTTATCCCGAAAAATGTACGGTTCCCATGGGATAGATTTGTTTTTATTTTTCTGTGAAGTGAGGGTGAGCCGCTATTTACTTTATAAGTGAGTAATAATCAACGATTTCGAAATTATCGAAACAAAATATTTACACAGTATAATGCATGAATGTGTGTGTGTGAATAAAGAAATTCTCTACAGTAAGGTAGTAATGAGGATTTCGATGTACATATTAGATGTGATTTGATTTAAATTACGTGTTCTTTAACAAAACATAGAATTAATTAGTGCTGTTTACCTATATTGTAATTCATGTCAACTAAAACAAAAAAAAAATAATCATAGTGCACCTTGTTTATGACCTAAGCTAAGTATGTTAGCCGGAACTCGAAAGAACCTACAGAAGCAGTTTACCTTCCCACCAATAACTAATGAGATTAGAACCAGTTACGTTTTTCCCAGTATTTATATATGATTCTAGGCATGAAATAACCAGGCAAGAAAGAAAGTTTTAACAATTACTTTTTAGTAGGTATCGTTACTTAAAGACAAAGGTACATTAGTAAGTACTTGAGACGACAAAATTTAACCAGACTTCATGATTCTTTTGTTTATTAAAATTTAAAGGAAATAAATGTGAATAAATTGATATTTACGAGGAGAAATATTTTCTATTTTTAATAAATGGAAACTTATCATTCATTCAAATTTATACGTACTATACAAAATTTTCATATTTTCACGTGTCATTCAGGGAAAACGGTTTTTTTTTATTAATATGATTATAGGAAAAAAAATTGTATAATGCAAACATGGTATAAAAAAATATATAATGTGAACAAAACCCAAACCTGTAATTTTTCAAGTCCAAAATTATCCAATTTCATTTTCGGAATAAGTGTGTCCATCAAAATAAATGCACTTTAACACATAAAACAACTGTCACAGTTTATTGTTATTGTGAAAGTTTTTTTTTAATTTTCCATCCCCAAAAAAAGGCACAAACACGTAACTTGTAATGTTTTACATTGATGCTCCTTAAATAGTTTGAATTTAAATAAAAACTTTTATTATAAATTAAACAAAAAAAAAACTAATTTGATTTTTTTAAATGTTTCTAATCGTATGCCGAAGGTTCTATCGTAGGCGTCCACCGATGGCGCCGCGTCGCGCCATATGAGATTACAGTACTACCTTGTGCTTGTTTAGATTCGAACTTCGAAGGCAGTAACATTATAGTGCCGAGTTCAAACTAACGTGGATCGAGATCTTTTCTCATATAAAAATTCAGAATGAACATATTTTTTAATTTGGTCGGCTTAAAAATGCGCATTCAGTTTGCAGATCTGGTTGTCCTAATATCGACGGATCGAATACCTTAACGATGAATCAGGCTCATCGATCATATTATTTATATAAAAGTTCATTACAATATATAACATCGTTTTTACATAATTGGAAGTATATTATATGTGACATTATATTTGATTAAGATAGACCAAAATACCAATCTAACTGAGAATCGGACCTGTGCGTATTTACATTCACCGCTATTTACCTAAATCGATACCACCTGTCGTTTAAATACGCAGAAAATCTCAAACCAAATTCCAGCTATTTCATAAAGCTGTCGCGTACGCAGTAAACATTGGACGGCATCATTATTCAACCTGCAATTCTATACATGGCAATCGCCACTTTGCATATGTAGTCAAATTAGTCCCTATTTACAAGTAGATAAGGTGTTAATTGTAGTACAAACGCATTCCACGACAGAAGGCATTAGTGGGTTACTTTACAGACAATGTACATTCTATGTCTCGCAGTTCTACTAAATTTAAAGTTAAACACAGCTTCGTACTCTTTTTGGCTCTATAAATAAGGAATATAATGGCATATCTTGTATCTACCTGCCGATATTCAAAATTATGATGCGACGCACCATGTCAACCACGTATATCGAATTAATAAGTTTTGCTACGAAATGTCTTGTTAATAATAATGTAAAAAGTAATAATAGAAAACCATATAAAAATTAATTTTTGTGGGTGTAGAAAAACGTAGTCACCGTACTAAATTAAAAATCACAGACAGTATGGGATAATTTAAGTTTTCAAATTTAAAATAAAACTAGCGACTCACCCTCGCTTCGCTCGGGTTCATCCCTAGGTACGTTTTAATGGTTAGTGATTCCCATACAAAATAAACAGTTCAGAACTTTTTCATTTTCCAACAGTTTTTCGCAATTTTTTTTTATATTTAAACCACCCCTGACACAACCCCAACAAAACAAAAAAGAATTATTCAAATCGGTCCAGCCGTTCATGAGTTTTAGCGAGATTAACGAACAGCAATTGATTTTTATATATATAGAAAAGGTACATTTTCAATCGACTTCTTCAAAAAGGAGTAGGTTCTCAATTCAGCTGCATTTTTTCTGTTTGTTACCTCAGAAATCCGTCATTTATTAACCGATTTGGATCATTTTTGTATTGTTTGAAAGTGTATACTTCCAGGTTGGTCTTATTTAAATTAAAAAAAATACCACCCCTAAGGGTGTAAAAATAGCTAATGATGAATTTAACCTACTTCTAATTGTCATACTAACTTGAAACTTTACAAGTGTTTCTATTTCCATTAATAATCCCATGGTTCGGTATCGTCGACCTGGTCTGATGGTAAGGCCAGAAGGTGGATAGGTGGAACTCTTCAACGGCTAATAGTAGATACTTTGAGTTTGAGCTTATTTTGTTTGATTTGATAAGCCCAATACGTCAGAATCGGATTTTAGAGCCAGAATTTTTAGTGTTACTAATAAAAGTGAATTTTAGTTTGTCAGTCTTCATATAAAAATTGGCATCAAACTAACTTAAACGGCTTAAGCGAATATTTTACGAAAATACTTTCTTCTTACTTTGCTTTTACTATATCTACACTAAAAAAGGACAAATAAAAAGGAAATTAAAAAAACAGACTTAAAAAAAACACTCAAATGTAAAAAAAATAATGATTGGTTGTTTTCATTTACTATAGAGACTTAATCAGACATTTTCGGCGGTGCCAGCCGATACAAATCAAAGCACACAATGCAGTCGATTTTTATTCATTTTTTGACAAACAAAAACAAATCTATCCCACGGGAACCGTACATATTTCCGGGATAAAAAGTACCCTATTTGTATTCTAATGTATCATGTATGAACTATATTATTGTAAAGTTTCATTAAAATCCAATCAGTAGTTTTTGTGTACTAAACTGTATAAGTTACTATAGTTTTTTAACTATCCCACAGGAACTCTTTAATTTTCCGGGATGAAAAGTATCTAAAATGTTGACCGGGGGTATAGGGAATATCCATACAAAATTTCATTTAAATCGGTCCAACGGTTTCGGAGATTAGCCAGTACAAGTATACAAACAGACAGAGAAACAAGAATTTGTTCTATTTCTCTTCTACATCCTCTTGACTAGGTTTTTAGCTTTTTTTTTCTATGTACAGAAGTTCGACCTTTACAGTTTTATTATATGTATAGATATTGGACGTACGTAGGTGCATACGAAAATACGTGGACTTCTTATTATTTACTTTTGCCTAAAAACTTTGAAGAAGATAGACACTTCTGGGTAGTTTAATATAATTGAAAACTTAAAGAACTTATTCAATACAATCATTTACCCTTTATGGGATTTGAAGGTGCGTCCTATGGTTAAAAAAACAGTGTGCTGGTACACAATCTTTTTGACCACAAATATCAAGTATCTTCATTATTTATTTGAACAGATTTTTTTATAACTGTTGTTTGTAAAGCTTTTTTACATTAAATATTATGTGAGCAGCCTGTGTTATTTCAGAACATAGTGTATCAGTGTACTAAATATCATCCATATCTGTCCAGCCCTTTTAACACAAAGAAACAACAAACATGAATACACACATACAAACTGTCCCAATTATAGTAATAGTCCAATGATATAAGTGAAAATAAAAGAATTAAAAATAAAACTATGTATTTTACAAAACAAATACTTTTTATTCAATAATGCTCATTGATTTAAAGTTTTTAAAATATCATAGAAAACTTGTGTAAACATAAGTTAAAAATGATAAATTACAGAACAACTACTTTCTCACAAACTTAAACATTAATTATGTACTGAGTCAGATAAAACCTATACAGAACAACAATATTTCAAGGTCAAAGCTAATGCGAATTTATATTTAAACCCACCATTGTAAACATCATACATTAATTACCAGTTTAAAATTAAAAGGCACTTATATTAATATAAACATATAGATGTATACAATATTGCTCACTGTTTATATTGTATTCAGCCCTTTTTTAAGGTCCCACTTCTGGGCACGGGACTACCTTTACTATGAGGGGGGGTCAGGCCATACTCCACCACAATGGCCAAATGCAGGTTGGCAGATTTCACATGTCTTTCGAAAACTTGCTAGGCTCTCTCAAACATGCAGGCTTCCTCACAATGTTTTCCTTTACCATAAGACAAGTGGTAATCATGTTGGAAATGATTTGTATTTTGTATATGAAAATATCAAAGATGTGAGACCTGGGATTTCAACCAGCTTTACTCAGTTTTCCATGGGAGTGCAACACCACTGGTCTACCACTGTTATATTATATCACCATATTTGCCTAAGCAATGCTAAAAAAGTAAGACACTAAGCTATGGTTGAAAATCTGTCTTTTCATTTGTCAACTTTTATTAGTGTAGATAAAGAAAAAATCATTACATATAGAAATAAAAATTGTGGCATCTCACACTACTGTAACCATAGATAAACATGACTTTTAAAACTCAAAGTAAAATTCTTCTATTTGGAGATTCTACAATCAATACAAGTAATATAAGCATAATTCATCACTTTGCTATAAATTATAAAAAATCATAACATTGCTGAAAAATACAAATCTCCAATTATGACTGCTTTAAGGAAAAATTCTTAACATCATTGACTATATTTTAAAAGATAGTTCATATTTAGCATAGATAAAAAAATTATTATTACATATGTAATATCAACAATATATTTAACATAACACTTATGTTGTTGGATATCCCGGTAAAGACGATATATTAGTCCCTTTAAAATCTATAATTGCTTCAGGATTTGATTTTAATTTTTTCACTAAAGATTCCTTTTTACATTTTATTTCATTAAGGTTTTCATATCGCAAATACCTAATTTTTTCTATAACTCTATTTCTAAAATTTCTAGCTATTTCTGGATCCTTTAGTATTTCTGTAAGTTCTTGTATAGTATCTGGCAAAATGGTGTATTCATTTTCATAATCTACTTGAATACTTTCATATGTATTTTGATACTTTGTGTTCGAGGCACATATATGACTTTCTGATATAATATCTCTCTGAAATACTTGTTGGCCATCTTCTGTAAAAAGTGTTTTCTTGTTAGGAGTGCATCTACATTTATGTTGAAAATTATCATTTAAACTTACTCTCCTTCTTTTGGGGTATGTATACTCATGTTCATCATTTAAGTCTAATAAGTGACCATACTTTGTTTCAATTTTGTTTAAAATTGATTTGCATTTTTTATATACTGTTTTTAATTCTTCTAAATCCTTAGTGGCAGTAACTATATTTATTTGATCGTCGTCTAATGACGATGAACTCGGTTTATGCACTTCATTTTTATTGAATTTATCGTGTTCTTCCGCATTTTCATTTAAATCTTTTATAATTTTCACTTCTTCTGGCTGTTCCTTTATTTCTCGTACGTGATTTTTAAAAATAATATATTTTTTGGATTCCATTTTATGTTTTTGAATTGTAGTAGTATCCAACAGTTCTTCGGGTTCAACTTGTATAACCATTTCAAAGATTTTAGTTGATTATTTATGTTTTAACATGAATAAAATATAACTGATTAATATTTTTGCGAATGAGATTTGTTTGCTTTAAATGTTTAAAATACAGCAATAATCATCACAAATTAAACGCACGTGCAATTTGACAGTGTTTGTCAAATCAAATGTCAATAATTGTTTACCTTTATTTTGATTTTTGAATGACAATGAAAATAGTGTTGCACCATAACTAATATTTCACATCGAAAACGATTGAATGTTAATGTAAGTTTATTTTTGAGGTTACTAAGTATGTTTTCTTCAATGCACTAATATATCTGAAATTACTGTACTAACAATGTAAATCACACAATATATAGCACAATTGTCTGTATTAAATATAATTTTATTCGATAGTTAATTTAAACCTTTTGTCATCATCACTAACTACATAATGCCAACTGCGCGATATCTATAACAACATGGCCGCCGCCAGCATCCATTAAGCAACTCGGATACTCGCTCCGGTTTATCTGCCTACACATGTAACAAATGACAATGATCGTAAAATATTGGGTTTTTAAATATTTAGTGTAATTTTTGGCATTACGTATCATTTTGAACTTTCAGTTTCAAAAAAAAGGAGGTACTCAATTATACTGTATATTTTTCTTTTTGTGTATATATAATTGTATATTATGTATACCCGACACATACGTATATTATCATATAGTTTCATAGGTTAAAAGTTTATTTATATTTATTTGTGTGGCTTAGAATTTTTTGGTTGTAGACAAATTAAATACTATACGAAAGATAACAAATGTTTAAGTTAATATATAAAAAAACTGCGACTATTATATTATTATGTATACTATTTAAGATATAATACATACAGCAATCTGGTGCTGCATCAATCAGTAATTTGTTTAATTTAAAGGTTCCTATAATCAGTATTATTTACACCTTGTGACAAAAAAGACAATTTGGCTATTATTAAATTGTTGTTAATTACATATATTAAACAACATTGTATACATATATGAAAAAAGACTATTTTTACCATTGTGCAAGTGTAAAGTAATTTATTTAGAGATAAACTATAACTAAGAATTTTCTAATTAAAAAGAAGAAATAAGTATCTTTAGTTTTTATTATTTTATAGATTAGACATCTTTTTGTTTCCGCTTCTTCTTTTTTTTTGGAACATATTCATCATATGAATCAACATTTTCTTCCTGGACATAATTATGCTCTTTTTTATCTTTCTTTTTTTTCTTTGATTTACTATATTCTTGCACTTCTTCTTCCATTTGTGTTTCATTCTTTTTCTTTTTTGATTTCTCTTTTGTTAAAATTTCATTATTTTCTATATTTTCCCCAGATTGCAATAATTCTGAGGAAGGACTATTTTCTTCCGTGACATCTTTGCATTGCGATTTTTTCTTTTTCTTTATAGATTTTTTGATTTCCATGTCTGAATGAGGTAATTCATTTGTACTGAGTATATTTGTTTTAGAATCATAAAAAGAAAAAGATTGGTAATCTACATGTTCATTATCACTTTGATTATCTTTATTATTTGAAAATCCTTGAAATGCAAAATCAGATATATCCTCCTCTCGTGTTACTTTATTTTCTACATCAAATAATTTCGTTTTTGATTTAATAGCAGCCATTTTATTCTTAAAATAATCATCCATATTACCTTTTTCTGTGAATATCTGTTCTGATGTATTATGTGATGTTTTAGCATCTTCTTTTACAGTTTCTTCTTCTTCAGTTTCTTTAAAGCTTTTTTTACCAAAAATATTAGCCAAATCTTTTTCACTATAGCGGGAGATGTCTTTACCTCGGGTAAACTTATGATAATGAATTCTAGCTTTACTTTTCTTTGATTTCACTTCTAAGGAAATACCACTGTGTAAGCTTTCTTTATTATCATCTCCTGTAAAGAATAGTTTTGTTTAGATATATTTGCCATGATAATTTCTGACCAATATAAATAAAATCTTAAACAAAATAGTACAATAATTTTAAGAATACAAAAATATCACTAAATGTATTATAAAATTAGGCGCATAGTTAAATAGTAAATATTTAAATGAAAATAAAAATATTTATCCTCAATATATTTTTCACAACTTACCGTTTGATAGGTTAGCAAGCAATGCATTAAAATCATCCTCGTGCTTCGTCCACTGATCGTTTTTGTCTTCAAAACCGAGTCCTCTATCGTCATTTTTATACCTGGCTACGACATGTTCAACAATACCATTTTCTTTAGCACCTAACCCTTTACCAGCACTCCATCCCATTTTCTCTAACATTCGCTGGCCAAACTTATTTGTGTCATTACTCCATGCATTGTTTTTAGCACGTAAATTAATTACTTTTTGCTTACGACGTGGTCCTGCTAACATAGCCATGTTTTTTGTTTATTGAAGGAAAAGTAATATTCACATTTCACATGTTGTTCTTGTCAAAATGGACGGCAACCAAAGAGAATGTCACCACTACGTGACGGCAACATGCGGCACAGACAAAATGAAACGTCAAGAGTCGACCGCTCTGAAGTTCGTGCATTAAGCGTGCGTTTCGTTTCACGTATAACTTTATTAATTATTATTATTGTTATTGTTATCGAATGAAATAATTTTTTATCAACTTAAAAATTTGTACAAATATTTGTATCATTTCTATCGAATATATAATATCTAGTAAGTTTTTAATTTACAATAAAATATATTAAATTCATTACTTATTTATTATCCTTTATATATCTAAATATTAGAATAAAATAAAAACAAATAAAAATCGTTTGAAATACAATATTAAAAGCAATTACATGTAATTTATATATAAAATTGCTATCTAATTAAAAAAAAACTTGTGTTTGATATATTTGAGCTAACAATCTTGTTGGCACTTGGGACTGTTCAACAAAGGTAGTAAGTTCGATTTGGATAACGGGAAATGTCATTTAACAAAGGTAGAAAAAAGAAATAAAATACATGTTTTTTCTGTTTACCCAAGAAAGTAACGCGAAATTAGTTTTTAAATATTATTTAATCAGAAGTATAAATTAAAGTAAAGATAGATTTAGTTATTATATCCAAATTGTTACGATGTTGTTATATGATATTGTCAATATCTGGCGAGAAATACCAAATCAGTACAGCTGGATACGCCCACTTATTTATTAACAATGACAATTGAATATTTTATAATAAATTACATGGAGATGTATTCATAGTTAGGTATTATTAAAAATATGTACATGTATATATTTCTTTACGAGGTCACTTTAGGTAAAACTTCTCATATAGACAACTAAAACATAAAAGGGAAAAACAGGTACCTACTAAATTATGGTACAACATCTATACTATAATAAAGCAGTAACTTAGCGAAATCTGTACATGAAATATTTTTTAAAAACAATGACTGTAACGTATTATGTATACGATATAGACCCCAAAACAATAGTTATTAATTTTTTTGTCTGTTTGTCTGTTTGTCTTTTTGTCTGTTTGTCTTTTTGTCTGTTTGTCTGTTTGTCTGTTTGTCTGTACGCGTTTCACGTAATGAACCGATTTCAACGAAATTTTGTGAACTGATAACTTATTACTCGGGTCAACATTTAGGATAACTTTTACTTTTGGAAAATCTTTGTTTCCCGCGGGAAATCGCAATAACTGGTTTTATCGAGTCCTCCTTAGGAACCCTCCGCTGGCTAAACCTAAAGACATACATCAAAACAATGTACTAAAAAATTGTAGATCTTGAAAAGGCCAACAGAAATATCTACAACAGTATATGTCTATCTCTCAAGGTACACTCGCAATACCTATTCTTATCTATACCTATAGCAAAACTAACATAGTTAAATCGATGTGCGCGTTTCACGCAAAAAGTACTGAACCGATTTCAATTAAATTTTGTATAGTGATAGCTTATCACTCGAGTCAACATTTAGGATACCTTTTACTACAGGCACATTTTTCGTTCCCGCGGGAAAACGCAATGACTGGTTCTATCGAGTCGTCCTTAGAAGTTTATATGGCTAACGCTGGCTGAACCTTAAGAGATAAATCAAAACAATGTACTAGAAAATTGTAGGTCTTAAAAAGTTATACAGGGAAGTTCGCAATATTATATGTCTATCACCTAAGGTACACTCGCAATTACTATTTTTATTCACTACTCGCGACTCACAGGCTGACTTATCAACGTTTAGCTCAGTTCAGCAGTGAAACGTAACCTAGGGACGAACCCGAGCGAAGCGAGGGTAAGTCGCTAGTATAATATATATACGTATTTACTTAATCATCACTAACATAAAAAGTTTGTGAATTTGAATGTATGTAGAAGGTAAACTCGGAAACCGAATCCGTAACAAAAAATTATGACATTATTCATAAGTGACATAATTGGATCCCATTTTCAAACAGTTCCTGGCATATTGCAAGACGTGCGCGTACAAGCTCATGTGAGTTGACTACTTTTTTTTTAAGTTTATTATAATCAAACTATTTATCAATTAATTTAAATGTTTTATCATGACCTCAACGTTTATTTTGTAAAAATATATACAAATACCAGCTACTAGGTTTTGCCCGCGACTTTACTCGTATATTTTATTTATGTATAATTGCTCTCCACTCTACATCTAACTCCTATAAGAGTCAAAGCGTGTTCTTGGCTTTCCTCGATGAATAAACTATAAATGGCAAACAAATATATAAGTATTGTATCATCTATATAATACATTTAATGCTTTATTTACACGATATTAAATAAATATATAATATGTTTGTTAGTAGGTAAAAACCTACTAATCTTTGGGACCAGACAGATGAATCGATTTTAAGGTGTCTTAAACGTAGCTATTTTTATCTCGGTAAAGAAAAAGGATATCCGCAGGAAGGCAAATAAAAGAAGAACGATTAAACTAATTTTCGCGAGTCTTTTTCAGGCGAGTAAGGAATTCGGGATCGATTTGAGAATGTCATGCAGCAAACTTAACAGCGTGAGAAGCTTCAAGCTGGTAAATAATAATTAAAATTTTTAAGAACCGCAATAAGGCTTTCTGTGATGGCAAATTTTCATCATATTACATTCCTTCAGGCTTCAGTATATACTTTCATGGACACTATTATTATTTTTACATAAAACAAGATATTTACTATGTATTTCATTTTGATTTGAAAGTTTTCAATACATAATATGATTTCATCTATAGTTAATAGATTCCATTTGTTAACTACCATTTTACTTGTTGGAACAAAGCTGCCAGCCGACAGCTCTGCAGAAAGTAAAAGTCAGATTCGGTGCAATAATATTATGCAAAGATTAATATGCATAGCTTTCCACTCGTTTGCTGTCATTCAACCCCATTAGGTTGATTGATATTTATTGGTGAAGGGCGCATTATGTAACAATTGATACAATTTACTATAGTAGTAATTAAGCACTAGGTAGCAAGCTTTTAAATATATTAAAATATTTTAAGTTTATCTAAAAAATATCTTAGAATTTAGATTAGATTTAAAACTAATTTGTGTTTATGATAGTATTTCAATATATTTTCTCTATCATAATCCTGTACTATCCTAGTGGGATTTTTTGAGACTTCTTTTGATATCATTGATTTTTTATAAGTAACTTTTTGGTGTAGAAATGCAGTTTATTTTAAACTCGCGACGATGAGTTTAAGTTCGCTTGTTGTCAATAAGCATTAAGCGCATAAGGCGTTAGTTTCCATTGACTGAAACCGGTTGAAAGGAAAGCTAGACAGTGTTTTTCTTGAGAAAACTATTCCAGTTGTGACTTCTGCCAATATCTTTACTTCAATTAATATTTCTTATGTTACTTATAGTTCTATTTGAACTAAGTAACGCAGCCATAATGCCCATTGTGATATTAAAACTGGCCAAAGCAAACGGTTCTTCCGACCTAGACGACGTAAATTGTCGTATTAAGAATGCTACTCATGTATCGAACCTTGGTACCAACCGTAATCGACTAATAAGAAATTAAGTTGCTCTCTATTATTCATATATAAGTACGTAAATAATGTAATTGAATTTTAAATGATAAAATTGTTAATTTTTCTGTAATCTATATCCATCTTACGAAATGTGAAAATGTGTTTGTTTGTTTGTCTTTCTTTCTCGTCAAAACAGAGAAACGGATTGGCGTGATTTATTGTGTGGAGATAGTTGGAGGGCTGGAGAGTGACATAGGTTACTTTTTACCGCGGGAAATTATCTCATTCCCACGAGAAAACACGTTATAATACAACCCAAAAAAATATTTATGATCAGAATTATTTGAAACTTGGTATTAATGCTTTTAAGTGTTTTAGCATTTTTCGAAATTTATCCCATAAAGGGGTAAAATAGGGGATGAAAGTTTGTATGAAACCTATCTTTTTAGTTTTTTTTTGTAGTTTTAGCGCGAGCAAAGCCGCGGGTTCTACTAGTAAACTATAATTTGTTGGGTTATGCATAAAGATGAAGAACCTGATGGGCCTGCCAACTAATGTGATATATGCCTGTCGTAAGTCTTGGAAACTTTCATCCAATGAAAGCTGTCCAAACTCGTTTATTTAATGACTAGAATTTCGCTACTTTGCAAGAAACTTAACTTTTTTATTACGTAACGCTGGACATGTAATGGGAAATGACATTTAATGCTTGCTTCTTTTTGTTATAAAGCACATTAAAAAGATATTGAAATAGGTACTATTTAATGTGATGCTAGGGAAAGCTAGTTAGGACTTAAATTATGAACTAAGTATTTCTAAATATACGATAATGGTAATTCTTATTTAGAGTTTCTTTGAAAAACTGAGCATGTTCCTGGCCGTTTTAGTGTGATAGCTAATATTTGATTAAACTATACAATAGTTTACAATCAGGTGAGGGGTTTTGAAGTATAGCAAATTATTATCTAACCTGTGTTAAGAGGCGCATATACACCCGTGTGCATGTTAACAATTAATTTCCCGGAAATTCGCACGGAGGCGCTAATAATAATCAGATTAGGCTTCTAGTACCAACCTACTTGTATAATAATTAGTATTTAGTATTTACTATTTTCTACTTTAAGTGGTGGGCTAAATAAAAATAAGATATACGGACGATACTGTATATAGAAGTTTTTTGTATAACATTACGTTAGGGAGTTAAATGCTACTTAGTATACTTGCATTTTATAATGTGAGTGAAGTGGCAAGTGTGCAATCGTAGTTATTTTCGCCATTTGCAGCGGCAGGAAGTCTAGGTAACAGTGGTGACCTATATCGGCAATTTATAGCGAACTCTATTTTAGATGTGTCGCCAAGTCTCATTGAGTGCTTTGATAAAGACGTGTTTAAATGTCAATTCATTCAGACTTTTTGCGAAGGTATCGCCTTATACATTTTGGGTACTTTAAAATACTCAGTTTACATCTCTTAAACCGTTAATGTTGACAGAATTTAACTGATTGTGTCTATTATATCTGTGGTTAAATACGACTTTTTGCTTTGTCTGCCCTGCAATGTAAGCAATTTGCAACCACAACAAACAAGTGCAATCTTTTTACATTTTATTGTATTTATTTCATATAAACCTTTTCAGTAGATATTGTATATTTAAAGAGTGTTAATTAGTATAGTATATATATAATTTTATTATACTGGACTTGATTATTATTAATATAGATATATATTAATTATATTTTTAGCACCATAGATAAGTTATTGTAAGCTTTGCAATTTTTTATGAAAATATGAACACGGGAACCAATATTGGTTTTGATATGAGGATATAAAAGCATACAGTTCAATTTAATTAAAACACTTTCCGGATTAAATGTATTTTAAATTCGAATTTACGACCGTATCAGATATTTTTTAACGTGGGAACGAGGATGACTCATTCACTTGTCAACATGATATAAAAAAAGATAAGTCCAGACAATCTAAACAACTTTAACATAATATCCTTTATGTATTTAAGACCTCAAATGATATGATAAAAAACCAAAGTCCGTAATTAGAAGAGTTAACGGTGTATCTCGGAGGCAGAAGGCCTGAGGCCGATAAAGAAAAATAAGTAAAAAGGGTAAATTATTCGCAACCCGACCGCTTTGCCGTCGACAGCTGCGAATTGGCGCGAAACTGGTTTTGGCGGGAGCAGTGACGTCATCTGACATGTGCCTTCGATTTTGAACAATCTCAACAAAAAATGGTGCCTTTTTCGACTCGATGATCCATTTGATTTTACGGCTCTTTATTGTGTTACAGCTTTGTCTGTATGCTATATTGTTGTTATATAGACAGGTGATTTTATTAGTGAAGATAAGAAAGAAGTGAAAATATTTATTGACTGTCCTCTTTTAATATTAAGTTTTAACTGATTGTGAGTTGCCATAAAGTAAACAAGTTTGATACGTGCTGTATCAAATATTTTATTTATATTAGAATAAATTAATATTTTAAATTTTTAGTATTAATTTATTAATGAAATTAATTATGGATTGCTAATCGAAAGTGATTCTTATCTTAATTAATTCTATGTGTTAAATACGTACTCTACAATCTACATGTTTATAAATATTTTTCGCATAATTTGTTACGGAGTCGAAAACATAAACGCTTGCATAACATTTCAAACCTTATATCATAATGAAATAGGTAAATGAATTAAATATTAAATCAAAACCACGCCTAGACTTGATTAGATAGTTGGTACTTAAATACTATGATGCTGCTCTATAACTTACATAACGTAATATGTAATAAACTTATTTGGAATTTATTTTTTTGTAAATAATAAAATTAAATGAATTCCAATTGTTCTGTTAAATAAAACTATCTTTTCGGATTTTTTCGCGGATTTATTTTGATTTTTGATTCCCGACATTTCGAATGCTTTACAGCATTCATTGTCACGGGAGAGACTAAGGTTTAAGGTTAGGACTAAATTAAGTAAATAATATTCGACATTCAATTATAAGACTTATTTAAATTATAAAAATGTTTAAAATTGAAATTATCAAATATTGTACTGAGTGATAAGTAAATAAGCGGATTTTATTATAATAAAGAAAAAAAAGCTGTTTAAAGATAAATAATACTAAAAAATACGAAAGAATACCCAGTGGCTAGTACTATTTTTTTCTGCCGTCTATCATTGATACAGGCTCGGCCTAGTACAGTCGGCAGTAACGAAGTGAAGAATCTTATAATTTTGTAATTAGTTTATTCTCAGCTTATTGTAAAGGAATGTAATTTATGTTAATAATTTTTTTATTTATTCATATTTTAGTCTCAGAAACTGTATATTAATTTAACTAATATCCAAAATATCCCTTATTTATTCTTTAAAAAAATAATCTGTATGGCAAATTGAGGATAGTAGCCTAAACGTAAATCACGCTACAATTTTTGACTTTGACATTTATTTTGGCGGACTCCGTCTATATAATTATTTACTCTGAGATAGTAGTTATTCTCTATAAAAAGTGTTATTAGGTATGTGTAGTTTAGTCTTGCATCACATCAAATGTATATTTCCAAGAAGTATCCTATTTCCTCTGGTAAGTCTGGTAAGTCGATGGTGTGCTATCAATGGAAGCTAAAAGCGTACTATTACTATAATAACGAGTTACTGTTACATTATAATTAGTAATTGTTTGTGTAGTGTGGGAATGTTGTTATAGACGAAAAATCTCATGAATGACGTATGGTGCCACGGAAGCGTGACCCCAACAATAGTAAAAAAATATATAAAATCATTCTACAATTAAAATTTTAATTCAATGTAGTGTTATGATCTTCAAATAATATATTTCAGAAAAGACAACAAATTATAGTTTTGTTATAAAACATTAGTTTAAGTGGGATGCAAGTTTGTATGTCAATATGCTACAGTCGTATATATTATACTAAACTATGATTACCATAACTTAACAAAAGGAAGTTTCTTCAACGCCCAATATTTTTTTATATTTAAAGATTCTTGCTAAAAATTATAGATTTGAAAGAAACCTAGGGACGCACCCGAATGAAGTCAAGTATTTAATATAGAAAAAAACATAATCGCTATCCATCAACCATGTCTGTCTGTTTGTGCGCTTAGTTCTTCTAAACTAGCCTACCGATTTTCTCTCGGAATATCTTAAAGTTACGTTGGTTAAGTTCAGAAGTTAGTACGTATAAAAAGTCGATATTTTCATCTATCAATCAAACCGTCAAACTTGAGTAAAGCCAGGCCGGACCTCTAGTATGTTTTATGGCATTTAATCAATCTTTAATGTGTTTGCTACGTACTAACTTATTTATACTATTCTTATTTTACATTAAAAAAGTTAAGCAACATTTCTGCATCCTGATTAAGTGTTCTTTTAACTAGTATTGTCATATATCTTAACTATTTCGAGATTTTCATTTGCAAAAGTAACGCAATATTATAAATGCCTTTAAAAAGCGAGTTTGTTATTACTAATATAACGAAAGCTAATCTTTTAAAGTAAACCAAATATAGGCGTAAGATTTGACCGGGAAAACAAACAAATAATTGGGGAGTCATTGCACTTATTCATAGGCAGGTATGCAACAGCAAACGTGTTTTGCTTCATCGATACCTACGACTTACCTGAGACTCACTCCGGACATGGTTCAAATTGTTTACTACTAATCCGCTGTCTGTCATTGGATCCATGGCTTTATCATTATTCTCTCACTGGTCGTTTTATATCACCACACATTTCAGTCTTAAAACCACAAAAACCTTAATCTATGAGTTATTTAATAAACAATAAACCAAACACTAACTTGCACTAGCACAGCCGATAGACGAGAAAAGCTCACAAAGTTAGAAAAAAAAAACAATTTGCCGCTTGCATTTAATAATCGTAACTTGAATCATTGTTCAGTCCAAAAGTTTAAAGGCTGTGTTTTACAGCAGCACGTCCGTCCGATCCTAACTAAGGACGCCAGGCGGCGAAAAGTTAACCGTGCGTGATTTCTCGGGACTTTCAAAACCAAATGGTCATATACGCTATCAATCTTTGCATACCAGAGTTGTGCGATGAGATGAGAGCTCTCGAGGCTTGCGCGCGCGGCGAGAGTGAAAGGGACAACATATACGCAGGTACTCCGCCTCGAAGTAGGCGAACAGTATCTACAGGTTTTGCTCCCACTACAAGGCACGGCACGGACTCGGAGCCTCGGAGCTTGAAAGTTAAGTTGTAGTTGAAAAACATAATAGCTTGCGCACTCGTCACTAGACAGGCCACTTTTTACTATCAGACGACTCTAGAGCAGCCTCGCTTTCCTCCTCAACACACAAAATACCTACTGTTTCCTCTCTCAGGTTTACTTTTAAACGTCGTATTATGTTCGATTCCAAGACTTTTTGTTACTTAATTTAATTATTTAATATTATTATAGATAGTTTATCCGCACGTTTGATCAAAAAGAAACTATTGACCCAATCGATAAAGTGAACCGGTTCAATGCATCTCTGGTGAAGGCCGCAAAGGCACGATTCTTCACGGGATTAATGTCTCATTAAAAACAAAACTTGTTTTAATTTTAAGCTCTAAATCATTTTAATAAGGTTGTAAATAAATAATGTGGTCAGGGAGCTCTGAGGGTCTATTTTTAACCAATTTTAAAGACGAACAGCGTCTAGTGTACACGTCATAGCACACACAGGCACTTCCAAAGATGCGAAGGTCTCTTACCTGGCTATGCGATGTATATAATAACTTTGTATAATAATCTTAAGCTAAATCAAATTAAAGAAGAGCAATGAAATAATACAGGATCAATACCGTAACATTAATAATTTATTTAGAGTCTCAAGAGGACTCCAAAAATGATATTTAACGTTGTTTAATTTTAGAGTTATTATAAAAAGCGGTCAAGTCACGCAATCGCTTTTGCTCTCATATGGGAACCATTTGAAGTACTGGCAATAAGATAAAAAGTCACCTATGTCACTCTTCGGTTCATAACTATGTATTCAAAAAATAAGGACAAACTGACAAACACTATTTCAGGTTTGTAGTAATAATAAAATTAGTCACCACGAGGCTTAAAACATCAGTCTGATAAAACTTAAATATTTATAAGTCTTCAATGTTATCCATATTAGTTTCATTTACATAGCCAGAGACCAGTGCATTAGTTGAAAATGCAAGTGAAAGCTATTACACAACCCCGCTTCTTATGCTCTCGCCTATAAGTCAAAGTTAAGGTAACATAAATATTCAATTTATTATTTTGGGGATCAATGAACTCTATCTGTTAACAGCTTTGTTTGAGTATAATATTAAGTAGGTATGTGTTAATGTGTAATTTGTAATATTTATAACTTTTTTATAAAAACATGTTTTATTATAGAATCTATGTTACATATAATCAGGTATGTTATCATTTTTAGTTTAATCTGTTCTGTGAAGAAAAAGAAATGAAAGTAAAATAAAATAAAAGTTATAGAGAATCGCCACTAGATGGAAGTTATAGTGTAATGAAATTGTTCACTAAATTGTTTTGGCAGACTTTAAGATTTCATGGTTCACTGGAATAATATATTATTTATAATTTAAAAAAAAAGTGATAAAATTGTCAAAGTTACTTTGACAATGTCGTAAAATTTGTTATGATCAAATCAACAAACAATCTCAAATTTAAAAGTAAATCTGTTAAAATGTAATGAATCGGCAAGAGTTCCTCATTATTATCACCGCATCTGCAGTATTTTCTTGTATAGCCACAGTTTTGGAAAAAAAATAACAGACGTCGTTAATCATAATGACTAAACTCCATCATTTTTAGAACAACTTTTTTATTTGTAAAGTAAAAAAGAATAAGTTATGGTACTGAAAAATAATGCCATGTTTAAATATATTGTGAAATATATAAAACCATTCAAATCGCTCTAATATATTTTCAGTTTCAATAAATTAAGTTTCACAGATTAGAATAAAAATTATCAAGTGCATTTAAAATGTTGAAAAGACCAAACGGTATCAAACCAACACATTTATGGCATTTGACTCCACAAAAGGATTTTCTTTCTGTTATAAAAGACCGTCTCACAGCACGAGAGAATACAGAACAAAGAAGGAAAAAAGATTTTCTGCAAATGGTAGCCATAGTCGTAGGTTCAGCAATGGCTGTATTCTATTCATTTGGTCATTTCAGTCCGAAGAGAAATGTAACAACAATTATAAAATCTAACGTCTGTAACGAACCTCCACCTCAAACTAAATGTAAGAAATCAGATAGCTTAGAACCATGCAAACCATAAAATATAAAATACAAATAATACATTTTTTATTGTATTGTTTGAATAACTTTAATTAACAATTAAAATTGTGATCAGTGTGAATTTTTTTTTTCTTCTACCCTCTATGGACTTGTACTTGTATCAGTCCTTTTTAATGTCCCACTGCTGGGCACGGGCCTCCCTTCAATACGAGGGGGATCAGGCCATAGTCCACCACGCTGGCCAAGTGCGGGTTGGCGGACTTCACACGTCTTTCGAAAACTTGCTAGGTTTTCTCAGACATGCAGGTTTCCTCACGATGTTTTCCTTCACCGTAAGGCAAGTGGTAATCATGTTAGAAATGATTCGCACATGAAAATATCAGAGGTGCGAGACCCGGGATTTGAACCCGCTTCACTCGGTTTCCCAAGCGAGCGCGTTACCACTGGGCTACCACTGCCTCACTTACCTAATTAATTATTCGACATTGCGTTTTGCACGTTATGAATGAAGAACTTGATGCACTTTCGTGCCAGTAAATTTTTTAATATAGGTATGTAAAAATTAAAGAAACCCTTAAGACTTGAGAAAGGACTGATCAAACTTCATGGGCATTTAAGTACTACTTCATTATTATATCATACTAGACTAGCGACTCACCCTCGCTTCGTTGGGTTCGTTCCTAGACAAAAATTATCTCACGGGAACCGTACATTTTTCCTGATAAAAAGTAACCTATATGTTATTCCAAACTATAATCTATTTTTGTGCCAAATTTCATCCAAATCCGTTCAGCCGTTCTGGTGTGAAAGAGTAACAACATCTATCTATCCATGCTTACAAATTTTCACATTTGTAATATTAGTATGGATATGGATTCTATGGCGGATATTATATTTAACGATCCAACCCCAATAGGAAAATTAAAAAAAATAGTTTTTTACAATATATTGAAGATAAAAAAGTTGCTCTTTTATATAGTTTTTTTTTATTCTTGGTATATTAATTAAGTATACCAATTAATTATTTTATTTCACTTTTCGATAGATTCTTTTTCCGTCATGGAAGTGCCATATTTTATATACCTAATAGAAAAAAACCAACTAGATTTAAAGTTCTAATGCCAAATTATTATTAAAGATTTCATTTTTATAAAATGGAGCAAATGATTAAAGCTCTTCTTGTATCAGTGACGACTGTTGCTGTTTATCACTTTTTTATAAAAGACAAGACAACATAAAGGAGAAAATAAGGTAATTTTTTTATTTGTAAAAAGGATTGAAAGTAAATTGAGCTTGAGAATCATCTACATTGCATTAAGTCCTACATAAACCGTCACATACTTCTTTCAGTTATTCACAGACAAAACATTTTTGTTATCTGTACATAAATAAAATCTATTTGACGTGATTTGCTTTTCAGGATTTATTTCTGCGCGAAAGATTTACAAAAAATTTGAAAATTAAACACGTATGTTAGACAGAAAGGAACAATTAAAGTTCATAATTTTGGTATTATCAATGGCATCCATTATAGGATATTCTTTCGGAGTCACAATTCCTGGTAGCATATTAGAAGAATCGAAAGCAGCTCATAAGCCAAAGAACAAATCAGACAACTTTAAGGTATAAATTGGTAGTATTTGGACGTCTGCAGAGCCTATTACTACATTATAAGGTTGTGTTCAAAATGAAATTAATGTTGTTATTCCATATATTGATCTAAATAAAAAAAAACCTTCAAACAGTTTGCTTTCTTTGCTTATATTTTCCTTAGTATATTTTTAGGAATGTACCTATATAATACAGTGAAACCTGGTTAATTGAGACATCAAGGGACCTGCAATGTCGTTTCACTTATAGAGGTATTCCACTTACCCAGTGTCTCAGATATAGCTTTCGTTTTGACATTTTTCAAATAAACATCTGTATGATAGTAAAGCGAAACTAAAACTGAAGGTAATTGAAGCTCAAAATTTGTACTTAGGTACTTGGAATTTCGTGTGGAATTTGTGGGTAGAAAAAGAATGAGTAAACAAACAATATTATCTCAGTTACAGAGGTTTATGCATATAAAATTTACTCGCTGTCTCAGTTATAGAGGTAACTATGATGATAAATCGAAAGAACAAATCCCAGATACAGAGGTTTACCTCGTCCCACTAACAGAGGTAATTCAGTGCCAAAGTGTTGGGACCTCAGCATGAGTTCCAGTTATGGAGGTTTCTCACTTATCCAGGTCCCACTTAACCAAGTTTCACTGTATGTACGTATTCCGAGATTTGCTTTTCGCTAGCTGACAGTTTTATATGGTTAGTGATTTTGTATAGTATAATTAAACAGCGTCTAACTTTTGGGAGTTATAATTACATATATAATGCAGGTGATAATAAAAGATACACATTCAACTTATTGTCAACCCATTTTCCTATTTTTTAAGTAATATTTTTGAAACTTTTAAACAATAGTAGTATAGTATTACGAGTATGTCATCTGTGCTACGGGAAATTAATTTCACTAATATTATAAGTGCGATAGTTTGTTTGGGGGTTTGATGTATCAGAGTAATATATAGGCTATGATTTAAAAAGATATAGTAATTCATAATTGGAATACGCGGGCGGAGCCGCGCGAAAACGCTAGTGTGTTACAAAAATACAAAGTAGTGGGCGTTTCGTCCATGAAATACACGATTAACAAAATGCATTAAATTACAAATTCACTCCTTATACATTAACTATTACGTACATATATTTTAATTTGTATTAGACAATTTACATATACATATCTAGGTACTATATACATATGAATAATAAAAATCTTAACACAACGATACATTTATTTAATTGCAATTTTTATGGATATTTCACTTTAGACGAAAATTACTCAAAATCCTTTACACATAGGTACATACATCATAAAAAAGGTAGTAAGAAATAAAGAATATCGTTCGGTTTAAAGAAGCAACATAATATATGTATATGTTACAGTCGAAACTACTTTGCTACCAAAGAGGTTGGTCTTAACTCTTAAGTAATTTTGACTGCAGGCTTTAGTCAATAGCAGTTTTGACTGGCATATTGGTCAAAACTCGTAAAAAGTGAAGGAGGTAAGTAGGTTGAAGGTTACTCGGAAGAACCCTTTGTTTCTTTCTACACACCACAGCGCACAGTGTAGACCACATCGCACGAGCCAGCGCAGAGCGAGCGAAGCGAGCGTGCTGCGGTAGCGGCCGGCCAGTGCCATAATTTTAATTTTTAAGAGTTTTGCTTTTGATCGATATGCCAGTCAAACTGCTATTGACCAAGGCCTGCAGTTAAAACTACTTTTAACTGTTTTTGTCAGTCAAAAGTAGTTTTGACCACGAAAGAGTTTTGACTGTAATATATATATACACATACCACAGCATACTTACCAACGTTCGTATTTTAATACATTAAAGTAATTTTGTTAATATTATTTGAAACCAATACATACCTACGAAATAATTTGAATTCCTATTATTTATGAGTCTTGAAATCATAAACAAAAAAAATAGAGAAATACCACTCTGTCACTTTGAATAAAACAACTGTCAAAGTAAACAATGAATAAATACTAATTCAGAAGTTTATGAAAATAGCGCTTTCAAAAGCGCAAATATTAGAAAATATTAATTAAATTAAAATTTCACAAAAATATGAATGGAAGGAAATTATTATTCGACGTAATCGTGTTTTCCACATCGTTCTACGTGTCTTACAGGTTGATGTCTTTATTCATAGAGAGATATCGGGTGAAACGCATAGACAGCTCCGGTAAATAGCAATGTTAAATATGCAGTAAGTTACTTTTTAAGATTTCAATTTATCGATTTTAGTTAAAAAATAATATCATGAAATTATTATCATTTTTCCACAGCCAATTAAGAATTTTAACAATTAAATTTGTAAATATGTAAGTCCCTAGTTTTTAACGGTTAGTATAGATTTCTCATAGATAAGATATTTTTCCGCAGTAAAAAGTATCCTATATGTTGAACCGGATAACCAGTCATTAACATGCCGAATTTCATCAAAACCTGTCCAGTAATTTTTCTCGTGATGCGTACCCGTCTGGGTACAGACATACAAAAATTCTAAAAACTATAGATTCGGTCTCTGTATCGATAAATAAATAAATGGGGAGAAAAAGTAAGTAAAATTAATCTCAAAATATTGATATGCTTTCCATTTTGTAAATACTCTTTTATATTGTTAATCTACGCTAACAATTAACTTATACAGTAGTATTATTCTTACCCTTTTACGCCTCTTTCTTCCAGGAAATGTGTTTAATGGCTGAGGAAGGGGCGGTAAATGATAAAAATATGGTGGCGTGAACATCAAATCCTCAACACTTGCTATGGGCGTTGTCCGAGGCATCACAGATCGTACAGTTCCATAAATATTCCTGCTACGATTGCCCCCGTACAAATTAATCATCGCAGTTTACAGTCAATGCCACAGTCACAATAATTAAAAAAAAAAAGTTTGCGAAAATATAGACTACAGTTCACACATTTGTCACAAAATATATTTTTTTTAAGTAGAACTTATTTTAATAAAAAAATAAGCCACTGTGATATTTTTCTAGTTATAATTGAGGCTACTATAAAAGGTAAATATTTTTTTTAATATTCCTTCAGCACCTCGTTGCCAAAAATGGTGCGCGAGCGCATTGTTCACGATTTCAAATGCGTTTGATGTAGATGGTTCTGTAGAACTTACATGTAATTATCATAGTTTATCTGCTTTTTCCAATAGGGTACGTGAAGCGTAACGTCTATAGTGATACAAACGTATTGTCATTTTGTTTGTCGGAAATTTAAATTAATTCAATAAATGTAAAATTGTGTCATGTAAAATTATAAATACATTATTAAGGTATATTTCTTTCTCATCATTAAAATTTTAATAAAGGAATCTTCATTGTTATATGGGTGTAATTAGTATAATACAAAGCCAAAATGATTTGACAATTTAAATATTATTGTAGCAATGTACTGACAATATTTTTTCTGTTTTCAAAGCTGCTCATTTAATAGCAAATAAACACAATTAATATAATGTATATATAAATATATTATATACTTATACATATGTATTTACAATTAAATGTAAGACAAATTTAAAATTCCATTACAAATAAAGTCGCATGTGTAACTATTTTTAAATAAGAGAAAAACGTACACGCATTGGCATGCGCCGATACACATGAATAAGTTTAAAAAGTTTGTCATCACTGCATCTTGTATGCGACCAAAGTACCCATTGTTTAACACCCCATACTAACGTTATATACATTTGACATACAAAAAGTATAATTTTAATATTTTTTTTGTAAATAAATCTCATATTGATATTCTTTTGCATTTTTGGCATTATGCCTTGTTTGTTTAGTTTTAGACTTTAGACCAAAGCAAAAAATAAAAAAAACTGCCTTCAAAATAAGTAATCTTTGTTATTTGTATCACTAACCTTTAGTTGCCTAAAAGTAAATAACTGATATTTATTACCTACACAATATGTGTTAAAATATCCTCTAAAAATTGAAAAATTCGAGGAGGCAGCGCCATCTATTAGCTAACTTTTATACTAAGCGGATACTGCAATAGTTCCATTCCTATCGCTTACAATCTTTGTAAAATGTCCACAGATGGCGTTGCGAGCATAACTTTATATTTATAAAACCGGCAATTTCAAAGAGGTTTTAGCAGCAAAATGATAAAAATGAATATAATGATATGTCAAAAGTTATCTGTCAAATTGTTTCATTAATCTTTATCAAGATGGCTGAACGGAGGAAAATATAAAAAATCAAAATACAATGATAACACCGCGGCGTAACATCTGTCGTATATTCTAAATCTATTTTTTTTTTATTTACTATTTATATGTGACATGGCAGGTGGAAAAATTGCAAAAACTTTCTTCGCGCTAATTTTCAGTAAGGTTCACTGTTCCACATTTGAAGGCAAAGATAATGGTTTTGGTAATAATTATGTTTGGGCTGGATCGCTAGAATCTGGTATGAGAATAGCAACCCATCATAAGAAACCTGTGATGGTTATCATTCATAAGTCCTGGTGCTCAGCATGTAAAAATTTAAAACCTAAATTTGCAAATTCAGCGGAAATACAAAAACTGAGCAAACATTTCGTTATGGTAAATCTTGTTGATGAAGACGAACCTAAAAATACTAACTTCGCACCAGATGGAACTTACATACCTCGGTAAGCACAATAATATTTCATAAACAATATTATATAGTTACTAGCGATTCACCCTCGTTCCGCTCGGGTCCATCCCTACTTACATTTTAACGTTTAGTATAGATTTCTCAGAGATGATATGTTTTACCGCAGTAAAAAGTATCCTATATGTTAACCCGGATAACTAGCTATCATCATACCAAATATCATCAAAATCCCTCCAGTGGTTTTTCCATGATGCGGTAACAAATGCGGACAGACAGACAAAAATTGTAAAAACTATAGATTCGGCCTCTGTATCGATAATAAAGTCTATTTCGATAAGATTTTCCAAAAAATATTTATTGTACAGATTTATTATATATTTTGGTATTTCGTTTATTCCTACAGGTATTTTTATTGACTGTTTCGCAATATATTTACAATGTATTTTTTTTATAAAAATATTTTTTTTTATTTTTTTATTTCAATTATCTTTTGAATGGCTAAATAGCAAGATGAATGGTTGAAACCGTAATTGCACCTGTTAGCTAGACAGTGCTACCGGTTTGCGAAAGTGGTAATTATGCTATTGCATAACAAAGGTCTAAGTGAGAGCCTAATAAGCTAAATTAGTAATACTTGCTTGAACACAAAAGTCCTTTTCTCCTTTGTGTTTTACTGTTACGTAATTATGTCCAACTGTCGGCCATTCTGTGGACTTAATGAACTTATTTAAAGATGCAGTATATACATAGGTGGTAAAGATTAATTATTTTCATTAGTAGTAAGCTGACAGGTGTTGACTTATTAGTAACTTATTACGCTTGTCGTAAAGGAGATACCCAAATCTCGCCTATGAACCTATAAGCACGACGCTTATATCATAATTATTAGCATATTTTTTTATTTGTAAATTACTAAATATAATGTGACGGACACTTCCTAAAATTAATAACATTTAAACAAGTATTTACATTGATTCAATCATAGACCGCCAATCGCTGGCCAGCTAGCTAGCTGTAGTGTTGTGATAAACTCGCGTAACGCGTTGATGCTCTCAAACACTCACGCGCAAACAATCGATGTTTCGCCAACAATCGATGTTCATTCATTCGCATAAAGTACAATACAGTTACAATATAAATATAATTAATTCATATTATGGATGATTTTATTAAAAAAAAAAGCCTATATAAATATTTAATATTGTCTTAATTCAGCGATTTATTTTAAGAGTAAAAATATAAATATTGTTTTATTTTTTCTCTGCTCAATTTTTAGATGATATTTTATGTGAAAATAGAGAATAACCCAAAATAAATGATATAAATCAATACTAAGACTTATTTTATTTATGTAGATTGTAGACATTAATTATTTCCATTATTGCTTAGTTAAATATTCCTTAATAAGCTAATTAGTAATGCAACTTGCCAAATAGGCTGTGTTATTTGGAATCATAAATTCTCACTTGCAATGCTAATACAAATAAAATAGTTTTGCATCCCTTGTACTTGTCATGTGTATTTAGTAATTACCTACCTATCAATTGGTAGCGTTAGGTTAAACCAAACGAATGCTCAAAAGTACGTCGTATTCAAGTAAATTATTCAAAATCCGTCGATACTTAGTAAAAAGCTTCTAATAATACCTACTGTAAGGAAATCCAACTGTCAAACATTCAATAAATTATAACCTCAAAAGCCGATATGTTTTTCATTTTTTCTTAGTCCATGGAAGTGTCCGTGACTAGATTATAATTTCGATCTCATATATGATTATTGTAGAACCCAGAAAACTAACTCACGGTTCTATAGGGCTCGGGGCGAAAATGTATGGACGAAAAACTATCTCCTTTCATAATTACCTAGATAAATCTACCTTATACCAAAAAATAAACTGTAGTATTTAAATATCAGAAAGTTACCAATTAGATTAATTTATAAAAAAAATTTAATATTCTTAAAATACTTAAGATTTTATAACTTTAAGTAGTGGACACGATAGGCACACGTTGTCTTGCCACTTTTGTCGGAAAAGTAAAAAAAAACTAAACAATAGCGCCATCTACCGGGCCCAATTATAGCTAAGAACTATCCATATGAAGATAAGTACATTAAAAAATTCATCAAAATCAGTCAAACAGTTTAAGAGAAGAATTACGTGTACCGGAATTTTATATAACTCCAATAAAAAATCAATTAAAATCAATCGACATTCCACTTCTTGTTTAATCAAATATAATCCACAATTTTTCAATAAAAACCAACTTATTACCCAATTCGTTGGTCATGCGCAGCGAAGTAAGAAATGACAACTTACGATTTACATTAATGCTAACAACCAAAGCCAACTAAATCATTTGATAAACGCATTCTTATTTGTAGACATAATCTAATCTAATCAGTGATCGTTGGCAGAATACTCTTCATTTCCCCAAAGGGTTCAGTCGACCATGACATTTACAATGAGGAGGGGAGCAGCCAGCACAAATACTTCTACAGTAGACCGGAACAAATCGCCAAATCGATGAAAAAAGTCCTCGAGAAATATAAACACGAACAGTTCGATGTATGATATCTATGATATGAAGCTTGTTTGTAAGTGTTGCTTAAGTACAGAATTGGGCCCAGTTAAGTTATTTATGTAGTTCAACTAAAGGTGAAGTTTTTTTATAGCTTTGAGTCTTAATTTTATGGAAATTAAAATTGTTAATGTCGATCTTATCAAGGTATCTGGATCTTATTGAGTAAAAAAAATAATACAATAATAACAAATTGAAAATATTCAATAACTAGCGGCTCACCCTCGCTTCGCTCTGGTTCGCCTCTAGACAAACAAAAACAAATCTATCCCACGGGAACCGGTCATTTTTCCGGGATAAAAAGTAGCCTATTTGTTAATCTGATGTATGAACTATATCATTGTAGTTTCATTAAAATCCAATCAGTAGTTTTTGTGTACTAAGCTGTATAAGTTACTATAGTTTTTTAACTATCCCACGAGAAGTCTTTAATTTTCCGGGATGAAAAATATCTAAAATGTTGACCGGGGATATAAGGTACCACCATGCAAAATTTCATTTAAATCGGTCCAACAGTTTCTGAGATTAACCCGTACAAATAGACAAACAGACAGAGACACAAAAGATTTGAAAAAAATCTGGATTTGTTCTACTTCTCTTCTTATATCCCCCTGACTCGGTTTTTAGCGTTTTTTTCTATATAAAGACATTCGACCTCTACAGTTTTATTATATGTACAGATTTACTTAAAGTATCTAGTAGTTAATAATTATTAATTTCTATGTAGTTTTTTTCATTTTTCAGGATAAAGTTTAGAAACACGTCCAGCCATCTTCATTAAACATCTCAATATTAATAGTAATTTGGTAATTTTATTGCACTAAATATGAATAAATTATAACAGAGTTTTAAATACGAATAGAGTTTATATTATTTACACAATTAAATAAAATAAAATTTTGTATGTTTCAATATTATATTAAAATCTTATGCCACTACAAGATTATCTATACTAATATTATAAAACTGAAGAGTTTGTTTCATTGTTTGTTTGTTTGGTTGAACGCGCTAATCTCAGGAACTACTGGATGGAATTGAATAATTCTTTTTGTGTTGGATAGTCCATTATCGAGGAAGGCTTTAGGCTATATATCATCCCGGAAAATGTACAGTTCCCGTGGGATAGAGTTGTTTTTGTCTAGAGACGAACCCGAAGCGAAGCGAGGGTGAGTCGCTAGTAAATTATAAAAAGCTGTTTAGCAACAACGAAGTAATTTAAAAAAAATATATTTACAGCACGTAAACCTACAGCTTGGAAACTATAATAAATGTATAATTTATGTTAGCCTAAAAAAATGTTTTAAAACTTTTTTAAAAAATGCAGCACTTCAATAATCTAAACCTAAGGTAAGGTATACTCGTATGGGATGAAATGAAACGCTTCGTGTTTCTTTTTACTTAATACCTTTGCACTTGCTAATTATTTCCCGCCTTTTTAAACGTAGTAATTTCTTTTAATCTCATATATAATGTCTTATAACAAAATGTGTTAGGATTAGTATCTTTTAGAATATAATACACATTATATGGTATGTCATATAAGTTAAAGGTAAGGTGGCTGGAGACAAATCGAATGATAATGAATATTTATTTTTTACTGGCAACCTACCCCTGGCTGCATTTAAAAAATATTTACGAAAAACTTTTCCACCTCATATAAATAAATACTTCTTTGTTGGTTACATACATCATTAAACGAACATTCTAGCACATTAAATCCAGTGGTTTGCTAATGAATCAGTAACTACAAGCAAATTCATAAATAAATATAAATAAACATAAATATTGCATACTCACATCTTCCACCACTGGCTCGACGTACATTTCCATGGTGTTGTTGAGTGTTGGCAGCGGCATGGGGGACGCCGCTGCCGAGGACCGTCTCGATATACTGTTGCAGGAGCATTGCGATACAGATCGACGGGACCGGGGAGATTCTCTGATGGACAAACATTCATATTTTAATTTTAATTAAAACAGAGGTTCTACAATCAACATATACAAGTGCAAAAAAGAAACACATTTTACAGGGAACTTTTTCCCAGTAAATACCTATAGAAGCTTTCAATAAAATCTTTAAGTTTCCAATTTGGTATCTAACATCCTGTTTGATGAAATTTACGCGAGAAGAAATTTTAGTTGACTTCCTTTGGCTTGACTATTATCTAGGATACAAATGTACCTAAAAAATATTTAAAAAACATGCAAATTATATTTAAGTAGGGTATACTAACACAAATATAATAAATATAATTAATAAATTCCTTCAAATTCTAAGCCATCCAGCTTATTCTTCAAATTCATTATTTTATTACCTTTTGCTTCTCCTACATACGTGATGCGTCGATCTGTCACATCTACACCTGGATCGTAGAGGTACAAAATATCCTAGCTGAGGTAAAGGCGCAGGATCAGAGGAATCACTAGAGTCACTCCATTCCGGTTGGCTGAATGGACCAATATCCAGTGCTGAAGGCATTGCGAATTAAAAAAAAAACTTTTCGCGCCTTTTTGTACTTCTTGCGTCAATTCCTATTATTTACTGTATTGGTGCTCTTTTAATGTATTTAAATATTATTTAATGGTTCTTCTTGCACTATGGTATTTGAAAAAGCTGTGTCTCTTTATTATTTCATATTGCACTATCCTATATTATCTTAGTAAATTTAGCTACCTCTGCACTTTTAGTATTAATTTTACAAGCGATTTTATTATTTGGCCACAGTTATGTATTTTATAAAATATTTTCGAGACGTCCAAACAACAAGTGAGTTTAATCGCGTTTGTAAAAGTATTAACCTATTTGAAAAATGATAATGTAAACAAAGATTAGAAATTCGGGTGCGTAAGTATACCAATTAGATACAAATGATACGTTTTTGATAAGATTATATGTTTTATTTGATGGCACACATATACATTTTCGTTATAAATTTGAAATAATAAATATTATTTTATGTGTGTATTTTTAAAATTAATATTGAGACCACACCTTTCTACTGAGCTCTACGCCATTTAAATTCCATGCTGGGTGGGTGGTACTCAACAATGTTTGTTAAATTTAGTAGGTATATAATATGTATTATTACTATAGGTTATATATTTAAGGAAAGATTTGCTATTGTTTATTTAAGCTCTGAAGCTTCATCAAAACGTAAACGTAGGCAATATTTTATTACAGCAATACTAGATTTTCATCCTCAAATATAGAGCGTGTCACTAATCACTATTAATACAATAATATTTTAATTACATTTCATCCAAATTCCACATCCATCACTTTGTTATTAATTTTGTAGAGAAAAGACAAATATTCAACACAGTAAAAGACTAAATCGTCAAAGCGATAGCGTCCCAAGCGTGAAAGAACGCACATTCCTCGTAGGAAACTTTTTTTTGCCGGTGAACCCGTGACTCACAAAGGCGCCGATAACATTAGGGATGTATCTTTTTTTGTTGGCGTCGTCGAAATATTTATCGGTAAATGAACCTTGACATAAGTATTTTGGACGTTAGTTACAAATATGTACAAAAATATTAATCTCCTGAATTTAAAATTCTACTCTACCTATCTACCTGCTTTGCTTATCATAATCTATACATATAATAAAATTGTAACTAAGCCGAATCTGTACATTAAAATATATTTTTTGAAAAATCTTATTAAAATATACATTATTATCGATACAGAGGCCGAATCTATAGTTTTTAGAAATTTGTCCGTCTGTCTGTCTCTGTTACCGGATCATGGAAAAACCACTGGAGGGATTTTGATGAAATTTGGTATGATGATAGCTATCCGGGTCAACATATAGGATACTTTATACTGCGGGAAAATATCTCATCTCTGAGAAATCTATACTTAAGGTTAAAACGTAAGTAGGGAGCGGAGCGAGGGTGAGTCGCTAGTGTTACATAATTAAAAAGCATGTTAGACGGTGGATGTAAGTTTTAAACATCGTCGAAGCTAACTTCGTACGTTTTCAAATTACAGCTTACATTTAATATCATATTGATCATAAATTCTACTTCCAGATTATTTCTGGAAAGATATTATGAACAAACTGAACGTAATAATTGCTTCAAATACATACTAAAAAACCAAACGCTACTTTAAATGGAATCAGACGGTGTTTTTACATTATTTGTATTCTAAAGTGGTTTCCGAGACTAGTTCAGTCAAGCGTATTTAAATAGTAGACACATTCAGCATCTAAAATGTGAGTTTACGCATTTCTATTACTAACCACTATAAATAAATCAGTCTATTTACACATTTGTCGTGTGACACTCAAACTGAATATCTATCTATTTCCTGAGCGAAAATCTTATTTAATTTTTTATAAACTCTGATTACATACTACATTTTCTATTTTTTTCATGTATCTAATTGAAAAATGAAATTTGAAATATGTTACATTAGTTACTTTAAATAATTTTGCCTTACTACCTATAGAAGCAAACAATTTACTCCTTTACGTCTAGATGTATATATACAAAAGAAAATACCAGACTATTTGCCTTATGTTTTCAAATAAAAATGAAAAAGAACTCCAATACAAACTCTTCATATTGTAGACGCCAGGCGGGCTTATATTTATTTTACCTTCATCCGTAGCCCTTGAAAGGTAGAATTTTTTCATAAAAATTAAAGGAAAAACTCTTAACTCCTACTTTTTTATTAAAAGTAGGACGTAATTTATACTTTAGTGTATAAATTTAGGCAATTTCAACCAAATTATTAAATAAGATCGCTTAGATAATGGGTCGTTTGTACTATCGACATTTTCTGCATTCATATTAAAAAGAAATATTAATTTCCTTGTATTGAAAAAAAAATATATTGTCGCTTGATATACCTATACTCTCAGATTACGATTTTATTGAAAGACACTAGCGACTCACTCTTGCTTTGCTTAGGTTCGTCTATACTATATTATACTGTATGATGTATAGCCTACAGCTTTCCTCAATAAACGGGCTATCTAATGCAAAAAGAATTTTTCAAATCGGATTAGTAGTTTCTAAGATTAACGCGTTCAAACAAACAATCAAACAAACAGACTCTGCCTCTTTATAATATTAATATCGATGTCTTTATTTTTTAACTAGAAAACTTCAAATAACAATTAAATTTGTGGCTAAAATTAATAAAATCTCATGTGATCACTTAATATAGATGTGTAGCAAAATAAAAAGTAGCCTACATCACCCTCCATTATTACTTTTCAAAATATTTAAGTGTTTTCAATTTCAAACTTCCTTCCATAAAACTTTCATCCACTGTTTAAGGGTGTTTTTTAAGAAAACCATTCGTACACACGGTAGGTATATAAGAAAATATAAAGACTGATACGTTTTAATGGTTAGTATAGATTTCTTAGAGATATTTTACCGCAGTAAAAAATATCCTATATGTTTACCCGGATAACCAGCTATCATCATATCAAATTTCATCAAAATCCGTCAAGTGATTTTCTCGTGATGCGTTCCCAGATAGACAGACAGACAGACAGACAAAAATTCTAAAAACTAGATTCGGCCTCTGTATCGATAATAATGACTATTTCAATAAGATTTTCCAAAAAATATTTAATGTACAGATTCGATTTAGTTAGAATTTTATTATACATGTATAGAGTGTGTAGAATTATGTTTTCATCTTTAGGTGTGCATTGTCTGTCAGTTTCAGAGTTAATTTTAGTTATATTTAGTACATTTTATACTTTATTCATGAGTATTTTTATCAATGATAACTTAAATTGTCATATCGATCGGCAATCACAAAATATAGACAATGACCAATATTAGTCGCAAACCGTTCTTTTAACATCGCGTTGGTTAAATCCAACTAATATTATAAACTCGAAAGTTTGTAAGCATGGATGGATGTTTGTTGCTCTTTAACGCAAAAACTACTAAACGGATTTTGATAAAACTTTAGAATAATATGGCTTATACATATGCTATAATTTTAAAAGATAAAGTAATATATAATTGAAATACACGGGCGGAGCCATGGGAAACCACTAGTAATCGTTATGAAATAGTAATTGACATATAGCTGAGCTTAAACAAAACTAAAATATAATTTTATAGTTTAAAATTACAACGTCCACTAATATCTTAATAGGATCGTTATATATAATTTTATTGATAGTCGTGATCGGATAATAATCTAAATGACCGATATGCATTTTGAATTGGTTTACTAATATGATATTAGGCAATTACTTGTATCTTCAAAAATCAGAACACTTAGGTATATCTCCAAATTTTACCCCATTGATATTCTATTTATTATAACAATCATTTGCTATTATCCTTGACATGATAATGCACAAAGAAATGGAATTTTATTACGTCCCGATTATTAACTCCGCGAAATATTTATTTTTTACTAGCGACTCACTCTCGCTTCGCTCGGGTTTGTCCCTAGGTTGATTCCCCAGACAAACTTTCATCCCCATTTTCGCTCCCTTAAGGGATGATTTCCGGGATAAAAACTATCCTATATCTTTCCCAGGGTCTCAAACTATCTTTTTACCAAATTTCATCTTAATCAGTTCAGTAGTTTCGGAGCCTATTCAGTACAAACAAACAATCAAATCCTTCCTCTTTATAATATTAGTATAGATTATCATTCATATTGATATTTATATTGCTGTTCCTTTAAATCAATATTTTAAAATTATCTGGTTATTTTAACAGGTATCTGTATTCGTGCGACATTTAATGTATGTTCTGCTTTAGTCAAACTTTTCCAAGCTTTTCAATCCATCAGTCGGCTTTATTAAGTTATGACACGACTTTCAGTTCGTTTCCACTTTCAGAAGACAATATTTCAAGTTTATTACTTAATGCACGGTATATCTAAAGTAGTCACGAAGTAAGCTTATAACTTTTTATTGTCAATTTCGTATGTCATGTCACTGGATGAATACAATTTTTTTTTCTTTTACATTACCATTTATTTCACATTGAGTTTAGCAACTCCCCTTTGTTTTGGTTACAAAGTTATATTTTCATTTAATAGATCCTTATTACATAAGCAATAAAGTTTTAATTCGCATTTTGTCGTGTGAAAGTACCTAATACCTATATAATACCAGGTGCAAATCAAAGCGCATGAGATGAATCATCGATCATTGACTCTACCGGCGTTGGCACAAGTACATGAATATATAAGTTTTTATGAATAACATAATTTTTTTAGTAACAAAATAAATAAATTACAAAACAAACGTGAAATAATTCTGTTTAATTAGTGTAGTTTATAATTTACGTGTTTTTTTTTTAAATTAAATTTTGTTTTTTTGCATTAATTTCATTTTTCATCTATATCGTTTTTTTGCAAATTAATTTTTATTTCTTAGACACATTAAATTCTATTAATATTAAATATATAAACCAATGAAATAGTTCTAACATAACTTTTATTAGGCACACGAATTCTTTTTAACTTTAAATACCATCGTCGTGAAGATCTGACACTTTCGGTTCTCCATCCCATAAATATTTCTATAACTCTCACGAATGCGTATAGTAAGAATATATTATTAAAAATCTTAATATATAAAATTCCCGTGTCACAATGTTGGTTCGGGATGAACTCCTAAACTACTTATACAATCTTAGCGTATTTTATTTTAAAATGTGTGATTTGTTCCAACTTAAAAGATACGATAGTTTTTATCCCGATTATTTCATTTTTTTATTGCAAAACTAACGATTTTCATATCCGGAGAAGGATTCCGGAGAAAGAACCTGAGAAACGGCTACCCTAAGCTACAAATTCCACCTCCAAGCTAAAGAAAAAAAATAATAAGTGTGCCACAACAATGCGTGGCCGAGTCCGCTACCAACATATAAAATCAATGAAGACACGAATAAGAAAAACAAATGTTTTCTCTAATTCCTATTAAAATATTTCGGGGAACTATTCTTCAGCTGTGTCCCTGTCACCACGTACCTATCTAATGACATCAACATTGTAGTTTATATATAGATACCGAGTCATTTTTAAAAATCGTCTGTTTTCAATGGACATAGCATTACATTTTTAAATTTAAAACATCTTTGGAGTTATTGGATCTAGTTTGGCATGGCGGGTAAATATCTTATGTAGTTTATATATAGATACCGAGTCATTTCTAAAAGTCATTTGTCTTCAATGGGTATAACAGTACATTTTAAAATTTAAAATATCTTTGAAGTTATTGGCCCAAGTTTGGTATGACGGGTAAATAAATCTTATATGTCTTCCACGCTATCATCCCTGTATTGTGTATTATATTTAGTGAATAAATAAAATCGATTTATCAAAATAATTATCAAATTGTATAAGAATTGCCAAATTTTGAAATTAATAATTGTAGACTATTATATAACTGAAATGTTAAAATGACCGATATAGGTTACAAGTAGCGATTTCAGCTTTTAAATAAGTATAGGGGTCAAAAGCACTCCAATTAGTGTATAATTTTGACAATGGAAATCAGACTACAAGTGAAGTTTTAATACGAATTTCGTTGATGAATAAAGTTTCTATTCACAAATATTTATGTATTTTTTCTAATTTTTGTATCAATGATTTCTGTACACGATACTATGACCTCAAGCAATATGGTAGGAAAATTGAAAAATACCACACATTAAAGGCAAATAAAAAATGTAAAATTTATTTATCCATAGGTACATTACTTTTAAAAAATGTGCTATTTATTAGTTCCTAGCGATTTACCCTCGCTTCGCTCGGGTGCGTCCCTAAGTAGGTACGTTTTTTTTTTGAGCAGAACCCTAATTTTTTTCTAAAGTAAAAGTAGCCCAAGTTGCTCCTTATAATACAATCAGCTCAATCTGCCAGTGAAAATTCCGTCAAAATCAGTCCAGCTGTTTCGGAGATTAGCCGGAACAAATAGACAAACAAAATTTTTAAAAATTATGCTTTCCTTTAAAGTACCGTATATAATTCCATATGCATTAAGTAAAAAGCTGTTATTTTGACATTACAAACAGACACTTCATTTTATTTATCTGTATAGATTTTCGTACACATCATTCATACAATTCATCAATAACATCCCCCTTATCAGTTGCTTAGAAGCGTCACTGATCAAATAAAATCGTTATATCTAAACATTTGTCAGCCCGCATCTTGTTAAAAATATATAAATTATTATTCATCCAGTCCTATCTTGACAAGTGAATTGATTTTTAATTTTAATGGAACGTGTCAATAATTTGGTCTTAACCTATGTATGTATATCTTTGTAATGTTACATGTAGGTACAGATATATGTATGTACCTAAGTGTGTATAAATATTTTTGTGTAATTATAATATTTAGTTGATATATTTTAATATTAAACTTATACCATTTAATGCTGTACTGTACCTACACCGCACTAAATTAACTTATTTTCTCACCTCTGAATGGTTTCTGGAAGAAATCTCTTAAAGAGATAAGTTATCCTTTGTCAACATTCTGTTACTTTATTTTGTATAACATATATATTATGGTACATGAATAAATAAATAAGTGTTTAAATCCATGCGAATAATTTCTAGATTAATTAGAAAATAACTTAATTTTTTTGTTATTGTCGACATACTCATAAAAAGTATATTTTACTAGCGGATCTCTGACGAAAACAAATAAATGTTAATAATATTTTCGACAAGTTTCGCCGAAGACACTTTACCAGGTCAAGGTTTTATATGAAAGCTTTTACCTCCCTACCTCCTGATGTTTTACTTTAGTTGTGAAGCAAACATATTTTGGGTTGTTTTATCGATCTAGTTTTTCTCATTCGTTTTTGCTAAGCTTTGACGAAGCTTAGCCCGAATTTATGTTAGTTTTTATTTATTTTTTCAATCTAACTTTGAATGCATTTCAACTTTATGTCGTGGTAGGGAGTAGTAGAAGTTAGTACTTTGATAGGACGTAGATAGTAAATAGTCTCAGCTAATCTATACTTAATATTATAAATAATATTATAAAGCCGAAGAATTGTTTGTTTGTTTGGTTGAACGCGCTAATCTCAGGAAGTACTAATCCGATTTGAAAAATTCTTTTTGCATTAAATAGCTCGTTACCTGAGGAAGGCTATAGGCTATATATTATCCCGGAAAAATGTGCGGTTCCCGTGGGATAGTTTTTTTTTTGTCTAGGGATAAACCCGAAGCGAAGCGAGGATGAGTCGCTAGTACAAACATAAAACAAACTCAATAAAGGAAAATGGTGCGTCAGGAGAAAAATCGAACGAATCTACATAATAAAGCTAATATCGACGGATTGACAGACAATGCATATGAATTTTTTACACAAGATTTCCTCTGTATAATATGAACATTTTTTTTTTAATTCATGCTGTAAAAGGGATATTGAGGATGAAACTTTGTTACAAATAGATTTGGTTTTTTTATAATTCGTAAATTTATAATTTGAAAATATAATATTATATACATTTTGTAATTTTTAAGCTTTTGTTTATATTGTCGATAGGAAATATCTATTGAGTCACTTGTACTCAGAAAAAGCATCACTAATAAGTACATAGTCTCGCAGCAAATTAGTTTTCTTTTTTAATGTAGGTATTTCTATTATTTAACTATTACTACAACAACAATTATTATTCCCTATTCGTTAAGGAAGCATGTAGAAGTGAGTGATATATATATATATGTTTTGTTAGGGGAGTGTCAGGGGTGGTTTAAGTATAAAAAAAGAACAGCTGGAAAATCGAAAAGTTCAGAACTGTTTATTTTGTATGGAAATCACTAACCGTTAATTATAATAATATGTTGGGACATAAATGCACAGCGCCATCTAGTTCCATGATAAGCAAGACTTGTATTATGGATACCAGATAGTTTATACACTGCACATATATAATTTTAAATACATACGTCATACATATTATAAATATGAACACCCGTGACTGGAATACAAACATTCTTGCTCATCATACAAGCTCCCAGCGAGACTCGAACCCGCGACCGCTGGCACAGCAAGTAGGGTCACTACAAACTGATCCTACTTATCTAGTACCTAGTATCTAAAGAGGAACCCAAGCGAAGCGAGGGTGAGTCGCTAGTATTCAATAAAAGCTGGTCTCCATTGTCTATTTGTTGTAGATAGCAATGAAATGAGATCGTGAGCTAAATCGCCTCGATTACACGATCGATACAATCTAATATCTAAAAGTATACATTGACCTTTATTGGACCTTAGCCAGCCCTAACATGGACCTTTTCTATATTTAATAATTGTATTGAATGTACTAGCATTTTTGTAGCCGCATTTAATTAATATTTTAAGTTGCGCTACTGTGAGTATTGAGAGCTATAAATGTTTAAACAAACAATTTACCTGACCTATTCATTAACGTATTTATTTTAAGTTACATAGTATTTGTAGATTGCATTTCCTATATATATTATTGTTTTTATGATAAATTACATAATTAAGAATATAATAAAAGAAATTTTAATTAAAAACAATACTTTTTACAAGAATATGTAAACCGTAGTAAAGCTATTTAGAATAATATTTGAAGATCTTATTGAACAGTTCTGCGGCATGCACAGCAATAAAAAAATACGTTAAGTTATATCTATACTAATATTATAAAGCTGAAGAGTTTGTTTGTTTCTTTGTTTGTTTGTTTGTTTGGTTGCTTGTTTGTTTCTTTGTTTGTTTGGTTGAACGCGCTAATCTCAGGAAGTACTAATCCGATTTAAAAAAAAATCTTTTTGCATTAGATAGCCCGTTAACTGAGGAAGGCTATAGGCTATATATCATCCCGGCAAAATGAACGGTTCCCGTGGGATAGATTTGTTTTTGTCTAGGGACGAACCCGAAGCGAAACGAGGGCGAGTCGCAAGTATTAATATATACAAGAATCAAACGATTCAGGCATTAATTTCTCACGATAAATAGACTTAACGCAGAAGGGCGAGGCTTCTAGGTGTAATATAAATGTTAAAATCAAATATCCCATTATGACGACTACCAAGGTAGGTACATATGTTTGAAGTCACTTAGCACGCACATAGCAAGTTTGCTTTCGGGAACATAAGACGTTCTCACGATCACATATAGTTGCTTAAAGTATAAAAACCTTATTTAATATTATAAATTCTAAACTGTGTTTGTTTGTTTGTCTTCCTTTAACGCAGTTACTGAGAAATAGATTAAGGTGATTTTCGTGATATTAGTTTATGGGTAAGAAAGTAACTTAGATTAGGTGACTTGGCTTTCTCTTACTACTTTATTTCGCCAAAAAAATAAGACGTAGCTTTATATATGTGAGTGTAGTTAAAATAAAGGCTTTAACCGATCATATATTGATTACCCTAACCTTTAATATGCTCTTTATGACATAATTCGTTCTTAAATTCACGGTCTAGTAAACGTTAACCCTTATTACCTTTTACATAAAGGTCATTTAAAAAAAGTTAAATTTATACTTGACAACAAAAAATATTTATAGTAGGTATTCCAACTAATATTTTTATTGCTGTACTATTTTAATTGTTTAACATTATTCGCTATAATGTTAAGCTATCTAAGTTTATATTATACCATTTATATAATCTAGATCAGTGGTCGGCAACCTTTTGGCAGGCAGGGGCCACAAGGTGGTGATATTTAGTAAAGGCGGGCCGCACTTGTAATATTAAAAACTAAAAGCTATTTTATTTGTGTTTTATTTAAAGAAATGAGCAAATAATTAGAAAAAAAATATAAAAATATACCACAAAATATATAACTACAAACTTCATTGTGACGATTGAGGCTGTATTTGAGCGGCTATTTGTTGTAAGTATCTTTCATGTTAGTAGTTACCATCGAGAAGCATATTTATTTTTTCGGTAATTAAGGATTGAAAAAGTTTGTTCGCATAAAGAGTAGGTACTTATAGAAGTTTTATTTATAAAACAGTTTAGGGCCGCATGGAGGCAGCTCGCGGGCCGCATGCGGCCCGGAGCCGTGGGTTGCCGAACGCTGATCCAGACGACCGAAAACTAAATTCTTATGTTACATATTAATATAATATACCAGTTTCATTGCGCACCGTTTGAGAAAAAAATGTCATATTGCATAATATTGCTTTTTCCGTTTTGATAACAACATTTATAGTATGTCTACACATTGACACTAATATTCTAATGAGGAAAGATTTATTTGTTCGTAGGCGATAAAGTCTCAAATTACTGAATTAATTTTAATATTCTTTTACTAACTATCTAAGTTATCAATATCAAAAACAAAAGTTTTAGAATTTACTTATTTATATGTATATGAAAAGTTCATTGTGCACCGTAAAATTAAATTAAAAAAAATGGCGGTAAGGGCAATGCCACAAAGGTTCCTTTTTTAATCTCAAATTTAATAATATTGCATTTATCAGATTATGATATTTTTAGTAAGTCTATACTTCTATTCTAATTTTATATAGTGGAAAGATTTATTTATTTGCTATTATTACCCGAAACGATTCGAGTTTCAGTACATAAGTTAAGTGTTTCTAAAGCAAAGAAAAAAACAAAACTTTTCATCTGAAAATAGTTTCGGCCAATAAAATATATTACTGATTTATAAAGCCAATAAATTGTTTTTTCTTTGGTCATTTGAACACAGGCAGAGCCGCGGATAGTGCTAATTACTCTAACAAAATCATAGAAAGGTCATATCTGTACAATATTATTTTTGGAATTAAAACTACGTATTTTAAAAACACATGGCGACACCTAGTGATGGTTTTATAAATTACACCTAGCTAAATATTTATCGAGTAATTTTTATTTTAAAAATGTCGCTATAGATATGCTTTTTTCAAGAAAAGCTATTCATAATGATAATTACTTTTTGACCTAATTTGTCAGTTATTTTGATAGAATGTTTATAGTTTCAGCGTGGTTTTATTCTAAACAGCTTTTGTATTATTTCTCATATAGATAATATTTTTCCGCAGATAGAGATATTTTTCCACAGTATAAAGTATCCCTTATATGATGAACCGGACAACCATTTTCTCGTGATGCTATCCCAGATAGACAAACATTTTAAAAACTATAGATTCAATCCAATCGAAGTACAGATTTCGAAGATTTTCAAAAAAAAATATTTAATGTACAGATTTGGCTCAGTTAGAATTTTATTATATGTACAGATATATTTTTCATTGTATTTAAAAATAGTTAAATTTCTATAAATACTTAGTCTCGTCTCTATCGTCTCTACAATACGTGACATTGGCAGAATGTTTTTGCACCTGTTAACACAATAGCAAGCTACCACAGATAAGCAATAATAATATTGGGTACATCAAGATGTCTAATAGACACCTATTAATAAATTACAAAATAACAAAATATTTATATATTAGACTATTTATATACTAGATTATTTAAAGTAAATTTATGATCAAAGGACGACGAATAATTGCTTTTTAATCAATTGATGAACGTTGTTGCTATGAAACTTAGCAACCCTTTTCGATCCGTATTGGTGACGCTGATAATCCTGAAAGTCATTTGTATCGAACTAGACCTTTTCACATTTATATTTTTCTGGGATTTTTTGCCAAGAGTCTCAAGAGTTATCCATAATATCTTAATAGATACAGTGAGTTTTTTTCCAATTGAGAAATTTATGTACGTTAAATTGTGGTACATTAATTAGTAATTACATATATTGTACGTAAAGTGTAGTAAGTAAGCTCTCGATTTAGGTATCTTTGGAGAATATAGTATGCAGTCTCTACTCTCTGTAAGAGTCCAACACGATCGATATATTCTATATAAATAAAAATGAATGTTGGTAAGCGCATAACTCAAGAATGGTTGGACCAATTCGGCTAATTTATTTTTTTGTATGTTCCTTAATGTCCACGGAAGGTTTTAATAATAAAAATTACCGAAAAAAAAATATTTAAATTATATGGCTAACGTACCTAGCGACGAACCCGAGCTTTTACTTAAACTTTTAATTAATAGTCAAATAGATAAGATTGAACCAGTGCATTTATGTACAAATTAATTAAAAATATATGTATATCCAATTAAAAGTCGACCTAATTATTCTAATCTTGAGTGGATAAATCAATTCATTAATACATGAAATACTTCCTCCGTTTTAAAAATCAGTCAATATATTTCAATAAACCAATGTAACCGATTTTTCAGTATAATATTTTCTATTTTCAACCGACTTCTTTATAAAGGAGGAGGTTCTCAATTCATAGGAATCTTTTTTCTTTTTTTTATGTTACTATGTATGTTTCACCGATTACTTGATGGCGCCTAAACCGATTTGGAAAATTCTTTTTTTGTTTCAAATATATACTTCCCAGGTGGTCGGTCCCATTATAGAAATTGGTCGGCGGTTTTTAAAAAATCAACAATAAATTATTTTTAAATAAACGACTTAAGTGAATATGTTATTAAAAACTTTCTTCCTACAAATTACCTGCTTATTACGTCTATACTAAAAATGAAAAAAAAAATAAAAAAAAAATAAGAACCGACTTCCAGGCACTAAAAAGTAAAAAATAACTAAACTAAATCATTTAGAATAGATAGGTAGGTACCTAATTAGATATACAGTTTGAAGTCGGTGCCAACCAATACAAATTAGAGAACACCGCACACTTTTTAGTGCCTGGCAGTCGGTTTCTATTTTTTTTAAATATATTAGCAACTTACCCTCGCTTTGCTTGGATGCGTCCTCAAATATATATTATATTACACCTAGGCCTTTTGTATTTTAAATATTACACAGTGACAGTTCTTGGCTTTATTAAGCGTATGTATTACTGCAGGTCATAATCTATGTACATAATATGTACATTTTATCCAAATCCGTCCATCCGTTTCCGCGAGGTGTTAGGTTAGGTACAAATACGCATACAAGCTTTGACATTATTTATAACAGACTAGTGACTCACCCTCGCTCCGCTCGGTTTCGTCCCTAATTACATTTTAATTTTTAAGGCTTAGTATAGATTTCTCAGAGATGATATATTTTTCCACAGTAAAAAGTATCCTATATGTTGACCCGGATAACCAGCTATCTTCGTACCAAATTTCATCAAAATCTGTCCTGTGGTTTTCACGCGATGCGGTCACAGAGAGACAGACATACAGTTAAAAATTCTAAAAACTATAGATTCGGCCTCTGTATCGATAATAATGACTATTTCAAAAAGATTTTCTAAAAAATATTTAATAGGTATACAGATTCGACTCAGTTAGAATTTTATTATATGTATAAATAATAGGGATGAATGAGTATTATTTACTTAATACAAAGTGCCACATAAACTAAATCTAACTAAAGACTAACGTAACAGAGTTTCATCGTAACGTAAACTTTGCGCCACATGAGTGACAAGTGCAATAATCGACTGCAGACAGACACTAATGGAGTTGTTCAAAACTGTAATCCTTGTACAAATTGCTGGGTTAAACGTTATATTGTGGGCATCGAATGCAGTAGACTACACATTGCAACTGGTTTTGTCTTATAATTTGATTTATTGAGTATGAACTTACTGAGAATATTAACCTAAGAAAAGGCATTGTAGAAGTTACAAATATATATTATATTTAGCGATCGAAACATGTAAGAATAAGAACTTAAATAAGAATGGACATTAAGGAAAGTTTATTAAGAGATCAAATAACATTTATCAATATATATACAATTCGAGTATCTGTCACTTGCTCAAGTGTATGTTATTTTGTGTACATATTTTATATATTATCTTTGCGTAAATTAAGTTCTGATTATATAAAAAATAATAACGTATTGGCTGAAAAACTATCAACTGTCAAGTGATATCTTTCAGAAGTGACGCAAGTACACGATATGCTTGCAACAGACACATCACTACACGACACGCGACAGACGCGTCTAATAATATAAAGAGACACTAACCACGCGCTACGCGAGTATTAATTTGTACCATACTATATTTCTATATATAAAATCATTTAGAGCCCCTCTGGATAAAAACGTTAGAAAGATAATTATAACTAGCAGAATCTGGATGGAATAATAATATGTATAATTTTTAAAATAATATTTAGTAAATGATAAATCTATACATATAATAAAACTGTAGAGGTCGAATGTCTGTACATAGAAAAAAAAATGCTAAAAACCGAGTCGGGGGGATGTAAGAAGAGAAATAGAACAAATCCAGTTTTTTTTTGTTTCTCTGTCTGTTTATCTGTTTGTACGGGCTAAATCTCCAAAACTGTAGGACCGATTTAAATGAAATTTTGCATGGTGGTAACTTATATCCCCGGTCAACATTTTAAATACTTTTCATCCCGGAAAATTAAAAAGTTCACGTGGGATAGTTAAAAATCTATAATAACTTATACAGCTTAGTACACAAAAACTACTGATTGGATTTTAATAAAACTTTACAATAATGCAGTTCATATATCAGAATAACAAATAGGCTACGTTTTAACCCGGAAAAATGTACGGTTCCCGTGGGATAGATTTGTTTTTATTTGTCTAGAACCGGAGGGAAGCGAATGTGAGCCGCTAGTTTTGAATATTTGATTTTCTCTCTTATACGAACAGGTAACACGTTATTTGCAGTAGGCATATTACACACATAATTTTTGCAGTGCATTTTGTTTTATTAAACTAAAGCACACGTCTAGTAAAATATGAAAATAATATATTTCAACTAAAATATTTATAGATACACATTATACATACACATACAAGATTGTTTTTAATTACATAATTATTATGTAATTAAAAACAACAATTATATCGCTTTCTCTCTGATTTAGAGATATCTGTATAGCTTAATACTCGTATAACAAGTTTTGCATAAAAACGAATGTATTCAAAATATAAAATTGAAAGAAAAAACATATTAAATTAACGTTGCATTCCAAAAACAATATACCCAATCAAGAAATATTAACCTCACCCCTGAAATTTGCGACCTCCAGCTTAGCAAAAATTTCCAATAGTCTGGATAGGACTATAATAATATTACTACGAGCTCCTTAGTATTTGTAGGTCACCATCAGTTTTACATCGCAGGGCGTTGACAAGCGTCTAAGTGGGTCGGATATATCACATATGATAAAGATGTGTTATTCTTATTAAATGAGGTGAAATCTTCAATCTATTTATCTATATGGGTTCTATATTTTATATTTTAATATAATATATAGTCCAAAAACCATCATTTCGGGTGTTGTTTAAACTTTATTTTTATAAATAACCAGAAATATATTGAAATATTTACAGCATCCAAATTGTAAAATGTATATTGTAGAACTTAATTGTTGAGGGGTTTAACAGATATCAGTAGCGCTTTTTAGTAAGAACTTATTTATTAAGTACGTACGTGACTTCGACAGCTGAATCCGCGAAAATAGTAATTCATTAAACGCACATTTTGTTGAAATATGTTGTACTAGCGACTCACCCTCGTTTCGCTCGGGTTCGTCCCTAAGTTGATTCCCCATACAAATTTTCATATTCATTTTCACCCCCTTAAGGGATGATTTCCGGGATAAAAAGTATCCTATATCCTTTCCAGGGTCTCAAATTATCTTCTTACCAAATTTCACCTAAATCAGTTCAGTAGATGCACAGATTACCTACCCCTTACAACCTCCCAAACTCATAAACACACAAACTCACAAACTCTCAAACTTTACCTATTTATAATATTAGTATAGATGAAGCACAAATTACATCTAAACGTCGGTTCTTGGGTGGCGGTCCTCGACTACCCTATTTGATGAAGTGATCGATATCAAGATTATCATTAGGTACTACTAAATAAATAATTTCAAAATAATTAAGTAATAATTTATTTTTTTAATTTGCACACTACTTTCTTTATATTTAAATCTTGTTATATATTCAAACAAGCAACTCACCCTCGCTCCGCTCGGGTTCGTCCCTAGTTACATTTTAACGTTTAGCTCAGAGGTATTTTCCCGCAATAAAAAGTATCCTATATGTTAACCCGCATAACCAGCTATCATCATTCCAAATTTCATCAAAATCTGTCCAGTGGTTTTCCCGTGATGCGGTAACAGACAGACAAAAATTCTAAAAACTCTAAATTTGGCTTTTATATCGATAATAAAGTCTATTTCAATAAGATTTTCTAAAAAAATATTTATTGTACAGATTCGGCTTGGTTACAATTTTATTATATGTATAGATAAAAATTTAAAATATGTATTTTAAGTTTATGAATCTTCTTTAATGAGGCGGAAGTTGAAAAGACTGAAATTGTTACAGTATAATAGTTGTGGTACGTTTTTCTTTTGTTCGCATGAAATGACCCAACAATGTAAACGACAAAACAAATTGACTTCAAATTATAGAGTTGAGCAAAGTACTAAAAGTGGCTCTAATTTTCGATTCGCAGCCAGTTTAGTTTATTGACAGATTTATTGTTATTGTTCTGCTAGACTTTGCAACTCTAACAAATTAATAACTTTGTTTTCAGAAGGGAAAGGAGCTATAAAGTAGCGCCTCTTGACAGTTTACGCTGAATAATTTATTTTGAAATGTATTTTTGTCAGTATGTTGGTGAAACGCAAGAAACTGTGTTTGCAACTTGATATTTAAATATAGACACCAATAAATGTACCAGATAGAAATTAATTCCTTTATAAAATGTGTTGCAAAATTTTGTTATTTTATTGAAGCGGTTAATATGATAGATTAGATAATAAGAAAGCAATAGTATAAGTTAATATTCATTAAATAAACCAATTCTAGGTTTTTAGAACTTGCATTTCTGAAAAATCAATAAACACAACTTTGGTAAAAACCAAGGTGATTTTCGATTAGAGCACATACTCTTCGACATCGTCAATTGTTTACTACTAAACTGTTACAGACTCGTATCCCTTATGAAGCTGTAAACACCCGCGATGTTATTAGTTACATGAAGGTTTTATGACCTTCGAGAATGCTATGAAAGTTATTTTATTTCATCATAACGCTATAAAATACTGTACCAACATGTATGTAAGTATTTTTATTTAATAAATCTGTAAAATTGAAACAAATATCGTACTTATTCAGCTTTACGAAGATAAAACGATTGAAGAAGAAATTAAGTTGCCGAATTCCTAAATAACTATGAAATGAAATATGATTATATTTCAAATAGACAAACGCTCTGAATTATTATATAACTACTAGCAGCTCACCCTCGCTTCGCTCGGTTTCGCCTCTAGGAAAACAAAAACAAATCTATTCCACCGGAATCGTACATTTTTCCAGGATAGGAAATAGCCTATGTGCTATTCCAGACTATAATCTAACTCTGTGCCAAATTTCATCCAGATCCGTTCAGTCATTCTGGCGTGATTGAGTAATAAACTTTCAAACATCCATCTAAACTTTCACACTTGTAATATTAGTAAGATTAAAAAATATTTCGTATGTTAAAAAATTATCTGAATAATTTTATTTATAGCATAGAATCTGGACTTAAAAAAGATACATATCTTTGTATTCCCTGATATTTATCCTATAGGTACAATTAGTTTTTCATGATGTAGATAAAAAATGGTCATACTTATACCACTCGTACTTATATATTTTTTTCAGTAGTGGCTTAAGATTGGGTCACTCATGTTTAAAACAATAATTCCTATGTGATAGGTATGGCTCATATTGAGTAGGTATGTCCGTGTTCACCTTAAATTATTATATTATGAGATTACATCAACTGTACTGTACTTTCTGTTGTTTTTGGAAAAATGTATAAAAAATAATCTCATCATTACGTCAGATAAAAAAACCTTTGAATATTTATAACTAATTCATGGCTTAAATAAAAATTATATCAATTTCTCTAACGTTATTTATAAGTATTAATTCAATCAAAACATTTGCTTTGTTCCCTGTAAACATGTAGGCAGGCGAGTTGCACAGTGTTTTTGCGATGTATTCAAGGATATTCGGTAAAAGATGTCGATGTGTCGGTTGGCCGCACGCCAAAGTGAATGACACTCATGTGAGATTCATTCAGAAAATTAGATTATCGGTAAAAAAATAGGGAATTACATATTCCATAGGTATATTTTAGTTATTCGTTTTAATTAAACCGAGGGTCCCGTGTTCGATTTCGACGTGAGTAGTAGTCTATTCGTCTATCGGTAAATAAGTTCATCCTGAATGTACTATGTAATATAATGTACCCGAATGACTACATTGATACTTATTTTTGACTGTGGTTTACCTAATAACAATTGTATGAGCCAAGAGGTTTTAGTTTAAAATAAATAAACTTCCAAATTAAAAAACCGGTCAAATGTCTGCTCCCGTTTTTCTAGTGTTAAGTAGGTTTTTATGACTTAGTACAAGAACGCGACTTATTTTAAAAATTTAACCGGAAAACTATTTTAACTACTAAACTAAATACACCTCTAAAGTAGGTATGAGACAGTAAAAGTCAATATTATACTCGTCACACCTATTAGTCATAATAAGCTTGCATTTTTAGGCTAAATACACATTTAGTTTGCGCTAATTGAGAAATCTACATTTTATGTCAATGACTAATTATTTGAAGTGAGCTTTATTCCGAGCTATTTCAATTCTAAGTAGACAAAACAGTAGAAAAGCGGGACGTGACATAATTTTGTTTGCATACGTATTGGACTACTATTATTATTGTGAAATTTTGTGTTTGTTTGTTTGTTTGTTACTCTTTCACGGTGAAACGGCTGGAGGGTTTTTAATGAAATTTAGTATACAGATAGACCATGGCCTGGAGTAACACAGGCTACTGTTAGGCACTTAGAGACAAAGCAACGATAAGTGACTAGTTTGTTATATTATAATACAGATCTATATAGATGTTACGAAAAGAATCGAACTTTAAAATTTGACTTTGTATATACCTGAAATAATCATTTTATAAAATATTCAAATAGTAAATCACGACAATCTAAACGGCACTAAACTCATATATTTAGAAAAAAGTTATTATTAATACTTTACTGGTTTTATATCGAGTCGTAACGCGATGAAATAAACATAAAATGCTATATAAAGAACATAAAATTTTATAATTTATACAAAACGTTATTTGTAGAGCGAGTAATTAAGCAGCGTGCATTTCTCATTAGATCTGTCTGCGAATTTTAATATTTTGCATCCTTCCAGAGTTCAATGAAATATGTCTAAATATAGCCGGCTATTATTCATATTTCGGTAACGTTTTATACTCAATATTCATGCTTAGTTATATTTATTATAGATTTTAAATAATAAATAATATTTCATTTTAAAATTACATTAAGGTTTTTGCTATTTGTACATTTGTTTCTAAAACACAACACTATTTACACTACCACTTAAATTATTATATTATGAATTAAATATCTGAATATCGATTATTATAATAGAATAATCACATCACTACACAATTGTTTAATTATTTTTTTTTTGAATTTCGAATTTTATTTCGGGTGATTAATTTCGAATGCGTCAGTCCGCGCGGGCCGACGCATCGCGACGCTCGCGTCGACTGGGCGCCATTTCAGACGTCTGCCAAAGAATCCATGGCTGAAAAGTTATATTTATGTAGACTAGTGACCGCCTACAGCTTCGTCCTTTACTTATGCCTAATTTTCTGGAGTCATTTTTTTTTTAATATTAGGGTTGATCCTCATCGTGTAAAACACAAAATACCAACGTTTAAATTAATTAAATAAACTTATATATACTAATCATTTCATTTATATTTACTAAATCATAAAATAAAAATGAGATTTATAAATTACTATTAAATCTATATTTTTTAGTAAAAAGAAATTATTTTTATTATTTAAATATGCCTTTTGACATTCATGCCTATTATAAATCTCATGAATAAACTACCCCCAAAAATATGAATTACCTCTATTTTAAGATGTGTATAAATTCCATCTACATAAATTGACTTCGCAAAGTCAAGTTATTAAAGCTATGAATAAATATCGTTCGTGCTCCAGCATAGTTCTGGATGTGATTTACACGGTCAATTACAGTTAACCTGATTCTATTTTTGATTTTAACCTATCGTAATTTCAATTATACCGCCCGATTACAATACATTCTTCATAAAAAAATATGCGGTCACGCGACGCCCGGCAGATGTAAAACATCTACATATGTTAATATTAGTATTCATAATTAATAAAAACCTAAAACGAAATATGGAGTAAAATTGAAAAAAAAAAAATAGAGTTTTGTTAATAAAATTAATTTATTTTTCTTATTATTTTAATTATTAGTAATCTATACATATAATAAAATTGTAACCAAGCCGAATCTGTACATTAAATATTTTTTGGAAAATCTTATTGAAATAGACTTTATTATCGATACAGAAGGCGAATCTATAGATTTTAGAATTTTTGTCTGTCTGTCTGTCTCTCTGTTACCGCATCACGGAAATATTTGGTATGATGATAGCTGGTTACATAATATATTATATGTATATATTCATAAAAAGAATAGAAACTATGTAAGTATTTTTATAGATACTGTTTTACAATGGAGCGTGTATAGTATACGCGCGCGCACACACAAGGGAGTAGAGAGCAGTGGTGTAGAAAGGACATGATAGCATGACAGCGTCACGCCATCGTTTGCTGTCACACCACGAGTCGGTTTTACTGCCAAGGCGCGCCAATAGATGTTTCACATCAAAAAAGAAAAATACACAAGACAAGACACAAAATCTGTAAAATTAAATATAATCAATGAAAATATTTATATGTGATGATAAACAATAACTTATAATTAATATGTTATGGTTTACCATTTATGGTAAAAAAATACAGAATTGATGATTTTTTACCTATTCCATGTAAAAAAAATATATTGTAAAACGTTTAACTCAAGGGACCTCTCTATTTTATTTTTTAAGAACAACTGCATAAATAAAATTAGAAGCTTAGTACAGTCTGCTTAAGAAAAAGTGTAATTGTTCCATAATATAAGATCCAGCAAATCTCACAAAAATAGAAAGAAACGTATTAAAACCGTTTAAGAAGAACATAGATGCGACAGACAGATAACGGTGTTAAACATTGGGGTGGATTTTTTTGTTTATTTTTCTGTCGGAAATTAAAAACTACCCTAAGCTTGTCTTTCTTGTTCAAGCTATGAAGGTATAATACATTTTCATCTCGACTTGCATACTTTTAGTGAATGTTTTTTTTTTTTGGTAAAGCAAAAACTACAGTTCGCTGCTAGTCATTATCATGCCTTTAGCAGAGAACTCGAGTTTGGTCCCTTTTTTTCTATTTTCTTACTTTGTAAGGAAATGACAGTGTAACTATAATACATAGATAGAAAGCAATGAAGCACCTAAATACAAGCTATTTCTTAAAGTATTTTACCAAACATCGCAAACAATATCGTAGGTTTAGAGTAGGGATAAACAAATACCATTTCTATTATAATATTATGTACATCAATTTATTATCGACCATCATCATATAATTCTTTATGTCATATTTAACTGAACATCACCTTTATATATATTTTTTTTAGAACGGCGAAACAAGCCACATAACAACCTCCAAACAAAATATTGTCGCTTTGAACTCTGAGTATTTTGCCACATAGGCAATGAAAAACGTAAAATATGCGACTAACTTTGTACATTTTGTTTTATAATTTTAAGGGACTTTATTAAATTCTACATTCATTTTCAATTTTATTATTTTTTAGTTTGATAAGTGTAAGGAGGTTAATTCGTTTATTTCGAAATCAGAGAAAGATTTTTTAATTTTGTTCATACTTAGTTACAACAGTCTTTATACGTTAACAGGAGCTGGTTGGTAAATCCATTATTAAGCTTGCCGCATACTGCAGTCTAATATAAGTATGAATTGGGATTCGCAGTTCATAAAAAGCTTTATTTCTTTGAAAGGTTACTGCAGGCGTCTACAAATAGTAATATTCATGGCACTTTAGTTCTTATTACCTACATAATAAAGTATTACAGTATGTATATATATATAATTCCAAAGATTTTCCAGACTTCAATTTAGTTTGACTTTCACACTAGTAGCATTACAATTTCTAGGTTATATGACCTGGTTCCACGTAGGTCACCTACATGTAGACTTTGACAACGCAAAAATAAAAAATAAAAATATTAATATGTAGCGTAACACTTTCATTTATATGAATTTTAACGTAGCTTTAAACATTAAGCTGTGCGAATACCTATACGCTCTATATAAAAGGGATAAAAAGAGGATAAATGTATTTTTAGATTGCAGTAAAAAAATCACTAAGTAAATTAAATTTTGTACTACTTAACCTGAACGTTAATTTGAGATCATAGAGCTCGAAATACACTCACTTTTACAACAAGTTCAAGTTCTTTTTTAGGATTCTGTAAAAATGCCTTATGAGATATTTCTTTAGAATAGACAATAACATCGTCAAAGGTCGTTAAAGTATAAAAAATAAAAAATCATATACCTACGTGCGGCGTGGAAAACAGTTTGAAGTGTATATAAACGTATGGGGGTATCTTTGGATAAGTCTTTAAAAATGAGATAGATGCTGCGTCTTTTATTTAATAGTTGTTTAGGTATGCGCTTCTTATTCTAAAGCCTAAATATTTTGCGTCCATTACAAACCAATACCTACTTTTAAAATATGGAGTGGAATTACAAAAAAAGTCAGGTAATTATAAAAGATAAGTTAAATAATTAATTTATGAGATGGGATATTTTCACTTATACTTTTTTAATTGCAAAATGAACTTCCAAAATCCACAGCATACACTCGTATTTTTGTGAAATGCTAGAAAACAAATTTCCTTTTTATTTAAATGAATACTGTGATACAAAAAATAATTCATAAACGTTTTATTTCTCTTTAACCCTAATGAAATACGTAAGTTATAACAACCCTTGATGTGCGAATGCTACTCGCACTTACCCGATTTTAACCCATCGTTCATCCCTCATTATTTCTACATGCTTTTTAAGCCAGATTGAATATGCCATGTGATACTTAAATATTAAACAAATACCCGGAATGCATGCACTTAACGTGGCTTACCCTTCCTGGTTTAACGGAAGTGTCGCGGTTACATTTAATATCCTGCTATAAATTTAAATGAAAAAGCTATACATTTACATCATCTATTACCAACATTAGTATTAAAATTTATAAAAAATCTGTTATAAATATTTTTTTGTTATTACTAACATAGGGATGTTAATAAAGTACGTAAGGCATTCTATCGTGGATCATCCAAAACAGCTTGTAGTAGTCTAAAAAACGTAAAGTATCTTTTGAAAGTTTATTACTTGAAAAAGTAATGTCTTCTTCGTACCTTCCCATAGATTTATCTGTTCGACTATAGACTGTTTCATTCAATGTTCAAAGGACACTGCGCTATGGGACCACAAAGATATTAATTGGACACTTTATTAGTGAAGTCATCGGTACTGGGTTGCAATCAAATTAAAGTCTACTCAAAGACTGCTATAGAATGAACTTTATGTAAACTTTTATTTGCAAATCATTTTTTGAAATTATGTTTTAAAATAGGAGAAGCAATATGTACCTGTTAGATTTAATTTCTCAATTTTCGTAAAAACAATTCTCATCAGTTTAATTTCAAAATTTATTTCTCTGTAGACACATTATACTTTTAGACTGAAACTTAAAAGGAGGACGTGCTCAATTCGTCTATATTTTTTGTGGATATAATATTATTATTACTTCTAATGGTTTACGGTTCATAATGAAGATAAACATTAGACTTACGTCATTCTCCAATGAAAGTCCTGTTAAAATCATTAGTAGTAGCTGTTGTTCTTTTATACTTTATCCCGAGGGAACTTTTTTATATAGAAAGTAGTCTAAAACACTTCCGTCTGAAACTTCTATTTTCAGAACATTGATAAATTCTTTTTGGTGATATTTGGAGCAAAAAGACAGATAAACAAAACTTTTAGTTGCTTAAGCATTCAAATTGGAGGATAAAAAGTAGCCTATGTGTTATTCTGATGTATGAGCTATATTATTGTAGTTTCATTAAAATCCATTTAGTAGTTTTTGCGTGAAAGAGTAGCTAACATCCATACATCTATACATCCAGACATCCTCACAAATTTTCGCATTTATAATATTAATATGGATATTATACCTTGTATAGCATAGCTATAATAAACTTACCAACAAATATTCTAATATTAATCGTAGTGTACATTTCTAGTTGCAATAAACGTGTAAGTTGAAGAAAGAGCAAAGTCATATAACGTAACGAGTTATAGATATAACTTTGTATATTACCTTACGACAAACTGCAATCTAATGATATAAAGTTATACGATTATGACCTCTCCTACAATGTTTCAAGATACATAAGAGCATGCAGATCAAAGCTTCACTGTTATCTGATTACATTTTGTTTTATCAACAAGCGCACGTGCGGCTGCACTGATGCCAGATTTACTTTAAGCGCTTTTAAAACGCTGTACCATTTATTTTTAATATGCAACAGTGATCCTTGGCTAATTTTAGTGCGTTTATTTTAACTATCTAGAAATTATAAAATAAATTATAATAAAACTAGCGACTCACTTCGTCCCTAGGTTGCTTCCCAATACAAACTTTCATCCCCATTTTCACCCCCTTAGGGATGATTTCCGGGATAAAACCTATTCGGTACAAACAAACAAACAAAAAAACTTTCCTCTTTATTATATTAGTATAGATGTATCGATTGTTCGAGCAAAATATTCTCATAATTGTGATTTAAAAATACAACTTAAACAGGTAAAGTATTTAATTTAAATATATTTCACTATTTTAAGTGTCAAAAACGATATTGAATAAATATGTTTAATAAGATTTATTTAATCAGCTTCAAGCGCTAGAGGTGTACAAAGTACAGCTGTACCGCACTGCAGGGTTACTTTCATAACGTCGTCGTAACTATACGCCACATAGTATAAAGGAGTCTGCCCACTACACCGTCTCATACCATGACCGTGCTATGAACGTATCAGGCACGGAAACGAGCATGGCACGGACTACTATGCCCACTACAACGTATCAACAACGTATCATACCCGTACATAACGGTTTTAGTGTTGTGTATGCTCACCATTGCGCCGCCTACGCGCACCGGTCCCGTAACGTCGCTTGCCAGGCACGCAGCGTACCGTCACCGGTAAAATATTCTCGATGACAATTGTTAACGTTCCGTGCACGGCACGCGACGGTGCCGGTCGGTGACGGAACGGTCTAGTGGACAGAGTCTCATACATTTCAATACAAAGAATATTTTTTTGCCTGACACGCTCCTAGCACGGTCATGGTATGAGACGGGGTAGTGGGCAGACTCCTTAAGTAGTGTAGTAATACGACGCGTATAGTGTATACCTTTTACGAGCTTTACTTGCACAATAGCAATTGATTGATTAGTTTTGAATTTTAAAAGGGCTGTGCCATGAAATGAATAAGGTATTATAAGTACATGAGAAAATACCAGAATTTACTCATGTGGCATAAGTAGTTGTTCATGTTGTATACTAGTGCGAAAGATTTGAATGGTATACTTGAGTGAAAGAACTCAAAAAGACCTGTTAAAAAAGTCGAAGTATCGTCCAATAATATGTACTACATTTTTTTTGCGAAATTTAAATACTTATAATATGTATTGCAGTTTTTGCCTGCGAGTTCGCCCAGGGTTGTAGCTTGATGTTAAATGGCCTCAAGCCTATTATTTTTATAAATAATTAATATATATATATATATATATATATATATATATATATATATATATATATATAGCTGCACACTTCATGGTCGTGCCCCCAGACTATCGTATATCAGGGGTCCGATACAGATATTGTACACGCGTTCTGAGGCAGTTCAAATAATTGGTATATACCTCAGGTATAGAAACAGGAGTCCGATATAAATTATAATTCACTCTTCAGTATAATTTCACTCAAATAACCGAATATAATTCGACCCTTTTAAATTTTCTTCAAGGCAATGATGGAATATCCGTCATCTATATGTATGTATTTGCATCATTGTTAAAAAAATCAATTTTTTTACTAGAAATTGGATTCAGTTTTCAATGTAATAAATACTTCTATGTACTTACTTAGTATTTTCAATCTTGATACATTGTAGGTACTATTTTGTGTACATAAAATTAATCATTTATAGAGAAAAGCAATTAAATGCTTCATGTGAGTTTTAAGAGCAAATGGCAAAGTTTTAATTGCAATTTAAGTCGGGAATTAGTTCAGCCACAGCCTTTCCCTATGGAACGTAGTCAGCTTTATGTCGTAAACAATCAAATAAACTACTGATACAAGAATAAAGCTAATTTTATTTTTATATACTTTTATTTGTACATTATTCAATTTATTTATTTGCTTTGATCAATAAATAAGTTTTTATACGAGACGCGAAAAATGTTTGACGAATTTTTACGTGTCTTTTAATTAATCATAAGGCTATATTAAAAGATTAATTAATTAATTAATTACATTATTGTTTTATATTATATCATAGCAATAAAGTATAAACTAGCAGTGTCTTGTGACTTTTTCTGCAATGATAGAAAATATTTTTCATGACGTTTGTCAATTTTATTTGATTCAATTAGCAAAAAGGGTTGGCAAATTAAAAAAAAAAAACAAAAAAAAAACAAACAAGCAAGCAAACAAATGATCAAAGAAACAAACAAACAAACAGTTACCTATATACTTTACTCAGATTTTCAGGTCCCCAATTTTGGCTGCACTTCATCTATCAGTGACTCCATAAGTCACGTAGCCATTTAAATTTTTTAATTTTATTTAAATGTTTTAAACCTGTTTTTTGTACAGTATAGTGATTTGAAAGGATCATCTGTCATCTTGATTAAGTTCTCTTTACACTTCTGACTCAATGATTGTACGTTTATTTTCCTTTTGAACGTTGAGTTCATTGTGTTACTTTGAGCTAAGTTTAGACGTGTTCCTTTTCTTAGAAATGAGAAGGTACTAAATATAGGTAAAAGCTTTAAACGAAGACATACATATATGCAAAATGTAAGAAATAAACTTACGTTATTAACTTTTGCAAAGTATAAGTCATAAAGGATTATTTATAAATTACTAGCGACTCACCCTCGCTTCGCTCGGGTTCGTCCCTAGCTTGCATTAAATCACGATTGATCAGTTTTCGACCGGAGAGGAAAAATGATTAAATTACTAAAATGGCTATTAAAAAAAATAAGGGTCGATCGTAGAAGGGTGAAAATTGAGGATTGTATGTATTTTTGTATGTTGTATCATAAAAAAATAGAAATTAAAAATTTTGTCTAAAAAATAAAAAAAAAAATTTTGTGGTGGACTACCCCTAACATTTAGGGGGATGAAAAATAGATGTTGGCCGATTCTCATAGATACCGGATAAGCACAAAAAATTTCATCAAAATCGGTCAAGCCGTTTCGGAGGAGTATGGCAACGAAAACTGTGACACGAGAATTTTATATATTAGATAATCCTTTACGAGTTAGAGCTTTGCAAAAAAAGCTGCGAGAAAATGATGTCTGAAGAAAACAACGCAGTAGCGTTCTCTATATGATATAATATATCGTACGCGATACGTTTGGCTCAGTTTGTAGCGACCCTACTTGTTGTGCTAACGGTCGCGGGTTCGAGTCCCGCTTGGGGCAATTATTTGTAGGATGAGCACGAATGTTTGTACTCCAGTCGTGGGTGTTTATATTTATAATATATAAGCATTTAAGGTTATATAGGTAGTTATAATATATGTATCAATTATCTGGTATCCGTAACACAAGCCTCGCAGCTTACCATGGAACTGGATGGTGCTGTGTGTTAATATCCGAACAGACCTATTTATTATTATTATTATCGGATAGGTCGATTAATATATAATCAACTTCTCAAAATTTATTTTCTTTTCATTATAAGTGTGTAAGATTATAAAATTTTATAACAGCATAAAGCTTTATATCATTTCCGTTTTTAATGTTTTATATCTACTGTATACTATAGGGTGTGGATACCATAGACCTATACAGATCAGTCAAATGAGATAAATGCCATCGCTTCCTGTCCATACATGAGACAAAACAATACGTATATGACATGACAATACGTGCCCATGACATAATCTCATTCAATACAAGAGTGACCTCGATACATTAATTTATTAAAAGGTTTATATTTAAGCTAGCGGCTCACCCTCTCTTCGCTCCAGTTCGTCCTTAGGTACGTTTTAACAATTAGTATGGAGTAGATAGACTATATAATAATATGCTATCTAATGCAAAAATATTTTTTCAAATCAGATTCGTAGTTCCTGAGATTAGCGCGTTCAAACAAACAAACAAACTCTGCCTCTTTATAATATTAGAATAGATTTTAACATAAATATCTCATTACCCTTTAATAGTGTTAAACAACATCCATTTTTATGAAAATAAAAGTATGTCTATAAATAATTAACATAAAGTAAGTTTATCCAAATTTATCTATACTAATATTGTAAAGAGGTAAAGTTTGTGAGTTTGTGAGGTTGTAGAAGTAAGGGGTAATCTCTGGATCTACTAAATCAATTTCGATAAAATTTGGTAAGAAGTCGAAGTAATTTGAGACCCTGGGAAGGACATAGGATACTTTTTATCCCGGAAATCATCCCTTAAAGGAGCGAAAATGGGGATGGAAGTTTGTGTTGGGAAGCGAAGCGAGGGTGAGTCTATAGGTTTATAAGATAAAAATAAAAAAAATAATGTAATAGTTTCACCAACGTGAACTTAATTGGAGTACATATAAAAGTTACGAGAATCATGTGAATATCTATTTTGTAAGTACATATATGACGCAGGTCAACAATAATGGAAATAATTCTTATTTGTTTTATGGAGACCGATCGTCTAGTGCCTAGGAAATCCTACCTAAAATTTCTTTCATTAAATTGTGTTTTTTCATCCCCCTTCGGAGAGCTACTAGCTTTATACTCTGAATGCAACATCTCATGCATTAAATTAAAGAATTACACTCACCTATTTAAATTTAGATTCATCACCATATTTTCTTTGGCGTTACTGCTATATCCTGAAACAATAATTATACTTTTAAAATTAAATATATTTGACATGTACATACATATATTTGTAGGTTTTATATTACACCTAGAATAATAATATAATCTACACTAATATTATAAAGCTGAAGAGTTTGTTCGTTTGTTTATTTGGTTGAACGCGCTAATCTCAGGAACTACTAATCCAATTTGAAAAATTCTTTTTGCATTAGATAGCCCGTTAACTGAGGAAGGCTATAGGTTATGTATCATCCCGGAAAAGTGTACGGTTCCCGTGGGATAGATTTGTTTTTGTCTAGGGACAAACCCGAAGCGAAGCGAGGGTGAGTCGCTAGTTTTCTATATTTTTTCAAAATCCAATTTTCTCAAGTCTTACATTACACGTAATATTAGGTATTTGAGTTTAATAGCTTTCTAGGCCACGTAAATCTTTTTAAAAGCTACTGCAGTATTTTTGGGGCAACTGCATAATCTAGAGCAGTTTTAATAAAATTTCATTTCAATAAGTCCAAGTGCCATTAAACTATAAAACAAAATTTATAGCAAGAAATTTGTACTAAGAAAAAAGTTTATTTTTTAAATGTGAAAGTAATACTTAAAAAATTTTAATGAAAGTTATCGCTTAAGACATTTACATTTTTAATTAATATTAGCTATCACAAGTTTTTACTTAATTTGCTGGTATCTGATTGAATTAAAAAAAAACATTACTATTTAACTTTGTTACATGGTAAAAATGAGCTCGCAAATCAATAATGGGGTAGTAATTACACTTAATCATTATTAATTATTAAATATAATAAAAATGTAACTAAGCCGAATCTGTACATTAAATATTTTTTGGAAAATCTTATTGAAATAGACATTATTATTGATACAGAGGCCGAATCTATAGTTTTTAGAAATTTTGTCTTGTCTGTCTGTTACCGCATCACAGAAAAACCACTAGAGGGATTTTGATGAAATTTGTTGTGATGATAGCTAGTTATCCGGGTCAACACATAGGACACTTTTTACCGCGGGAAAATATTTCATCTCTGAGCTAAGCGTGAAAACGTAATTATAGTACTAATAACATAATTAAGTATAGTAACTTATTAAATAAGATTACGTTTGTCATCATTATTCAACTTTTCAACTTGCATCGTAATGGTGTGAAAGTTTAATCGGACTGCTAAATTGTAAAAGTGAAAGCTTATATGTGTATGTCTGTTACTCCTTCTTCTCCTATACTACTGAAACGGCTGAACAGATAGATGATGCCCTGGACTAGGTTACGTAATATAGGCTACTGTTAGGCTACCTAAGACAATACTTTAAAAATATAGGAAATTATAAACTATGTTACTAAAATTCTGCATAAATTATTCAAATAAATGCCACGTACTATTCAATTTTAAGTTCGATCCAAAAACTGTCCAGAGATTTATGAGTCATAAATCGTTGGATTATCTTTAATTCATTCACATTACGTGTCGTTGCTTTTAAAAGGCACGACTGCGATCGTAATTGGGGCTTTCGTTGTAAAACCGTATATGGAAGACCAAGACAATATTAAAATTTCTATTTGTTATTCTAAAGCTTTTCTATTCTAATACATTTTGTTCGAGTAAATCAAGAGATTAAAAACTAACTACAATAAGCTTTTTCACATACATTGTAAGGTTTTTAAGCTACTACTTACCTACCTTTAAATAATACCTATTACCTAGGTATAAATAATCTATAATAATAAAATTCTAACTGAGTCGAACATTAAACATTTTTTGGAAAATGTTATTAAATACTCATTATTATCGATACAGAGGCCGAATCTATAGTTTTTAGAATTTTTGTCTGTCTGGGAACGCATCACGAGAAAACCATTGGATAGATTTTGATAAAATTTGGTGTAATCTGGGTATCCGGGTCAACATATAGGATACTTTTTACTACGGAAAAATATCTCATCTCTGAGAAATCTATACTAAATGTTCAAACGTAACTAGTGACGAACCCAAGCGGATCGAGGGTGAGTTTGCTATATATATATATATATATGTACAATTATAGAAATAATTCTGTATATCAAAATTAGGCAGGACATAAAGGTTTTTGATATAGTTGTGTCTGTCGGTGTCATTACATCTGTCAATCTGTAACAACTGGTAGGTGACATTGACTTAACATGTCTTGTAGTCAGATTTTTATAGAATGCTATCTACATATCTGTGTTCAATGCCGTTACTGACGTTTTCTATTATATTCCTCATTCTTTTTCTTCTTCCTTCAAAACAAAACCATGTCACGAAGCTATTAAGAAAGCTCTAAGTTTTGTATCAGATTTCCTAGTACGGCGAATCGTAACGAATCGTTCATAGTCCTCTTACGTGCGCAGCCTACGAACAACGTCGTGCGTGCAGGCGGAAACTCTCAGTGTGACCAATCATCTATTATATAGTTATATTGTTATATATATAATAAAATCAAGTAAGAGGGTATGTCTGTACATATCAAGATCGTGACGCTAGGCTATACTTTTACCTAAGCTGCGAATGACTCGGACTTACTTTTACAATGTCATATCATATCAACTCATATTTATTGCTAGCGACTTACCCTTGTTTCACTCGGAAGTATCCCTAGGTGATTTTTGCATCCTTAATCCTGTGTTATAACAGGCCATAGTCTGTGTACTAAATTTTACCTAAATCGGTCCATCCATTTCAGCGTAATGGCTTAATAAGCATACACACACGTGTACAAACATTCGCATTTAAAATAAATAAATATGTTGGGACATTAACACACAGCATCATCTAGTTCCATGGTAAGCTACGAGGCTTGCGTTATAGATACCAGATAGTTGATACACTACACATATATAACTTTAAGTACATACGTATTACAAATATAAACACCTATGACTAGAGACAAACATTCGTGCTCATCACACAAATGAATGCCCCCAGCGGGACTCGAACCCGCGCCCGCTGGCACAGCAAGTACTGCAAACTGAACCAAACGTGTCGTCAAATTATTAATAATTTATAATACTAGAGTGATTTATCAAACTGTGGCGTAGTATGCCACGTCATCTACTGCCACATACATAATCGTACTTTTGCCCTGAGAGCAGCTGGCCCCGCACGGGGCAAATGTTTGAAACGACCATACAGAAGTCTGTCTATATCAATTTGATTAAGATAATGGATTCACTGAGACTCATTCATTTAGATAAATATAATATAATTTATAGTTGTAATTTTGTGTTAGGTATTTATTTTTGTAGTGAGCGCAATGATATATAATACATATAATGTAAAATATTTATAACTTAAATATTATTTATAATAATAAATAATAAGCCAGCCTTTTCAAGGTCCCACTGCTGGGTTCCTCACAATGACACGCCATAAGCTACTATGTTGACCATACGAGGGTTGGCGGACTTCAGACTTTTTTTAAATAATAATAATGCGCTTTTAGACTTACAATTAATTTTCCTTTGCCGTATTAGCAAATAATAGTAGTAAATAGTAATCATATTGTTAGTAATTCACACGTGAAAACCTAAAGAAATGCGAGACTCGAGTTTGAACCCGCTCCATTTGGCATGTCAAGCACGCACGTGACCAATGAGCTCCCACTGATCTAACAACATCAAAGTAGACTAAATTTATTAATTTAAAGTAAAAGCGATTACGTGATAACAAGCGCAAGATAAGTGGAGGAAGGACAATGAACCTGTTTTGAGATCGAAAAGGAAACTTGAAGTATTACAAGGTTTTTAAGGTAAATTTATATTTTGGTTTAAGTAATAATTTTTATGTCAACGAATAATATTAGTTTCTTATGCTTGAATTATTTTGCAGCAATTCATACGTGTTTATTTTTGTCTTTGCTTAGAGTAATATACTAATCTTTTGTTTCAATTTAAAATGTAGGTAGATATATATTATACACAGTACATAGGTAGTATACATGATTTATACATATGTTGTCGACAAATTTTAACCAATTAAAATATACTGTTAATTATTTTTCAAATTTAAGAACAAAGATAAATGATGTTAGAAATATGATGGCTTAAAAACAATTATTGTGTTCAATTCTCCCATGATATAATTTCAATACAATAGTATGGAGCTACGATGAGTGCGAATTAATAATTCTGTGAGGTTTTAATCCAAAAACAAAAAAAAGCAAGTTTTAAAATTACTGGAATCATAATTATTTTAAAATTTAAGATACATGTCAACGTTTTAATAACATAAAAAATAGGCAGTAGGAGAAATAATAAAAAAAACTATATATTTATTATTTACCAACATAGCGTGGATTGTGAACTCATTTTAACCTAACAATCTGTGTAACCTTATACAGATTGTTAATTTAAAAATTTGTCATTATATAAAGCTGATCAGTAATATTCAAGTCTTCAGTTTTGTAGGGAACTTACCTGAACAAAACGGAATAAAACTGTTATCAGATCGAGAAAAAGAAATAATTAAACTTTTTTTTGTACATACCAATATTAGGCAATTTAAAATAATATCGAAAGTCGAGTATTACTCTAATAATAATCGGGCAAATTGCAATATCTGTAATTGAACTCCCAAGGTTAACTCACAAAAACCGAACGGTTTGCACAATTTAAATAAATCAATTTTGTCGCCCATTGGAGGTAAATATTTTTGCTTCGTTCGAAAATTCTCAACTTTGAGAAATAATCATGACCACATAACAACTCTTTTTACTGTAAATAAAGTAAACTTTAATAATTGCTTTTAAAAAAGCCATTGATATTATTATTTTAATTTTTTTATTAAATATTTTTTTTAAGTTAGTCGCACTAGAATACACTTTCAAATACGTAATGTAATGTAATGTATTCAGCCCTTTTTACGTCCCACTGCTGGGCACGGGCCTCCCTTCAATACAAGGGGAATCAGGCCATAGTCCACCACGTTGGCCAAGTGCGGATTGGCGGACTTCACATGTCCTTCGAAAACTTGCTAGGTTTTCTCAGACATGCAGGTTTCCTCACGATGTTTTCCTTCGCCGTAAGGCAAGTGGTAATCATATTAGAACTGATTCGCACATGAAAATATCAGAGGTGCGTGACTCGGGATTTGAACTCGCTTCACTCGGTTTCCCAAGCGAGCGCGTTACCACTGGACTACCACTGCCCCTCTTTCTTGCCCCTCTTTCAAATATAGGCATAATAAACTATTCATTGACCTTTAACTGCATTGATTTAATATTTCCTGCCTGCAATGAAACAAGCGGAAATAAAAAAAAAACAATCTAAATATATTAATAAATTTAAAATGTATGATTTCACAAACATGTCAGTCGTAGAATAAATAAAAATTGTAGTTTTAAAAAAATAAGAAACACACTTTTGATCTACTATAATGCAGCTGAAAAGGAAGTCACTTTCGGTACTAATCAAAACAAATTAAATGAGGGCTCATTTCGACGCCGTTTTTATAGAAGCGATACATGACCACTAACTTCTGATTTCAACATCATATCTTTTCGTTAGTATCTATTTATTTTTTCCATTGTTCATTGATTACATAGTTCCAAAAAAGCATGCAATATATTGGTCAAGTGCACTGAAGATTCAGTATCATCATTTAACGATGGCTGTGATGACACTACTTATATCATAAACACGAATGTGTACGAGCTGTCGTTAGTGAAATTGGCAATGCCGATAGCTTAATGATTATTACCTTATTAGTTATTCGGGCTCATGGCTATCATGATTTTATAACACCTTTGGAACGTCTAAAACCCTAGTCTATCCCGTGACCACGTTTGCTCCAATGCATTAGAAACGTCGGGAACTGGGTAAAAATCAAAATAAATCGGCGAAAAAATCCAGAAAGGTAATTTTACATATTTAAAATGTCAAATATTCACCTAAATCTAAGAAAGTATTAAGTAAACATGTTTTTATTAGAATAAAAAAAAATGATATTATGTATATGGAAAAACTTTCTTTTGCTTAACAAATTTACATATAAAACTTTATAAGTTATATAACATCGGTATTATTTAAGTTGGCATTACATTGTATGTATAAGTGTAGTGGTAAAGCTGTAGTGACCGTTGAACGCTGTTAGCATACACTTAGCATAACTTTGAAGGTTTATGATTTTTAAGAATGCCACCAGCAAGCTAATGAAATGTCGCATTACACTTACATTGTGTCCATAAATATTATTTTAAAAGAATTAAATAGAAATATAAAATAATAAAATTACAAAATTTCTGGGGTAACATTGAATATTACGTATAATGTTAGACATATTTTGCTCAGCCGAAATCATAGCTGTGAATGCCAATTCAATACTCGATAAAAAAAAATATCGAATAATAATCATAAAATTGCGAGATAGCCCGATTTAATGGATATTTCATGTGAAGATCACTTTGTTACGCGGTGAAAAAACATATAGGTAGGTATCGTTTTTTTGTGTAGAATAAAGATAAAAAAGATAAAAAACTGTTATGTTACGACTTTGATTGGATATTAATAATATTAGTATTATTATTTTTTTACTTGTAAAACCTACCATGCTTCTAATTTCGCCCATATAACAAAGTCAGATTGAACGAGTAAGCAAACACTCGCCAACGTTTTATACCAATCATATCTACTAACTATAGAAATGTATACTATATATATATAAGAAATACACAAAAAATATAATGAGTAGGTAAATATAAAAAATAAAAAGACAAAGCGAATAACTTTAATATATTCAAAAGTAAGCATTAATTAAATTATTTATATGCATTACATCTTTGATTTTTATTTTTTACCCACTTCCTATCATCAAAACATTTTAAAATGTTTTAAACACTACCAACTTATATGACTTTCAAAACAGATCCTACTATAGAGACCGTTGATGTTTGTTTACAAAACGCGGTTTGTTAACTTACAGGAAGGTTCGATAACCTACGCTGTTACATGTACGATTGTATTTAACTATTTGAAGAAATTATTAGGTTTAGTTTTCTAGAAATTACAGTAAAATCATAGTTACTTTAATTTAGTTAACTGCCTCGGTGGTGTAGTAGCTAACATGTTCAGCTCCACATCCGGAGGTCCTGGGTTCGAGTCCCGGGTCGGGCCAAGTTTAGCTATTGAGTCATTCTGTTTAGTAAGCCTCAGTAACATCCCGGAGTTGGCGGTGTTTCACCCCCGTGCCACAGAGAACACGTAAAGCCGTCGGTCCTGCGTCTTACCTTTCACCCAGAGTATGAGAGTGACAGGAATAGAGAGTGCACTTGTGGCTGCGCGCACACTTGTACACTATAGTGCACAGATATTATAATATCTCCTGCGCAGTTAGCTAGTCTCAATGAGATTGGCCGCCGTGGCCGGAATCGGTCAGGAGGAATCATAATGAATAAAAGTAACCTTTAAATTTTTACTGAATTTTCTCTCATATACCACAGAGAATTACAAACAAGCTCTAGTTCATCACATATGTATATCTTGTGTAATATGATATAATTATTTATTATTCTGTAGTTTAGATATAATATTTATAAGTACCAATTATCGTGCTCATTATAAACCGTTAAGTAATTACTTTTAAACTTTTCATTTTCTTTTAACTGAACAGCAAAAATAAAAACTGAAATATAAAATGAACTATAATTAGACAAAAATAAATACCCTACAGAACTAATACTTTCTTATTTAAAACCTTACAGAACTAACAAATAAGCAGCCCAGATGGTCTACTTGGTTCCATATTCTAAATTAAAAAATAACCTAAAGACCCGAGATCGAGTAACATCAGTTGTTCGAGATGATATTTTTAATGAAGAACACAAATGGATAGAATAAATATTCATCTACATATACATAAAATTGAAGAGTCTGTGATTTGATAATAGCGTAATATGGGGTACATTGAGTTCTTATTATGGCTATTTATACGATACTAAAGTTATTGGCTACTTTTATACTCCGTATTACTCTGTATATCCCATCAAAGCATAAAATGTAAGTTCCCAAGCCTCGCACCCTGTAAGGAGGATCATCGTAAAAAGTTGTAATATCCCATGTAGCGCCAAGTCTATGATTGAATATCTAGGAGTAATTTAACAATTTTCCTATAAAATAAATTTCCTAATTAACACCGAATACTTCATAATTATTATATACTAGCGACTCACCCTCGCTTCGCTTCGGGTTCGTTCCTAGATAAAAACAAATCTATCCCACGGGAACCATACATTTTTTCGGGATGATATATAGCCTATAGCCTTTCTCAGTTAACGGGCTATGTAATGCAAAAAGAATTTTTCAAATCGAATTAATAGTTCCTGAGATTAGCGCGTTCAACCAAACAAAAAACAAACTCTTCAACTTTATAATATTATAGTATAGATTTGTTTTTATTAAAAGAAATATAGTATTATATTCTATACACTATATACTGTATCACTATATGTATATACAGCTTATACTGTATATATATTCTCGTGATTTTAGTCTCAGCAAAGCGACAGCGGGTTGTATTACTATTGTACTGTTACTTTGATGTAAGTAGGTATATAAAATATTCTTTCTGTCGACCATGCGATGAAGATAATTGCATATTTTCCATAGTAATATGATATATTGCATCTGGTAATGAAATAATCGCAATTAAATATTTATTACTGTATTCATATTATACCCAGTATTAGTAATCATACCCAGCTTCGCACGGGCATTTTTAGTGTTTGTTTGTTTATTTCTTTGTTTGAACGCGCTAATCTCAGGAACTACTAATCCTGATTTGAAAAATTCTTTTTACACTAGCGACTCACCCTCGCTTCGCTTCGGGTTCGTCCCTATGCAAAAACAAATCTATCCCATGGGAACCGTACATTTTTCCGGGTTGATATATAGCCTATAGCCTTCCTCAGTTAACGGGCATTTAATATAAAAAGAATTTTTCAAATCGGATTAGTAGTTCCTGAGATTAGCGCGTTCAATCAATCAAACAAACAAACCCTTCAGCTTTATAATATTAAGTATGGATTAGATAGCCCGTTTATTGAGGATGGCTATAAGGCTATATATCATCATGCTACTACCCAAGGGAGCGATCTATCTATTCCATACTAACCGTTTAAACGTATCGTAATCGTATCAATAAAACTAAGAATAAAACAGAAATCTTATTGAATGATTAAATTTAACGGAGGTTTGCGAGAAAACTACAACTTTAAATCTTTTACTATTGTCGCTATTATTAGTGTTAGTTATACGCTGCAGTTGCTATATGTACATATATGTAGATTAACAAAATGAATAATAAAATGAGTATTATAAGTACTATTATATAATACTTTATTCAATTTATAGAAATATTTGACTTTTTAGTTTTTTAAATATTTTTTTTTGCTATACAGCATTCAAACCATCAAGAACCAAGAATTTATATATGTATAAATAGACAAAGACTAAACAGTTCCAGTACCTTTATCTTCTCAGTTTGTCAAAAGATTTTCTTTTTTTTTTGTTTGTTAGGTATTGAAGAGCTTTTGTGATATCAATAAAAAAAATTGGAAATATTGTTTTATAGATAAATAAAAATTCATATATGTTTTCCTTTTTTCAATAATGATTACGGTCTAATTTCGACCACGAAACGAACACTAGTAAAAATAAAAACCGCAAAAAAAATAGTTTTTTTTTTAAATAATATTAGATAGTTTATTCTTATTAATGCTGTATTAATTTTAATGTAAAAATCTATGCTCTCCCCTGTTACTCACAATGTCCTGTGGGCGTTCAACTGATAACAAATTAATGATAATTCCCCAGTTCCTTTATTAGTCTTACTCAAAGTGATCAAGCAAGCAAACGTGAATAGCATTCAGTTAAAATGAAATTAGCACTTGTATTTTATTTGTATACTGTTATCTTAAGCGCTAACGGTGGTCTTGTCAAAAATTTGTTCAATGAAGTGCACAAACTGAAACATAGTATTGTCAAAAACGTAGTAGGTACAATAGCAAATGAAACAAAATTTGTTGTTCGTGAATTTGGTGATTTATTGCATATTGGGAAAAACAAAAAAGCCACTGCGAGTACTCCATTGAATCAAGACACTCGTACAACTTCTGATGATAAATTAATTTCGGATGTTGTGTTAATCAACAATAAAGATATCAATAGTATCGAAGAAGTTAAAACTGGTAGTACGTCAAAAAAATCAACATTGCCATACTTAAATATTTCGAAGGAAAATGAAGACGCCTCTAATGATTATAATTATGGCGAAGGCGTTATATCACCAAGAATGGGAAAAATTGCAAGCAATATCAGTGAGAAATAAATCGTAAATCGCAAGAAATAGAAATATTATTACATGTCCACACAATGTGACATTTAATATCCATACATTTCAATAAATTAGGCCAAGATTTTAACTGTATTTAACCAATGTATTAAGTTAAAATATAATAAAGCTCTAATATAATCAAGCTTGATTGATCAATCTAACAACATTAGTGGATATTCAGTGTAAGTCACATAGTCAATAGCCATTAAATCTGTATTTACAGAATTGTTCCTTGTCCAGGACGAATATATAAAGAAGGAAGTGAAAAGTAGTTAATTTTGTTAGTGATCGCTTTCAACGATTGTCATAATTTCCGTTTATTAATATATAATTATATATTTTGATATAATTGTCTTTATGCCATAACTCACTCAAGATAGTAAATTATTTTCCTGCCAATGTATTATTATTGTAATAGCGTGTGTTATTCGATACGAGAAGAAGAAGAAGAAGAAGATAGCGTGTGTTACATTAGGGAAAACTTTTGAATTATAAAAATGCCTTATTCCATATTAATTTTAAATATAGATATATAAATTACAGTAATATTTTTTCTGTATTAAAGTATTTAAACCTGATCTACATAATGGCAGTTAAAAATAACATCAAAGGTTATCGAATTACAAGAAACATTAAAGATAACAACTGTAAAATTGTAACATTACAAAGTTAAACGAATATAATTTAATGTTTATAAATTATTGCACTAAAGCATAGAATGAGCATTCACTACATTATCAATACAATGGTCCATTTTCATCTAGATAGATGGAGATTCAGATGAATCTTATGTATTTCGATCTTTGTCAAAATGAAAAATAAATAATTAAATGTTTAAAATATCATTGTCATTCAAGTGAGGTGGAACTCAAAGGTTTGAAAGTTTAGAAAGTTCTATGTTCCAAACAAATACCCTTTATAGTTTTTAATTAGTATAGTGTCATTTTTTTTTTATGTTGGCAAATGCATTTACGCATACCTCTTGCATGCATTCACGTGGTTATATGGGACTCACCGGCAAAGCCAGTAGGTAGGTACTAACCACCAAAACCCGCATGGTACACCACCCACTGAAGTGGCTGGGTTGCCGGACGCTAATGAGCCCCCCCCCTCCCCTCCACTCCCCCACCACGACAAGGTGAACACACATCGAGGGGATTACAGTGTCACCTGGATTTTGTATATTTAAACAAAGATTTAAATTATGAAAGAATTAGAAGTGGTTAATTAGTAGGATAGTTACAAGTAGAACTAATAATGAATGTTTGAATTCAAGCTTACTGCTAGAAATGAAAATTTGCATCGTATTTGCATCTATGTAATTAGATTGGCAAGATCCTCATATATCCTAACAGGAATTTGCACAGTGATCCCTTACATTCAAAGGAAATTGTGGTATACGCTTCGTAGATCTTCAGTTACGCTTACCCGATACTTGTGTTGAAAGTTAACAGTTTGAACTAGGCGTCGAGAATAACATAACCTAAGTTTATAAATAAATATAATTATATTATAAAATTCTTTCTAAACTCTAAAAAGGTTTTATTATAACACTAGCGGCTCACCCTCGCTTCGCTCGTGTTCACCTCTAAAAAAAACATAAACAAATCTATCCCTCGGAAACCGGAAATTTTTCCGGGATAAAAAGTAGCCTATGTATTATTCCAGACTATTATTTATCTCTGTGCCAAATTTCATGCAGATCCATTTAGCCGTTCTGGCGTAAAAGAGTAACAAACATTCATACTCATAAAACTTTCACATTTATAATATTTATACAGATAAAATTTTGGTTAATTTGCATTTAAAGGTGTAATAAGGTCAGAAGTTTCTGTTATGGAAAGCTATTTATTTATTCCTTTCTGTCTATATTAATACGTAAAGTACGGTTCAGTAAGGTAACGAAAATGAAATAAACAATGGTATGTAACGATTAAAGTGCAGTACACTAGCCATACCCAAGGCCATATCATGGGAAGGTGCAAGAAATTACTTTAACTATAGTTATGAGTTATGACTTTGCCTACGATTTCTTACGAAAATTTGAACGTATAACTTATTACTTTTAGGAAGTCACTTATAAACTGCTATTTCCAATATTATAACTAAATAAAATCATTATAATTCAATTCAATTCAATTGCAAGATAAAAGAAAGATAAACAAAAATAAATCTTTTGATCAACAATATTAATATACACAATCAGATACCATGTATGAACTGCGAATATAACCGGGGCTAATCGATGGTACGATAACCATCTCAGCTATTTATTAGAACAATGCCTTTGAGAAATAACGCAAGCATGAATCTAGATTAACCCATTTTTATTATAAATACATTCCCACATGTAAGCGTGGGATACGGATCCCTGGGAAAATATTGATTGTATGAAAGATTAACAATTTTAATTGATGATTTTTATAAATTATCGTATAAGTTATTAATTATTAACAACTTAATATAACCAGGTGTTATTTATTACAGTAGGTATACTACATATACACTTTTTTTTACAGATTTAAGAAAGGGGACAAGTACCTATTTATTTTGGGTTTGGGTTTTCTCTTCGGGTTTTATTTATTTCTCGAAGTATATATAAAGTGTTCTCACTGATTCATTAAAGTCCAGATCGATTTGCTAATTATAAAGAGCATTAAAATAGCCCATTTAGACATTCTTGTACATTAGCTGCAGTTCTTATTCACAGTTTTTTAACTCAGCCCCTTAAGGGGTGAGTGAGGAAGCAATTGATTCGGATATCTTAAAACAATAGTCAGGCGAAGCCCGGGGAAGATTGCTAGTTTTATTTAAATAATCAGGACTGCTTAAACGTTTGAATATAATCAGTCATTTCACTACTAAGCTTACTAATAATAACAGTAATACGACGTAGACTCATTTACCATATATGTAGAGTTAAAGCCAGAGCGAAAGCAAAGTTGAGAAATTGAGTTTCGACTCTTGAATGTATATTATGTATGATGGTGATATGATCTTTTTTTTTATTTATTGATGTTATCTATAGAGGAAAATGTATGTAAGTAATAATGTTTTACAAGTACACTAGCGACTGACCCTCGCTCGGCTCGGGTTCGTCCCTACTTACGTTTTAACGTTTAATATAGATTTCTCAGAGACATTTTCCCGCAGTAAAAAGTATCCTATATGTTGGACCCGGATAACCAGCTATCATCATACCAAATTTCATCAAAATCCCTCCAGTGGTTTTTCCGTGATACGGTAACAGACAGAGAGACAGTCAAAAATTATAAAAACTATAGATTCAGCCTATGTATCGATAATAGTGTCTATTTCAATAAGATTTTTCAAAAAATATTTAAAGTACAGATTCGGTTTAGTTACAATTTTATTATATGTATGCATAATAAATTTCTTAGGTGTATACTAAAATATGCAGTATTACAACCACAACACAAAGGAATAACGTCTCGTAATTCGCTAATTCGATTAGACCAATCTAGTGTCCTAATTACGACAAATTTTGTTTCATTGAACTACTTGAATGAATGACTTTGCTATTGTATTGGTTCAGACGATGTTATAGAGTTCAAATACCTTAGTTAATAGAGGCTTGTAGAGTTTCAATTATATAATTTAAACTGTTCAATACGCTTTATGATTTACAGGGCAAATACTGCACACTAAACATACTAAATTTCTTGACAGAAGTACTCTTTATACAAGCTTTTATTTAGCTAACTCGTTTTTAGCTAAATCTGTGTCAAAGGTCTGTAATAAAAAAAATATATAATTAATCTAGTTAGTAATAATTACTTGGTGATATATACTACGCCTTTTCTTATGTAATATATTCTTAAGAGTTATACTTTGATCATAATACTCGTTCTTAGAGTTATCTTTACTGATTTTTCTTGTAGGACTTAATATATAATAGTACCTCACCATAGACAGTACCTCAATGTTATAATAACAGCGTGACTTACTAATACGTTATAATTATTATAAGTACATATGTAAATATGAGTACATGTACAACGTAGTACATGTTTGTCCAACATATTTTGTTTAGCTTTAGGAGTGATATCCTGAGATAAGCTGAGGTTGTTGGTGTCACGCTAGTTATTTCTATCACACAAATATAATAAACTAGCGATTGACCCTCGCTTCGCTTCGGGTTCGTCTCTAATTGAAAACAAATCTATCCCACAGGAACCGCACATTTTTCCGGGATGATAAATAGCCTATAGCCTTCTTCAATAAACGGGCTATCTAATGCAAAAATAATTTTTCAAATCGGATTAGTAGTTCCTGAGATTAGCGCGTTCAAAGAAACAAACAAAAAAATCTTTGCCTCTTTATAATATTAAGTATAGATTATGCGAATGATTGTACGTGTGTTTGTTATTTCTTTATGCTTTCTACGGATTTCAGTTAAATTTTTAATAAAGGTCAGTTATTGAATCCATGCACTTGATGACTGTGTCGGCATGATATTGAATGTATTGGACAGAAAGTAGTTCCTAACCCCTTTCAAAGCTTAGCCCAAAAAAAAAATATACAAACCTATACAGATAAATAAAATTGAAGTGTCTGTTTATCATGTCAAAAAAACAGCTTTATACTAAATGCATACGGAATTATATACGGTAGGTACTTATAAAAAACACAATATTTAAAAATTTTTTCTGTCTGTCTGTCTGTTTGTTCCGGCGAAGCGAGGGTAGGTAAGTCGCTAGTAATTTATAAATTGTACAGGTTTTAATAGCATTTGATACAACTTAGCTCATGTTTACAATCGTATATATGTATATTAGGGTTACTTTTCTGTAAATGATTTGCATAAAGTCAGAGTCAAATAGTAGTTTTACATAGTTTTATCACGTTTCCGTGTCTAAGCGATCACAAGTTATCACTAATGATTGTGGGAACGGTCTGCTCCAGTTTTGATTGAACGTGACTTATAATTAGTTAGGTACCAAAGTTCGTAAGTCAATTATGTCGAATTGATACTTATATTTACATTGATATGTACTTATACTTATGTAATTAGATTCATTAGAACGAAATTAGAAAAAAGTTTAAAAAGAATTATATTGAGTTTGCTGCATAAATACGAACTAATTAACAAATCATCAAAAACATTTTGCACATATAATATTAAAAAAGGACGTAATAAAAAAAATAGATAATATATTTATCTTACCGCCTTTCTTTCAATTTAAAATAATATTAAATTGCATTTAACGAGACAGCACGTACGTTTGCTTTCATCAAATTATTCGTATATATAGTTTTTAAATTTGAAAGCGTGAAAATCCCCTTTTCAATCGACTTCCAAAAAGGATTTGGAAAATTCTTTTTTGTTTCAAAGGATATACTTCTTAGGTGGTCCCATTTAAATTTTATCGAAATCGGTCGAGCGGTTTTTTAAAAAATCAACGATAAATTATTTTAAATAAATGTCTTAATCGAATATGTTATTAAAAAAGTTTCTTTTTACAACTTACTTGCTTATTTATTACATCTATAATAAAAATGGAAAAAAATAAAAATCAAATATTTTCGAAGTTGGTGCCAGCCAATACGAATCAAAGCACACCGACTTCGAAAATATCTAAACTAAATGAAAACCCCCGTTTAGTTATTTTTTACTTTTCAGTGCCTAGAAGTCAGTTTTTTTTAGGTTTTTCATATTTTTTTAATCAGTCAGTAACAATCCCTCAGAGATTACACAGAACAATTAAAAAAAACTTTGTGACTGTATATTATCTGTCTTCACACAGAGGCGAGCCACTCGGTGTATACACTGAGTGTATCGTGTATAGTGTCTTAGTCTAAACCAGCCTCGCCCATATTTATTTGGGCTCTATAAAAGGCAACAATGAAACTGTTATAAATTCGTCATGTCTGTTTGTCCTTTTGTAGATCTGTCCGTATGTCACAGCCATTTTATTCAAAGGCATTGGAGCTATATGGCTGAGTTTTGTTATAATTTATTAAAATAGTATATTTAATTAAATACAAGAACGTACATATCTCAAATATAATTTTGAAAGTAGTTCAAGCGTAATCTGTTTTAGATAAGATATCTAGTGAAGTTCAATGTTCCCGCGAGTTTTTTTACAATGGAAAAACGTGACATAACAGAATTTTCGGAAAGAAATCGTGTCAAATGTCAATCGATTTTTAATCGATTATATTTGTAGCTGTTATACCAATCTTTGAATGTGCGAAAAATATTATAAAATATTGTATATCTTCGTCAAAACAAGGTATTTACTGTTATTATCTCAACTCTGTAAGTCGTTTGACATCATTATAACACAAACTTCCGGCGGATGCTCAAGGCGTTTTTTTACTTGGCTCAAATAAAAATAGCAGTCCCTATAACAGGAATAGAAATATGTACTCGTAGTAGGTAAGGTATTGAAAATAAATTTAAATATGTTTGTATGTATTCAGCCCTTTTTTTAACGTCCCAGTGCACGGCACGGGCCTCCTTTCAATATGAGGGCGATCAGGCCATAGTCCACTACGCTGGCCAAGTGCGAGTTGGCGGACTTCACATGGCTTTCGAAAACTTGCTAAGTTGTAGGTTCTCTCAGACATGCAGGTTTCCTCGCGATATTTTCCTTCACCGTAAGACAAGTGTTATGATATATGTTGGAAATGATTCGCACATGAAAATATCAGAGGTGCGAGACTCGGGATTTGAACCCGCTTCACTTGATTTCCCAAGCGAGCGCATTACCTGTACCACGGGGCTGCCACTGACAATATGTTTGTAGTTTTAAAATATTTTATGAGTTCAAGCATATTGTAAAAGTCCCTCTTATAAAAAAATATTTCTTTCAAATAAATGTTTAAGTCACTCAGTCACTCCTCATAATAAATGTGAGAAAAATATTGTGCACAGTTATAAAATATAATAAAAAAATTCCAGCTTCAACACGTATGTGAGTATGTCAATTACGATTGCACAGCATGAATCTCGTCCAATTAATTGCTTTAATGGAGTGCCCTTGAATTAATAATTCATTTTTATTAAATACGAACGATGCGAAGTGATTGAAGTGAATAATAAATGAAAATATTTACAACTAGCGACTCACCCTCGCTTCGCTCGGATTCGCCTCTAGACAAACAAAAACAAATCTATCCCACGGGAATCGTACATTATTCCGGAATAAAAAGTATCCTATTTGTTATTCTGATGTATGAACTATATTATTGTAAAGTTTCATTAAAATCCAATTAGTAGTTTTTGTGTACTAAGTTATATAAGTTACTATAGTTTTTTAATTATCCCACGGGAACTATTCAATTTACCGGGATGAAAAGTATCTAAAATGTTGACCGGGAATATACTAGTACCTGTAGGTACCAACATGCAAAATTTCATTTAAATCGGTTCAACAGTTTCGGAGATTAGCCCGTACAAACAGATAAACAAACAGACAGAAAAACAAAAAAATTGAAATAAATCTGGATTTGTTCTATTTCTCTTCTTACATCCCCCTGATTCGGTTATTAGCATTTTTTTTTTCTATGTACAGACATTCGACCTCTACAGTTTTATTATATGTATAGATGTAGACTTTGGTTTATGAAAATATCAACTTTTAATTTTTTTAGTCTAATCAGTTCTGTACATATAGGTATTTTGTACATCAAACAGATTATGCTTAGTAAAGGGATCATTAACTTACATATTACTTAATCATTTAAATTGCAATGAAAAATTATTTCATAAATTTTAAAAACAGCACAAAATTTACTATACAAATCGATTCCAAGAAGATGCTAAGTTTTTGAAGTACAGTTATAATTTTAATTATTGCCAATTAAGTAATAACTGGTGATAATTTGAAATTACTTGTATTTAATTTTATTTAAAAATCAATTTCTACATCTAATCATCTAGCCAATCGAAGCAAGTATTAATTAAAAAAATGTCGCATAGGGAATCTCGGTTGCCAGGCTTTGAATTGGAGCAATTCAAGAAGCGCGACTAAGTAGCATATCGTCAATTCCGGATTCTAACTTAGCGCCACCCCTGGGCACTGCGAAAAATGATCCCATTATCAAAATTTTACATACTAAATTAAAAAAAATGCATCATAAATTCTAAAGTAATCAGCAAATAATTTACTTTGTAAATTCTTCGAGGAAATGTGTATTTTATCGAACAAATCTTTGCTTATATTCTTTTATTAGTTGATTGGGTCAGAATATAATTGCTTAAATTAGTCCATTTAAAAAAATATATTAAAGTTTTTTATTATTAATTTCTTGAAAACATGTACAAATGTACAAAAATGCAAAAAAATGTACAAATGTATTCTATTTTTCGAAAAATGTACTAAGTATTCACCTCCAAATTTGCTGCCCCAGAAAATTTGCCGCCATGGGCAGTAGCCCCGAGTGCCCCAAGCGTAAATCCAGCGTTGCATATCGTATTGTATTTGGTATGATATATACGAAAACTCAGTCAGCCCATGGTAAGCAAGTAAATGAAACATGAAACATAGTTATTACATTTTTTTTTAATGACCCTTGACCAGATTTTTAGAGCCATTTGCGATGCATTTGTTTATATTAAGCTACGTTTAATATGTATTTTTAATCTGGCAAGCAGATGGACGTATTACGACCTCAGTTCGGATCATAGTCGGATTACTAGCGACGTGTCTAGGTACGATTTTGTTCGCAATTTAATGGATTTTAATTTTTTTGCGCAGAACCCTGATATTTTTTCTAAAATAAAAGTTGCCTAAGTTACTCCTTATAACATAAGCTTTCTGTCACTGAAAGTCCCGTCAAAATTGGTCCAGTCGTTTTGGAGATTTTCTAACAAACAGACAGACAAATTATTTGTATAGATATTTGTAGTTATCATTAAATTTAATTCAATTCAATTCTCTAGTTAATGGCTTCAGAGCGTGCCACTCATAATTGCAATAAATTTAACTTTTACAATATAATTTAATAAATTGCTTGTCAAATACAATTGTTTAAATTAAGAATTAAATTGATATAAAAACCATTAATATATTTTTAATTTTAGTTATACATATAAAATGTTTTACTTTACTCTCGTAACAGAAAAACGCCTTGAAGATAACATTCCTTAACATTAAATAATATCTCATAAGTTCCATCAAAGACAAAGCATTCCAAAGTCTTCCTACATATGAACAAAAAGGTCTTATAAATAAAATTACTTCGGGTACTGATTCCCATGGCGGATTCACACGGGCCGTCACACCCTGTGCGCAATAGACTGATTCTTAAACGCGAGTCCGGTCCTTTGACCCTAGTCGTCAGTCGTCGCAATAGCTAGGGTCAAATTATTATTTCCTTATGGCAACTATTGTAATATTTTAAGGTCTCATTTTGCATTAAATTATTTAAATAAGATGAAAAACGTCAAAATATTTATTTTTTTATTCCATGACTAGCGGCTCACCCTCGCTTCGCTCGGGTTCGCCTCTAGGAAAACAAAACAAACCTATCCCACGGAAACCGTATATTTTTCCGGGATAAAAAGTAACCTATTTGTTATTCTGATGTATAAACTATATTATTGTAAAGTTTCATTAAAATCCAATCTGTAGTTTTTGTGTACTAAGCTGTATAATTTACTATAGTTTTTTAACTATCCCACGGGAACTCTTTAATTTTCCGGGATGAAAAGTATCTTAAATATTGGCCGGGTATATAAGGTACCACCATGCAAAATTTCATTTAAATCTATCCCACAGTTTCGGAGATTAACCCGTACAAACAGACAAACTGACAGAGAAACAAAAGAATTGAAAAAAATCTGAATTTGTTCTATTTCTCTTATTACATCCCCCTGACTCGGTTTTTAGCATTTTTTTCTATGTACAGATATTCGACCTCTACGGTTTTATTATATGTATAGATGTATTGTAAATGTTTACTTTCCTTTATTTTAATTGATATACCCCATACAACTTATGGTTAAGACTCAAATGAAATAGTTACTCCAGACTCCTAACTTTGTGCTTTCCGTCAGTTCGACTCACTGCGTATTAGATGTGACACTGAAAGTCTCTTTTTCTCTTATAAGTACACATTTGTATGAAAATACAAAAAAATGTCCGGCGACCCGTAAATTGAATCTATGACCTCTAACATGTCAGGCAGAGTCAATCATGCATAATATAAATACAACATAAGCATAAGGGTGGTAGGTAAAAGAGGCGGTGGTAGCCCAGTGGTAACGCGCTCACTTGGGAAACCGAGTGAAGCGGGTTCAAATCCCGGGTCTCGCACCTCTGATATTTTTATGTGCGAATCATTTCTAACATGATTACCACTTGCCTTTACGGTGAAGGAAAACATCGTGAGGAAACCTGCACGTCTGAGAAAACCTAGCAAGTTTTTGAAAGATATGTGAAGTCCGCCAATCCGCACTTGGCCAGCGTGGTGGACTATGGCCTGATTCCCCTCGAATTGAAGGGAGGCCCGTGCCCAGCAGTGGGACGTTAAAAAAAGGGCTGAATACAAGCATAAGGGTCATCGTAAACTTTTTTTAAATTAGAATATCAAGCTGTCACGTAACATTAGCTGTTATGCTGTACTTATACTTAATTATTTATTTTAATTTTTAACCTTTAATATTGTAATTGCACAGCCTTTACTTGTATTTATCTTGCATGCAGCTGCGCGAGGTGTTTTTAAAATTATGGGCAGATGTTTTCGAGCACATGCTTTCCTTTTGCATCCAAAATGTCTTTTTCTGCAAAAATGCTGCTCAAAATTTCAAAGTAACTGTATTTAACTACGTGTCTTAAATATAAGGAGTATCGATGATTGACTATTATTGCTGTAAAACAATGAGTGGTTTAGAAAAACATGTCATTTTCGAATAGGCAGTCTTTTTATAAAGAAAATATGTCGTCGTTAAAATTTTATTTGAAGGCATTTCACTCAAATTAGAATGTAATGGAATTTATATGTAAGTAAATACTTAACATAAACAGGTGAAAGCAACTTTATAGTTTAAATGTACACACATTGAATTTAAAAGTTTTTCTAGTAATAAAGCTATAGCAAGTTATCTATTCTGGTGGTAGAACTTAAAATTTTATCTATTGAACTGGCGATGACGAATTCCCTAGTCGCTATTTTCGGAACTAACGACAGCAATTTATATTTTACAGTAATAGGTACTTTTTTTACAGTAATAGGTAATAAACAGCTCTAAATACTGCATCTTAGTATGGGTACTTTAAACGAAGGCTACCGCTAATATTAAAGGAAATATACGTAAACTTAATAAAAAAAAACATTGTATATTTTTAAAACCCTTTATTTGCAGAATGCTATTATTAAATAATAAATACACGCCTTCTTTATCCAGAATAGCCCGAGTTAAGTTATACGAATATTTATCAGTTTTAATGCATTTGCGATGAAACTCACGACTTTATGTTATATCGTCGCCGTGAAATCGTAAGTAATACTCCTAAGACGTCTTTATATCGGCTCGCGAGACTTAATGTGCAAAAAGTTATCACGTGTATAGCGAATTGGGAACTACGATCATAATCATAATACTGTAATATTTAGTTTGTTTGTAATATAATATCCTCTAGCTTCATTTTCGTCTTATATAATATCATTGGTTAGTCTAATATTTCATTGATACACCGGAATGACAAGTAAAAATTCAATACAATGGTCAATGACTGTTTTAAAAAAATAACTTTTACTGCACATATTGGGAATATCTAAACAATAACTAGAATATCACTCAAATCATACACTTAAGATTCTGTATTCGAAAAGGGTCATCGGATCGCTATAAATGGTCTTTAAATCATCGTCATTAGACTGCTTATGTCCACAATTGGACATATGCTTGTCCTGTAGCACGCCACTGAGCTCGTTCTTCAGCTCTACGCATCCAACTGCTGCCAGTTATTTTGCGTATATCGTCATTGCTCACTCTACCTAGATGATGAAGGTTGTTCTACACCTTTGCCGAGTCGTGGCCTTTTATTTTAGAACCCGCGCTACTCCATCGTTCATCATTTCTGTCTTTAAATAAGACTAGAACTATAAAGACTATATTAATTAATGGTAATTTTCTATTTACATTTTTTAAAATTACTTTAAAAGCTACAATGAAAAAAAACCTTTGACTCTTAAGTTTTATATCTTAGACGATCTACAAATTAAGAGTAAGTATCTAGAATTTTTCTTAAAAAATATAAAGGAGTTGTTACATCAACTGATAGGTTAACTAATATTTTGGCCATCTCAGGATTACTGTTAAATAAATAAACGTAAAACCTGCAATAGCCATTGGCGGTATAACTTTTACAATAAGTAAACTCTATACAGGTTTTTAACTCTGTCTGGCTGAAATCTACCTAACTTTTTTATGCGAAACAGCGCGAATAGAATAATTAGCGCGTCTGGAGCACGAATATAAAAAATCTGTTTGATAAAAAAATAGCTTGGGCTTTTACAGAAAAATGTACTGGTAAATGTGCAAACTTTTCTCTCTTTTATAAATGCAAACAATTGTACATTTTATGGTTTTATTATGAAACATTTTATTTTGTAAATTGTGGCTTTAATTTTCCATCAAATTTTACTTTTCTGGTATAATTTTTTAATTTAGTTTTGCCTTGTTTTAAGGCAGTAATATATTTAAATGTAAAAAAAAGTAACACTGGGTTTATATTAAACACTTTATGGAAATTTCCGCGGCTTCGCTCGCATTTTAGAAAGATCAAATAAAAGTATAATAAGTTACATTTATCCTGAATTTTATTCAAGTCCGATGAGCCGTTCCAGTGTGAAGAATTTCGATTAACGTTTTAAGAACAAAATGGAAATAATTAAAACAGTTGGCCTCACGCGAATATTCGGCATTTTAAATAAAACAATTTTTTCGGATTTTTTCGGAGATTTATTTTGATTTTTGGTTTCCGACGTTTCGAATGCTTTACAGCAATCATGATCACAGGAGGGACTCCCAGTCCCACTCCCAAAAATCAAAATAAATCCGCGAAAAAATCCTTAAACATAGTTTTATTTAAAACAGTTGAGTCGAATATTGGTAAATACTGAAAGTTTTCTTTTCTTTACGATGTTTCTATGAATTTAAATATGACAAAAAATTTATTAAAGTTTGGCCAGGATTTTACCTGTTGCGTCACTAGATTTAAAACATTTTTTCACACACAACAATGTAAGTTAATGAATATGTAATGTAACAGTAAAAATGTCACCAGCTATTACAATTTAAAAAGAATTCTTGGATGTAATTTAGCAGTAATATGACGATGGTATCAAGATGGGTGCGACTGCACTAAAGCATTTTTATTACGGTGACATCACGCGATCTTTCATTTATAGGGATAGTGGGGAGATTTGATCTTTAATATCTAATCCGTGGATAAAGTGTTGACTTTACAAGAATTTTTTTCATTTACTATTGATATTTGCTCATGTATGATTTGACACTCAAATGCTTGACGTTAGAGTTTAATTAATTTTGCTAACTCCAAGTTATGTAATACACAAGCCTCGATTCGCTCTAACTATTCGCATAAGTACAGTTAACTATTTCCTTTAAACAAATATCACAAAGCGACCAATTGATTCTCCTTTAGCTCGTAAAATATCTTTATGAAAATCTCTATGTAAACAGACAAAGTTTTCTCTCATTTTAGTTCTTTTACCTTCAATAAAAAAATCAATACTGATTATGGTCGAATTTCAACCACTGGGCAATGCTAGTAATCATTAATATATTAAGGTTAATCCGTTACTCCTGTGATGCTAAAAAACCGTTAAAGCGACAAATTATTGGTGTTTTTGAATTTTTTTTAATAATAAAAAATATCATTTTGCAGATTTTCTATTATATTCGGATGCTTAATATTTGATTCGGAATAATTAATATAAGCAGTAATATTACTTTTAAATTAAACTATCTTTTCGGGTTTTTTCGCGGATTTATTTTGATTTTTGGTTCCCCATGTTTCGAAAATTTTATAGCGGGTATTCCCGAACTACTTGGGGCAAGAGACCATTTTTCCAAAATGAAGTGATACCTCAAACCTCTATAGCCAAATTACTTTAAAATCCTATCTCTAGTTTTTTTCCTTTTGATACAAAAAACTTAACAATTTAAACATTTTTTATCTTGCACGAACTTGTACAGACCGATAGACTTGTTGAGTTTTTTAAAAGTACTACAATGATACTTCCTACCTTAGAATAATAGCGTTATTATTCTATGCTTCCTAATAAAATATTAGTCATTCTTAAACAAGTTGGTACACGTAACACAACTTATACAGTATCTTGAAAGTTTCAAAGAAGAACTTGTGTTGATTAATAGAGATGGATTTTTAGACCTCTTCGACCTGCAAAATCAGTTTTCGTTTTTGTCGACCCCTGGGAAACAGATATCGACCACTTTGGGAATCTCTGCTTTACATGTATCATCATGTAGTTATCAGATAGTTTTATTTAAATTTAAATTATTCTTTAATTTGACATAACTTTTTTATTTAGAAACCGATTGAAATAAAACAAATACTGATTGTTAAGTGAAGCTTCTAGTAAGCTTCACTTAACATTTAGTATTTATTTATAATACATTAGTGAAAACCGCACCCAAATCGGTTAAGCCGTTTTTTAATATTAGGGCGCATAAACGCACAGACAAACAGACAAACGAACTAAAAATCATTGTTTTGGGTTCTATTGCGTTAATAAAGATCCCCAATAATAGTTTTTCTCAAATATCTTCCATGTACAGACAGCAATCAGTTACAATTTTATTATATGTATAGATGTCAAATATTCGCGTATATCTAATAAATATATGAAAGTATGTCAGTAGTATTACTCTAAAAGTTACAGGTTTGATTCCTGCATCAGTAAAACTAGGGTATAATTGAATGAGGAGTTACTAATTTCTCCCGGCACATATCTAAATTTTAAAGTACACAATTATATAATTTAAAATCTTTTTTCTTTAATTTTTTTCATGCTTTATTAATAACCTAATTTGATAGACGACAAATCCCTTGAGTCCTCTTTAAAAATGTTATACTTTTTGGTCATGAAAACACGAAGATGTTTAATTAAAAATGTTAACAATATTATAATCGTAAATTAATTTAACGATGTGATTTACATTATGTAAACTAAACGGGTTTCAAACAGATGCTAAGTACAGAGAAAGCTAAAGAGAACGTTAAAAAGAATCTTATTATGAATAATTGTTAGATTTATACTAGTTTTTTGTGTATTTAAGTTAATGCTGAAAACAACATCTATGGACTGTCAGTAACGTAAAATTTTCTGTCGTTAAATAATTAAGTTAAACGATCGCGAGAAGCAGTAAAAACTTCGAAGCAAATGTTTCTACACAACTAACCTTTGTCGTTAATTTTTAGAGATAGTAAACTTTTTATTGTTATGCTACTTATCCAAGCTTAAATAAAGTAAGTAAATATTTGTTAAATAAAATGTCGTAAGTGTGACTTAATGCATATAATTCAAGATTTTTTTCATCTTATTCTTTTGAAGGGCGACAATCTAGTAGAATTTTAAACCCATTCATGCCAATATATAGTGTTAATTGAGATTATTTCACTACTTTTATTTACAACTAGCGACTAACCCTCGCTTCGCTCGAGTTCGTTCCTAGGTTGCTTCCCCATACAAATTTTCATCCCCATTTTCACCCAGTTAAGGGTTGATTTTCGGGATAAAAACTATCCTACGTCCTTCCCAGGGTCTCAAACTATCTTCTAACCAAATTTCATTTAAATCGGTTCAGAACTTTCGGAGCTTATTCAGTACAAACAAACAAACAAAAAACTTTCCTCTTTATAATATTAAATATACATTTGACATTTTAAATACAAAAGTATAACGGGAACTATGTAATTGATGACTGACATATTCATATGTCGTCATTTTAATTAAAATTTCTTAGTTTTCTCCATTCTACACGACAGTGGCAAAGTAAACTGTGCTGAAATAGCACGTCTATAAGCCACAGAACAAAGAATAGAATTGAATTATTTCTTACCTCCTTTATTTGCTACTTAAATAATCTTTCTTCAAATAAGTATTTTAAATTTGAGTATTCACGTTCTATGTTTTAAAACTTAGTACTTACTCCTTCAGGACGTAGAAACTCATGCAAGGCCTAACCAAAGATGACGGTGCGTGGATGTTGATTGCTTTGTCCTTTTTTGTAGTAAAACTTCTTTATACACGCTTGACTTGGGGAGTAAGCTGATAAATGCGTGACGAGAGCGTTACGAAAAGTGTGATCGGGCGAGGCGAACGTTTGTTGCCATGGTAAATTTTGTTATTGTCTGACAAATGATATATAATATTATATTCTTTCCTTAAATGATATTCTATAAATATATTATTGTAATATGCCTAATATGCGTTATTCATTTTTATAGTATCTCATCTATCCTAAATATTTAAAACATAAATTGAATTTCATAAAGAGTACCGATAACCTACAGAAGTTTTACTTCTTGCGCGTGTACACATTCATACACGCACTCTTTAATATTTTTTTGTAGTAATAAAGTCAGAAATAAGGTAATTTCAAATTTTCTCATTAAAGCGAGAACTGTGTATACTGGAGTGAAAATAGCAAGTTCATTTTTCAAAGGTTCAATTTCTACACATAGATACCTACAGAACTCACTAAGTGACATAATGCAATTCAATTACGTAATATCTAATAATAAAAGACAATATTTGCTTATTCGTCCACGCGGCAAACATGACTGTGTAACTTTAGCTTATTGTGTACTTGTTTCATGCTTACTAACTCCTTTATAGAATCGTGGAATAGGTAGGTGTTAATAAATTATTAATTTCTTATTGACTTCCCTACTAAAATCTCAGATTTTGTAACAATTTCTAATCTAATTAGGATTTCAAATCCAAACAAATATTATAAATGTGAAAATTTGTGAGGATGTATGGATGTTTGGTACTCTTTCACGCCAGAACGGCTGAACGGACAGGGATGAAATGTGGCACAGAGATAGATCATAGTCTGGAATAGCACATAGGTTACTTTTTATCCCGAAAAAAATTACGGTTCCCGTGGGATAGATATGCGTTTGTCTAGGGACGAATCCGAAACGAAGCGTGGGTGAGTCGCTAGTTATAAATAATTAGATGTAAGGTTTAAAAGAAATTCCAGTATCGTAAAAGTAGACCCTTTCTTTTTCTCGTGAAGTACCTACCTACATCTGGAATATGTTAAACTTTCAAAAATATTGTAATACGAATACATAATTTAAACTCTTATTAACTAACTAGGCAAATTGTGAAATTTGAGTGACTATTGTGATATTAAATATAATAACCAGTTTTGTGTTTGCTTCTATATTTTGTCTAAATTGTACAAACATAGGTACAAAATATAAATATTTCTTTTTTTTTTTCTTTTTTTCTTGTCATTACTATCGCTAACTACCTACTTTACGCACGTAAAAAGGCAATAATTCCTCTCAAAAATCTCAATCAATCAATTGCAAAGCACGACTTTTACTCTAGCTAATAATTTCCCACGAACTAAGATCATTCGTGCGTGAATCCAGTTATTTCTGAAGATGATATTTTTTTTCATAGACATTTCATTTAACTGACAATGATTCTACAGTTCCATAATTTGTTTACATTGCTTAAAAGTTATTGAATATTTTTTTAATCAGAAAAAAAAACGCTTATAAGCTATATTTGAAGGTTTTGCTAGTAGCAATTTAAGAAATTTCTTCTTAGCCTCATTAGATAAGCTTGATGTAATAAAATTATTGTATTGTTATCCGAATTTCAATTCAATATGGTATTAAGTTAAAATCGATTTACAGTTTTCATTACATAGGTACTAGTTACTGTATTCAGCCCTTTTTAATGTCTCACTGCTGAGCACGGGCCTCCCTTCATTACGAGGGGGATCAGGCCATAGTTCACCACGCTGGCCAAGTGCGGGTTGGTGGACTTCACACGTCTTTCGAAAACTTGCTAGGTTTTCTCAGACAAGCAGGTTTCCTCACGATGTTTTCCTTCACCGTAAGGCAAGTGGTAATCATGTTAGAAATGATTCGCACATGAAAATATCAGAGGTGCCAGACCCGGGATTTGAACCCGCTTCACTCGGTTTCCCAAGCGAGTGCGTTACCACTGGGCTACCACTGCCTTACTAGTTACTACAGTTATGTATCTCCAAATCTGATTGCATATTGCAGCCACTGATATGATGCTGAGCTTAACTTTCACATATCTGTAAATGAGAAGCATAACACTGTAACTCCGTTTTTTACGAGTTTTTGTTTTTTACAGTGTATTATTGTATGTGTCCTTTTCTTTAATGGCATAAAACTGTTTGTAGCAAAATTAACTATCTATAGTATTAAACAGACCCCGGCGGTCGGCCTACATGTTGAAGCGCAAAAAAGAACCCATTATATGATGATTATAATAATGTACTGATTCCTGACCGATTTCGGCCACAGCCAGGGGCGGCTTTACCTATAGTGCAGGGTGTGCAATGCACACGGGCGCAGGGTCTGAGGGGGCGCCAAGCGCCGCTCGCGACATCTTGCAAGAGCATGCGTCGTTCGCGGCGTAGCCGGCGCTCATAAAGTCCCTGCGCCCGTGTTATGGCCGACACTGGGCGGTGGTAGCAAAGCAAGGCGCGCATAGGTTACAAAGTTTGGCAGCATTTGTCTATAGTTTTAGAACGTCTTGAAAAGAGTTTGGGGCACCTATGTCTTGTAAGCAACTAATAACATTGAGAACGATTATTTTATGTAAAAGAAAAGATGGTAGGTTTCTTGAAGAAAGTTGAAATTGAATTAGAAAAAAACTGATGGCAGTACTTGAACGAATAATCAAAATAATTCATTTTTTAGCGAGACAATATCTGGCGATTTGAAAAAAAATTACGATTCTGATAATGGTAATTTTTTTAAAGCTGGTTGACATTAGCTCTTAATTTGGTAATATGCTTACAGAAAACATTGGCCTTATTCAAAAATCTGAGTCACGCCTAACTCATTATCTTGGCCATAATATTTAGAATAAAACAATACGATTATTAGGAGAGTATAATTTTTTTTTGTTTTGAAATTAAAGCAATCCAAAAATAAGTTTGATTAAATTCTTTAATGTGTGCGCTTTTGGGGAGTTCATTAAAAGCGCGAAAATTGTAGCAGAAGAGGTCAAAGTAATAGCAGAATTTTCCGCACCCGCCCGCTCTTGCGCTCGTAGAAGACTTTTTAATTATAAGGCGGAAGATGAACCGATAACAGATGCAAAAACACATTTTAAAGTAAATTTTTACAATTACCTATTAGATATCGCAATTACCGACTTCGACGAACGGTTTGAACTATTATTTGTTATTCATGGTTTGAACTTTTGGATCAAAATAACGGAATTTGGATCAATGTAATTCTTTTTTGCCCTTGCGAAGTTTTCTCTTTCTACATTGGGGATCGTTTTGGTCCTAAATAAAATTAATTCTGTCCAAATTTGAGCTTTTTATCTCAAGCCATTATCGAGATACTCAAAAAAATCAATTTTTTCGATTTTATTTTTTTCCCAATTATAATCTTTATTTAATACCTAAGAATTAGGGATGGTCTGAAATTCGTTTTACATTTGGTTTAACCGAATTTCGGCAGCCTGAGCCGAACTTCGGCATTCGGCCGAAATTCGGTTTGAATGCCGAACATTTGGCAATAGAAAAAAGAAATACCTACTTGCACTATTTTGACTGAAATTTTTAAAAAACATGTCTGTCATAACAATAAAATGAAATTAAGTCTTTAATATATTCATTAGTCCGATAGGAATTCAGTTTGGGAACAAAAAAAAAATAAATAAAACCTGAAGTCTTCAAAACGTTAGCAGGTATATAAGGAACAAAAATCCGTAAAATCCCACGAACTCCTGCTACCGAGAAATGGAGGGATGAAAACGTAGAAAAATAGTTTTTTTTTTAAATTTTCGCCTTACCGAAAAATTTTCTGTTCAAAAGTTTCAGGTCTAGCAAAAATCTACAACTTTTATAAATAATACTTTTTACAATAACCTCAAAGTTTTCGAGATATTTGCAAAAAACCTATTTTTTAATATTTTCTTGTTTTTTTTTTATTTTAAATTTCTGCAATTTTTTTTTAATTTTCATGGAACAAGGGAATGTAATCTTCGAAATACATATAATAACTAAAAAAATTAAATATTTAGCTGTTTCCGAGAAATAAATATTATATGGTCTCGGGGGGCTGAAAATCACCCCCAACTTTGTACAGTCACCCTATAAAAATACCTTGAAACCACACACCACAAAATTGTAGAAATCAATAATTTTTACTTTGTGAACTACATTTTTTTTAATATTCATTGAAAAAGTGTATTTCATAAACCACATTTTTATGAACTGCCTTTACACCAATGTGTTTTACGGGAAAAAACGAAAATACTGTATACTTAAGTTTTAATTTGACGCTTATTATTTGCACAATGAAAAAAAAAATTGGAAGTCACGTAAAGTATACCCATTCTTTTGTATTTTTTCCAATCGATCTATTTATGTTATATTTTTTTTCAAATATATCCATCTTTTATTCATTTTTGATCGATTTTGGAGCGACAATGTTTTTGTTTCTTCGAAAAGTAGAATTCAAGACGAAAAAAAATGAGCATCCACAACGTCCACTTGAAGTTGGGTGTGATTTTGAGGCTGCCGAGACCATAAAACATAAATTTCTCGAAAACGACTAAATACTACAATTTCAAAAAAAAATTATTATATGTATTTCGAAGATTTCATTCCCCTAGTTTCATAAAAATAAAAAATTTATGTAGAAATTAAAAATAAAAACTTGAAAAATGGGTTTTTTGCAAATATCTCGAAAACTTTGTGGTTATTGTAAAAAGTATCATCTATAAAAGTTGTAGATTTTTACTAGACTTACAACTTTTGCAGAGAACATTTTTCGTAAGGACGTCACAATAAGCCGGAAATTGAAAAAAAAAAAAATTTTAACGCCTTTCATCCCCCCATTTCTCGGGGGTAGCTGGAAATCGAAGGCATTTTACGGATTTTTGTTCCTTATATTACCTGCTAACATTTTAAAGACGTTACACTTCAGGTTTAAATTTTTTATTTCTATTAAAAATAAACGGATTCCGATCAGTCTCCATGGTCATTTATTTCAGTTAGGAACATATAAACCTTAACACGTATGCGATAAAAAATTAAATTAGTTCTTCTTAATTTAACAGTCTCAAAAATATTTGTATAATTATATAGACAAATTGAAATAAACTTCTAACAAACATCCTAATTACATTCGTAAACTGTATTAAAAAATCACGTTTTTGGTTCACTAACTAAATACTCAGAAACGTTAAGTAGGTATTTTTATTAATAAAGGGTCACGACGTGTCTTTCGAGAAAGCGCGGTGAAATTGAACCGAAGTTCGGCCGAATTTTTTATTTTCACCGAATGTTTGGCCGAAGTTCGTATTCGGTTCAAGCCACATTCGGCCCATCACTACTAAGAATATCTTATTATTATAATATTAAATATTATATTTATTTAAGGATTAATACTGAATAGGAGTAAATAGCGTAGCAAGTACCGCAATTTTTAATTTAAGTTTTAATGAAATAAATGGTGAGTGGTGGTGAAGATACTGTGAGGTCAACCGTAAAAGATAGAGATATGCCATCATGGAGTTTTTTGAGGATTTTAGAAGAACTACAATTTTCTAGTACATGATTTTTATGTATCTCTTAAGGTTTAGCCTACATATAACATAAGTCATGTAAATTTATTTTTCGGGGACTTGGTTGCAAAATATTGCTTTTTTCTACTTACTTATAACTTAATTTTTAAGTAACCGCTGCGTAAATAAAATAAAAACCAGAATACAAATAAAAAGAATGTTGATAATGATAAAGTATTAGGTTAAAAATTTAAATGTTATTGATCGATTTTTTTAAATGTATTTTTAGTATAATATTAGTTCATTGGAATGTAACATAAAAAAAATGTTTTTAATTTTTTTTCAAATTGTTCCACCACATCAAAAAAAATTAAAAAAATCCTGAGTATAAAGGAGTACAGAAGATGTTTCCTGACAAAATTTGGAGGTGGACACTTTTCAAAAATACGGTCAAAAAATAGTGCTCGTTTTATTTCTTGTCTTAAAAATTGGCTTTCGGTCTGGGATTCATAACTTTTTTTCGTTCCTTTTACTTGTAAGTATTGGTAAAAAAATCGGCGCTTATCGAATTTCAAATTTATCATGGAAAAAATAAAATAGAAAAAAATATTTTTTTTTAATATCTCGAGAACAGCTAGAGATAAAAAGCTAAAATTTTGACAGAATTAATTTTATTTGGAACCAAAACGATTCTCATAGTACGAAGAGAAAACTTTTTTATTCCTGTAACCCCTTCCTTCCAAAAAAATACTTTTTACTCGTGTGTTTACATTTCCATTCACTGGTAAAAATATAATTACTATAAGTATTCCATTTTGACCGCGCGCCTACTAGAGGGCGCCAGGGTAGAGGTTGCACACGGGCGCTACATGGGCTAGAGCCGCCTCTGGCCACAGCTAATCTCACTAAACTAGCCTTTTGCATAGGAGATATGTATTACAGTGTACGAAAATAAGTACACTCTCTATACCTTTCACTTTTAAAGTCAATTCAACGCAGGACTGACAGTGACGACTAATAACCTTACCTTAGAGATATTTGTACACACGACGTACAGTCAGGTAGAACTTTTAAAAAATTATTTACTTATAATGGGAGAGAAAGTATGAAATGATTGGAATTTTTTCATTTTTAAAAGTAGAACCTTTGATGTCGTCACAAGTTGCCGATTAGAAATCCCATCAAACACGCCATAGAGTTAAAATTAAGAATTTCACGATAAAAACAATGATAAATCTTATTTTATAATTCTTGAAGATACCTACGCAGTAAGCATTTTGAAGACATTATAATTGAAGTTAGTACAGCTGACAAGATGGAGTGTCTTATTCTGAATAATGACCCGTGTGTATTTAACCATGACCTTGATGAATATGATTCACATCCAAACTTCATATATCATGTCAGCCCACGGTTCAAGCCGTACAATTAATATCTAAATAATGCGACAAATAGGTATGTACAGCGATGGAAAAAATATCTTTTTAAATGTTTTTTTCATGTTTTTTTTTTCAGTTTTCAGTAGCTTAATCTTTCATTGTTAAATATGAACTATAATAATATTTACTTGCAGTTCTAAGCTTTTTTGGAGATTTCCATTGAAAACTACGTTTTGCTTTGACCCGACCCGGGATTCGAATACAGATTCTTATCATATATAGTCTTATTAACTAATAACTAAACCAACACGGCATTCAAGTCTGGTTAAACATGTAATATATATAATAATAGATGTCGATTTTATAACAAACAAACATTTATAATGTGCCCTCTACAATTTTGGGGGAATCTTGTAAAGCTCTTTTGTGATTGCTGCGGGTGCTTTAGGTACCTACTCCATTTAAATAGGAATACGTCATGTCAAATTATTTATTTTCTAAGAAAGGCGACCGTTTTAAATTCTAAGAACACTATGTAGATAATCGTCGACGTGGGTTCGACGCACTTTTTTGTTGACTGTTGAGACAAAAGGCAATTGCTTGTGTACGTGAGAATCCATAGTCCGTAGTTACACTGTTTTAAAATTGTTATTAATAAATTAGATTCTGTACTAGTGTACTTATTTTATCGAAGATTAGCCGGAACAAACAGACAGACAAAAAAATTTTAAATTGTGTTTTTTTTTATAAGTACCGTATATAATTTCATATGCATTTAGTAAAAAGCTGTTATTTTGACAGTACAAACAGACGCTTCAATTTTATTTATCTGTATAGATAATATATCGGTAATATGATGTAACAGTACATGCCTAGTCATAGTCCTGTATGTAGCATCATGAACTACGTAGGTGTTGAAGGTAGTGTTTAGATATAAAGTTTACCTGTACTTTGTAATAAAATCACTTCATGAAAGGTACTAAGTATGGTTGTGACTCACGTGAATAATCGAGGCATTGTTATAAATAACAGAAATATTGCATAGAAAATCGCTTGCAGCACTAAATTAATTAATAGGAACACAGTTCTAAGGCGAGGTCAATTTCCGAACGCACCCGCATGGGCTATAAATTATAATAAAATACGTTTTCTCTGTCAACGCTGATTTAAATTGAAACCTAAAACTTTTTGAATAAAGTCGAATTGACCGTGATAACTTTATTTGTCCGTCTCTCCCCTTTTGGACAATCGACATGCAATTTTTCAATCAAACTTGCGTTTGGGTAAATTTATTACGTTTTATTTGTTTAAGTGTTAAACTACTGGTGTTTGTTGATCTGTTGCGTATATTTACATAATATTTTGTAACATTTAGTATTAACCTCTATATTGAGGGACTAGCGACTTATCCTCGCTTTGCTCGGATGCGTCCCTAGGAACTTTTTAATTTTTTTAAACAGAACCCTAATTCCTAAAATAAATGTAGCCTAAGTTATTCCTTATAACATCAGCTATCTGCTAGTTAAAATCAATCCAGCCGTTTCGAAGATTAGCCGCAACAAACAGACAGACAGACAAACAAAAGTTTTTAAAATTGTGCTTTTCTTCGAAGTATCGTATATAATTTCATATGCATTTAGTAAAAAGCTGTTATTTTTACATTACAAACAGACACTTCAATTTTATTTATGGTATAATCGATCCTCCACTCCGACGCAGTAGTAACGTGTCTGCTGGATGTAAGCTTACTTTGGTAGTTGGTTTTATTATTGTTATAGTTATATAAATATTTTTAATAGGTATAATATCCGCACATAATAAGTATACATATTTTTCACAATATTGATGTAATATAAAACACAAAATTACTATCCAAAATACATTCTCAGGAAAGCAAAATGCAACATTCATGTACATAACACATTTGTTTATCGTCAAAAAGTATAGTTTAGTATACATATAATATGTTTTTGTTAAATTTCTTTTATATAAGTTTACAATATTATATGTAAGTAAAAAAAAAAGTTTTAAAGAATGTTCTAGCAACAATTTTACATTTCCTCATATAAAATACGAGTCACGAAACAACCCACCAAAAGTCACAAAAGGGGACAGATCATATATCATCATTATTTAATTTAAAATCCTTTCCATTTCCTTACACTTTCGGTTTTATCCAGTAGAATATGACCTTTAGTCAAACAGAAATATAAGTTTTAGTTGCACGTATTAAAATTATTGAAATTTTTCGCTACAGATCGATTTACTGTCTTAAAATAATAGTATAATATATTTACTAGCATCTAAAACAAAGTTACCAAAAGCACGACTACCTCCGAGCTTTCTTGGAAGGGTCAAAAATAATCCTACACTACCCCTATTCTATAAATACAGTTCCTTTTGTATATCTGAACTTAAATCCCTTTCTTTGATATCGAAACGTTTTAATTTACAACTTTCGCCAGTTTTATACAGTATGGTGTAAAAAGCTCTTTAAAGTTCGTTTAACACAACTTACCATTGATTACGTATCTTTGTCTATCATTCATGAGTTCCTTAGCAAGTTTCGGGCACTCATTGTAAAGAACGGCACATAGATCGCGCAACTTAACTCCACTTTGTTTACTAACAACTTCTATGAAATAATTACACTTATCACTGTCAACTGCACTGGTTATCACCTCTAGATCGTGTACACTGAATATACCTTTTTTTACAAGGACGTCTAAAACATTTGTATCGCATAGTTCTCGTAATAATATCGCTTTGTGTTGGGCGAGACCGGCACAAACATCCGCCGTGGCAGCCATCGTTCGACTAACGACGAATAACGTGCCGACTGCCGTAAGAAAAAAATGCTTACCATTGAATACGTCCATTCAGTAGGAACAGATGCAAGCATTCGTAGCTTAGTTAAGTAGTGTAATCTACGTTAAGGCTTTGAACTTTAAAACTGTGGTGTAGAGACTAGATTGCATTGTTGCATGTAACCACTTGAAAGTAAACAGCCAGGACAATTAATATAACTTTTGTAGCAGAAGTAATATTTGCAGTTTCAAGCAGTGGCGTAGCGTGCGGGGGGCGGTAGGGGCCGCGGCCCCAGGCGGCATTTTTAAAGTGGCGGCAAAATTTCACAATAAATATTGTGTACCAACATGAAATAGAGAAAATTAATTATTTGTCACAAAAATCACTACCAACACATTCTATCGGGTTATTGCTAAGTAATTTTCATTGCTGAATAGGAATTCTGATCATGCCGCCCCCTATATAAGCTACTGGACTATGATTACGAAAGACTTTTTACTTTTGAAATATAACGGTGCGAAAAAATTAAAAAAAACTTGACAAAGAAGAACTACTTATTTTTATTATTCAACGAGGTTATAACATCATTGTTATTATTTACTAAATTATAAGATCTCATAAATAAATGGCTCAAACGAAATCTTTAAAATTTTGACATCATCATCATCTTTCGTCCATTTAATTTTACTCGGAAGTTTAGTCATTTTATTCGAAGACTAATAATAAATAATAAAAAAAAAAACCTTTCCGCCCTGGGTGAATCTTCATATGCAAAAGGCGTGAAAAGTGGAAAACATGCAAAATTATAACACACAGTTATATTTATTTAGTTATTTTAGTGTGATAAGGAGTAGGTAGTTATAGTTATTATTAAACAAAAAGCAAATGTTTTGCATCATTTTTGTAATTACTGATCGGTTATTTTTCCACGATTAACTTTGGTTAGTATAAAATTGAAAATACATATTTTTGAGAATATTCTGTGTTCGAGTCCCAGTTTAGACCAGAGATAATAATTCTTTTTTCTGTGAAGAAATTGTCAGTAACATCCCGAAGTTGGGAAGTTGACAATGCTTCACCTTACCTCAAAGAACGCCTCAGAGAGAACGTTTTTCATGGAATATGCGAACACCACATACTCTTTTTCCTTGCCATTATTTGAGATTTTTTATTTTAATTCGGGCTAAATGAGCCCATCGTTGCAACTTTTAAGAGCTTTGAGAGCAGTTGTGCTATAAGTTAGTACTGTGCTTTCAGGTCCTCTTTGCGTAGAATGCTGGCATTTTTGGTGTAGTATGCCAGAGGGAGATTTCCTCTTTTTCTCACGGTGCTCTCAGGTGATGTTGGTGTGAGATCCTGACATTATTGGTGTAGGTTGCCAGCTTCCCGATTGGTTTCTTTGGCTTCCTATGCTGGCACATTTGGTTTAGGATGCTAGCGTTCTGATTAACTCTTCGTCTTATCATCTTTAGTCATTGTAGTATATTATAGCCCTATTTAAGGGGTTTGGTTTTTCCTTCTTCCAACTTTTCTAGTTGCACGAGACCGTGCTTCACATTATAGAGCGCCATGTGATTGGCGGCGTTGCTCCATGGTTTGTTGCCCCTAATGTATTCTGATGTTGTAATGTTTTCAGCAAATCCTCGTTTCCAAGTTCGAAAGGCTTGTCTGATATTTCACATGTTGTAAGGTGCGTTTTCCCAGTTTCTCTCACAACCGCTATATATAGGCGTTTTGCATGTGGTGTCTGGTTTCTTTGGTTGGTGAGAGGTTTGGTGTAATAACCTGTCCCGTGTCGGCTCCTGTCCTATTTGTCTTCCTTGTAATTTTCACTTTTAGCTTCACCAGGCTTATCGGTGTTTGGGACTGTTTGTGGCTTTGTTCACGTCCCGCTTACTGTGATCGCCATGGCAGGCATCTTCTGTTGCAGGCGTTTTGCGCTACTTTTCTCACGTCACTAGGATATGTGGTATAATGTTTCTGGGGATCTCCCCCGATCATATGCGTAGCAGACTGCCGATAGTATAAGCTGATGTAAATTACTTTCGTGTACGGCAGTTCGTTACGATGAATGAATTATATATTAATGGTAAATGTTCAACCTAATTCTTTAATTTCTATCCACAAGTTACAACCTTTGCTAGATGCCGTTCCAAGTTCTAGTTTAACCTTTTCACCATTCCATCAGACAGCAGATAACATGGCATAATTATCAAGCATATTGTACTCTCATATTATAATCTTACAAACTTCTTGAAGCACATGTGATTTACAGTTTCTTCTTTGATCGCCGTCATTTAATTTCCAAACAATTTGTGATCCCGGACCTGTAGCATTATAGATTTTAACCTATTTTGCGCAATTAAATGCTTCTTGATTTGGAATAGCAAAAGCATTGGGCCTTATTGTTAAATGATTAATCCATAATAAACTGAATTCTCACTTGATGTGGTCAAATCGCTTGCCAAGTTATTAATCGGAAATGGTCCCGATTTATTGGCCTTAAATTAATTGAATTAATAAGATGGCGGCGAATTTGACTTCGGCCCCCGGCGGCATAAGTGCACGCTACGCCACTGGTTTCAAGCATTAGTATGGATATAAAACAGACATCTATATTTAACTTTATATCTAGTAACAATGTAATAAGTATAATATTGTTTATATAATAAGAATAATTATATTTTATTGTCATTCAATAAAATGTATTCGTATAAATAGAATATAATTTGCGATATAAATAGCTTACAATATCGAATTTAGGACGTATGTATTAGTATCTAAGTTTAAATTTTAAGATATTTATTTTGTACTGTTTTTAATAAATACAGCCTTATAACGCCAAACATACTTATGATAGAAATATTAAATTAATAAAAATAAGGAAAACTACAAGAATACAAATCATATTACCTGTAAGTTTAATTCAATTTTCCTTATTTTATACTCACAAAAGTTCAAAGATTAATGTTGAGATTTGAGCTTAATTTATGTCTGAAGTTCGTGCAGTACCTGTATTTACAAACGTCATTAATGTCAATGTGGAAAAATCATGGCGTCTTTAGAGTTTAGTCTGTTGTGAAGTTAGTCACTATTGTATCCCAAAATGAAAAGATAACCTATTAAATTGAATTAAATATACAAGTTTCGTTTATTTTGTTTTAAGTATAAGTAAAATAATTTCGGAACAGTATTAATTAAAATGGCACCTAAGACAAGGAGAGGTATTCGTGGTAAGTTGCTGTATTACTTATTTATTTTATTATATGACTGTGAAGATTGTTTTGATACACAGAAGAATTATTCTTATTTTTAGTTTTGTTTAGCATTAAAGTACATAAACATCACGTTATATCAACGGATTTGGCAAAAAGAAATCAGTTTGCATTAAATATTTATTTGATTACAAATTTACCTAAGATTGTTTTTAGTTGTTATAGAAATTACATTTGCACAATAAATACTAAACACTTAAGAGGTAACGTTTCTTTTAAAGTTTATTTTTATTTACTTTACAGAAACAGACTCAGGATCAGATTCTGACAGTGGTTCTAGTGCAAGTCGCAGCAAAAGCCCTAGCCCAGCACCATCTGGCAAAGAGGGCAGTCAGTCAAGGTTTGTGTTTACAAACGCTCTTGTTCAATTAATATTTTTAAACTTGAATTGTTTTTATAGTTATATATAAGCTATACAGATTCAAAAAATATGTACATTCATTTGATTTGCCAATTGGAATAAAACAGAATTCCTTTTATTATAAGTTTAACTATTAACTTATATTTATAAACAGAAAACAGTTTCATATGTATGTAGTGGTTGAAAATATTGGCTTCATTTGTAAAGTTGTGATTTGGCTTTAGATTATCAATAAATTTGAATTAATTTGAATCAAAACAAAATTTCATCTCTTAGATCACGTAGTGGACAGTTTTAAAATATCATAGTTAGTTTATATAGCAATTATTGATAATTTTTGTGCAGGTCACCCTCAAGAAGCCCGGCAAAATCAGGAAGTGAGTCTCCCAAATCAAATAGATCAGGCGGATCAAGAAAGTCTTCTAATGCATCCAATGCTTCTAGAAGTAAATCAAATTCTCCCGCTGCATCAAATAGATCTGGTTCAGCTCAAAGTAATAAATCAGGCTCTTCAAGCCCTAAATCACAAGCTTCTGGAAGTCCAAGGGCATCAAAATCTAGATCTCGTTCTAGGAGTCCTTCTGGAAGTGGTAGGTCTCGTTCGGGTAGTCCCCGATCTCGGTCGGGCAGCCCCAAATCTGGTGCCCAAAGCCCTAAATCCCGGTCGCAAAGCCCAAAATCTAGATCTCAGAGCCCAAAGTCTAGATCACAGAGTCCAAAGTCGAGATCACAAAGCCCTAAATCTCGTTCTCAATCACATTCCCCAAAATCCCAAGGGGCAAAAAGCAGATCCCGATCACGTAGTGGAAGCCCTAAGAATAGTAAATCGAGGTCAAGATCTGGGAGTGCTTCTTCAAAATCCAAAAGTCCAGTTGCAAGACAGGATGTTGACAGTCGGTCTAATTCACCAAATTTGATGATTGATGATCAAGCAAAGGAAAAGTCAAGAAGTAGATCAAGGTATTTTAATGTTAAGATAGTCTGTGTGTAATTGTCTAACAAAATTAAAATCCTAAGTAAGAAAACAAAATGAGCATAATATTTACAAAATTGGTTTGAGCAATGTTCTATAAATATTTGTATTTAATACATTAATGACGTTCTTTTCTATTTTTTTACAGGTCAGGTTCAAGACATTCTAAATCTAGATCAAAGAGTAAATCTAAGTCTAAAAGTCGATCACGATCACATTCAAAAAGCTCAAACGCGTCTGATGCTGAGGGTAAACATTTTTTTTTAATAAATTCATGTATTATATTATATGCGCTGATAATATTTTTTGGCTACTACATAAAGTTTTCTCTAATTTGATAGATTTTTGATGAATATTGTGTACATTGCTTAAATTTTAAAAAATCTATTGCAGGTGATAAAAAAAAGCGAGCAGTTCTCTCTGATTCAGAAAGCGATGCAGAATCCAAAGGGACTTCTAAGCGTAAAAAAGGGTCTGACAGCGGCTCAGATACAAGTGTCAAGCCTAAAAAGAAATCTAAAAAACTTGTCGATTCAGATGATGAAAACCAAGAGAAGACTGATACTGGTATTTATATGATTTTTATGATATTTACCAAGAATATTAATAAAATGAAAAGTTGACTTAGTTCTACATAAAAATCCAATACAAAAGTGTATTTGGAGGGTTTCTTTAAGAAAAAAAGAAATAGTTAAAATACACAAAATGGCTCTCATAGGATAAAATTCTAGTCTATGCTAGTCCAGTATAGTCAAATCTAGTAATATAATTAAATTTTCTTGTTAATGGCTTCAAAGTATGTCAATTGAGGACACATTACTGTGCCAATATCACATAGAATAGAGAAGACACGATGGAGATTGTTCAGTAAAATGAGTCATTAAACAATAATTCATCATTTATCAATATCTGATTATATTATAATGAGTAAAATAGGGAATAAATCCTTTAGAAATCTTGAATTAATCTAGTAATTATTCAATTCAATTGATAATAGTTTCAAAGCGTGCCAGTAAGCACAGATTACTTCCCTAATATTATGTAGAATGGAGAAGATAGTAATTTTTTCTATTACATATTCCAGTGACAGCGGACGCGTTATTCGGTGACGCATCAGACATAAGCACAGATAATGAAGGGGACAAGCGGTCAGAGCGGTCTCGCTCCAGGTCGCGCTCGCGCAGCCGCAGCCGCGCCCGCTCTGATGATGAGAGGCGCTCGGGGGATGAGGGTAGAGGGAGTGGGGATGAGGTTAGTGTTACATGAGGCCATAAAGCCTCATGTCTAAGAATGTCTATGGCATGTCTAATGGCAGTTCAGTTTGCTTTCAATAATGGTTGAAGGCTTTACTGAACTGCCCCAGTGGTCTAGTAGCTTGTAAGTAAGGCAGACCCGATGGTCCTGGATTCGAATATCGGGTCGTGCAAACTAGTTGTGGAGTTTTTCAACATGATATATAACTCTGTAACAGCTCGGAGGTACCTGATCTCTAATAGATTGTGTTGACTTATCGAGTTTAAAGTTTTTCGAATATGTCTGGAATTCTTGGGGTTTAGTTGGTTTGGAGTTTTGAATATTTTAAATAATTTTTAGTGTTAGAAAATATTTAAATTAGCTAATGCAATAGGATTAAAACAATAATTTTATATTGCATGCCATACTATTGAATATTGTAATATTTTACAGTACCATAAATATGTTTTTCTGTATATCTTTGAATAAAATATTATTTATTTTGGGCAATTATTATTCTTTTTTTAATATTTTATAAATTGATTATTAAATCATGATTTTCAACATTTTTAATAAGCTCTATGGCAAAAGAAAAAATCGTGACAAACATGTCTAAGAGAACATAACTAGTCAAAAGTAAACCCGAACTAGCCAGCACAGTGGACTATGACCTGAATCCCTTGCTTTTAGACTCGCGTCCAGTAATAAAATATTAGAAGGACTGTAATATTATTATTTTTGTTGCTATATTATAAAATACCCATCTTAAAGGAGCCCAGAGAGAAACCAGAGGAAGAAGAGGAAGTGGAAATACCAGAGACAAGAATAGATGTGGATATGCCCAAGATATGGACGGAATTAGGCAAAGAGCTGCATTTTGTCAAGCTGCCTAATTTCTTGTCAGTGGAGACGCGTCCCTATGATCCAAGTACGTACGAAGATGAAATCGATGAAGAAGAAACGTTGGACGAAGAAGGTAGAGCAAGGTAAGATTAGGTTAATTTTTATTATTATTATATATGTATATGTTTGTATAATGTATATAGTGTAAGTTTTATTTTTGAAGTTTTTATGTTCATTAGTTTTAGGATTCCAATAATGTGGAAGATATGGAGTCTAACATTCAACTTAAGCAACAAAAAGTTAATTTTAACTTTTGATCTTGGAATTATATAATAACTTAAATTCTAAATATAGTTTTAAACTTTAATTAAATGGGAAATGATTTTATTTTTCATTTAACTAGCGACGCACTCGCTTCGCTTGAGTTCGTCGCTAGTAAAAAACAAAAACAAATAAATCCCACGGGAACCGTATATTTTCCTTGGATAAAAAGTAACCTGTGATATTCCAGACTATAATCTATCTCTGTGCCGAATTTATTCCAGATCCTTTGAGCCGTTCTGGCGTGATTGAGTAACAAATATGCATCTATCTAAACTTTTGCATTTATAATATTTATGGTTAATTTGAGATATTCATACTTTGTTTGATGTGTCTATTATGACATATTGTACTTTCAATATTAAAACGTGTAAGAACATATTAGTTGGATCGATTATTATTTTTATATCCAAAGTACATTCCTATATGGCTTTTTTCTCATCTAGGGAAAATGATCAGGTTAAATTAAAAATTACATTTCGGGAAAAGATTAGTATTTTCAGTATGATAACATAAATAATATTGTAATATGTTTATAAATAAAAATGAATGTTCCTATGTATGTCCTCGATATGATTGTGATGAAACTCTGGTGCATTATTCTGCATACGACTGCGAAAATTCCTGGATCAAAAAATAAGAATTTTTCTTTGGATGTTTGTCTTCTATCTATGCATTCCTAAACCATTTAAGCTTAGGGACGCACCCGAGCGAAGAACATTATTTAAGAATATTGTATATAATATTGTTTTATTACAGGTTAAAACTAAAAGTAGAGAACACGATACGTTGGCGAACAGTGTTCGATAAGGAAGGCAATGCGGTGAAAGAGTCCAACGCTCGTATGGTGAAGTGGTCAGACGGCAGCATGTCCCTGCATCTAGGTTCTGAAATATTCGACGTGTATAAACAGCCCTTGCATGTGAGTTGAATTTATTTGACACTTAGTATGAAATAGATGTTCTTTGGTATGATGAGATTTATATCATTTAAGAAATGATTGATTTCACATACAAACTTCCAACCCCTTCTCCCGTCCTTAAGGATGATTTCCGGGATAAAAACTATTTTATGTCCTTCCCAGAGTCTCAAACTATCTCCATACCAAATTTCATCTAAATCGGTTCAGCAGATAAACATTAAAAGATAACAGACAGATAAAATTACTTTCGAATTTATAATATTAGTATGTATTACAATTTAAGTTGTGGTTACATTTGCAATGTTTGTTGTAATGGTGTAATCAACACATTTACTTAGAAAAATCCAAATTGTTTTTAATAATATGTTTTCATGTATCCTCAATATCCATTAACATAACCCAAAATATGTTTCATTTCCAGGGCGACCACAACCATCTATTCGTAAGGCAAGGCACAGGTCTCCAAGGCCAAGCGGTATTCCGTACAAAACTCTCCTTCAGGCCGCATTCCACGGACTCGTTCACACATCGCAAGATGACATTGTCTGTAGCAGACAGGTCTACGAAGACGTCAGCGATCAAAATATTGTCGCAAGTGGGCAGTGATCCTGATGCGGATAGGAAGTATCAGCTCAAGGTGAGGAATAGTCAGTCAGTTAGTGAATGATGCTGTGGTAGGTTCAAAGTTTTTAGTAATCGGACTTTTATTATACATATTATACAAATGGTATGTGCGTGTGTGTGTTGTTACACTTCACGCGAACAACTTGAGTGAAATTTACCTTAGGTTTCATTCAAGTTTAAGTTTTTATTCACTTTAATAAATAATGATAATAACATTTAAATAAAACTATCTTTTCGGTTTTTTTCGCGGATTTATTTTGATTTTTGGTTCCCGACGTTTCGATTGCTTTACAGCAATCATGGTCACGGGAGAGACTCTCTCTCCAGTCCAGACCAGTCTCTCCCGTGACCATGATTGCTGTAAAGCAATCGAAACGTCGGGAACCACAAATCAAAATAAATCCGCGAAAAAATCCGAAAAGATAGTTTTATTTAAATGTCAAATATTCGAGTAAATCTAAGAAAGTATAATGATAATAACATACAGAAAGAAGAAATGGAGCTGCGTGCGGCGATGCGGTCCCGCGCGTCCACGCGGCCCAAGCGGCGCGCCGGCGGCGTGGCGCGCGCCGCCAGGAACGACGACTCGGAGGACGAGGGCGGCGTGTCGCTCGCCGCCATCAAGAACAAGTACAAGCAGGGGCAGAAGGGTGAGTGCTTTTGTTTTTACATAACACACACAACATAAATCATAAATAGAGTAATGAATGGCCGTATCCCTAATATGCTTATTTTTATCATTTTGTCTGTATTGTTGTTTTTGTTTTTTGTTATTTATTTGTTTTCTTATATATATGTAAATTCAATCTACCCATCTATATTGCATATATAATGAAAATCCGAAATTGGCTTATATAAGGACTTTTTTATGTACTTTCTATTTCTGTATGTAGCTGTGGATTTTAGTTTGAATAAATAAATAACTGAGTTTTGTAGGGAAGTGTACTTTGTACAAACAGGGACAGAAGTGTATATATTTTGGTACAGTTTCATTGTTAGTTAACCCACTTTAGTAGTAAAGTGTACAAGCAGGGACAAAAGGGTGTGTAGTTATTTATATTACTGTATATCATAATATACACTTTCATTTTTACTTAACCCACTTTTATAGAAAAGTGCACAAGCAGAGACAGAAGGGTGTGATGTTGTTGTTACTTGATTGACTTTGATAGATGTAACTGACTTTTCAAGTTATGCCATGACATCGTGTACTCTTCATTCTACATGACAATGGCGAAGTAATCTGTGTTAAACTAGCATGCTTTGAAAATTGAATTCAAGACATCGTGTGAAATACAATTATTTATAATATATAATTATTATAACAAACCATTTAGGTTTGTTATTATAACAATTCTGTTATCATAGGTTTAGTGATTTTTTTAAAAATTAAAACTTCTATAGGCAGGTTTGGATGGGGAGTAAATTCATGTAAGTCGTCATCGACATGGTCACGCGACGTGTTAACGCTAACTCTCGGAGTGTCGATAGATGTCAAAACCAGATAAATGTAAACAGTTTTAATTTACAATTTTTAATTTAAAATCAAACAATTTAAATATCCAAAAATAACAACTGTTTGTTTAAAGTTTTAAGTTTTCACTTCTGCCAGCAGTCCTTATGACTGTTTTTTTTTTAAATTAACGGATGCTCACAGCAACCAAAGCAAAAAAAATCATTCCAAATATATCAAATGTTATCTTTTCTCTGATTTTTCTACGATAAAAAAATGTTTCAATGCTAAAGTTAGATAAATTGGCATTAACATTGAATTTTGCGTTTTCATAGTACCAACCTTGGTTTGCAAGGTTATCATTTAAGGAAGGCCGCGTCCTCGTTCCAGGTTTAGAGCGAGGACGTTACTGAGCAGCCTTGATGCTGCCTTGAAGCAAGGTTAATTTAAAGGTCGTGCAAAATCGTTCTCATATCTACTTTACGTCACACGTATAACGTATATTGATGACGCTAGGTTTTGTTTGACATTCGGTTATTTTTGAAGTAAAACTTTTTTACGCACGCTCGACTTGGAGGGTAAGCTGGTGAATGCGATACGAAAATTGCCATGGTAACCGTTGTTATTGTTTGACAAATGATATATAATATTATATTCTTTCCTAAAATGATATTCTATAAGTATATGATTGTAATATGCCCTTATATGGGTTATTTTTGTATCTCACCTATCCTAATTATTTAAAACATACATTGAATTTTATAAAGAGTACCGATAACCTACAGAAGTTTTACTTCTTGCGCGTGTACACATTCATACACGCACTCTTTAATTTTTTTAACCAAAAGTAGTTTGAAGGAAAGTATCAAGTCGCTTATGTTGAAATGTCCCTCGATTTCAAATGTATAGGTATATTAAATAAATATTAACTGACTACTATTATAAATGTAAAAAAATTTAAGCATGTACGTGTTTATATGTGTGTATATTTGTTCTCCATCTCAAACGGAAACGGCTGGACTGATTTAGATGTAATTTATTATACAAGTACCGTATGACCTGAGTAACAAATAGGTTGATAAGCATCGAAGACCAAACCTTAGCGAAGCTATGGTAACTCGTTAATAAAATCATTTAAATACTAAAAATCTATATAAATAATTATATACACATGATTAACTTATATGTTTAATTAACTAATAATAAAATTCTTTCTTACACTTACGCGAATATTAACTACTAGCGACCCTTACCCTACTCTTGTTTCGCTTCGGGTTTGTCCCTAGACAATAATAAATCTATCTTACGGGAACCTATCTCTGTGCCAAATTTCATCCAGATCCGTTCAGCCGTCCTGTCATGAAAGATTAACATTCATCCATCCATAATATTTTCTTAGATTTATGCGAATATATGACATTTTAAATATAACTATTTTTTCGGATTTTTTCGCGGATTTATTTTGATTTTTGGTTCCCGACGTTTCTAATGCTTTACAGCAGTAGACTAAGGTGTTAGATGTCTCAAAGGTATTATATAGTTGTGACCCGTGACCATGATTACTGTAAAGCATTCGAAACGTCGGGAACCAAAAATCAAGACAAATCCGCGAAAAATCCGAAAGATAGTTTTATATAAAAAATCATCTATCCATCCTCACAAAGTGTCTCGTTTATAATATTAGTATGGATCTTTAATATTATTAAATAATAATACTTTAACAGCCACGGCCGGTGCAGCGATATACTCGTCGGAGTCGGACGGCTCGGACGTGGAGACGCGGCGCGCGCGGCGCCTCGACCGCGCCAAGGCGCTCAAGGACTCGGACTCCGACAGCGACGCGGGCGATGCTCGCTCCACGCAACGCTCCTCTAGATCTGCCTCACCCTCTGGCTCTAACAGTGAATAAATACCAACAAACATTCATACTGTCAGCCTATTAATTTTAATGTAAACACCGTTAAGGGTTGTCAAATATAACAATTCATGACGTGGTGACGACTCGGATGAGAAGACGCGGCGGAAATGCAGCGAGTGAGGAGAACACTGTTAGATTTATGCGAATATTTGGCATTTTAAACGAAACTATCATTTACGGGTTTAATAAAACTTTAATTTTAAATATTGTAAAGTACTTTAGTGACATTTTTTTGTTTGAAAATCATTCATTCATAATTTTGTGGGTAGGTACAGTCTGTACACTATAAGATACTTTTGAGACGTCTAAAATCTTAGTCTCTCCCGTGACCATGATTGCTGTAAAGCATTCGAAACGTCGGGAACCAAAAATCAAAATAAATCCGCGAAGAAAATTCGTAAAAGATAGTTTTATTTAAAGCGACTGAGGACATAAACATCCATACAGTAAGCCCAATAGTTTTAACGTAAATACTGTTAAGGATTGTCAAATAGTAACAATTTATAGCGTTACAAAGTTAAAATTGAAGTTGGAACTCGCCAACCCTAATGCCGTTTACCGACTTTTATATAAAAGTGAATATGACAGTCGGGAGCGGCTCCCGTGCCTCGACTCTGACGTCATGATGAGACAAATGTATGGATTATATGTCAATTGAGTGTATAATATATATGTACGTGAGCTGACAACATGTTGTGTTGAATATATTATTATATAAGTTTATCGTGTTTTATTTTAAACCTTATTTTTTTATTTTTTTGTCCATAAGCTATACCGTAATCTTATAACCCAGTATTTTTTACGAAAATTGAACGTGTGGTTAGGTTTTGTTTAAAATTAAAGTTGAAATATCCAAATGAGTCTCGATTACATTAATACTTATTCCTTATATACTTTATCCTTGTTTATTTAGAGACGTTTTGAATATTTAGGGCTTGTAAAGGTTATCAAATTAACGACTCCGGTTGACGGTTTATGAATACTGAGTAGGTTATATACCTTAAGAACGGTCGTGCATAAATTTTAAAGAGTCAAAAAACGATCTTAATAGTGGTTACTACACTAATAACTAATATCTAAAACTTATTTTCTTTTGTCTTCTTTTTCCATAAATGTTCATCTAGTAATAAAGTAAAGATGGTTTAATTATAAAATTTTGAATTTTTTAAACGATATCGTATTATATACGATACGATAAGAAATAAATATATAAAATTGGAGCGAAATGAAATAAAATAACGTATAACTTTTTGATGTAATATCATCTATTGTTAAGTAAACATTTGCTATATACACTATCCTGCCAACTCCAATAATCTTCCATAGTCCCGCATCATGTTTTGTCACATTTGGTATTCGAAAACTGCAAAAATCTGAAAATTTCATATTTCTGTCATAAAATCTATCAAAAGTAGATCTTGGAGCTACAATTTCACAACTCTGTAGATTTATTATGGGATATGCGAAACGCAAGTTGAATGTTTCTCCAGGCCTTAATGTTGGTTTTGCTGGCTCTGTAGGTAATGGTTCTGTAATAAATAAGTTAGAAGTATGAAATTCTTAACTAGGTATCATTAATCTATACTATATATATATAATATTATAAAGCTGAAGTTTGTTTGTTTGTTTGGTTGAACGCGCTAATCTCAGGAACTACTAATCCGATTTGAAAAATTCTTTTTGCATTAGATAGCCCGTTAACTGAGGAAAGCTATAGGCTATATATCATCCCGGAAAAATGTACGGTCCCCGTGGGATAGATTTTCTGTCTAGTATCTTATATTAGTGACCAAGAAAATAGTACTAGGTTGAGTAGTGAATAAAAATTTAGTTGCGCTCCTGTTCCTTTATTGGTTGCGAAAAAGAGATTGATGCTCCAGTATTTAAGTAATTATCCCTATAGAGACAGTTTTATACGGGCACCGAAAGGTACACTACTACATAATATGACGGTATGTGTGTAATAGCTCACTGAAGAGTTGACTAATACGCATCACCCGTTGACAAAACCGGTTTTATCCGGCTCGAGCTGTTGACAATCTGAGGCCGAGCGCGTTACACTCAAAAGGAGGCACTATAGGGATACTTACTTATGTTGTAGCGGTTAGAATCGCGGACGTGGTTGCATAATGCGTTTTAAGTCACAATTTTGAAAGCAAACGTAAGTATTTAACCATTAGTGAATACCTATATCTTTTACAAATAGGTATTTGTTAAGAAGCTTAAAATATACATATATATATATATATATATATATATATATATATATATATATATATATATATATCGAAATATCAAATCGAAAATAGTGATATTGGCTACTTTTTATTTTATTTTTTTTAACACTTCAGCCCTCTACATAGCATAGGGTAAAACAAATAATAGGTTAAATTAAATAGAATAAGTTAGTATTATTTTAAAAGTACTCGAAATTAGTATCTCTTCCAAAAAAATTGGATTCAAGAGAAAATGTAGACAAATACATATATAAATTACCTATAATTTCAATTGTAATTATTTGAAACACTTCAATCCATTCGTCAAAATTCTTGAAATAAGCACTAAACGCCCAATTCCCATGATCATCAGCGATTAGAGGACCTATCATGAAGTCATTCGGCTTTAACTCTCTTTCTTTTTCAGCAAATATATCTTTATCGGGACAGCATTCGGTATTAAGATTGAATAAACTATATTTATTTACTGATGTTATAATTGCTTGTATCTTTCTTTTCATGATTACTATGATATCGTCGTATTCATTAGATTCGTGGTCACTAGTTCGATTTATATTTAAATTAAGTTTCATTACATCGCCATTTGGTTTGCTTAAGTAGTAAATAGTTTGATTGTTGATAATAGGTGCTGATATAATGACGATATCGTTCAATCTGGTCGATATGTGAACGGGTTTCAATTCGATTTTAGAGTTACCTGTAACAATATTCAGATATTTAGGTAAGTTATAAAATAGGTACCTAGCAGACGGGTACCTAGACATTCGCTTGAGAGGTAGCAGCTTCCATTCCAGCAATGGCAATTTCGACTTTATTTTAATCACAACTTTTAATGTTGCGATAGACCAAGTAGTTAAAACGAAACATTTTTTTTATGTATGAACCACTTTATTTATTTTATTAATGTATTTTTGGAGGAGTTAAAAGTGGTTAAGGCGGTTGCATATTACTATGCAAAAGATACAACCCTTTAGATGTAGGATACTTAAAAGATTCCTTAGCTTACCTAAGAACGTAGCCAAATTACATGTGACGTATGGTATGTATTCATGTAAATGAACCTTTGTACAATGAATATTTTTTGGAAAATCTTATTGTAAAAGCCATTATTATCGGTGCAGAGGACAAATAAACATTTTTTAAATAGATACATTAGTTTTTTTTTAGATTAATCAAAACTGGTAAGAATAAAATCACGTCAAAACTACATATAAACAACTAGCGACTCACCCTCGCTTCGTTCGGGTTCGTCCCTAGGTTGATTCCCCATACAAACTTTCATCCACATTTTCACCCCCTTAAGGGATAATTTCCGGGGTAAAAAGTATCCTATGTCCTTCTCAGGGTCTCAAAATATCTTCTTACCAAATTTCATCTAAATCGGTTCAGTAGATCCAAAGATTACCCCCTACAACATCACAAACTCACAAACTTTACGTCTTTATAATGTTAGTAGGTACCTATAGATTTAGTAAGATAGTAACTTACAAAATAGGGCAAACAATAATTACAAATTAACCATATTAACAGCCATATTTTATACGTAAAAATAACACACATACTAAAATGATGTTTTAACTGAAAAATACAATTTTACTGAATTAAATATGTATAAAATTACAGGATGAACCTTTGTGGCTTTACGAATCAACCGTTATTGTTTTTCCAATTTTACGGTGCGCAATGAATCTGGTGTACCTGCATACTAATATGTAAAAGCTAACAATTTGGTTTATATTCGTTTGAACGCGAACTGAGCCGTGGGTTTTGCTAGTATAACTATAACATATACATACATACGGTTGTACAGATTAAATATAAGTCGCAAGTAATTCGGCTGCGGAATCCTAATTTTTTTTCTAAAATAAAAGTAGCCTAAGTTACTCCTTATAACATCAACTATCTGCCAGTGAAAGTCCTGTTAAAATTAATCTAGCCGTTTCGGAGATTAGCCGTAACGAACAGACAGACAGACAAAAAAAAATGTGTTTTTTTTTATAAGTAGGTACCTACCGTATATAATTTCATATGCATTTAGTAAAAAACTGTTATTTTGACAATTTTATTTATTTGTATAAATTGAATTGAATAGTTTTACGCCATCTAAGAATAATTAATGAGTGAAGAATGTACTTAGTTTTTTAAATTCAATTTGTTATCACTTATCAGAAAATACTTATTACACGAATTGATACATATTATTACAGTATAACGAAACCTAAATGAGCGTGCCTTTTTTACCTGGTTAATAAAACTCGAGTTGAGGAATTCTTTCTCAGAGCGTAAGATACATTTTATCTTCATATATTATATGTTTGATACATAATGTATTAAATTGCATTTTATTTTCATTCAATTGATTTGATTACAATAGGCTATGACAGGCTCTCTCTCCATTAGACCCATGAGTGATCATATAAAGGTTCCGTTTCTATATCAAATGTACGGAAAGAAGCCTTCGAATGGAAGTCTTTAAATAGGAATAATGCAGGGATAGTTGATTGCGAGGATAAAGACCGAGTAACCCAAAGATATGCACCATATTTTGTAAGAAAAATAATAATAATGTCCACCTGGTCGAATTCCGACGGCCTATGCTCTTCGAGTAATTGTAACACCGCCAAATCCCAACTTTGGTCTGCTACTGAGAATTTCTTAACAGAAAAACCTAAAAGCGCTCGGCCCGACTTTTGATTCGAACCCAAGACCTCCGGATCTGCATCCGTACATTTTTTTTAAATAAATAAATGTAATATTAATAAATTAATGTATTGGGACATTAACACTCATTACTATCTAGTTCCATGGTAAGTTACGAGGCTTGTGTTATGGATACCAGGTAGTTGGTACACTACACAAATATAACTTTAAATACATACATATTATAAATATTGATCACAAATGAATTCCCTCAGCGGAACTCGAACCCGCGACCGCTGGCACAGCAAGTAGGGTCACTACAAACTGAGCCAAACGTTTCGTCGTTTATTTATTTATTTATTTATTTATTTATTTATTTATTTATTTATTTATTTATTTATTTATTTATTTATTTATTTATTTATTTATTTATTTATTTATTTATTTATTTATTTATTTATTTATTTATTTATTTATTTATTTATTTATTTATTTATTTATTTATTTATTTATTTATTTATTTATTTATTTATTTATTTATTTATTTATTTATTTATTTATTTATTTATTTATTTATTTATTTATTTATTTATTTATTTATTTATTTATTTATTTATTTATTTATTTATTTATTTATTTATTTATTTATTTATTTATTTATTTATTTATTTATTTATTTATTTATTTATTTATTTATTTATTTATTTATTTATTTATTTATTTATTTATTTATTTATTTATTTATTTATTTATTTATTTATTTATTTATTTATTTATTTATTTATTTATTTATTTATTTATTTATTTATTTATTTATTTATTTATTTATTTATTTATTTATTTATTTATTTATTTATTTATTTATTTATTTATTTATTTATTTATTTATTTATTTATTTATTTATTTATTTATTTATTTATTTATTTATTTATTTATTTATTTATTTATTTATTTATTTATTTATTTATTTATTTATTTATTTATTTATTTATTTATTTATTTATTTATTTATTTATTTATTTATTTATTTATTTATTTATTTATTTATTTATTTATTTATTTATTTATTTATTTATTTATTTATTTATTATAAAGGCTTACTAACTAAATTTACATAAAGCATTAATTTAACATAATAATATTTCGCTATTTTTATATAAATTTAATTTAAAAGTATGCACAGCTTTTTATAGAAGTACTTATTTTATTTAAATTTTATTTTACGAGTGTATAAGGAGCCATTTAAGTTGTACAACAAGCAAAAAAAAAATGAATCTAAATATTTAAATACAGTTTCTTTTTAAATAAATTTAGGCTATCAGAAAAAATATCTATATCACAATGCTGAAATATAAAATTGTATAATTTAAAGCTTCGTAAGAGTGGTGAATTGCGACCGTATCTATTTTTTCGTTGTGGGATATATAGTGGTTTGTAGTTAATAGCTCTTGCTGCAGGTCTTGGTGTTAGTATATTTACATTCAAGTATCTACAGAACTATATTTTTTCAGGCTTTATAATATTACAATGGATATTTCTTTACACTATTTTGTTAATTCTATTTATATTTCTTCTTATTGGGTGACATAAATTAAAAAAATTATATGTTGTTGCTGTGACATGACCTAATATAAACCACGTATTGCGACTTAGCCATAAATCCAAGATTAAAATTACAAATTTTTAATTAACATTTCATTGAAAATTATTATTGGCTATGCAAAATTGGATTGCATTCGTCATAGTCTATGTTCCGGCAGCTGTATAATTACTGTAGATATCTATTTCTTTATAAAATTGTTTTTCTTTATTTTCAGGGAGTATCGCAATTGTGATCTTAAGGTAATTGATGATCGTGTGGTTTTAGGTTCGAGTCCTGGTGTTATAGACCTGTACCTCAGAGATCATCTCTATTGCTGTAAGATTGACCGCTGCTATTATCAATCGGTTAGGCTTTCGAATAAATTAATACCTTATCTTTGCTATTATAAATTTATTTTTAACAATGAAAACTAAATTCAGTTTTTTACGAATGTTTAAACATATTAAAAACTTAATTTTAGGACACTTACATACTTCATGGAGCATTAAAGTGTCTTCAGGCTATATTACGTATACTTTGTTTACATTTAAATAGACTTGTTTTTTTTCATATTTATTTTGTGGTGAAGCTGGTTTAAATAAAAATACTTTCTTTACACATCGAACCTACGACCGTGCAAGCCTTTGCCAGTCATCATAACACTACACAGCTGAACTGGATCTAATTAAATAAGAAAAAATATTATACTAACTTATAATTTCAGGCTCCTCGTACTTTACTATCGCACACTCAAATTGTAACTCATACAGTACTACTACAAATAAAACACGTGCGAACATTTCAACATTTCATTCAAACTGACAGAAGATATATTTCATTTTGTTTACATGTCCATAATATCTTTTGTCTCTTTTTAATCCTTTGATATATTATATGCGTGTCGCCTTCGCTCACATCAGGGATTATTTAAATAGGGATTACGAACCAAGCGGCTGAAAAATTTGATCTTCTTTGCTTTTTTATTAAAAGTCATAAAAATTTCATTTTGTCACCTTAAAGTATTTGTGTCTTTTGTAAAGTATTGTGTAAAGTGTGTGTTGTGTGTGTTTTGTAAAGTATTGTAAGTTCTAAAGTATTGTGTCACAAATAGATATAATATTTTTTCATAACTAATAATTTATATATGGTATTATTTAATAATATATAAAAAATAATATAACTAAAAATGTGCAAAAGCGATATCAGCGATTTCTTACTGGCATCTTACAATACACTTTGAATAGATAAGTATATACAGACATACACATTTTCAAAGCACAATATTTGCACAGCAACACATAACAATAATAATAATGTTAACAAACGAATATACTAAATACATTTATATGTATATATGTAATTTATGTTATGAGTACAAGGCTTTGTGTGATCAATTGATTAAGTGGGTTTTAGATTATCTATACATATAATAAAAATGTAGAGATTGAATGTGTGTACATAGAAAAAAAATCAGGGTCAGGGTCAGGGGGATGTAAGAAGAGAAATAAAACAATTCCAAATTTCTTTCAAAATTTTTGTTTCTTAGTAATTTATACACTAAAACTACTGATTGGATTTTGATGAAACTTTACAATAATATAGTTCATAAATCAGAATAACTATTAGGCTACTTTTTATTCAGGGAAAATGTACGGTTCCCGTGGGATAGATTTGTTTTGGTTTGTCTAGAGGCGAACCCGAGCGAAGCGAGGGTGAGCCACTAGTTATAATATATAATATTATGTTTAATGTTTGGATTCGTACCTATTACAAATATATTTGTTAGAAATACATTTTAAAGCTAGTTGAAATGTTAGATTAGATCAAATAAGTTTTGTACTGATTTCATTATTATTGAAAACTAGGTATTATTTAATATATCAAGGAACACTCATTAAATTAAATGTAGAAGAAGGTTACACATTACATGTTATAAAGGGCTATTTATTCAGCGTTTGACGTAATGGAAAATTAAAAAAAAAATATGAAAATAACATGTTATGACCTCGTGACATATCTAATGCCAAGTTCTGGTAGGTTAAATACTAGATAATAAAATATAATAGTGGCAGGAGTCTATTATGTGCCAGGACACTGCAGGAGGTGAATAATATAAGCTCCCTTTTATTTACGTCACTACTTAATCGCTAAAATTTATATTCGCGAATGTTGCCCGAGACTGAAACTCTTGTTTCTGAAATACTGAAGTTTATAAGGACTCACGTAATATGTAAATATTTTTGTGACTTTCTTAGTTTTTCATTTAAGATACAACTAATAAGTATGTACCAATCGTAAGCTATCTGTACAAATATGTCCACTGATAAGTAATCGCCATCAAAGAATACTCGTACATTTACGGTTATCGTGGAATATTGGCCGATAACATAATCAAACATAAATAGCCCAGATAGACGTACCTACTGATATTTTACTTTAAATAGATAAACTAGCGACTCACCCTCGCTTCGCTCGGGTTCGTGGATACGTTTTAATGATATAAATATAATTATATGATATATAGCTATAGATTAGCGTGCTCAAACAAATAAACAAACAAACAAACAAACTCTGCCTCTTTATAATATTAGTATAAATTTAACTTTTGAAGAGTTAGTTCTTAGCTCATTTTACAGGAACTATTTTGTCGCCATCATTAAATTATCTGGTAAATGATCTGTGGTATTGCTAATAGGCTATGCCGACTCGGATATGTCACCAATAGTGATGGGTAACTCATCATTTTTATATGAGGATGAGGGAGCACCTCATTTTACCTCGTGAGGTACTCATGAGGTACGCCTCATTTGAGGCGAGGCATCGTACGTCGGCGTATTCACCTCACGAGCCGAGCCCGAGCCGAACTCAGCCGATTGCCCGAGGCAGCGGCAAGCGAGGCAAATATACGCGTCGACTCACGAGTACTTACTTCATTCGCTGACTAAGCTAACTCAATCACTCAATACTCACTCGCGAGTCGCGAGTACTCGCCTCAATTTAATGTCAATAATAAATGACAAAATGTCAATGTCGATTTTTAAGTGAGGACGCGTGAACGAGTGAGGTGGTTCAAAGTTGAAATTCGAGTAACTCTTTCAATTTGCGATCACGAGTGCCTCAAATGAGGCGCCTCACGAGTGAGTTACACATCTCTGGTCACCAATCATAAATTTTGATGGTTTAGTCCTCTTGTGCTCAAATAATTACATCTAACATTTCTAAAGTCCGTTATCGATTTCTTCATTTTTCCTTCTGTGTAGTGCGCGAAGTACAATTTTCTGGTTACAAAAAAGAATAACATTAACGAGAAGGACTAATTTGTTGGTTATCTATGAGTATACTTATATTAAAGTCTTAGAGAGATCGTATCTGTACATTTTTTTTATTGCAATAAACTTTATTATAGATACAGACCACAATGCAATATTTGATTTTTAAATAAATGTCTGTCTGTGTAAAATTATAAATGTGAAGCAATGCTAAATTTATTTTTGAAGGAAAACTTCTTTTCGCTCGCTTGACTTGGGGAGTAAGCTGGTGAATGCGTGACGAGAGCGTTACGAAAAGTGCGATTGTTTGTTGCCATGGTAACCGTTGTTATGGTCTGACAAACGATATATAATATTATATTCTTTCCTTAAATGATATTCTATAAATATATGATTGTAATATGCCTAATATGTGTTTTTTTAATATCTCACCTATCCTAATTATTTAAAATATAAATTGAATTTCATAAAGAGTACGGATAACCTACAGAAGTTTTACTTCTTGCGCGTGTACACATTCATACACGCACTTTTTATTTATTTTTTTATCCCTGATAGTCTAAATTATAAATGCGAAAGGACACACGTGAGTGAAGCGAGGGTGGGTAATTAATTTTCAATTAACTAACTAGGTATCGATAGTTTAGTAGAATTGAAATATTTTCGTTTAGCCAAATAATTTTTAATTATATTATACTATAGGCTTCTATAGTGTAGCCAGACAGTGGTAGTGGTAACGCGCTCGCTTGGGAAACCGAGTGAAGCCAGTTCAAATCCCAGGTCTCGCACCTCTGATATTTTCATGTGCGAATTATTTCTAACATGATTACCACTTGCTTTACGGTGAAGGAAAACATCGTGAGGAAACCTGCATGTCTGAGAAAACCGAGTAAGTTTTCGAAAGACATATGAAGTGCGCCAATCCGCACTTGACCAGCGTGGTGGACTATGGCCTGATCCCCCTCGTATTGAAGGGAGGCCCGTGTCCAGCAGTGGGACGTTAAAAAGAGCTGAATACATACGTACATAGGCTTCTATGTCTTTATTGAAAGATCAATATAAAAGCAGCAATTGTTAAAAGGAAAAGCCATTCAGTATAAAAGATCATCAATAAATAGAGTAATAAATTAAAAAAAAAAAAACAATTAGTTTTTAGAGTTCAAAATTAAAATACTCATTTTATAAAAGAATCAATTTTATTTATTTTCCTTTATTTCATAACATCTGTAAACATTCAATTTTTTTTTTGTATATTGATTTAAGTATCATTTTATTTTTAAAGCGTCTTTCGAGACGGCCATTATGAAATGGATATGATTCTCTGATCTATTAGGTACCTAATTAATTTAGTCTTTTTAAAAGATATGTATGTACATTATTATAGTATAACTGTTTCGCATTTTATATTTTTGTTAATGACAATAATTATCTCTAGACACTTTTAATTGGTTAAAGCTGCAGTAGCAGTTGCTTCTATCCATCTTGAATATGCTGAAACTCTTGTATTAATGTTAGGGTAGCGACTGTTTCCGCAACCCTGAGACCAAGAGTACACTCCCACAACGACCCCTTGATGAAGAAGTGGACTGCCTGTATCGCCCTGAACAAAAACAACAAATAAATAGATATATAATTTAAACAAAGATAAGTAACAACAATAAAATTTTTAGTGTCGAATATAGACTAAGAAATTAAGCTTTAATCTAGTTCCAAAACATTAGTGCAAACCGTTAAAACATCGTTTACATATTCTTTATATCATTAATTGTTAGATGTAATAGAGTTTGTAATATATTTTGTAATCTTTTCAGATTTTCCATTATAATCTTAGGTATCTCATTTAATTGTATTTATTGGCTGGAGTTCCAAAAATTAAAAAAATCTTTGATTATCTTTCAATTTTCACCAGATTTTATTATACACCAACTCGAATTAGAACTGGATGATATTTTTTGTCAAATGATTACATATTTCTGTACCTATAAAGAAATATTATTAAATCTTAGAAAAGCAAATAAGCAAGTGCTTGCCAATTTGTTTTCAGCTCTTTGTTATAAAGAGCTGAAAACTGCTGGGCACGGGCCTCCCTTCAATACGAGGGGGATCAGGCCATAGTCCACCACGCTGACCAACTGCGGGTTGGCGGACTTCACATGTCTTACGAAAACTTGCTAGGTTCTCTCAGACATGCAGGTTTCCTAACAATGTTTTCATTCACCGTAAGGCAAGTGGTAATCATGTTAGAAATGATCCCAAGCGAGCGCGTTACCACTAGGCTACCACTGCCAATTTACAAAATACGAAATTGATAATTAAAATTAAACTTTCAATCTACAACAATTTACCTGACACTGTCCTCTAACTCCAACATTGAGCCAGCCGGCACATAACATGTTATTGGTGACGTTGAAGCCAACCTCGCTATATCGGCTTTCGCATATTTCTTGATCGTTTACAAAAATCTGGACATGGCGAAGTTCAGGTGACGATGATCCTACCGCCTGAAACATGTAATAAGTTTCCGCGTTAAAGCCTAATTTTGCACATATTAATATAAAGTAATAAATTACTACATTTACATGTATATGTTCGAAATACATAATACATATTCACAAAATCTCAGAGTGAAACAGCTCTCATGAAGGCCATTATTTCAAGGGGCATATTCAGAGAGTTACTCTCGGTTTATTTTTTATTTTACTAACGTTATAAGTTTAGATTTTTGTTTTGATCATGCGTGAACCGATGAACAGATTTTGATGAAATTTGGCATTTAGAACTCATACTGAGATAACACAAAGGATTCTTTTTGTTCTTACAATGCGTTTCGGCGTAACAAAAGTTCAAACTTCAAGTTATTTTACCAACACTATAGATCTCAACTTATCAATGGATGCTGCTCTTATAGACTGGAGAGTGTCCTCTAGTACACTGATACTCTAATATCCAGAGGTTTAAAAGTGGATAAAAGTATATACTCTGCAGGTATTTATTTGTGTAAAAATGTGTATACATAAATACCGAAGTGGCACCCCATCCAATTCCCCATACACGATCGTTAACCGCCAATGGGTATGCTCCACCAGCGATATCTGCTGCTTGTACAGTATCTCCATACACAAAGGCGACAGAGGTCCTAAGCACTGCGATGTCGTTGACTCGAGTAACAGCTTGGTAGTTCTCGTGAACTGTGATCTGGCGAATGAGATGGACCAGGCCTCGAGTGTTAGAGTGGGCTGTTCCGATCCTGGCCCGCCACCAGAGTACTGGTTGAACCCTTTAAATTCCAAACAAATTATATAAAATTTTGTAAATGTTCCTTTGAATATGTGAAAAAGATGATTGAATGTCTGATGACTAAGAATGTACTAAATTTTACTTTACTTTTTGTTCTTATAAATTCGTTGATTAGACCTATATTTTATATTTAGTGTTTTTAATTCCGCATTTAAATGATATGTAATTTAAGATTTTATATTTAAACCAAAATTTTGATTAGTTTAGCGAAATAGAGTGCTCTCTATTTCGCAAGTAAGTGCATTAAGAGGTAGAATGTTTAAATCATCCGCAGTTGCTGGAACTTAGTATAGAATACATGTTAAATTCGTTTATTTTGACATTCAATTATTTTTATAATACTAGCAATTACTAGCGTTACGTTTTAACATATATAGATTTCTCAGAGATGAGATACTTTCCCGCAGTAAAAAGTATCCTATATGTTGACCCGGATAACCATCTATTATCATACCAAATTTCATAAAAACCCCTCCAGTGGATTTTCCGTGATGCAGTAACAGACAGACAAAAATTCTAAAACTCTACATTCGGCCTCTGTATCAATGATAATGTCTATTTCAATAAGATTTTCCAAAAAATATTTCATGTACAGATTCGGCTTAGTTATAATTTTCTTATAAGTATGTATAGATTTAAGTATGGATAATATTACCGACTGTACTTATTATGATCTACATTTGTTAACAAGAACCAGCCAAACCTAAAAGGAACCAGAAAATGTTTTAGAAGTATGTCAATTATATAATTTGTCTTTATTAATTTTTAAAATGTTTTAGAAGTATGTCAATTATATAATCTGTCTTTATTAATTTTTAAATAACTTACGCATTATTCGTAACGAAGCAAGAAGCAGCGGACAAGATAGCTGTTCTTGAAATGATTGTACCACCACATGCCTGGTTATATGCTTCTTGGCCTTGGTTGCTTAGAAGGGAGGTTGCAAACGGATAATCGTTTATACTTGCGATTGTACCACCAGATATTCTTGCTGGACTTCCTATTAAGATGGAAATAATAATTTTATATTAACATAAATAAAGGCCTTATTATCAGTCTTATCTCTTATCCCTCTCTCTTTTAGTGAACGGCCTGAAATTTCGGTATGCGGCAAATATTATGCAATAAATAACATAATACATGAGTGTATTTATAATCTATGGCAATGGTAGCCCAGTGATAACGCGCTCGCTTGGGAAACCGAGTGAAGCGAGTTCAAATCCCGGGTCTCGCACCTCTGATATTATCATGTGCGAATCATTTCTAACATGATTACCACTTGCCTTACGGTGAAGGAAAACATTGTGAGAAAACCTGCATGTCTGAGAAAACCTAGCAAGTTTTCGAAAGACATGTGAAGTCCGCCAATCCGCACTTGGCCAGCGTGGTAGACTATGGCCTGATTCCCCTCGTATTGAAGTAAAGTAAATTCTTTATTGACATATTTTTATACATACAATAGTGTTAATGATTTCCCTAGCCGGGGAAGAAGAAGGGAGGCCCGTGCTCAGCAGTGGGACGTTAAAAAGGGCTGAATACATTTATAATCTTTGATAGATGTATTTCCTAACATTTATAATCCTACAACCACTGTTACCTACAGAGCGGGCTTTCCGTGCTCTTCGAGGCATGACCTTTCTTAGTTACAGGCTGGAAACAGTAAGTTTCTTGGTGGAAAAAATAATTAGCTTTGAGGAACATCTAGAGAATAGAAATTCTCCGTTAGAAATAAAAATCTCCGTTTTATCCCTATATCAATACCATATGGAGTTTTAGACAGACCACAGATAAATATTTATATGTTCATTATTTAACAAATGTTTATACGTATTATGAGAAAAACATGTTTCTTATCTATATAATTGCCTTTAAAATATACTTGACTAAATGTTTTTTTTTCGAATTTAAAAAAATACGAAAATGATAATGTAAATTCAAAAAAGGTAATTTTTATCAATTTGTCTTACTAATAAAACGCGACCCATGGCTGTACATACATATGTACCTATATTGTAATATACAGCTGTGTAATGTCAAATATTTTTTCTCCCTATAGTTGTTAAAGCAGACATGTACATACCATTTGTGGTGGCGAAAAATACACAAATCACTGAACAAATAATTAAAAATGTCATTTTAAATGTTTTCATATGGACTGTAAAAACTGACTAAAGATATTTATCGATGTTATCTTGTTATCTCGAACAAATTAATGGTATCAAAATTAGTTGTAGAGTATTATTTTTATCGATCTCAATCCTTTTACAATTATTATAAAAATATTTTTGTAGTCTTTTAAAGTACTTAACGGCCTTTCCTTTAATTTATATATTATTTTTTCTTTTACTTATTGTTTTCACTTTTCAGTACGCGCGTAGGTATAGGAATACGTGCTCTCATATTATTGACAGTTTGCCTTATAAATAAACTAATTATAAGGCAGTAACAAAAACTTATAGGTCAATTCAGAACTAAAAAAATCCTTATAAATTATGTAATACCTTTATATCATATAACAACATGATGAAAAACCAACCTTCTCATTGTTAAATATCCTAACTTACCTACCAACCATATTTAATGTAAAAATATTATTAATTGCAAATCACTATCTTTATCTGTTTGGTCAAGCTGGCTTGTAGGGCTGAAGATCTGGAGGTCCTGAGTTCGATTCACGGCTCGGGGCTCGGGCAAATGATAGGTTATTGTTGGCGGTCACCTCCCGCTTCGAAGAGCCCGTAAAGTTGTCGATCCTAATTTCTACCCTTGATCTCACAGCGATCAGGTCGAATTGTTGTCCCATCGGAGTTTCAATACGAGCGTGAAAGAAATAGAGAATGCATTTATGTTTGTGTAAGTACCTACTAACTAAACTAAGTGAGGACGAGAGCTGCCGTGGCCATAAGCTGTCAGGACGGGACAACATTAGGTACCTAACATGAACGGCGACTCTTAACTGTAAGGGGCAAGTACCCCTCTTCGGGTAAACCATTAACTTAGGATTTAAGGATTGATGTCAAGCCGTAGGCAGAAATGTTTCTTAGTATATCCCTGTTTTGTGTTTCACACTTATTAATTATAATTTTTAGTGAAGCTAATATGGTGTAAAGACTATTTCTCGCAATCTACGTTAAATATAGGATAAGGATAAAAGCTTGGCAAAAAAATTTTATAATATAATTATAATATAAAAATTAAAAACGGAAAAATAAACACTTGCACTTAACCCGCGAAACTAACATTGTAAAAAAATTTACATGTATAAACAAGGAAGTCTAAAAGCGCTGTAAGAACTGGCTACATTATGGTAGTGATGGATGATTTTGTGTGTAATACAACTTAATAATAAATATTTCAGTAGGTAATATTAGGACAAGTAGAATAAAAAAGCATATATAATAATGTCATTTTATTAAATATTAATTTAAAAACCATATAAAAATCCTTTTAGTAGATAACTTTAACAATAGTAACAAAATTTTATAATTTTATATTTAAGCAGATGGAGCGGTACTCTTCTCAGTATTTTGTTGTTGTTGTGCAACATTCTTCCTCATGAAACTGTTCCTGATGACACTAGCTCTGTTATATGTCCAGTCTCTATTATTTTTGCTTCCGAAGGCAACACAAATTATTAGAAAGCTAAAAGACAACGACATCAATACAATCCAGGCGGATGGTGAAGGCCAAACTGTAAAAAAACACATTTGTTCACTTAGCTTTCTTATCACACTATATATACGTACTAAATAAATAAATGCACACTGTACCGGAAACCGGTATATATAACTTTTATAATACTATGTGAACTGTGATATAACTCAGGAAACGGAGATAGAAGCAGTGACATCTATAAATGTACAGAAGAAACTTAGTAATGGCAAATTTTTCAGTCATGAGTAAAATATGAAAACAAAACCCCTTCTCCTTAGAAATTATTATAAATTAAAATCTTATTTGGTTATATAATAAAATAATAATTAAATACTTGGTCTGATTTGAAAAATTCTTTTTACATTTTACAGCCTGTCGGCCGTGGAAAGTTTTAAGGCACACAGCAATAACACATGTAGGTATGTAAAGGTATTACGCGTGCTCATAAATAAATTACAGAAAAACAACTAAATGTTTATACATGTATTGTAATTTTTTTAATTTTTTTTAAATATTGTAAATTTTAATGTATGTGTAATTTTGTCAAATATATTAATTGAAATGGTTCTGAATTCTGATTACAATAATTTTAGGTTTTTATATCATATGCAAACTTACGTATAATCACTCTTGGAACTCTTGTCCTTGGGGTAACTCTGGATATTTCTAAGTCTTGGCCCGTAATCTTGGCTACAACAGTCCATGGATGGAGTTCCACACCACGGGGATAATCGATTGCTAAACCGCATCTGCCACGCGAACGGAGAGAGAGATTAATGTAACCGCCGGGTATATTTTCCGATGTGAAACCTGAAATAAAATATATTATTCTAATATCAATTATTTTATATCCATTAAGAGGCAGATCGAAAGAATCTAGATTGTAACTTATATTTTTTTTTCACAAATTATCTGTTACAGAAATATTTTAAGCAAAATGTAATATTTTACCTAAACCATCATTTCGAACAAATCGACAGTAATCAAGTGTTCTATTTTCATAAACTTGAGCTTCTATTGTTAGCCGAGAATCGCGGAAGCGCCGAACTGCTACCATTGGATCTGAAACATTGTTAAAAATAAAGGTACATATTATATCTTTTCAATTGAATATATTTTTTTATGAAAATCTATACCCATTATTTGGTTGGTTTTGTATGGTTGCAGATCCGGAGACCGAAAGAGAAGAGGTTTTTTTTATGTCAAGAAATTCTCCTGTGCCTCATGCAACAAGTACGTAATGTCGATCCCGTGTTAGATCGTAATTTGAATTGAGAAGTTTAGATTCAATGCCAGTTCAGCACAATTTACTTCACTATTGTCAAATCTCTCCCCGGTTGCATCGGACTATAAGAGTGAAGAAACAGGAAATACGGTTGAGTTTACGCACGCACATATTTCGAGCCTAAATGGCTAGTCTTATTGGATTTTTGCAAATTTCTGTTATACGAATATTCTTATATTAAAGACATAGAAGGAAGAAGAAGGTATATAGGTTATATGAAACATTATAGCAACACTATATAGCACTGAAAAATTACTTTTTCTTTAGACTTTACAAGACTTAATATTCATAAAATATTCAATGGCTTAGACAAATGACAGGTAAATACTAGTAGGTATGTATGTAGGTATGTAGTAACATGTATAGCTCTTATAAAAGGTGTTTTTTTTTTATATAAACTAAATATATATAAACTAAATGTATAAATACTTATATAATAATATATACATACGAAAATTATTGTGTATTGTTAAGTTTAAATCATGTGTATAATCCTCATCTTAAAATACCCACAAAAATGCACAAGCAGTACCATGTATAGTGACATTGATCGTTGCACGTTGCTCAGGCATCATTGCGTTCACGAACCCGACATGACAGCTCCAAGCGCCGGAGTCGTTCGCTGCAAGACCTGAGAATCTGATACCGCACTCGCCAGCATCGAAACCAGACCCGAAATACGAGTAAGTTGCCTGGTCCTGAGAGTCTGCTGGAAAGTCAAAAATTATAATCAAAGATAATATTATAAAGTAATTTAGTTATTAAACAATCTGTGCTAGTATGTCAGGTTGTATTATCTATATTCTATATACTATAATCTATACTATAATACAGCGGTAACTTAGGAAAATCTGTATATGAAATATTTTTTTAAGACAATGATTAACGTATTATGTACACAAAATAGAACCCAAAACAATAGTTATTAAGATTACTGTCTGTTTGTCTGTATGTGTGCGCGCGTTTCACGCAAAAAGTAATGAACTGATTTCAACGAAATTTGGTGAAATGATAAATTATTACTCGCGTCATCATTTAGAATACATTTTACTTCAGGAAAATCTTTCTTTCCCACGGAAAAACACACTAACTGATTTTCTCGAGTCGTCCATAAAAACCGTCCGCTGGCTAAATTTTAAGACATACACCAAAACAATCTACAAAAAAGCCTTTTCAAGGCCTACAGAAAATTTTGCAATAGTATATATTGTCTATCACCTAAGGTACACGCTCAATACCTATTCTTACCAATACATATAATAAAACTAACTTAGTCAAATCGATGTGTGCTTTTCACGCAAAAAGTACTGAATCGATTTTAACAAAATTTTATGTACTTAGTGATAACTTATTACTCGGGTTAACATTTATGGTACCTTTTACTATAGGAAATTTTTCATTCCCACGGGAAAATTTATATGACTAACGCTGGCTAAATCTTAAGAGATACATCAAAACGATGTACTAGAAAATTGTAGATCTTAAAAAGGCCTACAAAAAAGTCCGCTATAGTATATGTCTGTCTCCTAAGGTACACTCGCAATTATTATTTTTACTATATATTAAAGGCAATGTCGCGTCTCACTGACTAACTTATCAACGTCCAGCCCAAGCCGATGATGTAGGACCAGCACCACAAAAAAAAGGCCAGGTTTATATATCCATACTAATATTAAATACGAAAGTAACTCTGTCTGTCTGTCTGTCACCTTTTCAAGCTTAATCCGCTCAATCAATTTAGAAGAAATTTTATATGGAAATAGTTTGAGACCCTGGGAATGACATAGGATAGTTTTCATCCTAGAAACCATATCATATATATAAGGGGATGAAATGGGGGGTGGAAGATTGATATATTTCTTTTATTTTTTTAAATATTTATCTACTTTTTTATACCTATATATTATGTATATTATACATATATATATATATATATATATATATATATATATATATATATATATATATATATACCGTTAAAACGTACCTGGGGACGGGAACCCGAGCGAAGCGAGGGTGAGTCGCTAGTCAATAAATAAATTGCTAGAATTGTAAATTTTTCATAATATTGCATTATTATTCATTGTTCTTTTTTGGGAAAATATGCATCTTTATCTACAATAAGTAGACTACATTATGTAAAGAATAATTTCATCTGGGTTTATCATAAAAATCGTAATTACCTGATTGAACACTAAACACAGTTCCATTACTGGCCCTAAAATAACAGTATCGAATGGCTGACTGCACTGAGCATGACATAGTAACGTTGTCTCCAGCCAGGCTCGAGACTTCATTTCTGGAGGCCTTCAAAGTTGGTTCTGTAATAAAGAAGAAAATTCTTAAAAAAAAATTACATTAATCTTTAGTTATATATGTACATAGTTTTAATAGAAGAACTAACTTTTAAGGAACTTATTTTGAAAATATAAATGACTGAGGGCACCACCGGTATTTCTGTATAATAATGTATAATAATTACGATGTCCTCGCTAACAAACCTGTAATAATTGAGGCAAGTACTTCAGGATCCCTTATTGTCCAAGAGGTTAAAACTTTTAGGAAACCATAGAGAACGTCGCTTTCAGTCTTTACAGCACATCGCCAAAAACCCATATCTTTAACAACGGGGTCAGTGATCGAAATACTGCAGCGGTGTTCAGACAAGTTACTGAAAAATAACAATAACATCGTATTAATCATATCGTATTTACAAAATTACATAATCTGGAAAACTTCATGGTCACTCTTATTCCAACTTAGTAATCATTCTAAGGATGAGCACACATCACTTTAGAGGACATAAAATCATCCCAGTTTCTCTTTATAATCAAAGAATTCTATCCAATGAAATTTCGACAAATAGTTTTTTTTAAATAATACATTTGAAATAAATGTACATATGGTAGAGATTTTTTATTCACAAATGAAGTGAAGGCTGTTGCGCTTGAATTCGCCGCGAGAGGGCGCTAGTGTAGAGTGAGATCTCTAGAAATGTCAAAATATGACACTGAATGGTTACTATTTGCGAGCTTTTCATCGCGGATTTTCGCTAATATTTATGATTATTGTAAAGATTTTACTATTCCTGATTAACTATGGCAGACACGGTGCTGCATAATAAATCTTATTGCTTTAAAAGAAGAGTTAAGAAAAGTCAATATTTTATTTATTCGGTTATGATTAATTAGTTGAAATCCTGATAGAACTGTTTTCGTGTTAACAATTATGATTATTATAATAAATTTACTGGCCTTGCCGCACTAACAATTACTTTTTCAAGGACAGCGATAGGACCTTACTCGCCAGTGGATCCAACAGAACCAGAAGCAACCAGAAACGATAGGCTTTATTGAGTTTATTTCTTTAAAATTTTAAAATTGCAACTATTAGTTCTGAAGTAAAAAAGTGGCTGCAAGTAACTTTTACGCGCGGCTGAAGTAAAACTTCTTTGGTGCTGCGGCAGATACCGCAATTATATGTAAATTAAAAGAAATCATAATATAAATATAAAATATTTTTTATAAAATTATTAGTAATAAATATTCATTTTAATAAATAATCTCTATGTTTATACTAATAGTTTTGTATGATAAGAGTTTGTCTGTTTGTCTGTCCGTCCGTCCGAACGTCGAATGGATGGACGGATGTCGCGGAAACGGACGAACGTCCGTTTCCACGACATTCATTTTTCGAATGTATTGACTTACCCCTCAGTCACGCCTAAAGAAGTTTTACTTCAAAATTAGCTCGTTGTAGCTGATCCCCCCTTTCATTTAACGTTTTAAGTTAACAAACATCTGAATTTTAAATATGAGTAGTGGACTTAAACGAGTTAAAAGGAATTACCAAGTCACTGTTCCAATTATTTATAAAAAATTATAAACCTATTATTTAAGTAAGATATAAATATATTTTATTACCCCGTAATATTGCCTTGGTTGACGTTTTCTTCAATTCCCTTATTAACCAGAAATATACGACCAGAGGGACTACGAAATTTGCATGAACTGACATTAACGGAATTTGGTAGAGAACATGTTAAAGAGATAGTTGGCCTATTTTCTTCAACTCTTGTTGTTACCATCGGCTTCGCAACTGAAACTAAAAAAGGAATAATCATGGCAAGACAAAAATATCCATTTTATTAAGCTAATATTTGTTGTTTAATTCCATTTCAGTAGTAATTATATTGGATTGGTTTTACAGTACCTGGTTGAACAACTTTGACCGAAAATTCAGAATCTTCAGTAAGAAGACGTCCCGGTAATCCGACATTCATTTTCCAAACACCTGCATGTTCTAGCATTACTCTATCTAAGGAAAGTTCACATCTGCCAAATCCATCATGGTATACGACTCCATTTGGGCCTTCCAGTTTACAGTAAACTGCATCTTCTGCTCCAAGAGTTAAATGGACTGATCGGTCTCTAATCCAGTCTAAAGATGCTTCAGATGTGGTAGCTATTCCTAAAACATAAAATCATATTCATTTAAAAATCTATTTAAAGATATAATTCTGTACCTTTAGTGAAAAGTGATATAACTCAACTTGTAGCAGTTTTTAGTTTTATAAACAATATTGAAGCTTGAATTTTTTTTGATTTTTCTATCTAATCGGTGTAACTCTATCTAATATAGAACGGGAAATAAGTTTCGTGCTCAATAATACAAGTCGAATTTTTGGTTAATTTTGATGATAATTTTTGTGTAAACTGATATGTCTTTAGTAATATTAAATTGAACTAAACCTTTTGACTAAAACAAGTACGTGTAAATAAGGCTATCTCGATTTGTAATACTTGACACATTTAATATTAATTACATGAGCTTTGTGCTTGATGATACAATACATTTTATATTAAATGACACAAAAAATACCATACAATTATCAATGGTGAATGATAATATAACTCTAATTATATTTCATATATTTATGCAGTATTAATGCCGCAAACGTGTTAAGTGGTACAACTAAACCTCTATCAAATTACACGTCAAATAGTTTTATTAACGCATTTAGTTCTTAATAATATAAATTTATTTATATCGTTGTAGTATAGGATTTTTAAAAACCGATCAATAGTGATTATTGTGTAAAGTGATACGTGTAGTTTCATCTTATCGCTTCTATCTTTTTCTGACCGGGCGTCTCCGCAGTGAGAAAGCGAGAACGGCAATGACGGTGGAGGAGGAAATCGTGCTATAAGTTTTAACGCCAGTCCGACTGTATTATAATAAATAAATCTGTAGGAAAAAACCGGAGAGCTAAATACTAACACACAACCACCTGAAAATTCATCCAAAGAAGACATACTAATCCAACATACTTAAAACAAAATAACTTGATGGAACGACAGAAGACTCAGATGCCTCAATTCCACCAACCCCAGAACATTCTATCCAAATATTTTCTGACTTTAGTTCAGGCAGTAGTCATTTTTACATCCCAAATACCGATTCTGAGAAGAGTGTTGACAGTAATAAAAGTGCTCCGATAAAGTAAAACACTATTGATTATTATCTATTATATACATAAAATGCTTTGTCCTGACTGACTGATCGATCAACGTACAGCCTAAACCGCTGGTCGTAGAAACGTGAAATTTGGAGAACATATTCCATATTATAGAATGTAGGCATCGTTAAAAAAGGATTTTTCGAAATTCATCCCCTAAGAGGGTAAAATAGGGGATAAAAGATTGTATGAAACTCTTTTATTCTTAATGCGAAATGCGCGACAAGTGATATTTAGCTTTAAGATGAAAAATTAGAAATGTATGTATTAGATTTATTTCGAAATTTATCCTTAAAAGGATAAAAGGGGGTGAAAATGTTTATATGGGCAAACAATTATTTATGATCAGAATTACCTGAAACTTGGTATTAATGCTCTTTAATACAATTAAATACATACGATTTTAGTATTTTTTGAAATTCATCCCATAAGGCTGTCAAATACGGGATAAAAGTTTGTATGAAACTCTGTAATTGATGCACAGAAAATAGTATTTACCTATAAAAAGAAAACGAAAACAATACAAATATCATTTCTTTTTTTCGAAATCTATCCCTTAAAAGGGGGTTATGCTGTTTATATGAGGAAAAAATTGTTTATGATCAGAATTACTTGAAACTTGGTATTAATGCTCTTTAATACAATTAAACAAACATTTATTGTATATTTCTTTTTTAAATTAAGCCCCTAAGTGGGTAAAACTGGCGTCGAACTTCGAGAGTTGAATATATTTAGATAGAGTAACATGGCTCAAGTTTTCTGTTAATGCACACTTACTGTGTGGGATATAAAGTAGAGAACGGAAATTATTTTCAATCCAATGGAAAATAATGTATAACTTTTGGGCTAGCCATAGCAGTGATAACTATAACAGACCTAGAGCGCGAGAAAGAGAACCTAACTAGAGAGTATCCTGCTATCTATATCCTCCTCCTGAAAGTTGGCACATCTGCAATAAAAAAGTCGCCTAAGCTATGTAATTGGATTAAACTGTGTGTAATTCATTAAACATTATAGTGGTCACTGTGTTTGCTGGATGTGCTCGCAGGGAATCAGAATTCATACCTCGAAAACCACTGATAGCCTCTGACTACACCTTTGAATTTAATCTATTGTAATTCCTTCTCAGGGCCAGTCGTTAAAAATAGCAGGCATGGACTTAAGAGATGATAGCTTCTAACAGGGACATTTTAGCAGAACCCAGAACTAGGCAGAATATTCATCAGTGTGGTATATTTGTGATTAGTTTTTTTAGCGTAGACTAAGTTAAATGAATCTACACTTTTACTCTAGACATAGAATAAAAAATTCGATATGACAACATATAAATTCAATGGAAATTAAAGCTGAAAAAAGTTTCAGTTCACGTGAACGTAACCGCGAGCAAAAAGCTACAGCAAAATAAGAATTAAAAAAGAAGGAGAAGGAGGAAGACTGTAAGCTTCAGGTGTACATAACACTGGGTCTTTAAATATAACGTAGATGTTAGCCTGTTAGTATGGTAGTTAAGAAACCCATATTAGCCGAGTTACATGATTGTAAAGTCGTAAACCTTGTATGCGATTGTATCATTGTACTCTCTTCCTCTAACTTTGGAAACATGGAGTAGAAAAATGTGCAAAAAACATAGGTAGTGGAGCTTGCTAAATACCTAAAGTATAAATCTATTTACAGAATTTACGCTTAACATCTTTTAAGATACTGAATATTTTGAATTACGATCGCTAAAATTTAATTTGTTTTCCATATATCTTTAACAAATAATAAAATTTACACGAACATAATTTTGCATGCATGTAATTTTGCAAGTATGTATTGCGAAAAAGTTTATTTTTTTCGTAGTTTGATCACGGGCGAAGCCGCGGGTTCTGCTAGTATATAATAAATAATAAATGTATAAGTTTACTTAATGTATTTTCACTTTTATTCACCCGCTTTTTAAATGATATCAGACCCCGACAGTATAAATACATGCTACTAGGCTCCTATAATAGAAATAAAATTAAACTTGTATTACTTTACACCTTGAAAGTTTTGTAGTTTATTCGATATAATTAAAGATAAATCGATATACACCACATCTTTTATTATATTTAATGGGTGTAAAGTGATATAACTTTGATTTTATCACAGCACACTAGAAAGACACAATGCCCTTGAAATCTCATTGTTTTCTGAACAAACTTAGTTCTAGTGTTTTTAATATTAATAACTCTATTGCTATGAAAAACATGTTTAAAAAATACTTGTATCATTCAAAACCATTGCATTTTATAGTATATCAAATGATATAATTTAAATTATAACATTATACACATAAGAACTTAAATGTGGCTAATGATATAAGTCTAGTTTTTTTTAATTATCTCAGATTCTTGTTCTTTTTTAACACAATCAATGCTTATCCGATATACAAATAACAACTTCCAATTGATAAAAGTCAAAACATTAGAAAAAATCTCTGTAATAAAAAAATTGTAGCCGTTTAAAAATTGCAAAACTTTGTATTCATTTTTCTCAAAACGAGGTTTTCTGACTTATATCACTTTTCACTAAAGGTACAGAATTTAAATATCAATTTAATAAGATAATGTTATCAGTGATTAATTTTTTTGGTAAATCAAATCAACACAGGTATGTAAGTATAGATTTCGATTGCAGTTTTTTTTAAATTATACTGATTCAAGATCCGGCTGCAAGATTGCTACGTTCATCGCGTATTTAATCAAAATCAATTTTTTATATACAATAATTAAAGGGACAATATGTTTTGACCGGGGTGCCTATTAAAATGTGAGCACTTTTTAATAGGCTCCCCCAACAGGTCACAAATAGGGGTTACTAGCTGTTAAAGATAGATTAAAGTGAAAGAGAGTTACCGCGTTAGTTAACTGTTTGTTGCCATGGTAACCGTCATTATTGTCTGACAAATGATATATAATATTATATTCTTTCCTTCTTTTCTTTCCTTTGCGGCCACTTTTACATAGGCAAAGGTATATTTTTATCATGCACAGAAAAAAATAGCTTTTATTTGATATATAAATGATGAATATACGCCATGAATATATAAATGTGACAAAAAATCTTTAATAACTAGTAACCCCTATTTGCGGCCACTTTTACATAGGCAGACGTAATTTATCAGGTATAGGAAAAAACTAGCTTTACTTTGATGTATAAATAATGAATATACGCCATGAACGTATAAATGTAACAAAATATGACCTTCTTATACCTGGCCGCGAAGAGGTTGCGGCCAAGTGCGCAACGGCAGCTATCACTTTTCAAGTACTCTAAGTATATTTTTGTGAAGTGGAGTATAATTTATTTTAATAACAAGTGCATTGATTTTGTTCTAAAAAGTCAATTATTATTAATTTAATCAAACATACTAACGGACACGTTTTAATAGGCACCCCGGTCAAAATATATTGTTCCTTTTATTATTGTATATAAAAAATTGATTTTGATTAAATACGCGATGAACGTAACAATCTTGCAGCCGGATCTTAGTCCATACCTATATCTTTCACAGTTTTTCACTTTAAATCTAAGATATCTATTAACATAATAAATCATTTGTTGTACACATGATTCTCTTTGTATTGTTTTTTATTATAGTGCAAAAAAGAAAAAAAAAACAATTTACACAAAGACGAGTATTAAACGTTAATTTATTTCAAATTGTAATAAATTTTATTTTTCTATAATATTTAACAAATGTACATACCTTTTGTGATGGTTAAAAACACGATGCCCAAAATAAAATATAAAAAAATCATTATTGAAGTTTACATACAGAGTTTCAGAACTATACTACCAGTATGTAGCCGTTTTATCAGTATTATCTTCAATTATCTCAAAAATTAATAGAATCGAAGTAATCGTCAATGATGAATCATACAAAGATATATTTCCTGTATACGTAAATATAAGTCATTCCTATATATAATACTAGCGACTCACCCTCGCTCTGCTCGGGTTCGTCCTTACTTAGGTTTTAACGTTTTGTATAGATTTCTCAGAGATGAGATATTTTCCTGCAGTAAAAAGTATCCTATATGTTGACCCGGATAACCAGCTATCATCGTACAAAATTTCATCAAAATCCCTCCAGTGGTTTTTTTGTGATGCGGTCACAGACAGACAGACAGACCAGATTCGGCTTAGTTAGAATTTGATTATATGTTTAGATTTACAACATTGCAATATTTTCTTTGGTATTTTAAAAAAAATCTATCTATAATAATAATAAAATAATAAATTAATAATAATAAAAATTTTATTGCCTTTTAATTTTAAATATAATAGGGACTGCGTTTGATTATTATAGTCACTTGCGTTGTAGCTACATAGACAAAATGTATAATGTTTATGCTAACGCAATCAGGAAATCCTTATCAAATTATATTAAAATTCATTGAGCCGTTAAACACAGGGAAACATTTACAATATTATATTGTGAAACTGATTTTAACCTATTTCTAATTGTCGTATCGATTTGCATATTTCAATCGATTCGAATCACTTTATTTCATAGAGCTGCTATGAAAATTGAACATTGATTTGTTTGTCAAAAATAGAATCGTTAATTGATTCATATTTCACATCACTACATAGTATAAAACAAAGTCGCTTCCCGCTGTCTGTCCCTATATGCTTAGATATTTAAAACTATGCAACGGATTTTGATACGGTTTTTTTAATAGATAGAGTGAATCAAGAGGAAGGTTTATATGTATAATACATGCATAATATAGTAGAGATACACTGATAATTTTAGAGGTTTCTAATGTGATGTCGTAAATAAATAATTTTTTTTACACTTATATTACAAACGCTGGCTGAACCCTACGAGATAGATAAAAATAATGTACTACAGTATTGTACACCTTAAAAAGGTCTACATAAAAGTCCGCAATGGTATATGTCTATCGCTTAAGGATAACATACTATATCCATTTTACTATATCCAAGCTAGAGACGAACACGAGCGAAGCGAGGGTGAGTCACTAGTAAGATATAAAATATAAACCAACCCGAATCAAGACCTCCCTTTTTAGAAAAGGTGTTAAAAGTACAACATTTAAAAAAAGAAAAATGGCAAGTGTATATTTATAATAAAAAAACTTTATTAAAAATTGTCATAAACTCCAATAAACCAACAATATAGCCATAATATAACAAATATTAATTAGGAATAAAATAATCGTTTAACTACAATGCCGCATACAAAGTTTAACTTTATTAGAAAGTACCACAATATCTTCGAAAGATGACATAGATCAGGTGAGCTAAAAGATATTTTTCTGTTTTGTTTAAAATATATTTTGTTTTTATAGAGCCATGTCAGCATTTTATATATTTTGTAATGTATAGTTACGCGCCGCTAGTTCAGTCGAAGACATCAAGCGCCTTCATACAACCTCTGTGGTGTTGGTCTACGCAGGTGCGAGGCACGCAGGAAAAATATGACGACGAATTCGTTTGACGTTGGGCGAGACGTATGGTTTTCTATTGTATGTATAAATTTTATTAATTACTGACATTATAACAATAAAAACAGGAAAAGTGTTTCACTGTTTTACAGTATATTATACATATAACAATAATTATCAATTAAGTAGTAGGTACAACATTATTTTTTGTATAAAATAAAATTCTTCTAAAACCTTCTTCTTGTATACTTTCTGAAAGTGATATCAATTATAAATTATACGATGATAAAATTTAAGCAGCCTTAGGGGTAGTCTTGTCAGTGCTGTTTTCTTGTTCAACCGTCTTTCTTCTGAAGCTGTTCCTGATGGAACTAGCTCTGGCATACGTCCATTGTCTGCTTCGTTTGTTGGTCAAGAGTGCCGATAGTAACAGAAGGCTTATGCCCAACGTCATTACCGTCACCCATATGATAGGCACATGGATAACTGAAAATATTATTTTTTAAATTATTTAAGCAATTTTAGTCATAAAGAAAGAAGAACCATTATCGACATTTAAAAAGTAGCGTTGTACATTATTTTTAACTTTGCAATTACAGTCTCCTTCTGCTCAATTTCGGCCACGGCAACCAGTTTCACTATGACTAGCCATGTGAGCAGGAGATATTATAGTGCACTCTTTATTCTTTTCACATTCAAAGTCTGGCAGTACGAAAATTTGACACAATCGCCGAGAGATCAGTCGTAGGACCGATGCTTCACGTGTTCTCCGAAGATGAAACATTGTCAGCTTCAAAACTTGGAGAATGAGAATATTTTAACTGAAAACCTCAAGCATCTCGCCCGACCCGGGACTCGAACCCTTTGGATCTGTAGTCGTACAACAACACAAGACATAGTATAACAAAAAAAAACCTTATTTTAAACTAAAAATTGCGAAAACATATTTTTTGTAAGATCATTTGTTCTTCTTTCGCGCAGCGATGGATTAAAGTATTTTTTTGCTCAGAGATATTAGAGATATTCATTCGTTATTTTTTCAGTACGTGAAGGTACTTATATTAGATAATTTTAAAAGTTATTACTATTCCATAATTTAAATATCATTACCGTTTCATGTCTTGGTCTGTGCATCCATAATAACAACGTTCGTCTCTTATAATAATGATGTGTTAAAACCCAATAGATTATTACTTACAGACTATCTTAGAGGGTGGACGTGCTAAAGTACTTGGAGTAACTCCGGATATTTCTACATTCTGTCCCATGACCTTTCCTACTACAGTCCATGGATGATGATCCAGAATAGAGGGACTATCGATGTTTAAAATACATACGCCTCGTGACAGCACAGAGAAAGGAAAATAATTTTTTTGAATTTTCTCCGACGAAGTAAAACCTAAAAAAAACCAATATAACTCTCAGTTGCTAGTTTTATTTCAAAATGCTTTCGTTTTCTAAGTATTATAGTGACGAGATGATATTACCTAAGCCATCAATTCGAACAAATCGACAGTATTCAAGCGGTCTGTTGTCATAAACATGACCTTCTATAATAAGGTTTCCTTCCATCACGATCTGATCAGCTACCATTGGGTCTGAAACATTAATAAAAATAACATTATTTAAATATTTCCCATAAATGACTTAAATTGCTATGTGAAGGAAAAAAGAATGTTCATATGAATAGCGATAAAGGTAGGACTCTAGTACAAAGGCAGTTAGAAATCTATATATTTGAGGGGGGGGGGGGGGGGGGGGGGGGGAGAGGGTTTGTAGATCACTCCCATGCAAAAGAAAAGTGGAGAAAATGCATAGTTTTTTTTTATGAAATTTAAATTTCTATTTTTCTAGTTTTAATGGTTAATTTAATGATTAATGATTTTTCTAATTTTCTAGTTTTATGGAATTAAGAGTTTATGGCACTCGCCGGCCGCTACCGCGGCACGCTCGCTTCGCTCGCTCGGCTCGTGCGTTGTTTTAACTGTTCTAACCTAACCTAACCAAGATCAGTCGGCAGTTACTTAAGTTTTAACCTAATCTTACTTGTCAAAATAAATAACTTAATTTAAAGGGCAAATTTTATTTGTATCACACATTTGTTATAATGATAAATCATTTATTTATATTAAATAGGCCTTTTAGATGCCTTAGATAAGTACTTAAAAAAATAGTTTTCTCAAAATAAAATCAACAATATTTACTTACTTTCACAATACAACATTTTTATAGATATTCACCAAAACAAATTGAAATTACTGTGAAATTGTTAAAACCAAATAAAATAATGTAAATTTTTAAATAAAAATTAAAATACGCGTCAACTTATTATTTGTAAAATTAAAACGCATAATTAAAACTCCCTAAAATGGCAACACTTCTGTCTTGCAAAATCAAAATGCACAATTAAAACTCCATAAAATAGCAACACTTCTGTCAAAAATACGTCAAATGCAATAAAAGAGTGCAGATTGAGGTTATATTTATCAAACTTTGATATTTTTTTTATTTCCGAAAATTGTTATTTGCTCCACTTGAAACTATGTGGGATTACTCAAGATAATAAGTACTTTGCACAATAAATAAAACCAAGAGTCTACTGCACCTCCTGGATACTAGAGCTGAGCCGCGATAAAAAATGTATGTTTTTAAACTAAAAGAAACTCATTGTTTCACTTAATATAAAAATATAAAATATCTTAACAAAGTATGTAAACTTTTTTATACATTAAGTTTTAAAAAGCTTCTATTGCATTTTTATACAGTAATGTATAGTAAATAATGGTGATCGTTCCTCGGTCCTATTATCTTTACGGACATCCCGAGAAATGCAACGGTTGTCAAAAATACCAATATTCATAATGAAAAATTTCGATTTCGACTGTCATACAAAAGTTCGTATGACAATCGGGAGCGCCTCACCCGCAATGCATTTTGCATCCTCACGATTAACTTCTTTGTATTTTTTGTTTAGACACTTCGTTAATCGGCTGCATGCATTAGTAGACTGTGATAATACTATGTAATTTTAGAAGCCAAGTATTTGTATAATTGTAATAAATGTAATGTATTGTAATAAATATTGGCTAGAAAAATACACCTTACGCCAATCTTACATGATACATCAATGAAGCGTAAAACTAACCATAACTTGATAAAAATAAAGGTCTTAGTAAATCAATTTTAATATATTTTTTTTAAAAAGCGTCCTATTTTTATTAAAAATCTAAACCCATGATCCTGTTGGTTTTGTACAGTTGCCGATCTGGAGGTAAAGGATACAAGCCTCCAATCGAGCTGAAAGGAAAGTGTTTTTCTTATGTCAAGATATTCTTCTATGCCTCAGACAGCATATAATGTCGATCCTGTGCTAGGCCGTAATTTGAATGGAGAGATTTAGATTCACATGCCAATTGAGCACAATTTACTTCACCGTTATCAAATCTCCCATCGGTCGGTCGTTAAAAAAAATGTTTTTTGTATTTTTTTATTTTTATTATTTGTTATTATAGCGGCAATAGAAATACATACTTTGTGAAAATTTCAACTCTCTACCTATTACAGTTCATGAGTTACAGCCCTCTGACGGACGGACGGACGGGCGGACAGCGGAGACATAGTTATAGAGTTCCGTTGGCACCCTTCGGATACGAAACCCAAAAAGTTTTTTTTTATAATATATAAAAATGGCAAACTAAACAAAAATATATGTACGTATGAAAAGTGTTGTGTGTTGTTAGTTTAAATCGTCCGTATAATCCTCATCTTTATAATAAAAAAACCCACAAAAATGCACAAGCAGTACCATGTATAGTGACATTGATGATTGCACGTTGCTCAGGCATCATTGCGTTCACGAACCCGACATGACAGCTCCAAGCGCCGGAGTCGTTCGCTGCAAGACCTGAGAATCTGATACCGCACTCGCCAGCATCGAAACCAGACCCGAAATACGAGTAAGTTGCCTGGTCCTGAGAGTCGGCTGGAAAATCAAAAATTGTAATCAAAGATAATATTATAAAGTAAATCTAATCTAATATATTTAAACGAGTAGTTCTGGTACATTTTTTTTTATACCGGCGATCTCGGAAACGGCTTTAACGATTTCGCTAAAATTTGGTATGTAGGGGTTTTCGGAGGCGAAAAATCGATCTAGATTAGTCTTATGGCTGGGAAAAAGCGTGTTTTCGAGTTTTCATGCGGTTTTCTTTCGCATTATTCCACGCAAAATATAGTCGCTGATTTCGCACTCTCGCGCTTCGTTGTGAAGCGGCTAAGGCGCAATATTGATTTTTACTTTTGTTTTTTTTTGTATTTATTCAAGTTTTAAGTTTTTTTTTTGATCTAATAAATACGATACAACAAAAAAGAACTCCGAGCGAAGCTCTGTCGCTCAGGTACTAATAATTAATAAGCAATCTGTGCTTTAGAACTACCCGCTTGTGTACGTCAGATAGATTGTATTATCAATAAATAAATTGCTAAAATTGTAGATTTTTCAGTGTTCTCTTTTGGGAAAATAAAAATCTTAAATCTCAATAAGTAGACTAAATTACGTAAAGAATAATTTGATCTGAGTTTATCATAAAAATCGTAATTACCTGACTGAACATTAAACACAGTTCCATTACTGGCTCTAAAATAACAGTATCGAATGGCTGACTGCACTGAGCATGACATAGTAACGTTGTCTCCAGCCAGGCTCGAAACTACATTTCTGGAGGCCTTCAAAGTTGGTTCTGAAATAAAGAAGACAAAAGAAAAACCAACTTTTGAGTAACTTATTTTGAAAATGTAAATGGTTCCACAGTCATTTCTGTTTAATAATTACGATGTCCTCGCTAACAAACCTGTAATAATTGAGGCAAGTACTTCAGGATCCCTTATTGTCCAAGAGGTTAAAACTTTTAGGAAACCATAGAGAACGTCGCTTTCAGTCTTTACAGCACATCGCCAAAAACCCATATCTTTAACAACGGGGTCAGTGATCGAAATACTGCAGCGGTGTTCAGACAAGTTACTGAAAAATAACAATAACATCGTATTAATCATATCGTATTTACAAAATTACATAATCTGGAAAACTTCATGGTCACTCTTATTCCAGCTTAGTAAACATTCTAAGAATGAGCACACGTCACTTTAGAGGACATTAAATCATTTCAGTTTCTCTTTATAATCAAAGAATTCTATCCAATGAAATTACGTCAAATAGTATTTTTTTTTAAATAATACATTTGAAATAAGTGTACATATGGTAGAGATTTATAATTCGCAAGTGAAGTTTTTATTGTACCAATGGGGGCTACCGCGTTTGAATTCGCCGCGAGAGGGCGCTAGTGTAGAGTGAGATCTATAGAAATGTCAAAAGAACATTTTGAAGTATGACCTTATGATCTGTGGCAATACTCATTTTTCCTATGTATTGACTTACCCCTCAGTCACGCCTAAAGAAGTTTTACTTCAAAATTAGCTTGTTCTCTTACTTAAATATTATGAAAGTAGTAATAAAATCTCATTGAGCAATTAATGAAGAGACCATTTTGGCTGACATTGTTAGTGTCTGATAGCTGATCCCCCCTTTCATTTAACGTTTTAAATTAACAAACATCTGAATTTTAAATATGAATAGTGAGTGGCTTTAATGAGAATATCCGCATTTTGGGTTCAAAATATAATGTTAAAAGGAATTACCAAGTCACTGTTTCAATTATTTATAAAAAATATAAACCTATTATTTATGTAAGATATAAATATATTTTATTACCCCGTAATATTGCCTTGGTTGACGTCGTCTTCAATTCCCTTATTAACCAGAAATATACGACCAGAGGGACTACGAAATTTGCATGAACTAACATTAGCGGTATTCGGTAGAGAACATGTTAAAGAGATGGTTGGCCTATTTTCTTCAACTCTTGTTGTTACCATCGGCTTCGCAACTGAAACTAAAAAAGAAATAATTATAGCAAGGCAAAAATATCCATTTTATTAAGCTAATATTTCTTACTTAATTCCATTTCAGTAGTAATTATATTGGATTGGTTTTACAGTACCAGGTTGAACAACTTTGACCGAAAATTCAGAATCTTCAGTAAGAAGACGTCCCGATAATCCCACGTTCATTTTCCAAACACCTGCATGTTCTAGCATTACTCTGTTTAAGGAAAGTTCACATCTGCCAAATCCATCATGGTATACGACTCCATTTGGGCCTTCCAGTTTACAGTAAACTGCATCTTCTGCTCCAAGAGTTACATGGACTGACCGGTCTCTAATCCAGTCTAAAGATACTTCAGATGTGGTAGCTATTCCTAAAACATAAAATCGTATTCACTAGAAAATTACTTAGAGATATAATTTAATAATAATAATGTATAAATCAATTTCATTAATCGATTTAATAAGATAATGTTATCATTGATTAAATTCTCCGGCGAAAACAAATCAACGTAGATAGTATGTAAGGACAGATTTAGATTGCAAATATATTTTTAAATTATGCCTATTTCTTTCACAGTATTGATATAGTAAGATTGCAACATAGTTACAGTCAGTCAACTGGCATTAGTCACACACCGCCATTTTTTTTAAATGTAGAGCATGGTGAAATTTTTTAATGAGTGTAACCGTTTTAAAAATGGCAATCATTATCATCAAATACCTTGGAAACGTGACACTTTAGGACAAATACCTGGACGACCAAGCTTCGCTCGGAGCTTTTGGCCGAAAATACAATTTTCTTTTTTTTTTACTAAAAACTTGAATAAATACAAAAAAAATAAAAGTAAAAACTTTGTATCCGACCGGGATTCGAACCCGGACACCTGTGATTGTCAATGATTGTCAATCTTGCACCTTGGCCGCTTGACCACGATGCTTATCTTGATCATATTTTGCGTGGAATAATGCGAAAGAAAACCGCATGAAAACTCGAAAACACGCGTTTTCCCAGTCATAAGACTAATCTAGATCGATTGTTCGCCCCCGAAAACCCCCACATACCAAATTTTAACGACATCGTTAGAGCCGTTTCCGAGATCGCCGGTATGAATAAATAAATAAAGATATAAATATACAAGAATTGCTCGTTTAAATATATTAGATATTACTGATATTAATTTTTTATTTAAATGTCTTTTATCTATTTCCACTAGAATAACATTGTGCGTCACAAATAAAATAAAATGACGGGATGTCAACACAAAGGTTTTCATGGTTTTCATTCCATACCCTACGTTAGTTTAATATTGTTAGGATTTCAATATTATATGCAAAATATTGTCAGAGTTAATACGATTCACAAATGTATCTTTAAATTTTTAATTTTTTAATGTTTTAGAAAATAATTTTAATAAAACATGTATTACATAAAAAAATAAAAAGCTCTTTTACATGGATTTAAACTAAATAAGCATTCAAAGATAATTATTTACATTTATATTAAATTATATATGTATAAATGTATATGTATGTACATTGTACATAAGAGCGTTATATGTATCTGTGTGTTGAACTTATTTTTTTTCTAAAGTATTTGGTTGTGCAATAGTATCGTATTATATTTAATTTCTAACTTCGCCTTACATTATTTTAATTAATTAAGTTAAATTTGAAACCATTAACAAGAAAATTTAATCTTATGAAATTAGTTTTTTTCTTCTCACATTCCCTCTATCAAAATGATAAATTATCCGCTGTACACATGATTCCCTTTGTATTGGTTTTTACTGTGGTACTAAGATAAATAAATGATTAAATAACAAAAGCAGATTAATTTTGGTTTAATTAGAATATATATAATTTTGTTATGTCAAAATCAATTCATTTCAATTTTCTTGGTAATGGCGTCAGTCAAAATCAATATTGTCACACATAAACGAGTATTAAACGTTAATCTGTTTCAAATTGTAAGTAATTTTATTTTTCTTTCACTTATACCAAATTAGCGATTCACCCTCGCATCGCTCGGGTTCGTCCCTAGCTTGCTTCCCAATATAAACTTTCATCTCCATTTTCTAAGTTTCTGCGCATTTTTCTTATTTTTTTTAATGTAAGAACTTTCTCCTGACAATAACAAACACAACAAAAAAAGAATTAGTGAAATAGGTCCAGCCGTTTACGCGTGATCGCGTGATCAAGGGAAATAGGGATTCATTTTTATATAATATATAGATGTGCATACCTTTTGTGATGGTTAAAAGCACGATCCCCAAGATAAAGTATAAAATATTCATTTTTGAAGCTAACATGCAGAGTTTCTGAACTATACTACCAGTATGTAGCCGTTTTATCACTATTATCTTCAATTATCTCAAAAAATTAATAATATCAAAGTAATCGGAACTGATGAATCATACAAAGATAAATTTCCTGTATGTAAATATAAGTCATAGTTATATATATATAATTTACAATATTGCCAGATTTTCTTTGGTATTTTTTAAGAAAATTATAATTTCTATCGTTTTTTACTGCATTTTAATTACACTAGCCACTAGGGGCTACTTTTGCCTGGAGCCGCTTGCGTCAAAGATACTTCAGCAAAATTTATAATATTTATGCTAAAACGTTCAGGAAATACTTATCAAATTAAAAAAAAAACGTAGAGCCATATTACTCACAAACATTCTCATTTATAATATTATAGTATGAAACCGATTTTAACTTACTTCTAATTGTCGTATCGATTTGCATCTTTCTATCAATTCGAAGTATTTTATTTTATCAAGCTGCTATGAAAATTGAGCGTTGATTTGTTTGTCGAAAACAGAATCATTAATCGGCTCTTATCTCACGTAAGATATAAAAATCAATCCGAATTGAGATCTCCCTTTTATGAAATCGGTTAAAGAACAACATGCAAAAAAAATGGCAAGTGTATATTTATAATAATAATCTTTATTAAAAATTGTCATAAACTCCAATAAACCAACAATATAGCCATAATATAACAAATATTAATTAGGCAAACAATAAAAAAAATAATACACATAAAATAATTATTTAACTACAATGCCGCATATAAAGTTTAACGATATTAGAAGGTATCACAATAACTTCGAAAGATGACATAGATCAGGTGAGCTAAGAGATGATATTTTTAAGTTTTGTATAAATTTTTTTTATAGAGCCATGTCAGCATTAAAGACATTGAGCTTTTTTATATTTTTTGTAATATATCAATAGTTAATTATTAATTATCAATTGAGTAGTATAATATTATTTTTGTATAAAATTAAATTCTTCTAGCAGCTTCTTTTTGCATATTTTCTAAAAGTGATATCAAATGATAAAATTTAAGCAGCCACAGCGGTATTCTTCTCAGCGCTGTTTTGTTGTTCAACCGTCTTCCTCATGAAGCTGTTCCTGATGGAACTTGCTCTGGTGTACGTCCATTGTCTGGTTTTTTTGTGGGTCAAGAGTGCCGATAATAACAGAAGAGTTATGCCCAACGTCATCACCAGCACCCATATGATAGGTATATGGTTAACTGAAAATATTATTTTTAATTTAGTTATTTAAGCAATCTTAGTGAAAACAAAAGGACTATTTTCGACAGTTAAAAAATGCGTTATACATTATTTTTAATTTTGCAACTATAATCTCTTTCTGAATTTGACCTCGGCGGCCAGTTTCAGAGAGACTAGCCATGTGGGCAGGAGATATTATAGTGCACTAGTATTCGTGCAAATACAATGCCACTCTCTATTCCTTCATAATCAAAGTCCGGCAGTATGACAATTTGGCACGATCGTTGGGAGATCAGTCGTAGGACCGATGCTCCACGTGTTCTCCGAGGAACAGAGGTGAAACATCCTCTGTTTCAAAACTCCGAAATTTAGAATATTTTGACTGAAAAACTCAAACACCTGGCCCGAACCGGGACTCGAACCCTTTGGACCTGTAGCCGTACAAATACACTACATATGGTATGATGAAAAAAATCCTTATTTTATATTAAAAATTGCGAAAGTATATTTTTTGTAAGATCATTTTTTTCTTCTTTCGCGCATCAATGGATCAAAACATTTTTTGTTTTTTTTTTTACTCAAGAGATATTAGAGATTTTCATTTCGGGCCACATGGTGGGAGTTATTATCTCATCACATCAAGGTACTTTTTTCCATATTAAATAATTTTAAAAGTTATTACTAAACCATCATTCAAATTTTATTGGACGTTTTATATCTTATCATATCATGTCTTGATCTATGCATCCATAATTACAACATTTGTTTCTTAAAATAAGCATGTGTAATGAACCTCAATAGACTATTACTTACAGGCGGTCTCAGGGGATGGACGTGCTAAAGTAATTGGAGTAACTCTGGATATTTCTTCATTCTGTCCCATGATCTTTGCTACTACAGTCCATGGGTGATGATCCAAAATAGAGGGACGTTCGATGCTCAAACCACATTTGCCTCGCGATAGCACAGATAAATTAATATAATTATTTGGAATATTCTCTGATGATATGAAACCTAAAAAAACAATATGACGTTAATATTTTAATTAAAATGGTGGATAACTTGAATCCGTTAAATAAACTTTGAGTACAGCATATAATCAGCGTTTAAGAGTAACGCCAATCCATTAATTATTTAGGGGTCAGTATAAATTTAATCTAGAAGATCACCTACAGTGATTAGAGAATCTACATGAACATTTAGTAGTAATTACCTATGTATATGTGTTAACAGTAAAAATACTAAGACTATAGAGGTAACTGAGACAATTTACACACATCCGTAAGAAATATGTTATTTTACATAACATTTTGTACTGAATAATGCTATTCTAGCCCCCTTAGATAATTTTATTTAATAATACTTTCGTGATCTAGGTATTATAGTGACGAGTTGATATTACCTAGGCCATCAATTCGAACGAATCTACAGTATTCAAGCGATCTGTTGTCATAGACGTGAGCTTCTATAATAAGGTTTTTATCCTCCATGTACTGATCGGCTACCATTGGGTCTGAAACATTAATAATAATATTTTAATTTAGGTATTTACTAATAATGACTTAAATTACTATGCGAAGGAAAAAAGAATGTTCATGAATAGCGATAAAAAAGTTATGATTTTAAACTTAAAAGCAATTCACTGTTTCCCTTATTAATTAATATAAAAATATAAAACACTATAACAAAGTATGCAAACTTTTTTGTAGATTGAGATTTAAAAGTTCCTTTTGCATTTTTATAGAGTTATGTATAGTAAATAATGATGATCGTTCCTCGGTCCTATGATCTTAAAGGAAATCCGGAGAAATGCGAGGTTTGTCAAAAAAATTCAATATTCGTGATGAATGAATTCGATGTTTAAGCACTGCAGTGTTATTAAACTTAAAGCCGAACCCCGACTATCATACAAAAGTCCGTATTACAATCGGGAACATCTCATCCACGTTGCATCTTGCATTCTGCACGAATTTCCAGGCTAGACACTTCGTTAAACGACTGCATGGATTAATGGACTGTGATAATATTATGTAATTTACTATGTAATTTTGGAATTCAAATATTAGTATAATTATTTGAATTAAATATTTTTTTAAATAGTTTTAGAAATATTGGGCAGAAATATGCACTTTACCTTATGCCAATCTTACATCAATGAAACGTAAAACTATAATCATAACTGTAATATACCTAATTTCTATTTAATTCCATTATTCTATTTTCTACTAGTATCTAGTACTACCTTGGACAGTGACATTTATCTGCGCACGTTGTTCCGGTTCCGTCAAGAAACCAACATGACAGTTCCAAGTACCGGAGTCAGAAACCGCGAGAGACGGGAACCTGATACCGCACTCGCCAGCATCAAAACCAGAGCCTATATAACTTGCCTGGTCGTGGGAGTGGGCTGGAAATTTAAAACATATTTTCAAAATACATTTTGTAGTAAAAATTTTTAGTGGTCACCCCTATGGCTTGTTAAGTTCACAGTATATAAATTCTACATATGATTATAAATATATCTTATTTCCGTCAAACACAATATAATACTGTGGCCATTGACGGCCAAAGACTGCTATCAGCTACTTTTTATATCGGTATCAAATTGATAAAAGACAAACTACGGATTAGCACCCGTACTTGGCCGGCGCGAAGGACTATGGCTTGTTCTCTCTCGTATACAAGGACAGGATGCCCATAACATAGTCTAAGTTAAGTTTTAAGTGTTAAATTTTTATCAGACTACTATTATATTTGCGAAAGTTTGTGTGTACGAGTATGTATAGTGCATACATGATTGTGCAAATATACACAGTATTTGTTACTTCTTCGCAGAAACGGCTGACGGGTTTAGGTGAAATTTTGTAAGCAGATGTGACCTGGAGTATTAAGTATAAGTATAGTACCATAGACATTTTAACACGTTTGGCTCAGTTTGTAGTGACACTATTCGCTGTGCCAGCGGTCACGGGTTCGAGTCCCGCTGGAGGCATTCATTTGTATGATGAGCACGAATGTTTGTACTCCAGTCATGGGTGTTTATATTTATAATATATATGTATTTAAAGTTATATATGTATAGTGTATCAACTATCTAGTACCCGTAACACAAGCCTCGTAGCTTACCATGGAACTACATGGTGCTGTGTGTTAATGTCCCAATATATTTATTTTATAGGCTATTGTTTGGCATACGGGACGCATCCGAGCAAAGCAAGGGTAAGTCGCTAGTAGATTTATAATTTAAGGAAATCACCTGGTCCAACATTATATATAGTGCCGTTGCGAGCTCTGAAGTAACAGTAACGAATCGCCGATTGCACCGAACATGACATAGAGACACTATCTCCAGCCAAACTGGTGATCGTATTTCTAGACGCAGCTAGAACAGGTTCTGGAATCACAGAAATAATAGTATGAAAAATTGTGAATTGACAATTTTTAAAGTAGTGATATAAAATGCTCATGAAGTATATATAGTACTTTAAGGCCATATTAGTTATTTTAAAAGTCAGTGTAACATTGAATGCTCAACAAACCTGTTACAACAACAGCTGCCACTTCAGGATCTCTCAAAGCCCAAGGACATAACACTTTCAAAAAACCATAGTAAACATCGGCATCAGTCTCTATAGCGCAACGCCAAAGACCTAAATCTTCTACTAAAGGATTATTAATCAAAAGACCGCAGTCATGAGTGTGAACATCAGATTGGTAACTGAAAAAAAATACTTCAAATAAAAAAAAAAAAAAAAACGTGTGTTTGTTTTTAAGTACGCTCGTAGGAAGTTATACTTCTTTGGCGTAACAGAACAAAAATAGCTTAAGATTTTATCCCGTATGTCACAACTCTCTGTTTGTACGAGTAAAAGGAATGATAATTAAATTACTAAGGCGTATTAGGCATATTACAATCATTTATTTACAAAATATCGAAAAAATTATAAGTATAAAAATTTTACACTCATAATTTTTCCAAATGTCCCAAAAGAAGTATAACTTTAAAAATATTTTATCTTTAATTTAGCAACACGATTTATTCTTTGAAAAGTCCATTTATTTGGATTTTGTCGCGGTTACAGTAAAAGACAGATGTTCTTTTTCTTCCAAATTATTATATAATTTTGTACCCACAAAATTATATGATAATTTAGACGATTGTAAGGATACCATTTGTAATAATTATATAATAACTTTTGACACGACAAAACCTTAGTTGTACCATAACCATGTTTGTTGTAAAGCATTCAAAGCATTGGGAACAACATCTAAACGCGACTTTTCATTTAAAATAATATCTGCGAAAATGAATACAGAATGAATTCACTCATTTAATATGTATGTATTATGAAAGAATCTATACTAATATTATAAATATGAATTTTTGTGTGATGTTTGTTAGTATTTCACGCCAGAACGCCTGAACGGATCTGGATGAAATTTGGCACAAGGATTGATTATAGTCTGGAAAAGTACATAGGCTACTTTTTATCTCGGAAGAATGAACAGTTCCTATGGGATAGGTTTATTTTTGTTTTCCTAGAGGTGAACCCGAGCGAAGCGAGAGTGAGCCGCTAGTAACTTTTAATAAAAATGTGATCATTTTATAGCTTTCGTAACATTACAACTATTAAACTTTTAATGACTTTTAATTACATTTTCCTATATAATGTAAAATTTTATAAAAAAAACCATTCCGTAAAATTCGATGAGTTGTATTAATTTTAAATGATTTTAATGGAATCTGAAATGGTTTGCCTATTTAATAGTACTGACCCGCCTTCGCTGCGGTCTAAGCAGCGTTTCTAAAAATTTCATCCAATAATCTATCAATTTGACAATTACAAAGTATGCGATGCCAGTCTTTGGCTTATACAAAGTTTGTAGTACATATCTTAGTAAGGATTATGCACGTATAATATTCAGCCTTATAATTGATAAATAACAATGATGACAGGTTACTTTAGGTTAATTACATCATGTGATGTGCGTTACGTTTGAATGTTTTTTTCTTATCAGGATTAGTCAGTCAGTCTTGTTGTGAGAGGCTATTTTTAGAACAAGGTAGATGAGGCTATTAGATAAATATTGTATTTTATATTACATTATCCTGAGTTATTTGACTAAATAAGAAAATATTTTGATTATATAACACATTTATAGAAGAAAATTATATAACAAATAAATATAAATTAAATAGACGAGCAAAATTTACCTCACAGCAGCACCATGGTAGGAAAACCGGTCTTCCCCAACTCCCTCATTAGCTATTAGTATGCGACCAGATGGGTGACGGAACTTGCATGAAGTGATGGGATGTGGGCTTGATACAGAGCAAGTCAATGAGACCGTTGGCTTATTTGTCGTAACCTGCGTTACTACAGCTGGCTTTAATTCTGGAATATTAAAAATAAAAATAATAAGTATAGCAAAATAGAATATAAATTATCTACATTCAAAATATTTTATTTGAAGTGGTAACCTAATACTTTTCTAATATAAAAGTAGCCTAAGTTACTCCTCATAACATTAGTTATCTACCAGTGACAGTCCCGTCAATCAGTCTAGCCGTTTTGGAGGTTAACCGGAATAAATAGGCAGACAGATAAAAATTTTAAAATTTGTTTTCTTCTGATAAGTACCGTATATAATTTCATATGCATTTAGTAAAAAAGTAGTTTTTTTGATATTACAAACAGACACTTCAATTTTATTTATCTGTATCGATTAATAAGGTACTGGTAGTAAAGTGGTGATGCGCTCGCTTGAGAAATTGATTGAGGATTTATATATTCTCGGGTCTTGCACCTCTGATATTTTCATGTGCAAATCATTTTTAACATGATTGCCACTTATCTTACAGTGAAGGAAAACATCGTAAGGAAACCTGCATGTCTATGAGAACCAAGCAAGCTTTCGAAAGATTTCAATATTAAAGTTTTAATAACTGCTACTAACTTACCAGCTAAAATCACTTTGACTTTAAATTGCGAATTCTCGGTTAGAACTCGTCCTGGTAATCCAACACTCATATTCCAAACACCTTCATGTTCTATCGAAACCCTGTCTATTAATATTTGACACATGCCAAATCCATCATAATAGACGACTCCGTCTGGTCCTACTACTTTACAGTAAACAGCATTTTCTGCACCCAAAAATTCTGTAACTGGTCTATCTCTAATCCATACAAGATCCGATGTTCCTCCAGGCGTCGCAGCTGTAATAAACAAAACACATACACTTTACCTCTTAATTAATAATAACATAGGTGTAGTATATTTAGCATTATATTTTAATATATAAAATTCCCGTGTCACGATGTTAGTCCGCGATGAACTCTGAAACTACATATCTGATCTTAATGCATTTTTTTTTCAAAATGTGTGATTTTTTCAATTTAAAAGATAGGATAGTTTTCGTCCCGATTATTTCCTTCTCTTTTTTTTGCAAAATTGATGATTTTCATATGTGTGCCACAGCAACACGTGGCCGGGTCTGTTAGTAGGTTAATAAAATGTGTGCGTGTAACCTTCACGCGCGATTGAATAAAACTTCTGTGGCGCCGTGGCAGATACCGCAATTAAATTAAAACGTATCTAAATATAAACATATTTTTTTAAATTATTAGTAATAAATATTCATTGTTATAAGTAATCATCGTTATAAAATTATTACCATTTACTGTCACACTAATTGTTGCTCTATAAATTGCTCTATTTCCATATAAAATTGTCCAATTTCCACTATCAGTTGTTTGAATATTTCTTACAATGAAACCACAATGTTCTAAATATCGATTATCTTTTTCATATTCATTGTACTCAGTTCCATTAGGTGCCAAAAGTCTGCATGTATTATAATTGTCAATAGCATTCCTCAATCGTACATACATATTATTTCCTTCAACGACAGTTATTTCGCTGGCTGATGCATCAACGGATTCTGGAGATTAGAAAATGTCCATACATGTAAATAAAATTTATAAATAATGATTAATTATATTATAATGACGTTTTTTCCCACTATCATGACCATAGATTTTATCATCAGACGTGACTAGATACGCGTACGCTTATTAGGATTATAAGACTAGTAATCAAATAATACCTTCAACATTAATTGTAAATGGTAATCTTCTTTGTATCCTCTCTGAGAATCTATAGCCATCAGAAATCAATATCCAATTTCCAACAACTTCTTCAGATAGAACTCTTATAGTGACATAGCAGGTACCATCAGATTGCGGAATGACTTCGACATATGACAAATTTAATTCCTTTAAGTCATATTGCTGTCCTGAAGGAGTGATTATCTGACAACTATCACTGGTGTAAAAAACGTTGTCCCCAATGGACACATCGTGTCTATCTCCGATACTCGAATTGAAGATTTTTTTTTCTAAGTATACAATAGGTACCTCGGTTGTAGGTTCAATAGAAGTTCCGGTTGAAGGTTCAGTAGGAGCTTCGGTGGAAATTTCTGTAATATTTTTATGGTTTAAAAATACACTTGTATAATAAATTTTCATTATTTACTTAAAAAATGGGGGATGGGGGTAGGAGGATGAAAAATACTTTACGATCTATTCTCATACCTACCAAATATACAAAAAAAAAAATCATTAAAATCGGTCGAGCCGTTTCGGAGGAGTGCGACCACCGTGACACGAGATATTTATATATTAGACAATACAATTAAATTATTTATTTATTTTGAGCTTAGAAATTTAGAAAAACTAAATACTTGATAATGTTATGTGCTCTTAATTCTGATTCATTCCCATTTTCAAAAATTTCTTTTCATATAGTAGTAAGTATATAAATTATTTTAAGCTACATGTAATTGCTATTAATATGATCCACATTTTTAATAAAAACACAAACTTTCAGACGCAAAGTACAGCCAAATAACAAATTCCACGGACTCCTTCAAAATCACTGTGTTTATATAACTTGTACATTAATACAATGAGAATAACTAAAATATCATAATTCTAAAGTAAACAAAATTATTGTATTTAAATCTAACCTTGTGGAGGATTTACCGTGAGATTGTATGATTGGAATTGACTAATTCCTGTATCATATTCTGCTGTAAGCGTCCACACGCCTTCATCGTTAGCATCAACATTGGCCACCCGAGCTCGACAGTTTATAAATTCTCTAGATGGTAATAATTGATATTTATCATCTGAATTGTCATTAGGCTTAAATTCGATTTTATTTCCGCTTGGAGTGGTCAGGTAACAAGATTTTACGACATTTTGAAAAGTTGGAACCGCCGTGTCTAAATTTTCTCCTGTATCTAATATCGTTATAGCCGCCTGTTGTCCATTTGAAGAACCTGAAACAATTTCCTCCTTTTAAGAAATAATTACATGCAATTTTGGCTGTATATTTTTAAAATTTTAATAATATAAATAAATTATAAAATTGACACTTAATATTATAATTTTGATTTAATAATGTTGATTTTCATCTTGTTTCTTTATATCATTGTTAAATTAAATTAGATGAAGATTGCAGCTACGATTTATAAATTAACTTAATTTAGATCGTTTAAGATTAAAAGAAGTTAAACAGAACAGATATTATAAGTGCTAATTATTATTATATAATTTAAAATTTGTATTGTACACGTTTTGTTTCTTTCGGGATATAAAAATGAACAAGTTGTTAGTAACTACTATCTACATTAAACAAAATATAAGAAAAGTGCAGAAAAGTCCGTCCCTAGACAAAAACAAATCTACCCCACGGGAACCGCACATTTTTCCGGGATGATATATAGCCTATAGCCTTCCTCAATAAACAGGCTATCTAATACAAAAAGAATTTTCCAAATCAGATTAGTAGTTCCTGAGATTAGCGCGTTCAAACAAACTAACAAACTCTGCACTTATAATATTAGTATAGATTTTATATACGGTATTATGGATTTATTTACCAACAATCTAAGCTCCTAGAATCGTGTACTAATCGTTAACTTGATAATCAATATTTAATTGTCGAAGTATATAAAATGTAATTATAAAAATATGACATATTGCAATAGCGATCAGTAATAAATAATAATTGTGCCATGGTATTGTTATGGAATTCGCATTTCGTAATGCATTAGTTTATATCCTATTGATAAACAAAGCTGGTTTATTTACAACTTTGAAAAACAAAATGTGTAGGTACATTAAATACATATAAGGCAGTGGTAGCCCAGTGGTAACGCGCTCGCTTGGGAAATCGAGTGAAGCGGGTTCAAATCCCAGGTCTTGCACCTCTGATATTTTCATGTGCAAATCATTTCTAACATAATTACACTTGCCGTACGGTGAAGGAAAATATCGTGAGGAAACCTGTATGTCTGAGAGAACCTAGCAAGTTTTCGAAAGACATGTGAAGTCCACCAACCCGTACTTGGCCAGCGTGGTGGACTATGGCCTGATCCCCCTCGTATTGAAGGGAGGCCCGTGCCCAGCAGTGGGACGTTAAAAAAGGCTGAGTACACACATTAAATACTGTAATAAAATAACTCACAACGCATTTTACGTTTGTATTATCGGTCTTGAATAATAAAAAAAAAGAATAGCATATAAATTTCTTCCGCAAAACAACTCATAAATAATAATATAATATGATGACGTACACATGACCAGTAAAGAAACTTATAACGAGTGCTCATTTATTATTTCCATTTATTTCTTCTCTTTGTTGCTATTTTTTTATTTCTATTACTTAAATTATTATTTATTCGGAAAGTTATCTATACTAATATTATAAAGCTGAAGAGTTTGTTTGTTTGTTTGGTTGAACGCGCTAATCTCGGGAACTACCGATCCGATTTGAAAAAAATCTTTTTGCATTAGATAGCCCTTTAACTGAGAAAGGCTATAGGATATATATCATCCCGGAAAAATGTACGGATCCCATGGGATAGATTTGTTTTTGTCTAGGGACGAACCCGAAGCGAAGCGAGGGTGAGTCGCTAGTTTACAATAAAGGAAATTACAAATAGATACATTTAATTATATAAACAAAACAAATGTACACTTAATTATTACTGTACAAGTCATATCCGCATGAAGTAGCGGCAGGAATGCTAGCTGCATTCCGCCGCTGAATGTTAATGCCGATTCTTTGGGCGAAGAACGAGCCATCTCCTCTGTCACCAGTAGAGGCGATAAGTCGTGGTGTTTTGTCTTTTAATAAGTGTTACTATTAGGTAGCCGGGCAAAGCAGGGTTAAGTCACTAGTTCTATAAATATTTACATCTCCCAGGATATTATGATAATTCTCAATGAAATATAAAAAAAAAACCTTTGGATTTTACAAGCAATTCATGAATTATAATAAAAAAACACAAAGTGTTACGGTTGTCAAAAAGTTATTTTTCTGCTATCTCTCCATTTTCTTGAAGCGATTTACACATATCCTGTTGTGATATCTTGATCTTTATATTGACTTTATCTTATTCTTTTTTTGAATATATTGAAAACGTATTTAATTGTTTTGTTCATTACGTGATCTTTAGTTTAAAAAAAATATGTAAATAGTAATAATATATTTAGTATGTGTCATAACGAGTAGACTCAATTCTGTCCTTCTTATATTTAAGTTAGCAAAATTATCCTTTTCGAAATGATCTAAAGTTCTACAAAAGCAATATTTGGTTTGCAAATGTTAAAAACATAATTTTCCATTAGATTCTCATTGCTGATTTTCAAGGGCAGAGAACAACGCAGGTTTATATCAATTATCGACACGTACTGGTTTTACCGGTACAAAGAAAGAAAGGAAAAAAGTTTGGGAAAATTTACTAAGATAAAATTTTATAGATCATCATAGCGAAATCCATTAAAATCACACCTGCCATCAAAACTCCTTAATCTTAAGCCGTATCTTGTATAAAAAACGCAATGAATAGATTTAGTTTATTACATCAACTACACTATCTTCGCGAGTTTACTTTATATACACAAACATTTACATAAATCATGACCTACAAAATTCTAGATCCATTCATTAATTGAAATAAATCAAGTAGTCAGGCTATGGTTAAATCACAATCTTGATTGACACTATAAATAAAAAACACACCTGTAAGTAAAATGGCGAGCGCGATCAAGCTAAGCGACCGCATGTTGTCGCTTCACACACAGAACTGCGCAGGCGCAACTCAACTTTAAAAATGACCTCGCGGACACAAAATATGAACCCTTATATCCTTGTAATTAATCAATAACTGATTTCTATTATCAAATTTTAACTTTTATCTTATCAGTATTGCTATTCGACGATGTATATTGTACTTATATATCTCCGTGTCAATTTGATTATCAAAAGTTTATAAATGAAGGTAATGTTACGTTAAAACTTTTTTTAATTTTATTATATAATTATTATTAACACGATTATTAAAATGGATATAATACACCTCTAGAGTCGACGTTCGATAACAGTCTGCCTACTGGAGCAAATAATTTTCAATGTGTATCTAAATGTTAGACGTTAGTCATCTTAGAGATAGTGATGATTTATCTTTGTATATTTGCTAAGTGACGTTTCATATTTCAGCATCGGAATGAAACAACATTGTAACTCTGTATTGTAGCAATTTGAAATTTGGACTTTAAACATACGAGGAAATTAATTTTTCTTTTTAGATTATCTTAATACTATATAGCGACTCATACTCGTTTCGCTTAGATTCATCCCTAGTTTGCTTCCCAATACAAACCTTAATCCCCATTTTCACCACCTTAAGGGATGATTTCCGGGATAAAAAGTATCCTATGTCCTTCCCAGGGTCTCAAACTATCTTCTTACCAAATTTTATCTAAATCGGTTCAGTAGATCCAGCGATTACTCCCTACAACCTCAGAAACTCACAAGCTTAACCTCTTTATAATATTAGTATAGACTAATTGCTCCGTCCTACGGATACTTAAAATTGTGATTAACTAATAAACCCTTAAATTATGTCTGTGTAATGTACCGTTAATTAACGAATTTAATGCTAATTAAGTAAGTACTAATTAGAACTTTAATGAACCTTTCTGAGTGCGGCAGTAAGTTACAATGTTTTTCTACTCAGATCGTGACATCTTTTATTGATGAATTTATTTTTCCCTTGTATAAATTTTAGGCAGTAATACAAGAGATCAATAATCAATATTATTGTATACGAAAGTTGAAAGAATTGTGAAATTTAATATCTATAGTTATTATTTCCGACTTACCCTCGCTTAACTAGGGGAGTCTCTAGGTACGTTTTAATTTTTTTGAACGGAACCCTAATTGTTTTTCTACAATAAAAGTAGTCTTAATAACTCTTTATAACATTAGCTATCTTCCGGTAAAAGTCTCGTCAAAATCAGTCCGGCCGTTTCGTAGATTAGCCGGAACAAACAGACGGATAGACAAAAATTTTAAAAATTGTGTTTTTTTTTCTTATATGCACCGTATATAATTTCATATGCATTTAGTAAACATCTGTTATTTTGACATTACAAACAGACACTTCAGTTTTGTTTATCTGTATAGATTAAAAATTAAGAACTTAGAGTTTAGTAGGTATATTCTGCACGTTTTAAATATACTCTTATGAATATAAAGTAATGCGTATTTGTCATAAGTCGTATGAATGGAATGTTATGTATGTATTGTCACGTTTAAATATAAGTAAAGCTGTCGTTAAACGTATTTACTTTAGCTATGTTTATCTTTTTATCAATAGATGTCATTATAGTTAACTAGCAGGTGTGTGAGAGAATATTTTTATATGTTGCTCAAATATTAGTAAATAAAATTTCAAAGGGAAAAATAGTATTAGAGTGTTTTTTTGAAAAAATTGATATTTTTTTTTGATTTTTTTTTCTTGTGATGTAGAAGGAAGACTATGTAATTCAAGACTGAAATTTTACAAAAAAAAGTAGAGTTGAGAGATAAATAAACCTACAATAAATATGTTTTAGTAAAACTTACAATTTACCCGGAAAAAGATTGTAATTATTATATATTATCCTATTTCGATTTATTTTTAGCATAATGTATAATATGTATTGTTCTAAAAATTACCTGTTACTAGCGGCTCACCCTCGCTTCGCTCGGGTTCGTCACTAGGTATGTTTTACATAAATATTTAAAATAGTTTTTTGCCAGCGTTACCATATAAATTATTCTAATATATTTTTTAGAATTTTTCTGATGTAATACTTAACCATAGACAAAATTACGTTTAGCTGTCATTTGCGTTTTGTTATTCCATGTCAGATGCGTTTTTATTATACCACGTTTTAAAGTGACTTGTATTCTCTTTGACGTTGTATGTCACGTCACACGGGAACGTAGTCGAACGGGATAAAAATTATCCTATGTCCGTCTCCTGGTTCTAAGCTATCTCCCCACCAATTTTCAGCCAAATCGGTTCAGCCGTTCTTGAGTTATAAATAGTGTAACTAAAACGACTTTCCTTTATATATATAGATTTTTAGTTGTCAATCACTTTGGTGAAATGACAATCGCCACGTCCGGAAAGATCGGCAGCTAAACCTTCTCTTTAAGGCATATGTATTAATTTATCAAATTCTTTAGTTCAGGTTGCTATTGATGATTTCATGGCAGGAAACTTCATGTACTATTGTAATCTGACCAAGGATTTGAACCCAAGATCTTATGAAATCTATACTTATAATAAAATTCTGAGTCAAATCTGTACATTAAATATTTTTTGGAAAACCTTATTGAAATAGTCATTATTATTGATACGAAAGCCAAATCTATAGTTTTTAGAATGTTTGTCTGTCTGTCTGTCTGTCAGTCTGTGACCGCGTCACGAGAAAACCACTGGACTGATTTTAATGAAAGGCATGATGATGATAGCTGGTTACCCGGGTCAACATATAGAATACTTTTTATTGCGGGAATATATCTCATCTCTGAGAAATCTATACTAAACGTTCAAGGGACGAACCCGAACGGAGCGAGGGTGAGTCGCTAGTAAATACATAATAGTTGCTAGATTCATGACGTATTACTAACATCTGCCATTTAAAAAAAAACTCAAAAATAAATTGTGTTGTTAAATCACATAAAACTATATTTTTTTAATCCAGACTTATATAATTATAGCCTAATTCCGTCACGTCCCGCAACATAATCTTAATCCTTAGTTACACAATGGCTGTTTGTAATTTTATGATCATACAACAAGATATACAAACATGATAAAGAAATGTAGTTCAGTTAGCAAGTTTTATTTCTAGCACACATATATAGTGATTAAACTTAGAGTAACGTGTGATTCTTATATACCTAGCTAATATATAAAAATCTCATGTCACTATGTTTGTGGTTGCACTGCTCCGAAACGGCTCGACCGATTTTAATGATTTTTTTTGTATATTTGGTAGGTATGAGAATAGATCGTAAAGTATTTTTCATCCTGCTATCCCTACCCCCATTTTTTAATCGCGATTTTAGTATTTTTGTACAAATTCATAGCGACGAACCCGAGCGAGGGTGAGTCGCTGTATAACATAAAGCCAAAGAGTTCAGTTTTCGTAGATTAAACGCGGGTGTACCTAGTCGGGGGTTCTGCAAGTAACTTATAGTATATTAGCAAAGATTATATATAGGTATAATCTAAGTTTTAGGAAGCGACTTTTAGGAATCACTATCACTGTGTCTTTGATTTTGTGTTATCTTTGATGATTTTATGTAATTTAGTTTATATTAAAAAAAATAAGAAAACCTCTTATTTCACAGGTTACCTCGTAACAAAGGATGTCATAAATTCAAAATACTTCAAATGGGTTCGGTTTTATAACAGAATTTTCTGATACTTTCCATTCCCTTTTCCGTGGCAAAAGATAAAAGTAAACCATATTTATAGAAATAAAGCAATACACAAACAGACGTATTAAAATTACATTAATAATAACAGTAAGTAAAGGTTAGTTTTAATAAAGGGAATCCTTAAAAAGTATATGTAATTCTATAAGATTACGAAAAATCTAATTACATACGTACAAAAATATTATGTATACAACAAGACCTCCCAGAGCTAAACTCAGCGATGTTAGGGTGACCAAGAAAAATGAAATCGTAATAAGGATTTAATATTCATGGTCTGTAAATTTTGTTATATAATTTATAACTATATAAGGTGCCCCAGCGCGAAGTGACTGCCCAGCGTCTCTTGATTATTTGGACAAAACTACAACACTGAATGAAAAAAAAATGTATGTAAAAACAAAAAAAATACTTAAAAATAGTGGAACAAGTCAGGTTTTTCTACAAAAAAATTAAAAAGCTAATAAAAAAAAAACTAAACCGATAAGACCTGTACTTTAATGGTATTCGTTGATAGTTTTGCTCAAATAATCATGAGACGCCGGGCGGTCACTTGACGCTGGGGCACCTTGAATTAAATATACATGCATGTTTATCTTTGAAACGACTTTTCCGATTCAAAAAAAAATTACCGATAGGGAATAATTTCAATTTAAGTCGGAAAAGAATTAGCCCTTGAGTTGCTCTATCAGCATTTATTTTAAACAATAAAATGTATGACAAAAATATGTAATACCTGAAGACGCATCCGAAAAAAGCTAACGTAAGTCTAGTATTAAATAATTCCAATCGATGTTAACCTCCAAAACATTATCTATGAAAAAAGGGAGGGAGTCAATCATTAATATGCAAAGATATGATTGACTGTTTAAATCATTATTGCATACAGACATTTTAAAATTCCGACCAAAAACCAAAAATACAGATATATAATGATGGAAATAATATCGACGAAACCAAACACTCAACTATTCCCTGTATATTTTATTACAGACTAGCGACTCACCCTCGCTTCGTTCGGGTTCGTCCCTAGGTCCCTAGGTCCCAAAACAAAAAATAATTAATTAATTTGGTTTTAAATTTTTTTCGGGGGACCCTATTTTTTTTCTAAAATAAAAGTAGCCTAAGTTACTCCTTATTACATCAGCTATCTGCCAGTGAAGGTCCCGTCAAATTCAGTCCAGCCATTTCAGAGATTAGCCGGAACAAACAGACAGACAGACAGACAAAAATTGTAAAAAAAATTGTTTTGGTATATGTACCGTTTATACATCCATATGCATTTAGTAAAAAGCGGTTATTTTAATATTACAAACAGACACTCCAATTTTATTCATCTGTATAGATATTTTTTTTATCATCAGTTAAATCCTGTGCTTAAACTCTACTATATTATTGAAAATTCGTAAACAAAACATTTTAACGGCATGTAAAGTCAATATTTATTGAATGGTACTATTTGTATATGTAAAGGGGAGTCACCGTACTGACATTTCAGACGAGTGAGCGTAATATACGGTGTCCATTCACGTAGAAAACTATTTGCCCCAGTGGTCCATGTGACGATGTATTGCACACCTCATTATCGTCAGGGATGGCATAAAATATGATATTATAAATTTAGTATTATAAATTGAAAAGTTAAAATATCGTCGTACATATTTGAAAAAGGCTTATCTAGTTGCTTGTTTGATAGAGTGCTTTTGGTACTTAGTAGTATATTAAAGTGGTTAGAGAACCCAAACATTATTTCAGAACGTGTTAGCTATATTAATTACCTAACTTAGTTTTGTTTTAAAAACGGCGGTATTGAGGATCCCGTTATAAGGCTTAGCAATTTTGCTAAATATTTGTAATTAAAGTGACATAAACATGTTATGAGTATGTACGAGATGAATTGTCACATAAGTCTGTTATTAATAGAAATGGTCAATAATCTTTTGTGACCTCATATGATTTGTTGTTTTCTAGTGACTTCTACCATACACTACTAAAGATAAACAGACGTAAGATATGATTTATGTTTAAGTAGCAGAAAATCTCTGAAACTTGTGAATAGATTCTATAAAGTCTTTAGTAATAAAAACTAATGTAGATACTATCCCTTTTTTATGTTGGGAAATGCATCTACGCATACCACCTGTAGACATACAGGTGGTTATGTGGGACCCACCGGCTAGAAAAGCCAGTAGGTACTACTCACTAAAACCCAACAAAACCTCCCCCGTCTTAATGGGGCATTGTAGGATCGCTTACGCACTCAACTACGACGCCCCGACGGCAGGTCTACCGAAGCAGACCATAACAACCATGGGGTTGCTCCACAGTCCACTCTGCTATCAAACAAGTACCAGGAACAACCCGCATCATACACCCCCCACCGAAGTGGGCCACCTCCCTGTGCGTTTCTTGGCTTCGTGCCCGGCTGAACGGCCGGACACAACTGAGCCCCCCGACGACAAGATGAACATACATATATAAAGGGGGATAGGTACTATCCCTGATGTAACATGGATGACAATTATTATTAATAATCTTATATTTAATCTAACTGTATACTTGGTTTTAATTTCGAATATAACTACACATTTAACGAATAATATCGAAATAGTCTACTGATTTTGAGACTTAGTGGTGTGTTTTGTTTATTTTTAAGTGTGATTTTTATATAATTCTCACATACATTAGTTGAAAAAACTAACACAAGCTCTTAGCATGTCATCAACCCTGTTTCAAAGCGTCATTTTCACGTAGCGTGAACAGGGTCGCCTAATTTTAGCGAAGTCACGTTATTTTAAGGTTAGGTCAGTTGGGTGTGAACTCTTTATAATTGAATAGTTAACGATGTTTAATGAAGTATAGTTTATTTTTTAACAAAACTTTCTAAAAATGGTATGTAAAGGAATTAGGCATTCATATAATTATAACAACGACGACACGTTTGGCTCAGTTTGTAGTGAATCTACTTGGTGTGCCAGCGCGGCGATCGCGAGTTCGAATCTCGGTAGGGGTATACATTTGTGTGATGAGCACGAATGTTTGTGCTCCTGTTATGAGTGTTTACATTTATAATATGTATTTATTTAAAGTTATGTATTATGTGTAATGTATCAACTACCTGGAATCCATAACACAAGCCTCGTAGCTTACCATAGAACTAGATGGTGCTGTGTGTTAATGTCTCAACATATTTATTTATATTTATTTAATTATATTAAGATTCTGTACAATCAATGAAGTAGCTGAACTCCCAGGATCACTGTGGGCCTATTTGCTTGTTTAATAATTCTTGGTGTGGTAGAGTTAGACAATTGAATAAAGAAGGTATTGGCGACTTTCAATGTTTCAATTTGATATAAAAAATAAATATTAAAATTACTTTTGTTATAAATACTGATCAATAAATTACCAGATAGTTATTTTATTAATATTATTAAAATTATTGTAAACCAAAATAAATTTGTTAATAATAATAAATTACCTGCATAATTTTGGTTCTTTTTTTACAAAAAAAAACTTCTAAAACTGTCAGATAAACTAAGTATTTCAAGGCTTGTCCTCTCGTTATTGTTTACAGCATAGTTAAATACACACATTTTGTACAAACTACAATTTTAATTTCATTATGACATAATACAAGCCTTATAATTTGTATAAAAATTCCCAGCGCTTTTTTCATTGATATAGTAATTGTAGTAATTACTCATATAATCTATACATATAATAAAACTGTAGAGGTCCAATGTCTGTATATAGAAAAAAATATGCTAAAATCTGAGTCAGCAGGATGTAAGAAGAGAAATAGAACAAATCCAGATTTTTTCAAATTTATTATTTCTCTGTTTGTCTGTTTGTACGGGCTAATCTCCGAAACTGTTGGTTCGATTTAAACGAAATTTTACATGGTGGTAACATAAGGTACCAGTTACCTTATGTTACCGGTCAACATTTTAGGTACATTTCATTCCGGTAAATTAAAGAGTTCTCGTGGGATAGTTAAAAAACTATAATAAATTATACAGCTTAGTACACAAAAACTATTGATTAGATTTTAATGAAACTTTACAATAATATAGTTCATACATCAGAATAACAAATAGGCTACTTTTTATCCCGGAAAAATGTATGATTCCCGTGGGATAGATTTGTTTTTGTTTGCCTAGAGGCGAACCCGAGCGAAGCGAGGGTGAGCCGCTAGTAATTAATAAAAAGATATACTTTATAAAAGTATGATATAGTATATGTTATTATATTTAGTATATTTTAAATATAAGATAAGATAATAACAAAGCGAATTAAAATCATACCTAAAGTGATGTAAATCACTTTACGTCCAGAAGCAGTCACAATCACACGCCGTAGACAAGCATTAAAGTCGCGATATCCTTTCGCCTTTTCTCTCTGCTTAAAAGAAATGTGTAAACGGCCGTGGCATACACAATTTGTATGTAGAGTTATGACAAAAAAGCATTACTAGGTAGAACAAGACGCAATTATGATCCTTAATCAATTAAAAATAAAGGTTAAATTTGTGAGCAGGATGTAGTATTTATATGGCGTTTTCTATTTAGGATGGAAGGCGACCGGCGCGGCGACTCTACCATGCTTGATTCACGTCATCAGTCAGACTCAGTATCGCGTTGAAGGCGTACGTTTTTGTCGCGTCTAACTTTATCAAAACTTTAATTAATATCCAATTCACTTAAAAACCACTCAGCTATCTAAGTGACATCAAGCGTGTGTATTTTTGTTTGTGTGTGTGCACCAAGGATTTTGTTTTCTACGTAAGTATTTTATCGGATGTTTTGGAAAGTATCTTTAAGATTTACAAATTGTATTTGGGGTCGTATATGATTAATTAGATCCAATTTAATGGAAAGCAAGTTGCGTCCACTATTCCGTTACTCGTGTCTTTTGAACTCGTCTGACTGCTTAAATGCTAACACACGTATCTTTTACCATGCGGTAGAGATATGATATTTTCTCCTATTTTCATCAAAATGAATATTCATGTTTCTCCATCAATTATATCTATAATGTTGTACCACCAATCGCCATGACTAAGCTGCGGTTGCCCGTGTGTATAATAAATATTTATAAGCGGTCTGTTTGTTTAGATATCACTTACAGACTTGGTTGCCATAACACGTACGGAGATAAACTTCCACCGACAAAATTTACTGTAGAGCATACATTAAAGAGATGGATTTCGATAAAAATCACAATATTTTTACTTTGTTAAAATATTTTGATTACAACATTAATATAATTCTAAAAAAAATTGATTATATATAAATATTGAATAATAATTCAAAGTTATGTAACTTGTAAGCACAGAAAATTCAAATGAGCTTTTTATAGGAAGTTCCAATGCATCCAAATTGCTTATGTAAAATTCGACTTCCTTTGCAAGTTTATATTCGATCATTACTATGGTAATATATTATTTATTATTTCATATTCGTTTCTATTTTAGTTATTAATTTCTTTTAACTTATTCTTTCATTTATATTGAACTAGTGACTCACCTTCGTTTTGCTTGGGTTCGTCTCTAGGTACGATTTGACGATTAGTATGGGATAGATAGACTATATATACAATAATAATTAATATACATAGGTATGATGAGTTTTATATCCCTTACTTGAGAAATGATTGATTCCCCAAACAAAATTCCACCCCACTTTTTACCCCCTTAAGCGATAATTTCTGGGGTAAAAGCTATCCCATATCCTTTCCAGGGTTTCAGACTATCTCCATACCGATTTTCATCTAAATCGGTTCAGCGGTTTAGTCGTGAAAAGGTAACAAACAAACACAGTTACTTTCGCATTTATAATACCTATTAGTATGATTTAGTATGGATTTATAATATTAGTATGGATCCTTTCAATTATATTTATCTTATGGAATGAGTAAAATATATTCTACTTATGACTACTGTTTTCATGAATAAATCTGAACAACACCTGTCATCGTAATGTTCCTAGAGAACATCTTTTTGCTTCCAAAATATGGTCATAACTTGATATGATATTGTTTATAAGTTACTCAAGTTTTGCGAGTCGTGTGTGACGAACAATTTCCAGTCAAACAAACGGTACAAACAAATGACTAATAGCTACCAACTAGAACTACATCTAATGAGGAAAAACGGTACAATATGCTAAGTTGACAATGATTGAGACTAACCGAACAATGCTGGAAGGCTTGAATAGAAGATGATAAATAGAAGTGAGGAACTTTGAACAATAAAATGATATCTCTTTTACATAGTAAAATATGTACGGAAGACCATTTCAGTCAATTACTGTATAAATAATACTTATTTTAAGAAATTTATACTAGATTATTTTCAAAGAATGAAATTATTAAGATAAATATATCTCTTGATAATTATCAAGATAATTATCAGATTATAATTATCCGATAATTATCAAATAGATATAAACTTAGCAATCCTTGTGCAGGTATTGGTATTTGATTACTTGCCTATCATAATTTAAGTTAGAATAAAGTATACAGACACACTTTTAACAATGAATGTAATCTTTTATTATCATTTTTTTTTTTCATAATTTTGACACATACACACTTGGAAACAAAAACAGAATAAATTTAACCAACTACTATTAGTGAGATATCATTCAGATTGAGTTTTTAGAGCTGATTGAGAGAGTTCAGTTTACTGATTGACAATTTGAAGAGTTAAAACTAAATATTTTCGATTATAATTATCAAAGATAATTATAAACCTATACTTATCATGATAAATATAATGGTAATTATCGTTTCGAACCCAGATTAAATAATCTGGTAAAATTTAAAATAACAATGTCTTTTATCTACTTTTCTAGAAAAAATTGTCAATATTCTATACTGTAGGTTACTGAACTAGTGGCATAAAGATATAGCCATATAATTAATTAAATTACTTACAAGTAGTATATGAGTCAAATGATATTATTTTCATATGACTCAAATACGATAACGTCTAAGGAAATTTCAAATACGTTATTATTAACTTTTGAATAGGTAATTGCTTTTGCTTCTTATTTATCCGTGAATGTATAACATTAATACATAAATAAATTGTTTTTATTAAAGAATTTATTATAGTTCTTTTATATCATACTACGGCCCTAAGGAGCAGGAGAATGTTATATGATTAAATTACCCGAGCGGAGACGCGGGCAAAAGCTACCTTAGTATACAAGAACCAACAAAAAAAAAATGTTTTTTTTATCTATATTATTAAATTTCGGTATTCATAAGGGACAATCTTAAATCAATGTTGGTTACTTACATTGTTAGTAAAGTAATTATCCAGACAGTCGTTTGCGGAATAGTCTTGCGTGTCGATCGTTTTGTCGAAAAATATCTAAATTTACGTCTGTTTGTCACGATCCCTCAGTTCGTCGACCGACGCTTCTCAAGCACTCTATTTTGAACAAGTGAATCATATAAATATTTTACTAAACAAAGAAAATTGCTTCTTGTTACATTTAATTCACATATACTTCCTGCTCTAAAACCGATTCTTAAGTACATAGGTATATATTGAACGTTAAATGTGCACTTAGTTTTTACTGCTAAACGAAAACTTAAAGCTTATAGATAGATTATAAAGATAATCGTATATACAAATTTTGTTTCTAGGTACCACGTTAGGTTTTATCTAGGTGTTGTATTTTTAAATACTCTATATTCAGAGAATATGGGGCAATTCCGTTTTTATGGGAGCGCATAATCCTTATAGTTCATCCTGTGGATAAGTTTAAACTAAAAAGTTACCATGTTTTTATATAAAACACAGTTGTGTGACGCAAAATTAAATGCTAGAGAAAAAAAAGGCTCAAAACAATTGATATGGCTTTTAAATGTTCCATGAACACAATTTTTATATATAAAATAAATTCAATGGGCAAAAACCCATGGCATGTATTATAGACTACAGATTATAAGATAATCCTCTTCTGTTTTCTGAATACGTCATTAAAACCGTTAAATTCATATGATATTCACAAAAATTTGACTGATAATATTAAAAAAAATAATTACTTAAATATATGAAAAAACTTAATTATACAGACAGACACATAAACAAGCTGATATGTATACATAGCAAATACAGTCTTGGAAATTGAAATTGTCTTTTATAGGAAAAAACTAACGATATGGAAATGTTAACTTCATTAGCATCCACTACACGTATTAGCTATGTTGATTCATTCCATATGAAAAGCTGCAATACGAAGTAAACCAGCTGTTATACAACAAAAGAGAAACGTCCTTACAAAATCAGGCTATTACAATAATTTGTCCAATTTCTCACCTTCACTAAGTATTACAATACACCATATCAATAGACACCGTACCATATTTATTTTAACGTATTAAGTTATTGTTAAAAGAACAAACATATTTTTGCAGCTAAAGTAATATTTGTCAAAGCAAATTATGCTTTATTTGCAGGGAATAGGGTTAAGGGGATATTTGAAGGTTGTATTTATAGTTTTGTGTCTCAATTACAAGAGAGATAGAAACTAATCTTAGTGATATAACTATTGGACGAATCTCGTGAAAGTTAGTCTAGTGATGTGTATTATGATGTTATAATGTGACGCAATCTAAACTAATATTATAAAGCTGAAGAGTTTGTTTGTTTGTTTGGTTAAAAGCGCTAATCTCAGGAACTACTAATCTGATTTGAAAAATTCTTTTTGCATTACATAGTCCGTTAACTGAGGAAGGCTTTAGGCATCATCCCGGATAAATGTACGGTTCCCGTGGGATAGATTTGTTTTTGTCTATGGACGAACCCGAAGCGAAGCGAGGGTGAGTCGCTAGTGTTAGATATAAAATTGACATATCATTTTGTACTATGAAACAAATCCTTTCAACAATAAGTTATAGTCTAAGATCCCGATGTATGTGGTGGATCCCTCATTCTTTATCCAGGCGAAATATATATTTTTTTAAATATTAAACATAATTACGAGACAAACCCCTTGGGTCGTGTTTGTTAATATGTTTAATTATTTAAAAAATATATTTTGCCTGGAAAAACAGTCCACCTCATTGGTCGGTATTTATTTATTTATTTATAGGACACACAGTTGTTAAAAACATTATAACATCGTATCTAAACACTGAACGCAAAATTAAAAAAAAATGTTTAACATTTTAAGGTATCTCTTAATATTAGATGTTTTGGTGAGCGACAGTCTTTTCAAATAGTGTAGAATGGAGAAGATAATTTTCTTTAGTTAATCTTATGTTTATATACTTCCTGTACTGTACTATACTGTTATTTTTCTTAGGTTTCCGTACCCGAAGTGTTCCAATGGGGCCTTATTACTAATGGAATCTAGTCAATGGACTGTATCTCATGAACCGTAATTGGTAGGGAGTTCAAAATTTTCACAGTGTGTATTTCTATTGCCGCTATAACAATAAAGAATAAAAAAAACCAAGATAGCGAATTTCATAATGGCCGCCGTGAAAATTCAAAAAAAAATCGATTAGTAGGTACATACGCACTTGACAGGCTTTATTTATATATGTATAATATGTTGCATGTGTTCATGAACCTGCGACCGCTGAAATAGCAATACTACAAACTAAGCGAAACGTGTCGTCAAATGAAAACCGTAGTGAGTTAGATAAATTGAATATTATTAGGTTGAATAATGAATTGATTAAACAAATAATAGTTAATCTAAGCGAAATTACCTACAGAAATGTTTTTATCTTGACGTTAGAAATTGCACTCTACAAATGCAGTCGTCTTGATAGGCAATCTCCGCTACTGCATTCCCCTTTCATTATGGTTTCACAAGTCCCATAATAATATATACTGGTCCTCCCACCCATCATTTAGTATTAGGAGTGGAGAAATTATCTAAGTATAAAACTAATTAGGTCATTAGATTTTTCCTTTCTTCCCTGTTATTTATTAGGATAAGTCAAAAACAAAAACTCGCTGAAAACACAACTTTTCTTTTTCAGATTTAAGATCATTTATTTCTCAAAAGAATCTTCTTAATCGGTTAAAAATTTAAGAAGTACCGGTATTTAAGAGCTCTACTTAAAATAATGTTGCTTCAAAATTTCGATTTTCTTCACATTATAAGTCTGAATTCTACTAAAATTACTGTTTGCTTTCAATAGGAATAGAACGATAATATAAACACGAAAGTTTTTACTTAGTAGTACGTTTTGTCCTTCCTCAACCTAGTAAACAAGCGATTTCATTCTATAAAGTTTATGAGTATAGTATGATAGTACACCCATATGATAAATTTTACTTCTAAGGTAATCGAACCTACAAGTTTCATTTCAATATGCTGCGCCACTCAAATAAATTTCCAATAATGCTATAATTATTACCAATGTAATAAAATACAATGGATAAATAACTTTCTTAAATTATATAGTAAAGACCAATAAGTTCGATAAGAGCCAACTTAATAAGGAAGTAACTAAAATTGACAGCTATTATTATATTATCTACAATAGAGAACTGGTACAGTGACACATAATATGTACTTCTGTTTCTAAACAAGACTGTTATACGTATAGTAGTTTAAAAGTAATGTTTCCATCTTTAGGAGTGAAATATTTTCTTAAATTTAAGGGTAGCTTTATATATATATATATATATATATATATATATATATATATATATATATATATATATATATATATATATATATTATAAATATTATTTTATATATATTATAAAGAATAATGACAAAGATATTTAAATGAAACTGTCTTTTCGTATAATTTCGTGGATTTATTTAGATTTTTGATTCCCGACGTTTCGAATGCTTTACAGCAATCATGGTCACGGGAGAGACTAAGGTTTCGGATGTCTCAAGGCGTTATATATGTACTTGTGACAGACAGTGCCTACCCACAATTTTTCAAAAATTCAAAAATGTCACCAAAGTTACAGTTTAGTTTACCTTACAATATTTGTTGATTTTAATTCTAAACATTTTAATATTTTTAATAAGTATTATAATTAAATATAGCAATATCATTTATTTAATTATTTTTTTAAGATGTGTATAATATGACACAAATGACAAAAATATCTCGTAACATACAGACAATTAAAAAATTACAGTTGAATTTAGCTATTTGAAGTCGTTCAGCAAAATACAAAAGGTTAACACTATGTTTATGGAAATAATAAAGTTTACGAATTCTTGTTTTGTAATAAGGACTTATAAACGTATTAAGGAACCATGTTACTTTACGCTTAATTTAACTTTGATAGAGAGCATGTTAAAGCTATTTAACATGCTCTTTAACATGTAAGTTGTTTTTATTCATAAGGACAAACATGTCAGTTTCAGATTTTAACAATATTATTGTTTTTCTAATAAATAAAATATTAATTAAACCAATATATCATACTACTAATAATTTTAAGACACACTAAAGTTTAGAGTTAGATCTGAGCTAAAGAGGATACAATAAAATACCGAGCTCCACATATTACTTATAATAATAAATAATATTTACATATATAAATAAATCGACTCCAAAACGGCTGGAGAACGTCTTTTGATGAAATTTTCAGGCAATCTTTAGATTAGCCCAGCGGGTGAACCTATGAAGTTTGGTAGCGATCGGAAGTTTAAACGCGGGTAAAACCGCGGGTACTGCTAGTATTTAAATAAAGCATGTTCTCATTATCATGAGACGCAAGATTGTATTTCCGTTGTCATAGTAACCAAAGTAAAACTGAATTTATTACATTCATCAATATATAAACAAATACTATGTTACTTGCTACAATAATAAATAAAATTAGCTATTATTAAGGTTAAACTCCCATGAACCTTTAGTAATAAGCAATTTTAATTCACTTGATCTGATACACATGTCGAAATGGCCGTGCATGCAAGGAATCCGGCCGAGTTGAAAGCAAGCTACCGAAATAGAACCGAGTTGTCGTGGCAACGGCCTCCCGCTTCAAATCCAGAAATGTACGTATTGTGAAAGGTTAAGTTCTGGGAGATTATCCTGACTAATATTGTAAATTCGAAATGTTTATCATTTTGTTTGTTTTGAGATGATTTTTTATGTAGAATTAGTTTATATATTTTTTCCGCAATAAAAAGTATCCTATATGTTGATTAGGATAACCAGCTATCATCATACCAAATTTCATCAAAATCTGTCTAGTGGTTTTCTCGTGATACGGTCATAGACAGACAGGCAAAAATTCTAAAAACTATAGATTCGGCCTCTGTATCGATAATAATTACTATTTCAATAAGACTTTCCAAAAAATATTTAATGTACAGATTCGACTTAGTTAGAATTTTATTATATAAGTAGATTATTTATCTAAGTGGTTCCCATAGGATATCAAAAGATTTCAATAATTATAATTTTTAAAGAAAACGATACACTTGGTTTTAAAATCGCAATAAATTTAATTATTCTGTTGTTAAAAGTGGGTTTGTATGGTGTAACAGAAACAAAAACAAACCTATCCCACGGGAACCGTACATTTTTCCGGGATAAAAAGTAGCCTATGTGTTATTCCAGACTATAACCTATCTCTGTGCCAAACACCCAGATCCGTTCGGCCGTTCTGGCGTAAAGGAGTAACAAACAAACAAACTTTCACATTTATAATATTAGTATAGATATCATATTATAGTTTAAGAATTGCACAAGCGTGATCATATGTACTAAAATTATATATATATATATATATATATATATATATATATATATATATATATATATATATATATATATATATATATATATATATATATATATATATATACATACATACATACATACATACATATATGTATACATATATATACATTTTTTCTTTTTTACCGCATCAAATTAGTTTAGTAGGGAAGTAGGCAACATGCACACGCACCAGCATGAACGCTCCATAGTTACAAATTACATTTTCAGTGAATAAATCATTTAATGACTCACAATTTTCTTTTGCATTCTGTGAATAAAAACGTTAATGAAGTACTAAAAGTTATTCACTCTAGTATGCAGAAAATAGTTCAAGACTTACATAATACATATTTTATAAAAGACCTTTACTATCATATCGTATAATATTTTTTACATTATACTTAAGTTACTTATAAGTAAGTTATTTTAACAAGTTAAATACAAAGATAATGAGTTATGAATGGTAATTGTTATTTAAAATATTGTACATACTTATGAAACCTTAGTTTTTATCGTAAACTAGCGACTAACCCTCGCTCCGCTCGGGTTCGTCCTTAATTACGTTTTAACGTTTAGTATAGATTTCTCAGAGATGAGATATTTTCCCTCAGTAAAAGTATCCTATATGTTGACCCAGATAACCTACTATCATCATACTACATTTACAATCACTTTAGAATTGTCAATGTCTACATTTTAATATCACCGATTCAGAAGACAAATCTGCTAAAAGAGACAGAGAGAAACGCAATAGTTGCTCTTTCAGAGACTTATTTTAGCGACCTACTTTTTCATAATAAAAAGTAGTCCTTGACCTTCCTATAAACTATATCTAAGTAAAAAATCTCGCCGATCCGTCCATTAGTGAAAGAAGGACACCGACAAACCGACAAACACACTTTCACATATACATATGTCATTAGTAAGGGCACAAATATGACAGCGTTGTCAATCTGTAAGGAAGCTAACGGCTTGGAATGCATTTGCACAAAGCGCCGTTGAGAAACTTAATCGGACTAGATGCAAAATATTTTTTGTTTGTAGGTACGTACGTACATATGTTCGTTACTCCTTCAGGCTGGACGATTTTTGTCAAATATTTGAAAGACAGTTTAGACTATGACCCGGAGAAGCATATAGGCTACTGTTAGGAACCTGGATGTATGATATAATATGATGACACTTTGACATAAATCTACTTATACCTAGCAAGCGAATGAAAAACAAAAACATATCTATCCCATGGGAACCGTTCATTTTTCGGGAATAAAAAGCAGCCTATGTGCTATTCCAGACTATAATCTATCTCTGTGCCAAATTTCATCCAGGTCCGTTTAACCGTTATGGCGTGAAAGTGTAACAAACATCCATCCATCCTCACAAACTTTCACATAAAGTATGGATTAATATAAATATAGTTAAAACAGTCATATACAACTGTCCTTTTTTATTATTACATATCAAATCATCTCGGTAAGATCATCAGCGGGACAATAATTATTGTTGATAGTTGCGTGCTCTATCTCATTAGCAGTAATAGGTTTAAGCGATTGTGTCATAGCGAGTAGTTTGACCTAGGACACAATGTAATATGTAAATAAAAATAGATTTCCTAATATAAATTCCATTATACTTAATTAATTAAAAGTTTTGTTTTGGTTAAGTTCAATTATTTCGGTTATACTGAAGATATTGGTAGGTATAGGTTATTTTGCGTAGGTTGCACATATTATCCCCCCTACCCAACAAGCGTTTACCTTGTCGTGGTGGGGGAGCTGAGTAGCGTCCGGCAGTTCAGCCGGGCGCGAAGCTAAGAAACTGGCCCATTTCAGTGCGCGGTGTACCATGCGGGTTGCTCCTGGTACTTCTCTGATAGCACAGTGGACCGTGGAGCAAACCCATGGTTGTTATGGTCTTCTTCGGCAGACCTGCTGTCGGGGCGTCGTAGTTGAGTGCGTAAACGATCCTGCGACGCCTCATTAAGACGGGGAAGGTTTTGTTGGAAGTCCCACATAACCACCTGTATGTCTACAGGTTGTATACGTAAATGCATTACCCAACCTTTAAAAATAAAAGGTTGCACATATTATATTATTATTCAAAAAATGATAAAAAAAACAGATACTCTTACTTAGTAATAAAAATCTTCTTTATTAATGCAGTTAACCTATAAAGTTAATATACTATAAAGATATTTCGTAGACAGCAAAACTGTCTTGTATAAAAAATACTGCTCAAATAAAACTCAACGTTGGAAATCATAATCGAGAACCAAATATCTCCTTTTAAAATTGACCTTTTAACTCTATTTTAGTGTAACCTACGAGCCTAATCAATAATTTTATATCAGCGTAAAGTAATGTATTTTCAAGTTAAAGTAATTATTCAAGTCTTAAAGCAAGTACAATAATATATACGAAGCAGATCAATATACTTAAAATCAATTAATGTCGTGCGCTATCTTGTTTACAATGAATGACTCAAGTGGCGCTTTGTGTGGTTTGTCCTAGGATTTACTTAGACCAATGAGATAAGACGGTATATGCGCTTTTATTCAACACTGTATACTTTTGTTAGAGTATATTGGGAATAAACAGTTTCCAGATAACACTATTTAGTATAGTTTTATAAGTTAAGATTATTCAGCCCTTTTTTACCGTTCCTGCTGAGCAAGGGCCTGCCCTTAATACGAAGGGGCTCATACTATCCTCCACCAAGTTGGCTAAGTAAATGCAGAGCTTTACATGTCTTTCGAAAATTAGTTAGATTCTTATGACATGAGATTCCCACAGGATGTTCCTCTTCGTATTAACTACTGATAATCATAATACTTTCACAGATTTACACGAATATTTCACATTTAATTTTTATTTAACAATACTATTTTTTCGGATTTTTAATAACTACATATATAATGCCTTTGAGACGTCTAAAACCTTAGTCTCTCTCGTGAACATGATTGCTGTAAAGCATTCGAAACGTCGGGCATCAAAAAACAAAAAAAAATCGCGAAAAAATCCGAAAAGATAGTTTTATTTAGTGGTAATCATAATTAAAAATGATTTGCACATAAAAATCACCGAAGCATGAGCCCCGAATGAACCTGCTCCACTTGGATTTTCATGCAATAGTGTTATGAATGTGCTACCACTTTATAAAAAATTAAGATGGTATTTTCTGATTTTTTATTCCAGTACATTCTATATTACAGTGGCTAATCTCCCCACACACACACACACACACACACACACACACACACACACACACACACACACACACACACACACACTACCCACGCACACATGTGCAAGCTCATGTGCACTCTCTATTCCTTCCCTCACATAATTCGATGAAATCACAACGTGACACGACTTTTATAAGCTTTTAAATGTTTAAAAACTTTCTAACTTCGAGCCCTTTTTGAGTTTTGGCCTGACTTGCAAACTCGCGATCTGTACTTGTATAAGGTCACTAGATCAAAGACGCATATTTGTAAATCTTCATTGTGTAATCAGGCAAGACAGTATTGTTCTCTTTCACTTATTTTATGATTATGCTAACTTCTTCAAAGATCCTCCACCTTCTAATCTAATCGTCATTGGAATGTGTAAGTCTAGTGGCGTAGATAAGATGAACTTCTACAATTGCCATCGCCAATGGAGAACTTGAAAAATGTAAAGGAATGAAGTCTTCATATCATATATTATTTCCATATTTTAACTTTTTATTACCTATATCTATTACTATACATACTATATATACCATAATTAAGTATTGTATTGTATTCAGTCCTTTTTTAATGTTCCACTGCTGGGCACGGGCTTCCCTTTACTATAAGGGAGATCAGGCCATAGTCCACCACGCTGGCCAAGTGCGGGTTGGCGGATTTCACATGTTTTTTGAAAACTTGCTAGGTTCTCTCAGACATGCAGGTTTCCTTACGATGTTTTCCTTCACCGTAAGATAAGTGGTAATCATGTTGGAAGTGATTCGCATATGAAAATATCAGAGGTGTGAAACCCGGGATTTGAACCCACTTCACTTTTCACTTCACTTCACTTCGGTTTCCCAAGCGAGCACGTTACCACTGGGCTGCCACTGCCTTATTAGGTATGCAAAACATAAAAGAATATTTAATAATTAGAATATACATACATTTTTTTAAGAAATAACAAAATAAACTGTTACTTGTTAATGCTTGATGCCTAAAATAGAAATAAAACTAAAAAACCTTCGTAATATTACGATTGATTGATGATTATTTGTGACTTATGATTGATTTACTTACTACGAGTATACTTCTTATGTGTACCTACTTGTATGGTAGGTAATTCTAAATTAATCTATACTAATACTAGCATTGCCCGCGGCTCCGCCCGCGTTCAGATGATCAAAAACCAAATTCTTAGGTTTTACACATTAGTATACTCTTACATTATACATTACTTTCATTGCGCACCGCATGATTGGTAAATAATGGCAGAGATTGACAATGCCACAAAGGTTCCTCCGTTAAATTGAACTTTTTGTTTTAGCAATAACATTTATGTATGTCTATACTTCTGTTTTGTTTGTTTTTTTAGTTTTGGGCGATAAACTCTCAAACTACGGAATTAATTTTAATCATTTTTTACTAATAGACAGCTATAGATTAATTTAATATATAGCTGATTATTTAAATTACATAATGATAACTTTTCTTAATTAGCGCTAGTTAGTAATATTTTCCAAAACAATTTTCAAAAGAAAGTGTAATAAGTAAATAATTCTAAGCGAATACATTTTTTTATTTCATATGGCTCTGCTAATATGATTAAACTCGTAAGCATTTTATTGTGTCCTTTAAGCCTTTACCTTCCAAGAAAAGGTGTCAAGAAAAAGTGAAAAAGTTGAGGTATAACAGTTCCTAAAATACTTTTTCATAGTTTTTGAGATATGAAATATTTTTAGTTACCCGCTTTGTCAGTTTAGCCGCCATAACTTGTTTTCCATAAAATGTTATAAAATAATATAAATTGAACTTATTTTTACGGTGCAAAATATGAGTAGGTATTGTGGAAACGTAAATATTATTCGTATTTATTTAAGTGTTAACCATACAAAACACGTAAGTAAGAAAAACAACATAGCATTTTGCTATACGAAACCTAAAATGCGCGAGTTGGATTTACATTTGCCCAATTTTTACATTAAAAGATTAAAAAACATTAAGATTATTTACTAAACAATAAAAATTTACAAATATTCTCATTTGAAAATTGTTTCGGCCAACAAAATATGACTAATATGTTACTAATTTATAAAGCCAAAAAGTTTGTTTTATTAAAAACTTAAGCACGGACAGGGCCGCGGGTAATTTAGTAGTAATTATAGTAAAGTCATAGAAAGGTTATATCTGTACATTTTTTTTTGGTTAAAACTACGTATTTTAAAAACACATGGCGACATCTATTGTCAAATAGCTAAATAACACATAAATAAATTTTCATTAAAATAACTATTTTAATGAATAAAATAGCGCTGTTAATATTACTTTTAAGATAAGTTTTTTTTAATAGTTTTAACATAATATATAAGTAAGTTACCTTGCTAAAATATTAATAGCATCATCGTGCTTTTACTTTAACCAGTTTTTGTATTTTTTCTCAGAAATAAGATATTTTCCTGCGGTAAAAAGAATCCTATGTGTTGACTCGGATAACCTGCTATTACCATACCAAATTTCATAGAAATCCCTCTAGTGGTTTGTCACATACAGACAGACAGAAAAAAATCTAAAAACTATAGATTCGGGCTCTATATCGCTAATAATGAACATTTCAATAAGATTTTCCGAAAAAATATTGAGTTTACGGGTTCAGCTTAGTTACAATTTTATTGTATGTATAGTTACTAATTTATGAAGCGAAAAAGTTTGCTTTACTGATAATTTAAGCACGGGCGGAGGAGCCGCGGGTGATTTAGTAGTAATTCTAATAAAATCGAAAAAAGGTCATATCTGTACATTAATTTTTTCGGAATTAAAACTATGTATTTTAAAAACACATGGCGACATCTATTGTCGAATATCTAAATAACACATAAATAAATATTAATTAAAATAACTATTTTAATGGATAAAATAGCGCTTTTGAAAATTTGATTTTCAAGATAAGCTATTTTTATAGTTTTTACCATATTTTGTAAGTTACCTTGCTAAACTGTTTACAAATAGTATCGTCGTGGTTTTGTTCCACCAGTTTTTGTATTTTTTTTCAGAAATGAGATATTTTCTCGCGGTAAAAAGTATCCTATATGTTGACCCGGATAACCAGCTATCATCATACCAAATTTCATCAAAATCCCTCCAGTGGTTTTTCTGTGATGCGGTAACAGACAGACAGACAGACAAAAATTCTAAAAACTATAGATTCGGCCTCTGCATCGATAATAATGTCTATTTCAATAAGATTTTCCAAAAAATATTTAATGTACAGATTCGGCTTAGTTAGAATTTTATAATATGTATAGATTATAAAGCTGAAGAGTTTGTTTGTTTGTGTTTGTTTGGAATTGAAAAATCCTTTTTGTGTTGGATGGTCCATTTATCGAGGAAGACTTTAGGCTATATATCATCCCGGAAAAGGTACGGTTCCCGTGGGATAGATTTGTTTTTATCTAAGCATGAACCCGAAACGAAGCTAGAGTAAGTCGCTAGTTTAAAATATTTGATAAATGTTTCTAATAAAATAAAAAGAAAACCTTTAACTAAGTATAGTTAGTTACGACTGCTAAGTATAGTTGAAATGTCAGTACATTATTATTATTTTACGAATAATTATATTATGTAATTAAGAACAAGTTACTTTATGTTGTTGCGGGACGTACATTTAGAATAAATTAGCTTTTATTACCCGACTGCGGAGAAGTATAATAGGAGGTTGACAGTGACAGTAACAGTGACACACTTATAAGAAGACTAGCATTTCCCGCGGCTCCGCCCGCGTTCAGATGATCAAAAACCAAATTCTTAGGTTTTACACATTAGTATACTCTTACATTATACATTACTTTCATTGCGCACCGCATGATTGGTAAATAATGGCAGAGATTGACAATGCCACAAAGGTTCCTCCGTTAAATTGAACTTTTTGTTTTAGCAATAACATTTATGTATGTCTATACTTCTGTGTTGTTTGTTTTTTTAGTTTTTCACGATAAACTCTCAAACTACGGAATTAATTTTAGTCATTTTTAGTAATAGACAGCTATAGATTAATTTAATATATAGCTGATTATTTAAACTACATAATGATAACTTTTCTTAATTAGCGCTAGTTAGTAATATTTTCCAAAACGATTTTCAAAAGAAAGTGTAATAAGTAAATAATTCTAAGCGAATACATTTTTTTATTTCATATGGCTCGGCTAATATGATTAAAGTCGTAAGTATTTTATTGTGTCCTTTAAGCCTTTACCTTCCAAGAAAAGGTGTCAAGAAAAAGTGAAAAAGTTGAGGTATAACAGTTCCTACAATACTTTTTCATAGTTTTTGAGATATGAAATATTTTTAGTTACCCGCTTTGGCAGTTTAACAGCCATAAACTTGTTTTCCATAAAATGTTATAAAATAATATAAATTGAACTTATTTTTACGGTGCAAAAAATGAGTAGGTATTGTGGAAACGTAAATATTATTCGTATTTATTTTAGTGTTAACCTAACCTAACAAAATACGTAAGTAAGAAAAACAACATAGCATTTTGCTATACGAAACCTAAAATGCGCGAGTTGGATTTACATTTGCCAAATTTTTACATTAAAAGATTAAAAAACATTAACATTATTTACTAAATAATAAAAATTTACAAATATTCTCATTTGAAAATTGTTTCAGCCAGCAAAATATTACTAATATGTTACTAATTTATTTATAAAGCCAAAAAGTCTGTTTTATTAAAAATTTAAGCACGGGCAGGGCCGCGGGTAATTTAGTAGTAATTATAGTAAAGTCATAGAAAGGTTATATCTGTACATTTTTTTTTTTTGATAAAACTACGTATTTTAAAAACACATGGCGACATCTATTGTCAAATAGCTAAATAACACATAAATAAATTTTCATTAAAATAACTATTTTAATGAATAAAATAGCGCTGTTAATATTTCTTTTAAGATAAGTTTTTTTTAATAGTTTTAACATAATATATAAGTAAGTTACCTTGCTAAAATATTTAATAGCATCATCGTGCTTTTACTTTAACCAGTTTTTGTATTTTTTCTCAGAAATGAGATATTTTCCTGCGGTAAAAAGAATCCTATGTGTTGACCCGGATAACCTGCTATTACCATACCAAATTTCATAAAAATCCCTCTAGTGGTTTTTCTGTGATGCGGTCACATACAGACAGACAGAAAAAATTCTAAAAACTATAGATTCGGGCTCTATATCGCTAATAATGAATATTTCAATAAAAATATTGAGTTTACGGGTTCGGCTTAGTTACAATTTTATTGTATGTATAGTTACTAATTTATGAAGCGAAAAAGTTTGCTTTACTGATAATTTAAACACGGGCGGAGCCGCGGGTGATTTAGTAGTAATTCTAATAAAATCGAAAAAAGTTCATATCTGTACATTAATATTTTTGGGATTAAAACTATGTATTTTAAAAACACATGGCGACATCTATTGTCGAATATTTAAATAACACATAAATAAATATTAATTAAAATAACTATTTTAATGGATAAAATAGCGCTTTTGATAATTTGATTTTCAAGATAAGCTATTTTTATAGTTTTTACCATATTTTGTAAGTTACTTTGCTAAACTGTTTACAAATAGTATCGTCGTGGTTTTGTTCCTACCAGTTTTTGTATTTTTTTCAGAAATGAGATATTTTCTCGCGGTAAAAAGTATCCTATATGTTGACCCGGATAACCAGCTATCATCATACCAAATTTCATCAAAATCCCTCCAGTGGTTTTTCTGTGATGCGGTAACAGACAGACAGACAGACAGACAGACAGACAGACAGACAGACAGACAGACAAAAATTCTAAAAACTATAGATTCGGCCTCTGCATCGATAATAATGTCTATTTCAATAAGATTTTCCAAAAAATATTTAATGTACAGATTCGGCTTAGTTACAATTTTATAATATGTATAGATATTTAGTACTGGTAACATTTTGTTTTATTATATTCTAAATATGTATATTTGAGAATAGTATGACAGTATGTATTAACTATAAAAATATTTACAACTAGCTATGCCCTGCGGTTTTACCCGCATAAAATTGTTTAATTATAAACATCGGTATTACAAGAATGTATGGAAGTCTGCCCGATTTGTTGACATTTATGATTACTGCTCCGCTTCCTTGGGTAGTGGCATGATGTTATATAAACCTGTAACCTTCCTCAACAAACGGGCTGTCTAATGCAAAAAGAATTTTTCAAATCGGATTAGTAGTTCCTGTGATTAGCGCGTTAAAACAAACAAACAAACAAACACACTTTCTCTTTATAATATTTGCATAGATTTGCAAAATAAAACCAGGGCAGTACGTAATATATACACAGATAATTAATTAACAAAAGACGTAACACGACCCACTCTGAAACGACGTTCTTTTATTTCATTGTATTAAAATTAAATAGAGGTTGTATCTAGTTATTATATAGAGATAACATATCCCCCCCCCCCACCCCCTCTCCCCTCTATCCCCAAATGGACAGAAATATCAATTAAAACCGTAAAATCTTTTAATTTATGAGGAAAGCTTTATAAGTGAAGACAAAATTACAGAGCAAATTAAGCTGTGTACAAAAACAACAGTTTTAAATAAAATATGGCCACTAATAGCTATCCCACAGACACAATACTTAATACAAGGTTTACTTTCGAGGGTCGTGGGCGTGGGACTGCTTAAACAGAATAATGCGATCATTGTTTGTGAAAATGTTCGATTATACAGTTTTACTTAAAGAAACAGCGAGTTTTCTTCTAAATATGCATTCAATTAGGAAAAATATACATGATTGGTTAATAAAGCGTATTGTTTATTTGACGAGGTTTTCTTTTTTTCAGACCAAGGTTGTATACACGTGTAATATTTTTGCTATTTTTACATCGAATTAGAATAAAACTAGAGTCAAAAAGTAAGTTTTACCGTTAATAATATGTAGACTTATGTATTATAAGTCATTATGTTTTAAATAAAACACTTATTCATTCTATTAAAATAACTTATTTTTAGTTGATAGTATAACATCAAGACTAGAGATTATGAATAACACAATGAATCATCAATTCGCTCTCAACGTTTCTTCAATTAGAGTACAGTAACAATATTGCGGTTTTTATTTTTAAACTATACAAAAATAAAGGCGCATGTATGTAAAAATCTATACAGATAAATAGAATTGGAGTGTCTGTTTGTAATATTAAAATAACCACTTTTTGCTAAATGCATATGGATGTATACACGGTACACATACCAAAACAACATTTTTTACAATTTTTGTCTGTCTGTCTGTTTGTTCCGGATAATCTCCGAAACGGCTAAACCGATTTTGACGGGACTTTCACTGGCAGGTAGCTGATGTCATAAGGAGTAACTTAGGCTACTTTTAGTTTAGAAAAAGAACCAGGGTTTCGCGAAAATAATTAAAACCCAAGATTGTGAACAAAATCCGTGTACGCCGTACGCACCCGAGCGAAGCGTGAGTAAATCGCTCTATAATTTAAATGAATATCTTAGGAGTAGCAAGCTACTATTTATGTATAAACATAGCTAATCGTGAAAACGTACCTAGGGACGAACGCGAGCAAAGCGAGCGTAAGTCGCTAGTGTGTATATATATCTGTATAGAACTTCTAAATTTATATATGGAATGCTAAGTTAACAAAAAATTATCAAAATTCAAAATCTGGTCGCATGACGTAAGCATAAAGTTTAATTTACATGTTTTACTTCTTTTTTTAAGAGTGTGCACTGTGTTAGAGTTTATTTTAACCGTAGATTTTACATAATAAATACACTGTGAAAAGATCGTTCTACCATCGATAAGTTAGTAAATTTCACAATTTATTATTATCATCCAAATTGATTGTTATAGTCATTATAGTTGAATCAACTGTTTATTTATGTTAATTAAAATTTCGAAAACGCTTAGCTTACAAATGAAAATGTTATTGGTTACATCACAAACTTACGTAGAATATACATTAAAATCATATCATTTATTAATATTCAATGATTCTTAAAATATCTTTAGAAGCAGTAAGTAAATAGCTTTCTTCGTAATTATAATAAACTAGCTTGCTTCCCAATACATACTTTCATCCCCATTTTCACCCCTTTAAGGGATGATTTCCGAGATAGAAAGTATACGATGTCCTTCCCAGGGTCTCAAACTATCTTTTTACCAAATTTCATCTAAATCGGTTTAGAAGATACAGAGATTCCCCCCTACAATCTCACAAACTTTACCGCTTTATAATATTAGTATAGATGAGGATGTTCTTAGATAACGCCATATGTACAAGTTCGATTCTCGTTTAGGAGAAATATTTATAGAAAACTAGTGAATATGCCATGAAAAATCCAGATATAAGGGAATAAATAAAATTAATATCCTAATACACTCTACGGCTCTTAAATCATTTCTTAAAACTCGAAAATAGATTTGAAACTGTTATTTTTGTTGCGTGTAAAATAGAAAGAGTTAACAACACTTTTGCATTTTTAATATTAGTGAGGATCATATCTAAAATAAAACAATTTCTTATAAGTAAATAAAAAATAATTTATTTGACTTATTTAAATAAATATAAGGCCATGTAACAAAATAAGCTTTTTATTTCAATATTCTTGTCACGTTCTTAGATAAAAATGACTTCCCAACACGTTAAATAATGTATTGATTTAATACATAGAAATATTTACAGGAAGCCAGTAACCCATCAATAGGTTAGCTGGTAAGCAAGTATGCAATCGCGATAAACAAATGTTTATAGGTTTCTGCAACATCTTCATTATACCAGTTCTAGGAAGGATGGAAATAGCGTTGGACTCTTTTCCCTAATGGTCTGACGAAAGCTTATAAATAAAGTCGTATGTATAAAATAACACTATACATACTTAAGGCTTGAGTTGTTATAATTTACACTGCTATAAGTATGCCTATTTTTAATTTTGTTAATATTATAAGATTAAAAAGTTAAAATTTTGTAAAAAAAAGTCTTACCACAGTCAGTCGACAGACGTTATCCTATTCAAGTTTCAATTTTGTCGGTTACTTAAAGTTTAAGTTTATAGAAAAATTTCATAAAAAGCACTTAGGTTTTTCCCATCTTTCCTATCTTCCCAGACAACTTTTCTAATTATTTCCCGCTTTTTATTATTTTTAATTTACATTTTTTGTAAAAAACAAATAATTATTTTTTATTCGTCCTATTAAAGGACAAATAGATAGATACCTACTCTGATATTTAAAAAAATATATCCAAATCAGTTATCAAGTGAGGAACTCACCAACAAATAGCATTTCTTTTTTTATTTATATATAATAGACAAATGCCATAGATTGTTAAGTGTAGAGCTAGAAATAAAGTGATAATTAATTAAAGACGTAGTTTTATAAAACACTTGTTAGTCGCTCGCCCTCGCTTTGACATTACGTGCATTTAATACGAGTATATGAGTATTAAGTATACCACGGGGACACAAAATGCTTAGAGATTATGTTTTGCAAGGCTTCATTTACGTCGTATTGTTCAAAGTTATATTTAATAGATGAATTGTTTTTTTAATAATCTTAATTGTTAACCTTTTAATAATAAAATGTTTCTCTTATTTTATTATATGACTAGCGGTTCACCATCATGATTTTGGTTTAAATTATTCATATTTTATAAGTTTGGACTAAATATTTATATATTGACTAGCGGTTAACCCTCGCTTCGCTCGGGCTTGCCCCTAATGATTCTTTAAATTGACATAACTTTTTTATTTATGAACCGATTGCAATCAAACAAATACTAAATGTTAAGTGAAGCTTACCACAATACATTAGTGAAAACCGAACCCAAATCGGTTAAGCTGTTTCGCGCAGAAACGCACAGACCAACAGACAAACCAACAAACCGACAAACAGACAAAAAAACTAAAAATCATTGTTTTGGGTTCTATTGCTTTAATAAAATTCCCTTATAATAGTTTTTCTCAAATATCTTCCATGTACAGACAGCGATCAATTTTATTACATGTATAGAAAAATAACTTTTAAGATGATTAATAAAGAAGTCAAAAAACATTTTAACATTAATTTGTATATGTTTGTTTATTTTATTCCCATATTTTTTTTAAATAAAAAAACTAATGTCAAGGTTCTTCATGCAAGTAGTATTTTCATACATACCTATTTTACCCCTATAATGGTGAATGGGAAATTATAAATTCCATCAAAATTGGCTCAACCTCGAAATCAAAGTGGTAAAATTTAATTAAAATCATAGATTTAATTAAAATAGGGAAACGTTTGCTACACAACAAATAATCGTGTTTCATTCAAACTACTTAGCATTCTTGAAAAACTGGATTAAAAAGTAAACACAGAATGGATGTTCACACTGTAAGTAGGTTATAGTATGAATATCTATTTAAATATTTCTCAAAACTATATATACATATACTTTTAGTTATTTGACTACCAGTTTTAGATGGTGGTAATGTTTCTATCAAACCTACTAATATAATAATACGAAAGTTTGTGAGGATGTATGGATGTATAGATGTATGGATATTTGTTCCTCTTTCCCGGAAAAACTAGTGAATGGATTTAATAAAACTACAATAATATAGCTCATACATCAAAATAACATATAGGCTACTTTTTATCCGGAAAAAATGTAAGGTTCCCGTGGGATAGATTTATATTTATTTTTCTAGAGGCGAACTCGAGCGAAGCGAGGGTGAGTCGCTAGTTTTTAATAAATATATCTGAACGTGAATTACTATACGAATATAATATTTTAAATAATTACCTAACATTTTTGTAAGAGTACAAATATTTTATTATTAGTAAACATTTATTTGAATGACTCAACGTTTTGCAATTGGTTAACAAAGCGAAAAAATGAGCAAACCACGAATATGATAATATTTATTGATATTTGAGGTCAAAATATAAAATGAAATTATTACAGAAATGGCATTATTTTAGGTGACCTCTGTAACGTATTGTTATTTCAAAATTTATACATTTGCATTCCAAGTACATTTTAAAATTATTTTGAAGATTTCATAAACGAACATTTGTCGTAGTTTATTCTTACTACCTTTTGCGCTAGAGATCGCCATCTCCGTATAAACTATTATTTATATTGGAAGATATTTATGTCCAATAAAAATATCTGGTACCAAATAACAAAAACGCGGTCGGGGACAAAGCGAAGTGTTCTTTCAAAGAATAATAGCAAACGTAAGTTATTATGTCCTCAGGTAAGCCACCTCCCAAGTGAGGTGATTGTAATCTAATACTAGTTTATACATATTATTTCTTCTTTTTCTGAAATAATATGAAATTAAATAATATACATAAATTTATAACAAAAAATATTTTTTGAATTAAAACTTCTTTACGCACGCTTGACTTGGAGAGTAAGCTGGTGAATGCGTGACGAGAGCGTTACGATAATTGTGATCGGGCGAAGCGAACGCTTGTTTGCCGTGGTAACCGTTGTTATTCGACAAATGATATACAATATTATATTCTTTCCTTAAATGATATTCTATAAATATATGATTGTAATATGCCTAATATGCGTTATTTTTTTTTTTTTAAGTATCTCACCTATCCTAATTATTTAAAACATAAATTGAAGTCCATAACGAGTACCGATAACCTACAAAAGTTTTACTTCTTGCGTGTGTACACATTCATACACGCATTCTTTAATTTTTTTATGATAATGAAATTAATCCAAAACAACGTCCTATTGACTGATATTATTGAAAATATACACGCGTCCTAAGTAAAGGGCAGAATCTCTTTCGTAATTGAATTTATTAGATGTTTCAGCTTATTTAATTGCCATTTAACGATCTCCGGTCAATCGATTCAGTCATCAAGGCTTATCATTTATGAATAATAGGTATGAAGGTAAGTCAACCCGGATATGGATAAATTAAGTAGTTCATCAATTGACGATTCCAACATGACATAACATTGTGGTTTTAATTTATACTCTTAAATTAATTATACATGTATATTAATATTACGTATCTACTTATATATGATCATAGAAAATGAAGCAAGTAAACGCTATTCACCTCGTAAGGAATGTCTTTATTTTTGTATTTAATGAATTTTCGAGACACACGCACACGCCATACATTGATTACGGTACCCACACGTCTTCTACCGTATTAGATTTAAAACATAACATAAGCAGCCAGAAATTGACACGTTACATTTTAAATTATAAAAGGCGAAGTTTTCTTATATAGCAATCACGCCGAGTAGTTAAGGTTCATTTGGTTAACTTGACAAGCCCGGTGAGAATCCGTTTTTTGCATTGCAAAGGACGTGTAAATGGGTATAGGGACGCTATTTATGCGCTAGTACTTCTATACATGTAATAACATTGTAACAAAGCCGGATCTGTACATTAAATATTTTTTGGAAAATCTTATTGAAATAGACACTGTCATCGATACAGAGGTCTAATCTATAGTTTTTAGAATTTTTGTCTGTCTGTCTGTCTGTTACCGCATCACGAAAAACCACTGGAGGAATTTTGATGAAATTTGGTATGATAATAGCTGGTTATCCGGTTCAACATATAGGATACTTTTTACTGCGGGAAAATATCTCATCGCTGAGAAATCTATACTAAACGTTAAAACATTAGTAGGGACAAATCCGAGCAGAGCGAGGGTGAGTCGCGAGTATTCTATAAAACAAATATTCCAAAAAAATATGCATTACAATATCGCGTGAATCTAGTCTCACGGTAATCATATTGTTTGGAGTAAAAAACCTAAATACTGTATGTCACTATCCGGCTCATCATCTACGTCTACAAAAAATCACGTCAATTATTGTTGTGTATAAGAAAGATAAACTGGTAAGTTACTTGAAATTTTTCTGTCCATCTACATTATATTTTAAACTGTAAATAACACAGGCAAAGTCACAGTATTTGCTAAAGAACAACACTCGTCGTGACCTATTATTTATATACCAGACGTAAATCTAGACGATTTATTTTAATTATATGAATTTACATTTCATTGGAATCATTTACAATGTCATATGACGCTATTTGGATCGCTACCTGCAGGTCATACGAGGACACAAACATGAGAATAGCAGGAAATTAGTATAAGGACTTACATGCTTGTTGACTTTAAAGCTCTTAAACGTACTTTATATGTATTCACTTTACACAATAGATAATTATATTTAGAAACTTCATAAACAAGTGTTAAAATAAGAAAGTATTAGTGAATTCTCAAAAGAGATTAGTAGTTTTAACTATGTGCATGAAGATGTTTATCATTTATTACTGGAATGTGTCCGGTACGACCAACAAAGGAAAAACCTAATTAAATTGAATCTGAATAGTTTCGATATAGGTAATTTTAACACTATTTTGTCCCTTCCTGCTTCTGAGGAGGCTAAGATGGTATACAATTTTGTTAGGATTCAGTTTATGTAACTATGTAGATTAAGGTATGATAGGGCTGGTACATTTTTGAAATAAAAGCCTTTAAAATAAATAGAAAAAAAAAAGCTATGTGCATATTTTGGTCGTCATCAAGCCTCTTTAAGGACACTAAAATATCCCTCTAACTTTCCAATAAAAACGTGAGTTCTATTATTTTCTTATAGAAAAAACTACCATTTAATGGTAAATATTGTTTTTTTTGTACAATATTTTTAAATAATGTCAACAAATAAAGTAACAATAAAACATAACTCTTTTTTGTCAGTAAATTACTTCTGAGCTTCGTAAAAATAATGAAGAAGCGAGTCGAATGCAGACATGTCGTTATTCACCGAGATTCAAAGACAGAGCAAAGAGGCCGAACGTTTATAAAGGAAAACTTTACATGTTATATTTTAAGTGCTTCGCATTACGTTGTGTCCTCTTTTTAAACTTCCTGTGCTGTTTAAAGACAATATTTAAAATTATTTTTGATAAAAGAACTATATATTATGTAACTTTAAAATATACTATTAATACTTTGATAGAAATAATGTACATAGCATAAGTTTACGCGATATAGAGACAGGCACAAACCAAATCTCTAAGTTCCAACGAGAGAAGGGGCCACTATGCTCTATAAGAATAAAAATAATTACATTATACTTTCTTTTTACGCGAATATTTGATATTTTAAATGAAACTATCTTTTCGGAGAGTGAATAAAAATGTAAACAGTTTGATTGACGTACCCTCCTTGTATTTTGAGCTGGATTCTTATCTTTCAAAGACATTGCGAATTATATTACTCAGTGAACTAATTATAAAATCTAATAGACGTGTTCTTTTTTAGAACTTTTTTTTATAATTAGTAATAATAGTAACAATAAAAAATATAATTTAAAATTTATACATAGATAAAGAAATTCATGCTAAGATATTTAGGTAATTATGATAATGGCTTTTGAAATTATGTATAATAATATAATATTTTTTTATTGGATTTAACAAGTAAATTTCGTTTTCAACTTTTAATTATTGTTTTCTCTTCAACATGAATATATTCGTTGTATGATTAAAGCACGTTTCAATTGAATTCTTATGCTAATAGCCATTTATACACTGAAGAATGAACATTATATAACACAAAGACTTAATTACAATAAAATTTTTCGCAACAGTCAAAAATATGTAGCTTTTTAAAAATATTTTCTTGACAGGTACACAAAAGTTAGGAAATTTTAAAAGGACTTGTATAATTGCATGTAAACACGTTCTATTACTGGCCCCTCGTCCAAGTATGATAGCATCTCGCATAAATCCGCTGCACTGCACATAAACATGCCACATCATGTCCACTTCGCAGACCCTATCACATGAGTTATAAAATAAATAAATATGCCGTCGTAATAATTTCTGACTGAGATAGCAACTTTTCTGTAAATAAATATAGCAAAATAAAATACCTTATTAGAAGTCAATGAACAACTATATAGATATCTAAATATACTAGTGTTCGAAATTCGACCATAATCATGATAGAAAAATTGAGGAAAACATATAATGAATAAAATTTTCTATCAATATAAAAAGAAAATGTCAAAATTTTTATTGATAATACTTAGTATAGTATTATACTAGCGACTCACCCTCGCTTCGAGCGAAACCCTAATTCTTTTTCTACAATAAAAGTAGCCTAAGTTACTCCTTATAATATCAGCTATCTGCCAGTGAAAGTCCCGTTAAAATTGGTCCAACCGACAGAAATTAGCCGGAACAAACAGACAGACCGACAAAAAATTTAAAATTTGTGTTTTTCTTATAAGTACCGTATATAATTCCATATGCATTTAGTATTAAGCTGTTATTTTGACATTACAAACAGACACTTCAATTTTATTTACCTGTGATAATACTAAAGCTCGTCAATAGCTATTAAACAAAAAAAGAAAATCCGTCGACAAACAAGAGAAAAAGGTACTGAACTGTTTTGTTTTTGCCTATCTATATATTCTATATACATATGTTAATACAAATTACATGTATAAATACATAATTACTGTACATCATGTCCGTGTGGCAATACTTGTCGCATTCTCCCAATGAATCGCATTGAAAATTTATTAAGTGAAAACGAGCCATCCCATTTATCATCGATAGAATCGATAGGACGAGATGTAATGTATTCTAGGAAGTTTTCTAACAAGTCACTTTGGTTCTAACTCTGCTTGTGTATTGTGTCAGTAAAAATATATACTAACCGTAAGAATATATTTCTAATAAGAATAATATATAAGAATAAAGTAAGAATATATTACATGTTCTGAGTACTAACGTGTATATTCACTTGTATAACTTTACAAACTCTTAATAAATCTTTGAAAAAAGGGTAATATAGTTGAAATAATCTATACATATAATAAAATTCTAACTGAGTCGAATCTGTACATGCAATATTTTTAGGAAAATCTTATTGAAATAGACATTATTATCGATACAGAGGTCGAATCCATAGTTTTATCTGTCCGTCTGTCTGTCTGTCTGTTACCGCATCACGGAAAAACCACTGAAGGGATTTTGATGAAATGTGGTATGATGATAGCTGTTTATCCGGGTAGGATACTTTTTACTGTAGGAAAATACCTCATCTCTAAGAAATCTATACTAAACGTTAAAACGTAAATAGGGACGAACCCGAGTGGATCGAGGTTGAGTCGCTAATCTTATTAAATAATTAAAATTAAAATAAGGTTATACATAGATTCCACGAAAAGACATTGGCAATATTTTTAAGACATCATTAGTTTCGTATCAGACGCGAACGTTTGTCGACGTTACAGACGTTTGTCTCGGTCTGATTAAGACGTGGCTTGAAGAACCGTCACCGAGAACGCATTGTTTGATGTCAGCGGAAAGAAAGAAATAGAGTAAGTCTTCGCCTTTTTTTATTATAAGCCAATCAAGTATTGTAAGTCAATCAGATCGCTCAGAACAATTCGATGGTATCAAATGAATGTATTGTCCACCGAATTTCATATAGGTACATACTAACAACGTTTCTAGCCGTTGCTATATTACCGACAGCAACACAATATGTTTTAAAGAAAAATTTAAAAAATTAAAGCACATATTAAAGGGTTTTTATATTTAAGAAAAAGAATTTAGCTGTATATACCTAAATATATTTTTTACAAAACAACTGTTTTTGCTGACTCTTTGCAAAACTGTATTTCGGGGCGATGTCTTTTCCAGAAATACAATTCTGAAAATTAACAATTCAAAAATACATTTAAAAATCTTAATAAAATTCATTTTATGTTCGTAAATAAAGTCTTACTAAACTCCGTTGATAAAAGAGTGCACAGTCCACTTTCATACTTGCCTGTAACACCCAGTAATAGTTGAAGTCGCCCTACATACACTTTCAGGTGGCCTAATTGGCGTATGTTTATAACATTTTGTAACAGATTTCATCTCATCACTCTGTACTCATTCTTAGCTCGAATTAGGTTGTACTGCAGTTATTAAAGGTAACTGGTACCCGTTTTGCTGGCATGAAGCGTACACGCATTGCGCATTCATTAAAATTAAATGTTATCTATACATATAATAAAATTGTAACTAAGCCGAATCTGTACATTAAATATTTTTTGTAAAATCTTATTGAAATAGTCATTATTATCGATACAGAGGCCGAATCTATAGTTTTGAAATTTTTAGTCTGTCTGTCTCTCTTTGTCACGAGAAAATAACTGGAAAGATTTTGATGAAATTTGGTGTGGTGATAGATGGTAATCCGGGTCAACATATATAGGATACTTTTGACTGCGAAAAAATATCTCACCTTTGAGAAACTTATACTAAACGTAAAAACGTAAGTAGGGACGAACCCAAGCGAAGCGAGAGTGAGTAGATAGTTTTCATATATATTTATTTCTACAAAAACTATAGTAAATCAATATCATCTATATCAGAATATATTTATTTGTATAAAAAATTGAACGCTTTTACTTTTTATGTAAGTAATACGCGTGTGAAATTATAACAAAAATATCGAGCTTTTTGCATCTAATGAAGGAATGTTTAAGGAAACTTTTTATTCTGTAACATAAAAAAAATCATAAAATGCCTTTTTAAATCGCAGCATGTAGGCAATTCTTATACTCTGCCGTAACCAGTTTACGAAGTGTTACTCTGGTACACTTCTGTAGCTTGTTTTTGAGTATCAATTTACTGTTGTGTTCTATAATAACCTGTCTATATTTAGCTCAAACTACTATAAATATTGATTCCATCATAGGGAGAGATTCTTCGATGTTTTGATACATATTTTATATATGAATAATTTGGTATATATATATATTTTTTACTACACGTAAAAAGACATTCTGAGAACATGCGGACAAAGGTGAAAAATATTATTCCTAAGACTTAAGTGACAAAAATAGATAATATACCTATAGATATACGTAAAATAGAAAATGATAAGCAAATCCTCTGTCACATGATAATATAACTGTATGCTTCAATATGTGTATATAAAGCTTAAATGTAGAGTAAATATATTTTATTATACAAGTCTCTATTTGGTATAGATTTATATATTTTTTTTGATAATAATAAAACTGAAGGCAGTGGTAGCCCAGTGGTAACGCACTCGCTTGGAGCACCGAGTGAAACGGATTCAAATCCCAGGTATCGCACCTCTGTTTCATGTGCGAATCATTTATAACATGATTACCTCTTGCCTCACGGTGAAGAAAACATCGTGAGGAAACCTACATGTCTGAGAGAACCTAGCAAGTTTTCGAAAGACATGTGAAGTCCGCCAACCCGCACTTGGCCAACGTGGTGGACTATGGCCTGATCCCCCAGTAATTTTTTAATGTCGAACTGCCCAGCAGTTAAAAAAAATAGAGCTAAATAGAAAATAATATAAGTATCACTTTTCTTTCAAAGCAGTGAACCCGTTATAGAGTCAAAAATGTATGCCGTGTAATTGTTGACTTTTATCGCTGTGACTTGACGTCTTGGACAGGTTTATTCTACAGCTATTTTTTGGATTTTATCGTGTTTTTTTACGTGAAATGTTTTGAATGTTCCATAGAAAATTATTACATTATCACTTATATTTAAACTAACTTGTACATGTATTTTTTCAATATTACGAGTGTGCTTGGTGTTTAGTCAGTCTGTTTCGGGTATGTCAAGAGGTTCCTATAGGACACTAATAATAATTGTAAAAAGCTTCCAAGGATGTATGTCTCCTGTATACTAATAAAAACAAAAAACGGTAAATATTAAATAACCTGTTACATCGCTACCGATTGCTTGTTGTTTGATTTTAAACCGATTGTAATTAATTTGGATTTAATTTGATTGCAATACTACATATTATGCTAGTATTTGCTAAACAAGTTTTCGTTGCAATGCATTCATATATTTTTGTAAATAAAGAAATATGTTGGGACATTAACACACAGCACCATCTAGTTCCATGGTAAGCTACGAGGTTTGTGTTATGGATACCAGATAGTTGATATTCTACAGATACACTGTACACATATATAAGTTTAAATTCATACATATTATAAAATAAATATAAACAAACACCCATGACTGAAGTACAAATATACGTGCTCATCACACAAATGAATGCCCCTAGCGGGACTCGAACCCATGACTACTGGCACAGCAAGAAGGGTCACTACAAACTGAGCCAAACGTGTCGTCAATATATATTTATATCTTCTGTGTTAAAATGACTATTAACTAATACTATAACTATACATATGTATGCTTTAAATATAAGCATTTAGCCTTAATCAGATTAAATCATAAAATCGTAACAATATAAGCTACAGATTTTTAAAAGAATTTGTATGCAGCAAGACAATATAATCGATATATTTACTTTTTAGTTCTAATAATATTATTTTTATCAAACGCGGGAGATTTCTAACTCTAATAATAGAGCGTTCTTATTCGCAGCTTCTACACAGACTTTCTTCAAAATACTTTATTCTTTACTAGCGACTTAACCTTGCATCGCCCGGATGCGTCCCTAGGTACGTTTTAATTTTTTTGAGCGGAAGGCTAATTCTTTTCCTAAAATAAAAGTAACCTAAGTTACTCTTTAAAGCTATATGCCAGTGAAAAATCCAATCCGTTTCGGAGATTAGCTGGAAAAAAGAGACAGACAGATAGACAAACAATTTTTTTTTTTAATTTTGTTTTCCTTATAAGCACCGTATATAATTTCATATGCATTTAGTAAAAAGCTGTTATTTTGACATTACAAACAGACACTTCAATTTTATTTATCTGCATAGATTATTTTCTACCATCGTCCTGCACTTCTTTCGATTATCTCTACTGAGTTTTCTGACGCAGCCTGGAGTTGAAAAGTTTGAGATGTTTACTTCCTTGTGTCTCGGAGAGAACAGCTCGAGTCGAATAGTCGTCCCACCCTAATATGAGAGTAATATAAATAAATAGTAGGTGCACTTGTGTATTCGTAAACCCCTGTGCACTATAATATTTCAATGTAGCTCGCTAATCTCAGACAAGTAACATCGACACATCATACAATACATTTGCCGATACATCACATAACTTAATCTTCTATACTAATATTATAAAGCTGAAGAGTTTGTTTGTTTGTTTGGTTGAACGCGATAATTTCAGGAACTACTAATTCGATTTGATTTTTTTTTGTATTAGATAGCCCGTCTACTGAGGAAGGTTACAGGCTATATATCATCCCGGAAAATGTACACTTCCCGTGGGATAGATTTGTTTTTATCTAGGGACGAATCCGAAGCGAAGCGATGATGAGTCGCTAGTGTTAGATATTGCCCTGGAATTACTAAAGAATGACTTAGCAGTTAGATCTTATTTAAAGCGTGGGTGGGTCGCTAAATCTATTGCAGAAAACGCTAAATTTACCAAATTTTCATCTAATCAACCTTAAAGTTGCGAGCAGAGTTACATAAACAATGAAAAGTCAATGAAACTTAAAGAATGGTAACATTGCGACACTGTATCGGATTACTGCGCACTCATGAGTATAATTCCGATTAATTGATTCAATGTAGATTGCGTGCTTTGCTTTTTATAGAATAAGTGACCTAAGTGTTTCGTAAACGGCCGATGTATGCATTTGCTATTTATTTTTTATGAACATTGCTAAAAATATTTACCAACGAATGATTTCGTTTTAAATTATTTATATTTAATAAGTTTTTACTAAATATTTATATATTGACTAGCGGCTCACCCTCGCTTCGCTCGGGTTCGCCTCTAGATGATTCTTTAAATTGACATAACTTTTTTATTTAGGAACCGATTGAAATAAAACAAATACTAAATGTTAAGTGAAGCTTACCACAATACATTAGTGAAAACCGCACCCAAATCGATTAAGCCGTTTCTAAAATTAGCGCGCACAAACGCACAGACAAACCGACAAACAGATGAAAAAACTAAAAATCATTGTTTTGGGTTCTATTGCGTTAATAAAGATCCTCAATAATAGTTTTTCTCAAATATCTCTCATATACAGACAGCGATCTGCTACAATTTTATTATATGTGTAATTTTATTAAATTTATTATATGATAAACTATATGTAGGTATAGATAGATTATATGTATAGATATAAATACATGATATAACTAATACTGATACTACTACTATTAATAATGATACTGTTTTTTGGGGATAAAGAGGTTATTTTTTACCATCAAAACGCCATCAGTCAATTAGTCAAATTGATCATTGGGTGTTCAAACTCTACATTTTTAAGGTCAGATCTCTCTTTGAATTTGAATGAAAACAGAAATAACAAACAATATTTGATAACATATTTATTATGTTATATTACAAACAACATTACGGGCATGAAAATAAAGATTAAATGATCCAAATGAAAATTAAATGCATTTGCAAAAAAATACCTAACATTGAAATCAAAATATTGTTACTTGAAAAACTCGAAAAACTGAGAAACACCAATTCAATGTCGCAAGAAAATAAGAACGATCCATATATCAAAAATTTATCAAAGTAAAATTTATCAACTTCAGTAAGAGTTACCCATATTTTTTTATTCCTGTATTAAAAATATAAATGTAGCTGAAATGTAAACGGAAACAGTGAATCGACATAAGAAACAAAACACTGATGTCATACAAATGTCGTCCATAAAGATTGCGTAAATATAACCAGGTACATGATTTCCCTTTTAAAGCAATCAAACTGTATAAGATATTTGATAACTCGTCATTAAATAACATCCAGTGGTTCGTGAAGCTTATCCGGTTAACTGTAGCGTGAGATGAAAGGCCCTTTACATTATATAATCTTTATGTAAGTCTATAGATAATAACACCTATAACTTTTAAGTATGGATAATTGGAAAAGAGCTAATCAATACTCTCAAGTTTTCAGATATAAATCAAAGTTGGATGAGAAAATATGTTGATATAGCCTTACTGACTAAACTCATTAAAAAACCAATACTTTCATTAGCTTAAATGTATTACATACTAGCGGCTCAACCTTGCTTCGCTTCGGATTCGTCCCTAGACAAAAACAAATCTATCCCACGGGAACCGTACATTTTTACGGGATGATATATAGTCTATAGCATTCCTCAGTTAAAGGGCTATATAAAAGAATTTTTCAAATCGGATTAGTAGTTCCTGAGATTAGCGCGTTCAACCAAACAAACAATTTTTTCAGCTTTATAATATTAGTATAGATTCTTTTTGCACAAAGAATTAATAAAAAATATATATGTACAGAACGTGACGTGGACAAAGGTGGATTTATCTCTCTAAGAGATCTCTTCTAGTCAACCCATGCATGTGGGAAATAGTGTCAAGCAATAACAGTAAATTTAAAAAAAAATAAAAAAAATTTGGTGCGTGTAACCTTTACGCGCGGTTGATGTAAAACTTCTTTGGCAAATATCGCAATTAAATTAAACAAATCAATAATAAATTAAGGCATATTAGGCAAATTACAATCATATATGTATTTATAGAATATCATATACGGAAAGAATATAATATTATACATTTGTCACACAACAACAACGGTTACCATGGCAACATGGCAATGTATTCTATCTCATTCTGTCACCTGCTTAATCCTATATATTTAAGTGTTTGTCTCTTTTTATTGTATCATTTTCGTTTCATCGAGTTTCAAATCACAACGATTTTAAAGAAGTTTCTCTTTAAAAAAAAAAAACAGGAAAAAATCGAATTAACTAATGAAATTTTGTGTGAGTAGGTACATCGTAACGAATGTGAATGTGTAAACATATATCTGTGCCATTTTACACCTGAAGGTAAAACTGGTTTCGTCCAATCCACAAAATGGAAAAAATTGATGAAAGTATTTGTCTTTTGAATAAATATTAGTATATTTTCTCATAAAATTTTAATTTGTGTATATCTGAATATTTGAAAGTATCGATTAGCTCTTTTCTATTTATCCGTATATAAATACTTAATTTCATTTAATAATGTAACGAACTTGAAATGGCCGTCCAATGAAACAATAACAAACTTTCGATCTAAAACTTCCAAATGAATTCCGCCGTAAAGGTCAGTCAAATATAAAATACCCTTTGTCCAATATATTATCGATATACCGATAGGACTTCCTATACATACTATGTAATTGTAGCTGTGGCCTTTAAAATGTACATAGAAAAAAAGTGTAGTGTCTACTTTATCGACTCTACATCGCATCATTGGTTCAATAGTTGAGAATGCTTAAGTTTTAAAACGTGCGTGTAGACGTGTAGAGTAAGTAGACGCATTTTTCTTTCTTTACATAAGTATAGTACGAAGGGGTAGTTTTTTGTATGTGTCATCATTGTTACCCTTTGAATTGTCTTTCTCTTTTGTAGTTATCATGTAAGCTTTATTCAGTTAAAGTCTCGAACAGTACCAACAAAATAATATTTAATAGAGTGTAAATAAATAAGTTTTCGCACGAATCATATATATGTATATGTAATTTGAACGTTTTAGTATTACTTAATAATCTAATCCATAATAATATTACTGGCACGTGAAATAGTTCTGACTGACAGAAAATGCTCCTTTCTCAAAGATATTCTAAATCATAAACAGGACAGTAGGTAAGGGTTTTAGCCCGATCTAAATATTTGTAGTATATATAGTGCAGTAGTTGTTGATGTTGCGATTTTCACTGCACTGCACAAGCTATCCGCATCTTTGTGAACTAAAATTGAAAACTCGAAATTAGGCTTCATTCACATTTCCTATACCTCCACCCGGAGGTCCACCTTTCAACATTTTCCAATCTGTAGATTCAGAATACATAGATGGTAAAAATATTACTATTTTTATCCATTTGAGATATAAAAACATCTAAATAAACTTATCCTGTTAAGTTTTAAAGTAAACTATTTTAATAAAAATGTCTACATCATTCCATTGCATATTACATTCATCCATATCACATAGAGCTGTAATAAACAAGCCCGACCGTGGTTCACAATATCAATAGGCCACTCCGACGTCACCTAATCTAGAGTGTAATACTTTCGCTTCCCTGTCAAGACCAATCAAGCGTAAACTTTCACTAGATGTCAACGATCCTTCGTCACTGATAAGCTCTAATAGCTTTATCGCGCGATATCATACTACAAATGCACGGGTTCTGTTAGTAAAAAAGAACTACGTTGTTCATTTATATTAATTTTATATGGTTTGCTACATATGAAATACGTTGGAATAGTAGACGTGTAACCTTAATAAAGCTCAACACTTTAATTTAATAAAAAAATATTTCTAATATTATAACATTTAAATCTTCATATAAAAGACATACATAGAAAAATATACGTATATGAAACATGTTTTCCAATTAACATTAAAAAAATAAAATTTGTAAAAAATAGCGTTAAACTTAGTTTTAAATATCCTAGTTATTTTATAAAAAAAATAAAGCTCTAAATTTAAAAAAAAAGCAAAGTTCATTTAACACATGGTCTTGAAAAACACTGAGAAAGTTTGTACATGCCTCGTACAAGTAGCTTTGAAGTTGTCTCAAACTACGACAGAGTGCCGTCTCATTCTCTGCAGATGTGAATTGTTTTGTTTTGTCACCACAGACGACGTCGCTTACCGACTTGAGCACTTTATATACCTAAGAATATGCTTGTTTTTATAAAAAATACTAGCTACATTACTTGATTTCAAAATCCAAATAAAACTATCTTTTCGCATTATTTCGCGGATTTATTTTGATTTTTGGCCCCCGACGTTTCGAATGCTTTACAGCAATCATGGTCATGGGAGAGACTAAGGTTTTAGACATCTCAAAGGCGTTATATACTTGTTACAGACAGTGCCTACCCACAATTTAAAAAAATTATTTAAAAAAATTGAAAAATGTCACCAATAACAAAACATAAATAACAAAAACCTTACAATATTAAATAAAATAAATCCGCGAAATAATCCAAAAAGATAGTTTTATATAAAATGTCAAATATCTGCGTAAATCTAAGAAAGTATTATTCAAAATCCAAAAAAAGCTTCTTGATTCTTATTTAATCCCTAAAAGTTAGATTTTAAAAAGCTTGTTCTTTTAGGCTATTCTTATCAGTTAAAGAATACGTTATCATAATTTAATCTCTTTTAGCCCAGCACTTTACCAGAATGAATCAGTAAATAAGTATTTATGTATACAGGAATATCATTATAAACATATGTTTTAAGTTAAAATTGAAAACATCGCAGTTTCATTCAATTACGATTCTAGACAATTATTTTTATATTTAGTTGTAGCAATTTCATTTAATAGCAAGCGAGGTCTTTTTAATATCTTGTGTAATTATAGTAGAGCTAACTTACAAAATACGATACTATATTATTATGTAAATAACTAGCGACTCGCCCTCGCTTCGCTCGGGTTCGTCCCTAGCTTAGATATAGTAACATTGATATCGTTTTTTTTGAAGTATTAAAACCTTCCGTGGACCTTAAGGAACATACAAAAAAATAAATTAACCGAATTGGTCCAGCCATTCTTGAGTTATGCGCTTACTAACATTGATTTTTATTTATATAGATAGATAACTAATGTTTAAGTAAATACTCACTTTTCTTATCTTATATATAGCAAAAAGTTTAGGTACTGATTTCTTTTAGCTTATTAAATAATTCCTTTCTCGTTGTAAGCTTCCATGAGTGTATTTTTTAGAGAGCTAAGCTGGCTACATTCCAACATACCTTATTAATAGCCCCTTTTGCTACTTTTCTTACTTAAGAAGAGCGCACGAAGATTTTCTTTTGTAACACATTAAGTGTGATAATTTGTGAGTACTTAATCTCATTTAAAGATGTTTTGAAATTTAAATATACTTTAGTGAAACACTAAAAGTAAAATTTTACAAAATATAATTACTTATTAATTTATGTAAGTAAATTTTGTTTATTTCGATACCGATTTCAAAGAAATGCTAAATATTTTTTTAAATATATTTTTACTTAATTTAGTGATGAATGCTAAATAAGAATAATAGGATGTATAGAAGAATAAAATAAGTTATAAGTAAGTCCTCCTCACCGATTTCCGCCACGGTGGCCACTCTCATTGAGACTAGCCATCTGATAGAGATAATATAGTGCACAAGTGTACGCGTAGACACAAGTGCACTCTCTATATTTATTAATTGTCACTCTCATACTCCAGTGGGACGACTACTCGACACGACCGGTGAGAGTTAAGGCGCAGGACCGACGGCTTTACGTGTTCTCCAAGGCACGAGGGTGAAACACCGCCAACTTCCCAACTCCGGGCTGTTACTGAGGCTTACTAAACAGAAAGACTCAATAACTAAACTTGACCCGACCCGGGACTCAAATCCAGAACCTCCGGATGTGCAGCCGTACATGCTAGCCACTACACCACCAAGGCAGTTAAGAAGAAGAGAAGAATATAATAAACAATAGATTGGAAAAAAATACTTTAATATACATACATACAAATTAGAAGAAACAATTTTTTGCATTGGTCGTACGGAACCCTAAATATACTCGTATGTATCGTATCACATTCGAAGATCTGACTGACGTATGACTATCACCAGCATCACACGAATTATAATGAGATAAAACATTAAGGTTACGTGTTGAATAAAGGTCATAACACGAGTGATCTGCAAATAACACGGGAAATTATTTAATTAAAAAATGAAACGTTATTCTTGAAACTTTTCTTTTTTACCGTATTTTTATTAACTTGCAACAAACGAAAAACACAACTTTGTGTACAAATGTCGATATAATTTACTTTTATTTGCTTTTACACAAGTGCGCTGATCTTTCAAGTTTATGGCAGTCAAGTTATCACATATGGTCTGTTTTGAATTCAATTCATTACTTTTGATAGAGGAAAAAAATCGTTTCTCCTTTCTTGATTTCTCAAAAAAATAAAGGTATTAGTTAAAGCTAAAAATATAGATAAATTTTATCTTATTGATGTTATTAGCACTCATTATACATTGTTAGAAATAAGAAAACATTTATATATATATATTTGAAAATAAAAACAAAACATAGTAATTAAACGTATTTATTTATTTACACGAATCGTTATACACGGAAGTACCTCTTAACTAATCATCAGTACTTAAGTATATATTTAAACTTTATATTCGGTAATAACATATATTGTTTTTGTTGCAGCTTATCGACGTCATGCGGACATCATTGTCAGTGTACGTGAGAGCTACACTGCGAGCGCATCTCTCGTAGCCGGATAAATTTTGAATTTCACTCTCTAAAAAGAGACGATATCGATTTATTATATCGATTACTATAGCAGTTTTAGTTTGTGTCGCGTTTAAACGCGTTATAATTCTTAAGGACTCGTGTAGTGGGTAGTGTAGTAGATATGGCAACTACAGGCAGTGAGATGTGGCTCCAGTGGTTCGCGTGCTGCTACCAGCCGGCTGCGCAAGCGCAACGCACCCGACGACGAATAGATAGATCTATGATCGGTGCACCCACCAATTTTCAACACACAGGACACATAGGTAAGTTCCAATAGAACTTTTAAATGTTATATCATAACGTTAATATTTTATCTTGTTTTTACGTACAAGAGGTTAAACTAATATTGTTTAAATATCTATACTAATATAATATTATGAAGAGGTAAAGTTTGTGAGTTTGTGAGGTTGTAGGGAGTAATCTCTGGATCTACTTAACTGATTTCCATGAAATTTGGTAAGAAGATAGTTTGAAACCCTGGGAAGGACATAGGATACTTTTTATCCCCGAAATTATCCCTTAAGGGGATGAAAATGGTGATGAAAGTTTGTATGGGGATCAACCTAGGGACGAACCCGAGCGAAGCGAGGGTGAGTCGCTAGTAAAGTATAAATGTATGATGCCATTAAGTTTCTTAGACTGTCTAAAGAAAAAATTCAAGCTATATAATCAGATATTATATGATAATAAGTTATGTTGGCATTGGCATGTGCATTTAGAAAATATTCATAGTTAAACGTATTAACGTTTAACAAACAAATTGTAACACTTGTGATTTAAGAAAATATTATTTCCTCAAGTTGTTAGATGGTGTTAATTAAAATAACAAAATGTTGATATATATTATACAAAGTGTAATTTGTCCTTTTGCTGTATAATAAATGAAGAGGATAATAAGAGTACCGTACCCAAGTCAACCTTAAGGAAAGAATGAGGCGAGACCAGCAGTTCCCATATGTTTTAACATAATTTTAAATATTACAAATGTATAAAATTATTACAAAGTACTAAATACGTACTTAGTACTTACATGTTATCACATCACTATCAAGCACTTCAAAGTGATCAAATATAATCCTCGCAATAGATGACTCGATAACTTGCTGACAATCGCTTATCTGCAACCTTCCAAATGACAAGCATACATCAGAAACACGTTCCATAACACATACGTACATAGTATAAATCTAATATTATAGTTTACTACAGTACACTAAGTTAAAACATAACTAAATATTCATCTTAATATGACAGTAATATTCTAAATTAATAAACCAAAAAAATATAAGATGTTCGATAATTTTCGCCTTATATTTTCGTAGGTAGGTAAATAGAGTAATTTATTTTTGTAAAAACTACAAATAACATAAAACTTTAATGATATTCCATATGTCAAATACAATGAGTAAGATACAAGACGTATTATATAAAAGACTTTACAGTCAGGTATTATCTACTGTAATGCAAGGCGCGGGTTTGACCCCTGAACAAGGTCAAATACTAGTTTTTTGAAACAAAGAACGATCTTCACATAAACTTACAAGCTGATACAGCATCATTGTACTATATCTTTAATAGGATTAGAAAATGTCTGCAAAAAGGTAATAAAAGATGGCAGCAAGTCCTGCCCATTTAGAGACGATAAGAATTACCTATAGAATACACTTTTTTATTTCCATATTGCTATTTAATAGGCTTTGAAGTTTAGTTTTAAATGTTTTTCCTCGTAAGGCTTCTGTTTAGTCCGATTATATTCTGCTTAATAGGGAAAAAATAAAACTAGCACCATTCTTATACCTTATACGTGCTAGTCCACTCATAATTTTGCACTAAAAAATCTATATGGTGTTTTGAACTCTAGCGTACCTATATTTTAGTTGGAAGATAGTAGTCTATATTGATTTTAAGTCAGCGGTTTCATAACGAAGAATATTCTATAGATATATGAATTAGAATATTTTTTAAGTAAAGATGGAAAAATTTTCAAAAATTAATCCGTGTTCTATTGCAGAATAGCTAAAGCTAGTAAGATACGCCCACTACACTACTGCAGTGACAGTTTGGTTAGTAATTACAGTTTGTATCATCTGTGCTCTTTCTAGATTGTATCTGTCATACAAACACTTAAGTTGAAAGTGCTTATATTTAAAAGATTAAGCACGAAGTTCTGTATTTATTCACTTTATTTCACTTTCCTTAATGGCAACACGCGTTATGATTTTCACCCATCTATAGCACTAGACTTTCAAACGTTAATTGCCATAACACTCTATTTATTATATAAAATTGGGGAAAACTTAATATAACTTAGTGCAAAAAAAAAACCCTATACATCGCTATTCAGTTATAAGCCGTATGTAAATCGATAAGTGTTGGAACATTTCCAACGAAAATGCTTTCCAAGCTCACTGGGAGAGGGCACTCATCATGCAGACTAGGTCATTTTCTCACAATGCAGTCCTTATCCAGCTTACATTAGCTAAGTGCTACGCAGCCTTTTTGGTTAGCGCTAGAATTACGTTGTTTTTCCAACACTAGGTAGTAGGTACTAGTTTTTGTATGTGACTCGGCTTAATAAAAATAACCTGTTACTGAGAGATAATGTTGCTCTATGTAAGGAATTATCAGAAGGAATAATTTTAGGAATGTGTTAAGTATTTTTAGATAAATGTGTACAATTATAAAATATATACATTTTTTTATAATAGGGAGTGAGGAGTTCGAATTTGTGAGAATTTATTGTATGTTCGTACTGTGGTTTGTTATCGTCTTGTTATGATAAACCTAATTTTAGAAACCACCCAACACGAATTGTTGCGATATAGGCGTAAATAGACAAAAGTGAAAAGAAAATTTAAAATAGCATATCTATGGATAGATATCTTGTTAAATGTATATAATTTCATATGCATTTAGTAAAAAGCTGTTATTTTGATATTACAAACAGACACTTCAATTATATTTATCTGTATATAAATAAAATGCTGAAGAAAACTCACTTATTAATTTTTCATAAACTTTGTACGTGGCAATATAAAATAATTATCTAACTTCTTATGATAATATTTTATTTATTTTCATGTACAGACATATTTAAAGTCGCATATGTATGTATATACATAAACAAATGCTTTGTACTTCTAAACGTTATATTGACCACGTTTATTGACGCAATACGCGAACGTAACCCTTATGTCACTGCATATAGAATTTAAATATCAATGATTACATATAATTACTTGGTTATATAAAACGTATGGCATTAGTATTCTGGATAGACACGTGTGTTCCAAATTCGGGCTAAGAACAGCCGGTTGGACGTCTTCTACCATATATAGTGAAGAATTGTCGCAGTGTTAGTGACTTCGAGTCATACAAGGTGTACATAATGAATAAACGATGCAGTCTGGAATTATTACTGCGTAGCGACTGCAATTTATATAAGATGAGAGCGGGTTCGATTCTCGCAGTGGACATTATAACACAATTATGTTTTTTGCTAATGGAATGCTTTATGATCTTTGGCTATCATATAGAAAGTTGTATAATGTTATAAATCAAATATGTTTGTTGATGCTTTCTTGATTTAACAATGGAACAATAAATCTAGAGACTTCAATGCGATTTGACTTTCATTAGATCCACTACCATAGAAATTAATTTTCGATCATCGTTTATTGTGATGATTATTATTTAACCTAGGTTTATCAGATTAGAAACTTTATAAGTGAAAGCGTTAAGATAGTAAAAATAATTTTAATTTCGAGCCGATGTTGCCGAGCCAGAAGGAGGATAATAGAACTCTTCAATGGCTAAAAGAAAAACCTTCGAGTTTGGACTCATTTGATTTATTTTGGCGAGAACGATACGAAACCTTTGGCCAAAATTCTATTTTTTTTTTTAACTATATATAGAAATAGTTTATGATCCGGACAGTGACGTATGCGATATTTTATCTAAGTGCATCAAGTCAAGGATATTATTTCATTGCAAAAAAATCCCTAAGGTCACTAGCACCTATACAATATATTAATCATCATTAGTAAGTAGCCTCAGTAGACGGGTGTTATCTTTTAGCTGACATCACTTCCCTCATCAGTCTGCCGTCTGCTTAGTAAACACTTACTCAGTAACTTTGTTATCCTGTTACATTATACTATTAAAATATTAACATTACTTATTTATATAGTACAAATTTATTTCTTTTGTTCTATCTATATCAACTTAAATATTTTGTACTAGCAATACCCGCGGCTTCACCCGCGTTCACTGTTCACACTTCCGATATAAAAATTAGTTTTACAGTATGAGTGTCTGCCCGATTTGTTCACATTTATGATTATTGCTCCGCTTCCTTAGGTAGTAGTATAATAATATATAGCCTTCCTCAATAAACGGACTATCTAACGCAAAAAGAATTTCCAAATCGGATTAATAGGTAGGTACGTTATATAACCAATAAGAATACAGCGTGTAACATGACTGATGTCACTATCTATCTAAGGTTGTAGACGGCTAGACGACCCCCATACCTATCGATTTAACCCCTATGTGTGTTCAGAAACTTTGTGTAGTTCTAAGTCTAATCTAAATTTTTAATTACTTAAAGTATTCATTTTATAGATCTTTTGCATATCTACTACTATAAATATTTTTTCTTTGTAGGTAATAATCATTTCTCCTGTCGTTCTTCTTAGTGTAGCCCTAACTTTCATTACATATGCTGAAACACATAAAACTCCTATTCCCTTCATTACTTGACCAAAATAAGCTTCCACAATATGACATTTTATCGTAAAAACGATACGATACGAAATAACATAATTAAACAATAATGAAATACAGATATGATTGTCATGTATTTTTACGTTTTCTATTTTCGACATCGATTATAGAAACAGTTTCTATTAGGGGCTAGTTTTTCACAAGTATTCTACTTAAAGTTCATTCACAGTGTATAGACTCAGAAGACCGGATGTAGGTCTATTTAACATTTAAATACCACTTGGCCGGCATTTGCCGATGTAGATAGCCTTTAACCGATTGTGCGGATTATGGCAATCAACGCTGCGCTTACGTGCAGCGCAACGCGTCGTTTTTATCATTGTAACTATATTGATTGATCGTAAAATAATGGATTTCGTTATATTTTAATGATTTATAGATACATATTAATATTTTTAAATCTATGATTGATTAGTATTTAGTCGGCAAATAAAATAATAAAAAACCTTAAACAAAACAAAGAAGCACTTTATAAATGAATACTAGCGGCTCACCCTCGCTTCGCTCGCTTCGTCGCTAGGTACGTTTTAAATAGATATAAATAGTTATTAGCCAGCATTAGCCATATAAATTTTAACTATTTTTTCGTTAATTTTTCTGATGTTTTAATACTTATTATCCTATTCCGGACTAAGAGAAATCCAAAAAATAAAATATCATAAAAATTGGTACAGCCGTTCTTGAGTTATAAATGGTGTAACTAACACGACTATGTTTTATATATAGAAGTACTCCGAAAAAAATAAAAAATGCGCATTTCTATTTATGTATGTAACATTGTGAAAATTCAAATTTTAAACACCTTTATAAAAATAACTCATAATTCTATTATTAATAACTTATTTTAAATACTAATTTAGGTCTAAAATATAAAGAAAACGTACAAATTATAATGTAAAGTTCAAGTCACATTTGCCGAAAACAGAGTGAGTAATCAGTAGGTGGCTCGCATTCGTTGGGCTTCAGTGAATTTTAATTAATGTTGAATTTTAATCAATTTGGCAAAAGAGCACTTTATTATTCTACTCCATGTTGTCAGGAAATATCAACTTACTCATTCACTTATGTAATTTTACTTTTGGTATCTTATTTTTTAATTTAAAGAATATTGAAAGTTTTAATGTTGTTGAAATAAAGTCAAAGATGTGTGCTTGAAATAATAAGGTTATATTTTTTTATTGGTAATCGTCAAATTTAAGCAAAAGATTAATAACACTATACTAAAATAACATTATGATTATTTGCTTGATTATACTGTAATACGATAGGTCTTATTACAGTATAATCAAGCACAAAAATTAACACAATAGTAGGCTATCGCGTTCATTTATGTCATACTAGCGTCTCATCCTCGCTTCGCTTCGGGTTCGTCCCTAGACAAAAACAAATCTATCCCATGAGAACCTTACACTTTTCCGGGATTATATATACCTTATAGCCTTCCTTAATAAATAGGGCTATCTAATGCAAAAAGAATTTTTCAAATCGGATTAGTAGTTACTGAGATTAGTGCGTTCAAACAAACAAACTCTGTCTCTTTTTAATATTAGTATAGATATCGTAACTTCGCACTCTTAAGTAAAATATGAGTAAAACGTGATAAAATATGCTACGGACGTTTCTGCCAAAAAATGAATTCCTAACTACAAAAATATAACAATACATTGATTTCGACAATTTTATCGCTCTTTCCCCTCCAATAAGCTACACGATCAATACCTACTGTGCGTGCCGTAGAATAGAATAGAGATAGAAATAACGGCTATTGTCGTTTAAATTTAATGTATCAGAGTACATTGAATGTTCTTGTTGAAAATAAACTAAGTTCGCCGGCCGAGATGGAGCGTGACTCATCTCAGACTACACGCATATTCGTGCTATGTAGACGTGATAGACTTTTAACAAAATATGTGGTCATATAATCAATCCTATTATAAAATATTACGTTACGTTACGCTTGTGCGGGTCCTAAATCCAGAACGTTTATAAAAAATACGAATATCTCACGATTATTGAATGGAATGTAATAAAAAAAAATAACTAGGTATACCAGTCGCTGGGATATAAACATTTGAATGCAAACCACATCGATTTGTAATTAATTCCGTTGTTCTGCGGAAGACAAAAAAACCGCCAAACACACTTTGGCATACTAATACTATAAATGTAAAAGTAGCTCAGTCTGTCTGTCTGTTTGTTTGTTTGTTTGTTTATTTATAAACTTTTCAAGCCTAAATCGCTGAACTAATTTTGATGGATTATTCAAAGGTTTACACATTGGAAAAGAATGTAGATTACTTTGGTCGCAAAAATAATACTTAAAAGGGATGAAATAAAAGATGAATAGAAATCCAATTTCTCAAGTAGGTATAAGGGTCACTTTTCATACGCGCGAGGAATATACATAGGTATGCTTCTTTTTACCTAGAGAAGAACCAGAGTGAAGCAATTTCAACAAATATTAGGTATATCGTAACCCAATTCGCTATGCCTATATAGCTGAGTAGTTTACAATGTGTTTAATGTTTTTAACAAGCTGTTTCGCCATCGCATGTGGTTTCATATAACGTGATGTGACGCTGTAATTAATAAAGTCATATTTTCTGTATGTATAAAACCTTGTTAATTTAACCGTTAAATAATTCCTAGTAGGTATGTGATACCGCTCTGTGACTACGATAAAATAAATTCTCATATTGTAATTTCCCTACAACATCCCATAAATATTATAAATGCGAATGTTTGGATGGATGTATAGTATGTTTGTTACTCAAACACGCCAAAACGGCTGAACGGATCTGGATGAAATTTGGCACAGAGATAGATCATAGTCTGGAATAGTACATAGGTTACTTTTGTCCCGGAACAATGTACAGTTCCCGTGGGATATCCACACTGACACTTAAAACGTACCTAGAAATTTTTATTTATATTTTATTACATAAATGTTGGCTTATGTTATCTATTTTAATACAAAATCTTTTCATTCAGAAAACTGTATCTAAATTTTTCAGAATTTTGCCTTATCATATACAAAGCACAACATTATAGTGCCCACACAAAAATTATCTATGTAATCTATCCTAGACCTGAGGAAAATACAGTAAAATATTATAATATAGTAGGTATATTATAATAGGTTTAAGTAAATAATTAGTCTTAGCTGCTAACGAGAATGAAGGATAATTGACTTAATCTCTTTGTTCGGTCATCTTCATTAGTAGACTTGCTACATTCCGGACCACAGAATGTATAGACACAGTTATATTAATTTACATATTTATTTCGACCTTGCCTAATAGAAGACAATTGATATATTTTATAACGTAGCTAACTAGCGACTTGTCCCAGCTTTGCTTATGTATTTCTTAGATTTCTCAATAAAACATGATTTTATTGTGCTTATAAGAATATTTTAAACGCTTTAAACGAACTTACATTCGCAATTCACACTAATATTATCGATTTGATTAACATTCGGAAAGGAGGTAGCTTAACACAAATAAGTGAACGAAGTCGCGTGTAAAAATCAGTATTCGGATGTTACATGTATAGCATATTAAAGTGAAATATCTCCTTGATTATCATTTATAGTTGTAAGTTGTAGTAATCTTATAAATTATTAATGAACGGCCTTTTCATGTACCTAATTGTAGTAATAAAATAAAAAATCTACAAATGGTTTATTTATTAACAAATACACGCATTTAATGATGTATTGAATATAATTGTACAAAACGTAATGAGTGTAAAAACTCACCTTCGTGTTGCAATGAAGTCGTGACACGATAGTGTTTTTTTATCCCCATCACTTTCCGGCAATACGACCATGAAGTAATCATAATATTGTAATCTTAAATTTTTCTTGCAAAATATAAATTACTAGTGACAAGCCTTGTTTCACTCAGTCCGAACCCCCGAACCCTCTGTGAAGTTTTCTGTTACACATTCTCCTTCGCCTTATTCAGCGCTACGTGAGATCGACATGGGGAGTCCTTTAGTTACTTTGCAATATTTTAAATAAAACTATCTTTTCGGATTATTTCGCGGATTTATTTTGATTTTTGTAAAATTGTAAGTAGGCACTATTTATTTAATTACCCCTTTATAATATAAGGGTAGAAATAAAACACAAAACTAATTTTTACACCAGAATGAATAAGAAATCCATTGTGTCACATAATTATTATGCGAAAGTCTACAAAATTTAATAACATGAAATAAAAAATATGGACAAAATATTTTTTTATATAAAAGTATCAATAGATTCTTAGAAAAAAAACGTGACAAGATTGACTTATCTGACTCTTACTGTCAGATTAGAAGTTTATTTGCATGTATTTGATGATGTATTGTAAGAGCGATACAAGGTTGTGTTTTGTCTGAATGATTTTATTAAAATGTAACGGTAAGTAATAACGAAAATTTTTAATTTAAAGAATATGTAGAATCTAAATTATGTATATAAGAGTATTTGTAAGTTAAAATTATAAATAATTAATTATTATTATCATAAAAATAAAATAACTTCTAAAACATATGCTATTTTTTGATCTAGTTCAGAAATTATGAACCTACATGATTCTATTGTATTTTTTGTGTGAATATTAATTATTACGCGATATTTTCGCCAATAATAAACAAACTTTCATAATTCTCCTTTATAACAAAACCGTCCTCGTACTTAATGCTAAGATATGATATATGATTGTTTTATGACAATCATAATCTCTACGACAATCATAATCCAGTATAATTAATATTACCTCGCGAGTGTACGCTGTTGAGAGTTGAGACCTTACAGTTTATACTAAGGTCATTCCAATATCGTTGAAAGGCTTTGACCCTAACCTTTACTAAATAGTAAATAATCATTCCAACCAACAAGTATACATTGTTATTTCTTTTAAGCACAGTTCTTTTTTTCTTGTATATTTATATGAGTACGGCAATGGGCATTTATCCAATTATAAATGTACTAGCGACTTACCCTCGCTCCGCTCGGGTTCGTCTTTACTTACGTTTTAACGTTTAGTATAGATTTCTCAGAGATAAGATATTTTTCCCACAGTAAAAAGTATCCTATATGTTGATCCGGATAACCAGCTATCATCATATCAAATTTTATCAAAATCCTTCAAGTGGTTTTTACGTGATGCGGTCACAGACAGACAGACAGACAAAAATTCTAAAAACTATAGATTCGGCCTCTGCATCGATAATAATGTCTATTTCAATAAGATTTTCCAAAAAATATTTAATGCACAAATTCGACTTAGTTACAATTTTATTATATGTATAGCAATTTTTTGGTAAATATCTTTATGTTTTCTCTAAGTTCTTAAAAAGAATAATTTTCAATATTTGCCATAAATATTAATACATAGTAAGAAAGATAACCTTTAACTATAATAAGAAATGGCATATTCGGCCCTCACCCTCTGTATACTCACGGCCCACTCCACACAAAATATAATTTACGCTTGGTTGGATGGGAAAAGGCAATAAGAGACGAGTGGATACTTAATTCTGAGATATTACTTTATAATATTCACATAATTATGTTATAAATATAATGTTTAATAATACACAGACGAAGTTTTGTTAGTGTTTGGTAAATGCAATATTGATTCTATTTCCTTATATACATTTTTCTGCATGCTTTATATATGTATGATCTGAACATCCTTACTAATATTATTAAATACTAGCGACTCACCCTCGCTTCGCTTCGGGTTGGTCCCTAGACAAAAACAAATCTATCCCACGGGAACCGTACATTTTTCCGGGATGATATATAGCCTATAGCCTTCCTCGATTAACGGGCTATCTAATGCAAAAAGAACTTTTAAATCGGACTAGTAGTTCCTGAGATTAGCGCGTTCAACCTCTTCAGCTTTATAATATTAGTATAGATTAGTATAGATTAATACGAAAGAGCGTTTGCTAGTTTCTTAGTACTTGTTTTAGGCGGCAACATTAGTGTATTGAATCCTTGTGTGATTTTGTGAACAAATACTTTATGGGCAGGAAAGTGTCGCCACGATTTATTCTGTACATTCAGTTGTTCTCGTATACGTTGTAGTTGGAAAGTATGTAGTATGGTTGTTAGAACCTGACGTCACCGAAGGTTAGTTATTTAATCGACGTAACCAATATTTTACTTAAAAATGTACGTAATTTAAAAAATATTTTAAATGACAATAAAAGTAAAATCTTATCAGAATTGCTTATGTTTAAAGTTTAAACTCTCAACAGTGTATTATAACGAAATCGACATATATAACGAGGTAAAAGTACTTAATGTTGCTTATGAGTAAAATAATCTTGCGGTAACGGTAGAAAGCTATTTTCTTCCATTAATAGTTTAACTCGGCCTTCATATTTGAAATATGGGAGAAAATAATATTAATTAAGTCTCCATAATTTACCCACCGCGATTTCGCTTTAATGATAGTATCATAAATGATATCTTGCTAACTGTTTACTAATCGTTCAATGCTACTTTTGTGTTATTAGACGGACGGAATAATAAAATCATTAATATCACTTACATTTATTATTTAACTAGCGACTCATTCTGGCTTCGCTCGGGTTCATCCTTAGCAATGTAATCGCACAATACAAATCTTTGAATTTCTCGGTTTTTCTGTACTATAATATGCATGTATTATACTGTATACATATAAACCTTTCTCTTGAATCATTCTATCTATTGATGAAAACTGCATTAAAATTCGTTGAGTAGTTTAAAAGATTTAAGCGAACAGACAGCGGAAGCGACTTCATTTTATACTATGTAAAGATGTATGTGACTAAGAACTAAAAGGGGTTTCAAAAATATTTATTGAAAAGTACTAAATAGAGCTTTTCTCAATTAAATATAAATGTAAGTTTAGTATAGTAGTTCTCCCTTAGAAAGTTTTATGAAATTTCGTTACATAGTTACGAGTAAAGTTAAAAAGTGAACTTTACAAATAAAGCCCTAAATAAATGGAAATTGAAAATGACATATTTTTACCGTATAATATACACATTCGTATACGTTTTAATGCATTTCCTTCACCAATCAAATTAAAACAAGAATATATTATGACCAACAAAGTCAACATTCCATTCAAGCAAGAGTTCCCATAGCAAACCCGTTATTTGTTTCATTTTTCATGCGGATTCCAAACGAGTACGAACACCTGACAGTAATAATTATATATTTTCATGGTGAATTTGATATTTAACTATGATATAGCAGTTACAATATCTGTCTCTTTTTCGCCTAGTGTGGGTTCGAATCCCGCTTGAGGCAAATGTTTCCTTAATATAAATATTTTACATAATCTCAAAACATTTGGATATATTATTCTATATATGTATGTATTCCTCAAGGGAACTTCTAAAGCATGAATTAAAATAACCATATTATTTAAAGCTTAAATGAAAATATGAATATTTTGACAGCTATTAGAAATGGCAAGTGTATCAAGGACAGCTCTCACAAGGTGACCTGAATGCCGTCGAGCCTTCCACTCCGAGCCGATCGCAAGGTCGCGATATTAGGCTATGCTCATACACGAAAGTTTATTGTTAAATTAAATGGCACAAAAACTTTAAACTTAAATTATTCGTCTCACTATTGTATAAGTACAACAATATACGAGTAAAAGCTATTGAGTATTGACACTGCGCTTAACGATAAGGACTAACCCACGACTTAAGATAAATCAGGGTATTGAATTAATACTTATATTTTTATATTGGAGGCAAATGGCATAAACAAATAAATACATGTGAGAAAATTTAGTTTTTATGATACAAAATGACAAAGAAGTGAAAAAAGGCGTATGCTTACATTAAAAGGTACCTATAAATACAATATTTCTCAGTTAACTCAAGGATAATAAAGGTTTGGTATGATTAATAACAGCTCTCGTATTCGTTACTGCCCTAATTTCAATAAAAACGTGACTTGATCAATCTGTCTTGCAAATTCTGATATTAAATGGTATTTATTAGCATTGATGTCATTCATTGTCTGAACGACCTTTCCCAACTAATTATTATGATTAAAGAAAACGATCGATTCACAAACTAATTACTTTTATTTCTCTTTTGGCACGAAATCTATGATTTGATGAAGATATGTATATGCAAACGTTTGTAAACTATCAATATAATTTTATGTATCCATTTGTAACTAATATAATATAAAAAATACTTGCGAAAAGATTATAATTTTTAGAAAACAATTGCGGTGTATTTTTATAAAAAGAATTACATTTTTTTAAATATTAAAAATGTAATTAAGTTCCAAAACAATTAATTTGACATTAATATAGTAAAATTATATTTTGTTTTGTTTATTAATAGTTCTATTTTGACATTAGTGATACACTTGAGAAGAACTTTTGGTAGTTTATATTTTGATTAATATTTATTTAAAAATAAAACTTTATTTAAAGAAAAATTATGATAATTGATTAATCTCTAGGCCGTCTTATAGTATCTATTATTGAATATAACTAATAGACATTTCATCTACCTTCCAGGGTCGACGGACGTGGAAATGCCATCGTCACTGCTCCACTCTATACAAAATCAGATGCAGAGCAAGGGCGGGTACGAGATGGCTTATGGTGTTAAGGTAAGATACATGATTTTATTTTTGTAAATTTATTGTCTATGGAAATCTTCAAAATGTTTGTCTAATAACTTTATTATTTTAATGTTGAATGTTAATAAGAAGATGTTTGTTATATTTTTATACATATTGTCTTATAACTTGATTTAAACTTTAGTTAATTATAAATACAAAAATATATTTGTTGTTTTGTCTTTTTAATTTACAACAAGGAAATTGCCGGATTGACATTTTTTTTAATATAGTACAATTGCATGGGAGTGATAGATTTTAGAAGGATATTAACAAACTGAAAAAAGACACTAAGATTTGACGTGTATCTAGCTGCCACTACATAATATAGTACCTAAACATTATTGAGTCAATTCTTCCATTAGCAATAATTGAATCCTTTCACGTACCTAGCAAGTTCTTTGTTCCCAACCACAACAAATCTATAATTTAGAATAATAATAAAAAATTAAAGAGTGCGTGTATGAATGTGTACACACGCAAGAAGCAAAACTTCTGTAGGTTATCGGTACTCTTTATGAAATTCAATTTATGTTTTAAATAATTAGGATAGGTGAGATATTAAAAATAACGCATATTAGGCATATTACAATCATATATTTATAGAATATCATTTAAAGAAAGAATATAATATTGTATATCGTTTGTCAGACAATAACAACGGTTACCATGGCAACAAACGTACGTACATTTTTTTCGTAACGCGTTCACCAGCTTACCCCCAATTCAAGCGTGCGTAAAGAAGTTTTACTTCAATATTATGAATGTGTAAATAATTGGAGTGAATTAAAATTCATATATTTTTAACGATATCATTTTCATCTTCCAGGTTTACTGAGCAACGGCGGCCCTTGTCCAAAGACGCTAGTGAAAAAGAGTGAATTTTGATTATTATGATCTTAATATGTATTTATTAAAGAACGCCTAGTTTTAAGCTTAGTTTACGTTTTGTATAGAGAGTCACACCGGAGTTAAATGTATATGAGTTACCTAAAGGCAAGTAATGCGCGCACAGAGCTGTCCTTTACCAAATAAATATGATAAGTTCTTGAACGACAGTTTTCTATTTATAAGTTATCGAAATTATGGCCACTATGGTGCTTTAAGAAAATATTTAGATTTGATTTAATTAAAACAACACTCGTATATTACGTCTCAAGAAGCATTTACATCATAAAATGTACGTAACTAAAATTGTGTTATTTAATTGTTCAATCGAAATCGTCCTATATACCCTACTAAGATTAGTATAAATAAATAAAATTACTTTACTATTTCTGCATTTTTGTAGTGTTTGATGATAGCCAAAATTACGATGTTTCTATTTAAATTATGCACGTTTGTATCATAGCATTAGTTTATGTAGCAAAACTTAGAGCATACTAAAAATGTAGCACATTATAAAGTAAAATATATTTTTTTTTACAATGACATTTATTCCCCTATTATTATGAACGAATGAATGGGTATTGTGTGAACTCTCTCAAGACAAATGAGTGCCCCTACACAATAAGGTGCTATGTACTGTTTTCGAGCGTTATTAAGTACTGATTTGAGACCGACCGAGGACTGCTGTACTTTCTAATCATAATAGAATAATAATATTACTATTGCTGTTAATGAGTGAACGATTGTGCCTTTGCGGCCTTCGTAGGGGATGGAGTGAATAGTCCAATATATATCAGGTCAATAGTTTTTGAATGGTCGTGTAAATGTTATAAAATCTTAATATTATATAAACAAATATCAAGTGTTGAATTCAGAATTATATGTTTACAGTACACTTAATAAAAAGTAAAGAAAGAAGTGTGAACTGTTATAGAATAAATCTTGTCTTTCTTGGCATAAAGGGCATGTTTAAAGTAAGGAAATAGCTCTGATTATAATTTGTTTTGTAATAAACGATAGAAAAGCCAATTGTAATCAAATATCCAATAATATCCTGAGTCCTGTTACACTCGTATTGTATTGTGTGATTTATAATATACAAAAGAGTGACAAGTCATTCTCTCTCTCTCTCACTCCTTCTTAACAGCGAAAATTGTATCAAGAATTTCGATATAATCACTGTATAATATGGTGTCGAAAATCGGCCATTTTAATTTTTATTATTTTGATATACCCATTTTCATCTCACAGTTATGACGACACCTCTCAAGCTAAAATCCATCAAGCCGTTTAGGCTACGGAGCGTGCCAAAGAAATATACATTCATACATACATAGATACACTAGAAAAACATAACCCTCCTTCTGTCGCAGTCGGGTAAAAGCTTACTATTCTATGTAATGGTATATTTAAAGGCTATTCGGAAATCTTGATACAAAAGATTCCTTTCAAATGTAGGTTATAATAAGGCCGTGTGAGTTTGAAACTTAGTCGAAGTATTCTCATGTATATAATAAGGTGTTTGTACTGTATCTTCCACGTACGTAATTTGTCATCTGGATGCTGGTAATTAAATTCTTAAGCTTTAAGCTGTTTCGGGAAAACTTATAAATAAAATTATAAGACCCTCCAAATGGCTCTCATTTTTATTTAATGTTCACTCAAAAAATATGCTGTAAGAATTTAATTAGTAGTGCCTGATTATTGTTATATTTTACTTTAGGTCTTCATGCCCGAACCTTTTTGGGCATACGAATGACTAAATGACTACACTCGACAGTAGATTATTAACATTCATAGACTTGTGTATCTATTTACATCCAGCCACTTAGGTTTAGACAATCTGTTAAAAATTTTGTCATTTTATTGTTAAAACGACAAAGTTAAATGTAATTCATAGTTATTTATACATTGTAAATCAATATTCTTTTTGAAAATACGATTTGTGGAAAGATTTTTGTGTTTTATTTCCTACTGCAGATCACCAAACTATCGAAAAAACAAAGAAATATTTTAATCCATCATCCATAAGGCCATAGTGCAAACTTTTATAGAATAAAACACCATATCACTTCAAAATATTTATTTGAAAGTATAAACAGAAACAATTCTATCAAAAAAATCAAGAATTCAACAAAAAGTTAAACTTAAAATTTAACCAATAAGAGCCTAATTTATACAAATAATTTACTGACAAACAAAATGTATGTATATTTCTTACATATATCGAATATTAATGATATGGCGCATCATCGTTTTCTGTGCCTGTGTTCTGAGCGGGCACCACTGGGCTTAGATTTCTCTTTATATCTTGTATCATCTGAAAATAATTTCAAAGTTTAATATGAGCACCACTTATCTTACGGTGAAGGAAAACCCCTAAGGAAACCTGCATGTCTGTATGAGAACCTAACAAGTTTTCAAAGGACATATGAAGTCTGCCTCGCACTTGGCTAGCGTGGCGGACTATGGCCTGATCCCCTCGTATTGAAGGGAGGCCCACGCCCAGCAATGGGACGTTAAAATAGGGCTAAATACATGATATTAATAAATAAAGCAGAATAATTTTAAATAGTTAAAATTTATAAAATATTATCCTTACTATTTAATACCCATATATTTTTTACTATCCTAAGTTGGTAGTTTATTAGTTAATTGAATTCGGACAATGAAGATTTCACTCTCGCTCAGGCGTAAAGCATATGCCAAAGCCCAAAAACTATTGAAATATTTAGCAGTTAGCACCAACCAATGACTCATATTCGATTGTTCCAGGATCTTTATTTGTATGTTCACAAAATTTGAGGGACAAAAAGGTGAGATACGTGCACAATGAAAGTTATCTTTTAATAAGTCTTATGACTTGCTCATGACAATGGGCTCAAATCCTGCGTAGGATTGAAACATGTAATGAAAGGGATACTTTCACTCACCACGATCTCTGTCCTTGTGCCGATGTCGTCTATCCCTGGATCCTCGCGAATCCGGTGAGGATCTCCTCCTAGGGGACTCTGGCTGACCTTCACCAGTCCACCACCACGCTGGTGGGGCCGAGGCCCGAGATCTTAAGGGAGAACCCCCTGGGTATCCAGGAGGAATTGGTGGGATCTACATGGCAGAATAATTTTTAGACATACTTAATAATGACATTTAAAACATGTAATCTCTGAAACTACTGATTAGATTCTGAAAATTATTTTACAAATACGAAGCTATACATTACCACTGAGTGCTATAAGTGTTTTATTATCCCGATAAAAAAGTGTTATACTATTAGAAATCATAAAAAATTTAACTGAAATCGGAAAATAACAGGCCGTGCGCTGCCTAAAGGTTTGAAATAAAGCACTCATACGGGACTCATTAGGTATTCGCTAGTATTTTGATATTTTTATTACGTAAAATTAATAAAGACTACATACAGGGGGATAATTATGTGGCATTCGATAAGGCGGGACGGCAGGCGGGCCTTCGCCCTCTGCGCACACAAGCGGCGGCGCCGCCATACGTGTTGGACTTTCTGCTGTCGCCAACTGACATATGAAAATTTAATAAAAGTTTATACAAATCTTACTATATTATATGCTTCTAAAAAGGCTTTAGTCCTACTTCATTTTTATGAGCAATTTAACCGTGGAAAGCAAATAGTCAATGATATTTTAATAATAATAATAATTTTTAATATTAGTTACCTACCACGGCCTATAAGACCGTACAACCAGTATAGACTATTACAATTCTAAGCCCGAACTTAATCTATAAAAGTAACTGAGGGAGACGAAAATCGCTCAGTGTTTTTTTTTTGGTACGATCGTATTTTTTTCGGCAAAGAAATAAAAATTGCGTTTTTTCAGTAGACAACTATATAGATAAAATTAAAAAGTAAAACCTTATCTAAATACAAAATTTGACCCAAATCGTTTCAGCTGTTTCTAAGATACACGAAATTTATATACCTACATATATATTATATACAAGAGTTGCTTATTTAAAATTCTAAGAAAAATCATTATGTGGGATTCATTTACATAAATAATTAAAAAATACAAAACTAACGGTACGAAATACAACGTCACCTGTTGCTTTAGGTTGTTAAAATCGTTGCTCATATCTCTGTATCGCTGTAAACATTCCTGCCACATATTAGCCATTTCCGTCATTTCCGAGCGCTGTTTATTTATTTCCTCCTAGCGGATAGTTATTATATCTTTTAGAAATATATAAAACAAGCAATATGATAATCACATTTTCAACAAAATATTGTTTAATTAAGAATATTTAAGAGTAAAACTCAGATTTTAATTAGTGGAAGTCCAGTGGTAACGCGCTCGCTTGGGAAACCGAGTAAAGCGGGTTCAAATCCCGGTTCTCGCACCTCTGATATTTTCATGTGCAAAACATTTCTAACATGATATCGTGACCTGCATGTCTGAGAAAACCTAGAAAGTTTTCGAAAGACATGTGAAGTCCGCCAATCCGCACTTGGCCAGCGTGGTGGACTATGGCCTGATTCCCCTCGTATTGAAGGGAGGCCCGTGCCCAGCAGTGGGACGTTAAAAAGGGCTAAATACAAGAGTAAAAATGGTAATACAACTATAGTTACTTTTTAAAAGGAAATTATATAATATGACTACATTTCTATGAAAGTTCAAATCGAGTTCCTAATACCATCATAGCTACTTACATATCATAAAAAAAGAAAAAATACTTAGACGGTAAAGGCAAATGCTATAAGAACATATGACAGACAATAACAGCAGTCTGTGATACAGGCTCGGCCTAGTAGTCGGCAGCGATATTAACTTAAGTAAATCTTCCGCTTTACGTCGCGTTGTCAAATAAATAACAGATTTTAAATAGCTTAGTCTAATAAGGTAAGTAACTTGTGCTAATAAAGATTTTATTATTATATAATATGTTCACCATAAGCCTGGCGTCGGTGTCGCCCACGTCCCTCGCGACCGTCTCATATCGACGCATACACTCGCGCCACAGACGCAACTGAGCCGCGGCCGAGTCGCGCATACTCGCTGCTGTTTCCTACATAAGACATAGATCAACTCAAATACTAACATATTTTATCAAAACTAAATTTTGGTTTCTTCTCTTGTGCAATTAACCACTCGGCTAAATCCTGACTCTGTCCGGCTATTTTAATTAATTCGACAATATTGTTTCACGTATAAGCAATGACACTTAATTTCAATTGTGTGTTTTAAATGGCTGAATGCATAAAAATCTGTCTTAGAGATACACTCACATTATATTATTACAAAATATGCTGACAAAGTTTTAGTGCTCAGGTACGGCGGTTTAATCTAGCAATTTATGAATCAGTGAAAACAAGTCACCAAAATTATATTTCTTATTAAACTCTTAACACTCTCGGACAGACAACGCAAATCCTAAGAAGCCTCTTGCGCAGAATTATAAGTTGCACAAAATTTTGTTATTTATAATGAAGTCAGCACTAAGGACCTAATAGAGTTAAACTGTGATGAAATTTTTTACGGGTATTAGAATTATGAAAATACCATCGGATTCACTGCTCGCATAGAAGAACAAGAAAGTGGAACATTATTTTGTGAAATAAAGCCTTACATTGGTTTTATCTGTGCCTTGAACTTGCGAAACTCCTTTGAAACAACGCATCAATTCTTTCCATAATTTCATCATTTTATCCATAGCCTCCCGTTGTTCTGAGATTTCTTGCTACACAAACAAAAGAATATGAAAACTGTCATATTAATATTTACGTACAATCTAATTACATTCACGAGACTTACTTTAACAACTCGTAAATAATTACTTCTTCCACTAACAGTACTGGTTTCACCATCGGCTACACTTAACCCAGAATCTCTTTCTCTTTCGGAATACCTGTCTCTATCTCGATCTCTATCTCTGTAGTCGTCATCTCTTGATGCTATAGACATCTTCTCAAATCTTTCCAAATTACGTCTCGATCGACGATCCTTAGCTGTTGATGATGCATAATTTTTCTCTTTTTCTTCGTAATACTTGTCCCTACCTCGATCCTCATATTTTCTATCTTTATAATCTCTATCATCGTAACGTTTATCTGTAATACCGTCGCTTCTAGCTGTTCTGCGGTAACTCCTCTCATCTTCTACGTAACCTTCTCTATGTATGTCGAAACTTCTGCTAGCTTTTTGCTCACACAGTCTTCGCCTTTCGTCATATTTTCGTCGTTGGTCGTCGTAATCTCTAATATCTCTCCGATCTGGCGCGCGAGTTTTGTAATGTCCGTTAAGACAACTTCTGGTGGGAGTAGTTTGCGGCGGGCAGTCATGATATCTATCATCATCATAGTATTTTCCCGGCGCTATATTATCTTTGCTGGAATATCTTGGTTGTTGCTTCTCATAGGGCTCGCAGCAACCACATTTTGCATTTCTACTATCATTTGTAACAGCTATATTATCATGACTTCTAATTCTATTATTAAAGTGATCATGGCTACGTATTCTGGACGGTGACATGTTGTCTCTGGAGAGGTCTCGACTGCAAAGTCGAATAGGTCTTTGATCAGCTTCAAAAGATTCCCGTCTAGATACAACTTCACATTGTAAGGATTTATGGCTTTGAGATCGTGGCTGAAATCATTGATACATTTAAAATAAGTCTTTATCTTACACTAGAGAACGAACAAAATACCTGCTAGTTATAAAAATAATATTGCAAACATTAATTAATTAATCTTACGACTTCATTGGGCTTTGCAAAGAGCGGAGATTTTTGATTCATCTGGGCACATAACTTTGCAAAAGTTTCAAATAGTGCTGCTTGATCTATTTTAGGAGCTTCATATTTATTTAATCTGTATTATATTTAAACAACATTAATGTAAAATGTCGATAAATTACAAATCAACAATTTAGTTAGCGTTATTTTAAAAATAACATTACTTATCACGATCTCTAGTCTCGTCCCGGTGACGCCTATGGTGGTGCTGACGCTCCCTCGTTTGGGATACGTCACGTTCATCGTGTCTTTTGGTGTGACGATGCCTGATATTTAAAATTTTATTTTAACTAACTATACAGTATTATTATATTCTACTTAAGCCGTGTGGGGGTTTAAATCAAGTTAACAACTACTTAACATGACCCCAACTTAAAATATTGGAAAGATAACTCCGCCGAATAAAATACTATAAAATAAAGGCATTTATTTTAATGCGGCCAATTATACATTGGAATTCTAAAAACTATTGTTTTTGTTTATAATTATTAGTAAATTGAAAACTTTTGTAGAGTAAAAATACAATTTTATCATAATGTCTGAAACATTAAATATATGTACAAAGTAAATTATCGAATAAGAACTGTTACTGTGCTAAACTTAAATAAATTGTAGGTACTGTAAACTCTTATCATTGGTTCCGAACCCAGTCACTAGGGAAATCTTACCACCACCAATGTTTATCAACTATCACCGCTAAACCGGAACGAGTAAGTACATAATATGTACACGATGTTGTTTTTTATTTTTAGGGGTCTATAGATATATCAATATGTTTATATGTTTGTTCGCGTTTATCATATAAGCAACCATATTTATATACGGTTTAACTGAATTGAACGTTATTCACATACCTACTAAATAATAATTTTATCTCCACAAATTACGTCTGCGACTTGCTGGTAGAGAATTTGCTCTATGTCAATAATAATCCCATAGGTACCTACCTATTGAAAATATTACTTTACTCACTTTTTCTTATCCCTTTTTATAGCTTCTTCCAAGAAAGCGTAAATAAATGAATCTTGATCTTTAGGAACAGAGCCGATGCCATCATCTTCCTAAATGTTAGGTACATTTTAGATAAGCTATCTATGTAAGGCAAATTAATTGTTGTAATTCTATCATCTGTGAACTAAAAAGGTATTTACCTGAGGATTAGGCGATATAGATCGAGGCGTCGACACCAGACCAGCTTTTAGAGCCAAGGATATACCTTCCCTTCTGCAAATTGATTGTTTAATGTATTTTTGCAATAACTTCAATAGATTTTCTATAGCTATCTTTGTAAAATTATAATCCCTCCTGACCGACTTTGGACACGGCGGCCAAAATCACAGACTGCCATGTCACAAGGCATAATTGTGTGCAATGTACTCTACTATTCTATTACTCTTCTACTCCTTTTTAGGTACCCTCATTCCGATGGAACGAAACTTTAGACACGACCGGTGCAAAAGTGAAATCGGAGAGATCCAGTGAAGGACCGACCTCTTTACGTACTCTCCGAGGCACAGAGTAACCGCCAACTTCCCAATTCTAGGCTGTTACGTAGCATTTTTTGAAAATTTAAGAACGTACCTGCTCTGCTAGCCACTAGTCCAATGTGGAGTCAGGCTTATATACCAATAAATTATAATCAATATATAGGTACATATATTATTTAACATTGATCTTTATAATATATAAACTGTGCAACTATTCATAAGCAACAAATGCTCAAATTATAGAATAAATGATAAACTCATACGCAATACGTCGATGGCGACGCGGAGACCGCGGGCGATGTACTTCAACTGGCGACCGAGTCATAGACGGGCTACTGTCTCTTTCCCTGAAGAATAATTTTTATTTATAACGCTTATTTACTACGGTTTTGAGTGTTTCTTTATTATTAACTAATGACTTAACCTCGCTTCGCTCGATTGCGTCCCTAGGCGGCTAACAATGCCTATGTGTTACTCCAGGTCAGTCTATCTGTGTATCTAGTACCCTACCTACTCATCCAAATACGTCCAGCCCTTCTATGTGACGGAGTAACAAACAAACAAATATACATACAAACATTCGCATCATTGTAATTGCAGTTTTAAATTAAACAAAAAGACAAAGAAAGTGTTTGAAGCCTCTGTTTGCTGACAGCTAGGTATACCTGTACTTATTGTGACCACAGTGCAATAGGAATCGAGGGAAGTACAAATTTGTTTCATTTTTAATCGAATTTAAACAGGGGATACTCAATTCTGTTGTATTTTTTGCTATATTAACGCGGTAGTTTCAGCAGTTTTGTTACAATTTTAACATTTTAAAAATATATATCCTATCTTAAACCCATATAAGTTAAATATACATAATATATGCTGTAATCCAAGGTATAAACTATCTACATTTCGAATTTCTCTTTAATCAGTTGTGCCGTTACAGCATGAGGTACCTTGCATACCTACTCATTCACAAAGAAAAAGAAATAACTTTTCTTAATTTCAAACTAGTGTAGAAGTTAATGTATAATATTATAAAAATAACCTTTTATTAACATTCTCTTGGTTGCCTTCAACACCTTGAACCGCACAGATATCTTGAAGACTCGTTTTAGCAGAGCTAGCCCTACGCCCATTACCTTGACAGCCCTAAAATGAATAATGGTAAATAATATCATTGTATTAAAAATACTCCACAAATACATAATTCGCGAGATTAAGAGGGTCATTCGTGTAAATTGCCCTTTTTAATGAGTTTTAATACGAATCGGTAACAAATTCTATAGACTATTTAGTACATGGAAGACTTACAATCTTCCATAACAGATTATATTCGATTAAATCTAGACGCAGAGTTCCTCATCTCGTGCCAATACAAATTGCACTTATCATGCAGATGTTTATTCCGCTCTTTTTATTTTATTTTAAGGAACCAATAACACTTACGGAGTATACCCATGAATATATGAAATATCTGTTATCCCTTAGTCCTTACGATTTTTGTCTACACCCCTGAGTGTCGGTAATATAAGTATAGGTACTAAATGTATACAGACTAGTAAGTAATGACTTACCTAGATGCGTCCCTAGATGCCTTATAGAATACACATTGCCCATATGTTACTTCAGTCCAGTTTAGAACGAAATTCCATCCAAATCCGCCAGCCATTTCAGCGTAAAAGAGTAACAAACATACACACATATATACAAACGTATATAATTATAATATATCAGAATCATGGTCTTATCAATAGCATACTTACGCCCGTAGAATCATCTGTAGCCATCGAGTTACTATCGTCTCCATCACGTTTTTTCCTCGTGCGTTTACGTTTTGATGCATCGAAAACTTTAAATAATTTTTTACTATCGCTCGGCTGACACTCCATCTTATATCTTTGAAAGGATCTCTAATCATCTGTTATATTCTACTCTATTACATTATTCTTACAGCTTTAAATATCATATAAACAATTTTATTGTAAAAATCAAATCGGAATTTTAATAAAACCAAATAATCATGGACAGGAACCAAAGTGACGTTGTTGCTGAATTGAAATAAGAATTAGATTTAGTGACAGATGTGTGCCAGCCAGTTCTATTTTTTAACAGACTTCAAAACAAGAGGTTCTATGTTCGTCTGTGTGTATTTTTTGCTTATATTTTTCATACATAAACTTTATTTAAATTAATTCTACTATATGAACCCTGTTAAATTAAATGAAAATTTAGAAAAGTTAACTCTCAACTTCGATCGACCATATACAAATCTATCCAACTAATAACTATTCTGTGTCACACGTTTTACTTAATATATATTGCATATTATGAATGCGTGTATATTAATTATGACATTTTTACAGTTGCATCTCTGAACAAATTTTTATGAAACTTGGTACAAACAGATTTACATTTCAGATTGTATTTCATTACTGGAAAAGAGAACAGTTCCCAGTGTTTTAGAGGTTTTTTAAGACTCTATTTCTACTTTAGATATCTCTTAAGGTCTCTAGTATCAAGAAGTTTTACAATGTTACACTATTTAAATATATACTTTTGTTTACAATTCGTAATAAGCTTATGATTTTTTCTGGTGTATATACACTATCGTATGTTAAAACTACTGCTATCGTTCAACCAGTTTTGATAAAAAGTTTTATTTTCAGCAGATCTTTTATAAATTGTTGCTTCAGAATTTAAATAGGGTAAAAACAAGCACAACATAAGCTACAAATAGATTTGCTTTTCTTTAAGGAGACCTTATCCTTTTTTAGTTAACATATTAAGACTTTAACATGGAAAAAATAAAAATTCAATAATTTAGAACTCAGGTGTGTGGAAATCAGTAATGCCAATTAGAAAAAAAAATAATGAAATCAGATTCAATTTCAATATATTATAGATTATTGTAATAATTCACATTAAACTTAATTAAAACTTATAGCCCACATAAGCTCCTCACTGTTCACTACGTCCTTATAGACAAGGCGCTAAGGTACTCGGTATAAAATATCCATCATAAAACCAATAAACAGATTCAAGTCCCATTTTATTATAAAAATCAAAATTACGAGTTATAATACATCTGTTTCTCAATCGAACAATAGAAATCGATTATAGCACATTGACATTCTTGTAAATAAATCATCATGGACATAAATAACAAAAAATCAGATTGTACAGCCTAACGAGACCGTCCCCGGCCCGAGCGCCCCCGGGCGCGGCGGCGCGTATTCTATATGTACACGTACCCAGCGGTAGTCAGTCTGTGCGCCGCCGCGCACTCACTCGCGTCACTACACCGCACTCACCGCACACACGCACACACTCACTGCTCGTCCGCGCGCGCGTCGTCGCGCTGCTGGCTGCAGTGGTACAACACGTCGGCCAGCTCGTGCGCCACCTTCTGGTCCAGGATCTGGCTCATCACGAGCGACAGCAGCCGGCGCTCGTGGCGACGGATCAGCGGGCGGTTCTCCGGGTGCTCGGCCAGGCGCAGCAGCGTGGCGGCCGCGCGCCGCAGCATGTCGAGCGAGGTGCCCATCGCGTCGGGGTTGTCGCGCAGCGCCGCCACGCCGTGCTGGTTGGCCACGCCCAGCGCCGTCTGCTCGGCGCGCTCGATGAAGGCGACCAGCTGCGCGACGGCGGGCGCGTGCAGCGCCACCTCGCGCGCCGCGCCGCCGCCCGCGCCCGCCAGGTAGTGCAGCAGGTTGACGGCGAACTCCCGCACCACGGGCCGCTCGGGGCGGCACAAGTCACGCGCCAGGCCCGCGCACAGCGCCGCGATGCGCCCGCGCGGCGGCGTAGCTAGCACTAGGTCCACGTTGGCGTCCGTCACGCACAGCTTGCACAGCGCCTCGAGCGCGAGCCGCCGCGGCGACAGCGGGCTGCCGGGCGAGGCGGCGGGCGGCGCGTCGCCGGCCACCGCCGCCGGGCACACGCTCCAGTGTAGCAGCCCGTCCAGTAACGGGCGCGCCACCGCCTCGGGTTGCCCCGCCAACTCCACACTGCCCGCGATGTTGGCGCAGCACACGAGCGCGTCTTCGCGCAGCTGCGCCAGCGCTTCCCACCACCACTCGCCCTCGCCGCGCAGACTGGAGCAGCACGCGTCCGCGTCCGACTCGTCGCGCGCCGCCCGCTCGTAAGCACGTGCGCGCGCGGCGCGGGGCGCGTGCTCGTGGTGCAGCAGCAGTAGCTTGCCGGCCAGCGCGAGGAACGCGCCCGACCGCGAAAACTCCGCCTCGTTGCCGGGCACGAAGGTCAGGCCGCGCAGGATGTTCGATAGGGCAATACACCGCTTGGCGAGGGCGTCTCGCGTCTCGTTGACCAGGTTGAGGCTGGGCTCGTCCCGCGTGTAACACTCGTCCTCGTAATCTTCGAGCTTGCGACGCTTGAGCACGCCCGCGGGGTCGCGTATCTGCAGTGCGGGACGCCTCTCGGGCTCGATGTCCATGGGCTCGGCCTCGAGGTTGTCGCCGTCGGGCTGGGAGGCGGGCGCGTCGGGTTGGGCGGGCGGCGCGCGCGGCGAGGCGGGCGGCGCCGCGGGCGCGGGCGCGGCGGGCGAGGGCGCGGGCGGCGAGGGCGCGCGCCGGCCGGGCAGCACGCGCACGAAGGGCAGGTGCACGAACTCACCGCGGAAGCAGGGCATGACGTGCGCGGCGGCCGAGTCGCCGCCGAGCTGCCAGGGCTCGAGTACGTCGTCGACGGCGCGATCGGGCTCGGGCTCGTCGGGCGCGAATAGGTCGTCGTGGGGGCGCGCGGTGAGCGTGACGGGAAGGCGGCGGCGCGACTGCAGCGTGTAGTTCTCGCCAGCGAGCAGGCGCACGCGGTCGCCGGGGTCGGGCGGGTCGGCGGGCCGGCGCGCGCTGGAGGCGGGCTCGGGGCTCGCGGGCGGCGCGTACCACGGCTCGCTCTCGGCTGCGGGCGCGTCGAACACGTCGCCGAGGCTCTTGTGGAAGTGCTCCAGTAGCAAGTCGAGCAGACCCGGCATGTGCTGGAGGCCGAAGTAACCTATACAGTTATCGTCGAATAGGAGTATATTCAGGATGTCGAGGGCCCAGCAGGTTTCGGCGAGCAGACCGGACTTGAGCGCCATCATGATGCGCCACGCGTCAACGGGCGCGACGTCAGTTTTCGTCAGTCTCCGCCGTTTCTCTGCGGAAGGAACTGTCGCTTCTATACATTCCGCTGGGAACGTTAACTCCCTCTTGATTTGACCCACACCAGACGCGGCACCCTGTCAACGAAATAAATAAAAATATTAGAGATCAAATAACAAAGATAAGTTAGTAAAAAGAACCCAAAACTTGTCACTAAAAGCAAAATTTAGGTAATCCAATCCTAACATGCATGAAGAAGATGACTGAGATATAACATGAATGTTATAATATATAGTGACAACAAATGACTTTGAAAGTTTCAATGACGCTACAACTGGTCAAATAGACAGAATTTATTTACACAAGAAAAAAAAGTTTGCAAGTGAGTGAATGAACGATGAGTGATCGTGAACTCACGGGTGACTGAGCGGCGGGCGGCAGTTCCTGCGCCGGCCGCGGGCCCCACGCGCCGCCCGGCGTCTACAACACCCAACCACGCGCGTTACTACCCCGCTCATATTATACATACATTTTTTCGCGGAGGATAAAATTGTAATAAATATAGATACTATATAAATAACGGCTTTAAATAAATGAACTACTCATGAAATATGAATGATTTTGTGATGAGATGACATAAACTCGCGTTATTTAGACACTATTTATAAACCGTTTATGGCCAATAAAGGGTTATTTCAAAAAATCTATATGAATAAAAATAATGAAACAAGAAAAAATGTGTAACTTACCGGCGGATGGTAGGGTTGATGCTGGTGATGGGGTGGATGGGGCCACGCGGGCTGGTGCTGGTGCATGGGCGGGTGCTGCAGGGGCCCGGGGGGCCGCCACGCGGGCGACGGCGCCGGCCGCTGGTAGCCGGGGCCCCACGCGCCGCCCGCGAAGCGCGAGGCCCCCGCCGCAGCTGCGCCGGGCCCCGGATAGGGCCCCTCCTTAGCGAAGTCCGGGTGACGTCTCGGCGCCCCCGCCGGCGCTGCCGCCGCTCCCCCGCCAGCTCCTCCCTTCATATACTTTACGTTTAATACTAATATTATTATAAAACACAAGTGGTTCCGCTAAGGTTTTTCAGTTTTAACTCCTTATAAATATAAGCAAATGTAATAAAAAAATTCAATTGAATTTTAAAATAATCCTAAAATACTAAATGTAAAAACCTTAGCGGAAACAAAATAGTCAATTCCAAAGTGATAATAGGGGAGCTGAATCAGTTCATATATTTTTTACATACTGTACCGAACAAAATCCTGTAACTTTAGCTAAATTATAATTTGTTGTGAAAAATACATTTTCAGCTTCCGTATTATTAGGAGTTGATGGTTACTCTAGCTCCGAGCCCAGTATGTGACCGTAAAATTAATGATGTAAGTGTCCTGAACGTGTCTCAACAAGCCCTCAAGAACAGTTGAAACACGTTCGAACACACCGCATTGTACAAAGCTACGACGTCGCTGCTCCACTTATAGCTAAGCTTATATGATAACTGTGAAAGCATGCAAATGATTCAGTGACATCTTATCACGGTAAAGCCACCACCACACACTCTAAACCTTAACTTCCATGTTTTGTTTGTTTGTTAAATTTTGAGTCGGGTTTTGGTCCGAAATAGTCGATTTTGCGACCAGAAATCGAGAAGCCAATTAATCACACCGCAAGCCAAAATTTTGTTAAACGAAAACTGAAGAAAATTAATAGTGACAGCTTGAAAATTTCGTTAAGCGAGTGGTATTATTTATAAAAAAAAATTAAATGAAGCCAAAACCACGGATGAGTTCAACCCTCACTGCGGGTCTCCTGTAACCCTCCACGCGGTCTAATAGACTGCGTGGTACATTACAAGCGACACAAACACCACATCATAATTGGGTTTTACTAACATGTACCTACAAATAGTATCTAAATGTATGATGTCTATATGCCATTATAATAATAATAAAAATTGAGTTTAAAACGAGAGAAAAAAATGACAAAATCTATTTTTTAATTCAATTCATAACTAGACTGTCTAAAGACATTGCTCAAATAGAACGATAGAGGCGTATCATGAGTCGTGAAATCTGTGTAAATAAAGTACAAATAAGAAATACGTAAGTTATCAATTTGGCGAAAAATATTTTATCAATTCAAATTTACGCCTTTATTGATCTGAGCATTAGTGCAGGATAAAATCATATCCAGTGTCAAGGGACCTCTATTCTAGTAGTCATTCATCGTGGGGAAGTGCCCAATTACGATGGTGGTGTAGTGGTCGGGGTTGAAACAGTGTAGCCAACTTGGGATCAACTGGAAGGTATTCGTGACTTTTGGAAAGGTTTTATTACAAAATATAATATGTTGATCATATGTACATGTCTCGACATGCTTCACCGAGCTACGTCTTTTTAATTTGTACAATATTGTTAGTTATTTATCTTTACAAATATTTTTTATACTTTTAAAGATTCAATTTAAAAAAATATACTTTATTCAAATAGGCTTTTACAAGCACTTTTGAATCATGACTTTTTACATCTTCAAATCTATTGATTAATAAATATTAATTGATTAATAAATTCTCTATAAAAATTTAAGCCTGCTAGGTAAAAAGATTAAACCCAGACGTTGTTCAGTCAACTATAACGAACAGTATATTTTTTAAATCTCTAAGATTTAATCTATAGGGTGAGGGAGAGGGTGAAGGGTGAAGGATACGGGTCGAGTCGGGTAAACATGTATATATGTAGGTATATTGGCCACACTGCGTGCCGAACCGAACGCCAATGGGGAAGCGGTGTTGAGTGCGTGGTACAAACGTCCGTACGTAGGGGCGGACGGGCGACGGCAGCGGCGCCACGAGCTGGCGCGCCAGCTGCGAGCCCATGAGGCCGGCCGCGCTCCCCGCCGCGCCGATCTACACCAACAGGTTCACGTTCACGTCACGCACCGTACTACCATAGTCTACTAATCCATACAGTCGCCTGGCCGACCGACCGACCGACCGACGATACACATTGCCATACATACTGTACGGTTTCACGTACATTTTGTTTTGCTTACTTTGCGCGATAGCTTTTCTAGGCGATGCGTCGCTACATTTTTTACGAGTCCATTTAAAGACACTGAGCCGAACAGATGTGGCCAGTTAGAGGCATCAAAATGATACTGTAACTTCAGTAATTAAAGTACTTTAAACTTATAAGTATTTTAACTTGTGCACTCAAGCTCTAATAATAACTATATTGTTCTGTTCTAACTGGGACGGTACACGTACTTTTATATGACAGTCGAGAACTGTCTTTAGGGTTGACTATAACTTGCCATGGTGTTATACTAAAGCGCTTTAACTTCCAAACCATTGGAATTGATATTTTTGCCAGCCATTTGTATTTGGCAGCGTTTCCGTTAAAATCAATGGGCGACGGCCTACTGTATGGATTTTTATACTGTGGTACTACTGCCGGTGGACCCGCTGTGCCAACCGACAGACCTAACATCTTTTATATATAAATACTTAAATGAATTCTACACTCTATTTATAACGTTTATATGACCAATATTTTATATATTTATTCATATTGCCACAACGGATCCCCCACGTCCGATCGGTGTTACAATGAAACTTACGTAACCGCTAGAATACACTGGGATTACAATACCATATGCTGTGAAGTTGTATGTTATAAAAAAAAGAAATTATACGAGAAACATTCTTCTTAATTAAGATATTATACTTATTTCAAAATACATAAACTTTTTATATTGTTTATGTAATATAATAATAATACAATTATGTTAGAGAAAATAAATTTCTAACATCCCTAATACTCTCAGAACGTTGCTAAAGTTATATGAAAAATAAATAAATAACTATTATTATTATATTACTTCTTTAGTTATTTAGTAATTTAACAACGTTCAGAAAACAAATATTAATTTATAGAAGTAGTCCACTAAAACTAAATATATCATTATTATACTATTATTTTTGAATATATTCAATATTTTAAACTTTATTGTCTCACGATGTGTTGTATTTTGATTGACAATACATTTTAAATTACGAAAAATTACGTATTTATATTAATTTATCAGTAACTACTATCTATATTTTTCATTTCTTATTATTATTACAATAATCGTCAATTAATCAAAATTTAATAACACAAGAAATCCTATCGAGCCTAGTAGAACAAATTTATATAACAAACTTTTTCAAAAAACTATTTTACTAATTAAATGTATTGATTTTTATACAGATAACAAAACATGTAATCGTCACAACGTAACCTTATAACGGCTAACACTCTGCTAGACGGATACGCACCTCATGCTGCGGCGAGTGTTGCGGGTGCGGGTGCTGCGGGTGTTGCGGATGCTGCGGGTGCTGGTGGTGGGGGTGCGGGTGCGGCGGGCGGTAGTACTCCGGGTAGGGCTGCGCGGGGTGCGCGGGCGCGGCGGGCGGCGGCTGCGCGGGCGCGGGCGCGGGCGGCGCGGCCGCGGCGCCGCCCGCCAGCGCGCCCGCTCGGTAGCCGCCGTAGCTGTACCGGTATTCGCCGGTGCCGTAACCCCTGGAAATTAAATTTTCGTATACAGAAGATATTCTTACATTACTTTTTATATAAAGTAACATTACTCTTCGTCTATGCGATACTCCAGGACAAAATCTAACTATATACGTGTATACATACAAACTTTCGTAGCTATAATAATAGTAGTCAGATATCCGTATGTTTTATTTTTCTTACTTTATTATTGAATTAAGAAATAATATGAAAATCGAAATAAAAATACAATAAAAGTAAATTAAAATTCATACACACCTGTCACCCTCTGGACCGTAAGGTGGATAAACAGGCCTATTCGACGGATAAGGAGATCCATATTCATACCCGTAACCTTGTTGGTAACCTGTAAACCAAGAAATATTTTATCATTAGTAAATAGCGATATATGGGTTACCGAAAAAGGAAGATTAAATAAGTTTAATTACTCTTTTTTTTCTATATTATGACATCTACGATATAATGCTATATTATTTATATGTACATAAAGTATGCTAAAGCAAAAAAAGGCGTAAATAAAAGCCAGTTTATCGCTATCGTTATTCAAAAATGGCTAAGTTATGAATTTACAAAAGCTCATAAATAGGTTGTAATTTCATTATATTATGTACATTCATAATTATGAACAAGCTGTAAGTGTGGGATCACACGAGATGAGTTCAACAAATATCTCTGTAACTTTGGGTACAATTTGTTTAAGTCTGTATATTTTTTTGAGTATTATATGATATATCGATTATAATATAATATATTTACAATATATAACGATGTATATGTACATGCTATTATTGAATTGAGCAAATCTCGTGCTGGTATGTTAGTGTAGTTTAGTGTTAGGAGTTACTTGACATTTTAGAGATTAGCTATAACTATATGTACATTGAAATAAAATTATTTTTATTTCTACTTAAATTCGGAAAGGACAATATTACACAAAGTAGCTATTAAGCAACAAAAAAAAATAATTTTATTTCATTTATATACAATGGGGTATTTCGAGCGTGATGTCCATTGAGGGTTAAGGGGGGTCGAGCGTGGGGTCACAAACCTGGGGGTCGCCTGGGCCCCGGCGGCTCGTCGAACGGGTTGGAGGCGGCGATGTCGCCGCCCGGCCCGCCGCCTACAACCACACGAGGTTATACCACCCGTTACGTGCAACGTGAGGAATCTACTGACGTCTATACATATATATAGTGTTGTAAGCGACTTGCAAATACACTCTTACTTTACATTTTACTTTTTTATATTACATATTTTTTTACAATCTTTTTTGGAAAAAAAATGTCAGTAGATTTCCTAGAAAAATATTAATTTTATAAATTAAAAGTCACCATCAAAGCCAAACGTTCTAAAGAAACATATAGAAGTACAAGTAAATTACATAAACATAATATAGTCATGATAAAATCTCCATTTCATTTCCATGGTGACGTTTAAATATAGTATAAATCTATAGTGCTATTATTAAGGAGTTAGTGACAAGCAGACTAAAGCCAAATGATTTGTTAGCTTCTGTTATTAGAACAAAACAGACTCAAGACTTATAATCACAAAACACTACTGCGAATATAATAGTCGATATATTATCCTGTCTATTTTGCTCTAACATTTAATGAAATCGAATGATAAATGTTAGTTGAGACCGCACAAATAAAATCAAGCACCGAGCGATGGGAGTTATTCTTAAACCACACGAAAGCGGTTCGCTAACACTATATCTATTTAGCGCTCATTTACAGCGTATTACTTAAAATAAGTCCGTGCAGTCGGTTAACTAGATGCTAGTTCGTGGTATAGACTATAGGGGTTAACTAAAGCTATTTACATATTCATGTTATGTTTTGTATTATATTATAACGTATATTTAAACTTTTTAGTGTGCAGATGTTAGCTAGAGCAAGTTTAGTATTCAGAACCCAAAGGTTATGGAGAACGATAAACAACATTATTATTTTATAATGAAAAAAAAAAAACATTGATTATTCTGTATAGGAATGTGTGTAGTTAAATACAAATATGGCAGTATTAATTATCATGATAAATTAAAAATTAAAATTCATTTGTTGTGTGAGAGAAATGAAAAATGTTGTTAAAATGTTTTTATATTTAGATGTTTTTGTATCACTAAAACTTTATTGAATATATGGAAAATACCAATGAAAAAAAAACATAAATAGAACAATAATTTAAAGTAATCTATTTATGTTTCGATAATAGCTGCTATTAATATTTATTAACCTGTAATATAATACCTATTAATGAATTCATAATTGAACCAATACACATTTATAAAGTAAAAAAATTATAACAGTAGAGACAGCTTTGTATCAAAATTGGTGTACCATGTGCATTTAAGATATCAGTCACTAATAACCTCCACCAATAAGAAAAACAAGACTAATATAATAGTAAATATGGATAAAGTGTAATGATATATACATATTATGTACAATGTACAAGTCTTTACATGCAATGTTGAGTCAGTTGGTCATCACATTATCCATGTCATATCACTAGACAACGTATTTGTTTATATATTCAGATTAAAAAAAAAACATTTCATCGAGGAAGGAAGGAGGAATGAAGGATATCCTTAGTTCGGATCTTACGACTATTATGCATGTAATAGTGTAAAGGTATATATATGTCCATGAATAAAAGTCCTTAGAAACAAAGCTTCATACGACCCCGCAACGATACGTACACTGCTACATAGGCGGCAGTGAGTGCGTTTTATTTTCAAACACTTCGAAACATTCGATTTTGTTAAAGGGCAAATGTCTAGATAAGTCGTGCTGGTGATAAGCGGGTGTGCGAGGTAGGACGCGAATAACACTACTTACTTTTACATTGCGATTGGGAAACGGCTTTAGGGTTGACGAGTATAACTGAGAATATAGCTGCGCCACGAGATGGCCCTACGGTGCTTTAAATTAACAATTCGTAAAACAATCCTTGCATTTGACAGCATTTCCCTTAAAATCAACACCTGCCTACTGCATGGATTTTTATACTGTAATCATGGGGTCACATCACGAACAAAGTGAAATTAGTTAAAAAAATGATAATAGATGGCGTTGTATGTATCAATTTGTTTTTATGTTCATGTTAAATTCAAAATTTGAAAAAAATTAAATGCGAAAAACATATATTCTAACTTTAAAAAAAATACCTAAAGTAAGAAAAAACGAAGTAATGGACAAAAGTATAATGTTTTTGAAGTTTTATAAAATTCAATAATATCAATATATTTCTGGCGGCAATAATGGGTACTACATTGTAATAGTACGATCTTTGATAATAATTATGTAAACTGTGTTCATAGATGGCGCTCAATATAATTAAAAGTTTTGTAGCACTCAAAGACAATATCTTAAAAATATAGTTTATAATTGTCATAGTAGCCTTGAAAGACCTTACATAGTTACCTACAACATTGCGCAGCGGCAGCTCGGGGATAGTTACCCTTAGCTTTTAACGCCATCTATCATTTAGAGTTGCTAGATGTCGCCTTATTTTTAATTCTCACTTGCGCCATCTATTATCATTTTAGGACAAAAAAAATAGTGTGTCCAATAGCGTGAGTTAGCGATGTCCAAATATTTGTATGGGATGCACTATCTGTACTCTATATATGATCTGTGCTGTAATACTATCATTGGGCGGTTATATTAAGCTTTGTCTCTGTAGGATTGATTGTACACTCATGTGAGGATAATGTATGTATATGTATGTATAGTATAGTGTAGTACCTTGCGGCTGCGCGGGCTGCGGCGGGTAGGGCGCGTAGTGCGCGGGGTAGCCGTCCATGGGCGCCGGCTGCCCCGCGCCGCCGCCGCCGAACTGCTCCTGCGAATTCGATGACCCTGGAACAGATGTATTCATCATGTTTTAGCTTTTTGATGGTTGAAAAGATTACTTTATAAACTAAACATACTTACATTATCGACTTCAAAATCGATTTATAAGTAATCATAATTTCATTGTTAAGGGTGGATATTTTCAGTTTATAATTAATTAGTAATACAGTAACGTACAAATAAAAAAAAACATACACCCGAATTCACATTCTTTTCAAGTCGATTTGAATTAAAGTCAATCAATGTTTAGTATGAAAAGAAATTACGTTAAAATAATGTTATGTAGGTAATTTTTCTACTTCTTTAGATACTTTTTAGAAGATTCATAATCGATCTATAAAATGTAAAATTATGAAGTGTACATAACTTTTATTTAAAATATAATTATTATGAAGTTATTTATATACGCACTATAATTATTTGCCATAAATAATACATTGCACGTAATACTATCACTTTCGCTTATTTTATTGTTATTACTATCTAATATTAGTACCCACTATATATTTGAAACACACTCAAACTGACTAAAGAGAACATTTAAAATACATAAATCTTATGCTAGCAACATTCATTACGTGTCAGTAATATGTAAGTATATTTTCAAGCAATATCCTTTGAGGTTTAGAGAGCATATAGTGATAGAGATTTAGAGAGCATTCCCAACTGTGCTTATCACACATAGTTACAATTAGTACTAAACCTATAAACAACGTGGGTGTCGACGCCGAAACTTTAATCTTTTGATTGATATTTGATCTCAAATTTCATTTATAATTACTTTTTATCCAAAAGAGTTAAATTTGGTACAAAGAAGTCCTTTTTTTAGGAATTGAGGTAATTTTATATAGTCCATCATTAAATAGGAAAATAAATCGAAAATAGGTCAATATATAAGTGAAATTAAACAAACTTCCACCACCCTCTTCACCCCATTAAGGGATAATTTCCGGGATAATAACTGTTCTATATCCCTCCCAAGATCTCAAACTATCTCCCTACCAAATTTCATCCAAATCAGTTCAGCGGATTAAACGTGAAAAGGTAACGAACAGACAGTTATTTTCGCATTTATAATATTAGTATGGATTACCTCACAACACAAGCCACTAATACCATAATAAGCCGGACATATTCACCTGCACTAGCCGTATTATTCGACTTGCCACTCTTCTTCTTGGTCGACGCTTCCACCTGGTTGATGATCGGCTGCGGATCGATGCCGCCGCGGTCGAAGTGGCACTCGTACGCGAGCAGGTTCTTCGTGTAGTGCTTGCGCAGCGTGTACGCCGCGGACGACGACGCGCCGATGCCGAGCAGGCCGGCTATGTCCTTCCACGTTTTGTTTTTTGTCACCTATAAATGTTAAAATTATAAAATTAGTATTATTAAGGCGTAAGTTAATGTTTGTTACATCGATGTAAAGAATTCGAATGAAATTTGCAATGTAGATAATTGAAATCCCAGATTAAAACACATAAGACTACCACGAAACCGCGGGCATAAATTTGTACTCTATAAAATAGGTACTTTATTTTTATATCTACCGTACTCACATTGAAACTAAACATAAGATTATGAGAAAAGTCCATTAATTAATGGGGATTTTTTAGGAAAAAAAAAACAACGTGACGAAGACCGAGAAAGAAATAAGCGACGAAATATTACCTTTTCGGATACAATATGACAAGAAGCACCGGCGAGCATTTCAAACAGTTAGTTAAAACTTTTTCATTTAACAACACAATCAGTACATTCTGAACGCGAACACAAACTCAATTCCAGTAAACATGTACCGTCACGCGTGTACATAAAGTATGTGTAGAAGGTAACAGCGATAACTTGCACTAAGCGGATGGAAACTCGCCATGATGTTATATTTCCATGTATAAACGGCACGTGAGACTGTCACGAAGGCCGGCCTAGTACTGCGGTAACGGCGTTGCATTCGAAGCGCTCTCTAGGAACGGTGTAATGATAAAAATTTATTAACTATCGTTAAAGCGGCGGCGGGTTTATGGTCGGCTATTCACATAATGCGCCGGCACATGCACTAACATAAATCCGACTCGAGTCTATTACTCTCTCTCTTGTGCGAGAGCACCGGAGCGGTTTTTACGCCGCCAGTTCGCTCATTAAGAGTTAACGCTGTGAATATTCGTTTAAAATATACGAGATGCTTTATTATCATTCTTGAGAAGACAAAAGGCACGTGCGTATGGCATGTTTGAAAATAAATTAAATTTTGTAAGTCATTTGTATTTTACAAATCTATTCATATAACGAAAACGTCGTATAAAGTGGCAGCTCTGTAGATTTTATCTCTTCGAGTTAGTTAAATATAATTATACTAATGTAAAGTTAAGCTTATTATATAAATAGCCCTGCAATATTAAATTTAATGAAATACGTAGACTAATAATACTATAACAATAGTAGTAGTATAGATTTCTCAGAAATGAGATATTTTCCTGCAGTAACATGTATCCTATATGTTGACCCGGATAACCAGCTATCATCATACCAAATTTCATCAAAAATCTATCCAGCGGTTTTCTCGTAATGCGTTTCTAGACAGACAAAAAATATTTATTACAGATTCGACTTAGAATTTTATTATATGTATATATTTAAAAATATGATTTTTTAACTATCACATTAACCTATACACAAAAAAAAATGATAATATCGAAAATAACCATCGACATCAATAGAACAAATTCCTTCAATTTAAATCCCTTACTGATGATATAAGCTCAAGCCTGTTCTCTTCAAAGAACATTTATTACTTCGTACAGCAATAACATTTCTACATTATTAGAAAAAATAATTGCACTTTGTTTTCTACCTAATTACACACCTATATTACAATCACCAATTAGTTTTTATTATAAAAAAAAATATATGTGAGGTAAGCAGGAAGATGTTTGCTTCGGTAGCATCCCTTCGACGTTTGCATAACTTTCTTCCATTTTCCACCAAAATTGCGTTAGCACAATCGCTCCTATTACCAATTCTTGACTATGCTGATATCAGTTACCTTGATATTAAAGAGGAGCAATTAAATAAACTTGAGAGACTCCAAAATTTTTGTATTCGGTTTATATTTGGTTTACGTAAATATGACCATGTCTCTGATCTTCGTAAAAAGCTCAAGTGGCTCCCTATCCGTCTTCGCAGAAATACTCATATACTTCATCTTCTTTACTGTATTCTGTTCGATCCGTCGACTCCACATTACCTTAAAGAGCGTTTTGAATTCCTTGGAGATTCCCATTTTCGATCTCTGCGTTCTGCCCAAAATTTAATCCTTAAAATCCCTTCCCACTCCTCTACCTTTTATGGCAACTCCTTTAGTGTTACAGCCTGTCGCCTTTGGAACTCCCTTCCCCAAAACGTTAGGGCTGCTAAAACCCTAAAATTTTTTAAAAAACGTCTAAAAGAACACTTTTTTACTTTTTAATTCCTTCCGACTATATATATGTACTGATATGTATATATATATAGCTATTATCGTTATCTTTATTAAAACACTTCTTGCCTTTATTTTATTTTATATAATTATATTATTATTTTATTTTATTTATTATTTTATATATAATATTATTTTACTTTATATAGTTATATTGTCATATTATTTATATTGTTTAGGTATACCTAATTTATATATTTATATACGTATATAAAATATCATATGTATGTATATATGTATGTATCATTTTTATTCTTCCTAACTCTGTTATTTGTTCACACCCTTCCACTTCACACTTTGCTATTTCCTACACCTAAAGGTTGCCTGGAAGAAATCGCTGTTTTAGCGATAAGGCCGCCTCTTGTGCATTTTCCTACTAATGTATTATTCTTTTGTTATTTCTTCCTCTTTTGTGTGTGCAATAAAGAGTTTTTATTATTATTATTATTATATATTATATATTAAAAAAACATTGTTTCGTCAATGCTTCTCAAAGAAGTAATCCTACCAAACTTATATAATAATAGTAACAACAATGAAATGCTATTCATTGATAAGCAGATAACTTGGGAACAGTAGGACTGATTTGGCTAATATAGATTTTGCAATATTTTAAACATATTCATTCGAATAAAGTTTCTAAAGAAAACAATGTCAATAAAAAATGCCTTTTTCTATACAATTTCTGCATTACCTCAAAGATAATAAATAAATTAATTAAAATTGAGCCAAGAAATCATTTAACCGCCCAATCTTCTTATATAGATAGATAAAAATAAAAACAGTAATCAGACGAGCCAAATTGAACTTAAAGCCGCAAAGATACGTAAAATTTACATATCTTAATATATAAACTTGTAATCTATATACATACAATATCTTATTATATAAAAGGCAAAAGTGATCGACTGATGTATCAACTCACAGGCCAAATGCTTAAGGCTAGCAAATTGAAATTTTGCACACGTATTCTTCATATGATGAAGGCATCCACTAAGGAAGGATTTTTCAAAATTCAACCCCCAAGGAGGTGAAAATAGGGGATAAAAATTTGTGTGAAACTTTTTATTCCTAGAACATATTAGCATGAAATTTCGTATTTTTCGTAGTTTGATCGCGAGCGAAGCCGCGGGTTCTGCTATAAATAAATAAAAAAAAATAGTACGCATACACACCTCAACGAAACCGCCCCGATCGCGCACCAGCAGGTACAGCCTGTACAGGTCGAGCGGCTGCTTGGAGATGGTGGGGCACGCGGCGATGGGGGTGCGCCGCTCCTCCATGAAGGCGAGCAGGCGCTCCACCCAGCCGCGGCGCTCCGGCGCGTCGTCCATCTCGTACAGCTTGCCCAGCGAGTCCGACTTCTGGCGCAATGATACTCATCATACACATACACACACTATATACTGCGTGTACATTATACATATACAGCGAGCACCGCACTGGTGCACTATTCATTATTATACTTAAATCGAAAAATATATTATTTCATTGAATTAATCGTACACAATTTTTGTACTTAGATGCGAAATTGGCTAATTTAATTTTAACTTTAAAAAAAATTATGAATTAAAAGACGATAAAATGTATGTTATTACCAAAAAATAAACAAGTGATTGTAAAAATAATTTTTACTAATTTTAATATTATATTGCTTAATGTTAATAAATTATAGCATCAAAAAATACCATTCTTTTTAAAAAGCACCATACGAAAATATATATTTTTTAATAAATAAATTATTATAAAAATGCGAACATAATATGTAAAGGGAAGAGCATGCGTAGAGCAATTGCGAAATAACAAAGTATAGTAAAACAACCTGTTACAAGATCACCTTAAAAGAACTGCAATACAAAGAATGACGCGTAATTCTCAACATGAGACCAACACCAATAGGAAAAATAGCTGGAAGCACAACAGATTGTAGTTTTTAAAGCTCAAGCAGCAAATTTTGATTAATTTCGCATAACATTCCAAATAGTCTAATTGGTAATACTACTGGTCGTCAAGTCATCGCATGGGATAGACCAAGGTTTCTCAAAGTTGGACTTAAACAAGGTTAAATAAAATAAGTTAAGATCTAAGTTCTTTATATGAATAGGAACTGATGTAATAAAATTCAAGAAAAACTCTTGCAAACCTAGTAAAAGGAAAAATAATCACATACATCGAAACAAAATCTATCTGTATAAAAAATATAATAATAACAAAGTTTGAGAACCCCTGGTGAGGTCATATTAGAGCACCATGCACACGCGTAAGTAAATATTTCGAGCACTACTCATGCTTAGTGAGCTTTAACTGGATATAAACCTTTGATCTGTAGGACTCCGGCGCTATGTGACTGTTAAACACCTGAAATACACGACATAATGCAATGCTTCCATCTCCTACACACAACATGTTAGCAAAACCGCAACTGGGGTACAAGTGAACAGTACATTTAGTTAACATACAGTGTAGTGAGTAAAGAAGTGGAGTTGCTAAAAAAATATCAAATATATATATATATATATATATATATATATATATATATATATATATATATATATATCCCCGATTAAAGCGAAGTCTAAGAAAAAAATCACCAAAAAGTGCTGTGCACAAATACAACGACAAAGGAATTTTGTGGATAGGGTTCTAACAACATCTGTTATAAATTCAAATATACATTTTTTTTTTTCATTTATATACACTTTGTTTATTAGTCAGCTCAATAGTGAACATTTAAAATAATATAGAAATTCTACATATCGTTAATTAACTTACTTAAAATATATATGTATGGAATATGTAAGTATATTATACAAAGAAATATAATTAGAAAACTTATTTGTGTGTTATATATGTATTTATTTTATGTGTTCTTTTCTCTTAATCCTTTAATTATAATTATTATTTGATGTGAAGAAATGTGTGCAAATAGATGTTTATTTAATTCAAAGAAAATAAAAGCCTTTTATAAAATCTTGCAAAATAAAAAAATAAAATCTTCATAAATTACAGTTATTCATTGACTTTGAATATTTTATACATGAATTAATAATATTAGGCTTGAAAAATACATTGAAGAATTTAATTACTAATCAGTGTACATTTGTCAGTCTAGAGTATAGGTTTGTGCAAGTACAGAGTTAGTCTTTGGTATTATTCAACGTATTAGTACACATTGGTCTATCGAAGTTTGTGCATGTGTCGTGTATCGTGTACGTATGCTCTAGTGTACATTTATTCGTATGTAATTACTAATAAAAACATTAGTATACATTAATCTGCCAGTGTGTTTTTGAATATTTTTTGTATCGTTTGACTAATCAAAACATTAGATTGTCACGTCTCTCTCTCTGTGCATGTGTCATGTATTGAGTAATCTAATTCCTGATCAAAACACTAGTATATCACGTCTGTCTGTATGTCTGTCTGTGCGTGTGCCGCGTGCGTATACTCACGGGGCTGGAGGGCGGGCGCGGCCAGGGCGAGGGGGTCGTGTCGTAGTCGTCGTGCGCGGACGAGTGCGACGCGCCGCCCGGCGACGGCGACGGCGCCGCGCTGCCCGCGCCGTACTCTTTGCGGCTTTTCGGCGTACCGCAGGGCTCCTCGCCTGACGCTGGAAATGTTATTGTTGTGTTTTAGATATAAAATATAACATTAAGTATAAAGCATATTTTTTTCACTTCGTTATTAAACTATGCAGATTTTTGCCATACAAATATAATATAGTCAATTGAATGTAATCTGAATTAAGCCTAAAAATAAAAATTGCTGTTGGCACTACATCAGAACATTTAAGCCTTAGAGACATATGCCATCATAATAAATAACAATCATCAGATTATTCTTATATTAATTATAATTAAAATCACAAAAGATATCTATCTAACCTAACCCACACAAATAAAAACAAAAGTAATTTCTATTCAAATAATCACAACTTGTACTCAGCGAGCGTCGACAAACGAATCAGTATCATTATGCATGTGAACATAACAATAAATTGTTCCAAATATGATTTGAAAAATTAATTACCCATCACAAAACAAATCACTACTCGCTAATACAATATTGTATAATATTGTATGTACTCAGCAAACATCGATACTCGATATAACATGTGTTATGGTATGTAGTATGTATTGTATGGTATTATATATAATAATATTTATTTAGCTATTTATATTTGAGTATCTGTAAATTATTTACATAACTATAACTGCACGATTTTAGCTTGCTTTATAACACTGTATCTCATTACCACAGATTGGCTGGAAAAGATCACTTCTAGGTATAAGACCATCTTTGCCAAAAAAACATTGTGTTTTAATTACTGTATTTAATTTTTAAGTACAATAAAGAATAGAATTAACAACCAGTATCATGATTCATACCAGCTGAAGCATTACTGAGCGTGCTCTGCTGGCTGCCCTCGTCGAGCGGCGCGCCGTCCGGGCCAGTGGTGACGAGCGCGGTGGCCGGCGCCGCGGGGCCGTTGTCATGGCTCTCGCCCGGCGCGGTGGGCGGCGGCATCGAGTCGCCCGGCGGGCCCATATGGCGGCCCGCTTGCTGTAACCGCGATGATTTTGTGAATTAGATGATATCAAATAACTAGGCATTTATAGAGTAAACTAGCGGCTCACCCTCCCTTCGCTCAGGTTCGCCTCTTGGAAAACAAAAACAAACCTATCCAACAGGAACCGTACATTTTTCCGGGATACCTATGTATGTGTTATTTCAGACTATAATCTATATCTGTGCCAAACTTCATCCAGATCCGTTCAGCCGTTCTGGCGTGAAAGAGTAACAAACATCCATACGTACTCACAAACTTTCACATTTATAATATTAGTCGATGTCGAAAGTGGTAATCGTCTGGAAGAAGGAATTTTTTTGATGTCGTTAAGGTAACCAATCATGGGGACCCTGCGAACCGTGAATGGATAACGAACTGGTGATGAAATAGAGATTCTTACTCACTATTAAAACTCAGAGCGTAACTATCGCAGTGTAGGGGGTTGTTACTTGTTGAAGGATCGCTTGCACACACACTACAACACCCCATGGTACGAGGTAGCCTAAGTATTAATACCAAACGATCACCACTAATGAAGTCATCTCTAGACCATTATTCTGCTCTCAGATCAAGCTGGCTATGAAATCCCAGTTTGAAAAACAAATTAATTCGTCATGTCGGGAGTCACATAGACAATTGACCACGCTAACAAAGATCTGGTGCGAGTCATGCGCGAATTGTGTCAAAAATATTTTCGACCAACTTGTTATATTTATAATAAAATATCTAATATAGTTAATTTTATATAACTCATTCACTTACAAATTTTTGCATTTATAATATTACTGTGATAATATCTAGAACTTCTAGTGTTACGATTACTAAAAGTTAACTAGTTCATAAAGAAGATGTCTTATTCTACGAGAAAAACTTTTATTACATGAACATTAATATCCACTTTAGTAGCCTTACTTATATTTTATTAAGTAAATAATACGTACATAAATAAAAATTATTAGTAGATCTAGACAAAATAATATACATTTTAGGATTTATTTCATTAATTTGCGCAAATAAGGTACAATAACAAATCCTTGTTTATTCTCCCTAATTACTATATTTTTAATTGCCAACTAAATAAATCACGATTTTATCTTAAATCATCTGTCTAACTGTAATCCTGTTAACAAAGATTTATACAATTACTCTAAAAAGATTTTACGTTAACAACAACTTACTTTGAGCGGTGGATAATGTTGGGATGGATGTGGCGGCGGCGTGGGTCGGTATCCGCCATACGGGTACGGGTGGTGGTTGCGTGGCGGGTAGGGGTATGGCTGCGGCGGGTAGGGCGCCGGCTTGTATGAACCGTGGTGGTAGGGCTGCTGCAGCATCGCGCCGGGGGGAGGCGCCGCGGAGGGCGGAGGCCCGGTGCCCGCGCCCGCACGCGCCGTCGGCCCGCTTCCGTCCGATAGAGATGATGACGGTCGCGGTGGCATCGGTACGTTCTGCGTACCTATAAAAAAAAGAATATTTGTAGTATGTATCATCCAGTATAATGAAATGCAGTATTAAGGAAAAATAAAGATGTAGCATTTTTAAATTCAAATCGCACAAACAACGGATTAAATTATTCCATGCAAAAAATAGTGTTTTATCTTTGCTTATTAGAATTACTCGAATTCATTTGAATTCGTAAAGAACCATTAACAAATTAGTTACCGTTTCTAAACATAGTAATAATGATAAGATTCAATGTTACGATAATCGTCTCACATTAAACATAATGGTGTTTAAGATAACAAACAATTGGAGGATACTTTTATTAGGTCGTAAAATTCCCTTTGAACGAGGTGCGTCGAGTTTCCCATCAATACGAGTAGCAAAGAACATTGGAGTGGTGTGAAACGCTTAGCTAGAAACTTGAATTAAATTGTATTCGAGAGTGCAAGCGTTCGCCGTTTCCGTGTGTCATCGATCCAAGCGTTCGCAGCTCTTCGTACACACAATTTGAATAATACAGTTAACGAGGGCTCGCCTAAGCCGAGCGCGCATCAATCGAGGGCGGAGAGACGCACCAGATCACTTTCGTTTTCCGGCGGCACGTGAGCCGCATACACCGCTAGTCTGCGAATTCTCACTGCACTTTATTGCATCCGTATATGTGCATACGACACACGCAACACATTGACCGAGGCCGAGATACGAACGGCAGTGATTTGCGACGACGAAAGTGGTATTGCAACTTTTATGTAGGTCGATTTGAACTTATGCAGTTATGTAAACGTTATGACATAATTCATTTCCTCTTACGAGAATAGCTAAGCGATCAATGCGCATTATTGTCACAGTAGTTGTAGCAGAAATGGTTCTCATGTTGCCTATCGCATAAACAATACGTTATCATGTTTAGTTAGGGGACGACACTTTAATCTCGTCCGTGAGCAATTATCGGGGCATTATAATATTGTCGGTGCAATCAGACGATCGGCAGACGGCGAGGCGCCGGTGAATCATATTGAATGAGGCATATGCGCCCACCTATAACATATCTATTTGTTTACGGTGACCATTAATGACTGTACGGTAACAGGGTCGCTCGGTCCGGACACTACTCATAAAATAACGCACTATCAATGCCATACAATTATCAAGAAATAACTGTAGTAAATATTTAGGCATACAAGGCATATGACATCTAAATTTTAATACAATTTAATAATTTTGGCAAGCTCACATTTACAAAATTATACAATTTATTTTTGTATACAAGTATACAAGACCCAATTCAATATATTGCACTATAGTGTGTCTTAAAATTTTAAAATCAAAGAATATAATGATCATAATGTTCTCCCGACCAATTTCGATCACGGTGGCCAATCTAACTGAGACTAGCCAACTAAGCAGGATATATTAAAGACAGTCATAGATGACAGACGCACAAACATCAGAGCACTCTCCATTCCTTTCACTCTCAAATTCCGATAGGACGATAATTCAACACAACCGGTGAGAGATCAGGCGCAGGACCGACTCCAAAACACGGGGGTGAAACACCGCCAATTTCTCAAGCCTGGGCTGTTACTGGGTCTTTCTTAACAGAAAGACTCAATAGCTAAACTTGGCCCGAACCGGGTCCCGAACCCGGGACGACTAGATCTGCAGACGTACATGCTAGCAACTACACCGCTAAGGCAATCAAAGAATAACTACCTACCTAAATACGCTACCTATTACTTTAAGTTACACACAACTATTATACCTACTTCTTTCAAATAATGAAAACATACGTAGTGAGTACTCAGGAATACCTACTACGTACCTACTGGTACAATGAATTATTTTTAAAATTCGCATTTTCAACCAAAATGACCAATACAAAACGATATTGTAAGTTTAACTGCGTTACTAAACATGGGAATGGCACGGCGAGGCGATACAAGAACAACCAGCTCTGTCAAGGGCAGCAGCAGTCCAAGTCGAGGTCTTTACTTTCCCACCTCCGCAATGCGCATTGCCAATCGGACGTAGCGTGATCGTGATCACTTGAATTTCAATACTGTATTAATATCGTGCCTTCTAAATCTGGTGCACAATAAAGCTATGTAAACATTAAGCTATTTAAACATTAATTAACCAAATCACAAATAATACCTAATAGTCTACGTTAAACTTAATATTATATCCTGTACTTTTGTCTTTTGCAAAAAACACTTAACAACACGTTTTAAGTCATAAATCATAGCTATGCAACAACGTTTTCATACATTTGTAAGTTACCCATTTTGTGATATTTTATTATGACTACTCGTATATCAAAAATTTAAAGAATCTGTTCACAGAATTTGAGTACGTACCTACTAAGTACTTATTATCATAATCCAAAATGAATTGTATTTTTAAATATTTTTCCTGATTAAGTTGTCTATGCTTAATCAGGAAATATATAAGTGAAATTGCTATCAGAAGTTGAAAATGCGTCATCTTAAAGTTGTGTCTCGGAATACCCACGCAAAGATGAATCATCGCCTACTGAGAGGCCACTATAAAAGCAAGCATCTTTGCAACAGGTGATACGATTGTAATTTTCTGAATTTCGTGCCTTAGTCATGCCGACGGAACAGAAACTTCGCTACAAATATACTGATTAGTGACATTCCATAATGAGCTCCAATCTCCAAAATCGTAAAGGTGATATTCGAATGGTGCAATATGGTGTAGATAACTTAGAGTTTGGCGTACACAATGAGATGTAGTGGTATATAGCGAGCACAGTGAGTATCGATATCATATGTGGAGAATGCGGTGTTGCGGGCTGGTAATGTGCGGCAAGCCGCGCACCGCTGAATCCACCAACGGTAGTCCGACATTCCGTGGAAATTATCTATCAATATATAATTGCATGTAGAAAGTATTAAAAACTAAAACAGGATTGATCCCTCTATATAGGTATGAGGGAAGCTCTTTTTGTTAAGAAAAAAATCAAGTTATCAATTTCATGATTTATAGTAAATATAACTATCGTTACATTTTAAAACACTGCGAAGAGAGACGACTCGACTGGTTTTACCCAACATAATGAAAAAACCTGTTTGCATATTTGTACACTTTATAGCGAAAGACATTCTGGACATTTACTAAGGCAATTTCCTCTTTGAATTACTATTATACATACTTGATATCTCTGAAGATAAAATGACTTAATTAAGTAAAAGTAAAGTTAATAATAAATTCATTTTATGATTTATAACGACTTAATTAATACCATGTGAATGGTCGATGTAACATATTTCATTAATAGAATAATCACTATGCCAAAGCTACTCAATGTTAAGTTAGACGTAAACTTGAATCACAAATATGTATCTACAAACTGGTTCAATAAGTTATGTATCTTATTGGCCTATTAAACTAATTACGTAAATATTAGAAGTACCGCGATGTTTATATTTTACTGCTTTTTAAAGGCATTCCTTGAATCAAATATCTAAATGTAATTAATATTTCAGTCCATAAAATTTAATCAAGAAGCGCTTATAAACCGAGAAGTGGTTTTAAATTGACGTCTTTAAAACTACACGTATACTACTACGCTATGAAATAGTATTGCTACGCTACTAAAGTTAGATCCAAAGTATACCGAGACATAAAATGTTTACAGGCTCTTAGACGTGCACTAAGTCGATTGTATGAACAAATGGCCAGTGTACAATGTATCGAGTGCGCTAACAAGAACGGCCTAGTTGAGACAACTGGCGTCACGGAGACCAGAGCTTGTTTGTGGCCCATTTAAATTGATCACCGACGCCACCGCTAGTATACATGTACTTTATATTTATTGTTAGTTTTAGACACCACAAATGCACGTAAATTGATAAAACAAGATAACACATATACACATGAGTGCTATCGCGTATTAAAATTAAGACTGAAACATATTTGAATTATTTATAAAACCAATTACTGTTTATCAATTTAAAAATTTGTAGATATTTATAATACTGGACAAAAAAAAGTACGCACCGTTTAAAATTTAATATTGGAGCTATTATACTTACGAAAGTTAATGGAGTACTTCAAAAGCAGTTTCAACGATAGTTCATAAGTTCATGTTTACATTTTCAGTTTTCACTAAAGAAAATCAAAAGTTGAACGAAAATAATTTTAAGGCTGACCTCAAACAGCCGGAATGTCTCTCTGAATTCATATTCTTAATTCATAATCTGGATTCTGGAACCTTGCCTCACACGTGTCTTAAAAATTCAGATACATAAGTAATCTCGTGTTATTCGGTCCAGACGTAAGTATCTAAGAAAAATTGATATTCATCGCACTACTTTTATCTATTTAATAAAAAGAAAACGAAAGAACTAGATTCATCCTCTTAATGTCAATAAACTCACATGATTCATAATCTTATTCCAGAGTGTGTATGTTCGCTCAAAGAAATGTATAGAAAGACGTGCATTCTGAATTAATAATCTTAATCTTTCCGATTCGGGGATTCATAACGCTCGTCAGTATCATTGTGAACGATGGACCTGAAAATTAATATTCTGAAAAAATCTGAATGTGTGAGGAGAATAGTTAAATTATATGCAATTCCGTACTTTCTAAATTAATAATATGAATTCAGAGAGACGTTCCGGCTGTTTGAGGCCAGCCTAACGCGTAGGATGCCAATATTGGGCTGGACAAAAAAAAGTAGACACTCAAAGAAAAAACGAAAATTTATGAACACATCGCGCATGTAATATTGGTGGGACCACCTTTTACTGCGATAACAGCTTGTAAACGCCGAGGCATACTTTCTACTAGATAGCGAATTTGCTGTTCGAGGATTTTGTCCCAGGTCTTTGTCTTTCGCAAAGAATCAAAAAACTTTTCTTTGCTTGTTACGTCGCCTTTATCTAATCATTTTGGTTTAAAATAGACCAAAATTTTTTGATAGGGTTCAAATCTGGCGATTGTGGTGGCCAATCCCACAATTTGATTCTCGAAGGACGGAAAAAATACCAATGATTTTCGAGCCATATGTTTAGAATCGTTTTCCTGTTGAAAAATTAATTCATCCCGCAGGCCGATTTTTAGTAGTAATTCCTCCAGATTTTTGTTTACGATATCAATCAAAGCATCGGCGGTCATGATACCATTGATTGGACCCAAATTTCCCACTCCCGACCACGCAAAACAGCCCCACACTAAGACAGTTCCTTCGTGTTTGACAGCCTTTGAATATTTTTTTCGAGTGACTGTTCTCCCGCCTTACATCAAACGCGAGATCGTCATTATGTCCAAATAAGTAGAATTTGCTCTCATCACTCCAAATAACTTTAGCAAACGTTTTCCATAGCGAAACCAGCTAGTAAACGTATTTTTTGCTAATTCGAATAATTATAAATAGAAAGTAATTGTGATAACATTCATGACAATATGTGCATCGCAAATCACCTATTGAATTCTAGTAACGTGAGCCAAGTATGCTAACACGTGTTACCATTACATATCGTCTGCACTTTATGATGTCACTATTTATCCCTTTATCATCCCGCTGTTATAATATGCATGGAGATATAAGCTATAAATAATCAAAATAATAGTTATCTTTTCAGTTTTCAGAGAATACTCGACGTAGAGAATATTCCACTTTATTAAGAGAATACCTACTATTTATGATAAATTGTTTACTGAAAGCTCATAAAAGTGTTGTGATTACAATAACAAAAAGTTAAGAATACCATTTAGCTTTATTTTAAAAAGACCAAGTTAGTATTTTTAACATCTCAGACAAAATATTATGAGTTCAGTCATATAATACAACAGTGAAAACATTCTTACTTAACAAAGGAGTACTGCGGTAATAAGAGAATTATTTCGCCTATTATAAGGGTAGAGGGGAAATCTAGAACCCACGACCGACCTTGACATAGAAAAGAATTATGTAAGGCTTGAGAACATTTTGCAAATAAATAATAAATACTGACTACGCTAAAATAAAAATATTCCCTACTATTTTAAAGGGCAGAATTTCTGCTTGTTACAAAAAAACATGCCATTGTCCAAAGACGGCTCGTGTTTCGAATGTCATATGTATATTTAATATTGCATTCGGAAAGGGAAAGATAAGAAATAAAATATAACTTGACACAATTATTAATCGATAACTCAGGCGGAATGTGAGACGCCGTGAATAATAATAACGAACATCAATCTTGACGAAAAAATAAAAAAAGACGTACAGATCGTTTACGTGAAAACGATCAAAACAAACATTATGGCGGGGATCGGGGCAAAAAGCGTTTTGTTTCGTTTTTTTCTCATCTCATTTAAAGGAGGTCGTCGGCCTTGCCAAGGACGCGAGGCACGTGGCGGATAACAGCGACAAACATACGCAGGTGCAGTGCCTATAGTATGCACATCCCGGTATCCCGGTTTCCCAGTCGTGAAAAGGGACCAACGCTGACTATTATTATTAGACGTTGTGTTTATTTATACATATATGCGCAACTCCATACGGAGTGAACTTATTTATTGACCGTACTTTAAAGCTAATACGGTAAATACAACTATAAGTCGGCTAAAGAAATGTAAAATTTTCGAAAACAATATGTCTGCATCAACGCATATATTGTTTTTCTTATTAAAAATTTATGGGTTAATAGTGATAATCTATCCATATATATAGAAATCGATGTGTGTATGTAGTATGTTTCCTATGGACTCCCAAACGGCTAGAGCGATTTTGATAAAATTTTCAGGCAATCCTCATATTAGCCCAGTGGGTAATCCTGTGAAGTTTAGTAGCACTTGGAAGTTTAAACGCGGACGAAGCCGCGGATACTGCTAGTGCACTATAAAACTGATAATTGTTTTAACTTGTATGCTATCAAATAGCAGACAGATATAGAAACTTACAAAGAAAACTCTAGATATTATACTTTCTATAAACTATAAAAATACCTAGCCACGTTCGGAAATGGATCCCGCGACCGTAATTTTAAACAATTAACCCACTATGCAACGACTCTGGTCAACATAAACGTGTATTATGTAGGTATTATGTGTTTTTGTTCAATTTGTGATTTCTAAAAAATAGAGCAGTCAATAGAGTCCTGATATGATGGAAGGTGTTTGTTATACTAGAGATTCAGTAAATATATTTGAGCTAATATACAAAAAGTTACTAAAATATATGCATGTAGTATGTACTTTTGTTTATATGTATAGCCATAATTACGTGTTGAATTGAGAATTATATAAACTGAATCTCAAACGTGTTTATCAAATGTTACAGCTTTAAATTCGCATAATCTTCCATATACACCACACTCTTCTTCACGCTAATCCAAATCAGATTTAACCATTACTTTAAAAATGTTCAGTATATCGGTATGCCGATAGAGTAATAGTCAAAATAACTACACTCTATATATTCAATAGGTACAATCGATTGAACTCTGCATATTGCAAACGCACATCATGATTGTCTAAAGATTGCAACGTAAATTGTAACATGAAATTCACTGCGTAATATTAACAAAATTATATATTCCCATGCACTTAAATTCCCGAAACTGACTTCACAATCTGCTAGTGAAAGGTTACAAATTCAATTTCACATGTCGAAACCCTACGAGCGAGACTTAATAACGACTTGACCTTTGCTTCGACAAACACTTAAACACCACATTGACTTTATATATAAGGACAAGATATATAATAATTGTTTAGTGATTTAGTTTAATTATCGCTCATAGCTTATAATAATTATCTCATTTTTACGTCTAAGTATCTGACTCATTCATATTTACATAGAAATGGTTTCAAATTGGTTATATAAAAAATACTAGCGACTCACCCTCGTTTCGCTCGGGTTCGTCCCTAGGTTGATTCCCCATACAAACTTTCATCCCCATATTCACCCACTTAAGAGATGATTTCCGGGATAAAAAGTATCCTATGTCCTTCCCAGGGTTTCAAACTATCTTCTTACCAAATTTCATCTAAATCGGTTTAGTAGATCCAGAGATTAACCCCTACAAACTCACAAACTTTACCTCTTTATAATATTCGTGCAGATTATAATTATAGTAAAGGTATTCAAAAGGTTAGTTAAAGAAATTACAATAATAAATGAGATAATTAAAAACAATTTTAATATGTGAAACTAACAAGTATAACACTACAAAATATTCAAGATGATATTTTGATATTTAGAGTACCTAATGAAAACGTTAATAACAAGAAATTATGATCTATTGAGAATTACTTAATACATATATCATGATAAGTAATATATTATGTACAGTGCAAAACAAATAGTAGAGTTTGGCGAAGTCCGGCGCTGACTTATCTTTGTTGATGACATTCCAGCCCGACTACCGATACGCGGAGCGGACTGACTGCGAAATGCTTTTAGCGTCTCAGCACAACATAATAAGCCCCACTGCATTGTAAAATAGAACTTAAGTTGTGGAAATAAGGTACAAAATGGATTTTAAACGAGGCGAAGCTGACTTCGAGGAAAAGAAACCTTATTCATCAAAAATTAAAGTCGTTTTCAAAAGTCACGTTGCATGCGGGCTTCGTTCGAACAATACGCAATTCACCTTCGAACGCGTCGGGTTGCGGTATTGCGGCTTCATTGTGTTAAAATAACGATGAAGTTGGATTGGAAACGGGCACAATGCGACCGATAAACTTTATTTTTATAATATATAAACGGTGATAGCATTCAGTTTGATACAATGCAATACCAGTAGAAGGGACAGCTTAAAAATAGTAAAGGATTTTTTCCACATATATTAGAAAACTCGAGTAAGCACAGACTTTACATAAATTTATAAATTATTCAATAAAGTTCCACATAATATTAGGAATATTTCATAACTTTTATCATTCCTATATTTTAGTATATGTATATTTTATTGTAACTCATATTTTTTAAATTTCTATTTAATTTATAGCCCACTCTTTCCTCGAGCGTCTTGTATAATTTTCCAATGAGACTTCATATATTCACTGTGTGTTTGTCGAGAGTCGAGAACCCGACGAGCCGAACGGTTGACGTCATGTAGTCATGTTAAACCTCTACCAGCCGAGCGACTAAGTTAGCAGTTACTCCGGCGAGGCTCTATACGTTGCTGGTTTTACCTGCGGCTGTATTAGTATTTTAGAGAGCAGGCAGCATTGTAAGTTATACATCGCCGACTGAATAATTTAAAAAGAGGTTTATAGTGAAGGCGTATCGCGGTCACATAACCGGTATTCGAGTATTCAGTCGCCATTCGCCCAGTCCGAGCTCTGGCCTGATGTTTTGAGAAAGCTGTGTTCGGCAATCGTTGACGTTAACAAAACAAGACTGCTTGCTTGGCCGTTCGTTACAGTCCAGTGTGATAAAGCGAATACTTTTAAGGCGTATCGACTTGAGAGTGATATAATGAACAATGAAAGTAAAAGGGTTTATGTGTTGTATTATAACGCGTCATTGGAGAATGTATTTACTGGAAAAATACAAGTAGTAAAAGTCGGTCTGACCTATAAGTTTAACACATGAGTATAACGCAATCCCTAAATTTAAACGTACTATGTCCTACATTAAACAGTAGAAAACAAGAAAAGGTATAATAAAGTAATGAAGAACATTTGCAACGAATCAAAATCTGAATCTGGCAATTTTGGCATATATACATACAAAGAGTATTTTCACAATGTGATAACAAGATAAATATTGTATTCAATCGAAAACACAGCACGTGCAAATAACCTGTTAAATAAGAAGTTATATCTATTTATGTTAGACTAATAACAATTTGCAAATGTATGAGAGATAATAAAATAACTTACATAATACATTACTGTCGACCTTGTTTTCTATTCATGAATGAACCCTGCCAGCCTTGAGATCAAATATCTAGGTCCTTACAGTCAAACAAACCTAAGTGGAGGTATTATACCGACCCCAGTCAATGACCCCATCAAGGACGTTTTGAGGGAAGCTCGTCAATTGCGCAAGTGATTTTATATTACCCTAAGTACGATACATTGGTTATATTTTAGAATAAGTACAAAGTATTTACTGAATCTGTAGTAAGAACTATTCCATTGATGCTATAGTTTTCACATTGTTGAGAAACGTTCAATTATCTATCAAATAATGTATATTTATTTATAGAAAGGCATAGTCATGGATAATACTCAATAGCGAAATCAGCTGTTTCTTTGCAAAACTCGCCGTCTCAGTTCCATTGTGTTTACATCAGTTGTATATAGTCTGGGCAGTTCACCCTAATTTGGATAAATTTGTAAGGCGAAGTAGAATTAACGGAGGCTGATGGTCCGGCACATAAGGAGTGACGCGTCGACACCCGGATCGGGTGGAAAGGTCCTGTTTTGCGTGCTCTCCGTCGGTGGGGGTAAGTTTTTCACGAGACCCTATATACCGCGACCACCCCTCACTCGTACATAAGGTGGGTGGAGGGTGGTTCGCGCCCGCAAAAGGGGCAAAATACGGTGTACTCTGGGCGCCCGCTCTATGTGGGTCAATGTCGGGAAAGCCCGCGTCTGCTAGTGACGAAGTATGCACAATGAATCTGATCAACACGCCTTTGGCGAAACTACGAATCCAACAAACTACAATTCTGATTACACTTTTTAAACTTTTTTTTCGATTTTTCTTCACTTGTGGAGTTTTTACTTTATAAATTCTTGATCCACACACAATATCAGGTGCTTTCAGAGTCTCAATGTTATAATTGATAGTAATATTGCACTATTTAGTTATAAAGACAAAACGTTTCGCATTCGTCTTTAACACAGGAAGATATTTCAATTCAACTTAATTCATGTTAGGACAATGTAACCAACTATGAACTAGAAAAATGACAAAAGTAGTTATACTTATTACTTACCAACAGCCGGTGACATGGATCGTGAGCCACTCGAGCCGGTCGGGCTCGGCGTGGGCCTCAAGTGCGGCGTTGAAGCGCGCCCTGCGCCGCCGCTGCCGCCCGAGTCATTGCTGTTCTGACCGGTCAGATCCTGAAAAAAAAAATATTATGTATAATATGAATTGTGTTGCTAGTAGTTATTCTTAGACTACAAAATATTTTAAGTATGTATGTAATGTATAAACTAAAAGCACGTATGGTTCATATAAATTGCTCTAGAGCCCTACCTCCGCCATTTGAGCACGAAATAAGTACCTACTCCATAAAAGTAAAAATGAAAATAAAATTCGTCTAAATTTGGACATTTCATATCAAAGACAAAGTCGACAAGCTGACGCAGGTGTGTGTTGATGTCAAAAAATACAATATTTTAAAGTGCCTTTAGTAAAAAAAAAATTCCAACTAGAGAAAACAAAAAAAGTAATCCACTTTCAGTTCCTAAAACTTGTATATGATTATAAATCTTTTCATATTTTTTGTCTATAGTGCGTACCATGTCTCGGGACAAGTTTGTCTAAGAATAAAATTTAATTTTTCATATAAAAAACTAGTGTATTTAAATACATTTTTAGTTTTCTATTGTTTAAAACACTTTAAATTTAATCATTTGGATAATTATAAGTAGGCACTATCCAAAAATAAACGCATAAAGGCATTATCCTAAAATAAATGCAAACATTGTCATTCAGATTTTGAGATTCAGATCATGAGTATGCACATAAGGTAAATAATAAGTCATTTATCAAAGTAGAATATTATTGAAGAATCCAAATTGGCCTCTTAGCTGATCAAAATTTATAGTGCGACTCTTTGAGATGAAAGTTGAGGTTGTCACAATAACTTATCCAATAAATAGTTTACAATCCTAAAGTTTAGTCCTTAGATTTTAGGGATTTTAGGGATAATATATTTCAACATAAATAACACAAAATATACTGGACACCGGAATATAAAGTCAAGAAATATACACCACCTATATAAGATAAAATACCTTGGCAAATTTAAAATGTAATACATCTGTAACATAAATTACGGTGATGATCGCACAAAGCGCACCACAATATTTTTCGCGAATAAATAATATTTAGCAACCAGATAAAAACCGGGGGGGATGACATTACCTATCCATCTTCATATTATGGAATTAAAAAAAAAAAAAAAAATAAAAATGTAAGTAAACATTATGTAAAATGTCGTTAGAGTGATAACAACAAAAGCTCAATAAACAATTGATCTAAATCCAAAGGTAGTAGTGGTTACACTTTTTATTCGTAAGAAAAAGTAAGATGATAAGTGTATTATTTGCTAGCGGCACTCACCGTTTCAAAGTAACCAATGGTCCGCCAATCGTAAATCAATCGTGGGTAGCTTTCAATCGCAACGCTACCGACGACGATACAAGCCACCGGAATATAAAGTTCACAGTCGGAAGCAAAGTGCAGTAACACAAAGTTGAAGCTTTTTATAGTTGAAACGGAATCGTAAAATAAAGCTGCGAGAACGGCGTACAGTGTACACACTGGTTGCGAGAGCGGCGGCGACCCCCCGCTGCCGAGGTTAGCTTCGCAGCGCGGCCGCGAGAGGCTCGCGCGCGGGGTGTGCGCGGGGCGTCTGTGCGGGGTTCACGGGGTTCGCGGGGGGTGTGCGCGGGGTTCGCGGGGGGCGCGATAACCGCTGATGTTTTTGCCGTGCTCCAGCTCGCTCGCTCGACGCAGCGGCGCGTTCTTCATTTAGTACAGAGTCCATTATCTGTCGTGCGTCCCGCTCGCACCCGTCGCCCGTCGCGCCTCGCCGCACCGGCCGCTGTTTTATTGCCAGCCGACGATTTTAACGTGCGCTCGCAACGTCCGGAGCACAAAAGTTTTTATGGAAATTTCATTCCGAATGCGCCTCGTTCGCTCGCTCGCTCGGGAACGTCAATATAAAAGCACGATAACGAACGGACGAGTCAATTAATTATTATTGTTGGAAGCTGTCGGAACGTGCTGGGCGGCTTTATCTAGATACAGTACTGGATGTGTTGTGCTCTCTGAAGCGAGCGTATTTTACATTGTATTACAGAATTGATTCGAGTAAAGTTAAACCGCTCAATGTGAGCCATTGCAAATTTAAATGTATCGGATTTTGAAGGTCTTTTTATTTAGCCTTCAAGATGCTTTTGCAAAGGAATATTGGGTACCTACTAAGAATATATCATTAGTCAAAATGTAAGAAACATATACGTTATTAATATTTCCACTACTACTATATAATAAATATAGAAACGAACTAATTAAAATCAGTGAATTAGAGCGAAAACTTAAGATATTTCTAAAAAATACATAGGGCATATTTAAAGTAAAATATACATATTTTCATTTATTTAAAAGATTTTATACGTTATATAAAATTAAATAAAATATAATTATGTTTTAAGTAATCTCTACATGTAAGAGCAATCTTAAATATATGCCACTATACGCGTATTTCTCACTACAAAGACCCTTATCTTTTCATATGTAACATTACATAAGATATTGAAATCGATAAAAACAAATTAAAAATTCACCTTACGCATTTAACTTACTTCCTCTACTTCGGTGTTTTTCAGTTTTTACTACTATAGTGAGATACATATTGAAAACCACTCGTCGGCTTTTATAAGAACTTCTATGTCAAAATATTTTTAATATTTTCATAATATCAAAATTTCTTCGATATGCATAAGTATATACAGTGAATATTAAAATAGATATGATTTAAAGCTTTCACTGCAGTCAAACATCTACGTGATATCATTATTCAGCCATAATTTCAAATCATTACTCAACATTGGTACAGATTACATTTTAAATTTAGTTGAACGAATGGATGTGGCGAGATATAAGTTATATGTATGTAAATAACTTTGCCATAGTCAGAGTCGACTTGTACGTTTATTTGATACATCTTCTTGTCAATTAACATTTTGCAGTGTGGAATTCTATTTTGTTGCATGTTTTAAGTTTTAAACGAGCCCTAATTATGCCTATATTACAATAGGCAGTTCGAGCTGTGTACTGTGACTCTATAATTAAGATATCATTTTCCACCGTTACTAAATAATTAAAATAATATCGTTTCTAAATACTATATGTACGTTTACGTTACGTTTTGCGTGATTGTTGCAAAAAAAGCATCATCCACACTTTTTTTTTTTTTGAATTTTGTTAATTTCATTTTGACTGACATCTGGCTGTACAATAACTACAACAAAATCTTGCAATATACATATTATATTATAAAGCTGATACTACTGAATAATAATGTTAATCAAGTTTCACAGAGATCCCTCAGTTATTATTTGATTCAATTGAATGTAGAGTTCATGATTTCAAGTTGGTGTGAACAAAATAGAATGGCATATTATATAAACACATTTACTGATAGTACCTAATAGTATTTATGGCGGCAAAACTTCTTAAGCGATGTTACACTGTAGTGACTCATTTAACGTTATCTATTTTGCAATATTTACAAATTTTACGTTTTTTAAGTGTACAACAAGTTAATTAAACGTATATAATATTTTTAGATAAGAGGGTTATATTTTTATAGAATGTTTTATTATAAATTTTTGGACTAATTCTACATCTAACGAGAAAATCTATACATATAACGTTCTAAACCGAATTTGTACATTAAATATTTTTTGGAAAATGTTACTGAAATAGATATTATTAATTATTATCCATACAGAGGTCGAATCTATAGTTTTTAGAATTTTTGTCTGTCTGTCTGTCTGTCTGTCTGTCTGTTACCGCATCACGGAAAAACTACTAGAGGGGTTTTGATGAAATTTGGTATGATGATAGTTGGTTATCCGGGTCAACATATAGAATACTTTTTACTGCAGGAATGCATGCTATCTCATCTCTAAGAAATCTATACTAAATATTAAAACGTAAGTAGGGACGAACCCGTGCGGAGCGAGGGTGAGTCGCTAGTTATTAACAAAATTACACACACATGACATAATAATGGAAATCCAAAATAGGACTATTTATAAATGAAGGCATAAATATGAAACCTTCAAAACAATATGTTATAAGTTTAACGTATTATGGTCACGTAGATAATAAAATTACATGTAGCACTGTCAGAGATTTTCTTTCTTACACGTTCAAACTAATGTGTTTTGCATGTAATACACGTTGCTCAGCAGAATGTATAAGGATGCAACAAGAGAACATTACGGTAGCTACGTTTAGAACAAAAGCTTTACACTCGGAACGTTTCGATGTCGAGTCGCGGTTACATATTATGTACATATGTATATAAAGATGCGATACAAAAGGGTGAGCAATGTCACCCGAGGATATGGAGAAATTAATCGCCGTAAAAGCGTTCCAAGATCATTCGAGAGTTCGTCGACCGGCGTGTGAAAATGTTGCCTCGTAAATAAATAATTCACAAGGCTAGTGTTCTCGGAGCACGTGGTGGCAGGCACGTGTAGTAGGTACATACGTAAACATTTACATTACATAACCGGCTCGTCATCGGCGACCGCGCCGTATCGAGAGCGAAATGCTGGCCGTATTGCGAATTGCCTCCTCTCAGGCGTGCGCCCTAAACGCAGGCCTCGGCCAATTATTGCGGACGTGCTACCTACCGACCTACGATCCTATTTTCACTTCTCCACGCTATCTACCACACCGGTTTCTACAAACACTGCTGTAGAATGACAGATATCGATTTTCACTCTCTATGTAACGTTTTTACGTAGTTTGTGTGCGCATTCCCTATGTCAACTCTAAAAAGATATTCAAATTATTTAGTATAAATAAAGCTGCAAAAACTATTACAGTTATCGAAAATTACTTTAAAAAAATTAATGACAACTTTATTGATAAAATAATATTGACAAATTGTGAGATGCAATTACTTTTATCCAAATTAATTTTATCTTTACCTATATTTCATAGCGAACATCTAGGCAATTTGTAATTGAAAATAGATTGAACTTAACAGTACATTTGTTTGTTCAAAATCGACTTTGAAGTGCGAAGATGAGTGAAGTTGAGTTTATTGAATCTCTTTATAGGCCACCTGTTACTCGGGTCGATAGAGAAACAGCTGATCGGAGCGAATTATTATTATAGCCAAATACCGGCCCTTGTTTATTTGTAATCGAGTGAAAGGGCTGGGGACCGACTTTCCCTAAGAACTCTTTCTGAAAACGAAAATCCATTCTTTTAAAACAACATGAACGTCATTCTAATGAAGAAAGAAGCTTTTCGTATCGTAGTTTTTTAAGCAAGCAAGAATTTTAATTTTATTTTCCACTTGAGGCTGGCAAACAAAAACGGCGAAAAACAACAGCAAATATTGAATCGGAAATCAAATAGTACATCGATTAATAACTACCTAAACGACGACGTGAGAGGAAAACTAAAAAAGACAAACTTTATATCATTAAAAGGCTGCGTGTTGTCATTTGACAGTTGAAAAAACAGGCACCGGACGATGATGAGTGGAGGCAAATAAGGCCAGCAAAATTACTGTGCGGCAACGGAGCGGTGCGGGCGGAGCTCGCCGTAATCATGGGTCTACGAGGTTTTTCTACAAATGAGACGTTGCTTGCCTTACTTCACAGAACTGTGTTATTTTCAAACCGTCAATATTTTCCAAGTTACATGTTTGTCCAGGTTGTCGTTTAAGTATAAGTTTAAAACTCTTCATACATTTTGTAGTTTTAACTCCAAAGTAAAGAGTTTTCATCTTGTGGAACTATAACGTTGAAACTTTCGAGTGTTTTACGAGTATTAACGTAAATTTACCAACTACGGTTACAATAAACCAAACTTATATTGTTCATTTTAAATTTGCTAACAGGCGAGTTATATTTCTTAAATTGAAATATGAAAGAATAAATTCAAAGAAAACAATTATTATTAGTAATATATAGAGCTAATGAGTTTTCAATGCAGATATTCATGCGCATTTTTTTATAATTTTAATCTATAAATAAAATGTTATCTTTTATAATTTCAATTATAACAGGCTTTAAATTGCAACAGGATTATAATATATTTTATAACTATTATATCACACTCTAGGTAAGGATTATACATTTTCAAAAGTTAGACAAAAAAGGTGTTAACATTTTTGTATAGCGTGGAAATAGAGAAACGAGTGGACGCTACATGAATTTAGACAGGTTTTCTTTCAAAATAAAACAGACATATAATATACCTATCTTTAAGCCTAAATATTTCAGATCAGATCCAGTTTAACATATGGTTATAATGATATTATACTGTTCTACCAACAACCTACTTCGCTTAGACCATTCATTATATATACGGTGTTAATTAAGAAAAAAACATGTTTAAAATATAATACCACTTGTTTTATTTACTTCAATTAATGTGAATTATAAGTAAAGAAAGTCATAAAATACAATTAGAACTCGTAAGTTGAAAACAAGCTTTGTCAAAAATAAAATAAATTTGTGACATTCCACTTCAACTGCGTCAAGTGAATAAAATATATAGAAGCAAAAAAAAAACGAGTGAACAATGCGACTGTCCAATTAAACAAAGCTTGCTCACGTCATCCAAAGGTGTTTCCCGAAGAACGTAACACACACACGCATGATCAGCTGACTGCTCCGATTTTAACTCACACTACTAAGCGACTGTTAGAGAACATAAATAATGACGGCCCACCTAAATAGCTATACGTAACATCGTATAATTTGTATAAACGGGCGGCCGACGGAAGAATGTGCGATACGTCAGTTTTCTCCGCCGCCGTAGGTTTTATGGCGCCCGAATAAAAGCGAACTGTTCGATTTGTTGAAGGCAGTTAGGACATTTCATGATTAGATGTCGCCGAGCGTGAGATCGCATTAAATAATCACTCTCATAAACACAATAAACACGCACACATCGATTGTAATGCTCGCTATGCCATTAAGAAAGAAAGCTTGCTCTGAAACGTTTTTACAAACGCCTCTTTGTAAATAATGCTAAAACTAAAATAAGAAGTTTATTTGTGAATTAAAGTTTGATATTGCCTCATTTTCTATTACATAAAACATTATTCTTTTATGTACAGTTTTCTATATTGAGACATTTTTGTTTTGTTTTCGTATTGCTTTACTTCAATCCAAAGTTTTAAAGACCTATTCGGTAACTATGCCATAATAGTATTCCAACAGTTACATAGTTATTATAAGATTTTCTTTTCTTCAATTTACTGACCTAATTTTGCTAACAAATATTGTTAAAAAAGGTGATAAAGAATTAAACCTTCTATACTGAATACTATACACACGTAGAGACTTTAATAGATTTTACAGAATATTTTCCGTAAAAAAGTACACAAAAATAAGTATATTCAAATATAAGGCACTATAGTGACTTATAGTGACTTACACTCGCTTCGCTTGGATGCGTCCCTAGGTACGTGCACATACCATTGCAGCTACAGTTTAATAGGAAGATCTTTTTAGGCGGAATAATTCTGTAATACATTGTTTTCATATAACTTTATTAGTTTATGAGGCGCACGCAAATAAAGCTCCCAGTCGGCATGATTTTTTCCGACATCTTCAACGATCATTATTATACTTCAGCGAATTTACACAAAAACTTAATGAATTATACAACTAAACCTTTCTCATGAATTACTCCATCTATTGGTGAAAATAGTATGAAAATCCGTTCCGTTGTTTTTGAGTTTTTCGCGTTCAGACAGACAGACGGACAGAAGCAGCAGGGGATTTTATTTTATAATATGTAGTGATATCATAAACGGCAAATCACTTCTCCTTGCACTTATACCGTTAGGACTATATAGTGTATAGATATATAAGAATAAATTTAATACTTCATTTACTGAAGATTCATAATTTCTCACTGAATAATTTACGGAAGAAGGATAGTGATTCATTATTTACTTTTCATTTCTTCTTGCCTAACGAGTTCATTCGAACTATTTAAGGTAAATCGTTTTAAAAATATATTCAAGTTAAGAATTCGTAATTATTTTACAATTTATTACGTAAGTGGTATGTGCTATACAGATAAATAAAATTGAAGTGGCTGTTTGTAATGTCAAAATAACAGCTTTATACTAAATGCATATGGAATTGTATTCGGTACACATATTATAAGAAAAACACTATTTTTAAATTTTTTGTCTGTATGTCTGTATGTTTGTTCCGGCTAATCTCCGAAACGGCTGGACCAATTTTAACGGGACTTTCACTGGCAGATAGCTGATATTATAAGGAGTAACTTAGGCTACTTTTATTTTAGAAAAAGAATAAGGGTTTCGCTCAAAAAAATTAAAACGTACCTAGGGACGCACCCGAGCGAAGCGAGGGTAAGTCGCTAGTGTAACATAATCTTTTATTATATAGTATACTTTCGGTAGAGCTTCTTGTTTGATTTAATTATGAAAAATATGTTGACATTTTTAATCAAGTTCTTGAAAACATAATGTTAAGTACTTATATACATATAGCATATTAAATTATAAATTTCCCTAATATTACACTAGAGTTGGATGATACACCGTTCCACAAATACGCCTATAACGTTAACGTTTCCGACGGCGAATGATATTAGAGATGCTCCAAAAGGCGTTTTATATTTATTTTGAAAACCATATACACACTATTTTTAGTATGTGAGCAAAACCAGTTAGTAAAATATGTAGTTATTATTTATAGAGTCTATGTTAATTTAACTTTTTGCATTAATTTAAATTTAAGTGAGCATATATCAGTGTTTTGTTTCGCATACGATATTCAGCTCAGCTCAAACTTTCCAGCAGTCACCGGTCATATGATAATAAAAACAAACATCTAGTCACACCGCCACAAAATAGAATCCACGAGTATTGAGCTAACGCACACAGACACGATAGCGGTCGGATGTCACGCACACTCCGGTTTGATCGCGTCCGTACACACACACACACGAACGCAAATCGGTAATAGATAAGAATCGTCCCATTTTACAATAAGGAGTCATTCGACCGCGATACTTACTGTGTTCGCAGGCAGCCTTATGATGACGGCCGTCTTGAATCCTTCTTGGAACAACACCGATACACAGATTAGAGTTAGCTGCACACATGCACTCTACACACACACGCACACACACTGAAAAAGACAAGGCCTGACAATATAAAGTCGGGGAGATAAGTTCAAAGCGACGAGTGGGCTCTTAATTTGAGCACGAAATAGAGAAAGTATAGTAGGGGTGTAGGGGAGTGCGAGCGACAGGCGACAGTCGTGTAGTCGTGTGGATATAGCGAGGGCACACTCGATAGCGCTAACGGTGCGCGCGTTTCAGTTGGCGCACAGCGACTGGCGCAGGCGAGGCGCGCGGTGCGGCGAAGCGGGCGGGCGAGCGATTTCACCGGGCTGATATTACGACGGCGGCACGTCGCTCGACTCCGGCCCATATGTATAGCTATGACGGCGAGTCGAGCGGGGGGTCGCGCTATGCCAGCGCTGCACGCACCCAATCGACTCGACTCGACCAGTTATTTGTTTGCGCACACACTCACCTTCTGTACCCACGTACATGGCAAATCAGCTTAGTTCTGCTATGGCTTTGGTTTATATGTATTCGATTCATTTAATTATATGGCAATGAGAAATATTCAACGTTTATTGGAAATGCCTTTGTATTTTGTTATTCCCCGTCTACGATTCTTTGTAAACAATATTATGGGAAATAAAAGTATTACAATTCGACTTATAAATAAACAGTTTAATCTATAAATAATGCAAGACAACCAAAGTTATAGTAGAGTTCCATTAAACAAAATGTCTGCACTATCCGTATCCGGGATAACAAACAATAGATCACAATTATAAGCCACTAACGCCTAGTAACAAATTAATTAGGCAATATTGATCGGATTGTATGCGGTTGTCATATAAATACATACATTGATATAATGTTATGCATCTCATTACAGTTGCGGTGCTCAATATTGGCCTATTGGGAATGCGGGTCACTTGTATTTGCGCACTGGCGATTATGTAGACATTATAAAAGAGTATTAAGAATGACTACTGTTACATAAAAAACAGCAATTGTAAAATTAAAGTCCACGGTTCCAAGGCAAAGGTAATCTAAAGAAATAAAAAATCTAAATAACGCGGGGAACTAGGCGCCACTGAGGCGCCTCTGGGAGTTGGAACAAAAGCCGCCTAACGGTCTGCGCGTATTAGCAATAGTAATTAAAAGTAGTTTATCTAATAATTAATACACTAAGAACTATGATCTCAAATAATTATCTACTACTATATAGTCTCACAATAAAAAATAATTTACCATAGATACAATACTTTGAAACTTTCTATGTATGTGATAAAATTATTTGGTTTCTCAGCCAAGTTCTTTTTTATGTAGTTCAATGAAAATAACTATATCAAATTTTGCTTATGTCAAACTTAAAATGAAACAAAATATGCAGAAGTATCGACTCGGCTGGAACAGTGGATTAAACGTAATTTTCGGTACAGAAACCTGTTCTAAGAGCCGAGTGGCAGGCAGTGGGGTGCGAGAGCGGTCGCTCCACAAAATAAAAGAAATATGTTTTAGTAGGTTAGCGAGCTTGTTTACGGGCGGATTCCTCGGCTCTGATTATACTGCTATTAGTTGCATAACACTTATCCATAATTGTGACATAAAAGCTAATGTACTTTAAAAAGTTTGCCTTTAATATAAATAATAATATTAACTTACTATTCCTTAAGAGAGTACTTGACTTTTCAATTTAACAGAAAGTCATCGTTAAGAAATGTATTTTACAGTAAGAACATTTAAAAACTTGGTTGAAACAAGACTTAAATATGTGAAACGCGTCGGTAACGCCATCTGTCGAGCGCCAGGCGAGGCTCGGGCCGGATGCGCGACCAGTTTTGTAGTGACACCGAACACCTGCAAGCGCTCGCCTACCAAGCCACTATCAACTTATAACACAGCTTACAAAATTACAATTTTATAAAAGTTAAAATTAAACAAAAACTTGGCATACATTTAATTCTAATTTTAACTAAATAAAAGTAGAGTCAGTTTTGTCTCTATTTTTATGTTCTAGTAAACTATCAATCACTGTAATATGAAAGTAAATAAATGAAAATCATTATTAATATCTTTTTAGTACCTTAAGCATACCTTAATATTCATTAAAATTTTACGCGGGATTGTGTTCAATTTGAATATCTTTATATTCATCGGACAGTAAAACAATAAAGTAACGTTATGTAAGAAAGCGCAAGACGCGTCAATGGCATCTCGACCCTGCCTCCGTTCTCGTCACTGACCCACATTACACATACACAATCACAGTTCCGGTGTAATAATTTCATTTGCAATGCTTCCTTTGTCATTTAAATGATTAAAGTTCAAATGTCATGTTAAACTATTGTTGCGTGATGTGCTTAATTTGGCATCACATCTTGTAGGGAGGCCTAATGATAATAAGTAGCGTCTATTAAACAGTATTAAATTTAATTATGCATTAGCAAATGTTAATATTATTAATTCAGCTGAGAATAAAAATCATTCAAAATTATTGTGATCGTTTTTAGTATGTATATTGTACATAGTATGTTTATGTAAAGCACTCTACTTTTATTCAAAACAATCATCGTCATAATTATACACTTAAACATTCCTCATGAATCACTTTATCCATTGGTGAAAACCGTATTAAAATTAGTTCGGTAGTTTTTGAGTTTATCGTGTTCAGACAGACAAACTCGAGGGGACTTTGTTTTTTATAATATGTAGTGACAGTGATAACTAATGTAAAAACGCTATTGTGGCATATTATGGTACGTGACACATACTTAGGGTAAATATTTATACTAATCATGTTGACCTCAGTTCAGTTAAGACAAAACATAACGTTAAAAATAATAAAATTTACTATGTTTTGAAGTCGTTATGTCCACTTCGTCTATACTTAAGATAAGTAATTAAAAAATATGTGATTTTAATTAACAAAAACTTAATTTTTACAAGGTAACATTATATATTAGACGACACGTTTGGCTCAATTTGTACTTTGTAGTGACTTATACTTGCTGTGCCAGCGGTTGCGGGTTCAAGTCCCGCTGGGGGCATTCATTTGTGTGATGACCACGAATGTTTGTACTCCAGTCGTGGGTGTTTATATTTATAATATGTATGTATTTAAAGTTATTATATTTATAGTGTATCAAGTATCAACTATCTGGTATCCATAAAACAAGCCTCGTAGCTTACTAATGGAGCTAGATGGTGTTGTGTGTTATTGTCCCAACATATTTATTTATATAGTAACCTAATTTAAAGAAAAGATTACAAAACCTAGGCTATTACAATATAAGACGCTATTTAAATTTCACGTGAACCAGAAACATACATGTATATAATGCGGGATAAATGTAAGATTTTTATTAGATGAACTCCAATGAATTACAAAAAAATTCAACGGTTTGAATTAATCAAAAGTACGTAGCGAAAGATCGACATTTCGAATGAAATATAAACGTGGCTTATAAATTACTAATAAAAGCTAAATATCTGTGGCATTGACAAGGTTGCCCAAGATAAGAATAAAAATAGCCACATCATGTAGAAACTCTTAAACACGTGACTATTATTTATAGTAGCGCCAAGTGGCAAACACTGAATGAACTTTTCTTTTCGTGAGAAATGGCCGTGTGTGCGTGTCCCGGTGTCAATGTAGGCCACTGTCAAGGTCGAATGTTTAATATAAAGTCTGGCGTCGGGACATTAAAATGGTCGGCCCCTCCCAAAGACCCCCTTATCCCCAACTCGGGTGGCGGTCGCAATCGTTGCAACTCGTTATTTATTATCTAAAGGCCCCCTCTCTCAAGATGCTACCAGTCTTCCCAACCTACAGACCTAAGTAATAAAAAAAACAATTACAAAAGCCGCGCTTATCAAAGCGCCATTGTGCTGGGGGCCAGAACAGCTGATGCAATAAAATAAACACATCCCTGACCTATTCTTTATGTGACGAAACTAGTGCCAGATGATTACTGACATTCTGAGGTAGATAAATGTAAATTGTGGGCGTGGCTGTTATCAGAAAACAGTAAAAGGCCGAGTTGAATGCCATTATCGGTACAGTACTTGATTGTGTGGGACGTAATTCGACGAACTAAGTACCTATTATTATAGTAAGATTATCTTGTGGTTGCTCCATCGAGAGAAAAATCTTTTACGCTGTGCAAAGTAAAATTATAATATGTAAAGGAGCTAGACAAATTCGCTATGTAGACCGACGCGACGCAGAGCATGCTCCCGAGAAACTTGGAACTCTCACTTTCAAACAAGAAAGGCTTGGTGGCTGTGCTTCCAAGTTCACTATAAATACAAACAACTAATACAAAACAGCTTTGAGTGTGACGTGACATTCACTGTCGGGTTTCATTTAGATCGTAATTAATACGGTATTTTTACATTACTGTGTAAGGTTTTCTTCAATGTGATGTATGAAATATTCTAACTAAACTCAAAGGCTTGTTTCCTTACTATCATAATTACGTATTTACATCTTGAGAGAAAGCCTTTCCGTAAAAATTGCATGGAAATGCACTTACTTCTACTTGCTTGATGTGTTCGGAAAAGTCGAACACAACTCATCTAAAGTTGAAGTAAAGCAGACTTAATTGAAGTTGATTGAGTGCGCATGGCACATTCAGCATATATAAAGCATGACGAAGTGTACGCTAATACGCAATCGATAATAAATAATAATTATATGATATGCAAGGGATTTCCCGTTGGTCGTTTGCCAAAAGTAAAATAGCTTTCAAAGATCAAGTTAATAGTTACAAAAATATGTGTGTCACTGCTGATATATGTACTCAGCTATCTTTATTTACAAATAACTGGCCCCTATCGCACGCACTTTCTGACATATTGAGCTCAAAATTACAATTAATATTTTTTTTGAAACATTACAAATTAAATATAAAATCATTACTCAACTAAGCTAGGTTTTCTACCATTACTACAGAAAAAAATAATGTCACTATATAATATATAGTTGGCTAAACTTAGGCATAAGTATGTCAAAGTTTTTAAAACAAGTATTTTGAATTCATTACAATTATTGAGAAAATTAAAGTTTAGGTAAAGTAACAATATTAGGCGTCTTAATATACCTAAGCTATTATAAGTATGTTAACTAATATATTTTTTTATTTTTTTTTTTAATTCTGCAGTCCAATCAACAAATGCCTTACCTTTTATGAAGACTGGTTTTATTAAATTTATTACGACAATGCAATTTATTTGTATGGTGATCAGCTCTTGATGGTATTGAGGGAGAAATGATCATTTGCATTATTAGGGATAGGTCTCGTTGCTATACACCTGTCACGACACAGCATAAAAAGAGCCCGCATCAAAGAATGCGCACGTTTGTTCAGCATGAAGTGCGCCTAGGTATGTATGCGTTAGCCGTCACGAACCGAGCCGTGCCCGTTCGTTGCGATCAAATGACATCATCCTTCTACGAGAAGTCACTTGTTGAATACGGACTTCCTCCCTTATCTATTCTAAAGTGTATAAGTGCAAATTTTCCACATCCCTTAACTATAAAAGGATCTAATAATTATTATAATGAAAAATACAAAAAAAAAATATGAGGCTTCAAGACAAAATAGAGGGTAAAGCACTTTTTTACACGATTGATTCAATTTTATTACAGAAATTTTATTATTGATTAATTATAATTATGAAAACATTGCAATGTAAGCAACAATTATCCAAACTGGTAAAATGTTCAAATATGTGTGGATAACCCATTAAACTAGCTGCTGGGAACGTTGACAAACCTCTAATTAGAGAAACTACATTGTTTAGAATGAACGTTCGTTACGTTGTTGTGTCATGACATATATTAGATAATACAAAGTTAGGGACCAGGTTAGTGTCGGTTGGGAATTGCGGACCGCTCGCTTAACGTCACAAACAGGCTTGTGATTGATGGTTGCGGTGACACTCATTGCGTCAGTGGAGGTCGCGGGGTCAATGCCGGCGCTATCATAATAACCACCACTCTACAAAATAATTGCCCTATCAAAAGCATAATTTATAATGCCAATTTGTATTTCTAAACCTATTATTGCGCAAAGAGCTAAATGTATAATGATATGTAAAATATAAATGTAAGATAGGTATGTTAATTATCACAGAATGCAAGTTATTTTAAATTAATACTCATAATTTTGTTCTCAATTTATTGAGGCAGAAATAAGATCTTAAATTCAAGCTACACAATATATAAATGATATATATAATTGAATGCTTAATACTAAAATCTTAGTTTTTTGAAAAAAAAAAACACAAACACATAATTATCTTAAAGGGAAATTAATGTTTATGCAATACAATAATTATATATTCTATTAGAAAACGGTACTAAAATCGATACATACTATTATAAGTTTATGAAAATTCATGATCAAGTAAGGTGAGACGGTCTCAGGTTACGACCACCCGGAACGGTGACTATTCGGCCCCAATTCGAATACGTGGGGACGCTATAAAACGGCCCCTTTTACGACAACGGCAACAGTACACATTCACATTAGAGTAGGCATTCTAAAACAATAACGATACGGCGAGGGTTCGCGATAGGATCCTCTTTGATGTCATAAACGTCCCTCGCTGGCACAATACACCGTCACTAAAACATATTTTGCTTCACCTGTTCGCACTTCAATGTTAATAACTGCCATAAAAATTATATTTCATTTATTATTCACGTGTTATTATTTAAAAAAAAACCTTATATAGAATATTATACATAATTAAAGGTCAAGAGTTTAGTTTATGAGGGATAATGTTTCGAAAGTAAAATAATGATTAAACATAAATATTTTCTTATAAGTTAATAGCTAGTAAAGCTCATAAACTTAAAAATACGATCAGAACACATTCAAAGCGAGCACTCGTGCAATAACGTCACGCTTCGTCGTAATACGTATAATATAATTTTTAATAATAATAATCATTCTATGAATATGCTGATAAAGCCTTACTTCTCGTATTCATTATAACCCCTCTTTGCGAACAACGTATAAAGTTCAGCGTAAGCTTGTAGTAATCTGTAAGTTAGCTTAGGTTGATGGATAAACGTTAGTGTATATATGAACAAAATATGGTAATGCAGGCATTATTTAAGCGTGTGTTCGTGCAGTTAGCTAACAAAGTAACCACAGAGGCGACAGAGCACGCTTGCTCCACACGGGGCACGGCGGCTCGCCGACCACGTACTTTAGCGGTTCATTGCGGCTCTCTGAATATTTCGTTCTACATAACTTGTAATAGCCCTGGAACTCGTTAGTCGGGGAAACGCAGCACGTTTTGTTATAACATTGTATGACAGTACTTCGTGATAATACCTAATCAGACTCTACATTTTGCATTTGAAGGAAATGTAAATTAAATACCAATAACTACAATTTACACAATTGAAGGTAAAATTATAAAAACAATTATGAAATTATATGGACGTACAGTGCTATATGTAAATCAAGATACCCGTTGGTTGCGTGAATATATGTGGCTATTAAGAAACGATTGGTATGGTTGCGAGACGGGTCCAGTTTACAACCTCGTTACCGGAGATCCAAGGTTTTTACAACGCGAATAAACCGCCCACTTTGCTCGACCTACGCACCCTGTAATTGGGGTAAATCTTTTTATTAAGAAGTCGTAACATCGTATATAAACATTTATACGGTTATACCAGTTCGAAACGCAATTCGAAAAGTACAAAATTTAATCTTTAATTGAAACAAACAATAATTATCTATCTGAATAATTATTGGATGCATTAATCATTCGAAATGTTTCATAAATACAATACTTTGTAATTAATGCATTAGTGCTTTTTGTCGTATTTTCGGAGCAAAACAACACGAGAATGCTTTATCTGTTTTTGGAGCAGTATCAATTATTAAAATGCAAGTATAACGAGTGCCGACCACATTTTGTTCGCATTCGGCCTCGCGGCGCATTATCGAAATCGGACCGCAATAATTACATTCGAGCCGAATGCGGCCGGCCACTCCATCCATCTGTCCAAACGACTGACCAAATAAAATATACGCCCACGATAAACTTTTATCATCGAGGGATTCATTATTCGTCTCTTTAAAATATCCTCTTTTAAAAGCATGTTTATTTTAACAAAAGAACTTCGATTTATTGAACATTTTCAGTACCTACATATATTTTATTTAGAAATTAAAATATAAAATATAGATATTTGTTACACACGAAGGTAAAAAACAAAGAACAATTGCCATTATGAGAATTCCTACGTTGTGAGTATGGTTAAATCAGAATTGTGCAACATGCTCCTTTATAAAATTAAATGCTGGAAACGAACATTCTTAGCAATTTTACATCGTAGAACTACGTTATATTAAAATTTTAAATAGTAAGAAATATGAAATTCTCTTTTAAGTATATTTTAATTTTACTGATGAATGTTTAGATCAATTAAATATTTATTCGAATTTACACTTCAGTAAAGTTTGTTCATAGATAATTACTAAGCGTAATAAATGAAAAAGTCACTTCTTATCAAATTTTATGTTCTTAAAATTATATTCAAATTAGAAAAAAATATATATACATATATTTAAATTATTTTCAGCTAAAGCAATAAAAGCTTTAGCATGCATTATAAAATTATTAGATACTGAATGGAACATGAATAAATAACATTTTTGCAAATTAAGTTTAATTAGTTTTTTTCTTCAACATACTTCTAAATTTTAATTTTTCAATAAAAGATTTCATAGTCAAAATATTGTTGCAATGGAATTCCATTTTTCACAGTAACATATTACGCGACACAAACTACTACGTTACAGTTTCAGTCGCTGAAATCTTGTGTAGCGGTGTCACAGAATGTTTGATTTGGATCGGTAAACAATGTAAACACATTCGACTTTCCGATAAAATTTCATCCAAATTTTGTTGGATAAAAATGTTATTTTGCTTTATTTTCGCACAGACGCGGGCGGTCGCCTGTCGGCTGATTACGTACTCTGCCGTCATTCATTTGCGTCTACACCGCCCTAATCAATCTCGTTTATTATGAACGTGCACAGCGAGCGGCCCTGTCTCTCGCACTTTAACATTGGTACATATTGCTACGTGAAATGCTTTTAGTGTTATTGTAACCTAAGTATTCACCATTACACGAGTAACGTTTAAATGAACAATGGTGGAAATAAAAAAATGGCAACAATAAACCATTATAAATACATGTGCCTGTGTCATAAGTGAATAGTGATTATTTTAAAAATAATATATACATAATACATATATTCCTCTGTGATAATTATAGTATTAATTCTTTCACCATTCAAAAAATGTCTCCTTGCCAGAGTATAGAGTACTCTAAGCCTAAACCTATTATGTGGGACGGGGTGCAGTCGTGGCATTAATGAATAGCATTGTAAAAAAGACATTCTTATAAAGCATCCCCTCGCTCTCTAGGATGCATAATATTTCTTTTATGCTGTCATTCACCGCCCGACGTAGAGTTGCATAAATAAATAATTCGAATCAGACCCTTTTCGACCTCAACTCGTTACTTGCATTGAATGACTTGCTTATAGCTACAAAAACATTTTCGAAGAGAAATCGACTTTCGTATTTACAGCTAAGTAATTTAAATGAATATTGACTACATATATTTTTTTCTGATTTAAATGTTATACATATCATTCAGTAAGACTTTAAACCATAATTAAATTAGTTGACTGACGAATTTCTTAAATTATACTGATAGAAATATAAAAGAGATAGAGAAGCATAAAAAGTGAATAAAATACTTCGGCAGAATTTCGCTCAAAACAGTAACGCGAGGGTCGACGACTTGGCAGTGGGCCGCGCTCAGTCGCTACAGTAGAAAGGAGCGATCCCCTCGATTTCGGCAACGTTCGGTACATTCATTACAAAAAGCGACACATCGCCCGGGCCCCGGTTTAATAATTCCACTCATTTGGTTTCCCCCGAACGAACGAGTCGCAAGACAACGCTCTCGACTAACTGTATCAATCAACATCAAACAAATTCGTTTAAACTCTCAGAATACAAAGGTAGGGTTGTACTTTAATACCATATTTTTATCTAATGTATTATATCTTATAGCTAGGTCGTAACGTATAAAAATATAAGCCACTTGAGAAAGGGCTCAACATGACTGATAGGGGATCCTAAAACAACAAAACTCGGATCTATGCTATTCTGTCGACCCGCATCCAACCAACTGCGGCCTACAGAATATTTAAACATAAAGACCGCTCGAGGATAAAAGATTTGAAAACATATTTTCATTAGACCAGTTACGACTAGTCATGTAGCAGCCCTACTCCCTAGGGTTGCTGTCACCGACAATCCCTTTTTATCGTTCAATTCGCAATACAGTGTTCTATAGTCTATTTTTTCTTACGTGTCTTAAATAGTAAACAAATATGGCGTACAGGTGACCAGAGATAATTCATAGAGATGTGCATGACGAATGAATGACTGAACTTAATGGTTTTTAATTTTTATGCAGTGAACGTAAAGTATTGGGTAGAAATAATACGACAAGTTATTTTAATAATTTTATTAGTCTGATTTCGATGATAAATTACTCGACTCTTCTGATATATGTATTATAAAATTAGGGGTCGGTGTATCTGTTGCAGCATCTATTAAGCCGTCAAGCTGCAACATTTTGTCTTCTTCTTTTTTCACATGTTCAATACAATTTATCCAAGACGCCGTACCAATTTTTCTTAATCCTTCTCTGACTAGCTCCTTGACTTCAGCCATTTTAAAACTTTTATTATTTTTTCCTACATGTGATTTTAATTGTGCCCATATTAATTCTATTGGATTTAATTCACAATGATACGGCGGAAGGCGCAGAACAATTATATTTTTATGAGCGGCCATTTCATCAATAACTTTTTTATTATAATTGTCTTTATTAAATTTTAATAAAAGTTGTCAAAATGTCACTTGTCTATTTTAAAATCAATGACGTGAAAGTTTTTTTAAGATTTTTTTGACCTTAATATAAACTCATTTTTAAAACTTTAACCTAAAAAAGCAAAAAGCGGTCGGAAGACCCTCACTCCGTTTTAATAAACTGTGCAATAAGATACGAAATAATAACAATTACAATAACAAATAAATAATAAGTATAAATTCATTAAAAGCAATTAAAAATCTTCTATATTCTACAGAAGACATTACTATTTTTAAGCCTAATAACAATTTGAACAAAATATCGTACTTTGTAATTTAAAGATATTATTTTTAATAAGTTCAGTTTTCACTCTCGATAATTCATTCTAAATGTACATCTCTATAATTCAAAGACAAAGTAGCGTATCGAAACGTCAAAATGTTGTGTTCATATTTTTTCTGTGGAAGTTGGTTCTGTCAATATTTCAATTTTAGCAAAAATAATGTGTTTAAATCAATAATTAACAGCTTTTATTAGTGTAATTCGTAGCGTGTGTGTTTCTGAAATAGTTATAAACGATAAAACGAAATCTAAAATGTATGATTGTCCGAAAACAAGAGATTTTCGTTCATGGTAGTGTTTGTTTACCAATTAGGACACGTAAGAAAAAATGGACTATACTATCAACAGAGCCTGCGGCTACGAGTCTTCTAAATGAAAACGCGTGCTTTGATCTACGTTTAATGAAATAGCAGGACGTTGAATACATGCAAATCCCAAATATAAATGGAGTAGGTACGGGAGGAGTTGTTCACGTTGAATTCAATTGCAAAATATGTTCAAGTATAAATAATGCTTCGATTTCCTGCGCGCATTGCATAGGAAATTGCTTTCATTTTTAAGCGTGGAAACAATGTGGACTATAAATAAAATTATTCACGCCTACACAAATAAGAGTAGGTTTTGCTTTTGCAGCGCGTCGGCTGGCTGGCGGCACAATTTAGCAAACAAGCTTATTGTCAAGTGTCGCGCGGACGGTTCGCTAACTACGAGCGTAGAGTATGAAGTGTACTGTAGTGTCGGTTCATAAACAGACACGCGAGGTTCACTTATTTTGCACTGACACGACATTTATGATTATAATTAATGTTGTTTTTACTGACGCCATTTTGGATGCATTGAGGTGGCGAATGAGACGTAGCTGAATACATCATTTGGCTACGGTGTTTACGATTGTGTAGAATCGTTTGTACGAATGCGGTAATTTTTACAACAAAAACCTTGATCATATGATGCATGAAATTTAATTGTTGGAATAAATATTAATTTTATGCCATAAACTTTTGCTGTTACAATAATTAATTAATTATTAATGTTATTAGGGCCACTTACTGAGTCTTGATCATGAGCATTTGGTGTGGACGGCTGTGGTGGCCTGGGTGGAGGTGGGTATCCCTGTGGACAATAAAACTTTTATGATTATTATTTATACTATTATAATAAATATCGTGCCATATTTATACATAGTCTGTGTTCTACATCAATTTGTCTTCAGGTAATTTTATTAATTCAAACAGGAAGTATAACATTCCGCATCTGTGTTAGCTTTACCGGCAATCATGAAATTCGCCTGACCAAGTATTAAGCTATTAATTGAGGGCGACGCCGGCGCCGTCTGGTTCTACTGTACAATATTATCGCCTTTACGTCGAATTAAGCCTAACTCCTTTTGAGTTTATCTTTCTGTTTAAACATGCACGAGAATTTTATGCTTCGTTGACTAACTTACTAACTTTAAAGAAAAATAAAATATATTAAGGCTTTTCTTCTCTTGTGAGATAGATAAAGAGAATAAAATGACTATGTTTCATCCTTAATAATAATTAAATTTAGCAAATATGTGTGCAGAACTAAGTCCTATATGCTTTCAAAATATTTAAGGCATAGAAACAATTTCTCATAATGTCAGCGTCGTTTTAGTGTTTATTCGTTATTCTCAGAAAATCTTTACAGTATTAACGTAGATGCACATAATTATAAACGGCCGTCGAGCGTCGAGAAGTCCCGCTGCAAACTAAGTTTCATGTAACTCGTCCCGCTGAAACTCGGCGAGCAAAGACGCTTAAACGTTTAACACAAAGGATATCTTTTTCATTCCGCTCTAGCGAAATAAAAGGAACGATATAAAGTTGTTAACTTATTCAAATAAGGATGGATTCCTATTAAGTCTGCATCTGTTAATATCACTATTTAGCAGCTATAGTTTAGAAATAATATAGATGACGTGATAATTATTTACTCTCAGACTTTAATCTTTGTGGTTTATGACAGTGAACTATAAAGAATAAATTATAATTCTCCGATAATAGGCAAATTGAAATAAGGTAATATACGTTAAGTTTGGGATGTATGTACTTATTGGTCACTCATACAAAGAAATAAAAATATATATATTGCACAAAAAAAATCATATGCTTTCTAAACTAATTATATATTAGTACTTCCAATAAATACACTTTCAATCAGTATAAAAGTGACCTGAAAACCAGTTATCGTTGTTCAACAAAAATATATTTTATTAAACTAGAATTCATGTATATGAAAATTACAAAACCAACAATTAGAAAAACTAAATTATGCCCCACACGCTGAAAGCCGTGTATGATAAACAAACTTTCAAACGCGGCGCACGTAGTGAGAGGCAAAACAAGCCCGCAATTACAGAGTTGAATGCGCAAAATACACTAATTCTACTCTGTAGAGTCAGGCTGGGATCTATGTGCTTAGCGAGTAAAAATGCAATTCAAAATTGTATGATTGGTCCCTTTGTTCGCTGAATTCGAAACATTGTCGGCAAACGTTTGTTTGGTTTTCGTTTGTACACTGAATTCGTTTGACGACAACAATAATTATTCGGATTCGGCCTTTTATTTGTTTTGGTTGAGTTATTCATCAATATCGACGAGTCGTTTGTTGATAAAAAAATAATTATACATTATCTAATTTAACTAATACCAATATAAAAGTCTAAAGCAAAATATGACCGCCAATTATTAGGCGATGTAGAGCAGACATGTCAGTTGCAAACAGACTTTATTTTTATACTTGGTATTATTTGCGGGAACAGCAAAGGGAGCGAGCGTCATAATTTATCCAGCAATTCCCGACAGCGTCGCCGGTGCCACTCCGTAAGAGAATGTACGCTACAGTCAGCGTTTCATAGGTTTCCAGCCGAGAAAATCGCCGCGCAAAGTTCCGGGAATCTAGAGCATTTTGCAGTTTGTTATGAGCGTACCTACCGGCGCACCCCAGCGATAACTCACTCTTTATGTATAAAGAAAATCGTAGACACGACAGAAAATTACTTCTTATTTGTACTTGGAAATATAAACAGTATGACTGTTTAAGTAAAGATAATTATGCAAATCAAAATAATTTATTTAATACAATACTCTACAGTCAGTCCGCTGCATTATTTAAAAAATATGTAAGGTATAATTTATAATTATTAAAATATTAGTCTTCACTGAAAACAATGGACGACGATACATCTATTAAATTACTTTTGATAAGAAATATTATGCAATTATTCAAATACTCTTTGACAAATATATCTCGTTGACTATAAAATATAGAGAGTTTTTACTGGCAAAGTGAGCCAGGCTAGAGGCAGAGCTGTCGCGCACAAGCGGCGCGCCCACTGCGGGGGAATATTAAACGGACCCCGGCAGAAGGAACATTATATCTAGTCAGTGTTTCAGGTCAATATATTGACATGCACACGAAATTATACTGGTTAAATCAAAATAATATCGAGTCTTACACATTAAGATGATAACCGTACATAGAAATAAACAGAAATGCTTTCGTGAGAGCATTAATGTAATGTGAAGTATCCAAAACATTTTTCCATAAAACAGCGATGTAATTAATATTGTTTCAGTAGTGAAGTCCAGTAAAATATAATTAGTGATTCCTCATTACCGCGCGGCATGGCCCCTCTGGACGTTCGTGCGTCTGCCGGCTTATGGTTATTAATAACGCGCCGGCCCGCCCCGCGGCCCCCGGCCCCCACGATCGCCCGCACTGCTGCCGCACGTCTGACATTTTAATTCCGGAGCCGGCTGTACGTCCACCACGTGCCTCTACTATCGACATGCAATTTTATCGAGTCTATTTTCATTTAATATAAAACTCCGGCGATAACCGCCTCACCTGACATTCTTATAATGAATAACTGAGATAGAAATCTCATTAATTTTGGCCCTTGTATTTGAAATGAAAAATGTTGTACCAAATTACTGTTTCATATAAAAAGAAGTATATAGAGAGCATAAAATGGTTGGCAAAGCAAGCCATTTGGGAACTATAAAAACGTTAAGTAAAATAACATCGATCGGAGTTGGCGAACATCACTAGCTACAAATGCTACAATGGCGGTCGGGCGAGCGCAGGTCGAGCGCAACATGGCTGCCTAGTAGGCGGTTCGAGCGACAGAGAAGAGAGAGGCAGCGCTAGTGTCGCGTTCCTGCTCACACTCGCACGCAACGCTCGCATCGATCTCCACTCGCCGAGCTCGCCCCCAGCACCAGAAAGGCGGAACTAACAAAATTACAAAGCGCTTTCGAGCCGCTAATCATAAAATAAGATACGACGTTTCATTTCGACCGTACGACTCTCAAGCGATCACGATGCTGGAATGGCCCTTGACTCTCAAAATTCTGTTCTGACATCGTAGAGTATTAACCTCGCATTGCTATAATTTCATGTAGTCATGCATGATTTTTAGATCGACACCACGTTCTATAACAATGATGCTGATAGAATTCTATTCTAGGAGACTTAGTTCATTGTTCCGTAGAACACAGCCAAACGACGAAATGCTTCCGTACATAATAATTACATCAGTGGCTTCAGCATCGTCGAGCTTGAGCTTAAGAGGGGAATTTTTAATTACGTTTGTTACTTTGATTGGTAACGAGAATTGCTCTGGTGTAAAGTATAACAAATGCAACTGGATAGAGCTATAATCTCGAGATTGTTTTTAAAGACATTGGTTAGTTTTACGTTAACATAAATTTCATCAGAGACTGGCAACTTAATTCAGGTCCGTGGAATTGACGGGAGCACCCCTAAGCGAGTGTTCTGCTTCGCCAAGTCCGTGATAGCTGAGTGACGTTTAATTTTTGCACCCTGTGAAAAGCCTTGCCTTGCTAGATTTAAAGATACTTTATTTATGCTGACTCAACTTTTTTTGAGTTAGATAATACGTGACACTGTATTTTATTAAATATAATATTTAAAATAAAACTAATTTATCTAAATTGTCAAATAATATTACAACATAATATATTAACTTTTATTTACTAAAAACACGAAAGCAAAATTATTATCAGAATGTTTTGTTGTCAAGATATCAATTGTTATTACTCATCATAATAAAGCCGGGGCTGTCTATTAATATGGGACCATGTGCGCCGTCTCCATTATATTGTCGACAGCAGTCGGCCACGTGCTTTTAATAAATATCGAGACGAAGAATATATTAAAAGTGTGGCCACTTTCAAAGCTGCCAAATTCGCCAACCATATTATAATTTTAATATTATTCTACTTATGAAAGATAAAGAACACACATTTACATATTACATATCAATTGACTATATAAAATTAGAATATTAATTTAGATATATTATTAAAGGTACTATCACATTTTATTTAAAGGCAAGTGTCGACATGGGGCAAGGAAAACAAAATCATTAATGAAATGGTCACGTTCTAAATTGCCTACAGCGAGTACTCGCCTCAAATCCGTTACACTGTCGGCAACTACCACGTGCGTTTTATACATAGAGTATGTAAATCTCAGGTTTGTGCCAAAAACAAGCCGACTGCATTCGATGAATTCCGAACAGTTCGTTATAATAGATTGCTTTCGAGTGTAGTTTCGTGTCAAGTCAAAAGGTCCTGTAAAATCGATTTGTTTACAAATTGGATGTAATAATTATCTAAATGTCATAAAAAAATAATCTAAATGCGTCGTTTATATCTGCAACGTCTTTTCCTATAGAGATGATAATAGATATAAACTATACTACGTTCCAAGTGCAGCAGGTGAAAATCGTTCAATGTGCTATGATGACCAAAACGCTTGCGTGTATTTCTCGTAAAGTAGAAAGGATGTCAGATTTGATATTGGTTTATGTGTCTAGTTTATGTAGCCGGGGGAGTTCGCCGTAATGGAATTCGATGTAGATTTCTGACAACATTATGAAACAAGAGTTAATGAACTTTAGATTCATTATTATTATTGAAGATTACCTTACATAACTTTTTTACTAACCTGTTAAATTAGTTTGTATATAAAACGTTTATAAAGTATATATGTATATTTCTAAACTAGCAACTTACCCTCGCTTCGCTGTGGTTCGTCCCTAAGTGATTCTTTAAATTGACATAACTTTTTATTTATGAACCGATTGAAATCAAACAAATACTAAATGTTAAGTGAAGTTTACCAGAATATATTAGTGAAAACCTCCAAATCGGTTAAGTCATTTCTGAGATTAGCGCGCACAAACGCACAGACAAACTGACAAAAATTCTAAAAATCATTGTTTTGGGTTCTATTGCATTAATAAAGACCCACAAAAATAGTTTTTCTCAAATATCTTATCTTATAATGTTCCATGTACAGACACAGTTACAATTTTATTATATACTAGCGACTAACGCTCGCTTCGCTTGCGTTCGTCTTTAAGCACGTTTTATTTTTTTTGAGCGAAACCCTAATTCTTTTCCTAAAATAAAAGTAGCATAAGTTATCTGCCAGTGAAAGTTCCGTTAAGGTTGGTCCAGCCGTTTTATAGATTAGCCGGAATAAATAGACAAACAGACAGACAGACAGACAGACAAAATTTTAAAAATTGTGTTTTTCTAATAAGTACCGTATATCATTCCATATGCATTGAGTATAAAGCTGTTATTTTGACATTACAAACGGACACTTCAATTGTATTTATCTGTATAGATATAGATAATATATAATTATGTATTTAATGCTTCTGAAATGAGACTGTCGAATAATATTTACATATAAAAAGTTCATTGATAGGATATAATTTCAATCTCTAACTAAAACCGTAAAAAATGTTTTTATATCGTTTGTATGTTTTTCATCATGCAAAAAGATCATTTAAGCTTTAAAATAATACAAGCTCGATATATTCACAAGATCACCGAATCATTAATCGCTACTCAAATTTAATTTCCATATCCGTTCTACTCGAATTTCAAACTGAGTGGGAACTCTACATTTATATTCCAACGGAAGTTATTAATATTTAAAGATATAAATAAAAAAAATCTAGAGAATTAAAGTTTAAAAGTACGCTAGATATTTACATATAGATTATAATTAATATCCAACTATAAAACAAAATGTGTACCTAATAATAATGTACAGGATAATTTATTTTTTTATGCCTTAACTGCTTAACAGATCTTAATTAACTTTCATAAAAAGAGTGCTAAAAATGAACATAATTTACTTTAAAACCTAAAAAAAAGAGAAAGATAGGAGTAAAAGTTGCATAAAATTTCACTGATATGGATTTCAATACAAATTAAGATCGACATTTGGGACAATCTTAGATACAATTTAGCACATCTGGAAATCAAAACTACAAAGATTTGAAATTATCTCTATATAAAAATTAAGTATCCCGTAATACCAAAGTTTAAGAAAACTTGATAACTAATGTACCTTAAGAGTAAAAATATCTATGATTTATGAAAAAAAAAAATTGCTAAAGTGTGATACAGTATTTAGGTTATTTTATTAATTTTATGCGGACATAATCCCGTGGTTTTGCTAGTTGCCACTAAAAAAAACTTTAGCTAAGACCTGACCTTAATATATTATACTAAATATAGATATAATTAATATGCTATGTTTAAACACTATTATCGAGTAAAACTACTTGTACGCTTATTCTACGTCATCAACAAACAATACTCAATGCAAGGTGAAACGTTATCATATTACATAACAGATTCAAATGAACGTTACGTTATTCTACTTACGATTTACATATGTATTGTGAATGCCGTAATCATTTTTGTTTTAGGATGTTCTTTTTATTACGAATAAATTTTATTTTATTTTATGAATTGTATGTTTATTGATTCAAGATTGTGTACGAGTTCGAGTGCTGAAAATAATATGTACTGTATGAAGATTATTTATTAAACTGTAACATGGAATGCCAAATTGCAAGTATTTACGGCGATGTAAAAAAAAACTATGAACAAATTTAGTGTTTTAGTTGCGACGAACAAATAACACAATATCTTACAAAAATAAACGGCATCAAAGGCTTTTAAACAACGCGAAAGGGATGAGTCGGACTAAAGATAGAAGAAAAATAAAAGAGCGGCGCAAAGTTCGCGAAAGTAAAAGTTATCCATTAGGATGGGCACGAGTATAGACGGTTTATTGAAATAGTTATTGTTGGGGAGGTAATTTTTAAAAATTGCCTACATTTGGCAGCAGTTTAATGGTGGCGATAACAGTAAAGTCCATAGCCGATGCTCTACGGTCGAGTTTCGTGGATTATTCCTACTATCATAGAGGGCCGCAATTTCGTTAACGCTACAGATTTCCATATAAAATAGCAACGCGCTTGTGCTCGTCATGAAAATGGTAGTATATTTTTACCGTATACAATACATCGTTCAAAACGATTACTTTACATATTAAAATCCTATTAACACAAAAGTTTATTAATTACTTTTTGCTGTCTATAACATTAAAATAACTCTACATTATACAATCATACTAAGGAATACTTGATAATGAAAACCATAAAAGTACGATAAAATAACCCTATAAAATACTATTACTTAAGTTCCAAATTCAAGGAAAATAGCAATATTATTGGCTCTACTGAATATAAGCGGTCGTTCACTCAGCTTTAGAGAAACTGTCTCGGAGGCGATGTGTCTTGTCAGTGAGAAACGGCCAGACTTAAGAGCGCTTATCGAAAAATTTTGTTGCTACAGAAATTCGAATTGTTTCATAAACAAAAGGAAAACAAGATAGTCTAATATACTTGGAATATTTATATAATCTACAATGAGAAATATGTTTTGTATTATAAATATACATAAAAGTAATTTAAGTACGTATTAAAAAAGATTAGAAAGCTGAAGCATGAATTTATCGTAATACAGCAAAAGTTATCGTTATCACGTGTGATAAATGTTAATTTTATCAATGTATGTGTCAAGTAACAAATTTTCGTTATTAACAGAATTTAGTTCCAACAGTTTTTTTTAATATTTCATATATTTTAGAAGTAATAAATTAATATAAAATTAAAAGAATGTAATTGTAATAGATCTAAAATGTAAGAGAAAGCAATAATGTTATTTGTATCCATATTTTGAGATTATAAAACGGCAATGTTTATTCTGTCAGACAAAATTTTCCACATTTTGGATCCAAACTCGTTTTAGTACAATATAAACAATTTGCTTGATTGTAAAGTGAAAACAAAATAAGTAAGGTACAAATATAACATAATGTACTTTTTTTTTAATTGACGAAATAATACATAGTAGAAAGTGTAGTGAATTAAATACTAGTACTATAGTACTATTTATACGTAGAGAGTGATACATTTACGCAACACGCCAACGCCACTTCACTCTATCAATGTAAATTCGGCATAGCTAGAAGTACACGAGTAAGTAAGAGACTACACGGTTAGCACTTTACCCAATTTTGCAAGTTTACTCTATCCATTTTATAGTGATGTAGGTGGGAGTTCTTGTAAAACTCTAATGGTACGTTTGCTATAAAGCCAATTTATACACATAATAAAGTAGTAACGGTGTCGAGTTATCCATTTCATAATGTTATGTTGGAAATATATTTAGGATTTAGTTTTAGGGGAGTCTAGTTCTATAATACTAGGGTCATATTTAGTGATTGTGAACTGAATAAAAATAACCAAGATTTATATTATTTTAAGAGAATGTAATATAATATTTGGGTCATGTCATCGTGGTAATGAAAATGACATGAAAAGCAAAATAAAAACTGAAATTTATATGTCCACCATGTGTGTTCCATATGTCCTTCCTAGTCTATTTTATTTTTTGATGAATAAAATATGTCGTTCATACAAAATTCAATAGGCGTTATACTAGTTATTTAAAATTATACGAAAAAATAAATGGATTGTTATACCTATTCCTTAATATATTATTCGTGTTGTGGAATAACACGAAATAAAATAATTAAAAAAAACTGGTTAGTCGTATGTTACGTAGATTGTCTCATAAATCTACAGTGTCTACGTGTAAATGTCATCATTCAAATGTATTTTTAGTATTTTTTTTAATTTTAGTACATGTGTTATGTACTTCATTACATATTATATCTTATTTCATTAGATTGGTTTATTTATAGCTTAATTTATTTTAATTAATATAACTAGCGACTTAACGTCGCGACGCGTCTTCTTCGTCAACTTCGGGTGCGCTAGGTTCATTTCAAATAGATAAAAATAGTTATTGCAAGTATACCTTAAGAGATAGACATAATATGCTATTGTGGACTTTTCTATAGGCCTTTTTAAGACATACAATTTTCTAGTAAAATGTTTTGATGTATCTCTTAAGATATAAGCAGCGTTAGCCATGTAAATTTCTGACACCAGTTATTATGTTTTCCCGTAGCAACAAAAGATTTTCCAGTAGTAAAATGTACCCTAAATGTTGACCCAAGTAATAAGTTAAACCTACATAAAACTTTGTTAAAATCGATTCAGCACTTTTTGCGTGAAATACCCACAGTGATACAAACAAACAGAAAAAAATTTAATAACTATTGTTTTTGGTGTATGTTCTGTACATTGTTATTAAAAATATTTCATGTACAGATTTCGCTTTATTATTATTTTATTATATGAACGAATAAGAAACAGAAGAATTGAGTAATAAGAAACAGTAACTGCTGCTATTTTTTTAATTAGGATTAATGGGTAAGAGTCGTATTCGTGTAAATTCATGTATAAAAATATTGCAAGACCTAAAAACCAATATTTAAAGAAAATTTGATTGAACTTTCGAAGGTATTGTAAATATTTTGCTAAGCTCATTAATTTAACACATATAAAAAAGAAATAAAAACAATTCACATTTTAGGTTTTTATATGTAAAAGCTTTTTAAAAAAATGTTTAAATACCTCTGTAAAGTAATCAGTTTATTATTTGTGAAGAAGTTAAGCCGTTTCTAAGATTAGTACTTAATAATGCTCATGTCTAAATTACAATTTGCTAATAAAATATATACAGATAATAAAATTGAAGTGTCTGTTTGTAATGTCGAAATAGAAGATTTTTACTGAATGCATACTAAATTGTATACGGCACTTATAAAAAAACACAATTTTAAAAACATTCACCTGTCTGTCTGTTCCGTCAAATCTCCGAAACAGCTTGACTGATTTTGACGGGACTTTCACTGGCAGATATCTGATAATATATGAACTAACTAGGGTACTTCTATTTTAGAAAAAGAATTATAGTCCCGCTTAAAAAATTAAAACGTACCTAGAGACGCACTCGAGCGAACCGAGGGTAAGTAGCTTGTTTTAAATCATAGAGATGATACAGGTTACATACCAAATTTATTTATAGACTAGCCTCACCCTCGTTTCGCTTCAGGTTCGTCCCTAGACAAAAACAAATCTATCCCACGGGAACGGGAACGGGAACGGGAACCGTACATTTTTCCGAGATGATATATAGCCTATAGCCTTTCTCAGTTAACGGGCTATCCAATGCAAAAAAAATAATAATCGGATTAGTAGTTCCTGAGATTAGCGCGTTCAACCAAACAAACAAACGACCTCTTTAGCTTTATAATATTATATATAGTATAGATTCATAGTCCGCCATAGAAATCAAACTAAAAAATACTGTATTCAAATAACTTTAACCAAATCCTGTAAGCCTTCACTACAGAACGTGGTTTTTTTAACTGGTTTTATGGTTACACGCAACTTCATTAAAGATCATAAAAATAATTAGATAAGTAGTTTCATTAAAATGTTAAGAATATGTAAATTAACGCTATATTCAACTCTACAAGTCGCTTTTCTGATTAATATAAAGGATTGTCTATTGAATATTTTAATATAGGATCGTTTTTTTTTTAAATTCAACACAGTAGATTTTGATTTTTTAACAATCATCTTGATCGTACAAAAATAGCTATCTCTATTAATATTATCATTAATCTAATCATATTTACATACTAGTAATTTACATCCGTACGCGAATTTTGTTCACAATTTCATGGGATTTAATTTTTTGGGTGGAAGCCTAATTCTTTTTCTATAATAAAATTATGTCCCGTCAAAATCATTCCAGCCGTTTTGGAGATTAGCCGGAACAAACAGACAGACTGTTTAAATTTTTTTCGTTAAAAGTACCGTATTGACTTAGGTATATGTATTTAGTAAAAAACTATTATTTTGACATTCTAAACAGACACTTCAGTTTTATTTATTTGTATAGATATAGAGACTCGTGCAAGTAGCTACATTAATTGTAGTAGCTTCTAGTTTAAATATATCTGTAATCTATATTACCTGGTGCGGAGGTTGCGAGCCAGGCGGCAAGTGTGGCGGGTGTTGCGAGTCCTGCGTAGGAGATAGGCCTCCCGCACTCTGCGCTGTGCCAGGACTTGGCGCGCCTGGAGGATGCGTGGGAGGCTGTGGTGAGCCGCCACGCTCGTAGCCCTGGGAAATTATCATTTTATATATCTTCATTTAGAATACATAGGAAGTAAATTAGCAGTAGTAAATAAGTTATGTATACATATAATAAAATTCTGAGTCGAATTCTGAGTCGAATAGTCGAATTAAATATTTTTTGGAAAATCTTATTGAAATAGACATTATTATCGATACAAAGGCTGAAACTTGTAGTTTTTAGAATTTTTGTCTGTCTGTCTGGGAACGCATCACGACAAATCCACAGGACAGATTTTGATGAAATTTTATACGCGGATTAATTAGGTATCCGGGTCAAAATACAGGATATTTTTTTCTGCGGGAAAATATCTCATCACTGAGAAATCTATACTAACCGTTAAAACGTTCCTAGGGACGACCCCGAGCGGAGCGAGGATGAGTAGCTAGTACATAAATAAGTTATACATATGTCTTGACTAGCTAATTCTTTACATTAATAACATATATTAGCAGTCAAACTCGTATAATAAAATCTATAACAGTCAAGTTTTCTATTACTGCTAAGAATTAAGAAACAATTCATCATCATCATCCTTTTAAAGTATTTAAAATCTCACTTCAGTGAAAACTTGGGGTTTAAATACTATAAAGCATTCAAACAATTCAAAGTAATCGCCTGCATTTAAACACGTCCCCGTCGGTTCAAAGTAGCAAATATGAAATGAATATGCAGTTTGTTTATAAATTAATCTTATTTATGGAGTTAAGCCATTGAAAAATATCATTGAATTAAGTAATATATTTTGAATACAGTTATCAATCACGAGATTTCATTTATATATTTACTTTAATAATATATTTACTTTAATAATATATTAATGCTTAATTTTATGTCCCCATACAACATGGATAAAGGTTTTTCACTTGTATAAAACGTACGTTTTATACAAGTATTTAGTACGAGTTTATTCTCGTTTTAGCGATCTTAATAATATGTAATTAATAGAACAGCTTTTGTAAAGTATGATAAAAATATTGTTGCTTTTTTACTGGAATTTATATTTTTATTTGAACATAAATAAAACTAAATTACTCTCGCGCTTCGTATATTAAAACAAAACGTCTAATTTTATTTGAGGTCATAATAATAATACTCTATTCTTATAAGATGTTTTATATCTGGTGCTCATAGTCATAACAAACAATCACTATTAATAAGCAAACTTGAACTTATATTTAGGACACAGTTAACAGGCAAGACAGAAGTTAATGTGTAACTATGTACAGTGTTTTGAATATATTGGATGGCGTCCAACGAACTGGCTTGATCGTCTGTAAGTAAACAGTTATTCCTTGCCTTAGTACATCGACGTCAACGTATAAATAAACCACAAGTAATATAACAATGTGTTATAAAATATTAATTTTCAGGAGTAACGTGAATGCTATTGCCAAGTAGTACAAGTTATAATGTCACCATTTTACTCACAATTCCATTTATCGTACTTATTTCTAAGTTTTACATTCTATGCCAATAACATCTCTTCATATTTAACTCAAACTAGATAATATAAATCAAACTCATTGAAACAATATTCTTATATAAATATGTAAAGAATATAAAATATTTGAATAGGTTGTTAGTTGTTACATTATTCAGTTAATCTTACGACGCTAACAATATGGGAGAAACAATTGAGCACGTGGCGTTGAGGCCTTGACCGTGCGCCCATTATGCAGTTTACTTGCGAATAAGTGCATTACATCTATGCATCTAGCCACGTGATATAAATAGCTTAACCCGCTAGCCCCATTGACTGCGAAACGATTGTACCGCTCATTGTTTTGCATCCCGCGGATATTTCCTCAACGTAGAGATGCCATAATGATGAAATTTAAATAGTGCTATTTGCCTGATAATAATATATGTATATGAATAACAAATTTAAATAATCAATATTTTTTATTTCGAATAAATAACAGAAATTTTAGAAGTTATATTTTCATTTTGTAAAAAGTAACAAATTTCAGAATCAAGTCGTAGATTAGCCCCTTGTAAACCTATTTTCAAACAATATTAAGCTTGTGCAAGTCAATGACGAGGTACGATCTTTGCAATCGTCTGTCGCAAAGGTTAATTCGTGATGATGCTTCACAGCACGTCTGAATTGCCTGCCTACACGTGTTTATTGAGGGAAGGGGAACATGTCATATGAATGCAATACCTATGCAGATTTTGCCATGCGTCTAATTGCAAAGCTATTTTATTTCTAGCTCGTCGAGTCAAAGCGAATCTGCTGTCATTTGTCGTTTGTATGATTTTAATCACCTACAATCCGTGCAAATATAATTGAATACGGTTCATTCATTACACATTTATTACCGTCGAGACGTCCTCGACATAGTTCTCGCAGACTTATTGCATTAATCGTTCGATGCTTTCACTCCACAACTGCTTTCTGCGTCACGTTTCTAGGATGTAAACACTACACTGTATCCATACTTCTATATAAAACCGGTATAGTATCAGCTGAATTTCATTTTACGAAGCCAAACAGTAGGTACTCCTCACCTCGACAAACAAAACTTAATAAAATCGATTTCATGTTGCCAAGAATGTAAGGTATTTTTAAAAATGTACGATGTTTTTACGTTATAAAAACCTCGCTGTCAAGATAAATCAGTGGTTAAAAATAATTTCCATTATTCGATAGGCCACGCGAAAGCTAGATTAACGCGTCAAAGTAGATAACGTCACCCCGATATTTACAAGTCAAAGTCAAGGACGAGATGAGTCATTTACTTTTTGTGTTTTCCTTTATTCCACGACGATAATTGATTATGAAATATTACGAGTTCGCGACCTTTGTTATGTCACAGCTAATAGTCAATTATTGAGTCATCATAATATCTATACTATCGCTGTGTAGTCTATAAATAATAATGATTATGATAAGAATATGTAAAACTGTTGCTATGTAAATATTGAATAATTTATATACTACAATAATGTATACAATACTGTGTACAGACTGTGAGCTGTATTATTATAAACATTTACCTACTATATATTTATTGTACGCTATTTTTACTCGTAGACAAAAATAATAATTCATAAGTAAAGCCGCAACACATTAAACTACCAAGTGATTATAAGATATTGAAATTCGATTCGAAGCAATGTTTTAATCAGCTTAGAGAGGATCGCACGTTATAGACTGAGCGAGGACCGCCCGAGGGGCCATCGCTATGTAATTAGATACTCAGCGCCCTGTTCGTCAGTAAAACCAAAACCTATTCATTACTTATCCATACATAGATAGCTCGGCGTAAAATCGACGCAACAATGGTAAATACAAGAATTGTTACAAGATAGGTACCCCAGCACATTGTTTACTGTCTTGTGGATACGTAAACGGCAGTTGAAAGGTAATAAAAGATTGTATCGCATCGTAATCTGCAGATTGAACCTTTACGAGTATTATTTAACAATCGTGTCACTGGAATAGCTTTGAAGGAGTGAGGGTGGGAGGTAGTCGAGGGTGGTGGGTGGCACGACCAAAACAAAATACAAAGAATACCAAGAACTTTCACTGAATAATAATTCGGGGGTAAAAGTTTGCCGCTATGAGGTAGCAGGAAATCGGGACTAACGCCTGGTTGTGGAGTTTGGCTGTGTTTCAGTCGAACCATCCGCGCCGGTCGCCAACCAATCCATCAAAGGAGGGTGACTGGATCGGGTGTGGGTATCCTCCCCCGTACCCACATAAATATTGCGGGTAGGTGAGTACAAACCCTTTGACCGAGTTCTGTTTACTTTCATTTTCACTCAGCTGACGAGGCCGCCACCCTGCCTATTCAACTCCACTATTATTATGATAATTAGAAGGTTATTAACTTTATAACCCACTAATTGAAAAATATAAACTTGTACGATGTAATGCTCTATCTACGTGCTTCACAATAACGAAATAGAGAATAAATTTCGCATTATGTTTACCGCGGCTTTCACAAGACCATTCAACTTAGCTATGTATTAGTGTTAATGGTATAATTATACTATTTGGGAATCGGTTAGGCGTATGAATTGACGCCTTTGTAAATTGCTTAAAATTAAGTGCGTATGAAAAGGGTAAGTTTTGTACATCATTTGAGGGCCTAAGGAAAGAGAAACAAGGGATTTGTCCCAGAGAGTACTCAAGGTTGCAACGGGTTCGGACGCGGCAGACAGGGCGCAGACGTGCATTATTAGGTGGGTGCCGGAACACCCGCGGGAGCGGTGGGCGGTTGTGGGGTGCGCGTATCGTACGTCATCACCTGAGGCGCGCCCTTGAAAACGTCGTCGCATTCATTGCACTCGGATGCGGCCCGGATCCTCAGCCCGCGATACTCACTCACAAGATCTGCCTAACTACCTAACCCCACCCTAAAGACAAGGCAAGATCAAATCATCGTAACAAATTAGCTTTTAAAATACGAAAGACGGAGAAACTTAATCTAAATCGCATTGACGGCTATTAGGAGTTGATAGATTTGAAAATGTGTCTAATTTACAATTTCAATTGTAAACTATGAAGGTGAAAATAAAAAAATATATTTAATACGGGCTCAGCCTTCGGGTTCGTACGTGTGCAATTAATCTTCTATTGATACTTTTAGTTATTGATTTCCTTTGGCTAACTCAACAGCAACGTCTATTAATGTCAGTATATACTTACATAAATTACACTGTTTGTTTACCTAGTTAACTACACAATCGCAAGTGATACGGTTTGAAAGCTGAACAATACGAGTGTAGGCTGTCCATAACGGCTGACAGATAGATAGCCCCTAACGTAGAAGTGCGGTGGTCGCCCTAAACCGCCATTGTCTATAAATCACTAAGGTAGGAGTTGTACAATTTATAACCATACTACAGAAAGTAACATATAATGAGCAAGTATTTTTAATTAAATAATGTTTTCACTCAAGCAGAAAAAAGAAGTTGTACAATTAGTGAGCATGATTCGCTATTTCGATTATAATTGCATGCAATTGATTTATAATACTACTAATATTATAAACCTGATAGTTTGTGAGGATGAGTACTATATATGATTTACGATATATGATAGACCGATTTTGATGAAACTTTATTGTTGATTGATTTGTTAAATATATCATTATATACATCAGAGTAACACATACATTAGAAAGATACAGTAATACATAATTTAACTTTAAAACAACTAGTTTTAAACAATAAAATCCTTTGTAAATGTATTTTATTGATGTAGTAGTTGTATTTTATTAAAGCTTTGCTTGTAATTAACTAACTAAATATGTGATCAAGTCTTGGAAGTTGTTTTCAATTATCATATCGATTTGAAGTTCATAAATCGTGCTATAAGTTAGGATAAGACATACAAAATTGACACCATCTAATTGATCTGACGAAGAAGCGACAACGCGGATAGTAGAAGTCTTCAATAGCTAGCTCCTAGTAAAAGGAGTTTAAACTCATTTTATTCGAATTATAACATTACATAAAATGAAAAAAAAACATTACAATTGGTCCAAATATTTTTTAAACTATAAAATTATTGCAGTAAATAATACAATATATGATACATATGAACAATATTTGACATAAGATTTACAATATTTGATACCATCCAATTGACTGACGAAGAAGCTAAAACGTATATAGGTATCCTCGATAGAGGAACTCTTCAATGGCTACCATGAAAGGAGTTTAAGCTCAAATAGTTCAACAAGAACTATTACATTACGGTTGTTCCAAATATTTTTTTAACAATAAAACTATTGCAGTAAACTTTTCCTGTCGCCTTACAAGTACAATATAATTTTAAATTGTCGAAGCTTAAAATGAAGCCAGTAAAATTTCAATTTCATTTTTCATACATTTGATGTGGGTCCTGTCTAGATTACAAAAGTAAAACGTAGCTCAACGAAATTTGATAGGCCAGCCATCATTTGTAGTACTTATAAATCTGTACCTGAGAAGCATAACACTGTAACTCCGTTTTTTACGAGTTTGTGTATATACATAGATTGACTTGTCACTCATCTTAAAGTGAAATGGACTATTCGCCACTGGTCTATATAAAGAACTAGCACCCAGTCCCGGTTTCGCACAATAACTTTTTTTTTTATTTCAAGTTTCCCGACACTAACATGTTTGTATCATCTCTCACCAATTTAAATTTTTGTCCAGCAAAAGTTTATTTACAAAACTGACTTTGCCACACATTCTCACTTCTTTAATGGTTGAAATTCAACGTCCTTTTTAACCGACTTCCAAAAGGAGGAGGTAATCAATTCGATTGGTATTTTTTTTATTAGCGGTTACCTTCATACATAATTAGACTCGTCTGATCTGACTCTTTTCCGTCATAGATTTTCAGGTCCATTTATTTGGTCTGAGTGATGATAAATCAATCTGGACTTTACTATCATAATTGTTTTATATATTATATCTATGTCTCTTGAAACCGCAACGTTTCAATCGTGACATGTTAGCAGGCGCGTAGCTTGTAAAATGACAATTACTTTAAAGTACCTGGGCGACCGAGCTTCTTCTTTTTTGTTTAAACCTTAAATAAATACAAAAGTAAAAATCTTGTATTCGACCGGGGTTCGAACCTGGACCTGTGATTTTCAATTTTGCGCCTTGGCCACTTGACCACGATGCTTATGTCCGAGTGTGCAAAATTAGCGACCATATATTTTGCGTGGAATAATGCGAAGGAAAACCGTATTCAAATTCGAAAACACGCGTTTTCCCAGACATAAGACATAAGAAATCGTTAGACCCGTTTCCGAAATCACCGGTATAAATATACAAGAATGGCTCGTTTAAATATATTAGATAGATGTTAGTATTGATTTTCATAAAAATTGAAAATACCAGTGCAAGGTATAGTTTAAAGCAATAAGAGAACAACGGGACTCTAATAATAAGATTACGACTTAAACTAATTCTATTAATATAAACCGGATCTTTGTCGCATAGATTACTAATTTATGGGTTATAAAATAGTTTTATGTAGGTATAAAGTTGTATAGGCTAGCTTAGTATAAAATATTAAAGGCTAAAGTATTAACTTTCTACGCCAATACTAAAACAAGATTAATAGCAGGTATTTAAAATTAGTGCATGATACATATTATAAGTTTAAATTTAAATACATTCGATAGTATTATTATCTATATATAAATAGGCAAAGACAAATAAGTTCAGTACCTTTTTCTCCTCTACTTGTTAACCAATTTTATTTATTTTTTTATTTAGTAGCTATTGAAGAACTTTAGTGTTATCAATAAAAAAAAAATCGGTCAAGTGCGAGTCGAATTCGCACACGAAGGGTTCCGTACTATCGTACATGTACTTTTTATTAATATGACTTTTACTCTATGTATGTGCGTATATTAACTTAGTTGATCGATTATAAACGTTAAAAAAATGATTCTTGTATTTTTATTATTTCTTGTTATAACGACAATAGAAATATACATACTCTGGGAAAAATTCACCTTTCTACCTATTACGGTTCATGAATTACAGCCGTTTGACAAACGGGACGGACGGAGAGCGGAGGCATAGTAATAGGGTTCCGTTGGCATCCTTCGGGTACGGAACCCTAAAAATTAGAGAAGCGTTTTTTTATATAAAGAGGTAATAAATTCTATTCATAATTTCATCTCATCTTCATATTTACAATAATGGTCAAATTTCGACCACTAGTTATAATAAATAATTAATAGATCGAACGCGCGCTCTAAGTATTAATTCTAAAAATCCCAGTCTTAAATTGTGTGATAAAATTTACTACGTACATATATCTAAATCCGTGGAGCAACTTTCTGCAAACTTATAAATGTATATTCTATTTCTTATTCGGCGCGTGGCTCTTCCTTTCAATCAAATAATAAATGTTGTACAAATACTATGTACAAATGTTTATAATAAATACTACGTAGTAGTTTCTCCATGTTGTATTTTTACATCACAAAAAACTATCCAAATCTTCCAAGAACTTATTACTATTCTAGATGAATGCAGGATTTTAATAAAATATTATAAATAACTAACCAAATTCTAAGCACGCAGAAAAAATTCAGACTTAGAGACACTTCAATTTTATTTGTACATACATAGATTGTTTTGATAATCCTTTTATGTCAACCTATAAATAATGAACATGCTGAGCTATAAAATATCTAAAAGGTTAGATGTGTTTGTGTAATGCTTAGTTTAAATCCAAACAGAATTCATTCGACTTAGTAAGACTCGTCTATTATTTGTATGAATGTGACCATAAAATTGTCATCATCATAATGCAAAATCCGAAGTTCCTTCCCCGATTTGCTTACCGAATAAAAAGTATCTTGTAATATTTATCTCACTTACTGCAAATGACAATGATGATTCAATAAACAAATGAATAAAAAAGTAAAGAAATTAATAAATTAATTAATCTTATATTAATTTAGAGCGTTAAGATCTCACCATCTTTAGTGAGGCAATAAGACATTATTTAGTAGGCAAACCCTAAACGATTAGTTAGCATACATTTCCTTAGGCACTCAGACTTATATTATAACTAAGCATAATATCCTGATTGGTCAAAGATAATAAAATAACAAAATAGATCAATCTAATTTTGGCCTTACTTAATAACTTTATGCTCAAACTGTATTTTTATTATCTTTGTAACGCTGTAAGATTACCAAATAAATAAATAAATAAGATTTTAAAGAATATGTTCTGATACATTATCAAGCTATTATAAAAAAAAAACTGTTTTTTTTTTTTAAGTTTTTAAGATCCAAGCGTTCTTCTAGACTTCATCACTATCATCAGGTAACGTTATCATATTCTTAGTTGTTTATGAACCTTCAAATTGCTAACATGGCAAGTAAAAGAAAGTTCTGGAAAGGGCATGGGATACTTTTTATCCCGGAAATCATCTTATAAGGGGGTGAAAATGGGGATGAAAATTTGTATGGGGAATCAACCTAGAGACGAACCCGAGCAAAGCGAGGGAGTCGTTAGTCGATAAATGTAATGATCAACGTGCATATTGGACACAATCAAATTAAGCTTTAAATTTATTTAAGAAATACGATTGCCCCTTTATTTTATATAATAAATTATTTATTTTGAAAGGAGATTCATATTTTTTGTGTAATAAAAAAATTACATCCTATACTTTTTAGACACCAAGACTAATTAATTATATCTAAAACGTGTTGGGTAACAGAGCAAGCGTCTCGTAAATGTGAAACTTACAAGCTTTTAATTTTTTAATTCCCTGTAGTGCTTGTCATATCGGTGTACCAATTTAGAGTATGGCCATAAGATTGCCATGCCTGTACTTTGGTTTTTTGTTCGCTTACATATTTAGAACATAAATGTTTTTAGACCTCAAAATACGGAATTTAAAATTTTCAGCTCATGTAATTAGAAAATGAATTAAAAAAATTAATTTATCCTTGAAAGTTTAATCCCATTAAAATATTCGATACTTATTTTAGCTATAGTTTTTCTCTGTGACTAGCAAAACACAAATATTGTTTAACTAAGATAAAAATGTATAGTTGATCAATTTGTTTTTATATTAAATTATCTTCCTGTACTTAGTCTTTACAAAAATTACTCATTACATCATCTTCTTTAAGTACGTTAACATTTCTGTCCGTATGTTAGGCGACAGGCTTATAACAGGCATGTCTCAAATTGGCTGTGCTCTTCATTGTCATTACATTTTACAATGTAGAGAGATAATTACTAAAGATCACGACATATTAAGTATCGTCTATATATTTGAACTAATAACATAAAAATAGTTTAATTAACTGCAGGTATATAGTTAAAGTACTTATTTTAACACGCCTTAATTATTAACCTCACTTGAAACTTTGTAAGCATGCGAATAGCTATACAATAATTTGATACCAAGAGAAATAAAAATACTTCAATAGCTTTTAGTGAAACCTTAAAACTTGGCTTTATTTTTTGACGATTCCTATACGTCATAAAGTCGACAGCTCTTTTTATTAGTTTTTTAAGCTATAATTATTAAATCCAATTAGCTTAACTAATTAAAGAGTAACTATTTATAAAAATAATAACAAGAAACTACCAAACATGAACTCTAACTTTTATTTTGTGAACTCTTTATGTGTAAGCGTGTACAGCAGTGGGGCATTAAACACTGCATTTACAAATCATATAAAAATAATAAATAATATGGCTGCGGCCTAACAAGACAGTGGTAATATAATTTTCCATTTCTTACTAATAAGTAATAGGTTATCTACCTACAACATCATAAGAATTGTAGGTCTTGCGCTGCAGAGCGAGAAGGTTGATAACGCAAAGTACAGATACAAGCAATGATAGTATGGCATTAAGATGATCGTTAGTACTTTAAGGTATTTGCCCACTAGCTATGGTTTCAAAACGACCTTGCGCATTGTCGGTACATTTCTTAACACCGATTTCTAAGCGAGTTCGCTCCAACAGCCCTGCTTCAAAACGTACCTCGGGCTTCGTTGCACAACAAGCTTACGTCAGCAAGCGCGCAGAGTGGCTTACGTCATTCTAGCGTGATTTATTCAAGCCAAGATAGGCCTTATAAATATGGCAGTAAAGGCGTAGTTTCTGTAGCGAGGCTACAAGTATGATAGAGCGTTTATGTTCACGTGAGTGGATGAGGCTGCGACGCGCCGCCGCGCCGCCGGCTCAACGATTCTGAGAAGCGTTCGAGGCTCTCTAGTTTCGGACTTGAATATGAATCGTGTAATACGTCTATGAAGAGTATTTTAAGCGATCTTTAGATTTTTATTCCTAAGGCGAGAGTATAACTTGAAAATATAACAAATTTATAACATGTACTAAAAGAATAATCATTTTTTTATAAAATATTAACATAATGTATACTGTGAAGTACTTAATAATATAATTTTAATTTATAATATTTTTAACATTAGCATATAACATCTATACATATAATATAATTGTAACTAAGCCGAATCTGTACATTAAATATTTTTTGGAAAATCTTATTGAAATAGACATTATTATCGATACAGAGGCCGAATCTTTAGTTTTTAAAAATTTTGTGTCTGTCTGCTACCGCATCACGGAAAAACCACTTGAGGGATTTGATGAAATTCGGTATGATGATAGCTGGTTATCCGGGTCAACATATAGGATACTTTTTTTTGCGGGAAAATATCTCATCAATGAGAAACCTATACTTAACTTTTTACGTTTTACGTAACAAGGGACGAACCCGAGCGAGGGTGAGTCGCTAGTTATATATAAATGTTATTAACATAACATTTTGTGCTATTTAATTACTTGAGTTCATTGTCCGTCGTTTACTTAAAATTATGTTAATACTATTAGTGGTAGGTAGCGTGGAACAAAATTATTTCCAGAGAAACAAATATTTAAAAAGAAAGTACATTAAAAAACCAAAGTTCATATCAGTGTTATGCAGAATAGCTTTATATAAATATTTAAATAAATCCTAATTAGACAGACATTTTAAAATGAAAACTCTGTAGCTTCGGCAGAAATGTTTATTTGTTTTTTCAAAGGACATTAATACAACGTGTCTTTTTTAATTATAATATCTACGCAAAGGTCCATAATAGACTTTTCTTACGATCATTATGTTCAAATTATTTTGATTACAAATAAAAAAATCTTTAAACATAAACAAAAACAACAGAGCGACCGGAGGGCGACGAAATTGTGGTCTCTTGTAAAGTCCGGTTGAATAAAAGCTTTTAAAATCCGGTCAAGACCGGATTTATTAAGCCCGGCAATAACCTTCAATGGGGACTACATCATACAACAGAGAACATTTTGGATGATTCTGAAGTAAATAAAGAAGTATATACATATTTAGAGTGGGCTCGTATCTCGACATTTACTTTTGTTGGCATAAAAGTTCAGGCTCTTACAATTTGCAAAAATATTAAATGTGTTAATTGTATATTTTTTGAAGAAAGATTATTACAGAACTTTTATTAAACAATAAAACTTTATTTTTTATTATTCACGAGCAGTTAAGGATAAGGGCCAAGACCAGGCTTCTTATTTACATTTTAATCACTATAACGGACTTACCTGGTGCGGAGAGAACGGTGGCCGTGAGTTAGACGCGCCAGGATGGCCCGGCGGTGGTGGATACCTAGGCGGGTAAGACCCCGGCGGACCGTAAGCCCCTGGCGGCTGCTGCGGACCGCCGGGGGCACCAGCGCCGTACGGCGGACCACCATATCCTCGCGGTGGCTGGAAACAATACAAATTTTTATAGACATTAATGTCACATTATAATATTCTAAGACAATTTATAATAGCTGCGTGTGTGTATGTCTCCGACTACATAATACTATTTTCCTTCGTCGCTTCGCTTTATACAGTCGTTTTTTTTTTCTATTTTAGTAAGTATTTTTTTAATTTATTTTTTAGCATTTTTCATTCCTAATTACATTTAAACAAATAAGTTGCATATATTTTTGTAAGCCATATATAAAATCCTTTGTGATACCACAATCGATAGTTTTTGAGGAAAAAACATTTTTAAAGACATTTAGCACTAAAAATCGGCGATTTTAATTATTATAATTTTGATATACCTAGTATCACTCTGGCCATTAAGACGAAACTAATGACACCTCTCAAACAAGACCCGTTGATGCTACAAAGCGTGCCAAAGAAATATACATACATACACTCGAAAAACATTACCCTCCTTCTGGCGTAGACGGGTAAAGAAATTTAGTTTACAGCAAAATTGAGAAAAATACTACAAGTTTACTGTAATGGGTAATTGTAATCAATCTTCTATATATAAATGAAAATTAATGTTCGTATGTTTGTCTTCTATGCGTTCTAGTGTTGTGATGAATCTCATTGTGGTGGTGTTATTCCGTAATTCTGTATACCTCCGCTAAAGTTCCTGGTCCAAAAAAATATTTTTTTGGACTTCTAATATTTATATTAATACTTCCTCAACCATTCACGATTCGTAAGTCTCTAGTAGCATTTTTGTCTGTTTTTAACATGAGAATTCTACATGAGGTTGATAAAGTAAGACATTTAAGAGTCATTATTGATTGCAAAATTAACGTTTATTCCAAACATAGACCACGTGGTTAAAAGAACGTCGAAAATGTTAGAGCTTGATGTAGAATGGTAGAGTTTACTAAGATCAAGACCAAAATAATTCTGTATAACGCCTTAGTACGCAGTATCTTAGAGTACTGCTCTACCGTCTGGAGATCACATTATGCTACGAATTGAACGAGTTCAACAACGCTTTCTTCGGCATCTTGCCTTTACTTCCGGAACGTCCACGACACTAAAAGGATAGTATAAAGCACAGTGTATAAAAACATAACAGTGAGCTAACGCCTTTGATGTTTGAGTAAAAGCCGACACCGCGTGGCGTACTCCGCAGTACGCAGGGTTGTCACAGTTTGCTTTATAATTTAATTAAAATATAATAATATTATTTATCGAAGTTCTTCATAGCAATGAAAACAAAAAGGCATTTCGCGGAGGCAAATTCAAATAGAGTTTTACAATGTTTCGTATAAAAATAAAATATACAATTGGTTTAACAAATATTTGATTTGATTAGTTTAATAATTTTTATGTAACATTATAATTAATTTAATGCATAACTAGATAATTAGAATGAAATAAATTTAGCTATCATAAAAATAAATTAAATCTAGCAAATTATATTACATAAGATGAATTGGATTTAGTTTTATATATTTATCATTATTTTTAATTTTTTAGCGAAGTTAGTTTTATATTCTAATATATAAAATTCTCGTGTCACAGTTTTCGTTGCCATACTCCTCCGAAACGGCTTGACCGATTTTGATGAAATTTTTTGTGCTTATCCGGTATCTATGAGAATCGGCCAACATCTATTTTTCATCCCCCTAAATGTTAGGGGTAGTCCACCCCAAAAAATTTTTTTTTATTTTTTAGACAAAAATTTTAATTTCTATTTTTTTTATGATACAACATACAAAAATACATACAATCCTCAATTTTCACCCTTCTACGATCAACCCTTATTTTTTAATAGCCATTTTAGTAATTTAATCATTTTTCCTCTCCGGTCGAAAACTGATCAATCGTGATTTAATGCAAGCTAGGGACGAACCCGAGCGAAGCGAGGGTGAGTCGCTAGTAATATAATATAATTAATAAATTTCCAAATCACAAATTATAAATGGGCAACGGACAATATTTTCGGATTCTAGATTTACTGGATTTGAAATTTCTATTTGCTTGATATAATATAGTCTTATACTCGTAAATGAAATAATAAAAAAATATAACTATAAGCTTAGATTCCAACACCCATATCATTTTACTAGCAAATTAATGTCCGCTATCTTAGGATTGAAAATGGATGTCGTTTTCGTAATCAGCACTCTCTAGAAACCTTGCAAATGACACCGATAGAATTTTTGAAAAAACAGATGTCCGCCATCTTGGATTTGAAAATGGATGCCATTTTCGTAATCAGCACGCCAAGGAACCGCGAAAATGACGCCCATGTCATTGTGAAAAAAAAAATGTCGGCCATCTTGGATTTGAAAATGGATGTCATTTTCTTAATCAGCATCCTGAGAAACCTCGAAAATGACATCCATGTCATTATTTAGAACAAAACGGATGTCCACCATCTTGGATTTTAAAAATGGATGTAATTTTCTTAATCAGCACCCTAAGAAACCTCGAAAATGATACCCATATCATTATTGAGAAAAAATCGGATGTCCGCCATCTTGGATTTGAAAATGGGTGTTATTTTCGTAATCAGCACCCTGAGAAACCTCGATAATAACACCCATGTCATTATTGAGAAAAAAAAACAAATGTGCGCCATCTTAGATTCGAAAGTGGATGTCATTTTCGTAATCAGCACCCCAAAAAACCGCGAAAATGATGCCCATGTTATTGTTGAAAAAAAAAGATGTCGGCGATCTTGGATTTGAAAATGGATGTCATTTTCGTAATCAACACCCCGAGAATCCGCGCCATTATTAAACACATCCGCGGATTTCTATGTAAACACTTATTCAACAAACATGCGACAGCCCTTAAAGTCGTGTCCCGAGCTACTAACTAATTCGGGCGGCAGAAATGTATGCAGCTCGGGCTCGCCTACCTGCGTCTCACCCCTCACACCCCGCACGATTGCCCTGTCTAGACGGCTTCGTTGGATGACTGTATTGTTTTATAGACTGTGGTATAAAGATAGATTAAGTACTCCAAAATAAATTTGGATAAACTTACGAATATCTCTTTACCTCCGAGTAATCTGAATCTGAATATACACATATGATTTCGACGTGCTGATAACGTCCATGGTATTCAAAATACCCGCAAATTTTGTTTTTAAGGTCAAATCTAAGAAAAATTGATTTTTTATATTGTTTTTCGCGTTTATTTCGATAAATATTGATTTTAGAGAAAAATGTTTTCTATAAAAGTTATAGGTCATAAAAAGATTGACATTTTTAGTTCAATACGTTTTTCATATAGACTATAGAGCCTGTTTTGGAGAAAAATGCGAAAATTCTCCAAAATAAAACTTATTTTTCTTAGGTTTGACTTTGAAAATAAAATTTGCGAGTATTTTGAATACCGCTGTTGCCATCAGCGCGCCGAAATCGATATGTAGGTATACCAAAATTCAGATTAATCGGAGATAGGGGCTATTCGGAAGTACAGCCATAAATTCGCTTGAATATCGCATAACTTATTAGATACCTATAGTATTTTTATATAAAGTATTTAATAATCAAATTCACTGTCTAGAGGTGTTTAGGCACTATGAACCATGTATATGCGCCTTCAAGATCCCCCGAAAGGCTGTCAATCTTCTCTCATACTCTCGTCGCACAGTTATGGAAGCTAATTCTCCTATTCCAAGAATTTATAATTTACTAGCATTTCCCGCGGCTCCGCCCGCGTTCAGATTGTCAAAAACCAAATTCTTAGGCTTTACACATTAGTATACTCTTACATACCTATACCACTTTCATTGCGCACTGTACGATTGGTAAATAATGGCAGTGATTTACAATGCCACAAAGGTTCCTCCGTTAATCTCATATTTAGTAATATTGCACTTTTTGTTTTAGCAATAACATTTATGTATGTCTATACTTCTGTTTTGTTTGTTTGTTTAGTTTTGGGCGATAAACTTTCAAACTACGGAATTAATTTGAATTATTTTTACTAATAGATAGCTATTGATCAATTTAATATTTAGCTGATTATTTAAATTACATAATGGTAACTTTTCTTAATGTTAATTTGTCGCGAAACAGGGATTGGTTAGCGCTAGTTAGTAATATTTTCCAAAACGATTTTCAAAAGAAAGTGTAATAAGTAAATAATTCTAAGCAAATACTTTTTATTATTTCATATGGCTCGGCTAATATGATTAAACTCGTAAAAATTTTATTATGTCCTTTACCTTCCAAGAAATGGTGTCAAAAAAAACTGAAAAAGTTTAGGTATAACAGTTCCTAAAATACTTTTGCAAAGTTTTTGAGATATGGAATATTTTTAGTTACCCGCTTTGTCAGTTTAACAGCCATTAACTTGTTTTCCACTTCTTTTTCGGTTGATAAAATGAGTCGATATTGCGGAAACGTAAATATTATTCGTATTTATTTTAGTGTTAACCCAACAAAACACGTAAGTACGGAAAACAACACAGAATTTTGCTATACGAAACCTATAATGCGCGAGTTGGATTTGCATTTGCCTAATTTTACATTAAAAGATAAAAGAATATATTAACATTATTTACTAAACAATAAAAATTTACAAATATTTTCATTTGAAAATTGTTTCGACCAACAAAATATTACTTATATGTTACTAAATTATAAAGCCAAAAAGTTTGTTTTATTGATAATTTGAATACTGGCGGGGCCGCGGGTAATTTAGTACCTAGTAATTCTAATAAAGTCATAGAAAGGTCATATCTGTACATTATTATTTTTTTTGGATTAAAACTACGTATTTTAAAAACACATGGCGACATCTATTGTCAAATATCTCAATAACACAAAAATAAATTTTCATCAAAATAACTATTTTAATAAATAAAATAGCGCTATTGATATTTCTTTTAAGATAAGATTTTTTTAATAGTTTTAACATATTAAGTTACCTTGCTAAAATGTTAATAGTATCATCTTGCTTTTATTTTAACCAGTTTTTGTATTTTTTCTCAGAAATGAGATATTTTCCTGGTGTAATAAGTATCCTATGCATTGACCCGGATAACCTGCTATCACCATACCAAATTTCATCTAAATCCCTCCATTGGTTTTGCTGTGATGCACTTTACATATAGACAGACAGACAAAAATTCTAAAAACTCTATATCGCTAATAATGAATATTTCAATAAGATTTTCCGTAAAATATTAAATGTACGGATTCGGCTTAGTTACAATTTTATTATGTGTATAGTTCCTCCTTTATAAAATCAAAAGTTTGCTTTATTGATAATTTCAACACGGGCGGGGCCGCGGGTAATTTAGTAGTAGGTAATTCTACATACATTCATACATACATTTTTTTGGATTTAAAACTACGTATTTTAAAAACACATGGCGACATCTATTGTCGAGTATCTAAATACACATAAATAAATATTAATTAAAATAATTATTTTATTGAGTAAAATAGCGCTATTGATAATTTGATTTTCAAGATAAGCTATTTTTAATAGTTTTTACCATATTTAGTAAATAACCTTGCTAAACTATTTATAAATAGTATCATCGTGGTTTTATTCCAACCAGTTTTTGTGTTTTATCTCAGAAATTAGATATTTTTCCGCGGTAAAAAGTATCCTATATTTTGACCCGGATAAGCAGCTATCATCATACCAAATTTTATCAAAATCCCTCCAGTGGTTTTTCTGTGATGCGGTAACAGACAGACAGACAGACAGACAGACAGACAGACAGACAGACAAAAATTCTAAAAACTATAGATTCGGCCTCTGTATCGATAATAATGTCTATTTCAATAAGATTTTCCAAAAAATATTTAATGTACAGATTCGGCTTAGTTAGAATTTTATAATATGTATAGATATAATAGCTTTAGTAACTTGGTTATTTTTGACCAGTCAATAGTCACATTCCGAAATTTTATAATAGAAGCACTAATTTTAATTTAATTATAGCATATGACGTATATAATTTAATGTTTAATGTTTTTTGTCTTGAGCATTATAGTAAAAATTAAAATTTAAATGTAATTATTTTTACTGTCTAATTATTAGGTATATTTAAGTGACGCATGTTATTTTACCTGAAAGTGGCTTTGCATTTTGGATTTATATTTTTAATGTTGTTTCTTGTGTATTTTCATATTTATCTAATTTATCTTCCCGGTTTCGCTCGATGCCTTTATTTCAATTAGATATATTCAAAAACATTGATTCATTACACTGAAGAGTAATAACACCTTTGAAAAATATTCGGCTGGAAACATATTTTCCGTATAAACTCAGTTGTCATTTTACAGTTTTAGGCATTGAACTAGCTGGGGTACCCGGCTTCGCTCAGAGTTGATATGAGATTGTGTGGTAGTTGATATAAAATAATATAAAATGGGATAATAATAAACTTTATAATATAAGAGTTAAAAAAAATATTGAAAAGATATTTTAACTACATATTTACAATACCCACTTGTTTATAAACAACATTTTTCATTTTGTTATTCGGGCTATATATATTTTTCGAATTTCTTACTCGAGAGCAAGCTACGTATAGTTGACCGTGAGAAAAGCAAGATTCTATGAGGTTGATGCCGTAATGTTTTACGTTCGAATCCACGACGGATCTTGTTTTGTATACCCATATCAACGGGTAGCCCCACCCATACAAAAAAAGCTTCGAATGGTCCATAATGCCCCAGAACGTCCCACAATCGAGTGTTCTAGAATGTTCCGAATGTACAATAATCTGGGCTGTTACGGAATGTTCCCAAACATTCCACAACATTCCAGAATGTTCCGGGATGTACTGGAATACTCTCGAACGCTCTTGAATGTTCTAGACTGTTCTAGAAATTTTTAGAGGGCGAAACTTCTAGCCCTTATATCTTCAAAAACACACCTTTAGGTAAAAACGTGAACCTTCTTCATGGATGGGGGATAGAGGGCTACCACATCATAAAACTCTTTTGATCGTGTGTGAATTTTAGCGGCACGCACTTTGTACACTTTCTTTTATGATTATAAAAAATCGCTGAAATTGGGAACTAAAATATAACTTTTCAGATGCAGCTGTATGGTTTCTGGGCCTTGATGAAGAATTAGTACTTGATATATCATCATATCTTCCCTATACCTCACCCTACAAACCGATAAAGATGGAACATTTAATAGGAATGTTGCGAATTTCTTTAAATCTTCATTAAATGTTCATGTTTAGATTACGATTAGTAAAATTAACTATTTAAAATATCAATGTTTACGAATGTATTTTAGCTTCATAAATCCAACCAGTAATTTAAGAAAAGGCAATAATTATAAAGTCAGTAGTTCCTAATAACAAGTTGCTAACAATAATTATTACATTCATGTCAAAATAAATGGATAAGTTGATATGAATGATTACATGATGAATGTGATTTGTTTGCATATTATACATATAATTTAGTCATTAATTGGTACCATGTTACTTATTATTAATTATTTATTTAAGTAATTTTGCTTAAACTTTAAATTATCTTTTTTTTATATGAATAAAAACTTTTTAAAAAAAAAATAAAAACCGACTTCCTGGCACTGAAAAGTAAAAAATAACTAAACAGAGGTTTTCATTTAAAATAGATACCTAATCAGATATTTTCGAAGTCGGTGTGCTTTGATTTGTATTGGCTGGCACCGACTTCGAAAATATCTGATTAGGTATCTATTTTAAATGAAAACCTCTGTTTAGTTATTTTTTACTTTTCAGTGCCAGGAAGTCGGTTTTTATTTTTTTTTTAAAAAGTTTTTATTTTTCCATTTTTAGTGTAGACGTAATAAGCAAGTAATTTGTAAGAAGAAAGATTTTTAATAAAAACATAATATTCGATTAAGCCATTTATTTAAAAACCGCTTGACCGATTTCGATAAAATTTATATGGGACCACCGGGGAAGAATACTCTTTGAAACAAAAAAAAATTTTCCAAATCGGTTCAGCCGTCTTCGAGAAATCCGTGAACATACATAAATAATAAAAACAATATTCGATTAAGCCATTTATTTAAAAACCGCTTGACCGATTTCGATAAAATTTATATGGGACCACCGGGGAAGAATACTCTTTAAAACAAAAAAAAAATTTTCCAAATCGGTTCAGCCGTCTTCGAGAAATCCGTGAACATACATAAAAAAAAAAAAAAAAAAAGATTCCGACGAATTGAGAACCTCCTCCTTTTTGGAAGTCGGTTAATAAAGTATAAATACTATTTTATTATGAAAAAAGATAACATTCCAATGTAATAAAATTTGCTTATATTAAATCATTTCAACTTATTTGTAACTACGAAAATAAACTCTTTTAGCATAATATTAACTTTCAGTCAGATATCGCATCTAAATAATTGACAGCAAAGTAATTCGCTGTGCCAACAATGCCGCCCGTTTCAGTTTTCAGCTCTCATTTTGTTCTATGATGAAAATTCAATTATTCCGTACGAGCTCCGCTCCGAGGCAAACGAGTGCCGAGAATCGGTCGGTACCCTTTGATCGAATGTTTTACATCTCGAAAGGACAGCTCGATACCGAAGGCTACAGTGCTATCGGGACCGGCAGATATGAGGAGTTTGTCCGCCAATTAGACTTACACTTTTACGAACATCAGGGTGTTTTATGGAGGATTCTATGATTTATGAGGGCGGTGTGTCGTCGGGGTGCGGTATGAGGGGTGGCGTGAGGGTTGCGTGCGGTGCGGGCGCGGGCGGAGCGCGGCGGGCGGCGGCGCGCTATTGGCGGACACTGCATCGATCGCGGCCCGCCCGCGCCAGCCAGCCTCCACCTACGTTAATAAGTAATCATCCGACCCCGCGATACCTCAGCGAGTTTTCCGGACAGAGCTGGAACCACTGAGACAGGCCTCGTATCTCCAGTCGGTCGGAACAAAGAGCCACCGCATAGGGCGACATCCGTATTGATTTATGCAGTAATTGACCCGCGGGTAGGTGCGCAGCCCGCGCATACCTCCGCCTGCTACGCACCTATATTGCCTCTACACGCACCCATATCAATTTTATGAAAGAGAACAATGCATTTCGATCAATGTAACGTTATACGAATTTATTGACCTATTTCGATATGAAACGAGCACCTTTGGATAATCGGTTGCTTAAGTAACATAAACATAATAAACTGTTATTGTTTTAGTTTATAATCTAAGAATAAATTAAACGAGAAGTAGCAATGACCTATTGCCTTAGAGCAAAGGCTTCTTAAGAGACTCGTAAAAGTTTGTTTAATGGGTCGGACGAATTTGTTAGGTTTCAAGAGATCAGAAGGGGAGGTTTTATAGGTATTTCTTGTATAAAAATTATTTTTAAATTATTGCACGTAATAAGTATTATAAATTATTATCTTAATAATAATGGTATTTTGTTTGTAGATGATATAATACCGACCACCTGGAAAAGCCTAATGCACAAAAAGCTACAAAGCGTCCGTGTACATCATGGATCGTAAAATAACTCTATACATACACAATCATAATTGTGAGGAGTACACAGTGAACGTACACAGCAAAATTTTAAATGGGTAACAGTTATTGGTACTTACATGTACTTATAATACACTACATAGTATTTAGTAAGTAATCATCAGTTCCATACCTTTATATTAACATTTTCATGATTAAATCACTTAACAGAATTTGATGAAATATAATAAAAAAGGACTTGTACAGTTTTCTACAACCATCTTTTACAGTACATAACAAATATTACAGTTTCTATAATATTTTATATTTCCTATAAGAAAAAAAGTATTTACACAAAGAAAAGTATGTATTTAAAACAATTTGACTACACTCTGAGGACTACTTATAGAAGTCTTGTGGGACACTACTACATAGAAATCTGTGGGAAAATTCACTTAGCATGCAGAGACTTAAAGTATTGAAATCTGAAGTCTCTATGTGATTTAATAAGTAACAAGACTAAAGGATGATAAAGAATTCAAATATCTCCTAAATATACCTTAGTAGTAGGTATCTTCTTATGAATACAATAATTTGAATTACAATTCCAAAAAAATATATAAATTAATTTTAAAATGGGACTTGACTGGCACGTAGAGAATTATGGTGCGAGTGACATGGGTTTATTATTGTCGTATCACACGAGTGGCGCCGTGGGCGAAAGCTAGTAGGTACGTTAGTCCCTAGTTACAAATAAAATTAAAGTACGTATGTACTATTAAACTAGTTGCACTGCATTTTAATTTAGTTTACTTTTTATATGAAAAAGGAAAGGTCAAGTATTGAGAATACAAAAAATAATTACGTGATGATATTTACATACTAATAGAATTAAAATGTTAATATTAGAAATAAAGTATACGTTTATCTTTTTTTTTTTGTTAGAAAGGGACAAAGGATCGTATTTATCATGTACCTACCATGAAATAATATTATATTGCAAAATATTAGGTACCTACTTTATACCCGCTCAGGATCAAAGTTTACTCTGGTAAACTTTGATCCTGAGCGGGTCGCTAACACGGTACCTACTAGGAATATAATATACAAAAGCAACTCGTATAAAATCAAAACATTTTCATAGTAATGTAATACTAGATCATATAATTATAATATGCATATTTAAATAAAACTGTCTTTTCGGGTTATTTCGCGCATTTATTTTGATTTTTGGTTCCCGACGTTTCCAATGCTTTTAAACAGCGATCATGGTCACGGGAGAGACTAAGGTTTTGGATGTCTCAAGGCGTTATATACTTGTTACAGACAGTGCCTACCCACAATTTTACAAAAATGGTTTCAAAAATGACACCAAATTACCTTACAATATCTGTCGATTTTAATTCTAGACATTTTAATTTTTTAAATATGTATTATAATTAAATATAGCAATATTATTTATTTAATTTTACCTGTAATTATTATAAATATTATATTTTTTTTTAAACTTAATTAATTAATAATATTATTTAGTGTTACTATTTTTATATTATGTATAACCATAAAGAATATTAAAAAATTACAAGTATTAATTATTTATTTAAGCAATATTATTGTATTATATGTGATTAAAAAAGTTAAAATATTATTTTAGTTTGCTATTATTTATAGTTAAAATATTAAGCAACACTATTGCTACCTTTATAGATAAAAAATATTAATCGGAATTACTGTTATTGCGATCCACACAGTATAAACTAACTACATCTAATAGTCTGTTATGTTTGTTTTTGTTGTTATATTTTATTATGTTTATTACAGGTCCCCACGATGATGGTAGTACCCAGTAATACAACATCTGCAGTCTGTAAACATAGCCAGGATTGCCCAAGCCACTACTATCGCGTTGATAGTCCACAAATACTCGCGAAAGAGAACAATATGATTTGCGAAGCTATTGAAAATAAAAAATATCCAAACTTCAATAGGGAAGATGGCTGGGTACTACCATTAGATGTAGTTAGTTCATACTGTATGGATCGCAAAAACAGTAATTCTGATGATTAATATTTTTTATCTACGTATAAAGGTAACAATATGTTGCTTAATATTTTAACTATAAATAATAGCAATCGAAATTAATATTTTTATTTTTTTTATATTCATTATGGTCATACATAATACAATAATAGCAACACTAAATAATATTATTAATTAGTAAAGTAAAAAAAAATTGTAATGTAATAATAACAGCTAAAATGAAATAAATAATATTGCTATATTTAATTTTAAAATGTTTAGAATTAAAATCAACAAATATTGTAAGATTCTTTGGTGTCATTTGTGAATTTTCGAAATCATTTTTGTAAAATTGTAGGTAGGCGGCACCGGCTGTCACAAGTATATAATGCCTTGATACATCTAAAACCTGAGTCTCTCCCGTGACCATGATTGTTGTAAAGCATTCGAAACGTCAGGAACCAAAAATCAAAATAAATCCGCGAAATAATCCAAAAAGATAGTTTTATTTAAAATGTATTCGCGTAAATCTAAGAAAGTATTATATACAAAATTTTATATCTGAATTTTTATTTAAATAGGTATACTAAAAGTATCCCGAAATTTCAGTTGATATTGTCTTTAATCCTAAAAATGACAATTACCTAATAAATAATCTATACAGTTAAATAAAATTGGAGTGTCTGTTTGTAATATCAAAATACCCGCTTTTTACTAAATGAAAATGGATGTTTACACGATACATCTACCAAAACAACATTTTTTACAATTTTTGTCTGTCTGTTTGTTCCGGCTAATCTCTGAAATGGCTGGACCGATTTTAACGGAACTTTCACTGGCAGATAGCTGATGTAATAAGGAGTAACGTAGGCTACTATTATTAAAAAAAAATAGGGTCCCACGAAAAAAATTTAAAACCAAATTAATTATTTTGTTTTGGGAAGCAATCTAGGGACGAACTCGAGCGAAGGGCGAAGCGAGGGTGAGTCGCTAGTATTACCTAAATCCATTTAGCCCAAACTTAATTTAGGTACTGCTAACTGTACATGAATGAAGCCGGTAGGCATGAGGCAGGCATATTTAATTAGATATAATATTCTGGGTCGTCGCAACTGCATTGCATCAAACGCGAGTGCAAGTGCAAACCGTTAGGAATGCGACCGGATTCCGGCCGGCCGGTACGGCGTCACTTGCATCACTATTATGTCATTAACAAGCATAATAAACCAGATATCTGATATTATGAATTGTCATTAAATAAACGGCATTAGGAGTTCATTTTTGCATTATAGTTAGAAAATATATATTTTTTTAATATTTCAATTTACATGGTTTTAACCATCGACGAAAAATATCTATGTATCCGTTCACATAATATGTGATTGTTTATCAATTATCATCGTAATTGTCACAAAAAGTGAGCTACAATGAAGTCGTTTTTTTAAGATTAAACTTTCTTACGTTTCAAAGGTCAGAAAATATTATACTTAACATAATTTTTCATTTCATTTAGAAATTTTTTTAAGTTATATAACTTTATGATAGTCCGTTGTGGGGCGTTACGGGTCCTTGTTCTTTATGTTATCTACGGCGTAAGAGATACTTTTATACGCTTGTACTTTTACAGAATATTTCGAATAAAATTTGTTTACAAAATTTATCTTATACACTTTGTACTGGACGATTTTTATACAGTGTATAAGATGCGAAGCAAAGTTATATCTCCAATAAAATTTAACGGTATAAAATTGACTGCGCGTCGAGTGTGAAATGTGTATCAAATATTTCAGTTTGAATATATATTGTCAAGGACGCAAGAGCAATATAAAATTTACAAAAAGTAAACAGCGTGTAACAGAAATGTTAATGACCTATGACTAATACAAGAGGCCAGTAATGTATGTATAATATCGACATTCGTACAAACAACAGTAGCAGTCCGTATACGCTGGCGGATACGAGCAAACATTACATAACTCTTTGATTGTGTTTGTAAAAAGTTGGGGATTCCCTCAAATACATGCGCACCTTATACTGATACACTTGTGTGAGTGTAACCTTGCCTTCCTTTACATATTAAATGCCGTCGGGCTATCCCTTTGCGTATCTACAAAAAAAACCCGACACATAACTACGTATTGTTGAAAGAAAAAAGGAGGAAATGAATGAGATGGGATTGACTGTTATTACTATTATTACATTTATTTCAATGAGCTTCTGCGAGAAACCATAAAAGGCACGCTGACCGGTTTACTTTTTGTACTTGTTTGAAAATCAACAATGGAACGTAAACCGTATTCATCACATCATCTGTTCCGGCCTTTGATGACACGTGCTGTGTTACTTACCCGAACAACCATGTCATGTCAAACCGTACATTAATAATTCAAAAACTTTTTCTAAAGACGATAAACACAAAGCGAGCGTGGCAGAGTTCATCCGTATTTACGGAACGATGAAGGAAATCCAATTATTTATAGGTGTTGTTATTTAATGATCGCGATAATTAATGAATCAATTGAAAAACACAACCCACACACGTAAACATATGTTGTACTATTACAACAGTAGCACGAATGTTTGCCACAATTTAAAGATAATAATTATTCGATTATCGTTTGTTATGACGAAACGCAACATGCACGTTAACGTCATCCTCTGACGGCCTCATCGAATAGCTGTAGGTAAACACTAAATACAAAATGTCTGTATTTAATTATAAAACTCTATAAATAGAAACAACATTACGTCGTGTTATGCGGTTGGTTACAGCGTGCTATTTTGGTCTCTAGCGTCACGAGCCCCGTGAATGTCAAGCTCGCGGTACTAGGTGCAGGCGGTTAGGCAACAGGTGGTATGTACTACATTCTCATTAAATCTCAAATAAGCTAAACAAACTATATTTTATTTATAGTGATGCATTTATATTGCTAGGAAGTTTCTAGGACACGGTCGACGTGTGTGTCGTATGAAATAAATATGGACATTCATTTTCCTGTGCCGCTCGTTTAGTTTGAAAGTTAAGGCGTGCGCTTTTGCTTTACGTAAATTGCACTTAAGTTTCAACATGTTTACGAATAAAGTTTAATATTGCAAATTGAGGCAATCTAGTAGACAAATTAATATCCGTGTTATATGAGTATTTTAAGTATTTACATCGCAAAACAGACAGATACCTACATACATGTTATATCACTTAAAAGATATTTCGAACTAGAATAAGACTATTCGAACTACTATAAGATGCATTGTGGTCGTAAAACACATATCTAAGAAAACTTACTTAACATTCATTAATGAAGGTGATTATTCCGCCGCATTATTCATTCTTGTTATCACATACTCAATACTCAATTGTAATTGCGTAATAGTAAAAATTATCATATAAATAATAAAATTTAGCTGTCAATCCCAATTGATATCTCACACGCAACAAGTGTAAACAAAGGGATTACAAGTGTTACTGACCTAATAAAGCGACCCCTTTTCCACCCAAGACGGTTCAATAAAGAACTCCCTTTAGGTACATACTATCTGGCGTACATAAGAGTGGCGGTCGTGACCTTTGACGTAGATATACTATAATGTATAGACGCCCGCCCGTTATGTACCCCGACAAGCCAAAGATTAATAAAAAATATTTATCTTTGCCGGAGGCGGCATTTAGGATTTAAATTTTAATATGAAAGATTTAAAAATTTCTTAAATCAATATTCTAATGACGACTAACACTGTACCAATCATGATCATCGCGACGACAAACTACAAAATCACAAAGTTTTTTTTTCTACATCAACATCTTTACCTCAATAATATTAAAGTTAAGATTAACCTAATCAGCTAGTGTCTAAACCACTTATCTAATAAGTCATACCAAGATATACTCATATATATTATTACATAATTTATAAATTCTCGTAATATATTATAGTAATTAATATCGATCGCAATATTTTCTTTATGGCTCATTGGTACATTTAAAAGCATACCGTAGACCAGAAGTTAGGTATACAATATATACATGAGTCATTTACCTTTCCGACTGCGTTCAGGCAGAGGTCCTTGGCAATGGCCCCTTTTGCATTCATATACATTTATCGATGTAAGTTGCGTCACATCATTTGCATTATGAAGGTTGACTGGTAATTAAAATCTTCATGCAACTAATACGTAACTATTTCTTGTTATTACATGTTATCCATATACTAATAAATACTAATACTGCAAAGCAAGATAGATTTTTGTTTGTTTGAACGGGCTCTTTGGAATATCCACTTAGATTTGTTAAATTCTCTTCGCATTTGATAGCCTACGTCACATTTAGTAGTCCCTTAGGAGCGACACAATACATAAATAGCAAAGCCGCGGACAGAAGCTATAACCATTTCTAAAGGTAGTATAAGAAAAAAAAAATATTTTAATACATATTTACAATTTTTTATGTTTTTGCTATCGCTATCTTAAATAATATATTTTCATGATCAATACTTTCATCTTAAACAGTACAACTTAGGTCTAGCGGTAGGGGACGGAGACTATGGGCATGACCTACACAGGTTTCCCTTGTTATTAATCCGACGTTTTGATTTCAACCTTCGAGGACGGGCAAAGGGGGTCGGCAATTACATGACGTCACGGTGGTTTAACGACCCCATTACATACTGTATGAATGAATGCAAGCCGCGTGACGAGTGACGTTTTTGTTCGCCAGTTCAATTTACTATGTAAAATCAGTCGCTACTCTCATTAAGATTGAGGTGGCATCTTTAAGATAAGCGTTTGATTACGTATGTTATTACTGTGTCACAGTATCCGCTTATGGTCAGTAATAGCGCTTTGGATTTAATCATGAAATCTTCAATCGATTGATAGTTAATAAATCGATAATCAATAACTAAACTGCTAATTCATTAGTTGGGATCAAGAGCAGCTGATGTCAAGTGAAATTTTAATAGACGGCAGTTAAGCGGTCAACCACCCGATGCGATAGACGGACGGCCATTATCCAAGCACAACACAATGACACGATTATCGGGCACGCGGGTCCGAGACGGCTCGCATTGATTTTACGAAATCCACATCACGGACTCAGAATGAACGGTCTCCGTCGGCCCATTCATCTCGTTTTCATGTACACACCGCTATTGCGATACGAAAGTGAGAGCGAAATTTACTCGGGCTTGCACTACGCACCGCAACGTACTGCCCTAAATACGAAGAGAATAGAATATCGATCACCAACTAACTCGTTAATTGTTAATCAAAGGCGCTTATTCCTGCATGATTCGGGATAGACGAGCGCAATTTTCGATCATCATTCGCACTATACAAAATCGACGCAACTTACAATATGACATACATATATGTGTCTAAATCGCTGCGCCAGCATGGTTATTTATAAAGGTGAAGAAATCCTACAACCTCTTATAAATTGGGCAGGCACGTAATATTGAGCGTAAAATTTTTAGAGCGCATGCCAGAAACAAGAGCAATACGTAACGTATATCCACATCAAACAGCTAAATCTAAATATAGCGGGCGCCGATATCAGCGGCTCGCCCTTGAACCAGTCGCACGGAAACATTTTATTATTATTACCGAGCTGTCGGCGAGCACGAGTATGTCGGGTCGACGACCCCACAACCACGTGTCTCCTTATCGACAACTATCTAACACGATTGTGGGTAAACAACATGCCGAGATAAATTACTAATTCCACAACACTTGTTTATTTTACTCATTCATAAATTAATAATTGTGTCATCGAAACAATTTCGATGATAATGGTTGAATGAAGATCAATTTGTCAGATGGAATCTGTTCATGAACAATGTCTCGGAAGATTCACGTGGGCGCAAGTAAGGACGTAACTGTACTACGCAACTGTATAGAAATCACTTAACAAACTAATTTCTAGAGTTTGAAAATGCATCGATCCCATATTATATACTACACTACATATATTGTAAAAATACCGTTTAAAAACCAAATATAGTGTCCCGTTAAAGCAAACTTGAAATGTTACCCATAAATATGGCAAGGGTTTCTCAAAAAGCCATAAAAGGAAAAGAGCTAATTGTAAGGAGCCTTGACGGACGTATGAGCGGAAGAACAACCGCATCGTGGGAAGTGGGACAGTGTTACGTAACCGGTATTTGTTCGCCGGCCAGCCTACACAGGTACATCCTTACAAATGCGTACGACCTTGAATGTGAACTCAAAGTGTAAACAGCACGTGCTCGATGCATTGTTTTATGGCGGCTCATTGCGGCGCGGCAACAACCGCACTAGGATTTAAATGTAAATCGAAGAAATAATGTATTTAAATCTTGCTGTATATCTTTAAACGAAATGCATTCATATGCAACTAACCTACTACATAGTCTCTTTATAACTAATGAGAAAGTAAAGAGTTTATATTGTATATTATTTTCTTTATTAAGCATGGAAGTTATTACAACACACTCCAACAGTAATGTGCATGCTGTTCTAAATACAAATTCGACTCATTCAAAACTCAAAGCAAGACCAAAACCAAAATCGACCTCAACTCGAAAATCAGAAAAAAACGAAGTTCAATTAATAATAAAGGCAAAAATAAGACTGGGTAAAAACATTTGCTATTTTCAGCAAATAATGCGGTCATGCAAGTCAGGGATACTTGATATGTCGGCCGACGGTAAAATGAGACCCTTTCGAATTCACGCAAAGCTGGATACACGTGTCAGATGTCAAGTTCCATTCACGTTGATTCCGTCAAACACGTCCCGGCGCCACTGCCTCTACATAATGTATGTGCGGAAAGTGGAAGCGGTAGAATGACGTCGAAACCTCGCGTCGCGGCTGCCTTTACCCCGTTTTGTAATTGAGAGACGAACGCACAAATCTCCGCCTGGAAACGAGTAATATTTGCCTACACATCAAACTTTCACTATCGCACTACGCTTTCGTTTTTATATCCGCTAACAGCAACGGGCCAGCTTTGTTATTCCTCCACGATGTTTTTTCCTTTTTTGCGAACAACAACCGACATTCACAGCCGTGAATCCAACACACACAGCAAATTGCATATCTATTTTTAACGTTTTAGCTATGAATACAAAATATATCGATGAAATAATTTCATTGCTCATCTATAGATACAACATATATGTATATTACATATTGAATTTAATTTATCATCTTTTGTTGTCGTTTTCAATCCTCCATCTACATACGAGGAATTTGTATAATTTTAAAGCCAATATCAGCTTGAGTCTCTCTAAAATTGTACCTTGTAAACTGAGGGACTGATTTCAATTTAGTTTTTTTTTAAATTTAAATGCTTCCCGATACAAATTTTCATCCCCATTTTCAACCCCTATATATATATATATATATATATATATATATATATATACAAGGGATGATTTCCGAGATAAAAAATATCCTAAGTCCTTTCCAGGATCTCAAACTATCTTCTTATCAGATTTCATCTAAATCGGTTCAGTAGATCCAGAGATTACTCCCTACAACCTCACAAACTTTACCTCTGTAATATTATATTAGTGTAGATAAACAATATACATATTTAAGTAAAAGCGAGATGGTTTATAGCTTGATGATTTGTCCACTTTTTAAAGTTGTATGTTATTTGAAAATTCCATATACAAAAAAAAATCGTACTTTACTTTTTGAAAAGATTACTTTAGTCACAGTTTCCAACACAACTAGTAAATCCCAATTGCTGTTACAATGATTGGTAACATAGATTAGGTTCTGGTTTAACTGGCTCCTTGAAAGTATTCAAAATATAACACTAAAAGAGGAGACATATAAAAAATAGCATGGTTAGTATCTTATAAAAAAAAGCTTTTTTATTGACAGCACAATACTCAAAAATCGTAATGTTTTTTTTACTTTGACATAATCTATCTTCTTCTTAGTCCTTACACTCTTGACAAGCTGGTTGTGGTCATCATTTAGGACTTATAACCCGCTCGACTATTCGCCTCCACTCCTCTTTAATATATACCTTTCTCATACATTCATGCAGTGGGACGTCTACTGTCGCTCTAACTTGGCCTGTCCATCTCATTGCCGATCTACCACGCACTCTAATGCCCTCTACCCTTCCTTGCACTGCTAAGCATTCGATGGTCACAATATTGCGTCTAGACAAGTGATGAAAGTAGGTTAAGATTCGAGCCTGAATTGTAGAAGATTGATTGTCCCAGCGTTGATTGTCTTCAAGCGCAAGCTATCTAGTTATTAAAAACATCGACCTACTATGACCTACGTCACCGAATCAATAGTTTACAGGAGGCACAAAGGTTTACTATTTTTATTTGAATTAATATAAACATAGTAAATATTTAATAATATTATAGAGAATCTTATATAGATTTGATATAATATGAAATAGACGTATGACTTCAATAAACAAAAACAAAACAAAAAAGTTTTTGCATGAAATGTCAATCTCCTCCTGTCAATGATAATAATTTCTCTTGATCACTCTATTAGAAAAAAAAACATTATTTTCATAATTTATAGTCCGGTCAATAGACATTTAAAATAACAAAAATTCCCGGAAAGCCAAATATTGGTGGAGAGCTAGCATTTACCATTACAAATAATGTGTTAAAAATCCCCATCGATCCTATGTGTGCTACAAAAGTTATTCGGGGTCAAAGGTCAAAATTTGAGGTTTTTTGGATTATTCTCGAAAACGGTAAGTTTTACAAAGAAAAACCTCAAGCCAAAGTTGTAGATCTTAAAATTTTCTACAAAAATGGTTCTTATAATTTTTTTCCTAAAAGTTACCATTCATGAGATATCTCGATTCTAACTATGACTAATTTAAACTCTATTCTAATTTCTGACCGGACTATTAGTTTAATTACAATTAATACAGATTTATATATGTTACGGGCAACTTGATTAACCGGGCAGTATTAATATGAACCGATCATGGTGAATAATAACCAAGAGAGTCGGTTAAATAGATAATTTTTTTACTTTGGCCAGCCCATGATAATAATAATATCCGATGGCCCGTGGTCCATTTAAAAAATCAAGGCTTGAGATAGCTTGAATTATCACTTGGACCGGACAGTATGAATATTTTCTTACTAGGCGGGCAATGTAAATAATACAGTTGTGCCGTGCGACGTGTGTTAGGCGCGCGGGGGGAGGGCCGCAACTCGCAAGGCACGCAGCGACGTTTTAGTTCGTAGTAATACAGAAATCAAACATTCTTTGCAAATGTCATAAAGAGTCGCGTTGCAAGTTAAATAATTCTAATTTTAATAAAATTCTTACACAATTCTAAGATTATAAATATTTCAGTTGATTTTTCCTAGATTACTAATATTTTAACTATTGTTCAAAAGCAGGGCTCAGAACCGATTAAAAAAAAACGATTTATTTCGGGAATGTAATGGTTAATTCATCGTTCGTTCTTTAACCGGTTAGTGAAAAAGAAAGGTTTAGTAAACCGAAATAATAATGGGTAACGGTTATTTTTAGAGAAAGGTTGGATTTTGGTTTTGATACCGAAATAAACCGGTTAATTTATTTATAAGTAAGAAACATACATGCATCTTTCTACTAACCCATTCACCATTAGCAAAAACGCGCCAAATGTAAACGCACAAAAACTCATTTTAGCCGGGTAATTTTGGTCATGGAACCTAAATTCGTTAAAAACCGTTCTCCCGGATTTAACCAGTTAAAGAGCATAACCAAAACCTTAAACCGGAAAGCCTTTTAGTTTGGGGTCAATGACCAAAACCGGTTTAAAAATTGAACGGGTTTCCGAGCCCTGTTCATAAGTAATATTTTTATCAAAAGTACGGTAATTACAGATGTTATTCCGTTTTTGTTTAACTTATTTTGAACTACTATGCTAAATTGCTTTACTTGTACCTGTTTTTTATGTAAGTTTAATTTCATATAATTAGGAAGAATTTCAGCACCATTGACCACATTCACACGTGAAGAATTTCAGCACCATTGACCACATTCACACGTGAAGCAGATTTCCCAAAAGTATAACAAATACCTAAAGTCCTTATATATCGCATTCATTGATTATTCCAAAGCATTTGATACCATTAATCACGTTTGCATATGGTCAAGTGACAAGTTTGAAACAACAAGCTGTCCACCAAGTGTACACAAACATAATCAGAAACATCTACTTCTAAAGTAAAAGTAGCTTAAGCTTAGAACCAGTTGGTCACTCGTTTTCGATCAACAGAGAAGTTAGACAAGGGGATCCTTTGTCACCAAAACTCTTTACAGCAATTTTAGGAACAATGTTCAGAAAACGCAACTGGGACGAATTCGGCTTTAACATAGATGGAAGCCGTCTGAATCACCTGCGGTTTGCAGATGATATAGTTTTGCTGGAAGAGGATCGAAAGCAGTTGGAATGGATGATTAAAGATCTAGTCATAAAATGTAAGGAGGTAGGGTTATTAATGAACGAAACGAAAACCAAGTTAATGACTAACTCAGACAAGATAGACATAGTCATCAATGGAGATCGTTTTGATTATGTTAACGATTAGTCTACATAGGACAAATAATAAGCCATGATGACGAGATGACAAAATAAATTGATAAAAGAATTGCCTGCGGTTGGAGGAAATACTGGTCCTTAAAAGCGATCATGAAAAGCTTCAAGCAAGAAAGTAAACATGCATATCAAAAAAAAAAACTTTTGAGACATGCATCCTACCATGTCTAACATATGGACGTGAGACAGGGTGCCTGTCAAAGAATCATAGGGAGAAACTAGAAAAACGTCAGCGAGCAATGGAGCGCAGTATGCTGGGTGCAAAGCGGAAAGACAAAATGAGAAAGGAGACACAGATCAGGTCAAAAACCCAAGTAAAAAACATAACATTACGTATCCATCAATTAAAATTTTGGAGGTGGACAAGTCACTTATTAAGGTCTAACACACCTAAATGGAGTAAAAGAGTGACGTACTGGTACTCCAGAGACGGCAAGCGTAGAAGAGGTCGTCAAAAAAGAAGGTGGGACGACGATTTACGTGATATACTATGACGTTTCTGGACAAGAGTTGCTTTCTCTCATCTTAATGGCGAAAGTTGGAGGAGGCCTTTGCCAATAGGCATAGAGATCAGAGACATCTAGAATTAAAATTTTCCAACTATTTATAATTATAATATTTACAATGTACTATACTCTCTAAATAAAGGCCATTCCATTTTTAACCGACTTCAAAAAGGAGGAGGTTCTCAATTCGATTGGTATTATTTATATTTTGGTATTATTTTAGAGCCAGAATTTTTAGTGTTACTAATAAAAGCGAATTTTAATTTGTCAGTTTTCATACTTTGCTACTAGGTACTATTATGTCTACACTAAAAAGGGAAAAAAAAACTTTTTAAGAAAAAAATAAAAACCGGCTTGCTTGTCGGTGTGCTTTGATTTGTATCAGCTGGCACCAACTTCGTAAATATCTGATTAGGTATCTATAGTAAATGAAAACTACCAAGCAGTTATTTTTTACTTTTTAGTGCTTTTTTTGAAGTCAGTTTTTATTTTTTTCTTAAAAAGTTTCTATTATTTTATTTTATTTCATATAATAAACAAAAACACTAACTAAACTTCTTCTGTTTTATTATATTGCTCAAGATAAGGTAGTTATTATTCATACTGACTAGGAAAAGGAATTAGTCATGCAATTTTGCTTACATTGCCCACTAGATAGGTACGGGCGTTATGCATACAGACCAGTCATTATTCATAGGGACTAAAATTCTCAAGATACGCGTAACATATATATATGTATAATAATTTCTAAACGAGTGTTAAATGTTGTGTAAAATGCTAGTCAAGGCTCGTAAAGAGGAGTTCCATCAGTATTTAGGAAATAAAAACACTAAAGAGTTTTAATCCGATTTTTCAGAAAAGTACGACTGGGTTAGGTATACCTATGTTGTGTTTTTTGGAAATTCTGGGTTCTGTATCTTGTAATTCACGATTAAGAGATAAATTGACCAACAAACGAGTCTAAAAACTATTGATACTTAATATAATTGCGATATGACATGTACACCTAGTTTTCGACATCGGAGAAAGACATACTCTTAGGCTACTTTTTATTATGGCCCAACAAAAAGCTCATTTGAGATAACAAATTAAACAATTTGATAAGTTGGCCAGGTTTCGCGAATGCTAATAGGTGCTAAAAATTTAAAAGAAATAATTTCAACACAAAGCTATATATATATAAAACAAAGTTTTGTTAAAAGTGTTAGTTACATCATTCATAACTCAAGAACGGCTGGACCAATTCTTATATTAGATTTTTAGGATTTCTCTTAGTCTGGAATAGGATAATAAGTATTAAATTTTTATTATTTTTATTAAAAAAAAAATATTAAAATATATATGGCTAACGCTGGCAATAACTATTTTAAATATCTATGTAAAATGTACCTAGCGACGAACACGAGCGAAGCGAGGGCGAGCCGCTAGTTAAATATAAATATGGATCATAATAATTGATAAGTAATACATTTTGTCTATAAAAAATATCTAACTTCTACATTTATTATAGAAACCTGCTATCCAAGCATCATTATCTAAACAATATAAAAATTTCAAATACACCAAAGACTGTTGTAACATAGTGATGACATAGACATGAAGAAAGTTTTTTTTTATGAAAAATTTAAAACCTAAACTAAGTTTCACCCTGTCTTATTGGAACAATTTGAATTAAAAAAAGAAAGAGATGTTAAATTTTACACTAATAATACAAAAGATTTTGGATAAGTACATAAATACAAAATCCCATAAAAAACAGCAATATAAACTTAAGTAGCACAGTTTTACATGAACCATTTTGATTCAATTTAAAGTACATTATTTTAGCTTTTACATACATTATTACTGAACTTGAGCTTGGAATAATATTTTTTAATCAAACATTTTTTTATACATCTACAATAATTAGTGTCTAATAAAAAATTGAGCAACAATGTTTATAAAAAATATATAAACAGTCAAATTGAGAATCTCCTGTTTTTTTGAAATCAGTTAATAAGTTATTATTATTTTTATGAATATTCAGTTCATTTGCTTAGCATAATGCTTTGGGGGCATCCATTCATTAGGCGAGCACAACATGAGAGAGGGGGTATAGTAAAATCTCAAAAAATCTCAATTAAACTGAGGGGGGCTCAATTGAAAATCTCACATTAATTTTAAAAGAATATATGTATATTATACAGGTAATAACAAAAAGATTAAATTTCTCTTTCCTTTCCTTTGTAGGTGTCCCATTTTGCCTGCTGAATGTTGTATTATTTTTAACAACTATACAGGAGAGGGAGGCGGGAGGAGTGGGGGTACTACCAAATCTCACTTAATCTCACCAAAGGGAGGTAAGACTCCAATTTAAAAGAAAAACACCTCATGTAATTAATGGATGTCCCCTTTCTGATCCCAGTGATAAGTAGGGCATAGCAATCATCACTTAAAACATTATTTATAATTTAAACCATTGTTTAAAATTATATTTATGCTTCTTGGTAACAAAAATTGTTTAAATGTTTTTAATTTCCTAGTAGATCATAATTTTGCTAAAAAATACTTACACTATAAATTTTCTCAAAGTATAATAATGTAAACACAGGCTGACATTGTATAGGCTGTTTTAGAATTTGGTATTAATTTATTTAAATTTATCTTCCTTATATTGATATCAGTCTCACTAAAGAAAAACAAAACTTATGACATCTCACATATTTTAAACATATGTTACAATTATTGAACTTATGAAATTTTTAATGTTGGTTCTAGTCCTAGCATTCATATTAACATTAAATATTTTTTATAACAATTAAAAATCACATTATTACAAAAAAGCAATATATTGGTAAAAACTGAAGCCAATTTGATTTGATGTAAAGGGAAAAGACAGATGTATCTAAGTACTAATTAATTAAAGTTTATCATGAAAAGTTGTTGTCAACTGTTAAGATCCAACCAATATAGCAGCTGAAAATAATTTAAAATTATGTTTAAAATAAGAATTAACTTAATAATGTAGTTTTAATCTGTCGCATCGTAAAAAAATGACTCATCATTTTTTTCCCTAATGCTCCAAGAGAAGTATAACTTTAAAAAATAGTCATCTTCTTGTCCAATGAAAATTATAGTTCAATATATGGGACATGGGCCTTGGAATTGTGGCTTACATTTCTGAAACGGAGAGATGGTGGAGATCAGAGATCTTTTATATTCAGCTCTTTTTTAACATCTGACAGCTGGGCAAGGACCTCCCCCTTTACTACAATGGGAATCTGGCCATCAATAGAGCTACTGTATTGTTATCACTTAATTAGATATAAGAATATATAATTTACAACTTTAACTCTCCAGAACTTCCATCTTCTACTGTTCATCAAAATTCTTATATATCAAAGACTTCCTCTTATATATATAAATATATATATATATATATATATATATATATATATTTTAAATTGTCAAATCTTCACATAAATCTAAGAAAGTATTAGGCCAAGACTCTCTATTATTCAAAAATATATCACCTCTTTCTTCAGAGGCTGTTTTCATATACTAAACACCAGTCGAAAATCAAATGAAATCTTATTACTTACACTGTAATAAGTAATAACATATGATGAAATATATAGTGGCTGCAATGGTTTATCATTTATCGCCTTGTTAAAACCTATATTTATATGTAAATTAAACCTAATATCAAATTTAGCTTAGCCATTTCAAGAAATCCAAGCAATAAATAGAATATACATAATATATATATATATATATATGCTGGCCTTTTTGTATATTAAAGAATTTCATCATTTTTCATTCACATAGTAGATATACCTTAATGACTCAAAAATAAAAAAATAAAACATTTGATTCAATATAGATTGAACAAATATTCAATTTTCTTTTAGATATTGACTCTTTACAATATTTTTCACTTCATCTGCATGTTTTGATTAACCTTGCTAATGGTGACTCATCATTTTCATTCATCCAAACACCTTAATGAGATTAAAAAAAATAGACATTGTCTTGTATTATTAATTTCGACCTGTCTAAAATCAATTGTGTCAGCTATTATTGTTCAAAAAATAAGTAAAACCAACTTACAAATGACCCTTCAAAGTGTGATACATGCAAATCTAAATTGATACCTTGTTTTTCATCTTTACACAGATTTCTTTCCTGTGTTACATTTTGCAATTAATCAACAACTAAGAACAAAGTAGCCTAATCCCGTATACAGATTCTATCCAGAATATTTTATAAATTAACAGTTTCTATATTCCTATTAAGTAAATTATAAATTAGGTATTATTGGAATGTCAAAAGCATAGGGAGGTGATTATAAAAGCATTATTGCTGATAGTAGCTGTCAAATATGCTTATATAGTATAAATAATAGAATGATAACAAAACCTATAGAAGAAAATTAATAAATTGTCATTATATATTTCATCCTAAATGGGCTAAACCTACAAAAAATCATAATAATCTGATATATTTGTGTATTTCATTAATAAAAAAATATTATTTGTTCTGTTCCATGCATTGATGTAATCTGTGCCCAACTGGCACACCTAACAGCCAAATAACAAACAATAATTGAATTAAAAACATAAATTTTATAAAGCAATAGCTTGCATATAACAAATTTAAAAATATGTTATGGATTTTCAATGTACTAAATTAAACTTATACTTATCATAGTTAAAATTTAATAGTTTGAATTATTTTTATGTCTGATAGGAAAAGTAAGTTACTACTGTTATAAAAAAAAATTTCAAACATTTAATGATTAATCAATTTTATCTTTATACTGAAATATAACCTCTACACATGATATTTCAAAAAAAATATAAATTAAATAATATTCTAACATTTAAAGCATCAACCTCCTTAACTTTATATAAAATTGACCACTTACCGTTGAATTTCTGTATGGACTTGCTTGAGGATTGTAAGGTGGCATGGGTCTTGGCTGTGGCCAACCAGGGGCGGGTCCATAACCCCCGGGCGGCTGGTCATAACTATTGGGATAACGGTGTGGCGGCGCTCCACTCGACTGGAGCAATGAGTTGAGTGTAGGCGTAGGACCAGGCGCCTGAGATACAGTTTGCCCAGGGAAAAATCTTTGTTGCGGTGGTGGCCGCGGTTTGCCGGGAAATCCCGGTCGTTGAGCATAATATGGATCAGCACCCTCCGGATAACGATACGGTCCATACTGGTCCGGTACTGGGCGGTCACCGCTCCGATCGTGGCCGGGCGCCTCACCACCGTCGCGTGGCTGGCCCGGGTCGGCCGACATCGGCGATTTACTCTTTGTGTTCACAACGCCATCGGGCGGAACGCGCCCGACGGATTTGTCGGTGCCGTTTTGTAAAAGCACGTTCCGAGATTCACTGAGTTGGTCCGATGGATTCTGATCAACGTTCGCTTCGCTTCGCTGAGACTCTGCCTGCGTCGCAGCCATCTTCGGCTGGTAGCGGCCGTCCCTGCTTACACTAAGCTTTGACGATCGACCGGCTCACTTACGTTACATCGAAAACGGGCGTCGGATAGCAAAACCGCGACGCGGACACTTCCATCACTAAAAGGCCAAGTAACTTCGCACTGATTGTAACGCGAATATGACGAAAAATCGTTCACCGTTGCACACACATCGATCACATATCTACTCCATTCGCGTAAACGAGGTTATGGAAAAGGTTACATATCTAGCGGGCGCTTTTGTCATGTTCAAACCGCACATTTCATATCACTTGCACATTTATGACACTATGGACGCAATCACTCAAAACAAAACTCATTCCCGAGCATAAAACTGATGGAATTCTTAAAAACAGAACAATTGAATCACGAAACTTCCAAAATTATTGGCGTCCGCCATTAGCGGACTTGAAATCCTACAGCGCTTGTCGACGCTTTTGCCTATCTTCACTTCGGTGACAGAAAATAAAAATATAAAATTATAGCATTTACAAGCACAGTATATTGTCAATTATGTAATTTATTACCAATTATATTTTGGAAAGACAAAATTATTAGACTAGAAGCACCAAATATTGAAAATAAGAGAAAAATTATCTGTGCATGTTTACATTTCCGTAATACTGGGACCACGTAGTAACTACAGTAATACCAACATCAAAGCCACATTTGAGTAGTTCCGCTGGCGCCAAACAATTGTTACTATATTCACTCCGTACTATGGGTTTAGTTGCGTGTTAAAAAAGAAATTACGTTTATTTTTAGTTTTTATAGTGGTAAATTAACGATTTTCTACAACAATTACGGAATAAATAGTGTTCAACATGATCTTAAATGATTTTTAACCAAACTCAAACCTGACTGTTTATACCAACCCATAAATACGTTTATATGATGACAATGCAAAGATTATAAATGAAAAATAAACAAACAAACATTTAAAGTTTTGTTAATTTCTTATAAACAAAATTATTATGAGAATTTTATTTTATAAAACAATAATAATTACTAATATATCTCCTATTAACTTTATAAAGTCTGTAGCATTTTTATCTGTACTTCAAGTGTTGCTAGCACATTTTTTTTGTTATTGTGAAATAAAAAATAGAAATTTATTTAAAAATTAATGTAAAAAGTGTACATTACACTTTTTACATTAAAGGTTTCTTCTATATTCTGTAAATGATTAAAGCATAACAAAATGAAAGCAAGTTGTTTTATATTTATTTTGAATTAGGACGCGCGATTACAAAAGAACTTGTAAGAAAATATCGCTTTTTAATTTTAAGATATAAGATTTTTAAGTATAGTCATTTATATCAAAAAAATAACCATAAAATTTAAATTATTTATGAATATTCTCATGTTGTTTATATTGGACTAGCGACTCACCCTCGCTTCGCTTCGGGTTCGTCCCTAGACAAAAACCGAGATGATATATAGCCTATAGCCTTCCTCAGTTAACGGGCTATCTAATGCAAAAAGATTTTTTCAAATCGGATTAGTAGTTCCTGAGATAAGCGCGTTCAACCAAACAAACAAACAAACTCTTCAGCTTTATAATATTAGTATAGATTTATTCTATGCTTTTGTTCAAAAAGTAAACTACTAGTTATTTAGCCGTATGTAAATGTAATTTTAAGTTACTGAAGAATCCTTTGATTCTAAAATATTTTTACTATTGATTAAAATTTTGTTTTTAATTTATGTAGTATTTAATACTTCCATATTCAAATTTTTTATGAGTTACTTATCGTATCAGTCATAAAAAAAACATTTAAGAAAATTAAAACTTTTTTTGTTAAATATTATTTTAGCGAAAAGCGATTTTGATGAAATTTTCGGGCAATTAAGGAAGTTTTCTTCGTAGCGATCGAATGTTTCAACGCGGGCGAAGCCACAGATATGCTAGTATTTCTATACTAACACTAAACTGCCTGAAAATTTCATCAAAATCGCTCCAGTCGTTTTTGCGTCCATATATTAGTAACAAGTTATCGTAAAAACTTGAAAATAATTTAATCTTTATTAAACCTGAAGATGTTCTAGGATAAACCTTATTATAAAAACACACAATGTTGCCATAAGGAAAAAAACTACATGTATCTATTTTAAAAACGGTTTTATTTTGTTGTACAATTATTTATTAATAACACTGATGCAAAAATATTATCTTTTCCAATTTCATTGATTAGCCGAGGTGATTGTTTTAAAAATTTTAAGGCGTTAATATTATATCACGAATATTTTAAAAAATATTACAATTTTTTTTATGTGTTAATCGAGATTAAATTCATGCAAGAGTGGAATAATAGATGTATAGGAAAATGATATAATATTATACAATTCACTAAAAATGCTAAAATATTCAACAATACTTTTTTGTCATTTCAACTGGATGGATGGTCGACTCTATAATTTAAAATATTATCTTTTAAGTTTCAACATTCTTTATGGTAAGGTTTGCAGATCATATGCATATAACGTAAGACTCAATTAAACATTTTATTTGAACTTGTCTAACCAAACATACACAATAATTTTAAATTGAGCGAATGCTAATTTATCCAAAATATTTAAATTTTAATTAATTATTAACATAAAAACTACTGAAAATTTATAAAAATCTATAGTAGATATAAATTAGTTATGGCATAAAATTATTTTAAACTATAAATCTCATAATAACCTAAATTAAGTACAAAGATCACGGTATATTTGTTTTAAATATACTAACAAAATGTGATGACAGATCTCATTGACATAGCTTGCTGTAAAATGTGAATGCTTATGTAAGGACGATGTGTTATAATTAATTGTATATCATTTGTAATTTAAATAGATTTTGCCAAAATAACACTCAAAATGCTGTGATAGTTACATTTTAATGAGCATAATTTGACTTTATTTGTAACTAAAAAATTATATTGCCATTCAATTTTCGTCCTAACATTAATATTTTTAACGCTTATTCTACACGATCTTTGTGCTGATACTGTACACATTTTTACACTTTGAATCAGAAAGCACATGAATTTTATTTACATTATTAACCAATGGGAATGTCATACAAATGCGATTTATCTTTTAGTTAATACATTTGAAAATAATTTTACAAAGTAAAAAAAAAAATATTGATACATAATCCAATCTTATAACTAGACATTATCACGGTAATGTTATTACAGTATTCCATCTTCATACAAACGGTCGAAAATAGAGTTATACCTACGCGCCTCGCGTTCGGTATACACTCGGTAGACAACCGTAAAGGGCTGCCAGATCGTATAATTGGATATGAAAATTGTATATGGTTATGTTATGTAACTTTTGTAATTATATATAAAAATAAACATTTTATTCTTCTCGTAACTTGTTACTAGTTGTTGTATGTTTTAAAAATAAAAATAATTAATTAAATAAAAAATAAAATATTTTTAATTAAGCTATTTATCCGAATGCGGATTTTTTATACTGTTAAATTTAACAATAAAGTTTTTCGTACGTCTCAGTCGAGGCGCAAATATTTTTCAATCTCAAATTTATAAGGGTAACATACCACCCTTATAAATTTCAGATTTTTTAATTAATTTTACTAATAATATTTTTTAAATAAAAAATAAAATATTTGCAATCACAAAACTAGAAAGCAACTCAAGATGAAATTAAAATACTGTAGATGAGTAGCCCTGTCGCGTCGTTGTGTATCGTGCGGCTGTACAGGCGCGTAGGTAATTATTTCAAGGACAGGGCCGAGTTACAATACTGTATATATCATTACCGTGACATTACTGTTAGCTGTTATCCACATTTGGCTTTGCCCACCAATCTATCTAAAACTTAGAATCCTGAATCCAAGTAAATTCTTAAAGTTGGGTACAATTTTATTTTGTTTCATTTCGTAAAAAATGTGTGTAGCTATATGTGGACTAGAAGTAAGCTCAATTATTTTAATACATATCCACTTTGTAAAATCTATCTTACAGGCAATATTTATTACACCATATTGCAATTTTATACTTTGTTAATACTGAAACAGTTCATGTGTTCCATCTAATTTATGTAAGATTTTCACTCAAATTGTGTTTGACACTTATTGTTTTTCATTTTTTATCACTCATTTTCTATGTGAATCAGGAGGATCCGAATTCGTCCATCCACGTAAGATATTTCTGTATGTCTCCCTTAGATACAGATTTGTTGCATTTCGCAAGGGCTTCCAAGAAGTCCTGTCTAGTGACCGGCAAGTCCAGCTCCTCCTTGGCAAGTTGTTTTATTTGTTCTGGCTTGAGGCCAGCGATTTTACGTCGCATAGACATCATTGATGCATCTCTGTTGGTGAAAAAATAATCACATTTTAAGCCATTTCACTTTGTATTAAATTATTAGAAGTCTTTATATTAAGTAGGTTTAAATATTCTAATAAATAATTTATTGAAGCAAAAGTATTTTTTTTACTTTTAATTGCCACGCTAAATGCCTTTATTCATGTTACTTCTACGGACTAAACGTACAAACTAAACTTACTCTTTCTCCTAGACCGAACCTTTAAATAATATAGTAAAAAAAAGGTTATAAATATTTTATCTCTGCAAGCATCTCTTAATATAATCCTGTTTTCGTGATATTGTAAATTTATTTATATATGACCATGGTAACACAGGCTATTAAGAACTAGATATAGTACTTCACATACTGAAAATTCTATATTAGCTTCTCATATCTAGAAAACGCATAATTAATTATTTCATAATAAAAATAACATGTATATGCTATCAGAGTATTTTTAAAGGTTCAAGATCTCTCAATATATACATTTTACAACCCCTCTAAGTATGGGGTGTATTAATCTATAGATTTAAATCTTTACAGTACTGACCTGCAGACATTAGTTATATCTGCTCCAGAGTAACCATCCAGTTTCTTAGCAATGGACCGCAGATCAACTTCGGGGTCAACTTTAACTTCTCTGAGGTTGATATGTAGCAGTGCTTCCCTGCCCTCCTGCGTCGGGAGCGGTATGTAGATACGCTTCTCGAGCCTTCGCCTTAGGGCTTCGTCGATGTCCCATGGGAAATTTGTTGCTGCTAGCACCATGACTACCTATAGAGCAAATATGGGTACAAAATATTGTAATGACGAGTACATAATACATACTATACTCTTTTTACCACTACTAGTTAGTAATATACAATGTTTTACAAAATATTACAGATATCTATTTATTTAAATTATTTTAAAAATCTTATAATGGCTTCGTAACTAGAGTGTCCAGCGGCTGCATAACATAAGGTCCTCAGTTCAAGGTCCGGGTCGGACCAATATAGTTGACATTGTGTCACCTACGTGCCTCAGAGAGCACGTGTCATATCGGTCCTGCGTCTGATCCCTCACTGATCGTGCCAAATTGTCGCCCCACCACAGTATAAGAGGGACAGAAGTAGAGTGTACTTGTGCATTATAATATCTCCTGCGCAGTTAGCTAGTCTATGTAAGATTGGCCGTTGTGGCCGAAATGGATCAGTAGGGCATTAATATCTATTATTCTAACCTTGGCAGGCTCATCTGTGGCAGAGCCGAGGCCGTCCATCTGCACGAGCAGCTCGCTCTTGACGCGCCGCGAGGCCTCGTGCTCGCTGTCGGAGCCGCGGCGCGAGCACAGCGAGTCTATCTCGTCTATGAATATCGTGCTAGGTGCGTAGAACCGCGCCTGCAAAATAACTTACTTGTACCACATGTCTATTTATTTATTTATTTATTTATTTATTTATTTATTTATAAGTTCACAAAACCGACATACAAATGAAATAAACAAGCTTAATTATAATTATTCAAAAGTTTACTATCACACAAATGTTGTCTTCTATGATGTGAACATCACGTGCATATGAATAGAACTAAGTATTAATTATAAAAATAGGTATATACTGTTTCACAAGGCTAAATTAAATTAATTCTAATTATTATTGTATTATAATATAACATAACATAAAATATATAGTACAATCCGACTTATCTACTTTTGTTTTATACTACGAAAATAATATTTAAACAACTTTCTTTTTAACGAAGGCACGGAATCACCGAAAATATCTATATCATTTGTTAGGGCGTTTGCTAAGGATGCCATTCTATAGATAGGACTATGTTGACCTAGGTTGGTTCTTGCTATTGGTAAAACGAAGGTTTTACGATTATGCAAACGAGTTTGTTGGCGGGGTATTGAAAAATGCAAGCGTTCCAGTAATTCAGGGGCATCAATTAAACCTTTAACTAATTTACACAATAGAGTTAAATCTCCTATTATTCTTCGTTCTTTTAATGGTAACATATTAAAATGTTCTAAACGAGATTTATACGAATGAATATCTTTATAGTTTCTTTTTAAATATGTCAGATGATACAGAAAACGTTTTTGTACCCGCTCGATCCGGTCTGAATGCACTTTATATCCTGGATTCCATACTGAACTGCAATATTCCAAGATGCTACGGATTAAACTGTTGTAGATTAAAATTGATAAACTTGGATCGTCAAATCTTTTCATAGTACGCACTACAAATCCAGACAGCTTTGAAGCTTTAGCTATAACGAAATCGATATGAGGACGAAAACTTAACTTAGAGTCTATGATTACACCTAAATCTCTGATTTCATGGACTTCTGTGAGAGCTGTATTATTAATTTTGTAAGTGTAATCATTAAAACGGGATTTTTTGCGACTAAATTTAATGTAGAAACATTTATCTGTATTTAATATCATTTTATTTTCTATACACCACGAATTCAATGAGTTAATATCGTTTTGTAGCATCGTCATATCATTTAAATTATTTATATTTAGATATATTTTTATATCGTCAGCAAACATTTTAAAATTACATTGTAAACAACTCGCTAGATCATTGATAAAGATTAGAAAGAATGTGGGCCCTAAGTGTGAACCTTGTGGAACTCCCGAAGGTATATTATATTCATATGATTTATACCCGTTGAGTGTTACAAGTTGAGAGCGATTTTTTAGATAGGACTCACACCAACGCAATAGTGATCCGTGTATTCCCATATGCTCGATTTTTAATAGAAGATGATCATGATTTACTAGATCGAAAGCTTTTTTAAAATCCGTATAAATGGCGTGAACCTCTCCACGTTTATCCAGTGTTTCTGCGATTTCAGTAACATAGGCAGTAAGATTTGACGCAGTCGATTTACTAGGGCGGAAACCATGTTGATTTAAGTTTAAATAAGGAGATATATGGTAGAAAAGTTTTTTTTGAACGATTGATTCTAATATTTTTCCACAGATAGATAAGATAGAAATTGGCCTATAGTTTTCAATATTATTTTTTTCTCCTGATTTATGGATAGGTGTAACGAATGCAATTTTCCACTCTGCTGGAAAAATACCTAATTCTAAGGACATGTTATAAATAAGAGAGAGAGGTTTGCATAGTTCACTCGCACACCGTTTAAGAAAGAGTGGCGATATAAGATCGGGTCCTGGACCTTTAGAGCAATCTAGTTTTGATAATTTTTCGTAAACTTCATCTTGTGTAATTTTGTAGTTCGTGATGGATGCACTAGAGGTAGTGGAACTCAATCTATTTAGGCTGGTTGTAAGTTGAAAGTTATAATTATGAGTGTATACCGATTGAAAATGATTAGCAAATAAGTCACATATTACTTTACCTCTGTTGGCGATTATGTTTTTAAGGAACATATCTTCAGGAATGGTAGATTTACCCTTTTTACGTTCGTTAAAACATTTCCAGAAATAGGAGGGATTTTCACGAATAAGCTCTGCTGCACGCTTTTTAAAATGTTCATAACATTCTGAAATTAATTCAGTGCATCTATCCCTTAATAGTTCATACGTAAACTTATCCATAGGATTATTATATATTTTATATTTCCTATGGTATTTAGATTTTTCTTTTAAAGATTTAATTAATGGAACAGTGTACCAAAGAGGATAATTATTATCTTTCGGTGTACGCATAGGGGTATTTCTGTATATAATAGGCATAATAGTTTCATAAAAAAGCGTTAGCATCTGATCTAGATCCCTCACTTTTTGAAAAACTCTTATCCAATCAATTTTCGACAATTCTAATTTTACATCATCAAATTTGCACAAAAAGAAATTAAGAAAAGGTTTCTTATATGGTTTGAGATATTGATCAGTTGTAAATTTAAAATTAATAAGCAAGGGAGGATGATTGCTGTCAATTGGTACTAACTTAATGTCGTCTTTTATTACTTCTATATTATTTGCACTATTCGTTAAGACTAAATCTAAAATTCTATGATTATGATTTTTTATAAAATTGTATTGCATCAAATTATTAAAATTTAGCATTTCTAAAAAACTTGTTTCAGTATTATTACTTAAAGTACTATCTAATATTGGTGTTAAGCTACCGGAACGTTCTGTCATTTCCCAATTAATATTAGGAAGATTAAAATCTCCAACTATAATATTATAAGATTTTGTACATCCCCGTTTATTGTTAAAAATATTGCCAAACTTATTACTTAAACATTCAATATAATTTATTTTAGCTGGAGAAGGAACATATACGCCACAAATATTTATAGTGACACCATTCCCCACTTTAAAACTTACCCATAGGTCCTCGCAAGCTGATTCCCATGAGGATTTTCTTTTGGCATTAAATTTTTTGTTAATACCTATAAGAACACCACCGCCATCTTTTTTAGTTGTCGATAAAGAACTAGTACAACGATCCCGTCTAAAAATAGCATATCTATTGTCAAGCAACTCACTATCAAAAACGGTACTATTTAACCAAGTTTCTGTTATGATAATTACATCAAAATCATGGGTCAATGCCGCAGTATAGATATTTTCAGTTTTTGTTCTTAAGCCTCGCGTATTTTGATAATATATTTGAATAGAGTATTTTATTACAATATATAGTTATATAAACATGCTTTGAAAAGTGGTATAGAAATTGGCTTTATAAAGTTTCCAAGTATTCTATATTTTTAACCCAATGCGAAACTGTATGTTTATTCTTCCTAACGAAAATACGACCATTTCTTATCCAAACAAATTCATATTTTTTAGTTTTAGCCATTTGTCTAGTGGCAGCATGTAATCTTTTATTCGCTATTGATAAATGTTCTAATATATAAATGGGTTTTATATCTCCTGCCAGTCCCAGATGTGATGTGTTCAGCTTATCCTGTGTATGCTTTTTATTAAATTGTTTTACTGCTGCTAACACGCTATCGCGAACTTTAGGAGTGGACATTTTGACTATAATACTCCTTGGACGTTGGGAGTCATTATCAACTTTTGCAACTCTATGACAAGCCAAAATTTCATGCTGTGATATATCGCATTCAACAATTGATAGTAATTGATGAAATACTGTAATTAAGTTTTCATTCTTATGTTCCGGTACGCATTGGATTTCTACGTTACAATCTCTAGCTTGCTGTTCTAATTGAGACATTTTAGTGTTCAAATCATTAATGTATACACGCATATTATTATTTTCAGTCACAATATTTGACAAGGTTGTTTCAGTCTTCTCATTTATGATTATTTGAGCATCATGAGCATCGGAGAAAAATTGCATAGACTTAGAAATTTCATCAACTTCATTCTTTAGGGACCCAAATTTGGTGCCTAGCTCCTTAACGTCGCGCTGAACTTGAGATAGAGTAGAATTAAATTTATGTAAACACTCTTGCTGATTATCAAATTGTTCTTTCATTTCCATTCGTAAGTTACGGATTTCATTAAGTATAACATTCTGATATTCTTTTTCGGATAAAGGCTGAAGTAAGTTACCTGGTGAGTTTTGTTTGTGATTTTTAGTTGGCAATGGCGTATTCGTGTTATCTTCACTAGGTCTTATAGCTGCACATGCGGGACAAGTCCATTTAGAACGACTAGTTCCTGAGTTGTCATTATAATTAACACAATCTGTATGATACAGAAGAGAGCAAGCACCATTTATACATTTTATTCTCTTTTGACTAACTAAAATACTGACGTTACAAGCAGAACACAATACCATTTTACAAAATAAATTAACTTTAAAATTAATAGAAAATTTAATTGATTTGACAGAGCTGTCAAATTTTTTCTTCTTTTGAAATGTATCTGTTTATATGTCAATTAATGTCATCAATTAACACCACACTCTTCTAATCTACATATATAATCTTCTAAGAAAGGCTTTTAGGGCAATCGTACTAGGCTTATGACTCGCACCAGTCTGTCATACTTACTTTTATATGATACTAGCGATTTACCTTCGCTTGCTCGGGTGCGGGTAGACTTAAATGATTTAGGAACGCATAAAAGACCAACGTCAAAAGATTGCACAACTTACTCAGACACTGGAGTAGTACTCATACACCAGAGTTTCATCATACTGAGATCAATGAAACAGGAATGCATAGAAGCCAAAAGTACGAACATTTTTATTTATAAGAATATTTGGAAAACAGCTTTAGGGTTGACAAAGCAACTGTAACATGTCACGATGTCACTACAGCGATTTAACTTGGCAACTGTTCGCCATGTAAAATAAGTTATAATTAGAGGTTTTCATTCATATTATTTTAGCGGTATCGATGTATTAAGGGCACGATGGGACTGACACTTAGCTCTATTGCTAAAAAGTCTCTAAATAAAAATAGAGAAAACAAAAAACTGTTCGCCATAAAAATTGGTATTTTTTGACAACCTTTGCATTCGACAGCATTTCCGTTATAAACAATGTACTATCTACTCTATGGATTTTATATTGTGACTAGCAGAACCCGTGGCTACGGCCCGCGTTCAATATACAAAAAAAACTCTTTGGCTTATATTATACACGGGTAGGACGGTGAAAAATACTTTACGATCTATTCTCATACCTACCATAGTACAAAAAAGAATTCATTAAAATCGGTCGAGCCGTTTCGGAGGAATGCGACCACAAACACCGTGACACGAGATATATATTAGATAATACCATACTAGTACAAATAACCTAAGGGCATGTTATGCAAGTTAAAAATCTTTACAAGCTTAAGCACTACAATTCAATTAAGTATCATCTTATCAGATGATAGAAACCATACTCATTCTCTCATTTCTTGGTGAGATAGGATGGTTATACTGATGGACCTATTATCACCAAAGTGTCATTATACGTTTTTTTTTTTAAATAATATTTTATTTATTAGAAAAATGTCAGTTATTATTTAATTTAATTAACATTCCTATGGGCATTTTCAAAAGGGCTTGTGAAAATTTAATTCATTACATATCATTACTTTCGCGCCCTTCCTGAAATGTGCTATTTACGCGATAAGATTGGAGGGCTAAGGCCTGAAAATGTAACTTTATTGTTAAAAAAATATTATTTGTTATTTTTATTGCTATTTTATATATAGGTATTTAAAAATAATTATTCTATCCCGAAAGACGGTTTTTGTCTTAATTCTAAATTATATGGAAACCACTCTTAAAATATTGTTGATTAACAAAAAAATAATGAATATAATCGGTTCACTATTCAAGAAGATGTCAACCCACTGAAAAAAAAACCGGTCGACTATTAGAAAAGGTTTTGTTTGATTTGATAATAGATCAAGAATTTTACCACCAACTCGCAATAAGAATCTATTCGATTTGAGAAATAATGTGTATGGAATGTAGCAGGACTATTGGTTTTTTCATCTTCATGCAATTTTAAATACCAGAGAGATCACATCATTTTTATAATCTCTTTATTTGATATTTCATAAGTGTCTCTTTTATAATAGATGGGCGATACAAATAAAAAGGTTTATTGTTTTATAAATTATATCGGCAACTGAAAAAAACTTCTAATATTAACATGTGAATTATTAATTCCCGAATTAAATGTAAGCATTTTGACCTAACTCATCGCTATCAATATATTTGTTGCTCCTACACGTTGAATCGTCTGTACGAATTTGAATGACATTTCGAATAGAATGATATCGAATCTCATTCACCAAGTCTAATAAAAGTAATAAAATTAGCCATCTCTATTTAATATTGGAAATACAAAAGGCATATATATAATAACACATATATATAAAAATCGATGTGTGTATGTATGTCCCTTAAGGACCAAAACGGCTGGAGCGACTTTGATGAAATCTTTCAAGCAATCTTCAGCTTAGCCCAACGGCTACGGCAACGGCGAAATTGATTCTGTAATTTTAGTAGTGATCGGAATTTTGAACGCGGGCGGCAACCTAGAAAGAAGTATAAAAAGCACCTAAACGAAAAAAAATAAGGTTTAGTTCTTAGCATTGCTTAGTATAATCAATACCAACTAACCATTTCAAACAGCAATCTGACTAGTTTCTCACTCTCCCCGCGGTACTTCGAGGTGAGGGTGGAGGAGGAGACGTTGAAGAAGGTGGTCCCGCACTCGGTGGCCACGGCCTTCGCCAGCATTGTCTTGCCGGTGCCGGGCGGACCCACCATCAGCACTCCCTTCCATGGTCTGCGGATACCCTGGAAGGATGGTACCATGGATAAGTGATAAGTACTATTCCGTGCTTTTTGACAACCCACTGTTGGGCACGGGCCCAATACGAGTCTATCAGCTGGCCAAGGGCGGACTTCACATGTCTTTCGTAAACTTGCTATGTTCTTTCGGATATGCCGATTTCTTCAATATGTTTTTCTTCATTATAAGACAAGTGATAATCATATTGGAAATGATCCGCATATGATAATAACCGAGGTGCGAGACCCGGGATTTGAACCCGTTTCAATTGGCTTGCCATGCGCGCGCGTTACCACTAGGCTACTACTGCCTCGCAAGTGAGAGGTTAGTGCATACATTTGGATTATTATGTTGTGAGAGGTTAGTGCATACATATTGGATCGCTATTATGTGTATGTTTGTTACTTCAAGCTGCCACGGATAAGATTTTTTTAGATTACCTTCAAACATTTTTTAAGATTGTCTTCTGGCTCTTCGAAAATCACATAAGTTCATTAATATGATTAGTTACTATATTTATTAAACTTTATATATTTTTGTGTTTAATTTCAACTTTTTAGTAACAGTTTATATTTACTTTAAAGAAATCTGGCATCCACATGGGCAAGACTACAGCTTCCTCCAATAACCTCTTGGCCTCACTTAAATCCGCGATGTCGTCCCATCGGATGTTGGGATTCTTTTGCACTATATCACGTTCTGAAAGATAAATAATTGTTTTATAATGATTTATTTTCCGTACAATTTTTATTTACATATACCTTTAATTACAACTAAATTGAATACAGCATTATCATCTCTTAAAGAATCTATTAACAGATATAACGAAAATTGCAAGGAGTGACAATTATTCATTGAATACCGATTATTATACGGTGTTTCGCTTGCATTGTAAGTGGGACAGGAATTAAAAGTAGCCTATGTTCGTCCTTAGGATGCAATCTATAACAAATTTTATCGAAAACTGTTCGGTGATTTAAGTTTGAAAATGTAGATATCAGAGTTATTTTAATATACTCTTCTTATACATTAAAAAGTAAAAGTTTAGAAGGTATTACTAGCGGCTCACCCTCGCTTCGCTCGAAATCGTCCCTAGGTACGTTTTAACGGTTAGTATGGAATAGAAAGTATATGATATGAGCAAACTTCCAAAATAAACGAGAAATGTAAAAATAATTTTTCAATCAATCGATCAATCAACCCGTCGAACGGTTGGTCGACAAGTCGGTCGACCGGTCGGTCGACCAGTCGGTCGATCAGTCGGTCTATCAATCGGTCGACAAGTAGGTCGACCAATCGATCGATCAGTCGGTCGAACAGTCAGTCGATCAGGCGGTCGACCAGTCGGTCGACCGGTCGGTCGACCAGTCGGTCTATCAATCGGTCGAAAAGTACGTCAACAAGTCGATCGAACAGTCGGTCGACCAATCGGTCGACCAGTCGGTAGACAGGTCGGCCGACCAGTCCGTTGATCAATCGGTCGACCGGTCGGTCGACTAGTCTGTCGACTAGTCGGTCGACCAGTCGGTCGATCAGTTGGTCGACTAGTCGGTCAACCGGTCGGTCGACCAGTCGGTCGACCAGTCGGTCGACCAGTCGGTCGACCAGTCGGTCGATCAGTCGGTCGATCAGTCGGTCGATCAGTCGGTCGATCAGTTGGTCGACTAGTCAGTCAACCGGTCGGTCGACCAGTCTGTCGACCAGTCTGTCGACCAGTCTGTCGACTAGTCGGTCGACCAGTCGGTCGACCAGTCGGTAGACCGGTCGGCCGACCAGTCCGTTGATCAATCGGTCGACCGGTCGGTCGACTAGTCTGTCGACTAGTCGGTTGACCAGTCGGTCGATCAGTCGGTCGATCAGTTGGTCGACTAGTCGGTCAACCGGTCGGTCGACCAGTCTGTCGACCAGTCGGTCGACCAGTCGGTCGATCAGTCGGTCGATCAGTTGGTCGACTAGTCGGTCAACCGGTCGGTCGACTAGTCTGTCGACTAGTCGGTCGACCAGTCGGTCGACTAGTCTGTCGACTAGTCGGTCGACCAGTCGGTCGATCAGTTGGTCGACTAGTCGGTCAACCGGTCGGTCGACCAGTCTGTCGACTAGTCGGTCGACCAGTCGGTCGACCAGTCGGTCGATCAGTCGGTCGACCAGTCTGTTGACTAGTCGGTCGACCAGTCGGTCGACCAGTCGGTCGACCAGTCCGTCGATCAGTCGGTCGATCAGGCGGTCGACCAGTCGGTCGATCAGTTGGTCGACTAGTCGGTCAACCGGTCGGTCGACCAGTCTGTCGACTAGTCGGTCGACCAGTCGGTCGACGAGTCGGTCGACCAGTCGGTCGATCAGTCGGTCGATCAGTTGGTCGACTAGTCGGTCAACCGGTCGGTCGACCAGTCTGTCGACCAGTCGGTCGACCAGTCGGTCGATCAGTCGGTCGATCAGTTGGTCGACTAGTCGGTCAACCGGTCGGTCGACTAGTCTGTCGACTAGTCGGTCGACCAGTCGGTCGACTAGTCTGTCGACTAGTCGGTCGACCAGTCGGTCGATCAGTTGGTCGACTAGTCGGTCAACCGGTCGGTCGACCAGTCTGTCGACTAGTCGGTCGACCGGTCGGTCGACCAGTCGGTCGACCAGTCGGTCGATCAGTTGGTCGACTAGTCGGTCAACCGGTCGGTCGACCAGTCTGTTGACTAGTCGGTCGACCGGTCGGTCGACCAGTCGGTCGACCAGTCCGTCGATCAGTCGGTCGATCAGGCGGTCGACCAGTCGGTCGATCAGTTGGTCGACTAGTCGGTCAACCGGTCGGTCGACCAGTCTGTCGACTAGTCGGTCGACCAGTCGGTCGACGAGTCGGTCGACCAGTCGGTCGATCAGTCGGTCGACCCGTCGGTCGACTAGTCGGTCAACCGGTCGGTCGACCAGTCTGTCGACTAGTCGGTCGACCAGTCGGTCGACCAGTCGGTCGACCAGTCCGTCGATCATTCGGTCGATCAGGCGGTCGACCAGTCGGTCGACCGGTCAGTCAACCAGTCGGTCGACCAGTCGGTCGATCAGTTGGTCGACTAGTCGGTCAACCGGTCGGTCAACCAGTCTGTCGACTAGTCGGTCGACCAGTCGGTCGACTAGTCGGTCGACCAGTCGGTCGACCAGTCGGTCGATCAGTCGGTCGACCAGTCGGTCGACCAGTCGGTCGACCAGTCGGTCGATTAGTCGGTCGACCCGTCGGTCGACCAGTCGGTCGACCCGTCGGTCGACCAGTTGGTCGACCCGTCGGTCGACCAGTCGGTCGATCAGTCGGTCGATCAGTCGGTCGACCAGTCTGTCGACCGGTCGGTCGACCAGTCGGTCAACCGGTCGGTCTACCAGTCGATCAGTTGGTCGATAAATCGTTCGACCAGTCCGTCGACAAATCGGTAAGTTTTTAAGTCAATGGACCCTGATAATATTTTTACCCTCTCAGGGGACGAATTTCGAATAATTTGATTGAGATAAATAAACAATACGTGTTATCTTGGATACTTAATTTTAACAATTAAAATGGCGGATTTTCTTACCAACTTTACCACCCAATTTTAGTCCTTTTTTTTATTTATTTATTAGAACACCAACAAAGTACAAACTAAACACATTATAACATACATAGAAAATAGAGCAGTTAGAGTAGTACCTTAATTATAGGTGATAACGACATTCAAAGAAATATTATATGTAAAGGCAAAACAACATTTAGAATATTAAAAAAAAAAGTACCTTAAAGATTCACATTGTTACAGCTTACAAATAAAAAATTAGTTTATAATTAAAAAAAAAAAAATTAATAATTAATATATCTATGTTACACAAGCGATTATTTAGTATAATATGACGCTAAAAGTACACCAATCTTTTTTTTAAAACTAGGCAAGCTATCATTAAATATATCAATGTCCTTATTCCTGCTAATTAAACTATAGGATCTCATAATTCTATTAAGAGGTGAGTTATACCCCAAATTAGAGTAAGTAGCATGTGTCACGAAGAACGCTCGTATATCTAAGCATAAGCACTTAGAAGGCGCTGAAATTTGGATAAGTTTAAGTAGTTGTGGGCAGTCCAAAGTACCATTAACCAGTTTGTATAGGAACAAAGTATCGAGCAAGCATCTTCGGTTAGCCAAAGTGTCAATTCCGAAATGCAATAAACGATCCTTGTAATTAGATGAATTATAAAAATGTTATAACACGTGTTTATTTAATTGAATTGAAGATCATTAATACCAAGTTTCATACACACTTTCATCCCCCTTTTTTTTTACGTCAGGAAACCCTGTTGCCGGGTACCTGCCGCCTGGGGAAGAACGACGGGTTATGTGGGGCTCCTGCCGTGCAAAGATGGTAAACGCACGGCAGCCTACCCACTAAAACCTGACGGTGTCCACCTCGGTCGCCTTGAGGTCGGGGCCACGGGAACCAAAAGAATCATCCGCGAACCCCGACGGCGATTGCCCTTCGGTACGTCTCGGTGTCGGAGGGTGGAAGTTACACCCTCGACGTCCACCATCTAAAGTGGCGCGCGGCGGACACCGCGCGCGCCTACTCGGGCCAGGTGATTAGGCGGCAGACTTCACACTTTCATCCCCTATTTTAACCCTTTAGGGAATGAATCAAAAATTCCTTCTTAGTGCACAATTACGTCATTTAAGGGACATTTTGCTTTGCTTGAAACCGTCAGTGAATCAGTCAGCCAGTCAATTTCTTACTTTATAGATATAGATTATGGATTTCTACTAGCCAATAGCCATACAACCTTTATTTCTATAAAACTTATAAGAAACAAAGTCAACACTCACCCAACATATCTACCAGGTCGCCATCAGCCGCAGAAGGTGGTTCGAATCGTCTCTCCTCCTCTTTATGTTTCTCGTCGTCTGTGTCCCCATTGTTGTTGTCTCTGTACTGCTTGTCTTTTGTATTGTTGTGCTCTTTGTTACTGGTTTCTTTAGTTTTAGCTGAGGGAAAAATAATATTGTTTTAAATGTATAGCATTACTTTAGCAAATTGTATTATTTAATATTAAGTGAACGAATTTACGAAGATGGAGAATTTCAAATAAATCTATCTTTTCGGATTTTCAGACGGGAGTAACCCTTGATCATGGTTGCTGTAAATCATTCGAAACGTCAGAAACCAAAAAAACAAAATAAATCCGCGAAAAAATCCGAAAAGATAGTTTTATTTAAAATATGAAATACTCGCGTAAATCTAAGAAAGTATTATGTAGATAGCGAATTCCAAAACCATGCGTAATACCAAAAAAAGAGTTACGAGAATTTTGATAAAAACTAAACCTGTATTATTGCATTTCTAATACTCCGTATTTCCTAGCCGGAAATAAAATTCACTATTTTGAAACTACTATAATATCATTTAATACCACTAGGTATATTATATAATAAAATTAATACATATCCGTTATATCATATGAAGTAAATAACAAGATATTAATCTTTATTACGCTCACATCCTCTGTGACCCTTTTTAACCGACGAAAAAAATGTTTGACCACGCGTAACTTTTGACAGTGTAGTCCGATTTCGGTGATTCTTTTTTTAGTGAAAACAGTAAAAAATACTTTTTTCTTACTTTGCTATTACTAAGTCTGCACTAAAAGTGGCAAAATAAAAACAAAAAAAAAACGATTTCAAAAAAAATACTGAAAAGTAAAAAATAACTATGTATACTAAAATATCTGAAAATGAAAACTACCAATCCGTTATTTTTTACTTTTTAGAATTTTTTTAGTCGGTTATATATTTCTTTTAAGTTTTTTTTTTTTCAAATAAAATTAAACACTGCATTTACAAAATGTAGATTACTTAAATAAAGTTACACGTTAGTGAAGTGTAGATGAAACAACTAACTTTCAGATTCTAAAAACGAAACGAAATAAAACATAAAATCAAATTGCACATAGCTTCTAAGTCATTTGCATATTACTCTAATTACCAACGTAAGTGAAGGCGACGTTTTTCTGCCCTCATTGCCTAGTCCAGTACATATGCGTCATTTATGCACGAGACGTTGTACCTAGACCTACATTTCCATTGTAAATGTTATTCATACGCCTCGCCCAGCCAAATTATTATCTTATAATGACTTCCTATCGTACTATCTAAAAATTATTGATGTATGACGATATTTATTATTTAAGACTATGAAACATACGGCCGTATGATAAAAATCCAATATTTTTATGTCGAGACTGACTCGGGCACCTAAGGTTTTTGTCTTTGAGCCATCGAAAGTTTTATTTGTCGTCATTTATTTACGTTACTTATTTAGTCAAAAGTAAAATAAAATATTTAATAACTAGTGACTTACCCTCGCTTCGCTCGGGTGCGTCTAACTCCTTATAATATCAGCTATCTAGCAGTGAAAGTCCCGTTAAAATTGGTCCACCGTTCGGAGATTAGCCGGAACAAACAGACAGACAGTCAGACAAAAATTTTAAAAATTGTTTTTCTTATAAGTACCGTATATAATTCCATATGCATTTAGTATAAAGCTGTTATTTTGACATTACAAACAGACACTTCAATTTTATTTATCTGTATAGATGTATAGATTTTATCGATAGCAAAAATAAGTTTGTATTTCATAGTAACTCTTAATGATACTTGCACATTTTATTTATTAAATTAAATGTGAATAACGGCGAATGTTTGAATCTGAGGTTTGTTGTAGGCATACGCCATACCTATTTCCATGCATACCTTTATAGGCTAAGTGTTTTATGGATGTTCTTGCTTTAGCTACTATAGTTCACCTCCTTCTCACGTTACATCACCAATATTACGTCAGGACAATGTAGAATTAATTAGATTGTTACTAGCTTTTAGGATTCCCATTTAAGAATTAAGTTATCTATACAGATAAATAAAATTGGAGTGTCTGTTTGTAATATTAAAATAACCGCTTTTTACCAAATGCATATGGATGTATACACGGTACACATACCAAAACAACATTTTTTACAATTTTTGTCTGTCTGTCTGTCTGTCTGTCCGTCTGTCTGTTTGTTCCGGCTAATCTCCGAAACGGCTGAACCGATTTTGACGGGACTTTCATTGGCAGATAGCTGATGTTATAAGGAGTAACTTAGGTAGTTCCGCGAAAAAAAATTAAAACCCATGAAATTGTGAATAAAATCCGCGTACGGCGTACGAACCCGAGCAAAGCGAGGGTAAATCGCTATATAATTTAAATGAATATCTTAGGAGTAGCAAGCTACTATTTATGTATAAACATAGCTAACCGTGAAAACGTACCTAGGGACGAACGCGAGCGAAGCGAGCGTGAGTCGCTAGTGTAGATATAAAACTTAAATATAATGGTGACTCCTTAACTTAAAAAAACAAAAAAAAAAAACAAAAAAAAGCCTATACTCATTGCTGTGGAATATTCGATGTGTGCTCGACTTGCATTTAAATGGCTTCAGTATTTTCTAATCCAAGAACCAATATAAGTAATTTTAACAATTTGGATATTATAGGAACTATTCAAACTGGAATAACGTAAAACAATTTAATAAGAAAAGTTGGATGCCAGCACTATTAACAATGTAAACGGATATATTAAAAATCGATTACGAATCGAATCGATCGACAAATCACGAATCTAACTACACCTCATATATTAGACTAGCAGAACCGGCGTTCGCGATCAAACCACGAAAAATACGAAATTTCATGCAAATATGTCCAAGGAATAAAAAGTTTCATACCAACTTTTATCCCCTATTTCACCCCTTTGGGGGTTAAATTTTGAAAAATCCTTCCTTAGTGGATGCCTTCGTCATATGAGGAATACGTGTGCAAAATTTCAATTTACTAGCCCTAAGGATTTGGCCCTGTACGTTGATACATCAGTCAATCACTTTTGCCTTTTATATAATAAGATTAAGATTATATACTGTAAAGCCATATAAGCTACAAATCGTGACAAAGAAATAGCCCTATAGCTAGTATAACACTTGAACCCGACCTCGGGGGGTAATCAGGTACAAACTACAAAATGTAACAGTATCGTGACTAACCGCTATGTCCTTTATTCGTGTTAATCTTAGGGTTCCGTACATCTGACGTCTTTCGTTGTGATGTGGTCGCGTTCCGCGCTGATGTCTTCTTGTTGTCTGCCGTTCTGTTGTTTCTTGGATTGTTTCTTGCCGATTTCATTGTCGGAGGTCCTCTGTGAAAAGAAGTAGAGCAAACTCATTAAGTGTTAGGTCAAAGGGTCAAGGTTTTACAGATATATGTATATAAAGTTCTAGAATAAAGACCTAAGAACCGTTATGGAAATATTTGTTTGTTACGATTCAAAGGCATACAGAGTGAGCTATCTAGAAATATATATATATATATATATATATATATATATATATATATATATAAAAACTTTGTATTAGTTGCATCAACATCAACATTTAAAATACTTATTTATATATTTCATTATTAAAATAACTACGTCAATTAAAATATAATTAGGAGCCTAAGGATATGGCTGTAAGCTATGCAAGATTGATGTACCAGACTTTTCTGCGTAGAGCTTTTGTGGTAGGCTAATGGTGAAAGTTTTAAGTCAATATGATTGTTATCGCTACGTAACATGAAAGTGTATGATGTATAGAGTCTATTATATGAAACATTTTCCAAGCTATTTTAGTATTGAATTATAAATCAATAAAATTATTGGTGAGTTGATTAGTTCAACGATCTATACTATGGAAAATAAAAATAATTTATTTGTGACGTAGAAACTCGTTATGATTATGACGCTGTATGTCCATTTATAAAAAGGTTTTACATCCTATTTAGGAAAACTTAATAAAAAGGGCTAACTGTGCAGTTGTTTTATCCATATACGGCTGGCAGTGTAAACGTCACACTAGTTCCTAGATAAATCGGTGTTTTCTAAGTTCTAACCAAGTTAGCAAGTTCAGCACTCCCTTTTGAGCGAGTTAATAAGATAACATTTTTTGTTGAATATTTTAGTTTGAATATGATAAGATAGTAATCGTAAATATTTTCAATATAATATGACTTACCTACTGAAAATTTTAATATTTGTCGCTGAAAGTGTTGCTTGATTTCCTTAATTTTTGTTACAAAGAACTCAAACAAACACATATGCATTTACGTATATAAAAGTAATAGCGATTCACCCTCGCTTCGCTAGGGTTCGTCCCTGGGTACATTTTAACGATTGTAATGGATAGATATGATGTTGTCGTTGTATTATAAAGTGTTTTCCTGTGGGAATGAGATAATCTCACGCCGTAAATATTAGTCTATGTCACCCTCTATCCCTCCAACTATCTCCATACAAAAGATCACGCTAATCCGTCACTCTGTTCCGACGTGAAAGAAGGACAAACAAACAAACACACTTTCACATTTATAATATTAAAAAAGTATGGATCTTTCTCCTGATATATCTTGCATACAAATGTCTTTCAGACGGTTGCCAGACTGAAATACGTTTATTTTCTTCTCATTCTGCTTTTATTGATAGAATGTAAAATTTTTACTCGATCTCCATCCTGCACATCCAGAGGTTTATCGGGTGCGGAAATTGAACTCGCTATGTTCATCGCAGTAAAAAGAGATGTTTACACAATAATATCATGATAACCTTCACGAACTTACAATTAATTAACCATAAATTAAAAATGTCACCTTCTGTTACTTACTTATGTTCTACACTAGTTGGCGAAGGCCAGGCGGTGGGATCTCGATCGGGAGGAGGCGGCCAGATGTCTGGATCTATCTCGTGGGGCGCCGGCGCCCACATTTGGTCTCGAGTTGGCAGGTCCTCTAACGCTAGGAGAAGCACAGTAAACTGGTATAAGTGGTGAATATGGGATTGACAATAACACTTTCTAATTGTTTAGAAAGTAGTAGACTAGGTATGTTGTTTAAACAAAAAATGAGTAGGTGTAACAAGTCAGTAAATATATTTTTATATTCAAGCTACATATTTAGTAAAGTCAAGAATAGCGTGTTTTCTTAGTAAGTTTTTTCAACTTATATACAGGATGGATTTTGGAGACGGGACAGTAAGGCCAGGTACCTTATCTGTTATAGTTACAAGAAAACGTTCCTAAGAGACCATCCATAACTTTTTGAGATATCCTGAACTGCATTCACAGATTTTGGAAAAAATGTACAGTCAGCGAGAAAAATGTTAAAATACCAAAAAACTTTTTTTTATGTCAATCGATCCTATTTCATGTAGAGATCAAAAGACTCTATGGGACCATTTAAGGTATGAGTACTAGAAATGACAGAAATCGCCAAAATCTTTTCCCATACATTTTGTACGGAAAAGCGTTTAATCAACTCGAAATATTTTTTGTTGCCAAACGGTCCTATTTTTTAATGTGATCAAAAGACCCTTTGAAGCCAACTGAATTTTGTGTACAGAAACTACGGTAAGTCACAAGACCGGGTTTACACGCAGGTATTTTATGCAGCAGGCATAAGATATTTTTTTTTAGTGTTTCTGTACCTAAATATTAAAGCAATATATAATTTATGAACGTAATTTGAACTTATAAATAAAATATCTCGGCGATTTTATAATATATATAGAGCATGTTATGGTTATTAGCATAACTCAAACCTATTCAAATATTGTTTGTGTGTCTGTTTCTTCCCACTTATCTTCGAAAAAGTCTAAACCACATAAAGATCCTATTTTCTTGTCTAAAGGAAATTGACAATAAACCTAGACGGAAAAAAGAGGTTGGCACATGATACAAGGCTTTAACGGTTGCACTGGTGGGTAGAGTATTCGAATCGAGATAATAGATATTGAGAATTTTTGTCGACGTCGACACATGCAAAGTCGGGGGCGAAAGCTAGCGTAAAGTAAAAATAATCATTAATTAATTTACCCTTCATTTGTGCCAGCTAATGAGCAAGCAGTTCTCATGAAAACAAGTTAATTTTTTTAAATCCACGCAGCTGCATCAGATGAGATTTTTCTTATATAGGTTTATTATATTATACAGCGTCCTTATGCAAAACATTGGACAATAAACGGTTGGATTACATACCGACATTCTTTAATCAGCGAGTTATTAAGGCGACAATTGTTTTATTGAAGCTCTAGTTATAAAGTGAGACGTATATCAACGGTCACTTTTATGAAGTTGATTAATTGTATGATAAAATTAAAACTACCGCACGTTTTGCTGTAAAACTGTATGATAATAATAATCCAATATCTACATAATCTTAGGATTAGGAAGAAAAAATCTAATAAATCAAATGAGTGAGATTATGTGAACCAACATTATTAAACTTATAAATATATGTACAATGTTCATATAATAAATTACAGTTTCACCCATCGTTAGTATCCATATATGAACAATTTTCTCAGAAATGAAGTTAAACTTCTTTCCAAGTACCTATATAACGTGTCTACACAACTGTGAGTCAGAGGTAGACTGTTCGAAGTGTTATCCGAACGGCTACTTAAAAAATGCGTGTAAATACCGTGCACGGGACGAATGTATCTTAAAAGGCTTTAAATATGTTTTCTTAGCATTCCTCTTAGCGTCCTTAAAGTAGCGCTAATGGGGCGTATGTGTTGATTTATGACATCATTAATAGAAAACGGTATTATTTTCTATAATATAAGAATCTCGAGTAAGCTGGTTTTTTGGGAAGATTAAATTATTATTTCTGCCCTTTGTCTTTATTAGATTATTGCATGTTAAAACTTACTATACAACGTTTTGAAAATAACATCTTTCTTCCCTATAAACCGTCACCGTTGAAAAATGCCTGTGAGAAAACAACCGCATCGAATGTCCGCAATAGTGTAGCCGCAGCATCTTGAGGCAATCTTGATAAGTATACCTTCTACCGTAAGATTGGAAAGTCATTCTTATGAAGCTTCAATATCCGACAAAACACGAAATTGCGTGATAAATACTTTTACAAGTTTTATGTACTTATATAGACTTTTAATGTTAAATACTATTTATTCACTTAATATAATATATAAACGTGCTTGATATGTAGTGTGCTTTTTATATAATTTATATGAAAAAATAACTTGTTTACTTTACGTTTGTTTTTAATCTACAAAGAACAAGTAATACATTAAAGATTTTTCGGTTTTTTTTTTATGTACTTATTATTTGTTAGAAAGTAACATTCATTAAAATCAATACAAGAACGGGTAAAATCTATTTATTATAAGTAAAACATGACAGAATAGGCAACAAGTATTGAACAAAGTTATTTTCCTTAGTATATTAAAGACGGCGGAAGGTTATCCTTGAACATAATGCAAGATGAATACACAGCATCCTAGATTCGTTACGATCAAGCTTATTTACTCTATGTAATGAAAAACCGCCTTTATTACGTTAAAATAAGGGTTATTGTATATAAAAGAAGTGAAAAAAAGTCTGCTTCGTAGAACATGCAGATTGGAAAGTAGTTTTATCAGATCGACACGCTCGATTACGAGCATCGAGGCCTTACTGCGTACATGGGCTCTAAGGTAGTGTTTTTTGTTATTTTTAGTATAGAGTATGCATTGAAACCGTACAGCCATGGGCGTACCGAGGTAGGGGCAGGGGGGGGCAGCTGCCCCCCCCTGGATTTAGTGTAATATTCACCGGTGAACCGAAACAAAAATATTTTATTATTATTTTATTTATTTATTTAGTACCTCATCTAGATCATGTTAATCACATACCAAATGACATAATATTTATGCTCTAACAATATTTGTCGTTAGAGAATGCACTATCACTACATAGTATAAAACAAAGTCGCTTCCCGCTGTCTGTCTGTCATTTTGTATGCTTAGATCTTTATAACTACGCAAGGATTTTGATGCGGTTTTTTTAATAGATAAAGTGATTCAAGAGGAAGGTTTATATGTATAATACATGCATAATATAGTAGAGAAAGACTGATAATTTTAGAGGTTTCTAATGTGATATCGTAAATAAACACATTTTTTTGCGCTTACATTGCAAACGTTGGCTGAACCCTACGAGATAGATCAAAATAATGTACTACAGTATTGTACACATTAAAAAGGTCTACAAAAAAGTTCGCGATGGCATATGTCTATCTCTTAATAGTCCAAGCGAAATGCAGTTATTTTTAAGAAAAAATAAAATATTGAAAACCTGAAGTTTTATGATTTCAAAATGTTGGCAGGTATATAAGGAATAGAAATTCATAAAATGCCCCCGATGCCCAGCTACCCCCGAGAAATGGGGGGACGCAAAGCGTTGAAAAATAGTTTTTTTCAATTTCCGGCTTACTGTGATGTTCTATCGAAAAATGTTTTCTACAAAAGTTGTAGGTCTAGTAAAAATCTACAACTTTTACTTATAACACTTTTTACAAAAACCTCAAAGTTTTCGAGATATTTGCAAAAAACTCAGTTTTTAATTTTTTCTTGGTTTTTTATTTTTAATTTCTAGAATAATCTTTTAATTCTCATGAAACTAAGGTAATGTAATTTACAATATATATAGAATAAATAAAAAAAATTAAAATTGAAATGTTCAGCCATTTCCGAGAAAAGTATGTTTTATGGTCTCGAGAGGCCGAAAATCATCCCCAACTTCAAGTGGACGTTTACATTTAAAAATTTTTTTGTACAATTTTCAGATAGGGCTCATTCTTTTCGTCTTGAACTCTACTTTATGAAAAAATAAAAACATTGTATGGTCGCCCTGTAAGAACACTCTTAAAAATTGAAAACATTGGAGAAGTCGATAATTTTTACTTTGTAAACTACATTTTTTTTAATTATCATTGGAAAAGTGAACTTTATTACCCAATTTTTTATAAACTGATTATACCAGTGTATTTGTCGGGAAAAAACGAAAGAAATGGTATTCTTAAGTTTTTAATTTGACGCTTATTATTTATACAATATCGCCGTAAACATTCCAACTTTGCAATTTGACGAGTCGTGAAGAAATAATACAAATTGGAATTCACGTAAAATATACCTTATTCTTTTGTATTTTTTCCTGTAGAATCTATTTATGTTATTATTTTTTTGAATTTATCGATGTTTTATTAATTTTTGGTCGATTTTGTAGTTGAATTTATTGATTTTTTCTAAATAATTAGATTTTAAGGTAATTACAGAAAGAAATGAAATTCATTTGTAATCTATACTTGTTTATTCATTAGTTAAAAGTATAATTAAAAAAAAATTAAGTTGATATTTACAAAATTTTGTCATCGTTTTGTTAAAAAAATCATAAAAAATGTAAAAAATGAAAAAAATAATTAAAAACAAAAAAAGTACATTAAAGGGTAATTTTAAAAAGATTTAAATTTTTAAAATTACTCCTTAATGTACTGTGCATCCATCAAACGCTTAGATATTGATGATAAAAAAGAAAAGGATGAATTTTTATTGAAAGTCGAATATCTCAGGAAAAAATCGACGTAAAGAGTTTAGTAAAAACTTTTTTTTATGATTTTTTAACAAAACTATGACAAAATGTTGTAAATATCAACTTAATTTTTTTAAATTACACTTTTATCTAATGAATAAACAAGATTAGATTACAAATGGATTTCATTTCTTTCTGTAATTACCTTAAAATCTATTTTTTTAGAAATAATAAATTTAACTCCAAAAGCGATCAAAAATTAATAAAACATCGATAAATTCAAAAAAGTAATAACATATATAGATTCTACTGGAAAAAACACAAAAGAAAAAGGTGTACTTTACGTGAATTCCAATTTTTACTATTTCTTTACGACTCGTCAAATTGCAAAGTTGGAATGTTTACGACGATATTGTATAAATAATAAGCGTCAAATTAAAAACTTAAGAATACCATTTCTTTCGTGTTTTCCCGACAAATACACTGGTATAATCAGTTTATAAAAAATTGGGTAATAAAGTTCACTTTTCCAATGATAATTAAAAAAAATGTAGTTTACAAAGTAAAAATTATCGACTTCTCCAATGTTTTCAATTTTTAAGAGTGTTCTTACAGGGCGACCATACAATGTTTTTATTTTTTCATAAAGTAGAGTTCAAGACGAAAAGAATGAGCCCTATCTGAAAATTGTACAAAAAAATTTTTAAATGTAAACGTCCACTTGAAGTTGGGGATGATTTTCGGCCTCTCGAGACCATAAAACATACTTTTCTCGGAAATGGCTGAACATTTCAATTTTAATTTTTTTTATTTATTCTATATATATTGTAAATTACATTACCTTAGTTTCATGAGAATTAAAAGATTATTCTAGAAATTAAAAATAAAAAACCAAGAAAAAAATTAAAAACTGAGTTTTTTGCAAATATCTCGAAAACTTTGAGGTTTTTGTAAAAAGTGTTATAAGTAAAAGTTGTAGATTTTTACTAGACCTACAACTTTTGTAGAAAACATTTTTCGATAGAACATCACAGTAAGCCGGAAATTGAAAAAAACTATTTTTCAACGCTTTGCGTCCCCCCATTTCTCGGGGGTAGCTGGGCATCGGGGGCATTTTATGAATTTCTATTCCTTATATACCTGCCAACATTTTAAAATCATAAAACTTCAGGTTTTCAATATTTTGTTCCCAAACTACATTTTGCTTGGACTATAAGGATAACATACTATTTCCATTTTAATACTTTAAAAAATTGGCAATTATAATGCGGTAATGTATTGGACGTCGCTCGATATTTCGATCCCTAAGATCCCGATACTCTTATAGATGTTAAGAGGAGTGTTCTGTAACTTTGGCGCTATAGAGAATGGGGTTTTTTTAGTGGAGAACGCACAAACTTGTGTCTTGTTAGGGGTTAAACTGGACGAGATTTCGTGGGCCCCAATCGGAGAGCTGCTCTAGGGAAGTCGCAATTTCGGACACAAGTTGGACTCTGTTCTCCTCAACCTTAGCTCGAGAGATGCTTGCTCGGCCAGTACAACAGGCATCGACTGTACTGTCATCTGCATAGCAATGAGTGTTGCCAGTTAGCAACATATCGTTGATATGCAGAATAAACAGTGTAGGCGATAGTAGGTACTGAACCTTGGGGTACGCCAGCGTTAATCTGCACAGTGTCGGAGCATATACCGTCAATTACGACTTTTATGCTACGTCCAGAAAGAAAACTAGCAGCCCAAGAAAGCATTTGTTTGACATATTGTTATTGTTTTGAAAGAGCCAAACGTAGATTACGAAAAGTATTAATTCAATGTCCATAATATCTATCAATTATATCATACACTATTTTAAAAAATCTGGTTGATCTTTGGTGCATTCTGTTGAACAATAACAAGAAGCGTCCGTTAAATAGGAAGGGACATACGAAATTTTTTTTGTGAGTATTTTCTATGATTAATTGTAATTTGTAATATTTTTTTGTAAACGAAATCAATGTTGTTCGTACCTAAACCTAGGTGTAGTCTTTCTTTCTTTCTCACACCTGGCTGCGAAGAGGTTGCGGCCAAGTGCCTAATCTTTCGTGTAGTGTTTTTGTGTAGTATGTAGAGTAAAACAAGCGCGGGGGCCGGTTTAATAAATTTCTGATTTGCCCCCCCCTAGGCCAAAAGCTGGGTACGCCCATGCGTACAGCCACAACTGAAATTACTTGGCGTTCATAATTTTTATTGAAAGGTGTCTTTAGTATTAAGACAACGTCGCACTAAAAAGGGTCATCTGGATAAGTGAACGTATTCTGAGAAAAAGTAGTTTAAAGTTGTTTAAACGAACCACCGCGCCGATTCAAATCAACATTTAAGGGTTTTAGCTTTTAGGTTCTCAATGTTACATGCTGTGAAAGATTGTTTAAATGAACGTTGAATAATTTATGACAATCCAGTAGCGTGGACTAACATAATTAAAATTATTTTATTTAAAAACTTAGTATTTCAAAATAATATAGTATGAAATATCTATATACAGGTACTTCTCTTCTCTATTTATTTATATTTCCTTGGTATCCTTTACGGTTATTCTATAGTGTGTTATATGTTAAAAGTGTTAACAAAAAAGTAATTACTTTCGCCTTACATTATATCGCGAACGCAATTCAATAAGATAAAAATATTTTCTCATTTCGCTTTATTATATTTCTAAGTCATCTGCATATTTGCCGCATTATTTATAATAGCTCTGTATTTATTAAGTTATTCTGTATTCATAGAGGAAGTTGAAAAGCTTGCATGAAGAATAGGGATTGATAAGTTGAAGTGCTCTCTGCACTGCGTATTTTAATTTTCAAACTAAAACATTACAAACCATTTTAATCTCCTTTAACAGTTTGTACTATGTATTTATCTATACTAATATTATAAAGAGGCAGTTTGTTTGCTTGTTTGTTTGTTTGAACGCGCTTATCTCAGGAACTACTACTAATCTGATTTGATTTTTTTTTGCATTAGGAAGCCCGTTTATTGAGGAAGGCTACATATCATCATGTTTCTACCCGAGGGAGCGGAGCAGTAATCATAAATATCAACAAATCAGGCAGACTTCTATACATTATTGTAAAACTGATGTTTTTAATATATTTAAGTGCTTCAAGCTCATATATAGTCCATCTATTACTAACCGTTAAAACACACCTAGGGGCGAACCCGAGCGAAGCGAGGGTGATCTGCGAGTTATATAACATTCTCATGTAAGCTATCTCCGTGTTGGCAGATACTAAAATAAGTTAGGTAGGTGGATTTTTATTAAAACTAAATTGCTTATTTTAGATTGGTTTGCATAAATTTCCATATTTAGTGCATAAATTATATAACTATCAGCTAGTCGTTTTGTAGTGGAGACTTGTCTTCCACTCGACTGGCTTTAAAAGTGGCAACGATCCGCGATATTTATTAATTTTATTTTGTTGCAGATTAATGTACCTATTCTATGCATATTTCATAACATGAATACATTAAAAAACTATATTGTATTTTAGTCTTTTCTATCTTGAAAATTTTAAATAATAAGCGCTGTATAACTGTCATGTGGGAATTATGTCTCATTCACGCTTAATGATTTGTATTTAATTTTATTGTATTGCTATCAAGACACGAAATAAGACCGCTTCATTAATTAATAATTACATATTCAATTATTTCACCATTTTTGTGTTGGTGTTAATTATGCACACGTCAGCTAGCAATTAAAGAACTACAATCACAGTCGTCCCTAAAAAGACTTCCACCGTCACAGCTTGAAACAATTGTTCTACGATGTAGGTGAATGTGTTCTATAGTGCAATTGTTTGCTTACGAGGTCATAGATTATGTAAAAAATGGCATCAAGATATTACCAATATTTGTACATTAACAATAATATACAAATAATTGTAAAATTAAAAAAAAACTGCATATTTACTATACAAATTCTCTGTAAATAAATAATCGTTATAGCTAATTATAGCGTTACTAGCGACTAACCCTCGCTCCGCTCGGGTTCGTCCCTACTTACGTTTTAACGTTTAATATAGATTTCTCAGAGATGAGATATTTTTCCGCAGTAAAAAGTATCCTATATGTTGACCCGGATAACCAGCTATCACCATACCAAATTTCATCAAAAATTCCTCCAGTGGATTTTCTGTGATACGGTAACAGACAGACAGACAGACAAAAATTCTAAAAACTACTATAGATTCGGTCTCTGTATTGATAATAAAGTCTATTTCAATAAGATTTTCCAAAAAATATTTAATGTACAGAATCGACTCATTTAAAATTTTATTATATGTATAGATTTATGTACTTTAGTTATTCTACAAAATTTGTTTGTATTCAGTCTTGCTAAAATAAATATTATTAGTTCATTATGATTATGATTTTCAATAAACTACTCGAGCTACAATACAAAGCGCATGTCCCTTCTGGTGGTTTTATTCCGAGGCCATGGTAGTATTCTTCGCATTAATTATTTCCTACTGGGAATACATTATAATATGCAGTTGTGACAAACAAACAGGAAACGAAAATCTTTATACGGCTCTACATAATTAAAAGTCGTTTTATGAACCCTATGCCCTATTTTCTACTATTATGAAAACGAATGCGGTCATCGTTGTCGTTGTAATAAATATTTTCGCTTAACAAACTCATTTTGAAATAACCCAAATAAAATAATCACTGTTTAAATAACAGTGATATCTATGATAGGGTATTTGAGAATAAATAACTGTTAAAGATTTAGTTAAAATTTATGTCTTATGTCTATACTAATATTAAAAAGAGGAAATATTAATTTTTTGTTTGTTTGTACCTACTGAATAGGCTCCGAAACTACTAGACCGATTTAGATGAAATTTGGTAAGAATATAATTAGACCTCAGGAATAACAAAGGATAGTTTTCATCCCGGAAATCATCCCTTAAGGGGGTGAAAATGGGGATGAAATTTTGTATAAGGAATCAACCTAGGGACGATTCGCTAGTCTACTATAAAATCATTATGTTATTTTCATTTAATTTTGTAATATGTACTACAATTATGTTAAAAACTTATGATTTGTATACACTCCATTATAGCAGATAAACAATGGTAAAATGCGTCACGCAGACAAAATCGGGGATAGTAGTAGCTTATGAATAAAATTAGAATAAAACTATTAATTTCGTTTATTTGTAAATTAAGATGATCAGATAAAGTGAATGGGTCATTTTACGTATATCATATATTCTTTCTAATGAGATATTTTTCTTCAACTCTCACCAGTTGAATTACTTAATGAAAATATAATTTTGATGTCATTTTTCGGGCATTCGCCGGGGTTTTGCACAAAAACACTTCAAGCTACAAAATTTCAACTTTAATGTTATACTAGTAGAACCCGCGGCTTCGCTCGCGCTAAAACTACAAAAAATATCTAAGAGTAGTAGTTCATACAAACTTTCATTCCTTATTTTACCCCCTAATAGAATGAGTTTCAATAAATGCTAAAACACGTCTTTATTTAATTTTATTGAAGAGCATTAATACCAAGTTTGAAGTAATTTTGATCACAAATATTTTTTTGAATTGTATTATAACATGTTTTCTCGTGGGCATTACATAATATTCGGCGGTAAAAAGTAGCTTCAACTATCTCCACACAAAAAATAACGCCAATCCGTCTCTCCGTTACAACGGAAAAGAACAGAAAGACAAACAAACAAACACACTTCCACATTTATAATATTAGTAGGGATATAACTTTTTCAATAATTAACGATGATTGAACGATCAGTCCCACGAGTTGTTTAGATGTGGATTCAAACATGAATATACATTTCTTATTCATCATACAAAATTCAAATAAAATGTATAATTACCACTAGATAATGGAGTGATAGCTTTTTCTCCTTCATGCTGAAACATTTGTAGGGTGGCTACTGTTGCTTTAAGTTGCTCATATTCTCTTGCCATTTGCTTCTGCACCTGTGAGCAATGAATGATCTATGTAAATAAAAATGAATGTTGGTAAGCGCATAACTCAAGAATGGCTGGACCAATTCGGCTAATTTATTTTTTTGTATGTTCCTTAAGGTCCACGGAAGGTTTTAATACTTAAAAAAAAAACTATATCCATGTTACTATATCCAAGCTAGGGACGAGCCCGAGCGAAGCAAGGGTGAGTCGTTAGTACATAAATAAAATTTAATTGCACATCATCTTTCCATATGAAATAAAATATTAAAGTTAATAATTTGGCCATATAAATCTTGCTTTCTCAGAAACAGTAAATTTTGCATATTACAAGTTGAATTACATAACTCATACCACTTAATTATTTGAATAATATGTTAATTGTATAAAGAAATATGGTTGTATCAAAGTATGTCAAGGTTTCATACATTCAATCATACGAAAAACTGAGAAGAGGTTTATTATAAAAGTTACTTAGATCATTTCTTTTCAAAATTAAGTACTACATTACGGACTTCTTTAAAAATAAATCTGTCCTTTAAAACAATAACACGAAATACTATCACGAAGAGAATAATTACCTCTTAGTTTCCTTGAGATTATTGTAATTATGCTTGTATAAAACGCTACAACAAAAGCGAAATATGACCCGATCCATTCATACGAAAGTGCAATTAGTCCCAAAACCTCACTTCTGGTAATTGTTTTGCGAATTTCCAACACATTTCACAGAAAGTGCATCAAATAGTAACAATGGAGGACGATAACGGCAAGACCATTAAATTTCTTTAGACAAAAGCGAAATTTCATCTCACAAGACTGACACGCGAACAATAAAAACACTTCCCACGCGAAATATTCAATTCACTACGCAAGGGATATTATAATATTTCGATTTGTGGCACCTTGACCGAGTTCGTGTATTATGCTAAGAGGGTGTTTACTGTTTAATATGCTGCTATTAAAACTACCCACATAGCTGTAGGTACGCTTGAACGTTTGACTCTAACTAAAGGCCGGCACCAAACTGGAACAATGTTTCGTCGAACCCGCCGCAATTACGAACACGACACGCATTATGGTAAAATTGAGTTGATTCTTAAGAATAATGGAACACCACAATAATAATAAAATAATAATTAACCCTATATTTATACTAGTTTATCAAGATTTTTTGTAAAAAAATATCAATAAAATTATTTTGTTGAATTATTTAATTTTTTTATTTAACAACGATATAAGTCACCCGTGAATGATTTAAGACTCACAGGTATACAATATTACATACGAAGTTAAGTCGTGTCCTTAAATAAACTTTTATAACAGTTTTATAACAATTTACATCTGAATATCCACCTAAATTTACCAGAATAATAAAAGTATATTAGGTGTGTCCCCAATGTCCTGTTAAACATTAACTCTACCTATGTATATTTTTAAAATTGATCGAAAATCATTTAAGTCTCTAAGTAAAAAAATGAGAAACCAACGCGAACACTTAGCATTTATAATATTAGTTGTGTACTAGACTATAGAATTGTACAGTGCATATAATTATTCAATGCATGAGATATCAGATACACCCTAAACGATACGCGGGCGACATAAATTACACAGGTTCAACGACCTCCAGTGCAGACGGACAGCCGAATGCTATCAACATGCGTGACTACATACATCCATACAGCCGTCCATGACGAACAGACGCCACAATAGAACAAATGCTTGGCGACAATCCAGACACCGAATTAGACTAGGTGACCTAAACTCTGACTCAAAGCCTATCTGCGCCACCCCCTTTATCGTTCAAATATCAAAAATAATTTAACCAACATATATGTACCTACCTACTTAATAAATTATTTAATAGATTCAATAAAAACAACGTTTCATTGATATGAAAACACAAATAATCACTGCGATTCCCGGATGGAAGTTCCGATAAAACGGCATACTTTATAAGGAATTTTATACGTTGAGGCAAGTTGTGTTTTACTCATAAGTATAAACAAGGTATTTTATTACTTTAAACAAGAATATCTGCGTGGGATAAGTACAAGAAATAATTGAATTGACATACATAAATCAATCATAATTATAAGCAAGACAGCTAGTAATGAGTAGCGTTTCACAGAGTTTCCTTAGAAGTATTAATATTAGAATGCACGGACTCTTGACCGACAGAGATAGAACGAAAACAAAGTAATCAAACAAGTATTTACAATCGATTTGAGCCAGCTTAGCGATATCCTGTATTAAAGCCGTGGATAAATGGATAAATTGGATTATCTACTCGCTTATACTTTTATATCGACCAATTTCGTATACAGGTTATCGAACTGTGCAGTAGACGCAGTGCGTATCGTAAAATCCGTAATAGGCGCAGAAATTCGTGATTCTAAATATACCAATTTTGTAAACTGTTAACGGAATTGAAAGCATTTCGATGAAGTGAAATGGGTTCTTTATGTGTATCTTTCGTTAATTACTTATGTGTTTCCGTTGCGGGTTTTATTTTTGAAGTCACATTAGTATCCTCTCAGGAAATACCCTTCAGACATTCCACCAGAAGTCGTAACGATAAGTATCCCTATAATTTGGTCACGTTCCTGCTTCCGTTAGGTTTCTTTAGTTCTGAGAAATGCGAGGTGAAAATGTAAATAAAGTTAGGCAATATGTCTCTAATGCGTTAATCTGAGTATATTTTAACCTAGATCCTAATTTAAGAAGATTTACCAATCAAATTATGAAAATTGAAGTATATTACAAATAATCGAATATTAACTGAAGAATTATAACTTACCTACCGTTTTATTAAATGTCTAAAATCCTATTAAACTCTACATTACAAGAATCCTACTCGTATCTGATCAGTGGTCTAAAAATAAAAAAATAAAAAGAGGAAAATTCCTTAACTACATCCAATCTTAAGTGACTAGATTAGTGACAGAAATTATAATGTTTATTAAAACTATGATGACGAAACATCTGATTAAGGTTTGTTTATTCACGTATGACGCGTAACGTGATAATATGCAAATGATGAATATAAAAGTTGCACGCTAATGTAAAATAAATTGCTGGCGACTTAGTAAAAGTATATATAATTAGGTCAATTTTTTAACTCTCTCTGTTTTACCTTCTCCAACTTCCCAGGTTTTTCTGTAATTTGACTTAACATAACAATATATAATTTCCTACATAAACTTTACCACCTTTTTTACTATTTTAGGAGTGATATTTAATAAAATCTTTTTTTAGCGCTATGCCATTGAAAGAGTTTCCTGTCAACTTCTCAGCCGGTAGGTCCGCTAGAGCCGACGATAAATCAGTCAAGAAGAACATCTTTGTACGTTATAGATTGGAGTATAAGAAAACTTTTACAAATATTAGTTATTGGTACTGAACCTATATTTATAGTCCATGCACTTCAAAAGAACAATATTTAATTTATTTAACTCTAATGCTCATTGGCCTAGTACCGATGGAAACATCTATGTGTTGAATTTGGTCTGTATAATATGTAGGTACGATGAGCCGCTAAAATTAGAGGAATGTTTCATTGGAAAATAATATGAGATCAGTAACATTTCATAGAACATTTGTAATCGGGTAGTGTCTCCAAGACATCTCACGCTTACCTCTAATTGTAAGCAAGCAAAACCACAAACCAGTGTTCAGTATTTAATGAAAGTTAACTCAACGTGTTTTCATTTTCTATTCACTCCCTAGGGTGTCTATACGTATTTTGATATAAAAGGAATGTAAATCCCAAAGGGTGAAAGTCAAACAAAAAGAGAGTGGCCGTTTCTATATGATATCAACATGACAGTGAACAGTGACATGAAAATGATGATGAAGCCAATAGACTGTGGTAGTAAATAATCTAAAACGTAATTACGCTTAAGATTGCATATTTTTTATAAAACACTGTCGTCGCTGATGTGATAGGCATATTTTATTAAAAGCTAAGCTGAAATTTAAATAAATACAAGAAATTAATGTATTCACATTTAAAGAAAATGGTTCGAGTAAAATCATGACAGAGGTCTAAGAAAGGTCACATGTGTCAATTTACGTGTTCGCAGACTGAAACTGGTTTTCTATATGCATATGTAAAAAATCTACATTTTTTTATACTTTTTACGTAAGGAAATTTAGTTGAATATACATTGAATGAGGTGATTTCACTATAGAGAAAATTAATAAAACAGCTTTTAAATCAATAAAACTTGAAAGCCGTGGCATTTTTTAAAGATTATAACATCATTTTGATGTGAATCTGGGGGAGATACGATAACAAAATGCAAATACTAAGATAATGATAAATTCATATTAAATAGATATTACTGATATTATTAAAATTTCAGTAAATACAATCGAAATGATCATCCATGTCCGGAGTAAAATTTTAATTGTGTACTTAATCAGGTCGACGCTGTCGGTTGAACGTTTATGGCCCTATAAAAACCATTACTAATTATCCGTTATCTACTCTGTTAACGATCACTGCTAGCCCTTTATTTCTTTACTAAATCAAACTGTTTAATATCAATACTTTCTAATATTTTTAGTGCATGAACCTATTATATTATTTGAGAATTAACATACATATCATCAACAACTATGGAAAATTCATTTATAAAGTCCATTTAAAAGAACTGAAAGTGAACGACTTAACACATAAAAGAAGGATTTTTTTTTCTAACGATACGTATTTAATCAAGGCATTAAGGTTCTTATAAATCTGCTTAGATCGATAGACCACTAACCCTGAAGGCTTCACGAATGGATTTTCGAGTGTTACGTTACAGAAAAGGCAATGAGGTGTAAAACGCTTTTGTTAGGTTTCACTGCGAGAAAAACTCACTCCATATCGAGCAATCGCAAGGACATTAGCACAAGTGTTTCATAAAAACAATACTATTTATAAAATGCTATTTCAGCCAGCGACAAACAAAAAAATCAATCAAAATATTTCTATAAAACACTATTTGTAAAAAAAAAAAAAATAGTTCTTGAAAAGGTACAAAAAGCTAAATTAAATACTCAATAACATTATCATAACTCATAAATCAATGTAGTAAGTACGTCGGGAAAATGATGTTGTCAAGCAGGTGCTTTAAGATAACTTGAAAAGAGAAGCTTTTCTAATTAAGATTTAATTACAATCTAAATATTTAACTACTGTAAACATCATAACTCTTTAATTAAAAAGTTACTTTAGATAGGTACACTTTAAAATCACTTCAAAAGTATCAGCAAAATTGAGGTACCTCTATTATTTTAGTCGGTCTAAAAACTTTGAATAAGATTCATAATTTTCTATGATGTTTTTACTTGATTTTGAATTTTACTAGCTCTTAAGTCTGAGAATGGTAAACAAGCGAAGTGCTAAAGGTAATATTATTTGTAATTCTGTCGCACAAGGAAATATGTTGAAAGGCACGTATTGGATTTACGTAGGCGGCTGAGCAGCAACCTGTTACGTTTTTGTGCAATCAAATTAAATATTCAATAACATAAATGAAGGCACCTTAAAGCCTTGCAAATATACATATTTTGTAATTTAAAAATATCTTTACAGATTATAATGTTTTATTAGTGTCAATATAACGAGGTCATGAGTAATAATTTAATTTTATTAATTACTTAATATCGATTTAGTGGCCAAAGATACCAAAGTCCAAACAATATAATTTTTGATGTCATTACTTTTCTTTCCATACGTTCAATTGTCTATAAAGGTTTTGGAGCATAAAGTTACTACTACATAGTTTAGACAAAAGCTACTTTACAACAGGAAAAACGAAAAAAAACGGCTCCTGCAGAATAGAAGAATTGCTTAGCTGATTTTTCAGACATTCATTCTCGGGTAGAAAACTAACATGGCTATAATTATCGTACCACATAAGCGGAGACACGGGTGAAAGTTAATTTGAAATAAATCATAAAGAAGTTAACAATAAAACATATACAAACTTTCGTCATTATACTTTTAAATAGATATTTTATAATTTTACTAGTGACTTACCCTCGCTTCGCTCGGGTGCATCCCTAAGTACGTGCACATAGCGTTGCTATAGTTTAATAGGAAGCTTCCGTAATACATTGATTTTGTATAATAACTCTATTGGTTTACGCGGATCACGCCAATAAAACACCCAATCGGCATGATTTTTTCCGACATCTTAAACAGTCATCGTCATTCTTCAGCCAATTTACACAAATTCTTACTGAATTATATCCCTGAACCTATCCTCATGAATCATCCCATCTGTTGGTGAAAACCGTATGAAAATCCGTTCAGCAGTTTTTGAGTTTATCACGTTCAGATAGACAGACAGACGCGACGGGGGAATCTATAATATGTGGTCTATGCCTCTTAGCTTAGACATCACGTATCACCTTCTGACTATATTAATTTTAAAATATATCTATGTACTTATGTATAAGCATGTGTTAACTACGCAACAATTATCTGTAAATGGACAGACAGACCAACGTGTGGCGCCGCATAGTCTTACAATCGCGTAATCGATATTTATTACAGATGATTATAGAGATTGGTCCATACAAGGGTAATGTCGAATAAAATTACTCTTATGCTAATAACCGAGATTACCTGATATTATTGGCGCATTATTCTTAACTCCTCGCGGACCGCGAGCACACCGGTGTGCTAGATAACAATTGAATTCTCGGAAATTCGCACGGATTTCTTAGAATTTGTCCGGGAGGGATTAAAGGTAGAGGATTAAAAAAAAACATTTGTGTCTCTGTTTCGTAGTTTGTACCGTTTTATGTTAGTGAACCACTGTTTTTACTGTTTTCGTAGCTTATTTTTGCACTAAGTACTTATTTTTAAGTATTATTGTGTTTCTAGCCTTTTTACAAGTTTTCATTTATCTTGAAATGTTTGTAAGTTGGTATGTTTGTATGGGTCAAATCTTACAAGCAGAATTAGATACACTTATCCTACTGAGTAATTTTACATTTTAGTTCAGTTTCTACGATAATTATGACCTGATTAGGAATGGCTCCAGACGAAACTTCTTAACGGTCAACAGTACAGACACAACATTTTATAAACGTATTCAACTATTATATTTTATTCTAAAATGTACCATGACTTGGCTGTTGCGTCCAGGGTTAGCTCCAATTTAGACATCTCCTCAGTAGTTAGTACCAAAGCATTTTTTTTCCTCATTAAAATGAAAGCTTATTTTTTATTACTGTTAATTCATTTTCAATAAAATAATGCAATAGTGTCGCATATTAACGAATATGAAAGCGATGATTATATTTCACCTAACAGTATTTGGTCAAGTTTACTTAGGAAAGGATCTGTGTTGGAATATACTATTTGATTTACTTTAAATTTCATGTATAAGGAACAGTTCAACTTGCCTAGTAAGTAATGTTTCAATAGGTATTATGTGAAAAGTCACAGAAGCATGTTAATAATGACATCATATGATTACAAAATATGCTGATTAGATTATAACTGTTTACAATATTTTTTTCCTGATACTAAGTTATTATAACAAGATTTAAACCAGCGTCACTAGCATAGCATACGTCATATTTTAACTATAAGCATATTTTATTTTCTTTTAAGTGCTTTTAATTTTGTAAGTATATAGAAATATGTAGTACTAGCGGCTCACCCTCGCTTCGCTCAGGTTTGCCTCTAGAAAAACAAAAACAAATCTATCCCTCGGGAACATATATTTTCCCGGGATAAAAAGTAGCCTATGTGTTATTCCAGACTATAATATATCTCTGTTCCAAATTTCATCCAGATCCGTACAGCCGTTCAGGCGTGAAAGAGTAACAAACATCCATACATACTCATAAACTTTCATATTAATAATATTAATACGGAAATAATACGGATTTACACTATAAATATTTAACCAATTTCATTTTTCAATAAATCATTGTAATATAATAAGGCATGATAAGAATAATTGTCACCGGAATATTGTCTGAAATACTCACAGATGGAGCAATGAAATATGGTGAAGGGTTTCATCAAAAACAATTGTTTGTTTTTTGTTAAATTTCAAATATGGTTGCTTTAAAAATCTATCTAGAATTGAAAGAAGACTTTGCATAGCAAGTAAAATTAAAAAAAAAAAAATTAATAAAAAAACATAAAATTATCATTTTGTTTTGCGTGGCAATGGTATATTTGGGCTGTAGCAATGTATATATTTTTATATATTATGTGAATTAGGACAACTTTACTTCAGATCTCAGTAAAGCAGCTATAAAGAATACTAGACATTTTCAATTCCTTTGTGTTCTACTAGACGTTTTCAAATGGCTTCAAAGCATGCCAGTTAAGCAGATTACTTCGCCAATGTTATGTAGAACTATCATTTTATCAATTTTATGTGATATATCAAACCATTATTATTAATAAGTAATAACATATAATCTTAATTCTTTCTAAAAAATAAGGGTGATTAAACTTTATATATATTTTCCATTTGTTTGAAGGAGTAATTTATGCAACAGCTGACTCAGTTCATTTAGCATTGACCTATGGTTCACTATTAATGTTTTAACATTACATTGAACTTTTAAAAGGCTAAACGTTTGAGTCAAGAAAAAAAAAGAATCTGACAAAATATTAACTTACAATTAATTATTTTACTAGCAACCCACCCTTGAATTCATTAAGCCATGATAATTTGGATTACAGATATATTTCATTAATTGCTCAAAAATTTAGCTTTAGAAATATTTTTTATTTTTTTATATAATGAAAGAATTTTCAACATTAGTCTGTACTCTGTAATTTCAAAATTTAAATTAATAAGGTTTATTACTTCATAATGTTAGTATAAAAGACATAAATATCCATATACTCTTTGTAATGTAGTCTTTATCCACAGAAGTATTTGTGCGATTAAGTCAGTCCTGGTAGCATTGACCTGTGGCTTCACTAGCACAAATTGATGTTTTAAAAGAGGGTACAATAAACTTCATCAACTGATATACAAAGGTGGCACTTCTAAAAGCCATTGAATATAAGAATTGAATTGAATTGATATAAAAAGGTTAAAATTAATGTGTAAAGGTTATAAGGTCAAATATATTGGGAGAATGTTTACAGGTTACCTTGATTTTAACTACTTCATTCAATATTTTATATTAGGTGAAATGTTTAAAAAAAATAAGTTGCATGGCTACCTATATATAATAAATATAAAAAAATAAGATAAATATTGTTTTTTTAATTTAAACATTTTCATAAAGCACCATATCTGTTACTAAGATATGTGGGTGGATATTTTGCTAATAATCCTTAAATGTTAAAATATCAACATTGTTAAATAAAAGGTTAAATATTGAAAAAAAAAAAAAAACTTTGGTCTTATAAAGTAAATCATATAAATATACTTATGTACAAATTTAATTTAATCCTTATGTTTGTATAGTAAATGTTTTATATATCAATTGTTTCTTTTTTGTCCTTATAATTTTACAGACCTTACATCTTGTATAAGTAAATTATCATTTAAGAATAAAGGAAACAAATCTCTTAACAAACTGATTTCCTATTCTGATCTTTATTTATGATAAGAGATTTTATATAGGAAAACAATGGTGTGTACTACCATAATAAAAGTCAACAAAACACATAGAATTATCAATTAAGTGCTTATGTGGGTGGCCTTCTGTATTACGCAAAATTAATTAAGAGTTATCATATAAGGAAGTAACTACATACAAGGTTAGTGGCATGGTCCAAGATAAAGCTTTTGAAAATTTTCCTTGACTTACCAATTGCCACTTGGACCTTCGTGTGGGGTCCGCAATCGTGATCAACAGTCTATGGATCATCTGCACCGTTCCCTCGTAGTACACCAAAGCCGATTCGTAGTTTCCCATCAGTGCCATTTCACGGGCCAGCTTGGTGTTTTCGCAAATTTCGCCAACAGACACTGCCATTATTGTCATTCCCGCTGCGTACATATAACGCTTCTTTCAAAAAGATGCAAACTTTTCTATTCCGAGAAGGAATCGCGTGTGACAACCAGCAATCCAAGAGCACTTCTCATTTTCTCAATCTCAAACTCGATTTAAATTCATTATTATTATTTTTCTAACAAAAAAACTATATTACTATTTGTGTAGAATTGAATAAATTATCTCATGTCGACTAGAAAATTTGTAAAACGATTTTCATACTTCTGAGACAAAACAAACTTTATCAATTTAGTTCGAAGACTGTTCAGTGTTCACATCACAATCTCGCACACTGACACACTATTGTTTCAAGTACGGTGTTACCTTATTCATTATTTAATTTTAAGACTTGCTCGAATATTTATATGTATTTTTTTCTATAATAAAATATTCTACGATTATATATTAATTTAGTCCGATGTGTTATTCTAAATATTTTATTTTATGTGTTAGCAAAAGAAATATAGTACAAAAAGATGCATAGTAGTGCGTACTTCATATGAAATATTGGAATCGAAAGTAATATGTCAAAATAATTTAATACTATTGTCTCTCTCTATAATAGAGCTTTTATCTCTTTTAAGTTTGTTTAGCTTTGCTTACATTTCAATCCATCTGTTGTTTATAGTTCTCATTAATTCATTCTTTTGATTAAAAATCGAAGCGCTATGAATTAATTTCGACTATAGTAATTTATAAAAACATTTTCTACGGGTATTATATTATAAAACAGGTTAAATAAAATCAGAATAAATTATTAAAAGATAAAATAATTATAATCTAAAAGAATTTTTCACGCAGTAACTGGGTCTAACGTGGGCAAAAAAGAGATACTAAATCTGAGTCTGGTCACCCAAAGATATTGGGTAGTGGGTAAGCCTAAGGGCATGCGTACATCCACTCTCTAACCAGATTGGAAAAACTATAATTTCTTGTAATATTCGTAATTATGTATATAATGGTATACGCTAACTTATAAAATTGTACAATAAAGTCAAAAAAGATACAATATTTAATTTGCCAAGACGATCCAAATTTTTTTCTATAATAAAACCGTAATCTAGTTCGTGCCTGACATCGCGTGGGTACGCAGCCGACCCAGTTTCTAGTATCACGATTTAATTACAAATGGAAATTTTTCTTACGCTTTGCAAGGAATATATTCAAAGTATATTTTATAATATTATAAAAGTTGTAGAGATCATGAATGCTAAAATTTAATTTCTTTTTATTGACTGTTTTTTAGATTTCTATTATAAGCCAGTATTCTACAATTCCGAACAGTTTCCCTACTATATGACTGACTTTGACTGATAAAGTCTTAGGTTCATCAGTAAATAAATAAAAGTATAGACGATAAAGCAATTAACACTGTGTACTATTATCCTTAGTACCTGTATTTTACCTGTTAGGGCCAGAGAACTCCATGTTAAAAAAATTAAAAAGCGCGATTTTATCTCATTTTCTTCGTTAAGAAATGTGCCGGACGCGAGACAGTTAATTTGGCTCAAGTGATAAAAGTGAGAATTTCGTCTTTCATATGAAGAATAGCGCGAAGTCAAAAATTAGTCCATATATTTTGATGATTTTCAATTAGGGTTTTTGTTTTGCTTAAGTAGACAATAGATGGCGTTGTTTGGAAAGCTGTTGTACTGCTTATTGTATCAAAAATGTACTTTTAAGAGCTATTGTTTAATCGCCAGTTAAATTATGGATCTTTGTTTTGAGAGTGTATTCCATTTTATTTTTAGTTAAGAATAAATAATGTTTTGGATATATTTGTTTTCTATTACTATTGTTTACTAATACTGTTACTACAAATTGTGCATTACATCAAAATTAAATCTTATAACGGCATCTTTTGACATTTATTTGAACTAATTTTTCTTATAAGACTCAATCAAGTCAACAAAATTATAAATTTTGTGGACCATTGCATATTATGTATATTTTTTAAGTTCTGTTTTTTATGTTATTGATACATTTACACAGACATCAATAACAACATTAATAATTAAAAAAAAACGCTATCTATTGAAATTACTATGATAAAGAATAATATATTTAAAAAATAAAACACAGTTCGTAACAATAAACATTATATTGATAGCCATAGGTGTGATACCTGTTAATTAATATAAATACATTCCTCAGTACTTTTAATAGCTTGAATCGAAAATATAGATACATCAAGAATTTCAGAGTAGCAATATTTTAACATAAACGGCACCTCGGACGGTCCCAAGTAGCACAATATGGCTTAGCATTAGAAATTTTTGATGTATAATTTACTTTGTAACAATTTTAGTTGTACAGTTTGACAAATATATACTACAATAGCAAAATTGCCTGCCAATTATAATATAAAAAAAACAGGGGCTTAATCTACCACAACATTTCAATCTATACATTTTTTTAACAATAACTATATCAAGCTTCTAACTATACAGAATAATGAGTATGTTTCATATACAAAAAATATATATTAAGCACAATAAAGTAATGATTCGATGTTTAAAGTACTAAGAATTTGGGTGATACCTTTGGTTTTATGAATAAAATAATGTGAAGACATAAATTATAAAATTAAGGATTTTTGCATACACCAACATTTGCGAAAATATAAACAAATTTGTTAGTGTATGGTATAAAATGATAGAATGTAAATTAAAAAAAGAAAATAATCGTGAATATTACAATATTTAAAACAATAAGATCAAGTTATGTTTATATGCAATAATTTTCAATTAACTTGCTTATAATTCCCTACAAAAGAAGTAGAAATATAAAATTATTGATTACATTTTAGTACAATCTTAACTTAGATAATGCAATACAATATAACTGAGTAAATAAGTAAATAATGAATACCTAAATTTAATACATAACGTAAGTAACTTAAACAAGATAATTTGGTGAATATCATTATTTCAGCACCAAATATAACTCCCTATATAAAGGGTACAGGCAAAGAACACGGAATGTCCTAATTTAATGAATAGATTATGAGAAAAAAAGCAATTTAAAGTTTAAAAGTTATATTTTTAATGAGATCAAAGTATGCAGTAACTTTTTACTATGTACATTTTATAAATATATAAATAAATATAATATGTTGGGACATTAATACACAGCACCATCTAGTTCCATGATAAGCTAGGAGGCTTGTGTTATGGACACCAGATAGTTGATACACTACACATATATAGCTTTAAATAAATACATATTATAAATATAAACAACCATGACTGGAGTACAAACATTCGTGCTCATCACACAAATGAACGCTCTCCAGCGGGACTCGAACCCGCGACCGATGGCACATCGAGTAGAGTCATTACAAACTGTGCCAAACCTGTCGTCGTTTTAGGACAATCCTTCTTCTTTACCAGTATGTCATGGACATTCCCAGTACTTTTCGCTTTGGACATAGATAAAAACGTATTATTAGCGATCTCCATTGAGTATTTGTAGAAACCAGTGGTAGCAGTACAAAAAAAAAAAACAATAATTGAGACATTCCCTGTTCTTTGCCAGTACCATTCATATGTTACAAGAAATGAGACAAGCGTATAGACTAGGATTATAATGTTATATAACAGTATGGCGTCGCGTATAATAACCAATTCAAAGTTGAACCATTTTGTACTCCAGTCTATAGAAATAAATATAAGAGAATTCAAAGACAGACAAGATATTCTAAAATATTTAACTACACTAAAGAAAAAAGAAAATAAAATAACGTATGGCTTCGCTTACATATAAAATATTGAAAAGAGACAAGGTGAGATGCAAATATATTTTTATTCTTTTTATTATCTACGTTTTATATTTATTACAAAAAAAAAATGGTTATATATGCATATAACCTAGTCTCTACAGACAATATACAAAGCTAGACTAACACGTTACAACAGACAACTATAATATTCAAAGGCTCAACTATTCACTAATTATTTATATTATATATACATACTGAACAATATACCTAGCCACTTAATTAATTTAAATACAAAAAAAAGCCATTTTGAGATCCAAATCCCAAGAAAAAAAATATGTTTTTTATTTTATTTTATAATACATTCAGATGGTAATGATAATGTTTTATTAAAGAGCAAAAATTTTTCTTTTGTGTTGCCAGGTTTAATGAATTTTTAATATTAATGTATTCATTAATAATTACATTTAAACGTTAGTTTTAAATGTAATTTATATAGACATGCCATGAAAATATACTGCACACTAATTCTAGCAATTGTAGTTATTAAGCTATGGAAAGCTACAACATTTATCACACAGATTTGATGGTCCAACACTTTACAAATACTGCAATTAATATACATGGAAAAGTTGATAAGCTTACATATATTATTATTAATTCGTGCCATCTTATATGTTGAAAATGTTACATTTGTTCACAAAAAATAAAAAAATAAAAATAAAAATGTATGGTGTTAGTAAAATAAATTTTTAGATAATTTTGAATTATATAATAAGTTTAATAAGACCATAATAATAATAATACAATATCAATATATCTATTTACATTAACTATATTTAAGAGAGACTTTCCATTTATACATACATTATTATTAATTATGCATTGGTTGATTTTAAAGCCCGAAGCTAACTAGTTAGAATATATATTTAAAATATTTTGTGTTACATCATAAGAACAATTTAAGCTTCCTTTTCCTAACCCCTTATATATTTTCGACATTTTTCTTGAAGAGTTAAACCTGTTTAAAATTTACAATTGCATCTAACAAATCAAGTGATATTTCATCAATCAATGGCCCATTTTGAATTTCCCTTATTTATGTTTTTTTTTTGTGTTTAAGCTGGTAACTCTATCGTAGAACATTGACGTCTTAATAATCATTAGAAAATTTGGAAATATAACTCCATAAGTTATAATTTATATTATAAACAGAAAAATCGATTTTATTGAAACAGAAATTAAAAGTAAACTGTTATTTCAAACAATGACGTCATTATTATAGGCGTGGCTAAAGTCTATCACGGCTTTACGTCCAGTTCATATAACATTATTATGTATAACTAGCGACTCACCCTTGCTTCGCTCGGGTTCGTCCCTAGGTTGATTCCTCATACAAACTTTCATCCCCATTTTTACCCATTACATGACGTTAAAAAGGGCTGAATACATATACTCCAAGTTGGGTTGTAACTTTTTGCTACAATATATTGACGTAGTGTTACCAGTTCCCTTATTAAATGTGCACGATAACGTGAAAGTGCGGGAGAAACGACGCGCTTTTATATGAAACACAAAATTATATAGTTTTGTTAGTTAATGTTATTATTATAGTATTTTGTTGTTAATTTATTATAATGAAGATAGAGAAATATTGTACAAAATTCCAAATAAAAATATTTTATTAACACGAGTATACTCTCACGGGTATTTTTTGTTAAAATACAATTAAATTAAAATATATCCAATAACTCGTTTATACATATTAAATAATACATTGTGTATTTCTATATTATATTATTATTTATTTATATATATTATTTCGCACTATACCAGCATTTACAACATCACCGCGCAAACAAACATAACGTGCAATCAGGTTTGAGAATGACTGACATCGACGACCACAGGAAAAAATCACTTGAATTAGTTCAAATACCATTTCCATTTAGTTATTATTCTTGCAATGGCCCATATCCAAAGACTGACATATAAGAATTCATCATACATATATGTACAATGTACATACATACATATATACATACATTTATATTCAAATAGTAACATCTATATGTTCCTTAGGCGCCGGGGGCAGAACGTGCACTTGCTTCGCCTTGCCCGCGTGGTACACCTGCCCCGGACTGAACGGCTCGAGCCTTGGATGGGCCGATATATCTTTCTTTGGATCTGAAAATTTGTAATAATTATTTCATATGTACGTCATATTATAAACAATTATTATTTTAAAAGAGCAACTGTTGAGTTTCTTGCTGGCTCTTCTTTGCAGAACTGCCTTCCGAGCCGGTGGTAGATTCCTCACGGACTGACTACACTGACATTTAATTTAAATTTAAAATGTAAAATTAACGAATCAAAAGTGCTTATAAAAGTCTATTTGAATAAAGTATATTTTGATTTGATTAGATCATTATATGTTATAAATTCAAGTTTTTACAACTTACAGATTTAATACATAATAGAAAGAGGTTGACCGATGAACATTTTATAAAAATAAGCTACCATGTCATACACATGCGAATAAATCAGAAAAAATCTGAAAGTTTCCGTGATATCATCAATACGAAGTGTAACTTACTCTTTATATACATCAAATAGTAGCTATTAATGAAATACTTTTTAACAGAAAAGGTTACTTTTTAAAAACAACTTAAAAATGATATTTTTTTGCTATAAATATGCATTTAGTCTTAAATATAATAAACCTATTCAAAAACAAAATAATCATGAAAATATCGCACATACCATGTAACAAAAAACCCAACATACACCAAACTAAACACCTCCTATCTAAAATCGGTTAACAAAGCACCATTACCTCTAGTATTAGCTGCAATATACTTGGACAGCCGGACGGCGGGCAGCGGCAGGTAGCCGGCGCCCAGCGGCATCACGTCCAGCGACACGCACTGACCTTCCGCCGTGCTGGACTCCATTGTTATTACACCTGCAAATATTGTAATTTAACAACTTTTCATTTGTTTTAATTGTTAATTATTGTAATAATATCTGCTTTACTGACTATTTATCATGATAGCTAATTTCATTGATATTAGCTACCTGCGCAGGAGACATTATAGTACAGAGCGTGTACACGCAGACACAACGTGCACTCTCTATTCCTGCCATTTTCACGCTATAATAAGCCACTACAACTAAACACTAACCACTGGCACAGAACTGAACTGAACAATCACGCATTGCATTTATAATAATATATTATTACTAATACACACCAGCAGTACGCCCTAACACCGCCCACATTGTCTGATCAGCCAACACCTCGTACATCAGTGACGTATGTTCCGTTTCGTTCACCTGTAAAATGTTAATAAATGTTATATCACATTGCCCCTTTAGTGGTAGTCCAGTGGTAATATGCTCGCTTGGGAATCCGAGTGTAATGGGTTCAAATCCGGGGTCTGACATTTTTGATATTTTTTATGTGCGAATCATTTCCAACATGATTACCACTTGTCTTACGGTGAAAGAAAACATCGTGAGGAAACTTGCATGTCTGAGAGTATCTAGCAAGTTTTCGAAAGACGTCCACTCAGTCCACCAACCCGCATTTGGCCAGCGTGGTGGATTATGGCCTGATCCCCCTCATATTGAAAGGAGGCCCAGCAATGGGACCAGGGAAGTTAAAAAAGGGCTGAATACATCAAAAAATCTATATATAAATTCAATAGCATTACAATACATACCCTTTGTACATTAAGCTGTAAACAGCACACTTGGGACGCCCTGCAGAAGTCCGACCCCTTCCCTGGTTCCAACTTAGTTCTAATCACAAATAGCGTAGTATAATCTTGAATATCGAACGGACAGTGGAAGTTCCTGGACGTTTCTTCATTAACAAGTCTGTATTGAACATGAAATGTAGCTTTCATGGGTCCGGCCTTCACTAGAGGGTCTTTAAGCAATTCCCACATAAATGAAGCTGTAGTACTGTCTGATGCAACAGTCTGGGAAAAAATATTATTATTTTTTAAATTATTTTATTACGATTATAGAACACGGATGTACAGATTATACTATAATCTATAATTAAAACTTAACATATGAAAAACAGTATTTTAAAATTAAATAATTAATGTAACTATTCAGTAATAATTATGTAACTATTGGCTGAAATAAATGATTAAATAGAAAAAAAAAAATCTCCAGAATGCATACTATTATAGTATTTACATAAGTTAACTTGAATCTCTTATCCAGAGGACTTTTTTATTTAATTTGACTATCAAAGGTGATAAAAAAGCAGAAAAGTCAAATTCAAACACACATCCTTTCATAGAAAAATATTGTTTAATTCAAATCACTTACCATATCTCCAGCGTTCTTAGGATTTAAATCAGACACAGTATTATTCCCATCGCATTCTAATTTGGGCTCAGTCAGTACAAACTGTATGAAATGCGCTACAGTAGATTTTAGAGTGACGTGTATGAACTTCCTTGTATTCGATGTCAATAAACGCCATGAGACTATCATTGGAGGGGAAAAGTCGAGGGGTACTTCTGTGACAGAGTCCCACCATGGGCAGGTAAGCCATACCTGAAAATAAATACGATGAATACATTTTCGTGATCATCATCACATCACTATTATAAATTCGTAGTTTTGAATCGCGATGTATCAGCTGGAAAGATTTAGTTCAACCTCGCGCGCGCTCAAACGCATACACACGCACGCACGCACACACGTACATACACACGCACGCACTCATACGCGCACATACAAAGTAACAATACCAGAACGCCGAACCCAGAGAGACTAAGGTTTTATACGTCTCAAAGGCATTATATACTTGTTACAGACTGTTTGTAGTTCTATTTAAAAATGTCAAATATTCGCGTAAATCTAAGAAAGTATTATGGTTCACAATTGGTGAGTATAATGGACAAAATCCATCCTAATTGAATAGCATCTCATTTTTTGAAATCAATGAACACACACACACACACAATTATACAATTCTTTTATATCAAAAAAAAAATAATCTCAAAATAAATTAAAGTCATCACTTACAGTATGTTCGATGCTCTTCTCCCTCTTCGGCTGTAGCTTTGAGAACAGTCGCAATGGTATTTTAGTTGTTTGAAATGGTCCTATAGCTTTTACGGGTATGGATAGTTCCCTCGACATCGGAGCCTCGTCATCTGCAAACCTTATTAAAAGACCAGTTGATGTTTTCAGCAGAATTGAGACGTTCTGAAAAATTATAATATAATTAAATTATGGACAACTAAGAAAGTGTAAGGTTATATTTAAAAAATCAAAAACACTTTTATGGAACTTTATCGGTCAACAAAAAATAATATTTCTGTCATATTTCTTCTCGATTTTTACCTTGACTACATAGTATAAAACAAAGTCGCTTCCCGCTGTCTGTCCCTATATATTAGATCTTAAAAATTACGCAATGGATTTTGGTGCGGTTTTTTTAATAGATAGAGTGATTCAAGAGGAAGGTTTATATGTATAATACATGCATAGTATAGTAGAGAAACACTGATAATTTTAGAGGTTTGTAATGTGATGTCGTAAATAAACACATTTTTTTGCGCTTATATTGCAAACGCTGGCTGAACCCTACGAGATAGATCAAAATAATGTACTACAGTATTGTACATCTTAAAAAGGTCTACAAAAAAGTCCGCGATGGCATATGTCTATCTCTTAAGGATAACATATTACATACATGTTACTATATCCAAGCTAGGGACGAACCCGAGCGAAGCGAGGGTAAGACGCTAGTATTTAATTTAAAAAGTGTCACTAAAATCGGTTTACAATCAATTGGCTAAGACCAAATTATTTAAGACACTTATTATTTTAAAGTTGATTAAAAATTACACATACACAAAACCAAAATGGCGACAAACCTCATGTATTTTGGAACTGCCGCTCGTCACAACCAATTCCATATCTTGCTCTAACCCCGCCACCAAATCCTTCTTCGGCTCAACTTTATTCAAAAATACACTAACACCTTGAGTTTCCACTTCATAACCCATCTTACTGGAAACCAGGGCATTGGATAGAAACTCTAATTTGTCCTCTATTAATAAGGATATTTGTCCCAATTTAAATTTCCCACATTTATTTGCTATATACTCGACCATTATTTTATTTATACCAGGTGTCAGTACTAAATTGCTATTTGCAAAGCAAGTTTCATAGTTATTTCTAATAGTGGCTGATGGTTTCCTATATTTGCTACTATCAGATCTTCTTAGAGGCATTTTTGTATTTTGACACTCAACGGTAGCTTTTTGAAGATTTTTGTCTTCTTTGTAATGTAACTTTGATGTTATATTCATTGGGTTTAGTAATGGATTTTTAGGTTTTAAATCGTCTAGCCTTATACTGGAATCGAAAAATATATTTTGAATATTATTATTGAAGTTATACTTCTTTTGAGACGTTGGGAAAAAAATATGAGAGTAAAATTTTTATGATGCGCGCGCACACCGACAGCCAAAAAGCGACACGACGAAGTTAGCTGCATTCCTATTACAAACAGATAGTTGTGACATACGGGATGAATTCTTTCGCTATTTTATAAGTGCACCCCTCCTTTTTTAAATTAAATATTATACACATACATAATATGTAGTATATACATATGTATATTCATATGTAAAGATTGAAGTTATAGTAATAGTGGTGCTTTAGGTTCTTTGTGAATAGTTTTTGACCAACAAACATTGAATTGATGATTCAACAATTTTAACTTATTTTATTCTTTGTACATTAAAAAATGGATCTATCTCAAACACGTCTACAAGTTAACGAGTATAAGACAAATAAACATTTTTAAAAACATACCTAGTAACTAAGATATTAGATTCACTGTCGCCTTCCTCCGGCGTGGACCGTTTCGGGGAACTACCTACATTAACACTTATTAAATCAGTCTTATAATTCTTTACTGGGGTCCTTTTTTCCGTTTTCTCTTGGAAAATCTCCACACTGATCGCTGCTTTAGTACATTTCACGTCCTTCGGCATATAGCTTTCTATGACCAAGCGACATTGGACCTTATCATCTGTGATATAAGATTTACGTTCGGACGGCAATAGCGTTGCTGATATAATTTTGAAGCAATCATTGAGCTCTGTCAGTACTGACTCTTGCTTATCCGCTAGGTTATCTCTTATTGACTTTAGCATTTCTTCGAAATAAAAATTTCTGACTAGGATCTCTAATTCGGCGGTACTAGCTATTCTAGCAGAGAGCTTTGTATATCTGTAAAATGTAAGAAATAAATATTAGAACAGGAAAAACTAATATGACGATACATTTGGATCAGTTTATAGTGACCCTACTTTCTGTGCCAGTGGTGGCTGGTTCAAGTCCCGCTGGGGGCATTCATTTATGTGATGGGCATGAATGTTTGTATTTCAGACATGAGTGTTTATATTTATAATATGCATGTATTTAAAAAGTTATATATTTGTAGTGTATCAACTACCTGGTATCCATAATACATGCCTCGTAGCTTACCATGGAACTAGATGGTGTTGTGTTTTAATGTAAAAAAAAAAAAATATGTATATTTCCTATGGGGAACGTAAATATATAAATAATATAAATTCAGTGTGCTTAAGAAAAGTGAGGAGCAAGACTTCCCAGATTTAAATAGGATTAGTCAAGTGTTAAATTATGATTAGTTTGGAAAATACACATTAATAATAGTAATAGTACATTTTTGGGGAAAAAAAAAGACTATTTAGTAATAAACTAATTACTTATTAATCAGATATATAAATTAAATTATTGGAAATAATAAAAAAAAAAACAACTGTCAATAAGTAAAAATCATAAACAAACCTATCAACATCATTCATTTTCTTAGCGGCTGCGACTAATTCTAAGCGCGTTTGAGCCGCCAAGTCCTTCCAGCCTTGCTCTTCATACGAGCGCAAAGCGTCCATCAGAAACACTACGGCTTTGCTGGTTTCCCCTAATTCTGAATAAAATGAGGCTAAGTCGCGGCCTATGTGACGAGCGAATCTGGAAATATAAAGCAAAGTGAAAGGTAAATTTGTGTGGTCTTCTACATATTATGATATTATCATAAACTAGCATTTCCCGCGGCTCCGCCCGCGTTCAGATGATCAAAAACCAAATTCTTAGGTTTTACACATTAGTATACTCTTACATATATCACTTTCATTGCGCACCATATGATTGGTAAATATTAATAGCAGTGATTGACAATGCCACAAAGGTTCCTCCATTAATCTCATATTTAATTCAGTAATATTGCACTTTTTGTTTTAGCAATAACATTTATGTAAGTCTATACTACTGTTTTGTATGTTTATTTAATTTAGAGCAATAAACTCTCAAACTACGGAATTAATTTTAATCATTTTTTACTAATAGACAGCCAGCGCCCTCCCCTCTCACGACCGCCCCGCCCTCGCCTTGCATCGGGCTGAGAGCGCGCCCATAGTCCGCGTAAAGTTAAATATCTATATTTTAAAACTATGATATCTCCTAAGATATTCATTGAAATCAAATGATGTTAAGGGCAATTTTGTTCAAAATTAAATACTTGTGATGAACAACATATTTATTTGGATAAGGATTAATATCATGTTAACAAAAACACCTTCGGAAGTAATGCATTATTTTAGAACAAATTTGATTAAGATAAAAAGGTTTATATTGAGTCAACCTTAAAAGATAGACATATGCTGTCGCGGACTTTTTTTTAGAACTTTTAAAGGGGAACAATTCCGTCATACACTATTTTTGCGTATCTTTAACCGTTTACGCAGCGCACGCAACGGAAGCTCTCAAAAGGAATCATTTTTTCCCGTTTTTGCAACATTTTTAATTTATGCTCCGCTCCTATTGGTCGTAGCTTGATGTTATATAGCTTAAAGCCTTCCTCGATAAATGAAATATCCAACACAAAAAGAATTTTTCAATTCCAGCCAGTAGTCCCTGAGATTAGCGCGTTCAACCAAACAAACAAACAAACAAACAATCAAACAAACTCTTCAGCTTTATAATATTAATATAGATAAGATTTTCTATATAAGATTTATTTTAGACTTCTATACTTGGATGTTTTGGAGATAAAATAGAATGAATAATAAAATTTCATATACATATTTGCTGTAACATATCGAAAATCCAACACTAATTGGGTCCGATTTGGATCAAATGTCTCAATAACATAGTGTCACATTATGTATTGTGACTTATAAAAATACACGAACTCTTTTATGGTAAACCATATGATAAACTGATAAAATGATAAAAATAAATTTAGTTATATTTTCATTTTCTAAAAAACCACTCAAATTCATATTAACATGAAATCTTCACATTTTTTGAAGTCGGTTGAAAATAAACAATTTACACAATAAATTATAAAAATTAAAGAAATGCAAACTCCCTCTATACTTACCTTAACCTGCCAATATGTTTATATGTTCCCATAGCCAACTCCGCTAGTTCCAAGTAATATTGCTGAAAACTGTTCTTACTACACAACGCTTCCTTCAGTCTGTCTGTGGGGCTTTGTTGGTTGTTGGGTTCACTGTCACCCATACCGGCTGATAACATAACTACTAGGTGTAATTGTTCTGATGTGGGGTCTGAAGAGCCTGGGAGAAGACCGCATAGCTTGCCCAGTTCATGCAACTGTTTTAATTCAAAATTCATAGTCTTATTATATTAGTTAAAATTTTACAGCTTTGACTTATATTTAAATTAGCGGCTCTACCTCACTTCGCTCGGGTTCGCTTTTAGAAAAACAAAAACAAATCTATCCCATTCCCATGAGAACTGTACATTTTTCAGGGATAAAAAGTAGCTTATGTACTATTCCAGACTATAACCTATCTCTGTGCCTAATTTTATCTAGATCTGACATCTAAACTTTTACATTTATAATATTAGTAAGATTGTTTTGGCCGTATTTTAATTGTGTATCCTTTGAATTATTATCTTGTACAATTCTCTTAATAAAATAATTGAAATAATGTTTTAGTTAAAATCAGTACAACGAATTCAAAATTACTTAAAAGTTAATATTCCACTAAGTAGTTTTTTTTAAATATTAAACCACACTTGAGTACACATTATTCAAATAATTTGAGTATAAATAACAAAAAAAAACGATTCATAAATAGCGAATATATCGCATCACATACCATATCGCGCTAAATTTAACCTTATAAGGGACCCTGATAAGGAGTAGATTCCCGTCTAAGAAAATTAAATGTTCAATATGTATGATGCTCCTCCATTTTCCTTAAAATTAACCTCATACCTCTCTTGGCATTATTCCTTATAGTTTCGACTTTCAACCACTTGAAAATTTACACAACACAATTTTCTTAGATTCACTATACTATACAACTGTGGTAAGTTTTGTGTGTTCTAAAGTAAACGTCATCTGCAGTTGGAGACATATTTAATAATAATAATATATTGAGTAAACTAATAATGAAAACTTGGCTTAATTGGTGGTCGACCATATATGGGAAGATAAATGAGTGCTTTATATAAAGTAGGGTTTACACCGGACTTAATGCTATATTATCCTATACTATATTACGCTATATTATACTATACTTATTATCCCCGTTTAAAAACTCCAATAGGATCCCATCAAAAGCGACAAAAAACCACATAGAAAACAATAAATATTTATTGGTTTCTATGTGGCTTTTGTCGCTTTTGATGGGATCCTATTGGAGTTTTTAAACAGGGATATAAAAACTTTACACTTCACAACTTACCTTATCTTTAGCATTATGCAATAAAGGTGCATGCATAGTAGTACACGCTTCCAAAGCACTATTAGTTGAGGACAACCGTTCACACGCACGTAGCGTCTCCACGCAGGCGAGGTGCGACCAGCACGCCGCCGCGCCCTCTACCGCATGGGCGTTAAGTAAAGACATTTCTACTAATGTGTTGTGGACTGTTGTTAGACAACGGGATGCGATCTGTAAACATTTATATATACATCGGTTAAAAAGATCTAAGTCAATATAAAAATTGATTTCAACATATTCATGAAAATTTCTACAACATATATATGTTATATATATATATATATATATATATATATATATATATATATATATATATATATATATATATAAAACGATGTTGGTATGTATGTTTCCTATGGACTACAAAAGGGTTGGAGCGATTTTGAACGCAGGCGATGCCGCGGGTACTGCTAGTATTTATATAAATATATGTTTGTGTAATAATTGTGCATAAAATTATGATTAGGCCATTTCAGCTTAAATTAATTAATTTGGTTTTCTTATTAATGCCTTTTAACTGTCTAAATTAACATAATATTAAAGTTATGCTGCTTTCATTGTAAGATATTTTTTAAAGATGACACTTTCAAAATTAATGAAAATCAGAACAAAAAATTGTGATTACTCTATTTTAGATGGGATATTAACATTTTAAATTTGTATTTATATTTATACATTGAAATATTATAATCTTAAAAAAGGTTTCCCATCTAATTTTCTTAAAATTAATAAAAAAATACTGAGTATATTTAAAAAAAAAATACCTTAGATAATTCAACTGGTTATGTAAAATTTGATATTATTAAACCTGTATAATTTTTCTTGACACTTGGCAACCCTAGACTTGTAATGTAACTGTGCAACTGTAGCAATTACAGCATTTTACACATGGGTGATCAAGCAGAATAAAAATTTATAACATTTTACTTATTAAAATTTTAATATATATTTTTTAAATGTATTATTGTATGTTCACATTATTATATATGGTTAATTATTCTTGTGTATAAAATTTTATCATTTATTTCTAATCAGTTTGTATAGATTAATAAAATATAAATAAAAGATTATGAATATAATCTAAATTAATTGATGTTCAATTTTAAATAAAAGTTGTAACCTACCTCCCATGGCTTAAAAGTAAGTAATAACATGGCACTTTGTCGTTGAAACAAATAACTTCTAAAGTCTAATAGGGACGCCTTTTTCTTAATAATTAATTCCCTTAAAGCCTGTGGCACTAAAGCTGTCAGTCTTACGGCTTGCCAAGATGTTACAGGTTGTTTGAATGTTTCAAGCCATTTTGGACTTTCTGTTACATTAGAATTGAGTACAAATTGTGAAAACAAGGCGTCCAATTCATCATATTGAACTAGAGCTTCTTCATATAAACCCAGCATTTCTAAGACAAATGCTAATTGTTCCTGAAAAGATGTTATTGATGTTATTTTATTTAAATATTATTATTACTAATGGCATTGTGAGCACTTTCAATATTAGCACTTAGAATTATCATATTAATCAGTTTTATTCAATAATACTATTTATATTATAAAATATTGCAATAAATTATTTTTTTGATTACGTAATGTTTAATTCAATTTGTATTGACCTGTAAAATGAAGTATTTACAAAAATCCCATTCAGGATCATTTCTCTTCTCTCTCTGCTCTCTCATATATTCTTCAAATTTTATCAGAGCTTTATTATATGCTACTAGAATAAAGTGCCTGACTTTTGCTACCAGAGCCCTCCATGATTCGGCACTCCTAGCTTCAGATTTAATAGGATTTATAACAGAAATAAATCTATCTTCAGTCTGCTTGACAGCAAAATCTCCTTTTATTTTATCCAAAACTGTAGTTCTTGGTAATAATTTGTTTGTTTTCCTTATATCGTAAGTCTCTACTAAAACTATCATCCAGTCTGTAACATTGTTTCTTTCTAAATGTTTGAGCCATGATTCTATGTCTTCTCTAAGAACAGTTTTATAATATTCTATGTCCTGAAACATTAAGTAAATATAAGAATTGCCATGTAGATTATCTCAATTATATAGTTGAATACATTAATAACAAAAAGTATACAACTTGCGTTAAACCTACTTGCATCACAATGTTAGGCATTTTATTTTTAAGTTTCATTGAATGTTCAAAATAATTTATTTAAGGTCTTACCACACAGTCAGTCCAATAAATATGGAATATGGGTCGCTTTAGAAGATTAAGCTCAGATTGAAGTTTGTCGTTATTAAACTTTGTAAATGAGGCTTCCAGATAAACAAATTTAGTAATTCGGCCATAAGATCTACGCCATTCACTTGAATCTTGTGGTATAGCTGCTACCAATGGTGCCTCTAGGGTACAAAATAAGTTCCAATCGCCAGCGCCTATAAGCATCACTAATAGTTTACAAAATTTTCGAAACAAGTTACGGGAAGTTTATTTCACTTCACTTACATGTCACAATTGGTTTGTTTGTCATCCCTTCACGATCAGGTGGTGAGTTATCGACCCCCTTCATTTTTCATTATCATAAAAATATAAATTTATTCACATAACACTAAAAATACAGTCTAATTAGCGACCTAAGTCCACCCACTTTTCTGACCTATTCGGAGAAGACACATATATTTAGGATATATTAAGATCAGCTAATAATCTAAGTAAATATTCCAAAATCTAACAATTTTACAAGCTGTTTTGATCTAAAAAAGAAAATATTGAAAAAAGGAATTTTGACAAAATTAGCTGTCAATGTCAGCACCTCCACGAATTAAAAATTTTGACGATTCATTTCAAATACCGCAATAATTGTAAATGAATGAAACTTTCATGAAATAATATAAAATTGTATATAGCATAATAATAAAAATATATAAATTAGAACTATTTAACTTACGATTTTTATTATTTTATCAGGAATGATATTTTATAGAATAATTCATACGAAAAATTAAGTAATCATTAACCATAATTAAAATTCTTTATCGATATTTGCTATTTTATTGTACGAATTTTATCATAGTGCTTTTTTTAATTTCATTTCAAATTTTTCTTAAATTCCATTTGGAAATTTTAAGGTGAATTTTTTATACGTAACAAGTATTTTGAAATAATACTCTTTATTTAATAAGTACAAAATGCTTATAAACAAATCTAAATAAAAACATACTTACAAAGTGTTTATATCTACTGATAGTCGAACTTCAAAAACCTCAAAATAATGAGAACTGATAATCAAACTGCAAATTAAGTTTTTGATGACATTTACGCAAATTGTTTTTTTTTTTTTATAATTCTTGTATCGAATAAATACATCACTATTCTTTTTATTGGTCACAGATAATACAGTAATATAAAAAGCTATTGGTCAATCAGCTAACCAGAGACAAGGAACCAAGAGCAGCTTAGTCTTCTTAATCTGTGGCTATTGGTTATGGATTGCTAAAATGTCGTGTTCTGTTTTGGTATCATCTCGCAATAAAGGAAATCAATTTTCATAATATATACATGATTTAAGAATTATACATAAAGTGCATTACTTATGAAAATTAGAAGTGGTTTCATTTTAACCATCAGGTAATTATTTAGACAATAAGGCTTCGCCATTCGGCTGTTTTACGCAAATGATTATTTTATTTTATTTTCTAATGATCTATTAATTCTTAGAAATCATTAATTATAAATTACTCCTTTTTCAATGTTATATTGAGAGAAGATCTCTACCATTGTTGATTTTGGTGGTAATAGCTTCTAATACTTCATAATTAAATGAGATCTAAATAATTATTCAACTGTTATAAATAGACGAGTAATTTGTATATGTTAATTTAACCATTTGTATATAATCAGTATAATATTATGATTATAATACATATATTTTTACATGTTACGATATTTTGTACATTATCGAATCGATTAGTAGTATTTTCAAAAAATATATTTTTTGTAGCCATGAACACCACAGCCCCGACTTCGGCAGACGCCTGCCTGAGCATAGTTCACTCACTGATGTGCCACAGGCAGGGTGGGGAAAGCGAGGGCTTCTCTAAGAGAGCTATTGAATCCCTAGTCAAAAAGTTAAAAGAAAAACGAGATGAACTGGACTCCTTGATCACAGCAATCACAACAAATGGTGCACATCCTAGTAAATGTGTTACTATTCAGCGTACACTGGATGGCCGCTTACAGGTAATACAAAATGCTTACTTACTTTTTGCAAATTTGCTTATAATTTTTTTAAGGAATAATTAAATTTAACTTTTAATAATGAATAATTTAATAGCAAATACTATCTATAATTTTATACTATTTCTAGTTTAATTTATTATGAAACTTAACTAAGTCATATTTATATAGGTGGCGGGCAGAAAAGGATTCCCACATGTAATATATGCAAGAATTTGGCGTTGGCCAGACCTACATAAAAATGAACTGAAGCATGTCAAGTTTTGTCAGTTTGCTTTTGATCTTAAATGTGACTCAGTTTGTGTAAATCCTTATCATTATGAAAGAGTTGTGTCACCAGGCATTGGTGAGTATTTAATTTGAACTAAAAAAAGTTGCTTAATTTATATATACTGTTGAATAAAGCATTTGTTATGTCCAATTATAATAACCTTGGTTGATCATGGGGTCCCGAATTTGATCTTATTTGGTGTCACAAATAGTTGGAATTTTTTTGTGAATACATTTTAGGAATTTTGGTAGAAATTGGTTGATAAATGATTAAACTTCTTATCTGTTTAGTTTATATAAAACTTATTACATTTATAGATTATAAATAAACTTACTTAAATTTAACAGATAAATTAATAATAATTTATTTAGAAAAATGAAAAGATAAATCAATATCTACATATATAAATCAGGACAAGGATCTTGTCTATTTTTATTTTAAATGCTATGCTATCTTTAACTAAATAATGCTTTATCATTTTGCATCTCAATAAAGTGAATTGTTTTAGATCTCTCAGGACTGACATTGCAGTCAGGTCCAAGTAGATTAGTAAAAGATGAGTATACTGCAGGTCTTAGTGGGAATGGCATGGATATGGACACAGGGGAACTTGTCACCATACAACACCATGCAACAAGTCCTAGACATCATCATTCCACCATACCACACCATCATCAACAGTTCCAAACAACTAATATTATTATTAATCAAGGACAGAGTAAGATGTCATGTATATTAATAATATTTGTTTTATTTTATTTATCATGAGTGTGTTTAATTTGCGATGCATGTTAATTTTTCTTTTGCATTTTTCGTTTTGATAGCGCCAGAAGGCGTTGCGAATATGTTCTCTGCTACACATGGACCGAGACCGTCTTTGCGACCTGGAGCTCCTATGCCTCAAATGGGCCATTCGCCTGGTCAAATGATCTCAAACCATTCAAACCAAATGCCAGGAACTCCACAAATGGGGCCTGGTACTCCTCAGATGGGTCCAGGGACCCCTCAAATGGGTCCAGGCACACCTCAGATGGGTCCAGGAACACCACAAATGGGGCCAGGGACTCCACAAATGGGAACAAATGTGCCCCAAATGGCTTCGCCGAGAATGGCATCAGCCCCTACTCAGATGAACCCTGGAACTCCTCAAATGCAGAATATGAATCAAGGAATGTCAATACCTAGTCCTCAACAGATGGTTTTGGCCCAACAAAGAGCTATAGCGCCAAAACTCGAGCCACCTGACACAATGGACGCTCGCGCAATGTGGCTGCCAAAGAGAATGAATCATTGTAAGCTTATGTATTTATTTTGCACCTATTTTTTAATGCTGGTCACATTTGTTTTATTTTGTGTCAATGTGTTATTATGATTTTATAATGTATTTTTTTACGATTGTTTACAATATTTTTTAGCTGCTATGCCCGTGAGTATGTCTCCAGGCGGCACGACGCCGATACTTGACGGCACTAATAACACCTTTTTCACGACCGAACAAACTGCTACGGACACGCAACTAACGCAAACTTTACCAGGTGAATGATTCATAGTATTATAATGTAAAGTGCGATAATTATCATGTTTAGAAATTTCTTTTCAGATGTCCCGATATTTCGGCATTCTGACAGGCCCTATGAAGGTATACTAAAAAGAGTTTTTGGGTGGATGTTAATTTTTTATTGGCAGACATATCTATCTACCCTCTTTTTACTTTTGTTTTGTACATCCATTACCTAGCGATAACGGACATACATACATACCTATAAATACCAATTAAGTTATTTTTGTACTATTTGTGTATGTGTAGTTGTACTAATGTATTTTAATAATTATTAATTAATAATTTTGTAGTTATACTATTACTTATAATTAGAGTACTCTGCTTTAAGAAATAGTGTAATAAAATAGATAACAAAATCTTAACAAGGCATTTGAATTTCAGAATTCATTCTAGACATTATTTCACTATTACTCAATAAGTTTTACATCAATATACTATATCTATATAATTTAATTTCTCTCAGTGGGAACACCAGCAGTATCGCAAGTATCATCAGTACCAGTGACATCAGTGTCGGCGATGTCGACGGAGACTCAGAACGGTTTCGCAGCGACCAGCCCCGCGCCCCAACAGAGCCCCGTGCCCCATCGTACGCAACATCAACAAGGTATTCATTACTTGTTACTTACCCTTGCTTTGCTTTTGGTAGTCCCTAGCAAAAAGCTTATATGTTACTAGCGACTCACCGTCGCTTCGCTCGGGTTCGTCCCTAGGTACGTATTAATTTTTTTGGACGAAAACCTAATTTTTTTATAAAATAAAAGTAGCCTAAGTTACTCCTTATAATATCACCTATCTGCCAGTGAAAGGCCCGTTTAAATTGGTCCAGTCGTTTCGGAGATTAGCCGGAACAAACAGACAGACAGGCAAAAATTTTAAAAATTGTATTTTTCTTATAAGTACCGTATATAATTCTATATGCATTTAGTATGAAGCTGATATTTTGGCTTTACAAGCAGACACTTCAATTTTATTTATCTGTATAGATTATTCCAGGTATTATATATTAAATATCCAAATCCGTCCAGCCATACTGGCATGAATAACAACAATTCATTCATCCAAACTTTCATATTTATAATATTAATGGGATTACATGAAATATTTCCTAAGCATTTACGTTTGTTAAATTGAGATCTTAAAATTAATGAAAGATGACACGATTTGGGAATGATGTGATCACCTCCAGGCTATTTCAACGTTGTAAAATTAGTGTAATTTTTAACTTTACCTACAAAAAAGATAAAAAATGTTTTTTTTTTGTGTTTCAATTTTGTCTATAACTATGAAATTGGATGACATGGGTCTTAAGTTTTATTACTATACTAGCGACTCACCCTCGCTTCGCTTCGGGTTGGTCTCTAGACAAAAACAAATCTATCCCACGGGAACCGTACATTTTGCCGGGATGATATATAGCCTATAGCCTTCCTCAGTTAACGGGCTATCTAATGCAAAAAGAATTTTTCAAATCGGATTAGTAGTTCCTGAGATTAGCGCGTTCAACCAAATAAACAAACAAACTCTTTAGCTTTATAATATTAGCATAGATTTTAATTAGAACAGTTACCTTTACAATAAAAAAAAATGCATTGGAATCTGTTTAGCAATTTTTGGATTGATGAACAATTAAACCTGACAGTTGATAGATAAAAAATCTGAGAAACTGTAATTTTGATGATTATTTCATAACAAACACAAATTAAAATAAACAATGGATCACTTTGAATTCGTTATAACTTTATTATGTGTATAAATTTACTTTCTCTTGTTCATATCACAATGGGACAATGATGTAGATTTTTGTCACATAATATGCATAGTGAAAGCATTTGCATGACCATAATAAACATTATGTAGGCATTTATGTATCGGGTACCGGCATATTTCTATTTGCTATTCTTAATGATACACTTTTTTAAAGATATTAGATAGTCTTATTAGTTATACTTTTGTAGACGTTGAATGTGTAGCGAAATGGCTTAAACAAGATGTCATCCTATAATTGGCGAAGAATAGAAATTTTAAAATTGTAATAAAAAGACAATTTAATCGTTGTCATATAATCATAATATACTATTGCCATGTTATATTATTTGGATTTGTTTTCTTTACAACTATCGTAGAATTACATTTTGTCTAAGTCCTCATATTATTCCCTCAGGAATTAAAGAAGTAATTTTTTTTCGCGTTGTCCTTTTCCTACGCTACGTGCGTATTTCTTCGGCACACGTTTGCTTCTTTCAATTCCCTCTATATATCTATAGATTTTTGACCTAACTGCCCTCATATATCCATTCACATTTTTACCTAACATTCTGTTACTGTTATGAGTCTTCCCTGATTATGCTCAACCTATTACTAAGCTTCTTTATCTACCAAAAACGTAAATATATGTAACATATTCATTGATATACAAAAACTCAAGATAAACAATAAGCATCAGAAAAGTATCGTTAAAAAAGGCGCACAATTCGAAATTATGTGCTTTTTTTTTTTCAAATCTCTTGTGCATCGCTTTTCGGATGATAAAATTTAAACACACGTTGCTTCGTTTAAAAAAAACTTAATGTGGTGTGCTTAAGTTCGAATTTGTGTTTTGATAATTAGAACTTTCGATTTTTGAATATTGTTCTTTGGAATGACTTAACGTTACATGTCGACGCCACTTTTCGAAGGGATATTTTATGTATCAATGAATATATTTTAACTATTATTTCATATTATTATTTAATTATAGGAACATGGACGGGTAACAACACACTAACGTACACCCAGAGCTTGGCGCCGCCGCCCGCCGCGCCGCCCGTGCCCGTCGATGCGCCTGCGCATCACCACCACTACTGTTAGTATCATTGTAACATGTTTTATCTGTTTAGTTGCTATTATACTATATTAATATTTCCCATATGTGGTACATCATATCGTCGTCTCAGTGCTTATTTGCCCAAACGACCTATTTACGAGTGTTTTTATTACAGAATTATTGATTTTTAATTGTCATTTCTATTGGTACGCGGATGATACGTGGATGATACGCGGTTGATACGCGGATGATACGCGGATGATACGCGGATGATACGCGGATGATACGCGGATGATACGCGGATGATACGCGGATGATATGCGGTTGATACGTGGATGATACGCGGATGATACGCGGATAATACGCGGATAATACGCGAATGATACGCGGTTGATACGCGGATGCTAAGGTTACGAAAACCGTTATGTACGGGTATGATACGCTGTTGATACATTCTAGTGGGCATAGTAGTCCGTGTCGCTTCTTTCCGTGCCTAATACGTTCATAGCACGGTCATGGTATGAGTCGGTGTAGTGTGGAGACTCCTTAATGAGTGGAATATCATCTTCATCCTCCTCAACTGCATTAACTCAATTTGCTGATTCTTTGAACTCATTGAGAGAGAGAGAGAGTTCAGTTTGCTGATCGATAATTTGAAGAGTTGCAAATTAAATATTTTGGTTTATATTTATCAAAGACATCAACCCACATTTATCATGATAAATATCATGATAATTATAAAAGATTATCGTTCCAAATCCTGATTAAAACATTATTATTATACTGTATTTTATTTAATAAATAAACAAAATTTATTACATTCATTATTTATTTTAGATAATGGTAATCCCGGAGGTCTGTTGTCAAGTCAGCCCGCCCCTGAGTACTGGTGTTCTGTGGCATACTTTGAACTAGACACGCAAGTGGGAGAAACATTTAAAGTACCATCTAGCAGACCGAATGTTACTGTGAGTTCCTTAACATATGTATATGTGTATTTAATATATGTATAAGATTTTAGAATATAATAATACATAATTCTGCAATTTAATAGCAATATTTATATTATGACTATATCAGAATGCCTGTTATAATCTTATAATATTTTAATAGCAATATTATTATATTATATAAATTTATTTCGTGTATCTCGGAAACGACTTTAACGATTTGGATTAAATTTTATATTTAGATAAGGTTTTGCTATTTAAGTTTATCTATTAGTGCATGTCTGAAAACACGAAACATATCATTACCGGAAAACGCCGAGCGAAGCTCGGTTACCCAGGTACTTTTTTATATAAGTAGCGACTCATCCTCGTTTCGCTTTGGGTTCGTCCCTAGACAAAAACAAATCTATCCCACGGGTACCGTACATTTTTCCGGGATGATATATAGCCTATAGCCTTCCTCACTTAACGGGCTATCTAATGCAAAAAGATTTTTTTAAATCGGATTAGTAGTTCCTGAGATTAGCGCGTTCACCCAAACTTAGATTAGCATCATTGACACTAGTCAACCAACAGACTTCTTATTTTTTGAACCCTTTCTAGTTTTTTAAGAGTATTAAGTATGCCTTTTATATAATGATTTTACATATAAATTTCAGGTGGATGGTTATGTGGACCCATCGGGAGGAAACAGGTTTTGTTTGGGAGCTCTCAGTAATGTGCATAGAACAGAGCAGAGTGAACGCGCTAGGTAAGTTAAGTTTTATTACTACTGCTAACTTTTATCTCAAGTGTGTTGGCTAAACCATATTACTTTATAAGTTTGTTGTAGAATTTGATTGTTAAAGGATTTCTGTTGGATTTTTTGTGTACTTTTTTAGTTAAACAGTAATAGGGAATACACATTTGGTTTAAATAAAGGTGATTTTTTTTTATGATCTTTATAGATTTTTTTTTATGATTATATATTTTTTCTTTTTTATGAGCCTTATAGTTTATTGAATTAGGCCTATATTAATATTTTTTTAATGTAATATTTTTTTATTAAGAAAATAATTACTAAAAAGTGCAAATATAGGTGGGAAATTCAAAGTAGTTGAAACGAACGCCATTGGTCAGATCGAATGTTACGTCAAAGTATGATATAACAGTCATACTTTAACGTCACGCCAAGCGCGCGAAATAACGAGCGTTTATAGTGTCTGTATCGGTATGATATTTTTAAAGATTTTTTTTATATTAAATTTTAGTTTTTTGGAGAGAAAAAAAAATATGCAGATATTTTTTACAATTATATAAGGATCTAAGCCATTGTATAAAAAAAACACGCATATTCCCTATTAAAATCCAAAAAAGTGTATTTTTTATGCTATACTATATTTTATGGGGATAAATGGTTATTTATTTAAAAAATAACACATATACAAACTCTCATGTATCATATTAGGCCGATTTTTTTCTTATATTTTATTATTTTATATGTTTTTCAATAGTGTATAATAATCATTAAACAATATTTCCCACACACATTGTGAACATTTGTCCACCAGACTGCACATCGGCAAGGGCGTGCAGCTGGACCTGCGCGGCGAGGGCGACGTGTGGCTGCGCTGCCTGTCCGACCACTCCGTGTTCGTGCAGTCCTACTACCTGGACCGCGAGGCGGGCCGCGCGCCCGGCGACGCCGTGCACAAGATATACCCCTCCGCTTGTATTAAAGTACGGCGCGATTGCGCGGATTTACCTAAATATTTGAGAAACAAAAACAAATCTATCCCACGGGAACCGTACATTTTTTCGGGATAGAATGTAGCCTATTTGTTATTCTGATGTATGAACTATATTATTTTAAAGTTTCATTAAAATCCAATCAGTAGTTCTTGTGTACTAAGCTGTATAAGTTACTATAGTTTTTTAACTATCCCACGGGAATTCTTTAATTTTCCGGGGTGAAAAGTATCTAAAATGTTGACCAAGGATATAAGGTACCACCACAGTGTATAAAAACATAACAGTGAGCTAACGCCTTTGATGTTTGAGTAAAAGCCGACACCGCGTGGCGTACTCCGCAGTACGCAGGGTTGTCACAGTTTGCTTTATAATTTAATTAAAATATAATAATATTATTTATCGAAGTTCTTCATAGCAATGAATACAAAAAGGCATTTCGCGGAGGCAAATTCAAATAGAGTTTTACAATGTTTCGTATAAAAATTAGTGTCCGACCGAAACTGGTTTTTCAGCCGAAACCGAAACCGAAACCGAACTTTCGGCCTTGCTCTCTGTTTCGGCCGAAACCGAAACCGAAACCGAAACTTATTTAAAATTACGATTATTTACTGAAATTTACTATTTTTTAACATTTAATTGCATATATGTATATATACACAGTTAAATAGTGTTAAATAAAAAAAATCAATCATTAAAGTCGTAACAAATATATTTTTATAGTTAAATTTATTACTTTAGATTTCATTATTGCATATGTTTTCGGCATTAATGATGTTCTAAAATATTTTTTCGACTTCATTCGGTACTTGTGAACTACAAGGGGATCGGCAAAGTTGAGTCGACGAAATGCTTCGCCTTCCACCAATGCATAGGGCAGCAAATCCACAATTAGAAGATCCATTATTGCTTTATTTATCCTTTTTGAAATTTCATGATCATCAGGCCATTGTAAAAGTTGAGATTTAGTGGTACAACTTGAATCGTCGACTGCACAAGATTTGGTTGATCTGAACTAAATAATTCTGTAATTTTTGTATCGGTCCGCCGTACTTTAGTTTCTTTTTTCAATTCAACAATTTCTGACTATCTTTTTAACAATTGTCTGTGCTCCTCGTCATGATTTTTTGATTAATGTAGCTTTATTCCGTGCAATGTTTATTTTTTAGGTTCTTGGCTTCCTAATGAATATAACCTGTTACAAAGTTTGCAAATAGCTTTAGATGAATCGCTAATGCTTTACTCAAAAAACTACCCAATCGGATTTTTTTCTTTTGTGACATTTTATTTTATCTGAAATAATAATTATAATTAATTAGAGTAATAAATAATATCACATAGGTAATGTTAACATTATTATTAAGAATTAGTTGTCAATAGGCACAAAGCATTCAGTCTTAATTAGGGAAATTTTATTGGGGCAAACAAATTCAAATTTAATTTTAAATATAAAAAAAACGCGCGGTAAACGGGAAAGAACGAGGCGAGATGATTGACTAGGTAATTCTCGCGAGCTACCTATATCTTCCTATTCCTTCATAGTTAAATAAAATTAAGGAAATAAAGGTCACACACAATACAATCCTAGCATTTACTTAATCGTTTGGATGAGAAGTAATGTTAAAATAAGGATATAACACGTGATTCACTAACAGTAACATATATTAAATATGCATACAAATCCAAGTTAAACTAAATCCAATATAACCACTTTTATTTGCCGTTTAAAAATAAAACTCGACAAAAAATGTGCAAAAATAATGAGTTTAGATAATGAGAATGAAACGAAGTACTAATAAAAACAAAATAAATACTTACCAAATTTTAATTACAATCAATCGCAAAACTTAACCTCAATTCACGATTAAATAGACGGCGACGAATTGAGCCGGGGCCGCGCCGGCGAGCAGGCACGAGTTAGCTGCGAAGTTTACCGAACGACGCACGAAAATTCACGAACATTTGAGTTTCGGCGGGGCCGAAAGTTTCGGCTATATTGTGGCCGAAACCGAAACTAAAGCCGAAACTAGAGTTTTTGGCCGAAACTGGCCGAAACCGAAACCGAAACCGAAATTTCGGTCGGTCACTAATAAAAATAAAATATACAATTGGTTTAACAAGTATTTGATTTGATTAGTTTAATAATTTTTATGTAACATTATAATTAATTTAATGAATAACTAGGTAATTAGAATGAAATAAATTTAGCTATCATAAAAATAAATTAAATCTAGCAAATTATATTACATAAGATAAATTGGATTTAGTTTTATATATTTATCATTATTTTTAATTTTTTAGCAAAGTTAGTTTTATATAATATAATATAATTAATAAATTTCCAAATCACCAATTATAAATGGGCAACGGACAATATTTTCGGATTCTAGATTTACTGGATTTGAAATTTCTATTTGCTTGATATAATATAGTCTTATACTCGTAAATGAAATAATAAAAAAATATAACTATAAGCTTAGATTCCAACACCCATATCATTTTACTAGCAAATTAATGTCCGCTATCTTAGGATTGAAAATGTATGTCGTTTTCGTAATCAGCACTCTCTAGAAACCTTGCAAATGACACCGATAGAATTTTTGAAAAAACAGATGTCCGCCATCTTGGATTTGAAAATGGATGCCATTTTCGTAATCAGCACGCCAAGGAACCGCGAAAATGACGCCCATGTCATTGTGAAAAAAAAAAATGTCGGCCATCTTGGATTTGAAAATGGATGTCATTTTCTTAATCAGCATCCTGAGAAACCTCGAAAATGACATCCATGTCATTATTTAGAACAAAACGGATGTCCACCATCTTGGATTTTAAAAATGGATGTAATTTTCGTAATCAGCACCCTGAGAAACCTCGATAATAACACCCATGTCATTATTGAGAAAAAAAACAAATGTGCGCCATCTTAGATTCGAAAGTGGATGTCATTTTCGTAATCAGCACCCCAAAAAACCGCGAAAATGATGCCCATGTTATTGTTGAAAAAAAAAGATGTCGGCGATCTTGGATTTGAAAATGGATGTCATTTTCGTAATCAACACCCCGAGAATCCGCGCCATTATTAAACACATCCGCGGATTTCTATGTAAACACTTATTCAACAAACATGCGACAGCCCTTAAAGTCGTGTCCCGAGCTACTAACTAATTCGGGCGGCAGAAATGTATGCAGCTCGGGCTCGCCTACCTGCGTCTCACCCCTCACACCCCGCACGATTGCCCTGTCTAGACGGCTTCGTTGGATGACTGTATTGTTTTATAGACTGTGGTACCACTATGTAAAATTTCATAAAAATCGGTTCAATAGCTTCGGTGATTAGCCCGTACAAACAAACACAAATAGACAAGCAGAAACAAAAAAATTGAAAAAAAAACTAGATTTGTTTTATTTCTCTTCTTACATCCCCCTGACTCGGTTTTTAGCATTTTTTTCTATGTACAGACATTCGATCTCTACAGTTTTATCATATGTATAGATTTGAAATGAAACTATTATCTTTTCGGGAGAGACTCTTGTGACCATGATTGGTACCATACATTTACAAATGCTAAAAAGTTTGTTTTTACCTACTGACAAACTGAGACAATGTTCTGTCTAAACTTTTGGTTATAATAGGCTATTATAATTGAAGATTAGTATCATATCAAGAAAAAAAAAATCATTCCTAAATGTGACATAGTTGTTTTTAAATAGATCTTGATGGCTAGCTAAATAATTGTAAAAGTTAAATATGGAAATTGATATTTATAATTTTGTTTATACCGCTCATGATATATTCTACATGTAAGTTTTTTTTTTAAACAAGTATGCAAAAAGTGAAAAGTTATTTCTTGTTTAAATTTGATGTACATATGAGTTGTTATCGGCAGGTATTCGACCTGCGCCAGTGCCACAGACAGATGCAGACGCAGGCGGCGACGGCGCAGGCGGCGGCGGCGGCGCAGGCGGCGGCCGTCGCCGGGCACATACAGCCCGCGCACCCCGGCATGAACAAGTGTGAGTGCAATTTTAAACCAGCTTTGGTGGTCATTGACCCTCAACCGAAACGCTTTTTGGTTTAAGGTTTCGGTTGCGTTCTTTACCGGTTAAAATCTGTAAAATGGTTTTTGACGACTTTAGGTTCCATGGTCGAAAATTGATCAGTTAAAATGATATTTGGCGAAAATTTGATAATGGTGAATCGCTTAGTAAAGGATACATGTAAGTTTCTGAAATTAATCTTTCTCTAAGAATGACTGTTATTAAATTCGAACAGCCTCAGATTTCGCTGAGAAGGAGTAATAAATATTCCATACACACATATGGATTTTCGCATTTATAAGACTTCAATAATTTCAAATTCCGATGGGACGGCACTTCGACACTAGCAGTGAGAGATCAGGCGCAGGAACGACGTGACCTTCCCTGGGGTTCTGTTACTGGGACGTTCTTAACCGAAAGACTCAATAACTAACCTTTATCCGATCCAGGACTCGAACCCAGTACCTCTGGATATGCAGCTACAGCTAGCCATGCACAGAGGCAGTTTCCCATGTATAATATAATATTAATGTGATGTCCAACATATGCAGGCTTATCAGCAGCGGCCGGCATCGGCGTGGACGACCTGCGGCGGCTCTGCATCGTGCGGCTGTCGTTCGTGAAGGGCTGGGGGCCGGACTACCCGCGTACCTCCATCAAGGAGACGCCTTGCTGGGTCGAAGTGCATTTGCATAGGTAATTGTGCCGTTTATGATTATTTTTGAATTGAAACTTCTTTAGAATCGTTTTTATTTGAAAGTCGATGAAACGGAAATGCGTTACTAGAAAGAGACAAACACGTAAATATATAGGGTTAAGCCGGCGAGAGAATGAGATAGAATACATTGCCAAGGTAACCGTTGTTATTGTCTGACAAATATATAATATTATATTCTTTGCGTATATGATATTTTAATATGCCTTATTTAATATTATTGATTTGTTTTAATTTAATTGTGATATTTGCCAAAGAAGTTTTACATCAACCGCGCGTAAAGGTTACACGAATTCATTTTTTTTAAATTATTCTTTATTGCACACACACAGTATAACGACAAAAAGTACAGGTATTGTTAGATAAAGTACATCATGCATGCAAAGGCGGTGTTATTGCTAAAGCAATCTTTATCAGACGACCGTAAGTGGTGAAAGGATGTATGTAATAAGACGTTTTGCCCATTTGTTTCTAAATGTTACTACTATATTTGGTTGCAATTTGGTTTAACCAAATATAGCAGTAACATTTGTATCTGATCCAGGAAGCAGCTGAGTCACTTTATGTAAGCTGGTTGAGTAGAATAAAATAGTATTTATTAAAAAATAACGCCTGATAAAAAGGAATAGCAAACACAATATCTCTGGTTCATTATGGTTTAGCAAGTTGGCTTCTTCTTAAAGTATATAAGTTTTATTACTAGCGAAAGAAAAAAAAAAGATGCTAACAATTCATACAAAAGGTTGCATTGTCCTTGTGTAAATACTATGGTAAATGCCTGAAAGCACATATTAATACACATTAAATGTTTAATCACTATTTATACCATTTACCTTTATTAAATAATCCTGAATTGTATTCAGAGCTTTATAACTTCAATCCGAGGGTGATTAGGCCATAGTCCACCACGCTGGCCAATTGCGGGTTGGAGGACTTCTCATCTTTCGAAAACTAGCTAGGTTCTCTCAAACATGCAGGTTTCCTCACGATGTTTTCCTTTACCGTAAGGCAAGTGGTAATCGTGTTAGAAGTCATTCGCACGTAAAATATCAGACTTGCGAGATCCGGGATTTGAACCCGCTTCACTCGGTTTCTCAAGCGAGCGTGTCACCACTTGGCTACCACTGCCCACAACCAACCTTGAATAATAAAGCGACATTATATTCCCAGGGCACTCCAACTCCTCGACGAAGTACTACACACGATGCCGATCGACGGTCCGCGGACGAACATCGAGTAGGAGTTGATCGGCTTCTTTTGAGGCCTTCGAGCGACACCGCACCGCCTGGCGCTATCGGTACACTACTCGCTCTTACCTTACCTTTACCCCCTCTTACCTATATTTACCCCCCGATTACCTATGGTTACCCCCCTTACCCTAATATGTTTTACCCGCGCGGCAATAGAGTCCCTCGCTTGGGCGATACTCGCGTCGATATTTCGTTGTGTCGCGCGTTTTATACGTTTTCTCAGTGGTGTTATTAGGTTTAGTTAGATTTTATTTTTATAATTGAAATAATGTTATGTTCAAAATATTTTCTGTTAGACATATTGCCGCTTAAGATATTTTCTGATTTTGGTCCTTTAATATCGATTCGTTATCATTTAATTGATATGCGATATTATCCTCTGTCCTAATAATTCCTTCCAAAATCCCTTTCTTAACGAACACTTAAGTGAAGCGAGTGCAAAACTGAACCTTAGTGCTACGTTAATAAGAGTGGTGCTGCGGTCGACACCAGGCGAAATGTGCAAGTTTGTTTAGTGAAAGCAAGTGATATGTGATAGATGGTTCAAAAGGGACGTTTTATTGATTAAAGCTATAATTCAGTTGTGTTAGTGTTGTGATAACATCGATTTTTTATGTGAAATCGACTATGAGTAATATAAATAAAATCGATTTTAATTGAAGTCAAAAATATATTATTTATAATATAAAACATTTTTCAAGGAAATATATGTTTATTACTTTTAAGAGAACTAATATTACTTTTAACGATGTTTTTTTTATTAATTTTTTAAATTGTGAAATGTAACACATTAACATCTAGCACAACTGGACCATAGTGTTGCCATATTATTAGCATTTATAAATTTGTTAATTATTTTTACGTTAGCATAGTTTTTGGCTTTCGTCTTCCAAATTATTTTTTTCGTCTTCCGTTGCCTAAATTGGTATGTGTTGTATTGATTTAATGGGAATGTATATGAAGGGAAACAAACATTGCACATTGTATATAGGGCGCATTCGCTCGCGTTTATATAAAAAGGTGAACTATTAATTATTGTCTTGTACCTACCCCGTAGTACATTATACCAGCGGTTCCCAATTTTTTTTGGCTACGGAACCCTAATAGATCATATTTTTTAACGTATCCCCATTTGGATAATAAGTAAACTTCATATATTTATAATAGCACTAAAATGCATACATATAACAATCTGATAACATTTTATTTAACTCCCGGACGGAACTCGGAACCCCTGTGAACCCTATGACCCTTCCACGGAAACCTAGGGTTTTGTGGAAGGGTTCATACTATTTGGGAACCGCTGCATTATACTATAGGTGTAACAGTATTGAGAAACAACTAAAGAAAATGTTAAATGGATCTCAATATTAATATTTTTCACAAATCCTAATTGAATTAATAATAGTGATTAAGTAAGTTATTAGTGCTATAAATAATGATAGAATATCGGATTGTATGTACGTACGTAGATTTTATATGCCTTTTATTGATTTTCAAGTTTTTTTATTATTATATTTTTATTTAAAATATTTTGCTTGTGTGTTTACTTATGGCTATATAAAAATGCGCCAATTTTACTTCAGAATTAAATGTTTTATTGATTTTTCTTCTTAGTATGCTTCTGCCTTTATAATGCATACAATCCGATATCTTATAACGATATATACATATAAGTATGAATTCGACAAATAAGCACGTCAGTATGTGCGTGTTTGTCGAATCATATTGTGAAAATATACGAATTTTATTAACAGCGATACCAAATTAAGGCATTTTTTTTTATAATTTAGATTAAAACAAGACATAATTATGGTTCAACTTGAAAGAAGCCAAATAGGAATTAGCTTTGGATATAGCTGAGATACAGCGTTAAGTTTAACATACGTTTATACAGTAATTTATGATATTTAGATATAATGATATTTTTAAGATATTCGGTCTCTGTGCGCGTTGGGAAGGCTGTATTTTGTTAGCTCGATGTGCCTGAACGTTGGGGTTGCATGAATCATTTTGTTTCATAATTTTTAATTTGTTTAAAAATATTTTTTAATTATCTTAAACTACACGAAAAAAAAAAATTTAAGTATACGAAAAAAATTTTTTGTGATGTTTATTGTATTTTTTTTATATTATATACATTTTAGTGTTACATTTCGATTTTCAAACAATTGAAAATGTCTACAACATTCGAATGGTACATGCAATCCCATTGATAACAAAGATGATCTGTGATGTGCTAACAAAAGGTAAATATATAAGGTTCGCGCGCACTCGGTTTGTTACGTAGATTAATGAATAAAAACGTAAAAATTAGTTTTATAAGGAAAATGACATATTTTGTGTACGAGAGTAAATGTTTAAGATATAAATGTATGTCGATTGTCGTGTTTTTGATACTTTGAGATTTTTTTTTCTTCGTTTTCTTCAGATTCGCTTTAATTATTATTACGTCGCAGTTTAATGTGTTGTTATAATGCCATTGCGCAGTTCGTGTTTCCGATTTTTATTGATTATTTTTTTTTTTATAAATATTTGAATTACATGTTGTAGACCTACTTAAAACTTTTTATTAGTTTTTTTTTTATATTTGTCTCATTTTATGTAACGCATAGTTTATTTGACGTCATCGCCATTTCACCTATTAGAGGTAAATCATCACAAATTATTTTATATTTATTGTTTTATTTTGCATTTCTCACAATAATTATAATTGTTACCAAATCCTTTTGAAATTTTGAATGCGAGTTTTGTATATAGTACAAGTAATTGTTAAGATATATTTTTTATTACTAATGGCATCTCGGCATGATCTGTAGTGCGCGATTGTCGCGTATCGGTACTTAGGAATTATGACAGTTCAAATCTTATGGAGTTTTCACAAAATTAAAACGTATATCGAAAATACCTCTTTATAGTGATCAAAAGGATACAAAGGGATCTTTAGAATTTAATAAGTGGTAAGGTTTTTTAATAATGTTAATGTTTTGAATAATATTTGACAAATTCTACATACCACAGTTGATATGACTTACGATATAACGCATTGTTGTAATAGATGTGGGCGATATGTGAAATATGCACGTTCTTGTTCATTGGTAATGCGATGTTTTTAATTAAACTGTCTTTTAGGATTTTTTAGCGGATTTATTTTGATATTTGGTTTCCGACGTTTCGAATGCTTTACGCAGGAGAGACTAAGGTTTTATATGTCCCAAAAGTCATTATATAGTTGTTACAGACAGACTCTGTTTGTGGAAAAATCCGAAAAAATAGTTTTATTTAAAATGTCAAATATTTGCGTTAATATAAGAAAGTATAATGCGATGGGTATTCTCAAGATGTATGTACTAAATATTATGTTCAAGGATTGTCGTAGCGTTATTCTTCAAAAGCCTTAATAAAAATTCTACCTCCAATGTTTTTGATTGATGAGAGAAATTAAAAATATTATAATCAATACTAGAGCGTCAGTATACATGCTATGGTTGTGACATAAAATATAATATGTACGAAACGAATGTTGCAAGAATGTCGTATTTCATGAATCGCCCCAAATATTGATCAAGAATAATTTCAACTATTTTATTACAGTGTATCCATTGGATATAGATTACATCGATTAAAAAAGTACTAGATACGCAATCCCGTGCAATAGTTCTCTTAAAACTGTCACCAATTGTGTTTAGATAGTTATTCTAGTTGAAATAAATATATAACAATGTAAATTGAACCTTAAATGCAGTGCTTAAAGTTTTTACAAAAAAAAAAAAAGAAAATTAAAAGCGCGCTCAGATGTTCAAAGGGGCGCTCTTTCGGTGAGGACATTTTTTGTCGCTGATTGTGTATCTAGTACTTTTTTAATTGATGATAGATTATGAAAAGTTTGGTATTGTTGATGTGACATCTGAGGTTTTATTAGATATCTGTTATCTGACATTATTCGGTATTATATTATCGCAAAGCGATTGTACTACGAGACCAACTCGGCCGACACTTGATATTATTCGTACGAATAGTACGTGTGTTTTGCAGTTTGCTATTTTCTCATGTTGTAAAATCCGCACACGGTGTGACCTATCCTTAAGTACATAGTTTAAGAGTGACTATGAACTATGAAAGAAATGAATATAAAGGTTATTCCTCTAATTGTAGTTTTATTTATATTGTTTTATGTGATTTTGAAGATTTATAAAAAAAAGATGAAGAAAAAATAAAATGGTTTTTTGTTTGTTTAAACGCGCGAAGCTCTGGGACTACCAGTTATATTTGAAAAATTATCTTCAAGCTTGTGCGTTTTGTACCTATATAGTGGTTTATAAGATATGTAACAGCGTGCTACGATGCATATAGGTAAACTAAGCGAGCGGAGTCGTGGACAATGGCTTATCTAAAACTCAACTGTTCTACATTATAATGATTATCAATCGATAATGCAATGTATATTGTTATTAATCGTATTGAAGGGAGGCCCGTGCCCAGCAGTGGGACGCTAAAAATGGCTGAATACATACGTACATACATACATTATTGATGAGTATTCGATTAATTTTAGTACTATGTTGCTGATATATATATTTAACAAATGAACCCATTAATACATACCTACATATAAAGGAAGTCGTATTTTACTCGTGCGTTAAGCACTAAAAATACCAAGCGCCTCCCTCGTATTCCATTCTAAAATACAAGAAAAGCTTATAAGCTGTCATGATGAAAATAAAAATCGGTCAAGTGCGAATCGGACTCGCGCACGAAGGGTTCCGTACCATAATCGTTTTTTAAGTGAAAACTTCTATAGGCAGGTTTGGACGGGGAGTAAATTCATGTAAGTCGTCATCGACATGGTCACGTGACGTGCTAACGCTAAAGCTCAGTGCCAATAGATGTCAAAACCACATAAGTGTAAACAGTTTTAATTTACAAATTTTAATTTCTGCCAGCAGTCCTCATGACTTTTTTTAATTTGTATGGCAACCTTTTTAAAATTCGCCATCTTAGTTTTTTATTATTTGTTGTTATAGCGACAATAACAAATACACACTGAAAATTTCAACTCTCTCTATTACGGTTCATGAGATACAGCCCACTGACGGACAGCGAAGACTTAGTAATGAGTTTCCGTTGGCACCCTTCGGGTACGGAACCCTAAAAATGTAATATCAACAAGTAACATAATTACATAAAAAAATAATTGAAGAAGTATAAAAGTCCTTACGATATCATCAAGCTACATACTACTATGTTACGAGGCTCTAGAGTATTTTAGAAGTAGGTCGGGTAGACCAAGTAAAATTCGATGTAATGTCACACAGTTTTTATTATTTTATACACAGTCTGAGTAACGCCTTAAAAAATATTACGAAAAAAATGACGAACATATTTAATTATATCATAAAACAAAATAATGGTTTCTCGCTATTTTTCCACTCAAGATGACAATTCAAGAGAACTCAAATAAGTATTTTATATGGCAACTTATAGAATCAAACAATTATTATAAAATTATACATATAAATCCTTTTTTTATATAATGAATAATAATTTATATTATTATTAAAGCGTAACATTTATTATGTACAACTTGATGGAATTTATTGAAATTTATGGTAGAGATGATTCATATTATGCTAATTTTTTATATCTACCTAGTACCTACCACGTGAGCACAGCTAAGTAAAAACTATTTGTGTATACAATGTATTTTAAAATATGTTTATTAGTGACTAGCGACTCACCTTCTTCGCTCGGATTCGTCCCTTGATTGTTTCACCATACAAACTTTCACCCCCATTTTAACCCCCTTAAAGAATGATTTTAGAGATAAAAACTATTCTTTGTCCTTCCCAGGGTCTTAAATATCTTACCAAATTTCATCTAAATCGGTTCAGTAGTTTCGAAACCTATTCGATACAAACAAATAAAAAAGCAAATGAAAAATTTGCTCTTTATAATTTTACATTAGAATAGACTAGCGATTTGTCTCGCTTTGCTCGGGTGCGCCCATAAGTACGCGAATTTTGTTTACAACTTCAAGGGTTTTAATTTTTTTGCGTGGCCCTAATTCTTTTTCTAAAATAAAAGTAGCCTAGGTTTCTCCTTATAATATCAGCTATTTACCAGTGAAAATTCTTTTAAAATCGGTCTAGCAGTTGGAGATTAGCCGGAACAAACAGACAGACAAAAATATTAAAAATTGATTTTTTCTTATAAGTATCACTTATACTTTCATATGCATTTAGTAAAAAGCTCTTATTTTGACATCACAAACAGACACTTCAGTTTTATTTATTTGTATAGAATATAATTTTCTGGTCTACCACGCACGCTTTTGGCCAGCTTGAATATTTGGCGACTCCCGCGCACCGACGCGACAGTGGCACAATTCCAAAGTGCGATTTGTTGGATCTATTTCTTTTATTTTATCTATGCGTGTGTTTAATGGTCAATGCTCTATGGTACATTAAAAGTAATTATTTTTAATGTAGGAGTAAAAATAATGTGTTTGTTTTAGAAGAAAAGTGTTCTTAAGATTTTTTTGATAGGTATTAGTTAGGTTTTTTCATTTTAACTGCTTCGGTTTGTTTTTGCTTTAAATGTTGATGTTAAATAGTTTAAAAGGCGTAGGTTTAATAATAATTATTAATTGAATAATTGGCTTTTTAAGAAATTTATTGGGAAATTTATTCAAGATATTATTTCTTTTTACATCAATTTCCTACATTTACTTATGATAATAATAAGATTTGCTAAATTTCGCCTATGAAACTACCATAAGTTTACATTTGTCCGCTAAATATTTATAAGTGAGGTCAGAGCGGCGCGGGCGCAGCGGGAATATTCCGAAATATTGGCTATTTTTAGTGTCGAGGCTGACCCTGTTTACGTTTTCTTTCACGATCGTCTTATTTTTCAGCATACTCAATGCTGTTAGAACTTAAATTTGCTAATAATTTATATTTTGGTATTATTCCTAAAAGAAATTAAGAAGTAAATCCAAAAATATAAAGGTTTGGAGAATTTATTTCCAAAAGTAATACATTCAAAAAGTATCATAAAGAGTACATTCAAAAATGAGATAAGAATAAGAGCTTTGAGCAAAATGGTCAGTTTAACCGTATTTTCTGGATTGATAGTCTAAATACTGTAATGAAAATACCTTTAAAGTTTACTACTTGCTAGCACTATAAAAGTGGCACTCAAGAATCCAAGCTCAATGTCATACCAACCTCGCTCCAGCTCTACGTGGGTAGAGCTTACCGTATTGATGTCCTCGAAGTATTTCCGATTCCAATGCAATGTTTATATGTAATCAATACTATGGTAAAATATATAAAATAAAGGAATGAAGAAGGAAATCAAAATTTAAGATAGATAACAAAAATGTTATTTTTAAGATATATTGCTGCAAAAATTTTCAAATTTTAGGTAAGGTTTCTCAATTTCCCTTTCACAAATCCTTCTAATTTTATAAGATTTGAAATAATCGTCTTAAATATAATATACCTAATTACTAAATGTTCACACTTAGACTACGCGGTAACTAGAAACGATGACATATGTATATGTATGTCGCTTATCGAGGCTCCAGGCGACGATTATTCTTATTCAATTAAGACTAAGCATTTGTAACTTTTTGTTTTTAATCGCATTTGTTCAATTCGTTTTGTTTCATTACATTCCAACTAATAATTTAATAGAGTAATTGTAAGTGATGTAAAAAAATTTCAATGCGCGTTTGATGGAAGACCGTATTTTTGGTTGATTGATTGGAAAAGCATGCAGGATATGGGAGAGTCTAAAAACGTGTTCGGGCAATTATTTGCACTGGTCTGGTTTATAAGGTTTTTAATACATGCTGGGAATTTTTAGTTCTAACATACTTTATCGATCGCCTAATATTACCATTCGTTTTCTCACATACTGTAGAATCGATTTATGGACCAATAAAATTGCACTGTAATAAAAGTAAAATCAACATCTAGAAATGTATACTTTGCATGTTTTCTTATATATAAGTAAATACTTTGTAAATTATAACTGAACTGAATTTCGTGCTAGAAAATATTCTATATAAAATATAATTGACGGGGTCAATGAAATCCTGAGTAAACTCTACCCACTTAAATCAATAAAAATTGTACCTATACGTAAATCGTAAATGCCAAAATGTATAGGTTTTATCTTATATTCTTGTTGATACGTGGGATAAGTTCAAAATTGAATACTAATACGCAGAAAAATTATGTATAAAGGCAACTGTTGATTTTCCCATCGGTTGATCTTCTCAGAAAAGCCTCCGAGCTTTTTAGAACTTAAAAATATCTAACATAAATGTCAAAATTGACGATTAATTAATAATAATCCATTAGTACTACAAATAAATACTTAATTCCTTTAGTATTACGCAGAGGAACGGAAAGGTAAAATGTTTAATTGAAGCAGATGTAAATCTAATTCAGAATTCGAAAATTGTCCAAATGAAATCAACTGATGAAGTTAAGCGATTGCGTTAACAGGTATAAGATTGCTTATTCATAGGTAACTAAGTGGACAAGTGAGTCACAGTCAAACTGAGCCTTGCCCGGCTGCCAACTGCTATTTCCGTAGATATAAAACTTTGATTACATCCACCAGTTTTGGTTTTTTGTGGCGAATTTTAAAGATGCTCGCTTGTGTTTATTTTAATTTACGACTTAAAGTGAGATTTTTTTAATCTTATTGTAGTTATTGGAACTTGAAAATTATTTCCAGTTATTGTTTAAAATGTTCCTATCCTACAAATATTTGCTCGCTTCATCTTTTAAAGGTTAAAAATGTAGGTAAAAAATTAGGTAATCTATCTAGCGATTTGATGATGAATCAGCGAGGACAAGTAACTTTATAATTAAAAGAATAATTAAATTTATGTTTCTCGCTGATATTATATTTGTGTTAAAATACCAGTATATAATTTGAATTAAAAAAGTAGCAAAATTTCATTTTAGTTGGTGGACATTTAAAGATAAAACATAAGTTTCTCACTTTTTTCATATGTATAATGTAGTGTTTAAAGCTTGTGGATATATAGAAATATTATTATTAAGAACGCATTTGATGATTTGGATACATATTAGGCAATTGATTTCTGACAAAGTAACTAAAAAAAAAATTAAATCAAATGCAACTGTAAGTTACTACTACATATTCCATATTGACGATAGGTTTGGTTCAGTTTGTAGTGACCCTACTTGCTGTGCCAGCGGTCGCGGGTTCGAGTACCTCTGGAGGCATTCATTTGTGTGATGAGCGCTAATGTTTGTACTCCAGTCATAGGTGTTTATATTTATAATATGTATATATTTAAAGTTATATATGTGTAGTTTATCAACTATCTGGTAACCATGGAACTAGATGGTGCTGTGTGTTGATTTCCCAAGATATTTATTTATTATTTTATTATATTATATTACTCCCTTACTTTCTATAAGGTAGGTATTTTTTATCTATCTTCTATATAAATAAAAATGAATGTTCGTATATTTATCCTTTATATATTCCTAACCATTGATCCAATTGTGAGGAAACTAGTGGGTTGTCCTGAAAAAAAAAAGATTTTTTCTTAGACTATTCAAGCTACAGAATAGCGTCGCTAGTCTTTCATAAAAAAATTCATTTGATTGTATTTTCATACTCAATGAATAAACTAGGTACCTACTACTTACCAATTGATTAAATAAAATTTGTATCGCAGAATACCTACGTTCCGGAAAAGAAATGTTTTTTTTGGGATGCTTGATTTGTATTTATTTACATCTAAGGGACTTCCTTTTTTTTAGAGATTATAGCGAGTAGCGACTTACCCTTACTTCGCTCGGATGATTAAATAAGGCATGTTACAATCATATATTTATAGAATATCATATACGGAAAGAATATCATATACGGAAAGAATATAATATTATATATAATTTCTCAGACAAATAACAACGGTTACCATGGCAACAATTAATTATGTCTCCTATCTCATTCTCTCGTCGGCTTAATCCTATATATTTATGTGTTTGTCTCTTTCTCGTGTCGTATTTTCGTTTCATCGAGTTTTAAATCACAACGATTCTAAAGAAGTTTCAATTCAAAAACAGGTCATAGTCTGTGTTCTATTTTTTTCCCAAATCTGCCGCTGTTTCAGGGAGTAATAAACATACACATACAAAATTTCGCATTTATAATTATAGTAGGCGATTAATAATAATCGTAAATATATCAACACCGAATAACATCGTAACTTCTCATTATAATAATTTAAAAGTAGAAATAATTTTCCATACATTTCAATTCCTAATCTTTCGTAGGTACTATACTGAGTAACAATGTTGGTATTTTTAGACATCATTATAATAAAATGTACGAACATATGTTGGTACCTAGATATTAATTAGGCTGACAATCGCGGCGCAATTTATTTGACTGGCATTATCTATTACAACGAACTTAATAGGTTTAGTTTCTCATGTTTTGTATGTATACTTAGACAATTTATAATACAGATATTTTCTTCTAACTTTACTTTTTATACCACCTAACATAGTAATTGCTTTACTATTATTTAAAGATTATATATAATGTCCTCTTGACCGGTTCCGGCCACGGCGGCCAATCTCATCTATACAGATAAATAAAATTGGAATGTCTATTTGTAATATTAAAATAACCGCTTTTTACTAAATGCATATGGATGTATACACGGTACATATACCAAAACAACATTTTTTACAATTTTTGTCTGTCTGTCTGTCTGTCTGTTTCTTTCGGCTAATCTCTAAAATAGCTGGACCGATTCTGACGGGACTTTCACTGGCAGATAGCTGTATATAGCTGCAGTAATAAGGAGTAACTTAGGCTACTTTTATTTTAGAAAATAAAATAGGATCCCACGACAAAAAATTAAAACCAAATTAATTAATTTTGTTTTGGGAAGCAACCTAGAGACGAACCCGAGCAAAGCGAGGGTGAGTCGCTAGTTATTATATAAATATTAGATAGGTAACATACTATAAATAATGGGAGAAAACAGAAAAGAATGAGGAATCACCATCCTCTTTGTTTATTCCAACTAAAATGATTTTATAATAGAGAGAAAAACAGTAGAATATACGATATTGAAAATCATGTATAAGCTTACCTGTCTATACGATGTTGAACATGAGCCAAATTCTTGCAGCAAGGTTGCACACGTGTGCATATTTGTATATCAAACGCTACACACCTTGATTAGTCTTAGGTTGTTACTGGAATGCTATTCAAATTAGGTATGTTATCTTTTATAATTAAACTAGCGATTCACCCTCGCTTCGCTCGGGTTCGCCCCTAGTTACGTTTTAACATTTAGACGTATGCCATGGTGAACTTTTCTGTAGACCTATATAAGATATACAATTCCATCATACATTATTTTGTTATATCTCAAAGGGTTTTAGGAAGCCTTTTCGTTTAAAGCTCCCTTACGGCTTATTTTTTTTTCGACACCTCTAACATATATCGTTATATTTTAGCCAATGTATACAAAAACTTAACAAATTATATACTAAAACCTACCTCGAGAATCACTCTATCTATTGGTGAAAATAGAATGGAAATCGGTGCAGTAGTTTTTGAGTTTATCGCGAACAGACAAAAAGACAGATGCGGCGGAGTACTTTGTGTTTTAATATGTAGTGATTATTAAAAAATTGTTTAAATGCGAGTTGTATCCGCATGTAATTCTGAAAAAATAAATTAATCCAGTACTTTTATAAATTCTTGTTAAGTATGAGCACATTCGATGTATAGTTTCGGAGAAAAGGTAATTTTATATACGTTTCGTGTATATCGTAACTTTTTATTGTGCATTTTAAAATTATAAAATAAAATATTCGTTTCGTAATGAGCCCTTTTATTTCATATAGCGCATAATGCAGAACACTTTTTTTAATATGTACTTTTTTAATTTTCGCTTTACACTATGTTAAATTAACTAACTCTGCATCTACTCTTCTACTTTTTCTGTCGAAGAACCGAAGAAAATAGGGTTGTGACAAACAGACACATACGAGAGACCAAAGGGTTTCATGTTTTAGAAATTATATTTTTTTTATGTAAGAAATCCTAAAAATAGACACTTTTTATACAAAGTTACATTTTTAAAATATAATATTGTAAACAAGATGAAATAATAATCTCTAAAGCTAAACGATTAATCAACAATGGTATTTACAACTAGTTTCTAAGTATTGAACAATTGAGAAGCTCTTGATGATGGAATTCTATACAAGATCATTAGGACGATCATAACTTATAAATAAATTGTAAAATTGAAATAGGTCATGATTCATTTTTATAATATTTATTTTAAGATGAAATAATGGTTGAGCTCTATAAATAACAGCTTGCAGGCGGCGCGAGGTTATTTTCTTTTTAATAACAAATTGAAGGTTGTGAGTTAAGAAACCCTGACTCGTAATGAGTGGTGAGACAGATACTGTGAGTCCGCGTCCGAAATAAAACTATTTGCCGATCTAGTGTTGGCCCTTTTCTATCGATAGGTATCGCTTTACGTATTATAGCTCTACCTTTATTTTTTTAAATATATATTACTTTATTTAATAGGAAGTTTTTTGTTTTCTATTACCTGTGTAGGTATCATAGGTATATGAAAATAAAACTACGGTAATAATGCAATGAGCTGCAATGGAGGTTAATAAAGATGACCATACAACTACTTACCTAAACATTGGTTCATAAAAAATGTTTTTTAAAATATTGTATATTTAGTACCTATAGCTAACTTTCTAAAGTGCCTTTAGTATATATATTAGTAGATAACGAGTTTTAGAAGTTAGAACAGTTTTTTTCTAATTCCTAAGATCAAAGGTGCTCGAAACACAGCCAGTTGCCTATTATTACGGTAATTACAATCTGTGTGGACAGTGATAAGAATGTTGTTACAATCAATCAATAATTTTCTATTTTTTAATAGTGTACTGTTTATTTTTTAAACGCACACACCACTGCCTTATGTAGGTACTACTTCATCGCTGTACGGTTGTATGAAGCTGTAGCCTGTATCTGTAGGGAAATCTACTCATGTACCCTAACTATACCTAATATTCTTTTCAATAATCTTTTAGCTATAAAGTTTAATAGGTTTCTTCAAACCTTTAATTAGTTTTAAAAAAAATATTATTCTTCAGCTACGAAAAAATCGCTTTAAATCGATGTAGCGTTCAGTGAACACAAACTATGTAAGTCATCAATGAATGTATAGCATAAACATATAGCATTTATTTACAATATTAGTAAGGATTAAAGAACATTATAAGATCGGTAACATTTAAAAAGAAGCTTAAAGAGGAATTCTATTATGATTTTGATAGTAAATAAAATAACTAACTAATAACTTAAGAAAACTTATGGATGATGTTCTCTCTAAACTTAAAAAAGAACTTGAAATAAAGAAAAAAATAATAATATTTACTTAAAAACTAGAATAAATGTAAATAATTATAAGAAACCTTTCTTCCAGAGCCAATTAAAAAACATCTTAAATTAAAAAAAAAAAACACTAATGAACATTAACTCCCAGTTATATTCAGTGTATGATATTTAACACCAAAAATAACACAAATAATTATGAGGGCTCTCCATTGTAGAGCCAATTAAAAAAAATAATAATAAAAGAAAAAAAAAAAAACAAATGATCATTAACTCTCAGTTATTATAATCAGTCGGTGTATGAATATTTAGCACATATCGATATAACGACGTGCGCCCGCTCAATCGCGGCTTGCCCGGGCGCGGCAGCGCATCCGAACGAACGACGTCCACGCGACCGTGTTTACGAACGTTATACATTCAACCATTACCAGTGAACTGTGATTTTTGGATTATATTACCATATAATAGGTGAGTAAAAATAAACAGTTTATACAAGTCAGTGGCTATAAAGCTTATAAATGTAGAGCTTTTGATTTATTAAGATTTGATTTTATATTTTAGTCAGAAATACTATTTTTAAGAATAAAATAGATATTTCATAGGAAATATTTTAAGTATTTAAAATCATCATAATAAAGAACCAATTTGAAATAATATTCTCATACTAGTGACATTCATTCAATGATCAATCTATTAGAAGCTTATTTTTATTTTCATACATAAAAGTTTCTTTACAATTTAAATTATTTACTTATTTAAATTATTAATATTTTTTTTAAATTATATGAATGATAATAAATTAGTAATATAGTATAAGTTTAAATAGTTTTGCTCTCTAGGCCTCATTTATTTATAAAATAAAGCTATTTATAGTATAGTGGAAAAACATTCTCTATGGAATTCGCAATTTCGCCCACATTAGTCACGTAGTTACCGGACTATTGAAATAAAAAAAAAAAGATATTTTATGTAATCTTTCTAGATAGAATAGAATATTATATAATCTAGACTTATTAGCATTATAAAACGTTCTCAGTTTCCTCATGCGGTTCTCTTGGTCTCGTCACTTTTCCAACGGGCTAATATCATAGGAAGCACATGTATCTCAATGAATATAATAAAATTCCTTCAATCCTTTTCCATAGTTGGGTCGAAATATATATTTTTTTCTATACTAATATTATAAAGAGGTAAAGTTTGTGAGTTTGTGAGGTTGTAAGGGGTAATCTCAGAATCTACTGTACCGATTTAGACGAAATTTGGTAAGAAGATAGTTTGAGACCCTGCGAGGGACATAGGATTTTTATCCCTGAAATCATCCTTTAAGGGGGTGAAAATGGGGATGAAAATTTGTATTGGGAAGCAAGCTAGACGAAGGCTGGTATAAACACGAGCGAAGCGAGGGTGAGTCTCTAGCGTAAAATATTTGTAAGAAATAATTTTATTTATATGAAAAAATTGTTTAATTATGTAGAGATTTTTTGGAAATTATTTATCAAATTCAAACATAATATAAAATCAAAAAAGCTCGCAAAAGCTAAATATATGATATTATATCCCAATGCACTTGAAATGTGTAAACGTTTTATAGGTACTTGAATGAACTTATCGCTAAGATAACGCCGATAAATTTTAGTGTAAATTATCAGTATATTTTCCTTCCACGTGTTGTGATGCTTAATTTTATAAGCAAGAATAAACTTTTATTAAAATGAAATATTTACGTATTATTCTGCATTTTGTTTTTTCTAAATGTTTTATCTTACTTAGTTATAATTATTTTTTTAAACGTCTTTAATTAGTTTTGCTCTTGGTTTCGTCTGAAAAGTAATTCCTTTTGTTGATAGGTTTAAAAGTTAGAACTGAAGTTTTGTTGAAATTAAATTAATTTTGAATAGTTGTCAAACTTACGTTACATTACCTTATTTAAAATAGGTACTCTAAGTGTTGTCCGGTTTATAGTCTGTGTATCAAGTATCACCTAAACAGTTATGGGAGATCAAGACATCCAAACATCTTCACAAGCAAATACATTTATATTATTAATAGGATTTTTGCGGACGAATGCGTGGTACCGAAAATGTACCTTATGTCAAAAACTATCATCTCAGAATGATTTAGTTATAAGTATTTTGGAAGTTTTCCACTCTATACTTTAAAGCTTAGAGAATATACACAATGTTTACGAATGATAAATCTGTTGGCTTAACTAAAACGTCACTTAGAAATGCTTATTTCAATTTTAAATATTAAATACTTAAAAGAAATTAAGTCTACTTAAGTAGCCCTAAAATTTTATACATCTACTCCCAAATTTCAGCCACATAGTGCTAATACTGGTTGCGTTTTTTCCATTTGGCTACGAAATCCCAAAAAATATTCTCGTATTCAGAAAAAGAGTAGTTTTCTAATAGTGAAATAGCTTTTAAAATTGATTCACTAACTAACTATTGAATTATTTTTCACTTTTTTTGCATAAAGCAAATCAAGAGATTAACCCCAAAAAAGAAATTTAGGCTCTTTATATGAGTACACGATCAAGCCATTTTGAATTTTAAATGTATGTAACTAAGATTTTTATTAAAATAGTAAAAAATGTTATGTGCCAGTTACACGTGCGCAATCGCAAGCTTCATACGTAAGTCGTGAGTAATAAGACGCAATCGCGTCACTGAGTCAAAGCTCGGATTTAGCGCATGCATAAACACATTAGTACTTGAATTCAAGGGAAACTAATAAAATATTACAACTCATTGTAACTCTCTGTCTGTTTGTAATATGTTAATATTTACTTTCTATCAAACAACTTTTACAAGCAATTTATAAGTAAGTTCTCACCTTTAGGTATAAACTATGACCTTTTAAAATATCATCAAAATCGGTTCGCAATTGATTAAGGCATCGCGTAAAATTAATATAAAAAACATAAACCTGAATAGAGGACCTCATTGCTTTCGAAGTCGGTCAATTAATCGTATATAGTGTAATATTTTTAATAATTAATAAATAATTGAAACATCTAGCATTGTCCCTTCTACTATAAGGCATAAAATCGCGACCTTGCTTCATTTCAACGCACCCGAGGTGCCACGTCCCTAGTTGCTTAGTAGTAGCCTATATGCTACTCCAGGTCCATCGTCTATCACTGTACAAAATTTCATTCAAATACTCATTCAATCCAGTTCATCTGTGAAACAGTACACAGTTTTATGTGTGTGTGTACAAATTCACACACTCATAGAAACTTTCGCATCCATACTTAATATTATAAATGTGAAAGTTTGTGAGGGTGGATCATCCATCCGATGTTTGTTACTCTTTCACGCCAAAGCGGCTGTACGAATCTGGATGAAATTTGGCACAGAGATAGGTTACAGTCTGGAATAGAACATAGGTTTCTTTTTATCCCGGAAAAATATGCGATTCCCGTGGGATATATTTGTTTTTGTATATAATATAGTATGAGATGTAAAATATTAACTTAATTACTTTCTATTATTATTATTGATCTATCATTTAAACAGCTGGACGAATTTCAAAAGAAATTTAATTGCATTTTGTTATAGAGCTTTAATTTATGAAATTTTCTGATTTTATAACAAGGCAAAGTTTAATTTATTGACAGAAATGAAAAGCTGCTACTGATTGCTAGCAGAAATTAATAATATAATTCAGATTGTTTAAAAGTGTTTGTATTTATTTTCATTTTTGATGATCATTGTGGTGGAATGCACAATATCTAGGTTCAATTCTCCGGTAAGACCATACCTGGTGTTGGGTATCGCAATATAATTCACGTATATCTCGGTGATGGAGTGGCAAAAGTGATGAAAGGCGCAAGGTAGAAATAGGCTCTTATAAACAGGGATAGGAAAATATGTATATATTAAAAAGGCTAAAAGCAAATGTGTTTATTACCTATTCAAGAAACACATTTGGCTGATTTCTTTTGTACCTACATTTCACGTGAGTTTTGACTTTTGCATTAAAATAACATACTGAATTGCCATTTTTTTGCAATAAAATAATATACCATGAAGATTAAAATTTTAAATAAAACTATCTTTTCGGATTATTTCACGGATTTATTTTGATTTTTGGTTCCCGACGTTTCGAATGCTTTACAGCAATCTTGGTCACGGGAGAGACATTGTATATAGCCATTATCATCAGTACAAATCAACAAATAAACAAACTTTTGCTATTTTAATATTAATAATAGTTACAATGACTACAAAAAATGTTTACCCAAGAAAATAACCTTATTGTATAGCTTTCAAAAAAATGTTTATTCATACGTCTTTTCATTTTCTTATATAAATAATAAACAGTTTATAAGTAAGCTTTGAGCATGCTTGTTGATATCAATGTTTCATGAAAGGCGGCCGTCTTGGCGCAGGTAGGGCATTAGTCATGCCAACATGTGTTCTGCAGGTTTGAGATTTGACATCTGAATCTGGAATTAGGTGTGCATTTGAATTTAGGGCTAACATTACCTGTTTTTCATCTAATTTTGACTGAGTCAAAGTCGATTTGTAGGAAATATGAAATTAATCTAGGGCTTTTTAAATACAATTAATGTGTTGAGGGACGCGGGCATACCGGTGTGTTAGAATGAAATGTTAGAAATTTTCCTGGAGTGGTTAATACAGACGTAACATTTTGCAGTTATTATTATTTGTTAATTGCTTAGTGACGGTATGAAAGTTGTAGAAGTATGCCGCCTCTAAAAATATCTGGCATCAATATCTCGATTCTTAAAATCACTATCTGTCTATCATTAAGGAGTTCAAGCATTAGCAAATATGTTTATAAGTAATTATACTAATTACAAGTGGACATCTACATATTAATCATTAATTATGACAAAACAAATAAAGTCTTATCACTTTAATGAGATAGCACAAGCAAACACTTAATAGATTTGGATGGATAGTGTATATATTTAATGTAAATTTAAGTACATACAAGGATAATCAATACCTAAGTATATTAAAATGTTTTTAAAACTTTAATAAAAATTGATTAAATTATATTGAAAATATTATAAAATGCTTAATTACCTGTCTTCCTCACAAAGTTATGTGAATTAGGTATGTAGTAGCTTGAACTTAGAGATTATTTACTCAATTTTCCATTTCGCGCTTTTTTTTGCTAGAAGACATAAACTGGATGATTTTATCTTGCAAAAGTTTCACCTCCATTCCAATTCTTTCTTCAAAAATAACATTAATGGAATTCTACTATGTTGTTCAGGAGTAAACTATAAAAGTACTACTGTAGTACTGCATACAGTATATGTATTTGCTATTTATCATAATTTATCGATAAAATCCATTATTATAAAAAAACTATTTAGTATAACAAAAATCAATCAATTATCATAAATTCTACAATATGCATTTATTATAATATATCGAAACCAACTACTAAATCAACACACGAAAAAAATGCTAATAATTACCCGCCTTCAATAAGTTTCTACTTACTGTTACTATTCTTAAAAAGACAAATTCAAATAACCTACGTATCATTCGTTTTCTTCAGGTACTAGTGATATATTTGGCATAATTTGTTAATATTTACAAACTTTTATACTATAAACCTATAATGCCAAAGATTCGGGTCATGTAGATACGTCGCTACGACAGAATCCCTGAAAACATTCAAAAAGCTTCTAATGATCGGCTTGAAATATTGTTAAAGAATGAGGAAAAGTGGGTTTCTAAAAGGTCGCACATATTAGGAAATTTTCTCAATATTAATAGATGCAACAATTAAAAGATGTATAATTGAAAATGAATTAGTTTTAGTTTTTTATTGCAAACGGACCTAATACATATAAAATACAGTAATATTATCAGTAAAAAACAGAGAACTTTCCACTACACGTTTCTGTCTTCGACTTTCCTAAATACTTCAACACGTATTCGAGTCTACTATTAGTTTAATGTAATCTATATAATAACAATGTAACTAAGCTGAATTTGTGCATTGAATATTTTTTGGAAAATCTTATTGAAGTAGACATTACAGGATACAGAGACCGAATCTATAGTTTTTAGAAATGTTGTCTGTCTGTCTTTGACCGCATCACGGAAGAACCACTAGAGGGATTTTGATGAAATTTGGTATGACGATATTTGGTTATCCGGGTCAACATATAAGACAGTTTTTACTGAGGGAAAATATGTCATCTCTGAAAAATCTATACTAAACCTTAAAACGGAAGTAGCGGCAAAGCCGAGCGGAACGAGGGTGATTCGCTAGTTATATGTAATATGATTTTGAACTAATTATCAAGGGCTTTGAAGTCTCCCAATCCGCATCCATGCCCATCTGTGGAACATCAAAACAGACTATATTATTATTATTAGGTGCTTTGCCTGGATCATACAGTGAAATATTGTGTCGCAGCAAGAGTTTATTTTTGCGACGTAGCTTATTCATTGTCATCGTTACATAGTAAGTGTAATTTTAAGACCAAATCCTGACGCATAACTCTATATTTCTCTCCATTTTTTCTTCATTGGGCATCTTCATTCTGATTTTTACGAAAATCCGTATAAAGAAGTACAAATTTACGTAGTCTCTTATAAACTTTTATAATTTTAGTGTCATTGTAAAGAAATATATGTTTGTAATATGTATTAAAAATAAAACACCTTTAATGATAAAATTATTATCTGTTTCTATTACTGCAGTTTCGTTGGCCGGATTTTTCCCATATAGACTTAGCTAACCTTTTTCAACCCTTTGAATTTCCAAAAATGCTTTCGGGGTTGCCAATGTTATTATAGGAATGCGCTGCTAAAATTTCCAGCCTTTCAGTTTCAGCGGTTTACCTTAGCTTACCTTTATCTATCCACTTGAATTAATAATACAAATACATATATCTTACAATATTATATAATATGGAAAAAAAAGTTTGTTTTTATGTAGTATATAATCCTGGAACTAATAATCTGAATATAGATATTTTTTACTAATAGAAATTGCAATAGTCTTCTTTCACAATTATGTCTACTTAAACTTATATATTAACTAGCGACTCACCCTCGCTTCGCTCGGGTTCGTTCCCAGCTTGCATTAAATCACGATTGATCAGTTTTCGACCGGAGAGGAAAAATGATTAAATTACTAAAATGGCTATTAAAAAATAAGGGTTGATCGTAGAAGAGTGAAAATTGAGGATTGTATGTATTTTTGTATGTTGTATCATAAAAAAATAGAAATTCAAAATTTTGTCTAAAAAATAAAAAAAAAATTAGGGGTGGACTACCCCTAACATTTAGGGGGATGAAAAATAGATGTTGGCCGATTCTCATAGATACCGGATAAGCACAAAAAAATTCATCAAAATCGGTCAAGCCGTTTCGGAGGAGTATGGCAACGAAAACTGTGACACGAGAATTTTATATATTAGATTAGCAACTTACCCTCGCTTCGCTCGGGTGCGTTTTAATTTTTTTGAGCAAAATCATAATTCTTTTTTAAAAATAAAAGTAGACTAAGTTACTCCTTATAATATCCGCTATCTGCAGACGTAGAGACAGACAGACAAAAATTTTAAAAATTGTGTTTTTCCTATAAGTACTGTATACAATTCCTTATGCATTTAGAATAAAGCTGTTATTTTGACGTTACAAACAGACACTTCAATTTTATTTATCTGTATAGATTAATATTTTTATATTATAGTTTAAAATATTTTGTTTACTTTGTAGATCTGTATCAAAAGAACTTGTAAATAATACCAGTGGAAAATATTTTCTTGCTTATAAACTTACATTACGTCTTACAATGTTACGATTTACAACGAGACTTGTATTTTTAATTTCTTATATAAGATTTTCAATCTAAACAAAAATGATGAAAACGAAATATTAATGTTTCCTTCATAAATCATTAATTTGTCTACACTGCTGCGAATGAATGGTAAACGAATGTTCGGAAAAAAGGAAATTTATTGCTCACACTGAGGAACGTAAGGCGTAGTTCAGCTAAAACCGAGTTGGCATCTAGCCATCAACTATAATTATCGTGGGAGAGCCAAATTCTGCCATCACATTCCATCTCTGGCAAGTATAGATCAGAATTGACTAGCATTTTCCACGCGATTTATCGGTAACAGGACGTTAGGATAAAGCAAAATGTTTGACATAATCTTACATGCTATTTTATACCACCATTTTGTTAAATAGGCCATAAGTAGTCCGAATTTAGATACATAAAATGTTAAATCTATAGGTACATATTATCTATACATATAATAAGATTGTAACTAAGCAGAATCTGTACATTAAATATTTTTTGGAAAATCTTATTGAAATAGACATTATTATTAATACAGAGGCCAAATCTATAGTTTATAGGATTTTTGTCTGTCTGTTACCGCATCACGGAAAAACCATTATAGGGATTTTGATGAAAGGTATGATGATAGCTGGATATCCAGGTCAACATATAGGATACTTTTTATTGAGAAAAAATATCTCATCTGTGAGAAATGTATACTAAACCTTAAAACGTAACTAGGGACGAATCCGAGCGGAGCGGGGGTGGTCGCTAGTATTTTATATAATTAAGGATTAACTGAACACAGAATGTTGATATTTTTTATACCCACATTCAATAAAAAAAAATTAAGAATGAATTAGATGATGATGAAAATGATAAATTCTGAGGATTAAACAATAAATTAAAATATTTATATAAATAAGGCTTGTTACATACATTTCTCATGTACATAATACTTATCCTTGATCGAGTTTCCCGTTTCCCGAAACATCTGTTATTATGCTAATACGATATGATCTCACTTCCAGTTGGAGCAACTAAAGCATCGATAGTACTTCGACAGAATGGCTGCTAACGGGTAAGTTCTACGTCCTAATTGATATCATAATATCTATATATAATAACCACTAGGTTTGCTAGAAATCAGACGCAGATGTCTAATCTATTATACTATCTATAAACTATGCCTATACTAATTAATAATTAATTATACATTGCTTTAATTGAAGAAAATATGTGAAATTGCAGCAAATAATATATAAAAAAAACTGTTTGGTTTGCATGTTTTCTTAAATACGCTTGGGAATTACTCAAGGAAAATAGGTGAAGATACGGTATTAGTATAGGATTTTTTACTAAAAATTCTAGAAGGACAACTCTGTCTATAAAATTATGATTACCAAAACTAAAGTTATTCAGATTACGATTTGATATTTACCTGCTATTTTAAAGTTACTCATGAGCTGAAAATGGACAATGTCTAGAATATAAGCTAAATATACTACCTGCTGTGACTAATACAGCAATTTGGCTTTCCGTCTGTTACGTCTAAAATAATGCAACTGCGTTTGTCAGCACTCTTTGCCAACAAACACTTTACGTGCTTATAGAACAGGAAAGTTTTTGAAATGTTTGAAATGAAACTATTGTCACTATAGTAGTAAAAATTAAGAGTAAATCTGAGGTCGAAAATGATGCTATTTCAGCATTTATATAGATACACGTAGTAATAATATATTTATTGTAGTAAGGTAAATTTGTGAAAAACATATATTTTTAAAAAACTCATCTCGAAGGGATGTTCGAAAGTTAATTATAGCTTTTAAAATTTTTGGCTGCCAGTTTAATTGCATAACACTCTAGAATAGTTTTTACTCAAGAATAGCCAAATAGATCTAATAGGCCTTGTTTAAAAAGATTAATCTGAATTAATCATCTAAAAAAAATATTGCTTTGTAATTCGATTGGTTGAGCACATTCTATATAGTTTTACATAAAATGGAGTCATGTTTAACATTCGTGGACTAGAAGAAGAAAACCACTGGCAAGCATTCTGCATACACTAGCTAGTTTACAATATATCTTGCATCTAACGAGACTATTACATAATGTTATCGACTTTATTTCATAGAAGCACCTAACATAGTGTAAGGTAGACAACAAAAGTTTTTACAATAAAAATCATAGCTTTCAGGGTTTTCATTGAATTACACAAATACGAGTTTTCAAATAGTCAAAGCGGAATGGGTCAACAATGGCCGTCAGTGTTTGTGTCTCTCGGTGTTGTCATATGTGTAAAAATAACACGAAATTTGGACGCATTCCAGATACGGACCTGCGCCTGTCGCTGGACATGTCGGCCGCATCCCGAACTTTGGCAGATCTCAGGTTAATGTTAGTATTATTTATACCTATAGTAATTAATACATGAGTATTCTATGTAGAATGAAGTTTATGTTCTTGGGCAAGTGAGTGAAAAGTGGGGGTAGTCTTTTATTATTTTTTTAAGACTTAATTATGGTTTTCATGTAAAATAAAGTAAAAAAAGGGATATTTAATCCATTGTGAATATATTTTTTTAATGTTAAAAAAAGGATAGAATATAATTTTTTGAAAGCAGTTTTTTTCACTTTGTATTTTTTTATAAAATAATAAAATAAAAGTTTTTAAAAATATTAATTTAACTTACTTTAATTTTCAGCCGATGGGGGCAGTTGAACCACCAGCATGTATCCAGAATGCTATGATGACGAAGGATAAAAAACCATTCACCTATACTCCAGGTGGATTAGATTTATCTCAAATTAAGACACCAAGTATGGCTAGAAGAATGGCTCGACAACGGTCTTTAGAAGAACAAGAGCAAGCTTATGCCCAACAACCTAACAATAATTATCATCCACAAGGAGGCCCTATTCCACCCCCACCGCCACCACCAAAAATACCAGCACCTCCTCCACCACCTCCTCTTATCATTGAAGCTCCGAAAGAAAAATCTCATAAACCAATAGCACCAGGCGAGCGGCCAGAAATTGTTATACCTGAAAATCCCATAGGCATGTTGAGAAAAACTAATAGTCCATATCATTGGGAGGCGGAAAAAGCTGAGCTGCAACGTATTGGTCCTGTACCTAAATTCGTTGAAAAAGTACCCAGTCCTTTAACTGTCAAGTTACCTTCACATAATGTTCCACAAAACTATTCTTCCCCAATTAATGTACAAAGGCAAAATTATCCTTACCAAAATCAAGCACCTGAGAGTCCTTTACATAGGCCAGAGGCACAATATGCCCATCAAAAACCTAACTCACCGAATATTAACGGTACCCCTCCAACAAGAGAAATGTTGGTACGACAGGACTCACAGTTTAATAAAAGCCCTCAACCCTTTGCTAATCAATCACCTCAACAAACAAACAATAGCAATGCTCCGTTTTCACCTTCTCCTAATAATCATTGGAGGCAACCAGATAGACGAGACTCTCCTTTGAGTATTAACAATAGTCCACAGTCACCACAATTGAACCGTGGACCATTCTCACCTGCAGTGAAACAAACTGCTCCGAGTTATAACCAAGCCCCTAATAATTCAGTATTTCATACTCTACCTCGGGCTAGTCAAAGAAATCAAGATAGCTATCATAATAACCAGCCAATTTTTAATAATATTACCTCGGATAATGCAAAAGAAACTCAAGGGTCCCCAAATATCGAATCATCGAGTTCTCCTCCATGGCGAACAAACACTCTAAACAGATATCCACGTGAGAATCAACCAGCTAATAATTATCAAAACGTAAATCAGCAGCAAGCATACAGCCCTCTGTGGAAAGCAAATGAAAGTAATAATAATCAAGCAGAAAACAATTTTAATCCACCTTGGAAACAAGAAAGCAAAAATATTCCTATACAAGTTCATAATCAACAACAATATTCTCCACCATGGGGTTCTCACGACGCTAATAATAGAGCCCAAGACAATGTACCTTGGAGGTCACAAGAAAATAAATCAGTACCCTCCACATCTCCTCCAGAAACCCGATACCAATCCTCGATTTCTATACCTGTGACACCAAGAAAACAAAATTCTCAACCAGACTTTAAAAACAGTCCTCAAAAAGAAGCGGTGTATGTTAATCAAGAGCCTGTATATTACTGCCCTGAAAGTCCTAAATCGATGCCTCCATGGGTGAAAACCCAAAAAGAGAAAACTAAAACACCACCACCAGCATGGTGTCAAAGACCATTAGATGGCAGGAAGAGTCAATCAAGGGAACTAGCAACCCCTCCAAGAGAAACCAACCAAGAACCAGAGTGGGTGAGAAAAAGTAATGAAATGCAAAGGAATGTTCGCGATGTCATAAGTCCGCCTAAGTATCAACAGCCAGTTCAGCCAAACTGGTCAACACGACCTTCTGAAAATAGGAAAAGTCTGCCACGTGAGAATACACAGGGAAGAATCATACCTATACAAATGGAGGTATCGAGTACAGAAACAAAAAATCAAGGTAGGCCAAGTAATCAACAGCCGCAATTAAGGATTGTAATCGATATGAAGCAAAATCCTGAAGCTCAAAACAACGGACAGGTTCCATTATCTCAACCTACACAGCGTATTATGAGAGTGCTATCACCGCAATTAGTCCGAATGGACGAAAGTTACAATCAGCCAGACTTGCCAACGTTAAACAGAACTTTCCAGAACCAGGACAGTCAGCCAAAGACAAGAATAATTCCGATACAGATTGAAGGTGGCAACAGTGGTGGGGCAAACAAAAGGTAATTTAAGTTTTTACTTTTTACCAAAAGAATTGTGACAATAAGAACTATCTACTTTTTAAAAGTTGCTTATATTCAATTTAAATTTTCTCGATTTTATACAAGCAATATATATCAATTATATTGCGCATTAAGTATATTGCACATTAATTCACATACACAAATAAGCCCAACAAAATTTATGATTTTATGAAAACATTAAAAATTTTAAGTTGTATTAGTTGCACGTTTCCTAGAGATGTTTAACTGAAGGCAACATCGTTTATAATTTTTCAGCTTCGGTGGGCGGTATTAAGGGAGCTGTTTGCACTGTCCAAAGTAAACATATTTTTTATTGCACCGCTTCCATGATTCAAGCACTTGCTATAATTAGCGTTATTAGCATCATCACGCTTTGCGAACTCGCGCTAATACTGTTTACTCCACCCATTTAACCAATTTACGCTCTCTGTAATTAGCTGCTAAATCGATGATTAAAACTACAACTTTAACGTTAGTGCTCTCAAAATTTCTACATTGGCTTTTTTCTTGCGTTTTATTCATATAAAAATTTTATTTCACATCATAATTGGGTCTGTAGTTTGTGTAGTACTAATATTTGTTAGTAGTTTTGGTAATATGTTGGAAATGTGGAGGTAATATTTTTGCTGTCGTGTTAATAGTGTTCATTAGTGATTATTCAGCTCTGAAAAAAAATATTTTATACTAGCGACTCACCCTCAATCCGCTCGGGTTCGCCCCTAGTTACTTTTTAACGTTTAGTATAGATTTATCAGAGATGAGATATTTTCCCGTAGTATAAAGTATACTATATGTTGACCCGGATAACCAGCTATCATCATACCGAATTTCATCAAAGTCCCTCCAGTGATTTTTCCATGATGGGGTAATAGACAGACAAAAATTCTAAAAACTATAGATTCTGCCTCTGTATATATATATATATATATATATATATATATATATATATATATATATATACAGAGGAACACTTAAACGTGCTTTTTTATAATATTCTTTTTCACGATATAAATATAATAATTTGTTGAAGCAAAATTAAATGTGCTGTTAAAAGAAAATGACAGATTATTTATACTTGAAAAGGTATATACACTTGGAAAGTGGTGACTTGTGTTGTTGGTCTTTTTGTACATTTACTACTTCCTACAAGTATTTTTTGTCTCTCGTTACCACACCAAAGAGGCGTTGGACAAATTGTATTGAACTTTTTTACAGCTTAAAATTAAGTTAGTTATATTAAAAAGTTATATTAACTTAGTAAAAAAATATTTATTATTATGCTGTATATAATTATTATTTATTTTATATAAACATTAATTAACAGTGTCTCTTTGAAATCAAAGACTTTTGAAATGAAATTGAAATGAAATGAAATTTATTTATTTAGTAACAGTTCTTATATATATACAGTAAAACAATGGCTACGATGATACTGCAAAAGTATAAACTGCGTTTTGAAACATCCTCCAAATGAGAAATACTGTTCGCGCATTCAAATTGCTACTTTGTTAGAAATATTGATGGTATATTGATAACTGCGCAACCTTTTGCAGCTTATTTTAGAGTGGCAGTTATAATGTGCGTACTTTTTTTTCTTTAACCTTGGGAAATGCATTTACGCATACCACCTGGATACATACAAGTGGTTTTGTGGGGTTCACCGGCTAGAAAAGCCAGTACTACCCACTAAAACCCAACAGAACCTCCCCCGTCTTAATGGGGCGTCGCAGGATCGCTTACGTACTCAACCACGACGCCCCGATGGAAGCTGATAATAGGCGCTAACAAAGTTTCATTTTAATTAGTTGAGTCATAGTAAAGACTCGTTTTAACTCTAAGAGGTTCTTTTAATTAAAAATAAACACTAACTCGAATGCTGTTCGAATATATCTGTATATATTATATCTTTGGTACATTTGGTTGAGATGTATGATGTTGTACCAAATATAAATACTACCAACATAAAAAAACTCATAAGATTATTTTTTGTCACTTTTTTTTTTCAGTCGAAACATCAGTCATACTTTTTAGTTTTGTGCGTTTGACTTTTTATTTCGGCTTTTTGTACAATTTTTTAAAAGCTTCTAAAATCGTTAATCCAATTTGCGTTTTCTTATCTAGAGATTAATTTACAATCATTTTTACTCTCACAAATTATTAATTATAACAAAATATAATTCTTACTTTTTATATTTTTTATTTATATTTCCAGTGTATACTACCACAGATTTTCACAAGAAGGTTCGCCGCGGCAGTCCAAAGCTTTCAAAGTGTTGCAAGTGATTACCGGAACTGGCGATAAGAACATGGAGATTAGTATGGATAATCGTGGATACTCTGATTTATAATAATATTATTTTTATTGCCTTATGTATACTATATATATAGAATATAAATAATTATGTATAACATATGGATATAGCTATTTTTAAAAATTTAGTATAGGTATTAAACAGTAGATTAAAAATTAACTGTACTATAACTAAAGAGGATTTACTATTACGATATAACTAAAAAAATGCTTTAACGTGACGGCTTATAAAAAATTATTTTCGTAAACACGGTGCGGAATTTTTTTAATTTAAATACTTTAAAATATATTTCGCGGGAAAACGAGCTACATATATGTAATTTTAATAAATTTAATTTATTTAGTTAGTTCTAATAAAATAAATCTACAGCGAAAATACTTTTTTCTGCTTGTGATTAACTAATGCTCATAAATACGGCTAATATACCAAAGAATGCTTAGGAAATATTTATTGCTAATATATTTTTTAGATTAAGGTATTAATTTAAATATAATATTAGATATATTGAAATGGTTACAAGTTACCAGTAGTTAGTAATTTTTTTGTATATTAACATCATATAGTTTTCACTATGTCTCTATCCTCTAACATATCTTTTAATTTTATATATTTTCAATATAGTTTTTTTTATTATTTATTATATATTTATATATCTATTTTATAAAATATTTATGTACGAGTATATCCCATATTATTTTATTATACGTTTTATATGTCAGTATTTATATAATTAAAATTACTTTTGGAATAAATAAATCCTACTAATAAATTAACAAAATTCAATTCCAAGGGTTCCATTAAACAAAATAGTATGTAAAGTAACAAATCCCAGATGCCAAGTTTGAAATTAATTTGTTTGTGATTAACCAAAAAGATGTAAAAATACTTTACTCACGTATTGTGACATTAAGGATTTTACATTTTTGACATTAACATTGATATGAAATTGAGTATATTTATTTGTTTTAATCGATTAATCTAGAGCTTGTCTCATATATATATATATATATATATATATATATATATATATATATATATATATATCAGAAGTGAAATAAATAAAAGAATTAAAGTGAAATTTAAAAATATGAGTTTTTTCGTTCACTCTTAAATCTTTGTTTATACATACATTTTTAAAGGAAATAATGGTATAATTTAAAAATGACAATTTCAATAAATTGTTATATTTTCAATAGTTACAATGTAAGTGAAATGCATACGGCGGTCGTAGGTTCGATGTCGATGCAGGCAAATATTCGAATTGACACCATTTAAATTATTCATAGCGATACAATTTCTCATTTCTGCTAAAATATTGAGATAGAAATTATCACATAATCTACTGTTTTTGTTCTTATATGTCACAATCGTGGGTAAATAATAACAGACAGGGGTGTGGCAATCTAGTCAGTGTGATCTTTATATGTAAGTATTCTATATTTTATATGGATTTATAATATTGCAATTATTTAAGTTTAGCCATACTTTACTGTACTATAAGAATCATATAGTTTTATAATAAATATCAATAAAATTTAAAGCTGTTTCATTTTAAGGTTACGCACAGGCTTTATATATTCCATAGAGTTTTTTTTTAGTTTGCGAGTATCTAATTTTAATGAATTTTGGCTGTCAGATTTCATTTTTACCTTTATTAAATTTTTATAGAGGTAATTACTACAATTATAAAGCGAAAGTTTGTATTTGATTGTGCATGTTTATTACTTCTTTATCTGAAATAGCGAAACAGTAGGTTTTCAAGGAAATTTAGTAGATGATTTTTTTTAATGTTGGGAAGTGCACGCAATCCACCTGCATACATACATAGGTGGTAATGTGAGAATTACCGGTTACAAAAACCAGTTTTACCCACAAAAACAATACGGAACCATCTTCGTCTAAATGAGGCTATTCATGATTACTTACGCATTTAACGACGGGTAACATACACGGGTACAGTTAGGTACCTAGGGACGAACCTTTGCGAAGGTAAATCGTTACTACTATATAAACTTCAAATATTCATTAAAATTATCTTACAGATAAAATTTGTTTATGAGCAGATTACAATAAGGTAAATTTTCGTGCTTCTAAGATATTATGTCCACAATAAAAATAACGTTAAGTCTCTTAAAGAAGAGAAAATAATAAAAAGAAAGAATCATGCTTGCAAAAGTACAAAAAAACGGAAAAGAAGGATAATAGGTATCCTCCTTATGGGATAGTTGCATATACAGATAGCCCTAGAACTATACTTAGTGTAGTAACAGTGGGTGCATAGGTAAAATAACCAATGATAGAAATTAAATTGATTTGATCAAAATTAAAAACAAAAGTATAAAAATAGTTATTATTATTATTATATATATTATTAAATCAAAATTCATGCTACGTCCTGTTTACGATGATAATCTAACTAATATACTAAATATATCACATTTGAGAGTGTTAATGCACTTGATGCCATATTACGTTTGCTTTACGTAAACGATAATTCGGGGAGGGCGATGACGTTGACACTAATAGATTTTTTTTTATCTTTGCAGTGGAATTAATATGATTTTTTTTACATTTACGTTGTCATAGATGTTGATTTTATTACTTTTAACTAGCATAGCATACGTAGTGGTGTATGAAATGTACTGAAAGTTTTCATATTCAATAGGACTGATCGGATAGAGTCTGGGGTTGGAGAGTGGAAATCTTAAATGGTTATAGAATCGTTCAATTTGGACTCATTTAACTTTTTTTTTTAAATAGAAACAAATATATTACTTCTCAGCATTTATTACTATAACAGCTAAACTTTATATTAAATAAATCAGTGAAACATCAATATAGTTATTACTCGCACACCACAAACATTTCTAATAATAAGTATAATTAAAGTTAATATTGTATATAATATACGTTCGTCTTAATCAACATATCATGTGGATAATAGATGCCTTGTATTGGATTACTAGTACTAGAAGTTACATGAGCTTGCTCAATCTTCAATGTCTCTACATGTGTTCGAACATGTTAACGGATTTCAGACAGATACTTGAACCCAATATGCCTAATATAAGTTATGTACAAGATATCTTAAATATTATATATACATAGATATCATTTTATATCAGAGAATATGCCTCTTATATATATTACAATCTTATTTTTCTTCACGACTGTTTCCTCGGGATCCTATTTCGGGGATAAAAGATGCTTAAAGAATAAATTTATTAAGGAATAATTGAGATGGTTTAGATAGATACATGTAGTAATTTTTCTATACTATATGAATTGTATTCAGCCCTTTTTAACGTCCTATTGCTGGGCAAGGATCTGCCTCCAATACTAAATCTATCAGGCCATAGTCTACCACGCTGGCGGGTTAGAGGACTATATAATAAGATGTACTATTTCCTACAAAATGTTTCAAAACTCTACTGTCCCCGTCTTAGTAAAGATTTAATGTGAAGCCATCTCTACTTCAGCTTATAATAAAATAATAATTATATTATATTTTACTACACTATATTAGTACATATTATGTATGTATGTATACATTATAAACAGGTATATAAATTGTTTAAGCCTAAAACCAAGTTATTTAAAATGCAAACAAAGCTGATTGATAGAGGCGGTGATAGGAAATAATTCTGACCCGCTTTTACTAAATTGAGTAACATTTAATCCATTTGGGTCTGTAATCACTGGTCTTAATCCCACCTAGGGTGGGTTATCGATTACAATTTTACAGCTTTGATGGCAGAATGCCAGTGCTAGTCCTTGAATTTAGTCGACAGAACATTTTTTTTATAACTGCAATTATTCTCCTTCGACGTTATTTGCATAAACGACGGAACTATTATGTATTTAAATTAATAATATCTATTAAAAGTACCGTACCCAAAGGGTAAAACGGGATTACTAAGACTCCGCTATCCGTCCGTCTGTCCGTCTGTTTGTCCGTCTGTCACCAGGCTCTATCTCATGAACCGTGATAGTTAAACAGTTAAAATTTTCACAGATGATGTATTTCTATTGCCGCTATAACAACAAATACTAAAAAACAGAATAAAACGAATATTTAAGGGGGCTCCCGTACAACAAACGTGATTTTTTTGTGCTTGTTTTTGCTCGATATTTATAACGGCAACAGGTAGACGCTTGAAATATTCACAGAATATTTAGTAATATATTCCCTTTAAAAATAAATAATTAAATTAAAATAAAGCAATATTTGAGGGGGGCTCCCATACAACAGACATGATTTTTTTGCCGTTTTTATAGATAATGTTATGGAACCCTTCGTGCGCGAGTCCAACTCGCACTTGGCCGGTTTTATTGTATTTTTTATATTACTAACGATTTACCCCTGCTTGGTTTTGGTACATCCCTAGAATTCCTTACAGTAATCTATGTGCCACCAGGTCATATCTGTGTGTTAAATGTCATCTAAATCCATTCATCCGTTTAAGCGTAACAAACATACAAACACACATACATTTTTAATAGTCCTATTAAGAATATATCAAATATAAAGCAGGGAAGATTTAACGGGTTCTTAAGAGATATTGAGGATTTCATACTATATGGAAACTTGACGTAGAAGTTTTTTTTCAACTATAAGTGTGAGCTTATATTGTGTATTTTTTATAAATATTATTTATTTATCCTGTAAAAACCTTTTTAATTAACAAATAATATATAAGGACCCCCCCCCCCCTCCCCCAAAAAAACCCATATACATTTACTTACATCTCCTAAAAAAAAAGATTTGAATCTTTTCTTTTGTATTTACTGGAATTAATGACTACGAATTAATCAGATAATCGTTGAAAATAAAAGAAATTATAATAAACTACATTTCTATCGACAGTAACTAATTGAACTAACATTAATCCTTTCAATGAAGTCCCGAATCGTATATTCCCTAATTTTATATAACCCTACCAATTTATCCAATAAAACAATATAGGGAGGGTTCACGAGATAACTCTTGTCCGTTAATTAACAATTTCATGAGCGAATGAAGCTGAAGATTACGCGTCCAATAGACTATTACCTGTGTTGATGGCAAATAGATCCTCATAAAATGAACCTAGATTTATGGGGTCTGATGACATACAATATACATCGGTGATATACTATTTCAAAAGCAATTGTTGCTTTGTAATTAATGCAATATTTTGTTTTTTCGATGTGTGGAAAAAATTATCTATCTCCGAAACCATTAAGTCATCTGATAAATTTTTACTCTTAAACAATAAGAATCCCTTGTATTACGTAAAAAAAAAAATTACTTATTTATAAGTATAAAAAAATTAATAAAATAAATAAATAATTTAAGGCAGTTATTAAAAAATACCTTGAAAAAAATAACGTAGACTTGATAGAGACTCAGAAAGGGTATTTTTGAGATAAAGTGTTTAAAGGGCACAAATAAAAATAGGATAAGGTAAAAGGGGGAGAGAATAAATATTACTTGTGTTAATTCATTACACTTTGACTGGTAAATTGTTGATAATAATATATATTTAAATAAGAGCTTTCATGTAATCAATTATGCTAGTATTGCTCATCATAATATCGATAATCATAATATCATATTCTACTATACAAATAATAAAATTGTAACTAAGCCGAATCTGTACATTAAATATTCTTTGAAAAATCTTATTGAAATATATTTTATTATCGATACAGAAGCCAAATCTATAGTTATTAGAATTTTTGTCTGTCTGTCTGTTACCGCATCACGGGAAAACCACTGGACAGATTTTGATGAAATTTGGTATGATGATAGCTGGTTATCCGGGTCAACATATAGGATACTTTTTACTGCAGGAAAATGTCTTATCTTGGAGCTAAACGTTAAAACGTAAATAGGGACGAACCCGAGCGAAGTGAGGGTGAGTTACTAGTATATCATATTTTTAAAAGAAATATATGAATTGTTATCTAAAGTAACAATTCAAAGTTTATTTAAACTAACAAGAGGCTTATAAAAAAACAAACGTTGCATTGGTTGAAAAATGTTATAAATATTTTTCAGCATATGAAAAATCTGTAGAAATATTTTTACATTGTGAAAAAAAGCGATAATCCCGAAAGTGCCGAACTATGAATGGAATTGAAATAGCAATCAAATTGATCCCCTCGGAATAGCCTCGTGTCTGTATACTGTAGCTCGTCTGACAACTTGCTCTTGCTTGGGAGTCGATTAAGGATTGTCGGAGAACTATCTAAGCGATCAAGCTAGCTTTCAGATGTATTACTTAATTGGTTTGCTTTGTTGTAGATGCATAATGAACTTTGAAAAAATATTCCTAATAAATTAAAATTGTGAAAATGTATTATATTTTGCAAAGTGATTTTACGTTAAAAAATACACTGAGCTAAGCTTAGGACAGTGAAATATTATACATGTCTAGATCTTATGAACATCTATACAGATAAATAAAATTGAAGTGTCTGTTTGTAATGTCAAAATAACAGCTTTATACTAAATGCATATGGAATTATATACGGTACTTATAAGAAAAACACAATTTTTTAAAATTTTTGTCTGTCTGTTTGTTCCGGCTAACAAACAGACAGACAAATTTTAACGGGAATTTCACTGGCAGATAGCTGATATTATAAGGAGTAACTTAGGCTACTTTTATTTTAGAAAAAGAATTAGGGTTTCGCTCAAAAAAATTAAAACGTACCTAGGGACGCACCCGATTTTATAAAAACTGGTAGAAAATGGTGAGTTAGAATGCAAATCCGGGATCCGTTTTTAATATTTAATTGAATGTAAATATTTACAGCGTCAATTGCTAGCGAAGTGTAACTAAAATAAGTTTTTAACGAAAGCAGTATGGACAATGCGTAATATAATCTCTCGTTCACTAACTGAAAGTTTACACAAAATTACTAGGTTCTTGGGTATTTATTTAGATCAATTTTTATCATATCGTTTCGAAAAAGGCTTTTGAGATTTTCAATAATTATTTTAAAGCTTTTTTATACGTACAGTACACATATATGTAGGTATATAATTCAATCATTGAAAAGTATTTTTCTCCATTAGTTTCACTTTTACTATCATATCACGTTATTTTAGTTTTTCTTCGTATTTCTTCTCAACTTTCGCTTAACTTCAAACTTGTAAATTGTCTAATCACTCAACACTCTGTAGCTACCTCATGAATTTAAAATAAACAATATTCATATACTTTTCTTCTTGGAAAGTCTTAGGCCTCTTTTCCAGTTAGAGCCATTTGTTATTACTCATTGTTATACTTTAGACGACACGTTTGGCTCAGTGTGTATGTGTGTACTTGTTGTGCCGGCGGTCGTGGGTTCGAGTCCCGCTGAGGGCATTCATTTGTGTGATGATCACGAATATATGTACTCCAGTCATTGGTATTTATATTTATAATATGTATGTATTTAAAGTCGCTTATCGTTGCCTGTCTGTCCCTATGTATGCTATGTATGCTACCCTATGTATGGTATCCATAACACAAGCCTCGTAGCTTACCATGGAACTAGATGGTGCAGTGTGTTAATGTCCCAATATATATATATATATATATATATATATATATATATATATATATATATATATATATATATATATATATATATTCTTGACATGGATCGATAACTATCATGACAATTATTACTAAGCAAGATTTAGTTATGCTACTTACTGTGTGAGATGATCTACAAATAAAAAAATTATTTAAACATCAATTTTTAAATTTCAATAAACTCTGGGTCTCAAACCTTCAAATTTTTCATGTCCAAATCTCATTTAGAACATGATTACCACTTGATTTCTGACAGAACCTAACTAGATAAACTTTCATAAACATATGAAGTCCGCCAACTCGCATGTGGCCAGCTTGTGGAAGCAGCAGTGGTGGATTAAGACCTGATCCCTTTGGCATTCAGAGAAAACCCGTTTCCAGTATTAAATATAATTTAATTAAGTATAATATTTAATAACCGATATTTTTAATTATCATGCAGAATAAACGAGTAGAATATAAATACATTGAAAGTTCAATGATTTGTGTTAAATGGTATCGTGGGAAAATTTATATAAGTATGATTCTGTGAAATTCAGACATTAATGAAGCAGGTATAAGTAATAAATTCTACTTTTACCTATTTGATGAATTATTCATATAAATGAGACAGGGTTTAACGTCAATAACATTAAATGTTATCGGTGCTTTATTAAATATATTTTACTGATATTAAATGTTATAGTTGAAGTTTAAAATGCTTTAAAGTAAAACTTTCTTACTGTTCTAAAAATGTACTAGCTTTTTGCTACGGTTTCTTTTGCTTATATTTTTCTATGTAGATCAGCTTTCTTACTTTTCATTTACCAGATATCGTTTATCTCTATAGCGGACTTTTAATAAACTTTACAAATTTTAAATGTTTGTGTGGTATGTTCATGATATGTCCGTACTAAATTAAAATGCTTGCTACTTCTATATTTATAACTAGCGACTCACCCTGGCTCCGCTCGGGTTCGTCCCTAGGTATGTTAGTAGGTACCTAGTAGTTGTAGTTTTAGCAGTTAGTATAGATTTCTCAGAGATGAGATATTTTCCCACAGTAAAAACTATATTATATGTCGACCCGGATAATCAGCTATCATCGTACCAATTTTCATCAAAATCTATCTAGTGGTTTTCTCGTGATGCTTTCTCAGACAGACAGACAGACAATAATTCAAAAAACTATAAATTCCGCCATTGTATCGGTAAAAATGACTATTTCAATAAGATTTTTCAAAAAATATTTAATGTACAGATTCGGCTCAATTAGAATTTTATTATATGTATAGATTTAATTTTGTTCCTGAACTTGGCGACTTTTTATATTTCATTTCATAGTGTCTACCACGAAATTGGATAATATTTCATTTTTTTATATGTGTAATGTATATGAAGTACAAAGTTACTTGAAAGTAACATTTATTAATCTTTTAGAAACAAACGTATTTATTCTAAAAAATATAATCTGTATTCTTTTACATTTTCATTTTTCATTTTTTTTAATGGCTTAGAGTTGCGTTTCATTTATCTTATAATCTGTGTAATTGTCACGATTGTTGTAACAGTCAATTAAATGTATGGTATTTTCTGTAGGAACTGATAAATGTGTTGTTTATAACGACATCAATGAAAAACTTTTATATAAAGGCGCAAGGCCAGCTTTAACGATTCTAGAAATACGATCAACCTCGAGACTGATAGTAGTACAGCAACAACCGACGAAAGATAAAAATATCTATTAGAGTTTTATCCTCGTTTTACGGATATGAAAATAATTAAAACTAGCATTGCATTTTGTATGAACGATTTAATATGAAACAATTAGAATTTTGTGTAATCAAATAGATTCCACCAGGTTGTTTAGTGTAGAGGTAATAATAATAATAATATTTCTTTATTGACATACTAGCGACTTACCCTCGCTTCGCTTCGGGTTCGTCTCTAGACAAAAAGAAATTTATCCCACGGGAACCGTACAGTTTTCTGGGATGATATATAGCATATAGCCTTCTTCAGTTAACGGGCTATCAAATGCAAAAAGAATTTTTCAAATCGGATTAGTAGTTCCTGATATTAGCGCGTTCAACCAAACAAACAAACAAACAAACTCTATCTTTATAATATTAGTATAGATTTGTCTGTTGTTGCATAAGCCTGTTGAAGTCGCTGACCCCCAAACTAGATTAAACCTGTATGTCAGGAGTCAGCGCCCTCTTCCATTTTTAATTATAAGTGCACGTCAATAATATTACAGAGCATGTTTAACAGTAATAATTTAACAATTTGATTGTTAAAGAAGAATATAAAAGGTTCAAGAACTACATGTAAACTTTAAACACAGAATGGTGAAAGGTAAATAATTTAGATATAGGTAAAATAAAAGTTACGTCTTCTGACTTAGAGACAGGTTCGTTAAATTGAATCTTTAAACACTTTTTCAAAGACAAATAAAAATTTAGACCAATGGGATATACTGTTAAGAAGTTTTAGCAAAGTTACAAACGAATTACATAAAGAGATCGATTTTTTTAATTAAGTAGTCAGCTCCGTAGTTCGTAGGTTAGGTTAGGATCGTAATTTATTTGTCAGTTATTTAGTAGGTATATCGGTTTATTTTCAAGTTTTTTGAATTCATTTTGTTATTTTGTGGGTAGGCTGTCTGTAACAACTATATAATATCTTTGAGACATCTAACACCTTAGTCTCTCCCCTGACCATGATTGCTGTAAAGCATTCGAAACGTCGGGAATCAAAAATCAAAATAAATCCGCGAAAAAATCCGAAAAGATAGTTTTATTTAAAATTATTTAAAAGGTATATCGGCATCCAACTGCACAATTTTTTTAATTTTCTTGCTATTTCTCTGTTTTTGCTCCATATCATTACATAGTATAAAACAAAGTCGCTTCCCGCTGTCTGTCTCTCCCTATGTATGCTTAGATCTTTAAAACTACGCAACAGATTTTGATGCGGTTTTTTTAATAGATAGAGTGATTCAAGAGGAAGGTTTATATATAAGTATAATACATGCATATTAAAAGCCGAGAAATTCAAAGATTTGTATTTCATACTAACCGTTAAAACGTACCTAAGGACGAACCCGAGCGAAGCAATGGTGAGTCGCTAGTAAAGTATATTTTGAGAAGCAGTGATACTCGCGACTACCAATACAATGTTAAATTACTTTAGCCGAAGTACGTGGAAATCCAAATCATATAGTCTAGAATAGGCAAAAAGAAGGTTAGCGTACCAAAATAACCTTAAACTAGAGTTTAATACCTACATAATTAATACTATATGTCAACCCTATTTTAGTTAGCGCGCGACCAAACTAAATACATTATTTCACTTATTTTAACCCAGTTTTTCATGTAAATTGTGTTTTTCAATAAAAAATTACAAAAACCGTTAAAACTAACCGCTTATGAGGTTTGGGATATAAATTATAACATAAATTTTTATGGCACCAATTTTTGATTCAATTGTAGATAAAAATATTTTATGTTAGATGTATCGAGATATGAATGTTTTGTAGCTTACTGTCGTCTTTTTATTACTTTTTGTACTTAACTTTGATATTTAGTACTTGTTTTTATTGGGGCTTCGCTTGGATGGTAACGCAATTTATGCTTTCCTCATCCAAACATATTTTGAAAGTTTAGTTTGAAAAGGTGAGAAGACAGAGTTAGTTTTACATTTAGGTGTAATATTAGTAGGTATTGTATTTTTGTTAAGATTTAAGGTTTTTGTTAAGGTTTTTTTAGTAAGGTTAATTTTCCGTCCTTCTTATTCCTTAAGGTCAAGGAGATCATACTTAGATGGAATCGGAATAGGGAAAAACTAAGATGTTATGTGAGCACCGTATCCTTTGGATTTTCTATTCGACAATTATTATAGTAAATTGGAGAATGCTCGGTCGTTGCTATTGAAATATTATTGATAGAAAAACTTAACAACTGTTTTGGAGCGATACGAGACTCGAACCGAGGATACAGGATCTTGATTTGAAGCTTTTTTTTAACTTACATGGGGATAAAGAATATAGATAGTTAAAAAGCAATTCTAACACATTTATTTATATTTTATTATTTGATATTTTACATTTGCCTGCGGCTTCGCACACACAGTGTTATTTATGTAAAGTGTTTTAAGTTTTAATGGTCGTAGTGTGATGTTCAATAGCATAAATAGCCTATTCACCTATACTACTATTATAAAGAGGAAAAATTTTTTTGATTGTTTGTTTGTACCGACTAAGCTTCAAAACTACTAAACTGATTTAGATGAAATTTGTTAAAAGATAGTTTTAGACCCTGGGAGGGACATAGTATAGTTTTTATCCCGGAAATCACCTCTTAAGGGGGTGAAAATGGGGATAAAAGTTTGTATGGGAAAGCAACAATAAATCAATACTAATGTTATTGTGAAAGTAACTCTTTCTGTTATTTGTTACTTCTTCAACCTTAAACTGCAGAACAGATATCGGTAAAAATTGTCATGGACATAGATTGAATCTTGGGATCGAACATAGTCTACCCTTGAACTCCGCTCCGGTTATGAAGCGAGCGAAGCTGCGAGCAAAAACTAGTTATTTTAAAGCACAAAAAGAAGTTTTTATCAAATGAAAAACAAACTTCGGTTTTATGTTATACTTATCCTCGTTTCGCTCGAGTGCATCTCTAGGTGTATTTTTCCCATATATTATATTACTATATTTCAAACCATTTTTTCCGACTTCAATTAAAGTTAATTGATTTCTCATAGTAAATACATTTTTATCGGAATAAAAAATAGCATCTAGCACTAGGGGTAGCGTACATTGTACATACCTCTTCCTATTAGTGAATTTTCAGAATCGGATCAGTAGTTTCAGACTTGTACCTCATGTATTGGATGTATCCAAGCTTTTAACTTACAAGTATTCTTTCAATATAAATGTATATCTTAATTAGTAGAGCTAACGAAATCAAATCTAAAATCAATAGAAATGTTAAAGCTATTTTTATCCATAAAGAAAAAAAGTTGAATTAAAAATAGCTATTCCCAACCTGTTCAAGAATATCGTGATTAGTGGAATACATAATTAGCTATTTTTACTACATGCGTCGGTTATTACCTTTGGTTGTTTATAGTAAATAGCGACTCAACCTCACTCCGCTTAGGTTCGTCCCTAGTTACGTTTTAACGTTTAATATAGATTAATTTACTGTTTTTAACCGACTTCCAAAAAGGAGGAGGTTCTCAATTCGTCGGAATCTTTTTTCTTCCTTTTTTTTATGTATGTTCACGGATTACTCTGGAATTGGAAGACGGCTGAACCGATTTGGAAAATTCTTTTTTGGTTTCAAAGAGTATTCTTCCCCGGTGGTCCCATATAAATTTTATCGAAATCGGTCAAGCGGTTTTTAAATAAATGGCTAAATCAAATATGTTTTTTATGAATAAAAATCTCTCTTCTTACAAATTACAAATTACCTGCTTATTACGTCTACACTAAAAATGGAAAAATAAAACGGTGCCAGCCAATACAAATCAAAGCACACCGACTTCGAAAATATCTGATTAAGTATCCATTCTAAATGAAAACCCCTGTTTAGTTATTTTTTCCTTTTCAGTGCCTGGAAGTCGGTTTTTATTTTTTTTTTAAAAGTTTTATTATATGTATAGCTTATTTCAATAGATATAAGGCGGAGAAAAAGACAGACAGCCATTATGTTGTGAATAGACATACAAATGAACAGTTAGAAATTTCGACAACTATTGTTTTGGGGGTCTATATTCTGTTCACAATACATAGCAGTCATAGTTTTAAAAAGATATTTCATGTACAGATTTCGCTTTGTTACTATTATTATAAGTATGGATTAGCGACTCACCCTCGCTTCATTCGGGTTCGCCTCTAGGAAAACAAAAACAAATCTATCCTACGACTTGACAGTCATTTTGACGAACAGACGATTTGACAATCAAATAAAATCTTTGAACAGAGAGCAAACGAGGTTTTTTATTGTGAGTGGAAAGCAATATGAAGTGTTATTTTTATAAAATTACTAGCAGCTCACACCGTCAGATTAAGGTATGGTGGGTTAATTACATCCTGAAAAGTGTGCAATTCAATAATCTGCCGATTTCCACAAGCCGAAGAGGTAAAAATCGTACATAAACTTTAAAGTCGAAAGGCAAAAAATTTTCCAATTTTTTAATGGCCGTATGTCACAACTATTTTACTAGAAGATTGTAGGAAGCACATGACTGAATTGTCATGTATTGATGTCTAATAGAAACCGTTAGACTAACAAAGCTAGAAAAGCTAAGCTAGCAGCAGTCAAATTACGAAACATAAAAAAATAGGGGTGCCACCTATAAGTATTATAAAGTTTTACATAGGAATACTAGGATACAGTTTTTATAATCGACTAGCGATTCACCCTCGCTTCGCTCGGATTCGTCCCTAGTTTGATTCCCCAAACAAACTTTCGTCCCCATTTTCACCCCCTTAAGGGATGATTTCCGAAATAAAAAATTTTCTATGTCCTTTCCAAGGTCTCAAACTATCTCCATACCAAATTTCATCTAAATCGGTCCATTAGTTTTAGAGTATTCGTTACAAACATACAAAAATGTAAATCTTTACTCTTTATATATTAGTGTAGATGAAGATGTACTCGTAGATGAAATAAGTATTGTAGATAGATAAGTATTTTATTTTTCTTTGTAAAAAATCACATGTTAAACCATAACATTTTAATATTTCATCAATTCAACCCTCGGTGTGCAACGTAGAATCGTACTTACCATATTTTTATTTTTTAAATTGGTGTATTTCGACGTAGACAGAGAGAACAAAGTAACCCTTCAATCAGTTCTTCACCAATGGTTACACGTTGCATACGTTGTCGGTTTTAAAATAAATACAAAAGCTCGAAAATCGGTATCCTGTGACGTATTCAATGAGGCGCAATTTGTTAAATCTTTTCATCTTGGTATTGTAAAATGTTCAATTCATAGTATTTTATTTCACTTGAAATTCCATGTCTATAGACTTTATATGAAATGTAGAGAGCGAGTAGCATTTAACATTGTGTTTGTTTTTGTCGAGTGTGTTGGCATATAATATAATAAGCTCTATTTCTATTGACACACTTAATTAAAAACACAAGAAATAAATTAAAAGTTTATAAAATCCCCCACCATCTTGGACCGACTTTCATCAAACATAGCTAAGAACACTCCCGACTAATTCACCTTTCAAACAAAAATCAAAATCGGTTCATCCGTTCGGGAGCTACGATGCCACAGACACACACAGACACATCAAACTTATGCGTCGGGGATTAAAAAAAATAATTAAGTGTGCGGTGCTTGCGGTTTCTAGTTTTTTTGTTAAATTAAAATAAAACTATTGACGAATGACTATTCGTCAAAGAAAAGTCACCGATATCGTGCCCTGAATTAGCATGCTGAAGTGAATATGAGCAAGTCAAGACGCACCGAGAGTCAATGGAGGCGATGTTCTCGAGTGGAGACTGCGAGTTAACGACAACCATTAAAAAATATTTTATGATAGTTTTTAAGTTTTTGTTATGTATAACTAGATGGTGCTAAGATCGAGTTGAATCACGCTATGGTTTGTTTATCGCCCAAACTATATAGGAAAGATGAACCCTGACTTATATTGCCTTTTATTTTACTCAAATATATGTACTTCCAAATTAATTCAGCAGTGCAAAGCTGTAGTTTTATTTATCTCATCTCACAAAGTGCGTAGTAAATTCAGTGCAAGGCTACCAGCTCAGTTAACACTGCGTTTAGGCAAGGGTAGTGTTAGTTGCTCTGCAGCACGATGGACTGAAGACTTTTAAAAAAGGTGTCAAGAAGCGAATGAATTCTGGTTACTCAGAGCCTAGATGGACGGCTATGGATAGGCCTTTGACAAGCTATAGACTAAATAGTTGTAGGCTAAAAAAGTATAGCTATTAAATATAAATATAGCCATGAGTCGGCTCAATGCCATCAAATATTTATAATACCTACTCTGTTTGTGTCAGTATACACTTCGTTTCAATTTATTATATGTAATATTTTTTATACTCTCTAGATTTTAATATTCTTTTGATATATAAATTACTTAATTACGCTTAAAACTAGAAATGTCTGAAGTATACAAAATAATAAGTTCTTAGAAATAATTCATATTATATTTTGCTATAAAGATATTAGGATATAAATATAATAGAGACTAAAATGTTGATATTACGCGTGCTTTCTTTATTAAACTTAAGAGGAGAAAACGTATTGTTTATACAAACAATTCTTCTGCTCGTCAGTGCTTCAGATGTCTATTTTTTAGAAATACCGAGAAAATTAATATTGATCTGTGATCGGGATATATATTAGCCTGCCCATAAAAAACTTATACAAAAATCACAGGCAATTTGACACACAATTTGCCTCTACAATACTAATATGAATTGTGAGTACTAACAATTATTACTGTATAGGAAGTGCTATTTAAATTTTAGGAAATATGGTTATTTTATATTACTCATATTTGTATTGTAAAGTACAAACTAATTATACATAATTGCAACGACAATATTTTTAAGTCGTAAAAAGTCACTTTTCTTTTTAATTTTGTATAAAGAAATGTGCTGTGAAATTTTAAGTTTATTCACTCGACTGTAAATTTTTAGAGTTATGAGTCTCAATATACAATTTTGAAGCAGAGACATTTTGTGAAGAGTCGGCTTTGTCGTAATTGATTTTTTTCATAAAATCTGTGTTTTGTAACACTTTTTTTGTTTGATTGTCTGTTTGTTACTCAATATGAGTAACAAACAGACAATCAAACAAAAAATAACAGACAGGTTTTACTAAAAATGATCTTGCTTCTGATATTAGCTTTTAGTACTGATAGAATGTTTCTCCTTTAAAGATCACTTGCCTTTCTATCAGTACTATGACAATGCGTTTTGGGAAACGGTTTCCAATAGCGTTCCAAGTGGAAGTATTGTTCTACTCTTTGTCACTTATAAATAAAATGTCATATTTGCTTAATTTAATTTTATTTAACCAAGTAAGCACTAATGTTTTTTTTTATTAAATACATAATATATTCACTTCTTATATCTTCTCCTTCAATCCTCTACCTCCAATCAAACCTGCAATTTAGTCGGAAGGGACAGTTAGACACACACCGTGATGATTGTAGTATTATTAATCTACTATTTTGCGGACACTCCCCTGTCTGCTACAGCCAGTATCGGAATACTTGGCGTCGACATTTCGAGCATCGTCCAGTTCCGTGGTCAATTGGAAGGTAAGGCCAAATTGGCCTCAAAGAAACTTGGTGTGCTCAGTAAGGCGAGACAGTACTTCACGTCGCGTCAGCGTCTTAATCTTTATAAGGCGCAAATTCGGCCGCACATGGAGTACTGTTCTCATCTCTGGGCGGGGGCTCCCCAGTACCAGCTACTCCTATTTGACCGCATTCAACGTAGGGCGGCTCGAGTTATCGACGATCAAGCTCTCTCCGATCGGCTTGATTCTTTAGCCCTGCGTAGAGATGTTGGATCACTCTGCATCTTCTACCGCATTTAACATGGGGAATGTACCGAGGAATTGTTCGGACTAATCCCGGCCGCTGAATTTCACCATCGGACATCGCGCCAAAATAGTGAATTCCATCCACACCACCTCAATGTCCAGCGTTCCACAACAGTGCGTTTTTAAGACATTTTCTGCCCCGCGCAACCACTCTGTGGAATCAGCTGTCGCCGGCGGTCTTTCCGAACCGTTACGACCTGGCGACCTTCAAGAAGAGAGTGTATTCATTCCTGAAAGGCCGGCAACGCATTTGCAAGCCTTGCGGTGTTGCAGATGTCCATGGGTGGCGGTAATCACTTTTCATCAGGTGAGCCTCCTGCTCGTTTGCCCCCTTGGTCCTATAAAAAAAAATAACGTACTATTTACATTAGATAATTTACTAAATAAATACAGTAATCATAATGTTTATGACTTTATAAGCTTATAACTCTGTAACAATTGTCTTGTACAAAAAATAAATGAATAAAGATATTCATATCTATTTATTTTTTAATTTGTCTATAGACTTCTCTAGCGATATAAATACATGAGATATTTGCTTGCGAAATTACGGGAATGTAGCTCTAATGGTGTTCGAGTAAAATGGTTGTGACATATGGACAAATGGACAGATAGACGGTTTCCATATGGCTACAGAACCCTAAAAATGAAATTGGCATGTGAGCGTACCAAGTGCGAGCTACTAGTGTATAATTATATATTAATTTTATTTATTATTGTTACGATGCCAGCATTTTTTATGTTTTATCAACATTTCTTATTTTAGCTGCCGCCTGCAAATTATTCCAAAATTAAACTGTTCTCAGACGCAGTCAATGATCGATTAAGCTTTCAGATTTAAACAGACAAGTAGATTATACATTCGTACAAATTCCACTAATATTAGCTTATGTCTTGAATAAACACAAAGGATCTGTGTTCTACTAGCTAGCATGTATGGCCGCAGATCCGGAGATCCTAGGTTTGAGTCCCGTGACAGGCCAAGTTCAGTTATTGTTACGATTTTGATTTTGATGATTGATGAGTTGAGCTCGGAGTTAGGAAGTTGGCGGTGTTTCACCCCCGTGCCTCGTAGAGCACGTAAAGTCGACGATAAGAAATTATTTATGTATCACTCTAATGCTCAAGCAATGTTACTGTAAAGTTTCATCAAAATTCGTTAAGTAGTTACTAGCGACTCACCCTCGCTTTGCTCGGGTTCGTCCCTAGGTACGTTTTAAATTTTTTGAGCAAAATCCTAATTCTTTTTCTAAAATAAAAGTAGCCTAAGTTACTCCTTATAATATTAGCTATCTGCCTATGTTAAAGTTCCGTTAAAATTGGTCCAGCCGTTTCGGAGATTAGCCGGAACAAACAAACAGACAGACAGACAAAAATGTTAAAAATTGTGTTTTTCTTATAAGTACCGACCGTATATAATTCCATATGCATTTAGTATAAAGTTGTTATTTTGACATTACAAACAGACACTTCAACTTTATTTATCTGTATAGAAGATTACATGAAATAGTAAAAAAACATACATCAATTCGTACACCCTAAAAAGTTTTCGTGCTTATAATTAATGTCTTCTTCTTGATTAATATTTTTAACTATGTTTAATAGCTATAGAAGAGCTTTAGTGTTATTTATTAAAAAAAGCTTGGAGACAGACTTTTTTATATAGATAGGTAAATTCTATTCATATATGTTTTCTTCAAATGTTTAAAAATGGTGGAATTTCGGCTACTTTGCAAACACTAGTCTATACAGATAAATAAAATTGGAGTGTCTGTTTGTAATATTAGAATATTCGCTTTTTACTAAATGCATAGGGATGTATACACGGTACACATACCAAAACAACATTTTTTACAATTTTTGTCTGTCTGTCTGTCTGTTTGTTCCGGCTAATCTCCGAAACGGCTGAACCGATTTTGTTAGGATTTTCACTGGCAGATAGCTGATGTTATAAGGAGTAACTTAGCTTACTTTTATTTTTGAAAAAGAATAAAAAAAATGTGCACTAAACCCGCGTACGGCGTACGCATTTGAGCGGAGCGAGGGTAAATCTCTATATAATTTAAATGAATATTTTAGGAGTAGCAAGTTATAATTTATTTATATACATAGCTAACCGTAAAAACGTACCTAGGGACGAAACGCGAGCGAAGCAAGCGTGAGTCGCTAGTATATAATAAATAGTTCTTCAATTTTTCCGTTACGCGAAACTAGATCTGTTTAGTTTTTCAAGTTTTATTATTTGAAAGGATTTAGAAACTTGTGCTGCGGCACTCCGATTCACAATTGTCTTTTTTGCATGTCAGGATGCAGCTTGAATTGTAAATCTTTTCTAGTAGAATATACCCCTAAGCAATTATTTCATGTAAAAGTAGAACTCACAATATCGACTTCAGCAAAAAGTTTTTTATAACATTTTTTAAAATATTTGAATACGTAGATAACTGTAAACTAAATGTACTATCTGTTATTTAAATTTCCTGAAAGTTTCGTCGAAAAATAGAAGTTTATTTTTGAATTCTTTTGATATTTTTTAAAGCGTGTCAACAAATGGAAAGACGGAAGTAAAACTAATTATCACGGCAAAAAACTATACCTTACGTAATATGATGGAAAGACTTTTCTGAGTAGAAAAGCATAAGAAAGCATTTAGGGCCGTAAAATATATCTATATACATTGTCTCAAAGTTCAAAATACACAGTCTAAACAGTCAATTGGACGGAGTGTGATTGGATTTGTATTATCTATACTAATATAATAAAGCTGAAGAGTTTGTTTGTTTGTTTGTTTGTTTGAACGCGCTAATCTCAAGAACTACTGGATGGAATTAAAAAATTCTTTTTGTGTTGGATAGTCCATTTATAGAGGAAGGCTTTAGGATATATATCATCCCGGAAAAATGTACGGTTCCCGTGGGATAGAGTTGTTTCTGTCTAGAGACGAACCCGAAGCGAAGCGAGGGTGAGTCGCTAGTTATTCGATAAAAGAATTAGTACTTCAAATCTGTGTGTGTAGACACTCTCCAAGACTATCTCAATTTAGCAATTTTCTATTTTATGGCGAGTCAGATAGATAATAATTAACAGTTGGTTGTTTATTTTTTTCCGCTCAAAGTCACTTCTAAATTGGATATAATACTCAACTTATAATTTAAATGAAAACAGTTTCAATATTAAATCGTGAAAACATTGCATAAATATAAAAGAATCTTGTAATATTAAGTACTTTTCAAGATTTACGTTTTTTATTGTTATAAAAATTATAAATATGATCTAAATATAAATAGGTAAAAAAAAAAAAACAGTTCAGTACCTTTTTCTCTTTTGTTTGCCAACCGATTTCCTTATTTAGTATCTGGTGTTGTGTGACGTGACGAGCTTTAGTGCTATCAATATAAACATTTGGAAATAGTATATTTTTAAATCTTTGAATATAGATAAGTAAATTCTATTCATGTATGTTTATGAGTGAAGCGGGTTCAAATCCCGGGTATCGCACCTCTGATATTTTCACGTGCGAATCATTTCTAACATGATTACCACTTGCCTTACGGTGGAGGAAAACATCGTGAGGAAACCTGCATGTCTGAGAGAACCTAGCAAGTTTTCGAAAGACATGTGAAGTCCGCCAACCCGCACTTGGCCAGCGTGGTGGACTATGACCTGATCTCCCTCGTATTGAAGGGAAGCCCGTGGGACGTTGAAAAAAAGAGCTGAATACATACATACATACATGTTTTCCTTAAACCTATAAATACATCGAATTTCAACCACTACAAAAATAGGCAGTTTTAAAAATAGTCATTTTACATTAATACTTATATTCTTATTAAAAAAGTTATTTTTGTGCGGGGATAATCACTGGAATGAATAAATAATCGATGCCCTTCGTAGGGTGTGCACTGTGAGAAGAATTCGGGAAGCTGGAATTTACTGAAATTGACACTGAGTTTGGTTATACTTTTATAGTTCTACCACAGATTAACTAATAGTTCCTGTTCTACTAGCGACTCACCCTCGCTTCGCTCGGATTCGTCCCTAGGTACATTTTAATTTTTTTGAGCTGAACCCTAACTCTTTTACTGAAATAAAAGTAACCTAAGTCACTCCTTATAACATCAACTACCTGCCAGTGAAAGTCCCGTCAAAATCAGCCCAGCCGTTTCGGAGATTAGCCGGAACAAATAGTTTTTCTTATAAATACCGTATATAATTCCATATACATTTAGTAAAAAACTGTTATTTTGACATTACAAACAGACACTTCAATTTTATTTATTTGTATAGATATCCTTTAATCTATTCTTAATCTTAGGAAGTGTTATTTATATATATTACGTGGTTTATATATATTACGTGGTGGTATGGTTATATATTACGTGGGAATAGAAATGCGACTAAAAATTAATTTATTATGTAATATTTTTTTAAAGGCATTATTTAGTGAAATAATGTTAGTGTATGTTATGTTTATATTAGTGAATACTCGTTTAATTAATCGGAAATTATAATAATTATGGAAGTTTATACGAGTGTTTATGTTTGTTATTTCTTTTCGCTTAAGCGGCTAGGACGGATTTGAGAACAAAGATAAGCGGGTTATGATCAGGCTAACATTAAGGTACTTCTAGGTTACCTAGGGACTCACTCGAGCGAACCGAGGGTAAGTCCCTACTACAATATATTTACCAACATTAACCGGAATACAAAAGATGCTAATATTTTCCTTCCATAAAAATCATATCAGAATATAAAAATAATTTACTGTTAGTAAATGGTGTATTAAATGAGAGCGTCGTTGGTTCTAGGAAATCAGCTTACTAAGCATTCATCAACACCGTATTATCTTTAGTAGGATTTAATAACTTCTTTGCTTGTTATATTTTATGTTATACAAAGTAATAGGGAATAATTTTCCAGTAATAAATTTTTATAACAAATTAGTGAAACATAACACTTTCTTAGTGTTACGCGAATATTTGACATTTTAAATAAAACTATCTTTTCGGATTATTGCGCGGATTTATTTTGATTTTTGGTTCCCGACGTTTCGAATGCTTTACAGCAATCGTGGTCACGGGAGAGACTGAGGGTTATTTTCGGGAATAAAACACTATGGGGACAATTATAGTGCTGCCCTCTACGTTTCGGGCACGATCCCCCTTGCACTAAAATCTTAAATCAGCCTAAAACGTATGTTATGTCAAATTGTACTGTTTGACATTTGTTTATGATATTTAAATCCTAAGAATTTTGGTGTAACAAGCCATTAACGTGTGTTATAAACTGCGAAGTAAACAACCAAGTTCACATAACTCCAACTATAAGATGCACTAAAAGTGCAGAATTGGATATTTTAGGAAATAGCCGGAACTGACTAAGTAAACAGTGCTGTTTTAAAACTTTACTAGGAACTGGAAAGTTTGATTTTATTTAGATGTTTTCTTCAAACTTTAGTTTCCTAGTGTTTATAAGTTGATATTTTTCTAGCAAAATATTTTGTGACCATTTTTCGCTTTGCTTTCCATGTGTCTGAAGGAGATGATCATAGTCAGAAAAATCGGTTTCAAAATACCCTAGATATATGTTATGTATTTCAAACCACTTTGACTGCCTCGGTGGTGTAGTGGCTAGCATGTACGGCTGCACATCCTGAGGTCCTGGGTTCGAGTCCCGGGTCGGGCCAAGTTTAGTTATTGAGTCTTTCTGTATAGTAAGCCTCAGTAACAGCCCGGAGTTGGGAAGTTGGCGGTGTTTCACCCCCGTGCCTCGGAGAGCACGTAAAGCCGTCGGTCCTGCGCCTTAACTCTCACCGGTCGTGTCGAATAGTCGTCCCACCGGAGTATGAGAGTGACAGGAATAGAGAGTGCTCTTGTGTCTGCGCGTACACTTGTGCACTATAATATCTCCTGCGCAGTTGGCTAGTCTCAATGAGATTGGCCGCCGTGGCCGGAATCGGTCAGGAGAACATTATTATTATTATTTCAAACCAGGCTCTTTTTTTTTAAAGTGACAACATAGATTAGACCATTAACGTAAAATCTTCTAAAGTACCATAGACAAATTAATCTAAGCATGTTCTAGACAACAATATAACCTTTATAAAACGTAATTATTAAAATCGATGGCGAAGATATCGCGAAATGTACCCAAAAAAAATGCAGACGAATTCAGTATTTCTACTTTGAAAAAGTCGGTTAAAATTATTATACAAATTATACAAAATTAATACTATATAACCTTTACAAGAGATTTTGTGGGAATAATAATTAAATATTGCATTCTGGTCGTCATTTTATCATCATCTTTAAGCATCATTTTATTGGCTTTGTTGATTTTACCTATATTGTATAGCTTTTATTATATAATAATTAATTACGGGACTTAAACGCGTGAATTATGATATAATGTAATTATTATATAATTATAATTATTTAAAACGTTATATAGCTTTTATAATTATTTTGTAAATATAATATTTACAACAACAAATCTTGTCTGTTAAACCATGACTCGCGCGAGGCAACGAATTTCTTTGATTACTTCCAAGAAGATTATCCTATCAACATGAAAAATGATAAAATTTACAGAAGCGAAAGAAATATAAGATCAAATGTCAAGAAAAAATAAAAAAGTTTCTGAACTTCTTTGACCGTATTGAGGCATATCCTCAAAGTGTGAATGTTTGAATAAACATATTATATACATAGCTATAGGTCCGTTTAAAATGAATAGGCTAGCTATAGGTTATCTTAAGACACTTGTAAATATCATGTAATAATATGCAAAAAGTTTAACAAAATGTAAAAAGCAAAATTACTTGTAAAAGTCTATTTGAGTTAAGTAAGTATACATTGATTTAATTTTGAAAAAGAATTTGGGTTTTTCTTTGGAGGTAAGATTATTTTTATTATGACTTTTTTTAATGTTGGGAAAGGCATTCACCCACCCACTAAAACCAATGGCACCTCACTCATCTTAATAGGGCGTCACAGGATCGCTTATGCACTCAACCACGACGCCCCGACGGTTGGCCTGCTAAGGCAGACCATTGTCTCCAAAGGCTTGCTCTTACAGTACACTCTCCTATCAGAGAAGTACTAAGTTGCTCCTGCAACCCGTAGAGTTCACCACCCACTGAGGTGAGCTTTCTCCCAGTGGTACCTTGGCTTCACGTCCGGCTGGATTACCGGATCTAACGAGCCTCCCTCCCCCCCCCCTCCCCCTCTCCCCTCCTCCATCACGACAAGGTGAATACATACACAACGGGGAGGAGATATGACTTAGAGCTAGTAATATCCAAAAGTTGTCACTATCCGTATATAATGCAAAAAATATAAAAGGCACTTGGGATCGTACTAAAGCGAAACAGGGACGTGTCGCACGTGTAATATAGTTTTACAAATGTTTCGAAAATACAAATACGATTAACAAACTACGCGTATGCAAGTACATTTATCCGTTAACATGCCCCCAATGTTAATTATACTAACGTAACCGCATAATATTTATAAAGCTCTTGTTGGCAGTCACATGTATTTCAATTATAAATCACAAGAATGTGCCGCAAAAACTCGCAATTTGATTATATAATTTCATGAAAAAAATGTGTAAAGTACCGTTGTTTTTCTTCAGGATTTCTTCAATTCTCTTAGGAACAAAAGTTGAAATTGTTTCGACGTTAAAATAATTTACGTTTGTACTAAATTGTTACGCTAATCTGTTGCCAAATTAACTACTAGAATATTATATAATGAGAGATTTATTTTTTTGAAAATTGTAATGTTTATACATAAGTATATATTTTGGATATTTGAGTATTAAAATTATTTAAATTTGTGTGTTGTCTTCGGCCCTTTTTAACGTTCCACTGCTGGGCACGGGCCTCCCTTCATTACGAGGTGGATCAGGCCATAGTCCACCACACTGGCCAAGTGCAGGTTGGCGAACTTCACAAGTCTTTCGAAAACTAGGTTCTCTCAGACATGCAGGTTTTCTCACGATGTTTCCCTTCACCGTAAGGCAAGTGGTAATCATGTTAGAAATGATTCGCACATGAAAATATCAGAGGTGCGAGATCCGGGATTTGAACCCGCTTCACTCGGTTTTCCAAGCGAGCGCGTTACCACTAGGCTTCCACTACTTTTAATGGTAATTTTAATGGTTAAAGTATGAAAATATCAATGATCCGATGAGAATGATAATGAATGATCATGACTGCTGTAAAGCATTCGAAACGTCAGGAACCAAAAATCAAAATATTAAATAAATCCGCGAATAAATCTGAAAAGATAGTTTTACTAATGAAATTCTTAAAATCAATCCCTAATTCAAATAATAACTAAAATAATATGATACCGCTATTAGATAAGATAGAATTGTACAGTACACATAAGTGTACTTTTAAATCTACAGACGTATGATCTTTCTTGAAAATTTCAGTGTAAATAAATTCGGTACCATTTTTACTGACGCCGTTCCCGCTAAAGGCCGCATGCAATAGTCGTTTTGCCGAGTTTGACTGTGATTGATTACCTATGAGTATAAAAGAACACATCATAGGCGTTAGATTGTTAAGCGCACATCCATTTTTGTGTCGCTTTTTTAAATTTTAAGTAGGTTAAGTTAATTTTTACCTTTATATCTACAAACAGACGGTGTCTTTTTTAATAGACTTTTACTGACATCCATTTAGGTAGAGATCTTCTGTAATAATTATGATTTTTGAGATTTAAAATAACCACGATGTCAAAATAAAAGTATTCAAAAAATAATTTTATTTAAAATGTCAAATATTCATGTAAATCTAAGAAAGTATTAAATACCATAAATCCAATAATACTTTGGTCGTTGTTACCATTTATCTTGCTGACATATCCTACGAGGTCGGTTGCGGGTTCAAATCGCGTGAATGTTTATAAATTGTTTTTATAGACGTTTGTTTTGGCACATCATAAGTCAAAGTAATGGATACCTAAAACATTTAGGCAGAAAGAGGAAATAGAGACTAAAAAAATAATAGTTAAAAAATTAGTTTCTGTACACTACAAAGTGAAATTTATAAACTTCTAATTTCACATCGAGAAGGAGAATAGTTACATCAAAAACTACGTATAGGCTTACAGTATCGAGTTCAAGAAATTAATTATTTCGTTAATTTAAATAACTAACATTGATATAATCGGTATATAGACGATAAACTGATTGTGCAATATTTTACAAATGCTGCCAAAATATTTCGAAAAGTGCTAATTATATAGACTGTATTCTAAGTCGTAACTTTCTATATCATTTCGTATAGAATTTCTTGACTTGAATAATGGGAAATGGTAAAATGAACGTATAAAACTGCAACAAATAAATATGTTGGGACACTATCACACACTACCATCTAGTTCCATGGTAAGCTAGGAGGCCTGTGTTATGGATACCAGATAGTTGATACACTATACATATATAACGTTAAATACATACATATTATATATATAAACACCCATGACTGGAGTACAAACATTCGTGCTCATCACACAAATGAATGCCCCCAGCGGGACTCGAACCCGCGACCGCTGGCACAGCAAGTATGGTGACAGTAGGGTAACACTGCAAACTGAGCCAAACGTGTCGTCAAGTCAACAATTACTATATTACTCTTAAAATACTAAGTTTTTCCTTGCCAAGAAAAATCTGTGAACAATTCAGCATTGGTAACAGTCAAAATACGCGGTTCTGTTTATTTAATATTTGAATCGAATTTATTGAAAATCGCTATTTCGTTTCATGTTCCACAAAAGTAGGTCTAGATTGACTTTGATGAATGTGGCGCTCGGAGGTGGCTGTAGTCAAAAAATAATATAAAAGTTGGAAACTGCACGAAAATCCTTTTAGCGGATCCAGACATTGACAAAACGGACCTCTTTTTAAGCCGGCATCAAAACAAAGCTTTCGAAGATAGAAAATCATATGTTTGTTATTCTAATGTTCCTTTGTGTTATGTGGCTCATACATATATTGGAGTTAGAGCATTCATCTTGTTTCTTAACTGTGAATCATGTAATTAATTGAATAACGATAAAATATCGACAAAGTGGATAAATAAATCGACAAAATGGATAAGTAAATAGCGTGGTGCATCAATACACAGTCTATATTACAGTCATAGTGTAAATTAATTATTTTTAGTAAATGTATAGGTATTTGTTATAGTTCTAGTATTTCTATAAGCTATCACAGAATAAATAAATGTAAGAACAACGGCAGATTTCTTTTTTAGCTATTGCAAATTTTTACTAATTGTAAGATATGAATAAATCGCGTTATATAACACCATACGTGCTCTAGATTAAGAACATTTATTTTATTTTTATTTATTATAGGGAAACAAACAGTATTATAGAACATACAATTTACAATAAAAAATACACACATTTACCAGTTAATTTCCACAAATAAGAAACACATAATTAGAAGAAAGAGTAAAAAGCATTAGGCTAAATTAAGCAAAAAGTCGACACATAGGTACGTAAACACATATAAAATAACATTACATACACATATTAAGAAGGTTTTTCAAAATCTTCATTTTGTAGCGTAAGACATAAATAAAAAAAAAACAAAATGACAAAGTTTTTAGCAAATTCATAAAGTTATGGTTTGTTCAAAAGATGCTCGCTATATATTTTATCGCATTGAATATTAATGTTTGGGAGATAAAAAAGTTACAAAGTTTAATAAGTTCGTAAATAGAGAGGCTTCTCTTGAATCGATATCCACAACGCTTCGAATAATGACTCAAGGAGAACGGTGAAGGCGACAAGATGCAAAATGTGAATCTATCCGTAATTTTTCATTAAAAAAGGATTTTTAAATTAAACAAATTATTGTTTGTTTCATATATCTAAATGAAAATGAATTTTCGTATGTTTGTCCTCTATGCGTTCCTAAACCATCGATCCGATTGTGATGAAACTCTGGTGGGTACTCTGTATATGCTTGCGAAGGTTCTTGGCGCAAAAAAGAATTTTTCTTTGGACGTTTGCTTTTAATGCATTCCCAAACAATTCAAGCTTAGGGACGCATCCGAGTGAAATGAGGGCACATCGCTAGTAAAACTAATATTTTTAAAGATTTTTAATTTGTATATATATAATAATAAAGTTTTCGCTATAATTTAGTAAAACACTTTTATTCAGGCGATTTAGTTGATGTACTAAAAATAATATAGCCTTTAGCCTAAAAGTAACTTTTATAAAAGTAACTCTATGATAAAAATCACGCCACTGTATAGCTCTAGTGCCGCATGAAAGGCAGACAAAACTCCATACACTTACGCGAGTATAATATTGACTATCATGGATGTATTAAAATAATATATATTCTAATAGTTTATTCTGTACTTTTAATATTTTAGTTATTATTTTTTGCACATAACAAATAGCTAATATCTATGTATTATGCTAATACTATGTATATAGAGGCTGTCTGAAAAAATAAAAGGCATGCAAAAATCTTATTATTGCTAAAAGGAATCTACAAGACAACTTTGGTGAGAGAAATTAACAAAACTGAAATGGGTCGACATCATAATATAGAAAAATAGAAAAATACACGTATATTAAATAACAAACATACTGGTTTTGATAAATTATTCATAAAATGATTTTTTACTAAATCGAAACGCATTTCCGCTTACGCTTCTCGTAAAGGTACCGTCCTACGAGTATCTACGTGCTACGCTACGAACTTGCCAACATTAAGGTATACTGTTACCAATTTGAACAACTTGTACTACGGTGTAAACTTAATATGATCTTCCCGTACTGTTTGTATTTAATTACTGAAAGTTGTTTCGTACAACTTGTAACACTATTCGATCACACGATATAAAGTTTTATAAATGAAGTTAATAATAATCTTTTGTCGATATATGGGAAGTAAATAATTTTAGGGCACCGTTGAATTTTAAATTGGAACTTTTATAGAATTACTCACTTGTATATTTGCTGTCTGTCTTAACTCTTCCGAAAAAGTTGTGGCACGATGACATGATGTCCTCTCGACCTATTTCCGCCATAACGGCTAATTTAATTGAGGTTAGCCATTTGCGCAAGAGATACATATTATATCAAAAAAGTGTACACATAGACACAAGTGCACTTTCTATTCCTGTTACTCTCTAACCGGAGAGATCCGGCGCAGGACGGACGGTTTCACGGTCTAACGGTACGGGGGACGAAATACCGTCAACGTCCCAACTCCGGACTGTTATTGGGATTTTCATAACAAAAAGACTCAATAACTAATCTTGGCTAGTTCCGGACTCGAACCCAGGATTTCCAGATGTGCAGCCGTACGTAGGGATGTATAATGTAAATAATTCATTCATATATAGGTATTGAAAATATATTATAGAAATGAATATAAAAATCTCCTCTAAGAAACTACTGAGTCTTAAAAGTAAAAAAATAATAATAAAGGAGAATATTTGCTGCGTATAACAATTTTACTAAGTATTTATTTACTCTCATCTTGTGCGGAACTCTCCTACACGTGAATCTGATTCGCACATGACCAATGTCTATTATAATTTCATTACATGACTAATAATTATGATTATGGCGTGCACTACCTATAGGTTGAAGTTAAACTTCTTTGGCAAATATCGCAATTAAATTAAAACAAATCAATAATTAAATAAGGCATGTTAGGCATAATATTACAATAATATATTTATTTCTATAAAATCAAATAAGAAAAAAATATTATATTATCACCCCCTTGATAATTTCTAAGAAATTAATTGTTCACTGGCACACCGGTGTGCCCGCGATCCTCAATGGGTTAGATATCATTTCTCAGACAATAACAACGGTTACCATGGCAACAATTAGTCATAATAGTGTGTATTGTATTCTATCTCATTCTCTTGCCGGCTTAATTCTATATATTTATGCGTTTGTCTCTTTCTCGTGTAGTATTTTCGTTTCATCGAGTTTCAAATCATAACGATTCTAGTTTAAGTTTCACTTCAAAAATTTAAGTTTTATCGTCACTGACAATATTTTTATGATGTTATAAGCTTATAGCCATGACCCTGGCGCTTTTAACACTGCCAAGATTTTCGCCGCAGTATGATATCGGGAACTTATAAAAGTATATGGTAAATATTGTTTTTCATCAATAACGACGTAAATATCTATATTCAATTTTTTTTAAATAGGTTAAGAAAAGAATATCTGAAATGTTATAAACAGTTTCTAAACATACCAAAAATATTTGTATCTGGATGATTTTATTTAAAATAATAGAATTGTACGTATAATTATACATTAAACAGTACTAGCAGTACTCGCGGCTTCGCCCGCGTTCAAATTTCCGGTCGCTACCAAACTTCACACGATCATCCGCTGGGCTAATTTGAAGATTGCCTGAAAATTTCATCAAAATCGCTACAGCCGTTTTAGAGGAACGTTTCCATAGAGAACATACATACACATAGATTTTTGTATATATAGATATACATATGTATGTAATTATAGTTCCAAGATATTACTCTTGTCTAGTTTATTTATGTGTATAAAGGCGTTCGAAAGAATCACGTCATTGTATACGAAGTGTCATTATTCTTAGCCTGTTTCCACAATCAACTGAAATAGAACAACAAAAAGTGTACTAAAGCCGTATAAAAGTCGCTTAAACCTTCAAAATATTTGTTGGATAGACAAGTGGTTTTGTTATATTTGATAACGGTTTGAATATTCATGTTTCACTTTTGAATAAATATGAATAAAAATATTGTTTTATTCATATTCAATCACGTTTGTCGTTGCGGTAACTGGATTGTTTTAATAAGTGGTTTACATGTTACTTTTTAATCATCATAATAATCAGATGATTAAAAAGTAATACTTTTTAGTACTTTTTAATATTTATAAATAATAATTAATTAACTGTATATTGATATATTTGATTTTTTAATTCATCTATACAGATAAATAAAATTGAAGTGTCTTTTTGTAATGTCAAAATAACAGCTTTATACTAAATGCATATGGAATTTTATACGGTACTTATAAGAAAAACACAATTTTTAAATTTTTTGTCTGTTTGTCTGTCTGTTTGTTCCGGCTAATCTCCGAAATGGCTGGACTAATTTTAACGGGTCTTTCACTGGCAGATAGCTGATATTATAAGGAGTAACTTAGGCTACCTTTAATTTTAGAAAAAGAATTAGGGTTTCGCTCAAAAAAATTAAAACGTACCTAGGAATGAAACCAAGCGAAGCGAGGGTGAGTCACTAGTCTATACTATAAGTATACATACATACATATCTATATACATATCTATATACATATGGACTCGTATGTATGTAACGGTTTATTTTGGTTTCGCTTAAGTATAACATGAAAAAAATACATACCTATTGTTGCATAGTTGGGAGTGTAGAATGTATTTACATTAAAGTAGCACGCTTGAACTTTAAAACAATAGTTTAAAGAAATTGACTGAAGTGAATAATTGATAGTGTGAATAAGTAGTGAAAAGATAGTGCTCAGATACGAGAGAGAGTAAGCTAAAACTGTGCGTTTACCACAAGTGTGCGCAAACTGAATAAAGTGATTTCCCCTAATAAAGTTACTTGTGCAAAGTAGATGCTTTAATTTCCGATCCCAGAACCTTACTTCGCAATGGTACATATACCCAAATTATTCATTGTTTGTATTAGATATATTGGAGCATACCATGTATTCAAATAATTCTACACTCCTAAGATATCCAATAGAAAACCAATAACATTTGAGCAACAAAAGTATTCAAAATAAGCAAAATCGTCACTCATAGTCAAAATCATCTCAACACTCATTTATCAAATATTTAAAAACAAACAAATTTTCATAATTATCTTCTTAACAGAGTCAATCAAAAGTCATTGAGCGCTCAGTAAAATAATAACATTTTATCATTTTAATATCCTAATGTAACTTTTTTGCTACTTTTAATTTTGGATATCGTTTAAAAAAATAACATGGCTGATTATAATTTATTTTACAAGGATTTATTAAAAAAAACTTATACTTTCACTGAAAAAACCATAGCTTTTATCTCTTAAAAATTAACTAATTTCTTACAGGACTAAATATTATTTATACTATAGCACATCTTGTAAACCTGGAAGTGTCTGTATTATTGTGGTTTGAGACTTGGGAGCCTACAGTCGACTATTCATGGGAGAATTTATGTATGGAATTAACGGCTTTGTATCCCGAGAAAAAGAATCTCGCCGACAAACTACAAAAAGCAGTATTATATTTACATCTGGAACTAAAGATTTCTATTGCAAATACACAAGGAAAAATCTTAGTCTCAGACTAAAGAATTAAATGGAGTCCGAGAAAATAAATGTTAAAGCCAAAAATAGTAGCGTGATTTGCTGTTTATGCGGACCCGGATATGTATACGGACTAAAGAACCGTTTTTTTTCTTGGCTAGGAAACCCTAAAAAGTATATCACTATTTAGTATAAAACAAAGTCGCTTCCCGCTATTCTTCTGTCCCTATATATGCTTAGATCTTTAAAACTACGCAATGGATTTTGATGCGGTTTTTTTAATAGATAGAGTGATTCAAAATGAAGGTTTATATGTATAATACATGCATAGTATAGTAGAGAAACACTGATAAATTTAGAGGTTTGTAATGTGATGTCGTAAATAAACACATTTTTTTGCGCTTATATTACAAACGCTGGCTGAACCCTACGAGATAGATCAAAATAATGTACTACAGTATTGTACATCTTAAAAAAGTCTACAAAAAAGTCCGCGATGGCATATGTCTATCTCTTAAGGATAACATACTATATCCATTTTACCATATCCAAGCTAGGGACGAAAACGAGCGAAGTGAGGGTGAATCGCTAGTAAATAATAAATATTATAAAAATCAATAAGTTTTATGTAATTTACCGCATATTTACATAAGAAGTCAATTAATAGAAATTTCCTAGAGTTCTCATTTAAAGACGACAGGACACGTGCTATGAAAACCAAACACGACAGAGTGCGTTGTAGCATTTTCCAGTGACAGATATATGTATATATGTACGCTGAAATTTACACTGAAAATTTATAACTAAAAACAATTATAATAATTTTAGTTTAGTCGACTCACTCACTGACTCACTAGCAAATGCATAGAATAAACAACAACACACGTTTGACTCAGTCTGTAGTGACCTTACTTGTTGTGCCAGCGGTCGCAGGTTCGAGTCCCGCTGGGGGCATTTATTTATGTGATGAGCACGAATGTTTGTACTCCAGTTATGGGTGTTTATATAATATGTATTAAAGTAATATATGTGTAGTGTATCAACTATCTGGTGTCCATAATGAAGTAACTAATATAATAATGGAACTAGATGGTGCTGTGTGTTAATGTCCCAACATATTTATTTATTTAATTTAACAGATTCTAATAACGGAAAATTTTACCCCAGAGTTTGTTGTAGAACGAAATTGGATACTAAATAAAGATTTTTGAATATTCGTCCCTTAAAGAGTTTATAGGGGAGGAAAGTTTTAATAGAAGTTCATTATTTTGGAAGTTCAAAATATGGAGATTGATGTTGAATTGTTTTGTTTATATTGCAGATGAGAAACCCCATCGGACTGACTCCTTCTAATTTAGGAATTCTCTCATAAACATGTAACGTTATAAATTTTCAAAGTTCCCACCATGATTTGGAAATGGATTTTGGATTCTTTGTATTTCTGCTTGTGTATTTATTTAGTTAAGCATCACGTAAAAAGAACTACAACTATTTTTTTATTCAACACATATGCTTTATGTGACATCTGTTTTTTTTGTGTAGAGGAGGTAAAATATAAAATAATATTTTTGGAGCATTATTTTTCATTTATGTATATATAATACAGCATTTAATCTATACATATAATAAAATTGTAACTTAACCGAATCTGTACATTAAATATTTTTTGGAAAATGTTATTGAAATAGATATAATTATCAATACAGAGACCGAATCTATTGTTTTTAGAATTTTTGTCTGTCTGTCTGTCTGTCTGTTACCGCATCACAACAAAACCACTGGAGGGATTTTGATGAAATTTGGTATGGTGATAGCTGGTTGTCCGGGTCAACATATAGGATACTTTTTACTGCGGGAAAATCTCTGATTTCTGAGAAATCTACACTAAACGTTAAAAGGTAACTAGGAACGAACCCGAGCGGAGCGAGGGTGAGTTGCTAGTTTTAAATATAATTATAGTTGGCATTTCTTCCTCGTTAATACCTAGAAGCGTAAGTCTACGACAGAATGGAAGTGACGTAACATATGACAGGGTGTGCGTGACGTCTATTGCATAGCCCAAATTAAAGTAGTTTTTCCGTACATTGCACGTTTAGTTTACATTTAAGTGATTTTCAAATATTAATCTTCCAAGATTACCTGAAATTAAGCATGATTTTAAAAGAAATACTACTTTAAAATGAATTCGAAATAAATAAATAAAATAATAATTAATATATAACTTCAAGTTATTTTATGTTATACTAGCGATCACCTTCGCTACGTTCAGGTTCGTCCCTAGTTACGTTTTAACGTTTAGTATAGATTTCTTAGAGATGAGATATTTTCCCGCAGTAAAAGTATCCTATATGTTGACTCGGAGTTATCATCATACAAATTTCATCAAAATCTGTCTAGTGGTTTTCTCGTGATGCGCTCCCAGACTGGCAAAAATTCTAAAAACTTTAAGTTCGGCCTCTGTATCTTTCATAGTTACTATTTCAATAAGATTTTCCAAAAAATATTTAATGTACAGATTCGATTCTGTTAGAATTTTATTATATGTATAGATATGTGATTAAGTATGTAGGTGGCAAATGCCAGTTTTTGCTTCGGCTTAAAAAGAATAGAGAAAATAAATAACGCTACACACAAAACTATCTTTACTAGGTTATCCTGGATCCGGAGTTCTTGAAATATATGTATGTACATTAACATAAATAATAATACCCACTCAGACGACAATCAATACTTTAATGTAATTAACATAAATAATTGTCCCAGGCAAGAATCGAATCCGCGTACTGAGACTTCTAATAGAGATATGGACATTCTGGTAATTACGTAAAGTGATGATCAAACTTTTTAAACTTTCCATTTTCATTGAGTAAAATTAAATTTATACAAAAGAGTTAGTATCTTTTTCTCCTCTGTTTGTAAACCGATTTACGGCTGCACATCCTGAGGTCCTGGGTTCGAGTCCTGGGTCGGGCCAAGTTTAGTTATTGAGTCTTTCTGTATAGTAAGCCTCAGTAACAGCCCGGAGTTGGGAAGTTGGCGGTGTGTCACCCCCGTGCCTCGGAGAGCACGTAAAGCCGTCGGTCCTGCGCCTTAACTCTCACCGGTCGTGTCGAATAGTCGTCCCACCGGAGTATGAGAGTGACAGGAATAGAGAGTGCACTTGTGTCTGCGCGTACATTTGTGCACTATAATATCTCCTGCGCAGTTGGCTAGTCTCAATGAGATTGGCCGCCGTGGCCGGAATCGGTCAGGAGGACATTATTATTATTCTTTTTTTTCTTTAGTAGCTATTGACGAACTTTGGTGTTATATAAAAAAAATGCAAACAGTTATTTAGATAGGTAAATCCTATATATATATATATATATATATATATATATATATATATATATATATATATATATATATATATATATGTTTTTTACTAATGATTATGATCGAATTTTGACCACTAGGCGAACACTAACATAACATGTACATATAAACTACATGCCATATCCACCATTAAGAGAAACTTTAGGAACAATCACGGCTAAATTCATGTCTTTTCCATGCCTATCTCCTGTCACATCTATTCCGCATTTCATTTAGCTTCGGTACGTGTACACGACATCCACATCACAGGGTAAATTAAGTTACTGAAATTGACCATCTTAGCATAATGCTATGTTCTTGCATATTTTTCATTTCTTTTATTATTTTCACTTGTAACTGTTTATTTTAGAAGTTGATTTTAATCTTGTCATTGTCCTATCTATACTTAATATTATAAAGCTGAAGAGTTTGTTTGTTTGTTTGTTTGTTTGTTTGTTTGTTTGTTTGTTTGGTTGAACGCGCTTATCTCAGGAACTACTGGTTGGAATTGAAAAATTCTTTTTGTGTGGGATAGTCCATTTATCAAAGAAGGCTTTAGGCTATATATCATCCCGAAAAAGTAAGGTTCCCGTGGGATAGATTTGTTTTTGTCTGGGGACGAACCCGAAGCGAAGCGAGGGTGAGTCGCTAGTTTGATATATTATGAGTATGGGGGTATAGTATCCGGGGGACAATAGTCTTTGATAATCCTCGAGCAGACCTGATGATGAGGCCCAGAAGTGGATGGGGGAGCTCTATAGTTAGTACTACTCGACTCCAACTCGAGTTTGAGTTCATTTGATTCGTTTCGATCAAAAGCGTTTTATTTAATCAAATATCGAGCGCAGGTGTGATTTTTGATAAAATATAAATAAATATGTATGTTAGTATATCTTTTTTTCAAATCATCTTATCTTTTAATATAAAACACTAGCGACTCACCCTCGCTTCGCTTCGGGTTCCTCCCTAGACAAAAGCAAATCCATCCCACGGGAACCGTACATTTTTTCGGGATAATATATAGCCTATAAGCCTTCCTCAGTTAACGGGTTATCTAATGCAAAAAGAATTTTTCAAATCGGATCAGTAGTTCCTGAGATTAGCGCGTTGAACCAAACAAACGAACAAACTCTTCAGCTTTATAATATTAGTATAGATTAAGATGGCAACATTTATCATACACAGTTATATGAACGCAATAAAGGAAGTCTTAGATATTTTCTATGAATAATAATTATTATTTCTAAGATTGTTTCCCATAATATTATAAATCACAAAACAGAATGTTGCAAGTATTGCCCTAATTTAAAACGTTTTAATCAATAATTATGTAAACTTATATAATTTAAATTGCTTTTAACTTCAAGCCTGTAATACAAACAATGGATATATTTATACGGCTTTTAAGGGAAAATAAATAAATTTTGTCATTTATTGTCATTTGCAATGTCCTGATCTTTTGAGATTATTTGAAAAAAACTGTACGTAAATACAGCGTTAGAATTAACTTCATATTATAATTATTTATTTAGAGCTTTAATCGAAATGGCTTTCACGTATTAAATGAGGTAAAGGTAAAATTCTTTAGAACTTAACAATCTCACAAGCTTGTAGGATTTCTTGCCTTATTCCCCTCTTTATCCGATTCTAAATAAAAATGAATACTTTAAACTTCTCTAGGGGCTAATTTTGATAAAAACTAGTGTTTAGTATTTTTTATATATGGTATTATTGTCTTAAGTCATGTCTGAAATGACAGATGACAGTTGTCAATTGAATTCGGGATCGTTCGGTCGGTGTGACGAGAGCTCCTCTCTTTTGAATTGTTTCGGTTACAAAGTAAAATAAGTATTATCGGTCGGATTAATTATGGGCTTATATATTTATATACTACATACACACAAACACCCCTAGTGATCAGTGCCTACGCAGGATTAAGGATTCCGGGCCCGGCAACGCTTCCACGGCTAAGTCCACGTACAAGGTACACTTTATATTATAATTTATTAGCGTTAGTTTTATATATATTTTACTCCGCGTAACGCGGATCATACATTTTGGTAGCAGAGCGTGGTTGTATTTTCGGTCTTTTACGTGTATAATACACGATATCTTTAATTTGCGAGAAATCGGTAATTTATATCTACCCCTTATTGTGTTAACATTTTGTCACGCGTTGCGGAGACAGCTGATACGGCGTTGAACTGTGTTCGTTACCTTTATACGTACATTGTCAATATAATAATTATATAATAAACTTATGATGGTTATCGGATTATATCTTGGTGATTTTTGGATTTATGTATGTTACTAATCGTGGGTTCATTATTTCATTCAATGAAATTAGCATTGAAATTGCATTAATTGAAATATACATATTATAAACTTGGAATAAGAAGTAAAAGGTTGTTCGTGAAATATATAGGACAATTATTATCGAGTTGTTTCATACGGTTTAAGATGTCATTGTTGAAAGTTAAATTTATGATATAAAGTTAAGAAGTATTATATACTTTATATTATACTGTGTTTAAAGATTAGCATTAACGGTTTATAGAAATTATAATTGTAATAAAATATTATATATAGTTTAACGTTCGGAATATTTTAATATTTTATTTGAAACATTTTTATTTTTTTTTTTATTTTTGGTTTGGCTTGATTATTAATAGTTATTTATCATGTCTGTACGGTTTCATTGGTCCCAATTTAGAGTAAAGTTGCAATGGTTGTTAGATAGTGCTGATCTTATAGATAGGCCAGAACTTTCTATGCGTTTATCGGTACGGCTTTTAACGGTGAATTCGGAATTTACGGCTTTTGAGACGTCTTACCAACGTATTCTTGAACTCGCGGATGAGACTATTACGGCGGACAGAGAAATAGTGGTTGCGGCCCGGGCGGACTATACTCGTGCTTTGGAAGCGTTTGATAAATTAATGACGATTAAATTGCAACAATCTCCTCCTACGTCGGCTTCTACTTCGGAAAATATTAAATCGGATCGGATGGAACTGGATGCTTTGTTATCACATTTACCAGGACTTCGGCTCCCATCCTTTGATGGTGATATGGATCAATGGGTTGGATTTAATAATCTTTTTGATAGCCTTGTAGATAAGCGGTCGGATTTATCTCCTGCGCAGAAATTAGCATATTTAATGTCATGTCTTTCCGGTGAACCTCGCGGTTTGGTTCAACATATTAGAATTTCGGATGAAGGTTACAGTATTGCTCGGAATCTTTTGATGAAGCGTTATCAAAATACTAGACGGCTGGCAGATGTTCAGGTTGACCAGATTTTAAAATTACCTGTAATTTCTATTCGCCTTAATGGACTTCGGACTCAATTTTTAAATCCATTAATTATGGCGGTAAATCAATTAGAGCGGCTTGGTTTTCCTGTCGAGGAATGGTCATTTTTACTTTTACATATATGTTTGTCAAAATTGCCTACTACACTAAAATCTCGGTTTGAACAGAAATTCGGATGTGAAACAGATATTATACCAAAATATTCGGAATTGGTTGAGTTTTTGGAAACGGAATGTCGGCTTTTAGAATGTGCAAGTTCGGAATCTACGCATGGTTTGTATAATGAATACAATGCGAGGCAAACAAAGCCTTCACGTAAGGCTGGTCATCATGCTGCGGTTGAAGTTTCTCCTCCATGCGCTTGCTGTGGTGAAACAAAACATTATGTTCTGAATCATTGCTCTCAATTTAAAGCAATGACACCTTTCGCGAGAAAAGATTTAGTTAACCTTAAACGTCTTTGTTTCTTTTGCTTAGGTCCTCATTCTTATCGAGTGTGCAGCCGAATTCCTCATTGTCATTGTGGTAGTAATAAGCATCATCCAATGCTTTGTTTCAATCGGTCGGGAACCCAACAAAGGCGGAATATTAATCGGAACTCTACGGAACGGTCACCTCCTCGCATGGGCGGGGGTGGTCGCTATTATAATAGAACAGTTAGAAAATCTCCTCGGAACTCACCTACTCGTACGTCACCTTCTTCGCCGCACCAACGAGGAGAAGTGGAGCGAGGTGGTAACTCTAACGGTCGAAACCATGGTCAACATTATGATGAACGGAATGCTACGCGTGAGGCTGTTTATACTGACTCACGTGGTTACTCACCAGGTCGGCGCTAGGATACGGTCCCCACCTACCCTCTTGAGACGTGCCCTAAAGCTACTGTTTTATTACCTACAGCATTGGTTAAGGTTTATTTTAATTCGGATTCGGAAAGGGGCATTACAGTTAGGGCTTTATTGGACGCAGGTTCTCAAGGGTCATTGATCACCTCTAAGTTATTGGGTAGGTTGGGGTTATGTTTAGAAAAATGTACGGAACGGGTTAAAGGAGTAGGAGGTATTGAAAATATTAATATTATCGGAAGGTCCTCGGTTACATTTTCTCCATTAAATAATTCATTTCCTAGAGTAACTACAACGGTAGTATGTATGGATACAATTGTCGGTGATCAACCGTTAATTTGTTTGAATAAATCGGTAACGGATTTAACTATGGGTTTAAGTCTCGCAGACCCAGATTTTTATATTCCACAGCCAGTGGATCTTTTACTTGGTTCGGATGTTTTCGGTTCACTAGTCGGAGGTGACAAAATTATATTAAATTCTTTTGGTCTTACGGCGTATAGTACAGTTTTCGGATACATTATTTTAGGTCCAGTGGAATATATTGAATCGAGCTTAATTGATAACTCGGAATATTTCGGTGTTTCTATTTCGGATACCTTACAAAGGTTTTGGGAGGTGGAAGAACCACCAACGGCATCGCGTTTGGGTTTACCTGATGAGGAGTGTGAACTCTTTTATATTAATAATACTTTTCGGTTAGAAAACGGTCGGTTTGTTATTAAGTTGCCTTTCTTGTCTAATAGACCTTTATTAGGTGATTCGAGAGTGTCGGCGGAAAAAAGATTTTTTGCCTTAGAAAAACGGTTTACTAAAAATCCCGTATTGCGAGAAAAATATATTGATTTCATGCGTGAATATTTAAAGCTCGGACACATGTCGGTATCAAACTTTGATTTTAATCGTAATCCAAAATTCATCAAGGTTTACTTATGCGTCTTTGTATGTCTGACCACTAAATCTGTTCATTTAGAATTGGTTTCGGAATTATCAACGGAGGCTTTTATTGCCACTCTTACTCGGTTTGTTTCTAGGCGTGGCCTACCTTCGGTTATTCGGTCGGATTGTGGTACTAATTTTAAAGGAAGTGATAGATATTTAAAGGAAGTAATTAGTTTAGTTTCGGTTAAAGCAGTTTGGGACTGCTTGGGCGGGGGAATGTTTAGTATTTTTTATATAATATGGTATTATTGTCTTAAGTCATGTCTGAAATGACAGATGACAGTTGTCAATTGAATTCGGGATCGTTCGGTCGGTGTGACGAGAGCTCCTCTCTTTTGAATTGTTTCGGTTACAAAGTAAAATAAGTATTATCGGTCGGATTAATTATGGGCTTATATATTTATATACTACATACACACAAACACCCCTAGTGATCAGTGCCTACGCAGGATTAAGGATTCCGGGCCCGGCAACGCTTCCACGGCTAAGTCCACGTACAAGGTACACTTTATATTATAATTTATTAGCGTTAGTTTTATATATATTTTACTCCGCGTAACGCGGATCATACAACTAGATTAAAATAACCAGTTTAGGATTATACAATAATGATTATATTAGACGGCTTAAATATTTTTTTTCTAAATATACAGTTTTCTTATTTTTGTTGCACATACTTTTGTACGACGAGGTCGGTATAAATGTTACCTATAGCAATACAATTAGGAATGCAATAAATGTTACATATTAATTTTATACTCAATTCAATGAAGATTATAATTTATTCACAATGGTCCCATTAACCTTGTAATTTAAAGGAGCTCATTAACCATTGTTGCCAATGTTCTGACACAGTGAGAAATCTTGATATGTATTTTGCTATGAAGCAAAATTAATTTTAAAGAGTCCAACGAAAACATATTTATTGTAGATGTAAAAAATATTATGGAGGCGCAAATACACGATTACGTTATCTCCAGTCGGTGAATAGGGTGTTTCGAGTTCACATTCAAAGTGTTGCGTCCGGCGGAGCTTGTCGCTTGAGAATTTCGCTCAAACAATAAAATTATAAGCGATTTATAAATAGAAACGTGGACTGCCGTCGGGATTTCGGCGATAGTTCCATCGAGGAATTGGAGGATCGGAGGCGTGTGTTGCGCGCGCGCAGCGACTGCCGACTGCTCTCAGGTTTGTACCACACCTGTTACACCTCGCAATGTCATTATCACTATTATTATAATACACTTCGCATAGATAACAAAACGTCAGTCATCGCCCGCGCGCTTCCCTGACCGCGCCCAGCGTTTGGCAAACGGCACTATGTAAAGTACTTCAAAGTAAGTTAATCTTGTGAAAAAGATCGTTGAAAAATAGACTATCTACTCTATTATTACGTCGTTTTCATATGACGGAGCTCATTTTCATTCAACCTCGCAGCGCTTGTTTTAATTAAGCATATTATTCAGGTACTTAACTTTTACGTAAACTGTTTTTGTAGATCTTAAAGTTTTTAGCGTATAAAGTTTATAACTCGATTGTGTAAAATCAAGTTAGACGCGCGATGCATCTTGAGAGTGGAAGCACGTGTTAATGTGCCGAATAAAATTATATTTAGCATAATTTCTAAAGTAATCGAGTTATGCGCATAAATGTTAGTCGTGATGTCAGTCGACAGTTGCGAGAAATGTAGATTATTTTGGATGATAGCGTGGGATGTGTTTAGCAACTTTTTACGCGTCGTCGTAACATAAATGCAGTATGAAATTAATTTTGAATTTATTTTGAGTGACGACCTCGAGCTAATATCCAAGGCGCCTTGTACGATTTTTATTTATATTGTCCAATATACGTGGAACGTTGGTAAAATTCCGTTTTTTTTTTTATAAATTTACATGAATTTATGCTACACCATTCATATTTCATATTCAATTTCCGCTAGAAATAATAAACAGTAATTAATAACATCTCAAATAAAAACATTTCTTTATATGCTCTACATATACGATAATAATTATTAATATTTGTTTACAAAAAGGAGTAAATCTATTGTTTATATATTTATTAAAATATTTCAAAAAATAATTTATGCTATATATTACTACTATAACACTATTTGGAGTTGTAACAGAAATATTTGGTTTCATTTACTATTACGGTTAAAGTTAAGGAAAAATTTACATATGGTTAAAGCACTTGCTTGTACTCGTACGTTGTTCAATTCCTGTAGGTTATATTTCAATATCATTTATACAACTACATGCCTAAAACTATAATAAAATGTTTATTCTACAACGTTATAGTAATCATGAACATAGTATAGAACATTTTAATAAGAAATACTAAAGTTTAAAGAAAACTAACAACAAGACCGCTAATCCTTTTAAGCCTTTTCATACAAAATTCTTTAGACACCCAGACTGTATTAAGAATGGATGCAGTCCTTTGAAAATTGTGCCACTTTTCTGCGCCTACAATATATTTTCCCGAAAGCTTTTCTTTATTCATACTTTATTCGTCCGAATTATGGCGAAAAGAATAGATTTTGAAGGCATTTTCGTCAAATTTTAAAATTCATTATAAATATGAAATGTTTTTACGATACATATTTAGTTTTTATTTTAAAATAGTTACTCTTTATAAGGTTTTATATCCTAAATTCTGCAAAAATTTGAAATTGTGAGCATAAATTTCATATGATCTTTGAATCTATACTAATATTAAAAAGCTGAAGAGTTTCTTTGTTTGTTTTTTTATTTGCTTGGTTGAACGCGCTAATCTCAGGAACTACTAATCCGATTTGGAAAATTCTTTTTGCATTAAATAGCCCATTAACTGAGGAGGGCTATAGGCTATATATCATCCTGGAAAAAGTACGGTTCCCGTGGGATGGATTTGTTTTTGTCTAGGGACGAACCCGAAGCAAAGCCAGGGTGAGTCGCTACTGAATATATATAATAACACATAGCATATTATTTATCTTAAAATTAAAATAATGCAAATATCAATACATTTAAAAATATACTAATTACGATTAGCTCATGTAACATATTATGTATACAAATAAACTGCCAAAAACATTATTTTCCTTGGCAGACATTGCATTAATGTGCAAAACGATTTCCGCTCGAAAATTAACGAGTTGCTTTATTACATGCAATTTAAATACAATTTACTTAAAGAATAATTATTTTAACTAGGAAAGGTATACCGAATTTAAAGTCTCTTAAAATTTGTTAAACCACTTTTAATAATGGAATATCTATTTTTAATAAAAATTATATTAGTATAAAAGAAAATGATGAGTAGCCCAGTGGTGACGCACTTGCTTGGGAAATCGAGTGAAGCAGGTTCAAATCCTAGATCTCGCACCTCTGATATTATCATGTGCTAATTGCTTGCCTTACCATGAAAGAAAACATCGTGAGGATGCCTGTATATCTAAAAGAACAAGTTTTTATAATACATGTGAAATCCGTCATCCCGTACTTGTTCAGCGTAGTGGACTATGGCCTAATTCCCCTCGTATTTAAAAATATGACGACCCCCGACATTAAAAAGGATTGAATACGATACGATACGTAGCAACTATTAATAAAGCTCATAGAAAGAAGCGAGCTTAAAATACGACTTAGCTATGATTTAAATTCACGTTGTAATGTAATAATAATTGATATAACGAAAGTTGCGTTCTCTTATAATAAGTTATTAAACAGATTGATGACAAAATTCTAAATACGGCGAATTTACCGTCTTTTACATGCAAATACATAAACATATCATTTTTAGTAAATACTTAATGCACTTTTAACCCTTGATATTTCTAGATTGTTGTTATACAAAAGTAATTCTTCTTATATATAAACATAGCTAGATTAGAAGCCTCCGCCATATAAATATTTACTTGTTATTGAAGAAAAACGAAGAAAAGCGCGTAAACTGTTAAATATTATAATTATACTAGCATTTCCCGCGGCTCCGCCCGCGTTCATATGACCAAAGCCAAATTCTTAGGTTTTACATATTAGTATACTCTTATATATAATACCACTTTCATTGCGCAGCGCATGATTGGTAAATAATGGCAGAGATCGGCAATGTCACAAAGGTTCCTCAGTTAATCTCATATTTGATTTAGTAATATTGCACTTTTTGTTTTCTATAATTTTGTTTTGTTTGTTTGTTTAGTTTTTTGCGATAAACTTTCAAACTACGGAATTAATTTTATTCATGTTTTACTAATAGACAGCTATTGATTAATTTAATATTCTAAGCAAATACTTTTTATTATTTTATATGGCACGGTTAATATGATTAAAGTCGTAAGTATTTTACTGTGTCCTTTAAACCTTTACCTTCCAAGAAATGGTGTCAAAAAAAAAAAACTAAAAAAGTTGAGGTATAACAGTTCCTAAAATACTTTTTCATAGTTTTTGAGATATGGAATATTTTTAGTTACCCGCTTCGTCAGTTTAACAGTCATAAACTTGTCTCCCCTAAAATGTTATAAAATAATATGAATCGAACGTATTTTTTTGGTTGATAAAATGAGTCGATATTGTGGAAACATAAATATTATTCGTATTTATTTTAGTGTTAACCTAACAAAATATGTAAGTAAGAAAAACAACACAGCATTTTGCTATACGAAACCTATAATGCGCAAATTGGATTTGCATTTGCCCAATTTTTACATTAAAAGATTAAAAAATATTAACATTATTTACTAAACAATAAAAATTTACAAATACTTTCATTCGAAAATTGTTTCGGCCAACAAAATATTACTAATTTATAAAGCCAAATGTTTGTTTTATTGAAAATTTGAACACAGGCGGGGCCCCGGATAATTTAGTAATAATTCTAATAAAGTCATAGAAAGGTACATTTTTTTTGGAATTAAAACTACGTATTTTAAAAACACATGGCGACATCTATTGTCAAATATCTAAATAACACATAAATAAATTTTCATTAAAATAACTATTTTAATGAACAAAATACGCTATTGATATTTCTTTTACGATAAGCTTTTTTAAATAGTTTTAACATATATAAGTAAGTTGCCTTGCTAAAATAGTAGTATCATCGTAATTTTATTTTAACCAGTTTTTGTATTTTTTCTCAAAAATGAGATATTTTCCTGCGGTAAAAAGTATCCTCTATGTTGAGCCGGATAACCTGCTATCACCGTACCAAATTTTATTATGTATCGCTCTATATCGCTAATAATGAATATTTCAATAAGATTTTAAGTAAAATATTAAATTTACGGAATCACCTTAGTGACAATTTTATTATATGTATAGTTACTAATTTATAAAGCCAAAAAGTATGCTTTACTGAAAATTTGAACACGGGCGGGGGCTCCGGATAATGTAGTAGTAATTCTAATAAAATTGTAGAAAGGTCATATCTGTACATTAATTTTTTGGGAATTAAAACTACGTATTTTAAAAACTCATGGCGACATCTATTGGCGAGTATCTGAATAACACATAAGTATATATTAATTAAAATAACTATTTTAATGGATAAAATAGCACTATTGATAATTCGATTTGTAAGATAAGCTATTTTTAATAGTTTTTACCATATTTAGTAAGTTACCTTGCTAAACTGTTTACAGATAGTATCATCGTGATTTTGTTCCAACCAGTTTATGTACTTTTTTTCAGAAATGAGATATTTTCTCGCGGTAAAAAGTATCCTATATGTTGACCCGGATAACCAGCTATCATCATACCAAATTTCATCAAAATCCCTCCAGTGGTTTTTCTGTGATGCGGTAACAGACAGACAGACAGACAGACAGACAAAAATTCTAAAAACTATAGATTCGGCCTCTGCATCGATAATAATGTCTATTTCAATAAGATTTTCTAAAAAATATTTAATGTACAGATTCGGCTTAGTTAGAATTTTATAATATGTATAGAAGTTAATTTATTGGTTTATCATGTTGTTGATTCGTCAACGTTTGTTTTACATAGAGATATTTAATGAACCGGAGAGAGGAACATGTAACTTTTTATCAATTATTTATCATATTATAAGAGACCACTTATGAGGTATAACCTATTTATTAAGTAAATAATCTTGAAAGTTATTTATGTAAATATTAAATATTCAGCGAAGAATAAAAGTAAATATATGTACAATGTATATGGAGACGCGCCAACCTTGTCGTTTTAAGGCGGTCCAGGTGTTTTTGTAAGAGCAATGAACTTAAAATACAAAATTATTTTTACTTCATTTGTTAAATACTGTAAAGTTCAAGGGTCCGAAGACGATATAATTCAAATACGTAAAATAAAACGTTTACTTATATTCTACTAGCGACTTACCCTTCCTTAGTTTGGTCTTTAACCACATCAGGGCGTCGTGGTTGAGTGCCTCAGCGATCCTACGACGTCCCATCAAGACGGAGGTTCCGTTGAGTTTTAGTGGGTGACTGACTTTTCTGGCTGGTGAGTCTCCACATAACCACTTGTACAGACAGGTGGTATGCGTAAACAGATTTCCCAACTTAAAAAGAACCCTAAACTATTTACTATTATATTTTATTTAGTATTTACTATGCCATATCAATACGCAGTCAGAGAAGTAGGAATATCAATCGCCATTTATTTAACTTTAATTATAATTAATTTCCTAATAAAAAAACTTCGTTACTTATATTCGATAGTATATATTATGTATAAAGGTATTTGTACTTTTATTTTGCTTCTAAAACCACTTTTCGACGCTGACGGATGCTGGCACATTTGACTTAATTCTGCTCTATTTTTCCTTATTATTTATTGGTTAACACATTTTATTTCATATAGTGGCAGTGGTAGCCCAGTGGTAACTCGCTCGCTTGGGAAACCGAGTGAAGCGGGTTCAAGTCCCGGTTCTCACACCTCTGATATTTTCATGTGCGAATCATTACCAACATGATTAGCACTTGTTTTACGGTGAAGGAAAACATTGTAATGAAATATGCACGTCTGAGAGAACCTAGCAAGTTTTTTAAAGACATGTGCAGTCCGCCAACCCGCACTTGGCCAACGTGGTGGACTATAGCCTGATCCCTCTCGTATTGAAGGGAGACCCGTGCCCGGGAGGGTGCAGTGGGACGTTAAGAAAAAGGGCTGAATACAATACAATATATTTTACTCAAATACCAGTTCCTAGTAATATTCTATACTGCACTATTTGAATTTAAAAGCCGCGTGTCATATAATTTATCGCGGTACTTAAGCATGACTGAACGTTAAATTGGTACCTAAATTTAATACATTATCTTTATATCTAACATGCGACTAAACTACGCATTCAAAGTACCCTCGTTAATATATTTTCCAGTCACATGCCAGCGCTATTTTAGAGGACGGCGCTATTTCGATTATTTCAATTGTGCTACTATATACTATACTAGTATTATAATCATGTATTTTGTAATATCTTAATGCGTTCCTGTTCTTGTTATGGGGTCGTGATGTGTTTTCTTCTACACAATAAGTGGTAACATTTATTTATCTGCTATTTATAAAACTTTCTTTGTCAAACAAAGCTACGTAGAATCTTTGAATTATTTTTTCTTACTACTTGTGTTAGGTTTTTGTGTCATGAGAGGAGTCGCAGGTGTAACCTAGTATAAAATAAATAAAAGCATCAAACATAAAATAAATAAGGAATCAAAAATCTTAATAAATCGGTGAAATAATCCGAAAAGATAGTTTTATTTAAAATATCAAATATTCGCGTAAATCTAAGAAAGTATTAGTATAAAATAACTTTAGTATTACAAGGATTACTTAGTAATATTGCCTCTCAATGAAAAGAATTATTTTTTAATTTGTATTTTTCAATTATGAGAGAAATAAAGTGGAACCAAAATGCTTAAACTAGATTCGAACCTAAGACTTGCAATTTTCTTTTACGTACAATTTATATTTATTCCAGTTCAGTATCCAAACACGTCATATTTATGAAGTATAAACCGTTTGTAATGAACAGTACAATGCTGCACTATTTCAATTTCGAGGTCGCGTTTCCAAAGCTAGTTTTGCACAAAGATATAGATGATATTGACAGATCCACTAAAAGAAATTTTAATCTTTTATTTTGTACTTTCATATAAAATAAAGACCTATCTAATATAATACTCGACTGTCGCTTGTTTTATTTTATGGAGGAAAGTGTAAAAAACCCTGTTTAAAGGTATTTTGTTGATAATTGTTGAATATTTTTCCTACAATAGCACGATAGAACAAAATTTGTAATCTTCTGTATATATAAAAGGCAAAAGTGATTGGCTGATGTATCAACGCACAGGTCAAACCCTTAAGGCTAGAAAATTGAAATTTCGCACACGTTTTCCTTACATAAGGCATTCACTAAGGAAGGATTTTTCAAAATTCAACCCCCAAGGGGGTGAAATAGGGGATAAAATATGTTTGTATGAAACTTTTTATTTCTTGGACATATTTACACGAAATTAACGTATGAATTGAGTAAAACAAAAATAATGAGTTACGTATTTCAGCGTTTTCTGAAATTTAACCCCTAAGAGGGTAAAATAGGGGATGAAAGTTTGTATGAAACCTACCTTATTAGTTTTTTTATATACTTCTAGCGCGAGCGAAGCCGCAGGTTCTGCTAGTTTTAAAATAAAATACGTAGCCTCACGTCTCCATACGGCTTAATAATCTATGGTTTAATAGAGTATGATCTATTTCTGTCTAATTTCGAAAACCATGTCATTGCTATACATTGGGTCTTGTAAATATCTGTTGTATACTGGATGAATGATCTAATTTCAAAATATACGCGGATATATGCTAATTTAGTGATGAACATAGTCGGTTGTTAGTTTAGAGGAAAATTTTGAAGCGAAAGATCTTATTGTATCAAGCCATAATAAAATTGAACAAATATTTAATGTTTTAACGTTTTGTATGCAAACTTTGCTACACATACGAATTTGTATGGAACATTAATGTTAATAAAAGAAAATGTGAGTACCAAAAACTGTTGATATGTCTTGTTAAATAATTAAAAAAATGTACCTAAATATTTACTACGATTATAGATTAGTGTATAGTTTTCGATTATAAATGACTATATAATCGATTACGGTTAAAATAAAAATAAAGATGAGGAAAATTAAAAAAAATAGGAAAACAGTGTATATTTACTCTATAGTTTTAACACTCGCTCAAAGTCTTACGTAAATTCGCAGCGAAGGGTATGAGAATATAAAAAAATCGCAGAAAAAAATATTAATATTTTTTGAAATCCTTATGGATAAATGCGTAAACTTGTTTGTTAGTTCGTCTCTATTTTTTGCAGGAATGAATGAAAGTGATTATTCTCATAAAAATAGTTAAATAGTTATCGATAATCTATTTTTTACCTTTTTTCAGTAGAAGTATGTTTAAAAATAAAATTATTGTCTAATATAATCGTCATATAAAATTTATATTGCAATAATGATAATTTGTTACTAAGCAATATTTTTATGTCAAGTTCTAAAACAATGTTCTCCAAAACTCAATGTGCGTTATTCCAGAGCAGTTAATAAAGGCACAAACTCATTGTGGTTGTAATAGGAATAGTACGTGTTGGTAATAAAACACATCCGTTGTCAAGGCTGCGTTGACCAAAAATATATTGTCAGTCTAAATTAAAACATTTGAAATTGATTTGAAAATCAGGATTGTCTGACTTATTCGGACGTATTTTAACATTGATTTTTATACATTTTCTAACCTTTCCCATTTTTTCCATTGATGCGCACGGGCCCACAGTGCCATGGAAATCCGGTTATAATCCACCAGGCTGGCCAAATATGGGTAGGTGAATTTCACTTGTCTTTTAAAAACTATTTAGGTTGTTTCAGAGATGCAGGTTACCTCACGATGTTTTCCTTCGCCGTAAGGCTAGCGGTAATCATGTGGAAATCCTTCTTTAATAAATAAAATACACTCTTTCTTAATACAGCTCAGCTATCATTTTCTTAAAATTTTTAGTTCTTTGTTCTAGTGTCATCAAACTAGGTGGGGGGCACGGCAGTGTCCTCGCCAAGTCGAGTAAAAAAGGGCACGGCAGTACCATCCTTTTCTCAAAGCGATTCAGGGCATTTTCCACCCCCTCCTTCCGTAACATCGTTATGGGTAAAGCTAGAAATCTAAATTTTCAGCGACTACTAGAACTTAATATAACTAGATATATTTCCAAATTACATTCAATTTGAACCTGTAGTTTAAGAATTATTGCAGGTCAAAATTCTTTAATAATTAATATCGTCGCTCACTCACTCACTCATCGATCATCAAAATTGTAACGTACTTCTAGCAGACATGCGAACTTCTTTTGAACACAATTAGGGCGGAGTTCACGGACTGTCATTTAACCAATGTTTGAGTAATCAACCGATGAATTCCTAAACATCGGTTATGCACCCGGTCAAGTATTCACTGTTCACCACGAATATTTTAACCGTGGTTACTAAATCAGGCAATCACCATATGCTCAGAGGGAATGAACCACTAATGAACGAATGCTATAAGTCTACTCATTAGGGAAGCCACATAGTTTTATTTAGTCGACACGAGTTTTGGTGACATCCATATTTAGTAGCATAAAATAAAATGCTTTCAACTTGAGAAGTTCGAAAACGCATTGGAAACTGTTACGTTAGCATGTAATGTCCAATTTGGATGGGTAATAACGTCACGGCGCTGTCATTGTCAAATAAAAATTGTTATTATTTCTTTGCACGTGCTAATATTCTCTGTGTTGATTATTATTTTGTTGTGTTGTGAAAGTTTAATTTTTAAATTACGGTTTACTTAAAGATGAAATGATTCCTCATTATATTCTTCGTAATAATTACGACGCATTTGAAATACTCTAGGTCGCCTTGTTTTGGTCTCTATATCTTCTAGGTTTTCAAGAAGGCCTAAGTAGTGATCTTGACAATTATCAATTAATACATTGAACACTGACTGCATGTTTATCTATTATCAAAAACTCTTTAAACTAATAACGTAATGTTGCAACTGTTTTAAAGTCACAGCAGAATCTGCTGAGCAGATGTCAAAATATGGCATTAATGGATGGTTAAACGATGCTGCAGAGCTCGGTTATAGTAATCGGCTGTTTAAGGGCTGTAAACATTGATTAACGTGTGGTGAACATTAAAAATGATTTAATCAGTTGTTTAAATGATAAACAGCCGTTTTAAAAGTCGGTGAACTCCGCCCTTAGTGTTTAGCCTATAATGCGAGGAAAAATTTAAACATCCCACAATTTCAGTCTCGTTTTCGAGATATACAACAAGCTGCGTAAGTTACTTTGTAATCCTATACAAATAGATATGCGATATATGCGATTACAAAGCTACTTTTGCAGTTCATCTATACAGATAAATAAAATTAGAGTGTCTGTTTGTAATATTAAAATAACCGCTTTTTACTAAATGCATACACGGTACACATACCAAAACAACATTTTTTACAATTTTTGTCTGTCTGTCTGGCTGTCGGTCTGTCTGTCTGTCGGTCTGTCTGTCTGTCTGGGTGTCTCATAATATAATCAAAACAAAAATAAATGAATTGCCACCCCTTTTCTCGTATAAGGGGTGGAATTTTGAAAATCTTTGAAATACATGTTTATAGTTTGTTTATCAGTTCAATCAAGAAATACAAATAGTAAATTTCAAGCAGCTCAAACAATTATTTTTTTTATTTTGATGGTGATTTTCTCAAGTTTTTTTTTCGTAGTACACAAACAAACAGTTAAGCTAACTGATAGTTAAGCTAACCGATAGTTAAGCTAACTGACATTTAAGCTAACTGACAATTAAGCTAACGACAACTAAATAATCAACAGTTAAGCTAACCGACAGTTAAGATAGCCGACAGATAAGCTAACTAACAGTTAGGCTAACTAACAGTTAAGCTAACTGACTGTTAATCTAACCGACAGTTAATCTAACCGACAGTTTAGTTAACCGAAAGTTAAGCTAACTGACAGTTATGATAAACAACAGTTAGGCTAACCGACAGTTTAGCTAACTGACAGTTAAGCTAACTGACAGTTAAGAAAACCGACAGTTAAGTTAACCGACAGTTAATCTAACTGTTAACAAACAGATAAATAAATATTTAAATTATAAAAAGGCAGAATTTGTAACGCGTTAATCTCAGGAACTGCTAACCCGATTTGAACATTTTTTGCATTATTTTCCTCAATAATAAGGCTATCTGATGATAGCATGATTGCTACTATTGAGCAGTAATCATAAATTTCAACAAATTGGGCAAACTTTGATACATTATTGTAAGTCTTTATTTTCTCTGTTATTCTTTAAATATGTATGAATTTTTAGAAACACCGAAATTGATTGAAAAATTAGCTAGAATGAATTAGCTATTATATTATATATTATTGAATGAAATTGTAATTAATATTGAAATGTGCCTATGATTTTTAGATACGTACATAATTAATAGTCTACTATTTTATTAATAGACATGCGCTGATATTTTTGTATAAAAATGATTGTATTGAAATTCACTGAACAAAAATGTAAATATTACATTTTTATTAATACCACAGATTACATAATCTAATACTACTACTAATACTAAAACCGTAAAAAATTAAATACAATTTTAAAAACTTACAAAATAGATAAATATTATCACAAAAATATAATCACAGAATTCGCGATTTAAGTGATGTTATATTCTGAATAAATTTCTTTTAGAGTAATGTTCCCACAGATGCAGGATGCGAGTTGATAAAGGTGCATACTTGTCCCTGCAGTCGTAATTGCAGTAAATACGCGCCAACAGCGCCCACTGGCGATAAAACACACATATGTCGGCTAAGATACTGTACGGTTAGCAGAAATCTCTATATTTATCTCAGTTTCGCAGCATCTTTTTATAATCAAAGTGATTTAAGCTTTTCATGTAGCAGAAAATATATAATTAAAGTTCTATAAAATAGTAAAAACGATATTATTTTTAATATCTAATTCTAAGATATTACCTAAATTACTTTCGTATCGATAATTGACAGTTGTGCCTTTTGACGCGACTTTGTCCGTTTATTTTATTTTTATTTATTAATTGAGGTCTTTTCAGTTACAGTCTACCTCTATTTTTTTAGGTCTTTTATGTGGTCTTGTGGGTTTAAGTTGTTTAAAAAGGATGATAGGTATAACGTATTTAATTTAAAAAAGAAAACATTTTATTTATATTTTTATCTAAAATATACTCCATAGTAATTAATATAAATGGGTATAATTATATTATTCAAGAACCGGTGTAATTTAAAACTTTCTATAATAAATAGCCGAAGGATAAAAGTAAATGAAAACTAGTAATTATTTAAAAAAAAGTTAAATACATATTGCATGTAGTGCAACGTGGAATGTACGCAAATTGAGTGAGGGGTCGTTATTAAAAAATAATTGTGAAAAAAGAATACACGTAAAACCACTGGCTAGAAGCTAGTTTCAAAATAAACGACTTTAATATTTCTTACCAAGAAAGATATCTTATAATTGAGATGCATTTTGCTGCTGATAGTACAGTCGTAAAGACAAATGTAATTGTGATAGTAGATAATAAAGCGTTGTTTTCGCAATTTACCCGTTATAGAGGTGACTCTAAAATTGCCCGGGTGAAACGTGAAATAATGTTTTGTTTTCTTCAGACGATGTTTATGTTACGGTTTAGCTTGAGAAATTTTAATATAAACGATAAACAAAATTCGTATATTTGAAATTATGGCACGCTTTTATTCAAGAAATTGTTTTTGTTTGAGAGAAAAGTTAATGGATCATAAAACATGATTAATGTCTTAAGAATCTAAACATATAGTTCGATAAAATCTAAACATAAGAAAATAAAGACTTGTAATAATAAAAGATGTATTTTGAAAATATTGATAACTAGCGGAAAAACGAAAACAAATTTATCCCGCGGGAATCATACATTTTTCGAAGGTAAAATGTAGCCTATGTGCTATTCCAGACTGTAATCTATCTCTTTGCTAAATTTCATCCAGATCCGTTCATCCGTTCTGGCGTGATTGAGTAGCAAATATCCAAACATTCATCTAAACTTTCACATTTATATTAGTAAGACTTTGAAACATAGGCTTAGAAATACTATTCCTTGTGATGAACATTGTTGGTGATTTTCTACTCTTAAAAAAATAGCGTGATTTTTTATTAATGATTAACATAATTTGAGAAGAGAGAAGATACATTATTTCATGTATGTACGTCAATAGTTTTTAAAAGCTATATACTGTAAAATAAAGTAATATAGAAAAACCAACTGTATACCAAAAGCTGTATTAAAATAAATGTAGAATTTGCGTCGGCACTACGCCAAAACTCTAATATGTTTCATAGACAACAGCTAAACAGTGTCTATAATTGTACTTATTCAGCTTTCTAGACTAATAATTCATCTAATTGTTTAATGGACCATAGAAAATTTATATGTATTTATTATTTATTGGATATTAACTGTGTGTAATTAAATAAAAGTTTTTGTTATTAAAAGCTTCTAAAAGAGGATATTGGAACTTTTAAACACTTTCATTGTAAGTTTGGATGGACATCGTTATTTTGCTGCCTATTGTTTCAATTGTTCGCTTATGTCATTTTCTACTTGTTTTTTAATTTTGATAATGATCAATTTTGATTTTAAATGTAAAATCAAAAATCAATCAATTTTGATTTTAAATGTAAAATCAAAATTGATTGAACATTTTGTTGTGTTGCTTTTAAACTATTATAAAATACTAAACAACATAATACTTAATATTTTCTTTGCTAATTAGCTTTACAGCTTACTTTATTGTTAATATTAAAGTAATAAATAATTTTATACAATGAAATGTTTACCTGTTCTTATTCATATATGTTCAGCCCTTTTTAAAATCCCACTGCTGCGCACGGTCTCTCTTCAATACGAGAGGGATCAGGCCATAGTCCACCACGCTGGCCTAGTGCGGGTTGGCGGACTTCACGTCTTTTAAAAACTTGTTAGATTTTCTCAGAGATGCAGAATCTTATATATTTAATCTTAAAATCATATGAGTACTATTAAAATCTAAAGCTTCATAGTCAAATACATCTTCTACTTATTTAAAATAAATGTATGAATGTAATAAAATACAACGTTTCTTATTCATTATGAACTCTGTAAATTTCATCTATTAATTAATGCAACTACAGAAGAAACTTAAGGAAATTAATTTAAATAATAATAATCATGAATATCAAATTGCACTTACCCTTTGAGACTTTTGAAGAGCTTTTATATTTAACTTCATATTACGTCCGTATTTTCAATATATTTGTAGTCCATTTTATAAGCATTTGCTGGCATACGATTGAGCAGTTTGATATTCTTCTTCTCGTATCGATGGCAAGTTTAAATTGAGTCAGCCCAAAACTCAGCCACCATTCTAGCTTTATCAGTGGCGTCCATAAGCTCCTGTAGGTTGCAGGTAACAGGGCAAGCAGGGCATGCAAGTAAATGCCTCATCGTTTGTGGGACAGTACCACATCTGCACTCCAGGCCACCCTCCGTGAATCCCCACCTGGACAAGTTTTCCTTGCTTCGACCAACCTGTGTCCGGAGTCTGTTAAGAGACTTCCAGGTCTGCCAAGGCAGACTATGTCCAGGCGCAAGATTCTCAGACGGTAGGACGAATGGAGTTGGCAAGGAACCATAACTGTCCTGCCACATCCTGCATCTTGCCTGTGGTCGTTCATCTCTAAGTGGTAAGACACACTTCATAAAGCTTTTTCGGCTTTTTAGCCTTTGTGGCACCAGGATGTTGTCGTGCATGGGGTGCCGCGTGTCTTGTTCCATTTTGGCCCTTTTGCTGGAGCTCGCCACTGCTCTACGGACTTCTGGAGGCGCAATTCCTGCCAGTGGGTACAGCATTGGTGTCGGAGTCGGTTTCAGGCAGCCAGTAATAATACGACACGTTTCGTTTAGTGCTGTATCCACTAGTTTGGCGTGGGAAGAATGGCACCACACGGGGCAGGCATATTCGCCAGCAGCAAAGGAAACGGCTAAGCCAGTAGTTCGCAGAACATCAGGCGAGGCACCCCACTTGGATGTGACTAGTCGACGCAGGATTTGATTTCGGCTGTGGACTTTCTGCTTGATGTTTTCGCAGTTTTTACGAAAAGTAAGTGACCTATCCAGAGTGACGCCGAGGTATTTGGGGAAGTTGCTGTGCTCAATAGACACCCCACCCCAGACAATGCTTAGTTTACGCCCTGCCTCTCTATAGCGGAGGTGAAATGCGCAGGATTGAGTTTTGCTCGGATTGGGTTTTAGCGAGTTTGCGGTGTAATACTGGTCTAAGTTACTAAGGGCATCTGATAGATTCACCTCGACCTCCCCGAAAGTGGCGGCCTGGGAGGTGAGTGCAAGATCATCTGCATAGAGGAAGCGGGATGTGTTTGGACTAGATGGTTGGTCGTTGGTGTACATATTAAAGAGAAGCGGAGCCAGGACGCTACCTTGGGGTAGTCCGTTCTTTTGTGACCTCCAACGACTTTTATCTGAGAGGAGGTGGACTTGGAAACGCCGGTTGTGGAGAAGTTCTCGGAGTATTTTGACAAAATTCATGTCACTTGTCATGGTCTCCACCTTCCACAACAGCCGTTTTAGGTTTACTGTATCGTAAGCTGAGGATAAATCGACGAATACAGCACCTGTGACCATTCCTGCCTCAAAACCATCCTCAATATGTTGGACAAGTTTGAGGGTCTGGTTGCAGCAAGACTTAACAGGCCTGAAACCGGCTTGCTCCGGGATTAGTTTAGGATCAATAGCAGTCGTAAGTCGATTCAACAGCAGTCTTTCGAAAAGCTTATATGTATGACAAAGAAGAGATATTGGTCGATAGTTCTTAGGGTCATCTGCTGCCTTGCCTGGTTTCGAAATAGCTATGACCTTAGATTTTCTCCAGAGCCGAGGTATTGAAGTAGATTTCAGACAGTTGTTATAAAGTTGCAGCAACCACGACACAGCAATTGGGCCAAAATGTTTGATCTGCTCAACCGATATTTCATCCACTCCAGAGGCTTTGCCGCACTTAAGATCTTTAATTGCTGTCACAACGTCAGCAAGATTAAACGGCTTACTGATGGTGTCACAAGAATTGCCAGATGTCTTCAGTTTAGGAAGTCTCTCGGGGCGAACTGCTGGTTTTCCATTAAGAAGTAATTGATGGGCTATTTGGTTGGCGGTAAGTTGGCTTGGAGGAGAGGGTCGAGAAGGCTCGTTCGTCAACTTGCGCAAGGTGTTCCATGCCTTCTTACTGTTGTGGGTCATATCAATACTAGTGACAGTATTAATCCATCTCTCCCGCCTATTTTTTCCAATTGTAGAAAGCAGCAGCTCTCCTGCCATTATGGTATCCTCCGAAAATGGGTCCGTCTGGTACAGTGACTCATACCGGCTCAGCAGATCAGTGGACTCTCTCGACAATCCCGGTATGTAAGAAGTCCTGCAACCCCTTGGGATATACTTCCGGGATAAGGATTGAACAGTCTCAACAAATTGGTCGTAATTTGCTGGAGTTGCCACGACATTTAAGAGAGCGTCGTCAACGGAACTTGTAAAAGACTCCCAGTTCGCCTTAGTATAGTTAAATCGGCGCTTAAATGGTACAAGCATAGGACGGACAACGGGCTCGATGTTGCACAAAATAGGTCTATGTTGTGTGCGGGGGATTGGAGAACATACGCTTTTTAAGCATTGTGAGCTGATGCAGGAGCTGACGAAGATTAGGTCAGGATTGTACCCACGTTTCCACCGGCTACTATTAAAGGAAGCCTGTTGCTTGGGATTATGTAACAGGTACAAATCGTTTGTTTCAGCCCATGTTTCGACTGCTTGTCCATCCGCATCGGAATCGTTATAGCCCCAGTGAGGGCTGCGGCTGTTAAAGTCACCGATTACAACTTTGACGGCTTGGTCGTTAAAATTTTCTGGAGGGTCAAATTTAAAACTGGTCCCAGGTGGTTTGTAGATTGATGTGATTGTACAATTGCCAACATCGATGGTGATAAGTTCGATGCCATTTTGGGTTGAGCATTTGGTGGATCGGATGCTTACGCCGGGAGCAACAAACACTGCGTTACCGTGCTTCGGATGACAGATCTCAGCGATAAGCGTTAGTCCAGGAATGTGTGGCCGACTTTGGGTTTCGTCTCGATGGGTCTCTTGGACACAAAGAACATCGCATTGTGTTTTGCGATGTAGGTCTGAAAGAATTTCTGATTTATTTTCTGAGAACCCTTCGATGTTAATCGAGACTACACACAAAGAAGGTTTTGTGAACGGACTTTTGATTGCCATCGTGGTGAAAGGATTAGCCAATCAGTGGTAATAGATTTCTGATTGCCCAGGGTGCGCCGGGCGTATAGGTCGTACACGTCGCTCGGGGAGGCTCCTTTCGTGCACCTTGATATTCTTATGTAACCTCGCTCACAATGGAATAATATTGCAACATGAAACTAGACTGATAATAAAATCGGATGATGACCACAAACATTTCTCAACTACGTAACTAATACGAGTTCATAAATAAAAGCGTATTAAAAAGCTTTTTTTTATTAATAAACTAGCGACTTATCCTCGCTTCGCTCGGGTGCGACTCTAGGTACGCAGATTTTGTTTACAATTTCATGGGTTTTCATTTTTTTACGCGGAACACTAATTTTTTTCTAAAACAAAAGTAACTTAAATTACTCCTCATAATATCAGCTATATCTTAGTAAAAGTCCCGTCAAAATTAGAGCAGCCGTTTTGGAGATAAGCCGGACCAACAGACAGACAGACAGATGACAAAAATTTTAAAAATTGATTTTTTTTTTCTTATAGGTACCGTATATACTTTCGTATGTTTTTAGTAATATGCAGTAATTTTGACATTACAAACAGACACTTCAATTTTATTTATCTGTATAGATTTTGAGACTACTGAAGTTTTGTAGTGCGGTGTTTTGCTTTGTAGAAATACTGCTGCTTACATCGGATGTCGTGGGTTCGATTTCTGTTTGAAGTTAGTGGTTGAAGTCAATCAGTGATTTCCCTCACAAAACTACCTAAATACCAAGTAAAAAATATATCACAATATGCGGTATATTTGTATACTACTATCAATTCTACATCCCACTTAAAATTTTCCTTTGAAATAATAATGATATGACCATTAAAAGTCTTTATTAATACGGCATATAGTATGTTCGAGTATATGCCATAATTATTCATCATCTTGAATATTGAAGCAATTGTTTTATATTATTTTGCATGGGAGGAATTTCTATAGAAATTCAGTTTTTACCATTGCTTTTTGGATACTTACAAGTATCGAAAACCCTATTGATTAATTATTATGTAAAAGCGATTTTCAAATACACGTTTATGTATTAAAATAATATAATATTTAAGTATATTAGGTGTAGGAACCATGTAATTAGAAACTAAAATACTTTAGTGTAAAGCATGGGAGTAGCATGGAGTTTTTTATATAAATTGCTAATAAACCTAGCATTACTGATAAAGCCATAACTCCATTATAGCGTTACCACTATATTTAATGTTTAACTCTATGTGGTGATGACGACGATATGACGTAACGTTTGACTCAGTTTGTAGTTACTCTACTTGCTGTACCAGCGGTCGCAGGTTCGAGTTCCGCTGGGAGCATTTATTTGTGTGATAAGCACGGATGTTTATACTCCAGTCATGGGTGTTTATATTTTTAATATGTATGTATATAAGCTATGTATGTATAGTGTATCAACTATCTGGTATCCATAACACAAGCCTCGTAGCTTACCATGGAACTAGCCGTGTTAATGTTCTAACATATTTATATTTATTTTATTTATTTATATGGTAATTTATATTTCTTTTCTAAAACTTAACTTTGTTGTGTGTCTTCTAAGTTGCGTGCAATATATATTAATTCATTTATTTATTGTTTTTTTTGTGCTACATTTAGCCTACTTTTTCTTAAATTACTAGCATGTTTCTTCACGGCGTATAAACCAATTAACGCTCCATATCTTCTTCATATTCACTCTACTGATTTACGATAGCTAAACTGTAAATTTACCAATACTTACCTTATAATTTTATTTTCTAGCCCATTTTTAAATTGCCTGCCAGCTCATTCAGGAGTTTTAAAAAAAGAAATTATTAGTGTGTCGTAAGCAATAATGGCCTGTTCTGATGTTAACAGTAAATAATAGTGAATGCAATCGCTTTTTACGGCACTCTCATATAATAACTCTTATAAGCGGAATTACGATCGAAGTGCCGTCAGTGCCAAGGGTGAATGGTGAGTTATTATTAAAAAATGTTGTAAAATATTAAAATATGATTGCTTTAATTGTATGATTAGGTTCACTCGTGTAATCGTCGGTAATTACTCATAAATTAGTTTTATTTCCATACATATGCTACTCATAATGGACATTTATAAACCTCGTATTTTTATTTTTTTAATTGTGAAGGTGATTTTTTATTCTTAGTACATCCTTAAGGTTGATTTTTTTAATTTCACAATCGGACAACCGTCTTTCTTTTTTTTTATAACTTCACGCACTCTCGCTTACGTAATTCAATTTTCTCGCGGCATTGGCATTAGATTTTTGGTAATGAAAACTAAGCATGTGACGAGAAGAGTGATGGAAATGAATGTATATGGAGAGGTAGAGGAAGAGCAAAGAAAAGATAGATAGATTGTGTGAAGATAGATAGAGACGGGATATGAAAGAGAAAGAGGTGAATGATGGTGACGAATAAAAGGAGAGAGTGGAAGAAGAAGACGTACTGTGCCTATCCCAAGAATTTTGGGAAATGGGCGGGGCGATGATGATGATAGTAAGAAACTTAACAATTTTTTTTAATCACACTATGGTAAGCATGTGTAGGTATTTAACAGACTAGTCCAAAAAGACCTATAAACCACTTTGTCTCACGGGCTGCTATTTTCATCTTATGTATTAATAATTTTTACATAAATATTCCAACGAATATATTTTTACAAACGAACACCAGCTATGCACTTGAATATGATATTAAATATAATTTACATACATCATGTAATCGTACAGCGTACTGAAGCCTAGTTATTTCAAAACTTTTCTCTCCCATTGTTTTATTTTTATAACAAAGTATGAAAATACTCGCAAATGCACGTGACAGTCGAGGCTGTCCTTGAAAACTCCAGTAAACAAGCTTTACTGAGTTTCAGAAGAAATAAAATGTATATTTAGGATTAGTAAATTTAAAAAAAATATATATAATTGTGCTTGAAATTAATGTCTTAAAACTAAAAAGTATATCGATTTTAAAACCATTTTATCTTATGTATTTTTATATTATATCATATGTATGTATTGTATATTTTATCTCCATCTTAAAGGGTTATTATTACATTTACATGGATTCTAAAATTTATAGTTTTCTTGAAATGTATTAATTGATATCTCTATAATAAAACAGTAACTTTGCGAAATCGATGTCGCGTTTCACGCAAAAAGTGCTGAATCGATTTTAACTAAATTTTGTGTAGTCAACATTTAGGATACCTTTTACTACAGGAAAATCTTTCATTCCCACGGAAAAACACAATAACTGGTTCAGTCGTGTCGGCCTTAGAAATTTACATATCGAACGCTGGCTAAGCCTTAAGAGATATAGCAAACCAATGTACTAGAAAATTGTACGTCTCAAATAAGGCCTACAGAAAATATCTATTTATATCTATTTAAAACATAGAAGCGAGGGTAAGTCACAAATTACGTGATGGTAATAGAAAAAATAAATAAATAGCCGTATAGAGTCCCTGACATTTGAAGCTAGTCAAATAAAATATTGCAATTTAATAACTAATACTAAAGGACTCGCTAAGGATAACAAACTAAAAATATTTATATATGACGTGTTATCCATATACTATGAACATCATCTTTAGTGATTACTAATCTTGCGGGCGTTATCAGGGCTCAAATAATAAAGTATTCAATGCTTAATATACAATTTAATCAGGGAAATCACAATGTAATAAACTTGAAATGGGAATTCTAATAATTTATTGGAGCAGCAAATTCTAAGACACCGATCAGACTTTTAACTACAATATCAAAATATAACTCTGTATGATCCGCCACAATCAACCAACGTTACTAAGCCACATATCTCCAATGAATATCATGATGGCGTCACGACCCCGCTCGAGATGTAGTCTCTGCTCTTTTAAAATTACTTTAAAATCAATAAAAAGTAAATTAAATAACATAGTGATTTTAAACAATAATAAGGTTTTATAGCAAAAAAGGTAACTAAATCCTCTTCTAACTTATATTATTATTTATATTATATTTTTGCAAAGTTTATGCAAACCTTGGGGTTAGAATAACTTCTAACATAAAAGTTCCTTAATGCAACTTTATCTTTTTCACACTTAGTAGAGTTTCATAAAAACCTATATTCTGCACCGACAGAACTTCTGTTACTAGCTTTATAGGCACAGCTAATATATCGCTACCCAAAAAGTGATCAAACTTAATTGTTTGTAATTCTTCTGCAATTTTCACTGATTCTTTATAATAAAACCATACAAAAAAAAAACAACAAAAACTATACTGTAGTATAAACGTTTTATATAAAACAGTTTTATATATCAAGACAAACAGATGTTTCCTGTAAATAAAGAATTTGTAGTTTTAAAATAAATTACTAGATAGCATAAAAATTGATTACGTACTAATAAATAGATCTCAAGTTTATTTTTTACAGCCATTACTATTGTTAAAAATGATTTAAGAATCTTTAAATATTTTGAAACAAATATTTTGTCATTTGTGAATACTGAATAGATATTTTCGATTTAATTTTGACTTTTTGCAAGTCTGCTGACCCACATTTGGTCAACATGGTGGACCTTTGGTGGGAGTCTATTCCCTTTCGTATTGATCCTGGTATGATATTCGTGTCCAGGAGTGGGATGTTAGAAGGGCTGATTTAATATTTATTAATTATTAAATATGAATAACACATTTTATATAGTAAAAATGGTTTTGTATTGCAATGGAATTCGGGATCATTTAGAATAACTCAAATTCATTTTTAGCTGCTCTAAAAATAAGCTTAAAATATTATTACACATTTCAAATTTCAATATTAACAAGTAAATAACATCATTCTTAAATAACTTCAAAATAGTATATGTAACAAAACTATACTTAGCAAAATATATTCTCGTTAAAGGAATAAAAAGATTAAGTCTAACCCACAATTTATTCAGCGTCCCATTCAGAAGCCGCGCTACGAGCGACAGGCGATCATATTATGCGAGGACTATCGCTGTAGGAAATCTCAGCTGAATGAACTTATCCTACCGGCATTTGCCTTTCAAAGCACGAGATTTTTCCGCAATCTTCCCCATTATTTCGTAAAACATACGGCCACGTAGGTCTATCCGACGTAAAACGATATGAATATTTCCCTAGTTCATTTACTCTCGACTGTTACTAGCCATCTTTCAAGCCAACTCGAATAGCCCGCAAGTCCACTGCGGTGTAAAATAGTAGCTAGAGCGTGGTAAAACAGATTTATTGAGCCACGTCTATTTCTAGATTCCCCTTGCGAAAAAATAGTTTATTATACATTAGTCCGTGTATGAAAGGATGCTTACTCTTTGAACAGGGTTAATGGTTAAATCTTGTTGGAAGTCTGCCTAATGCTCACTTGACACGTGTGATTTGTTTTTTAATATACGAGTAAGATCGACGTTGAAATTCATACATTATAATAATCTGTACTGTCTCGGTGGTCTAGTGGTTAGCATGTACGAACGCAGATCTGAAGGTCACGGGTTCGAGTCCCGGGTCGGGCCAAGTTTTGTTAATGAGTTTTTCAGTCGAGAAATTCTCAGTAGCAGGCCGGAGTTGGGAAATTGGCGGTGTTTCACCCCTTCTCTCGGAGAGCACGTAAAACCATCGGTCCTGAGTCTCGGTCGCCCGCTTTGTACAAGATTTTTCTACTTTAACTCTACTTTTAGAAATTGTACCAATGGAATAATTATAACAATTGATACCAAGCACCCCACGCTTATTTCATAGTAAAATTAATTTTCTCGTTAATCACTATATTCTTATACTAAACATTATTTTTTACTTTTTAGTTCGGTTCATCGTTAAAGCGTGTTTTTTTTTTCGTTTTTTAAATTTAAATTATTTTTAATAAATATTTTTTTTTAATAAATTATTGTATTTTCATTGGTCCTTGATATGTGTGCTTCAAGTTAATCTGACGTCGAACCGAGTGGGAAAAGAGTCTGAGAATTAAGAGCGTGTGGCGACGCGTCTCCAAAAGCAGCTTTGATCCGCCGCATTATATTTTACATAAAAAATATATATATTAATGTCTCTTACTTTAAAGGTAACTTTTAAACTATACGTTATTTTATTAAATAAAGTCATATTTTTTTGAGTTAAATAAGACATGTTGATGAATTTATCATTTTATCAATAGTAATCTCTTAATTACTTTATGTAATACACTGTACTGTATTGTTTAAACAAAAATATTTACTCATAATTTCCTAAGGGTTCAAGAATCATAATAATGATACATAATTGATGCTAACATAAAATTACTAAGACATTTGTTGAATTATGCTATATGGACCTTAAAAAGTTTGAATAGTATAATTTTGAATTAAACAATGCATGAAAGATGTACATAAAATATGTTTCAAAAAGTTTTATATAAAACTAGCGACTCACCATCGCTTCGCTCGGGTTCGTCCCTAGTTTGCTTCCGAATACAAACTTTCATTCGCATTTTCACCCCCTTAAGGGCTGATTTCCGGGATAAAAACTATCCTATGTCCTTTCTAGGGTCTTAAACTATCTTCTTACCAAATTTCATCTTAATCGGTTCAGTAGTTTCGGAGCCTATTCGATGCAAACAAAAAAACAATCAAATCTTTCCTTCTTATAATATTAGTATAGATTAATTATATTTAAAAATATATTTTTATATCAAAAATCTTTTGGAAACTTTAACTAAACGGTGGAACGATTTAACTTGAAATGCGAATGGAAATAAAAGATATTGTTAGCAGGACTTTTCCCCAAAGCTCCTCTAATTTTCCTTACACAAAATGGTAATCGAATATGTGAGGATGTAAAAAACAGTCGAGCAAGATGTTTTCGATTGTTGTAAATGTAGTTTTGCTTGTTTCAGCGATATCTGTTTTATCTGACACAGTATAATCTATACATATTATAAAATTCTAACTAAGTCGAATCTGTACATTAAATATTTTTTGAAAAATCTTATTAAAATAGACGTTATTATCGATACAGAGGCCGAATCTATAGTTTTTAGAATTTTTGTCTGTCTGTCTGTCTGTCTGTGACTGCATCACGGCAAAATCACTGAAGGAATTTTGATGAAATTTGGTATGATAATAGCTGGTTATCTGGGTCAACATATAGGATACTTTTTACTGCGGGAAAATGTCTCATCTCTGAGAAATCTATACTAAATGTTAAAACGTAAGTAGGGACGAACCCGAGCGGAGCCAGGGTGAGTCGCTAGTTTTATATAATTGTATACAAAATGTCACGTTAAACTTCTGCCTTGAGTATTACGAGTATATACTACATAATTTACTTGTATTTAGAATAGGATGAAAATAGTTTGGGAATGATATATTAGTATTTTTAGGCCGAAATAATTTTGCGATTGAATAATTAATTATTGTCTAATATATTTAAGATTAAAATTTTCCTGCGGCCATTCATTTATTTATTACATATATTCTTACTATACTTTATCTTTATGGTTATTACTATATCATTATGATCATATATTTGTTACTTTGATATATAAGCTATATTACTGTAAAGTTTCATCAAAATTCGCTTAGTAGTTTTTGTGTGAAAGAGAACATCCATCCATTCATCTATCCTCACAAACATTCGCGTTTATAACAAACAACATCGATAAACATGTTTAAATTATCCTTAACCTACTATAATTATATGAACACAAATAATATGAACTTATGTGTTTAAAATTAAAATGTTTGACAGTTTTACTACATATCTAATTTTATTTTCATATCTGACATAATTATTTGTGAAGAACGACTCAGATTATTTTTGTAGCTATTACTTACGTGTTAATATAATATGTGTAAAGAAAGAATATTTTAATTGAAAGCTATTTGAAAATTGTTGAAAGTTACCTGCGTGCCAACCCGGACTTATAATTCGCAGTACTTGCATAAGTAAACAGTTTTACGGTTGTTTGGCACCTATGAAGGCTTAGACAAGTGGCATAAACGCTAGTAGAATAGAGTAATCAATGTATGGGACTGACATATGTTTACGACTTCAAATTTGACTCAACGTATCGCATTTGTAATTGGCAGCCAAATGCTGATCTAATCTATTCGATGAAATGAAACGTCAGGGTAGTACATTAATCTCCATAGAAATTGAAGACAAGTGGCACTTTTGACAAACGAATTCGGCTGCTAGCATACGACACCTATCGAACGCCAATACCTTGGAGATAACGCTACAAAATGGCGAATCACTGAATAATATGTTAAATAGTATATGTTAAATAAAATGTAAAATAACTTTTAGACTTGGTAAAAAAACTTAACTTATTACTTATAAAAAATTATATTCATTACAGTGGGATGAATGTGCATAAATTAAATAAAAGCTATTATGACTAATTGTTGTCATGGTAACCGTTGTCATTGTCTGACAAATATATATTATTGTATTTATTGTTATTGTAGCAAAGATAGATAGGCGAAATAATCCTTATAATTAGTGAACTTTTAATAAAGAAATCCTAAAAATCCTATGTGTTGCTCGTATACGTTTAAATTTTAGTGCATTTCACAGTGTCAAGATGAGGTTCACAAACAAAACCATGACTACGTTCGATTGTTGTCGAAAGATCGAATAGATTGAGCGTTCGACAAGTCCTTGTACATTTGGCTACCAAATTATTATCGAAATTGCCAAGGCGTTAGCATTTATCGAAAGAGAATCGATATGGAGCGTTTGCCACTTGTCTAAGCCTTATGGTCACTAATAGTCAGATTTGACACGTCTACTCATGCTGATTATTCAATTCAATTCTTATGTTTAATGGCTTCTAGGAGCCGTTTGGGTACAATTTAGTTTGCCAATGTCGCGTAGAATGAAGAAGCCACGTTATAAATAGAATGACTGTTAAAAAGATAAGGAAGATCACTAGATCTGATTACATGTAGTAACTGAGCAATTTGTGGTAAAATTAGGATCTACATCAATGTTGATGATTCTCCCGTAGCTGTCACGTGTCAATCCCCTATCCGTACACCTGAGACAATGCTACTATTACAGATTAATATACAAACACTTTTCAGTATCTTTTTCTCCTCTGTTTGTGAACAATTTCTTTTTTTGTTTAGTAGTTATTTATTTATTTACTTATTTAATTAGGATCGTCAACAGCTTTTCCATTTACAGACAATCATTGCATACACAATATTAGATAAAAGAAAAAAAAAACAATTAAAGTTTAGTTTAGGTAATCATAAGCTTATTTGATTATGTTATTATTGACGAAATGTAGTTTTATCAATAAAAAAAATATATTGTGGTTGAATTTTAACCACTGGGCCAAACCTATGCGTGAAAAGTTAAATCTGTACCACTGCGGGAATTATTGTAGCGATAAATCGGAGAATTTACGTATTTTGGCACAAACAATGGCAATAAGTAGTTTACGTTTAATCTATTTTTCCAATTAGGTCATTAATGTTGTATTTGTGTTCAAAACCCACATAGATAATAAACCCAGTTATTGTTACTAGTGTCACCTAACGTTTTAAAATCAACCAGAATCATCATTAAAAATTTGAGGACAACATATTATATGAATAGAATTTACCTTTCCACATATACCAGTGATCGCCGCGTGGTTGAAAAACAACAATAATTCATTAAGTTATATATTTATTGTCTTGCGTATATTACAATATTAATCTATTCTCAATTTGACCACAGACTTTAACAATAATAAACAAAAGAATATATATGCGTGTGTGTGTCAAATACATGGTGGTGTGTGTAATGTTTCTTTTTATTGATTTTACGTATTTTTTATGCAGAGTTTTAAAAAATTAGCATTCTGCATTCCTTCTCCATATAAACTATAAGTGTGGGAAAATTCATACTTCTTTGCCTGCGCAATTTTTATAAAAAGGGTTACAAAGTTTTTGCTTCACGTATTAATATATAGATAAAAAAATGTTTCCATTTATTTTTATTAATAACACTAAAGCTCGTCAACAGCTACTAAACAAAAAAAAATTAAAATGGATTAATAATTACAAAGAACCAAAATTACAGTTCCAAGGACTGATTTTCATTTAATAAAATAACAAAATTCGTTAGCTTTTTTATTTATTTACACTTATTTACTTATCACAGTAACGGGATAATATTTGTATACTGTTTTAAAAACATTATTGTTTGACTTAAGCTCAATAGACATTAACTCAACCTACGAATAAATAGACTGTTTTGCTTAGGTTTTAAGTAGAAAAAAACTACATGGCTTAAATAAGGTATCTCTGGTTGTTGTATCTATTCCACGGGAACCGTATATTTTTCCGGGATAAAAAGTAGTCTATGTGCTATTCCAGACTATAATTTATCTCTGTGCCAAATTTCATCTAGATCCGTTCAGCCGTTCTGGCGTGATTGAGTAATAAACATCAACATTCACGTTTATAACATTAAGTAAGATATTTTTGGTATTACATTACCTATACATTATGTGATACATAAGCATATATTTTTATAGAGGCTTAATAATTTACTTAAATTTACTACGCAGTGTCAACAAATTAACAATTTTCATCGAAATTTTATGCCGTTATTATGATTTTTGGCCCAAAATTTCAGATTAATTATGCATGAAAAGCGTCAAATAAAGCTTTGGTTAATTTTATTAAATATGTTTTCGATAATGTTGCATTGTACTGATTTATATTCAATTTAATAACAATATGTGGCTTAAATCACAACAATCATACCTATACCTATTATATAGTGTATGTACATTGTACATATATCTATGGAGATAATAGTATAAATATGTATTATTTTCCCTTTTATAAACTTTTCAAAAACATATCGACTCTTACGTATAAAGATATATAGTTTATAATAATAGATGGGAATTCTTGTAATATACATTTATTTTGTGTATTACGGAAATGGTTCTAACGTTTGGAAACATAAATATAAGTTTATCTAAATTGCATTTTTGAAGTTATACTTCTTTTGGGACGTTTGGAAAAAAAATGAGAGTAAAATTTTTACGATGCGCGCGCACACCGACAGTCAAAAAGCAACATGATGAAGTTAGCTGATAACTGTTTGTTGCCATGGTAACCGTTGTTATTGTCTGACAAATGATATATAATATTATACCTGTTCTTTCCTTAAATGATCTATAAATATATGATTGTAATATGCCTAATATGCCTTATTTAATCATATTATTAATTTATCATTCCATTTACAAACAGAGAGTTGTGACATACGGGATGAAATCTTTAGCTATTTTTGTTTTATTACGTCAAAGAAGTATAATTTCTGACGTGTGTACATAAGTACACACACACGTTTTTTTATATCTTTTCTGAAAAACACCAAGCGAATCTCATTCGCCCAGTTACTTGATACTACTTGTTATACACGGTTTAAGCTGCAATTATTTATTATTAAGCTACTATAATACCAAAATGTCTAAAATTAACTAGTAGTTAATAATGTGAACGTTTTCTTATTACATTTTTTTTTATATTACAGAATGTCGTCTAAGACAGAATCTACAAAAACAGAAGTAAAAGTAAGTTGAATTTCAAATATAATAGCAAAAAATCTGCTTAGCAAGATGTTTTCTAACAAATAACTTTATAGGTAAAAGTAATATACAGGGTGGATTTTTGAGACGGGACAGTAAGGGCAGGTACCTTAACTGTTATAGTTACAGGAAAACGTTCCTAGGAGATCATCCATAACATTTGAGATATTCTGAACTGCATTCACAGATTTTGGAAAAAATGTACAGTCAGCGAGAAAAATGCTAAAATACCAAAAAAAAATTTTTTATGTCAATCGATCCTATTTCATGTAGGGATCAAAAGACTCTATGGGACCATTTAAGGTATGAGTACTAGAAATGACAGAAATCGCCAAAATCTTTTCCCATACATTTTGTACGGAAAAGCGTTTAATGAACTCGAAATATTTTTTGTTGCCAAACGGTCCTATTTTTTAATGGTCCCATAGAGTCATGAAATAGGATCGATTGACATAAAAAAAAAAATATTTTAGCATTTTTCTCGCTGACTGTACATTTTTTCCAAAATCTGTGAATGCAGTTCAGAATATCTCAAAAAGTTATGGATGGTTTCCCCGGTACGTTTTCCTGTAACTATAGCAGTTAAGGTATCTGCCCTTACTGTCCCGTCTCAAAAATCCACCCTGTATGTAAGTACATAACTAAAACTAAATATTTATCTAAGTATATAAACTTAAAACTTAAAGTTACTTTGTATGTCTGTGCGTATGATATTAACACATAGCACCATCTAGTTCTATGGTAAGCTACGAGGTCTGTGGTTATGGATACCAGATAGTTGATACACTACACATATATTACTTTAATACATATTATATAAACACCCATAACTGGAGTACAAACATTCGTGCTCATCTCATAAATAAATGCCCCCAGCGGGACTCGAACCTGCGACCGCTGGCACAACAAGTAGGGTCACTACAAACTGAGCCAAACGTGAATTACCTCAATATTAAGCTGAAGAGTGCTTTTAACAACCTAATTGTGTTTAAAGCTAACTTAAGCATGATAACTTAAGATAACCAGTAAAACATACTTTATATTACCAAGCTTTATAATTTACAAATAAATAAAAAGTATTGTTCAAAACCTAGCTTTGGTTAAATGAAGGTATCGACCGGAATGCATCGTATATAATTATGGGCTTCGACAAGAAGACATTGTATAATCAATTACCTACTTACTAATAGAAATTCCGTTATAATATAATATAATTTCGATATTATTTATACTAATATTATAAAGAGGTAACATTTGTTTGTTTATTTATTTGATTGTTTGTACTGAGTAAGCTACGAAACTACTGAACCGATTTAGATAAAATTTGGTAAGAAGATATTTTGAGCCCCTGGGAAGGACATAAGATAGTTTTATCCCGGAAATCATCCCTTAAGGGAGTGAAAATGGGGATGAAAGTGTGTATAAGGAAGCAACGTAGGGTAGAACCCGAGGGAAGCGAGCATGAGTCGCTAGGTTTTAATATTTTTATTCGTAAGCGATTATAGAATGTCGTCTTGTGTAAGGCACCTGGGTTATGTACACCTAGTAAGCCTTAATTATATTAATTAATAACATATTGCTATTAACATTAATTAAACAATTAATAAAAAATATGTTATTCATATTTACAGAAATACGTTTATTAATTTTATTTATTTACATAAATGCGTGTTATAATAGCCCCAGTATAATAATAAAATTAAGCGAAATGACGTAGATAGATGTATTTCTTTGGGCTTACTGTAAAAATTCTTCCATTATTTGGATTACAGCCAATGATAATAACATTGTTGTTCGATAAAGCTCTTACATAAATTTAGTCTTTAAGCCAATTTAAATATATGTCCATCTATAATATTAAATAAGCTTTAATCTGAAACAACAAAAATCCGGTGGTAATTAGATTGCAAGTTTTCACGTGAATTTCATATTATGAATTCAAAAAAGCTTTAATTAATAGTTATCGGATTATTGTGATTTTAAAGATTATTAAACTTCACAGAATTGAATCTGGCAAAATTTTTATACATTGAATTTTATAAATAAAAAAATAATTATAATAAACATATTTTGTTGTAAAAGTATTTTTTCAATGATTTTACTTTTTCAAGGTTAATTAATACCTAAACGTATTTCAGTTCAATGTGACGTACATAATATCTTACAAACAGACAATTGAAAAACAGTAATTTGCTCGTATACGATAAGATAAGAACAAAATACCGTCTAACTTTGAACGACGAGAAGCTGAATCTGAATGTTCATGAAAATAGAGACAGGGAAATCTTTGTATAATAACCGCTCGGAAGTAACCATGCGTAGTGTCGATTTGCCTAAGACATATTGTAGACGAGACGTCCGTTATTGGGGTCGCGACCAAAATACATAGCGGTAGCGAGCAGACGGCAGTAGGCGGCAGGCGGCGCACGCGCCGACCGCGCGCATAACCATCGGATTCAAATACACTGGGTCATTTACAATCTGATCTATATTTAACTGCTGAGACCAGATAATTTACATGCATCGCAAAACTCAATCTCCCAAACCTGTAGTGATGTGAAAATTGACAAACAGTGATTTATTCGAAAAGTGAATTATGTTCATGTGTAACTAAATAGCCTTCCAATCTATGTTGTTGCTATACAGGAAGTTTTTGTAATATTTTACCGTTAACGTCAGCTTAAGTGAGTATATTATATCTATTTTTTATTATTGTCAATTTGCCAAATAATTCACGAGCTGTAGGCGTTTAAGTCTCAGTTAAATTAAAAAAATCTTGAGTTATCTTTTATGAGAAATAACCTATTATAAACTTATTTCAGCACGATGAATCCCCCATCAGCTTTATATGGAGCTATGAATAAAGAGCGTAAGCCATTCACATATACACCAGGAGGGCTAGATCTTTCAGAGATCAAATCAGAGCGGATGGCTGCACGCTTAATGAGAAATGCTATGAACCAAGGGGTTCCCGAAACACCCGCCCAAACAATACATTCATCTCCTGCTCCAGTCAATCCAAATGCAATACCAAATTTTAATTGTTTACCCGTACAAGTCTTTCCAACATTTCAACTTCCGGCGAACCCTAAGTCATTGTTAAGAACAAGAAGCAATCCCAATCCAAAAGAACATCCATTACCTTTAATACCCCAAACGAATACATCGGTTAGCCACAATAAGCCTGATGCATCATCCTTTAATAACAGTAGTAATGGTAGTAACAATAATATTACAAATAATAATAGACTAGCTTCAATGTATGATTACACACTATGTAATAGTTCACCGTTACATCAACCAACAAAATACGGAAGCTACGGTCATACAGAATTGTTATTGCCGGAAAAATTCTATGATGCTGAAGTATGTCGAACAGAACCATATGAAGGAGTAAATGCTATAGAAACCAATAAAGATGTTTTTAAAGATAAACCTACTACAGATGTGTCAAACAAAAATACTTTAGCGACTACTGATTTTGATATCAACAGTATTCCAGTAACCTTAGCATCATCATTGCAAGATACAGATACGACAAATGATTATGAACAGGTCGATTTGAAATTACTGTACACTTACTATATTTATATCTATATGTCTGTTTACATTATATGTTATACGTATTTACTCTACAAAATAAAAGAATAAAAAGAATGCACTAATAATTATTGTGAGTCTTCTTAACTTTATTCAAGTTTAATGTATACTAAACAATAATATTGTTCTGTTATATAGATAAAAAGTATGTCACTAACCAAAATTAAGTATTCTAAAATAATTTTAATTTCATAATGAATGTGAAAATTTGCCTAAAATATATTGTTCTTATTTTCAGAAGGAAGTAAAAGTCAGTACAAAGCAGTCCGAGACGAAAAACAAAACGGATCATAATGGTGATACCGAAGCAGCTGTAGTAGTTAAGCTGCCCGCGAAATCATCATCGGCGAAGACGGAGACTAAAGTAGAAATCGCAAAAAAAATTTTACCTGATGGTACTATTCAAGAAATCAAAACAACTACCACGAAAACTACTATTGATGGGAAAACTGAAATTACAACAGAGACAGAGACTAGAACAATACCAAAAGAAGCATTGGAAGTTGAGGAAGAAGAAGAAGAAGTAGAAGAAGAAGAAGAGGAAGAAGGGGAAATTACAAAAGAAAGTAAGAAGGAGGATGAAAATGAAATAAGTGAAACAAATGGAAGTGATGAGGTGGCGGAGGAAGTAGTTATTAAGAATATTAAGACTGATACAAAACAAAATGGACATATCATTATTGGGGAAGAAAAAGTAGAAACAAGTACTACAAAAAAAGTTGTTGTAGTGCAGTCCACGCAGGATGAATCAGAAGAAGAAATTGAAGAAGAAGTTGAAGAAGAGGCAGAAGAAGAGGACGATGGGGATGTTGAAGTAGAGGAAGTAGTAATACTTAGAAAATCTGAAAACAAATTAAGCGAGGAACCTAACAAAAATAATATTAAAAATGGTGACGATGTTGAAGAGAAAATCAAATTGACAAAAGATGATGAATCTGATGAACAAGAAGAAGAAGAAGTGGCAGATGAAGATGATAAAGGGGAAATTGATAGTGTGAAGGGAGAGTCAAAAGAAGAAGTAGAAATTAATGATGTTGAGGAGGACGAGAAAAAAGAAGAGCAGCTGAAGGAACATGTTGAAGATGAACCAAAAGAAATCATTGATGAGGATGTTGAAGAGGAATATGAGGAAGCTGAAGATACTGCAATAAAAGAAGAAGTATCTCAGAAGGCTTCAGAAAAAGTTGTAGAAGAAACAGTCGATCAAGATACAATAAATTCTAAAGGTGAAAATGTGCAAGAAGAAAATAATAATCAAGAAAAACCGGTGCATACTGAAGAATCCATGGAAAGCCCCGAGGTAAAAAAAGAAAATGAAAAACAAGAAGTTAAAGAAGAGATTGTTCATGAAATAAAAGTACAGTCTGAACCAAAACTATCGTTTAGAGAACCTTCAATTCCACTTGAAAAAGTAGAAGATGTTGAAATTAAGCCCATTGTACCAACGCAAGAGGTAACCAAAAAATTACACACAGAAATAATTACTACTACAACAGACAAGCCAACTGGTGCATTGAGTACACAAACTGAATACAAACAAATCGAAAATATTGTGACGGTTAATCGAACAACAAAAACATTAGATCATGCTTACGAACAATCTCAGCAGTCCATGCCAATATTAAAAACATATTTTTCACCGAACGATGACAGAAATCTTTCAACTCCACAACCAATGTCTAGACCATATCAACCGGTGTATCCGCCAGAGCCACAAACAGAGAGACGCCATAGTTTGCTACTAGATAGATTAAGTGTTGACCGCCAGGTCAATGCTCCAGACATTTACCAAAATAATTATCAATATAGTAATCAAAGCTATGAACAAAATCAATGGTCTGAACCTCAATCGGAAGTTTTGACAGTAAGTAATGTTAAGCCAAGCACAATAACCAAAAACCAGCAGTGGTATCAACAAACAAGCCGAGAAAATACTACTTCTAGTGTAGCTTCATCAACTCCCATTTTACCGAGTCAGCAATTGGGGCAGTCATACATTCAACCTCAACCTCAAATTCAAATACAACAACCAGAACCACAATACCAAAGCTATATGCAACCGCAATACACAGCTAAACCGGAATTTAAGCCGTATGGAGAAAGCAACACACAGAATACTTACAGAAGTGCAAGTGATCTCCAACAAAACACTTACTCAAACTATACTCCAAAACCAAGTTGGGCCAGTAACACTTTTGAATCTAAACCAGTTAATTTAGCTCCTTCGATTCAAACAAATCATTATTCATCTTTTAAGGAATCAACTGAAAACTTTCAGAATTCTGCTCAATTGTCCTCTTCTTACGTGCCACCTCCATGGGAACAAGATTCTAGTTATGTAAGTGAGAACCAAAATTATTATCAGCCTGCACCCACTACGACTTCATTCACACCTAGCACAAATCAAACATGGAAACCCAAGCCTGCCAGTAAATTCTCCAAGAATACGTCTACTTCGTATATTCCACCAGCTCCTAACCAATCTTTTGTTAAGCCAGTATCAGCAAATGACCATTCAAAGCTACCTGGCCGCAAAACTTATTATAGTGAATATGAACGGCGTTATATATCTGTACCAGAATCTACCTACATACCCAGTGAAACAAAGTTCCAAGCACAGCCAGATCCATCTCCTCAATACTATTACGATAATAATGAACCAGCTGAAATAGTTGAACCACAATGGCGAAAGGAATTAAGAGAATTTACTGAAAAGACCTCCGAAATAAGTACGCAATATGAAAAAACATCAGTGAGACCGCCTTGGGAAGAAGATCCAAAGTATGCTGCACCAACGGAGTACACAGCGACTGTGACACCTAGCTGGACGCAAACTTTAAGACCTCGCACGTGGCGGGAAAGAAGCTATGAACCGGAGTACATTGGATCAAAGACCAACACTCTCGGTCGCGGACGACCACAAAGTTCTTATGTAAAGGGAAATGTCGAACCGATACAAGAAAGATCTAGAGGTGTATCTGTTGATAGATATAATCCAAATAATTACCAGTCTCCATTACCGTCTGAACATCCACCGGTACAGAGCCACACGTTGAATCCGAATATTCATCCGAAAACTTACCATAACCCAAATGTGCCGGCATACCACTCTCGCGCTTCTGTTGAACCTAGGTAAGAAATAACTTTGTACTTTAGTTACAATATGAAACTGAGTAAGTGATTGAATGAGCGATTTAGTGAGCGACTAGCGACTCACCCTCGCTCCGCTCGGGTTCGTCCCTACTTACGTTTTAACGATTAGTACAGATTTATTAATGATGAGATATTTTCTCGCAGTAAAAAGTATCCTATATCTTGCCCCATATAATCACCTATCATCATTACTACATGCATTAATTCAATCTATACATATAATAAAATTCTGAGTCGAATCTGTACATTAAATATTTTTTGGACAATCTTATTGAAATAGTTATTATTATTATCAATACAGCACGAACGCATCACGAGAAATCCACTGGACGGATTTTGATGAAATTTGGTATGACGATAGCTGGTTATCCGGGTCAAAAAATAGGACACTTTTTACTGAGGGAAAATATCTCATCTCTGAGAAATCTATACTAAATGTTAAAACGTAATTAGGGACGAACCCGAGTGGTGCGAGGTTGAGTCGCTAGTTATAAATAAAACTAGTTATGTTATTTATCATTGAAAAACATTCAATATTTTACTTTCAAGGGTAAACTTGTAACTTTCTTGTTTTAATGTTGAAATAAATTCTTGTGTCGAATGAAATAAAAACTTCATAATGATTTAGAACTGAAGCCAAATTAAAACTTATTTTACCGCATTGGTTTCAAATTAAACATTAATTTTGCCATCATCAATTTTAACACTATATATCATTTTAATCATTGATGTAATTCTGAGCAACGTTTATTAATCACCCCTTTCATTTGTAAAATATTTCTATACCTATGTTAAATAATAACACAGTCGCTATATACGTATATAATACATGTATAATATACATGTATTAAAATTAAGTATAAATATTTCATTTGAACAATACCTTAAAGTGTTATATTATGTTGATATAATTAGCCGTTTTAACAAATAGATTTCACAAATTTATTTTTTTATACATATTATAAATTATTAATTAGTACTGGGCGACCTAAATTCTTTTTTGTTATATTGCATTTATTAGACAAAAAAAAACTTGAATAAATGCAAAAAAAAAAACAAAAGTAAAAACTTTGTATCCGCCCGGCACTCGAACCCGGACCTTGTAATTGGTAATCTTGCACCTCGACCGCTTGCCCACAATGCTTATGCCCTAGCGTATGAAATTATCAGCCATATTTTGCATGAAATAAAGCGAAAGAAAACCGCATGAAAATTAGAAAACACGCGTTTTTAATCGAAACACTAGATCGAATTTTTGCCCCCGAAAGCTCCACATACCCAGCGAAATCGTTAGAGCCTTTTCCGAGATCGTCGGTATAAATAATTAAATATACAAGAATTGCTCGTTTAAATATATTATATATTATTAGTTATTTACCATATTACTTTTTAATAGATACTAATAATAATTTTAAAATAATAATATTTCAGAGAGCAAGTGTCATACCCACAATCACGACCACGAGTTGAGTCCCGCGCTCCGCCCGTCCAGTCTAGATCTTTTAAATACCTCCAATGGATCACTGGTACAGAGGATTAGGTATTAATAAGTGTATAGTAAGTGTTTAGATTATATGAAAAATCATCGAAAAAACATCGATACTAATTACATTTTCGAAATCGATTTGTTTAAATTAAATTAAGATACAATGGTTTTATTACTGGCTGGAATATACATATATTTCTTATTAACGTATATCTAAATATTTATTTAATAATCATTATCGCCTACATTATGTGATATTCATGAATTTGTAGAAAATCTTGTAACCTAGTCACATCTGTCTCTAGTCTTTTAAAATTGATTGATTGATTGATTTTAAAATTTGTTTTATCTGAGCTATTCAGCAGTCTCGTCTTCTAATAACAGTTTAATGTTTTTAATTATAATATAGTTTCAATATCTAACTGTAATTGCTTTGATATAATTTTCAAGGCATTATTATATTTATTTAATTTTACCTAACTTGACAGTTATGTATGTGTCACCGTAAAATTGTAAACGCCGTTAGATTACAACCTATCTAGCGATATCGTAAACTGTCGAAAGTTTTTGTTTCGACAGTTTACAATCTCGCGAGATATATTACAATCTAGCGGAACTTACAATTTTACGGTGACATATATAAGGTGTAAGGTGACGCTTTACGTCTTTTTCTCTTAAAACACGCATTAAGTTCATCTTTTACACTATCGCTTGTACTTAATTAACTTAGGCTATATTTATATTATTAATTTTAACATACCAATAAATCGTGCCATATTATATTATATTATTTATAAATAGTTGCATGAATCATGTTGTAATAATTTATCGTTTTTTTTTTATTGTGGATTACTGTTGAGTTTTATGAATTAATAAATTATTGAATTATTTTTCGTGTGTTTTATTTATCTACTAATTATATAGTAAGTGCCTTTTTTGCCAGAATACAGATGAAATGGATAGAAAAAATGAAGTTAAAGTTATAAATCGTTTTTATGTTATAATCGTTTACTGGATAACATGAGGAGCTGATCTTTCCCTGTAGCTCCACCTGCTACTTTTAACTTTAACGTAGTGCCATATTACATAGCCTACGTCCTTAAAGCTTTGGTAAATAAAAGGGCTACAAAATGCAAAAAGATTGGTCAAACTGGTAGCTAAACAAACAAACTCTTCAGCTTTATATATTTAGTATTATAATGTATACCTATTGTATAGTTATTAGTATACTTATACATACTTATTCTTCTTAGTCAAAATAAATAGTTGAATATAAGATAACATAATAAAAAAATCTATTACTTAACTAAATACATACAATGAAAACGAATGATTTACACGACGAAGGCTCGAACTGAAAACTACGAGTATGAAAGTTACAGCATTCTTCTCTTCTAAACTTTTGGGTCCTGACCATATTTTACTGTAACAAAATGTAGGGTACTCAACTGTCAGAACTTACGTTATAAGGTAGTAGTGAAGTTTATTCCAAGACATTTTTATCTAAATAATTTAAATTTAAGCTTAAAATTAAGGTTTCTGGTAATTGCTGTATTTTTAGTAAAACTTGATGATATTTATATAATGATATGGTTTTTATTCTTAGTAATAGTTTTATATTTATAACACCTATATATTGACTTGATTATGACTTAGTTAAATATATAAAAAAATATAACACATATTTATACTAGAGAGTTAACTTAGTAATAAACGAGTTGAATGCAGTTTTAGTTCAGTCAATTAATATCCGTAAAAAACATTTCATACGGAAAATTAGTTTTCAGAACAAAGTTTCAAATTAGAAACAGTTAACTAATTACTGTGCATAAAATTTTCTAAATTTTCTCTTGAAAATTAAGCAAAGATTAATTTTTCAAGTTAACACGAAAGCAAATAAAGATTTCACCGGCAATAAGAATAAGCAAAAACAAGATTTGCCCTCGCAGTATAAAATGCTGAGCATTTTTAAATCCTTTTAGTTAAATCAAATGCAAGGCTGTGGTCACGTACGGCGGAAATAAGGATATACGCCATCTCCCCTGCCCCCTACACCGTAAAAATCTCTTTTTACAGTCGCGTTACAACGAAACGCTCTTGTGCTCCAAACTATACCACTTAGCAGATAGGTAGCCTAGGTATAACCTAGGTGTTCATGTTTCGTTTTTATATCCATAAATTTATTTCACCACATTAGGTTGTTTACGGACGTACTCATAGTTTTGATTAAATAAGTTTTTGTTGAATTTTTGTTAGATCCTCCCAGTTTACTGGTTATATTTTTTACTAGCGACATACCTTCGCTTCGCTCGGGTGCGTCTCTAGGTACGTTTTAATTTCTTTGAGCGGAACCATAACCTTTTTTTTAAAGTAAAATTAGCCTAAGTTACTCCTTATAATATCAGCTATCTGCCGGTTAAAGTCCTATCAAAATCAGTCCAGCTGTTTCGGAGATTAGCCGGAACAAACAGAGAGACAGAAAGACAAGATTTTAAAAATTGAGTTTTTCTTATAAGTATGTACTGTATATAATTCCATATGCATTTTGTAAAAAACTGTTATTTTGACATTACAAAAAGGCACTTCAATTTTATTTATCTGTATCATCTGTATAGATGCGCCATCTTTTAGAAAATTTAGCAACTGTGATCTATGTGTACCTCCAGGTCATAGTCTATCTCCCCCATGAACTGTGTTCACCTTGTCTTGGTGGGGGGCTGATTAACGTCCGGCAATCCAGCCGAGCGTGACATCAAGGGAAACTGGGTGGCTTACTTTGGTGGACGGTATACCATGCGGGTTGCACATGGTACTTCCCTGATAGCGAGTGGGTCATGGGAGCAACCCCACGATTCTTGTGCCCTGATTCAGTCAGGCTAGCCGTCGGCATCGTAGTTAAGTGCGTAAGCGATCCTACGCGCCTCATTAAGACATAAAGTTCCGTTGGGTTTTAGTTGGTAATACCGGCTTTTCTGGCCGGTGATTCCCACATTACTACTTGTATATATACCTACAGGTGGTATCCGTAAATTAATTTTCTAACATTTTAAATTAATAATTAAAAAAAAATAATAAGTTTCCCTTTAGCTTTTTTAGCTTAAATGAGTTATAAATATTCATATACAAGCTTTCGAATTCAAAATAGTAGGATGATTATGGTTATAATATATGTATACATAGTACATACATCAATAAATAGTCGTCATTATCAATATTTACAGCACACAGTAATCGAACACACGACCTACATTATGTTTATATTATGTTTTTGTTAAATAATAAATATCCAACCGATCTTTTGCTACATTGTTATGTGTAAACAATTAATTGTATTTTTGTTTGTTTACAAACAAAAACATTACAATATTTAATACAAGGAAAGATGGATTAAGCTATTTTCATAACGCGATAAAGAAATAATATGTATTAATAATTTTACCATACACATTGTAAATGGCTTATGAATATTTTACAAACCCACTAATAATAATTATTTACAAAGGTACTTTGTCATCAGTAAGCAGTAAATGTAGAGTAAGCAAAACCACATGGAGGCGTGCCAGAACATTCATCATAATGGACATTGCTATAATATCAATGCGTTATGATACTACATCTATTATCTATTACATATTATAAAATTCTAACTAAGCCGAATCTGTACATTAAATATTTTTCGGAAAATCTTATTGAAATAGACATTATTATCGATGTAGAGCCCGAATCTATAGTTTTTAGAATTTTTGTCTGTCTGTCTGTCTGTCTGTCTGTCTGTCTGTCTGTCTGTCTGTTACCGCATCACGGGAAAACCACTGGACAGATTTTGATGAAATTTGGTATGGTGATAGCTGGTTATCCGGGTCAACATATAGGATACTTTTTATTGCGGGAAAATATCTCATCTCTGAGCTAAACGTTAAAACGTAACTAAGAACGAACCCGAGCGGAGCGAGGGTGAGTTGCTAGTTATACTATATATATAAATAGGTAAAGATAATAAATAAATAAAGGCACTTCAGTACTTTTTTCTCCTCTGTTTGTCAACCGATTTTCTTTTTTTTATGTTTAGTGAGTTTGTTTTGTTCTTTTTGTTTTGTTTTTGTTTCATAGACGAGCTTTAGGGCTATCAATAAATATAATTTGGAAACAGTTAACTTTTTTATGTAGATAGGTAAATTGTATTCATGTGTGTTTTCTTCAAATTTTCAGTAATGTTTATGGTCGAATTTCGACCATTTAGTTAACACATTATCTACACATAAATAATTCATAGGATTGAGTTTGTATATTGAATTTTTTTAAGGATGTTACATTGGTGGGACTAATGGGTAATATTTAAAATATACATATCATAATATATTTGAAGTATGTCCGTGTCTGTTAATATGTGTAATTTGAATCAGTTAAGATGACCATGACAAAAACATATCTAAACTTGAGTACTTTGCGATTCAATAATAATTATTTTCAGCTAAAATTGTAGAACTCAATATAACTTTAAATAAATACAACCCTAGAAGTCTATTATAATTTATTATTATTCATAAAAAAAAATCAATAAATACAGTTCACGATTAGCTAAAATATAGCAAAACTTACAAAATTATTATCTTAAATCAATTTACACCTAAATTTCATGCATTTAACTATAATTATTTAGTATATTTATCAGAAACAAAAACCCAGTACTTGAGAGCTAAGTAGTATTACTCAAGAGAATACCTTACCTTCGTTAGACGTAGAAGATTTTACATAAAGAGTATTGTGAATATAAGATGCTTTTTTATTCTAAGATTCCGTGTTCTAATATAAAAAAAAGAAGATTTTTACTAAAGAAGTCAGTAAAATATCTGGATTTCATACGAACGGATAGCAAGCTTTTCTTAGAAACCAAACTTTAAAAGCACGTATTATTTACTTACATAACTTTCAATAAAATATTTTATTCTTACTTTCTAGTATTTAGCCCGTGGCTTCGCCTGCATAAATAAATAAAATTAGAATATTTTTCGTACTCAAATACCGCTGTAATAGATGCACTGCAGCGCCATCTAGAGTTAAATTACAGCAAAATAGATAGGATAAAATCTCCATGTAAAATATACAGATGTGTCGAAAATTCAAAACAATTTATAATTTATACATACATATATGAAAGTCTTATTATCGTCCGGCAATCCAGTCGGTCTTGAAGCCAATAGACACACTGGGAGGCGGCCTACCTCAGTGTTGTTTTTCCCAACGTTAAAAAAAAGGGTAAGTGACTATGTATGTATATGTATGTATGTATATTACAGGGAGTCCCATGTCGTGTGTTGCAGATCTAAAATGTAGTTATTCAATTTAACCGAACAATAAACTATAATATTCTATTAGGATTTAAGCAAGGATCTCCAAAACCTGGTAACCCTCACAATTTGCAAAACCCATCCACGAAGTTCGTTATCTCTCACCGAGGGAGGGCCATTATCTTAGAAGAAATGATATATAGTAAATTGCTCTAATCTATACGCCCTACGGAGAATTTCCTTTGCAAGTTATATGAAGGCGATTGGTAATGTGGGAAAAGAAAATGATCAAAGGCAATGAATTGATGAAGTGACGATCAGAATAATATATTACGCGTTTATTTTTCACTCCGCACAGCTTTGTTGACTTACAGTATTTCCGTTTAACTACTTAATTACAAGAATAATAGTTAGTTTTATTAGTAGTTATTTTTATTAGGAGAATCGAGTAGTTTTATCAAAACATAAGTATCTTTAAATTTAGCCATTAACATATCAATTTTATTCAATAAGTCACTTTGATCCAATGTTTCGCTTCTGTGTAAAGGGGGATAACCAATATGTTGGGACATTAACACACAGCACCATCTAGTTCCATGGTAAGCTACGAGGCTTGTGTTATAGATAGCAGATATTTGATACACTACACATATATAACTTTATGTACATAATATTATAAATATAAACACTCATGACTGGAGTACAAACATTCGTGCTCATCACACAAATGAATGCCCCTAGCGGGACTTGAACCCGCGACCGCTGGCACAGCAAGTAGGGTCACTACACACTGAGCCAAATGTATTGTCAATAACCAAGAAACACTATAAATTGTTTCTTACTTAAAGTATTAACTTTCTTATTTAAAATGTCAAGAAACACTTTTTATAGTGTTCTCTTAGCTGATTTAGGTCACGTGGCTAATATCTAGACTCGAAACTAGCCGTTTGCGTAGAAGATAGTCTAATGCATATATATGTTCTCAGATACAAGGACACTCTTTTAAATTCCACTCTTAAAGTTCGGTTGTCCGCCTAAAGGATAGTAACATCTGGCGCGGCTTTGTCATAGTTTCAATACTTGAGTTAATCTTAAAAAATGCATGAGGCAGTTAGCTAACTCATTATAGGAATACGCAGTGAAAATTTAAGCCAGCTAAATCCATCAGCCTTGGCCTGGGCGGTAATGAATCAGGAAGGACAGGCAACTTTATTTATATATACACATATAGGTGGATGATATTCAGGATTAAAAAAATAATAGACCAAATACAGTCAAGAATAAAGTTAAAGTATTCGTTAATTTTACAAGATACGTGGATATAAGAAAGATGGAAGGAATTGTATATTTTTCTTACTGTAGGTACATAGCATTACAGCTAAAAATCGTTATGCAAATATTATTCTTTTATTTTAAAGATTAGTAATTATTGTATTATATATACATATACTTTATTGCACTTAAAATGAAAACAGTAATTAAAATATGTCACTATTAGGTACATATATAGTAATATATGAAATTGAAAACTAAATGTTAAATCTTAAAAGTAAAAGTTAGAACGAAACCAATAAAAATCAAACTTTTAAAACGTATTTCAGAGTGCAGATAGACTGGTGTCTGTAGAATGAAATAAAAAGTAGTTTGGCTACAGAATGGCCTGGTATTCTTGTGTCTCGATATTAAAATTCTATTTATGTTTATGATAAAAGAATTTAGTTTACTTTCTTTTGAAACCATAGATAAAGTATAAGAAAATCAATTAGAATTTTTGTCTGTCTGTCAGTTACCGCATCACGGGAAAACCACTGGACGGATTTTGATGAATTTTGGTTTGATGATAGCTGGTTACCCGGGTCAACTTATGGGACACTTTACTGCGGGAAAATATCTCATCTCTGAGCTAAACCTTAAAACATAACTAGGGACGAACCCAAGCGAAGCGAGGGCGAGTTGCTAGTTCATTAATAAATCTGACGAATCAAGCTAATACGATATAGAAGTACACACATAACTCTTTATTTGTATGTATTTTATTGAGTCATACAATGTTGAGCTTTCTGCATTCATTACGCTAACAACAGTTTTCAAATCAAGCATAATAGTTCTACAATCGATTGCTCTGTGGTCTATATCTTCAAATATTTGTCTCATTAGGATATAATATATATTCACAAAACCATATGTAAATATACGCTTGCATTAACGTAAGTATATAGATAAACAAAACTTATTTGATTATACTAAGAATTTTTATAAGGCTATGTTATAGTACTATTTTCTTTTCATGTGCGAATTATTTCTAACATGATTATCATTTTTTACGCCACACCTGAATGTCTGAGATAACCTAGCAAGTTTTCGAAAGACCGTAGTCCGCCAACTCGTACCTACATGACCAGCGTGGTGGACTAAAGCCTGGCTCCTCGTATTGAAGGGAGGTCAGTGTCCAGTATTGGGACGTTAAAAAGGGCTGAATACAATATGTTACATTACAAAACACGTTTTAGTCTTAAAATATGCTCAACATTTATTTCCAAAATTTACTTCATTAGCAATATATTTTTAGATATAAAAATGTATGTAGTAACAACTATGTATTCTTTAAACAAATAAATTCTCTATTCACCTTGTTCTTATAATTCCTAAACAAAACGAACAGGTACTTTCTTCATAGTAATACAGCATTTACATAATATTAATCTCAACGAAAATAATTTTACGAATCGAACGAAAGTTTTGATAATGTCCTGGTAGACCTTTCGAGCCCTGAGGGACATCTTATATTTATGGTTTTCAAAAGATAGGGTTGGGTTTCAGCTTTCTGCGGCGGGTTGACTTGGAAAATGCTTTCACGAGAGTAATTGATTTATTTTAAGTTGTTTGCTGAACTTCCGCAATGAAATTTCTAGAAGCTCTTTTAGTTTGTTTTTATAAGAGCGGTAGCAGTTATGAATTTTTATAAGATATATAATGTAAAATTTTACATATAATTACTTTTCTTAAATAGGTAAAAAAAGGATATTCGAGAGATAAAAGTATGTTTTATCGTAGAATAATCAATGTTAAGACGTACCTTTTGATTTTGGTGCCGATATTTTTCCCGAAAGTAGACGGACAGACCGACGGACGGCCGGACGGACAGAGAGACAGATATAAATATAGATAGAAAGATATTTATAACGTAAATGAAGTTAACAAGCAAATATTAGTACATAATAATAAAAAACTGCTTGACTGCGTTAGAAATTAACAACTTTTTAGTTATAAAATATAAAAATATATAAACGTGAAAGAGTACAAAGATATGGTTTGACACACTTTTGGGAATTAGATATTTTGACTTTTATGAGTATTTACGCCTACTGTAGTTATTTTATACTAGCGTAAAACAGAAACAAATCTATTCCACGGGAAACGTACGTTTTTCCGGGATAAAAATTAGCCTATGAGTTATTCTGATGTATGAGCTACATTATTGTAGTTTTCATTAAAATCCATTCAGTAATTTGTGCGTGAAAGAGTAACAAGCATCCATACATCTATGACATCCATACATCCTCACAAACTTCCGCATTCATAATATTAGTAGGATAAACGCCTTTGAGCCAACTATGATCATTGGATTTTCTGTCAAAAAAATTCCTGTGCAGGCTGGTCTCATTAAGATGGGCAGTCTAGCCGAAATGGCTAAGAAAGACGTTTTCTTTATAGAAAAAAAAAAATCTAAAATTTCCCTTATATGAGAAAGTTAATTTTAATAGATATCTAAAGTTTCAAACCTTTAATAGTCTGACAGGCACTCAACACACATCCCTAATTATATCTCAAACATAATATCTCCAAGGAGTTAATTTGACTCAACAAAAGGCGTTACAAAAACAACTCGCACGTCGACTAATGAGAGAAATGCCGTGTAAACAGCCTTTATGATGATGCTGAATATGAAAGTAGTAGCTTACACCTGGCACAATTAAAACTACTTGACACAGAATCAGAAATGTTTACGATTCGCGCGTTCACAAACACGTGTTTTGAGAAGAATTTTTGGTTTTACGAATGGTTGCTCTCGTTACTCAATCTTAATATACGCCCTTATTAAGAAATCCTTTACAAAGTTTTCAGGACACAGATTTTGCAGGATATGAGATGTTGTTAAATATACGTCTTTGTTAGCATTTGAATTTAAAGTTTAAAGTTATTTAAAGTTTAAAGCAGTTAACTCGTAGAAATTCCATGTAAGATGTATCCAGAGGGCTTTGACAAAATGCCATGAATCGTTGATGAAAAAAAATCTTAAAAATATATGGACGACATATTCTGTGACATAACGATTTATGTCATCTATAAATATAATAAAATTTTGAATCGAGTCATTATTATTGATACAGAGACCGAATCTATAGTTTTTAGAATTTTTGCCGATCTGTCTGTCTGGGAACGCATCACGAGAAAACCACGGAACAGATTTTGATGAAATTTAGTGTGATGATAGGTCAACATATGGGATACTCTTTACTGCGAGAAAATATCTCATTTTTGAGAAATCTGTACTAACCTTAAAACGCAGGGACGAACGCCAGCGGAGCCAGGGTGAGTCGCTAGTTTCAATATAATTTTTAAAATGTCTATGCCTTGTAGAATATCATTTTGTCTCATCCCAGGTAAGTTTGCATTTCTTGGAGATCATTTCTAAAGTTTGCAAATGAATTACTTGAATGTGATGGGCCTGCGTAGTGTGTGAAGCTGTACTAAGTACTACATCACCAAGTAACTCCCATATTTAAATGATAGTTGATACTGTGATGAGAAAATGTACTGTATTATTTATATCTCATAGTAAAACGAAATATAAAACACACTGGAAAACTTATTATTATGTGCATTACTTGTGTAATATTTAGAGCATATTTTGTAAAATATAGAGCTATTTACATAAAATTTTATTCGAAACTTCACCCTCCTTTGTTTTGTCGTCTATTCGATGCTGTCATAAAACTTCTGGACTTGCAGTTCATTTGCAAGTTTTGTTTGTTGCAGCTGTGCCAAAATGTTCCTGTCAGTAAAGTGTAAATTGTTGGTAAAAGATGAATTATTCAAGTCTCCATTTCAAATGGTATATTGATACGGACTATTATGACTTCTGGATGTTATGTTTTATGAATATATTTTTTTTGATGAAATAATATAATATTTTTATAGAAATGTATTAAAATAATATTTATGTTGATATTCTTACTAATAATACTAAAAATGCGTGAGTATGTTTGTTATTTTTTATCTTCGCTGTATAAAATTGAGCGTATTTTTTGCATATATAGGGTAGGGCCGAAGTGTTAAGGGGCTACTTTTATTGCGATAAAGATTACATCTGGAAGTTTTTATATAATTTGGGTTTTCAGAGCTTTTAGAATTGGTTTGTAGAATTTTCGACGTTGGAAATAGATACTTGCGATATACTTCGAACATATTTTTTAGGATTAGCGGGAATGCCACGACGATATTCTGATTACCCAGATAGATTTGTTTCCTGAAATATTATTTCTTCTTTTGGATCTTATATTTAATTAATTTCAATAATTATAATTATTATTTGAGAATCAATAATTAATCAACGAATTATTTTCTTAGTGCATATTTAAAATACCAGTCCTGTACTTTTGAATTTTTTAAGGGACGTCCCGCTGTATTTAAAAATTATCTTTAAACTTCGAAAGGGAGTTTCAAAACAGGAGTTCTAAATGTTTCACTAATATATCTCTAATTTATCATAGCTCCGTCCGTTCATGGACATTAAATTTTATGCTGTAGATAAAGTTTTCTTTTGGTTACACAGTAAAATGAGTTTCACAAAAAATGTCTTCTTAATTTTAAAAAATGGACCTTATAAGATTGAATTTGCTACAATCTGTCCTTAAGGCAATGTTAAAATCCGACAGATTAAGTACCTTTTAAAAACTTTGCATATTACAACGTCGATCATAAAGGGAAATTAATACTTTCTTAGATTTATGAAAATATTTGACATTTTAAATAAAACTAAATATCTTTTAGGATTTTTTTGCGGATTTCATTTCGTTCTTGGTTAAAAGTTGCTTACTATATATGCTTACTATATACTTATTATACATTTGCCTAGAGCAAAATTCGAATCCACGACCTCCGGTGTAAGAAAAAATAAATCAATATGCTTATGATTCAGAACATTTAAAAAAAGTAATTGTGTATCAACTATCATTTTAATATTTTACTAGAATAGGGTTAGCATATTGTTTCTATATAAAAAAAGAAAACAAAAAAAACCACATACATCTATTTATTATTATCTGACAGCCTATTGAAAAACGAAAGTAAGAATTAGGGAATCCCCGAAAAAAAAAGATAAGGGCTCCATATCTTTTTTTTTGTATTGATTCTCCGTTCTCTGAATCTTGCAAAGTGTGAATTTCGATGTTTACATATTCTAGCTAATTGAGACTTAGCATTTCCTGCAAATACACAACAAAAGCATCTTGTTCTATTATTACTTGTTCTGTTATTACATAAGAGGCTATTCGCTGTGACGATTTATGTGACACGTGTACATGACATGACGCCTGTTATTAAACTAGTAAACTCATCCATCATACAAAACAAATCAAAATCCATCCAAACTCTACAATACTGACGGTTGACTTTATTGTTTATGAAATAGAAATTTTGATATTTTCGTTTATATAGAAATTAAATATCTTACGTATCGTATGATTCATTGTAATACTAGCGACTCACCCTCGCTTTATCCGGATCCCTCCAGCTGTTTCAGTGTGATATCATATAGTAAATTGCAATTTTGCTCCATAGAAAATAAGAATTAGACGGTTCACTTTAGATAAATTTAATATGATATATTTAGAAAATAATTATAATCTATACAGATAAATAAAATTGGAGTGTCTGTTTGTAATATTAAAATAACCGCTTTTTACTAAATGCATATGGATGTATACACGGTACATATACCAAAATATTTTTTTTTATAATTTTTGTCTGTCTCTCTGTCTGTTTGTTCCGGCTAATCTCTGAAATGGCTGAACCAATTTTGACGGGACTTTCACTCGCACATAGTTGATGTAATAAGGAGTAACTTAGGCTACTTTTATTTTAGAAAAAAAAAATAGGGTCCCACGAAAAAAAATGAAAACCAAATTAATTAATTAATTTTGTTTTGGGAAGCAACCTAGGGACAAACCCAAGCGAAACGAGGGAGAGTCGCTAGTAATATAATAATAATAATAATAATCATTTTAATTCAAGATATTACATCCATATTTGTTAGTAAGAAAAAAATTTAGCCTTAATTACTATATTAGTAGATGAAACTATTAATTAATGAATTAATTTATTTTTATATTGAGTTCATTACAATAAATATCCTAATTAAAAAAGAAAAACAACAACAAAAATTTAATACATTTTAATTAATTTAATAAACTTAAAAAAAATTTATTATAATAGCAATGAGCAGATTTATCTTAATCATATAGGTAGCATTTAAAATTGTGCTTCACTAGCCTTACTCGCGCCTACCTATTTCGCTCGCCTGGACCTCTAATGGCAAATTATGAAAAAAGCTAAAGTAGTTTTATATTCTCTTCTCATTATATAAAAAATGTACATATAATAACAGATTTTCTATGAAACTTTTATCCTTTACTTCGTAACAAACTCTTGGCTAAGACTTAAGTCAAAGAGTGTGGATCTTTTTGCAATTTAATTAAAATTATACGTTATTAAGGAACAGTTTTCTTATTTTGAAGAATTTAGTGTGCAACAGCAATTTATATTTTAAGTTAGTGTTTTCGCTTTATTGTACATATAAATTGTATTTGTCTAAAACTGAATGAACCGAAAAATTAAACATTTGTTTATGTGTCACTATAAACGACGAGTACGAGTATCTACACATTATTGAAAGTCTAGTAATGTGTATTACTTTAGACACGTTTAATAACTACAATGGTCATCTTCTATATATATATATAAATAAATAAATAGGCAGTGGTAGCCCAGTGGTCACACGCTCGCTTGGGAAACCGAGTGAAGCGGGTTCTAATCCCGGGTCTCGCACCTCTGATATTTTCATGTGCTAATCATTTCTAACATGATTACCACTTGTCTTACGGTGAAGGAAAACATCGTGAGGAAACCTGCATGTCTGAGAGAACCTAGCATGTTTTCGAAAGACATGTGAAGTCCACCAACCCGCACTTGGCCAGCGTGGTGGACTATGGCCTGATCCCCCTCGTATTGAAGGGAGGCCCGTGCCCAGCAGTGGGACGTTAAAAGGGCTGAATACAACAACATATATATATATATATATATATATATATAAAAATCAATTGCTGTTCGTTAGTCTCGCTAAAACTCAAAAACGGCTGGACCGATTTGAATAATTCTTTTTTGTTTTGTTGGGGGTGTGTCAGTGGTGGTTTAAATATAGGAAAAATTTAGCGAAAACAAAAAAAAAAAAAATAATTATTTTGCGAATTTCACGTTAAGTGGAGAAGTCACGTTGGAGACTGGCCGGTCTTATTTAAAATTATATCACTAAATATATCAAAAATAAAAGAAGCAGTCATGAGGACTGCCGACAGAAGTGAAAACTTAAAACTATAAACAGTTATTATTTTTGGATATTCAAATTAATTGTTTGATCTTAAATTAAAATTTGTAAATTAAAACTGTATACATTTATCTGGTTTTGACATCTATCGGAACTCTAAGTGTTAGCGTTAACACGTCACGTGACATCCAATCCAAACCTGCCTATAGAAGTTTTCACTTCAAAAAAATATATAAAATACATGGAAATCCCGATCACGTGAAATATATGTCATTACCATATACATATTTTTACTTTTCTATTAGCGATGGTACTTGTAATACATTGTATAAGACTCAACCAAGGACTCCTGTGGTCGGATTTTGATTATATTTCTGTCATATGATAAAAAACGTGATGAGAATGTGATGGAAGTATTATGATATTAGTTTTTTTTTATTAATATGCTATATATAAGAAGTCACAAGCTTATCAACATAGACTCGCTTATCTACATAGAAATAAAATTTAATTACCTATAGGAATGTATATAATATTGTTGTATACCTATGTATAATTTTTATTTGGATGGCTATATTTCTTTTTAAGAGGTTTTCAACGTTTTCCAAATGATGATGATTAACAAATTTATCGAAAGTATGTCTTCAATTTCAAGACAATTTAATTTTTTTCAGTAAAAATGTTTAAGTAAAATTATTAACGAAGGTCACAGGTTCTTGTAGATAAGATTTTTTTTATATTTCCTGTTAACAGTTGTTACTTTCCAATCTTCTTCTATTTCTGCTATTACCATTAATTGATACATTTAGATATTATGCTGATGAAATCTCTTGAATATCTAAGCGGATTTTTATGGAAATTTATAATTTGGGAAAATCTTTAATTTTAACTCATTTACATATTTTTACAATTACAATTATTTTCATTGTAATTGAGTTTAATTTCTCAAATTATATATAATATCAATTTCAATTTCTCATTCAATTTTATTGCTTAAACAGAAACAATTAGTTTAAGCGACTTATATTGAAAAATTGAAAAATAACGCTGTTTATTAATTAAAAAATTTAACCTTCACACATATTAAAACTTGGTAAAACGTCAATTTTCCAGAAGGATTCTCATAACCCAATTTAGAGACCCCAAGCTGAGAACATTGTACGCGAGAACTGCACCCAAAGTTAGTTAGGATAATAAAAACGTCGTTTTTAAAATTAATTTGTCCGTAGCTCTACAATTTCGTGGTTAAAATGAAAGAAAGAAAATTAGAACGAAATGTGGAAGTGGAGTAACTTGTGAAAATTTCATTTTGGTTGGACACAAAATAGTTAACGAAATTAAGCTCGGCGAACGTGAGGCGAATACTGACGGCCGTCTAATGAAGCGACGGGCTCCCTCACGAAACATGAGAGATACTAAAAAATAATAAATAAACCACTTTATCAACGAAGTACTGAATTCATGGTGCTGTGAATGTGAAAATTGTCGTGTTATTTGCATGTGCTTTGAAAACTGGTTATTATTTGAAGAATAGTAAATTTAAAATATAGAGGATAAATAGAATGTAAATGTAATACGTTGTTAGAAATAAATATGGCAAAATTTGATTTTATTTTCAAATATTTTTTTATATATTTTTCTAATAAAGGCAAAAGAATATAGAAAATACTCTGTTATAGACTCTCCTCAATTATTATTTTGAAGAAAGAAATATATATCGGCTTTAAGGGTTTACTATAAAGCTATTAGAATAGCAGTCATTGGCAGGTAGTGTCAACTAAAGGCAATAGTCCCAGAAACTTGCTTACAAGAAATATATCTGATTTTCCTTAATTAATATTATCTATACATATAATAAAATTCTGAGTCGAATCTGTACATTAAATATTTTTTGGAAAATCTTATTGAAATAGTCATTATTATCGATACAGAGATCGAATGTATAGTTTTTAGAATTTTTGTCTGTCTGGAAAAGCATCACGAGAAAACCACTGGACAGATTTTGATGAAATTTGCTATTATAATAGCTGGTTATCCTGGTCAACATAAAGGTTACTTTTCCCTGTGGGAATATATCTTATCTTTGAGAAATCTATACTAAACGTTAAAACGTAAATGAGAGCGGAGCGAGAGTGAGTCACTAGCTCTTAATAAATATAATCTTTGAAATAAATATAACAAATACACAGTAGTACAAGAAATAGACATTGTAAATTAGAATATTTGTAGATGAGACTTTTTTATGTAGCATCTTTTATTAATTTATTGCAGACGATGTCAAGGACTTTGGAGGTTATTATTTGTACATCTATACTAATATTATAAAGCTGAAGAGTTTAGATAATAAAAACAGGTAAAAAAGTTTTTAAAGACACAATATGGCACCAAAAATCGGTCATTTAAATTTTTATAATTTTGACAAATCTAATGACACCTTTCAAGCTAAAATCCATCAAGCCATTTAGGCTACAGAGCGTGCCAATGAAATATACACTCTAAAAACATAACCATCCTTCTGGCGTAGTTGGGTAAAAATAGATCCATCTTTAAAATAAAGAATAAAAAAAGTTTATCAACAAACTTTAGTGCTGGATAATAAAAACAAGATTTGGCTTTTATGGAACCTTTATATTTCCGTTACTTCAATAAGGCCCTTTTGTAATTTTGATGTTACAGGAAATAAATTTGTGTAAGAAATGTGGACATGTTCAAATTATTTTGTTATGAAACTAGTTTTAATCCACGGTGTTGGCCAATCTTACCGAGACTAGCCATCTGCGCATGAGATATTATATTGTACAAGCGTATGTGCAATCCCAAGTGCACTCTGTATTCCTTTCACTCTGTAAGACCGACGGCATTATGCGCTTTCCATGGGCCATGGCAAGGGGGAAGAACACCCCCAACAGGGGGGAGGAGCCAATTTCCCAACTCCGAGCTGTTGAGATTTTTATAACAGAAATACAATAAATAAATAAATTTGGCCCAACCCGGGACTTGAACCCAGGGCGTCCAGATTAGCAACCGCACATCTAGACACTAGACCACTGAGGTAGGATGGTATTAAGTAATAAATATACTCAATCACTAACAAACTTTCATATCACTACATAGTATAAAACAAAGTCGCTTTCCGCTGTCTGTCCCTATATATGCTTAGATCTTCAAAATTACGCAACGGATTTTAATGCGGTTTTTTAATAGATAGAGTGATTCAAGAGGAAGGTTAATATGTATAATACATGCATAATATAGTAGAGAAACACTGATAATTTTAGAGGTTTCTAATGTGATGTCGTAAATAAACACATTTTTTTCGCGCTTACATTGCAAACGCTGGCTGAACACTACGAGATAGATCAAAATAAGGTACTACAGTATTGTACACCTTAAAAAGATCTACAAAAAGTCTACGACGTGATGATAACATACTATATTCATTTTACTATACCCAAGCTAGGGACGAAGCGAGGGTGAGTCGCTAGTTTTTAAGATAAATGTAACTAGTTTTAGTCTATACTGTGTAATTGTGTATATGTCGTAACTGTCCGAAGGTATAGGATAATTAAATGAAGTCTATATGGCCTCATCGCATCGCCTTGAAGAAGATTTAATGTAACTTTGGTTCTACTTAACCGATTGAAAAGGAACACTGTATTTGTAACTATTGTTTTTTTAGTGAAAGTCCATCACTAGATACAATTGAACCTTTCAGTAAAAAAGGTAAGCAAATAATATATAATGTTTTGATAAAAATACGAAAATTTTCAATCGAGATCGAATATACAATTGGATCTACTAACTGCCTAATATATAGAAGTAAAATGTTTTGAATTCTTTCTTACTTACTATCTAGTAGTATGAAATTCGTTCTCATTGTTATTAAAAGTTATCCTAGGCTAGGAAATAAGCCTATAAAACTTGAGGAATGATGAATATTTATCAAAATCCAAGATCTTGATACGCTCTTAGAGAACTTTATGATATACATCTTGTTCTCTGGCACTTTTTTCTAATGATATGTTTATGGCAATAAACCACTGTTAATTTATCTATGTAGTTTAATATACATACTGAAATATTATCCCTTAATCTGTACTGGAGACAAAATTGAAGCGTCTATTTTAAAAGATGCTGCTTTAACTGTTATTTTCACGTAAAAACATGCCAAATAACTATTTAAAAAAAATCTGTGTTAAAAATGATTTCACTACACATTTGATTGCAGTTAGGTAGTGTGTTGCAAGTTAGACAACTAAATTTGCTATTAGATTATTAATTGGAAATAGAGTATATTCCTATTATGTAAGTTCAAACACTGGGTTTAATGAAAATTTATTAAAAAGAAATGTTTGAAATATATTCCAAAACATCAGTACGTTAAATTTTATGCGTCTTAACCTTTAAAAGCTAAACGCTGTGAAGTCTTAAAGTATATGAAGCAGTAAAGAGTTGAGTCTTAAATCTTGGACGCACTGCGATTCTGATTTATGTGAAGTTAAGTGCATGATTCGTTATTCCACTCATGCCTTGTGGTTTGGGAATGTAGAGTAAAAGTGAATTTAAAAATACATATATTTTATACTAGCGGCTTACCCTCGCTTCGCTCGGTTTCGCCTCTAGACAAAAAAAAACAAATTTTTCCCACGGGAACCGTTCATTTTCCGGGATAAAAAGTAGCCTATTTATTATTATGATGTATGAACTATATTATTGTAAGGTTTTATTAAAATCCAATCAGTGGTTTTTGTGTACTAAGCTGTATAAATTACTATAGTTTTTTAACTATCCCTCAGGAACTTTCCGTTCCACTTTAATTTTCCGCTATGAAAAGTATATTAAACGTTGACCGGAAATATATGGTACTACCATACAAAATTTTATTTAAAGCGGACCAACAGTTTCGGAGATTAGCCCGTATAAACAGACAAACAGACAGAGAAACAAAAAAATTGAAAAAAAAAAAACTGGATTTGTTCTATTTCTCTTCTTACATCACTCTGACTCGGTTTTTAGCATTTTTTTTCTATGTACAGACATTCGACCACCACAGCTTTATTTTATGTATAGATAAAATTAACCTGTAACAAATAGAGTACTTGGTCGCACCTAAGCCACAATAATGCAGTAGTTTCCAAACGTATCAGCGTACTATAATAAATCTGTAAATTTAAGTCCATAGAAACTATAAAATATTAAAATTACGCAGTCTGTTTGTACAATATCCGGTTTTAAAAATTCAAACGCGGCAATCAGCGGGAAGTGACGCGTCAAAGTGGCGCGCAATGAAACGACATTCCATTCGCTCAAACGTGCCAACCTGTGACAAGCCATTTTACATTTTATTTTCATGGTTTACTCTATTGGAATAGAATTTTAGTTGGTAGTTATTTTTATACTTTATATATGTAATAAAAAAGTTTAACTATGGCTAAATACATTTTATTTTTACGGTAAATATGCCACGTGTGGTAAAGGTGCAACAGTATAGTTTTTTGCATTATACTTGTACATACGAGTATGATATATGTCTAAAAGATTATTTAGTAGCGGTTTCGAGTTTGTTAAAACCGCTATTTGGTTTATTTTAACAAATATTATGTGCAGTATTGGAATATCCAATAACTAGTTGGTCAAATCTTTGAGAAGCTGGCTTATCCTCTTATGCCTGATCGCTCCCCAGTCGATTATTCCCTACGGACTTTTAGAGAGAAACGCATGGAGAGTAAGCTTATTTTTGCGTATACAGATGTGCACTATAATTTCCCGTGTACCGCTGTGGCCGAAATTACTCAGGTCGTGGTTGTATTAATGTGGTAGTGTGTAGATATGAAATTCAAGTACCGATGGGGATAAATATTTATATAAACCATAACATGTTTCCTCATGTTTTTTACGTGCCATCTCATGTTATCTATATATGTAAAAGTCGATGTGTGTATGTATGTGGACTCCTGTGGACCCCCATGGACTCCAAAATGGCTAGAGTGATTTTGCTGAAATTTTCAGGCAATCTTTACATTAACCGAGCGTGGATTCTGTGAAGTTTGGTAGCGATGGTTTGAACACGGACGAAGCTGTGGGTAATGCTAGTATTATAATAATAATTAAATACCCCCCCCCCCCCCCCCCCCCCAAGACGGGCTAAGCTATTAAAGGGTGCTGATATGTATATTATTAATATGTAACTAATACTATTACCACATGCGAAAATCAAATTCACGTACTTCATCCTATCAAGAAAATCGAGAAATATTGACCTTTATTAAAACTTTCTCAACAAAAACAACATCACGTCGGCCGTTGTTTTTAAATTTACATTGTATCACTTATAAACAGAATAAATCCGATAATGTAATCGATAAAAACTAATCTTAACTTTTATTGAGTGGACACAGTCGGCTGTAGTTCAGGACACAAGTTTTGATTAGTTCAGATGTTACCAAATTTGGAATTATATATTTTGTAATTAGTAATATTATGATTTAGTTTTTTCTTTTTAATAAAGTTAATTAAATTAGATATATTAATTAGTAAGCTGTGGATTTGTGTAATATTCAAGTGGTATTAATTTTATCTGACAGACATCGCTGTCTATGAGTTTAGCTTTTCGATTTACTGAAACCGCTATGATAATCCATACTAATATAATATTATAAATGCGAAAGTAACTCTGTCTGTCTGTGTGTTTGTCTGTCTGTGTGTCTGTCTGTCTGTCTGTTACCTTTTCACGCTGAATCCATATAATCGATTTAGATGATATTTGATATGGAAATAGTTTGAGACCCTGGGAAGGACATGGGATAATTTTTATCCCGGAATTTTTTATTCCTTAAGGGGGTGAAAAGGGCGATGAAAGTTTGTATGGGGAATAATTTCTCAAGTAAGGGATATATATATAAATGATATATATATATATATATATATATATATATATATATATATATAGTTAATTTTTAAAGTAAGTACTTTTCTATACCTATGTATCTACTAGGGCTTTCATCCCGGGAGTCTCGGTCTCGAAAATTTCGAGAGTCTCGACGATTTTTTCGAATTTTCGAGACTCGAGACTGTTACCGCCAGTCTCGGGAATAACGAGACTTTTGAGACTTTACTTTTTTTACATTTTTTTATTCCGGTTGCGGCATACAATATGTGGCAGCACTATAAAGTGAAACTTAGGATAATACCACAGAGGGAACTACTAAACCATCGCTATATAACTATTTAATATCAATCCCATATCTAATATTAGCGTAGAAGCACAGAGTTTGTTGAGTTTTGAGTTGAGAAGTTTTGTAATAAAATCAGATCCCTTCTATCTGAAAGAACATTAAATACTCTTTGTGCTTACGTGCCCACTGTCAAAATGATAAAAAAAACTCATAAATATTAGGTCCTTACATATGAAATTGGCGTTTTGTCGAACTGGCTACTTTGATCTCAAATATCTGGCGTTTGGTTAGAAATTCCAAATTCAAATTTATTTCAATTTTAGGCTTGTGTATTTGTTTTTCGAATTTAGAGATTCATTTGTTTTCCCACCACTTGATTTTTGTTTGAATCACTCTGTTCTTAAAATACCAAACTTAAAATAAAACTTAAAATACCACCGTGGCACCAGCGCTGCAGAAACAGCTTGAAGGGCTGTATGGGAAAACTACTGTAAAAGAAATCACGGTTTTGGTTCCAACGTTTTTGTTCTGGAAATTTTGACCTATAAAACAAACCCCGTGGATGGCCGAAGACCGTAATTGACAATGAAGAATTAAAAGTTATCCTGGAAACATATCCATCGCAAACCACGTCAGAGTTAGAGGCAAGCTTCGATGTGAGTGATAAAGCTATTTTAATTCATTTGAAACGAATTTGAAAAGTGAAAAAGTTGGCAAAATGGGTACCGCATGAATTGAGTGAAGCACACCAACAAACACGCATCGAGTGCTGCATTACATTACTCAACCGTCACAATAACGAGGGGATTTTGAATCGCATCGGATCCTATACAATAATCGTAAACGCTAATCACAATAGTTGAATCTAGGAGAATTCCTGCACCAACGAAAATTAACTCAGGAAAAATACTGGTAAGTGCTGGTGTCATCCACTACAGCCATCTAAGATCTGGCCAGACGATTACGGCGAGATCTGCATTGTCAACAATTGCAAATCATGATGGAAAAGCTAGCCGTTAAACAACCGAGACTGGTTAATTGCTATAGTAGCCAACTGTTGCTTCAGGACAACATTAGACCACACACTGCACAACAGACGGTCGCTAAATTAGAGGAGCTGTGATTGGAAAGTTTCCCACACCCACCGTACTCCCCATACCTTGCTCAAACCCGATAAAAACGGTACATACTTTGACTGATTAAATATACCTATAATTTTTTTTTTCGTTTTGCGTTTTCCATATAAAATCGCCAATTTTATATGTAAGGACCTAACAATAATTGTTAATTTTACTTGTATTTGAGCTTGTAACAGTATGGTTAATAATGTACTTTATTGAAATACCTAGCCTATGAGTATGAAACCTATTTTTGAAGTAGTCTCGAAAGTCTCGTTTTTCCCGGTAATTTCGAGACCACACCGAGTCTCGATTTTTTTTCCCGGGACTCGTAAATATTACGAGACTGAAAGCCTTAGTATCTACACATATATATAGTTTATTCTATACTAACCATGAAAACGTATGTACGTACATAGATGAACGCGAGTGAAGCGAGCGTGAGTCGCTAGTATAGCCATAAAACAATAGGCTTCTGCGAATAGTGAACGTTTGATGACAATGAAGTAATTAGAAGTACGTGAAATTACGTCATATTGTTTGTTTTTTTAAGGTCTAAGAGACGGATACACTACGACGTTCACCGATCTGTTAACCAGATGAAACACATTTTTTATAAATTTTCAATAATAGACAAATATGCCTAAAATAGCTTGCCTATCGAAATTCTGACCAGGATATTTTTAAATTAATTAATTAATATTTTTTTCACCTTCTGTTAACCAGCCAAATTTTATTCTAACCGATAGTAAATAATATAAAGGAGACACCTGATAAGTAGGCATGGCTACCTAGCCATGCCCACTCATTTCTTGACCACACTACCTGGCAAGAGGGTATAAACAGGTAAGTTACTATAGTTAACTTCACGGATACTATAAGGCCACCTAGGCATATTCTTTGTATTATTTACTACCGGTTAGAACAAAATTCAGTTGGTTAACAGAATGGTGTTTGAAAATTTATAACATGTTACTGAGAGCTTTGAAACTTTATGAAAATAAACAAGTCTTCCCTACGCAATATAAGTTTTTAAGACAATTTTCGAAAAATGCCCTAAACTACCTATGTGAAATTTCAATACCTAGAATTACTGAATCGGACTCGATATTTTGCTAATATTAATGCACATTTTTATCAAGTAACGTAACGAGGAGAAAACTATTTTATGTATAGATTAAAAGAAAATGATGATACATTATTTTAATTCTACGCGAAAATATTTTTTATTGTATAAATTTTATTAGCATTGCTGCCGTAACATTAGACACCCCTGGATAAACCGATACTCTATGAGCCTCTGCTATACGAAATAGTCTTATTTTTGTTTGTTTATTATCAGAAGGGAATCTTTCGATAAATTCCATTATAAGTAATTGATGTCGTCACCCCGAGGATACAATTCACATAAATAATAATCAATCTTATAAACTATATTTTGTGTATTATTCAATAATTAAGTTATTTTGTATTACTATTATATAATACTAGCGACTCACCCTCGCTTCGCTCGGGTTCGTCCCTAATTTGCTTCCCCATATAAATTTTCCCTTAAAGGATGATTTTCGGAATAAAATCTATCCTTTGCCCTTCCCAGGATCTCAAACTATCTTCTTACCAAATTTCATTTAAATCGGTTCAATAGTTTCGGAGCCAATTCGAAACAAACAAACAAACAAAAAAAACAAACTTTTCCTCTTTATAATATTAGAATAGATTCGTTGAATATTTATATAAACCATTATAGCATTTATTGGTCTAATAAGACACAACTTCCTACAAATTTGGGACATTTTAAATTTAATGGAGATCTTAATATCTGAAAATTATAGGTCTAGAACCATATCGCAACTTAAAATTGCTGAATAAATCAACAGGAAACGCATAAAAAGTTGAGTACATTATTATTCGAAGAACTTACAAAACAATATTACACATGTGACTCGTACTGCCTTTAGAAATTTAACAAATGATTGCGCAATAAACTGAAATTGTATAGGAAATTACAAAAATTTAATACAATATTCATTGACCATAATAAATCATAGGAAACGCAATAAGCGAAATAGTGGGTGAGTGCCACTCACTCGGTCATTAGTACAATCTTTTGAATGGGTTCCCTAACCGCATTTATGGCAATAAATATCTAATTCCACCATTACCATTTGTCACGTCAGTTCTCAATGTTTATTTTTTGGTGAAATATGTACAATGTACATGATTTTAGCTTAGAAACATAAATATAATGCTTTGTATTATCTACTAATAACATGATTACTACTTGTCTTACGAGAAGGAAAACGTGAAGAAACCTGCATGTCTAAAACTAACAAGTTTTCAAAAGATATCTAAAGTCCGCTAACTCCGAACTTGGGCAACGTAGTGAACTATTGCCTGGTCCCCGTCGTTTTCGTTTTATTTTGGCAAAGTTTCATCCATAATATAGTATTATTAAAAAAAAGTATTGTCTGCTCTTTTATTATCCTCAGTATTTTGTTTGTTAAGTTTTATATTGTGTATATGGGTTGGTTTAAGGTCTTTAATTCAATTATTTCTTTTAAAGCTTTTAGACGTAAATTCAGAAGATTCGATGAGGCCAGTAAAAGGCAAAAACACTTAAACATGATTTGGAGTATAAAGTAACGAAAACAAGGTTTTTAAAAAACAATTATTTACCGAAAAAGAATAGAGTAAGTAATTTTTCTAATTACTATTAGAAGAATTAAAATATAAATAAAAACTTATTACAATAAAAAATCCACCATCGTGGGTGGAATGGAGCGACTATCTAATTCTTTGGTGATTTTGAAGTAGGAAAAACTCTTTGTAAGAAAATAATTATTTTTATTTAAAGTTCAGAGGGATGTAAGAAGAACAAATCCAGATTTTTTTCAAAATTTTTGTTCTCTGTCTGTTTGTCTGTGTGTACGGGCTAATCTATGAAACTGTTGGACCGATTTAAATGAAATTTTGCATGGTGGTACCTTATATCCTCGGTTAACATTTTCGATTCTTTTCATCCCGGAAAATTAAAGAGTTCCATTCCGTGGGGTAGTTAAAAAACTATAGTAACTTATACAGCTTAGTACACAAAAACGACTAATTGAATTTTAATGAAACTTTACAATAATATAGTTCATACATCAGAATAACAAATAGGCTACTTTTTATTCCGGAAAATGTAAGGTTCCCGTGAGATAGATTCGTTTTTGTTTGTCTAGAGGCGAACCCGAGCGAAGCGACGGTGAGCCGCTAGTTATTGAATAAAGCTTATTGGTATAATGGTCACGGAATACTTCGTAGATGTGTGGAGTGAAAGAATGTATGGAACTAATGTCTGGTTGGGTCTCACGTACGATAAGTAGATAATTATTGTATTACAGTATTGTAAACAATTATTATTATTTTAAATGAGCAACTGTTGAATTTCTCGCCGGTTCTTCTTTGCAGAACTGCCTTCCGAGCCGGTGGTAGTTTTAATTTAAATTTAAAATTGACGATTCAAAAGTGCTTGTAAAAATCTATTTGAATAAAGTATATTTTGATTTAATGTGTTGTAAAATTTTATTACTCTTTTTATATTTTCCGAATAAATCGTTATCGAAGCTTATTTAGCTTTTGTACACAAAATTGTTTTCAGACACACTTTTGGTATCCATATCATTTTATTTAACAGGTCGCACCAATATTTATTTTTGTATGTACAATTTACATATATGTATGTATGTTTAAGTATATGAGCAACATCATGATGGTAAGGTAGCTATTAAGACGAGGCTCCCCAAATTTAATGCTGATTTGCCTGGATATTCTATGTATACCAAATATCAAATCAATGTGATAATTTAAACATATGATTTTTCAAACCTTTTTCTAACATAGTGTAAACATAGAAACACAATTGAATGAAATTTTCTCGAGAGTTTTATTTTTTTTAAATATGCCTTTTTTAGAGATTATTTGGTTTTTCCTTAAAAGCTACTTCAGTTATATATGTAAAATAAATACTCACAGAAGGAAAATATAGTTTATTACCCACTGCCAAGGCAAAATTTATCTTGACCAATTATTATTCTCATAATAAATTAAATTAGATTTTAGACTTACGTCCTTTAGTTCTGTGCAAGAATAAGGTCGATCGGATATTCGATATTCAACCTTATTCGCTAGCACCTTAGGTGCAACGGCGATAGTGATTCAGTCGGCTGCTGGCCCTTGACGAGGTAGGACCTATGTCTCTTTTGCTAGCGCACGGCCTCCCCGCTAATTTATCGAAATATTCATTCCTTGGACATAGTGTAAAAAAATCAACGCTTTTACTTTTTATACGTAGCTTTGTCAAAACAACTTTAAAACGTTCATACATTTAAGGTTGAATTTACATTATTGTATACTTTTTTAAACTAGAATTACCTAAACACAATTAGGTTTTAAGAGAACTTTTGCATAGGATTGTTTTCGTATCTAGTTTAGTGATCGATGAAATCATAAGTAAACAAATTCCGATTTGCCGTATACTACGGGTTTCGCGCGGCTATGCTTATGATTAACATTTAATATGAATAAATAATATAATTAATAAATATAAGTAATTTATTATACGCGTTGTGTGTATGTAAGTGTGTGTATATAACATACATACGTACATAATATGTACGCTTATCACTTTTGTACTAGGTTCTTTTTTTCTAGAGTTTACAAGTGTGTTATCAGTATGAACTTTCGTTTCGTTTCGTGGTGGTATAAGTGGGTATGAAAAAGTTTTTATGTAAGATGTTGATAATATTGTTTTCTCTGGTATTAGATAATCCGATTATAAAAATGCTTATAATAATAGGAAGATATACTTCACGCACCCAGAACCGCTGCATTTTTTATTTTTTTCTAAAAGTCTATGTTGCGGGACGCAGACATACACCCAAACCTCTATATATGATCTGTGCCCAAACACACTCTTACCGATTCTGCCACGACTTCATCAAGCGATTGTGCGCGTAGGATTTGGACGCGGGTTTCACATAAATCTACATGTAATATACCTACCAAATTTCATAAATATAAAGTGGACTTAGCTAACTTAGTAAGTAGGTATATCATAATAAAACATAGGGAATGTTTGTCCCTCAAGGATAATGCTGATTTCTATGACAGAAATAATTTTCAAATCGGACCAGTAGATACCTAACTACATATGTAGATCAGCAGATTATCTTCATACTTATAACTTTACCTTTTATTATGTACATATGCCATTTTAAATTTACTGAAGACCTTTTGGGAATATATTATTCACATCATAATAACGTCGAAGTTTTTTTATGTAAAATAAAGCAGTATGTAAAGTTAGTGTAAATATGTTATTTGAAGTGGCGTCCCTGGTGGAATAGGCACAGTGGTTAGTGAGCGCAATCAGCTGAGCCCGGGCGTCAAGCGGTTAGAAAACCAAGCGTTTAGAAAAAAAAGCGAATAATAAATAAAAAAATATTTCGTACATTATGAACCACGTATTTCGCTTTGCAAGCCAAGCATGAGTTGGTGTAGCGGTATGACCTCGGACTATAATAACGATCATCGTAGGTTCGATTCTCCATATGCATAGACGCTTTTTTCCTTTTTCTCAATTTATACATTGAATTTTGAATTTTCATGTACAAAGTTTTTTCGTATGCGCTTTAATTACTATTCCTTGTTGAAAAGTCCAAAATCCCATTTTTCTTTATCATTTCTATGCCTTTTGCATATCTATACATATAAAAAAACAATAAATGATAATAAATAAATAAAATATTAATTTCTCTGCATAATTGAAAAATGAATAATATATAAAAATTGAAAAAAAGAAAAAATCGTCTCAGTACAGGGATTCGAACCTACGACCACAGAGTGTCTTGAGCGAGCTCTCACCGCTACGCCAACTAACGCTTAGTAAGTAATTCGAAATAAGTGGTTCATAATCATAGTCCTTCAATTGCTTTTCATTATTTTTAATTCAATATTACAAAAGTTACATAATAATTTGTAAATTTCTAAACATCATACCAATAAAAACATAAGTAACTTCCTGATCAGATTCCTAAAGTATCCATATGAATATATAAATAATTGAATAAAATATAATTTACATATTCAATATTTACTCAAATTCATTTATTGCATAGGGATAAATGTCTTAGCTTTTCGCGATTACTAAGTATATACTTATTATAATAAAACAAAGTGTTACCGGATCAATGCCCGTATTTTAAATTCCAATAATATTAAAAACAAATTAATGTAATAAGTTGGGCTTCTGCCTACAGACGCGCTTGCGTACTCTGTGACGCTTGGCCTGTAGTTGTGAGTTCACGCCGGCGACGTGAGCGCACAGCTCGCTTTGCGGGAGGGGAGGTAGCGTTAAATGCCTACTTCGCGCGGACAGCCTGGTCTTAATATATTTAAAGGCAAAATTCCATTAATCCAAAACCATTAAAGATAATATATAAAGAGATTATAGCTCCTGATCAAATATCACTGCCATCATGGACAAATCTATTATTTATGGCTTTTAGATGAAAGCCATAAAACAAAGAATTGAATTACCAATATTCGCCATTTAGGCGCATTGTAATCTAAACGTCAATGTTTACATAAACATCTAAAATTATCCTTTTAAAATAAAAATATAATGTTTTCGTTTTTTTTTCTAACGTTTCGAATGCTTTACAGCAATCATGGTCTGGGGAGAGACTTCTCAAAAGATAGTTTTATGTAAAATGTCAAATATTCGCGTAAATCTAAGAAGTATTAGTAATCTATTCTATATTTTTTGAGTTTTTAGGGTTCCGCACCCAATGAGTCGTAAAATCTATTGTCTCTTTTCATATAGTATAATTTATGATTTTAGTCAAAGTGATGACGGCTAAGTAAAACATCTAAGTATATTATATCTAGCTATCCTTCATTGAAATCGGTATTGGATACAAAGACTCTTTTTACTGCCAATTGGCAATAGGCGAGGCCAAGGAACGTTCGGAAGCTGTAAAAGCCTTTACGACAAATAAAACTAGGGTCGGAGTTAAGTATGATTACAATATATAGCAAAGTTCTAATAGATCGTGCTGAGGTATCATACTGGTTAGCCGTGGCCGTCATTTAGCCGAATTGCTTTCCACTTTAAGTATAGTCCTTTTTGAATGATTTATCTTGCTATGTTTTATATAGACTTTTACTTTTCTATTCATGGTTAAGCTATTGTGAGAGGAGTTCGTAAATATGAAGATGTTAGATTCAAAAAAAGATCAAAATTTAACATCGTAATACATATGTTCAAAAGTACTTTATAATATAAAGATATATAACAATTTAAGCTTTAAATATTTAAATATTTTGAGCATAAAGAATAAGTCAAAATGTATAACTTTACGTTTTGTATTGATTTCTCAGAGATGAGATATCTCGATAGCCATGCTCTAGATGAGATGACTCGGATAACTAGCTATCATCATACCAAATTTCATCAAAATCTGTCAGCGGTTTTCTCGTGACGCGTTCCCAGACAGACAGACAAAGATTCTAAAAACTATAGATTCATCTTCTGTATCGATAATAATGACTATTTCAATAAGATTTTTTAAAAATTATTTAATGTACATATTCGACTCAGTCAGTATTTTATTATATGTATAGATTATTGTAGTTGAGTTGACAGCGCACAAGTTTTGTAGATACAACAATTGATGCAGGTATAAAAAAATTATAATGGATATATATATCGTTGTATAAGTATAATATGTTAATTAATGTAAAAAATATATTGTATAATGTATATATCTTAATCGTTAATCATAAATTTTTAAACTATTTTCCATAGATTTGGGAAAATATGTGCAAGAACTAGTTCTAGGTAGTAGAAACTTCTCTCAGTAATCGATTCAATGTAAAGTTTTAGCTTGCGACTTCTGGCATCGCGTATATTATAAGCCAGACACGAAAGTTCGCAACAAAAAGTATTTATTTATAGCAAGCACATTGTGTACTCTTTATTAAGATTTATTAAGAGATAGAAATGAATCATTATAGTTTTAAAGTTATAAAGCTAATACTAATAATGAATGTGAATTATATTTTCTTCTATATATTTTATGTAGAAACTTTAATAAAAAAAAGCAGTCATGAGGACTATCGACAGAAGTGACAACTTAAAAGTATAAACAAACAGTTGTCATTTTTGGATATTCAAATTAATTGTTTGATCTTAAATTAAAATTTGTAAAAAACTGTTTACATTTGTCTGGTTTTGACATCTATCAGCACTCTGAGTTGCCATTTTTTTAACCTTAAGTGCGACGACATGTACATTCCCTAGAAATAAGCTAAAGTTTATATTTAATTATATATGACTTAAATGGAAATATAAAATACTAATTGCTTTGAATATTTTTATAAAAAAAAAGAAAACAGTAAATAAAATTAATTATTGTATGAAGTTATCAACAAATTTTGAAGTAACAAAACTGTCGAATTGTATTAATTACATTTCATTTTGCAAACGAAGAAATTCACACGAAAAATAAAAACAATCAACGTCGAAACTGTAAAAATACTTCTTACCGACATTTCTGCGCTTACAGTTCATGCGTAAAAGTGATATAAATATAAACTTTGACGCTTGATTCATTTCATTTGTAAACTTTTATTATAAAACTCTGTGTCGTAAAGAGGAATAGTCACTCACAATATTTAAAGCTGGGAAAAATATTTTATAACACTTAAGCATCATAAAAAAAAGTTTCCAATTTGAAAACAAGCAGGTTCCATCCGCTTTATAAAGCCGTAAAAAATACGTGTAATTTTATATAGGAAGAAAAAAGTTGTGACGATGACAAACTGTTCGAAGTTACTTTCGGCTTACATTTATGTCGCAAAACAAAATCCAAGTTGAAAATAACAGGAGATAAAGCTAAAATAATTTACGGGAACAATTTTTGAAATGTCGTTTTCATGTATTTGTATCGTAAATCTTTATATAGCTTGTAATGGTGCGGCTTTGGGCCTGTTGATTACGTTTGGTGCTGTCACGAGGTGTCGGACGATGATGGCATGGATATATTCTATACATATAATAAAATTGTAACTAAGCCGAATCTGTAAATTAAATATTTTTTGGAAAATCTTATTGAAATAGACATTATTATCGATACAGAGGCCGAATCTATAGTTTTTAGAATTTTTGTCTGTCTGTTTGTCTGTCTGTTTATCTGTGACCGCATCGCGGAAAAACCACTGGAGGGATTTTGATGAAATTTCAACATATAGGATACACGACATCGGGGTCAATATATAGGATACTTTTTACTGCGAAAAAATATATCATCTCTGAGAACTCTATACTAAACATTAAAACGTAAGTAGGGACGAACCCGAGCGAAGTGAGGGTGAGTCGCTTGTTTAGATATATGAGTAGTCTTTGTACGATAAAAACATATAATACTAGCGACTTAACCACGCCGTCGATACGTCCCTAGTTGCTTCACGATTGTCTAGTCATAGTTTGCGTGGAGTAACAAGCATACACACATATAAACTTTCAAATGTATAAGATATTTGGATAAGAATGTATAGGGAATTTTTATTCCATATTTAATTATATTATTTTTCTTAAGATTTTGAGATTTTGTTTTTTATTTAAGAAATATGAGAGACTGGCGGAAAAACAAAAACAATCTATCCCACGGGAAGTGTAAATTTTTCCAGGATGAAAAGTAGCCTATGTATTATTCTGATGTATGAGCTATATTATTGTAAAGTTTCATTGAAATCCATTTAGTAGTTTTGGCGTGAAAGAGTAACAAACATCCATTCATCTATACATCTAGACATCCATACAGCCTCATAAACTTTAGCATTTATAATATTAATAAGATGATTTAGTTTTAGATTTTTTTCTGTAAAAAATGTATTACTTACATTTGATACAACTACTACTAACTTATAAATGTAGTATTTTTTTATTTGAAAACCATAAAACAAAGAATTGATAACTAATTTTCTACGTGAATTATGTATTCTATGTCGGTCACGCCAACGTCAAAAGACCCTTTGTTGATTAAAATTGAATACAGAGGAAAATCATAATAATGATGCAGATACATATTTGTATGTAATTCTATTGTTTTCTTTGGAGGCACAGTCTAAAATAGCTTTTTTAATATTTTTGTCACACTATATCTATTGTAAATGCGATTTTTTTTAAGTTTTTGTGTATGTTTGTTATATTATGTTCACGTTAAAGCGGTTTAACGGATTTTGATTAAATGTAGTATCTATAGTACAGATAGACTATTACCTGGAGTAATAAGTATACTACTTATTACTCCCTCGGTAGCCTAGTGGCTAGCATGTACGGCTGCAGATCCGGAGGTCCTGAGTTCGAGTCCCGAATCGGGTCAAGTTTAATTGCTGAGTTTTTCTGTTAAGATCTTCTCAGTAGTAGCCCGGTGCTGGGAAGTTTCACCCTCGTGCCTCGGAGAGCACGAAAAACCATAGATTCTTTCCCTTAATCCTCAACAGTCGTGTCAAAGTATCGTCCTATCGGACTTTGAGAGAGAGATAGAGAGTGCATGTTGTGTCTGCGCGTACACTTATGCACTGTAATATCTCCTGCGCATCTAGCTAGTATCAGTGAGATTGGACGCCGTGGTTGAAATCGGTCAGGAGGACATTATTACTTAGTAATAAAAAATCTAAAAGGTGACGTTACGTGTAAATAATATATAAGAAAAAAATATAAACTTACAAAAAACCGACTTCCAGGCACTAAATAGTAAAGAAAATAATTAAACGGGTTTTCATTTAGAATAGACACCTAATCAGATATTTTCGAAGTCGGTGTGCTTTGATTTGTATCGGCTGGCACCGACTTCGAAAATATCTGTTTAGGTATCTATAGTCAATACCTTTTAAAAAAAAACCAAATCGATTCAGGCGTCTTCGAGTAATCGGTGAACATAAATAAAAAAAAAAGATTTCGACGAATTGAGAACCTCCTCCTTTTTGAAGAAGTCGGTTAAAAAGATATCTACAGATGTACTCAAGCGAATTAAGGGCATGTTGCTAGTTTAGAAATAAAAACAAATTATACATTATCTTTGTTTATACGATCTTCCCAATGGAATCAAGCCCGGGGCTATGTAATTAAAACCATTCAGACATATTATATCGTACTACGCCCCACGTTCGACATAAATAATTTTCGTATAACATAAAGAATTTGTAAGTATCTTAAAGATATAACAATCGCTGTTTATTTACTTTCTTTTCGACATAACATGTGTTATGCTTCTGGAATACATTTTATGAACCGTGAAATATGGTTTACTATTTTATGAGTAATAATTTATTATTTTTATTACTCACGCCAGCGAATAAGAGTAATATATAAAAGAAAAATAGTATTTAACATGATATATTTGGTAATACATTAGAGATATTAGTAACAACCACATATGGCATAATATTTTTTTAGTAAAGATGCTCCATTCCATACAAAAAGCGAACAGCTGTTCTTCCGGCTATTTTTATTTTCTTTTGTAGACTAAAGATTGCGTTGACAAAAAAAGTAACTTTTAAATACATGTGTACTAAATAAAATGTATAAAATATAGCAAAATCAATTTTCAATTATATAAAACAAATTTCGGCGAATGCGAAGTACAAAATTATTACTTAATGGCTGATTTTTCAATATAATCAGTAAAATGATAAAACTTTTATTTAAGAACACATTATTTTATTTTTGATTACATAGATTTTTCCTTAAAACCAGAATGTACCTATTTGGGAACTATTCCATTTTCTTGTATTGATTTTACTTATATATGAATAGTAAATCGATCTTTGTTTCTAATGCGGTCGCATTAGAAACAAAGATAGACCATAGTGAAAGTGAAACTACTATTTACGGACAACAACTAAATGTAAGCTTAAATGTAAGCTAAAGAATTTCTCATATTTTGTAGAAAATTATTAGAAAACTAGCGACCCATCCTCGCTTCGCTCGGGTTCGTCCCTAGCTTGCTTCGCCATACAAACTTTCATCCCAATTCTCACCCCCTTAAGGCATGATTTGCGGGATAAAAACTATTTCACTCACTCACTTTTCATATCACGAGATTGCAAAAAAAAACTTATTTTAGTAAAAAAAAAATTTTCTTTTAATTTTCTTCTACAACAACAAACACAAAAAAAGAATCCAATTTGGTGCAGTCGATCGGAAGTTAAGCGCGTATATACATTTCGGTGATTCATTTTTATTTACATACTAGCGACCCACCCTCGCTCCGCTCAGGTTCGTCCCTAGTTATGTTTTAGCGTTTAGTATAGATTTCTCAGAGATGAGAAATTTTCCAGCAGTAAAAAGTATCTTATATGTTGACCCGGAAAACCAGCTATCATCATACCAAATTTCATCAAAATTTGTCCACTGGTTTTCTCTTGATGCGGTAACAGACAGACAGACAGATAAAAATTCTAAAAATTATAGTCCCGTCTTCTGTATCGATAACAATGTCTACTTCAATAAGATTTTCCAAAAAATATTTAATGTACAGATTCGGCTTAGGTACAATTTTGTTATATGTATAGATTTATGATAGTATAAGTTTGGGACATGACAACGATTTAAAAAGTTTGGGTTTGATTAAAATTCGCCCCTTCTTCGTGCACCCTACTAGTTAGTAATTATCTTCTATCCCTACCGCTATCACATTTTATACAGTTCAAATTTATTAAATAAACATGAACATTAAAAAGATTTATAGTTAAATTTGTAGATGATAAATGTATAAAAGCATAAATTAATACTTAAAATTAGTTTTTTTAATAACACTACCCGAGCAACCATAGCAAAATTGCTCCATATAGAGGTTATGTGAGACATATGTATGGCCATACACATTTAATATGTATGGCTTCTGTAGTTAAAAAAAAATGTTTTGAGGTGAGTTGTTCATATTCCAATTATCAGAAGGCTTTTTCATTATGAGGAAATAAAATATTTTTTCTTACTTTAGTAATTTGTTGTTTTAACTAGTTATTATTAACTTTAAATAGAAATTCTTCTAAGCATATGCATGCACTAGGTTTCGTATCTCCTTCGCTTAACGAATTTTACTAAAAGTAGAGAGTTGTAGAATGTTAAAAGCATTTATTTTAGAAATATATGCATTTTTCCGAACCAAATAAACACGAGCAAGTAGATTTTAGTTTTATATTTAGAATAGAGGGGCTTAGACGAGATTCTATAATCGCAAGCCATAAAAAGAAAACTAGAGAATGCATGGAAATTATATATTGAAGCTCTATGCCACAATCAGAATATAAATAAAAAATAAATAAATAAAAAAAAAAAACATTTATTGTCATAAAAAATACAGTAATAAAGTAACATAATCAATAAAGACTTAATCTATGACGAAGGGTAACAACACAGCTAATGCTGCTAAGACCAAAATCTGGAGCAGCGCTAATTTTCAGTTACGGCCAGCTCCCTAGGATGTTGAGCGGGGGTAAGGCAAAAAGAATTTCCAGTTAACCTCTGCAGCTGTTAGAAAACCAATTGAAAATAGAATAAAAAGCAATAAAAATGCGTTATGCGCGTTTGTGTGTGTCTGTCTCTTTGTATGTGTGTATGCGTGCGAGTTCCTGTGCGCGTGCGTTTGCGTGTGCGTGCATATTTGTGTGTGTACTTGTGTTTTGACGTGTGTGCCTGTGTGTGTGTGTGTGTGTGTGTGTGTGTGTGTGTGTGTGTGTGTGTGTGTGTGTGTGTGTGTGTGTGTGTGTGTGTGTGTGTGTGTGTGTGTGTGTGTGTGTGTGTGTGTGTGTGTGTGTGTGTGTGTGTGTGTGTGTGTGTGTGTGTGTGTGTGTGTGTGTGTGTGTGTGTGTGTGTGTGTGTGTGTGTGTGTGTGTGTGTGTGTGTGTGTGTGTGTGCGTGCGTGTTTATTTGCGCGAATGAATGAGAGTATAATCGTATGAATGTATAAATTAGATTGGAATGGCTTATTAGATTAGGTATTTAAATGATTATTAAAAATAAGGTTTTAAGCTCATTCCTTGTGTGGAGAAATATTTTAAGTTTCAGAATACGTATATATTTTTACTTCAGAATATGTCACATCATTAGCTTTCTCTTACTCATGTCGATTAGTAATTTATTTGTCTAAGGAGTATTAGTTTCTTACCAAATATAATACATTACAATAAATGAAGAGTAGTTTGGATCCTCGTCTTGAGAGATTATCTCGTATCGTGAAGGTATTTATCATTCATCACTGTCAGCTTTCAGATGTCTTAAGGATTCATTTGAATATAAATAATGTAGAACATAATAATAGTTAACTCTTACTTAACTGCTTATACTCAATATGATGGGATGTAGGTAGGTTTATAAAGAACTAAGGCCTTAACTGTACAAATATTGCAGGCGTCTTTTAGTAACTTTTGGCTTTTTATTAATTTCTCAAGGGAATCACTTGATATACAGAGTAAAATATCGCTTTCCAGCCACTTTATGAACTCACTCTAGAAAAAAATTACAGCAACTTTAAGAAACTGACTAAATGAGACCGATTGGCCAATATTTAACGAAAACTCAAAGCTTTTGACTTTACATACTAAAATTGGATATATTAATTTTATGAATAACTAGCAGAACCCGCGGTTTCGCTCGCGGTAATACTATAAAAAAAAACTTTAAAAAGGTAAGTTTCATAAAAACTTTCATCGCCTATTTTACCCCCTTATGGGATGAATTTCAAAAATACTAAAACACGTATTTATTTGATTGTATGGAAGAACATCAATACCAAGTTTCAAATAATTCTGATTATAAATAATTTTTTGGGTTGTGTTATAACGTCCCGTGGGAATGAAATAAACTCTCGCGGTAAAAAGTAGCTTATGTCACTCTCCAGCCCTCCAACTAGTTCCACACAAAAAATCACGCCAATCCATCACTCTGTTTCGACATAAAAGAAGGACAAACAAACAAACAGACAAACAAACACACTTTCACATTTATAATATTAGTATATACGAGTATAGGGACTAGTGACTTATTTCAGGTCGCAATATCTATGTACAAAATTTTATCTACATCCGTTTAGCACACAATATACAAACTTTCTATTAAATTATACTATAGTCCATTTGCGTTAACAATATAGTGAGGTTGAGGCATCAAGTGCAACGGTAGGTAAAAGTGTATTTCACAGTGGAGTTAAAATTCAATTCAAATATATTTCAAAAGATTAAGTTTAATGGATAAAAATCAACTTAATTATCTTACTTATCTCAAATCTTGATTTGAGATGACAATGCCTTTATTTTGATTTGAGATAATTAATCAACTTAATTATGTCAAATTAAAATAAAGTCATTAATCTATACAGATAAATAAAATTGGAGTGTCTGTTTTTAATATTAAAATAATCGCTTTTTACTTAATGCATATGGATATATAGTGTATACATGGTACGTATGCCAAAACAACATTTTTTACAATTTTTGTCTGTCTGTCTGTTTGTTTGTTCCGGCTAATCTCTGAAATGGCTGAACTGATTTTGAAGGGACTTTTGTTGGCAGATAGCTGATGTAATAAGTAATAATTTAGCTTACTTTTATTTTAGAAAAAAATAGGGTCCCACGAAAAAAAATGAAAACCAAATTAATTAATTAAATTTTTTTTGCGAAGCCACTTAAGGACGAACCCGAGCGAAGCGAGGGTGAGTCGCTAGTAATATATATAAGTCTGCCTCCAACTGGTCATTGTGAAAGTTGACTTTATAATTATAAGCAACCTAATTGGTCGGGGGGCGTGGTTAGGATGGTGGACAATGATGACTCACTATTTTCTTAACGCGAATGAACTATAGTGTTCGTCCAGTGGTCTAAATTGGACCATAATTATTTCTATAGATAACACTAAACCGTTGATAGATATTAAACAAAAAAAAAAGAAGAGAAAATCTGTTAATAAACACAGGAGTTTTATTTTACCTTTACCTATTTATATAGATAGTCCATCGGAACACTAGGCTGTACAATGATGTTATACAGAACCTCGTTGAGGCTGTATATTTCATAATTTAATAAGATTGATGCGAAAGTTTATTTTTTTGTATAGAAACGTTAAATGATAACAACGGAATAGCGAATGAAATAAAGCTTTATTTTCCACCAATCTATTAAGTTGATTAAATTTCAGAGTTTTGATTTTATAAAGGCTTATGTACAACTTGGGCAAAAGTTTGATTAATTCGTGAACGATAAAATCAGCTTCGGTCAACCACGTCAAATTAATCTATACATATAATAAAATTGTAACTAAGCCGAATCTGTACATTAAATATTTTTTGGAAAATCTTATTGAAATAGATATTATTATGGATACAGAGGCCAAATCTATAGTTTTTAGAATTTTTTTCTGTCTGTCTATTACCGTATCACGGAAAAACCACTGGAAGGATTTTGATGAAATTTGGTATGATGATAGCTGGTTATCCGGGTCAAGATATAGGATACTTTTTATTACGAGAAAATATCTCATCTCTGAGAAATCTATACTAAACGTTAAAACGTAAGTAGGGACGAACCCGAGCAGAGCGAGGGTGAGTCGTTAGTATGATATACATTACTTCGGTTCATCTATCCATGTTGGTGTAATTTCAGTAGTTCCCTAATGCTTTTTCAGCCCCTTTTAAAGTAACCAGTGCTGGGCACGGGCTTCCACTTAATGTAAAGGGCCATTGCCCACCACGCTGGCTAAGTGCGGGTTGGCGGAATTCACATGTCTTTGAATACTTGTTAGGTTCTCCCAGACATACAGGTTGCCTGACGATAATTTCCTTTTCCGTAAGGCCTGTGGAAATCATGTTGAAAATGATTCGCTTCCACTTGGTTACCCAAGCGAATGTGTTACCAATGAGCTACCGGTTATATAGTTCGTGCCTCAATTATCTAAACTTTTAACGAATTATTTTTTAATATTATTAAAATTTTAGTCTGTGATTTGCAAAATAACCTATGATCTAACATAAATCTTTTAGATCTACTGCCTTTTAGAATTGCTATCCCTATGCTATTACGATAATATTTTATCTGATATACCTATTGATAAAATGATCACTTGTTGCTATTTTATTTATTTTCATTCAGATTTGTATATATTTACTAGAGACTCACCCTCGCTCCGCTCGGGTTCGTCCCTACTTACGTATTAGCGTTTAGTATAGATTTCACAGAGATGAGATATTTTCCCGCAGTAAAAAGTATTCTATATGTTGACCCGGATATCCAGCTATCACCATACCAAATTTCATCAAAATCCCTCCAGTGGTTTTTCTGTGATGCGGTAACAGACAGACAGACAGACAGACAGACAGACAGACAGACAGACAGACAGACAAAAATTCTAAAAACTATAGATTCGGCCTCTGCATCGATAATAATGTCTATTTCAATAAGATTTTCCAAAAAATATTTAATGTACAGATTCGGCTTAGTTAGAATTTTATAATATGTATAGATTTTATAATTTTGTTACACTTTATATATATTGTTAAACTTTATACATGTTAATAATAATAATTATTGAACTAAAAGGTAAGCCTTATCTAATATCCTTTTAATGATAAGTATGTAAATATTCACCTCGGGATTTATTTTTATTTAGGACCACCCCTAGCAGTATATACATATGTATATGCCTTGTAGTTTCAAGCTTAAACCAAAATCGATCTATATTATAAAACGATATAATATTCCTAGTACCTATTACGTCTTTCCTGTTTGTTGCCACTTGCAACCTAGTTCTCAGATAAGGAGATTTAGCAAAGGATTGTATCTCCTTTGTAGTGCTGACGACATCTTGAGTTAATCGTATTGTGGTGCTAGGTGCATGCAATTTATACCTAACAAAGGATGGTCCTTGGTTACCAGATTTTTACTGTTATTGATTTTGCTGTACTCTACCTGTATTTGACTGAAAATACTTTAAGGTGGGTACAACACACATTTTGATAAAGGAGGTTTTGTCAGCGATCTCTTCGGGCAACCTTTGAGCAGAGAGATAGAGGGTGAGAAATATACATATATGTATATCTACATATACAGTATACACACATATATAAACATTTACTAATTACGATCTATGAGTTCTGGGATTGGAAATTAAATTACGTCTTTTGTACTATAGATGTTTTATTGTTTTTGGTTCACGAATACACGCAGTATATGTACAGTTCATAACTAACTCGCTCTCTTGGCACTATTTTTCACTTTTGCACCATGACTTTACTGCGTTTTCCCTCACTTTTTCGCATTTCTTCTTAATCTTCCCATAGCTCCGAAATTCAACTGAACTCTCGACACATATCGTCCATTTTATATGAATAAACAAAAAGCATTCTAGTATTCGAAACTTTGAATGTTACCTTATCTAGTAATAACATCCATTTCTGGAAGATGTTAAATATCGACATCCTACCAATAATGTGTAATCACTAAGACGTTACCATTCATGCTTAACACGTTGAGTGCGATACCAGGTGTAAACATCTTGTATAGGTACGCCTCGCTTACTGTGCGGCTAAGAAAAGTATAGACGTCCTTGTCGTGCGGAAGGCATAACTTCAATTTGGTTCGGTGTAGGAAAAAGATGAATATATATCTAAGATATATTGTTAAATAGAATCCAATGGTGTACCCACCTTAATACCGGGTTTATAAACCTGGGACCGCACGGAAGAAATAAAATTTCATCACAGTGCGAAACCAAGTCGAAGCACCTTGTACCCCGCACACCTGGTACCGCACTCCACGCTAGCTTCGCGCGGCTAGTGTTGGCTTGCATTCGCGAGAAACGCACGCATCGACATGGCGTCAAGACCAACAAAAAGGTGCAGAAAAAAAAATAATCCACGGGGTTTGTGAGGACAGTGATGCGGTTAATATTAAATCTAATCATAGATTGATTGATCAAAGACAGGTGAGTCATCATTACTATTTATTTTATTTACCTAATTAAGATTGAAGTGGTGGAGGAAAGTAATAATGGAGTTGTTATTTGGTACAGCTCTTGTTAATGCCTGGATTGTCTATAATTTAATTAATGATGGGAATAAAATACCAAAACTACAGTTTGTGGAGGAAATTATCACAGCTTTTACAAAAAAGGATTTTGACAATGATACAGGTAATTTCAACGCAGACGAAAACACATGCACACTCATATGTATACATCCAATCCACGCACACATATACATATATAAATAAAAAATAAATTGATAAATTTATCTTTTCAGAACCCGCACGAAAAATTGAGAAACACAATGTAATAAAAGGTGTTAAGAAGAGGAATTGTGTTGGATGCTACGAAAAACTCCGAACCTTTTTAACAAGCCGTCAAGCTGAGAAAAAAGTTAAAAAAAAAATTAACGGAATGTGTTCAATGTAAAAAAAAACTTTTGTTATCCATGCTTTATTGAAAATATTAATTCATGTTTGTTTTTTTCTTTTTTTCATTATATTAAAACCTAATGAAGACTCTCTTGTACCGCAGGAATGGAAAGTATAGAAAAATCACAGCCGCAGCGATCGTGTTAACCAATCGCATCGTTTTTTTAATATTTTGAATATATATAAAAATAATTACATATTAAAAGTTTTTTTTTTAACTTAATATAGCTAATGCTTATAATATTTAGCTTAGAGAATAAATATTACACCATGTTTGTAAATCATAGTAACATTCATAAGTGAAAAGAAACGGTTTGACTAATGACGGCCGTATAATAAAAATACTATAATATTCTTCAGTGAATAAGTTATTATTATTATAAGATTATAATATCATGTATCACTTACGATAATTGGTTCCGTGGCAATTATTTTCATTCTGACATAATAATAACATGTATCTATACATATAATAAAATTCTGAGTCGAATCTGTACATTACGTATATTTTGGAAAATCTTATTAAATTGTGATTGAAATATCTCATCTCTAAGAAATTTATACAAAACGTTAAAACGTAACTAGGGACGAACCCGAACAGAGCAAGGGTGAGTCGCTAGACTTTTATATAAGAATTAAAATGAGTGCTATAAATATTCAGCGTTCTATCTAAAAGATTCGCTCTTTTGACATAATATATTTAGGACGAGAAAATTCTACGAATTGGCATGATTCTTATTACAATCGTGTTAATATATATTAAAATAAGGTACGGAGAAAACTTTCAAGTAACCTCATTATTTTTTTCGTAACTAAAGTATCTTAAGCTATATGAAAATTTTACGAAAGCGAAAACATAAGTTAATAATGATTTTTTTTCTACTAAGTAACCCGTTAGACATTGTCCTATATAAATTTCCGTCAAGTTTAATTTTTGAGTTCATACCAAAATCTTATAAAAGCACTTTCAGTTTTCCCAAATTTACCAATTTTTCAGGAAAATTTTTCTTAAAAATTTATTTAAATTTAAAAAAATAAATTAGCTAAATCTAATGATGCGGTTCCCAACGAACAGCATTTCATTTTTATTTATATAGATACTAGCGACTCACCCTCGCTTCGCTTCGGGTTCGTCCTTAGAAAAAACAAATCTATCCCACGGGAACCGTACATTTTTCCGGGATGATATATAGCCTATAGCCTTCCTCAGTTAACGGGCTATCTACTAGCAGAACCCGCAGCTATGCCTGAGTTCAATCTACAAAAAAAAATACTTTGGTTTTATGTTATACGACTCACTCTCGCTTTGCTCGGGTTCGTCGCTATATATTTTACTAGCGACTCATCCTCGCTTCGTTTCGTGTTCGTTCCTAGACCAAAACAAATCAATCCCACGGGAGCCGTACATTTTTCCGGGATGATATATAGCCTATAACCTTCCTCGATAAATGGAATATCCAGTACAAAAAGATTTTTTCAATTCCAAACAGTACTTCCTGAGATTAGCGCGTTCAACCAAACAAACAAACAAACAAACAAACCAACAAACAAACAAACTCTTCAGCTTTGTAATATTATTAGTAATTAGTATAGATGTAATATAGTTCATACAAAAATACTAAAATCGCGATTAAAAATGGGGGGTGGGAGGGAGGGTGAAAAATACTTTGTAACCTATTTTCGTACCTACCAAATATACAAAAAAAATATCATTAAAATCGGTCGGACCACAAACACCCTGATTCTAGATATTTATATATCAGATTAGGACGCAACTTGTATTCAATTTTGATATATTTAAAGTGAACATAAAGACACACTTATTACATTAATCAATTTTGAATAATTTAATCAATCGATTTTGAACCAATACTGAGACGTATTTATGTATGAATGGGATATACGCATATATTTTCACTTCATAAATTAAAAGGTACTTGTAACATCACTATTATTCTTATTTCATTTTGTTCTAATTTGAATCTAAAAACATATTTATTATAAAATAAAGATATCAACCGTGAAATTTATCAAACGCAAATTCAAGCTTATTTTTTATACATTAAGCATATAACGACTAATCAACTTTTCTTTGATATTCGTTAGAATATTTCATCATATTCCCCACAACATATGTATATACTGATAAATCAAAGGCTTGTAAATAAATTTACGAAATTGCCTATCTCCGCCATTAAACAGAATCAATTCTGTCAAGTCGTGTTATCAAAGTCGATTTCGGTGTCAAAGGTATTTTTCTTTGGGAAAAATGATCGAGGCGTTGCGCAATCAAAGTATGGAGCGTCGGAGTTTACACCTCGTCGGGTAAAATGCCTGCTAAATGATTCAAAAGCGGTACGTTTCACACTGGTTTAATTATATTATCTTAATAAATTGTTGTTAATTAACCTGTTATTTATGGCTTTAACGTAGTTTTTAGACTTTTGGAATTTTTGAAATACTCGTACATTTATTCCACTCTCAAGCATGAAGGTAATTAGTTTTGTCGTAAGTTAACAGGTGCGAGCTCCTTATAAATTTATTTTCATAAAGTTTGTCGAGTGTCGATTTTTTTTATATACTCTATGCGTTTTTTTGGTGTGCATATATCTTTACATTTACGCAGATGCTTGGAATCGCTTTGTAATAGCGATAACTCGATTTACGTGAAATAAGATAGCGATGTGGAAAAGATCCTTATAATGGTATTTTTATCAATAAAATATAAAAGGAAATTACCTCTTTTGAATATTTATTTCAAGATTATGAAGATTATGTATACATTTGTTTATTTAAAATCAAAAGAAGTATACTTAAGCTAGATTAGTGCTTACTCATTTTTCTTGTTTCAATAAAATCGAAGTGTCTGTTTGTAATGTAAAAATAAAAGCTTTATACAGTAACTAAATGCATATGAAATTATATACGGTACTTAAAAGAAAAACACAATTTTTTTTAAACATTTTTGTCTATCCGTCTGTTTGTTCCGGCTAATCTCCGAAACGGCTGGACTATTTTTGAAGGGACTTTCCCTGGCAGATATCTGATGATATAATGAGTAACTTAGGCTACTTTTATTTTAGAAAAAGAATTGTTTTTCTGTTGTACCCTTATGTTGTACGTTAAACTTATTTTAATCCTACGATATTAGAATTGCTCCTTCTGAATTATTATTACATGCACATAAAGACGTCAAAGGCGTTTGTCTATCTTGTAACACTCCAATATGGCTTCCAAGTTCCAACTTTGATGAACATAGACGGTATTAGAATATTATAATATACCTTTAGGCTTTATAGTAAATATTTTAACCTTTACAAATCGGTTTATGAAGAATAAAAGAGTGTTTATAAATAACTTTTAGCAGAAATCAGCAAACTAATATCACAAAGGAAACAACATGTTCCCATGGGAACAACATGTACCGAGATGTTTTTATAGTACAATATATAGTGTTAAATTCAAAAAAAATGACAGACAGACAGACAGACGAATATTTTTAAAATTGTTTTTAAAGTAAGTATTTATTAAAAAGCTGTTATTTTGATATTACAAACAGGCACTTTAATTTTATTTATTTGTATAGATTAAAAGTATAATAAATATTTATCGTTCTCCTGAGTGTCTTTGGGCAGTTCTCAGGATTGAGGCTTTTCCCGAACAACTGTCAGAGTTTGTGACACACAATAAGTGTAAATCCGAAATATTAATATTGTATAAAGGAATTGATGATTTTTGTTCCTGAAAATAAAATATTATAGTCTTTTTCCTACTCTTATCTATCTTTCTGAGAAAATCAGATTAGTTAGCTCTGTTACTATAACGAATTTTATTCTTTTTTTAAATCGATGGCGTTCAGGCCCTAGCAACACCATATTAAAGTGTGGTTGTGTGGGTGTAATAATAATAATAGCCTTTATCAACATTCTTATAAGTTACACTTTATCTTATTTCTACTTAGTACTAAAAAAATGTAGATGAAATGAATGAAAAAAAAAAACAGAGTTTAAATAGAGCATGCGAACGCGTTGCCTTTAAGCACTCAGTATATGAGTTTGTAGACAAAGATTCATTTAGAGCAGGAGTTCCCAACCAGGAGGCGCGCCTCCTAGGGGGGAAGTAGAGAGAGTTTATTTTGTATAACTTAAAATTAAAATAAATAAAAATCGTTAAAATAATATGTGTTTTAATATAATAAAAAAATAAAGGAGGGCATGAAAATATTTTTTTTTAATTTCGGGAAAGCTCAACAGAAGAAAGGTTGGGAAATCCTGATCTAGAGATTACGTTATTATAAAGTTGTTTCTGTACTAGATAGTATCGATAGTCATAACACTGGTAGTTTGACACATTGTAAGATAATATAACTTTGACGATCTGAAGACGAGACGCCAAGTTTGATGAACCAGAGCGTAGAAACTTCTCCTTCGTAAATTGCTTTAAAGGCAAGGAGAAATTTGTTATATTTAATTTATTATTATGGAGTCTTAACAGAAAATTAGAAAAAAAAATGTTTTAGTTATATTTTAGATAAGCATCTATTAAAAATTAGTTTAAATAAATTTTAATAAATGCATATGTAAAATTAATAAAAGAAAAAATTACACCTGAAAAAAGTGCCTTTTAATTATAAAAATGTTATTTAAATAAAAACAAAAAATAATAATTGGGCAAGTATATAAATAATTGGGCAAGTATTTAGATCTTAGATTTCTATCATCATCCAGGTAATAAGTAGCCTGTATAATAATACGCTTTTCCTTGCCCCTATAATATGTACCTCAGATCTCCAGAGGACTGAGGAAACCCGTAAGTAGTTTTAAGCCGCGTTTAAAGTGACAGGTGACTGAGTCGACACACTAGTTTGAATTCAATTTCGGAAAACGTCAGAGTAGAACCTACATTATTATAAAATTGGTAATGCCGTTTGCGTTTCTTTATCATATTAGTATTATAAATGTAATTTTGTATGGTGTGTGTACGTTTGTCACTCTGAAATGGGGACGAGTTTGGACGAACTTTTTTATATAGAAATTTTTTATATAGATAAAACAGGTAAATCTGGCAACAAGCTTTTATATCATATAAATCGTGCAATGTAACATTGAGGGGGTTTGATTTAATTTAAAGTTTATTTTGTTCTTTTAAGACCATTAAAATAAAAACTTGTTTTTAAAAATGTTTTTTTTTTGACAATTATTTTATATAAATTGTACATATCATGTTTTAAATTTCATAATTTTTGTATGCAATTGTATATAAGAACATTTTTTGTTCATCTCAAAATATTTTTTATTCATTAACTTTTGTAAACAAAGTATGAAAAAAATATTTTAGAAAGGCTACCTGTTATATCCTTTTTCTTCAAAATTCTCATACACAAAAGGATAATGGACGATCGAGATTTACGCACAATATTTATGTACACAAGTTCAAAGCGTGGTCTTAACAATGAGCTTAAAAATCATCCATAGTACCTTTTACAGTAATCATGTTGTTGTGTACAACAGATACTTTATTTTTATACCAGGTAAGGTTTTTTCTGCCTGAGGCTTCGTAAACATGTACATTTTCGCTTAGTTTACCATCAACAAGTTTAATCCCGGTTTTATATAAAATATAAGTCTCTCATTATTATAATTATTATTATTTTAATAATTATTACTTGGGGCAGTGGTAGCCCAGTGGTAATGCGCTTACTTGGGAAACCGAGTGAAGCGGGTTCAAATCCCGGGTCTCGCTCTACCTCTGGTATTTTCATGTGCGAATCATTTCCAACATGATTACAACTTGCCTTACGGTGAAAGAAAACATCGTGAGGAAACCTGCATGTCTGAGAGATCTTAGTAAGTTTTCGAAAGACATGTGTAGTCTGCTAACCCGCACTTGGCCAGCGTGTTGGACTATGGCCTGATCGTATTGAAGGGAGGCCCGTGCGCAACAGTGGGACGTTAAAAAGGGTTGAACACAATTGTTACTTTAATATATAATAACTAGGTATGAGCATAATATGAATTTGTTAGGTTAAATTGAATGAGCCTCACCACGATATAATGTATGTAATATAATGTATCATTTTTAAAGATTTGGAAATGTGCAAGCATCATTTTATTGGATAACTACTGGTTTAAAAATATGTACAAAAAATTAACTCAATTGATACTCGAGTAATATTTTACTTTTTTCAAAAGTTATTCTATCACTTGTGTATAAAATTCTCATGTTAATTTCGAAACAGTTCATAATTTATAGAAAGCTAGGCGGCTTTATATCGAAAGTAGGTACCTACTGTCTTGATCAGACTAACTTACAAATATAAAAAAACCGTCACAACCTCTCCTTTTGCTTAATATTATAATATTACAGACTCTAACAGTATTGAATATCATGCCGTTTTTGCGTCACGATTTAGAAAAAAGTTTATTTATGTTATACACCAAAAAATTGCCAAAAGTGACTACAGAAGAAATGAACTTTAAGGCGATTTATTTATTTATCCTTCCTTTAACACTTGCACTCTATATTGAATTTTTAATAGTACACCGTCAGCTAACAGTCACCTGTCAGCTAAAAATCGAGCGGAAAGCAAATTTTCTCAGTCCCCTGCAGATTCTTTCCATCACTTACCCCTAAACTTTTCCAATATACATTTGGGAAATAAATATTTACAGAATCATATTTTAATCTAAGCTAGAACTGCTTATTTTATTTTCTAACATTGTCAATAGTTATTCCATTAAGCACTGGGATTACCCTATTTTTTTAGTTTTTATGTGCAAATTCTATGATTAAAAAAAATCTTGAAATTTTACGAAAAAGCTCCCTTCTTTTTTATACCAAAAAAAGTGTGAACTATGACGAAGACTTATTAGAAGTTCATATCTTAAAGAAGATTAAATAAAAAATATAAGCTTGTATAAAGTTAGTCATTTTATTGTTCATCACATTGTTTAATTTAGTATAGCAAAAGTAAAACGTAATGTTTTTTCGATTTCTTTTCAGTTTTTTCTTTAATTTTTAATAGCTTAGTTGTAAACGTTTATGAGTTGAAACACACATTTATGAGTTGTCATGCTTATTTATACTATAAAATATAAATAAATATATGAATATATTTGTAGTATTTTTTGTAGTTAGCACTTTAGTTATACCGTACGGTAAATTCTTGGAATAGGTCGAATTGGTATAAGTGTATATACATGGTGATGAGCTACGAAGTGATAGTGGCGGCTGTATTGAACCTGTCTGTCACTCTAAACGATTCAGATAGAAAAGTTGTACACAATTTTGATTTTCAATTAAGTATCCCAGTGCTAACGTACAAAATTCTACTTTCAATATAAAAATAGTTTTAACCGTGCCTCCACTAACGTAGTATAACTATAACAAGTATCATAGAATTTATATTTTATCTCTTTCTATCCTAAAATATAAGAGCAGCATCTTGTATGTAAATAAAACGTGAATGCGAATTTTGATTAGTTCTTATACATTTATAGCACGGATTGTTTAAAAGCCTACAAGTGTACATTGACTCTGAACATTTAACTTTCAACATGGGATAAAATTAAATTATTTGATTGAATAATTCTTCATTTGAGTTTTATCTATTTATAAATAAGCACAGAAAAAGAATTCGGTACCTATTTTCCTCTGTTAGTCAATGGTTTTTTTTGTACCAGGTATCTTTGCAGACGTATGCAGAATAATCCGCAAGAGTTTCATAACAATCGAATCATAGGTTTAGAAATGCATTGAGGACAAACATATATATGTATACAAAGTACACGATATATAAGTATAATATTCATTGCTTTTATTAATGTAGATCGAACTTAACATAAATGTTCTAAAAAGTATATCATTGATGAAACATGAAACTTACGTCGTACATTACACAAATGTTCCACACAGTGTTAGCTGGTATGCGGTTGGCTTGAACCAATGCTCGATGTTCCGATTAGCCAATTTACTCAATGAGTTAGCTTCCGCGTTTCAATTTCGGTATCGCTATGATCGGTAATATGATTGATGATATCAGTTAATACTGAGTTAAGTTTTATTGATTATTAAATAAAATTAAGTAACGTAAAATATACATACATATTTAACTATATATAGTATATATACTTAACTATATTTTACGCATATAACCACTAGCTTTTGTCTCACTTCTAGCTTCACTCGCGTTGTTTATTTATGAAAACCCAGTGTTCGCCACAATGCTGTCGAAATTCAACTATATTCATTTTTTAATTGAAATCGGTTGAAAAATAGAAGAGAAAAACTTACTGAACTGTTTTGTTTTTACCTATCTGTATCAAAAGAAACTGGTTCCAAAACCTTATTATTCATAATTCTAAGGCTCGCCAATAGCTATTAGTTACTAAACAAAAAAAAAGGTTGACAAACAGATGAGAAAAAGGTACTGATCTGTTTTGTCTTTCTCTATCTGTATAAAAAAAAAATGGTGCCAATTTTTTTATTGATAAATCTAAAGCTCGTCAATAACTTCTAAACAAAAAAAAAAAAAAGAAAGTTGACGAACAGAGAAGAAAAAAGTGCTGAACTGTTTGGCCTTTGTCTGTTTATATGTAGACTAGCATTTCCCGCGGCTCCGCCCGCGTTCAGATTGTCAAAAACCAAATTCTTAGGCTTTACACATTAGTATACTCTTACATACCTATACCACTTTCATTGCGCACTGTACGATTGGTAAATAATGGCAGTGATTTACAATGCCACAAAGGTTCCTCCGTTAATCTCATATTTAGTAATATTGCACTTTTTGTTTTAGCAATAACATTTATGTATGTCTATACTTCTGTTTTGTTTGTTTGTTTAGTTTTGGGCGATAAACTTTCAAACTACGGAATTAATTTGAATTATTTTTACTAATAGATAGCTATTGATCAATTTAATATTTAGCTGATTATTTAAATTACATAATGGTAACTTTTCTTAATGTTAATTTGTCGCGAAACAGGGATTGGTTAGCGCTAGTTAGTAATATTTTCCAAAACGATTTTCAAAAGAAAGTGTAATAAGTAAATAATTCTAAGCAAATACTTTTTATTATTTCATATGGCTCGGCTAATATGATTAAACTCGTAAAAATTTTATTATGTCCTTTACCTTCCAAGAAATGGTGTCAAAAAAAACTGAAAAAGTTTAGGTATAACAGTTCCTAAAATACTTTTGCAAAGTTTTTGAGATATGGAATATTTTTAGTTACCCGCTTTGTCAGTTTAACAGCCATTAACTTGTTTTCCACTTCTTTTTCGGTTGATAAAATGAGTCGATATTGCGGAAACGTAAATATTATTCGTATTTATTTTAGTGTTAACCCAACAAAACACGTAAGTACGGAAAACAACACAGAATTTTGCTATACGAAACCTATAATGCGCGAGTTGGATTTGCATTTGCCTAATTTTACATTAAAAGATAAAAGAATATATTAACATTATTTACTAAACAATAAAAATTTACAAATATTTTCATTTGAAAATTGTTTCGACCAACAAAATATTACTTATATGTTACTAAATTATAAAGCCAAAAAGTTTGTTTTATTGATAATTTGAATACTGGCGGGGCCGCGGGTAATTTAGTACCTAGTAATTCTAATAAAGTCATAGAAAGGTCATATCTGTACATTATTATTTTTTTGGATTAAAACTACGTATTTTAAAAACACATGGCGACATCTATTGTCAAATATCTCAATAACACATAAATAAATTTTCATCAAAATAACTATTTTAATAAATAAAATAGCGCTATTGATATTTCTTTTAAGATAAGATTTTTTTAATAGTTTTAACATATTAAGTTACCTTGCTAAAATGTTAATAGTATCATCTTGCTTTTATTTTAACCAGTTTTTGTATTTTTTCTCAGAAATGAGATATTTTCCTGGTGTAATAAGTATCCTATGCATTGACCCGGATAACCTGCTATCACCATACCAAATTTCATCTAAATCCCTCCATTGGTTTTGCTGTGATGCACTTTACATATAGACAGACAGACAAAAATTCTAAAAACTATAGATTCGGCCTCTATATCGCTAATAATGAATATTTCAATAAGATTTTCCGTAAAATATTGAATGTACGGATTCGGCTTAGTTACAATTTTATTATGTGTATAGTTAGTTCCTCCTTTATAAAATCAAAAGTTTGCTTTATTGATAATTTCAACACGGGCGGGGCCGCGGGTAATTTAGTAGTAGGTAATTCTACATACATTCATACATACATTTTTTTGGATTTAAAACTACGTATTTTAAAAACACATGGCGACATCTAATGTCGAGTATCTAAATACACATAAATAAATATTAATTAAAATAATTATTTTATTGAGTAAAATAGCGCTATTGATAATTTGATTTTCAAGATAAGCTATTTTTAATAGTTTTTACCATATTTAGTAAATAACCTTGCTAAACTATTTATAAATAGTATCATCGTGGTTTTATTCCAACCAGTTTTTGTGTTTTATCTCAGAAATTAGATATTTTTCCGCGGTAAAAAGTATCCTATATGTTGACCCGGATAAGCAGCTATCATCATACCAAATTTTATCAAAATCCCTCCAGTGGTTTTTCTGTGATGCGGTAACAGACAGACAGACAGACAGACAGACAGACAGACAGACAGACAGACAGACAGACAGACAGACAGACAGACAAAAATTCTAAAAACTATAGATTCGGCCTCTGTATCGATAATAATGTCTATTTCAATAAGATTTTCCAAAAAATATTTAATGTACAGATTCGGCTTAGTTAGAATTTTATAATATGTATAGATTACTACGCTCTGAAGGGTCGTAACGTGATGTAAGATGAGTTCAATAAATAGGAGTTTATAAGATTAAGTAAGGATAAAGTTTTGTAAAAAACATTTTATATTGTAATTGTTTTGTCTCATTTTTCCTAAAATGACTGCGTATTCCAGGGTTTATATTTTGAATTACCTCCGTAATATAGAATGTACGACAGAAGATCCAGAGGTCCTGGGTTCGAGTCCCGGGTCGGGCCAAGTTTAGTTATTGAGTTTTGTGTTAAGCAGCCCGGAGTTGGGAAGTTGGGGGTATGGCGGGGCTGATCATTGGACTTTGAGAGTAAATAGAAAGTGCCCTTGTGCCTGCGCGTACACTTGTGCACTATAACATCTCCTGCGCAAATTCCTAATCTCAATGAGACTGGCCGTCGAGGCCGAAATCTGTTTGGAGGACAACATCATATTTTAAACACTTAATATTTACATTAAACACATCCGCTCCCTGTATGTTGTATAATATATTTAACAATGTCGTAGATTGATGCAAATGATTTTAAATAATATTATTAATAGATGATTTTAAATAAAATATTTTTTTGGATTTTTTCAGCAAAGCATTCGGAATATCGAAAATGAAAAATCAAAATAAAAATCCGAATAGTTTCTATATATTTGTAACAAATCATTAAGTATTCAGCGATTGGCCAGAGTTGAAAGGCTATAAGTATACTTAAAGGATTAAAACTCGTTCTGAAGCGAAACAAAAACTAGCCATTTTTGACTCCAAGGAATACATTAATATGCAATGTGTTTGTTAACGACGTGGCTACAACGGACCGGATGTTTAGTTAATTTCCGCCCGATGCGAATGTTTGTATTGCTTAGTACAGATGTTTGCCTTATATAGTTAAGACCTAAATAGACGAAAGTTATGTCCTTTTTAATCATACTAATAGACTAACTGACTATAAATATGAAAGTTTGTGAGCAAGTGTGTGTGTTTGTTACTTGATTACGTTGCAACGTTTGAACGTACATACATATTTAAGTGTAATTTGGAATGGAGACCTTATATCATGATTTAATATTTATTCTTTTTATCCACATGTATGTGAGGTCGCGGGCAAAGACTAGTATAACAATAAATTCTGGCTATCCGTTTATAATTAATCGTATAATTTAATAATTATAAGAAAAAGCTTCTTGTTCATTGGTCTTGTGGCTGGCTTTTACCATTATAGATCCTAAGTTCGGGGGCATTAACCTTTATTTAATAAAAAATATTAGTCTTAAAATTAATAAGGCGATGCTATTACAATCTTGCTTCAAAGAGATTGATTTGAGGTGTTTTTTCGATCGTGTCACCATTCTATCAAAAAGAGTCAATATAATTTACCTGTAGGTACTTTCATGTACTTGTGTACACTATAATATAATTTGAATAGAAGCGTGACAGTGACGTTGGTAGCCGTGACCGTAATTTAATTAGGAAAACGTTAATGTATGCTATTAAAGATAATTTAGTTTGTGGGTAGTGTTTGTTAAATTCAAACATCGATTGTTTAGATATAAAAAATGCTAACTGAAAAATATAACTAATTAATGAAGATGCAAAAAATATACGCTGAAATAGATATTTGTTCATTTCTCCTTCGTCTGTCCTTTTGTTTCAAATACAATTTGTTTTTAATTGCCGGACACATGCAAGAGTCAACAGGTGCTAGAATTTAAAATATTTTAGTGGTAAGACCACTGTGGTTCGACACTCGATGGGATTTAATTGGCTTGTCCAAAGGTGCTGTTGACATTTTATAGAATGCTAATAATTTAAAAACTTTTAAAATTTAAAACTATTTTTATTTTGATTTTTGAATCACGACGATTAGAATGTTTTACAGCAATCATGGTCACGGGAGAGACTAAGGTTTTAGATGTCTCAAGGCATTGTATACTTGTTACAGACAGTGCCTACCCACATTATTCAATAATGATTTCAAAAATTCAAAAATGACACTAAAGTACCTTATAATATTTGTTGATTTTAATTCTAAACGTTTTAATTTTTTTAATAAGTGTTATTTATAGTTAAATATGACAATATTATTTCTTTAAATTAAATAAACACCGTGACTATAATTACTGTAAAGCAATCGAAACGTTGGGAACCAAAAATCTAAATAAATACGCGAAATAATCCGAAAAAATAGTTTTATTTAAAATGTCAAATATTCGCGTAAATCTAAGAAAGTATTATTTTAATTTTTTGTTCGTTCAAAATTTTATTTATTTTAACTAATAAATAATCTTATGAAATTTATTAATACTTCTTTAGGTTTATTTTCCAGTACATTTTAAGTCAAACAATTATTATAATGGCTTTAACTATATTATGTTGTTTGTTAGAAAATAATTTAAATAACCACTTCATCTGGGCTAAGGTCAGAATCGTTTAAGTTTGTTGATGAGCTTCTGTCAAATTGCCTACTGTTGGTTTGCTGTAACCGCAAACGTAATTGCGTTAGATTATTTTAGAAATTATTACTTTAATTAAATATTTACGTATTATTTGTTATTACTAGCGAGTTATTATTTATTATTACACTCTCGCTCTCTAGTTATGTTTTAACATTTAAAAAAGTAATCAAAAAGTATCCTGTATGTTTACCCGAATAACCAGCTATTATCATACCATCAAAATCTATCCAGTGGATTTCCCTTGATGCGGTAACAGACAGACAGATAGACAAAAATTCTAAAAACAATAGATTTCGGCTTCTGTATCGATAATAAAGTCTATTTCAATAAGATTTTCCAAAATATATTTAATGTACAGATTCGGCTTAGTAACAATTTTATTATATGTATAGATATTGTACACTACAGCTTCGCCATAATCAGCTGGTTTCATAGACAATACTTGACTACGCATCCACAACTCTCACTATAAAACTACACTCGACTGTGCACATATGGTGGCCCATATCATGGTCTACTAGTAGAGTAGGGGAAACTAGGGGTCTTTAAGAATTTATACAAACTGTAAGCTACATACCGATGGTCGAATTAGGTTAAAGAATCAATAGGGGTACTTGTGTGGAAGCGTGTATTTACACATACTGATATTTGTTACCCCTTTTTATTTGCTGTCGCCTGATATCGAATATTTTCATACTAAAATAACATCGTGGTAAACTTGGTCCAAAAGACAATAAGGGCACCACCCTTATAGCGAAGAAGTAGCGAAGAACAAGTGATGTATCAGTGTGCCTCCGCCACATCTGTAAGAAGAAAGACGAGAAAATAAACATAATAAGAATTTTTTTTTAGTTCTAAAATATTATGAGAAAATATTATATGTGCATATATTACACAGTTATTAGAGACGCTGTTTACAGCACATGTACGTAACATACAGGTCCCGAGGGCTTGCAATCAACTGATGCGAGCTAGATTCATACAGACTGGTGGTTTTCACGAGATTTATCTGGCTTTCAGTTTCTATAATGTTAATTTACTTTACGGTCCAACGGGTTGAATAGGTCTAATGTTGAATATTTCGCTTTAATACTTATTTTACACTAATCTATGAAAACATACTAGCATTTTAACGAAAAAATTAAAACACTCAAAAAATTTACAAGAAACTGTTTAGGGACACCTAATTCTATGTTATAAAAATAATTATTTTTTAGGTATACATAGATATCGTGCAATATAGCATAAAAATCAACCCTTTTCATATCGGTATTTCTTTCCAAGTAATAATCTCATATGTCAATATTAAATATGTACCTACAATAACACATACAGATGTATATAAATAATTTGATTTGGTCAGGGAATGGGTGTATAGACTCCAAGAAATCAAAGATTCCTTAAAATATAATGCAGTTGAGTTTTCAACATTATCTTTAGTAGACTCCCTTTGTTTAATTTCAATCGCTATCACTATGGATAAAAAACCATGCTTTATCTGTTTTGAGCTTTCTGCTAAGAGCTTTTATCTCAAAAAAGGAAAAAAGCTTTATCCAGTATAAAAATGAAGTCATGTCTCTATAAGATCCTCCAGGTGCCAGTAAGAGTCTATCAAACTAGACTCTCTAGTTAGAGTCGATCAAACTACTCTTGTCCATTTTTTTAACGGCGGGAAATACATTTATTCACGAGGTGTGGAACTCACGGGCATAACCAGTACTACTCACTACCCAACGGAATCTCCCCCGTCTTAATGGAGCGTCACAGGATCATTTGCGCACTCAACCCCGACGCCTCGACGGCAGGCCTGTCGAAGCAGACTACAACAGCCACGGGGTTGCTTCAATAGTCCATTGCTATCAGAGAAGTACCTGGAGCAGCCCGCATGGCACACCACCCACCGAGGTGGGTGACCTCCCTGTGCGTTTCTTGACTTCGCGCCCGGCTGGATCGCCGGGCACTACTGAGCCCGCCCCTCCCCTCAACACGACAGGGTGAACGTATTTTGGGGGGGGGGGGGGGGGGAGGGGACTATTCTTGTCCTATTTTAACCTAGAATCTACCTAGTTCTTAAAAACGTATGAACTCCACAAACCTGCATTCGGCCAGCTAGGACTTAATCTTTCTCGCATTAGAGAAGTGCCCAACAGTGGCAAAAAGGCTGCATTTTTATTATATTATTATTAGCACAGCTTTTAGTTCCTTAACCAACTGATTTTTAAGTAAAACATTTGTTTTTTAATTTTTCAATTTACGTTAGAGAGTAAGCTCCATAAGTTCCGATAACGTTTGATTTATTAATTGCTGTCTAAAGTGTTTTTCGAATATTGTTATTTAAATTCTTTGATGTTATATAAGCGTGTATGAAAAATTCTTTTATACAATTTACGCATGCCCAGGCACTTTAGGCAGTTTGAGTAAACAGATAGAAACGGCCCTATACAGGTAATGTTGTGGAAGTAATGCCTTCATTATGCTGATATTTCGTTATTTATTTCGTATGAGCTCAAGACTTTTGTGTGATAGATCGTGTTAACTAGTTGTTGCCTATAATATTTTTTGTTACTTATATATTTCGTTCCTAAGATGATTCCTTGTTTCTTTTGGACTGCATAGAAATGACATCGAGTTAAATGATAAAGTACATTTTGGTGTGCTCTCAAGTTTGTCCTAACTTCTTTTTTTTTAACGTGATTTTCAACGGCAAATGCATTTAGGCACGAAGTGTGGGACTCACCGGCGAAGCTAATACTACCCACTAAAACCCAACGGAACCTCCTCCGTCTTGATGGGGCGTCGCAGGATCAGGTCTGCCGAAAGGAGAGGGGGGTGGAGTGGGGGGGTGAGTTTGTCCGAACTCCACTATCTAACTCCTATTATAACCCTTAAATGGCAAAATATGTATACGTATAGATATTTTACTTTGTACAACGGCAATAAAAGGAAGTTTAAGTAAAGTAATAATGTTTATCAAGTGATGCTTATATAAAATTTATAATTTGTGTCATTTTCTTTGGCAATTATTTTGGCCACAAAGCAAATCTTTTTTATGTTTGTGTCCTAAATTATCCCTGGTGATAGACAAGTATTTTTTTGAAATAGTTTATTCACTAAAAGCTAACAAGGAAGTAGTAGGTAACACACTCGCTTGGAAAAACGAGTGGAGTTAGTTCAAATCCCTGGTCACTAACCTCTGATGTTTTCATGTGGGAATCATTTCTAACATTATTACTACTTGTCTTATGGTGATGGAAAACGTTGTAAGGAAACCCACATGTCTGAGAACCTAAGAAGTTCAGAATTCCGTCAGAATATATTATAGGTTATCTAGGGACTACAAGTGTAGGTGACACTAGAAGTAGATAAACGCCAAACAACTTTTAACACTTTGTAATGCAAGCTATAAAATTTTATTGACAGTAAAATCACTGTTTAAAACAATTTCAATGTAAAACTGCAAGAAAGTTGAAAATATTAAGTAAAAGTCATAACTTTATAATAAGTGCTGTAAAATAAAAAGAAAGAGATGCACGGGAGATATTACAAGCTAGTTTCAGCGAGAAAACAAGAAGAAGTGGGTATTTGCAGATTAATACACATATAAATTATATCATCATCATCTTCCATTAAATTAAAATCGCGAAAAAAGTTAAAATCGTTGTTTTAAAGAAAATTACAATTTCAACTTTATTTACCATAAACGGTCTGATTTACGACAGCTGTCTCCACACCTATGGTTATTCAATTACGGAGTCTTTTATGTTCTATTTTATGAGCTACTTGGATTGTAATATGTCGATCGATACAACATTTTTATTACAAATTATGCTTCTACTTCTTTTAGTATGGCACATGATAATAATTAATAGAATTAAATGCAAAATATATACATTATACACCCAAATAAAATAGATTTTCCCATGGAACGTTCCATATGCAAATTATGATGCAAAGTACATAGATTTTTTTTAAATATGATAAAATAAAGCCATCAAACTAAATCTACTTCTTTACTTTGTTCCACATTTAAGATATCTTATATTTTAGACAGATGAAAAAGTTTCAGTCGAAAAGACATGGGAAGTCTGAAAATTACATTAGAAAGTAGGTACTTATGTGACATGAGTAATGTGATCTCTTTTCATAAGCTTTTCTAAGCTCTTTTTTAAGGATTTTTCTTATCATTAAAGCTGTTATTAAACTTGCTTAGTTTCTATATCTTTCCAATTCAAAATTAATTATTTATTTTAAGCACTTGCTAGCATTAGTACGCTTAAAAAGCCGAGGTAAGTGGGTTCAAATCTGGGTCTCGCACCTATACGATTATCATGTGAGAAGCATTTTGTTTGTTAATAAGGTGAAGGAAAACATTGTGACGTTTGAGACAACTATGCCAGTTTTCAAAAGATGTCTGCTTATTCATATTTCGCTAGCGTAGTGGACTATAGAGCTGAATTATGATGATATTTTTGCAACTTCGTTGACAATACAATAATAATGTTATCATGGACATAATCAATGATTAAGATACCAAAAGGGTAATGTGGTGTCGTTGAGGAGTTCAGTTTTTTTAGGATTACCTAGATAAGAATAAGATTTTGAATGAAATATATATTTATTCAAAGATAAAATGGAGTCTCTGTTAGAAGTGTAATTTAACACATGAACATGATACGAACCAATAACCTTTTATATATTCAATTCGTATTGCAATCATTTTTATTTTATGCATTATCGTCTTTCATAATACACGAACGATCTTTAAACAGTTGCAAGTTATAAGGATCCTACTTACAATGTCAGTTCACGACGCATTTACATATTATTTGCTCCATTAAATATTTTAATAATACTCCCTCTACGATGCCATACGCTTATATTAAGGACTTGAGTTATGAAGTTATTGCATTTACGACATAAATTTACAATGGTTTAATATAATGTTAACAACTATCTTAGCTTTGTACCAACTAGTATTGTTTTGCACTGACTTCATCGTTTTGACTAGCGGGTTCGATTTCATAACTAGTCCTGAGTGGATTTTTTTCTGCCTTTCCTAAGATGTTTACGATATATGAACACCCATGACTGGATTACAAAAATTCGTGCTCATCATACAAATGAATGCCTTCAGCGGGACTCGAATCCGCGACCGCTGGCACAGCAAGAAGGATCACTACAAACTGTACAAAATGTACGGTTCCTCTGAGATAGATTTGTTTTTGTTTCTCTAGAGGCGAACCCGAGCGAAGCGAGGGTGAGTCGCTAGTGAACAATAAAAATAAATGCTAACGCTACTAGCGTATTGAATAAAGAGTTAACATTTTAAAATACTGCAATAGCTTTTTTTGTTGTCCATTATTTATATTTACAATAATACAATGAAAATTATATAAATATCGATATGTGCCTCTTTTCATACAATAGATATTTAAAAACGTACGATGTAATAATATGTAAATATTATATTGAGAGTTATATTTTTTAATAAAAGTTTTATGAATGTATACTAACAAAACATATAATGATGTTTCTAGCGACTTACTCTCGCTTCGCTCGGGTGCGTCCCTAGTCGCTTAAGTAACTTACGTGTTAGGTCATGTCCAAAAAAAAATTCAGCCCCCTTCAGTGCTGTTTAACGCATCTCGTTGGTAACGGACCTCCTGTAAGAAATTTCTAAATCCGTCGAGCCGTTTAAGTATGAAGGAGTAACAAACATACTCGTATATCTATACTAATATTATAAAGAGAATTTTTTTTTGTTTCTTTGTTTTTATGGAATAAGCTCCGAAGCTATTAAACCGGTTTAGATGAAATTTAGTAAGAAGATAATTTGAGACGCTAGGAAGGACATAGAATAGTTTTTATCCTGAAAATAATCCCTTAAGGGGGTGGAAATGGGGATGAAAGTTTGTATGGGAAAGCAACCTAGGTACGAATCCTAGCGAAGCGAGGGTGAGTTGCTAGTTAAGTAATCAACGTAATGCACGAGCACGACTGTAGAACTTCTTTTAAATCAAAATAGCACCTCTGAACCTGCTACCCCTGAACTGCTTAAGAATATCTGTCAACCCATACTTAATCTTCGAGTACTCGTTGGTTGCTAGATTATACAATATACATCGAGTTTTTGAATTAGATATTTTAACCATCAATGTGGAAAAGTTTTTTTTTACAATATCATTTTTCCTATAAAAATATTTACAGAGTTCTAAGCTAGTTATATAATAAAAACTAAACTAGAAATTCCTTTAACGTACATACTAACTCACGATATTTTTTATTACATAAATAGTTTCAGCGTACGAAAGCCGAAAAGTCTACTCCATCACGCGTATTATTTATGTAAAGGACACTTTGTAACTCTAAAGTGCCTGATAATAAATTTGACTAATAAAAATGTTTAGACTTCTTTATGCTGTGCAGGTTTATAAATAAGTTATTATTTAAATAAATTTTGTTATTTGTTTAAGCTTTTTTACTTACATTTATACATATTACATACATTTATCCGTTATTTTTATTTAAAATACTGTATGGGGTTATTTGTCAGAGCTATAGCCCCGTAAGAAGCGTTAGTCGAGCATAACTATACTACATAGTTGCAGTTCCTTATTTATCTTAAAATCTATAGTAAAATTATAAAGCTAAAGAATTAAATAAAATGCCTTCTAGAGCCTATTTATTGGCTATATATATCTTATATATAAAATTCTCGTGTCACAGTTTTCGTTGCCATAATCCTCCGAAACGGCTTGACCGATTTTGATGAAATTTTTTGTGCTTATCCGGTATCTATGAGAATCGGCCAACATCTATTTTTCATCCCCCTAAATGTTAGGGGTAGTCCACCCCTAAATTTATTTTTTTATTTTTTAGACAAAATTTTTAATTTCTATTTTTTTATGATACAACATACAAAAATACATACAATCCTCAATTTTCACCGTTCTACGATCAACCCTTATTTTTTAATAGCCATTTTAGTAATAGGAAATTATTTATATGGCAAAACAACGTTTGCCGGGTCAGCTAGCATATATATATATATATATATATATATATATATATATATATATATATATATACTAGCTGACCCGGCAAACGTTGTTTTGCCATATAAATAATTTCCTATTACTAAAATGGCTATTAAAAAATAAGGGTTGATCGTAGAAGGGTGAAAATTGAGGATTGTATGTATTTTTGTATGTTGTATCATAAAAAAATAGAAATTAAAAATTTTGTTTAAAAAATAAAATAAAAAATTTAGGGGTGGACTACCCCTAACATTTAGGGGGATGAAAAATAGATGTTGGCCGATTCTCATAGATACCGGATAAGCACAAAAAATTTCATCAAAATCGGTCAAGCCGTTTCGGAGGAGTATGGCAACGAAAACTGTGACACGAGAATTTTATATATTAGATATACATGTTATGAACGGAAGAACAGTATAAAAATAAAAACGACGCAAGCAGAGACGAGGAAAAATGTTAATAATATTTTAAATATAAGGGCCGATCTACATTATAGTGCCATTCGAAAACCTTTCCAGGTTTGATATCAGTGTAGTATTTTTATACAAAAAACGTGAAAGCACTCATTGTTTCTTGTGTAAAAACCTTGTACATGTAAAAACCTATACTTTACTAGACCGTTATTGAACCGAGAACTAATTGTAATTGGCGTTAAATGTGACTCGAACCTAAAGCTCTGCTTATTGGTTTGTCTCTCTTATATACAACAAAAGCAATGAATCGATGCGAATTGTCGATATTTTTATCATATATGGAGATATAGACGATACGTATGGCTCAGTTTGTTGTGATCCTACTTGCTGTGTCAGCGGTCGCGGGTTCGAATCCATTCATTTGTGTGATGAGCAAGAATGTTTGTACTCTAGTCATGAGTGTTTATATTTATAATATGTATGTATTTAAAGTTATATATGTGTATTGTGTAGTGTATCAACTATCTAGTATCCATAGCATAAGTCTCGTAGCTTACCATGGAAATAGATGGTGCTGTGTATTAATGTCCTATTATATGTCCGAAATAGGAATTCGAACAAAGCGGGGTCAGTTCACTAGTTAAAATATATAAGTCTATTATTTGAAAAAGCAAAGAATTTAATTGAATTCCATTGCTTAATTTGGTCTATCATTATGAACGTTAATTAACGCGGCCATTAAGCAGATACTGCACATAGCGATCGAAATTCGGAATCCCGTTCAATAAAATTTTACTATGTAGGTATAATCATTTTGTTTTAAATTTCATATCAAACTGTTTATTCATATACATTTGTATATGTATATATGTTATATTTTGATTTTAAAATATTTCTATACCTACCTTTAAACTTCGAAGCTCTCTAAAGTTTTTAAAACTGTATACGTTAGTAATTTATCCCAAACAACGTTTTTTAAATCTAGCTAGGATATCATTTGGAACGTATTTATTCTATTTATACCAAGGCAGTTCGTGTATATTAAATAATAATAAAGGTACGTTATTGCTAACAAATTTTTATAAAAATTATACATTGTTTTTTATTTTCATGTCAAATTTTATTTTTTTATAACGGAGTTAGCTTATTTGTAATACTGAAATACTGTAAGAAAGAAAATACTGAATTTTTAACCTAAATACATATTGTTGGTACCAACTATATTATAGTGTAACTATGCCGGCGGTTGTAGGTTCAAATCCCGTTCCAAAAGAAAATGTATGTCATATTATTTCTAATGGTCTTAGTATATATTTACGCTCTGTGTAGATATGTATGTGCATGTGTCACGAATCCACAGTATAGATTAATCTAGTCATTCTCGTTTAATGTTTTCGTTATTTATTTAATATAAGATACATTTTAACGGTAAGTTTCTCAGAGATGAAATATTTTCCCGCTATAAAAAGTATCCTTAATGTTGACCCGGATAACTAGCTATCATCATACCAAATTTCATCAAAATCTGTTCAGTCGTTTTTCCGTGATGCGTTCTCAGACAGATAGATAAACAAAAATTCTAAAAACTATAGATTTGGCATCCGTATCGATAATAATGACTATTTCAAAGAGGCATTCTAAAAAATATTAATTAATGTCCAGATTCGACTCAGTTAGAATTTTACTATACGAGTATGTATAGACGAGCGATTTGCCCTCTCTTCGCTCACTACAGAAGAATGGTATAGAATCGAACAGAAGGCAAACATACAAAAACCATCAATCTTTATATAGAAATCTATAAAAATTATAGACATAAAGTTATCAATTGTGATCACAGGATATCCTGTGTCTCATGGAATACATATTATATTTTTATGCCAATAACATATTTCGATACAAACATACGAATTGACCAAAAGTGTATGTGCTTTAAATGGGCTATTCGAAAATATCATCTTAAGCTGTTAAAAAAAAAGTAAGGGTTTTCAAGAGGTAACTAAAATGTACAAAAGAATGGAGCTACCATTTTCTTTCGCTTCTAAATATAAAATAATTCAAATTTATTCTCATCTGAGTATATATCTGGCAGAATTTAAAGCCGACTGAGATAAGCTTTGAATATTCATTCAAATAAACATCGCTGAGAACAAAAATATTCCGCGTATTTTTAAACTTGGGTTTCATCTTACGAAAATTACTTTCTTCTTGAAAATGCGCTTTTTTGCAAATTTTAAGCGGATGTATTACTTTGGACATGTGGTTCAATTTCAATGTAAAGTTTTAACTCGAATTATGCTGCTTTTTCATAGTAGTTAAACCTATGCGATTTAATTTAAACAAAATCCACTAGTAATGTTAAAAATTTCTTAATTGATTAAACACACATGTTTCAAGCAATTTTAATAAAATAAATTTATCTCGTAGGAATGCAATAGTAAGCCAGCTAACGCTGCACTTTTTGCATTGTATTCAACGAAATAATTTGCAAACATTTTGCAGATAAAAAAAGGGAATCTACCATTCTTTGGTAAGCGCATGTTTTATTTTTGCAACAACAGCCATCCATGGAACATAAAACGAGGGAAATTTTTACTACGATTTTAAAATTTAAAATGAGCAATCATTACCGTTTACCAGATTTAAAACGTCATGAATGTACGTATATCACAAAGTAAACTAATTTTAATAAGCTTTTAAGTCCGTTTTAAAATGGCATAGTGTTTTCGCAGATATCTTTAGTTACTTAAAGATTTATTATTGCGATTGTATTTAAACTAATGTTATACATAAATTATAATAATAATTCAGTAATAATAAATCAGTTTAACTTAAATCGTTATATAACACAATTTGATAGTACAATAAAGTTTATTCATAGATGGAAACAGCACTCACAGTAGGTACATAATATTATTTACAATATGCATAATCTTGGGATTTGGTATTACTATGTGGAAAATTGTACTCATAAGTACAAAATAAAGTAATGTTATAGAAAGAGTTTTCGTTAAAAGAGATCCTACCTGTATTTAAGATAGTTAATATCTTAACCATTTCTCTAAATATGAAGACTACATTATGCAACATTTATTTAAACTATTTAAATATGTATTATAGGTATATATTATAATGTATAGATATTTGTAGAAAATCTAAGTGTTAGGTTGTATTGTGGTATGTATTGTATATAATGTTTAGACCATCCTATCTAGTCTTCCATATCTCCTAACCCCAAAAGTTATCTGTGAGAAATCGTTAATTAGGGAAAGGCTGCCTTTTGTGCCCCTGCTTATACTTTGTTTTTTTTTCTATTTTTATGGTATTACTGTGTTGTACAATAGAATTTATATATAATATAGATATATAAATAAATGTAAAAAAATATAAGGAACCTGAGCAAAATTGGGGCGGCTAGCTAGTATAGTAAGTTAAGTAACTTATAAATAATAAATTCTATCTCTTCTTTCTTTAAAATATGCCATTTATATAGTCTTAGTATAATATTATATTCGTTCAGGGCAATGCTAGCTCAAAACAACATTTCATTGTTACCATTTCCGGCAACTTGGGAACTGTATTTATGGCACTGCATTGAATACGTTTTATTTAGCTTCAAACAATAATTTCTTAGAAGATTATTTTGTATTTAATTAATTTGAGTTAAAATATACATGAAATTGGAACTAAATCTATATAATATACATAAAATGCTTTGTCCTGACTGACTGATCGATCAACGCACAGCCTAAACCGCTGGTCGTAGAAACACGAAATTTAAAGGACATATTCTTTATACAATGTAGGCATCCGCTAAGAAAGGATTTTTCTAAATTCATCCCCTAAGGGGGTAAAATGGGGGATAAAAGATTGTATGAAACTCTGTTATTCTTAGCGCGAAATGCACGAAAAGTGGTGTTTAGCTTTAAGATGGAAAATAAGAAATATGTGTATTAGATTTTTTCGAAACTCCACCCTTAAAAGGGTAAAAGGGGGTGATAAAGTTTATATGGGCAAACAATTATTTACGATCAGAATTACTTGAAACTTGGTATTAATGCACATTAATACAATTAAATAAATATATGTTTTAGAATTTTTCGAAATTCATTCCTTAAGGGGGTAAAATGGGGGATGAAATTTTTGTATGAAATTCTATAATTGATACACTTAAAGTGCTATTTACCTTTGAAATGAAAAATAAAACAATACAAACATCTTTTTTTTCGAAATTCATCCCTTAAAAGGGTAAAAGGAGGGTTGTGCTGTTTAAATGAAGAAAAAAATGTTTATAATCAAAATTACTTGAAACTTGGTATTAATGCTCTTTAATACAATAATTTAAATAAACATGTATTTTAGTTTTTTTTTAATTCGCCCCTAAGGGGGTAAAACTGGGCGGTGAAGTTGGAGTTGTTGAATATATTTAAACAGGGTAACATAAGTCAAGTTCTCCGTAAGTGCACACTTATTGTGTGGATATAAAGTAGAGTACTTAGATTATTCCAAACTCAGAAGAAAATTATGTTTAACTTTTCGGCTGGCTGACTATAATAGATCTAGAGCGCGAGAGAGAGAACCTAGCTAGAGAGTATCCTGCTATCTATGTATATCCTCCTTCTGAAGGTTGGCACAACTGTAATGAAAAAGTCACCTAAGCTATGTAACGTGATAAGACTGTATTTAATTAAACATCATAGTGGCCACTGTGTTTGCGTGTTTGTTTGATGTGCTTGGGGGGAATCGAAATTCATACCTCGAATACCACTGGTAATTTCTGACTGCGCCTTTGAATTTAATCTATTTTAATTCCTCCTTAAAGTTTGCTTTGCAATGACCATTAATATATCTTAGAGCCAGTCGTTAAAAACAGCAGGCGTAGATTTAAGAGAGGATAGCTCCTCACAGGGATATTTTAGTAGAACCCAAAACTAGACAGAACATCCATCCGTGTGGTATATTTGTGGTTGGGTTTTTTAGTGTAGACTAAGTTAAGTGAACCTAGAGCTTTACTTTAGACATAATATTAAAAATTCGATATGACAACGTACAAATTCAATGGAAATTAAAACTGAGCAAATTTTTCAGTCCATGCTAGCGTGGCCGCGGGCAAAAAGCTACAGTAAAATAAGAATGGCACTTTATATATGTATGTAACTTAAAAAAGAAGGAGAAGGAGGGAGACTGTAAGCTTCAGGTGTAAATAGCATTGGGTCTTAAAAATAACGTGCCTATTAGTAGGTATGTTAGTTAAAAAACCCATATTAGCCATGTTAAATGACTCTAAAGTCGTAACATTGTATGCGATTATATCACTGTACTCTCTTCCTCTAACTTTAGAGAGATGGAGTAAAAAAATGAGTAAAAAATATGGGTAATGGAGCTTACTAAATACCTAAAATGAACATTTATTTCCAAAATATTTTATGTATGTTTAACATCTTTTAAGATACTGGATATTTTGAGTTACGGTCGCTAAAATAAAAATGTGTTCCTTATATCTTTAAGAACACGAAATCTTATACGAACTTATTTTTGCAAATAATAAAGTATGCGTACCGAAAAAGTTTCTTTTTTTCCGTAAATTGATCGCGGGCGAAGCCGCGGGTTCTGCTAGTAATAGATAAATAAGTAAGATTTTTTTTTCGTATTTTCGATGTGAAAGTACAGTAGAGAGACTGGTTATTCAGGTTGCGGATTTATTTACGCCAAATTTTCAAGAAATCTTCACATTCTACAACTTGAACTAGGTTGCTCAATATCAGTGTTGTAGTGTGTGCGCAAGCGATCCTACAACGCCCCATTGCACTGCGGCGACGGATTCCGCTGTGGGTTTTAGTGAGTAGGAGTCTCACAGTACCTTACCCATTGACGGCCGGTAGGGTCCCCATGATGGGTTTCCCCAGCGTCAACAAAAAAAAAAAAAGGTTGCTCAATATCAGGGTTTTAATCTATATATTTAATACGTGAAGCAAAAACTTTGTACCCTTTTTTACGAAAATTGCGCAGACGGAGGAGTATGAAAATTCCCACACTTATAGTTTATATAGAGAAGGAGTGCAGAATGTTAATATTTTTTTTTAATTATGCAAAAAAATACATTAAATCAATAAAAAAAACATTACACACTCTACCTTGTATTTGACACATACACACGCATATATACTCTTTTGTTTATTGTTAAAGTCTGTGGTCAAATTGAGAATAGATTAAAATTGTAATATACGCAAGACATTAAATATATAACTTAACGAATTTTGGTTGATTTTCAACCACGCGGCGATCACTATTACATATAAATAACATATGGACAAATATTCACAAACTACAAATGTTTATATAGCCAATACAAGTCAATAAATATATTATTATGTATGTATGTACATATTATCCGAGAGATTTGATATAGTCGTTAGCTATGCATAGAGACCGGAGAACGTTTACACTTAAAAAATAATCTGAAATAGATTAAAAATAATGAAAATCGATTCGCAATTCGTGAGATATAGCGTACACACAAAACAAAACATACATTAAAATTAATTATAGGTTACAAAAGCATTTCATAATTACCATGTTAAAATAAATATAGGTACTCTTTTTATTAATGTAAGAACATGAACAAGCAAAGAAATAAACAAAATTAACTATACTGTTTTAAATTCATAGCATTGCTAAAGTCTTAATAATTTAGTAAAATTCCTAAGTAGACTTCATATAATAGAAGGCTGTCGTAGCGTAGTAGTAGCGTAGACGATCTGACATGTACGTATGAGGTCGCGATTCGATTCGTGTTCACAGTAAATATTTTCATTTATCATACATATGTTATATAGTTAGCGATATTTCGGCAGTTTGCATTTGTAATATATTTTATCAAATTTAGTAGTTATTTTGTTTCATTTTTAAATTTAAGTATCAACGAATAAAAAAACATACCAGGTGTAATTATGACTTCTTCATTTACTGCCTTTTTCTTTTTCTATGCTGTTATTGTCGTTATAATTAAGAAATATTGTCTTTAAAGAAATAAGTGACTATGTTGTAGTACTTGCATTAACTAAATATCCATGTAAGAAGAGAATATTTTTGTAATAAAAGATACCCTCGAGGGCAATGCGCGAAATACGTTTACTTTTGTGGTCCAAGGAGCTGGAATAATTCATTTTTAAAATAATAATTATATGCTGCATGTTAAAATGTACTATATAAACTATAAATAAATAAATATACTATAGTTTGACATTATTTTTAACCGGCTCCCAAAAAGGAGGAGGTTCTCAATCCGTCAGAATCTTTTTTTTTTTATGTTTGTTCACCGATTACTCGAACACGCCTGAGCCGATTTGGATTTTTTTTTTGTTTCAAAGAAAAATTTAGAATTTTATTACATGTATAGATTTGTATTATTAGTACACAATTATATTAATCTACACACAAATCGTAAGTAAAATATGTTTTATATTTTAAATAAAACTAAATTACCGGATTTTTTCGCGAAAATATATTTTTATTTAAAATGTCAAATATTCGCGTAAATCTTAGAAAGTACCAAGTTTAATATTTATTTAAAGATCTATTTATAATTGAATCATCTAAAAGACTTGCTGCGGCAAACACAGCAGTTAGCACTTTGATCTAGTTTCACATCCGCTTTTGCCATACTTTTGCATATTTAAATTTCTTAACTCTTTAAATTGGGGTTAACAGGCGATGGCGCATTCATGATTGAGCTTTACTCGCTTCAAAAATTTGAAGAACATTTTGCGAAAATATATTTTTGACGTAGAAAATAATAAATCCTTATTGCCTTAAAACTATTGCCGAGATTCCATTTAAAAATTCATGATGCTACATAGTTATATGTTCGTCCCAAAGGAATTACTTTGTGGATGGGGATAAATATCCCTTTATACTTTATAAGTTTTGCTTACGAATTATGTATATAAAAAGCCATTTTTAGCGTTTCCGTTTAAACACGCATATCTACTTGTTTTTACAATTATATAAGGGTCATTCCATTATCACGGGTGCAACATTTAGCCGCATGTAATGTTTCTTAATAATAAAATAAACAATATTCTTAATAAAAATAATCTTGGAAGAACTACATTTTAACTTGTTCACTTTATATTCGTTTACAAGAATTTTAATGTAATATTTAAATAGCCAGGAGGAAGGTTCAAAGTGCTATCGCGGGTGCAACAAAATCGGCCCTACCCTTCTAGGTCATAAGAAAACAACACAAAAGTTTCTTAATTGTGTAACATTTCTTATGTTATGACTTGATATTTCGTAAGGTGTTAAATTAATCAAGTATAAAAATAAAGAAGTTTAAGGAAAACAAAAATAAACAACGAATTATTCATTTTTAAAACAATCGCGGGTGCAACATCAAATTATCGCGGGTACAACTCGTCTAACTTAAATGAATATAAATATCAATAAAAACATTTATAGGAACAAAATAAGAGATCAAACAATGTTTATTACTAATCAGTACACTTCTTTGTCACTAACGTTAATTATTTCTTTTCAAATACGTCAACATTCTTCGAAAATTCTATGAACATATTATTTCCATCAATATTTTTCTCGAGCACTTCCAACTTCGCGGTAATGTCTTTAAATTGCACGTCTTCTATGTATTCACAATTTTAGTGAAACATTTGCCATCAATCGTCGTCCAAAATTGTACTCTAATTTCTCCATCTTCATCCATATCGCTCTGACCCATGCCCACATAACGATATTTAGTATTTTTGTCGGATTTGCAGAGTAGTCGTACGAGCACGTACAAACCAGTGCAAATATCTTTCGATAAGACAGTAGCTCGAATAGTACCAGTTTTAGGGAACGCTTCTGCTGGTAATTTTCTGTAACATTTCTAAAAAAGTAGAATTTATAATATTAACACACATTAAATATATATCATCAATTATAAACAGCATATATTATTATTCTAGGTATATCAAAACTATAATATATGTAATAAGTCACACAATAAGGTTAGTTGTGGAAGAGTTGCACCCGCGATTCCAATAACTATCACGGGTGCAACCAATTTAACTTAATGTTTATTTCAAGTCAAGTAACATTGCACTCTTAAAAACGATTAATTTAAGTTTACTTTTGATTTCTTCTTACTTTTACAAAGATTCAAAACTGTAACACTTTATTTCTGTGAAAAACACAAACTTTTATATCTTTTGTATCGCGGGTGCAACAAACTAACAGTACTGTCTTCTTATGTTAATGGTGCTAAAAGTATAACAAGTACTTACATTTTTTTGGCGTATATAAAGAAATTAATATTATCACTTCACATTTAGCTAGTAAAACATAAGCTCAAACGGTCGGCAAGAGCTGTTTCCCGTGTGTGTAGCCAGGTGTGATTTTGCAGTTTAAACTAATTCTTCGAATAGTAATTTTTGCAAGTGCGTAAATTTGAATATTTAAAGTAAAATGGAATAATTTTTTTTTTAATATTAAATTTCATCTTTCTTCTTTGCACTGATATCAAAAAAAGTAACAAATAATGTAATTTAAAAATTTAAGTCGAGAATCCTCTATAGCGGAATCGCCCATAATTAATACATATGAATTCAAATATTTAACTTATTTTCCCTATAGGTATAAAAACTTTTTATACTGTAACTTTAATGTTAATATTATCATTTTTGTAAACTTTCAAATAGGATAGTGCTCTATATATTTCATTCTGTTTCATCTATACATATGAAATTTTAAATTGTCAAGCTCATGTTCATTAAAGCCTGAAATGAGCCTGAAAGCATGAAAGCCTGAAAGGTCCTAAATACTATGAAGAAAAAGTGTGCGAATCATTTCCAACATGATTACAAATTGTCTTACGGTGAAGGAAAACATCGTGAGGAAACCCGCAAGTCCAAGAGAGCTTAGTAAGTTTACGAAAGTTCCATCTCCTTTTTTCGTAGGTACTTTATGTAGTACATACAAACATACACAAAATATCATATGATATTACTTGTTTTAAAATTATTTACAGATTCCGAGGCTGTCACTTAAATTTCAAATTATATATTTAATTCTATCTACAATTTCCGTTTATCGTATTTTATTGGAGTCTTTTTCTCATGTTCCAAAAACAGTACGAAGTTTTAATTACTTTTTCACGCAAAAATTACTATATTAATTAAAACCTATCACGGATTTAGGTAAAATTTAACAATAATAAAGCTTATAATACCAGTTTAACACATCTTCTTAATATATATAATTCTTTTGTACGTGTGTTTGTCACCTAACTCCTTCTAAACGGCTAGACCGTTTTGGATGAAATTTTGTGTGTATATTTCTATGGGCCTCTGGATAGTTTGAAAATAGAATTGAACCCGGTAAGTGGTGCTGCTGTCGGTATGTCACTGATCTTCTCCTAAGCGGCAGGGATGATTTTAATGATATTTTTAATAAATATTTGAGTGGGTCTCTTCAAGATTTGAATTTACAAATGGATTCGGTAGTTGGCATTGCTGTCGGTGTCTCATCAAATTATTATTAGTTACAATATAAAGCTAAAGAGTTTGTTTTTTTTAGTAGTTTGAACGCGGGTGATGCCTCCAGTACTGCTAGTAGGCTATAATTTATGAAGATATACATAGTTGTAGGTACATAAATGAACAACAGACGGAGTCTCGGGAAAATGTTAGTCTAAAATCAACTTATTTTATTTGAAATATTCAATTAATTGAAAATATGTGGAACAGAGTGATTTAAAAAACAATCTTTAATAACACTTTCAAAATTTCAGCACTTCAGTAAGTAACAATAACTGTATGAAAGACCATAAACTTTACAGCACGAATACGTAAGTAATGACTGTTGCTTAAGATTTTAATTTAACTTCCTTCATTATTCTTAGTTTATTAGTGGTGTTTTTAAGATGAAATTGTTGAGATATTAAATCGTTAAAGGCTGAAGCATATAATATATGAGCATAATGAAATATGCCATAATTGCCAACCTTAACTAAATTAGAATTTGTTATTACATACATATTATAATATCCTTCTGATCGATTTTGGCTACAGCGGACAATTTCACTGAGAATAGCCATCTGCGCAGGAGATATGTACACTTGTGCACTATAATATCTCTTGCGCATCGGCTAGTATCAGTGTGATTGGCCACTGTGGACGAAATCGACCAGGAGGACATACATTACTATTATTATCCATATATAGCTATGCAGGATGGAACAATTGGATGGGACTTAGAAGATAAATAACTTAAACATTGAAGTTACTAAGTTCTACTCAAAGGATATTCCTTTATTTTAAAGAATAATAACTGCATTTAAATTTTCTTTAAAAAAACTTACCTAGACCGGTAGTCCAACTAACTAAAATGTAGTAAAATACACCATCACTATTTTAACGAACTAACCGACAGTCTATGTTAAGGATAAAATCTCTCGAACAAGCATTGTATTTTATAATTAAAAAAACAATTAAATCTAATAATTTAAACATATCGACTCTGACTAACATTGTGGAACAAACACATGGGACATGGAAGAAAAGTATTTTAAGTACTGAAAATATGAAGTTTCACTCAATGGAAACTTAATTTAATTTAATTTTAATTTGTATTTATAACTAGCGTCTCACCCTCACTTCGCTCTGATTCGCCCCTAGTTACGTTTTAACGTTCAGCTCAGACATGAGATTTTATCCCCCAGTAAAAAGTATCCATATAGGTTGACTCGGATAACCAGCTATCACCATACCTAATTTCATCAAAATCTGTCCTGTAGTTTTTTTCGTGGTTTTCATGTGATGCGGTAACAGACAGACAGACGGACAGACAAACAGACAAAAAATCTAAAAACTGTAGATTCAGCCTCTGTATCGATAATAATGACTATTTCAATAAGATTTTCCAAAAAATATTTAATGTACAGATTTGATTCAGTTAGAATTTTATTACATGTATAGATTATAATATGTAAACAGAGATATTAATTGTACTTTATATCTCTGTGCTCAATTTCGTCCAGATCCGTTAAGCCGTTCTCGCGTGATTGTGTAACAAACATCCATCCATCCAAACTTTCGCATTTGTAATTTTAATGGGATGATTATAAAGTTGTACGTTAAAAATCTTGTTAATGATGCTTTTACAATATTAATTAAAAATTGCAATTATAACCTTAAAACATGAGATGCAATCAAAACTTACACGGCAAAAATGTATTACGTACCAGTTGAATTATTCATGGCATGAAGTGCTGATGCTAGTGTATTTACTTCTGAAATATTTTTCTCCACAAATGTTGAATGTAGTGGTTTACAAATCGTAATATTAACATGTAAAAATAAATCCCTTATTTATTTAACTTTGATACATTGCTTATCTTTTTTCATACAATAAATATATGTATTTTACGTATGAATCATAATTTCTATGTTGTATTATGTTTTGAATGATGGCTTATTTTCGAAGACTAATGTTTTTAATTTAATAAATAAATAATTATATTGGAACATTACCACACAGCACCATCTAGTTCCATGGAGTTCCATCTAGCACTAAGCTACGAGGCCTGTGTTTTTGTTACCAGATAGTTGATATACTACACATATATAACTTTAAATACATACGTGTTCGTCACACAAATGAATGCCCTCAGCGGGACTAGAACCCGCGAAGGCTGGCATAGCAAGTAGGGTGTTGTCAAATTTTGACAACTAACATGAATACATAACATGAATAGCTGTTGTGAGTAAATGGCCTTTATGCGTTATTGAAACACTTATCTTTCGTACTCATGGTAATTGTATTAAATCGCCAAAAATGAATGACAAAAAGCTCACTGCGATGGTCTTGCTTGATTTTAGCAGTGCTATCAACTACATTGAAATTGAAATCATCCTTGGCACTCTTCCTTTCATATTATCTTTTTCGACGTTAGGAGGACGTATTCTGAGATACGATAATATCTAATAACCTTACTGTTGATGTTCATCCTCAAGGTGGTGTTCTCTCCTTTACTGTGTTTTACCTTCAAACTTTCTTCTGCCTTCCATCTGTATGAAGATATACTGTTATATCAACGGAGCGCCTTGATAGTGGTTCCTGAGGGTATGGGTGCATGAAATTGAAATCTGGCTTCAATTCAGTCTTAGTCTATCTTTTTTCACTTTTCATTCCTGAGATTTCGATCTTTTCGTGTATCAAGAAAACCGTAAACAAAAAAAAAAACAAACAAAAAGTCTCACTGCATGAAAATTATTTATAATATACAAGCGACTCGCCCTCGCTTCGCTCGCTTTCCCTAAGTACGTTTTAACGGTTATGTAAGCGCACAATATAATTTTTTGAATTTCTCGGCTTTTCTGTACTAGATTATGGATGATGACATTAAAATCCGTTACGTAGTTTAAAAGATCTAAGCGTACAAACAGCGGGAGTGACTTTGTTTTATATTATGTATAGATTATTATAATATGTATAGATTATTATAATATTAATACGTTCAATAATTCAAAAGAAAACATTTATTTCATTAAAAGTTGAATCATCGTTTTGGGTTCGAGAAGCCAGATTATGCTTATCTCCTCTACTACACAAGCAGTTTCAACAGTTTCAACATATTAATTAGACACAAAATTAATGTCGATAAAAATATGTCAATTGACAATATATCGATACATGTATATTTTTGAAAAAATTATAAATAAATGACAATATATTAATTATTACATTTTATGAATGTTAACATTTTTTTTTATTAATTTTCTTTACTCTTGGAAATCTTTGAGTATAATTTTGCAATATCTTCTTGGCCAGGGCGACGTTCCTCTTCCACTATCTTGCCCTCCACCCGAAACAGTTGAAGCAAACTTAGAATGAACACGCAGACAGCGATTAACTGAAATGATACATATTATATTTTTTTTAAATGTAACGTAAATAGTAGTTTTAGCCCGCGACTTCACTTCTGTTAGACGATCCTTCATTAGTAAATTATTTTTATCGTAATTCTAAAACCCTTCCTTTACTGAGATAAAAATTAGCTTAATGTCCCTTTAACTCATTGTTTAAAGTTTAAAAGTTCTCCCTAAATGAATTCAGCTACGAGTATTTTGATAATAATAAGAAAGTTCAAGTAAAATAAATAAATATACTTTAATAGAAAGTTTAGCCTTGTTCTAAAAGTTATTGTCTATACATATAATCAAATTCTAACTAAGCCGATTCTGTACATTAAATATTTTTTGGAAAATCTTATTGAAATAGACATTATTATCGATACAGAGGCCGAATCTATATCTTTTAGAATTTTTGTTTATCTGTCTGTGATGTGCGCATCACGAAAAAACCACTGGACAGATTGTGATGAAATTTGGTATAATTATAGCTGGTTATCCGAGTCAACATATTGGATACTTTTTATTGCGGGAAAATATCTCATCTCTTTATACAAAACGTGAGATAAAGCACATATATAAAGAAAGATTATCTATACATATTATAAAATTCTAACTAAGCCGAATCTGTACATTAAATATTTTTTGGAAAATCTTATTGAAATAGACATTATTATCGATGCAGAGGCCGAATCTATAGTTTTTAGAATTTTTGTCTGTCTGTCTGTCTGTCTGTCTGTCTGTCTGTCTGTCTGTCTGTCTGTCTGTCTGTCTGTCTGTCTGTCTGTTACCGCATCACGGAAAAACCACTGGAGGGATTTGGACGAAATTTGGTATGATGATAACTGGTTATCCGGGTCAACATATAGGATACTTTTTACCGCGGGAAAATATCTCATTTCTGAGAAAAAGTATAAAAACCGGTTGGAACAAAATTACGATGATACTATCTGTAAATAGTTTGGCAAGGTAACTTACTAAATATGGTAAAAACTATTAAAAATAGCTTATCTTGAAAATCAAATTATCAATAGCGCTATTTTATCCATTAAAATAGTTATTTTAATTAATATACATTTATGTGTTATTTAGATACTCGACAATAGATGTCGCCATGAGTCTTTAAAATACGTAGTTTTAATTCCAAAAAAATGAATGTACAGATATGACCTTTCCACGATTTTATTAGAATTACTACTAAATTACCCGCGGCCCCGCCCGTGTTCAAATTATCAGTAAAGCAAACTTTTTGGCTTTATAAATTAGTAACTGTACATATAATAAAATTGTAACTAAGCCGAATCCGTAAATTCAATATTTTTTGGAAAATCTTACTGAAATATACATTATTAGTGATATAGAGGCCGAATCTATAGTTTTTAGAATTTTTGTCTGTCTGTCTGTATGTGACCGCATCACAGAAAAATCACTGGAGGGATTTTGATGAAATTTGGTATGATGATAGCTGGTTATCCAGGTCAACAGATAGGATACTTTTTACCGCAGGAAAATATCTCATTTTTGGGAAAAAAATACAAAAACTGGTTAAAATAAAAGCACGATGATACTATTAACATTTTAGCAAGGTAACTTACTTATATATGTTAAAACTATTAAAAAAAAACCTTATCTTAAAGGAAATATCAATAGCGCTATTTTATTCATTAAAATAGTTATTTTAATGAAAATTTATTTATGTGTTATTGAGATATTTGACAATAGATGTCGCCATATGTTTTTACAATACGTAGTTTTAATCAAAAAAAATAATGTACAGATAAAGCCTTTCTATGACTTTATTAGAATCAGTAATATTTTGTTGGCAGAAACAATTTTCAAATTAAAATATTTGTAAATTTTTATTGTTTAGTAAATAATGTTAATATTTTTTAATCTTTTAATGTAAAAATTGAGTAAATGCAAATCCAACTCGCGCATTATAGGTTTCGTATAGCAAAATGCTGTTGTTTTTCTTACTTACGTGTTTTATTAGGTTAACACTAAAACAAATACAAATAATATTTACGTTTCCACAATATCAACTCATTTTATCAACCGTAAAAATAAGTTCGATTCATATTATTTTATAACACTTTATGGTAAACAAGTTTATGGCTGTTAAACTGACACAGCGGGTAACTAAAAATATTCCATATCTCAAAAACTATGAAAAAGTGTTTTAGGAACTGTTATGCCTCAACTTTTTCAGTTTTTTTGACACCATTTCTTGGAAGGTAAAGGCTTAAAAGACACAATAAAATACTTACGACTTTATTACTATATTAGCCGAGCCACATGAAATAATAAAAAGTATTTGCTTAGAATTATTTACTTATTACACTTTCTTTTGAAATTCGTTTTGGACAATATAAGTAACTAGCGCTAACCCATCCCTGTTGCGCGACAGATTAACATTAAGAAAAGTTGTCATTACGTAATTTAAATAATCATCTAAATATTAAATTAATCAATAGCTGTCTATTAGTAAAAAATGATTAAAATTAATTCCATAGTTTGAGAGTTTGTCACCCAAAACTAAATAAACAAACAAAACAGAAGTATAGACATATGTACATATAAATGTTATTGCTTAAACAAAAATTACTAAATCATATATGAGATTAACGGAAGAACCTTTGTGGCATTGTCAGTCACTGCCATTATTTACCAATCATACGGTGTGCAATGAAAGTGGTGTATGAAAGATTATACTAATGTGTAAAACTCTGTAATGTGTAAAAATCTGAACGCGGGCGGAGCCGCGGGCAATGCTAGTTTTTATATAAAAAAATAATTAGAAACAAAAATTTCGAAAGTTGTAGAGTAGGATTTTAACACAATCTCGCAGTTCACAATCACTAATTCAAAAAAAAAACAACGTACACTGAATTCGTTGTAATTTGACTCTATGATTTTAAAGATGAAAATGTACATAATACACGGTTGTATTTTAATTATTGATAAAAATAATAAAATAATTCAATAAAAACAATAATTACACGCATGTTGATTGATGTACGAGTAAAGGCTCCAAGTATTAAATGAATACTAAATTGATTTAATACTATATTCTAAGTTGATATATAAATCATTGAAAAATAAAATAATAAATAACCCGTGTAATAGAAGCTAATCATATCAAATTTCCGGGAAATATGCTTCATAAATAATGTAATCAATTATTTACTTATAAATCTATAAAATAGAAAAACAAACGTTTATCATGACTCCATTTGAACTTGTAACATGAATTGTGTGTGATCAACTTTAGTTTTTCCCAATTACCACTGTTCTAATTTTCTAATGTACTTGCTTTATCAAAGTAAAGTAACCTAAATTATTGCGATTATAAAATCGCTTAGATAGTAAATAAGATACTTTTATTGTTTTATGGACAAAAAATGCTCAATTTTCTATTTTTGGTGTTTTTTTTTTTATTTTTAACAATATTAAAATTTCTTTTTTGTGAGTTGTACGATTATAATATTATAATAACTATATAAAGAGATTATAGTCAAAGAAAGATGTTATTGGCAGATCAAATATGTTTAAAGGGTATTCTATTTATCTCTTGACTCCTGGTTCCATCATCAGATCAGCGCATTATTATTATTATTCAGCCCTTTTTTAACGTCCCACTGCTGGGCAAGGGCCTCTCTTCAGTACGTGGGGGATCAGGCCATAGTCCACCACGCTGGCCAAGTGCGGGTTGGCGGACTTCACGTGTCTTTCGAAAACTTGTAAGGTTCTCTCAGACATGCAGATCAATGTTTGTGAGTGGTAATCATGTTGGAAGTGATACGCACATAAAAATATCAGAGGTGCTAGACCCGGGATTTGAACCCGCTACACTCGGTTTCCCAAGCGAGCGCGTTACCACTCGACTACCACAGCCCTTAGTTTAGTAGTTAGGCGTTAGTTCCTATTAAAACTATATATTTTTTTTAATAAAATGTATTTATTTATCACAGTAATGAATATTCTATTAATATTTTTATTCTCCTTAAAAACATTATATGTATATTTTTTAATAACTTTTTTTTTGATTGGCTTCATGTTTAGTTCTTTGACACTTGTGTCTATATTAGTCCGAGTTCAAATTATGTTATGATGGGCTTATTAACAAACTTGCTACCAAAAATTCGAATATCGCTATTGCCGCGATAATTAACCAAAATAAACCTAAATCTACAAGTACGTAGGTACTCATAAACCCTACAATCTAAGCTGGGCCTCGAAATGTATCCGGAAAGTATTCGGTAATTTTTGTGACAACCTTTAAAAGTTCCTCCCAATACGGATGTAATTTTGGGGGATTTACCTTTTCGTCTCACTGGATCATGTAGCCATACCAATGATCCTTTCTCAAAGCTCGTTGGTTTTTAAAGCGTTTCCCTATTACATATGGAGATAAAGATGCTTTAACCATTACCTATAAGGCTATTATAAGTTTTTAGGTATAAAATTTAATTTTGATTTTGTTTGATAATATTAAGTATAGCCTTCAAATACGGACATTGCATTATGACAAACAAAGTGACTGAGCCTCGCCTCGCTCGGGTTCGTCCCTAGTGAAAAACATTTTTAAGTCACACACCCCACGGAAACCTTACATTTTTCCAGGATAAAAAGTAACCTATGCGCTATTCCAGACTATAATCTATCTCTGTGCCAAATTTCATCCAGATAAGTTCAGGCGTTCTAGCGTGATTGAGTAACAAACATCGGACGCTAATGACTACGACAAGGTGAACGCACGTTGGGGGAAGGGGGAGGGGGGGGGGGAGGGGGCATATAGACTATGATCTAGCGTAACACACAGGCTAATGCTAAATTTTAAATTATATCGGGTTAAACCAAAAAAAAATCATCTAGTATTATCATATAAGAACGCAAATAAAAGACGTTGTTTAAAACGAAGTAGTATTATTAGACCTTTTATTATAACCGTAGCTTTTACTATTCTTGTACATACATATACATATATGAGTGGTCATGTTAATGATGCAATAGTCAACATTCACGTTGCGAAAAGTCTCAATAAAAATGCTCTGCTACAATAGAAATAAATTTGAACTATGATAAAATTGCAGGCATTAAATCGTTTAAATAGATTATTATCAAATAAACTATCTAAGCATTTTAGTAATGTAAAAAGAAATTAATTATATTAGAATTTTAAATGCATTTGTGAGTGATATTACCTCACGCTGTAATTTGTAATGGAGATGGAGAAAAAAAATCGACCCAAAAATGCCCTTTTGATCCATTACATGTCTATTTAAAATATAAAATAGAACAATATAAATACTTAACAAAGCTAAAATTTGTCCTTTACAGAGTATTGTTTAGTTTAAATTTTGCTGGTAGCATAATTTACATATTTAAAAGAGTATAAGAGTTCAAAAATTATCAAATTCCATCAATCTAATACATATATAAATATTAGAAACATGATAAATTTAAGTAAGTATAATATAGGAACTAAAAAGAAATTAAGTTCGCACAAGTGTGTAATCGCCTTATCTCGGAGCATCTTCAGAGCTCGCAAACAGACTTATTTCCAACATTCATTGATCTTTTTTTATAGAAATAGAAAATGAGTTTTACGACTATTTTCACGAACTGAAATAAATTTAAAACTGAGTGAATTAAATTAAAAACCAGCTTGTTTTATTACTGTGACCGACTTAATATTCTTTCGGTAAATATCTTGTCGAGAATGTCAATTTTAATTTATAGAGAATGAAAAGTAAGAGAAAATTATTAAGAACTAGCGACTCACCGTCGCTCCACTCGGGTTCGACCCTCGTTACGTTTTAACGTTTAGTAAAGATTTCTCAGAGATGAGATATTTTCCCCCGGTAAAAAGTATCCTATTTGTTGGACCCGGAGAATCGGCTATCATCATACCCAGTTTCATCAAAATCTGTCCAGTGGTTTTCTCGTGATGCGGTAACAAAAAGACAGACATATAGACAAAAATTCTAAAAACTATAGATTCGGCCTCTGTATCGATAATAATGACTATTTCAATTAGATTTTCCAAAAAATATTTAATGTACAGATTCAACTCAGTTAGAATTTTATTATATGTATAGATTAATTCAAATTATAATATTTGCTACTGACAGTCGCTAGATTTTACAACTTTTTGCAAAATGCTATTAGAATATTCTACAACAATCACTTCTAATACAATAATATGAGGTAAATAAAAAAGTGGTGTGATATTTTGGTATTTTATGAGATGGCTCAAGTCTCATGTAATCTCGTATCGATTTAAGCTCTTAGATGGCTATAGTCCAAAATATGTTTTTTGGTAAGTTTTTTTCTTTTCTTCAAAATACTTTTAGGTCATTAAAAAAGATTTTCTCATTAAAAAGTTATTGAATTAAAAAAAGTTATTAAAAGTTATTAAAAAAGGTCTTAAACATTATTGTATGCGATCAACCGTTCCTGAGGAATTTTGAAAGGTGAGAGTAGTAGAACAGTAGAGTTGAGCAGAGGACAACTGTGTATATGTTTTATTAAGTAACTATTATTATTTTGGTAAAAAAGATCGATCAGGTAGGTACTTTAAAAGAATAATATTTATAAGTATTACTTAGAAATAATTATATTTTTAATAAATAAAAAACCAATTAAGCCTACTAATCTAAGGTGGACATATCCCATGATTTATCTATTTTTATAGCTCTCTAGCCTATAAAATATTTTACTCAAATATCGTAATTTTTTTACACACGTAGTACAATTTCTGCGTCAAAGAAGGTGGAACAAACAAACGTACTTTTGCGTATATAATTTTAACTAGCGACTCACCCTCGCTTCGCTCGGGTTCGTCCCTAGGTATGTTTTAACGGTTCGTATGAAATACAAATCTTTGAATTTCTCGGCTTTTCTGTACTATAATATTATGCATCTATTACAAATATAAACCTTCCTCTTGAATCACTCTATTTATTAAAAAAACCGCATCAAAATCCGTTCCGTAATTTTAAAGATCTAAGCATACATAGGGACAGACAGACAGCAGGAAGCGACTTTGTTTTATACTATGTATTGACGAAGTAACATTTCTTTCATAATAATATACCAACAAAATTTGTTACGTGACATATTGAAAACGGTATGTGGTTTAGTCTATCCTTAGTCTTCCATTAAACAAAAACTTTTCTAGTTTGCAAGAGAATTAGATTAAATGGGAGCTGAGAGCCAGATTATAGGCGACCCGATTGGAAAGTTTCTTGTTTCAGTAAGCCGATTGCAAGTGCTAATGTGTATTATTTTATTTTTATCCCTTTATATCACCGTGGGATAGTACTGGAACATACCAAATTATTCCTTATAAAATCTAAAGCAAATGACTTCTTCAGTTATAAAACAGAGTTCCCACTCAGGAACATACCTCGCTTTGATAATTAGTACAGTTTATACTCCAGATATGATGCTTTTTCAACACAAACGAATGTGAATCAAACGTTTACCGGTGACGTGAAATAAGTTTGTTTACAAAATATTGAAAAATCGACGAAAAATATATATACTGGAAAAAGTGTGTGTTTGTGATATAAATCTGTAGGTAAGTTTATGTTTATTGATATTCATTGTAGTTATTGAATATTTTTCCATAATTTTTGAAAATAATTGCCATTTCGTGTTTGTACCTGTTCTGGCACATTGTGTTACTAAGTATACCTAGTGTCATACATTGAGCACTTTTTTATTCTTTCGACAAGATGGCTTCCAAAGGTCTAAGAGAAGAGGAAATAGAGCAGTTCCTCTTTGATTATGCCGAGAGTGAAGATGAATTCGATGATGATGACGACAGCATCACAGATCCTGATTTTGTTCCAGATTTGGAAGTGCCAGTGGAAGTCGATAATTTTGTAGAGGTTGATGGAGTGGATATTGAGACCATTATTGTAAGTATGGAGAATTCTAGTAGTACATACCAACTGACAGCTTTTTCTGAAACCCTACCTCAACCAGGAACATTATTTAGACCTGGACCATCAGGACGTAGTCAAGCCAAGCAGAAATTAAATCTACGTTGGAAAAAAAGAACCTGGAGCTAAATTCTGCAGCAATTCTACTTTACAGGTGACGAAGATTTGCCAGCAGAGTTTCTAGAACTTCATAGTCTGGTAAAGTTCTTATTTAAATATTTCCCAAGGAACCTTTTGAAGAAATTGCCAGCCAAACTTGTCTCTACAATATGCAGTAAGATGCTAACATACCGTTCCACGTCACAAAGACCGATATCCAGCAATTTATTGGTCGGGTTTTCATCATATTATTAGGTAAACCTCCCAAGAGTGACGAAACATTGCAGTGGTGGGTTAGGAACACCTCTAGTAAAAGACACATGTAAACAAAATCGAAAAAATCATACGATTTATTCAGTTCAACGACAACCTGAAAATGGTTCCTCGTGATGACGCAAACCACAACCGTCTCTACAAGATCAGGCCAGTTGTGACAACTACGAAGCAAGAGATGACAAGTTCGGATGTTATATTATTTCCTGGACCTTGCCATGTCCTATGCCTGGTTGCTATACAAAAGGGTTCATAAGATCAAGAACACGAATGCACTACTGCTGGCATCTGCTGATTTTTGTGAAGAAATTGTTGCGGTGCTCTGCAAAATGGGGATAAACGCTCAGGTACAACGTGGAAGCGTTCAATCATATACCCAGGCCAAAAAGGGTTCAGCTCAATTTGTGTCTCTAGCAGCTGTTCGCCATGACCAAGTCGGTAACTGGCCAGTATGGGTCGAAAAAGGATCCGTTGCAAAATTCCTAAATGTTCTGGCAATTCACAAACCATTTGTGAAAAGTGTGGAATGGCATTATGCAATAACAAACAAAATAACTGTTTCAAAGCATTCCATACTTCGTAGAGGAACATATTGCTATAATGTACCAGTTATGGCACACTCCCCTTTTTTTGATTTTATGGAGTAACTAATTTAAAAAATTTAAAATTAAAAAATACGTGTTTTTTTATTTTCCAAATGCTACACTAAGAGCTTCTTTTTATTAAATAATATGTTATTGAGTTATAAAGGGTTATACATATATAAATATATGATATATTTGAACTATTATCATAAATACGAAAGTTAGTATGTTTGCGTGTATTTATGTGTGTTGTTCTTTAAATTGAGTACACAGGTAATATATTATAATGTGGAGTAACACATAGAATACTGCTAGGCACTTAGGAATGCACCCGAGCGAAGTTATGGTGTACGTCGCTAGTAATATTATAAATTTGAAGAGATTTTTTGATCGCTTTAATCTCTAGAACTACGAACCCAATAAGTAACTTTAAAGGCTTTTCAATATTCCGTCACGTAACGTAAGAGCGAAGCAATTAGTATTTAGTAGGTACATATAAAAAAATATATGAGCCACTAATAAAAGATGATATAACCTGACCGATTTCGGCCAGGGCGGCTAATTTCATTGATACTGGTTAACTGCACAGGAGATATTCTAAGTGTACGTGCCGGGCCTCGACTCCAGACCTCCGAGTCTACAGCCGTATGCTAGCCACTAGACTATCGAGGCAATATTAAGATACATGTATAATTTATATAACATAGAGTTTTATTTTTATATAATTTAAACGTCTTGTTACCTATTACCTATAACTCACAAAACTCATACAGAAAAGATAGACGTACAAATATGCTATGATACATTTTTATTTATAAAATTTTGGTAAAATTTGCTATTTCATTTCTCATCAATATGACACAAATCTGATGTTAAGTTTAAGAGATGAACAGTTTTATATTTACTATTTTGGTTAACTATTACACAGCATTTTGAACACGTTCATGTAGCTACATACTAGATTCACTCATAGAACTATAGTTATCGTGTTAAGAGCAAACTTGCTTTGCTTCTGTTGACGTTGTCAAGCGACACGGATGACGGAAGCGACTAATGCCTCTATGTGGTAAGTAGTCTTGAATACTAAATAAGATATTTGCATATTTCACTAGAGGGTCTAAGCTAATCAAATAATGCTGAATATGAGCTCCATTTTGAAATTACATTCTAAAATTATATATTTAGGTGAAAGTTATTTACAGTAAATAGAACTAGTAATTACAAAAAGTAATTGTTTATTTAAAGTTGTGATTTTTAAAATATCAAAAATATTTAATATCTTTCTAATAAAACTTTAAAACTGACTGACAGACAATACGCAGCCTACGCTGTATAGCCTAGTACGTCTAGAAGCATGAAGCGTGGGACGTTGGCTTGACAGAGAACGACCAATGATTATAAACGGGCTTTGCAAATGAATATAGGAACCTTCGTTAAGTTGAAGTTAATTAAAGTTATTTTTAAAGGCAATTTCGAAATAGGCGATGAAATTAGTTGTTATTAACTTACTATATTCTCGAGAAGTACATATATAGCGACAATTTTTAACCCATAAGTCACTTAAAAATAATTTAAAAGATATGTTTGAGATCTTCTCTTAGTAGTGGATGACGAAAAAAGCTGAAAGAAGTACGTATACATATAGAAGAGCGTATTATTACATTAGGAATCCAAACCAATGGTAACAGGATAACATTCCTTGTTCTGATTAAATTAGTTCAATTTCCCAGTGAATTCTTGCTTTGTTGGCTGCAAAGTTTGATCTTGGGCCCCCACATCAAATGCGTACATACAAATAACTTTGCATAATTTTAATAGCTTATTCAATAGTTTCTAAATTATCCATTGTAACCAAACTAATAGAATAACATTAATGGAGTTCACTCTTTATATGACAGAAATAGGCAGTGGTAGCCCAGTGGTAACGCGCTCGCTTGGGAAACCGAGTTAAGTGGGTTCAAATCCCGGGTCTCGCACCTCTGATATTTTCATGTGCAAATCATTTCTAACATGATTACCACTTGCCTTACGGTGAAGGAAAACATCGTGAGGAAACCTGCATGTCTGAGAAAACCTAGCAAGTTTTCAAAAGACATGCGAAGTCCGCCAATCCGCACTTGGCCTGCGTGGTGGACTATGGCCTGATTCCTCTCGTATTGAAGGGAGGCCCGTGCCCAGCAGTGGGACGTTAAAAAGGTCTGAATACGATGACAGAAATATTATTAGTGCTCGTGATACATTCCACTTCTTACGAACATTTGAATGTTATTTCCTCTTTGATTAAACGTGGATTCGGAAAATAACTTGACTTATGTAGCTGAAGTTTGGCAGTTAGCGTATAGTTAGAAGATGCCACTAAAGAAAGGATTTTGTTGAGTGAATGAGAAAAAAGGAAAATGGTTTTTGCTGTTTTTTTGCTGTCTCTTTTACTTGCAGTAAACTACAAAGGAGTATAAGGTCGGTGAGATTCTTTTGTATAGACCTTTTGTACGGACCATAGAATGTTGTAGAAAATTTATCATATCGCTTCATATTGGTTTCCGTAATCCATTGCCAAAATTTGCTAAGGGACATTCCAAGTGTCATCGATTCGCTAATTTTCAATAATCTATACATATAATAAAACTGTAAAGGTTGAATATCTGTACATAGAAAAAAAATGCTAAAAACCGAGTCAAGGGGATGTAAGAAGAGAAATAGAACAAATCCAGATTTTTTTCAATTTTTTTGTTTCTCTGTCTGTTGGTCTATTTGTTTGTTTGTACGGTCTAATCTCCAAAACTGTTAGACTGATTTAAATGAAATTTTGCATGATGGTACCTTATATCCTCGGTCAATATTTTAGTTACTTTTCTTTCCGGAAAATGAAAGAGTTTCCGTGGGATAGTAAAAAAAAACTATAGTATAGACTGGATTTTAATGAAACTTGACATTAATATAGTTCAAACATCAAAATAACAAATAGATTACTTTATATCCCGGAAAAATCTACGATTCCCGTGGGATAGATTTGTTTTTGTTTGTCTAGAGGCGAACCTGAGCAAAGCGAGGGTGTGTTGCTAGTTTTTAATATTTTAAGTAAGAATGTGTCAAATTTATACTAACTTTATCATAAAGACGTATGGTGCAAAAAAACATAGTAAGAATATAATGATCATGCTTTAAGAATTCATGGTATGTCCACTGAAAGTACACAACAATTATCTCTCTAATAAACTTAGTGTTTAATTTTAAGGCGAAATATATAGTACGGAGTTTAAAGTGATCCAACATCGTATTTTCATGACGCCAAATCATTTTTCAAATAATATCTAGCAAATACAAATATTTGATATTCCACTAGTTCATAAATAAATTTTTTGAAAATATTTCCTGCGTTGAATAAACTATAAAACTTTTGACACAGACGTAAATTAAAAGGCAACTTTTGCACTTTACAAAAACATTCGTGAACTTTTTTGCTACCAGTAGATATTAGCTAGATTTAAAAAGTTGGAAATGTGGCTCTGACTTAATTTTTTTCGTAATTTAAAATATCATATAGGACTTCAGATATAATAATATGACAGAAAAGTTATTAAATTTTGTTATTTATTGTAAAAAAAATGGAGACTTCGTTCGACTCCATTTTTCTGGAAATTATTCCAAGCTATGAAGCATTTTTTTAACTTATATATGAGCTATTTATTACATAAAAAAGATATCTAAAGGATACGTTGGATAGTTGAGTTGGCCTATCATTATTTTTTTTTTATGAATTGTTTGACGACAGGTTTGGCTCAGTTTGTAGTGGTCCCACTTGCTATGCCAACAGGTCGCGAGTTCGAGTCCTGCTGGAGGCATTTATTTGTATGATGAGCTCGAATGTTTGTATGTATTTCAGTTATGTAGTATGTGTAGTGTATAAACTATCTGGTATCCATAACGAAGGCCTCGTAGTTATTACTCGTACTATGGAATTAGATGGTGCTGTGTGTTAATGTCCCAACATATTTATTCATTATTATAAGCAATAACAAGATGTCTTATTTCATTTTAAATTGTATAAGTGAAATATATCAAATTAACTAACTAAATCTACACAGAAACTACAGCTTTAAATAAGAACCTCGTTTAATTAAATAAAGGGTTATTCAGAAAAATTAAACCATTCCTTCAAGAAGTATGGCGAAGGATGAAACTGCAGACTGAATTTGTTTAAGAGATCACAATGTAAGAGCGTTTTCAGACGTGACCAGTTGTAATTAATATAAAATTACATTTACGTAAATAACTATGGAAATTCTTTAATAGCAATATAAATAATTTTATTACTTTAACCTGATCTATTGAATTTTGATAATATATTTAATAAATAAATATATACATTTTTAAAAAAAATGTATATATTTTTAATGAATATTTTAGGTAGAGCTAATTATGATCAACATTAATATTATAAAGGGGTAAAATTTTGTAACTTTGTATATAAGGGGTAACTTCTAAAACTACTAACCTGAAAATTTTGCCGAGTTTTGTTTTTCATTTGTCAGAAATCATAATAACGTTAATTGAAGTCGGAAAGAAACTGCCCTTTGAATTGACTTTATTGGCTTACGCTGTTTAAATGGTTAATATAAACTAACAAAATGTATGGCAAAAAGATAAACGGCATATCTAGGGACGCACACGAGGGTTCACCATAAAGCGAGGGTAAGTAAGGGTAAATCGAGTTTACTTAATCTATTGGTCAAAAAATACCTTATTATTTACACACGACATTCTAAATATCTATCCTAAAAGATACAGCTTTTTTCCAAAGCTATTAATCTCCTTTGTAAAATAATACAGAATTTATAAAGAAATAATAATAATAATATAAAGAATGGAAAAAGCAAGTTTATAGGGAAAATAAAGCAAAATTTTTTTACAATGAACGAGAACCATATTCATCAACCAGTCAATTACAAATCAAGAGTGTACTTTTGATTCTATATTTTTTACATGTTTCGGACGATGTATTAATTTTAAACTATATATTTTGTACGATTCGTCTAAAGATGCCATAACAAGAGTCGTAGCTAGAGCTTTCAAACAAACTCATTTTCAGGATCCTTTGATCACTTTTCGCAAAAAAGTGAATAATGGTTACTTTCAAAATATATAATTTAACACAGAAATTTATCTAGCTTTTTGAAATTGGCGATAACTTCTATCTAATATTTAAGACGAGACGATTTATGATGAATCCTTAAAACAATAAAAGTTAAAACAAGTTCATAGACAGAGGGCAATGCTCAGTATAAAAGCAAGTATTTTCTTATTATTATCTAACTGATCCGGCAGACGTATGTCCAAATTTTAATGAAGTTTATAATTTTTCATCAATACAGAAACACAATTTACATAGAAAAACAAACACTTTCATTTTTCCGAATTTTCCAACTTTCCAGATAACTTTCCCACGTTTTCTCTAAAAACATTATTCGGACTATAAAAAAATGTTTAAAAAAATAGCTAGAACGATCTAGGCATTCTCAAGTGATGCATTACCAACAGTATTTGTACTTTCTTGGATCTACGCGAATATTTGACATCTATATATACATAAAATGCTTTGTCCTGACTGACTGATCGATCAACGCACAGCCTAAACCGCTGATCGTAGAAACGTGAAATTTGGAGAATATATTCCTTATACAATATAGGCATCCGCTAAGAAAGGGTTTTTCAAAATTCTTTCCCTAAGGGGGTAAAATAGGGGATAAAAGATTGTATGAAACTTTGTCATTCTTAACGCGAAATGCACGGAAAGTGGTATTTAGCTTTAAGATAAAAAATGAGAAATGTATGTACTAATTTTTTTCGAAATTCTTCCCTTGAAAGGATAAAAAGGGATGATAAAGTTTATATGGGCAAAGAATTATTTATGATCAGAATTACTTGAAACTTGGTGTTAATGCTCTTCAATACAATTAAATAAATACGTATTATAGCATTTTTTTAAATTCAACCCTTAACGGGGTAAAATGGGGAGTGAAAGTTTGTATGAAACTCTATAGTTAATGCACGTAAAGTCTTATTTACCTTTAAAATTAAAACTAAAACAATACAAATATAATTTTTTTTTCGAAATTCATCCCTTAAAAGGGTAAAAGGGGGTTGTGCAATTTATATGAGAAAAAAATTATTTATGATCAAAATTACTTGAAACTTGGTATTAATGCTCTTCAATACAATTAAATAAACATGTATTTTAGATTTTTTTTCAATTCAACCCCTAAGTGGGTAAAGCTGGGTGGTGAAGTTTGAGTTGTTGAATATATTTAAACAGAGTAACATGCCTCAAGTTCTCTGTAAGTGCACACTTACTGTGTGGGATATAAAGTAGAGAACGGAAATTATTCCAAATCTAAAGGTTTATGTATAACTTCTCGGCTGGCCACAGCAGCGACAACTATAACAGACCTAGAGCGCGAGAAAGAGAACCTAGCTAGAGAGTATCCTGCTATCTATATCCTCCTTCTGAAGGTTGGCACAACTGTAATGAAAAAGCCACCTAAGCTATGTAACGGGATTAGACTGTGAGTGTGTGACTGTGTGTGATAAAACTTACACGAACTTATTTTTCAAAGTAATAAAATATGTATTACGAAAAATTAATTTTGTCGTAGTTTGATCGCGGGCGAAGCCGCGGGTTCTGCTAGTTTTAAATAAAGTAGTATTATTTAAAACAGTGTTTGTTTTTTCTTTGTACAGATAGATACATCTTCTGAATTCTCTATCAATTAACTTTAATTACCTACTTTTTCTACCTCCTGGATTATTCTAGCTTGTTCTGAAGAGGTACAGATATTATTTTCAATTTAATTCAATTTTCTCGTAAACGACTGTAAAACGTGCCAGTTGAGTACAGATTACTTCGCTAATATCACGTAGAACAGATATCGTTTTATCCAGGTCTATTTGGATAATTAGGGATCGTGCGAGCTCGTGGTATAATTTTAACGAATGCATACATTTAACATGCAAGGTGTGTGATCATCAAACGGAGGGTCAAGGGATTATAATCCATACATATTATTATATAATGAAATTGTAACTAAGCCGAATCTGTACATTAAATATTTTTTGATAAATCGTATTGAAATAGACTTTATCGATACAGAGGCCGAATCTATAGGTTTTTGGAATTTTTATCTGTCTGCGAAAACTACTGGATAGATTTTGATGAATTTTGGTATGATGATAGCTGGTTATCCGGGTCAATACATAGGATATTTTTTACTGCGGGAAAATATCTCATCTCTGAGAAATCTATACTAAACTTTAAAACGTAACTAGGGACGAACCCGAGCAGAGCGAGGGTGAGTCGCTAGTTCAGAAATATATTTCAGATTATATTATTCATCGATTAATATAGCACAAAAGAGAACCTACAGGATTAAATTACATATAACAGCAAAAGACATATATTTTTATAGAAATATATGTTGGTAGTTAAATATTTACAGCATAGCCGCACTTCAAAATATGAATAATTCAATACATGCGGCTGATTCTGTGTAAAAAATAGTTTCACTAACCAATTCAATTATTTTTGATGATAGCATCGAATATTTGAATGTGTAAGTTATAATTATATTATATTTGACTATTATCTGTATATATCCTGAAGCTCAGACTTTTAACAGGTCTCATTAAATTTCTATCTGTATAATATACATATACTACTAGCGATACACCCTCGCTTCGCTCGGGTTCGTCTCTAGGTTGCTTCTCAAAACAAAATTAATTAATTAATTTGGTTTTTATTTTTTTTCGTAGAGCCTTATTTTTTTTCTAAAATAAAATCAGACAGACAGAGAGACAAACAGACAAAAATTGTAAAAAAATGTTGTTTTGGTATACATATTACGACGTTACGAACATACGATACGAACATACGATAACGATATTACGAACAGACACTCCAATTTTATTTATCTGTATAGATATATACTTAATAAAGAAAATATACTTTTTTTAAGATTTTGTCCATAAAATGACTTATTTAAATATATAAGGAGTAATACACAATTTGAAAGACAGAAAAATACTATAACGATAAAGAAAAGTAATATAATAATTCAGAATCAAATCATCACAATTTTATTACATTCATCTATCTAGCAGTTGAATTAATTAGGTACACCTATAGTTGAAATTTTGTTTTTATTATAAGAGATGATATTTTATACTGTATAATATTTTACAATATTAGTATTACAATACTAGTATAACAGTAGTCCGTCAACCTGCACTAGGCCAGCGTGGTGGTCTATGGCCTGATCCCCCTCATATTGAAGGAAGACCCGTGCCCAGCAGTGGGACATTAAAAAAGGGCTGAATACACATACACATAATATTTAACAATGAAATTTTTAAACCATCGTAATAAGTTTCATTCAGCAAAATAGCGTGATTTTTGCGTAAATATTAGTTTCGGATCAACGTATATTATTACACTAGCGAGGTACTAGGTACGTTTTAAAGGTTAGTATGGAATAGATAGACTACATATTATATGATAAATAGTATATAACCTTCCTCTATAAACGGGCTATCTAATGCAAAACGAATTTTTCATATCGGACTAGTAGTTCCTGAGATGAGCGCGTTTAAACAAACAAACTCTACCTCTTTATAATATTACTAGCGACTCACTCTCGCTTCGCTTCGGGTTCGTCCCTAGACAAAAACAAATCTATCCCACGGCAACCGTACATTTTTCCGGGATGATATATAGCCTATAGCCTTCCTCAGTTAACGGGCTATCTAATGCAAAAAGACTTTTTCAAATCGGATCAGTAGTTCCTGAGATTAGCGCGTTCAACCAAACAAACAAACTCTTCAGATTTATAATATTAGTATAGATTATATATAGATGTGCATTATAAAATTAAATATGTAAAAGAAAACTGTATAATAAATAAAAAAGAAAAATATACTACATCGCGTCTGCAATTATTATAAGCAAAGACCGTGCCGTAGCTATAATTCACCAGGATAATAAAAATAAACAATACGAAGACACTCTCAAGCCATCATAGATCTCGAGATGTTGACAATACATTCAATTGCTTTCAAACTAAAAATAAATCGTCATAATAAAGCATTGAAATAGAAACTAGAGAGATTACAACCTTTTCCAGTGTGAAAGGAACTTATTCTAAAGTTAATGGTTCTTTTTGGTTTTAAATATCTCAATTAATTTTATTTACTACTAGCAGTACCCTCGGCTTCGCCCGCGTTGAAACTACTAAAAAAACAAACTCTTTGACACACTGACTGCAGTGCCACCTAGCGGGTTCAGTTGTATTTTCAAACCATCCAGGAGTCCATTGAAGTATACACACAAAATTTCATCCAAATCCGTCCAGCTCTTTAAAAAGAGTAAGGTGACAAACACACGTACAGAAAAATTATATACATATATATATATATATATATATATATATATATATATATATATATATATATATATATATATATATATATATTGAGATACAGTACATACTCATACTCGTATGTAGGAGAAGATGCTACCAATCTTCTACGAAGTTTTCTTGCTTTGCCTTTTTTTACAGGGCTATGTAATTGCTTATTTTTTAATATGTTTTACGGGTACTTGAATATAATATCCATTTAATCATCAGTTAAGGTTTTTTATTAAATACAATCAAAATATTAGAGTTTTGGAGCAATAAATTAAGAATTTTACTATTATAACGATAATCGAGAGAAAAATATAATGTGTTAATATTTAATACTATAAAGCTATTATAAATCCTTAAAAATCATTCTGCTCATTTGTTATCTCTTTGTATTTAATCCATTAAGGCGATTATAATTTTACGCTCAGTAATTAGCTACTTTTTAAAACAATCTCTTTAGCTTTATATACTATTTTTAAATCTGAACGTTTCTTACCTCACGCTTTACACGAATGTTTAAATGTAAACTGTAAATATACATTTTTTTTTCTAACTGGCAACTCATATTAGTAACTGTCAACTTCCCCACCGCCAATAACCTATGTTGGGCCTGGGGATGACCGGCTCGCCTTATTTAGTTTAATTAAAGCAAACAATTTCATATTTTTAAGCAGGGTAGAGTAATAATAGGCAGGGAGGGTAGTTATAAATTACGTTGAACGAAGCTGTTCAGTGTTCAAATTATTGTAATCGAACTTCACTCTTATAAGTTTGTTTGATTATTATTAATTATTCTGTATTTAAAAAGTTTTTAATAAAAAATATTTCTTTTTACAAATAATTAAAATAAAAATGAAATACATGCATCTATTTTATTGTTTATACATGGAAACAGCTAATATAACATTTACTGACTATATAATAAATTATTAAAATCACAGGAAAGAAAAATGCCAGAGGGCTTCGCGTTAACTAATGTCAGCGTCTTGTATAAGTTGTAAGTTGTGTGAAAAAGTTGAATATCAAAGTAGAAATACAAAGGCAGATACAAACATTTTTTATATAACGAGAACTAAGGTTACTTTTGCTGATATGGGATGATAACTAAGCCCTCTGCAACATCTTTAATAATTTTTATTAACTGTTTGCATTAATTTGATAGGTAATAAAGTAAAAACGTGGAAAGACAAAATGAAATTGTATAATTTATTGCCCATGCAAGAAAAAAAAAATAATACCCTGGAATAACAAACGCGCGTATTGTTAGAAAAGGAATTACTATTTATTTCCCATTCTATGTATACACGATCTTCGGATCTTACCATCATTAGCTATGCTTAAACTGTTACTGTTAGCCTAAGTCATCCCACTGTTGGGCAAAGCCCTCCCCTTTACGTTTCCAAGTTGTGCGGTCTTGCGCAAGAATAGGCCAATTTGGATCGAATTTGTCCAATTAATCTTGCCATTTAGTTCATAGTCTGCCGCGACGCAGCCTCCCTATCTCAGGGCTTCACTTTGTGGTAACTTTGTCCAACAGTTCTGCAGGCATACAGATCCCCCTCTATATAAAAGCTATGCTTAAAAGTAGTTATTTTTTTTTAATTTAAAGTGAATCATTTTAGTGCAACGACAGCAGATTTTAATTTTAATAGGATCTTTAAATTCAGCAAATTTTATTGATCTATTTTTCAACATTTATTATTGTTGCAATAAACATCTCAACCAGTCAGACATGTCAATCCTTTGAGTAACGTTTTATGTTCGCCTGGAGATATAACTTATTATTTAATAATGTTCCAATTACTTTATTAAATTATTTATGTTTTTGGTAAAACTTATTAAAAAAATATATATTGTCAGTAAAATGGAGTTGTTCCAAAAACTATTTGACTCATGCAGAATGATAAGGTAATTGGTTATATTTAACCAATATATATCTATAGTAATCTTTTAATATTCAGCCAGAGTATTTTACCTTCGAGATTAATTTCGCTAAATTCCTTTCGGTGCCGTTGGACGAGATGTCTTCTGCTGATTGAGTCGCGACCCGCGTTGTGGTTGCGGCAGGGACCCGGCGTCTTGCTGTGACTGATTGGTTTGCTATTGATTTCATAATACTCGTAGTAACACTTTGCGTACATTTTAAAACAATGCTAGCTATCAAACTTACGCTGGGTTTCAATATGTTGTCTTAGATTAAAAAAATAATTTCGTCGTAACTAAAATTTGTGCCATCTCAGAGCCAAAATAAAAAAAAAAAAACTTGCAACGTGTAAGAATCGAGTTCAAGATCTCCGCAAAAGTAAGACGGTTAAATACGAGTATATCAGATTGAGTTATAAAGGTTGCATATATGACGTGGAAAATACGTTACCGCGTTACGTCCTATAAAATATAAGCGGGCAATCTGCCTACTTGTTTACCCTTTTGATAACATCTTAAAGGACATTCATACATTTATACTCGCGAGAATAAAGTTAACATTGCACTGAAACAGGTGTTATATTTTATTAACGCGATTTGTCAAGCAGTTAGCGTCTTTCAAAGTAACTGATGTCCTCATATATAAACTTGAAGGAAAACGTTCTTATTGTTTCAAATTTATAGTGATTCATATTCATAAGGTGAATATTTGTATGGAGTTTTTTCTTGTGTAATTCTTAAGTAATATTGTACATGTACGAGTGCGTATGATTTTGCTTATAGTCTACGAGAGGTCTCGTTAGGCAGATGTCGTCCTACCATAGACCTAATTTTTTTTTCTTGAATTAATTTTAAAATATATTTGCTTTCTTGCTACAGATTTTATTTAATAAAAAATAAATATATTAAAAAAACAATAAAATAAAAAAAACATCTGTCGGCTAAGGAAGAGAAGAATTACTGAGAGAAAAGAAGAGAATTAAGGAAAGAAAGAAGAGAAGAATTTATGAAGAATAAAATGTCTTTTGTCCTTTAAAGGACACGAATCAATAACATTCACAGCCAACATTCCTTGCATATACATACATATGTATGTAATGTACACTGCGTCAGACTTTGACCGGAAAATTTTGAAGGTTTTTTTTTTATTTTCTCTTGTGGAACGGATAAATATTTTATTATTGTAGAATCGTTTTTTTAATTTATTTAGTCCATTAGTAATGCATAGGAGAGTTAAGTTTTAACAATCGATAAAAAAAGTATTAGATACACAATCGGCGACAAACAATGTCGTCACTGAATGAGTGCTTATTTGAACATTTGAGTGCGCTTTTTTTTGTGAAAACAACTTTCAGCATTGCATTTAAGGTTCAATTTACATTGTTATATATTTATTTCAAATAGAATTATTACAAAAACACAATTGGTGAAAATTTCAAGAGAACAAAGGTTCTAGGTAGGTAGGTAGGTAGGTTCTAAGGTAGATACACAATCCCGTGCCTTTGCACGGGATTGTGTATCTAGTACTTTTTTGATCGATGGTTTCAACTGAAAAATGTAAGCGGAGGCAGTAGTGAAAGAGAAATTAAAATTATTTTAATGAGGATAGTCTAAACTTTAAATATATAAGTTAGTAAATAAATGATAAGCACATAGCTATACAAGTAACTTCTTAAATCCAGATAATGTTGGTGATGAAAATCTTGAAATGAATGTGAACCGTAAAAGTTCTTAAAGTGCTAAAGTTTGAAGTTTTATTTTCAAGTCGACGCAAAAACTTGTTGTTAGATTTACTTTTTTCACATAATTTTGAATAATTTAAGCGAACTATTACTGTAACAGCTTTGAGTTTTACTAGCGATTTATCCTCGGCTTCGTGTGCTCTAAGTACCCAACAGGAGCCAATGACTTATTCCAGATCTTAGTCTATTTTTATACTAAATTTTGTTTCAGCGTCAAGGAGTAACAAATATATACATACACGTAGAAAAATTCACATTTAAATTAGTAATATAGATTTAGAGTTCTTTATCGCAGCAAGCTAACCGTCATTGGGAAGACGAAAAAAATCTTACTAATATTATAAATGCCATGTTGTTTGGACGTTTGTTACTCAATCACACCGAAACGGCGAAAATTGATGAAATTTGGCACGGAGATATATTATAGTCTGGAATAGCACATAGGCTACTTTTTATACTGGAAAAATGTACGCCTCCCATGGGATAGGTTTGTTTTTGTTTTTCTAGGTAATATATGAAATAAAACTTTTCCGATTTTTTTTTATTTTTGGTTCCCGACGCGTTTCAAATGCTTTAAAGCAATTATAATCTCGGGAGAGACGAAGGTTTTAGGCGCCTCAAAGGTAATAATTTATAATAACATATTTTATTTACTGAACCTCTAAGCAAGTTTTAATCAGTATAAATCTTAATACGTCACTGCTTTATTACGAAGTTACATTTTGATAATATTTCACGTAAACACAAATTATGCGCGTGTAGTTGTAATTTTTTTTATATTTTATGTCCTCAACTATATATATATATAAGTAGTAATGATATATAGAACTATATAGAAGTTGTGACGGTGAAAATATAATTTATTTTTATAAAGATTAATATTAAGCAGTTCAAGTAAACAGCTACTGATGGTATATCATCTAAAAGTACATACAAACAAACAGAACCTCTTTCATTTTGGAAGTCGGTTAAAAATATCGTAAACGCTTTGACCGCTGTCTAAAAGCACAGGTGAAGAACAAAGTATTTCTTTCGACTTTTGAGATAAAAGCCGTGACAGCTCGGCACAACACTCTGGAATAATATAGCTAATAGTAACAGATTTCTTAAAATCGGTTCAAAAGTTTAAAAGTATATCGATTACTAGCAGAACCCGCGGCTTCGCTCGCGACCAAACTACGTAAAATACGAAATTTCATGCAAATATGTCCAAGGAATAAAAAGTTTCATACAAACTTTTATCCCCTATTTCACTCCCATGGGGGTTGCATTTGAAAAAATCCTTAGTAGATGCCTACGCATAAGAGGAAAATGTGTGCAAAATTTAAATTTCAATTTTCTAGCCTTAAGGGTTTGGCCTGTACGTTGATACATCAGTCAATCACTTTTGCCTTTTATATATATATAGATGAACAAACAGACAAATCTTTTCTCTTTATAATGTTAGATATGTAGATATGTGTAATGCCAAAAATTATATTGGAAGTTTTTATTCCAGTAGTTTCATGAAACTTTCAACACCTAGCGGTTCGATAGGGTTGTAAATTCTATTTTCCCTGGTACGGCATTTGATGTTTGTGAGAATATGTCATAAAATATTTATGACAAGTATGGTGAATCACCCATAAACTTACATAACGTAAATATTTTTCTAGCTATTTATGTCAATACTTTACGATTGTCCAAATAGTTAAAAAGAAAAATCATTAGAGGATATCGATTATGATAGTTTATTCACGTTTTCTTTAGTAAATAAGGTATACATTTTTTTTTGCTAAAAACGTTTCATTTATGGGTGTCAAAACAGTCATGGGTGTTTATATTTATATATGTATGTATTTAAAGTTATATATATGTAGCGTATCAACTATCTGGTATGTATAACACAAGCCTCGTTGCTTACCATGGAACTAGATAGTGCTGTGTATTAATGTCCCAACACATTTATTTACAGTACAGACAATTAGTCAAATTCAATGTTTGGATAAATATAAAAAAATAAAATTTACTTCAAGAAGTTAAGAACTTTTCGATTCCGAAATGGATTCTATTATGACACTTCGCATGTTAAAGATAATATGCATTATTATCAATATACAGTGCTACAAGGATCATTTGGCACTTATGTGACATAGGTAGGTAGGTTATGTAATATAGGTATGTTCAATAAAATGTAAAATAAATTTTAAACTTGTTAAAAAAAAACTGAACTTATAACTTATAAAAATGAATATTTATTACCGTGGGATGAATGTGCATAAATTAAATAAAAGCTATTATGACTAATTGTTGCCATGGTAACCGTTGTTATTGACTGACAAAATATATAATATTATTTTCTTTCCGTATATGATATTCTATAAATATATGATTGTAATATGCCTAATATTCCTCATTTAATTATTGATTTGTTTTAATTTAATTGCGATATTTGCCAAAGAAGTATTACTTCAACCGCGCGTAAAAGTTACACGCACCCATTTTTTTTGTAGCTACACATTTATTTATATCTGTTTTTGTTTAATTGTTAGTAAGTTTACTCTGCTATGTTTATGTATAAGTGGAAACTTAATATTAATTCTGACGTATTTCGCATTTGATGCTTATAATATATGGTGTCTGTTCTCCAATTTACAAAATAAAAAAAAATTAAACATTTTATATTTTTAGTTAACTGAAAACCAAACACTCTCATAACACTCATTTGTCTCGTTAAAAATTTAAATACATAAAGTAACTAGTGAACGTACATTAAAATAAAATCCTCTTTATTTTCACTCCGACACCTCATCTAGTGTTGCAATAAGCTGCTTGTACGAGTCGTATACTTGTATAGTCAAATAAGATGTGTACACTTGAGATGTCATTGTATACGCCCGAGGAATACTTCTCAGTATTTCCTTAGGAGCTAGTGATTATTATATACAAAAGGTATCCTCTGGTAACATACGTTGTTTTTAATCATGCAAATTTATTGTTTTTATAAGGTAAAATGCTATAAAATAAAATTATTATATAATTAATTTATTATATCTATACATATAATAAAATAATAACTTAGCGAAATTTGTACATGAAATATTTTTTAAAAACAATGACTATAACGTATTGTATACAGAATATAGACCCCAATATAATAGTTATTAAAATTTTCGTCGGTATGTCTGTATGCCTGTTTGTGTGTTCGCGTTTCACGCAAAGAGTACTGAACCTGATTTTGACTAAATTTTGTGTAGTGTTAACTTATTACTCGGGTCAACATTTAGGATTATATTTTATCACAGGAAAATCTTTCATTCCTACGGAAAAACGCAATAACTGGTTCTATCGAGTCATTCTTAGAAATTTATTTGGCTAATACTGATAAAGCTTTAAGATATACATATATCAAAACAATATATTACAAAATTGTACATTTTAAAAAGGCCTCAAAAAAAACTGCAATAGCATAAGTCTTTCTCCTAAGGTACACTCGCAATTACTATTCATATCAGTTTAAAACGTACCTAGGGTTGCACCCGAGCGAAGCGACGATAAGGCGCTTGTATTTTATAAATTGTACTGTGAATGGGATTGAAAGACATTTTTATTCGAGTACTAGTGTTTGTCTATTGGTCGAAGTTCGATTACTATCGAGAGGAAAACGTATTTGAATTTTCATTTTTTATTAGTTTTATTCATTACATTCGTTCTGGAGTATCTGAAAATATACACTTTTATGTGTAGTTTGTACTTAAAATACAAAACATTTCATGACCCTTCTCTTTTTATAACACTATAGCTCGTGAAAAGCTTTCAAAAAAATCGAATGATATTTCTTCTCGATCGATTCGATTCGATCGCGAAAGAAAATCGATTGACAAAAAGGTACTGAAATGTTTGCCTTTGTATCTTTATGTATTAATAAGAAAAAATATTACTACAGAATTTTGTATTATTAATCTTTGTAGACTATATTCGTTACGTTTTTTATTGAATTACGATAAAATAGGATAAAACAGTGCTTGTATACATATCAATATACACTGTCGTCTGTTTTTTTGGTAATATAAGTAATAGTATTATAGCAACTCCATGCCGTCCATGTTCGATACTGAATTTGAATATGGTTGTGCGTCTGGTGGCTATATAAAGGATTCAAATTATACACTGATATATAAAAATACTGTTTTTCTTATCGTATGTCCGTATTAAGAAAAATAAATAAATTATTATAGGTTTTATGTAGAAATTCAGAAAATTTTGTATTTACATATTTGAATATTAATGATAAATATTTTGTGTATTTAAAAATAAGACCCCTCTGATATTATTATTTTTAATAAATCTGTGGTATACAATTATTTGACCCCGTAGCGACGAATTTATATACGGACGTACGGTCGTTTTAATATAGCTCCACAATAAAAGACGAAACCTAACAATAACTTTATATTCTTATATCATGTCGTGAGTAGTATACATTCTACATATAGAATTGGGCTTCAAATCATCAAAGTAGACTATAAACAGTAAATCGGTTATTCTCGAACGAAGCGTTACATCTCAACACAAAGGAATCGTGAAATTTATTATAAGCATAGATTTTATATTGAAAATATTTACTTGTATTTTACGTTCCTTTCTCCAAGTACTACGTACACGTTAGATCGTATCACGTATTATCATATTACTGCGTTTATATATAAAAAAGCTTTTTATGTAGTGCATAAACTTACAGATCCTATTCAGTCATAAACTGACGTCGTAAAACGCTATCGTTACGTGACGTGTGTACCGACTGAGAAATTATGATGCAGAGTTTTCAGATCTTGCAACATCGGATTGTATAACAAGAAATTTTATATACAACCTTAACGATTTGTACGGCGGAATTTTTTGATGGTAGTAACCCTTGTTTTGGTATTTTTTACTTAGATATTGCATTGAAATATGTTAATTAATGGTATTTTATTGATTTATTTATTAATTATTCTTATATTAATACTGTATAATATTTAAGAAGTAAATTGTTATTATTGATGACCTATATTTTTACCCTTTAAAAGTAGTGACTATGGTCTGCCTGATAGTAAATAGTACATGTAGCCTTCACAAAAATGTTGTTTCATTCAAACGTTTTCATCCATGGTGGTAAAGTGGTTGAGGTGTTAGGAAATTGGTAGGTTTACTATTTTAGGTCAAGTTTGTAAGACGGTACCTAGTACTTATGTGTTCGAGGTGGTCAATTTATGCTATCGCATGCTAAAGCTAATTTAAACAAATAATGGTAGTAACACATAATGGTAGGTGAATATCACAGTGTACTATGTTTTTTTTTTATTTACAATAAATAAAATTACAAATATACTTAATTATATATACAAATTTTACAAAACAAATGTACATTTAGTTATTATTGCACAAGTCATGTCCGCATGGAATAGTGGCAAGAATGCTAGCCGCATTCCCCCGTTGAATGTCGATTCTATGGGCGAAAAATTCGCCAACTCTCCTGTCACCAGTAGAGGCGATAAGACGAGGTGTTATGTCTTTTAAGAAGTGCTTAGCACTTTGACTTCATGGGCCAAGGGTTTCTACAGCAATTATTTTTGGTAAATTAATGAAGTACAGTGTACCTACTTCATTAATATACCTTTTTTTTTTTTTAATTTGGGTTAATTAATGAAGTACAGTGTACTTCATTAATTTACCCAAATAGAAATAGAAGAGTTATGTTAAAAAAATATCGTAACTCAACGTTCACATTTATTTTAAACATTTTCTAGCATAATATTTTCTATTCAAGGACAGTTTTATCACAAACTGGATGAATGGTCTAGAACTATTTCAGTGAATGAGAAAGCTTTTAGTGCACTACCTTTTGTCGAAGTACTCATTTTATATATAAATGCTTTTTTTATGTATATAAATGGTAAAGTTTTTCAGTGTTATTGCCATTGAAAAAATAAATGTATACATTTTAATAGAGACTATTACACTTAATATAGAACAAGTCGTTCTACATTATTTCTAAACGATTGAACTTGAAACGGCTAATTGGTCTCAAGTATTTATTTCTAAACAAATCATTGTATACAAAATATTTGAATGAAGTTATTATTATGTTTAAAAATAAAACAATATATCTTTTGAGTTAACCTTTAACCTTTATATCTTTAATATACTTACTCTATAGGTACATTGCCTATATACATAGGTAAGATAACTATTTTACATGTACTTTGTATCTATCTATTTAGTTAAAATTAAACTTCCTGATCTTTGATATCGCGTAAGCTTTGTTTGAACTCCTTTGTGAGGAATCATTTTAGGCGCAAGCTAAGCAAATCTTCCGTTAACAGAGCACTTAAATGGTTAGTTTTAATGGCATTACACCAGAGGTTTTATTTTCTATACCTCATGTTCGTTACCGAGTTTTAATTGATATTGGTTGCAAAAAAAGCAGTCACGAGGACGGCCGGCAGAAATGAAAACTTAAAACTATAAAAAAACATTTGTTATTTTTGGATATACTAATTAATTCTTTGATCTTAAATTAAAATTTGTAAATTAAAACTGTTTACATTTATCTGGTTTTGACATCTGTCGGTATTCTGAGTGTTAGCGTCAACACGTCACGTGACCATGTCGATGACGACTTACATGAATTTACCTCCCATCCAAACTTGCCTATAGAAGTTCACTTCCATAATTATGAACTGACACACGATAATAAGGCGAAGTCAAGTTTTTCCGAGACTAAGATTTTCACATTTTTTTTGGGATACGAGTATATTATATATGTTGCAAATAAGCAATGTTCTGCAATATGGTCAGTATTTTGTGAGCAAGTTCGAATCGAGCCAACCCATACTAACAATAGAGGTTACTAGTCAAAAATCAAATATCAATTTCTAGAATACATATTTGCCATATTTCATCAAAAACGGTACTTCAAATATACTGTAAAAAACTGTGTTTCTGTTCCTATTATTATAGCCAGATATGTATCAATATTGTGAAATATGTTTTCTTTACTTTTCCATTATATAGTTATCATTTTCAAACTAATACTCGCGCGAGTGAAGCAAAGTAAGCGTAAAACTCAAGACTTGTGACACTAAGCCGAGTTTGCGAGTTATGCTGCCGTATAGATGCAACGAATGACTTGAATTTGTGAAATAAGAAATTCATCTTTAACTACTAACACTAAGGTATATATTACCTTACTAGCATAAAAGATATTGAAAGATTTTATATGCTTACACATATTTTGTGCATTAATGATCAATATTTTTGTACTAGCGAATCACCCTTACTCCGCTCGGGTTCGTTCCTACTTACGTTTTAACGTTTAGTATAGATTTTTCAAAGATGAGATATCTTACCGCAGTAAAAAAATTCTATATGTTGACCCAGATATCCGGCTATCATTATTTCAAATTTCATCAAAATCACCCCAGGGGTTTTTCCGTGATGCGGTCACAAACAGATAGACAGACAGACAAAAATTCTAAATACTATCACTGCTCTGTCTTTACTAAGCAAAGTACGGTTTTTTAAAGTAAGCGTATGACAAGTCTATGGAGTATTTATTTCTACTAAGTGCGATCTATGAATCTCGCCCTGAGGTAGGTACGAAGAAAATTTTGTTATTTAGATTATTTTGATTAGAACAATCTTATATGATAAAAAATGCCTTGCGGCAAACAGTTACTTAAGTATGATTTTGAGTAAATTATATGTATCTATAATATATATATATATATATATATATATATATATATATATATATATATATATATATATATATATATATATCTATACATATTATAAAATTCTACCTAAGCCGAATCTGTACATTAAATATTTTTTGGAAAATCTTATTGAAATAGACATTATTATCGATGTAGAGGCCGAATCTATAGTTTTTAGAATTTTTGTCTGTCTGTCTGTCTGTCTGTCTGTCTGTCTGTCTGTCTGTCTGTCTGTTACCGCATCACAGAAAAACCACTGGAGGGATTTTGATGAAATTTGGTATGATGATAGCTGGTTATCCGGGTCAACATATAGGATACTTTTTACCGCGGGAAAATATCTCATTTCTGAGAAAAAATACAAAAACTGGTTGGAACAAAATCACAATGGTACTATCTGTAAAAGTTTAGCGAGGTAACTTACTAAATATGGTAAAAACTATTAAAAATAGCTTATCTTGAAAATCAAGTTATCGATAGCGCTGTTTTATCCATTAAAATAGTTATTTTAATTATTATACATTTATGTGTTATTTAACTATTCGACAATAGATGTCGCCATGTGTTTTTAAAATATGTAGTTTTAATTCCAAAAAAATGAATGTACAATTATGACCTTTCTACGACTTTATTATAATTAGGTACTACTAAATTACGCGCGGCCCCGCCCATGTTCAAATCATCAATAAAGCAAACTTTTTAGCTTTACAAATTAGTAACTACACATAAAATAAAATTGTAACTAAGCCGAATCCGTAAATTCAATATTTTTCAGAAAATCTTACTGAAATATTCATTATTAGCGAGATAGAGGCCGAATCTATAGTTTTTAGAATTTTTGTCTGTCTATCTGTTTGTGATCGCATCACAGAAAAACCCCTGCAGGGATTTTGATGAAATTTGTTATAATGATAGCTGGTTATCTGGGTCAACATATAGGATACTTTTTACCGCAGAAAAATATCTCATTTTTGGGAAAAAATACAAAAACTGGTTAAAATAAAAGCACGATGATACTATTAACATTTTAGCAAGGTAACTCATATATGTTAAAACAATCAAAAAAGCTTATCTTAAATGAAATATCAATAGCGCTATTATATGCATTAAAATAATTATTTTAATGATATTTTATTTATGTGTTATTTAGATATTTGACAATAGATGTCGCCATGTGTTTTTAAAATACGTAGTTTTAATCCAAAAAAAAAAAATAATGTACAGATATAACCTTTCTATGACTTTATTAGAATTAGTAATATTTTGTTGGCAGAAACAGTTTTCAAATTAAAATATTCATATAATTTTATTATTTAGTAAATAATGTTAATATTTTTTTAACTTTTAATGTAAAAATTGGGCAAATGCAAATCCAACTCGCGCATTATAGGTTTCGTATAGCAAAATGCTGTTGTTTTCCTTACTTACGTGTATTGTAAGGTTAACACTAAAATAAATACGAATAATATTTACGTTTCCACAATATCGACTCATTTTATCAACCGTAAAAATAAGTTTGATTTATATTATTTTATAACATTTTATGGGAAACAAGTTTATAGCTGTTAAACTGACAAAGCTGGTAACTAAAAATATTCCATATCTCAAAAACTATGAAAAAGTATTTTAGGAACTGTTATACCTCAACTTTTTCAGTTTTTTTTTTGACATCATTTCTTGGAAGGTGAAGGCTTAAAGGATGCAATAAAATGCTTACGATTTTAATCATATTAGCTGAGCCATATGAAATAATAAAAAGTATTTGCTTAGAATTATTTACTTATTACATTTTCTTTTGAAAATCATTTTGGACAATATTAGTAACTAGCGCTAACCCATCCCTGATGCGCGACAATTAATTAACATTAAGAAAAGTTGTCATTATGTAATTTAAATAATCAGCTACATATTGAATTAATCAATAGCTTTCTATTTGTAAAAAACGATTAAAATTAATTCCGTAGTGTGAGAGTTTATCGCCCAAAACTAAATAAACAAACAAAATAGAAGTATAGACATATGTACATAAATGTTATTGCTCAAACAAAAAGTGCAATATTACTAAATCAAATATGAGATTAACGGAGGCTTTTACCCTTTGTGGCATTGTCAATCACTGCCATTATTTACCAATCATACGGTGCGAAATGAAAGTATGCAAGAGTATACTAATGTGAAAAACCTAAGAATTTGCTTTTTGATCATCTGAACGCGGGCGGAGCCGCGGGAAATGCTAGTATATATATATATATATAAGTATTTCCGTCTTTTTTAATTTGACTTGTACCCCCACATTTCATACTAAGGACTGTTATTAGTTTCTGGAATTTATATATAAATAGAGAAAACAGTTCGGTTTTCTTTTTTATTAGAAGCTATTGATTTTGATTAAATTTTAAGAATAAATTTTCGAAACAGGTAGTTTTTTTTTATATTAGATACTAGTGACTTACCTTCGCTTCGCTTCGGGTTCGACCCTAGACAAAAACAAATGTATCCCACGGGAACCGTACATTTTTCCGGGATGATATATAATAGACTTTAGCCTTCCTCAGTTAACGGGCTATCTAATGCAAAAAGAGTTTTTCAAATCGAATTAGTATTTTCCTGAGATTAGCGCTTTCAACCAAACAAACAAACTCTTCAGCTTTATAATATTAGTATAGATATTATATTCATATATATTTTACTCAAATTTTCAATAATGACCATTTTAAACCACTCAGCGAACACTACTTTAAATAAATACATTAAGACGATTCGATTGAAAATCTAAGAGCAAACAAGTGTTCGCTACTTTAGACGTAAAAAATAAATAAATGTATCAACACAATACATTTAGACAGGTCGAAACGCTTACAATTTCAGACTATAGATACTAGTAAGTTTACAAAAGACTTCTCTCAACAAGGTTGGCTAACTTTTGTTAAATCAATTTTGGTTGCTCCAATTTGATTGAAAGTCTATACAATAGGTTCAAATCGCTTGCAATGTAGCAGTTGTTAGTATGAAAGTGGTTTAAAATACATACGAGTATAAAATAAACAAATTAAAGTTATAGAAGCAAACGGAACGAGAGTTTTCAGTTATAAAAGACCTATTAAAATGAAAATTTTGATGATGATGATACTTTCATCATCTTTATAATCAATCTGCTTTCGTTCACTGCAGGATATAGGTGTCTACGGCACGCCACTTAACGCGAGCTTCGGCTCAGCCAACTAAAGTATTTTTTGAAATTAATGCAGAGTTCTCAAGTTATACAGACAGGAACTCTCTCTCTGTCTCTTTCTCTCTCACTAAGTTTCATATCTAATATTTGTAAATTGTTATTTTAATGTAAAACTTTAACATCGTTACATATTTTATATGTAATCAGACCTCAAATCTGAATATTATATGAATATCTTTTTTATGCCGTGAATATCTTACCTCCACAGTGTCTTCTCCATTCTACATAGCGCTGGATTTACACAAGGGGCATTCGGGGCTAGTGCCCAGGGCGGCAAATATTCAGCGGCGGCAAAATTCAGAGAGTGAAAAAAAAAAATCTTAATGATATCGATTTTTTTTTGTATTTTCCAAAAAATATTAATTAAAAAAAAATTACTAGTACATTTTTCGAAAAATTGAAAACATTTATAAATCATTTTTTTGCATTTTTCGAAAAATTATTAACTAAAAGAAACTTTATCGAAACTTTATCCATTTTGTGCAAAATTTCGATAATGGGGGGTGCCCAGGGGCGGCGTTAAGTTTGAATCCGGCACCGATTCTACACGATATTGACGAAGTAATTTGTGCCCAACTGCCATGTCAAAAAGCCACATAATATAGAATAGAATTGAATAGCATATGGTATGGAAAATACAACACAAGCTGTAGTCAGTCAATATTATAAGGTATTATTTTTATTCATGATAAATACATATAAATAAATAAATCAATATGTTGGGACATTAACACACAGCACCATCTAGTTCCATAGTAAGCTACAAAGCTTGTGTTATGGATACAGACAGTTGATACACATATATAACAGTACACATATAGCACTACACATATATAACTTTAAATACATACATATTATAAATATAAACACTTATGACTGGAGTACAAACATTCCTGCCAATCACACAAATGAATACCCCCAGCGGGACTCGAACCCGCGACCGCTGGCACAGCAAGTAGGATCACTACACACTGAGCCAAACGTGTCGTCATGTTATGTGTTTTCCTTTGAATAATTCACAATATTAATTATCTTTATTTCAATTTTTATTAAGATCGGTTAAGCATTAACAGCTTGAAGGAATAGCAAACAGTTATCATTAAAATCGTTAGCTATATAACCCATCCTATTAATAATATTAGTGTAATATGACAAAATTGACCTTCAATCCGTTGTTAGATAGAATCGGTTTTAAAAATATACATGTATAATAGAAAAAAAAAATTAAATTTGTGGATTTGAATTAATATTTTTAGAATCCAAATATGTAATGGTTAACGTGAGTTGACTTATTTCTTTCCTTTTTTAGTTGAGTTATGGCATTTTTTTTAGCACATTTTTTGCCGGTATAAAAATTGGTAATATTCTCATGTACGAGCTTTTTTTACATTTCATAATTTATGCAAGTTGAAGTATTAAGGCGGTATTTATAAATAAATAGAAAGTGTATGTCTGTAATTTTAATTAAATACTACAATTTATAATGTACTAGCATTGCCCGCGGCTCCGCCCGCGTTCAGATGATCAAAACCAAATTCTTAGGCTTTACACATTAGTATACTCTTACATATACCACTTTCATTGCGCACCGCAAGATTGGTACATAATGGCAGTGATTGACAATGCTACAAAGGTTCCTCCGTTAATCTCATATTTGATTTAGTAGTTTTTGTTTTAGCAATAACATTTATGTACATATGTCTATACTTTTGTTTTGTTTGTTTATTTAGTTTCGGGCGATAAACTCTCAAACTACGGAATTAATTTTAATCATTTTTTACTAATAGACAGCTATTGATTAATTTAAGATTTAGCTGATTATTTAAATTACATAATGAAATCTTTTCTTAATGTTAATCTGTCGCGCAACAGGTATGGGTTAGCGCTAGTTAGTAATATTATCTAAAACGAATTTCAAAAGAAAGTGTAATAAGTAAATAATTGTAAGCAAATACTTTTTATTATTTCATATGGCTCGGCTAATATGATTAAAGTCGTAAGCATTTTATTGTTTCCTTTAAGCCTTTACCTTCCAAGAAATAGTGTCAAAAAAAAACTGAAAAAGTTCCTAAAACACTTTTTCATAGTTTTTGAGACATGAAATATTTTTAGTTACCCGCTTTGTTAGTTTAACAGCCATAAACTTGTTTCCCATAAAATGTTATAAAATAATATGAATCGAGTTTTTTTACGGTGGATAAAATGAGTCGATATTGTGGAAACGTAAATATTATTAGTATTTATTTTAGTGTTAACCATACAAAACACGTAAGTAAGAAAAACAACATAGCATTTTGCTATACGAAACCTAAAATGCGCGAGTTGGATTTACATTTGCCCAATTTTTACAGTAAAAGATTAAAAAACATTAACATTATTTACTAAACAATAAAAATTTACAAATATTTTAATTTGTAAATTGTTTCTGCTAACAAAATATTATTAATATGTTACTAATTTATAAAGCCAAAAAAATTGTATTATTGAAAATTTGAACACAGGCGGGGCCGCGGGTAATTTAGTAGTAATTCTAATAAAATCATAGAAAGGTTATGTCTGTACATTATTTTTTTTTGGATTAAAACTACATATTTTAAAAACACATGGCGACATCTATTGTCAAATATCTAAATAACACATAAATAAATTTTCATTAAAATAAATATTTTAATGAATAAAATAGCGCTATTGATATTTCCTTTAAGATAAGCTTTTTTTAATAGTTTTAACATACATAATTAAGTTACCTTGCTTAAATGTTAATAGTAGGTATCATCGTGCTTTTATTTTAACCAATTTTTGTATTTTTTCCCAAAAATAAGATATTTTCCTGCGGTAAAAAGTATTCTATCTGTTGACCTGGATAACCAGCTATCATCATACCAAATTTCATCAAAATCCCTCCAGTGATTTTTCTGTGATGCGGTCACATACAGACAGACAGACAAAAATTCTAAAAACTATAGATTCGGCCTCTATATCGCTAATAATGTGTATTTCAGTAAGATTTTCCGAAAAATATTGAATTTACGGATTCGGCTTAGTTACAATTTTATTATACGTACAGTTACTAATTTATAAAGCCAAAAAGTTTGCTTTACTGATAATTTGAACACGGGCGGGGCCGCGGGTAATTTAGTAGTAATTCTAATAAAATCGTGGAAAGGTCATATCTGTACATTCATTTTTTTGGAATTAAAACTACGTACTTTAAAGACTCATGGCGACATCTATTGTCGAGTATCTAAATAACACATAAATGTATATTAATTAAAATAACTATTTTAATGGATAAAATAGCGCTATTGATAATTTGATTTTCAAGATAAGCTATTTTTAATAGTTTTTACTATATTTAGTAAGTTTCTTGCCAAACTGCTTACAGATAGTATCATCGTGATTTTGTTCCAACCGGTTTTTATACTTATTCTCAGAAATAAGATATTTTCCCGCGGTAAAAAGTATCCTATATGTTGACCCGGATAACCAGCTATCATCATACCAAATTTCATCCAAATCCCTCCAGTAGTTTTTCTGTGATGCGGTAACAGACAGACAGACAGACAGACAGACAGACAGACAGACAGACAGACAGACAGACAGACAGACAGACAGACAGACAGACAAAAATTCTAAAAACTATAGATTCGGCCTCTGCATCGATAATAATGTCTATTTCAATAAGATTTTCCAAAAAATATTTAATGTACAGATTCGGCTTAGTTAGAATTTTATAATATGTATAGATGTATGTATGTATGTATTCAGCCCTTTTTTTTAAGGTCCCACTGCTGGGCACGGGCCTCCCTTCAATACGAGGGGGATCAGGCCATAATCCACCACGCTGGCCAAGTGCGGGTTGGCAGACTTCACATGTCTTTCAAAAACTTTTCTCAGACATGCAGGTTTCCTCACGATGTTTTCCTTCACCTAAAGCAAGTGGTTATCAAGTTAGAAATGATTCGCACATGAAAATATCAGAGGTGCGAGACGCGGAATTTGAACTCGCTTCACTCGCTTCACTCCCACTGCCTCTTTGTAGTAGGCCCTCCTATTAAAATGTATTGTATTAGCTGAATATATTGCTATTTATGTTTTGTTTATTTGAATCAATGGAACTACGAGTACGGTTTAAAAATTTTCTTGCATTTTCTAATCTTATATAAATATATTTACTGAGAAAGGATAACCTAAAATTTGATGTAGGTAGCCTATACATGGGCGACTTTTTAACGAGCTTTCAATGCACTTTCAACTCACAGTGATTACGCTGTCGACGTGTATGGTTTGCTCCTGGTATTTCTCTGATAGAATGGTGGACCGTGGGAGCAACTGTCGGGGCGTCATGGTTGCGTGCTTAAGTGATCCTGAGACACCCCATTAACACGGGGATGGTTCCGTTGGTTTTCATGGATAGTACTGGTTTTCTTAGCCTGTGAGTCCCATATAACCACTTGTATGTATTCAGGTGGTACTCGTATTTGTAAAATCATTTCCTAACCTTAGAAAAAAATGACATTACTATCTTGATAGTATTCTTAAGTACGGTTCAGACGTGATATTTTATTGTAAAGACGTGCTACACTCATAACTATGCAACAATACTTTTGCTGGCAAAAATATTACTTGTGCTAGAGTGTAAAAGGCTAATAGTGACTATAGACAAAATGGAAAAAGTGTTATGTGTATAGAAAAAAATAGAAGATGGACAGACAATAATTTTTTTTATAAGGCTTGTACTAGATTTACGTGAGATATATTTATCATCGCACCATGCAAGCGAGCCGTGGACGTAGATGATATGGTGACTTTAATTATTAAAATTAATAGTTTCCTCAAAAACACCATATTTTATAAACATTTTTAATGGAAAAGCCATATTTTTTGTTTATTCTTATTTATAACTCTGAATAAAAAATCTTAATTAGATAACTTAAAAAAAAAAAAAAACTAGCAATGTTGAAGACGTTTAGATTTTTTTTTTGTTGTTTAAACATGCTAATCTCTAAAGCTAACAGCCAGATTATATGTATATATATATATATAACATCTGTGTGTGTGTTAGGTACTTTATCTATATACTAAATTTCATACAAATCCTTCCAGACATTTCGGTGTCACGGAGTAATAAAAACACATACAAACCTTCGAATTTACAATAATAATGTGAACGGAGTCGAGTGCGAAAGCTAGCAGTTTATATAACGACAACGTCTGTCGTAGCTTAGTGTGACATCTGTGACGGGCATCGTCTATAAGTTATGGAGGTTCAACTGTCGTTTGAATAATTATATTGAATATCCATACCCATACTAATATTATAAATGTGAAAGTTTGTGAGAATGGATGGATGGATGTTTGTTACTCTTTCACGCCAGAACGGCTGAACGGATCTGGAGGAAATTTGGCATAAAGATAGATTACAGTCTGAAATAGCTTACATTTATTTATGGAATACTTTACTACGTTACTTTTTATCCCGGAAAAATTTACAGTTCCCGTGGGAATAAACATTCAATATGTAGTCCATTAAAAACTAATTTCCTCGATTCGATTCATGGTTATTTGATAGATATTAATTGAATGGACAACAAAACTAAATTTTGAATGATATTTGCTTATTTTGCATTAGCTATTCGCAACAGCTTGGTCTGTCTAGGTATTATATATACTTAGTAGTTAGTACATACCAGAGTACATAAACCTTGCTTTGCATAGAAGCTTGAAAGACGGAGAGATCTTACTGTATTGGATCATTGAGAATAAACTAAAAACAACAAATAAGCAAGCATACAAATAAACTTATTTTTAATTAAAACGTTAAAAATAATTACCTCTTCAACGATATTGTTTACAGCAGTCACACTTCACTAAGGTTAACTAATGGTCCAGTCAAATAAAGTCTGAAATCAAAATTGGCACTCAACTTTGCATTTTTGATATAATGTAGTTTAAGGGTCTCTGCCCACTACACCGTCTCATACCATGACCGTGCTATGAACGTATCAGGCACGGAAACGAGCACGGCACGGACTACTTTGCCCACTAGACCGTATCAACAGCGTATCATGCCCGTACATAACGGTTATAGTGACCGTAGCATTTGCGTATCATCCGCGTATCAACCGCGTATCAACCGCGTACCATCCGCGTATCAACCGCGTATCACCCGCGTGTCATATCCGTATGGTTCCCGTTTTAGTATTACCTGTTGTTTCTAGATAAATATCACTAATATTGAAGTATTAGTTACAATATTATAATATTACTAGACGAATATATTAATATTACCTAATCCTGAGAAATATCGGTACTAACCCATCTTTAACAACGATTATCGCCCATCTATACAAGACAAGCGGCAATACGTAACGGGCTTAGAACGATCATCATACGCGGTTATACCGGTCATCATACGCGTTTATAACCCGTATGCTCACAGGATCAACAACGTCGCGTGTCAGGCACGGAGCGTACCGGCACCGGCAAAATATTCTCGCCGACAATTGTTGACGCTCCGTGCACGGCACGCGACGGTGCCGGTCGGTGACGGAACGGTCTAGTGGGCAGAGTCTCATACATTTCAATACAAAGAATATTTTTTTGCCGGACACGCTCCTAGCACGGTCATGGTATGAGACGGGGTAGTGGGCAGATTCCTTTAATGATACAAAAACAATGTATAAAAGTTTTCGTGTCTGCAGCCCCCGGCAAGAGTTGAAAAGAAATTGTCAAGAATGTTTTTTCGCAATTACTCGAAAACTGTAAAAATTAGACAAAAAAGTTTTAATAAAAATGTGTTTATCATAAAATTTTACATAAAAAAGGTTTCATGACTTTTTTTCCTCCGGTTAAAATTAACCGAATTAGGGAGGTTAAAACCGGTTAAAACTACATTATATTAAAAATGCAAAGTTGAGTGCCAAAATTTTGATTTCAGGCATTATTTTACTGGACTATAACTATTTAATAGATCAAACTGTTACTAAGAATTTCTTGACAAAAAAATCCCATCGACTATACATGACAGGGGATTTGAACCTAGGACTTATGGATTTATAGCTTTACTTGCTAGCTACTAGACCAACGAGTCAGTAAATACAATAGAGCTGTATACATTTCGGTGCGATATTCCAATATGAGTTCTAATTATCATTAACCTGCATAACGTAAGGCCCAGAGGACCGCAGCACTACGGTTTAATTTAACTCATTAATAAGTTACATTATATTATACATAATACATATATTTATTTAATAACTTCTGCTACTGCTTTAATAGCTATTTGGTTTGCGTTAGACAGTTGCGACCCATGTTTCATATTAGTATAAGCAACTATGGAGAAACTAAGCTGTTACTTTAATGATCGAATTGATTGGAATTAAAGGTAGGTATATGTTTTGGTTAAAATATTTGTTGACAAGTATATAATTAATTTAGTAGTATATACACTAAAATACTGTAAAAAAAACAAATCGAAAATGTAGGTATGTTTGTTTCTCCTTTATGCTGAAACGGCTGAACCAATTTGGCTGAAATTTAGTTCACTGGTAGATTATGATCTCGAGTAACATATAAGCTAGTACTAGTGATAAATTTCGCTACAAGGTAGCATATTTAGATTTGATATATTGTTAGAAAAGCTTGTTCATATATCTGTAATTTTCAAGATTTCTATCTTAATTAAAAATATCGTTATCTTTAATTATCATAGACATCATTCAAACCGCATGCATGCATGATACATGCTTGAGCATTCCATTCTACACGTTCTGTACAAGTCACATAGACATAGGGGTCAAGTTTTATGGACTTAATAAGAATGTAATGAGCGCTACCGTTTTAGTGCTCACCAGTTGGCGTCACTATCGAGTAATTTCCTATCGCTGTTGTAAAAAAAAATATTTGTTAGTGCGGCAGGGCCATCTATTTAATATAAAAATAATAATATTACCCGTTTCAGGATTTTGTTTTAAATAATCTATACATGTAATAAAATTGTAACTTAATCGAATCTGTACATACATTAAATATTTTTTGGAAAATCTTATTGAAATAGACATTATTATCGATACAAAGACCGAATCTATAGTTTTTAGAATTTTTGTCTGTCTGTCTGTTACCGCATCACAAGAAAACCACTGGAGAGATTTTGATGAAAATATCTCATTTCTGAGAAATCTATACTAAACGTTAAAAGGTAACTAGGGACGAACCCGAGCGGAGCGAGGGTGAGTTGCTAGTTACTATATAATAACTTAATAGATAAAATGTTGACTTTTTCTTAACTCTTCTTTTAAAGCAACAATATTTATTGAGCCATATATACACATACAATATGGCACAATGTCTACAATGTTCATGAATAATTAATTAGTGAAAATCCGCAATTAAAAGCTCGCAAACAATAAATATTCTATGTCATTTGACATTTGTTGACACCTCACTCTACACTAGCGCCCTCTCGCGGCGAATTTAAGCGCGGTATTTTTCATTGCATATAGGGTGACAGATAAAACGTAGTATTTAACACATTGCCTAGATTTTTGTAACTCGATATATGCACAGTGAAAATTCATTCACAATAATTTTCACATAATAGACACATATACATAAGAGTTTTTGTTTCTACTAAATAATGATTTATATTCATACAACGTTCCTGACGTTTGCATGATGTGAAATGTTATTTGAAATACCTCAAAATGGGAAGCGGAAATTACCAGAGAAATGAATGTTTACTTTGAATTTTAATATATAGTATGTTATTTTCAAACGTTTTTGTATTTTTGTATTTTTGTGATATAACACTTTTGATAAAAATATAAAAAAAATACTTATATTTCATTTAAATTGGATTGAGTTGGATTATTTATGATTAACGCTGGAAATGTGGCAACATAGTACACCATAGCCTGATCTCTCACGAATTCCTGGAGACCTGGTATGTCGTGGGAGAGTAAAGGAGGCTCAATTATTATTATGTTATTTTTTCATTTGCTATGGTAAATGAGCATCTTAGAATATTATATAAAAAATAAAGTTATTATTATTATTACTAAATAAAAAAATATCTTTTTAACTTGCTGAAGTAGCTTCGAGGTCATACAAAAATCGTTTACAAAAATGCTTTAACGTTTTTCCCAATTTTCCGAGCAACTTTTACAATTTTTTCTCTATAAAGGTTATTACAAAAAATATTAAAAAAGTAGCCGGTTAAGTTCATCTGATATTAAGTGATGAACTTACCAGTAAACAACATTTTATTCTTATTTATATAAATACTAGCAGAACCCACGGCTTCGCTTGCACTAAAACTACAAAAAAATCTAAAACAAAACAAAAAATGTTAAAATACGTATTTATTTAATAGCACTGAAGAGAATTAATACCAAGTTTCAAATAATTCTGATCATAAATAATCTTTTGGATTGTATTATAACGTGTTTTCCTGTGGGAATTAGATAATCTCCCGCGGTAAAAGTAGCCTGGGTCACTCTCGAGCCCTCCAACACCATACAAAAAATCACGCTAATCCGTCACTCTGTTTCAGCATGAAAGAAGGACAAACAAACAAACAAATAAACAAAAAAACACTTTCACATTTATAATATTAGTATTGATATACTAAATAATCAATTACCTTCAATAGTAAAATTTAATTTAGATATTAAAATTCAGTACTTAATTTACAAGAGCAGAAATCAATCAGTTACAAACCTATCTCAAGATTCGATCACAAACCGCATGCATTCTCAGGCGGAAATGACAACCGCTTCCGCCGGATGCGGCTCTGTCCAACGCTTTAGTGCTACATCGTATTGACTTAGTTTGTTCCGGTTGCAGATATTCTACTTTCGATGCTTAATAATGTTTTATTTATTAAATTTGTATATTGAAACCAAACTTTACTATTTACAATAAGTAATGTCTTAAAGAAGAAATATTTTATAAAATATATTTTAATAAAATTATCTCAATATCAATATTTGGCATATAAGCGAAAAGAATTTTGTATGGTAATTATTGTTTTTAGTTCTATTCTCGTGGTAGGTTCTTCTATAAAAATTAGTTTTTTTTTTTTTTTTTTTTTTTTTTTTTAATTATAATACAAATATTATAAGATATATGCACTTATTGAGTTGTCATAGCGCGAATAAACACAAACGCTCACATTTTTAGAAACTTGCTTTTACAATATATTATGTAGCAAAATATTATATTTTAAACTTATTTGAAATCTAAAATTAAAATTTATTAAGTTTTATTTTGATTAAACCAAATATATAAGAAAATACTATTACATATCTATTCATATAATAAAATCGTAACTAAGCCGAATCTGTACATTAAATATTTTTTGGGAAATCTTATTAAAATGGACATTATTATCGATACAGAGGCCGAATCTATAGTTTTAAGAATTTTTGTCTGTCTGTCTGTCTGTCTGTTTGTCTGTCTGTCTGTTATCGCATCACGGAAAAAACTACTGGAGGGATTTTGATGAAATTTGGTATTATGATAGTTGTTTATCCGAGTCAATATACAGGATACTTATTACTGTGTGTAATCTCTGAGAAATCTACACTAAACGTTAAAACGTATGTAGGGACGAACCCGAGCGGAGCGAGGTTGAGTCGCTAGTATACTATAAGAAAAAACTTAGTACCTGTACACATCACAATTGTTATCGATTTCGAGAAACAAAATAGACGAAAAGTTTGTCATACAAATTTTCAATACGATATAGCGTAACATAGTGTACTATGATTTGCCTGTTCCATAATTTTAATATTTAATATATGAGTACAACTAGACCCTTCATAAAGTTAATCGTCTTATAACAAAAATTAAATGCTGTTCGTTGGTAAGCTTATCACTTCCGAATGGCTGAACCGATTTGACTAATTTTGTTTGTAAAAGTAATATTCGTAATAAATAGTTCGTTTATTTATAGGATTTTTGTATGAAAATCACAAAATTATATAAATTTTCTAATTTTATTATCTTCTCTTTCTATGACGTTTTTGCTTTAAAAAACTTTAAAGTATTTAACTTTAAATACATAGGTAAGCTATTTATAAATCAATAAAAAAGAAATAAACTACCTTCTACATAACTTCTATCTTACTCGTAGTCTGTTCTATATTCCTAACTAGTTGTGGCTGCATTTGACGTGTCCTCTTGAAACACTGCCTTGTTATGATTCAGTTCAGTGGTTTTGCTTTTTATTATAACAGAAATATTTTTTAATTCAATTTTAATAATCATATTTTTTTACCCTCAAACTATATAATATTATTTTTATAAATCATTTAATTAAAACCACATATTTTCAAACAATTTCAAGATACTAAATACTATTGTACCTACTATCTACTACACTTTTGATTCTTTTTTTGATATTATATTCAAATACATCCTGTATCTAACTCGTTATCATATATAAAATCATTTTCTTTCTCATTAGAAAACAGTGGATTCCTTAAAGAGACAAAATTCATCTCCAAGACTTGTATTTGGAGTATAAAACAAAAAATATTTATAAACGGTGAGCAATAAAATTAAGTAGAACTTAACAAATTTTAATTTAGACAATCTTATAAGAAGATTTAGGGGACACAGAAAGCTTTCATCTAATTAAAAAGTCAAATTAAATAAGGGAAAACACAAATACCTCAGACTTAGAGACCGTTTCGGAAACTTGTGTAAAATTATTTCAAGATTTTCATTTATTTTTCTGGTAGAAAGAAAATGGAAGTGACGAATGATGCTGAAAATAACAGACTTTTTGAAAAAATCAACTAATATTAGAAGAGAATTCGTAACAGACCTCAACACAGTTATACACTCATCTATTATTTTTTGGTTATTAAAATTAGTGGTTTAATCTCGCTTGGAAAATCTTATTGAAACAGTCATTATTATTGATACAGAGGTCGAATCTATAGTTTTTAGAATTTTTGTCTGTCTGTCTGTTTGTCTGGGATCGCATCACAAGAAAACCACTGGACAGGTTTTGATGAAATTTGGTATGATGATAGCTGGTTATCCAGGTCAATATATAGGACACTTTTTACTGCGAGAAAATATCTCATCTCTGAGAAATTTATACTAAACATTAAAATGTAACTAGAGACGAACCCGGACAGAGGGAGGGTGAGTCGCTAGTCGTATATAAATCAATTACACAGAAGCTGTTTACTTTAAAAGTTATAAACACAACTTACATTTCAATTTGAGATCTGTTAGCTATTTGGGGCTAGAATGTAGTCGTAACGTTACTTTAATGATAATTTAAGAGAATAGAAAAGTTTTCCCGTCTGCGTGTGTTGTAACAGTTGTATAAACCATGTTGCGAGCTACAAAATTTATTAAAATACACACGGATAGCTACATTGGCTAAACAAAAGTTGCCATTTATTTATATTGCTATAATATATCATACTAGCGATTCACCCTCGCTCAATTGGGGTTCGATAACCAGCTATCATCTAACCAAACATCAGAATCTGTTCAGTGGTTTTCTTATTATGCGTTCCCAGACAGACAGACAGACAAAAATTCTAAAAACTATAGATTCGCTCTCTGTACCGATAATAATAACTATTTTAATAAGATTTTCCAAAAAATATTTAATGTACAGATTCGACTTAGAATTTTATTATATGTATAGATAGTCATAGACAAGCACCATTATAGAATATAATGGTATGAAAGGAAACGGAATAGAATAACATAGAATAAGACTTCATTTGAGACACACACTGCTACATGGTACAGACTCATAAAACAACAAAAAAAAAGATCACTAAGCCTATGTTTCTATATATAATAGCAGCGGGATAGCATATAGAGTACTATTAAATACACTGTACATTTTTATTACTATAATTTATTTAATTAAATGGCTTTTATAGTGGGAGCACTTTATTTGATTCATATTCTGTTAAAGAAGTTAAATGTATTTGATTTCACTGAACGGCCCAATACGATATTGTATAACCCTGTGCTAGTTGGAAAATCACTTTCCCTCTGAAAGCTGATGAGGACAACGTAAAGTAACATTGTTAATTGCTTAAATTTATAACGTATACAGTATATTTGCTGATGCCTACAATATCAATCCATCCATTTCATAGTAACATATCATTTTTTTAATTTTGAGAAATGCATTTACGCATATCACTTATATATAAACAGGTGGTTATGTGGAAATTACCAGCTAAACACCGAGGTGGGTCGCCTCACAGCGCGTTTCTTGGTTTCGCGCCCGGCTGGACTGCCGGACGCTAATGAGCCCCCCCACCACGGTAAGGTGAATGCACATTGGGAGGTATAATAGTGAACAATCACCTAAACATAAAATATATTTTTTACTTGGCTGTATATTTTGTATAAAGCCAAAGCCGTGTGTATTCCATAAAATATTACTATTTGCTTTCGTTTTATAATGTTTGGACGCCACTGAAAAGTTACCTACTATACGAACTATGACAACTAAATGTGGTAAAAATAGGGTGCTAGCGGTATTTTTCCATAAGCCACTGAAGTGCTAAAGTTTTATAGGATCCTCGTTCACGATTATCTTATTGAAGAAAGCTTATAAATGTACTTAAAAATAATACCACGTCTATACTTTTTGTTACTAAAAATCTTTGCTTTTATTTTTTAAAAATGTGTGAACTTCTCTATTTATGCTTTCTTGCATACATATAATATAATAATAATAATAATAATAAGCCCGCAGGGCAGCTTGTGGCGAGCTGTTGGTGAGTGGCGACACCACGGACCTGAGACCTTCCGGGGAAAACAACATCTGTCCCGCGCCTCTGGCTTGCCTTCATTGGCCGTCCAGAGTGGAGCGCAAGAGCCAAGTGCTCGAAAGGGTGGAAGTGCTCAATCTGCGTAATAACGGGGAAACCCGCTCACGAGCATTCTCGCGATGGTGAAACCGGTGCACACCTCTCAACACCCTTAGCTGACCACGCTGATGTTGCGCCCAAGGCACTATGCCGCTTTGTGGGGGCCCATCTAGTGGGAGGCGAGTCACCGTCCGCCAAATATTCAATGTCAGACTGTTGAGCAGGCGGACGTCCGGTAGTCTCATCCAATAGCCCATTTTTAGTCCATCCAAACTCCATTCCATAACCCTATATAGTTTTCCATACTTTCCATAGTCCCTACGCATTATCCGGAGGCCATCTATGGGCAATTCCCTATGGGTTACTCAGAGATGGATCCCGGCTGATGCGTCACATTAAACAAGCTTGAATCTCTTAAAGGGTCTCTACGTGTTGGACCTGTGTCCCCACGCAAGCCTTCCAAAGGACCGGGCTCCTTCGAGCCCGTGAATTATAAAAAAAAAAAAAAAAAAAAAAAAAATTATAATCTTTATTTCGGAACACTTTACCATACAGTTTGAGAGGAGATAAATCAACCTAAAATTATTATCCGGGCTAACATATAAAAGCATATACATATTTATATAAAAGTAAAAACACGTTTGTATGTCCGTCCTCCTTTCACGCAGCAATGCAATAGCAGAAAGACGTTATTTTTCGCACAGAAAAGTTCAAATATATTTTATTATTACAAAAAGATATTAAAAATGCAGTGTAATAATATAAATAAAGCTACAGAAGGTGGGTTAATCCCACTAATTACAAAAGTTTATGAATGTGCGTCTATGTGTTTTTGCTACGTCTTTATGCTGTCATGGCTTTACAGTTTTTAGTCAAAATCGGAATGAGGATAGCTTATATCTTGAAGTAACACATAGGGTACTTTATATCGACGTACTACATGGGCAAAACCGTAAGTGATAACTAGTATACTACGTAATGCTTTATATCTATACATATAATAAATTTATAACAAAGCCGAATCTGTACATTAAATATTTTTTGGAAAATCTTATTGAAGTAGACATGATTATCGATACAGAGGCTGAATCTATAGTTTTTAGAATTTTTGTCTGTCTGGGAACGAATAACGAGAAAACCACTGAACAGATTCTGATGAAATTTGGTATGATGGTTATCCGGGCTAACATATAGGATACTTTTTACTACGGGAAAATATCTCATCTCAGAGAAATCTATACTAAACCTTAAAACGTAAGTAGGAATGAAGCCGAGTGGAGCGAGGGTGAGTCGCAAGTGTATCTATATGTTTTTAACTTTCATCCACTTTTCACTTCATTTTCCATTTTATGCTATCCGCAAATGTTTGATTTAGCCGCGAATTGTTCGAATATAGAATGCACGTGTTAGCTTTCGAAAGAATCGTCTAGGATTATTTTTAAATATAAGAAATGTGCCATTTCTAATTCGAGATATTCAAGTAAGTAGTATTATTTTGAGGAAGTATACTATTCTTAATATCATACTTGAAATACCTTTGCGGATTCAGTTGTCGAGTAAAAAAAGAGTTCTTGCAAAATACCACTTTAGGAAATTGTGTAAGAGCTGCCAGAGTTCTATGTTGATACGTACATACATATGACTTAATAAACAAAATTACTTATGACAACATTAAGTTAAAATTACAATTTTTTCTGTACTTATAAAGGAAAACGTTTTTTTATGGTACTCCGTGATAAGCGAGCAGACAGACCAACTGATGGAAAGCGATACCTGTCGCCCATAACACCTACGGTTCATGCACTTAGGTTTTACGTAACAAAACTGCAGAACCGCCGGTACGTTATCACTGTGAGGACTAAGACGATATGAATCTTGCCTGTAATTGCGCTGGCTACCTTATCCTTTATACCGGAACATAACAATGCAATCATTGTTGCTTTGCGGCAGAAATAGATAAGGGGGTGGTACCCATCCAGTCGGACTCCTCAGGCTTGACAAATTCCTACCACTGGTATTATGTAATACTCTATTATGTTATATATTTAGTACGGAATAATGTAGCATTACATAAATCTCAGTGATTTTTAATGCTATATTTATTTTAAAAAAATATGTAAAAGTTTTAATGATAATAAAAAAAGAAATGTCTTCCAAACATAATTAACAAGTATTTATTAGAGTAGAAATCAAGTCAGAATAAAAATCACTATTTCAAATCAAATCAAATGCCTTATATAAAGCGGTGTATTCGCATATAAGCATATTTTTAATGAATAAGTTCATCTCAAGGAGTGTAACATATACGAGTAAGTGTGAAATATATAATATTATATATATATATATATATATATATATACATATATATATTTTTAATATATACTTCTCTACTTTTTAGTTTTCAAAAATGATTTTGTTTTTGCATATTATGTTTATTAGTTATATATAATATTAATGTATGTTAAAATATAATTTACGTAACACTGTATTTATGCATGCTGCATCGTTCACTTACAATAATGGAAAAATACGTGTAAAAGCATTTCTTTATTATTAAATATTTATCTACCTTTACTTTTCTGCACCAAAATTTCCAGTGTCCATTAAATTCCTTGTAAATTGTATCGTATTTACTGAAACACGGACGATACATTTCGATACGTTTAATGAACGGTATGCTGTGTGGTTGAAGGTAAATGAAGCGGAGTGCATTACCGAAATAATTGGGCAAAAGAAAAATTTCATTAACGTACAAACGGTTCATTAATTAACTATTGTTTACTCGAAAGGTAGTACCACAGATCATATAATGCTGATACATTATTTATAAATTGATGTCCAACGTTCTTTTATTCTACTACTAGCGACTTACCCTAGCTTCGCTCGCGTGCGACACTAAATACGTTTTAAACAGATAAAAATAGTTAAATAATAAAAAAATATAATTTAAATTACAATTACAAATGAGACTAAAATTGAGAGAAGCAGCAACAAAAATCTGAGAAAATTCAAGCGATTTCCATAGATTAAAAAATATTTTTTTAGGATGTTGTCGATTGTGTATCGAAGTTGAACTTCGTCATTTTGAAAATCTACTAAGTGTCTTATTTTTTACTAGCATTTCCCGCGGCTCCGCCCGCGTTCATATGACCAAAGCCAAATTCTTAGGTTTTACATATTAGTATACTTTTACATATATACTAATTTCATTGCGCACCGTATGATTGGTAAATAATGGCAGAGATTGACAATGCCACAAAGGTTCCTCAGTTAATCTCATATTTGATTTAGTAATATTGCATTTTTTGTTTTAGCAACAACGTTTATGTATATCTATACTTTTTTTTGTTTGTTTGTTTAGTTTTGGGCGATAAACTCTCAAACTACGGAATTAATTTTATTCATGTTTTACTAATAGACAGCTGTTGATTAATTTAATATTCTAAGCAAATACTTTTTATTATTTTATATGGCACGGTTAATATGATTAAAGTCGTAAGTATTTTACTGTATCCTTTAAACCTTTACCTTCCAAGAACTGGTGTCAAAAAAAACTAAAAAAGTTGAGGTACAACAGTTTCTAAAATACTTTTTCATAGTTTTTGAAATATGAAATATTTTTAGTTACCCGCTTTGTCAGTTTAACAGCCATAAACTTGTTTCCCATAAAATGTTATAAAATAATATGAATCGAACTTATTTTTACGGTTGATAAAATGAGTCGATATTGTGGAAATGTAAATATTATTCGTATTTATTTTAGTACTAGCATTTCCCGCGGCTCCGCCCGCGTTCAGATGATCAAAAACCAAATTCTTAGGTTTTACACATTAGTATACTCTTACATTATACATTGACTGCCTCGGTGGTGTAGTGGCTAGCATGTACGGCTGCACACGCAGAGGTCCTGGGTTCGAGTCTCGGGTCGGGCCAAGTTTGGTTATTGAGTCTTTCTGTATAGTAAGCCTCAGTAACAGCCCGGAGTTGGGAAGTTGGCGGTGTTTCACCCCCGTGCCTCGGAGAGCACGTAAAGCCGTCGGTCCTGCGCCTTAACTCTCACCGGTCGTGTCGAGTAGTCGTCCCACCGGAGTATGAGAGTGACAGGAATAGAGAGTGCACTTGTGTCTGCGCGTACATTTGTGCACTATAATATCTCCTGCGCAGTTGGCTAGTCTCAATGAGATTGGCCGCCGTGGCCGGAATCGGTCAGGAGAACATTATTATTATTACATTATACATTACTTTCATTGCGCACCGCATGATTGGTAAATAATGGCAGAGATTGACAATGTCACAAAGGTTCCTCCGTTAAATTGAACTTTTTGTTTTAGCAATAACATTTATGTATGTCTATACTTCTGTGTTGTTTGTTTTTTTAGTTTTTCACGATAAACTCTCAAACTACGGAATTAATTTTAATCATTTTTAGTAATAGACAGCTATAGATTAATTTAATATATAGCTGATTATTTAAACTACATAATGATAACTTTTCTTAATTAGCGCTAGTTAGTAATATTTTCCAAAACGATTTTCAAAAGAAAGTGTAATAAGTAAATAATTCTAAGCGAATACATTTTTTTATTTCATATGGCTCGGCTAATATGATTAAAGTCGTAAGTATTTTATTGTGTCCTTTAAGCCTTTACCTTCCAAGAAAAGGTGTCAAGAAAAAGTGAAAAAGTTGAGGTATAACAGTTCCTACAATACTTTTTCATAGTTTTTGAGATATGAAATATTTTTAGTTACCCGCTTTGGCAGTTTAACAGCCATAAACTTGTTTTCCATAAAATGTTATAAAATAATATAAATTGAACTTATTTTTACGGTGCAAAAAATGAGTAGGTATTGTGGAAACGTAAATATTATTCGTATTTATTTTAGTGTTAACCTAACCTAACAAAATACGTAAGTAAGAAAAACAACATAGCATTTTGCTATACGAAACCTAAAATGCGCGAGTTGGATTTACATTTGCCAAATTTTTACATTAAAAGATTAAAAAACATTAACATTATTTACTAAACAATAAAAATTTACAAATATTCTCATTTGAAAATTGTTTCAGCCAGCAAAATATTACTAATATGTTACTAATTTATAAAGCCAAAAAGTCTGTTTTATTAAAAATTTAAGCACGGGCAGGGCCACGGGTAATTTAGTAGTAATTATAGTAAAGTCATAGAAAGGTTATATCTGTACATTTTTTTTTTGATAAAACTACGTATTTTAAAAACACATGGCGACATCTATTGTCAAATAGCTAAATAACACATAAATAAATTTTCATTAAAATAACTATTTTAATGAATAAAATAGCGCTGTTAATATTTCTTTTAAGATAAGTTTTTTTAATAGTTTTAACATAATATATAAGTAAGTTACCTTGCTAAAATATTTAATAGCATCATCGTGCTTTTACTTTAACCAGTTTTTGTATTTTTTCTCAGAAATGAGATATTTTCCTGCGGTAAAAAGAATCCTATGTGTTGACCCGGATAACCTGCTATTACCATACCAAATTTCATAAAAATCCCTCTAGTGGTTTTTCTGTGATGCGGTCACATACAGACAGACAGAAAAAATTCTAAAAACTATAGATTCGGGCTCTATATCGCTAATTATGAATATTTCAATAAGATTTTCCGAAAAAATATTGAATTTAGGGGTTCGGCTTAGTTACAATTTTATTGTATGTATAGTTACTAATTTATGAAGCGAAAAAGTTTGCTTTACTGATAATTTAAACACGGGCGGAGCCGCGGGTGATTTAGTAGTAATTATAATAAAATCGAAAAAAGTTCATATCTGTACATTAATATTTTTGGGATTAAAACTATGTATTTTAAAAACACATGGCGACATCTATTGTCGAATATCTAAATAACACATAAATAAATATTAATTAAAATAACTATTTTAATGGATAAAATAGCGCTTTTGATAATTTGATTTTCAAGATAAGCTATTTTTATAGTTTTTACCATATTTTGTAAGTTACTTTGCTAAACTGTTTACAAATAGTATCGTCGTGGTTTTGTTCCTACCAGTTTTTGTATTTTTTTCAGAAATGAGATATTTTCTCGCGGTAAAAAGTATCCTATATGTTGACCCGGATAACCAGCTATCATCATACCAAATTTCATCAAAATCCCTCCAGTGGTTTTTCTGTGATGCGGTAACAGACAGACAGACAGACAGACAGACAGACAGACAGACAGACAAAAATTCTAAAAACTATAGATTCGGCCTCTGCATCGATAATAATGTCTATTTCAATAAGATTTTCCAAAAAATATTTAATGTACAGATTCGGCTTAGTTACAATTTTATAATATGTATAGATTAACCTAACAAAATATGTAAGTAAGAAAAACAACACAGTATTTTGCTATAGGAAACCTATAATACGCAAGTTAGATTTGCATTTGCCCAATTTTTACATTAAAAGATTAAAAAAATTAACATTATTTACTAAACAATAAAAACTTACAAATACTTTCATTCGAAAATTGTTTCGGCCAACAAAATATTACTAATTTATAAAGCCAAATGTTTGTTTTATTGAAAATTTGAACACAGGCGGGGCCGCGGATAATTTAGTAATAAGTCTAATAAAGTCATAGAAAGGTAATTTTTTTTTGGATTAAAACTACGTATTTTAAAAACACATGGCGACATCTATTGTCAAATATCTAAATAACACATAAATAGATTTTCATTAAAATAACTATTCTAATGAATAAAATACGCTATTGATATTTCTTTTACGATAAGCTTTTTTTAATAGTTTTAACATACATAAGTAAGTTGCCTTGCTAAAATAGTACTATCATCGTGTTTTTATTTTAACCAGTTTTTGTATTTTTTCTCAGAAATGTTTTCCTGCGGTAAAAAGTATCCTGTATGTTGAGCCGGATAACCTGCTATCACCGTACCAAATTTCATTATCTATCGCTCTATAATGAATATTTCAATAAGATTTTAAGTACGGAATCGGCTTAGTGACAATTTTTTTACATGTATAGTTACTAATTTATAAAGCCAAAAAGTTTGCTTTACTGAAAATTTGAACACGGGCGGGGGCTCCGGATAATGTAGTAGTAATTCTAATAAAATTGTAGAAAGGTCATATCTGTACATTCATTTTTTGGGAATTAAAACTACGTATTTTAAAAACTCATGGCGACATCTATTGGCGAGTATCTAAATAACACATAAGTATATATTAATTGAAATAACTATTTTAATGGATAAAATAGCACTATTGATAATTTGATTTGCAAGATAAGCTATTTTTAATAGTTTTTACCATATTTAGTAAGTTACCTTGCTAAACTATTTACAGATAGTATCATCGTGGTTTTGTTCCAACCAGTTTTTATATTTTTTCTCAGAAATGAGATATTTTCCCGCGGTAAAAAGTATCCTATATGTTGACCCGGATAACCAGCTATCATCATACCAAATTTCATCAAAATCCCTCCAGTGGTTTTTCTGTGATGCGGTAACAGACAGACAGACAGACAGACAGACAGACAGACAGACAGACAGACAGACAAAAATTCTAAAAACTATAGATTCGGCCTCTGCATCGATAATAACGTCTATTTCAATAAGATTTTCCAAAAAATATTGAATGTACAGATTCGGCTTTGTTAGAATTTTATAATATGTATAGATTGATTCTAAAAATAAAGCAAAATAACCATATTAATAAATAAAATCTGTTTTTTTTTTTGTAAAACATTTTAATTCATCAGATTAGTTTTATGTCATCATAAAACAAAATCAGGCAAAACTATTTTGTTTTACACAAAACAATTTCAAAAAAATGTGTCGCTGATCGTACAATTTGAGATTATTTGAATGCTTTATTTTTTTGTTAAATTAAAAAAAATATATTTATTCATAAATATATGTGTTACGAAAAATAAAACATCTTGGTAGGTGCTCTACCCTGCGTTCTATTACGTATGCTAAAAGCCTTGAAAGGGAATTACCTCAGGTATCTTGGCATAAGAAAAATAAGGCACTATTTAGAAATTATTTCCGTTTTCCATTAGTAAAGCAAGCCTCCGTTGTTTCGTCAATGGCCAGTAATAGCCAGTAAATGGAAAGCTCAAACGACGTGAGTGCAACGCATGTAAGCTTTATATCGGACGCTTTATATAGACGTAGGAACTTTTCTTACGGAGTATATTCAAAAGAAACGTACTATTCTTGCAGTCTTTTAGCTTTTTCTAAACCTTTCGACCTAAATTTTTGTAATATGGTACCACTTTTACTCTTTATGCTACTTCTGTCGGTGAGAATAATAATTTAAAGATGTTAAAAAAAGTTATAGATAACATTTTATGATGATGATGATTTCGGCCACGGCGGCCGGTTGTTTAGCAGGAGATATAGTACACAAGTATGCGCGCAGACACAAGAACACTCTCTATTCCCGTCACTCTCATACTCTAGTGGGACGACTACTCGACACAACCAGAGAGAGTTAAGGCACAGGACTGACGGCTTTATGTGCTATCCGAGGCACCGCCAACTTCCCAACTCTGGGCTGTGAGGCTTACTAAACGGAAAGACTCAATAACTAAACTTGGCCCGACCCGGGACTAAAACCCAGGATCTCCGGATGCATGCTAGCCATTACATCACTGAGGCATATTTTATATATCTACATAATGAATGGTATGATTGTTTATATTATTTGGGCATAATAAAGATTTCTTACGTTTTATATAACAACTAGCATTTCCCGCGGCTCCGCCCGCGTTCAGATGATCAAAAACCAAATTCTTAGGTTTTACACATTAGTATACTCTTAAATTATACATTACTTTCATTGCGCACCGCATGATTGGTAAATAATGGCAGAGATTGACAATGCCACAAAGGTTCCTCCGTTAAATTGAACTTTTTGTTTTAGCAATAACATTTATGTATGTCTATACTTCTGTGTTGTTTGTTTTTTTAGTTTTTCACGATAAACTCTCAAACTACGGAATTAATTTTAATCATTTTTAGTAATAGACAGCTATAGATTAATTTAATATATAGCTGATTATTTAAACTACATAATGATAACTTTTCTTAATTAGCGCTAGTTAGTAATATTTTCCAAAACGATTTTCAAAAGAAAGTGTAATAAGTAAATAATTCTAAGCGAATACATTTTTTTATTTCATATGGCTCGGCTAATATGATTAAAGTCGTAAGTATTTTATTGTGTCCTTTAAGCCTTTACCTTCCAAGAAAAGGTGTCAAGAAAAAGTGAAAAAGTTGAGGTATAACAGTTCCTACAATACTTTTTCATCGTTTTTGAGATATGAAATATTTTTAGTTACCCGCTTTGGCAGTTTAACAGCCATAAACTTGTTTTCCATAAAATGTTATAAAATAATATAAATTGAACTTATTTTTACGGTGCAAAAAATGAGTAGGTATTGTGGAAACGTAAATATTATTCGTATTTATTTTAGTGTTAACCTAACCTAACAAAATACGTAAGTAAGAAAAACAACATAGCATTTTGCTATACGAAACCTAAAATGCGCGAGTTGGATTTACATTTGCCAAATTTTTACATTAAAAGATTAAAAAACATTAACATTATTTACTAAACAATAAAAATTTACAAATATTCTCATTTGAAAATTGTTTCAGCCAGCAAAATATTACTAATATGTTACTAATTTATAAAGCCAAAAAGTCTGTTTTATTAAAAATTTAAGCACGGGCAGGGCCACGGGTAATTTAGTAGTAATTATAGTAAAGTCATAGAAAGGTTATATCTGTACATTTTTTTTTTTGATAAAACTACGTATTTTAAAAACACATGGCGACATCTATTGTCAAATAGCTAAATAACACATAAATAAATTTTCATTAAAATAACTATTTTAATGAATAAAATAGCGCTGTTAATATTTCTTTTAAGATAAGTTTTTTTTAATAGTTTTAACATAATATATAAGTAAGTTACCTTGCTAAAATATTTAATAGCATCATCGTGCTTTTACTTTAACCAGTTTTTGTATTTTTTCTCAGAAATGAGATATTTTCCTGCGGTAAAAAGAATCCTATGTGTTGACCCGGATAACCTGCTATTACCATACCAAATTTCATAAAAATCCCTCTAGTGGTTTTTCTGTGATGCGGTCACATACAGACAGACAGAAAAAATTCTAAAAACTATAGATTCGGGCTCTATATCGCTAATTATGAATATTTCAATAAGATTTTCCGAAAAAATATTGAATTTAGGGGTTCGGCTTAGTTACAATTTTATTGTATGTATAGTTACTAATTTATGAAGCGAAAAAGTTTGCTTTACTGATAATTTAAACACGGGCGGAGCCGCGGGTGATTTAGTAGTAATTATAATAAAATCGAAAAAAGTTCATATCTGTACATTAATATTTTTGGGATTAAAACTATGTATTTTAAAAACACATGGCGACATCTATTGTCGAATATCTAAATAACACATAAATAAATATTAATTAAAATAACTATTTTAATGGATAAAATAGCGCTTTTGATAATTTGATTTTCAAGATAAGCTATTTTTATAGTTTTTACCATATTTTGTAAGTTACTTTGCTAAACTGTTTACAAATAGTATCGTCGTGGTTTTGTTCCTACCAGTTTTTGTATTTTTTTCAGAAATGAGATATTTTCTCGCGGTAAAAAGTATCCTATATGTTGACCCGGATAACCAGCTATCATCATACCAAATTTCATCAAAATCCCTCCAGTGGTTTTTCTGTGATGCGGTAACAGACAGACAGACAGACAGACAGACAGACAGACAGACAGACAAAAATTCTAAAAACTATAGATTCGGCCTCTGCATCGATAATAATGTCTATTTCAATAAGATTTTCCAAAAAATATTTAATGTACAGATTCGGCTTAGTTACAATTTTATAATATGTATAGATTAACCTAACAAAATATGTAAGTAAGAAAAACAACACAGTATTTTGCTATAGGAAACCTATAATACGCAAGTTAGATTTGCATTTGCCCAATTTTTACATTAAAAGATTAAAAAAATTAACATTATTTACTAAACAATAAAAATTTACAAATACTTTCATTCGAAAATTGTTTCGGCCAACAAAATATTACTAATTTATAAAGCCAAATGTTTGTTTTATTGAAAATTTGAACACAGGCGGGGCCGCGGATAATTTAGTAATAAGTCTAATAAAGTCATAGAAAGGTAATTTTTTTTTGGATTAAAACTACGTATTTTAAAAACACATGGCGACATCTATTGTCAAATATCTAAATAACACATAAATAGATTTTCATTAAAATAACTATTCTAATGAATAAAATACGCTATTGATATTTCTTTTACGATAAGCTTTTTTTAATAGTTTTAACATACATAAGTAAGTTGCCTTGCTAAAATAGTACTATCATCGTGTTTTTATTTTAACCAGTTTTTGTATTTTTTCTCAGAAATGTTTTCCTGCGGTAAAAAGTATCCTGTATGTTGAGCCGGATAACCTGCTATCACCGTACCAAATTTCATTATCTATCGCTCTATAATGAATATTTCAATAAGATTTTAAGTACGGAATCGGCTTAGTGACAATTTTTTTACATGTATAGTTACTAATTTATAAAGCCAAAAAGTTTGCTTTACTGAAAATTTGAACACGGGCGGGGGCTCCGGATAATGTAGTAGTAATTCTAATAAAATTGTAGAAAGGTCATATCTGTACATTCATTTTTTGGGAATTAAAACTACGTATTTTAAAAACTCATGGCGACATCTATTGGCGAGTATCTAAATAACACATAAGTATATATTAATTGAAATAACTATTTTAATGGATAAAATAGCACTATTGATAATTTGATTTGCAAGATAAGCTATTTTTAATAGTTTTTACCATATTTAGTAAGTTACCTTGCTAAACTATTTACAGATAGTATCATCGTGGTTTTGTTCCAACCAGTTTTTATATTTTTTCTCAGAAATGAGATATTTTCCCGCGGTAAAAAGTATCCTATATGTTGACCCGGATAACCAGCTATCATCATACCAAATTTCATCAAAATCCCTCCAGTGGTTTTTCTGTGATGCGGTAACAGACAGACAGACAGACAGACAGACAGACAGACAGACAGACAGACAGACAAAAATTCTAAAAACTATAGATTCGGCCTCTGCATCGATAATAACGTCTATTTCAATAAGATTTTCCAAAAAATATTGAATGTACAGATTCGGCTTTGTTAGAATTTTATAATATGTATAGATATATGGTAGGTATATAACATTTTGATAACAACCAAGATCTTCGAAAGATTCGAAAGATAATCGAAAACAATTGGAAAGTGAAAATTAATATGTGATTTGTAGTTGTGATAAAATATAACATTTCAAGTATAAATAAGTATAATCAATAAACTTTTAAGAACTAAAATCAGTGCCGTAGTAACTTTTGTAACCGACAATAAAGTGTTCGATTCAAACGCGTAAGTGCCACTTATTGCACGGCGCTTACGACCTTTTTCTCGCCACTCAACAGTGTCAGTTAATCTAATATCGAACATTTAATATCTTTATTTTTTACCGTTTACCTCTCGTACAACTACCATGAATAACTATTGTAATACATGTAATAAGCATATCAAATCAGCGGAAAAAATTAAATGTTCTTATAGTAATTGCTCTAAACAGTATCACTATTTGTGTGCGGGTGTTAGTGCTGATCTTCTCAAGAAACATACTGCATGGAAATGTTCGAGCTGCAAGGAAAAATTACTAAAAGTAAAAGATACTACTGAGGCTTCAGTAAACAAATCGAATGTAAATGATATAAGCGATTCTATCACACTGAGACGCCATCAAACATCAGGCATGCTGCAGCGGTCCAGGGAGCCTGGCGAGTCTTCCGATCAACATTCTGAGATCTTAGAAGCTATTAGGAATGATTTACCTGGTATCATACATGATTTTATATCCCGTGAATTTACAAACTTAAAAGAGAGCCTAAATGAGATTGAAAAATCAATAAAGTTTATCTCGGCTCGGTATGATGACGCTTTGAAGTCCATTTCATCGATTAAGGAGGAAATAAACGGTTTAAAAAAAGAGAACGTCTCCCTGCGCAATACATTGAAGGACTTACAAGGTACTGTAGGCTCACTAGAACACGACTTAAATAAGCATGAACAGTGGGCTCGATTACAGAATGTTGAAATTCTTGGAATTCCAGAAAATAAGAATGAATGTTTGCCTGAACTAGTACAAAATATAGCGATAAAGTCAGGTATGACTCTTGGCGAAGGCGAGCTCGAATTCGTTCATCGTATACAGCCACGAAAATCCTCAAGCGGGAAACCTCGCCCCATAGTAGTTCATTTCAAGTCTCGCCAAAAGAAAGATGCTTTCTTATCGTCTATGCGTAAGCGTAAGAACTCCACCAGTGACCTTGGAATACCCGGTCAGTCAAAAATTTTTTATGTTAATGAGCACTTGACACAACGTAACAAAAAACTACTTTTTTTATGCAAAACAAGGGCCAAGGAATTCAACTATCTTTTTGTATGGACAAAAAATTGTCGTATCTACGTAAGGAAAAACGAAACATCTCCTCATATACTTATTACAAACTCAAACGATCTTCTAAAGATTATATAAAGAAATGTTCCATTAATTACCTGTATTTGTTCACGGTATTGTCATATAAATTACTTCATTATAAACTTAATATTATGTATGGCCAGCGGTTATTCATTATTATACTTTACTGTTTTAATTCTTATACACTATGTTCTTTTTTCTACACAAAATACACAAGACATATTACTCTCAACACATTTAAACATAAAAATAGCTCTCGCTTAATGGATAGCGTTTATATGATTGAATATTTTCTGTTTATTATTATTATTTTTATTATTATTACTATTTTTTATTTATTTATATATTTTCTTATTTTTACTCATTTACTGTATATGAGACTTAAATGCTATTCTTCACAACAATGGATAGTGTGGATTGCAAAACTTTAACAGTATTATATCAAAATGCTAGGGGGCTACGCACGAAAACGCGTGAGTTTTACAATAATGTCATGTGTTGCACTAGTGATATTATTACTATTACAGAATCTTGGCTGTGCGATGGTATTTTGGACTCGGAGCTGTGCGACTCGAGGTACGATGTATTTCGCCAAGATCGCGGAGATGGTAGGAGAGGCGGTGGAATCTTAATATTATGTTCTAACACGTTGAATGCACGGCATCGCCCTGAATGGACTCCAGGTGACTTAGAATGTGCTTGGTTAACTATTGACCGTAGATCCTTTAAATGTATGCATAACCTCCACTTGGCAACTATTTATATACCCCCCGACGGAATGTTACCTTCGCGTATTAATATACTTACTGATATGTTAAAGAATGTAGTCTTTAGTAATCCGGGGGACGTGTTTATAATTCTCGGTGATTTTAATCTCCCGTGTATACGCTGGACTTCTGAAGGACCAGTCATATTAAAAAAGGGTACAACTGAAGTTCAGGACTGTGCGGTTGGTTTGTTAAATATAGCTAATATTGTAGGCTTGAAACAATATAACGCAGAGCTGAACTATAGCGGCAATACACTGGACCTCGTCTTTTGTAACTTTGACGTTGAGGTTACTAGGTCCTTAAACACCATGGTCGAAGAGGATGAACATCATCCCACTTTATCTATTGACATTACAGACATAGTAGTTCCTTTACTTAGTCCAAAAATCAAGCATAAATATTTGTTCCACATGGCAGACTATGAAATTATACGTAGAAATTTAAGTTCCCTCGATTGGTCATCTATATTAAGCGTAGCATCTTTAGATGACGCCTTGACTAAATTTTACGAAATTCTTTACGATTTAATTGATAAACATGTACCTAAAGTAATTATACATGATAAAAAAGTATATCCTATATGGTATAACAAGTCTATAATTCATATTATTAATGATAAACATAAGGCACACGCCAACTGGAAAAAATATGGTAACCTTATTGATTATGACATATTCTCACTTTTAAGGAGACGGTTTAAAATCCTAGAAGACAAACTTTTTCAAAAGTACATACAAAATGCCGAAAACCTTATCAAAATCAATCCTAAATATATAAATAATTACATTAAAAATAAACGAAAAAATAGATGTAATTATCCTAGTGCTATGGTCTATCAAAACAATATTCATTATAACGAAGGTGACATAAGTACAGCTTTTGCAAGTTTCTTTGAAAGTATGTTTCAACTACCACTAAATCAATATGCACTACAGAGTTTTGACTCTACTGAATCATTAGAAGTTACTTCGAGTTTAAGGGTTGATACTGAGATGGTACTTAAATACCTTACCAGCTTAGACATCAAGAAGGGTCCTGGTCGTGACAACGTACCACCTTTATTTATTGTAAAGTGTGCTGATGCTCTCGCAAAGCCGTTATGTATAATCTATAACAGATCTTTTACGCAAGGCTATGTCCCGACAATGTGGAAAGAAGCGCATATTGTACCCATACACAAAAAGGGGCTTAAGACAAAAATCGAAAACTACAGGCCTATTTCTATACTTAATACATTTAGTAAAATACAAGAAAAAATTGTATATAATCATATTTATCCACACATTTCAAAATTTATTCCTCAAGAACAACATGGGTTCATGAAATGTCGTTCCACACTCACTAATCTATCCATTTTTACCAGTGATATTTTACGTAGCATGGGGGATCGCATCCAAGTAGATGTTATATACACGGATTTCGAGAAGGCTTTTGATCGTGTAGATCATGTTATACTACTTCAAAAGCTTTTGGCCCTCGGAATCAGCGGTGACCTTTATCGTTGGTTTGAATCGTACATATCGAACAGATCTCAAGCTGTTGTAGTTGGCAGTGGTAAATCTAATCTTATTAAGATCCCATCAGGTGTTCCTCAGGGATCATTGCTAGGCCCTCTCTTGTACGCTCTTTATATTCATGACATGGGTAAATGTATTAAGCACTCCAAATTTCTTTTATATGCCGATGATGCGAAAATTTACATACCTATAAAATCACCGGATGATTGCAATATGCTCCAGGATGACTTAAATAGACTCTTACAATATTTTAAAGCAAATCGTATCACCGTTAATGTTGATAAATGTACCCATATCACTTTCACACGTAATAAAAATGTTATTAAAACGACGTATAATATTGGTAACACGTCAATAAAAGCAGCAACTTCCATAAAAGATCTTGGCGTAACGTTGGATAGTAAATTAACATTTTCTGAACACATAGATTTAATTAGAGACAAAGCTTACAAAAATCTCGGATTTGTTTTGCGTGTCTCCAAACCTTTTTCGGATATCAATACTATAAAAATGCTTTATTTCTACTATGTTCGGAGCGTATTAGAATATTGCAGTCCCATTTGGAACCCTCAGTACATAACGCATATTGGGATGATAGAAAAGGTTCAGAGAAAATTCATACGTTATCTTAATTTTCGTACTAAGGAACCTTATACAGACTATATTTCTTCTTGTTCGCATTATCATATATCCACGTTAGAAAGTCGTAGAACAGTAACCGATATGATGCTTTTGTATGACGTCTGCAATGGAAACATAAATAATCCTGATCTTATAACAGAAATTTTACAATTGTGTGTCCCACATAAGCGCACAAGGCACACTAATTTATTTCACGTACCATGCCTTCGTTCAAATTATAGTAGAAACTCAGTCACTCATAGACTACCTCAACAGTATAATAAATATTTCTGTCATATTGATCCATTTAGCAATTCTAGAAAAAGATTTAAAAAAGCTATCATTAACGCACTTAAGAAATAACACAAACACCCACACACGCACACACACACAAACACATATACACACACACACACTCACACACACACACACACACACACTCACTCAACATAAATAGAGTAATGAATGGCCGTATCCCTATTATATTGTTATTTAATGTTTTTTTTTTCTTCTTTCCTTTTGTTTTTTTTTTGTAACTTATTTGTTTTCCTATATGCATTGTGTAAACTTAGTCTACCCATCTATACTGCATAAGTAATGAAAATCCGAAATTGGCTTATATAAGGACTTTTTTCTATTATATACTTTCTATTACTGTATACAGCTGTGGATTTTTAGTTAAATAAATAAATAAATAAATAAATAAATAAATCTTTATCATTTCAGGGTTTGTATTTCCAGAGATTCTCCTCTCCTATAAGAAATCTACTTTTGTAGCATTTATAATTTCGTAATTAACCAATATGTGAGAGGTATTTCGTTTTTTAATATTATACAGTACCTGGGCGACCGGAGTTTTTGGCCAAAAATTCAATTTTCTTTAAAAAAAACTGAAAACTTGAATAAATACAAAAAAAAAAACAAAGGTAAAATCTTTTACTCCGACCGGGATTGGAACCTTGACACCTGCGATTGTTAAATCTTGCGCCTTGGCCGCTTGACCAACGCTTGACGATGCATATGTCCCAACGTGCGAAATTAGTGACCATATTTTGCGTGGTATAATGTGAAAGAAAACCGCATGAAAACTCGAAAACACGAGTTTTTCCAGACATTAGACTAGTTTAGATCGATTTTTTGCCCCCAAAAATCCCCAACTACCAAATTTCAGCGAAATCGTTAGAGCCGTTTCCAAGATCGCCGGTATAAATATACAAGAATTGCTCGTTTGAAGACATTAGATAGATAGATATATTCTGGTTATAGCTTCTAAATATGAATAGATGAACTTAAAACAAAAATATAACGTTAACTTTCCAAGTTTTAATTATGAAACTAATTCCTATAGATATACTCGTAAAAAGTTAAAAACTCTGTTTGCTTTCAAAAACTTAAGTCAGCGACCACGAATTCGAAATATCCAAGACATTACGAATAAAGGTCTTTACAGAAACTTTCCTGAAATTGCAGAAACCTGCATTCATAAATGTTTGTCTTTAGTATGCCGTATTAACTTAATGTTTGCGCATTACAATGTTTACATAAAGATGAGGTATTGAAGTTTGAGAAAATATTTTAGTATTTTCTATCTCATTTTTCGTAGTATATTTTTGTTTTTAGTGAACTGGCCTTGCTCTGCTTAATATATATATATATATATATATATATATATATATATATATATATATATATATATATAAACGAGTGTCTTTATGAATAAATTAGAAGGATTATTATATTGATATTGATTGATGATATGATATTTAACAAACTATTGCGTGCGCTACGGTTAAGAAAAGGTTAAAATATTACTTTCAGTACCATAACACAGGATGGAATTTCTTATTTTAGATAAGTAAAAATGTTAATTGATATGTTTTTGTAAATACTAGGATAAGAAGGATTATTTGATTTTTATTTAATTTGTTTTTTAATTTACATACCGGTCGAGATATTATACGAAAAACTATAATGGCCGTGCCCAGCATTGGGAAGTTAACAAAGGTTGAATACATTATGATATTGTTAATTATTTATTAGTAGATTGCTATATCGTAAATTGGAAAACTTGTTTGTCATTTTGTCCACTCACATAATGCAATGAGAAAACGAAACATTTTTTATATCATTAATAACGTATATAAGAGAGGGGTGGTTCTTTAAATTGACATTTTTTTTTAAATTTATGAACCGATTGAAAAAAAAAAACAAACAATGTTAAGTGAAGCTTACCACAATATATTAGTGAAAACTGCACCCAAATCAGTTAAGCCGTTTCTGAGATTAGCGCGCACAAACGCACAGACAAACGGACAAAAATTCTAAAAATCCTTGTTTGAGTTCTATTGCGTTAATAAAGACCCTCAATAATAGTTTTTCTTAAATATTTTTCATGTGCAGACAGGGATCAGTTATATTTTTATTATATGTGTAGATATAGGCTAATCTGGGTCTAGTGATTCACAGACACTATCTAGTTTGCTGTGAGACTATATGTAATACAGGGTGTAGATAATAATGTGTCAAGAAGGGGAGAAGGGGGTGAGTGCATTTCAAACGGTGCCATGATCCGTGTGAGACGTAGCCTCACGCATGCATACGTCGTAGCCTAGATGTTATTATATTATGATGCATACATATGTACCTATATATTATAATGACTAACAATTAAAATATGAAGAAAATTTTATGTGATCTATTTCCATAGAACTATTGTGTATACGAAAATTTGTGGTTAGTTAGAAAGAGAAAGGATTTACATGAATTTTAACACGCAGGTAAATTATGACTAATGATTATGTATAGGATACTATCCTACTAATATTATACATGCGAAAGTTTGTGAGGATTGAGGATGTATGACTGTCTAGATGTATAGATGTATGGATGTTTGTTACTCTTTCACACAAAAACTACTGAATGGATTTTAATGAAATTTTATAATAAAATAGCTCATACATCAGGATAACACATTGATTACTTTTTATCCCGGAAAAATGTACGGCTCCCGTGGGATAGATGTGTTTTTGTTTTTCTAGAGGCGAACACGAGCGAAGCGAGGGTGAGCCGCTAGTTAGTAATAAAATTTACCAAGATATAATACCAATATATAATATAAAAATAAAAAGAAATAAAATATACATGCAGATGAACATAGAACCTCCATTTTAAATACATCAAAGGCATAAAAGTTATGTCACAGTGAAAATAACATGCAAAAATTTATAAAATTACCAATTTTTAAAACTCCCGAAAAATTTCGAGGTAAAGTTTCAAAATGGCTAAAGTATTTTGCTCGTGCCATAATAACAAATGGAGTTGAGTAATTCAAGTGATTATATGCATTTATACTAATATAATATTTAATACATAATAAATGTTTTATTCACTTAAAGTTTTTCCCTATTTTTTGTAATTTATTGTACTCAGTGTTTTTTATTATGTAAATAAGTGTTTATTATTTTTTTGTTTTAGTTAATCTTTCTGTCTTTTGCTTGCTTTTCTTGCTGTCAGACAGATAAATAGACAAAAATTCTAAAAATTATAGATTCGGCCTCTGTATCGATTATGACGATTATGTACAGATTCGATTCAGTTAGAATTTTATTATATGTATCTATTGGTTGTACTGTTTGTTTCCCTAAAAAAGAATAAATTAAAAAAAATAACAAATAGTTTTTTTTTGTATTTATCCTACGCTTAAATCTAGAACTACTAGTCAGATATTAAAAATCAATTTTACAGTCTAATTAAATGTATTGTCAATATTATTCAAATTATTAAAAGAACTACACATATCTTAAAATATATAGGTTATCTAATATCAAACTACGATTTTTATGGAGCATCTATACACAACTAAGCGAGCAGAGCCACGATAAAAAGCTAGCTAGTAATAAATGTAAGTCTAAGAAAATACATTTGTTGAATTACTCTCTCTCTTGTGTTGCTTGAAAGCGTCACATGAATTTTACGGATCGCTCACAGAACGTATAGGACGTTTGGGTGATGCACTAAAAGCATCTGAGTGTTATACTACATTTAGCGTTCCTATTTATTTTTGTTAGTACTACATAATTGAAATATAAAAGTAAATTTATGAAATACTTTTCACTTTGCCTTCACATGCAGTTATATATATATATATATATATATATTATCAAGGTAATGTAACGCATTTTATTTGTGATTGTATTTATTGTATTTATTGCGTTTTACTAAGGGTGTGCCTAAGGGTTTATCTTTCTTTCAGAGAATACTATATAATTTCAGAGATTAAAACGTCCAAACAGATAAAAAAAATATTTTTTATATATTAGTACGTATATAGACTACCACTTACATCTTGTATTTAAGCAACTAGCGACTCACCCTCGCTTCGTTTGGGTCCGTCCCTAGATTGCTTCCCAAAACAAAATTAATTAATTAATTTGGTTTTAATTATTTTTCGTGGGACCCTATTTTTTTCTGAAATAAAAGTAGCCTAAGTTACTCCTTATTACATCAGCTATTTGCCAGTGAAAGTCTCCTCAAAATCGGTCCAGCCATTTTAGATATCAGCCAGAACACACAGATAGACAGACAGACAGACAAAAATTGTAAAGAATGTTGTTTCGGTATATGTACCGTGTATACATCCATATGCATTTAGTAAAAAGTGGTTATTTTAATATTACAAACAGACACTCCAATTTTATTTATCTGTATAGATGTAAATAAACAAAGAAAGCACGATGCAATATGAATATATTTATTATTTAGAATATGAGAAGCGAAACTTTCTGTTAAAATAAAAATATAAATCAGAATAACATCGCTGTTTCACGGTTTGCTTGGAGAACGAACAGAACACGTCCCAGACTCTGGATGTAATAATGCTTATAACATTCTTTTAAGTGCATACTGCACGCTGCCATATAAGAGATACAGATAATTTATTATTTATATCATACGAAAAATCCATGGATATAGACAAAAATGTAATAAAAAAATAATCAATTACTAGAAGTACGTACAATTATAATTAAATAGGTCTCACACAATTTTTTTCAAACTTTCATATTTTTTTTGTGGATTTACACACTATCCGATGGTACGGAACCCTCGATGCGTTAGTCAGATCGCATTTGACCGATTTGCTTTAAAAATCAAAGTGAAAATTAATAAACGTTTTCATTTGAAAATCATATCAGCTATCAAAATATTGGGTAGGTACTATGTTATAAAGTCGACGAACTTGTTTTTTTTTTTTGATAATTTGAACACAAGTAAGTACAAGGACACTGCTAGTATGTCATAAAGATATTTAATAATAATCATTTTAATCAAATCTTCGATAAACTAAGTTGTTTATTGAGATTTTTTAATGACGCTAGTCTAATTGAAACACTTAGTTTTCAAATTTTTAATAACATATAAAACAAAAGAGTTTGTTTCATTGCGCCAATCTTTGGATCTATTGGTTCGATTTGGAAAAACTCTTTTACGTTTTATGCCTATTTATTGAAGAGTGTTATAGGCTATATGCAATATACATCATATCATACTACAACCGTAATAATTCTACAAAATTAAATGACGCGGGCGGAGCTGTGAAAAAACGCTAGAATCTAATAAGGTTAAGTAAAAACGTATTCAACAATATTCTTCAGCTTCTTTACAGCTATAATCTAGCTTCTTTCTACAAATGATTCATAAGTTTAAAACTTACCAGTTTTTAACTGTAATGTAATCTCATATTTCACAAGAAGAAATACGAAGAGAGCTTAAAAGATTTACTTTGGCTAAAAGATGAAGCGTTGCGCCACTTTAGAATTCTTATACTTTTATTTCATAATGAAATGAATTCAATGAGATTTGTGATTTGTATAACTTGCATAATTGCTTTCAGCTATTCTCTATTTATAAGTAGTGTTCACTTGTATGTATACCAGTGGAAATGGACAAAACCAATCCCCAAAGAAACTGGGGTCCGGTGTGTACTAGGTTGATAATAATAAGCTATAAAATAATTTAGAATTAAATACAGGCAGTTATGTGGAACTCATCGGCGAAGCCAGTACTACCCACTAAAACCCAACGGAACCTCCCTCGTCTTAATGGGGTATCACAGGACCGCTAACGCACTCAACCACGGCGCCCGGACGGCAGGTCTGTCGAAGCACCCCATAACAACCATAGGGTTGCTCCCACAGTTCACTCTGCTATCAGAGAAGTACCAGGAGCAACCCCATAGAATCGCACCGCCCATCGAGGTTAAGTACCGAGGCTGTAATAGAGTATTTTTTTCCTATGTTTTTAGCGGACGAAGCCGCGAGAAATTCTCGTATTTATTATATAATGTAAGAATTAGTATTTTTCCATTTATATTTTTATTTTATACAAATTTTCTTTCAATTATACTAGATATGTAGCAGTATAATAGAAATAAATAGACAGATAACTACTTTCGCATTTGCTATAGTATATAGTTTTAAGTATATAGTTAACAATGACATATTATGAAAATTAATTACCAAATATTAAAAATCTTATATTATAAGGATTACGTAACCTCACCTTACTTTTTCTAAGTAATGTCCAATAAACTTTATTTGTAAACAGATGTGAACTCACGGGGGACTTTAACGCTGCCTACGATGTAGACATTGACTTACTCTTGTTTTCTATGACGTCATTATCATATTAACGCTTATGATAACGGTACCAAAACAGAATTAAAAAAACAGACTTCATTCAAACAACACAATGATAACAAATGCACACAGCCCTAACTCCTGAACTAGAAAACTGTGTTTCAGCAGCTAGTACCTTCCCATATCAGGCGTACATTATCATTGCATGAAATTACACGTTATAATAAAGTTAATTAATGTAAACAAAAAAGGAAAAAAATATACTTACAAGAGAGAGAGAAAAAAATGTGTGTGTGCGTGTGTGCGTGTGTGTGAGTGAGTTCGGTTGTATGCTTGTGTGTGTTATGTTACTATTACAATAATTTGTATATTTATTTTACTCTTTTTTATATTAGCACAAGGTTTTCAGTTGGCCATTCTTTTAAAATTTCCTTTATTCTATAGTAGTTGCTTAAATTTTTCAGTGTAAAGGTCATTGAATTTATCTATACATATTATAAAATTCTAACTAAGCCGAATCTGTACATTAAATATTTTTTAGAAAATCTTATTGAAATAGACATTATTATCGATGCAGAGGCCGAATCTATAGTTTTTAGAATTTTTGTCTGTCTGTCTGTCTGTCTGTCTGTCTGTCTGTCTGTCTGTTACCGCATCACAGAAAAACGACTGGAGGGATTTTGATGAAATTTGGTATGATGATAGCTGGTTATCCGGGTCAACATATAGGATACTTTTTACCGCGAGAAAATATCTCATTTCTGAAAAAAAGTACATAAACTAGTTGGAACAAAATCACGATGATACTATCTGTAAACAGTTTAGCAAGGTAACTTACTAAATATGGTAAAAACTATTAAAAATAGCTTATCTTGCAAATCGAATTATCAATAGTGCTATTTTATCCATTAAAATAGTTATTTTAATTAATATATACTTATGTGTTATTCAGATACTCGACAATAGATGTCGCCATGAGTTTTTAAAATACGTAGTTTTAATTCCCAAAAAATTAATGTACAGATATGACCTTTCTACAATTTTATTAGAATTACTACTACATTATCCGGAGCCCCCGCCCGTGTTCAAATTTTCAGTAAAGCATACTTTTTGGCTTTATAAATTAGTAACTATACATATAATAAAATTGTCACTAAGGTGATTCCGTAAATTTAATATTTTACTTAAAATCTTATTGAAATATTCATTATTAGCGATATAGAGCGATACATAATAAAATTTGGTACGGTGATAGCAGGTTATCCGGCTCAACATAGAGGATACTTTTTACCGCAGGAAAATATCTCATTTTTGAGAAAAAATACAAAAACTGGTTAAAATAAAATTACGATGATACTACTATTTTAGCAAGGCAACTTACTTATATATGTTAAAACTATTTAAAAAAGCTTATCGTAAAAGAAATATCAATAGCGTATTTTGTTCATTAAAATAGTTATTTTAATGAAAATTTATTTATGTGTTATTTAGATATTTGACAATAGATGTCGCCATGTGTTTTTAAAATACGTAGTTTTAATTCCAAAAAAAATGTACCTTTCTATGACTTTATTAGAATTATTACTAAATTATCCGGGGCCCCGCCTGTGTTCAAATTTTCAATAAAACAAACATTTGGCTTTATAAATTAGTAATATTTTGTTGGCCGAAACAATTTTCGAATGAAAGTATTTGTAAATTTTTATTGTTTAGTAAATAATGTTAATATTTTTTAATCTTTTAATGTAAAAATTGGGCAAATGCAAATCCGATTTGCGCATTATAGGTTTCCTATAGCAAAATGCTGTGTTGTTTTTCTTACTTACATATTTTGTTAGGTTAACACTAAAATAAATACGAATAATATTTATGTTTCCACAATATCGACTCATTTTATCAACCAAAAAAATACGTTCGATTCATATTATTTTATAACATTTTAGGGGAGACAAGTTTATGACTGTTAAACTGACGAAGCGGGTAACTAAAAATATTCCATATCTCAAAAACTATGAAAAAGTATTTTAGGAACTGTTATACCTCAACTTTTTTAGTTTTTTTTGACACCATTTCTTGGAAGGTAAAGGTTTAAAGGACACAGTAAAATACTTACGACTTTAATCATATTAACCGTGCCATATAAAATAATAAAAAGTATTTGCTTAGAATATTAAATTAATCAATAGCTGTCTATTAGTAAAACATGAATAAAATTAATTCAGTAGTTTGAAAGTTTATCGCAAAAAACTAAACAAACAAACAAAACAAAATTATAGAAAACAAAAAGTGCACAAGTGTACTAAATCAAATATGAGATTAACTGGGGAATCTTTGTGACATTGCCGATCTCTGCCATTATTTACCAATCATGCGCTGCGCAATGAAAGTGGTATTATATATAAGAGTATACTAATATGTAAAACCTAAGAATTTGGCTTTGGTCATATGAACGCGGGCGGAGCCGCGGGAAATGCTAGTTATAAATAAAAGGGGCAATTGTATCATAGTGGCTTTGGCGAAGACACTTCCTGTTCGTGGAAGCGGACAGCGGTCATGTCAATATTTTTAGGTAATAGTGAAACAATAACCTTATGATATCTATGTATGCATTGATATAAAAATAGTTTTGTTATAGTAAGAACATTTGCTCGCTTATATAATTCAGATGTTCCGAATCGGTAAGGCAGGAAAAGGGCTACTTTCAAGAGTAATCAATTAACGCGTTCGAGATTGAGAAGTTTAGTTTTAGAAGATCCACCCCAAACGCATATACAATAACTTAGAATTGATTCAGCTAATGCCTGCAATATAATTATTATCTACTAGTATCTGATAAAATCCTAATATTCTTAAAAATGAACATAAGTTTTCTTACAGGCCCAGCCATTAAAAATATATGCTCCGCCCATGTTAGTTTATCATCAATAAAGACACACAAATGTTTTATATTATTTATTCTTCTAAGGTTTTCACAATTACAATTAAGACTTCCCATGAAAAAGCCACGATTACAAGGATGTTTGTGTATGCGTATTTGAAAGTTCGTGGGATGTCCACGACTAGTTTTGCTAAAGCAAAGAAATTTCGTTTTGCTCGTATTGAGAGAAAGTATAGCCAAGTTGTTATGGTGCATAAGCCTGTTTCAGTGAGTCTGCGAACTTCGTCGAAATTTTTACCTCAAAACAAGATAGCTTTATCGTCTGCATACATTATAATATCAGCATTCTGTAACCAGAGTTATCCGACAGAGCTCATAAATATATGTTAAAAATAAAGTAGACCCCAACGTACTTCCCTGCGGTACTCCTTATGATAAAGAATCAAAGTCGCTGATAAAGTTATCGATGCGGACTCTCTGAATTCTGTTTGTAAGGTAGCTTTCAAACCATTTATAAGCGTTACCCTAGGGTATATACCGATATTCTCAGCACATAGAGGGCTAACATTATAGGAATTGACACAGTGTCGAAAGCTTTTTGTAAATCTAAGAAAACCGCTAGACTCTTGTCACCTTTATCAAAATAATCTTTAATGAGTGTCGTTAGTTTTAGTACAGCGTCTTCTGTAGACATTTTAGGTCGGAAGCCATATTGGTTATTACATAGCATATTAGCTTGGTCCAGGTATTGAATGAGTCTTTTATTTGCCGCTTTTTGTATTATTTTAAATACTATATATACAAAATTTGGACATTTCAATTGATAAAAATATTTGAACTTTTTTCGTATATTACCTATTTAATCATATTATTTAAGAACAATAATGATTAAACTTATGTTAAAATATTAACCTCAGATATAGAACTTATTATCTTTTCTATATGATATAATGGATATAATTACTCTGGGATAGCTAATGATTCGTCGTTAAATCGAGTGGCGAGCAGGCCCAGGGGACATAGCTAGTGCATATTATCTACCACAGTTGTCCCATTAAACATATTAAGTTCCATTAGCCGTTATGCAAAGTTTCGTGTAACCTGAAACTTTGTAAATCCGAATTAACTGTATTATATATGTAGTTAAAGTCAATATTGCCATACAAATTCCCAAATGCCCAATATTTGTCTATACCTATATTATAAAGAGACCGAGTTTTTTCCGATTCCGATCCGATTTAAAAAAATCTTAATGCACATGTACGCACGTACGCACGACAATGATATGGGTACAGTATAATCTTTAATTGATTAGGACTTAGAAATTCTATTTATTTTTTAGAGTTCCTTATCCAATGCGTATTGTTACGAGTGTCTGGATAAATAAGTTTTAAAAAAGGAAATTGAAATAAAACAAAAAATAAGAATTGAAATTCAAAGAGACAGCCGTCTGGCGTGGGATGGAAGATGGATGGAGACTAAATATTGACGGGCGACTGAATGACTAATCCTAGAATATGTTAAGTGGCCAGGAAAAGGCTATGTAACTTATAAGGGTTGCATAACCCATGTATAACACTTCCCTGGGGTGGACAAAACTTCGGGGTCAAAATTTCGAAGTTTAGGAAAATAACGTATTAACCTCATATGTTTCTTCTAATGTTAGGACTGAGAATATTTTCTGGATTTTTTCTGACGTTTGTTCGAAGTTCTTTTACTAAGTATCTAAAGCCTGTGCATCTGCCTGTTTTTCATTCCTTATTGGCTGTATTGATTCGTTATGATGGATAGTTAGTTGAAATATTAACTATTATAAACCCTGAAAAATTACCTGCGTTCTGTCTTGGCGTATACGTTAAATTTGTCTAAATGAATCGCTATTAATCATAAGGTACTATTTTATTGGCTAATACATAATCATAATGTATGTTACTAGTACGATTTACTAATCTTAAAGCGCCAGTCCAACTCGCACTTGACCGATGTTTATGCGCAACTAGCGACTCACCCTCGCTTCGCTTCGGGATCGTCCCTAGACAAAAACAAAATCTCACGGGAACCTACATTTTTCCGGAATGATATACATATAGCCTATACCCTTCCTCAGTTAACGGACTATCTAATGTAAAAAGAAGTTTTCAAGTCGGATTAGTAGTTCCTGAGATTAGCGCGTTCAACCAAACAAACAAACAAACTCTTCAGATTTATAATACTAGTACAAATTTATTGTGATTTATTAGAGCTGTATTGATTTTCATGAAAATAGGATTTAAGTTATATTAAGTAAATGAAATTAAACTCGCAACAATATTAGTAAAATATAATATCTCCATTCGAGTATATCTGTATTTAGATCATATACCTATTTGTTAAATGTAAGTATGGCAACGTTAAAAGTTGTATTCTGTAATAGTGTACCAGTAGAAGAAAGTGCAGTTAGTTAAAAACTATGATTTTTAAACGTGGGGTGTCTTAAAATGTATGATGAATGTAAACATTCGCTTCGCTATATAACGCCACGACGCGAATGGTGCGGAAAATAGGATCTTTTTAACATACAAAAGTTCTCTACAATGTAGAGACTTTAAAAATGTCATACAAATACTATGTGTACCTATGACGAAATAAAACGGAAATAAGCTTGGAAAAACAATATTTTGTGACTTGTAGTGAAATAAATAAATAGTAATAGCTCGACTCAATATAAACTTAGCTTAGTGCAATAAACAATTCGAGAAATACTTTAAGTTAATTAAAAAAAAAAATTGCCACTTGCCACTTTATATATAGATAACTAGCGACTCACCCTCACTTCGCTTCGGGTTCGTCCCTAGACAAAAACAAATGTGTCCCACGGGAACCGTATATTTATTACACGTATACATATTACAGGATGATATATAGCCTAAAGCCTTCCTCAGTTAATGGGCTATCTAATGCAAAAAGAATTTTCCAAATCGGATTAGTAGTTCCTGTAGTTCCTGAGATTAGCGCGTTCAACCAAACAAACAAACAGAAAAACTCTTCGGGTTTATAATATTAGTATAGATAAAAAATAAAAATAGTTTCATTCATTTTGTTCAATCGTTTCCGAAATATGATACCCGATTAAACACGAGTCCATTGATTTCTTTTGAGGTTGCAATCAAAGTAATATTAATGTTAGATGGCGCTGCATAAAATTTGAATCTTCACCAATTGATAACCGATTTTATGAGTTTCACATCTAAGGAAAGGATAATTATTTAAAGTGTATTTAAAGTAGAAAATAGGCTATTTAATGAAAGATTTCGTCCCAATGATAAGTACTTTGGTTTATTAATGCCAATTAATACCAATATAAAGGCAGTGGCAGCCCAGTGGTAATGTGCTCGCTTGGGAAACCGAGTGAAGCGGGTTCAAATCCCGCGTCTCGTACCTCTGATATTTTCATGTGCGAATCATTTTCAATATAATTGTCACTTGTCTTAACGGTGAAGGAAAATATCGTGAGGAAACCTGTATGTCTGAGAGAACCTAGCAAGTTCTTAAAAGACATGTGAAGTTCACCAATCCGCCCTTGGCCAGCGTGGACTATGGCCTGATCCCCCTCGTACTGAAGGGAGGTTCATGCCCAGCATTGGGAGGTTAAAAAGGGCTGAAAGTAATACCAATATGTAATATAATAAAAGTAATATAATAAATATTGTATACACTGTAACTACATACACAATCTTCTCTAAGGTTTCATATACAGATCTTTAAGAAAAGCAAACAATAAACGCCCATATGTAAATTAACAGTTTAAGTATAGTACTGTAGAATCAATTTTACATCGTACTACTAAATCTATACTTATAAAAAATGAAATGTACTTATGATAAAATTATTTAAGACATTATTGTATCGCAAAAGGTATACAGAAATTGTATACTGCTAAATGGTCACCCATCCAAGTAAATTTCATTGGTAACGTTACTTAATGTTAGTTATACGTTAAATATCTTCACTACTGTATAAGCTCTACTACTTATGGCTCAGTCGACACGTTTGGCTCAGTTTATAGTGACGCTACTTGCTGTGCTAGCGGTCGCGGGTTCGAGTCTCGTTGGGGGCATTCATTTGTGTAATGAGCACGAATGTTTGTACTCCAGTAATGGATATTTATATTTATAAAATATATGTATTTAAAGTTATATATGTGCAGTGTATCAACTATCTGGTATCCATAAACAAAAGCCTTGTAACTTACCTTTGAACTAGATGGTGCTGTGTGTTAATGTACCAACATATTTATTTACTAGCGACTCACCCTCGCTTCGCTTCGGGTTCGTCCCTAGACAAAAACAAATCTATCCTACGGGAATCGTACATTATTCCGGGATGATATATAGCCTATAGCCTTCCTCAGTTAACGGGCTATCTAACGCAAAAAGAATTTTTCAAATCGGATTAGTAGTTCCTGAGATTAGCGCGTTCAACCAAACAAACAAACAAACAAACTCTTCAGCTTTATAATATTAAATATAAGTATCGATTAATTATTATTATTACTATTGAAGCTTTATTTGATATTAGAGAACAAAATAAAAAAATCGTATCCTTGTCGTTGGTGTGTAAATGTGTTTAAATGTACAAAGGCATCAAATGTGGCATAGCTAATTAGATTTCATAAAACACGACCGAGTTCGTGTTGATGAATATTAATTACCTAAATACACTAATTATCCAGCATTAGGCGGCGGCTTTTCACATCTAAACCGTTTCACTTTCTCGAATGCTCAATAAATATATTACAATTAAATATTATTTCAATAATAATATATCTATATTAATATATTAAGAGTAAGAGTCTGTATTTTTGTTTTTCTCCCATTTTATACCCTTATATATTTGTCGCATTCGGGATATGAATACGGAGCATCAACGACATACAAACGTCATACTGGCATGTACAGAGCATAGGCGGGTGGGAAAAAAATAATAAAAAGGAGTGATCAAACTGAATTTGAGTAATTCAATTTAATTATAAAAATGTTTAAAATTAAAATTAACAACTATTGTAAGGTACTTTGATGCATATTTTCAAAATTGGACCCCAATACGCAAAACGGAACCAACCCACATAAAGATAGTTACGAGAAATAGGCATTTTTGTCTAAATTGGGCGAAAAAAAAATTGGACCGCTATTTTTAACAAACTTTGTTTACAATATTGTACAACATAAGGAGTTCTACCTGTATCGATATTATTTTGGAGAAAAATATTAACATTAACAGATTTTTTTTTATTAAAACTCATTATGTGTGGAACCAACCCAAACTTATGTGTGGGTTGGTTCCTTTTTAACTTATTAAACAATTATATATTTTATTAGTCTATACATATTATAAAATTCTAACTAAGCCGAATCTGTACATTAAATATTTTTTGGAAAATCTTATGGAAATAGACATTATTATCGATGCAGAGGCTGAATCTATAGTTTTTAGAATTTTTGTCTGTCTGTCTGTCTGTCTGTCTGTCTGTCTGTCTGTCTGTCTGTCTGTTACCGCATCACAGAAAAACCACTGGAGGGATTTTGATGAAATTTCGTATGATGATAGCTGGTTATCCGGGTCAACATATAGGATACTTTTTATCGCGGAAAAATATCTCATTTCTGAGAAAAAATACAAAAACTGGTTGGAACAAAACCACGATGATACTATCTGTAAACAGTTTAGCAAGGTAACTTACTAAATATGGTAAAAACTATTAAAAATAGCTTATCTTGCAAATCAAATTATCAATAGTGCTATTTTATCCATTAAAATAGTTATTTTAATTAATATATACTTATGTGTTATTCAGATACTCGACAATAGATGTCGCCATGAGTTTCAAAAAATGAATGTACAGAAATGACCTTTCTACAATTTTATTAGAACTACTACCAAATTACCCGGAGCCCCCGCCCGTGTCTAAATTTTCAGTAAAGCAAACTTTTTGGCTTTATAAATTAGTAACTATACATATAATAAAATTGTCACTAAGGCGATTCCGTATATTTAATATTTTACTTAAAATCTTATTGAAATATTCATTATTAGCGATATAGAGCGATAGATAATAAAATTTGGTACGGTGATAGTAGGTTATCCGGTTCAACATAGAGGATACTTTTTACCGCAGGAATATATCTCATTTCTGAGAAAAAATACAAAAACTGGTTGAAATAAAATTACGATGATACTACTATTTTAGCAAGGCAACTTACTTATACATATATGTTAAAACTATTTAAAAAAGCTTATCGTAAAAGAAATATCAATAGCGTATTTTATTCATTAAAATAGTTATTTTAATGAAAATTTATTTGTGTTATTTAGATATTTGACAATAGATGTCGCCATGTGTTTTTAAAATACGTAGTTTTAATTCCAAAAAAAATGTACATTTTTATGACTTTATTAGAATTATTACTAAATTATCCGCGGCCCCGCCTGTGTCCAAATTTTCAATAAAACAAACATTTGGCTTTATAAATTAGTAATATTTTGTTGGCCGAAACAATTTTCGAATGAAAGTATTTGTAAATTTTTATTGTTTAGTAAATAATGTTAATATTTTTTAATCTTTTAATGTAAAAATTGGGCAAATGCAAATCCAATTTGCGCATTATAGGTTTCGTATAGCAAAATGCTGTGTTGTTTTTCTTACTTACGTGTTTTGTTAGGTTAACACTAAAATAAATACAAATAATATTTATGTTTCCACAATATCAACTCATTTTATCAACCGAAAAAATACGTTCGATTCATATTATTTTATAACATTTTAGGGGAGACAAGTTTATGGCTGTTAAACTGACGAAGCGGGTAACTAAAAATATTCCATATCTCAAAAACTATGAAAGAGTATTTTAGGAACTGTTATACCTCAACTTTTTTAGTTTTTTTTTGACACCATCTCTTGGAAGGTAAAGGTTTAAAGGACACAGTAAAATACTTACGACTTTAATCATATTAACCGTGCCATAAAAAATAATAAAAAGTATTTGCTTAGAATATTAAATTAATCAATAGCTGTCTATTAGTAAAACATGAATAAAATTAATTCCGTAGTTTGAGAGTTTATCGCCCAAAACTAAACAAACAAACAAAACAAAATTATAGAAAACAAAAAGTGCAATATTACTAAATTAAATATGAGATTAACTGAGGAACCTTTGTGACATTGTCAATCATGCGGTGCGCAATGAAAGTGGTATTATATGTAAGAGTATACTAATATGTAAAACCTAAGAATTTGGCTTTGGTCATATGAACGCGGGCGGAGCCGCGGGAAATGCTAGTCTTATATATTTTACTTATCAATTTTAAATAAAAAAATGCTCATATTTCTTTTGTAAATTTTATTTAAAAAGAAAGTACCTTAGTTTTAATAATTTAAACTTGAAAAAATGCTACAAAAATATATTTTTTTTATAATTTACATACAAGATACGTATTGACTTTCACCTAATCTTCCTCTATTTCAAAATCAGGGTGACCTGAAAAACCTTCCAGATCGTCTTCTATAGAATCATTTCCCACAAGCCTTACGTAGTAGTCATGTGAGTCTTGGGGAATCAGTGTAAATGTTGTAAATTTCACTCTTTTTTAGCATTATTTATTTTGTATTGAGCCACGAAATTTTCTCTCCACCTATCGTTTTTTTTTCTATTAGTTATTTTTTTTTCTAAATTCAACGATGACAAGAAGTCTTCATTTTTCATCCTGTGTACGTGCATAGGTTTACTTTTTTTACAAGTTTTCATAATTTGAATATAATCGTCCGGTGTGTAGAGCCTCTGTTGACGTTTTAAGGCTCATTCTATCTTTCTGAAATGTGTGTCATTTGGGAGGAAGCTATGTCCTGATTCAAAGAATCTTATATTGATTTGCTCTATAGTATGATGGTCATTCAATATAGCTTTAAGCATCAAAGTTAGTTTTATGTTCCTATTTTGCCCGCCACAAGAATCACTCCATAGAATAAGACGTTTCACGTTGTTATTAACCCTTTCTAAAATGTACTTGATAAGACAAGAACCTACCTCTTGTGCACCTCTGCCAGATTCTTCTTCTACCCACACATTGCAATGAGCTTCATTGTTCGTTCAACGTTTTTTGGTTTAGAATCCATATTTAACACACAAGAAACTTCGTCATTTAAAGCATTGCATAGACGCGGGTTCAGCGGCAAACATGGACGTGGTTGTATGTTTTTTTCAGTAGCAGTCTTAGTATGTCGATCATGGTTAGTAATCAAAGATTTATCATCAACCATTTCCTTCACCAGGTTAGTAGCCATAGACAGCTGAAGAGACAGTGGAGACAAATGCGAAGCATCAGCAGAGATGTTTGCTACATTGGGAAATTTGTTTAGTAACTTAGAGCACAAAGCAGGATTTTGTAAATTAGCTTCATCACCCCCTTTGCCAGTTATATCATCATGCAATTTGTTAGTCACATTGTTCTTGTTAAGTTTTCCTCGTTTACTCAGTGAATCTAGAATCAATAATTTTCCACTATTAATCACAAAATAACTGATATTCAAATTTACCCCGTGATACATTTTTGCCCACTTTCCCCTTTTTATAAAGAAGGTACCTATACAAATTTTACTAACAAACGCATGTAAAAACAAACATTCATTTACCCACTTACTCAATTTAGAAAAAGTTACCATATTCATACCAAACACAACGCTAATAGAATAAAAAAAAACTACGTAAATAAATGCATTTCTGAAAAATCACTGGCTTAGATTTCCATAGATATATAATTTAAAAAAATTATCAATATCTTCATTACACAACACAAAACAGATACAAAGCACAAGGTTTCTTTAATGTTGTCAATAGAAAAAAATATAAAGACGACACGAAGTGGTTTGAATCTTGTAAAAATTCAGGATTATGCCATTTTCATTATGCAAACAAGAACCAAACCACAAAAATAATAAAAAAATAATTATACAAGGGACCATGTGGTTTGGTTCTTTTTTAAAAAAAAGACATTTTTAGTTTTTTCAGATTGTCGGGTTACCATGAAACATGGATCTTATTAATTTTTTGTACAACTGTTGATATGTGGGTTAGTAACTTTGTTGACAAAATGTTTTGTTCAGTCAAAATTGTCAGATCGTTTTGATCTTTACAGGGTTGGCAGAAAGTGTATTTTGAAAGCTTTCTGTATATTTAACTCAATTTTGACCTGAGTGTGGTTTGGTTCCGGCTTGCGTATTGGGGTCCAATTATGAATTCATTTTGTTGTTTTGTGGGTAGGCTGTCTGTAACAACTATATAATACCTTTGAGACATCTAACACCTTAGTCTCTCCCGTGACCATGATTGCTGTAAAGCAATCGAAACGTCGGGAACCAAAAGTCAAAATAAATCCGCGAAAAAATCCGAAAAGATAATTTTATTTCATTCATTTTTTATTCTCATTCCATAAAGTCAGTGAGAAGCTTAGGAACTGTGCTGTGTAACGTGTGGGTTATATTATGAGCAATTTCTAAATAAAGTGTTTGCAATTGTAAACTAAAATAGAAGTGTTACCTGTGAATAGTGAATTATAAATCAATAAAGCTAATTATTATGCGTTGTAATGCTGAATGCATGTCTAATTAAATTCTCTCGTACACCACAATGAGTGAAACAGGAAATAGTGAAGATTCGAGATATTTATTGAGGAATTTTAAAGGATAACTTATTTTACGCTACGTAGAAACTACAAGAACGGAGTAATTCTACCAAACTAAACAAAGCCACGATTAAATGTTAGTATAATATAAATAAAATTGCCTAACATATTTAATGATTATAATTTGTTCAAAAAATACACGACATCCGGTTTTTTTATTATGTATGTTCACCAATTTCTCGGAAATAGCTTGACCGATTTTACTACTTAAAATGGTATTATATTAAGGTAAGTTCCGAGGTGGTTCCATAAAATTTCCTTTGTTATAGAGTATACCGTTTTCGAGAAAATCAGGAAAAACCATGAAATTTCAAGTATGTTAAAAGATGATGATGAATAAGACTTTTTTACCTACTTCTAATTGTCATATCGACTAGAAACCTTACCAAGTGTTTGTAATTCCGATGATAGTATAGTAATTTGGTATCTTGGAGCTGACCTGATGATGAATCTATTTGGTTTGATTCATTTTCCCAATACGTTATCGTCATACATCGTCGTCGTATAGAATTCCATAAAGATTTTAAATTTTATTCAATTTCTTGTAAGGCAATTTGCTGGGTAAATATTTATTTATATGACAAAGATACTTCAAATAAAACTATCTTTTCGGATTTTAGTGTGAATTTAGTTTGATTTTTGTTCCTGGCGTTCCGATTACTTTACAGCATCTCTCTATGGGAGAGTCTCTCCCGTAATAAACTCCGAAAAGATGTTTTATTTAGAACTAGCGACTCACCCTCGCTCTGCTTGGGTTCGTCCCTAGTTACGTTATAAGTTTTAACGCTTAGTATAGATTTCTCAGAGATGAGATATTTTCCTGCAATAAAAAGTATACTATATGTTGACCCGGATAATCAGCTAGCATCATACCAAATTACATAAAAATCTCTGCAGTGGTTTTTCCGTGATGCGGTAACAGACAGACAGACAGACAAAAAATCTAAAAACTGTATATTCGCCCTCTGTATCGATAATAATGTCTATTTCAATAAGATTTTCCAAAAAATATTTAATGTACAGATTTAGCTTAGTTACAATTTTATTATATGTATAGATGTCAAATATCCGAGAAATTTCATCAAGTATTAGACGAAGATATTGTTTATTAAATATTCATTAATAGTGCTGGCTGAATATAATACACAATATGTACTGTCTGATACTATTTTTAGATGATAAACGATATATGTAATAAGAATTGAATTATTAATGTTTGTGATTACAGAATAACGAATAGAGAGAAAATAGCATACAGAGCAAGCGTATAAAGCATGGGGTATCCACGTTGGTGGGTCCTATGATGGAGCTCTATATGCAACACTATTGTAATATACTGTTTTATTACTTTCCGGTCAAGATTTTTTTAATAATAAAATAATAGTTTTTAATTTCTTTAATGTTGTTTAAATTAAGATTTTTTAGTATTTTTTTTTAATTATTGTAGCTATGTGCACATATAATGATTTAGAAAAGTGGCAGAAAATCATTATTATGATTAAGAGTTCTGTGACTTAAGATTATAAATTTGAAGCTATATATATATATATATATATATATATATATATATATATATATATATATATATATATATATATATATATATATAATAATATTCCTCTCTTGTTTAAAAATAAAAGCTTAATTGCGTTTCTGTAACAATAATAGATTTATTTCACTTCTTGAATTTTACATACATTTAATATATTTACAACTTATCAAAATATTATCTTACCTGTAACAATAATAGAAACTACATTTAAAGCCTCTATTTTAATCTCTTTATATTTTAACATATTATATTAAATAACATTTGTAAGTACGTATTTCTATTATTTTATTAACATGTCAAATATAAATAAAAAATAAAAAAGTTAAAAGTAAATTTGGAATTAATTAAAAAGTATTTATGTATTATATATAAACTTATGAAAAGCACTCGCTTATGAAGTGGTTTTCTTTACATCTCCCCCCTTAGAAAGAAACAATTACCAGTACGTAATTGTTCATTTACTAACGAACACTGGAGACAATTTTGTAATGTGGTAGAAGTTTGATTCCGTTTTTTTGTGTCCGGTGTCAACTTCATAGATTGAATTGGAAATCTTCTTCAGAACTTTATATGGTCCAATCCTCAGTTCATCTATTTTCTTTCTATTTAGTCGATTTCCGTTTTCCACATAGACTATGTCTCCTACTTTCAATTTATATTCTTCCCTATGCAGATCGAACATCTTTTTATTATAATTGTGAGATTTTATTGTGTTTTCAAGAGCTAGTTTTCGATCTCTTTTCAGATCTTCTTTTGTACATTTTGACTTCAATTCTAATGGTAGAATACTTACATTTTCACCTTCCAAAAGGTATTTTGGGGCAAACCCCGTGACTGTGTGTTCTGTTTCATTATATTTTCCTACACATTTCTGTGCAATAGTAGTCCATGCTATTTTTTTATCACTTTCATTTATTTCGCATCTTATTTTGTTGACTAAGGTTTGATTTAGCCTTTCATTAAGTCCGTTTGAAAATGGTGTATCGACAGTTGTGAAAACCATTCTTATGTTTTCTTTTTTTACAAAATCTTTAAATTCTTTGGAATTTATGCCAGGATATTGGTCCGTTAAAAGCATATCAATATTATAATTTTCTGTCACATTTTTTATTAATTTAATAAACTCACTGGCGCTTTGATTTCTTGATGTGAGAATATAAGCATACCTTGTGAAATGATCAACCAGAAGATGTAAGTATTTTTTCGTTGACCGTGATCCTCCAAAGCCACCAATGGTATCAATAGATATTATTTCAAATGGGCGTGTTGCTGGACCTAAATGTGACATTAATCCATATTTTGACTTCCTTCTTGATTTGTTTTTTATACAAATTTCACATTCATCACACATATGTTTAATGTTTGCGATGATATTCTTTGCTGTGTAGAATGGTGTTATTTTATTAATCATCTGGGTTCTCCCAATGTGGCAGTAAGTTTTGTGGACATCTTTTATTAAAATTTTACTTAGTTCTTCTGATAAAATGATTTTTTTCCTTCTTTTACATTTTTTGTAATAAATTTCATTCTCCAATATATGTTTTCCATTTTGTACGTTTAGATTTGTATATTGGTCATTTTTAATGTCTTCTAGGCTTATTAAATTTACTACTTTTAAAAAATCGTCAGTATTGTCATAAGGTTCTAGAACTGGATTTCGGCTTAAACAGTCAGCTTCTTGGTTTGATTTTCCTGGGTTATATTTTATAGTAAAGTTATATTGGGATAAATAATACATCAAATCCCCTAGTTCCTCATCAGTTCTAGCCTTGATATTCATGTTCTCTAGTGGTTTATGATCTGAGTATACCGTAAACTGTTTTCCCATAAGCCAGTGCTGCCAATATTTAACAGCTTCTTTTATTGCCAGACATTCTAGGTATATTGCCTTCTTCCTTTTTTGAGCTTCAGTTAATTTTTTTGAAAAATATGCAACTGGTTTACCTTCTCCATTTTTATCTTCTTGTTTCAACACTGCTCCCACACCTTTGATACTTGCATCTGTGTAAATAATTATTGGTAGTTCAGGGTCAAAGATATTCAGAATTGGTTTTGAACATAGCAATTCTTTTATTTTATCAAATGATTCCTGACATTCTGCAGACCATATGAATTTCACGTCTTTCCTCAATAAATTGTGTAAAGGGTCCAGGATAATTGCACTATGTGGTACAAATTTATGATGAAAATTTATTTTTCCTAAGAACTGACGTATATTTTTTCTTGTTTCTGGAACTGGAAAATTTTTTACAGCGGTTAAATAATCTTTCAGAGGTCTGACTGAATTGTAAATATTTGGCATAATTATTAGCAAAAGCACATTTCGAAAATTTTAGTCTAAAGCCTTCTGATTGTATTGCCTCCAGTAGTTTTGATAGATGTTCTATATGTTCTTTAAAAGTTTTGGAAAAAATTAAGATGTCGTCTATAAAATTTACTGCAAAACTACAGAGTTTGTGTTTTCTTAGGATGTTGCTCAATATTCTTTGGAAAATGGCTGGAGCAGTCTTTAATCCAAATGGGAGACACGTCCATTGAAAATGGCCTTCTTGTGTTACAAATGCAGTTTTGTATCTGTCTTCAATTTTCAAAGGAATTGACCAAAATGCTGAATTTATATCAAAAGTGGAAAAATATTTACAGTTTACAGTTTTTACCATTAAATCCTCAATTAACGGAAAAGGCTGTGATTGAGGCATGACAATTTTGTTCAATTCTCTAAAATCTATACACAATCTTGTTTTTTTTTCATCTTCTTTTTTATATGCCAGAGTTACTGGAGCAGCAAAAGGGCTATAAGATTCTTCAATCAAATTCTTACTTAATAATTTTGAAATTTGACTTTCTATTTCTTTCCTATCTTCAGTTGTGCATCGGTATGGACGTTTGTAACAGTATTTATCCACCATTAGATCAATATGAGCTTCATAATCTCGTACTGTACCGATGTCATATTTATCTTTAGCGAATACAGATTTGTATTTTTCTATCAACTTATCAATTTCTGATTGCTGGCATAAATCTAGATGGCTTACTAACATTTCGAATCTATCTGAATGTATGTGTTCATTGAAATTTATTTCACATTTGTTTACGTGTTTTGTTTCTTCTTTTAATACTTCTTCATTTTTGTCACCTAGTACATCAGGAATTTCGACATTTGTTAAGTTTTTGTTTTTTATATCCTCTTCATTTAAGGTAACTTTTTTTTCTTTTGGATTGTAATATTGTATGATCTTTAGTTCTTCATTTTGCACTAATTTAAAATTTTTGATACAATCCAAACCAATTAGAAAATCATAATTAAAATTTTCATTATCTACTACAAAAATATCCATAATTCTTTCAATATTGTAGATTTTAATTTTTAATGTTACCATACCTTTTGTTCTCTTCTCACCATTAATAGTCCTCAAGTTTACTATTTGAATATCCCTTATATTTTCTGTTGGCTGTATCTTTAATAATTTTGCATTAATTAATGACACATTTGAACCTGAATCATAAATTCCAGAAACTTTTAAAGTATCATTTAATAGTAACTTAACTTCTATTAATGGTGGTACATCTAGTTTTTTGGATTCTTCTCATTAAGTTCCACTTCCAACTCTGAGTTATTTACTGTTTTTACAATTGCCTTTTGATTTTTCCTTTTAAACCAACAACTTTCCTCAGGATGGTAACGTTTCCCCTTTTCCTCGTTGATACAAATTTGGCATGGCTTCTTTTCTTCAATTTTATGGAAGTTGTTGTCAGAATAAAAAGCGCTTTTTTTATAGGTCTTCTTCTTCTCAACCAGATATTCCAATTTTCCTATTTCGTTGTACAGATCTTTCGTTTCTTGTAAAGTTCCTCTGTCAATTTTATCAGATACATAATTGGGTAAACCGAATGCTATAAGGTCTATAAGTGTCCCAGTATCAATTGATCTTCTTACTTCTAGTAACAATTTTTCTTTTTTTAAAGCATATTCAAGTAACGAACCTGTTTGGTATTTAAAGGCAAGAGCATATCTTATGGGTGACCATCCTTTATTTGCGAACGTGTCACAAAAATTTTTCTCCCACCTATTCCATTCTGATTCCACTGTAAGTTTTATAAGCATATTGCTGTACCAATCGACACTAGAATATTCCATAAAAAATTTTAATATTTCAATTTTCTTTTTGTCTTCATCGATATGGAAACGTTCACATTCTTTGTTAAAAATCTGAATCCACTGGTAAGCATTTGTGTTTCTGCCAGTGAATTTCTCAATCGTGAAATCTTTTGCAATTACCCCTAAATTTTGAGTCTCAGATTTTATTTGTTTTTCTTCAAGCAATTTCTCTAACAGTTTTTCCAACGTCTGATTTGAGCTACTAGCTATAGATTCACCAATATTTGCTTTTTCTAAATTTTCTTCTAGGTAAAAATCATTAAACTGTAAGTTTTGTTCTTCATCCAAATAAATTTTTGATATATCATCTGTCAAAGTTATCCATATTTTCCTAGTTTGATATCTTTTATTTAATGATTTTTTGACCTTAACATAGTGGGTAGTTTTTATAATTTCTTGGTGAAGATGTGCAGGTTGGTACTCGGCTGGTATTCCAAAAATTTGTCCATCAGGTGTAGTTATCGAGGTTATACATATGAGGTTTGATTTTCCATCTGCTGTTGGTTTCACTGCAAACTCAAACCTCAACTTTTCCATGTTTCTTGAAATATTTGCAGAAAATGTAGTTTTATAATAATATTCCTCTCTTGTTTAAAAATAAAAGCTTAATTGCGTTTCTGTAACAATAATAGATTTATTTCACTTCTTGAATTTTACATACATTTAATATATTTACAACTTATCAAAATATTATCTTACCTGTAACAATAATAGAAACTACATTTAAAGCCTCTATTTTAATCTCTTTATATTTTAACATATTATATTAAATAACATTTGTAAGTACGTATTTCTATTATTTTATTAACATGTCAAATATAAATAAAAAATAAAAAAGTTAAAAGTAAATTTGGAATTAATTAAAAAGTATTTATGTATTATATATAAACTTATGAAAAGCACTCGCTTATGAAGTGGTTTTCTTTACATATATATATATATATGTGTGTGTGTTTTGTATGAAAAATGTCATAGTAAAATATAACATAGTGATTCTCATACATAAACTACAGTCTTAATAAAATAGGCCACGCTGTATGCACTATTATTTCGAAATAATATAGTCTCTCTAAATGTGGCGCTAAGCTCGCCAGAACTTTACAAGGTTTCATTAAACAAAGCCATGGTATGCGCAAAATTAGCGAATGATTTATTTACGAGCGCTTTCAGAATACATCACTCTGACCGATTGTCCCCGTATTTTCAGCCAGTGAAATACACGACACCATATTGTAAGTTAACATAATTTTACTATAATGAATGGTATTTTGAAGTGTTAGAGTCTATTTACTCAGAAGTAGATGAATAATTTATTAAGCTTTAAAATAGCGACTATTTAGAGGCTTAATAAATTATTCAATTTGCTTAAAAATAAATTACAAATATGTAGGTAATTTAATCACGTTACGTATATTTTTTTATCATATTCAGATTAATCGTTTCATACAAACATTTAAGCAATTATATCGATATAATACGCCTGTCCAGTGGTAACGCGCTCGTTTGGTAAACCGAGTGATGTGGGTTCAAATCCCGGGTCTCGCACCTCTGATATTTTCATGTGCGAATAATTTCTAATATAATTACTACTTGCCTTGCGGTTAAGGAAAACATCGTGAGGAAACCTGCATGTCTGAGAGAACCTAGCAAGTTTTCGAAAGACGTGTGAAGTCCGCCAACCCGCATTTGGCCAGCGTGGTGGACTATGGCCTGATCTCGATACATCGATATAATATATTGTTCGAATAACAAGTCAGCGACTACAGATGCCGTTCATACTCTATTTAGATAGTTTCACTATGCCACGATGGTCTTTTCAAAAGTGTAACTACATATATTTCTTAAACTGACTTCACATGGCATAGCAGTGCAAATTTTTTTGCAGTATATATTTCATCAACATATTGTAAAGTCCGCCAATTCACACTTGGTCAGCTTGGCGGGCTTTGGTCTAATCCCCCTCGTACTGAAGGGAGGCCAGTGCCTAGAGTGACTCTAAAAAGAGCTGGATACATACTTTGTAAACAAAAAAAAAACCTTATTAATCAGCTCATAAACATACCTTATTCGTCATATAATAATACGGACATGTTTCTTTATAGGTAATAAAATCCAAAGTCAATTTAACGTGACATTTATTTGTCTAGACGCATACATTGTTATTCAAATTTATGTACCGATATCAACTTTTCCTTTTATTCTCTTACATATATTATACATTATATATTATAGAAATGAAATTTCAATACCAAAAATTTTATTTATATAAAATACGAAGAATAATGGAATTTTGTCGAGCCACTGTCGATGGAAGCATGAAATAGGTATAAATTTCCAATCTAAATGTAAGTATAGAAAAATAAACTTTTGAAAACTATACAGAAATGATTCGTTATGTCATTATTACAATGTTATGTCATTATACTTTATTAGATTTTTATTCTACATCCTGTCTATTTTTCTTTAATGTTGGGAAATGCATTTACGCATACCATCTGCACCTGTTAGATTAAAATAACCATGGAGTTACTTCCACGGTCCATTCTGTTATCAGAGAAATATCAAGAGCGACCCACATAGTGCACCACCGTACCATACTGAGCCGCCTCCCATATTGATATAAATTATAAATAGTTCAAAAAATCCCTTTGTTTTACGACTAGGTTATTTGCCTAATTTCACTTAAGTTACACAGGTACATAAATATGTAACAAATACATGCACATGCATACTTCTAAATACATACACATGCACACTTGTAAGCTAACGTAATAATTAAATATGTGCATTTATAATTATTATTATGATCACCACAAATATTTATTGCAAACTAGCGACTTACCGTCACTTCGCTCGGGTGTGTCCCTAGGTATGTTTTAAATAGATATAAATAGTTATAAGTCAGCGTTAGTCAAGTAAAATTTAATTTGTTTTCGTGATTTTTTTCGATATTTTAATCTGCTATTCAGGGCAGAGACGACAATTCTAACAAATCAAAGATCATAAAAATAGGTCCAGCTGTTCTTGAGTTATATATATATATATATATATATATATATATATATATATATATATATATATATGTGTGTATATAAAATTTATATATCTGTATCTACTATAATCTCGTATATGTAAAGTAGGTATTATCGGTATTTAAAGTGCCTTGTTTATAAAAACAGGATATAAATAGCCATATCGAAATTTATCTGCTACCATTTACCATGAACATTTAGAAATTAGTAAAAATTTGTGTATAAATATTTTTGTATATTTATATTTATGTTTGTATATTTGTGTCATTTTTTAAATCTACTCAACGATTCAGCTATCCTTGTATTATAAAGACAAAATATGAATACTTTTTTCTTCTTAAAATAATAGTTGGCAAAGCAATATATAAAACGCTAATAAACTGGATTATTTTAATAATCGTAGGTATAGAGCTATGCCACAAATGAATGAATAAACGCTTCTAACGAGGTCCGCCGAGTGGTAGATTTTCCGTACATTTCCCTCTAAAAAGGTCGTAGAAAACAAAAGGATGGTCAACGATCGAGCTCTCGCCTCAGTCGGTTTGCATTCCGACAAAAGAGCTCAAGTTTTAATTGGAGGCACGATCTAAGATATTTCCGAACGAAAATACTAATTTTTATTTTCATTCATTTGTATTAAGCTGTCACCTGGTGGTCTTCTTTGGGCAAAGTGATTAATTTTACCAAAAATAATAAATGATAATTTTTTAATTATTTTTAATGGCGAAGCCAGTGTTTTTAATGAATGTTAATAACAACAAAGTTATATCACAATAATTAAATTATATTACATTATAATAATTATTAATACTTACGCAAAAGTTTGTGCGAACGTGTGTTTAATATTTCTTTACGCTGCAAACTCGACGGATTTGAGTGAAAGGGGTCGAGATAATTTACATCCTGGATTAGTAGGATATACTACATATTTTTTTTGTATTGACGTAACTACTTACGACGTACGCCGTATCTACTACGCGAGCACATCCGAGTACGAAAAGTTATAGTAAATATTTAGATAAAATATCTATGATATTATTGTCTTGTAAAGTATCAGTGTACCCTGATAGCTAATTACTAGTGCATACCAAACAAAAATAACAAAAATTCTTGATGAAATACAATTTTTTGCAAAACATAAAGTGCCACAAATCATTTTTAAAGCAAAGTTCGTAACAAATGCAAAAGTCCAACACGAAAGTCTTTTTACAACGCGCGTCGTGCCGAGGACAAATTTTGGTTAAAAACTTTATTATTAATTTTCATATCCTTTTTATATTGTCTCCGTGTGGCTGCAATATTAAAATACTTCAGTCTTTTACCATGTTTGTCGTTTATGTCACAGCTTAGTCAATTTTTCCTTTTTGATTTGACATTTATTCAAAAAATGTTTTTTCGGTAAACCGTAGAGACAAAGATATTATTTTTATTGATCTGTTATATAATTAGCTATTTTCTATAAAATACACAGGGATTTTAACATTTTTTAACAATTATAATATATTGTTATGGTGACTTTAAGCATTCTTTATTTTAACTTCAGACTGATCTGATGAAGCCACTTCGCCTTTAAGACAAATGTCGTCAATTGTTTGAACGTTAATATAGAATACCCTATCGATAAGTGCCACAAAATAGTGATATCGTACTTTTTTTGCATTTTTAGCTGGTTCGATTAACGGCTCTGGTAAGGTTTTCTTTTAAATATTTAAACGCAGTTAGTAATATTTTTAAAAACTAGCGGCTCTAAATGATTCTTTAAATTGACATAACTTTTTCATTTAGGAACCGATTGAAACAAAACAAATACTAAATGTTAAGTGAAGCTTACCACAATACATTAGTGAAAAATGGACCCAAATCGGTTAAACCGTTTCTAAGATTAACGCGCACAAACATACAGACAAACAGACAAACCGACAAACACTCAAACAGACAAAAAACCTAAAAATTCTATTGCGTTAATGAAGATCCCCAATAATAGTTTTTCTCAAATTTCTTCCATGTACAAACAGCAATCAGTTACAATTTTATTATAATTGTATGTAAGGAATATTTCTTCAATACCCCGTTCATTTGTTTCACCCTCTATGTTTAGAATTTTAGGTACTAATTTTAACTCCGCTTCACCTATTGTAATACTTAGTGGAGTTAGTGTATAGTTTGCAGCTTCAATAGTAAACAAAACAATGAGGTTTTCCCTAATTATATTAAGCTAACTATAAATGGGCTATAAACCCCATTACATTAGTGCGACGTGAAACCGTGAAGATGGCGTAACGAAGATGTATGGAATGGTTCAAGTTTGCATAACAGGCACTGCGGTCCTAAGGGATTGCTAACGTCACTATAAGTATATCGATAGTTATCATAATTTCTTGGTTATTCGCATTTTGGATAGAATTTGTTTATATCTTACTAGTTATAGCCTAGTATGCCTGACCGATTTAAAATTTTTATGTAGGTTTTTACGTTATTTTTTAACCGACTTCCAAAAAAGGAGGAGGTTCTCAATTCGTCGGAATCTTTTTTTTTTTATGTATGTTCACGGATTTCTCGAAGACTCTTTTTTTATTTCAAAGGGTATTCTTCCCCGGTGGTCCCATATAAATTTTATCGAAATCGGTCAAGCAGTTTTTAAATAAATGGCTAAATCAAATATGTTTTTATTAATAAAAATCTTTCTTCTTATCTTATAAATTACAAATTACCTGCTTATTACGTCTACACTAAAAATGGAAAAATAAAAACTTAAAAAAAAAAAATAAAAACCGACTTCCAGGCACTGAAAAGTAAAAAATAACTAAACAGGGGTTTTCATTTAGAATAGATACTTAATCAGATATTCTCGAAGTCGGTGCCAGCCAATACAAATCAAAGCACACCGACTTCGAAAATACCTGATTAAGTATCTATTCTAAATGAAAACCCCTGTTTAGTTATTTTTTACTTTTCAGTGCCTGGAAGTCGGTTTTTATTTTTTTTTTTTAAGTTTTTATTATATCTATACAGATATATAAAATTGAAGTGTCTGTTTATTATGTTAAAATAACAGTTTTTTATTAAATGCATTTGAAATTATATACGGTACATACTCGTACAAGAAAAACACATTTTTTAAATATTTAAATTAAATAAACAGTATAGTCTAACACAGATCTACGACAGTCACATAATTAAAGGAAAGACTTCTTAATTAAAAATAATTAATTGATATCCATATTTCATAACCCACATAATTTGAGTTATTTCAATATTGAAATGCAAAAGGATCGAATAAACAATTCGATTTGAATCATATCGAGATGAAATTTATAACTATCGGCCCAAGTTTTGGGATTACTGACAATTGTATTCGAGACGTGAGAGGATTACTGAGCTTTATTAGATAGTGGGGAATCGATTTAAGACGTGTATTGGCAGTAGGTTATTAGTATTTAATACACAGTATAAAAATAAGAAGTTTAAAAAAACTATTATAAAATCAAAAATGTTATACTTGTACTCTTGTAAAGGGCAATACAAAATTTAAGTACATTCTAAGTAGCTCACGTACCTATTTGTACGCTATCAGCCCAAACAATTTTTACAATAATTGTGGTCTGTCTGTATGTTTCTAAAAATTTTCAGAATGTGTGAATTAATTTTAAGACGCTATAGAACCAGTGTTTATCATGCGAGGGAGTGAAGTCCCTGTCTATGAAACGAGAAACGCGTCGGCTATAATATTCACTTTGATTTATTCATCGATATATATAATAAAGGACTAAAAAGTAACACATGCTTTTTATATTTTTATTTAGAAACTATAAAAAGTTTTATAAGTTAAAAACGAAACGCCATACTAGACAAGAATACCTAGAAGAGAGTTATATAGGGCTATTTTATTTCAAAATAAAATTAATATTATATTTTCTATTCATAAAGGATAGAAGAAAAATAGCTTAACTGATTTAACGGCTTTGAGGAATCAGTATTTAGGTGAAAGTATTATATGATGTTTTAATCGTCATAAAATATGAGCAAACAAAAGTTAATTACATAATATAAGTCTTTATCTGAGTTTGGAAAATAAATCCATAAACTATACACATATATCACGCGCCACAACAGCCCTCGTAAAAGCTATCCATCAAGCATCAATCAAAGCTTTAGGATGAAATCTAGGCTTTCAACGCTACACTGATGTTATGAATCATTTTGAAAGTATGAGATAATAAGAACTAACATATAAAAATAAACAAAAATTTCTTGGATATTTGTAAAGAGGTAAAATATATTTGTTTCTAAATTAGATTAGATAGATATACTTTATTGTATACCACAAAAGAAATACACTAAAGAAGAAATAAATAAATATATGATGCACAGGGTGCCTTATCGCTATAATCGATCTCTTCCAGGCAACCTTAGGGCGTAGGAATATAATTATATGAAATGGTAGGCTACACGTAATACATATTCTAAATACATAAATTTACAGTAGGTACCTATACAGTAGAAACTCGATTAACAGGACTAATTGTTGTCCTTAGGCATTCGGATAATCGAAAATCCGGATAATCAAATGTATGAAGAAAAGCAGGTTTTTTCCTGAAATAATTGTTAACTAACTAAAACTTTTTATCCCTGAAAAATGTACGGTTCCCGTGGGATAGATTTGTTTTTGTTTGTTTAGAGGCGAACCCAAGCGAAGCTAGGATGAGCCGCTAGTTCTTTAGTGCTTGCATAAATTCAACTTGTAGGTATATATTTGGTCGGGGTTGGTAGTCCGGATAATCGCGAATCCGTATAACTGAGGGCCGGATAATCGAGTTTTTACTGTATGATATAATTTAGGGTGGAGCGAAAAAATAAAATTGTTTTTTTTTTAACTTTCTTGTTTGAATGGATTTTTTTTTCGAGTGATAATTTTTGAAAACTTTCAAAAATTGTCGAATATAGTCATTTTCTACTCAACTTTCACTGTAATATTGCATTATTTTAATTTAAAAAAAAGTCCAAAAATAACAAAAAAGTAATATAGAAACATATTACATGTATAATATAGATACATATTGGATATAAACTCCAAATGTATCAAACAGATTTTGAATGTTCAATAGATACTCGTAATATCCTACACTATCCATGCATAAAATTAGTTATCATTTACATGATATATTATTATCATTTATTTATTTACACAAGAAGAGCCGCGGAATAAATCAACATTTTATATGTTTAATACTTTGAATATTTTAACTCTTTTTAACTTTCACTCAAAAATCTTTTTTTTGTATTTTCTAATTTAATACACTTTTATGTAATATTTTCTTAGATTTACGCGAATATTTGACATTTTTAATTGAAACTATCTTTTTTGGTTTTTTCACGGGTCTATTTTGATTTTATTTTAAATCATTTATGTAAAATTGTGGGGAGGCACTATCTGTAACAAGTATATAACGCCTTTGAGATGTTTAAAACCTTAGTCTCTCCCGTGACCATGATTGCTGTAAAGCATTCGATACGTCGATAACCAAAAATCAAAATAAATAAATTTAAATCAGTTCGATGATTTAAATTTATTTTATAGTTTTTTTTTATGTTTACTATAATATATAACTTTAATTTAATTTAAAAATCAAAATGACTGACTTTTTAAAAAGTAGGTTAAAATCCATTTCAATAGTGTTATAATACTAACAAAAAGGATACTTGCAATGGGAGTTGCAGATAACAATTTACTGTTTTATAATTGTATTGGTAAGCATATCTGGTATGTGCAATGGCCACAAATTGATATTATAAATCAATTCGGAATATAATTCACAATGTAAAATTCGATATTCGTTTAGTTATAGCTTATTATACTTATTTATACGTATCACAGTACATGGGCGACCGAGTTTCCGAGTTCTCTTTTGTTATATCGTATTTTTTAGATAAAAAAAAAACTAAAAACTTAAATAAATACAAAAAACAGCAAAAGTAAAAACTTTGTATCCGACCGGGGTTCGAACCCGGATTGTCAATCTTGAACCTTGGTCGGTGCTTATGCCGGAGTGTAAGAAATTATCGACCATATTTCGCATTGCATAATGCGAAAGAAAACTGCACGAAAACTCGAAAACACGTGTTTTCCCAGACATAAGACTAAACTAGATCGATTTTTCACCCCCAAAAACCGCCACATGTCAAAATTTAACGCAATCGTTAGACCCGTTTCCGAGATCGCCGATATATATAAATAAATATACAAAAATTGCTCGTTTAAACGTACTAGATTAGAAAGATAGATAGTTTAAAAAGCTTTTAAATTTGACTTTCTATGATATTAAAACCTTATTTAAAAAATATTCATAACTATAATTCTGACTCGAGGTCCACTCGTCCTTACTTCGTTTACTCATTCTTACTTATTCTTAACAATTAGATAAATATTTTAAGCAAATTTTTTTACTAAAAGTATGCGCTATATGTTTCTAAACATGTAAATGTTGTACGTTGAATGTTTGAAATATAAACACTAGGGGAAAAATGAAAAACATATACATAAAAACACTTCCAAAACAATTTCAAATGCAATCTCAATTATCACTACAGTCTTTCTGAACGCCATAAAATCAAAAACTAATTAACGGACTTCCATACGGTTTTTACCAATGGCTGGAGTAATTCATGGTGAAGGTTTAAATGTATAATTCATTAAGGTTTTATGTAAATTGGTTGAAATATAGCTATGATTGTTGAAGATGTCGGAAAAAATCATGCCGACTGGGAGGTTTATTGGCGTGCGCCGCATAAACTAATAAAGTTATATGAAAACAAAGTATTACAGAATTATGCCTCATAAAAATATGTATTTCTATTCATTCATTTCTATTAAACTATAGCTACGATATGTGCATGGGTACGTACCCAGGGAAGCACCCGAGCGAAGAGCTTAACTATAAGAAGAGCGTAACTAGTTTTATCAATAAAAGAAATATCAAAGTTTTGTTAAGTTAAAATATAATACCTTTATTGTTAGTTATTGAGTAGTGATACATTTGGTGCAGGAGTCAGTCTTAAACTTGTCAGATTTTTAGAGTTAAAAAGAAGTTAAGCCAATAGATAGATGTTTTTTTTTAATGGCGACTTAGTTTGTGTTGCACTATGGTATCGCGTGAGTAACCATAAGGATATTAACCATAACTTTTAATTTTATTTATAACAAACACATCTAATGAGGTAAGACCCAAGAGTTATAAGTTCCAAGTTCTCAGCTATATCTGTCTCTATCATAATATATCTCAAGGGTATAGAAAAAGCAGCGGTACGGTCAACGGCGTTACTTTATACATTTGCAGAAACACCAAAACTTAAAAAGAAACTAAACAAAGTTACTTTATTGTATCATATGATATAAAAATATTTAAAAAAAGGAAAAATAAAATATCGCCTTAATAGGAACACTGCTATGTATTATTAATTTACACGGAAATTAAATAACCGGTGTAATTTATGCGTTTCGCATTCGGCGAGCAATTATTTTGATTTCGTTAAGTAAATATAAATAACGTTGTCGGACAGTTCATTTATTTAAACGGTTTAAATGAGTATTTTGAAACTCTGATAAAATTTGGTCAGGCTTCATTTACAGCAATCATTTTTATCCAGTATTTTTACTTCAGTGTACCAATTCTGTAATCAAATCAAGTACCTATATAATATTATAATATAGGTACTAGCGGGTCACCCTCGCTTCACTCGGGTTCGACCCTGGGTACGTTCTAACGGTTAGTATGAAATAGATAGATTTCATATCATATACATATTTACATAGGTATGATAAGTTGTTGTGGGTGGTATTATAGCGTGTTTTTCAGTGAGATGAGATAACCCCCTAAAGTAAAAAGTAGCTTATGTCACTCTCCAGTCCTTCAATAATTTCCACACAAAAAATCACGCCAATCCGTCATTTTATTTAGCCGTAAAAGAAGGACAAACAAACCAACACACTTTTACATTTATAATATTAAGTATGGATAATATTACTTGTACTAAAATTTATAAGGAAATTTAAATATGAGGCTTTTTTTTAAATAACACAAGCCAAAGGTCCTTCTGATTGGTTGCGTATTTCGTTTTAAGTGGTTATTTTCGAATAGAAACCTGCTATGACGTATCGACAAACTAATAAGTTTTGTGTGGCATTATCATAAGCACCTCAGTTTTATCCACTGCTGGACATAGGCCCCTCTACTGTGCGTGATCGCCTAGCTGCTAGCTAGTAAAAATAATATTATTATACTACAATATAGTTTCTTTAAAAAAAGCAAGTCATGTAAAAAAAAATTAAAAGAAATAATATTCGCCAAAGCGAATTACCACTATCACGAAAATTTAAAAAGTATAATTTATGCTAGAAACTTGAAGTTTAGCAGGTTGATTTTTCATAGGGATGAGATATTCTCTGAGAAAGGGTTTTTGGAATTTTAATCCCTAAGGGGATAAGAAGGATTGGAAATTTGTATGGAAATCCGCTATTCTTAAACTATGCTGAGAGAGCCCCGCAAATGATAGTGTTTTATATTTTTCTAAGTATAGTAGGTATTAAGTTATTTTTTATTGTGCTGTGTAAAATTATTGACTCGACTATTACTTACTTAGCAAATTGATATTGTTTATGTATGTATGTCTGTACATAATAGTTATTCTCGTCACAATGAAAAAAGAAAACAGCTATCGATTCACAAAATAAAAGCTGCGATCCATTGTTTGTTTTTCAATCATAGCGAAGCGGCTTAACGGATTCAAATGAATTTTTGCGCCTATACAGGTCCTATAGGATTATTTTACCGTTAGTAAATCAACAAAATAACTGAAAAAATATTAAGATATTGATACTATTTAATTTTTTGAAATACATTTTGTTCGTATTTTTATTGATAGGTTAGTTTTGTTACGAACCACCTGGTGTAACGGTTAAAGTATCTCTATTTACGAAGGAGATTATTCGTTCGAATTATGCTTTAACAAAATATTCATATGTACATAAGTATGTATTCAGCCCTTTTTAACGTCCCACTGCTGGGCACGGACCTCCCTTCGATACGAGGGGGATCAGGCCACAGTCCAACGCACTGGCCAAGTGAGTGTTAGCGGTCTTGGCCAGCCAACACATGACACATGTCTTTCGAAAACTTGCTAGGTTTTCTCAGACATGCAGGTTTCCTCACGATGTTTTCCTTCACCGTAAGGCAAGTGGTAATCACGTTAGAAATGATTCGCACATGGAAATATTAGAGGTTCGAGATCCGGGATTTGAACCCACTTCACTCGGCTTCCCAAGCGAGCACGTTACTACAGGGCTACCACTGCCTTATATGTAAGTATATGTTTAGTATTTTGTAATCCTCTAATATTATAAATGGGAAAGTTTGTTTCTTTATTTATCCTCTTTACACAGCAATGACATACATTGGAAGATGTACTATACAAGTTGTTCTCGTACTGCTGTAATATGTAGGAGATTAGTATGTGAGAGTAACTCTGGTTGTTCTCGAAGAAGACAACTTCACTAAGGAATTACTCCAAATTCTAAAGCTGGGCGAGCTGAGGGTATGCGTGCTACAACCGTAAAAAAAACAGTCTTTATTCAAATAACATAATGGTAACAAATGCACACAGCCCTAACTCCTGAATTAGGAAACTGTGTTTCAGGAGTTAGTACCTTCCCATATCAGGCGTACATATTCAACGCATGATATGGTATGGTAGTTGAATGAGCAAGTTATCCTGCGGCACGCTATTAAGACCCGTTAGTGAAAGGTTCCGTTGTTTTAGTGGGTAATAGTGACATTTCTACCCGATTAGTTAACTAAGTTAAAAATTCCCTAAGTTAAAAATTCCCTAAGTTAAAAACGCCATTTTTATTTTATATACAGCCGTGACTGTATTTTTTAAGTATACTTACTTTCAATGTCTTGAATAAAATTGTTTAAAGCAATAAAAATAATCAAAAAAAAAAATGTAATTTTCAATATACACATTGCCATATTCTTTCACTTGAGTGTCAAGGAAATTAATAGCCATCTATATCATTATTGGGTCAATAAACTATATAAAAAGACAGCATTTTTCGTACCTAAATTTAAAAGAGCAACCATAAGTAAGAAAACCTATGAATGTAGATTAATCAAATACTAATTATCATATTGTTTCTTTAACTTACTAAACTTAATTGTTAAGTATGAATCGCGCCACTGTAACACATCACTTGCTTCTTGTACTGGGTTGTATCGATAATCCAGTTGTAATTAGTCGAGCAAAAACTTCTCAACAAAGATTACTTGCAAAATATTAATCGGAAGTAAAGTTACATATATATAAACTTAAATATATTCTTAGATAATATATTTCTTAGATCGATCTTAATGAGACTTATATTAAAAAATCTTAAAAACGAAAGAATAAAGTGTAAAATTCAAGGTAAAATTACAACACTATTTATTATAATACATATTACAAGTAAATTCTGTTTTTGATAAATTCAATATTTCCATTTACTAACAACAGATTTAAAAATGTCCAAATTATAATAAAATAATATAAAACCATACAGATTACTTTCTGAAATCCACTCGTAAGAGGCAGCTTTAGAGCTTTAGGCGGTTAAAATAATTAAATTAAAAAAAATCCCAAAAGGTATGCTGCCTGTTATATATAATATTATACATACATAAGGCATCTAGGGACGTATCGAAGAATAATTGTCTAGTAATAAGTAAGATTAGAAGTTTCTAAATAAACAATGAGGTAATCAATCCCTAAAACAACCGACATAAAAATAACTATATATTCCATCGGTGGGCATCGACTTCTTTAATCCAATTAATCGGTACACGAAACAAACACCGATTGAATCGAGTCTAATTGCGAATAAAGTACGAGTGGTCAAAATCAGGATTCTATGCACGACCGGCCCGTTTCTTCCTTTAAAGAAGGCTTCTATTAGTCTTAATTAAAGGTTGTCTCACACATACCACTCTAAAAATAAACTTTTTATAAAATATTGCATTAATAGTTGTAATCTTTACTTTTACTTTGAATAATGACCGTTACTCCGCTAACCCGCACTTGGCCAGCGTGGTGAATTGTTCCCCCTCGTACTGAAGGGAGGCCCGTGCCCAGCAGTGGGACGTTAAAAAGAGCTAAATACAATGTTAGCTAATGAAGCTCTCTTCATTAGCTAACAAAATTCATCTCCTTCAAAAATCAAATAAAATTAAAAATTAAATGTAACTTATAGCATTTAGACTATCGCAAAACATAAGATCTATCTATTTTTCTGTTAATGCGTAGAAGAAGGTTACAGACAAAACAAAGAAATTTCTAAATAAACATCACATTTACAATATCAATAAAGAGTAGCAGGCTGTCGCTGCTGCTATAACGTGACTGACACTAGGTAAAGGAGATGAAGTATAGTTTCTTAAATAACTACAGTTATCTTGATTTCTTCTTAGTCAAAAATCTACATAGTACCAGGGCAACACAAGTTCGCTCGGCGTATTTTCAAAAAATATTAAAACTAGTTTTTTTTTTTCAGAAAAAAATTCAATAGGGTGATTGATAAACTTAAAAAAAATCGGTCGAATTGAGAACCTCCTCCTTTTTGGAAGTCGGTTGAAAAGCAAACCTTGCCTAAATACAAAATTTCATCAAAATCGTTACAGCCGTTTCCGAGATACACGAAATAAATTTAAACATATATATACATAACTAACGTATTTAAACGAGCTACTGAAGAGTAGAGAGAGAGAGCCTACTAGTGAAATATGACTATAGTCAAAATGACAATAATTCAAGAAGTAATTAAGAACTACAAAATAAAGTTATGTAAGGTATTAAAATTAGAAGAAGAGTAAAAAGTAAAAAAGTTTTATAGCATTACTAGCGACTTACCTTTGCTCCGCTCGGGTTCGCTCCTAGTTACTTAAAAAATGAAGGTTGAGGGTAGGAAGGTGAAAAATACCTTACGAACTATTCTCATATATACAAAAAAAACATTGAAATCGATCGAGCCGTTTCGGAGGAGTGCGACCACAAACGCCGTGACATAAAAAGAGTTGCATAACAACTGCACCTAATTTCAAACGAAAACGGTCCATACGTAATTAATTTTGTTCCTAGAATCTTCCCATTTAGAAAATTATATCAAGTATTTCCAAATTAGAAAATTAGAATGAAATTGTTGAGGTTTGTGTGAAAAGTACTTTAACCACAACGTTGTTTATGCAAACTCGAAACGTTCTATACGTCTTTATTACGCCGACACGCTACCGTCACGTCGTCCTAATGTACTAGGGTTTACGACCCTATGGTAATCTGACAATAATTGCCTATATCTTATAGCTTTTCTACTGTAACAAATAAAATTAAAGAAGTTTTTTCCGTAGTCTTCTTCTACAAAGAAGGTGTATACTATATACACCTTCTTTGTAGAAAGACGTACTTTATTCTTTGCCAGACTATGATACAAGAGGCAGTGCATGTTGGATGGCATGATCTCATCATCAGATCATCTCAATAGTTTAAAATTATTGTTTTTTTTTTCGGATTTCACATACATCTTTTGAAATACATGTGGGATTTGCGAGATGAGTATGCGTGAAATGATATTTTAAGAGTAAAATTAGACGTATGATAGGATTTTAAGAATGGAATAAAAACGATGATTAAAAGAAAAGAAAGATATGGTGTCACACGACGATACACGTGAACGTTGAGTTTTGTAATTTAAATAGAAAAAATAGTTATTAGTGTGTTATAAACGCTTTTATTGGTATCCCCGGATCCTACATACTTATTTATACATATGTAAAATTATTGAATAGCTACAATACGAATCAATAAAGGGTTAAGAATGTGACGGTGTGTTTGTCGGTTAGGACTTTTGTTGTTAATTTACGTTTAACATTATGACATTTGATATAGTTATTACAGATGGAATCTACCCACAAAATTTTACGTCAATTAAACAAGAGATGAAAGGAAATAATTTACAATTTCAAAAAAATATAATGAATAATTTTTATTAGTGTTGATAGTGTTTAACAATTTGAAATTATATAATTTAAGTAACTTTTGAGACGCGAAAAGTCTTTATTCTTTTCAGTGACCATGATTACTTTAAGAGTCTAAAGCATTCGAAACGCCAGGAACTAAAAATTAAAATAAATCCGCGAAAAAATATGAAAATTCAGCTTCAGCATTTACAGTGTTAAAGATTTGCGAAAATCTAAGAAAATATTAAGTACTTAGTTGCTTAATATGTGTTACTCCAGGTCATCATAAAAATAAATTTAATTTATAAATTTTAATCAAAATCCGTCCAGCCGTTTGTTTTTATCGGATCTATAGTAATAGTTCGATAGTTTATTAGACTTATTGATAAAATATTTTTATTTTGACCGAAATCGTTAGAAATGAAAACATTCGTCCAATATTTTTATAATTTAGCACACACCGATCGTTTCTTATTCATTCCCACCGCCATATATCACAACAAAAATTTTCAATTTTATAAACCGCAGTCATATAAGGGAAATTCTATTTCGCAGAGCGAGTTTAAAACGGTGAAGTCACGTACCCAGAAAATCGTATTTGTCCCGCAAACACGTCCTCAATAAACTGTTAACTTCGATACATCGAACTTGTATTTGTAGCATGATTCCTTTCAAACTTAACCGCATCGTTGCCACGCGATACGATATATTAAGCCGGGTATTGCTTTAAATTAATATTTTTCTATTATTTAGTTGGTTATTGACTGTTACTTATTTTACGGATTTGTTGGTTTCACATTGGTATTAAGAGATTTTTTATTTATTTGTATTAATATATTGATATAATCTCTTGTAGCAAGTAGGTACTGAAATGATTCAAAAAAAACTTTTCCTTATTGACAGCGCTAGATTTACACTAGGGGCACTCGGGGCTAGTGCCCAAGGCGGCAAAATTCGGAGGGTGGGGAAAAAATCTCTTCGCGTTATCGAAAACGCTTTCTTTATTTTCCAAAAAATGATTAATTAAAAAAAAACTAGTAAATTTTTCGAAAAAATTAAATCATTTATATTTTTTTTTACATTTCAAAAAATTTACAATTAAAAAAATTAACTTTTTCGAAACTTTACCTATTTTATGCAAAATTTCGATAATAGGGCGCCATTTATTACTATGGCCAGGGGCAGCGCCAGTGTTGCCATGTCAAAAATCAGGACAACGGTGATTCCATTTAAAAAAAACGGTAGATTCTGAGAAATTACGGTAATTGTGCCAGGAAAAATACGGTGTAAACTACGGTGTGTACTAATTTTTAATAAAACGACAATTTCATCACTCAAATCACTGTTTATGTAAAAAAACTACAATATTACCATACGAATCTATACTATCTATACTAATATTATAAAGCTGAAGAATTTGTTCGTTTGTTTGGTTGAAAGCGCTAATCTCAGAAACTACAAATCCGATTTGAAAAATTCTTTTTGCATCAGATAGCCCGTTAACTGAGGAAGGCTATAGGCTATATATCATCCCGGAAAAATGTACGGTTCCTGTGGGATAGATTTGTTTTTGTCTAGGGACGAACCCGAAGCGAAGCGAGGATGAATTGCTAGTATTATTATAATTCAGAACCTTTAGATACTCTAATCAAAATCAGTCTGAATATGATACGAACATCTCCTCATTTTTAAATGTTTTTGTTTGATTTATTACATATATTACATACAGCAACATACTCGTCTTTCTTGTCCTTCCTTAACCAATCGCGGAACTCCGGTTTTAATAACTACTCTTCTCGGAACTTCTGTTTGTATATTTTTCTTTTTTTTTTCGACACTTCCACTTCAAATTTAGTGTCAGCGTCACTTTCACTCATTTTCTTTAATTATGATACAAAAAACTAAACAGTAAATAATGCAATAAACTTGAAGACAAACTTAATTACTCAAAGGAAACAATATTAAATTATGTACTAAATGAAAACGTTTAATGCGCCCACTCAAATTTGTCACATTATATTATCGCGATATATGGGTAAATCCCTAAACATCAACTCATCCATAAGTTTAAGGATGTGTTCTTTAAACATAATTTACGCTGTTTGTTTTTGTTTATAGTAAAATCGTTTCCCAAATAAAGGCAACAATATCTCGATTCACGATGCGGTGAAGATATAATAGTTGATTTTAACGGATTGTGGTTATGAAGCATAGAAATTATCTTTTTCAAATAAATAAACAACCGTTGTAAAAAATAGTTAAGGAGGTGGTTCCCTAAGTATTTTTTTTCTACAAATATTCGTACCTCTGCAAATTACGGTAGATTTTGTCACCGTTGTCATGCTTCGACGGTAGGTGGTAAATTAGTGCTGATTACGGTGCATTTACCGTAATTACGGTGCACATGGTAACACTGGGCAGCGCTAAGGTTGAATCCGGCCCTGCTTATTGAACTACCGTTAAGTAACAATGGTTTTTTTTTTGCAAATGAAGACTATTTTTCTATATTATAATACCTAATACTCTCGTGACCTCGATATAGTATAATTTCATAACCCCGCCATATACCTACCTACTATAGCGTTCTAAGTTATAAATAGCATACAATAAAAAAATTGTAGTTTACTGCGGATTGGTTTCTATTATTATATTTAAGTTTTTTTTGTCCATAGACCCAAGTCATCTTTGTGCCCGTAAAGGTTATAATAATAAATTCTAATACTTTCTTAGATTCATGCGATTTTGAATAGAACTATATTTTCGGATTTTTTCGCAGATTTAATTTTAATTTTTGGTTCCCGACATTTCGAATGCTTTACAACAAACATGGTCAAGGGAGAGACTAAGGTTTTAGACGTCTCAAGGGTCATTATATAATTGTTACAGATGGTGTCTACCCACAAAATTACAAAACGATTTCAAAAATACAAAAAAGCAAAGTAAAACATTCGAAACATCGGGAACCAAAAATCTGCCTATTGGCATTTTTTTTTGTCATGAATAATTTAAAAAAGTCTGTACAAATATACAGAAAATATGCAGACGGTTTGATTTCATTAAAACATTTTCTCGTTATTTCATTATATATCAACTTGAAATGTGGTACTAATTACGAAAGTTTAGGAATTGAATAATCAGTTAAATATTGATTATCCAACAAGAAGTTTTACAGGGATTTGGCAATATTAAGATTTTATATATATCCAAAAACACTGAACTCTCCATACCGCATGGTGCCATTATATAAAATGTAATACTTTGTTAGATTTACGCAAATATTTGACAATATAATAAAACTAGATATTATTTTCCGATTTTTTTCTTGTATTTATTACATTTTTGATTCCTGACGTTACGGGCGCTTCACTGTCATTGTCTATAAGAGACAGATCACTCCTAGCACTTTACCAATATAATAGTTAGTACTTATTTGTTGATTGATAAAATATTATCAAATCAATTTCCAAAATTTCAAATTGCATAAAAGCTCTATATTTAATGGGATATTATATCCAGTTACTACTACGAAGGCTTATTCAGAAACCCCTTTTGATATCCGATAAAATCGTGGCAGGACGCTGTACTCTCGGTAATTTCATTGTATTCAATCGTGTTAAATTTGAATAAATCTTTAAACGCTCTTATCCCAATTTTGATTCTATTTATAAAACTACATCTTTATCTTTACACTTACTGTTATTGTTGTAAGTGTTATTTAGTCGTTACATGCATTATTGACGATTCAAAAGTGCTGAATAGTTTATTTAATTTCATTAACTACATATTAAATTTAAAAAAAAGAAAAGAAACATCCACATTCAAACAATTCAGTTTTTTTTACTAAAATATAAAACCATCTCTCCCGGAGAGATGAATAATTTTTTTGTTTTTTTACGCCCTTAAGCTGTAGAACTATCAGATTTTACGATTTAGTAGAATTCAGTTATAATAATTTTAACAGGGTCAAAATTGTATGTTATATTTTTATCCACGATGACCATGAAGACGGTATATGCGTTTGGGGTAAGAGGTGTTTGTATGTCTGTTAACATTTTTCTCGGAAACGGCTTGGTCGATTTTGAAGCGGTTTTTCGCTTTGTATAAGTCTTAATTCTGAGCAAGTTCTTAGCTAAATTTTATAATGCTACAGACCGCCAGGGGGCGCTACAGTATACATATGTTTCTCCAAAGCGGTTATTTTTATTTAACGAATCAAGTAAAAAATATAAAGCAGTTGATATTTAAATAAATGTATTGCATTTACTGTTAAAATTCAAAATTAAAAAAAAAAAACATAAATAAGACGTTAATTAAAAATTAAAAAACCCACGACGGAAAATTGTGACGTGAACATACCTTCAAATAAAAAAGTTCAGTAACCCACGACATTCCGCCGTCATGCGTAACCTGTGTTATATATAGAATTACGATTTTAAAAACATTAATTAGCAATAAAGCTACTGGCACTTACTACTTAATAGGTTACGCATGACGCGACGCGACGACTGAATAGACTGCCTAATGTCGTGGGTTTTGAAATTGTTTATTTGAAGTTTTATTAATTTTCCGTCCTGTGTTTTTTAATTTTTAATTTATCTACATACATAAATTGCTTGGCGTATAGTAGAAGCAAGCAAAAAATGGATTTTGCCAATTTTATTGTAACCGTTTAATAATGCATCACTTGTTAAATCTTAGTGAATTTCAAAGACTTTATTGTAAAATAAAATCAAAGATATAACTGTTAATAAAAAATAAAAACCCAACACAAAAATAAATAAAAATACAATAAAAAATGACCCCTTAATAGTCAATAGTAATTCCCATTTAATGGTAAAAACCAAAGTGTTTATTACCCTCTACAAAAATATACGTCTGGGTACGCTAAGTTTAAATAATCTATTTTTTTCACTCAGCAAATCATAGTCGAATGTCGACTACTGGGCGAACACTAGCGTAAATAAATACACATGTAAATAGGTGTTCAATACATAATCAGTAACATGACCGCCGTAATCCAGAATGGCGACAGTTGCTGGATTAGCAAACAACTGTTCGAGTAAAGCCAAGCGTCCGGTCTGCGTAGCACGTTCAGATTTTCCTTGACGATTAATATTGATCATTCCCTCGTTATGTAAAGTAATGATTGCTGTTTAATGAAGATAAATGCACCTTTGTATGTATTTCAATTATCTACGAGAATTTTCACAATGAATTGAAGATACATTACATGAAGATATTAGCTGTAATATATACATATATAACTAGTGACTTACCCTCGCTTCCTTCGGGTGTTCCGTAGGTGCATTAGGCGAAGGCGAAGCAAAATTACATAACATGTATGCATATTCATCTTTTAGGAAGCTATTATCGCCACCTCTAGGCAAATTATTATTAATAGTAGCCAAGTGTTATTCCAGGTCTAGTATACAACATTTTATTTAATCGAAATCAGTCCAGTTTGAGTTTGATTTGAGCGTAAATTAGTATCAAATATACACAGATACAAACTTTCCTCTTAGTGTTAGTAGTGTGATAATATACGTTAGAGTCATATTAATACAATTTTAAAAGGGATATAAATTTACTTAACCATAAAAAGATAACGTGTACCTCTTTTTTTGAAGGCGATGAGGAATTACGTATTTAAAACTTTTTGAAGTAAAACTTCTTTACGCACGCTTGACTTGGGGGGTAAGCTGGTGTATGCGTTACGAAAAAATGTACGTGCGTTTGTTGCCATGGTAACCGTTGTTATTGTCTGACAAATGATATATAATATTATATTCTTTCCTAAATGATATTCTATAATTATATGATTGTAATATGCCTAATATGCGTTATTTTTAGTGTCTCACTATCCTTATTATTTAAAACATAAATTGAATTTCATAAAGAGTACCTATAACACAGTACAGAAGTTTTACTTCTTGCGCGTGTATACATTCATACACGCACTCTTTAATTTTGAATAAGTACTAATACTACTGAAGCTGTCACTCAGCTTACATTGGGAGCTCGTCCTGACAACATGGTCGTTCGTTCTTGCCTATAAAGAATTGAATATTTTAAATGGCTAGCTAGTAGCAGGTGAAATTATAAAAATATATACTCTAACCCTAATTATAACAAAATTGAGATATTTTAGTATGTTTTTTTACAAGAATAAGATGAAGCTGATTGTATTTATACCTATATGTAATCAATTCTTAATATTGTAGGTACTATTCTAAAGTCAGATTCATTTTAGAGTACTATAAACGTAATAAAAACTGAAAATTAATAATAAAAATTGTGGTACACGCTTCAATTACTACCGAAAAGTTCTGATTTTATTGAAATTTCGTAACCCAAATATATTGTACAGTCGAACAAAACTTTCAATACATGAATCTCACTCGCATTCGTGCTCTGTTCAATAAGCGTCCATTATAACTAAGAGAATATATCTATACATATTATAAAATTCTAACTAAGCCGAATCTGTACATTAAATATTTTTTGGAAAATCTTATTGAAATAGACATTATTATCGATGCAGAGGCCGAATCTATAGTTTTTAGAATTTTTGTCTGTCTGGCTGTCTGTCTGTCTGTTACCGCATCACAGAAAAACCACTGGAGGGATTTTGATGAAATTTGGTATGATGATAGCTGGTTATCCGGGTCAACATATAGGATACTTTTTACCGCGGGAAAATATCTCATTTCTGAGAAAAAGTACAAAAACTGGTTGGAACAAAACCACAATGATACTATCTGTAAACCGTTTAGCAAGGTAACTTACTAAATATGGTAAACACTATTAATAATAGCTTATCTTGCAAATCAAATTATCAATAGTGCTATTTTATCCAATAAAATAGTTATTTTAATTAATATATACTTATGTGTTATTTAGATATTTGACAATAGATGTCGCCATGAGTTTTTGATATGACATGATATGACCTTTCTACAATTTTATTAGAATTACTACTAAATTACCCGGAGTAAAGCAAACTTTTTGGCTTTATAAATTAGTAACTATACATATTATAATAAAATTGTAACTAAGCCGAATCCGTAAATTTAATATTTTACTTAAAATCTTATTGAAATATTCATTATTAGCGATATGCAATATTAGCGATTAAAAAAGCTTATCGTAAAAGAAATATCAATAACGTATTTTATTCAGTAAAATAGTTATTTTAATGAAAATTTATTTATGTGTTATTTAGATATTTGACAATAGATGTCGCCATGTGTTTTTAAATACGTAGTTTTAATCCAAAAAAAAATGTACAGATATAACCTTTCTATTACTTTATTAGAATTATTACTAAATTACCTGCGGCCCCGCCCGTGTTAAAATTTTTAATATTTGGCTTTATAAATTGTTAATATTTTATTGGCCGAAACAATTTTCGAATGAAAGTATTTATAAATTTTTATTGTTTAGGAAATAATGTTAATATTTTTTAATCTTTTAATGTAAAAATTGGGCAAATGCAAATCTAACTCGCGTATTATATGTTTCGTATAGCAAAATACTGTGTTGTTAGGTTAACACTAAAATAAATACGAATAATTTTCCACAATATCGACTCATTTTATCAACCGTAAAAATAAGTTCGATTCATATTATTTTATAACATTTTATGGAAAACAAGTTTATGGCTGTTAAACTGACAAAGCGCGTAACTAAAAATATTCCCTATCTCAAAAACTATGAAAAAGTATTTTAGGAACTGTTATACCTCAACTTTTTTAGTTTTTTTTTGACACCATTTCTTGGAAGGTAAAGGCTTAAAGGACACAATAAAATGCTTACGACTTTAATCATAATACTTTCTTAGATTTACGCGAATATTTGACATTTAAATAAAACTATCTTTTCGGATTTTTTCGCGGATTTATTTTGATTTTTGGTTCCCGACGTTTCGATTGCTTTACAGCAATCATGGTCTCTCCCGTGACCAAATAGAAATAATAAAAAGTACTTGCTTAGAATATTAAATTAATTAATAGCTGTCTATTAATAAAACATGAATAAAATTAATTCCATAGTTTGAAAGTTTATTGACCAAAACTAAACAAACAAACAAAACAAAAGTATAGACATACATACATAAATGTTATTGCTAAAACAAAAAGTGCAATATTACTAAATCAAATCACCGTTATTATTTACCAATCATGCGGTGCGAAATGAAATTGGTAGGTATATATGTAAGAGTATACTAATATGTAAAACCTAAGAATTTGGTTTTTGATCATCTAAGCGCGGGCGGAGCCGCGGGAAATGCTAGTAATACTATATGTATATAAAATATTATGTTAATAGATTTCACAACTTGTACATATAAATCCAATAAAGTATGTAATATAAAATTTCACAAATTGAATGTTATAAAATATACATATATGTTATTCTCATATTTCAAATAGATTATTCTAGAATCATATCCAATACAGGCATCACAGATGCATCTCGAGCCAAAGCATAACAATCCCTTTGTGATGCTGTGCAACGCGAAACGCTCATGATTGGATCAAAAATGTAAAGAAGCATGTTCGTTAACGTAAGGGTGATGTTAGCCGACATTACCTTTCAGCTTCAGCGTAAAGCAAATGGATTCTTTTCGACTATATTTTTTTTAAATCGTAATATGTATGAAAATACCTTTTAACTGTTTAGTAAATATGTTATGGAGACCGTATGTCCGAGATATAGGGGGATAGGTCGCGAATATCAATGATAAATATTGATATATATTTTTTGTATTCTATATAATAATAATAATAAATATGTTGGGACATTAACACACAGCACCATCTAGTTCCGTGGTAAGCTACGAGGCTTGTGTTATTGATACCAGATACTTGATACATTTCACATATATAACTTTAGATAGATAAATATTATAAATATAAACACCCACGACTGAAGTACAAGCATTCGGGCTCATCACACAAATGAATGCCCCCAGCGGGACTCGAACCCGCGACCGCTGGCACAGTGAGTAGGGTCACTACAAACTGAACCAAACGTGTCGCCTATGTGTACATATTATACTAACTTTATAGAGAGAAAAGATTTTATTTCTGTATGTGTGTTTGTAATTGATAACTCAAAAACTACTTAACCAATTTAAAAAGATTTTTCACTTATATAAAACAATATTATCAGCGAGTAACAAGGACTGTATTGTTTTTCAAAAAATTAGAGATCCCTACGAAAATTGCAATAATGTAAACCAAGTTTTCTAAATATATATATTTATTAAAAGCAGTAGCACTGTTGGTTTTGGGGCTCAGTGTAGTACGTTCACAAAACCAAGCCATGACTTCCTTTGTATACCTATTAGAAACTGTTATAGTTGTCACTGCTGTGGCCAGCTGAGAATTTGTCCATAATTTTTCCTTGGATTCGGAATAATCTCCGTTCTCTTTTTTATATCTCACTCAGTAAGTGAGCACTTTCGGAGAACTTGAGCTATATTACACTATTTAAATATATTACGTACCTTTGTGGAACTCAACTCGGGTGAGATTAAGCGGGAGTTTAAACGTAGGGTAAGCCGTTTTACCACCTTCTGAAAGTGCAGTAGCATTTCTAGATGAGGTCACAACTAATGTAATCTCCGGTTACTTTTTAATTTTGCCAAAACCAATTTAAATTTAAAAAAAAAACGCTTTTTAAAGTATTTAACTATTTTGTTAATCAATCGTCAATAGCATTAATGCTGATATTTAAATCAACTCGACTCTTATATAATATGTTTACCGTTCAGGGGATGAATTTCAAATAATCTAATTGTTAACACGTAATGCTTATCTTTTACCTTGACTTAATTTTAACAATAAAAATGACGGATTTTCTTACCAACTTCACCATCTATTTTATCCCTTTACGGCATGAATTACAAAAATGTTAAAACACGTGTATCTGATACATGTATTGTTTTACGTTATATTTTAAAGGTAAGGTATTGAAGAGCATTAATACCTTTTAAATAATTCTGATCATAAATATTTGTTTGGGTTGTATTATAACGTATTTTCCTACGATAAGTAACCTATGTCATTCTCCAGCTCTCCAACTATTTTCACACCAAAAATCACGCCAACCTGTCACTCCGTTTCGACGTGAAAGAAAGATAAACAAGCATATAAACAAACAGACAAACACACTTTCACATTTATAATATTAGTATGCATTTATATTACGTAAAACGTAATTAACACACCAGAGCGAGCAAGGGTAAGTCTCTAGTATAAAATATACTTGGCAGATTTTGTTAACAGATTATTATTTTATATTCTTGTAAGACGATATAAACGTCGCTCTTAGTACAAAAAATTGTATTAAGAATAACTACGTCATTCCCCAGACGTCATACCCAGCCGTTGCGGTTGTCACAGAAGCGAGACATTTCTGACGCGGTAAAAACTGTACGTTGCTCATTTTAATATTTATTCTTAAATCCGATATGAAATATGTATAAGCGTGGATATAACTATGAAAATGGCTTAAGAAAAAAATATGTTTTAAATTTTAGTACATTTTTTTTTCCTTTTTAACATGATTTGTTTTTAACATTTACCACAACAGCTGACATTTAGTACTTCGACTCCATGGGCCGCTTTCTACAAAGGTTATGAAGAAACAACTTTGACTAATGGAATCATACTTACAAAACTTAAGTAGTTCCAACATTTCTCGCATCGACGCCGTCAACGAATGAGACAACTTCAATAGTATCCCACAATAGGACTTGTCCCTTTTCTCAAGAAACCAGAATCAGGTATCTTACTAATGTTTTCTAATAAACTGTTTATTGCTCATAAAAAATAGGAAATTTAAATAAATTTATATTTATATACAACAAATTAAATACATGCCTTAGTTATACCCACTAAGTCTGACACATGGGCGTTTTTATATTTAGTATTTAAAATAACTCATAACCGCCGCGTGGTTGAAAATCAACCATAGTTCATTAAGTTATATATTTATTGTCTTGCGTATATTATAATATTAATCTATTCTCAATTTGACCACACACTTTAACAATAAACAATAGAGTATATTATATGCGTGTGTGTGTGTCAAATACAAGTAAACAACAAATTTGAAATAAAATACTTGGGGACAGGATATTCTAAAACAGGAAAAAAGTCTACCAGTTTATCTCAATTGTGACATTGATGCAGAACGAGCGGATCAGAACTGACCAAATCCTGCAGAAGTAGTTATGAAAATGCAATAAAATGCAATAGAACTTTATAGAAACTAACTTTTTAATTTGACACTACCACTTATTTATATTTTGTATTAAATATTTACTGACCTTTTTAATATTTACATACGTTTTAGCTATACAATGCAGAGTCGACACAGACAATATCATAATGGCTTTTTTCCTACACTTGGCAGTACCTATCCAATAAGGTTGGGTTGCTATTATGTCAGTAGATTAGGATAAATATCTTTACGTTCAAAGAAATTTTTTACTCTTCTAACTACATCTAGCTAACTCGCGGTTGTTAACGTTGTATAGCAAGTTGCTGAGCAATCAGCAGATAACGACAAGTCTCCTGTAGCGATCATCACGTTCTTCTCTTATACCATACATATTTCAGATAAAGATAAATTTCAATGAAATGAATGAAAGGAAATTTGAATTTTAAGAAAATTCAATGAAATATAGATCGATTGATCTATATTTCATTGAATTTTCCTAAGATTCAAACTTCTCGCGTATAAAGTCAGAACGGATATGAATCTCTTCCGCCGGATACCGATCCATACGCTTGACTCATACCATTTTATCTTTAGTATCAGCAACTTTAGTCACAAATCCGTGCTATATATCCAAATAAGAGATATGTACCTTATTAAACGGTTACCCACGGTAAAAAAAATCCAAAGAATATTCAACAATATTTACTATGGAAAACTTTAGTATATAAGCCATATCATTTTTAATAGATTAAATATACTGTACATAATTAAATATAATTGCAATAAACTAAAAATAAATAATTTCAATTAACTTACATTTTTTTAGTACATTGTTTTGATGTTTTCTTGCACTTTAATGGCTTATCCAACATTAGCCATTAAATTACATGAAAATAATATTTTTTAACAATACATAGTTCATAGTTCAGCCATCTTTAACAAAATATTTACAAATTTTACCTTTAATTGCTATCTCCGCCACTATCAGTTTTTAGGTAATAAAAACATTGAAATTTTTGTACTCGACTGAACGAGCTGTTATTGGGTTTAGCGAATAATAGATTTTTCTGTAGTTATCCTAAACATTGACCCGAGTACTAAGTTATCTATATACTCAATAGTTAAAATATTTAAAATCCGTTCAGTACATTTTGCGTGATAAGTTGTGACAAACAGACAAAAAATTTAATAACGATTGTTTCGGGGTCTATTTTGTATACGCAACACGTAGCAGTCGTAGTTTTTGATTAATGTTTGATATTTAATGTACGTATTTCGCTTTGTTATTTTATTAAAATGTATAAAACATGAAAAAATCAAAAATAAAACCACAAATAATTCTAAAAAAGTTTTATTTTTTTAAATAAAAAATATAAATCCTAAAAAAGTTTGAATTAATAATTAATTTATACATACACTAGTAAACTTCAAGAAACTTAAATTAAGCAACTACTGCAAACGACATGTAAACACACAAGACAAGTTCTAACCAACCCCTAGATTAAGGGTAGTATTTTCGGTCTATTAATATTGCATCAAAGAAATTATTTCCACCCACAAATAAAACGGGTCGACTGGAATCCTAGATTTTCTTCTATGCACTCTTTAAATTGCCCCGGAAACCATTTCACTTAATCATGAGCCCCGGTGTAGCATACAAAGCCTTTACGTTAGCTGACTCTTTAAACTATTTTAATATAATATTGCGGTTTCTTTTGCGGTTCTACAAGCTAAAGGCTCATTCAAAGCGGTCAGTGTGTTTAACTTTGATTAAAAGAGCTAAATTGAATGCTCTTAGCACTAACTTATTATACGTAGATGAAGGGTTCAAGATTATGTTGGAAAGATAGGTAAATAGGTAATGGAGATAGCTTCATAGCTATTGGACTTTACTGAGCAGTTGAAAATGCTTTATCTGTTAATGAATAGCTTTCAAGTTAAATATTTAAAATTAAATGGTTCGCAAGAATTTCATAAAATGTAATATCGTACTATAAGTAAAAATTTAACAGTTAATGTCCACGCGGACATGACTTGTACAGTAATAACTAAGTGTGTGTGTTTTGTATATTTAATTAAGTATATTTGTAATTTTCTTTATTGTAAATAAAGCTATGCTTTTTTTATGGTTAATGTTATATAATAGAAGTACATATATTATAGGAGTGACCCAAAAACTAATAGGTTATATAGGTATCGATTTTATAAGCTCTATTGCAAATCAATTAAGCTACATCTTTAATGTCCTAGAATAAATAGGAAAATGAAAGTGGTATAAACGAACATATGGAAATAAAGAATAACATAATATAAATTATTATATTGAACACTTTAGCGACTCACCCTCGCTACGCTTCGGGTTCGTCCCTAGACAAAAACAAATCTATCCTACGGGAACCGTACATTTTTCCGGGATAATATAGCCTATATATAGCCTTCCTCAGTTAACTGGCTATCTAATGGAAAAAAAAATTCAAATCGGATTAGTAGTTCCTGAGATTAGCGCGTTCAACCAAACAAACAAACAAACTCTTCAGCTTTATAATATTAGTATAGATTTGATCTAAAGATTAAAGACTTTTTCTAAAGCTTGAAAAATATTTTATTTTGCTACTAATACCTACCCTCTCGAAAAGCGAGAAACTTGTCGTACCCTGGATTAAATTTCAGGTTTCCACAGTGAAAGCATAGTTATTAAAATCACTTTAATAGTTTTCAAGATTATTACTAATCACATTTACAATCAAACAGACCTATAAATATATCCTCTTTCTGATATTACTCTACGCAAATAAAGATAGCATTAATAAGATTACAAATCAACATAATTTTTTGTAAGTCTCCCAATAAAATTTGTTCTAACCGTTTCTAGTAAAAATTAGTGTAACTTAAGGATTAAACAGATGCATCTATACGTATAATAAAATTCTAACTAAGTCGAATGTACATTAAATGTTTTTTGGAAAATCTTATTGAAATGGTTATTATTTACAACACTGATGATAGCTGGTTATTCGGGTCAACATATAGGATACTATTTACTGGAAGAAAATACACATCTCTGAGAAATCAATACTAAACGTTATAACATAACTAGAGACGAACACTAGCGGAGCGAGGGTGAGTTGCTAGTAAATGTATAAAATTGAACCACAATATAAAATAAATAAATATTTAATGAAATGTATTTTATAACAATGAAGTTGATCAATCGCAATTATTTAATTTACAAATAAAATTAAAATATAGTATAATTTATTTATATAATTTGAAAAAAAATTGACACATACTTTATATTCTTAGTAGTACATACATATATACATATATGTACATACATAAATCTAAATTTTTTTTCAGACACGTGCCATTATTTTTATTACAAATACAGATAGACAGATTATATGTATAGATAACTCTATTAAGACACAACATAGTAATTATTGCTGTAACCTTCTCTTGGATGCCACATCTAATATTCCCTGTGTTCTGGTTTTGTCACACATAGGCGGACTCTTCAATAATTTATTGTTAGAAGCCGCCTGGCAAATGGATAGCATAGTAAGTTCATATCGTCCAGTGATATTGAGTATATCATTTCTGAATTATTGAATCGATGCCCGCAAATAATAATGAGAGGTAAGGTAACAGGTAAAATTTTAGGAATATATTCGGACTTTTCAACCGACTTCCAAAAAGGAAGAGGTTCTCAATTCAACAGTATATATATGTTTTTTAATGTGTGTTCGCGGATTACTTCGTCCTTATGAACCGTTCGTCGTTTGTCTTTATGGACCGATTTTGATGATTCTTTTTTGTTGAAAAGGAGATATCCCAAGGGTGGTACTATGATAAGGAAACCAGGATCTGATAATGGCATCCCAGACAAATCAAGGGGAACCTTCGAAAATCGTAGTGGCGATTTGTTATTTTTTTCATTAAGTACATATTTTAAAGCACTCTATTTAATGAAGGTTTAGAGTCAATCTGATGATGGGCCGAAAGACAGTCGAGGGAACTCCTCAACGATTCATAGCAATTACTTGGTGTTTGGGCTTGATTAATTTGTATCGATGAGAACTTTACACCTAGATGGGTTGTGAATGTCATTAGAGGTCTGAATAAATGGCTTAATCGAATATGTTTTTAAAAAACTTTCTTCTTACAAATTATCTGCTTATTACGTCTACATTAATAATGAAAAATAGAAACTTAAAAAAAATCTACTTCCAAGCACTGAAAAGTAAGAAATAAGTAAACGGGGGTTTTCATTTAAAATAGATACCTAATCAAATATTTTCTAAGTTGGTGCCAGCCAATACAAATCAAAGCACACCGACTTCGAAAATATTTGATTGATTATCTATTCTAAATAAAAACCTCCGTTTAGTTATTTTTTTACTTTTCAGTGCCTGGAAGTCGGTTTTTATTATATTTTTACATTTTTTACTAACACTCTTTTCGGCTCACACAAGTAGCTTTTAATGTATGTTCTATTCTTAAAAAGTCAAAAGGATTTTTCAAAATCAAACTGGTTACTTATTCAAGGGTAAGAATTATAAAAAAAAATTGAGTTATTCTTTTTTAAAGTTTTGACTTCGTTTTTTCTTTAAGCATTTATAGCTGGCCAATCTATACATATAATAAAATTCTAAGTCGAATCTGTACATTATTTTTTTTTTGAAAATCTTATTGAAATAGTTGATATTATTGATACAGAGGCCGAATCTATAATTTTTAGAATTTTTGTGTCTGTCTCTCTGTCTGGGAACGCATCACGAGAAAACCACTGAACACATTTTGATGAAAATTGTTATGATTATAGCTGGTTATCCGGGTCAACATATAGGTTACTTTTTACTGCGGGAAAATATCTCAGTTCTGAGAAATCTATACTAAACTTTAAAACATAACTAGGGACGAACCGAGCGAGGGTGAGTCGCTAGTAGATAATATTATTCACAAATCATGATTTGAAGACAAACCTAAGATATCCAACTGACGAATATAAAACTTTGATTGTATCAGAAAAACAAGAACACATTAGTAAAGCTGTATAATAAATAAAATTAACTTTAAAATACGAAATATAGATTCGTTAAAGCTTCAAATTGAGAAGTTATCATTAAATACAAACAGACTTAAGTATATTTAGAAATATTGTAAAGTATGACTTCCAGTAGAATAACCGGGTAAACAATTTCCCTAGTACTCGCTTACACTACTTGGCACTTCCTTTCCTCTTTGCATAACACTCGCATACCGTGAGTGCTGTTATGGATAACCTTAGAACATGGTATAACAGAAGTGATATAGGTATGCATATTCATAATCATCAGATTATAGACAACTTTTGTAATTGCTTATATATAAATTCACATTTAATTAAATATAGCTTAATTTAATGTAAATGTTCCAAAGCCCAGACAATAATTAAAATGGTTTTGTCTGTTAGTCACCGTGTTTACTATCAAAAAGTTACTGTTTCGGAGACTAGCTTACCTTAGTCGTAGGAATGGTGATTTTTTTTCCAAACGTAAAAAATATTTTATTACATATATAAACTTAACAAAACATGAACTTTTTGCTCTAAAAAAGATATCCTCGTGGCAAAAGTTAACGTCATAACAGTATTTGACAATGCTTTCTCTGGTGATATCGGATGAAATTTAATTACATATATACAATGTTTAAGATTGATTAAGATTATTGATGATGATATGACGATAAAAAAAATGCTTATTTAAATACGATTACTGAGAGAACTCGGGTTGTTAAGTAGATTCCTAGAATATTAATAATATTTATCTATCCAAATAATTAAAATAAAAGTGTCTGTTTGTATTGTGAAAATAACAGCTTTTTACTAAATGCATATGCAATAATATACGATAATTATAAGAAAAACACAATGTTTTAAATTATTGTCTGTCTGTTTGCTCCGGTTAATCTCAGAAACGGATGGATTGATTTTTAGACGGGACTCTCACTGGCAGATAGCTGATGTTATAAGGAGTAACTATGGCTATTTTTATTTTAGAAAAAAATTAGTGTTCCAAAAGGTTCAAAAAAATTAAAACATACCTAGGGACGCACCCGAGCGAGGATAAGTCGCTAGTACAAAATAAAATACAAACGATAGCCAATTGTTCAAAAAATAGTTTCATTTGAAAATAGAATGAAAGAATAAACAAACTTTATTTTTGACAAACGCTTACAGATAACATAAAAACATAAATACAAGGAAAAATAAGAATACGGTCAATAATATTTACTTTTTATCCTAAAAAAATATCACAAAATATTTCTTCCGTAAGTAGATAGAATTCTGGGTACGCGTCTGGTAGCGGTAGCTATTTTCTCGTTAGCCAGTAGCCTTACTTTCTCCAATTTTGGTACAATTTATATCTTTCTGAAATCTTTATTTTATTGTTATTATTATAGCTACTATTAAATAAAACTATTTTTTCCTTTTTTTTTTTGATGATTTATTTTGAATTTTGGTTCTCAACGTTTAGAATGCTTTACAGCAATTGTTACAAAGCATCCGCAAAAAAACCGAAAAGATAGTTTTGTTTTAAAATGTCAAATATTCGTGTAAATCTAAGAAAATATTATTCTTTATTTTATTCTCTACTAGCAACTCACCTTCGCTCCGCTCGAGTTCGTCCCTACTTATTTTTTTAACGCTTAGTACCTATAGATTTCTCAGAGACTCGGATAACTAGCTATCATTATACCAAATTTCATCAAAATCCCTCGAATGGTTTTTCCGTAATGCATTCACAGACAAATAGATAGACAGACAGACAGAAAGACAAAAGTTCTAAAAAACTATAGATTCGGCCTCTGTATCGATAATAATGTCTATTTCAGTAAGATTTTACAAAAAATATGTAATGTACAGATTTGACTTAGTTACAATTTTATTATATGCATAGATTATTTTATTAATTTGTAATTTAATGTATTTATTATTAATTACTTTAATTAGGCATTTTTATGACATATTCTAGAAAAACACTCTATTTGAAACATTTTCTTGAATAAATTAAATTTATACATAAATTACCATTGCCTTTGCAAGCTAATTTGAAAAAAATGCTATGTTAATTTCTGTACTTCACCTAAGTGTGGCAAGAAATAGTATATATAAATATTTTTATACTAATTAAAGTTAATTACAATAAAGACACTGAGAGATGTTTCCTTAGAAATAAATTGTAAATGCACTTAAATTAAGTAAAAACTCCACGTCCTCTATAATATTACAACATATAACATTTCCAGACCATTTTATACTCAAAATATAAAACTACATGATGCACTAACGCTACTTTGAAAGGATTATTATACCTTATAAGAACGTTTGCTTTCAGCTTTCTATTAGATTCGCTACTAATCTGGCTTGCCATTTACTCCACATATGTATGTATGTCTGTACGTGTCGAAGAGATATCACAGTTACAAGGTGAATAGATAATTAATATTTCTAAATCGAAATACAAAATGCAGGTAAGAATATTTTAAATTTTTTTAATTCATAAGCTAACTTAAAAGTTTAGTTTTTGCTGTAATAAAACTTAAGTGTGTATATACAGGGTGGATTTTTAAGACGGGACAGTAAGGGCAGGTACCTTAAATACTATAGTTACAGGAAAACGTTCCTAGGAGACCATCCATAACTTTTTGAGATATTCTGAACTGCATTCACAGATTTTGCACGCTGCATAAAATGCCTGCGTATAAACCCGGTCTTGTGACTTACCTTAGTTTCTGTACTCAACTTCAGTTGGCCTCAAAGAGTCTTTTGATCACATTAAAAAATAGGACCGTTTGGCAACAAAGAATATTTCGAGTTAATTAAAAGTTTTTCCATACAAAATGTATGGGAAAAGATTTTGGCGATTTCTGTCATTTCTAGTACTCAAACCTTAAATGGTCCTATAGAGTCTTTTGATCCCTACATGAAATAGGATCGAATGACATAAATTTTTTTTTAATGTATTTTAGCATTTTTCTCACTGACTACATTTTTTCCAAAATCTGTGAATGCGGTTCAGAATATCTAAAAAGTTATGAATGGTCTCCTAGGAACGTTTTCCTGTAACTATAGTATTTAAGGTACCTGCGCTTACTGTCCCGTCTCAAAAATCCAACCTGTATATATATGAATATAAATAAAGTGTATATAGATATAAATTTTATTCTTTATTTAAATTTTCGAAAGTTAAGTTTACGTAAGTTAGGTTTCCGAAAGTTAGGTTGTGAATAGTTAGGTTTCCGAAAGTTAGGTTGCGAATAGTTAGGTTGCGAATAGATAGGTTTCCGAAAGTTAAGTTTCAGAAAGTTAGGTTTCCGAAATTTGGGTTTTCGAAAGTTAAGTTTCCGTATGTTAGGTTTCCGAAAGTTATGTTGCGAATAGTTAGGTTGCGAATAGTTAGGTTTCCGAAAGTTAGGTTTCCGAAATTTGGGTTTTCGAAAGTTAAGTTTCCGTATGTTAGGTTTCTGAAAGTTAGGTTGCGAATAGTTAGGTTGCGAATAGTTAGATTTCCGAAAGTAAAGTTTCAGAAAGTTAGGTTTCCGAAAGTTAGGTTTCCGAATGTTATGTTTCCGAAAGTTAGGTTGCCGAAATCAAGGTTTCCGTATGTTAGGTTCCTGAAAATTAGGTTTCCGTAAGTTAGGTTTCCGAAAGTTAAGTTGCCTAAAGTTAGGTTTCCGAAAGTCAGGTTTCCGTAAGTTAGGTTTCCGAAACTTAAGTTGCCTAAAGTTAGGTTTCCGAAAGTCAAGTTTCCGAAAGTTAGGTTTCCGAAAGTTATGTTTCCGAAAGTTAGGTTTCCAGAAGTAAGGTTTCCGAAAGTTAGGTTTCCAAAATTTGGGTTTTCGAAAGATAAGTTTCCGTATGTTAGGTTGCGAATAGTTAGGTTTCCGAACGTTAGGTTTCAGAAAGTTAGGTTTCCGAAAGTTAGTTTTGCAAAAGTTAGGTTTCTGTCAGTTAGGTTTCCGAAAGTTAGGTTTCCGAAATTTGGGTTTTCGAAAGCTAAGTTTCCGTATGTTAGGTTTCCGAAAGTTAGGTAGCGAATAGTTAGGGTTCCGATCGTTAGGTTTCAGAAAGTTAGTTTTCCAAAAGTCAGGTTTCTGTAAGTTAGGTTTCCGAAATCAAGTTTCCGCTAGTTAGTTTCCGAAAGTTAGGTCGCGAATAGTTAGGTTTCCGAACGGTAGGTTTTAGAAAGTTAGGTTTCCGAAATTTCGGCTTTCGAAAGTTAAGTTTCCGTATGTTAGGTTTCCAAAAGTTAGGTTGCGAATAGTTAGGTTTCCGAAAGTTAGGTATCCGAAAGTTGGGTTTCCAAAAGTTAGGTTTCCGAAAGTAAGGTCACCGGAAGTTAGGTTTTTGAAAGGTAGGTGACCGAAAATCCATCCGAGCGGCAGCCCTCCGAGCGGCAGCCCTCTGGCATTTATTTCAGGCAATATTTACAAAAAGATCTTAAATATGTAAACATAACATATATACCTTAAAAACTAACATATATATATATATATATATATATATATATATATATATATATATATATATATATATATATATATATATATATATATATATGAAAATATCACAAGTGCGAGACCGGGGATCTCACTTCACTCGCTTTCCCAAGCGAGCGCGTTACCCACTGGGCTACCACTGCCTTAATTAGCGTCCGTATGAACTGCCGAACGCTAATGAGCTCCCCCACCACGATAAGGTGAACCCACGTTGGGGGGGAACCAATTAATATACTGGGCATCTAATCCCAAAATATCATTGGGCATCTCTCCCGAGCATTAGGGAGAGATGCCTATCGACTCTGAATACACCGTAAAGCATTTACAATAGAAAATGGTGGATTGTTAACAAAACAAGATCACAATGTTACATTATGAAACAATTTAATACTATTTAACTAAAGAATTTAGGGAAAAAAAATACTGCAAACTATCTCAGAGATTATATTCCAACGTAAAAGTTAACTACACTTATCTTATTTTACAAATTAACACCAAAATATTAATTATAAGTAATATGTATTTGTATAAAAACTTCCACACTGACATTGACTGTCAACTGACGTATTATGGACGCGTTCCGAATCACGCAACATTAATTAATTTAATTTATTTATTAGGCGTCTCTCCCTTATGGGCATCTCTCCCGAACTTACCCTATAGATTATTTTTTTATTAAGAAGTTTTTTATTCACACGGTTTGAAATAATGAAATAAAGTGTATGGCAGAAGAGACCTAGAGACAAACCCGAGCGTAGCAAGGCTAAGTCGCTAATATTAAAAAAGCTAGTTTTAAAAGCATTTATACGTTTATTATAATTAAACGCAATAACAACGTAGATATAGTATTATTTTATCATGAATTCCTCAATATTCCCTTGAGGCACGTGTTCTATTAATTCGAATGCCTCTGTTTTTAACATTTTTGGATGGTGTAGAATTAAGAAAAAATTAAGTCATTTGCGGTAAAGCTGTAATGTGTTAAATACTGTAATTTAATTTGTAAAAAGAGCACTTCTTCTTGATCTCGGCGATGCTCTACTCAGCAGAACTGCCTTCCGAGCCAAGGTAGCTTCCTCAAGGGTCGACTCACTAACTATTGTTAAATTAAATTGACAATTCAAAAGTGCTGGTATAAATCTAATTCAATAAAGTTAATTTTTATTTTATCATTCACATTTTTTTAACTGTCAAAAGGGCCCCAAAATTGATGTGTGCCCAAGGGTCCCTCATGGCTTAAGACGGCCCTGACTACGGCCTGATCCCCCTCTTATTGAAGTGAGACCCGTGCCTAGCAGTGGGATATTAATAAGGTATATAAGTAAAAATTTAAAGCGAAATATAGTAGAAAGACTTTTTGCACGAATTGAAAACGAAATATTATTGTCAAGGATAAAGATATATTCGAAGAAATATCACAAGAAAAAAGTACAATTTGTCCATAACTTATCCAAGGTATCCAATAAATTATATCACATAATAGGTAATGCGTGAATAAATTTTTCATATCATCACACAGAGGGAAATTCTATTTGAAAAGCGGCAACGGCACGGCACAGATAATACGACGCTACATTTACCTGTTGGCCAATGGTCCATACGCGTTGTCTTATTTTGTTTTTTTGTTTATAAAATTCTTTATTCACTTAAATTAGTATACAAGACCTGATTGTATTAAAAACTAGCGACTCACGCTCGCTTCACTCGCGTTCATCCCTAGGTGCGTTTCCATTTTTTTGAGCGAAACCCTAATTCTTTTTCTAAAATAAAAGTAGCCTAAGTTACTTCTTATAATATAAGCTATCTGCCAGTGAAAGTCCCGTTAAAATTGATCCAGCCGTTTCAGAAATTAGCCGGAACAAACAGACTGACAGACAAAAATTTTAAAAATTGTGTTTTTCTTATAAGTACCGTATACAATTCCATATACATTTAGTATAAAGCTGTTATTTTGACATTACAAACAAACACTTCAATTTTATTTATCTGTATAGATTGGAATATCTTAAGAAGTATGAAATTTCTTCCTGACGTGAATAGTCACAACCAGACTTTCAACATTATAGATGATAGCGTAAATGTACATAGTACCATATTACTTATCTCTAGTTGTTGTAAGTCTTTAGTACCAGGGCGACGGAGCTTCACTTAGGGTAGGCGATCGTTCAGTAGGTTATCATACATTGGCGACAATGCAAGTACTACAAAAATTTACAAAATGTACAGCATGAAAAAGGCTCTTTATATATTATTATTTACCAATTTTTATGATATTTTATTTCTTGAATTTCTCTTAGTCCGGAATAGGATAATAAGTATTAAAACATCAGAAAAATAAAAAAATATATAATAATTAATATCGCTAGCGCTGGCAAATAACTATTTTAAATATCTTTGTAAAACGTACCTAGCGACAAACCCAAGCGAAGCGACGCGAGGGTGAGCCGCTATAAGTATTTATATAAATAAACTTAAAAAGCAAGTACTTATCTCAAATCGTTAGAGCCATTTCCGAGATACACGAAATAAATTTATATACAAGAGTTGATAATTTAATATTATAAGATGTGGGTATGTTTTAATTTTTAATATTTCAAACTCTAAGAAATTATGTTATAATAAAATAAAATTTGGCAATAATATTGGCGCAGTAAACATGCCCAAATGGCACGCTTATAAGCCACAGAATAAATAATTGAATTGAATTGAAAACTTAGTAATTTAATAGTGTTAGGTTTATACTAAATACGGCTTTAGGAACTATTTATGGACCACGCATTTACTCATAGTGCAAGAGGTAGCTTAGCCTTCCACATAGTCATTTTGTACTGGAACTAATAACATTAATAGTTTACTTCTACTACATTGACGCTTTGAGCATCAGGTACTAATATAGTAGCGGGGGAGATAAAAGTGACAGCATACGAGAGTTTTCGAAACAAAATTTGGTATTGAGTATTTTCATACTAAATTTTTTCACACTGTCGCCTTTAGCTTTAGCAAGTAAATTAGCTGGAGCTTAATTTGCTTAATTTAACATTAAACAACTGGTTAATGTTAAAAAGTCTTTATTATAGGACTGAAGTAAAACAAAGAGCTTTACAGTTAAGCTTAATTTCCGATATAAACTTGGATTACTGAATTGGAATGAATTTGAATTCATTGACACATATCATTCACGTATTGCCAATATAGACTTTCTCCTTGAAACTTATTGATGGGCCGATATTACAATATATGTATATTTGTAATAAATGTGAATGACTATGAGAAGTGTCTAACACGTGTAAAAATTTACACATCATCTATCATTTGGAACTCTTGCGAAGAAAAGTTGACAATATTGTTTTTCTGTTATCCTTCATAGTGTATATTTACTTATTAGTATGTTAAAGAAATTATTTTCTGTAGTATTATTACCCTTTTAAGAGTGTTTTTATGTTTTTTTTTTTTATTTATAAAATAGTGGAAATGTAAACTGTGTCATTAGGCTATTTGGACAATTCAAGTTTCAGTACCTGGGGCCTTACCATCACCTATTTTAAAACATTCATACTTCAAGACTGTTTTGTTTCAAGATTACAATAATCTTACTTTTATTCGTACCATGACCTTTAAAAAGCAAGCTTGTTTTAAAATTGTTTAGTGATGCGACAGAACGAATGATTTGTCTATTTCCTCCTATAAAAGAAAAGAAATAGTGCTATATAAGTTGTATAGCGTTATCCCTGTCACTCCGAGAGTCGTTCGTAAATATGATTAGTACTTACCTAGGATAAGATTAAAGAAAAATATTATATTATTTAATTTCAAATGTACATGTTTTCCACAAAATATACGCAATCTATGTCTTTTTTATACTATTTATACAAATAATTTTAGTTTAGTTTTAAAAATTAGGAAAACTATTAGAAAAGAAAATAAAATAAATTATGGCTAAACTGTGATACAAAATTCGGAACAAATTATTTACTTGACAACCGCCTGACTGTTTGTTTACTTGACGACGAGTGAAAATTAAATGTCAATAAGATGATAGTTTGTTTATGTGAGCTTTTAGAGTAGAAAAAAACAAGTTGAACTTATTTTATTAGTAATTTATACTATATGAATTAACTGTTAGAAACAAGGTAAGGTGTACTGAAACGTTTTATTCATTAAATAAATTTTTAAATCAAAATAATACTAGCCTACATAGTTTCACGAGTACTTCGCAAAGGAACCATTTGGAGAGGCAAAAAAAAGCTTAATGTTTTTGGGATTTTTTATTTCAATTTAATGCTTAATATAACATATATTATCTTCACCTACACTTTTTTTAATTATAAAGCTATAATTTTTCAGCTAGGCATAAACAAAAATAAAATAAGCACTTTAAAAACGTTTCATTTATAAAATTGTTTTTTTAGGATTTTAAGTGCTGCTTTTCCCTGAATCAATGGAGAAAATACCTCCACGTAGCCTAACTCTGCTGCTGATCAAGGAAGTACTGTGTTGTTGATTACTACTATGGTGCTGTAATTGAGTTTCCTTTATTACATATTTTGTTACTTTATAAAAATAAATATATTATTATACATACACAGTTGTTATAATTTTTGTAAGTTTTTTTAGGGTTCCATACCTAAAGGGCCTATATAATCGTATAGAAATCTTTCCATCCAACTTCTTATGTAATTTTTGGATATAATAAAAAAAATCATAGTAATATTATAAACGCGAAAGTAAATCTATCTGTCTGTTTATTATTCTATTATATCTTACGTATTCACACCTAAACCTTGATATTTTGTAATGACGGCATCAAGTGAAACGAGTAGGGGGTCGAAAAATTGAAAAGGAAAGACTAAAAGTAATAGTACTAAAGGAATTACTAAACTAGAAATAAAGTTTCTATATGTATTTTTATTTACTATATTTCCTTCGCATATGTAAATTCTCATCACAGAGTCTCGTTACAGAGTTTGTTTTACATATTTTTATAATAGATAATGCTTAGTAAATGCTTCTCAATTGATGTCACACAGGTCACATTCGAAACATAGCTGAAAACGAGATTTAGTGTACTACAAGCTTCTGCTTTATAAACTTTTAAAATCATAAGTATTTCGAAATTATTACACTTCTAGAATCAAAGTATACATTAATTACCGACATACTAAAATTACACGATACGTGTCTCAATCGAGAGATTTACGAAAATAATAGGTTTTATTCCATTTATCTGGCACAATCAATTACCTTTTATATTATAAATTTTGAAAATAATAATACATCCGTCGCGTATCAACAACTTTTACAAGATTGCTAATTATGACAGAAAAGTAAGAATGCTATTTGTCAAAATTCACCTCATGGTACGAATTGAATGAATGATAATAACATTTTCTTAGTAATTTTGGTGTCGTGACGTCACAAAACTGCTAAGAAAGTAAGAATGTTTCAAGCTTATAATAACCTTGCTTTTAAGACGTCATGGTACGAAAACTCAAAGTAAGATTATAGTATTCATGCTATAAGAGTTCATGGTAAGGCCCCTGCTCTTTTTTTGACACTTATGAAATTTGCAAAGGCTTTCAATAAATAAATATTCACCGCAGAAATTGTTAAAGATATTTCATTTGCATTTACTCCGATTATTATAATATTATAATACTTAGATATTTCTAAGTATCAAACTTGGTGCTTTGTAAGAAAATCAATGAAACTTCATTGTGCTGTTTCCCACTTAGCCTAGACATTTGGGCTATATATTATACTTTATTCATCCCATAAGATTTATATTAAAAACATAACATCCTGGGGCCTTACCATGAACTCTTATAGCATGAATACTATAATCTTACTTTGAGTTTTCGTACCATGACGTCTTAAAAGCAAGGTTATTATAAGCTTGAAACATTCTTACTTTCTTAGCAGTTTTGTGACGTCACGACACCAAAATTACTAAGAAAATGTTATTATCGTTCATTCAATTCGTACCATGAGGTGAATTTTGACAAATAGCATTCTTACTTTTCTGTCATAATTAGCAATCTTGTAAAAGTTGTTGATACGTGACGGATGTATTATTATTTTCAAAATTTACAATATAAAAGGTAATTGATTGTGCCGGATAAATTGAGTAAAACCTATTATTTTCAAAAATCTATCGATTGATACACGTATTGTGTAATTTTAGTACTTCGGTATTTAATGTATACTTTGATTCTAGAAGTGTAATCATTTCGAAATACTTATGATAATAAAAGCTTATAAAGCAGAAGCTTGTAGAACACAAAATCTCGTTTTCAGCTATGTTTCGAATGTAACCTTTGTGACATCAATTGAGAAGAATTTACTAAGCAATATCTATTATAAAAAAAGTAAAACAAACTCTGTAGCGAGACTCTCTGATGAGAATTTACGTATGCAAAGGAAATATAGTAAAGAAAAATACCTATAGAAACTTTATTTCTAGTTTAGTAATTCCTTTAGTACTTTTACTTTTAGTCTTTCCCTTTCGTATTTTCGACCCCCTACTCGCTTTACTTGATGCCTACATTACAAAATATTGAGGTTTAAGTGTGAATACATGAGAGGATAATAAACAGACAGACAGAATTACTTCCGCATTTATAATATTACTAAGAGTTTATATTATATTATCCAAAAAATATGTAAGAAGTTGGGTGGAAAGATTTCTATACATATTATATAGACCCTTTAGGTGTGGAACCCTAAAAGAACTTATAAAAATTATAACAACTATGTATTTATAATGATATATTTATTTTTATAAAATAACAAAATATGTAATAAAGGAAACTCTATTACAGCATCGTAGCAATAATCAACGGCACAGTACTTCTTTGATCAGCAGCAGAATTATTAGGCTACGTGGAGGTATTTTCTCCACTGATTCAGGGAAAAGCAGCACTTAAAATCCTAAAAAAAAAAACAGTTTTAATTAAACGTTTTTAAAGTGTCTATTTTATTTTTGTGTTTGTCAAACTGAAAAATTATAGCTTTATGATATTAAAAAAGTGTAGGTGATGATAATATAAGTTATATTAAATATTAAATTGAAATAAAAATCCAAAAATATTAAGCATTTTTTTCTTGCTTCTCCAAATGCCTCCTTTGCGAAGTACTTGTGAAACTATGTAGGCTAGTATTTCATTGATTTGAAAATTTATTTAATGAATAAAACGTTTCAGTACACCTTACCTTGTTTCTTACTGTTAATTTATATTGTACAAATTACTAATAAAATAAGTCCAACATGTTTTATTCTAATCTAAAAGCTCACATAAACAAACTATCATCTCATTGACTTTTAATTTTCGCTCGTCGTCAGACAAGTAAACAAATAGTCAGACGGTTGTCAAGTAAATAATTTGTTCCGAATTTTGTATCACAATTTAGCCGTAATTTATTTTATTTTCTTTTCTAATAGTTTTCCTAATTTTTAAAACTATACTAAAATTAATTGTATAAATAATATAAAACAGACATAGATTGCGTATATTTTGTGTAAAACATGTACATTTGAAATTAAATAATATAATATTTGTCTTTAATTTTATCCTAGGTAAGTACTAATCATATTTACGAACGACTCTCGGAGTGACAGGGATAACGCTATACAACTTATATAGCACTATTTCTTTTCTTTTATAGGCGGAAATAGACAAATCATTCGTTCTGTCGCATCACTAAGCAATTTTAAAACAAGCTTGCTTTTTAAAGGTCATGGTACGAATAAAAGTAAGATTATTGTAATCTTGAAACAAAACAGTCTTGAAGTATGAATGTTTTAAAATAGGTGATGGTAAGGCCCCTGATCTTACATCAAATAGGTACATTTTCTAAAAGTATATTCAATGCAATTTTCGCATATAACATTTATACTACACATATAAATAATTAAATTCAAATAGAAAGCGACAAATATATTAGCGAACAAGCTATCGAATTCTAAGAACAAAATTAGGATCAAACAAAATTACTTATCTACATATACAATGAAGTGCTTCAGATCTAATACAAATAACACAAGATACAGCTAAAAATGCAAGCACAATTATGTGAGTAATTATCTAAGTACCTAATGGTACCTAGACGTGACTAATTTCCTAACGGCTCCAAGCGTGTGTCGCATATAAAGGAAATTAAGCCTAGAGTGCGGGTTGACGTATAATTTTCTCTGTCGGCTTGGTTATTCTATGCTTTGAACAGAGTAATTATTTGTAGTGCTATTTTGAATTATTTACTATTTTAATTTGCTGTGAAAGGGTTTCATATTACACGTTAATATTTATGACGATATAAAAATGTTATGAATGTAATAAAATGGTTCAATGTAGTTGGATGTTTTTGATTTGTATTTAGGTTGGAGTTGAAGCCATAAATTGTAAATGGCTGAGCAAATTTTAATGATGATTTTAATTTATTAATCCCAGATCTTATAAGTATTGATGAGTGTTATTTAAATCGAGAAATTACATAGAAACGAGTACTTTTTTCTCATGTAGGGCATCTAACATCTAGTTCTAGGGACACGAGCAAAGCAGGGATAAGTTTTTAAGTGTGACCCTTAAATTGGGGGATATCTGAGAAAATTTACCGTGGTAATGTATATTTTTTTTACACCATCAGAAAGTAGAGATTTCAAAGAACAAATAGCTCACCGACTTCTTAAAAAAGCAGATATTTTCACGTGAGAATTTTCGATTGAAAATTAGGGTGCTTTTTCGATATTAAGTCAAAATAAGGAGAAAAAATAAATATTTTAAATAAAAAAAAAACAGTGTATTTGGGACATAAAAAGGTAAATTTGCACCAAATTTTGTGAGAAAAATTTTATTTTTGTTTAAAGGATAAAAATTAAAAACCAGAAACTTGCTTATTTGCATTTTTCACATAAATTTTGAGGTTATGTGAAAGAAGTATAAATACAAAAGTTGTAGATCTTTTTATTACCTACAACTTTGCTATTTAACTTTTTTCCATGGGACTTGTAGTTTTGCCGGAAATCGAGATAAACCATTTTTTACCCTTAAAACCTCTCCCCCTTCCACTTCCCGACCTCAGATCGCCCGTAAATTATTTTTTCTTTAATTTTTGTTGCATTCTCTTCCTTTTCCAATGGGTTTCATCCTACTATTATTATTTTTTTCACTTTTTACTATTTTCAAAGGCTTCCGCCCTGGTCTATTAGTACCTATAGATGTCATACTCGTAAGTCATTCCTTTTCGTGATGTTGTTCGAGGCGATACTATGACTATGTATAAAATAATAAAAACTATATGCCATTAAATCGAATTTTACTTGGCCTATCTCTTAAGATATTAAGATATAGTGGCTTTGTTTTTAACTATTTAGCTATACATAAAATTGGCTAGAGCCAATTCAACAATCTGACTTATAAGTCATGATGAAATTAGCATATAAATCAGTTATCGAGAGTTGAACGTCAGGTGTTTAGCATTTCATATCGGCCCGAATTTTAATTCAAATGAGCTTTGAATTATGCCTGGTGCGATAAGTTCAATCGAAATGATACGTTAGGGAATATAAATTTGACTTATCTATACATATATTATAAAAAATAGTTCAGTACCTTTTTTCAACAAAAGACAAATACAGTTCAGTAGCATGGTGGACTATGGCCTGATTCCCCTCGTATTGAAGGGAGGCCCGTGCCCAGCAGTGGGACGTTAAAAAGGGCTGAATACATCCATATTTTTTTCCTCTAGTTGTCAACCGATTTTTTTTTAAAGTGAAACTTCTTTAGAATCCTTGCGATTTAAAACTCGATGAAACGAAAATACGACACTAAAAAGAGACAAACTCATAAATATATAGGATTAAGACGGCAAGAGAATAAAATAGAATACATTGCCATGTTGCCATGATAACCGTTGTTATTTTCTGACAAACATATAACTTTTTCCGTATATGATATTCTATGAATATATGATTGTAATATGCCTAATATGCTTTATTTAATTATTGATTTGTTTTAATTTAATTACGATATTTGCCAAAGAAGTATTACTTCAACCGCGCGTAAAGGTTACACGCACCCATTTTTTTTTATTTAGTAGCAGCTATACACGAACTTTAGTGTAATCAATAAAAAAATATTATGGTCGATTTTTTCACACAGATCTATCTTTACATTTGTATATAAAACCTATTTTGATTTTTCTTCTTGTTTAAGACTTTAAGAGAGACTTACTCAGAACATTTTAAACAACTAGTCTAAATTATTTTCAGCCTCGAAAAATACTTTAAACCTTTAAAAGTTCAAATCACAAGTCTTTATCGTCTTCCAACTGTCCGCCCATGACATGCAATAGTAACGTGGAGGCCTTAGCCACTTAATTTATAATGCAACGACAATAGTGCACCTGGTTGGTTCGATTTTTATTCAATAATTCAAATCATCAACTATTCATTACACCATGTTAGAAGCCACGTCACAAAAAAGTAATAACTGGATTCAAAGAGAAAACGACAAATACCTTAGCGAACACGCTATAATTCTAAGAATAAAATTATTGTCAAACATAATAATTTATCTACATATACAATCAAATGCTTTAGATTTAATACAAATAAAGAAATATTTCATAGAAATAAATTAATGAAATGATATCGCGAGTGATAGAATCAATAAGTACGACTTTTAAAATATTATTTTCAAAATGTGTTACTTATTTTTAAATAAAATTTTGTGATTTAAGACAAGGTTCTTTTGGTGTATGTGCGTTCTTGCGTGCGTGTGTATTTGAACTACATAACCCCGAGTAACACAGAGCTAGGTTACTCCAATTAATAAAATTCTCCACATAGAGATGCTACTTATATAAGGGACGCACCCGAGCGAAGCGAGGTACGGAGTATATAGTATTAAAGTACCTGGGCGACCGAGCTCCGCTCGGAGTTCTTTTTTGTTTTATCGTATTTTTTAGATAACTAAAAACTAAAAACTTGAATAAATACAAAAAAAAACAAAAGCAAAAACTTTATATACGATCGAAATTCGAACTCGGACACCTGTGATTGTTAATATTGCACCTTGGTCGCTTGACCACGATGCTTATGCCTGAGCGTAAGAAACTATCGAACATATTCTGCGTGGAATAATGCGAAAAAAACCCCACGAAAACTCGTAAACACGCGTTTTCCCAGACAAGACTAATCTAGATTGATTTTTCGTCCCCGAAAACCCCCACATACAAAATTTCAGCGAAATCGTTAGAGCCGTTTCCGAGATCACCGGTATAAATAAATAAATAAATATACAAGAATTGCTCGTTTAAATATATTAGATTAGATTAGATAAATAACACATTCATTAATTTAAACTGTCATTTACTTTAATAACACCTACGAAGATAAAAAAGCCAATATGTTTATCTAAGAGAGCTTATCTTCATTCTCAATTTCATTGAGCCGTTTCGACGTAACAAACACACACATATAAGTATGCACGCACACAGGCATATAATGACTGTGAATATTGGCATATTACATTACTTGACTGCCTCATTAGTCTAGACCCAGTGGCTTGGATGTACAGCAGCAGATTGGGAGGTCCTGGGTTTAAGTCCGTGCCTAAACAGTTTTTCTGTCCAGAGAGTCCGGAAGTCGGCGGTACGAACCTCTGCTTCAGATAAGACATTAAAATGTCGGTGCTGCGCATTATCTCTCCCCGGTCGTGTCGAAAAGTCGCACAGCACCTACATAACATTATGTACATGTTTTAGAATATCTGCGTGTGTGTATGTCTCCGACTGCATAATACTATGTGCCTTTGTCAACTTCGTTTTCTTCTTTTTAGTTCACTTTTTACGCAGTCAGATTCTTTATTTTTGTAAATTATTTTTTTATTTACACCTTTCTAGTTTTGGTCAGTTAGACATTTTTAGTTTAATTTAACAATTTCTTATCCTAAATTACTTTTAAACATATAAGTTGTATATATTGTGGTAATTGCCTTTTAAAAACTTGTATTTTGATACCCCACTCGAAAGATTCGGATGAAGACAAAAATTTTCAAGACACAAATTGGCGCCTAGGATCTGCCATTTAGGTTTTTTTTAAAAACACCTATTTAAGGACACAAGGGTTTTTGAGACGAATATAATGACACCTTAACTGTCGCAATTATCGCAATGCGTCCAGCCGTTTGGAAGATACGAGGTAATGTAGAAATTTTCAAACATACATATAATATAACGCGTGTATCTTGTATGTTTCTATATTATAGAAACATACAAGATACACGCGAAAAACATAACCCTTCCTTGGTAATCGGGTAAAAATACCTACAAATACTGTTTATTATGAAATAAATATTTTATAAATTTTAAGTTGTTCATTTATTGTACCAGCAAAAAAACAAATGACCTTGGTTAGTCTTTTAGAAGTTGCAAATTTTATTATTAGAGTAACCATGATTTCGCAGTTTCAATTCGTTACTAATGGTAAAAACCGTGATTTTGTATTATTATATTGAGAACAAATTTATACATATTACTTATAGCAAGATAGTAACAAAGCGGAATCTGTACATGAAACATTTTTTTTAAATAAGGGTCTCTGCCCACTACACCGTCTCATACCATGACCGTGCTATGAACGTATCAGGCACGGAAACGAGCACGGCACGGACTACTATGCCCACTAGACCGCATCAACAGCGTATCATGCCCGTACATAACGGTTATAGTGACCGTAGCATCCGCGTATCATCCGCGTATCAACCGCGTATCAACCGCGTATCATACGCGTATCAACCGCGTATCATCCGCGTTACATATCCGTATGGTTCCCGTTTTAGTATTACCTGTTGTTTCTAGATAAATATCACTAATATTGAAGTATTAGTTACAATATTATAATATTGCCAGACGAATATATTAATACCACCTAATCCTGAGAAATATCGGTACTAACCCATCTTTAATAACGATTATCGCCCATCTCTTCAAGACAAGCGGCAATACGTTACGGGCTTAGAACGGTCATCATACGCGGTTATAACTGTCATCATACGCGGTTATAACGGTCATCATACGCGTTTATAACCCGTATGCTCACCGGTTCAACAACGTCGCGTGTCAGGCACGGAGCGTACCGGCACCGGCAAAATATTCTCGCCGACAATTGTTGACGCTCCGTGCACGGCACGTGACGGTGCTGGTCGGTGACGGAACGGTCTAGTGGGCAGAGTCTCATACATTTCAATACAAAGAATATTTTTTTGCCTGACACGCTCCTAGCACGGTCATGGTATGAGACGAGGTAGTGGGCAGACTCCTTAATGACTGTTACGTAGTAGTTTTGCTTGTTTGTTTGTTCTAACAGATAGTTTGCATTTCATGCAAAAATACTGTACGGATTTTACTAAGCTTTGCGTAGTAATAACTTATTGCTCGAGTATATTTGGGATACGTTTTACTACACGAAAATCTCTCCTTCCCACATGACGACACAATAACTGGTTGGCCGGCTAACGGCGAGCTGTCCTATATACAAAAAGTTCAAGAGTTTATAACACAATATTAGTAACAGGGTTAAAAATTAACATATATAACAATTCAGTCCGATAAAATCTCTTATTTTCATAGGAAAATCCAAAATTTTGTTGTTTTTCTTTATCTATATCTACGAATACACAGTGTAAAACAAAGCAGCTGTTCGCTTAATTTTTGTAATCCACCCAACGGATTTTGATAGGGTTTTCACTAATAAAAAGAGCGATAAACGAGGAACGTTTGTGCTATAATTTGTAAATATTTTATACAAAATGGCAGAACCAAGACGGTGTTTTACAAAAAAAAAACTGTTTGCATGGCTCAAGTTAACTAAGCCTTAAGATGGGTATATTTCAAAATAATGTACTAGAAAGCTATAGATCTTAAAAACATGTATCTATCACCTCAGGTATAGTCATAATAACTATTTTATCTATTAAAAACGCATAACCAGCAGCGCACCCGAGCGAAGCGAGGGTAAGTCGCTATATAATCAAAAATAAAAATGTACACGACGGTTCCATAATATACGAGTATAACATTTATCTTATGTTTTAACATACTTTCGCGATTCCTTTCGCGAAGCGTTCTTCTTTCTTCTTAGTTCTTCTTCTTTCAACAAATAGATTTGAAATAAGAATATCTTCAAATCTTAAAACCATGGTCGCACTACTATTTATCAAATATATTATGATAATAAATTATTTCAGCCATACAATACGAATCCACGAGCGATTTGTACAAACGTCTAAAATGTTCTTCCTTTTATTAATACTGATAGTAATTTTGTTGTATTTCGTATTTTATAATTTAACTAAAAATCTTGATTATTGGAAAAAAAGAAATGTGCCTTATTTAAAACCTAGTCTACTATTTGGTAACTACAGTGACCACATTTTACAAAAAAAATATGGACCATTAGTTGCTAGTGAAATATGTCAAAAATTTCCCAAGGAGCCTTACATCGGAACATTTTACGGAACTGATCCAGCTCTCATAATACAAGATCCAAATATTCTGAAACTAGTCCTATCCAAGGATTATACCTACTTCAGTGGCCGAGAAAATACTGATTATTCATCCAGAGAAATTCTTACAAAAAATATGTTTTTCAGAGGGGGCGATGAATGGAAGGCTTTACGTCTAAATTTAACCCCACTATTTACGATGGCTAAAGTGAAAAATATGTTTCCAACAATAAACGAATGTATCAAAGAACTAGATGAATATATTGAAGAGTTATTAAAATCAGATGAGAAAGTGTCCGTACAATCACTCAATACAAGATACACGATGAGCTGCATTGTGTCTTGCTCATATGGTATTAACCCAAATACTTTAAAACGGGATGAGGGAAATAATAATATATTTGTTATTATCGGTGAAAAGATTTTTGATACATCAATCAAGCGAAGTCTAAAAATAATAATGCGAACAATGTGGCCACATGTGTTTTATGGCTTACGATTGAAACTGTTTAGTGACGAGATTGTGACCTTTTTCTATAAATTATTTTTAGATGCTATTAAAATCAGAGATGTAAATGAATTATCTAGAAGTGACTATATCGATCATTTCTTAGAATTAAGAAAGAAAAAGTATTTATATTCCGAATCAGTTAACAATTCTAACATCGAAAATAAGAAGGTAGGTAAAATTGAAGTGAACCAAGAACTCATTGCATACCAATCCCTTTCACTATTCGGTGCAGGTTATGAGACCACATCGACTGCGATGACTTTTCTTTTATATGAACTAGCGAAATACAAACATATCCAGGACAAAGTGATTGATGAAGTTGATGAATATCTCAAAAGGCATAACGGTGTCGTAGATTATGAATGTGTTAATGAAATGTCATATCTTGAGGCTTGCATTAATGAGACGCTACGTTTATACCCTGTGTTAGGTCTTCTGACTCGCGAAGTCATGAGCAACTATACACTGCCTACAGGTCTTACATTGGAGAAAGGCAATCGTATTCACATACCCGTTTATCATTTGCATAGAAATCCAGATTATTTTCCAGACCCAGAAGTATTTCGCCCAGAACGTTTTATTGGGGAAGAAAGGACAAAGATCAACCAATTTGCTTTTTTGCCGTTTGGAAATGGACCAAGGATGTGCATCGGTAAATATTATATTGCTTTATCTATGAATCAGAACTAGCTACTCACTTAATTTTGCTATTCGACTATTGCATTTACATAAATAATAATATGCAAGTAGTAGTTCTTGTTTTACAGTATATTCTAATATTCATGAATATAAACTTATCTGTATTTATGTACTACGCGTATTATATAAGGAAGTTATACTTAATATGGACATCACGTTTTCGATTAAAAACATACGATTCTGTGAAACTATGATGATTTTTTACCATAATTAAAGACATAAAAAGTAAAACAACTTTCAAATTCAGCCTATTTTTCATATATAATATTGAGTATATGTATACGGTGATGGTATACCATAATAAAATTTCATGGTGATAAAATTTTGGTAAAAGCTTCGATCAATAATACTACTGTTGATCGAAGGGTAAAAGTCACTAAAACCAGGCAAGTAACATGTTACTATTTAATAAAAATATTTTTTTAATTTCAGGTATACGGTTTGCAAAAATGACAATGATGGCTGGGATGCTTATGATATTCAAAAAGTATAAACTTGATTTAGCTGAAGATATGCCTGTCAAGATAAACTTTCAACCTGTGGGATTCGTTACGCAGTCTCAAGAAGCAATATATCTTAAATTTATACGTCGTTAATCTTAAATCTCCGTGTTAATTGTTTTCACGTTATATTTATTAGTGGGTATACATATTTAACGAGCACCTTCATGATCATCATACTCAAGCAACGCTTCCAGTGGTTCAGTTGTAATAGCAAAGTAAGTCAGATATTGAAGTAATGGTAATAAGTAGTTAATAAAATGTGACATATTATAGTTTTAAAATAAATGGATTTATGGAAACTTCTCTTATTTTTATACTTGTGAACTTCTGGTTAAGGATGAAATTAACAAACTCAATCTCTTCAGACTAGTGAAGACGCTCTTAAGTTTCTGTATCTATACGTTCTTAAACATACAGATACACATTTTCATAATTTACACTAATATTGTAAAGAGGTTTTGTAGCTTTGGAAGTAGGGGATAATCTCTGAAAATAGTGATCGGATTCTGACATTGTTTTACTAATAGGAAACTACATTACCGCTAGCAGAATCACGTTAACGGCTTGCGCTACCTAAATACGTAGTTTGAAGTAAAGAAATAATAATATTGTTATATATGCAAAAGGCATTTGTTGCTAGTCAAGTATTAAGTATAATTGACACTTTTCTATCATCTATGGACTCTTGTTCTATGCTTTTGAGGTTAGTCAAAATTAAGAAGTTGGCAAAAAATAAAATATTTTTTTTTCGGGTACCTACCAATTTATGAGTTTATCCATGGTCTTAACAGATTTTTTTTTCAATTTAGATTTATATTATTATAATTGATTGTAGGAAATTGCGGGATAAATATCTATTTTGTATCTTCAACATGACCTACATCTATACTATAATAAAGCAGTAACTTAGCGAAATCTGTACATGAAATATTTTTTAAAAACAATGACTGTAACGTATTATGTATACGATATAGACCCCAAAACAATAGTTATTAATTTTTTTGTCTGTTTGTCTGTTTGTCTGTTTGTCTTTTTGTCTGTTTGTCTGTTTGTCTGTTTGTCTGTTTGTCTGTACGCGTTTCACGCAAAAAGTAATGAACCGATTTCAACGACATTTTGTGAACTGATAACTTATTACTCGGGTCAACATTTAGGATAACTTTTACTTTTGGAAAATCTTTGTTTCCCGCGGGAAATCGCAATAACTGGTTTTATCGAGTCCTCCTTAGGAACCCTCCGCTGGCTAAACCTAAAGACATACATCAAAACAATGTACTAAAAAATTGTAGATCTTGAAAAGGCCAACAGAAATATTTACAACAGTATATGTCTATCTCTCAAGGTACACTCGCAATACCTATTCTTATCTATACCTATAGCAAAACTAACATAGTTAAATCGATGTGCGCGTTTCACGCAAAAAGTACTGAACCGATTTCAATTAAATTTTGTATAGTGATAGCTTATCACTCGAGTCAACATTTAGGATACCTTTTACTACAGGCACATTTTTCGTTCCCGCGGGAAAACGCAATGACTGGTTCTATCGAGTCGTCCTTAGAAGTTTATATGGCTAACGCTGGCTGAACCTTAAGAGATAAATCAAAACAATGTACTAGAAAATTGTAGGTCTTTAAAAGTTATACAGGGAAGTTCGCAATATTATATGTCTATCACCTAAGGTACACTCGCAATTACTATTTTTATTCACTACTCGCGACTCACAGGCTGACTTATCAACGTTTAGCTCAGTTCAGCAGTGAAACGTAACCTAGGGACGAACCCGAGCGAAGCGAGGGTGAGTCGCTAGTATATAATAAAAAGTGTTTGCATTCATATTATTATATTATCTGTCATTACGTGAGTTTTGATAATTGAGCCCGTGATAATATTTATTTAATTACATACTTTGTATCTAACTACATCATATTATCAATTCGTTATCATATTCGTATAGTTGTAAGTACTACTGGCTTTCATCGGCTGTTTTTCTTGTTAATTTGATATCAAATACAATTATTGTTCATATAAACTTTATCACCTTTTTTAAATTTTTTTGAAGTTCACTTATGAACCCATTCTTAGTGGCATAATCTGCCAAAAAGGCTATGCCCATTTTTGGCCACAAAATGTCCAGCAATTTGCTTGAAATAAATAAAAAAAAAAACAATTTAAGTTTAATATTCGCTGTGTACATTAATTCAAACAAATTTGCACATTATATTATTTTTCATATTAATGTTAGAAATAGCATAATTGTTACTAGTATGAGAATAGAATTAATGTAGTTTTCGTATTTTTAGAGTCAAATGAAATATTTATTTCTGCCAAGCTTGTAGAGATGGCAGCATCAAAAACTGTATTTAGTATGATTTATGATTTTATAAATGAAGTCAAAACATACTATACCCTTTAATTTAAATATGTGGAAGTGGAAATAATGTAAGTAATAAAAAGATGTACTTTGTAAAAACATTAGTGTATTTTCTGGAGTGAGTTGAAGTAATGCTGATAGTTCCCCGCAACGAACGTATGTTCACCTTGTCGTGGTGTGGGGGGAGCGGGGAAGAGGGGGGGGGGGGCTCAGTAGCGTACGGCAGGTCAGCCGGGCGCGAAACTAAGAAACGCACAAGGAGGTGGTCCACTTCGGTGGGTGGTGGAAGGTGGCCCACTTCGGTGGGTGGTGGAAGGTAGCCCACTTTGGTGGGCGGTGTACCATGCGGGTTGCTCCTGGTACTTCTCTGATAGCATAGTGGACTGTGAAGCAACCCCATGGTTGTTTTGGTCTGCTTCGGTAGACCTGCCGTCGGGGCGTCGTGGTTGAGTGCGTAAGTGATCCTGCGATACCCCATTAAGACGAGGGAGGTTTTGTCGGGTTTTAGTAGGTAGCATTGGCTTTTCTAGCGGGTGAGTCCCACATAAACGCCTGTATGTCCGCAGGTGGTATGCGTAAATGCATTTCCCTACATCGAAAAAGAAATGCTGATAGTTAAAGGTGTAATAATGTATATTCTTATAATATGAAGTGATTATTTTAAGTAGTATAAAAGTTATAAATGATGTGAAAGTGTAATAAATATGGTAAAGTACGAACTGGTTTCTTATAGAGGCCTTTGGTTAGAGGAAATTTATATTCTTTTAAATTAAAAATATCAAATGACAAAAAGACATAGTCGACATTGACATTTTGCGTCTTTGCATTATTCAATAGTTATAATTTAATGGTTCCTGACCAATAAAGGCCGTGATGATCATAGGAGCAGCATTATGGAGGAAATGAACACAAGTCCAAACTGTGTTACTCGCCCTAAGTAAGAACCACATACCAGCACATGAGTTGTAAAGTGTATTTTATATATATATTTTAATTCATGGAAATTACAGTACAGTTTTACAATTATAAATATTTTCGATAACATTGTTGAACTGTAAATCACGAAAAGACGTCACGCTTCGGTTAAAGCATAGGTATACATAGTCTGGCCATAAATACTGTTACAATTAAAAATAAACAAAATATTACATTTGAATTTGGAATCTGTCATTTTTATATGATTGTTCATTGTGTTTTTTTCATTTTCGTGCCAATACATTTTAAAATATTTGGAGATATTAAAATCAGTAAGGGAAAGAATTCGAAGAAATCCTGTCCGAAAGCAAAATATTTTATCTCGGGAGATGAAGATAGCGCCTAGTACCATCTCGCGTATTTCAAAAGATGACTTAGGACTTGCAGCCTCTAAGAGACGCACTGGTCATTTCTTAACTGACAATTAAAAAAAGAATAGGGTGGTAAAATCAAAACTACTACTTAAGCGGTACGCAAAGGGAGGCCACAGAAAAATTTAGTTTACGAATGAGAAAATTTTTACAATTAAGTAATATTTTAACAAACAAAATGACAATATTTATGCTCAAAGCTCTAAGGAAGCTTCCCAATTAGTCAACAGAGTACAACGTGGGCATTATCCGACTTCAGCGATGGTTTGGTAGGGTGTTAGCTATGAAAGAGTGACTGAGCCATATTTTTGTGAAAAAGGTATCAAAACATCGGCTTAAGTGTATCAACATACCATTCTTGAGAAGGTAGTTAAGCCCCTTAACAATACCATGTTCAATAACCAAGAATAGTCCTTTCAGCAAGACTTGGCGCCGGGTCATAGAGCTCGATCCACGCAATCTTGGTTAGAAACCCACGTTCCGGACTTCATCAGAGCTGAAGACTGGCCGTCATCTAGTCCCGATATTAATCTGCTGGATTATGACTTATGGTCAGTTTTAGAGAGTATGACTTGCTCTAAATGCCATGATAATTTGGAGTCCCTAAAACAATCCATACGATTGGCAGTGAAGAATTTTCCCATGGAAAGAGTGCGTGCTTCTATTGATAACTGGCCTCAACGTTTAAAGGACTGTATTGCAGCCAATGCAGCCAAAGAGAAAACTTCGAATAAGCTTTATATATTTTTAATAGTTTTATATTAATGTATTAAACTAACACACAGTAACATTAATAAATGTTACGTGCAATAGAAAAAATGTTTTTTTCTTTGTAACAATATCAAGACTATGTATAGATAAAGAAATATCAACATATACTATTATGAAACAAGTATTTTATATTTTTTTACACAAATTTTATTATTAGGGTAACCACAATTTCGTAGTTACAATTCTTTACTCATGGCAAAGACCATTATTTTGTAGAATTGAGAATAAATCTTAGATACATATAACAAAATAGTAAAAAAGCGAAATCTGCACTTCGTGCGAAATCTGCTAGAATATCTTAAAATTTTAAAACTATGGTCACACTACTACTTATCAAATATATGATAACAAATTATATTGACCATAGTATATTCCACGAGTGAATTGTATAAACGTCGAAAATGTTCTTGTTTTTATTAACACTGATTGTAATTTTGTTGTATTTCGTATTTTATAATTTGACTAAAAATCTTGATTATTGGAAAAAAAGAAATGTGCCTTATTTAAAACCTAGTCTACTATTTGGTAACTACAGTGACCACATTTTACAAAAAAAATATGGACCATTAGTTGCTAGTGAAATATGTCAAAAATTTCCCAAGGAGCCTTACATCGGAACATTTTACGGAACTGATCCAGCTCTCATAATACAAGATCCAAATATTCTGAAACTAGTCCTATCCAAGGATTATACCTACTTCAGTGGCCGAGAAAATACTGATTATTCATCCAGAGAAATTCTTACAAAAAATATGTTTTTCAGAGGGGGCGATGAATGGAAGGCTTTACGTCTAAATTTAACCCCACTGTTTACGATGGCTAAAGTGAAAAATATGTTTCCAACAATAAACGAGTGTATCAAAGAACTAGATGAATATATTGAAGAGTTATTAAAATCAGATGAGAAAGTGTCCGTACAATCGCTGCTTTCAAGATATACGATGAGTTGCTTTATGTCTTGCTCATATAGTATTAACCCAAATACTTTAAAACGGGGTGAGGAAAATAATAATATATTTGTTATTATCGGTGAAAAGATTTTTGATACATCAATCAAGCGAAGTCTGAAAATAATAATGCGAACAATGTGGCCACATGTGTTTTATGGCTTACGATTGAAACTGTTTAGTGACGAGATTCTGTTCTTTTTCAATAAATTATTTTTAGATGCTTCTAAAAGCAGAGATCCAAATGAATTGTCTAAAAATGACTACATCGATCATTTCTTGGAATTAAGAAAGAAAAAATATATATATTCCGAATCATTTAACAATTCTAACATTGATAATAAGAAGGTAGTTAGAATTGAAGTGAACCAAGAACTAATTGCATACCAATCCTTCTCGTTATTCGGTGCAGGCTTTGAGACCACATCGACTACAATGACTTTTCTTTTATATGAACTAGCGAAAAACAAACATGTCCAGGACAAAGTGATTGAAGAAGTAGATGAATATCTCAAAAGACATAACGGTGTCGTAGATTATGAATGTGTTAATGAAATGTCATATCTTGAGGCTTGCATCAATGAGACGCTACGTTTATACCCTGTGTTAGGTCTTCTGACTCGCGAAGTCATGAGCAACTATACACTGCCTACAGGTCTTACATTGGAGAAAGGCAATCGTATTCACATACCCGTTTATCATTTGCATAGAAATCCAGATTATTTTCCAGACCCAGAAGTATTTCGCCCAGAACGTTTTATTGGGGAAGAAAGGACAAAGATCAACCAATTTGCTTTTTTGCCGTTTGGAAATGGACCAAGGATATGCATGGGTAAACATTATATTGCATTGTCTATGAATTAGAACTAGCTACTCACTTAATTTTGCTACTCGACTATTGCATTTACATAAATAATATTATGCAAAAAGTAATTCTTGTTTTACAGTATATTCTAATATTCATGAATATAAAAACTTATCTATATTTATGTACAGCTTTTACATATTGGAAAGTTATACGTAATGTCAATATAATTATAACGTTTTTGATTAAAAACATACTAGGATCCTGTGAACGATTTTTACAATAAAAATTTTTTTCATATATAAAATAGACTGAATTTAAGTCTTCTTTAGGCTTCTACAAGTTCCCTATTTCGTAGAAAGATAAAAAAGACAAATTTTACCGATACTTTCACCCTTATCCTTTACTGTCTCTTTCTTACCATAATTCATTATGATTGCACAACTGGATTTCCGTGCTTCCTTAGAATACATTAATAACTTTTTTTTTAATATTGGCAAATGCATTTACGCATACCACCTGTAGGCATACAGGTGGTTATGCGGGACTCACCATCTAGAAAAGCCAGTACCCACTAAAACCCAACAAAACCTCCCACGTCTTAATTGGGCGTCGCAGGATCGCTTACGCACTCAATTACGACGCCCCGACGGCAGGTCGGCCGTAGCAGACCACAACAACCATGGGGTTGCTCCACAGTCCACTCTGCTATCAGAGAAGTACCAGGAGTAACCCGCATGGTATCGCCCACCGAAGTGGGCCACCTCCCTGTGCCTTTCTTGGCTTCGCGCTCGGCTGAAGTGCCGGACACTACTGAGCCCTCCCACCACGACAAGGTGAACGCAAGTTGGGGGGGGGGGGGGGAGGAGGGGGATACATTACTTACCTAATCTAACCCAGTAGAGTACATAGCTATATGAGATATATGAAATTTTATGGTGATAAAATTTTGGTGGACCAAGCGTAGCATGAGATAAATATATTATTAATGAAGTCTATTGGTCTGAATACAAAACTAGAACTGAAATGTGGAAATGTGTCAGCGAAGCCAAAAAACGTCATTGGAACTAGGCAAATAACAAGTCACTCTTTAATAAATATATTTTGTTAATTTCAGGTATACGGTTCGCAAAAATGACAATGATAGCTGGGATGCTTACGATGTTCAAAAAGTATAAGCTTGATTTAGCTGAAGATATGGCTGTCAAGATTAACTTTCAACCTGTGGGGTTCGTTACGCATTCTCAAGAAGCAATATATCTTAAGTTTATACGTCGACAGTCTTAAATCTCGTTGTTAATCGTTTTCGCGATATATTATTTATTAGTATAGGTACATATTAATCGAGCATCCTTATGGTCATCATATTCTAGCAATGAGTTCAGTGGTTCAGTTGGATGGGTGACCAATTTAATACATAGTCAGTCATTTATATTTAAGCTAGCAGAACCCGTAGCTTCACCTACGTTCAATCTACAAAAAAACTTTTTGGCTTTATGATAAACAGCGACTCGCCCTCGCTTCGCTCGGCTTCGTCGCTTTTTATTTACATAATATTGTTCATACAAAAATACTAAAATCAGTCCAGCCGTTTGGGAGGAGTGCGACCATAAACACCATGACACGAGATTTTTATATAGTAGATTTTTAACCACTTTCATTTTCTATCCTTAAATCACAAAGTAGGACAAAGATATTGTACACAATATTGTAGCATTACTGGGTTTACACAATAAAAAATTGCAATTATTTTGGTTGTTTTTTAAAAGTGGTCAACTTTTAGATGGTTCGAATTCGACAACATATTATTTTTTTCTTTTTAGTAAAACATTAAAAAAATGCGGTGGCACAATAAATCTCTTAATAATTATGTAACAAGTTATTAAATCAATACTGTGGCATATTTTAGTATTAAAATAAATGGATTTATGGAAACTTGTCTTCTTTGCATACCTACTTGTGTATCTCTGGTTAATCATGGAACTAAGTGACTCAAACTTGCAAGGCTAGTCAACCAGTCTCACCGTTCTCGAGTTATATGCCCTCAAACATACAAATACATAAACATATTCATAAGTTACACTAATATAATCAAAGTGTTTTTTTAAGTTTGGATGTAGGGGGTAATATCTGAAACTACTGATCGGATTCTGAATTTTTTCTCACTAATATGGAAGCTACATTACCGCCGAGTTCCATAGAATATTTTGTATTCTAATAAAAATGCATTTACTATCAGAAATCATATTAACTTAGTTAAAGGCTGAATAAATGTAGCCGTTGAATTACTTTATCAGCTTGTTTTAACTGAACCATTTGAAATAAACCAATAGTAATATTATATGAAGTACAATTGGCTCTTTTGCTATAGGCATAGTTCTATGATTTTTCAGGTTAGCCAAAATTAACAAGATAGCAAAAAATTACATTTTTTTTTCCTAGAGTGTTTAGGACCAGAATAATATTCATTTCATCAGAATCAGATCATAGGTATAACACCACTTTGCATTGGATTTGAATTTTGTGGTCGTACAAGGAAACAAAGTAGACCTCAACATGACACGGACGTCATTAAAGTTGAAATTGGAATTACAAATTAACCTTTTAGAAAAATTATAACTTTACCTATTATACATCTTTTTGATGTACGTCAAAGAAATTTTTGGTCATACTAATTTATCATACTAATAAGGTACCGATATAATATGTTCGGTAATGTATCTACATATATTACAGGTTGACAAAAGAGAAGCCTTTCTTAAAATTTATAACTATTTTCTTAAGTAAATTGATTTAAATTTCTATTAATGATGATGTTCGATATTTATATAGTGTATAAAATATTGAAAAACAATGTAATAAACTCCTGGTAAAAAATTAGAGCAAATTCATGATTGACTATCGAGTTAATAAAAGTTTAGTCGAAAGTACATTTTCAAGTTTGACCCCTAAAATTTTTAATGACACAAAAGTGCTATCGTATTACAATTTAAACCATAGAAAAAACTAATAAAAACGTTTCTTGTATAACCTCCTTCCTCACACCTTTTTTATAGAATATAGGTATACATTTTTTTTTAAATTATAATGCCAAAAAGAGAGCTAGTCAGTTTTAGTAATAAGACAATTAATAAGCAAATAAGCTTTTATCCAGATCGGAAAACCTCAAATTAAAATTTTAAGCTTATAAATATTCAAAATAGTATTGAAGAATCAATAGTACAATTATCAATATTCAACTATCTTTTCATTGACGATTTGCCCTCATATAAAATTCACGAAACGGCCGCATCTGTGCATTATAAATGCAACGGCGATGATACACCTGGCCGATGTATCGATTTTTATATTTATGTACCACTCGTATGGGCATAAAGAAAAAAACAATAGTGAAGAGTAAGACAGAGTACATATGAAATTGGCGTTTTAAATGGATAATGCAAAACGAAAAAAAAACGAAATTATATATTTTATTAATCAAAGTATGTATCATTATTAACTATGCACTTTCGCCATTTTATAGGTTAATTGATTCCTTTGCTAAAAAAAATTGGGAGAAAAATCCTTTTTTGAGTTTTGACTGCCTTATCGGAATTGAATTTTTTTCCTTGTAAGAAATTATCCAAATTCTGTAAATAAAAAGTGATAACCTGTTGGAGCAAGTTCCGGGGAGTATGGCGAGTGTCGGAAACATTTCAATCGCAGTTCTTTTAATTTAACAACCATCTGTTTTGCAGTATGTGATCTAGCGTTGTCCTGAAGCAGCAGTGGGCTAGAGTAGGTAATTGACCGGTTTCGGTTGTTTAACGGCTGGCTTTTCCTTCATGGTTTGCAATTGTTGACAATACAGATCTTAGGAAGCTGTAGTGAATGACACCAGCACTAGTCCACCAGACACTTCCCAGTACCTTTTTCTAAGTTAACTTTCGCTTGGGGCAGGATTTGACCAGTTCTCCTGGGTTCAACCATTGTGATGACCGTTTCCGATTATGGTACAGGATCCATTTTTCATCACAATTAAAATTGTTTTATCACTCACGCCGAGCTGGCCGCTAATTATGACGTGATTTGCAATGGATCCACTACCATAATAACTTTTAATTATTCATTGTCAATTTGGGTCTCTGGCCATCCACAAAGTTTGTCCTTTAGGTCAAAATTTCCAGAACGAAAACGTTGGAACCAAAAACGTACCGTGTTTTCTTTTACAGTACGTAGCTTCCCCATACACAGTCAAAGAAAAATCAAATGGCGCTAAAATAAATGAACAAATTCAAAACACAAATACATAAGCCTAAATCTATGTTAATATTATAAATTCGAAAGTTTGTGAGGATGTATGGATGGTGATGATGTTGATGAACAATAAGCTTTTTACCTGTTTATGTCTTAATATTTAAGCAATGAAGTGTGAAGACCGAGTCTGGGGCTAATAGTGCCATGTCTTCTTTTTACCCAGTAGGTCAGGTCAGGTAGTCAGGTATAAAGAATACTATGCCAGTGTCAAAACAATTACGTATTCAACATTTCTCATACATAATTAAACCCGTGTTCTCACGTCTTCTACTTGTATTTAGAATCAAAAAACCAGTAAGTATTGCTCATTACTTATATATTGAATCGATTTTCCTAACATTTTATACTTTTTTAATTTTTTTATTTACTAATCTATACAGATAAATAAAATTGAAGTATCTGTTTGTAATGTCAAAATAACAGCTTTATACTAAATGCATATGGAATTATATACGGTACTTATAAGAAAAACACATTTTTTTTTAAATTTTTGTCTGTCTGTCTGTTTGTTCCGGCTAATCTCTGAAATGGCTGAACCAATTTTGACGGAACTTTCACTCCCACATAGCTAATGTAATAAAGAGTAACTTAGAGCTTAGAGAGTAACTTAGGCTACTTTTATTTTAGAAAAAGAATTAGGGTTCCGCTCAAAAAAATTAAAACGGACCTAGGGACAAACCCGAGCGAAGCGAGGCTGAGTCGTTAGTTACTAATAAAATACAATTCTCAAATCGGTATCACATATCCCACTGTACAGTGTACATTAAATTCACTACTAAGAAGTAAGAAAGTTAACACTATGATACTAAAAGCAATACAATGATATAATGAATCTTAATGAACAGGATGCCTGTCACCATCACAAATGTTCAAAGAAACGATACTCATATGTTTTAATTCAACGATCTAACGATAGATGGTGTTATATATCCTTAAACATACTTCGTATTACAAATGTTATTTAATGTATATGAGCATACATGGAGTATTTATATCGTTAGTAGTGTTATTAATAGAATGAAAACCCGTAATGTATAGAGATTTGGATTGATATTTACGTGTTTTCTTGTATCACAGATGCAGTTAGCACTGGACTTTCCTAGAAGGCTACACACACATTCAAGTAGTATTTACAGTGTAGAAATCATAGAGATTTCTTGATTAGTTCTAGTATTACTTAAATAATATATTATTATTACTAATACGGATAGGCTTTGTTTTGATAGCATAAAGTTTTATATGAATACTATTACAAAAGCTTGCAGTTTTATATTAATTCAAATATTGGTATTAATGCTCAAATATTAAGTTTTAATAAATACTATTTGTTCCCTAACTCTCCTATAAAGGTACGGCTTGACTCGACTATAAACAGATCAAGTTGCTGGACTGAAGCTAAACGTTCTCTCCGAGGCATGACTCTACAACATCATTGACGCCAGCAAAAAAAAAAACAAATCTTACATAAATAACAAGAAAAAAAATCTTATTGATTTCATTCATCATTACTCTATGTTTATGCACACAACGAAACATGCGCACGCGCAACTACGTCGTCAACACTATAATGTCGATTCTGGAAACCCAGTTATAATTTTGCCGGCACACACGTTGAGTGTAGTCAGTGTTTGTTTGTTTAGCAAAATATTTGTTCTAGTAGAAAACACCGGTAAGTCAATGATTTATAGTTTTACTTGTTTTAAAATCATTATCATTATTGTTACGGTCGCAGTGTCATTTCTTTTATATAACTGTGTTTAAATACTAAGAATAAAATTGCTTATTATTCGTAATTATGACGAGATCAAAATACATTTAAACTAGTGCTCAAACGAAGCTATAGTTATAAATCGTGACCGTGAGATTCGATTCAGTTAACATAAAATTGTATCGGTCAGAAAACTCACGTGGGGATTTCGTTTCATAGATACATAATACATACAAATTTAAAGGAAAGGCGTTAGTGCGTAAAAATAACTTAATAATTGCTCTTGAGAAATCTCCTGAAATTAATAATTGGTTTAAAAATCTGTTGGTATATACATATATACGGTACGGTGAAGGAAAACATCGTGAGGAAACCTGCATGTCTTAGAGAACCTTGCAAGTTTTCAAAAAACATGTGCCGCTAAGGGAATATGAATACAATATACACTACAATATTTATATATATATATATTTATATAATCTATACAGGTTTCATATCTATACTAATATCATAAAGAGGCAAAGTTTGTTTGTTTTGTTTGTTAATTTCAGGAACTACTAATCCGATTTCAAAAATTCTTTTTTGTATTAGATAGCCTGTTTATTGAGGAAGTCTATATATCAGCATGCTGCTATCCAAAGGAGCGAAGCAGTAATCATAAATGTCAACAAATCGGGCAGATTTCCTCAGATTATTACTAGTAGCATAAAGTCAAAGATTTTTTTGTAGTTTTAGCGCGGGTGAAGCCGCGGGTTCTACTAGTGCAATAAAAAGCTATATAAACTAAAAAGTAACTATTTAAAAAATGTGTCTAACTAATTTTAACCAATGTTCAGATAAGTTCAAATTAGACCTTACCACAAGATTATAGACCATTAGGTATGGCAAAAATCTAAGTCTGTGTGCGATTCCCTCGGTAAATCTATATAAATAAAAATGAATGACTAAATGTGTTACTAAGAGCAAAACTCGAAATCGGCTAATTTTTTTTTAAATATTCGTTGAACTCCGGGAAATGGAGAGATAATTGAAAAAAAATGCGGAAAATCGTAAAGATAATATTTTTCTTTTTTCTTCTACTACATACTTTATAATTAACACAACCTTAAAATTAATATAAAGTACATCAATGCATTTGTAGATTTGACACTTTCTCCCTCTACGATATACAGTTTGACTTTGACTTTGTTTGTCTGTCTTTCTTTCATGTCGATACAGAATGACGGATTGGCGTGATGTTTTGTGTGGAAATAGCTGGAGGGCTGGATAGTGACATAGGCTACTTTTTACCGCGGGAGATCATCTCATTCCCACGGGAAAACACGTTATAATACAACCCACAACAGCTCATCACATGTATATAACATATAGGTACATTATAATATATATGTACATTATAATATATAGGTACATTATACTCGTAATATATACGTAAAACCTACTAACCGTTAAATTTTATTTCGTCTTCATTATCACGTTATATGTAAGTGTTTTAGTAGAACGACTTATGTATGAATTTATGTATTTGAGACGTAGATATACCAGTGTTCGTGGTCGTAATGCGACTATAATAATCATTATTGAAAATTTATAAATTATAATACTAAACTGTATACTGTCTTTACATATCTATATAAAAATACTGTTTCCAAATTTTTTTTATTAATGACAATAAAAGAAATATCAATCAACAAAAAAATACTTCAGAATCAGAGTAGATAGAAGTACTCAACTGTTATGTATTTGCCTATTTACATGTCTATACATATAATAAAATTGTAACTAAGATGAATCTGTACATTAATTTTTTTTTGGAAAATCTCATTAAACATTATTATCGATACAGAGGGCGAATCTGTCTGTCTGTTAACACATCACGGAAAAACCATTGGAGGGATTTTGATGAAATTTGGTATTTTGATAGCTGGTTATCCGGGTCAACATATAGGATACTTTTTACTGCGGGAAAATATCTCATCTCTGAAAAATCTATATTAAACCTTAAAACGTAAATAGGGACGAACCCGAACGGAGCGAGGGCGAGTCGCTAGTATACAATGATTTTTATAGGTTCGGCATAGTAGTAGTTGTAGAGTCAATTTGTTATTGAAAAAATTGTTATTCCGAACTATTTCCTGACTTCAAATAACAAAGTATAGGTGGGTGAGGTACTCAATTCGTTACTATACTTTGTTGTGGGGATGTGAACCGATTTTCATGATCATTTTTAATAAATAGATTATTATACCTCAAGGACAGACCCATATAAATTTCCACGTAAATCACCCCTAAGAGTATTAATACTTTTAATTTTTTTTTGCAGTCAATGTATCTTTTATATTATTTTTATTTACGAACAGACGAAACAAAAATAGAAAATATTTGAAATTAGCTTGTGGCGTCTTAACTAATTTAAATTGTATTCACTGTTCATGACTTCTACATAGTTTTACGGTTGAAGAGTTCTAGCAGAAAATTGATTAAATTTATTTCGCAGTTCGACACCTGCAAGGAAAGAATTGTTATTTTGTATTGAATTTATATTTTGCAAGTGACTCACCCTCGCTTTGCTACGGGTTCGTCCCAAACAAACTCTTCAGCTTCATAATATTAGTATAGATAAAAATAGTTTAGTTTAACTCCTATACTGACATCGCTATTCCTTGCAGATGTCGCAGGTATATTGTAAAAACCGTGAAATTATAATTTCCCTAGTCAGTAATTTCAGTGAAATTATAAGAAACTAGCTTGGATATAGTAAAATGGATATAGTATGCTATCCTTAAGAGATAGACATATGCTATCGCAGACTTTTTTGTAGACCTTTTTAAGGTGTACAATACTGTAGTACATTATTTTGATCTATCTCGTAGGGTTCAGCCAAGGTTTGCAATGTAAGCGCAAAAAAAGTGTGTTATTTACGACATCACATTAGAAACCTCTAAAATTGTCAGTATTTCTCTACTATATTATGCCTATTATATTATACATATAAACCTTCCTCTTGAATCACTCTATCTATTAAAAAAACCGCATCAAAATCCGTTGCGTAGTTTTAAAGATCTAAGCATATATAGGGACAGACAGCGGGAATCGACTTTGTTTTATACTATGTAGTGAAGATCATTGGTAAAACTCCGGTTAATTATAATTACACCAGTGGAACTATAATTTTACCAGTAAAGGTCTCCTTTTCTTACAATATCACGGGACAATTTTAGGTATATTATAATAATAGATATTGTACATATATGAGATTTTGACAATTTCTAACTAAATAATAAAAGTCGTTTAATTATGCAATGGTCACTGATTGGTCAGATTTAGACATCTGTTTTGATGCAATAATCTTTGATGGAAATTATAATTTAACTTGTGAAATTATAACTTAACGGTTTTTACAATTTAATTGCGACATAGACATTAAATTCACATAATATAATTTAATACAATTTTTAAATATTGCATCTTTTACAATCCTCTGACACAAACCGTAAATAAATACTATATAGTATATATACAGTGTACACTCAACCTCAATACTACTTTATTCAGAGTAAAGACACCATATAATTAAGTTATAAGGAAATATCTTATGAAATAGTTTAAAGTGTTAAAGATCTTTATATGTAACATATGTAAGAAATTATTTACTAACTGGCAAGTTACTGTTGCTAATAACTTCCTATACTTCGTACGTCCTCACTTCAATTAAATAAATATACTTATGTCTCAGGAGCCACTACTAATTGATGTTATATATGTACTAGCGACTCACCCTCGCTCCGCTCGGGTTCGTCCCTATTTACATTTTAGCGTTTAGTATAGATTTCTCAGAGATGAGATATTTTCCCACAGTAAAAAGTATCCTATATGTTGACCCGGATAACCAGCTACCATCATACCAAATTTCATCAAAATCCCTCCAGTAGTTTTTCCGTGATGCGGTAACAGACAGACAGACAGACAGACAAAAATTCTAAAAACTGTAGATTCGGCCTCTGTATCGATAATAATGTCTATTACAATAAGATTTTCCAAAAAATATTTAATGTACAGATTCGGCTTAGTTGCAATTTTATTATATGTATAGATAAGTACTTGTTACTCTTCTTGCTTTATGCTATAATGCCCTCCTAATCGATTTCGGTTACGGCGGCTAACCTCTGACACTAGCCAACTGCGTGGGAAAGTGTGTACAGACAGACAGATAAACTCACCATCTATTTTAACTCCACCTGGGATTCGAACCCACGCCCTGCAATCGTACATGATAGGCATCAAATACGTTACTTAAGTAGCAAGTGTAAGTTCACAGATTACTTATGGTTTTAGATGACAAACAAACAAACAAACAAATATTTATATGGTATCTTAAAACGGTATTACGATATCTATGTGTCACTCCATAAAAAACACATGATTTTTATTGCTATCTATTAATAAACTAACGATTTAAAAACGTGAAAATTTATCTATATCTATACATATTATAAAATTCTAACTAAGCCGAATCTGTACATTAAATATTTTTTGGAAAATCTTATTGAAATAGACATTATTATCGATGCAGAGGCCGAATCTATAGTTTTTAGAATTTTTGTCTGTCTGTTTGTCTGTCTGTCTGTCTGTCTGTCTGTCTGTCTGTCTGTCTGTCTGTCTGTCTGTCTGTCTGTCTGTCTGTCTGTCTGTCTGTCTGTTACCGCATCACAGAAAAACCACTGGAGGGATTTTGATGAAATTTGGTATGATGATAGCTGGTTATCCGGGTCAACATATAGGATACTTTTTACCGCGGGAAAATATCTCATTTCTGAGAAAAAATACAAAAACTGGTTGGAACAAAACCACAATGATACTATCTGTAAATAGTTTAGCAAGGTAACTTACTAAATATGGTAAAAACTATTAAAAATAGCTTATCTTGCAAATCAAATTATCAATAGTGCTATTTTATCCATTAAAATAGTTATTTTAATTAATATATAATTATGTGTTATTTAGATACTCGACAATAGATGTCGCCATGAGTTTTTAAAAGACGTAATTTTAATTCCCAAAAAATGAATGTACAGATATGACCTTTCTACAATTTTATTAGAATTACTACTACATTATCCGGAGCCCCCGCCCGTGTTCAAAATTTTAGTAAAGCAAACTTTTTGGCTTTATAAATTAGTAACTATACATATAATAAAATTGTCACTAAGCCGATTCCGTACTTAAAATCTTATTGAAATATTCGTTATAGAGCGATAGATAATGAAATTTGGTACGGTGATAGCAGGTTATCCGGCTCAACATACAGGGTACTTTTTACCGCAGGAAAATATCTCATTTCTGAGAAAAAATACAAAAACTGGTTAAAATAAAAACACGATGATAGTACTATTTTAGCAAGGCAACTTACTTATGTATGTTAAAACTATTAAAAAAAAAAGCTTATCGTAAAAGAAATATCAATAGCGTATTTTATTCATTAAAATAGTTATTTTAATGAAAATTTATTTATGTGTTATTTAGATATTTGACAATAGATGTCGCCATGTGTTTTTAAAATACGTAGTTTTAATCCAAAAAAAAATTACCTTTCTATGACTTTATTAGACTTATTACTAAATTATACGCGGCCCCGCCTGTGTTCAAATTTTCAATAAAACAAACATTTGGCTTTATAAATTAGTAATATTTTGTTGGCCGAAACAATTTTCGAATGAAAGTATTTGTAAATTTTTATTGTTTATTAAATAATGTTAATTTTTTTAATCTTTTAATGTAAAAATTGGGCAAATGCAAATCTAACTTGCGTATTACAGGTTTCCTATAGCAAAATACTGTGTTGTTTTTCTTACTTACATATTTTTTTAGGTTAATACTAAAATAAATACGAATAATATTTACGTTTCCACAATATCGACTCATTTTATCAACCGTAAAAATAAGTTCGATTCATATTATTTTATAACATTTTATGGAAAACAAGTTTATGGCTGTTAAACTGACAAAGCGGGTAACTAAAAATATTCAATATCTCAAAAACTATGAAAAAGTATTTTAGGAACTGTTATACCTCAACTTTTTTAGTTTTTTTGACACCAGTTCTTGGAAGGTAAAGGTTTAAAGGATACAGTAAAATACTTACGACTTTAATCATATTAACCGTGCCATATAAAATAATAAAAAGTATTTGCTTAGAATATTAAATTAATCAACAGCTGTCTATTAGTAAAACATGAATAAAATTAATTCCGTAGTTTGAGAGTTTATCGCCCAAAACTAAACAAACAAACAAAAAAACAGTATAGATATACATAAACGTTGTTGCTAAAACAAAAAGTGCAATATTACTAAATCAAATATGAGATTAACTGAGGAACCTTTGTGGCATTGTCAATCACTGCCATTATTTACCAATCATACGGTGCGCAATGAAATTAGTATATATGTAAAAGTATACTAATATGTAAAACCTAAGAATTTGGCTTTGGTCATATGAACGCGGGCGGAGCCGCGGGAAATGCTAGTAACAGTATATTATGCTACATTAGAACATATGGGTTATTTATACTATCTGGTATTTTAATAATGAATTTATGTATCGAAATGCTGATTGTTTAAGTACCTATACGTTCAATGTTCATATTTAAATGTTATCGCAACAAAACTCATTAAAGCATTTAAAAATATTTATGTAAATATTTTGTTCATAAAGCAAGTTTTGGTACGAATTTGACACACTTTATAAAAAATATATAGTAAGTACATAATACTACCTATATAATTTTAGTCGCAACTCGCTTTGTATTGTAAAGTGAATTAAAACTAGACCTTAAGATCCTCGAAATCAAATTAAAAAGTAATGTAAAATTTTAATAATTTTTTTTTTTGTGTTTCAAAATACTTCCTCAGATGATATTGTTATATATTCAAAGTCTTAAATCTAAAGATTTCTTATTTATGAAGCGTGTCTCTTAAAATATAAAGCGTAATGAAACATCAAATCAAAGTTTCGTCATTGTTTAAAAACAGCAATAGACTTGAGCTTTGAAATTTTGTAAATTAGGTGTGTCTATCATCCTTGGGTGTTCCCCGAGGATGTATTCTTAGTCCTTTTTTATTCTATATATTTGTGATGTGCCATTTTATTTGTAGAAATGATGGGATATTTTACACTTCTTCGAATCTAAAAAGTTTCTTCTCTAATGGTTTTATATATATACTAGCATTTCCCGCGGCTCTGCCCGCGTTCAGATGATGAAAAACCAAATTCTTAGGTTTTGCACATTAGTATACTCTTACATTATACATTACTTTCATTGCACACCGCATGATTGGTAAATAATGGCAGTGATTGACAATGCCACAAAGGTTCCTCCGTTAAATTGCACTTTTTGTTTTAGCAATAACATTTATGTATGTCTATACTTCTGTTTTGTTTGTTTTTTTTTTTTAGTTTTGGGCGATAAACTCTCAAATCATTTTAATCATTTTTTTACTAATAGACAGCTATTGATTAATTTAATATTTAGCTGATTATTTAAATTACATAATGATAGCTTTTCTTAATTAGCGCTAGTTAGTAATATTTTCCAAAACGATTTTCAAAAGAAACTTTAAAAAGTAAATAATTCTAAGCAAATACTTTTTATTATTTCATATGGCTCGGCTAATATAGTTAAAGTCGTAAGCATTTTATTGTGTCCTTTAAGCCTTTACCTTCCAAGAAAAGGTGCCAAGAAAAAGTGAAAAAGTTGAGGTATACCAGTTCCTAAAATACTTTTTCACAGTTTTTGAGATATGAAATATTTTCAGTTACCCGCTTTGGCAGTTTAACAGCCATAAACTTGTTTTCCATAAAATGTTATAAAATAATATAAATCGAACTTATTTTTATGGTTGCAAAAAAAGGAGTAGAGATTGTGGAAACGTAAATATTATTCGTATTTATTTTAGTGTTAACCTAAGAAAACACGTAAGTAAGAAAAATAACATAGTACATATTTTGCTATACGAAACCTATAATGCGCGAGTTGGATTTGCATTTGCCCAATTTTTACATTAAAAGATTAAAAAACATTAACATTATTTACTAAACAATAAAAATTTACAAATATTCTCATTTGAAAATTGTTTCGGGCAACAAAATATTACTAATATGTTACTAATTTATAAAGGCAAAAAGTTTGTTGTATTAAAAATTTAAACACGGGCAGGGCCGCGGATAAATTAGTAGTAATTATAATAAAGTAATAGAAAGGTTATATCTGTACATTTTTTTTTCGATTAAAACTATGTATTTTAAAAACACATGGCGACATCTATTGTCAAATATCTAAATAACACATAAATAAATTTTCATTAAAATAACTATTTTAATGAATAAAATAGCGCTATTAATATTTCTTTTAAGATAAGTTTTTTTAAATAGCATTAACATATATAAGTAAAATGCTAAAATGTTAATAGTATCATCGTGCTTTTACTTTAACCAATTTTTGTATTTTTTCTCAGAAATGAGATATTTTCCTGCGGTAAAAAGAATCCTATGTGTTGACCCGGATAACTTGCTATTACCATACCAAATTTCATTAAAATCCCTCCAGTGGTTTTTCTGTGATGCGGTCACATGCATACAGACAGAAAAAATTCTAAAAACTATAGATAGTTACTAATTTATAAAGCCAAAAAGTTTGCTTTACTGATAATTTAAACACGGGCGGGGCCGCGGGTAATTTATTAGTAATTCTAATAAAAACGTAAAAAGGTCATATCTGTACATTCATTTTTTGGGATTAAAACTACGTATTTTAAAAACACATGGCAACATCTATTGTCGAGTATCTAAATAACACATAAATAAATATTAATTAAAATAACTATTTTAATGGATAAAATAGCGTGAATGATAATTTGATTTTCAAGATAAGCTATTTTTACAGTTTTTACCATATTTTGTAAGTTACCTTGCTAAACTGTTTACAAATAGTCTCATCGTGGTTTTGTTCCTACCAGTTTTCGTATTTCTTTTCAGAAATGAAATATTTTTTCGCGGTAAAAAGTATCCTATATGTTGACCCAGATAACCAGCTATCATCATACCAAATTTCATCAAAATCCCTCCAGTGGTTTTTCTGTGATGCGGTAACAGACAGACAGACAGACAGACAGACAGACAGACAGACAGACAGACAAAAATTCTAAAAACTATAGATTCGGCCTCTGCATCGATAATAATGTCTATTTCAATAAGATTTTCCAAAAAATATTTAATGTACAGATTCGGCTTAGTTACAATTTTATAATATGTATAGATATATATATATATATATATATATATATATATATATATATATATATATATATATATATATATATATATATATATAGTAAATACACTGATATACTGTAATCTAAATTAAAATAATACAATATTTTAAAATTAAAATTATCTAAAGCTAACACATACAAAACATTCATTATTCTATTTATGATTATGACTACATTGACTTAAATTGAGGATTAAAAATTGCTTGTAAAAATATAATAAATTAAAAGAATTAACTCACTGATTAATCACGATATTTCAAAAAGTATAAATGGTAAAAACTTAAAACTTAGTAGGTAGATTGCTTATAGGGTTTAAATATCCAGTAAGAAACAATTTGTGGGTATACAAACCCCTAAAGATAACAAGAAAGGGGTTGAAAGTTATATCAATTTATATGAAAATCATATGTTTTTTACTGCCAGAGATATACATATAAGTCATTCTTATTAGATACAAATTAATTTTGTGATCGAAGCTGCTAGTTAAAATTATACGTATATACGAATTTTTATACAATAACTATTTATTCTTCGTCTATTTTGGTGAAAAAAAAAAAACAAATTATGTTAGGCATTAGTGTATTTTGTATTATGAAAGATTTCTCACGTTCGGAGCAATAACCGACTCATTGAGTTAGCGTAACTTCGTCACTGAGTTTGTTCATTTTGTATATAAAACATTTTTGGCCTTGGCAATATTATATCCTATAGTTTTATTCTCTAAACAAATAAAAGGTCTTATATGATAGATATTTGAGAGTGTGTAGTTAAAAAAGATTATTCTTCAGGAAACCACTTTAAAAGCTAAAAATTGTCATACCTTTTTGTATTCAAGTCAAGTTACAATTTATCAGATATTGATTTCAGGCATTGGCAATGTTTTTGTTTTATTAAAACATTGCATTTTTACGTTTTTCTTGGAAATGAGAAGCATAACATACACATACGCTTTATAGTCTTATCAGGGCACTAATTATAAAATATGTATATATAAAAATGAATCCCTATTTCCCTTGGTCACGCCATCACGCGTGAACGGCTGGACCGATTTCACTAATTCTTTTTTTGTCGTGTTTTTTATTGTCAGGAGAAGGTTTTTACATTAAAAAAAAATAAGAAAATTGTGCAGGAACTTAGAAAATGGGGATGAAAGTTTGTATTGGGAAGCGAGCTAGGGACGAACCCGAGCAAAACGAGGGTGAGTCGCTAGTAAAATTATAAAATAAATAAATAAAAATATCTATTTCTTCCACTCGCTAGTATATTTTTATTTTATGTGTAAAACGTCTATTCCTGGAAAAGAATTATTTTTCGAAACTTAAATACACTTGTTTCATAAATATCTCTGCAGCGTTATTTTCTTTTTATACATAACAATTTACAGGGTAAATGCTATTCTTTGATAGATTTAGGACATTCGATTTCAATCCAGAAATGAATTGTCCCTTTATGTAGCCTTTATATTTAAATTATGATTTGATAACACTTGATTCTGATAATAGCAAAACCGTACTTTCATGTTTTATAATAAAAGTTTGCAGCAAGCACTCAAAGAACAGAAAAAAAATAGAAGGAATAAGACGATTCAGATGATCCATTTATTTATTTAACTTTTGTGAGATACGAGTATGTTGCAGTTTAAAAAAGCCAATCAATGTCAGCCAATCAATACTTCATAGATTGTATTTACATCCAAATAACTGAATTATGCTTAAGAATAATTATCAAGATAGTCAATGCATGACAAGACTTATTAATGGATAGTTGCCGTGAGTAAAAAAGATATAAAACAGTTTCCAGAAAGAAATCGTAATTGCTAGAATATTTTTGAAATTTACATTACTAGAATGTTCTGATTCTTCTATTTCTTATAAATGATAGTTTTTGAGTGATCAATAATTTCCAAGTTAAATAATAAATAAATAAATATGTTGGAACATTAACACATGGCACCATTTAGTTCCATGGTACGCTACGAGACCTTTGTTATGGATACCAGATAGTTGATACACTACACATATATAAATATAAACACCCATGACTGGAATACAGACATTCGTACTAATCACACAAATGAATACCTCCAGCGGGATTCGAACCCGCGACCGCTGGCACAGGAAGTAGGGTAACTACACATTGAGCCAGACGTGTCGTCAAATGAAAGGAGATGTATGGATTGTTGAAAGTAAAATCAAATAGTGGAACCAGTAGTAGAATGAATTGCCCAGTGACTGGATTGTCGGTGCACGTGAACTGCTATAAGTGGCTTTCATGTATGTAACAGCAATAAAACATTTGTATTATAAGTGACCAGCTGCTTTAATTTCCGTTCCCAGAACCTAAGCTCATAGCAATAATATGACTTCTGAAAATCTTTTGTATTGGCTAATCGTGAAATTTTTTTTATATTAAAAAATATTAAAATTAAAGTTAAATAAAATGTTATTGACGTATCAAATCTATACTAATATTATAAAGCTGAAGAGTGTGTTTGTTTGGTTAAACGCGCTAATCTCAGGAACAGCTAATCCGATTAGAAAAATTCTTTTTGCCTTAGATAGCTCGTTAACTGAGGGAGACTATAGGCTATATATCATCCCGGAAAAATGTACGGTTCCCGTGGGATAGATTTGTTTTTGTCTAGGGACGAACCCTAAGCGAAGCGAGGGTGAATCACTAGTCACACCTAAAAGAATATAACGTCATAAATTAATATTAAAAAATTCATACACAGGTCTTAGTTGATATGTATATTGATTGCATGAATGATGAAATGACAATGTAACATTAAATTGCCATTTGCATTTGACATCGTAAATGACGTATTTGAGTCGTTTTACTTGTCCTATCTAGCTCATTGGCTAGACTTAGTATTAGTTCAAAGATGTTAATAAGGAATTACTTTAAATGAACTGAGTACAGACATACGTTATTAATTACTCTCTAAATATATCGTACGTATATAATACGAATGTAATATAAATAATAAATAAATAAAATATGTTGAGACATTAACACACAACACCATCTTGTTCCATGGTAAGCTACGAGGCTTGTGCTATGGATACCAGATAGTTGATACACTACACATATATAACTTAAATACAAACATATTATAAATATAAATACTCATGACTAGAGTACAAATATTCATGCTCATCACACAAATGAATGCCCCCAGCGGGGCTCGAACCCTCGACCTCTTTCATAGCAAGTAGGGTCACTAAAAACTGAGCCAAACGTGCCGTCAATATGTATATGTATATAAAACGTATATAACGTGTAATAAATATGTATATAAAACAAAACAATACAATAATAATAATAGGGTCAAGTTCAAACTTCCAAGTACAACGACTTTTTGATAGTGCTCGCCGCGTGGTGGAAACTTGAGTATAATAATAATTATTTAAAATTTAAGGAAAACATATATGAATAGAATTTACCTATCTGTATAAAAAAAGAAAATTGTTTCCAAAATTTGTTTTATCTATATCTATACATATAATAAAATTGTAACTGATCGCTGTCTGTACATGGAAGATATTTGAGAAAAACTATTATTGGGGTTCTTTATTAACGCAATAGAACCCAAAACAATGATTTTTTTTTTGTTCGTTTGTCCGTTTGTCGGTTTGTCTGTTTGTCTGTGCGTTTGTGCGCGCTAATCTCAGAAACGGCTTAACCGATTTGGGTGCGGTTTTCACTAATTTATTGTGGTAAGCTTTACTTAACATATTTTAGTATTTGTTTTATTTCAATCGGTTCCTAAATCAAAAAAATATGTCAATTTAAAGAATCATCTAGGGGCGAACCCGAGCGAAGCGAGGGCGAGCCGCTAGTTGATAATACTAAAGATCGTCAATAGCTACTAAAAAAATAAAAGAAAATCGGTTGACAAACAGAGGAGAAGAAGGTTCTGAACTGTTTTATAGAGTTCGAATGTCTGTACATAGAAAAAAATACTAAAAACCGAGTCAGGGGGATGTAAGAAAAGTTTCAAATTTTTTGTTTCTCTGTCTGTTTGTCTGTTTGTACGGGTTAATCTCCGAAGCTGTTGGACCGATTTAAATAAAATTTTGTATGGTGGTATCTTATATCCCCTGTCAACATCTTAGATACTTTTTATCCCGTAAAATTAATGAGTTTCCGTGGGGTAATTAAAAAACTATAGTAAATTATACAGCTTAGTACACAAAAACTACTGATTGGATTTTAATGACACTTTACAATAGTAATGTCCTCCTGACCGATTCCGGCCACGGCGGCCAATCTCATTGAGACTAGCCAACTGCGCAAGAGATATTATAGTGCACAAATGTACGCGCAGACACAAGTGCACTCTCTATTCCTGTCACTCTCATACTCCGGTGGGACGACTACTCGACACGACCGGTGAAAGTTAAGGCGCAGGACCGACGGCTTTACGTGCTCTCCGAGGCACGGGGGTGAAACACCGCCAACTTCCCAACTCCGGGCTGTTACTGAGGCTTACTATACAGAAAGACTCAATAACTAAACTTGGCCCGACCCGGGACTCAAACCCAGGACCTCAGGATGTGCAGCCGTACATGCTAGCCACTACACCACCGAGGCAGTATATTTTATATATAATTACAATAGTATATTTCATACATCAGAATAACAAATAAGCTACTTTTTATCCCGGAAAAATGTACGGTTCCCGTGAGATAGATTTGTTTTTGTTTGTCTAGAAGCGAACCAGAGCGAAGCGAGGGTGAGCCGCTAGTTGTTACATATTATTACATCATACACACTGATATATCTATATATCTATAAGAAGTGTATGTACATAGCATTGACCAAGAAATATATGAAATTTTTAAACGTAGTAAAATATAGTCCTATTTGTAACAATTTGGACTCAAGTTCAACATTTCATGGTTTTGTTTATTGCTTACTAAAAGTTTATTTTGACAAGTAGTAAACAAAAGTATGCTCAATGAGCTTTTTAAATATAAAATTTGATAGTCAAATTGTTTTACAGGGCATGCTACAGATAATGATGTGCGGATTTAATCTCCGCTTGAAATGCCTCACCATTGGCTATTTGCATCTGGTAAGTTTATTGCTATTTTGATACTTTTAAGTAGGTACATTATACTCATGCCAAAAACTTAGTAAAAAAGTATAATCTAATATATAAATATATCGTGTCACGGTGTTTATGGTCGCCATCCTCCGAAACGGTTTGACCGATTTTAATAAAAAAAATTTCTATATTTGGTAGGTATGAGAATAAATAGGTCGTAAAATATTTATCACCCTGCTACCCCCACCCCCAATTTTTTAAATAGCTAGTAATGTAATATAATGATTAGAAGTAGTACCATATTAATGTTATATTGAAGACGCCACAAATGAGGAATATCTTTCATAAGACATCTAATAGCATCATATACGCCTTACTCCTTTCCATGCCACTTAAACTATGCTTACTTACTGATTTACCCTGGTTCACCGACCCAAAGTTGATATTGGCCTTCGACCCTAGTTTCCATTATTCTTTTTTATCTTGAACAGCTTTTTGCCAATCAAATCGTCCCGGGGCTAGCATAGGCTTTTTTGAAACCCTTACGCTTTAACTATAGACCATATATAATGTACAAAAGCCTATATACAAAGAAATTATTACAATTTCTTTTCGAGCAAAATAGTCAACACCGCCGAAGGAGAGAAGTAGAAAAAAAATATTTAAGCAAGAATTAATGTAAAAATAAAGAAAATGGATAATCCAGTTGAATAGTAATTAAAACATTTAAAAAAATTAAATTCAAAGAGTAATTAAAAATTATTGATGTATCCTAAAAAGTAAACATGGATTATTCGATAATATTAAATATATAGGTTAACAATATGATCATGAGCTTTCTAGTAATAATTAATTTGAACCCGGTCGAAAAATGAATGCGGGTAAATAAAAAAGGGTAGACCTATTTTTTAATCAATTCTGGAGTTCAAAGTTAAAGGAAAACGAGTAAATGATTTTTGCCTTTAAGGCAGTTGCTGAAAATTACGCACATTTTCTAAGTTATATATAAAATTATAAATAAATATGTATATTGTAGAAAAATCTAAATTAAAATCTCAAAATGCCGAACCTTCTAAGTCATTTGTTTAATGAATAACATTCTGCATCATTTCATTATTAAAATTCAAAAATTCAACTATTTATATTAACGTAACTAGCGACTCACCCTCGCTTCGCTCGGGCTCGCCCCTAGGTTCGTTTTCATGTTTTTTGAACGAAACCCTAATTCTTTTTCTAAAATAAAAGTAGCCAAGTTACTCCTTATAATATCAGCTATCTGCCAGTGAAAGTCCCGTCAAAATTGGTCCAGCCGTTTCGGAGATTAGCCGGAACAAACAGACAGACAGACAAAAATTTTAAAAATTGTGTTTTTCTTATAAGTACCGTATATTATAATTTCATGTACATTTAGTGTAAAGTTGTTATTTTGACATTACAAACAGACACTTCAATTTTGTTTATCTGTATAGATTACACTTGTAATATTTGTTATAAGAATTAAATAAATAATTAATCTATTATTTAATTTTTTTCAGTTGGCCAGTGTTGTGGATATAGGATGTCACGTTCTGGTGGTAGCAATACTTTCAAACGGTTTCCAATGTGACATCAAGGCAGAGAGTGTAAGTATCTTACACTGAATATCTGAACACATCACTATTTAATACAAAAGTTTGTATGTGTGTCTGTGTTTATGTCTCTTTCTGTCTCTTTTACTCTGAAACAGGTCAAGGTATTTTAGTGAATTTAGTACACAAAGACTGTGCCCTGGAGTAGCACATCTATTGTTAGGACTTAGGGACGCGCCCGAGGGAAGCGAGGGTAATTCGCTAGTTATCAATAATTATGGAATGTTCAAAACTATGATATTTGTTGTTGTTAAGGCTCATCATAAAGTTGGCAATGTGTCATAGGAGTATTTTTGCTATTTTAAATGTTCATGCGCGTGAACAAGTGTATGTGTACTACTTGTCATCGTTCACTTTTTATTCAACCGTCAAAGCGAGTAGTAGCAACCTTTGTACTGAACTTTTGATACCAATTTGCCTATGTGTAAAATTAAAAATTATTAGAACGCATCAAGCCTTTTAATTCGTCTCCATTATGTCCCTATGAGACAGTTGTAGTTTTGTTTAGTTAGTTTTAGTTATTTTACATGTATAATGTTTAATGTGTACAAAATACTAAAGTAAAAGTAATATAAATTATGTAGAATCAATAACTACTCAGATGCTATACATCATTATCCAAGCTCAATATCTAATGCTATGTATGTACTAGATTTAGATTAAGATCCACTCACTTTTTTTGGACTTCAAAGCTTTTTGAGCACTTTGAAGTACTTTGTGGTCAAGGTGAAACGCACACGAGAGTTCTATCAAAAGTACTAGTGAATCGCTCCAGCTTTGTTTAGATATAATATGCTTGTATTAGTCTATTTCCGGTTCCGGTATTTTAGAGGAATTAATTATTATATACACTATTTAATACAATAATAAGCCTTGAAACATAAGATAATAATGGTTTCAAAACCGATGAAGTAACTTAACGCTCACTTTTTTTAGATCGCAATTAAACTTATTATGATTTCTGACGGTAAACACATTTTTATCGCTATAAAAAGCCCAGCACTTGGCGCTAATACAGCTTTCTGTTAATGAAAGAATTTTCAGGGTTGGGTCATTAGTTTCAGAGATCATCCCTTACATACAAAATACTGTACCTCTTCATGATATTAGTGTACATTATTCTACTCCTAATGATTGTAATGTGTAAAAGAAAGTCTTTATTTTCCTTAATCAGTAAGCTATAAAAAGCCAAAAAAACTTCACATCTAAATAATAATCCAGTCAATGAATATAATAAAAATATCCTGCACTGGGGATACCACATAAAAATGCGGCTCTCAGTTCTCACTATACCTCATAGTGGTGTAAAAATGAGTAAAAACGGCAGCACGGATCAAATAATCAATATACATACATATATTGAAAATTTGAGATTTTGCGAATTGTAACAATTTTCTGAACTTGACTTCGCTGTAACTCCTGAACTACTTATCTGAACAAAAAAATGTTTCAACCAAAAGTTACAGAAAATTTCATGCTTTATAATTTTTGTATTGACTATTTGTAACCTATGTGACCTTCTAAAAAAATTGGTTTTTGGTACCATTTTTCTAATATGGCAGCGCGAGTGGCAGTCTTCCAAGTTCGCAAATTCGGAATAATAATTAGAACACTAAACTGTAAGATACCAAATTAGAACTCCCCTTAACCTCTTGTAAATAAAAACCAACCCAGTGACTGGACTATAATCCAGTATTATAATACTTTCAGAGAATGGCGCGTTCAAACAAAAAAAATTAAACAAATAATCTCTTAAACTTAAACAGTATTAGTTACCATACGAACATTAAAAAATAATAGTATGGTTATTTATTACTGTTTCTCATGTAACATTAGTATAAAAATATATATTTAACATGTTAATTGTATTGTAAAGTGAAAACCTAGCTCGTGTATGTAAATTGATATTCCCTCATTATTTGTTGTCGATAAATAAAAACAGTGTTACTTGTCTTAGAAAATTTTAACAATATATAGGAGATCCCGATGTATGTGGTGGACCCCTTTCTTTTTTTTCAGACAAAATATTTTTTTAATCTATAAAGCATATTAAGAAACACGACCCAGGGGGGTTGCCACCAAAAATTTTCTCCAGGATATTTTTAATTAAAAAAAAAATAGTTTTCTTTTTAAAAGTACAAGAATTCTTTTTCTGTGACAAATTAGTATCGATCAAAAGTAAAAGACTTGTAAAAAATGCCATCATACAATTGCGACCTTTTTCGAACACATTACCCGACTTCAGGTAAGAACAGGTAAATTGAAGTAATTAATTGCTCGTATCTTTTTCTGGAACGAACCAAGTATCAAAATTCGATGATATAGGGATGTCATAGGGATGACTAGAGGCTTTTTAATAAAAAATAGCCTGGAGCAAATTTTTGGTGACAGCCACACTGCGTCGTATTTGTTAATATGTTTTATGGTTAAAAAAATATATTTTGCCTAGAAAAAAAAAACGAGGGGTCCATCACATAGATCGGGATCTGGGACTAATAGTATTATATTCTAACGACTAAAATGACAACGTATAGTAAAAGACAGTAGTAACTATTTTTTCATAATGTAAAAGGTTGCAGATTCGAATAACTCTTAGAAAATTAGAGTCTACTCTTGAAAAAGATATTTACGTTAAATAAGTTAATGTTTTCTCAAACGTCTACTGCTAAAATAAAAAATTGTTGACTGTTGAACCGTTATTATTGTCCAGTCGTTCATCAAGTCAGTTCAGAGCAAAGACAAAGCAGTTCAGTACTTTTTTTCCTCTGTTTGTCAACCGTTTTTATCTTTTTATTTTATTTAGTAACTAGTATACATAAATAGTTATCTCTAAATTTATTATTGTAGAATTATTAAAAATTTGTTGACATAATTGGCTTCATTTTATTTTTTGACCAATCATAAACAATGGAATAAATAGTACAGTTTAATATTTTGCATATTACATTTTTTACACTAAAGATTTCTTTGAAATAACAACTAAACATATCCATTAGAATTTTTCTCTTTTAAATGACTGACGACGTGACTTTAATTCAAAAAAACCTAAAAGGAAATTAAGCAATAGCTTAACAAACTAATTAATTCTGGGACCCGCTCGGCCTCGTCCAGGTATAAAACATACATATTATATAGTACATTTTGTGTTGTATTGAGATTAATAAATCTTGTTGTACTATTGCAAAACTCAAGATTTACCAAAATTTATGGGATCCAATATTATGTTCAAAAATCCATACTATCGACTTACAATCGCTTCCCTCGAGGGCATTCATGTGTACTGACCATGTTTTGCTATAGGTCATAAACTGTCTGTATACCACATCTAAATCCGTCCAGATATTTAAGCCTGGAGCACTAACAAACATAATGTAATAATGTCCTCCTGACCGATTCCGGCCACGGCGGCCAATCTCATTGAGACTAGCCAACTGCGCAGGAGATATTATAGTGCACAAATGTACGCGCAGACACAAGTGCACTCTCTATTCCTGTCACTCTCATACTCCGGTGGGACGACTACTCGACACGACCAGTGAGAGTTAAGGCGCAGGACCGACGGCTTTACGTGCTCTCCGAGGCACGGGGGTGAAACACCGCCAACTTCCCAACTCCAGGCTGTTACTGAGGCTTACTATACAGAATGACTCAATAACTAAACTTGGCCCGACCCGGGACTCGAACCCAGGACCTCAGGATGTGCAGCCGTACATGCTAGCCACTACACCACCGAGGCAGTTACTAACAAACATACACACATATCATACATACATTCACAATATAATAAAAACTTTCGCATTTATAATGATTGTCCAAAAAACTAAAACAGATATTATTTGATGACACGTTTGGCTCAGTTTGTAATGACCCTACTTGCTGTGCCAGCGGTCGCGGGTTCGAGTCTCGCTGGGACTATTCATTTATTAGTTTGATGAGCACGAATGTTTGTACTCCAGTCATGGGTGTTTATATTATTAATATGTATGTATTTAAGGTTATATAATATGTATAGTGTACCAACTGTATGGTATCCATAACAAAGGCCTCGTAGCTTACCATGGAACTAGATGTTGCTGTGTTAATGTCCAGACATATTTATTTATTATGTACTTATTTATTTACAGAATTATTATTATTGTATTCATTTTGTTTTAGCTCTCGGTAATCGACTTGCCATGGCTTCAGTTACTACTTTTAGTCATCAACTTCGGAACCCATGGCTTTTATCCTTTTCCTCTCGATTTACGCTCTTACTATGACCATATGCAATTTGTAGTTGAACCAAGATGTTATCCAGGGATGCTGCACTTGAGTCTGATTGATATTATAAATTTCTTCATCAACGTCATCTGGCTTAAGTTTGTTATTGCTTTTGTGACTGCTGTACATAAGGTATTGTGATAAAAATACATATAACTATATTATAAAATAATAAATTTATGATAGTTACTTTACCTTCATATATTGCAGATTCGATTCCCTAATAAGGCAAAGTAATAAATCACATATCGTGCTAGTCATAATGCTTGACCATAACGTATAAGGGTCATGATGCGTTCGGAATATTAGTTAATTGCTTCTATTAAGTTTTATAATAGATTAGGATGATTAACGCATAGATGACTCTCAAAAATAATAAGTGACGGTGAATTTCCAAATACCTTAACCGGAATCACTTGTTACTTTATAAAAAACATTTAACATTGTTAAAAAAAAAAGTTTATAGAACAATTTTTGGCGACCCCTTTCGGGCGGTATTTTTTCTTATTTTGACTTTGATTTAACATACAATACTACATTTCTCTATTACCCACTAACTAGGGGTAGTAAAGGTTTTTTGGGTTGATTAAAATATACATAACAAAAAGGCCGTTTAGGTTTTATAGGAGCATATTCAAATTGAATCTATCATAGAACTTGAATTCTATAAAATATGTTCTAAAATCTAATTTGTACTAAAATCTAATTTTCTCAAGGGTTTTTAACACCTTTTGCAGTACATTTAATTTCTTAAGTCGGCAAAAATATTTTTAGGTTACATAATAAGAGAGAAAAACTATTTCCTTATTTATATGTATGTATGGTTACTAAAACTTCTGGTTTTGAAAACTTAAACCATAATCAACGAAAATAGCTTAACTGATGTTTTTATTGCAATCATGTACGCCAGTTACCGTCTGTCAGTATTTTATTGTACCAAACAAAGCTTTGTGGTCAAATATCAGCGAAGCTACTGTACAAATTTCAAGATTAACGTTTTAAAGATTTAAAAGTTTCCTCAATAATCGAGTTCTCCTTTGAGCATAACATTCACTACATATATTTTGATAGTGTACAATAGTATATGAGTAGTTACAATACTTAAATTAAGTCATTTAATTTAATTTATATCTTGCATATGATATTTTAAATATATTTTTTTAACATTACAGAGAGATCCGGAGCCAATGCGTATGTTCTTTGGTCTATCACTACTGAAGTTAATAGTCCAAGTGATATACTTCACATACCAATTTAATATGGGCTTCGCCAGTCCAGCGTACTCTTTCCTGATTGCTGCTGATACTGGTGGGTGCAATTTTCAATATTTTAAACAACCACTAGTTGTGAATTCTTATGAATTTCACACCCAAAGAGTGATATCAGAGCTTTTTTCATGTGGGACTAATCTTTAATTGGGTCTCACGTGGGATAAGTATATAATCATTGTATTGCAATATTGTAAAAAATGTTATTTTAAAAAAGCAAATGTTGAGTTTCTCACCGACTCGTATCAGCAAAACTCTTCTCCGAGTCGGTTGTAGATTCCCCACATAGTTACATACTGACATTTGATAAAAATGTTAAAATTGATGATTCAATAGTGCTTGTAAAAGTCTATTTGAAGATTTTATTATTTGTTATTGATAATTTTATTTGATATGTTTAAACTTATGATATTAGGCTATCAGTACGGCTGTCCGTCCGTCCGTGCTAAAGATTGTATATTTTTAATCACTATGACAGAACACTTGACGTTACCATTTATAGCCTATCTATTTATACATATAATAAAATTGTAAATAAGCCGAATCTGTACATTAAATATTTTTTTTTGAAAATCTTATTGAAATAGACATTATAATCGATACAAAGGTCGAATCTATAGTTTTTAGAATTTTTGTCAGTCTGTCTGTCTATTTATCTATCTGGGAACGCGTCACGAGAAAACCACTGGACAGATTTTAATGAAATTTGGTATGATGATAGCTGGTTATCCGGGTCAACATATAAGATACTTTTTACTGCGCGAAAATATCTCATCACTGAGAAATGTATACTAAACCTTAAAACGAAAAAAATATTTCAGAGTTACTTCGTTCGTCATTAGAAGGAACGCTAGTATGATATAAAACTAAAAAATATTCTTAACTTTCAGGTATTTCAGTCATTTTCCTAATGATTATCAACGCATACATATTACAAGTGCGACATGAATTACTACAAAAGAAAGTTGATCAACCACCGACTTATATCGAGTGTTTGATAAATACACCTCCACCAAAAGTGGATGAGAAGAAAGATGCTATATTAGTTATTGATGATAAAAAACCCCAATTGCCCACAGAAACGGAATCTAAGGAGAGGCTTTGATCTATTATTAATTTAAGACAAGAAAAAGTTATTTTATTATTATAATTGCTATAATATGATGATATCATTTATTATTATTTCATAATTTGTTTTTCCTTTTATTTCTTATTAAGTTGGAATTTATTTATAATGAGGAGCTTCAAAAGGTTTAATAAGCCTTATCGACCATCGAAAACTTTAACGAAAACAACTTCTTGGACAAGTATTGGACACCACTTCGACGAGATGACATTCTACAATTACTAACATTAAGGGAAAACTAAATTTGTATGGGAAAAGCGTTATGTGAAATAATCGTAATTTATTGTAGGTTTAAGATTTATAAAGGGTTTAGGTATTCCCTTTTTACACAATGTAGTGTAAATTTATTTTACCGACCAATCTCCTAAATGTATATTGATATCTCTGCTCAAATGGCATTTTTTGAAGCCATTGTCAAGAAAATTGAATTAAACTTTCATATCTGTTGCATATCTTTAATCAAACTCACCCTGAGAAATAATTGATATTTTTGTATGATGTGATTGCTTAGAAAATATATTACATAGAAGAAGAAATTACGGTTAATCTACTTCTATTCCTACGAAGATACTTATAAAAACAAAATATAGTACGAGTATATTTTGATATATTACATCTTGGGTAAATCCAAGCTCAAAACTAGTTTTTTTTTTTTTTTTTTGGTAAACGAGGAAGCAGGTATATTTTAAGTGATCTATTCGATTTATTGGGAACTTATCTTGACAGTATAACATTTTTGTATAGTATATTTATTTGTTCAATCGTTTTTAGAGTTCCATACCCGAAGGGTACCAATGGAATTCTATTGCTAAATCTCCGCTGTCTGTCCATCCGTATCCGCGTAATAGGTCGAAATTTTCACAAAGTGTGTATTAATAACAAATAATAAAAAACCAAGATGGCGAACTTTAAAAAGGCTGCCATGCGAATTAAAAAAACACGATTATGGTACGGAACCCTTTGTGCGAGTCCGACTCGCGCTTGGCCGATTTTTATCATTTCACTGGGAACATTTGCCAATCATTCTTTGAAGTTGAGAAAAACATATTATACTACTTACTTAAGTTTTATTTTTCTATTAGCGTAGACGATTGAAGCTTGTCATTTTGTGTATATCCAAAAATTAAATTTAAACAGTATTGAGGTAAACAACAAAAAATCTACACTAACATTTGTGTAAAGTATTAATAATATAATAAATTATATTGAAAAAAAAACATTAGTTTTATTATTTACCTATGTATGAACTAACATAACTACATTTATGTACAAACATAAATTACCTAGTATATATATATATATATATATATATATATATATATATATATATATATATATGTATGTATATATTAATACCGATAAAAATAGCAAGCTTAAAATATATACTTATAGACATTTTTTAAAATATTTCTTTGTAGAAATCTATAATTACTTTCAATGTTTACTTTACTTACATGTAGGTTGAACTTAACTTATTCTAGACGTACCCAATTTAATTTAGTTAGCAGCTAAGTCGAGTTCACAAATTGCATGCAGCGAACTACGATATACGTAATAGTGCAACTCTAATTGAAAAACTTAAGGAACTCAAAAGTATTCATTAAATTTTATTGTATTTCGAATTGCTTATTTTACGATTTAATACTAAAAAATTATATTTTATTTATGGTCTCATTTAGTGTGAAGTAAGAGCGTATACAATTTTCATAAATACCATTATTTTATTTATATTATACGGTTTTTATCATAAAAAATGTTTGCAAATCTGTCAAGTTGAACAAAAGTTCTACTGGAGACTTAGACAAGATGTCATTCTACAATTGTTGAAGAATAAACATTTGTAGGTATCTATTCATTTGATACCTATATTTTGATTTAATTTTATTTTTTTGAATATTTGAAATTTCTATTTTACAATGATTTTAAACTGATATCTGGTCTAAGTAGCAATATTTATGCCTAATATCTATATTTGTTACACTAAGTAACTGTTAGGTGTCTTAGTCCAAGATATACTAGTACTCTGTACTAGTACCTAGGAGGAGGTCGCCGGATAGATATTTATATCGCCCAAGTAAAAATTTATTGCGTGTATGTCCATGTGCACTCTACTTGTGTGTATGTTCATATTTTCATAGGTCATTTTAGGGGTTGATATTGTAACTACTTACTCCTGTTTTAAAACCATGCTTCAGCAGATAAGAATTATTAAAATCTAAAATAATAAGCCATTTCATTATATTGAGTATAAATTGCTACTAAAATTCCAGTTTCAATTTCCCAGCATAACCTGAATTTTCCATAAAATTTTGGTGCTAACCGAAAATTCTAGGTTATTTCCTTAATTCAGGACTAACCGTCTTTGTCGCTGAAAATGCAACCTTACCCAAAGAAAACATCCAACTACATAGCTGCCGACGTTGGCATATTACCTACTTAACTCTATAATAATGGTATTCGCGGTACAGATAGCCCAAAATATTGTCACGTTAAATAAAAAAGTGAAACAAATATCACCAATATTCATATACACAATAAGATGCATTATCGCTTAAAACGTTTTGGATTGCAATTTGAAATACCAGATACCCTGTATTTAACCTGGAACACATCCAAATGTTCTAAATCCGCTGTGGTAAGCACGTACAGGCGATACCTGTGATAATGTGCCTTTATTAATTTCTGAATATATTTCTGTTCGTATTTTATCGAATGCTAGGCAAATTGCATACAAGCAAGTTCCATGTTAGATTGTTTAGCAAATTGTCAATTAAAATATCAAAAATGTCATTTTTTGATGATAACATGATTTCGCAATATTTCGGAATATTGTAAAATTTTATATATTACAAAACAACACTTTTTTAACGTTAGAAAATGTATTTATGCATACCGCTTGGATACATATGGTTATGTGAGACTCACCCATCAAAACCCAATGGAACTTTCCCCGTCTTAATGGCGTGCCGCAGGATCTTTAAAGCACTCAACCACGACGTCCTGGCTGGCCTGCCGAAGCGGACCACAACAACTAAGGGGATGTTCCTATGTAGAAGGGATTCTACAATCTGAGAAGTACCAGAGCAACCCACATGGCCGTACACCCCCCACTGAGGTAAGCCGTCTCCCAAGAGCATTTCACGGCTTCACGCCTGGCAAGACTACTAGACACTCATGAGCCTCCTCACCACAATAAGGTGAGGTTATTACACTCATCGCGGGAGATACTACAAACTACTTGCGACAATTTCGCTTGTACTTTATTATTTGGTACTCCATTATCAATCCTATGATAATGTAACTAAGCATTTAACACTTATAACAAAGTTGTCTCTTATGATAAAAATATAAATAGACAGACACACAGACAGGCTAACTCTTTTTGATAAAGAAACAACTTTCTACAGTCATTTTAACCTACTTCTAATAAGATGAATATGATCTATTCGGATGTTGATTTTTTTGCCTATTTAATCACAATACTATTGTATGATGTTCACCGATTTGAAGGAGTACATGGATAGAACTACGACCACATGTCATAAAGTAACACAAAGTAATAAAATTTACCAAAAGATGGCGCTGCTTATATATAATACTAAAAATACAAAATTCACTTAAGGACATAGCAGAGCAAAGCGAGGGTAGCTTGCTGTAGGCTATATCTCAAGGACTATCCCAAATAAATACCAAAAATAAGTAATAATGGAAAAATTACTTTTAAATTATTATAGAATCCGTGTATTTTTTCTGTTTTAAAAGTAAAAATCACAGACGTACACGTTAACTTTTTATAATTAAATATCAGTTTTTTCATATATCCATATAAAATTATTACATAACATACTCAACTGAGTAACAACACCATCTAAAATTCCACCAACCTTTTCCGGATGGAGATTAATGCGCAATGTTTATTTATGTCTAGTACATTTCCATAATATATTTATCATACACCTGCAATATGAAACAGATTCATACCGAATATTAGAAATGGTGGGATAATAATTGGGTTTACTTGCCATTACCTACGATATAAATACTGATGTATTAGTACTTTGGTTTTTTTTAGAGCTTAATTGACAAGACCTATTTATTATTATTATCTCGATACATCAAAGAACCTCGAACCGTACTTAGGTCCCAGATGACGTCTCGTATTCTAGTATCTCTAATATCTCGTATTATCTCAATCTCCCTCGTGTCTTCTCCATTCTACGTGACATTAGCGAAGTCATTTGTGCTCAACTTGCACGCTTTGAAGCTACAAGAGAATTAAATTGAACAGGCTATGAAAAATCCCGATTTAAATTAAGTTTAATTTACGTTATGGTAACGTTAAGTCTACACCATTCTTTTTACCCGACAACGATAAAGACTAAAAAGGGTTGTTTTTTTAACAGTGTATGTACATATTTTGTATTTGCGTATGTTCCACTGTAGCACCTAAACTACTCATCTGATTTCGATGACGGAGATGTCCAACAATTCATTCTTATTATAAAGATGACATCGTGTTTATTTTATTTACCCCTAATCTGATTAAATGTTTGGAATTTCTTTTTCTTTCATTACACTTATTTTTCTTCCGTCCTTTCTTTTCCTAAAATGAAATTAGTCTATGTCGCTTTCCATCAAACTATCTTTACGCTACACAAATATCGGGTATTGGAAGACTAGCAGAACCGCTCGGCTTTGCTCGCGATCAAACTATGAAAAATACGAAATTTTATGCAAATATGTCTAAAGAATAAAAAGTTTCATACAAACTTTTATCCCCTATTTCACCCCCTTGGGGATTGAATTTTAAAAAATCATTCCTTAGTGGATGCCTACGTCATAAGAGGAATTCGTGTGCGAAATTTTAAGTTTCTAGCCCTAAGGGTTTGGCCTGTGCGTTGATACATTAGTAAATCACTTTTGGCTTTTATAAATATAGATTATAGGGCACAAAAAGATTTATTTTTATATAAATTCATAAGTTAATGTTTTACCATTTTTACCTCCTATCCCATTTGAAGTAGTTCTACACACGTAGGTACCTAATATATAAGCAATGTAAAATACAGCAAACAAGTAACAAAGGAAAGTATACTATATGATAAAATATTTTAAATAAATATACTTTTCAATTTGCAAACTCATATTAGTCTTCTCGTAATTTATTCCAGACAGCCAATTCCTAAGTGATTTCCATAAGTGTAACGGTTCATGTTTAAAATGTTGAGTTGTCTATTTATTGTGAAGTATCAAAATGGTTTAACGTGAAATAAAATACGCGTGCAAATGGCGTGCAAATCTTTTTCTTATTATTTAGTAATAACATGAAATAAGAAAAAAAAAACAGTGCTATTCTGTAAAATCTTTATACTTCAAATGTAGTGTGTATTATATATACACTAGCGACTCACCCTCGCTCCGCTCGGGTTCGTCCCGGCTTACGTTTTAGCGTTTAGTATAGATTTCTCAGAGATGAGATATTTTCCCACAATAAAAAATATCCTATATGTTGACCTGGATAACCAGCTATCATCATACCGAATTTCATTAAAATCCCTTCTGTGGGTTTTCCGTGATGCAGTAACAGACAGACAGACAGACAGACAGACAGACAGACAAACAAATATTCTAAAAATATAAATTCGGCCTCTGTATTGATAATCATGTTTATTCCAAAAAGATTTTCCAAAAAATATTTAATATACAGATTCGGCTTAGTTACAATTTTATTATATGCATAGATTATGCTCGCGGATTCAGCTGTCGAGTTACGAAAAAAATATGATGGAATATCACTACCGAAATGAGACAGTCGAAAATGACATATGTATACACGTATATTAAAATGTATTTTTATTAGGATTACGTTAAAAATACCTAGAAAATACAAATGTTTACATATAGCAAGGAGGAATCAAACGCCTTTATTAAATATAGTAACAAATCACTAATGCCTTACAAAATATAATATGGAGAGAATAAAATGACTTTACTAGTAATTATTTCACACTACGGTCCATATTTTTATTGAGGTTTTTATAACAACACTTTGTGGCATAAAAACAAATAAAATTGGGAATGACGAAAAAAATATAAAACTGAATTAACTATCTTCTTTTTAGGATCGGCCAAAAATAAGTAAAAAAAAATCCGATTATGTTTAATTTCCTTGAAAATCTTCAACATCTATTGTAGAATGAGATTTTAAAATCATTTATAACAAGCATCTGACGTGGAATAAAATATTATGAACTAAGTAGTAAATCTTATAATCCATAAGATAAATGGAGTTTTCGTGAAGCTTATCATTAGTTAAGTGCATATTCTTATCAAATTTCATTATATAAAAATTAAAAATATAGAAAATTATGTAAATTTTTACAATAATATTTATTTTGTTTAAAAACTGACTGTTTTTTTTAGTTTTTTAATCGACTTCAAAAAGGAGGAGGTTCTCGATTCGATTGTTTTTTTTTTATGTATGTACACCGATTACGCTGAGATTTATGATCCGATTTACGTGATTTTTCTTTATTTTGATGCGGAATAATTGTCATTTGATCCCATAAAAATTTAACATACTTTGGCCCAGTACTTTTCATTTTGTTTGATTTGATAAGCCCAATACGTTAGATTCGGATTTTAAAGCCAGAATTTTTAGTATTACTAATAAAAGCGAATTTTAGTTTGTCAGTCTTCATACTTTGCTACTATTATGTCTACACTAAAAAGGGAAAAACAGATACATTCAAAGTCGGCGCCAGCCGATACAAATCAAAGCATACCGATTTCGAAAATATCTGATTAGGTATCTGTAGTAAATGAAAACTACCAATTAGTTATTTTTACTTTTTAGTGCTTTTTTTGAAGTCGGTTTTATTTTTTTTTTAAGTTCTTATAGGTTTTACAAAATACAAATAGACAATATGGATACTTGTAATTTTCAAGAGGAAATAAATTCTTTTCACCAAATGGTATATCGACTTTTTACTTTAAAATTATATTTCCCTGAATTCTGTATATAAACAGACAAAGACAAAACAGGTCAGAATATTTTTTTTCTTCTCTATTTGTCAACCAATTTTGTTCCTATTTTTTGTTTAGTAGCTATTGAGGAGCTTTAGTGTTATTAAAAAAATAGATACAGTTAGTTTAAAATAAAATAAAATAAATAATAAATATGTTGGGAAATTAACACACAGCGACATCTAGTTCCATTGTAAGCTACGAGTTTGTGTTATCGATACAAGATAGTCGATACACTACACATATTATATAACTTTAAATATGTATATATGTCATACATATTATAAACATAAACACCCATGATTGGAGTACAAACATTCGTGCTCATCACACAAATCAATGCCGCCGGCAGGACTCGAACCCACGATTGCTAGCATAGCAAGTAGGGTCATTGCAAACTAAGCCAACCGTGTCGTCAAAATATCTACATAGATAGGTAAGTTCTATTCATATAATTTTTTCTCAAATTTTCAATAACGAATATGGTTGAATTTTGACCTCTAGGCGAACACCGCAACATATAAAACCACCCTTGAGGTATCTATAGTGCTGTATACAAAACAACAAAGAAAATCGCCACATTATTGACGAAAAACTTACATAACTTACATCCGAATTAAATATCTCAGCCTTAAGTCGGTTAATTACTCGTAGAAATAAAACTAAAGTTTCATTTTAAGAAATAAAATCCAAACTTTCCACTCACGGTCACAGTCTCTAAAGTTCTAATCAAAGACTCCAAATGATAGCAGATTGTAAAAGTTCGTTTATCCACTACTTTGTCAAAGCAAAGGTAACTATTAATCTGTAATCCGACCGAGTTCAGGAGTGCCCGCATTTCTTGATTACAGACGTAGAGCGAAACTTTCTCTTTTGTACGCTTTATAGCCCGTTGAGAAAATGTTCATCAGGTTTCGAGATACGTATTTCTAACAAATTTTGTTGCTTGTTATCTGTACAAGCTACTATTATGTAAAATATAATTTTTCTTTAGACTTACAATTAATAGGGGTTAAAAATCTAAACATAGCTTTTCTTTCTTAAGCTTTTTACTACGTTTTAATTACTCGTGAAGATGAAATAATTTATTTTTATGAATATTTATTTATTTATTGAAATTTCAGTACATATATAATAAAAACGATAATAATTGCAGCAGTTAATAAGCTGTAGTATTAATAATAAACAGTTGAAATTAATATTTAAACAAAAGTAGGATTATATACGATATCATGGACGTTTACTATGGTATGGTACAGATAAGGACTTAAGATATTGCCATCCTGTCCGATTTTGGCCACGGGGGCCAATCTCACCGAGACTAGCCAGTTGCCAGGAGATATATAGTGTAAACACAAGTGCATCATCAATTCCTTTTCACTCTGAAAGTCTATTGGAACAATACTTCGATACGACCGGGGAGAGTTAACCGAACTGGTAGTAGACTCATGACGTTTAGTAAAAAATTGTAATAATTTAATGCTGAATAAAATATTTTGAATTTGAATTTAAGGCGCAGAACGGACACCTTTACATATTCTCCGGCACGGCGGCGCGGCGGTCGGATGCCGCCAACTTCCCATCTCCGGGTGGTTACGAAGAATTCCTTAATGGAATAGCTCACTAACTAAACTTGGCTCGATTCAAGACTCGAATCCTGGACCTTCGGATATGCAGCCGTATATGCTGGCCACTGAGAAGTATTTCAGTCTCAGTCTACTATAGACTATAGTTGGGAAAGGAGGATGTAATATGACCATTTTTTATTACTTTATATCAACTGCAATGAAAGATTTAATTTAGAAAATGTACCTAAATTTGATAAACTATGCAAAAAGCTAAATTTAATCTTTGTGTAAATAGTTTGTCAAACTTTTGGTAACTATAAACCTGTAAGTTAAGCGTGTCGAGAAGTGTTGCTAGCTTTTGCGAACAGATGACAAGTCCTTTTTTGTTATGTGTTGTTCGTGTATTATGAAAAGCAATAAGAAAATCTCTTTTATTTTATACAATAATAATAATCATTACAAAATAACAAAACAACAAAATAAATAACAACTTGCACTCACTTACATATTCACTTTTTGCCATATATTTAATTGATTTATTTCAAACAGTTTAGGCATTGCACACGGATAAAGCAACGAAACGGCCAAATTTTCCAACTTTAATTAAAGCCATAATTTCTGACAATAACCCCGTTTAATATGTTAAAAAAAAAAACATTTAAAACCGCCGGGGGATGCTTGACAGATGTGAAACATCGGAACTATTTTGTATAATAATAAAAAAAAGACAGGATGGTTTTTAAAGGCAGAAAATATTAGATAATTAAAAACAAGATATTTAGATATTTTTAAAAGAAAGGAATCTTTATTTAAAAAAATACAATGTGTGTATACAAGCAGTAAACGTGTCAAGTATGCTATAGTCGAATAGAAACATTCTGTAGCTCACATAGAGAAGCAATATAGTGTATAGTAAACGTGCGCACACACAATGGAGCCGAAAGTAGTGGTAGACGGGGCATGACGCTGCCATGCCATGACACTGTGCTGATGTGCTGATGCCGTGGAATACCAGTCAGTTTTGCTGCCAAGGTACGCCAAAACATGTTTCACATGAAAATATCTGCGATAATATAATTATGAGTAATAATATGTATTAGTAAAATAATTTTCAGAATCCGATCATTTGTTTCAGAGATTTAAACCCCTACATCTAAACCAACAAACTGGCGAGCTCTACCTCTTTATAATATTAGTGTGGATTTTAAAATAAAAACCTTACATACTTTAAATTTACAAGTTTTAATTAAGGTTTAGATCATTTATCATTATGAAGACTAGACTCGTGGCCTCTGACTATCGGACTCTTTTCGTAACCATTAATAATACATGGTGTCTAGATATTAAAGCACTATGAAAAATGAAACGAAAACTGAAATCGTAACATGTCTGTCCTAAAATGCTTAATTAAAAACTCATATTTGGGATATTTTTTACTAATTATTTTGAACATTAAATACTGGATATATTTATTAAACGTAAAGAAGGTTTACTAAATATTACTATTATAGTCTAATATCCAAAGTAAGGTTATCTTTCAAACATCTGCTTGCTGGACAAAATGTATTTTTAACAATTACATCGCAGATGGATTACTTGATAAGATGTGGTTCAAAATATTGTAAAAAAAAATGGTTTTGAAGATCTGTATTGTTGCGAGGTAATAATAGTTTATTATAAGGTTTACAGTTTTTGCTAAGATAATTTTTTGTTAAATAAAATCTATACGTATAATAAAATAGCAACAAAGCGAAATCTGTATAAGAAATATTTTTAAAAAATAATGATTGTTACCTATTGTGTACATAATATATATTTCAAAACAATAGTAGTTGAAATCTTTGTCTGTATATCTGTTTGCTATTCACGCAAATAGTACAAAATCGATTTTAGCAAAATTTTGTGTAGGTGATAATTTATTACCGGGTCAACATTTAGGATATATTTTACTACAAGAAAATCTTTCATTCCCACGGGAAAACACAATAACTAGTTCTGTCTGTATATATACTAAACGTTAAAATGTAACTAGGGACGAACCTGAGCGGAGCGAGGCTGAGTCGCTTGTAGATAATAAAAATAAACGCTACTGAAAGCGACAAGTAATAACCAAGAAAAGGAATGGATTCGTTATTGTTTATTAAAAAAATGTGCCCATTAGGAATCTCTATTTACGTGAGGACCTCTAAGTTTTAGAGACGTTGCGTGACACACTGTACTTTAGTTAACCAAACTCGCCTCTCTGTCAGGTGTTTAAATTTATACACTGCTAAATTGAAATATTGCACCGAGATTGCTAATATACGTTAGTCCTAACTTTATTAAGCCGTATATTGTTGTGAATAATGAACGCGGTGGCACGTTGAGTAAGGCGCGTGTATTTTAAGATAGTGCAATTAAGTTTAGAGCATATCGAACATTCATTTGCTTAGACTTTGATACTATAATTTATGCATAATTTTGTTACAATTTGGGAGATGTAGAACTTTTTTTTCTTGTTAAGTTTATTTACGTATTATAAGTTTATTGTTAAGTGTTAATATTTCTGAAATAAATTAGTAGTTACTAAAAAAAAACACTGATATAAGTTATAAAATAAATTGGGAGCATGGGCTATTTTTAGTATCGTACCACATAACAGAAGCCGCTTTTAAAACTAGATTGTTAAAAGCCAAAAGTCATTCATTACATTTCGGTACAATAAATATAATTTATTAAGTTTAAAAATACTTAAAAAAGCTTGCTAGACACAGTTTGTTTGTTTGTTGACACAGCATTGTTCATGTCAAAAAAACCGTAAACATGAACTATGTATTAATAGACGAATATTTACATCTGAAATTGTTCGCACTGCATTATAAACTAGAGTAAATAGTGTAGATAATTTCTTTTATAAAGTAAATATTTTAAAGTAATTTATAAAATATCCTAAAGACTGTATAATTCTTCAGTAGGTACACACTGAATTTCAACTTTAGTATTACAGGTAATATTAATACAGTTATAACGTATTTCTTTAAGTGCAAATACCTACATTCCACAATCATTAAAGTAGGTACAGGAATGGTGAAAAATACTTGAAAATCACTAACACTGTATCTTTTCCTCTTGAAGTTTCTTTGCCTATTTTTTCATAACGAGACTGTAGAATTTTGTTTTCAAACTGGTGGTAGATTTTTTAGCTTATAATAAGCAATGTACAATTTATACAAATAATAAAGACTTTTTTCTAAAAACTACATACGCCGTCTTAAAGGTCACTTTAAAGTATTTATACGTACCACTATCGAATATATATAAAATAAAAAAAAATAAAAACCGACTTCAATAAAAAACACAAAAAAGTAAAAAATTCCTGATTGGTAGTTTTCATTTACTATAGATACCTATAGATATCAGATACTTTCGATGTCGGTGTGTTTTGATTTGCATCGCCTGATAGTTGGTACCGACTTCGAAAATATCTGATTAGGTATCTATAGTATACAAAAACTACCAAATAGTTATTTTTAACTTTTTAGTGTTTTTTTACTCGGTTTTTTTAAGTAGTTTTTATTTTTCCATTTTTAGTGTAGACATAGTAGTAGCAAAGTAAGAATAAATTTTAAAAACTCAGTTGGTGAAAAATCAATCCTCCCCCATTGTCTACACTTAGGGGTGGTTTTTTTCAAATTTATATAGGACCAACTTTGAGGTATACCCTATCCAATAAAAAAAAAATCATCGAAATCTTACTACACTGCAAAAAGTTATGGTTAAACTTAAAAAAATAAAAGTGTCGAATTGAGAACCTCCTCCTTTTTTCGTCTGTTAAAAATATAACTATTTCTTAAAAAATGATTTATTAAATTCACAACAATATCGAATATATCATGTCATATTAAACAAAACTTACTCTAAAATTTAGAACCTCAAAAGCTCGTTAAAAATGTTTTTAGTTAGTAATTAGACTGCAATTGAGCTTAAAAGTCAAGATATACGAAGACTAGTATTAATAGCATAAGCTTGCAATTCCATAATGAGATTTTAAGCCAAAGTGCGGCGAAATAATGCCAGGCGCAGGTCGGTTTCATTAAGAGCTTCAAGGTTCACCTGTCGCTTTCAGTACTACTGGTAACAAACTACTGTAGCCTCCGCTAGCGTTCGGTCTATTTTATTTAATGCTACATTGGTAATGAATTGCATTCAAAATCTATTTATACTATATAATTAAATTGTAAAGAGATCACTTTTATGTATTAAGGTTTAAGGTTTTTAAGGTTTAAGGTTTTGCAATATATTATATAATAGAATAAGCCAAAAGCAAGGGTTTTAGATATTAAAAAACATAAAAATTTGTAGGTATGTTTGCAGTTCCTTTACGCTGAAACGTCTGTATGAATTTGCATGAAATTTACTATTTTTTATTGCACTTAAATTGTTGCAATTTAAAGTAGGATAAAAAAAAACGTGTGTATGTACTTATATACGCACGTAAGAAGTTATACTTCTTTGGTGTAACACAACAATAATAGCTAAAGATTTCATCTAGTATGTCACAACTCTCTGTTTGTAAAAGCAATGCAGCTAACTTCATCATGTCGCTTTTTGGCTGTCGGTGTGCGCGCTCATCGTAAAAATTTTACTCTCCTATTTTTTTCCAAACATGCCAAAAGAAGTATAACTTCAAAAATTATTGTAGGACGAACAGGGTGTAATTAGACGCACAAAGCAAGGGTGGGTCGATAATAGTAATTAAATCTATGATTAAATTAATTCGCATTCTAACTATATCTATTTTGTATATCTCAGTAAATAGTTGACCAAAGCTACTAATTAAACATTAATACTGATTATAGGGCGTTGCTCAGTTTAAGTTCAATTATAAGCAAAATTGTTAATTGGTATAAATTTACATATTTAAAGGTTAAATAAAAGTAGTGATCGTCACGTGGTTGAAAAACAAACATAATTCATTAAGTTATATATTTATTGTCTTGCGTATATTACAATATTAATCTATTCTCAATTTAACCGCAGACTTTAACAATAAACAAAAGAGTATATATGCATGTGTGTGTCAAATAGGTACATGGTAATGTGTGTAATGTTTTTTTATTGATTTAATGTATTTTTTATGCATAATTTTAAAAAAATATTAGCATTCTCCACTCCTTCTCTATATAAACTATAAGTGTGGGAAATTTCATACTCCTCGTCGCAATTTTCGTAAAAAGGGGTACAAAGTTTTTACTTCACGTATTAATATATAGATTACAGGAAATCAAATAAATAAATCATAAAACTCCTGAACGCTATAACATGGGGCTCTTTAAGAGTCGCGCCTTCAGAGCCCTTTAAGGCCGCCATCTTAACTTCTCTTATGCTGCAGATGTCTATAAGCTATGGTAGCCACACTATCAGGCGGTTAGTTTACTCGTTTGCCATTTTACTAGTGAGATTTATGTAATGTTTAAAAATAATAGGGGTTAAAGTATGAAATTGCCGATTTGTACTGAAAAATTTAAATTCGTTTTTTTTTTTAATTTAACATATTTATTTAATCAAAATATATTAATATCAGAAACTAATTGTGGTCCATATCAATTGATTATCAATAACCTAACAAGTTTTCGAAGAAGTGAGAAAAACCGCTACTACCTCCCTGCCTATCTCACAAGGAAACAAGCTTTGAAACAGGTCCCAATAGTATATTACAGCTTAAATCGCAAGAATGAACTAACTCATAATTATAACAATGTAAGGAGCTAATTAACTTTATTACTTTCTCGCATGCATTTCCGTCTTTTGCATATCTATACATATACATATTATAAAATTCTAACTAAGCCGAATCTGTACATTAAATATTTTTTGGAAAATCTTATTGAAATAGACATTATTATCGATGCAGAGGCCGAATCTATAGTTTTTAGAATTTTTGTCTGTCTGTCTGTCTGTCTGTCTGTCTGTCTGTCTGTCTGTCTGTCTGTTACCGCATCACAGAAAAACCACTGGAGGGATTTTGATGAAATTTGGTATGATCATAGCTGGTTATCCGGGTCAACATATAGGATACTTTTTACCGCGAGAAAATATCTCATTTCTGAAAAAAAATACAAAAACTGGTAGGAACAAAACCACGACGATACTATTTGTAAACAGTTTAGCAAGGTAACTTACAAAATATGGTAAAAACTATAAAAATAGCTTATCTTGAAAATCAAATTATCAAAAGCGCTATTTTATCCATTAAAATAGTTATTTTAATTAATATTTATTTATGTGTTATTTAGATATTCGACAATAGATGTCGCCATGTGTTTTTAAAATACATAGTTTTAATCCCAAAAAAAATAATGTACAGATATGACCTTTTTTTCGATTTTATTAGCATTACTACTAAATCACCCGCGGCTCCGCCCGTGTTTAAATTATCAGTAAAGCAAACTTTTTCGCTTCATAAATTAGTAACTATACATACAATAAAATTGTAACTAAGCCGAACCCCTAAATTTAATACTTTTTCGGAAAATCTTATTGAAATATTCATTATTAGCAATATAGAGTCCGAATCTATAGTTTTTAGAATTTTTTTCTGTCTGTCTGAATGTGACCGCATCACAGAAAAACCACTAGAGGGATTTTTATGAAATTTGGTATGGTAATAGCAGGTTATCCGGATCAACACATAGGATTCTTTTTACCGCAGGAAAATATCTCATTTCTGAGAAAAAATACAAAAACTGGTTAAAGTAAAAGCACGATGATGCTATTAATACTTTAGCAAGGTAACTTACTTATATATTATGTTAAAACTATAAAAAAAAACTTATCTTAAAAGAAATATTAACAGCGCTATTTTATTCATTAAAATAGTTATTTTAATGAAAATTTATTTATGTGTTATTTAGCTATTTGACAATAGATGTCGCCATGTGTTTTTAAAATACGTAGTTTTATCCAAAAAAAAAATGTACAGATATAACCTTTCTATGACTTTACTATAATTACTACTAAATTACCCGCGGCCCTGCCCGTGCTTAAATCTATACATATTATAAAATTCTAACTAAGCCGAATCTGTACATTAAATATTTTTTGGAAAATCTTATTGAAATAGACATTATTATCGATGCAGAGGCCGAATCTATAGTTTTTAGAATTTTTGTCTGTCTGTCTGTCTGTCTGTCTGTCTGTCTGTCTGTCTGTTACCGCATCACAGAAAAACCACTGGAGGGATTTTGATGAAATTTGGTATGATCATAGCTGGTTATCCGGGTCAACATATAGGATACTTTTTACCGCGAGAAAATATCTCATTTCTGAAAAAAAATACAAAAACTGGTAGGAACAAAACCACGACGATACTATTTGTAAACAGTTTAGCAAGGTAACTTACAAAATATGGTAAAAACTATAAAAATAGCTTATCTTGAAAATCAAATTATCAAAAGCGCTATTTTATCCATTAAAATAGTTATTTTAATTAATATTTATTTATGTGTTATTTAGATATTCGACAATAGATGTCGCCATGTGTTTTTAAAATACATAGTTTTAATCCCAAAAAAAAATAATGTACAGATATGACCTTTTTTCGATTTTATTAGCATTACTACTAAATCACCCGCGGCTCCGCCCGTGTTTAAATTATCAGTAAAGCAAACTTTTTCGCTTCATAAATTAGTAACTATACATACAATAAAATTGTAACTAAGCCGAACCCCTAAATTTAATACTTTTTCGGAAAATCTTATTGAAATATTCATTATTAGCAATATAGACTCCGAATCTATAGTTTTTAGAATTTTTTTCTGTCTGTCTGAATATGACCGCATCACAGAAAAACCACTAGAGGGATTTTTATGAAATTTGGTATGGTAATAGCAGGTTATCCGGATCAACACATAGGATTCTTTTTACCGCAGGAAAATATCTCATTTCTGAGAAAAAATACGAAAACTGGTTAAAGTAAAAGCACGATGATGCTATTAATACTTTAGCAAGGTAACTTACTTATATATTATGTTAAAACTATAAAAAAAAACTTATCTTAAAAGAAATATTAACAGCGCTATTTTATTCATTAAAATAGTTATTTTAATGAAAATTTATTTATGTGTTATTTAGCTATTTGACAATAGATGTCGCCATGTGTTTTTAAAATACGTAGTTTCATCCAAAAAAAAAATGTACAGATATAACCTTTCTATGACTTTACTATAATTACTACTAAATTACCCGCGGCCCTGCCCGTGCTTAAATTTTTAATAAAACAAACTTTTTGCCTTTATAAATTAGTAACATATTAGTAATATTTTGTTGGCCGAAACAATTTTCAAATGAGAATATTTGTAAATTTTTATTGTTTAGTAAATAATGTTAATGTTTTTTAATCTTTTAATGTAAAAATTGGGCAAATGTAAATCCAACTCGCGCATTTTAGGTTTCGTATAGCAAAATGCTATGTTGTTTTTCTTACTTACGTGTTTTGTATGGTTAACACTAAAATAAATACGAATAATATTTACGTTTCCACAATACCTACTCATTTTTTGCACCGTAAAAAGAAGTTCAATTTATATTATTTTATAACATTTTATGGAAAACAAGTATATGGCTGTTAAACTGCCAAAGCGGGTAACTAAAAATATTTCATAATATCTCAAAAACTATGAAAAAGTATTTTAGGAACTGTTATACCTCAACTTTTTCACTTTTTCTTGACACCTTTTCTTGGAAGGTAAAGGCTTAAAGGACACAATAAAATGCTTACGACTTTAATCATATTAGCCGAGCCATATGAAATAAAGAAATGTATTCGCTTGGAATTATTTACTTATTACACTTTCTTTTGAAAATCGTTTTGGAAAATATTACTAACTAGCGCTAATTAAGAAAAGTTATCATTATGTAATTTAAATAATCAGCTATATATTGAGTTAATCAATAGCTGTCTATTAGTAAAAAATGATTAAAATTAATTCCGTAGTTTGAGAGTTTATCGCCCAAAACTAAAAAAACAAACACAACAGAGGTATAGACATACATAAATGTTATTGCTAAAACAAAAAATTCAATTTAACGGAGGAACCTTTGTGGCATTAACAATCACTGCCATTATTTACCAATCATGCGGTGCGCAATGAAAGTAATGTATAATGTAAGAGTATACTAATGTGTAAAACCTAAGAATTTGGTTTTTGATCATCTGAACGCGGGCGGAGCCGCGGGAAATGCTAGTTACATATATTTTAATATATAATGAAATTCTTGTGTAAACTTCCTTTATGCATATGCTATGAAATAAAATTTTAAATACTCTAAAGCTTATACATTAAAAATGTAACATCTCGCTAGACGTTATGTTATATTAAAAGGATGGAATATTTTAAAAGGGTATTGACAGACAAGATTTTCCCTTAAATAGTTTTAAACTTTTAAATTAAAAATTCAATCATCCCCAAACACAATAACCTATTCATTGAGGCCATTTCAATAAGCCTTTTAGTAAAGAAATGAGTATATTGCAGATTCCAGGTGGCACTGCAGTATAAGGCTTAGATTATCATATCATTGTAACATCACTAAAGTAACGTGATACCAAGTTCGAATCGATTAGATCTGTGGAAATTGTTTATATCCTTTTACTGTCTAGAAAAAAGCTGATAACTTGCAAACTATTGAACGAATTTACTTGCTTTATAGCTAATAATACTCTCAATGAAATTATCTTTCAAACAACAAAAAGAACTAAATAAAATCGGTTCATCCTCTTTTTGCGACCAGTTTGGCTATTTTTAAATGTTCGTAATAATAATATAACCTAAATAAGGTTTGTAGACATTGGAAAGGTTGCCCGGAAAATTGGGAAATTCGTTATAAGCTCAAAGTACTATTTCTATCCATTTTTATATAAAATCAATGATCATAAACAACTTTATTAAAATTGGGAGGAGGAAACGTCTTCGTCAGCTGTATGTATTTTTGCCATTTAGATATAATGTATAGTTTTTTTCATTAATTGACGTGAAAATTCTATGTTTGCGCATTATTCGAATAGGAATTCGACTGGGATGAACATGTTATCTATACAGATAAATAAAATTGAAGTGTCTGTTTGTAATATCAAAATAACAGCTTTGTACTAATTGCATATGGAATTATATACGGAACTTTTAAGAAAAACACAATTTTTAAAAAATGTGTCCGTCTGTCTGTCTGCCTGTTTGTTCCGGCTAATCTCTAAAACTGCTGGACCAATTTTAACAAGACTTTCACTGGCAGATAGATGATATTATAAGGAGCAACGTAGGCTACTTTTATTTTAGAAAAAGAATAAGGGTTTCGCTCAAAAAAATTAAAACATACCTAGACGGACGGACGCACTCGAGCAAAGTGAGGGTAAGTCGCTAGTGATCAAAAAAAAATACTCGTGATGGTGAATGAAACCCGTGAAAAATGTGAATAGGACAAACTTTTTATATTAAATAATGACTAAACCGCCCTTATTTTGCCCAATCTCTATCTGCACTCCACCGTGTATATGAACTTAGCACTAAATTATAAAAAAAAACAATGGTAATTACTCTAATGGTCAATTAACAATTTAATGAAATGCATGACTCAACGCAATAACCCCATACTGAAAATGCATTTGAAAATATTTTCTTCGTGTTACGGCCTCTATAAAAGGCTTTTTTTGATGAATATTTATTACCATTTTCTTCAATAACTCATACGGTTCCCCTGAACCTTTTTAGCAAATCAAAAATCTACATAAAGCTACATTAGGCTAAAAAATCATATAATCTTTTTTCGGATAATTTTATATGTAACAAGTATCTTAAATAAAATTCGGTTAAGTGCGAGTCGAATTCGCACACGAAGGGTTCCGTACTTTACGCGCTTTTTATTAATATGACTTTTACGACTTTGACGATCAATTACGTACGTTAAAAATGTTCCTTGTATTTTTATTTTTATTATTTGTTGTAATAGCCGCAATAGAAACTCTGTACCTATTACGGTTCATGAGATACAGCCTTCTGACAGATGGACGGACAGCGGAGACATAAGTTCCGTTGACACCTTTCGGGTACGGAACCCTAAAAAATTGAAAACATTACTTTATTGAATTCTTAATAGTAACAAGGGTATGCTAAACAAGGCACAAACATCAAAAGAATCTGTATAATAAAGGTAACTAGCCCGAGCACTTCAATTATTATTTAAAAGGATATCACAATACTCTGAGAAATTCCAAGAAAAAATGAAAACGTGGAGATATCCGCATCAGAACAAACTATCTTGCTCCTTTTAACAGAAAGAATTTCATTCCATTGTGAACATTAATTAAATGCCTTTCAAACTTGTCTTCGAGTTTTTCTAGTAATAATATAGGCTAAGATTTTTAAAATACTAACAATCTTTTTCTTTACTCTATTGATTATATCTAAAGCAATCTATGGGGAAGGAAAAAGTCTCTGTTGAAGACAGGTTTTGAAAGATGAAATGATTATGCACGGGTCGCTTTTGTTTAAGAAAGTTTTTTGTTCATAGTACAATTGTTTGTTAGTAAAGATTCATTATATATATTATATTTATAAAGTTACGTGTTTTATATCACAGATAATTTATTATAAAATATTTAAATACATAATACTTTCTTAGATTACGCGAATATTTGACATTTTAATTGAAATTATCTTTTAGGATTTTTTCGCAGATTCATTTTGATTTTTGGTTTGTTTCTCCCGTGACCATGATTTCTGTAAAGTAATCGAAACATCAGGAACCAAAAATAAAAATAAATCCACGTAAAATTCCGAAAAAATAGTTTAATTTAATATGTTTAAATACTTATCACAATATACTGCGGATAATTCTCCATTTTCACAGGCAAATAGTAATAATATAAACCGAAAAATGCACATTTTACACAAAATATTTGAATATAATACACCTTTATTCTTGGATATATCCAAATAAAGCCTTACTAGAGGTAACTGTTTCGTGAAAAGGCACAATGGTTACTACTATGATAAAGGAAAATTGTCGACTTCATTTCTACAAAACAATTTGGGCCGCCGACAATTGAATTAGGCGAATATTTCGCTAGACTTTCCTAAACGTTTCATTGTTATGTTATTTTTATATATTGAAAATGGTTTGTGTGTTCGTTTGTTTGTAAATTTATACTATTTTATAACAAAAAAAATCTTCTTTGTTTTTCATATATAATATGGTACCAGGAGGCGTTCAAAAGCTTGTGTAATGAAATCGTTAATTTATGAATTAGTTTGAAGAACGTGTTACTTTTTTATAAGCTAATATATCTTATATCTGTATATTTTGACTCTTGGTCCGCTGAAGCACTGAAGTTTTGCTATTTGATTATCCTAGGATGTCAAAATTGGCATAGATCTTGTTTTTTAAATAAAACTGTTAATTAACGTAAACTACCATTTTTTTTTTTACTTTTTCTTATTTTATTTTATTAATATAGCATACCAAATATGGGTATGATAGACTATGTTTTTATGAATTTTGTCATAGACCAACATCAGTTGTTATGTAAATGCAATATGGTGGTTCTGCCAATTTGGCATCGATACAATTTTGATCGTGATGAAAAAACTTCTTTATTGCATTGATATCGAAAACAATGATGCTATTTATGAAGACTATAGTATTAAATTGCTTGCAGCGCTCTGATGTATGATGGGGTTTCATTTTTTTTGTCATACCATTTTCCGTGATAGAAAAAAGATCATAATATTTTCTTAGATTTACGCGAATATTTGACATTTAAATAAAACTATCTTTTCAAATCTCTCCCGTGACCATGATTGCTGTAAAGCAATCGAAACGTCGGGAACCAAAAATCAAAATAAATCCGCGAAAAAATCCGAAAAGATAGTTTTATTTAAAAGAAAAAGGGTCAGTAAGATCGACAACAGACAAGACTCAAGACAGTTGTTTCTATTCTCTATTGTCCAGCAAAGGAGAAAACTGCCTATTAGGTATTTACCATTACAGTTTATATAAACCTCAGTCTGAATTAAAAAGTAGTATTATCAAATTGCATCTTTTGAGTATCGAACTCTTATGTAGTTGAGTTTCTCGTTTAGTTTTTTGAAAGAAGGCCATAGTAATATTTAGTTGTTATTATTGAACATCCTTAACAAGCCCTGCTGGTAAGCTAATAAATGTGTGACAAAAATAAGGATAAATTACAATTAAAAAAAAAGTACTTTACAATATGTAGGTTTGTTTGTTTGTTTTAGTTTTTGTTTTATGTATACATAATATCAAAAATATAAATTTACAAGTAATGTCTTACTATACAGATATTCAATTGGTATTATTAATATAATATCATGCGAATATTTCGAAATTGGAATATTTTCTTGTCAACAAATGATCAATATGACATGGCTTACCAAGACTTAAAATTCAAAATATTTTATTCATCATATTACAATTTAAAACTGAACGTCATGAGGCTCTACAATTCGAAAAGAAAAATCTCAGTCCTAAGAAGAGCTCTCGGATAAAGAATCGTAAGAAGCAACTGTCAATATTTTTATTTCTCTAAACTTATCTCTTAATGATACACCACTGCGACTTAAAAAAATATAGTAATATTAATGTATTGTAAGACTATGAAAGGATGTATTATTGATTTAACGAGGCATCATATTATGTATATGTATGTACTATGTATACTTTAAATAAAATCATCTTTTCGGATTTTTTCGCGGATTTATTTTGATTTTTAGTTCCCGACGTTTCGAATGCTCATGCAATCCTGGTCTCGGGAGAGACTAAGGTGTTAGATGTCTCAAAGGTATCATATAGTTGTTACAGACAGCCTACCCACAAAATAAAAAAATGAATTCAAAAAACTTGAAAAATGGCACCAAAGTACCTTACAGTAATTGTTAATTTTAATTTTAAACATTTTTATAATTTTAATTACTTTTATACTTGAACTTGGTATATTATTTATTTAATTTTAACTGTTATTATTATTACAATTTTTAAACCAAAAATCAAAATAAATCCGCGAAAAAATCCGAAAAGATAGTTTTATTTAAACTGTCAAAAATTCGCGTAAATCTAAGAAAGTATTACTATGTATACGTCGTTTTCAAACATTTTTTAGTTTTCTTTCTGCTACTATCAAACCGCTACGTCAGAATAATTTCTTCTTTGATTTAAGGTTTATGTATGTATGGATTCAGCCCTTTTTAGCCCCACTGCTGGGCATGGGCCTCCCTTCAATACGAGGGGGATTAGGCCATAGTCCACCACGCTACCCAAGTGCGGGTTGTTGGACTTCACATGTCTTTCGAAAACTTGCTAGGTTCTCTCAGACATGCAGGTTTCCTCACGACGTTTTCCTTCACCATAAGGCAAGTGGTAATCATGTTAGAAATGATTCGCACATGAAAATATCAGAGGTGCGAGACTTGGGATTTGAACCCCCTTCCCAAGCGAGCGCGTTACCACTGGGCTACCACAGCCTATAAGGCTTATGTATTTTAGGATAATTCGTACTTTTATTCTAAACAAACGACCTGCCCCATGTAGATTAGGCTAAGTAAATTATGTGGTCACAGGTCAACGAAACGACAACCGAGCCTGCTTTAAGAGCTTAGGTAAAGAGAGAATATTTTAGAATGCAGATTTTGTACAAGGCTTTACAAGGTTTTTTTAACGATATAAATTATTGCAACGTTTGTAGTAAAAATACGGCTAATTACAAAAACTAGAAAAAAATATTTTTAACGCAATATAAATAACACAATAATATTATATTAAATATTCGTATTTTAACATATAAGGGCGTAACTATTTTCATAAAAAAATATCTAAGTTGACTTTAACTTTGAGGAAAAACCCTTCCTTATGGAGTTTTTTACGCTCTTGAGAGGCTTATGAGATTCGCAAATATTAATTATATTATGATAGATTCTTATAACATAATATGTAGGGGAGATCCGCTATGAAACGGACACTTAACTTTGGAGTATTATTTCATTCAATTCTTAAAAACTTAGAAACTTGTTAACTATCCTTAAGAAATTCATAGGTAATATACTATCAGTAATCTATATATACATAAAATGCTTTGTCCTGACTGACTGATCGATCAACGCACAGCCTAAACCGCTGGTCGTAGAAACGTGAAATTTAGAGGACATATTCCTTATACAATGTAGGCATCCGCTAAGAAAGGATTTTTCGAAATTCACCCCCTAAGGGGGTAAAATAGGGGATTAAAGATTGTATGAAACTCTGTCATTCTTAACGCGAAATGCACGGGAAGTGGTATTCAGCTTTAAGATAAAAAATAAGAAATATATGTATTAGATTTTTTTCGAAATTCATACCTTAAAAGGGGAAAAGGGGGTGATAAAGTTTATATGGGCAAACAATTATTTATGATCAGAAATACTTGAAACTTGATATTAATGCTCTTCAATACAATTAAATAAATATGTATTTTAACATTTTTTGAAATTCATCCCATAAGGCTGTCAAATAGAGGATGAAAGTTTGTATGAAACTCTGTAACTGATGCACGTAAAATGGAAATTACCTTCGAAATGAAAACTAAAACAATACAGATATCATTTTTTTTTTAATTTATCCCTTAAAAGGGTAAAAGGAAGTTGTGCTGTTTATATGAGGAAAAATTTGTTTATGATCAGAATTACTTGAAACTTGGTATTACTGCTCTTCAATACAATTAAATAAACATTTATTGTAGATTTTTTTTAATTCAGCCCCTAACTGGGTAAAACTGGGCGGTGAAGTTTGAGTTGTTGAACATGACTCAAGTTCTCTGTAAGTGCACACTAATTGTGTGAGATATAAAGCAGAGAACGGAAATTATTCCGAATCCAAAGAAAACTTATGTATAACTTTTCGGCTGGCCACAGCAGCGACAACTATAACAGACCTGGAGCGCGAAAGAGAGAACCTATATTTGTGGTTGGTGTTTTTAGTGTAGACTAACTTAAGTGAACCTAGAGTTTTACTCTAGACATAATATTAAAAATTCGATATGACAACATATAAATTCAATGGAAATTAAAACTGAGTAAATTTTTCAGTCCACGCGAGCGTAGCCGCGGGCAAAAAGCTACACCAAAATAAGAATGGCACTTCATATACGTAACTTAAATGAGAAGGAGAAGGAGGGAGACTGTAAGCTTCAGGTGTACATAGCCTTGGGTCTTTAAAAATAACGTAGATGTTAGCGTATTAGTATGTTAGTTAAAAAAAAAACATATTAACCATGTTACATGATTCTAAAGTTGTAAACATTGTATACGATTGTATCATTGTACTCTCTTCCTCTAACTTTGGAAAGATGGAGTAGAAAAATGTTCAAAAAATACAGGTAGTGCAGCTTGCTAAATACCTAAAGTGTAAATTTAATTACAGAATATACGCTTAACATCTTTTAAGATACTGGATATTTTGAGTTACGATCGCTAAAATTAAATTTGTTTCCATATATGTATACTTTAACAAATAATAAAACTTACACTAACTTATTTTTGCAAGTAATAAAGTATGTATTGCGAAAAAGCTTATTTTTTCGTAGTTCGGTCGCGGGCGAAGCCGCGGGTTCTGCTAGTATACAATATTTTAAGAAAAAGAAATTTATTTAACGAAATATAATGAATTTTTTTTCAACTCACTATTGTCCGTTTCATGACACCGGGCGCATTGAATCAGACAGTGAGTGTCATGAAACCGACAGGAACCAATGCAATACATTGTGCCACATAAGTACGCAAGGTTTCACAAATTCTTGACTTTTACACAATAACTCTTACTTAAACAAGTCAAACACTTCGGTACAAAACGAATTGAGTTCAAAAAATGAAGCAATTACAAAAAAAAAAGAAAAAAGAAAAAAACAACAAAATAATTAAAAACTTAACATTGGTTAATTTTGATTTTTGGTTTCCGACGTTTCGAATGCTTTACAGCAATTAATATTTTAACTTCAAATAATATTAATATTTTTAATTTTTGATTTTCTTTGTAGTTATACATATTATAGTAATAGAAACACTTAATAATTATTAATAAAGTATTTTAAAAAATTGTAATATTTATAAAAATAATAGGTAAAATTAAATAAATAATATTGCTGTATTTAATTATAATACTTATTATTAGTTTTAAATGTTTAGAATTAAAATCTACAAATATTGTAAGGTACTTTGGTACCATTTTTGAATTTTTAAAATCTTTATATTTTCTTTGTAAAATTGTGGGTAGGCACTCCCTGTGACAACATTATCTGTGACCGATAATCCGAAAAGATAGTTTTATTTAAGAGACTAGGTATATATTGTATACTTAATACATGAGTAATGAATGTCCGTTTCAATGCGTCAGTGCCTGTCCGTTTCATTGCACACCTAACCCCAACAACATTACTAAGCAAATTACAAATAATAAGTATTGATATAATTATAACTCACCGTTCCATGTATTTTTGACAATATGTTACAACAAACACGACCATAACAAGTAACATGTAGCCCAAGTTAGATTCGAATTTTAAACCAGTTCGCAAATATACGATATTTTTTTACAAAAATCAAGTGATTTAAGAACGTGCAAAAAGGAAACAAAAATATTGGCTGCCGGAAGCTGTCATTATTGTGGGTGTGTCTATGGTCATCAGTGCTGCCAAAGACCAAATAACATGAATATTTTCTTTGATTCTTGAATAATATTGAATCTTGAATAATAAAATTTTTATTCAAGAATTTTGAGATATCGATAGTGTCCGTTTCATAACCCGTCCGTTTCATTGCGTATTCCCCTATACAATAATTCAAATAAATCAGTTCTCGAAACATCGAGTTAACGTTAATTTTGAAAATTTCATGGAATTCTCAATACAATAGGTGGACTTGCAAATGTTATTCTCATTATACGAGCAAAAGCCTAGGCTAATTATTATTAACTGTGTTTGCCCAGTAGTCAAAATTCGATCATAATCATTATAGAATAATCGAAAAAAATCGGTTGACGAACAGAGGAGAAGAACGTACTGAACCGTTTTGTTTTAGCCTATTTGTATATAAATGTTGTATGTAATCAACCATTTTTAACGTCCCACGGCTGGGCCTTCCTTCAATACGAGGGGGGTCAGACCATAGTCCACCACGCTGGCCAAGTGCGGGTTGGCGGACTTCACATGTCTTTCGAAAACTTGCTAGGTTCTCTCAGACATGCAGGTTTCCTCACGATGTTTTCCTTCACCGTAAAGCAAGTGGTAATCATGTTAGAAATGATTCGCACGTGAAAATATCAGAGGTGCGAGATCCGGGACCGCTTCACTCGGTTTCCCAAGCGAGCGCGTTACCACTGGGCTACCACTGTCCCCCATATAGATGTTATTATTTTATTAATAAAGATTTATGGATAAAGTATGTATTTGCGTGTATGTTTGTTTGTTTACAACACATTTGAATAAAGCTAGATCTATTATAGTTATTTATGCATAAAAAGAAAAAAGAAAGATTAAGTTTAATTGCCCCAAAAACTTTATTAAGTGGATTAACCAACAAGTATCATAATTGTGACCCTTTCACGTACATAATATGTTTTATAATATGTAAAAAGGTTGTCCTAATCTCGTTTTAATGGAAAACCTTAAAAAGGTTTTTATTCGAGAACGACACAATTTCGAGGCACTGTTAATTTAACTGGATTTAAATTTTGCGATTTCTTTGATGGGCCCGATCATATTATTACCAAAACCACCAAATGTATTAAATGTATGTGTTAATTATAGTGGAGCGTAAAAATAATATTTAGTTAACAGTCCTAGTGATGTCTCGATAGATTTCAATGTCACTACTATATTAAACTAGCGATGTATAATTAAGTACGATTAAGTATGTTTTAACGGTTAGTATCAAATAGATAGACTGTATATTATATGATATGTAAAGCTATAGCCATTCCCAATAAACGGATTATCTAATGCAAAAAGAATTTTTCAAATCGAATTAGTAGTTCCTGAGATTAGCGCGTTCAAACAAACAAACAAAAAAAACAAACAAACTCTGTCTCTTTATAATATTAGTATAGATGCGAAAGTTTTTATATGTGTACTCAACGTCGCCTTAGTGCTTTTTTGTTCAAACGACCAACACTTTACAGTACTTTACAGTAGAAAGCTTATCTCTATTTTAAAAACAAAGCTTTATTTCTAAAATTTATACATATAGATAAATTAAATTTTATCTGCTTTAATAAAGTGTATTTAACAATAGAATTGACGTTTAAAAGTCAATAACTCTGTATTAAAAACTCTTTCGCTAAATTGGTCGTTTTAGTTGACGACGATATGTGTGTATTTTTGTTTCTCCTTGACGCCTAAACGACTGGACAAATATGAAATTTAGTACCCAGAGAAGCTATGATACACCACAAGTACGCAATTTGCATACACAATTAATAATTAAATTTTTCAAACGGTGAATCTGATCATCAGCTAAAACATGCATTCCTTCCTTTGCCTCCAACATGTCCTCCTGCATGCATATTATAAAAAAAACGATGTTTATGTATCAAATCGCAAAAGGCACCTAAAACTCACTTGAGATAATATATAATAATATCATGTCCTCCTTACCAATTTTGGCCACGGTGGCCAATCTCATTTAGTTATATATGTAGGTCAGGACATAATATACGTATTGTAGTGCACAAGTATGCGTGAAAACACAAGGGCACTCTCTGTTCTTGTCACTTTCATGCTCCGGTGGAACGACAATTCGACACGACCGGTGAGAGATCAGGCGCAGGATGCTGACCGAGGACCAGGGGATACGAATCATTTTTACTATCATTTTTCTCACTAACAGGTGTTTAGTTAGTATAACAATTAAGCATGATGTAAACCGATATTCCCAAAGCTAAGCCGTTGAATATATTTGACGGAGTGACGTAACCGTGATACATAATACATAGGTAACATATGTATACGTACCTTGCGAGCTTACACTGATGTACGTATCTTGAAATTGAGGTAGCCTAAGCTTTGTTCGTCCTAACTGAGGTATAGAGATCTATAGAAGTGGAGTTCGATTTAATCTAATCATAAATAGATGCATATAAGTTGTGTATAATTACACATAGCCTATATAACTTCATGTGTATTCTACACTAGCGACTCTACCTTGCTTCGCTCGGGTTCGTTCCGAGGTACGTTTTCACGCCTAGTATGGAATAGATAGACTATAAATAGATAGGTATGATGAGTTTTCTATCCATTACTTGAGAAATGATTGATTTCCCATACAAACTTCCACTCCCCTTTTTACCGTAAATAATATCATAATTTCACAAAAAAACTGTGCTTTCCAAGGTCTGAAACTATCTCTATACCAAATTTCATCTAAATCGGTTCATCTGATTAAGCGTGAAAAGGTAACAATATTAGTATGGAAGTATGGAATTAAAGTGTAATGTAACTTATATTACGAATTGAAAAGGACATAGGTCTTTGGTTATAAAATATATTATCAAAGGAATATATAGCAATATTCTTTAGCTGCTTTAAAATAATGGAGTTCTGCTTATTATCACATGTACTGTATGTACACACAGATTTGTACTGCAAAATGGTAGATTAGAGTGTTGTGATTACTACATATGCTTAACATTATCATGATATTACCAAAAGCAAAATAATTTATAGTTTCTTTCATCTTAAAGTAATATTGATCCCAAAAAATAAACTGTATCGAAACAAGGCGAAAATTTTCATATGAAATATATGATACGAATGTGGAAACCGTAGATACTAAAATAATATGAGTTCCTTCCGAATTTATATTCACGAAATATCTAGGTGTTCGCGATATATAGTCCTATGCGGATGCCGAACTTCATAAAATTTTGTGAGTAATGCTTTATGACATAGCAAATTCTATACAAATAAAATATAGAGACATTGTTTACACGTAGTGTACGTTCAATATTTTAGATGTAGTTTGGTACAATATAACACATATTAATGTTAAAGTACATGGTCGATCAAGCTTTGCTCAACGTTCTTTGGATCATGTAAAAATTGCGGATTTTTTTTTGAAAAGATACCTACATATATAGATAAACTAAATAAGTAAAACCTTATCTTAATACAAAATTTGATCCAAACACAATTACATATTAAATACAATACATACATACAATACATTCGTATGTACATATGTACGTAAATACATACATACATACATACATACATACATACTACATACATACATACATACATACATACATACATACATACATACATACATACATACATACATACATACATACACGCATACACGCACGGATATCTGGTCATCAACAATACAAAATTGCTTAGCTTATATTCATACAACTACACGGCTCTTAATAACTGCTAAGAGTTATTTCTTAATTGTAATGGCTTTAATACTTACTTCATTCTGCTTCACCTACAATTGAGGCGATAGAATCTCTATATTACGAGTATTGACTACATATAGTAGCTGCATATTCTAAAGCCGTCAAATCAGACACGGTTACTCGATCAATCGTACTATCGAAGAGATGACTACAATACAACAGTAATAAAAAGTTAGAAACAACTGCCTCTATGAATCGATGTCTTGAGTAATGTACATTATTTGTTTCTGCAACTCAGCTCAAGGTATATAAGTCTCGCCATCTCAGTCTTAATATCGAGGTATTAAGTACTCCCTGGATGTTATTCGTATATGCTGTATATTTATCTATGCTGCCTCTGTGGTCTACTGGGTAGCATGTATGGCTACATATCCGGAGGTCCTGGGTTCGGTCTCGGTTGGGTAAAGTTTAGTTATTAAGATTTTTTTGTTAAGGAATTGTCAGTGACAGCCTGGAGGTGGGAAGTTGCACCCCCGTACTTCGGAGAACACACGTGTGCTTCTGCGTGCATGGCTAATCTCAGTGAATTGATCGCCGTGGTCGAAATCGGTCAGGAGAAAATTATTATTTATGCTAAAAATATATCAATTTCTTACCGTTACTCTGAAAAAAAAATTCTACAATATTTGTCATTTCTGATATAATTAAGAAAATACATTAAACTTCTACTTATATTTTAATCAAATGCAGCAATTACGAGTAGTGTGTATGTACAAAAAATATTTTTTGAAAAAAAAATGTGTAGAGATGATTGGAATGGACCAGAGCCAACACAACAGTCTATATGCTTCACGTAACATGTCCACAGATAGGGCGTTTTCAATGAAGCTTTTTACTGTATCCACATTATATCTACACATATAATAAAATTGTAACTAAGCCGAATCTGTACATTAAATATTTTTTGGAAAATCTTATTGAAATAGATTTTATTATCGACACAGAAGTCAAATCTATAGTTTTTTTAATTTTTGTCTGTCTGTTACCGCATCACGAGAAAACCACTGAACAGATTTTGACGAAATTTGGTATGATGATAGCTGGTTTTCCGGGTCAACATATAGAATACTTTTTACTGCGGGAAAATGTCTCATCTTTGAGCTAAATATAACTAGATTAAAATGTAACTAGGAACGAACCCGAGCGGAGCGAGGGTGAGTTGCTAGTTGTTAATAAAATGATTTAATAAAAAAAAAGAAAAAAATTATATTCCGCCGCGTACATACATACATTATATTCAGTCGGACTCCCATTTTAGTGGATCCCTGACACATTTAACTACTTTTTAAGAGCTAATAATTTTTTATATAATATAGGTTTTTTTTAATTTAAATTTTATCTATGATACCGATTTCAAAACTATCAGATCGGTTAGATAGATATGAGCGTATAATTTCTAAAATACGCCTTTTGCTCGAGTAGTTAAGAACATAAATTTATTTTTTTATTTTTTTTTTATGTTCTTAACTACTCGCTTTTTTGTGCTTCAAAGTAATAGATCTTCGTTCTTTATTAAGTTTCATAGAATAAATGATCAGTTATATCCAACGATCATCTATAGGGAGTTAATTGATCTTAAGTCCAGTATATGGTGACGAGTTCTGCTGAATTTTAATGGATCTTTTAGACGATAAATTCCACACTCTCACGGAATCTATGCATAGCACATATATCCTGTATATGCTGCGAACTTAAAATGCACACGTAAAGTTACACTATAAAGTTTTTTTGTGGAATATTCTTTCTTACTCAGAGCGTGAAAATTTAAAGCTGTATAAAAGAAACAATTGAATTTGAAGCTTAAGGGGAAGAAGCTTTGGACACTAAAAGTTTATAAGAATTTTCTAAACCTTTTTAACATTACCATACCATTTTAAAAACTATTTAAGCCACATTTTGATTAAGATAACACATATTTATAGCTATGGTTATTCTACACTATTTACTATTTGCTTAGTAAGGTGAGAGGTTCATGTCTTCATGTGTGGCCATTAAATAAGAGGTGCTTTCTAAGTTGATTATAATGTTTTGGCAACGTACATTGTTTTTTGGGCTCTCAAACCAAAGGGTTTAGATGAAATCGTATTGCTCAGGCTGTTTACTTTTTGTCTGTCTGTCCTTTAAACAGCTGTATCTCTTAAATTTTAATAACTAGATAGTTAAGATTTTCTTCGACAATTATTGTAAACAGATTTTAATAGTTATTTTTTAATGAAAATACGTTAAAATTTGTCCCATATAAGTAAATTTCAAGAAAAATGTCTACCCTGATAGATGGAAAGATTGTATCTGTAGTGAAGTATTAATATTGAGTTACAATGTTATTCTTAACACACGTAAATACATCCCGCACAGATCGTTGAAATTCACAGTTGATAGCCGTTATCACTGGAAATTGTTAGAACTGCTATTAAGCATGATGTTAAGTAGTAAAATAAATAAAAATACATTAAACTACTAAACGTACGTACCTACTTACTACGTAAAGGAAATATATATTTAGCTTTAAAATTTGTGTACTGTATTATCATAATATATAGAAGAAAAAATGCAATAAAACTAAATATATACTTAAATTAATATATACAAGGCAGTGGTAGCCCAGTGGTAACGCGCTCGCTTGGGAAACCGAGTGAAGCAGGTTCAAATCCAGGGTCTCGCACCTCTGATATTTTCACGTGCGAATCATTTCTAACATAATTACCACTTGCCTCACGGCACGGAAAACATCGTGAAGTCCGTTAACCCGCACTTGGCCAGCGTGGTGGATTATGGCCTAATCCCCCCTAATATTGAAGGGAGGCCCGTGCCCAGCAGTGGGACGTTAAAAAAAAAGGGTTGAATACATAATATATACAAACAAAACACATGATTACTGCATATTGTTATTTAAAATATATTACTTAAAGTAGTAGTAGTAGTAGCTCTACACTGCAAGTGGTGGCCCGTTGCATCCATTAGCGCAGACGGTGTCCATAATTTGCATTCAAGAACGCTATCCACCAACGTAGAAGGTACATCGCTCTGTGACAATATGTAACCTAATTACTTAGCACGGGTTATTATGCATAAGATTATGTTTATACAAAAAATATGAATCTTTACTGATTTCAAAAAGGGGTTAAAGAATAAATAAATAAATATGTTGGAACATTAACACACAGCACATCTAATTCCGTGGTAAGCTACGAGGCTTGTGTTATGGATACCAGAGAGTTGATAAACTACACATATATAACTTTAAATACATACATATTACAAATATAAACACCCATGACTGGAGTACAAATATTCGTATTCACCACACAAATGTGTGCCCCCAGCGGGATTTGACCCCGCGACCGCTGACACAGCAAGTAGGATCACTTCAAACTGAGCCAAACGTCAAAGGGGGTATTTTTCGAGTGTGTGAGTTTTTTTGTGTATGTTATATGTTGTCTTAAATATTTGCACCGATTTTTTTTTTGGAAATAAGATGCTCAAATGGACATAAATTTAAAAAAAAAATACTAAGTCTAAAGATTGGAATACTTTAACGGTAATTTGGAAATAGGGGCCCCCGAAATTCAATATTAATTTCTTTGACTTTACTAAATTGTATCAACATACATAGGTGTACCTTAATGCAACTACACAGATATAGCTTTTTGCAATAATATATACGCCATGATCTATATAAATATTTCCTCCCCACAGAAGTCGTATCCAAAACCACTGGCAGGTAACTAAAGGCCCATAACATGACGACTATAATATATAATATATATATAGAATATGTTCTCCGTCTATACTGAATATTACATATTTTATCTAACATACATCTAATGTCGACCCGTACTTGGCCAGCGTGGTGGACTATGGCCTGATCCCCTTCTTATTGAAGGGAGGCCCGTGCCAAGCAGTGGGACATTAAAAAAAGGGCTGAATACATACATCTAATGATATGTAAATTTTTTTTACGCATTTTAATTTATCTAGGCAAAAGTATTTTAGATTTTCTGAATTTAGGACTACCGACTACAGCCGGTAAAAATGTATACGCAAGATTTAAAAAAGCGAATAAAATTTAATTGTTTTTTATAAAAACTTGTTGTTGAAAATTTTTACACATTCTGACACTTCCACTTTCAATCATATTAATTATAAATATATATTAAATATAAACGTGAAAGTGTGTTTGTTTGCCCGTCTTTCACGTTGAAATAGAGTGAGGAAGTGTTTTTTTGGTATTGAGTTAGTTGGAGGGCTGGAGAGTGACATAGGCTACTTTTTACCGCGGGAGATTATCTCATTCCCACGGGAAAACACGTCATAGGATAGGATAAATTAACAAATACATAGACTTTAGGCGTAACGTATTTGAATTTTACACTTGCATAGCTTTTTACACCCGAAAACACGTTGCAAAAACCAAGCATCGTAAAATATGTTTTAATTTACTCGTACAAAAGAAAGCGAGCAGTATTTACGACTTTATTTTACATAGCCTAATAAAAACGCTTAGAAATCCTTGGAAAAAGGTATTTTGCTTAAATATCGTTTGTTCTACCTAAAAAAGATTTAATTATGCGTATTGGTATACCAGTATATCATCACTATCGGTATACTTTTTATTTATTTAGTTTTTCATAACATTGTGATAATCAAATACCTTTGAAGCTATCAATTAAGAATGAGGTCGTGACTTCAATGCTTAATATATATTGACAATGTTGCATATTTTCTAGAAAAGCTTCTGAATTAAAAAATATATGCTTTGTATTTATTTTTAAGGGGATAAAGATAAAGTGAATGTATGTACTTTTAACTATAGATCCTTTTGTTCGATTTATATTCCCCGCACATTGTCAAGATTTTTTTAAACGAACTCTATTTGTGCGTGTGTGTGTGTGTGTGTGTGTGTGTGTGTGTGTGTGTGTGTGTGTGTGTGTGTGTGTGTGTGTGTGCGCGTGTGTGTGTATTTGTGTATGTACCTATAAGATTTAAATTAATTATAGAGGCGCCCGAGTGACGTGAATTCGCCAGTATAGACAATCTATAGACATTCGTAAATCTATAGATATGTCAGTGTACTCTGGCCATCGCATCCATTAGCGTTGATGCCGTTATTAATTTGTATTCAAGAACAATCGTCCGATCTTAAACAAGTAATATCGTTCGGAAATTCAGAACGCGAGTTTATACAGTGCTATAATAGTCATAAAACAAATTATTATTTAGGCATTTGAGAAATTTATATAATATATACTATTAACTTCTTAGGTTTCGAAAAAATTTTCTTTATATTTTTATATAATTTCAGGTTCTTTACAAATCTCCCTCGATTTTCAGCACCTACATTGACTGTAAATTGTGTTCTGAACTAAATGGATATAAGCTTCAACATAAATATTCATACCATACAGGATCTACGTGATCGTCGGAGGACTGGACGGTTGTAATTAGATATAGGACACAATATACGGCAAGGCAATGATACCCCAATGGTAACACACTTACTTGGGAAACCGAGTGAAGCGGGTTCAAACCCCGGGTGTTACACTTATGATATTTTCATGTGCGAATTATTTCCAACATGATTACTAGACTTGTGAAGTCCGCTAGCCTGCACTTGGCAGTGTGGTGGAATATGGCCGGAACGGAAGCCCGTGCCCACTCGTACGAGGTTAAAAAAGGCTGAATACGACTATGACGACAATCGGTAAATGAAATTTTCGTTATTAGGGTATGACAACACGTTTGGCTCAGTTTGCAGTGACCCTACTTGCTGTGCACACAATTGCACTCTTATTCTGGATATACTGTCACAGTCTAGTGAGACGACAATTCGACGCGTTTGATTGATTTGTCAAGTTGAAATTTTATACACAAGTTGGTTGTTTGTGTTGTTATATTTTCAATAACATCAAAATTACTATTAAAATTCTAACACACTTAATTTTTAAATTTTTAAAATTAATTTTTATTATCGATATATCTAATAGAAATAAATATTAAAACTAAATATTCTGACTTCGTAAAATTATTAGTTACCTATAGATATTTTCAAAATTATTTATTTTTGCCTTTGTAATATCCATCAACTACTCTAACATAAGTCCTAGATTCCAAAACTCGGACGCATGGGTTTGTTTACAATTGTGGGTTAAACCTTATCAAAGAATTGTCATAATTCATATTATATGCCAACATATAATATTTACAACTAGCAACTCACCCTCGCTTCGCTCGGGTTCGTCCCTAGGTACGTTTTAACGGTTAGTATGAAATACAAATCTTTAAATTTCTCGGCTTTTCTGTACTATAATATGCATTTATTATACATATAATCCTTCCTTTTCAATCTATTAAAAAAAACCGCATCAATATCCGTTGCGCAGTTTTAAAGATCTAAGCGTACACAAGGACAGACAGACATCGGGAAGCGGCTTTGTTTTATACTATGTAGTGATTCATTTCTACAAAGCTACCGTCAAATAATAAATATGTATTTTCCTAGTCAAGGAAGGAATTGAGGACTGCTCTCTTTAATATTAAGTTTTAAACTATGTACCTACTGTATATAATATATAATAAATTATATATATATATATATATATATATATATATATATATATATATATATATATATATATATATATATATAATAAAATTATATACATATAATAAATAAAATTAAAGTGTTCGTTTGTTTCACTGGTTGTTTGACCGCGCTAATCTCTGCAACTACTAGTCTAATTAAAAAAATCCACAGATCTCGTTTCTGTCACAAACTTCGAGTACATTGAAAGTGAATCTGCCAAATGAACTAAATTAAATTTTTCACATACACATATGGAACCCTAAAAAGAAACTACAAAAAGTTTAAGCATGCCACGCACTACAACATAAATAATCATTAGGCTACTTCACTTCCGTTCGGAAAACCTGTAGTACCACAAAAGATTAAAGTTTTCTATTTTGTTACTAGACTAGACCGTTACAAGTTTCTAACTTTGTACTAGGTATCTAGAAAAATTCGTGTAGCATTTCTTAGCGTAGCGTTAATAAGTCCACAGATATAATGCGACCAGCCATCTGCATCATCTTGTCATTTTACGAGACAAAGTTCTACGTTGAAACTCATGAGCCCGTTAAAGTTTTATGTATTTAATTAGATCGTAAAAAGTACGGAAAGACGGGGTTTTAGGATGCTTAACTCGGATATTATTTTTAGGCGGAAAATTATTTGTGGAAATTTCATTATACTAAACTTTCTTATTAAACTATTTTCCTTATTAAATTATGTTATACGGATTCATTTTATATAGTAGAGTGTGAGAGCTATAGTGGCTTCCATTCAGTCTTTCTCTTTCCGCTATTGTTGATATAATAAATATCATCAACAGTCATCAACAGTCTTTTTTTAATGTTCTACTGCTTAGCACGGGGCTCTCTTAAATAATTTATTTTATTTATTTTAGGGAAACAAACAGTATTACAGAACATACAATTAACACTAAAAAATAAAAAAAATATGAGGGGTATCAGGTCATAGTTCACGATAGCTAAGTACGGATTGGCCGATTTCATATGTCTTTTAAAAATTTGCTAGGTTCTCTCAGATATCCAGGTTTCCTAACAATGTTTCCCTTAAGCGTAAGACAAGCAGTAATCATGTAGGAATTAATCCGCACCTGAAACTATCAGAGGTGCGAGACCAGGAATTTGAACCCGCTTCACTCAGTCTCCTAAGTAAGCGCGTCACCACTGTGCTACCACTACATTGAAATTATTGGGATGCTATTCAGTAAAGAGACAAACAACGCCACCTAAAATTTGAATATTATCTACATTTATATTATACCTACATTTATATTATAGATAAGCTACTTCTGGAAATATTAATTTTATTCTTCCAATAATTGTACATTTTCTCAGAATTCTTAGACTACTTTTATTTTAAGAAAGACGAGTTTTCATTAAAAATCATGCTACTTATTAAATAAGTAAAAATATGTATGTATACCTGTACGAGCTCGAACTCTCGAGCACCCACACAGCTAACGATGCTGGTTAAATCCTGTGATGACGTACGTCATGATGATCATCCATATTGAAGTAAGATTAATTTTCAAAAATGTTGATTCATGTTAAAATATAGTAATATATTTTAAAATTTCATTCAATAAGTGCTTTTAAAGCAACCAACGATAATGAAAATACATATATGTTTCAGAATATAACGTATGTATCTATGTATGTATATATATTTGTATATTTATATCTGACGACACGTTTGGATTAGTTTGTAGTGACTACTTGCTGTGCCAGCGGTCGCGGGTTCGAGTCCCGCTGGGGGCATTAATTTGTGTGATAAGCACGAATGTTTGTACCCCAGTCATGGATATTTATATTTATAATATGTATGTATATAAAGTTTTATATATGTAATGTATCAACTATCTGGTATCTATAACACAAGCCTCGCAGCTTACAGTGGAAATAGATGGTGTTGTGTGGCAATGTCCCAACATATTTATTTATTATTTATTATATTGATGTTTGTAGTTTGTACCTACACCGCACCTGATAATTTTTTTTTCTCACTCTCCAGGGTTTCTGTTAGAGATCTCTTAAAGAGATAAGTCTTTCTTTGTACACAAGGTATCTGTTTTCATATGTATGTTTTTTTGTGGTACATAAATAAATAATAATTTTTATTATTTTATTTTATATAAGGATACAATTGCTTTATATTATAGTTCTAATTCAAATACAAAACTATCAGAAATTAATAGAGTAAAAGAACCTTCATTCATTCAAGTTAGTAATTAAGTCAATATAAATCATATTCTATCTGTATTGGTTATTGTAGTGACATGGAGCAGATTTCATAAATATTCAGTAAGCCTGAAACGACGCATGCACCATCGGGAAATCGAATTTGGAACAAACGATGCGGTATCTTAACAGCTGGGCCTTTGGCGTTTGCATAATCAACAGATTTTGTTCATAATATAAAGCTCTGTCTATACTATTAGGGACCAAAAGTATAAAGTATAAACTACTAGCGTCTCGTACCTACGCGTACCTAAGGACGTACTTACGTTATATATATACATATATTATCTCCCGCGGTAAAAAGTAGCCTATGTCACTCTCCAGCCCTCCAACTATTTCTAAACAAAAAATCACGCCAATCCGTTACTCTGTTTCGACGTGAAAGGAGGACAAACAAGCAAACACTCAGATTTTTACAAATCTATCCTAATATTGTAAATATTAGTATGGATTTGTAAAAATTAAAAATAATTATAATTCTATTATGAAAGTTAGAGATTTTATATTTTTATAATTTTTTTCATTCTATCCGCATATATAAAAAACGTAAGGTAACGAAAAGCAAGGTATATTGTATAATGCATATACAATATTAGTTGCAGTAAAAATAACTCTAGCAAGAACTATTTAAGGTAAATTTTAGACTACCAGAATGAGTCAAAGGGTCTTTTTATGTAACGTTTTGTACATTATTCCGGATCTTCAACGGCTATTCCTATTTAGATGCTTTAGAAATTGGGACCAATTTTAGGGATGTTATTGGAAGTTGATACTTAAAACTAACATCTACGTTAAACATCCACCTGTTCAGCTTATATTTCTATTTCTAAATTTTATTTTAACTGACTTATAAAACTATCTTTTCGGATTTTTGTCGCGGATTTATTTTGACGTCGGGATCCAAAAATCAAAACAAGTCCGCGAAAAAAATCCAAAAAGATAGTTTTATTTAAACGACTTATAAACTAAAATTTATAAATAAAAAACTTGACTTATGCATATATGCATATCAGGATTAAGGTCGCAGCTAACATAGGTGTATAAAGTACAATTAAAAAATTATATAATAAACACTAGTACTATAAAGGCTATAAAGGCTAAAAGGCACCGTACTGGCCAATAGCGTGGGCAAACCTCATATATCCTTCGACTTTCAGTTTGGTTTTTTTGGACATAAAAATTCCCATCGATGTTTTCTTTTACTGTAAGGCATATTGTAATAATATTAGTTAATTTGCGTAAGAAAATTTATTGAATTGGAGTGAGATCCGGCGTTTGTATTTGTATACGTGGTTATTCAGGCGAGCGCTTTGCCACTGGGCTACCACTGCTTTCTCACACCAAAAGTGAGCTCTTAAACCATTTTAAATAGCACTCTAAGTAAATACAACATCACAAAAAACGGAAGCAAAGCACAAACGATTACAATGAGAATAGCGGATTAAAAGCTACGTTTTTAAGACTGGAATCCCTGTCGCTAATTCGAAAGACTTTTTACACATAACGACCTCTTTGTAGGCGAGGACAATGATTATGAAACAAAATCCTTTCATTAAAAGTTTAGCCTCGAAGGAATTCACTTGACCGGTTAATGTACCATGACTACTTTATTGTTAGTAAGCCTGAATCTTTTTCTATATAGGTATCTTCTATTATAATATAGGACGATTTTTCCGAATTAATTTACATATATTATTTTCAGGTAACTTCATTTTATAACTTTCCCTGATAATCCCTCTTTCTATTGAAGAAAACCTAGGAAAATCTGTGCAATAGTTTTTAAGATCAGCTCGAACATGCTCAGCACGTCAGGGTTCATTCAGTCGCGAGACTGCAAATATTTTCCGCGAGTGAAAATCAAACCCAAGAAATAAAAGCTAGAGCTAGACATAACCTTCTGTGCCTTGATCGTTACCAAAAAGCCAACATTTTCTGAGTGATTATGTGAACAACAAATGGTTATTAAATCTAGTGACCAACCGAGCTTTCGGTTTCTACAAGTTTTGGCGCTAAATTGGAGTTTAGCTTTAGTTTCGGACCGAAATGGAAACTATGTTCGAGTTTGTCTGTGGCCTTTAAGAACAATCGATTTAGTAGAAAGCTTATTCTTCTAACTCTAGCGTACCAACCTAACTAGTGTGAATAAAAATAAATATTTTGTAGAGTAACTAAATAATTATTTTGTCTAATAACTGCTTTTATGAACCCCACGTTATTTCTCAATTTCATAGGTTGATTTCAAGAGATCCCTGTTAGAGGTACCTTTGCTAACATGATTCTAAAAATATAATAAAGCTTCCAAAATACTTTAATTGAAAATCATTTTGAAAAAGATATGTTGAATAGTTTTTGATGTTTGGTATATTTTCCGTTTGACACGTTCGGACCCAAAGTAAACTTTATTTCTCGTAGTAACATTATGAAGTATAAACTTATGCTACGGAACCCTCGATGTGCGAGTCAGGCTCGTCCAAATTTTATTTACAAATAGACTTATTTTAATGTAGTTAGAGTTACTAAAGGTAAAATCTGTGGGCTAACTTACTATTAGCTTTGCACATTATCTGAAACTAAAATTTCAAAAAAATACTTTCTTCTCATTTTCTTTTCTTTGTAATGTCGCGTCCTTCTTTCTATAATCATTGAAACAACCAATGCTTTTTCAATAATAAGTTATGTACCTACATAGAAAATATTTAGCGCTAAAAGTAATTTTCGAAGTATTATTATAAATAAACATAGTATATAAAATAATACAAAACTGTTTTTAAAGTATTAAAAAAAGTTGAGGGAAATCGGAGTGATGGTTATTAAGTAGTCAAGTTATAATATACAAATGACTCGTCAAACTTCAAATGTTCATTTTAATAGTATTCGCTGAAAACGTCCCATCGAACTCCGCTTTTATGATTATGTAAATGTTTTATTATAAGGATTATTATTATGTAAATTTCTATCGCATCTCACGTTAATTATATATCACAAATGTTCTTTTAAATGAACAGAAACAGGAGATAGATTGCTCAATCCTTATATTTCTTAATATTTATACGCAGAAAATGTAGAAAGATTGAGTATATATATTATGTATAGTTAGTGTTCGCCTAGTAGTTGAAATTATATATATAATAGGTAATATATATGCCATTCCCATAATTAAGATGAATAATGGCTCTTGAAACGTGTAAAGAATTATATAAGTATCTATTCAGACTATGTACGTAATGTGTACATGTAGATCTCAAACTAAAGAAATAAATAGACGGTTTTTTTCCGTGATTTTTTTGATGTTTTTATAGTTATTCTATTTTAGATGGAGACAAATCTAACAAATCAAAAATCAAAAAAATTGGTCCAGCCGTTCTTGAGTTTGTTTTCATATACATACATATATAAATTAGTCTTCATAGTGTGATAAGTAATAAAAATAACACTATATTCTTTTGTATTTTTAAGCATTAGTTCTCTTCCCCTTGGAAGACTTTATTAGTTATCATATTTACTTATCACCGTAATAAATTTTCTATTAATTCATATTTTCTTATATGAAACCGTCTTTATTATTCCTTCTGGGATGTAGACATACTCGTACATACCTACATTTTTATAAACTGCCCCGCATATGTCCATTGGGTAAAAAAGTCTTTACATTTATTACATTGCATTTTACTCTTGTTTTAACTTTAACATGTAAACATTGTAGTTGGGTTTGTTTGAACACCACAATTCAATTAAATCAAAAGTATTAATCGTATTACGACGAGCCCATATTTGTGTAACTAACGAGTTTACTAACGCCTCCACTAAATTGTTTTATGAGTTTTAAAAACAGGTACTTTCAATGGCTAGCAAATTTGTATTGCGCTATTGGCTTTTTTACCATCCAATCCTACTGTAATAATTCGATTATATATTACTTTTCATAGCTGTGATAGCTCAGTGGTGACGCGCTCGCTTGGGAAACCGAGTGAAGCAAGTTCCTCGAATTGAAGGGAGACCCGTGCCCAGCAGTGGGAAGTTAAAAAATGGCTGAATAACATATATTAATTATTATATACATACTAGTGGTAGCGTGCTAGGTACCAACATTTCGTATAAGCACATGCATAATATAATTTAATATGTTTTGGGCCTTACAATTGCTTAATCTGTCAACGACCGCCGAGCCACCGGTGGTCTAGTTGACAATTAACCAGGAGGTGTTAATATTTTCGTATGATATTTTCGTGGGATGGGTAAAAAGAGACTTATGCTTCTCACTAGCCATATAACTATTTGCATGCAAAAAATCACGTGAATTCGTCCAGTTCCAGTTCAAGGACAGACAGAAAGGTACTTTTTCATTTAGAATATTAAATATCAATTTATGGATTATATACCTACATTATAATATTTACATTATATATTTTGCTAGATTTGTGAGTGCCTCCAAGCTCTATAATTTTGGATATTAAAATTTGTTTTTTTTTTTTTTGTATACTTTAAATATTCAAAATAAGCTACAGTCCCGCTGAGTTTTTTTCAGCAGTTCTTTTCAGGACTGAGGCAATTTAACCGAATTGCTGGTACATTTCGGTACATAAAATAAGTGTATGTTTGAACAAAAAACAATACTAAATAAAGAATATTAATTAATACTTGGTTTTATTTTGTATAAATATTATATATGTATGTATAGTAGTAGTAGACGAATGCTTAGTTTCTCATTATTTCCCTTGTGAGGACTATTGTCCTGACAGCCCCTTACAGCTCACTCTGTTATTCTCTTGGCGAGATTAAAATAATCTTCGTTAGGTGACGGTGTCCGACGTCGCGCTTTGTTTTTATTTCATTATGTTTATATATTACTAGCGACTCACCCTCGCTTCGCTCGGGTTCGTCCCTAGCTTGCATTAAATCACGATTGATCAGTTTTCGACCGGAGAGGAAAAATGATTAAATTACTAAAATGGCTATTAAAAAATAAGGGTTGATCGTAGAAGGGTGAAAATTGAGGATTGTATGTATTTTTGTATGTTGTATCATAAAAAAATAGAAATTAAAAATTTTGTCTAAAAAATAAAAAAAAAATTTAGGGGTGGACTACCCCTAACATTTAGGGGGATGAAAAATAGATGTTGGCCGATTCTCATAGATACCGGATAAGCACAAAAAATTTCATCAAAATCGGTCAAGCCGTTTCGGAGGAGTATGGCAACGAAAACTGTGACACGAGAATTTTATATATTAGATTATGCTTAATACATACACTCTTATATTTGAAGAACCTATTTATTATTTATTTTATTATGACCTTTGACGACACGCTTGGCTCAGATTGTAGTGATCCTACTTACTGTGCCAACCAACGGTCGCGGGTTCTAATCCCGCTATGGGTCGTTTGTGTGATGAGCACGAATACTTGTACTCCAGTCATGGATGTTTGTATTTATAATATGTATGTATTTAAAGTTATATATGTGTAGTGTATCAACTATCTGGTATCCATAACACAAACCTCTTGCAATTAGATAATGCTGTGTGTTAATATCCAAATATTATTATTATATTAAAAATTCAAAGTTTGTTCGATATCGATATCTATATCGTATAACAATATCTGATGGTTTAAATAAATCACTAAACTATAGATAATACCTCAATTTTAATAAAACTTTAGTCCAAAAATCATCAATAGATGGCGCTATCTAAAACACAACAGTTTACGCGCTATGGGCAGAAGTTTTATTAAAATATTTATAAATCTCGGTTATTTTTTCTTTAAGGTGTACTTTACAGAGAACATCCGAGTTATTTTTACTTAGTTACCCCTAAACTTGACTCGGTTACGTTTAAATTAGTTACGAATTGCAGCATTGCCTGCATGTGCATTTGTATATATAATGTATAACATGTCCGTATTAGGCTAATCGGTGTAGAACACTGCTAAAGATCCTCGTGTTGTCAAGACAATCAATGGATTTACTCAATCAAAAAAAAGTCAAAAAGTTTGTGAGTATATATGAATGGATGTTTGTTACTCTTTCACGCCAGAACGGCTGAACAGATCTGGATGAAATTTGGCACAGAGATAAACTATATTCTGGAATAACACATAGGCAATTTTTTATTCCGGAAAAATGTACGGTTCCCGTGGGATAGGTTTGTTTTTGTTTTCCTAGAGGCAAACCAAGCAAAGTGAGCCGCTAGTAATGAAATATAACCATGTTTTTAATTAAACTTGATTTACCTGTACAACTTGTACCTGTGAACTTAAATTTCCTGTACAGTAAAAGTTCATGTAAATCTAGATAACCGTTCACGAGTAAAATAGAACTAAATATAGCGTACGATTTGAAAAGTTATGGAGAGAAGTATTTATTTTATTTATTTATTTAAAAAAGTACACTAACAACACACATATTGAAACACTCGTATACATTTAGAAAACATTATTCATCAATCAGATATGTATGTCTTTACAAGTGTACCTAACATTCGCTATAATAACATAATCAAAAGTATACATAATCATAATAAATCCATAATATATAATTAACAAATACATTCAAACACAATAACAAAGATTCATAAAAGTCTACATCTGTCAGCTAAAATAATTAATTTAAATAATGTAAAAAAAAAGAAAAGTCAAATAATATACCTAAGTCAAATAAAAAATCGATCAAATAATAACTACATGTCCAATTAATCAGGTGAGTCAATGGAGTCAAAATAATTCAAATTAATTAATACAAATTCAAGTTAAAGGTTAATCAAACAATAACAAAGTCAAAATGAGGTAATTTAGAATTTACAAATTGGTAGTGCATGTCACATTAATTAAGATCAAAATAATTAAATAAAAAAGAAAAATATCAAAAACAAAAACAAAAATCACAGAATTGAGGGAAAAATATTTATATGATGACACTAATCATGGATTTTATAATAGTTAAAAAGCTTTTTTCTAAAAATTGGAAAGGAATCGTAAAAGATGTCAATATCAGGAATTGGTTTACGAATATTATTGTATCCATTACACATACGTAGTAAAGGGGCTTGATTGCCAACGTGAGATCTTACACGAGGAGTTTCAAATATTTTGCGAGTGCGAGATTGTCGAGGTTTTCTACTCGGTACCGATAATAATATTTTTTCTAGCAGCTCTGGATGTTTTATCCTATTGTTGAGAATGTTGAAAAGAAAGCTTAGGTCAAGAATTTCGCGCCTGTTTCGAAGAGAGACCATTTCGTATTTTATCAGTCGTTCGTTGTATAAGCGTCTGTGTGAAAAATCTGTCTCATGAAAAGAAAGGTATTTGGTGAAAGCACGCTGAATACCTTCAATTCGTTGAGAATGTACATTATACAGGGGATTCCAAATGACACTAGCGTACTCAAGACAGCTGCGAACCAAAGCATTGTATAGGACTATTTTGGATTGCCTGGAAAATCCTTGTGCATTCCGTCTAATAAAACCCAAGTTTTGTGAGGCCTTAACAACAATTTTATCAATGTGCGTTACAAAAGTTAACCGTTTGTCCATAGTGACTCCTAAATCTCTGATTTCGGATACTTCGCGTATTGGTGAGTTTCCTATTACGTAACTAGAGACAAGTGGTTTTTTTTTCCGGGTGAATTTTATATGAAAACATTTATTTACATTAAGAGTCATGTGATTGAGATGACACCATTCATTGATATTATTAAGATCGTGTTGAATCGAATCTACGTCCCTATTAGTTTTAACTATTTTGTATATTTTAAGGTCATCGGCAAAGAGTGAACTTTTACAATGTTTAATAGTCTTAGTTATGTCGTTAATAAAAATCAGAAATAAGATAGGTCCAAGGTGTGAGCCTTGAGGCACCCCACTTTTGGCAAAATATACCTCAGATTCGTAACCAGCTGCGGTAACTGTTAGTGGTCTATTGGTAAGATAGGATTTAAACCAGTTAATCAAAGAGCTATTAAGGCCATACTGACTTAGTTTGCTCAAAAGTATAGGATGACTTACTTTATCAAATGCGCTGCTAAAATCTGTATATATGGCATCGACTTCATCCCCCTTATCTATCGCTAGTGCTAAATCCGAAGTAAAAATAGTTAAATTAGTCTGCACTGATAATCCATTTCTAAAGCCATGTTGCGAATTGTTAAATAAGCTTTCAAAATGATTACTTAGTGTGGGATAAACAAGGCTCTCAAAAAGCTTCGAGAAACACGATAAAATAGATATTGGTCGATAGTTTTTAATATCCGCACGATCGCCCTTCTTGAAAATTGGTACTATTCGAGCTCTTTTCCATTTCTCTGGAAAAATACCATTTTTTATAGAATAATTAAATATTAATGTCAATGGAAAAGCTAAAGCAGAGCCGCATCTTTTAATGAACAGAGGAGGAAGACCGTCAGGACCTGCCCCTTTTTGTATATTCAACGATTTAATTTTTCTCAGAACATCTGTTTCCCGAAATTCTATTTTTGAGATCGATATGAGATTTGCATCAATATTTGGAGCATCCTGGATGCTGTTCATCTGGTCTGAATAAACCGAGGAAAAATGATGAGCAAAAAGGTTCGCAATTTCTTTTCCCGAATTGGTGCTAATGTTATTCAATGACATTGACGTAGGTAACGATGACTTTGTATTTCGTTTGTTTCTTTGATAGTTCCAAAACGAGGTCGGGTTTCTAGCAAGATTACCTTCAAGATTCATTTTATGTTTACTGTAAGAGATATCAAATAATTTGTGGCATCGGCTACGCAATATTTGAAATTCAAGCTTATCTCTAGGATTACCGTATTTGCGATATTTAATGTGCAGTTTCTCTTTGTCCTTAAGTAAATTAATCAGATTTTTATTGAACCAGGTAGGGTACTTAGGGTTATTTAGTTTTCGCTTAGGTACTAATCGTTCTATTATTTTATACAGATTACTATATAACAACTCAACCATAACGTTGACATCCTTACTATCAGAAAATTCTCGATACCAGTTGATATTGTTCAGTTCATTAACAATATCAGCATAATTAGCTTTAGTAAAATTGTAGGTTATGCAAGCTTTTGGTCTCAAATATGATAAATAAGGGTACGAAATACTTATCAACAAATTAGGATGATATGAATCTTGTTTACTTATTAAGTCGAGAGGCTCAGATACTGTTACATTAGCTATATTACTTACTACTAAATCTAACAGTTTGTTATTACAATTCCTAATACCATTATACTGATGCATGTTGTTAATAGACATAAAATCAATTAATGTAAAACCAAGCGTATTATTATAATTTGATGGACACATGAAAGAGCAGTTTTTATCTGAATTCCATTCAATGAAGCCCATATTAAAATCTCCAATCACTATTACATCCTCAATTTGATTTGTAACAATATCTACACTATCTAAAAACTTAGTCGCATTTTCTACTCTTACTGGTGGTGGAAGATAAACAATACAAAGGCCAATTTTTTTGACGGATTCATTGATAGTGAGATCTAAAACAATCCACATATTTTCATCCTCTGTTTCCCAATTATTAACACGGTATGAAGAAATCTCACGTGATACAGCAACTAATACACCTCCTCCATCTTTCTTAGAGTTTTCAGAACAAAAACGATCCTTCCTGTATACAACATAGCGAGAATCGAACAACTCATTGCTTGAAATTGTAGCGTTCAACCAAGTTTCTGTGAAAGCTATAATTTTAAAATCCGAGCTTAAAACGTTTTTCAGGACATTGTTCGTTTTTGTTCTTAATCCTCTTACATTTTGATAATATATATCTAACATTATATTAACTTGAATACCGTAACATTGGCATAGTGGTCATTTTAATTAATAAGTTTAAGACTATCTTCGTTTCTAATTAACTTGGCCTGGGTAAATTCATCCTTTCGTACGAATATTTTTCCGTTTCTTATCCAAACAAAACGATAGTTCTTTTCTTTGGCTTTTAACCGTGTGGCAGCATGAAGTGACTTGTTAGCAGGTGTTAAGTGTTCCGAGACGTAGATGGGCTTACTTGTTCCTCCAATCCCAAGGTGATGAGAGTTAAGTTTTTCTTTTGGATTTTTTTTATTAAACTGTACAACAGCTGCAAGAATGGCATCACGATGCCTTGCACTTTGCAATTTAACGACTACTGCACGTGGTTTCTCATTATTTTTATTGAATTGTGCCACTCTCGTAGCGTGATGAATATCTTCTGCTGTCAAAGGATGATTAACAGTACGTCCTAACTGGACAACTAAGTTTGCCAGATTTTCTGCTCTGTTTTCAGGGATGCCATTTATTTCAATATTATTCTCTCTCATGTGCACTTCGACAATGTTTAACCTGGACGAAAGGTCTTTGACAGTAGATTTGAGATGTTCGTTTTCACTTTTCAATTGGTCTACTAAGTTTGACTTTTCTTCTAGTTTAACCTTCATCTCTTCATATTGAGCATTTATAAAATTTATCGAATCGCAAAAACCAGTAATTTGATCGGTAATAGTTTTGAGTTGTGCTGAAACTAGATTTTGTATCGTTAAAGCTAACTCTTGTTGGATAATATCGCGAAGCTTGCGTTCTGTCAGGTCTACATTTTCTACCGTGTATTGAGATGTGGAACATTGAGGTGACTTGCAAGGTTTTTTACGTTTTGAGACATAAGATGCACTCGGAGTGTCAACAACAGACATATCGCAATCTTCTAAAGTTGTAGCAGATCTAATGGGTGTGTGTATGTTGCCTGTTTTCGGCTGCTTATTCAAACATTCGGGGCACATCCAGTTGCTCTTTTTAAGTGAATCCATTAATTGAAACTGCTTTTGAGATATGTTGCTACATTCAATATCGTATTTTGATTTACATTTTGTACAAGTAAGAAATTCTTTCTTTGGTAATATATTTTTGCATCCTGCACACAGAATATTCGTAGTAGTCGACATTTTTATGAATGGACAATGGTTTAACAAAATTCAAAATCTTCCAAATATTCAACACAACATGGGTTTGAACTCAGGCCTAAACGATTGCAATTCCTTCGAACCACTCTCTCGACGATCAGGCCAAGATTTGAGTTAACTCGTAGAGTAAATTTTGTGTTCCATATGTACTTGATATTTTTATATTTTATTAATGATAGGTAGATGGATAATATACTTCAATAGATCACCCACTAAATACACTTTGTCTTTTTTTTTCGATAATAAATTTCTACTATGATTTTGTCAACAAAGGTACGATTGTTTACACTGTTAGCACTATTTTCGTGCACATAATACAATATACACTATTCACAGTTTTGAGTAAGAATTCTTGTAACATTTTAATATTGTCACTATAACGTTATAAAATATCGTCTTTTGAGCCTAATAACTGTTGTTTTTCACAATTAGTAACAGTAAACAGTCAGTAGATCAGTCGAAGTCGATAAAAACCTTTTAGCACTAAATCCAACACTTTTATATACTTTTAATTATGAAAATAAATATAAATTTACGGAGCTGCTCTTAAACTTGTTAGCTTGGCAGACGTCAACAAATTAAGAGTATAAATACTAAATAGATATCTTTTCATTAGATCAATTTCACCGAGAATAGTAAAGTACCCAGAAGATATTATTAAAAGCCGGGGTTCTGAAATCGGAAATTAAAGGTCACATGTATAATATCGATCTTTTACAGCTTCTACGTACGCGAAAATCACTTATAGCGTTAATATACTTGCAGTACAGTATGGACCATTTTGAAGCACTTTTTTACACTCGTTACTTTGCTTATATATGTACATTTAACTATTTTATAATGTTTAAGTCAAATCAAATCAAACTATCTTTTCGGATTTTTTTTGTGGATTTATTTTGATTTTTGGTTCCCGAAGTTTCGAAAATTTACAACAATCATGGTCATGGGAGAGACTTGGGTTTTAGACGTCTCAAAGGCATTATATAGTTGTTACAGGCAGCCTACCCGTAAAATAATAAAATAAATAAATAAATAATTTTATTGTTGGGACATTAACACACATCACTATCTAGTTCCATGGCAAGCTACGAGGTTTGTGTTATGGACACCAGATAGTTGATAAACTACACATGACTGAAGTACAAACATTCGTGGTCATCACAAAAATGAATCCCCCAGCGAGACTCGAACCCGAAACCGCAGGCACAGAAAGTAGGGTAGGGTCACAAGCTGAGCCAAATGTGTTCTCAAAATGAATCCAAAAAAATTACAAAAATAGCACCACTGTACCTTACGTATTTTGTTAATTTTAATTTCAAAACATTTTTTTAATTTTAATAAGTTTTATAAGTGAATATGGAATATTATTTATTGATTAATTGATATAATATTCCTCCCTTCCTCACGAGAGCCCTCACAAGAGAAAAATCTAAATAATCTAAATAGATAATCTAAATTATATTGCTAAATTAATTTTATACGTGAAATCAATAAAACTGTTATAAACCTTAACTGTTGCAAAACAAAAGAAAAAAAGGAAAACGGTTATTGCCATTATCCCATAATTGCTCCAAGGCCCCCACGCTTCCTAATCCTGCCGTGTAACCAGTGCCGGATTCAACCTTAACACCGCCCCTGGACACTGTAAAAAATGCCGCCTAATTAACGAAATTTTGCATAAAGCAGATATAGTTTGATTTCTTTTAATTATTAATTTTTCGAAAAATACAAAAAATTGATTTATGTTTTCAATTTTTCGAAAAATGTACTAGTAGGTATTTTTTTTTTAATTAGTATTTTTTTTTTTGGAAATACAAAAAGAATTTTCGATAACACGAAGATAATTTTTTTTTCACCCTCTTCATTTTGCCGCCCCTGAAAATTTGCCGCCCTGGGCACTAGCCTCAAATGCCCCTAGTGTAAATCCAGCACTGCGTATAACCAATCAGCGACTGAATAAGCTAACAATTAAAACAAAGAGAATATTATAAACAAGAATCATATCTACGATATCTAACCTAGTAAATAAAACCTCGTACACTATATTATATATTTTTATACTTTATACTATTTTACAAAAAGTATACAACCATCATAATCACCTAAAAGTAATTATTCTTAATAAGACCTTTTTTAAGATATAACCTATGCAATAATCGAGTACGTCCACATTTTTGAAATCGGTCGAAACTATAAACCTGAAGGGTAACCCCTTACCATACACATCGAACAGATATTTGAAATCTCATCTCATATATTATTATAATAAATCCTTTGTCAGTAGAAAAATTTCTAATAGCCCTTGTATGATCAAACAGTAGAAGAATGACAAATCCAACTGGAGTTGTCAAACAGAACCTGTTCATATCCGCGGGAGCGTACACGCAAATTGTTAATCCAGCTATCGACGATTGTAGTATCGCTCGTTAAAATGTTCTGCTCGACCTAACTGTGACTTGAACTACAGTATTTGAGTGCTTTGCAAAAGGTGGATTCATAGCGAATTTTTTATATAATTTTGCTATTTTGCTTTATAAATGTATCTTTAACTCGGAGGGCTCAAGGGATAAGTTTAAATGATCGTGATTATAATAGAAAAGGTTTTTTTTAAATTGAGGTTTTATTTTATAAATAAAATGAAACTGTAGGACCGAGTGCTGTTTAGATGTTAATGATGGGAGCGTTTGGTGGTGGGTATACAATCTTTCGATAATACGCAAGAGATCGCGGCTTCGATTCTGTAAAGGACGTTTTTCTATTATGTATTTTATGTTGTGTTTGTTTTATGTAGTCGGTCTAGTTAATGTATTGGATACTGGATTATGGCAGAAAAATTAAGTAACAAATAATTATCATATAATATCATTCTGCCTACTCTGTAAGGGATGGAAGCGTTGTGACGACAAAAAAATATACTTTATATAATGCATTTTTATATACTATATTCTAAGAATGGAATAGAATAACTATAGAATATAATAATATTTAATAACCATTGACTTAAGTGATCTGAAATATGCATTGAAATATGATACATGTACAGACATGCAATGTATATGTACATACATATACTAGGAAACTAGATTTTAGATTACCTAAATTTATATCATTGAGCCTCTTTTTGAATTCAGATTTTAGAATAATCTATATATACATAAAATGCTTTGTCCTGACTGACTGATCGATCAACGCACAGCCTAAACCGCTGGTCGTAAAAACGTGAAATTTGGAGGACCTATTCTTTATACAATGTAGGCATCCGCTAAGAAAGGATTTTTCGAAATTCATCCCCTAAGGGGGTAAAATAGGGGATAAAATATTGTATAAAACTCTGTCATTCTTAACGCGAAATGCATGGAAAGTAATATTTAGCTTTAAGACAAAAAATAAGAAATATATGTATAAGATTGTTTTCGAAATTCAACCCTTAAAAGGGTAAAAGGGGGTGATAAAGTTTATATGGGCAAACAATTATTTATGATCAGAATTACTTGAAAATTGGTATTAATGCTCTTCAATACAATTAAATAAATACGTATTTTAATATTTTTTTAAATTCATTCCATAAGACTGTCAAATACGGGATGAAAGTTTGTATGAAACTCTGTAATTGATGCACGTAAAATAGTATTTACATTATTGTTATTAATACAAATATCATTATTTTTTTTTCGAAATACACCCCTTAAAAGGGTAAAAGGGGGTTATGCTGTTTATATGAGGAAAAAATTGTTTATAATCAGAATTACCTGAAACTTAGTATTAATGCTTTTTAGTACAATTAAACAAACATGTATTGTAGTTTTTTTTTCAAATTCAGTGGGTAAAACTGGGCGTTGAACTTTAAGTTGTTCAATATATTTAAATAGAGTAACATGGCTCAAGTTCTCCGTAAGTGCACACTTATTATGTAGGACATAAAGTAGATAACGGAAATTATTCTGAATCTAAAGGAAAATTATGTATTACTTTTCGGCTGGCCACAGCAGCGACAACTATAACAGACTTAGAGCGCGAGAGAGAACCTAGCTAGAGAATATCCTGCTATCTATATAGTCCTTCTGAAGGATGGCACATCTGCAATAAAAAAAGTCGCCTAAGCTATGTAACAGGATTAGACTATGAGTAATTCATTAAACATTATAGTGGTCACTGTGTTTGCTGGATGTGCTCGGGGGGAATCAGAATTCTTACCTCGAGTACCATTGATAACTTCTGACTACGCTTTTGAATTTAATCTATTGTAATTCCTTCTTAAAGTTTGCATTGAAATGACCAATAATATACGTATCTCAGAGCCAGTCGTTAAAAATAACAGGCGTAGACTTAAGAGATGATAGCTTCTCACAGAAACATTTTAGCAAAACCCAGAACTAGACAAAACATTCATCAGTGTGGTATATTTGTGGTTAGTTTTTTAGCGTATACTAAGTTAAGTGAATCTAGATATAATATTAAAAATTCGATATGACAACATATAAACTGAAGGGAAATTAAAACTGAGCAAATTTTTCAGTCCACGCAAGCGTAGCCGCGGGAAAAAAGCTACATTAAAATAAGAATGATAATTTATATGGGTAACTTATAAAAGAAGGAGAAGGAGGGAGACTATAAGCTTCAGGTGTACATAGCACTGGGTCTTTAAAAATAACGTAGATGTTAACCTGTTAGTATGTTAGTTAAAAACCCCATATTAACCGAGTTACATGATTCTAAAGTCGTGAAAATTGTATGCGATTGTATCATTGTACTCTCTCCCTCTAACTTTAGAAAGATGGAGTAGAAAAATGTGCAAAAAACACAGGTAGTGGAGCTTGCTAAATACCTAAAGTGTATATTTATTTTATTTACTGAATTTACGCTTAACATCTTTAAGATACTGGATATTTTGAGTTACGATCGCTAAAATTTAATTCGTTTTCCATATATCTTCAAGAAACAATAAAACTTACACGAACTTAATTTTGCAAGAAATATAGTATGCGGAAAAGTCTATTTTTTTCGTAGTTTGATCGCGGGCGAAGCCGCGGGTTCCGCTAGTAAATAATAATATCATTAATTTCTATATAAGTAACCTATATTATACAAATTTATTTACATCTGTGAATTGTCGGTATAAAAAATGAATTAAAAAAAATAACCTTTATCTAAAGACAGCTAAAGGATATTATTGAAAAGAACCTACTTTTCGACATGTTTCGCATCGGGGGTGTAACTCAGTGGTAGAGTGTCTGCTTCGCATGCTGAAAGTCCTGGGTTCAAATCCCAGCACCTCCAAGTAATATTTTTATTTTTTTACAAAATTCATTACTTGCTTTATTTATAGCTTTTTATTTATATTTTTTTAATTAATTATATTGTAAAAAAATGTTTGTTGGAACAATCTTTTTGCATTTTATAGCCTACTAGCGACTCACTCTCGATTCGCTCACGTTCGTCCCTAGGTACATCTTCACAGTTAGCTATGTTTTTACAATTATTTATTTAAATAGTGGCTTGCTACTCCTAAGATATTCAGTTAAATTATATACCCTCGCTTTGCTCGGGTGCGTACGCCGTACGCGGATTTTGTTCACAATTTCATGGGTTTAATTTTTTTCGCGGAACCCTGATTCTTTTTCTAAAATAAAAGTAGCCTAAGTTACTCCTTATAATATCAGCTATCTGCCAGTGAAAGTCCCGTCAAAATCGGTCCAGCCGTTTCGGAGATTAGCCGGAACAAACAGACAGACAGACAGACAGACAAAAATTGTAAAAAATGTTGTTTTGGTATATGTACCGTGTACATGTATACATTCATATGCATTTAATAAAAAGCGGTTATTTTAATATTACAAACAGACACTCCAATTTTATTTATCTGTATAGATTTATTAGTAAGGACTAATCAGTGAAGTGATAACGTAACCTATGCAGGTGCAGTTGAGAGCAAAAGCTAGTCCTACAATAAAAATATTATGTTCAATTTATTGAATAGCATTTTAACTTTTAAATGATCCCCATCTAACTGGCATTATTGCCTAAAGCAACGTTAGTAAACACGTTTAATTCCTAAGAAATTCCTTTATCTACCTCCCGATTTCATCAGAATAGCTCGATAATACCTAATTACTGTACTGTAAACAAAATAAAATACACTTACAAAATTTTAAAATAATAATAAATTTTAATATACTAATATTATAAAGAGGCAGAGTTTGTTTGTTTGTTTGAACACGCTAGTCCCAGGAACTACTAATGCGATTTAAAAAAATATTTTTGTATTAGATAGCCTGTTTATTGAGGAAGGCTATATAGGCTTTTGTCATCTATACATATAATAAAATTGTAAATAAGCCGAATCTGTACATTAAATATTTTTTGGAAAATCTTATTGAAATAGACATTATTATCGATACAGAGGACGATTCTATAGTTTTTAGAATTTTTGTCTGCCTGTCTGTCTATCTGTCTGTTACAGGGTTACATTAAAATCCACTGGAAGGATTTTGATGAAATTTGATATGATGATAGCTAGTTACCCGGGTCATCATATAGGATACTTTTTACTGTGGGAGAATATCTCATCTCTGAGAAATGTATACTAAACGCTAAAATTTAAGTAAAGACTTCGAGCGAAGCGAGGATGAGTGGTTAGTATATGTATATAAATAGGCAACAAATAGTTCAGTACCCTATTCTCCTCTGTACGTCAACTAAGAGTCTTTTTATTTTGTTTAGTAGCCACTGTGGAGTTGTAATGTTATCAATAAACATTTTTTAGAAACAGTTAGTTTCTTTTGTATATAGACCGGCAAATGTAAAACTATTTTTTTTTCTTCTCTGTTTTCTAACCGATTTTCTTTTAACGGCACCCTATTACTATGCCTTCGCTGTCCGTCCGTCCATCTGTCCGCCTGTCAGAGGAATGTATCTCATGAACCGTAATAGGTAGAGAGTTGAAATTTTCACAAAGTATGTATTCCTATTACCGCTTTAACAACAAATAATAAAAATAAACTAAAATAAAAACATAAGAAACATTTTTTTAACGTAATTAATCGATCATACTTTAGTGTTTAATGTCAATAAAAAATTTCGACTACTGGGCGAACACTTGTTAATAAAAGTATATTGCCCTTACGCAAATATGTACTTAACATTCAACTTAGTCCCTCAATTCATTCTTTTAAAAAAAAATTAAAACAGCACCTTCTCACTCAACTCAATCAAAAATTATCTTAATTACTATTTTTATGTATTGTGATATATAGATATGTATTTATCTAAGTAATAATATGTATGTACATATATACCTAATTATATATGATATAGTATGTAGTATATATTGTATGGTATTACATGTAATATTTAATTGGCTATTTATTTTTAAGTATCCATATATTATTTATATGACTACAACTGCACGATTTTAGCCTGCTTTATAACACTACTTCTCCCTACCATGGGTTGGCTGGAAGAGATCTCTTCTAGAGATAAGTCCACCTTTGCAAACAAAAATTGTATTTTAATCACTGTATTTAATTTTAAGTGCAATAAAGAATAGTATAATACTTAACTTGTCTACAGCCGACAATGAGCTAGAAAAAAGACGATAGTGAAAACATAAACTGTAGATATTTATAACTTTTTATTACTATTAATTATAAAATGATAGCAAGTAAATGATAAAACCAGACAGTAATTAAATTTACAGAACAGCTTCAAGCTAAAATAAATGTGCTATTTTCGTTCATCAAAGTAAAGCTTAATTCTATTTTTCCTACACTTCTAAAGAGAAAAGATTTGTATTTTTGTATGTTTGTACTGAATAAACTCAAAAAATAAAATTGGGTAAGAAGATAGTTTGAGACCCTGGGAGGACATAAGATATTTTTTATTTCGGAAATCATCCCTTAAGGGGGTAAAAATGGGGATGAAAGTTTGTATGGAGAATCAACCTAGGGACGAATCCGAGCCAAGCGAGGATGAATCGCTAGTATTTTATAAAAAAAGCTTTATTTATAATTATCTGCTTTAATTTAAATCTATATTGACCTCTAAGAGTATAAACCATCTCAGACGTCTTACATGGGACAACTGTTATTACTACCGACTAGCGATTCACCCTCGCTTCGCTTCGAATTCGTAAAAACATTCATTATCAACATTCTATAAGCTAAAACAAATTTATGTATAAGTAGCCCAGGGCCGGATTTAGGGGAGGGCAAGCGGGGCTGCAGCCCCGGGGCCTCCACAAGAGAGGGGCCCCCACAAAAGAGATTTGAAAAAAAAACCTAAATTCTGACTGGTCGCAAACTTTTTCGTTTTTATTTGTTGTTCTTAAATATTAAAAACAATTTATCTATATTCGTCCACCGCAGTTATTTATTTTATAATTTTTAGGTCTGCAATATTATCATCAAATACCAATGTTTTATAGGTAAATTCAAGTTTGTTAATTCAAATTTGAAAGAAATTTTCTTCGATTTTTCTATTTTTGTGTTTCGTATTTTTGAGTGCATGCACATAACTATATCTACTCCATAGGTTTAGGTAGTTAACTAAAGGTAAACAAAGAGCTCATGGGGATTTTAACTTTTATTATAAAAAATTTAACACATATTGTCAACTAGCGACTTACCCTCGCTTCACTCGGGTGCGTCCCTAGGTACGCGGATTTTATTCACAATTTCATGGGTTTTAATTTTTTGCGCGGAACCCTGATTTTTTTCTAAAATAAATGTAGCCTTAGCTACTCCTTATGACATCATCTATCTTCTAGTGAAAGTTTCGTCAAAATCAGTCCAGCCGTTTCGGAGATTAGCCGAACAAACAGACAAAAAATTTAAAAATTTAAACCGTATATGCATTTCATATGCATTTAGTAAAACTGTTATTACAAACAGACATGTTGTTGACATTACAAACAGAATAAAAAATTTATTTATCTGTAGATATAGATAAAATAACTGCATTTTTTATTGATACTTTCTTAGATTTACGCGAATGTTTGACATTTAAATAAAACTATCTTTTCGGATTTTTTCGCGGATTTATTTTGATTTTTGGTTCCCGACGTTTCGATTGCTTTACAGCAATCATGGTCACGGGAGAGACTAAGGTGTTAGATGTCTCAAAGGTATTATTAATATATATAAAGGTATTATTAAGGTAATTAGGTAGGTAAAAAGGTAGGCTGTCTGTAACAACTATATAATACCTTTGAGACATCTAACACCTTAGTCTCTCCCGTGACCATGATTGCTGTAAAGCAATCGAAACGTCGGGAACCAAAAATCAAAATAAATCCGCGAAAAAATCCGAAAAGATAGTTTTATTTAAATGCATTTTTTATTGAATTCACCCACAATCAACCACAATCAAAATATAACTAAAATTGATTTAGACTTAATTTAGACTTATACAAATTCATATACAATATAATATTTAAATTGATGATGTATGTTATGGAAGACGAGTCTATGCGACGGCAGAATTTAGCTTAAGTGTAAAATACAATAAGAATTTAGACTCACAGGAGCATATCTAAAAGATTAAACTCACAGTAGCTTATCTAATAAGTTTGTTAATTAGAAAAAACAAAAAACGAGGTTTTAAAAAAACGAGGTTTTGTTTATTGTGTACCACTCGTTGGATAGCCATAGAAGAGGCAACTAGCAAGAAAAGCTAAGGAAGAATCAACCAACGTGAGTTTCATTTTGAAACCCTTAAATGCAGTCCACCATTTTTGCTTTTTTACTCGACTGTGGAGAAACAGGGTTATGTGTTTAACCTATATGTATGTCTGATTCTATGTTCGTTCGTAATCACTAAATGCCTTAACCGATTTTGATTATTATTACGTAATTCGATATATTTATATTGCGAGTGTCATAGGCTATATAGATATTATTATGAGTCAAAATGGCGGATCCTAGGTGTCAATTTGTGTATATTGAAAAAAAAAATCGTTCGAAAAAATCTAGTGAGGGATCGAAATACAAGTTATTAAGAGCCAATTACAGAAATATTTACAACTTATATGTTCAAAATTGATTTAGGATAAGAAATTGTTAAATAAAACTAAAAATGTGTAACTCTCCTAAAAAGAAGAAAACAAATTGACGAAGGAACATAGTATTATGTAGTCAGAGACATACATATAATATGTACCTACGTGTCTTAGAATAGTTGCGTGTGTGTATATCTCCGACTACAAAATAATCATAACATTATGTCCCTTTGTCAACTTGTTCTCTTCTTTTTAGGTCGTTCTTTATGCAGTCAGTTTTTTTTATTTTTCAAAAAAAAATTGTGGAGTGGTTGTGTGTAATGTCCATCAAAAATCTCTGTAGTTTTAGTAAAACAGTATTTATCCATATCTCAAAATTATTTGTGTCATTTCCAATATAAAGAAATAGCTCTCCGGCTTCATCTAATCAGCTGATGGAACTAAAACATAGTTTTAAATTATTTATTGATCAAAAACCTATCTCAGTATAATATTTTATATTATTAAAGTAATGTAAGTATATTCTTTTACTTCAAAAGTAACTTTATCATAGATTATTTATGCTTACATTAAGTCTTTAATTTATATGGTCATTTTATAGTATTTATATGGGTAATTTAAGACTTCTATCTATAATTTAAAAAAAACATTAAATTTCAGCGAAATCATCAACTATTTTTCATCGAAAAAAGGTCGTAAGGTTGCGTTCATTAATGCTGTAATTTAATTTTGAATAATTCTTGTATATGATTATATCTAAATATGTTTAATGAAATAATTTAATTTGTTTCGCAATAAATACTTAAATCACTTAACTAAAAAATTGTTCATTTTATTCAGAAAATAATTAGGGGCCTCCACTCCTTTGTTGCCCCGGGGCCTCCACATCCCTAAATCCGGCCCTGAAGTAGCCTATGTGCTATTCCAGACTTTAATATATCTCTGTGCCAAATTTTATCCCGATCCGTTCAGCCGTTCTGGCGTGATTGAGTAACAAATATCCATCCATCCTCACAAACTTTCATATTAGTATAGATATGGATGGATAAACACAATTTTATTATTACACTATAACAATTTTATTTTCAGAGTTAAAATTGCATAGTATGTTAAAACAATCTATGTATAATTGCAAATTTTCTTTGCCTATTTTGTCGCGTCTCCGTCCGTTGCAATATGTTTAGTATAAAAACATAACCAGGTTTAATTTCATTATGGTTAGTTTATGAAGTTAATCTCCTAAGATTTTAACTTTATAGTTTTTTATAGTGAGTATGCGAGCACCACAGTCTTTTTGTACATGTCTTTTTTGAGTTTTGGTTTTATTTTGTCGTCATTTCTTTTTTGTTTTAAAAATTTTGAAAGGTTATAATCTCCCATGAGTTAATTCAGGCTAGATGAGCCCGACATAATGTTTATAGTTACAACTAACATAACTAATAAATAATGACGATATAATATAGAAACTTAAATTCTTCCATTGAAAACCCCATCAAAATCTACTTAACCGCTGTACTTCAATCGTCTACTTCGTTAAAGTTTTTTTTTACCGGAATAAAATTCAAGTAGGTGACATAGGAATAGGGTTGCAAATATTCACAAAACAAATATTTAAAACGAACGAACGTCGAAGTTAAAACTACTTAGTTACGAGAGTAGTTACGAGACCATCAAAATTTAAAATCTTATTATAGACTATGTTTCATGTAGAACCTAGTTTTAACATTTATCTAGACCAGCGGTCGGCAGCACGCGGCCACCCGCGGCCCATTAGCTGCCTCCGTGCGGCCCGTGACTGTTTTATTTTCGAAAAAAAATATGCTTCTCGTCTCACAGATGAGCATTTAAGAGCCATTTTACGAATTGTAACTACTAACATGAAAGCTAAGATACTTACAACAAATAGCCGCTCAAATACAGCCTCAATCGTCACACTGAAGTTTGTAGTTATATATTTTGTGGTATATGTTTATATTTTTTTGTTCTTTTTTGCTCATTTCTTTAAATAAAACACAAATAAAATGTTTTTTGGTTTTAATATCACAATTGCGGCCCGCCCTTACTAGATATTGCCACCTAGTGGCCCCTGCCTGCTGAAAGGTTGCCGACCGCTGATCTAGACAATCAATTTGTAAGGATTGTTCATCACGACTGAGAAAATGAATGAATTGTACCAAACGAGATTGTTCGGGTCTTCTCCATTCTACATAACGTGGTGAATTAATCTGTGCTCAAATGGTACGTCTTTAAGCTTTTAACAAGATAATTGAATTGAATTGTGATTTAATTTTTTTTTTTGTAAATATTGAATTGATTATATTTATAGAATTAAATTGATTTTCAATCAAAATAATAAAGTGTTTGATTTGATTTGAATATTTCGATGATATCTAAATAAATAAAGTTTATTATTATTATTATTACCTCTTATCTCGACTATATATGATATAATCGGTTTTAAAATAAATATCCCGTCCTAACTCAGTTAGGAAAAAAGACATTTATTATCCTATAATTATTAATTATATAATTGTGATTTTAACATTTTTTTTTATGTCATTAAAAAAAAGAAAATGTGCTATAAACTAAGACTCTTTAATGTAAATATTATTGTTATTTTTAGTACAAATATACTTAATTATATATACAAAACAAATGAACATTTAGTTATTACTGTACAAGTCATGTCCGCGTGGAGTAGTGGCAAGAATGTTAGCCGCCGCTATGCTAGTTTATTATTACATTACTTAGATAGCAATACTGATTTATATTTCTTTTCCTTTTATCAGATTTATAAAAGCTAAACACATCCGCTTATCAAACGGCTTCGTTGATTCAGTGCTGGGGTGTAAAGATCTCAATAGCAGGTCGGAGTCGGGAAGTTAGTGGTGTCACTCCCCGCCCTTCGGAGATCACATAACGCCGTCGATACTGTGGTTCAACTCTCTATAGACGTGCCGGATAACTTCCCCATTTGGAAAATAAGAGTGGAAGATTACACACCTGTGATATAAGTCTTTAACTTTAATGGCCATCGACAATATTATTATGGTGTAAAACGGGTATTTACCATGTTTTTTATTTAATTATGGGAGATCTCGATATTTTACTGTAACAAACGCCATGGTCGGGTATATTGAAGATGTTGTGTATTTTTTTATTGGCAGACATCCTCCCTCAACCATAAGACTTGTAACAGTACCAAAATATCGGAAACTTAAAAGTAAGTGAAAAACATAGTAAATGTACCATTTTATAATAAAAAAATACACCTGTGCCTTGTAGGTACACATTATATGTACACGTCCATTTAGTAGGTACGCATATATATATATATATATATATATATATATATATATATATATATATATATATTATCAGTTGTGCTCTGTTAATCAGTGTTTATCTGTCACCAAAATTCCCGCTATTCAACACTCAAATGTATGTGGGACATGGGTAGATTGGAAGAGATCTCTTTTAGAGATAAGTTCACCTTTTTACTCGCCACTTTCTATGTATTTTGTTTTTTTTTTTTGTAATCAAGAATATGTATATAATTCTACGACACCCATATGGATTGGGGTTTAAAAGCTATAAAATAATTATTAAGTAATTGTATTAAAAACGACCTATTTATATTTCATGCAATTGCGAACATGACGATATGAATATCGTAAATGTTTTTGCTTGTGGATTTTAAAATTATTAATTGACAGAATTATTACATTTGAGACTTTAAATCTTTAGTGTACCCGTGACCATATCGCTTGTAATAGTACCGAAATATCGGGAACAAGTAAATGAAAAAATATTACAAATATATTTTTTTTCGTTAAAAGATTTTAAACAGATATTAAACATGTACAAACTTACAAAATTGCACTAATATACAGTTCTATAAACTTACAAAATTGCACCAATCAAAACCTACTGATTAGTCTTTCATAGCCTTACCTTTCAAGAAAATCGCATCTAATCGTCTAGAAATGTTTCTCCGAAACAATCACAAGGTGGCGCTTTATAAATCATAATTAGAACAGCACGCAAACGGCTACTTGCATGTGTTTTCTTTTTTCGCAATCCAAGTCTTTTGCATAAACTACACATTTCCATAATCATAGTGAAGCAAAAAGAAATTCTTGCAATAAGAACTTTGTTTAGAGCTTTTTGCACGTTATAATTATTAAGACCTTAATTTATGATTGTGCTGTTCTTTTTTATGTTATCGTTAGGAAGTGGCAAATTATGAACTACTTTATAAGTTACGTTATACATTATAACTTTTAAGGTCATTGCGACAATTAAAAATATGATATGTTTTTGCCAGAAATTAACTTTCCGAAATGAACAACTTTATAAACATATCGTAAAGGTGTCATTAGTTAAATGTATACGTTGATGGAAACAATTTCACGATGGTCTTTGAAGTGTATATTTTCAATAGTTTATAGTAAGATTGCAGTTTGTGACTGAATATCTAAATTATTATTTCTAGATATATAGCAAAAAAGCTTATCATAAGCATTGAATGTTATTTGCAGAAAATGTATGTTATTACGCGCATGTCCTTCTTTTGGTCTTAAAACTATTTATATTAAAAAAAAATATCTTTTTCATGGTTACTGTATTAAAGAGGGCCAAGACAATTATCATATTATCTTATTTAATTTAATTGTACGTAAGAAACTGCACAAAGTATAAATAAAAGGAGCTTTAAGGAAATATTACAACATCTTTATTGTTATTTGGTCTATAAATATAAATGCATTAGCTTTAAAGCATAAGTAAAACAAAAGTTGGCTTCCGTATTGTCAGCGAGCGTGGCAAAAATCCATTTACCTATTTCAAAGATTGGCGGGTCGCCAGCTCGAGTACGCCAGTTTTTACACATCATTGCCCGAAATCGAACTTCGACTTAGCGATTGAGTAATTTTCATTCAAACACGCTCAGGCATGTAAAGAATACCTATCTTCCGTTTAAGTAAAACTGAGCTTTCAGTGAACAGCTTCCTATATAGAATGAAGAACTTATTTTATATTTTTCTTAAGTGATGATACGTAAAATATTGTGACTTCGATTTAAGGTTTGACGATTAAAACTTTAATAGTTATTTTTAATTTAGCCAAGATAAACATATAACGTTAAGAAAAGTTAATAAGTTATTAAATAAAATAGTTCTTTTACAATATTTCAACAACTACCATTGTCTCATCTTTATCTCAGAATGCTACACAAAGTTTCGAGAGTAATACTTGCAAACTTCAACAAAACGGTCCAAAATAATTAAAATTGACTTCACCAAAACGTCATCTGGCACTAGTTAACTGTCCCCTTTAACTGTTTTCCAATATTAAATGCAGTGTCATAAACAGAATAGTTTATATATAATTTAGAATAGTGATTTAAATGAAAAATATGTTGGGATATTAATACACAGCACCATCTAGTTCCATGGTAAGCTACGAGGCTTGTGTTATGGATACCAGATAGTTGATACACTACACATTTAAAACTTTAATTACATACAATATGAACACTCATGAATTTCCCTAGCGGGACTCGAACCCGCGACCGCTGGCACAGCTCTACAAACTAAGCCAAACGTGACGTCGAAAAAATGCTATTTCACCTATAATACAGTAAATATTTTTTAAAATATAACCAACATTTTCTTCATTCTTCATACCTTTCCTTAGCCTTAAATAAATTACATGGAGATTCATCAGAAACAAAAAATAGCGCAAATAAATATCAAATCAGATGGCGTTGTTTCCATTTGTTATAATTAATGTTATGTAAATCTAATAAAGAAAAAAATAACACTCAAAAGAGATATGTTTGTCACCAAAAATAATTTTATTGAGTATTGAAAACAGCAAAATAAAATTTGCCGTCCCTTAGTACATATGTACGTGTTTATAATTTAAAATACTCCGAGTTTGCAGATCAACATTTCACGGTACCAAAACAAAAATATTCAAACAAAAATTATTAGACCGAAGTATAATCCTAATTAAGGCTGTCGAATTTCTTTTTATCCATAGGATCTGTACCAGATTTAATATTGAGTGATCTGTGTTTTAAAATAGAAGCCGCAGCTTTGAATGTTTTTAATAAATTATAATTATTATACATAGTTTATAATATATATATGGTAAGGAGACTGACTCTGAGATTGGATATTTGATTTTAACGTAGGTCAATATACTTATTTCACTTCGTAATAAACAGCTGTTATGGCCACTTATGTACTATACATTATTATATATATGTAGTATGTACTTATAATACATATAGTAGAGGCTGTTATATGAAGATAACGAGATCCTTGTAAAATATAGACATATACATACACATTATAATTAGATGAAAATATAACTTTTCCTTAAAATAAAATTAACGAGATTTTTATACAGGTACAATACAAAATTTGCATAAGTAGGTATTTTGTTTGTGCGTATGAGAGAGACATACTGGCTGATGTATTCTCTTTCATGTCACAATAGTAATATATTATGTACCTCAGGTAATAATTGGATCTACGAGTATCATTAGTCATTACCTTTGGCCTTGTGTAGGTACACAGTGACTATAGTTAGTTTTTATTCAGGCAGTTAACTAGCTTTATACCTTAATAACAGTAACAGGCAAATAACACATAATTACCGTATAATCTAAGAATAATTTTGCTTTAATTCATAATAAAAATGATTTTAGAACACGACATTGATTGTTAAAATCTAAGCATCTTAGAACCATGCTGCCGAATGCCTATTATAGAGAACTAGCGACTCACCCTCGCTCCGCTCGGATTCTTCTTTAGTTACGTTTTAACGTTTAGTGTAGATTTCTCAGAGATGAGATACTTAGCCGCAGTAAAAAGTACCTATCCTATGTCTTGACCCAGATAATCAACTATCAACATACCAACATTAAAATCTGTCCAGTGGTTTTCTCGTGATGCGGTTACAGACAGACAGACAGACAGATGAAAATTCTAAAAACTATAGATTCTGCCTCGAGCGAAGCAAGGGTAAGTCACTAATATTCTATAAAAGTTGTATAGAAGCGAAACTGTACGTAACAGCTAGTTTAACTCAATACACTAAGAGTCTTTAGACTGAGCCTTAATCGTTCGTGCAGTGAAAATAAAAGAGCATAATAATTTGTAACGTTTTTCCTGTTACCGAAAATTACTTCCTTATTGGATTAGACATTCTAATTACAGGAGATAAGCAACACTGCTTAGGTTTTGTGAATAATTTAATATATTATTTTATACATAGGTAAAATATATATATATATATATATATATATATATATATATATATATATATATATATATATATATATATAAATGAATCCCTATTTCCCTTGGTCACGCCATCACGCGTGAACGGCTGGACCGATTTCACTAATCCTTTTTTTGTTGTGTTTGTTATTGCCAGGGGGTTTTACATTAAAAAAAAAGTTAATTGCGCAGGAACTTAGAGAATGGGGAGGAAAGTTTTTATTGGGAAGCGAGCTAGGGACGAACCCGATCGAAGCGAGGGCGAGTCGCTAGTATACTTATAATTAATTAGTAGTTAGAAAATGAGCAAACATCCTAATTTTTTTTTTTAAATATTTTTGGGCTTAAAAAAGTTCAAACTGTAGCAATACTAATTATAATTGATTAATATTTTTTTTTTATTGTAACGTATATCGCCATTACTCTTTTTTTCATAAATTTATAATTTTTTGTGAGTACACAACATCTGTAGTATACATGTCTGCAAGAACTTTCGGAATGTCAAAAACTTGTGAAAATTATAAAAAAAAAACCAACAAAAAAATAGGTATTCACTTATAATAATAGATTTAAAAGTTAATCGAAATGAAGACAGGACGTTTATGAATAATTCATGGATTTACTTATGTTAATAAAAGTTAAATCGCTTATAAAATTTGATTTCTTTATTGTATATTGGCAATGAATTTAACAAGCTTCAGGCTGAAACAACGTAACTTTGAAGAGGGTGGTGAGGAACTAGTTCAGTAATTTTACTCAATTGTTTGCTCTTTTTAACCACAATGGCGTGCCTTTATAAGATGTACGACTTGTGCAATCTAACTTTCAAATCTAAATAAGGAAATAAATTACAAAACTTTACGAGGTTTATTGTAGTTTTAATAAAATTTTTGCTAACAAGCGTTTTATTGATGTACCTATATTTACAATAATAATTTATTTTTAATTAGCTGCTCACCCTTGCTTCGCTCGGGTTCGCCTCTAGGAAATCAAAAACAAACCTATCTCACGGGAACCGTACATTTTTCCGGGATAAAAAGTAGCCTATGTGTTATTCCAGACTATAATCCATCTCTGTGCCAAGTTTCATCCAGATCCGTTCAGCCGTTCTGGCGTGAAAGAGTAACAAACATCCATACTCACAAACTTTCACATTAATAATATTAGTATAGACTAGTGATGTTCTAGTGACTCTACTTACGTTTTAACGTTTAGTATAGATTTCTTCCTATAGTCCTATAGTGTCCTATATGTTGACACGCATAACCAGCTATCATCATAACTAATTTCATGAAAATCTGTCCAGTGGTTTTCTCGTGATGCGGTCAGAGACAGACAGACAGACAGACAAAATTTCAAAAAACTATAGATTCGGCCTCTGTATCGATAATAATGACTATTTCAATAAAATTTTCCAAAAAATATTTAATGTACAGATTCGACTCAGTTAGAATTTTATTATATGTATAGATATAGACTTGACATTTTTAGATTGTTGATTATTCGTATATTTAAAACCTAATAGGATTAAGAATTTAGATTTGCCAATAAGAAAGGCACTTAACCCGATTCCAACTCGCAATTGACCGTTTTCTACGTTATTCCCTTGCAAAGTAAACTGAGGCAATATCTCATTTTCTACAGCCTTCCTTTTTACTCCATCTTTCCCTCTAAGATGATGGGGAGACATCTACGGTATTGTAAGCAATCCTTGCTTACGGTTATTGCTTACCGTAACACTGTATGCTTTTCATAAACCATTTTTATATAAAAAATAATGATAGTTAAAAGGGAAATTAAGAATACGCAATTGACGACACGTTTAGCTCAGTTTGTAGAGACCCTTATATTGTATTCTTGCTGTGCCAGCGGTCACGGGTTCGAGTCCCGTTGGGGGCATTCATTTGTGTGATGAACACGAATGTTTGTACTCCAGTCATGGGTGTTTACATTTATAATATGTATGTATTTAAAGTAGTATATGTGTAGTGTATCAATTATCTGGTATCCATAACACAAGCCTCGTAACTGACCATGGAACTAGATGGTGCTGTGTGTTACTGTCCCAACATATTTTTGTTTTTTTTTATTCTCGGATCTGGGTACAAATACTGACATATTAATAATATTTTACCGATATAAGCTACAGATACATACATACGTACTTATATACGATATTTGACTGTTTACAATTGTAAATGAAAATAGTATAGTACTCGTATAATTAGAAATTCAATAATTTAATTTTTCTTAATTTTTTTTAGTTTCTCCGTTAGAAAAAGAAACACTTAGTCTTTCAGAGTGCTTAATATTACTATGCTATAACAAATAATATCCTGTAACTCGTTTAGAATCCATTATATTCTAAATTATTCGAAACTTTAATTTACGTGTGAAAATTATTTCGGATATCCCTTTGCTTCGGTTACGGTTGCAGAACTTCATACCATCCCTGGTTATCTTTATATCAATTTATGCAAAGTTGCAACATGAATATGCAATTAAATTTGTAGGCATCGAAATTAAATTCATTATTATAAATTATTTCTGACATGATTCACAACTGTCCGCAGTCTGACCAACCTCCAACCGCCTATGAATTTTGTCAATTCCAATTTTAGACAGTTATTTGCAGAATTTAACACAATTAAAGATGTATTAATTTATCGCTTTTGCTATGAATGTTGTAATATTTTTGAATGACGTATATAATAATTAGTACTTGGGCGACCGAACGACTTGGAATTCTCGTTTGTTGTATCGTATTTTTTAGATTAAAAAAAACTAAAATCTTGAATAAATCCAAAAAAAAACAAAAGTATAAACTTTGTATTCGACCGGGATTCGAACCCAAACACCTGTAATTGTCAATCTTCCGCCTTGGCCGCTTGACCACGATGCTTACGGCTGAGTGTGCGAAATTAAGGACCTTTTTTTCGTGGTATAATACGAAAGAAAACCGCATGAAAACTCGAAAACACGCGTTTTCCCAGACCTGAGACTAATCTAGATCGATTTTTCGCCCCCGAAAACTCCCACATACCAAATTTCAGCCATTAGGCTGAAATTATTATAATAACGATTACGTTAGAGCCGTTCCCGAGACCGCTGGTATAAATAAATAGATAAAGATATAAATATACAAGAATTGCTCGTTTAAATATATTAGATTAGATTAGATTTATACAAAAGTCAAAGGTCATTTACTCACTGATTAAAGTTAAACACTAAATCTCGAAAACTTTTCGTCCTATAATGCTGAAATTTGATAAGTAGTTTATACTAATTCACTATCTTAGATTTGCGCGAATATTTGTCGTTTTAAATAAAACATTTTCGGATTTTTTCTCGGTTTCATTTTGATTTTTGATACTAGTTACTACCTCTAACAATTATATAGTAACTTTTGAGACATCTACAACCTTCGTCTCTCCCGTGGCTATGTTTACTGTAAAGCATTCGAATCATTTGAAACCACAAATCAAAATAAATTCGCAAATATAGTTTTATTTAAAAGTTTGTTGGTAAATATGGATTTAGCGAACGGGACGGGTTAAGATGATTTAGAATAAAGTAAGTGTGCGAAAGTCCTATAGCTTTGCTGCTAGAGATATAACGATGAGTAATTCTAGTTACACATAATATTAACTACACTGGCGAAGCCGCGAGCAAAGCGAGTTAAGTATAATTTAACCTCGACTCTAATTTTAAGTTGGTTATAATATCAACTAGTGTATATGTGTATATATACATATTATGTGTGTATATGTACATAGGTATGATGAATTTTATATCCCTTACTTTAGAAATGATTGATTCTCCATATAAACTTTCATACCCCTTTTCACTCCCTTAAGGAATGATTTGCGGGATAAAAAGTATCCTATTTACTTCCCAGGGTCTGAAACTATCTTCGTACCAAATTTCATCTAAATCGGTTCAGCGGATTTTTAACTTGCAAACTTTACCTCTCTATAATATTAGTGTAGATAAAGAATATGTACCTACATATTTTACTGCACTTTGATTTCACTCAGTTAAATGACTTCTGGTAACGCTGAATGTCTTATGCCGTGTGTATGATATATTGTTAAAGCTCTCTACCACACCAGTGGTCGTAGGTTCGATACATACGCCATTATTTGTCTTACTAAGATTATATAGAAAAGAAAACACCTTATATAAATATATAATATAAAATAGATATATTATATTATCTACTTTATTATAAATCTAATCTTGAAATTGGTAGAAATCTGATAGCTGAGTAATTAATTATTAGCAGTCTTTATTAAGTATCCTAGGCGAATAAGGACAGTTTTGCTTCACACGGTTATTTTGTAACGTCAAGTAACATAGAAGCTTTAGAATTTAGATGGATAAATCATAGAGACTAAGGTGATACGCAGATAGTGCCTCCTATATTCTCAAATTAATACTTGAAAATCAAATAATAAAGGATGTATACATATGTGCCGAGGAGCTAAATACTTAGTTATTTTCTCCTTTCGAGTACATTAATTTTTAATGGCACTTATATTATTACTTACTAAACGTCTTTACTTTGAAGTAGTTTGCATAAAGCATGACCTAAATTCGTCAAATGAATGTTTGTTACTTCTTTAAGGTAAAATGGAAAATGGAGATAAAAATACATATCGGACTAGGCGTGATTGGAATTCCCCCTGATGTGTGTTCAACTTGTGATGGTGGGAGGGCTCATTGGCGTCCGGCAATCCAGCTAGACGTAAAGTCAAGAGACAAATTTGTAGGTGGCCCACTTCAGTGGGCGGTATACCATGCGGGTTGCTCCTGGTAATTCTTTATCATCAGAGTGGACCGAGGGAGCAACTCCTTCATTGTGTGATCTGCTTCTCAGCAGACCTGCCGTCGTGGCGTCATGTTTGAGTACGTAAGCGATCCTGCGTAACCTCATTAAGATGGGGGAGGTTCTGTTGGGTTTTAGTGGGTAGTACTGGCTTTTCTAACATTTGAGTCCCACATAACCACCTGTATGTATATAAGTGGTGTGCGTAAATGCATTCCCCGACATTAAAAAAGGCATGATTGTAATAATGTAACTTGCTATTGAAAATCTTGTAGCTCAATATTTAAAAGAGCAACTGTTGACTTTCTCACTGGCTTTTCTCAGCAGAACTGCTTTCCGCTGGTTCTAGCTTCCTTACGAATAGACAACAGGACCTTAAGAATTAAGTTATCTTGCAAAAGAAGCATAGCCGCAGAAAACCTTGAATCTTTATTATCATTATCCTACACTATAGTATGACCCGCATAGATAACGAATTTCTATGACAATGGCCGTTGTGACCGACATCGGTCAGGCCTATTATATGTTTTGTTTATAATGAAATGGCATCACTGTTTAGTAGCCATGTAATTATGGTTTATTCTACTCGTTATTTTAATATATATGTATATATAACGTGTGTAATCAGTTCTCTAAGTACAGGTATTCAATAACAGACATTCATGATAAAAATACAACCACTTAAAAGCTAAATTGTCGTAATAGGTAGGTATATATACATTTACCTCAATGTAAATGTCAATGTCTGGTTACGAAGTGGGAGTTAAATCAATACGAACAGTAAATTTATTTTTCTAGATTTGGTAACGTACACGCTTGGTAAGCCGAGGGCAAGAAACTTGAAGTGGGGTTAAACCCGCCTCTTAAGATTTTCGTTTGCGGATTTACTTGTTTACTCAATGATAGAAAACATCGTGAGTGAACTTGTTTGAGTTAACCTAACTAGTTATCTAAAGATGTGTGAAGTCCGCCAACCCGAACTTGACCAGCGTGGTGGACTTTGACCTGATTCTTGCATTGTAGGGACTAGGGAGCCTCATTCCCAATAGTGGGATGTTATAGTGTTATAATTATTATTATAATAAAGACGGGATCAAGCTGTGTTTTTTCTTGAAAACGATACACAAAAAATCTCAAAAAGACAGCGTTTAGAATTTTTCTGTCTGATATGTTTTTCGTGAACGGCTGGATATATTTAAATATATCTTTCTATAGTTTTTTTCTGTCGGGAAGAAAAATATTAGTTTGCGTTGCGTTTTGCAATTTTTTTATTGATTTTAAAATAAACCATATTAGGACCGTCCTTTCATCCATCTTTGTATAGAATATGGTATCTGTACTAGTATTATGTCACGTACACTAACATCAAAAACAGGTAGTTTGTAATTTTGTAAGTTAACTACAGATCCTATACTAAAAATTGTTTCACCAATAATGTAACTTACATTACCACCGAGTGCCAGGAATCATAAATAAGTATAATTGAGGTCCCAAATGGCACTCCCAAAAAGTCACGAAACAAAAGAATTGAATTGAATAGCTAAAGTCGGAAAAAATGGCCGTTGAGTAACTTTATCGACTATTGTTAAGCACTTAGGAACGCACTATAAGGTCGCTAGTGTATGATATATAGGTAATATATTTTAAACTAGCGACTCATCCTCGCTCTACTCGGGTTCGTCCCTACTCACGTTTTAATGTTTAGTATTAATTTCTCAGAGACGAGATATTTTCCGGCAGTAAAAAAGTCCTAATTGTTGACCCTGATAACCAACTATCATCATACCAAATTTCATCAAAATCTATCCAGTGGTTTTCTCGTTGTGCGTTCCTAGACAGACAGACAGACAAAAATTTTAAAAACTTTAGATTCGGCCTCTGTATCGCTAATGATGATTATTTCAATAAGATTTTGCAAAAAAAATATTTTATGTGTAGATTCGACTCAGAATTTATTTATAGATTAAAATATAGCTATTCGCCATGTGTATATCATATAAAGCTCAAACTGTGGGCTGTGTGTAAAAAAAGTATATTAAAAAAAACTCATATAAAATCAATGTTTTCACTTTATTTTAATAAATTGCATATTTTTATCTATATAAACAATTTAAAAATTATACTGCTTATAATAATGACACGTCAAATATTCCAAACATTCAGTCGGACTGTTCCTTTTGTCTAGCAAAGGATTTTAATCTATCGCATTGACCAATCATTCTTACATTTAACGTTGAATATTATATGCAATGACCGACATTCTAATCACACAAAGTTTGGCAGTTTTGTTAGCGTTCTAAAATACTGATATGATATCAGTAAAACGTGTAGAAATATACAATTTTATATTAAGATGGCTAATAAAAAAAAACCAAATTAAATAGCAACTGTTTTGTGTGATTAGAATTAAAATCCGCCATGTAAAATGATCAATTATGAGGTACATACATACATCGCGGGTATAGACTATAGAGATACATCATAGAGCACACACCATAGATTACATATTACAAACATCTAAGGTACTTTGCTTAGCTTTATTAAAATGTACGATATCTATTCATTTTCTCAAACTGATTTACAATTTAAAAAAAAAAAAAAACGTTTCTATCAGCCATATTATATAAAATATCAATTTGAGAAAATAAACGTTTAGTGCTAACAAACTTTTTTAATGGCAGTGTTTTTGATGATGGCCACAACAACTGTTATGAAAATGTATGGATCATCAACTACTTATATTTAGGTCATATAAATCTTATATACTAATAAATTAGATTGAATGATGATCCAAATGTTAATCATTTCCAGCCAATAGCCATCACCGCTAAGTACGAATAATTGCTCCAATAACACTATCATTATCAATAGTTATAAATTAACATCTTGTGGAATGCAAGTTTTTATTGAGAGTCCCCAATATTGTATAATTAGAGCTAGACTTATCTATTAGTGCGGACTTCGGTACAAATATGAAACCATAGAGGATATGCAAATAGTGTAAGATCCGAAGTTAAATCGTCTTTCACTCATCTGCTTAAGAGAGAAAATTATTTTTTATTAAATAACGTAAACGAATATATCACAGATGGATTCCCTAACATAATATGAAGAACGTTTAATTATAAAAATATTTAAATTTCACTTACTTGCTTACTAAATAAATCTCAGAGTAGGTAATGGTATATATGTAGGAGTTATGTTGCTTATGAATAATCGGTAACAGGCTTTGAATTTTTAAATGCAAAATGCACGTCAGAGTAGCATCGCGCGTACAATTTGATGTGATATAGAAAATTTACCTATTGAACTATTGAATGGTAGTAATAGTAAGGAAATAAGTAAAATAAAATAAAAATTGTATTACTCTTAGTACATAGCCCTCTCGACTATATTCTATTAAGTAACTCATCTGCAATATGTTTGTTTATAATAATATCATGTCTAATAAAATACCTTTCGTCCAGTAAGCAGATGAATAAAGGACTACCATACTTCGGATCTTAGCCTATAAGCTTTTTTAAAGAAATATTTTGAGTACAAGTGACGATATAAGTATTAAAAATAAATCAATAAAAATACATATTTTTAATAGTCAGTGCAAAAATGGATGAAGCCATAATTTTTAAATTTATTAAATAATGGTAAAATTTAATGATATATATATATATATATATATATATATATATATATATATATAACTTCTGAAGCACATAGTAAATATAGTAAGTATATTACTGTTTGTTTCTATTAATGTCATATAATAAAAATATGTAGATAAAGACATGATAAAAACATATGGCTATTTATCCATGAAAACAAAAAGACCACTTCTGCACTAACAGCCTTAAAAATGCATTAAAATTTTAAAGTATTGGAAAGTCATACGGATATTAAAAAAATAACTTATTTAGACTCATGGTCAGTTTAATGTAAAGCTAATACGAATACAAAAACTGTAAACCACTTTATTTATAGCTTGAATGAAATCGAGCGAGCTCGAACGTTTTCTCGAATGAGTATACGCTAGTTACTAGAATTCTGCCAAAATAACATAGGTATTAAGAACTACCAACGTTCAATAAATATAAAAAATACCAACCTTTAAAAAAGGTAAATAAAATATTCAATCGTTCCCTGTTTTAAATGTGAAACTTAAAGAATTCGCTGCGAATGCCATAATTATATATCCTATGATAATAATAAAAAAAAAAAACTAAATAATTATAAAAAAAATATAAACACTGGTTACAATAATCGGTCCGGATAGTAAGCTCATGGATCCTAAATTACAGGTCTAAAATTAAACTAACTATATCTATACGCAGAAAGGCAGGATAGGATAATAAATCAAAAAGATTAATGTTTCCCCAATACAGGTCTCGACCTAGATCGGGATAAGGATGGCTCTTAGCATTTACGTCAAAACAGGCCCTGGAAAGTGGACACTAGATATTTTGCCGCCAAATTTTGACATTTCTTTTTTTTTTATTTTCACCTATCCTATTTATTATCTGTAAACGAACTGTCAGTGAAGTATAATCGCTATTGTATATATAAATAATGACGTAACTTTTGTTTTATTATATAATTATATGTGATGCTGTAAAAATAAGATTTTATTATGTGGCAACGGATTTATTATATATTTTTAATTTAAAACTGAATATACTGTGGTATATGAATAAATAGTTATATTACGTAGTGAGTAAACTTTAGTGATGAGATAAGACGAAATCCTTACAATTCTTTGATATGCTTTTTAAGACACATACAATTTACCATACAAAAGTTATTATTAAGATTAAATGTAGGAAAATTTACATATATACAATTAGGCCTACACACGCAGATATAAAACTCGAATAATCGCGTCGAAATAATAAAATATATTTATGAAAAATAGCTTTGCAAAATAACCAATTCTGCCTTAAAGTAGGTACCGATAAAATAACTTAAAATTGTAATAATGAAGTGGACATGTAAATTCATTTATTTATTGTAATCTTGATCTTACGATCTAGGTGCTTTACAGAGTATAAATAACAAAAATACACTTAAGGAAATAAGAAAAGGCTTTAAGAGCTGCAAAAAAAATGTAAAAAAATCTTAACTTACATACTTAATATTAATAAAACAGACGAGGGACATAATAGTTCACTTTAGCTATAGTTTTTGTTGCTAATGATGGGTGACCATTTCCAACTAAAAACTAACAGTGAAACGTAATGGCACTTAATTTCAAATACAATGTCTGGTCAAGGACAGTGTGACAATAAATTAAATTAGCAATAGATTGTATAATATTCACTAAATCTTTTATAAAAAAAAATATTTATAGTTAACAATTATGTAGGTTATTAAATTTTTTTTTTGAAGAGATACATAAAATAAAAAAGTTGGTACATAATTAGTTTATTGTAACACTGTCACCCTCTAAATAACAGTTATTGTCATAAATGCTACGAATTTTATAATACTAAATGAATGGCGTCACTATTTATCAACCATACAACAAATAAAAAAAAAATATAAAAAAAATCCTAATAAACGTTAGATATTACTTAAGAATATTCTCCAACTCCGCATTATATATAAAATTACAAGAATTAACGTATCTATAACGATACCTAAACGTCATCAGTCATTTCTTATCTCAGTAATGTGTCTTGTTCCTAATAACTTCAATCTCATTTACTAATTTTTCAAATTTTCAACTTCCAATAAGTTATGAATTGCCAAAAAAAAAGTGTTTAGCTGCCCTGGATCTATTATAATAGGTTATAAATCATATATTTATATGGGAAATTATATTTGGCAATTTCAGAACTTCTTACAAAGTCAAAATATAGTCGAAACTCGCATAATTATCACAGGCTTAAAAGTCCGGTGGGCGATACACAATAAGGCATATCACTTGGTCTCGCCAAGTCTCTACCACCTTTATTTATACTAGTATTGCGATAGTGCCTTTCCATCAATTCCTTTATGTGTCGTTGAATTTTGAACTTTACAACAAAAAATTAAGGTATAATTCGCTTTAAAAGAATAAGTTTCTTGTTATGACGGTTAACTTAACTAAAACTTATAAATGCTAAATATTTTCAAATAAAAAGTCAAAATGAGCACGTTAATGGTTTTCAGAATTACACTTTTCATTTAACATTAGCAATTTTCAATTTAAATTAAACCTTAATAACATAAAATTTAAGTCCATTTTTAATAGCCGTCAACAAAAGACAGGTACAATTATGTAAACAAATCAATAATCACTGCTTAGAATTAAAATTATTTTGACTATCAGTAATCATTCTTGGTCTCATTGAACCAAATTTACATATTCAAAGCTGAACTTACGCTATCGTTGATATATTATATTGTAAGTCATTTCGGCTACACGAGCCAAGCGTGGCGCTAGCACCAAGATTCTTCATGTGGTGTTCTATCATCGTCAGAGTCTCCATACATATCCGCTAATTTTCTGAATCGAGGCCCAAATGTAGAGAGATAGTTGAATTTAAGGTCCTCATCGTCGGTACCTGTGGGCAATTGACATATTTTAAAATCTACGTAATTTTGAAATCCATGTTTTATTTTCCGAATAAATCCAGTTACTGTGTAAATAGGATTACTATTATAAATACGAAAGTTTGTATGTCTGTAACGATTTGCGAATGTGACATAATAAATAAGCCAATTAAAAGCTTTTGACTACTGTATTAAGAAATAAAAGTTCTGAGATAACACTGTACTGTAGTCACGAAAGCTCACAATATCGACAAAATAATCTGATAAAGGCATAGAATGTAAAGACTAAAGTAAAGTCAGAACGGATCACTGGTTTTAAATAATAACAGTCACAAAATAGCAAAAGCATTATTATAATAAGTAATTATCCAACAAGAATCTAAAATTTTCCTATTTAAAATTTTATTCAACCCTTTTTAACGTCCTAATTATGGGCACGGGCCTCCCTTCAATACGAGGGGGATCAGGCCACATTCCACCACGCTGGCCAAGTGCGGGTTGTCGGACTTCACATGTCTTTCCAGATCTTTTTAGATTCTCTGAAGCATGCAGGTTTCCTCAGAATGTTTGCCTTAACCGTGGTAATCATGTTGAAAATGATTCATACATGAAAATATCAGAGGTGCAAGGTCCGGGATTTGAACCCGCTTCACTCTCAGTGTTACCTCTAGGCTACCACTCCCTGTTTAAAAATCCATTGCATAACTATAGCACAGACCCTATTATCTTTGTTTATCGCAAATAGTAACCTAAATATCGCGATAGGTATCGTTTACAGATTTTAGCAATTCACTGCGCTGAAACCACATTTCGCGTGAGTATCGCTGAATTCGAATCAAAAACCACTTAATTGCTCTTTCAAATGTAATGTACGTAATGAGACTAACGTGAGATAGATGCAATATTATAGGTACATATAGCATCTTGCAATTTCCTTTGGCAGCGCATAGATTTTCGCTTCTACGAATGCGGTATTTAAATACATTTAATGTTTTATTATTTATTTATTTTGTCTGTCTATTTAAATGTGCTCCAGTCGAGATCTTTCACCGATTTAAGAAAAAGGCGATGAAATTACTCCTGTCCTTTTTTGGTATTTTCGCCTATTGCGCAGTGATATTCAAGATATTTAAAAAAAATTAGAATGTAATTTTTTTATTAAGTATGGTCTAATATAAAATTCATTAAAAAAACACAGATTACATTTAAATGCGTTTTTCATTCCGTATATATCTAAAATATAATACAAATAATATTTTTGATAAAAACCCCAATTTTTTCATCATGAACACACGAAAAGTTGCAAACAAACAGCTCACCCACCCCGTTCTCCTCATCCTCAAATAAAGTAAGGGTTATATTTCGTGGCAGTAGATTAAATAGTAATAACGAAGCCGCAAAAGATATCTTTAATAATAGTTTATCTTAAAATCGTTTGATTGATTTAATGGAATGTGAATGAATGAATACCTGTTTCAATGGAAGGATATTATATATAAGTACCGCTTATTGTCGACTAACGACTACGTTACTAGTTGACTTTTGTATGTATTTATATGTAATGTTGACCCGGATAACCAGCTATCATAACACCAAATTTCATCAAAATCCCTCCAGTGATTTTTCCGTGATACGGTCACAGATAGACAAAAATTCTAAAAATTATAGATTCGGCTTCTGTATCGATAATAATGGCTATTTCAATAAGAATTTTCAAAAAAAATATTTAATGTAGATTCGACTCAGAATTTTATTATATGGATAATACAGGCCACGCGACCTTTTGGCAAATGTTGTTAGTAACAGTAGCCTATGTGTTACCCCAGGTCATAGTATTTCCCCGAACTATATTTCATCGAAATCTGTCCATCTGTTTCAAAGTAAAGGAATAACAAGCATATACACATACAAACTTTAGAATTTATAATAATAGTGTAATTTAATTCATGATATTTGGAAAAAAAATTGATACTCAAGTAGTCTCTTAGACCCAGATACTCTAAAACAATACGAAAAAACATTTGTACGGTCAATATAAACAACTTCAATAATCGAACCCGCATTCACCGTCTTCAAGTAACGTTAAAACAATACTTCGTTATAAAGAATTTTATTTACATTTATATTACGACCACAGTATCTTCTAATTTACTTGTAACATAAAAAAATTGATGGCAAACCGTACAAAAACCTATTGCTGGCAAAGAAATTCCCACTAGAGCATTTTATGTTTCCCTATTTAGCAGAATCGCTACTAATTGGCTAGTCGTGATAAAAAATATAAGCATCTACGCTTCTCGGGAAATTTCTAAGTGATTTTTTTTTAAGAATACGTGCGAAAACTTCTAAAGGAGGGTTTTATTAATATTCTTGAAGAACTTGCTATCATTTTAATATTCAATTGTATTTTTAGAGTACTGTAAAAGAGTTAAGATTGCCTTTAATGGTACGTTTCAGATTTTTAGGCGGTTATTTATAACATATATTAATATTAATTATTGGCGTTTGTTTTAAAAATGTAGAAAACATTTGAAAAAAATCACAAAAAGAAATATTAGGTCTTTAAAAGGTGAAATTTTATAATTTGATTAGTATTAAGCGCGCGGCTCTTCTCGCACGCTAGGTCGGTTGATAAAAATTAACCCCCTATTCCTATGTTTCATTTTTCATTGGATTATTTTAAAAATAAGCCTAAATCCATTTGCAATGTTTGCCTATTTGAAATGCGCTATAACAACAGTTCCAGAGTTACAGCAAAGTAACAAAAAATACACAAAAAATGCCTAACAATAATCAAATATAAAATTAAAATCATTTTAATAAAATATAAGTAAATTACCAAAATTGCACAGTAATCAAGTCTAATAATATTTTGAATTATCAAAATTGCACACAAATCAATTCTATAATATAGTAACTATTCTAAAAAAGGTAAAACTTTGCAACTTACAACTGGCTAAAGACGATAGCGACCCACTGGTGTTGCCATCGCCTTCGTACGCGTAGTGTCGCACATCATCGTACGGGTTGATATCCGGATCTCTGTCTAGGACGGATTTCTTGTCGTCTAAGAAACCGGATAAATCCGGTGCTGCTCCTACTACACCTGTAGAAAAAAATTATGTTAGCATATTTGTGTCGAGACATAAGGATGAATAGTGATAGCATCTTAATATTACTTTTATTTTTTATTTTTAATCCCGCTGAGTTCCTTTCGCCAGTTTCTCCCAGGTCTGAGGTACTTGTAGTAAACTCATGACAACATGTTCATTAAAAATTGTTATAATTTATGCTGAATAATATACATAATTTGAATTAACGTCACTACTGAGCATGAACCTCTCCTTAAAGCGTGGGAATCATAGTACCCCACGCTGGCCAAGTGCGGATTCGCGGACTTCACATATTTTTCGAAAACTTCAAGGTTTTACCAGACATGGAGGTTTCCTCACGATGCTTTCCTTCTTAGTAAGACAAGTGGTAATCATGTTAAAAATAATTCGCACTTGAGAATATCAGAGGTGCGAAACCCGGGATTTGAGCCAACTTCATTTGGTTTCTCAAGCAATAACACTACCACTGGACTACCACTGCCTAATACCTATACTCTTAGAAATTTAAAAACCAAATATGTAACTTTGACAGGCGATAAATCAAAGATGGCGCTACGGTTTGGTTTAAGCGTAAGAAAAATATTGAGCGTTTCCTTAGTATTCTGAGGCTGCACCAAAATACTTCGACAATTTTTAACTCCTTTTGCTGACAATAGAAGGATTTTTCAATCTTATTTTATTCTTGTAAGGTATTTGGGTCAAACTGGCATAGTTTAAGAGTGTTTAGTTAACTAACTCTACTTCAACTTAATTATTATAAGACTATGTTCTTACAATATATATTTTTGAATGCGAATTCCCTCGCATAGTAAATGGGACGGGAATGAAGCCTGCGTTCATCCCCATAAGACAATCTATATCCTTGTCAAAATTTCATGAAAACCTGTTAAGTGGTTTAATTGTAAAAATTAACAGACAGAGTTACTTTTACATTGAGAATATTAGTATGGATTTATTATTAATTATTATTATAGCCCTTAGACATACCAATAACATTATAATATGAATATTTAACATGATGACGATCTAGACTAAAAGAAGAAGTACTCAAACATTTAATCGATGAACATACGTTGACCTTTACAAGTCTATTAATTTTTAATGAAATAATAACGTTAAGGTCAAACGTTAAATAAGTGAAAGGGATAATTTTTATAATATGATTAATATATAAGAAAGTCTCAATCGTATTTTTTTTTTTGTTTTGACTTTTACCTAACATCCTACAACATAAAGAATAAGCTTAATCTATAATGTACTTTTTTGTCATTCTTTCGCGAAATAAAAAAGAAACTTAAGAGAGAAAGAGAGAAAAACTTAAGAGAATATTTTTTTTACAGACAGGCTAATCTTTTATGTGAGTACATAAAACGTTTCATGAATCTCATTTAAATATATTGAAAAAGTTATCCAAAGACGCAATCTTGAGAACCAAGTAATATAACATAACAGTAAACACTAAGCTATACTCGTAGAATAAAAATGTACCTAAAAAGGACGCTATATTTATATGTAACTAGTGACTTATACTTCTAAACGCCTAGCAGAAGCTTATATATTACTCCAGACCATAGTCTATGTTTACTAAATTTAACCCAAATCTGTTCAGCCGTTTCGGACTAACAAACATACATACGCACATACATATTTTAGATATTAATAATTATTATTTTAAGCCATTCAATCTCTGTAACTCAAATTTTAATATCTGTAAATTGATTTTTTCATTCCGAATGCCTCTATGATATGTGATAGATCCAATAAACTTCAAGTACGACGCATTTCAATTAGGGTTACATCACACGCGGTGCATTCGGTTATTAATTAAATCGATGAGACAAGCTAATGTAATATGCATTTTTGATCAATAAGCATTGTTAATATTTTTTTTAAAGTCGTATTACTGTATACAAAATGTATTTTTTAACGTTTTAAAATAACTTAAATATAGATTTATAATTATTTAAGTTTTAAAGTAACTTAAATATAGATTTACGTTTATAATGCGATTATAAAATCGGATTATTGGTGTAGTTTGTTATTTTACTTTTCCACGTTGCAACGACTGGATTGATTTGGGTTAAATTTAGTACATCTATGGCATTTACGGCATTTGACAGCACGTTTGGCTCAGTGACCCTACTTGCTATGCCAGCGGTCGCGGATTCAAGTCCCGCTGGGGTATTCATTTGTGTGATGAGCACGAATGTTTGTACTCCAGTCAATGGTGTTTATATTTATAATATGTATGTATTTAAAGTTATATACTTTGACCCAATGTTTATTATGATTCCAAAGCTCTACAGCAACTTTTCTCTCCCTCTACCATTGCTGTAAAGCATTTCATACGTCGTGTATCAAAAATTAAAGTATAACCACGAAAAGATCCGCAAAAAAAATCTTATTTAAAATATTATAAATATATGTAAATGTATATGTATATAATTAACATTTAAATTACCTGGAGCATGCATAAACGTGGCATCAGTATCAGGCGGTGGGCCGTCATACATTTGCCGTAGTACGTGTAAGTCGTACCCCGCGTCCCCCTCACCGCCGCCCTCGTCTTCATACGCTATGATGTTTTCTCTTATATCATCTAACTCCTTTTCTGCCCACGCATCTGCTCGCTTTCTGTGGACGACCACCGCTAGGAGAAGGACTGGAAATAATGTGTATTGTTAGTGTTTTTTTACGATTATTGATTAATTAAAAAAAAAAAAACTTAAATAAACTTTCAAAAAATCATTAAAAAATTAATTATATACACGTAATATGATTGAATTGTTTTTTAATAATTTCTATTTTTTGTGATTTTTGTAAAATAATTTAGCTTTAACTTGTAAAAAGAAAAAAAAAATCATTTAATTCAATAAATATCTTGAATAGATATTTATTGGATTAAAAATAATATGCATTTAATCCAACATTAAAAAAAACAATAAGTTTTGTTAAAGTACATTTTATAAAATTTAAAATGTACTTTATGTTTATTGTTACAGAAATCTTAAAGCTTTCAATCTATAAATATAAAGAAAGTACTCACTTATTAAAATCGCTATACAAACGAGAATAGCGACCAGGAAATTTGTGTCGATGCCAAAAGTGATTGCAGTAAATACACTCTTTTGACAGCCTGGATCGGCATTGTGTTCTACTGATGGTCTGCCCAAGTTGTACATCTAAAGAAAATAATAAGATCGCCTATTATTGTGTCTTTATAGGGTTCCGTAGATACGATAATAAAACACTAGTGCTATTCTAAAAGAACTCTTATGTAATATAATAACTGATACCGTGATAATGCTACATTAAACTGTATAAAGTATGTTCGCGGATTTAGCTGTCGAGTTACATAAAAGTTCTTACGGAATAGAAAACAAATCTCTAATAATATCACTCGTATATCTATCTGTTTTTAGGTTACAGCTTATTTATAACTTTTTTTTACTACGTATAAAGTAAGTAAATTACAGGAAATTAATCAAGGAAGACAAATAAAAAAAAAAAGGATTCCACTAAAAGTAAGAAATAGAAATAGAAGAAAACTTAATTCTTGATAAAGAAATACAGATTATTATTAATCCAAATTATTAGAAACACGAAAACTTATAAAATTAAAATTAAATCAAAACAAAAGACTTACAAAATCGTTATACGTAAAATTACTGATACAGCCCATAAAGTGCTGATTTGTGGGAACGTGCCGCCATCCGAACGATCGCGCGAGGCTCTGTAGATCTATACTAGCCCCTCCAAGCTGTAATGGCCCATTTACTGCAAACAAAATATGATGTTATAGAAGACAATACCATTTTGAAAATTCACACCCAAGAACAAGTATTATCTTTTATTGATCGCTTATATACTAACATTGTTTACGTGATATAGTTTGAAACACTATAGTAAACTATGAGAGTTGAGCTCTCTTAGCTTTCTAAATTTTTAGTACATTGTTACCATCATGCATGGTTTTTATAGTGTTTTCCTTTATTATCATTCTATCTATATATGTATGTAAAAGTTAAATACCTCGTTAGTCACGAATTCTCAGAAAGTTATAAACTTGAAATTTAGAGAGAAGATATCTGCTAAGAATACATTTTTGGAAATTTAACCCCAGAAGGGCTAGACAGGAGTTGGAAATTTGTATTGAAATCAGTTATTTTTAAACAACGCGAGAAAAGGCAAATGCTAGTAAATAATAATCAATTCGATTATCAATAATAGATATTTTCATAAATCATACAATTCGTTCGTTTCTATATACCGCCATTTTGCTCTTATATAAAAAAGATAGAGAAGAACATATTAATAGATTTATTAATCTTCGCTGCAACAGAAGTACGCTAATGAAAGGACAGGCGTACTTTGATGACGAAAAGGACTAAGATCACGTTATACTTTTAAAAACAACACTTATACAAAGGAAATTACTACAATATGGATGATACGTGTCTGTACTAGCGGCTCACCCTGGTTTCGCTCGGGTTCGCCTCTAGAAACACAAAAACAAATCTATCCCACGGAAACCGTACATTTTTCGGGGATAAAAAGTAGCCTATGTGTTATTACAGACTAAAATCTATCTCTGTGCCAAATTTTATTCAGATCCGTTAAGCTGTTCTAGTGTGTCTGAGTAACAAACATCTAAACATCTAAGCTGTTACATTTATAATGTTACATAATAAGATGGATTAATATTTTAAACTATATATTGCCATCATACATTGTATTGTAGGAAAACTTCAAAGACATTAAATTTAAATTTTTAGGTAATCACACAGAACCTTCTATTCCAAACATGCAATGCCCATATTAAAAATAGATACCGTGTCTAAGAGTTCGTTTCATTCAAAGCCATTCAACCATTACGGCGTGATTGAGTAATAAACGTCCATCGCCTAACTTTCATCAGAGCGTTAAATGTAAACAAGATTTTTGAATAGAAATCTGCTCTTAGGTCTATTGAAGTTTATAGAAGAGTAATTCTCAGAAGAACTCTACTATCTATCAATAAATGTTACAAAAATAAATAATTACATATAGTATAGATAATTTCATATTTTTTGTATATGACACATGTTTAATCATTTATACAGATAAATAAAATTGGAGTGTCTGTTTGTTATATTAAAATAACCGCTTTTTACTAAATGCATATGGATGTATACACGGTACATATACCAAAACAACATTTTTTACAATTTTTGTCTGTCTGTCTGTCTGTCTCTCTGTCTGTCTATCTGTCTCTCTGTCTGTCTGTTTGTTCCGGCTAATCTTCGAAACGGCTGGACCGATTTTGACGGGACTTTCACTGGTAGGTAGCTGATGTTATAAGGAGTAACTTAGGCTACTTTTATTTTAGAAAAAGAATCAGGGTTCCGCGAAAAATAAATAAAACCCATGAAATTGTGAACAAAATCCGCGTACGGCGTACGCACCCGAGCAAAGCGTGGGTAAATCGCGATATAATTTAAATGAATATCTTAGGAGTAGCAAGCTACTATTTATGTATAAACATAGCTAACCGTGTAAACGTACCTAGAGACGAACGCGAGCGAAGCGAGCGTGAGTCGCTAGTCAATAATATTAAGCCATTTTTAACCTATCTTCATTTTAAAGATTAGTATAAAACCATAATCTGCTTTTATCACACTTTCTATCCTATTACGGAGCATGAATTCGAAACTGTTTCACAAAGCTGTCATCAAGTAATAAATAAATGAACAAAAACGTCTAAAAATAGAAGAATTGTTTCACAAAGTTGCAGCTATTTCAGTGCATTTATGCTATTGTATTGGAAAAAATGTTTATTTAAAAAATCTCACCACACGAATTGACATTGTTCACAATTATCCATACTTAACCAATTGTATTCGATAAATACAAGCCTTCAAAAAGTTTTGGCGATGAGATTGTAAAGTGCATTTTTTTTAAATATCTGAACCATATGAGCATTGGTCATTGCTTTTTTGCAGCCAGTTGTTTTAGGAAAAATGTTCGAGAATTTATGGCCCTTATTCAAACAATGATGTTATTACATTATTTTTATGTTGCAGGTAAACAACTAACATATACATATGTATATGTTTGTATATTTTTTGGTCCTGCGATATATGTTATAGATAATAAAAAAGTAATAATTTCAAAATAATAGCTTTTTACTGAAATTATATACGGTATTTATAAGAAAAATATAATTTTAAAAATTTTGTTATCTGTCTGTCTCCTTATTTGTTCCGGCTAATCTGCGAAACGACTGATTTTGACGGAACATTCATTGGCAGATAGCTGATGTTATACGGAGTAAATTATTCGCTTAGGGTTCCGCTCGAAAAAATTAAAACGTACCTAAGAACGCATTCGAGCGAAGCGAGTGTAAGTCGCTAGAATGTCAATAAAATGACTTACCATTTAAAATTTCCCTCGGTCCAGTGGGAGCTGCAAGGCTCATACAGGTTGACAGTTTGCATCTATCTACGAACATTTCTATGGAACTTCTCATAAGGACGATCTCAATAAGATGCGGTTTGCCGTCAGCCACGTGTACGACACTGTTGTTCAAACGAGTTGTGCCTGACCCGTAATTAACTAGAAGAATCGGAAAGCCATCCACAAGTTCTAAGGACATAAAATCTGGAACAAAAGATATTTCATTGAGCATTTAATATTACATGTTTTAGTAAAAGTCTGGTTTGTGCAGTTCAAGAGTTCGATTACCGGATGAAGTATATTTATTTAATAAGGTATTTTAATCTTGATAACAACAATTTCTTATCGTCATAACTATGACATATTATGTAAAGTATAACTTTATAGTTAGTAAAAATAGCTTAGAAACAATTCAGTAGTTATAAAGGTTTTATTTTATATACAATTTTTTTTTTGTAATATAGTTAGTCTTGTTATAATGTAGTCGTTGTATACTTGTTAAAATGCTTAACGACGGAAGAAACTCAACAAAAATTGAATGCCACGAGAATCGGAACTAGGGTATAAGATATCAAACCAATTAAGCTTTGAATTGTTCACTGCGAAGTTTTTAATATTATTGTATTATACTTCCTTTCAAGATCCTCTATTTAAAAACTAGCAGAATCTGCGGCTTCGCTTGCGATTAAACTACGAAAAATACGAAATTTCATACAAATATGTCTAAAGAATAAAAAGTTTCATACAAATTTTATTCCCTACTTCACCCCCTTGAGGGTTGAATTTTGAAAAATCCTTCCTTAGTGGATACCTTCGTCATATGAGGAATACGTGTGCGAAATTTTAAGTTTCTAGCCCTAAGGGTTTGGCCTGTGCATTGATATGTCAGTTAATCACTTTTGCCTTTTATATAATATACCTACTCGTATACATATATAACTCATTTTGAATATACTACATAATATGGAAGAAAACAGTACCTACTTAAAAGATTTAGTTTAACCAAAATCTGAACATTGAATGAGACATACATTGTTTAGTCTACAACATTGGCAAAGCAGTCGTTATTTCAATTTAATTAACACTATTCAACATTTCTTAGAAGTTGTGAAGCTATTATGGGACCGCAATGTTAATGTGCAAATAACCTCAGCGTCAACAATCTTGGCCGAAGTTCAAGGATTATAAGGCTTTTAGTGTATTTTGGCGAGCTACGGACTCCGAAGCAACTCATTATTAGTAAATAATACCGTGTATCCCACATTCATCCCAACACATTTTCACTAAATAAACAATTTTATAGTATACTAATATTCGTCCACAGCTTCGCTCCCATAGTAAGTGTTTGACAATATATCTATACTAATATTATAAATGTGAAAGTTTGTGAGTATGGATGTTTGTTACTCTTTCACGCCAGAACGGCTGAACGGATCGGAATGAAATTTGTCACAGAGATAGATTATGGTCTGGAATAACACATAGGCTACTTTTTATTCCGGAAAAATGTACGGTTCCCGTGGGATAGGTTTGTTATTTTTTTTGCTAGAGACGAACCCAAGTGAAGCGAGGGTAAGCCGCTAGTGACAATCCATTTCCTTTTTAAATTTCACTCAAATTTGTTGAGCCGTAAAAGCGCGAAGTCACAATCATTTCATTTTCATTTATTATTTGAAATAGGGTATTATAGAGATTTTGTACTTAAACTCAACATTACTTTTTATATATTTTTTTACATCAGCGCAATTTCCCAACACTTTGTCTTTTACATATATGACGTAGTATAGTGTACACAATAATATATATAAATATAAAAGTGTTGGTCTAGTGCGCTCATATGATGGGCAATGGGCATACGTATACGTAAGCGGTAAATGCCAAGCGCGATTCGCGATAATATAATCCGTGATCAATTACTGGTTATTTAATAGATTAAATATAATAATTACTGCTTTTTTCCATCAGTGTGTGGGTGGCATTGCCAGTGTACGTAAAGTCGTAGGTAAGGTGGTGTGCTGTTGTACGCATGTAGCTGCAGTTCTCTGGTAGTTAGGATATAACAGATACTTCAAAGAATAAAGATCTCAAAAGGTGACTTAGAGTGACTATATCCTAGACACGTCACAGTGGTCGAATAAAATAATAGCGAAAACTCAGATTTTTACTATTTTTACAAGTAATTAATGATAATTTAGTTAAATTGTCATTAATTAAACCAGTTCGTTTTGCTAACTTTTTAACTTAATTGCCTTGATAAACTTAATTATTTCTTGTCATACCTATCTATACATATTATAAAATTGTAACTAAGCCGAATCTGTACATTAAATATTTTTTGGAAAATCTTATTGAAATAGACATTATTATCGATGCAGAGGCCGAATCTATAGTTTTTAGAATTTTTGTCTGTCTGTCTGTCTGTCTGTCTGTCTGTCTGTCTGTCTGTCTGTTACCGCATCACAGAAAAACCACTGGAGGGATTTTGATGAAATTTGGTATGATGATAGCTGGTTATCCGGGTCAACATATAGGATACTTTTTACCGCGAGAAAATATCTCATTTCTGAGAAAAAATACAAAAACTGGTTAAAATAAAAACAAGATGATAGTACTATTTTAGCAAGGCAACTTACTTATGTATGTTAAAACTATTAAAAAAAGCTTATCGTAAAAGAAATATCAATAGCGTATTTTATTCATTAGAATAGTTATTTTAATGAAAATCTATTTATGTGTTATTTAGATATTTGACAATAGATCTCGCCATGTGTTTTTAAAATACGTAGTTTTAATCCAAAAAAAAATTACCTTTCTATGACTTTATTAGACTTATTACTAAATTATCCGCGGCCCCGCCTGTGTTCAAATTTTCAATAAAACAAACATTTGGCTTTATAAATTAGTAATATTTTGTTGGCCGAAACAATTTTCGAATGAAAGTATTTGTAAATTTTTATTGTTTAGTAAATAATGTTAATTTTTTTAATCTTTTAATGTAAAAATTGGGCAAATGCAAATCTAACTTGCGTATTATAGGTTTCCTATAGCAAAATACTGTGTTGTTTTTCTTACTTACATATTTTGTTATGTTAATCTATACATATTATAAAATTGTAACTAAGCCGAATCTGTACATTAAATATTTTTTGGAAAATCTTATTGAAATAGACATTATTATCGATGCAGAGGCCGAATCTATAGTTTTTAGAATTTTTGTCTGTCTGTCTGTCTGTCTGTCTGTCTGTCTGTCTGTCTGTCTGTCTGTTACCGCATCACAGAAAAACCACTGGAGGGATTTTGATGAAATTTGGTATGATGATAGCTGGTTATCCGGGTCAACATTTAGGATACTTTTTACCGCGAGAAAATATCTCATTTCTGAAAAAAATACAAAAACTGGTAGGAACAAAACCACGACGATACTATTTGTAAACAGTTTAGCAAAGTAACTTACAAAATATGGTAAAAACTATAAAAATAGCTTATCTTGAAAATCAAATTATCAAAAGCGCTATTTTATCCATTAAAATAGTTATTTTAATTAATATTTATTTATGTGTTATTTAGATATTCGACAATAGATGTCGCCATGTGTTTTTAAAATACATAGTTTTAATCCCAAAAAAATTAATGTACAGATATGAACTTTTTTCGATTTTATTAGAATTACTACTAAATCACCCGCGGCTCCGCCCGTGTTTAAATTATCAGTAAAGCAAACTTTTTCGCTTCATAAATTAGTAACTATACATACAATAAAATTGTAACTAAGCCGAACCCGTAAACTCAATATTTTTATTGAAATATTCATTATTAGCGATATAGAGCCCGAATCTATAGTTTTTAGAATTTTTTCTGTCTGTCTGTATGTGACCGCATCACAGAAAAACCACTAGAGGGATTTTTATGAAATTTGGTATGGTAATAGCAGGTTATCCGGGTCAACACATAGGATTCTTTTTACCGCAGGAAAATATCTCATTTCTGAGAAAAAATACAAAAACTGGTTAAAGTAAAAGCACGATGATGCTATTAAATATTTTAGCAAGGTAACTTACTTATATATTATGTTAAAACTATTAAAAAAAACTTATCTTAAAAGAAATATTAACAGCGCTATTTTATTCATTAAAATAGTTATTTTAATGAAAATTTATTTATGTGTTATTTAGCTATTTGACAATAGATGTCGCCATGTGTTTTTAAAATACGTAGTTTTATCAAAAAAAAAAATGTACAGATATAACCTTTCTATGACTTTACTATAATTACTACTAAATTACCCGCGGCCCTGCCCGTGCTTAAATTTTTAATAAAACAGACTTTTTGGCTTTATAAATTAGTAACATATTAGTAATATTTTGCTGGCTGAAACAATTTTCAAATGAGAATATTTGTAAATTTTTATTGTTTAGTAAATAATGTTAATGTTTTTTAATCTTTTAATGTAAAAATTTGGCAAATGTAAATCCAACTCGCGCATTTTAGGTTTCGTATAGCAAAATGCTATGTTGTTTTTCTTACTTACGTATTTTGTTAGGTTAGGTTAACACTAAAATAAATACGAATAATATTTACGTTTCCACAATACCTACTCATTTTTTGCACCGTAAAAATAAGTTCAATTTAAATTATTTTATAACATTTTATGGAAAATAAGTTTATGGCTGTTAAACTGCCAAAGCGGGTAACTAAAAATATTTCATATCTCAAAAACTATGAAAAAGTATTGTAGGAACTGTTATACCTCAACTTTTTCACTTTTTCTTGACACCTTTTCTTGGAAGGTAAAGGCTTAAAGGACACAATAAAATACTTACGACTTTAATCATATTAGCCGAGCCATATGAAATAAAAAAATGTATTCGCTTAGAATTATTTACTTATTACACTTTCTTTTGAAAATCGTTTTGGAAAATATTACTAACTAGCGCTAATTAAGAAAAGTTATCATTATGTAGTTTAAATAATCAGCTATATATTAAATTAATCTATAGCTGTCTATTACTAAAAATGATTAAAATTAATTCCGTAGTTTGAGAGTTTATCGTGAAAAACTAAAAAAACAAACAACACAGAAGTATAGACATACATAAATGTTATTGCTAAAACAAAAAGTTCAATTTAACGGAGGAACCTTTGTGGCATTGTCAATCTCTGCCATTATTTACCAATCATGCGGTGCGCAATGAAAGTAATGTATAATGTAAGAGTATACTAATGTGTAAAACCTAAGAATTTGGTTTTTGATCATCTGAACGCGGGCGGAGCCGCGGGAAATGCTAGTACAAATAATAAAATTGTATCTAAGCCGAATCTGTACATTAAATATTTTTTGGGAAATCTTATTGAAATATACATTATTATCGATACAGAAGCAGAATCTATAGTTTTTAGAATTTTTGTCTGTCTGTCTGTTACCGCATCACGGGAAAACCACTGGAGGGATTTTGATGCAATTTAGCATGATGACAGCTGGTTATCCGGGTCAACATATAGGATACTTTTTACTTCGGGAAAATATCTCATCTCTGAGAAATCTATACTAAACGTTAAAACGTAAGTAGGGACGAACCCGTGCGGAGCGAGGGTGAGTCGCTAGTACACAATAAAGTATTTGACTTTATTTGTTTTTTATCTTAAATACAATTACCCTTAGTTAAAATATACACGAATAAAAACCCCAAAATTCTTCAGGGGAAAATATAGATATCTTATTGACACCCATCCTTTTATTTTACGCCAAGTCATATAGTAGTAATTAATAATAACAAAATATCTAAATACATCTACATATATCTGACCATATGGTGCTGTGATATAATTACATAATATATCGTCTAAAACGAATTGAGTCGATATATAATATACTACTCACCCTCGCTCCGCTCGGGTTCGTCCCTACTTACGTTTTAAGGTTTAGTATAGATTTCTCAGAAATTCTCTATTTACCCGCAGTAAAAAGTATCCTTATATATTGACCCGGATAACCAGCTATCATCATACCAAATTTTATCAAAATCCCTCCAGTGGTTTTTCCGTGATGAGGTCACACAGACAGACAGACAAAAATTCTAAAAACTATAAATTCGGCTATTCGGATACTGTATCGATAACAATGTCTATTTCAATAAGATTTTAAAAAAAATAATGTACAGATTCGGCTTAGTTACAATTTTATTATATGTGTAGATTAATTCTACGCCTATTTATTATTTCTTGGAAGTCACGTGACACGCACCTACCAAATTTTGGCTTATATGAAAGCACGTCACATCAATTGTCTTAATTGAGTAACTCGATATCCGTATAACGAGAAATTCTAACACGAAACGTCAATTCCTGTACGCTATAATATTTCCAAAGATATTAATTACATATAAACATCATGAAAACCAGGGCAGTACAAACATTGTTATGGTATGGTAATAGGAATGTATTCACAAAATGTAAGTAACCGTGTGGAAAATAGGTGTTTTATCACGCGACAATAACTTTCATAAATCATAAGGCTCTGCACGGTTGTCAGTCATTACGTGGTCATTAAAAAATCATTACAGTGACTGGGGAAAGGGCCGGACTTCGCATGACAATGGTATGTACTTGGTAGCTTTTATGCGATTGTAAGTTTGATTTGATCGTCAATTTATTCTATTTATATAAAGATTTAATTTCATTATTAGTATTTTTTTATTTCATGATTGCTACAGATTATTTTTATATTACTCGATCTATTTATGGAAAGTTAAGCTTGAGTTATGTAAGTAGAAACCCTTGGCCTTTGGAGACGAAGTGCGGGGAAATTCTTAATAGATAGAACATGTGGGTTTATCATATCTACTAATGACAAAAAACTAATGATTTTTCACATATAAGATTTGCTAGATTGCTAACCTTTTCGCTACAAAAGAGTTTTCTTATAAGGATGTTGACCAGCTGTGGGGGCCATGTTGTTTTGGTGACATCTGTCAAATCTAATGCTTATTATTCCCATTATTGATACTAAATCATCATGGTAAGATACACAATTGAGCAACAGGTCCAAATGAAAAAATTAAACATTATCACAATGAGTGCTCGTTAGTGCAAAAATTACGCGCGTTACACCCGTTTTACCGCAGACACGGTGAGCCCTTTAAAGTCGACTCGGCAACTTTTGGTGGACAAATTAGAAACGACCGGTTCGGTAAATAATCAGCCAACACCAGTATGCTAAAGGAACGCCAGATCGGCCGAGAATATCGCTGTTGTTTGTGAAAGTGTGAAGAACTTGAGGCAGTAAATAGGGTTATCTCTCGCAGAGGTGGCATGAATTGGCCACCAAGATCGTGCGATTTGACCTCGCCGGATGTTTTCTTGTGGGGTTTTCTGAAATCACGGATTCATACCAATAAGTCTCAATCGACCGATGGCCTCAAAGTCAAAATAACTCAGCTCATCGCTCGAATTCAGCCAGATTTATCCGGCAGACATTGAAAATTGGACCTCTCGGATCCGGCCTACAGTAAGAAACCGCGGTGACTATTTAACGATATCATATTCCATAGTAAATGGCATTCATGAACCTTTCAAATAAAAAAAGTAATTTCGTTAACACCTCGCACACAGCTTGTTTTATTCCATTTAATCATCGACTTACTTTTATTGGAAAACCCTTTATATATACTACATTATATATTTATTACATATACAATTATTTTGTATATATATTGAGTTAGTAAAATAGCATATAGAAATGAAAATAGTAAATTCTAGTTTTACGTTATTTTAGTTATAACTTTTTAATAAAAACAAACCATATCTCAATTATGAATTTTAATTATATGAGCTAGTTAAATATAAATATAATTACATAAAGTTAACAATTATATCCTTATATCAATAGCTATCACTGTTCCTAAGACAACATTCGTGCATAAATTATAAATTTGGGTTAAAATATTTCAAGTGTACTCTCAAAACTCACGTATTATTATCCTATTCAATGTGAAATAAAAACATCTTTTGCGTATTAGGGAGCAATTGTGGATTTTGTCGAAAATCATTACTCAAGTTGTTACGCCAATCAACTCTTGACATATTTATCGTTGAGTCGACATTGTTCAGATTTCTTAAGTCAATTTTATTTAAAGAACTGCTTGAGACGATCGCCAATACTTTCATTGTAAGAACCTAAGCGAGTCTATCCTCGAATTGAACGACAAAGAGAAGATTACGGTAGATTCTGAGTGAAACTCTTTAAACTTTTTCGCTCATGTTATACGGTACTTTGTATTGTGTGACAAAGCTATTACAGTTTTAAACAGTTTAAGGCGCCTGGATATAGGATAATCCTGCTATAATCTCGACTATTTGTGATAGCCGGGACCATTGCACTTAAAAATAAATATATACGGCAAGCTATTTCCGTAGCATAACACCTTAACGCGTTATGCCTTATAGATATGCCCGTAGAAAAGGGGGAACGTACATTTAGCATGTTGTACTTTATTTTCATACATCACTTGTTTTAGTATAATTTAGATATAAAAAAATGATTACTCCTGACTTTATTCACTTTGCTTTCCGCTTATAGTAGCTACTCAAAATATTTTATGTTAATCAGAATGGCTCAAGAGACATACGTCCAAAGACTGTAGTCATAACTTTATTTTTTACACTTCTACTAAAATACAAAAAGTAACAAAAACAACTAGCAGAGCGACAAAAGATTTAAGCATAAGGGCCCATAAAAGGATTAAGCACAATTTCAAACCTAACGTATATCCTCCACAAGAAGCTACAGTACGTTGAACCAAGATTAGCTGAAAATCAAACTAAACCAGGATTTCAGAAATCGTAAGTGCATTCGACACAAATTAACTGACGTATCTGTTGCGACAAGTGTGTGCAATCCACTTAACGGTATTGCCAATTTGGCAACGCGAGAAGAAATATTTGCTCGCTAGCTAAAGCCTTGCCAAAGTGCAAGTGTATATTTCTCTTAAGATATTTATCGCGCTACTTTAATATGTAGTGAAATAGTTCTACAATATGTTTTGATGTAATTTTATCAGCTTTTATCAGTCTAAAATTTTGTCTAACAATGAGATTTAGTCAGTATGACCTGTTTACTGCTGGAAATTGTGATTTTGAGGCAATCTACATAATAATATGGTACCAAAATTGGTTATCTTTGAAATGATATGAAACTTTATTCAAATATACTTATTATAAGCATATTTGATTCGTCAATTTAGTTTAAAGAGTATCAGTGTAGTCCGTGAGGTCGCCGTCTTTGATTGTAATGTTATGTTATAAATTAACGTTTAGTATAGATTTCTCAGAGATGAGATATTTTCCCGCAGTAAAAAGTATCCTATATGTTGACCCGGATAACCAGCTATTATCCTACCAACGTTCATCAAAATCTGTCCAGTGATATTTTTGTGATGCGCTCACAGACAGACAGACAGACAGACAGACAAACATTTAAAAACTATAGATTCGGCTTCTGTATCGATAATAATGACCATTTCAATAAAATTTTCCAAAAAAATATTTAATGCACAGATTTGACTCAATTAGAATTTTTATTATGTATAGATGTCTTATCGGAGCAATTGTGTTAAAGATTTATTGAACTATATAAAAATGCATATTCCGACATAAATTTAATAGTATTTGAAGATTTGTAAGATCAGAATTAAGAATTATATAAGCGGAGTTCGCCAAAATAAACGTCGAAGTCAAAATAGTAGAGTGTTTGCTGTCTCGATTTTGCCATACGGGTCGCTTACTTTCTTTGAAGAATAAAGGAAATTTTATTATTTGTATAATATACAATTTTTGAGAAAATATGAATAACAATATTAATACTATATTTTTGTATTTTTTAAGCCTTACATACATACGTATAGTTCTCTTCCTCTTTAAAGAGAGATAGCATATTAGCTTATTTAATTCTTTTTTCTTTATTATAATAAAAATCGTTAACTATTTTTTATTAACTTTTATTTACTTATCACTCAGTAGGTATAAAAACACATTTTAAAATATCATGGTTTGGTTTCATATTTAGTTCTATGACATTCTATATCACTCGTTTGTATTTAATAAATGTATTGTATTTTGTTATATATTTACATAATGATATAGTCAAGTTTCAAAACACGCTGTACCGTCTAGACTTACAAAGTAAATGCCTCAGAGGTGTAATGGCCTAACATAGATTCCTTTATAAGATAGTATTATTGGATTACTTAAGGCGCCCATTAATCATAAGCAGGAATTCAAACACGAAAGGTACCGCCTATTTCTCCATTTACACCTATATTAATTTGACATGACATTAGTTATTCATATCTATATATAATAACTTCAAATAATACCTAAAAGCCACTTAGCCTACTTCAGGCAAATTATCTATGACCTTTTCACTAAAAGGAATGAAATTTTATACATATTTGTAAAACATTATATCTTGGAGAATTATCTATCAATATAAAAATTCATTCCAATTGGCAATGCGCTCACATGGAAATCTAAAGGAAGCGGGTCTCGTACTTCTGAATCTTATTTTCAACATTAATACCACCTTCTAATACCATGAAGGAAAACAGAGTGAGATAATATTTATATGTTATACCTATTTTCGAAAAAAAATCCAACATAATATGGCCCGCCTTGGACTATGTACAAGGTAATAAAAAGTATCCTAAATGTTGACTCGGATAACAAGATAGCTGATCATACTAAATTTCATCAAAATCTATCAAGTAGTTTTACCGTGATGCGGTAACAGACAGACACACAGACAGACAGTCAGACAGACAAACAGGCAAAAATTCTAAAAACTATAGATTCGGCCTCTGTATCGGCCGAGCTTAATGCAACGACGACGTCTATACATATAATGAAATAATTTGTAACTAAGCCGAATCTATACATTAAACATTTTTTAGAAAATCTTATTGAAATTGACTTTATGGTCAATAGAGGCCTATATCTATAGTTTTTAGATTTTTTGTCTGTCTGTCTATCTATCTGTCTGTCTGTCTGTTTGTCTGTTACCGCATCACGGGAAAACTACTGGATAGATTTTGATGAAATTTGGTATGATGATAGCTGGTTATCTGGATCAACATATAGGATATTTTTTACTGCGGGAAAATATCTCATCTCTGAGCCAAACGTTAAAACGTAACTAGGGACGAACCCGAGCGAAGCGATGGTGAATCACTAGTATACTTATATATAAATTTATTTCGTGTAAGTATTTAACGTAAATCCAATTTGTTGCTTAATAGAAGCAATAGAATAGCTGTTTGTGTTTTGTTAGTATTTGATAGGCGTTAGTAGATTATGGATAGCTCATTGTTCTGAATAATTATTTGTTAATCTGAACTAAATTAATCGATTCTAAAATAAGTTCAGAATAACACTGTATAATTAAGTACATATACATATTATAATTTAACATAATATGTTTATGTAGACTTAAGTCTTTGTAACTATGTAATATCTATGTAAATCTAATTTATATCAGAAATTGTTGTAATCTTTTTCCAACAATTTCCACTAAATATTATTATAAACAAGCGACTCACCCTCGCTTCGCTTGGGTTCGTCCCTAGTTACGTTTTAACGGTTCATATGGAATAGATAGATTATATATTATGTGATATACAGCCTATAGCCTTCCTCAATAAACGGGCTATCTAATTCAAAAAGAATTTTTCAAATCGGATTAGTAGTTCCTGAGATTAGCGCGTTCAAACAAACAAACTCTGCCTCTTTATAATATTATATTAGTATAGATATAATATAGAATAGTATAGATTAAACTTATATGAAATGTTCTCCGCCCACATATGAATAAAAGAACGACTAACACATTCGCAGATGCGAGAATCAGATCAAGAAGAGCGTGGGTTTATAAAACAGATATAGTATTTTTCCATATATTTAATGCTTAACCTTGCGGGGTTTTCTGTTATGTAAAGGTATAATAAAATTCTAACTAAATCTGTACATTTTTTTTTAATCTTATTGAAATAGTCTTTATTATCGATACAGAGGCCGAATCTAGTTTTTAGAATTTTTGTATGTTTGTCTGTCTGTTTGGGAACGTACCACGAGAAAACCACTGGACAGATTTTGATGAAATTTGGTATGATTATAGCTGGTTATCCGGGTCAACATATAGGATAGTGTTTACTGCGGGAAAATATCTCATCTCTGAGAAATCTATACTAAACATTAAAACGAAATAAAATTTAATATTTCAAAGCAATTATTTTGGCTATACGAACATATGTAAGTAATATTTTGTTTAATTTGTCAATGTTTGAAGAAGAAATTCAAACTTAATATTACTAATGTCAAGGTAACTCTTGTCTGTTGCTTTCACGCTTTAACTGTTGAACAGATTTCGATGAAATTTGACCGAACATAGATAGCGCGTTAAGGAAATAGGCAACTTTTTATTCCTGTCCCAATTACTATGCGAAAAAGCAACAGACGAGACGAGAGCGAGTCATAAAATTTTCATTTTTTAAATATCATTAGAAACATTAAAATGTGGATGTTGGCTTGTCCTGTTTTAAGATTGTTTATTTGCCAGAAATAGTGCTTTAACTCCGGTATAAAGAAATACTTTCGGGAGGCAATATTATATTAAAATAAATGGGAGTTAAGCAAAAGTCCTATCCAGCCCTTTTTGTCGTCCCTCGCCTCCCTCTCATCGAAGGTTGTGTGAGGGTTCAGGCTATAGTCCACCATGTGGTCAATGATCAATCATCAACAGATATAAACATAAATTACTAACCTTGCACATCTAGCAACGGGTTATACTTCAGCGGTCCTACATAGAAGATGAGACTGTTGCTAGTATGTGAAGTCACAGTGAGTGTGACGTGTCCCTCATGACATGCAGGTGGTGCGGGATACATCGCCCATCCATCCCCATGGAACCCTATACTTGTTTGTTCGCAACGAGGACCATTCCAGCCTTCGGGGCACTCGCATTTATCAGCGAACGGTGTACCTGTTAAAATCAACCATATCTCATTTATATATATTTTTTTTTAATATTTAATTAACTAAAAGAAATATTATCTGTTATACTTTTTCTACAGAAGTAATTAAAAACGAACGTTTTAGTACTTCTTTAGAAAAAAAATAATAACAGATGGATTATTGACAGTGTATATGTAAAAAAATATAAAATTATTAGTTAATTAATTTTATTTAAAGCGTTAGTAATTCGTTTTAAGCATATAAGATTCCAATACATTTTCATGGGTGTTTCAGCGTCTTTATAAGTTACATGTATCCATTTTTAATACATGAACTTGATATAACTACATCATTGCGATGTTCGCAGAACAAAAGAAACTATACTCTCAAGAAATAAATATCTATATTAACCATCTGCGGGAATCGAATCACGGTACTTTTTTTTCATAATAGTTAAGTATAAAATGATTTTGTGTTACTATTTAACTGTTTATTGAACGAATTCATTGAATAACACAAATCCCTAAATGTAAAATTATTAATACTTCAAATATTTTAACTGCTACAAATAACCAATAATTCTACGGAACAGCTGATTATAGCAAATCCAGTAACATTTAAAAAGCTATTACAGTAAGCCTAATAACATTCTACTAATTGAATATAGATTGGCATCGATATCCCAATTGATATAGCTTCAATTACTAACTGCTCTTTTAACAATCTGAGAGAGCGAGGGGACAGAAATATATCTATATTTATTAATATGAAACAAAGTTTGTAACTTTGTGTGTTCACTTAAAAATTGTTAGAAATAATTTTATGAAATTTCTTACTGTCAAAACATATGTGTTAGGAATTAAACCATTATAAAAGTAGGTATATGTAGAAATTGCTTCTAAAATACGAGTAAAGCCACAAGCTAACCCTAGTTTCACCGACGTGACCCAATATATATATTGGGTCACGTCGGTCCTACATTTTCAATCAACCTATTTGAAAGTTAATCGCTAATCCGATAATTGTTTTGTTTAGTTTGATTACAAACGCTTTGAACTAGTTTTACTGGGTGAAATTAACGAGCTTATACTTTGTGCCGGATAAGATTCAATTTAAGTTCACTATTCTTTATTAGATTAGTTGACGGTCTTTCAACATGCAACATCTTGCTTTGTCTGCCTGTACGTAGATTTGTGCTGAGTTCTATAGCTTTTTACTCGAGCAGGAAATTAATGTTACCTGCGACAGTCTAACCATAAAGACTAATAGTACAAACAGTTAGACATTCTAATAGATATTCAATAAAAATATATTTTATATGGTATGATATAATATAAACAAAATTGAGAAGCACTCATTTTAAAAAGAGTTTTTCGAAATCATATGTTAATAATAATAATAAATTTAATTTTCAATACACAATAACATGACTGACTGATTATATAAATGAAAGAACTGGATTATTTTACTTCAGGTGTTATGTATTTTTATCCTATTTATACAATTCATTCTCCCGTGACCATGATTGCTGTAAAGCATTCGAAACGTCGGGAAACAAATGTCAAAATAAATCCGCAAAAAAATCCGAAAAGGTAATTTTATTTAAAATATCAAATATTTGCGTAAATCTCATAAAGTATTATTTATTCAATTTATTTAATTAAATAAAAAAACCACCGTTAAGACAAAATAACTCACCTCCGTTCAAACATATGAGAGGTTCATCCACTTCGCAAGTACATTCGGACTCAACTCTCGCTGAAACACCCACAAAGCTCGTAGTATTCGTGTACACGGAGAGAGGGACATTGTTCTTCATTAACACATTTCTACACGAATCTTCGCATTGTTCTTTCTCTATCAAACACTCGTCTATCTTCACCATATATATCTTCGCTTGTAGTTCTTCTTCCAGCTAAAAAATAATATTATTTATTAAAACTACTAACTTTTTATAATAGATTTCACGAATCACGAAAAATATATGATGTACAGAAGTAAAAATTAGATTATTTCAATCCAATCTATCCAAGTCCAATATGTTGCAAAAATAAAGAACTACGTATTTTATGGCAGAAGCCATCGCCACAATTACTAAGCAGGCCGCGCCAACATGGAGATATACAGAACAACAAAAACGTATATAGATCAATCAAAAATATATAGATCGTATAAAAATGTATAGATCTTTCACTCTTAAACTGCAGGTGATCTTGAAGCATTTTACATAATTATTTTAATGTGTGAAAGAACATATTTATTGCAATCATTACACAAGTAAGTTTAAAATAAATAAAAGGAATAGGAAGAGCTTGAAATAACTATTTCTCTATACACATTGAAATAAACATATAAGTTGCGCCAAGATTCTACAAGCATTAGTCCCTTGCGAGAATTGAATCTGCTACCTCTAGCTTAATAGACAATGACCAAACACGCGTCGAAACTTTGAATTGTTTTTAAATTTAAGAAGATCTTCTCTTTTTTTATCAAAAGAAAGTCATTTTTAACGACCAGTCTAATACAATACTTTACGAAACGATTCATGTCGCAATCGATACATTTCAGTATTGGTAGCGTGAGTAATAAGTCCAATCGCATAGCAAGTTCACTTACTGTTACAGCAAAGGAAATCCTTTAAAATACATCAAAAAAAGGGATATACGTAGGATACATACAAGGGGCAATTTTACTAAAAACTATATCGAAATTACAGATATTTTATTATGATAAAGATAATAGTGTAGAAATAATTTTGTAAACTAAAATAAAATGTAACGCAAGTTCTTCGTACAAAACTATTTCAATTTGAGAAACTTGTCTAAGAACGCGGGCGATTTCGTATTCTGCGAAGTGACTACATAGTTTTTCAGCGAAATTTGCTTTTAAAAGTTATTACATACTAAGAAGCGAGCGTAAGTTTATTCACATAGATGAAATTGAGAATATTTGACATGGTTTCTAACTTCAAAAAGTACACAAATATAGAATTTTTTCTATCTCCTGGTCTATAATATCTGGTGAAACATTTCTAAAAATGATTAACGTTATTTGCTACGACTGAAAGTACTCTGAAACGAGAAAACGTTTAATTACCATAATATTAGGTAGAGACCTCTTATAGAGATAAGTCATCCTTTGTACACATGGTTACTGTTGTCGATTTTATCTGTATTTTTTTTGGTACATAAATAAATAAATAATAAATAAATATTATTCCGAATTTTTCAACAAGAAAACGATAGATCTTTGTATTTTTTTTTATTTATATTGGACCAATTTTCACAAATTACGTATTTCTTTAAAAAAATCGGTAATAGATTCACAACAGAAGTAGATAAAAGAGCTAATATAATTACTATAAAATATCATGACTAAAACTCCAAATTGACTGATTTTGTCGCGGGGATTGAAAGTATTCAACATCTTCACTGTCACCTTTATACTTCGATATGTATAAAATTATATAACTACACTAGTTTTTTACTATTATTTTTAAAACCTAGAATTGTTACATAACCAAACCAACAAACAAAAATAATTTTAAAGTATTATCATAAAATAACATATATGCATTAGTCAAAACATAAAACTTGGTCTTATTCCGCTTTATCCCAAAATCCTCCTCCGAATTTGGCAAACGAAGCGAATGTCCAATAAAACCTACCGACTTGCCTAAGAAAATTGATTTGTAGATATGAAATCTTAGAAGGGAATATTTTTGGTTTGGAAAGAATTTGTAATTCCTACATACATTTAAAGGTATGGTAACAAAAGGTTTTCTTTTCATTAATTTCTCTGAATACCGGCTGGTTCACAATGCGATTTACCGAAGGTAGCTTATCTGTGTTATTGAAGCAGAATAGCTACTTGAAATCGAGACGTTCTAATAAAATGGGTTATTTCGAGCAGTTTTACTAGGTAAATGCATTTTAGCTCTTCAATTATTTTTTTTACCACCATATTGCCAATTTCAATATTTGGGCATAATTGGGCTGTTTCTTTTTTCCTTTTTATCTGGAATTTGTTATACGATATATGAACCAATTATGATTCCGATTTTCATAACAAATTTTTAATAAATAGCTTATAGATCAAGGTAATATTCCAGTCCATATGAATTTCAATAAAAAAAATCCAACGCAAGTAATGCTCCTTCCTAAATGACTATTTGGGTAACATATAAAGACGAAAATTAAGTACTTATTTACACTCCATCTAATAAAATAATACGAACATTTTACGGTAATCTAACATTTTTCATATTATATAGCCTGTTATATAAAGCTGCAAAATCGCGGGCATAAGCTAGTTATATTATATATTCGCACAGTAATACCAGTGCAATACTTCAGGAAGTGCATATGATTTATCATGGCAAAATGATACTACACGGTCCATATTGCACTCAGTATGATAATTAAGCGAACATATAGATACGTATCCACTTCATAATGTTAACGAAATTCTAAACTGGATATCTGGTGGAAGTTTCATATACTAACGAGGTCATTAGAATGCTTTGATTCAAGTTATGTAGACGCACTGCATTAAAAGTAAACTAAGATCGGATTAAAATACCATTATTTAACAAATGGATGTTTTCACTCAACGTTTGTTTTGTTTTATGTATTGGAGAAGTGGTGATTTTTAGTGTCAGTTTGTCACATATAAGGAGTTTTAAGGTGATTAGTGGCTGCTATATGCTATTAAAGTATCTCTTTTTAATACAAAAAAAAACTTTTACTATGTTGCTCTATGGTCGTCGGTCACCCATCGTGGGCCGGTGTCGGTCTTACCTTACTTATAACCTTACTTTACTTGTTATTATAATACTCTACTTTTTATTCTGTTATTACTATCTATTAAAAATTCTTATTAACATGCTTTTACTAGTTCATTTGTAATTTTGTAATAAAATCTGGAAAGTTGATTTTAACCTCCTTGTATTTGTCGTATGCTTTCAAATGTTATACTTAAATAAACATATAAAAAATCGAACGAAATTACAATAATTTGATACCATCTGCTGATGATGGAGCTAGGAGATGGATAGAGAAACTCTGTAATTGCTACAAGTAGAAAAACATTTAAGCTGGGCATGGTTGGTCTTATTGGAATTGCTTTGACGATTCTCATAAATTATAGTCCTTTAAAGCATTTTCTTAGAATAAATTATAATTATTACATATTATATGTCTATGTTACTATATCTTAAAGCAATACAGTAATATTTTCTACTGTTTGGAAATGCAATAGTATGGCAGCAATTTGTTTAGCTTAAATGGATTACAATGTTTTGCTGTGACATTGAACTAATCCTTAAAGTTTCTAAACGTTTCTAACGTTCAAGGTCTTGAAATGTTGGAATTAATTCAAACACACCAATAATCTGTCAGGATTAAGTTTGTGGAGTAAATTTCAGTAAGAAACAAAGACCTTATTACTTTAAGAGGTATATATGTATGTATGTATGTATGTATAAAAGTGAAATACCATTAATTCATTGAATGATTAATGAATATTGTATGAATCTATTTTTGGACCAGAATAAATAGACAAACTACACGAGTAGAACTGGAAGCAAAAGCTAGGTATATCATAAATGCAAATGTTACATCGAATATGTAATAGCAATTATGTTTACTTTTTTCATGTTCAAAGCCTTTCTTTTCTTTCTTGTGTGATAAATAGATTAACAGAAATGGCTAAATCGGTTAGTATTTGCTATACAGCTTCAAAAAGAAAATAAATTAAGCCTTGTTAGCCAGTGTCACTCAAACTTATGCCATCATTTTTATTCATTTCTTCGAAAAATTGTTACCTAGTTATTTGTACTTCATAGTTTTCTTTTTTATATAATAACTAGTGACTCACCCTCGCTCCGTTCGGATTCATCCCTAGGTGAGTTAGAGTTAGTTAGAGTATTTTCCCGCAGTAAAAAGTATCCTATATGTTGACCCGGATAACCAGCTACCATCATACCAAAATTTCATCAAAATTCCCCCAGTGGTTTTTTCGTGATGCGGTCACAGACAGACAGACAAACATTTTACAAACTACAGATTCGGCCTCTGTATCGATAATAATGATTGTTTCAATAAGACTTTCCAAAAAATATTTAATATACAGACTTGACTCAGAATTTTATTATATGTATATATAGATTTACTTTTTAAATGACAAAGAATTATTAAATATGCAATGACAAATAAAATCGGTATAATTTTAAAACCAGACATAAAGGCAGTGCAGATACCTAATGAACATTAATTAGCTAATTAATACAATTGATGCGATACTCAGAGTCAGAGTGGTTTTAGTAGAGACTGTTCAAAGTTGGATAAAACTGCACGTTAAGTTTGATTTAATAATTAAAAGTGTCATAAAAGAAAAATATATACGAGTTAATATTCAAAATATTTACAAACTTATTGACCTCTATAGTTAAATAATAAAATGTTGTTCATAATAAACAATGCTAAGTTATATTTCTTTTCTTCCAAGAACACGTAACTAGGTTTTAATATATGGAGTATATATTAAATCAGTTACCGCTTAAATATATTTAATTAAAGTAAAATAAAGTAAATTATGCTTAATTAACACGCCTAAAAGCCATAAACACAAAAAATATATTATAATAATAAAATAAAACAGTCTAACATTGAATATTATTGTTTACACAAAGACATACATACCTTTTCCTGAATCCCAATAACCATGCTGTCTAGTTTCTCTGCTTCGAAGTACGGCGAACCGTGAGCAGAGAACCGGACGTCCAAGAAAGCGTCTTTCACAGTCAATTTGCTAAACACCGTGAATACATCTACATTGTCCATTGATTTATTGTATAGTTCAGAAAGACGGCGATGTAACTTGTCCTTTTTACTCGTACCCTGAGAACAAATGAGTTGAATGTACTCTGAAACTTAATGTGGGTTTCTTTACTTGTTAAGGTCTTTTATGTACGCTGTTGTGCGTTATTGGATAGAAATCTATACTAATATTATAAAGCTAAAGAGTTTGTTTGTTAGTTTGGTTGAACGCGCAAACCTTAGGAACTAATGGATGGAATTGAAAAATTCTTTTTGTGTTGGATAGTCCATTTATCGAGGAAGGCTTTATATATCATTCCGGAAAAATGTATGGTTCCCGTGGGATAGAGTTGTTTTTGTCTAGAGAGGAACCCGAAGCGAAGCGAGGGTGAGTCGCTAGTATGAAATAATCGTTGTTGTATAAACATCGGCGCATTGGTAATACATTAACCGTATAAACTAAAATATTGTTGTGATCAATATATAAAAAAAATATATATCTAATTATAATACATTAAAACTATTTTTCTTCTCTATTTTCTCTACTTTTATCTTAATACTTTCTTAGATTTACGCGAATATTTGACATTTCAAAACAATCTATCTTTTCGGATTATTTCGCGGATTTATTTTGATTTTTGGTTCCCAACGTTTCGAACGCTTTACAGCAATCATGATCACGGGAGAGACTAAAGTTTAAGACGTCTCAAAGGCATTATATACTCGTTACAGACAATGCCTTTGAGACGTCTAAAGTCAGATTGCTGTAAAGCATTCAATGATTCAAAACTAAAAATCAAAATAAATCCGCGAAATAATCGGAAAAGATAGTTTTATTTAAAATTACTTTTATCTTCATAGGATATGTGAGTCCCATGGTAACTTAACCGGAGTACAACATCACGACAATTTCAAACTGTGTAAGGTAAAATGAAGTCATAAGTTTATTATTTTCAATAATCAAGTTAACATAAGAATTAATTAATTAATCTATACTATACTATAATATTTTAAAGCTGAAGAGTTTGTTTGTTTGTTTGGTTGAACGCGCTAATCTCAGGATCTATTAATCCGATTTGAAAAATTATTTTTGCATTAGATAGCCCGTTAACTGAGGAAGGCTATAGGCTATATATCATCCCGGAAAAATGTACGATTCCCATGGGATAGATTTGTTTTTGTCTAGGGATGAACCCGAAGCGAAGCGAGGGTGAATCGCTAGTTCCTATATACAAAACTAAGCTTATCACCTTTTCCAACAATAAAGAAAAAAACAAACAATAAAAACCTAAGAAATTGAAAGATGAAATATAATTATATATTTATATTTCTATAGTCCCATTTATAATTAAATGTATACATAATTCAAATTTAATCATCGCACCATTGCAGAGATGTCGGTGCGGTGGAAAGGCAACAATCGCTTGAGACCCGTAACTTTACTGACCTTGGAATGTTACCCCACAACCTAATATAAAGTTTACTAAACTTAGTTGAGCTTAATATTAAAAGGAAGTTTGCGTTCGTTCAAATGCTAACCTTATTTATATGAGCTTAAAGTTTCTTTGACTTTTTGAGCTTTTAATCTGTGGGTATTATAGGGTTAACCAGAAATGCTTAATTTTTTTTGTTAGTAGTAATGATAAAACACATATAATTATTGTAAAGTGCCCAACAGTAAAATCTAGTAATTTTCTACTAGGTTTTAAGTAAAATTAATGTCAGGAAACTTACCTGAGAATGAGCATATTGTTTAGTTTTACCTACATAATATTTTGAAAGTAAGCATGTTTTCTACGTTTATTTCTTTGGCATGCTCTTTAGTCTAAATGACTTGATATATTAATTTTAATAGAGTATAGAAATATTTTTCATTTGGGTGTCATACGACATATGATATTCAAAGTTTTTTTCGAAATAAAAATACCTACATAAAAAAAAAAATTAATAAGCCCAATAGTTCGTTTACGTAACAAAATTGTATTTTTGCTATAAAATGATTTAGAGAGCTAAAACCTATCCTCATAAAATCATGCTGATGTTTTAAATAAATAAAAACATAGCTTTTAATTTTTTAATTTTTATGTTAAAATTTAAGCCATTAAGCCACAGTATGAAAATTTTCAACTATTCCAATGGATTATCGGTTACGTAACGAGAGGATTACATTTCATTCGCATTGGCACTTACAGAAGAACTTTTAAGCGTGCATATGCTATATATAATTAAATGTATATTTTGAGTGGGTTTTTTCACATTTCATATTTAAATATTTTATTCTTCATTTTTAAGGTTATCTTCTTTGTTATTTATTTATGATGCAATGAATAACAATTTTAAGAAGCTTACCACAATACATTAGTGAAAACCGCACTCAAATTGGTTAAGCCGTTTCTAAGATTAACGCGCACAAGCGAACAAACAGACAAAAATTCGAAACATCATTGTTTTGGGTTCCATTGCGTTAACAAAGACCCCCAATATTTTTTTTTCTTTAATATCTTCCATGTACAGACAGCGATCAGTTACAATTTTATCATATGTATAGATCTCTTCATACAATACTTTCAGCGGAAAATGGAATGAACTGTGGAAATAAAGGTATTTATTTTGAAATTACATTCGAAAGTAGAGCAATATGTATGGAAAAATAATAAATGAATTAATCTAATTAGCCCTCTACCGTTTTATTATGCATAATGAGAATGTTCCATGTCAGGAACCAGTTTTGTTCGGTATCAAAAGATTAGTTTCATGGACACACTAACTCTGCAAACAATTAAGGAAGCCATAACGTAGATGTGAGAACTATCGATAGAAAATCAGTGAAATTGTTTACTTCCTATATATATATATATATAATTCTATATAAGAAATTCTAATATAAGGAAGTATTTGCAATTAGTAAGCTATTATCTTGCTTTTACACTGTTGTTTCAATGTTAAACATAATTCATGGTTATCATTAAAAAATAAGATTCTTTTTTACCACCGTGTGTGTCATCAGGTGTTTCAGTCTCAAAACGTTTTATTAAGGAAGTATGTTTTTTAATATAATATTTATTACAAACAAATAAGTCTATTATCTTTTTACCTGACTGCGGCGAAGTCCATAGGAGAGTTATACATTTGACCTGTATGTATGTATATATATGTATATACTAGCGACTCACCCTCGCTTCGCTCAGGTTCGTCCCTAGGTTACTTCCCCATACAAATTTTCATCCCCATTTTCAACCCCTTCAGGGATGACTTCTGGGCTAAAAACTATCCTATGTCCTTCCCAGGGTCTCAAACTATCTTCTTAATAAATTTCATCTAAATCGGTTCATTCGTTTCGGAGCTTATTCGGTACAAACAAACAAACAAACAAACAAAACAATATTTACTCTTTATAATATTAGTATAGACATAGACATGTAGCAAGACTCGCAGCAAGTATAGAACACATGATATGTCTCCGACTGTATAATACTATAGGTATTTCTTCATCAAATTGTTCTAACATTTTAGTTCAATTTATACGTAGTCAGGGTTCTTTTTGTTTAGTACATATTAGCATAAATAAAATAGCAGAATATTTAAAGCTAGGAGTTTTTATACTCCCAAAATAACAGTTCAACCTATATAGTAGCAGTACTAAGTAAAAACAAATAGAACAATATATAAACATCTGTAAGAATTGCTATTAAATCTTGCTTTGTATTTGCAGAGTTATATTACCATTATTTATACTATTTTGCGTCCCATATAATACCCAGCCGAGTGTTTAAGGTATAAATGGATGTACGTAATCTTGTAATCTCTTGGAACTGTATAATGAGTACAAAGTTTAAGTTGCTTAATAAACTATGCTCATCGTTAAATATTAAGCCTTAGTATGATGCGGGATTTAGTCAAAATAGTAAATTTATGTATAGTGAAGTAGAGATGTAGAAAATTTTCTATTGATATATATTTTTTTATTTAAACTCATATTGTTAAACTATAAAAAAATAATAAAGAGAAGCCTATACGAAATAGTGCTATTTGCACAATTTAACGTATTTAAGACTATCGTTAGGTACGTTTTAACGTTTAGTACCTATAGATTTCTCAGAGATGAGATATTTTTCCGCAGTAAAAAGTATCCTATCTATAGCCATACATAGCTATCATCATACAAAATTTCATCAAATTCTGTTTAGTGGTTTTCTCTGTGATGTGTCCCCAGACAGATAGACAGACAAAAATTCCAAAAAACTATAGATTTGTCCTTTGTATCGATAATCATAACTATTCCAATAAGATTTTCCAAAAAAAAAATATATATGTTCAGATTCGACTCAGAATTTTACCTATAGATTAGTCTTAAACACATCATATATAAGTTTTAAAGCATGCTAAAAATAGCTACATTCGCATAAATTACCCCTTTTTTTGATAAAAAATAACAAAAACCAATGTTTAAAATTTTGAGCAGATAATTCATGCCATTTGTACACTTGACCTAATTTCATATTACGATACTATAATATACGATAGACTTAACATTTTAACAGTTTCAATTTTCATTTAAAACGAAAATAATGTCCATACATTTGCATATCGATTCGTTCGAACAAACCTATAAAATTACACAATTTCTATATGATCGAGTAAAATATACTTTTTATAATAATTACTGCAATTAAAAAACTGTAAAAACGGTAGTATTACATAAATTAGGCAGCTTATTATATAAAGAACGTAAAGTAAAAACCTCAAAGGAGCCTTCGAGGTTTGCGGCTCTATGTGTAAATGCACTTCTAATAAAGATTAAAAGTCAGGCTTAAAGATTTATTTAGTTAAAATTGTATGCTCTTAAAATGTAGAGTAAGGATGCTGGATTTGTTTGTTTAATGGATGTTTATAATGTTAATTCGTTTAGAAAATTAACCTTATCATAATACCAAGGAGACTGACATTTGTCGTAAATAAGAATACTGTGATACAATGTTTTTCTGTAAATAAATGTATGATGCTGAGATTCATTTAGGTTAACTTTGTCAATATTAGCTCACGAAATGTCAATAATTCAATTATTTATACTTGACTGAATTTATAGTAGCACATTCTTATCCTAAAATTGTTATTATATTCGTATATTATAGCATAGTTTTTGATAATATTAAAAGAAACGGAGTTTAATTTGCATCAAAATACCCTACCACCAAATATTTTCGTTCCTCTTACGACTTTAGAAGCGTATAACTTGACAGGTATTGGGTTTAGTTCTTTTTTTTTTTCATAATTTAAACACAGAATCGTTTAACCGTTCACATAAGACATACGTACATGTACCTTCTAACTTTCAATGATATAGTACTAACAATCTTTAAATAAAAGTTATAACGGACATATAAACATGACGAAAATATAAAGTTTTTGTTCACGAATTTCACTTACAAAACCCCTTTTAAATCTTTTTAAGTCAAAGCCAATTTCTTGTTACTAAAATAAATGTTTACCTGATACCTCTCAAAACTTGACACCTAGAATAAACTACGACAAGGCCACTAAGCCACAAAAAAGTTAAAATCCAACAACAAAAACTTAAGTAGCACTCGGGGTGAGTGATAGTTACTTACATCTGCCTCAGGAATAATAAACTCCTCAGCCGTGACGTTCACGAAGCGGATTGAGCCGGATTTGTCGACCGCTTCTTCAGGAATCTCCTTTATAGATACGTTGACAGTTGCCTCTACCCAATGGAAAGGTACTAAGGGCTCGTTTTCTTCAGTTACCTAGGGATTAGCACAATATCATAAAATTATTATTTGATAGGTAAGAAATATTATATTATGTAAATGTTGTGTAACTAATGTATGTATTGTATTCAGCCCTTTTTACCGTTCAATACTAGGGGGATCAGGCCATAGTCCACCACACTGGCCAAGTGCGAGTTGGCGGACTTCACACGTCTTTCGAAAACTTGCTAGGTTCTCTTAGACATGCAGGTTTCCTCACGATGTTTTCCTTCACGGTAAGGCAAGTGGTAATCATGTTAGAAATGATTCGCACATGAAAATATCAGAGGTGCGAGACCCAGGATTTGAACCCGCTTCACTCGGTTTCCCAAGCAAGCGCTTTATTACTGGGCTACCACTGCCAATGTTATATTATGTAAATACTAGCAATTTATTTTTGCTTCATTCGGATACATCCCGGAATACCTTTTAATGAATAATATTATATACAGAAAGCATCTTTTTGGCCAATTTTAGTCCTGAACAAATCCATACAGCCGTTGCAGTGCGAACGAGTAACAAGCCGTCAAATAGTCACACGTAAAAACTTTCGTATTTATAATACGAGTTAATTAGTATTTAAAGGTATCAAATTGTATATTAGATTTTATTACTATACATAAATTATTCGAATGCTTTCCTTTTTCTTTATCAAGAATTACGGTAATTATTTATCATTTAACGAAGATGGTTTATAATGTTTTGTTTTATAATAATATCTCAATTGAAGTAATAAGTATATATTCGTCTCTCCATTCCTCGGTTTTCAGCAGTATCAAGAGCCGAGAGAGGATGCCTTATAGTCTACACCATATGTTCTTTATAAATAGACCGATAAAAAATAATAGATACAAATATGTGAAAATCAAACCCTAAACTTTCGTCATATTAAATAAATAAAAATATGTTGAGACATTAACACACAGCACTATCTAGTTCCATGGTAATCTACGAGGCTTGTGTTATGGATACCAGATAGTTGATACACTACACATATATAACTTTAAATACATACATATTATAAATATAAATACCCATGACAAGAGTATAAACATTCATACTCATCACACAAATAAATGTCTCAGTGGGACTCGAACCCGCGACCGCTGGCATAGCAAGTCGTCAGCCAGTGCAAAATCATATTAACCATCATTTTCGTATCTCCACATCATAAAATAGGAGATTAACATTTCCAATTAAATAGGGAAGACGAATAAGTTTAAATATTACAAATAAAAACTTTATCTACTTTTACCGAACACTCGTTACATTGATGTAAACCCAGCATTAGATTCAACGTCATGAACTACGGATTACGTCATTTTACTTAAGCTGCCAACTTTGCTTAGCTCGCTTTTGAAGATTGATAAATCATAAACTGCTTCAGTTTAAGTTTCTCGTACATTATCTCTACGTAGCTATTCCACTTTGTAACTCAAAAGGAGTTATGCAATTATAATGACAAGTGATAAGTAACTTGGGATAGCATATATAATACTGATTATAATCTATTCATATTAATATAATGTATAATATTAGTTATCCTTTGATCTTACTAATAGTATAAAGGTGAAAGATTAGATGGATGTTTGGATGTTTGGACGTTTGTTACTCAATCACGCCAAAACGGCTGAACGTATCAGAATGATTGGCACAGAGATAAATTATAATCTGGAATAGCACATAGGCTACTTTTTATCCTGCAAAAATGTACAGTTCCCGTGGGATAGATTTGTTTTTGTTTTATTATTATTATATATTATAAATTATAATGGAATTTGTGTTTGTTCGGGCTTATCTCAGAAAATATTTTCATTAATAGAGGGCTTATCTGCGATGTTTATAGGCTCTGTGTAATTGTAATTTCATATTTTTATAAACATTTTCCAAAAATAAATCTACCAGTATGATATTTGTGAATTCAATCGGAAAAATCTCTTCTAAAGGCACAACCCCAGTAGAGCGAGGATAAGCCAATATTAATACTATATTTCGATATTTGAGGTAATTCAAAGGAAAATATATCAAGAGTTTTCGAATTTGTTTTTATGATGTGAGGACGCTTATCAGTATGTTTTGCTGCTACTTGTTAAAGTATACATCTAAGAAGCAAATCATAATGGTGTAGGTACTTCATAAAAAAAATATACACGCGAGAGTCGTCGATTGGCAGTAACAAATTATAATAATTAGTGATCGCCGCGTGGTTGAAAATCAACCATAATTCATTAAGTTATATATTTTATTGCCTTGCGTATATCACAATATTAATCTATACTTAATTTGACCATAGACTTTAACAATAAACAAAAGAGGATATATGCGTGTGTGTGTCAAATACATGGTAGAGTGTGTAATGTTTTTTTTTATTGATTTAATATATTTTTTATGCATAATTTTAAAAAAATATTAGCATTTTGTACTCTTTCTTTATATAAACTATAAGTGTGGGAAATTTCATACTCTTCCGTTCGCGCAATTTTCGTAAAAAGGGGTACAAAGTTTTTGCTTCACGTATTAATATATAGATACCACGGATATCTAGCTATGTGGGTCGCATTCTGGTCTGTATTTAATCGATATATTGTAATAAAAACACCAAATAATAATTTATATAATCAAAAGCGAATCTATAGCGAAGCGAAGCTAAGCTATTTCAACTAAATGAAATTGTCGACAATTTGTACGGAGTTAGAATAGAAATAGGCACGTTCTAGCCCATAGCTCAGTCGGTCAGGTCACGCGGCGAATGCTTAACATTTAATTATTAACTTCCCCGCAACTTCAAACCCCAGAGAACTGCAAACATAAATAGAACGGGAGTCGGCTGACTCTTTTCAGTCTTTATTAATTTTTCAACTATAAAGATAAGGCAGTTCCAAGATTCGAAACATTTTAATTTGAATGGTATTTTGGACGGTCTAAATGAGAAATGTTTTTTAAACGTGGGTTTTAAACATTATTACAACTTGAAATTACTTTTTCCAATGCTGGGTCGTTTAAGAAATGATTTTATGAATTCAAAGAAATTCTGTTATTGATATTGCGAAAATAAATATTTATGTACCATATTCGGAGAAAAGATAACTTATCTCTTTAAGACATTTCTTCCAGAAACCTGTTTTCTTATAGATGTGAGCAAATTAGTGATTTTTGTGCTATGTAGCTAAATATAAATACATAAATATGTTATAAATATGTTAGAACATTAACACACAGCACCATCTAGATCCATTGTCAGCTACGAGGCGTGTGTTATGGATACCATATAGTTGATACATTACACATATATCAGTTTAAATATATACATATTATAAATATAAACACTCATGACTGGAGTGCAAACATTCGCGCTCATCTCACAAATAAATGTCCCCAGCGGGATTCGAACCCGCAACCACTGGCACAGCAAGTAGAGTCACAACAAAATGAGCCAAACGTATTGTCAAACATAGATTATTAACAATAATATTTTTTATATTATACTTACATTGAAATGTAATAAATATGTTCCGTTAGGTGTTCCCTCCTTCATAGTGATCATACCAGTGTTGCTATGGACATCGAAATATGGACTTCTCTGTTCATATGACGGTAACCACATAAACCGTTTATCTGGTAAATCCCAATCGTCTGGATCATTGACAAACACTCGACCGATTTCTGTATCTGGTGCTTCACCCTGTTATAAAAAATACAAATAAAGTATAATAAATACAGATTTTATATTAAAAATATGATAGCATATTTAAAACTACAATAGAAAGCTACGATTTGGATATAACTAACTTATTTGTTGAAAAACAAAGTCATAATACAATACCGCTAGCTCTTGTACTATAAGTGAAGTACCCTTCAAGTTGTTTTTTTGCTTTAATTACTTTTGCGGTCTAAACTTTGTCAAGTTCGAATTGTCGTTGGGGCACTGTTAAAGTGAATGTTTATAGGTCACTATCGATTTCTGGTAAAAATTAATGAGCATGCAAGCTATGAAAGTATTTATAATATTATATTTATAAAAAAAAGAAACCTTAATATATTTTTTTATTAAAAAGAAACCTTAATTAAAATCTAAAGTTAAAACTCGACCAGGGAACTTGAAACCACGTGTTTTTTTTTACAAATTAAATGCCAAAAGTGTAGGTGCCAAGGTGAAGCATTGAAAAATAACTGCCACCTACATATATGTAGGCGCTGAGCCGAGTACTTAACAATATTTCTAAGTACTATATTATAATTGGGTCAAAAAAATTTAAATTATGGAAAAATTGTATTTACGGTATTATTAGAACATAACATCTATTAAATTAACTGTTTTTAAGTTTATTAGCTTTCTGTTTAAACATATCCCTCATCATTCGTAGTCTAATCTCGTCCTGCCATGACCGATTTCAATAAAACTTTAAAGTGTCTGACTAAAAAAACAAAAATTGAAGTTCTAGTTAAAAATGAAAGAAAATCTTAAGCGATATGTCAAAAAATAACTATGTGCTAGAAAATGACATGAAAGGAAAGCTATTTTCTAAGTAACGAGTCGTTTGCTATAAACTTCATTAGGAGTGGGACCTCCTGTCGCATTTGCGGGCAACTCGTCGCCTCATTAACTAAGTCGGTTGTACTTCAGGCAAAGTATATAATGGAAATGGCATTTGATTAATATTCAACTGTACACAACAGTACAATTAGTGAAAATAAAATAATGAAAGCTGCAATAAACTTATGAATATTAAACGTTCAAATTAAAATAAAGCGAAGTTAACGTATTAGTGAATGTAAATTACAAGTATAAAAAATAACAAAATAATTACCAGGAGAAATAAATCTTAGATTTATGCGAATATTTGATATTTGAAATAAAACTAAGTTTTAAGATTTTTTCGCGGATTTATTTTGATCTTTGTTTACTGACGCCACGATTTGAATACTTTACAGCAGCGGTCGGCAACCTTTTAGCAGGCAGGGGTCACAAGGTGGCTATACCTGGTAAAGGCGGGCCGCACTTGTGAGAGCAAAAAAAAAACGACAACATTCAATGTGACAATTTCTAAAATGACTCTTAAATGCTTATCTATGAGACGAGGAACATTTTAATTTTTTCGGTAATTACAAATTCAAAATACTTAAAAAAAACCATTAAAACTTTTCTTTATAAAACAGTCATGGGCCGCGGGCCGCATGGAGGCACCTCGCGGGCCGCGGGTTGCCGACCGCTGCTTTACAGCATCAATGGTCACGGGAGAGACTTAGGTTTTAGGCGTTTCAAAGATTATATACATATGTAGTTGTTACAGGCAGCGCCTACCCACAAAATCACAAAATGATATCAAAAAATACAAAAATGACACCAAAATACCTTGCATTATTCGTTAATTTTAATTTTTAACATTTTTTATAATTTTAATAACTTTCATAATTGAATATTTATGTTCGTTTAGCTCTTTTGTTACTCCCTGTTCTGTGAGTCTAGCAACTACGAATTACTGAATGCGGCACTGTGGCCTTGAATTCGTAAATTTACTCTACAGTAGAAATGTGAATCGTGTAATAAAATTTTAACAATGAGACCCCAGCGGAGTGCGCTTTGATATTTTTAGCTCTAATTATATCATACGCTTGTTTTAAATATTACATATTATTATAGTTCTATTTCCTTTGTGCATGAGGAATATTTTTTGCGTTTAAATCTAAATTACTATGAATGTATGAAAGATACGGTATAAGATTATTTTTTTATATGAATCAATTGAACAATTCTGTTTTTTATGTAACAAATGTTCTTAAAATCCTTTTACAAACCTTCAGAATTAAAATTTCAAGAGTCCTTAAAGAACTATACTTTTAATTTACTAAAAATATCTCTAATCTACGATGATTTATTAGTTTAAAAACTATTTCTATATAATTACTAGCAGCTGACCCTCGCTTCGCTCGGGTTCGTCGCTAGGTACGTTTTAAATACATAAAAATAGCCATTAGCCAGCGTTAGCCATATAATTTTTTTTTTAGTTAAATTTTCTGATGTTTTAATACTTATTATCCTATTTCGGACTAAGAGAAATCCAAAAAATCAAATTTCAAATTGGTCCAGCCTTTCTTGAGTTATAAATGGTGTAACTAACACGATTTTGTTTTATATATAAAGATTTAATTTTTATCTTCAAGTTGTAAGGCTATGATAACGTTTTAAAAATTAAAAGCAAGTACAGTGCAGACTACTAAAACTTATCCCGACCGAAACCACTCGCGTAAGTAAAGGGAACCGGGGTAGGCAGTAAAAAATCCCTCCCCCCCTGTAATCCCGGTTTACGTACGCACTAAACCCACTTTCATTAAGCGAAATTAACGTTTAATAGCCATATATTATAAAATAAAATACGGTCCGTTGTGGTAGAATAAGATATATTTGGTAGAGAATATATTAGATATTATAGGTTCGATTTGAAGCTAGATTAATAAATAAAATTCTTGTTAGGATTGGGTTAAAACAGTCTACAGAGTGAGATATTATGTGTAGTATATTAATATGCAATCGTTAATTGCACTTCTATTATAAATGCGAAAATTTGTATGTGTGTACGTTTGTTACTCCTTAACGCTATAACGGCAGGACCGATTTGCATGAAATACATTATATTAGTAATAAAAGTCAAAAAATTTTACTATTTTTTACTAATGCATTATTTTAATGTAAATGCCCAATAAATATATCGGCCCGGACTTCGAACCCAACGTCATGATCTACAACCGCAATACCATCGAGGCAGTTCTATAATAATATACCAATAAAACAATATGGCTTATAGCGCTTATTATCCGGATCTATACTTCGACTTAATTATTCATGGGGGGAATGGATTATGGACGTCAGTCAGAATCAGTTTTGTTTTATGCTCCAATAATTTGTAAGTGAATTGCTGGTGATATTCTTAATCTGTGGCTGACGTTGCGACGTCAAGTTTTAATAGCGTATACTTTTCATTATTTACATTCGTTTTGAGTATTTTATTCTTATAATTAATAAAAATTCTTTTTAATTATTAACTAAAATACTGTATTAATTTTGTAAGTATTCTAAAATAAATTAAATAAAATTTATAAAACGTAAATCTTACTGCTATATAAATGCGAAAGTTTGGATGGATGTTTGTTACTCAATCACACTAGAACGGCTGAACGGATTTAGATGAAATTTGGCACAGAGATAGATTATAGTCTGGAAAACACATAGGCTACTTTTTATCTCTAAAATGTACGGTTCCCGTGGGATAGATTTGTTTTTGTTTTTCACTAGGGACGAACCCGAGCGAGTCGAGGGTGAGCCACTAGTAAATCATAATGAACAAAATATTCATATTAAAAGTATACATCTCTGTACATTTGTTAGTTGAAAATAAAAGTCGTAGCCGTACAGTACGAACAATCGTAAAATCGTTTATAGTGGCTTGTAAAGAGCAATGAATCCGTAACCGCCATTGTTACAGATATTTTCATGTTTTATTCGACACTTTGTAGCTTTTGAATGTAAATTTCATTTTAATAGTGTCTCGCTTATAAATGCAGGGAGACCTTATCTTTGCAACGTATTAAATCTCTATGTCGTCTACCTAAAGTAATTACAGAAGAAAAGTTATATGAAATCTTTATTAACTTTATCTAATACTAGCGATTCACCCTCGCTTCGCTCGGGTTCGTCTTTAGGTTGCTTCTCGAACAAAATTAATTAATTAATTTCGTTTTAAATTTCTTCGTGGGACCCTATTTTTTTTTTCTAAAATAAAAGTAGCCTAAGTTACTCCTTATTAAGTACATCAGCTATCTGCCAGTGAAAGTCCCATCAAAATCGGTCCAGCCATTTCAAAGATTAGCCGGAACAAACAGACAGACAGACATACAGACAAAAATTGTAAAAAATGTTGTTTTGGTATAGGTATGTACCGAGTATACATCCATATGCATTTAGTAAAAAGTGGATATTTTAATATTACAAACAGACACTTCAATTTTATTTATCTATATAGATTTTGTGGCACGGTCGTTGGAGACACTGAAGAGAGTTCAAACCTCTCACACTTTAGATTTTCTCATTTTCAACTTAATTACCACTTGTTAATAAGGTAAAAGAAAACATCGCGAAGAAACCTGCATTTCTAAAAGAAATAGTTTTTGAAAGAAATATTAACCTTGCAAGTTCGCGTTTGCACTATAGCGTATTCCACTCCATAATAACCATCTCTCGCATATATATTATATATAGACCTATCGGTGTTCAACAGTGGGACATCAAAATGTGTAAATTATTATTATAATCACCTTATATTAATATATCTTCATATAAAACTGATAGAAACGACATTTTTGATTATAAATTTATATAAAATGAAGTATCTAGTATTTAAAATCTTGTAAAGTATGATTATAAAAAAATAAATAAAAATGTTGGGGCATGAACACACAGCACCATCTAGTTCCGTGGTACGCTAAGAGGCTTGTGTTATGGATACCAGACAGTTGATACACTACACATATATAACCATGATTGGAGTACAAACATCCATGCTCATCACACAAATGATTGCCCCCAGCGAGACTCGAACCCGTGACCGCTGGCAAAGCAAGTAGGGTCACTACAAACTGAGCCAAACGTGTCGTGAAATATTGATAATGATTGTTCACATATTTTCAATAATTGTATGTAAATGAATTTAAATGATGACATAATGCAATGACATTTCGACAGTTATATTTAGTCATGCAAAACAAAAATAAAAATAAACCAAATAGTACGTGAAAGCGTTTTAATTAACTTAATACATATTATTAAAGGTCGTTACTGGTTTAATAGCGAGGAATGGAAAATGGAATCACACGAAATGCGATTACAACGAAATTTTATTTCGTCAGTTTACTGCCAATAAATTACTTCGTACCAAAATATGAGTATATTTTAACTTAAGCTTTAAAATTTATTATATATCGATTTTGAAAATTATGATAATGCCTAATTAAATATCTGTTTTCACGATTTTTACCTACTTTGTGATCACTACACGTTAAAGCGTACAGCGTGAAGGCGTATAGATTTCCACCACATTATTTGGGCGATATACTTAAAATTGTGAAGCTTTCTATACCAGGGAGTAATTAGAAGACCAATGTTTGTCAGACAATAGGAGCATTGCAAAAGTTTTCTATTTAAAAGATATTGATTATAAGAAGTTATGAGTATATCAATTAAGGCCGTTACAATATTTATACACACAAATTAATATATTATATATTAATTTTATTTATTTATCAATAAATAGTACGTAATATTAAGCTGAAGATTTTGTTTTTTGTTTGTTTAATCACACTAATCTCTGAAACAGTAATCATATTTGAAACACTCTTTTAACATACCCTATCCTCTTTTTGAAAAATCACCTAAAAATAGCCTATGCGAGCAGATCCGCGGAAAAACGCTAGCACTGTACTAAAATGTAAGAAATAATGTATAATAGGTATTCATAGTATAATAACCGCGCACTCACGTCGTAAATATAGTGAATTTAATTTTTCTGCAACTAAACTACTGAGCAAGTAATAATAAATTTGCAAATATAGGTCTCGGTTCGATTATTATTATAAGAAATGTATAAAAGGCTGTAATGCAACACGCTAGCTATTATAGAAAAATATGTAATATGACGCTACTACTAACATATACACCATAAATAATAATGATTGGAGAAACAAAACAAATCTAATAAAACAAATAGGCACTAAATGAATTATGGTCTCGGATCCAAGTCACAAAAATAAGACAAATGAGAGAAGATGAAAAACATAGACAGTGTCCTTTCTCTAAACACAAATTGCCAATTTATACTCACGTAATATCGCCAGCTGTATATTTCGTTGAAATACGTTTCCGTCTGATAGCGTTTTGGGGAACAATACATAAAACATTAATACTCGCGAAAATAATGTTAGGCTCGTATAAGAGTTGCGATGTTGGTACAATTGTTTTTGAACGAGTAACATTGTACGTTGCTAATTGGTTTCCAAATTTCTCTTTATTTCTTTTATTTTTTTTTTATGTTGGCAATATATTGAATGGTCATTTTTATTGACTTTTATATGTTTTAGCGCAATGATTGCGGGTTCGATTACCTCTCATTCATGTAATAGTTCATTACATGTCGTCGTTTCAATGCTTATTTGGCCAAACGAACAATTTACCGAAGGAGTTGTAATACAGAATTATTGACTGTTAGATGTCCGTTCTATTGATATAAAGTACACATCTTACTTCAATAAAGCCGAAAAAATGTATTTTATCTATAATGTATATGTATATAATAAGTCTTAGATATAAAGCTTTGTTTTTAAAAAAACATTTTTTTTATTAATGCTAATATGTAAAAATGTAAGTGATACAAATCAAATTACCCAATTTATTCAAATGTAGTTTTATAACAGTTATTCATTAAACATTTTTATAGAAAAATGTCCGTAACGAAAAGCAAGAGTATCATTTTTGTTACAACATCAACTGCGAACGTATCAATACGTCGAATTCGTTTACGTCAAACGTTACGAAAACGCTTTTTAATAGATAAAATACAGTTACAAAGTTTTTTTTATAAAAACAATTTTTATATAACGTCACGTGCAAAACTGTTGTTCGTGGCAGAATAATGTATAAAAAATTGACACATATTTTTTTTAATAACTCTGATTTTAGTAATTACCTATAGTTTAGTATTGATACTTGTAATCACTTTAAATATATTTCGACCAACTTCAAAAAAGAAGGTGCTCAATTCAGTGTGTTATGAAATGTCTTCGGCGAATTGTGAACCGAATTTTATGTTTTTTAATGCAAAGTAATCTTAAGGGCCCTATAAAAATTTCAAAGAAAATTAACGCACCTGAAGGTGAAAAAAAATACTTTTATAGACATTTTTAATTTGTTCTAGCTTTTAAGTAAAAAAATAATTATTTAACGTTTAAAAAAAAATGGAAATTCGCCAATATCAATATAACATTTTGTCAAAATCTAAATAATAAAAAAAAAAAACTACATTTTTAGTAACCTACCATAAAATAAAAAGGCTGTAATTACCTTATAATTGTACACAAATATGTCGCTATGTCCAGGCCCCATGGGATTGTCGTTCCTATCGCCGATCACGACGTGCAGTATTGAAACGCCCGTCAAACGAGGAGTACCGGAATCCGTAATGGCCACCGGTATTTTGTACTCTTTCCGCTGCTCACGATCGAATGAAACGAGCGTCGATAGAATATTTCCTGTAAGAAATGTTTATGAGACTCTGTTTTTGTAATTTTTTGTCATACTTAATGAATAGTATGGTGTTATTAATCTATACAGATAAATAAAATTGGAGTGTCGTTTGTAATATTAAAATAACAGCATTTTACTAAATATATATATATGGATTATGGATATATACAAGATACATCTACCAAAACAAAATTTTTTACAATTTTTGTCTGTCTGTTTATCTCTCTGTTCCGGTTAGCTGGAACAAACAGACAGACAGACAGTCTCTGAAATGGCTGGACCGATTTTGACGGGACTTTCACTGGCAGATAGCTGATGTACTTAATAAGGAGTAACTTAGGCTACTTTCATTTGAGAAAAAAAATAGGGTCCCACGAAAAAAAATTAAAACCAAATTAATTAATTTTTGGGAAGCAACCTAAGGACGAACCCTAGCGAAGCGAGGGTGAGACGCTAGTAATAGTATAAATACGAAAGTGTTTCTAAAGTTTTATCCTCTTTTGCTAGTATAGAAAGCTCAGGAAAAAATTAATATTAATTACAAATAAATATCAATAGATGGCATTATACGTATCGATTTGTTATAAAAATTTGTGTTAAATTAACATACTAATATTGTGTGTCTGTTATCTTATTTCAAACTTAGTTAAATTTAATTAACCTTCAAATTGATTAATCACGGCAGTTTGAACTGATTAAGAAGATTTTGTTTACACAATGTATTCAAGTTACGAAGTTACACCCCTAATAACTCCCTAAGTGTTTGCGAGACCAAAATGAGCATACACGATCGCTTTAAAAGTTTGCTAGGCTTAAAACTCAGAAGAAGGTCTTAAACGAAAAAGTTCGTAACACTTTGGTACTAAATAATTTCCGTAGACACGACTTACAATTATCAACACGCAAACTTGAATGGGGAAACGACTAAAATTGAATTGGCACTCCAAAAACAAAGTTACGAGTTAGATTCGAGCGCCATTTATTGCATTTTAACTACATTAATTGATTGAAAACTCAATTTTGGTGTCTCCTTAAAATTCCGTGTTGCTGAGATTGCGGGAACATTTAGAATAAAACCTTGATTATTTGATTTGCACCAAGTGATCTTGCTAGCGTTTATCTTTCGGTGTCAGAACATAATAAAGCGTTATATTAAAAGATTTTGTTAATAATTATGTAATTTTAGGTTTAAAAAGCGAAGTGAACGTATTAAGAGCGATTTCGATGCAATCTCAGTGTAAGCAAACGCTGTCACGTTGCTTAACCGAAGATTGACGGGCGAATGAATGCTTTAGAATTTCCGCTCAGACAAATTTCCTTAGAATGTTTTCCATCTCCGCTAGATCATAAAGTAGGTACTAACTTTAGGCACGTTTTGTTTTAGATAACAGCTTTTATTGGAAGCTTTTCATATAGGAATTACAATGAAAAAGAATAAAATGCTTTTGTTTGTCGATTATAAAGAAATAAGAAAATTTCGACACTTAATTAATAATAGTTAATAAACTAAGTAGTTGAACTAATGTTAAGTAACATCTACACGAGTAATTATGGTATACAATAAAGCGTACAATAAATAAATAATCTATATTTTGCGCCAAAATTTTTTTTTGACATTAACACACACCACTATCTATGTAGTTCCATGGTAAGCTACGACTTGTGTTATCGATACCAGATAGTTCATACACTACACATATATAATTTTAAATACACACATATTATAAAACATTCGTGCACGTCAAACAATGAATGTCCCTAGCGGGAATCGAACCCGCGACCGCTGACACAGCAAGTAGGGGCACTAACAACTGAGCCAAAGTAATAAAAGAATTTTTGTGTAATTACAACTATCACGAGACTTTCTTCTATTCCTGAAGTAGATAACAAAAACACAACTAACTTTCACATTTATAATAATAGTGAATAAAAATAGAAACAACGTAAATCTAAATACCTTTACTGGCATGTAAAAGGTATTTTTATTGTGTCATTAAGAAAGATACGAGTATAATGTCAGTAAGTGTTGAGTGATACAGTAGCTATTCAAATTGAAATTTTGATTCATAAAAACATATTTTCTTACAAATATTTGCTTCATAATAAATAATAATAAAAGTCAATAAATTAAAGCACTACGAGTATATATAGTAACTAGCGACTTACCCTCGCTTTGCTCGGGTGCGTCCCTAGCTACGTTTTATTTTTTTTTAAGCGGAACCCTGACTTTTTTTCTAAAATTAAAGTAGCCTTTAGTTACTCCTTATAACATCAGCTATCTGCCAGTGAAAGTCCCGTTATAATCGGTCCCGCCGTTTCGGAGATTAGCCGAAACGAACGGACAGACAGACAAAAAGTTTAAAAATTGTTGTCTATACATATTATAAAATTCTAACTAAGCCGAATCTGTACATTAAATATTTTTTGGAAAATCTTATTGAAATAGACATTATTATCGATGCAGAGGCCGAATCTATAGTTTTTAGAATTTTTGTCTGTCTGTCTGTCTGTCTGTCTGTCTGTCTGTCTGTCTGTCTGTCTGTCTGTCTGTTACCGCATCACGGAAAAACCACTGGAGGGATTTGGACGAAATTTGGTATGATGATAACTGGTTATCCGGGTCAACATATAGGATACTTTTTACCGCGGGAAAATATCTCATTTCTAAGAAAAAGTATAAAAACCGGTTGGAACAAAATTACGATGATACTATCTGTAAATAGTTTGGCAAGGTAACTTACTAAATATGGTAAAAACTATTAAAAATAGCTTATCTTGAAAATCAAATTATCAATAGCACTATTTTATCCATTAAAATAGTTATTTTAATTAATATACATTTATGTGTTATTTAGATACTCGACAATAGATGTCGCCATGAGTCTTTAAAATACGTAGTTTTAATTCCAAAAAAATGAATGTACAGATATGACCTTTCCACGATTTTATTAGAATTACTACTAAATTACCCGCGGCCCCGCCCGTGTTCAAATTATCAGTAAAGCAAACTTTTTGGCTTTATAAATTAGTAACTGTACATATAATAAAATTGTAACTAAGCCGAATCCGTAAATTCAATATTTTTTGGAAAATCTTACTGAAATATACATTATTAGTGATATAGAGGCCGAATCTATAGTTTTTAGAATTTTTGTCTGTCTGTCTGTATGTGACCGCATCACAGAAAAATCACTGGAGGGATTTTGATGAAATTTGGTATGATGATAGCTGGTTATCCAGGTCAACAGATAGGATACTTTTTACTGCAGGAAAATATCTCATTTTTGGGAAAAAAATACAAAAACTGGTTAAAATAAAAGCACGATGATACTATTAACATTTTAGCAAGGTAACTTACTTATATATGTTAAAACTATTAAAAAAAAACCTTATCTTAAAGGAAATATCAATAGCGCTATTTTATTCATTAAAATAGTTATTTTAATGAAAATTTATTTATGTGTTATTGAGATATTTGACAATAGATGTCGCCATATGTTTTTACAATACGTAGTTTTAATCAAAAAAAATAATGTACAGATAAAGCCTTTCTATGACTTTATTAGAATCAGTAATATTTTGTTGGCAGAAACAATTTTCAAATTAAAATATTTGTAAATTTTTATTGTTTAGTAAATAATGTTAATATTTTTTAATCTTTTAATGTAAAAATTGAGTAAATGCAAATCCAACTCGCGCATTATAGGTTTCGTATAGCAAAATGCTGTTGTTTTTCTTACTTACGTGTTTTATTAGGTTAACACTAAAACAAATACAAATAATATTTACGTTTCCACAATATCAACTCACATTTTATCAACCGTAAAAATAAGTTCGATTCATATTATTTTATAACACTTTATGGTAAACAAGTTTATGGCTGTTAAACTGACACAGCGGGTAACTAAAAATATTCCATATCTCAAAAACTATGAAAAAGTGTTTTAGGAACTGTTATGCCTCAACTTTTTCAGTTTTTTTGACACCATTTCTTGGAAGGTAAAGGCTTAAAAGACACAATAAAATGCTTACGACTTTATTACTATATTAGCCGAGCCACATGAAATAATAAAAAGTATTTGCTTAGAATTATTTACTTATTACACTTTCTTTTGAAATTCGTTTTGGACAATATAAGTAACTAGCGCTAACCCATCCCTGTTGCGCGACAGATTAACATTAAGAAAAGTTGTCATTACGTAATTTAAATAATCATCTAAATATTAAATTAATCAATAGCTGTTTATTAGTAAAAAATGATTAAAATTAATTCCATAGTTTGAGAGTTTGTCGCCCAAAACTAAATAAACAAACAAAACAGAAGTATAGACATATGTACATATAAATGTTATTGCTTAAACAAAAATTACTAAATCATATATGAGATTAACGGAAGAACCTTTGTGGCATTGTCAGTCACTGCCATTATTTACCAATCATACGGTGTGCAATGAAAGTGGTGTATGAAAGATTATACTAATGTGTAAAACTCTGTAATGTGTAAAAATCTGAACGCGGGCGGAGCCGCGGGCAATGCTAGTTTTCTTATAAGTATATACTTACATATACATTTAGTAAAAAGCTGTTATTTTGACATTACAAACAGACACTTCAATTTAATTTATCTGTATAGTTATACATATTTAGTTTTCTATTACCAATTGCTCGAAAGACAACTAAACTTAAATCAAAACAATCAAGAATAAGATGCAAGCGTTTTATTTTAAAATCGTATTAATTACCTCCGACATAATAAACAAAGGTAGTTATATATTTCACACTACGCCATAACGTTAGTTAACCGATTTACTTGTGGGAAGTGAAACATCTGGAAAACTTCGGGTTTTTCCTTTAACAGAGATATTGAGATTGCATTACCCTGTATGTGGAATTTGGATCGGATATCGAAGCTCGCCGACTCGTTGAGCGCGAAAGTGAATGGCGGACCGTTTTCCGCTGAATCGTAGTCTTTCGCCGTAAGAATAACCACCTGACCTGGTGCTTCGTTCTCGTACCAAATAACTGGTTGCGTCTGTAAGAAAATGTTCGAGTTACTTAAAAAAATTAGTAATCATTTACATGACTCATGTATCAATAATGTGACATTGGCCACGCTTAAAGCCATAACACAAAGAATTGAATGATTCATTTTTATAAATATTCATTATTATAATTATTTTATCTATTGTAGGCATATTAATTTACTACACATTTGTATAGATATTGCGGACTCAAATATTGTATTACGATCCCTTGACACTATTAAGGAACTATAATTATTTATAAAAAAAAAATTAAAACTTAAATGTAATTTCTTTTTTCATAGGTTATATAAATCCATATCCATATGTTTGTTTAAAAAAATAAACCTTCATATTGTAAACTAGCAGAACCCGCGACTTTGCTCGCGAAATGCGAAATTTCAATTTTCTAGCCTTAAGGGTTTGGGCCTGTGTGTTGATACATCAGTCAGTCACTTTTGCCTTTTATATATATATAGATAACAGTTAGCCACTTCCAGCAAAAAGTAATAGGTATGTGGAATTAGTTTATAGATTGCAACAGTAAAATGAGTATTATGTATTTTTTTTTCTAAGATTATCCCCAAATTTTGTAACTGTAATGTTATTACTTATTACATATAATCAGTGTTTTTATTTTTTTAATTATATCATTGGATATAATCTTCTTTTTTTTTTAAATAATAATCTTATTCATTTTATAAAGGGCGCTCAAAATTTTAAATTTAGTATTAAAGAAAAAAAATTGCTTCTCATATAAGTGATTTTTTTGTAATTCTTTTGGGAAATACATTCATTAAACCTAGGTTAGATTTTAAAAATTCCACAATATTAAGAAACAATGTATTTATTGCATTTTTTACTATTGTATAAGTATTACTTAAAAATAAAATGGTATCTATAACACAAAATGGCAAACGCTGATAGCATATTCGCAGCTTTTCTCAAATTAATCCACCAATTGTCTTTGCTTACAAAGGAAAATTCATCTATCCGGCTTTGAAACTAACCTAACTGCAGAGACCGTCGCTTTAATCTAATATTCCTTGCTTTACATCATAACTGTAAGAGATAAGTCAAACTACATTGTGTTGCTTATATAAATACTAGCAGCTCACCCTCGCTTCGCTCGGGTTCGTTGCTAGGTACGGTTTACATAGATATTTAAAATAGTTATTTGCCAGCGTTAGCCATATAATTTTTTTTTTTTTATTTTTTCTGATGTTTTAATACTTATTATCCTATTCCGGACTAAGAGAAATCCAGAAAATCAAATATCATAAAAATTGGTCTAGCCGGTCTTGAGTTATAAATAGTATACCTAACACGACTTTGTTTTATATATATAGATTATAATCTTCGCCCGAAGCTACCTTTGTTTTAAAACGAATATTCTATGTCCTAATTATCTATTCGCCGAAGAAAGCCCCATTAAAACCGTCTCAGCCAAAGACAAATACAGAGATAGATTTATTATGGTTTTTTTTTTACTTTTACCATTTAAATTCTGAAAAGTAGTATATAGTTTGGAAATCGTAGATAAACACATTTTACCAATACTTAATTTACCGTTTATTTAATAGTCACAATTTGACTCAGTCTGAAATAAAATGTACGCGTAAAATTTCACAATGCAATAGCAAGCTCGTTGCATATTTCATTCTTTTTATTTAACTTTTAATCTAAAGATAAATAATAAAAAAAAATAGAAAAACAAATTTAAAATTGCAAATACAAGCATCATTATATTTGTTCGGAATATTTTCGATCATGCTTTGTACAAACTGCCTGCACTCAATATGTTTTTGCCACTTACACGTATTGGAAAATGGCAAATATGAAATTAAGAAACCTAACCGAAATGGAGGACTAGAGGACGATACAAATAAAAAATAGCGAGTCCATAGGTAGCGTATTTGCATGAAAAATTGACAAGTGAGCATCCCTAGCGGCTTTACCGAAAAGGAAACTTATAAGTAGGATACGATTTGACTTAAGTATCCACTTTTTTAGATTTCAAACTGCTCGTCGGAGTCCCTGTTCAAATTATACTTTGCCTTTTCTTAAATCGTTTAGGTAGAAAGCAATTGGGCTTAAATAAATCGTTTTCTCTATATCAAAAAGCGTAGCAAATTGCATTGGAAAATTGTCTTGTTAGATACATTCTTGTAGAAGTCGTAACTCCTCTATGATCGTACGAGCAGGAGTGAACAAAGATTTTAGATGTATTTCAAGTGAATAAAGAAAGGTAAACTTATTTTCATGATAAATATTTCGCGAATAAAAATATGGACGAGATTTTGTACGGATAAAAGCATCAAGACTGAATTTGAAAGGCTTTATCTACATATTCCATTGTGTACAGTAGTCATATTACACGCTCAAAGCCTAAGCGATACTTAGTGGTTTTAAAATATGTATCGCAAATATAATTTCGGCAACTTGCAATTGAACATATCGTGAAAAAAAATCTCTAAAAGTGGCTGAATGACATAATTTAATATTACTTTTATCTTACAATGTTAACTTTTTAAAAGTTAAAAACCCATTTGGGGAACAAATTCGTGTTGAAAATTTTTGTCTCAAAGTTTCAACGAAACATTTTCTTTGATCGACTATCGTAATAAGTCGTGTACTAACTTTTAAGTTTTTCGTGTTTCTCATTTTATTGAATTTTAAAAGTGTACCACGATTTTAAACTTATATAAGCAAGTTATTATTTCATTACAGAGTAAAAGTCTTAAAAAGTTGTATTAGAATGTGAAATTATGTAGAAAAGTATTATTTGTATTAAATATTAACTCTTTAATGTTTAACAAATAAGTAAAAAAAATACTCCCATAAAAGCAGGCGATGTCATAAAATATACCTAGTTTATATTACATTTAAAAAGTGTCTATATCGATATCTTGTATAAATACATGTGATATAGTGTTAGGCGTTTGAAATATAACATTCGACACTTGTTCCCTCACTATTTGTACCCTCGTCAAAGGGATTTTTTGATAGACAACCAATATAGCTGCCCTAATACTGCGTGCATCGAGTTTAGATACCGGTCAATATGGGGCTTTGTTTGGAACTACTATATCATCACTGTCAATATACGGACGATCTTTCCTTTTGTATATGTATATACAATACAATAAGTATTATTTATGTTTAGAATTATTTCAGCTACTTAAGAATAGCATGAATGATAAATCATAGTTTTTCCTTCGATTATAATAAAGTTCGTTAAAATCTTCAGAATTCACTATTCATTTGAAATTATTTAATACGCTACTGTGAACGGATTTTTTATTGTTTATTTTGTTTTCATTTGTGGTCCGGTGGGACGACAATTCAACACGACCGGTAAGAGATCAGGCGCAAAAACGACGTCTTTATGAGCTGTCCGAGGTATGGGGGTTTCACACCGCTAACTTTCCAACACCGGACAGCGACCGGAAAGTACTTTTCGATATTATTATTTAGAAAAAGTTTTAACTATACTTAGCCTAACCCGGGACTCAAACCCGGAACCTCTAGAGCTACAACCGTTAGCCATTAGACAAACGAGGCAGTCATAAACTATAATAAGCTTTAGTTAAAAAAGCTCTTTAATTAAGGTGTGAATAAAAAAGCTCGACAGATAGAAATTAGCGGCCGAAAGCTTATGCAATGTAAAAAAACTAGCAATACCAAACAAAGGCATACCCGCAGACAATCGTTTTTAATCAAGATATCCGAGAACATTTGAAATTGAACGCGAGACGGTGTAGGGTTTTACTTTCTATACTTGGTCCTTTGTTTTAAATTCAATTCTTACTACAACTTATAATGCGATTAAGTGCGAGTATTGTTTCAAAAACAGCTAATAATTAATTAATCTATAAAGTTTTATGTAAGCATTGTATATTTTTGTCTAAATACTTACAAATAACGCTATAGGTACATAATTGTTTCAAAACAACAAGTTCGCACTAACATTGTTTACTTGTATTGTTTGAACTTTGAAGATTTCTACTAAAGTCTTTTGTTTTAATAAATTTGGCAATTGCTAATGGAACGAGGGATGAGGAAAATATAAGGATAGATTATTTTTGTACCATTACATATTTCCTCATAAAAGGCTATAACAGGTAGTCCTGATGGTTCAATATAAATTTATCGACAGCTATTCCTCTAAAATGCTGCATAAATTGCTTAGAATGGATTCTATAAGGAAATTGCATGTCTGTCCTTTAAAGATTTAAAAGGGGTAATTATTTGTTTGAGCAAAAATAAAATGCAACAAATCTAAAGCAATAATGGCGTAATGTTTCAGGGTTCCGTGTTTAAAGTGACATTTTTCACTCGACATCCGTTTTCTTTTTATCGTTAGATCGTTTCCCATTAGATGCACAGTTTCTAGAATTTTAGACGAATGGGGTAGAAAGTGGGGCATCTTTTATCGTAGCAACTAAGTTAAAACGTTACGTTGAATGTTAGGTAACATTTCATACTATTGTTGTACCTACTAAAATCTATGCAATTTTGCATATCCAAAATTACGTTAAAATAATTGATTAGAAAATGAATAGTAATACTTATATATCGACTCCATTGTAAACATTTTCAATTCTCTTAATTATTAGACGTAATTCTTTAAATGTTTAGAAAATACCATTTCATGTACATCTAATATAAGCACAAGTAAAATTTTAAGCTACTTACATTAGTCAAAAAGGGTGCATTATCGTTTATATCTGTCAATTCCAGTATAACTTCGGTAGTGGACCTCAAGCTGTCTGATCCAAGTCTTCCTCCATGGTCAGCAGCCATTATTAGGATCTGCCATCTAGTGAAACCTGATGGCTGGTCTCTATCTAACGGCTTTGTTAGGCGAAGACACCCGTCATTGTCGATTTGGAGAAATTCCTTCTGTTCATGTTTCACTAATGAATATACTATGTTCTGTGGTTCATTTCTATCTAAATCTGGGTCATAGGCTTCAACCTGTAAGAAAATGCTTGTAAGTCGTTATGTTGGATTTATTCATATATAGCAAATATAGGGACGAGCGAAGCGATACCTTCCCTAGATGTCTAACAGTAGCCTAGTTCAAATTTCTTCGTTAGTGAGTAAAAAACAAACAGACTTTCACATTTATAATAGTAGTGCAATAATATAGAAATGCACGTATTAATATTTGAGTAAAATTATTATGCAAATGTTTAGTCCAAGCGTCGAACAAACAATAATCGACGCAAACAATTAAATCGAATTCCGTGCAAACTATAAAATAGGTAAACATTTTATTCCATTAAATTACGTACGAAAATTCCAATTAAAATACCAATTTACCTTAACAATACATCCTTCATACAGCTTCTCTTCTTCTATAGTCTTCGTGTAATTGGCCAAAAAGACCGGTGGATTGTCGTTTAAATTCTCGATCTTAATAAGTACTTTGGCATAATCTTCGTATATACCATCAAAGGCTCTAACATCTAAGCTATAACTGGTTATATTCTCATAATCAAGTTCGTTATTAACACGTATTTCGCCAGTGAAGTTCCGAATAACGAATGCATCGTACGTATTTCCCGCTACAATACTGTACGTAACCACGGACGCTGAAAACGACAATTTGTTTGAAAATGTATTGTTAGCTTCTAAGTATTAAAAGGAAGGAAGAAAACGATTTCAAATCTTATTTCAAGGATTGGCCTCAAATAATGTAACTGTATGTTATTATATTGATTTGTACATATTATCATACTAGCTATATAACTCATGGTTTTTATTTTATATTTATGATAATATTTACAGACAGCGCAACGTTTAAACAATTTTATTACTAATCTACGTCATGGTCTGTGTACTACTAAATTTCATTAAAATCCATTCAGCCATTTCAGCGTTAGAAGTAGCAATCTTTCATATTTAGTGGTGTGACCGTGTGAAGGGTAAACAATTTGTAGTGCGAGTTTGACTGGCGCACCTATGTATGTTGTGTTACCGACTTACTCGTATTCATAAATAAAATAGAGCCTTATAAAGAATAGCAGAATAGAAGAATAGCAGATAGAAAGAATAGAACTTGAATCTCACTTTTCACCCTGATACACTACAAATTTTTACCCTGTGTTTTCCATTACTTTACAGTTTATACTATAATTACATTTAATATAACGCTTTTATGTACTCCTATCATTATGACAGAGACAAAACAAAATAAACTCAATCGTAACTCAAGCGCGTCTTCTTTGAAACTCCTCTCCTTCACTCCTTGTTTTTTTTTTATTTTAGAAAAGAAAAGCCTTCAAATTTTGAAAGCACAGATGGACGGACAAACAAAGTAGGCTTAGTAATAAGATTCCGACATATGGTTAAAAGTACACTTAACTCGATAATTTATGGTTAAAAAATATTATTTACAAACCCGACTGCGTAAAAAGCGAAGTAAAAAGATGAGAACAAGTTGACAAAATAACATAGCATTATGCAGACGGAGACAAACAAGTTTTTTACTAACTGCGAGTCTTGCTACTTGCATGTAAGCACATGAGTACGTTCAAGGTTACATCAAAAATGTAACCATGAATGTACTTGACACCCAACTAACAAGTTTAACAGCTTTTTCTATTGAAACAGTTCATTTATATCAGTCTATAAAACACCATAAGTAAATGAAATAATAATTAATGAATTAATAAAGCTCCTATAAAATTTATACATTTATGATTTACAATTACCATATAAAATAAGAGGAATTAAATACCTGTATCTGTATCCAAAGCGGTAACTTGTGTAACAAGTTCGTTTATATTAGCGTTTTCAGCTATCGATTCTGCGACGTATGTATCTTGAGTGAAGTGCGGTGGGTTATCATTTTTATCTGCTATCTCTATTAAAAACACTTGTTGGCCAGCATTATGCTTTCCCGGAATAAGGGCTGATTCAGAATTGTCTGTGGCTATAATTTTAATATTGTAAAAGCTACGCTCTTCCCTATCAAATATTTTAAGTGTTGTTATATTTCCTGTGATACTGTCGATTGCGAAGGGGTCTGATGGGTCGCCTAGTTCGTAAGTTACTTGGTTATTAGCTGATGTTCCATCAGCGTCGAATGCCCTGACTTGCATCACAGGAGTACCAGGCGGCTCGTTTTCTAACACACTACCTGATCTAATTTCACTAAATATAGGAATATTATCATTTACATCTTCTATTTCTATTTGGATTATCGTTTCAGCCGCTAATTTGTAATTGTTCTGCAAATAAAGTTAATTAGTCAGAAGCTTGAATTTACAATAATATAATATTAAAAGGTTTAATTTGATATTAAACTAAATACTAAATCTAATATTTAACTATTAAACATTTATTCAAACAAATGTTGTTATTTTAATAATAATAATAATACATTGTTTGTTTTTTAACAAAAGTTTAATAGATTCTTATTTACCTGTATCCGAACAGTTAACGTGTAGTCAGTTATTTTTTCATAATCCAAATGGTTTCCAAGTTTTATATACGCTGAGTCAGCCTCAGGTTCCAAAACAAATGTATGCCATTTGTTTGTCTGTTCTGTTTGTCCCATCACTAATTCAAATTGTAATTTTTTCTCTTCTGGTATATTTGATCTAAATAGATAAAATGAAAATTGGCGATTAACAAAACAAATTATACTGATTAAAGTTTTGCCAAAACAGTATCAGAGCTAAGTAAATCTAAACATCCAAATAAAGTATAAAGCTTCTTCAATTTTCTCAAGGATTTATACAACTTTAACATTCTATTTAATTCGTACTAAATCCTGCAAATTCTTTTAAGCTCTCTTTGATAATGTTTAATTTTGTTAGAGTAAATTAAATTCGAACACTTACACCGCTCTAACAGTAGCTATCGGCGTGTTGAAATCCGCGTAATTTTCTTTTAATCTTATCGGCTGGTCGGGTACTTCTATAAAAGACGGGCTTTTCTTGTTAGACTCAACGACTTGGATGTCTAAAGTTATCGAACTTTGTTGCGGCGGCTCACCCATGTCTTTTACTATCGCGCTCAACTTGAATTTGTAGCCTGGTACTTTCTGCATAAATTTACAATAAAATTAGCGAATATTGCTTTTAAATTACTTTTGTAGCCTAGCAATATATTTGGTACAGCTCTTAAGTTCTTCTTGAGAATTTATTTAATGTGTTAAGTGTACCAATCAATCTGTGTTGGAAAAAAACGTAATTACCATAAAAACATTTTATTATAATATTAGCTGCGTTTTTATTTCAGCTAAATCGGAATAAAAAATCATAACTTTAGATATATAAATAAAAATAATATACTTACGTCAATGGTTTTATTCAAAAATATTACACCATTGTCTGGATCTATATAGAAGTAAGCCTGATCTGGCGAATTGGAATCTAGGCTATAATGCACGATGGAATTGTTCCCATCGTCGATATCTGTCGCTGATATTCGCATCACCTCGCGACCACTCGGTAAATCTTGAGGGACTGACTCCGAATACGACTGTGTGGAAAGTTAGAATTAATTATTTTATATCAGTACTATATTAGCGATACCCATGTAATTCTATATCATTGTTACAAAATTTGAAAATTGATAAAACATACTAAAAATCCATTAAAATAAAGGGTATCTAAAACCACTATAGAACGCGAAAGATGATAATTTTGCCATACTTTATAATAGCAAATTCCTTTACATAATGGTATTTTAATAATCTCGTAAAATATTTAGCCTTAGAGTTAGCTTAAGTAAATTATTTCACTTTGACATGTTCTACGCGAAGCATGCCTAAAGCTTAGAGAAAGTTTTCCGAAATAATTATAATCGTGCAGTGTGATAAAATGCGCTTAGGGGAAAAAGAGCTGCCTAGCTAAAGAAAACACACCAACTATAAAATGTGCAAAAAAAGTGAATATAACACACGAGACATACAAAATGATTACCGATAACGCCTTGAGTGGCGGCTTACGATCCTAAATCATGCAGCAACATGCAAGTAGAGAAATAGTTTTTTTTTTTTTTCAAATAAATACAAAAATATGATTGTTACCACAGCTTAAAATTAGTAAGGTTGATATAAGCGATGGTAACACTCAAATTGTTAGTAATTTTAACAGTGTTCAATTTATAATAACTTTTGTGTGCGCAACTCTGTTTCTCATTTGTAAAATTCTTGTTCTTTTAGACAAACCTTCCAAACGTCTCCTCGGAAGACCTTCGAAAAACAGGCAAGTGTTAATAAAGTCTGCGCCACGGTTTGAGGCTAATGAATGAATGTTAAGTTAGTCACAATGAACATTTTAATATAATATTCATAGCAAGTTACATTCCATAAGGGGAAGACCTAGAATCGTTAAGTGTTAAATGTATTAAACAGTCAGGTAAATGGTTCTTAATACGAAAATAAGGTTAGATGAATGTTCATATCTGTTAAGGATTTCAGTAGAATCCTGTAGCTGTTACTAAATTTAAGTGCCATAGCATAAAGTTCAAAATAACATAGACTAACAGTTTGAGAACAAATACGTGATCGAGCCTCATTTGCATCGAGCGCCTTTTACCTTAACGACCAATATTTTCGCAATTTGAGACATTAAATAGATCAAAATACTTACAACTTTGTCGAACACCGGCTGATTGTCATTGATGTCTTCTATTAAAATTTTGATCGTACACGCGTCATCTAGCTGCGGTTGCCCATTGTCACTTGCTCGTACAGTAATATATGCTTCCTTTTCACGTGATGGCTCATCGTGGTCAAAAATCTGTACAACATGGCTTTGTTAGCAATAAAACGTAATAAATAATTCACCTACCTTTATTTCCTAGTGGAAGCTAATATTGCTTTGGTTAAGCATTTAAAAAATTTATATTAAATTAAACATGAATAATCAAATAATTAGACATAAAAATTATCTGAACAAGCATTATTGAAAAACAAAAATTTTACAAATAAAATTATTACTGACATCCGCTGTAGTAATTCTTCCTGTTTCTGGGTCGACGTGAAATCTTTCTTTCTCACCAGGAGTTGAAACAAATTTATATGTAACCGTCCCTCCCATTTCCGGTGGATCTCGATCCTCTGCGTGGACCTGCGTGAATGAAAATAAATATAATTTGTATGGAACTCCAACCGACTAACTTCTAATATAGAACTCAGACAATAAGTCAAAGGTAATGAAATTAACATATTATTAACCTTTCCTTACAGATGTGAAACGTCTAATTTACAGTACAGTATATTTATGTCAATAATCATAATACACAAACGCTGACCTATTTAAATAACTAAGACGATTACTCACCGTAAACACATAAGTTCCGACAGGCTGTTCTTCTTTCAACGTCGGCCTATAATTTAGGCACTCGGTGAACAAGGGTTTGTGGTTATCTTTCACAGCTAGCTTCGGTGACGTCGCTGGTGTGAACTGAAACCGTGGTAGTGTGTGCCACTACATGAGTATACATCTAAGGCTAAATAAAGCACAATTGCCCAAGTCTGCTACACTGTAGTGTCGTAATATCAAAATTAGGTACTTTAACATATTTTTATAGGAATTAATTATAAAAAAAAAATTGTGATTCAAAAGATTTAAATCATAAAACGAAACAAAAATTGTTACTGTCTATATAATATTTTACATCTATTCAAGATTGAACAATAACTTATTTAATATCATGCACATCAATTTGATTTAAAACATCAAGAGTAGAAATAAGAAGAATAGTAAGTTTATAGTTTCATTCTTAGAGTTTTTTTCAACTTACACACAAATTATTCCTGGGTTGAGATATTAGAAAGTAATTAATTTAAAATAGTGCATGTCGAAATGAATGACACTGTGATTAGAGTGAGATACTTACATACTTCCTGGCCAGCTAATTTAATATAGAGATATATCAAGTATAGTACATAATAGAGCAAGATTTTTACGGTTTTATTCATGCAGAATTCTATACTGTAAAATTTAAAAATAAGCAGAAAATTAACATTAACTCTAAGGGGACAAAGCTTTGTGGGCCAAATTAAGATTGATATGGATGATTGTAAAGATTTGATGGATTCGGCGAAATAAGCGATACTCACGGACGAGTGCAATGGCAGGTACCCATCTAGATGTCTCGAGTGCCGTAACCTCGTTACATGACACATCGCACATGTGTGATCTCGAACTGAAAAAAAAGAAACATAAAAAATTATAACTTAACTGTAGATTTACCGTCAATTGTAATTTAATGATTTTGAAAGGGAAATTTTGTCCCAAAGGCACTCACACAATATGTCGTTAGAGAAATGTAAATTATCTTATAAATAAAGTGTTTCTATTATTCTATATAGTGCCCCTTACTGAGCATTTATGGTTATTGGTTATTAAGACAATAAGCTCAAAGAAGCGCTAATTAAAAGCTATCTGTCTATTTATACGCCCTAATCTTCGAAACAATTGAACCGATTTTAACAAGATTTTTACTGGCGGACAATGGATACAAGCGAGAAAACTACATTTTATCCCGGGAAATAAAAAGGATTCAGGACAAAAATAAAAGTAGAACCACTTAATCCATTTTTACGAGACCTTCATTGGAAAATGACTTGCAGTATTTTTCATCTGGAACCTAAAATGAAAACTCGTGGCATAGTGGTTAAAACCTTATGACTTATTTTGGCACGAGTTGAACTTCGATGAAAGAATAGATCGCTAGTATTATAACAAAGATACGTAAGTAATTAAATATAACAAGTTTTTAGTACATTTTAAATTTAACTTCTTACTTTCTTGGCACTGAACAACGACTTAAGATAACGAGATAACGCAATAAATAAGCCCCGTACTCAAAGTTAATGTTCCAAACAATCAAGTCACTTCGAAATGCAGAACAGTTAGCATATCTGTAAGACTGCACAGAAGCGATAAAACAAGATAAGGTTAATTTACTTAGGCACTATAATTGTTAAGATGGCCTAAATACTAATGAAGTTTAAAAGCTTTGTAAGGGTTTGGTTAGTGTTACTAAATTGTAAATGTATTTAGTGACGGAGTTAAAAGGCTATTAACGGATAAAAGAAGAAATTTCATTTTTTACAAATTTATAAAAAACCCTTAAGATTAGATACTTTATATTGATATTGATATTTTTCAATAAAGTTTAAAGTATTACTAAATACGAATAATAATATACCACAATGAAGTTGGTCTCTTGATATTGTGCAGTAAAATCGAGTACAATTTTATTATTGTGTTATGTTCTTATATTATTAATCAATTTAAAATATTTATGTATTATACTAATACTCTCAGTTGTCTCGAGTACATTGGCTTGTGATAATATATTTAATAAGCATGAAACAAACTTGCAGTGATATAGCACGATAGTCTTGATTCAACGATAGTTAATTAAAATTAAAATTTTAAAATTGATTACTTATTGTATCATGTACAAAGTGCTTTATTGTGATCTAAAAACGCTTTTCAGATAAAACAATATAATGCCTACATTCGATTACCGCGTTGGGTAAATAAATATACACAATAAACTATTATCTTAGACTGCTACGCTTCTAACATTGGTATTGACTATTCAGATAATAGATTCATCCTGTAGCATCTCAGTCACGTCTGGAAGTAGGAAAGCGTGAGAGAAAAACTATGTACACCTCGAAAGGAAAAAAATCGAGAATGTACAGTAATATCGTGATTATTTTTTAAGCCCATTGATCCGAAGGTCCCTGCTTTCTATGAGCGATGACTTGCGTTTAAAGCAGCCGTAGGTCGAGGGTTAAAACGACACGGTTCATTGACTTTGTGATGTATCGTATACAAAACGTACTCAATTCACCTAAATAAATACACCCGCTCCTCACTTGTGAATATTGGTGAGTTGAAAGCTTCAAAGTTTAGCAACATTTGCTCTAGCATATAGAGCCTTTCCGGTCGTAAGCAAGCGATTAATCTTAGACGCATGTCGCAGAGAGGATAAAATGATTTTGTTTGTAAAATTTCAACCGTCTTCAATTGAGTTTCTTAAGATAGGACGGCTTTCTGATGTTTTTCCCATTTATGTAAAAGATGTTGAATATGTAACTTCAATGTGCTTGTAGCAAATATATGGAGGGTATGTAAATATAATTAAAGAACGAAATGATGAATTATTTCTTTCATTCTGTAACCTTAAAGAGACAACGCATAAAGATATATATATATATATATATATATATATATATATATATATATATATAATATAGTGTAAAAAGTTTTTTTTTACAAAGTGCAAGTTAAAAAAAAACTATCAACATCACGCTACGAAAGTTAGGAGTGAAGCAATTATATAGACATAAACTACGCAAGAGCTTCATTCAAAAGTTAGTATTATATAAAAGATATATTATTCATTTTCAACTCTTGAAAATGTTATAAGTGTAATAATTATTATATTCATAGAAATTAAATTAGTATTTTAGGCAAGTTATTTTATTTAATGATCTCTTATAATATTTGCACAACACCTTTGTCAAATATAATATTGCTCGCTTACGACCCGACTTAATACACGTCAAAACACACTGTTTAGAACTAAATGGAGTTGATTGATTATATATCATGTATAACAAAGTAAGATTGAAACATTAGCCTGGTTTTAAGCCGTATAAGCCTGATTGATGGTGGTATTGACAAAATAAATTAGGTAACCTAACGTCTTTTCTTCGCTAATCTTACGCTTTACTAAAGGTGTTATCTATCTATTCAACGTGATTCATTTGAATACAGCGACAGTATAAAAAAGGTTTACTTTGATTTCTATAGTTAATCTTTGTAATATATTTTTTTCACAATATTTATAAGATATGAACTTCCCTACTATAGTACTAGTGTAGTACACTTATTCAATTTTCAATTCAGCCAAATTAAAAAAAAAAGTTTTTATATAGTCAATGTACTAAACATTATCTGTGGACCTACATGTCTCAAACATGCAGTTATAAGAAACTTTCCTACAAACAGTAGTTTTAGACGGGAACTTTATCAGTAGTTGCCATGATGGCATGCTAAATTTTATTATAATATTCAATTTTTTGGCCACGCAATAATAAACGACAATGGGAGACGGCAAACCGGATGTCAAAAGCACGTGTCAATGCACGCAACAGCTACATGCATGCTAGATAGTGATTTACAAGCAACTTGATTTTTTTTTTCATTACTAGCAACAACATTTAAATATTATTTGTTTAACTTGAATAATTCTTGAATATTTAAAAAAATACAATTCAGGCTGTCGACTACCGTACAAGTAACGTAGGTCTACCGCGCGTACTTTCCTGCAAACTTACAGGCAGGCCGAATGCCGAAGCAAATTGCGTGCAATTTCACTTCCCCAGTGTGCCATTTACTTGCACATGCCATTAATTGGCATGGTATGCATGAGAATTACACGTTCTAGTCACGTGCTTTAACGTTTAGCAATGTCAAGTTGATTATGATCCTCAATCCTTTTGATATATGTATATAAATAGAAATGTTTGTTTGTTGATTTGTTACAGTGCAAACACGCTAAAGACACAAAGACACTTATTACGTTATTTATATACGATATACACTCTGGAATATTTGTATAAATATGCCAAAAATGTTATATTTGGTGAAATTACTCTGAGGACTTGTAAGTTAAGAATAAAAAAATATACAAATATATTTGTTAGAATCCTTTTCCATTATAGCCTTTAGCCGTCTCGGGTATTTGAACTATCTGTACTGTATGTTTTATGTACTTTATATTTAATGCATATTAAACATTTAAATAGATGTTTAATAAATAACTTTCACCTATATCCATAATTTAAAGTATCTCACATACACAAAAATAACTAAAATACTTTTCAATCATTATGTTAAAGTATTAAGATCTCAAAGCTTTTACTTTAACTTTAACTGAATACGTTTGAAACAAAAACATAATGACTTAGTATAGGTATGAGTAATCTAAGTTTTTCTATTACCTAAGAAAATACTTTGTAAAAAAAGTAAGGGTTTCTTTTGTCTTGATATTAATTATAATTGCAGGATATTATATTTATTATAAACAAAATTGAAAAACTGTATAAAATATTGCAAAGGTTGAAATTCCGTAAAGGCGTGCTGAACGTACAATGTTCGTCCCATTAGGGATAATAAAGTGTTGAAAGAAATTGAAAACTTGTCGTGTTCTTTGTTTTTCTCACAAAAGCTAAGTACGAAAATCGTCATAAATTATAAATATTATTATTTAAGCAGTTATTGGCTAATAGAAATGTATACGGTGATTTGAAATTAAATATTCCGTGTTCTTATGTAACACGTGGTACTTAGGGATAAAGACAGATTCTAAAATGTACCTAAGTATAAGCATTATTTTATTTTTCCATCTTAAAACTTGCAAATTCCTTGCACAACTTAACCACTTACTTTGTCTTTACATGTTGAACTCAAATTATCGAATTACCAAGTTTACGAAATGCCAGGTTTTCCCTATTATTGTACTAGATTTAAATGCCTTATGAAGATGATTTAAATATTTTACAATCCGATTGTTGTTTCCGGAGGCTCAGAATTCCTGAAGATAAGATTCTGATTATAATTATCGTATAAATTGGAAATAGCGGGTGAGTTTCGCCTCAAAGGGATAAACGCTTTGATGTAGAATCTTAACAACAACCTTAAAATGGGAGATCAAATAGATACATCTTAAATCATTTATATCCATATGTATACAAATTATATACATGAAATATTTTGTGTAAGTATAATATGATTTATCTATGTAAACGAAGAAAACGTACATAGGTAATATTATATTAAGACTAAAAGAGAATAAAATGACAGAGTAACAAATCAATTGTCAAATTTTATGTAAAACTAGCGACTCACCTTCGCTCCTCCGGATTCGTCCCCCTACGTTTTAACGGTTAGTATAGATTTATCACAGTTGAAATATTTTCCCGCAGTAAAAAGTACCCTAAATGTTGAGTCGGATAATCAGCTATCATCATACCAAATTTCATCCAAATCTGTCCAGTGGTTTTCTCGTAATGCTTACCCAGACAAACATAGACAAAAATTCTAAAAACTATAGATTCGGCCTCTGTATCGATAATAATAATAATTTCAATAAGATTTTTCAAAAAAAAAAAAACATTTAATGTACAAATTCAGTCAGAATTTTATTATATGTATAATTAAGTTTTAATTTATTAACCGTAATGCATCAAATGCAATTAGTAAATGAATAAGGTTATATAATGTATACATAATACATATATTATTGATGTGTATTTTGAAGATTTTTGTAATCTATACTTAATATTATAAAGCTGAAGAGTTTGTTTGTTTGTTTGTTTGTTTGGTTGAACGCACTAATCTCAGGAACCACTAATCCGATTTGAAAAATTCTTTTCGCATTAGATAGCCTGTTAACTAAGGAAAGCTTTAAGCTATATATCATCCTCGGAAAAATGTACAATTCCCGTGGGATAGATTTGTTTTTGCCTAGAGACGAACCCGAAGCGAAGCGAGGGTGAGTCGCTAGTAATTTATAAAAGCAAGACAAGAGCATGACGCTCTTACTATATACAAGTTATGAGTGCCGATATAATGTACCACAGTAAATTGACCTTAAAGTTTCATACGCGCTAAATGTTATCGAAAGTTCACTCAAGGCAATGCTCAGGAGAACAATTTGTAACGCTATTGTGTACATTAATATACTCGTAATAGAAAACAAACTGAGCTTAGCGAAGTAAAACAATAATTTAGAGAGGTAAGTCCTTTTGAGGAGAAATTTTTTACGGATTAAGATATTATGATGTGATATAAGTCTTGTACTCGTATATATAAATGAATATATGTAGTTCGTATTATCACATTAATACTTTAAATATGGAAGTTTGTGAGTGAATGAATGTAATATTGTCAGCTCTACACATTGCAAAGGGTTGAAAGGAGTTAGGGATGGACAGCTTTCTTCTCCCCCAACGTGTGTTCACCTTGTCGTGGTAGGGGAGCTCAGCAGCGTCCGGCAGTTCAGCCGGGCGCGAAGCCAAGAAACGCACAGGGAGGTAGCCCACTTCAGTGGGCGGTGTACCATACGGGTTGCTCCTGGTACTTCTCTGATAGCAAAGTGGACTGTGGAGCAACCCCATGGTTGTTGTCTGCTTCGGCGTCCGTCGGGGCGTCGTAGTTGATTGCGTAAGCGATTTTGCGACTCCCCTTAAGACGGGAGAGGTTGAGTTGGGTGTTAGTGGGTAGTACTGGCTTTCCTAGCCGGTATTTCATAACTCTAGGTCTACAGGTGGTATGCGTACATGCATTTTCCAACATAAAAAAAAATGGACAGCTTTGTTAGGTTAGCTATTTATCAACGAACTTCTCAACATGTGAAGAGACGCGGGTAATAATTTGTAATTTTAAAAACGTAAAATTAAAGAACGAAGTGACATAAACTACTGTACAAGTAATATATTTTTGTTTCTTTATATAACTACATATTAACAAAGTTTCCCTATATTTATCGAGCTAAACAACTTAAAAAATCTTGAGTAACAATCACAAAGCAAACAGAAAATTTATGCACTACTATAGTTTAAAACCAGTTCACGTAAAACAAATTATTTACACGAAACGCTGTCCATCATATAGTTAAAAGGTGCGAAACATCAACCCAAAAACACTATACCATATCTGTATATTCATAACAAAGGTATATTTACCGTACAATTCCGACCTATCCCTTCGATATCACATTACTACAAACAAACGTATACTATATTCCATGTATACAAAAACATGTCATATACATCCGTAATAAGAGATATATTTGAGCACCTGTATCGACCGAGCATTGCGTGTTCTTGACACCGGAACCTAGCTTTTTTCTCAGCAATCCTTTGTAAGGTTTCCTTTGCAATGGGGGCTGGACGTCGGGAGCTAGGGGGGCATTGTGCCGACTAATTTGAATATTCAAGTGTGGCCACGTTCTGTAAACCATGTCGATTGCCATTTTGGGGATAAATTTTTTCTATTCGTCCACTGCTTATACTGACTTAACTGTAGCGAGAGCAATTAAGTTACGAATGTCTCTTTCTACTTTAAGGTAAACTGTGTTTAATTGTTTTTCCTATGGCTTTATTTTCCGAACGTTTAAAAAGTAATTTAGCCCCTAATAGCTGTTTTGTTCTAGATTTTTTAGGTTTGGTAACACCGCTAAGTCTTTATTTATTATTTCTTCATGAATCGCGATAATTGAAAACGCTATCGAAAATAATAATTAGGTAATCAACGAACTTAAGAATATTTGTTTTATAATGGTAAAGACTATTAAAAGTTAATGTAAAATGTTGACGTTCAAAATGATATTGCTTAAAGTACAATTAATGGAGCACTTAAACGAAACAGGTCACTTTACATCGACAAGCACTTATCTCTTGTTTTCAGAATAACACCAGTTTCATCGAAAATAAAAAGAGGGAAAATATGCGTTTATTTTGGAAGCTCGATAAAGAGGGTACATCACTAAAATATTTACTAGATAAGGACTTCAGAGGTGAGAAGGGACTTGCTCCCATAATCACCGGCAAAGATAACAGTCTCAAAAGCGAGTTATGCTCCTGAAACGTCTCTAGATCAAGATCTTAGCCAAGAAAAAAGCTTATCGCAAGATGTATAAACAAAAGCGATAAGGTATAATGTACCTACGTTTTTAAAGAAAATAAACAACCTATACTTTTTTAAGAAAGCTTAAAACTAACTAATCTAACAACAATGAATAATTTCGACTCTATAAGTAGGTACTCCCAAAAGTAACAAAACTACTTGATTGTTGAGAAAATATTAACTTACCAAATAAAACTTTAAAGATTACATTATATATATATATATATATATATATATATATATATATATATATATATATTTATTAAGTAAGCTTAGAGATCATACTTAATGTTATTTAAGTGTTGCAATGTTAATAATGTGTTATTAGCGTTTAAACAATACTAGCCTTAGTTATTATATAATATATAATCGGTACGTGAATTGAAAAAAATATATTATTATGTGTAAATATTATAATCAAAGTTAATAACCTTGTGTGTTTTTTAAAAATACTGGCAACAGAAACATATACGTAATATGTTATTGTAATAACAACTCATCAACATAACTTGGTCCTATAAACTATTCAATTTACCTTGAAAACCATATACATATTAGATACTTGTATAAAGCATGTTTCTACAATATGTAATAGATTGAATATCTATATTATTTTATATAGGTTTATAAGTACGTACTTATTAACCTATGTAGGTTCATACTTCATAGGTACTTTATTATAGTTTTTATAATAGATTAGAAAACAGAACCTACCCCCCCCCCTACCCCCTCCTCTATTCCCCCCGTTTGTCAACCGTTTTTTTTTGTTTAGTACCTATTGACGAGCTTTAGTGTTATAAATTACAAAAATACATGAATATGTTCGAATTTCGACCACTGGGCGACAATTATAGTAGTAATAATAGTATACGAAATACTTCAGTAAAAAAGATTAAAATTATTATTAAAAGGACATATTTTCTTTCTGACATTGACAGTTTCATTTGGCTTCATTTACTCTTATCTTTTATTTACTATACCCGTTTATATAAACTATAAAGCAAAGCCAGGGTGGTTCAGGCTAGTTATCATAAAAATAGAATGTGGGTCGTAAAATCATGACGCTAATCTATTGCAGATAAATAAAATTGAAATGTCTGTTAGTAATGTCAAAATAACAGCTTTTTAATAAATACATATTAATCTTACATAGAGTAGGTACTTATAATAAAAAAAACTGTCTGTTTGTTCCAGCTAATCTTCGAAACGGCTTCACTGATTTTTATACGACTTTCACTGGCAGATAGCTGATAGATAGATGTTATGAGGAGTAACTCAGGCTACTTTTATTTAAGAAAAAGGATTAAGGTTCCGCGCAAAAAAATTAAAACCCATGGAATTGCGAACAAAATCCGCATACCGTCAATGTTCGATTATTCAAAAGCTTTTGTAAATAAAAAAGACGTAATCTTTAGACTAATCGACTAAATACTTTCTGAGAGACGTTTTATTTCTTACTTAACCCGCTGCCATAAACTAGGATTTACAATTTAAACAAAACAGTACCTCTGAAGTCTAAATTATACTCTAAACATGTTAATTATAGAGTCCTCTCACAATTTTCCGCGCAAGTTCGCTGCAAGAACAATTAAACTGTTGCAATTAAAAATATATTAGGTAAACAAATATTTTCTCTTCAATTATGGTGTGTAAATTTTCTTTAAGTTTTAAGTGACATTTTAGAAAATCATTTATATCGTACTATACGCTACTTAGTAAATACTAATGTTCAAATAAATAAATATACAAATATCGTACATCGAGTTACCATTTGCAATTAAAAAATCTAATTAATGACTACGAGGGACAATTAACCATATCAATAGCAGTACTCGTATAGCTAAATGATACGTTCATAAGCCTCTTTGATTTTTTCGAAAAAAAAAATATGCAAAAAGAACTTATTTCAAGAGCTTATCTGTGTAACCTGCTTCTTTCTCTCTGTGTAAAACTATACGGCTTTGTTATTTCATAGGTTTTATTTTTTTTGCGCGGAACCCTTATCTTTTTTTCTTAAATAAAAGTAGGCTAAGTTACTCCTTATAACATCAGCTAACTGCCAGTGAAAGTCCCGTCAAAATCGGTTCAGCCGTTTTGAAGATTAGCTGGAACAAACAGACAGACAAAAAAAATATTTTTTTTATTTTTATATATCCTTTATATTAGAATATTATTTTACTTACCACTTAGTTCTTTCTTAATAGTATTTTAGCACTTGTTTTAGAGGCACCTATTAAAGGAGATATATATATTTGTGTGTTCGTGTGTGTGTGTGTGTGTGTGTGTGTGTTCGTGTGTGGGTGTGTGTGTGTGTTTGTGTGTGTGTTCGTGTGTGTGGGTGTGTGTGTGTGTTCGTGTGTGTGTGTGTGTGTGTGTGTGTGTGTGTTCATGTGTGTGGGTGTGTGTGTGTGTGTGTGTATGTGCATGCGTGCGTGCGTGCGTGCGTGCGTGCGTGCGTGCGTGCGTGCGTGCGTGTGATTAGTATAAAGACAGCTTGGTTTAAATGTACTTTTATCTACTACATGTTATACCTAATCGTTTCACGAAACCAATCATCTTGACTAATTCCTCTCATTGTCCTTGAATCGTATCCACTCATCTACTCAACAGGTAACGTTAGCAATAAATAAATCGATATAATCACTTAAGGCTTATCCTACAAGTATATCCACAAGCACTTATTATACATCCATATATAATTTGTATAGGATTGTAATGGAGAAATCTATTGCAGTGTTATACGGGTAACCATAAAAGTCAACGTACCATGAACCATGGCCATGTGTATTACACAATACAATAGCTATTAAATCAGGAGGAATATTCATCTTATAGATTAGTTTTATATAATAACCTATACATTTATATCATAATGTAAGGCAAATAGATTCTACTTATTTCTTGCGTTTAGTATTTTTAATAGCTAATGAAAAACTGTTTGTCTGTATGTTTTTGTTAAAAAAAATAACATACAAATGAATATTGAGATTTATGCCTTAATACCCTATTTATTTAAAAGCAATAGTTATTTAAATGAATCCTTCATCCCATCAATATTATAAATGCGAAAGTTTGGATAGATGTTTGTTATTCATTCACGTCAGAATGGCTGAACGGATCTGGTTCAAATTTAGCACTAAGATAGATTAGAATCTGAAATAGCACACAGGTAATTTTTTTTGTCGCGCAAAAATGTACGGTTCCAGTGGGATAGATTTGCTTCTGTTTTCCACTAGGGACGAACCCGAGTGAAGCGAGGGTGTGTAGCTAGTATCTAATTATGTATATTAATTACCTATTCTTTTTAAGAGAATAATTTCTTAAATAATATTATCGTAGCTTAGTTTTGAATACGTTAATATTTTATATACAAATAATTTTTAAAGCAAAATTTTCAAACTTTAGCACATTAAATAATAATACAGCTTCTTTAACATTCAACAATTTTCACAGTCGATAAAAATGAAAATGATTGCTATACTACTAAAGAATCCCGCACACATTCCACACTCTTTCGTAATACAAAAAAATGTTCTCACAAAACTGATACACTTTAACATAATGAACAATAAGCATGCGATACAAATCAAATTTAACGCCGCGTTGAAAGTCACTTATAGCCAACATTATTCTATTTTAATTCGCAAAGCTAATTGCTAGGAAAGATTTGATGATTTGAAATCTTTTATATATTGAATTTACATAACAAAGGTTATTTGGATATTGGAAAGGAAATTGGGTGCTAATGACACTGTTTTCACTTATACATTTAGGTACTACGCCTAGTCTAAGTTGGTATTATACTTGTAATTATTAATATATTATTTACTTACTATTTTGCATGTAATCAACTTATATCTAGAATTTTAGAATTATTTCAAATATTCTATAATATTTACCATGGGCAATATAAGCAGAAGTTTAAACGTTAACTTCCATAATTCTAACTAAAAAATGACGAGCTTTCATGCAAACTTTCATTCCCTATTTAACCGAAGATTTTGTACAAAATCTTATGCATCTACACACTATGGTTTAGGCTGGCTATTTGTCACCATACAGTAGTACTTATGTAAGTATTAAAGTGCAAATGCAGTTTGCATTTATTTTGCAACTTCAGATATATAGATAAAAATAAAGTAATGTACATATGTACATATCTAACTAATATTATAAAGATGAAAGTTAAGATGTTTGGCTGTTTGTTACTCAATCAATTGGCTAAACAGATGAAATTTGGCACAGAGATAGATTATAGTCTGGAATAGCAAATAGGTTAGTTTTTATCCCGAAAAAATGTACGATTCCCGTGGGATAATTTGTTTTTGCTTTGCTACAGGCGAACCCGAGCGAAGCAAGGGTGAGCCGCTAGTAAATTATATATTATCTCAGCATGTGAAGAATTTACCAATTTAAACGTATAAGAAATGTCTCGCAAAAGGAACATTTCCCTTACTAAGATTAATGCGGGTAGGGTTTAAGCCTTTATCAATCTAATTAATTTGTCACTGTAAATGGAATTTTCATTGCTAAGAATTTATTGCTTACTTCTCCCGTGAAATGTATGAGTTGTGAAAATTTGTGGATTTTAACCCTTATGTAACAGCTTTTAAAAGCAAACAACTTTCAACAGACCCTGTTTGAACTTGCGGTTGTTCTGACAATTAAGGAATAATAAATGCGATTATATTTTGTAAAGTTAATAATATAAGACGGTAATTTGCAAGCTTTGGGCTTCTATGTGCTGAATATTCCATAGATTGAGAGTTGGGCGACAAAATTTAATTAGAAGTTAGACCACATATGTATTAGATTTTATCTCCACAATTTGAGAAAAGTTAAAATTTTAAGCTTACGTAAAATGAAAATTGTAAAACTTACATCATAGAAACGGCATTTGCTATAATACCTAATATACTTATTTTCTCTATCGAACACTGTCGTTAACCACCTGTTTTCTTATCTAACTAGGCGTAAAGCTATAAAATATGACAATACATTTTCTAAGAACGAGTTAAAAAGGAAATCTTCTTATGATAGAGTAATAAATGAGTCTACACTCTCAACAGTTAATGCGAGGGCATTTCCCACGTGTTCCCCGGCTGGATGCCCATCACTGCACAGGTCACGGACTCCCAGGTATATTAAACAAGTGAAAGTTTTACATTTAATATGTTATTATTGAACCCCAGTGGTTTATTTCGTAGGTGAAAAAATATATAAAGTACTGATGTACTGAACACTTAACTGATGAGATCGAGATAAAAATGATGTTAGATACATAATTTTTATCTACAAGAAAAAAGATTATAATAACTTAAACTAGTATTTTTAAACTACACCAAAAAGTAATATCTTTTATGTGTGTGCTCTGCGAAATAGACTGCAAGTTATGAGCCGTTTTGTTAATTCTCGTTTTAACGAAACTTAAGGGTGGTCCTTCATTTCAAAAAAAAAACCTAAGGATGAAATAATTACTTTCTTAGTAAATATGAAGTCAGTGTAACTTTAAATAAAAAAATTATGTTCAATTCTTTTCTAATGAAAAAATTTATAGAAAAGCTAACAATCTAGAGACGTTAAACAATGTTCCTGTTACACTTAGAGTTTATGTTTTATGATATTGGTAATGAAATATTAAAACTTCAGTAGCAAATACTTGTTTAATATGAATTATTAAGTAACTTCCAGCTTTTATTAAAATACAATTTGACTTTACAAATAAAATTAAACAAACCTGAAACTTAAATACGAATTGGGAATGAGTACTTAATGTATTACAATATGAAACTGATCTTTTACAAAATAATATTTTTTCATGGGTAGGCATAAATAGTAAAAATGTTGTTAGAATACTAGCCCGCCCTCACTTTCCTAAGTAACAATTCTCTCATAACATACTAATATCCCATAGGAACAATTTATAACAAATTATAAGTAGCCTATGTATAATACGTTTCATATTTCTCTACAAAAACTTTTTAAAAATGAAAATGAAAACAGACTTGAAACAGAAATGAAAACAACCAATCAGTTATTTTCAAGTTTTTAGTGTTTTTTATGAAGTCGGTTTTCATTTTTCCCTTTTTAGTATAGACCTAGTAGTGGTAAAGTAAGAATAATGTATTTTAATAAAATATTCGCTTAAGCCGTTTAAGTTAGTTTGCTGTCAATATTTGTATGAAGACTGACAAACTAGAATTCGCTTTTATTAGTAACACAGTAGTAGTTTTATTAGTAATATTTTTATCCCGGAAAAGTTACGGTTCCCGTGGGGTAGATTTGTTTTTGTTTTTCTACAGGTGAACTCGAGCGAAGCGAGGGTGAGCTGCTAGTAGTGCATATTTTGAAAGAAGAAAGTAAAGATTCAAGAAATAAGTGTTATGTTTACATGTTTTATATTTATTGCAAAAATTATAAAAATCGTTAGAAAAGATACAAAATGTATGTAAGCCATTAATTGTATCATCTTGTTACCACAAACAATCTTTACAGCAAGAAAATTTATGCTCATCGTAAATCGGTGACTTACATTTCACACGGCAATTGATAGTTTTCTTTGATCTTTTTTCGAATCGCACACAAAGAACAAAAACACTCACCTTGTCCCTCTAAAAGTTTTCACACCACAGTTAAAGGTATCGTTTGTCGCTGGCGACCCAACAAACACTTTGCTTGCTAGTTTCAAAGGCCAGATCGGTTCTAGGGAAGCGTGATCGAGCGTGATAGGGTCCTAGTCTACTAAGTTTTTTTAGAGTGCAAATAGGTATTTATCTCTTCCTTGGGTTTTGAGAAACGACATAAAAATGAATCGGGTCTCCAGCGACCCATGATACCCTGAACGGGTTAATTACATCCTAAAATAAATCGTTTCGGCATTTCGTACCATGAGCTTCATAAGACGTTCCATTTAAATCGCAGCCTAAACAAATATAAAATGAACCTCAAACGTTAATGTCATTCATTCAATTTGCACCAGTTCGATTCTATTACGATCCAAGTTACAACTGTTACGGTACGAAAACTAGCGATTCAGTTTAAGTAAAAGTTAACGGTACGCCCTTTGATTAATTACTTTTAATGAATTTACCATCTTTATTTTTTTAGAAAAACCGAATTGTATGCTTTAGCAACAAAATCACAAAAAATAAAATATCTACATTATATTAATAATATGAATTATAATTAATCACAAACAGTTTATTTTTCCTTGTTGACTTAAAATTTCAAGATTGGATGGTCTTAGAACTTAACAGGAGTTAATAAGTAGGTACTTGTTATCTTTGAAGCGCTTTCCCGCAAAATTATGTGAAAATAAGCTACGATGTTTTTCCTTCAAGGCGTCGATATTAATAGGCAATTAACCGTTCAGCTTAAATTTTATATATCGAAATCTATCATGTAGTTTCCACAAAAAAAATTGAGTGGGCCTTTGTTCCCCCACACTAAATAGAATCATCACATCCGTTTTGTACTGCAAGCTAAATGCAAAATTTCATCAAAAACAGTCCAGCATAACTGTATAAAAAAAATATAAAACAGATTTTCATTTATTTATACTACATATTAATATTATAAAGAGGCAGGGTTTGTTTGTTTGAACGCGCTAATCTCAGGAACTACAAATCTGATTTGAAAAATTCCTTTTGCATTAGATAGCCCGTTTATTAAGGAAGGCTATACGCTATATATCATCCCAGAAAAATATACAGTTCCCGTGGGATAGATTTGTTTTTAACTAGGGACCCGAAGCGAAGCGAGGGTGAGTCGCTAGTTCGTAATAATACTTTTTATAAAGTTTTATATCATAGAACCTTAAAAACAAAATGTTCCATTATTAATGAAATTACAAAATTTTTGTTTCCAATTGAAAATTACACACAATTAAGAGAACAAATTTAGCAATTTGCAAATGAGTGAAACACTTTTGTAGTACTCGACGTAACAAAGATAAATTTAGGGGTGGCTGATGATAATGAAAACAAGAGTCACTCGCCGAAACACGAGAATTTCAATTCGCACCATTTTAATTAAACTTGTGTAGTTAGGTCCGTACACTTCCTGTCACGCGAAACTATAGGTACAAGTATTTAGTGATGAGGGATGTAATTTAATTTGTATTTTAGTGTATATTTGAATTCTCTGCGCCTTTTTCGATTAACTAGAAATGTTAAATGAAAACGGTTGAAAGCTTTAAAAGAATGTATTAATGAAAAAAACTGCCCAATATAGAACTATAAAAGTCATTTTTACGTGTCTCGTTTCATGTTAATCAATTGTTCACTACATGATAATAATAACTACTCTGGAAAATGAATTATTTTATACGTACATAAATTTAACGGGTGTATATTATTTCATAATAGTTGTTAAAAATAAGATATTTTAAACCTACTATAATTATATTATTCATGTTTTATATTATAAATATACCTATTGGCTATTACTGAAATATTTAAATGTAATTTAAATCCAAAGAAGCTGTCTATATTTTGCATGCGTTACACTTAAGAATTAAGGTCAGGTATAACTGAAAAGTTTTGTAATAATCGAGCTGATGTATTTAAATACAATTTGTTGCTTTAAAAGAATGATGCGAAAGTAATAATTGCTTAATAAAATAGAAGCTAATATACCTAAAACAATGTTAATAATTTTCTCATTTCTCTTCATCTATACAAATAAATAAAATTGTAGTGTCTGTTTGTAATATTAAAATAATCGCTTTTTACTAAATGCATATGGATGTATACACAGTACATATATCAAAACAACATTTTTTACAATTTTTGTCTGTCTGTCTGTCTGTTTGTTCCGGCTAATCTCTGAAACGGCTGAACCCATTTTGACGGGACTCTCACTGGTAGATAGCTGATGTGATAAGGAGTAACTAAGGCTACTTGTATTTAAAAAAAAATAGGGTCTCACGAAAAAAATTAAAACTAAAAAAATTAAAAAAAGTTTGTTTTGGGAAGCAACCTAGGCACGAACCCAAACGAAGCGAGGGTGAGTCGCTAGTTTAAAATATAATTTAGATGTAAGAGTCAGTATTTAAACTGTACATATTTAATGAAGAGAAAGGTAAAGGAAGTTTATCTACACTAAACATATAATTATAAGTCAAATAGTCATATTGAATACCTATTAATTATCTGACCGTTTGGTAATGTGAAACAAATTGTATCAAATAACGATTAAAACCATATGTGGTTTTAGTTCTATAAATAAGCCAAAGTATGTAATGGATTTATATAACAACTAGCAGAACCCGTGGCTTCGCTTGCGCTAAAACTACAAAAAATTTCAAGGTAGGTTTCATACAATATTCATCCCCTATTTTACCCTCTTATAGAATGGATTTCGAAAAATGCTAAAACATGTACTTATTTAATTTTATTGAAGAGCATTAACACCAAGTTTCAAGTTATTCTGATCATAAATATTTTTTTGGATCGTATTATAACGTATTCTCCCGAGGGAATTTGATCTACCACGGTAAAAAGTCTATGTCACTATCCAGACCTCAAATTATCTCCATACAAAAAATCACGCCAATCCGTCACTCTGTTTCGAGAAGGAAGAAGGACAAACAAAAAAACAAACAAACAAACACTTTCACAATTTTAAGTATGGATATTAGTATGGATATGGATGACGTATGTAAGCATGTATAACATATAATGGACACTAAACTAACAATAAGTATGGAAGAGCTAAGTAAAACATCTTCAATATGTTATATAGTATATTGGACTTTAATAAGCAAAGAGCAGTAACTAGAAATAATTCAAAAATATATTCAATAGTTATTAATATGGCAGTGCTAAGTAAACATGCACAAACCCATTTTAAGTAAAATATTATATACGTATTTAATACAGCTATATAATCTTTGATTGTATAGCGAGATACCTTTTCTTTTGTCACTCATGCGCATTCATATCTCCATTGATTGTACACTTATATCTTACGGGACCCATCGAAGTATATGAATTCAGGTACATGATATGTATGTCAGTTTCCCGTCTCCATAAGTCCCCATAAGCTCTATGTAAAAGTCACATCTAACCGTTGACGTTAAATAAAAAGGATCAAACAGATAACGTTTCGTTTCGGGCTACTAAATGCTAAAGTTTATGTGTATGTTTGATACAAATTTACGCTGAAACGGCTGGATAAATTTTAATGAAATTAAGTACACAAACATACTATGACCTGGGATTTTACATAAGCTATTGTAATAAGCGAGTGCCTACCTACGCTTTTTTATAATATTAATAAGGATTCGCAACGTGTTGTTTTTAAGTGCCAAAACTTAATAATCTCTTTGTTTATTTAGAGCCCAATGAACTAATAACATATAATATTAATAAACTCAAATCAATTTCTATGTTTATAATTTTATTGTATTATATCACTTAACCCATCTTTATAATAAAAGATACCTATTATACAATTTTCTTTAGACCGTACTTTATAACTAGACGTTATTACATAGTATTTCTATTAAAATTTGGGATAAAGCTAATCTAGCCCTTTAATGAATTCCTTTGAGACCTATTAAATCCTTTTACATAGGTATAAATTTACGTAAAGCGCCGTTAGCTTTCTTTGTTAAGTATAGGATATAATCATTTTGTAACACAGATAAGTGAAACTCAAAAACCACTCAGGTAATTACATATGTATAATGTATATCTCATATCTTTGTACTAGTCTCATGCTCTTTCACTTGTAGCGTAAGCATGTAAAAAGAGCCCCTGTTTTCGCCTATGTCTATATCGAGTTAGTGCCTCTAGGATGATAATTCTCTACTTTGATAATCAAGTAGGTTCATGTATGTTAATATCTGAACCGAAACAAGTCTCTATAGGTACTTTTATTATTAGGTATATCTTTATAAAGTACCGCATAGTTCATTTTTGTACTATATCTTTATAAATTATAGCCTATTTATGTATAAGCTATATTACTGTAAAGTTTTATCAAAATCCGTTCAATAGTTTTTACATGAAAGAGTAACAAACATACATCCATAAATCCGTACAAACTTATACTTTTATAATATTAGGACATATTGATTCGCTCAGAACGATAGTCGAGTTAAAAAAGCATAAAATGTTCTATAATAGAATAACCTACTACTAAGACGTGAGGTAAGTTGCGATCATCATACAATTTAGATTAAAATATTACACAATAGCAATCTACCTCGGTTTCGCTCTTTTTTGAAGTGACACACAATAATAATAAATAATATATACAAACTAGCCGCTCACCCTCGTTTCGCTCGTGTTCGCCTCTAGAAAGACAAAAACAAATGTATTCCACGGGAACCGTACATGTTTCCGGCATAAAAAGGGGCCTATGTACTATTCCAGACTATAACCTATCTCTGTTTTTAGAAATTTCATCCAGCCGTTTTGGTGTGATTGAGTAACAACCATCCATCTAAGCTTTCACATTATAATATTAGTAAGATTACATTCATAATTAACTTAAAAACGAATTTCCTAATAATACGTCAAAATATAAAATGTTATACAAAACCATCGCGCTTTACGAAGTATTTTTTTTTTAATTATTTTACATCAATTTTTAGATAAACTAATTCACTCTTTTATATAGTAGACCTACCTAATGGAAAATATTTATTTTACATACCCCTTTACCATGTCTATTGTAAAATATTCACAAAAAATTTCGCACCACGTAAAATAGAATAAAAAATCTAGCCCATGACAAAATCGTTTGTACTATGAACGAGCACACCGTGTTATGAATCTTTCACATTGCAGGGCGTTTTTACGCGCTGGTATAAAATTGGGCATAAAATTCAAGTCACGTCCCCGCCTGCCAGTACGGAGTCAATCATTGTTTTATTATATACGAGTATCTACGAGAAACTGGTTTCCATAGATAAAGGTATTGCCTGTGTTAATGGTGGAGAAATATTATGGTTTTGAATGACGATTTTTATACGGTACTGAAGTTTAAAGTGGCGTTATCTTACTTCTTAACAACAATGTTATATATGGTTAAATGCTCAAGAAGTGATAAGAACGTTTAGAGGAACGTTTAGTGTATTTAGGAAGTATATTTCTAACGCATATTTTCCAAAATTAACAATTCTAATTGAGCTCTATCATAATTTGTAATAAATTTAGAAATCCACTAATGATACTTCAAATGCCTACTTGTCATATTACATCATGTAACGGCACCCTAATAGCTAAAGTCGTAAACAACCCTATTTAACACAAAAATAGATCAAGCTCAAGCCAACCATTAATGGTACAACATCGTTGAGAGCTAAATGAGATGCGGCTATAACTATACCGGATATTACTTGTTCGGAGTATATGATTCCATTGAGAGTATATGGACAGTTAATAAAGCGAATGGGCGATACAAATCCAAATAATGACTATAATAATACTATAATCATATAATATTCACTTACATTAATAGTAATTTAATTGATTTGATTAAATAAATTTAGAATAACCATGTAATAAAACAAAATGAATATTATACAAAGCTGTAAGTCTGGCTTATCTCGATAGATAAATACAGTTGTTACGCCCAATGTTTTAAGTTTTAAAGTTAATAACTGGCATCTTTTGTAGCCTTTAACAAGTATATTGAGTTGAAAGTTATGAAATGCTACGAATGACAAAAAAAATTTACAACAAAGACATCACACTTGATAAAAAGCTCAGTTGTCACGTAGACGTGATTTTTTTGTGGGTTAGGCCCAAACCAAACCTGCAAAAAATTCACGTCGACCCACTGCCGCTTAAATAAGAACAAACCAATTAACACACTTCGCTTGTATTATATTAGCAAGGATAGGTACCGGATGAACAAAAATTGTCAGCCTTTAAAATCTGTTTGAAACATCGATATCCTTTTAACACACGTTAGGTACCTGGTAACGAATACATATTTAAATTTTAAGCACTTTATACGTGTTACGAAACCCAAGTCCGAAACGAAAACCAATTGTTTTGTATGTATTGTAGTAATACGACACAGTAACCGCTGCCGTTATTTGGAAGCTCTGTAGAATACATTATTTTAAAAGCGCAAATTGAACCGCAATGATGAAGCTCGATTCTATTTTATAACACTCAAAGTTGATATTTTCGGTATTCATTTTCTACTTTTTGCAGCTCATAATAATTTCCATAGGAATTTAATACTACTACACAATAAATATTTGTTTGTTTATTCTTCTGTCGAGCGTTTTTGCATGGAAATATTTAGAGGCTGAATTTTTACAGAATAAAGTATCAGATTTTATAATATGTAATCCCACGCGAAAACACATTACAAAAATAACTCATACACAAGGAATTTCGATTTATATGGTTTTCTGTATGGAGGTTATTAAAAAGCTCGAGAAATAAACAGATACCTGTTTATTTCAAGGTAACTACTAAACTAACTTAAATGACTTGAGTCTGTTGATTTTGAAAAAGACAAAAAAGATAAGTCACGCATATAACACGATAATAAACAATTATAACGTCGTATTATAGTCATATTTTTTCTTAAACTAATTACATTTAAAAAGAAATCATGAACATCATAAATTATCTTAATTACCCTCCTTTAATGTATACGGCGACATAGGCAATAAATAAGATACGAGTTAAACGACGCTCACATAAAGACGAACTAAAATACAAGTGGCTGTCCACTTGAACTCAGTTCGTCTTTAAGTAAGCCATCTGGCGATTATTAACACATTTTCCTTTTTTTAGCAAATACCTCTTCAACTTTAAATTTTAAAATCTAAGTTAAAAGTTATTTGTTCATTCAAAATTTTCAATGCAACAGGTAGCTCAAACTTTTTATTTCGTAAACGTTTTTGCTACAGTAATTTTTCGAAAGTATACATTGTTCATATTTATTCTAAAACTTGAACAGGTTCTGCATAGCATACAATCTATCGTTAGGTATCAAAAAGGAATGCATTCAATGGAGGCCAAGCGCATGAGTCAGATCAATGGAACGAGTTTATTATTATATTTATAGGGTCTTCTTTAACTTAAGTACCTACCTGGCGCGTCAAGAAGTTATTTTGCAAATTATTATTAGAAATTCCTCTAAACTTTTTAAACCTTTCATAAGCGAACTCCTTGTTAGTATATCGCATGTTTATATCATACTCTTACTTCGCTCGGGTGCATCCCTACTGGGATGCCTGTCAAATCTTCAGATTTAGTAAGTACAGAGAATGTGTACCTACTAAATTTCATTAAAATCGGTTTAGCCATTGATATCTCTAATATAAAATTATAAATATAATTTTAGATAATGGTTGTCATCTTAGTGGTTTGGTTACAGAGCATGACGTACGAGTATGTTTGTATAAATCTAAGCAAATTATGTATTAACAAAATAATTATTTAACTATTACGAGTATTATTGCTAATTCAATAAGCGCTACGATACACTCTTTACAAACCCATTTATAAGCAACGAATGTATGTATACAACATACTCGTACATTATACAACTATACATGTATAATGTATATCCCCAATGAAATCTCTTATTATCCGAACACCTGTTTACCTGCTGCTTAGAAGCCCTTTTAAATCTCTCAACCTTTTCTACCTCAATATTATTTCTAGTCAGTAATTTTAATATGGTTTGCTTCAAAATCGTCATTTGTAAGGGTTTCACGTGATTTATATTAAAATTAACCTCGCAATTTTATGTATTCTTACAGACGTGTGATAACATTGTGTTATTAAATTATACTATCCAAGCTTTTCTAATAATACTATATGTGAAAAACACATTTATTTGTGGCTCAATTTTTGAGATTTACATAAAATCAAATTATTTGAAACCATTTGCTTTATTTTTTGTTACTTGTTTAAAAATAAAAGATCTAAACTATTATCACGTCGTTATATGATTCTGTGTTCTCCTAAAACCTATTGTCCTAAACTTGTAGATATTTTGAACCTAATCATAATATCCATAATGTTGACCAAGTAAATTTCAAATTTCTAAGAAATAGAAAATGTGCCCAGTGTGTGCGTGTGCGTGTGTATTTGTGCACTGGGCACATTTCAGCACATTTTCTATTTCTTAGAAATTCGAAAATTGCGGGGTCAACATTATGGACATAACCTAATCTCCATATTATTATACAAAGCAAATTCGGTACAATCACTGAAAGCTAAATTATATATTTATATAAACAAAGAATTCAATTTACGCGTTTTTGCGTCTAATTAGGCATAACTACATTATCCAAGGAACAATAACATCACGTCTCATACTAATTGTTAAGTAAGTTTACGTTACCTTAAGTCGCTTCATACCTAAAGTCAGAAATCGATCCACCTTTGTTTGCAAATGAATGCGATTACATACCGTATACGTTGGATCTAAGCATATTGTTCATAATAGTTCACGTGTACTTGAAAGCACAATAGGTAACGAAGATTAGACTGTAACTGGGCTTTCTTAGTCAATGGTCAACGCTCATGTATTTATATGAAGAGCTTGAGAAAGTTAACCAAATGCATTCTCTCCGGTCATTAAAGCTAATCTTCAAAAAATTAAAATTAAGTAGAGCTTCTAAGTGTAATTTATTTAAAGTTCATATTGGAAATTGCTAAAAGCTTACTTAACATGATCAAAGTGTTTTACGATAAAATATACACATTAGCTTTAAAAGACAAATTACAAAATCTTAATATTATAAAGACGATGGATTTTTTTTTGTGTGTACCAAATAAGCTCCGAAGCTACTGGACCGATTTAGATGTTTGGTAAGAAGATAGTTTGAGACTCTGGGAAGGATATAAAATAATGTTTATCCCGGAAATTATCACTTAAGGGGGTGAAAATGGGGATTAGTTTGTATGGGAATCAACCTAGGGACGAACACGAGCAAAGCGAGAGTAAGTCGCTAGTGTATAATAAAAATATAATTTAGTTTTAAATATTTTTATAAGTACATATGTAGGTACTTATTTAGGGTATCGTTACATACATTTTCGTAATGACTGTTAATTAGAGTTAATTTGGAACTAATGAGATGTGTGATCAGCCGTTAAAGCAATCAACGTCATAACTTGAAACGATGCACCATCGATCATTAACTCGAAGTTTTTCATGCACTACGTCAGACAAAGAGATTGGATGAGTTTACACGATAATGTCATTAGCTTTAAACATAGCTCTTTACTAGAGAAATATAAGTTGACTAGCGACTTACCCTCGCTTCGCTTCGGGTTCGTCCCTAGGCGAAAACAAAACTATCCCACGGGAACCGTACATTTTTCCGGGATGATATATAGCCTATAACCTTCCTCAGTTAACGGGCTATCTAATTCAAAAAGAATTTTTCAAATCGGCTTTGTAGTTTCTGAGATTAGCGCGTTCAACCAAACTAACAAACAAACAAACTCTTCAGCTTTATAATATTAGTATAGATTTAACTCGCTTTCACTGATTTATTTCAAATTTATCAAAATATATACCTAACATGAATTGTTTAAGTGAACGTAGGTGGCGAAATCCAAAAGTAATCAAAAATGTTCAAGAGTCACGGGGCTGATTTTCATATAAAGTAATACTAATTTATTGCAACAGAATCACGCTCAAGATAACATTTTGCGTAAAGTTCACAGACAGACGCCTAAATTACTTTGTGTTTTGACATTGCATTTTCGATAGCATATAATTTATAAATTTTACAAAAATTTATGTTGAAAAAAGAAGGTCAAAAAAAATATCGAGTTCTTGTGGGAATCGAATCCCCAAATACTTCTTTACATAACATTCCTATTTTACTTTAGAATTTTCCTTAAAGTTTTAAAATAAGAAAGAAAGGTTCGTATAAACCTCGTCCACTAGTGGCATTCCTCTAAGCTGCATCATCGATGACGCACTCTTACCTGCAACAAAATACATACAATGAATACCGAGATGCTGTGGCGAAGAAGAGAAATTCGAAATGAGATCTGAATATTTGAAGCCTGTATTATTATATTTTCACCCAGTAAAATTCGATATATTGCATTACTGAAGTTACATTATTAGAATAAATTAAAATGAAATCGATCTTTTATTACTCTATATAAAGATATAAACAAAAAGCATATTGATATATCAATTCATTTTTTTTATATTCATGCTTATTTTGTATTGAACCAATGCAATGTAGTGAACCAGTTTGCTTCAGAATAAATTGTAACGAACATCTTTGTAACTTATGGCAAAATACCCAAGGCAAAATAGTAACGTTAGTCATTTGTATAAAACAAGCGACTTACCCTCGCTTTTCTCGGGTGCGTCCCTATGTACGTTTTTTTTTTTTTTGAGAGAAACCCTAATTCTTTTTCTAAAATAAAAGTAGCCTAAGTCACTCCTGATAACATCAGCTATGTGCCAGTGAAAGTCCCGTTAAAATTGGTCCAGCCGTTTCGGAGATTAGCCGGGACAGACAGACAGACAAAAATTTTAAAAATTGTGTTTTTCTTATAAGTACCATATATATAATTCCATATGCATTTAGTATAAAGCTGTTATTTTGACATTACAAACAGACACTTCAATTTTATTTATCTGTATAGACTAGCGACTCACCCTCGCTCCGCTCGAGTTCGTCCCTCGTTACGTTTTACGTCTAGTATAGATTTCTCAGACATGAGATATTTTCCCGCAGTAAAAAGTTAAGGCAATCATATTACACGTTCATACTTTAATTATAATATTGCATAATCAAAAAATTGTGGAAAATAACTAATGTCTAACAATATTCGTTTTAAATATCCAAACGTTACCCTCAAGCAAATAAGTATCTAAAGATTATGTAAATGTCATTACAAGAATATGAAGACCGACATCCGAATCTCGTTTGCATAAATTTAATTAATTATTATCACAAACAAGTTGGATTTCAAGGCGTAACTCATGGATCAGTATTGTTTTTTTTATATAATAAAATTGTTATATACAAAAAGTACTTTTATTACCTACATTTCACATACACATAAGAAAATAAGAATTAATAAAAATAATATGATTTGGAGTAATAAACAAATTTTAGATTAAACTAATCGAGGGATGCTCCAAACTGTAATTCAAAAAGTCTACGTTAACTGGCACACCATACGCGAAAAAAGTTTAAAAAGGATTAAAAAAGTAAAATAAAGCCAACCGGTCTTTCCTAAACACCTGACCGAAAACGACAGGTGTTCGAAACCAATATCGTATACAATCGGGCGATTTCGAGCCGGCATTCGAGCAGATGGCCAAAAACATACCACTTTATCTTCGTTACGAAGCGGCTGCGCTAGGCTTTTTAGTCAAACTTTTTGTGAACACACATGGTGAGGTTTGTGTAGCGAAAGCTATAAAGATGCTAGAGATTGTTGTTTATAAAAAACATGTTATGTGATTTAAGGACTGCAAATGGGGCTCAAGCAACTAAGTTAACAAATCTGATTATACCAGCGTAAGTTTTTTCCTAGTTTTCAAGCTGATTTTATAAAAAAACGAGATATTTAAACAAGCTGTCCAGTCTACCCATGTCTTAACCAAGTTGCAACAGCATTTATATGCTCTATATAAACATGGTTGTAGTGTAAGGGACTACTAACCTATAGCTCCCGATGGAGAAGTACGAGGCTAGTATAACAGTGCACAATGTGGTATAGAAGATTGTGATTTATACGTACAGGTAAAAGGTAGGTGTTATACATATATAACTAATAATTATATTATCATCTCTATCAATAACATGTTCAAGATTCAGTACAAGATGACAATACAGAAAAATTCCTACCGTTCGGAAAACATGTACCTATGTACATCGCTGAATAAAATCGTGATTGAAGATGTCGAAACAAAAAATAAATGGAGCCAGCTGTCCTATTATTTTTAGGTACAACCTTTATTGTAAGTGATTAAAGGACACATTCGTGCGTTTTTATCATGATAAGGTCATAAGTCAGTAAGTGAATCAGCGGTATAGGCATCCGGCCTACTTTTTACGGTCCGGCATCAGTCACTCTTAAAATGTTGCTAAGAAACGTGAATCCTTGACTAATCTTAAGTTTTTGTGGAATTTGAGTACAATATTCCATTAAGACACACTCTGAACTAGTATTCTTTGAGTAACCACATTTTGAAAGTTTTAAATGTAAGTCCAGATTAAGGCATAACTTGTAAAGTGTCATAGTTTACTATATATAATAAAGTTTACATTAACATTGTTAAATTAACTCATTCTTCCCTCAATAGTTATTTATAATCATTAAAAAGGCAGTACTAATAAAATTCAAGAGATATTTTAAAATGTAATTAAATACTCGTATTTTGACAATTTTACCGCTTGTCGTTTCGTAGGCTTGAACGATATTGATTTCCGCTTACCCTTTAAAATCGTATTCAAAAAAGGTCTCTTAAAGCAAAGGACGCGTGTTAAGTTACCTTTTTTAAGACTTTAGTTTTAAAAGTCAAATAAGTCACGTTTCGGAGAAACAGCCCATGAGCGAGCGATATCAATTAAATGCCACCGGTACTAATGTGAAATGCGAATAAAGTAATATTTGCTGTAAAGTAGGTTAGTCATACGGAACTAAATTTTTGTAATGTTTCCGCATGCATCATTTTACATATTCAGCTCATATTTAGTAATTAAAAAAATAAATCCATTCAATATTTATACATATACTCGTACGAAAAAAAATGCATTACATAAGGTTATAAAATGTCTAACATTAGATAAAAATATTTAGTTCGCTATTGAGGAAATAATTAATTGATAAATTTAGTACATACTTATATCTTTATAAACAACGTTAAACTAATCTATACTAATATTATAAATGCGAAAGTAACTCTGTCTGTCTGTCTGTCTGTTATCTTTTCACGCTTAATCCGCTGAACCGATTTAAATGATATTTGGTATGCAGATAGTTTGAGACCCTGAGAAGGACATAGGATAGTTTTTATCCCAGAAATCATCCCTTAAGGGAGTGACAAGGGCGATGAAAGTTTGTATGGGGAATTATTTCTTAAGTAAGGGATACATATTTTTTTTTAATTTTTAAAGTAGGTACTTACTTTTCTATACTAACCGTGAAAAAGTACCTAGGGTCGAACGCGAGCGAATCGAGCGTGAGTCACTAGTGGTAAATAATATAGGAGCATCGTAAGAAATATTTGTCAACAGAACGCAATCTATTCGCGTCATTGTTTCCATTGTCTACAGTTCATACGTTATTTATTATAAAGGATGACGTATCATTTAGAAAAGTAATGACTATAGATTAATGATTTTTGTGTTCTTTTACATATTTAGCATAATAAACTTGTAGTGAAAATTTAAATAATCTTTTAGAAAAAAAAATATTGAGGTAACTACTGCCTTAGTAGTTAATTATTTTTCATTTAAATGGCGCTTGAAAATATATTATTACCATTATTATAATAGTTGTAAACGTTTATATGAATACAAATAAAAATTCTGGTACCAATAAGAAAAAACCAGCTAATCATTTTTGACCAATGGTTGAATATACAATATATTTAAATTTTTCAAAAAAATCACAAAGTGTCTGAAAATAAATGAGGCAGAGTTTTAAGTGTGCATAAAAATTCACATCGCATCGTTTGGCTTCGCTTATCGTCCGAGCGTTTAAGTTGCTTCTGTAATCTGTTTTTGCTCATTGAACTTTCAATTCCTCCTTGTGTATTCTAGTTTCGCTCTGAATTATATGGGCGAGTAGTTTTTCTTTTTAAACTCGCGAACTTTGCTCTCTGTATTCTTTTTAAAACCGTTAAGTTTTTCTTTATCTGCAAGTTTCTATAAAGGAAGCGAAATCAAGTGGGAGGGGAAAAATTCACATTATTTCAAGAAGCGCTTAAGTTAGACATACTGAGCTACGATTTCAATGAATTTTCTTAAAAAGCTTGTTCCAAGAAAAATCTATTTTGATATATATCAGAAAAAATATTTTTAGAACGATGTTCTCCTGACATGAGATGCAAATTACAATGTGTATAGCGTGAAATACTTTGACACGTCCTTAAAAGTTCGTTCTATCGTTGAAAATTGATCAAACGAATCTGTCCGACAGCTACCTGCACGCTTTCACGGCTGATAAGACATTCCTGAACCTTGACCAAGATGAGATTTGCAACACGAGCGTGCAAGACCAAATCAATTTGGTAATTTCATTTTACGTATGGCTCGATAGGAACAATCGATTGTTAAGATGTTCGATGGGTATGCAAAGTTCAATGGTGACGTAAACTTGACGTAACATATCCAATCTGGAGTTACAATTTATGTAAATTGAATAAACAAAAGGAATGTCATTTTTCAAAATTTTCAGTTATTTTTGTGTTTTATTTTATAATAATAGTATGTTAAATATAATAATAACAATTCATAGTCCCTACGCATTATGCGGAGGATATATTTGGGCAATTCCCTATGGATTACTCAGAGATGGACCCCGGCTGATGCGTCACATTAAATAAACTTAAATTTCTTAAGAAGTCTCTACGTGTTGGAAATGTGTCCCCACGCCAACCTTTCAAAGGACCGGGCTCCTTCCAGCCCGTGAATCCCAAAGAAATATAAATAATAATAATAATAACAGATCAGCCTTTTAAATTTTATAAGGTCCTATGGTAAATTAGGTCAAATGCCAGCTAGGTCAAAAGGTACTAGAAACGGGATTCGAACCGGTTTGTCCTATTTCTATAGGAGCATGCCCAAAGATATAATAACTATCCTAAGCCTGAACAGCACCACAAACCTAAAAGTACGTGATAATAAAAGAATACAACTTCATGAAATGCTGTTCATAGATATCCTAAGTTTATGGGGCACTAAATTTATAATTCTGGACCTGCTGCTGTTTTATGCGTTTACCCCTTTGTTGGAGTTAATTAAACGTTTTTACTTGTATACCCTGTCATTTGCTGGTTTATTACATTCCTTATTATACGTATAGCCTTGATATACTATTCTTATTTAGCGAAGGGTGAATATTACTAGCATTTACAACTACACGAGCTCTATAAAGTTTCTTCAAATATTCATTATAATTTGAATATAGAAGTATAATGTACAATTACGTACATTATACCTTAACAATAGAGAAATTCTATTTGTGTATATATTTGTCTCTACAGACCAGCTTTATACATGAAAACTTTTTCAAGGACAATGGGAAATGCAGCGAAAACGAACGTGACACTTTTGTACACTATACTATACATATAACAAAATTGTAACTACATAAATCTATACGAAACGTTAAAACGTAAGTAGGGACGAACCCGAGAGGAGCAAGGGTGAGTCGCTAGTAAACAATAAGATATACTTTCATATCATAGGTAATGCAATTAATTATTAACTTAATAACTATTTAAATATAAAAAAAATTGATTTAACTGTAGCGGTATTTTCTTTAAATTTTATCATCTATACAGATTAATAAAATTGAAGTCACTGTTTGTAATGTCAAATTAATAGCTTTATACTAAATGCATTTGGAATTATATACGATACGTACCTATAAGAAAAACACAATTTTTAAAATTTTTGTCTGTCTATTTGTTCCGGCTAATCTCCGAAACTGTTGGACCAATTAGTAATTAACTTAGGCTACTTTTATTTTAGAAAAAGTATTAGCGTTTCGCTCAAAAAAATTAAAACGTACCTAGGGATGAACGCGAGCGAAGCGAGGGTGAGTCGCTAGTGTGAAATAAAATGACCTTACGTAGATAGAATAATAATAATATGCCTAATCAGTTCTCCGTTAGCAAACGAACACGCCTAATTTACATAAGCTGTTACCTAACATATCAACTAGGGTCAATGAACTATTTGATAAGGAATCAATAAACTCAGCTATCTATTGGTGTTACACAAATAATTGATATCTTTTGAAGGGAGATATGGTATGTAAAATATTTAAAATAATAATTAATTATATTATTGTACTTTTGAATTATATAAAATTCGTATTTTTAAACCTATGTGTAGTTATATTAGCAATTTACGTAAGAAAGCTATTTAAGACCAGGCTGTCCGCGCGAAGTAGGCATTTAACGCTACCTCCCCTCCCGCAAAGCGAGCTGTGCGCTCACGTCGCCGGCGTGAACTCACAACTACAGGCCAAGCGTCACAGAGTACGCAAGCGCGTCTGTAGGCAGAAGCCCAACTTATTACATTAATTTGTTTTTAATATTATTGGAATTTAAAATACGGGCATTGATCCGGTAACACTTTGTTTTATTATAATAAGTATATACTTAGTAATCGCGAAAAGCTAAGACATTTATCCCTATGCAATAAATGAATTTGAGTAAATATTGAACATGTAAATTATATTTTATTCAATTATTTATATATTCATATGGATACTTTAGGAATCTGATCAGGAAGTTACTTATGTTTTTATTGGTATGATGTTTAGAAATTTACAAATTATTATGTAACTTTTGTAATATTGAATTAATAATAATGAAAAGCAATTGAAGGACTATGATTATGAACCACTTATTTCGAATAACTTACTAAGCGTTAGTTGGCGTAGCGGTGAGAGCTCGGTCAAGACACTCTGTGGTCGTAGGTTCGAATCCCTGTACTGAGACGATTTTTTCTTTTTTTCAATTTTTATATATTATTCATTTTTCAATTATGCAGAGAAATTAATATTTTATTTATTTATTATCATTTATTGTTTTTTTATATGTATAGATATGCAAAAGGCATAGAAATGATAAAAAAAAATGGAATTTTGGACTTTTCAACAAGGAATAGTAATTAAAGCGCATACGAAAAAACTTTGTACATGAAAATTCAAAATTCAATGTATAAATTGAGAAAAAGGAAAAAAGCGTCTATACATACAGAGAATCGAGCCTACGATGATCGTTATTATAGTCCGAGATCATACCGCTACACCAACTCATGCTTGGCTTGCAAAGCGAAATACGTGGTTCATAATGTGCGAAATATTTTTTTTATTTATTCGCTTTTTTTTCTAAACGCTTGGTTTTCTAACCGCTTGACGCGCGGGCTCAGCTGATTGCGCTCACTAACCACTGTGCCTATTCCACCAGGGACGCCACTTCAAATAACATATTTACACTAACTTTACATACTGCTTTATTTTACATAAAAAAACTTCGACGTTATTATGATGTGAATAATATATTCCCAAAAGGTCTTCAGTAAATTTAAAATGGCATATGTACATAATAAAAGGTAAAGTTATAAGTATGAAGATAATCTGCTGATCTACATATGTAGTTAGGTACCTACTGGTCCGATTTGAAAATTATTTCTGTCATAGAAATCAGCATTATCCTTGAGGGACAAACATTCCCTATGTTTTATTATGATATACCTACTTACTAAGTTAGCTAAGTCCACTTTATATTTATGAAATTTGGTAGGTATATTACATGCAGATTTATGTGAAACCCGCGTCCAAATCCTACGCGCACAATCGCTTGATGAAGTCGTGGCAGAATCGGTAAGAGTGTGTTTGGGCACAGATCATATATAGAGGTTTGGGTGTATGTCTGCGTCCCGCAACATAGACTTTTAGAAAAAAATAAAAAATGCAGCGGTTCTGGGTGCGTGAAGTATATCTTCCTATTATTATAAGCATTTTTATAATCGGATTATCTAATACCAGAGAAAACAATATTATCAACATCTATATATACATAAAATGCTTTGTCCTGACTGACTGATCGATCAACGCACAGCCTAAACCGCTGGTCGTAGAAACGTGAAATTTAGAGGACATATTCTTTATACAATGTAGGCACCCGCTAAGAAAGGATTTTTCGAAATTCATCCCCTAAGGGGGTAAAATAGGGGATAAAAGATTGTATGAAACTCTGTTATTCTTAACGCGAAATACACGGTAAGTGGTATTCAGCTTTAAGATGAAAAATAAGAAATATATGTATTATACTTTTTTCGAAATTCATCCCTTAAAAGGGTAAAAGGGGGTGATAAAGTTTATATGGGCAAACAATTATTTATGATCAGAATTACTTGAAACTTGGTATTAATGATCTTCAATACAATTAAATAAATATGTATTTTAACATTTTTGAAATTCATCCCATAAGGCTGTCAAATAGGGGATGAAAGTTTGTATGAAACTCTGAAATTGATGCACGGAAAATGGTATTTACCTTTAAAATGAAAACTAAAACAATACAGATATCATTTTTTTTAGAAATTTATCCCTTAAAAGGGTAAAAGGGGGTTGTGCTGTTTATATAAGGAAAAAAATCTTTATGATCAGAATTACTTGAAACTTGGTATTAATGCTCTTCAATACAATTAAATAAACATGTATTGTAGATTTTTTTTAATTCAGCCCCTAAGTGGGTAAAACTGGCCGGTGAAGTTTGAGTTGTTGAATATATTTAAATAGAGTAACATGGCTTAAGTTCTCTGTAAGTGCACGCTATCTGTACGAGATATAAAGCAGAGAACGGAAATTATTCCGAATCCAAAGGAAAATTATGTATAACTTTTCGGCTGGTCATAGCAGCGACAACTATAACAGACCAAGAGCGCGAGAGAGAGAACCTAACCTATATTTGTGGTTCGTTTTTAGCTAACTTAAGTGTATCTAGAGTTTTACTCTAGACATAATATTAAAATTTCGATATGACAATATATAAATTCAATGGCAATTAAAACTGGGCAAATTTTTCAGTCCACGCGAGCATAGTCGCGGGCAAAAAGCTACAACAAAATAAGAATGACACTTTATATACGTAACTTAAAAAAGAAGGAGAAGGAGGGAGACTGTAAGCTTCAGGTGTACATAGTATTGGGTCTTTAAAAGTAACGTAGATGTTAGCCTGTTAGTATGTTAGTTAAAAAACCCATATTAGCCATGTTACATGGTTCTGAAGTCGTAAACATTGTATGCGATTGTATCATTGTACTCTCTTCCTCTAACTTTGGAAAGATGGAGTAGAAAAATGTACAAAAAATACAGGTAGTGCAGCTTGCTAAATACCAAAAGTATAAAATTAATTACAAAATATACGCTTAACATCTTTAAAATACTGGATATTTTGAGTTACGATCGCTAAAATTAAATTTGTTTCCATATATACTTTAACAAATAATAAAACTTACACAAACTTATTTTTGCAAGTAATAAAGTATGTATTGCGAAAAAGTTTATTTTTTTCGTCGTTTGAGCGCGGGCGAAGCCGCGGGTTCTGCTAGTCTTACATAAAAACCTTTTCATAACCACTTATACCACCACGAAACGAAACGAAAGTTCATACTGATAACACACTTGTAAACTCTAGAAAAGAACCTAGTACAAAAGTGATAAGCGTACATATTATGTACGTATGTATGTTATATACACACACTTACATACACACAACGCGTATAATAAATTACTTATATTTATTAATTATATTATTTATTCATATTAAATGTTAATCATAAGCATAGCCGCGCGAAACCCGTAGTATACGGCAAATCGGAATTTGTTTACTTATGATTTCATCGATCACTAAACTAGATACGAAAACAATCCTATGCAAAAGTTCTCTTAAAACCTAATTGTGTTTAGGTAATTCTAGTTTAAAAAAGTATACAATAATGTAAATTCAACCTTAAATGTATGAACGTTTTAAAGTTGTTTTGACAAAGCTATGTATAAAAAGCAAAAACGTTGATTTTTCTACACTATGTCCAAGAAATAATATTTCGATAAATTAGCGGGGGGATTGTGCGCGAGCAAAAGCGACATAGCTCCTACCTCGTCAAGGGCCAGCGGCCGACTGAATCATTATCGCCGTTGCACCTAAGCTGCTAGCGAATAAGGTTGAATATCGAATATCCGATCGACCTTATTCTTGCACAGAACTAAAGGACGTAAGTCTAAAATCTAATTTAATTTATTATGAGAATAATAATTGGTCAAGATAAATTTTGCCTTGGCAGTGGGTAATAAACTATATTTTCCTTCTGTGAGTATTTATTTTACATATATAACTGAAGTAGCTTTCAAGGAAAAACCAAATAATCTCTAAAAAAGGCATATTTAAAAAAAATAAAACTCTCGAGAAAATTTCATTCAATTGTGTTTCTATGTTTACACTATGTTAGAAAAAGGTTTGAAAAATCATATGTTTAAATTATCACATTGATTTGATATTTGGTATACATAGAATATCCAGGCAAATCAGCATTAAATTTGGGGAGCCTCGTCTTAACAAAAAAATATAAAATATACGCTTTAGCGGTGTAATTTCAATAGATTAGAAATACTACTGACAAATTAAACTTTTGTTTAAAAATATTTACTATTTTGCTTTCTTTTTTATACGTTTTAAAAACCAAAAGCTGTCTCTCTAATGTACATTTATATTCATGTTTTTATCTGATTAGACATATCTCGATGATATCTCTCCATACAATCATACGTTCATTTACAATTTGCACAAAGAATTGTCTATATTTTATCAAATCGTGGGTCAAGTTGATCTATAAATTTTCATTCAATTACCGCTCTTATGTCCAGTGACACTAGATATATGGGTAATGCGTTATCGGATGTACGTAGGCGCCAGTACGATCATTAAGATAAATTAAAACCAGATCACGTATTAGTCAGAAGCAGTGCACATTATGTTTCATTTCTAGGCAGGCCATGTTATAATGCAACAGGTACAGAGTACAAATACTTGTACATATTATGTACATCATATTTAGTAATAATACCAATATTACTAAATATTATACATATTATAAGTCAGCGGTAGCCCAGTGGTTGCGCGCTTGCTTGAAAATCCAAGTGAAGCGGCTTCAAATCCCGTGTCTCGTGCTTCTGGTACATATTTTCATGTACGAATCGTTAACATCATTAAAAGAACCTTAGAGAAAACGTCGTAAGGAAACCTGCAAGTCTGAGAGAAACTATTAAGTTTTCGAAAGCCCTGTAAAGTCCGCCAACCCACACTTGGCCAGCGTAGTGGACTATGGCCTGACCCCCTCGCATTGTAGGGAGGCATTTATGCCTCACAGTGGGATCTTAAAGGGGATTAAATAGACTGTGAGTGGGATTAAATATAACTGTAAAAAGAATATTAAAGAATAGGAGAGTAAGGGAAAAGACAAATTAGGAGAGATTAGAAGAAGAAGTCAGGTACCTTAAAAACTATTAAGTATTAATTATTTTAATATTATATGACAGATGTTAGCATAGCTTCAGTATTAGATATTACTTCACCTCTACTTTTAACACGCTTTTATTAGCTTTACCTGTAAATAGCTATATATTTTTTGATAACAAGACCACAGAAATAAGTTGAAAAGCACCAGTCGAAAAGTAGCCTACATCGCTCAGAGCTTCTCTCAGAAGTACAAAAGTTTATTTTTTACCTAAACTCACGAATTTATACTCTTTTTAATATTAGTCAAGATACTGTTCTAAAAAAGTCTTAAAAGCACTTAGTATCCTTTTTATTATTGTCTCTTCACATAAATTAACCCAACACACGTCCACAGCACTAATGACATTAGATTCATCCATAGCATAGCATCAACAATCCATGTTTGTTACCTAACGGCATTTCTGCATTTGCCACGAACAAAAACTGCAACGTGAATGCAGCGATGATATCATCAAGCCACAAACTATGTAAAAAATTACCAGCTTACTCATTTTTCGCTTTGATTTGTCACACTTAAATACATTTTTAATAAAAATAAGAATATGTAAAAAAAATATCTATATTTTACTGGTATACAATTAATTTTGTAAATCATATTTTATGAACTTATGAAGAATATGCTACTTTTAATAAAAAATATGTGTTATAAATACATATATGTACATTTATAAATGCACGCAGTACCATAGTTAACAGAATTTCTAGTGATGGAGCTGTTGCAATATTTTAAGTTGTGCTTGAATGGATGAGTATTGATAAGGGATGCGTGTAATAAGTCTTCTGTAGAGTACTTTATATAAATAAAACAATATCAAAAGCAACGTATATGGAAAAGTGCAATGAATAACTTTTATTCATGCAACAATGATTTGTATTAATTTTTTTAATCTTGTTTTTTTTTACTATGGATGAATTTGTTATCAGGTAAAAAATATTTACAAAATAAGTTAAAAAATAACTTAAAAAATAACCTAAATATTTTGGTACTATGTTTACATTCTTGCGAAGCTATAGAGAATATAGTAACTCTTTAATTCGTACTAGCATTTCCCGCGGCTCCGCCCGCGTTCAGATGATCAAAAACCAAATTCTTAGGTTTTACACATTAGTATACTCTTACATTATACATTACTTTCATTGCGCACCGCCTGATTGGTAAATAATGGCAGAGATTGACAATGCCACAAAGGTTTCTCCGTTAAATTGAACTTTTTGTTTTAGCAATAACATTTATGTGTGTCTATACTTCTGTTTTGTTTGTTTTTTTAGTTTTTCACGATAAACTCTCAAACTACGGAATTAATTTTAATCATTTTTTACTAATAGACAGTTATAGATTAATTTAATATATAGCCGATTATTTAAATTACATAATGATAACTTTTCTTAATTAGCGCTAGTTAGTAATATTTTCCAAAACGATTTTCAAAAGAAAGTGTAATAAGTAAATAATTCTAAGCGAATACATTTTTTTATTTCATATGGCTCTGCTAATATGATTAAAGTCGTAACCATTTTATTGTGTCCTTTAAGCCTTTACCTTCCAAGAAAAGGTGTCAAGAAAAAGTGAAAAAGTTGAGGTATAACAGTTCCTAAAATACTTTTTCATAGTTTTTGAGATATGAAATATTTTTAGTTACCCGCTTTGGCAGTTTAACAGCCATAAACTTGTTTTCCATAAAATGTTATAAAATAATATAAATTGAACTTATTTTTACGGTGCCAAAAATGAGTCTATATTGTGGAAACGTAAATATTATTCGTATTTATTTTAGTGTTAACCATACAAAACACGTAAGTAAGAAAAACAACATAGTATTTTGCTATACGAAACCTTAAATGCGCGAGTTGGATTTATATTTGCCCAATTTTTACATTAAAAGATTAAAAAAACATTAACATTATTTACTAAACAATAAAAATATTCTCATTTGAAAATTGTTTCGGCCAACAAAATATTACTAATATGTTACTAATTTATAAAGCCAAAAAGTTTGTTTTATTAAAAATTTAAGCACGGGCAGGGCCGCGGGTAATTTAGTAGTAATTAAAGTAAAGTCATAGAAAGGTTATATCTGTACATTTTTTTTTTTTGGATAAAGGAGTCTGCCCACTACCCCGTCTCATACCATGACCGTGCTAGGAGCGTGTCAGGCAAAAAAATATTCTTTGTATTGAAATGTATGAGACTCTGCCCACTAGACCGTTCCGTCACCGACCGGCACCGTCGCGTGCCGTGCACGGAGCGTCAACAATTGTCGGTGAGAATATTTTGCCGGTGCCGGTACGCTCCGTGCCTGACACGCGACGTTGTTGAACCGCGTTATAACCGCGTATGATGACCGTTCTAAGCACGTTACGTATTGCCGCGTGTCTTGTAGAGATGGGCGATAATCGTTATTAAGGATGGGTTAGTACCGATATTTCTCAAGATTAGGTAATATTACTATATTACTTGGTAATACTAAAACGGGAACCATACGGATATGACACGCGGATGATACGCGGTTGATACGGTCACTATAACCGTTATGTACGGGCATGGTACGCTGTTGATTCGGTCTAGTGGGCATAGTAGTCCGTGCCGTGCTCGTTTCCGTGCCTGATACGTTCATAGCACGGTCATGGTATGAGACGGTGTAGTGGGCAGAGACCCTAAAACTACGTATTTTAAAAACACATGGCGACATCTATTGTCAAATAGCTAAATAACACATAAATAAATTTTCATTAAAATAACTATTTTAATGAATAAAATAGCGCTGTTAATATTTCTTTTAAGATAAGTTTTTTTTTAATAGTTTTAACATAATATATAAGTAAGTTACCTTGCTAAAATATTAATAGCATCATCGTGCTTTTACTTTAACCAGTTTTTGTATTTTTTTTCAGAAATGAGATATTTTCCTGCGGTAAAAAGAATCCTATTTGTTGACCCGGATAACCTGCTATTACCATACCAAATTTCATAAAAATCCCTCTAGTGGTTTTTCTGTGATGCGGTCACATACAGACAGACAGAAAAAATTCTAAAAACTATAGATTCGGGCTTTATATCGCTAATAATGAATATTTCAATAAGATTTTCCGAAAAAATATTGAATTTAGGGGTTCGGCTTAGTTGCAATTTTATTGTATGTATAGTTACTAATTTATGAAGCAAAAAAGTTTGCTTTACTGATAATTTAAACACGGGCGAAGCCGCGGGTGATTTAGTAGTAATTCTAATAAAATCGAAAAAAGTTCATATGTGTACATTAATTTTTTTGGGATTAAAACTATGTATTTTAAAAACACATGGCGACATCTATTGTCGAATATCTAAATAACACATAAATAAATATTAATTAAAATAACTATTTTAATGGATAAAATAGCGATGTTTGATAATTTGATTTTCATGATAAGCTATTTTTAAAGTTTTTACCATATTTTGTAAGTTACCTTGCTAAACTGTTTACAAATAGTATCGTCGTGGTTTTGTTCCTACCAGTTTTTGTATTTTTTTTCAGAAATGAGATATTTTCTCGCGGTAAAAAGTATCCTATATGTTGACCCGGATAACCAGCTATCATCATACCAAATTTCATCAAAATCCCTCCAGTGGTTTTTCTGTGATGCGGTAACAGACAGACAGACAGACAGACAGACAGACAGACAGACAGACAGACAGACAGACAAAAATTCTAAAAACTATAGATTCGGCCTCTGCATCGATAATAATGTCTATTTCAGTAAGATTTTCCAAAAAATATTGGATGTACAGATTCGGCTTAGTTAGAATTTTATAATATGTATAGATTTCGCCATCAGAATAATATATATTACGCAGTTTTGCCCAAAGCTTTCTTTTAAATCAACCTCTGGACGGTAACAATAAATTTTCATTAGTGACAGTTATATTATACATATATATAGCTCTACTGTTACATGAACTTTTACGCTTATGCGATTTATTCACTAAAATCCACTGGTAGAAAGTAGCTATCTAATATTTAGAGCAATGATGTAATCAGAAAGGAAAGGATAAAGTTCAAATATTTACCTATCGATTTGACACTCTTTTGTACAACAAAAAGGTTTGTTGAAATTATTTTAGATAAAATGGACTTTATTACAATGAAATACGTTCGACAAATAGAGCTTTAGGAGGCTCTAAGTAGAGTCCCACGCGTCATCAGTTGTCTCGATAAGTAAATGTCTTTTTTAAACTGACAGATATTGAAGGTCTTAATATTTGAAAAATTCTTCCTAGGAAATATATTTCGTATAAAATTTTATGATAAAATAATATATCAAAAAGTATGTATTTATTTGCATATCAATAACCAGTCAAAAGTTACAATCTCGTTATTTTCGTTCGTTTTCGTAGTTCGAAATACATAAGAATTTACAACGAAAGGTTTACTTTAAAAAATCATTAAATTAAATACAATGGCACATAAAAATAAATATTATTTTATGAATTCAATATAACCGTTTAGTTTTCACATTTGGTACATTTTGATGGATATAACTAGAAAATAATTAATCGTTTGCTAACCATTTGGAAAGGACTGATATCAAGGAAACTCTTATTAGCTCTCGAGTTAAATGAAAAACGAATAAAAGAAGGGCGGATAAGAAGGTTTCTCAAAAGCTTTGTAAACCGACAACGATGACACTTAACGCAGGCCTTCTGTCTGACCTTCATCTACATACAGATAATAAAAGGTCATGAAATACCAGAAGAAAGACATATTATAATGCGGACATCAAAGTATTCAAGATAAAAAAATTGCGGAGATACAACTAATAGAGAAAACTTGCAAAAGCCAATTTAAAATATATTGCACAGGTAATAATTTAATACAAATAGACCCTAAGCTACATTGAACAAAGATAAATGGTGACATTGAGATAACAGTTTTGAGTTGAAGGTTTTACGAAGAGCCCTAAAGATATTATATATTCAATTCGTAGAATGGAGTGAACATAAATCTTGAAAGGTATTCGTAAATCAAACTTTTTGTCTCTAAATCTGTAATTCAAGAATTGTGTGCGTGTTCAAGTACGTCTTTATGTACTTTTATGTGAATAAACCAACTTACGAAGTTTGGACAATCGTAAAAAACACTGTTTGCTCGACAATGTTATTGATATTCGACATTTTATATTTTTTCATTTCAATTTTATAGTTTATGAGTGCCATTTTTGTATTCTCATATACGTATTCGATCAATCACAAAATGCGTCGCAGTGTTTTGAGGGATCCCTTATTCATTTAATCAAGTGTAAAACCTTTTGATCCAATTTTGAATTTATATCCATTTCTAAGCCAATGCTCGCGTTATGTTTCTCAAGACGAAAATAAAAAGTCAAGTTTATTCACGAAAAAACCTTGCCGGTGAAAGGGAACCTTGTTTTCAGACAATTGTTGACTGTAATATCGAATGACATTGCACAATACATATTTGTTTTTCTGTAAACAACTGCGTATTTGAATTCACAATTATTAAATAGACCATAAAGATGCGTCTTAGTTTCACTACAGCTTTCGTTCTTGTCGAATCTTGTGTTAAAAATGATATATGAAATGACAAAGTTAATATAAAACATTTACTTTGTGAAATTCTTTGTGTGATTGAATGATTTATTTGTGCCGTGGACGAGAACCGACATCGAAAGGGTGTATTTTATTTGTCGTAAAGGAATTTACGATTTTCTTTCGTTTCTAGGAGTCAGCTATACCTGCCCATCTCGGACTCGATCTATACAGCCAATAAACCCAATCTTTATATTGTGCGAACGTATTTCTTTTCAGATCTCAGACTCTTAAGGCGTTTTCAATTTCGTCGTGAAAAATAAGTAGAGCTCGTAAGATAGAATTTAATAAAGGCAGCGCAATAACACCTTCGGATCTGGCGAAATTGGAAATTAAACACGTTTGATGTATTTAATAATTTTATTTGATGACTAAATCGACGAAATTTTTGTGAAAAGATTTTTACAATTTAAATTAAACAATCACTTTTACTATCCCAACTCTACTTGAACATGTCTGGAACAGGTTTGTTTTAGCTGTTTTGTTGGCTGCACTCACATGATAAATAACTGGGAAAACGGAAAATTTAAATATGCGACAACGGTGAGAATTTCGCGGATGTTTTAGTTTAGCATATGGAAAAACTTTTGTTTAAATTTTTTTTTATAACTGTGACATAATACTTTCTTAGATTTACGCGAGAATTTGACATTTTAAATAAAACTATCTTTTCGGTTTCAATAAAACTATCTTTTCGGAATTTTTCGCGGTTTTATTTTGATTTTTGGTTCCCGACGTTTCGATTGCTTTACAGCAATCATGGTCACGGGGGAGACTAAGGTGTTAGATGTCTCAAAGGTATTATATAGTTGTTACAGATAGTGTCTACCCATAATTTTACAAAAATGATTTCAAAAAGTTCGAAAATGGCACCAGAGTACTTTACAATATTTATTGATTTTAATTCTAAACACTAATAAGCATTATAACTAAACACAGTAAAATTATTTAATTTTAGCTATTATTATTACAAATATTATAATTAAAAAAAAAAACTTTATTAATTAATAATAATATTTAGTGTTGCTATATTACTATAATATGAATAACCACAAAAAAAACATATTTATAACTAAAACATAGTTATAATACGTATGTATGTAGCATAAAAGGGTTAATTCACAAAAAAAAACAATATTTCTCATTATATTCAAATTTATAGTAATATAACTCCAAATTATACCAAATTATATTAGCATCTATACTAATATTATAAAGCGTCAGACTTTGTTCGTTTAAACGCGCTATTCTCAGAAACTACTAATCCAGTTAGATTTTTTTGACATTAGATAGCCCGTTTATTGAAGACGGCTATAGACTATATATCATATAATACAGAAACGGAGCAGCAATCATAAATGTCAACAAATCGGGCAGACTTCCATACATTATTGTAAAAAAGATGTTTGTAATTAAACAAAAACGCGAGTGATCCCGCGGGGCACAACTAGTATATGTATATAGCATATTATATTAGCTTTATAATATAGATATAGATAAGATAATAATCATAGAAAATCGTATAAAACAACAATAATAATTGTTTGAGAAATGTATAAAAACAATTAATGAATCATGATTACAAGTATGACGAGTAACTCAGTTTATTCTAAGAACTCTTATGTAGTTACTCGAGAGTTACGAGAACAGGCTCACCGTTACTCTATACGAGAGCGAAAAAATTACTACCGCATATTATAAATTACAATCTAAGTTTTTATAAACCATTGGCGGTATAATAGGAATTTATATTACTTCATATTTATTAAAGAAGCAATAGAAAACGTGCACTGAAGAATTCATGAATCTAATTGTTCTCATTACGACTAATCTCCTGAAAGTGTCACCAATTAACTTTAAATGATGTTATTTCTTAGCATCGCAAGGTTGGTTTCACATATTGCACCTAAGGTATAGGTTTGGTCTTTCTACATAACATCTTATACAAATATTATCTACTATCATTATTTATCTATACATACTGTACATATAATAAAATTGCAACTGAGTCGAATCTGTACATTAAATATTTTTTGAAAAATCTTATTGAAATATTCATTATTATCGATACAGAGGCCGAAAATATAGTTTTTAGAATTTTTGTCTGTCTCTCTGGGAACGCATCATAAGAATACCACTAGACAGATTTTCATGGAATTCAGTATGATGATAGCTGGTTATCCGGGTCTAATATATAGAATACTTTTTACCGCGAGGAAATATCATTTATGAGAAATTTATACTAAACACTATGTAAACTAAAAAATGCACAACAAATTAACTATAAGTAAATTATCAGATTGTAAAAAAATAAACAACCGTAACCGTACCTTTGGGTAAAAAAATTAACAGGATTACAAAAAACGTCACTGCCCTAACTCACTAACAATTTGCATAGACACCCTGAGTAATTAATAACGAAAATTTCCTAAATACTTCTTTCTGTTCACTTCGTATGACGGATGAGCATCGTTGACAGTCCATAAATCAAATTTTAAACCTTATTCGTGTATAAATAAGGGTTTATTTGTAAAAGTACTTTGAAGCACTCAACATATTGCATAGAGTCGACACGTTGTTTTGTCCATTCTGTAAAGTAATGGACTTAATTGATTATGGCGTAATGGATCGGATGGTAATGAGAAAGTGCATGGCAATATGACAATATTGATTTAGTCTATGTTTCCTTCATTAGAGCTTGTACCTAGAAAATGAAATTTAATGTTGTGAAGTAAACTTCATATTAGGGAAACATGACTTAAGTCTAAGGGAGACTTATTTTATTTTTACACTAGCAACTCACTCTCGCTTCGCTCGGGTTCGTCCCTAGCTTGCTTCTTAATACAAACTTTCATCCCCATTTTCACCCCCTTAAGGGTTGATTTGCGAGATAAAAAGTATCCTATGTCCTTCCCAGGATCTGAAACTATCTTCTTACCAACTTACATCTAAATCGGTTCAGTAGATCCTGACATTACCCCATACAACCTCACAAACTCACAAACTTTACCTCTTTATAATATTAGTATAGATAAAGAATCGTATGAGATAGGCACTTATTCAAAAACAAAATAAAAATGTCATGGATTTTGCTATTGGCAAAATGGAGAAAAAGTGACAATTTAAAGTTAGTTATGAATTAGTTCTAATAACAAAAAGTAAACAATGTGTATAATAGAAAAATAGGTACAGGAACATTCTGAAGTTTTTACAGTGACTTTTACATCACTAAAAACTAAAGATATGTATAACGAAAAAATAATAAGCTCCATATAAAAATTAATGGAAAAACACTTTGTAATAACACAATTTGTAATATCACAAAGATTCATGGTAACAAAAAAAAAAAAAAGAATATCCGATTTTTTAAATGATAAGGGTGACATTAGTAACATCCATTACTAGATTATCCACGAAATTAATTATTTAAAGCAAAATAGAATAATCAATTAGCCACTCCAAACTCCAAGTCACGAATGGACAAAAATATTAAAAATAATACATTCGTTCCGCTAACTATTAATTAAAGCACGTAACATTCAAATAAATATACATTTTTATGTGATATTAAAGCTAAGTTACTACCTATAAATACGTGTGTTATATACATTATGACAAACATTATTTTTATATACACATTAAATTTCTATGGTTGTGCTACACCTTTATACATAGTCGGTTATTTTCTATGCATTACAATGGAGAATATTCATTTACATTAACGTTTGATATATTTCTATTAACCCCAAGACCGTTTCTATATGTAGATAATGCACATGCACAGGAAGCATTAATATTAATTGAAAAGCATTGTAGATGTGGTTATTTCATTTTACATCACGATATTTTGTTATTGTATGTAAAATATATTCATGGGTATATTAAAAGTACAGTAGAAATACAATTAGTAGTAATATTATCTTATAACTTGACTTGTGCTTCGTTTTAGTAGCTTTTATTTATATAGATTCATTCATATACACGACTTAAAATTTGTATTTTTTTCCGAACACTTAGCATACATATGTGTGTATATAATTATTTAACTTTGTATTTTCAGTAACTGATGATAATACTTTCAGCCCGAAAGATATAATTTTAAATTTCTAACTGATCGCACAAATAGTTTTAATAAAATCTGTATTAAAATAATTCTTTCTTAGATTTACGCAAATATTTGACATCTATAGGTACCTACATATAATAAAAATCTAACTGAGTCGAATCTTTACATTAAATATTTTTTCGAAAATCTTATTGAAATAGTCAATATTATCGATACAGAGGCTGAATCTATAGTTTTTAGAATTTTTGTCTGTCTCTCTGTGACCGCATCACAAAAAAAAACCACTGGACAGATTTTGATGAAATTTGGTAGATGATAGCTGGTCATCCGGATCAACATATAGGATACATTTTACTGCAGGAAAATATCTCATCTCTTAGAAATCTATACTTAACGTTAAATCGTAAATAAAACTATCTTTATCGGATTTTCTCGCGGATTTATTTAGATTTTTAGTTCCCGAAGTTTTTTTATTAAAAGCTTATATTTTATATCAAATAGTATTTTTTTAAAGTACTCTAAGCTTCTACTCGAAGACTACGCTTTGTATATGGCATTTCACATCCTTAACTAATCATGGAAAATAACAATATAAACTTTCACCTCATAGTTTGTATTCACGACCTGAGGCATAGAGGACAATGTCAGACACGCCACTAGACGACTGACATATAATTATAACGTAACAAAATTCATATAGTCTCCAGATAAGAACCCACACGAAATTCGACCATCAATCAAAGATTTAAATATAACCTCGGCCGTGACATAGCTTAAGGCTCTTAAGGAAATTAACAAAAAACAGTACTTTCTAATGGAAGTTTGTATACTTAGAATGTTAATATGGAAATATTAAGTAAACACATATTATGCGACAAAAATAAAGTAAACTCTGCTTGTGTGTTAATAAAAAATATTGGGCTAACTACAATCGCCTTACAAATTTTCCCTTTAAATAAACAAACTACGTCTTTTTAGTACTTTAATATTTTAGGAATGTACCTATCGAATGGAAAGATATATTAGATACGTAAATTATCATACTTTATGTTTACATAACCTTATTTCAAATACAAATTACCCAAATACATGATAAGATGAATAAATAAAAACGTCTTTAGCAAACATTGCTGCTACTGCGGTTACACGTAACTCACGTATTATCCACGTTTATCAGTAAGGTTCGAGGACACAACGAGCATTTATTAGCGAAGAATAAACTTTATTACATATTCTATATTAAATGACTAAATCTTAGTAGGAAACCTATGTTACAAATGGAAACAATTGTTAGACTAAATCTTTCTACTTTATATTAATGAAAGACTGGTAAACTCATCAACATGTATTGAATTTCTTCCTATATTTTTTAAGTAAATTTTTTAAGTTTAAGTTTAATAGGTAATTATTAATTAGCCTCCCTCGGCTTCGCTCTGAGCTTGGATGTGTTACAAACATACAGACAAACATGCATACATTCACTGTTCTAAGTACTTACATAAAAAAATTATACCTGAAGCATCTACTAAATATTTATAGATTCCAAAAAAAATATCACACATAAATCTCTCTACAATCTACATAATATATTAATCATTACTATAGTTATAATGATGAATGGTATTTTAACCCCATCTTTTGCAATAATTATATACCAAAACCCACTAATCAACACTGTCAATGGTACAATATGAAATTACACGTCAAAAGCATATTCCAAGAAACTACAAACATTAATAATAGTAAACGGTAGGTTTTATGCCGATGTCGTAGAACACTTAATCTACATAACGGTTTGGGTAATGTCGAGCGTTGGATGTGAGGTCGACACTGCCATAACGTACAATGTATAGCAAACGTTATGCAAGTTTTGTATGGGATCTCGGGATAGAATAGGCTACAATTTCGACTCGGCTCTATAGTATTATAAATATGAGTGCAATATTCTTTTAACTTGATACAAGTAACGTAGTAATATTAAATAACATAATGTTAATTTTTTATAGTCGTGCTACTTACTACGTCTTGAAGTTTTGTGAATTAAGTAAAGATACAGAATAAGCTTTTAACCATAACTGTCTATTAATCATCAGTTTGCCACCAAAATATCACTAGAAAGTGTTTTGACGGACAACAGATAATTTTTTATAGACATTACAGGAATCATCGAAATACGAGAATCGAACCTTTTACATCTAGCTTAATGCTACTAGATGGGAAACAGTAATCAAAAGCTGAAAATAAAAATATGAAATGTTTATAAAGCTTTAAAGCTTCTCCTATACCTGATGCAGTTTTTATGAAAGCCTATAATGCTACAAATATTTTTACAACGGCCACACAGAATTCCGTGGAAGTACGCATTTTGACTATAAATCACATTCACACCCGGCTTGTTGAAGCATATCTGGGCGTCATTTATGACATATGCAAATAGAATACCGATGTGTTACATATTGATGTGGAAATTATTTGAGTGTAAATTTGTAGTGTGGTTGTAAATGTTTGTTTGGTTGGTAAGCTTTTTGATAGCTTTTTGAGATCATTAGTTAGTTTTAATTATTAAGAGCTAAAAAGATCTAAGAAGAACTTTTAAAACAGTTTCGCGTGAACATAAAAGCTTCGTCCATTTGGCGAACACATTATTCAATATTTCGTTAAATATCACTATTATTTTTGCCATTACGTTGGATCAAATGGAGCGTATTACTAAGGGCCAATAACAAGTAGCTACATTTGAAGCACTTAACGCGAAAGCACTCCTTCCGATTGATTGCTTTACTGACAGATGGTCACTTAGACCGTATCATCAAAATAATAGAAACTAAAATACAATGTTTATATTAGAAATTGTTCTTTTTTCGAGGGCAGTCTATTTCAATTATACGAAAAATGAGACGAGACATTTTAATAAAAGCGCAGGCAGAATTACATTGGTATTTGTATCATAAGTGAGATATAGTACGTACATTACTTCAATAACACTTACGTGATAGCAATTACAACTTTGCAATTTAAATTTATATCGATAGCTTGTACCTAACTTCATATTGTATGTAAACATGTAGGTTTAATACAGTGTGTTTTATTTTGATTTGTATAGTATATAACATATTTATATAGTATATAATAACTTCTAGAACTTGCTATTTTAAAATATTTTAATATCGGTGCATCCAAAAAAAAACCTGTCTTTTCTGTACGTACGAGTACGTCACACACGCATTTTTATTTACACGCCCATACGTCAGTCGGAAAGCAATATCGTGTTGAAATTTAGACACGTATCTACCAAATATCGGATAAGTTCATCTAAATGCGTCACACCCGTTCTGATATTGGGATATATGCATAAAATAACAATGGAATTTACGTAAAATACTTCGATAAATGTATTAAAGAAAAAATGCTAGCTTTTCTTTGTCTGCAAAAGGTATATATCCGTTGAAATGCTTCAGGCAGTTTTTATGTTACTTCTATAATATCTACAGAAGAGCAAAATTTTGTTTGTGTCACGTATAATAGAATACTTAATAGGAAATAATAGGTAGAGTATAAATACAAAAAATATTCTACCCACGTCAAATATTTCTTAAAAATGCAAGTTTGCTTCCATCGCAAGTATTATTTTTGCTCCCAAGACAATTTCAACCTACATATGTACATATACGAGTACATAGATCATATAATATAATTTAAATGTGATTACCATTATTGATAATATTATTAGAGCTGTGACCAAAAGTCGAAATCCAAATACTACCTATAAAACCCTACCTATAAAAGTAAACCCCCAAAGATAAAATTGCTAAAATATATAGAATGAAAATTAGCAAATGATTCTTCCAACAGCCGTATTAGGGCACTGTGTAGGGGAGACCGGGGCTAGTTGACTATAGGGGTAGGTTGACTAACTATCAAAAACTCGTCCGAGGCAATAGCCTTCAGCTAACCAGTGAGACACGAAAGACCGTCACCTCCCCCCGCTTCGCCACCGGGAACGCGGCGTCGCGCACGCACGTCGTTTGAGAGAAGGAACGTAATATTGAAAAACAACACACGTAAGTAATTTTTTTTGTCGTAATATTATTTGTAATAACGCCTATTTATTCATGGTTATTGATTGTCAAAGAGTTTATAACGAATGTTTGATTCATGTTCTTTCTTTTATGTATTATTTTATTTGATTTCGTCGCAGTTTTGAGGTTATGGAATGTGATTAAAAGTTAAAAAGTGGTTCGGGGCTAGTAGACTAATGTATAAGGGGGTTGGTTGACCACCTGGTCAACCAGCAACATGATATTATGGATATTGTTTCAGGACCATGCGAACATACAAAAGAAAGACTAATAGAGGGAGTACATCCAAAGATGTAATAGAAAAGTGATGTGGATGAAACATTTTGTATGGAGTGCACTGAATCTTATCGCTCCAGTATTTTTGGAGAAGAATGGGTTCAGTGCACTGTGTGCAAGTCGCGAGCATACACAAAATTTGTAAACGGGAACATATTGTTCTAGGAATGCAAAAATTGCACCTCCGATTTAGAAGACTAATTGGATAGTATGATCTCAAAATAATTTATTTTATTAATAAAATAATATACCTATAACATATACACAAATATATATATATTTATATATATATTAGAATATATATTAGATAGATATGATAATTTGTTACCAAATGGTTAAAGTTTGCAAGAAATTATTTCATTTTGTTTTAAATACTTAATGAGAAAGTATTTTGTGTTTTGTGAAAAAACTTTGTTTATTTTTAGGTACTCAAATTGCCTAATGTTTAAATGTCTGATTGTTTATACTTATAATTTGAATTTTATTGTGTTTAATTGATATGGCGGAAGATCGCCTTGGTTTCAATAAAAAAAATGAGTAATACATTTTTGTGTCTTTTATCCTATTTCCTCGTAGATTTTGCCCTTACAACTTCATAGGTCAACTTACCCCAGGTGAATAGTCAACCTACCCCAAGCATGGGGTAGGTTGACCAATTTTTCCTATTCTACAAAAACTGGCCTGTACTCTAAATCATAATGAATAACGTGCTTTTTGCAACTTTTTTGCAAAGCTTAATAGTTAATCTATGAACTGAACCCGTTTTTAAATTAATATACTCTAAAGAAATAGAAATAGAAACCTTTAAGCTGAAACTTGGTCAACCAGCCCCGGTCTCCCCTAAGCTTCAAAGTGCAGATTTAGTACCTAAATTTCATTTATCTATATTTGGTATGCTGTACTAAGCAAAAAATTGTTTATTTATATTTGTTTATAATCGATTATATTTGAAACTATTCTACCATTGTAATAATTCTTTCACGTTGAAAATATATATCATAATCCAAAATAATTTTATTTTCATCAATAAAATCTAGCCTGAAATCATCTATTAATGCTGAGTCATTATAATATGTATATATAGAATTATAGAGTATAAGATATAAGCATTTCTTATAATGTTTCTAAAAGGGTCAATTTTTTGCCTGAAAAATATTCGAGCAGTTTACAACAATGGAAAGCTAACTAATTGACTGACAGGCAAATCGACGTTCAAATATTTTATAGACCTACGTTTTTTAATATGTCTAATAGACGTAAAATATGGAAAATTTATGAAATTAAGAAAATATCTTCATATTTTTTAAATACAGAAGTGTACATTTATGTATGTCTATTATTGTTTTAAAACTAAATATTATGATTTAGATAATTCACGCAATTCGATTTGATTTCGAGACGCCGGAGTACAATAATTACTTAGTTAAAACTAGATAATTCTCTAAATATTTTCCAATCCATTTCCTACAGGTATTAATAAAATCAAATAAATTGAACCATTTTTCATAAAGCCAATTCCAAAACGTATTCAGAAAAGGACATAAACATTTTTGCAAGCCCTATATTCAAGCGGCTCAGATAAGCTCTGCACACATTACACCCTGTTCCAATTACGGTTTTGATACGATACGTCACATTTATGCTTCCACCGTACATTCTTCTAATATATAGAGTCAATTTGCTATTTCGGACTGTAAAAATATTTGAATTGTTTACGCAGCTCTTATTTACATATACATAACATTCATGGATACGGTTTGGATTAACGAAAGAACGACAATCTATGTATTTTTTGTTTATACAATACATACGTAATATAAAGATTTTTCTGCTTATAAATCGACATATTATAATGTACTTAATGATTGTTATTATTAAAATTACGCCTAAAACGCTAGGGTCAAATTTACGAGTTTTGTACCAAGGAGATTCAAAAGCATGGTATTGTTTATCTGATCTTCATTGTGAGTTAAAGAGGACATTTATATGCAAAGAAGTATCTTGGGAAAAGGTATACTAATAAAGATCCTACTTTCCTACTTAATAGATGGATCTACGTAGCTTGTACTAACAATATAACACTCAATGGGATATATGCCACAAATGTGGCTGAGAGCCCATAAATATTCATAGACACGGAAGAAATGAAAATATCCCGCTTTTAAAACGTGATCAAACCTTTAATAATAATAAATGTACGAAATAAAGCTAGGGTCCGTATAATAACAATCATAAATCAATAAAACTAATATAAAACACGACATAAAACGGTATTAATTAAAATGAATAGATTTTAATCCAATTTGAACTGAGGGAGAGCAATAAATCTACAAAGAACCTGTACCTGTCCGTGACAATCTATTCTATGTGCTTTATCTTATACTCTTGGTCAGACGTCTCTAGAGACGACCCTTTGAAGTGAAACGTATTCTTTTACAAATATTTGTTCTACAATAAGGCACTTAAATCCATTTTGTTGAGTTGAACATAATATTGCTTGCACTTTATGATATTTTATTTTGAGTTTTGCTTGAGTTTCTCTTTGTTGTTATATTCTCAGTGTACAATGGATATGATAGTATGCCTAAGGAAAAAAATATTTACCTTACTTTTGACGTAGGTATATATTAAGTTCTACTGTATATATTTCAAATAAGGAAAATCAAATTTTGCACAAGCTCAATAATAACACAGTCAAACATTTATGTAGAATGTTTATGACAAAATAATATTTATGGATGTTTATGAGATATAATAGAAGCTTTATTATAATTTTTCATTCTCATTAAAAGACTGAGAGGCCACGGGTACTACTTTCTAGTAGGTAATTTTATAAAATACTAGCGAATCGCCCTTGTTCCGCTCGGATTCGTCCCTTGGTACGTTTTGACGGTTACTAAAGATTTCTCAAAGATGAGATATTTTCCAACAGTAAAAAGTATCCTATATGTTGACCTGGATAACCAGATATTATTATACCCATTAAAATCTGTCCAGTGGTTTTTGAAAGGACAGACCAGACCAGATAGACAGACAGACAGAGAGAGAGAGAGAGACAAAAATTCTAAAAACCATAGGATTCGGTCTCTATTTCTAAAGATTTTCCAAAAAATATTTAATGTACAGATTCAGAATTTTATTATATGTATAGTAGATATTTTGACAATTCCAAATAATTTCGATATTCACATAGCGCTTTTTATTATGCAATCATTTTGTTTACAGTTACTGTTCATGTTCATGAATAGTATTCGGCGAATTCAAAATATTTATTTTATTTCTGTTTTTATATGGGGTACCATATTTGAGAAACCCTCAATATTAATCATAGGGAGTTAGTAATAATATTATATTATTTGTAAGCATGGGGTTTTTATTTATCGTTTGCAATTGCTCATATCGCCCTTCTAGGAATGAATCCTCCCTTTTATATTTATTTAAGCTCTTATTAAGTCTTTGGATAAATTGTGAAAGTTACATATTTAACTATTACTGTGATAAATCTGAACAGTGTTATTTATTCTATATAGCTTTTAAGTCCACATTAGGTATATAACCGTTTTTCTTGATTAAAGCTTTGGTATGGCTTAAGTTACAACAAATATAAATATGTATTATATAAATAAATTATTTATTGGTAGAGTTTAAAAATGAACACTAAAAATCCGTAGTCAAGTACTTTTATTATTAAATATTACTTATATAAATATTATTTGAAGAAAATATAAAATATTAAAATCCTATTCTGTGTGTTTTTATAATGAATATTGTAAATCAAACATTATCTTAGTTACAAATCTATCTCCCAACATCATCATACCAAAAAAACTTGTAATAGTGGATCACGACGTTGTAGTTAGGTCATATTACGAAAAATATGGACATCGTCGTTAAGTATACTTTATATATTTAAATTAAATTAAATCTAATAATATACGATATCTACACGAAAATATCTCAAGTATGATTAAGTTATAATTAACTTGATTAGTTATTTAAATGTTGTACTCACTTTAAAAGAACTATTGTGCATATTTTTATAGAAAATCTCATTTTTGGTTTATAATTTTTGCAATCCCTGTTAAAACGCTCCTTGTCGCTAGTGTCTAGTAACCAGTCGTTCAGACATCGCCTAATTTCAATTTCTCACCAATGTGACGCCTTAATGAATCGGCTAATTGGGGTCCAGTCGGGTCCATTTCAAATAGCCCCGGATAGTCCCTAGGATGAAATTGAATGCTCTAATTAAAAGGTGTAGAATGACGCGAGTTCTTGTTACAGAAGTTGCGAGAGGGTCACAGAATGACGCATTTTAACCGTATATTCATCCTTATATTCACATTCTGTATTATTTTGCAATAAGACAAATAATTAGTTCTCTTCTATTGAAAAGTAATATATTTTAATCATATTTACTGTATTACTTTGTGTTATATTAATGGAGTCGCTAGAATATTTATTAGGTACTACGAAAACGAAACATGATTTATTTCGACGTTAAGCACTTATGAAACAAACCCTCTTAATATAAATTTCCTTTCAATAAAAGTAACGAAACTAATTCGTATAAAGCCCCCGAATAAATACCCATTTGCGAAGACATAAAAGGGAGGTCCCCTAGGAAGTCCTAATCAAATAGTTTCTATTGTATATAATATACATAACTACAATATACACCCTAATAAGGGCTACTTTTCACCCTCCTGTCATCACGAAACCCTCTGAGATAAAGCTAATAAGAATTTTATAAGACTTTTGCCCCAAGTATTCGAAGTTATCGGAAATGCATTAAAGCGCATGTTTCTTAATTTAATATGTTACATTGAGAAATTGTCTCATCTTTTCATTAGTTTATGTAAGTCAGCGATATCCAATAATAGTTGGCGACAGTTAAACATTTCGAATGAAAACAAAAAACTTTTCTTATTAACAAAGAGAGCTTTTATTAAAAATATTACAAGAGCAAAAATAATAATCTCTAGAAGTCCAATATGTAGGAATCAATTTCATCGTTGCAAAAATAACAACAACGTTGCCAATGGATTACTAGTACGATCACGTAGATCCATAACGGCGGACGAGTAAACTCCGTGAAACCACGTCGTCACTTCTGAGATTGCTCCATCTAGCGGACGCGTATGAAATCTGAAATGCATGGCTAGAAATGCACTTGTTAAATTTTAAATTTTTATAATATTACCCCGAGGATTCAATTTTCTACCCAATCCCATAATTTTCCCTTATTTTAAATGATTATAATAAGTATCTACATCAACTGACATCAAAATAGCAATGTTCAATCAAATACTCACAAAATATTAAGTGCCTCCCAAATAAATCATTTCTTTTATTTTTGCAGTGTGACGTTTTCCATTAATATTTTTAACGTGAATTTATAGTTAAATACACTCAATCAATTCAACGAGCGCCTATACTATATCCGTATACAGTGCAAAATAAACGAAATGTTGATAATGGAATGGATAAGCTATAAATTCGGGGGCAGACACAGGGTTATGCCCCTGCGGTGAGCCGTCCCGTCATTAATCTGCCCCCTCACGTCAGACTTGACGTATTATGTAATTTTTATCATACATTACATGTAACACGCAATATGCTCCGTGACGTGACATTATGAAGCATCAGCCATGACCTAAACCAAGGTTTTGTCTCAAATGGTTCGACAGAAATATTAATTGAAGTGAACCTATTTTACGGTTCTTTTTTCGTGTTTTGTATTGATTTTTAATTCCCGATGTTTTTGGGATGCTTGACAGCAAACATGGCTTTTGAGGAAGGTACCTCTTTGACGTCGTGATTATTATAGACAGTATTTAAACAGTACAACCTGTACAAATATTTGATAAAAAGAGAGAAATGACACCAGAAAGCTTTACAATTGAATAAAATAATGTCTAGTCGCGTAAACATAAGAAAATATTACAAAAAAAATCACCTATTATATTTAATAAGCCTTCATTTTTCGTATTAACTGTTTCTTTTATGAAGTGGAAAGAATCTAATAAATATTTATAAATGTAGTTTATTCTTAACAAGATTGTGCCTCCGCTTGCATAATAAGCAGGGCGGGTATAAATGTTATCCTACGAATATATCTGTCCCCGTTATGCAATTTTTACTTTTCAATTTTCATCGAAATCTGTTCAGCGGTATAAACGTCGAAAATTATGAAACAGACTTTCACTTTTTAATTTTGTATTGTATTGTATTCAGCCCTTTTTAAAGTCCCACTGCTGAGCACGGGCCTCCCTTCAATACGAGGGGGATCAGACCATAGACCACCACGCTGGCCAATTGCGAGTAGACGGACTCCACATATCTTTCGAAAACTTGCTAGGTTCTCTCGAACATGCAGGTTTCCTCACGATGTTTTCCTTCACCGTAAGGCAAGTGGTAATCATTTTAGACCCGGGATTTGAACCCGCTTCACTAGGTTTCCCAAGCAAGTGCGTTACCACTGGGCTACCACTGCCTTTTTAATTTTAGCGTGGATATACTATTAACTATACTAGCTCTCGCATACATATTTTCCAGCAACATTGTCGTTATTATATTTTTGCATTTAACGCTACCTTCTATGCCAGGTCTTGCGTGAAAACGATTACGTACCTACTGAGATTCCTAGCGGCTATGATCCTATATTTTAGCAAATATGTTTTTCATAAAGCAAAAGAGGAACGCTCTACTGATAGAATATGCTCCCAAACTATTTCACATTTGGAGAACTTACAAGTATGTTTATACTTAAACTTAATGTTATGTGCCTTCAAATAAATGATTAGAAAGTTTAGTACATATTGTCTTTCGATGTTATGGCATTACAAATAAAGCTAAATAGCAGATCCAAACCTTATTTGTGTATGTAGAAGTCTATATTATAATGTCTTCCTAACCGATTTAGGTTACGGCGTCCAAACCTAAGTAAGGCTAGCTAATTGCGTGGGTCATATGGTACTTAAGTTTGTGCGCAGATAACTATATGTGATATATCTACTAATAACGCAATATTTGTAAGCAAAGCAAGCAATAATATGTTTATGGTATCTCATAAGACTCCTTTTAAGATGCACGAATCTGCGTCAGATGATCATATAAGTTTGAATAAACTAGCATCTTCTATTGTTAAATTTAGACCAATTGTTTTGAACGTGACTAAAATGCTTTCATCGAAATGATGTGCATTTTAATTTTATTTTATTTGTCTTAGACGCACAATTTGTTATTGTTAAATAGAGAGAACAAATTGTTTTATGCATATCTAAGAACCCGTAACTTGCTATTAATACAAGGGTAATTTTTGTTATTATATTAAATGTATTCCAATTGCAGGGCAGGGAAGACCCCTTCAATACGAGAAGAATCAGGCTATGGTCCACCATGCTGGTTAAGTGGGGGTGACGGACTCCACGTGTTCGAAAACTTACAACTTACCTACTAGATTGCCTGAGACAGGCAGGTTTTCTTACGATGTTTTCCTTTATCTTAAGACTAGTAGTAATGATGTTCGAAATGATTCGCATATGAAAATATCAGAGAAGTTTTGAACCCGCGTCCATCGGTTTCCCAAGCGAGTGCGTTACCACTGGGCTACCACTGCCTTACGACTCATCTTATTAAAATACCATAAAGCGTGTGAGAAACCGAGTGTATATTGGCCTAATTTACTGTATAATATAATCGTTTACCTAAATCGCCCAGACACCATATAAGTACCGCGTAGGGCTATGTTATTAAACTGTAACTTGAGGAATAATGGATGATGGAAAAAAAGAGATAAATATTTAACAGTAAGTACATATATAAAAAAAAGGAAATGAAATTTAACTTAATGTCTCTAAATACCCATTGTATAACATTATTTATCGTAAAGAACTTAGATTGTACTCACATAGGACTAGCAATGCGCCCTCACTTCATCTAGGTCTGTCATACATTTTCTTCAGTATGTTCTTGTAATATTTTTAATTTTTCGCAAGGACTTCTATAGAGTAATCAGTAAAATTAGTATGTATAAGATGATATAATAAATTCATCATTCATACATATGTATATCTTAATTAGCTTTTGCCTGCAACTCCACCCACGTAGTTCTTTTACGTATAAATGCTAAGGATCGGAGTATGATATTAGAGCCTATACCTTTCTAAATAAATAGGCTATAAAATGCTAAAACAATTTTACAAATCTGACTGGTCCACGTGTTAATGCATTAAAACAAACTAAAAATCTCTTGATATTTATATATTAGGATAGAAAAATACAAATATATTAAATGTATATTTGTATGCCGACGCTGAATGTCCCAAACGGTTTATTGTGTCGAATCCCTTATTAATTATTATTAGTATAAGCCTTCACAAAACAAAATACATAATATGTCATTAGAATTAATAGGATATTTGAAAATTTACAGGCACAATTGGTTTCCCCTTCTCTATTCTATAGCTTAATGTAAAATGAGCGTCACGAGCATATGTTCAAACTCAAGCACTAATATTAGGGATTCTATTTATGATTATATTTTAGCCATGAATAGAGTCACCGAAGGTTATAATTTTAGATGAATTTCATTTAAAATTAGTAGCAGCAGCTCATGTTTTGTAACTAACTAGTAGTAATAAAATGACATCCATAATAAAGCGTCTATTTAGCGTTACTTTCTTCTATGGAAATTTCGAATGCGTTGCCGGCCTTTTAGGGACCTGAAGACATGACTCTTAAAGAGCCTCACGTAATAGCCCTCAAGAAAAACCTCAGGAAGAAGATACTTCCACAATTGCGAGGCAGAATAGAACGTAATGCACGTATACATTTGTGGGATGCAAAGCATCTAGGATGTGTGGATGACATTCAACCTCACGGCGGTTTGATGTTGTTTGTTTTCTTAATTGACTCTATATAAAATATAGATAATTAATCAAAAGATTTAAGGATTTGTTTGAAAATATGGATGAACTAATGAAAATGAAATTAATTTCAAGCATTATTTAACTTTCATGAGCCAAAATTTCATTCTTTTATGAGCCAAAAAACAAATTCATACATATCTACTGAGTTAATATACAATTTTGGACACGTACAGGGGGTAAAACGCCTGTAGTGATTTTCAAAATGACTTTATGCCCATTACAAATAATTTAATAACATATGTAATAAATTGAATTTCTCTTATTGCATAGTCCCTCTTTTATGCTAATAGCAATCAGGAACAACAAAATTTAATATAAAAGAACCCCAGGCATCTTTTCAATGAACCTGAATAAAATTGGCAACATTCAGATGTATTATTTAATCATATCCCCGGGCCATAACACCCTGCTGTGTATCTGATGTTGGCCAATTTGTGAAGTGATGTTAGAACAAAATTGGCCAGATTTATATAAATTCAAGGGGTATACGATAACGAGTAGGTTCATGTAATTGAGATTTCGAACAGAGTTTTATTTGATGGTAACAAATAAAAATTTACTTCTTGCGCTATTATGATTTTTTAATTTTAAATCATTTTAATGAAAAAGTTGCAAAAATATTACAAAAATATTCTTGGTATTTTTTTACTAACCTTAGTCATCTTGTTGATTGAATTTTTAATTTGATTTCAAATAGTTATTAATATTTATGATAGAACACCTACAAATAAATAGACTTATTATTTATTCGTAGCAGAACAGTAAAATATTACATTTTACAACATTTACTAGGTTTATTTCGTCGCAAATGTAATAATAACAATAAGTTGGGGTGTGTAATAGCTTTAAGCGATCGGCAATTGGCAATATTCACACATTATTGCATTGTGCTGTAAATATTAGATGCAGTGTGCTGAATGATAGGGGAGCACGCGTGAGCGCGAGCACCTGCTTTCAGTTAGTAGTCAGCCCATTTACCTAATTCCCATCGATACTTTTCTTGTTTGAAATATCTTTATTTATATAGCAACTAACTCCCGCTTCTTTCGGGTGCATCCCTTACGCGCGGAACCCTAATTCTTTTTCTAAAATAAAAATAACCTAAGTTACTCCTTTAACATCAACTACGGACTACCTGCCAGTACCAGTCCCGTCAAAATCTGTCGAGCTGTTTCGGAGATTAGTCGGAACAAACAGACAGACAGACAAAAATTCAAACTTGTGTTTTTCTTATAAGTACCGTACCTTTTATATAATTACATATGCATTTAGTAAAAATCTGTTATATGTGACATTACAAACAGACACTTTAATGTTATTCTCTGATGAATGATCTATCTTTAAAGATATTATATCATTTGATGTATTTTTATATCAAACCTTATCCTCGTAACTTCACGCCATTGATATACATAGGTACGTTACCTGCAACAAAAATGATATAAAATGATTAAAATACGGATAAATTTTGTCATTGAAATTTCTTATACTCTCTCAACTACCAACACTCAATTTCAGTCAGAAACGGTAGTTTACGATCTTTTGGTATTAAGAGTGAATCATTTTTAGCAATTATTATACCATAATATTTGCGAGAAATACTACAAAATTTAAAAATTATCAGAAACATTTAAAACATCAGCAATACTGAGAAAAAGCTGATAATTCTCTAAATAGGTCAACTATGTACTATTCCGTTTCATTTTCACACTTCTATAAAATAGTGATAACTGTTTAGCAGATTGCTCAAACGTTTTGCAACAGTTCCACTTCGGGAAAGTAGCGCGAACTATCTATTGACGTGTTAATTATTCCATTTAACCAATTCTCAGCAGAAGCTATGTGTTCCAATTCCGATATTACTGTTTTTCAATCTACATACATGCATATATGTCTTATATCTAATAGTAGTGGTTCACGTTGACATAGATGTTTTAAGAGTTCTGTATATCTTAAGTAAAAATGGATATTTAAAGGATTACTCATAATATATTTTTTATGATCGGTTGCCATGATTACATGTTGGGTTACAACACGGTTTACACACGGTTTGTGATCAAGTAAAAAAACCATCTGCATGATCATTGCAAAGGTTCACCCTGTGCAAGAATCGATCTCTTGTAAACACAAGTAAAACTAACTAAAATAATGTATAATAGTAAATCGATTAACGGTTATAAATACAATATTTATTATAAATTCATTCTAAACGATAATATCCCTTTTTATTTTAATCACGATTTTTCTTTAACCAGACAGTAGGTACTTTGTATGTTTTTAAATAAAACTTTGAAAAGAATGGCTTTCCTTTCAACAGCCTTTGTTCTGGGTAGGCGCAATTTCGGCTCAGCAAACAATTAACTTGGAACAGATATTCAAAGATATGGAGGTTAAATAGAAAAATATTTCATCTGGAAATTTGGCAACGGTATACCATTTCCAAGTCATAAAGAGTGCAGAACAAACGCCTGTTCTTGTTATGCACTGATTGTTTGTGGCCAACGATAAGAACCTAACGGTGAAGCTGGGACAAAAGCCATGTAAACACGATCTCTCTCAAAGGAATAAAATGGTAAGCGCGTCACCCAACGTATTGTACTTTACGGAAGATGATCCTGTAAAGAGAAAATGTCCTCAACATTTTTAATTTAAATTGAAAAACCTTTCTAATTGTAGTAAGTCAGTGCAGTCAAATAATGTAGTAATGCATAAGCTTTTACATTATTTCCAAAAGAAATGGATATAACAATGATAGAGAAATTAATCAAAATATCCAAGTTGTATTAATACAATAATATGAAATAAAATCGATCATACACTTGCGATGTTCACAAAAAATCCTGAAAAAAGTCAAGAGCTGCTTTTTATATAGGAACGCACTGTTTCTATAAAATTAAGAAAATTGAAAATGTGGGCTTGAAAAGACACAATCGAAGTCCTTTATCGTGTCGCAATTTTGAAAATAGCAACGTTAGTTTGCTCTCGAGGGAAGGGCTACCGTGATTACAAGTCCAGATGTTATAACACAGTTAACCTAAATCTAAACTTTCGTTTACAAACTATTTTATAAAAGCACAAGGTTGGTGAGCTTAAATTGGTTGTATGAACTGAAATTGGTGTAATGATAAAAGTATAAGTAAAGATTAACGATACAGATCAATGACATTAGAAAAAAACTAATGTAATCGACAAAGGTGAAGGTAAAGAATTTTTATATCGTTTTTAGGTGCCGGAACGTCATCTATTAAAAGCTACTGATTAAAATATATGTACAATAAATAACTGATAACGACGACGTCGAGACATTCCTCATGTGATTCTGTAGTCACGATGTAACGGTCTATAGTCACGACCGAAGTCCCGAAACCGTGACATCTAAACGCTATAACTACATTTGATTAAACGAAAGACGTAAGATCTTAAGTTCTCTATATAACTTGTATTAACATTGATATCACCATATAAATAAGACCGTGGTAGCCCAGCGTTAACGCGCTCGCTTGGAAAACCGAGTGACGCGGGTTCAAATCCCGGGTCTCGCACCTCTGATATTTTTATGTGCGAATCATTTTCAACATGATTACCTGCATGTCTTAGAAAACCTAGCAAGTTTTCAAAAGGCATGTGAAGTCCGCCAACTCGCACTTGACCAACGTGGTGGACTATGGCCTGATCCCTCTCGTATTGAAGGGAGGCCGGTGCCCAGCAGTGGGACATAAAAAAGAGCTGAATACAATACATGCACCATATAATCTACTAGCATTGCCCGCGGCTCCGCCCGCGTTCAGATTTTTATACATTACAGAGTTTTACACATTAGTATAATCTTTCATACACCACTTTCATTGCACACCGTATGATTGGTAAATAATGGCAGTGACTGACAATGCCACAAAGGTTCTTCCGTTAATCTCATATATGATTTAGTAATTTTTGTTTAAGCAATAACATTTATATGTACATATGTCTATACTTCTGTTTTGTTTGTTTATTTAGTTTTGGGCGACAAACTCTCAAACTATGGAATTAATTTTAATCATTTTTTACTAATAGACAGCTATTGATTAATTTAATATTTAGATGATTATTTAAATTACGTAATGACAACTTTTCTTAATGTTAATCTGTCGCGCAACAGGGATGGGTTAGCGCTAGTTACTTATATTGTCCAAAACGAATTTCAAAAGAAAGTGTAATAAGTAAATAATTCTAAGCAAATACTTTTTATTATTTCATGTGGCTCGGCTAATCTTATTATATAAAAGGCAAAGGTGATTGACTGATGTATCAACGCACAGGCCAAACCCTTAAGGCTAGCAAATTGAAATTTCGCACACGTATTCCTCATATGACGGAGGCATCCACTAAGGAAGGATTTTTCAAAATTCAACCCCCAAGGGGGTGAAATAAGGGATAAAAGTTTGTATGAAACTTCTTATTCCTTGGACATATTTGCATGAAATTTCGTATGAATTGAGTACGACAAAAATAATGAGTTACGTGTTTCAGCGTTTTCTAAAATTCAACCCCTAAGAGGGTGAAATGGGGGATAAAAGTTTGTATGAAACTTTTTATTTCTTGGACATATTTGCATGAAATTTCGTATGAATTGAGTACGGTAAAAATAATGAGTTATATATTTTAGCGTTTTCCTAAATTCAACCCCAGAGAGGGTAAAATAGGGGATGAAAGTTTTAAATAAACGCACAGGCTAAACCCTTAGGGCTAGAAACTAAAAAATTCGCACACGTATTTCTTTTATGACGTAAGCATCCACTAAGGAATGATTTTTCAAAATTCAACCCCCAAGGGGGTGAAATAAGGAATAAAAGTTTGTATGAAACTTCTTATTCCTTGGACATATTTGTATGAAATTTCGTATGAATTGAGTACGACAGAAATAATGAGTTACGTGTTTCAGCGTTTTCTAAAATTCAACCCCTAAGAGGGTGAAATGTGAAATAAAAGTTTGTGTGAAACTTTTTATTTCTTGGACATATTTGCATGAAATTTCGTAAGAATTGAGTACGGTAAAAATAATGAGTTATGTATTTTAGCGTTTTCCAAAATTCAACCCTAAAGAGGGTAAAATAGTGGATGAAAGTTTTAAATAAACGCACAGGCTAAACCCTTAGGGCTAGAAACTTAAAATTTCGCACACGTATTTCTTTTATGACGTTGGCATCCACTAAGAAAGGATTTTTAGAAATTCCACCCCTAAACGGATAAAATAAGGGATGAACGGTTGTATGGAAATCCATCATTTTCGAAGTTAGAAACGTGAAATTTCATATACAAGCTTCTGATTAGAAATAAATAAATAAGTATTTCAGAGTTTTTGAAAATCTATCCCCTAAGAGGGTGAAATAGGGGTTAAAAGTTTATATGAGAGGTCCGTCATTTTTGAAGTAAGAAGCATGAAATTTCTTATACAAGCTTCTGGTTAGAAATAAATAAGTACGTATTTCAGAGCTGTTGAAAATCTACCCCCTAAGAGGGTGAATGGGGGATGATGAAATTTTATATGAGGAGTCCGTCATTTTTGAAGTAAGAAGAATGAAATTTAATATTAAAGCTTCTCAACAAAAATAAATACATTCTTATTTCATCGTTTTTGGAAATTCAACCCCAAACGTGAGAAATAGGGTGAAAACATTAGTATAAAAATGAAAAAAAAAATGGCCTGATTTGCTTGAAATTTACTATTTATCTTTCTTGATTGAACTGATAAGCAAACTATAAACATGTATTTCAATAAATAAATAAATAAATAAATAAATAAATAAATAAATAAAGTTTTTCAAAATTCCATCTCTTAGACAAGAGAAGAGGTGAGAATTAATTTATGTTTGTTTCGAAGGGTTAGCATGTTTGTATGGATATATTCCCAAAAAAAATTGATGTACATACTTCTAAATACAAAAAACTTAAAAAAAATAAATAAAAACTGACTTTAAAACACTAATAAATGTAATAAATTTAATTAAAAAAACACGACTGCGTAAAAAGCGAACTAAAAGGTGAGAACAAGTTGACAAAGGATCTTTAAAAATAACGTAGATTTTAGCCTGTTTATAATATGTTAGCCGAGTTACTTGATTTTTAAGTCGTAAACATATGCGAGTTATATATCATTGTAGTCTCTTGCTCCAACTTTGAAAAGACGAAGTAGGAAATGTGCAAAAAATAGAAGTAGTGGAGCGTGCTAAATACTTTAAATAAAAATGAATTTACAGAATATACGTAAAATGTCTTTTCAGATACTGGATATTTTGAGTTACGATCACTTAAGTTTTGTTTTCTATAATGTCTTCAAAAATAGTATGAAACGCGAACGTATATTTGCAATTAATAAAGTATGTATGGCGAAAACAAATATATGTGTGTGTGTGTGTGTGTGTGTGTGTGTGTGTGTGTGTGTGTATGTGTGTGTGTGCGTGCGTGCGTGCGTGTGTGTGCGTGTGCGTGTGCGTGTGCGTGTGCGTGTGCGTGCGCGTGCGCGTGCGCGTGCGCGTGCGCGTGCGCGTGCGTGTGCGTGTGCGTGTGCGTGCGCGTGCGCGTGCGCGTGCGTGTGTGTGTGTGTGTGTGTACAATATTCGGCTGTACGGAGCCCTCGATGCGCGAGTCACAATCATACATTTGCAAATCATTACAGTCATCAAATTATTACTAATAGCAAAAAGCCAAAGAGGTTTTTTGGAGTACATATTTGCTTGAAATTTCGTATGAAATGAGTACGGCAAAAATAATAAGTTACGTATTTCAGCGTTTTCCAATATTCAACCCCTACAAGGGGATGAAAATAGGGGATGAAAATTTTAAATAAGCACACAAGCCAAACCCTTAGGGCTAGAAACTTAAAATTTCGCACACGTATTTCTCTTATGACGTAGGTATCCACTAAGGAAGGATTTTTCAAAATTCAACCTCCAAGGGGGTGAAATAGGGGATAAATATTTATATGAAACTTTTTATTCCTTGGATATATTTGCATGAAATTTCGTATTTTTCGTAGTTTGATCGCGAGCGAAGCCGCAGGTTCTGCTAGTATAGTAATAAAGTCGTAAGCATTTTATTGTGTCTTTTAAGCCTTTACCTTCCAAGAAATGGTGTCAAAAAAACTGAAAAAGTTGAGGCATAACAGTTCCTAAAATACTTTTTCATAGTTTTTGAGATATGGAATATTTTTAGTTACCCGCTGTGTCAGTTTAACAGCCATAAACTTGTTTACCATAAAGTGTTATAAAATAATATGAATCGAACTTATTTTTACGGTTGATAAAATGAGTTGATATTGTGGAAACGTAAATATTATTTGTATTTGTTTTAGTGTTAACCTAATAAAACACGTAAGTAAGAAAAACAACAGCATTTTGCTATACGAAACCTATAATGCGCGAGTTGGATTTGCATTTACTCAATTTTTACATTAAAAGATTAAAAAATATTAACATTATTTACTAAACAATAAAAATTTACAAATATTTTAATTTGAAAATTGTTTCTGCCAACAAAATATTACTGATTCTAATAAAGTCATAGAAAGGCTTTATCTGTACATTATTTTTTTTGATTAAAACTACGTATTGTAAAAACATATGGCGACATCTATTGTCAAATATCTCAATAACACATAAATAAATTTTCATTAAAATAACTATTTTAATGAATAAAATAGCGCTATTGATATTTCCTTTAAGATAAGGTTTTTTTTTTAATAGTTTTAACATATATAAGTAAGTTACCTTGCTAAAATGTTAATAGTATCATCGTGCTTTTATTTTAACCAGTTTTTGTATTTTTTTCCCAAAAATGAGATATTTTCCTGCGGTAAAAAGTATCCTATCTGTTGACCTGGATAACCAGCTATCATCATACCAAATTTCATCAAAATCCCTCCAGTGATTTTTCTGTGATGCGGTCACATACAGACAGACAGACAAAAATTCTAAAAACTATAGATTCGGCCTCTATATCACTAATAATGTATATTTCAGTAAGATTTTCCAAAAAATATTGAATTTACGGATTCGGCTTAGTTACAATTTTATTATATGTACAGTTACTAATTTATAAAGCCAAAAAGTTTGCTTTACTGATAATTTGAACACGGGCGGGGCCGCGGGTAATTTAGTAGTAATTCTAATAAAATCGTGGAAAGGTCATATCTGTACATTCATTTTTTTGGAATTAAAACTACGTATTTTAAAGACTCATGGCGACATCTATTGTCGAGTATCTAAATAACACATAAATGTATATTAATTAAAATAACTATTTTAATGGATAAAATAGCGCTATTGATAATTTGATTTTCAAGATAAGCTATTTTTAATAGTTTTTACCATATTTAGTAAGTTACCTTGCCAAACTATTTACAGATAGTATCATCGTAATTTTGTTCCAACCGGTTTTTATACTTTTTCTCAGAAATGAGATATTTTCCCGCGGTAAAAAGTATCCTATATGTTGACCCGGATAACCAGTTATTATCATACCAAATTTCGTCCAAATCCCTCCAGTGGTTTTTCCGTGATGCGGTAACAGACAGACAGACAGACAGACAGACAGACAGACAGACAGACAGACAAAAATTCTAAAAACTATAGATTCGGCCTCTGCATCGATAATAATGTCTATTTCAATAAGATTTTCCAAAAAATATTTAATGCACAGATTCGGCTTAGTTAGAATTTTATAATATGTATAGATGACACGTTTGGCTCAGTTTATAGTGATCCTACTTGCTGTGCCAGCGGTCGCGGGTTCGTGTCGCGCTGGGGGCATTCATTTGTGCGATGAGCAGGAATGTTTGTGCTCCAGTCATGTATGTTTATATCTATAATATACATATCATGTATGTATGAATTTAAAGTTTTATATATATATATATATATATATATATATATATATATATATATATATATATATATATCAACTATCTCAAAACCATAACACAAGCAAGCTACGATAGCTTACCATTGAACTAGATGGTGCTGTGTGTTAATGTCCCGATATATTACATACCTAAATATAAAATGAAAAAAATATATATAAATTAAAGGACTCTGCCCACTACACCGTCTCATACCATGACCGTGCTAGGAGCGTATGAGGCAAAAAAATATTCTCTGTATTGAAATGTATGAGACTCTGCCCACTAGACCGTTCCGTCACCGTCGCGTGCCGTGCACAGAGCGGCGACAATTGTCGGCGAGAACATTTTGCCGGTGCCGGTACGCTCCGTGCCTAGCGCGCGACGTTGCCGAACCGGTGTGCGCAGGCGGCGAAACGGGGTGCATACGGGTTACAACCGCGTATGGTGACCATTATAACCGCGTATGATGACCGTTCTAAGCCCGTTACTTCGTAATATAAAACGGGAACCATACGGATATGACACGCGAATGATACGCGGTTGATACGCGGATGCTACAGTCACTATAACCACGGTAATGATATATTACATTACCGTGCTATAACTATTATGTACGGGCATAATACGCTGTTGAGACGGTCTAGTGGGCATAGTAGTCCGTGCCATGCACGTTTCCGTGTCTGATACGTTCATAGCACGATCTTGATTTGAGACGGTGTAGTGGGCAGAGACCCTAAGAAGTACTAAATTATTTATTTATAATAATATATTCTGTTTATTCTTGTTAAGAAATGTAAAAGATGTAATAGTCAATTCAAATACCAGATTTATATTCGTTTCATATATTTTAGGAATCTTCAATGTTCTCGTACCTAAACAAGTTTGATATTTTACTAAAATTAAGCAATGTTTTAGACGGGGTGAATTCCAGGCTAAATAGAAAATAATAAAAATAAATCACAAGAGGGTGAAACTCAAGCAGAACTTTGTATTAAATATTAATTCCAGAATATAATATGAGATTGCCTAAAAGTAGTTTAATTAAGTTGATCGACATAATATTACTTTCTTACGTTTACGCGAATATTTGACATCTCTCTATCTATAGATGTAATAAAATTCTGAGTGGAATTTACATTAAATATTTTTTGGAAACAAAGGCTAATATCTATAGATTTTAGAATTTTTGTCTGTTTATGTGGGAACGCATCACGAGAAAACCACTGGACAGATTTTGATGGAATTTGGTATAATGATAGCTGGTTTCAGATCCAGGTCAACATTTAGGATACTTTTTAATGCGGGAAAATAATATCTCATATCTGAGAAATCTATACTAACTGTTAAAACTAACTTAAAAGTATTTAAATAAAAGTATCTTCTCTATTTATTTATTTTTGCTGATTTATTTAGATTTTTAATTTCTGACGTCTAGAATGGCTCCATGGGAGAATCAATCTCATGGTCATGGAAGAATCTCTCGAAAAGATAGTTTTATTCAAGTTGGTTAATTTTATTTAGTTTACGTTATGTATAAAAGAGTATATTTGATAGAAAAAGATTATATTCTCTAAATTATAAATACTTCCAAAAGTCCCTATAGTACATTTTATACTCGTATTTCTATTCACTCTTTCAATATATTACTAGTGGCTCACCCTCGCTTCACTCGTGTTCGCCTCTAGAAAAAAAAAACAAATCTATCCCACGGAGACGATTTCCGTCTCCGTACATTTTTGGCATAAAATGCCTATGTGCTATTCCAGACTTTAATCTACCTCTGTGCCAAATTTCATTCAAATCTGTTCAGCCGTTCTGGAATGATTGTGTAACAAACATCCATCCAAACATCTAAACTTTCACATACTATAATATTTATAGATGTACTAGTATATTTCTTTCTATGTTGTAGAAAAGAAAACGGACATCTATAGGAGTATATTTGTCGACTGTTTATTTCAGTATAAACATAACACACATTATTAAGATAAATAGGAGAGGCAGATAGAGAAAAGTATAATAATAAAGCTATAGTTAAAGTAGCCTTGAATAAGTATTATTAAAACAAACCCTTTAAACAATCATTTACGTTCTGTAATGAATAAAAAATAGTTTTCAAAGCCTCGAAGTTTAAAGTTAGAATTTTCAATTTACGTAAAGTTGCTCTTTTAAATAACCTCCTTTGAACGAAGTTTTAGTTTCTTCCAGAATTCTTTTTGAACTTTTTGATACCGGCGGTCGATCGGATATGTTTTAGACGGTTGTGTTAGAAGTTATGACGCTTAACTTTTATTTCTGCGGAAAATAACAATAAAATGAAGCATGCACCAAACAGGCGTTGGCTTTATATCCCTTGGAATAAAGTTTAGGATCCCATCATCAACTAGAAAGAGGTATTTCTCTTTTTATGGAGGTATATAAACGAATGGAATAATTTTGTGAATTATAAAATTTATATTCATAACGAAATTATGTGCCGGGCGTGAAATAAGCCGATTACCGTACTTAGTTAATAGCTTCAACAAAAGCCGTCTTCACGCAGTATTATGAAGCGCGAACTAAATAATCGCCTACGAACCGGTTCTCATTGCTATTAATATTATAATTGGGCATTAATGTGAATATTCAATGTGCTTGGGGAATGTATTAAAGTCACATTCCAGGAAATTCACGTATAATTGAAAATTAATTTGTGAGTCTAGAATCAAATCGAGATTAAACGTTCATTTTCTTAGTCGCCGTGACTTAAGATGTTCTTTGGAATAAATAGTGTACTTTTGTTTAATTTCATAATATAGAAATAAGGCTGTCCACATAGTGTTTGGTATATTTCGTTTTATCTCATTATGTGTGAAATAAAATATTTTGACATGTGTTCAATTTGTGCAAAATTTACTATGTTGAGTGGCAAAGCGATTAAAAAATATAAGCTATTCTGCTAATTAATACTACCTACACTATAAGTAGGCAAAGCGATTAAAAAATATAAGCTATTCTTCTAATTAATACTACCTACACTATAAGTAAAGTCCAATTCAAATCAGTCCAGGCATGTAAACGCGAAATAAATCTAAATCTATACATAGGTATAATAAAATTCTTACCGAGTCGAATCTGTACGTAAATATTTTTTTGGAAAATCTTATCGAAATAGTCATTATTATCGATACAGAGACCGAATAAAGAGAAATCAAAAACCAGAAACAATGTTTGTAATTTCATATTGTTTTATTTCTGACTAGCGACTCACCCTTGCTCCGCTCGGGTTCGTCCCTAGTTACATTTTAACGTTTAGTATAAATTTCTCAGAGATGAGATATTTTCCCGCAGTAAAAAGTAACCTATATGTTGACCCGAATAACCAGCTATCATCATACCAAATTTCATCAAAAGGTCAGTGGTTTTCTCTGATTCAATCCCAGACGTACAGACAGACAAAACAGACAAAAGTTTTAATAATAAATTAATTTTAATTTTGTTTTAGGGTCTATATTGTGTACATAATACGTTACAGTCATTGTTTAAAAAAAATAATTAATGTACAGATTTCGCTAAGTCACTGTTTCTTGATATATATAGAGATATAGAGCATGATATATAATATTCATATATTAATAAACGTTTAATGTTAGTCATGGCATCTAGAGAAGACGATGTCAGGAACGATACTGATATGTCAATACAAACACACTTTAGGCTGATTTATTCAAATATAGAAGATAAATCTGATATTGCGAGCGAGAGCCATAGATAAAATACAATTGAATTTATATTGGATGTTGGATTATAGGTTATGTAAATACTAAATAATATGATGTTACTTCGAAAGTAGGTTACTCTATAACTCAGATGTTTTCAATAAAAAGAGACTAATTAAATTAAATGATCCAATTTATAAAGGAGAATGTTTTATATAGTAGTTCGATAACAACATACTCGTTATAAACATAAAATAGGTCAGTGGACCATTAAATTAACTTTAATATTAATATTATAAAAATGTATGTTTGTATGTTTGTTCCTTCTACACATGAAACGACTGTACAGATTTAGAATTATAAAAGCATATTTTTAATTTACTGTTAAAAAAGTGTCGCCGATAGTTTGCCAAAAGAAGAATACAACACATTATCTATGTTACATATCAAATCGCTAAAAACCTAGGCAGATCCGAGCGAAGCGAAGTTAAGTCACTAGTTATTATATAATATATACATAAGTGTCCTGAATAAATGGCCTGATCCCCCTCGTATTGAAGGGAGGCCTGTGCCCAGCAGTGGGACGTTAAAAAAGGCTGAATACATATACATAAGTACCATGTATATATATACACATAAGCAAGAAGTATCATTGTAATTGACAATGTAATTATAATTAATGTATTATACTAGTATAAAGTAATATATAGAAAAACTTTAAAAGATTGAGTAGCCTATAATGAATTACCTTATAAAAACTACACATCCTCGATAAAAGCATCAAACAAATTTATCGAAGAGACCAAGCGATCTCATCGCATTAAGGAATTAATATCAAGATCAGTTGACATAAGGATTTGACTCGATATTCTTTACGCATGTAGCAGATTATCATTCTACTTATAAACCAGTACTTGTACTAATTTTAATAAGTACAATTAAAATAAAAATCTGCACAGAAAAATGCTAAATTACATTTTATATGAAATCCATGTCATATCGGAGCATATCTATGAGATTAAGTATTGATCGTAGAAACAACGTAGTTAGCCTTTCGAAACAAGTTTTTTTACAAAATGATACCTTTAGTCGATTCCGATGATCCATCAAGAAAATAAATCATAAGACCACAATAATAATAATGATTGTACTGTGACATTACTAGGAAACGCTCGGCTTGGCGACTGCCGTGCCATTGCCTATAGCTGAAATGATTTATGAAACTGAAACATAGTAATTGATTGCCGATTTCACTATTACCAGCTTAACTGCGGAACATTTCTGAGAATCACTTCACAACCCATATATTTAAGCTGCTCTATTGAACAGATATCTAAGAAGCAATTTTAACACAATATTGGCATAAATATGAACCTCAATTTCTTCAGCGTCAGACAGCTAGAATGATTTATAAGGGAGTCCGAAAATTGATAGCCGCTGTTTGGTCCTTGCCAAAATATGTCTACCAAAGCGAAGGAATAACCGTTCGTTAGAAACAAATATCACCTAACCAGCTTTTGTCCGCGGCTCGGCTTTGCATTATTTATGTATAATTGCTTCACTTCTAATGCCTATGACCTTCCTAAATAAATAGATTATAAAATGTAAAGGTTTTCAGATTCCGTAGCCAAATGACTAAGACGAAACCCTTATAATTTCACTATTTCCGTCACAGCTATTTTACTCGAAGACTATACCGGGTGTCCCAAAAGTCGTGAATCAAACGTCACACTGAGATAGAGTAGGTCAAGACCTATCCAAATAAAATAACATTAGTTCCGCGAAAATGTATGGATCTCGAGATATTTGTAATTTAGTGAAAATACCGAAAACTACTGATTTTTAAGACTTATTTTTCAATAAGTTGGTCAAATAATGTTTTGATTTTCTGAAACTTAAAAAACTCTTTGGCTTTATGTTATACAGCGACTCACCCTCGCGTCGCTCGGGTTCGTCGCTATGTATATTATATTTTTCATATAAAAATACTAAAATCGCGAATAAAAATGGGGGGCGGAAGTAGGAGGTTGAAAAATACTTTACAATCTATTCTCATACCTCCCAAATACACAAAAAAAAATCATTAAAATCGTTCGAGCTGTTTCGGAGGAGTGCGACCACAAACATCGTGACACGAGATTTTCGTATATTAGATAGTAATTTCATTACGAAACTAACTTCAACTTCCTACTGAGTACACAATAAGATTACATTCTCAAACTACCCAAGCAGTATACCGTGTACCGAGATTGAGCTGACATTGCATGATATATGACTATGACATTCCGTAATTGATTGACGATATCTACGTCTGTAGAGTCCGATTCTACAGATATGAAGGCCAACGAACTCAGAATATGCACCGTGTAGACGTTTTGAGATAGCATTTGTAGTCTTTGAGAAATTCGTTTCAAGTTGCGTGAACAGATAAGATTCACTGACAGTAAATAGAAATGCGTCAACGAAGCTTAAACCGGTTCCGTAGTATCACGGGAGTGTACAACTTGGCGAGTTGTTATAACTTATTAGTTTTATTAACACAAATAAATTAAAAGAGAAATACATTTAGTAGATTCACTAAATAAGTAAATATATTAAGATAGAAAGATCGACGTTCATAGTTCAATACGCTATCAAATTTCTGGAACATCCAACTGAATAGTAAATTTGAACTCTAACAAAGTTTGAAGCCCTATCCACCGCCTTCCAATTGAATACTTATTAAGTACACCAGACATAACTAGGTATATGTTCAGAATTATCTTATATATACTGATTTTTGTATTACATAACAGCTACTGCGATTTAATTATAAAATAATTATTTAAAAGGGTACGCATGGTTTATTAAAAAGGAAATTTATGATCATATTAATTTAATTCATGCAACGAGACTCCTCTAGCATAAATGATATCCCCCATCATCTGCGTGCTTTTATAAATCATTGTCAGACTTCTTTCTAGTTCCAATTAAGTTGAAATTTCATACGAATGAAAGAGATAGTAGATACAAGTGAGGCAAAGTTAATAAAGGACAGAAATTAAATGAAGCGTTGAATGACCTCGCGCGGTCGAAGTTCTCTGGGCGTCTTCGAAGTGACTCGCATGTTGACCTTATCTATCGATCTTAGGCGCAAGCGCAGTCCTTGCTCAAGTCATCTTAGTTTCTTTGTGACGTCAAGGAAAGTTATGCGAAATATGAAAGGTATATTTATTTTATAAGCAGCATGGTTGGCAATTGAAAAATTATAAGTAAACCGGTTAGGAATTAATTTTTCATACTTTGTAACCAAGACAAGATTTATAAAATATGATAAAATTAGTTTGTCAATGAGTACAGGACAATTTACGTAAGGTTTTTTACTATTATCACTCTAAACCTATTTCTTTTTCATCTCTACAAAATTTAGTCCACAAGAAATTGGTTGTATTTACAAGTGCAGGTGAAAAAAGCGATCTTCTCGTGTCATTGAGAAAAAGAATAGTAAAACTTGTATATTTTAGACAATTTATTTATTTTATCTTTTAATTGGCGCATACAAATGCTTGGGTGATTGCTAGTTTTGTAATCACCATCTTTAAAAATACAGTTTTATTTAAAAAATGGAGGTGTCAGTAGGAAATGACTAAACAGTTATTTACCGATTAACGTGATCAGTGCTGGTAAGAACTTGAAGAAATAAATTTTCGATTTAATTGCTTTTTTGTCTTGCTATTTAAAGATATAAAAAGTAATCACAAAAACGATACCTTTCTAATTTACTAGCAGAAGTCGCGGCTTCGCCTGCGTTCAAAGTGCAAAAAAAAACAAACTCTTCTGTCCCTACAGTTTATAGTAATGTATGGGAGTTTGCCCGATTTGTTGACATTTATGACTACTGCTCCGCTCCCTTGCGTATTAGTAGCATGATGATATATAGCCTTCCTCAATAAACGCGCTATCTGATTCTAGCAGATTTTTTTCAAATCGGATGAGTAGTTCCTGAGATTAGGGCATTCAAACAAATAAAGACACAAACTCTGCCTCTTTATAATATTAGTATAGATAAGTAGAACACGAAAGTTTATATTTAAGAAATTCAGTAATTTCTTAAAAAGGAATGGTATTATCGTTCTTTGGTGTAATAAAAAAATGTAGAATTTTCATTTTACAAAATGTAAGTCTAAAGTACTTGCCACAAATGTGTTGCTATCTAAAAACTGCATTTCCGTAAAGTGGTTTCCGTTCCACTCGTTAAGGAAACTACAAACGTTGGCTCTTGTAAGTTAAATGCAAATGTCTTCATCTCGTTTGATCTTTGTTACGTTGCAGAAGAAAATATTATTCCTAAATATTTTAACATAAAATTATAACTCGTTCAGAATATTTGTATGATATAAACGTAGTTTCTTTTCCACTGTAATATTTTTACAGACTAAAGATAGAAGTAATTACATGTAGAGTCATTATGGTAAACTCTTTAGAATGCATATAACCATGTACCTGCATATATAATAGCTACACATATAGGTACATGTATAACATTTACTACTTAGCATTAGTAAAGCATTCAAAACATTCTTAATTAACTGAAAAACATGGGCATAGTTCACAGGTCATAATGAGTGCAGTGTCGATGACCTCATTACAGGGTTATGAATGAACCGTTAAACCTGGCCATTAACGCGTTGCTCTTAACCTAAGTACACTGCTATTTTAGGATTTAGAGTCACTTACTTCATGGTTTCGTATTATTTTAAGTCAATCCATACTTATAAATTCCATACTTATTGGTATTTAATATTTTTTGACATTTTCCCTGTAGTATCTTAACAGTGGCCAATTGTTATTAATTATTTTGATGTGTGTTTTTAATCATATAACTACAGTGAAAACGTTTTTTAAATATGATAATTTCCAATCGAATATTATAGCTAACTCTTCAATTAAAATACGTCAGGAGTATAAGTTATAAAATAGGAAATATACGGGTACATATTATGTAAGCAAGAAAAAGTAAAAAGAGTTGAGTTTTTAAAATTGTTTTTACGTAAATATATATATGAATAAAAATATTAAATATATTGACTGACAGACAACGCATTTCCTAATAGTGGGTCTAAAAACATGAAAATTTACACATGGATGTTTGTAAATTTATCTCCTGGTTAGTACCCCTTATATCCCAAGTATAATACTTGTACTATAAGGTAAGAAAATTTTCAAGTAGGGTTAATAAAATTAATTTTTAATGTAGTAATTATAGAAATTGATGTTTAAGCTTCCGTTTATATTTAGATGGGGAATCCCATCGGGCACACTGTACGAATAAATTTTGTGGTGATAAATATTACTACCTACATGACCTTAGCGACTCTATGAAGCCATTGAAATAACAGTATTTGGTTACATTATTGACGATTAATGAAAGCATCTTTACATTTTATATTACAGATATACTGATTTGATTTACATTATCTATTTGATTGTAATTAATCTTACTATCAATTATTATTTGACTATTATAATAAATGCTAAAGTTTGCGTGTTTGTTTCTAAGTCACGCTGACACTGCTTGGTGAATTTAGTTGAAATGTAGTATAGAGGGACCTGTAGTAACAAATGGGCTACTGTTACTTAAGGCCCGAGCAAAGAGAGTGTAAGTTTTCAGTTAAACAATATAGTGCAGTGTGTCAATTTTAAAAGTTTTCAAAAAATACTATTGGCTTACAATATATAGAAGTAAATATAATTCCCTGAGATCTTTTCATACTTTTATTCAAAAATATACTTTATTCAAATAGACTATTACAAGCACTTTTGATTGGTCAATTTTACATTTTAAATTTAATATAAATGTTCGTGTAATCAGCCCGTAAGGAATCTATCACGTTTTTTATATCTGTAAATAAAAATAATCATGACTTTAAAAATATCTTTAAATTATTATTAGGATGAAAGCTGACATTAATTCATGTTTTAACATTCATCATACTTTTACTGAATGACTTATTTAATTTCACCTTCTATTTTCGTATTTGAAATTTTCAATTTAATAGCTAAAATAATGGTCGGAAATGAACAGTCGTAAATCGCTACAAGATCTAAATCGATGTTATAAATCGCGATGGCTGTTCAAATATTAGACCAATTAATTAAAAGGCAAACGGTAAGCTTACTTAGTGTAATTAATTTTGTCAGAATTAAATGTAAGGCAGCCGGTGGATTACGCTACTAGAGCCATCTTATAAGGGCCCTTTACTTAAGTAGGGTATAAATCGGCTGTTTTAAATAAAGGTAAGCGTATACTTGTAACGAGATGCTACTGAGCCGCTTAGAATAGGGCCCTTTTAAGAAATATTTTAATTAAAAAAATACTTTGTAAACTTATTTATACGATTTCATTAAATTCTTAATTACATTTTTGAAGACAAAAAAAAATATTTAAACATACAATGTAAATGCTTTAAATGGATATTTATAGTTTCAAAGAAATTTAACGTAAACTATAAATGAAAAACAGCACCTTTGATAGAAAGAATACTTTGCATCTGCAACTTGACTTCAATATTGTAAGCTTGTAACTTCATACATTGTAAGCGTTTGTATTCGTTTGAGTTCGACAGAAGTTGGGCTTGAAGCCAAACTTCGTTACCTATTTTGTACTAAATTTGATTTGGATATTTTACTAGATATGCGATTTGCATTAAAATGTATATGACAAAATGCGATTGCACATTAAATAATATATTTCAATTTCCAACTAATTACATAGTACATCAGCCACATATATGCAATTTTATATTCTAATGAGAATGAGCAGTAACTTGGACGCTCTGGTAGTGGTGTTAGTGGGAACACAGTTTATTTAATACTAGCAAAAAGAAAAACAAGAACAAATCTATCTCTTGGGAAACGTACATTTTTTCGGGATAAAAAGTAATCTATGTGCTATTCCAGACTATAATCTATCACTGTGCCAAATGTCATCCAGATCCGTTCATCCATTCTGGCGTGATTGAGTGACAAACATCCAAACATCCATCTAAACTTTCGCATTTATTATATTAGTACAAAATAAGATATATAGTACTGATTTTAACATAGTGAAACTCTAAAGAAATAAAACCAACTTTACTTAACTAAGTTCCAATTTTAAGCTCACATAAACACCATGATAGAAATAATTTTGAAATTAGGTCTAAGTTAGATAGAATAGATCTATATTATAAAAAAATCTCGGCTGGAAAGATCAGGAACTAAAGTAATTGTAGTTACAAATAAACGGAAGGACGGCATGCAGGCACGTACGCCATATTTCACTCAGATACGCGTCGCGAATCGCACATGCCCGACTTTTACTGATTAACGCAGTGTGAGCGCTACTTAATGAGACTCGCAATTTTGCTAGTTTGTAAGGTATAGGCTGTAAACCTGTCAAATTTAATATACAGATAAATTATTTTTATTTGGTAAGAAATATTTATTTATAATTTATGTAGCGCGCCTCAATAGATCTTCGTAATAGACTAATCCATCCACTTTATGTTCAGAGAATCATAATACATATCTATGCTAAAATCTTTTATTATCATCATAGAAATAAAACAAATAATGTAACATAAAATAAACCATTATATAGTTATATATATAATTATATTAGCGACTTATCCTCGCTTCGCTCGAATTCCTAGGTACGTTTAATATTTCTTTTAGCAGAACCCTAATAACAACAGCTATCTGTCAGTGAAAGCCCCGTCAAAACCAGTCCAGTCGTTTCGGAGATTAGCCGGAACAAACAGACAGACAGACAGACAGACAAAAATTTCAAAAATAATGTTTTTCTTATGAGTACCGTATGCAGTTTCATATGCATTGTAGAATGTAGAAAGCTGTTACTTTGACATTACAAACAGACATATCAATTTTATTTATCTGTATACATTACAGATTCCTACAATAGTAATCTAGTCTATAACTATATTCCTACTATACAAAAATATTCTTGCAAAATAAATTATACTCCCGAAAATCAAACTTGTCTACATTTTTTTATTAATAAATAGATAAAAATGGGTATAACAATAAAATTTTGCCTTAATATTTGGCATATAATACTAGCTAATAAGGAACGCTGTGCGTGAAATACGTACCAATTTTAATAGTTCCCTATCTTTTAACTCGAACTTGTTGAAACATGGGGAAAAATATATTGCATTTCAGTCCACAAAATAAAGACGCTGAGAACAAACACCGGGCGGGAATTCAATCCCGGGGGAGGGATCCGGTTTAGATCTAGATGTATAATAAATATATGGGTATAAACTTGGAAACGTAGGTGTTCTCTCGGTTTCTTAGAACAAGTGACAACTTGTTATCATATTATGCAAATATCTTCAATTTCTTGTTAAGTTTGTTAAGATTATTAAATTATACTTTATATGTTTGTATTATATCTTTTAACTTATAGCTTCATACTTTTTTTTTAACTAGCGGCTTACCATCGCTTCGCTAGGGTTCGCCTCTAGGAAAACAAAAACAGACCTATCCTACGGGAACTGTACATTTTTCCAGAATAAAAAGTAGTCTATGTATTATTCCAGACTATAATCTATCTCTGTGCCAAATTTCATCTAGATTCGTTCAGCCGTGAAAGAGTAACAAACATCCAAACATCCATACATCCATACTCACAAACTTTCATATTTATAATATTAGTATAGATTTACTTTTAATATAAATGAAAATTTATCTCAAATCTAATTATTTACTAAAACTTGATTTTTTGTCAGAGTATTCTAAACTCGTTAATTTCTTAAATAACATCAATCACAGATTACTAATAAATACTTTCTTTGTATAATAAGTAAATATCTAAATCTCGAAAAGCTTTTACCACCTTAAATAATTTTCTTTATTCTCAATTTAATCAAAAGGGTCGTCTCTTAAGAGACCTACAAAATTAATAAGCCGATAAAAGACCTTCAAACTTTTCAAGTAACAATGGCTGAATAAGTATCGAAGTGCGTTAAAACAGTTGGACGAAGAAAAACACTGGATATTTATTTAAGTCGAAGAGTAGCGCAGACAATAAATATTTTACTTTTGAATTTTCCGTACAGTTCGAGCCCGATGTTTGTGTTGCCCCGCACGATAGATTTTCAATTTGTTGTATTTGATTTTCGTTATGTGTGTTGTGAGCGGAAACAGGCTATCTCCAACGAGTGCTGAGTGCAAACGTAATAGAAACATCATATGACAGAATATATTAGTTATTATGTACTGTACAGTACACACAGTAATATGGAAACCAAATACTGGCGTAATATTATTATATTTATTAACATTGAAATAATGTAGTACCTACACGTGTTTATCGTTAACTTTTCGATATATACTTCATTGAAAAATAAATATGCTTAGATATTGGAAGTATCTATTTGCATCTACAACAAAAACTTGATGTTCTAAGAAAGAGTAACATGTTAGTCTTGGACCTGTATGCTATTTATAGACAAGAAATCATACCAATAAGTAGCTCCGTTGCTTCGGGTAAGGAGGACGAAGTAAGTACACTTTCCTGTTTATGATATCAATTAGGGTTATGATCGAAAAAGATAATTCCATGACGTCCTTATTTTTATTATTTTTATTATATACCTAAGTTACGTACCTTTTTTCAATTCATTCTGGCATATTGTAAAGTTATGGTTGTTAGTCTCTAAGACTCTATTTTAAGTAACATAAATAACTAACCAAAAATATAATATTATATGGAAGTATTATTAATAGTTATATAATAATAATCAAAAAGTATAATTTCTTTTCTAATGAAAGAAATTATACTTTTTATGGTATTATATAGAAGTATTAATAATAGCATATTATATGATTAATACTTGTTAACTTATTTTTCCCATACATAGTTGCTTATCACAAGAAAGTTTCAACGAATTTAAGAATACGTAAAAAAAATAGTTTCAAACTTATAATAACTAACAAATATTTATATAAAAAGTATTTTTGTTCAGATAGTATAATTCAGATGTATTCAGGTGCTACTGAGTCCTAGACTAAAAAGTTCTACTTTCTAGTTCTTTCAATGTCATATGAACATCAAAAGTCGTTTTATCTTTTACCGAACTTGTATAATTTAAATAAATATTCTGTATAAATGAAGTTTCCACGAAAGTTATGATCAAAGTTCTGTTTAGTTCTTCAAACAGAATAAATATTGAATATATATTTACAAAAAGTTAGCTTCTATAAATTAAGTTTTGTTAAAATATTCAAATATTTATACGAGTATGTAAAGTTAAACCTTCTAAAAGGGATAATTACAAAGTCGACGAACGTTATGAGTTTGTGTAATACGTCGTCGCTTACTTGTCTACTATGCCGGAAATCGCGGGTTCAGTTAATGATGAAAATATGATAATTGGTTTTAATAGCAATTGAACTAGTATTACCTGATATCGATAACGCACGAAGAATAAGAAAATATCTCGAATTATCTACTCCTTGTATATTATTATGTTATAAAAGCACATTGCCTACATAGAAAAATTCTGCCAAAGGTGCACTTCCATTTAAAGAGATCTTTTTCAATGTCCTGTGAATTTATGGAGGGAAGGGGGCGGAGGGGGGGGGGCGGTAATATTTTGTGGAGGAAACAACAGTGCAGTATATTATGGAATAAATAATATAAAACAAAGTTAAATTGTACCAATTGTAGATGAATAAACAAAATTGAAAGTCACATAAATAACCTATTAAATGTACGTCACAAGCGGTCATTGACGCGACGCGAGACCGCCTATTTGAGAACTTATAGCTGTTCAAAAAGTTACCACATACAGTTCTACTATCGTTGATGAATTGGTGCCGCGTAACGTACCTGGAACAATAATACGATTTTGTTAACAAACATTTAGAAATTGCACAAATTGCACGAGTATCTTTAAAGCAAACAATAGACCTACATGACAATAGTCTCGGTTTTTGCCTAGAAAGTAATGTAATATTAATGTTACACTAAAGAATGGTAGTTTTTTCACTTCGAAACCAATGTACATAATACTTTTATTATGTAGTCTGAAAAGACTACAAGCAATGGGAATAAAATGATATTAATTGACGAAGCGACGGTAAACGATTCAATGAAGACGGGCAAGACAGAAATAAAATTAAACGTCAACTTCCCCGAACCCAAATAGAATCGAGAATAACAAATTTTTTAACGAAGAATGAAGAATTCGATTTATCTAGTTAAGGAACCCCTGATTAATCACATTGTTACTTGCTAATAAGATTTTGAGCGGAATTCGGAACGGAAATTTAGTAAGTATTTTTTTATATAGGTATAATAGTTAAACAATACAGTCTGTCCTGCAAATTTTCCTCACTATTTAACATATGCCCTACATCTGGCATACCTAATCCCTGTTCCGAAAAACTATTATCAACTAATATAACTTATATTTTAACTTATATTTATAACATGTATGTATGTATTTAAAGTTATATATATGTAGTGTATCAACTGTCTGGTCTTCATAAAACAAGTCTCGTAGCTTACTACGGAACTAGATGGTGCTGTGTGTTAATTTAGTCCCAACATATTTATTTATTTATTTATTTATAAGAACAAACCCCCGACCAGTCGAGGAACAAATTTAGTTCTCACTAAAAACAAATTAATTTTATGTTTTAGAACAAATTAAATCAATGTATATAAGAAAACCTTTTTATCTAAAAGCAACATTGAACATAATTTAGATATTTGACAATTTTTCGCGTAAACCTTGTTAAGTTATCGTTCTTGTCGACAAAGTAAAAGTAGAAGTACTTATAACATGAAAAGGAACTGGGGACTAAATGAAATCACAATGATTTACACTAGCACTCGTCGACCTAGAATGTAAATTCCACAATCGTTCGTTGGCTGGAACCGACTTTTTGATTTAAAACCATTTATGCTCCGAGACGATCGGATGTTAATGAGATTATTGTGTTCTAATAAACATTTCAACGTGAAAAATAATTTCACAAAAAATGCGAACCTTTCAAGTCACTTGGCGGCTAAGTTTAACCGCTCATTAAACTTGGCTAAATCTTTTAAGCAACGCTCTTCATAGCTTAGTTACGCAGAACCTCTCAAAGCGTTTTAAAGTGGTTAACTTTATTTAAAAGAAGATTTAGTAACTTCTACGCCATATTATATTTAGAGACATTATAATTACTAGTGATCGCCGCGTGGTTGAAAATCAACCATAATTCATTAAGTTATATATTTATTGTCTTGCGTATATTACAATATTAATCTTTCTCAATTTGACCACAGACTTTAACAATAAACAAAAGAGTATATATGCGTGTGTGTGTCAAATACATGGTAGTGTGTAATGTTTTTTTTTTTTTATATTGATTTAATGTATTTTTATGCATAATTTAAAAAAATATTAGCATTCTGCACTCCCCCTCTATATAAACTATAAGTGTGAGAAATTTCATACTCCTCCGTCCGCGCAATTATCGTAAAAAGGGGTACAAAGTGTTTGCTTCAAGTATTAATATATAGATTGTAGTTAAATTATTATCTGTAGAAATATTTTTTTTATTTAGTATAGAGAGTTTTGCGTAAATTTTTTATCTTCAACGCAATAATATTTAAAAAATAATTCAAGCATAAATATTTTGGGCAACTATATTAAATGCTCATTAAGAATTTGCAGGCGCTTCATTTTTTGCTACTTCTTAAAATATTTGAGTGAATAAGTTTCTTTCAATGGTGGATATATTTTAATTTATAATAACAAATTTGTGCAGAATTCATTTTGCTAACGTTAATTTTAGTAAGTATAGTGATGACGGTAAATATATTTGAATAGATGTTTGCGGAAACCTAAGTAAATGAAATTTTGGTGAAGGGCGTAAAGCAGGGCTATGGGGGCATTGAAGGCGTATGCATAATACGTGGCAAATGTTGAATACGAAATTTAGCGAAACTTTCCGAGAGCACTTTATTGAAAGCGCCCCGACGATGTTTGACGTCGTCCCAAATTGGTTACATGAGGTCTCACGTTTTTGCAATTTACCACCAAAAGTAGAAATTTGATTACGCGCAGTGATTTATCCTTATTAGAATTCATGGAAGATGGAACGATCTAAATGCAAATAGATGTAAACAAACGTTACATAATTCTAGTGTATGCAGTTCATAATGAAACATGAACTGCAGGTTATTTATATCGAATTAATTCCAGCAATTTACCATAACACGTTGAATGTTAGATATTGTTTCAAATTAAACATGGGAGTAGACAGTTATTTTTTAATCATTTATGAAAATGTTAGCACATTAACTAATATTCTTTATTTATGAAAATGAAACTAATAATAAATGCGACAGTTAAATTGTTTATTTGTTACCCCTTAACACGTTAACGCTTCAACAAATCACAATGAACGGCAGTCGTGTAGCCTTTTGACGAACGCCGCAAGAAAGAACAAGCTTACACACGTCGTGCGCCTCGCCCTGTTTATTAATTGACTAGCGACTCACTTTCGTTTCGCTTCGGGTTCGTCCCTAGATAAAAACAAATCTATCCCACGGGAACCGTATTTTTTTCCGGGATGATATATAGCCTATAGCCTTCCTCAGTTAGCGGGCTATCTAATGCAAAAAGAATTTTTCAAATTGGATTAGTAGTTCCTGAGATTAGCGCGTTCAACCAAACAAACAAACTCTTCAGCTCTATAATATTAGTATAGATTTCAAAGATTAGTACCTACATTTTAATAAACATACCAACAACAATGTTTTTTTATCTGTACTATAAATTCAACAAAATTAAGTTAAGGAAGCACTAACTAAGGTTATTGCATCAGCGAAGCAAGGCGTCAAGGCAAATTACGAGTATGCAGGTACTTTATATTTTTTATAGGTTACATTTGCTATAAGTTAGCAATTATAGACTATTTGTAAGAAAACACCTATATTACCTCTAACAAAAGAATCTTTTTCATTTTCAGAATTCGTGGCATTATTTATTTACTAAATAAATCTGAATTTAGTTCTTATATTGTGGTAAAATATGTATATAAAAATAAACATTAATCAAAATTTTAAAATTCAAAATTAAATTTTTGATCATGGAAAATAGATGGAGGCCTTTATGTAGGAACCAATTATTTTTTTGCACGAATGCTTTTCCCATTACAGTTGGTTGGTTCTGATGGCCGTTTGTTTTTATTATATATTACTATTTATATTTTATTCATCATAAAACTATTACACTTCGTGGAAGCCATGTTTAAACCTTTTTGATACACACTGTTTGTCGAATAAATATTATTTTAGAAATAAATCAATTGCGATTGCAGTAGATCACCTAACAGATTTATAAAAGTAGGTATAAACACGACAACTCGATTATTTGAGAGTGGAAATTCATTTTTAATGAGTAAAATATTATTAGACTCCCATGACTTATGTATTTTCTTTTAATATTGTGTAAAAAAATCGATTTTATGCTATCGTAAATACATCGGATAAAATAGCCATAAAAAGTAACCGTAAATTTATCTCTTTTTTTCTTAAAGAAATTAACCCAACGCGTAAATAAACTTTTAATGGTCCATTATTGTTGGTTTAAATCTAAGAAAGAATAAAGTAAATTAACAGTTTATCGCTACTGTCTAATACCGTGCGTATCTAATCTAAATAAAACATGCTGGCAAAGCTAATAAACTAAAAAACTCTACCCCAAACACAGCATATGCGTAATTATTGCTGCTATGGCCAAATGTCGACCAAAAAAGCCCACGGATAGGGGACCCTTATATTGATTCTTTTAAGGTCGGTCAAAGACGAGGTTTGTTTGTAATAAAAATGTATTTTAAATTTCGATGTCGTAAAGGGAAATATTATGTTTCCAAAATAAACCAATATGGAGAAGTTTAAGCCGGTAATTAAGATTTGAAAACATAATTTCATATGCCAATAATATATTAAACAAATGTATCTCTTTAAAAAAAAATTATACACAACTATATTAAACAAATGTTTCTCTTTTAAAATATATTTTATCTAGCATATTTAAATACATTGGATTTGAGCTAAATATGTGCCAGTGTGTAGAGTCCCTTATAATAAATTAGCTAACAATGTAGCCGTCAAAAATCGGATTTAGTGGGGTGCTCGACACAATCACGCTTCATTAAACTATAACGAAATCTTTGAACCGAACGATTGAGTGACATATTTTCCGAACCCCAATGAATTGGCAACTAGACTTCCCCTAACTCATCTTTCAGCTCCCTAGGGCGTCAGCTAATAAATGTTGAATACAAATGCAAAACGATCTAAATAAACGGAAGAATGACTTTGAATGGTATGGAAATTTAAAACAGGTGCATCAGATGGGTTCCAACCAACCCTTTCATAAAACAAAATAAAGATAGCGTCATGAATTTAAAATAAATACGTAATATAAAAGGGGTAGATCGTGATAGTGAAAACTAATAAAATGAGCAAGCGTATTCATCATGTTTTTAGTAAAATTACTAGCGATAACGTTCTCGTGGAAAATAATAAAGAGATCATGTTAATCGTGGTTATGTAAATGAAAGTGAGCATCAAATTATATGGTTGTTTAATAGGGATATTATATGTATATTTTCTAAACATTTAATCGAGTATTACGTAACAAGTAGCTTTTTAATAATTAAATGTAATTAAATGTTAACACATTGTGGTCAGAGCTAATGTGTCTAACCTATATTAACTTATACGACAGTACACCGTGAAGATTTATTTAAAATTTACAGTAATAATTATTAGTTGCATCCTATTACAGGATATGTAGGTGACACGACTGATTTATTCTAATTGCAAAAAATCAGAACCTAGTATAATACTAGATCCATATCTGTTAAATGCGTCTCCGAATAATATGGCTAAGACCGACTCTAATTACCTACACATAATATAGGTACACATGTTGCAGCGGTCATAGCGGTCATATGTATCATTTATTCAGATAAATAAAATTGAAGTGTTTGTTTGTAATATCAAAGTAACAGCTTTTTACTAAATGCATATGAAATTATGTATATACGGTACTTTAAAGGAAAACACAATTTTTGACATTTTTTGTCTGTCTGTCTGTTTGTTCCGGCTAATCTCCGAAACGGCAAGACAGACTTTTACGGGACTTTCACTGTAGATAGGTAATGTTATAAGGAGTAACTTAGGTTACTTTTATTTTAGAAAAAGAATTAATGTTCCACTAAAAAAATATAAAACTTACATAGGGACGCACCCGAGCGAAGCAAGGGTAAGTCGCTAGATATTGGATAAGAATGTTAAAACGGTATAAAGAATTTATTTAATAATATAATGAAATATATATTTAATCAATAATATAAAAAAATCATAAAATGATTTTTAAGTCATAACATTAAGCTCTTAATAGTAAAACGATGCATTTCATCCAAACCATCTCCTCAATATATTAATATCCATTATGGCAGTATGAATATAAAATAAAACATAAATGATAATAACTGCATGTTGCACTTTGATTGATTTCCATTTTCCACAATATAAAATTAATCAATTCATACGACATTGCAAGTTCTAAATTGTTCCTCTGCTAGTTCAGAATTTAGTATGAACCAACTAAGTGTATGTTCGGTCAAGTTAATCAGTCTCTAGTTTCGGAGTTAAAACCAGTGGGAATTCAACATGGGACCACGCGATAGGGTTCAATTTAACAACCACCAGTCTCTGGCGGACGGCGACAAAATGTTAATTGCAGCCATTGAAAGTGGAAACTTTAATGCGTTAGGTACAAAACGTACAATGTAATCTACCCGTCGGTTCCAATGTAACATTTATTAACACAGCATAAGGTATAATTTAGTGTGAAGAGAAATATTATTTACAAACGAAACGTTAAAATATCTGGAGAGCACCGAAAAATCTTTTTGGAGCTTTTAAAACTAGCAAACTAGCAATCGTTGTTATCAAATCTGATCATTTAAGTGATGTTATTTCGTTGGTTTTTAGGGATTATTGTCATATGTATTTCGAAATATCGGTAAAAAAGTTATTCTATATTAATAAAACACGCCATTCATAAAATTATTTACTGCTTGCGTTGGGGAAAAATGTGTCATGAGTTGAGTAATACGATTAAGAATTTCAATGCATGACTGATGACACAATTATTATATGTAGGTACATATATGTACATTATATTTACCTACCTATTACTTAAATACAAACACTGAATACAGCTATATCACATAATACTGTAAGCTACTTTTGGATAATAGGTCTTTTTAACACCTCCTGGATAATTTCAAAGAAATAAATTGTTAATTGACACGTCGACGTGCCCGCGATTCTCAACGGGTTAAGACAATATCGTTAACAATAATACTTATCAGTGATAAAAAATAGTTTTATCAATAAATCATACGAGTTGTTAAAACATTTAGCATTACTTGACCTAACTTAAAGAACTGTATACGGATAGCAGGGTTACAGCTAGATATTTTTTACGGATAGCAAGGTTACAGCTAGATATTTTTAAATTCATTCAATGTCACGAAAAATCATTGAATTATTTATATAGGTATTTTAATATTTCACATCCCTATTCTAATATAAAATTCAAGGCTATTTCCATTATAACAAATAACTAGCTATTTGTTAAACTTTTGATAGAACTCGACGTAATTTCACCTTCATTCCCAAATGAATCAGACGGATAGACAGAATACGTGTATTTAAGCGTGGTTTACACTAAGCTTAATTAGCTTTAACAAACGCAGCCTGTTTGTACGGCGTCGTGTTAACACGCTGCGATCATTCGCGGAACGATGCGAATATCACGTTTGCACCACTACGCCTACGTCTTTTTATGTTCTTATTATCTTTTAATACATTAGATTGATATTTTGTTATCTTATGATATAAGTACCCTATTTATTTATAGCGCACTGGCATATACTTGTAGAAATGCCTAAATAATAGCTATGTTTTCTTCCAAAATTAAAACACTAAGCAGTATGCTCGTAGCTAAAACCTTTGCTTTAAAAGTTATTACGTTTAATAGTCTTCGTACTACGTTTAAGCTAATAAAGAGTGAAGATATTCAGACAGAGCATCCAAGAACCCACAAGCACGTACGTTATCCATAATATTTATTTATATGTTAAACTTTTGCATCTCACGTTTTACCCTCGGATAGAAAGCAACTTGCAAGGCTTCAATGAATATATTACACGATGCAGGTTGATAGTTAGAGCGCGAGTTAGCATTCATGCCGCGCCCTGGAAGCCTTAATCAGGTTGCCGACTCGATAAAAAGCTATTCGCGGTTTAGATAAATAACATAACAGCCAGCACGTCTCAATATTTGTAATGTCTTAGAAATATGTAAGTCTTAATGATTTTTTTATTTAACCAAACTTTTCTACTAACAATTCTGAATATAATATTGCCTAAATTAAGGATATGGCATCAATTGACTCTGACAGCTTCGAAGATTACTACATATTTCATCTCGATTACGTTATCGAACATGATTTGTAACGCGGAGATTCAGAAGTTTAATATTCTAAAACGATATGACATCGGTGTGCGGGTGCCATCGCTTCACCGTGGCATTGCCTCCCATACATGTCAGATAAGATACGCTGTTGGAAATTATACCATATAAAAATTATACACATTATTATTCAAACAAATACCTATAATTGATTCATAAAATACCTAAAATCCTCGTAAAACTAAGAAATTTAATAAAATCTAATAAACTACCATTCACTTACAAATATAATCCCAAAATGCTAAAATCGTCATTCCCGAAAACTACTTCCAAAGTGAAAACTATTGAATAAGAGCCATTCACAGATTACCATTAAACCCGTCAGGCTTGCATCCGATAGCAAACACATCACAGATTGAGTTACAGCAAGCGTATGTAGCAGGATCGCGGAATCGCGAGTGGAGCTCAATTCTGGACTCGATATCGACTCAATGGAGCAATTCGTTCCATTTCAATTGCATGTGAATACCGATCCCCCCGAAAGGCAACCTTAATTCCTCGTTTAGACTCAACTAAATATTTTCAGGAAACGTCACGTGATCAGAATCTTGTAAAATATATGAAAGATGTACGTATACCTACATTAGATTACGTAAATATTTCATTCTTTAATATTTTTTTACTGATTTTTCCCATTCCGAGCCCTCATTAATGATTTATGACGACCCTTACTTTCTTAATTTCTACAAGTTACTTTTCCATTGCAAACGTACGTCGTACAGAGCATGTCGTGGGAAGACGGTCGTATAATTTCATCATTAGCATATGCAAAGATTATTATCAATGAATAAAAATAATAAGCTAGATAAAATTAGATTTTGGAAATTCTTAAATATCACTGAGCAATTTACTGAATCTCGTTTTGATGTAAATAACAAAGCTGTATAAAGAAACAACAGTTCCGCATAAAGCTAGTGCTAGGGTTAAATCACAGCTAGCGTAAAGTTAATAAACAACTTCACAGTGAAAATTACTCTTGCAGATGTATAAAACTGCGCAAAATACGATGTCGTGAAACTTGAATATGGACATACGATTCAATCGGGATCTGCAAGCTGAACAAAACGCGTCCGAACGCTTATTGGATTGTTCTGAGACCGTGTTCACTGCAATTCGCAATCGCATCGAAGCCAGAATCATTATTTTCTGTATTAATTTAGTTTTGAATAGTTATAACAAACAAACCTATTATAAAGTGTAGGTTGCCTACTTATTATATATGATATTTTGTCTAATAGACGAAAAAGTCAATTTTCTAAATTAGGCTATACTATAAAAACTAATAAGCTACGCTAATTGAAAAGTTGCTTCCTTTAATATTTTGCCCACAGCCTTTTGTCTTCTTAATGGCCCATTTTCCAGTAATCCCTGCTTTATTACCCCATTAGCATCTTTTCCAAAGCCTATATAAAGCATCTTTACATGAACAGTCAGTAGAGTATTAATATGAAATTAAAGGAAAGTGAACATAAAGATAATAAATTGTCAGTAATGTTTTATTTTTCCTAGATAACCTGGTAGACGTTTGCAATATTAGAAATAATGAAGGTTCTAGTTTTGTCTCAAGTAATATTACGAGTATGTCCATATGTATGTACAATGTGCATAAAAACTCCTAACCGTTGTGTCCATTACTATTTTAAGCCCAAAATCATCTTTATATAAATACAGGAACACCATAATTTACAAACTTTATTACTTATCCTTGAAAATTCTAAAGACATGACATTATTTAAATCTAGCTTCAGTATACATTTCTCTCAGAGAATAGCCTAAAGTGTTTGGCAAATATCTAACTTGGCCAAGTTTACCAAGATTGGCAAGTTCACTAACTTCGCCGAATTCGCTATTGGACATACTAACTTTCTGACCCGGTAAGCCAACGATTTAATTATCTTAGTACTCGCTTTGAATAGCAAATTAATAACATAAAATATTGTTGTGGTTTTATATTGTTAAAAGTTGCTAAATTACTCTAATTGATTATGGTCCGTTATTCTGTTACGCTTACAAAGAGACGATATTAATTTTAGATTTTAAATTTGTTTGAAATATTTGGAAATTATTATTGTTATAAATGATATTTTATGCAAGAGTTGACAAATAAAGTCATAATTCTTTTTCACCCACTAAGAAATAGTTTAAAATAGTTAGGAATAAAATTTATTACTTTACGATACTTCCTCAAAGTCCCAAAGCATTATATACTTATATTCAAACGACACAATACTTTTCGATATGGAGAAGTTGATAAGATAACAAAATTTAGTAAAAATGTTTTCAACCTTTACTTTTGAAGAGGAAAAAAACGACGGCACTCAAACATACATAAATTACTATGAGTGTTCCTTTCAAGGGCTCGATAAGGTGACCTCAGGCCACAAACTTGCTACAAACTTCCGAAGAATCGACGATCGGAGCACACGATTATCTGATCTAGGCCGACGTCTTTTATTATTAAAGTCGTAGCTTTGTAAAGGAAAAGGTTTAAAAAGTACGGTATAAAATGTAATCTTTTCAAATATGGAAATAATTCGCGAGAATATCACACGTATTTTAGTGGGAACTTGAGGAATTGAGGTAATTGTAAGTAAAACTCCGCGGCAAATTATACTTGGCAAGAAGTATGGTGCCGTCATAGCTGAGGAATTATTTCTATACAAATCGCTGGGCGCGGAAACACAAGACGCCAAAGAAATTATATTTCTAGAATAGTTACTTAAGTAGTACTTATAACTCAACAATAATGTTAAGAGATATTTATTCAAAGTTACAAACTTGGAAAACGTATTAACTACTATACTTATAATATTAAATAACAAGTTGAAAATGTAAAGTGTTAGTATAAACAAAATAGAAAATGACATTGTGGTTTCACAAATCAAATAAATGAATACATTGGTATACAGTGCAATATTTTAAACGCATTTATGAATTTATATTTAAATCTTCATAACATTAAAGTAAATTAAATTATTTTTATTTTAATATTAACCCGAGTGTGGTACAGACGAACATCTAGTTATTTTATTTCTACACCGCGGCCCAGTAGCATTTGTTACTCGCACACTACATATTGTATGTGGTTGAATAATAGCCCACAACACACTTGGGGATGAATTTCATTATGCCTTTATGTTGAGAGCGGAGTATTTCTTTCGACGCTACGGTTTTTATTGGCATTCTTTTGATTCGTTTTAAAATTAACAAAGGGTTAACCTTTTGTAACGCTATTAATAGAAACCACTAAATCTATTAATAGATGATGGTTCATTTATTTAATTTTTATTCGATTTCTGTAACCCGGAACTTGATCTTTACATATAAATATTTTTATATAAAACTCTTATTATTACAGCGATGTTAAATGAAAAATCGAGTTGCAAGTAAAAAACAAGTAAGGATGACTGACGCGAAAAATTCAGTGAACAATACCCTTTTATGATCTAAGTGAACTACAAAAGGTCACTACGGAGTGTTATCAAAGTTGAAGTGTACATCATAAATTACCTGTTAACGTTTATGGTGAGTTTGAATGAAACAGCATAAAATACGGTGCAAGTCACGGGTAGGAACATTAGTCATTTGAACATCCCGCGACGTCATGTTTTCATGGGTCAACTTGCATGTTACTTATGTTACTTGCTTTTCAGCTTAAGAAATTTAAGTTTTTCTTAAGAATTTTTGTGCTTTAAATAATATATAATATAAATTTAAGGATTTTTTAAAATATCTATACTAATATCATAAAGCTGAAGAGTTTGTTTGTTTGTTTGTTTGGTTGAACGCGCTAATCTCAGGAACTACTAATCTGATTTGAAAAAATCTTTTAGCATTAGATAGCACGTTAACTGAGGAAGGCTATAGGCTATATATCATCCCGGAAAAATTTACGGTTCCCGTGGGATAGATTTGTTTTTGTCTAGGGACGAATCTGAAGCAAAGCGAGAGTGAGCCGCTAGTCTTAAAATATCAATGAAATTACACCTGAAATTACAATTTGGTATTCAATGGTTAAATATATAAGTTATTTTTGAAAATAAGATACACAATTTACCTAAAGAACGATAAATCAAAGGTATTAAGCGAGGTAAATATTGCAGGGCATAACAATAGACTCTGAAATAACTGCATGTTGTTAACACAACTTTGTTTCTTTTAGCAAGCAACGGCATCTGTAATATGAAATCAAGTAAATATAGTTTACCTGTGTACAGGGGGGTTAAAATAGTTATAACGGAGTTAATGTCGAAAATAGTTTTATAATATATATGTATATATAATTTAGGCTGATTCATAAAAATGGTCTATTTCTTTTTTTTCGAAATCACCTCTAAAAATTATACAAGAAAGTTAGAAAAAATGCCTGTAAAAACCGAAACTCTTAATATTGATATTTAGCATCGCTAATTTCCATTTTCCATAGAAATAACATAAAAAAAAATATTTTTCAATTTCAACATTTTATATCTTAAAAACGAGACGAATCCGAATGATCAAAATAAACAAAAAAAAATCGTTCGTAGGTCGATTCACTAATTGCAGTGAATTGACCAATCAAAACGGACCGAGGCTTCCCACCACATCTTGGTATTGCTACTATCGACAATTTAACTAGGGTAATTACAATGTTACTGAATGTGCTTACCTAAATTATAATAAAATGTTCCGTGATATTGTATTAAAAGGAGACGACAATACTCGGAGTATTGTATAATTTCAACCTGGACCCGAACCCGGAGTATCTTACAATTTCATTGGAACTTAATAATATTTTCTTTCAGTCTTTTAGATCTTCGAAATTCAATTTCGAAAACTAATCGATATATATCGAAAAATTTTATTCTTATTTATCATTTTATTTTTCAAAAATATATCGAATATCGACAAAATGATTTTTGAGCTTCGATATCTAGAAAACTAAGTGAGATATCGAAAAATTTTATTTTTACTTTTCGTCTTTTTTCGTCGAGATCTGTACGAATCCATATTCAAATCGTAGTGCCGTAAGAACCGTAGTCTTGCCCAGATAAATAAGTACCTACGTTTGTTTTTAATTTATACCAACGTCGTATAAATCCGTAGGTATAGTTGTTCTCGACAAAACTTCGTATTTTCTTTAATACTACAATTTTGAAACCCTTTGCGATTTTATTATAGATAAGATAAAATTGATAGACGACCGTCGTAGCATAATGAAATATTAGTCTAACAGCCATTATGCCGGAGGTCACGCTTTCGATTCCTAAATGGGCTCAAAGTTTATGAAAGGATTTTACTAAAGTTAGACTCTACTTGGCTAAGACGAACAGTCGATATTGGAAAGGCACACTGACATAAAAAAGAGTTGTTTCATTTTATTAGGTACTTCTATCCACGAAAAAAATGACAAAATTGGTCCCTCATCTTCAATCATTTTAAAATTTTATTTTAATAAGTTTTCTTTTAACGCTGCTCCAGCTACAAGTTCTTTATGAATAACCTCGTGTGTGTTTTAATATACCTTGTAACATGTCATACTTGCATAAAAATGTTGACTTACCCTCTTAAATATTCGAAACCAGATTTGGGGCGCTCTTATTCCTTAAAGAAAATCCTAGTAAAATAGCCTTGAGATACTTGGCTTGCACATTCATCGCACATAAATTAGACTCGAAGCCGGCTTTTTGGTTTATTTTGCCGGGTACGTTGTGACACTTCTGACAAAGGACTTTTGAATAAAACGTAACTTGTACAGACTACAGACGACAGTGGAAATGAGTAATACAAACCTGTTTTAATACACTGATTCACAGCGCTCTTTGAATCCAGTGTTGCGTATAAAATTGTTTCTTTGTTGCCAAAAGGGAAATTCCAATATGACGATACTATAAGTTAATTTAATTTTATGTAAAAACGTTTCATGTGAACGTTATATATTATGCTCTTTTATTAAATTCCATATGTTAAAAAAATACCAAGTCCCTGCCTAATATTTTTTATCATTCATCACCAAATATATATGTAATTCGTAAATACTTGTCATCTATTATATATACATAAAATGCTTTGTCCTGACTGACTGACTGATCGATCAACGCACAGCCTAAACCGCTGGTCGTAGAAACGTGAAATCTGGAGGACATATTCCTTATACAATGTAGGCATCCGCTAAGAAAGGATTTTTTGAAATTCATCCTCTAACGGGGTAAAATAGGTGATATAAGATTGTATGAAACTCTGTCATCCTTAACGCGAAATGCACAGAAAGTGGTATTTAGCTTTAAAATGAAAAATTAGAAATATTTGTATTAGATTTTTTTCTAAATTCATCCTTTAAGAGGGTGAAAGGGGGTGATAAAGTTTATATGGGCAAACGATTATTTATGATCAGAATTACTTGAAACTTGGTATTAATGCTCTTTAATACAATTAAATAAATACATATTTTAACATTTTTTGAAATTCATCCTGTAAGGCTGTCAAATAGGGAATAAAAGTTTGTATGAAACTCTGTAATTGATGTACGGAAAATGGTATTTACCTTTAAAACCACAACTGAAACAATACAAATATCTTTTTTTTTTCGAAATTCATCCCTTAAATGGTAAAAGGGGGTTGTGCTGTTTATATGAGGAAAAAATTGTTTATGATCAGATTTACTTGAAACTTAATATTAATGTTCTTCAATAAAATGCAATAAACATGTATTCTAGATTTTTTTTTAAATTCAGCTCCTAAGTGGATAAAACTAGGTGGTGAAGTTGGAGTTGTTGAATATATTTAAATAGATTAACATGACTCAAGTTCTCTGTAAGTGCACATTTACTGTGTGGGATGTAAAGAAGAGAGCGGAAATTATTTCAAATCCAAAGGAAAATTATGTATAACTTTTCGGCTTTTTGGAAAGATGGAGAGTAGAAAAATTTGCAAAAAATACAGGTAGTGGAGCTTGCTAAATACCTAAAGTGTTTTATTTACAGAATATATGCGTAACATCTTTTAACGATAAAAAAGATACTGGATATTTTGAGTTATGATCGCTAAAATAAAATTTGTTTTCCTTATTTTTGCAAGTAATAAAGTTTGATCGCGGGCGAAGCCGCGGGTTCTGCTAGTTTGAAAATAAAATTCTTACAATATCAGTTTATGTTGACGTTGATCAGACCTTGTTTAATTAATTCATAAATGTTTCATTGCTAATTATGGTAACAAGTTTAATCAAGTGTTCGGCTCGGTATCTTATAGCGAACATTATATAGACATTTGAATTATTAAGTGATCTTTTACTACAGCAATATATAAAAAATATAACACGTACGTTTATCTAATGAACTTGTTAATGTTCTCATTATATTTTTTGCTAAAAAAACTACCTCTATGAAGAAAAAAAACTTATATAAAATAATGCCTAATAAAGGAAGGCCAATAGCTTACTTTTATAATCTTCAATATAACCGTACATAATTTTCATGGATCATTTGAGGCCTTACCGCAATACTTTGCCTCATCGGGGCATATTTCTCATAAACCACATATTACGTATTATCTGTGACCGGCAGATCATAAAATAGAACTTATGCGAAAAATATGTAAATTCTGAACTATTATTACAAGACTAGCCTCAAACACTGCGCTGTTGAGTATTTTTACCAGTAAACTTGAACAAGTAGTATAATTTTCAAAACAGAAACAACTAGGAATTTATCACTTTGAATACATCTCTTATTCCGTTCATCTCGGTAAGAAACGATTTCCATATTTATAAAAACAGTAAGGATAACGTTTAAACTGAAAGACTAGCTCAAGTAAAGCCTCATTTAAATGAAGATTGCTACGTTGAAATATTATGAGCGGTAAATTGATATATAGAGGAAATATGTAGGTACTTTTGAATGAAAGATAATTTTATTTATTATTATTTTCATGTCATTTTCCTTGGTGATGACGAAGGCTTTGAAATATGATAAAATATTTATGTACAAAATTAAGACAAAGTCTTAATCTTAATAGCAAGTTGAATATAGAAACGTCGGGTCTAAATATGACATCAAAACGCAAATAGCGTTTGGAATTGGCGAAGCAGATTCCTAGATAGTCAGAAACTCACATTGTTACATTATCATATAGAGTAGGACATCATGAAATCCGCAAACTAAGTGCGTAAACTGCGAATACTTATCGATTAGGACCGTACGCCAAAACGGGAAGTAACTTTCCATGTCGACAATTTAGATGCTATTAACTCCTATAAAACCAAAAGAGCACTTTTGCGTTAAGCTCACTTGTTTTGTATAGGTTACTTTAAATAATGCAGATCTTTTAAGAAATTAAATTGTATGATACCTACATATATTTTAAGGATTTCGTTGTAATGTTTGGTAGTAAATTCTTTTTTATATGATGTATAGCGACTCAAATGATGATATATAGCCTATAGCCTTCCTCAGTTAACGGGCTATCTAATGCAAAAAGACTTTTTCAAATCGGATTAGTAGTTCCTGAGATTAGCGCGTTCAACCAAACAAATAAACAAAATCTTCAGTTTTATAATATTAGTATACATAATGAGCTCGTAAAATAAACATTTAAGCATTGTAAGTATTTATTTTTGATTCATACTTTATTATTCCATTAAAGTTTACAACTGTCCTATTTTGTATGGGTAACATTATAAATGTGAAAGTAAATCTGTCTATCCTCTCTGTTAACTTTACAGGCTTAAACTGCTGAACAGATTTCGATGAAACATATGGGGGCATAGATTTCATTATGTGGACGGATATAGACTAACTTCATCCCCGCCCCGATTTATGTAAAAACTATAATATGTATGAAAAAACAAGCTACATAGCAATTAAGCAATACAAGTACTTTATATAAAAGAGCTTTTCTTTTTCTTACAAACGATATATATACGATATTTCGTACTAAAACCCAGTAACGACGCATACTACAATCCAGTTATTTCGTACATCTGTGGCAATTTTACGACCACATTAGACAACTTAGCAATCTTCGAAGAGGATCTACTCTAGCCACAAAATATATATTATGTTTTTGGTCTCATAATATAAGATAAATAAATAAGCATATAACATTAACACACACCACCATCTAGTTCCATTTATTCAGTAATGGGTGTTTATAAATATAAACACCCAAGACTAAAGTACACACATTCGTGCTCATTACACAAGTAAATGCCCCCAGCGGGATTCAAACCCGCAACCGTTGACACAGTAAGTAGGTAGTACACTACAAACTGAGCCAAACTTATCGTCGAGAAAGATAAAAAAAACTATTAAAAGTTATTTTAAGAATTACTTATTAGTTCTTACCAATTTTCTTTGATTCATTATGCACATTGTACACATTGCACACCATGTAATATGTAAATAACCTACATAATGATGATGTGGTTTTAAATAATTCCTTCCACATCACAACATGACCGTGACACCAAGCAGGTTTCCATTATTCAACGTCTTATCCTACGTACATACATATGTATATGATTGTGTTAATAGTAAGTGTAAAAAAAACATAGCTATGCTATCGAAGGCGTTAACGGTAACGACGGTGAATCAGAATAAGGAAAATGGAGCGTAACATTATGAGATTACAAAATGGTTATTTTTTTATTTCCACAAGTGTAGCTTCCCAAGGATTAGAAAGATTTTAATGGTTTTGATCTTTCGTTTTAAATATATGTATTTAGTTCAGCTTAATTTAACATAATGTATACTTTCATTCAACAAGACTATTGATAAATAGGTGTTATACTACTCGTAGTATATTATGTAAGGTTGTACTTATGTACATTTTACAGCCATTTTTCTCTCTTAAAAACTTCATTTAAGTTCAAAATACACAAAGAAGATGTAGCCTATACATCCCTAATGTTCTCCATTTTTTCCTAATTATACCTAAAGCTTTATAATATTTTAATTTTATCATTAATTCTATAAACACTAAAGTAATTCTAAGAATAATGTATAACGAACCTTCATCTAGAGCACTAAGAATGTCGTGCCTTATGTCACTGGACATTCGTTCGAGGTTGCGCGGTCATTGACCTCGCTGACCAGCGCCCGCGCAGATCATATTCGCTTCGCTATTACTCCAAGTGCTAGATTTCTTGCATGTGGGTCAATATATTTGAAAAAGGTAAATTGTGGAAACGATAATTTTGTATTGTGGGTGACTAATTAATAATTTTACGTGAATTCTTAAAATATTTCTTTTAGTTTCGATATCTTGTACTTTTTGTAATAAGAATATTAAAGAAGAAATAATTAGGATTCATACATATTTCATAAATAGTGATATTTAATTTAATTCTAAATTATTCAAGCAAGAAACCATTGACAAGTTAGTAGGTACGTACTACGTAGATTGTAAAAATATAAAGCATATAAAAAATTATGTTGTACGAGTATATAGTAAAGATACGCAAAAAATGTACAAGTCTCGAGCACAAACATAATATGAACCAAAGTGTGAATGTGAACTATTATTTAATAGGTATACGATAATGATACTTAACTAATATTTTGCAGTTTACTACATAAAATATCAAAATCCAGTCAATAGTGGCGACACGTGTAACAACCAGCTAATGACAAAAGTTATAAATTTAATTTGCAACTTTTACAGTGATTTATAATTAATACTGTAACTTCAACAATACGGATACACTGAATGGAATTATTTTTCATTCATAATTGGTTACGCGTAACTGAACGTGATCCAAATATAGATGGTTATTGCACACATTGCGTAAATTGGATGTAACATACAATTTTTGAGTTTTATTTAATAAAAAATATTGTTTTAATGCTCAAACTCATTGCTCAGTAAGTCAAGAATGTTGATAGTTCTATTTTAAACCCTGTACACACTTGTGAGTACCCAAAGTTTTTTAATAACGATCATTTTTTGGAAAAGTAATGTGACTATGAATTGTAACTGTTTGATCTAAGAAATATTTTTAAAGTGTTGTAGAACTCTTAACTATAAATAACGAGAAAACTAAAACTGCGATCAGTGTTTCAAAGTTATGAACGCTCAACAAATGCACTTAGAACGCCCGCTGTCGGTAGAGCTTATGGAAAATATTTTCATTTCTAGCTTGTTTCAATGTTCGTATAATCTTCTTTAATATTTTTGTTTTCATCTTCATGCAATTTCTCTCACATGTTATAAAATTCGTAACATACGTCACTCAGCTACTTTTTCTCTACTTTTCGCCATTTTTATATAGAATATATATGTATATAATACGTCTATATGTATAGAATATATATGTATATATTTAATGTTTAAGGAATTACAAAGTTACTCTATGATGTTAAACCAAAGAATTGCATATGCCAACTGACATTGCAAGCTTAACTGAAACATGAAATTAATGAAAATTTAACCCAACCGATTTTATAAAATATATTTAACTTAGACTTAAATAGTCCAAACTTATAGTAAGGAGTAATATAGTAAATGTTCTTTACAAAAATCATTTCATCATCAATTACTATCTATTAATATGGTTTCAAGTTTTTATTTAATATATATTTTTTCTTATTATTGTAACACATATGTATGTATTAATTTTGGGGTAACTTGATTGTTGTTGTTATTTAACTTTGTTTTTAATTGTATCATATTGAACTGTTTATTTCCCAAATAAAATAAATAAAATAAAAGCTTTTTAAAAACATTGCATTAGTAATAAACGAGTATATTTTGTCATTTTATTGTACAATTGTTTATTTAGAAAATAAATATTAAATTGAATTAAAGAAGAAAAATTGCACAAAGTGTGTCAATAAAATTCTTTGTTAAAACTAAATAACTATAAAAATCTAGTTTAAGCTGAAAGTAGGTGAACATAAAAAGCACCTTTATTTTATTACCCAAATACTTAAAATGCTACAATTTTATTTAGTTCAACATTATTTCTTTGCCTTACTTTGCTTCAGAGCACAAAGTTTTAAAAGCTATTATAAGAATCTTGTTTTATTTTTCCCTCCCGCTATCATTTACGGCCAGAAAGGTAAAAACTAACCTCTTTATTACACCGCATGGACATCAAATTTTAATCACAGCATTTTCTACTTCTGTGTAGATAATAGGAAATATACGTGTGATTTAAATAAAAGTGAAATATGTTTTTTATAATTTTTATCACTTCTGTATTAAGCTTATATATATATATATATATATATATATATATATATATATATATATATATATATTTTTTTAATATAATTTCTTTTTCATTAAGAAAATAAATTATTGTAAAATGCCAAAATTGGTGGGAAATTCAAAGTAGTTGAAAAGCAACGCCATTGATCAGACCGAATGTGACGTCAACGTCTATAATAATAGAGCGCTGTTGTTTAGTATTTGCGATTGATACTAACAATCTAGACCTGTTAATTCGTTGATGGCAACGTTGTCACAGACTATGACGTCACGTCAAGCGCGCCAATATGGATGGCGTTTAAAGTATCTGTATGATCTGTGTTTTTTTCTTATTTTTCTTATACTAAATTTTAGTTTTTTGGAGCTAGATATTTTTATGCATAAAAAACAAAAAAAAAAAAAAACAAAAAAAAACACGTATATTCCCTATTCGAAATTCTACTATTAAAATACGAAAATTAATACAAATTTGTTGGAATTCTTAGATAGACAAGACCGCTCATTTCATTCAATACACTATATAAATACTCACGATATTCTATGAATATAAAATAAAACTAATCTTAACTTTATACATACATTTCACAGTAACAAATAGAACTGCAAAATGGAAAGTTTTAAGAAAAGACGACAGTGTGTGCACAAGTCCCAATTAAAGTTATTCTCGCTAAAGACGGTTTAAAGGATTTTCTTTGTATATATTGTCTTATGTAGAGGTAGATAACCCCACGTCTAGTGAATTCGAGACGAAAACGTGATGAATTAAACGGCTTCAGTGACGTGACAGCTCGGACGGACAAATAATCCTTTCGCATATTTACAGCACAGTGAATATATTTACTGGGCCTTCCGAACGGTTAAATAAAGATACGTACGTTTATTTTACTTTTATACGTATTGTTGGTTATATTGTTTTATTTTAAGTAATCAAATCAATAATACCTAACCTATAACAAATATTACACGCCCTATTATTAGTGTACGGTTTATCATGTTATATTCATCATAAGTACATGATTTTCCTGTAACTCAAGTTTTCCTAATAATATTTATATTGACTTATTTATTACTTATTATAATTTATTTTATTATTATTACAAGCATAACTAACCAGAATTAGGAGTCTATAAGATATTTCATTACTTAACAACAATTATTTATAAACATATTTTCTTTTTATATTTTGGCAAACATTTCCTTTAATTCTCAAATGGAACCGCAAAAACCAGCACTTTCTATGTGAAAGACTTATTTATACATAAATCATTAAAGTATTCAACGCAAAGTAATAATAGCGGCTTTGCTCGCGTTTGTAGTCTACAATCATAAAAATTATTATAATCATTCTAATAACGTTATTTACTTCAAAATTTTATTTTATTTAATATAAGAAAATGTGATTAATAAATAAACTAAAATAGTTTTCAATTTTAAGAAATTTTACCTGCTAGGTATTTATAATTTAAAGAATATTACATGCCTGATGCTTTATTCTCAACTTTTACTTCAGTCTTATCGGCAAAGTGAGCTTAAAAAGCTCTGTTGGGTTAGAAACCAGTTTCGCTCGTGGTCAACATTGCACGATTTCGCTATTGTCTTGTTATTAGCTATGATATGATAAAAGGTTAAAACATAAGGCACTGTTATAGTAAAGGAAATATTTTATCCAATAACGTTATTTTATTGTTTCATAAAGCATAAAAATTGTACTAAAATAAAAAATATAGTTTATGTTTTCGTTGTTTGATTAAACTAAAACGTTTTTTTTTTTTATGGGATTAAGATAAAACCTTTAATAAACTACGAAAAAAGATTATATCAACAAAAAATATTTCTTCTACAAAAACTAACCCATTTGATTCTAGGTGCTATCCTATAAAATTTTATTGCAATAAACTATCGTTTGAAACACTTATATCGAAAGATAATCTTAAGATCTTTCTTAACCGATAATAGGTAGTTAACATTTACTGCTTTAGGGCCAATCCACACTATAACGCCTATGACAGTCCGTTCTCGGTCTGATATCGGTCTGGTCAAGTATTACTATACTAGAAACGTTGCTGAAGTGTGATTTACTGGAATTTGACTCTTACTGATAGTGTGAATGTATACATTATTTCTTGTATAACAATACTTAACTGGACCGATATCCGAACGAGACCGAACTGTGATCGATTCTTTAATGTGAGTTGGGTCTTAAAGTGCGTTTAAACGTGTATTAAGTAACGTAATACTAATCCCTACTTTAATCTTTTTTATGTAATCAATTAAGTATAGCCAAAGACAATTTCCTATTAAATTTGTTGACAGGTTTTTTAAGAAAAGTAGTAAATTGAATTTTACGCCAAATAAAGCCTTATTTATTTATGTATAAAAAAGATACATTTGTGTTTATTGCTTCTTTAAATAATTTTTGTACGCACTTTCTATTGTTATTCTAAGACTACTTACAATTCCATCCAATTCTTGTTACATTTTTAAAATGAATTTTGTCGAACATGAGCGTAACGTTTTGTTTACCTGAAACAATAAAAAAGTAATTAATTATTAAAAAAGAATTGCTGCATTATGACAAGATAATGTTAACATTATTATTTTAAAAAGTTTTACTGACATACGTTTATTAAAATAATCAGGGGACTTAGACTTGAACTTGTAAAATAACCCCTAGATATTAACGTAGTGGGTTAATAGCTTGTCTCAGAAATTATTTTAACATGCAATATTGAATTACTAAAATGTAAAACCAAATCATATTCCAAGAACATAAGCGGAAACAAGTAACCATATCACCAATAAAACGCACGTAATTCGCTCTTACGAAAGCGCCATGAGAGTAAACAGAAGTCTTGTATTAACATACACCACACCATAATATCGTTGCGTTATATTATCGCACGCTACGTTAAACCTTATTGTATTAACTTAAACGTCAATATCGTGTGAAAGTTTTGATACGTTGTTAACATCTGATGGTAATTCGATTATGAGTTTAGTTGTGCTCCCAATAACGCTAACGGGATTGTGCTAAGCCATCGTGAATGAGGGTGTTATACATAAATCTCTTGTTTTTTAAAGCCCTTTCTTTAAATAAATACCGACGCTAAATGATTTCTCATCTACAAATTCTAAGAAATGCGAACTGTAAATAATAAATATATCCGATTTCTACATGTATTATAATACTTTTGTATATAACCTGACATAATTTATCACTAGACTCTTTTAATAATAAGTAAATATTAGGTTACTTATCCTAAGTGATAATGTAATATTATAAACATACATAATATGTATAAATGACTATTTCAAAAATCACTAATCACGATCTGCATACTAATACTTTTTTAGTTAAAGAATAATTGTGATATGTTAAATGTTGTTTTGTTTTAAAAATATCGTCATAAACTTAGGTATAAATACTGTTAGTAACTTAGAGAAGTTGAGTTAGAGCTGAATGTACCATTAAACGGGTGATTAAACTATTCTGTTGTGGATATGTAATACTTTTAAAACGAAAATAGACCAGGTATCGCCTTACCTCGCATGGTAAGTGCACTGCACTGCAGTGAGGATAAAAAGTATCCTATGTCCGTCCTCAAGATGCAATTTAGGCCCTTGCTAAATTTCATTGAAATTACTTCAGCGTTTTGTAGTTTATTAAAATAATATGTTTTCAAATCTTTTTATTGCAACATAAATGAGTCAAAACAATTCATCATCATAGAATCTTAATAACATGATAAAATAAACAAAATTCGAGTCTAAAATGAATGTCTTAAAATGCTCAATTTGAGGATACGGTCCAAATCGCTCTATGAATCATTGACCACGTTATGACTCAGCCCTCGACCACTGAGTCAACGTAGACTATAGTTCCATCTTTTTCCACCCATAAAACCAGCTTAAGCTAAACAAGGAAGAATACAGTAAAATTAAGACCATGCATGATTAGATTGATGCTACTAAGAACTAGGTCGATTAATATCCATTCTATTTTCAGACGTTTTGATTTAAAACCGTGCATCAAATAGGCGTGTTCATTTTTTCTTTGATGTACACGTATGTAGATCATTTTCCGCTTTGAACATAAAATAACATCGCTATAAAATATAATATTATTTGTATTACATAATATAATAAACTTGTAAAAAAATATGAATCATATATTCATATATCTATAGACTTTCATATAATTTATTAGTATCTATTATAAATATTATTTTACTACTCTATAATAAATTTCGATTAGTACGTTTCTCGCATAAATTAACTGTACAACGTAAGATATCAGTATGTTAATAAAAGCTAAAATATTTATTCTAATTGCTAAGGTACTTTTGGATTAACGCTAAACTTTTACAATATAAGTTAATAGTGACTTACCCTCGCTTCGCTCGGGTGCGTCCCTGGGTGCCTTTTGTATTTACAATATTACGACCCTCACTCGCTTCGCTTGAAGAGTTTATTACAAAATATATGATTTTCTTTACTTTCTATAAATGTAATGTGCATACAGTATCGTAAATTAGAAGAACTAAGCGCACAAACAGACATACGCGAAGTTATTTTACACAAAATAGGCGTGTTACAACCATAATAACATACTAACTTCCCTCAGATCCTGTACAATTCAATTTAAAGCTCATGAACTCTATATTGCTAGCGTACTCTATCCCGCGGGAAAATTCTTTTTCACCCTGAAAAAAAGTTGCCTATGTCACTCTCGCTCGCCAGTGACATATCTATTCGCCAGTGATCCCTTTAAAATTAGTATGGCCGTCCCAAAGACACGAGATTGCAATCAGACATTATTATATAGGTGTTAAAGTTTATGTTATGTTATCAGCTCTTCTTAATAAGTTATAAAATATTACGATACTCATTTTCCATGACAGAAAACCTAACGATATTCGGTTCTCTGTAAACTCTGTATTAACTTGTATCCCGAAGTTGTGCGTTATAATAATTTATTCTTTTCCATGTTTAATCATAATTAAAACACATAATTAATATCTACTCACAACATGAATTGAATCCGCTTGCCTCCAAAATAATATAGTCCTTGCCCATCACAAAAGGTTATAAATGAGTGGGTCGTCTATTACTTCTTTACGCTGTTATAACTCAAAAGATTTGAGATTCTGATTTAAAATTTGAATGAAGGAAGGTGCTTTATAGAAATATAAGACAGATATAAGATTAATACATGGGCTACTTTTTATAGGTGTACGAGTAAGTACGCACCAGACGAACGATGCCGCGGTTAAAAGTAATGCTATATAAAATAGATTCTATACTGTCGTCGTGAACGCTCCAATACCATTATTAGGATGTTATGGTCGCACCATTACAAGGGTACAAACTGAATTACCTACCCGAGATGACCGACACGTGATGTTCGAAAATGTCTTAAATCGGCACACGATTACGGTAACTAAAACTATGCAATATAGATATATGCCGTTTATCGGACTTCTATTATAGATGCGAAATTTGAATCTACGCTACAACAGCTAAACAGATTTAGATGAAATTTAGTGAATAGATAGTTTATAACCTAGACTATCACATAGGCTACTGTTAAGCACCTAGGGACACACCCGAGCAAAACAAGGGTAAGTTATTACTCGCTAGTATAACATCATAGGCCTAAAATGAAATATCTATTATTATTAATATGTATTATAGAAAATATATTATTAAACTAGCGACTCACGCTCGCTTCGCTCGCGTTTGTCCCTAGGTACGTTTTCACGGTTAGCTATGTTTATACATAAATAATAGCTTGCTACTCCTAAGATATTCATTTAAATTATAAATATTAATAGTGTATACGCCGTACGCGAATTTTGTTCACAATTTCATGGGTTTTTTTTTCGCGGAAACCTGATTCTTTTTCTAAAATATAAGTAGCCTAAGTTACTCCTTATAACATCAACTATTTGCCAGTGAAAGTCCCATCAAAATCGGTCCAGCCGTTTCGTAGAATAGCCGGAACAAACAAACAGACAGACAGACAGACAAAAATTGTAAAAAATGTTGTTTTGGTATATGTACCGTGTATACATCCATATGCATTTAGTAAAAAGCGGTTATTTTGATATTACAAACAAACACTCCAATTTTATTTATCTGTATAGATTTATAGATGTACCTATATTTAGCGTTTTCAATGATATTTTGAACAATTTAGAAATTATAACAATTTTAATTAAAATTTTAACGCCGAACGTTTTACTCCACCTACAAACTATATTTTTTCTATATCTATACATAACATAAAATTCTAAATGAGTCTAATCTGTACATTAAATACTTTTTGGGAAAATCTTATTGAAGTAGTCATTATTATCGATACAGAGGCGGAATCTATAGTTTTTAGAATTTTCGTTTGTCTGTGTGTCTGGGAACGCATTACGAGAAAACCACTGGACAGATTTTGATGGGATTTAGTATGATGATAGCTGGTTATCCGGGTCAACATATAGGATACTTTTTACAGCGGAAAAATGCCTCTGAGAAATCTATACTAACCGTTAAAACGTAGGTGGGATAGGTATATAGATAGGTACGGTAGGACGAGCCCGAGCGGAGCGAGGGTAAGTCGCTAGTCTATTAATATAACACGAAAGCAATTTTCAAATCATAAAACATCTGAAGAGTGTTTAATAATTCCATTGCTTTTACTCTAAATTCAGGTTATTAAGTAGAAATGTAAATAAGTAGAAAAAAATGTAAAAAGGAACAAGAATTGATGAGTGAAACATTTTTTTAGCTTACGTAGAGGCTTGTAGTAAAAAATTAAAAGGTACACTTTAAATATTTCTCTACCTAGAGTTTCAATATTGACAATGGTTCGAACTTTTTATATATTTTTACTAGATACACAACAATCCACTGGTACGTATGCAAAATTCAGTCTGTCTGTTTTGTACGTTTCCACGTGCGATATAGCAAAGCAATTTTATTGAAAATTCGCACACCACCTATAGAATATTTCCCATGGGAAAGCGTTTTATTTTACATGCGAAATACACGCTAACAAAGCTGTTAGTATAAGTTAGCACAAAATAGTCGCAATATAATTGACTAGACGATCTTAAGCTTCACCGCTTATGCTGTTAGTGTTATTGGGAATCAAAACTATTTCGCATATAGTTAGTCAAAGTATGTTTGAAAATTCATAGCCGATATAAATTTTATTGCATTGAAGTCAATTGATCGGAGAGCTCTGGCAATATTGTATGGACGGCGAGGTTTTTCACAACTATATCGATGGGTATTTTTTGTGGAAGCAATTTATTTCGTCACGATTCAATATGCTGAGAAATAAGGGCGTTAATGGAACATCTGTGTAGTCTACAAAGTGTGTACTCATTTTTACGTAGAAACAAAAATACATATTACGAGTTCAATTTGAAGTAACTAGATTGACTGTATAGTAGATTTTATATGAATTTTTTTTGAAGAACCCTAATAAATTTCCATTAGCAGAAAAATAACTCTCAATCTTAAATCTACTCAGTTGTACTTACTTTACATAGACGTTCCTGTTTCGTTATATTCTTAGATATATAGAACCATTATGTAAATACTTACCAAAAACAAGAAATTAAGGATAGCTTAACGTAAAATCGATAAAAACAATTTATATGAAGATTTGCTACTAAGTACGTTAGACTTACAAACAGCAGTTGTGCCAAGAACGAAGATGAAGAAAATTTAAAACAAACAAACAATGGGAGTTGTTTCTTATTTCATACAAAAACAAAGTTAACCCTAGACCTTTATATTATAAGGCGCCTTGTTGAGTTAATTGTATAATTACTCATCCGACAAGTAAGAAAGGTGAAGACGCTACTAGACATTGTAATGAAATAACCAGAAAAAATATCCAAAAATTGTGTTAGACTACTCGTTACTCCCCCCTTTTGTAGATAAACAAAGAAAATACATACTAACTTTATATATAAATATAACTAACTGCCTTTACAGCTTGAATGCCTTTTTTCTTAAATGTAGTTCAAACATATCATCAATATAAACTTTCACCACAAGGGACTAAAGCCGCATGGATAAAACATGTCTACGCTAAGATACTCGAGCCGTTTTAAAAAAGATATTTTGGTATGATTCGTTAAGAATTATACAAAGTATTAAAAACAACAAAATTATAAAAATAAATGTGCTATCACAAAGTTCAAATTACTTTTAGAATAAAATTGTTAAATGTTATACAAATTACATGGTTTAACGTTTCACATGCTTTATGTTGTTGATTTTAAAGTACCTACATGTATTAGTTAGTAATCTATATTTAGATAGACAAAGACAAAACAATTGAGTACTTTTTTCTCCGTTTATAGATACTGAACTTTTTTTTTGTTTAGTAGTTATTGACGAGCTATAGTGTTTTTTTATATGTACATATATAAATAGGTAAACTTATAGGTATATATATATATATATATATATATATATATATATATATATATATTCCTCAAATTTAAAATAATGTTCGTAGTAGAATGTTGAAAACTAGGCCAACATTAGTCAATATAATCGTTTTAAGCAAGTAAAATAAACGATAGAAAACAAAATTATGAAGTCAATCTGAAACACCAACTCTAACAAATCAAAAACAGCCAATTAGAAGAATAACACACAAAGTTATAAAAATAAATTTACGTACTGCCATAAATAATTTAAGATTTGTGGGAACCATAACGAATATAAAGTTTTGTACCGACCCTTGACCTCGCTTAAGCGGTTAAGAACCCGGTAGAATGGAAAAACATAAAAAAATACCGATAGAAAAAAGTAAGAGCTTTTAACCTCTCGTGGAGATATCACGCTGCTCGAGAATAAATATCAGCTGAAATAGCTAAAGCTAAAACACAATATATAATTTTAATATGTGGAAATTTTATTAGAATTTTACATTAAAAGTAATATAATTGACTTCCATTCGATTTGCTATTGAAATTAAATTCCTTTTATTTAATTTAATTACAAACTGACAAAACAATACAGTTCATAATTACATGAAACCATGTTTATTAAACGTGTTTATATAAAACCTTTTCATTCGTAATCTATACGTATAATAAAATTCTTAATCGAATCTTTACATTAAATATTTTTTGGATAATCTTATTGAAATAGTCATTATTATCGATACACAGGCTGGCACAGGCAGGATTAGATTTTTGTCTGTCTGGGAACGTATCACGAGAAAACCACTGGACAGATTTTGATGAAATTTGGTATGATGCTACCTGGTTATCCGGGTCAACACATAGGATTTTTACTGCGGGAAAATATCTCATCTCTGAAAAATCTATCTAACCGTTAAAACGTATCTAGGGGCTAAACCTGAGCGAAAACGGAGCTGAGTCACTAGTACATAAATTAAATTATAAAATTATTATACTCTTTGAAAATTATTAACGTTTTAGGAAATTGGGGTAGGTCATATTATGGTATTAGTGCTTACATGTTCATATAAATATGAAAATGTGACTGTATTTATTTTAATAATCTCGCTAAATACTGTACGATTCTTGTTAAATATACAGTTATAGCATAGCGGCTTTCAACCCTGTTCTTGATTCACGAGCTTGGAATGCTTTCAATTATTGTACATATAAAACCGTTATTAAGCCCTTGATATTGTGTAGATAATTCATTTTAACTATTAAAACAAAATGCAAGGGTTTTTTTCGTATCCTAAACTTATTTGCTTTATTATAAAAATACCATACCATACCAGATTTATTTTCGAATCAGTAAATGGCTTATGTACAAATACAAAACCATATACAAAACGATTGCATAAGTTCATTGTAAAGAATAAATAAATCTACATATAACATAATTAAATAAATAAGCGAGTTAATTGTCACTGACCTAAACTATTTAATATTTATACTTTTTCTCTGCATCTCTATTGTTCTAGATTGTATTTCATTGAAACGTAAAAGTAAAGTTATTTATGAAAATTCAATCATAATATAATTTAAAAACAAATACTCTGATTTCTAAAATCTATATGTTATGGGTTAATTATAATACTATAACTCCTGATTTTTTTTCTGATATGGGTAGATACCATTCATAGCATATTTTGTTGCCAAAATGTTAAAAAGTTACCATTTGTCAAAGTTTTCTAATTAATAATGAATAACTATGAAACATAATAAATAAAACATATTGAAAAGCAACTTTAAAATAATGCGCAAAGTTAGAACCCAAATCTATACGTTTAGACAGATTTTAACAAATATTATTTCAAGTATTCGCCATTGTCAAAATACAACGCCAAAGTGAATTTATTTCTAAACTTGAATCAGCGTTCTGCTATTGAATTGCTATAGTTCGCAACAATTCGACTCGCCAGGTCATTCCGCATCAAGAGTTTATAAAGACAAATAGCTCACTTTATTTCTTAGTAGGTACATTAAAACTTCTCCCTGATCCTGTTCAGAGTTTCGCTTCATTAGCAGATGCTAGAACTAAAAAAAAGTTGTAGCAATATATATAAGTACTAGCTATAATACTAAGAAAGTTAAAATTGTGTTACTATAATAATATTGGAATATTTGATATGATGAATTTATGGATAAAAAATCACATTTCTCTGTCCGACCCAAAAACTATATGTAGATTCAAAATGTTACGTCGATCTATTATTCCGTTGGTACGTGACAGAAGGATCGATAAACAAACTGACAATACGCTACAATAGCCTAGAATCTAGATATAGACCATAGTCTGGGATAATATCAGTCAGTGTAGTAAATTTCATACAAATCACATACATACAACATTTACATACAAACTTTCGCATTAATAATAGTAAACCTATAATAAGTAAGGATCCGTTACATTCAAATTAATTACTTTTTCATATACACCACTTTTAGTATTACTGCCAAAGCTTTTAAAAGTTTTACAATTCAATTTACAATTTCCTTTGCTTATCGTTGCTTAAAATTTACATTGGGACGTGTATAATCTCACAATACCCAATTTTGAGCACAAAGGTACAATTAAGTTAACACTTAATAAAATCTTGCGTGTTTAAGGACTGTTTCACGCAATGAAATTCCTTCTACGGTCGCATAATTCCAACCCCAAGATAGCATGATAAACATTTTCAAATTATCCCGAAGGTTAAACACATTCTGTTTATTAAATTTAAATCTTTATCTTTTGTTACTTGGATCTTTTACTTTCTATAGTTGTTTTGGTTCAAAAAAAGTTTAAATCCATACAAAAATATGCATTTATTATAACTTAAATTCGTAGCCTTGTAAATCATTGTTATACAAATCCACTGCAATACTTTTTTCTATGAATTGCTTTGAATGAAGTAAAATATTATGCTTTCAAATACAACAAACGTTGATAACGATTTACGTTTTTAGATTCCCATAGCAACAATTGCAAAAAGTACACAGTATTTTAATCACGTAAGTGGCTTTTGAAATCATATTTATTATGAAAAAAAAAAGGTAAAAAGCAAATGAAAAAAGAAACATTGAGTTAATGCATCGAATGAAATATGCAGGAAATATTTTTAAATCACGCTAATTTCACAGCACACCATTAATATCGGCAACGCCTTCGCAAATATACCATCAATTTGGTATACGAAACGGTAGCCTGTCATCGTGAACCACTAATGGTATTGGGAACATGGTAGCTAATTAAGACTTTACTGTTAATTTATAGGTTGTTTTCTCCTCCTTTAACATTTCCATAATCAAAACAAATCGTTGCCACTGAACACGCAATTGGATGCGATCAAATGGATTAGATAATACAATTTCGAAGCTCGATAAAACACAATCTAGAAATTTAAAGAGACTTGAGTTTTTTTTTGTATTCATGCTTGATCCTATTATCGATGTTATATATTTATAATGGAAAAAATTACACGTAATATAACAGAATGGAAAGATTAAAATGTGTTGAGTAGTAAAGTAGGTACAAAGAGAATATTATATGTACACCAGAAACTCTAAAGCTCGCGAACTGTACGGAGAAGTCGCTTAAGTAGGAACTACGAAGCTATTCAAATGTGCAAGTCAATATTTGCGGCTGATTTAGTTCAATCTACCTTTAAGAATGCATGAGTGTAGAAAACTTACTTAACAATTTAATATGCTTAATAATAGAAAAACTTAATGATATTATACATATATGTAATACCTAATATTTTTCATTGCATTAGTAACATAATATTTAAGTTCTAGATATAGTAAAACATTAACTAATTAGAAACAAGAGACAGAAATATGCAGATTTTTGGAATATGCTACTATCTACTATTCCACCAACTACTTGAGGTTTCCAATACCTAAGCATATATGACATTCTTTGTTGTTAACCAAGAATGCTATATATAATTATCGTCATTTTTCGCAAAAAAGACGTCTATCTCACAACAGAAAAACACAAAGAAACAACTTAGAAGAAACACACTTTCGCACTTATAAGAAAAAGAGCCATAATTATTATTATAAGTAGAGATATATAAATAAGTAGGGGTTATATTATGCAACGAATTACTACACTCAATAACTGTATGAATACGTCTAACCATCTGTAAAGTTACAAAATTGCATAGCATAGAACGTTATTAGGAACAGCACTTCTTCAGTGCCACATAAGCTAGGGATAGGCTATCTAAGGTATCGTGCCCGAAAGCGATTGAGTTACCGCCTGTAATAAGTGGTCGATAATTTTAGAACATCCTCCTTCACTGCTTTTACATCATGGAAACCGCTACGAAGCAAAGTTCAAGACTCATGTTTCGTTTTGTAATTTCTCACAATTTTTAATGAGGTTATACAACGTAATAGAACTTTCCCGACACGTTTAAAATTATTTCTATACACTATTTACATTCCAACTCATAGTAAAATATATTTCAGAGGTTTAATTAAAATTCCATTAGCGGCCTGATTTAAGAGGCATTGCTGAATATGAAATAATTTCTGTAACTACTTATAATAAAACGTACAGTTTCATGTTGAGCTTGGAATAGGAATTTTTTCGGGAGTAAAAGCAATTTATCATAACTTATGACCTCGCACGTGTAAGGCATAGACAATTTATTTATACTATAAATTATATAACCAGGCTCCAACTTGCAACGCTGCAAATCATTTTTGTGTTATCATACAAACGAGTCACATACTTCCTTAATAGAATACTCAAATTAATTTTATTCATTCGACTGTATCAACGGGGGAGAAGAACTTCTTACTTACTTTAATTATTTTAATAATTCATCTTAATTAAAATCATCATTAGTAATTCTTTAAAGTCATTAGACAACATATATTATGTAAGTTTAAATGACATACATACATATAATTAAAGTTTTTTTTTTTTAAATACTACTGGTACTTACAACGTAGGTCTATAAAGTTAAAGATTGATACAACGAATGCATAGATAGCTATTAGATACGTAGGTATAAATCTAGAGGCTGGCTAAACTAGTTGAGTGTTGGCCGTGACTGAGATTGTGCAAAGATCGAGCGAATGCAGCTTTGATTAGATCACGCTGGTTCATTTAAATGTTTTCGCTTGGATGCAATTTATAGATGAACTAATGTTTGTTTTGTTTTAAATTGTCTAATTTCTTATTATTTAAAAGATCATAAATGAATTCTACATAATATGTAGATATATTATAAAACTGTATTATTCATTTTTCACTGCCCTTTTATACAGTTCTACTTCTGTAGTTTCGCTTTCACGTATAGATTTTCCGCCCAATTTAATGGTGGCGCGCCCAGAATTTTTGCGCACACATTTTACTATTCGGGTCAAGGCAGTAAAAATGTTTTAGTTTATTAAATTATATTTTTTCTGAGTTTAATATTTCGAGAATACTTTATTTTAAGGTTCGCATGAAGCCATTATGAATATAAATAATGGAATGTAAGATATGAAAGGATATTTTACATTCCATTGTTTCGACATGTGTAGGACTAGCGACTCACCCTCCTTTCCCTTCTGGTTCGTCCTCAGACAAAAACAAATCTATTCCACGGGAACCGTATATTTTTCCCGGATAAAAAGTAACCCTATATGCTATTAAAGACTATAATCTATCTTGCCAAATTTCATCCAGATCCGTACAGCCGTTCGAGCGTGAAAGAGTAACAAACATACATCCATCCCCACAAACTTTCAGATTTATAATATTAGTATGGATATAAAATTAACTTTTATTTATTAAGAAATATCTTTAATGTTTAAATAGCTTCAGTCGAAAATAAAATATCCCTACAGTAAGTAATTAGCCATAATTTTTTTTAATCACAGATCACAAAAAAGTTTTAACAGTTTAAATGGAAGTAAAAGCAAACTTACAATGAGTGCTATTGTTGTCTCAAAAGGAAAGGGCTCCTTTAAAGAAACTTCACAAAAACAAGGGACCAATATAAAACGTATTGTTTTCATTTGAAATTTGAAATTCTTTATGTTAAATCGTACCTAAATAAAATTTATTTTTCCAAGATAGTGACGATAAAAATACATAAAAAATTGAGTGCGAAATCTATACATATAATAAAATTGTAATTAAGCCGAATCTGTACATTAAATATTTTTTGAAAAATCTTATTGGAATAAATATTATTATCGATATAGATGCCGAATCTATAGTTTTTATAATTTTTGTTTGTCCGTCTGTCTGTTACCGCATCGCGGAAAAACCACTGGAGGGATTTTGATGGGTATGATGATAGCTGGTTATCCGGGTTAACATGTGGGATACATTTTACTGTGGGAAAATATCTCATCTCTGAGAAATGTATATTAAACGTTAAAACGTAAGTAGGGACGAACGCGAGCGGAGCGAGGGTGAGTCGCTAGTATTAAATATGCAGACACTTTTCTTTGGCATCTTTTATTTGATGACATTCAATTTACATGAACTTCAGATCTTAAAATGAATGTGAATTAATATATTTTCCACATCCTATATTTTGTTCAGCATTATTTCGGTGAACTGACATTGTGTAATTATATTTTGCAAACCACCCAGCCTGGTTTATTTAATTTCCTTAAATGACAGGAACATCGAAGCACTCAACCTTCGTTATTATAAATGCTGGCACGACATCTTTATGTTTAAACATAGTTTTATTTTAAAATTACGTTGAACAAAATAATTAAGTAGAAACTTCTTTTCAGGCGTTTACAATACAAGCGACATAAAACGATGCTATTAAAATATGAGTAAGCAATTAAACGTATTCATGAAAATTTTGCTTAGATCGTTTTCTAACAAATTATGTCTCAAATTTAGCAGATTCATTCATATTGGAATGAAAATGTGTTCTACTAACCCAGTTTTTAATTTTACATTTTTTTCTTACCAAGTTCAGAATATAATATGACTTTATGGCATTTTAAATTATGCATTTTTTTTTTGAATCCAACGCCTATGCTATCCTGTCACGTATAACAACTTAAATTTCATTATCTCCAATACACTGCAAATATTTTCGCGTGCCACCGCCGCGTTATCTAATAATACGTGCAAATGTATGAACTCGTCTTGTTACCGTTACACATCATTGACTTGGCATCGATAACTGACAACGTCGCCTTTGTCTTACCTAGGAAATGATTCACAAGATTCTTATGAATCACTTCTTTAAGATTCACGGAAAATGTTGCAACTTAAAAAAAATTATTTTAATACATTTGTAAAGTACTTGCATAAATAATAAAACTTAATATAGTACGATAAACAACATAAAAACATTATGTTCTCACTCAAACTACTCTAACTAAATAAAAAGTCACATCATCCATCTCCCAGTCGGAAGAGAAATGGTGTCATGGGAGAGTATTATTTTTATAGACATAAAAAGTTATTCCAAAACTTAATGGGCTATTGAATAAATTGATTTAGATTGTTGTAGCACGAACTGAGAAAAGTAGTAAAATTATCCAAGACGGTATGAAACTTCATAGTGTTGTTAGCGTAATTCATAGCGCACCCCACGCTGACGTAGTCGCAGGACGCAATGCACCATAAAAACTGAAGATAAGCTCGCCTCTGTTTTATCGTCGTACGACATACGTGGCAACTCCATTGGCTTATCCGGCACGTCATACTTAGAAGTAAAGGTAAGTAAAGTAATCAAATATAAACCATAAGGTAAAGCAAAACGATAAGACAAATGTAATTAAAATAATTTAAGTATAAGCTCCGAAAAAAACCCACTCAATAAAAAATCTTAAGGATGAACACCTGATGAGGATACAAATAATGTCATTATTTATCAAGATAGACTACTGCTATTAATAAAAAGTAGCAAAAAGTGACGCTGCCTGTATATAATAAATAAATATGTTGGGACATTAACACACAGCACCATCTGGTTCCATAGTATGCTACGAGGCTTGTGTTATGGATACCAGATAGTTGATATACTACACATACATAACTTTGAATATATACATATTATAAATATAAACACCCATAAACTGGAGTACAAACATTCGTGCTCATCACACAAATGAATGCCCCTAGCCGGGACTCAAACTCGCAACCATTGGCACAACAAGTAGGGTCACTACAAACTGAGCCAAACGTATCGTCAATAATATTATACTTTTGTATAGAAAAAACCAAGTGAAGCGAAAGTAAGTCGCTAATATAAATAGAGTATTATTTCAATTATGTATAATAATATCGGTATATAAAAAATAAAAAATATTGTGTACATACAACATAAAAATATAGGAATGGCGTTTTAATTTTCATTCTAAGAATATATTTGCCTTAGCGTTCTCAGAATCACATAAGAATATTAAAAACGGAAAAAAAGTATTAAGATAATATAAACACAATGTCATACAAACAATGACTCAGTACCGGTGCAACGGAAACTCGTAATCATACACTCAGCTTACCATAGTAAAGATGTTTACTAGCCGTAAACATAATCAATAATCGTAACTTATGTGAGGACCCGACTTTTTAGTGATACTTACGCGGTAGCCAAATATGGCAGGAAGCGTAAAATTGGGATATTAAATACGAAAAGTGACATGCTTATGTACTTTCCCTTCGTAACGTTTTATTATAAGCACCTTTAGAATAATACGTTCATGATTATGGGATATGTATTGCAATATTGTTCGAATCAAAAGAGTATGCCTTCAATTGTTTCAATTAATATAATTTTACCTTAATATTATTTTAACAAAGTTAGTTATTTTATAACATGTTCTATTCTTTGAAATTAATAATCTTACTACTATATAAATGCGTAAGTTTGGGTGGATGGATGCTTGTTACTCTATCACGCCAGAACTACTGAAACGATCAGGATAAAAGGCACAGAGATAGACTATGGTCTAGAATAGCACATAGGCTATTCTATTTGTGTTATTCTTTTTCTTGTGCTATACTTTTTATCCTGGAAAAATGTACGGTTCCCGTGGGATAGATGTTTTTGTTTTTCACTAGGGACGAAGCCGAAAGAAGCAAGGATGAGCCGCTAGTCTAGCATACAATTGAATTTGTCGATATCAAACTTTGTTTAAAAACAGAAATGATATCATTGCTTCTTGTATTGTGATAAGAAATAAGTATGGTAGCTTCAAGGTTAACATTAGTTACCCACATTATAATTACACATTACTATTATACATTTGAAAGTTTGTGTATAAGTTTGTGTAGTAAGTATATTTGTTTTTGTATGTTAGGATTTGGATGAAATTAAGTACGCAGACTATGAACTGAAGTAAGAAATAGGCTGCCGTTTGTGATAAAATTTGGAACAGGTAGTTGTATTTATATTATAAATACAAAATACACCAAAGGACGCACCCAGACGCAGCTAGTGTTAGTCGCTAGTAATCCATATAAAATAAAATAACTCTGTTTCCTTTGACTTCAACTTTAAAGGATTGTAACAATTTTGAAGAAAATCTAATAATATTTAACTTTATTTAATACCAGCGACTTAGGTACATTTTAATACCTACTCGTCCCTAGGTACATTTTAATTTTTTTGAGCGGAACCCTAATTCTTTTAATGAAAAAGTAGCCAAGTTACTCCTTATAACATCAACGACCTGCCAGTGAAAGTCCCGTAAAATTGGCCCAGCCGTTTCGGAGATTAGCCGGAACAAACAGACAGAGAGACAAAATTTTTAAAAATTGTGTTTTTCTTATAAGTACCGTATATAATTCCATATGCATTTAGTATAAAGTTGTTATTTTAATATTACAAACAGACACTTCAATTTTATTTATCTATATAGATTTAACTTTGTAAAAGATGTAAATTTTCACATCTCATCAAAGCAAAAATGTGTCTATTTTACGTATAGCTATTACCAAGAAAATAAAAAAAATATCAGCGCCCAATGAAAACAACATTTACATGTTTAAAAAATATAAAGAAATGTAATATGAAACAGAATGAAACTGAGCTTATTTTTCTTAGAAATTCTAACGACTAACACATAGCTTAATTCAATAGAAATATTTTTGTATCATGTGACATTCGCACATGACACATAATACCTGTGAAAGTTTGCATATAATGAGCATTTTTCTCCATTATGAATTAAAACTCGTTTAGAGTGTAAAAACCAGTTCGGTAATAAATATACGGTAGAAACGAAACTACTATTTAGGTACCCACGAGAGAAACTGTATACCGTTGTGAGTTGTAATACAGAGGATGTCAATACAGAATATATAGATAACGTATGTATATATGTATGTATGTATGTGAACAATATATGTGCATATAAAAACGAACTAAACGATTGGTTGATACTATGAAAAAATATCGCAAATGGCTTGTCCAACCAACTCTGTAACGTAGCAAAATTGAAAAACTTTTGTTATTTCTTGTTTTGATCGGTATAACAACATATTGCGAGATTTTTTTAGATGGTCGTGTAACTTAATATGTAAAAATAAATGCAATTATACGATATACTCTTGAAACATAACGAAAGTTCTTTTGAATTCTATTATACAATATTTTTTCTACTTTCACTTTAACATTGTTTAATACTTATTTAACTCTAAATAATGGTCTTATATCACAATATTCATGTATATTTTAATTTTTAAAGGTTAAGCGAACCAAGCTAGGGTTTAAAGTAGTATGTGACTAGAAAGAAAATAATTCAAACGCGTCAAGAAATCAAAGTGTACTTACCAAGTTACTATTCAACAGGAATGGGGGCAACGTTCTACTTTCCGGGTAAAACAGGTTTTAGTTGCTGGGAATAACTCTTACCGCTACTCGTTACCGCCGATCTTGCAGTTATTATTTATAGAAACATTTTAATAATACATTTTCTTACTAAGAATAAACAGTTTGTAAAACTTAATAAGATTAAGCAGCATCATATTATGGATTAACATATGTATATGAAAATAAACTAAGTTACTGTCACAACTCTGCAGCAATTTACGTATTATATTGATTTACCGAGGGTGAGACAAATCAATGCAGTGTTTTTAATAAACATACTAGCAACTTACCCTCGCTTCACTCGGGTACGTCTCTAGGTACACGGATTTTTTTCACAATTTCATGAGTTTAATTTTTTACTCGGAACCCTGATTCTTTTTCTAAAATAAAAATAACCTAAGCCACTCCTTATAACATCAGTTATCTAATAGTGACACTTCCGTCAAAATCAGTCCAGCCTTTTCGAAGATTAGCCGGAACAAAAAACTTTAAAAAATAAAATAAAAACCGACTTCCAGGCACAGAAAAGTAAAAAATAGCCAAACGGGGGTTTTCATTTAGAATAGATACCTAATCAGATATTTTCGAAGTCGGTGTGCTTTGATTTGTATTGGTTGGCACCGACTTCGAAAATATCTGATTAGGTATCTATTCTAAATGAAAACCCCCGTTTGGTTATTTTTTACTTTTCTGTGCCTGGAAGTCGGTTTTTATTTTTCCATTTTTGGTGTAGACGTAATAAGTAGGTAATATGTAAGAAGAAAGATTTTTAATAATTCAGACCCCTAATGACACTCACAACCCATCTAGGTGTAAAGTTCTCATCCATACAAATTAATCAAGCTCAAACACCAGGTAATTGCTGTAAATCGTTGAGTAGTTTCCTCGACTGTCTTTCGATTCTATCATCAGATCGACTACAAACCTTCATTAAATAGTGGTGCTTTAAAATACTTAATGAAAAAAAATTAACAAGCGCACTAGTCGCCACTACGATTTTCGAAGGTTCCCCTCGATTTCTCTAAGATGCCATCATCAGATCCTGGTTTCCTTATTATGGTACTACCCTTGAGATATCTTCTTTCAAACAAAAAAAGAATCATTAAAATCGGTTCATGAACGACGAAGCAATCCGCGAACATACATAAAATTACATCCACGTAAACAAAAAATTTCATAATTTTTTTTTCATAAAATGAAAACTACTGGGCCAAACTATGTTAATTTTTTATGGGACCACATGGCAACTATTCCGCATCAAACAAAAGAAGAATCACGTAAATCGGATCATAAATCTCAGAGTAATCGATGTACATACATAAAAAAAAATACCAATCGAATTGATAACCTCCTCCTTTTGGAAGTCGGTTAATAACCTCCTCCTTTTGGAAGTCGGTTAAAAAAGACAGACAGATAGACAGACAAAAATTTTAAAAATTGTGTTTTTCTTATAAGTACCGTATATAATGTGAAATGTCATATGCATTTAGTAAAAAGCTGTTATTTTGACATCACAAACAGACACTTCAATTTTATTTATCTTTAGGTATAGATATTTATGCATTATGCATAGAAATAATAATTAACTAAGCATTGCATTGCAGGGTTTAATTGTAATTTTTAACTTATCTCATAGCAGTTAAGTATAAAAGAATGTAATACCGATGATTATTCAGTAAATCGATATTAGTTTTTATCTAACGTATCAGCGGGCAGTCATTGCCAGTGAGTAATTTTAAGCTACCGTTATGTACTATATGTCTGACTCGTACGAACTGAGTAATCAACTGTCAATAATCTTAGCGAACACTTCATATACTTTTACGAGAATAATGTTATTTTCGAATTTGTCATGTTTTTAATATCCTGCTTGATAATTAGCCTTAACTATACTAATATTATAGCTGTGAATGTGCGTTTGTTCGTTAGGCTTTCTTGCACGCCAAGACGAAGTGATGGATTAATATAATTTTTTGTATGGAGATAGATGAGAGCTACTATTACCGCGGGAAAATACTTTTCTTTATTTTTTACATTCCCACGGGAAAACACTTCATAATCAAACTCATCATAGGGAATTTTGATTAATGTAGTTTTCTCCATGAAGATAGTCGGAGACCTCTAGAGTAACATAGGTATGCTTTTGTTTAAGTAGGGACGAACCCGAGGGAAGTGAGGGTTCTTCGCTAGAAATAATATATTTATTAATGATTTTAAGTTTAATACAATCATTAACTCCATTTATATATAAATTACCTATATAATGTTTTATATCAAATCTAAAATCAATAACCTTTGTAGATTGCCTGTATCTTAACCATAGCGACCCTATTCGAAATTAACAATAGAGATTACGGAACTAAACTTCGACAGTCACTTAGAAAGTTGCTCAGATTGTGTGCTTAAAAACTGCAGTGTAACTTTGTTCTATTTCATTCAATTACTTTGAACCCATTGGAATTGCTACAATTAAAAACTTTTTGCTGCATGAGTGTGACAAACATCTATTGTCAAATGTACTTACTTCTAACAATGAAAAAGTAACTAGCAGTTTCTATTGTCTTCCTAAAATAATTAAGCTGTTAATTACCTTATTATATGCATATGTATATAATCTATATATACATAAAATGCTTTGTCCTGACTGACTGACTGATCGACCAACGCACAGCCTAAACCGCTGGTCGTAGAAACGTGAAATTTGGAGGACATATTCCTTTTACACTGTAGGCATCCGCTAAGAAAGGATTTTCCGAAATTCATCCCCTAAAGGAGTAAAATAGATAATATAAGATTGTATGAAACTCTGTCATTCTTAACGCAAAATGCACAGAAAGTGGTATTTAGCTTTAAGATGAAAAATTAGAAATATATGTATTCGATTTTTTTATAATTATATCCCTTAAGAGGGTAAAAGAGGGTGATAAAGTTTATATGGGCAAACAATTATTTATGATCAGAATTACTTGAAACTTAGTATTAATGCTCTTGAATACAATTAAATGAATACGTATTTCAGCATTTTTTGAAATTCATCCTATAAGGCTGTCAGATAGGGGATGAAAGTTTGTATGAAACTCTGTAATTGATGCATGGAGAATGATATTTACCTCTAAAATTACAACTAAAACAATAAAAATATCATATTTTTTTTTAAAATACAGGTAGTAGAACTTGCTAAATAGCTAAAGTGTAAATTTATTCTCAGAATATACGCGTAACATAATTACTTTTAAGATACTGGATATTAAGAGTTACGATCGCTAAAATGAAATTTGTTTTCCTTATTTCTGTAAATAATAAAGTTTGATCGCGGGCGAAGCCGCGGGTTCTGCTAGTTTATAAATAAAATTGAAGTATCTGTCTTAAATTTTTAAATACCACTCCATATTGATATAAATGATACCAAACCAAGCTAAGCATTGTCTTTTTGTTTGCCCAACTGTTTATACCTATTTTAGAAATAGCTAGACTAATTTTGAAGGAACTTTTTCTGACGGACAGAGATTCAGGGGAGAGGGACAGGGCGGTGCTTGACCGTCACAATCATTTTAGTAGTAAATAAATATTTTAAATATGTTAACATTTCAATGGAGTAAGAGTCATTTGAAAAATAAATAAAATTTTATTCTTTAAATCATCAATCTCATCACATACACTATCAGCTAGTCTTTAAATAATAATAACAAATTTTCAAAGCTTTTTTTTTTTATAAAATATTAGTAACAGATGGTGTAATGTTGAAACCTTCCCATAATTTTTACACATCACTTTTTATGCTTTCTTTATGGGATCGCGTGTCGCCTGTGCTCAACTGGCTTACACATTATCAATGAACAAATTGTCTCCATCCGTCACTTAAGGTAGTATAAGATTACTTGGATAATTTACATTGTGAAATAAAGAATTGTGTAAGAACCCTTTATATTTTGATACCAGAAAAGCTTATTTTAAATGCATTAAACTTCACAAATGGTATGGATACTGGTTTAAAAAATTTTCCTTATTAAAAAGTAAATTTATTATAATACAAGTTTTGATAACACACGCATCGAAGCAAAACGCCTTGTTCCTCTTTATGCGTTAAACAGCAGGTGGCAAGGCGCCTTGCACACTTAAGGACAAGGCGCGTTTTAACATTTTTTTTAAGGGATAGTGTTGCATTTTATTATTACGTACGAAATTTTGTATCCTTTAATATCATTCTTCAACATTCTTTGTCCTTGTGATTAATGTACAAAGGACATAAGTAATGACTAATCTACAAGTGACGTCATAATTATAGAGAAATACTTATGTACAGCAGATCAGAATAACATTTTTCCCTCGAAAATATTATCTAAAATTTCCATGAACATTTCTTGAACATTCAGTTGGAGAAATCGTATTACTACAATACATATGTGTCTTCTTAAGTTAACATAGCTAATGCAACTTCTAAGGCTTCAGAGGCAATAAAAGCGAAAAGTTTCCGACACCAGTTCGATACATACGATCTCGTGCAATGATTCACTTCGAAATCGAACAACAAGCTTGCGAAACTACAAACTCGCCATTTGGCCCATTACTTTTATATGGAATTGAATAAGAGTTCTATGGGTCAGTTCATTTTATATCAGTTTATCTTCTAAGAGCAAAAGGTTATATTTTGACCAACAATGACTATGTTTTAATTGAAAATTTTTGTCTAAACATTAATATCTTTGTTTAATTATTTTAAATGGCCTTTAAAAAGATCAAAAAGAACTTCTTTCGCCTATTTATTACTTTGATGTGACTATAAGGTATCACTGCGGCCATGACTAATATATTCTTTTGCATGTACCACGTATATCGGTGGATACGTGAATGGTCAGTAAAGTTGTAAACAAATAGAAAATTAATCAGATCTTACAATATTTTTTTTTTAGTATTAAACATACATTCATAATACATAGTAGGAAGCAAAGGAATTTGTGGCAGGACTATGTGGTACGTCGGTATCAAAATAGAGCAAAGTATAGGATGTGGGTTATAAAATGCCCCTTGTTAAGTAGTCCTTGAAACTTGTTAAGAAGTCTCGAAACTTTCTTTAGAGGACTTTAATAACATTCCTTTATACACTTCAGAGGACTCTTGGCAAGTTGGGTGCTTACAGACATCTTTACAATAGAATTTGCGAAATTGATTGACAGTATGCTTATATAACCTAGACTTTTATATAAGTATAAAAATGCATGTACCTATTTTGTTACAATACAAATGAACAAATTGCATTAATGTATTGAAGAATGTGCAGATTTATTATTATTTATACTAATGTAGATAATATACTATATAAAATAAAATAAAAATAAAATATATATTTACAGAATACACTTGACACTCCTTACTTGTTATCAGAATTGATAAAGATTATTTTCCAACGGTGTAGATAGTAAAACAGGAATTTCATGTTCGACCTTTGATTATGTTTAAAATAGGTGTGAAAATTACAAACTTACTTTGTAAATTTATATGAATTTAAATTATAATATGAATAGTCAGCAAAAACCCGATTGTTTTGTTGGAAATCTATCTCTGAGAATACATATTATGTAGATACATAATAATTCATAACACATGCAATGATATTTGTTATCATCTTAATATTGTACATGATAGTCATGCAAATATATTTTAGGCATGAAACGTGCCAGCTTTCCATCAATTATTGCTCTTTCTGTCCACTTGACCCAAAATTGTGACCTTCTTATCGCGTCTAGGAGATCACATTACTTGCCAAAAGAAGTCAAGAACCGTTTCTTTTGAAATAGATGAAAGCGACACAGATTTTTTCTACTGAAAGCAATCAGATACTATTGAAAATGCCTTAATGTGATGAATATCAACTGATTTAAATAATACTGGTATTTTTTGTTGATAACGATAATATTTTTTATCAAAGTTTTTTGTAGTAGTAATTTGTATAGTGAGTTTCAAATCAAATGTCCCAAACGTTACAAAAAATATAGGCAACTGATAATACCATCACAGAAAACGCGTAACAAACTGTGAGCAATTCTTTATAAATAGGGTTGTCAAAACCAGGTACCTCGTTGTGGCACAGCGGGGTATCCTGTTTTGTCGACAACCCTGGAACTAGTCGATGCCACTTCCAAAACATATAACATTTACAGTGAACATGTGTCAGACAAGCGTTAACAAACGCGTGTCGCTGAAAAAATACAAGCCAAATAAACTATTTTACGATTACGCCATATGCTACTCGATTAGGGATCACTCACAACCTAATAAAGATATGAGTTATGTTGACACATTAATATGTTTCTAAACATTTTTAAAGATTTTTGACGATGGTACGTTGTATTCGCTAACTGAATTTAAAACATAATAAAAACACATAATATCGTAATCAATATTACATTGTTGAATTATTTTAATGGATGTAAATGATGTCTTACACAAAAAGTATGTACCGTTTTCCACTTTCTAAATCATTTCATTCGAACATTACCTGAAAAACAGAAAAACCATTAAATAATTTTATATTACTGTAATAAAAAACACTAGTAAAATAAGATTACAAACGTGTTAGAATTTTAAACAGCTAGATAAAATATCTAGTGAAACATTAATAAATACTATTTGCTTACGGTTTCTGACTATATACATGTATATATAACGAATGTGCTTTTAACCAATTTCTCAGGTTTTAAAATATCAATGAAACCTTTTACAAAGAAATCTGACTTGGCACCCGAAGCAGATACCTTGAAGCCGAGTATTCTATATCAATTTGCGCATTCGTGCAAAGTATATTCAAGTAAGTCAGCGTCGGAAGCGGTCTTAGCTTTTAAATGGCACCATTTATGGGGAATGGGGGTAAGGTATAAAGAATGAATGGAATATTCTGGTTAAGAAAGAGCCGTGACTAGAATTTATCTTGGATTTTAAATAATTAATTCTTTAAGGAAGCTAATTTAATTCGTTGACAGTAAAGAATCGCACTAATTCGTTTACTTCTAATGAAATTGCTGTTAAAAATGTCACATTTCATTTCGAAACACCTGTACATCATACATAGATATAGACACTTCACAATTAAATAATTCATAGTTTACAATGTAATTGTAAACAGCTTAAATCTTGGGTCAGATTGTCGAATAAAGGTTGATTGGGCATTGTAGCGACCAACAATAAGCAATCATCTGGTTTAGTACTGACAGCCACGAACCGCACTTAATTTTACGATAGCTAGCGATGACACTTCATCCGCTCGTCAGTTACGCCCTGGAGGAAAAATATCCATTGTTCTAAAGTTTTCGAGTGAAACTCGACTCCGTTTTTACACTGTTGTTTATACGTAAAGATTAACATTTACATGACACGAAATTCTTATTCATTGCAACAAGAAACATACGAGAAGCTTACCATAGTAAATAGCCATCATTTTAAGCATACATAAAACTTTTTATATTCAGCTTTTTTTAACGTCCCACTGCTGGGCACGGGCCTCTCTTCAATACGAGGGGGATCAGGCTATAGTCCACCACGCTGGCCAAGTGCGGGTTGGCAGACTTCACATGTCTTTCGATAACTTGAAAAAAAAAATCGCACATGAAAATATCAGAGGTGCCAGACCCGGGATTTGAACCCGCTTCACTCGGTTTCCCAAGCGAGCGCGTTACCACTGGGCTACTACTGCCCATATATAAAACTTAATTCTAATAAATTCAATACAGTAATCTATACCTACTCAAAAGAAATAAGGTTGGCTATCACCATCGATCACTAAAAAAACTTGGTTCTTTTTGATCGATGGCTATCACGAAACATTTTAATGATGTTTTGCTAAAAAAAGATTTTTGTTTGCGAAGTTTCTGAAACAACACACCTAATTGTATAGAAAGTTTGGTAACAAAGTTAATTAAATGAAAAAAAAATTGTAACCATACTAAGTAAAGAAAATAATTCTTTTAAGTATTTGACATTAAGACCGATTGTCAAGAGGGACGATCGGAAATGGTCGAGAGGCGTTACAACGTGTCTAGAGATCGGACATTAAATCGACGCTGCCTTTTCTATTTTCCTCTCTGCGAAATTAACTTCGTCATACTTCGGTTTTCAAAAAGTATTGAAAAATTTTACTTTATTTAAAAATTAGAATTAAAAAACCTGCAATATTTAAAGAGTGACGCTTTTAGTAAGCTAGGCTTTGAAGATCAAAGAAAATTCAGAAACTAAATTTAACCCAAAGTTACATGACTTAGTATTATATTAAAAACAAGATGAGGCTTAACGTAGAATAATCGGAAAGTTTCTCAAAATATGTAAATTATATAGAAATGTTTGATATATAAGATTTAACAGAACAGAATCCAGAAGCAGATTCGAAAATTGAATAGATTTCGTGAACTTTCATTAAAAAGTTAGCATTAGGATTTCCCAGAATTATTTAGTACCATCAAGGGAGTTAACATTTTTTTCTGATATAAATAAAAACATCATATTTGTCGGTCATAATTTAGATTTATAATTCTATAGGCGACAGCCTAAAACAAATTATAACATAGCATACACTTGATTTATGTTGAAAACGGTAATCTAGTTTAACTGATTCATCTCGTACGTAGATTATAACTTTCTTTTAGATATCCTAATTGTAAGTTGGAATTTTAAATAAAAATATTTCGGATTTTGTAGCGGTTTTATTTTGATTTATTGTTCCCGATGTACCGAATAGTTTACATCAAACATGGCAACCGAAGAGACAAGGTTTTTGACGTGTCAAGTCATGTAGTTCTGTAGCATATAGGCGTGCCATTTGGGCACAGTTTACTTCGCCAATGTCGTGTAGTATAAAAAGAGTCATAGTTATTAAAGAAGATGGCCAAATTATTGTATTATTTTTGTGACTACCCACTAAAATAATTCGGACCAGAGAAATAGCACCGAAGTGCAAGTGACAATTAAAAAAAATCTGATTAGGTTGCTATAGTTTTAAAACTTAAAGTTGGAATGCCTAGTTTTTAGTTGGTCATTAGAAACAAATCCTCATCGTACACAAATCATAAAAATCAATTGCTATTATGTCCACTAAGGCAATCTCTGAAATGTTTATTTTAAAAACGAGCAATGGTACACTTTGTGGAGAACGATGCCCTAGGGAAGCTTACGTACGGGTTATATTCGCTTAATAGGGATCTATCGTTTTGTCTGTACCGTTTAATTACAAATATTTACCGTTGCGGCACAGAAAATAGATTAAAGATTCTTTAAATTGCATTTTACTCTCGAATATTGTAAACGACAGATTTTAGGAGGTAACCGTTTCGAGTTCCGATTCTTCTGTTTAATTAAATTTTGGCTGTTGCCCCGAAGCAGATATCCAGATACGATATTGTATTTGATAGGGATTAATTTGCGCAAGGTTACTTACGTAAACTATTTTAGTTGTATTAAGGGTGTCATTTACAGATTCGGTGCTAGTTGCTTTAATCAATGCTGGTATTATCCCAAATTCTAATATCAAGGCAGGCAATATGTTTAGATGCGAACACAGTCGGAATCTTTTGTCAATATAAGTTTTCAACAGTTCATCACTGTAGTGAGTTTATTGCTCACTGTAGTGGGGCCCGAGGGGCACATTTCTCTGTAATTGTAATTGGAATATATAGCCTTATTCAGTGATATAATTACTTCTCTTTGTAAAGCATTCAACACTAGTAGAATGACTTAATTTAATGAAACCATATTAGTTTTTTAATTTGCAATTGTAACTATTGGTATTTATATTAAATGTCTTGTCAACAAATCTAATAAATATTCTAATGAATTTTTGCGAGTAAATGAGATTTTGGTCATAAAATATTCAAACCTTAAAACATTTCCCTACCGAACTGTCGACTTACTTTTTGAAAGGTCGCTTGACAACCTAATATGCGGGGTGACGGCCTTCGGGTTCAAAATATGTAGGTACACCCCAACTTGAGGAGACACCGCTGATCGAGTTTTATACATTAATTTAAAGACCGTTATTATATCACCATCAACAAATTCCTATACAATTAGACTTTAATATGTAAGAATACTCCAATTCGGGTTGATACAAATTTAATTTCACCCAAACAATGTAAAAATTATACTCGTATAGATATAATTTATATGTTTATTTTAATGATAACTTTTTAAACAAAAAGTTAAATCCATTTTTAAATCACGAATATTAATTAAATTTACTAATACTAAAGTTATTAACGTTTAGAACGTTGTACGTCATTTTTTTGGATGTATATTTTTAATTTAATACAGACTACATTGGAGAAACCTACTATAAAACCTATTCATTACAAGAATCGGTTTAAAAAGAATCGTATAATACTCTTTACTTTTATTCTAAACGCATTCACTGCTATAAAATGTAATAAGAAACCAAGTGAATGGGAAAATCTAATAGATTGTAAAGTAATATTTTCAAAGTTGTTTCAATAAAGATAATAATATAGAGGATGAAATTGCACAGATTTTATCGTCTGAAAATTATGTTGCAAGTCCATAAGGAATCTGGAATATTTGTTACATTATCCTGACCGTGAGACATACAATGTTATAAACTAGACTCACTACTATCGCTCTATCTATACATATACAATTATACATATATAAAATTCTAAGTCGAATCTGTCCATTAAATATTTTTTGGAAAATCTTATTGAAATTGTCATTATTATCGATACGGAGGCCGAATGTATATAGTTTTTAGAAATTTTGTCTGTCTGTCTAGGATGCGTTCACGAGAAAACCACAGGACAGATTTTGGTGAAATTTGGTATTATGATAGCTGTTATCGGTCAACATATAGGATACTTTTTTTGCGGAAAATTATCTCATCTCTGAGAAATCTGAAGTTACTTAGTAGTCATCAACATTATGTATATTTTAATAAGTAATTATATGTATTGTATGTATGTACATTGTATGGTATAAAATATATGTATTATAATTATTATTGTTATCTATGTATTTTATATACTTGTATGTTTGTATTATTTATTATACTAAGACTACATGTAGTATGCTATTTTTATATATACTGCGATTTCTTTTCTTTTTTTTAACTTTATCTCCATATTACCTTACACTTTTCTGCTCCACTAAATGACAACCTTTCTGACCTCCTAGATTGACTGGAAGAAATCTCTTTTAGAGATAAGTCCACCTTTGGCTTCAATTTTCTCTAAATACTTGTCATTTTTGTTTTTAATGTGCAATAAAGAATATATAATCTATACTGAACGATAAAACGTAACTAGGGACGAATCCAGTGGAGCGATGGTGAGTCGCTAGTAGAAATATAAAAGCTCATATGCTTGGATATTTATTTAATGTATAGCATTACCAAAGAATTTTAAAGAAATCTGCAACATGATACTTGTAGTAAGGCTATTGGAACACAATATTCTTAAGCTGAGATATTTTCTAAGAAAAAAACCTTAAAGAGAATATATGGAATTTCTATTGAAATTTTTATGGGCAGGCGAAAGTTAAACTTATTTAATACTTATAGTACCTGGGCGACCGAGCTTCGCTTGGAGTTATTTTTTGTTATATCGTGTTTTTAGATGATATTTTAGTTTTTGGCCAAAAGTACAATTTTCTTTTTAATTTGGCTTCAATACAAAAAAAAATCTAAAAACTTGAATAAGTACAAAAAACACAAAAGTAAAGACTTTGTATCCGACCGAGTTTCGAAACCGGACACCTGCGATTATCAATCTTGCGCCTTGGCCGCTTGACCACGATGCTTATGTCTGAGCGTGCGAAATTATAGACCATGTTTTGCGTGGAATAATGCGAAAGAAAATCGCATGAAAACTCCAAAACACGTGTCTTCCCAGACATAAGACTTAGCTAGATCGATTTTTCGTCCTCGAAACTATCCACATACCAAATTTCAGAGAAATCATTAGAGCCATTTCCGAGATCGCCAGTATAAATAAATAAATATACAAGAATTCTTCGTTTAAAGGTATTAGATAGATATACTAAATGCTCGTAGTATAACATACTTTGTTGATTTTCAAATCTTTTTATATTTTTAATGTTATTTAAATCGACCAAGTCATATTACTTCTACACGTACAAACTGCAAATCCACGTGGCACGTACTGACTATTGATAAAAAAAAATAACTGTTATTCTAATATAAATATACTTATTTGATAATAATTATTTAAATAATATTGAATTTCCAAATACTTAAATAATTAAACCATCTTCTATATTATTATGTCAAGATAGTACCTACATTTTAAATTAATACTCCAAAGTAATTTAAATACGTATCGTGTCTAGAAATATTATAACTAATTGCACACGTAACGAATACTCATTTTCCTTTCTCTATTCGAAGAGCTACATACGATTTCCATTAGATGCCTACTTAACTTGACAGCGACTGCCATGATATTGGCACGATCAAATTACCTTTTGTCGATTCTTTACAAGAGATAAAATATCTATCTCTGTGACATAAACTAGAATTTTCAATGAGCAGCTATTTGAAACAGCGTAATTTTCCATTTCTATTGTGCTACATAATAACTATTTTAATTTTCTACTCTATTACAACGTACAGAGGTAGAATTGGAACTAAATTAATACCTATAATCGTTCTAACGATTGGGCTTCATCAAATGGATAATTACTTACTGCCAAATTAAAACCAGTTGAATTCAAAATTCAATAAATCGCGTGCCTGCATGGTTAGGTATACTGTTAAGTATTACATGCACAATCTCTGAGCTAGTTTTGTTATCATTTTATCGATAGCTAGCAGCCAACCGTCGTCATTCACCGTTAATCGTTATCAACTGCAAACTTAAACTCCTGTTATCCATATTAGCAATATCTCTGCACGGTTTCGTAATTTTCTAAGTATGATAAGTTAAATTTAATAATACGTTATTACAAATGTTATCACAAGTGAATGTGAACTACATATTTTTAATATGTGACAAGTAAAATAATGATAGGGCTATTTTAAAATATGTACACCAACTTCTATTTCAAACAGTAAAGAAAACCTATTTATAGAAGCCAGGCTAAATAAGCCAGTAGGTACCAAAAAAAGTAAATCTTAATTATTGTTCGCTAAAAGAAATCGCTATTTTAGAACCTTTATAGTAACTGTTATAGTTTTTAGTTCAACTATTAATTATTGCTTGCAATTTAAAGCTATTTGTTGTGAAATTCGTACTTAATCTTGCATGTACACTCACTCACGTTGGCCTATAACCTTTGCGAATGTCCTAAATTTCTCAAATGGTCTAGATAACAATTATCTTATTAGATATCATTTTGGTTCATAGTATGAATACAAACTCCAAGAGGGACTTAGGGCAACTACCCATTATACTTTTTTTTATATTTGTCTGATAAAATGACTATCAACTTAGTCCTATAATTATTATGATATACATATGTACATATTATACACATACGTATTGACATCATTGTCCGCTCTATTACGCTTAGTGTATGTTGGTTAATAGTTTCAAATACCTAGCTAGAAATACAAGTATTAAGTATACTATGAAACTATAATTAAGAATACAGTTTTAAACAAATTATTTAATTAAAAACCGCATGCAACATCAATTACGAAGTAAATATATAGCATTAAAGGAACTTAGTGAAAAACATTAACTAAATTAAATAATAATATATAAAATCCACACTGCTCTCGTACTTGCTAAACCTGTATTGAAAATACTGTTTTCTATAACATAATCATTGATATTTGAAATTATAATATAAACTCAGGAATTTTTCTTATAAAATGCGGTCGGCAACCGCGTCGACATTCGACGTATGACGTCATCGCAATGGCAGCCGTCACAGAAGCCATAGCGCGCCAGCGCATGCGAATGAACTTAAATACAATGCACTATACACTGCCGCTTCACTTTATAGCTTTTTAAACTCACGTAAAGTAAAAACGCATTGTGTAACAAATGTAAAACTAAAAAAGTAAAGTTACATTCTCAAATTATCTGTAGTGAGGTGAGTTGCAAGGAGAATAAATTAAGGTTAATGAATGACTTATTGTGTTAGGGACAGGATATTGTTATTAGTCGACTGGTCGGGTTACAAGAGGTTTATAATAATAGCAGTCACAAATGGTAGTTGTTCAAGAATTCAAATAAATAAGCAAGTGTTCACGTTTTCACTTACGTAAGAGTAAACTAAGTGATTCAAACGTATAAAAGAATTAAGTATAGTATTTTGTAACTACTACTTTGAATATTTTTAATTGAATATAACTGGGTTTTTTTTTTGGTTTAACCGTCTACTGTCTGCGGCTTCACGCATTTATGTTGTATTTTTAATTCACGATTACTAATATGACACATTCTCTACATGGGGTCCTATAGTAACGGAAGCTCAAGTTTTATCTTTTGATCAAAACAATTGAAATGATTACTATAGAACGGTGGAAATTTTATTAAAATTTTGTTAAAATGGTATTAGAAAATATATAGTAAGCTTATTCTAAAGCCTAACATTAAAATACCTACAACAACTTAAAAAATATGCTATACTAATCAGATTTATTGTAATACATAAATAAAATAATTACATTTTTTCAATTAAATTTATTAGACTTAAACATGCAATGTGTTGAGAAATATTTTATACCTATACTGTAAATTGAATAAAATGGTTAGTTATAAATGCTAAAGCAATTAAACCAGATCATTAATAAAATTCCAGCTGGTATGAGTACACAAATCCGATTAAGAAATATAGAACAGGCATAATGCACGACTCTACCATTATTGTATAGTGCAGTTTATACTTATTGAAAACGTAGTTACTTCAAACAAGTTCTCGGTTTTGCATGTCTGAGCCGGTTGTTCTTAATATGGCTTAGTCGAGCCTTTGAGCAAACGTAAGCCGTAATAGGCATCTAGAAGAACCATGTATAGAATATCTTTGATGACTTTGATCCCTAAAGTTAGAGCAAGTTTCTACTTACTTAGAGTTAAAGAGAAATTTTTGTGATAATCATCTTACGAAACGTTTGTCTTTGCAATTCAACGCAATGAGATTTTATTGCCATTTTAATTTTCGTGAGAAATTCTTTTATATAATAAAAACTTCTAACATTGAGAGTAAAAATAAAAGAGATTATGAGTGCGAAAACGTTTCTCTTCTGACAAGAACGGTACCGTTACTGAGATCCCGAATACTTAATTAGGGGTTTGGCTTTAAAATTGTATAATTGATATTTTCTTTTATGTAAACGGTTATTATTATGCCTTTTTCAATTTAAATCTATACTTGCAATAAAATTGCATAGAGGTAGGTATATTAAATAAAAGTAAAAAAAAATTATGATTGATTTAAAAGTAACACTTTCCTTGAATTTTAAAACAATGTAAGAAAATATTTTCAAGTGGAATTTCTAAAGTAAAAGGATTAACGGGATAAATAGGCACCCTAGACATAAAATCTAATCTTACGCCTTCACTTAACAGTTTACATGATAAGGGTTGAGGTGTGGAGAGACCTGTTTTTATGCTTCATTATAAAAATCGTACCAACTTCAAATTTTTTTAAGAGATAGTTTTTTAGTAGTAATTATTTAATTTTAGTTAAAAATCTCATCTGTATCATTTTTAAAGACAATTTACCTGCTTCTGTACCCACTATCAATGTTTAGCTCTAATTAAAGAAAAATAATAAAAAATATCATTATAATATTTATATTTACTTAGGAATATCAAACGTAAAGAAACACGTTTACAAATTCGAAATTACGGTCTGGCTCGTGTTTTACTTTTATATCAAGTTTATACTTTAAACTCCAAATATTCTCATTAAATTTTTTTCCTTGTAAAACATGTACCTATATATTTATAAAATCATACCCAAATGCCAAATTTAAACAAGTAAGTAAAAAGTAATGATTAAACGGCTGTATAATTTTAGGCCAGTGTTGACTTTTTTTTTAAATGTTTCTTAGCAAATTCATTTATTTTCCTATGTTCGTCAGAAAGGTCTTTCCCGCGTTTTTTATTTCAACGAATTCAATCGTAACATTCAATTTTTCCTAGATTTAATATTATAAATTTTAAAACAAATTTTTAATCATGGTTTTTAAATTGATTTTAATTATTGATATTGTAAATGTTAGTTATTGGTTTAAGTGTCTATTGACATTGACGATTTAAAGTAAGGCAGATGAGAAATTTTACCTGGGCTAAAATCATTACGGTATTTACCGTAATATTATTACAATCCTTTGTTGCAATATACCAAAGGAAAAGGCTAACAGAACGACGCTATTAAGTGAGATATTGAACCTATTTTACAATTTAAAGTATGCACTTATGTAGCAAGAATTTATTTTATCTTGTTGACAGAACCAATTACCTACATTAGGTATAAGATTATAATGGTCATATTAATTATTTATAGGTATCTACTTATGTAAGCGCTTGATTTTTATTAGGTACTTTTGCAGTTGCTTACAAGTTACAAATAGTGATAACATATCAATAACCAATTGAATGTAGGTAGTATTATTACGATAAACATTCTTCCAAGCATGATGTCACCTTTAGTGAATGGTTCAAAATTTCTAGTTTCCGAGAACCAAACAATAGGCAATAGAACAAAGCGCAGGCGACAGGCTTGTGTAGTTGCGCGGGCACAGGTAAGAGCCGTTTTTGCCTACCTACCTTTCGTGCCCTGTCCCGACGCCACTGCCAATGACAGCAACAACGCAGCGAAGAAGCCCCTCTCTCCCCCTCGCAACATTTTCTCAATTTATTTTTATTACTATTTTGATCACGTCACTGCAGTAAAACCTTGTCACAGGCTGCCAACAAACACTCACGGAGTCTCGTATTTACACAAATCACGAACACTATCACAGAATACAAACGCACATCCATTTGAAAAATGTCCGTTTATCCGATAAAGGTAACCGCTTCGCACGACTCGTGGGACGAAGCATGCAGGTAAGACGAGTAAGCCTATTAAGTTTCAATGACTTAAAACTACTTATTTAGGTCGTTATTATTAGAATAAGCACTAGTAAGTGTTTTAGTCGCGTCAGTTCTGCACAGATTTGTGTTTGAAAACTTTACATATTTTCGTAAAACAATTTCGAAGTTGGGAGCGAAAACGGACGTGACGCGACACGACCGCCCGACGCATCGTTCGCGGCAGACTGGCGTGAAGTGAGCGAACAATCAACAAGTTGCGATCGCGCGCGAGGCGGGCCATTGCGGCCGGAGCATGCGCCATCTGCATCTATATTCATACTCGACTATGCCACAATGTTGACTCTGTACCCCGCGCCGGCAAAACTTAGAAACCGGCTTTTTTCGCGCAAAAACAAGAAGACGGGATCTCTCCTGAGTTAACCCGACGCGAACCCGCTTGTATCTATGCGATTTTGATTTAAAATAACTTCACAGAAATAGTCACGTAGGCTTATTTATTGCCGTAAATAATTATGCCTTTCGAAAAATTCGTTATGATTTTATCAAATCGCAAGTAGGGGCTTGTATTTATATTTACGGTACATAATCGTAAAAAGTTGCCGTAAATACCAACTTTTTATTAATATTTTATGTATTAATTGGACATTTAATTGCAGTAGGTAATATTAAAAAAGATAAGGATCTACCTATGTGACAATAAACATATAATTACCTAAATAATGTACTATCAATAATTAATTAACTAGTATAAGTCCGCCTCGAATAAATAAAATTTAATTTTCTTATTTTGAATTTATGATTAATTATTGTCATGTAAAATTTAGTTATAGATAGTTAATTATTCAGTAAAAAACTAGCCATTTATTAATTATATTTTTATATTTTTAATTCTATTTTCTTGTAAATATTAAAAATCCCTTATTTTTTACTAAAAATATATATACATATTCGCAAAAAAAAAGTTTGTTTATTACCTGACTGCCATGGAAGGCTTAGGTTTTTGCGCATATCTTATAATATGTATGTATGCGTGTTTCTATGTATGTTTGTAAATTTCTTTATTACCTCGTATTTTGCAAACGGCTTGATGGATTGCGATAATTAAGGTATCGTTAGATTCGTCTCAAAAATCCAAATGTCCTTAGATAGGTGTTTTAAAAAAATCAAAATGGCGGATTTTTAGCGCCAATTTGTGTGTTTTGAAAAAACTTTTTTCGTCCGAAACAATTGAGTGGGTTATCAAAATACAGGGTTCTAAGAGGCCATTACAAAAATGTATACTACTTATATGTGCTTAAAAGTAATTTAGGATAAAAAATTGTTAAATAAAATTAAAAATGTCTAACTGGCCAAAACTAAAAAGTTATAAATAAAAAAATAATTAAAAAATAAACAACCCGACTGCGTAAAAATCGAACTAAAAAGAAGAGTACAAGTTGACGAAAGAACATAGTATTATGCAGTCGGAGACATACACACACAGCTTTTAGGAAACGTATGTATATGTTTGTTTATTTCTTACCTCTAGATCTCTCAAATCCAAGCCTCATATACAACCGTGATAAAACTGCATTTATAAAAAATAAGACAGTTCGCTAGTTATCAAAAAATCAACCAGCTTCAACCTACATATTATTTATGCATATGGTATGTTTATATGAGTATAAAGGATATCCGTGGTTTTATTTACATTAGGATCTATATTATGGACTTGCCATTATTCTATTACGACTATCCTTTTAACGTTATAGGTTAATTTGTTTGGTAAAATAAAGTAAACTTTGGCTATAAAATTCGATTTGCCTTAGTTGGTATGATGTAACGTGTTGAAGATTCCATTCATAAAATTTAAATTTTAACGTATATCTAAAAATCGGCAAACCTGCCGTCGGAGCGTCGTAGTTGAATGCGTAAGCGATCCTGCGACGCCCCATTAAGACGGTGGAGGTTCTGTTGGGTTTTTAGTGGGTACTACTGGCTTTTCTAGCCGGTGAGTCCCATATAACCGCTTGTATGTCAGGTGGTATGCGTAAATGCATTACCCAACATAAAAAAAATGTTTAAAAATGTACTTTATAGAAATTGCGGAACTGAGATCTGACCTAATAAGGTAAATCCCAGTCCTTGAAAGCAAATTAATTCTAATGAAATGGAATATAAAAACACTTTATGTGTCACCTTATGTGTGTTTGTCACGTCTTAATATTGTCATAATGTTAAATTCAAATTGTACAGTGATTTTTATTTATTATAGTCTAGATTAACATAAGTTATTTTTTATTAACCTGCACGTTTTCACCTCGGGTGAAAAGTATTATATAACAATAATGAATTAATTTATGTAGTACCTATTTCGAATATATTCTAGTTTCCACTGTTAAATCAAACACGTTTTTGCTTTTAGCCTTTCTTACGTATCCTCGATAATTGACATTTTATCGTCTCGCATCGACCAATACTCAACGTACGTACTTACTATATAGCCTATATCTAATATTATAGTACGTAGTAATGTCTGTTAATCCTACATCTCGTCCAAGTTTGGGTAACTAAAAACCTTGAGAATGAATATTTAAAATAAATTTGGATCACTGATATTATCATTCGTAAATCATCATCAAAACTAACTGTAAAATGAATAAGCGTTATTAATAAAAGGCCACCTTTTAATAAATGTGTATAATTAAACGTTATTATCGATTAGTTTAATACCGGTTAAATTTTACAATTATCAAGCTGATATAAGAAACAAGAGAAACGAGTTGATCTGCATTTTCATCCTGATTGAATTTTAATCAAGATATGATAATGAAAAAAAAAAGATGAATAATGTCTATCTATTACTTACTCGACATCCTCATTCGCGGTGTATGCAGATTCCTCTCCTTCGCCTTGGTATCCATCGTCTTCAGAATCTTTCAAAAAGTGCAAAGAACTTTAAGTATACTTGTGAATAATATGTTTAACATTACCTACATTATATATATATATATATATATATATATATATATATATATATATATATACGTGAAGCAAAAAATTTGTACCCCTTTTTACGAAAATTGCGCGGACGGAAGAGTATAAAATTTCCTACACTTATATAGAAAAGGAGTGCAGAATGCTGATATTTTTTTAGAAATTAACCAGGAGGTGTTAAGTGAATAAAAAAAAACACCACACACACTACCATGTATTTGACACACAAACACATATATATACTCTTTTGTTTATTGTTAAAGTCTGTGGTCAAATTGAGAATAGATTAATATTGAAATATACGCAAGATAATAAATATATAACTTAATGAATTATAGTATATTTAATTACTTGTCATTTATTTTATGAAACCAGAGTATGGATTATTTTTATTGCTTTTACGTACAAGTTACACAATAGGTATAGATATTTTACATTCAAAAAATATCATTAATATGATATTTTTAAGATTTAAAAGTGGTCTTTAAGATCTATAGAAGTCTTGTTATACATGTCCTTCAGTATATTCTTATATAGACATAAATACTTATATTTTATGTAATAAGTCAAACAACCCAAGGCAACCTTTTTTCATCAATGAAATATATTTGTTCAGAATTTATCTATCCTGTTTTCTTTCAGGTCACATAACATTTTCAAGGCTTTAAGAAACGACACCTCTCGATAAAATAATACTAAGTAGGTACTTAATTTTTTTTTAAATGTTTGTTTCTGAGATGGAGAGATATTTTTTTTTATGTCTGTGAATTTTATATGTTGTTTTGAATTGTTATTTAAGTAAATATTTGTGTATTTTTTATTTTTGAAACTAAAAATATTACATAATATTATAATTAACATGACCCTCTTCCTTTTTCAAAAGCAAGAAATTATTACATTTTTAATATAGATACCTACTTATACAAAAAATACAATAGGTATATCCAATATAAAAATATAAATGCATATCTTTGAACATAATTATATAATTTGGTATTTACTTTTTGTTCAAAAATACTTATCAGTCACGGTCATCATCATCTTGTATACAATAAATCAATGTACTGACATAGGGTACTGACCTTCTTTGCAAATCGCCTCATCTAACGGATAAACATCTAACCTCTTCACTTTGAGGTACGCGAAGGCCTCCAGATCGTTTAAGTTCATCTGATAAAAAGGGGATTCCTCGTTGAACGAACCAACTTCTACTCTATCGACGGAATCGACGGGCTGAGTTACTGATGTCTGCGACTGAGAAATAAAAATAACGAAATATTTTACATGGCAACATTAAGAAAATAATATCAATGTGCTACTGGTAACACTCTCACTTAAACAGCAGTGTAGCAGGTCCAAGCTCAGATCTCGCACCTTTGAGAATTTCATATGCGAAACATTTACAACTTGCTTATATAGTGAAGGAAGATATTGTAAAGAAATCTGCACGTCTAGTTAATAGTAGTACGTAGTACGAAATACTTGGTCGGATATGCCCTTACCCCTACAATTAAGAGGTGACCTACGTCCAATAGTGTGATGTTCAAAGGGTTGAGCATTAATTATTATTATATTAAAGAAGTTTCAATATATTTTATTTGAAATTTTATATTACTATTGAAACACAAACAATGGAATATGTAGTAGGTACTAAATAACAAAATTACCTTTATAAAGACGATATTAAGTTCTACACATATTTAGGAATGTAAAGATTCTATTTAATAATGTACTTTAAAAGGGCTGACGGTGCTCAATACTTAATGTATACTTTTGCTTTTAGAATGTTATATATGCTCAGACTGAATGTTGATATGAATAATTAATAAATTAAAATGTTCATGGAAGTACTTTAGGTACACTTAATACATAGGTATTCTTTTTCTTCCATTACTATTATTATATGTATATTATATAAAATACATACGAATATTATTTACCTCGTAAGATATACCATCCATAGTACCAGAATCCCAAGGGTATAAAGGTATTTCACTCTCTTCCAACCACCCTTCCTTTGTGCATAGTTCGAATCTTGTTACCCCTAAAAACCAATCTGGTGATGGTTTCATAGCAACTACTAACGAGAACAAATGATGTTTTCTATCAACCCTGAACAGGGAATGAGACGGTTCAGACATATAGGGATGCTCTCGTCGCTTTCCCCTTATAAGCGTTCGTGTGCCTGTATCGGACATCTGTAATGAAATTGATATTTTGTAATTAAATATAAAAAATACAATTTAACTTACTACATATGTGTTTAAAAAATATACTTTTGTTTATTTAATATTATATGTATCCCATAATCCCTATGGAAACCGCTTGAAGGGATATCATGAAAAAGTAGGCTATGTAGAGTTATATTTGATCTATAGATCTATAGATCTCTGTCTCTATGCAATAAATCACATTGATCCAAATCTTTGTATTGCATACAAACTATCATAAAGCAACGAAAAGTAAATTTCGCCTTCATTACATAACGCCTTATCTAGACGTAAAGAGAAAGTACAGTTAATTAAGAAATTACTTTAGCACTTAAGAAATTCTCTATATTAAAAAGTTTGCGATTGACGCTTACTTCATTTATTATATCCCTTTCAATTAACGAGATATCAGCTTCCTCTGCTAACAACTTTAAGCCGTTACTAGCTTTCGCATCTGGCTGCCATAGAATATATTTATAGGTGTGGGAGGCGCCAACTAAGTGGCTATATCCATTATTATCAGGTTTAGTTGGATACTTTCTAGGGTGAGTCATTCTTGACCAATGACCTTTGAATATTACCTGAAAAAAGGGTACACTGAGATATATACTTTCACAAAAATCTATTTTATTTCATTGACAGACAGTAATTGACACTTATAATGCTTACGTAAACTGTTATAATAATAAAATTAAATTTATTTCATGTTGTATTTTTTTTTTAAATTAATGTTAGAACAACCAATTATACTAAGACTATTGTGACTACAAATCTCGACAGTTATTTTAATGCATAAGTGATATATGATCTATTCAATAAGGATGTCAATCCGATAATTTCAGTGCAAAAAGCGCAGAACTGTTGGGTTAGGGTGTGCTCTGTAATGTGAATCTATCTATCTAATATATGTATTTAAACGAGCAATTCTTGTATATTTATTTATTTATTTATACCGGCGATCTCGGAAACGGCTCCAACGATTTCGCTGAAATTTGGTATGTGGGTGTTTTCGGGGGCGAAAAATTGATCTAGATTAGTCTTATGTCTGGGAAAACGCGTGTTTTCGAATTTGTATGCGGTTTTCCTTCGCATTATTTCACGCAAAATATGGTCGCTAATTTCTTACGCCTTGACATAAGCATCGTAGTCAAGCGGCCAACGCGCAAGATTGACAATCACAGGTGTCTGGTTCGAATCCCAGTCGGATAAAAAGGTTTTACTTTTGTTTTTGTTTTGTATTTATTCAAGTTTTTAGTTTTTTTATCTAAAAAATACGCTATAACAAAAAAAACTCCAAGCGAAGCTCAGTCGCCCAGGTACTGTATTATAACACCATTAATTTTCCATATCCGTGCTAGTACTGAGAACTCTTTGGTAGAAAAAACCAATGATATGGCTTAACACGTTACTCAAACCCATGGGGACCACATGGTCTACAGCTACGTAAATTATTTGTTTTTAACTATGTACTTACTACATGGATAAAAGAATATTAAGATACTAATGCAGCCTCATCTCAATTCTTATTGTTGATGTATTATAATTTGATAAAATAGTTTTTTTGCGTACTCATGAAAGACGTTATAATATCATTAATAAATTTTAATCTATTAAAGCAACTACATTATTACATTAACTTGTCGTATTTTAAATGTTCATTTTTGTATTTTGTTATTTATTTCTACATACATCGTCTTGCAGTACCCATTTATTACCTCATATCGTGCTTCACTACATAAATTGCAAGTAATGTTTGGTGGATATGGTGGACTGTCTAGGGGCTTATTAGAATCTTTTTCAAGTACTATAGTTAAATTCTCCCCCGTATACCAAACTTCAGAATTTTCAGCTACCGTAGCACGTAGTCGTATCGTTTGTGCTTTGCTACTTTGTTTTGGGGAAACCCAGTGAATCTGTAACCAAAAAATATATATGTTATCAAAATATCCGAAGAAGTGATATAAATAAATAAATAAATATGTTGGGACATTAACACACAGCACCATCTAGTTCCATGGTATGCTACGAGGCTTGTGTTATGGATACCAGATAGTTGATACACACATATATATAACTTTAAATACATACATATTATAAATATAAACACCCATGACCCATGATATCACAGCAAAGAAATTTAAGCAAGCATCGCCTGCGGTTTTGTCTGCGTAACTTTTTCTTTCCACGTATCCCACTTTATTTGGTCGTGAAATGCAGAGTTTATACTTGATGGTTTCGAATGAAGTTTAGATATGTTTTAAATTTATTGTATGATTTTTAAAGTAAATACTCCCATTTATCCAATTGTTTATTAGCAATGCATGATTAAGTTAAAACAAATTAAAATATACATTCAAATAGACTTTTATAAGCACTTTTGTATCGTAACTTTTTACATTTATTTTAAATTAAATGTCAGCATGTAAATCCGTGAGGAATCTACCATCAATCTACATTTAATGGACAGATCGACAAATATAAAAAACATTTTTAAACCATGAGAACCCATTAGGGAGAGAATTAGTAAAATTAATTGATGGCATAATATTATGTATGGATTTGTTTTTGATATTTATGTAAAATTAAAATTACTTAGTATGCATTAGTTACTTTGTCTATACTTCAGTATTGTGGTATCTATGTCTATATTTCTTTATAAATCATTTTATATTCATTCTTACTATCTTTACAATATTCCTATTACCAATGCTGGATGACGACTCGTTTGGCTCAGTTTGTAGTGACTTGCTTGCTTGTTGTATGTACTTGATGGGGGCGGTCGCGGGTTCGAGTCCCGCTGGAGGCATTCATTTGTGTGATGAGCTCGAAAATTTGTACTCCAGTCATGGGTGTTTATATTTATAATATGTATGTAGTTAAAGTTATAAATGTGTAGTGTATCAACTATCTGGTATCCATAACACAAGCCTCGTAGCTTACTATGGAACTAGATGGTGCTGTGTGTTAATGTCCCGATATATTTATTTATTAATACTCAACGTACAACTATATATATATATATATATATATATATATATATATATATATATATATAGAGAGAGAGAGAGAGAGAGAGAGAGAGAGAGTATAGGTGGCATTAAAATATTTATTTACTAAGATCATACGTAAATTTGTAAGTTTTTTCAACCTATTATTTTACTTTTATAGCTGTATACCTTATGTATTTGTTCTAGTAGTGATTGAACTAAATAATACATATATAAAAGTTGAAACAAGGAGGAAACTGTACTCGGAAGTCACGCGCAAAAGCTAGTCAAATATAACTTAAGCAATTCAAAACTCATTATAAACTTGTCGCTCTAAGTCAACTTTCGTTCTTTTTGTAAAGCTTTAATACCTTAGCTTCGTTATAACAGAAAAAGATTTGACTAATACTCGAACATTTTTTATAATTATTATATTAGTCAAATAAACGTGTGTAGAAACTGCTCTAATAGAACTTTTAATACGTCCAATTATATGTTTAAGTATAAAAAAATACTTAGTAAGCATACAAGTACAATGAAAATAAAAAGACATAGTATTAGAATGATAGCAACGTCTATTGTTAAGAAATAAAATTAGATAAAAGAAGATTATCTTTTAAAATGCGTGCATACGAGTTGAATCCATTTTAGTGGTTGACATGGTTTAAAAACCAAAGTTAAATTATATTTGGTTGAGCCATTTTATATTTCGCCTGATATAAAGAATATAGTAAGGAGGAGGCGAACAAATACGAGTAAACTTATAATAATACACCTACTTCTAAACTTAACTATGTACATATAATTATGTAATCTAAAGACCAAGCTTGTAATAAAATATAGATTATATTTTTAGAGATGAAAGAAATCTTAAATAATGATAAATAATATAATAATTAACTAATTTTTACCTCCACACGATTTTTTTCCGAATAATCTGTATTTTCAACGGAGTTGTAGCAACGTTCACTGTACCTGGCGTGACGGTTGGTTTCGATGGTCTTCAGATATCCAACATCAACAGATCGATGATCGAATTCATCTGTACTATTATCTACTTCGGGATCCTCCACTGTGATCATAAACCATCGGAATGGACGTGTCCTATTCACGTCGATTTTTGATTGAAGGATTACTATAATTAAGTATTAAAATGAGAATAATGTTAAAGTAAAAATGACCTTTTTAGGATATAGAAGTAACTAGAGATTTACCTTCGTTTTGCTGGGTTGCATCCCTAGGTGCCTAAATACAGCCTATGTATGTATTACTGTATATTAAATTTTATCCAAATCCGTCCAGCTGTTTAAGTGTGAAGCATTAAGAAGTAACATATGTACATATACGCACATACAAATTTTACATTTCAAGATTATATTCATTTTGAAACGATATATATATATATATATATATATATATATATATATATATATATATATATATATATATATATAGAAATGTAAATAAAGTATTGATTCAATTAATATGTTATGGGAGTATAGGCTCTGGAGGATAGAGAAAGAGAGATGATAAGAAACACATACACGCGTTTCCGCTTTCTATTCATATCGAAATTAAAGAGCTCTGGGTAGATACTCCATATACACACACATACGGTAAAACAGAATACTTTATTATGAGGACTACATGTTTTTAAATTTAATCATGATACTAGCGAAGTAATAATTATCTGGATGTATTAAAAATATAGACGCGTTTCACGAAGTTTTAGTAAATACCTAATTTATTTTATAAATAATAGATAATTAATAGCATACATATATGTATGTATATTGTACATCTTACGTTTTGAAACAATTTATTTCTTTTTTTAACTTAAAATATCGATAAAAAATTTGGATGATTATTAAATTTAATATTCTTACAAATATAGGTCTGATCGGGTCTGTAGATTTTTTCAGTTTTTGAGTCAATGACCATTGAGAAACTGTCCTTATTTTCGCTCGGTGTCAATACAGTGGCAAAGGGTGGTGTTTGGTCACATTTTCCTGCTCGTCCCAATGTGACTGATGCCATTGTGAGCAATAAAAGGGGAATTATTTGCCTAATAACAAAAATATATATTAAATACTATATTGTATACAGTTTAACAATTTTATATTTTTCCAAGGTTTTCAAAATACTAAACTTTGCTCACAGTTTATTGAGATTTATAGGATTAGAGAAAAAAATTTTTACAATCTGGTTAGTATTTTCATTAATTATTTACTACAAAAACAGAGAAACAAACAAAATTACAATATAAGGTAATAATATAGAAAATAAATAAAAATATCAGTTTATTTTGTTTCAATGTTATCGTTTCATTTAATTCAAATTTCAATGAAACGGCGATCGAATGCGCCTGATAAAATATTAAAAGCAAAGTTGCAGACCTGCAAAATATAAGGATAATTCATGATAAATAATCAAATTAATGTGAGCAAGGCCCATCCGTTGTTCCTGTTCTAGATTTCTAATTAGGATACGAACGTGGAAGCTATAAAATTAAATAAGTTCTGCAGTCTCTGTAAATGTTAGTTACTACGAGCAGGTACGCTGAGTTTAGAGCGATAGCGTTGATATTTTGAAAACAACACGTGGTAGGAATATTTTGTGATAATTATTTCAAAGAACGTATACTAATGAATAGTTTAAATAAAATTATAGTAAAACAGATGATTTAGGACGTAATTAATTAGTATAAATTATACTTACATTGTAAAAAGACTAAATTTTTAAACACAGCACTATACACGAAACACTAAAGAACAATCACACTTAAATAAGATTTCTGGATCAAAAATTCTAATATTTTACTATAAGGTCGTTAAGGAAAAAGCGAATCGCGGCTTAAATTGAATATTGAATCTATTAGGTTAACCTAGCGTCAACTAACAGTGTACCTCGAATACGAAGGAACGTTTGGACGCTAGCCAAGAGATTTTGCTCCAGAAAAGATTTAGACACGTTTCATATTTTTGGTAAATTTTGAAGCAGATGAATCATTATTTACTTTTAATGTACATCGTAAATATTTAGTATCTTTAAATTAATGGTTGTTTGTCATTAAAAATGCATTTTATAAAGGAAATTATGACTAAAGCTATAGTGCAAAAAGTAAAAAGATATAACCACAGGATATGTAGATTCGTTATTTCAGTTTTAATTTTAATATGTTCAGTACAAACATTTGCCTTGACCGAGAATCAAATACACTATTTTATTGCTTTAATGCAAAGCCAAGTAGATCTGAACACCATCTATATAGATAAATAAAATTGGAGTGTCAGTTTGTAATATTAAAATAACCGCTTTTTACTAAATGCATATGGATGTATACACGGTACACATACCAAAACAACATTTTTTACAATTTTTGTCTGTCTCAAAAACTTTGAGATTATTGTAAAAGTGTCATTTATAAAAGTTATAGATTTTTAATAGACTTATAACTTTTGTAGTAAACATTTTTCGATAGAACGTCACAGTAAGCCGTAAATTAAAAAAAAAACGATTTTTCAACGCTTTGCGTCCCCCCGTTTTTCGCGGGGGTAGCTGGGCATCGGGGGCATTTTACGAATTTCTATTCCTTATATATCTGCTAATGTTTTAAAACCATAAAATTTCAGGTTTTAATTAAATTTTTTTCTTTTAAAAATAAACGTATTCCGATCGGTCTAAAAACCTTCCTAACTCGGTTAATTTTGACCGGAGGAAAAAAGTCAAGAAACCTTTTTTATGCAAAATTTCAAGCTTTACACATTTTTCCTAAAACTTTTTTATCTAATTTTTACCGTTTTCGAGTAATAACGAAAAAAAACTTTTGACAATTTATTTTGGACCCTTGCCGGGGGTTGCGGATACGAAAACCTTTACACATTGTTTTTGTATCATTTAAACTACTTGTACTTGTACTTGTACTTGTATCAGCCCTTTTTAATGTCCCACTGCTGGGCACGGGCCTCCCTTCAATACGAGGGGGATCAGGCCATAGTCCACCACGCTGGCCAAGTGCGGGTTGGCGGACTTCACACGTCTTTCGAAAACTTGCTAGGTTTTCTCAGACATGCAGGTTTCCTCACGATGATTTCCTTCACCGTAAGACAAGTGGTAATCATGTTAGAAATGATTCGCACATGAAAATATCAGAGGTGCGAGACCCGGGATTTGAACCCGCTTCACTCGGTTTCCCAAGCGAGCGCGTTACCACTGGGCTACCACTGCCAGGTAAACTTATTTAAACTACATTATATCAAAAATGCAAAGTTGAGTGTCAACATTTTGATTTCAGACCTTATTTGACTGGACTATAGAAGTACAGTAATCATATCATAACTGTGGCGCTCTAAATTAAGCTTGTCATACATCCGCAAACCTAGAAGCTATTCGCGCATGCAAACTGCTGTTTTAGTACTAATATTGACTACTGCGCAACGTATTTCAGAGCGACACAGTTATATTACGAGTACTGTATATGAATGAAAATGATTTTGCTTACTACATTCTTAGAATGTATCTCACATGATTTTTTATAGAACTCATTTAATATTTATATTGTCTGGTTAAAGGCAATTTTTTAATACATACATATTTATAAAAACGACTATACATGCGACAAAATATAATTATGTGATTTGTGTAAATGTTGACATTAGTCGCATGCTATTATTGTAAATGAAATTTATACAAAAGACTGTCATAGATTTGTATATAGTGTCGTCGTATTCTTTGAAACAGGTGAAATAGGGCTAACGTTATCCACGATTTTTCTAAGAAAAAGGGTTAAAGACTGAAGGGTACAATTTATGCAAAGTGAAAGTTGATGAGTGTCGGTAACTTTTTCTTACCACATGGTTCATGGATTCATGGATTTGAATGACAATCAGTTAGAGATAGATAAAAACTTTGATTATATATAGTCCACTTTTTACGTAGTACAAGAGAAGCATCGGGCAACAACTGATAAGATATAAAAATAAATATGTGTATAGGCACTTATTTATCTTTGACATATGTAAGCTTTCGAAAAATAGTTGAGCAATACAGAAGACATTTTATCGTGTTCAAGCAAATGAGGTTTCTGACATAGTGTCTTCAAATTACAATACTACTAATTCTACTAATGCAGCATGTGAGATTTATACTTTACTGAAGTTTACACCTATTTATTTTTTTTTTTTAATGTTGGGAAATGCATTTACGCATACCACCTGAAGACATACAGGTGATTATGTGGGACTCACCGACTAGAAATGCCAATACTACTCGCTAAAACTCAACAGAACCTCCCCCGTCTTAATAGGGCGTTGCAGGATCGCTTACGCACTCAACTACGACGCCCCGACGGCAGGTCTGCCGAAGCAGACCACAACAAACATGGGGTTGCTCCACAGTCCACTCTGCTATCAAAGAAGTACCAGGAGCAACCCGCATGGTACACCGCCCACAGAAGTGGGCCACATCCCTATGCGTTTCTTGGCTTCGCGACCGGCTGAACTGTCGGACACTACTGAGCCCCCACCACGACAAGGTGAACGCGCTTTGGGGGGGGACTGAAGTTTACACCTAAGCGAAGCCAGTTCGAGTCGCTATTATTTTAATCAATTAATGTGAATAACAAATTTGCTTTCGCTACCTTACATATGGTTGAATATTGATTGTACGATATTAATAGTAATGGAAATGTTTTAGACGAGTGTAGATGTGTAGAGTTCCTAGCGTAACGTTTTGCTCCATGTGAATTTAGAGCAAACATTTATGGCCACATTCGACTTGTGAAATTGAACCCACCCAGCATATTAAGCAACGCAAACTTCTTATATCAATACATCAAATTTAACGTTTGTGTGTTTGTTTTCAATAAATTGACGTAATTTTCTTCCGATTGAATTGGAAGTGTGTACAGTTATCAAAACTCGAGCGATTGTTTTTAACATACTCTTAGCAACGTGAACGAGTCTTTTATTTAATTAAGTTTATTTATTTGTATGTTATCAGTGTGATCTTCTAGATAATTTATTCTGTTATTAGTCGTCAAAATGATATTCGAGGAAAAGCCACGTTTAAACCTTATCTCGTGCAAAAAGCTAAAGTTACCTTGAAATAATGAATTTCTATTGTTATTATTATATTGTATTGTTGAGTCAGTTGGAACAAAGGAATTTTTATATTATAGGTGGGTCAAGATATACTTATTATTGCGCTACTTTTTCAATCAACATTTGATGTGTGATAAAACAAATGAGACAATATAAATCAAATGAGAATAATATTATTACATTTAGAGTGTTTGTTAATTAAGTATTGTACGGTTTTAATTTGATGTGATGACAATTTATTAATGTACTAGTTTTTGTCTTTGGCTCCGTCCGTTATTTTCGCTAAAAGCGTAAAGTTTGCGGGACATAACCCTTTTTGTTAAATGATTAATACATACTTGAAAGTGAGTGGCTTCTTTCTGGTGAGTCTACCAAATATTTTTTTTCGGCATATTTCGATCATGCTCACTTTAAAACCTAGCACTTTCGAAAAAAGTCGTAGAGAGATAGTTTGATAGACTTGCAAAAAGGAATCCACTAACGAAGTTTCAAATGTTATATTGATCATTTAACAAAGAGGGTGATGTCCCGCAGACTAGTATATTTCTTAGAGAATGTGTAGTATATTTATTAAAGAAGGAATCAGCTGAGGACACAAATTATAAATTACGATTTTGCTTTTCCTACAATTTAGTTAGTAAAGTTTAAGCTGTAGGTAAATAATTTGTATTCATGGTTTAACACTTATAAAGTTTTTATTAAACAAAAAATGGAGACACGAAATATTCCACTTTTATTGCTGTTCAGTACCTGCTTAAAAAGTTACCGGCGGTGTAATATGTAGAAACGATTCACAAACATATAATTTTAATTATTCCTGGAAAATTAATTACATAAAACTTATTTTTTGTAGCGACAATTACAGGAACTATGAAAAATTGTAGAAAAGGTAGGTTAAGTAGCAGGTAGATGAAATTGTTTATGGTATAGAGAAACTTTTGGAGATTTTAAATCTTATAAATAATTATAAGTAACTAAGAATCTATATATTAATACGTGAGGCAAAAACTATGTACCCCTTTTTACGAAAATTGTGCGGACGGAGGAGTATGAAACCCACACTTATAGTTTTTATAGAGAAAGAGTGCACAATACTAATATTTTTTTTAATTATCCATAGAAATGCATTTAATCAATAAAAGAACATTATACACACTACCATGTATTTGACACACACATACACAGTCATAGGGGAGATCCGCTGTGAAACGGACACTTAACTTTGGAGTATTATTCCATTGTGTTCTTAAAAACTTAGAAACTTGTTAACTATCCTTAAGAAATTCATAGGTAATATACTATCAGTAATACACAATATTTTAAGAGAAAGAAATTTATTTAACGAAATATAACGATTTTTTTTTCAACTTACTATTGTCCGTTTCATGACACAGGGCTCATTGAATCGGACAGTGAGTGTCATGAAACGGACAGGAACCAATGCAATATTTTGTGCCACATAAATACGCAAGGTTTCACAAATTCTTGGCTTTTACACAATAACTCTTACTTAAACAAGTCAAACACTTTGGTACAAAACAAACTGAGATCAAAAAATGAAGCAATTACAAAAAAAGAAAAAACAACAAAATAATTAAAAAATTAACTTTGGGTAATTTAGATTTTTGGTTTCCGACGTTTCGAATGCTTTACAGCAATTAATATTTTAACTTTAAATAATATTAATATTTGTAATTTTTAATTTTCTTTGTGGTTATACATATTATAGTAATAGCAACACTAAATAATTATTAATAAAGTATTTAATAAAATTGTAATATTTATAAAAATAATAGCTAAAATTAAATAAATAATATTGCTGTATTTAATTATAATACTTATTATTATTTTTAAATGTTTAGAATTAAAATCAACAAATATTTTAAGGTACTTTGGTGCAATTTTTGAATTTTTAAAATCTTTTTATTTTTTTTGTAAAATTGTGGGTAGGCACTGTCTGTAACAACATTATCTGTAACCGATAGTCCGAAAAGATAGTTTTATTTAAGAGACTAGGTATATATTGTATACTTAATACAGGAGTAATGAATGTCCGTTTCAATGCGTCAGTGCCTGTCCGTTTCATTGCACACCTAACCCCAACAACATTACTAAGCAAATTCCAAATAATAAGTATTGATATAATTATAACTCACCGTTCCATGTATTTTTGAGAATATGTTACAACAAACACGACCATAACAATTGTAGCCCAAGTTATAATCGAATTTTAAACCAGATCGCAAATATGCGATATTTTTTACAAAAATCAAGCGATTTAAGAACGTACAAAAAGGAAACAAAAATATTGGCTGCCGGAAGCTGTCATTATTGTGGGTTTGTCTATGGTCACCAGTGCTGCCAAAGACCAAATAACATGAATATTTTTGTTCAAGAATGTTGAGATATCGATAGTGTCCGTTTCATAACCCGTCCGTTTCATTGCGTATTCCCCTATACTTTTTAGTTGATTGTTAAAGTCTGTGGTCGAATTGAGAATAGATTAATATTGTAATATACGCAAGACAATAAATTATACAATATAACTTAATGAATTATTGTTGATTTTCAACCACGCGATCACTAATAATATGTCTAAATATCTCTTGATTTGTCTATTTGCTTTTAAGCCTGTATGACTAAACTTATGTTTGGAGACAACGTAACTCTAATGACGGTGATAGGCTATATTTTGACCGATTTAAAAAAAAGCAGATATATAATTCTTACTTTAATAATAATTACTTTTAAGTGATTTAATTAAAGTCAGTATACCTTTTTATTTAAGAACTTATTAAATGATAATTTTATTTATAGAAACTCGGGACATGTACATACATATGTTGAATACGCTAGTACATGTATTTTAAGTTTTATGCTTCCGTTTATTAGTAATAATAAATAAATAAATTAAAATAAAAATATTTTATTTGCATAAAGAGATAGAGTCGACAAAGTTTGTGGTTGAGGTCCCCTTTTAAGCAAGTAGTTTTTGCCTGTATTAGGAGACCCCTGCCCTTTCATAACAAAACGTACAGATTTAATCCTTAATCCAATTATACAAGGTAATACAACAAACTTAAATAGGTAAGTTAATATAGATGTAAATTAGTAGGTACAATATAGTATTATAGTATAGTATATAATATTGTAGTCTTTCAAATTTATGTAGTAATAAAAAATTGCGTGCATATGTTTGTATGTGTGTGTGCGTGTGTGTGTGTGTGTGTGTGTGCGTGTGTGTGTGTGTGTGTGTGTGTGTGTGTGTGTGTGTGTGTGTGTGTGTGTGTGTGTGTGTGCGTGTGCGTGAGATTCCTGGGGCGAGATGAGCTGTTGAAAACTTTTTTGGGAACTATGTATCTAGTGCGATGAGTGAAGTAATTTTATATGTATAAAAGCACATATGGACATTATAAAATAAATATCCTATTGAATTCCTACATAAGTGTAGAACATCGTCCCCAAACAAACAAACATATTGTGTGAACAAGACATTAATCGGCCAATTCATATAGAAGTTATTCAATAATTACACCAACGATTTATTTCTTAAAATAAATAAGATTCTGCGCACAGTAAATACATATACTTGTAGCGTTTAATGAGATAATGCAAAAAAATAAAAATAAAACGTGTGTGTGTACCACATAAGAAGTTATACTTCTTTGGCGTAACAGAACAAAAATATGTAGCAAAAGATTTCATCTCGTACGTCACAACACTCTGTTTGTAAAAGGAATGCAGCTAACATCATCATGTCGCTTTCAGCTAACTTCATCATGTTGATTTTTGGCTGTCGATGTGCGCGTGCATGTAAAAATTTTACTCTCATATTTTTTTTCTAAACGTGCCAAAAGAAGTAAAACTAAAAATTATCTGCTTTAAATTTTATATAATAGTAAGTACTACAAGTTCTCACATTTGAGCACTCTTATTCCCATTTGGATGATAAGTATTCCTAGTAAGAGACATTGGCTATGGCAAATTGGCAACCTGATTACAATTTGAGATTGAGTGCGAACATACGATATTAAATATTCATTCGTACAATTATACTCTTGCTAATGTGTTCTGGAAGTTAATATCGGTTATATTCTCCATTATACTGCTATATTACTGTACATATTAATTAGATTGCCATATATTATAGATATTATCTAAGTTTATAGTTGATTTAGCGGATGAGATGATCGAAATTTAAGGGAACATTGTAAGCTTTCTAAGAAATATAACCTAAATAAATGTATACACCTAAGTAGGTAGGTACTAGGTATTATAGCTGACGAGATATAATAAATGTACAAAAAATATTTTTATTCATTTCTATTCATTTTTGACAGAAAAAGAAAAAAACTGTGGTAGGGAAACAAAGTGAAGTTATCCTCGGGAACTTTCATGTGCGAATCCGATTTTCAATACAATTACTACTTTCTAATACGCTGAAGAAAAAAATCGAGAGTAAACGTCAATGTCTGTCAGCACCTAAGTTATTTTAGAAATACATGTGAAATCTGCTAACTCATATTTGGCCTCAGGCCTTGATCATCCGCACATGAATTATTGATTAATATTAATATACCAGAATTAAATAGCTTAGATTTTTAGATACACTCATGAAGTAATACGTAGAAGAGGAAAATCTCTTTACCATGATAAAATGAAAAAAAAAAAAAAAACTCGTTCGCGTTGCTTCAGCCAAGTCCTGAGAGCGCTCGATACTTCTCGCAATACTTAAATAGAATAGTTTAAGTTACTAATAATAGCTTAAGAACTTCCCAGCTGTGGGCTGTTGCTGAGATTTTTTGACTAAAGACCCGACCTGGTACTCGAACCCAGAACCCCCGGATCTGCGGCCGTACATTCTAGCCACTAGACTACAGAGACAGTAGAGTTATAAATAAATAAACATCACGTCGATGCTGGTCCTTAATAAACTAACAAACACGCTCTCATTTTTATACTACTAAGGATTTCCACCTCAATAGGCATATCAAAATATTACATTCACAAAGCTTTTTTTCTTCGAACATGTATACTTTATTAAGGATTAATGTATTCCGATTCATTTAATAGGTAATTACATTGACGTATATACATATTTATTAGGGTGAATATTTCATGGACGTAATCAGGTATTATTTATTAAAATGCTTCCCCATTTTTATTTTGTAGAGTGCTATCAATCAAAATATTACTAGCTCTTGCCCACGGTTCTGCTCGCCGGGTTTTCTTATATACATATATTTGTTGTTTGTTTTATGCATATATTTATTCCTAAGAATCCGTAGTAGTGTGTTAAGAGACAGAACATACTCAAATAAATAGTATAGTATCAATATTAGTAGCGCGTTTAAATCATCAAAAATGTATGTTAAAATGTTTAAACTTAACTGATATAATATGGACTAGAATTCATATGATTCAGTTTTTGTCTTTCAGCACTTTTTAAACAATATAACGATAATTTGTGCTTGTTGGCTGCTAGCTTGCTGTCTAGCACTATGGCTGGAACCAAAAAGGGTAGATACGTACGATATATATAGAACAAAGTTTTTTCTTCCTGTTTATCACGTGTCTTCTCTATTCTACGTGACATTGGCATTTGGCGAAGTAATCGATGCTCAATTGGCAAGCTTTGAAGCTATCAACAAGAGAATTGACTATTTATGACATACTTATAACGGTACAGGAAAATCTATGCCTAAAATAGTTTCAGACACCATCGATCAATTTTAGAAAAAATGCTTATTTCAATATTATAATTTAGCTAATTTTTCAAATTCAAAAGCAAAACACAACAAAAAACAACATTGCGCTTGGATAAATTAAAAATTACATCATCATTACTTTGTTTCGAATCATATGAATCTATTCTGATGCGACCGATGAATAAACATAAGTGGCCTGCGGCGGGCGATGCGGCCTGTTCAACCTAAATAAACACGTGCCCCAACGATCTCTAATTATTCATATATATCTGTATATATTAACATTATTTTTGTTATCGTTACAATTTACTAATAATTTAGTAGTTTAAACAAGGAGTTAATTTATTATCAGGATATTTATAAGGTTATTTGTTAGAGTTTTTTAGACATCGTATGACGTATTTGAAATTTTAGAAGATTTTGTGAATTATTGGAATAAAATTGCGGGCTTTTATAAAAGATGGGTTTTAGTTTTGGAGACAGTTCAAGAAATTTAAAAATAGGTACAGATTTAGCTTCTAGCCTATTCCATTTCCATTTGAGGGCTATCAGATCAAAAACAAACACACATTTTAAAGTAATTAAAAATATCATGGACTGAGGTGTTGATGTTTATATTAAAAAAAATTAAGATGCTGCAAAAATTTCAAGCACAAAACTACGTAATACTAAGTTTTTCTGACAAAATCAATGATATTTTTTTCGTAATTATTTTTTCTACAAAGTATATTTTAAATATTTTTACCATTTTTTTTTTGTACTTTTAAGATATCATTTATAATTTTTTTGTTTAACAATTTTGAAGTAATTCAAACTAACTTCAGCCAAAAATTCTGACTTTTAGATTTTACAATTAAGTTAAAAAATAAAAACCTAATTTTTAAATTATCTGAAATATTAAAAGTGATAAAACATTATATTATTAAAAAATAGCAAAATCTATCAAGCCGTATCCAACCGCCGTCACCGGTGAACGTATGTACATATTTAAAAAAAATACATACACACGAACGTAAAACCTTCTTTTTGAAAGTTGGTTAAAAATGTCCCTAAATAAAACGAGAAAACTAATATTATAAAGTGGAAAGATTTTTTTGTTTGTTTGTACCGAATAAGCTCCGAAACTACTGGACCAATTTAGATGAAAGGAAATTCTGGGAAGGACATAGAATAGTTTTTATCCCGCAAATCATTCTTTAAGGGGGTAAAAATGGGGATGAAAGTTTGTATGGGGAATCAAACTAGGGGAACCGAGCGAAGCGAGGGTGAGACGCTAGTATTAAATAAACCGAAGGTGAATTTATCGACACTAAAAATATTTTAATTTATTTTGTAATTCAATAAATACATATTATATTGTACCTTTTAGTATTAGTTACAATACTTGAAACGACATTATATTAATTGGACATTTAATTCACTGCAACAATTGCCTCGTGATTAATGTGATAGAAATTCAGGTGAATTTTTATTGAATTGTTATGAAATTATTGACAAACCACAAATAAATGAGCAATGAATGTGTAATTTTACTAAACGATGGCAACACCACTCGATTTACAATTGAAAATACCGTTTTACCGCAGACCATGCATATGTAATGATTGTTGAACCATAACCGTTTTTAAAAATATACCTAATTATTTTAAAATAAATTCTATAGTTATTTATATTATACAATTATAGAATGAAACGAATATATGTACCTACTATATTTTAATTAACTTAATTCTGAGTTACAATGTTGTTTTTTACATGTGTCAATTTTTAAGTGTTCATTTTTAACGTCTTAGCGCTTGATATTTTTCTATACGCGAATATATGTAGAAAAATATCTCCATGGCTCTCATGGTTATTTCAAAGAATGACCGAAAACATGTTTAAAATAACCACACAAATTATTTTTATTTAAGAAATACTCAGGTTAACGAGAAAATCAAGGCGTCGTTCCTAGTTTTATATATGCTAAAGAATTTTATAAAGCCCTACGTATTGTTTGAATGCACAGGGAAAGTAAAGGAACAAAGCTAATTTACTTAAACCACTATTGCATATTATTCACCAAATGAGGTATTTATATTATATTACACATCCATAGAAATTGCATTCATTCGTGAAATAAACCTCTAACATGATAATTAAATATAAACGTTCTTGACGTAATGATAAAATGATGAATATATATTTTTTTCTTTTTTTAAAAATATTTGACCCAGAGGCTGAGGAAAAAGAGGAGCATACATTAGGCTGTATGAAAGTCCCGCGTTTTCATATCACACAATACTAGAACAGCGGAGCTGAAATATTGCATTTACATTCCCGAATTATAAAAATATTTTATATAATTCTAGGAAATTAAAAAGTTTTCGTACCATAGAGAGGATTTTAGCGGTAAGTACGGAATATATTAAACTGCGAGTCTAAATGCTTTTTACCCTACTTATTTTATTTCATCATTAAATTTTAATCCTTACAAAACAGGAAATAGATGGTAGTTCAGTCTGAACTCTATAATGACGCAAATATTTTAAAACATTATTCATAACTAAAGCCCTTGTTTACTTTTATATATTCTATATATTTAAATGATTATTTCAATTTTATCTACGGAATATATTCATACTTAGTAATTCATAAGAGTAAAAATAAGGAGGTTCCTTAATTGGAAGCCGGTTCATTATATCACAGTATAAAATCTTATAATAAGCAATTCTTGTATATAACAATAACATTCTTGTATATATTTATTAATAACATAGTCCAATAATTTTCATAATATTTAATACTTAATTATGTTTATAGTATTCTTACATGTGTATACGTATGTGTCAACTTTTTGTTTAATTTAGTCTTTCTACTCTTTCTTCTAATTATGTGTTTTTTATTTGTGGAAACTTAATTGGTAAATGTGTTTATTTTTTTAATGTAAATTGTCTGTACTATAATACTGTTTGTTTCCCTATAATAAATAAAAAAAAATAAAAAAAATATATTTCGTGTATCTCGGAAACGGCCCTTACGATTTAGATCAACTTTTGTATTTTAATAAGGTTTTGGGTTTTAAGTTTATCTATACAGATGTCTTTTTCGAAAAAACGCAATTTTCATATCTTTTCCGATAAAACAAGATTTTACAAGAAACGCCGAGCTAAGCTCGGTCGCCTACGTACTAATTAGTAATATCACAAACAACAGAATATGCATCTCATGCAAAGTAATTGGACAACCCTATATCGGGCTATTCTTCTTGCGCTTACCCGAAAGTTATTTTGCTGATTTTTAATCATTAGTAAAATTATTCAAATTCGATATATAAGATACAAGATTTTTTTTAAATTACGTAATAATCAATTTAAGTGTCGACACTACTTGTTACAAAAGACGCTTAAACATACTCGTAAAATATAATCTAACGCTGTGTGTGGTGTCCATAAGTATCTTAAATCTTAATGTAAAATTTTAGGTTTGTAGATTTTTGCAGGAATAGTTTGATGTACCGGATTAAAATTATCCTATATCATCTCTAGCGTAAAAATATTATATAAACAGTGAAGTCTGTCTGTTGCTGCGTTACAGATAAACCTACAAACTAATTTTGGTATTTATAATCATTATATACCTATAGATAGATATCTAGTTTAATAACATTTCAGTTGTACATCATAATATTTACGTTATATAAACAATATTTAATCTCATACATATTTACGAGACAAGCAAAGGCAAATTCCTGCGGTTATCAAAGCGATCTTGTTATGAAAGAAGGAATAATCTGAAATAACATCTGTAAAGACGTCTTACACCGCATAAAAATCTATAATGAATTCTTTTATTTACCTTTTCCTTCTCTGAATAAGGCTCCATAATGGGAACACATTATCGCCCGAGGATCTGGATAGGGAAGATCGATAATATAGAGAATCATAGCTACCCATTCTTATTATTGTTTCTACAATAAACCATACGTATAATAAAATTGTTACTGATCGTTGTCTGTACATGGAAGATGTTTGAGAAAACTATTATTGGGGTTAGAATTTTTGTCTGTTTGTCTGTTTATCTGTGCGTTTGTGCGCGCTAATCTCAGAAACGGCTTAGTCAATTTAAGTGCGGTTTTCACTAATGTATTGTGGTAAGCTTCACTTAACATTAATTATTTGTTTCATATCAATCGGCTCATAAATAAAAAAGTTATATTAATTTAAAGAATCGCCTAGGGACGAACTCGAGCGAAGCGAGGGTGAGTCGCTAGTATAATCTTTAATGTTATTGCTTACTGATTAGAATGTAATTTAAAATGTAACAAATTTAAATGTATAATTGGTGCTTAGATGATAATTCAAATGTATTTACATAGTTATTAAGCTAAATCATTTTAAATTTTAAAATTAATATGTCGATATCATTAATCGCGCACTCAAGAACAGCTGAACGAGTTTTCAATCTTATTTTTTAACTAGCATTTCCCGCGGCTCCGCCCGCGTTCAGATGATCTAAAACCAAATTCTTAGGTTTTACACATTAGTATACTCTTACATTATACATTACTTTCATTGCACACCACATGATTGGATAATGGCAGTGATTGACAATGCCACAAAGGTTCCTCCGTTAATTTGCACTTTTTTGTTTGTTGTACTCCTGTTTTTTTTTTTTGTTTTTTTTTTTAGTTTTGGGCAATAAACCCTCAAACCACCGGATTAATTTTAATCATTTATTACTAATAGACAGCTATTGATTAATCTAATGTTTAGCTGATTATTTAAATTACATAATGACAACTTTTCTTAATGTTAATTTGTCGCGAAACAGGGATTGGTTAGCTGGTTAGTAATATTTTCCAAAACGATTTTCAAAAGAAAGTGTAATAAGTAAATAATTCTAAGTAAGTACTTTTTATTATTTCATATGGCTCGGCTAATATGATTAAAGTAGTAAGCATTTTATTGTGTCCTTTAAGCCTTTACCTTCCAAGAAATGGTGTCAAGAAAAAGTGAAAAAGGTATAACGGTTCCTAAAATACTTTTTCATAGTTTTTGAGATATGAAATATTTTTAATTACCCGCTTTGGCAGTTTAACAACCATAAACTTGTTTTCCATAAAATGTTATAAAATAATATAAATCGAACTTATTTTTACGGTTGATAAAATGAGTAGATATTGTGGAAACGTAAATATTATTCGTACTTATTTCAGTGTTAACCTAACAAAACACGTAAGTAAGAAAAACAACATAGTATTTTGCTATACGAAAAATATAATGCGCAAGTTGGATTTGCATTTGCCCAATTTTTACATTAAAAGATTAAAAAATATTAACATTATTTACTGAACAATAAAAATTTACAAATATTCTCATTTGAAAATTGTTTCGGCCAACAAAATATTACTAATATGTTACTAATTTATAAAGCCAAAAAGTTTGTTTTATTGAAAAATTGAACACAGGTGGGGCCGCGGGTAATTTAGTAGTAACTCTAATAAAGTCATAGAAAGGTTATATCTGTACATTTTTTTTTAGATTAAAACTACGTATTTTAAAAACACATGGCGACATCTATTGTCAAATAACTAAATAACTATTTTTATGAATAAAATAGCGCTATTGATATTTCTTTTAAGATAAGTTTTTTTTATTGTTTTAACACATATGTATAAGTAAGTTACCTTGCTAAAATGTTAATAGTATCATCGTGCTTTTATTTTAACCGGTTTTTGTATTTTTTCTCAGAAATGAGATATTTTCCTACGGTAAAAAGAATCCTATATGTTGATTCGGCTAACCTACTATTACCATAACAAATTTCGTCAATATCCCTTCAGTGGTTTTTCTGTGATGCGGTCACATACAGACAGACAGAAAAAATCTAAAAACTATACATTCGGTCTCTATATCGCTAATAATGAATATTTCAATAAGATTTTTCGTAAAATATTGAATTTACGGATTTGGCTTAGTTACAATTTTATTGTATGTATAGTTTACTCATTTATAAAGCCATAAAGTTTCCTTTACTGATAACTTAAGCACGGGCGGGGCCGCGGGTAATTTAGTAGTAATTTTAATGAAATCGTAGAAAGGTCATATCTGTACAATTATTTTTTTGAAATTAAAACGACGTATTTTAAAAACACATAGCGACATCTATTGTCGAATATCTAAATAACACATAAATGTATATTAATAAAATAACTATTTTAATGGATAAAATAGCGCTATTAATAATTTGATTTTCAAGATAAGCTATTTTTATACTTTTTTCTATATTTAGTAAGTTACTTTGCTAAACTGTTTACAAATAGTATCATCGCGGTTTTGTTCCAACCAATTTTTGTATTTTTTTTCAAAAATGAGATATTTTCCCGCGGAAAAAGTATCCTATATGTTGACCCGGATAACCAGCTATCATCATACCAAATTTCATCAAAATCCCTCCAGTGGTTTTTCTGTGATGCGGTAACAGACAGACAGACAGACAGACAGACAGACAGACAAAAATTCTAAAAACTATAGATTCGGCCTCTGTATCGATAATAATGTCTATTTCAATAAGATTTTCCAAAAAATATTTAATGTACAGATTCGGCTTAGTTAGAATTTTATAATATGTATAGATTACAGATCTAAATGAAAAGCAAAGCTAATATACTTTTTAATCGATCTACGAGTAGTAGATATTGCTCGAGCTCCAAGTTCAATGCGTCGAGTGACAAATACTTAGCACACTACTTCAAATGATGTAGATTTGATGACATAATAATTAATTTGTAAACTAAAAATGTCCACATAAAAATGATTGTAATGTAATTAATATTATAATTGGAGCCATCTTTGAGATCTTGAGGTATAACTTATAATTAAAAAAATTATGGATATCCAGCAAAAATGTGAACATTATCCTTATTGAAATTGGTCTACGCAGCAAGCTTTATAGGTTAGACAATATAAAATAGTAATCAATGTAATAGAACTTTATTTGCCACAACCTACATTTTAAATCAGTTTAGCGATACCTTAAATATAACACGGTACAAAATAGCCTGTCATCAATTCCATTCTTTATTGGACTCCGAGTTTCCTCTTAATTTCCTTTTACTGGTTTCAAATAAAAATAGAAAACTATGAAGCTTTTATGTTCCCTTGATATCTAGTGCAGGTGGTGTGTTTATAAGTGCTTCTCTCATAGACTGGCTTCAAAACTAAAAGTTAATTGACTCACTTATAAGGAAGAGCGAAGTTCTGACTTGCAAGATATTAAGGTACAGGAATTGTGTTAAAAGAAGTGCATGGGAAACCTGTATTAATAAGTTTTTCGTTTAAAATGAATTTTAAATTGTTACACTAACTGTAAGACAAAAATTGTATTGTGTATTGTGTTGTAGTGATTTTATAGTAAATTTGTGTTTTCTTGTTGTACCTATTGTTATGATAATGAAATTTTAATTTTATTTAAATTCACATAAATAAGCTTTTCTTTTTGACTAAAATTAAGACGACAGTGAAAAATTGTGGCGCTATCCATTTCCTTAATCGGCATTAGAATACTTATTGTTTGCAAAAAGAAATAAATCTATGTTGTAATTTTGTTTATTTACGCCTAGATAGTTCTGATGTTAGCTTTAGGTGCTTAGTTTTTCTATCTTTATGTTACTACTATCGGCTCACTCTCACTTCGCCCGGCTTCGCCTCTAAACAAAAATGAATCTATCCCACGGGAACCGTACATTTTTCTGGAATAAAAAGTAGTCTATGTGCTATTTCAAACTATAATATATCTCTGTGCCAAATTTCATCTAGATCCTTAAACTTCCAGAAACTTCTAAACTGTCACATTTATAATATTAGCATAAATTATGGTGTAATATGATGGCGTATATAAATAATATTTTGATGTTTAATTTTACGTGCATCCGGTCTATACGAAACTATCCTCCTTAAGATTGCGGTCTCTTCACAATAGTCGGTCTGTTGACCGATTGGAGGTCGAGTTAATTTTATTTTATGTAAACAGGTTTACTGAGAAGATTTTCTATTTCCTCCACGTATAAATATTGTAGCTCTAACGAATATATGGTTTATTCAATTTCCCGTGTAAGATATGCGTATTTAAGTTGTTTGCTCGATTTTTTGTTCCCTAGACATTTTTAATATTAGTCCATACTAATATTATAAATGTGAAAATGTGTTTGTTTGTTTAACCTTCTTTCACGTTGAAACGGAGTGATTGATTGGCGTGGGTTTTTGTGCGAAGTTAGTTAGCTGGGGAGTGACATTGGCTACTTTTTGTCTCATTTCCACAGGAAAACAAATTATAATACAACCCACAATAAGTCATCATATCTATGTATATTTTTAATATATATAGTATATCTATAAAATCTTAAAATAGATCGAGGTGTTATTTTTGTATCTGTATTTCAATAAGATAACAGCTTTTTGAAATTAAAGGGACAAACGGAAAAATTTCATCTCATAAATGCTACTGTTACAGACTTTTTTCTGTTAAATAAGTTTTGGTATAATATACATCACATGATTCAGGAATGTTGATATGTTGATAGATGGGATAGGTAGAGGTACATATTCCGACCACTACTTCGAGTTATCACAATTTAAATTAGATTTACGCTGTCCAATGAAACGGAAAGGGTGTTCTTTACTAACTGGCAGATAACAACAGAGGAAACTAAAATATTATATGATAAAAACTTAAAAAAAAAAGTAAAAAGTTAAAAGAAGTTAAAGATAATTGAGTCTCCTATTCAGTTATTTTTTATTTACTACAGATACCTAATCAGATATTTTCGTAGTGGAAATGACAACCTCCTTCTTTTTGAAGTCGGTTAAAAATAAATATATAGACATCTGCTAAAACGATGAAGGAAAACATTGTGAGGACTTGTATGTTTGAGAGTAGCTTCTTGCTTTCTTAGTGAGAATTTGTCCACTCTGGTGGACTCTGACTCCCTTTAGTATTAAGAGGAGGATAGACCTCCTCTTAATACTAAGGTACCTCTTAAGCCAAGCGGTGGGACGTTAAAAAGGTTGAGTTATGTTGAGTTTCCCCACTGACTGGTAACGTGCCTTCTTTATTCAGTTATCTTTTAAAATCATTTTACTCTGTCGATTTCCACCATTAAAATATTATCTCAACATATAATAAAATGAATATAAATAATATTATAAAATGTTTTCACAACCGAAGATACGAGATATAACCTTGTTTAATACTATCGTAAATATAAACGCTTATCTTTGTCAAGTTTTGGACATAAAATTTAAGGGCTACCATTAGATATTAGGTATCGGGCGTTAGGTCACTACGAAGCGTAGCAGCAGACTCAGTGTTTTGAGATATAAATATTTCATTGAGGTATAAAAGTATATTATCTTTATTGCAATCTTACAAAATGTTAGAGCGTGTGAAATATAAAAAATAATAACAGTTATCTTTGAATTGTATTTTATTATTTTAGACTAGATTTTTCTTTATAAATTCTTTGCACTCATACATATATCAAGTAGTTTCTATGACTTATTAGTACTCAGTGCCTGTGCGACCGAGCTTCGCTCGGAGTTCTTTTTTGTTATATCGTATTTCTTGGATAAAAAAAACAAAAAACAAAACAAAAATAAAAACTTTATATCCGACCGGGAATCGAACCCGGACCTGTGATTGTCAATCTTGCACCTCGGCCACTCAACCACGATGCTTACGCTCGAGATTTCTTTCTATTGGAGAAAACCGCATGAAAACTCGAAAACACGCATTTTTTCAGACACAAGACTAACCAAATTTCAGCGAAATCGTTAGAGCCATTTCCAAGATCGCCGGTATAAATAAGTAAATAAATATATTACTGAATTGCTAGTTTAAATATATTAGATACCATAAAAAGTCATTTGCGACACGAAGGTATGTTACTTTAAGCTAATTATAGAATTACGTTTATGTTATACGATTACGTTAAAACTACGTTTAAACAAATTAAAATTAAATCATTATTTTTATGACCACACGAGTTATTTACCACTTTTACCGATATTACCTCAAGGTGCTAGCTCACAACGCTTGTAATGAATGTGTGTAATAAAAACCTTAAAGGTTTATAAAATCAGTTCTATTTTCTATTTTAAAATAAAAACCAATCATTATTTTCAAATGTTAAACAATTTCTTTCTCTATATCCGGGGACAGAAATTATTAAGCAATATTTATAGAACGACGGCATAAAATCAAAATGTCAAACGACTTTCAGCGTCTTCCAACGACTGAAGCAAGTTATATGCACGATAAAACGCAAACGAAGCAGCAGTCATTGATATCGTAAAAGTAGTTCAATATTAATAAAAATAAACGTCTACCAATGTTATTTATTACAAGCAGTGAGCCGCCGAGACCAATCGGCAATATAAACAAGCTTAAACATCAATTTCCTTATTTCTTAACTTCTACGACTAACTTCTATACAAAATTTTATTTATTTAATAAATACTTCCTGTTCACTTCCTCGGTGGTGTAGTGGCTAGCAGTACGGCTGCACATCCAAAAGTCTTGGGTTCGAATTCTAAGTCGGTTCAAGTTTGGTTATTGAGTCCCAATTACAACCCGGAGTTAGCATGTAGGCAGTGTTTCACCTCGTGCCTCGGAGAACATCCATTATGAGCATCGTCCAGCATAATATGTCTTGCGCAGGTTATTTTTGAGAGAGTGTTTACTATATTTTAAAATACAAGAAACATTTACTTTTTTAGAATCACACATGATCACATGATTATAATCGCAGTGGTATAGCCATTCATACCTCTCTTACCAACTTATGCCTAAAATAAATGAACGATCATTACCTATTTAAGTTTATTTGCCTTAAATAAAATTTAAACATTCTTTTTGGCTTTTTCAGATTTTATTTTGGGTCCTGACGTTTCGATTGTTTTACAGAAATCATGATGGCGGGAAAGACTAAGGTCATGGTGACTTTCAAAGGGGAAAGTACCTATTAGTTGTTATTTTTAAAGAAAGATAATGTTTTTTTTTTTGTGTTAAAATTAATGTGTAAATTTCAGTTCGATTGCTGATCAGACGTCTTATTGAGTTCCTTGATTGCATGTTTTTTTTTGGAAATAGGTAAGTACTTACAAGGAAGTACTGAATAAATCTTTAACATCTAATAGACACTTACTACATATGTTTAGTTAAAAGATCACATTTTCTTCAACATAAAGTTTAAAACCTCAGTCAGTAACGCAATATCCGTATCTGTTTCCTTTTCACGTTATTGCCTTTAATAAAATCTGGAAAACTACGAGTCTAAGTAAACAATAATTATGCTATGCGCAAAGTTCAAACAGTATACAAGGTAGCATAGATTTTTAGATCGAGTAACTTAAAATATTTTTAATAATTTAAAGAATGTGATGTAGTACAAATATAAATATGAAAAATAATGCGAATAAAAACTGTGCCTTACTTCCTACGTTACGAGTCTGTTTGCATACATACGATATTATCACCTCTGTTTGGGTGAACATTAGTTTCCAATCACTACCTTAATAGGAAACAGCATCTTTTGATAATAGGACTAGTATTATAAATGTGAAAGTTTATATGTGTTTGTGTATGTTCATTGCTCTTTCCTGTTGGAGCGGGCGGATTTGGATAAAATAAAATGATGTAATGCACACTACACAAATATACTATGACCTGGAGTAATACATAGGGTGCAGTTCATCACAGCGGCAGGGTTTTTTAATTTTTTAGTTTAATCAGCGGTGATCACAATAGGCAAGATACGGTCGAAGTGATACTCCATAGAAATAAAAAAAAAGTAAAGAAATAAAAAAAAAACACAGATTATGTGAGGAGAACGAAGCAAGGGTAGCTACCCTAAGTTAGCCCTAATATAAATGACGTTTTTATGATGGATTATATTTGACGTTTATTGACGTATATGGTTTACACCTTGAACGTTATTTCTTGATTATTAATTATTCAAAGATTTTTTGTTCAACTTTGTTATAGGTTTCAATTATTTTGTGAACTTAAGTCGAAAGATATATTCAAGTCCCTTGTAAGTGACGACGATGTTTTTTATTACACATTTACAATTTCCCTATTGTAACAACGTCATTTACTTTATTTTAAAAGTCATAAAATAAGGCTAAATTGCTAAGTTGCTGATCGCTACCTGACTGTTTCATATTTTCCTCCCCCAGTTAATTGTCTTGAATTCACGAAGTTTGAAATATATTTGCGAAACAGTCTCTATTATTATTTATGTGCCAGTTAAAGTTGATACAGATGAGTTCAAATAAAATGTATATACATTGTAAACTTTTGTAATTACAAGATTTCACATTACATAATTTATTTTGGCCTGATCCCCCTCGTATTGAAGGGAGGCCCGTGCGCAGCAGTGGGACGTTAAAAAGGCCTGAATACAATTTATTTTTCAAATTTTAAAATAATATATTTAGAAATGTGAAAATCAAAATCAAAATAATGAAAAGGAATATCCAAACCATGCAAACATTTAGTCGTCATAGTTATCCACTCTATTAAGTATAATTACTCGTATTAGTAAAGTAAATAAAAATTAGCTAGTTGACAATGTAAAGTAAAATTAATTAGTGGGTTTCATTGTTAGGTCGTATGAGGTATAATATAGCGATAATTGGGTGGGTTTGCTGTGGTTTTGGCTTGAAGAGAATTTTGAAATAATTGTTATTATATATACATTGCAGCCAAAATAAATGAAAGTTATTATTTTAGTTAAAGTTTAGGAAATAAAGGCGTTGAAACAAAACTAAAACGTTTGTACGAAAATAAGCTTTGAAAAATCAACAATGTGTATTTAGACTCTTAGAGTAACTCTTTTTGGACTCTATTGCTGAAAACATGTAGGTACCTAATAAATATTTTCGCAATTTTTGCATTTACTTTGAATTTAATTTTCCGACGTGTCGAATGCTTTACACTTTACAGCAATCATGATCACGTATTAGATTAAGGTTTTTGACTTTTCATAATTTATTATTTGGTTATTATAGATGGCGTCTATAAATAAAATTTTAAATTAATTTGGAAGAAAAGAGAGAGAATGTTACCAAAGTGCAACACAATTTAAAAAAAAAAGTAATAGGAAGTAGGCTACTTTATCCCCGCCCCGCTTATTATGCGAGCGCAGTCGCGGATAAAAACAAATAGGTTTAGGACACAATAGTAACTTTATACATTGTTCAGCATAAGCATAATAATTTATCTATCATATATCTATACTAATATTATAAAGCTGAAGAGTTTGTTTGTTTGTTTGGTTGAACGCGGTAATCTCAAGATAGCCCATTAACTGAGGAAGACTATAGGCTATATATCATCCCGGAAAAGGAGGTCCCCGTGGGATAGATTTGTTTTAGTCTAGGGACGAACCCGAAGCGAAGCGAGGGTGATTCGCTAGTATCATATATAATATAGGCAAATGTATCTTTAAAAATATAGAAACCTAAAAAAATGTATAATAGCATATTTAGTATGTTTTTCATTGACTGAACCAATCTTGTATAAATAACCTATTACAATCGATAGATAGGTGTACTAAGTTACATCCAACTTGAAAACATGTTTACGAAGTTCGGAAACTTTAAAGGAGAATGCATCCACACATTTCAGATATAGTGTTGGCCTTTCGTGACGACGTTGAAGGAATTTGAACTTCTTGAAACCTGGCTAATGTGGGAAGAAGAAGAAGAATATAATACTTAAATGCGAAGTATACATTCGTCTGTCCTTCTTTAACACAGCAACGTAGGGATGTATCGACATAATTTTTTTTATCCTACATAAGTCATGGATTTCAAGTGAGATATTAATGGTTAAAGTTAACTTTATGGTTTCCATGGAGCAATTTTTTGTAATTTTATTTATTATTAAAGAATGAATTATTTATAATTTTTCATGCGCAAATATTTCTCTTATTATTAAAATAAGATTTTTAGAATTTATCATTCTTAAAACTAAATATACATAGTATTTTTAAGTATTTCTAATCTATACTTAATATTATAAAGCTGAAGAGCTTGTTTGTTTGTTTATTTGTTTGGTTGAACGCGCTAATCTCTGGAACTATTGATCCGATTTGAAAAATTCTTTTTGTATTAGATTGCCCGTTAACTGAGGAAGGCTATAAGCTTTATATCATCTCGGAAAAATGTACGGTTCCCGTGGGATCGTTTGTTTTTGTCTAGGGACGAACCCGAAGCGAAGTGAGGGTGAGTCGCTAGTAATATTTATATAGCGTTATATGTCTCAAATAAAAACATTTCGTTTTAGAACACGAGATCAATTTTTGCCGAAGTGAATATTTTTATTGAATGTTAATTTTGACCCGCTGTTCTGCTAACGGGTTGCACAGACATTCGTCAAATACTTGATTGGCCATATTCTATATAAGTTAAAAACTTAATTTGCCATATTCGCGATTCGTCAAATCACTTATTCGTCAAAAACCTGAATTCATCAAATATGGTAGGTACGTAAAACAAAGTAAGGAATTACTATGTTATACATATTTACTGGGAAAATAAAGTTTATCTATTAAACTTTTATTATTAGTAAGTGTAATGGCTAGGTAATATTTAATTTTGTATTATTATTTACGCTTTGCACTACTCACAAGATTAGAGGCCCATATTTTAAGAACCAGCGACCGCAAAACCCGGATTTAGAGTTAATCCTACTAAAATGATTACCCATTCAAAATGATTTTGGAAACACCTTGTTAAGCTTGGAGGTTAACAAAATGGGTCCTCTCAAGAACTATGTTAGAGTAGTATAGAATCAAAGCAAAACCAAGAAATTGTGCGTTGCAGCTACGTATACACAAATAAACAGCCACGTCCATGAATATACAGACATATATATTATATACATTATGTATACACGAAATGTGATGCTTAATTACGTTATATGTTTATTCACAAAGGACAAATTCAATCCAAGTATTCATAAAATCAAAATCATACCTTCTATCTTTCAACCATAACACCAAATGACTATTAAAATGTGTTAAAAATGTAAATATTTAAGTAAGTAAGTTGAATAATATATTTTGTTTGTCGAATAAATATCACGAATGAACAATCATGAGTATATTCGCATTTCAAGTCACGTTTCATATTGAAACAGTTCGCACTAGCAGAACGAAAACTATACACTGACAATGCACTTGGAATTTAATCTATCTTCTACGATGAAAATGCATTTACAATAATCAAAAAAATCAAACGTACGTCCTTGCATGTGTTACTTATTACCGGGGAACTCATTCCAATGACTTCACGTTGAAGAAAAATACCTTGTATCAAAAATCTGACTCAGTTAAGATTAGGGCACACTATATTTTGTATACCTAGAAAGTTTTTATTAGTAGGTATACGTATTTTTTACCCTTCAATAATGTAGGAAAAAGTATTTTATCCCTTTATACAAAGCATTAAAAAGGTAAATGGTGGCCCATTTTCAACGTGATTACCACTTGTCTAACAGGAAGGAAACATCGCGAGGAAACCTGCATATCTGAGAGAGCCTAGTAAGTTTTCGAAAGACATTTGAAATCCATCAACCCGCACTTGGCAAGTGTGGTGGATTGTCCTGGTACCCCACGTATTGAAGGGAGGTTATACCCAGCAATGGGATGTTAAATAGGGCTAAATACATACGAAGTGATGACTGTGGGAAACGGGATACTAAAGTTTTTTAAAGATCTTCTGAACTGGGCGGTAGGTGTAGTTTGGTTATCGGATCTGAGTGAAACGAGCGCGGGCTGCTACTCTATAACATATTTGTGATCGACTTTCACTTTTCTTAATAGGTGGGGTCGGGGGTGGTATGCCATTAAAGTAAAACCCGCTGTATGTTCCATTTAATTTTAAGGTACAAGTACGTCAAGATCTAAAAAAGGAAGAAATAAAAAAGTTAGTTTTGCTTTGGCATAATGTTTTTAACATTAAATTATTTAATCTCAATCATTATTTACTTTATTTATTTATTTTTGAGATCGTTGACTATTAACGTATTAGTAAATATTTCTTTTTAGTTTACACCATAGTCTGTAATGGTTATTGCACGAAGATAAAAGACTCGCATGTTCTTCATGTTTTTCCGTGAGGAAAGTAGGGTTGATCCCATAATATTTTTTTACATTTATTGTATTTTTTAATGTTTTAGTTTTATTTATATTATTATAATAATGAAACTTACCCTTAGTACAGCTATTATATTTAATAAGTGCTTACTGCTTAGCCAAACAAAGATCCATCAATTAATGTCGACTTGATGAATGTCTTGCACTAATTTCATTTATTAATAAATATTAAAATTACATAAAACATTAATATTTTGCAAATTTAAATATAAAGTAAGTTACTTGACTTAATACATAAAAAATCAAATTCAGCTTGTAGTAAAATATTTTGGTCGCAAAAGAGTAGTTACTTGTTGGAGTTATGTGTATATATATATATTGAAGCAAAAGATTAACAAGATTAAAGTTGATTGTGTAGAAAAAACCATACAGCGTGATAAACATTTTTACTATATGGTTTTTTCAATATGGTATGAACCAATAAATGTTTAATGTGCATCTAAAGTCACAGATAGGAGGTAGTAAAGATAAAAGCAAAAATAACAAACATTTAATAGATTTCCTAAGTCTCAAAATCCTTTGTGACAGATAATTAGCTGAAGAAGTAAACGTCGCTAACTTTCACTGATTTCTGGACGAATTTAAGCGACCTCATGCTAAATTAAATTATTTCCTTGTTAGAACAAAGAAAGTTAATTTACGGATATGTCCATCAAATTTGATCGGCCATTGTTGAAATTTCCTTTCAAGTTTTGTCCCTTAGTATTTTTTACTTTTATTCCAGCTCAAGGAAAGTTTTCATTTTAAATATTGTCTTTCTTTTCTTTCTCAATCGACATTTTGTTTTCCTCATAGAGGAATCTCAATTATTATAAATGATAAATAATTACAATTCATGTTACGTTTTTTCCCTTACATAATTTTAATTAAATATTTATTATCTTTACTCACAACTCTATTTCTTGATTATGTCTTTATTCATAAATAAATAATAATAGAAATGATTTTTGAATTTATATGGATTAATGTTAAATAGGTTTAGCGACTAATTTATCGTCCATGACGATAATTATAAAGCTATGTATTAAAACTAAATTAAAGTTATAGTATAACTTACAGTTATTTTTATGACGACTCAAGTTTAAATGAAAACAATACAAAGGAACAAATATATCAATTGACAAACACAAATTGGCCCAAGGTCAAAGGAACTCCGTCGGGGTGTTGTGGTTGGGTGCGTAAGCAATTTTGCGACGACCATTTAAACGGGGGTTCTGTTTGGTTTTAGTGGGTAGTACTGGCTTATTTAGCCGGTAAGTACCATATAACGTAGGTATGTATACAGGTGGTACGCGTAAATGCATTTTTCAACGTTAAAAATGAAAAAAAAGACCAAAGAAATTATGTAAAATTACAAAATACTTGTTATTGATTACCAAGAATAAGTGAATCGAAAAGCCGACAAAATTCGTAGCCGAAGCCTGGACTTCCCTTTTAATTTGTAATAGCGTCCGCCTCAAAAACGTCTAACTTTGTAATTTTCTGTGTCCAATGGCACGTTTAATTAACTCGGTTTTTACCAAATTTTTTTAACAATAATTACATGTTTCCGAGTTCTTTGAAGTAATCTTCATTACCTAAAACGTCTAGAAATAACCTGCAAAAATCATCATTCAATGTTTATAGGAAACGATATTGAAAAATTACGTTAATCTCTATTATAAATAGTTTAATTCAATTTTATTTTTTTATTTACACTATATGTAAGATACCCATGTTATTAAATTGTTAATTTCATTATTTTTCAAAAATTATGATTAATAAAAATATTAATATTTTAAAATAATCATTAGTTTTATAATGATTATTATTATTCGAAATGTATTTAATTAATATAAACTATAAATTCATTCATTCATTCACTCATTATCAAATAACACCACACAGCCACTTCTAGAAGCATAAAATGTTACACAAGAATTCCTACAGATAACGAAGGCATCCTGGCCTTACTTACGTACTTAGGAAGGATTTTTGAAAATTCATTTCCTAAAGGGTTTAAATAGAGGATGAAAGTTTGCATGACTAATGACCTACTAATACAATGAAAGTTCGTCATTTTTGAAATTAGAAATATGCAAATTAATGTTTAAGCTTTAGTTTCTATTCTCCTAGAAATTATAAAAAATCCCATGTCTTCACTTAAAACAAAATTATAACAGAACTGTTCAATGTTTTTTTGAAAAAATCAATGTCTATAAAAAAAACAATATTTAGATAATGTTTTAATATGTAATGGAAGAAATCGATTTTTATTTTTCAATAATTCGTCTATTGTGAATCAATTTTATGCTTTTTTTTCTGAAGAAACTACAGGCGAGCATCAATCGATGGAAGTTCACGACGAACACGCTCAAAGAGATAAAATGTCGTATTTTTTTTTTACTTTAAAGGTTATAATTAGAGTTTATGTCTACAAGTCATATTTTCGGTAGCATTGTTCATTTGATGATTTAATAATTAATTAATCATTTATTAAGATATCTATCTATATCTATATATATATATATATATATATATATATATATATATATATATATATATATATGTATGTATATATATATATGACGAAGGAGGATTTAGTTACCTTTTTCTGCTAGAACGTGAAACCTTATTGTTTAAAGTCACTATGTTATTTAGTTTACTTTTTATTGCTTTTAAAATGATTTTGAATTTAGAGCAGAGATTTAGTCTCGAGCGGGGTCGAGACGCCATCACAACATTCATGGTGAGATATTCATTGGAGATACGTGGTTTAGTAACGTTGGTTGATCGTAATATTATGTTTTGATATTGAACGTGGATCGTCTGATTGGTGACTATGAACCCGCTAGCTCTCTAAATTATTAGAATTACCGTTTCAAGTTTATAACATTGTGATTTCCCTCAATAAATTGTAATGGAGTATTAAGAATTCTTTATTATTTGAGCCCTGATAACGCCCACAAGATTAGTAACCACTAAAGATGATGATCGTAGTATAAAGATAACGCGTCATCAGAATTGGGATGAAACCCGAAGAACAGGGCAAAGAATTTTGCTGCAAAAATTTTCTCAGACTTTGAAACGAAATGCCATGTCAAATGTTATTGAAAAAGGAAGCACAAAATGGCGATGCATATGCGGGTTGTTTTAAGCCGAATTTGTACATGAAATATTTTTTGGAAAATCTTATTGATGTAGACATTATTATCGATACAGAAGCCTATCCTATAGTTTTTAGAATTTTTGTCTGTCTGTCTGTTACCGCATCACGGAAAAACTACTGGAGAGATTTTGATGAAATTTGGTATGATGGTAGCTGGTTATCCGGATCAACATATAGGATGCTTTTTACTGGAGGAAAATATCTCACTTTTGAGAAATCTATACTAAGGTAGTAAAACGTAAGTAGAGAAGAACTCGAGTGGAGCGAGGGTGAGCCGCTAGTCTATACATATTATAAAATTCTAACTAAGCCGAATCTGTACATTAAATATTTTTTGGAAAATCTTATGGAAATAGACATTATTATCGATGCAGAGGCTGAATCTATAGTTTTTAGAATTTTTGTCTGTCTGTCTGTCTGTCTGTCTGTCTGTCTGTCTGTCTGTCTGTTACCGCATCACAGAAAAACCACTGGAGGGATTTTGATGAAATTTCGTATGATGATAGCTGGTTATCCGGGTCAACATATAGGATACTTTTTATCGCGGAAAAATATCTCATTTCTGAGAAAAAATACAAAAACTGGTTGGAACAAAACCACGATGATACTATCTGTAAACAGTTTAGCAAGGTAACTTACTAAATATGGTAAAAACTATTAAAAATAGCTTATCTTGCAAATCAAATTATCAATAGTGCTATTTTATCCATTAAAATAGTTATTTTAATTAATATATACTTATGTGTTATTCAGATACTCGACAATAGATGTCGCCATGAGTTTCAAAAAATGAATGTACAGAAATGACCTTTCTACAATTTTATTAGAACTACTACCAAATTACCCGGAGCCCCCGCCCGTGTTTAAATTTTCAGTAAAGCAAACTTTTTGGCTTTATAAATTAGTAACTATACATATAATAAAATTGTCACTAAGGCGATTCCGTATATTTAATATTTTACTTAAAATCTTATTGAAATATTCATTATTAGCGATATAGAGCGATAGATAATAAAATTTGGTACGGTGATAGCAGGTTATCCGGTTCAACATAGAGGATACTTTTTACCGCAGGAATATATCTCATTTCTGAGAAAAAATACAAAAACTGGTTGAAATAAAATTACGATGATACTACTATTTTAGCAAGGCAACTTACTTATACATATATGTTAAAACTATTTAAAAAAGCTTATCGTAAAAGAAATATCAATAGCGTATTTTATTCATTAAAATAGTTATTTTAATGAAAATTTATTTGTGTTATTTAGATATTTGACAATAGATGTCGCCATGTGTTTTTAAAATACGTAGTTTTAATTCCAAAAAAAATGTACATTTTTATGACTTTATTAGAATTATTACTAAATTATCCGCGGCCCCGCCTGTGTCCAAATTTTCAATAAAACAAACATTTGGCTTTATAAATTAGTAATATTTTGTTGGCCGAAAATGAATTTTCGAATGAAAGTATTTGTAAATTTTTATTGTTTAGTAAATAATGTTAATATTTTTTAATCTTTTAATGTAAAAATTGGGCAAATGCAAATCCAATTTGCGCATTATAGGTTTCGTATAGCAAAATGCTGTGTTGTTTTTCTTACTTACGTGTTTTGTTAGGTTAACACTAAAATAAATACAAATAATATTTATGTTTCCACAATATCAACTCATTTTATCAACCGAAAAAATACGTTCGATTCATATTATTTTATAACATTTTAGGGGAGACAAGTTTATGGCTGTTAAACTGACGAAGCGGGTAACTAAAAATATTCCATATCTCAAAAACTATGAAAGAGTATTTTAGGAACTGTTATACCTCAACTTTTTTAGTTTTTTTTTGACACCATCTCTTGGAAGGTAAAGGTTTAAAGGACACAGTAAAATACTTACGACTTTAATCATATTAACCGTGCCATAAAAAATAATAAAAAGTATTTGCTTAGAATATTAAATTAATCAATAGCTGTCTATTAGTAAAACATGAATAAAATTAATTCCGTAGTTTGAGAGTTTATTGCCCAAAACTAAACAAACAAACAAAACAAAATTATAGAAAACAAAAAGTGCAATATTACTAAATTAAATATGAGATTAACTGAGGAACCTTTGTGACATTGTCAATCATGCGGTGCGCAATGAAAGTGGTATTATATGTAAGAGTATACTAATATGTAAAACCTAAGAATTTGGCTTTGGTCATATGAACGCGGGCGGAGCCGCGGGAAATGCTAGTATGTACATAAAAATCAATTCTTGCTAAAACTCAAAAACGGCTGAATCGATTGGAATAATTCTTTTTGTTTTGTGTGGGGTGTGTCAGAGGTGGTTTAAGTATAAAACAAATGGGAAATGGGAAACAATGGGAAAACCCAAAACAAAAGCTGGAAAATCGAAAAGTTCAGAATTGTTTATTTTGTACCTATGTACGTATGTATATATTATATTTACTCTATCTATTCCACACTAACCGTTAGAGCATACCTAGGGATGAACACGAGCGAAGTGATGGTGAATCGTTAGTATTATATCAATGTAACGTTTATAAAAATGAAATATAACTTGTATTTTCTGAAAAATTCTGAAGATACTCTAAAAACCTATTATTTATTGTTTATCTGTTTGCGTAATCATGATGACTTGTCAATTGTCAGACATTCTTACCTAAAACATTTTTAGATAAGAATGATAGATTATAGCGAATGTTTAACATTTAATATTAAAAATTCTTATGAGATGAATAGCTTTTGAAACATTAAAAACCTTAGTCTCTCTTGTGACTATCATTGCTGTAACATTCGAAATTTTGGGAACTACAAAAGAAAACAAATACTTAAAAATCCGAAAAAGTAGTTATATTTAAGTATGATATAATATGTAATACTTTCTTAGGTTTACGCGAATATTTGACATTTAAAAAAAAACTTTCGGGAAAATCTTTTCGGTTTACGGACGTCTAAAACCTTAGTCTCTCTCATGATCATAATTGCTGTAAAGCATTCGAAATGTCGGGAACCAAAAACGAAAATAAATCCGCAAAAAAATCCGAAAAGTTAGTTTTATTTAAAATATGATATATGTATTTAAAGCTTAGATCTCGCTAGCATGTGGGGACTTAAAAACATACGCATGAAAAATGTCACAAATACCATCAATATTTACAGTGACAATAAACAAGTGACGTGCGTCACCATATTTTGTAATATCAACAATGAAAATATATAATAATTGTGCCAAATTAATACTCGATTTGTAATGAATTTAATTGATTTCATCAACAATAATAAATAGATTGAAATGAAACAATCATTACAATGGTATGATTTTATTTCTGAATCAAATTTGCGGTTATGAACAATATTTGATTATTTCTGGTAGTTGCGTTTTCCTTTACACTCTTTTTTGGCTATTGATTACAGGTTGTAAAAGTAGAAAATATTGGCATCCGATTCTGTCTAAGTATTTTATTTTACATATTTTTGTTTTATTATTTTGTAACGAGCATTGATTCCGATATTGTTTCTTTTCGGCAATATAAAAAGAAGCTTAAACACAATTTTTATATGTATATATAATCTATTTAAAAATGATGACGGGCTTTAAAGATGACAAATTTCTGTCCATACTTTCATCTCCTTTTCAATCCCTTTCAGGGATGACCAAAACTCATCCCTTAGTACTCACCTTTTTTATATGTAAATATAAACTAAGAAACATTCCTTCTGCGAAATTTGAAATTTTAAGCCTTTTTTTATTTATGCTGCTAGACCTGGCTGTTCATAGCATTCATATGGTGCATTATCTGTTAGTGAGTCAGTAGATGATTTAAAATTTTAATTAAGTACATGTACAGGACGTAATTGTTGTAAACATTGCATCCTACTACGTACGAAACCCTAAACACCAATTTCTTGATTTCTAATTTCTTAAAAAATTACAACCTTCTGCATAAGCTCTCATTATCTTCCATACTATAACTATGTTTTAGGGATAAATTTCCAAAATCCCTTTCGCAGTGCTTTAACTATACAAGGAACTCCTTTACAAAAATTCTTGCTTTGAAGTACAAGATTAGGCCGTGCGGTATTTGTCAAAGTTAGAATTTTACTAATATTTGATTATAATGTATTGTTTTTATATAGATGAGATTATAATCGAGTCAAAAAATCTATTATGACATGACACGATTAAAATGCAGCCGTAAGCCATATTTTAGTCATGACCTCTAAAAAACAGATTTTTGACTCTTATTTTTGGATAGTAGTGCCAGCATCGTCATGATTAGATTATTCTAGATTAGACTTTGTCATTTGGCTTGCATAAATTTTTAGACATGGTAAATATACATATGAATAAACAACCAAATGTTCCGATCTTTTGTTATAAAAACATATTTTTTTAATTTCGTGGGTCTTTCATAATAAAAAAATTCTGCCTTATTATTCTTATTAAGGATGAAATACATAATGATCTGTAAATTGTCAGTAAGTAGAAAGAGATTCCAGCTAAAATGTTTCTTGGAAAAGTAACTTCTTCAAGATCAAAAGCACTTACATAGAGACGTCCGTATTTTAACTGTAGAGTTGAAACTCTGAAGAGTAGTTTAGGTTGGAAGAACAGGAAATAATAGAACATTAAAAGAAAATACATAAAGTCTTCATAAGGTCAAAAAAAATGTGGAGCTGACTATAAACATTTTTTTATTTTATTTCAAGAAAAAATCCAGCATTAAAAATAATTAGATATTTTTTATTAAAATAAGCATTTTAGTAACATTTAGCAACATTTTTCTTTTCTCTACACGTAATTCTCTTAAACTAGCCCTAATTACTTAAATTAGTACTTCCACGGTACTCACTATCTAAAATGCTAAGAATGGGTATTGGATATATAAAATATATATTACTAGTCGCCTACCTCGACTTTTCCAGGGCCCTTTTTTATTTTAATCCTCTTTACTTATTTTGAGAAATCTCAAGTTGTATTACGTAAAGAAAAGAAAAGTAAGCCGATAGACAGTTACTATTACTTTTCTTTTTCTCATTAGTCTCCTCAGTCCTTATTTAGTATAACAAAAGTGTTTTTTTATTACGAATCTTAACGCCGATACGTATGCTTCTTTTAATTCTGATCATGTGAAATTATAATAACGTTTTTTTACTATGATTTTGTTGTAAAAATATGTTTATGTGTTTCCCTCTATCGCGTGGTTTTTGGACGACATTACAGTATCTCGTGATTTTTGGATTACGCGTTTGACATCAAATAACAAAAATATGAGACATATATTGGATAAAATATGCAAAGCTATGTCAGAAAATTATCTAGAGCAAGTTGCGTTATCTTTGAAATAAATATTCGGATTACAGTTTATCCTGTCTGATCTTTGTGTTTTTTGTCATTTAAAAGTTTAACTAAGAAGAAAGTATAGAAGAACGTATCACCGATATAAATTACTGATGGCTGTTAAGTATCACCTTTAAGTATATATTTTTAATTATATATTATATTCTAGTGTTGTCAAAACTATTTTTAACAAAAGTTAAATTGTCCTACGTACAAGCTAATTTGTAGCGTAGTCGTGTCAGTAATTAAAGGAAAGAAATTTTCCTTTGGTAACTTCATTAACTATCTGTTGAGACCACTTCAACATTTTTGTCGGTAATTGGTTTGAAACTTTCACATTTAACATTTAAATAATTACTTAACTTCGTAGTGAAGTAATTTTGTGAAAGGCAAAGTAGTTCTTTATGTTTATTTCAAGAGTGGATTGACCTTTTGTAACAATAGAGTATAAGATGATATCAAATTACTATTATAAATGCGAAGGTTTATATGCGTGTGTATGTTGTACGTGAAGAACTTCACGCTAAAATAGCTGATGGGATTTGGATGAAATTTATTACACAGATATACAATGAGTATGGTAGGTATCTAGGGACGCACCCTTTTTTTCAACGTTGGGTAAAGCATTTTGTCTTATGTGAGGATTTTAGTAGGTAGTATTAGCTTTTCTAACCGGTGAGTCCCATATAACCACCTGTACCTGCAGGTGATATGCGTAAATGCATTTCCCAAAGTTAAAGAAAACATTAATTATATTTCTATTATTTGAGTACAAAAATAAAATTAAACATTTAAAAAACCCCCTACGCAATAGCCTGCAAGGTTAGGTACCTTCATTCATTGAAACTAATTATTGAACCCAAAAAATACGATATGTTTGCTGTGAGTTTTCGAAGAGTTGGGTTCTCTGGAGACCATTCTGGTTGCAACATTAGGTCGAAGTTACCAATTAATTGTCATTTAACAATTACACTGGCACGCGTGAAGCATTTAATCGAGTAAACATACGCCAAAATGCCTTACATCATTTTGGAAAACAGCTGATACTCTTACACTGCTGGACCGATATTAACCAAACATAGCTAAGAACCACCGCAAGGAAACTGGCTTTCAAATAAAAAAAACCGCGCCGAAATCGGTCCATCCGTTTGAGAGCTACGATGCCACAGACAAACACACACACACACACAGACAAACATCGACGCCAAACTTATAACACCCCTCTTTTTCCGTCGGGGGTTAAAAAACATTTAAATAAGAAGAAAACGGACTTTAATGCCATTGGTTGACCAAAGTGAACGAGGAATTTTAATTTATCGTCTGCGTTACAGACGCTACGAGAATAAGGTCTTTTTGCTTCAAAGAAACGATATAACAAGCGAAACTTAAATTTTATGGCAGATTTCGTTTTCATGAAAGAAAATTATTCTGAAAGATGACGGGGAAGCATTAAAAAATATTTACAGTATACATACAATAGAGAAAATTTCTATATTTTTTAAAATCAAAAAGAGTTCTTTGATAACACTAGCAAGTAATTTCAATATTGAAATGAAGTAGATGTTTATATCTACTTCATATAAAAAGCTTCTATATCAGCCGTCATAATTCATTGCCCTCCAGTAAAATACCATAATATTTAGCTTAATTTAAGAAGATAATATTTCTTGTAAATGTTTTAGCTAAAGCATAGCGTCTAAACCCTATCTTTTCTCTTGGCAATGTCAGCACTTATCTTTGTTTTCATGCACGTCTGCCAATAAAATAAACTAGCCAGTTATTAAAGTGTTTAATCATTTTCCAGCTTGGACCGCGTGAATTATGTTTTGTTTTTCTCTATGATTTCTTAAGTTCAGAATGAGTATTGTTAAGGTGCCATTAGGCTACGTCCGCACAGACAGGCGGCTTGCTTAGCGCCTAGAGCCTAGCGAGTCACCCAGCTAGTAGCTTAGTGAAACGAACGTTTTAAAATGTTCGCGGCCGGCCGCACTGCGCTCTTGGCGCTTCTTGCTAAGCGACTAGCTAGGCGCCAAGCGCGCGGTGCGGCCGGTCGCGAACATTTTAAAACGTTCGTTTCACTAAGCTACTAGCTGGGTGACTCGCTAGGCTCTAGGCGCTAAGCAAGCCGCCTGCCTGTGCGGACGTAGGCTAAGTAAGCTACACGATGGTGGATTTTACTATTATTATTTACCTTTTATTTATGTTTTAACCAACCTATGTTCTCTAGTTGAATTTGAAACGCGATTTTTGTAAATTACATTTACAAGCCAAGAGGGCGTAAATTCCAGCACACATCTTACATCGATTAAATCTGTGACTGTTTGAATACTGTAAGAACGTTTTGTGAACCCAGGGCGTCTTATAATAGCATTAGACTTGCACTATTACACCGCCCACGGGAGTACACACAGGAATACTTACAAAGAGTTACCAGAATAAAAAATACATTCTGTAGCAGTTCAGAACATGGTCAATCTTCGTGCTAAGTTCCATCAAAAGTTGTTCAACAGTTAATTCGTGATTGAGTTACGAGTATATACATGCAAAAATTTTCACAAACATTCACTAATAAGACTAATAAAAATTCAAAATTCAAAATATTTTATTCAACATTAAATCAATATAATTTTTACTGAACGTCATGAGCCTACTACTACGAGTAGTTCGGAAAGAAAAAATCCTCAGTCTTGAGAAGAACTGGCAAAAGAAAGTCAGCAACGTACTACTTATAGACTTCGAAAGTTCGAATAATTTTTAAGATTTTTGATTTTTTATTACTTTATAATTCATATCGTAAGTGCATAATATGATTATTAAATATTTCCCTTTTAAATTCTTTTTCTTAAAAATAAATTGAACTCTATGTTATAATTTAATATTTTAATGTAAACCTAAGCCATTGTTGATTTCTCTTAGTACATTTTTACAGCTTCTCGGTTTTTCTATTGCGGCGTAGACAAGGTCTTTCACTTTGCTTACGTAATACATAGTATGTGGGCGACCTAGCTGCGCTCGGAGTTATTTTTGTTTAATCGTATTTTTTACATAAAAAAACCTAAAAAATTGAATAAATACAAAAAAAAAAACAAAAATAAAAACTTTGTATCCGATTGGGATTCAAACCCGGACACTTGTGATTGTCAATCTTGAACCTTGGCCGCTTGACCACGATGTTTAGGCGCGAGCGTAAGAAATTATCGATCATATTTTGCGTGGAATAATGCGAAAGAAAACCGCATGAAAACTCGAAAACAGACTGGGATAACCCCAGACATAAGACTAATCTACATCGATTTTTTGCCCCCAAAACTTCCACGTACCAAATTTCAGCGAAATCGTTAGAGCCGTTTCCGAGATCGCCGGTATAAATAAATATACAAGAATTGCTCGTTGATTAATTATATAATACATATAAAGTAAAAAATAGTATATATTTATATTCCCGACACCGATTTTTAGATATGGCTGCCAATATTTGCAAATGGTATGCCAATATAAATATAAGATGATTCTCTACTCTTTTCATTCTCATCTTGTTCGGATGACTTTTTATAATCTTGAGGCAGAGGGTAACACCATTTATATCACAAATATAGACTAACTATATATGTATCTTATTAAGTATTTTGACGCGAGAATTGAACCCAGGTCTCATCATTAGCAGCCAAACATAATATATATTAGATTAAGGATGCAATTAAGTAAATATGCAACATTTTCAAAGTACAAACAAGAGTCGCTGAAAACAAAAACGATTTAACAAGCCGTTCGGCAATCGCTTCGAAAAGGGTTAACTTACCGTTTTTCTACCATTAGAAGGGACTGGCATGCTAATTACGTAATAATTAAGCAAAAACGAGTGTCGCCTATAATCAGTGTCCTATGTCCGAGGTAATTGCTATAAATTGACACTTTCTTTAGACCCTTTGATAGGAGAGTTGGCAAAGTAATTTAACTGTTTTTGCAGTAGTTAATAGCGTTTTTTTTTTCTAGGCTTTGACGTTCATGCTAATAGGCTTTAAAAAAGAAATAATAGGAGTCACTATATTTTAAATTATGTCAAGTATATATTATACAACTGTTTGCACTATACAGCACAATTGATTTATTCAGAGCTGATTCTCAATTGTGTTATATTTGTTGTTATTTGCTTATTTCTTATCACGTATATATAGTTAGTCGTACATTTTTCTTTGACTGTACAGTGTATAGTTAAAACTGTATATGTATAGCCTAGCATGTATACTTACTGTTTAGGCTACGTTAAGGTTTAAATGACTATACGGCAATATTGACGTCAGCGGACCTCTGTAGTTAAAAAGTAATTATAAGGCATATAATATGAGTTAGCAGAAAGTTGTTAAAATAATTTATATCAAAATCACAATTCCAGGTTTTTAGAACTTTGGTTTCAGTTTTAAAAATATTCTTAAAATATTTATATTAAAGCAAGCAAAAGCAAGTTCCGTAGGGAAATACATTTCTTTTAATTTTACAGATATTTGTTCCAACCTTTTGTCTATAGTCGGTCCTATTAGTACATAACGGAAAAGTATATTCTTTATAACTTATAGGTACTTTGAATTTTGGCCTTGGTCATATTGACTTAATTAGGAAGAACAACGTTAAATATATATACGAAGCAGATCCTTTAGAATATCAAATTTATAAAATACTAGCGGCTCACCCTTGCTTCGCTCGGGTTCGCTTGGATGATTCTTTAAATTGACATAACTTTTTTATTTAGAAACCGATTGTAATAAAACAAATACTAGATGTTAAGTGAAGCTTACCACAATACTTTAGTCAAAACCGCATTCAAATCGGTTTAGCCGTTTCTAAGATTAGCGCGCACAAACGCACAGACAAACAGACAAAAAAATAATAGTTTTTCTCAAATACCTTCCATGTATAGACAGCGATCAATTACAATTTTATTATACATGTATAGATTACAATCGAAAAATGCGTAGAATAACCTTAAATTTATTTTTATATACATACATACGTATATACTATACTAGATATTTCCTCATAATCTCGGATAAGGTGAGGTTCATTTACGCCGACAATTATTTGTATTTTGAGGAACAATAGTGCGTAATCTAAGAGATTTATTGTCAGTCCAATGGCATCACTTACACTCATGACCATGATGTACGAGTAAGTTAGTTGACAATGGACTTTTGGGCTTTTGAGAAGTTGTACTATACATACAGCCAAAATATTTTTTATGTATTTAACGCTCATATAACTATGCCAAGTTACTACAGGTAAAACAATATTTTTTTATTTGTGTTTAAAGTGTGTTCAGGATGTAAGGCAAAATGAATCTGCTTAATCGTGCAACCCTCGAGGGTTGCTACAAGGATTCTATTTATTTTTTAATAAATTTAGAAGTTATGTAAAGATTATAATAAATGAGCAAATGTGGTTTTTTCTTGTTTATCCATATATCGATGATAGTTGAGTAGTGGTTAATGTAAAACTTCATAACGATAAAAATATCATCAAAATAACACGCTTGAACCATGCTAAAGAATAATAGTCAAGATAGTGGTTAGTAAAAGACAAAGACATTCATGGTAAATACTAAACTTTTTCCACACAGAAATTAATATTTATAAAACGTATTATATTTTCTATTACAAGAACGTGATGTGAAGATTGGAATACGAGGAAGTGAAAATTGAAGTGACGCGAAGTTATAGTGAAACAGAAAATATTGGTGGAAAATAGTATTTAAACCACATTAAGCTCTTACTGTGCGCGTCAACTGCTTCGGTGGTTTAGTGGCTAGCATGAACAGCTGCAGATCTGGAGATCAACGGTTCGAATCCTGAGTCGGGTCACATATAGTTATCAGATTTTCGATCAAGAAATTTTCAGTAATAGCCCAGACTTGGGTCGACGGTGATGTTTTACCCCTGTGCTTCAGAGATCACGCAAAGCCGTCCGTTCGGCGTCGCGCCAAACCGGTCGTGTAGAGTTGTCCTCCCATCCAAGTATCAGAGTGACAGGAATTATAGTACATTATAATATCTCCTGCGCAGATGGTTGATCTTAGTGAGATTGGCCGCCGTGCCAACAATGAATCAGGAGGAAATTATTATTATTATTATTGCTGTGCCTGTACAGCGAGTGTACGTGAATTGCTTTAAGTGACACTCATGGACGTAATGACCAGCTTTTATTTTCGATCTCTACGGTGCAGTATGTTGTCCTGTCATATTACGGTTACGAGGACTATAGCACGTAACCATAATATAACAGGACAACATACTGCATGACAAAATATTATATACAAAGATCAAACTTAAATGTCTTTATTAAATATTGGTATTACAGAATACAAAATATTTTTTTGTCAATATACGAATATAAGAAATTTGGTAGCCTGGTGGTCTATTACATTGTACCTTAAAAGAACTAAATTATTGTTATAAAGCTGGTGTTTCAAAGGTCCATATTAACACGATCTTTTTATGAGTATAAAAATACTTTTGTTTACATAAACATGTTGTGATTGTAAACAAAAGTATTTTAATTTAAGGTGCAGTGCAGTGCACAGAAGTTATTACCAAACGCAAAGCGAAGGCAATGAGTAAGTTTAAGTATTCTAAAAACAAGCTATTTTTGATGAAACTTATATTTATAATTGTGGGTGTTAAAATGATTTATAGTGTTTATAAAATATATATTAACTAGCAACTAACCCTCGCTTTGCTCGGGTTCGTCCCTAGGTTAATTCCCCAAACAAACTTTTACTCCCCATTTTCACCCCCTTAAAGGATGACTTCTGAGATTAAAAATATCCTATGTCTTTCCTAGGGTCTCAAATTATCTTCTGATCCATCTAAATTGATTCAGTAGATCCATAGATTACCCCCTACAACCTCACAAACTCACAAACATTACCTCTTTATAATATTAGTATAGATAAACCTCAAAATTATCATTTAAGAGAAATAATCAATATTTGAAATATTTCCAGTTACATACATTGTTCTGATTTGTCTTGTGTGTGAAATTTCAATAACCTAAGAGTAAAGAAAGTTTGCTTAAAGTTATAGGACATAATGACCTAATGGTCGTTGTAGAAAGGCTGTGACTTGGGCAATGAAAGCTAAGCTTATGAGACAATAGAAAAGGTGACGGTGGTTGATATAGGTTTGGGTTTCATGTTCTGGGGTGAACTTAATTACTCCATACTATTAACTTCTTCAATTGCTCTATCTTCTGCGCATTTAAGATTAAAACTAATTGTTGCTCGTGTCTCTGTATGTTTCCGCTTCTCTATTTGGTCTCTGGATCATGTAAAGCTGCTACAAACTAAAACATTTTTAAATTTAGACAATGTATTTAGAAAAAAAAAATATTTCGTTTTTTTTGGGGATTAATTTGTTTGGGGATGAAATTGATTTTTATTTCCCGATGTTTCAAATGCTTTACCGCAAACATGGTCACGGGAAACACTAATTGTAATACATCCGAAAAGATAGTTTTATTTAAAATGCTTAAAGCAATATAATTTTTAGGTCATATTTAAAACGTTTTCTGACTTTACATAATATAAGTAGTGTGTAGATAATAGATATATTATCGCTAAAAGCTAATAGAGAGATCATGAAATGAGATTTGCTTTAATATACTATTAAAATTCGTTAAATCTCTCAAATGGCAGACAAATCATTTCAAATACACCTTGGTATCGAGTCGTAACCGAATAAAAATAACACATATCTGTTCAAACATTGGACATTTAATATATGATAACGATTTTTGTGTCACCATCCGCGTGATTTATTCGCGTTTCATAACTCTTTGAAATAGCCAATTTATACAGACGTCGTGATTCTAACAGGAATTGCTACACAACTTTCCATAGAGATATGTGTTGTGTGTATGGCGTTTGTTAAGTGCTGAAAAAGTATGACGATGAGTAAAAAAGATTATAAGCTATTATTATTATACATAAGTATCTGTAAATTAGTAGAAAGATAACTTAAGCTGTTATTACGATTGTACAATTAAATAGATTAACGTTTGCCGAGTGGTCAGAATTCGGCCGTCATCACTATTGAGAGGAAGAAAACATGTATAATGTATATGAATAGAATTTATCTGTCTATATAAAAAGTTACTGGTTCTAATTTTTTTTATGACAACACTAAAGCTTATTAGTAGTTACTAAAAAAAATCAAAATCTATTGAAAAACAGAGGATAAAAACCTGCTATAGTTCATTCACGTTAAGAAAATAGTGAGTGATCGGTGTCCACCGGCCTAGCCACGTCCCCCATTTAGGTTACTTAGAATTATAAGGTCAACTTTCACAATGACCAGTTGAAGGCAGATGACTTAAATATATTATTAATGACTTAATTTTTATTTGAGTTAATTAAGTTGATTAATTATCTCAAATCAAAATAAAGTCATCATCAATATAAGTTAATTAATTATCTCAAATCAAAATAAAGTCATTATCATCTCAAATCAAGATTTGAGATACGTAAGATAATTAAGTTAATTTTTATCCATTAAACTTAATCTTTTGAAATATATTTGAATTGAATTTTAACTCCACTGTGATATACACCTTTATCTGCTATTGTACTTCATGACGCACTATTTTCTTAACGTGAATGGATTATAAACTGTTTTGTCTTTGGCTATTTATCTATACATATATATGATATCTATAGATTAATGCTAACATCTGACAGTCTCGTAATCAAATATTATTTAAATATTAAACGAGTAATTCTTGTATTTTCGATTTAGATTAAATTTTATATTTAGATAAGGTTTTGCTTTTGAAGTTAATTTTTTCTTTTAATTATTCTGAAAAAACGCAATTTACCACAAAAAAAAACATTTTTTGTAACTAATTATTACTAAGAACGCACTCTATATAATATATTATATGTACATACTCGTTAAAAAAAGTAGTACGGTAGGTACTGCTATATGAAACAAATTCATAAAATTAACTATAAAGAAAAATTTTAAAATCCTGTCATTGTTTTAGGTGAAGTGAGGAAACGTCAGTTATCATTTGTTTAATTTTGCAACATTTCACCGTCGCGTTGAAAATGAGTTTGCTTTTGATCTTAAAAGAAATTTTCTGAGGTGTCCATCAAAAATTAATTAGCTTTTGTTAAAATTTCTTTTTCGCAGTTTACTCTGTTCTTAATCTATACATTTTATTATATCGTAGCTTTGTTTACATTGTACAAAATATTTATGTGATCAATAACTTAAGAAATATTTATATACTAGCGGCTCACCCTAGCTTCGCTCGGGTTCGCTTCTAGAAAAACAAAAACAAATCTATCCCACGGGGACCGTACTTTTTCCGGGACAAAAAGTAGCTTATGTTATTCTAGACTATAATCTATCTCTGTGCCAAATTGTATTCAGGTCCGTTCAGCCGTTCTGGCGTGAAAGAATAATAAATATCCATACATTCATACTCAAAAACTTCTACATTTATAATATTAGTATAATAAATGCGTCAGTAGTTAATTAGTTCTGTCTAGTTTGGGTTCCTAGTAGAATTTTAAAGTTAAAGAGCTAAATTAATTCAAATGAAATTTAGTGTTCTTTAAATATAACCCCTGAGGAAATACCATGAGGTGACCCAGGGTTCTCTCCCAAATGTATTCACTTTGCCGTTAAGACAAGAAAAGCAAGAAACGGACTTGCTACCTACCTCAGTGGACGTGGGTGGGCCCTTGCACCTGGTACTTTTCTGACGGTAGAGTGTAGAGAGAGGAAGAGAAAAAAGAACAATCCATTGATGGTCGTAAGCAGAAGGAAGACAAGGTCATTATATATTATTGAGGCAATAGGATGCATGGTTGGAAGGCAGCGGATTGTATTCCTTGGGAAACGGTCTGTCCCGGAAGACCAGCGCTACGGGCGTCTTGATTGAATTCGAAAGTGATCTTGCAGTGCCTATTAAGATGGAGTATACCGTTGAGTATTAGTGGGTAGTTCTAACTTTTCTAGCCGGAGAGTCACCACATAGCTACCTATATACAAGGAGGATGAGACTCTCTCTCGAAAGAGATGAAACGAGAACGCGTATGACTAATTACATAACTTACATGTAACATTCTCTTAGTGTCGTAGTTTATACATATATATAAAAGAAGTGAAAAGGTCAAAAAACGGAATTAAATAATTTCATAAGAACTCTAAAAGCATAGATAGTCATAATTATTAAGTTATTATTATTTTAATCAAGGGAAAGGGAACTTTTTTATGTAGAAACTGTTTTAATAATTATTGTTCTGTATTTTTTTAATAGCGTAGATAATCTACTGATTACATATCATTTAATCTATAAGTACATTTATCGTGATAATATAGTTCAATGTATTCAATGTTAGTAATTATTCCTATGTAGTCGCAACCACAAATTGACCCTCGCTTTGATAGGATCCCACAGAAGACATGTAGAAGACAGGATGTAAGCGAAAAACCTTCGAATATATTTTTTCCAAAAATGTTCCAAGTATAATTACGTTATCTATATAGATAAAAATATAGAGTAAATTAAACATATTTAGGTTTTCGAAGATTTTACCAAAGAAAAGTTTCAAGTGTTATATTACATCGATCAATAAACACTACTAAAAATAGACCGCTAATTAGAAACCTAAATGCTGTTGTTAAAAGGCATGATAAATTGATTTTCGCGTTAATTTATCAAATGCCTCATTCATTTCCATAAAAAACGGATTTTTAACAAGCCCTATTATTTACTAACCATGACTAAAATAGTTCTCATTATTTTAGTACTTAATAAAGCATGTTACAATACTTATACATTGAGTAAAAAAGCTATCAGCTCTGGGATCAACAGTTGTCTCATAGAGGCAGAAAAGTATACTTTAAGTATTATGTGTTATTGATGTGTCTGAAGATCTTAGCTTCAATTTTTAGCGCGAGATTTGACGACGCAGTTGAAGACGAATGTATGGACGACATTTTCATGAAATTTATGGAAAACATGGAGTGATTGATGATTTTTTTGTGTTTAATCACTTTATACTATAATTTTAGGGCTATAAATATATACTATAGAAGGGAAAAAAACGTTAAATAGCGCAACATAAATATGATACCATTAATTACTTTATTAGGCATATAGTGTAAATATGTACTCTACAGTACAATACACGTTTATCCTAATGATTTTTAGCTTGTTTTTTATTAAAAAACAAGCTAAAACTTCACGAGTAGCTTCGTTTTGATGAGACGCCCAACTTTAATTCCTGCGAAAATTGGATAGTGGTACTCATAGGTACAATTGTGGATTGATACAATTTAAGTATTTCTTTTTATGTCCCTATTATAAATGCAACATTATACAAGCAATACTTTTATTTTTATAGTTTTCATAGTAATATTATACTATATTTCATATACATTCTTTTTTTGTCATATATAATTTTTGCTAGAAATGTTTACCGAGCAACAATATTTCTTTTGTAAATCACCTTGTGGTACTCACGTTAAAGGCTTTGCCTAGTGTGTGTACCGTTAGACATAAAATATATTGTAAGCTGTACTTTTTTCTATAAACGGTGATTGTCTAAAATTTATTACTAACAGGTTGTTTCAGCTCATGAAATTTCAGTTTATTAAGAAAAAAAGATCTAAAAGTAAATATAAATTAACATTTTCAACAGTCATATTAATATTAAGTGCGTATGTTTGTTTGTGTATGCATGTGTTTATGTTTGTTTGGAATGTCCTCCTGATCAATTTCTGCCACGGCGGCCAATCTCACTGAGATTAGCTATCTGTGCAAGCGATATTATAGTACTTACACTTTATTCTACTCACTCTCAAACTCCGAAAGGATGACAAATCGATGCGATCGGTGAGAAATCAGGTGCAGGATCGAAACATCGCCAACTTACTACCGCCGGGCTGTTACTGAGAATTTCTTGACAGAAAAACTCAATAACTATACTGGGCTTCACTCGGAATTCAAACCCAGACCTCTGGATCTGCAACCATAGATGCTAGCCGATGTTTGTTTTGACATACTAATACTGCTAGACGCCGAGAGTCGCACTCGAGCAAAGTGAGGATAGGTCGCTAGTATAATTTTTTTTTCTTAAAATTTCAGATTTATACCTACCTATACTAGCACAATAGTTCGCCTAAGTAAAGTTTATAAAGCTGCCTTTAATAAACGCATGTAACACTGTATGTTGTTAAAACAATCACAAAATTGTACAGCACCTAGCAAACGACAATTACATAGTCATGCCAATTAGTGTTGTTTGTGCCTGAACTTGAAGCTTTTAATTTAAATGTATCGAGCTTTTAGTTCAAAAGTCGTAATTAACAGCGTCCAAATACACGCCATTTATTACTGAAATTTCTCAAGTCCTTTGCTCTCCATTTTTTATATTATTTCAATACTGGCCTTTTATTAAAGTTTAAAAGAAAGCTTTTTAATTAATTTAGGTAGCTTTATATTCATAGTAAGATTGAAATGAATTAAGAAATAATATAAATTAATTACTTAATGTTTCGAAAGTGAATTTCAATCAATACCTGAATTTATTCTTGACTAACTAACTGAAATTGAAACTCACGTTGCGATATTTTTGCAAAGTTGACGAAGGGTTATTTAGTAATTCTTACAACCATTCCCAGTGCCTCGGACATTGACACAATATGTGGGTGTGACAATATCAGTGACATTATCTACTTATATCAGTAACACGATCTTGCAAGTCTCTAAGTAATTTTTTGCTAGAGGCTATTATCCTATAGAATATTGAAATTTTATGGTGACTAGGCTCTGTTACTCTTCTACTAAAATGCATAATCATGCAATATGCACATCACGAATTGTATTAGAAATACGATCTAAAAACTAGTGCAAATAAGGCGATACATAAGTGGATGGCTTTATTTTTCCAAATTCTTTCTTCACTGTTAGCTCAATCGTAATAAATATTTATATATTTACGTCAAGTCAGAACATGCACTCTTCCGCACATTTCCATCTGTTTTCCTTCAGATTTTCCTCATCTTATCCTGTTTAAAGCTCACAATGCATATTGTCGGATTCTTGTATTGAAATATAACAATAGCACGCAAACAGTACGTGTATTTTCCACATTAAGTCTCCCTTTGCGTCGTACACTTTGTTCATAATATGATAAAGTTTAATAATGGTTTACCACATCTGTAATTTTAAATATCATAAGTGACATTTTAGATATCTATACATATAATAAAACTGTAGAGGTCGAATGTCTGTACATAGAAAAAAAATGCTAAAAACCGAGTCAGGGGGATGTAAGAAGAGAAATAGAACAAATACAGATTTTTTTCATTTTTTTTTGTTTCTCTGTCTGTTTGTCTGTTTGTACGGGCTAATCTCCGAAACTGTTGGACCGATTTATATCCCCGGTCAATATTTTAGACACTTTTCATCCCGGAAAATTCAAGAGTTCTCGTGGAATAGTTAAAAAACTATAGTAACTTATACAGCTTAGTACACAAAAACTACTAATTGGATTTTAATGAAACTTTACAATAATATAGTTCATACATCAGAATAACAAATAAGCTACTTTTTATCCCGGAAAAATGTACGGTTCCCGTGGAATAGATTTGTTTTTGTTCGTCTAGAGGCGAACCCGAGTGAAGTGGGGGCGAGCCGCTAGTTTTTATATAAATTCTCTTTTGTGATCTTTGCTAAACTGGCATGCTTTGAAGTCATTAACAAGAAAAATGAATTGAATCTTATAATATTTACTCGGTTTTAATTTATGGCTATAACTGGCAAGGCATACTCGTATCTCATTGTGTTTTAAAGCTTTAAAGGTCGAAAGATTTATTTATATGAAATGTTACGGAGGACAAATTGGACTTCCCTAAAAGACTTTTACTTCATAATAATTTAGGTTGAAGAAGACTAGGAGGATTAAAAGGTACAAGAAAGATTTAAGATTGTATAGTAATTCATATGTTTTAGAAAAATATTTATAAATTACTAGTGACTCACCCTCGCTTCGCTTTGGGTTCGTCCCTCGACGAAAACAGCCTATAGCCTTTCTCAGTTAACGGGCTACCTAATTCAAAAATAATTTTTCAAATCGGATTAGTAGTTCCTGAGATTAGCGCGTTCAACTAAACAAACAAACAAACTAACTCTTCAGCTTTATAATATTAATATAGTATAAATTTTATTCAGCTTCATAAAGTTTGAAGTCAAAGCAATACTTAGAAAAATTACAAAGCCAAAAAAAAGTTGAACTGTAAACATTAATATTTTTAGTTTCATATAAGCTACAAAAGTAGGTACAGCATCTGTCTTAATTGTTATGATCGTAATGAGATATTGTGGGACATTCATAGTATATTAGATTATTGGATTCCATGGGGGAATTGGAATTCTCCAAGAGACATATACTTATAATAAACTATTATTTCTTTCATTTTAGATTCTAATTAATATGTAAATTGGCTAAAAAAACGGAGTAAATTATTTATTTTTACTTATTTATCTTGAATTTTTTACCTCAATATAAAACTGTTTACTACCTGTTTTTTTTTTTAAGATTTAACACCGAATTGTAATTTAAAATTTTCCAAACATGACATCGAAAATTCTTTATTATTTATCAAAGAAATCACGTTTTAGAAGGCAAAAATAAACGATCGTGCTTAACAATAGCCTGCCATTGAGTATTCAGATGGCGCCGTCGCCTTTACCGCCTAAAAATTCGCTTAATTCCATTCAAAAATTTCCTTTTCATTTTTATTGCTGGTAACTTTAAAGGGATTTAATTTTTCACCTAATAATTTATCGATGGAACATGATTAAATGAAAGTTTTGTGCATTTTTTACTATAAATTAGGTTTTTCATCTGTATGTGAAAAAAATAAGGTAGGTAAGTGTAATTTTTGTAAATTGTAAGGATATAGAACAATTAACTGAAATATTGTTCCATGGGACTATGAGAGTCCCGATTATTGAATTACTGGCATTTTCCCGAGGCTCCACACGCGTAGAGCAATTATGTATTACCATGTATTCAAAAATTAAAGATTGCGTGTACGCGCAAGAAGTAAAACTTCTGTAGGTTATCGGTACTCTTTATGAAATTCAATTTATGTTTTAAATAATTGGGATAGGTGAGATACTAAAAAAATAATTAAATAACGCATATTAGGCATATTACAATCATATATTTATAGAATATCATTTAAGGAAAGAATATAATATTATATATCATTTGTCAGATAACCACAACGGTTACCATGGCAACTTCCGTTCGCCTCGCCCGATCACACTTTTTCTAACGCTCTCGTCACGCATTCACCAGCTTACTCCTCAAGTACTCTGATGTATATGATATATGTATATGTTTCATCAAAATCTGTATTTTTTACGTAAAGGAGTAACAAATATCCATGTGTCCGTCCATCTTCATAAACTTTCGCGTTTATTTTATTTGTAGGATAGCTTTAACACCTCAATTTGCATTGTAAAACTTGCCTCACTTATCCAAGAATTCTTTTTAAGAAATTTCAGATATTAATCAAAATTATATTTATAAAATACATATTCAATGTATAACTTTAGTAAACTAATATCAATTTCCTTTATCCTAATGTTATGTATAAGTGTTTCCGAAATATTAACTCTGATTGTATATTTCATAGGGTAGCTAGAATGATCTCGCTTTTGCTTCAACTTCTTGTTTTTTAAATGGAAAAGGGTGCAAAATGTTTGTGCCGTTGATAGAAATTCCAACCAGGTGATTTTTATGCCGATTTTCCATTGGGCTTGTAGCTATAAAGCTTTAAAATATTAAAAATTATTGAGCTGAACTTGGTTATTTATGTGTCACGGCAATCTGGTGTTTAAGTTTATTTAATTTAATTTATGTTTTCTGCTATCACGTTTGATTTCTAAATATGAATATTGGTTTTTAAAGCACCTTTAGGGCTTAATAAAGTTATTAACAATCGTTAAATAAGAATCGTAAATTTAAAAACGTAGTTAAAGAAAGGGTATTCTAAAGAAGGCCGGAATGCAATAAAGGTTTTTAGCCATGTCAAAACTACACCTGTAATTTCACATTAGAAAATATACGTCATACTAGGATTAAAGTATACATTACTCTTTATCTGTTACTAATGTCTATGCAAAAAAAAACTGTTACCTGCATTTGCAGTGAAGAGCAAAAATTTGTAGCTCTATTTTTTCTGTGGCCACTTAATAATTTATTTTTAAAATATCTCAACTGTCATTATATACAAAAGTACATAACATAGTAGTAATCTTTAACTATAATACGTCCTTTTTTTATAAAATAAATCTAGAAAGAACAGTACGAATACAAATTTTATTCAATTCAAAGCTATATCTTGTGGAGCACCAGGTTCGTGGGGTCTCGAACATTGGTATTTACAATGCAAACGAGGCGTTTTTAGAGTTGTAATGTAGCCCGAATGTGATGTCGTTGTCGTTTACTCGCACTGTGCTGACTGAAAATATTCGTACATATTTCTATGAAATCATGTTTTTGTAGTAAAAAAATATTTATTTTCTTGTTTTGGCTTTGACATAATTTTACACTATTTTTACACTAGTGACTTATCCTCACTTCGCTCGTATGTGTATGTGTGCCTCATTTTGACAAATTTTATTACTAACCTAGATTATTCATATTTACTAAATTGACTTGTAGTCCCGTGTTGCATTTTTCGTAGCGCGATCAATTTTCAGGTTATATACCTCTGAGATTTTCAATTTCATTTTCAAGGTGATTAACACTTGCTAAAACGTTGAGAGAAAATATCGCGAGAAAACCTCCATGTTAAAAAGTAACCTAAATAGTTCTATAAAGACACTGAAGATCACGAAGCCGCATTTGGCCGACGTAGTGGGTTATGAGCCTGGACTTCCGCTTATTAAGAAAAGGCAATGGATGTTAAAGGGCTGAACTGTAGAGCCTATATTATTTGAAATATGTTTTGATACAAATTATTTATAAATGTTTACAATAAAATTTTGATTGTCTTAAAATTTTATTCCATTTATATAATTTCTATATTATTAAAAATCAAAGACAATATTATAATTCTATTAGGTATTTAATTTATTATCAATAATAAAGTTAATTTAAAATATCGATATTAGCTATACTGAACTACTAGTATATTTTATCTGTCCTCTTGATAAATTATTTATATATTTGATTTATTGGTCCTGTTTGCCTGAAACTAATGGTAAACACAATTAAACTAGATATTAACAATATTTTGTAAACAAGGGATTAATATGTGCAGGGAATGTTTGTATTATCCATAGAAATGTACCTGTACACTTATCACTTATAAATGAAAATCGCCGTATTTCAGTAGCAAACTGTCAAACAGGTACTTCTGTTTCATCTAAAATGATGTAGACACTCGGATAGTACTGAAGGGAGGCCCGTGCCCAGCAGTGGAACGTTAAAAAAGGGCTGAATACATACATACATACATACATACTCGGGTAGTTACTAGCTAAATAATACGGCAAGCTTATGATGCACACAAGAAAATTTAAACTCATTCCCGGTATATCATATACGATGCCAATGGAATGCAATAATGGTGTATGAATAACGATTTTCGTTGTATTAATCCTTGTTAGTTACCAAAGCAGACGGTAGCCTCGCTAGTGAGCAGAAATGGAAGAGTTATTACGGTACAAACTGTAATAAATTACCAAATGTGCCTATTGACGTATCTTTAGTAATGTAAGATTATAATTTAATCTATATATATATAAAACAAAGTCGTGTTAGTTACACCATTTATAACTTAAGAACGGCTGGACCAATTTTTATGATATTTTATTTTTTTTGGATTTCTCTTAGTCCGGAATAGGATAATATATATATATATATATATATATATATATATATATATATATATATATATATATATATATGACTAACGCTGGCAAATACTCGTAACTACTCTAAATATCTATGTAATACATACCTAGTGACGAGCCCGAGCGAAGTGAGGGTGAGCCGCTAGTAATGCAATATTTATAATATTAAAGTGTTGTCCGTAAAGTCCATAAAGGGAAACATGCGGCAAATGTTTGTGAGTGTCAGTGACCATTTACTCTGACACACGCACACGTAACACAAAGACACACACAGTGACGTACGCTTTTCTTTGCATTCTTGCGTGCTTTTCACTTTATGTGCGACACACAACACATATACATCTTACACGCGGATAAACCCGGTGGCAATAGCTAGTGATAAATATGATATCATTTTAAACAACCCAAATGAGCATATTTAACAATTATTAATTACATAAATTAAATTTATAGATACATGATATATAATGACGGGTCATCACGGGTACATTTCGATGGATTTATTAATAACAAGATGTCGAAATTTTATAACTACTGCTTTTTACGGATAAAATTTCACCACAGTTATCGGAAAACCACTGGACCAAAAATGTAACTCCAAAATAAACTTGTGCACGTTTATACATATTTTATCATTTTTATATTATTTTTAATTTACTTTATGACAAATAAGACTGAAGTTATTAGAATTTACTAGGAATTATCTTAGTTAAGCATCAAAAACATGTTTTTTTTTCAAGATTAGAAGACCCTAAGATTTTTTTTTTTTGATAAATTACAGATAAAGTTTTTAGTAATAGTAGAGATCCTACGGTAATAGATATAACCTTATTAAGCATCATTAAATAACTATACATTATGAATGGAACAATAAATCAAACTGCATGTCTCTTTTTCGCAGCAACATTAGCATATCGCAAGGAAATGACAAAACATCAAACTTTAGTACTGCGTCTTTATAAAAACACTGTATACGTGTAGGAAGAAAATAATCTAAGACCATTTGTAGCTTACACAGACGATTCAACCTTGAATTGTTTGCGGTAGCTAAGAATTGAGATAGAGTAAAATCCATATCCATCCACGTTTGGCTCAGTGTATAGTGACCCTACTTGCTGTGCCAGCGGTCGCGGGTTCAAGTCCCGCTGGGGGCATTCAATTGTGTTATGAGCACGAATGTTTGTACTCCAGTCATGGGTGTTTATATTTATAATATGTACGTATTTAAAGTTATATATGTGTAGTGTATCAACTATCTGGTATCCATAACACAAGCCTCGTAGCTTACCATGGAACTAGATGGTGCTGTGTGTTAATGTCCCAACAGATTTATTTATTATTATTTATTACTATCATGTGTAACTCACTCTGTTTATTACGTTTTCACGCTTAAACCATTAAACAAATTACGATAAAATTGGCACGGGTATAGGTTGCATCCTGGGGATGAACATAGGATATCTTTCATCCCCGCTCCAGTTACACGAGAGAAGCCGCGGGCAATAACTAATATTATATAATTTGCTAACTTTTGCCCGTGACTATGCTATGGCTATTTATGCTATTTTCCTAGAGGTCGTAATGTTATGTCAGTTAGCCTTTCACAATAAAATGGCTATATCATCTAAAAATATTTATATAAAAATAAAATAAAAATAGTTATACTTTTTTTGGCACGTTTGAAAAAAAATATGAGAGTAAATTTTTTACACTGCGCACGCACACCAACAAGCAAGAAGCGAAATTATGAAGTTAGCTGTATTTCTTTTACAAACAGAGTTGCAACATACGGGATAAAATCTTTAGCTATTTTTGTTTTGTTACACCAAAGAAGTATAACTTTTTACACACACACACACACACTTTTTTTTTTTAATTTTAATCTGACTGTTACTTCCAGCTTAGCGCGTTCAAAAAAAATCAGCTTCTAATATTAGTATTGTTACGTTCTATGAGTTCGGGGATCAGAAACTAAAGCGCGTCTTTTGCACTACTAATGTTTTATTGCTCTTGGTTAACAAGAGTGACTTATGGAGATTCACTAACACACGTAGTATATATACAATTCTGGGTAACTTAGTCACTGAACACTAATTTTCAGCACTAGATACACTTTCACTATAACTTCACTCCATTTTTCTTCACTTTTTCACTTTTTCGAAATTTAAATGAGCACTCGACACAATGCCGGCCTTTTTATATGCATAAACAAAGAACATTCTAGTACTCGAAAATTCGAAATCTTTCTAGTAATTTCGATTTCGAATGTTTTGTTCCTCTCTCATTCTTACACACGCCAATTTACGATTAACTGTTCTTGTCTAAATCTCGAAACTTCTTGTAATTCCGATGCCTCTCTGGAAATGTTTTGACAACTGTCTTAGGACGTATAAAGCGTGCTTCAGACGTGTCGTAATGACGTTACACACTCTCCATTACGCCACAGTATATATAATATACAGTTTAATACAAATAATTTCGACTCGCTCTTGGCTTTTGTAATTTTTATTAAATTTCTAAAATTTTACCAGTAATTTGAATTTCTAAGTATTTATTTTAACATAATAATAATTAGCATATGTATATATTTTGAAACGAAATGAATCAAATAATACAAAATAAAACATGTTCGCATAAATATAATTATTTTTCTGGCGTCATCACTGGAAAAAATGGGTTAAGTGCGCCTCCATGCTCACATCCACATTTATGAATTTTCTCTATTATTATTAATTCAATATTTTTATGCAAATTAGATAAGTGAAAGAAAAATGTAACAGAATATAATATTAAAAACTTGTATTTTAACTATATTTTTTTATTTGTTATTTACTAATGGTAGGCACAAAATAATGCTCTATTATTTTATACATATAACTAGCAAATGCCGCGGCTTCGTTCGCGTTAAATCTACAAAAAAAAAGTAAAAAGGTAGGTTTCGTACAAACATTCATCCACTATTTTACCCCCCTACCCTATTGAAAAGCATTAATACAAAGTTTCAAGTAATTCTGATCATAAATATTTTTTGGGTTGTATTATAACGTGTTTTCCCGGGGGAAAGAGATAATCACCCGCGGTAAAATGTAGCCTATGTCACTCTCCACAATCACTCCACAGCCACAGCTCTCACAGCCCTTCAACTATCTCCACACAAAATATTACGCGAATCTATCACTGTTTCGACGTGAGGGAAGGACAAACAAATACACTTTCACATTTATGATATATTAGTACAGAAGTGTGGATACTCAAAATTTGGAAGACCCATGATGTAATCTAAACTATTTTGTAAGCAGTATATAAATATTAATTCTACTTCAAGAATGAACCCGCAACAATATCTATGGAAGCAATACCAATCAGAAAAATACGAAAAAATTTAACTATTTTGTTTGTATTGTTTGTGCTATATTGTAATCGAAAATCCGATTGAAAATACTGCTCTTAGTATAATAATTAATAACTTTTGCCCGAAACTCCTTTCGTGTAGTAATTTCATCAATAAAAATGCCTACGTGCTCATCTATATAAATAAATAAATTGAAATGTCTGTTCGTTACGTTAAAATAACGGCTTTTTACTAAATGCATATGAAAATATAAATGGTACCTATAAGAATAAACAATTTTTAAAATTTTTGTCTGCTTTTCTATTCGATCCGGCTAATCTCCTAAACGGTTGGACCGATTTTGACGGGACTTTCACTGAGCTAGCTGAGATATAGCTGATACTAAAAGGAGTAACTTAGACAAATTTTATTTTGGAAAACGAAATAGGGTTCCGCGCAAAACAACTAAAACTTTTGAAATTGTAAACAAAATCCGCGTGCCTACCGAAGGGAACCGAGCGAAGCGAAGGTAAGTCGCTAGTTCCGGATATAATCTATCTTCATTTCTACTCTCACACACACATATAATTACACATACAAACTTTCACAATTATAATAGTGCTTTGGTTAAAAGTTATTGTCATTAAGTAATCAATGTAATTCCTATTATTACAGATACGTTCAAACTTCAAAAGCTACACCGCGTTTCAATTTCGCTTACGGTTTCATACGAACCACTTGAAGTGGTTTCCAAATATGGAGGGCTGCATATAACTGAGATTTTCAATAAATGGAGCAATATATCTGAAGGACTAGTGCTCTAAGTCAAGTTTTATGAGCTATCGAACAAATACATCTTTACAAGAAATGCTTGACGTTCCGAAAGACGTTTATTTTCTCAAAAATACGTTTTTAAATTGAAAGGTAAATGTTTTTCTACGATATTCTTTAGGAATTTAAATTTTTATTTACAATTTTTCATTAATAATAATAATATTTATTGCTATTATTATTAGATCTTATAAGGTAGTATTTAAAATGACAAAGCAATTTATGTGTTTGCCAGTAGTAGAAATTCGAACATAATCATTTTTAAAAATTGAGGAAAACACATATGAATAGAATTTCTAGGTATATAAAAAATATTGTTTTCATTTTTTTTATTAATAACACTTAAGCTCATCAATAGGTAACGAATAAAAAAAAAAGAAAACGACATTATTATACTGACAAACAGGTAAAAAAATGGTTCTGATATATATTTTTTGCCTAATTATATATAGATATTTTAAAACAGTTTGGAAAATTTATTTAGAAATGTGAGTAGGTCTATCCGTAGCCTAAAGTAACACAGATAATGAAATAATGGGTATGGAGTATTTAGCTCACTGTGCGAAATGGATTGTTAGAACAAATATTAATTAACACATAATTTTACGAAGAGAAATCGCAAATTTACTCTATTCATTAATAATAATCAATCACTGATGTACACTAATGTATTAGTGTTCACTGGCAAATCAGTGAACGAAAACACACAATGTTTACAATTTTAGAAGCATATAACTCGGAAAATGTTTGTTAAAAAGAGATCTTTTCAAATATCATTTTTTTCTTTTTAAGATATATCTGAAGATATCCCACAGCTTTTAGTTTCACAGTTACATATAAGGAGTACCACCCATATTTTTTCGTAATTTGACTAAAGCATTATCTAAGAGTTCATATAAGACAGTTATAAAATATATGTAGACTAGCGGCTCACCCTCACTTCGCTCGAGTTCGCCTCTAGGCAAACAAAAACAAATCTATCTATAAAAAGTAGCCTATTTGTTATTCTGATGTATGAACTATATTATTGTAAAGTTTTATTAAAATCCAATTAGTAGTTTTTGTGTACTAAGCTGCATAAGTTACTGTAGTTTTTTAACTATCCCACGGGAAGTCTTTAATTTTCCGGGTTGAAAAGTAGACCGGGGATATAAGGTACCACCATACAATATTTCATTTCAGTTCAATCGGTTTAACAATTTCGGAATTTAGCCTATAAAAATAGACAAACAGAGAAACAAAAAATTAAAAAAAATGTATTTGTTCTATTTCTCTTCTTACATCCCCCTGACTCAGTTTTTAGCATTTTTTTCGATGTACAGACTTTCGATCTCTACAGTTTTATTATATGTATAGTATATGTAGATATATAGGACCAATACTCATTAGTCTCCGAGTATAAATGAATGTGACATAAGGACATATGGAAAGATTTAATTTTGAGAATTTTATATTTGTCAAAAGAAGGAACCCTGGAAAGTGAAAAAAATAAAAATCTATGAGGAGACCTCCATAGAAAATATATGAGTTTTACAGTTTTCTTTTGATTGTTAAATCGGTCATATATACGGTTACGAGCTAGGGTTATGGGATCGGAAATTAAAGTTGGTCACTAGAAATTTATTGCTTTTACGTTTATATGATTATCACTTGTAATAATTCACGTACACTCGTGGTACACGCACAGTAATCGCATAATTCAATCTCGGAGCACTATTGTCCACCATCAGTTCTACTTTCACTGGCTAGATCATTAGGCTTTTTTATATCATTTATCTCTGTTCTTTTTTATATCATTTATCATCATCATCATCATCATCATCAGCCTTTATCCGTCCACTGCTGGACATAGGCCTCTCCAAATGCACGCCACTTCGTTCTATCTTCGGCTTCTCGCATCCAGCTCCTGCCAGCCGTCTTGCGTATATCGTCACTCCACCGTGCCTGGGGACGCCCTCTATCCCGTTTGCCAGTTCGCGGTCTCCACTCCTATCATTTATCGCTGTTTACTAATTAGGTACTATTAGTAATTCGAAAATCGAAATTAGGTAATTCGAACCTACCAATAACTTGACATGATGATCATTCACATAAAATAAAGAACATTTTTGTTCTAATAAAATGAGTATAAATTAAATCCTTTCTAATAAGTATTCCTTTCCTTGTCAACTCATTTTTTGTTTTGGATTATCATAGGCTAACAACTGTCTTGGCTATTATTTTGTAGCATAGTTGAGACGTGCTATTTTGACGTTTCTTAAGTAACACTAAGAAATTTCAATATAGGACCTGGGGGACCAAGCTTCGCTCGAAGTTCTTTTTTGTTATATTGTATTTTTTAGATCAAAAAATAACTAAAAACTTGAATAAAAAACAAAAGTAAAAACTTTGTATCCGATTGGGATTCGAACCCGGACACCTGTACGATGCTTACGGCCGAGCGTACGGAATTAGCGACTATTTTTGAATGGAATAAAGCGAAAAAACCACATGAGAACTCGAAAACACGCGTTTTCCCAGACGTAAGACTAATCTAGATCTATATTTCGCCCCCAAAAACCAACACATACGTTATAGTAGTTTTCGAGATCGCTGGTATAAATAAATAAATATACAAGAATTGCTCGTTTAAAGGTATTAGATGTAGAATATTTAATATTAAATCTGTCTGACAATACCTTTATTGTTACTTAAGAAACAAAGACAGACTCGAAATAAATATAAGAAATAAGGACAAACTGATAACGCCAACTTTTCGTTTTCAAAGATGAATAAGTATTTTATAGGGCAAGGCGTACGCAAGTATAATAGATAGTCGATTTTTAATTTGCTCCTTAAACAATTTATATCAAAAATTTCAAGTATCACATAACGTTACTATCAATCATGTTACATAGGACTAATCACATCCTATAAGTATAAAATTCTGTATTATAGTATAGTAAGCAATTATTATTTTTAAAAAGACCAGCTAACTTACAAATTTCTCTTTTTTATAATATTAGTGTAGTGCTTCTTTCTTAGTGTAGTAGCATAGTACCTTTCTTACCTTTATTTTGATAACAACATTAATTTTTATTATTCGTTTTGTTTTGGAACAACCAATTAAATTTGAAAAAATACTTATGTATTTTATAGCCTGTTTCTACATAATACGTACATAACATAATCATCATTAAAATCGGACACATGAGAAAGCTACGCAAGCAGCTTCGGATCAAAGCTCGTTTATATATAAACGCAGCAACTTGATACCTTCTCAGATTTACGCAAACATTTAATATTTTTAATAAAACTTTCCGTAAAAAAAATCTAACAAGATAGTTTTATTTAAAATCAATAACTTGATATACCTACTTAATTTGTTGCATAAATTCGAAATGGATCATCTATACTATATTTAATATTATAAAGCTGAAGAGTTTGTTTGTTTGTTTGTTTGGTTGAACGCGCTAATCTCAGGAACTACTAATCCGATTTGAAAAATTCTTTTTGCATTAGATAGCTCGTTAACTGAGGAAGGCTATAGGCTATATATCATCCCGGAAAAATTTACGGTTCCCGTGGGATAGATTTGATTTTATCTAGGGACGAACCCTAAACGAAGCGAGGGTGAGTCGCTAGTGTAGAATAAAACGAGTTCGGATCGAAAAAAAAAATTCTTTCAATGTAAATTTTAAGATGCGTATACGCAATAAAATAAAATTATACGGCAACAGTTATGCTTTTAAAAGTTGAAAAGCATTTTTAGCGAATTTATCTCACCATATATTCAAATGTTAACATTAATTGAAAACGGTGTTTCGTGCAATTTTTAGTTATTCGAAGTCACGAACGGATAATATTCGATAAATTTAAATTATTTTATTCATGAGCAGCTTTTACAAAAAACGAACATTACTTTTAGTGAAGAATTCTATTAATTTTTCTTTTAAAAACTACTATGACTTTCTGGGACATATTCCGCCCCTTTCTAACATATGACATCTTTCACTTTCTGTCCTTGTTGTTGGTTGACAAATCAATAAAATGAGTATGGGAGGAGTAGTAAGAGGAGGAGTAAACTAGTGACTAAAAATATCGATTTACTGGATCTCAATCATTAAGTCTCTTAATTTTGGCTAATTTATTTTCACTTTTGTTTTAGCATTGCAGCCTATACAGGTTGATGATAAATAATAAATATAACATGAGGAAGGAATCGTTACATTCGTGTTAATTGTAGGAGTGTAGTGATGGATTAAAAAACGACAAGGATTTTTTTCTTTTGTAATTGTAACGATATGCTTACAAAATGGTGATGGTAACTGTATGGTACCATAAAGCTAAATATACCCACGGTTTCAAAAATATAAAAAAATACTAGCGACTCACCCTCGCTGCGCTTCGGGTTCGTCCCTAGACAAAAACAAATCTATCCCACGGGAACTGTACATTTTCCCGGGATTATATATAGCCTAAAACCTTCCTCGATAAATGGACTATCCAACACAAAAAGAATTTTTCAATTTCAACCAGTAGTTCCTGAGATTAGCGCGTTCAACCAAACAAACAAACAAACAAACAATCAAACAAACTCTTCAGCTTTATAATATTAGTATAGATTTATGATACTGATTTATGATCTCTTAAGTAGTACATTAATAATTTTATACAGCACGTTATTTATATAATATCATGCCTTTTGTTAATTTGTAACTATAAGCATAGAATGAATAAAAAACAAAAATGTACTATTACGTGGCACGAAATGTTAAGAGATTTTTCTAAAATGTCTCTCGTACAGCAAACATGAGATTAAATTCTTGTAATAAAACTGAAATAAAGACAATTTCGCTGTCGTGTTGCAAATATTATTTATAAAAAACCTAAGTTTTTTAACTTAATCTAAAATTTTCTTTTTAAAAAAATTAAGATGATTACTTGGCTCTTGCCATGGTAACGTTCTCAAAACATCACAGACTTGATTCAAATTAGAGAATATTATAGTTATAAATAATACCTGCTTATTGCGGCTTGAAACTCGTAAAACCGACTTCAAGCCCTATTAAAAAAAAGAAAACAATAGTAGTATATTAATAAAGTCATATCAAATGTAGAAACAATTTTATTTTAAAGTTCCATCCACAATCTTTACCACTTGGAGTCTGTATATAAGGTATATTCGTTAAACAAAAATATAATTTTTTCAGATTTTTTTTTGCTCGATCATGATTGCTCTGAAGCATTCGAAACGTCAGGAACAAAAATCAAAATAAATCCACAAATAATTATAAAACATAGTTTTATTTAAAATTTCAAATATTCACGTAAATCTAAGAAAGAATCTAATTACGTAAATCTAAGAAAGAAAAAATCATCAAACAGATGATTTTTTTAATTAGGTACATATAATTCCATGACATTAATTTCCATACCTCATGCCGGCAATATTTTTCTTTTCCGAAATAAAAACAAAGTGTGATTTACATTATGTTTAAACACGCTATTACTGAAAATAATAAAAAGAATCATACATACCTTTAAAAATTTTATTTCCTTATCATTTTTCTTTAGATTTCAAAAAATATTCCATTGTCCATCTTACTAATATTATAAATATGAATGTTTAGATGTATGTTTGGATATTTGTTACTCAATCACGCCAGAACCGCTGAACGGATCTGAATGAAATTTGGCCCAGAAATAGACTAAAGTCAGGAATAGAACATAGGAATACCATTATTATCCCGAAAAAATGTACGGTTCCCGTGGGATAGGTTTTTTTTAGTTTTTCCTGAGGCGAACCCGAGCGAAGGGAGGGTGAACCGCTAGTATTCTATAAATACTTAATAACCATGGAGCCAGTCCTTTAGCTGATTAGGACTGCTTTTATTATATTAGTATAGATCTGTATAATAAAAGTCTCTCTTCCTTAATCGTTTGTATGCTTTTCCTTTTATAGGCTTATCGACGTTTGTACATTCATAAATTTCGTTATAATTTTGCTTCAGTCCGCTTTACGGCTGTCAACTAACAAAGACTCAAAGCTAATATTGTCCATATTCCGTATATTTAAAAAGGAGCGATTTAAACATGAATCGGGTATGCTATGTTGGAATTTAGTAGTTGGCATATTTAATATAGACCGTGGGCTAATCCTCTTCGTACTGCGAGGCACATGCCCAGCAACGGGACTATGGGCTGTATTATAATATAATATTTACATATTTAATTTTTTTTATTTGGGACATTAAAACACAGCACCATCACCATCCAGTTCCATGGTAAGCTACAAGGCTTATGTAATGGATACCAGATAGTTGATACACTACACATATATAACTTAAAATACATACATATTATAAATATAAACACCTATAACTGAAGTACAAACATTCGTGCTTATCACATAATTGAATGCCCCTAACGGGACTCGAACCTACGACCGTTGGCACAGCAAGTACTAATTAAGGTCACTACAAACTGAGCCAAAAGTGTCGTCTCGTCGTATTATGGTAAGTACTTGAATAGATAATAGAACTTGTCATTGGGTAAAGTACGTATAGTACTCGTATACTCTACCGTAGAAACAAATAAGCCTGGCCTCTATGATTCATTAAGAATTCAAATTTTAAAAATGTTATACTACATACATTATAATATATGAAATTACTACATTTTTTTTTTGATAAACGTTGGTCTACTATCTGTTCGGAAAAAGAAAGCCTAAGAAGAAATTGCGAAAGAAACAGGAAACTATTTTTTTTTAATATTATTATAAAATTTAGAAATTCATTTTTTTTTAAACGGGTTCTGGGATCCTGTTGTAAAAACGTAAATATATATTGTTCATAAAAAAATATTTTTTGGTGACATTATCTATACAAAATGTACCTACAATTATAATGTATCTCTTATATCGTAACATATATACATCCATATTATATGGAAAATATTCTGACATCATAGGATATTTTCAAATAAGAGTTCTCTAATTAATTAGTACGTTGCCGAAGGCGTAGCGACTAAAGGTTTCGAATTATAACGGGACCCTAATTAAGAGTCTCTCCGTTTGTCTTTTATGACAAACGTGGGTACAACAAATTATGCAATAGGGTCAGTGAGTCGTGCTCATGGAAGTTTTTGGACGTCTATTGTTTGTTTATTCCTTTTATGAGGAAATAAAAGTAATTATATTTATGTTTTCGCATACAATTTGTATTTTGTGAACGTTGACCTAAAGTATTTCGCATTTTTAAGTTTTCATACTAGCTATTGTCGGCGGTAGTTTGGGTAATGGAAATTTAATTTACCTTAATAGGTATACCAAAATAAAGTACTTTATATGCCTTATAGGCAACTGAAGCTACCATCTTTGAATGTTTGGACTAATTGAAACTATGTTTTTAATTTAGATATCTAGAAACTAACTTTATAGTTAAAAATAATCATTCAAATTCCTTCAGCCGTTATATTTTATTAGCCAGTGGTGTAGTACATGTTATATAGATAAATATTTTTTTATTTTCTTCTGTAATGTACCAAATTCTTAAATATCGTTTTGCTCATTTTAATTTTGCTATGTACATATTAAAGGAATAAAGATCTTATTTTGTATTTTAATTATACTAACAACAAAATATAATGTTTTACTTTAAAATAGTAGCAAATCAGAAATAAAATTGAATGAATGAATGTTTTTAGCGTAGGTATGGCAATGTCAATCTAACATAGAAAAAATAAAATCAATAAGTATAAGCACTAAGCAGTAGTCTTCAATAACTAATAAGAATGAAACTTTTCCTTTAAGCAAAACCATAAATCTCTTTAAGTTCTTCAGCGATAGCTTTAAAATTTTGTCATAATAGAAGTTTTCACAAAAAAGGTTTTTAGGCAATTTTTTGCGGTACAACTCGCCAGTGAAGCTACGTACACTGTTAGAATATTAATAAAATCTAATAAATATACTTTAGATATTTCAAATAAATCCAAGTATTCAAGTCGTTAAACTATATTACTGTACAGTAGAGCAATAAAGTAAGCAAGAGAACGACGCCTTTATTTGAACAATAAAGATATCGTCTAGTTCCTCGAGCTTTTGAATCCGGATGTTGGAAAACTTACAGTTTTACAAAAGATCGGTTCAATTGGGGCGTCCGATTCAAGTCCAGTCACAATTATTCCTTTATATCTTATTCTTTATTGAGTTGTTTATTTTCGATTGTCCGAGACAAAATTATTTAAAAAATATACTATATATATTATAATATATGTTATATATAAAAATATATGTTATATACATATATTAATTATATATTGTAATGAATTATGGTTAGACATGAATGTATAAATAAAAAAATACAGTTCAGCTTTTTTAACGTCCCACTGCTGGGAGTGGGCTTCCCCTTAAAACATGTGCTTAGTGGGCCATATTCCACAATCCTAGTCTAATACATGTTGGTTGACTTCAAACGTCTTTCAATAACTAGTTAAGTTCACTCGGATGTAGTTTTCCTAACGATGTTTTCTTTCACCATATTAACAAGTCGTAATGATATTAAAATGATTCTATGAAAACTGAGTGACGAGAACTGAGTTTGAAACCGCTTTATTTGGTTTTTCAAGTGAGTGCGTTCCTAATTGGGCTACCGCTCTTTCTTGCAATATGTACGTGTGAGAAAATATCTTCTTATTTAACCTAAAAAAATAGAAATATTCTTTTAAGCCTTAAGGCTTATATGATTTAAAGTTATTTATAAAATTTTATCTTTCATTTATTAATATGGTTAAAAATATATGGAACCTTTACATAAAATATCTTGCAATTAATCAGCTATAGTGAGTTTAACATCGCTGTAGATTTACGCTCGAGAAACAGTACACTCGCCATTTTAATGAGACATTTAATTAAAAACAATAAAATATAACAGACGATACAAAGTAGTAGACACTGTGTGAGCGTGGCGGATTTTCAAATGAGATGCCTAATTAATTTGTGGAGACAGTGAAGGCTTGGCAGCTAAGGGCCTTCGCACATGACACATTTTAACGCGCAGTGTAAATACGTGTTGGACGCTTTAGCGTTACAGATATAACATGTTCTTTTGCATTACGATTGCGATTTTACAAAACGTGCCATCTGTCGCGTAAAACCTGTCGTCTGTAGAGGGTCTAAAGGCTTCGAATTATAACGAAACCCTAATTAGATGTGTCTCTCATGTGACAACTGACAAACGCGGCACGTTGAAACAATTATGCTACAGTCCACGTGACGAAATTGCATACTCTTTGCATACAAAACGTAGAAAAGTGTAGTTACTTCCCTTGCTTGCTACTTTACACGGTCTTTATACGACAGACAGAAAAAAAATCATTTCATTCCTCTCTATTTTATCAAGATATCTAACATTTTGTAAAAAATTGTGCTGTGTCCAACAAACAAATGTGCTTTATACCTTTTTTATATACATACGTATTTACTTTTATATCAATTCAACTTTATTTCTACATTACACATCACATGTCATTAAAAATAAGTTTTTATTTATAAAATATATTGCCAATTTGTAATTTACACATGAAATTGAAGTTCGTCATGTTATTTATCTACATATGTATACATATATGTATAACTACATTTTGCCCGAAATTTCTCTCGCATATAGTAAATAGCTAAAAGTTTTATGAATAATTGTTTAACTTCTATGATTCGTATGCTAAGATAGTATAAAATGCAAACAGGATTCTTTAAATCGTACTGGTAACTTCAAACATTACAGCGTTCATTTAATATTAATAAATCAAGCTATTGACTCTGATTGGGTAACTGCACGGATTTGGGAAGTTTGCGGTGTCTCACCCCCGTGCCTCAGAGAGCACGTAAAGCCGTCGGTCCTGTCCCTAATGTCTTGATCTCTTTCCAGTCGTGTCAGATTACTACACTATCGGACTACGAAACTATGAAATAGACAATGCGCTTGTATTTGCAGACACCTGTCCACTGTTCATAAGCAGATGAATAATTTTCATAATTTTGGTAACTGAAAATCGGTAAGGAATAATTGTAGTGGTAACATTCAAGAAATACTTTTTAAAAGAAAGAAGAAAAGACCTAAAACAAATTTTACAATTTTTTACGAATCAACAAGAATTATAATGCTATGGCATTATAATTCTTGTTGATTAACATAAAGACAAAATAAAGAAAGTTTTATATTTAAATATTTTTAAAACAGTACTTATTTTAAATCACTTATCATACTGGATGAAAAATAACTTGTGAGATAGCTTTGAAATATGGAACGGAGGAAGAACAACACTTACTAACTTCATTACTCACGATGTTAGCGACAAAAAGTGCAAAACAAAGTGTCAACAATAATTGCAGCCCCTAGTGTAATAAAAAAGTCTTGGCAATTAAAATTTTATTGTACCGTCCATAATTAAAATTAAGAAAAAACATATTATTTTACTTAAAAACCAAATTTTGACTAAATAAAAGTTGTATTTATTATTTTTACATACAGTCTGTAATTTTATACAGCCAATGTACATATACATAAGTCTAGTATTTCGAGTTGGATATTAAAAAAAAACAATACATACAGATTATAATTTATGTCAATTCTCAATTTATGTCAGTAGATAATCAATAAACGTCTCGACTTTCAATAATTCAGCTCTCGATAATACTTGAAAATATAATTTATGTTATTACAATTCAAAGTCACTTTGACATAATATGACATGAGATAAAATAGGAGTATATTGGTACCAAACAAAAAGGACCTAAGCCGCTCTTTTTAAATTTTTATAAACATCACGTGGGTAAATGTAAATTTTCAAAAAAAGAAACAAATAAAGATCAATCAAAGAAATTAAAAAACAGGCATATCTCGGAATCAGAAGTATTAAACTATAAATAAGTTACTAACCGATTTTCGTGACCTCGGATATATTGCGACATGACCATCAGATGATATGATTTTTGAATTAACATATCAAATATCAATCTAAACTTAAATCCTTATCCGAGTGGGCTAAATACACACACGTATATATATATATATATATATATATATATATACTGAAAAATGACATATGTTTTAACATTTTTATAACGTTAACGAAATATTTTATTTGCTCTTTTGATTTATTTATATTTCCTTATTTTATATAATTTAGGTTAGATCACTTTTGCGATGGCTGCTTCACAATATACGCATTGTATTGACCTTCTTCCGTAAATTGCTATCATCTTATAAAAGCATAATCGGGACTTGTTTGTAAGATATTCCGGAAAGAATTTTAATTTTCTCCCTTCAAAGACTCTTTGCGAGATCATCGCGCGTGCAACTTCAAAAGGTTTTTATCTCGACTTTTATCGTATTTATACAAGTTAATTCTCTTTTTAAGTAAAAACTACATTAAATTTTATTGTGAAAACCATTGTGATGGATTTTTGCTTTGTTGCGTTGCAGCTGAGGCTATAGGTTAAGCGTTGTATTGAACCAGAAGATATAAATAGTATTTTCAGTAAAAAATATGATTATATTTTCTGCCTCGGTGATCTAGCGGCTAGCTATGTACAGCTTCAGGATTGAAGGTCCCGAGTTTGAATCCTGGGTTGGGTTAAGTTTAGTTATTGAATGTTTTTACTCAAAAAATTTTCAGTAACAGCTCGGAATTGGGAACTTGACGATGTATAATACCCGTGCCTCGGAGAGCACGTAAAGTCGGCCCTGCGCCTGATGTTGACACGTTTGTAGTGACCCCACTTGCTGTGCCAGGGGGTTCAATTCATTCGCGGGTTCAATTCCCGCTTGGGGCATTCATTTGTGTGATGAGCACGAATGTTAGTACTCCAGGCATGGGTGTTTATGTTTGTGATATGTATGTATTTAAAGTTATATAAGTGTTGTGTATCAACTGTCTGGTATCCATAACACAAGATTCGTAGCTTACCATGGAACTAGAAGGCTCTGTGTTAATGTCCCAACATATTTATATTATTTCTATGTATCTCTCCTTGCTCGTGTCGAATTGTTGTCTTGAGAACTTTGAGAAGTAGAACTGTAGTATCAATGAGAGAGGCCACCGTGGCTGAACTTAAATAATCATACACATTAGGAATTGTTTGTGTTTATTTGAACGCGAATATCTGGAACTACCAGAACAATTTTAAATTATAATTTGGTACTTTAAATAGCCTATTTGTTGGGGAAGGTTATTTTTGATTAATGGCTATATAATATAGGACCCTGAAATTTATCCAGAAATAAATTATGCGGTAAAATACTTGTGATTTATTATTACGAACATATTAAATATTAACGTATCAATTATGCAAGTATTATACAGTATATTAAAGCAAAGCAGTGAATACTTTCTTAGATTTACGCGAATATTTGACATTTTAAATAAAACTATCTTTTCGGATTATTTCGCGGATTTATTTTGATTTTTGGTTCCCGACGTTGGATCTGTGACGAGCAACACCTGGCCGGAGAACTGCAACATGTCAAGCAAGTTCTGCGAGACAACAAGCTGCAAGTGCCGCGCCTGCGTCACAGTGACCGAGTGAAACCAGCCACAGTCGAGCGAGTCCCTGCAGTCCTGCCATACATGAGAGGAGTCACTGACAAGATTGGCTACATCTTAAAGCGTGCTTCAATCAAAACTTACTTCAAGCCGCCAAAGAAAATTAGTCAGTTTTTACCACCAGTCAAGTGCCACATCCCTCTCCAAGATGCAGGGGTATACAAACTTGATTGTGATTGTGGGCTCTCCTACATCGGACAAACAAAGAGATCCATTAGAACTCGGGTCAAAGAACACATAGCTGATGTGAAGCACCGTCGCAATACAACATCTGCAGTCTGTAAACATAGCCAGGATCGCCCAAGCCACTACATTCGCTTTGATAATCCACAAATACTTGCGAAAGAAAGCCGTTATCGCCCCAGGATGATTCGCGAAGCTATTGAAATTAAAAAACATCCAAACTTCAATAGGGAAGATGGCTGGGTACTACCATCATCGTGGGATCCTGTAATAAACATAATAAAATCTAACAGCAAAAACAAAGATAACAGACCTGTAGATGTAGTTAGTTCATACTGTGTGGATCGCTATAACAATGATTCAGATTAATATATATATTTTATCTGTGAAGATAGTGTTGCTTAATATTCTATCTTAAAATTACATTAGAAATCTAAATTAAAAATTTAATTTTCTAAATTACATATAAAACAATAATAATACTTTAATAAATAATTAGTATTTAATAAATAATTAATATTTTGATTTTCTTTGTGGTTAGACATATTATAGTAATAGCAACACTAAATAATATTACATTATTAATTCTTAAAGTTTTTTTTAAATATTGTAATATTTATAATAATAACAGCTAAAATTAAACAAATAATATTTAATTATAATACTTATTAAACTTTTTAATATTTTTAATATGTTTAGAATTAAAATCAACAAATATTGTAAGGTACTCTGGTGCCATTTTTGAATTTTCAAAATCATTTTGTAAATTTGTTGGTAGGCACTGTCTGTAACAAGTATATAACGCTTTTGAGATGTCTAATACCTTAGTCTCTCCCGTGACCATGATTGCTGTAAAGCATTCGAAACGTCGGGAACCAAAAATCAAAATAAATCCGCGAAATAATCCGAAAAGATAGTTTTATTTAAAATGTCAAAGCAGTGAATTTCACAAATGATAATATAACATTAGTTAAGTTTAGAAAACAAGATTATAATATTATGTTAAAAATTAAAAATCCTAAATTTCGAGGTGCTCTAACCGAGTTAAAAATATAACAGCGCATTTAGATTTTAATTTCACAGACTTAATCTCCGTAACAGATATTGTTGTTTTTCTTGTGGTTGGAAAATATCACAAAGTTAATGGAAAGATTAAAAGGAAGCAGTCGTACAATTACTTTACCTCAGTCAGAAGTTTATTTTTATGGTATGACAATATTTTCTTTTCTACAACATGTTCTTAATATTCATAACTATTTGGATTCTTTCTAAGGAAGTCACACTTTCGAGTCCTGTTAATAACTAACTAGCGACTTAACCGTGCTTTGCTCGGGTATATCCCTAGGTATTTTATAGTATGTACAGAAAGATGTAGGTACAGATAAAAATATTATTAAAGAAGCGCAAGTGCAATTCCAATTTTTTAGTTTTCAATTGAATAACTTTATTAGAGTTGTATGATAAGTTTTGAGGTCGATTATTTACCGACCTTCCTCTCAATTTACTAAATGCGTTAAAAACTTTTCTTAACAAAATATTTCCTTTTTTGATGTTGTACTATGAAACAATTTACAAAATGAGCGCGCTGTTAACTCGGTCGCTTTTTGTAAAAACGTGAATGAAAACAACTTTAGCCTACATATTGTGTAGAGTGGATAGACGCCAGAAAAAATAGAATTCTTGAATGTCGGTTACATTTAAAAAATTCATTTCATGTTTGCTCCAAACGAGACATTAAGAGAATTTGTTTTATTTTTAACATTCTGCTGTACATAGTGCTGAAGAACTTTGTCGGTTTACATTAACTTTGCCAGTGTAACTGTACGAGTAACGAAGGAAGTAAAAGAAATGAGCTTAGCTACTTTAGCTCTTCTAAATAGAAATAGCTATCATTATATAGTGCAAAATTTGTTTATCTTGATTTTTCTGGATGCTTTTAACTTACGAGTATGAAGTGTAATTCTGTAAGATTTTGTGGGATGCAACAACACAAAAATAACAAAAAATGCCCAAAAGGTTTTATAATAACACAAAAAAATATAGACGTATGTATGTATGTATACACATACAAAAATAAAAATGATAACGGCTGAAGTATAAATTCTTTTTTCACAGTCATTTAAAATCGAAGACAAGAAAAACATGTAACTTAATAATATTAAATTCAGTTTGACCCCCAAGTAGAAAGTTATCACATATTTTTTTACTAACTCCATTATGTCACCCACGTAGAATAAATAAACGTGCTCTATCGTGATTCATTACAGAGAACATAATATATTATTTTTGGGGACTAAAATGAGTAAAACGATATCTTATATCCATATTTTTCATGCTACCTAAGTATCCACTACTACGAATACTTGTGTATTCTTCCTTAAAATTTAAAATTATTTTAAATCTTTCTCTTCTCTCCTCTTATCATTATCATGTATAAAATTTGAAAGTTAACATGATTATTATATTTAATATTAACATAAAAAACTATAAAATCAGTTATTTAATTGTACCAGAAAATTCATACTGTAAAAAGTGTGTGTACGTAGTTCGGTGACAGAAAGCTGTCCCTGTGTTGAGTCAGTGCCGGCCGGGATCACATAGACCCACAGTAACTTGGCTCGCTTATGGTGTTACAATACGAATTTACTAAGACTTTACTTACTTACTTATATTTTTAATAAAGGCTATTTAAATTATACTCTGTTATAAATAAATAATATTATCTATATCTCTTGTCATATATACTGTATTATATATAAATAAATAGCGAAAAAGTATATAAAAAGCATAACAAGTCAAAAATCTACAGTAACTACTTCCATAAACATAATTTAAATAAATTCGTGTTTACCTGTTCTACATAGAGAGTACTTTATTTACGTGTGTTCTATGTAATAACTTTTTTGTTTACTTGTAATGTAAATAAAACCGATCCGTCTCGTGGCCTCAAACTTTTATTGCTATTGGGAAAGTTATATCGCTTGGATTTTTTACCAAATAATAATTTGATCTACATCTGAATGTTACAAAGTAAGGATGATGTTATTGAGTTAAAAAATAATCTGTTAAATAATGATACGCACTATACATAGTCGTTTAAAATATACCGTCATATCTTATAAAGAGAAAAAATGTTTTTTGACCTATCAATATATATATGTCCCACACACTTATGCACAATTAAACCTTTTTTTTATCCCTTAGTTACATATGTATATTGAGTGCAATCCCTATTGCTTAGTTTTTCGTAACTTAGATTAATTATTGTCAAGCAGTTACTACGACACAGCTGCCGTTTAAATTTTAGGTTTATTGTACTAACAGTCTCTGATTATAATAGCTATGGCACGTACTAATAGACAGGACGAATTTATATAGGTTCCGTATTTATCCTTTGGTTCCGAAAATCTAAACTTACATATTATTGTAAGAAACTTATTTGTCTAAGAGAATCTAACAAGTTTTCGAAATTCAAGTGAAGTCCACCAACCCGCACTTAGACAGCGTGATGAACTATGCATACATATTGAAGGGAGGCCCTTGCCCAGCAATGGGACATTAAAAAGGGCTAAATACAATATCGTATACAATATCTAAATGTAAACCTCTTTATGTAAACATGGTAGAGCTACTTAAGCTAATAATGAGTAATATTACTAGTTGTTTAAGTTAATTAAGCTAATCAAAGCAAATAAAGTTTTTTTACATACTAAGCTTTTATACAAAAATATGTATTTCAGTTTTAAGACAAAACAAAGATATAAACAAATGTGAATTTAACAATAGATATGGCAAATTGAAAAAGGTACAATTATTTAAATCGGCTAAAAATTCAGATTAACAACATACATATTGATTATCAGATAAATAAACGTCAAATCAAACAAAATAATTTACCGGAGCATATAAAATGAACACTTCATCGCAATCAATCGGCGATTAAATAAACAAATTTGCATTTATTAATATTTAATTATTCCAAACAATCGCCCATAGTGATACAATTTTGAATAATAAAAATAATTTCACAATAGAATAATATTTAAATTCAAAATGCGAATATCCAGTTAATAAGTTAATATTTCATTTGAAAAAAGGTAATATAAACAAATTAAAAATCTAAGTTGTATAAATAAAATAGTTCGATTGTGTTACTTTTGTATTTATTCAAGTTATTGTTTACTTGATTTATGAAATCTTATGATAAATAATATCAGCCCGAAAACTAATAATTATCTACATAAGAAATGCTGTAATGCACTACTGTGCAGTTGTATACAGGTACATTCTTGGTTCCTCATTCTCATGGTTTCATTGGACGGCTGTGGTATGACCGGATAATACTTTGGACGTTAGCGGGACTACAGTTACCACTTTAAAATTCGGGACATTCTGAAAATTAGGTTTGGCAAAAAATCGAAATATTTCTAAAAATGCTGGGTATTTAATCAAAAAATGAAATAAGAGCAGTAATAATCAGTGATGAGACTGAAAAGGATCCTTTCACACGTTTTTTGTTATTTTATGCTCTGGTGAAAAATCCGAGCAAACTATGAATCCGAACAAAGTCCAGCCTGAAGCTGAAAACTTGAAAAAAATTTGGATGGTAGCGTAAGTCCGATGGTGTAAGACAACCAAATTTCTAACTCCAGGATATTATTGAGAATTATTAATAGATAAAAAAAACACACATTTTATGCTTAATGTATTTTTTTAAATATTATATATGCGTTAAAGAACAATTTGGAAAAAAAAACAAGCTTATATAATTAAAAAAGGTGTGATATTTAAAAATACTTCATTTAAAATTAAATCTACACTGTTTTACATTCTTGAGTAGCAATTACAAAAACTTAAGAAAACCTTTGGTTTAGCAGTCGATTGTGACACCGTAGCACTCAACGCGTAATATCAGAGGTATTAAGCTCAGTTGGGCGCCGATTACCCAATTTTCAGAGAAGGAATTTTCCCTTTGATAATGACGGTTGCGAGTGCGGAGTGGCTCGCTGCCTTCATCGCGATTTTTATACGAAATGATCATAATTCCGACGTGAAGTGCTTTTTATGATAAAAAGATTATGGCACTTAGAACTCAGTGATACAATTTTTGTTTAGATAATGTTACACTTGTAGCTAATAGCTTTAGTTTTATATATATATATATATATATATATATATATATATATATATATATATATATATATATATATCTATACATATTATAAAATTCTAACTAAGCCGAATCTGTACATTAAATATTTTTGGGAAAATCTTATTGAAATAGACATTATTATCGATGCAGAGGCCGAAACTATAGTTTTTAAAATTTTTGTCTGTCTGTCTGTCTGTCTGTCTGTCTGTCTGTCTGTCTGTCTGTTACCGCATCACAGAAAAACCACTGGAGGGATTTTGATGAAATTTGGTATGATGATAGCTGGTGATCCGGGTCAACATATAGGATACTTTTTACCGCGGGAAAATATCTAATTTCTGAGAAAAAATACAAAAACTGGTTGGAACAAACCACGATGATACTATCTGTAAACAGTTTAGCAAGGTAACTTACTAAATATGGTAAAAACTATTCAAAGTAGCTTATCTTGAAAATCAAATTATCAATAGCGCTATTTTATCCATTAAAATAGTTATTTCAATTAATATATACTTATGTGTTATTTAGGTACCTATTCGACAATAGATGTCGCCATGTGTTTTTAAAATACGTAGTATTAATTCCAAAAATATGAATGTACAGATATGACCTTTCTACAATTTTATTAGAATTACTACTATATTACCCGCGGCCCCGCCCGTGTTCAAATTTTCAATAAAGCAAACTTTTTGGCTTTATAAATTAGTAAATACACATATAATCAAATTGTAACGAAGCCGAATCCGTAAATTCAATATTTTTCGAAAAATCTTATTGGAATATTCATTATTAGCGATATAGAGGCCGGATCTATAGTTTTTAGAATTTTTGTCTGTCTATCTGTATGTGACCGCATCACAGAAAAACCACTGGAGGGATTTTGATGGGTACGGTGATAGCAGGTTATCCGGGTCAACACAGGATACTTTTTGCCGCAGGCAAATATCTCATTTCTGAGAAAAAATACAAAAACTGGTTAAAATAAAAGCACGATGATACTATTAACATTATAGCAAGGTAACTTACTTACGAGTTATATATTAAAACTATTGAAAAAAGCTTATCTTAAAAGGAATATCGATAACGCTATTTTATTCATTAAAATAGTTTAATGAAAATTTATTTATGTGTTATTTAGATATTTGACAATAGATGTCGTCATGTGTTTTTAAAATACGTAGTTTCACAAAAAAAATAATGTACCGATATGACCTTTCTACGACTTTATTAGAATTACTACTTAATTGCCCGCGGCCACGCCCGTGTTCAAATTTTCAATAAAACAAACTTTTTGGCTTTATAAATTAGTAACATATTAAATAAAATATTTGTAAATTTTTATTGTTTAGTAAATAATGTTAATATTTTTTAATCTTTTAATGTAAAATTGGGAAAATGCAAATCCAACTCGCGCATTATAGATTTCATATAGCAAAATACTGTGTTGTTTTTCTTACTTACGTGTTTTGTTAGGTTAACACTAAAATAAATACATATAATATTTACGTTTCCACAATATCGACTCATTTTATCAACCATAAAAATATGTTCGATTCATATTATTTTATAACATTTTTGGCTGTTAAACTGACAAAGCGGGTAATTAAAAATATTCCTTATCTCAAAAACTATGAAAAAGTATTTGAAGAACTGTTATACCTCAACTTTTTCACTTTTTCTTGACACCATTTCTTGGAAGGTAAAGGCTTAAAGGACACAATAAAATGCTTACGACTAATCATATTAACTGAGCCATATGAAATAGTAAAAAGTATTTGCATAGAATTATTTATTTATTACACTTTCTTTTAAAATCGCTTTGGAAAATATTACTAACTAGCGCTAAACAATCCCTGTTTCGCGACAAATTGACATTAAGAAAAGTTGTCATTATGTAATTAAAATTTAGTAAGAAGCTACATATTAAATTAATCAATAGCTGTCTATTACTAAAAAATGATTAAAATTAATTCCGTAGTTTGAGAGTTTATCGTCCAAAACTAAACAAACAAACAAAACAGAAGTATATTATTAAGTATACATAATATTATTGCTAAAACAAAAAGTGCAATATTACTAAATCGAATATGAGATTAACGGAGGAACCTTTGTGGCATTCTGAATTACTGCCATTATTTACCAATCATACGGTGTGCAATGAAAGTGGTATATGTAAGAGTATACTAATGTGTAAAACCCAAGAATTTGGTTTTGAACGCGGGCGAAGCCGCGGGAAATGCTAGTATATATATATATTTAAATTTTTCGTTACGCAGAAACAGGAAAGATTTTTATTTTTTCTTGTTTATTTTTGGATATAATTATAGTGATTTACAAGCAAAGAAATACCTTTTTATTACCGACTTCAAAATGGAAGAGACGCTCAACTCCTTTGCCTGTCAATGTATGTCAACGTACGTCAATGTCTGTCAATCTCTACTTAACTTTAAACTTGTATCTTGTTAACATATTGTTAAAGCAGAGAAGACCACGGTTTCTTTTTTTGCAAATATTCTATCTCTTTCTAATTCGCAACATTTTCACATTAATCTTCAAGATTCAAACAGTCACGGCTACATTTGCGTATACAATCTTTTCTTTCTTATCCAAAAATTCTTTTGTTGCGTTATTTCTGATAAAATCAGTACTAAAGTATTATAAAAATAACATAGCAGTTAAACCACTAACTAGCGGAAACGTTTTCCTATAGGAATGTAATTCCAGTGGTCTGTTCGTGTGCCAAGATTCCGAATTCTCTCAGCTCACCCCTCTCAGCTCCACAATTTACGCTTGATTGAGTCACAAACATCCAAACATTCACGAAACTTCATCTAATATATAAGTATAATATAATATTAATAGGAGTAGACATTTTTCTTTTAAATTTTTTGTATCCCAGTTGGAGTGGAGATGGATCAAAATGTGAAGAAATTTTAATGAAACTTCTATTTCGTTTGAATTTCTAAAAATCAACTTGAGCAAACCCATGGCGGAGAACTAGTTTACCATAAATTCAAAACCAACACTTCTGAATTTATCATATTTGTCACATAACATTAGCATATAAGCTAATTTACGTTGGCCAAAATTAGTAATGAGTTTAGTTCATCGCTAATAACACTCGTTCTAATTCCGTTATTCCTGTAGTATTTCGCTGCAATATACGGAGCCCGCTAGTTGTTATTTATTGCTCAATATTACCACCCGTCCGCCACTTGGGGCGCGAAGCACCGTTTGCATTATGATCAACCGATACAAAATACTTATACGATATCTATATAATAAACTAATGACTTACACTTGCTTCGATCGGGTGTCTAGAAGCAGACTATGTGTTTCTCCAGGTCATGGTCTGTCTGTCTGTCTACTAAATTTCAAAAAAGTAACATAAATAAAATTGAATACAATGCCAATAGTTTTGAACATATAAGTTTTAATGTATCAATGTGAATGTTTTATTTCTATTTTTATTGTAACTTTAATATAGTCACAAGATCGGTTACGTATTATATTTATTTACTTAATAATTTTTTAAAGTTTTAACGTTACATAGAATAAACATTTAGATTTAATAAATATGAATATTTAACGTAGGAACAAAATACGTAGGTGTTATGATTTTTTTATCTTCTCGTTTGCAACGAAAATATTTGTTTTCTAAAAAAAGTATATTGAAATCTTAAAACAGTGTACATCTTACAGGTACCTATAATATTTGGTAATTTCTACTTGAATCAATCTAATCAATTAATCATTGCGTTGGTACTCATATGATAGTCATTCTACATATAAGAGTGACCTAAATATCAATTATATTAGCATATTTAAGCACATTTTTTTATATTATATTCCTCTTATTATACTATTTGAATTGCCAATCATCGCCTAAGTTGGTCATATTAGATATGTTCCAAAAACCCAATCTATTACACAAAAGTAATACGTACATTCTAAAGAAAAATCTCGCTAGATATGATTTTTTAAAATTAAATAGTCTCGTAATTATGAAAACGGTGTCTAATATTGTGCATATGTTAATTCGGGTAAAACTTGCGAACGTTGGAACGCGGCACTGTGCAGCCGTATTCGGGTCAAAGCCAGTATTTGTTATATTCGTTTTCTAAAAAAATCGGAACGTACATCCATCAACGGGCTTAATAAATGCAGGAATTTTTTAATACATTCTGGACGGTGCCTGCAGTAACCTGCAGTATTTACACAAATATTCTAAATAGTACTGAGTGTTAAAAATCATAACTATGGTCGATTTTTTAAAAGAATTGTGTTATTTTAATTCGATGACTTATTAGCGACTAAAGGCAGTGATTTCTCATTGGTAGCATGATTATTAGCTTAGAAAACCGAGGGTTCAAATACAGGATCCCGCATCTCTGATGTTCTCAAATTCGAATCATTTTCAAAATGATTACCACTTGCTAATACCACCACTAGCATGTCTCAGAGAACCCGGATTTGGTCAGTATGCATAAAAATTATCACTAAAATCAAATGCATTCATTTCGTTTCACCATATTTTGTTTCTGGTGCGTTTTAGGGTTCCGTACCTCAAAAGGTAAAAAAAGGAACTCTTATAAATATAAGATCACTCTCTTGTCTGTCTGTCCCTCTGTCTGTCCGTGCGTCACCACTGATTTTCTCAGGAACGGGTGGAAGCAAATTGAAATTTATACCAGAGACTGAGGTCTATAGTCCCTATTAGGTGTACAATAATTAAGGTCCTGAGTAAATTTAGATTTTCGCGAGAACTTGTAAGTACCAAAATTTACCTTAACTTTTAATTTTTTTTTATTTTTCGGAATTTTTCCTTTACTTATGCTGTAAGACCTTGCTTAAAACCAAAATTGACAATTCTAAGTCAACCGTAAGTACCCTATAGGTTTTGGAACGAAAACCTATGGTATTTCCCGTTGACCTAGAATCACGAAATTTGGTAAAAAGCAAGGCTTACGGCACAAATAAAGGAAAAATTCCAAAAAATGAAAAATGTTGAAAATTAAAGTTAAACAGATTTCCTACGAATTTGTACGGAACCGTCGATGGACGAGTCCGGCTCGCACTTGCCCGGATTTTTCTACTTTATGAGTCGACTATCTTACCTTTACCCGTTACTTACCCGCAACCCGTTACTTCTGTTACCACTCTTCTTTTAATTACACTGCTTTTAAACTGTTCGCAAATTTTGAGTAGTAGCCATTACGCTGTATAATATTATTAACAGTTCGTAATTAACTGTATTAATTTATAATGGTAATTATTAATTTAAAATAATTGAATAAATTCGTCTCCTGCGGTTAACTCAGCAAGCTGAAGCTTATTATAAAAACGGTTCAGTAACTCTGAACATTATCAATTACATAAATAGAAACAAAAATCTCTTCAGAGTGATCTTCAGAGTGAAGATTGCAAGAACTAGTTATTTAACGTGATGGACTATGGCTTAATTCCTTCTCGTATTGAAGCCGAACCCTACAGGGGATATTAAGATTATTATATTAAAATAACGTTAAAATAAACTTATGTATGTACATATGTAGGTTTATATATACTCGTGTATATATATATATACTTAGAAATACACTTGTACCGCAAAATATTATTAGTATAAAACAAATACAAAATCACAAATTGCATTATATATGTGTATGTAGAGAAATAAAAGCATTTCTGGTGGAACTTGTTTGAAAATGTATTTCTACCTGAATTATTAAAACATTCACATCTATTCTAAAATACACGTACAAATGCTCCAGTAAATGAGAAATGCTAGACCGCACGTCCCAAGAATTTAGATTTTGTTACCATTGAATGGACCCAGAAAATACGAATATCTCACTTAAGTAATGTATATTGTTCATACTACCTAATGCCCGTGGTTTTGCCTGTGTGTGTTATTATTATAATTATATGTATCAATATTTTATACGTGGCAACACACATTTATGATGTTTTGAAGAAAAATATGTTCAAACCGCGAATATTCGAAAATAAAATTTGAATTAACATTAAAACTAATTTTATCTAAGATATAGGGTACGTGGTTATTTTTTTTTTTCGTTAAAAAATAAATAAATGTTCATCTTTGACTGTATTACAATTTGTTATAATGTATGTACATATGGAGATAATACGTGAACCTAGATGAATTGGAGCGTTAACCGGTTATTTTCTTTATTGCCATCATATTTCTTTATAGTAATTATTATAATTCCAGTACCAGTAAACTTAAGTATTAATTATTATTCCAAATATACGACTTACATACCATTGCGTGTATTAATTAGTACTTTTAACGAATAATTTATTTAATATATGCTTTATATATTTAGTTTTTTATTACATCCCAAACACAAGAAAATAAAAAAATATATTTTTTTTCTCGTCACTACCTCTTTCTTTCTAGTAACACAAATTTATTTATAGGCATTTTGCTAATGAAACAGTAAATAAGTAAATAAATAAATATGTTGGGACATTAACACACAGCACCATTGAGTTCCATGGTAAGCTACGAGGCGTGTGTTATGGATAGTATATAGTTGATACACTAAACATATATAACTTTAAATACATACATGTTATAAATATAAACACCCATGACTGAAGTAAAAACGTTCTTGCTCATCACACAGATGAACCCCCAGCGGGACTGAAAGTACTACCCTATAGTTACTACAAACTCAGCCAAACGTATCGTCAAAAGTATTTTTAGTTCAAAATCATTATATTTCTTTAATCAGTTATACAAACATGCAATGTCACTTGGAAGTTTACGAGCCTATACGAAGATTTAATCTTTACCCCGAGCCACACAATGTTATAACAACTAATATAAAACTAACATTAAATTAATACTGTAGCATTTTTACGTCTATATATAAATAGGCAATTACAAAACAGTTCAGTAGCCTTTTCTCCGATCAACTATGTTTTTCTACCCGTTTTCTTTTTTTTTTTATTTTGTTGCTATTGACAAGTTTTTGTGTTCTAAATAAAAATTTTGGAAACAATTTTTTATATTGACAGGTATTACGATCGAATTTGGAGCACTGGACAAACTCTAGTTTAACTAATTGAAGCAAACCGACCTTTAAATACTTGTAGTTGCTTCAAATCTCGTTACTTTTACATTTTAATTCATACCTAAGTAACTGAGTAGATGGTAAAGTACCTCGCAGCGGTTGGTTAGCTGCAGTCTTCGCCACCGCAAAAACAACGAGCGACTCTAACTTAATTAACTTCTTAGACCTGACTCTAGTACAACCAATCTAAATTTCTTTAAAACGCTCAGCGCTCGCTAAAGAGAAGAATATAAAAGTAATTTCGTCGTGTTTTAGGGTCTTTTACGTCGGCAATTATAAAACTTAAGAGCTTATGATACAATAATTGAATGACAATCAAAAAAGTGGTAGCCCGGTGATAATGCGCTTGCTTGGGCAACCAAGTGAAATGAATTCAAATTCCGGGTCTAACGTACCTCTGATATTTTCATGTGCTAATAATTTCCACCATGGTTACTACTTGTCTTACAATGAAGGAAGATATCGTAAGGAATGCATGTCTGAGAGAACCTAGCAAATTTTCGAAAGACATGAGAAGTCCGCCAACTCACACTTGGCTGACCTGATGAACTATAGCCAGATCCCTGATCGGATAAAATGTAATTAATCTCATATGTAATATATATAGACAATAAATAACAGGAACGATTGGGGATAGTAAAAATCAATATTTACAACTAGCGACTCACGCTCGCTTCGCTCGCGTTCGTCCCTAGGTACGTTTTTACGGTTAGCTAGGTTTATACATAAATAGTAGCTACTCCTAAGATATTCATTTAAATTATATAGCGATTTACCCTCGCTTTGCTCGAGTGAGTACGCCGTACTTGGATTTTGTTCACAATTTCATGGGTTTTAAATTTTTTTCGCGGAACTCTGATTCTTTATCTAAAATAAAAGTAGCCTAAGTTACTCCTTATAACATCAGCTATGTGCCAGTGAAAGTCCCGTCAAAATCGGTCCAGCCGTTTCGGAGATTAGCCGGAACAAACAGACAGACAGACAGACAAAAATTGTAAAAAATGTTGTTTTGGTATATGTACCGTGTATACATCCATATGCATTTAGTAAAAAGCGGTCATTTTAATATTACAAACAGACACTCCAATTTTATTTATCTGTATAGAGTATAGATGTGTATAAAAATCAATATGACAAGATGCTGCAATAAGGTTAAGAACAGTGATAATTAATGTGTGTAACCATATCAGTGGTTCTCCCGGTATTATTAAGTTAATTCAAACTTGAATATTCCTTATAAAACACTGAATGCATGCTGCACTAGTCATTGCACTTGCTTGGAATATTTGCAATTATTTTTATTTAGCGGCTTTCTCCTACTAGATAATTATGGCGTTGTACTGATTCTGTGTGTAAAACTGTGACTGTGTGTTTATATAATATAGATGTAATTGATGTTTGTAGTTTGTACCTACACTGCACCTTACTATTATTTTTTTTCTCACGCTCTAGGGTTTCTGGTAGAGATTTCTTAAAGAGATAAGTCATCCTTTGTACTCATGGTTATTGTTTTCTATTTTATATGTATTTTTTTTGGTATATAAATAAATAAATAAAATAAAAGTTAATTTATCCTAAACATAATACTTTCTTAGATTTACGCGAATATTTGACATTTTAAATAAAACTATCTTTTCGGATTATTTCGCGGATTTATTTTGATTTTTGGTTCCCGACGTTTCGAATGCTTTACAGCAATCATGGTCACGGGAGAGACTAAGGTCTTAGACATCTCAAAAGCGTTATATACTTGTTACAGACAGTGCCTACCCACAAATTTACAAAAATGATTTTGAAAATTCAAAAATGGCACCAGAGTACCTTACAATATTTGTTGATTTAATTCTAAACATATTAAAAATATTAAAAAGTTTAATAAGTATTATAATTAAATATTATTTAGTAAATTAAACAAATAATATTTAATTATAATACTTATTAAACTTTTTAATATTTTTAATATGTTTAGAATTAAATCAACAAATATTGTAAGGTACTCTGGTGCCATTTTTGAATTTTCAAAATCATTTTTGTAAATTTGTGGGTAGGCACTGTCTGTAACAAGTATATAACGCTTTTGAGATGTCTAAGACCTTAGTCTCTCCCGTGACCATGATTGCTGTAAAGCATTCGAAACGTCGGGAACCAAAAATCAAAATAAATCCGCGAAATAATCCGAAAAGATAGTTTTATTTAAAATTATCCTAAACATTATAATATCATAAATAAACATCTCTTATTTTGAACGGTAAACTTATTGCGCAGCCTTATTATTGTAATTATCTTTGAATTTATCCTGTGAATTTCGTTTTCGTTTATTTTCTGACCTTGACTCGGTATACACTATACGTATATGGGAGGCTTTTTAACGTCGCGCTTTCTAAGTAATTGAAATAAGCAACTGTATTATCAATATAGATTTTTATGAGAATCAAAATGGCGGTTAACATTACAGAAGCCACTTCCAACCCCCATATAGCACCACACTCATCTATACATATAATAAAACTGTGAATGTCTGTACATAAAAAAATTATAAAAACCGAGTCAGGAGGATGTAAGAAGAGAAACAGAACAAATGCATTTTTTTTTTTAATTTTTTGTTTCTCTGTCTGTTTGTCTGTTAGTCTGTTTGTCTGTACCGGCTAATCTCCGAAACTGATAGACAGATTTAAATGAAACTTTGCATGGTGATACCTTATATCCCCGGTCAACATTTTATATACTTTTAATGCCGGAAAATTAAAGAGTTCCCGTGGAATTATTAAAAAACTATAGTAACTTATACAGCTTAGTACACAAAAACCTATGATTGGATTTTAATGAAACCTTACAATAATATAGTTCATATATCAGAATAACAAATAGGCTACTTTTTATCCCGGAAAAATGTACGGTTCCCGTAGGGTAGATTTGTTTTTGTTTGTCTAGAACACGAACACGAGCGAGTGAAAATATATCCAAAAAATTTCAAATAAGATTAAAATAACTAAGTATTACAGTTATAAGCATTATATTAATTCCATGTTTATTACAAAACATTTCAGTATGACGTGTTATATTACACGTTGAGTATAAAGCGCTATTTCGTAGCAATGCTACGGGTGGTCTACGAAGTCATGAATTCTCACTTCGTAGACACTCAGAATATTTGCACGCAGAGTACTTGAATATGGTCTATTTTGTAGAATTCTGAATAGGATGTATGCTTAGCAAAGTTAATATTTGACGTTGCTACGTACCCCACAGTACCGCAGCGACTCTATTATAACCCTTCTAATAACTGGTATTGCACATAAGCCCATTACAGGCTATCATAAATAGTATACAATACGTATGTTGTGCTGTAGCTTAATTGTGAAAGCTAATGATTTAAATGTTAAATTAGCATAAAATCCAATTACCTAATTAGAAGTCCTTACGAATACGTATATATAGGTGTATTATTACCTTACCTGAATAATTATATATATATTTTTAAGTGTTATTTTTCTTGTAAAAAAATATAATAAAATATTTAAAAATTTGAGACAATAATGGAAAAACCATCAAGTACTCAATTCAACTGAATTCAGTACTTGATATATTTTCAACTTATTTCTGTATTTTCTGTCTTTTTTCTGTTACACTATATCATCGTTGTAAACTATTTTTTATGATTTTTTCTTTAATGAACAAGTTACACCTCAAGGGTGGTGCCTTAGAAATTTCAATGAGAAATCCACTCTTATAAGTGGAATTAATTCTAAGTAAAATTTTATTTTTTGTTAAAAACTTATTTTTTTATTTCTCAATGAATATAATAAAACTTTAAATATTTTTAACACTTTTATACCCGGTTGCCTCCATATTAAGCCAGCTTGTTCCGTAAATACTTAAAATTAAAGTACCCTTTTATTAGTTATTAAAAATTCTGCCCTTTTTAATATCTCATTGCTGAGCATGCTTAAATATAAGACTTTAAACAATAAATATGTTGGGATATTAACACACAGCACCATCTAGTTCCATGGTAAGCTACGAGGCTTGTGTTATGGATACGAGATAGTTATACACTACACATATATAACTTTAAATACATACATATTATAAATATAAACACCCGTGTCCGGAGAACAAACATTCGTGTTCATCACACAAATTAATGCCCCCAGTGGGATTCGAACCCGCGATCGCTGGCACAGCAAGTAGGGTCACTACAAACTGAACCAAACGTGTCGTCACTACCACGTCACGTCACTATACCACCACACTGGCCAACTGCAGGTTGGCGAACTTTTCTTTCGAAAACTTGCTAGGTTTTTTTAGAAATGCAGGTTTCCTAGCGATGTTTTCCTCTACCGTAAAGCAAATAATTGAAAATAATACGAACATGAGAATACAAGAGATGCGAGGTATTTGAACCCGCTTCACTTGGTTTTTAAAGCAAATGCTTTACCACTGTGTTACTACAAAAAATATTTATTGTGTAATATACTAGCATTAAAGGGACAGAAATGGCAAAAGGAAAAAGGAAAAAAATATTTATCTCCGAAATTTAAAAGAAATCCCGTCTTTCATTAAAATGGGTTTAGAAGCTAAAACGGGGTTTGATATTTTCTGTTTTCCCGTGAGCCTAAGATGTTCTCACGATAAAAATAACCTTTAACACAATAAGAGCTATTTTATCTTCACGAATTTCTTTGAAATTCATTCAAATGCGAAGACATAAAAACGTAACAAGCAGGCTGACAAACATACTTTCATATAATATAACGTCTAGAATTAATAAATCTATACTAAAAAATACTAAGTTTTTAGATTATTTTACTAACATAGCTCTAACTCTTGGTATCTGTAACTCTATATATAATACAACTAACGGACCTGATTGGCATTGTCCTGTCCAAAAATATAAATAAATCTTCTATAAATGTATATATAAAAGTTAACAATTTTAAAACCTTACTACAGAGCCACCTATCAGGTTCAGTTGTGAATCTAAACCATCTAGAGACCAACACAAATACAAACAAAAAATGTTATCAAAATCGGTCAGCCGTTTAGAAGAAGTTCAATGACATACATACGTAGAGAAGAATTATATACATATATAAAAATATATTATCTAGCATTTCCAACTCTACCCTGAAAAAAAGCACTTAAATCAAATTATTTTACTAACATAACTCTAACTTTTGATCTCTATATATAACTCCATAATATCAATTAGCGGTCGCGTGTCGCGTAATCGCTCGTCACGTCACGTCACGTCACACGTCATCTGCAAATCCGTGACATGACAGCTCGCGTGACGGCGCTGACGGGCGAGACAGTTACGACATACTTGTGTACGCACTTATAGTAAGCAAGTTTACATTACACGATTGATTTATTATGTATGGTCTAAGCTCTAAAGGGATGAAGGATATTTATTAGTACTAGTGTTTGCTACGAGATAGAAATTTGACCATAATTATTATTAAAAAAATGAGGATAACATTTTAATATAACAATATATTTAAAATAACAATAAAAAGAATATTAATTTAATTTTCTTATATATAGGTATATAAAATAAAAACAACAAGTTCCAAATTTTATTTATTGATAGCTCGTCAATAGCTATTGAAGTTAATATACTACATACATAAAGTAAAATAAATCATATTAACAGAGAGTACATGTACAATAGTACGGAACCCTTCGTGTGTGAATTCGACTCGCACTTGACTGATTTGTATTTTTTGTATAAAATTTTCCGCAATTCTTTGAATTATGTAAAATGTTATTTGAATGTTATTTGAAATGTGGAAAATTAAAAGTTTTGATTTTACATTATTACAGTTATAACGAACATTGTATTTACAAAATGTTTACAAACTTTACCCAGCAGTTGGTAAAATTTTATTTTTGAAAACAATTTTGCAATGAAATTAAGTTTCACGAGAAAATTTATATGTCGTAATTGCCATTAACATAAATATTAAAATAGTGCTACGTTTATTTCATTAATAAACCCTTGCAATATATCATTCTTGCTTTAAATTAATCCCGACATGTGCAGCAGTGCTACAATTTATGAAATGAGAATATAAATAAAAAATATCTCTATTAGTCTTTGTGTAAAATGGTTATGACATACAGACAGACAAACAGTCACACATATATGACGAAATTATTAGTATCATTTTATCCCCCAGCTACGGAAACTTTAAAAATGGAAAGCGACTTTAAGGCATGAAAGTTAAAAAATAACTGAACAGGGTTCTCTCATTCAGGGGACTTAGACAAAGTCATCCTACAATCGTTGAAGAATAGGAATTAAAATTATATTGAACAACTTACCCTCGTTCCGCTTGAGCTCGTCCCTAGGTACGTTTTAACGTTTAGTATAGATTTCCCAGAGATGAAATATTTTCCCCACAGTAAAAACTCCTATATGTTAACCTGGATAACCAGCTATTATCATAACAAATTTCATCAAAATCTGTCCAGTGGTTTTCTCGAGATGTGGTCACAGCCAGACAGATAAACAGACAGACAGTCAGACAAAAATTGTAAAAACTATAAATTCGGCCTTTGTATCAATAATAACGACTATTTTAATAAGATTTTCCAAAAACATATTTAATGTACAGATTTGACTCAGAGTTTTATTATAATCGTATGTGTTTTTTATTTGAATATGCTGGAATCTGGAACTACCAGTCCGATTTAAATATATTTTTTTTGCATTTGATAGTCCAATTTTTTAGAAAGGTTCTCTAAAATGACGTTTTGGCTTTAAGGATCAAAAATTTATACTACTATATAAATAGACTACGCTAGTACCTACGGGAAACCCTAGATTAGGATAAGATCAACAACTTATAATTATCTATTTATAAATAGGTATCAAATATACTGCTCGTGGATGATAAACAAAAACTAATTTGCCTAGACATAAACATATTTAGTTATAACAAGATTTTTGAAATTCATGAATATTCTAATATCAAATATCTGAGCCTATAATGCTAATTAATTAAGTATTGAGGGTAAATATTATAAATATAGAAATAATTAGTCTAGAATAGATTTTATTATACCTCCATATTCTATAGCGACTCGCCCTCACTTCGCTCGAATTCGTCCCTAGTTCTTTTTCTAAAATAAAAGCCTAAGTGAATCCTCATAAAATCAGCTATCTCTGCCAGTGAAAGTCCCGTTAAAATCAGTTCAACCGTTTCGGAAATTAGCCAAAACAAACAGCTAGACAGACTAGACTTTAGGGTCTAGTATAAAATACACATATATAGTATACATATAAAATTATATACGGTACTTAGGTACCGTATATAATTTTATATACATTTAGTAAAAAGCTGTTATTATGACATGACAAACAGATACTTCAGTTTTATTTATCTGTGTATATTATTACTTATTACCATTTTGATAGATTTAACCCGCCCTATAATTAACCCATAGTTTCTATTAATTTAAAGGTTTTGGACATAATTTTTATACTTATTGAAGTAAAACTTCTTTACACACGCTTGACTTGGGGGGTATGCTGGTGAATGCGTTACGAAAAAATGTACGTACGTTTGTTGCCACGATAACCGCTGTTATTGTCTGACAAATGATATATAATATTATATTCTTTCCTTAAATGATATTCTATAAATATATGATTGTAATATTATGCCTAATATGCGTTATTTTTAGTTAACCTATCCTAATTATTTAAAACATAAATTGAATTTCATAAAGAGTACCGATAACCTACAGAAGTTTTACTTCCTGCGCGTGTACACATTCATACACGCACTCTTTAATTATTTTTTTTTAAATAACTAAGCAAAAGATACGATGATATCTAATTATATCATCTCGCTATGATAAGTTATAATTTATTATTAGTTTACTTTTATGTTGTAAAGGAAAATTGAAGATATTTTCCATTTAAATTGGTTCAAACGGCTAGCAATGAAAACAAAGTAGAAAGTCAGATAGTTATCTCACATTCATATTAGTTTAGATTAGTTTAGTAGTTATCATATGTTTATTAACTTTAGATAAACATACACCCAAATACCTCACACCATTCCTCCTCCTTTTTTACCCGACTGTGGCTTGCCCAAAAAAAGGGTTATGATCTTGACCTGTATGTATGTCCCTCTATTTTCCCTCGTAATTACTACAAAACAACGACTAAACCAATTTTGATGAATTATACGCCCTTGGATTCGTCTTGGTAACGCGAGTGTCATAGGATATACATATTTAAATTATAAAAAAAGATCGCAGTAGCTAATTTTATGTACCATTTTAGACTTCTTAAATATTTTTTAAACCTGTGGAGTGGGGTATTAAAATATAGATTTTTAGAGATGATCATTAAAACATATACATCTTAAGCGTTTTAAAATTTGGGAAGGTGAATTATTAAATAATATGCCAAATTTCTAACTGGTCGAACCTAAAAAGGTGTAAAAGTTTATTACTAAAACAAAAACCCCAACTGCGTAAAAAGTAAACTATCTGAAAAAATCTTGACGAAGGCAGTCGAGACATATTATATGAAGCAAGACTCGAAGCAAGTATAATAAATCTTCCGTCGTCAGCTTATTTCTATATTTTTAGTTAGTTTTTTACACAATCGGATTTTTTTAGTATTTTCGTGTAAGGCTGTGAAATTATTATGTTCTGCCGATATCGACTACAAGATAAATAGATAGATAAATATCACATTTTATAGTACACTAGCGACTCGCCCTTGCTTCGCTCGGGTTCGTCCCTACTTCCGTTTTAACGTTTAGTATAGATTTCTCAGAGATGAGATATTTTTCCACAATAAGAAGTATCCTATATGTTGACCCGGATACCCATTGATCATCATTCCAAATTTCATCAAGATTTGTCCAGTGGTTTTCTCGTGATGCGGTCACAGACAGACAGATAAAAATTCTAAAAACTATATGTTCGGCCTCTGTATCGATAATAATGAATACTTCAATAAGATTATATAAAAATATTTAATGTACAGATTCGTCTCAGTTACAATTTCATTATATGTATAGATTTTTAAAATAGAATTCTAATCCTTCAAAGTAACATTCGTTGGGTGGAAAGCATTATTTTAGGTTTATGTAGGGGAGAATTCTCGCAAACAAACAGAAGTTCGAAACTTTCCTACCCATACCCTAGTGACCTTCGTCCTACGCTATGTGAAGTACTTAGTAATAATATTTTTAAACAAGCTACTGTTTTAAATCTCTTTGTCTAATTCTTCAAAACTTTATATTAATGCTATTTTTTTAACAATACATTTCAATACCTTTTAAAAGGTTTGGTAACAGTTGGCACATTTTTGTTGACTTAATTTATTTCGCTGTAAGTGTATGCATAACTCAAGTCGACCCACATTATTTATTACATAATTATCTTTAGAATATAAAATATAGGTACTTATTTATAGATATAATTTTAAGTAATTTTACAAAACATCATAAACGAATATCAAAGCTACTCTTAAAAATATTCCTATAAGATCTGCGAAAATCGCTTATCTTAGTAAATATTATAAATGTGAAAGTTTAGATCTTTAGATGTTTGTTATTCAATTACGCCAGAACGGTTGAATGGATCTGGATGAAATTTGGCATAGAGGTAGATTATAGTCTGTAATAGCACGTAGGCTAGTACTTTTTATTCCAGAAAAATGTACGGTTCCCGTGGGATAGTTTGGTTTTTGTTATTCTAAAGTGTATAGTGTATAATAAGTGAACTATTTTAAATACATTCTTATAACTATGATTCTATTTAAAATGCTTCATAAAGTGAAAAAACATGATAATAAAATTGTGTACCTATACGACGATTCATAATTCAAACAATAAAAATTGTACGTAAGTATGTCTTAAATTACTTGATAATGCAAAATAAAAAGTTGTTTGAAGTTTTACAACACCCGATAACTTTTTTTACAACTAAGCTTTAAACTTGAAAACATGATATTACAATAACCAAGAACACGTTAAATGTCTAGAACATTTACGGTGGTTCGCAATAACCTATTTATCTGAAGTTTTTTTACTAGAAATAAGAAAAACTATATAAGCTACATATAAATTATCTTAAATTCTTATCTATAGTAAGGGAAAACTCAGATAGATAGCTTATTGGGATCCGCCATTAACGTCGTACATAAAAAATGTATATGAGCAACTAAAACAACCAGCAAAACCTGTGACTGTTATCATGTAAAAGTTATTATGTATGTGCAGTTTATGCGCTATCTGATACAACCAAAAAGACGTCTTAAGAGGATGGAAGGAACACTAACTAGTGTAGTCAACTTATAGAACTTCAGACAGAAAAACCTAAGCAAAACTCAAATTCAGAACCTCTGGATTTCCAGCTTTCTAAACTAAACCAATAAACCAACCAAAAAGGCAATGCATCTGCAATATAAGGAAAAAACTTAGGAAAATACACTGAAAATGTTATGATAACATGAAATTGTAAGAAATACAATAACGAAATATACATACATACATCTTGTTTGGCTCACAAATATTTATATTTTAGCAAAATCTTTTCGCCTTTACAAACCCAAATTGACTCACCTAGTCATTGTTTTATAAAAACTGACCTTCCAAACTCGTACATAACACATGATGCAAACATCGTTTTGCAAATAGAATAATAAAATATTTTGGACGCTATCAAGCGCCCGGTTGTCACATGTCGCGTGTCAATGTAACTGTTTAACCACAATATTTATTCTATACTTATTTATACGATGCGATATGTCGGACGATAAATCGGACTATCTAAAATCTAATAGAATTGTATGGAACTTTAAGTTTACATGGTAGTGAAGTAAGTATATTTTTATAATTATTGTTGTACTTCTTAACTAATTATGGAATAATCTTCCTCCTGAGGTTTTCCCCCGGCACTATAATATGGAACTCCGCAAGAATCCGAGTGTTACGCATTATCTCGTTATTATTATTATAAATGCGAACGTTTGGATGGATGTTTGCTACTCAATAACACCAGAACGGCTGAACAGATCTGGATGAAATTTGACACAGAGATAGAATATAGTCTAGAATAGCACATATGTTACTTTTTATCCCGGAAAAATGTACGGTTCCTGTGGGATAGATGTGATAGAGATAGAGATAGAGATAGAGGGTGAGTCGCTAGTATAACATAATCGTCCTAACCGATTTTGACCACATAGTCTATCTGAATGAGACTAACTAGCTCAAAAGATATTATAAAGCACAAGTGTGTGTGCAATCACTAATGTACTCACTCTTAAACTCCGGTGGGATGACAGTTCTATACCAGGGGCGAGAGAGAGTATGCGTAGCAACGATGACTTTTGGTGACATGGGGCTGTATTATTGCCAATTTTCAACTCCAAGCTCTTACTGAGAAAATCTTGACAGAAAAGCCCAATGGCTATAATGGCCCGACCCGGGACCTGAACTGCACTAGATTAACTTGGCAGTTAAAAATATAGTAATAAAAACGTAACTTTGTTGCTTTTGAATCGGTCCTGTCCTTTTTGTAACGTTGGTTATAATATAATACAAAACGTTAAAGGAAATATTTAATAACTAAAATAATCTTATTTGTTTGAAACGTTCGAGAGACTTTAAACCCATTAAAGCAAAAAAATACGCTTGATCAATGAACTCTTGTAATGGATAAATATTCTCGACTTTCTTGTTTCCACTCATTATAACATTATCGACTAAAGATAAAACAGCGTGATTCACTGAATCGTATACAATTAGCTTACCAAAGACACTTAGTAACTACTTGTTAAATTAACATAAAAATATGCTTATTTTTGTAATTTTGATGAGGCTTTTCAATTTCTGCAAGTGTGACTTTTAAATTTGATACAATATAAATATTCTAAACATAATGTTTAATAAAAAAAATCTGTGATACATTTTTGGTGTAAATAGTTTTAACTTTCCAACTCCGAGTACTGCGTATTAGTGACTAAAAAACCCTGTTACTGTTTAGGTCCAACCTAAGAGCCCAATCATAGATCTCTCGATCTGCAGGTGTCAATTTTAGCTACAAGAGCAACGTGACAATTATTTTAATATACTGTAAGTAACATTCTAAAATAATCTTAAATCAGGATGAATAAAAAAAAGTTGGCCTTCACGGGAAGTCTGACTGATGTGAAACACCTATTTATTTATTTATTTATAAATCCTTTATTGCACATACAAGGATAATACGTAAAATGAAAAGAAAAAGAAAGATAATAACCGTTCTTTTAAATAAAATAACCCAACTACTCCCGTAGTTGGGTTATAGAGGATGGAGTGCAAATTATGCCAATGTCTAATTGAAAGTCACTTTTGTTGTATACGGTATTCGGAGATGTGGTTGAATTTACGCAAACCATATATAAATCTGATGCACATATTCTGCAAACGTTCGAGTTTTTTAAACTGTTCCTCTGAAATACCAAGGTAACAGCATTCAGCATAGTCTAAAATTGGTAGCAGTAGTGAGTGAGCCAATGTAGTTTTGGTATTAATAGGCAACAGATTTTTCAACCGCCTTAAGCAACTCATGGTAGCAAATATTTTTCTGCTTACCTCTGAAATTAACAAAGTCCAGGAGAAGGAGTTGTCGAAATACAGTCCAAGATTTCTGATGGAGTTACTACATATATGCTAAGTCAGAATTGCCAAACCTAACAGGGGGGGGACAAGGTATTGAAGTCGATCTTGTTGGTTAATTATTTTTATTTTTGTTTTAAAAATAAAGATTATAATCTCGCATTGAAAATTGAATATTAAAAAACAAAGTTGATTTTGCGCCCGCTAAGCTACCAAAACATATGCCAAGGCTTCAGCTTGGGTTGGAAATGCTCGTATTCCATTCATTTATCAATTTATAATTTCCGTTGAAAATATTTTTGAGGTACAATAGACGACCAGCACCAGCAAGAAAAAAATCTTATTAAGAAATATTTTACTCATTTTTAAAGACCTATCCAAAGATATCCCGCGTACTTTTGTAGTTTACCCTTATATTTTTCACGTTTCAATTACATGTATGCAATGCCACCCCTATTTATTTTACATGTACATAATTTCATTTAATAATTATTTTGTGATTCAGCGTTATAATACCAATAATATTTGATGAATAAAACGAAATTATAAAGATTTTTAAAAACTCCTTAGTTTTAACACTGTAAAGTACAACAAAATAACTGAAAAACACCAAAATTCCGTAATAATATTTACATTACGAAAAGTGACACGATATAAATGAAGAATATTAAAAAATATTTTGGTTAATGCCCGTCCACTATAAAATGTAGAGCGTGACAATTAAAAATGCACCGTAATGCGAAATGTGACGCCGTGACGTTCCATCACGCTAGGGATTACTGGCTTACCAACAAGTTTTATTAGCTTTTTGCCATGAAAAATTAACTAGCGAAGAAAAATTTTATATTATAATATAAATATTAGTACGTCTTTTTTATCTTCCGTCATAATAAGCGGTATTTGAATAAATTATGTACGGATATGTAACTTTTCAAAACCCGGGTCTCGCCCCTCTGATATTTTCATGTGCAAATCATTTCTAATATGATTACCACTTGTCTTACAGTGAAGGAAAACACCGTGAGGAAACCTGCATGTCTGAGAAAACCTAGCAAGTTTTCGAAAGACATGTGTAGTCCGCCAACCCGCACTTGGCCAGCGTGGTGGACTATGACCTGATCCCCCTCGTATTGAAGGGAGGCCCGTGCCCAGCAGTGGGTCGTTAAAAAGGGCTGAATACAGGTAACTTTTCGAGTTATTAATAAATACACATTCAACATACATACTTGATTATTATAAGCCGACATAAAATTGAAAACTTTTATTGCTTTTGAAGTATCAAATTCAAATAATATCATAACTCAAATTATATCAAAATATCTATCCATCTAATTACATATTAACACTAGACCACAAACCCATCACTAGACCACAAACCCATACAAAATAATCATAAAAAAAACTATCAAAAACTTTATTTTCTTATCCTCAATCATGAGGTTAACCAACAAATTATTACGTGACGAAACATAGAGTATAAACCATTTTGTTATTTTATTTATATAATTATAATTTTAAGCAAATATGTGAATTTTTATTTATTAAAAATACCACTGCATGTTAATCGAACATCGGTTTGTTACTCCTTCTCGCGGAAGCGGCTGGACGGATTAAGATTAAAGAACAATGGCAAGTTTTTACCTGAACGTTTTTAAAGCGTCTAAGATTAGGACATATACAAAATTGAATTATTTAATATGCTCTTTTTTTACGGCGTTTGTTTTACATGACAAAACCACGAAGAAAGGTTTACATAATAAGCTACTAATTGATTGTTTTTATGTACTTCCGGCTTCGCCATTCGTCAAAGATGATGTAAAAATTGTTGCCACAAAAGAAAATGAAATGCCGTATTTATTTTAAAATATTTTTATTAAAAGTCTTATGTATATAATTGAATAATGATCTATGTTTTGTTCATTAATCTTACAGCTTTATATATAATGGAAACATTATATGTTAAGCTGTAAGTTTAATTGAAGCTATTACAGTTAGTACAGTAATTAAAATAATAGTAATAGCAACACAACAGATGACAATGAGATTGACTTGATAATTGATATTGACATATTATTTAGATTTTATATTTTATTTGTCATCCATGATTTTACGTATGCCTCTGACTACTACGTTTGATTTTGCTGTTACTGTTCCATTTTTCTAAATTATTATAAGTTTTAATAGTCGCCTTGCCCACGGACCCGATTACCTGCCCCATGCGACGACTTGTGCATTCTCTCGGACAATCGCCAGTGTGTATAACCAATACTGATTTCTCCTAACGGACTCAAAGTAGTACCTTATTTCATCCATGATAAGGAAATTAAAAATGTAACTTATATGTAACGCTAACGTACGTTTTTTTAATTTATAATATTTAATTTATATTATTCGGTACAGTAATCAGTGACAGCTGTCATTGCTAGGTAGGTTTATAACCGCAAATCATAAAATAAAAATGCTAATATCTTTTTTTGTGACTTCCTAATAAAATAAATCTTTCTGGATAAACTTGTGTTATTTAATCCCTATCGTTTTAGCATTTTTTCATTTCAAGACGCCTCAAATAGATATCAGGTAAATCGTTGTATAGAGACCTGCCATTGTTCTTTTATATACTTGTTCTGTAGACTATGACCGGTAGTAACACATGCGACCTGTAAGCACTTGAGTGAACAAAAATGAGTGCGTGACCATTTACGCGCGGTTGAAGTAAAACTTCTTTGGCAAATATCGCAATTGAATTAAAACAAATCAATAATTAAATAAGGCATATTAGGCATGTTATAACTATATATTTATAGAATATCATATACGGAAAGAATATAATATTATACATCATCTGTTACAAATAACAACAGTTACCATGGTAACAATTAATTATGTATTCTAACTCATTCTCTCGAAGGCTTAATCCTATATATTTGTGTGTTTGTCTCTTTCTCGTGTCGTATTTTTGTTTCATCGAGGTTCAAATCACAACGATTCTAAAGAAGTTTCATTTCAACAAGAATAAGTTGCTAGTAAATAATATAGTCATTTAATAACAATTCGGAGAAATAGAAATACCACAATTATTTAGATAAATAATACGTAGCAAATTGGATGCAGCGCCATGGGGCGGTTGAATTTATTATCTAACGCGCTTGCACGGTTTACGGTGTGCTTGAATTTTACCGATTAATATTATATGGACACAGTTCATTATATAGATTTCTCTTTCATTCCTATAACTAACTAATAGATATTGTTAAGAAAATAACTTATTTGTTTGAAAATATTCGCTGTTCTGATTTGACCTGCTTAAAGTTCTTTAAACTTAAATGTGAAAGTCTTTTTATTAATTTAGCCTTCTCTCATACCAAAATAGGCTAGTGTCATATAATATAGAGTATAGTTGCTTCGCTCGGGCTGTGTGTTTTTTGTGTCTTTAATATTATACGAGTACTAGTGACACCCTCGCTTCGCTCAGGTTCGTCCCCAGGTTGATTTCCCATACAAACTTTCATCTCCATTTTCACTATCTTAAGGAATGATTTTCGGGATATGAAGTATTCTATGTCCTTCCCAGGGTCACAAACTATCTTCTTACCAAATTTCATCTAAATCGGTTCAGTACATCCAGAGCTTAACCCCTACAGCCTCACAAACTCACAAACTTAACCTCTTTATAATATTAATATAGATACAGACAGCGTAACATTATGGCAAATTTTATTACTAAGAGTCCACTTGTATCTTTGTACTTTTCATTCAAATTCATTCAGCCGTTTTAACATGAATGAGTAACAAACATATACAAACACGCACATACATACATACATACATACATACATACATACATACATACATACATACATACATACATACATACATACATACCTATATACATACATACACATGCACACAGACATACATATACAAATTTTTGCAATAGTGTGATTATGTGCCGAAAAGTGACAGAAAAGAGTTTGAAATTTAGTTTGAGTAGCTTCGAAATTTTAGAAGTGCGAAGTAGCAGTAATAACATTTCATTAATAGTGCAATATTAGTCTACTATTAGCCTTTGTTCGTTGTATAATACCAATTTCTCTGTCGTCTCTAAACCAAATGTTGTTCAATTAAACAGTATTACGGCACCCCTTTGACTTGTCCGTGCAGTGGAAACTGTGATAATACCCAGAAGGCTTTTAATCTATACTTACAATAAACTAAGTTTATTATATATTATTATTAGTTACTAATATAAAAAATCTAGACTACAGTATTTTTATGCTATTTATATATGTTCTTTCCTTTTGATATCTGGTTAGCAGGATATCAACTTCGATTCCCAATCAAATCAAAGAGTCCCATTGCTGGACACGGGCCTCCCTTCAATACAAGGGGGATCAGGCCATAGTCCAATATACTCGTACATTACACTTTCAACTATGCTAAAAATAATTTTCTATTTTAATAAATAAAATTATTCATACACTGATTAATTACTTAAAGATCCGTCAACGCATTGCTTCATTCTCCACTTCACTCTATAACACCTCCTGGTTAATTTCTAAGAAATTAATTGTTAACTGGACCACCGGTGGCTCGGCGGTCGTTGACAGGTTAGTATTCTCATAATACTTCTATTTCCGTATACAATGAAAACCCTTTACTGGGTTTAAAAGTAGCCTATATTAGTTTCGACAGAACCCTTTACCCGGAAACCACAAAGTCACGTTAAAATGGATAAATCCACTTATCTTCTTTCTCTATCCTTTTTTGCGCAGAAAGTCTGTCTGTTCCAGGATAAAAAGCATCTTAGTTTCTTAATTTTACCCTATCAATCAGTGAAAGTTTCTCTAATTATGAACCTTTAAGACTTTTGATCTAAAGGCTGGTCTCACAATTTAAAATAAATAACACTTTATTACTACTATTACGGCAATATTTAACTCCTTGTTTTTTTTTAATGTTTGGAAATACGTTTACGCATACCACCTGTATACATACAAGTAGTTATGTGGGACTCACCAGCTAGAAAAGCCAGAACTACCCACTAAAACCCAACAAAACCTCCTCCGTCTTAATGGTGCATCGTAGGATCTCTTACGCACTCAATTTTCAATTCAAAATCAAAATTTGTTTCATTTAAACAAACAGATTTACATAGTCTCTCTAAGCTTTTACACCTAACGCTCTTTTTACAAAATTATTTATAAGATTAAGTACTTGCAAGTTATTTTGATAGGTATAGGATTTGTAGAATAGCAATCAAATGATCTGTATTAAATCTCTTTTTTTAATAAAGTATACAAAATTTCAACCAAAATTGGCACTTCGACATGAATAAGCCGAAGTTCTTAAATAGATTTTATACTAAATAACGCCGTTAACGTTGAATAACCGCAAATCCTCGGCGTCAGTTAACAAACTCTGCTCCTTTGCATCGCTGTCTCTAATTAACTGTAAACGCTTACTGAATAATGAAGTTTTCCGTGAAACTAGGTAAATTGAAATACAGATGTATTTCATTTGCATAAGACAAATGACTTTTAAGAATATTCTTATATTATTTATATTGCTTAATTTATATTGCACTACATTTCTGCTGTTCTGATTTTTGATCATTTTGATCAATAATACTACTATTGATCGATGGTTCTGATAAAGCATCTGGCACATATTACTATGATGTTAAAATAGCCTCTGATTCTCAGGGATAGTATAAATACTTCATTTATAAAAGCAATTTTAAAATTGATTTCGTAGTTTTAGGAACAATCCCTACATTCGTACAAACAAATTGAAATTTACCTCTAAAATTAAATGATAGATTTTACACATTTATTACTTGTTTTTAGTATTTTATTTAATACTAGCTACTCACACTCGCTTCGCTCGGGTTCATCCCTAGCTTGCTTCCCAATACAACATTTCATCTCCGTTTTTACCATCTTAAGGGATGATTTCCGGGATAAAAAGTATCCTATGTCCTTCCCAGAATCTCAAACTATCTTATTACCAAATTTCATATAAATCGGTTCAGTAGATCAAGAGATTACACAGACTACATCAGATTACAGAGATCACAACCTCACAAACTCACAAACTTTACCTCTTTATATGTAATACGAGTATTAGTATAGATTCTATAATAAAATATACTAAATAAATATTATCAAAAAAAGATTAATGAAATTAGGTATGATATTTTTGATTAATATTTACATACTACCTCAGACTTAGGAATAATATAAACAGAATGTCATAGAACTAACTATATATATGCTGATAATTAAAAATAGTTGACGGATTTTAATATAACAAAGAAAAAAAACTGATGAAAGGAAACTAATGCTTAAAAATAGAAAAAAATATACCTAGTATTATTTTTATTATTCATGTTTTGTTCTCACAAATTTTATATTAATACTAGCGACTCACCCTCGCTTCGCTCGGGTTCATCCCTAGGTACGTTTTAGTTTTTTTGAGCGAAACCCTTATTCTTTTTCTAAAATAAAAGTAGCCTAAGTTACTCCTTATAATATCAGCTATCTGCCAGTGAAATTCCCGTTAAAATTGGTCCAGCCGATTCGGAGATTAGCCGGAACAAACAGACAGACAGACAGACAAAAAATTTTAACATTTGTGTTTTTCTTATAAGTATCGTAAATAATTCCATATGCATTTAGTATTAAGCTGTTATTTTGACATTACAAACAGACACTTCAATTTTATTTATCTGCATAGATAACTAATGCATATAAAATTTCCCTTATTCTTAAAAAATAAAGGATGTCTATATAGTAAGTCACCATAGTCAATCCTCTCTTATTATTTTAGTATCACTTATTACAATGAAAATTGCTTCTCGAGCAAACACCCGCGTATAGAGAGGCTAGAATTAGTCCGCTACGCTTGATAAGTATGAGCTTGATTAATTTATATAATAATTAATGATGCAAACACTAATTTAATAGCTACAGATAGATATATTACGAATTAACTCTACTAAGATTGCAAGTTATACCATTATATAAACATATGTATGGATAGTCAATTTATTGTTCAAAGAAAGTTTTGTAATGATAACGGAATATTTAGTGAATTTTCCAAATTATAATTATTTAAGAAGTGTAGACTAACATTTTTGTTAGTTTTGGTAACTAGAATTTACTGATCACTTATTTTTAATTAAGGTTTTTATATACATACACTAGCGACTCACCCTCGTTTCGCTCGGGTTCGTCCCTAGCTTTCAGTTCAGCCAGCGTTTACAATATAAGAGCAAAAAAAATGTGTTTATTTACGACATCACATTAGAGTCCTCCAAAATTATCAGTGTTTCTCTACTATATTATGCAAGGATTATACATATAAACCTTTCTTTTGAATCACTCTATCTATTAGAAACAAATCGCATCAAAATCCGTTACCTACTTAGTTTTAAAGATCTATATAGAAACAAACATCGGGAAGCGACTTTGTTTTATACTATGTAGTGATATATATATATATATATATATATATTGTGTTGTAGGTCCAAGGATTATTAAGAAATAAATCTATTTTTTACACATTATAGTTTAATATAGTTTAATGTTTTTTTTACCGATCAATCTCCTTTGTGTATTCTCCATACTACGTGACATTGGCGAAGTAATTTGCGCTCAAGAGGCACGTTTTGAAACCATTAGCAAGAAAATTTAAATGAATTAGAACATAGTGTTATATTATAAACAAAGCAATATATTATTATATTATAAATTATAAACATGTTATATAATATAATGTTATGAATAATTTAAGAAATTAACTTAGACTTTCGACTTTCTGTTTGTCTGGTCGTTGAAATTTCTAAAAAAAATTCAATCAAGAATAAGCGACAATAATATGCAATTACTTATTCTAATCAATCAAATTAGGCCCAATACATGAATATATATTGCTACTAAATTAAAACTATTATTATTTTGGTTTCGCTATTCACTGATAATTTTAAAACCATCGTAATTGCTTTTCATACAAAGTCGAGGGTTTCTATAAATCAATAACTTGTTTCTGAAAATGTTTATGATTTTTTTTTTATTCTAAGTAATTTAAATAAATTTCCATATCAAATAATTTGAGGCTTTCTTGTAACCATTTTATTGTTCAGCCTGAGACAAATACAAAAATATTATCAACTTGTTATCAATTTACTATGCAAATATAAGAACTTCGTTAAAAAGTTTGTTAAAAGCGGATCTTTTCTGCTATAAATTTATTTTATGTACAAACTTATCGCCAATTTACTCGCCGCTATAAAATAGTGTATCGAACATGAGAGTAAAAATATAAATTAAAACTTTAACAGACTACGGAACCGTATTTAATAAACTTTGTACTACTGATACACTGGCGCCGGGTTTCTAACTTGTTTCAACTCTTTTATTAAATATTTTCAGTTTTATAACCTCTGTTTGAGCCAAAACTAATAAACTTTATATATTTTCTATGATAAGCTGTCTCATCTCATTGAGATTCTTCATCTAAAACAAAGATGTAGAGTTAAAGATACATACGTTGCCGTCAATGTGTCAATTACGGTATTATATACTATGCCTAGACAATATGTAAAAGAAATCTTTTTTTTTTTTGAAGTGAAAACTTCTATAGGCAGGTTTGGATGGGGAGTAAATTCACGTAAGTCGTCATCGACATGGTCACGTGACGTGTTAACGCTAACACTCAGTGCTGATAGATGTCAAAACCAGATAAATGTAAACAGTTTTAATTTACAAATTTTAATTTAAGATTAAACAATTAACTTGAATATCCAAAAATAACAATTGTTTGTTTATAGTTTTAAGTTTTCATTTCTGTCGGCAGTCCTCATGACTGCTTTTTATATATATATATTTTTAATTTATACCAGTATGATATTCATTATTGATAACATACTGTACATACATACATATGTAAAAGTACATAATTTTCATACCAAACTGTTACGTGTAACTTTGTCACGAAATTCACTTGAATATTATAATGGATTTTATTGTAAATTTAAGATTTACAACTTGCAAGTTTTATTGCAAAAGTTCTAATACTTTACGGACTCAACAAAGTATATTTTACTGAATCAAACTCAATTAAGGTCAATATGGTCTAATCCAAACGTGACGCGTTTATAAATAAAGTACTGAGTGTAACTTTTAAATATTTTTTATAAGAAATGAAAATGAAAATTTACTTTATTCTAGACTTTAACAGGTATTAAATCAATTTAATTTAAAGAGTAACATAAGAGTAGTCTGTGCGTGAGGAAGCTACCTGTACGATCCACGCCTAGCTTCAGGAGACACTTCGTCTCCTTCTGGTGTCACAATAAAACCACCAGTGATCTGGACCGTAATACTATATATGTCTCAAAAGTAATTAGTACCTCCCTTGTATGCTACCTTTTTACTTATATAATCAGAAAGAACCAAACAATAGCACGCTATTGTTTGTCCATAGTTTTTTTTTTTTTGTGGTTTATTTAAGAGCTTTATCTTTAAGGTGACCATGTCGCTCTGTTAGGTCCACATACAAAATTTCTTAAATTAACTAATTATACGATTATTACAATTATTTTTAACTAAAATATAAAGCTTCTTAGCTACAAGTATATTCTGTCCATATTTCTTTTGTAATTGATTGGGTAGATTAGGCTGCATCGGTAGTAATTTCCAACGCCAACTTTCCCTTTGTTTTATAAGAAATATTTGACTGTATAAATAAATATTACCCAAACCTCGAAAATCCTTATAATTTTTTTTATCACGTTTGGCTCAGTTTGTAGTGACCCTTGTACTTGTTGTACTTGCTGTGCCAGCGGTCGCGAGTTCGAGTCCCGCTGGGGGCATTCATTTGTGTGATGAGCACGAATGTTTGTACTCCGGTCATGGGTGTTTATATTTATAATATGTACATATGTATATAAAAATATATATGTGTAGTGTATCAAGTATCAACTATCTGGTATCCATAACACAAGCCTCGTAGCTTACCATGGAACTAGATGGTGCTGTGTATAAATGTCCCAACATTAATTATAATTATATTATTTTAAATGGTATCGTGTTTCTAGCAAAACACGTTAAAACATTTTGTTAGATAGCGATTAGGGATAGTTTATAGCCAGTAGAGAGACATAGAATGCTTACATATGTACAACTGCCTCGGTGGTGTAGTGGCTAGCATGTACGGCTGCACATCCTGAGGTCCTGGGTTCGAGTCCCGGGTCGGGCCAAGTTTAGTTATTGAGTTTTTCTGTATAGTAAGCCTCAGTAACAGCCCGGAGTTGGGAAGTTGGCGGTGTTTCACCCCCGTGCCTCGGAGAGCACGTAAAGCCGTCGGTCCTGCGCCTTAACCCTCACCGGTCGTGTCGAGTAGTCGTCCCACCGGAGTACGAGAGTGACAGGAATAGAGAGTGCACTTGTGTCTGCGCGTACATTTGTGCACTATAATATCTCCTGCGCAGTTGGCTAGTCTCAATGAGATTGGCCGCCGTGGGTGGAATCGGTCAGGAGGACATTATTATGTATGTATATCCTGGTCTATATTGGATCCTATATATTACTATATGGCTTTGGTAAAAGTAACTTGAAGTAACTTTAGTACCTGTTGACTTGAGCAAAGTGCCTTCGCTAACAATTATAAGCAATACAAGTGACTTTCCCTCGCTTTGCTCGGGTGCGGCCCTAGATACGTTTTAATTTTTTTGAGCGGGACCCTAATTCTTTTCCTAAAATAAAAGTAGCCTAAGTTACTCTTATAACGTCAGCTATCTGCTAGTGAAAGTCCCGTCAAAATCCGTTTCGGAGATTAAACGGAACAAACAGATAGACAAACAGACAAAAAAATAAAAAATTGCGTTTTTCTTATCAGTAGGTACAGTGTATAATTTCATATGTATTTAGTAAAAAAAATGTTATTTTGACATTACAAACAGACACTTCAATTTTATTTATCTATAGAAGATGTATAGATTATTAAAAAAATACTACTAATATATTAAATTTATTCTTTTAAATAACGTATAATAATTTAGGCGAAAAAGATTTTAAGTAACAGAAGTTTTTATAATCGCATTTATATGGTTTTATTGAAATTGTAATATTCAGGCGGCTAACCATCGTTGTAGTATATTTTACTCGTAGCTCGAGTGCGCGTCAGCTGCACGGCCCATGTAGAGGCTCTTATATCCACAACGCCACAAACATATGAATCATATCATTTCCTTACAATTTACATTTTATATATAATAAATAAAAAAATGTCGAACATTTATTTAATGATACAAAATTTTAACACATCCATCAAGGCGCAAAAATTACAAAAAATAATGTAAATTTTTATTAAAATACAACTCTTATTTATCTCGTCCCTCCATCATTACACCCTCGTAATCTAATACCTTATAAATTACACAGAATTCATCAAAACAAACCGAATGAGCATATTTACTGGTAACCATTTAACAAGCACTACTCATCTACTTATCCCTTATAAGATCACCTCACATAGAGTTAGAGACCAAACTATAGATAAATACTTAATTGTAAGCACAAAATAAGAATACAGAAGCTGAAAAAGAAAAATAACAAAAAGGCAGTCTTATTGCTATGAGCAATCTCTTACAGACAATCTTTGGTGATAGGATTAGTGGAATCGTAAACAGGACGATACAATTAAGATTAAATGTATACAAAAATCTACGTACACATATATAAGGCAAATATACATACATCTATACTATAATATTATAAAGCTGAAGAGATTGTTTGTTTGTTTGTTTGGTTGAACGCGCTAATCTCAGGAATTACTAATCCGATTTAAAAAAATCTTTTTGCATTAAATAGCCCGTTAACTTAGGAAGGCTATAGGCTATAATCATCCCGGAAAAATGTACGGTTCCCGTGGGATAGATTTGTTTTTGTCCAGGGACGAACCCGAAGCGAAGCGAGGGTGAGTCGCTTGTATACAAAATACTTACATATATATATACTATAGTTAGGTTGTTACTGCTATTTTAGTTATGTACGTATATTTAGAAAAGTTTAACTCAATATGATTATTAGAAATAAATAAAAATCATGGTTGCTATCTTTGTTTTATTCTTACGTAAATACAATTGAAAAGGCATTTTAAAATTAATAAGTTTTGGTTTTTTTTTTCGTTTGATATATTATAAAAAGATATGATTTTTAATAAGCTTTAGGGTGCAATTTATGGTCGTTCAGATAGGTAGAAATATTTGCTGAGCGCACAGCCGAGTTTATCGAGTAATATTATTATAAAATATGCAAAGTTAGCTACACTCATGAACATGAGAGGCTCTACGGGCGTGATGTCCTGCTGACGCCATGGTTTAAGTAATATATGTAAAATTGCCATAAAAAATCAGAATTATATAACTCACTAGCGACTTGCCCTAGCTTCGCTCGGGTGTGTCCCTAGGTACGTTTTAATTTTTTTGAGTGAAACCCTAATTCTTTTTCTAAAATAAAAGTAGCCTAAGTCACTCCTTAAAATATCAGCTATCTGCAAGTGAAAGTCCCGTTAAAATTGGTCCAGCCGTTTCGGAGATTAGCCGGAACAAACAGACAGACAAATAGAAAGACAGACAAAAAATTTAAAATTTGTGTTTTTTTTAATAAGTGCCGTATATAATTCCATATGCATTTAGTATAAAGCTGTTATTTTGACATTACAAACAGACACTGCAATTTTATTTATCTGTATAGATTTTAAAATAGTACTTTCCAGTACTAAATTTTAAGAATTTATTTTTCAAACATGGTGTTAATCAATTAGAAATAGGACCTATAACTTCGGTTACAACAATGCTAAGGAGCTGGCTTAATGATAGAAATGGAAGGACGAGACGTTAAAAGTAGTGTAGAAACTTTCAGTTATGCAACGACGTAAATAAAAGCTTGTTTTTTGTACGTTTAAGGTTTTTCTGTTTTGCACAGTTGGCTCTATAAGATCGGCCGTTGTGTCCGAAATTGGTCAGAAGGACATTATTAGTTTGCTCTTAACAAAGGAACGACGTATTAACGAGATTTTTTGGACCGCGATTATCGGGTGCGTTTAGGAAATTGAGAAGAACGGGTCGTAGATTGACTTCTGAAACATGCAAGTACAATTAAGGTTTCTTTGTATGTTACGCGTTATCGTCGCCAATTTAAATAATTCTTATTTTAATTCAAAGGTCATCAATATTTCACCCAAAACAATGGAGTTTCTTTTCAATCGATATTGAATTGGTCGATGTACATTGTTATTAGTTAAAATGTAATTTATGTCCGTACATTAGATTCCCAGAATTTAATTAAGGACTCCAGGGCATTAATATCATGGGGTCTCATCGAAAACAAACATAAAATACTACGAATATGTGTTTGTCGATATGTATTATATGTTAGGATTTATTACTGAAGTTTGTGTAAAATTAACAAAGGATAAATAAATCGAAAAAGGCTGTATTATGGGAAAAATTTCAAAAGTGTACGAAAACAAAATAATAGTATAGTTTAGTGTATATATGTGTGTATATATATATATATATATATATATATAATTTAAATTTATTATATGTATATAATAAATTTAAATTAGCATAATTTTACTAATTATTGAAAAATCAGCCATGGGTTTGCAGTGCATGTTCACAGATGGCGCTTTTACTTTGTACGAGTTTTTTATGAAATATCTATAATTAAATTCAAGATGAAATTTTCCAATATTTATTATATTTTAGTTTAAGCATATTTGTAAAATGTAATATTTCGACATTTTAAAGATTAAAGATATATATTATTAAACACAAAAATAGCCCGAAATAGCGCTGTCCAATTTCATTGCATGGGATGGGGTATAGGTATCTAGTATAGTATTATATCATCTGTGCTAACATACATCAATAGAAATTAAATTAATTCCCTCGGGCTGTATTATTAACCTTTTTTCCTAACGATTATATATAGTATTTGAATCTTCTATCTTTTAAAAGACTGAGATGTGTCTCTGTGACCATGATTGCCGTAAAGCATTCGAAACATCGGGAACCAAAAATCTAAATAAATCCACGAAAATATTTAAAATCAAAATATATTCGCGTAAATCTAATATATAATAGTAAATTATTGTTATCAACCTCAAACTTTTGGAGTGGCTGTCACTTACTGTTTATATAACAACAATTTAATAACAAGTAAAGGTACACTGTAAGTACCTATAACTTTGTTAACTGAAAGGTCGCAGTTCTCGCCCCGTAACCTCATTATTAAAGGAAACTCAATATACCTCGCACTCTATCATTCTATGCTATTGTTGAACCAGATGGAACCGAGGATATTTCAAAAACAAAATATTTAAACAATTCGATTTTACTTTGATTCAATTCAATTCTCTTATTAATTGCTCCAAAGCATGCCAGTTGATAACAGATTACTTCGCCAATGTCACATAGAGTGAGTTAATAAGGAAATTATTTTAAACTAGCGACTCACTCTCGCTTCGCTCGGGTTCGTCCCTAGGTACATACGTTTTCACGATAAGTACAATGTGCATACATAGGTATAGAAAAGTAGGTAGGTTATTTTATATTTTTTCTCTTTATTAAAACTTTCCGTGTACCTTAAGGAACATACAAAAAAAAAATTAACTGAATTGGTCGAGCCGTTCTCGAGTTTGGCGCTTAACAACATTCATTTTTATTTATATAGATTAGATAATATTTTGTAATAAAAATAGATCCTTTGTAAATCTTAAACCTACATCAAAATTAAATGTAGTAAAACCTTAATTGAATATAACTGGTTAATAATTCAGACTTTACTTTAAATTCAATTCAATTATATACTTTATGGCTTTTAAATGTGCCAGCACAATTTATTTCGCCAATATTACGTTGAATAAAGCCACGATGAAGATTGGTTGGTGAAAGCTGAGATTATATCAATATAGGACTTGACTGACAGTGCTATTTAGAAGGACCCTTTTGCTCCACGTACCGTTATCTAAAAATAAATATCTCTAAGTTAAAATCACATAATGTTAGTAGAAGTTCTAAAATAAACTTTTTATATATATCAAATCGTGTTTTAAAAACCTGAGGAGAGCTTTCGAAAAATTCTTCATTTAGCTCCTATTACTAATTTTGTTAGTTATGGTAAATTAATAATTATATAAACAATATAGTGAACGGTGAGTCTAAAATAATTAAATAGGCAGCTATAAGTTTGTTAACTGAGAGGTCACAGTTCTCGCCCTGTAACCGCATTATTAAGGAAACTCGATACGCCTCGCACAGCGCAGTACGTCATCTTGAGTTACTGTTAAACTATCTTACTTCGGTGACACCAAATTTTAATAATATTGCTCAAGGAAGTTCGAAAATTTTAATAAAATAATAATAAACTATACCTTTTACAATATGCATAAAATATTTGCTTATAAAAGTTACTAGTAGCTTTCCCTAAAGCTTGGGGCAAAGAAATCTCAATTCTCCATAAACTCATGTCAGTGGTACATACATAATATATGTATTTATTTATTTTAGAAGCATTTAGAAATTATGAATAGACACGTTTATAAACTAAACGCCACGATAGGCAGACCTTGTCCTGCCACAGACCTGGATTGGTCGAAAAATTTAAAAAATCTAGATTTCATGAGTAGCGCCCCCTACCGAGTACTATAGCTAAGAACCATCTAGATTTTGGGTTATTTTATCAACAAAAGTATTTTTATAACATAAAGTAACAGATTTTTTTCTTAAAAATACAACACTAGATAAATCGAATTCATCATCTTTGCGATTTTGCAACGCCGTGTAAAACTTTTCTCATCTGCTCCTCAGATTAGCCAAGACAAACAAACTGTAAATATTTTATCAATATATATCATCGGTTATCTAGCTACAAACTTTTATAGCTTACATACGATACTTTCGTAATATTATTGCACTCCAATATCACACACAGACAAAATTTTTAATTTTATCTATATTGAAATAAGTGTCTCAAATTCATTAAAAAATATATATTAATAGCTTAAATAATATAAACGTACCTTTTATATATAAATAAAAGAATCGTCGTATTAAAAGATCTATTAACTAGAAAAAAATTCGAGTCGAAATCATTTATCGGGAAACATGATTTAAAACGAAGTCGTTCACTAGGGGATTAGAACAAAGTACGCTAAAGTGTCAACCGATTTTCTTTTTTTTTTTTTTGTTTAGAAGCTACTGGCGAGCTTATCAATAAAATAGGTAAAAGTAAAACAGTTCAGTACCTTTATTTCCTGTTTGTCAAATGATTTTTTTATTTTTTGCTTGGTATTGATAAGTTTTAGTGTTATCTATAAAAAAAAATTAAAGACTCCGTGTATGAATGTGTACACGCGCAAGAAGTAAAACTTCTGTAGGTTATCGGTACTCTTTATGAAATTCAATTTATGTTTTAAATAATTAGGATAGGTGAAATACTAAAAATAACGCATATTAGGCACATTACAATCATATATTCATAGAATATCATTTAAAGATAGAATATAATATTATATATCATTTGTCAGACAATAACAACGGTTACCATGGCAAAAAACGTTCGCCTCGCCCGTAACGTTACACTTTTAATAACGCATTCACCAGTTTACTCCCCAAGTCAAGCGTGCGTAAAGAAGTTTTACTTCAAAAATTATTATGGTCAAATTTCGATCACTGGGCGAACACTAGTATAAAGAATTCGCCACTAACTGTAATAAATTAAATAATAAGTATATTATTCTAACACATATAACGTGACTGTTTCATTATTCATGGATAACGAGCACTAAATGAAACCAGTTCATAACTCATGTATGCTCTAGATTGTACAACCATTATTCTTTGCGAAAGTTTGTGTCGCAACTTACGTAAGAATCAGACATTACTAGATAAGTCTAGTTCATATCGAAGGTGGAATCTATTTATTGCTTTCTGTAACTCGATGTGATGATGATATATATTATGTATCTTTAGTGAAGATATCTTTTCCTAAACATTTATAATAAACTAGCGACTCACTCTCGCTTCGCTCGGGTTCGTCCCTAGTGTAAAACAGAAACAAATCTATCCCACGGGAACCGTACATTTTTTCCCAGTTAAAAAGCCTATATGCTATTCCAGACTAATCTATCACTGTGCTAAATTTCATCCAGATTCATTCGGCCGTTCTAGCATGATTGAGTCGCAAACATCCATCCAAACTTTTGCATTTATAATAATTATTAATTTTATATAATTTAGTAAATAATTCAAAAAAATGTGCTTACTACGTACAAGTTGTATACGTACCTTAACGCTTAATTCTATTATTAAGACCAATCTGAATCTAATTAGATATAATAAAATAATATTTTAAAAAGGAAATGTTTTCTAAGATTTTTATTATTTAACTAGCATTTCCCGCGGCTCCGCCCGCGTTCAGATGATCAAAAACCAAATTCTTAGGTTTTACACATTAGTATACTCTTACATTATACATTACTTTCATTGCGCACCGCATGATTGGTAAATAATGGCAGAGATTGACAATGCCACAAAGGTTCCTCCGTTAAATTGAACTTTTTGTTTTAGCAATAACATTTATGTATGTCTATACTTCTGTGTTGTTTGTTTTTTTAGTTTTTCACGATAAACTCTCAAACTACGGAATTAATTTTAATCATTTTTAGTAATAGACAGCTATAGATTAATTTAATATATAGCTGATTATTTAAACTACATAATGATAACTTTTCTTAATTAGCGCTAGTTAGTAATATTTTCCAAAACGATTTTCAAAAGAAAGTGTAATAAGTAAATAATTCTAAGCGAATACATTTTTTTATTTCATATGGCTCGGCTAATATGATTAAAGTCGTAAGTATTTTATTGTGTCCTTTAAGCCTTTACCTTCCAAGAAAAGGTGTCAAGAAAAAGTGAAAAAGTTGAGGTATAACAGTTCCTACAATACTTTTTCATAGTTTTTGAGATATGAAATATTTTTAGTTACCCGCTTTGGCAGTTTAACAGCCATAAACTTGTTTTCCATAAAATGTTATAAAATAATATAAATTGAACTTATTTTTACGGTGCAAAAAATGAGTAGGTATTGTGGAAACGTAAATATTATTCGTATTTATTTTAGTGTTAACCTAACCTAACAAAATACGTAAGTAAGAAAAACAACATAGCATTTTGCTATACGAAACCTAAAATGCGCGAGTTGGATTTACATTTGCCAAATTTTTACATTAAAAGATTAAAAAACATTAACATTATTTACTAAACAATAAAAATTTACAAATATTCTCATTTGAAAATTGTTTCAGCCAGCAAAATATTACTAATATGTTACTAATTTATAAAGCCAAAAAGTCTGTTTTATTAAAAATTTAAGCACGGGCAGGGCCGCGGGTAATTTAGTAGTAATTATAGTAAAGTCATAGAAAGGTTATATCTGTACATTTTTTTTTTTGATAAAACTACGTATTTTAAAAACACATGGCGACATCTATTGTCAAATAGCTAAATAACACATAAATAAATTTTCATTAAAATAACTATTTTAATGAATAAAATAGCGCTGTTAATATTTCTTTTAAGATAAGTTTTTTTTAATAGTTTTAACATAATATATAAGTAAGTTACCTTGCTAAAATATTAATAGCATCATCGTGCTTTTACTTTAACCAGTTTTTGTATTTTTTCTCAGAAATGAGATATTTTCCTGCGGTAAAAAGAATCCTATGTGTTGACCCGGATAACCTGCTATTACCATAACAAATTTCATAAAAATCCCTCTAGTGGTTTTTCTGTGATGCGGTCACATACAGACAGACAGAAAAAATTCTAAAAACTATAGATTCGGGCTCTATATCGCTAATAATGAATATTTTAATAAAAATATTGAGTTTACGGGTTCGGCTTAGTTACAATTTTATTGTATGTATAGTTACTAATTTATGAAGCGAAAAAGTTTGCTTTACTGATAATTTAAACACGGGCGGAGCCGCGGGTGATTTAGTAGTAATTCTAATAAAATCGAAAAAAGTTCATATCTGTACATTAATATTTTTGGGATTAAAACTATGTATTTTAAAAACACATGGCGACATCTATTGTCGAATATCTAAATAACACATAAATAAATATTAATTAAAATAACTATTTTAATGGATAAAATAGCGCTTTTGATAATTTGATTTTCAAGATAAGCTATTTTTATAGTTTTTACCATATTTTGTAAGTTACTTTGCTAAACTGTTTACAAATAGTATCGTCGTGGTTTTGTTCCTACCAGTTTTTGTATTTTTTTCAGAAATGAGATATTTTCTCGCGGTAAAAAGTATCCTATATGTTGACCCGGATAACCAGCTATCATCATACCAAATTTCATCAAAATCCCTCCAGTGGTTTTTCTGTGATGCGGTAACAGACAGACAGACAGACAGACAGACAGACAGACAGACAAAAATTCTAAAAACTATAGATTCGGCCTCTGCATCGATAATAATGTCTATTTCAATAAGATTTTCCAAAAAATATTTAATGTACAGATTCGGCTTAGTTACAATTTTATAATATGTATAGATTATATGTAAGGTTTATATACTAATGTTCAGTCCAGTGGTCGAAATTGGGCCATTTAAATCATTATTGAAAATTTGAGGAAAACAGATATGAATAGCATTTAATTATCTATATAAAAAAAACTGTTTCCAAAAAAAATGATAACACTAAACTCGTCAATAGCTACTAAACAAAAAAAGAAAATAAGTTGACAAACAGACGATAAATAGTGCTGAACTGCTACTTTGTCAGCCTATTTCTATATCATAAATATGCTATACATATATAGTAAATAATACATCCGCGTAGATATTCTTCAAAACGTTATTTTATTAGAATTAATTACAACGCTAAAATTTCAGGAATATTCCTGAAATTTACTAAGTAAATTGTTAGAAACATGTATGTGAAGAAATTAATTTTAGAGTTGAATGTTCACATTCCGACAACCTCGAGTACGTCTATGGCATTTAAAATGATTCTAAAATGAAACTTAGTTTACCATATAGTCATGAAAAGTTAATGGTATTTATATTTCAATATGTTCTTCAAACTTTGTTAGAGAAATATTATATTAGAAAAATATGCTTTACTAGAAAACTATTTTAAAACATACCTACATACTATTTCAGCTCAATCGGTTGAGGATTACTGCTTTAAAATTCAGTTGCAAGATTTGATTCGACAAACATGATATAAACATTGCAAGTTTAATAAAATCATGTGAAAAGGTGACATTTCATTCCGCTCTATATCTAATTCTCATCTAAATCTACACTACTATTATAAAGAGGAAAGATTAGTATTTTTGTATGTTTGTAACGAATAAATTTTTTACTGGATTGATTTAGATAAATTTTGGTAAGAAGATAGTTTGAAACCCTTACAAGGACATAGGATATTTTTTATTCCAGAAAACATCCTTTAAGAGGGTGAAAATGTGGATGAAAGTTTGTATGGGGAACCAACCCAGGGACGAACCCGAGCTAAGCGAGGGTGAGTCGCTAGTAACTAATGTAAATATTTGTCTTATACTAATGCCAAACAGAAAAAAAAACAACTTACTCATAAAAGTCTTAAAATATTAATATCCCAACTTCAATAAAAAAAAATAATGAAAAACTACATACATAATATGTACCTTCTTATTTACTCTCACTTCTCAAGCAAAATTATACATATTTTAAATGCGAGAACTATTACATATGCCGTACCATTACCTAAAAGCACAGGTATAAAGTACAGCAATTTCAAAATCTCTTTCCTAAGTTTAGTAAAGTATGATATATTCAGCTTTACACCGTTCAAACCCTGACTAGTTTGATATCGCGACGTGACTGCGCTGTGATTTACATCTACCTACGGTGACAGTTAAATAAGTCTCACGTAGAATGTTAAAAATTATGTTATATAGTATTTGTATTTAGTCCTTTTTAACATCCCACTGCTGGGCACGGGGCTCCCTTCAATATAAATTTAATTCATAACAAACAAGAATAAAATTCCATACAAATAGGATCATGCCATAGTCCACCATGCTGACAACGTACAGCTTTGCAAACTACACAATCTTTCGAAAACTTGCGAGGTTCGCTCAGGCACGCAGATTTCCTGACAATCTTTTCCTTCACCGTAAGGCAAGTAGTAATAATTTTGAAAATGATTCGCACGTGAAAATATCAGAGTTGTGAGACCCAGGATTTGAACCCGCTTCACTTAGTTTTCTAAACAAGCGCGTTATCACTTAGTTACCACTATCTACAATTAGTAGGTATTTAGTCTTATCATATTACAAATATCGGTCAAAATAAAATCTTAGTAAAAAGGGAGAATATTTCTTCGAAGATAGTTCGAATATTCTTATATTAAAAAATGCAGCCCACTAGTCCATCAAGGTTAAGAGTCATCTCTTCACCATTTGAATTAATTTTCCTTTTAATTTCTAGCTCAAACTACTAACTCTACAAATATTAAGTTTATCGAAAAAATCAATAAATCTTATGTAGATACCTTTTAACCTTTTACTCTACAGTTTTTATTTGAAATATTTTCACTAGCCCACAATCGTCTCTACCTGTTATAACAACATTTTGGCCCTCGCCGCGAGCTTACAACAATTCTCTATGAAAATACTCCGAGCTTTGATCAAATATACAGCCAGCTAATTTGATTAGAAAATATTTAAAGCTCTGACCTTACTCTTTGGCTAGATGAAGAATATATTGTGAAAAGATATCCATTATACCATTTCTATTAATATAGAAACGAAATATACGCGTAATATAATCATTTTGATGTACAAATATTCTAACTTCTTTCTATACTTCAATTGAAATATTTTATACTAGCATTGCCCGCGGCTCCGCCCGCGTTCAGATTATGAAAAACCAAATTCTTAGGCTTTACACATTAGTATACTCTTACATATATCACTTTCATTGCGCACCGCATGATTGGTAAATAATGCCAGTGATTGACAATGCTATAAAGGTTCCTCCGTTAATCTCATATTTGATTTAGTAATTTTTGTTTTAGCAATAACATTTATGTACATATGTCTATACTTTTGTTTTGTTTGTTTATTTAGTTTCGGGCGATAAACTCTCAAACTACGGAATTAATTTTAATCATTTTTTACTAATAGACAGCTATTGATTAATTTAAGATTTAGCTGATTATTTAAATTACATAATGAAAACTTTTCTTAATGTTAATCTGTCGCGCGACAGGTATGGGTTAGCGCTAGTTAGTAATAATTTCCAAATCGATTTTCAAAAGAAAGTGTAATAAGTAAATAATTCTAAGCAAATGCTTTTTATTATTTCATATGGCTCGGCTAATAAATATATATATATATATATACCTTCCAAGAAATGGTGTCAAAAAGAAACTGAAAAAGTTTAGGTATAACAGTTCCTAAAATACTTTTGCAAAGTTTTTGAGATATGGAATATTTTTAGTTACCCGCTTTGTCAGTTTAACAGCCATTAACTTGTTTTCCACTTATTTTTACGGTTGATAAAATGAGTCGATATTGTGGAAACGTAAATATTATTCGTATTTAATTTAGTGTTAACCTAACAAAACACGTAAGTACGGAAAACAACACAGAATTTTGCTATACGAAACCTATAATGCGCGAGTTGGATTTGCATTTGCCTAATTTTACATTAAAAGATAAAAAAAATATATTAACATTATTTACTAAACAATAAAAATTTACAAATATTTTCATTTGAAAATTGTTTCGACCAACAAAATATTACTCATATGTTATTAAATTATAAAGCCAAAAAGTTTGTTTTATTGATAATTTGAATACTGGCGGGGCCGCGGGTAATTTAGTACCTAGTAATTCTAATAAAGTCATAGAAAGGTCATATCTGTACATTATTATTTTTTTGGATTAAAACTACGTATTTTAAAAACACATGGCGACATCTATTGTCAAATATCTAAATAACACAAATAAATTTTCATCAAAATAACTATTTTAATGAATAAAATAGCGCTATTGATATTTCTTTTAAGATAAGATACATATTTTTAATAGTTTTAACATATTAAGTTACCTTGCTAAAATGTTAATAGTATCATCTTGATTTTATTTTAACCAGTTTTTGTATTTTTTCTCAGAAATGAGATATTTTCCTGCTGTAATAAGTATCCTATGCATTGACCTGGATAACCTGCTATCACCATACCAAATTTCATCTAAATCCCTCCATTGGTTTTGCTGTGATGCAGTGACATACAGACAGACAGACAAAAATTCTAAAAAGTATATATGTATTCGGCCTCTATATCGCTAATAATTAATGATTATTTCAATAAGATTTTCCGAAAAATATTGAATGTACGGATTCGGCTTAGGTACAATTTTATTATGTGTATAGTTACTCATTTATAAAATCAAAAGTTTGCTTTATTGATAATTTCAACACGGGCGGGGCCGCGGGTAATTTAGTAGTAGGTAATTCTACATACATTCATTTTTTTGGAATTAAAACTACGTATTTTAAAAACTCATGGCGACATCTATTGTCGAGTATCTAAATACACATAAATAAATATTAATTAAAATAAATTAATTAATTAATTAAAATAGCGCTATTGATAATTTGATTTTCAAGATAAGCTATTTTTAATAGTTTTTACCATATTTAGTAAATTACCTTGCTAAACTATTTACAGATAGTATCATTGTGGTTTTGTTCCAACCAGTTTTTGTGTTTTTTCTCAGAAATTAGATATTTTCCCGCGGTAAAAAGTATCCTATATGTTGACCCGGATAACCAGCTGTCATCATACCAAATTTCATCAAAATCCCTCCAGTGGTTTTTCTGTGATGCGGTAACAGACAGACAGACAGACAGACAGACAGACAGACAGACAGACAAAAATTCTAAAAACTATTGATTCGGCCTCTGTATCGATAATAATGTCTATTTCAATAAGATTTTCCAAAAAATATTTAATGTACAGATTCGGCTTAGTTAGAATTTTATAATATGTATAGATTAGAATAATTAATGAAGCTAGAACAGGTGTTTCTAAATACTAATTATAATCTTTAAAAATGTGTAATATAAGAATTATACTAATATTATATTATAAATATATATACGATCGGTTGTCCGTTCTTCTTTCCTGTTGGAAATTTGGCACAAATATAGGTGATTTATGGGGACTAATATATGCAACCAAGTTTTGTTTCGAAAAATTTCAGGTTTTCACATTTAATGATGATAGACGCCTAATGACGAAGTCCTTTTAGTAAGATGTAACTGTTAGTTTGATTTTGATCTGCAGTCCCTATTTATAATTGCATTTATTTTTCTTTAAAGAATTTTGATAAATGAGGAAAAATCTATTCTTTACATATAATAAAACTCTGAGTCGAATTTGTACATTAAATATTTTTTAGAAAATCTTATTGAAATAGTCATTATTATCTATACAGAGGCGGAATCTATAATTTTTAGATTTTTTTCTGTCTGTCTGTCTAGGAACGCATCACGGAAAAATCACTGGACAGATTTTGATGAAATTTGATATAATGATAGCTGGTTCTCCGGATCAACATACAGAATAATTTTTACTGCGGAAAACTATGTCATCTCTGAGAAATCTATACTAAACGTTAAAACGTAACTAGTATAGAGACAGGACAATTTTATTTCCCCTAATATTTGACAAGAGTTAAACAAATAAGGTCAAATAACTTAATTAATAGTTCAAGTTTTGTCTCTTGAGGCTATCTAAGGCGCTAACTAAACGCGTAATACAATATCATGATCAACACGTATGAGCGCCTTTATAAAAGCAGGATATACTCAATTTAGGAATATGTTCTTTTTATGTTACACGGTATTTTAATGATGATTTTCATTATTCTTTTTTATATAATATACTAGCGGTTCACCCTCGCATCGCTCTAGATAGAGTATATATATTTGTATATTTGTTGGTTGTGGGTTGCAAGATATCGTTCTTTTCCGTCGGAATGAGATAATAACCTGCGGTAAAAAGTTACTCTCTAAGTTACTCTCCAGTTTCCAACTATCTCCACACAAAATATCATGTCAATCCGTCACTCTGTTTTGACGTGAAAGAAGGACAAAGAACCAACCATCCAAACAATCAAACGAACGAACGAACGAACAAACAAACAAACAAACAAACAAACAAACAAACACTTCCACATTTATAACATTAGGATTTTAGCCTCAGACTAAGGAATAATATGTGAAGACAGAGTATCATAGAACATGAAGCCAAACAACAATGCTTTAAAACAGAATATAAATATTAATATGTATAAACAAATAAATGTTAATAAATAAAAATAGCTAACATATTTTATTATAAAGAAGATATTATTAAATAAGATAATATTGTGTTTTCTCTCGCAAGGGAAAGATAACTAATGTTTAAATAATACAAACAAATAGTATATTTTTTAAAAGACTAATAGTATTATTTCTATTATTCATATTTTCTTCTTAAAAATTCTAAATTAACGACTTAATACCTATTTAAAATTTCCCTTATTTTTCAAGGAAAGTAAACTACATATATGGCAAAATCGAAAATATCAGTTACAGAGTAGAGATTATACCTACTTAAAGCATGGTCCCATATATGTATGTAGGTAAATATGAAAAAATGCCTTAAAGGTGAATTACTTTTAAAATATTTTTAAAACAGTACACTATAATTATTTTATTTAGGTTTACCAACTATATAATATATAGAAACTAGTGACCTCGCTTCGCCCGGTTAGTTTACGTAGCGCACGTCATTTTTTCCAATATCTGCCACAATCATCGTCATATTTCAGCCAATTTACACGAAAGCTTAATAAATTATACACTTAAACCTTTCTCGTGAATCAATCCGTCTATTGGTGAAAATTGTATGAAAATCTGTTCGATAGATTTTCAGTGTATCGCGTTCAGATAGATAGACGCGGCAGTGGACTTTATTTTATAATATACAGTGATAACAACTCGTACAACCATACACTCATCTTTATACGAAACTTATACGAAAATTACCAAACGGAAACCACTACTTACCATCTATAACATTCAACAGTGCCATCCAATAACAATGCCTCTCACTTAACCCGACTAAAAAAATCCATTTTCACTATTCAGCATTTTATACTCCTGGTATTTAACTTTAAGCCTGTTTTTGCAACAAAGTTATTACCCGTTAGTTATGAATGCATCTGTTATTTGTTTAATAACCAATTGTTTTACATGCATCGCTTTACTTACAAAGCGAATCCGCTGCAAATTGAACAAAGACGGGCTTGTATTGTTCCCTCCCTCATAATAAGCCCGCATAATGCACGTTTATTGTTAATCGCGTTAAAAACACAATTCATTGTATAAAATTATATAATTTGATACATTATAAATGTGGGTTTTTTTGTAATGTTATTTTAAGTTTAGAATATATAATAAAAAGATATTCAAATGCTGTGGTAATGACTCCGCTAACACAGATCGTAAGTTTGATTTTTTATTTCCCAAAAAGTTATACTTATAAGTTTTTGGGTACGAGTATAATATAAATCCTATTGATATGATATGTATAACAAAAATGTTAAATGATAAGAACATTGTTGCTATGATGTTATAACTGCACGCTTTATCATTTTCGGGGTAGTTACACATAACAAAGTGCTAAGCGCTACGATCTCTATACTTGTATAAAACAGATCTTTCGCTCTTCATAGGTGTCCATCCTAATTTTAACGTCAAAAGTCTTTCGAAGAAAAAAGTTCTTTCTTTCTCTCTGTGCGTTTTCTACTCACTCTTCCACAGTAAGTATATCCTTATCCATTCGTTCATTCACTCTTTTTAGAAGGCTGAAATATCTGGTTTAAATTGTCATATACTTATAAGTAAAATATATCATTTTGAAGACCATGACGATATAGTTCAATAAATAAATTGAATAACAAAAATATGAAAAAATACATAGATGTCTTAATAGGTTACTTAAAATGTTTATTGAATTGATACAATAAATAAAATTACAATAAGAATTTTAAAAATATATCATAACAATAATCAAAAAATATTGTACAAGACAAATATCAAACAATGTTTTTAATCTGTGAAATTGAAGTTTAAAGCGGAGGGAGCAAAAATTACTGTAAATATTTATCGTCTCACCCAAAGAGCCTTTCCATCGAGTTGTAAGACCATTTAAATAATACTGAACAAAAAAGGCACCGCTCTTCAAACAACTGTCTTGATGAAGGCCATTCACTCCAGATTCCCTTAAATTTGTACATTATTAAACATCCCTTTGTTTCCAAGCACCCCCGTTTTTCTTTAAAAGAAAACCATAAATAATTCAGTATGGGCAATTAGGTTTACGATAATAGACCTATTTTGGAAAATTTCAGTAGTTTGCAAAAGTATAATAGTTTAGAAGGTCAGGACTAACCATTTAAAGGCTTATATAAACATAATCTACTATATTATTTTATTTTTTATATATTTGAGAAACATACAGTACAGTAGGTATTACTTAGAATTAAGCAGTTATATAGAAAAACACAAACCAGCAAAATTTCATTATTTTAAAATCAATATTTAACTCAACATAATATTTAGGCTTGTAAAAAACTATGGTAATACTATTATATTAATAAAACATCCCACCTGGATATTAATTTCTGAAATATAAGAAGTTATTTTCTTTACTGCATTTCTTTCTTTTAAACCTGTAAGTATGTCTGAGAGAACCTAGCCAGTTTTCCAAAGACATGTGAAGCCCACCCACTTGGCTAATGTGGTGAAGTATGGCCTGATCCTCCTTGTAGGAAGGCGTGTGCCCGGCAGTGGGACGTTAGAAAAAGAGCTAAATACGAAACCTTATCTTATCGCCTCCACTCGTGACTCTGTGGGAGTAATTAACGATTATGAATTGGTGATATTTTTAACCACTTGCGGAACGCGTGCACGACGGCTATCAGTTAACAGTTGATTTTTTAGAAATTATCCATAATTTCTTAGAAATTATCCAGGACGGGCTAAACCTATACTAACTTTATAAAGCTCAAAAGATTGTTTTTCTAGCTAAGCTCGGAAGAACCAGCCCGATTGAAAAATTATTGTATTTTACAACCTAATACTTACCCTCCCTTCGCTCGAGTGCGTCCCAAATGTGTCTTTTTACCATACATTTTATTGCTTTATTTAAAACCATTTAGGCAGCGCACGCCAATAAAGCAACTCAATCACCAGTTTTATTCCGACTTAAGTTAAACTTATTATAATTTCTAAAAGTAAACACATTTTTATCGGAATAATAAATAGCCTGTAGCACTCAGCGGTAATGTTTTCTAAAATATCCTATTGGCGAAAGAATTTTCAGAATCAAATCAATAGTTTCAGAGATTACCTCTTACTTCCAAGCTTGCAAACTTTATCTCTTTATTTATTTAAGGATCCTCCAAAACCAAGCGATTATAAATTTTATTTACGTCAGTGGAACCAGAGGAAGGAGCTAGTCTATGCCAAAATTAAAGAATGAATGGAAAGATAAAAAGGACATTTATAGATATACTGTTATATAAAAACAATATCTAATCTAATCCCATTGTATAGTGGAAACCCAGTATCAAGCTGATAATTAAAAATTCCGTTTACAATTACCAGTAAAAGCCAATGCAAGTGCCGTATTACGTAACGCGGGTTAATGAAGCGCAAATTGCTATAAACTGTACATGCGAGTTCATTACGTAGTAATACAAACTGAAATTAAGCAGAGAAATTAACACTCAAGCTGTCTTATCCAATTTAAGGAACACTTCGCTCTACCTGCCTTGATTAGCCTTAAATTGTCTATGCTTGGAATGGCTTAGATTTTATACTAATATAGTGCATATATGTATGTAAATATGTATATCTAATTTGCAAGCTAAGCGATATTCGATGCTGTACTAGATTTCCTAGATGATATGATGATATAGATGAGCTTAAAATATGTTTCTAAAAATTATTGTAATTTTTTTATTAAATATAAAATTATTAAACGTTATTTCTATCGGTTTTTGTAACTAAAAAAATGTAAATAAAAAATACAAAAAAATTAAAAATAACCTTGTAAAAACTTACGTACAAACTTTATCCTAATATTATGTCAATCGGTACATAAAGAAAAACCACTCTATCACTTCTTTCCAGATTAATCCTCTACAGATACCAAATTAGAGACACTCAAAGAATATAAATTAAGCAGTGTCATAAATATGAGACGGTACAGCGACAAGTAGCAAGCGAATCTCTCCAATACATTATAAGCTCGCATGATTTACTATCCGCTATAAATATCTCGTTCCCGTGTATTTCATACAAAATTCATATTATTCATACTAACAAAGACTTCGACTTAGAGAACTCAAATTGTTCGAGGATTTCCGCCTTCAACCAGTTTGTAACACAATATTCGTAAAGTATAATATGTATTTCGGGACTTTATCGTTATTGCTCGACTATCGATAAATTTATTCAACCAAGGCCTCCTTTATTCCTATGATGATAGATACGTCAATACAATTTTTCGTGGTTACCCCATTTACTCTTTGTTTATATCGCCGAGATCTGATCGTTGACTTTTTTATAACTTCTTTTATAAGGATTTACCTATTTTTTGTCTATATCATGTTCTCAGATCCATTTTTTGTAGTCTCATTTTTGGGAACAGTATAAAAATATATGATTATTTTCTTTAAATATCTAAATAGCTTTTACTTTCTTCCCAACATGATACCTACTTCCCGGAACTCATTTATGTGATCAATAAAAATTTTCACTCAAACTATGCAATCAAATCTTAATTTTTAGCTATTTAGCTTAGTGTTTACTAATTTAATAAATTAAGTTAATAAGCCTATGAAAAAAATGCTTATTTTCCTAGACTGAGAGTTATAAATATTTTCAAAAAAAAATGTTCAAATATACGCTACTATATAAATGTACTATAGTGTGGTAATAGCTTCGAATAATTCAGGTGTTAGAGATTCCCAACAGATCACTGTGGCCGATTTGAGTACAGCACATTGCGATAGTAGTGGAATTTACTAACAATAGTATAAGAGATGGCGTCATAAATAAAGTCATATCAAGTTCATGTATAACTATTAGATTATCTACTAAATTATGATCTCATGCAATGTCTAACGCTGCACTAATATATTGCTTAGGTAAAAACTTGCATAATATCGGGTAATTAGTATTAAAGATATTATCTTCTGCCTAATATAGATAAATACAAGTCAATACAGAGTCTGAGGATGACTTAAAACAAAATAAGTTAAGATTACTAATTAGTTAAAATTAAATTAGGCCCATTATCTATGACTAGCAGACACATTGACAACAAAACATAGTCCAAAAATTTTACTGTAGAACATATATGTATAAAACTGTATTTGTTTAAATTATAACATAGTGTGTAGTGTTAAAATACATTTACGAAACTTTGGCATCCCTTTTGGAACGACGAGGGTTTAGTGAATTTACAGCTCTGTCGGAATTTACCTTTAGTGGAGGGCAGGTGGTATGCGCAAGAGCATTTCCCGAAAAGAACAATAAGAAAGGTTTAAAACAAATATAAACAACCCGACAGTTGCCTCTCGGTCTATAATATTAATCTCCCTTCCCCGAGCACACTGCAATATACTAATTACCTGTCACAAGTGACGCGGTGTAATCACAACGAGTCACGTGATTATAATTAACAGTATTAATGTATGGACTGCACAATGCACATGCATTTTACATCTTCATCTCATTTGTTCTCGAACCTACTATATCTTTTCTGCTTTCAAAGATATTTTAATGATACTACTTTTTAAATTTACTAGGGTCATTTTTTTAAATAACCAATTTTTAGGAAAAAGACTGACAGACTAAGATTGTTTTGGCGTATTTTAAAAAATAAGCTCTCATTCAGGTATATTTTTGTCAGTATGTGTACGTGTAAGCTTCGCAAATTGTCAAGCAATTTTTTTTTATTAATACATAAATTATATAGTGTAGGTACGACAAGGATGATTTTATAAAAATTTAAGCAAGCATTGCACCATTCGTTGAATTAAAAGTTAATTATATAATATACAATTATTTACTTTATATTTAATATGTCACATCACGTAACTATTGAATACATTTTCTTTTCTCATATGAAAATAAATGCAATTTGAGTTTGTCATTTAATACGGAACCCTAGTAAACATCTATACAGACAAATAAAATTGGAGTGTCTGTTTGTAATATTAAAATAATCGCTTTTTACTAAATGCATATGGATGTATACGCGGTACATATACCAAAACAACATTTTTTTTAATTTTTGTCTGTCTGTCTGTCTATTTGTTCCGGCTAATCTCCGAAACGACTGTACCGATTTTGACGGGATTTTCACTGACAGATAGCTGATGTTATAAGGAGTAACATAGGCTACTTTTATTTTAGAAAAAGAATTAGGGTTCCGCGAAAAAAAATTACAACCCATGAAATTGTGAACAAAATCCGCGTACGGCGTAGGCACCCGAGCGAAGCGAGGGTAAATCGCTATATAATTTAAATGAATATCTTAGGAGTAGCAAGCTACTATTTATGTATAAACATAGCTAACCCTGAAAACGTATCTAGGTACGAACGCAAGCGAAGCGAGCGTGAGTCGCTAGTAGTAAATAAAATGATTGTCTTATGGAAGTCGGTCTCAGCGGGGTCAAGTTATTCTTTACCATAGAGAGATAATAAGAAATGTGTTGCAATCAGTTAAGCGTAAAGCGTGAGCCGTGACAATGAGATAAACACATTTATTATATTACGAACTAAGGTTGCCCACGGCTCTGTCTGCTTAGTTTGTATTCAGCCCTTTTTAACCTATCACTACAGCCTATGGGTGCGAGCTTCCCTTCAATACGGGGGGGATCAGGCCATAGTCCACCACGCTAGCCAAGTGCAGGTTGGCGGACTTCACATGTCTTTCGAAAACTTGCTAGGTTCTCTCAGACATGCAGGTTTCCTCCCGATGTTTTCCTTCACCGAAAACTGCTTAGTATTTTTATATGTAATAGCTTCGCTCCTTAGAAGAACAGATGGAAAACAAACCGTTCAGCTTTATATATAAGTGTATAGGTATATATTTTATATTATGTGAATATATTAGTAGACTTTTTTCCACTCTACATCACTCTTTTATTATTTCTGTATTCAGCCCTTTTAACGTCCCACTGCTGAGCACGGGCCTCCCTTCAATACGAAGGGGATCAGACCATAGTCCACCACGCTGGCCAAGTGCGGGTTGGCAGACTTCACATGTCTTTCGAAAACTAGCTAGGTTTTCTCAGACATGCAGGTTTCCTCACCATGTTTTCCTTCACCGTAAGGCAAGTGGTAATCATGTTAGAAATGATTCACACATGAAAATATCAGAGGTGCGAGACCCTGGATTTGAACCCGCTTCACTCGGTTTCCTAAGTGAGCGCGTTACCACTGGGCTACCATTGCCTTAATGCCTTATTATTTTTAACATAACCTAAAATAAAATTGTCTGATGTCTATTAAAGAAAAATAAAACAATGTATTTCTCATTTTCGTTAAAAGTAATAGTTTAAATTATATGCACTGTAAGGCGTCATATAAAATATAACACACGTAAAGCCATAAGCGAAACCTAGTGTGGAATAAAAATTATCTTCCATTTGTTCACTAGTTAACACAATCCATACAAAGATCTCGAGAGTAGTTGAAAACCAATTATACGAAATGAATTGATAATATTTTTTTAAATTCGAAAAATTATGAAGAACCCTCAAAAGAAAAACATTGATGCTCTCTTAAAAATAATCCATTATAAGATGAGAATTTTAAAAATTGAAACGTACATATGTAGTGATAAAACTTTTTTCTCTCAAACATTATAAGTCTGGACTTCTCAGAGATGAGATATTTTCCCGCAGTAAAAAGTATCCTATATGTCGACCACAACAACCAGCTATCATCATACTAAATTTCATCAAAATCTGTCCAGTAGTTTTCTCGTGATGCGTTCCCAGACAGACAGACAGACAAAAATTCTGAAAACTATAGATTCGGCCTCTGTATCGATATATAATGACTATTTCAATAAGATTTTCCAAAAAATATTTAATGTATAGATTCGACTCAGAGTTTTATTATATGTTTAAATAACAGTAATGCACTTTTAACAGTTACTAAAAGAGTTTAAAACGTTTCATTTTTCAGTAATGTTGCATACATCATATACCTAAGGGATGCTCGCAAATACAAAAATAAAAAAATATATATTTATAACACAACTGTTACCTCTATACATTTTTAGTTAATAATTACTTTGTATTTAAAAAACTTGATACTGATTTGATAAAGGGATCTCAATAATAATAATTCTGATTATATGAGAAAAATTTTTGTCCTTTAAATTTTGCTAATCTGTAAAAAAATATTAACATCGATTCAAAAATACAAAAAGACTTATATATTCGAATATAGAACCTCCTATTTTTAAAATTGGTTTATTAATAAGGAAACAACGGGTACGCAAGATGACAGCTTATGTACGAGTATTTACTCAAAGTTCAAATTGAAAAAACGATACAACGTAAAATTGCAATGTAACCCTTGAACCTAAGCATCACGAATCCAATGAAATATTAAGCGAACACACAACAAATCGTACCTTAACAAATAACCCAACCGTTTTAATTTGCAAGTTTAAACGCCAGATCCCGAGGATCCCATCTGTCTTCCCGCACCCGCGATCTCGCTCTCATCACGCTTCTTGTTATCAGATGTTTTATACTTGTAAAACCATAGTCACAACAGGGCCGACGTATGGGGAACTCATAAAAGTAAGTAAAAAAATATAATGAATTAAAAAAAATAAGTAAGAAAAAAACACATTTTTCATTAAATCCGTCACCATGAAAGCATAAAGACTTTTATTTTATACTAGCAATACCATAATAAGTTTTATTTGTTAAACATATTTATAGTATGTAGTATTATAAGTTACCTGGGCAACCGAGCTTCGCTCGGAGTTCTTTTTTGTTATATCGTATTTTTTAGACAAAAAAAAACTAAAAACTTGAATAAATACAAAAAAAAAACATAAAGCTTATGCCCGAACGTAAGAAATTATCGACCATATTTTGTGTGGAATATTGCGAAAGAAAACCGTATGAAAACGCGAAAACACGCGTTTTCCCAGACATAAGACTAATCTAGATCAATTTTTCGCCCCCGAAAATCCCCACATACCTAATTTCAGCGAAATCGTTAGAGCCGTTTCCGAGATCACCGGTATAAATAAATAAATAAATATGCAATAATTGCTCGTTTAAATATATTAGATTAAATATAAACATTTAACAATTTTTGAAGTTAAAACATATACATACAATATACATCATATTACTCTGTTCAAGAGTTTCTTATTAATATAAATGTGTGGATTTAAGAAAAATTTACTCATATGCTGGATAGCTGTAAATTTATAATAAAATACAGTAACACGGAATTTAAAAGAGTTTCTCTTGTGTTTATCACCAGCAGAACTGCATTCCGAGCTATAGCGGTGATAACTTTTTCAAGGACTGACTATGCCGACTCCCTTTTAATTAATTTTACAATTCAAAAGTGCTTGTAATAGTCTGTTAATTTAATCATTGAAACTTATAAAAATATGTCACGTGTACAAAATATATTTAGGAAACTTAATCAAAACAAATGAACGGGTTACAGAAAATATTGACCGAGTTAATTACCAATTTTAATATCAATTCGTCAAGAAATTCCAAATATCAATGATATCGAAATCGAGTTTTCCATATATAACTGGTAAATTAAAGCACAATGCCCACACGTTAACAAGGAAGCAATTAATCATGAAAACAACCAGTTTTCCATTTAAATAAAACACAATTTTATATTATTACAAATGTAACAACGATGTGGCGAGGCCCGCATATGCGATATAATTTGACATTTACCGTAAATGTTTTTATGTAAATAATTTATGCATTGAGATTTAAAATAAAAACTGGAACTCTGATGAATCCAGCCTCTGAAAAACGATAATTAAGCAAGACAAAAGCGGTTTAATTTTCGCTATAACATGGGAGTCTTTCATTATTTTCGTTGGATCACCTATCCAACGATAATATTGAGAGACTTCCTTCGCATGGTGATTGAATTATGCAATTTTTTTTGTGCAATTTGTATATTGTTCTATTTTACCTGTATCTGAATAGCACATAGGAAATACAGGAAACATGATCTTATATGGTAAAGAAATTAATGATGGCTAAGTAAGTGCTTTTATAACTCCCGACACAAAAAGGGGGGGTGTTATAAGTTTGACGTCGATGTCTGTCTGTGTGTGTGTATCTGTCTGTGGCATCGTAACTCTCAAACGGATGGACTGATTTCGATGCGATTTTTTTCATTTAAAAGCCAGTTTCCTTGCGGTAGTTCTTAGCTATGTTTGGTTAATATCGGTCCAGCGGTGTAAGAGTATCAGCTCTTCTCCAAAACGATGTAAGGCATTTTGACGTATGATTACTAGATTAAGTGCTTCACGCGTGCCAGTGTAATCGTTAAATGACAATTAATTGATGATCTCCAGAGAACTGCATTCTACATTAAACCTTTGATTCTTTGCTTTAGCCAGTGATAGGTATGTAATGTACCTATCACTATTACCGCCTTCACCGCGGGAAGGTACTTTGCGTAGAGGGTTTTTTAAATTTTTAATTTATACTGATTATTCAATATATTTATGTACAAAAAAAAACTATAGGTGATTTCTTGTGCAAAACATTAAATTCAATATATATACATATTGTAACAATCATTTTGTACTATATTTTACCTACGGATTCACATGTATATTGTTAAATTCATTGGCAATCACCGAATGTGATAAAGAAAGGGTGAATTATCTTTATTATAATATATTATAATATTAAATAAACAATACTTGTGTATATAAATTTATTTCGTGTATCTCGAAAAGGGCTCTAACGATTTGGATAAAATTTTGTATTGAAGTAAGTTTTCCTTTTTTTTATGTAGGTATTTAGGAGTCTTTTCTGAAAAAACACAATTCTTATACCTTTTCCGAAAAACGTCGAGCGAAACTCGGTCGCCCAAGTACTAGGTATATAAATAAATAGATGACTAGTAGATATCCCGTTATTTTTATGTGACACACGCACATATTAATAGAAAAACAATCGAAAACAACAATGAAAGATTCGCAATAATTGCATTAATACATAGTGAAATACTATAATTTTCAGCATAAATGCAGAGAGAGGCTGGAAGATTTTCAGTGAACCTTTTTTTAAGGATAAGTAAATTAAAAATATAACTTTTCCTATATAAATAAATCGAGCCAGCCTTTAGCAGCTCAAGTTCCACTTTATACGCGTTCTCAAATAAAGTGTTAATATAATATGGGTATACGTGGGCAAATCCACAGAAACTTTCTAGTAATCCATAAACTAATATCATGTAAACTTTAAAAAGTCTTGTAATTTCAATTTAAATATCGCAAGGACAGCCTAGGCCTTGAGTAATACAAATGTCGATGGTAATCCTTGACATACGATGCTATTTTTCAGGCTTCCACATCGCTTTATCACGTCCGGTCACCTTTTCAGCATACAATATGCTCTTTACAGCCGGGAATGTAAGAGGTCAGTTTTATTATTTATTTGTATAATAAATCACTAGTCCTTTATGTTTACGTTCATCATAGTGGATAGAGTCTATTTTGATTTCTTTTCTTAAGAAAATCTGAATATCAAATAAAAATGTAAAATAAAATTTAACTTAAAATCAGAATTACGCGAAATTAATATTTGGCACTATTTACTTCCCAATTCTCATAGCACTAAAGTATGACTTTCTACATTTTTTAAGAACTCAACTTAAAAACGCCATCTGTAGAATCCATTAGGGATTACCTTTGCCAATTAAATAATACAAAATATTTAATACTAGCTACTTACCCTCGCTTCGCTCGGGTGCGTCCCTGGACATGTTTCAATTTTTTTGAGCGGAACCCTAATTCTTTTTCTAAAATAAAAGTAGCCTAAGTTACTTCTTATAACATCAGCTATCTGTCACTGAAAGTCCCGTTAAAATCAATCTAGCCAGAACAGACAGACAGACAGACAGACAAACAAAAATTTTTAAAATTGTATTTTTCTTATAAGTACCGTATATAATTTCATATGCATTCAGTAAAAAGCTGTTATTTTGACATTACAAACAGACGCTTCAATTTTATTTATCTGTATAGAGTAAAGATTTAGTCATTGAAGTAAAAAACTAGGCTAGTATTAGGCACGTAGGGATGCACCCGAACGACACAAGGGTAAATCCCTACTAATGTATATAAAATACTGGTAAAATGTTTTTAAATTCAAGCAATTACTCCCAGATACTAAATGATTTTTCATTCTTAATGTCATCAACATAATGATGTACATTGGGATATTGTTTTATTCTATCTTTGTTCTATAGAAACTGTTCCGTACAAACAAACAAATCCGTATAAATCCGTTTAAATAACAAATGTACCCTATTCATGTCATATGTGAGCTAAAATTACAGCAAACAAACAAGCATCCTATTTAAAATACGTTTATAATACAACAAAATTGAAAATCCAGTTGGATACGTATCTATACATATAATAAAATTATTGTAACTAAGCCGAATCTGTACATTAAATATATTTTGGAAAATCTTACTGAAATAGACATTATTATGTGTACAGAGGCCGAATATATAGTTTTTAGAATTTTTGTCTGTCTGTCTATCTGTCTATCTGTCTGTCTGTCTGTTACCACTGAAGGGATTTTGATTAAATTTGGTATGATGATAGCTGGTTATCCGGGTCAACATACAGGATACTTTTTAATGTGGGAAAATATCTCATCTCTGAGAAATCTATACTAAACGTTAAAACGGAAACGGGGACGAACCCGAGCGGAGCGAGGGTGTGTCGCTAGTTTTACATATAACAGAAAGTATTTTTCTTTCCTACTTTACTACTTAGAAAAGTTAGAGCAACTTCATCTTAGCTTAGTTTGAACGGAGTAAGACAAGTGAAATATTGGCTTTATGGGCAATTAAGTTTTGATAAAGGAAGTTGTTGATTACTCAGAGACTGATCCTGAGGCAAACAATAAGTGATTTTGAGATTTGTTGAATCATCTTCAAGTTTCAATAGGATAGGATTTTAAAATGAAAATCTGACCATTTTCTTGTCACACTTTCGCATTTGTATATAACTTAAAGTTAATATAAGTACATATTACTCAACTTTAGAAAATATATTTTTGCAATATATAATTTTGAGCTGAAATTGAAGTCATGATATAATTGAATAGAATTCAATTTTATTTATTTATTTATGTATAAAAAAACATATATAATAAAAAACAGTAACCATGTGTACAAAGGATGACTTATCTCTTTAAGAGATCTTTACCAGAAACACTCAAGCGTGAGAAAAAATAAAAATAATAATGAATTATTATTGTATACTAATATTTAGTGATTACCCTCGCTTCGCTCACGCCCTAACTTCATACTTACCTGTAATATTTTACACTACTCTAATATTTTATGATAGAACTGATATATCGGGCAGGAAGTTACACCCGAGTGGAGTGAGGGTAAGCCACAGAAGGTAGCTTATGCTATTAGCGAGGATTAAACGGCTAAGGACTAAAAATAGCAAAAAATCTGCTGACTTCATAGCAAAGGGTAATAATATATTATATAGCTCATAATACACAAAACTTTATTCATTTTTGCTTAAAATATTCAAATAAAAAAGATAAAACAACATACGTAGGTTGCTTAAAATTATACCGTCATTTTACTGATATACTGCGGCCGCACAATTAGAATCGAATTTCATTCTTTCAAAATTTGCATAATTGTAACAATATTCATATTTTTTTTTTTTTTTGAGCGAGTTCATCAAGCATGTGGCCTGATTTCCCTCTGGTACATATGTTCACATGTAATGATCCTCGTATTTTTGCTTAATGGCTGACAATTTTTTATGTTTTTTTAAATGACTACACTAGATTTCAGTGGAAAAATGCATTAATTTTAATGTTTAATAAAATTCTACGAATAGAAACATAGCTAAAGTTTATTGATATTTCATATATAATTTCAGATTAAGACCAAATGTATAGATCTTTCTTTTTCCATTTTACGCCATATAGGTAAATCATACAAGTGCTAGCTTCCTACCTAATTGTTTAATACAATAAATAAAACTTGAAACACACACATGAAGACTAAAGTATTAATAAACAGACAGACAGAGCGACGCACAACGAAGTGATCCTAAAATGATTTCTATTTTCCTTTTGAAGTACGAAACCCTAAAAATGATAGTAAAATATTTTTGGTGGGAGATATTTTGGCCCAATAGAAAACATTACGTAACTTTTCAAATCGATACTAAACAACAGAATTGTCTATGATACCTGAGAAAAGCAAGGGCTTAAAATCTATACATATAATAAAATTGTAACTAAGCCGAATCTGTATAATAAATATTTTTTGAAAAATCTTATTGAAATAGACATTATTATCGATACAGAGGCCGACGTAAGTAGGGACGATCTCAAGCGGAGCGAGGGTGGGTCCCTAGTATATAATAAAAATAATTATTGCGAGTGTAGCTTAGGAGATAGGCATATACAATTTATTATTGAGATATACAATTTTTAGTACATTATTTTCATATATCTCTTAATTTTCAGCCAGCGTTAGCCATATAAATTTCGACAACTCGATAGAACCAGTTATTTTGTTTTCCCGTATCCTAAATGTTGACCTGAGTAATAAGTTATCACTACACAAAATGTAGTTAAAATCGGTTCAGTACTTTTAGCGTGGAACGCGCACATTGAGTTAACTAAGTTAGTTTTATTATATGTATAAATAAGTATAGGTATTGCGAATCTAACTTAGGAGACAGACATATCCTATTCCAGACTTTTCTGTAGGCCTTTTCAAGATCTACAACTTTTTAGTACATTGTTTTGATGTATGTCTTAAGATTAAGCCAGGGGAAGGTTTCTAAGGACGACTCGATAAAACCAGTTATTGTGTTTTCCCGTGAGACAGATTTTCCTAAAGTAAAATATATCTTAAATGTTGACCCGAGTAATAAGTTATCATTTCCCCAAATTTTGTGGAAATCGGTTCATTACTTTTTATGTGAAACGCGCACACACAAAAAGAAGAAACAGAAAAAAAAACACAAAAATTTTAATAAGTATTGTTTTGGGGTCTATATTGTGTACATAATATGTTACAGTCGTTGTTTTTAAGAAATACTTCATGTACAGATTTCGTTAAGTTACTGTTTTAATTATAGTGTAAAAAAAAACGCGCCAATTACACTACCTCATAGGTGTCGTGGAAACGTACGCATAATATGCAGAATACAACTTTAGTACATTTTAGAATCGCTTTTTCTCAGAAGTGGTGTAACTTAGGAAAAAAAGTGTAAGAACAATTTTTATAGATAATTGCATTATCTACAATTTTATCCGAACTATTTTTATCATAAAACTAACCGTTTCGTTTAAAAGTCCAAAAAAATCTTTGACCTTGTATAAATTTTTTTGCACACATGTAATCGATGGGAACTTTTCACAATTTCATTATAATGGTATACCTAACGCTCATAGGAATTTTCAGCTTCTTGGAAATTTATGCAAGGATGAGTCTCTATTTTGACCGGACTACTATTCCTACCCCAAAAGCACACATTATGCTGTACACTGTACGTATTCTAAGACATTTTATTAAACAAAATTTACCTCTCTTTTAATGTTCCACTAAACTCTACATTAAATAAAATATAATTGAAATACAAGAACTTGTGCAGCAATAAAAGTAAAATTTGTTAGAGACAAAGGCTGTGTATGGGGCGAGCGTACACTTGGAAACATAATTGCTCATGCGCTTGGAGGGACTGCTAGCCGCATGTTGTAGGGGTACCATATTGGCCTTATGTTTTAGAGTAATAAAACCTTTGTTATAAAATTATTTGTCTTATACTTTTAAATTTAGATATTTTATCTAGTTCAAACATTAAAAAACACGTCTTATGGAATTCCCCGTCCTAAACACAGCCTTTCAAAGATAGCAGAAATAAGATACCCAGTGCAAAAATTGCCACAATTTTATATTTTTAAAATTAATCAAGTATCTTTATAGGATTATGCATGCACTTTAATTATGTAAATGTATATATTATTAAAAAGTAATGTTCATATTATTAAAAAGTTTATTATAATGCTTTAAGATGGCCACCCTTCGTAACAGACCATACACCGTACACGTGACAATAGTGGACAGAGAGTGTTTTCAAACGGTATGCCGTGCAAATAGTCCGTCTTGCGTGATGTTTGGATTCTGGATAGCTCTAATAAAGGTCTATATTGTTTTCATGCACTCTGCTTTGCGTAAGATCCACATAGCTCTCGAAATTGTAGCTCTGCAAATGTAAGTTTGGCCAAAATAGACATTCTTGCAAATATTTGTACCTTAAGGAAAATTCCATAGAGGTTAGAAGATAACGAAATCTTGACCTCATAATTTGTACTCCACAATCTCATCGTAAAGCTATAGGCCACAATCAGATCGTGGTACACGACGGTCCACGGTCGACCCGCGATATATAAATAATACATACATATGTATAATAATTATATGGGACCACCGGGGAAGAATACTCTTTGAAACAAAAAAAAAAATTTTCCAAATCGGTTCAGCCGTCTTCGAGAAATCCGTGAACATACATAAAAAAAAAAAGATTCCGACGAATTGAGAACCTCCTCCTTTTTGGAAGTCGGTTAAAAAGAATCTTTCTAAAAACTCTCATTTTTAATTGAAAACCAATTTCGTGTTTTTGCAGAAATTAATTTAAACGCAGTTGTGTTTTGGTCAAAGTTTGTCAAGATCTTAAACATTATTATAATAAAATTATATAAGCGGTCGGGGGACCCCATTTGGGAACGAAGTTTCTCACGCCTTTTCTTCAATTCTGAATGTAATATGATATGACGTGTCTATTGGCAGCTCCACGGATTTAATACTTAGCATGAGAACCCTTAGGCACGAATAACTTAAATGTATATAAATAGTAAATACTTAACACTCAAATAATAAATATCATTAAACGTATGGAGACTGTAAAAGATGGAATGGAAGAATACTGTACATCTTTTCTTCAGTTTTTTTTTTCTTTGTATTTTTAGTTTTTTGGTGTGCAATAAAGAATACTATTATTATTAAATACAAATCAAAGTATAAAATTTGATCAACTTACTTTTGTAATATTGTAGGTACACATACTTACTGCAAATTCCATTTCTAAAATCTTCATTACAAAATTGCAATAATCAGATAATGTAATTTACTTTTAATAAAATTGTTAGTTATTGAAAAACTATTTTATTGAACGAGAGTGCACCATCAAGCACATCTATCTTAATACGTGATGTAAAAAGTATGGCGGCCAGCGCTTGACGATAACATCCTAACTACGCTTCTCCTGGGCAAACTCGGTAGATCGTAGACCTTATCTATGCCTTCGAGCTAAGATCAAGAGTAAGCCCATTTATAATTTAAAAAAAACGCTGGACGGAATCGAACGTCTCGTAACGCTTTTTCGTTATGTTACGATTTCTACCTGTCAACTCTTACCGCAATCCGCGTTAAGGAACTTCGTTCCAAAAATGATGTAAGGGTCTTAGAAAGTTCTAGACTTATATCTCTGGGAAACAAAGATAATCTAAAGTGTAAGAGTTTTAGTATGTGATAAAGCAGAAATATTATTATTGGACCTTTACTTCCATTCCACGCTGAAATAAAAAAAAAAAATGAATTATTTTTAGTTTAGCTACGTTATGTAATTCCATATCAATTTCATAATAAACTAGATAACTTTTATCTTAGCACTATTATCTGTATTTTGGTGAAATTTAAAAAAAAACAGCACAATTTGCATTTGGATTAAAATTTAACACTTATTTTTGTTTTCACACGATTATAACGCGCTCAAATATTTAAATAGTGTTTTGTTTCAAATACGTAAATACGATATAATGGTTGAAACAATATGGAAATCTATGCGAATGACCTGGAAATTGCAATTGTCTAGTTTAAATTGTTTCTGCGTTGTGGTTTGTTTGTTGTATTATGGAAATATATAAATTAGGGTGATTACACGCGGACTACAAAGTGTCTTAGGCGACTAAGCTATCACCATATTATAACATCAGGACACACCAGAGTCATTCATGGCTTTAAAAATACCTTGATATCAGATTATACTTCAAATAACTATTATTTTGGTCCTAATACAGCTCTCAAACATACTTTTTTGGATACTCAATCTACAAATTTTTAAGCACTAATTTTATCTTTTACCGTAGAACAATTTAAACGGTTAAATTAACTTAAACAAAAACTAAACATGCGACATAGCGACAATAATGCAGTAAAACATATAGTGTGACCTTATTTCGGACCAAGGCTCTATTGTGTATTATTATAATATCTAATTTATTGTTAAATTAACGTTTGTAATTATTAAACAAATTAAGTTGATAAATTTTCAGCGAGTCGCTTTAATTTACTGCCCTTAGTAACTTTGGATAGTGCAATATTATTCTTAGTTTATGTACATTTTCAACTTTTTGAACTTTCTGGTCCTAAATAATCTATTCTTCTCTTTTTACGATTATGACTTATAGGTTAAAAGTTTATACGTGTTCCATTTAAACTTAAACCACTTTTTATTGAATTTTCGTTAGCTAGATTAATTGAAAACAGCCGAACAAATTTTGACGGGTTTTTAATTAAAAAACCCAATTCGCACGTTATGTTATTTTTATTATATTAATTTAACCCTCGATACTTAGCTTCGACAGGATTCATCCCAAGGTGCCTAACAGTAGCCTATATGTTTGTGTGCCGTAATACAGGTCTCCTAGTACGAGAACAGAGACAACCGTATTATTTATATTGATAATTTAAATAATTTGTTTCAAATTGTACTGTACTATATGTTTTCAACTACAATATGTATGTCTTTTTGAGAAATAAACTATTATTATTATTATGTGTTACACGACAAAGTACTACATCTATATACTAAATTTCATCTAAGTCTGTCCAGCCGTTTCAGCATAAAAGAGCAACAAACGTACACACATATGTATGTATACATAATATACAATCTTTCGCATTAATTATAATCGACAACACCACGACGGTTATGTTATAAATTACATAGGGCCACTATGTAATTTCTTGGTACAGGCACACGGGATCCATCTGATGTACTGTGATAAAAAATATGCCTACGTCACTCTTTGATCCATAAAATTTTATTATGTAAGAAACCCATTTCGCTGTTCTGATATGAAATACTAACTAGCAAATCAAAAATCATCGAAGTACGAATTAAAAACAAAAGGATGCTATTTTCCTACAATTAAAAAAAATATAATTTTCATACTGCTAGTACTCATGAATGTAGAAGCTATCTAAACACTGGCCAATAGTTGGCAACTCAGTTAGTTTCACGAAATTATTCAACGGAAGCAAAATCGTTATATTCGGAACTGTTAGTTAAAATTATCATATTCGGAAAACGTTTTATTAGTCGTTGGCTCCACTCTGATGAAAATTTAATGTTCATTCCAGGATCGTTGAATTGAAATTGAGGTAAAATTAAGACAAATTTTTAATTAAACTCGTTCTTCATAAAAAATTATTCATTTTAAATATTAATATTTTCTTATACTCGTAGTTGATACTTTAGGTTTTTTATAAATGCGGTTAATTTTCAGTTAATACTTGGCTTGTGATGTTAAAAAATTAACTTTTGATGTTTTTTTTTTTTTGTTTAAACTTTTAAAGCATCGTAATTTCCTTTGCGCGGTATACGTAAGTAAGGTTAGATACATAAATAATCCATTTTCCGTGTATAGTACCGGATTAATAGGCATTTTTCGGCGTTTCCTAGACATCGTTTTTTCTTAGGCTAAGATAAAAATCTACACGGAAATTACGCAGCTTGAAAATATCACAAATAATGTGAACAGAAATTTACAATCTATCCTTATAAAATTACTAATCATAACAAGTTTTGCATCATATTCCCACAAGGATAATCAATAATAAGTCTTTTATAGTATTCAAGCTGGCAGTTGAAGCCGGAGTAGATCGATAGTTAGATAGATATATCTGAACCACTACAGTTGTATTTACATATGTACATACATACATACATATATAATAAATATGTTGGGACAATAACACACAGCACCATCTAATTCCATGGTAAACTTGAGGCTTGAGTTATGGATACCAGATAGTTGATACACTACACATATATAACTTTAAATGCATACACATTATAAATATAAACACCCATGACTGGAATACAAACATTCGTGCTCATCATACAAATGAATGCCCCCAGCGGGACTTAAGCCCGCGACCGCTGGCACAGCAAGTAGGGTCACTACAAACTGAGCTATACTTGTCATAACTATTCTATTCTATATAACTATTCTATTCAATTATTACCTAAATTAACTGTCTAATTGCCTTAACAATTGATGTATAGTTTATTAAATTATAATTATACTAGTGACATATTCATAATTAATCACTAAATAAATTATAAATTAATTTTGTAAGTAATCAGTTGTAATTCGGAAGCCAATGGTGACGTAAGCAATAAAAAAACAAAACCATATCCTGTACATGCACAATCTCTTTCTCATTGTTGTTTATTTAAAGATTCGCTACTATAGTCTGTTTTTTAATCTCAGAGACAAAACTGACATTACGCGGGCTGTAAGTTTTTTGCAATTCTTAAATAGTGATGTGCCACTATCGAAAATTAATGTTAATAAATTCAAGTATAGTTTTTTTTTTATAATAAGTCATCCTGACATAATGTGTAGGTACTTATTTAAAACGTTATAATACAAAATTAATAATGTAAATTTAAATTTAATAATGTTAATTTTAATGATGCTTAATAATTTCAAATTATAAATATGATATTTAAATTAATAAATATCATATTTAATGATTTAAAATGAATAATGTGGATTTTAATTATACGCTTTGGAATATAAAACTTTGAAACCTATCGTCTAATAAAGAAAAAAGTTACGATTCAACAAACCGGTAGCGTAGGTACAACACTGCACAAAAGAGCTGTCAACATTATTTGTAAATTTGACATATTATGCATGTGTCAATTTAGTTTCAGATTAAAAAACAGACTATAGTGCCGTAGTCCTTTAATATTAAACTTCTGTATCCTATCTGTGACATTCTTCCTTCTAAAGTCCATCGTCCCATTAATGTTAATTATTTGTTGATGTTTGTGTTTAGTCCATTATGTAGATTTCTGTGTACATACATTAAAAGTAATAGAATTAAGTTGTAGATATATGTATACATGTACGTTTTAACGTAAAGTATAGATTTCTCAGAGATGAGATATTTTCCCGCAGTAAAAAGTATCCTATATGTTGACCCGGATAACCAGCTATCATCACACCAAAATTCATCAAAATCCCTCCAGTGGTTTTTCCGTGATGCGGTAACAGACAGACAGACATAAATTCTAAAAACTATAGATTCGGCTTCTGTATCGATAGAATAATGTCTATTTCAATAAGATTTTCCAAAAAATATTTAATGTACAGATTCCGCTTAGTTACAATTTTATTATATGTATTGATATATAAGCATTAGTTTTAACAATTATTAATTTTAATTTTATGTTTCGTTATAGTTTTTGTACATTATTGTGTTGTCTGTTATAGGTCCTGATTTTACAATGAATTGCTCCGTTTCTACATGTAATCAGATTTCGTTTTTTTTTCCTTTATTATACCGATCATTCTATATAATATAACGTGTCTTCTCCGTTCTACGCGACATTGGCGAAGTAAATTGTGCCCAAATGGCACTCCTAGAAGCCATTGAACATAAGAATTGAATTAATATAAAATATTTTTGTGTTGTTATTTTCTATATCTACATCTATTCTATATATACATAAAATGCTTTGTCCTGACTGACTCACTGATCAATCAACGCACAGCCTAAACCGCTGGTCGTAGAAACGTGAAATTTTGAGGACATATTCCTTATACAAAATAAGCATCCGCTAAGAAAGGATTTTTCGAAATTCATCCCCTAAGAGGGTGAAATAGGAGACAAAAGATTGTATGAAACTCATTCTTAAGATGTCATTCTTAACGCGAAATGCACAGAAAGTGGTATTTAGCTTTAAGATGAAAAATAAAAATATATGTATTAAATTTTTTTCGAAATTCATCTCTAAAAAGGGTAAAAGGGTTTAAACAGTTTATATGGGCAAACAATTATATTTTATGATCAGAATTACTTGAAACTTGCTATTAATGCTCTTCAATACAATTAAATAAATACATTTTTTAGCAATTTTTAAAATCCATCCCATAAGGCTGTCAAATAGGGGATGAAAGTTTTTATGAAACTCTTTAATTGATGCACGGAAAGTGGTATTTACCTAATACCTTTAAAATGAAAACTAAAACAATACAAATAACATTTTTTTCAAAATTCATCCCTTTAAAGGGTAAAAGGGGATTGTGCTGTTTATATGAAAATTGTTTATGATCAGAAACACTTGAAACTTTTGAGTTACGACCGCTAAAATTGAGTTTATTTTCCATATATCTTTAAGAAATAATAAAACTTACACGAACTATTTTTGCAAGTAATAAAGTATGTATTGCGGAAAAGTTTTTTTTTCGTAGTTTCATCGCGGGCGAAGCCGCGGGTTCTACTAGTATATACATATAATAAAATTGTAACTAAGCCGAATCTGTACATTAAATATTTTTTGGAAAATCTTATTGAAACAGACATTATTATCGATACAGAGGCCGAATCAGCAGTATATAGAATTTTTGTCTGTCTGTCTTTCTGTGACCGCATCACAAAAAAACCACTGGAGGGATTTTGATAAAATTTGGTATGATGATAGCTGGTTATCCGGGTCAACATATAGGATACTCTTTGCCGCGGGAAATCTCATTTCTAAGAAAAAATGCAAAGAATGGTTAGAATAAAACCACAATGATACTATAAGCAAGATAACTTACTAAATATGGCAAAAACTATTAAAAAAGCTTATCTTGAAATAAATATATATCAATAGCGCTATTTTATTCATTGAAATAAGTCCAAAAATATTTATTTACGTGTTATTTAGATATTCGTCAATAGATGTCGAATAGATGTCTATTAGTAAATAAATGATTAAAATTCATTCAGTAGTTTGAGAGTTTATCACTCAAAACTAAACAAACAAAGTAGAAGTATAGACATACCTACTATAAATGTTATTGTTAAAACAAAAAGTGCAATACATATTACTAAATCAAATATGAGATTAACGGAGGAACCTTTGTGGCATTGTCAATCACTGCCATTATTTACCAATCATGCGGTGCGCAATGAAATTGGTATATCATATATGTATGAGTAGGTATACTAATATGTAAAACCTGAGAATTTGGTTTGTGGTCATCTCAACGCGAGCGGAGCCACGGGCAATGCTAGTATACTATGTTTAGAGACACTTAAACAAATTTCTTAATTTGCTATAAATGTTTGACATAGGTTTAGCAAACGTCAAATAAAAAAACACCACAATAAATCTGTAAGTTTGTTAGTATGTTTTTGTATGTTTATTACTTCATCACATTTTTTATTCATCATATTGCTGGATTTGGATGATATTAATGACATAAATATATATAGCATGACCTTTTCTATGTTGGAAAATGTCGAACTCACCGGCTAGGAAAGCCAATACTACCCACTAAAACAACCAAAGAGATAATCCCACGGTCCACTCTGCTATCAGAGAAGAACCTGGAATAACCCGCATGATACACCGCCCATCGACGTGGGCCGCCTCCTAGTACGCCTCCCATTTCTTTTCTTCACGCCCGGAGGGATCACCGGACAAGAATATAGTATGACCTGGAGTAAAATGTTCTACTGATATTAGTCTTTTTTTCCAAAAGTTGAATATAATATTATAAATCCAAATGGCATGTCTAGATGCACACAAACACCACAAGTGATGGTAAGTCGCATATACTATGTATATAGGGTAGACTGGGTACGGTTGTGCCAATTTTTGCTTGATCGCCAATAATTTTGTTTATTTACTAGTTAGCTCGTAGAAAAGCAACTTGTATCGTAATTTGAACATTTGTCTGCGTAAAAACACTAATATATTGTACCTAAATACGATATATTTATTCATAAAATCAAATTTAAAAAAAATGGGAAAGTGTCACAACCGTCCACATACCAAGGACGGTTGTGACAGTGTTTGGGGTCGGTAGTGACATGCAATAAACATACACCAAAATGGTCTAGAATGTCTTTTATTGCTAGAAATAAATGAACTAAAATTTGAGATCACTTCAATTTTTATAATTAATACCTAAGGCACTGTAACATGTCATGTGATTATAACAGTATTTTTAGAATCAGACAAAATGCTTAACAAATTTTAATAAACGGAAACATCTAACGTTATTACAACAGCCTTCTTATAATCAGTCAAAATTTTGCAACGACATGCGATTAATGTCATGCATTTCCGCGGCTCTTCGTGAAGAAGTCCCGCGTTTCACTTCTTCATAGGCATCTTCATATTTGCTGATGTCACACAGCGCTCTTTCGATCTTCCGCAAACGTATTCTGGGCGTCTAAAAGCAAAAAAAATAAATTATATATATGTCACAACCGTACCCAGGAAAATTGTCACAACCGTACCCGACACACCATTTTAAAAACAAAAAATTGCCATGACTTTGCCAAATGAGTTACGTAAAAAGTAATCATTCGCAATTAACTATTAATGTTCAACTTATAACAAAAAAAATAACGAGATAATCTATCTGTATACAAATAACAGTAATTATGAAAAGAAATCGAACAAAAATACTTACTTTTGATTGTTGAAAAGCAATGTGGGCTCCTAGTTACGTTAACATCGCGCGCTGGCTGACGCAATGCTGGGAAACATGTTTAGACTTGCAAGATGCATCTCTCTTCTCTTACATCCTCCCTCGTATTCCGTATAGTTTCGCTATTATTGCGACTGTCACTACCGTACCCTGGCACAACTGTACCCAGGTTACCCTATTGTATGTAATAATTAATCAATGAACGAAAGTATAAAGTTTAGTATTGAATGTCTTTTTTCATGTTTGACTGGGCATAACTTTTTACGAGGTAATCCTATTTTGATGATCCTTTTTTTTTTACTCTGAAAAAAGAATGTCAAATTACATTTCTATGGCTCAAGTAGATTTAAACATAAAGCCCTATGCGTTCGTATAAAACGGAGATTCTTTAAAGACATAAATTATACACGTGGATGAAACTGCAAACATACGCTTGCTATCTAGATCAACACACGATAAAACACACTAGCTATCTAGATTAGTATAGAAATTTTTTAAAACGTTTATATCATTACAGTTTCACAAATCAAAAATTATATCCATCCAACATCAACATCCCGAAAAAAATAAGGAAAATACGATCTATTATTTTTGAGCTTTTCAAATTATCCAAAGTTTGTGTGTGATGAAATTTGTGTGTTGTACCGTGAAGCAAATCCTTTCGACCCGTCAATCAGGCGCGCTGTGACAGCGGTGGCGCCCAGGGAAATACACTAAGTGCTTTCACAGTTTGTACATACAGCCTCATGGGGGATTGAAGCTAACGGGTAAATTTGCTTGATATGTAGTCACTAATTTTTGAATTTAATCTAGAAACTTTAATTTTGTCATGAATGGTTTTATAAATTGGCTAATCTGGTTGTGAGCTCGGTAAGTTAATTTATTTTGAATATTTTAACGGTTTTGGCCTCTTTATAAGAGCTTTAACTTCTAGCTAATATTCCATAAAAACTTGAGATATTTTGTCTCTCATATCGATAGAAAACAAACATTTTTATTTAACATAATTAAAATAAGCCTATGTTTACAGTGCAATCTGTTTTTATAAGGTTTATTATTATCGAGCAAGCAAATCAGCCGTTAAAACTTTTGTAAAAAACCGTTTCATCACCATAATATTATTATTATATATATTAATATAGTATTTAAGTATAATTGTTACTAACCAATTAACAATATATGGATGTACTTACGTCTGAAATAAAGATTATTATTATTATTATATTATTATAAAATAATATCATAATTTTTTCAATACCCAAAACCATATAAAAACCGAACCATGCTGGCTAAACGCAGATACTATCTTATACTATATTGATATTATCGTCGCGTGTGTGCAAATACAAATGCACTCTCTATTTCTTGTACTCTATAATTCGGTGCAACGACGCTGTGAAAACATAGTCTACAAATCATGGACGCTTAACACAGTCTTTGCCAGCCCGAGTTGCTTTTGAGAATTTTTTTGATAGAAAATCTAATAACTATTCTTAACCTAAAGAAGAATAAGGACTCGAACCCAGGACCTCAGAATCTGCAACTACTAGAATTAGACCAACGAGGAAGATATACCATCGCAACATAACCATATCAGTTCCGCCGTTGGTTGAGATATTTTCAAGAATTTAAGAGCGCCACTTGACTCGAGTTATACATGAAAGCGTGTCGTATATTTTCTGATCGCTTATATGACATGAATGTAATAGCTTTGATAGTAAAATAGAGTAAATCGTTTTTTAAGTTTTTTAAATATGAAAAGAATTAAAATGATATTTATACAGATATCTATACTAATATATTATATATGTGAAAGTGTGTTTGTTCGTTTGTCTTTCTTTGACGTGGAAACGGAGTGACGGAGTTGGGGGGTTGGACAGTGACATAAAGTACTTTTTACTGCGGGAGATTACATAATTCCAAAGAGAAACACGTTATAATATAACCCAAAACTACTCATCATACTTATATATTTAATACCTATGAATATATAATATATAGTGTATCTGTTCCATATCAACCGTTAAAACGTACCCGAACGAAATTATGGACGAACCCGAGCGAAGCGAAGGTGAGTCGTTAGTTTGTAATTATATTGATAATATGTTTATTAGCTTAATATTTTTTATTCTTTTCTCGTTACAATTAAAAAAAAGACTTGTGATTTATAAATAGTATATTGTTATATTCTGGTTAATGTATCAAAAGTAACCATTTACTTTAGGTCCGAAAGTAAAAATTTTGAAACGTATATTAAATATAAAGTAAAAAGTTGATACACGAAGTCGCTAAACAAGTGTAGTTAAATTATAACGTGTAAACCACAACTATACAGTCCAATGTAGCCCAATGGTAAAGCGCTCGCTTGGGTAACCGATTGAAGCGAGTTCAAATCCTAGGTCTCACACCTCTGATATTTTCATGTGCGAATCATTTCCAACATAATTACCACCTGCCTTACGATGAAGGAATGTACTCAGTAGAGGATAGTAATTATAATTTACAGTAGAGTCTACTGTATGGTACTGAATTAAAAGAGACATGTAAAAAGACGTCAATGAATGTTTTAGTTAGAGAGTGAATAAAAATAAACAGGTCCATTAAAATGCTATCGGACTTTCAATTGAACGAATATTTGCACTGATGGAAATGAACTGCATAAATAAGTTAAATGTTAACCTGAAGAATAATTTACGTTAACTCGCTCACATTGAGTTAAGTAAATTTTGCTTTCAAATAAAATAAATGAATAACTTAGAGTAAACCGATACGGTAATCAATGTGCGGTAATTTAGTGGTGAGATGTACACATGTAGTACAAAATTCAACAATCAATATTAAAATCGTTGCTGGAACTGTTTAAAAAATTAACTGAAACATTTAAAATAAGACAACTTATTGAATTCAATAATTAAAAATATCCTATTAAGATGTTACGATTTCATCGTGCATCAATATTTTGTAAATAAATCTCAGGTACGATAAATACAAAACAAAAAGAAATAGATAGGTAACAGATAATATAGTAGAGCAAAATGTGGAGATATCATGGGGATTGTACAAAATGTTATTCTATAAATATTATAAAATAGAAATCTTAAAAAATATATTTCATGGTTAAAATTGATGGTTTACATTGGTTATAAAGTCAAGTTGAAAAAATGGCGCCCAAAAACAGTTTTTTGATAACATCTTTCCGACTTATTTAAAATGAAAATAGTTATATAAACATTAGACTAGAGAAAATTACCTATAATTTATGTACCAACCTAATTTTTGTATAATAAATAACGAACCTCCTATAGTTTGTCCCTGTTGCACACTTGTGCGAATTTTGTAATAGTGCATTACACCACTGCGTGTATCACTTGCTTTACCTCATAGTGGTGTGGTAATCAGGTTTTTTGGGCAAAACGCGTGTAAGGTAAGCTTTGCGATACTCGTACTCTTAAACTATTTAATATACTGTCAACCCCGTAAAACTGTGAATAAAAATTCGCGGATGAATATAGTATTTTTTGTGTGTCGAGACTCGAATCGAGTTACAAGCGACCTACGTGGCAGTGGTAACGTATGTACAAAACGAACGAGAAAGAGGGTCGGTACATAACTGCCAATAAACATCCACCCGCAGTCTTGACCATGACCGTGAAGTTTGTAACAGTGCTGAAGTATCGAGAACTCTTGTGTAAATATCTCGTTTTACATCACAAAATAATAAAAAATATATAAAATAGAAGGTATAAAATTTAAAAGTATAAAGTAACTAATTAATAGTATAAAAATAAAATGCAATAAAAATTTTACACTCGATATTACCTGTGTAATTTTATGAGGGCAACTTCACTCAAGCACATATAAGATTTGAGCGAACTGTTATAACTGATCCTTTCCAAATACTCGCAGGTACTAACAATTCTTTTTATATATCAATAATAACAAGTGGTAGCCTAGTGATTATGCGCTCACTTAGGAAGCAGAGTGCAGCGGGATCAAATCCCAGGTCTCGCAACTCTGATATTTTCACGTGTGAATCATTTCCAACATGATTACCTAGTGTTACGGTGAAGGATAACATAATGAGGAAACTTGCTTGTCTGGGAGAACCTAGCAATTTGGTCAGTTAGTGGACCATGGCCTGATCCCTTCCTATTGAAGGAAGGCCCGTGCCCAGTAGAGGGACGTTAAAAATGACTAAAAACACAATACGAACCTAATTCTTTGGAAATAATGGAAATGATTTTGGAAAGAGTTGTAGTTTTCTAAGGAAAACCTCTAGCAATATGAATATATAAAGAACGTGAACAAAGATACTCGTAATTCAAGTTTCCATGAGAACCACATAATAAGTGATTTGCATCGGGACGTCTCGAGCGATACCAATGAATGCACATCTGCCAATCTTCCAATGCCTGTCCCTCTCTGACACTCAGCAATCTATATGCAGATTTACACTCGATCAATTGCGACACTATTAAGTCTAACGCTTCTCACTTATTTCAATGGACCGCCGTTTAGGATTGCATTCCGGAGTGGAATAATTTAGAGCAATCGTTTAATTAACCTCCTTTTTAAACGTTTTTGTGATTAGAAACTAAATCTGCAATTTTATATCCTAAGTTAGTACGTAACTACTTTTTTTTAAATATCTGTATTATGTGTTATCTGTATTATTAGACTCTTGGTATATTAACTACAATAGTTCAAGCTTCAAAGTACTGAATTTATTCTAAAAAGGGTATCTTCGCCTTAAGTGCCTTCTGAAAACATTTTAATAATTGCTATTTACTTATTAATTCTCAGTTTTATCAAATGTTAAAACATAACTTTCGATCACTATAACTAGCACCATCTATGAATAAGCAGTACAGCTGATTTTGCGGTAGAATGCGAAAGCGACCCCGTGGCCCTGTCTCTTGCGAACGGCATCACCGTGGTGGTTTTAGTGGGTAGTCTGTCGTGCTTTTTACGGCAGGAGCCCCACATACCCGTAAATGGGTTTCCCCACGAATCAAAAAAAATACAGCTGATTACGTCTTGGCTGATTTTTCCAACATCAACAAAACAAAAAAAAACATGGAAATTTAACAATGTTACTGCTTTAAGAATTAAGAATTCATTATTTCATCTCCCTTTGCTTAGAAGATTTTTAATTAGTATACTTATAATTAGTATAATTAATATAATTAGTATAATGACTATTTCGTTTTTTCTGTATTTTTTTAAAGGTTCATATTATAAAAAAAATTTGAAAAACCTCACCACATACTTGTACCGAAACTTATTTTTTATCCCAGTATTATTTTTTATATTTATACTGCCATGATTCATTACAACGTAACGTTTCTAAGGCGAAATAACTTTAGTAGCGCTGTAGAAGCATCATCAGACATTATGATTTCCCTTGGGCAGTTTTAATTTCGATGTTCATTTCAAAACCAAAGCCTACTCTTTTTTAATATTTCTAAATAACTACTATCTTGCTAAAACTCGTAGCTTAATCTTCGCAGTTTTAAATTTTGAGCATAATTTAAATAAAAAAATAAGCTTTTATAATAAAGGAATCCTTTACAAGAAAGACCTAATCGAGATCCTGTTACTAGAAGTTGGTTCGGACGGATGTCCGCCAGTCCAAACCAACTGGCATTTCAACTGATTATAAACAGCTATGCAAGATATCTTAATGAATAACAAGTCTGAATTGCGCAACAAAAGTTTTGTAACAGCATAAACTAAGTTTGAATTGCTTAAAACTTAAAATATTTTTTTTTACTTTGTTGATTTCTTCTGCCATACACTTTTAGTGCGCTCTGGTTTGTATTGACTGACTGACTTCAAAAATATCTGATTTTGTTATCGGGTTAGCATTTAACCCCGAAAAAAATGCAGAATAAAATTTTATTTCATCACTCTTTAAGAGTAGTTACTGGAAGTGTAAAAAATGTAAAAGGGGATTGTTACAGTCGTGGAAAAGTAAATGTACTTCTATTGCACATGCAAATATATCTACAGCTCGTCCTCGATATTTTACTTCCTTATTGAAAATAGGCGTTGGTGCTTAGTTGAACAGAAAATTCAACACTGAGTGTTTGCTCATCATACGAAAAAATCTCGATGTTCGAAGCCTGGACCTTAAATATTGGTTCCACGAAAAAACGGTGGAGATCAAAGTAGTAGATTTTTAATTCCACACAAATTTGGCCCTAAAGTCAATAAAAAACGAGATAATTATTACATTTCTAAATAAAACTATCTTTTCGGATTGTTTCGCGAATTTGTTTTGAATTTTGGTTCCCGACGTTTCGAATGCTTTACAGCAATCATGGTCACGGGAGAGACTAAGGTTTTAGATATCTTAGAGTTAGATGTTTTAGTTTAGTATGATTATGATGATAAAGTCGTGCTTAGTGCATCTATAATGAAAACTCAAAAGAACTAAAAGTTAATAAAGTACGAATCTTGAATCATGCTCGCTTTAAGGAATTCAAGCAATATCTTAATATACATATATAATTCTTCTGTACGTGTGTTTGTCACCTAACTCCTTCTAAAGGGCTGGACCGGTACGGATGAAATTTTGTATGTATATTTTAATGGATTTCTGGATGGTTTGAAAATACAATTGGACCCGGTAGATGGTGCTGCTGTTGGTCATTGATCTTCTCCTAAGCGGCAGGGACGATTTTAATGATATTTTTTGTGTATGTTCGAGTGGATACCTACAAGGTTTGAATTCACAAATGGACCTGGTAGGTAACGCTGCAGTCGGTGTGTCACCAAATTATTATTAGTTATAACATAAAACTAAAGAGTTTGATTTTTAGTAGTTGGAACGCGGGCAAAGCCGCGGGTACTGCTAGTTTAATAAAAAATCACCTTGTATTAATTAATTTGAAATTTTATAAATAAAATTAATAATTCTGCGTAATATAAATCCATGTCACGCTTAAAATATTAAAAATCCAAAATTTATTTTCCACTAAAATGACGACCTACGAAAATTGACATAGAATTTAACAAGACAAAAGTCCATTCTGTATAGAGTAGGCTTAACGCTATTTAATACTACCGCTTCCTCTATACACTGTCAACACTCCTTCATTTCGCTCATGCAGAAAATAGGCACATATTGCAATTTCCCAGAAGACAATCAACCTTCGTTATATGAACAGTTTGGTGGACAAAAGTAAAATAACTAGGTAAGTAGTGACAGTTCAGTATTGCTAATAGCTTTACTAATAATACAACAGAGATATTTTGTTTATTAGTTCATTCACACTTCACGAATGACATAATTTTTATGTAGTTTTATGTACAATATGTACCATAATTTTGGAATTGTGCACTATAATATCTCCTGCGCAGTTGACTAATCTTAGTAAGATTAGCTGCCATGGTCAAAATTGGTCAGGAATACATTATATAATGAATAGTTAGTATCCTACGTCATAATAAGGATATAATGTGGATGCTTGAAAACTGTCCAAAAAGGGTACATCAATAATAATTTAAAAAAAGCGTGTATTTCTACTTATGTACGCACAATATCAGAAGTTATATCTCTTAATTTTTTAAAGCTCTTAAATAAAAGCTTAGTTTTAGGGTTCCGTACCTCAAAAGGTAAAAAAAGGAACCCTTATAAGATCACTTTCTTGTCCGTCTGTCCGTCTGTCTGTCCGTGTGTCACCACCGATTTTCTCAGGAACAGGTGGACTAAGCAAGTTGAAATTTATACCAGATACTGAGTCCACAGTCCCCATTAGGTGTATAAAAATCAAGGTCCTGAGTCAATACGATAAAAAGATATGGACAAATTTAGATACCTAATTTACGAGTTTAAGCTACAAATACAGTCGTTTGTTATAGAATATTTCTTACCATACATAACTTTAATCGACTTTAAAAGTTCATTGACATTATATTTTAATCACTAATAACATTAAATTACGTACCTCATACATCTGTAGGGAATTAAATACGATACACAGTCTCAATATAATTACAAACAAATTAACAAGTTGTTTCTCTAAGGAATATTTGCAAGAGCTGCGCTATACATGAAGGATAGGGCGAGCTCTTTGAGCACAAACTAACTTGAACGATTAAGCTGTGGAAATAACTTGCCAAAGGTATAAGTCGGATTCACTTAGTAGTTTCTATCTCTAACATCTTCAAAGGTCAACAGATGTACTTATATCATTAGTATGGCATATAGTAATAATTTTTACTAATTAGTATTATAATTGGACCATTATGTTGTGAAAGTTTGTATGAGATGTGTGTTTGTATTTTTGTTACTACTCCAAGTTAAAATTTCAATGAAATTTAATACACAGATCTACTATTGTAGTAGTGTAATGCTAATAAAAAAATCTGCTAGAGGGTGGCATGGCGTGGGTGGAGAGCTATCTATGTATAATATTATAAATAAACAAAAATCTAAGTATACTAGGGACGGTGAGTTCCTAGTTAACTATAAAAACAATAGTGTGTCCTTTTTTACATATAAATACTTTTTTTTACAAAAGATAAGGCAATTTATAAATAGGTATATCAAGTAATTCTCGTCACTTATATAAAGTAGTAAAAGCCGTAGTAGTAGCTAATTTGTAACCAAACCAAAGAAAAAACCAAGAGAAACAGCTCAAACTCCAAACATTTGAAATTTTCATTTGCGAATCTCATTTTCGACATGATTGCCACTTATTAACTAAGTTTTTGTTTATTAAAGGAAGTAACTTAACGACAATTAGGATTTGTTTTAATGGGCATATATACCTAATACCAATAGATTTGGTTGCGGTCTAGAAACGGAAAAACTGCTGCGGAGAGTTCGCGCCTAGCATAAATACACCAACACTTAAAAATATTTAATAACTAGCGAAATCCAAAACGATGACTTCGTTTGAATATGAGTATTTAATAAAAGCAATTCTGAAATTCAAAAAAATATAGATATTAAATCGTTTCAAAGTTTTAACAAAATTTCCATATAATTTTTATTACTATAATAAAATATATGGTATGGAAAATACATAGTACATATGCGTATAATATTTCAACTTTCATCTATACAAATAAATAAAATTGGAGTCCCTGTTTGTAATATCAAAATAACCGCTTTTTATTAAATGCTTATGGATACGGTACATATACCAAAACAACATTTTTTACATTTTTTTTCTGTCTGTCTGTTTGTTCCGGCTAATCTCTGAAACGGCTGGATCGATTTTGACGGGACTTTCACTGGCAGATAGCTGATGTAATAAGGAGTAACTTAGGCTACTTTTATTTTAGAAAAAAAAAAAATAAGGTCCCACGAAAATAAAATTAAAACCAAAAAAAAATTAAGCAAAGTTTGTTTTGGGAAGCAACCTAGGGGCAACCCGAGCGAGGCGAGGGTGAGTCGCTAGTTTAAAATAGGTAAATGCGGTGTAGGAAATAATTTTATTTCCCATTTAAAAAAATAATAAAAATAAGAAGTAACTGTAGATGATAATAATAATAATAATTTAAAACATTACTCTATATTCCTTTGAATGAAGTTATGGCTTTGCTGATTGCTATAACAACTTTATTTTTATTAGATTTTATCGTGAAAAACTAAAAAAACAAACAAAACAGAAGAATAGATATACATAAATGTTATTGCTAAAACAAAAAGTGCAATTTAACGGAGGAACCTTTGTGGCATTGTCAATCACTGCCATTATTTACCAATCATACGGTGTGAATTGAAAGTAATGTATAATGTAAGAGTATACTAATGTGTAAAACCTAAGAATTTGATTTTTGATCATCTGAACGCGGGCGGAGCCGCGGGAAATGCTAGTAAAATATAAAAGTTATTGTATATGTTATATACCTAATGGATGAACCTATTTTTAGAATATTTTTTTTTTAAATACCTATCTAAAGTTAGAATATAATAGAATATAAATAAATTAACATCTTGGAACTGGAAATTTGATATTTCCTATGTAAAATATTAGTACCAGGGCGACCGAGATTCGCTCGGCGTCGACGCTCGTCTAGTAGGTAAGTTATAATCCATTGGCGACAATGCAAATACCACAAAAATTTACGAGATGACGCCATATGACATATATTTTTTGCTGTGATGATTATGCCGTTGTTAAAAAATCTTTGTCATAATTGATACATAGTTAATATAGTAGTATTTTTGTACTTTTAATATATATATACACTCCGCTCGGTGCCTAGTTACGTTTTCACGATTAGGTACCTCAGAGATGAGATATTTTCCCGTAGTAAAAAGTATCCTATATGTTGACCCGAGTAACCAGCTATCATCATACGATCTGTCCAGTGGTCTTCTCGTGATGCGGTAACAGACAGACAGGCAGATTAAAATTCTAAAAACCATAGATTCGGCCTCTTCGGTTATCGATAATAATGTCTATTTCAATAACATTTTCCACAAAATATTTAATGTACAGATTTGACATTATATTCCAGACAGGCATTATATTCCAGTCAGAGGTCGAACCTATAGTTTTTAGAATTTTTGTCTGTCTGTCTGTTACCGCATCACGGAAAAACCACTAGAGAGATTTTGATGAAATTTGGTATGATGATAGCTGGTTATTCGGGTCAACATATAGGATACTATTTACTGCGGGAAAGTATCTCATCTCTGAGAAATATATACTAAAAAAGCTTAGTTTTTTGACGAAAACGAAAATAGGGACGTAGTCGAGCGGAGCGAGGCTGAGTCGCTAGTAAATAAATAAAAACAAGTAAAATAAATGACATCGTCGGTATGAAAGAAGATAGCTCTAATAATAATTAGTTATTAATTTTTGTTTTTTTATGAAAAATTGCGTTTTTTTATAAAAGACATACATATACGTAGATAAACTTTAAAAGCAAAACCTTATCTAAAAGCTAAATTCGATCCAACACGTTAGGTACCACTTACCAGATACACGAAATAAATACAGGTACACACATATACCTATACAATAATTACTCATTTAATATCCAAGATGCTTAAGAGCTTATTAAATTAAACACACAATAAACATTAAAAAATAATTAAATAAAAATAAAGCTAGGCAGGTAGCTAGTGATAATATAAATTACTGAATGTTTCCAATAATCTATTGTATCTAGGGCTCATGTCAAATCGGACATGGCTTCCTGAGCAGGGCCACTGTCATCACGCAATGGAATAGATATTTATACGTTAATAATATCCGATAGGATCATAATAGTTCACTTCAGCGCCATTGTATCGTGGACTCCAATGAACTGTGTTTCTGATATTGCAATTGTTTACTACGTTTATACATTAATTTTTGATAGAATAATGTTATTTTTGTTGTATATAAATATCACAGATCTCGTGTCTGCCACGACCTTCGAGTACATTGAAAATGAATCTGCCAAATTAACTGAATTAAATTAACATATTAATTACTAGCAGAACCCGCGGTTTCACCCGCGTTCAGACTACAAAAAAGTTTTTGACTTTATGTTTGTATGAAACTTTTTATTCCTTGGACATATTTGCATGACATTTCGTATTTTTCGTAGTTTGATCGCAAGCGAAGCCGCGAGTTCTGCCAGTGTGTCAATATTGATTACATACCAGCTAAGCATGTTGGTATGCCAACGTTTCTAATTCAATTTAATTTACAATCTATATAGAAGTATAAAGGTTAAAGCTGACTATTCGACGCAATCCTTTAGGATCTTTCGTAAATCGTAAATTTTTCTTGACTACGTCCAATTTTTCTGATACGATTGATGTACTCAAAAGACAAACACATAAAAAAAACTAATTAATGTTAATTTGGCAACAATGAAGTTCAAATGAGGTTTGAAAAATCAATAGCCAAACTTAACCCCGTTAGTTTATTATATTTGTAAAATACAGCATAGCAGATTCCTAAATCAAAGATCTACGATTGGGAAGGACTTCTCAAATAACACTTGAGTACAAGGACCGTCTTGATGCTTGCAAAACTTATATTGGACAAAATTCTACGTTATGTCATTTGTCGGACATTTCGTTTCGATATAATTTTATATAGGTCAATAATCTTAATGCCAACTTCAGTGCTCTTTCGCTCAGGAATACTTTTACTACATAAAGATTAATTAATCAGAAACACCAATGTGTTAAATCCAGTTATATCTATAAAACCTCCTAAGACTTTTTTATGCGTGCGATGGATAAGTTTTTGTTGTTTCAACTTTACACCTGTATTAAGATTTTTATTGTTATTTTCTTAAATTTTAATAAGTATACGTATTTTTTTAAATTGAGTGCTAGTAAGAGCAGTAAGTGATATGTTAGCCTGCAATAATTTAATATACTAAATTACTAAATATGAGTGATAACGCTGTACGGCGTACGGACGGACGCAGTGTTGGCTTCATAGTAAAGAAAATTAAAATAAAAAAAATGTCATTTACACTCTTGATTATAGTAGAGTAAGTAAATATTCGTATCAAAATAACATTTTTAACATAAACATAAAAAATACTATATATTGTACTTTCAACGTACATCGTCTTGTAAGCATTTATTAACAAAAACTCGAGTTAACTGGGTTGCTTGGTTACTAAGAACTTCGAAGTTATTTGTAGCTCAAGTAACTCTACAAAATACCCTTAAATCTCCTGAATAGTTGATTCAAACAACAGATGTTGTTTGAAGTAATGGTCAGTAGGAATATATCTATACTTTACACTAAGGGTCGCGGGATCGACTCCCGCTATGGCTACATTCGAATTACTTCTAAAAGGTATGAGTACGTATGTTTTGTGTATGTTTTACGAATCCACGAAGTAGTTCAGCCTAATTTTTTACTTATAGTATACAAAGATGCGCTTTTGACTAGCCTCACCTGCGAAACATTTGTTATTAAGCTAAATCATTAAACTGAACGAAATCTAAATGCACATTATGTAAGACGAGCGTAGTACATACTCGTGGCACAAAAACAATGGAATTCCTTTACAAAAGCAGCGCTCGGCTCTAACGAACAGTAATTGTTTAAATCTACAAGTATGAGGGAACACTACAACTTACAAATAATTCCTTTATTAAACATGTGTTTCGGTGTGCCCTAATTCCGGATTTGATTTCCTATTTCGGTACTTTTCGTAGATAATTATAAGTTCAGATTGTATTTTCATGTACGTTATCGTAAAAGTAATGAATACGGTTATTTCTAATAATTGCCACAACAACTGGTTTTGTTATAAATTACGGTTAAATATAGGTACAGAAGAGAAGTTATAAATTAAAATAGAAAATTTACAAACTCTCTTATCTAAACTGAAATAACACTTATTATCAACTTCAAGTAATTATAATTACATATAGAAGTGAAACTGAGAAGTTCATGTCTCAGATGGAGACCACGTTTAGGGGAAAAAAGTCTAGGAGGCACTGCAACACGATTTAACATTTGAAGAAAAGTTGCTAGTAGCGGATCAACTAGGACTGTCCACAGTGACTTTTCTGCTAGAATGTAAAACCTCATTATTGTTTAAAGACATTATGTTATTTAGCTTAGTTTTTTAAGTAATGTAAAAAGTAAAGCTTTTAAAGTAAATGCAAATTAAAGAGTCGGTACTACATCTCGAGCGGGGTCAAGACGCCATCATGATATTCATTGGAGATATATGGAATGGTAACTTTGGTTGATCTTGGCAGGTCATTAGAGAGTTGTGTTTCTATATTGAATGTTGAAGTATGATCGGTGTTGAGAACCCGCTGATCAATTAAACTATTAGAATTACCATTTCAAGCTTATAACATTGTGATTTCCCTTATTAAATTGAATTGAGTATTGAATACTTTATTATTAGATCCCTGATAATGCCCACAAGATTAGAAACCACTAAAAATGATGTCGGTAAAATATTGATACCCCGACATATATAACACGCCAATCGATCCTACGACTATGTGTGGAAGACATTATTCAGGCACACGCCCAGGCATCAGGCCCACTGAGACAGGGGAGATTCTGTTGGGTTTCAGTAAGCAGTGAGAGCTTTTCTAGCCAGTGAGTCCCACATAACCACCTATACATAGGCAAAAACGCATCAGGCCCACAAGTCATAATAGTAGCTATGGGTGAGCTATTTCTATAAAAAAGTAATTGTATAATCAATTATTTGAATATTCTACTAATTGCCATTGTCACGTTGAATACCCCCTTGAATAGCAGACGGCCATTTTGCGTCCATAAAAAATACTATGGCATTGATGAAAAATACGAGAATCAATTCAACGCTATATACATATACCAGAGGGAAATCAGGCCGCCGCTTGCATATAGAAAAGGCACAAATAAAATAATAATGCACATTCTCAGAGCGGAAATCAATTCTAATTGCGCCTACCACCTTAATGGTTTAACCACAGCTTATAAATGTTATAAAAGTGATGGAAAGAATTGTTTTAACTTCTTACTAAAAATATTTTATTACTTAAACAATTTTACTGCTACTATAAAAGAGTAAGTTTTTATGAAATAATTTTATTAAACTAGAGGTACATGTTTTTATTAATTTTGAAGAACTTATGAAAGAGAATAAGCGAAGACTTATGAAATTATAGATATATCTCTAATTTTTTCATTCAATTTTTTCATTTACTTTTTTAACTCTTATTACTATTTACTCGACACCAAAGTAAACCATACAAAAATATTGCCTGTTTGTCAGTTTGTACTAATTTTAACGCTAACTTATAAAATTTAGGCAGCGAGAATCTAAACTATATTAATTTATCCCGGGGAAAGAAAGGGATTACTGCTTTCAAGCGAGGTCAGTAGTAATATGATAAACGCTATATTTTTAATAATAAATCTTTTTATTAAAAACTAGCAGAAGTCGCGGATTCGCTCGCGATCAAACTATGAAAAATACGAAATTTCATGCAAATATGTCCAAGGAATAAAAAGTTTCATACAAACTTTTATCCCCTATTTCACACTCTTGGGGGTTGAATTTTGAAAAATCCTTCCTTAGTGGATGTCTTCGTCATATGAGAAATACGCGTGCGAAATTTAAATTTGCTATCCTTAAGGGTTTGGCCTGTGCGTTGATACATCCGTCAATCACTTTTGCCTTTTATATAATAAGATATACTTTAAAAAAAATGAGATTTAGAACTGTAAGCTATTTAAAAATTAAACTCTTCAAAATCACTAAACATATACTCAAGAACTCAATATCCACTAATAATAATGTCCTCCTAAACGATTTCGGTTACGACGACCAATCTAGCTAAGTGCATTCTCTATTCGTTTAACTCTCATATACCGCTGAGACGAACATTCGACACTACCAAGTATATAAACAGCTTAAAGTACTCTCTAAGGCTTGGTGGTATATAAGCCATCAACTTCTTAACTCTGGGCTGCTACGGTGTTTATTTTGACAGAAAAATCCAAAAGTTTTTAGCCGACCATATATTCGAAACCAGTAGCTCAAGATCTTCAGCGGTCCATACAGACTAACAAGATAGCTAAAATTCTATTTATACTAACGACTTACCTTCGCTTCGCTCGGGTTTATTCCTAACTATAAAAATTATTGTCATATACAGGCAACGATTTTTCCAGCGCAGACAGATAAAGCGGTAATTTAGCGCATTATACTCTGAATTGATTTGCAAATATTAAAATTTAAAACTAAAAACTTTTTTAAATCAAAATAAAATATAGTCTAAGTATATCCATCAGAGACAGTGTAGCTTTCCATTGTATGTATGTGTATGTATGTATTAAGCCTTTTTTACGTCCTGCTGCTGAGCACGGGCCTCCCTTCAATACGAGGGGAATCAGGCCACAGTCCACCACGCTGACCAAGTGCGGATTGGCGGACTTCATATGTCTTTCGAAAACATGATAGGTTTTCTCAAACATGCAGGTTTCCTCACGATGTTTTCCTTCACTGTAAGACAAGTGGTAATCATGTTAGAAATGATTCGCACATGAAAATATCAGAAGTGCAAGACCCGGGATTTTAACCCATTTCACACGGTTTCCGAAGCGAGCGTGTTACCACTGGGCTACTACTGCCCTCAGCTTTCCATTAGTGAAAGAATTTTAGTTCCTCCTGCATACAAAGTTTAAATCTTTATTTTAGTATAGATAAAGGAAGATACTTTAACTATAATAGTGCTAATGCACCTAGAGAATAGTGTAATTAAACTATCATTATAGGTAGGCATTAGAATTAAATGTTATTACATAATATTTTCTTTTGTGATTTTGCCCTCCATTCTTTGCTTGACATAAATAAAAAGAATTACTTCCTCTTGTTCTATAATTAAATACTAATTTCTATCAATAATATATTCTATATATTATTATATCTTTAACGTAAAAAGGCAAATAACTCTTAAGTAAAGTATTTTCATACTTAAAAAGAAAAAGTTTTCCTTTAATTGAAATAATTATTTTAAAATTGTAAAGAAACTCTTTGAAGTACTGAAAGTTGAATTATTATTTAAGAAGAGTGAAGTTTAAACTTTCTACTTTTACCAATTAAAATTCAGCGTTTTATATTTAATTTATATATTTTGGAAGATATCTATACATAGAATAAAATTCTAACTGAGTCGAATCTGTACTTTAAATATTTTTTGGGAAATCTTATTGAAATAGTCATTACGAGTATTATCGATACAGAGGCCGAATCTATAGTTTTTAGAATTTTTGTCTGTCTGTCTGTTACCGTATCACGAAAAAACCATTGGACAAATTTTGATTTGGTATGATAATAGCTGGTTATCCGGGTCAACATATAGGATACTTTTTACTGCGAGAAAATATATCATCTCTGAGCTAAACGTTAAAACGTAACTAGGGACGAACGCGAGAGGAGCCCTCGCTCCGAGTCACTAGTTTTATTATACCATTAAACTTTTTATAATAATTCAAATAATCATTTTATTTTATATAAGTATTTCAATAATTATCGTTTTAATAATGACTACATTATTTGAGCTCGGACTAATTAATATCATTCCTTAGTCTGAGTATTTTAGTCAATCTGTAGTAATATTAATATAGTAAAAGTGCTTTATCGGTTTCTTCAAGTGACATGATTTTTTGTGTGATAACTTACAAACTTTCCTAGTTGTTGCCAGTGCTATGAAAAACACATAGACATACAATATGGACTGAGCAATACTCTCATGAAAGTGACCACTGTCTAGAAAGAGAGAAAGCGAACGTGCGGCTAATACCTGTCTTTTATTCCAATTTGAATTTATAAATGAAATGAAAAAAATAGTAATATTATAATGGAATATAAAATGGTTATAAATATCTATCTTCATTAATTATATTTAAATTAATACTAAAGACTTCTGACCGCACACTCATTTTGTCTCTGTCGCGCCTTTCCGCCAGTTTTAGCAGACCGCACGCAAAGAAAAACTCAGTCCACTCTCTATGTCTATAGAAAAATACAATAGGCGGCTTCGACAAGATGCATTCTATAACTTTATACTATTTTAGAGAACTAAATATTTATATGTTTAAATCCCTCCGATTTATTACCTATGTCATGTGTTATATCCTTCATACATATGGCAGTAATATATTAGTTTTTTTAAAAGCGTAATTGTAGTGTATCTCGTTTTAGCCTCCAGCTATGAGTAAGAGCATGATAAGATAATTAATATACTCGTATAATTTTACTTAAATCAGCGCATTAAGTTTAGAATGTAGGTCTCAGATAACTATGTCAATTTCTGTTTTTGTTTCTGTAATCTATACAGATAAATAAAATTAGAGTGTCTGTTTGTAATATTAAAATAACCGCTTTTTACTAAATGCATATGGATGTATACACAGTACATATACCAAAATAACATTTTTTACAATTTTTGTCTGTCTGTCTGTCTGTCTGTCTGTCTGTCTGTCTGTTTGTTCCGGCTAATCTCCGAAACGGCTGGACCGATTTTGACGGGACTTTCACTGGCAGATAGCTGATGTTATAAGGAGTAACTTAGGCTACTTTTATTTTAGAAAAAGAATCAGGGTTCCGCAAATAAAAATAAAACCCATAAAATTGTGAACAAAATCCGCAAAGCAAGGGTAAATCGCTATATAATTTAAATGAATATCTTAGGAGTAGCAAGCTACTATTTAGGTATAAACATAGCTAACTGTGAAAACATACCTAGGGACGAACGCGAGCGAAGCGAGCGTGAGTCGCTAGTTACATTATAAAAACTTTGAGTTTACAGCTTTAGAGCGGTTACTTAATAATTATAAGTAATACTTTACAAATATACATAAATAATAATTAGTGTATATTTTAGATGTAAAACGAGATTTAAAAGGACAATCACTTTTCAAAGTGTTTTTAAAATCTTTGCATAACCTTAATTTATATTGAAATTTGCCTATCCTTATTATGTATTTTTTTATTATTATTTTTATTACGTTCTGTTAACGTTTAAGTTTTGCTTTATTATTATTATTTTTTTATTTTATAATTTGTTTTTTTTTTCTTTTAAAATTTTATGATTTTTACTTAAGTCATTTTTTTGTTGTCCTTTTTGTAGTTTTTATTTTGCAGTAATTTATTTGTTGAAATTTTTTAATTTGTTTTAGTTGTTTAATTTGTTTGATCATGTTTACTCTACTTGTGACATATTTATAAGTGGAAACTTTGCTGGTGTGTGGATGATTTAGTTTGTAATTATTTATAAGGATTTTTTATCACTGTTTGTTTCCCAAAAATAAATAAATAAATAAAGTTTGGAAACGAGGTAACGACAACTAAATTATATATTTTTGGATAATTAATCAATAAGTAGGGATTTTTCTTTTTAAGTAGCGTACACCTTATGATTCCATATTCAAATACCCAATAAGGCATTGCAATATCATTATTTAAAGTATTTTAATATTTTTTTCTCATATAAAATCCTATAGTAACCCTACTATGTATATGTAGACCCCTACATGTCCTTATTTATTCTTAGGTTTCAATTTATATTAGCCCTCATTTGCAATTTGAAACCCAAAATACGTCGAATTTCACTAAATTCTGTCCTTGACATTAAGCCAAAAAATATGTCAGGATCTAAAACAGTGGTCGTTAAAACGCTTAAGAGCACACTTGGAACAGAAAGAAGCCATAGCCTAAAATTGTCGTATTAAAACTTTTTCATTTCTTTAATACTAAGCATTACATCTAAAATAATAAAAACATAAAAAATATTGTTTTAACATTATATCCCCGTACTTTGTTATTGCCACAGCTATATACTACTAAACTATATATTGCTACAAGGTGAACTAAATGCACTACGTAAAAATGTAAATTATGCAATTTCTTAACTACTTTGAAATTATAAGACTAAATAATATTAGACTCCCTCAAAGTATTTCCATACAAATCTATTGGAAAGTGCCATAAAAAGTGTTGTTTATATGCACTACCTTTTATCTGTGGTTACGCTCACATACATAGTAGTTTATATAATTAACTCGCCCCCAAAATGTGGAAGCGTGATGTTACTCTAATAATAATAAGAAACAAATGCGTTTAAATAAACAAACAAAAAAGAAATTCTTCAGCTTAATAATATTAAACATAAACATAATAATAATAATCTACACTAATATTATAAAGCTGAAGAGTTTGTTTGTTTGTTTGTTTGGTTGAGTGCGCTAATCTCAGGAACTACTAATCCGATTTGAAAAATTCTTTTTGCATTAGATAGCCCGTCAACTGAGGAAGGCTATAGGCTATATATCATCCCGGAAAAATGTGCGGTTCCCGTGGGATGGATTTGTTTTTGTGTAGGGACGAACCCAAAGCGAAGCGAGGGTGAGTCGCTAGTTACATATACTCGTATGTAGATTGTAACTTCTTTAAATAATAAAAAAGTACTTTTATGAAAAAATCTGAAGAGGCTGCCTGTTGGCATCGCAACACCAGGCAGTAACGACGGCTCAAATGTGTTCATTGTCGCTCGACTAATTGAGTCTAATATTTTGATACTCCATTTAACATAATCGTTTCCAGACGTTTAATCCCTTTAAATCGTAGAAAAGTCATTACCCTAAATTTTAGATGACCATCAGTAATGATCTTCGAATTGAATCTCATTATACTACACTGGACTTATTTTTACTATTATCTATATTAATATGTGGGAAAAAACTTATGTTCTCCTTTTTAAGCATATTACGCATACAGAAGTGTATGGAGCTTTGTCATGCTATAAATTTATATGAAGAAGGATTGTAGAATGTCTTATTGACTTACATTTGCCCGCGGCTCCACTCGCTTAGTTTATTTATATATAATTACTACGTTTCTAAAAGCTGCAGCGTGATAGATTATGACATTAATGATATAAATATAAAGCTGAGAAGTTTATTAAAAATATAAATGTAGAAAATATTTAAATTGAATATTTAACAAATACTAAAATCTTCTTGAACTTTTTATTTATGGAAAAATATTTAAAAACTGTCGCACTCTTCGTTCACTGTTCATTCCGACTAAAACGCGTCTTTGTAAATTTTCATTAAAAATAATTTAAAGTGCTGAAAAGTTTCAACGTTTATCTGAAATGCATCAGGTACTCATTGGGAAGCGTTTTAACCAAAGAAATGACTAATTAAATTTATGATGAAAGTTCTACTCGCCTAAAAATTTTGCTTTTCCAGCTCTACCGCTTTGGATATAAAGCTATACATTTAGTTTATTTTCATTCAACATTTATAAAGCAGTATAAAATAAATAGCAAAAGAGCGCGCAATTAATAAGCTTGGAATAGTGAAACTATTTTGTGTAGATTACGTTTTTCTCGTCGAGTTATCTAGTGTTAGCGAATTGAGGGTGCTCCAGCAAATGAGCAAATTCAAGCTAATTCAATATGAATATAATATTAATATAATGTTATATGTTGATTTAAAAGTATTTTTCTACTTTAAAGGCTTTTTTACTTACATTTACAATTATATTCCGGTATACATGAGTATGTCTGTAATTCTTCTCCTCCTAAAAGAGCTTGACAGTTGACCTTAAGATTGAATTTGTTCGTGTATTTTATTTATTTTTATTTTATTTTTATTTTTATTATATTCGGGAAACATACAGTGTAGTATTACATAAAATTAGTTATAATATTACAAAGAGAATAAACCAGCAAAGTTTCCACTTTTTGTAGTACACAACTTACTTATCTTACCTTGTCGGGTCACCTGGACGGTTCTTAGCTATAATTAATAAGCCCGAAAGGTGGCACTGCTACTATACTAGATTTTTCTTAATTTTTCTACCAAACGAAGGCTGTAGCAGTACGTCTGCCAACCAGAGTAAACCGTGAGAGCAAACTATGGGGTCATTGTGGTCAGCCTCGGCAGGATAGCCGTCGGGGCGTCTTATGCGTAAGCGATCCCGCGACACCCCATTAAAACGGGGGAGGTTTCGTTGGGTTTTCGTGGGTTGTACTGATTTTTCTGGCCCGTCAGTCCCACATAACCACCTGTAAGTATGCAGGAAAAAAAGAACAACGTATGATGTATTAACTAAAATATATATAACTTGTAGCTTTTACGCAATTTTGAACAATTTTAAAAACCATCGCTTATCTATATTTTTTCATCCTTTCATTTCATCCTTTGTCTTTTTGAAATACTTATTTTTATGTCCTAGCGTATTTTCTATAAAACAAATAACATTTTATGCCATAAGCTAGAAATTAGCTCAAACTAATGTTACAATACCACCAAAAACTGTATAAAAAATTTGCAGAAAAAGTAACATATTCAATTTAACTTCATTAATGTACCTACATATCAAATAATATTTAGGACTTCTCAAATGTGTTCAGACCTTTTTAACGTCCCACTGCTGGGCACGGGCCTCCCTTCAATACGAGGGGATCACGCCATAGTCCACCACGCTGGTCAAGTGCGGGTTGGCGGACTACACATGTCTTTCGAAAACTTACTAAGTTCTCACAGACAGGCAGGTTTCCTCACTATGTTTTCCTTCACCGTAAGGCAAGCGGTAATTATGTTGGAAATGATTCGCACATGAAAATATCAGAAGTGCGAGACACCGGATTTGAACCCGCTTCACTCGGTTTACGAAGTAATCACGTTACCACTGGCCTACCACTGCCCAGTGCCCTACTTCTCAAATAAATCATACAATTTATTTTCTTAAAAAAAACTGTGTCATTTAAATTAATTAAAGTATTTAGATTGTTGTTTAGATAAAATGTCAAAACAAACTTTACGTTAAACTCAATTTAAATTGGAAGTAGTCGATATTTGATGTGTCATTTGCCAGTCTCAAATATGTTTCAACTTTGACTCAGTACTTTTATGAAACTGAATTTGCAATATTTCTATATGGTACCGAATTCTCCGAAGCAAATCAAACTTCCGCGGAATTTCCTGCCCCCGAGACGCCGCGCCGCACAGACAGAGATTCATCTTTTCACATCCTCAAACCTTGTTTAGTATTTTACGACAAAATTCTTTAAATTCCATCTCTTATGTCGAAACTGTTTGACTTAACTCTCAAAATACTGAATTTCATAAAAACTTGAATATGATATTTCTACGAATTTCGCCACCGTCCATTTACTTACTCATCTGTGATTTAAAGTCACCTCGAATTTCATGGTTTGAAGGGCATTTATACCGCCGCAAAACTTTTACGTTATGTCATTACTGGAGTGCTTCTTTTCACGAAATAATTTAATACATTTCAATAAGCTTTATAGAGGCTACTTATGCTTTTTCATTTTAAACCTTACGTAAGTAGAAAATGAATAAAAATATTTTCATTTTTAGGAAATATGGTCTCTGTGTTAGTATCAAGTTTTAGATACGCCCTTTTGCTACTCAAAAAGCTCATGTAGTAAGTAAATTTGACAAAATTAATCACTTTAATGAATATTAATTATCTTTATACATATTCATGTAGCAGTAATCAGCCATTAAATATGCATAATAATTAATTATTTCGCAAATTCGGTGATCGTTGACCCATGAGTCCCGAGTCCAAGCGTGTGACATCATGACATACTAAATGTGTCATTACTCTTTACGTAACGTTGCATAATGCATAGAGCTTATAATGCATTCATAGACATCGCCCTGAAATCTCTCTTCACCGACAAAAGCGAGTAATTCCCGAAGGACGCGGCGTCACTTCAAGCGTGGATATTACATTCGGGATACATAATGCTAACATTTTGGTTTCTTCTGTAGGGAAAATATATAAATATTATTTATACTTCATAAAATATTTGTTTAGTAGAAATAGGAATACAATTTTCTCTTAAGAATTTCTCAGTAACGGACGAATTGTCGTTGTAATGATGGCGGTGTGACATTCCCGTGCCATGTAGACAGAGAGCCGCTCCTGCATCTTTCACTGATCGTCACCAATTGTCGACATATCAGAGAATGGGTGAGTAAGTAATGCACTTGTGCACTGTAATATCTCCTGTGCAGTTGGCGATCTTGGCCAAAATCGATCACAAGAACATTATTATTTTAGTTAATTGCGTAACTTGTATCGTAATATTTAGTGAAGCGAAATTCTTACGCAACTTTATTCCAAATGTCATTGAAATAGTTTTATTCCACTAATTTTATAGTGTGGTTTAAACTAGGCATAAAACTAAAGTATGTTTAAATACATTAGTACATAATATCTACTTTCGAAAAAAACTATATAACCAGTGTGAAAAGAATGATAATTAGATATTATATTTGTTACCATTGAATCATATATATATATATATATATACTTTTTAATATATATAATATGCATATAATATGCGAAAGTAACTGTATGTCTGTTACGTTTTCACGCCTAAACCGCTGAACCAATTTTGATAAATTTTAGTATAGAGATGGATGGCCTTGAAAAAGGATATAGACTACTTTTTGATGCAAAACTGAAACATAAAAGAGGTGAAATAAGGGTTGAAAGTTTGAATTGGGAACAAATGATTTCTCAAGTTAACATAAACATGTACTCGTATATATAGTTTATTCTATACTAATCGTTAAAACGTACCTAAGAACCCAAGCAGTAGTAAGTTGCTAAATTTAATTAAAAATAGCCTGGTGCAAATTTTTGTTGACAACCCCCCGGTCGTGTTTGTAATATGTTCTATTAATATTAAAAAATATTATTATTAACAATTATTTTATTACTGTTAAAACATATTAAAAAATATATTTCGCCTGGAAAAGAGTGAGGGTCAACCACGTAGATCGGGGTCTTCAACTAATAGCTTATTTATCCAGGATATAAAAACCATGTGCATGTATGTGCCTTATGAAAATATTAAAATACGTGTAAGAATTTATTTTATATATTAAATACTCAATATTTAATAATTACTTTTGAATACTTCTTCAATTTCTACCTTCCACTCACACTGACACTTCCATTGTATATATTTTGATGATAAGTATATGTACATACGTGTATTTATCGCAGGCAACCGCTACATAGAAACAGCGCACTATTAGAGGTCAGTGCTGGATTAGCCGTTATTACACCTGAATATAACATCAAAGGGCGTCAGATGACATATCAAAAAACCAACTGGCCGCTGGCAGATGATCCGCACTCCGCAATCACGCTGCATTTCGCGTCACGCTGTAATCTACGCCACAGAAACAAAACATATTAGCTTTGTTGAAACCGCAATGGATTATTTACTTTATATAGTTGTACGATTTGTTAAATCCGACTTTTTTTTTAATTACTTAATAGCACAACATAATTTTAATAAATTAAACACGCACTTAACGGGTTAAAACAATTTTTTTAAACTTATCGATGCTTATGTATATCAACCTGCTTAGTTTTAATCATACAAGGCCAGACAATAAATCCAATGAAAACATTAATCTATTTCTTACGACTTTAAATTCATAACGTATGATGATTTTTAGGTCCCGCTAAATAAAATATTAAGCCCGTTAAAAACGTCAAATAGTAAACAAACATCATATAAATAAAATAAAGTTCAATGCGGGCATACTAATCCCTATCCTAGTTTCGAATTAAAACTTTAAGATCGTACTAAGTTACTCGTAGAGTATTTCACAAGTTGTTAAATCAGAAGAGGTGAAGTCGTTCACGCGACGGACGACGGTTTATAGCGAATGTGACTAGACGTAGCGTTAGCAGAACGTGAACCGGCCCTCGAGAAATAAGGTGGAAGCATATTTAAAACACGCTGCGCTCTTTCTCTACCTCTTAGTTGCTGTTTATAGTGCTTGTAGTAAAATTATAAGTAGTAAATAAATTACTTCTTAAGATATTTAGATATGTACATTTAGTGCTTATAAAATATTTTAAAGAATTTTGTTCAATAAAGACAAAATAAAAAGAAAATGTATTATATGAATGTTAGCTAAAAAAGATATTATTATTGATTACGGTATTTTACAATTTATTTATATGATTATATCACATTTTATTCTTTTATTGCGTATTTCTATATTTATCTCACAACTTACCTAGGTTGAAAATCAAAACCTGAAGCCATATTTAAGGGAAAGTCCCTACCATTAAAAAAGCAGTCATGAAGACTGCTGACAGAAGTGGAAACTTAAAACTATAAACAAACAGTTGTTATTTTTGGATATTCAAATTAATCGTTTGATCTTAAATTAAAATTTGTAAATTAAAACTGCTTACATTTATCTGGTTTTGACATCTATCAGCACTGAGTGTTAGTGTTAACACGTCACGTGACCATGGCGGTGACGATTTACATGAATTTACTCCCCATCCAAACCTGCCTATAGAAGTTTTCACTTCAACAATCACGACCCAATCACAAAAACCAACTTTAGCATCTTTTATTAACAATCAGGTAGAGTCTTAAATTTAATATATTTTACAAAAAATTAAAAATATCTATTTACTCGTAAAAAGTAATTATTAAATGTAATGTTAGGTTAAGAATTTATTTAATTAAATAATTAATTTAAAAAATAATATTTATTACTGATATTGTAACTTATAATTTTATTGAACCAATTATATTTAAAAAAAACCTTTATTGCTTAACATAATAGAGTATTATAATATTATTTACGATCTTATCATGTTCTAAATTCTACACCGAAATCGTTTGCATTTAATCCTCTATTTATTATCTTATTTGGTGCCCAATTTCATAAATCTAGTTTGTTTAGTTTTCATTTAATTATGGTAATTAGGATTAATTAGAAGTGTTTTAAGGTCTGCACAAAATTAAAATAAAGTAAATAAAAATAAGTTTATTTATAAAAGTTATAGGTTTAATACCTAAAATTAAAGGAAATGATTATTATTAATCCAATTACTGTACGGCTAATATATAATTATTTATCCAGTTACTTTATTTTGTTTACTTTATTTTGTTTTTATTTTATTTTATTTTAAATTTAGAGCATCTTTATAATAGATTATTTATTAATAAGTTAATTTTCGATTATGTAACAGCCCAACTTAGAAAACGTAGGTAGCGTAGCTTCCGCCTTAGCTTTTTTTTAGTTAGTTCTTTTTTTTAAATTTTAAACCTAGAATCTGAAATATCATAATTGCTATACGTTATTTATGATTTGGTGACAGTTTCGACTCGTTATAGTACAGTTTAGTCAGACTCGAAATTTGTTGGACAGTATCAGAAGAATTGGAAGTGTCAAATGTATTTTTTTTTGCCGATATGCTCTATTTTTTTTTCGTAAATACCCATCCTTTTTCTCTGTTTGTCATCGTTAAGTAAAAATATAAAAAAAAAACTTTTTTTAATAATCAATAGCCGGACTTAAAAAAATATATTAGTCGTACAGTAACTGTATCAATAGGTTTAGCCAAAATAAATATCGTTATCGTAAAAATTATGTATTAAAATAATTTTAATAATAATAAATAAATAATCCACCTAAAAATAAAGTATTCTGTACATGTGTATATTGTACATGAACATTTTACTTTTTCTTATAGCTCGATATTATTAACAAATTATTCTGAATAGTTAATGCTGCCTCCATCTTTATCCTTAACCTTTCTCAACTTTTTACCCTATAGGACTTTTCTAAGACTCCTCCATCCACTCGCACCGAATAAAAATAAACGGATCTTCAAGTAAAATGTAAACAGTTTTACACTTAAATATTATTGATTTTAAAAAGCAGATAGTATCAACTAATAAACCTGCGTTACTTAAGGTAAATAAGATAAACGCAACTAACACAACTTTAGAAAGGCAAAAAGGTATTTATATTTTTAGGGTAGGAATAAATTGATCATTTAAATCTTTTTAATAATTTAAATAAGTACTGACTGTTATGATAAAGCGACATCGGCTGCTATCCCATAATATCTATATAGGTAAAAACGGGAAAAACACCAAGGAAAAATGTATGAGAATACGTTCAGATAACATTACAACACGCTAGTTCTCGCTGTTTGCACCGCTCCCCCACTCTAGCGTGCATTCACGTGTTAGATCAATAAAAAATAACCTATCACTCAAGGACACTTAAAAAATCTCTAAACTCCGTTTAGGGGTTTCAGACATTATTCCCTACATTGAAACTTACTATCACATTTAATCGTATTAAAAATATGAATACCCTTTAAAATATATAAATTTCTTGCTTCCACGGGTGCCATAATTTTATAACAGCTACAGTTTCAATGGTTACAATAAAACTGCAACCGTATATCAGCAGCGGACAAGGACAAGTGTTGTATGACTTACACGGAACACGGGTAAGAGGCATCACAGGTTATTTATTAGACAGTTGTAATATCATTCAAATTTACAACGAGCCCAGCCTTCCATAAATCATCTGAATAATTCGCCAATTATAAACGGCACGATTCGACTATTATTCATTTGGGGATTAATAATTAACAATAACAAACGATTGTGTTTGTCACCGAATGTGGGTATTACAGTCGTCCCGATTGCTGGCTCTATTGGCACCGGCTGTATGGAATATAAATTATTACAGATATTAGAATAGCTATCTACAGTTTCATACTCTTTCAGTTACGGGACACTTCTGGACAGCCAATACCGTATTTTGTTGTAATGAGGTCGGGGCTATAGGTATACGTTAGCTAGTATAAGCATGTGCTTAATGCGAAAATTGAACCCAATACCTTTATGTTACTGCCCACTAACGTCCTCTGCCTCTACAAGCGACTCCTGTTCGTCAAATCATACAAAAATACAAACAAAATTCATACAGAATTTTATTTAACAACGTCTTAATGATGACGTACGTAATACTCGTAGTATTAACTGTTAAAAGAAAGGATGATCATTGGTAAAAACATTAAAGTTGTTAATTACAATAACATTACTGACTTTCACGAGTGTCCATAAAAATTAGTCTAAAGCGTTAAAATAAATAAGCCCCAGGCGATTAGCTCGCTCTCTGCTGTAGGCTAACTATAAACACGGCTTTATGATCAGTTTAAAAAGTTTCAGTCCTGCACTATTACACCGCGCGTAAAGCTTAAAGCAAATGTCTTTATTTATCCACTTACCCGATGTTGTTACATTAATATTAGGGTTGAGTCACATTGCACGAATTGTTCTTACTGTACATCTTAACTTCTTACTTCTTAAAACTTATTCATACAACACCTACTGCGGTAGAAGTAACCGGTTTGAAAATGTATTTATCCGCATAATCTAAATATAGGTGGTAAAGAGTAATATTATTTGATACGTTGATCAACTCTGTATATTAACTTGTGTATGAAAAATAAAGCTGAAATTCACAATGTTTTTGACCATTCAAGCAAATAATTAAACTCATACCAACGCTGTGTATCTCACTTTTAGAAGTATTAAAGTGTAATTTAGAAAAATATAGACATAGACAGAATTGTATTTTTATTTTATGCGATAATTAAGATGAAATTTTAATTAAGAAGACAAGGGGGAGGAAGTACCTACTAGAGAACAAAGTAGATCAAGTTATATTAGTGTATCCTTAGCATTACGCTATGGATACACGCGAACTTTTTCAATAAAATGGTGCTCGTAATAGGGAGTGTGCGCTTAAACAGGTTTATTGGCGCCCATTGAGCGTTATTGCAACAATCGCAATGAAAATAATGACCACTCCGATTCCACATCGAGTGCTCACTGAATCTCACAATAAGTTTTATTATGATGAGCCTACTTCATGCATATATTCTTTGTACAAAATTATCACTTTCCAGATTAAATGGTGAAGTATATTTTTGACATGCTTAAAAATATTTTATCTTTAAATGAAAATATTCTTTTTCGACAAACTTGATTTGTTTTCAATCTTTTCATAGCTCGTTGTATTATTTATTCTTTAAGAGTGAAAAGGTCAAATGTTTAATAGCAAAGATTTAGTATTCTTATACATGAAAAATACTGTATTGAAACGAGTAGGTACTTGTTTAACTTGAACAACAAAAGATCTCATTTATATATTGTAAAGTGGTAGGTGAGCCCAATTTATAGAAATTCCTCTGAAATATTCTTGTTTCTATATAGTAACTAGCTGACCCGGCAAACGTTGTTTTGCCATATAAATAATTTCCTATTACTAAAATGGCTATTAAAAAATAAGGGTTGATCGTAGAAGGGTGAAAATTGAGAATTGTATGTATTTTTGTATGTTGTATCACAAAAAAATAGAAATTAAAAATTTTGTCTAAAAAATAAAAATAAAAATTTAGGGGTGGACTACCCCTAACATTTAGGGGGATGAAAAATAGATGTTGGCCGATTCTCATAGATACCGGATAAGCACAAAAAATTTCATCAAAATCGGTCAAGCCGTTTCGGAGGAGTATGGCAACGAAAACTGTGACACGAGAATTTTATATATAAGATATTGTTATGTATTTAATAATGTTATGTAAGTAGATACTCGGAGCAAATGCTGTAGGATTTACCTACAATTTTAAACCGCAGTACATTTAGATATGACGCATATTTGTACGTCCGTTTAAAAATGATCAACAAACCGAAAACTTAATATTGAAATTCGTAAACTACATGCAATTCTTTTGAAATTGAATTTTCATACGTTATATGAGCTATTTTCTGGAAAGGCTTTGTGTGTCTGTTGGGAAATCTTTAACAGAAATTGTTTTGAAATTGCCGCTTGAATTTGACTGTCCTCTAGAGGAGAGATTAATGTAAAATAACTCTTGTATTAAGTAACTCTTTGATAAGCATTGATTAAGAGTGAGTTTTATTAACTGTTTTTCTTTTTTATTTATGATTTAGGTACCGTTATTTCCGTTGCGGTACTTTACCTTATGTGGTCAGTTTTCCATTTTTTCGTGGTTGTCCCCTGCTTAAGCTACAATTTTTTAAGCTAAAATAAGACCTATATCTAATTTATCAATCTAATATAATAGACTCAACTCCTACAGAAATTGTGTTAATCTGTTACTCTACGAGTATTTCCACACACGCAAATAAACGCATTGAAATAACAAAATAAGAATCATTATCAGTAATTATTAATACTAACCCCATTTATTTCGCTCATAATAACATATATGTACTAATATGGAAGGACTATCTATGTAAATATATGAAATAATAATAAAGTTCCACAATCTCCGAGTGACTTGGCAAAACAAACATGACTGATCCGCGACAATCCCCGAAGTGTTAGAGGATAAACTACAAAGTTTCAGAATTCCGTGCACTGTGAACTAGCTAACTCCGTTACCGCGCATTCTGTTCCCGCCTCGGCCTCGCCTTGCGCAGCGAAACTTTAGAATTAACACTGCGACAAGAATTAATCAACTTTAAGTACAACTATGCACGTCATGAAGTGGCAATATACATTTAATTTTATGTCATGTGTATTTAATCAATATTTGGAGTATTATATTTGATTAACGACTTACCCTAGCTTCGCTTAGGTGCGTCCCAAGGTACCTGACAGCCTATAGGTATATTACTTCAGATAATAGGCTATTTGTATGCTAAATTTGATGTAAATCCCTCCAGCAGTTTCCGAGTAACAACCATACGTACACATACAAACTTTCACAATTATAATAATAGCCCAATTTGTTTTGTAATATGTACTTACATACAATAAAAAAAAAGTAAGCGCAACTCATAAAATAAAATTAGATTGAGAATATTAAATTTTTCAGGATAAAATTAAGATGCCAATCTTTGAATATTTTTAGTATCCTTTATTTACCTCGAAGCAGTACAAATGTAAGTCGTGATCTCCAAATTATTAAATTTCATTTGAAACTCAAATCGATGTCTAAATCAATGTTAACCTGTCAACGACCGCCGAACCACCGATGGTCCAGTTAACAATTAATTTCTTAGAAATTAATCAGGTGTTAAACAATTTGATTTTCTAGATTTTGTAAAGTTTAATTTTTAGCTCTTGTAGCCGCTAGCCTGTGATATTTTCTGAAAAAAAAAATATTTTCCATACCAGGAGTTGACGTATTAATTTAGCTTTCAAAAATAGTTTGATACCTTTCAACTAGATCATAGCAATTATATTTGAAAATTTAACAACCCTTGCATTTGACATGGCGTCGAGACAAAAAGTGATTACATGTTTTATGAATTTTTAATCCCTCCCGGACAAATTCTAAGAAATCCGTGCGAATTTCCGAGAATTCAATTGTTATCTAGCACACCGGTGTGCTCGCGGTCCTCGAGGTGTGAAAGTATCTTATCGTAAATTTCAATATATCTATGTTCAGTGGCGGATTTAGGCTTGATGCCGCCCTAGGCCCCGATTGATAGGCCGCCTTTTTTGCTTTGTGAGGGAGTGATTATTATAACAATATAAATTAAAAATTTAAAAACCCCCTACGCACGTGAAGCACTTAATCAAGTAATCATAAGCCAAAATGCCTTATCTCATTTTGGAAAAGAGCTGATACTCTTACACTGCTGGACCGATATTAACCAAACATAGCTAAGAACCACCGCAAGGAAACTATCTTTCAAATGAAAAAACCGCATTGAAATCGGTCCATCCGTTTGAGAGCTACGATGCCACAGACAGACAGACGACGTCAAACTTATAACACCCCTCTTTTTGCGTCGGGGGTTAAACATTAAAAGATTTAATTTTCAAATGTTAAAATTTTTATCGATAAAATTTTATTAAATTAAATACAACTTCTTATTGATTAATCTATATTAATTTATTAAATAGAATTCCGAATATAAATTATAAATATGGACATAACGTTTTAAAGATGAATAATTAACATCATGACACGCGGTAGCGTGTCCAGCCAAGTTCAAACCAAAAGAAACTGGCGACGCAGCACCGTGTGTATATTTTACACGAACCATTTGGAGCCACTTTTCACCTCGTAATAACTCAAAATCTACTTAACATATGATACATGAACATGAAATTTGGTTCATTATTTAATCCACTTAGATTAACAATATCCAATTTCATACATACAGTACAAATTGAGATATTAACGTCTAAAAATCGTCATTTTTATCACTGACTGACTGACATATAGAAGTAAGACCTAACTCACTTCCAGATGACCTAGAAAGCTGAAACTTGGTGTCCAGATGGGTAACTGTATGCATATAAGGAAAAAATCCGAAAACAATGAATTCTTAAAATTTGAATTTTTTTTCAATAAATTTTTATGAACACCTTGCCTGCACCTTTTATCTTCCAAAACATAAAAGTAATAGCTTAACACCTAGTGCCTTTTGAAATATAGGATATAGGATTCATAGTTATAGCAAAAACTTTTTCTATCTCAGGAGAAAAGGTACCATAATGAAAACCTCCGTGCGAATTTCCGGGAAACTAATCGTTAACATATACACCGGCGTATATACGACCATCAAAGGATTAAATAACTTTTTTCTATTCCGCCTTATCGACTAACGAATAGTTGCAAAATTTTGAAAAAAAAAAAGTTGAATTTACAGGTACCTTTGGAATTATGAATAATAATAGTTTCTTTACAAAAAGTCATGATATCCCATCAAATTTATTTAAATTATCATTTATGGAATCAGTTTTTTCTTCCTGGCTTTAGTTCTCGCAAAATCGTCGATTATATCTTCATAATCAATTTCTTGCACTAATTCAGCTTCAATAGACAATAATGCAAGAGCATTAAGTCTATCTTGACCCATGCTTCCTTGTAAGTAGCTTTTTACCCTTTTCAGAGTAGATAAAGATCTTTCTCCTGAGCAATTTGTTGCTGGGAAGCTCAAAAAAATGCGTCGAGCAATATCTACATTAGATAAATATCCCGAACATTTTGTGAATGCAATATATTGCAAATGTTTTGTGCAGAGCGCACATCTTCACAATTTGCTAACTCTTTGAGTTGATAATGTAAGTGAATACATTCATCTCCCAATGTCTCTTCTAAGTCGTCAGGATACTTGTTGACGAGTTTATTTGCTTGATTTTTCAACTCGTTTGTATCAATGTCAGATAAATTATCAAAAAACTAAAGTTAACATAAAGCTTATCATATGCATTTCTACGTCCAGCTAATTGTACAGATAAGGTATCCAAAATTGGGTGATAAATATTTGTACGGAAATTTTCTTGTCCAGAAATAGGTGCTCTTTCATTTGCCCGCGACTCATCTGACTGAAGCTTTCTTATTTTTATTAGTCTTGCTTTTAAATTTTCGAAAATAATCGAAAATTTCGCTCTTTAACTTATATTTATTCAAATTATTTTTATGATGCAACAGATTAAATACGGGTAAATATTGCTTTCACAGGCAAAAAAGTTGTAACATCAATATTAAAATAATTTAAAAAATATATATAACTCGCATTAGCTTACCTAAGCCTGACTATTTATATTTAATACTAAAAATAAATTTAAAACTTGTTTCAGGGTGCTGTACAATGTACAGTGAAATTAATTTTACTGAAAATACAAAAAATATAGAAGAATATTTCTCAAAATTTTTCAACTTATTAACCCTCTTTTGTAAATAAATCAACAGCATTTTCCGATAAAGACTCATTTTAATAAAAATCTATTGATCTATTATAAAAATAATCTTGCGATTAATTTAAAAGTAAATTCAATCGTTATAATATTATTCAATAGTACCTGGCGACTGAGCTTCGCTCGGATTCTTTTTTGTTATATCGTATTTTTTAGATAAAAAAACTAAAATCTTCAATAAATACAAAAAAAAAGTAAAACTTTGTATCCGATCACGATTCGAACTCTGACACATCTATTGATTGTTAATCTTGCACCTTGGTCGCTTGAGTACGATGCTTATGCCTGAGTGTAAGAAATTATCGAGCATATTCTGCGTAGAATAATGCAAAAGAAAACCGCATGAAAACTCGACAACACGCGTTTTCCTAGACATGAGACTAATCTAGATCGATTTTTCGCCCCCGAAAACCCCCACATCCCACAGCGAAATCGTTAGAGCCGTTTCCGAGATCGCAAGTATAAATAAATATATAAAGATATAAATATACAAGAATTGCTCGTTTAAATATATTAGATATGTTACTGGTTTTTTTTAATTTTTTATATTTCAAAGAGAATCTAATATAATCGATTTTTGAATTCGGATTGCCTTTGACTTTGTTCGCCTTTAGGATTTTGACGTCCCGAAAATTTTGCCGCCCCTAAATTTATGCCGCCCTAGGCCTGGGCCTCACGGGCCTATGGGTAAATCCATCACTGTCTATGTTCTTTTTATTTCGGTAAATAAAAATTCAAAAAGTACTTTAGTGGAGCTCAAAAAAAAGTGAAAATTTTAGTATTGTATATATGGTATACTTCACGTATTTGTACATAAAATAGAAACCGCTTCATATCAAAATAGTGCTTAAATGTACATACATACCTTGTTATTAGTAAGTGTTAATTATATTATATATTATATATACTAGGAGCAAACACAAACTTGTAATGCCTGTGACTCGTCTACAGAGAGTCAGTAATTCTTTTTATGGACAATGTATACGCTTGTACAACAGGATCCCAGAAAATGTTCAAAAAGCTTCCATCGCTAAATTCAAAAAAATTGTTAAAGAACGTTTGTGTGCTAAAGGCTATTATACAATAAATGATTTTATAGAAGATAGCACGCCTTGGGAATGAAGTGATCGCCTCCAGGCTACTTCAACCTAATAGTAATATTGTAAATTATAATTTATTAAAAAATATTAGTCCCGCTGAGTTTCTTTCGCCAGTTCTTCTCAGGTCTGAGGCTTCTTCTTTCCGAACTGGTAGTAGACTCATGACGTTCAGTAAAAAATTGTAATAATTTAATGCTGAATAAAATATTTTGAATTTGAATTTGAATTTGAATTACAAATTTTGTAGATTTAAACATGGCGATTTGAATCAAACTTATACAAATGCTTCTTACATATTGGAGCTCATTGATAAAATAATTCAGGTTTAAATGACAAAGTTAATGTGCGAATTATCCATATGAATGTTATAAAGTAGAGAAGATAGTTTCCACAGGTAACGAGAATATGGAAGTTGTAGGCCAAATGAAGCGTATTTAAATACAGAAAAAAATATGTATTTATTTCAAAAATATTCATTTTTCAATGAAAGATTTAATATTGTTAAACAATAAAATGTGTATAACATAATTTAGAACATTCTTTTTCTTCTCATTTTCATACTTGTACGTATTAAACCAATTGTAATATTCATTGTGTGTTTCCTTATTTAAATTTTAACACACCTATTAACCCTATGCATGTGTATTAGAAATAAATTCTACATAATACCATAGGTATATTGTGGATTAATAGTTTCTATGGCAAACTACGCATATTTCAGTATAATATTTTATGAAAGAATAACTTACTATTATAAAAGACCCATGTTTCGACACTATTTTTTATAGATGAAAATGACATTTTTTGTGACTTTTTTAATTGAAATATATAAAATCCGAAACAAGTAACACAAATTATATGTAGTAAAGCTACAGTAAATCAAATCGAAAAGACCATGCCAGGATCAAGCGTACTCATTGAATTATGATTAATTGGGCAGAAGAATACCCTACAATATGCTATGGCGTTGGCTGTCTTCCAAAGAACGATTATTTTGCCTCGAAAATGTTAGTTTTCCTTTTTTCTAAAATATCTATGCATAAAATATTAAATAGGACGCCTATAGTGCAAAAATTATTTTCTTCCTTTCCTTCTTGCCGTTTATAATAGGAGGCGTGATGTCAATTACACTACATATAATTTGTCCTTGACTTACTAGGTACCTATATGGTTAGGAAAAAATTAAAATTATTAATGCTTGCTTTGACATTAAACTCAAACACGACAAGTTCTTTTTATGAGTCAAAACAAAGAAAGTGTGTCTATAAAGGAGTTACTACAAAACTAATTTGGCAGTGGAATCATCACAATCAAATTTACTGTCGCTAGGGATAAGGCAAATATATTGCGTTAAGACTTAAGTTATTACTCCAAACGACAGAACTCTCCGTGTTCCCTCGGGTTCAATCGAATTAACATCTCAATTAAGCCCCCACATTCACAATCCAATCTTGATTTAACGTTGTTTGGATCGTCCGTCGTCTGTAATGTTCCTCGTTCCTTTTAAGAATGAGATTAACGAGAAACTGTCCAACGCCATCCCGGGTAGTGTCAGAATTAGATGGTAATTCAGCAAGCGACGTGTGCATTACTATAAAGTAGCTTATTCTTAGTCTACAAGACTCATATAATATTTAGTATTCTGTCTCAAATTATAAAAGAAAGAGTAGCATATGCATATTATTTTTAAAATAGGTACTATGTGGCTTTAAATTTACAAAAAAACATATAACGTAAAATTTTCTGTTTTATGTTATACAAACTATTATATAATACTTCTTCTATACACTATTATGTAATAAAAGAATGTTGTCTATTTCACACCACAATTAATTTTAGAATCTTACAATAGATCAAATAATAGACCCTTCTTATTCACTAAAAGTTGTATTGTAAGTACAAAAATAAACCCTTAAGCATTTTTAAGTTCAATATTAATCATCGTTTACTAAACATTTTATTTTAATGGAAATATTTTTTATCATATTCGCAGTATTATTTAACTCAAAAGTGAGGATAGTAAGTAAATTACCTTCAACCTTCAAAAAAAACACAAATTGTCATTTATATGTCAAATGTCAATGTCAAATGTGAAATGGAATGAAACTTCATCTATGAATTAATTTTAGTGTAAAACTTATTTTATCTAATCCAGCAAGATGAAATATATAAAATCACCTTATATTTGTAGCCATATAGTATCAATTATTAAACAAACTGATAAATTTCATCCTTTGTACCTTAATTCACGAAATTATTGCGAGTATAAGTCAATTTATGAACGAGATGAAGCAGGTCGTAAGCCGCGTAAAATACATGGTCAAGAATACCCTGAATGGAGACGACCCTGGATAGAACGTGAAGGAGAATGGAGTAGCAAGTTATCTATCTTTGTTGAAAAAAGCCCTAGTATGCATGTACTTAACGCTATGCAAAAAATCCCTAATTTATCTTTTAAAGATATAAAGGACTGGTGGGCAGAGATGAAAGTCATTCAAGAGATTCAAAATCAAAAATATTTAGCTGAAAGGGTAGCAGCTTTAGGCTCTAATTTAGCAGCAGTGCACTTTTTTACATATCGACAAGCAGCTGTGAAGTTAGTAGGATTAAAATATTTTACTATACATATGATCTGTTTACCTTAATAATGTATTTTAAAATTAACATGTACCTTACATATTCCAGGTTGAAGGACAAACCTCAATGGCTCACCGGTGATGTAACCACATTGAACCTGCCAAATTCATATACTGATGGATATTTTGTTGAAGCCATAGATTGCTCAAATTTTCATCATAATGGAATAAGATATGAAGGAATTCAAAATTTGAGTAACTTAAAATATCTGAAATGGCTCTCTTTAAGAAACAATAAATATGTTGATGTGTGGTGCCTTGACAGAATTGCTGGACTAAATGGAGATACTTTAGAGTTTTTGAATATAGAAGGATGCAAAATATGTATTGGTTGCATATATGCAATTGCAAGAATGCAAGCTCTAAAATTTCTTGTGATCAGTGATCCTGGTGATAATGTAGAACTTCAAGCTGGATTGTCTATGCTTGAACAAGAAAAACCAAATCTTTTAATTAAAGCTCAAGATCCTACAGATGAAATTGTAAAAGAAATCTAGTTAAAGTAGTAAATAATTTATTTAATAAATATGAAATACTGTTTTAATAAATGTTGATTTTAATTTAGGCATTTTTTTTTTAACTTGATATTGTGCTATTAAATATTTTAAACCTACCTATAAATAGTTTGCAAAAATATTTCATGTACTTATTATAATAATAATTTTGTAGGCAGAGCTGTAGATCCCTTTTAAATTTATCTTTTGCTATGATATCAAAATATCTTAATTTTGTCTTTAATGTTAAAGTGAACGTGATACAAAAATCCTTGATAAAAAAATGTGAACAAATAATTATTTTAATTTTTATCAATAAATGGTAGTTATTCTCTCATTTCATTAAATGACTCTTAAAATAGTTAAGGGTATTACATCAAATATTACAACCATTGATAAATGGCTTGTTGGCAAAGTAATCTGTGCTCTTTCTGGTATGCTTTGAAGCCATTCGGGTTAAAGATATTTATTTCCAAAAAAGAACAATGTTCACTTACATTAGGAAATTTAAGTAGTACAAGTTTATAGTCTACAATTTAAACAGTGGTGAATCTAAACAAAATCTGGATTCTTACGTGACAGATATTATATAAGAGATATTATTTTAGTATGAAGAGAATCTATGATGCCGCCATGTTAAGTTTTTATCCAAAATTAGTCCTAAGTATTTTTCGGTGTTTGATTTTTTTTATTTTTTATTTGTCAATTACTAGATCTTGAAAAGGTGGAATAGATTTATTAACAAGAGAATTCAATTGATAAATGGTTTGAAAATATTGTAACCCAAAATTTTATACTTAATGTAATAAATAAAAATTAATAACTTCATAATCTTATTCATAGAGGTAGGTACAATTCTACTAAAAATAAAATAATTTTTCAATAACTTTTGAGGATTTATGTAAATAAAATACAATATGTTGTCGAGGTTTTTATGTTTTAACATAAGTTCATACAATGATCCAATATGCTTGAAAAATCTGTCCACATTACTATGGGTTGGTTGTCTACTATGTGCATACATAGACGTAGCTGGGGAGATAGGGACATTAGGCCTATCAGATCTTTTTTCTTCTATATTGTGCTTTAAGTGGGACAAAAAAATCGAGCTATGTCTATGCTTGCGTACAAAGTTTTTACTGTTTTCATTTGATTATGGTCACTAAATTTCTATTTATTGGTCCATTAGTTGGATTCATAAACATTTAAAAAAACTTTCTTATGTCAAGTGATTACTGCAGAAAGGTCTTAGGTCATTTTGTCTAATTCAATCTAGTATATGTTTAAAATTGAACACTTAAATCTAAATAAACCTTCTAAACAAGATATTTACATGATACGACATTTTGACTAAACAATTAGACTAATGCCTTATTTCAAAGAAATAAATAACGAATATGAAATGCTCGCTTAAAATGTCCTTTTGAAACAATATTATATTCTTATTTTAACGTTGTAACTTGTTATACGCAACAAAGTTATCTCAGTCTAAAAGAAACTGCTTATTACACGATGTTTATTGACTGACAAAGCCCAGAGTATCTTCTTTTTTTAATATTGTGAAATAAATAGATAAAACTGATTGTAAATATAAGTATAATTTATATATGAACAAATAAAACTAGAGCATAAAGACTCTTTCCAAACTGGCACTAGACTCATGAAGTTCAGTAAAAAATTGTATTAATTATATGCTGAATAAAATATTTTGAATTTGAAAAATTTAAAAGGCAATAAATTAAGGTTTTAACAACATTTATCAAATTTGTACCAAAATACAAAAAAGCGATAACAAATTCCACAGATCGATTCCACCAAACAAATGTTTATAAGCTATACATTACACTAAGTTCTGAAAGTCAATAAGGCACAAGTAATACGCAGTATTGTGTTTTCATATTTGTTATTAGACTATCACACAAAAAAATATTCGCTCAACTCCCATTTAGTCACCAATACCGAAACATACAACTTGAAACTTAAAAATATGGACAATATTAAAGCAAATTGAAACATCCCTACAAACTAGCGATGCCAGGTCGAAATGAAATATATCAAAATTTAAATTTAATTTTTAGTAATAATATTAGTTTTGTCATATTAATTATTATTATTCCAAAAAGTGTTTACACTACAAAATTAAGAATACATTAAAATACTTAAGACATCTGGCAACACTATACAAATAATCACAAGCGAAACATTCAACTAAAGTATCTTTTGAATTAAATATTGCAACAAAAATGAAGTAAACGTGTAATCACAAAAATAATATTGAGAATTAGTTTAATATTGTGGAACCGTAAACGTCTTCGTTAAACATTTTATTCACTATTGCATATTTGAAAAACCATTAAAGTGCCACGAATATAATATGTAATATGTATATGTATTATTATTTTCTATTGCTAAATAATAGAGCAAAGCCACAATTTTAATTTTGTAGATTCCGAAAAAGAAGCGTTGAAAAGAGAGTATTATACAAATGAAAAAAACAACACAAAATCGTTCGAATCGTGTAATGAATATTTTTACTAAGGGAGTACTAATATAAAAATTTCGATGTAGAATTCAAATTACTTTTAAATTTCAAGCTTTTATTACAAAATAGTCCTCCAATTGAATTTTCACATCAACTGAATCGTATAAAAATATGTATAAGGGATTTAAATGAGCTTATCGTAACTGACAATCTTATTACATACACTACATTCACAATCCATCAATCATTGAGTCGTTCGATGTACAATACTAAGTTCGCTCGAAAGTTCGGTCATAGGATCAATTCTATATTATATGACAAAGTGGACGTACATATAGGATAAAACTAAAGGCGCAATTACACTAAGAACGTTCCTGCCTTAGGATATAGAATATAAAAAAGTAGTGCAATGTAAACTGTATCGTATGTAGTACTACATATGGATCATTTTACATTACTCAACTTTCCTTTATTCTTCCAAGCCGCCTGGAACATGAAATAGTGTCAAAAAACGGATAATATCTCATTATGAGGATCCATAATTTTGTTATAGATTCTTGTTATTTGAAATAATAAATAATGAACAAAATGATTCAAATTAAATGTTAATATATTATAGTTAGTAACGACAACTAATTATATTTTTTTGAAACTGAGACATTAAATATTTTATTGTGAATTAACCACATATGTATTGCAGCTAATAATTATATCATTCCGCTTTATAATGATTGTCATTTTAAATAAAACTATCTTTCAGACGTTTTCGCGAATTTATTTTGGATTATGGTTTTTGATGTTTCGAATGCTCTACAGAAATCATGGTCACAAGAGAGACAACTCAAAATAAATCCGCAAAAAAAATCGGAAAAGATAATTTTATTTAAAATGTCAAAGAATCGCGTAAATCTAAGAAAGTATTACGATTATATTATTGCGCAATACATATGAAAAAAAAAACATATATACATATATGCATATTAAACAAATAAAAAATAAATATTAAGGTGGCTCCATACCGTTTCATTCAACATAATTAGGACGTCGCCACACTATAATAATTAATATATACCTGTCATTCATACAAAATTTTCGTGTAATAACCAAACAAGTTCAACCTATAATGTACGTGCGTTTTAATTGTAATATGTAGAGTGCATGTTAAACGTGTAACTGGTAACAACGGTATGAGTCGATCAACGTGACAACAACGACCAATTGACTACACTGTTAGATTAAAGAAATTAAATTACTGAATAAATTCAATTGTAGACATCTGAATTTCTCGTGATCACTTCAATATACCAAACTAAGCTATCAAAGATAGATTTAACAGTGCGAAAATATCTCTTACACTATACATTTTTTTTTTTTTAATAAATTCTCTTTACTTCCGGACTCCTAAAGTAATTAACCTAACGCCAAAGAGATCAATCAATTCAAATACAATTTTGATATACAAACATTCGTGTCCATCGAAAAGTTTCAAACAAAAATTGTATTAGTTTCGTCTAAAATAAAAAAATCATTCTCTAAATTAAAAAAAATAATAATTAAAACCTAATTACTTTGAGAGCCAGGAATCCTTATAGCTAAGACGAAGTAACTAATATTTACAGTGAGATTGTTAATGTATAAATATTGATTTATTTATCTAATGTCGTTAATGATTTGAGCTGATTTATGTAAACCATGTCGTATTCAAAACGCGATATTACACGACCCATTTAAAAAGTCGTATTAAGGCTTCGAATTTACTAACCAATTAGTTTCATGTATACCCAGAAACACATTGGCGTCAAAACAAATCAAATCGCTTAACTAAAATCACTGTACAGTGTACATAATCGTATATTTAAATAAGTAGATATTTTATAAAATGAATTTTTTTTAAACACGTGGAAGACCAACATCACAACATAAATATAAAAACGATACAATTTAATTACTTAAACAATAATTAATATGTCGCACCAAAGTTTTGTAACCCCCGCCGTTTGATACCCGCCCGATATATTGCTTTAATTTTGATCAACAGAAAAGTATTGCAAGCCCCGTCTTAAAAGTAGAACAGTATCGTACTGTAAATGCAAACAAAATAAACATCAAAATGTCTACTGATGATAAAATCCTAAACAAGCGGGCCATATAAAAGCCAACGTATCGTTTAAAAAAAAATTGCATACTTTAGAAACGTCCATACATAAATACTAATAAGAATATTCTTATAATTCGACTATAAAATTACATACAATTAAATGTATTGAGATCGTGCTCATATGAATAATGTGCTAGCTATACTGAAATAACAATGAACTACGCTTTACCATTTATATGAGTACTACTTGATTTTTATTTGTATTTGGACAGATTATTAATCAGTAAAACACCATATTATGTTTGTGTGTAACTTGGAAAAATATTAGTATTACAATCTACATTCAATGTTTTAACACAAAAAACCTTAAAGCAAATAATTTCATCAACCGATCTAATTGACGAACGCTAGTCAGCGCTAAACTCCAAAACCAAACATACATTTTGAAAAAAAAAATACAATATCAATGCTCTTTAAAACATCCAAATATGTATTGATTATTATTGTAAATTGTATATATAATGTACGAAAACAACGCTATGGAAAGTACATTTTGAATAAGTTTTTATATAATCAGGCATTTGTAAGCGCAAGTAGCAGTCTGGCAATAAGAGTTGAATATATTCAACATAATTAGGAAATGGTTTTCAATATACGAAATTATAGGGAATCCGATCGCACCCGTTATTTTTTAAATGAAACACCTGTATTATTGCACTAACCGATAGGTAAGCTTATGACTTATGAGCATTTAGATTTAGGCAGTTATAGTTTTTATCAAAATCAATCTAGTGACTATTTTGAACATTTTATGCTATTCCCAATAGGACCTTAGATTAATGCAAATATTTGACATATTAAATAAAACAATTTTTACGGAATTTTTCGCAGTTTTATTTGGTTTAAAACCGCGAAAAAATCTGAAAATATAGTTTTGTGTTTAACTATTCCCCATACTTTCATATTTCGCCATCTCCGTCCACTTCAAAAAATCACTTGTAATTTAAAAAAAAAAACTTGAAACGTACTAACAAAACAATTTCACTGGTACAACTCAAGTCGCCAAAAAGCACCGCCGCCTTCAAACTATATGTTATATAAAAAACCAGACAGACCAACCATAAAAGCGTAAGAGTTCTCATGCCAGCTCTACGTATACAATATATGTAGGTCTATGGTAATCATCAAACACTCACCGCCGATACATTTGCACTATCGAACAATTTTTATTCATTTTTTTTTTCTCATTTTATTCTTAAAGTATCCATAATATATCAATCGATCAGTTTTACAAACGCAGCTAGGCATTATAACAATAACTACATCGATACATATCAACTCCATTGCTTTAACTATTAATAGATGGCAGTAAATAGAATGGTACAATGTTTAGAATTCGACTGGACAAATAATTTAACGATAGTGACCTTAATTTTGATAATAAATCATCACAAATAATAATTCAAATGGCATATCTTAAAATCAAGTAGATCATTGCTTATAGTTTACTTTTTATCCATTTTTGTACCAACATTCATCACAACTTAGAACCTTTTAGAAGAACTCAAAGAGTATTATTTTATATCAAAATTAAGATCATTTAACTTATAGCAATAAATTTAATTTTGTATAATATATAAATAATATTTGTCTGTCATTCACTCTTGTACAACAATGGAGATTGTGTATCCGCATCGCTAACTGGCCGTCGACGTCGGCTGCAGCGCGGCGGATACGATTGGAGAGTTCACATCTGAAAAATAACATTTTTATTATATAACTAGCGACTCACCCTCGCTCTGTTCGGGTTCGCCCCTACTTACGTTTTAACGATTAGTATAGATTTCTCAGAAATGAGATATTTTCTCGCAGTAAAACGTATCCTATATGTTGACTCGGATAACCAGCTATCAAAATCCCTCCAATGGTTTTTCGAAATGCGGTCACATACACACAGACAAAAAATCTAAAAACTATAGATTCGGCCTCCGTATCGATAATAATGTCTATTTCAATAAAATTTTTCAAAAAATATGTAATGTACAGATTCGGCTCAGTTAGAATTTAATTATATGTATAGATTTTTATCTTATGTATGTGTTTTGTGCGATACTGTTTCACGCTGTAATGGCTGGACATATTTAGATAAAAATTAATACACAGATTGACTATGGCTTTAAGTAAGTTATAGTTAGGCACCTAGGGACACACCCGAGGCAAGCGATGATAAGTCGCTAGTATAAAATAAATAAAGTTTTGATAATCATATTGACTTTATAGTTCTTCGTAGATTATTTCAGAGCGACACAATTACAACACACGTACTGCTGTCATAAAAAAAGGCCGCAACTTCGTCAAAATGACTACTAGTTTTGACATAGTTATGATGGAAATGGTTATGGTATCTTCGGACTCATAAAACTTAGAACTTTATGAGTAAAACTATCAAGTAGCATTTTTTTTTTGCTGATTCAAATCGGCATTTGTCATTTTTGACCAAATTGTTAGTTAGGGCCTTCTTTATTATGACGGCAGTGTAGTGTACAATGTATTCCTTCACTCTATTAGTAAAGTAAGATGACATTCCACTACGATCGATATCAACTCTAAAGTGTGAATATTAGTATAAAATTATATCAATACTAAAATTACTAATTTGTTATATGTTATTGAATGACGTTAAGATTTGACTAATCGTATTTGATTTTAATACGATTAGCTTTAATACTTTCTTAGATTTACGCGAATATTTGACATTTTAAATAAAAGTATATTTTGGGAGAGTTCCTCCCGCGACACACGTCGGGAAACAAAAATCAAAATGAATCCGTGAAAACATCCGAAAAGATACTTATTCTAACCGATTAGCATTATGCAAAATATTAAAATAAAAAAACTTAGCATTCTAGTTTAAATATTTTGCTTATACTAACTAGTCGGCGTGTTGACTTCCGAGTGCGGCGTGAGGTTGGACTGCGCCATGAGCTTCTGCCGGACCTCGCGTATCTTCAACTGGAGCGACATCTTTGTTGGGAATATATCCGTGTGGGCCGCCTGAGTAATAATAATAAATAAGAAATAATCCATTACATAGTGCACAATGTAATGCATTATTTCTTATTTTTTCCTAAAATTCCTCGCAACAAAAATACTTTTCAAAAGCAACAATCCTTCCCGATAAAACAGACTCAATTTAAAAAAAATATATCAAAGTATATAAAAATACTTGAAAGGTCCCATCCAAGAAATCCCTACGTCCATTCCACATCAACCACCAAAAAAAATGGACTTAGCGATTTTTCGAATTGAATTCGAATTAAAAGAGCAATAGGTATGTGAAAGTGCGTAGTGACCTGGAAGTGTGTAGTGGCCTGCGTGGTGGGGAACATGCCGTGGTCGTGGAACAGCTTCATGACGAGGCTGCGGCGCTGCTCCAGCACGCGGCGGTGGCCGGCCTCGCCGCGCGCGCCCGCCGCCGCCGAGCACGGCGTGCGCGGCGATATGTCCTCCGCGTCGCTCGCTGGGGGGACAGAAACACGGCCATTATATAACAAATATACAAATAATAACTTTTTCATTATTATCATACACATAAATTATTTGATTCTATTGTTTAATTTCAATTTTATCTATTAACTAATTTTTTTTTTTAATTAAACTTGTACTTTGTTATTAAATTATTTTAAAATTCACTAATATTACTGATGTGGTATGACATGTTGTAATAACCTATAACTAAAAGAACATTTATCTAATTGTTAGCATATAAGTATTATACTGTATTAATGTATCTTTTGTTGGTTATCCCTTATTAAATAAATAAATAAATAAATAACTATACTACGTATTCAACATATATAACATAAAATCCCACTGCTAGGCACGGGCCTCCCTTCGATACTCCCTTCAATCAGGCCATAGTCCACCACGCTGGTCAAGTGCGGGTGGGCGGACTGCACAAGTCTTTCGAAAACTTGCTAAGTTCTCTCAGACATGCAGGTTTTAACAACGCCTAAAGTTGTTTTCACAAATAAAAAAATTAAAATAAAAGAGACCTGAAATGTTCAAATGAGCATTAATTCGTTGAGGATATTTTTTGTCGCTGATTGTGTATCTAGTACTTTTTTGATCGATGATTGTGAATAATAATGTTATTATTTCCACTTAAATAATAACAATTTGAATAAAATTTTCATTATAATTGATACAATATGAATATTATATTAGCTTACCTCTAACAGACTCAATATTGAAATCTGGTCCGAAGAATGTGTTCCCTACGAGCTTGGTGGTCGTGTGCGGCGTCCCGAACGAGTGAGGCGTCGGCATCCCGTTGCCGTTTATGACCTCAGACTCGAGCTGAGGCGTGACTACTGTAGACTCCTCTTCTATGGACAAATAATATTTATATTAATTAATTATTATATTATAAATACGGCAAGTATTGTTTCTAATGAAACAAATTTAAAATAAAATATTTTAAAATATAATATTTGCCAAAAAAAAAAGTAAAACCAGACATAATTTTCCAATTTGTAATTTTAATTAGGAACATTTTTTAAAGATGACAATGTCACCATCATTACTATATTATTATTTTAAAGCCGCGTTGACACGCTCAATGTCTGCTTTAACAAAGTAACTTTGACAAAAAGCTTTGAAACGAAGTTCACTTTGATAAACACGGCTCCAAGGCCACTTTTATTGCTCGTTTACACGACCAAAGTAGTCATCAAAACTACTTTGTCAAAGTAGAATTTGATCGTGTCTTAACGCGGCTTAAAAGAAACTTCATACCTACACTCGGAGACAAGTTTTTTTTTTTTATAATTTAGAATATTTATTATAAAACTATTTTTTTAGTTAATTGAAAATTAAAAAATATTAATAATAATAAACTCTTTATTGTACACCAAGAACAAAAGAAAATAAATAAATACAGATAGATAATGTACAAGAGGCGGCCTTACCGCTAAAACAGCGATCTCTTCCAGGCAACCTTTAGGTGTAGGAAATAGCAAACTTTGAGAGGGAAGGGGTGCAAATAATTGAGTTAAATAAAATAATAAATTAAATAATAAATAATTAAATAAAAAATATATCACAATATATAAAAAGTAGACTACAAATATTACTACATAAACATATATGTTTAAACTAATAGATACATATACATATACTTACACACATACACATAAATATATACAATATATACTTGTACAATAAAACAAAACAAGAAGCAAGACAGCTTACAAAGAGAGATAAGTCAAAAATAATAATAGTAATAATACATGTAAAGTTAAAAATTAAGAACTAAGAAAGTGTTCCTTTAAGAGTTTTTTAAATATCAGTAATGACTTCGCACGTCGGATATTTAGGGGAAGAGAGTTCCAAAGACGTGGGGCTGTTATAGAGAAAGAATTACTATAGAAGGAAGAGGAGTGAGAAAAGATTTTTATTCTAAAAACAACATATAGTGACTAACCTAAGAAAAAACCGAACCTATATACACAGTAATAGCTTACAGCGTGTACATACCAACAGGCATCTTATAGTGTTTCTTCCTGAGATACATCTGCGGGCTGACGGCGGGCAGCGCCGGCAGCGCGCCGGGGCTGCACGCCTCCGGCTTGAACTGCGGCAGCGTGCTGAACTTCTGCTCGAAGTTCACCGTTTCTAGTACTCTAGTGGACGATTATATACATGGTTAACATTCGTGATATTATATGTTGATAAAATTCGACCACTAGTGAGATTCTGCTATTTTTTTTTAATATAAGATTTTATTTAAAAAAAAAATCACAAACTACACCATAGTTTTCACAGGGTTATATGACACATAATGGAAAAATAAATACAAATTCATATGTGTATATATATTTGTTACACCTTCACGCGACATACAAGAACGCACGCGAGTGAACCGAGGGTAAATCGCTAGTTAAAAATTATGAAAAAAATCAATATCTTTTTTATATGCACAAATAATGTATTCTATTTCATAAACTGTCTTAACAACAAATATCTCAAATTATTCACCACAAAACCTCTATGAAATATCAAAAACCTCAAATATCTTTTGCTACAATCAAAGTCTTTCCAAATTGAATAAAACTTTAACACTCACTTATCCCTTCCATCCTCATTGCCCTTCTTGAACAAACTCTTCTTCAGCGAAGGGCTGGGCAAGTTTTCCATCTTCTTCGGTGAATGTAGAGCTTCTGTATCGTGAGGCGTGGTGGGACCGCTCTCGGACCGAGGGATGGTGGGTTCGTTACTACCGTTCGAACCTGTTGATGTACCTGTGGGGAAAAAATACAACAGTTTTAATATTTTACGTGAGTTATGTCCCACGAGGGTTATGCCCAAGTGTGTGTTGGCAGACTTCACATACATATCTTTCAACTAGTTAGGTTCTCTCAATCACACGATTTTCCTCACGATGGTTGCCTTCCCCATAAGGAAGGTGATAATAATTTTGAAAATTAATCACACATGAGATTATCAAAATGTACGAGACTCGGGGTTTATAATAATTCGATTGGTTTTCCAAGCGAGCGCGTTACCACTGAGCCACCATTGCCGAGTTTACATAAATAAAAAAATTATGCATATTTATCTATTTATAGCCTATGCACAAATTAATCATTCGTCCGATTAGGATGTAACTTTTGGGAGTTTTTGTATACACAACAGACAAATTTTCTGACAGAATAACATCGACTTACGCAAAGTTGTTGTATAATTTGATTTTTATTAGAATAAATAAATTAGGTTCAAGTAAATATTAAGTAATTTATATTCATTTAATATATGTATGTATATAATTGAAATAATGATAGGTACCTCGACTAAGCCTCTTCTGTAAGGGAGCCCTCCCCAACTGCGCGGGCGTCGGCGCGAGGGGGAACGGTCGCGTCTCCTCTATTGGGGTTTCCCATTGTCTGAATTATAATGTAAAAAGAATTTTGTTAGAAATAAAATAAAGATCAAATTTTAAATTGCAAGAAGATTGGGCAATACAATATGGATTTATACATATACTAGCAGTACCCGCGGATTGGCTCAGGCTAAAAGTACAAAAAGATTCTAAACGTGTTTTCCCGTGGGAATAAGATAATCTCTCGCAGTAAAAAGTAGCCTATGTCACTCTCCAGCCCTCCAACTATCTCCACTAAAAAATGACGTCAATCCGTCGCTCTATTTCGACGTGAAAGAAGGACAAACAAACAAATAAATAAACAAACACGCTTTCACATTTATAATATTAGTATGGATAAAATATATTGAATGGAGAAGAAAACTGGAATAAGTTAAAATAAAGAACTAGAGTAAAGCTTATAATGAATAACTATAACATGCACACTTATTACATACAGATACATAATATATAAATAATATTATTCACTATTAATATTTTACAAATTATAAAATGTGCATATTATAATTTTTAAAGTACTTACATATTAGATTTGGGCAATGTGTTGTTGTTGCTTTGTGAAACAATTACAGATTGACCATTTTGTATATTGTGACTTTGATTTTGATTCTGGTTCTGATTTTTGTTGGCATCCATTTCTGTTGAAAAGTAAATAAATTTTTAGATAAACAATTTTTACATTAGAAATCCCAAAGAAAATCATTATATTTTCTATATCACCTAAAACAATATAAATGTTCATAGAATTAAATATCATCAAGAGAAACATATAAAAATATTACCAGAACTAAAAGGCACATAAAGCCTCTGCAACTGCACGTAATGTAATGACGCATCATTTGATGGATTATCGTTCGCTTGACTCGCTTTAATTACTAGATTCCCTGACGAGTCCACTGATAGAGTTATTGGGCCTAGAAAAATCAAATTTTTAATCTAAGTAAATATATACAATCAAATCATACTACCCTTACCACTACATATATTATATTATAAAACTACATATTACAAAAAAATCCCCCATCGCGTCTGTTTGAACGCGATAAACTCAAAAACTACTGAACCGATTTTCATACGGTTTTCACCACTGGACAAAGTGAGTCATGAGAAAGGTTTGAAGAATGTGTATAATTCATTAAGGATTTGTGTAAACTGGCTGAAATATGACGATGTCCGAAATTGGCGTGCGCCGCGTAAACCAAGTTATATACAAACAATGTATTACGGAATTACTCCTCTAAAAAATATCTTTTCAACTGTAGCAACGCTACATGCTTACACATTACACACGAACGAAGTCAAAGTCACTAGTAAATGCTAAAGTTTGTAAGTGTTATGTAGTCTTCACGTTGCACAAATATGGATGAAAAGTACATAGATAGCCTATCACTTAAAGTAACATAATATAGATTATTAAAAGTAATAAAATTATACCACAAGGTGGCGCTACCTGTGTATAATATTATTACAAAATGCGTTATTTTAAGGTCATATAAGAATAAATCGCTAGTACAAAACAGATAACACAAATAATTACAATTTTCCAAGCACAACTAATATATAACAAATAACAATTACCTGATACATTCTCCCCAATATTCCTCTTAACTAGAGTTAACAGGGCAGACGTGTTTGGTGTTTTCGACTGTGACATAGGCACGTTTTGCGGTATCGATATGCCACTCGATATAACTTGCACACCACTAGTCGATGTGGGACTTATTATCGATGCTATAGCATTATCGAGTGCCGCTTGAGCCGATAGATTGGGCGTACTGAGGGAAATCCCCTGAACACTGTTAGTCAGGCTTTGTGTGTTAGTTGTTATTGATTGTGAGGGATGAGGCGAGCTGGGCACTTGGTTCACAGGTTTGCTTATTTGTGTGAATGCCGTCCATTGTCGATGGTTTTCTCCTGCAAAAAATAAACACGGTTCTAAAATTGTACTTAAAAAAAGCTTATTTTATTTTCATAAATCATTGCATTCCTTTTCTTACCTGTGTCAGCATGTGTGGACTTGAAAGCGCCACCCGTAGGCTGGAACACTTTAGAGCCGCCGGGACTCGATGCTGTTATACCTCCCAGAAGGTTATCAGATGAGCCAGCCCTAAAATATAATATTAGTTTACTATCTTTTTTGAAGTGAAACCTCTTTAGAATCGTCGAGAAACTCGATGAAGCGGAAATGAAACACTAAAAAGAGACGAAACAAATAAATATATAGGATTAAACCGGCGAGAGAGCGAGATCCTTTTTACCAACCTAACAAATCCCACCATAAAATATTTAATTTTATTGCTATGCACCATGTTAAGTCAATCTAGGTATCTTACACGCGAAAACAAAAAAAAAATAATAATAATATTCTCACCTGGCTTTTATAGCTTTAGGCCGTCGCGTATGGTCATGATGGGGCAAGTAGTCGCGAGCTTCCAAACCTTCCGAGTCCGAATCTGTTACTTTTTCACCACATTTAAGATCAATTTCGATATTATGAGGTTGTGCTGTCGTCTCGTCTATAGTTTGACTTATTTGCTGAGAACAGAAATAATATAAGTTAGTGAACAAATAAAAACCGATGTCAAAAGTAAGATCTTCAGTACTATCAGAACAATTCGTGTAACATTTTAAAAAATATATTTTATTTTTGAATTTAATATTATAAATTGTATTACAATTATTATATTTCTTACCATGGGCTCGTCATCACTAAGTTGCGGTGATCCGACGTGATTATAAGATTGGGTATTCATGGTCATTTCCGTGCCGCTGGTAGGGACGTTAGGGTTCGGTCCTTCAGAGGGAGTGCGTGGGCTCTGAAATTAGGTATTACAATAATTTATATTCTATATTATATATGTATATATAATTATATTCAAATAAAGAAGTGTTAATTTTTCAAATGTACCCAGAATTAATGATTTTCAAAGTTCGATCCACATTTCTTATCAAAACTTACAATTATATTTAAAAAAAAAACCTTTGATTTGAGAAAAATATTCTGTAAATCTGTTATAAACAACTCTTTTTAAATTTTGGTTGTTCTTTTTAATCCAACGAAAATACATATTTATCTAATATTTATATGATCACAAGGTGGTACATATATGTTTACCTGAGGCATAGAGCCCGTAGGGTCTCGACTGCTGGACGACTTGCGCCTATCCTTGTTGCACCATTTCCATTCTGGGTGAGCCTTAAAGTGGGCTTCTTTTACCTGATTAAGAAGATTTATTATTAAAAAATATAATTTTTACTTCTACTGCGTAGTTTTTGGTTCTTTTCTCGTTTACCTTAGTTTTGTAAATAAAACAAATAAGATTTTACTAGGATACTTGAGAAAAAAATGCAATTAGATGTGTCATTACTGTAAACAGCCTGGATGCCTAACTAGACATGTTTAGTCAGGTAAGATGTTCTGTGCTTAGAATAAAGAATTATATAGATAGCCTACCAAAAACAATGTCAAAATCAAAAATAATAGCGTGATTATGCTGTTTATGCTACTATTCTCGCTTTTGCCATACAGATTAATTACTTTATTTAAAAAATTAGAGGAAAATAATAAAACTAACACTATATTCTATTGCATTTATTAAGCATTAGTTCTCTTCATCTTGAAAGAGAGATAGCATAATTTTTATTTCTTTATAATAATAAAATTCTTTAGCAATTTTTAGTTATTAACATTTATTTACATATCACAGTAATGAATTTTCTACTAACATTTATACTACTATGGTGTTTTAAAATATTATTGTTTGACTTCGTCTTTAGTTCTACGACACTGTCTATATTATTCCTTAGTCTGTGTTTTATCATTGTAAATTCAATTATGGGACTAAAGGAAATTATTTTTAATTCAACTCAAACTTATGTTCATTTTGTTCACGAACAACCACCTAAATCTATACTAATATTATAAAGAGGAAAGATATTTTCGTTTGTCTGTTTGTACCAAATAAGCTCCGAAACTACTGGACCGATTTAGATGAAATTTGTAAAATAGTTTGAGATCCTGAGAAGGACATAGGGTAGTTTTTATCCCGGAAATCATCCCTTAAGGGAGTGACAATGGGAATGAAAGTTTTTATGTCAACCTAGGGACGAACCCGAGTCGCCAGTGTATATAATATATAAACAAGTGGTCACCTCGCTGGCCAGCTCGGTGTACTTCTGCTTCTCGTCGTACTTGAGCGAGTACCACCACTCGCCGAGGATCTTGCTGACGGTGCGGTTGTCCTGGTTGGGGTGCATCTGGTGCACCAGCTGGCGGTGACGCTTCGAGAATATCATGAACGCGTTCATTGGACGACGGATGCGACGCTCCTTCTGTTGTACATACGTTTATTGTATTCATTATTGGATACTATTTTGTATAATAGGAATATTTGTGAATCGTGTGTATATTTAATTTATTTACGTTGTATTTAATTAATGGATTTGAGCGAAATTTTGAATGTAAATAGCTTATATTTATTTTTATAGGTACGTTGATATAATTATAATATGTCTATTAAGGTATAATAATATTTAAAGGTATATTAAATTTATATGCAGATAAATAATTGTTAATATTCACTTACTACTATTTAATAATCCTAACTAAATAAAAGTCCCAAAACCTAAATTCTACACTACATTGTAACCAAATGTTTATTTAAATCAGAACACTAATAATAAATAAAAATCAAATTTTTTTACAATATATTGATGTTAATACTAACTTTCTCCTGTCCCGCAGCCGGCTGATTGAGTGAGGAAAGACTTTGCGAGCGTCTATTATTATCTCCTCCTGTGCCGGGGTCTTCACATTCGAACACTTCGTCGTCTTCGTCCGTACACATTGGTGTCACGCCATCTACAATCATTTGTGAAAATTAGCATATATTGTATTCATTTTAGTCAATTTAATAAATTAAAAATAGTTTTTTCAACATTTATTATTACAATGTTTACTGAACGTCATGAGTCCTTTAGTTCGGTATGAAAAAGCCTCTGTCCTAACAAGAACTGGCGAAAGAAACTCAGCAAATCATTAATAGTTGACACTTCTCTAAAATATAGTATGTATTATATAGGAAAGTATCAAGTCAACTATATGATCAGAAAAAAACATTACGTATATAAAATTCGAATGACAAAATAGTTTCATACCTTGATGCCATGGTTGATTTAATGATGAAAATTGAAAACGGAGAGACGGACAGTGAAGTTTTTATCTAGCACAGCCTTTGAATTTGTTCTTACTTCATTTTTGAAGTGGATCAAAAACTATTACCACATATCTCTACTAATCCATACAGTGTCGAACGAAGGCGACTAGAGGGGACCATTGTAAGAGCAATAGATTTTTATACTGTGAGAGCAATGGATTTTTATGCTGTGGTACAACTCACTAATTCCCTCAGTATCGCCCTGATCTTCAGGTTTGATACGCGACGTGTACGTTGTAAGCGGGGTACGGAGGGGAGCGCGGGGAGCATACACTACATATTTTGAAATCGGTTAAATAGTATAACTGATTATAATACAACTCACCATTCCCCTCAGTCTTGATCTGATCCTCAGACTTGATGTGCGGCGTGTGCGGCGTGTGAGGAGTGTGGGGGGTGTGCGGCGTGTGCGGCGTGCGCGGCGTGCGCGGGGAGGGCGGCGCGGGCGGCGCGGCGGGCGGCGGCGACGCGGCGCGGATGAGCGGCACCAGCGAGTGCCACGGGAACACTGCGTTCGTCACTGCACTTGTTGATACTGTGGAGTGTGGACGACATTATATTACTGTTACAATATAATATAATCTATCAGACTACTAATACTAATGCAACAGTTTGTTTGTGTGTGTGCGTATTTTTGTTACTACGTGTGAGATAGCTGCACGGATTTGGATGAAACTATGGAGGAGTAACACCTATGTAGTAGCCTATGCTACTGTTAAGCACATAAGAGCACATTCGAATATAAGTAGAGAGAGATAGAGAAGTAGAGAGATAAGAGTATAACAAATACAAGTCTAAAATTCATTACTATTTAACACAAACAAAACAAAAAATCTATCCCACGAGAACCGTACATTTTTCCAGGATAAAAAGTAACCTATGTGCTATTTCAGACTATAATCTATCTCTGTGCCAAATTTCATCCAGATCCGATAAGCCGTTTTGACATGATTGAGTATCAAACATCCACCCATCCAAACTCGCGCATTTATGTTTATGGTATGGAATTTATTTATATCAAACACACACTCACCGATAATAGCCGTATGTGACGGAGCAGGTAACACTGGCAGTAGTTGATTGGGATGCACAATCACGGCACTGTTCACATTATTTACCTGTGATCAAAATTAGATTTAAAAAAAAACATTTATATACCGAACTAATCCATCTATTCAAATAAATAAAAAATAAAATAATCTCTTTTAATTTATGTGATATTAAAAGATTGTATTGACTTACTTATAAAAAAGTACTATTAAACATTACTAAAAAAAACTAGAAACAAAATAAAATAACATTAAAAATTGAATAATATAACACATATAATAAAAATACATACATGATCGCCATTGTCCATATTACGGTGTTCAGGCTCTGGTTCGTTGTTATTGTTTATTATAGTTTGTTGCGACAACTGATGCTGTTTGTGCTCGACCTGTTAAAAATGTATTAAATTGTAGTTTCGTCAATTTCAATAACATAGAAATTTACTTAATACATAATGCAAAATAATGCTATACGAGTATATATAAATATGTGTAGAATATTAATTTTTTACGCAATGATATGAAATTATTTGTCTTAAATGCGACGGAGAAACGAATTGATATTTTGAAAAACGTAAAAAAAAATACTATCTCATTTCAACACGTTTAAATGTTAAATATGTTTTATAGCAGATAGCAAAAGATATCGACAGGCGTTACCAACTCACCTGAACAGCATCAGTCGGCTCGTTTTTTAGCAGTACAATTTTCTTCTCCAAACTATTCTGTGGTATAACAAAAAAGCGTTTGACCGTGTCCTTCATATCAGTGTCGACCAGCGACACTAAACGCGCCTGTAATGGCGCCGGCTTCACTATCCTCTTGTCGTCCAAGCGAGCCTCGGAGAGTTCTAACGTCCTGGGCTCCATCAGCCCACGGCTATGATCCTGAGGCATTACATCCTCGTCATCGTACTCCGAGACTCGTCTATTGACAAAATTTTCATTGTTAACCGGTGATATCACTTCTGTTCTGTACTGGTCCTGCATGCCATTTCTGCGTAACGGTGTTCTATATATATCCATATCTATGCCATTAGTGGGCATGCGATGTACGACTAGGTTGTGGGGGCCGTCGTCTTTAATCGTATTTGCGATACTTGTTTGTATATTTTGATTCATGTTGTTTATTATTGAGATACTTGAAGGCAAGTTTAGCGATGACTGCATGGTGGTCGGTGTCAAGTTTGATTGCATACCACTTTGTATGTTCAGACCGGAGGAGTGCAAACCGATCACGTTGGTCTGACTCGACTGTACGCTCGTAGGACCGTTGCGATTATCGATCTGGAAATCAAGTATTTACTTCTCACTGTTAATCTGTCTATCTATTTTAAGGCAACAAAGTATTTGAAAAGATAAATTAAATACTAAGTGAAAACGAGAATTAATAAAAATATGCTTTTAAAAGTATATAATCTTAATTTACATTTTTTTTTTTATTATCAAAAATCTTTTATAATCTTAATTTTTAATTCCAATATATAAAAAGGATAACATTCTTATTATAATAAGTACCTGGTAATGATAATTATTTGGTGCTGGAGATACTCTTATAACACTGGTGGCAACGCTTCCCACTGGAGAGTTAATTCTCGCCGGCCGAAGTGACTCAGGTCTGTGGGAAAAATATTTAATTTTATTTGTCTAAATAGCTTCGTAATTCGTAAGACCTCATTAACAGCACCAGCCGGGCTCGAAGCCAAGAGACACACAGGGAGGTGGCTCACTTCGGTGGGCGGTGTACCAAGCTGGTTGCTCCACTACGGTGGTACATCTCTGACAGCAGAGGGAACCGTGGAAGCAACCCCTTGGTTGTGTGGTCTGCTTTGGCACGACTAAACGATCCTCCGACGCCCCCTTAAGACGGAGGAGGTTCTATTGAGTTTTAGTAGGTAGTACTGGCTATTTTAGCCAGTGAGTCCCACATAACCTATAAGTATACAGGTGGTATGCGTAAATGAATTTCCCAACATTAAAAAAAAAGTAACCTAATAAGATGATGATGGTAGGTCGGATGCCGGTCGGGCTGGCGCGGCGGGTGCGGGTGCGGCGGCTGCGGCGACGAGATGGGCACGAACACGTTGCCGCGCAGCACCGGCGACCCGCCCACCGGCGACGCGCCCGGGCTGCCCGACCGCGAGCTGCCCAGCGACACTGAACAATCAACATATAACATGTATTATATAATTGTAATAATATCCTTCCGAAAGATTTCAGCCACGGCGGTCAATCTCACTGAGACTAGCCAGATACGCGGGGGATACTATAGTGCACGAGTGTACGCGCAGACCGATGGCATGAGGGACACGTGTTCTCCGAGATACGAGGATGAAACATCGCCAACTACCGAACTCCGGTCTACTTCTGAAATCATATCTTAATAGAAAAACCCAGTAATTAAACTTGACCCGACCTAGGACTCGAACCCAGGGCCTCAGGATCTGCAAATACCACTAGGTATACAGAATCCCGAAAAAACGTTAGTTAATATAAAGAACATCTGTGTACAAATATACAGATAAATAAAATTACAAACAGTGTCTATTTGTAATGTTAAAATAACAGTTGTTTACTAAATGCATATGAAATTATATGCGGTACATAAAAAAATCAATTTTTAAATTTTTTGTCTATCTGTTTATTCCAGCTAAGCTCCGAAACGGCTGGACTGATTTTGACAAGACTTTCACTGGCAGATAACTAATATTATAAGTAGTAAATTAGGCTACTTTTATTTTAGAATAAACCCAAAACTAACCCAGCATATTAGCCGCCTCCGTCTCGTCGGGGTCGAAGCGGCCCGTCACGCGGTAGTTGGGCGGCGTGGTGTCGGACTCGCGGGACGTCTCGTCGCCCTCCACGCCCGTGCCGCTCGACGACAGGGACTTGCTGCTGCTTCTGTTTAGGATTATCATGAAAATATTATATTTGCCTACCATTTCATATAATAGGGAATGTGCGTGATTTTTTTTTTATTTTTTTATACAATAGCTAACATCGTTATATAATTGTAAAAAAATATCCAGCTCCAAGAAACTAAAATTTAGTATAAAAAAATATCATACCTATACGGATACTTTAAACGCCCGCCATTTCGCGCGCTTGGCGTGACGTCAGTGTCATACATAGAAAAATGACGACTTTAGTTAGTAGCGACAAAATCGCTAATCGCTCTGTTATGATAACACTACTACAACTATAGTCTATTTTTTCTTACGTGTCTTAAATAGTAAACAAATATGGCGTATAGGTGACCAGAGATAATTCATAGAGATGTGCATGACGAATGAATGACTGAACTTAATGGTTTTTAATTTTTATGCAGTGAACGTAAAGTATTGGGTAGAAATAATACGACAAGTTATTTTAATAATTTTATTAGTCTGATTCCGACGATAAATTACTCGACTCTTTTGATATATGTATTATAAAATTAGGGGTCGGTGTATCTGTTGCAGCATCTATTAAGCCGTCAAGCTGCAACATTTTGTCTTCTTCTTTTTTCACATGTTCAATACAATTTATCCAAGACGCCGTACCAATTTTTCTTAATCCTTCTCTGACTAGCTCCTTGACTTCAGCCATTTTAAAACTTTTATTATTTTTTCCTACATGTGATTTTAATTGTGCCCATATTAATTCTATTGGATTTAATTCACAATGATACGGCGGAAGGCGCAGAACAATTATATTTTCATGGGCGGCCATTTCATCAATAACTTTTTTATTATAATTGTCTTTATTAAATTTTAATAAAAGTTGTCAAAATGTCACTTGTCTATTTTAAAATCAATGACGTGAAAGTTTTTTTAAGATTTTTTTGGCCTTAATATAAACTCATTTTTAAAACTTTAACCTAAAAAAGCAAAAAGCGGTCGGAAGTCCCTCACTCCCTTTTAATAAACTGTGCAATAAGATACGAAATAATAATAATTACAATAACAAATAAATAATAAGTATAAATTCATTAAAAGCAATTAAAAATCTTCTATATTCTACAGAAGACATTACTATTTTTAAGCCTAATAACAATTTGAACAAAATATCGTACTTTGTAATTTAAAGATATTGTTATTTTTAATAAGTTCAGTTTTCACTCTCGATAATTCATTCTAAATGTACATCTCTATAATTCAAAGACAAAGTAGCGTATCGAAACGTCAAAATGTTGTGTTCATATTTTTTCTGTGGAAGTTGGTTCTGTCAATATTTAAATTTTAGCAAAAATAATGTGTTTAAATCAATAATTAACAGCTTTTATTAGTGTAATTCGTAGCGTGTGTGTTTCTGAAATAGTTATAAACGATAAAACCAAATCTAAAATGTATGATTGTCCGAAAACAAGTGATTTTCGTTCATGGTAGTGTTTGTTTACCAATTAGGACACGTAAGAAAAAATGAACTATACTTTCAAATTCCCACCTATATTTGCACTTTTTAATAATTATTTTCTGAATCAAAAAGAAATGACATTAAAAAATATTGATATAGGTTTAATTCAAAAGCAATAAAGATTATGAAAAGATCATTTCACCTTTATTTAAATTACACGCATATTCCCTATCACTCCTACACCTTAAGGTTGAATGGAAGAGATCGATTGTAGCGATAAGGCTTCCTCCTGTGCATCATCTATATGTTAATTTCTTCTTTTTATATTTCTTTTGTGGTGTACAATAAAGTATATCTATCTATATTTGAGAGTTCAAAGTATGAATAGCGTGTTTCATTATAGATCGCTTTTTTCAATTTCTTCTATAGGCTTAAAAACAACATCCATCACATTATTCACCAGTGTTTTGGTGCAAAATAATCTCTAACAAAAAGTTAAAAACATATTATCTTAGTTTACAGAAATCATTATTATATTACAGATGCAGGAAATCCAGTTTCGCACATTGTAACATCCCGTCAATCGACAATCGAAAATTAATCGCAATTTTTTATATATAAGTTCGGTGTATGTACGTTTGTATGTTGAGACGAACTACGTATATATATAATCTATACATACGTATGTATATAGTCTAATCTATTAAAGTACCTTTGCTGTTGACCATGTTGGGCCAACGGAGTGTTCGAGGATCGTCCAACCCCTCTGAGGGAGAGATGTCTGGAGCAGTAGCCTCTACGCTGACTCTCCTTAGTGCAACCGTCCTTCGAGCAAAGACGTCGCCATTGCTTGCCGTTGTACTTCTTACGTATACCGGATGGCGTGGACACTACATCGCCCTTTTTGTATTTGTGCGGTGTTGCTGCTTGAGATCTGCTTATATAATGTAAACGATATATGCGTTATAAAAGCGAGACTGTATGTTTTTTTATTATATTTTCAAACTCGCTTGCGATATGTGAGATTACATTGTAGGGTTAAAATACATAAACATTTCTTAGGTCTAAGAGAAAACTTAATCGACAACACAGCCAAAATTACATTCTATTTCAAATTATCTATTATTATTTTAACGAGAAACATTTAATATGAGGAAAACAATCAAAGTCCTGTTATTTTCTTTTATTAATAAAATTATGTCATCAGTAAAAATCAACGTTACCTATAACTAATAACAAATAAAAATCTATTTTTTAAAACAATATTCTATTACTCTAAGTTTTGATAATTAATTAATTTTATTAATTAGAAGTCACTAGTTATGTTATTTTTTCATAAATAATTAATCACGAAGTAAACACAGCATAAAACTTTAATTTTCGCTTTTCTTTAACTCGTTCGCTCATACGCTATATTTTTTGAAGTCAAAAAGAAGCCAAATAATACAGTGTATATTTATTTAAATGAGAAACTAACCTTGGAGTAGGCGCTTGAGATCGTGGCGTGAGGCTGCCTTCTATCAAACTGGAAGTACTGCCTCGGCTTTGAAGACTACTTCGTTTACTGTTGTTACAATCTAAACAAAATAATAAAACTTAGTACACTTGCTCAATACATCCGGCGATAAAATTTCATATTCATGACTATTAATCTATCTGCACGATAAGTTATTTTTATAAAATCGTTCAAAGGATGCCTTTTTAACAAAACTTCCTATATTTTTGCATGGCTTAATCCCTATATTAACGCATAACTATTTGATGTATATACATATAAGACAGTCAGATTAATAATTACAAATAAGACAAAATGAGGTGAAAAAAAATTATTATAAGCCTATATTATAATATTATGTTAATAAATAACTAATCGTGTAATCGTGACATTTATCTTACAATCTAACTGCACGTAAAGCCAGTGGTAGCACAGTGGTAATGGGCTCGCTAGGGAAACCGAGAGAAGAAGCGGATTCAAATCTCGTTCTCGCACCTCTCGTCATTCTCAAGTGCGAATGATTTCCAACATGATTACCACCAGCATTACGGTGAAGGAAAACATCGTGAGGAAACCTACATTTTCTGAGAGAACCTAAGAAAGTTTTTGAAAGACATTTGAAGTCGGCTAATCCGCACTTGACCAGCGTAGTGAACTGTGGTCCGATCCCCCTTGTATTAAAGGGAAGCTCGTGCCCAGCAGTGGGACGTTAAAAATAGCTGCATACATGACTGCATATAATATGAAAACTCTAAACAGAGTTACACTTTTTCATAGTTTCATATCAGAGTTATAGGTTAAAGGCTTTAATTTTGCCAAAATCCGCCTACAATCTGAACCATGTTCAAAATACATACACAGATAAACAGATCAAAATAAAAATATTTACCTATATGCGACGCATCTCCTGGAAACATAATATTTTCACTGTGTAAGTCATCATCACTCTCGCCGTAGTCATCAAACCGCGAGCCGTTGGACAACGCGCCCATCGCCACTTGACCGACCCCCGGCATGGGGGAAGATGTGGCGAAGTGATCACCTCCCATTGTATACTGGAAAATATAAAAATATATAAAATAACAGCATCTATGTGTTAATGTAATAATCTTTTTATTCTTCTTGCTTTTTTTGGCTATCACCCGTTACCTTAGCACAAACAGACAAATAATATCCTATTTCGCACAGTCCATCTGTACAGTTTTTGATTTACCTCTATTTCTGTACCATTCACATTCATCATACGTAATATTTTTTTGTTCATATGACTTCCATCACTCCTCATGACATGCCCATACCATGCTGACCTGGCTTCTCTGTCACTGATGCTACACCGATGTTCAAACTTTCCATTATATTATTACGAAATATACTCGAATTGATTTGAATTAACTGAATATTTAAAATAAAAGCTTTTAATCAGACTTATTATGGTCCTATCGGAATGTCGCTGAAGATATAATGATAATTAAAACCATATTTGATTGTTTTTGTTATTGTCATTACTAAAATATAGTTTCCAGCTCTTTTTTTTCATCCTCTATCTCTATACTAATCACTATTACTATTTCTCTTTCACACAAAGTGAGTCATAAAGCCACTAATCAAATTAAAAACATCACAAGAATGCACACGTATCGTTCTATTCTTAGTAACTTGTCTACTTGAGTCTAGTTATATACACTATATGGTCTCGCAGTCATAATAATCATATCACATTCAACCACTTTTCACTCACCATTCATCACTAACTACAGAACTAGCCTATAGATTACATTTGGACTTGATGTACCTACTGGAATAACTAGAGTTTCTAATTTATTATCTCTATGAAAAAAATCGTGTCCGTTTTTCCGTCCGTGTTTTGATTGATGAAAGAAGAACAACCCAGCAAACACTCACTAATAAAAACTTATATAAAATCAGTTAGCCTTGAACATTCAAATTACCTCTAACGATTCTCTTACGATACGACTTCATAGAAAGGTTAAAATGACAATTGTTTTTTTTTTTTTTTTTTTAAAAAAGCAGTTTTAATAGAGTGCGGTAACAGGAAATCGCATATACAGAAATAGCTAATAATTGCAAATAAAGGACGAGTATTAAGTAAAACAAAGATGAATACAATGTCTGTTGTTGAATATAAAACGCTTTAAAAGAACCAATGTACATAATGTTTACTACATATAAACATTTTGTTACGCGCCGTCCACTCTCGTTGTATTATAATTTATAGTAACAGTTGCAAAATTAAATTCATACAGAGCACAAGTACTTTCATTTCTTTTAACTATCGAAAAAAAAAGCAGTTACAAATCAACCTTAACGCATACAACAATGTCCAAAGCAAAATTTATAACCTTAAGAGGCCTGTCACAAAATATATAGTTTTATATTAAATTGTTTAAAAAAAAGTATGTAATTACGTTTCTTTTGAACTGACGTATATTCTGGTATAAATTTTACTTAATAATATCAATGTTGTAAGGATATTTTTACAGCTAATTCTGAACGTTTTTAGTAGTTTTTAAGATTTTGAAAAGGATTTTTTTTTTAATAGAAATCCAATACATATTTTCACATTGCAAGGCCGCTGTAAGTTCAACCCCTATAATATATGAGTTATTATTATATATTTTTCATTTCGTTTGCTTAGTATTGTATTTCAATCCATGAGCTTGTAAAAGTGCTGTTGCGCATTTTATAATTTGGAATTTTGGCTTTATTTCAATTAATAATGAAAATTTGCGAAAAGCAAGGCCGCTATGAATTATATTAATATCTATTCTCCACCATACAATACCTAAGTTAAAATTGTCGAAGAGTTCCAGTTTCTCTGAATAAGAACGCCAAAGATGGGCATTCAATTGAAAAATCTCGGTCGTAATATACTCGTCATAGGCCTCTTAAATCAAACTAACCTGCACATTAGAGACATGGTGCATATTATGCATATGCGACATCAGCGAGGAAGCCTGCGAGCCCGCGTCTTCCAGCTCGTCGGCCCACGGCGGCTGCAGCAGCCGGATATCCGCTCGCTTCACTTCCACTATCTCCTTGCATGTGTTCTCGCCATCTGTCACCTTATTTGAAAACGATAATGAGCATTGAAATATTTTTTTGGAGAGACTGGTTTTTTTCTTGGTTTGTCTATACTACTATTATAAAGAGGAAAGTTTTTTTGTTTGTTTGTACCGAATAAGCTCCGAAACTACAGAACCGATTTAGAAGAAATTTGGTACGAAGATAGTTTGAGACACTGAGAAGGACATAGGATAGTTTTTATCCCGTAAAATATTCCTTAAGGGGGTGAAAATGAGAATGAAAATTTGTATGGGGAAGCAACCTAGAGACGAACCAGAGCGAAGCGAGGGTGAGTCGCTAGTTTTAGAATATACGGGACTTCATAACGCTATTTAATTACCTAGGAATTTGCGAATTAATTGCGAATCATTTCCAACATGATTATCACTTATCTTACGGTGAATGAAAGCATCGTGATTAAACCTGCATGTCTAACAGAACCTAGCAAGCTTTCGAAAGACATGTGAAGTCCGCCAACCCGCACTTAGCCAGCGTGGTAGACTATAGCCTGATCCCCCTTGTATTAAAGGGTGGCTCGTGCTCAGGATTGGGACGTTAAAAAGGGCTGAATACAATATATAATATTTAAGATATTTACATTTTGGATATTTTTAAATTATATTGTGGTACCTACTAAAAATTAATTCATTATATTTGAGTTAATGAAAGTAGGAGTGTAAGGTCCTTTTTTATATTTATATTTTATTTCAAATCGATACAGATAAATAAAATTGAAATGTCTGTTTGTAATGTCAAAATAATAGCTTTATAATAAACGCAGATGGAATTATATACGGAACTTAAAAGAAAAACACAATTATTAAAATTTTTGTCTGTCTGTCTGTCTGTTTGTTCCGGCTAATCTCCGAAACGGTTGGACCAATTTTAACGGGACTTTCACTGGCAGATACCTAATGTTATAAGGAGTAACTTAGGCTACTTTTATTTTAGAATAATAATTAGGGTTTTGCTTAAAAAAATTAAAACCTACCTAGGAACACACCCGACCGAAGCGAGGGTAAGTTGCTAGCTACTAATAAACATTACAACTATACTTATTTCCGAATATCTAGGACAAAAAAACATAACTTCTTTGCACGAAAATGAAATCCGCTTTGATCAATGCGTGTACTGCATTAAATAGACGTAATAAAATAACTACTATTACGATAAAGACTAAGAATGCAATTTATTACTAAAGAAAAACTCTAATGGTACCTATTTGATTTTTGTTAACAGGAAAAATTATAACCAGGAAAGTCGGTAGGAACTGTTTAACTTAACAAGAAAAATTTTAGAGGCGCTTACTAGGAAAATTTGAAATATAAATTAAAAATTCGCCGAAAATGCTTTGCTTATATTTCGTATCGCAATTTTAAATATTCACATAACACACAAAACGTAGTCATGTTTTATACATTAACCTAACAATCTACGCATGTAATAAAAAAGCAACAAAGCGAAATCTGTACATGAAATATTGTATACATACTATGGACCCCAAAACAATAGTGTGTAGTTATTATTTTTTTTGTCTGTTTGTCTGTATATCTGTGTCCTTTTACGCAAAAAGTACTTTAGTAAATACATATACTATAATAGCATAATTCTTAGGTAAATTTTGTGTAGTGATAACTTATTAGTCAGGCCAACATTTAGGATCCCTCCCAACGTGCGTTCACCTTGTCGTGGAGGAGGAGGGGGGGCTCATTAGCGTCCGGTAGTTCAGCCGGGCGAGAAGCTACGAAACGCACAGGGAGTTGGCCCACTTCGGTGGGCGGTGTACCATGCGGGTTGCTCCTAGTACTTCCCTGACAGCAGAGTGGACTGTGGAGCAACCCCATGGTTGTCGTGGTCTACTTCGGCAGACCTGCCGTCGGCGCGTCGCGTCGTAGTTGAGTGCTAAAGCGATCCTGCGACGTCCCATTCAGACGAGGGAGGTTTTGTTGGGTTTTAGTGGGTAACACTGGCTTTACTAACTGGTGAGTCCCACATAACCACCTGTATGTCTACAGGTGGTATGCGTAAATGCATTTCCCAACATTAAAAAAAGGCCAACATTTAAGATATCTTTTACTAAAGGAAAATCCTTCATTCTTAAGGGAAAACACAAGAACTGATTCTGCCGTCCTTTGAAATTAACATGGCTAGCGCTGACTAAACAATTAACGGATACATCAAAAGAATGTAATAGAAAACCGTATATCTTCAAAAGGCCTGTAGAAAAGTCCGCAATAGCATGTCAAGCTTCTAAGTACCTGCACTCGGAATAATTATTTTTATCTATTTAAAACGTATGTACTTAAGGACGCACCAGAGCGAAGTGAGGGTAAGTCGCTAGTATTTAAAGAGTAAATTAATAAATTAATGTACGATACCGTTGCGATATGCTATTGCCATTGATATTTTGCAATTTGTTGATATCAAACATTCACAAGTAGACTCAATAATAGATAAGGCATTAATGACAATTTCTTCCGCATTTCTTTTTAATTTGTTAATTAAATATAGTAATATCACATAGAAAAATATATTTGAATTTTAACAATCCATATTCATATCAGCTAATCAATACATATAATAAAACTATACAAGTCGAATGTCTGTATATAGAATAAAAAAAAAATAAAAACCGACTTCGAAAATATCTGATTAAGTATCTATTCTAAATGAAAACCCCTGTTTGGTTATTTTTTACTTTTCAGTGCCTGGAAGTCGGTTTTTTTTTTTTTTTTTTTAAAGTTTTTATTTTTCCATTTTTAGTGTAGACGTAATAAGCAGGTAATTTGTAATTTATAAGAAAAAAACATTTTTATTAATAAAATCATATTTGATTTAGCCATTTATATAAAAACCGCTTGTCCGATTTCGATAAAATTTATATGGGACCACCGGGGAAGAATACCCTTTGAAACAAAAAAAGAATTTTCCAAATCGGTTCAGCCGTCTTCGAGTAATCCGTGAACATACATAAAAAAAAGGAAGAAAAAAGATTCCGACGAATTGAGAACCTCCTCCTTTTTGGAAGTCGGTTAAAAAAATGATAAAAACCGAGTCAGGGGGATGTAAGAAGAGAAATAGAACAAATTCAGATTTTTTCAAAATTCTTGTTTCTTTGCCTATTTGTCTGTTTGTACGGGCTAATCTCCGCAACTGTTAGATTTACTTACTTACTTTTCATCCCGGAAAATTAAAGAGTTCCCGTGGGATAGTTAAAAAACTATAGTAATTTATACAGCTTAGTACACAAAAACTACTGACTGGATTATAACGAAATTTTACAATAATATAGTTCGTACATCAAAATAACAAATAGGCAACTTTTTATCCTGGAAAAATGTACGGATACCGAAGGATAGATTTATTTTTGTTTGTCTAGAGGCGAACCCTAGCGAAGCGAGGGTGAGCTGTTTGTAGGTGGATATAATATAGATTACATTATATGATTTACCTATTTTATGTAAATGTTAGGTTTTATCAAAGAATTAACGAAAGAAGATATAAAAATGCACTTTGGAACTAAAAGAATAATCGTATAATCGAGTAAAAGATTCGATTGCACCCTCATATGTTAAAATTTGTATTACAAAGATTCTTGACTACAAACGTGATACATACAGTCAACCAAATCACATCAAAGGCCCATATTTTTGGTTAGTTTGACATGCAAAATAATCTTACCTTAACTCGAATCGTAATCGGCGATTTAAGCACTTCAAGAACACGTCCTTCAACGAACACATTTTGCACACTCTCCCGGCTCGGGTCAGTAGTCCTAACAACGCACGCCGACCCAATCAATCCGGACAAAAGATTAAAGTGGGGGCTCGCGTTACTTATCACATCATATTTGTTCACACCGAATATATCACTGTACTCGATCGATTCGTTTTCTAGTCCGTCTAGTTCCACTATCACTTTACACCCGTCCGCTTGACGTATCACCCCTGGTATGTACAGACCACGCTGTTTGGCCAACACTCTATGGTCCCGCCATGCTGATAGATCAATGTTTGGGTAATGGATGTAGGGTTTTTGGTCGTGTGGTGATGACCTTTGCACTATCGGCGAAGGCTGCAGCACTGGTTGGTATGTAGGCGGCGTGTATTCCACGGGCGGATGAGCTGACACTGCAACATTTATACAGTTCCTCTCAGCCATGCTGTTCATGCAGTTTCTCTCTATTTCCTCCAACTCTGAAGGGTCAAATTTTCGTTTCTTGGGTAGATTCCGAACCGGCGCCTGCGTGGGTGTCTGTTGCGACACCTGTGTACTGCTACTGCTCGCAGTGCCGGGATTGGTCGGGTTTGCCATCGTTATATTTGGTGTCGGATTTGTTGTCGACTGGGACAAGCTTACTGTTCCTACACTGCTGATAACTGATGCTGGAATCTAGAAAAAATATAAAATAAGTACATTATATCAATTTTACACAAAATTATTCTTAAAATATAAATAAAATAAAGAAATGATTAGTGGCCATGATAGGTACTTTACTCATAATGCATACAAAGGCTACTATTACAAATGCGAAAGTTTGTATGTGTACTGTGTGTAAATATTTACTTTTTCACACTGAAACGGATTGATTAAATTGACAGAGGCTGGACGGATTTGGATGGAATTTAATACACAGATAGACTATGGCCTGGAGTAACACATAAAGTAGTGTCAAATATGACGCGACGCACCCTGGTGAAGCAAGGGTCTTAAAATATAAATAAATTAAAAAAGAACACTGGTCCTGTTAGACGATTTACTCATAATGCATACAAATATCACAAGAAACACCTGTCACTCTTCCAAATCGATAGGGAGTATAATGAAACCCCGTACAAGGTCTAGATCATAAATATTTAATCAAAATCGATGCACTAGGCCAGCATTGATGATGCGGCAATTGTACTTGCCACACCCGCATCACTGACTAAAAGTAAACTTTAACAATATTTAACAGGATATTATTACCAGAGTATCTTTTTTCCTCGAACTTAATTTAATTTGAAATTTAAATATTATGGTAAAAGACAGTGGAAGCCCAGTGGTAACGCGCTCGCTTGGGAAGTCGAATAAAGCGGGTTCAAATCCCGGGTCTCGCACATGATTACTACTTGCCTTGCGGTGAAGGAAAACATCGTATGGAAATCTGCATGTCTGAGAAAACCTAGCAAGTTTTCGAAAAACATGTTAAGTCCGCCCACATGCACTTAGCCAGCGTGGTGGACTATAGCCTGATCCTCCTCGTATTGAAAGCAGGCCCGTGCCCAGCAGTGGTACGTTAAAAAGAGCTGAATACAATTATGGTGTTGTTAATTGTGGACTACTATTATGAATGCGTAAGTTTGTTTGTATGTGTGCATGTTTGTTACTATAGACCTATATACATATGTACATTATACATAGTATATATATATATATATTTATATATATATATAATATGTATAATGTACATATTATACAGTATACATTATATATACATGGTGTAGCATATTTGCTGCTATTGGGCACTTAGGGACTCGTCCTAGCTAAGCGAGGGTAAGTTGCTGGTAACTCTTACAATTATATAAAAAAAAGGTATAGATGTAGGTTTACCTGGTCGTCGATATCCGCAAACACATGCGAATGCGAGCGGTAGTGCGGCCGCGGGACGGAGGGCCCGCCCGCGTGAGCCCGCTGCATCACCGCCTGCCGCTACCACGGGTCACTCATTGCGCACGAATACCTGTAATGTTATGTGGTATGTTATTTCTTATGTCCGTCTCAATGGTCAATTTAAATATGTACAAATACATGACGACGATGTTAAGAGGTACTTTATTCGCCCTAAAGCCTAATATTCAACTTAATTTTTGAAGTGAAAACTTCTATAATCTATAGGCAGGTTTGGATGGGAAGTGAATTCATGTAAGTCGTCATCGACATGGTCACGTGACCTGTTAACGCTAACACTCAGTGCTAATAGATGTCAAAACCAGATAAATATAAACAGTTTTAATTTACACATTTTAATTTAAGATTAAACAATTAACTTGAATATCCAATAATAACAATTGTTTGTTTATAGTTTTAAGTTTTCACTTCTGTCGGCAGTCCTCACGACTGCTATGTAGCTCTTTATCAGTCTAATCTATTTAGCTACATCATAAAAAAAACTGAACAATAAATGAAGTATTATGTAGAAACAGATCGGGAGTATTATATTTATGTATATTAATTGATGTAATATGAATATGGAAATCCTTTTAAGTATGTACATATCTCTCTACCTGGAACTTATCTATCTATAACCTATAATAAAATAATAGGTATAAATTAAAGAATAATTGGGAAAGTAAACAAAGATTTTGGGTATTTAAAATATAATCAGTCGTTATACCTTTTACGATAAATAACAAAACAGTACCAGTGTATGCCGTAATTTAATACGTTTTTTTAACTTAAAACTCGGCGTAAAAGTGTTATATTTGAAACGTAATGTCTATCTATAAATACTGTAGGTACATAATTACTGATTCCATCATTCCACTTAAAATAAAGCCACTATGACTAATACTCTAGTACCATCGCATATTAATAGTAACATATATAATTATTCGGTATAAATAATGCAAATATACTAACTAATGGTTCTTTAAAATTTTAGATTTTATGAAACTTTGCTGTCTTTTTGATGTGTTTTATGAAAATTTCGTTCATTTTTAGATTTATTGTTTAACCGACTTAAAAAAAAACAAGAAAAAGATAGGATTTTACAACTTAACAAATAAAAAAAACTATTCATATGTAACACCAACCTCATTTAACATAGCATAGGCAATAGGCACTTAGCTTTGATAAGTTACTTATAATTTGAATTTAAGATTAATTTTGTGTACAGTAACATATATTATTGTTTAATTATTTCGCCCTTTTGTAAATTAGTATTGTCTTAAGTGCGGCTTAATATTTTTTCTGCATGAACAAAAAAGGATTCTGATATGTAATTTTACTCCAAGTATAAAGACTAAAATTATCGAAAGTTGCAGATTTTAATGAGGTTAAAAACATTCGTTATTTTTTCATATTCAATTTGAAGATCCTTTTAAATCATTTAGATTCTTAAATCCAAGGATTGTGTGTATTTTATTGTATTTTACCAGCAAAATATAATTTTAATAAAATTAATATTAGTAGTTTCGATGGCAATACAGTTTTGCGAATACTGCTCTATTTAGGTTCTATCAGGAAAGAAAATATATGCCTACGCAAAACCGAGGTAGCATGGTGCCACTGACAACTTTGACAGCGAGAACAATAACATTGTAAGTTTGAATACAATTTTGTACAATAACGTTAAAAGTTTATAATAAATAATAATCAAACCCGAGTAAAACGTTCTGGTTAATAAGACTCTAAAGGACAATCAAGTTAACATTTAACTGACAAGTGATATGGATAGAATATGTCAATACTATAGGACAAAAAAATAATAAGTAACATTAAACGTGGACACCTTTAATCATCAGTCATAAGATTCAATACCGGTTATTAAACGTACTTAAGTAATTACAATTTCAAAAAAAATCCACACACCATTTTGTTTCTAAGCTAAAATAAACCTAAATATTTTGATATATATTTATCTTGGGATTGTCACCATTTTAAGATAAAATTAAATAAAAATGTGGAACGAATAATTTTCTTTTTCTCAATTCTTCCCTGGCTTAGTGGAAGCTTATATTACAAGATGACCGTTATACTATACTCACAATTAATAATCGATGACGAGACATGACTTGCCAACTATGTGCTATTTATGGAAATTAAAATATAAATTTTCATCCCCATTTTCTCCCCCTTAAGGGATAATTTTCGGGATTATTATTCAATTATTAGATAATACCAATAATATTTGTCTTACTTTCTTACATCTTAATACATATATTCTTAAATAAGCATTATATCGTTAGACCCCAAAAACTGCTCTGCGTAATTTTCCTAATATGCCGTATACTTATTATGCTAATGAAATAACAAAAAAAAGTGTACATGTTAATATAGTCATTAGTCATTATAAAAATACGTATAAGTACTTGATTAAAATCGAACAAGACAAGTAAAATTTCATAATTTATTATTACACTAGCGGCTCACCCTTGCTTCGCTCGGGTTCGCCTCTAGACAAACAAAAACAAATCTATCCCATGGGAACCGTACATTTTTCCTGGACAAAAAATAGCCTATTTGTTATTCTGATGTATGAACTATATTATTGTAAAGTTTCAGTAAAATTCAATCAGTAGTTTTTGTGTACTAAGTTGTGTAAATTACTATAGTTTTTTAACTATTCCACGGGAACTCTTTAATTGTCCGGGATAAAAAGTATCTAAGATATTGACCGCGGATATAAGGTACCACCATACAAAATTTCATTTAAATCGATCCATTAGTTTCGGAGATTAGCCCGTACAAACAGACAGAAAAAAAACTTGAAAAAAAAACTGGATTTCTTCTATTCCTCTTCTTACATCCCCATAACTCTGTTTTTACTAATTTTTTTTCTATGTATAAACATTCGACCTCTACAGTTTTATTATACCTATGTATAGATACATTTCACGTTTTAAGTAATAAAATATGGATTTTTACGGAGAGGAGGGTTGTCAGATTATCTTGGTATCGTGTTGTCATTACCGACATTGCGACCTAAATAGCGCTATTGCAGAACAAAATAAGTTTGATTATTTTGTTATTAATTAAATCATGTCTTCTTGTGCAAACCATACAATTTCTTTTTATGTAATTTTTTTTTTACTTACCTATACATATAATAAAATAGTAACTTAACGAAATCAGAACATGAAATATTTTTTAAAAACAATTACAGTAACATATAGTGTACAGAATATAGACCCCAAAACGTTTGTTTGTCTGTTTGGGTGTGCGCGTTTCTCACTAAAAGTACTGAACCGATTTTAACTAAATTTTGTGCAGTGATACCTTATTACTCGAGTCAACATTTAGTATACCTTTTACTACAGAAAAATCTTTCATTCCCATGGGAAAACACAATAGCCGGTGATATTGAATCGTCCTTAGAAATTTATATGGCTAACTCTGGTTAACCCTTTATAACTCGATAACATATTATTTAATAAAAAGTAGCTCTTAGTGTAGCATTTGGAAAATAAAAAAACACGTATTTTTTAATTTTCAAAATTTTTAATTAGTTACTCCACAAAATCAAAAAAAGGGGAGTGTGCCATAACTGGTACATTGCAGCAATATGTTCCTCTACGAAGTATGGAATACTTCGAAACAGTTTTTTGTTTGTTATTGCATAATGCGAATCCACGCTTTTCACAAATGGTTTGTGATTTGCCAGAACATTTAGAAATCTTGCAACGGATCCTTTTCCGACCCATACTGGCCAGTGACCGACTTGGTCATGGCGAAAAGCTGCTAGAGGCAAAAATTGAGCTGAACCCTTTTTGGCCTGGTTCACTTCCATGTTGTACCTGAGCGTTTATCCCCATCTTGCAGAGCAGCGCAACAATCTCTTCACAAAAATCAGCAGATGCCAGCAGTAGAGCATTTGTATTCTTGGTCTTAGGAACCCTTTTGTATAGCAACCAGGCATAGGACATGACAAGATGAAGGAAACGGTAAAACATCCGAACTGGTCATCTCTTGCTTCGTAGTTGTCATAACTGGCCTGATCTTGTAAAGACGGTCGTGGTTTGGTTCATCGCGAGGAACCATTTTCAGGTTGTCGTTAAAGTGAATAAATCGCATGATTTTTTCGATTTTGATAACATGTGTCTTTTACTAGAGCTGTTCCTAAACCACCACTCCAATGTTTCGTCATTTTTGGAAGGTGTACCTAATGATATGATGAAAACCCGACCAATAAATTGGTGGATATCGGGCTTTATGACGCGGAAGGGTATGTTAGTATCTTACTGCATAATGTAGAGACAAGTTTGGCTGTCAACCTCTTCAAAGGGTTTCTTGGGAAATATTTTAAATAAGAACTGTACCAGACTATCAAGTTGTAGAAACTCTGCTGGCAAATCTTCGTCACCTGTAAAGTAGAATTGCTGCAGAATTTAGCCGCAGGTTCTTTTTTTTCCAACGTAGATTCAATTTCTGCTTGGCTTGACTACGTCCTGACGGTCCAGGTCTAAATGATGTTCCTGGTTGTGGTAGGGTTCCAGAAGGAGGTGGCCGTTGGGATATACTACTAAAATTCTCAATACTTACAATAATGGCGTCAATTTTCACTCCATCAACCTTTTCAAAATTATCGACTTCCATAGGCACTTCCAAATCTGGAACAAAATCAGGATCTCTGATGCTGACATCATCATCGTCGAAATTATTTTCACTCTCGGCATAATCAAAGAGGAACTGCTCTATTCCCTCTTCTCTTAGAGCTCTGGAAACCATCTTGTCGAAAGAATAAAAAAGTGCTCAATGTATGACACTAGGTATACTTAGTAACACAATGTGCCAGAACAGGTACAAACACGAAATGGCAATTATTTTCAAAAATTATGAAAAAATATTCAATAACTACAATAAATATCTATAAACATAAACTTACCTACAGATTTATACCACAAACACACACTTTTTACAGTATATATATTTTTCGTCGATTTTTCAATATTTTGTAAACGAACTTATTTCACGTCACCGGTAAACGTTTGATTCACATTCGTTTGTATTGAAAAAGCATCATATCTGGAGTATGAACTGTACTAATTATCAAAGCCAGGTATGTTCCGAAGTGGGAACTCTGTTTTATAACTGAAGAAATCATTTGCTTTAGATTTTATAAGGAATAATTTGGTATGTTCCAGTACTGTCCCACGGTGATATAAAGGGTTAAACCATAGATATAGGTACATCAAATCATTGTGCTAGAAAATTGTAATTCTTAAAAAGGCCTACAGAAAAGTCCATAATAGCACATATCTATCTCCTAAGGGACACTCGGAATAACTATTTTTATTATATGTATATGAAAGGGAATGTCGCGACTCACTGACTGACTTATTAAGGTACAGCCCAAACCGAACCAAAAACCAAAATTTAAAAATTGGAGTATATTGATTTTATACTGTAGGCGTCATTTAAGAAAGGATTTATCGAAATTAATCCTCTAAGGTAGTAAAAGTAAAAATAGGGGTTGAAAGTTTGTCTGAAATTTTGTATGAAATGCACGAAAATTTAAAATTAATAAGAATCGTACCTAATCACCTTTAAGTCGTACCTAAGGACGCACCCGGGCGAAACAAGGGTAAGTCGCTAATACTTTATATAACGTAAAATCGTAATATAAAGTACTAGCGGTATAGTAAAATCGGATATGTAAAATCAAATTAAATTTTAATACAATATATTATGTACAGCTAATATATTATAATCTGTATATATTATAATAAAACTGTAGAGGTCATGTATGTACATAGAAAAAAAATGCTAAAAACCGAGTCAAGAGAAGTGTAAGAATAGAAGTAGAACAAATCCAGTTTTTTTTTTTGTTTCTCTGTCATTTTGTCTATTTGTACGGGCTAATTTCCGAAACTGTTGGACTGATTTAAATTAAATTTTGCATGGTGATACCTTATATCCCCGGTCATCATTTTAGATACTTTTCATCCCGGAAAATTAAAGAGTTAACGTGGGATAGTTAAAAAACTATAGTAACTTATACAGCTTAGTACAAAACAACTTATGCACCTAATTTAGTAAAATTTGGCATGCTGATACCTTATACCGAAAAAACGTACGGTTCCCGTGGGATAGATTTGTTTTTGTTTTCCTAGAGGCAAACCCGAGAGAAGCGAGGGTGAGCCGCTAGTCTATAATATAAAGTTGCTCGACTGTGTGATGCAAATCGACCCAAACCAAAGCGATAGACCTGAAAGTCTGAAATGGTAGACTTTACTACATATTTTTTACTTTATTTTCTATGAAACGATATTTTTGGTATTGATTTTGATTCTTAAGTTGTATATATGTAGTTGTATGGAAAAAATTGGCAAAGTCAGCTAATAGTTCATACAGCAAAAAATCACAATCCCATTTATACCTCTTGATAAAAACAAAATGTATCAAGTAATAGAGGGGTAAAGTAAAATAATGTATACTTAAGTACTTATTTATACATATAAAGTACTTACATAGTTTATTGCATGGATATAACTAATGCCGAGATAACTTTGCTATTTTAGTTTAATTCAAAATAGATTTAGCTTGGATCAATAACCTGCGATTAAAAAGATGTTCGTTTTATATAAATGCAAAATAAAACGTAGGTATCACATAACATTTTATCAATTGGAAGTTAAATATGATATATTTCATTATCTATACTAATATTATAAAGCTGAAGAGTTTGTTTGTTTATTTGGTTGAACGTGCTAATCTCAAGAACCACTAATCCGATTTGAAAAAATCTTTTTGCATTGGATAGCCCGTTAACTGAGTATCATCCCGGAAAAATGTACGGTTCCCGTGGGATAGATTTGTTTTCGTCTAGAGACGAACCCGAAGCGAAGCGAGGATGAGTAGCTAGTTGGTTAATAATATCTTAAATAATGCAATGAAATATACGGAAAAAAAATAATAATTCCAAAAAACCCCACACTCGTTTTCAAGTTAGTGTTTCTTGTTATTAAAATAGTGTTATGATTCATTAGTACCTTATACTAGTTTCCAACCCAGAGGTTTCGCATGACTACGTATTGACCCCTAAAAAGTTTTTTATTTTGCCACTACTTTCGGGGTTAATCAAAAACTTGTTTCTAAGCGGCTACCTGTCCTTATATGCATACGGGGTCAACATTTCAACCCGCTGTATGAAGATTTTTTTGTTTATTATATACATATTACGTAGTAGGTATATGTACGCAAATACTTTATAAAAAATACGGATCAGTTATGGATATACCTAATACCTATAATTACTATTCATTGAGTGATATTTATTTCGCTTTACCAAGCGAGTCACAACGTGTTCAGACATGTCCATTACACGTTAAAGTGACCTTGATAATGTGGATGTACGGTTATGATTCCTCACGAAGCTAGAGCTACTAGTTGAATATAACATAGGAGATAACGAACACATAGATCATTAGAGTATTAGGGCTGACATAAGTTAAAAACTTTCACCAAATAGTAATAACTTATAATATACGATAGCATATTATAAAAAAATAAGATTAATCTTTTATAAATTACTAATATCGAATACGCTACAATAATTTAAATAAAATTATTGTTAATTTAAAGTTTTTATAAATAATATTTACCTACTTAGGCGTTTGTATGTTAAGTATAAAAACAATAACATAGGTACAATTGGTATGCAATGCAGATAAGAGAGCGGAAGACTTATAGTCGAGCCAAAATCCGGGAAACCCGAAACGCGCAGTGCGAACAGATGGCAACCCTGCCTGATCACAGTTCACACAAGTGATGCTGTATTATGTTACCTACCGACCTAGCAAACGACTTAATTTAAGTGATGCCTTACGATAAACATAAATATTTGCGCAAGTAATATTAGGGGGCATTCATATTATCCTTAGCTCAATTACTTAATATGTATGAAAACAAGATTTTTTGTCATATCTTATAATTTATAGATTCAGTTTTGAAATGGACAGATCGACTTTAATAAAGATTTTACAGAGATAAACAATTTTATTGTGGTTGACCTTGAACAATTTTAGATGTCAAATTACAGAGGAAATTTTAGTATAGTTAGTAGTTACCCTGCCTGAATACATCTGACAAGTTTTGTAGATAGTTTAGTAACTCATTTATAGTGTGTCAGCTTTACCTGCATGTAATTTTTTTTTATTTGTTATCCAAAAATATTGATTTCTATATAAATTTTAACTATCAGTTAGTGTTTAATTTAAAAAAAAAACCAGATGTTTGTATCTTGATGAATTAGACAAAACACATAACTTTTCTATATAGAGATAGCAAAAACAATCAAATATTATAAAAATAAACATTAGGGAATGTTGGTTATTTCTTTGTACTTGAACCCGATCTATGGGTTTTAAAAATTTGAGTAAAACCAATATCACAGACACATTATACTTTACAGTATACTATTAACCTGCCATGCAATTATATTTACTATAATAATATTAATGAATATAATATGGCTCTGAATAATAACATTGATCAATTTGTACAATATGGTGGGCACACACAATTAATATTTTAATTATTAATAACACTATTATTGTTAATTTAATGTTGCTTGTGTAAAAAAATGCTAAATAAAAACTTTTATTTTAAAACCACATTGGGAATGTGGAAGAAACCATTAAAAATTATGTAGTTTTTAAAGTAATTGTTTTAAAAATTTATTGTGTTCTTTTATTTGATATGACATTTATTTTTAAATTTAGCTCTATTTAAAAGTACATATATAAAGTAAAAACAGGTTTAATTTAAAACTGATACAATCTAACAAGGCATTCTACATAGCATTAGGGATATTCTTATAATCCATTACAATTATATGTATTTATTTTCTCTTTGTATAAAATTTTGCAATGACTGGAAAAAAGCATTAAGAGAACATTAGAACAGTAAAATCAATTATCAAAGTATTTTATATTAGGTCCATTCATTTTACTTTACAAATAAGACTTAAAAACAACTATGATTACATACTTCTCAATGATGTTTAAATAAACTTATTTGTTGGTTGTTTACCAAAAGATAGTTGAATAATTGTAGAGTTAATAGTAACTATAATAATTTTGCTATAAGTATGTATAATAAAATAATTATTTATGATGTGTGGAGTTTGTCATTATATGAACAGGTACTTATGACTTAAGAAAACTTAATGTAAAACTTACGGAATCCGATTAGGGTAATTAGTATACTCCATGGTCAGTGCACGAATATTTATAAACATCATGGTGCAAGGCTGCTAGTGCATTTATGTAGTGTAATCAGCTGATAAGCGCGATATGGACGCGAGCGACGTACGTAGGCAGGTTGCATACATACGATAGGCGCATGCTTAGATTCGAACCGAAATCAATTAGCCCGCACTTGTATTACACGGCTCCACGTCGAGTTGGCGCGTGCACCTCTATGCCTATGACTAATGATGGACGTGCCGTGTGTACGGAACCGCCACCACGGCTGCGCCACACGATACACAAAATCGAATACCATTACTTATTCACTGATGCAAGATTACTGTCGGGTGCAGCCTACATGCGCAGACAACGTTTAGTTATGCACGCTCCCACCGACTGCTCAACTTACCGTCGCTTTCCATTGTGGCGAGCACGACGCACAGTGTAAACAACTAAACCACATAATAAAACAAAATGGAAGTCCGATTCGCCCGCACTGAGATGAGAAATTTTATGAGCGCTCGAACGACACTTCTCCAGTTGTAAAACGTTGTTACTATCCTATCGTAGTATTTTAGCAGCCCCCCACCAATTTATTATCGGATCTCACTGCACATAAATCTTTCACGATCACAAAGAAATATGTCCACCACGATGCAGAAATACCACGATCAACATAGATAAATAGAGATTTGCACGAATTATCACGTCCACTTAAAAATAATAATCATCGAAGCGTTTGACAATCCGAGACAAAACACCCACACCAAAAAATTCTACATGGCGACTGGACTGGCCTGGCCCATAATAATTTCCACTCGAACGTATTCCTATTTCGCTCGTTCACCATTCATTTAATTATTTCTCAATACGAGCGAGAGGGACAGAAATATATAAATATTTCCTATGTATGAATAGAATCGGTGTTGTGAAGTGTCCCTCCCCGGCGCTGGACGAAACCGAGTTGAATGGACCCGAGACGCGCTCAACCATTGGATCGATGACGGTCACGTGATATAAATATGTCGCGCGGCACTTGTGTGCCCGCGAACATTTGAAATTGCCTTTCTGGGCAATTGCTATACAATATACATCGGAATTTTCCTATTATTATTATAAATATTAATAAGGAAGAATATTCATATTAAAATAAAAAATAGACAGGTATGTTATATATTTTACACGTAACTAATGTGAAAAATAAACAATTCATTAATAGTTATTACGTTGTTAAAATTGATATTTAAATATATTTCTTACAATTTAAATGTTATATAAATATATTAACTCATAGTTCATCTCATCTTTCTTAGTCTTATAATATAGCATTATATTATTATATTGTTTCTCTTCAATAGATAGGCTAAACATCGCCGCTTTTCGTGTTTTATGTTAAGCTCCCAACATATCGATTTGCCTAAAAAGAGATCATAATTGATCAAGCCAAATTACCGTCAGTTATCGTAACGTGCGAATATTGTTTTAGTAGATATTCTCAGTCAAAATTATGCTTCCTCCCTTTCAAAATCCTTTAAATTCCTTAAAAGCAACTGCTCCAGAAGCAGAAAAAGCATAATGTTTCTCAAGTATATTGAAAACATTTGGCACACTTTATACCCTTAATGGCTTATTTAATTTTAACACGTTAGATGCCATTATTCTTTTAGTAGTTAAATGGTAAATAGGATTTTTATCTTTTCTCTTGTATATAAATATACAAAAATCGAAAATGATTAAATATATTCTCTAATTATTATTGTCATAGAAAACTATTCTTAACCGACTTCCAAAAGGAGGAGGTTATCAATTCGATTGGTATTTTTTTTATATAATAAAAGTTAGTAAATTGTTCAGTGTATATGTATAATAAACTAGTGCATACTTATAATAAAATATTTAAATATGTTAAGTACCCAAATGTAATTGATTTTAAGTGTTTAAGTAGGGTTTCCACTCACACTTAATGAAACAATGTTTATGTATTACTTCAAATCAATTTTATTTCTCTATTAATAAAACCAAGGCACAAATTACTTTTATAGTTAACATAATCTCTTACTTGTTATTCAATGTTACAGCATTCTGATTTTGTTTGGTTATAGCTTTACAAGTGCTTCTAATTTTTATTGATATAAAGGAGTTTTAATAAAACTATGCTACTGGTTTTAAATAATTATATTTATTGTGTATGAAAATATATCCTACTTACTTAAAATTAAGTAATGACTATTATACTTAATTTCAATAGGTGAAGCAAGAATTCTAATTTACTAGAATACTGTCAAAATTTTAAACACAATAAGTAGAGGAATGACATGAATAATATGATAGATTTTAAAAATATTTTTCATAATAGTTTAGCATACATTATTTTCTCAGAGTAATATGTGCAGTGTATAATCATAAGCTGCATTTAAGAGTAAAAAAAAGTTATATCTATTACTCAAAGGAAGCAAGGCTCTTTTAAATTTAATATTTTGCATTGTATTATGTGCTTAGACATTGTTTTAACAAATCAATGTATTATAAATTAAAATTATTTTATTAAATATTATATGCCAAGACCAAAAACAGAGACAATGCAGTACATGGTTTTGTTCTCCCAGCGAACTGTGCATGATCCATCAGTATTGTTATCCCAAAAACAAGAAGAAGCTGTATGTAGACCTGCTCCATTCTTTTGCATTATTGTGCATGTAACTGTAATAAAAATAAAGATGTTTTTCATAGTATGTAATGTACAAATTTAAATTGCTCTTGCTATTACTTACACTAAAACACATAATTTTAGATGAAAAGTATATTATGTCATTACATAGTAAATGTGATTAGCAATTCATTGGTAATGTGCACTCAACTGGCAAACCTTGAAGCCATTAACAGGAAAATTCGAATGATTAGCAGTTTATATCAATAACATTTGCATTTTGTAATTATTGTAATTTTCACAAATTTATTAGTTGTTTAATTTTCTGGCATGAAGTTATATTTACTCTTTATCAAATTCCCTTTGTAATCATTCAGAGAAAAAGGTTTAATATTGTCCCAAAATACGAAGCTTTCAAAACCCGTTGTTCTCAGTAAAAAATTTAAACCCACCTATATATTTATATGGTTTTTGAAGTTTCGTAAGTTGTCCTAAACAAGATTCTACTACAGCAGAAGTCCATTGATTCACTTTATTGTGTTGATATGCTGTGCCTCCGATGGAATTTTCGATTGCTTCTTTAATTATTTTACTCACATCGTCTACAATGAATTGATTCTGAAACACGTCATGTCAAGTAAATAACAATCACTAAAAAGTTAGTAAAACAATAGCTTAGTATTTTTACATACTTCTTCTGTTAAATCGTTACATTCTTTTACTTCCATGATTAAAAGTTTTTTATTTCACAGTTGAGTAGGATTCTAGAAATTATAAAAAAACAATAAAATTTGACGCTATGGTTAAATCTCAAACTTGCAAATATGACAGTTACCTTTAACATAGATAAATATTTTCTTAAGTGGCAAACTTTAAACAAAATTAATTAATATTTATCATTTATTATTAAGTATTTTCTTTATTAATTTGTATTTATTATAATCAAATAAATTTTTATTAAATAATATTTTAATTGACTTTAAAAATGTGGTTTTCAATTATCTATATGTAGTTTTTGAATGTAGTAAGAACTCAAAGTAGATACGAGAAAATTAAAAATGATTGAAGTAATATAAATTTTAGTAATGTATTAGGTAAGTATAATTTCCATTTTATTTTTCCAGAAAAAAGTTATTGAATTTACTAAACTGGCAATATTCCATTGTTTAGTTTGCAATGTTGATTGCTGGCAATACACATTTAAACTTTCATTTTAGGTTGTCATTTTTTTCAAGTTGAGGATGAATATTTTCATAATAAATTGTCATTAATGGCTTCGTCAATGCAAAATAATAGAGTTTCCCCACCAGGCTATTGCGTATGTTGCAGAACGTGCAACATGTGGTGCTGGAGAGCCTTTAAATGGCTTCCAGTATTATTAATTGTGTCGATCGTGACATGGTCTTATTATGCCTACGTTATACAGTTGTGCATTTGTGAGTAACTAAATCAATTGTAAGTAAATGACATGTAATATATTGAATAAATTTATTGCTTGAAATTTCAGTCACCATTGAAAGTACAGTGCAACAGTGTATATATCTCGTGCTCTATCACATTTTGCTGATAATGTTTGCATGGTCCTATTGGCGGACAATTTTTGCTGAAATCAAACCTATTCCTGACAAGGTAAGAATGGAAATTGAAATAAAACTTAATAGTTCATTAACACAATATATAATAGATAACTAATATTTTTACTATACTTGTTTGAGAAAAATACAGCAAAACAATTTTATTAAATTAGCATTATTATTGGTAAGTGCATAATATTCAAAAATGCTTTAAATATTTCTTATTACATTTACACTTTAATACTACAATTATACTATTATAATATTCAATAGTTATGTATTACTACTTCCTAAATGTTTACCTATTGGTAACTTGAACTGAATTATAGGTAATATAATTTAAAGAAATTGTTATCAATTTTATTTATCAGGTCACAATATATGATTGTAAATAAAATTAAAACGCAAAGGAAAGTAAGCCTATAATTATTGGAAAAATATATTAAATTATTTATAGGCTTAATTGTTAAACTATCTGTAGTTTTATCTAAATATCTAGGTCACCTTGCAAAGAAAGCAAAGATAGACCTTTGTATGTGAATTATTAAACAAACTTTTTAATATATAACATGTATGAGAAAATATAATAAAAATTAATAAATTAATAAAAAATGTTTTATATAATTTGAAAAATTGTATTTCCCTAATTTCAGTATAAATTGCCAGAGGCAGAACTGGAAAAGTTGTTAAGCGCAGAAACAGAGGATGCTCAGAGGACAATTTTAGAGAATTTTGCAAAAGATCTCCCAATAGTGACTAGGTATGATATCAAAAAATAATTTTCATACTTAATATAAAATTATATAAACATAATATCCTATTTCTTTTTTGCTATTTTAAAATTTAACTTTTAAAATAATATATTTATTTTTGCATATGAAAGCAGTATATCTTGAGCAAAATTACTTTGTGTGATGACATAATCCACACAATGGGGAGAGCTCTACATGCATAGGTAGAATAAAAGCACTTCAAAAATATTTGATATTAACATCATTCCTATTCAATATATTATTATATTGTTGTTGTTGTGGTTATTGTTGTATAACATATTATATTGTTGATAATTTTTATGAAGGTTTTGTAATATTTTTCACTACTGTAAGTATTTATATTAAATTTCTTAATCCTAGACTCAAACTTACTATAAGAAAGTACAGCAAGCGTTTCTTTAAGATGAAAAGCAAAAAAGAGATTATAGAAAACTTTGCTAGTACATTAGCAGTTTTAACAAGGTTTGTTTTATTTTCAAAATCATTTTTGCATTGGCAGAATAGTGCAGTAATCGTAAAGTATGTGAAGTTTATTACATAATACATGTGTATAAGTATGCACAAAAATAATTATAAACAACTTTTATATTACTTAGTAGGTTGTACTTTCCTAAATTTGTAAAATAAATAAAATATAATTTTATAACAGCAAAGGAAATATTAATAAAAAGATATAATTTTAATTATGCTTCATAAAAATAGTATAGCATATTATCTATGTTACTTTCTGAAGATAACATATACATTATACACTAGCGGCTCACCTTCGCTTTGCTTGGGTTCACCTCTGGGAAAACAAAAACAATTTTTTTGGGATAAAAAGTAGCCTTTGTATTATTCGAGACTATAATCTATCTCTGTGCCAAATTTTATCCAGATTCGTTTAGCCATTCTAGTGTGAAAGAGTAACAAACTTTCACATTTATAATATTATAATTAATATGGATATACATAGAACAGCATTGGTAAGCCAAATCATGCATTGAATTTATTAGTAAAGAATAGAGTTGCACATTAACCTTGTTTAATTTTAGGTTACACAAAATTAGTTATGCCTTTGAAGTTATGAATGGTCACTCATAACAATAACAATGTAAAGTCAAGGCTGCAATTTTTTTACATAATTTAAAAAGTTGTTAGTACAGACTATGACTGAGAATAATTTCTTACTTCAAAACAATATATCAATATTTAGATATAAAACAAAAATATGATCAGATCATATAAAGTGAATAGGAAGATTTTTCAATAGAAGTTAGCATTAGACACTTGCCGCCATTTTAATATATTTATTTAAATGAAACTGGTACGTATGGATATGAGAAATAAAAACTAAATACAAGTTTCAACTTAGTAAATGAACTCATAATTAATTAGTCATCTTTGCCTTAAAACGACTCAGAAACGTGAGACTTTAGGGCCCGGTGCCCTAAAATAATACATTCTCACGCCATTTGCCAATATTTTTATTTTTTTGAATGTTCTCTAATTATACGTTAACCCTAGTAGCGCCCGGCTTAGAATAGGGTTACCCCATCTCCTCCTGTAGGTGTCGTAAAAGATGACTAAAGGATCTAGGGACTTCACACGTTAAGTCCCTTGCTCGATGGCGGGCAAACGACAGCATTCCCAAACAGGGTTGACGTCAGGCAGGCGGCCGGTCGGAAATTTTTAGCCAAAACCAATAAAAAATGCGGACATACAGCCCCGACCCCAAGCGTTGGGAAATGGGTAGGGAGATGATATTCTCTAATTATACGTATATACTCGTACCAGTTCTTTGTGTCGCATAAAATAAACAATAAATAAAAACGAGCGATTGTCGACATTACCACAAAGTCTCCATCTTTTTTTTCCTTTATGGTAAAGTTTAGAAATGTTGTCCGCAGTTTAAAGCTTTAATTATTTTAATAATTTCATTTAGTCACAATCTACTTATCCATACAGTCCTCTAATGAAGACGTCCTAAGTGAAATTTGGGTGAGGTGCACCCGACTTACTTTTATATGAGAGTCGGGGAACGGCTTTAGGGTTGACGGGTATAACTGTAACATGCCACTACAGAGCAGAGGTGGCACTACAGAGCATTAACTTTTAATCCGTTCGCCATGAAAATTGGTATTTTTGACAACCCTTGCTTTTGACATTTCCATTAAAATCAATGAGCCATTTTGTGTTAACGTTGGACTTGTTGAATTCAAATTCTTCATCAAATATTTTAATAGATGAAAAAAAAAGGAAATATCTTTTTAAAAACATTTTCGTACAATCTATAATGTAACTTTTCAGTATGTTCAAATAAAGATTTTTAGTTATCTTTTACTTTATTATCTTCCCAATCTATCTTATATCTTGACCAGATGGTAACTGGTTTTTATGATTATTTTTATTAAGAACAGTTTTTATTAAGAACAGTTTTTATTAAGAATAGTGCACATGTGTGCGTGCACAAGTGCACTCTCTATTCCTGTCACTCTCATACTCCGGTGGGACGACTACTGGACACTACCAGTGAGAGTAAGGGCGCAGGACCGACGACTATACGTGCTTTTCAAGGCACGGGGGTGAAAAACCGCCAACTTCCAACTCCGGGCTGTTACTTTACTGAGAATTTCTTACAAAAATACTCGTTAACTAAATTTGGCCCGACCTGAGACTCGAGCCCAAGACTACATGATCTGTTACCCTAATTGCTAGCCACTAGACTACCGAGGCAACTTTTTTTTATAAACTTTTTGTATGTAATAGTAGTCTGCTATTCAGCCCTTTTTAACGTCCCGCTGCTGGGCACAAACCTACCTTCAATACGAGAGGGATCAGTCCACCACGCTGGCCAAATGCAGGTTGGCCGTCTGCACATGTCTTTCGAAAACTTGCTAGGTTCTCTCAGACATGCAGATTTCCTCATGATGTTTTAGTTCACCGTAGGACAAGTGGTAATCTTATGAAAATATCAGATGTGCGAGACTCGGGATTTGTACTTGCTGCACTCGGTTTCAAGTTATCACTGGGTTATAGTAGTCTGATTAAACAACTTGAAACATTTTTCAGGACAATGTCAGGTTCGGTCCGCTACTGCAACCGCTGTGTGCTCGTGAAGCCGGACCGGGCGCACCACTGCAGCATCTGCTCGAGATGCGTGCTCAAGATGGACCACCACTGCCCTTGGGTCAACAATTGCGTCTGCTTCTACAATTACAAGTTCTTCATGCTTTTCCTCGGCTATGCACTCTTCTACTGTCTGTTCATCATGTCGACGTGTCTGCCTTACTTCATTAGATTTTGGAAGGTAGTTCGATTTTCGCACTCGACTTTGCATGTTTTATGCATACTGTTATTTTTATTATCTTCACATAGTATTTTATATTGTTTATTGAATTATAAACTTCGCATAATTTACTGCGTTATACTCTATGGTACATACATAAAAACCACTGAACGAGATTTAATTCTCATTTATTTTAATATTGTTTAAATGCTAAATAGTATTATTATAACAAAAAAAAATAGATTATTTATTATCACAATCAACTCAAATACTCATAAGATAAATACGTTCTTATCTCTATACTCGTTATCACCGTCACTTTTACCACTTTCTTACATTTTTACACATTGGCCCTATCCTTACAGATGTTTCAGGAATACAAGCATGCCCACTGCGATGATTTCATTGACAGCGGCTCGTTTTCTAAACAAAGCATCGACATTATAAACGTAACTTCCATTTTCCAAAGTCGGTTTATATTTGCGCTTAGGGATCGTTTAACGCGATAGCAAATAGAATAGTTGAACAGGTCATCTTTAATAGTGTTGAATTGATTAGATTAGTTCAAAGTACGGAAATATATAAATCAAGGTCTAAATTTCTCAAACTGACTATATAAGTATACCTATTTTGTATAAAACGAAATTTAAAAATTATCCAAAATGAAATATGTACGATCTATGTAAATCTCAGTATGATCTTTTAAATAACGGAAAAAATAATATACTAGCATTAGCTCGCGGCTCTGCTCGCGCTGAAATATCAATTTTTATATACAACCCCATTTTTTCCCCCTTAGGGGACGAATTTCCAAAAATCCTTACTAGATACGTACTATCTATAGAATCTCCTTCCCCGATTACAAGTTAACATTTAAACTTACTGAGATTTATTGATTTATCTATGAGTGTTATTTCGCTTTTTTATAGATAGTAAATTCAAGTTGAGAGAGATTTATTAGATAGAATTACGACATTGCCAAAATTAAACGTTTCATCCAGTACAAGTAATATAGACATTATCAGATAAACCAGATAATATTGTGTATCCACTCTCATAAGTTTCATAGTATGATTCAACGTTGTGGCATTTCCTAATTCATAGTTCCACATTGTTTGAATGGCTGTCGACATCGCAGTGGGAATGACTTTATTAATTATATCTCGTTCGGATTAATTCGAACACTGTGGAACGTTTTCATCATTAAATAATAATTTTCTGTATTTTAAAATTTAGATCAAAATGTAACAAGTGTTTTCCTACATCAAAATAATATGTATTTTAATCTTTAAGAGGTTCCATTAAATATTATGTTGTTTACTTATAGTACACATTTATTTAAATCGTAGAGTAGTCTCAATTTCGTATGCCGCTTTAGGTAATTAAACTGAAATATATTTATTTTCATAACGATTTTTTTTTTCTACAAATTTCGTTTGATTTTGAAACTTCGACAATGACAATAAAATTATTTTATACTATCGAATTGATCTGCTGATGTCAGTCATTAATCGAGTCTTATTTGTTTAAACCACCGGCTTTCTTCCTCTATTTTTAAAAAAAGCTTTACTTCTACAGTTTTATATATACACTAGCGACTCACCATCGCTTCGCTCGGGTCCGACCCTAGGTTGATTCCTCATACAAACTTTCATCCCCATTTTCACCCCCTTAAGATGACCGGATGATTTCAGGGATAAAAAGTATCCTATGTCCTTCCCAGGGTCTCAATCCTATCTTCTTACCAAATTTCATCTAAATCGGTTCAGTAGATCCAGAGATTACCCCCTACAACCTCACAAACTCACAAACTTTACCTCTTTATAATATTAATATAGATAAATAAATAAGGTAATTTAATAAATATAAAATACAGTTATCGACTTTTTTAAAGTAAAAAGTGTATTTTATACCAATAGAATTAATATTCAAAAGTCAATAATTCTGTATTAAAAATCTTTCGATAAATTGGTGGTTTAGATAAATAAGCACTGAGATGAGATGATAGTATAAATCTTTAATGACTACTAAAACCTTCGAGTTTGGGTTCATTTTAACGGGTCCCATATATTACAATTTGTTATAAAAGAGAAGTTGATGAGTTTTTTAAAGCTATAATATATTATTATTGTATACAGGGTGATTTCGGCACAGCGGGCAGTGCCGGGCGCTATCACATAGTGTTCGCTTTCTTCGTAGCATTAATGTTCGCGATCTCGCTCGGATCGCTCTTCGGCTACCATTGCTACCTCGTCGCTAATAATAGGACTACTTTAGGTATGTTTTTCTTTTCATTGTACTTTTTGGGTGTTTTGATTGTGATTGGAGGGATAATTAACGTGTTAATAATTTGAGTTTTATTCTGTTATTATTTGATTGTTTTGATGACCATATTGATATAAAATTCTCGAAAAATAAAAATAAGTCTCGCTTTTCTATAATACTAATTGATAATAATACAAAGCTTTAAATGAATTACCTGGGCGACCGAGCTTTGCTCGGAGTTCTTTTTTGTTTTATCGTATTTTTTAGATTAAAAAAAAAACTAAAAACTTGAATAAATACAAAAAAAAAAACAAAAGTAAAAACTTTGTATTCCGACCGGGACTCGATCCCGGGCATATGTGTCGTCTAACTTGCGCCTTGACCGCTTGACCACGATGCTTATTTATACCCGAGTGTAAGAAATTATCGACCATATTCTACGTAGAATAATGCAAAAGAAAACTGCAAAAAAAAATCGAAAACACGCGTTTTCCCAGACATGAGACTATACTTTGTTCGCCGAATGAACCAAGCACTGAGATTTTGCGCTTGCATATGATTCGTTGCAGATAAGACGCTTAGGCCGCGATTACAATGCAAGTCATAATTTGTCCGTCGTTGCATTCCGTACCGTTCAGACGTCTCTCGTGTAGTTACCTGATTTATTATAAAAAAAAATATATCAATGTAGGAGATGACAGTGATACGGCGGAGAGTGAAAAATTAATAAATAATGTATATAAATATTTAAAAATAACGTTAATTTTACTTTAATGTTGATTTTATTCGTATGTTGATTTTATTTTATTACAAATTATTAATAATTCCTCACTAAAGCATTAGCAACATGAACGAGCCCTATGACTTCAAACCAGTTGCAAGCGTTAGTGGGTGGAGCTAAACAGTTTTCTGTCCTTATCAGTTTGTATGCAAATGTGGGACAGAGAAAGCGCTTTGCATGATTCTCTCCGTGAACAGAGTATAATCTAGATCGATTTTTAGCCCCCGAAAGCCCCCACATACCAAATTTCAGCGAAATTGTTAGAGCCGTTTTCGAGATCGCTGGTATAAATAAATAAAGATATAAATATATAAGAATTGCTCGTTTAAATATATTAGATATGTATTAGTGTTTATTATTTAAGTTTGTGATATCTGGAACAAAAATGTGAAGAATCTGCAAACCAAAACGTTGTTCAAATTAAAAAAAAAATGTAATATTTGTGCATACAAAACTATTGTTCTACTCGATTTATATATCTAACTAGCGGCTCACCCTCGCTTCGCTCCGGTTCGCATAGCTATAGTTCTAGCATAGCTGGGCATCGTTAATCAAATAGTTAACTTCGTTAATCGTTAATCCGCTACAAAAAAAGTTAGTTTCGTTAAACGTTAAAGCGTTACATTTCCGAAGAATTAACGCAAGTTAACGTTAATCGTTAATCCGTTAATTTGTGTAAAATTGCATCTTTATATCATTGCGTTAGTGAACTTAGAAAACCTGTTGGTTTAGGTTCTGGAAGTTAACAGGTTAGGAACAAAAACAAAATACTTGTATAATTCAGTGCAGCACATCTCATGTGAACTGGCAAAGTATTAAAGTTTTCTAATATCTATTCATTGACATTGATTACATTGCACTGGAGACGATCAGGAGCATTCAGTATGTCTTCGTTTCTTTCTCACTCGCACGCGCCGGGAAAATATATCTAGTTTTGTTGTAAATGCCGTGCGGTAACTATTAGGCATTGGATTAACGATTAACGGACATCTGCATATTAACCGAAGTTAACGTGTCCGTTAACATTTTTAAAAGTTAATCCGTTAATTAAAATGTTAACTTCGTTAATTAACGATTAACGGATTAACGAGTTAATGCCCAGCTATGGCCTCTAGACAGACAAAAACAAATCTATCCCACGGGAACCGTGCATATTTCCGGGATAAAAAGTAGCCTATTTGTAATTCTGATGTATAAACTATATTACTGTAAAGTTTCATTAAAATCCAATCAGTAGTTTTTGTGTACTAAGCTGTATAATTTACTATAGATTTTTAACTATGCCACGGGAATTCTTTAGTTTTCCGGGATGAAAAGTACCTATCTAAAATGTTTGGGGGATATAAGGTACCACCATGCAAAATTTCATTTAAATCGGTCCAACAGTTTCAGAGATTAGCCCGTACGAACAGACAGACAGAGAAACAAAAAAATTGAAAAAATCTGGATTTGTTCTATTTCTCTTCTTACATCCCCATGACTCGGTTTTAAGCATTTTTTTTCTATGTACAGACATTCGACCTCGACAGTTTTATTATATGTACCTATATGTAGATATAATAATAAGTATAATATATATTCAAGTAAGTATGTATTTAAGCGTTACCACGTGAGTGTGTAGCAGAAAATAATCGATTGTTGTATAATTTATGTCAGAAATGTTGTTGAAATGTTAATTAACCACGATGTAAATTATTATTTATGAAAGTGACTGCAATTATGTTATTTAATTAATGTAAATTATGCAAATTTTTTTTTTCTCGACTTCAAAATAAAGGAAGAATTAATTTTTCTGTTTGTTTGTAACCTGACTATATAAATTAAAGAAAAAATCCACCTCCAAGGAATTCTAGTAATTGCTTTTAAACTGATTTGTAAATTGCATAATCTTTACAATAAAAATAATTAATTCATTTTTTCTCTCTGTTCCTTGCAAAAAAGGAATCTAAACATAATTAAATGCCTTTTTAACTTCTTAATTTTTACCCTCTATTTTTTATTTTATCAGTATCAAGACATGTAATAGTTTCTGTATTTTTGGGCAGTCCCCAACCTCCAATATGTACTAATGTCAATGAAACTCATACAATACCGTTTATTCAGTATTCACTATAAGGTCAGATTAGGTATTATCTACTTACCACATACATATGCCATACTACATATATATTTACCACATATGTATGCGTTACTATGTCTCATCAAGGAATGATGTAATTATTTTAAGTCATTAATTTAAATATCTCAAATTCGCAAATAATAAAGCGATAAAAAAAAACGGATCTGGTTTACAACTAATTAGAGCATTTGTTTATTATAAATGCAAAACTTTCTCAAAAAATTAGGAAGTGTGTATGTTGAACCTGCTCATTTGATTGAGTGAAACAAATGTTACAACGTAGGTACTTATCACTGTGGCAGCAAATCTATTACTTTTTATAAACAATCGGACAAGTGCGAGTCTGACTTGCTCACCGAGGGTTCTATAGTATGTAACATTAAAATAAGTTTATATTCGCATTTTTTTTTGTGGTGAAGCGTTACTATTTACAAAACGGTTTTCGGATTGTTGTTTACTTGTGCTATAAGACATTGCTTCTTGCTAAATTTCATGGTTCCCGCGTTCTTGAGAAAATGGGTCTTGACAGGCAGACAGACAGACTGACGGACAGCGAAGTGATTCTATAAGGGTTCCTTTTTTCCTTCTGAGATATGGGGCCCTAAAATGTACATATTATTATGTATTATAGTATAATTTCAGTTTGTTTTCAGATTTCCTGGTATTGTACCGCCGCTCGGGCAGTCCGACCGGTCAGATATTAAAGACTATGCTTAAAACCATGCTTGATGGTAAAATATAATTGCAGTCACTTTCGCACTACTATCACTTATCACGTAAAATCTATTGTAGCGAAGTATGTAATAAATTATATCTATATAATATGTATGTGCCGGTAAATGTATAAAATATTGATTATTATATTTAGGCTTGGAATATATAGGCTGTAGATTTATATTTTATAAGTAGGTATTATTAGATGAATAGTTTATTGAACACGTTTTTATGTATTTAAATAAGTACCTGGGCGTAGGCGCTTTGTCAGTACCTACCTATGTACCAACACAGTGCAAGTACCACAAAAATTTAGGAGATGACGCTATATGACATTATCAGCATGAGAGCAGATAGAAAAAGGCTCGGCTTTTTTGTGAAAAAATGCGTTTTTTTTTCTGAAAAAAAAAAAACAATAGGTACTTTCTTAATCCGAAAAGATAGTTTTATTTAAGATAAAAAAAAAACAACTAAATAGGTAAACTTTAAAAGCAAAACTTTATTTAAATACAAAATTTGATCCAAATCGTTACATAAAAATTTCTTGCTATTGCTTATAGAGTTACTACTTATCGTGCTTGTTCGAGCTAATCTCAAAAACTACTGTAGATATTTTCCTACGGTTTTCACTAATAGTAAGACCGATTCTTTGGGAAGGTCATAAGCCTTTTATAAACATATTGCGGAAATGTGCTATCTATATTTATAGATTACATTTTCGTATTAATTCTGAAAAAAACGTCCTGTTATTACAATGGGCATCTAGGATAGTTTCTAATGATACATACGTATAGTTAATAGTTAAAAAAATAGTTTTATATATAAAAAAGACTCATATTTAGTCTATTTTCTCATATTTGACACAATAGAAGCGTTCCGAGCGCCGATGTTCCGAGGTGGTGCCGACAAGAACGGCTTCTCCCTCGGCGCCTTCAACAACTTTAAGGAGGTATTCGGCAACAGCCCCAACCTGTGGATAGTGCCTGTGTTTACGAGGTAAATTGTCTTTATGTTTATTTATTAATGTTAAACGTTTTGTATATTCAATGTTTTTGTGAATTTGTTGTTCTATTGTCAACGAAAGTTGTGATTATAGAGTAAAGCTGTGAACGTAAAGCGTGAAACGATATAGGAAAATTTATATATATTTTATATGGAGCATCGATTTTATATTGAATAACTTATAGGATGTGCGATATTAACACTAAATTAAACAAGATATAACCGGAATGTGTAAACATGCATGTGTTTCAACTGGAAAGTCGTCGTTACATGTTGGTTTAACATGTGCATGTTGGGAGTGTGGAAAAAGAAGTGAATGACAACCTAACTGTGTTTAGTATTCAATATTACAACTGTTAAATTACATAATGTATACAACTAACAGAGTTTGTGATAATGGATTTAAAATAACCCCCTTTTTTTAAAGATACGTTTAAAATTATTAATAATTATTTATAAATAGATTAGTGCGTTTTCAAGTGTTTTTATCTCAAGTTTTATCATAAGTCATAATCGTTATCATTTCACCATCTTGTCGCTAAGTAGTCGCATAACTCGTATTAACTGCATTCGCTATTATTCATTATTAATACATTCACACCGTGTGTACATATAATTTTATATATATACATATTTATGTAACTCATATTATGTAAGATTTCTTTTTTTCCTTATATTATAACAGATTGAAAATGGCGCGGAATAATGTACTAAAATATTATATAAAATAATTACATTTAAATGATAATTAAGCATGTAAAGCATGATATTACTAATATAAATATTAATAGATATTATAGTGAAATGTTATCCACATATAATAAATCATATTAATTGACATTCAATATGGCGGTATTAATATTACTAAAAAACATAAATATAAAAACCATTTTTTGTGCGATCTAATTTGGTAGAGAGCTACAATTAAAAATATCGTTACGTCAAAACAACTTGACGGATATCATCTTTTTTTTTTTTTTTTGAATTTTTTAAATTTAAATCATCCAAGTCTTCTACCTAATTATTAATTTTCCATCGAAATTTTTATTTCTTTATTTTTACTCTTTAAGATGGAATATTTATGCGAGACCACCCTTTTATTTAAAAAAAAGAATCATTATAATCGGCTCAATATTAGTGAAAGTATCGCATAGAAATCCAAAAAAAAACTACACCCGAATTGAGTTCTATTTTTGAAATCGGCCAAGACGAAATACAGCCGCAGTCGAAGGTTAAAGCTAGTAAGTGAAAAAAAAAGAGTGAGGAAATATATTACACGCTACGCTAGCGATTTAAGTTTTTTTTTATACCACATGGTACATGCTAGGAGCTAACAGCTATCAGATTTAGGGCCGATCCACACTATAGTGTCGATCACAGTTCGTTCTCGGTCGAATATCTGTCTGGTAAAGTTTTTAGACACGTTGCTGGAGTGCGATTCGAACAGAACGTGAGTCTTACTGATAGTGTGAATGCACTCATTGTTTCTTGTATAACAATACTTTACCAAACCGTTATCGGACCGAAAGCGAATCGTGAGCGGCACTATAGTGTGGATCGATCCTTAAAGTTAGTGAATAATATATGACTAAGTGAGAGTGGGGGAAAGTATTCCGCGCCAATGCAAAGGTTGTAAGGTCCACATGTTGTCAGCGCCGGTGACGGGTGCGTATACCCGGTGCGCCGCGAGCACCAGTTGCAGACGTTCGCGCCGCACGACGCGCGCTACGACTCTATGGGCACCACGCGCTCCAGGTCAGACCACGACCCGCCCCCGCACATACCTTGACACGTTCTAGATACGTCTAGAAACTTCCGCGGATGCTCATTTGTTTATAAGATGCTCTGGAATGTTCGATCGCTATTTGTTTTTTGTACGGCTTAGTTTTTTCAGTGGTGCTTCGGATCGGAAGGTTTTCTTTTTGGTTTTGTATGAAATTGAGCGTTTTGTTATATCTGTATATTATATGAAATAGATTTGCACCTTATGCTGAATTTTTATGTAATTGTTTTTTTTTATAGCTTTAATTCAGCCATACAGTAAATTGTATAATTTAAATAATTGAAACATTCCAAAGAATAATTATTTCAAAATTGAAACGTATAGTCTTTATTTTTAGTTTTGTCAATTGGCACTGAAGCACTGTTTTTACCGAGTAAAACACCATTTTATTATACTAATTAGACTAAATATTTTTACTTGTGGCATGTATACGATATATTATTAAGTTGCCAATAAATTATTATACTATAGTAAAATAATTAATATAATGTACTCGCAACATATTCTTAATCTGACGATTGAAATCCGCCGTCATGTTCATGGTTCTTGACTGTTAGAATACTTAGAAGCTTTATATCACAGCTGAATGGTACCAGTTAACTTGCCAGAAATGTGCCAAACTTAACAAATATACATTTAATTTGAATTTATTTATAGGTTATTTAAAATATTTAAATATTTATAAACTATTTGTGTAATCCAATAATTGTTTTCTTTTTATTATAATTAGCTTATGGCAAATTGTTATTATGCCTCATGATTTTTGTGAATAATTTGCAGATTTTAAATTATATTTGTCAATTGTAATTTAAATTACAACTCTTAGTTGTACTAGCTTTAAAAAATATAGGTACTATAAGTCGTATGTAACACATACATACATACATACGTAACGAACTAGTGCTCAAGATATGTGCGGGTGGTCGGTTGAACAGGAAACGAATATGGATGAATTTCTTAAAAAAATATATTATTATATGCAATTAGCTTTTTAATGCATTTATATTTTGCGAGCTCTATACAACACACAAGACTGATAAAGCTATAATGAATTCTGTTCATATTTTGTAAGTATGTTTTGTGCACAATAAACCTGTTTTGTTGTTTATTTTTTTGTTTCTTTTATTTATTTTTTTTATCTTTACATTTAATGTCACTTAGACACACTATCCATAGATAACTAACGTAGCTCACAGGAATTAGCAAGCAAATGGATACATTTTTTTTTTTTTTAATTTCTTTTTTCTCTATTATTTAACCGTCTGTGTGATGTATAAGCATAATGATATTTTATGTATTGCTCTCAGTTGGCTGCTGCTTTCGCCATATATATATTAAAACAAGTCTTTCAGGCAATTTTTGTTATGAAACATACTCTCGTGAGCAAAAAAATCGACTCAGGACGCATGCTTGCGGTTAAAAAGCTCTAGCAAAAAATCGGAAGCTTTTATTATATTTCTGATTTTAACATCTGAAAGTTCTTTGTTTTAGCTTTAAAATGAGTGGTCTATGTTGTTATTAAAAAATGTTTTCTGGTAAAGAAAAAATATTGAATGAGATGGAGTCTTAAGCAATAAAAAAAGTGATGGTTGACGGTAAAGAAAATACCACGTAAAATTCGTCAAAACAATAATTTAATTAAAATTATTTTTTTAATATTTAGTGTTGCCCCCCCTGGCCCTAATAACAGCTTCCAATCGCTTTTTCATGGATCGAATAAGTTTCCTTACTCGATCTTGTTCGATGCTATTCCATTCGTCGATTAGCGCTGCTTTGAGGTCCGCCATCGTGTCTGGTGCAGGATTTCTAGCCCGAACTTTTCTTTTAAGATCATCCCATAAATGCTCGATAGGATTTAAGTCCGGGCTACGCGCTGGCCAGTCCATAGCGGCAATTGCGACCTCCTGTAAATACTGCCGGACGGAACTTGCAGTATGTGGACGGGCATTGTCGTGCATTAGGACGAAGTTTTCGCCAATGAAACCGGCGTAGGGAACGACGTGATCCTCTAAAATCTCTTCGATGTATCGGATCGCCGTCAATCCTCCCATTCGACCGCCAGTTTCAATAAAAACCAACTCGGTTTTTGCCTGACTTGAAATGCCGGCCCACACCATCCAGGAACCTCCTCCAAAAGCAACATTTTCTTTGATACAGCACTGCGAATCTTTCCCCAGGTCTTCTGTAGACTCGTCCTCTTCTATCACTACTATGCAAGCACACTCTACTTTCGTCTGAGAAGAGAACGGTGCTCCATTGTTCGTCAGTCCAATCAACATGTTCTCTAGCAAAACGTAGGCGGGCTGCTCGGTGGTCTGGGGTTAATTTGGGGCCAGTAGCTGGCCTTTTTGGCTCAAGCCTAGCTGCCTTAAGTCGTCTTCTGACTGTCCAGCCACTCACAGCTACTCCTCGCGTTTCTCTGAGCTCTTGTTGGACTTGAACGCCAGTGAGGGCCCGATTTCTTAACGATGTGCTGACAATAAATCGGTCATCTCTCTCTGACGTGCACCTTTTTCTACCAGAACCGCGTCTTCGATTAAAGCCACTAGTCTCCTGGTAACGACGGTAAACTCTGGAAACAGCAGACTGGCTCATGTTCAGTGCACGTGCCACTTCACGCTGACTCTGGCCTTGTCGCAATAGGGTGATCGCTTGAGCTGCTAAATCGCTTGTTGTGTCCATTTTCAGATAGAATTCTTGATTGTTGATAACGGAGATGTGTATCGGTTGACGTTTGACGGCTAACTGATAAGGGTGGGTCAGGTAGATAACCTTTTATATGGGTCAGTAACCCTTAATTAGCACTATTGTAAACAAGCGTAAAAAGGGTGGTTACTGATCACAACATATTGTTGGGTTGTGTGAGCAATAAACCTTACAATATTTTATATCATTTTGAAGCTAATACTAGCAGCTTTAAGATTTTACTATGAAAAAAATATATTTGCTTTCAGTTTTTTTTCCAGTGACTTGCGACTACAGATGTGTCGTCTGAGTCGATTTTTTTGCTCACGAGTGTAGATAGAGTGATGTACAAAAATAAAAACGTTGCCTAATATCAAAATAATATATCTACATACTTTATTATAAACAGTCAATTTCTTTATATGAATCAATTAAAAGCTTTACATTAAACTGATTTAAATAACTGATTTGTTTTGTGTTGTGCGGCCGATTAAGAGCATTAAGTATAGGCTATTGGCGTTAAACGATGATCAATTATTGTCAAAATTATTTTTACTTCTCTTCTCGTTCTCTCTCAGTCTTCTTTCTTCTCTTTTTATATTACAGTGCTTGTTTTTATATTTTCTATTAATTATTATGAAATAACTTAAGTAAAATACTGTTTAATATTAAAAATATTTTTAATTGGCTATTAGTTGTTAAAATTAAATAAAAGAAGCACTGTGCAATACATATCTATTCAAAATTTAACACCTCTAACAAATGAATTATTCATTATAACATTATATATACAGAGCAATTTAGAATGAGCTTTTTAATATTTTAGCGTGGAGATGGCACACGAGACTGAGAGATGGAGACTTTGCCCCCGAAGGGGCCGGACCGTCCCGCAAATAGTATAAGGAAAACGCATTTCATAATTATTTATCTTTTAATTCACGATATTTTTACTACAGTATATTTAAATAAAACCATTCGAACGATAACATGCTTTTCATTCATTGGCAGTCACCGAGCCCGAAGAGTTATAAAGTCATTCACTTCTTTTATCGTACTCAGTTGAGATTTGTTTAAAGTTAAGATTTGTGTCCTTTTGCATGCTAATTTTATTTAGCTGCGTTCATAGAAGGTAGCTTGTATTAGAGTGCGTGCAACTTTTTTGACATTTTAATCTAAGAAAGTATTATGTGAACTTTTTTTGAATATTTTTCTGATACCATTTATACAAAATAAACCTTTCAATAAATTTACACGCACTTTGATACATTTCGTAAGTAGATGAAAGCACAGATTAGACACTAGCTTGAAATACCCACATTAATACTCAATTACCGTATTTCAACATTTTACATTTGCATATTTCATTTATAACACATCCTTTACTGCACATTTAAGGCTACACTATAAAAATAATGATGTACAAAGGTATAAAAGAGATACTTAGAAAAACTATACAGACAAAAAATCATGCATAAAATAGTATTAGTTACGGTTTTATTAAACAATAAACATTTCATATTTTACAAATAATTCGAGATATAACCTAGTTATTGTTTTTACACAAACGACATTATTTTGAATAAATAATTTAAAAAGATTTAATTGAAATTGTAGATTAGGGACTATGTTTGTATCCAATTTTACGACATATACACCGAGCAACCTTAAATGTATGCATAATTACATGTTTAAAAATTACATACATACATATTGTTTTAATTCTGTCTATACGTATAGATGATAATCTTTTAATATAAAACGTACCTGTAATTAACATAAAAATTTAGCTCATTAATAGTTCCTTTAGAATTAAATAAGCCAATGATAAATTTTATTGTAAGTAGATGCTTGCATTTTAGCTGCCTTACTGCGAATATTTAGTAAAGTTTACTATAGATACATATTATGGTATGACGTTATCATAATATAAATATGAAAATGTAGCTTTGGAGATGGAATCGTGTACCCGCTGCCACAGCAAGACGAGGATACCGAGTCGTTGCTGAGTTCCGAGAGGTGGGACCGGTGGGGAGAGCGGGCCCGGCCATTCGACGAACGTGAAAGCTCTTCGTTTGACGAACTATGAGTGTAAACGGCCACGGCTAGTGCAGGTTTAAAGCCGATCATCTGTGCTTAATTCTGTTCTCTAATACTTCCTCAAACAATGTTGACTTTAGTTCATTTTAGTTATTTACTGACATATTGATATTATCACCGACTTCGACTGTATATTAGATTTGTCTCTATTTACCACGACACCGGTTATTGATCTAATTGTTTAATATATAAGTAATATATAAACTAAATAATCCAATGAACAAACTGATGTTTATTCATCGGGAAGTTAAAAGGGCCGTGTAACTTAAAAAACATCCGTACTTGATAACAATGACAAAAACGCAATTACTGCAATATGTACATTTAATATTAATTATAAGTTCCATTTACTTGTTGTTATTTAATTTAATAACTCTATAAACAAGATTTCTTATTTCAATTATGTAATACATATATATATTTATATTTTGACATTTTTATATGAATACTGTTTTTGTGTGTATGAAAATGTATTTATACTACCCTGTTTAAAAACTCCAATAGAATCCCATCAAAAGCGACAAAAGCCACATAGAAACCAATAAATATTTATTGGTTCCTATGTGACTTTTGTCGCTTTTGATGGGATCCTATTTGAGTTTTTTAATAGGGTATGTCTCTCCCGAATTAGATTTAGACGTAGAATATTATTTTGCCAATGTTTATGATCTCTTTCGTATGTAACATTCTCTTTGAACTTAAAAATACAATTACTATGTAGTTTTTCACTCTGGCAAACCTGCATCGTGCATGTGGCCGTAACCGCATTGCCAATATTGGTAGTTTTGAAAATAATAGAATAATTGGTGCTGTAGTCGTCGTATAGAAAATGATTTTTAGGAGAATAATATATATGAGATTTCTCAAAATTTTGCTAAATGTTACGAAAAGGAGACGATTAAAGTGTATTAATATTGTTTTTTGACAAAACAAACAGGTACCTATCCATTTGTTAAAACGAGCTTCTGAATAGGAAGGTAGCCACATATGTTTTATTCCATAAAATAAATTTTAGTGCTTTTTAGAGAAATTAATAAGAATTTAATAATACTTATTATTTTTTTGGTAAATGCAGTACAATGTGGATGTTATTGCAATGTAAATAATAGCTTAATATTGTACAATAAGACTGTTGCAGAAGTAAGCTCTATCAGCGAGAAAATATTTATGTAAATAATTTTATCATAAATCAATTATTATCGTATAACATGATGAATTTCCAATTCTTAAGATTGTAAAAAGAATTATACAGGTGGAACAAATGAATGGGACACGGAAAAAAGTACCTTAAATATTGAATACTAGCGACTTACCCTTGCTTCGCTCGAGTGACTTCCTAGCTATGTTTTACTGTTTTGGGCGGAACCCTAATTCTTTTTCTAAAATAAAAGTAGCCTAAGTTACTCATTATAACATCAGCTATTTGCTAGTGAAAGTTCCGTCAAAATCAGTCCAGCCGCTTCGGAGATTAGCCGGAACAAACAGACAGAAAGACAAATGAAAATTTTAGAAATTGTGTTTTTCTTATAAGTACCACCGTACCTATATAATTTCATATGCATTTAGTAAAAATCTGTTATTTTGACATTACAAACAGACACTTCGATTTTATTTATCTGTATAAAAATCATAAGTTTCACTCAAAGGAAACATTCCTTTTTTTTTATTTTAATAACTGCATTTGAATATTTTTTAAGTTTACTCAAAATGCAAAAAAGTACGTCACTATTTTATCGAGCAAGATACAATGTTTGTTCGTAACGTTTTATTTTTATCATAACCTTTAATCAATTCGATAAAATAGTGACGTTGAACTTTTTTTTAGCTGGTTCGATTATCATCTCTGGTAAGGTTTTCTTTTAGGTATATAAATGCAGTTATTAATAAGTTTAAAAATAAGATTATGTTTCCATTCGGTGGAATTTGATGTTTTTTTTAATATGTTAGGTACTTTTCTTCCCTGTCCCATTCTTTTGTTCCATTATTATACACGATAATTATGACGCTATTAATATTAAGCAATTTTACTTGTTTATATTATCGCTTACCATGATAACTAATATATTATGAATAGACATTTTTCAACAAAGATAATAGCAAATAAATTTTACAAAGGTTTTTATTTTTATCCGGATTTTTTTTCTTAGTAATAAATAAGCTATTTACCTATATATAGAAACATACCATTTACATACTTTATAATATACTTAGTATAAATTGAAACGTTCGTAAAAATAAAACTTTGCGTATATTTTGCGCTTACCCGAATTTATACGATTTTGCGAACAAGTATCATGTGAACAGTGTACTTTTGTATTACCGTAAAGTTTGTTTAAAATTGCTGTAATAGTATCTATAAACTTATATATCTACTTCTAAGATTTCTCTTTGAGATTGTAATCTTAATATTTATAAAAATCCTACATTTATAATACTTATACCGAAACCTTATTTAATGTACTTAAATTTATATAATCGTTATTAATAATTTATAATTTTATTACAATATTACATCCCGTTTGTCTGCACTGTTACTTAATTTAATGGACGTTCGATATCATAACTGCAAGTATTTTTGCTAAAAAAGTTTGGTTGAATTTCAAGTATTTTAAACTTACTCATAATCCGAATATAACTAACTTTATCTTCACAATTATTCATCAATAAACTAAAATATATATAATGTATATATAGAACAGCGAAATAAACTCATATTAAAAGACAGTTAGAACATAAGTGTATTTAAGAAACAATGACACAGGTGTGCCCAATTTTTGTATTTTTTATTAGTGTTGCCACTTTGATATGATTTTTAGAAAAAAATACAATTTTTATTAAAAAAATGTTGATGAAATTAAATCAAATAGATTTGTTTTGCGACAAGAATGCTAGCTGTATTCCTCGATTGCAACGTCGGCACCGAGTGAAGTAAAAGCTAGCGCTATTGTCACCTATAAAGGCGACAAGGTGAACTATTATTATATATGAATTTAACATTTAAATATAATATACATATAATACAAATGCATATAATACAAAAGAATTCAATTAAAAAAAGAACAAAGTCCTTTTCGTCACCAGAATCACGGTCAAGTTTAAACGTTAGTTAATATATGTTGGGACATTAATACACAGCGCCATCTAGTTCCATGATAAATGACGAGGTTTATGTTATGGATGCCAGACAGTCGATACACTACACATAATATATAACTTTAAATACATACATATTATAAATATAAACACCCATGACTGAAGTACAAACATCAACGTACAAAATGAATGCTCCCAGCGGGACTCGAACCTGCGACCGCTGGCACAGCAACTACGGTCACTACAAATTTGACGACACGTTTTGCTGTTTGTAGTGACCCTACTTGCTGTGCCAGCGGTCGCGGGCTCGAGTTCCGCTGGGGGCATCCATTTGCCTGACGAACACGAATGTTTGAACTCCAATCATGGGTGTTTATATGTATTTAAAATTATATACATATGTGTAGTGTATCAACTATCTGCTATACGTAACACAGGCCTCATAGCTTACCATGGAACTAGATGGTGCTGTGTCAATATCCCAACATATTTATATTTATTTCAACTGAGCCAAACGTGTCGTCGCTACGTTAAGGCAACTGGCAACGCAATTCTCGCTTTTGTACATTCCGCATAGATGATATCGACATTACAGTTTGCCAGTATGAGGCAATGATTCGTGTTATTTTAACGTTACGTGTATCTTTAAGGAGCTCAATCAGGATTCCATTCGTTGATATGATACTGTTTAGAAAACAGCCGTGTGTAATGCAACGCCTAGTCAAACCTTGTTACAAATTACGTAGTACATTTAAATTTTAATAGATTAAGCACCTAAGTATTCTAGAAATTAAGTTTTATATAAAGTATTACTTATACTTTGTTATCACATTGTTATTTTTGATTGAAAATATTTTTGTTTCGATGTCGTTACTTTGATCAAAATTATAACTTAAATCAATGAGACTAATTAAGCTAATTACATGAAATTTCATTTGTAATTTTAATTTTTTATTTTTATATGAAGTTTTGATAATGTGAAGGCATTTAAACGTATTGAATTGATAAGTGTATAAAACATTTGTGATTTAGATATAATAAACGATATTAATTAAACTTTGTTTGATTTAATTTACAGGTTTTTATTAAATAAAAGACAACATTATATAAAAAAAAATTATTTAATCAAATATGAGATTACAATATTACTTAGTTATAATGATCACAGGAATCGATGGGAATGAATGGACTTATTTTGTAAAATTATAACAAATAACTTCAACTGGGTGGAAACACTTACAAATAATCACAGCTGCATAAAATACATTGGTTTAATTTAACAAATTAATAATGAAAACATGGGCAAAAGAGAGCGCTAACAAAAATATGACGTCATAGTATTTTGAATCTGAATAATTGTTGTGATTTTTTTGTAATAAAATGCTGTTTTTTTTTTTATTTAAGTTACATATTAGAAACCGCAAATAAGTTGAAAACGTCATAACATTCATCTTCTTTTTTCCAATTACTAAAAAAAATCTTATGCGTTCTTATGCTATAGGTTTATAAGCTACGTTGTCATATTCTGATCTTTTTAAATCTTAGAATCTGTATAATGACAACTAAATACAAACTAAGATAAAACTAAAATACATACATATGATAAAATGATTCAAAGGTTTTTCCACTGATTCCTTTTTAACTGTTCCAGAACGCATAAACAAACAGTGAATTTGAGCTTGAGTCTCATTACTTTCATAGACAATTTTAGAATACTTCAAATTTAGCTTCAAACTAAGTAGTAACTAAATAAGTAACTGACCATGAAATGGCACTGTATCGCATTAACTTCGAAACTGTTAATGTGAAACTGAAAATATAATTTTATTTTCAAAGCGAACAGTTTTAAAGTGCGCATATCTAAACTAAAAATAGTAAAACTGGCCGGTATTACGTGTACATCGCATCGATCAAAAAAGTACTAAATTCGCAATCCCATGCAAAGGTTCTCTTAAAACTGTCACCAATATATCTTTAGGTAATTCTAGTTGATATAAATATACAACAACGTAAATTAAACCTTAAACGCAATGCTTAAACTTATTTTTTACAAAGTAAAAAATAAAAGCGCGCTCAAATGTCGAAATGGGCGCTCATTTGGTGAGGACATTTTTTGTCGCTAATTGTGTATTTAGTATTTTTTTTAACAATACATCGGAATCATATTGTATTCTTTAAAAAAAATGATTCAAATAGTCAAGCCAGCCAGCAGTGCTCGCATCTCTTCGGCGCGGCCACAGCGCACGAGCGCGGCGGCGTCGCGGCGCGCGCGCGCGTCCCGCTCCAGCGCTTGGGCCACGCGGCGCGCGCGCGCCGTGACGTCCCGCGGCACGCCCGCCAGCCGCGCCGCGTTGAACCCGTACGACTTGGGGCACGCGCCCGCCGTCAGCTTGTACAGGAACGTGATCGTCTCCTCCGGCACCTCGTCCGTGTCCACGCTCGCCTCGTCCGTCTCCACCATGCACGCCTGCGCATATTTTGTTAGATTATCCTTATTTGTCTATATACCGAGAAGGTGAACGAATTGCTTACCTGATGGTTGAAATTGACTTTATCATACTTGCCATACTGTCTACATCACTATGATAGTTTATTATAAATATTATGTATTATGAAATTTTAACTGACTCGGTGGTGTCGGCTAGCATGCACGGCTGCAGATCCGGAGGTCCAAGGTTCGAGTTCCGAGTCAGAATTTATATAACATACTTGCGACTTATCCTCGATTCGCTCGGATGCCCTAGTTTCAAAACAGTAGTTTATACGTTACTCAACGTCTTATTCTATGTGTGTACCAAATTTCATCCAAATCCATCCAACCGTTTCATAGTGAAAGAGTAATAATCACACACAAAGTTCCGCCTACCATATGTCCGAGCACGACGCGCGGGTCGTCCTTGAAAGCGTGCACGAGCGCGTGGTAGTGCGTGGAGAGCAGTGTGCGCGCGCCGCGCGCCGCCAGCGCCGCCGCCACGCCCGCCGCCAGCGCCGTGCCGTCGTACGTCGACGTGCCGCGCCCTGCGCACACAGTAGACAAATAAATATTATAGAACATCAACACACAGCACCATCTAGTTCCATGGTAAGCTACGAGGCTTGTGTTATGCATACCAGATAGTTGATACACTACACACACACACACACACACACACACACACATATATATATATATATATATATATATATATATATATATATATATATATATATATATATTAAAGTAAGAATGACGACAGTCAGGTGCGCTCTACCCAAACTTCCAGCATTCTTACAATGTTTAAATAAAAATAGGTACAATTTAACACGTTGCCGCATTTACCATTCTTTACAAATTTAAAAAAAACATAGAATTAACATGTTTAAAAAACATTTATAGAAATCTTACGCCAGTTGTATATATATAATATGTATAATAGTATGTGTATATGCACTCTATACTAAAGCGTGTATGATGAGAATGACAACAATGAAAGAAACAAAAGAGATAAAGTGTCAAGTTGTATGCGTGTGTGTGTGTGTGTGTGTGTGTGTGTGTGTGTGTGTGTGTGTGTGCGCGTGTGTATAAGTATAACATATATGTCGAACGCGCACCCAGCTCGTCGAGCAGCACGAGCGCGTGCGGCGTGGCGTGGCGCAGCACGGCGGCCGTCTCCTGCATCTCCAGCAGGAAGGTGGAGCGCGCGGCCAGCACGTCGTCGCGCGCGCCCAGCCGCGTGAACACGCGCGAGCACGCGCTCAGCGCGCACGACTGCGCCGGCACGTAGCTGCCCTGCACACGGTGCGTCTTACATATTTGTCTATAGACACTGTACAGAATATATTTTTGAAATTTCTGAGATGCAAGAAATGTTCGTTTGTGTATCGCTTGATGTTACTATTGATGTAATAACGACGACCGACATCACACCGTATAGGCTAGGCTGGCATGATCGTGAACTCCCAAATAAAAAAAGTAAAAAAAAAAAAATACATTTTTCAGCTACAGTTATAGTCACACAGCAAAGACTGAAATAAAAAAAAAAATATAATAACGACTATGTCAGGTGTACCAGATGCGAATCCCCAAAGTGCGTTCACCTTGTCGTGGTGAGGGAGCTCAGTAACGTCCGACAATTCAGCCAGGCGCGAAGCCAATAAATGCACAGCCCACTTCGGTGGGCCGTGTACCATGCGGGTTGCTCCTGGTACTACTCTGATAGCAGAGTGGACTGTGGAGCAACCCTATGCTTGTTGCGATCTGCTTCGGCAGACCTGCCGTCGGGGTGTCGTAGTTGAGTGCGTAAGCGATCCTGCGACGCTCCATTAAGACGGAGGTGGTATTGTTGGGTTTTAGTAAGTAGTACTGGGTTTTCTATATGTACCAGATGCGCGAGCACGGTGAGCAGGCCGAGCTGGCGCATGAGCGTGGACTTGCCGCCCATGTTGGGGCCGGTGAGCAGCAGCAGGCGCGCGCCGCGCAGCCGCACGTCGTTGGGGATGAAGTCCGGCTGCGGGATGCACGGGTGGCGCCCGCCGGTTATGTCCACGTACGGCTGGAACACATACAAAAAATTTAAAAAAACCCGTATGTTTACTTATGGACGCACGTAAGATGTTAAACTTCTTTGGCGTAAGAGAACAAAAATGGCTTAAGATTTCAGTTTGTTGTAAAAAGTTTGTAAAAAAAATGCAGCTAACTTCATCATGTCGCCGGCTGTCGGTGTGTGTGCGCATCGTAAAAATTTTACTCTCATATTTTTTTCCAAGCGCGCCGAAAAAATATAACTTCAAAAAATTTAAAGAGGCAGTCATGGGAACTGCCGATCATATCATAGTATGAATAATTAAAATTTCATAATTTGTAAATTGAAATTCATATTAGTCTGGTTTCCACATCCAGAGCACTTTGCACTCAAAGCAATAATTTTATTTGCATTTTGATTATAGTTTATTTATTAATCAAAGTCAAAGCATATGACGCCTCGCGTCGCCAGTCGGCACCAGACTGTGTCGACACGTCGCATGTCACATGTAGCATGTCGGTGACGCGAAACCATAAGTTTTGCCCCTACCAAAAATCATTGAACGCAGCTAAAGTAGTTTTCACTTCAATATTCAACGCAGCTAAAGTAGTTTTCACTAGAAATGACAATATGTTACATACTATATATGCTAGTACAGATGCCGGATGCCCCATCATATACGAAGTGGGCAATGCAAATTCGATCTATTAAATGAAATAACCTTTATTCAATTCGACTTATTACAAGTACTTTTGAATCGTCAATTTAATGTAAGCGTCAGTGTAGTTCGTGAAGAAGCTACCACCGGCTCGGAAAGCAGTTCTGCTGAGAAGAACCAGTAAGAAACTCAAGACTTGCTCTTTTAAATATCGATGTTACATTTATTTTATTAACATAACTATATAGATAGCCCGCATGTGAGTCAATAATACTCAACTCCACACATTTTCATCAACAAAAAACTCTAGAACAGAATAATACGCTTTGCTCAATAAAATATTTTTAATTATTCTTTAAACTACTTTTGTTTTGATTGAAGAGACGATAGATGATGTTCATCCGCAAACTATCGACATATTTTATAAATATGTAGGTACAAAAATATGTCAAATATAACAACGTTGACCCTGCATTTAATTAAATAAATCCAAATGACTTTAACATTTTTTATCTGTGGTATACAACTCATAAAAACTAAACAATTATCTGTAAACATGCGCTAAAACCCATTGTTCGGTAGCGGATTTTTCAATAATTAGCAAAATTACGCAAATTTGATTAACGAATGCATTATGTAGCTTTCGTTTGCTTAGAGTATTTAAAAAAATTAAAATGAACCTTTTTGGGATCTATTTTTTTTTTAATACAAACCTCAATTTCAAATAGATTCAATTCAATTCTTTGCTTTTTTTATTCAAATACATATAAATAATGCCATCTATTGACATTTATTTAAACTCTCTTGTTCCTGATGAGACCCCATGGTAATAGATAAATAGACAGATGATCCGATATAATAAGGTAAATTACGACTAAATTTCAAAATCAGAATAAAAAACATATAATATTAGACCGCTAATTACCAACCCCCGGTCTAAAGAGTAGAAAGATACTATGATAGTCTCGTACATTTTATATAGCTAAATATAGTTAAAAATCTAACAATAAACTAGACTAACCTCCTGTCCCTTTTCGAAGGTGACTTCTGGCAAGCAAACATCTCCAATCTGTTGTCTTGCAAACTCAGCAAACGAAAGCAGAATGTCCAACGTAGCTATACATTTGACCGCCATCTCCCACTGGTTGTAGTTCGTTGAGAACTTCTCGAAGATTCGACGACTTAGATCTTTTAATACATTAGTTTTTTGTTCCTCTGCGGCAATCATTCGAGCGAGGAAATCCTGAAACAAAATATCACAACAGTCAATTATTCTTGTAGCTAACTTAAGAGTTTTTTTATCACTAAGATTTTTTTTTTTCACTCTTTATTAGGTTCATCTACAACTTTACATTTAACAATCAATCTTCACTAATAACTAATTCTTTTATAATATTTATAATATTGATAGTGACTGCAGTTATATTTTATGTAATATGGTAGAAATTGTACAGACTTTCTTATATTAATCATTCTTGATTTAAATATACACTGAATATATGGCGGCGCTTAAACGTCTCTTTTAGCCCCGTATAGTGTAAAAAATTACGAGACGAGTACAAAAAAAAAAAGTAATTAAAAATATTGGACATTAAAGACACAGGACTCTTTTTTCGTTTTAAAATTTGATGACGTTTTTAAACTATTGAAAAGTAATTAGACTTAATAATTTAAAATTTATCAATGTATTCACTTTTAAATATAATAAATATAAAATAAACAATAACATCTTGCTATTACCTTAGTCTCATCCGTTGAGTATCTCTTAAACCCTTTCCTTGTCCCTTCCATGTGGTACTCCGGCCCCGCCTTCGACGCGGCGCTTTGTGGCACTTCTAATTGATACCGCTTCTTATCTGTCCCCACATATGTTATCTGAAATTATAAATTTAAAAAAAGTTTAAAGATTTAATTTTTTAGTTATAACTAACAATTTATTGCTTCGCTCGGGTGCGTCCCTAGGTACGTTTTAATTTTTTTTGAACGGACCCTAATTATTTTTCTAAAATAAAAGTAGCCTAAGTTACTCCTTATAACATAAGCTATCTGCCAGTGAAAGTCCCGTCAAAATCAGTCCAGCCGTTTCGGAGATTAGCCGGAACAAACAAACAGACAGACAAAAACTTTCATATGCGTATAGTAAAAAGCTGTTATTTTGACATCACACACGGACACTTCAATTTTATTTATCTATATAGATAAATCCTATAATAGTAATTATTATCTTCATCAATCCTAAAAGAAAGAAAAATCTTATTATAAAACAATACTGACTATAAATATTGCCCGCGACTCTCTTCGCGGTAGCTATGTACCAATATACCGATAAAAAAATATTATGTCAATAAATACGAAACACAAACCAGTATGACAGTTTCGTTACAATATCGTAAGCCCCTGTGGCCTAATGGATAAGGCATCGGCCTCCTAAGCCGGGGATTGTGGGTTCGAGTCCCACCAGGGGTACATAATTACTACTATGGTTCCTTTTATTTATTTCACGTAATTATTATTTTTATTTCCATCTTATTCGGATTAAACGTAATGAATAAGCTGTTAGATATAAGAGCTATTAGGGTATTTAATTTTATATCATTGAAATGAAACTTTATATAAATAGACTTATTGCAAGCACTTTTGAATCGTCAATTTAATTTAAAGAGCGTCAGTATATTCAGTCCGTGAGGAAAGCAAAGCAGTTCTGCTGAGAAGAGCCGGCGAGAAACTCAAAAGTTGCTCTTTTAAATACATATCGAAGTTACATTGATAAACATAATATTATAGATACTATGTTTATTGATGAAACTCATTATTCTTACTGTAAATCTAATAAATAAAATAATATTAATATTGTTATATGATTATTGACTTATAAAATAAGATTTTTATACACAATACGTTTAGGTAACTCATCCCACAACAAAATTTTGATTATTTAGTATTAACTAGCGACTTATCCTCGCTTCGGTCGGATGCGTCCCTAGGTACGTTTTATTTTTTTTGAGCGAAACCTTAATTCTTTTTTCTAAAATAAAAGCAGCCAAGTTACTCCTTATAATATCAGCTATCTGCCAGTGAAAGTCCCGTTTAAATTGGTCCAGCCGTTTCGGAGATTAGCCGGAACAAACAGAGAGACAGACAAAACTTTAAAAAATTGAGTTTTTCTTATAAGTACCGTATATAATTCCATACGCATTTAGTATAAAGCTGTTACTGTTGTTATTTTGACATTACAAACAGACACTTCAATTTTATTTATCTATATAGATAATATTATAACTCACCCTGCATTTAAAATACTTTTCCTGTTGAGTAAGATAATTTTTCAACTCTTGTTCTATTTGATTGATCTCCTCCAATATGGTGTCGTACTCCTGGTCCACCCCCGCGCCGGGCAATATACGACCTTCCTTTTCTGCTTCTTGTTGATTGAATGCTTCCTAAGTGTTTAATATGTTAAAGGAATGTAATTAAATATGTTTTATAATATACTATATTAAAAATATTTTCTTTTTAAACATTTGGGTCTAAAAATGATTGAGAAACCAAAGAACCTAGTAGGTTTCTTTTATTATCCAAAATTCAAAATAGAAGACAGACAAAAGATGTAATTGTTTCTAGGTTCTTTTTTTTTGAATTTGTGATAGGCATTTGTTACATTATTATTGTTCTATTTATATCTACATGTAATTAAAAAAAATATATATTTACTAATTTATTAACTGCCCATATATTACCTTAAAGAATTTCAATGTGTCTCTGTAGTCAGGGAACTTTCCTTCAGGTGTGAATTGTGTTATAGATCGTAATAAAGCTGGTTCTTCATTTGAGAATAGTTCGGATAATTTTAGAACAGACGTAAAACCGTTTAAAACTGATATAAAGTCCAGTACTTTACGTTTTGAGTACGTTTTTTCTTCGTAAAATATGGCGCGCGAGTCAGGGTGGTCCTTTGCCTTCTTTGAGTTACCAAGAGCATGTATTCTATAAAAAAAAAAAGTTTGCTCTTATTATATAACTAATCATTATATTATGAATATGAAAGAGCCCAAAGTAGAAGTCAAATCTATACAGATAAATAAAATTGAAGTGCCTGTTTGTAATGTCAAAATAACAACATTTTACTAATACATTTTAAATTACATGCTGTACTTATAAGAAAAACACAATTTTTAAATTTTTTTGTCTATCTGTCTGTCTGTCTGTTTGTTCTCGCTAATCTCGAAAATGCTGAACTGATTTGGACGGAACTTTCACTGGCAAATAGCTGATGTTATAAAGAGTTACTTAGGCTACTTTTATATTAGAAAAACAAAGAGGGTTCTGCTTAAAAAAAATAAAATGCACCTAGGGACGCATCCGATTGAAGCGAGGGTAAGTTTACTTCTGCGTGCAGCTAATTAGTCATCACTTTTACATTTAAATTTATATTCAAACATATTTAAATATATTATATACGATATATACGATATTTTGACTTTTGAATTCTTTATTTTCTGATTCAGGCATTTCATATAAGATTATTGTCAGCACATATTGCAGTTCTGATAAGGAATAATGGCTAGAAACTAAACAGTTATTTGAAAAAAAAACTAAAAAATGTATTTAAATAGTAATAGATATACTTATATAATACATACTTAGCCAAAAGTCTCTCCAAATCAGGCAAGGTGGTCAATAAGTTCTTCACATCCTGAGACAGCTCTTGGTTTTCATACAAAGCTTTGACCGCTTGTTGCCTCTCTTTGATCAACGCGAGGTCACAGCTCGGAGAACACACCCATTGGTATAATAACCTATAAATAAATAAATAAATAATGTTAAGTTTAACCTTGCTCAAATGCATTTCAAGATGCCTCTCAGCAGCCTATGTGTTACTCCAGGTAATAGTCTATCATTCATGGTGGAAGGACTCATTAGCGTTTGGCAACCCAGCCGGGCGCGAAGCCAAGAGGACAAGAGAACACACATGGATATGGCCCACTTCGGTGGGCGGTGTACCAAGCGGGTTGCTCCTGGTACTTCTCTAATAGCAAAGTGGACCGTGGAAGCAACCCCTTGGTTGTGTGGTCTACTTCGGCAGGCCTTTCGAGGCGTCGTGGTTGAGTGCGTAAGCGATCCTGTGACGTCTCATTAAGACGGGGAAGGTTCTGTTAGGTTCTAGTGGGTAGTACTGGCTTTTCCAGCTAATGAGTCCCACATAACCTGTATGTATGCAGGTGGTATGCGTAAATACATTTCCCAAGGTTAAAAAAAAGTCAGTTTTGTCATTATTTATTACAGTTACATGTAGGAATAAACTTTTGTACAAAAACAAATTACTCACCGTTTCCCCATTGGCGTCGAACAAAAGTTCAGCTTATCATACAAACATCCTTCATCCTGAACTATTCTCAAATTCCTTAACGTTATAGCATCTAATACCATAGTATTGCCACCCGTCCATCCATTATCGACCATATCCTCTTGCTTTAAAGTGCTATTTAGAACATCAGGTGGAGAATACTCAGAGAATTGAGACATGCCAAGAATTTGTATGTCTAGTAGACATTTTGTTAAATAAGCAATACATCCGCCCAGAGCCTTTATAGTTAAGTGAGAGTTTTTGGCTGGTGTCAGTCCTAACGCGTCACCTGAAATAAAACGTTAGTATTATTTGAATTATATATTTAAATAAACTTTATATGTCTGTATCCATACTAATATTATAAATGTAACTCTGACAAATTGGGCTTTCACACTTAAACCACTAAACAGATTTCGATAAGATTTCGCTAGGATATAGAATGCATCCTGGAGATGGACAATGGACTTACTACTACCTTTGATCTCTGCCCAGTTACTACGCGAACGAAGCTAAAAGAAGAAATAAAAAACTCATTGGAATTTTGCCTATTTTGACACTCGTGGCGAAAGATTAACAAGACCAACGTGATACGTTCTCTTCGAGGTATGGGATTGTAAAACATTGTCAACTTCCCAATTCTAGGCCGTTACTGAGATCTTATTGACAAAAACATTAACTTGGCCCGCTATCTGACAATGTGCATTTTATGTACCTTCATATAAAAACGGTTTAAGTCCCTCTGGCCAGTCCCCATCAGCATTAGTTCTGTAATACTTCTCAGCTAACAACTTGAGAGTCTTGTCTGGAGCGGACATGGGGATAGATTCGAGCCTTGCAGAATGGCAGTGGGTGGATAGCAATTTGGTTGTTCTAGTTGATGTTGTCTTACGCTCGTAGATTATCTGTAATGTATTGTTACCGTATTGTACTTTTACCGTCACTGTCTCTTTGCCATATACTCACTGAAGTTATACTTCTTTTGGGAAGTTTGGAAAAAAATATGTGAATGAAATTTTTACGATGCACGCGCACACCGACAGCTAAAAAGCGACTTGATGAAGTTAACTGATAACTGTTTGTTGCCATGGTAACCACTGTTATTGTCTGACAAATGGTATATAATGTTATATTCTTTCCTTAAATTATATTCTATAAATATATGGTTGTAATATGCCTAATATGCCTTATTTAATTATTTTTATAATTTATTATTTCTATTACAAGCAGAGAGTTTAGGCAGGGCACACCGATAAAGCAATGGTCAGCTTTTTTCGTCTTCAATTAAAACTTTAATGATTTCTGACTAGCCTATAGCTCTCGGCGGTAATGTAACTTCTAATTAGCAAAAAATTTTTTTGAATCAGATCAGTTTTTTCAAGAATTTCCCCTTACATACAAACCAACGTACTTTACCTTTACATGTTTTGAGTACTTACCTTCCCTACTTATTACCATTACTTATTAGATTTTACGTATCTTGAATATTTTTAATATATTCTCTACTTATAAACTAGCGACTCACCCTCGCTCGGCTGGGGTTCGTCCCTAGTTACGTTTTAACGTTTAGTTTAATTTTTCTTAGAGATGGGATATTTTCCCGCAGTAAAAAGTATCCTATATATTGACTCAGATATAGTCATACCAAATTCCATCAAAATCTGTGCAGTGGTTTTCTCGTAATGCGGTCACAGACAGACAAAAATTCTAAAAACTATAGATTCGGCCTCTGTATCGATAAATATTTTATGTACAGCTTCGACTCAATTAGAATTTTATCATATGTATAGAAGAGAAAATAACTCATATACGTATTCATAATATATGGATATTGAACAATAGTTAGAAAATAATCTGGTAATGCAAAGAAAATATTTAGTACCAAAGCAGGTGGATAATGCGCGAGCGTGGTGAGAAGTCTAGAGGAGTGTTTGTCGTCATCAAACTGTCCCATGTGGAAATGCCCTATTGTTGTATCGATAAAGCACACTCCAAACGTGCTACAGCCATTGTTTTCCTGAAAAATAAACATAAAAATTAACAAATAATTTGCATAGTAAGTTGCCGCATGTTTTTATAAATATTCCTTTTCTTCAATGGAAAAAAAATATCACTACTAGTACTAAATATCGTTTTTATCGATCAAGTTCTTGAACTTTCTTCAATCGCATTAACATTTTATTTACGAATTATAGTGACCTTAACATATTAAAACAAGCCAAACACTAAAAATGCTAGATAAAAGGAAAATAGATACATTTATTTTCATTGATGCCGAAAGGTTAACTAGTAGTTTGTATTCTCAGTGAAAACTAGCTATGCCCGCGACTTCGTCCGCGTGAATGTCGCATAAACAAAGAAAGAGGCGTATCACCTAATATGTAAAACCCAATATTTACACTTGTATATAATTTTTCTAATTGTATTCTTGCTAATACCTCTGACCACGTAATAGGTACAATGTTAGTAAAATTAGAATTGTAACTTGAAACTGTAATAACTTTTAATATGGTTGAGCAATTATAATAAACAAATAAAGACTAAATATTACCATGAAATACGGACTTTGAATATAATATAATCACTTCGTTCAAAAACAAAATTATGGTACAAAACATTTATTCACTGTCACTATCGCGGTCACGCTTGACAGAGCGTGCCTCAGGACTAAAACTATATATTTTCAAACATAATCTATGTACAGACATGCGAAACTTTTACTCTTATTATACATATACATATAGAATACATATGTGTAATACTTCCAGGAAACCAGCAACCTGCTAGACTACTGGGACGCCCCGGAGTAGAAAGAATAACACACTAAATACTCACAGACAATGGGCAAAACTGCCCAAGTGTGGAAAAAGTCGTGCAGGAAGAAGAAAGAAGATATGTCTAATAGTGCAGAACTCTATCTATACATATAATAAAATTGTAGAGGTCGAATGTCTGTACATACTCGTAGAAGAAAAATGCTAAAAACCGATTTAGAGGGATGTAGGAAGAAAACTAGAACAAATCCAGTTTTTTTTTCAATTTTTTTGTTTCTCTGTCTGTCTGTTTGTACGGGTTAATCTCGGAAACTGTTGGACCGATTTAAATGAAATTTTGCATGGTGGTACCGTATATCCCCGTTCAACATTAAGATATTTTTCATTCCGGAAAATTAAAGAGTTCCCGTGGCATAGTTAAAAAACTATAGTAACTTATACAGCTTAGTACACAAAAAGTACTGATTGCATTTTAATGAAACTACAAATATAGTTCATACATCAGAATAACAAATAGGCTACTTTTTATACCGGAAAAATGTACGGTTCCCGTGGGATAGATTTGTTTTTTTTTTTTGTCTAGAGGCGAGCCGCTAGTGTGTATATAAGGACATACTTCCTCAGCGATGGCCAGCATGTACTCGGCGGCGGCGGTCGCCGCGCCCGCGTCCTGCAGGCCCAGCGCGCGCGCGCCGCGCACGCTCACCTGGCACACCTCGCGCCGCACCACCTTGTCCGCCTTGCCGGACTGACCGCCTGCATACAATACTACTTTGTAACAGGGTTTAGAGGACATTAATTAATTACGTGAGCTCAAAATGGGGGAGTAGGGTTCATTACATTTTTTTTAATATATTGGAACATTAACACACAATATCAAGTAGTTCCATGGTAAACTACGAGTTTTGTGTTATGGATACCAGATAGTTGATACACTGCACATATATAACTTAAAATACATACGTATTATAAATATAAACACCCATAACTGGAGTACAAACATTCATGCTCATCACACAAAACCAGCGGGACTCGAAACCGCGACCGCTGGCACAGCAAGTTGAGAACAGCAAACTGAGCCAAATGTGTCATCAAAAATATCATCAAATCTCATTCACACTGAGGGGGACATAATTAAAAATTTTATTTTCCTTTTTTACTCACTTTTTTTACATCTCTCTTGCATCATGTCTGGAGTTTCAGTTTGTTCCACTCTCACTACCTTAAAACCTTTAGAAACCAAAGTGGTAGCCATGCGAGAGTATGCACTTTCAGGAAAACCTGAATGTGCAAAGTCACCCTGAAATTGTGTTGTAAATTAATATTAATCATAAAAAAAATGATATTATAAAAATTCTTTCTGGGGTCCTGTAGATTAAAACAATAACAAAGTTAAAACAATCTTACTTATTATGTTAAAAATAAAATAAAATATTAACCCATCTACGATATTTATTTTATTGACAACATAAATAAGTTTGTATTTCATAGTCTTAGTATCAGACACAAAATTAAGTTGTCAACTGAAACTGTCAACGCATGAAATAAAAGATACCCCATATCTCAAAATATAAAAAATCAAAAAGCCTTCATCACAGGAGTAAAGAGAATAGAATTTTCATAATATCTCTGATTTCTGTGTGGCTCTTGGCAAAGGCCTCCTCCAACTGTCTCCATTGGACTCTATCTGGGGCCACTCGTGTCCATAGTGGCCCTAGAGTTAGGCAGATCTCATCCTCCTATCTCCCTATCTGGCTTCCTATTTTGCGTCTACCATCCCTGGGGTACCAAACCTTCATGTTTGCTTCACTTCTCCAGGCTACGTTTTAGTAGGTGCCTAGTCCACCTCCATTTTTAACCGACTTCCAAAAAGGAAGAGATTCTCAATTCGTCGGAATCTTTTTTTTTTAAGATGCCTGAACCGATTTGGAAAAATCTTTTTTTTTGTTTTAAAGACTTATTGAGAGAAACTTGTCATGTTTATGTTGACCTAAAATTTAATGTCACCCTACTGTCTTACATTTTGGAATTTAGCTACAGAATTTTCTAGTGGTTGAAATGCACCATGAGATTTTGAATAAAATAACTATGAAATATGGATAGACACAGCAAAATTATGATGGGTTGCTATTTAGCCTTTAGGCTGCGGAACCCTAAAAATCACTTTTGAAAAAAAAACTTCATTGTGTAAATAAAGAATCTGTACCTTCATATATGAGAAGCCAAGTTCATTGACACCAACCGATGCATCCATATGATATAACTCATAGAACTTGCCCACTTTGAAAAATAGCACACAGTCAAAGTGTTGAGATTTAATTTCCCACCATTGTTTATGACCCTGCAAAGATAACATTAATATAACTTTGTAACATAACTACAGTAATGTAACAACGTAAAAATAGAAAAATAATAGTCTATTTGCAATTGCATCTGTAATCAGTAACATGATAGGTGAACTGTATTGGATAATTTGGAGTTTATCAATCTGAATACAAAAATTATAATAAGTAATTTAGGTATATATAAATGAAAGTATGTATGTACATATGTTTATGTGTCACTTAATACTTGGGTATTCAATTAGGTAATCAATAATTACTAATAAAAATGTATTAAGTTTAAACTAACTTAAAATTGATATTTTCTCACATACTGGAGTTTGTTTCTTCATGAAATCAGGAGGTACATAAAGTGTGGTAGGATCATAGTCTGGATGGTCAGGCCTTCTCCCTTTAGAATCTTTTATCTTATCTGGTTTCAACCAGTCAAGTTTACAGTGATTCCAATTGCCTTCATCAGATGCCAATGATTCTTGAGGTTCAGCTTTTATTTGAGAACTTAAAGTAGAAAATTAATTTTAAATATTTTATAATTAATTTGTTAATTAATTTACAAATTTTCAATTTAATAGTGAACAAAGAAAAATAATTCATTTAGTGTTACATAATTTTAGTAGTATATTAACTTTCAGTACTTACTCATTGAGTGTCACTTTTTTAAGTTTACTACTGACTGGAGATTTACCGGGTTCATAAGTGAAACTTTCTTGTAATTTTTTTTCAATTGAAATTTTATCTTTTTGTACTGAACCTGAACCATTTTCCTTTTCAATTTTGTTATCTGCTGGAAAACGTTCAGATTAAATGACAGTAAACTAACTTAAAAAATTAGTCAAATACTGAATATAAAAACTTTTAATGAAACAAAACTCAGAATATAATAACACTTACCTTTCTTTTTCTTTTATAGACATTACCACACAGCACCATCTAGTTCCATGGTAAGCTACAAGGTCTGTGTTATGGATACCAGATAGTTGATACACTACACATATATAACTTTAAAAACATACATATTATAAATACAAACATCCATGACTGGAGTACAAACATTTATGCTCATCACACAAATGAATACCCCCAGTGGGACACGAACCCGCGACCACTGGCACAGCAAGTAGGGTCACTACAAACTGAGCCAAACGAGTCGTCATACTTACCTTTATTTTCTACATCCGAATCATCAGAATCAATAGGATTCAACCTAATTCTTTTCCTTTTTTTAATTGAAATTGGCACCTCTTCATCACTGTCATTATTACAATTTGTATTAACTTTCGGTGAAGGAGTAGATTTTCTTTCACGTTTTTTGCCTATAAAATAATTTACATTATATTAATATTTGACGTAAGTTGTAAATAAATTTTGTTTATAATAATATTTATGATACTTACTCTCCGGTTTAATATCATCCTTATTGACTGAATTATTTAATTTATCATTATTTTCACCACAATTCTGTTTTGGTTTCTTGTTACTTGGAGGAGTTTTAGTAAAATAATTAAATAACGTATTAGAAGCTATGCTGTTTCGCTTAGACATTTCTATGGCTATCGTTTCATGAACCACTAATAACTGTCTGCGATATTTAATATTTCACCTAGTTTATTTTATTAACTATTTTTATGTTTAAAATATTTTATAGTCGACGTTTAATTTAAAATTTCAGACATCAAACATGAAACAATGCAATTAGAGAATACGCGTTTTTGGCGCAATTAGAAGCATTTGACATTGATAAATGACAAGTGACAACTTGACGTTCATGATTATGTCCGGAAATATATAAAATATGACGGCTGTGCCCAACTGGCACTCCTGGAAGCCACTAAACAAAAAAAGTGAATTGAAAATATGACGGCGCACTCGGTGCGCCATCTGGAGGTTTCAGCAAGTTCATCGGATTAGAGTTAAGAGCGAAGTCAGGCTTCCACAGCACTGAGCACACTGCCATACTAGTAAAGCGTCGAAACGATGGTAGCAGGGTGATACAAACTGGCAGGTTTTAAAAGACATTGTTTAAGTTCACGCCCACTACAATGGATAATTCTGATGTTGGCCATCCTACGCCGACAAATATAATTGCTGAGATTACAGGGAAATCTAAAGCTCGTAAAGAACCCATTAGCTTAAATATTAATAACATTAGCATAACTTCGAATCGTAAATTGGCAGATAGTTTTGAATTTTTTTCTCGGAAATCATTGTGAAAATATTTAAAACCTTAAATCCAAAAAAGATGGGTGATTTATGGGGTATATTAGTAAAATTGCTAAGGCATATTATAATAAATATTACTCCTTATTTAGCTTCTATTTTTAATAAATGTGTTGATAGCGGTACATACCCTGATTTAATGAAACAGTAAAGAAATACCTTTATATAAAATTGGGGATAGCTTTGAACCTGGAAATTATAAGCCTATTTCAATACTACCAGCATTAAGCAAAATATTTGAAAAAATAATTTTAAACCAATTAAGTAATTTCTTTTATTGTAACAATGTTATGCATAGTGAACAGTATGGCTTCACTAAAGGTAAATCTACCACTGATGCGGGTGCTGCGCTTCTTAGGCACATTTACGATGTATGGGACAAATCTCAGAATGCTATTAGTGTATTTTGTGATTTGTCTAAACCTTTTGATTGTGTGGATCACTTTTGCTTAAACTAAATCATTATGGAATTCAGGGCGCTGCGCTTGATCTTGTTGCTTCGTACCTCAATTCGAGAATGCAGAGGGTTGATGCAAATAATGTAAAATCTTTTGGATCTCTACTAAAAATGGGTGTTCCACAAGGATCTATTCTTGTCCCCTTTTTATTCTTAATGTATATTATTGATTTACCTTTCTACATAAACAAATTATTTTTTAAAGTTAAGCGTAGTAAACCTAATTATGACGAAGTAAATAGTGCATTATCGCATATACTTCGCTGGTTTAAATTAAATAACCTAGTATTAAATGCAAAAAAAAACGTGTCGAATTTACATTGCCTAACGTTAAAAAAGTAGAATTTTAGCCTGATTATGAATAATGAAACACTGGAAATAATTAAATCAGTAGTATTTTTAAATTAAAAAAAAAAAAAACAACTCTTGAGTTTCTTGCCGGCTCTTCTCAGCAGAACTGCTTTCCGAGCCGGTGGTAGGTTCCTCACGGACAGACTACACTGACGTTTACATTAAATTGACGATTCTAAAGTACTTGTAATAAGTCTAATTGAATAAAGTTTATTTCATTTCATTTCACATCTGTGATATTCTCATATTATGTGCAATTCATTTTCAAGGTAATAATCCTCTGCCTTACGGTGAAGGAAAACATCGTGAGTATCCCTCTCGGGAAGGCGCATGCTTAACAGTGGGACATTTAAAAGGGCTGTGTACAAAGAAAAAAAGAAGAAATGTATGTTTATTACAATGAAATGTGCAAATCAGGGGTTTAAGATATTATTTATTCTTTAATTGTTTCAAAACATCTAAATCAACGAAATCCTTTTGCAAAACATAAAATAACATTTTATAAACCCTAATTGTATTTTTTTACACAAGACAATATTAAAGGAATGTTTCAAGAATAGAATATATGAAACTTAAAGTAGGTAAGACAATTTTTCAAATGACAGCATCAAGAAACTACATTTAAAAATATAATATGAAAAATTATAATAAATCAAACGACACAATATTATATTATAATTAATTGTAGAATATTTTTAAATTATAAATAATAGAATAAAGAAAAATTATTATGAATATAATTGCGATATATTTCTAAGAATGAAGTTAATTCCCTCAATTTATAATGTAACCCTAAATATTTCAATAAAGCTGGCTTCAGCTTAGATAAACAAATATAAGTAAGTTTAAATAATATTGCAATATTACTATCTGACCCTCAAATATAAAGGTTAAACACCTTTTAACCGTAACAGGAAATATGAGAATTAAAATATATACTAATAATAAGTTTAAAATGTAAGTATAGTTTGTGCAAACCAATTGTTTTATTGAATATTAAAAGAAAATTAATTTGTGACAATTTATTTAAGGCTGAAATTTAGGTTAACCTTCATTATAAAGGTGAAAAGATAATTTAAAACTCTAAAAAAAATCTGAAATAATATACTATTGAAACGAAAAAAAAACATTGCTAGCAATGACTAGTATTATCTTTTTATAATCTATACTCATTCATTTAAAAATACATTAGTATTAAAACAGTTGTTTATTATTGCTTGCAATTTTGAAATGCTTTTTTTATAGTATAAGTAAGTGTATATTAGAATGAATGTTAAGGCAAGACAATAAAGAATAATAACTGTAAAATCAGTTCATTTTACTTATCTATTGCATTGGACAAGTTTTTCAATATATTATTTACAGGCCTTAAATGTTCCAAGAATTTAAAATTAAAAAGCGGATCCTAGATAGTTTAGTTTTAGATCTGAGTCACATTGCCTTGATCATATTTCATTTTTGATGTAATTACTTATATATTATGTTTACAAAATACTTTTTATCCAGGTAGCAGACGGGTGAAGAACAACCTTACTTCGGATCTCTTATTAAACATAGTGCATGACATGCTTAAAACAACGAGGTTAGAACTTTGAAACATTGTTAAAAAAAATTCAGCCATTTTTTCAGAAATATTTTACTTCAGATCAGTCAGTTATTTAAAAACGTTTGGAATTATACTTCCAAAACTTCTAAAGATAATATTTTTCTTCATCATATCATATCAAGATCCTTCCATTGTATGTAGCTACTACAAGATCATTCTAATTCACATCATGTCCTATTACTGTCTAAGATCCGCAAAATAAACCATAAAAGTAAAAGGATGGGTGTCAATAACCTAAGTAATTTCCCTTATAAATAACGGAAAATTAAAAAATATCACATAACCCTATTAATATATTTTTTTTATATTAGACTATATACTCTGCGCGTTTTAGATAAAATTTATTACCTTTCATAATTATTTTCATTTTCATTTATAGTTTGAAATGATGTATTATAGAGATTTTGTACTTAAACTCAACATGACTTTTTATGTATTTTTTTACATCAGCGCAATTTCCCAACACTTTGTCTTTTACATATATGACGTAGTATCCTGTAAACAACAATATATATAAGTGTTGGTCTAGTGCACTCATATGATGGGCAATGGGCGTACGTATACGTAAGCGGTAAATGCCAAGCGCGATTCGCGATAATATAATCCGTGTTCAATTATTGGTTATTTAATAGATTTAATAGATTAAATACAATAATAACTGCTTTATTCCATCAGTATGTGGGTGGCATTGCCAGTGTAGGTAAAATAGGTAAGGTGGTGTTCTGTGGTACGCATATAGCTGCAGTTCTCTGGTAGTTAGGATATAACAGGTACTTCAAAGAAAAAAGATCTCAAAAGGCGACTTACAGTGACTATATCCTAGACACGTCACAGTGGTTGAATAAAATAATATCAAAAACTCAGATTAATCATTTTTACTAATTTCACAAGTAATTAATGATAAATTAGTTAAATTTTCATTAATTAAACCAGTTGGTTTTGCTAACTTATTAACTTAATTGCCTTGTTAAGCTTAATTATTTCTTGTCATATCTATACAAATAATAAATTGTAACTAAGCCGAATCTGTACATTAAATATTTTTTGGGAGATCTTATTGAAATATACATTATATATCGATACAGAAGCAGAATCTATAGTTTTTAGAATTTTTGTGTGTCTGTCTGTTAACGCATCACGGAAAAACTACTGGAGGGATTTTAATGAAATTTGGTATGATGATAGCTGGTTATCCGGGTCAACATATAGGATACTTTTTACTGCGGGAAAATATCTCGTTTCTGAGAAATCTATACTAAATTTTAAAACGTAAGTAGGGACGAACCCGAGCAGAGCGAGAGTGAGTCGCTAGTACACAATAAAGTATTTGACTTTATTTGGTTTTTATCTTAAATACAATTACCCTTAGTTAATATATACATGAATAAAAACTCAAAATTCTTCAAGGGAAAATATACATATCTTATTGACACCCATCCTTTGAAGTTGTAAATAATTACAAAACATCAGTCTACATAATAATTTGTGGCTCTGGCACAGATAACGCAATAGACTTGTGCGGGAGTACTTGGCCACCATTCACGTATAGTTCATCTTTTACTATAACATCTTCACCGAGTACCGTTGTGTTTTCCATTCGCACCCATCGTCCTACTACGGACTTCCACCCAACTATGCAGCCGTCCAGCCACGCGTGTTGCCGCACTACCGCCCCACGAAGGATTGTACTGCGTTTTATACACGCACCTGTTTGACAAATAAATACAATTTTAGAAAATTACAGAATATATTTTGGACAGTTAAAAGGAAGTAAATTACTAACTGTTACTGCAAAAGTTTAAAGAATCACTTATTCGATATGTTTTACAACTGTGCCCTATTGCATGTTGACTAGTAGAGTAAGAGTAGGTAATCTTAGAGTAATTTTATTATATTGAGGTCTCCGAATATTATAAAAATCGGATTATAATTGTAATTTAGATATCGTATAACATAACTACATATAAAAAAACAAACAAATAGGTACCTAGCCTCCTTAGACCCGGTCAAAATCGAATTACATATTTTATTATAAATTAAGAAGTGAGTTCATTTTACTTCGTTCTACTTTTATCCACGTATCCAAATTAATAAAAAAAAAAGCAACAAAAGCAATTTAGGTATTCAATCAACTATATAATTATTAACATCGTGACAAAATCGTAATCTTTTATTACTATTTTCCACAGAAATCAAACGATATAAAATTCGACGAACACTTCAGGATATATTAGAAATACAAGCGTGATAACTGTTAACAAGTAATGCTATCGATAAGGCATTAATTTCGTGCTATTTAAGTAATATTTTTACCGAAAATGATTCCTAGTAAAAAAAAAAACACAAAATGCCAGATAAGAAAACCTTAATATAGAAACATAATAGTAAAAATAATTATTAGTTTTTTTATGGAATATCTATTCATCATAATATTGAAACAGACTGCACTTAAATTGTATGATATGAAATGTATTAGTCTGTATACATCTTTAAATTTATTGTTAATGTTATTATTTAAGACAAACCCTAAAATAAAATAAGAAATAATACTTTCTTAGATTTACGCGAATATTTGACATTTTAAATAAAACTATCTGTTTGGATTATTTCGCAGATTTTGATTTTTGGTTCCCTCACGTTTCGAATGCTTTACACTTTACAGCAATCATGGTCACGGGAGACACTCTCCAAGATAGTTTTTTTTAAAAAGAAATTAAGAAAAACTATATAAGAGTGAGTCTGACTTTCGCTTAGCATATTAATCGCATAACATCATTTATTATTAACAATAAGTATTATTACATTGATAGTTTTAGGGAGTTCTAGTATAAATTTAGTTTTTATGCGTAACATACGCAATTAAATATAATTAGTGTATCGATTTTTATTATTCTTTTTTAATGTATAAGTTATATTGTCTTTAATATATAACATGAGCCATGCCTTTTCAAACAGAGGGTAAATTAATTATTAACTCACCATCCTCAATAACGACATTTGGTCCTATAGTGACATTGGGGCCAATTCTACAACCTTTTCCAATAGTAGCTGTAGGGTCAATGAGAACATTGCCAACCACCGCAGGCCCATCATACAGCATATCTGAGTTCTTTTGACGTAAGCTTGTGAGGTATAAGCACATACCTGTAGATTAAATTAAACTGAATAAGCTCTATGAATATTAAAAATGTTATTATTATTAATTCACTGATCAAATTAGTATTATATTGAGAAAGTTTGTTTGTGTGTATGTTTGTTACTTGTTGACGCTGAAATGGATGGATTTTGATGAAATTTAGTACACAGATAGACTTTGTAACCAAGTAATGTGTTGTTGTGGTGTAATAGTTTAACTCTGATGGTATTTTAATTCTGAACTTCTTCATAGATTGCAATGCCTAAGAATGTACAAACAATTTAAAAAAGAGTAATACCGCGCGAAAAACTATAAAATAGCTTATTGCACCAGGATCAAAAATCTTATTTAGTATTCCAGGGTATGGTTTATCTGTGAGGAAAGTTTCATGTTTCACATTCCATTTCATCTGCCAGTAATAGTCTCGTCAAATTCCTTCTAGCCGTTTCGGAAATTAGACCGAACACACAAAGACAAAATTTTAAAAAATTGTGTTTTTCTTAAACATACCATATATAATTTATTTGCATTCATTAAAAAGCTGTTAATTTGACATTACAAACAGATATTTCAATTTTATTTATTTGTATAGAAAAAATTTTATAAACGCCTACCAGTTAGGAAATCTTTGGGCTGTCCAACATCCATCCAAAATCCTTGTAACTCCATTGCATACAACTGTCCATCTTTTGCCATGAAAGGAAACACCTCCTTCTCTATTGACATTGGACGCAACTCTATTCTACTAAGAACAGATGGGTTAAGTATGTACATTCCTGAAATATTTCATTATGGTTTTATGGTTTTTAATAAGAGATATAAAGTCTAAAATAGTATATGATTTTCAGTTTACCTGCATTTATTTTATTAGATATGAATTCTTGTGGTTTTTCAACAAAGCTTTCAATTTCCCCATTCTCCTTGTACACTACAACACCATATTTGGATGGTTCTTCAACTTTAGTTACAACTATTGTTCCTTCCTAAAATATCAATTTAATTAAACTATTAATAAAAAATATATATTTATTATCAGAATATCATCTATGTCTAGGAGAAGAATAATTTCTCTTTTCACATTTAGAAGCTTAAAATTAACATGGCTGTACTGTTGAACTAAACATAATAAAATTAGTCAGATCAGTTATGTTGTAGACAAGTTAGAAAATGAGACCCAAAAGTGTCTCATTTTCTACCAAAAATTTATACAAATAATACTAAAATCGATTTTGATATTAATTGGTATGATTAGTTCTTAATACTATTCTTGTATCTTTATTTATTTCATTTATTATCTTAGAAAGGCAAACAAGTTTTTGTAGGACAGTAGATACCAATTGATGCAGACAATATGCTTAAAAAAGGATTCCAAGTTTTGACTTCATATATTAAATAAATAACTATATAATAATATCTTTTTCTACTATTTATTAGTGTTGTTAATGATTTAAGTAATTAATGAATCTAACAGAAAAGACTTCATATATCAAATAAATAACGATATAATAATTTCTTTTTCTATTATTTATTACTTTCACTAATGGTTTAAGTAATTAATGAATTTAACAGAAATGACTATTATTATGACTTTCATATTGTATGAGAAATGTATTTAAATACAATTAATATAATGTTTCCTGCATATTTCATTATTTAGGAATCTCCTAGATGGTATAAAATTATAATAAACTTTGACAATTGTTCCTTTATTATAACAAATTATGGTAGTTTTATTTTTTTTTTTATTATTATCAAAAAATATAAAACTTCTATACTCCACCATTAAATTGCCCTTTCTTTTCCCTTGTGATGTTTATTTAAATATAAGATAATGATTATGCTAAGTTACAAAAAAATTGATCAACAGAATTTTCCTAATCTCAAGAACCCAAGAACCTTATTTTTCCTACAATAAATAACTTAATTGTTGTAATCTTTTCTAGGTGCTCTAATCTAACGAAAAATGATCAGTATAGTATAAATTAAGCTTAATAAATCTATTCTTAGACTAAACAGAAAGTTTGAAAATCATAGATAAATTATTAGCATTTAATATATGAAATTAATTGTATTTAAACCTTTCCATGACTTCTGTGATATTTAGCCAGCTCTTTAAATGGGAAGTCACATATAACATCAGAGTTCAGTACGAAAAATGGCTCAGGGCTTGCACTTAACAATTCTCTTGCTAGAGCTAGAGGTCCAGCAGTGCCAAGTGGTTCAATCTCATGTGAAAACATTAAAGATACACCAAGTTTCGACACTTGTTCACTTAACTCCTTTTCCATGTCCTCAGCTCTGTATGAGACAGCTAAAATTACCTAAGGCAAATTAGATAATTTATGTTAAATGTTTGAGAAATATAAATACAATCAGATCATACTTATGAAACATAATAAGATCAGACTAAATTAATTTTCCTACAAACGGAGGAAAGTTAACACTCACAATAAAATTTTAACAAAGAAACTTACTTGCGTCACCCCTGCATCAACTAATGCTTCAATTTGATGCATTAAAATTGGTTTGTTAGCGAATTCCACTAATGGCTTAGGTCTACTCAAAGTTAAGGGTCGTAGACGGGTCCCATATCCGCCAACTAGTATAAGAGCACGTATTTCACCCAATTTCTTATCAGAACCGCACATATTTATTATTTAATTTAAAAATATTGTAAAGCACGCCTTCTATGCAAACAATAGTAGTTTCTACTATCTATATTATCACTTCATACGTGGCGGTCGTTTAATAATAGTAGTTAACGTAGTAAATAAAACACATACAAAATACAATACTTATCACATTCAGAAACCAGGAACAATAAGACACATTTGACATTAACATTTTGCACTTCTGTAATCTGTCTGTAGTAGTTCACAGATAATTTATGTATGTATGTCAATTTACACAATTTATTACCTTACTTCGAAAACCCATAAGGGGGTAAATTGGCGGATGAAAATGTCTATGAAACTTTGTAATTAATATATAAAAAAGTACAAAAAATAAAAAGAATATATTCACTTGTAAACGATTTAAGAGTTTTAAAATCATTTTCTGTAAAATAATGTCCACATAGCCTTAAATATAAAGATGATGATGGTGATTTCGCCAATTTTGGTCGTCTTATTGCGTTTTTGTGTTTTGGAAACAAATAATATCTGTTTTCTTTGTATCCTGGCACTACATAATTTGTCATTTTAATTAAATTTTAAATAAAATGAAAAAAATCCATCCACGCTATAGAGCTTTACATTATACTGAGGATTATAGTGATCGCGACATCTGGCGGGAGAAAAGGCAAAATTCTTCCCCATTGAATAGTGTATTAGACATTTGTGATTTGACACTTCAATTTACGTAATTACGTAATGGCTGGAAGCTTGTCAGTGTCACAAGAATCTTTATAAAATTCCCTTAACCTGTTATACAATGGCTGTGCCGGTACGGATTTTATCTCGTTGCAAAGGTATATATCAAAATTTATTTTATTTCACATTTTAAAACCTTACGTTAGGTGCAATGTTCTATGAACGTCGCACATAAATGTTCATATGTTTCTATATTTTGTGTGTAACCGTGACACTAATTGTAACCTTGTAATTTTTTTATTTTCTCTTATAAAATGTAAATAGTAAATTTTGAGAGTTATCCTACTATAACTTCTATTTTATAAAAAAATAATTATTTTTAGTTGGAGTATACACAATATCAATGTCATACTAATTAGAACTTAACCTTCATCTATTAATATAACAAATTGTCTATTTAGAATCATCTCATTTTCATTTTTGTATAAAGGTAGAATTTAATATCATGAATATACTATATATTTGTATCCTGTACTCTGAATACTAATTTTGATATGGATTACTTTATCCAATCACCAATGTCTTGACCTTTGAACAATGACAGATGACAGATTTATCTTAAATATGGTTTGTTATAAAAGTAATATTTGAACTATAAATAACATATTTTATAACAAAGCCTTAAAGGCAAACATGAAAAGGGTGTGGCTGTCAAGTGTATTTTAATATTAAATATGATTAAAAAATAAGTAAACTTTATTTCAATCAAATTAAATAATAGCATATATAAATTTCACCTTTTTTGTTAACAGATGGCTTAAAGTTTGGCAATATAAGATATTCCAGCAGCACACCATATACTGAAACACGGAAGAACTTGATACTAACAAGTGAGACCAAAGTTATTATACAGGGATTCACTGGCAAACAGGGCACCTTCCATGGTCAGCAGGCTCTTGACTATGGAACAAAAATTGTTGGTGGTGTATCACCAAAAAAGGCTGGCACAGAACATCTTGGCAAACCAGTATTTGCCAGTGTGAAGGAAGCTAAGGAAAAGACAGGATGTGATGCTACTTTTATTTCTGTTCCTCCACCTGCAGCACCTGCAGCCATTTTAGAAGCTATTGAAGCTGAAGTACCACTTATTGTGGCAATTACTGAAGGAGTCCCTCAGCATGTAATGATATTTTAAATTATTCTCTTTAAGTTGTTACCTGTCATATATTTTGATTTCATAAAATCTTCATTAACTCTTCGGATTGCATTTCTAAAACTTCCTGTTTTATGTTAACATATAAAAAGATTAAAAACTTTGGCCTTTTATGTCCAGCAGTATATACTTATACACTTATCATTCATTGATATGATCAATATTCAAGTAGCTAATCAACATATGTGAACAATTGATCCAATTGTACATTGACTTCTTAATTATTCACATACCATCACGTTGTAGTATTTTCATACACAAACCAACATATCTACATAGTATATTCATTTTTATTTACATTAGAATCACTTAAAACATAAAAGTTACATGATTTAACAATTTCTATGAAAGCAATGGCCTATTTGAAACAGAAAATCAGATACTTTTTATAATATTTTATCATAGTTAGTTCTGTTTAAAATAAATCTGTTGGACATATATGTTTATATTCTGCTAATGACATTTTCAGGACATGGTGCGTGTGAAACATGCTTTACTGCGTCAGAATAAATCTCGTCTAGTAGGGCCCAACTGTCCTGGTATCATTGCACCTGGAAAGTGCAAAATTGGTATCATGCCAGCAGCTGTTCACAAGCAAGGTTGTATTGGTGTGGTGTCTCGTTCTGGCACCTTGACTTATGAAGCTTGTCATCAAACTACTGAAGTAAGTTAATTACATATTGCTTTGTTGTATTTAGTTGGTGAAAATGAATATGAAAAAATTGTTTACTAAATATGTTCATTGAATACATATAGATAACAACCGAGTAGAGCACAGGCATAACACAATAAGCTTAAAGGATTTTTGTTATTAAAAATGTTGTTGTCCTTACATATAAAAAGGACTTCCAGAGCTATTGAACGAATTTGGGTGTGGTTTTGGCGTTTCTCAACAAGGGTGTTAGTGTATTAAAATTTGCCTTAGTACTAATAAAAGCTGAACATTAACAATATTAATAAGTTAATTCGGTAGAGAAATTGCTACTTGGTTGCTTTATTAATGTGAACAGCATAAAATCCATACTAATATATAAATGCGAAAGTAACTCTGTCTATCCGTCCTTCTGTCTGTTCACGCTAAATCTGCTGAACCAATTTAGATGATATTTGGTATGGAGATAGTTTGAGACTCTAGGAAGGACATAAGATAGTTTTTATCCTGGAAATCATCCCTTAAGGGGGTGAAAAGGGCGATGAAAGTTTGTATGGGGAATCATTTCTCAAGTAAAGTATATATATTATATAGTTTTTAATTTTTAAAGTAGGTACTTTTCTATACCTATGTATGTACATATATACCTATAGTTTATTCTATACTAACAGTGAGAACGTATCTAGGGACTAACGTGAGCGAAGCGAGCGTGAGTCGCTAGTATAAATATAAGTGAAATAATTTATGGCAAATATAGAAGTTAAACAAAAAACACCAATAAAAAAGTCCGCAACAACCTATCAACATACATACGTAACATATCTCTGTTATATTAGTTAAAATGCCTATTTGCCATGTTATTTTTATAAACTAATTTAATTATGTACCTACTATATTTAGAAAGTTTATTTTTTAAAACTTTCGTTTGTTTTATGATAGAAATCGATATTCGCCCAAAACCAACCTAGGTCGGAGATATTACGTAAAGCGTACTGACGAAGTATGCATTAATTATATAGGTAAAGTTAGGAGCATTTATGTGGATGCGGTATTTATGCACCATGTACTGTTAATCAATCGGGCCTTGAAAAATAAATAAATTATATAATATATAAATAATATACGAAGTTACTTAGGCTACTTTTATTTTCGCTAGTTTATCTGTATAGATTAAAGTCCCCTTGCTGCGCTGAGACTGTTTTTGTTCGGGCTAATCTAACTATTGTACGGATTTTCATATGGTTTTCTCTAATATGTGATTCCCTAAGAAGGCCAAAGACGTTGAAGAAATAAACTACCAGTTTGATGATATTTTGTATTAAGTCGGAATCAAACGTCTTTTCTGTGAACTTCCGTAATATTATATACGAAGAGCGTCTATAAATGTTTGCATTCTATTTTGTTATTGCATGTCTTTCGAAAAGTAGTTAAGTTAAAGCTCTAAAGTGTAAAGATCAGTTAGCCATGTTATCGCACGAAAATAGTTTTTTTTTTTGACAATACGCCGTCTAGGCTCAGTAATTTTGTTCAAAATATTTATAAATTATGTACAATATACATAAACCTTCCTCGTTTATCGCTCTTTCAGTATCAAAATCCGTTGCGTGGTAAAGAAGAAGTAAGCGGAGAGATAGTCAGACGCAGAAAGCGACTTTGTTTTATACTATGTATATAGATTACTACATACGTATATAATAAATCGATACGATTTTCAGGCTGGTTTAGGTCAAACTCTCTGCGTGGGTATCGGCGGTGACCCGTTCAATGGTACGGACTTCATCGACTGTCTCGAAGTGTTCCTGAAGGACCCAGAGACGAAAGGCATCATTTTAATCGGTGAAATTGGAGGAAATGCTGAGGAACTTGCATCCGAATATTTAACTCAGATGAATACTGTAAGTTGTTTATAAAATAACAATTTCTATTTTTTATTTATTTTATAAGTGTAGGTATGCATTATAATTTAAAACATTACATATTTGTTTTTTGGTTATTTAAATATAACAATATTTAATTATAAACAAGTTATATAATAATTAAAATATTTAGATATTTACAACTAACTTATTTAATGCTTTTATGGCAATAATTTTGAATACGTATTGTATGATTTGGCATTTAGTTCATTATAATATGTTGAGTACATAATAGTTATCAATAAAAATATTATAAGATAAATTCGGCAAATATTTTTAAAAACCTTAGTATACAGATGTCATCAGAAGATTACACAAGAATACGTAGTGTGTGCATAGATACGAGAGTTGATTTGCTTATGAAATGGTGACGGCTGACGCTTGTTAGTTTTCTACAGGTAGGCAACGCAAACATTCTACCTGTTCGTACCAAACGTATGAAAAAAAATAATTTAATACTCAATGCCTTTTTTATAGTGATACAACGGATACGAATAAATATTTTATTATTAGACGAACACGTACTTTAATGATTAAAATTATCTTCTGGTATTTTTTTTTTATTTAAATTATAGCATAGCATATCCATTCTCAAATTTAGAATATTAAGATGAAATTCCAAACTAAAGTGTGCTACTCCACTGTGCAATTCCACTGCTAAAGCAGTCAAAAAGTTATTTGTGCAAAATACGTAATGTTAATTATTCATAAAAAAAATGTAAATCCTTTACGTTGAAACTGCTGGACTGATTTAGATGAAATTTAATACACTACTTACTATTGAAAATGCCTTGTATGTTGCCGATCGGATTTCTGAAAAATGTCTATTAAAAATCTGAAACTTCTCTTCTATATCATATAACTGTAGTAACTTATAAATTTAAATTAATTCACATGAGCTAAATAAATTTAAATTCAAATCATAATATAAATACAACATGTTTTTTGTTTAGGGCCAAAAAGCGAAACCCGTGGTTTCGTTCATCGCAGGTCTTACAGCTCCACCCGGCCGGCGGATGGGCCACGCCGGCGCCATCATTTCCGGAGGAAAGGGCGGAGCAATGGATAAAATCAAAGCTTTAGAAAAAGCAAACGTCATTGTCACTCGCTCTCCCGCCAAAATGGGCGTTGAACTCCTCAAAGAAATGAAAAGATTAGAAATTGTATAAGTACACTAACGATTCATATTGTCCGTTTACGTTTACTTTGTATAGTCTTTTAGTAATTATACTGAAGTTATTTATTTCCTACCGCTGTTTCAGTCGGCCCACTAATAAATTTAACCTCTGGGTGAATGAAAGATTTCTAACATTGACAGAAAACTATTATTTTTTTTAATTTCGTTCATAATCTCGTTGCGTATGCTATTTACAAAGCACTCAATGTAGTATTAAGCATGTCCATGTATGTTCTATGTAAGATATACCTGATCAAGTATAAACTCTAAGCTAAAGTGCTATATGGATTGTTTTGGGCGAAGCTTGAAGTGTTGTATTTTTTAAATATATGATGTTTATTCATAATATTTATTAAGACCTGTTTCAATTTTATTAATGTGAAATAATAAACAAAATATGAAATAATGGCTTTTATTAAAAAAAATGAACAAAAAATCACTTGCACATAGTGAAATGTGGCTTTAACCTTGTAACAGCATAATTTTCAGCTCAAACCTAACATAAAACTTCTACAAACATGTTATGCTGCTTAGAGCACTAGGAATTATTATAAATATAATAAGAGAAAAGTTATAGTACTACTTACTGGTAATAATTTTATTTGATTACTATATGAAAACTTGAGATTACTTTTAATAACTAGAAAAATACTGTCTTTAAATCTGCTTGTTAGAGGCCGTTCATAAAATACGTTCGCACTTAAGGGGACAAGGGGATGTCGCGTACTGTGAAAAGGGTCAGGGGACCTATCATTCTTGACACAATATTAATAAGGGGTCGTAGGAAGAGTAGTTTGCGTGACGTATTTTATGAATGGCCCCTTATATAAAATTAGGAAATGCTAAATATTTTTAAACATTACATACTAAACATCATGCAGCCAGTCTATGCTATATATCTTTTAAATATCTCACTAATTAGTTACAAAATATAATTATGACCTACATAAAGATAATTGGTACAACTTAAAACATTGCATTCTGTTCTGGTTCTGTAGCAATCATTTGCATGTTATGCTTCACTATCAGTCAAATTAGCTGAATGTAAGGGTTAAATGTAGTATGATAGGTATTGTATATTGTGAAATGTAGCAAAAATATTAATAGCGATCACGTCTACCCCTACCACCTCTTCCACGCCTATCTCCATCATTCCTCTCTCTACGGATTTTCATGGCTTCAAATCTTTCAGCCATTAACAGCAACTCATCTGGCACTTCTTGATTAGCTTCTTCTAATATTTTGATTAATTCCTGTGCATGTGCCCAATCATTCCTAGTGACAAAAGACAAAGCAATGCCAGTTTTACCAGCTCTGCCAGTCCTACCTACTCTATGGACATATTCCTCAATATGTCGAGGGAAATCTAAGTTGACAACATGAGTTAAATCTTTAATATCAATACCTCTAGATGCAACATCAGTTGCAACCAAAATATTAACTGTGCCATCCACCATTTCTTCCAAAGCTGCTTCACGATCACTTTGATCCCTATCTCCATGCAGAGATTGGCATTCTATTCCCTTTAAACACAGTTCTGTGGATATATGTGTAGCAGTAGCTTTTTTACCACAGAATATTATAACTTTGTCATTTTCATCCATATTTTGAATAAACTCTAAGAGTGCAGCTTCTTTATCATCTTCTTCTACAAACATAATTTTTTGTGTGACTGTATGAACTGCAGCAAGATCTAAAGAGCCTACATTCACTTGGATAGGGTCTTTCATATAGGATATGGCAAGGCGACGTACACCTGATGGCCAGGTAGCAGATGTCATTACAGTTTGACGATCAGGTCTTACATCAAACAAAGACTTTCTGATCTGAGGTTCAAATCCCATATCCAACATTCTATCAGCTTCATCCAAGACAATATAGGAAAAGTTTATAATGTTAAGATGTCTTGCCATAACAAGATCATTCAATCTCCCAGGTGTAGCTATAACAATATCGACACCCTTAGTAACAATTTTGATTTGTTCCTTTCTGTCTCCTCCTCCATAAATACAGACTGATTTAATGCCTTTATACTGGTACTTTGATACCTCTTTTTCTATTTGTAATGCAAGTTCTCTTGTTGGGGCCATAATAAGAACTGTTGGACCATCTCTTTTTTCTCTTGGTGTAGGTTGTCCGTCTATATGAATTAGAGCTGGTAATAAGAATGCCAATGTCTTCCCTGTTCCAGTTTGAGCAATACCAATCATATCTTCGCCTCGAAGTAATATTGGCCAAGCTTGACTTTGAATTGGGGATGGTCGTTCAAAACCTTGTTTACGAATTTCTTCTAAAATTTCTGGGTAGTGTTGAAAAGCTTGTTCAAATGTTAATACTGGATTAGGCACAGGTCTTAATCCAGGCTTATCATCAAAAGTTCTTTTTACTTGTATATCATTATTAGCCAATCTCCAACATGTAACATCAGCTGGAGTCATGTTACTTACTGTAGGATCTTCTTTATAAAAATCTTTAATAATTGGTGGTAACTTGTTCCATCGTTCTTGTTGGTGATCAGAGTAAGAGGAATTAAGTTTGCTCCAATCAATCCTTTCTTCTCCATCTGCAGAAGTTTTTACAAATTCATTAAATTGACCACTTGCATTGCTGTTATTGAGATTTTCTTTTACAACTGAAGCTTGACGATCTTCTGTTAGTTCATTTATCATACCCTCCACTTTAGAAATAGCCGAATCAGTCCCTAATAATGTTATATCAGTATCATTTCCATTAGAATCGCCGATTTTGATTTTAGCGTCGGATTCATACTCAAGTTCGCGTATTTTTGTACCACCTTTACCAATAACACGTCCCACTTTATGAGATGGAATTCTAATAACCTTTTTATTTCCTTGATCTTGATGAAAATTACGACGATTATCCCTAGAGTCATCACCTCGAAAATTACGACGATTATCTTGGGTATTTCGAGACTCATCACCACGTGTTCTCCAGTTAGATTCATTGCTTTGGCCTCTAAAACCACCTCTTGATCGGCCTCGGCTTGAAGAATTAAAAACTCGGGCATGGTAAGCAGGTTGTGGTGCTACTGCTACCGGAGCGGTGTCTTCGAAATCTTCTTCCCAGTCAGACATTTTTATGCACAGAAGTTAAAGAAGAAGCTTAATTGAATATAAACTTAATATATCAAAACTATAAGATTCTTAGTTTACCGCATAAACTCTAGCCGCATTTACATAAACATAACATTTATAGTTGTTCCTGGTCCGTGATTTATAGAAAGTAGTCAATTCAAGACAGCGCAAGTATACAGATTACAGATAAAAAGTAAACAAGTTGTTTAGTAGGAAATAGGAATCCCTTTATATTATTATACTCTTTGGTAAGAACTTTTAAATTTTGCATCAGTTTTGTATTCGCGACCACTTTTCAGTTTTCATTTAGGCCGGCCGCACATATACGGAATCCTGATTCGGAATTCCGGAAGACTAGCGTAGAGTGTAGACGTTAGGTTTTTTGTATTAGGAATTTTACTACTGGCAGTAGGTAGAGTAGTGATGTTGGCAGTGAAATAAAATATCGATATATCGACGTATATATATTTATTAAAATATCTATATTTATTAGAATATCAATATCGACCTCGATATCACGAGGAAAAAATAACACTATATCGGTCAAATTTTCCTCGATTTTCGGTTTCAAAATAATAATGTATTTAGTTCAATCTAGCTCAATAAAAGCTATATATATATATACATATTTCGTTCCGATACATCGATATATCGATTCATCGATATTCATCGATCGACAAAATATTCAATATCGAAAACCGTATCAAAAACGTTTTTTTTTTAATTTATTAGCGGAATATTTAACAGAATTTATAAAGCCGTAAAAGATAGGAACGAACGGAAAAAAAATTACTGTATTGTCTATGACTACTATGTTTTTTATAATCTAGTAAACTAATACTTAAAAATAACTTCGTTTCTATTAAAATTCTCATGCAATAAAATAATGTGCATTTTATATAAAAAATAGTATTATCTTTCATTGAGCCAGACTGAACTAAATACATTCTTTTAATTTTAGACGTTTCAAAGCCGTTAAATACTTGTTACAAACAGTGCCTACCCTACCTATTACTATTATCAAATATTCGCGTAAATCTAAGAAAGTATTAAATACATTATTATTTTAAAACTAAAAATCTATGAAAATTTGGTCAATATATAGATATTTTTTCCTTGGGATATCGAGGTCAATATTGATATTTTAATAAATATCAATACATCGAGCGGCCTTAGGCCGGCCGCACATGTACGGAATTCCGATCCGGTTTCCTGATTCGTAATTCAGATTCGGAGACCCGAATGCATGCCTTACATACAAATTGTTCGACTAGGCGCATACGTTCGTACATTTTCCGTTCGGAAAAAAAACCTGACGTTCGTTTCGGAAACAAACCGTGCGTTCGGGTATTCAGAACGGAAAAAGCCGAATGACGTCATCCCGAATGCAGCGCTCGCATTAATTTTTGCTGATCCGCCGCACACGCACGGAAATTTTCCTTCAGAATAGGGATGTAGGCAGTGAAAAAAAATATCAATATATCGATGTATTGATATTTATTAAAATATCAATATTGACCTCGATATCCCAAGGAAAAAATATCTATACATCGACCAAATTTTCATAGATTTTTAGTTTTAAAATAATAATGTATTTAATACTTTCTTAGATTTACGCGAATATTTGATAATAGTAATGGGTAGGGTAGGCACTGTTTGTAACAAGTATTTAACGGCTTTGAAACGTCTAAAATTAAAAGAATGTATTTAGTTCAGTCTGGCTCAATGAAAGATAATACTATTTTTTAAATAAAATGCACATTATTTTATTGCATGAGAATTTTAATAAAAACGAAGTTATTTTTAAGTATTAGTTTACTAGATTATAAAAAACATAGTAGTCATAGACAATACAGTAATTTTTTTTCCGTTCGTTCCTATCTTTTACGGCTTTATAAATTCTGTTAAATATTCCGCTAATAAATAAAAAAAAAAAAACGTTTTTGATACGGTTTTCGATATTGAATATTTTGTCGATCGATGAATATCGATGTATCGGATCGAAATATATATATATATATATATATATATATATATATATATGTATATGTATATATATCTTTCTAATATATAAAATTCTCGTGTCACAGTTTTCGTTGCCATACTCCTCCGAAACGGCTTGACCGATTTTGATGAAATTTTTTGTGCTTATCCGGTATCTATGAGAATCGGCCAACATCTATTTTTCATCCCCCTAAATGTTAGGGGTAGTCCACCCCTAAATTTATTTTTTATTTTTTAGACAAAATTTTAATTTCTATTTTTTTATGATACAACATACAAAAATACATACAATCCTCAATTTTCACCCTTCTACGATCAACCCTTATTTTTTAATAGCCATTTTAGTAATAGGAAATGATTTATATGGCATAACAACGTTTGCCGGGTCAGCTAGTATATATATATAGCTTTTATTGAGCTAGATTGAACTACATACATTATTATTTTGAAACCGAAAATCTAGGAAAATTTGACCGATATAGTGTTATTTTTTCCTCGTGATATCGAGGTCGATATTGATATTTTAATAAATATATATACGTCGATATATCGATATTTTATTTCACTGCCAACATCACTACTCTACCTACTGCCAGTAGTAAAATTCCTAATACAAAAAACCTAACGTCTACGCTAGTCTTCCGGAATTCCGAATCAGGATTCCGTACATGTGCGGCCGGCCTTAAATGAATTTATTGTCTGTGCGACACTGAGAAAATTACAGACAATATATCTTATTTAATTTTTTTATAGATAAAATAGTTTCTATGTAGTGAACGTGGACAAGTAATAAATAATAAAGTGTGCCATAATTTTTCGACTTTTAAATTTTGTCACAATCTAAAAGGAGCTTTTATCTGTTTTTATTTATTTTATTATATCTCTTTAAAAAGCATCATTACACTGATATATGTGTATTTAATGTTTTTCTATTCATCTGTGTATATATTAATGATAATAATGTAATTAATTGTTTTTGTTAAATTCTTAAAGCAAAAAGTATAGATATTTTCTAATGATAAAACTATTTAATAATAGCTTATAGGTGTTGAAGATTTATGCCACAAAATTTTATATATTGTTATTTATCCTCTCATTTGTGTTGCCCACTTATGAAGCTTTATGTCAAAAATGCAGCTTCGTGTAGGGTGGTTTTAAACAACCCCTAAAACTTTCTCGCGGGTGTTTAAAATGACGACATCTGTAAAGTTTTGTATGGGAGCTATAGTAACTTATATCGTTGGAATCGTTATGAAATAACCTAACACATTTAAAAAACCACAATAAAAACTGCCTTACAATGTATTAGTAAATAGACCTGGAAGTCAGGGAACCCGATGTTACCCAAAAATCTACCTAAAAACCTTTATAACTTAAAAATAAAACCATTATTTCAAATTTTTGTTTTTTTTTTTATTTCATAAGAACTGTATTATCTCACATTAATAAACAAAAAGAATACACCTCTCCATATATTTTTTTCACCACACAAGCTTTAGAAAATTTCACCCTTTTTTTCACCCGCGCGAGTGAAATAAAATAATAAAATCCTTTACTTTTCAATATCGAAAACACTGTAGGTCAAGTGGCTTAGGGTAATAACTTTTTATGTAATACGATCCACATACTTGTCACAGACAGAGTTTCAAGTGTTTGAAGTGTTTAGTTTACAATAAATCAAACTACAAGCCAAGCACTTGAAATTAAAAACAAAAAAAAAGGTCTCTCAAATGTTCGCAATAATTGAAAAATTCTTTGCATTTATTTTAAACACTAATTAACCTCCTAAAATATGATTATAATGACAATGTTTTAAGCACAACGATAATATTATACGCTTCCATATTGAAATATTTCTAAAGTAAACAAATAGAATACCCCATCTGTGTAGACATCCTTTAAAATATGGTATTTTTTTATTACAATAATACGAATTATTTTTACATTTGTTTTTAAATTAAATGTTTCGTAAAGATCATAAAAATAATAGACTACGTGTATAATATATTATATATAACGTATATAATACACAATGTTTATAATAAAGTTAACAAAAAATATCGACGAGAATGACGCCATTTTGCCGCGAATAATAGCGGCGATGTTTGTTAAAACCACTATTTCTATACAAAATCTTATTCAATTGTCCTAATCATGTAATTAATATTGATCTTTACTTACTTAGTCATAATGTAAATCCATTTTACGATCACTTTCACTCCACACACAATAGATATTATCACAAAAAGAACACGCGAACAATGCACACGGCTCGCGCGTTTCGACGAAACCGAGGGGCGACTTTGTATAGATTATATCTCAATAATAGTGTATTTTATAAACTTTGTCTTCAGTCTTATGCTATGCTTATTTATTTGAGTATACTGTGTGAAAATTAGAGCGATACAAATAAGATTTGAAAAATGTTATTCACTTACATAGAGGATGCGGAATTTGAATGATAAGCGTGCTTAATATGCACGAACTTTTGACGTTTATTTTGACACACTGCTTCAGAAGCACAGTCTAACACATGAGAGGAGAGGTATTTATTTATACATGAATCGTGACAACCGCTTTCATTTGTTTAGAAATTTATTAAGCTCTTGGAAATATGTGTACTAAGCTTAGCTAAAAGATAAAAAAAAATTAAAGAGTGCGTGTATGAACATGTACACGCGCAAGAAGTAAAACTACTGCAGGTTATCGGTATAATACGTGCCACGAAAGATGAGACTTGACGAGCGTCAGTAGTGGGGAGCCCGCGCAGGTACAGTCGTGTACGAAATAGTTATCTATAATTTATTTCTATATCTATTTTAGGGATTTTTCGACGTCATTCGGAATAAGGTGTATAGCAATGTTATATTAAAATGATTAACAATATTTATTACGAAATGATACGCATGGTACGCAACGGTACGTATTTGTACCTGCTTCAAATTTTGTACACTTCCTTTGCTTCTTTTAACATATAAGTGTACACATCGTAAACTATCTTCCTACTTTGTCTTCTTAATGTTTTATCTCGAGGAATAACCAAAATTTTACAAAATTGCACTCGTATACAACACAACTTTAAACAAAATAGAAAATAAACACAAGTTGCACTCGTCTGTATCGCGGAGTCAAGCGGGGGTTGCACGGGGTGAGGAGAACGGTAGGCAACTAACACGCATGCGCAGCGCCGTACCGCGCCTCCCGCGCAGGTTTCGATGCCCCGATGTCGCCCGATCCCTTCCCGCCTCAGCCCTCGTACCGCTAAAGTGACCTATAAATCGTCTTCTGCGCAAGTGAAATCACGTGGTTTGTCAAGTCTCATCTTTCGTGGCACGAACTATACTCTATATGATATTCAATCTATGTTTTAAATAATTAGGATAGGTGAGATACTAAAAATAACGAATATTAGGTATATTAGAATCATATATTTATAGAAAATATTTAAGGAAAGAATATAATGTTATATATCATTTGTCAGACAATAACAATAGTTACCATGGCAACAAACGTTCGCCTCGTACACATACAATATTAAACATATTATATCACTTATCAAATAATAACAACGGTTACCATGGCAACAAACGCCCGTACATTTTTTCGTAACGCATTCGCCAGCTTACCCTCCAAGTCAAGCATGCGTAAAGAAGTTTTACTTGTGTGTGTACTTAAGTACTTCTTTGGAGTAACAGAACAAAAATAAGTAAAGATTTCATCCCATATGCACAAATTATATAGAAATGCTACGCCCGTATGTCACAACTCTGTAAAAGGAATGATAAATTAATAAAATAATGAAATAAGGTATAATAGGTATAATACGTGCCACGAAAGATGAGACTTGACGAGCGTCAGTAGTGGGGAGCTTGCGCAGGTACAGTCGTGTACGAAATAGTTATCTATAATTTATTTCTATATCTATTTTAGGGATTTTTCGACGTCATTCGGAATAAGGTGTACAGCAATGTTATATTAAAATAATTAACAATATTTATTACGAAATGATACGCGTGGTACGCAACGGTACGTATTTGTACCTGCTTCAAATTTTGTACACTTCCTTTGCTTCTTTTAACATATAAGTGTACACATCGTAAACTATCTTCCTACTTTGTCTTCTTAATGTTTTATCTCGAGGAATAATCAAAATTTTACAAAATTGCACTCGTATACAACACAACTTTAAACAAAATAGAATATAAACACAAGTTCCACTCGTCTGTATCGCGGAGTCAAGCGGGGGTTGCACGGGATGAGGAGAACGGTAAGCAACTAATACGCATGCGCAGCGCCGTACCGCGCCTCCCGCGCAGTTTTCGACGCCCCGACGACGCCCGATCCCTTCCCGCCTCAGCCCTCGTACCGCTAAAGTGACCTATAAATCGTCTTCTGCGCAACTGAAACCACGTGGTTTGTCAAGTCTCATCTTTCGTGGCACGAACTATATACTACAATCATATTTTTATAGAATATCATTTAAAAACTATTGAAATATGCTACTTATTTTACGAATTTTATACATAAAAATTCGTTGGACCAAAGAACTTATTTTATAACGTGATTATACACTTATTAGTATCTCAAATCTCAATAGTGTCAAAGACACAAACTGCCTCGGTGGTGTAGTGGCTAGCATGTACTGCTACACACCCGGAGGTCCTGGGTTCGAGTCCCGGGTCGGGCCAAGTTTAGTTATTGAGTCTTTCTGTGTAGTAAGCCTCAGTAGCAGCCCGGAGTTGGGAAGTTGGCGGTGTTTCACCCCCGTGCCTCGGAGAGCACGTAAAGCCGTCGATCCTGCGCCTTAACTCTCACCGGTCGTGTCGAATAGTCGTCCCACCGGAGTATGAGAGTGACAGGAATAGAGAGTGCACTTGTGTCTGCGCGCACATTTGTGCACTATAATATCTCCTGCGCAGTTGTCTAGTCTCAATGAGATTGGCCGCCGTGGCCGGAATCGGTCAGGAGGACATCAGTGGCAAAGAATACTAATTATAAATATTCATACGTTTGCGGCAAAAATTCACTAGTTTTAAGATTTTAAATTTCACAAAAACAATAGCAAATCGCGCGCGCTTTATTTGAAAAAAAAAATGACGCGTTTATTATTAACGTTGTTGGCATTTGAATTAAATTTTATTATATTATATAGTTGAAAAAACTTCTAAAGTTTGCGTGTATCACTCATTTAGCATAAAATAAACTAATTTCGTCGTGTAATAAGTGATTTAAGTGCAGTGGGCGAGGTGGTGCCTATAGGCACCAGTGGGGTTGACGGTAACCAGCGGGTTTCTAGTGGTTAAAGTATATTGTGTAGCTTATACGTAGTTACGATTTTTTTTCTCTAGTTGCCTAGAGTTATGATTATTGATTGTAAAACATAATAATTTCAATGACAGTACGTTATATTTAATTAATAGTACTGGCAAGCTTGGTACGCAAAGGCCAAAGCGTACATAGAAATATATGCTCGCTCGGTTGACGGCTATATTATTTCATAAACCTTAGTACGTATATATACCTAAAAGAAGACAGTACATACCATACATCGTAAAGTACATTACATTCAACATTGTTCTTGTGATTGTGTATCGAGCGAGTCGATTTTCTTGAATTACGGGAAGTATATTTGATCTTACAAAAATGGAGGTGGAGTTAAAACAAAAATGGAAAAATCACCCATTTTAAGTAAAACATTTATTTACGGTATTCTTGGCTTTTCAAATATTGGTTTGATCGCCGAGATAAAAGCTCACAAAATGCTTGCAATCAACTTAACCCTTTAAACGATAACATTGATTGGGTTTGGTTAAAAGTTTTTAAATCGCTACAAAATGAGCAACTGGGCGAGGCGGATGCACCGGCGAGCTGCTACACTTAGCAATGTGGTTACGTCTTGTGGTCATCCAAATACTCTACCATATCCTAGAAGATTAGAAAAGGTGAAGTTTGGTGTACCCTTACATGAAGTATGCAAGGATGATATACCAGGACCTTTGCTTGTTAGTACCCCTCAAAAATATTTATACGTGATAGTGTCAAATAAATAAATTACCGCGCTGTAAAGGCAATTAATGTAATTGAAAGTGGCTATGTACTAATTTATAAGGTGGCTATGTAATAAATTTTCAAAATTTCTGATATACAAGACTAAATACGTTATATTTTCTGTGGCAAAATGCTGTGCGTTTTCATTTAAATATACTCACAATTTGCGTAAGCTGTGATATTTTAAATGGTGATTTCTGTAGGTGCTGATATTGAAGCTGAACAAAGAGGCACCGTTGCGACGTGATGTGTTTCGTGCGCCAGGACACCAAGGAGCTATGAAGAAGCTCATACACTTCCTTCAAACTGGACGACTCGTTAATGTCGATAACTATTCCGTTTATACGATAGCAAGTGTGCTGAAAAAATTTCTGAGGTAAATTTATTTTATAAATATCTCTATGGTGTTTTTGATTTTGTGTTTAATTTTTTTTTTAAATATATAAAAATACTTTACTACCTAAGACTTAAAAATGGTCTATCATATTATTTATACTCATTTACAAAAAAGATTCATTATGAAATCATTCTAAATTAATAATCAAGATCATTCTAAACTAATACATTTTAGTTAAATTATGTTCAACAGTTTTATTGTGAAATTAATTTTCAAAAGTATATTCAAAGCAGAGAATGCTTTATTAGTATGAACTTGTCAAACAAAATAATAATTTAACAGTATCTAATATAACATAGATTGTAAACATTACCTTGGTCTAATCTTATCTTCGTCATATATTTATTAAAATGTCTTTGTTTTTCCCCTACCAATAGTTTTCAGCAAAATTTTTGACTTCTATGATCTATTTTATCTTTTCAGTTGAAAATTTTTGTTTACTATGCTTTTTACTACAGAAAGATACCTGGAGGGGTGTTTGGTCGCGAAGGAGAAATGCATCTCTTTACTGCTGTAGAATTACCACCAGATCAACAAGTTGATGCAATAAGGAGGTAAACTATGTTTTTATAAAATCATATTATTTTTATGCAATAACATCATGTTTGAATTCATATTTAAAAACAATAATTATTTTTTTAGGTATGTAAGCAAATTCTTGAAAATTGAAGTTTCTTATATAGTAATATTATGTTAATTGGATATCATTGCAAAACTTCTTTTCGCTACAGCTGAGAAGTCTTTGTTTTTGTGATATACCTAACAAAATTTAAATTCAATTTACCACAAATAAAACACATAATTTTTTTTTCTGTTCTGAAAATATCCCTTCCTTTGCTAAAATTACATTTTTCTAGATAGATTTCTATCTATATCATGCAAAATAAACAAAGAGGGAAAAAAATCATACAACATATTGGCATGTATTACTTGTCTAAACATTTTAATTTACACTTAATACTGTTAATTTGTTACTAATAAATATTATTGATATACTAATAGTGCAAATTTTTTATTTGTATTAAAATAATTTATGTTAGTGGGTAAATTTATTTTCACATATTTACAACTAGTGTCTACCCTCGCTTTGCTTGAGTACATTCCTAGGTATGTTATTTTTTTAGCAGAACCCTAATTCTTTTTCTAGAAATAAAGTATCCTAAGTTACTCCTTATAACATCAGCTATCTGCCAGTGAAAGTCCCGTTAAAATCAGTCCAGCCGCTTCGAAGATTAGTAGAACAAACATACAGACAGACAAAAATTTTTAAAATTGTGTTTTTCTTTTAAGTTCATATCCATTTAATAAAAAGCTGTTATTTTGACATTACAAACAGATACATCAATTTTATTTATCAGTATAGATATAGAGGTACTGCATGTTTTAAATTCTATAATTGTAAATGTTGATGCCTCATTATTTTTATTTTAAGTAGCGATATGTTTAAATGACTGAAATGATTTTTTGCATAATCAGTTTTAGAGAATTATAGGCTTGTTGTTATCTGGGTAATAAAGTGTTTGTCATAGATTTGTGGGATATAATTAAGGTTTAGTAAAGCAATGACAGACAGAAAAATTTTAAGTTTTGTATATACTTTAACTGAGTATGCGTGTGTTTGTTATAACAAATACACACATTCACTCTTATAGTCGTTATAGTATCAGGATGCACTCTAGTAACACTACGACTTGTATCCTTGAGAAGTATGTTTAGGCTATTTGTTATCATAGTACCTGTCATGCAAGCAGTACCACGGGCAAATACAATTAAGAAATATAAGTAAGAACGGATTTACATAATGTTTATTATGCTTAAAGTAGACAATCGCCTTGATAATATTTATAAAAGTATCTCAATACCCGACTGCGCGACGCAAAGGAGGGTAATGTGTTTATATTTATTATATATTATATTTATAGGCGATAAATAGGATGCTAGTCACACTGTGATGTATATTTATGTATTTATGTTTCATTGTTTTTTTTTTTCACATTGTAAGTTTAAAGGATACTTTAAATTTATTTTATAATTTTGTTTATATTATCTATACCAGAAAAAAATATAAAAAATAAACATATTCATTAATTTATCTGAAGTGTTTATTGATAAATTGGTTTTAACTGTCCTCAACGCTTCATTAAGCCAGTTCACACAACTATCTTGTTCCGCTTTACGGTACGTTAGACACGTTTTGTCGTGTATAACTTTTAAGGATGCGATGATAAATATTTTCAAGTGGCAGTACCCGCGGCTTTGCCCGCATTCAAACTTTCGATCGCTACCAAACTTTATAGGATCACCCGCTGGGCTAATCAGAAGATTGCCTGAGAATTTCATCAAAATAGTTTCAGCCGTTTTAGAATCCATTGAGAACATACGTACCGATTTTTTCATATGTATAATGTACATAGATAGATAATGTGAGAAATTAAAAGAAAAGTGGTTGTAAACTTATATTAATCTACTATGGACCTGCCGCCTGCTAGGCGGTTATTAAAAAAAAATCATCCTAAATTACTTCCTTGTAATCTTTTTTAAAACCGATGTCCTTCTTTAGACGTTAACGCCCATACTAAATGTAATGCCTATATTAAATATAACCCTTTCAGTTAACAATTTTAATAGCATCTACTGTGTAAAAAATAGCTACTGACGAATGGTCTATATAGTTTTAGCATACATATTCATTGAGAAGGTGATGATGTCTTTGCGTAATATATAGACAGTAAATGTATGTATTTCAGCTTCATTGTCACTGTGGTGTTGGACGTCAAACTACAATGTTAGGGTAGAACAATACTTGTTTACGTATATTATGAATCTTGATGTTTCTCCTTAGAATAACTTAAGAGATCACATAAATTTTTCATAAAAAAAGTTTTATTATTTAAAATGACCTAATTTTTATCTGAATACAAATTAAATTATTATAAATGCGAAATTTGTACGGGTGTGTGGATGTTTGCTACTCCTTCAAGCTGCATCAGCTGACGCTAGTCGTGAGCTTCTTTATGTACAACCTCGTTATGTCTTCTCGAAAAGAAGGACGAGAAAGATGATCTCTCATGTAACAAGTAAAAAAGCAAATGACCAAATGAGCTGATCAAGGGGTAGTTATTTTAAAATCACAAACACTTCAATTTTCTTATAAGTATATATTTGAGATATCACTTTTTAGGGTTTCGTACCCGAGAACCCTATTACTAAACCTCCGCTGACTGTCCGTCTGTCAGAGGGCTGTATCTCATTTACCGTAATATTCAACTATTCAACGATACCCCACTTGACATAGTTCGTCGATTTTTAATTTTTTTTCTTTTTCACATCAAAATTGGCGTCCAGAATCGGCCATTTTGGTTATCCCCACATGTTTATGCTTTCTATGACATTTGCGCCGTCATGACGAATCAAACTGCGCATCATTTATCAAAATCGGCCCATGCGTTTGGTCTAAATAGTGCCGCAAAGGTACAAATCTACATACATACATAGGCTGATAAACACTTTACCATCCTATGCGTCGCGCAGTCGGGTAAAAATACAAGAAACATTTTTTTAGCGTTCGTAATCGATAATCGAAATTAATATACTGCATACATAGCATAAAAGTCATTAATAAAAAGTATATGTACGATGGTACGTACGGAAACCTTTTTGTGCGAATTCGACTCGCACTTGACCGATTACGTTTACTTTATTCATGACAATGATTACATGTTAGTGTACAATTGAAACGGAAAACAAAGATGGACGGAAGCAAAGAGTTTACAATCACGCAATGAAAGTGACTCCTATGAATATGCTTACGCAAATTGTTTCAATATGTTATGAAAAGTAAAAGCGTTTCTTATGAAACGGGATAAAAATTATAAGTTCTATTCAGTATATATTTTTATGGAGATAAGTTTTTATTTTATTGATAAAATATAAAAAAATATTTGGCTAACACCACATTTTAATATTAGTGTTCATAATATAAGCTTTAATTTATTGATATTTATATTATTATTATAAACTTCCCTATTGAATGAATTTTCTAATGCAAGATTTTTCAAATTGATAAAATGTTTATTTAGTTAGGTACTTAAGATACGCTCGTTGAAATATACAATTTCTTTAATTCTATAAATAGACAGATAAACTAGGTTTTGACAATAACAAAACCGAAAATAAAAATACGTAGCTAAAATGGTCGCGTTATACTGTGATTATTCAATTATTAAGCTTATTTCGTATTATCTAGTAAAATATAGTGTGAGACTGCCTTTGTAGTGAGGGCGGTCGTTGAACTCCCTGTTTATGTCAAGCGTTTAATTTTCCTCCTGAATTAGGTCATTACGATCATTAACCGTCAACTTTCGCTATAATTCTATAATTTAATATTACACAAAATATGACGATGCAGACAGATCCTTTAATAAAAACATAATTTATAGCAGGTACATCACTAAAGTAACATTAATAGTGAATTGCTCGTAAAAGTTACAATTTCTGTAAACGTAAATTGAGCAAGTGATAAAAATTCTAATATATTTTAATGTTAAACCTAGACCTAGATCTACAGGGTCTTGATTAGTAGCCGGAAAACTAAAATTGTTCTATTATATATTTAGCTATCTTTACGTGCCTATGCTGGGCACAGGCTTTCCTTCGTAGTCTACCACGTTGGCCAAATGCGAGCTAGCTGATTTTACATGTATTTTGACAATTGGTTAAATTCTCTTAGACATGTTTTGTCACGATGTTAACCGCAAGGCAGGCGATTGAAAAAGATTCGATCATAAGTTTGAACCCGTTTCACTTTGTTTTCCAAGCAAGCACACTACCACTGTGCTAGCACTGACTAATATTATTTTGTGTTACAGTACTGGTATTATATTTTGTCTACAGGTTGCTATTATCACTGCCCGTTTGCACGCAGAGATTGTTGGTGCTACTCTTCGGAACGTTCAGGGTGATGGCGTCCAACGCTGAGAAGGCTGGTAAGAAATAAATAGAATTAGATACTGGAAACGACCTATGTACTTAGTTCTAACTTCTAGAGCAAATCTTTAAAGTCCATCCAACAGTCCTTATATTATAAAACGTGTCTATATAATTTCTTTATAGGTATTTCAAATGAAGCTGAAACATTTTATGAAAGAATGTGAAATGTGCAGAAATTTTTATTATCTTTTCAAGTATAAAAAATGTTTAACACCACATACATATACATAAAATGAAAATATTATCTTAAACGTATTAAAAATTGCTTCGCGAATCTGCGCACATTAGAAAAAGCGTGTGATTATCTTTTTATACACAGCAACTATTCGCTAAGATTTTACAACATAGTACACCTAGGTAACGTCGATCGCGTGCCCGCAATGTATAAAACGGTGAATTAAATAAAAAATAATGCATTCCTCTGGTTCATTGGAACTAAAAAAAATAATTAGACTAATTTTGCCAATTACAACGGCGTTGGTGATCTAATGATGCAACAAGCTAAGCGGGCATTGTGTTATTATTTAATCTCTAGTTGTTCGTTCGCCGTGGTTGACCTACTTAATCACTAAGGTTTTGTTCCGCCCATATGTTGTGGCATGTGCTTTTTTATTCTATCTAGGAACGGTATTTTCAAACTACACACCTAGTTGAACTAATTCGTAAAAGCTTTATGCAGGAACTAAGTTGATGCAGTTAACGAATTAATAAATGAGTCGTTAAATTGAAAGAAAGAACACAATCCTCTAACAGGTTGGATTTTATTTTTTTAGAATTTTGATGATGTCGTATTTTTTGTTGATATCTATATCTATACACATAGTAAAATTCGATACAGAGGCCGAATCTATAGATTTTAGAATTTTTGTTTGTCTGTGTGGGAATGTATCACAAAAAAATCACTGGACAAATTTTGATGAAATTTGGTATGATGATAGCTTATAAGTAATTCGGGTCAACATATACCAAACTTTTTACTGCGGGAAAATATCTCATCTCTGAGAAATCTATACTAAACGTTAAAACGTAACTAGGGACGAACCCGTCCGGAGCGAGGGTGAGTCGCTAGTTTTTTTTATATATTTTTATATATATCTCACGATTTGTTATAGTGATGGAACTACCGACATTATGTATAAACCTTTCTAGACTTCTTGTGGATAATTTTTTTAACGACAATTCAATTATAAGACGCGTAAACTAATAAGTTCTTTGAAGCCAATAAACAAGAAAATTGAATTAAATTGAAGTAATAAATTATAAACAGTATATTTGTAGGCGTAATTTCAGACATCGAACCAAAGTGTAGATATGCCGACAAGTGACAAAAACCGGATGTTCTTACATTTTTATGGGTCAACCACTTGAACGCTCGGTTGCCAAATCAAATATTCTAATTAACTCATCTATTGCGTACGTACTAAAAGAGACCGCAATTGTGTTCAAACGATTCCATGCACTTATTTGATGCGGACAAGTCCATATTAAAGTCATATACTATATTCGGTTTCTATTGTCTTTTTTATTTACGTCATGCCATACCTATCTTATACTGTTTTAAAAGTCTAAGCAAAATGTACACTTAACATTTTATTTAAGTAGTTTTTTTACATCGTCGGAATTTAGATTTTACTCTGTGTAATAAATATTAAAATGAGTTTTATTATTACCATTAACATCGTGCAATGTATATTATATAATAAATTATTTTCTTAACATAAAAAAATTCCACTGCTAAAGATTATTTAGATTTGTTTTCAGTGTACATAATAAATTGCACTAAATAATAAATCTTTTATCTAAACCTATTATTTACTTGAAAATTCCGTATCTATATACTCTGGTAATGTCGAAGGAAATATGAAAAAATAACTGTTATAAATGCCGACGAAACTGCAGCAATAGACTTGTATTATATTATGCATAAAGTCGTATGATATAATATTCAGGTAACCTTGGTGTAATGTTGCGAATCATTTTTATCTACATCATTGTATTCGTACTAGATTACATGTTCTATAAATGCTTTTTGGATGTGTGTATGTATGTACGTTTGATTATTTGTGAAAAGAGCATTAGCCAATCCAGATATATCGTTTTATCTGAATGTAAAGGATGTTGTTATATTTAATGGCACATTATTAACAATGGCGGATATCATGGAGCGGCTCTCGGAAAAACTATTTTCGTTTTGTGTTAATTTTACTGTGTCACGGCCGTACGAAATGGCAAAAATAATTCTTTAGATCTTCAATCTTCATCCGTGTCGAAGTAACATTGCTTTAATCAATATGAAGTGGTTTTAGATTTGTTTTTTATATATTAATGTTGTGATATAACATATTTTATATATATATATATATATATATATATATATATATATATATATATATATATATATATAATGTCTGTCTGTCTGAACGCGATAAACTCAAAAACTACCGAACGGTTTTCACCAATGGATGAAGTTATTCATGAGGAAGGTTAAATGTTAAGTGAAGGTTTCATTGAATATTCTATATTTGACATTCATAAAACTAATTGAAATTATATAAAAAAATAAATAAAATTAACAAATATTGTAAGGTTATACCTACATATTATATAATTATGTCATGACCCCATGCGAGCCACAAACAATTCTCTTATTTCGAAACATATTTTCAAGGATGGTCCTCATAGTAGTATTAAAAAAACCATAAGAAAAAATGACCTAAATTTCCGCATATTATTTTTTAGGAGGACCACGAGGAATGCGATTGTACCTATGTTTTACAAAACGATGAATGGTCCTCTAAGTTCAGCTTTTTTTATTAAATTATACTCTAACCGTTCTTCCGTGAGAGCGGTTTAAAAAAAGGGAGCAGTTCGAAAACTGTATCTGTCTATGGACCACATTCGTTTTCAAAATAGGCAAAGGGGGCACTTCCATTGGGTCCCAAAAAGGCTAGTTACGCCACTGGGCTCAGCACTAATCAATACACTAAATAAAGTATCATTTAATGATTTTCGACAAATGAAATTGATAAATTACTTACGTGTATAAATTTTCCTAACACTTTATATATTTTAGATGTATTTTATAGAAAAAAGTACAGTAGTTACTATAGTTAAAGTGAAAAGAATGTGCATTACAATCACACTCGCAAACGCCGGGCTATGTAGTAGTTTAACGGTCCATTAACCATGTTATTCTATCCCCCTTTTAACTCGCTTAGGCATTGGGTGGCATTTTATTTGAAATGTCACTCGTTGTTACATAAAGGTGCTATTACTTAGCTCATTGAATTCCTATAGCATACTAAACTGTTAGTTGTTCATTTGTGTAAGTACTTCTGTTCTGGCTATTGGCTATATGGGAATATTATTATTTCTTAGATAAGAATTGTGTTGTATGTATATATTCAGCCCTTTTTAACGTCCCACTGCTGGGCACGGTCCTCCCTTCAATGCGTGGGACGTTGGCCAAGTGCCGGTTGGCGGACTTCACATGTCTTTTTTATGGTTCTCGCAGACATGCTGGTTTCCTCACGATATTTTTTTTCACCGTAAGACAAGTAATCATGTTTGAAATAATTCGCATATATATATATATATATATATATATATATATATATATATATATATATATATATGCGAATTTATTAGGATTTTTTATTAGAAATGTGCTTACTCTTGACCTTCATCTTAACTCGAAAGCATAGATAAGGTCTACGATCTAACGAGTGCTGGTCTATCATCATCGGCTTAGGCTGAACGTTGATAAGTCAGTCAGTGAGTCGCGATATTGCCTTTAATATATAATAAAAATAGTAACTGCGAATGGACCTTAGGAGATAGACATATACTATTGGGGAAATTTCTGTAATTTCTGTAGACCTTTTTAAGACCTACAATTTTCTAGTACATTATTTTGATGAATCTCCTATGTTTTAGCCAGCGTTATTCATGTAAATTTCTAAGAGCGACTCCATAGAACCAGTTACTGTGTTTTCCCGTGGAAATGAAAGAATTAGCTCTAATAAAAGGTATCTTAAATTTTGACCCGAGTTCATTACTTTTCGGGTCTGTATTGTATACATAATACGTTACAGTCATTGTTTTAAAAAAATATTTCATGTACAGATTTCGCTAAGTTACTGCTTTATTATAGTACCTATAGATTATTTCAATCTAATTTTCGTCTTTAAGTATTTTTTTTTGTGTTTATATTAAAATATAGTATCATTAAAATTGCTTTGTGACTAATATTTCATTAAACTTAGACTTAATATTTCATCATCATTACACATTCATTTTATAACCTTAAAAAAAGATAAAAAGCAAACACTTGACGTAAAAAGAACAATTACGTGTAATTATAAAATAATAAAAAAATCAGCGCGTCCGGAATATACATTGCGTTTTAATGTATTTAGAAGTGAAAAACCAGTAAATTTATAGAAAACGTTATATGATGACTTCACATTACAATATGAAGTCATTATTATACATATCTTAGATTATATAATAATAACATATAAACATGAATAGTACATTTTCTAAACTCCAAAGTGATTTATTTTAGTTACCTTAGTACCTATTTAAAGTAAGATATTATGATATATAATAATTATTTATTAATTTGTACTTTTTAAGGATAAGAGTTTTAAATAAATATAAATAAATATGTTGGGACATTAACACACAGCACCATCTAGTTCCATGGTAAGCTACGAGGCCTGTGTTATGGATACCAGATAGATGATACACTACACATATATAACTTTAAATACATACATATTATAAATATAAACACCCATGACTGGAGTACACACATTCGTACTTATCATACAAATGAATGCCCCCAGCGGGACTCGAACCCGCGACCGCTGGCACAGCAAGTAGGGTCACTACAAACTGAGCCAAACGTGCCGTCAATATTTTGAGGTAGATTTATATAGATAATAGAGATTTGAATTTTATTTAATTTTATTAAATAAAATTACGTACATAGCTTTATTATATTCGTTTTTTTTTTGTGGCTATATACAAAAACATATTAAATCCTCCAACAGATTAATTTTTCTACAATTATTTATATTTTCAAAGGGCATTGCCCTATGCGCCAGTGATCTTATATGTTTGTCACGGCTTCGTTCAATCAAAATGTACCTTAATAAATGAAAATTCAGAATAATGCATTTATGTTTATTTTGTTACGTATCTTAAAACCTTATCGAGTTGCCATTTTATCAACAAAAACAAGCAATAAAGACTTTATCAAAAATCATAGTTGCGCAATCCATTAGCCCAATTTCCCTTAATTTATAGGTACGGGAATGACATCAGAAGCCCTAGGCGTGTCGGTGGCACCATCGTTCTTCCACTCGTGCGTGTCCGACGGGAAGACTGCTACAATGGAAGATGTACAGAGATTCAAGGTCAGTATATCATTCCGATGCAATTGACTGTCGCTTTGATATGCAACTATTGACTTAAGTGGATAATATGTTCCCACGTGAGAGTATTGTAATTCAATTTTATAATGCGAACTAGCGACTCACCCTCGCTTCGCTTCGGGTTCGTCCCTAGACCAAAACATATCTATCCCTCGGGAACCGTACATTTTCCGGGATGATATATTATAGCCTATAGCCTTCCTCAGTTAACGGGCTATCTAATTCAATAAGAATTTTTCAAATCGGATTAGTAGTTCCTAAAATTAGCGCGTTCAACCAAACAAACAAACAAATTCTGTAGCTTTATAATAATAATAATATTAGTATAGATTTGTTTTTTAGATGCGATAGCGTATGATTACGTTAATATAATATTCGAATAGATGTAGGTGTGCTGTGTGGTATAAATATGTCATCTTTATAGTGGGCGGTGCCTGTCGAATTATTTCAGTTTAGATTTTTTTAATTTAATGATGATTCCTGCGATATACTGATGATAACAGCAACTTTAAATAGTTAAAATTCGTCGTATTCAATATGAACGGTTTGTAACACCGAGCGTGGTTTTTACCTTCTATTAAAACAGTTGGGTCGAAAATTCAATATAAATACGCATACCGTTTAAAGAATTCGTATATTGAGTGATACTGTAAACTGTTTTTAATTTATACCTTGGCCTGGTGCAATGCTAATCTTTTGGCATTGTTATCAGCGTTGAGATCCGAGTGTTCGCTTATCAGACGATACAATTCAATTTAAAATGTTAAGTGAATGCTTCAAATAATCGTAATCTTTGATTTTTATGTGTATTAATTCGTAATGGAGTTAGTTTTAGTAACATATATAGTATACAGTGGAACCGATTGTTATTTATATTTTTCACTAGCGACTTACTCTCGCTTCGCTCGGTTTTTTTTGGGCGAAACCCTAATTCTTTTTCTAAAATAAAAGTAGCCTAAGTTACTCCTTATAATATCAGCTATCTGTCAGTAAAGTCCCGTTAAAATTGGTCCAGCCGTTTCGGAGATTAGCTGGAACAAACAGGCAAAAAAATTTAAAAATTGTTTTTTTTTTCGTATAAGTGTCGTATATAATTCCATATCCATTTAGTATAAAGCTGTTATTTTGATATTACAAACAGACACTTCAATTTTATTTATCTGTATAAATTTAGAATGGTTATTAAAAGTAAGATGACCACATTATAATAGTTACATAAATATAATGTAATATACTGTAATATGCTCTAAATAAACAAATTGTTGTAATTTTTCCGCCTTTACCGTAATCACTTTCTTTATATGTATTATGTATATAGCTTTACACATTCGCTTACTAACGTATTTAAATTATGCTGCATAAAGGCGGAAGTTTCTGTAAGTATAACAATTTGCACATTAATAACATGCATTCGTAGTTAGCATTTTTTTAAATGTAATTAAATGGCTAATTTTAAAACATAAAATGGCGCCTACGTTAAAAAAAGAAGAGGTACCTACTCAATTCGTTTGAATTTTTTGTGGGTATGTTACGCGATTTGTTAGGTAATTGTTAATCGATTTTCTATTTTTTTTTAATAAATAGATTATAGTATATAGTATCTACCTCAAGGATGGTCCTATATATATTTTAAGGAAAAGTCGGTGTATGTACGTTTTTTTGTAAAATTTCAATTTGTATACAGCGATATAATGGTATTCGTTTATCAATCTTTAATTGATTTGTCTTAATATTGTCTAAATAGTGTTAACTTTTATATTTAAAACACTGCTTATTTAGCTCATAAGCTAACGAATATTCGCACCTACATATATGCATATGTATATGCGTGCTTGATAATTCTTGACGTCTTCAAACTTTAGTCACTATGCATTTGCCTTGCTATTTTTTGTTACAATTTCCGACCCTTGCATTCCGTAGATAAGCACTTGATTCATAAATTAAATTAGTTAGTCATTTCCCATCTCGCCTTGACTCATTTCGCCCTACTAACTCTAATAGGAAGTCGCCGCACGAAGCCTGTAAATATTACATCAGATTTAAAGAAATTATACTTTATTTGATAAAACATTACAATTAATCACTAACAATATTAAAATACTAGCGACTCACCATCGCTCCGCTCGGGTTCGTCCCTAGTTACGTTTTAACGGTTAGTGCAGATTCCTCAGAGATGAGATATTTTTCCGCAGTAAAAAGTATCCTATATGTTGACTCGGACAACCAGCTATCATCATACCAAATTTTATTAAAATCTATCTAGTGGTTTTCTCGTGATACGTTCCCAGACAGACAGACAAAAATTCTAAAAACTATAGATTCGGCCTCTGTATCGATAATAATGAATATTTCAATAAATTTTTCAGAAAATATTCAATGTACAGATTCGACTCAGAATTTTATTGTATATATAGATCAATCTGCATTATTTTGTAGTAAACATGCAATTATAGCAATTAATAATATCTTGATACATCGTAACTAGATAGATTGTTTATACTTTATAGCGCTTTTTATGTAAATAATTATTATTTATTTAATTTATTGTTACGTTATTTATAGATTTATGGTTAAGCCGATTTCATTTAATACATACTAGTTTTTTTTAAAGTAAACATATTTTGCATTTAGTACTATAATTTTCATCAATTATTTTTTTTTTCTCGCATTACTAATAACAACTATCATATTTTCATACATAAAACCTTCAAAACAGGTGGCTACTCGCATAATGCGTCAACTGATCGAGCAATTCAGCGCAGGGGATCTATTTGGTAGGGAGAATTACGAGTACTACGCACGAGTTACGGGAAGGATATTACGGGTGCGGGACGAGTGGATATGCTCGTTCCGTGATCCTCCCCCACCGAGACATCATAGAGATCAGGAAGCTTATGCACGTATGTATAACCTAACCTGTTATTCTATCTTTTATGTGTACATATTATGGGCTATGTATATATATATATGAAATTATCTCTTAACCGACTGTGTACCGTCCCAGTTAGAACGGTACAGTTTAGTTGTTATTAGGGTGGTGGAGTGCACAAGTTAAAATACTTGTAAGTTTGAAGTATTTTAATTACTGCAGTTACAGTATGATTTTGACGATTCTAACTGGCCACGTCTGTTCGGCTCAGTGTCTTTAAGTGCACTGGTAAAAACGTAGCGACGCATCGCCTCGAAAGGCTGTCGTGCAAAGTAAGCAAAACAAAAAAATGTACATGAAACTGTACAGACTGATCAAAATTCATTCATTTAACTAAGGGCTCAAGTTTTGGTATCTTATTTTCTAATAACATTAATAAATACTAAAAAAAATGTTTTTTTTAACATGTAGATCATAAGGAGAGGCAAATTTTATTTCAAACAAAGTAGTTTTCGTGTAATTTTATTCTTTTACTGCTATTACTTTTGCAAATTATTATTAATGTAACATGTAGTTGGCATTTTCGAGAAATATTATAATAAAAAGACAAAGATTAACTAAATATATACTCAAAAAACACAAAAATTAACGATTAACACACTCAGAATACGTTAAACATGACGAGATATTTATCGTATGCTTAAAATCGAACATGCAATGGCCGCAAAAGCATTCACTGCGCTTTACATAATATCTGTGTAAAATTCATATTGTCAGTCTAATATTTATATTCTTTTTAAATTTAAGATTTTTAAAGGTAAGGTCTCATAGAGATAATTCAGAAAACAGATTTAATTTGTTTACTAATTAGTTACGCTTAAAGTATTTATTATACGTAATAAAAATTATTATTATTATTATGTTCTTCGAATTATAATGAAGTTTTCGTTCAAACATAAAAAAAGCATGTTTTAAAATCACCAAAGCGATGATATCCAAAACAAATCTCATGCAATAAAAAGCAATGGGAATTAATATAACATTGAAGCACAATAAATAAAGCTTGCACAAAAACATAGTGGGGCAATTAATGAGTTAATAACCTCAGGGCAAATCCAGTTGGCCAATTGTTGTGGATTAATTGAGCCGGACACTTGGTGTAATTTCTTGAGAAACGTTTATTGCTTCTTCAAAATTATCATTGAGACCCGTTTGTTGAACAGGCTTGCTTTAATACGAAGAGTTGAAGGAGTTTGTAATTGTAAAAGGTCCATGTGAATAAAACTGTTCAATTGATTACAGTGTTTATTGAAACTTTTTATTTTATTTATTTATTTATTTATAAATACTTTATTGCACACACAAGAATGATACATAAAATGAAAGAAAAAAAAAGAAAGATATCAAAAAGCATGCAAAGGCGGTCTTATTGCTATGAGCAATTTCTTACAGACAACCTCTGGTGAAAGGATTAATGAAATCGTAAGTAGGACGGTACAATTAATATTATATATATACAATATACATGCTCAAATATATACATACATAAATAGATATATAGAACATAAATACATATATACGTATACATACAAAAATACATATATAATAAATACATACATATAAATATATACAGTGATGGATTTACCCATAGGCCCGTGAGGCCCGGGCCTAGGGCGGCATAATTTTAGGGGCGGCAAAATTTTCGGGACGTCAAAATCCTAAAGGTGAAAAAAGTCAAAGGCAATCCGAATTCAAAAATCGATTATATTAGATTCTCTTTGAAATATGAAAAATTAAAAAAATCCAGTAAATATATTGAATAATATTATAACGATTGAATTTACTTTTTAATTAATCGCAAGATTCCTCACTCTCGCTTCGCTCGGGTTCGTCCCTAGTTACGTTTTACTGCTGAACTGAGCTAAACGTTGATAAGTCAGTCCGTGAGTCGCGAGTAGTGAATAAAAATAGTAATTGCGAATGTACCTTAGGTGATAGACATATAACATTGCGAACTTGCCGGTATAACTTTTTAAGACCTGCAATTTTCTAGTACATTGTTTTGATGTATCTCTTAAGGTTCAGCCAGCGTTAGCCATATCTAAGGACGACTCGATAGAACCAGTCATTGCGTTTTCCCGCGGGAACTAAAAATGTGCCTATAGTAAAAGGTATCCTAAATGTTGACCCGAGTGATAAGCTATAACTATACAAAATCTTGTTAAAATCGGTTTAGTACTTTTTGCGTGAAACGCGCACATCGATTCGACTAAGTTAGTTTTATTATAGGTATAGATAAGAATAGGTATTGCGAGTGTACCTTAAGAGATAGACATATACTGTTGTAAATTTTTCTATTGACCTTTTCAAGACCTACAATTTTTTAGTACATTGTTTTGACGTATGTCTTAAGATTTAGCCAGCGGAAGGTTTCTAAGGAGGACTCGATAAAATCAGTTATTGCGATTTCCCGTGGGAAAGAAAGATTTTTCTGAAATAAAGGGTATCCTAAATGTTGACCCGGGTAATAAGTTATCACTTCACCAAATTTCGTTGTAATCGATTCATCACTTTTTGCGTGAAACGCGTACAGACAAAGAGACAAACAGACAAAAAATTTAATAACTATTGTTTTGGGGTCTATATTATATACATAATACGTTACAGTCATTGTTTTTAAAAAATATTTCATGTACAGATTTCGCTAAGTTACTGCTTTATTATAGTATAGAAGAGGAATAATAAGTTGAAAAATTTTGAGAAATGTTTTTCTATATTTTTTGTATTTTCAGTAAAATATAAATAGTCAAGCTTAGGTAAGCTAATGAGAGTTATATATATTTTTTAAATTATTTTAATATTGATGTTACAACTTTTTTTGCCTGTGAAAACAATATTTACCCGTATTTAATCTGTTGCATCATAAAAATGATTTGAATAAATATAAGTTAAAGAGGGAAATTTCATCAAACAGTCATATGAGTCGCTGGCAAATGGAAGAGCACCTATTTCTGGACAAGAAAATTTCCGTAAAAATATTTATTACCCAATTTTGAATACCTTATTTGTACAATTAGGTGGGCGTAGAAATGCATATGATAAGCTTTATGTTAAATTTAATTTTTTTGATAATTTATCTGACATTGATACGAACGACTGGAAAAATTAAGCAAATGAACTCGTAAACAAGTATCCTGACGACTTAGAAGAGACATTGGAGGATGCATGTATTCACTTACATTATCAACTTAAAGAGTTAGCAAATTGTGAAGATGTGCGCTCTGCACAAAACATTTGCAATATATTGCATTCACGAAATCTTTGGGATGTTTATCCTAATGTAGATATTGCTCTACGTATTTTTTTGAGCATCCCAGCAACAAATTGCTCAGGAGAAAGATCTTTTTCTACTCTGAAAAGGGTAAAAAGCTACTTACGAGCAAGCATGGGTCAAGATAGACTTAATGCTCTTGCATTACTGTCTATTGAAGCTGAATTAGTGCAAGAAATTGATTATGAAGATATAATCGACGATTTTGCGAGAACTGAAGCCAGGAAGAAAAAACTGATTCCATAAATGATAATTTAAATAAATTTGATGGGATATCATGACTTTTTGTAAAGAAACTATTATTATTCATAATTCCAAAGTGACCTATAAATTCAACTTTTTTTTCCAAAATTTTGCAACTATTTGTTAGTCGATAAGGCGGAATAGAAAAATGTTATTTAATTCATCATGTTACCTTTTCTCCTGAGATAGAAAAAGTTTTTGCTATAACTATGATTCCTATTACTATTATATTTCAAAAGGCACTAGGTGTCAAGCTATAATTGCTTTTGTTTTGGAAGGTGAAAGGTGCAGGCAAGGTGTGCATACAAATTAATTGAAAAAAAAAAAAAACAAATTTTAAGAATTCACTGTTTTCGGATTTTTCCACTTATATGCATACCCATCTGGACACCAAGTTTCAGCTTTCTAGGTCATCTGGAAGTGACTAACTCACTTCTAGATGACCTAGAAAGCTGAAACTTTACTACTGTATGTCAGTCAATCAGTGATAAAAATGCCGATTTTTAGACGTTAATATCTCAATTACCGTTTGTGCTGTATTTATGAAATTGGGGATTGTTAATCTAAGTGGATTAAATAATGAACCAAATTTCATGTTCATGTATCATATGTTAAATAGATTTTGAGTTATTACGAGGTGAAAAGTGGATCCAAATGGTTCGTGTAAAATATACACACGGTGCTACGTCGCCAGTTTCTTTTGGCTTGAACTTGGCTGGACACACTACCGTGTCTTGATATTAATTATTCATCTTCAAAAAGTTATGTCCATATTGATAATTTATATTCGGAATTCTATTTAATAAATTAATATAGATTAATTAATAAAAAGTTGTATTTAATTTAATAAAATTTTATCGATCAAAATTTTAACATTTGAAAATTAAATCTTTAATTTTTAACCCCCGACGCAAAAAGAGGGATGTTATAAGTTTGACGTCGTCTGTCTGTCTGTCTGTGTGTGTGTGTCTGTCTGTGGCATCGTAGTTCTCAAACGGATGGACCGATTTCGATGCATTTTTTTTTTCATTTGAAAGCCAGATTCCTTGCGGTGGTTCTTAGCTATGTTTGGTTAATATCGGTCCAGCAGTGTAAGAGTATCAGCTTTTTTCCAAAATGAGGTAAGGCATTTCGGCTTATGATTGCTTGATTAAGTGCTTCACGTGCGTAGGAGGTTTTTTAAATTTTTAATTTATATTGTTATAATAATCACTCCCTCACAAAGCAAAAAAGGCGGCCTATCAATCGGGGCCTAGGGCGGCATCAAGCCTAAATCCGCCACTGAATATATATAAATATATATATATATATACACGATATCTACAAATAAAGATAGTAATTAGTTAGACGACGTTTAAAAGTATCAAGCGATTTTGAATGTCGAATATTGTGAGGGAGCATGTTCCATAGCTTTACAGCTTTAACAGTAAAAGAGTTACCATAGTAATTTGAGGTGCAAGGTGGTAGTTTAAGACGGTTGTCACTCTGAGACCTAAGTTGAATACCAGACTCAGATCCTAGGAAATTGAAACGTTCTTTTAAGTAAAAGGGAGTAGTTGGGTTATAGAGGATGGAGAAAAGGAGGGAGAGAACGTGCAAATTGCGCCGATGTCTGATTGTAAGCCACCGTAGTTGTATGCGGTATTCGGAGATGTGGTCGAATTTACGCAAACCATATATAAATCTGATGCACATATTCTGCAGACGTTCAAGTTTGTTGAGCTGCTCCTCTGAAACATCAAGGTAACAGCAGTCAGCATAGTCTAAAATTGGTAGCAGTAGTGAGTGAGCCAATGCAGTTTTGGTTTTAATGGGCAACAGATTTTTCAATCGTCTTAAGCAACTCATAGTAGCAAACATTTTTCTACTTACCTCTGAAATTTGTACAGTCCAGGAAAGGGAGTTGTCGAAATACAGTCCAAGATTTCTGACAGAGTTACTATATGCTAGGTCAGAATTTCCAAACCTAACAGGGGACAAAGAATTGAAGTCGATCTTGTTGGTCAGTTGTTGGCTTCCTATAACAATGACTTGTGACTTAGCAGGATTTACGCAGAGTCCATACGACGTACTCCAGGAATGAATTTTGTGTAGATCACTGTTAAGCCGTTCAATAGTATTATTGAGGTCACTGGAACTTTTTATTAGGTGTTTAAAGGTTAAGACATAAATAGTGCACACCAGCGAACGTGTGTTTGTCAAAAAAAAAATACCAAATAACTTCTTGATAGAAAAAGTAGACGTTTAGTACATGTAGACAAGTTGATATTTAGTTTTTTAGTTTCACGATTCTATTTTAGGTATCCAAAAATATTTCTTTTTATAAATTTTAAAATGCAGGATGCGCTTATTAATGTTAAAAACATTAAGGATATTTACTTAGTTTTTAGGCTTTTTCTTTTATTTTTCAATTTTGGCATACATCATTCATTCTGTATCTTCTGGACTGTACAGATAATAATAGTAGGCCTAAAAACAGCTGATATTAATAAAATCAAATGCATCATGTTAGTGATTGCGGATTACAAGTACAAAGAGACAGGCGGAGCCGAAAGCAGTAGCTAGTTTATTATATAAGAATTAAACGATTATTTTTCGTATGAAGTTAAAACATGATACGAACTGATAAGAAAGTAATGAGTACTTTAACGATAAGATAAAAAGAGAAAAAAATCAGTCTTACAGTGCATTTCGATTGGGATATTTCTTTAATTTGATATTATGATTATAACCTGTTAAATATTTTGTATTTTATATCTATTATAATTAATGTATAGTTCATATTTTTTTTAATATTTGTAATATTAAGAGTGTGTTTGATGGTTATTTCTTCTTTCACGCAGCAAAGAAGCAACATATCAACGTGACTTTCTGCATATACTCGTAGATAAATTTATGACATGCACAATGAGTGAGTGTGATTAGGCCCTGAATTGAGACCAGTCACTACTACATAACAAATTAAAAATTCACAACTCAAAATTTACTATATAATATGTATGTAAGTAGGTACATACATATTATATATGTACAATTTGAGTCTTACTTATGCTATAATAAATATCATATTTGTACTATACTGCGTAGTATTTATTATGTGTTCGTTTTTTAATATCTTATATTCAATCATCATGATATTTTCTAAGAATTATTTTTTTTACAGGTCAGTTATCGTTAGAGGCTGAGAAAACATGGCTTCAGTGTGAATGCGATCGCTGGGGTAACAAGTTCAATTTAGAAGGTAAGGATACCATATAAGCGTAAGGCATTGCACTAATCTGACGATGTCACACATCGCGAATACATCATTCTATATTATAGGCGTAAAGGGTTTTTTTTTTATCTTTTTACTTTGTCTGCTTTTATGAAAAAAGTATAATAATGGGCAATTTTTTCTATTATTTTTGTTTTATTAATGTTACAGTAATGAAATTATTTATGAATTATAAAGACATTTGTCATATTGCTTAATTTTTTTTATATTAGGTATGGTTACTGCAAAAATTAAGGTTTTTGAATAGGCTTTCAAAGACTTTCTTAGATTTACGCGAATATTTGACATTTAAATAAAACTATCTTTTCGGATTTTTTCGCGGATTTATTTTGATTTTTGGTTCCCGACGTCTCTCCCGTGGCCATGATTGCTGTAAAGCAATCGAAACGTCGGGAACCAAAAATCAAAATAAATTCGCGAAAAAATCCGAAAAGATAGTTTTATTTAAAAGGCTTTCAAAGACTTTAAATACCCTCCATAGTTAAAACAAAATAGAATTTTTCATACATTCAAAACTAAAATATACTTTATTCAAACACACTTTTACAAGCACTTTTCCTTTTTTGAATCATCAATTTTATATTTTAAATGAAATTGTCAAAATCACCGTCTCGGAAGGTAGTTTTGCTGGAGGAACCGGCGAGAAACTCAACAGTTGTGAAATAATAATATATAAGAAGTCACCGTATAATTATATCGTTACATAAAAATTTTAAGTAGCCAATTTTCCACAGGTCAACAACATTTAAGTTCTTAAGTCAAGTTTGTTAAGTTTTCAATATAAGTTATTTTTTGGTGAGTCCAGCAATTTTGTGCGTTAATAATGTCACAGTTTGAAGTAGATTTATAATATCACTATAGCTTTCAAATCAAATGGGTATAACATTGGTAGCACATTAACCATATATGGGATTATTTATTTATATCAATATTCTTTAACATATCAATCATCAATATTAGGTTCTTCAAAAACATAACTTGGGGCAAGCACTTTTATAATTTTTTTGATACTTCGTTTTTGTGAAAAATTATATAGTAGGAACATATAGTTGTTTCTTATTCGTTTAGTACAAAATATGATGAAATTATTTAATATAAAAAAATAATGTATGCATATTACGCACATGCTTTGGAATTATATATTAAAAAGTATTTAGGATTGTGCTTCATAATAATATGTTAAAGAAAGCAAAATATTTTAATATCTTATTTTTAATTATTTTTTGGGTTATTTTCATTAGTGCATTATTATAATTTTCACAATTTTTATAAGTGAAGAAATTATATATATAAAAAAAAATCAGTGCCCTGACTTCCATTCGTGTCAACATTATAAATAAAAAGTAAAGATCACAAAGTTATTGATTGTTGAATACTTTTTTAGATTTACGCGAATTTTTACATTTTAAATGACCTACTTTTGCGGATTCTTTTGTGAATTGGTTTCACCAAAATAAATTGAGAAAATCTGAAATAAGAACAGGATTATTGATTGTCTCTATATAATAAAAAATCTTAAGGCGTAAACCCACGAGCAGGTCTGTCCAAGTCGGAGGAGTGCCAGTCCATGCCGGCGCTGGTGAGCGCGGCGTGCGGGCCGGGCGCCGGCGCCGGCCTCGGCATCATACCCGAGCATAGCCTCTTGGACTCCTGCACGCGTCTGTCCATATCGCTGGAGGAGAGCGTGTTTAAGGTGAGTTCACACGGTATGTTTTTTTTGGTTAGATTTCAGCGTCTTCCTTATGGCGAGTCTGTTTCGCGCATCTAGTGTTTTATTACGTACTAGTGACTCGCCCTCGCTTTGCTCGGGTTCGTCGTTACGTTTTAATATTTAGTATTATAAGATTTGTCAGAGTTGAGATATTTTCCTGCAGTAAAAAGTATTTTATATGTTGACTCGGATAACCAGCTACCATCATACCAAATTTCATTAAAATCGTTCCAATGGTTTTCTTGTGATGCGGACACTGACAGGCAGACAAAAAGTGTAAAAACTATTTCAATAAGATTTTCTAAAAAATATTTAATGTACAGATTCGACTAAGTTAGAATTTTATTATATGCATAGATTTATCAATAAATATGATTTTAAATGAATGGCTACTGAAGTCTTTATTGTCAGTCTGGCTCACATATAGTGCATTAGTTTTTTATTTTTGAATCTGGAGAAACACTAATCGTACCATTATTAATTAAACAATGTTTGACTTTACTAGCAATAAAATGTTATTTAAAAATTAATTTTTCTTTTGATTAAGATTTACAATAGTATGAAAATAAGACTCCAATAAACTGTGAAGATGTGTTCTTTTGATGAACTTTGTTTTACCCGTCACATCTGAAATAATAATCCTCTACGATGTTACGCTTAAACAGAAATTAGCAGTACAACTTTCAGTTGACATTAGCAGGAACTTATCTGTACTATGAATAGATTTTTTAAAATTATGTTCTTAACGTAATTAAATCCAACTAATATTATAAATATGAAAGTTTGTGACGATGGATGGATGTTTGTTACTCTTTCACACCAAGACGGCTGAACGAATGTTAATGTTTGAGGCATAGATAGATTATAGTCTGGAATAGCACATAGGTTATCCCGGAAAAATGTACGTTCCCCGTGGGATAGATTTTTTTTTTGTGTAGGGCCGAAATCGAAGCGAAGCGAGGGTGAATCGCTTGTAATTTATATATTAATCTAATTTCATTCCAGGTTTCAGTGAGCTCGTCGTCGCAATCATCCCGCAGCAACTCGAGCCCGCACATGACGCTCGAGGAACTGCGCGCCATAAACAAGTACGCAGAGAGCACTAAGAGCCTCTCGTACTTACCTCAGGTGAGACCATCTTTATACTAAATCGATTATATTATTTAAATGTTTTTTTTTTTAGGTTAGGTTCGGTTAAATTTTATTTTCTAATATATGTACAATGTATATCATTATACAAGCTAGGTCTTTTTTTGTAGATCCGATTTTCTAAATTAAAATTTTTGGTTTTTGCTTAGAAAAAACTTGAATGCAAATAACTAAGCATTTTTAATATAAAGTGTTAGTAAATTAAAAATAATTATTTCTATGAACTATACAAAATTCGCAGTCATAGTTATTAATAATTGAATAAAAAAAAAATAGCGAACGTACATACAACGTGTCTTTAAACATGTTGTTTTATGTAAATCGTGATTGTATAACAGTATTAGTAGTGATCTATGTATAAGTTTTATACAATTTGACTTAAACTCATAGTAATATCAATAATTGGAACATTTTTTTATAACTTTTTTTACCTATTCTTAATTATCTGAGAATAATCTCATGTTATATGAACTCTAGATTAATGAATATTTCACTGATAAATTGAATTGAATTAGAAAACGTATATAAAATGTATGTTTGAATTCTAGCGCACACTAAAGGATTGGTTATTGTTTAAGTGATGGTGACGAAGTTTTGATCTGTAGATATCCGTAGAACAACGAACGAATCGTACCTTGTCTACTCTATGTAATTCCCGTTTTCTTAGTATGAACCACTGACTTTATTTTTTTTAATAAAAAATCTAGCAATCTGGTATGCTAGGCAATAAATTTTTATATATTAAAAATAACTTTCATTTTGCTTGTTCCTTTAAACTATTTTAACTTGTTACTTCAGTTTTACTATACCTAATTTTTTTTTAAATATATAAAAATCTAATAAAAAAAATACATTTTATATAATATTTAAAGTAAAAGCAACGAATATTATTTCTTTATTATTCTCTATGGTTTCATTTACAAACATATATTACAAATGATAAAATTATACAAAATTAAGTAATTCTTATATATTCTTATCTCGTGTTATAATCTAAAAATCTGGTATTTTTCAGTGGTTCATACTCATACTTGTTGCATGAAAAATTATCTGTTCACACTTAAAAGGTATTTAAGGCGAGTTGTGACTGTTTTATAGTTATTTCTTTGAAATTGCAACGTGTGTGAAATAAACAATAACGCTTCGTAGACGACACACTTATACTACGTGTTACTTATTGTACGGGAATAAAAATTGTACATGATATTTAGAACATTTTTTTGTATATTAATTTATTATTGACCAAAAAGCATTGTCAATTTGCGGTTGTGTTTTTTTATTCGATGAAATTAATATATATTTTGATAATATATTATTATTGATTTTTCGATGGTAATGGTTTATAATAGGAGTATTGTGTAGTGACTAATAAATTATAAACAATTAACTCACTAATGTTCCTAACATTTGTTTCACTTTAAATAAAGCTAATCCGAAATAATGCAGTATTTAACTTATAAGGTGGGTAGTTAAGATATTATGATACATAGGTTTAATCTCAGAGTGAATATTATATTTGCTAAATAATCTTATAGTTTTATGAAGATTACTTTGTGAATATCAAACGGTTTGTGGGTTATTATTTTTCACTGTATATAAAAGCTCGTTTTAGGTATAAACAACTTTGTTGGAAAAAAAAAATATTATTAAATTTTGGTAAAGATATGATTGATCATATATTATCATCATCTAATATTTCTATTAACCATCTCTAGCGTACGAAGTGCCCATGTTACAGATGTTCGAAATAGCTCAAAGGTAGAAAAAGTTAAGGTTTTCAATTTTTGGAAAAATAAAATGATTTTTTAAAGATATATTTAGGATTTATTCAAATATTGATGATCACTCTATATAATACGAATATTAAGAAATATTACGGTTATAGATGATTAAATTTTGAATTTTAAAATTAAGAAATAAAGTGATATATTATTTCAAAAGTCAATTTTTCAAAATCTATATCTAGATTTATCGAAATCTATTATTAGATCGTTTTAGTATATAAGACAAACATGTTTATGAAATTTAAACATAAGCATATTTGAAGTCAATCGGGTAATATGGCACTATATAATATTTCACTGGTCGTATCACAAAAACAGAGTTGTTTATACCGTGCGAGCGTCCACCGTACGCACGTACGAGGGTACGGTGAGCGGTGAGGGTAACAGGGCGGGTGCGTAGGTGCACGAGCGGCAGCGGGCGCGCATGCGGACCCGCTCCGAGTGGTTCCTGCAGCCCGCCGCCTCGCTGGACGCCCGCCCCCGCGCAAGTACGCCGCCCGAGGCCCCCGCGCCTCCCGCGCCCCCCGCCGCCCCCGCCGCCCCCGCCGCCCCGCCCCCAGGCCCCCCGCGCGCCCGCGCGCACTCGCGCCCGCAGTGCGCGCGCGAGAGCAAGGCCCTCCTAGTGCTCGTCTCCTGCCTAGAGTTTTTATTTTGATTCGGATTTCGGACTCGCACACACGCACACCGACCGGTACTGTGGTTAAGTGTTACGCAACGGATACGTTTCCTTTTCGGCTGCTTTTTTTTTCGGTTACGGTTTTTTTTTATTCTTATATGTGTATTTGTACTGTTTTTATTTCGGTTACGGATTTTTCTTTTATTATATGTTTATTTTTATTATGTATATATACTATGATATATTTCCTTCTCTATATTGAAGTAAATAAGTTTAGATTTTGTTTCCTTTAGGGTATTGGTTTGGTCAGTTGATATATTTATTTAGATATCATCCGTGAACTTCTAAGATCTTCTATCTACTTACAAGCAAATTTTATATGAGGAACATAAAATTAATTTGTTAAATAAAGAAAAAACGTGGAGAATTTTGGTAAAACAATTAAGTAATTGGTTGGTATTTACGTCTTTTTATATCATAATTAAATGCAGTGTAGTATTATGTTGCTTTTGCCAAATTGATGGCTTTAAAATAAAGTTTTGCGCAAAAATGCTAGTTAGGAAGTATCAAAAGTTTATGGATGACATGGCATTTATGATATTTAGGTTACATCGATAAAAAAGTACTAGATACACAATCAGCGACAAAAAATATCCTCACCGAATGAGCGCTCATTTGAGCATTTGAGCACGCTTTAATTTTTTTATTGCAAAAACAACTTTAAGCATTACTTTTAAGGTTTAATTTACATTGTTATATATTTATTTCAACTAGAATAATTACCTAAATACAATTGGTGACAATTTTAAGAGAACTTTTGCATTGGATTGTGTATGTAGTACTTTTTAGATGTTAAGTTACGGTTTAAAGTATATTATTTTCTTATAAATGTAGTTATATAATTTATATTGTATTTGTATTTAAGTCCTTTTATTTATGTAGCCGAAAGGGAAATGCCTTCAAAGCTTCAGACACAGTGTATATGGGCGAAGGGGGTCGCTTTTCCTTATTGCATGTGCGCACTGTTAGTTTGTAGGCATGTGTTGCACGTTTTTGATTCATTTGCAAAAAAATCATTTCCACCTTATTTGTGTATTGGACTCTAATTATTATCATAGCTTATATTTTTTATAGGTCGGCTTTTGATGTATTTTAATACGTTATAATAAAAATTAAATGTTTTTCGTAACTTTAACGCAAAGAGTTTTTAAATGAATTTATTTTCTGCTTAGATAGACTTGTTAATTCTCAGTTGTCTCTCAAACTTGTTGAGTTTGTTGATATACTAGCTATTAGCTATATGTAAAAAAATATTCTTGTTAGTACTATGTTTGAAAACATGTAATGTGATTGCTTAACTCATTTGCAATTTCGAAATTTGTTAAACATTACGAACAAAGTTTCTTACATTTTTTTTCGCTTATTTTAACAACATCGACCGATATTATTACTGAACTAGCGACTCACGCTCGCTTCGCTCGCGTTCGTCCCTAGGTACGTTTTCACGGTTAGCTCTGTTTATACATAAATAGTAGCTTGCTACTCCTAAGATATTTAAATTATATAGCGATTTACCCTCGCTTTGCTCGGGTGCGTACGCCGTACGCGGATTTTGTTCACAATTTCATGGGTTTTAATTTTTTTTCGCGGAACCCTGATTCTTTTCCTAAAATAAAAGTAGCCTAAGGTACTCCTTATAACATCAGCTATCTGCCAGTGAAAGTCCCGTCAAAATCGGTTCAGCCGTTTCGGAGATTAGCTGCAACAAACAGACAGACAGACCGACAGACAGACAGACAAAAATTGTAAAAAAATGTTGTTCTGGTATATGTACCGTGTATACATCCATATGCATTTAGTAAAAAGCGGTTATTTTAATGTTACAAACAGACACTCCAATTTTATTTATCTGTATAGATAAAAGCTATCATTAGTCATCTTAAATACAAGAATGGCAATAAAAAGTTGTCCATTAGACGTCATCTTTTCGCTTTATTTACAAATTCGAAATCAGATAAAATTCCGATTTTTTTTTTTCGTTAAAGTATTTTCGAATTTGTATATATAAAAACACAACGTGCTCGTGACAATGTATATGCTTTTCGATATTACAAAGTATGCAACGGTTTCGGCATGATATATAGACGTTGCCTATGATTGTTTTTCTTATCGTTTGTTCGATGTGCACGTTTATTGTTGTTGTCAACTGTCGAGTTTATTCAAATTCCATTATTGACGTTTGACACATTTAATGTCATTATGTGCTGATATAAAATGTAGAAAATTTATTATTATTTGCTAATTGTTATTTGTAAGATAATTTAGATTTTTTTTCTTCGTTATCAGCGCACAATGACAGTTTTTTTTAACTACTTCATGAATATTGAGACGTTTGCACAGGTAATATGCGCCAGTATTAGTCAACTATTTTTTAAAAGATGCCTATGACATTTTCTTATATTATAAACTTTTTAATGTATATATTTTAATGTATATTAAAAAGAAAAATAATATGTTTTAATAAAGAACAATATCAAAATTAAAATTGGTCGTGGACCTTTCGTTGTAACCGGAGCTGTTACAACGAGATTCTCCTATTGATTTTGTATGGGAAAAGTATACTGTGACGTCACATATTTGCCAATTCAATTATTTAACATGATTAAATTTATTGATATCAAAGTAACTAAAAATGCAATTTTACATTGAATTGAAAAAATGTTGTTTTGGAAGTATTGGTTAATGATGTTAATTAACCAATTAAAATGTGAAAATAACGGCGCATACACACCTGTGCAAACGTCCGCCGCCCACTGTCCGCAACCACCAACAATGGCACGTACACACAGGCGGGTCGCGGCGGCGGTCGCGGCGCGCGCGCCTGTGCCGCGCCCTCACGCACTCCGACACTGAGGTGCCGCTCGCTCTCCAGCCTCGTCAAGTGACCGCGTGACCCTCCCGCCCCTGACCCTGCACCTGGTAATGCGCACACACACCACATATACACGTACAGTGTACACACACGACCATATATACAGTGCCAGGTTTGAGGTTAAAGGGGCTAAAAAACTTTTAAAACGACGAATCGGTAACACTTTGTTTTTTTTTTTATAATATGTTTCTAGTTAAATAATGTGATTAATGAGTGACGTTTAACTAGTGAAAAGTTATTTCGTTTAGACCCCCATTTTCATGTTCTCTTCTATATCTGGCTCTGTATGTACATCCTGACATACATACAAAGAATGTTAAGTTGTAACCCTCCTTACTAAACACGCTGTACAAGCTGCGTCAATAGAGAATGGAATTGAAGGCCATTGTCATGTTATCTTACTCTAATAACATTGACCTCTAACAGTCATTCAGTTTTTTATTGATTTTAATCTTGTATAAAAATTTTAATAGTATTCATTCAGCTAAATTACATACCTACTGCTATAGAGTGATAAGAAATTAAAGGTTGACAAATTTATTTATTCTACCGATAACTTTTTACTGTTAAACATATGACAAAATAGCTAAAATTATTTTTCTGTTGTCCATACGGAGCTAATATTACGAGCATCCATTTGCAATTTCATTCTTTATTGACACGGGTTGTATGTTATGTGTTGATCTATTTTGTTCTATGAATATAATCTTGTCAAAAATATTTAACAAGATAAAACACCATATATTTAAAGTTATAGTATATCTTGGTGCCAAATGTATGAGAAATGCATCTCCCATGTTGAAACATTTGCTTACAACACTTCATTTATCGAAGTAATTACTTACATTTAAACATCCTACACAATAATATATCCTAATACATGTTGCTATTAACTAAATATATGTGGATGATTTGCGAATTATGATTATTTTTTCTGAGTTTTACGTATAACTTCTCAATATATATGTATAACAGTTTAAAAATCCTCATATATTATATTATGTATGTAATTTTAACATATAACACAAACATTTGTTTCTAAAAAGCATACTTTATTATTTTTCATAGTACACTATAAATTATTATATTCAATGTATATGTCGCAAATAGATTATTATATAGATATATTATATACTATTTAAACTGTTAGTATTATTAATATGAACAAAAATATATATTGTAATTTTGTTCTGTTTTCTGCAAAATAGCTATGTCCATACAAAAATTAAGAATATTATTTCTTATTCAGTCTTAAGTTCTTTTTGTTTGTTTGTAAAATGGCTTTACGAAACGATTGTGAAATGTTAAAACGTTCTCTAGCAATGAAATTAGTGAATTTTAATATATAATGTATGTGCTCTCTAAAGTAAATATTTTTAGATGTAAAAATAAATACATGTTGTGTGCAGTACTTTAAATTATAAGGTAGACAAAAACTATTCATTAGTATTGTTTACTTTATACAGGGGTTCTAAAATATATATGTTTATAATATGATAAGACAGACATACACAATTCATAATTCTTATCATAACATGACTTCTATTACATCCAGTGTGCATTTGTATTTTTATATCGGAGCTTTACTTTACTCGTGCCATCATACAACAAAACCTTCATAGACAGTTACTTTTTTTTAGCATTTGCACATTGAACATTCCTGTAAATATTAAATTAAATTTATAATAATAAATAACATAAATTTAGGAGATATGAAAAGTGACATAGCAAAATTTTTCTAGTATATGTGCTGATATAATGAAGTAAATAACAACATACTGCATTTATTCTACCTCATTTATGTATTATTTAATCGTATTTTGCTCATCATATTTAATTTACACCATTCAATAAATTAATTATTGCCAAAATTCTAATACTGAATACGATTTTTATATTATGATCTTTTGTATAAACAAAAAACGATTATCCTACACTTGATTAGTTTTATAATACTGTGTTATATACACTAAGATCTGTCAGATGTTCTAAATTATATTTTTTATAAAATTAATTATATTTACTTATTATAACTTTCCAGTTTTGTCTGTATGTCATCTTAGAATAGCTGATGCAGAATTAATTCAGGAATTTGATATTGGTTATCTAATATTGGTTGTACAAACATCGTTATATAGACATTGGGTTATATTATCTACTAACGACCTAATTTTACGTTTTAATTTTTTTGAGCGGGATCCTAATTTTTTTTCTAAAATAAAAGTAGTCTAAGTTACTCCTTGTAACAAATGCTATCTGCCAGTGAAAGTCCCGTCAAAATTAATCGTTTCGGAGATTAGCCGGACCAAACAGACAGACAGACAGATAGACAAAAATTGTAAAAAATGTTGTTTTGGTATATGTACCGTGTATAGTACTGTATATAATTTCATATGCATTTAGTAAAAAGCTGTTATTTTGACATTACAAACAGACACAACAGTTTAATTAATTTATCTGTATAGATAAATATCACAGAAATAAAAAAAAAGAAGAAAATGGAAAGATTTCCAGTGACAAGAGCCTCTGTTGAAAAAATAAATAAAGGAAGATTGACATGCAAATTTCTTTTTATAACTAAATCGATTTTTATTATGTAGTCATATTTAACATGTTATGCTAACATTAAATAATCTAATGGAACTAAAATCTTTTAATATATAATGTATTATTTTAGTTTTCTGCATACATTACATATGTGCAAGTAATAAATATAATCCGATGTCTAAACTTTATATAAAACCACTCTAATATAATTTATAGGTGCTGGTTGATTGTGAAATCTCGTGTAGTTATTATAGTAGTCCTAATTTTTTAGAACCTTTCATTATTGACATTTTTATGATGTAAGGTAATTACTAATTAGTATTTTAGCTATAGACTTTTTGATAAACTTATAGAATAAATTCTTTGTATAGTCTGTTTTACTGCTTTATAAGTGTTTGAGGTTTTAATGGAATTTAAAACTTTCGTACAGTATTTAAACTTATAAGTTTAGTTCATTTGATAACTGAACTAAGTAAGGTATTTCAAGTATGAGTGCTGAAGCGAGCACTTTGTCATGTCAATATTTTTTTCATTCTTCGTCATTCACTCCTCACTATAGAGCACGAGTTTATATATTTTTTATAATTGTTAACGAATATATTTAAAAAGTATTTTTAACTGGTTTTGCCGTCTAAGTATTTTAATGCAAGGCTAGTTAAGTGTTTATATCTGAACGATTTCTCTATAGAAAAAGAACGAATGAAGTGATTCGTTTCGAGTATCGAGTTTTAATCGAATACTTTTATAATACAACTATAAAGCAATTATAATAATATAGTATATTCGATTAAATATCGTAAGTTTGTAAACATATTTATAATTAATACGTTACGATGCTATATAGTTTAGTTTACGAAGGCAGCTCAATGTATTAATGAATTCCTAGCGGTTGTGGCGTAGCAGTTACATGAGGGCTCCTTGTGGCCATATGTAAGGTACCTAATCATTCTATTAGCATTTTATATTATTATATATTACTAATGATAGTATGGACCAGTGTTGTCATATGTTGCTATAATTTATAAAAATCCAAAAAGACCAATTGGTCAGTTATTTATATCATTTAATTATTAAGTAATATAAGTAGTTAATGTGTTTATTTTTAGTTTTTGAATATATTTTCGTTAAAAATAATATGCGCATCTGGCAACACCTGGCCGAGCGCGCACTCGTGGGCCGACGGTTATGAGTGACGTGGAATTTTTGATAGATGTTAAATTTTTCTTGGATATTGGACGTCCAAGTTCCTGTGTTCATTGATTAGCGTTAGGATAAATTAATAGTTTTATTTTTTATTATAAATAATAAATGTATTGATGTATAGATGAGTAGTCAGTTATTATAGTTACATACGTTTGTTGCTTTTGCCATTTTATGTAGGTTTGAATTGCAAGTCTTAACGAATAGCGATGGCAGCAAATTTTACAATTTAATAACGATTCTACTAAATATCTTTATATAAAGTGCGTCCTATTCTTTTTTAAACCACTTTCGACGATTGTCTTTAATTATAGAAAATACATTTTGTACAATGATGTAAGTTGTTGCAAATCGTTGGGTACATTTAATTTTTTATAAGACTGTTCTCATTAAATTGTATTCTATATTATATTATATTAACTCGAATATGTAATACCTAATCATTCCACCGACTTAGTATTGAAAGCAGTCGCTTTGAGTATTAGTACTATCTATTGTCGTAAAATGTTAAGTCATCCTACACACAGATCTCGGAGCTTTAACGATGTCGCGAACAAATTGTTAGACTTTAGTTTGAATTAGAACGAATTTTGTTTAGTAAAAGTTTCAAATTGACATGTTATTTTATTTGTAACTCAAGTTTAGAGCAATGGACGATAAACGAACGGTGTAGCAAAATTATTGATGTCCATTTTAGTTTTCTTTATATAAAATAGTATTAGTATTAATTTATTTTAGAGTATTTGTACTATGGTATTCGCTTTTGTGAATTAAGTTGTAACAAATTGTCACATTATATTTGCACATTTTCTATACAAATTATAAAGAATTACACGAAAATAAAAATTTATGGAATAATTACTGGATTTTATTTATATTCTAAGTAAATAGATTCGAAAATTGCACCCACATTATTTAGCCACTTTGTAGGCCTCTATTTCTAAAGGTAGTATTTCTGTTGAAAAAAAAAAAGATATTTTTACTGTAAAAAGGTATTTATTTATATAAATTATACATATAACATTTTAATAAAAAAATATACTTTGATTAAAGTAAATTGGTCCCATTTATATTATATACACAACTGTTAAGTCTGTATATAAATAGTATATACATGTAATTAGCAAAAATAGTTAAAACCCAGCTTTCTCAAAAATGGTAAAAAACAAAAATATTCATAAAATAAATATTCCTATCATTTCTTTTAACAATTTGTATTACAAATAACAAAAAAAATTGAATGTGCTATATACATACACTCACATGAACTTATATAAGCATAACTTTTCAAATTTTAAGTAGATTTAAATAACTGAAATATCAGTGAAAACCATCCCATATTCAAATTAAATCAAAAATAGTAAAAATTTTATTTAAAAAAATTTATATCTTAACCTATTGAAATAATGTATGTATATATATATATATATATATATATATATGTATATATATGTATATGTATGTATATATGTATATATATATATACAAACATTGTATAAATATATGTATATTATCCTTTTTCTTTATTTTTCTCAAGCAACATTTGTCGTGGCCATATTTATATCTTTCACTTTCTTGCCCTTCACAAAAACTTCCACAATATTTCTATCATCTCCCAAGTAAATGAATCTCTGTACTTTCTCTAGTAAAACTTCTTCATTTATTGCCACAGAATAATCGAACTTATCAATAGGGCTATCTTTTGCATACAAATCTATGAGCAATGCGTCGAACTGCTTACCGATATCGAAACTACCAATTTTATCGTTTAAGTGGAGAGCTGTGAAAATAATGATATTTAAGTTTAGTTTTTACTTTGATTATAAAAATAATATTTTTATATTATACTAGCGGCTCCACCCTCGCTTCGCTCGGGTTCGTCTCTAGAAAAGCAAAAACAATAAAAAAAGTAGCCTTTGCCTTAGATCGAAATGACGTTCGTCACACAATTGATTTAGTATGAAAGAAGCTATGCTAGACACTGTTTTTGTAATGTTTTACTTTCCCGCGGGAACCCGTTACTTTAATTAGATTTATAAATTTTATAATACACATTGATTGACCGGCAATATAAGGTATCAGCATGCCAAATTTTACTAAATTAGGTGCATAAGTTGTTGTGTACTAACAATAAGCTGTATAAGTTACTATAGTTTTTTAACTATCCCACGGAAACTCTTTAATTTTCCGGCATGAAAAGTATCAATAATTTTGACCGGGGATATAAGGTACCACCATGCATAATTTAATTTAAATCGGTCCGACAGTTTCGGAGATTAGTTCGTACAAACGGACAAACAGACAAAGATACAAAAAAAAACACAGGATTTGTTTTATTTCTCTTCTTACATTTCCCTGACTCGGTTTTAGCTATTTTTTTCTATGTACAGACATTCGACCTCTACAGTTTTATTATCTGTATAGATAACATTTTTATAATTTTGTATAGTTTATCCATATATCTATATTAATATGTACCCTACCATATATTTCTTATGTGATATACAAAAAAAATTAGTGATTATTTATATGCATTCAGTGCATCATTATATTGATATGTACTTACATATATAAGTTTATACAAAGAAGTTATGGTTAAGTGTTTGTGTAGAAATCTGAAATTGGCTAACGCCACTTAGCTAACTCAGACCAATCCAACGTTTTCTAAACACTAGACCCTTTGGGGATATGGGTGTCTCGGACCTCAAACGTCACGTCCGACTCCTGTACATATCTCCATGTACGAATTGATTAACTTGCACTATTTTGGATTTTAGGAGAATCTCTATCGTAATAATATCAGTAGTATTCAGCCCTTTTTAACGTCCCACTTTTGGGCACGGGCCTCCCTTCAATACGAGGGTGATCCGTGATTGCTGTAAAGCATTTGAAACGTCGGAAACCAAATATCAAAATAAATCCGCGAAAATATCCGATATAAGATGTTTTTTTTTTAACTCTATTATGACCCTTTTTACATCTTATCATAGTGATTAACACACATTTGTAAGCAATTTCAATGTCAAGATTTATGCACCTTGTATTCAGCCCTTTTTAACGTCTCACTGCTGGGCACGGGCCTCCATTCAATACGAGGGGATCAGGCCATAATCCACCACGCTGGCACGCGCACGCCAAGTCTGAGTTGGCGGACTTCATATGTCTTTCGAAAACTTGCTAGGTTCTCTCAGACATGCAGGTTTCCTTACGATGTTTTCCTTCACCGTAAGGCAAGTGATAATCATGTTAGAAATGATTCGCACATGAAAATATCAGAGGTGCGAGACCCGGGATTTGAACCTGCTTCACTCGGTATCCCAAGCGAGCGTTTTACCACTGGGCGACCACTGCCTTCTTTTTTATGCACCTTCCTTATGCACCTTAGTATTAAATAAAGTTAAATAGATATAAAACATTACCTTCTGCTCCACCTAAAGTCGCCAAATACAGAGCTTCCTTCCAATTTAAAGACGATTCCTCGGCTCCTAGCAAGTATAAATGTTCAGAGACATCCATTGTTCGTCGTATAGCGTCCAGTATACTAGCGTTGTCACCGCCCGATACATCTATTTAAAATTAGTAAAATAAATAAAACCAAACAGATGATATTATGCTAGTCTTTTTTTTTTGTTTTCGCTGGGGAAACCCATCATGGTGCCGGCCATCAATGAACAGGGTACTGTGAGACTCCTACTCACTAAAACCCACAGCCGAACACACACCCTTTGCCGCAGTGTAATGGGGCGTTGTAGGATCGCTTGCATACACTAAAAATTATGCTATAGTCTATACTAACGCAGATATTTACAAAGGCGTTGGGCGGTTTTAATTCGAGCTGTATTTGTTTCCCTAAACAGGCGCTAGATGGCGTTGATCCGAAAGCTGTCGAACTATTTTATTTCATTAAAAAGGTAAAACAAAACTTGACTTCAACCGTGTAACCATAGTATGGAGGGTAGAACTAACGAGAACCAACTTATATGGGAAATGAGTAGAAAAAGTGTCCAGTGGTGAGCAGCTAATTGTAATTCAGAAACTCACCGATATAGCGCTAGCGTGGCAAGTGGAAGTGATATGAAGTTAGCAGTTTTAAACGGAGTGAAGTGTGCTGAATTATTATTACTTGAAATTAATATGAAATGATATTCTATATCGCTGTTTGCCTATATTAGAACTATTTTGAAAAGTGCGCCACAATAACGTGGAAATTTTTCTTTCTTTGTTTAATTCAACATCTTACTCGTATTGACTTTTGGCGCTATGTTTTAAATTCATCTACTTGTTTTCTGTGGCGCCATCAATTTGATGCTTGTCAGCGGTCACTTTTTATACGAGAGATAGTTCACCTTAGTTCTATACGATACAAACAGCGCCATCTATGAATACGCAGGCAAACTAAGTACCTAAATAAAATTAATGTATTAAAAATATTAAATTACCTGTGCCAAGTCCCACTTTAATATTATTATCAAGTAGTTTCCGTACAGGACACAAGCCGGATTTTAGCCTGGTATTAGAGGCGGGGCAGTGTGCTATGCTAATTCCTTTACTTGAAAATATTGACATCTCTTTTTCACTTAGATAAATCGCATGTGCCATTATACACTGAAAATTTTAATTAAAGATATTAAGATAAATGTATATATTTAAATCTGCTCGATGAGTGTTTTCTATCCAATCTATCGAAATCCGAAAAGTAAAGACTATATACTGAATCCCTATTGTATTCATAACTAGCGACTCACCCTCGCTTCGCTCGGGTTCGTCCCTAGGTACGTTTTGATTTTTTTGAGCGAAATAATTCTTTTACCCCTCCACTAACACTTAAACTTTATGGTATGTTATTAAAGTTCAAATTGACTTTTAAGTATTATTACGAAACTTTTGTATGGGAATATAGAAAGGTGTTGTTTTTAGATTTTTTCAGGCAATTTTTTAAATTTTTCTCTCCGTAAGAACCATCCTCGTACTTCAAGGAATATTATAAAAAAAGAATTAGCGTAATCGGTTCAGCTGCTCTCGAGATTTGCGCTTAGCAACACATTCAGCGATTCATTTTTATATTATAGGTATATCAAATATCAATAATATATTACATTAAAAAATCGGACTTCTATTATAAATGTGAAAGTTTGTATGGGTGTTTGTCTGTGTGTATGATTGCTACTCCTTCACATTGATATGGCTGGACGGATTTGGATGAACTTTAGAGCACAGATAGACTATTATTTGGAGTATAGTATGTTTGTCATTCAATTACACCAGAATGGCTGAACGGATCTGGATGAAATTTGGCACAGAGAAAGATTATAGTCTGGAATAGCACATAGGCTACTTTTTGTTCCGGAAAAATGTACGGTTGCCGTGGGATTGATTTGTTTTTGATTTTCTAGAGGCGAACTCGAGCGAAGGCAGGGTGAGCCGCTAGTTATTATATATATCTACGACTTGATGAAGTGAATAACTTAAGGAAACTAGACAAAAAAATATAGGTGCATTTCATTTTCGCCGACGTCGTGATAATATGACCTTTACGTATCTTAACCTACTGTTTGCATGTTTGGAACAGGCAAATGGTACTTTTTAATGTTACTGACCGACAATACGACCTTAATAAATAATGATAAAATTAAAAATGAGAAAGTACAAGAAATGACATGAAAACATATAAAAATTAGGAAAATAAAAAAAGTTATAATTTCATATATGTAGTAATTTAACAATACATACCCTCACATCAAAAATGCCACATTTCTCATATACATCTGAATAACAAGAGCAACAAGGATTTGTTTCTAAGACATGTTCTATTTCCTTTTGATTTTCTGATATATGACTCTGTAAAATTATATATTTATTCACAAATCAAAATATGTTGTGTTATAATAAGATCAAACTGTAGGAGGCTTTGTGTTTGGTATTCTTACTAATAGAGGACATTATTTATTATAGCATGGGGTCTCATCGCGAACAAGGAAAAATTAGTTCAAAAAATGTTATTAGTGCCACAAAGGTATAAACCCACATACATACATACATACATAGGCTGATAAACACATTACCCTCCTTTGCGTCGCGCAGTCGGGTAAAAATATTCAAAGTGAAGGGAAAAGAAATAATGCGCCCGTTAATTCAAATTTGGGTAATTTTACTGATTATTGAAATATCAGCAATTAGATGATGGGTTTGTAGTTTACATTCAAAGATGGCGCTTTTACTATATGAATTGTTTATCATGATTAAAAATTGTTAAAATCACAGAACTTTTTTTATTCTAACATAAAATCAATTTTACAATTTTTACCGTTCGTTGGTTTGCACATATTTATAAAATAAAACAGTTTAACTATTTTCAGATCAACAAAATCTTTTAATTATCTATTCAAGCAAACAAAAATAGCTTGGATATTATTCCAAATTAGTGCTGTCCAAATTCTTTGTATGGGATGAGGCATCTGTACTAGTATAGTATTATTTGATCTGTGATTATAGTATCTATTAAGATTTTTTTAGCTATATACCATAAATTTAAGAAAATTTCATAGGTTTGCTCCTTTTTAATCTCTATAGGAGGAAACTGAAAAAATACCCAGAGTGTACTCTCAAGAGATTCCTATGGGGCAATGTTATTTGTTAGCATATAATGGCATTTTTTTTTTTACAGTACCCTAGTAATAAGATAAAAACAAAAGTTTACCTGTATCCCACATTGGTATTTATTAGCAATTTGTGAGAGCTGTTTCATTAATTCCTTGTCACAACTGACTGCAAATCGTGGAGTAACTATAGGCTGAACCAAATCATTCTGAAATACACAATAACTTTTTATATGATAAGTGTCAATAAAGAAATAATTGCTTAGTTTTATTTTGTGTAAAACTCTTTATAATATTGGACAATACATATGTATGACTATATAATGTATTTTTATAATAAGATTTATTATTTGAAATACAAACTTAAATTGTTTACCTTAAATTCATATACTTTTTTTACAAATGTCTCAACATCTTCTAATTCCTTTTTTGTATCATTAAAATAACCCGCATCATTCTTAATGTTCATACTAACTTTACCAACTAATGCTCTTTGATTGTGATTTATTACACTATTTACAAGTTCTAGTGTGCCTTCTAAGTGAATAGATCCAAAATAGCATGCAGTTGTTGTGCCATTTTTTAATAATCTTCTCTGAAATGATAAAAGTAATTTTTTAAAAGACGGCTTGTTCTTACAAGGAATTCAATTGTGATAAACCATTATAAATCAATATGAAACTCCAAGCTTATTTATTGGAATTAATATAAATTATAATAATTAATTTGAAAACTATTATATAGTATTTATTTATTTGCAATATTGTTAGTGAGTAAGGCTTTGAACTTAAGAATAAAAAAAAATACTATAAATACACTTTAGTTATTGGAAGCCTATGAACAATACAATACTTACAACAACCTGATCGTACACACTGGCAGCAAATTCTTTATCACTGTATTGGCTTTCCAATGGGAATGTATATTTATCGAGCCATTCAAGCAATGGTCGGTCAAGTCCTAGTCCAATATTAGGAAACTGAGGTGCATGGGTGTGACAGTCTACTAATCCTGGCATTAGAAATTGATTAGGACTTAACACACTGATTTCATAGTCATCAATTTTGCCACTGGCCTGTAACTCTTTAAATTGAGCGGTTGTGCCTATAGCAGTAATCTGAAATTACATTTGAAAATATTTTTACTAAAAATGTGTAGGTATATAATTTCATCGAAACCTATTCAACAGTTTAAGATCTAAAAGGTAACAAACAAAGAGTGCTACATTTTACATTTACTAGGTATACAATTATGGACTAATATAACAAGAAGCATCTTACTATTCCATCTTCCACTTGTAAAAATCCTGTTGAACAATTTATATTATTTAATGATTTCGGCGACACAATATCCCCCACAAATACTGTTTTTTGGTTCATTTTTAAGTAAATTCACGACCCAACTTAAATTATTTTATTGAATACTTTTGTAAATTTTATAAAGATATTTAAAGTTACTTGTATATTATATGGGTGAAAATGATAAGATAACTAAAGTCAAAACTTAATTGATAACACGCTGATAGTAGGTATCCATGGATATACTGATTTTGATTTAAGATTGCCCCCGCCCCCCATACTCACTGCTGTCAGTTTGACAATTAATGACAAATGAAAATCTATACAAATAAATTAAATTGGAGTGTCTGTTTGTAATATTAAAATAACCGCTTTTTACTAAATGCATATGGATGTCTACACGATACATAAACCAAAACAACTTTTTTTTTTTACAATTTTTGTCTGTCTGTCTATTTGTTCCGGATAATCTCTGAAACGGCTAGACCGATTTTGACGGGATTTTCACTGGTAAATAGCTGATGTTATAAGGAGTAACTTAGGCTACTTAGTACTTTTATTTTAGAACTAGCATTTCCCGCGGCTCCGCCCGCGTTCAGATGATCAAAAACCAAATTCTTAGGTTTTGCACATTAGTATACTCTTACATTATACATTACTTTCATTGCACACCGCATGATTGGTAAATAATGGCAGTGATTGACAATGCCACAAAGGTTCCTCCGTTAAATTGCACTTTTTGTTTTAGCAATAACATTTATGTATGTCTATACTTCTGTTTTGTTTTTTTTTTTTTTAGTTTTGGGCGATAAACTCTCAAATCATTTTAATCATTTTTTACTAATAGACAGCTATTGATTAATTTAATATTTAGCTGATTATTTAAATTACATAATGATAACTTTTCTTAATTAGCGCTAGTTAGTAATATTTTCCAAAACGATTTTCAAAAGAAACTTTAATAAGTAAATAATTCTAAGCAAATACTTTTTATTATTTCATATGGCTCGGCTAATATGGTTAAAGTCGTAAGCATTTTATTGTGTCTTTTAAGCCTTTACCTTCCAAGAAAAAGTGTCAAGAAAAAGTGAAAAAGTTGAGGTATACCAGTTCCTAAAACACTTTTTCACAGTTTTTGAGATATGAAATATTTTTAGTTACCCGCTTTGGCAGTTTAACAGCCATAAACTTGTTTTCCATAAAATGTTATAAAATAATATAAATCGAACTTATTTTTATGGTTGAAAAAATGAGTAGAGATTGTGGAAACGTAAATATTATTCGTATTTATTTTAGTGTTAACCTAAGAAAACACGTAAGTAAGAAAAACAACATAGTATTTTGCTATACGAAAAAAAAAACGAAAGAAAAAATTAAAAGATTAAAAAACATTAACATTATTTACTAAACAATAAAAATTTACAAATATTCTCATTTGAAAATTGTTTCGGGCAACAAAATATTACTAATATGTTACTGATTTATAAAGGCATTTGTTGTATTAAAAATTTAAACGCGGGCAGGGCCGCGGGTAAATTAGTAGTAATTATAATAAAGTAATAGAAAGGTTATATCTGTACATTTTTTTTTTCGATTAAAACTATGTATTTTAAAAACACATGGCGACATCTATTGTCAAATATCTAAATAACACATAAATAAATTTTCATTAAAATAACTATTTTAATGAATAAAATAGCGCTATTAATATTTCTTTTAAGATAAGTTTTTTTTAAATAGCTTTAACATATATAAGTAAAATGCTAAAATGTTAATAGTATCATCGTGCTTTTACTTTAACCAATTTTTGTATTTTTTCTCAGAAATGAGATTTTTTCCTGCGGTAAAAAGAATCCTATGTGTTGAGTCGGATAACCTGCTATTACCATACCAAATTTCATTAAAATCCCTCCAGTGGTTTTTCTGTGATGCGGTCACATACATACAGACAGAAAAAATTCTAAAAAACTATAGATAGTTACTAATTTATAAAGCCAAAAAGTTTGCTTTACTGATAATTTAAACACGCCGGGGCCGCGGGTAATTTAGTAGTAACTCAAATAAAAACGTAAAAAGGTCATATCTGTACATTCATTTTTTGGGATTGAAACTATGTATTTTAAAAACACATGGCGACATCTATTGTCGAGTATCTAAATAACACATAAATAAATATTAATTAAAATAACTATTTTAATGGATAAAATAGCGCAATTGATAATTTGATTTTCAAGATAAGCTATTTTTACAGTTTTTACCATATTTTGTAAGTTACCTTGCTAAACTGTTTACAAATAGTCTCATCGTGGTTTTGTTCCTACCAGTTTTTGTATTTTTTTTCAGAAATGAAATATTTTTTCGCGGTAAAAAGTATCCTATATGTTGACCCGGATAACCAGCTATCATCGTACCAAATTTCATCAAAATCCCTCCAGTGGTTTTTCTGTGATGCGGTAACAGACAGACAGACAGACAGACAGACAGACAGACAGACAGACAGACAGACAAAAATTCTAAAAACTATAGATTCGGCCTCTGCATCGATAATAATGTCTATTTCAATAAGATTTTCCAAAAAATATTTAATGTACAGATTCGGCTTAGTTACAATTTTATAATATGTATAGATAAAAGGGTCCCACGAAAAAAAAATTTAAAAAAGTTTGTTTTGGAAAGCAACCTAGAACTAGAACCCGAGCGAAGCGAGGGTGAGTCGCTAGTCATAAATATAATTAAAAACCATTGAAATAGGTAGGTACTATATTCAAATTTCTACTTTTATTAATCTTGTAATGATTTACTATTATTTTATGAAACCAAATCTCAGTTTAGAATGTTATTTCTATTGATCAATCTGAAAAGTTATCATTCATATAATTTAGATGAAGCTTTAGTGAGAAGCTGTACGCGCGACTCACGTCTGATAAATGGCGCTGGCCTGATAGCTTGCGAGTTATTAGGTAGTTTGAGATAAAAAAAATGCCAACCATTTAAAGCGCTTGGAGGAGAAACTTAATAATATTACATTAAGGTAGCAAATATTTCCTGGGATGTGCAGTCTAAAGAAAATATGACACCTTATTTTTAAACTCCGACAAACATGTCGGGACTAATTGCATTTACAAGAGTAGGTACCTTACGAAGTTATTTTAAACAATGTACCTACAAGGAACGAGAATTCATCCGTATAAAAATTGCAAATTAGTAAGTACAAATTCAAAAAGGAATGTCGAGAAAAATACGGATAGGCTGCGCAGCATTTAGGAACTTTCGTCGCAATTACTGCAAAGTCTAAGACCTGAGATGAAGAAATTAAAATGATCTGAGACAAGATGATCCAAAGCTTCTTACAATCTCGATTCAGATCATATCTAGGTACATACACAAATTTAAAAAGCAGTAGGTACATTGTAAGTGACAATAGGCTTGTCATATTTGTGTAAGATTATGTGCAGCTGTGGCTTATAACCAGTTGATTATTATCAATGTGATAATGATTACGACGATAATGATGATCTGTTTCAATTTGTTTGTTTTAGTGCACTATACTACGGTTCTACAGAGGGCGCTGAAGGACAACTAATGAAAATCGTCAAAAATAATTAGATTTTTTTATCTAAGCAATTCGTTTTGCTATTTCATAAAGTCATGTTATAGATTAATAAGATACTATAGGCTTTTAGTCGTCATCTTATATAAAATTTTGTGCCAAGATGTTCGCGCATTAATAGTGCTAGCATTCCAAGACGAAAACCGGGAATTTCGGGCGTTTTGAATCCAAATTTGGGAGTTTGAATTTGTAGCTAGTGCTAAAGCTTCTTCTAGTCGATTGTTAATCTTTTGAGCTTCTTCCAAAGCCTATACAGAAAATTATGCAAGTCATTAGTATTACATGTATATTATATATTATACTAGCGACTCACCCTCGCTTCGCTTCGGGTTCGTCCCTAGACAAAAATGAATTTATCCCAAGGGAACCGTACATTTTTCCGGGATGATATACCTATAGCCTTCCTCAGTTAATGGGCTATCTAATGCAAAAAGAATTTTTCAAATCAGATTAGTAGTTCCTGAGATTAGCGCGTTCAACCGAACAAACAAACAAACAAACAAACAAACAAACTCTTCAGCTTTATAATATTAGTATAGATTTAACTGCTGTGTTGGCTTAATGGCTATAATTTAAAGCTGCAGATCATAAAGTCCTGGGTTCGTAGTTCCGGTTCGGACCCAGTATAACTATTGAGTTTTCTGACGAGAAATTTTTAGTAACAGACCATGGTTGGGAAGTTGGCAATATTACACCAGAGTACCTCGAAGAGCACGAAAAGCCATCGGCTCTGTACCTGACCTCTCATCTATCGTGACCAATGATCATCCCATCGGATTTTGAGAGTGAAAGGAGTTTTGCACTATAATATCTCCTACGCAAATTGTTGTCTCATTGAGATTAGTCGCTGTGGACGAAATCGGACAGGAGCACAAAGAAAATATATGTATGTATTCTCGAATCACTCAGATTAGTGACCATGATTTTTTTAAATTATTGCTCAAATGTCAAGTTCATAGATAAATATAATTAAAATAATATATTGCTGTTTGACTTAAAATGCAAAACTATATAAAGTAAACTTTCTGCAAAATGAAAAGAGAGAAATAGGAATTTATTAATATCTCATACTAACCTGATTTACTAACGTAGTCGCAGCTGTTTGTCGTCCGGATAAACTTAAAGAATTTGCTTTTAATAATAGCCAACGGGGATAAATTGCTCGTAATAGACGTATGTCTTTCTCCAAATTAGTAAGTTCTCGGTCGGCTAAAGAACGCAATTCCATTAGATCTACAACCTGATGACAATGAAATGATTAACGTCAACATAATATAGAAATCTATTACTACATATGTATACTACATCTAATACTTATCAATTAATTATCACCTTTCGTAGATCGTCAACTTTTTTAGCTAAGCTCTCTAACATTCCTTCTGCTAGTCTCATTCCGCTTATAATAGATTTCATTGAGCCTTCGTCGCCATTATGGGCCAACCAATTCAGCGCTTCTGTTTCATATTGTTTTGCTTTTTGTTCGGAATCTACTCGTAACCAAAATGTCCATAAACCTACAATGAGTCTCCGACGAGCTTCGCCGGCCGCTTTACCTTTATCAATCGAATATTCAGCAAAACGACTTATTTCATATGGAGATTCTAATTGAAAACCTGCATCTAATATCATGTCAATGCAAAGAGCGTAGTACCAAGTTTCGAATTCTAGTGTTGCATGATTTTCTCCCATTTGAATAAGAAGTTTGACAACATCAACCGCTTCTTCAATACGGCATCGCGATAGTAAAAAGTAAAATAAATCGGGAATTATATCGATGGATATTTTATCAGCACCTAAAAATCGGCTAATAACAAGCGCTCTAAAACCAGATCGAATTGTAGCTGCAAGCTGACCTCGAGCAGTCCGAGCTCTAAAAATAGCTAGAAACAGTTTTCCTATAGCAAATAATTCGTCACCTTGGATAGGTTTATGTGTGTTTTGTAGACATTTGTTAGCCATTTTTTCGAGTTCTACCGTCGATTCTGGTACTCCTCTATCGAGTTCCAATTGGATAGCATTGGTAAAAGTGTCACATATATCTATAACATTACATTCAACTTTTTGTACAAGATTTAATGATCGAAGTGCAGCTATTCTAGAAGTACTCTCATCATCCAACGTGGAATATAGCACAGTTGCAACATTTAAGAAAAAGATAGAATCTTTTCTCATAAGCGTATTATGCAAATTATATTTTTTGTGCCTAAGTCGAAGAGCTGTAAATACGTTCTGTAATTGAAATATGTCTGATATTTTTCTCAAGTTAATTCGATAAATTCTTGCAGCTTTCTCTATATTAATCTTTGCAGCAGTTAGTCTACCACTTAGCAAATATGAAGCGGCTTTTAAAGAATATATTTTTCCTAAAAATCGAATTTTATGTAAATCAAATTCTTTTGTGGCAGATTTTTCAAGACATGTATTTGTTGCTTCCTCAAGTTTTGGAATGGCTATCTCAAAATTATTTTCCAATATATTTAAATAACAGTACTGTATAAGGAATTCCATTGCTTTTATTTTCTTTTCAGCTTTCTGGGCATGGTGAATAAGTTGTTCATGTATAATAATATTAAGTTCTGCGCAAGAACATCTATTAAAATTAATTTGGGAGACACCTTTTTCAAGGATGATATAAAAAGATTTTTTTTGTTTCTCATTTTTGTCTATTTTAAGACAATCTTCACTGTCAATAGCTCCCATATTATGCCATTCACTTATAAACTTTGCTTCTGTAACAGCTCTTAACATATCAAATATAATATTTGTATTTACAACGTCTAAGCTAAAACTTTTAATATTTACATCAGTCATTGTAACCCTTTTTGTTGATCTTGTATACGTATCATGATCTTCATCATCATTAGACTTTATTTTTAAAATCGGTGTTTGTGGTGACAGATTTTTATTTGACAGCTTTTTTATAATTGTATCAGAATTGGTTACAATATTTGTTTTAGAGTTTGTCTTATTAAACGATTCTGATTTTACTCTCCGAAATTCCAGTGATTCTTGTGTGTTGTCAGAAATTTGAGATATTTCATCAATTGTCATCTCACAATCATTTTGAAGTTTCGATTGCATATTTTCTTTCTGCATCGACAAATCCGCGGAGTATTTGTTTATGTATGGGACCTGTGGCTGTAAGTTCCATGTAGATTGCACTACCATTAATACACCCCCGCATTCTGGACATTTTTGCTTATTATTCTCTAGATAATCTACAATACGAGAGTGAAATTCTTTCTTCTGATTTAGAGGTAATAATTCATAAAATGTTGTTCTTGATTTTTTACTTTTAAACTTCATAACTTTGCAAAACGCATATTTTGGTAAATTATCATTTAATTCTGGATCATAATCAAATACACAGTCACAGGTTAAATTTATGGGCCCTGAACAAGTAGAAATTAATGTTGAAGTTGAACCTTTACTGTATTTAACATTAGCACAACACAGTATGCGCATTGCAAATAATCTTTTAATTGCTTTCGCTGTAGTTAAAGGATTATTTTCGTACATTATGCTTTCTAATAGATCTCTTGAAAGTACATTACCTATAACTGAAGCTATTTTTAAAAGTAGTTGTTGGTAAGGAGTTAGTGAATCTATTTGCATCATAATAAGTGCATCTACATTTTGTGCGCTTAAATCTATATTGAGCTGTTCTTTTTGTGTAACAAAGCATATAGAAATATCTTCAGTCACATTTTCTTGCAATAATTCATTCAATGCTATTTGATCTTTGGCGTTCAATGCAACTGGAAGTAACAATGCAGTATCAGGAAACTGTAAATCTTGATCTGCCCAATTTTCTAGTTCATTTTTGTTAATTTTTTTGATTTCTAAAGCTCCATTTGAAAACAGATGTACGATAAAAGTTTCCACGAGCCCAGGTATTCCATCACATTTAGTTTCGAGAGCGCTGCATAAGTCCTTTGATACAGCATGTACATCCAAAATTTGGCATGCTAATGGGGCAATCCAGATTGAATTTAAGCATCCTAAAATTACTTTTCTTATATTATTGTTAATAAAAACAGCGTATAGCCAACTGTGCACGCTACTAAATTTGCCTCGTGTTACAGTAAGCACTGTGAAGATTTTCATTGACTGAAACATTATTGTCAAAAATTCCCATGATGACGAATCTAAATTTTGTAAATCATCTAAGAATATAATATACGTACTAGATAATGAATCAATAATTTTTTTAAATATACTTTTTGCCTTTTCTTTCCGTACTTTTTCATCTTGGGAGTAAATTCCTTCGTGATATGCAAAACGAACTTTAAGGATATTATTTAAATAGCATAAATCTTCACTATAGTATTTCAAAAGGTTAACTATTCGCTCTTCTTTTTCAAATCCACTAAAAGACTCCTTAAGACCCATTATTTGTTCTACGATTTGACTTAATGCTAAATAATTCGTTGCAGAATGAATTGAGGTTAAACATAAATAACATACATTGAAATTTTCGTTTCGAGCAAACCTTGTCATCCATTCTAAAAGTCTAGATTTGCCTATGCGGCTTTCGCCTATGAGCAATAAAGCATCAAAACTTCTATATTTTAAATGGTGATCATTAATCCAATCCTCAAAATATTCCATTTCGTCATGACGATTAAGCAAGGGTGGAATTAAAGGTATATTGAAGAGTTCTTTTACTCTAATTTCTTCTGTATATTCAAAAATTTTGCCTGGTTGAACTATTCCTTTTAGCTCTACCGGTTGCTGTAGAGTAAATCCATTACTGGACATCTTACTTTTAACGAAAGTAGCTTCATCACAAGTAATCTTATTATGAAAACCACACATAAAACGTGCAGCTTTATTAACAATTGCGCCTATTACAGTAAATTCTCTGCGCAGAGGATGGCCCACTACCCCGCAGTAAACTTGACCAGTAGTTACACCAATAGATACCTCGAGAACCCCGTCAAGAGCTGATACGGATTTCTTTACACTATAAGCACATTTCAGCGCAGCTTGGGCCTCTGATTCATGTTTGAATCCTCGTAATCCAAAAATTACTAAAATCATTATGTCTTTGTCGAATAAGATTATTTTGTTAACACAACCCATAGACTTATATACAATTTCACAAGTTATTTGATATGAATTATCAACAATAGTTATAAGTTGTGGAAAAGAACATTCTTTCGGCTTAAGAGTTATAAACAAAACAGAGACTTGTCTCATTTCTGTCAAATATTCCAGCGGTTGATGTGCATCAATTTGTGTTAAAACTGGCCTAATCATAAATTTTCTTATTTCGGCACCAATATTTTTTTCTTCAGCTAATAAAATTGTTTTGCGGAGACTCAACCATTCATTCTTCTTTAATATAGCCGATGTGTTTAAATTTTTAGAATCATCCAAAAGAAAATCCGCAAAATTTTCTAAGGCAATATATGGCTTATTAACTTGTCGGATCATAGCCGCGAAACCGAGAAAAGGCTTACTTACATCTTTTTCATGTGGATCATAAAGTATTGCTTTTATTGTAACGTGTCCATCATCGCTTATAACATGATCATAGTTTCTCGAGTAACAATGACCCCAAGCGGTTGGCGTTAATTTTACTTCTCCAGATGCGCAAAGGCTTTCTGCAATTTTAGCTTCAAGAACAGGTAGTCCAACAATAATGTAACTCATGTCTATACCAGATCCGATGGGTGCAAATATAAGGTTACCAGCCGATATTGCTAATTTTACTTTTAGGTTAACTTTAACATCAGTTTCATACGATCCATAAGAATGCTGAATAATTAGAGCGCAAGCAATTGCTGTGTGAATTGTGTGACATAAAAACGTACGTTTGTCAGTTTTCCAAAGAGCTAAGAATGCATCTCCGGCGAATTTGATTATGTCGCCGCCGTGACTATAGATTACTTCTATCAGAGAGCCTAAATATGTGTTTAAAGTTACTGTCAATCTGTATGTACCACCTTTGCCTGTATTGTTATATTTTTCAGACAAAGCTGTATATCCTGATACATCAGCCATCATCAAAACACCAACGAATCGTTTCGAATCTACGCTGTTGAAACTGAAATATAAATTAACTTATCATTAAAAGTAATTATAAAATATTATTTATTTTAAAATAATTATACTTTTATAATTACTTATCCATGAGAAGTATTTGATCTGGTACAAGTGTAGATAGAATAAGGGTTTGTTTCTTTGTGAGGTTTACTTCCATATCCTGGTCAGTCTGATCAATACTAACGTTATTTTGCGAAAAAAAATCTTCCATCCAGTCTTTTAAATCAGCTGTTTTAGGAATGTCGTCTTCCGAATTTTCCTCACTATCTATATTGCGACGCGAAAGTTTTCTGCTATAGTTTCGCCACCTTTCTGTACTAACCATTATATTCATAGAGTTTCTATGTGACCGCGCTCGTGATCTTCTAAAATTCATTTTTTTTTAAATGTTACAAATAATTTTTCTAGAAATACCAAATAGATTATGTACACTTTTAACTTAACCTATACCTACTTATGTCAAAATCTACGTGGTTGTGAAATTTAATGCTTTCAGATTTTATCATGATAAAGTTTCACGATAAATAGTAATAATATTAAGAAGCAGTCCGATTTTTGTTATAAACGTAAATTATTCTTCTTCGTAAATGATAATCTTCTATGCTCTATGCCGAAAACGTCAAAGTTAATGATAACTTCGGGACTTTTATTTTAATATTGAAATATGCAAAGAGGTTTCAATATTTTTTTAACAGACTTATGGCTTGATTTTTTCATTTAAATACATGCGGCCGTGATTTTGATTCCGGTGATATAAAAAGCGAAAAAAATACATAGGAGTATAACACTTTTTTTAAAAAATGGAGTAAAGAATGATAGTATTTATTTCGGGGAGTAACAGAATAATTGTGAGAAAAATAAAGGTAAATAAAGCCTTGAAAATAGATGCTAAACTCTGCTTAGAATTAAATTAGAATATACCTGTAAACTAAACACAAAACAACACAAAACTAAATACAAATTGTATTTAGTGCATAGTAACTGAATTAGACGCTTGTGACTCATGTATGTATACCTGTGTATATGTTACCGGGTGAACTAGATTTCCGGTCAAACTGGTTTGTCCTAAACCAAATAGGTTCATCCAAAGTGTGTTCAGGATATACTAGTTTAGCCCGGACAAAACACTAAATACTTTAGGTTTAACTAGTTTGGCCTAGGCCGAACTGATTTTGAGGTATTATTCGGCTGCTTAGTACATGGGACGCGGCCTCTGTAACAGATCCGACTTGGATAACGTAGGTTAAGAAGGCTAAAGCCACAACGAAGCTTAGCGTAGCTCCCGCCTTAGCTTTTGCGTTAGGTCTTTTTTTTATTTCAAACCCAGAATCATATGTGCTATGTTATTCCCATCAGTTTGGTCTAGGCCAAATTAGTTAAGCCTAAAGTACTAATTTAGGCCAAACTAGAGTGTCCTGGGCTAAACTAGTATATGCTACCACACTTTGGATAAACCGGTTCGGCCTATAGGACAAACCAGCTTGAACTAAAATCTAGTTTGGCCGGTAACATGTATGTATATGGCAATTTAAACAGTTATTTATTACACGGTACACCGAAGTATTATTTTATATAGTCAAAAAGTTATAAAAGCTTCCTGATTTTTTTATTAATATGTGACTACAGTGTATATGAATTCGTGAATGTTGTATTTAGTCCCTGGCTTTGACACTTGTATTCACATTCTATTTAGCAACGACCACTAAACGTGAAAAATGGATTAATTACGTTTAGTGGTCGTTAAAAGTTACAACAAAGAGGTTGTATCGAATTTTTCATGTCTGAAACGTTTAACAATAAGATTTTATGTATATGTTTAATATGTATTGCAATATTAATTATTCATCCTTACTACTAGTTGGTCATCTTACTAATATTAAAAATGTGAAAGTTTAGATGTTTGGATGTTTGGTACTCAATTATGTCAGAACCGCTGAACGGATCTAGATGAAATTTAGCACATAGATAGATTATAGTCTGGAATAGCACGTAGTTTACTTTTTATCTCGGAAAAAATTATCGTTCCCGTGGGATAGTTTTGTTTTTGTTTTTGCTTTTCAATTAAAAAAAAACATTATTCGCTTAAAATTCCCATAGCATATACCTAAATTTTCGTGATACTTTTATAAACAATGCGTTGCATAAGATAAAAAGTATATAGTTACTAGTGCAAAGCACGCGGAAAATAGTAGAGACATGATGGAACGCGAGTGCAGCCAGTTATGGATAATGTAAACAATAATAAATTAACGTGTCTGCAGGCATTTATGGAACGTTCCATCTTAAGGTGTGTGCACAATGCACAATGCACATAGCGAGCAGCGCTCGGAAACTTTTAACAAGTTAGCTCACACATACTATTTCCATTGATATACCTATACCTACACATTGAATTCACTTAGGTACCTTATTTTCTTTTGATCATAATTTTTTAGGAAATTTTATAAACATATTATCTATACATATAATAAAATTGTAACTAAGCCGAATCTGTACATTAAATATTATTTGGAAAATCTTATTGAAATTGACATTATTATCGATACAGATGCCGAATCTATAGTTTTTAGAATTTTTGTCTGCCTGTCTGTCTGTCTGTTACCGCATCACGAGAAAACCACTGGACAGATTTTGATGAAATTTGGTATGATGATAGCTGGTTATCCGGGTCAACATATAGGATACTTTTTATTGTGGGAAAATATCTCATATCTGAAGTAAACGTGAAAATGTAACGAGGATGAGTCGGTAGTAATACATATTAATGGGGGTAATTATTAAGGTTTAGCGACTTATATGTATAACTATAATAAGTGACCTTTTTCTATAAGCTCATATCCGTACCCCAAACTTAAATATCTTGCACATACTTCCATAATTTTCGGCAAAATACCAAAATTATATCACTCATAAATTATATAAAAAAATAAATTTAAAACTATTTATAGAAAAAAAAATACACATTGTTCTCTGAAGTGTAAGCAACACTTTAGAACTAGCTTTTGTTAAATAGTATACATATATTATGAGCAATCGTATGTACTTAGCTTAATGAAATTTTGGCGGCGGTACTTAAAGTTATGCAGTCGCACGCAGTCCTTCGTTGACACAACAAGCTTTTAAGTTTTTCTGTTGTAACACTAAGAATTAAAATGTGAAAGTTATTATAACAAAAAAAATAAAATAGTAAAACCTCAATCATGGAGATGAACGGTCATTCATTTTTAAATAAGGTTTTCGGAATTTTAAAAGATGAATCAGCTAATCACGTTCCGCTCATCCAGTTCAAGCATCCAAAAGAATTAGAGGTAAGTATACATTTAAGAATTAAAGGTAAGAATATATATTAGAAGTTAGTAAACTTTGCAATTGTCGAACTTAGACTTACTTAGGTACTTTACGAAGTACGTACGTAGGTACTTTACAAAGGTCAAGCCTAGTAAATATTTAAATTGCTTACGTGCCAGTTTCTATAGTATTTGTATAGAATATAAGCAAATAAATGAGAAATATCTATCCTGTTATGCTATGAACTTAATTAGTTAAAAAATTGCAGGAAGTTTTAAGTGAGGAACTAGATATGTCGAGGAGGGTAAATGATTCTGAATTAGAACAAATTGTTAGAAAAGTTTTACAATACAGTGTAAAAACTAATAAAGCGACATTTAGAAATCAATTGTACGGGGCGCCGGACCCTTACGGGCTGGCGGGCGCATGGGTTGCTGAAGCATTCAACACAAGTCAGTAAGTATTTTTTGTATTAAACATCGTTTAGACGATATACTATTCTACAAATTTTTAAAAATAGAAACTTAAAAAAAATGTAATAGGGAAAAGACATTATGATTTAACTAGCAACTTATTCACGCTTCACTCGGTTGCGTCTTTGTGCCAGGTGCCTAACTACTTTTACTTCAGGCCTATGTGTTACTTCAAGTCAGGTCTATCCGTATACTAAATTTAGGCCAAATTCGTCCAGTCTTTTTTGCGTAAAAGAGTAACAAACATACACGTACATACAAACTTTTATATATATAGGATAGGATATAGGATTTTAAAATTTCTTTTCTTCAACGAGTGTAGAATGCTATCACGTTAAAGCCAGATAAGAAATTGTTCAATTAACTAACAAATCAATTCGCGATATTGCAAATTGCATTACATAGAGGTTAATAAACTTTGTCAGTGTTCAAGGTTTGATTCTCGTTTGAGTTAATATTTACTTGGTGTAAATAATATATAATGATGATTAGGTATCATCCAATCGCACGTGGGAATTTTTTTCCATGCTAAAATGCAACAGTCAGTTAATATAATCAATTAGAATATATAGTTTAACAACTGCAATAATTATTCAAATTAGAACATTCGGTATAAAATTTCAGGTAATATAATGGAGAGCTAATAAGAATTATATGTAATATCCTTTGTTTAATGGATTCATAAAAATAATAACGCTTATTTTGTACATTAAATTTAATAGAAAAAAAGTGTGTGTGTACTTATATGTACCTACGCGTGTAAGAAATTATACTTCTTTGGCATAAAAGAAGAAAAATAACTCCAAAAATTTTATTCTGCGTGCCAATACTGTAAATTTGTAGAAACGTCGATAAAATAATAAAATTAAGATATTAAATACAATTGATAAAGATTTAATTAAAAAAATAATTATTTAATAAATGAAAATGGCTATCGACAGTAGATACCGAAAGTAGCAAAAAAAAAAAAAATAATTTACTATTTTGACATGAATATACACGTACGATTATAACGACTAACTTCATGCTGTCGCATTGTAAAAATTCACTATCATCATTTCTTCCCTAACGCACCAAAAGAAGTATAACTTCAAAAATAGGCCTGGTTAAGAAAAAAACTACAACGATTTTTCTCTAAATAGAGTAATAAATTGGACAGAAAAAATTGTTTTTGAAATTTTAAAGAAACCCAGTTCCCAAAGTTAACGTAAAGTTTTATTTTATCTCTCTCACTTATTATGAATATTTTTGTTTTAGGTATACTTTTGAAGTAGCGCCAGTCTTTACCCTTATAGAGTTAAAAGTTCTCAATCATATTCTCAATTTATTCAACATTCCTGATGGAGACGGTATATTCAGTCCTGGCGGAAGTATTTCGATGTTATACGCGTTGGTCGCCGCTAGATATAAAGCGTTTCCGGAAGTTAAAACAAAAGGCATGAAAAATATTCCGGAAATGGTCATGTTTACTTCTAAAGATGTAAGTCCAAGTTATAATTTACGTTTTGTATGTTTTTCAAGGAAACTAGAGTATAATATAATATTATGCAAAGAAGGTTAAGCGACAATATCACCTATGAATTTCTCAGGTCTGTCATAAAGATTATTAATATACAATTACAATCATATTACGTTATGCTACTTGGAATGTGACCTTATAATACTTATATAGATATAATTTCAATAAAATTATCCTTAAGTATGAAACTATTGTATTTTATAGAGTCATTATTCTATAAAGAAAGCTGCACACTGGCTAGGTTTTGGCACGGAGAACGTGAGAGTTATAAATACAAATAATCAGGGACAAATGGTGCTAGCAGAACTGGATAAAGCTATTCAAAAGGAAATATCTGCTGGGATATACCCTGTCTTTGTCAATGCTACAGCAGGCACGACTGTATTAGGAGCTATTGACGATTTAGTCGGTGTCGCTGATATATGTAAAAAATATAAGATTTGGATGCACGTTGATGTAAGTTATTATTATTATTATTATTATGTAATTTAAGTTTTATTCTTTCTTAAAATTAATATTCTTAACATAGAAGTAAGTTATGCAGGATTGCCAACTATTATGAAAGCTTCAATATAAATAGAAGTAGTAATTTGAAACGTCTAGGTATTTTCAGTTGAAATATGAATATCTAATAACATTATATATAAAAAATATATATTTTTTATTATAATTATATATACTATATATATTATATTATTGAATTTCTTTCTTATATTGTAATTTTTCAAGGCATGTTGGGGCGGAAGCTTGATGTTATCACCAAAGATTCGTTATAAATTGAAAGGAATTGAACGGTAAGTACCTGTTATATAGTAAAGTCATTACCAAAATTATTCTAAAATACCTGTGTTGGATATTAAATAGAAAATTTGCACTTTCAGAGCAAATTCTATATCTTGGAATCCTCACAAAATGATGGGAGTTCCTTTGCAATGCTCGGTGTTCTTACTGCGGGAAAAGGGGTTATTGCATGAAGCGAATGCGGCAGCGGCACAATATCTGTTCCAACAGGACAAGTTCTATGATGTCCGATATGATACAGGAGACAAGAGTATTCAATGTGGGCGAAAGGTAATAAATATTTTAGAGATCTACTACTAAGATCCTATGTTTTAACTACCTCTGTGGTTTAGTAATTAGCATGTACCGCTGCAGATGCGGGGGTCCAGGGTTCGAGTCCCGGGTCGGGTCAAATTTAGTTATTGAGTTTTTCTGATAAGAAAGATTTAGTAAGAGCTCGGACTTGCGAAGTTGGCGGTGTTTCACACTAGTACCAAGGAAAGCACGTAGAGCCGATTTCTCACCGATCGAATGTCATGTCGAATTGTCGTCCCGACGCAATTAGTACATATATACATTATATATTTCATATAAATTGAATGGGGTAACAGATAGACGAAAAATAATTAATTTCTTATGATAACATGATACACTTAAATACTGTACTACATAACTTATATCAAATTTATTTGGAGTGGATAGATTATTAGGAGTGCAGAAGAACCGTTGTCAATTGATATAAATGAAAAAAACATAACATATTATACATTTTATTTTATTTGATTCAGTACATAATGCACTGCATTTTCGAAACCGTAGACGGAATCAAAGGTGTCAATAAATGTTAAATAACTACATTTCGGAGCTTATTCATCATCTCCGACTTATGAAGAAGTCCCCGTAGTTATTTTCAAAGTAAAAGTATAAATATAATGCTCTTATAAGATAAATAAATAATTAAAATATAAGAGAATGTAATTATCGGCATATTTCTTATAAATTACTTGCTACATATCTCGAGTAAATAACTCAATAACTCAAAGTGTTTATTACAACCTACATATACATATATGTACAATGCACATACATATGTCCTATGTATATTCATTTACCAAAACGAACTAAAAAGACGGGAACAACTTGACGAAGGAACGTAGTATTGTGCAGTCAGAGACATATTATGTATGTACGTACTAGTGGCTCACTCTCGTTTTATTCGGGTTTACCTCTAGAAAAACAAAAACATATCATATCCTCTCCAAACATATCCTCGGGAACCGTATATTTTTCCGGGATATAAAGTAGCCTATGTGTTATTCCAGACTATAATTTATCTCTGTACCAAATTTCATTCAGATCCGTTCAGCCGTTCTGGCGTGAAAGAGTAACAAACATCCATACTCACAAACTTTCACATTTATAATATTTATACAGATGTATAATGTATATGTACACGTTTTGTACTTGTTGCGAGTTTTGATACATACATACACACATACGTACGTACATGCATGTATGCTCGTCAAACACATAAACCTTCTTTGGGCTTTGCCACAGTCGGGTAATTAAAAAATAGGGGTTCTTTCTTCTATCAATTTCTTTTTACACATAGCTATTAAATGATAACGTATTATTGTATGCGTTACAGTTAATATATGATCGTAATTAAGTTCTTATCGTTTCGATTATGTTACATAAATGGGAGTAAGTAAATGAAATGGTAAACTATGTACATAAAGTTAAATTGAAAAAAAATAAAGTAGCGAACCGTCCTCGTTTCGTCCAAGTGCTATACCAAATTATTTATTAATAAATACTTATGTTCTATCTATATGGTTTAATAATCTAGTACGTTTAGAGCGCCATCCACCGTATCTTGTAGGAACTATGTCGAAACCCCTTTCAACATGTTCTCTCACACAAAGCTTCATCGCATTAAGATTAATCGTTTAAAGCACAAACATAGAAATATGTATTCATTTATATATTTAGATTTTTAAATCGTGTCATTAGTAATCATTTATGATGCCAAGTAAATTCTAATGTCCGGCTACTTATCCGGCTAAGTATGTCCTATTGCGTATTCATGAATAATATTGTTTAGATATAGAGATATTTCGAAGATAAGAGGATATTTTGAAATTTGCATCAACTAAAGGGATTTGCTACTAAAGCCAAAGCTTTTTGACATTTACGTATCTAACTGGTAAAAAGCATACTTAGCCTTAAGCAACGAGACAATACATGAATTCCTTCACTTAATTCAAGATGAATTCCTGTAAGCGTAAAGGTAGCAAGTTTCTTTCCTTCCTCTCTTTTCTTTGTAACTATTGATCCTGGAGCTTTTCAATTGGCTTATTATTTTTAATATTTGTGTTACAGATTGATGCTTTTAAACTGTGGATGATATGGAAAGCTCGTGGGGACATAGCCTTAAGCCACTTGATGGACCACGTTATGGAAATTGCAGAATTTTGTCTAGACACTATTGCAGCGAAAGAGGGATTCCGACTTGTTTCTGCTCCTATACAATGTCCTAATGTGTGCTTCTGGTATATCCCTAAGTTTATGAGACATCAAGAGGAAAATGACCAATGGTGGCATACTATGCATAAAGTAAGTGTCGATATGAATTGACTTGCCTATATGGTAGTTTGATTGATTGAAATATTAACGTTTGTTTATATGTATTACTAGTGGTTCACCCTCGCTTCGCTTGAGTTCGCCTCTAAATTAAATAAATATAATAAAAATATATCTATTCCACGGGAACCGTACATTTTTCCGTTATAAAAAGTAGCCTTAATATGTTATTTTGATGTATGATCTATATTATTGTAAAGTTTCATTAAAATCCAATCAGTAATTTTTGCGTGAAAGAAACAAGCATCCATATCTATACATTAAGACATCCATTCGTCTTCACAAATTTTCGCATTTATAATATTAATAGGATGTACATATTTAGAAATCTCTTTTCACTGTAGTAAAATTATTTTCAATAATATAACGCATTAAAAGAACTCTGCACCAGATGTGCTCGAACAATTCAAGCTAATATTATAAATGTCAAATTTAATCTGTCTATTATTACCATTTATTCTGTCTGTTACCATTTGACTTTTAAACGGCTGAACAGATTTCGATGAAATTTAACACATAGATTGCATAATGGCAGCGGACCTTTCATCCGCGTTCCGGTTTCCACACGAGCGAAGTCGGGGCCAAAAACTAGTATTATTTACTAGGAGATAGTTGAAACAGTTTTTCATAAAAAGTTGGTTTTAAAAGTATGACGACACGTTTGGTTCAGTTTGCAGTGACCCTACTTGCTATGCCAGCGGTCGCGGGTTCGAGTCCCGTTGGGGGCATTCATTTGTGTGATGAGCACGAATGTTTGCACTCCAGTCATGGGTGTTTATATTTATAATATGTATGTATTTAAAGTTATATATGCGTAGTGTATCAACTTCTGGTATCCATAACACAGGCCTCGTAGCTTACCATGGAACTAGATGGTGTTGTGTGTTGATGTCCTAACATATTTAAAGAAAAAAGAAATTAAAGAATTTAAGATTAAACAAGTCCTTCTTTAAATGTCGCTTAAAAAATATTTCCTGATTCCAGATAACCCCTAAAATCAAGGAGCTACTCACACTCAGCTCGCGTCTTATGGTGGCGTACTGTCCTTTAAGAGAGCATAAGAACTTTTTTAGACTGGCCTTTACTTTCCATCCAAAAGTAGACGACAAGCAAGTGCTAGAAATACTTAACTCGATTGAGGAATGTGGAGAAATGATAACACTATCTATGCTTTAGTTTTTAAAATGTTTAAGTTTAAAATACATATGGAGTTAATTTAATTCTTTGTTGGCTTTGAAGCACAGACTTTATCAATGTCACATAGAATGGATAAGACTAGAGGGTCAGTCTCCTTCGGTAAAATAAGGTTACATAACATATATTGCATACATGGATGTATGGATTTATTCATATCTCGCTATAAGATAAATCATTTTTGATGTACTCGTATATAAAAATTGTAAAATATATTTTTGCTATTATAATATTCATAATTAGTAGTGATATATAATTTGCTTCCATTTTCACATCCTTTACTTAAATGTATGTGTTTAGGGTCGTATCCTTTTTGGAATCTGGCTATCTATCTAACTAGCCAAAGTGCTGTTGGCCGCCGTAACTGAAATTGGCTAGCGCTAGGAAGACATGATTATACCAAAGCACATTTAAAACAACATTATAATACATTATGAACATTTATGAATGAATACAATAAATAAATTCATTATTTATTGAATATTTCAAAAGACAGCATTCAGCACAATCCACTCTAAGTACTGATCGACGCGGGTGTAGAGGCCGGGGTGTGTCGCCTCTCCGCATCGCACGCCCCACGACACTATGCCGATGATCGCCCAGCGACCGCTCGACATCTGGTACATTAGTGGACCTCCACTGTCACCCTGTTTATCAAAAACTAATAATTAAGATAACAGTAATCATTATATATATATACATGTACTAATCGAACCCACGACTTCGCTAAAGCCTAATGGCATAAACCCAAAAAAAGTTTTTGGCATTATGCGATTAGTAGGTAGTAGGAAGTGTATGGAAGTCTGCCCTATTTTTGACATTTATCATTACTACTGCGCTCTCTTAGGTAGTAGCATGATGATATATAGCTTATAGCCTTCCTCAATAAATGGGCTATCTAATGCAAAAATATTTTTTCAAATCGCATTAGTAGTGCTTGAGATTAGCGCGTTCAAAAAAACAAACTCTGCCTGTTTATAATACCTATTAGTATAGATTAATTATCGCCTTTTTATTTCTATTTATTCTGCAAATACAGTGCGCAGTGCTGCATCACAGCAGTCGTCAATATCATCGTTTTTCGAAAATTTGTCTGTGTTTAATTTAAGGCTTACATAAAAATATTAAGTGCATGGTAATTTATGATGATGCTTATAACTGCCCGTGTACCTATAGAGTATAAACTACATTTTAAAACGATAAAACAAATAACGATAGATAGGATATGAGTATCAGAAATTAGCGCTGTAGTGACGACTTCTTGTTTTTAATATTATTAAATACTTACATCTTTTACCCATTTTTAAATTAGCAGAATCAGAAAAACAAATTAGTTCTCAGTATTTTGTTTCTTATTAGTTAAAAAAGTGGAATATTAAAATATGTATGTAGGTACACGTATTAAAAAAAGGCATTGTCTTAAATACCTGACAAGCGTCCTTTCCGCCTTCCTTACCGCCGGCACACAGTGTCTCATTGAAGACCGAATCACTGAACGAGTTGACACAATCTTGGTGTACCCACACAGGGACGGATACTTCCATTAGAACGTTGCTGTGCGGTCCACCGTACCACAGAGTACCCCAGCCTTAGGAAGTGAGAAATGTAGAATTAAATTCAAGAGACTATTTAATTTTTTTCAAAACAACTGTAAGTTAACAACTGTGAGAAAGGGTTGTGTTTTATACTGTAAATTAAGATAGCTATGTTCAAATAGCATGTCTATATTCGAACTATTTCAATACATAGCTTAAACCAATAATTTTTCTCGCAGGCGGTCAACATTTCAACTAAACTGCCAACTAAAATATTTTCCACCGATGTACCAGGTTCTAAAATAACTTCTGTTTTCTAACCTAGTGCGAGAATCGGATTCAAACTTGAAATGACACAATGCCCATCAGTGATTTTCAAAAGTAGCTTTCAACATCAATACATTCAAACGTAACGGACATTCACAATAATAATAATATTAATAAGATTCAATATTGAAGTATAAATGTTATAGTAAAATACCTGTAATAGTAGCGAGTTCATTCTCTAACGGCAGTCCTCGAGGCGGTAGGCAGATCGGCCACACATATGTGTTGAAAACTGCAGCTCTATGCAGCTTTAGTATGGCGATATCGTGGTGGTAATTAGTGTGGTCAAACAACTCATGCTGGCGTATTTCAATAACACGGAAATTGTAGGAACGAGAGTCATTGGTCCTCCGGAAGTCATATTCGCCGAGACGAACATATAACTCTTCGGCTTTCCACCTGTGTTTAATTAAATTCAATAAGTATTTAAGGTCGGTCGGCTCGTAACAACGAATAGGATTTACGTGACTTTTGATGCATATTAAAGCTTAGCGTCATATTTTTTCTGTAAATTACAAGTGAGGCTATTTTTATTTAAAAAATTGTAGGCAAAGGTAACAACAAGGTTCATTTTTGAATTTCGTATTTTTTAAATTATAAAATAAATATATTCATGGTCCTTGATCGAATCCCGAAATTACAACTTAAAATAAATAAGCTACCTTACAATACAATGTACACAATACCGCTCCAGAATTTATCTGTTTTTTTCTAAGTTTCGTATGGTAAAACAAATTATGACATAACTTTCCCAATTAATTACAGAATTTATGAATACCTGCGCTATATTGTATAACTTTGAACAAAGTTAAGATCGTATTCCGTATTAGTATGTTATGTTTTTTGCCATAAAAATATTGACTCTAATAGAGAAATCAAATAAAACGAAGAAATAAGACGTAATTTATATAAAACTAGCGATTTACCCTCGCTTCGCGCAAATGCGTCCCTAGGTACACGGATTACAGTCACAATTTCATGGGCTTAAATTTTTGCGCGGAACCCTGATAAAAGTAGCCTAAGTTACTCCTTATAACATCAGCTATCTAATAGTGAAAGTCCCGTCAAAATCGGTCCAACCCTTTCGAAGATTAGCCGGAACAAATAGACAGACAGACAACAAATTAAAAAAATGTTGTTTTCTTATAAGTACCGTATATACGCATTTAGTAGAAAACTTGTTATTTTGACATTACAAACAGACACTTTTATTTATCTGTGTAAATTAATAAACTGGCATTAAAAATATCACCGCCAGTTAAGGGGATTACCTCGCTCAAATCTCAAAAACACTGCAAGTTTAAAGAAGATTGTAGATGAATCCTCTCGTGCGATTTCCATATAAAAAATATATGGTTTACTTAAGGATATCACAAATACATTGTATTGTTTTAAATTTTGATAAACTTTCCCAAATTTTGAAAAAAATATTTTTAAATAGGGCCTTTTTCAACATAAATTGTAAATTTTCTCTGTAACGGCTGAATAGTTTGGCGTGAATTTTGTACCAAAAAATATGTAATGAAGTATTTCACAATTTGTATTGTTTTCTTTTTCTTATTTATTCCAATATTTTTAAATAATGGATAAAAACCCGAAACTTCACCAGTACCCCGCTGGAGCACCCCCGCTACGGCCTGTGACGCGTACTCGGGAGCAGTGTTCGCAACCGTACGATAATTATCGTACATGTACGATAATTTCATGACTGTGTACGATGTATGATAATACATAGCAAATGTACGATAATTTGTAAAGGTGGGATGGGTTAAAAGTTTTAGTCAGGATTAGGAAATGTTTTAGAAAGAAAATTGGTTCGTTATGCATTTTAAGTATTTACAATTAGTAGTATGGGAAAATACTTTTTTTTTTTTTTTTTTTTTTTTTTTTTTTTTTTTTTTGCTCTTCCGTTCGTAGGGATTGCATTCGTAGGATAAGAAAAGTGTGTGAGTAGGCCTTTTTTTTTTTTTTTTTTTTTTTTTTTTTTTTTTTTTTCTCTTCCGCCTGTTCTAAGTGTAAACACATACAGGTCGCTGACCGTTCGACCGTTCAGCGGACCGGAGGGAATCGGTTATTAAAGATTGGTTAGAAGTAAAAAAATATCGATTTGTATAAAACTCGACTATTTTGGCACATTCCTGATATGTACGATAATTTTAGTCCATGTACGATAATTTTGGTCTATGTACGATAATTTTACGGCCCTAGGTACGATAATTGCCTAACTTCAGGTTGTGAACACTGCTCGGGAGGCGATACAACAGTGTCTTGATGACTCTTGTGACGGGTGGACTATACGCGTGTTATTTTTTCCAAATAAAACCTAAAACTTCTCGTTTTGAATGATTTTTGAATGAAATCATATTGTAAATAGTACAAATATAAATATTTCGTAAAACAACAACAGAAATTAAGTTTGTAAATATATGTAAAGTAGTTTGTAATTTCGTTTTGTTTTTTGAACCTATCATAGAGTAATTCTAAAAACTAGATTTGGCCTCTGCATCGATAATAATGTCTATTTCAATAAGATTTTCCAAAAAATATTTAATGTACAGATTCGGCTTAGTTGGAATTTTATTATATGTATAGATCATATTTGCCAAATTTAGTGAAAATCGGTTTAGCCGTTTATTTTACGCTTGATTAACAAACAAACATACAATCATTCACATATTTTAAACTATTAGTAGGATTATCATTAATTATCTATATTATATAGTACGATAATTCTAGCACTGCATCTCTTTGACTCTGTTCGGAAAGTATCGCTCGTAGGCAGTAAACTATGCCGCGCGCTTACGTGGCGTATTCTTTGATCGGTGTTCTGGGTGCATAGTGCGTGCATCGTTCGATGTATTCGTGCGGGGTTCGCGGGTGTAGCGCGCTAAGCCCCGCCCAGACACACAAGGCCATTGGGGACACTAATCGCCTTAATAACAGTTGGTATTTCGATTAGGAAATGTTTCTGATTGAGGATACTATTTATTGGCTTTAGTAAAAATGTTCGGTAAAAGAGCTTGTTAAAGTACCTACATGGTTGAGGACTTCGACTTTTATCTAGTTGATACATATGTATGTCTCCTTTGGAAAATAGCACTAGGTACCTGCGAGTGCAATGAGCGGCAGTCACAACATGACGGTCGGTGATGAGAGTCCCGCCGCAATACTGTTCGAAACCTTCAGGTGTGATAGAGGCCATCCACGGCCACTCTCGGGGGTTGGCAGGACGAGCGCCTGTCGCCCGACTCTGGGCCCGAGTGCTTAGACCACACCCTGTATCATTGCATCAGATATGAAAATAGGAAAACTGTATTATTTAGAAATGCTGATTGTATTGATTTGTCAATGTTAATGAAAAATTAATCGTCGAAATCAATTATGATCTGTAATGTTCAGCAAAGAGATTCCTCTTAGCTACTTATCTTTGTAGGTATATTGATATATCAGTAGTAGTTTTGCTTTAAGGTCTAAGAAAATCGATAGTAGTAGTAATACTAGTATTCAACCCTTTTTAACGTCCCACTGCTGGGCACAAGCCTCCCTTCAATGCGAGGGGGAGGCTATAATCCACCACGCTTGCCAAGTGTGAGTTGGTGGACTTCACATGTCTTTCGAAAACTTGTTAAGTTCTTTCAGACATGCAGGTTTTCTCACGATATTTTCCTTCATCGTAACACAAGAGGTAATCAATAACGTTGGTGATGATTTGCACATGAAAATATCAGAGGTATGAGACACGCCATTTGTATCCGCTTCACTCTGTTTCCCAAGCGGGCGCGTTATCTCTGGGCTACTAATGCCTCGATAATATTACATATTAGATATTATTAGAGAATCAATATTACATAAATAAATATATACTTAAAAAAATCATTGAGCTTTTCTTCCATTTAAATAAACTGTACCATGTTGGTACTAAATATGGACGTTATCTAAGTTGTTTATTACTTAATATTATAATGCGCGATAAATTTACTTGTTCCACCTTATATGATTTTTACACTATGAATATTTTTATACTTTCATATAACATTTATAATGAATATTAATATTTTTTATATTAAAAGATATTTCTAAGTATGAGTTAATAAAAGTTGTGATAAATAAAACAACCATTCAATATACATCATTTAATGTAAACATTACACACCTCTATTTTCAGCGCGACCAGCGATCTTGACTGTTATCTCATTTTCATCTTTCGGAGCAGTCGCGGGCAGGTCGCCCGCGAGAGCGTCGGTTGCGCCCTCGCCCAAGCTGTCCGGGCAGCACACGCCGATGGATCTAAGACAAATCAAATAGTGTAAAATGTGGAAAAATAATGTGTTAATAAACTTAAAAGAGAACTTGATAAAGCCATTTTGTCAATGACAAATAATTCTTAAAATTTATTTTCCTATTATTGATTTATCTACCTTACAATTAACGAATCTTTAAAGTCCTTTGAATCTTTAACATTTTTTGGAAAATCTTATAGAAATAATCATTATTATGATCGATAAATTATTATTATTATTCAGAGGCCGAATCTACAGTTTTTAGAATTTTTGTTTGTCGGTCTGGGAATGTATCATGAGAAAACAACTGGACAGATTTTGACGAAATTTGGTATGTTGATAGCTGGTAATCCGGGTCAACGTATAGGATGCTTTTACTGCGGGAAAATATCTCATCTCTGAGAAATCTATACTAACCGTTGAAACATTCCTAGCAGTGTTCACAACCTGAAGTTAGGCAATTATCGTACCTAGGGCCGTAAAATTATCGTACATAGACCAAAATTATCGTACATGGACTAAAATTATCGTACATATCAGGAATGTGCCAAAATAGTCGAGTTTTATACAAATCGATATTTTTTTTACTTCTAACCAATCTTTAATAACTGATTCCCTCAGGTCCGCTGAACGGTCGAACGGTCAGCGACCTGTATGTGTTACACTTAGAACAGGCGGAAGAGAAAAAAAAAAAAAAAAAAAAAAAAAAAAAAAAAAAAAAAAAAAAAAAAAAAAAAACAAAAAAAAGGCCTACTCACACACTTTTCTTATCCTACGAATGCAATCCCTACGAACGGAAGAGCAAAAAAAAAAAAAAAAACAAAAAAAAAACAGGTATTTTCCCATACTACTAATTGTAAATACTTAAAATGCATAACGAACCAATTTTCTTTCTAAAACATTTCCTAATCCTGACTAAAACTTTTAACCCATCCCACCTTTACAAATTATCGTACATTTGCTATGTATTATCGTACATCGTACACAGTCATGAAATTATCGTACATGTACGATAATTATCGTACGGTTGCGAACACTGATTCCTAGGGACGAACCCGACTGGGGCTTAGGCGAGTCGCTTGTTGGAATAGGTATATACATATACTCGATTCGAAAAATATTAACGTTTAAAACTTTACTTAGAATTTACTTCATCAATGATATGTATTAACACTCAACCTTAAAAGGTTGAGTTAAAATGTAACTTTAATTAAATATATCAGTTTACCGGCTATATTAAGTTGACCACGTTTCAAAACCTTATACCAGTATTATATGATCTGTGCTTATACTGATAATACTTAAATGCTTAAAACCTTATTATACTTAAATTCAAATTTTCAAAGCTTATATTATTAATCATTTCAAGTATACAAACTTATTTCGTTATTTTGCGAGTGTATTTACAGAATAAATCTTAGTTTAAGTGTGTTATTAAAATTTAAACTAGAAACATGGAATATGCATGCCTCATGTATTATCACGACTCACGAGCAGATGGAGGTCTAAAAATAATGATTACAACATTATTATGCCGTCATTTATATGTGAAGATATTGCCTAATTTTGTGATTTTACACTTAAATAAGTTTTTATATAGGTATATAATTAAGAATATATTTTATTTTATAAGATTTGATGAATATAAGGCACAGTGAGGGTTATAAATCTGATCGGCACTGTCTATTGCTCTCTATGTGCGTAATTACAAAATCTATTCTTTCGTCGAGTTATCTGAATGAGACAAATTGATATATATATACATATTTTGTATCTATGTCAACTTTATAAATCTAAAGAGTTCATTATTTATTTATTTGAACGCATTAATTACTGGAAACAATAGTCAGATTTGAAAAGCTCTTTACATTTTAAAGCTTATTTATTGAAGAAGATATTGGTACTATGAACTTTGCAGGCAAGTTAGTAGATTTTTCCTAATTTGCCTATCTAATTAAAATAAAGCTCTACGTTTGTTTTTGTCAGTCGTCACCTAACACACGACTGCTCTCTCAATACTAACGACTAGCACAGAAGGAAAACACTTAGAAAACCGTCACTGCGCCTTTTGTGTCAAAAAATCATATACGTACGAGTGTTGTATAATGCAGAGATAATCCATAAATTTCATGAAGTCCCTTTGAAAGTCTTCTTGAATGCAATAGTGTAAATGGCGACAGTGGCCAGGCTTGCCGTCCGGGAGGAGGCACGCTTGATGCGGGATGTTCGGCTGAAACAATCAACTATTGTTTAAGGGGATATCGTATAAATCAAGGCACATCTTGTGGTACTTTGCATAAGTACAAAGGCAACATTTGTTTATTTGTGTAGAACAGCCTTTTGTTATTTTATGTTCAATTCTCTTAAAAATTATAATTGTACTGCATTTTATCAATGATGATAGAAGTTTTATATTAAGGGTTCTATTTAATTCAGTTAAATGGTTTTGTGTTATTTTCTAATGTACAAAAATTATAAATGCGAAAGCTTGTGAGGATGTATGGATGTTTGTTACTATTTCACACAAAAACTACTGAATGCATTTTAATGAAACTTTATAATAATATAGCTCATATTTGTACATCAGAATAACACATAGGCTACTTTTTATCCCGCAAAGATGTACGGTTCCCGTGGGATAGATTGTTTTTGTTTTTTGTAGTACTTCATATTTTATTATTGAAACAATTTTTTTTTTTCATAACATACCTAAAGCGTGCACATGCATTTAAGCATGTGCTAAAAGAAGCTTTCACTTACCTGGTTGTCATTAAGCTCCACGAAACGCTTAGAGCGTCCGTGTCCGATGTGCATTCCTCCAGCGGACAACAGATCCTGCCATTCTGGATCGACAAGTTCCGCTGCGAAAAAAACTTGTCATTTGAAAAAGCTTTTAGGAAAGCTTCATTGTATCGACATTAATTTTTTTAAGCATATATGTGTGTATTTTAAAATAAAAATAATACAATATAAAGGATTCTAAGAAAAATACAGTATGATTACTTTTATGTTACGCTGTGGGATGAAACAAAAAGCTCGAATTTATAATCTTTACATAGGGAATTTGCATGACAAACTTACGGTCATTATCAACAGTAGTACATATGAAGTAAAATTTAGAGAGATATAAAATATCAACTTACAGGCGACTTTTATTGCTTCACAATTTATAGTCAAACTGACTAATATTAAAAGACCCCACATGGTCAGAGTTCGTCCCGTCACTGAATATATTTTAACTCAACATTTAGGACATAACGGATGTCGATAGCATGATAATAACAGTATATAATCCACAGGATGTGAATATGATAGTAAAACACTCGCAAATTTCATAAAAAAAATTAACTATACTTATTTTTATTACAGATTTTAAATAACATAAAATGTTTTTAGCTTTTTCATATATTGTTCCATAACAGTTAGATAGATAAGTTAATATCTAGGTATCGTTGACATTCATGTTAGTAATGTGCGTTTGCAAATCGCGTAAAAACTGTTAAACGATATTTAATAATAGTTTATAGTATTGAATTTAATAAGTTTAATTTATATCTACAGAACAACAGTTGCTTTTCCCGTGCATAAATGTATTTAATATTATTGCCCGTTTTTGCTTAATGTTTGATGAAATAAATGAGTCGTATTGCAGTGTTTATAGCTAAGACATTTTCTAGGAAATCTCATTAGGTATAAATTGAACGTTTTGAAAGCTAATATAAAATACTAGATATTGCCCGTGGCTTTAGTCGCCAGTATACTTCTATTTAGTACTATTATTAAACATGAACTCCACTTTGTATGTATGTAGGAGCGCGTTACGTTCCATAACGAAAGCTTCCATCTCAAACCATTGCATATTAACGGGTTAAAGTTATATATTAGAAACACCATTACAAAACAAAGAGACAAAAAGAAAAAGTTTTTTTTTTAAATTTACTAACAGTTCTGTTTCCTATCTCGTTACAAATAACTTCAAACCCGCACATTTTTAAATCATCCAGGTACAGTTGTATTATATGTAAAAAATAGTTACTACCAGCGGCTTGACCCAAAGAATGTTGTCTAAGGTTTATCGTGAATCTCAACAACCTATCCATGATTTTGTTTATTAGGTGTAGGAATTTGACTTGATTTGTGTGGAGCTTAATATATCAAATATCTTAATAAGTGAAACGATAGATACTGGTAGGTTATTGGAATCGCCGTATATCAATCTAGGACAAGCAATCCTATAAAGCCCTACTAGCGTGACGATAGAGTTCCGTTGTCGGTTTTAGTGAATAAGAGTCTTACGGTCCCCTCCCTGTTTACGGTCAATGGAACATAGATAAATTTTTCTATCAAAATAAATTGACAGATTTATATCTGTTAAGTTCAACGACTTAAGCGAAGCATACATACTCACTCACTAACTTTCGCAACAATAGTAATGTGATTACGCTAATGGTATATTTTAGCTTTATAATATGCAAGAATATACCTTCATATTAAAGAGAAGTAAAGGTAAGATATTTACATTCGACGTTTTAAAATATACTTATGCTATGAATTTATGGTCACAGAAGTGTAGAGACCATAGTTCCCGATGCTCATCTTTTATCGCCTATGATTATCATATTTGCCCTTTTAATGTTTATTAATGTAGAGACTTTAGTAGCTCATATTATATGCGTGTATACTTAATATACAGTAAGTAATTATTTTGTATACTAGCGATTTGCCCGTACTTCGCTCGGGTGCGTTCCTTAAATGGTTTAGGTACGCATAAAAGGCAAACGTTTATAGAAAATTCTTTTTTTTGCACCAGGAACCTTCGCAGGCCAGAGTTTCTTCACAATTGGATCAATCGTTTCGAAACCATAGAGGACGAATATACGAACAGTCATCTTTTTTCGTATACTACATAAATATTATAAGATATTTTTTAAACTTGATTTTATTTTACGAATATCGTCCTTTTATTGTAATGTTTTCAAAATTTAGGCGACAAAAAAGCCTCGGAATCTAATTACTAATGTCGTTTGAAATGAGCGGTTGTATGTCGAAATCAAATATTACGTTACATTCCTGAGGGCAATTGTTTAGGCTACGGTGTGCAGCATTATTCGAATACTGCGACGCCCATTCGAAATGGACCAAACGATATGTCAACACTGGCAACTTTATTTAAATATAGCCTTTAATTTACATTCGTCAGAGTCTAATTCAGAGCAATATTTAGCCTCTCTCCTTGTGTTGGTACGTATTTGCCTAATAACAGGCTTAGTTATAAACTTAGTAAGGACGAACTAGATTCTATAAATAGACCACAAGGTGCCATGGTTTCCCAATCCCAACAAGTTATTATTACATCAGCGTCAAGTGTCAGCGACTGAGACCGCCTAGATTCCGACTAGATTATTTAAAAATTGTCATAATTTTAAATATTATAAATTTCATAGAAAAAATATACACATTTTTAGAGTAAAAAGCACTTAATTATCATTTTTATATACGATTAATTATGATACAATTTACAGATGTTTTGTTGTTGTTATTTATTGTTGTTATGTTGATTTAAAGCAAACCAAACTCATAAGAAATAGTTTTAATTGAAATCGACTTTGAGAGAAAAGATGAGAAAATTCGTTTAAACTTACTCATGGTACCTACGCAGTAAACAGTACACTGTTATATTAAAACTTTTTTGTGTAATAAAGCGGCGCCTTGATTAAAAATATTGCAAATTATGCAATCCTATAAAATTGTTTAAACGTGATCACTTTGTAAATACGTCAGATTGCGGTAATAGAATGCAGGTTTTAGATTAAGAGCAATTAAAATACGACTCACATTATTCTGTTAGGGCGCCGGCGCGGGCGGAGGCTGCGCCTTGCCTAATGATTGAGTTATGCTGCCTTTAAATTGCCGTTATAGAAGAATGCACTATATACGCAAATTGAATTTAAGTTGATGACAATTGAAACAGGTGTGGTCCAATACTTTATAATGTGTTATTTCTTAAATCCCGCGTCGCTCGAAAATGGCTGGAGCCTGGACGGTTTGAAATGAAATCTTTTTCATATACGTTAGATATCATAAACTATTATTATTAATTACTAAAACAGGTAAATATACACACTTCAATATCACTTAAAAGTAATTTTTCGACCATGCAACCATATGAACAAAACCTGACTGATGACCAAAACATACCACCATGTGAAAACACCCTCATGATATAATTGGCGATGATATCGTGTAACATATCTACTCCTAAAAAGCAACTAATTAAGTATTAGGAAAAAGATGGAGACTTTTTCAAGCCCTTCAAAAATCTATAGTCTTGTATATACTTGTTCTCGTTATTATAAGTAGTAGAGATCATGTTTAGAATTTTCTTTCATCCTTGTGGCTCCTTATCTTCACTAAAAGGCATTTGCAGATGAATATTTCCAGTTTACTCGCTTGTTTGAAGGGAGCGTCAGACTTGTAAAATAATAATTGCTATCACATGTTTATTGATATATGCCTACTAATTAAGTAATAGAATTAAATTAGCATTAATTACTTCAAGCGTTTTAAATATTCAAAGATTTTTCATTTACTTCATTAATTATATGCGGTAGAGTATTAATTATTATTATTTCTATTAAATAGTGTGTAATGTGTTAAGTAGAAGTGCTGAATGCTAAGGTACTTGCCTCAAAAGAGCAAAGAAAAAAGGTACTCTGAAATTATAAAAAAAAACCATGTGCAGGGTACGTGCAAATGAATGTGTGTATCCATCCATATATACGCATATAGATTATACTTCGAATAAACACATATAGAACTATAGATCACATCTAAGACTAGCTCTATATTTTATCAGACAGTAGCAGCTCTTCAAATAAGACGCCTTCCTTATAAGCCACATATGTTAAAACTAAATAAGAACTGCCCTTATTAATTTTTTTAAACAGGTGAAAAAAATTATTTCTGCTCATAAGTGCATCTTTTTTAACAAAAAAATGCCTACATAAATTACTAATATTATGGATTCAACCAAATTAAAATAATAATACCAGTAACTTTCATTAAGTTTTCATCACTAGCAAGTGCGCCTGTCCTTCGACAGAACAGTAGGTTACAGGTAATATCGAGTGAAGGGAACGCGTAGGCCGTCTCGATTACGTTTAGTAGCTCGTATTGAAATGAACGATGCCTACAGAGATACCTTATTGTAATAGGAGAAACATTCGTCAAATGTGATTGAATATGGTCATTTTATAGACACCTAAATTCGATTCGATTCGATTCGATTTAAGCTTATTTTAAAAGCTCTTTTCACAATGGCATCTTGAAATTTCACCTACTTAAAAATATTTGTGTTCGTTCCTAACGATAGAATCTTATGAGTGTTGTTATTGGTTTTTATATAATCAAAAATTGCAAAATGATTTGATGTTATTATAAATCAAGTTTTGTACTATGTTTTTTTTTTCATCGTTACGAAATTGTTATGCAGTTATATAAAATTTATGTATCTATTTATAGCTTCACGCTCTTTCTTTTTGGAGTAGATAAAGAGAATAGTGTAAAGTAACACCTACGTTCCAGAACATTTCTGCCCGGTCTTTGATTTTTGTCGTTATGAAAATTTATGTTGATTCTGCCGCAGTCCGACCGAGGTAAAAATTGGTAAGGGTAAAGCACTCGCTGTTGAGACCGAGTGAAGCGGGTTCAAATCCCGGGTCTTGCACCTATGATATTGTATGTATGTATTCAGCCCTTTTTAACGTCCCACTGCTGGACACGGGCCTCCCTTCAATACCAGGAGGATCAGGCCATAGTCCACGACGCTGGCCAAGTGCGGATTGGCGGACTTGGCCAGTGGTAATCATGTTAGAAATGATTCGCACATGAAAATATCAGAGGTGCGAGACCCGGGATTTGAACACGCTTCACTCGGTTTCCCAAGCAAGCGCGTTACCACTGGGCTACCACAGCGTCAATATTGACCTATATAAGACCTATGATATTGTCATGTGTGAATCCTTTCCGAAATGATTACAACTTGTCTTACGGTGAAGAAAAACCTCATGAGGAAACCTGCACGCCTGAGAGAACCTAGCAAGTTTCGTTTTTATCTTTCGCTTTTAACTAATGATGAAAAGCATTTAGCTAATTTTTAACGAATTATGGAAGCGTAAGTCGTAGTTGGGGCCTAATAGAAGCGAGGGTCGCGAGAAACAAAACTTTCTAATAAATATCGTGTTCTATTAATACATGATCCGGACCCCGGTCATGACGTGACCACACCTGTGACCTGGCCTGATCCCCACTGAATCTAGATCTGTCTAGGATTTACTTTGGTTTACACGCTAACACGGGGGAACCGAGTTGATAGACCTAACAAGCTTATTGAATTTATATGTTTTTATTTATCTATACGTTTTGAATTTCTTTCTTTTATTCTAAATTTTGTAATTAATAATTTGATAAGTTGTGAGACTTTAAACTTAATACATTATTCATGATATGTGAGTTGAATCGTAAGCGCTGCTGCTTTCAAGGCGCAATCAATACTTATCACTTAGGTACGGTTACCAAATCATGAAAATATAAATCACAAAAAAGATAATCCACATATAACAATTGTTGCTCCTTTATTTTTCAGTTTAAATAACATCAGTTAAGCTTTAACTCTTAAATAACTTGGAGTAGGAATGCAGTAATAATTACTGATTGATTCGCAAATTGTTGTTGAGGCCAGGGCCAAGTGAAGATCGCAAAGGTATAGGTATATTACAATAGCTTTACTCAAAAGTCATGAACATGACTAAGCTTACTCATTATTTTATTATCAACTTTAAATAGTAGAGGTACTCAATTCGCGTGTACCTATCTTTCTTTATGTATGTATGTATGTGTCGCGATATACTCGACAATTGTGAACTAATAATGATTCTTTTTTTTAAATATATAAAACTGATCCAATATAAATAAACACATGTGTATTTATGTGATTTTATTTAATTATATATTTCTTTTTCTTTGAATTTCTTCGTTAAAATAATTTATAGTGCTAAAATACTTTATTAGTATCATTAATATGAAAGTACTTATTATATTATATACACATATACATCACAAAATATAATTAAATGAACATTAAATAATTACACATGCATGGCATAGAGAAAAAAATTTGCAACAAGCTTTAGAAAAGTCAAGACTTAAAGATTTTTACATAGAAATGACACATCTAAATGACACCTTTTTAATAACAGTAGGTAGTAACTTGGAAAGGCGCATTCAATGCCTTGTAAGTATTGACCGTGGACTCGGCTAGAAGCGGTAAATGCTGTTTTGCTTCACTATTAGTCTAGTTAGCGTCCCATCATTGTCACTCATAGTTCCCGTACTCATATATAACCTGAATATTTTTTTTCTAACTTTCCTTATCGAGAAATTTCGTAATACTTATGTAAAAAAACTTGAAGTTTATATACACTTTAAAAGTGTTAACTTGACCCGCTTTCACAGATTTTGGCGGAAAGTATTCATTTTATATTGTCATTCTCTTATCTTAAAGACGATAAAATGAGAGGTTTCGATAAAAAGGCTGTGACTAAATTTTTTAACTGTAATTTAGCCGATATACCCACTATAAGCATATATATGCCATCCTTCATTCAAAGATTTCAGCTTTCTTTGAGCGTCTCGAAACTCGTTCATTTAAATTCCCGAATTTCAAGTGGCTCGCTGTCTTATTGATTCTTTATATCGCTTCTGGTTTTTTCCTCTAATGGGACATTATTGTGCGAATCACGACTCCGTAAAAAATTGATGGCTAACAACAACGATCCTGTCGGCGCTATTTTTACGGTATTATTCTGGATGCGTAGGTATAATAATAAACTGGATATGACATATTAAGCGGTCATTGAATTTTTTTTCTAATGATCCAACTCGATTATACGTAGCAAATTGTATTTATTAAATACGTCATCTTTCGAACTTAATTGGATACATTAAAGTCTGACATAAATAAGTCTCAGCTTAAAGAAATATAAGTAGTACCTAAGTATATTAAGTTTCGAAAATGAATATTTGATATCAAACAGACGCGCGAGCTGTCATTACTGTTTAATCTAATGCATGTAACCGAACAGCGGCCAAACTCGTTGTCTTTATAATTCGAATCAGCCGATCAAATGGTAGCCAATTTTTTGCGAGTCGGTTCTCAAGTTCGCTTACCTCATAAGTAGCCGGAATAAGTGTGTAGCGGTAGGGTGCAGGATTGTTGGCAATTAGACATCTTTTTACAGAGCTGGTTTACAGTTAGTGCATCCAGGGCGTCTTCCTTCTAAGGAGACCTGTCCCGGTCACAGGAATGCGTCGATATTGTGCCGTTGACAACACGACGTTCCGCCTTGCGGTCAACGCCTGCTTTCTAGTTTGTTCCCATTGATCACGCTAAACTCGCCATTCAATTGCCCATTGATAAGGTCAAACTTAATCTGCAATCTTTATTTCAATTACCGACATTTGCAAAAGTACACAAATGTAAACTTCCTAAAACATTTATTGATATTAAAAGACAAGATCGTTAGTAATAGGTAATATTTTATTTATTAAAAGGTACCTACCTATTATTGAGGCGGAAACATAAGTTTTCTTGAAAAAACTGATTGATTAGGTACCAGCAGGTTGAGATTGACATATGTTAATCGAGTGTTCGAATATTTAAATTACATCCTGTAACTTTTTTTTAAAAAAATTCTCATCTATTACATCAAACTAATCAGTCGCTAGTATTATAAATGCGAAAGTTTGTATTCATGTGTATATTTGTTACTCCTGAAACGATTGGGCAGGTTTTAAATATTTTTGATTTGAAACTCGATGAAACGAAAATGTGATGATAAAAAGAGACAAACACATAAATATATAAGATTAAGCCGGCGAGAGAATGAGATAGAATACATTGCCATGTTGCCATGGTAACCGTTGTTATTGTCTGACAAATATATAATATTATATTCTTTCCGTATATGATATTCTATAAATATATGATTGTAATATGCCTTATTTAATTATTGATTTGATTTAATTTAATTGCGATATTTGGCAAAGAAGTTTTACTTCAACCGCGCGTAAAGGTTACACGCATCCATTTTTTTTACACAGATCTGTTGTAACACATAAGCTACTGTTATTAAAAAAATATATTTAAATACAAAAGATAGGGACGTACCTGAGGAAAGCTACTAGTAGAGATAAGTCACTAGTAACAAAATAAACCTAGTTTTTACTAAGCGATTAACTTGTATAAATAACCGATAAAAGTTATCTACTACAGAGCCGCTTAATGAATTAGATATTATTATTTTAGGTATTAAGTAAAAAATTCTTCGTCCGTATCGCGTCATATCCCTTTTCAGTTCTGTAACGACGTGCAGAAGAATTCATTGAGATCTTGATCACGTATGCGGTATGAGCGACGACAGAGTACAGCCCGCGTCCCGACCGCTACCTAGCGGACGTAGCCGATTACGGCGTAAGAAATCCTCATTACATCAATTGCGACATGCGAGTTCAACAAAATACATTTGAAATACAAAATATAAGCGTGCATTCCAGCTATAACGGTCGAAAACCATCAATTAACGTAGTGTTAATAGTCCGCGCTCCGAGCAATTTAGTTTCGTCAAATTCTCATTGAAATTTCTGAGTGATTTAGAATGATAGAAAGACGCTATTCAAACGGCGTTTTAGCTCGTTAATGTGACTAGAAATCATTAATGAACGGGTTATATCTAGTTATTCGTTTTTATACGCATTCGCTGAGAGACATGTAGCCGCGTCCAATTTGAGAATGGAAAGTACATAGTTGATATGAGAAATGAGAGCAATGCAGCCAATGATCTGAGGTTCCGGCCGTGCAAATACTACTTCCTTGATCAAACAAATTAGCTTAATTATTATATTTGTTATATTTCACTGTTGTTTACTTTTGCTGTTTGCGGTTGATAGGATCAAGTGTTATGCTGCTCATTTTAAATAGCTGATTTAAAAGAAATTCAGATCATAACTTATTTGATGATGGTAGTATCATTACCTAAATATTCGAACTCACAAAAAGCTACTACTTATATAAAGTAAGAGAAAACAAGATAATATTGCAAAAACTTTAAATACATTAATGATCGCTCTTGTATGAATGAACTAACTTAAGATGGGTTCGGTTTTTGCACACGATGAATATATTTTTGGTTAAACTGTTTGCTGTTGCTTTGATTTGTATCGGCTGGCACCGACTTCGAAAATATTTGATTAGGTAAATGAAAACTATCAATAAGTTATTTTTTACTTCTTTGTGTTTCTTTTTTAAGTCGGTTTTTATTTTTATTTTTTGATTTTTAGTGTAGACGTAGTAGTAGCAGCAAAGTAAAAACTAAAAAAAAAAAGGTTTTTTAAAAATATTCGCTAAAGTCGTTTAAGTCAGTTTGATGCCAATTTTTATATGAAAAATGACAAACTGAAATTCGCTTTTATTAGTAACACTAAAAAATCAGGCTCTAAAATCCAATTATAACGTATTGGGCTTGTCAAATCGATACCGAATCGCTGCACTATCAACGAAAATACAAACTCTTGCAAATTTTTAAGTCTATAGAGACAATAAAAGTATTTAAATTTTCATTAGCCATTTTTTCATTCTTAGGGGGTGGTATATTTTTTTAAATTTAACCCATTTAAAACCAATGTGAAAGTATACACTTTCAAAGAAAACAAAAATTGTCCAAATCGGTTAATAAATGACGAAGTTCTGAGGTAACATAAAAAAATACAGCTAAATTGAGAGTCTCCTCCTTTTTGAAGTCTGTTGAAAATTAAGTGCAAGAAAAGCGTTTAGTTAGATTTATATACATATGTATATAGCCTATGAGTATCTGTATTCATCCCTTTTTAACGTCCCCCTGCTGGGTAAGGGCCTCCCTTCAGTACGACAGGGCCATGGTCTACCACGCTGGCCAAGTGCGGGTTGGCAGTTGCGGCTCAAATATCTTTCCAAAAGTTGGTAGGTTTTCTCAGACATGCAGGTATCCTTGGGATGTTTTCATTCACCGTAAGGCATATTGGTACCTATATTTAGAATATAATTTTCGCCAAGTTGTACGATTTATTTATTTCCTTATATAGAAGATTATATTTAAAACATATTTTGTCAATAATAACATCAGTAATTCGTCACTGTAAGGAATTATAAATGATTAAGATCTCTTAATACTTAATATTCTTACCTGACTTCCTTCGGTTTATTCAAAATTGAATATAAATGATTGGACTTTGGTAACACATAATAGATTTAATTCATTGATAAAAATTCGTCTCCCACCAAAAATACATCACCTGTGCATATTGTTTTGCAAAATCACGATTTTACCTTTAGGTGTTGAATTTTAAGCACGTCTTCCTTAATTACATAGCTTTGTACGCAATATGTGTTTCGAACAACTGAGTAGAATGTTAAGTTACTTACTATTAATAAACTGTATTTTTATAATGGATGTTTTGACACAACAAACTACAATTTTGGACGGTACCTAAATCTGGCAATATTTGTTTTGAACATATGTACCTAAAAAGTAAATATGCAAATCAAAGAATTTTATATAAGGTTTTAAGCCTTGTTAGTTAATTAGCACATTGAAATTAAGTCAATTTTGCTTCGATTAAATCTATCACATTGATTAGGTACATAAATAAATCCAAATAAATCGTAAATATTTATGTCAGTAAGAATCGCCATAAAATATAGATATATCACTCTAGCACATGTAAATTTAAATCTATACATATTATAAAATTCTAACTAAGCCGAATCTGTACATTAAATATTTTTGGGAAAATCTTATTGAAATAGACATTATTATCGATGCAGAGGCCGAATCTATAGTTTTTAAAATTTTTGTCTGTCTGTCTGTCTGTCTGTCTGTCTGTCTGTCTGTCTGTCTGTTACCGCATCACAGAAAAACCACTGGAGGGATTTTGATGAAATTTGGTATGATGATAGCTGGTGATCCGGGTCAACATATAGGATACTTTTTACCGCGGGAAAATATCTCATTTCTGAGAAAAAATACAAAAACTGGTTGAACAAACCACGATGATACTATCTGTAAACATTTTAGCAAGGTAACTTACTAAATATGGTAAAAACTATTAAAAGTAGCTTATCTTGAAAATCAAATTATCAATAACGCTATTTTATCCATTAAAATTGTTATTTTAATTAATATATACTTATGTGTTATTTAGGTACCTATTCGACAATAGATGTCGCCATGTGTTTTTAAAATACGTAGTTTTAATTCCAAAAATATGAATGTACAGATATGACCTTTCTAAAATTTTATTAGAATTGCTCCTAAATTACCCGTGGCCCCGCCCGTGTTCAAATTTTCAATAAAGCAAACTTTTTGGCATTATAAATTAGTAACTACACATATAATCAAATTGTAACGAAGCCGAATCCGTAAATTCAATATTTTTCGAAAAATCTTATTGAAATATTCATCATTAGCGATATAGAGGCCGAATCTATAGTTTTTAGAATGTTTGTCTGTTTGTCTGTATGTGACCACATCACGTCGCATCGCATCACAGAAAAACCACTGGAGGGATTTTGATGAAATTTGGTATGGTGATAGCAGGTTATCCGACTCAACATATAGGATAGTCTTTTATTTCTGAGAAAAAATACAAAAACTGGTTAAAATAAAAGCACGATGGTACTATTAACATTTTAGCAAGGTAACTTATATATGTTAAAACTTTTAAAAAAAGCTTATCTTAAAAGAAATGTCAATAGCACTATTTTATTCATTAAAATAATTGTTTAAATGAAAATTTATTTATGTGTTATTTAGATATTTGACAATAGATGTCGCCATGTGTTTTTAAAATGCGTAGTTTTAATCAAAATAAAAATGTACAGATGTGACCTTTCTATGACTTTATTAGAATTACTACTAAATTATCCGCGGCCCCGCCTGTGTTCAAATTTTCAATAAAATAAAGACAAACAAGCTTTATAAATTAGTAACATATTAGTAATATTTTGTTGGTCGAAACAATTTTCAAATGAAAATATTTGTAAGTTTTTATTTTTTTAGTAAATAATGTTAATATTTTTTAATCTTTTAATCTAAAAATTGGGCCACTCCAACTCGCTCATTATAGGTTTCGTATAGCAAAATACTGTGTTGTTTTTCTTACTTACGTGTTTTGTTAGGTTAACACTAAAATAAATACAAATAACATTTACGTTTCCACAATATCGACTCTTTTTATCAACCGTAAAAATAAGTTCGATTCATAATTTTTTATAACATTTTATGGAAAACAAGGTTATGGCTGTTAAACTGACAAAGCGGGTAACTAAAAATATTCCATATCTCAAAAACTATGAAAAAGTATTTTAGGAACTGTTATATCTCAACTTTTTTAGTTTTTTTTTTTGGACATCATTTCTTGGAAGATAAAGGCTTAAAGGACACAATAAAATGCTTACGGCTTTTATCATATTAGCCGAGCCATATGAAATAATAAAAAGTATTTGCTTAGAATTATTTACTTATTACACTTTCTTTTAAAATCGTTTTGGAAAATATTACTAACCAGCGCTAACCAATCCCTGTTTCGCGATAAATTAACATTAAGAAAAGTTACCATTAAGTAATTTATATAATCAGCTAAATATTAAATTAATCAATAGCCGTCTATTAGAAAAAATATTAAAATTAATTCCGTAGTTTGAGAGCTTATCCCCCAAAACTAAAGAAACAAACAAACAAAACAGAAGTATAGACGTACATAAATGTTATTGCTAAAACAAAAAGTGCAATATTACTAAATCAACTATGAGATTAACGGAGGAACCTTTGTGGCATTGTTAATCACTGCCATTATTTACCAATCATGCGGTGCGCAATGAAAGTGGTGTATGTAAAAGTATACTAATGTGTAAAACCTAGAATTTAATTTTTGATCATCTAAACGCGGGCGGAGCCGCGGGCAAAGCTAGTTTAACTATAAAAACACGAGGCAGGTACGTATATTGTTTCTTATAGAGTAGGTAAAATCTTTCTAGGATATTTTAGCAAACCGGAAACAGTTAGCATATCTAACGTCTTACATTTACTCTATATCGATTTCACTAAAAACTAATTTCCCTAATCTACTTTGTTAGCCAGATCTTCTTAGAACGGACATCTTATAGCTTTCGATATCTATTATATTAAGAAATGTGTGGTCAAGGCTGTGACAAATTTATGGTTTTATGGGCGTGAATAATGTAAGTCATTCATTATATATTATTTTCCAGTTAAATGTAACTATGAGCAATGTAGGCGCCGAGTTAATCTCGAGATTTATCGCCTGTCAAACTAGATTCTACATCGAGAAATGTGTTTAGAGTTTTTATATATTCTACAAATTAGCATAATCCCGTTTGGCATCGCGTCGGTCTGTAAGAAGGTTTTGGGTTGAATCTTTCGATCTTTCGCTCTATATGGCCACCATTGTCGTTATTGAGAGGGTTAGTAATTCAAAAGTAAATTATATAATATCCAATGAAGGTTTACTCAGTGAAAAGAAGTTCGAGTTCTTTTCGTGTAGGTATTATTCATATTACATGTATTATGTAATACCCTAATTATTTGCACGTGTAGTATGTAAATATGATCAGTGTTATTCAGCGGAGCCTTATATATGTAAGTAAAATAAGCTTTTAAGCGATTTGACAGCTACAGATATAATCCTCTACAAATTATATAATTAAATTCTCGGCCTCTACAATAAACGGCCTCGGTGGTGTAGTGGCTAGCATGTACGGCTGCACATCCTGAGGTCTTGGGTTCGAGTCTCGGGTCGGGCCAAGTTTAATTATTGAGTCTTTCTGTATAGTAAGCCTCAGTAACAGCCCGGAGTTGGGAAGTTGGCGGTGTTTCACCCCCGTGCCTCGGAGAGCACGTAAAGCCGTCGGTCCTGCGCCTTAACTCTCACCGGTCGTGTCGAATAGTCGTCCCACCGGAGTATGAGAGTGACAGGAATAGAGAGTGCACTTGTGTCTGCGCGTACCTTTGTGCACTATAATATCTCCTGCGCAGTTGGCTAGTCTCAATGAGATTGGCCGCCGTGGCCGGAATCGGTCAGGTGGACATTATTATGTTAGAAGACAAGATGTTATTTTCTTGTGCTTTAGTGAGATTTCGCAACCTTTAAAAATAAATCTTTTTCAGCTATATAGTAATATTATCTCAATTTGCTGTGTATACATTTTTATAACTTAATTACAGGCTGTATTTGTCAGACACAAATTAACTACACGTTTAACATATTTCCATCTACTTTACAAGTTAAATTAGGTATTTATAAGGCATGTTGAAAGAAGTCCTTGTAGATTTTGTTTAAGCTGATCAAGTAATCAGAAGAATGCTTAAAATATTTCTTAGTATCAACTTTAAAGTATACGTATATCTACATATAAATAAGGAAATTAATGTAATGAGATTTCCTGAAAATAATTAAACGGAAAATTTTGGGACATGTTCTTTGTAAAGTTTCACAGAACATAATGGTAGATATGCAACATACGTAAGGCGAGAGGAATCCTAACTTTAACGTAATTAACACATCGGGCCGTGAATACGATCAGATCAGGGTCAAACGCATTACCCCTCACTTCCGTAATCAACGCAAATAAAGATAAAACGTGCATATAATCGCTTGATCGTGATCATAAAATAATTAAAAATAAGTAGAAAATGCACCCAGATTGAAAAAAAGAAGGTTTTCTGTTTGTTTACGGACCGTTCTTAAGTGCCATTTCAAAACTGCGTTCGACGTTTTATTTCGTTTGTAGGTACATACCTAATTTGAAATATGCATAAGTGTTATTTTTACGGCTTTATCATAAATTACTCGATTGGTCATAAAAATCAAATACTCGTATAGGTGTATATACGTACTTTTACAAAACATTCCGTCATAAAAATATTTATGAAACTTATTTATAACATATAGTAATTGTCTAATGAAATTATAGAAAATTTTCAAATGATGTATCTAATATCTACTTACAAAATATGTCTAATAAGTAATAACCCTCCTTTGGGGCTCGTCGCAGTCGGGTAAAAAGAAAATACCTAATTGTTAAAAATTCTATGAGCAAATATTTAACTGTAGATAGTTTTTAAATATAAAATTACAGAAAAGTAGATATGGTCTATTAGATAATTATTTTATAAATATTCTTTAAAATTCAAAGTACATTATATATCATTACGACACAAACTTTTTATAATCACTGCTAATTACCCGCCTTGAATATTAATAAAATATTAAGTAGACCAGTCGCGAGGCTGATCAACTTTAATTAAAGAAAATTACCGACTTTCACATACCTAATAATTATTATTTGTGTCTTCCTTTTATAAAAGTTTAGGTCACACCAACAATTTCTTTTTATGGATGGTGGCTCTGTCCGCTTTATGTTTCTCATAAAACTTATGCGATATAAACACTGGAATATGGTGTTCAGCTTAACTAACTTTATCTAGCAGGTTATGAAATGAAAATATTAAAGCTCTCTGAAGCTGTGTAGTTAAATATAAAGATTATCGAATACAAAATAATATCATACAAACTTTGCAGGAAAATATTTATATGATTGATTCAAAGCACCCCTTTTCTATAACCATTCGCAAATTAAATTCAACTTATATATATTGTGTTGAATGATTTATATGCCAATAAAGACGTTAGCGCCTAGACCGGCACAAAGAGAGCGATTTTGTTAAGCACCTACGTGCAATAAAAGCTGCGCCTGCGGCTAACAGAAGTAAAGAGAAAACAACACGTCCCCATCATAACTTGAGACTTGTGTCGGCGCTAGTGTTGTGCTTGTGTTGGTGAGGTGTGTAGAAAGTTGCGGACTTACCATATCGAGTGGGCAGGCAGACTGCGGTCTTTCTGAATATCATATTTAATAAGTCATCTAATAGGTAACCCGTTACAAGTATTTAAATTTCAGATAAAAGGCAATGAATACTGGCGTTAAGATTCATGCTAATTGGATATAAGAATGAAATGTTGCTAGTTTATTTATGATACTATTTCCAGCTCCACATTCACACATGTTTTTATGTGCACCCATTCTAGAAATTAATGTTAATTACTACACAACTTTCCTCAGTAAAGACTTGGTAATAAAACGCAATTATAATTTTATACGCATTTAAATAGTTATCACAAAATTTTAGATATAAAAATTATAATAATTTCATATTTTAAAGTAAAAAATTGTAACAAATAATCAAGATTCACGACTGAATAGTCTGATTTGCGTTCACTTCATAACCTGTATCTCAATAGCTTTAAGAATAAATTAACTGAATACACATAAGATTAACTCTTGGAGTATAAAAGAAGTTAATATATTTCATTCCTCATGTTTGAATACAACATCGTATTAAATTGGAGTTATGTTAATAGAAGCTTGCGTGACTGAGCTTTGTTGCGCTGAACTTAGAGTTACCACACGTCAGGATCCTGTTAGCACTCGGCTTAGTGTTGGGTCAGTTATAATCGTAATAGGTGAAAATCGTGATATTTCAAAGTGTTCGCCACTAATAATTTCTAATGGTAATTTTAAATAGTAAGTACTTTATCTTATATGTATTTCAGAACTATTTTAAAATATATTATTAAACCAGTACTATATATGATAAAAAGTTATAAAGACTTAATATTAATAGTTAACATATTTTTGATCTCTTTCTAACAAAGGGATTAACCAAATCTTTTACAAATTAAATTTTAGCTAAAATAGATAAGATAATATTTTTTTTTATTATTGTTCTTTATATTACGAGTATGTATTTTAAGCTTCTGTGGTATGAACGCCAGTAAAAGTTGACTATATTAGTTCACAATAAAACCTATTTATATTTTATATTTCACTCTTTATTCTCATTATTCTTAGTGATTACACTCTACATTATGTATGTAGACATAATTAAAATAACATTATTTCGGGTCCTACATATTTAAAATCATAGGGCCACCCTAGTCAAATCTCGTCATTAGCATGTACAGTAGTAATCTAATTTTACAGCCTTGCATTAGAACATCCGCACTCAAAACCAATAAAAGATTGTTTAAACTTCATCTGAAATGCGGCCAACACTTATATATGCTTCGAAGTAAGCGTTGTATTCATGCAATCGATCATTCTTGATCTTGAACTTATTTTGTTTCTAGTGTTTTAAGTATCGGCTTTTATATTTATAGTTACTTTTAAGCATTATTCTGCCAATTTAATTGGATTCAATCTCTCAACACGAAGGACTAAGACTATAAACATGAGATATATTAAATTAATAAAAAAATTAAAGAGTGCGTGTATGAGTGTACATGCGCAAGAAGTAAAACTTCTGTAGGTAATCGGTACTCTTTACGAAATTCAATTTATGTTTTAAATAATTAGGACAGGTGAGATAGTAAAAATAACGCATATTAGGCATATTACAATCATCTATACATATTATAAAATTGTAACTAAGCCGAATCTGTACATTAAATATTTTTTGGAAAATCTTATTGAAATAGACATTATTATCGATGCAGAGGCCGAATCTATAGTTTTTAGAATTTTTGTCTGTCTGTCTGTCTGTCTGTCTGTCTGTCTGTCTGTCTGTCTGTTACCGCATCACAGAAAAACCACTGGAGGGATTTTGATGAAATTTGGTATGGTGATAGCTGGATATCCGGGTCAACATATAGGATACTTTTTACTGCGGGAAAATATCTCATCTCTGAGCTAAATGTTAAAACGTATCTAGGGACGAACCCGAGCGAAGCGAGAGTGAGTTGCTAGTATATTTATAAAATATCATTTAAGGAAAGAATATAATATTATATATATCTTTGTCAGACAATAAGAACGGTTACCATGGCAACAAACATACGTACATTTCTTCGTAACGCATTACCACCAGCTTAACCCCCGTCCCCCCCGCCCCCCCCCTCCCCCTAAGTCAAGCGTGCGTAAAGAAGTTTTACTTAAAAAAAAAACTCAATAATACTATTTATTACTTAAGCTATACATCTATATAATACAAAACAAAGTCGGGTTAGTTACACCAACTCAAGAAAGGCTGGACGGATTTTTAAGATCTTTGATTTGTTGGATTTGTTTCCCCTCCGAATAATAGAATAACTATTAAAACACTGGAAAGAATCACGAAAAAAAAATTACACTTTATATGGTTAACGCTGGCTAATAGCCTACGTAGGTTTAAAATGTACCCGAACGAAGCGAGGGTAAGTCGCTAGTATAAAATATACTGAACATCTGTAGCGAACTGTGCGCTATAGCCTGTAGGTATGTAAGCCATCGCAGTAGGTATGCAGTTTATAAACATACATTTAATATTACTATTATTATTATAAATAAATAAACCTTAACTTGTCTGGTTGACGTAGAATGGTTTTGCAATACTTGTTTTGACACTATTATAAACGTTCAATACGTAGAAGGTTCCATAAGACCACATTATTATACACCTTGTGGCGATAAAATGAAAGGAAAATGCAAAATACTAATAAACACCCATTACTTTACGCGAATAAAATGAGACCTTTTGACCTAATGACGAAATTTGGTTCAGAAGTAAACAGGAGTATGACGCCAATTTAAATTACTGTGTGGTATGTTGAATAAAACTAGCTTTACACGTGATTTTGCGTACGTAAAAGTTGATTTTATCTGGTGCAAGGTTTCAATTCGATAAAAAAATAGCAATGTCAAATTTGATGGTAAAAATTATAAGTTTGCTAATTGTTTACATTATAAATAAATAAATATATTGGGACATTAAACACAGAGCACCATCTAGCTCTATGTTAAGCTACGAGGCCTGTGTTATGGATACCAGATAGTTGATACACTACACATATATAACTTTAAATACATACATATTATAAATATTTTTTATTATTACCTTAATATTAGGTATATAATTTTCTTATAAATATAGGTTCGCCTGTACATAAAAGGCAATTTTATTATATTTGTAGACGCTTGTGCAAAAAATAAAACGTATCCATTAAGAATGCAAAAAACGGCCGCTCTCGTAGGTTGGAGACAGTAATGATTCTAAGTGGAACGTTTAAATGTATATAGGATTATAAAACCTGATGTCTTATCATAGTATCGACGTTGACCTTTCCAGAACAGTAACAGATGTGCTCAGTTCCATATGTTATCACAATTTGTATTGAAACTAATACCTTTTAAATATCACTTTATAATGGTGTGTGGTCCTCAAAACGTCAGAACACACGATACACTTGTAATTTGAATGAAATTACTTAATGTGTTCATTTTACAGATAAAGTACTAACTGTGAGGGATCAAGTCCTTTTCAAAGGTTGTATACGTAAATGCAAATAATACATTTTCCCTTAGTGAACCGGAACCTACTAGGAAAAACCTAGTAACTATAATTTTCCACTGAGTTATTAAGTAATAAATATTTTAAAATTTAAATAATTGGAATGTAACATGTTAGATGAATCCCATACTTGTATTTATTATCAAATTATAATGTTTTCGAATACATAGTTAATATCTGATTGTGAGCTTTCAAGGAACACTACGTGCACGAGGTACCTGTTCCTCAACGATCGAAGTACACGATAAGTACGCGTTATTTATCTTAAAGATCTGATGAGTAACATTTTATACTAAAGAATTGTATAGAATTGTAATTAGATTTATAAAATAGTGTTATTGCTGACCTTTGTAAAACTGATGTCAGTGCCATGTTTCTACAGCTATTATATTGAATTGCTAGTCATGTATTGACCTTGCGAAGTTTAATATACAAATAAATATAAATATCCCATGCATTATGGGGTTTTTGCATTAGAAAGCTTTGCAACTAGGCCTAGTTTTATACAGATAAGTTTACATCTGCAAAATAGAATATTGGATCAACGGTAAACTACAGAAATGATAATATTAGCCAATGTTTCTTGGCTATGTATGTATATTCTATTAATATATTATATAAACTTAATTAAATTGTAATCAGGTCAAATATATTCACTTAATATTTTTTGGAAAAAATGTGGGCACAAGTTTAGTATATGGGACGCGGCCCCTGGAGAATTGGGTGGTATTTTTGGATAGGGGAGGTGATAGGGAGTTCAAATATATAAAAAAATATTTTGAGGAAACGAAGGAGTCAAATGTCATAATAATGTATGGAAATGTTGTAATTTTAAGTCTCAATAACTTTTGACTCTTTCGTTTCCTCAAAATAAATTTTATATATTTGGACTCCCTATTTCCTCCCCTTTCCAAAAATACTACCCACTCCTCCAAGGGCCGCGTCCCATATACTAAACTGCAGCCAAAATATGTTTCGGATGCAGTAGATTATAATAATAAATTATAGAAATAGAGATAATTACGGAAATTATATATTGAGCTAAATCTATTTTTAAATTTTTGTTTGTTTAGATATCACTGGATATGGATTTAAAAAGGATTTTATTTTTTTTATATTGGTATTTACTTATGATTTTATTATGTCGAGTAGAAGTACTCGACTTCTAAAGATATACTTAGTTGACTCGTAAATCGTTTTAGGATAAATAAAAATACAAAGCCAGGCGAAGCCTCAGCCGTCAACAGGTCATTTGTGAAATATGATATTCACTGACAATTTATTATATGAGTGTATACCTAAATTATTAATTCGAAATTGGATTTAAAATTGTTGCCGCTACAAAGGATGTTCATTTGTTTAAACCGCATTAAACCGTGACCAATTTATGTCGATACAATTTTATTACAATAATACCATTTAAATGTCGCCTCTAGTTGTTGTTCACGAAAAAGATATTACATTTTTTTATTGTGTAAGATAAAAATATACTTAATAAAATATAAAGTGTTATTTCTGAATAAAAATTATCTCGTCAGGGACAACGTATGTGTAAAAGTAAAGGTAAAAACTAAAATATCAATATGACATTTTAATGAGCTTATAAAACGTTTAACATAAATGAACGTTAATAAAATTGTTGTATTTAAATATATTATACCTTAGAGCTAATCGACTTTTTGTATTCATTTAAAATTATATTTATATCTTTTTTGTGATAGTTTGGCATAAGCATTATTCGATCATAATAAAATAACTACATCTCTTGATTTCCGCTTTCACAGCCAATCGTATAGACACTTATAGTCACTGCATATTATAAAAAAAAATCCCTGTCGCGTCTGTTTGCCGGATTGAACGGATTTTTATACGGTTTTCACTAATAGATAGAGTAATTCATGAGGAAGGTTTAAGTGTAGATATAATTCATTAAGGTCCGAAAAAATCATGCTGACTGGGAGCTTTATTGGCGCTCGCCGCGTAAACTAATAAAGCTATATGAAAACAATGTATTACAGGCTTATTTCTCTTAAAACGATCTTTCTATTTAATTGTAGCAATGCTATGTGCACGTATGTAGATACGCACGTATACCTACGTATACCCAAACGAAGCGAGCGAAGTCACTAGTATACTAATATTTGCGAAAATACCTCAAACTTTTATTCTCTCATTCTCATAGTTCGATGTGATAATAATCTAGCTCTACTGGAAAGAGTTCAAGAGACAACGGATAGGTCTAGGTATTACCTATTTGAAGAACTAAGAAGTAGCGAGAAATGTGTGTTACTAAGTTGACCGAAAATCTATGGGTATTTTTGGTCATAGCTATAATCCTAAGATTCAAATGCGAATTTCATGAGCCCTATTTTTCTAATTTGGTTTTGTATTACACATTAATAATATAGGTTTAGTGTATTAGATACATATTAATAATTTACGTTTTGTAATCGTATTTTGTATATTTAGTGAAATTGCTTTGAACACTCACTCAACATTACAAATAGATTTTTTGTTTCAAAGATAAGATAAGTTATGTTGATAAAAGAATCTTTTATAAGCGTTTGATAAGCTGTACTGACGTCATTGCAGGCACATTTTGTTTCTACTCCGGCTGTAACGTAAATGATTAAGTATCCAATGATACTATATAGATACTTTGATAATATTTTTATTACAGATTTCTACTAAAAGTAAGTAACATTTGGCTTACAAATTCTGAGAAAACGCCGATCTGTCTCTTAACTCTTTCACTTGCTCTCACTCTTTCTCTCACTAGTGCTCTCTCTCTCTACTGTATATGCAAGTTTTACTCTATGATTTTTTTTAAACTATAGTGTATCTGTTGCAAATATAGTACATACCTATCCGAAATTATGAAAGATAACCGTTAGCCGTTAATCTTAAAAATTAGTTCATACACGTTAATGTATTTAGTGCTTATTAGTAAATGCATAATCTAAACATAGGTTAATATTTACATGAAAAACATCTCTTAAACACTTTTGAAGGAAATAGAAGAGATTATTGAATGGTACTTTTGTTTTAAAATGGGGTTAAATTAAATGTCAATAAAATTAGTATAAGCTTCTTAATACGTAGCTGAATAAATTACAAAATCCATTTTTTAAATCTAAATATGAGCACGGTGTCTCGATTATATTACTAAACTTTGGCTTTGTATATTGTGAAACATATCACACGGTGTGGTCTGATTGTAAAATACGTATCAAAGCAATGCTCCATAAGTAAACATTTACTATATTCAATTAATATTTATTTTAATTAATTAATTATATTGGACTCACTTTGTTTTTTTATTATATTTATAAAAATATTAGTGAGTAGCGACTCACCCTCGCTTCGCTCGAGTTCGTCCCTAGCTCGCTTCCTAATACAAACTTTCATTCCCATTTTCTAAGTTCCTGCGCAATTTCCTTATTTTTTTTTAATGTAAGAACCTTCTCCTGACAATAACAAACACAACAAAAAAAGAATTAGTGAAATCCGTCCAGCCGTTCACGCGTGATGGCATGACCAAGGGAAATAGGGATTCATTTTTATATATACAGATAATAAATATAATAGTATATCTGTAAAAAAATGGTCCATCTTTTTGGTCAATTTTAAAGAGATCATAACAGCTGTTCAAGAGAATGAATTTCTTCCTACAAAGGCAGCGAAAAAAATTGTACTTGCCAAAAATCCTTTAAATCAAAAAATTATGCTCTAGCTTCAGCATTTTAAAATTCAAAACCCGAAGGTTTAACAAAACAAATAAAGGCTTTTGTAATATAGACCGAGCGGCGCCGAGGCAAGTTGCTAGTTAATTATAATTTTTGTAATTAAAAATGTTCTGCATGCATTTTACTTGCCCGATTGAGTTGAAACTTTATACATTTGTTTGTTGTATGCACTGATAGAAAGTTCCTGACATGCGAATTATCGTACAAATACGAGTACATACATACATATTATGTAGTTATATTATGTACGTATAGTTTTTATTATCAGTAAAACAACTGTAAAATCATAGAAGTCGAATCGAACATTATTACCAATATATTTTTAAATTCGATAAAGATCTTAATTTTTATTTATTCTACTGAAAAATAAACGCAGAAATTTTTGCACTTCCTTTAAACGCCTCGTTACTCAAGTATATTTTTATTATAGGCATTGATTGCCGCGAGCTTAATTGAGTTGAAATGCAGCACCTATGTATGCCTACCATTTTTGGTGTTTGGTATCTGAATTAAAGTAGACGCCTGCCATCAGGTAAATGCTATGTAAATATATGTGAGAGAAAGTCAATTAATGTTATGATAAATAAAATATAATCATGATAATTTTACTTTAATATTTTTATTACAAAATTTTACAAACAATGGCTATTGGCAATTAACGAAAAGCCTAACCTGTATATTTTGAATGAAAAACTCCTGATTAGTTAGTCGCATGGTGTTTTAAAGGGGAGTAAATGTTTAAATTAACCATAGAAATGATGGATAATTAAAAAAATCTAGAGCGTAAAGTCTCCATTCTGATGGGAGCTAGAAAAGGAAGTTGTAAAGTTATTATATTAATTCTGCCTGCCCTGCAAAAGAAAGCGTAAACTTAAAATAGTTGAAATAAGAAAAGCCTTTGAAGTTTGAAGCCATTAACAAGAGAATTGAATTGAGAAATAAAGAAGAGCCACGGTGCATAAAATGAATAAATAAATTAAAAAAATCCTCCTTTTTCTAAATATGAGCGCGGTGTATCGAAAGTGTGAATTTATGAATAGTTAAAGTATAAAGAGTTATAACTAAATGTTAATTAATTAGAATTCAGGTATCAAGGTTAAGTAATGCCACTATAGTCAGTAGGCTCTGTACGTGTACACTGTACAGTCATGTTATATCACTGATTTGTGTGATATGAGATAAGCGACATACTGTGATAAGCATGTCGAGAGATATTGGTTCTATGCAGTTTGTGCGTAGATGATGATGTACTTCAAGTAAATTGTATAAAGCTATTGTTATATAAATTTTTTGTTATGTGGGTCAGTTATTTTACATAGACGAGTTTCAAAATAAAACTAAATAAAATACGTTTATCTAAAAAGCAATTATAAGTATAAATATATGTATACCTATTATCTACCAACCTTAAATATGAAGAAAGGAAATCTTTAGTACTCTATAAACGCGAAAGTTTGGATGGATGGATGTTTGTTACTAAATTACGCCAGAACGGCAGATCTGGGATAGCACATGGGTTACTTTTTATCCCTGAAAATGTAAGGTTCCCGTGGGATAGATTTGTTTTTATTTTTAATTAGCGACGGTGAGCCGCTATTATAATATATATTGTACCTACTAGAGCTCTTAATTCTTAGAAAAGTGTTACAGGAAGAATTTGTATTATGTGCGTATGATCTAGGTAATGTTGAATAGGTACTAATGACTAATTGCACTGGACTAAAACTAGTTTATTATAAAACAATAATAGTATTATCGTCGTAAAATATCTTCACCCATATTGTCTATAATTTAGATAGTTTGCAGATAAACGCATTCAATTAACAGATAAGGGTTTTACAACGTGAAAATATTGTCATAGTTTTGGATTGCTATTAATGATATGTACCTCATACCACGTTATATTATTATTATTACAATAGAGATCGTACCTACTGTTACAAATGCGAAAGTTTGTATGTGTGAATGTTAATAAAGTTTGACAGATTTGGATGGAATTTATATTAAAAATTTAAAAAAAGCACATAGAGACGTAAAGTAAGTCGCTATTGTTTAAAAATACTTATGTAAAAAATAATAATATTAATTATAAAACCGGCGTACTCAAAGTGACGGGATTTATACATAGATCTGTGGAGAAATTTATAACTGTCTAAATCCCACGAAGATGCGAGCAAATGAGAAAAATGTGAGCGCTTTCGAGATCAGGTTTTAATAAAATAAAGTAAGCTACGAGTACGTTAAACGTATTAAATAAATGGGTAGAGAATTGCGGTTCGCAATTTAGGTTTCTTATCTAATTAACGAGCAGACAGCTATTAGTTAAAATACCTACCGCTGTGAACGTATGTAATGTGTATAAAACGTATCAAGAATAATTTAATTAGGTAAAAAATAGTATAACACTTCTTGGAGACGAATTAATAGTTTTTGTTGATTAGCGCCGTTAATCAGTAAAATCTATTAATATATTCTCTATGCTCTATTTAGGTAGCGCTTTAATTTTAATGTCTTATACTTTTAATTTAAGTTATAATTAATACTTCACTAAAACACATATACATAAATGTGCTGTGGACTAACCGCAATATACGAAACTCATCAAAACGAATCAAACGCACCCAAATTCGCAGGCTTTATTAGAAGCCTAGCAGGTCAAGAGATTTTTCATACTTTTAGAGTTTTCAGATTTATGTTGTTTTTAAAAAAAATTCAATATTATTGGTGGCTACAAAAGACTAATGTTATATCTGTACGTGTAAATATTGTGTGAGGTATTTTTTTGAGTAATTTTATTAACTGACCTATGTACAGATCTAATGTGATTCATTTATATCCCCACACATATTGGTACTTCAATAAAGTGTGAAATATAGACACTCTTATAAAAAAATATAAGCAATTGTCCATCCCGAAGATATCTATTTTAATATAAACGCTTATCACAATTCACACGTCTTTCTCTTTACTTAAAATTGGAGTAATTATAATGTAAGCGGGCTAAGCAAATACAGACACGGGCGTCAGGTAATGTGTGTCAGGTTGACATCATTGGAATTTATATCATTTAACAGTAATATTACACTAATATGTCGATGTAATTAATAATTATTATGAAATGTACAACATTCAATCGCGAAATAATTCCATAAATATTTACATAATCTTATATAGCTCGCAATATTGTGTAATAATTACCTACTTAAAATACAATAGAAATTATAGTCCGGTCAATTTAGACATAAAAATAGTGGTAAAATGACAAAAATTCCCGGAAAGCCAAATATTGGTGGAGAGTTAGGGTTTACCATTATAAATAAATTTTTAAAAATCCCCATCGATCCTATGTGTGCTACAAAAGTAATTCGGAGTCAAAAGTCAAAATTTGAGGTTTTTTGGATTTTTCTCGAAAACGGTAAGTTTTATCAAAAAAAAAAACCTCAAACCAAAGTTGTAGATTTTAAAATTCTCTACAAAAATGGTTCTTATGATTTTTCTCCTAAGAGTATGGTAAACCCCAGCTCTCCACCAATATTTGGCTTTCCGGGAATTTTTGTTATTTTAAATGTCTGTATTGACCGGACTATTATTGACATATAGAAGAGAATGTCAAAAAGCTTAAATGTTTGATTAATTTTATGTTAACTTAAAAATATAATATTAATTTAAGTAAAGTTAATTATTAAAAGCTATACTAAACTTTATCATCACAACTTAAAGAAATCAACTAAACATTAAATAATAAGAATGTTTATGTTCATTTTATCAATTGAATATTTAAAGTTTATCTAACAAGCGACAAAAAAAAATTCCTCGTAAAAACGTTCTCACGAAACAAGTTACTTGTCCTACAATAAAACTATAATCATTAGATACATAATATGTGTTACACGACTATATAAAATATCGAGCAAACGTTAAATATTTATAACTAAAATATTACAATTGTTATTTGTGGTATTTATGTATTTCTCGGAATTATAAATAAAATGTAGTTAGGTCGAATAATTATAGGTTTGTTAGTGCGCATATAGATCGATTCCTGATTAATATTTATAATCCAGAGGTGAGACTCGGCCAAGCGGCGCCCGCGCAGATTTATGTACACGCCACTACGACGTTGCGAATTGCGATTGATAAAAATGTTGAATTTGTTGGACCTTAAATAAATGCTAATATAACATTGCATATAAGGTTATACTTTCGAATTAAATTACAAGTTATTTTAAATAATAAAATTTAATTTAACAATGCCAAGATACAGCGAAATAATTGGCGTTCAATCATACAATTGTACCACAGAATAGATCTGTCACCTATTCCGTGAATTGTACATATTTCTTATAATGACGATGTTTGGCAGATCAATTAAAAAAGGTTATGCTACCTAAATAAGAATGACTTCTTGCCGTATTGTGACAACGAAAACATTTAATAATACAAAGCTTTAGTAATATCGAAAATTTGTATAATTTTATACCTATTTTATAGAAGGAAAGTCTATTTATGTAAATTAATTTTCCTTCAAACCGCACTTTTCAAGTAGTTGTCGGGTCGAGGTAATTATTAGGGTCGCAACATAATGTTAGTATGTACCTATTAGTTTTGATTAGTAAAAGTAATGCAACATTGTTGCGAGCCTATATTAAGAAACCCATAAAAATCGACATCAAGTCTTCACTTGATATTCATTCTTCAATGAACTATTCTGAAATAATTAAGATAGTTTATAATTAATATTTATTATTTATATTTTGTAACATACATATGTATGTGCTGAGATTATTTTCTTTATTTATCGATACATGTAATCTAATGTTAATTAAACATCGTTACTAGTACTTACAACATTTATTTTAAAATGGAGTGTTGAATATTTATAATCAGAAGCTTTATAATGATTCGATAACCTCTTCTAGAGGCTATTGCTCATACTATCATTTACGTGTCACGGTTGACCCTATTTCGGTTTTTGTGTTATCTAATTATCAAATTCATTAGTTTAAATATATTGAGAATGGTTTTTGTTAACTCTGCAAATTGTAAAAAATTCAGCCTACCAGAACTTTGTAGGTAATATATTACGCCGGTGCAATTACCTCACCTTACATAAATATAATATCTGTTAATGTCAGCAATATTTTAGTTTAGCTGCACAGTAAAAATAACCTATTGTTTCCTACACAGGAAGTAGGGAAGGGGCACAAGTAAAAAATACTTAAATTGATGGTTTAACTATATTTTTCTCATACCGATTTATATATATTTACCGGAGAATATTATAATAACAGGTGAAAAAATGCAATAAGTCAGCATTCAAGATAGTTCAAATCTTTCGTTGTCCAGGATAGTAGATCGAGGAATGTCATATTTATTAATTATTTTGAAAAGTATGTTTATTTTACTCTTACTACTATATAAATACGAAAGTTTAGATGGATGGATGTTTGTTATTAATCACGCTAGAATGGCTGAATGGATCTAGATGAAATTTGTCTCAGGGATAGATTTAGTCTGGAATAGCACATTGGCTACTTTTTATCCCGGAAAAAATCACGGTTCCCGTATATTTGTTTTTGTTTTTCACTAGGAACGAATCCGAGCGAAGCGAGGGCGAGTCACTGGTTTTTTAATATATTAAAATTTTCCTTCTTGTTGTCGTTATCTTTTTTTTTCTTTAATGGCTAAAAGTTTCGTTAACAGTCGTTATCCTTAAGTAAGTCATTACGTATTATGTCGTTTATCAACTTACCTGTACTTGGTTTGTAATACAATATTTCTGAGAGCACACCTGGTTGCTTGCTGACTTGTTGATAGTGTCTTATTTTGCAACATTATCAAAATAAATGTTGTTTTTAAATAAGAGTTAGTATTGGAAAACAATTCAAAGTAAGTAAAAGCAAGGAGTCATTATGTTTGTGTGGGGTATGTTTACTAAATAAGGGAAAGAGAGTGTAGATTATGATACAAAAATATTTGTATTGTATAAAAATGTTTCAAAATATTTTATTATTTAATATCATGTTGAGCGACATGCATGGTTTCACGATTGTTTCCATTCCGATTGAAATAAAGGATCACGATTCACGCACTAAGCTATTGAAATTTGTACTTAATTGAAATATTTAATATTTAAATAAAATATTTTATTTATTAATTTCATAAATCGCAAGCTTAACTCATTAGTCATTACATAAATATTAAAAAGAATGTAGGTATCTTAATAAAGGCCAAAATTGGATTTAAATTATTTACTTTAACCCATTGATATATGAGTTTTTATATATCAATGCTCTAATCATAATGAGTAGTAAATATAGTATTAACATAAGAACAATAAAACATAATATTTGTACATTGAGAATAGCTGCATGTTTTTTACTATTTTTATGTCATGCTCAGTCACTCCATATACCTATTACATTTACATATATTTTAAAGGTAAAGTTTGTAAGTTAATATGTTGGGATAATCACTGAAACTATTGATCCGATTCTGAAAATTATTTCAGTAAGTAAGCTATGCAACCGCCAAGTGCTACTACTACTACAGACTATTTTTTTTTTCGATTAAAATTGAGAATTTATAACAATTTATCATATTAAAGTCGAAAAAAACAGGCCATAAGGCATAGAGTTTCTTTATTGGCATGAGCTGCCAAAAATAAAGCAATAAAATGGAAAACCTATGTCTATAATTTTATATTATGAGTGTAAAAGTAACTCTTGTCTTGTTTGTTTCATTTTCTTGGTTAAACCTATTCCGGTGTAAAGATTTCGATATAATTGGGCAAGGTCATAGATTGCACCTTTTGTGACGATTCGAGCAGAAACGCGGGCAAAAACTCGTTACCTATATATGTTTTTATTGTTTATGAATGGTATATTATAATAAACGTTTTATACAGATTAACGTACTCTCTAAAATAAGTTTACAGTTCCGCACGCGTGCCAAGTTGGTACGTAGAAGGTATTTAGGTATTTTGATAAAAATTACTATATATATATATATATATATATATATATATATATATATATATATATATATATATATATATATAATATACAATCACTATATTTAATAACGTAACTAGCCATTGAGTAACTTTGGAAACCTAGTGTGCTTGTTGTAAGGTTGCTGGCTGGATAGTCAATCAATCTCTATCACTACCCAATCCAAAAATATGTCGATCTCAAGATAATCTATTTTATACACTCACAATCAGTCAAAAACTTTTTCATTACTACTAATAGCATAAAACCAGACTTTTTTTGTAGTTTTAGCGCAAGCGAAGCCGCGGTTTCTGATAGTTTATAACATTTTTGTGATTGTTTTTAGCAATTTCAAACCCATATCAACGACAACACCTACCGTATGTAAAGTCGTTTACTTGTTGTGTGTAATTACTTCATAAAGTATCCATAGTTTCTCATAATATTTAACTTAAGTGTAATAATTCTTAATATTTATATTTTACTAGTGACCTTTGAGACACTATAGGTACGAGTAAACAGAAAAATACAGGCCTCCAATTATCTATTTACAAAAAATTATATTGATCCGTCGATTCCTTTCGGTTTGAAAAAAAGGATCAATAAACATACTTTCATATTTTTTATCTATACATAATATAATAAAATTCTAACTAAGCCGAATCTGTACATAAAATGTTTTTTGGAAAATGTTATTGAAACAGACATTAGTATCGATATAGAGTCCGAATCTATAGTTTTTAGAATTTTTGTTTGTCTGTCTGTTACCGCATCACAGAAAAACCACCGGAGGGATTATGATAAAATTAGGTATGATGATAGTTTGATATCCGGGTCAACATAAAGGATACTTTTTACTGAGGGAAAATATCTCATCTCTGAGAAATCTATACTAAAAGTTAAAACGTATGTAGGGACGAACCCGAGCGGAGCGAGGGTGAGTCGCTAGTATTACATATTAATATGATCTATATAAAGTTTTAGTATGGGTAAATCAAAGTGGGCTGGTCTTGCGATAGATTATTCTAAACTCCTTTTTTGTTAGCATTATGGCCTGATATTCAAAGTTACGTTCTATTAAATAACACCAAGTTATCCATTTTTGTTTATAATTTTTTAATACTTATTATTATTATGAGCATACATCAACATAATATTTTTTTAAGAACAATATCCATTGGAGAAAAGATTGAGAAGTTCTATTAAACATTTTAAAGAATTTGTTCGATGCATAAGTAACGAAAGCTTATTTTCTTTTCCAAGTTGTGAATAGTCGGAGGTAAGCGGTCGGTGGCCGCAAGGACGTTGGTGCGCGGGCGGCGTCGTACGTTTGTATGTGTGCATCTCCGGTGTCACTGTCGTCGTACGTCTTCGGAGGTTCGGCGGGGACTGACGTTCAGATTTAATGTTGCTAGACTTGTAGGTTTACCCATATTTAGAGCTTTTTAAATGTAATTTTGTATTGTTTTTAGTTTATTATAAATATTATGTTATGACTAATATTACGTTATTTACATGTATATTCCAATATTGTATTGTGAAATCAAATTATGATTTTTTATATTTATTTTAAAGCATGAAGTCGTAATAGTAATAACATATATAACATTTATCAAAACAGAAGATTACTAACATTAAATTTTTGGTTTTTATATTGCATTTTTATCATGATAGAAAAAAACAAAGTAGATTTTTAATCATATTTTTTATCAGGTATCGGCCGACATAAAATGGGCAACATTATCTAGATCGGGCAAGAGTGCGCAACGAGGTAGGCCCCGCATATTCATTCACGCACACTGCTGCGTACTTCGTTAAGCGTGTTGTGGCGCGCTCTGCAACTTTTATTGTTTTTTTTCTTAACTTCTTAGCAAGCCAACCACTTGCTCGGTCGTCTTTTACCTGCGGGTGCTAACAATTTGTAAACTTTATCATATATTACGTTAAGTATTCAGATATAAATAGTGCTTAAATAAGTTTTTTAGTTATAAAACGAGAAGTGAAATTTTCGTATGTTCAGATGCTTTAACGGCAATAGCCTCGTTTAGTGTCAACAAATAAACAGTGATCGGGACAAGTTACGTTTGAAACAAAAAGTATTGTGATGAATTATACAATGGTCTAAACTGGATATCCAGGACGAGAATGGGCTTCGTTCATCGCTGTTGGATCGTGAATTTTGTTGCGAGAGTTGCTGCTTCACCCACATAACGTTTATGGTAAGTAAAAAATATCATGTTTTCTTTCGTAACAACCAACTTTTTCACGAGACGTCGTCGGTTTTGGTTCTTTTTTATTTTACAATGCATCCGCATTTTATATAAATTATTTTATTACCTACGGGACACTGGTTCGTGACAGGTAGTTTGCGAAACTATGGTAGGCTGCTAGACTTTAAGCCCACGCGAATTGTTTTCTGTTGCCTATTGTATTTTCATATTATATAATTTTAATTATCTTGTGGTTCATGATTTAAAGAATGAAGATATTTTATTATAGTTAATTTTTAAACTTTTAGGAAAGTCTGTTATATTGATAATAGAACTATTATACAAGAAATAATTGTAAAAGGATCTATGTTTGTGTATACTGTTCCTTAATGTTATATAAATATATTTCTATATGCATTTAAGTAGGTACTTTAAATAGTAATGAAATGTTATTTTTGAAAGTTTACATAAGGATTTTACTAAGTGAATGTTTTAATTAATATAGTCTTTAATTAGCTTTTAAGTAGTTATTTGATTTTTTGTAACCATATTAAACAATTAATCAATTGTCATTTAAATATTATTAAATGTATATTACATTATGTTTAATACATTTTATAATTTAAAGAAAATGTACCATAAATTTTAATTTTTTTTTATGTATTACTTATATTGAATATATTTCAGTCAAAATGGTTTATAACATGTTAAAGCAAAAATTATATTAAAAATATTTAATTAACCCTCTTTATTATTTTCAAATGCTTTAAATGTTAAGCCATAAAAAGTTTTAAATAAAATAAAAGTAAGAAAAGTTCAGTATTGTAACATCTTCATTGAACAATACAATAGCATGTTAAGATTACGAACATCTCTCAAGTAGACAGTTCAAATACATGCAAATTGCTTGCAATGAATACAATAAGAGTCATTACGGGCCAAGCTGCAATTTAGATGAGGCCAAACTAATGATTGGTACAATTGTATATAGAATGAAAGTTGTCTTTTTCCATTTCTAAACATATTTGCGATATTTGGCAATTGAAATAAAAAAAATTACTGTTGTATTTATAAATGTTTATTAATTTATTACTTCAAACTTAAAAAATTTCCATTTATTTGCATTTAAAGATTTATTCATATAAGAGAAGTAAATATTTAAAAAATTAAGTTATTAGTAATATAGGTAGTTATTTAAAATTACATAAGCTCTATTAAAAATAGACAAGTAATTGTTGTTCAATGCATTATCAGGTCAGAGCTATAAATAGTTATCAGTTCCTGCTGATATCTTAACAATGATAAAAATTTGAAAAATTTCACCAATTCCTTTCACCAAACCTCAAAAGTATAGATTGGATTGGTATACAAGTTATTTTTTTTTTAATTCAATATGCAAATAGCAAACCATTCAAAATGAACATAAGGTATCATTAAATGCGAAAATAAACTAAATTATAGGGGTTTTGTAAATTACTTTTTTTAAAATTCTTCTATATGGTTATGTAAAATTATTTTATTTTACTATTATGTAAGGTTAAGAACCTGAGTAGTGGTTTACACGTTATATATTTATGTATAGATCCCGCGGCTTTACTCGCGCTAAAAATCTGATATACGTACGTACTCGGTTTTATTTATTATTTTAAAGGCAAAGTAGGTAGGTATCAGTAGGTTTCATACAAACTTTTACCCCCTACTTTACTCCCTTAAGGGATGAATTTTGACAAATGCTACAACACGTATTTATTTAATTATATTGAAGAGCATTAATACAAGTTTCAAGTAATTCTAATCATAAATGTTTTTTTGGGTAGTATTATAACATGTTTTTTCGTGGAAAAGAAATAATCATCCGTGATTAAAAGTAGCCTATGTCACTCTCCAGCCCTCCAACTATCCACCACAAAAAATCACGCCAATCCGTCACTCTGATTTGACGTGAAAGAAGGACAAACAAACAAACACTTTCACATTTGTAATATTAGTATGGATGTAATGAAAAAAGTAACATTAGTAGTATGAAATAGAAATAGCATAAGATGAGTTTGGAAGCAAGATAAACTGTTTCACCATATATGACTTAAAAGGCTTAAGCTAAGATTTAAAGTGGGTATTTATCATCGTCGTGCTTATTCCTGCTTATCCCACCCAAGTTGCGTGTATCAACAAATAGGCTACCCTGAGTGTTAGGTTTCAAGCAATAAATAATGCCTAAGTCCAGTTCCATTGAACCCCACCTTGAACTAAGATACCGGTTTTACTAAGCGCCTGACCTCTACAACCCTATCATTTATGGTCTACACTCCATATGGAGACAGCTCCTATAAAAACATAACTAGTTTATTTTATTCGGACTAAACATATAACATCCTACTTTTATTTAAATTTATAAGCATTAAATTATTCAACTAAATATCTTTTCGAAAATATCGATTTTATACATATATTATTTATGTATAATGCAGGCAAAACTGGTCAATCGAGTTAGCTTTAACAAAACCTTAGAGAAACACCACAAGTCATAAATATCTTTATGACAAACACGATATCTACCGATTAACCACTACTGGCGTTTAGCCTTTAGATATTTACGAAATACGGCTTTCGCCTTATCTGCATACAATAACTTTGTTTACAAATATCATATAGTCTCATTATAAATGCGACAGTTTGCGACTACAATTTAACTTCAAGCATAATGATGTCGATTATTTTGTTTTTTCCTATATAATGTTAAGTAAAAAATATTATCAAGGTTATTTCGAAAAGTTTTTAAGTAATTTGTATACTTTAACTTTTATACAAATGAAGAATTCCATTCTTGACTTGTTATCTATACCTATTAGGTTTATTAAGTCTTACAATACAATAAAATTAGAAACGATCAATAAAAAAATACATACGGACTAGGATGACTTGAAATGACCGATTCCAACTGTTTTATAGTGGATTTAAATCGAAAAATAGATTTTATTAGGGGTCAGCGTTGACTGTACTATAAAGGTACGGTTTATTACGCGCCTTATAAACTTTGATTACGTCCGTGATCTTAACCAGACCAGCTTTGATCGTAGGGTTCATCGTTTCTCGCCTGTTCCTTGAAACAGTAGCTCGTTGTGCTCGATGGATTTCTTGTGAGAGTTCATTGTTCGTACTATGCCTATTCAATGCCAATAGTTGTTTCAGCGATGTTTTGTGACCGACATGCTTGCAGGCACGTAGCTTGCTATTGTACAGTCGTGGAAAAAAACTATTGAGCAGTATGTAACTTATATTATTTGGTCTAAGTGGTACTAAGTGTTGGGCCGAAAATGCATTGTAGGATCACGTTTAACGTTTACGTTACATGACATGACAATTGTAGTTAGAAAACATCATGAGACGTAATGTGTATTGCAAAGTTATATAAAATACTAGCGACTCGTCCCTAGGTACGTTTTAACAGTATAGTTTTCTCAGAAATGACATATTTTCTCGCAATAAAAAGTATCCTATGTGTTGACCCGGAAAACCAGCGATCATCATACCAAATTTCATCAAAATCTGTCCTGTAGTTTTCTCGTGATGCGCTCGCAGACAGATAGATAGACAGACAGGTTCTAAAAACTATAGATTCGGCCTCTGTGTTGATAGTAATGATTCCAGTATTTCAATAAGATTTTCCAAAAAATATTTAATGTGTAAAAATATTAAAAAATACTAGCATTGCCCGCGGCTCCGCCCGCGTCAGATGACCAAAAACCAAATTCTTAGATTTTACATATTAGTATACTCTTACATACACCAATTTCATTTCGTACCGTATGATTGGTGAATGACAGTGATTGACAAAGCCACAAATGTTTATTTATATATAGTTTAAATGATTTAGTAATATTGCACTTTTTGTTTTAACAATAACGTTTATTGTATGTCTATACTTCTGTTTTTTTTTTGTTTATTTAATTTTGGGCGATAAACTCTCAAGCTACTGAATTAATTTTAATCATTTAGTTACTAATGGACAGCTATTGATAAATTTTTATTTAGCAGATTATTTAAATTACATAATAATAACTTTTCTTAATGTTAATTTGTCGCGAAACAGGGATGGGTTAGCGCTAGTTAGTAATATTCCGAAACGATTTTCAAAAGAAAGTGTTGGGGAAAGCGAAAGTTTCAGAAGTACATAATTAAAGTAAATAAGTAAATAATTTTAAGCAAATGCTTTTTATTATTTTATATGGCTCAGCTAATACAATTAAAGTCGTAACTATTTTATTGCGTCCTTTAAGCCTTACCTTTCAAAAAAATATGTCAAAAAATCTGAAAAAGTTGAGGTATAACAGTTTCTAAAATATTTTAAATATACATAAATTATCTTGCAGACATGGAATATTTTTAGTTACCCGCTTTATAAGTTTAACAACCATGAGCTTGTTTTCCATAAAATGTTAAAAAATAATATGAAACAAACTTATTTTTATGGTTGATAAAATGTGTTGATATTGTGTAAACGTAAATATCATTCGTATTTATTTTAGTGTTAACCTAACAAAACACGTAAGTAAGAAAAATAACACAGTATTTTGCTATACGAAACCTATAATGTGCGAGTTGGACTTACATTTGCCCAATTTTTACATTAACTTTATTTATTTTAGTAAAATTACAAATATTTTCATTTGAAAATTGTTTCGGCCAACAAAATATTAAAACAAACGTTTGTTTTATTGATAATTTGAACACGGGTAATTTAGTAGCAATTCTAATAAAATCATAAAAAAGTTATATCTGTATATTCAATTTTTTTGAATTAAAACTACGTAGTTTAAAAACACACGGCGACATCTATTGTCAAATATCTAAATAACGCATAAATATTTATACACATTTTTAGAATTATTTTAATGAATCAAATAGCGCTATTGATATTTATTTTTCTAGATAAGCTATTTTTAATAATTTTTGCCATATTCATTAAGTTACTTTGCTAAAATGCTTATAGTATCATCGTGGTTTTATTTTAACCAGTTTTTGTATTTTTTCTCAGAAATGAGATATTTTCCCGCGGTGAAAAGTATCCTATATGTTAGCCCGGGTATCCAGCTATCACCATACCAAATTTTATTAAAATCCTTCCAGTGGTTTTTCTGTGATGCGGTGACACACAAATAGACAGACAGACAAAAATTCTAAAAACAATACTTTCGGCCCCTGTACTGATAATAATGTCTATTTCAATAAGATTTTCCAAAATATATTTAATGTACAGATTCGGCTTAGTTACAATTATGTATATAGGTAATATAGATATATATTAATTAATATATTTACTAATTTTTAAATCATACACTTTGTTTTTTTTTGGTTATTTGGGTACGGGCACGACGGCGTGTAATTCTAGTAATTCTAATAAAACCATAGAAAAGTCATATCTATAGGTAATATGTTTTTTCGAATGAAAATTACGTATTTTAAAAACTCATGGCGACATCTAGTAATGGTATTTCTAAAGTAGACCTAACTAAATATTTGTAGAATTATTTTTATGTATGAAATATCGCTATTGATATGTTTTTTTTTCGAGAGAAGCTATTTATAATTATTTTTGACCTATTTTGTAAGTTGTCGTGCTAAAATGTTCATAGTTTCAGCGTGGTTTTATTCTAAGCAGTTTTTGTATTTTTTTCTCAGAGATGAGATATTTTCCCGCAATAAAAAGTACCCTATATGTTGACCCGGATAACCAGCTATCACCATACCAAATTTCATCAAAATCCCTCCAGTGGTTTTTCCGTGATGCGGTAACAGACAGACAGACAGACAGACAGACAGACAGACAGACAGACAAAAATTCTAAAAACTATAGTTTCGGCATCTGTATCGATAATAATGTCTATTTCAATAAGTTTTTCAAAAAAATATTTAATGTACAGATTCGGCTAAGTTACAATTTTATAATATGTATAGATTTAAGATGTATAATTTCCATTTGCACTTTAGGTGTATGACTTGAAAAGAAATAAAACTTATAGAAATTAATTTACATTCTTAATAATGTCCTTTCCTTCGTGTATTGTAACTATATTATGTAAAACAATATAGGCATGTAGTGTCAATGTCAATAGTGAGATCACAGATTTAATTAAGTGGGTAGATACATTAATTAACTTTTTGAACACGTTTTGAGACAATCAATTAGTACGTGTCCAGTAACATTGTTATAGGCTCTCTGATTGTAGATGTTTTTCATTTTCTTTTAAATTGTGTTAAACTAAAGTATTACAAAAAATATTTAATAATTAGTTATACCTACTTAGTGCTTATTTTGTTCTAAAAAATACTTTAATATAAGTTTTAAACGGAGATGGTGTTATTTTTTTTTAGGTATGTATCTAGGCACTATGTTATTCATTTATTTCATTTAATTAACTGCATGCATTCATAAGTAAAAAAAAGTTTAAATATTATATTTAAAAAAATGGAAAACTGCTCTATATTAAAGTTTAAATGTTTTTCTACTTACCTGTATTGCGTAATTACGTATAAGTACGATATCAGTTTATCAGTTAAGGAGTTTTACTACTATTTATGAGTAAACATTGTTGTTATCAATGCGGGTCAATCGGCTTGATGGATATTATCAGTTTTAAGTGTTTTCAAATTATATATAAAACGCATATATACATAATATAAAAAAATATATCATTTTCATCGTGGTTGTATTATCCATTCTAAAGTAATTTAAATGATTCACAAGATGAATTTTAAAGAATGTATTTTTTAACGTAACATTGTATAGAGAAAGTAGGGACTTGTAATTAATTATATTTAGCTTATTCTACCTGAATAACGCGAGTCCCGTAAAGCACTAAGTAGCCAGATATTTCAAAATGATTAGGTAACATTTTCCGAGGCGACAATGACATCGCGATTACCTTAGCACAGGGCTACCAAGCAAACATGCAGTCTTCATTCAAAATCAAAATACATACTTTATTCAAGACTTACAATCACATTTGAATCGTTAATTTGAAATTTAAATTAAATATCTTTATATTACGTAAGTACTTGAAGAAGCTACCATCGGCTTGGGAGGCAGTTGTGCTAAGAATAACCGGTGAGAAACTCAGTAGTAGTTTTTTTTTAAATAATATTAGTATTACTTCTAAATTATAAGTTAAAACTTTTAAATAATTTTATATATTTTGATCAAAATACCTACATGATTGGAGTGTGGAAGTTTTAGCTATGGATTGAATAAATTCTGAGTCTTTACATTTTATTGAGGAAGAAATAATCAAAAACAGAAACCTTTGGAGAAATACAAGTATTATTTAGTACCTCCTACCTACTACTACTTATGTAAAATCTTCAATGATTTAATCGTTTTCATCGCATACACATATGTAGTGGCAACCCTTATTTCGCAGGAACTCGCCTATGGATACCGCTCGTTCCAAAGGTTTTTAAACGCCAATTAGGTTAAAAACGACTATCTCAGTAAACACTCGACCATCGTTACATGGGTAAATAATCTTAGGCAATCAGCCCACGAGTGGTATCGAAATAGATCACCTTATCTCTAATCGGTAATATCAATAAATTTGCTTCTGAACCTGCCACACCTGTAGCTACTTGAACTGGATATGAACTATAGACTCGTGTAGAAACCCACCTACTGATTTCATTATCAGGCATTTTTTTGCAAATATATCTGATAGAATTTATCTAATATTTAGTAAGTGTGTTTTTTATATTTACTCATTCATTTATAACTGAAAAGTTTAAATAAACAAGTAAATAAAATTGTCTGGACTGGACCTACAATTTTAAATATTTTTTCAAATATGGTGTTTACTTCTTATAATTGTTTGTTAAAAATAACAATAGCTCTATTCACGAGGTAAGAAAAAGTTTACACTTTCATACTGTGATGGCGAGTTAAACTATTATAAGTTAAAAAATTTGAGAATTAAGTAAAAATTTAAGTAAATCTTTTCGTGGGTTAATATGTACTAAGATTTCTTTCTAAAACATGTTCCAATTCCGCCAATCAATTGACCAGTTGATACGTCTTGACAATCGTAGTCAGTGAAATGCTACTGTAGGTATTTAACTCAATAAGTGCTCTATAAGTAGGGCAAGTCTATTAAGAGTACTTGAATCCTAAAATAATGCGTAGATGAGTTTATAAACATGGTTAGTATTTCGTTTTGATTATTAGTATGTTTCTACAGATTTGATTTTAGTTACATTATTTCTTCTTAAAATAAAGATTGGTAGTTCTTTTTCTGTTCTGGGTTTTCCTTTCAAGTTTACTTTCGCTTTATTTCTGTCTAATAAAAAATATAATACTAAAATACTTGATGGAAATCGAATCAGTGAACAATTGGTACGTTTCTAATAGGCCAAAAGGTCAGCCCAAATTAGAATGAAGTCGTAGCTTAAAGAACTACGATTCATATTTTGTGCACGTAACCGACTAACGATTTTGTATAACACACTTTAATGTAAAATTACATGCTTTGTATCGTTTCCTAGTAGAGGGCTACGGCCTTTGCCGACATAATAATGGAATGGTTACAGGTTTTTTGTTGGGTTTTTACGCGCTATTCAGTAATGGTTTTGGGGTTTAGACTTGTTACCAATACCAAAATTAGGTTTAGTCTACATTTTTTCTTTTTCGTCCTATACAAGTTGCTGGAAATTCAACAGTAATATATTATTATACTCGGCGTTGTCCGAAGAGACTAGATCTGACGCGTGTTAATTATATATGTAGTTACGTATAGTGATCGCTATTCGTTTGCACTATTTTGAGATACCTTACTTTTATTTTTATTTTTTTTGTGGGTAATTACAACTTACTCAGTCACTACCATTCCCTTATTCGTCATTAGCGTTTTAGTGCTCAGCTATTCCGCACGCTCTAAAGTAAATTTATTTGTAGTAATTAAATATATTATTTAAGATGCCTAAAAGAAAGTATAAGGATTTAAAGTTTGAAAATTTACATAAGAAATTAAAAAAATTTTCAAGAAGAAATTCGTTGTGATAGTGGAGTGAAACGAAAACGTGTTCGTGTCTTATCCAGCTCATCATCTGAATCGTCACCTGAATGACTGTCGGAACTGAAAGGTTGGTGTATTTGCTGAGTATATAATATTGTTAGTGATTTAGTCCTAACCATATATACGATCGCGAGAACTTGCTAATGAAAATTGCTTAGGTATTGTGGGCAGCTTTTGGGGCTGTCTCGTGCCAACTTATAGTGTTGTGGGTAGCTTTTGGGGCTATCTCTTCACTATCACTGCTCACGTTATTATATTACCTTACCTTTAGGTATGAGCAAGCGATTTTCTAGCATTATAGAAATCTTATGTTGTGGATAGCTTGAGGGGCTATCTCTTCATTGTATGATTTCTAACTTAACATCCAGTGGACATTTATAAAGTTTTTTGTTATCAAACATTGACCACAGGGTGGTTAAAAATTTTTTGTAACGAACCTCTGGATTGATGAAATATGATCGTAAGGAGTTTTTTTAAATAAACTTATTTAAGGTTCCCAGCAATTGAAGCTTATTTCTGCACAGTCCTTGAATCCAGAGATGAAGGTCGTGCTACCAGAGATAGTTACCAACCGAGATAAGGCAATAGAATCGAAACAGACCGCAATGGAATCCGCTGTTTCAAGCCTCGCTGAAGTTATCAAGAGGGATATCATCTTTAAAAGATGAAAATACCGATCTGTTACGCCTGTATATATATATAATAATAATAACAATAATGTCCTCCTGACCGATTCCGGCCTCGGCAGCTAATCTCTTTGAGACTGACCAACTGCGCAGGAGATATTATAGTGCACAGGTGTGCGTGTAGACACAAGTGCACTCTCTATTCCTGTCACTCTCATGCTCTGGCGGGACGACACGAAACACGACCGATGAGAGTTAAGGCGCAGGATCGGCGGCTTTACGTGCTTTCCGAGGCACAGGGGTGAAACACCGCCAACTTCCCAACTCCGGACTGTTACTGAGGCTTACTATACAGAAATACTCAATAACTAAACTTGGCCCGACTCGGGACGCTGTAGGTATATCGATATATACCGACGTATACCGATCTGTACATTACGGATATGTTATGGATGCTGAACCCTGATTCTGGTGAAAAGCTAAAAATTTCGGCACCCAAGCCTTTGACGAGTAAGCCGCCTGGTCGCCCTTCGTTGAAGTAGAAGGATACAACGTCAACGACGATGAAAAATTAGCACGCGTTCTTCCCCGGACAGTCGCAGAGTTGGCGTGTCGCTCATACGAACAGCCCACAGCAGCGTAGCTGCTGTATCGCTTTCATGCCGATGCCGCTTGTACCGGTGAGTTATTCTGATAGATTGTGACATCTTTATAAACAATGGACTTTGATCACTAATGATCTGGACATTTTATCTCACTGGCTACATTTACCAACTCAGTTATTCAATATATGAACAAAAAATAAATAAATAAATAGATATCAATCTAATTTTAAAAGGCTTCAGTAAAAGCAGACTATTGATGAATTAATTAATTATTGATCCAAGCTATTTAAGATTGTCAATCTTTTTTGAAAGACAATTTATATCAAATACGGTTTTAGTACCGAAACCAAACGGCAAAATGAGATTTATATTGAACTAGCGATATGTGTAGCCTATATGTCACTCTCCAGCCCTCCAGGCTCCAACTGTATCCGTGCAAAAAAAAAAAAAACACTAATCTGTCACTCTGTTTCAACGTAAAAGAGAGACAAACAAACATACACAACTTCCCATTAGCACTATAAATGTGAAAGTTTGAATGGGGGGAATTGTTTGTTACCAGATCAGGTCAGAATGGCTGAACGGATCTAGATGAAATTTGGCACAGAGATAGAATATAGTTTTAAATAGTACATAGGCTATTTTTATCCCAGAAAAATGCACGGTTCCCGTGGGATAGATTTGTTTTATATTTTTCACTAAAGACGAACCCGAGCGAAGCGGGGGTGAGTCGCTTGTTTATAATATTATATTATCATATTAGTATGAAAGTATGGATTTTAAAAATTTAAGTTAATATGTTGCTACTAAACATTTTAAAATTGAAGATTTTCGTACAGCGTTAAAGCTTGTCACTTAAAATTTTTCCTTGCCAAAAATTGATCTTGAAAATGCCTATTTTTTTATGTTAATTTATGCAGATTCAAGAAAATACCTATGCTTCTATTAGGAAGAAAATCTGTATGAGTTTAATGTTCTACCGTACAGTAAGCCAGTTATCTACTGTGTACTTAGACTGGTTTTCTCATAGCAAGATCTAATGAGCTTTAGTTTGAAAATATTTGAAAGATTAAATTTTAATTGATTTCTTTAGGATTGTAATAATTCAGGAGAAAAGCATTGTTATACCAAGCAACTCGATTGTTTTTCTTGGTTATAACATTGACTCGAAAAATTTCCAAGTCAGCCTTCCTAAATTAGAAAAAGCATGTCAAATCAAAAACGAAATAAATAAAAAAAAAAAAAAAACAAAAACAAAAAAAATAAAAAAAAATAAAAAAAAAAAAATAATAATAATCGATAAGTAGATGTAAAATAAAAAAATTTGCTCTTTTCCACGTGTATAGTTCCAGCTATGGAGTATGACGGGTTATACACGAGATTTTTTGACTCAATTAAATATCTGAACATTAAGAATAATGTTAACAATAATAATGATAAATACATGACAGTTTCAACCATTACCGAACTTGATCTCGAATGGTGGTAACGGGCTATTTCTGTTCCGGTTAATAAAAGAAAACATGACAGCTATGACTTGGAGATTTTTTCGGATATCTCAACCACGGGATGGGATGGCGTTTGTGATAATGAAAGGGCTGGTAGTATATTGGCTTAACAAGAACGTACTATGCCCATAAATTATATTAATTTTCACAAAGAATCTATACTATTGTCAGATTTTATTGAGAATAGATAACACGACAGCTATCTCTTATAGAAAGTATAGGAGGTATTCAGTACCCTCATTTAACAGAAGTTTCTAAAGTATTGTGGTAGTGGTGTGAAGACCATAATTTATATATTTACGCTTCTTATATTGGTAATTGGATGCATAGATAAATGTGAGGCGGATTTTGTATCTGGAAGAGTTCATACGGATATTGAGTCGGTCTTATCACCTTTGATGAAGATGGTTTTCAAAGACTAGTGAAAGAATAAAATTAAGAATAAAATGTAGGCCCCGAAATAGATCTGTATGCTAGCAGATTAAAGGAGCTTAGATGTTATGATTGCTTCGCTATCAGTTAACTCTAATATCATGTTTACATAAAGAAGTGGTACCGTCTATTGTAAGGATTACAAGATCAATTTACGTAGTCCCTCTATATCTGACACTATTGCCTTTCTTGCTACTTTGTATAATGAGTTCAGTATATAATTCTCAGTATTTGTCATTCTGCTCTCGTTTATAGGAGACCATGTGGGCTCAGATCAAAACATAAAACGTTTTATTTTTTTTCAATGGCATTTATCGCTTGCGTCTACCATCACCCCAATATGAGACCACATGGAATCTTGATATTGTGTTAAATTTTCTAGAATTATTTCATTCCTTGGAAGAAATCTCCATAGAGAATTTGTTAAGGAAATTAATCACCCTTTTTTTTCCTTAGCCTTAGTAACAGCTTACAGAGTGCAAACTTTTGCAAAGATTAATACTCTTAATATTTCTATTATTCATCTTATATTTACAAAAGATTTGCTTAAAACATCGAAAGTTAGCACTTCTCAACTGGTTTTTTTGATTTTACCTTTTCATAATGAAAATTCGGAGAATCATATGTCATGCAAGAACTTTGCAATGTTATTTGTCAAAAACAAAACCTCTTCGTAGGAAGCTTAAGACTATTTATTTCTAGGTAATAAATATCCGCACGCCAACGTCTCCAGCCAGACGTTGAGGCGTTAGATCAGAAACACGCTGCATGACAGAGGCGTGCCAGTGGCGCTCGCTGCTCACAGCACGCGGCACGCCGCTGTCACGCGCGCTCACTCTCAGGAGTCAGCCTTGATCTTATAAAAAAGATGGTTGGCTGGAGCTGGCCGCCTTTAATACCTTTTTTAAGTTTTATTAGGTATAGGTCTTTAAATACTTGCGTTGCAAGTGGTGAATCTTTCGCCCATGCAATAATTATCATAAGCCCTCTTAAAACTAAATTGTGTAATTTCTCTTGCAAATTGTTTCTTCTATTTATCTGCTGTTGCGCCGTGAGAGAAGTCGTCAATATTTCACAAAAAGCTCTAAAGGTCTACATATATAATTAACACGCGTCAGATCTAGTCTCTTCGGACAACGCCGAGTATAATTTGTGATTAAACGAACTTACCTGTAAGTGAAGTTCTATCGTAATTATACTCGGCTTGTCCGAAGAGACTAGAGCGACCCTCCCGTCTGAATTAATAAATCCCACCCATATTGTGAAATATTGCCTAGTAATGAGAGCTCTAAACTAAATGACGAATAAGGGAATGGTAGTGACTGAGTAAGTTGTAATTACCCACAAAAAAAATAAAAATAAAAGTAAGGTATCTCAAAATAGTGCAAACGAATAGCGATCACTATACGTAACTACATATATAATTAACACGCGTCAGATCTAGTCTCTTCGGACAAGCCGAGTATAATTACGATAGAACTTCACTTACAGGTAAGTTCGTTTAATCACAAATTATAGAGTTAGTAGTTTAAAAGTTGTTATGAACCTGAAATATTAAAATAATCGATGCTGTTCAATTTGATGAATTCTGACTATTTTTATAAATGTAATTGACACTTTGATTCTGGAGTAACATGTAGGTTATTTTATTGATACATCACACCACGGGCCGCGGGTAATATATTGTTTAATTGTTATTGTTCGTACACATGTCACTGTTATCCGTACTACTATGCGATTGTTGTTGATATTGCGATTTGCTATTGATAACCATAGACTATACAAATACTGTAGAAAGATAGATCGATGTAAAAATACTTTATTGTACCCATACACAAGAATAATATAGAAGATGAAAAGAAAAAGAAAGAAACAGTACGGCATGTAAAGTCAATACATTTGCTACATACCAAACAAAAAAATTGTACAGCCTAAAATAATTTTAAATAGGTGAAAGATGGTAAACATCCACAAAATGTCGAAGTATTTTATTTTATAAACATTTATAGAGTACTACAATATCGAAATATTGCTAATTTCATTTTGCATTGAACAATATAACTCATGAAATGTAATAACTCCATCTATGAATACGCAATGCAAACTTATTTATTTAGTTATTATGTAAGGTTATTTTTTAGTAAAAATGAGTAATACTATGGAAATTTTTGGGAACGTATAATTACATTCTCTTAACTTTAGAGTATTTTTTAAAAGTAAAATTATCTTTTTGAATCTATTTTTGTTATTTTTTTACCATAGAATAACAAAGTGTTTTTTATAGCGCATTTTGTTAATAAAATATTACTTCGAGACGCTAGAGTTACATAAAAAATTTATTTGGTGTATAAACAACATTAATAAACAATAATTTGATGGTGCTATAACAAAAGACAAATATTTATTTCAAGAAAGTCTTGTTGATGAAACGTTCATAAATAAACCAGTCGTGAGAAGCATCGTTTTATAGGCAAGTAGAACCCATTTATAAATCAATACTTATTATACTGAAATCTATTGCTTTCTTAACAAAATCCTGGTATTAGTTATAGTCCATTTTTTCTTACGTGTCCTAATTGGTAAACAAACACTACCATGAACGAAAATCACTTGTTTTCGGACAATCATACATTTTAGATTTGGTTTTATCGTTTATAACTATTTCAGAAACACACACGCTACGAATTACACTAATAAAAGCTGTTAATTATTGATTTAAACACATTATTTTTGCTAAAATTGAAATATTGACAGAACCAACTTCCACAGAAAAAATATGAACACAACATTTTGACGTTTCGATACGCTACTTTGTCTTTGAATTATAGAGATGTACATTTAGAATGAATTATCGAGAGTGAAAACTGAACTTATTAAAAATAACAATATCTTTAAATTACAAAGTACGATATTTTGTTCAAATTGTTATTAGGCTTAAAAATAGTAATGTCTTCTGTAGAATATAGAAGATTTTTAATTGCTTTTAATGAATTTATACTTATTATTTATTTGTTATTGTAATTATTATTATTTCGTATCTTATTGCACAGTTTATTAAAACGGAGTGAGGGACTTCCGACCGCTTTTTGCTTTTTTAGGTTAAAGTTTTAAAAATGAGTTTATATTAAGGCCAAAAAAATCTTAAAAAAACTTTCACGTCATTGATTTTAAAATAGACAAGTGACATTTTGACAACTTTTATTAAAATTTAATAAAGACAATTATAATAAAAAAGTTATTGATGAAATGGCCGCTCATAAAAATATAATTGTTCTGCGCCTTCCGCCGTATCATTGTGAATTAAATCCAATAGAATTAATATGGGCACAATTAAAATCACATGTAGGAAAAAATAATAAAAGTTTTAAAATGGCTGAAGTCAAGGAGCTAGTCAGAGAAGGATTAAGAAAAATTGGTACGGCGTCTTGGATAAATTGTATTGAACATGTGAAAAAAGAAAAAGACAAAATGTTGCAGCTTGACGGCTTAATAGATGCTGCAACAGATACACCGATCCCTAATTTTATAATACATATATCAGAAGAGTCGAGTAATTTATCATCGGAATCAGACTAATAAAATTATTAAAATAACTTGTCGTATTATTTCTACCCAATACTTTACGTTCACTGCATAAAAATTAAAAACCATTAAGTTCAGTCATTCATTCGTCATGCACATCTCTATGAATTATCTTTGGTCACCTGTACGCCATATTTGTTTACTATTTAAGACACGTAAGAAAAAATAGACTATATATTTTTTGTCTTTCGTACGTATAGAACTTAATTAAAAATGATTGCAGTTTTCGTAGAAGAAGGCAAGTTAATATTAATTAGTAAACTGTACTCATTTTTAGGGTTCCGTACCTCACAAGGAAAAAAATAACCTTACTACACTTCGTTGTCCGTCCGTCTGTCTGTTTTTTATATACATATAATATTCTAATGTTAAATTTATAAGTGCTAAATTCTTATCGAAGTGTTCGAGAAAGATTAATACAAGTATTATACTATTATTATCATATAATAAAATGATTTTACAATATTATTATTATAAAAATTAGATTTGTTGTTTGATTCATTGATAGATTTGGATAATGTTAATATTTAAAAATTTATTATTATCAGTCTACATACTTTTGAGCTAAATAAAAAGTCACATTATTAAAATTAATAGTACCTTTGAAATGACTGGACGATGAATTTAAATGAAAAGTACACAGACTATGATCTGGAATGACATGTAGGTAATTTGTCAAAACGTTAGAATAAATTCATAAAAACTTAAAAAAAAAATTAAAACCGACTTCCAGGCACTGAAAAATAAAAATTAACTAAACGGGGGTTTTCATTTAGAATAGATCCTACCTAATCAGATATTTTCGAAGTCAGTGCCAGCCAATATAAATCAAAGCACACCACCCTTGAAATATCTCTTTTCCAACAAAAAAAAAAATCATCAAAATCGGTTCATGAACAACGAAGTAATTCGCGAACACACATAAAAAAAAATACGGTGGAATTGAGAACCTCCTCCTTTTTGGAAGTCGGTTGAAAAATTACCTAGGGACGCGCACTCAAGCGAACCGAGTGTAGATCACTACTCACTAATCTATACTAATTACTATATTTACTAATAATATAATAATATTATAAAACTGAAAAGTTTGTTTGTTTGGTTGAACGCGCTAATCTCAGGAATTACTTATATGATTTGAAAAATTCTTTTTGCATTAGATAGCCTGTTAACTGAGGAAGGCTATAGGCTATATATCATGCCGGGAAAATGTACGGTTCCCGTGGGATAGATTTGTTTTTGTCTAGGGACGAACCCGAAGCGAAGCGAAGGTGAGTCGCTAGTAATAAATAATTACTTTTTTAGGTAATATTATAAAACTATAGTTTCATATGGTAATTTAAGTCAAAGCATTTGTTTACTCACGGAAATACAAGTTTAAGCATCAATACTAAGAAGTCGAGATAACACCAATTAATAGCAAGCACTCAACGTTAAGATACAAGCGATAAACGCTATAAATTATAAAGAAAACATTTCTCTGGCTCGATTAAGTCATATTAATTTGTCGTAGTAATAACGTTCAATCATTCTGTTGGAATGCCTGAGCCGTGGCTAACAGGTGATAGAGTTTTTTTGCATCGTTATTCCGGACGTAATAACACGCAAATTTTATATTAGACCACTCTGAACAAAAACAACATCCTCCTTATACTGGTTTCACAGGTAATATATATTTCGATAAATATTTATGTAGAGCTTTTTGTGTACTTCGTAGTGGTTTTTGTGCAAGAGCTATTCATTTTTTGAACTGAAACAATTTTATGGCCGCAGGCTGCTAATGAGTTTTTTTTAACAGAATATAATATATAAGTATTTTAGCCATTTGTTCTCCTATCCATATAATTTTCTTGTTTTAATTTAACATTATTCCTTTACTTAATAATATATTAAACTTTTTAGCTCTTCGAATATCTCGTTTCGTAATTTTTTTTGTTATTTAATTATAATAGTTAACATAATAATTTTTTTGTTTTTGTATATGCGAACTTAAAGTTTATATAGTTTACGTTTTAACGTTTAGTATAGATTTCTCAGAGATGAGATATAAAATATCCTATATGTTATCTCGGATAACCAGCTATCATCATACCAAATATCATCAGACAGACAGATAGACAGATAAAAATTCAAAAAACTATAGATTCGGCCTCTGTATCGATCGATAATAATGACTATTTCGATAAGATTTTCCAAAAAATATTTTATGTACAGATTTGACTCAGAATTTTATTATATGTAGGTAGGTATAGATATCTATTAAATAGAGAAGGTATTGCGACATGGTCGATACGACGCAAATCATTGATAAGTACTTCATTGATCTTGTGATAGATATGTATAAACAATCGATCGAGAGATTATTATTATAATATCTGTTACATTAAGACTGTTTACTTATGTAACCTGTCGTTTATGCTATCGGTGTTAATATACAGCGTTGTTAGTTCTAGCAGATAAAACCGTGACATGTAGATAGGCAAATGGTCGTGAAGATTGACAGTAGAATGATAAAAGGAAGAAATTAACAACACCAACTTTAAAACTTTCTCCTACAATTTATAAGTGAATTTAATTTGCGAAAATCTAGGTTTTCACGTAAGTTGCCTTAGTAAAAATATTCTGTAAGTCTAAAATTAAAAATATATTATTGAGTAAAGCTTATTATACCGTCACGGAATACTTTGTAGGTGTCAATGTATGGAACTAATGTCTGGTTGGGTCTCACGTAAGATAAGTAGGTAATTTTGTATTACAATATTGTAAACAAATATTATTTTAAAAGAGCAACTGTTGAGTTTCTTGCCGGCTCTTGTCAGCAGAACTGCCTTTCGAGCCGGTAGTAGATTCCTCACGGACTGACTACACTGACATTTAATGTAAATTTAAAATGTAAAATTGACGATTCAAAAGTGCTTGTAAGTCTATTCTTATAAAATATATTTTAATTTGATATAAAATTCAATGACTGACAACCAACGCACATCCCTAATTAATGGGTCTAGTAGCATACTGACGAGTTCCTTTTACAATAAGGAAGTGTTTTTTATTTATTCATTACGTAAAAGAATTTTATATGTAGAACAAAAATTCTGTATGATGTAAAATTAATCTTTAAGCTTTTTATCCGACTGCGGTGAAACCCAAATGAGGGTTATGTGTTTGACCGGTATATATATGTATGCATGTACATATATACGTATGTATTACGTCCGATCCTATGTTCTTTCGTTATTACAAAACGGTCTAGCCGGCTAGATTTTGATAATCATACATCTTTAGATTTGTTACGTATAATACTATTTTTCTTCGTCAAATTGTTTTCATTCTTCTAGTTTGCTTTCGACGCAGTCGGCCTTTGTTTGAATATCGTTGGTAAATCCCATCGAGCTCGCTGCATGTTGAACCAAAATTGAAATTATTATTGAAAAATCGTAATAAACTTATTAAAATAATAACCCAGTTTGTTATGTTAAATATAGCTATATTCATTATATAATATATGTATAAAATGTAATAAGGAAATATGTAGGAGACTGCGGCAGGAACTATTTCACACTGGTATTATAAATTAGAAAGTGCTGCTTTACTATAACTTATTTTCTTGTTACTGTTCATAGCTAAATTGCTAAAAGTATTTCTTATAACGATATTGTCAATCTTAGTCGCGTTTCAAAATTTTTCTTTAATTATGATCAGTAATTATTAAATTTATCAAAGAAGATACATCAAAAGGATACCGCTATGCAAAATTTTTTATTGGTTTCGAAAATCAAATTCATTAAAGCCATTATATTATACAATGTATTAACGAATGAATATAATTTATAGATTAAACTTTCTCCTTCGAAATGTTTAATAATTTCTAATTTCTATCCATAAATCAAAAAGGACTATTGCTATGTATTCGATCTTTCACGTAAAACTTAACTATCTTTCGTGTATAATAAATTATGTTTTGAGCTTGGGTTAAGTACCTTTTAAATTATATAAATAATAAATAAATATTATAAATATGTTATTGGGACATTAACACACAGCAACATCTAGTTCCATGGTAAGCTACAAGGCTTGTGTTATGGATACCAGATAGTTGATACACTACACATATATAACTTTAAATACATACATGTTATAAACATAAACACCCATGACTGGAGTACAAACAATAGTGCTCATCACACAAATGATAGTCTCAGCGGGTCTCGAACCCGCGATCGCTAGCACATCAAGTAGGGTCACTACAAACTGAGCCAAACGTCGTCAAAATATATACATACATATGATTTTACTATGTTTTTATAATATTATTATATATTGTCTTTGTTACAGATTAAATAACAAGTTATCAACATGTTGTCAATATACAAAATCGCAGCGATAATACTGCTCGGCACACTGAGCAAAGGAGAGCTGCCAGAGGATGACTTCAGGATAATCAAAAGACAAGGTAATTGGAGAGTAAAAGTTTAATTTTTTATTTTAACCAAATTATTTCTAAGTTTTTATTCGTACCACGGGGTGCAAAACGATAATACAAGCGTTAGGATCGCAGGAATGCTTTTGTTATAGAGGTATAGCTAAATAAAATAACTTTTTTGTAACTTTATTATATAAAAAATCAGAGCAGTACGTACCTAATCTACCACATTTTTTTGCTAAGTAGGTCTTGACTACACTTTTTGTAGTAAAGTCATGTTCGAGTGCGTTTCTATGAATAGTTTTTGTTTAAAGATAGTAATCATTTTGTAGGCGGAACTAAGAACGTCCAGTAAAAAAATACAAAAAATCTATGCAAAGGAAGCACGTCTAGAACCAATTTATTTCTAACTTAAGTGAATGTAACTATTTCCTCGAGCGTAACTTGATAAATTGTGTCATGTCATGCATACTTCAGAGAATACGTTGAAAATTTTATAGGAAAAAGAGAGAAAAATTGCCAAAGTTGCCTTTGTTTTCGGGATGAGCGTTCTTGTTGCCTTCATCGCCTTCACTTGAGAAGTTAATCCAATTTATTTGTGTTTTGCGAGAACAAATTCTACAATTCCTGGAGTGTAGTGAGTTTAGTGTAGTGTCAGCAAATTTATGTACATATTACCGAAACAAAAACAAAAACAAATTCTCCCACGGGAACCACACATGTTTCCAGGATAAAAAGTAGCCTATAGTCTGATATATGAGCTATATTATTGTAAAGTTTAATAAGTCCAATCAGTAGTTTTTGCGTCTATACATCCAGACATCTATACATCCTCACAAACTTTCGTGTTTATAATATTAGTAGAATAGCTAAGTTAAATATAAAGTATACGCTTATACAAAACAATCGTTGAGGTTTTTACATTGTAGTTGTTAGTTGCACAGGAAATAAAAATAAATTGTTAAAGATTCCGTCTTTTTGATAGTTACATAATATAATATGTAATTTTTATCAACAAAGTCTTAATGGTCATGGTAATTACAGCAAAATTAAAGAATATTTGCGTGGCATATGAGCTCTTTCAACTTAAGCTCTTATATATTTTACACTTTTACAATTCAAATATACAGTACCAGAACTCAAGTATTATTTAGTTCATCAAAATTTCAAGGAATCTTTACTAATAGAATATTTAGGAGTTTTCGTTGTGAGTTAGCAGTAGTAAAGTATTTTTTAGCATTAACTAAAGGACTTACTTTTAAAAAGAAGTTCTCAATTCTGCTGTATTTTTATATTGTAATTTTTATATAGTTTCGTAACAGTGGACTTCTATGTTTTAATTTTTTTAAGTAAAAGTCATATTTTAGACGTTTTCATATAATAACGATCTTAATAGGTAACATTTGCAAATGGTTATTCTGAAAATACTAAGTAAAGTTTCTTATTGGTAGGCTAATTATTGTCCATAGTTATAAATCATACTACTAAAATCAGTTTATTAAAGCGATCGTTGTGACGACATCTAGCAAATTAAGCTGCAACCGCCATAAGGTGAATGTTTCTATAGACCATTTCAAAGGTGTTCTCGGTAAAAGGGGAACGTTAATCCTTAAAAATATTTGCCTAAGGTATTCCTAAGTATCTCTTGTGGCCGACTCTGTCTATTAGTAGAACTCCTATCGGGGAGGAAGTTGAGAGACCTCGCGACTGTATCGCAGGATATCGTTTGTAGGAATTGCATGACATCTACATACATGCACTAGCATATTTAAAACTTTAGCTACCTACATAGTATAAATATCTCGTAAAAAATAGACTAATACAGAATTGAAAGCAATTTGTGGACACCTTATCTATTATTTATTTCAAATAATTTCTTAAGCCATTTACCGTGAAGTACCATAAATATTTAGCAAGACGGGCCCTCGGGATGGAGACGTAATTTTCAATAACGTTCACGGCTCAACAGATTTCTCAAACGCTCTTAAGATTCTTGTCATAATCACTAACCGCTTTACTAGTTTTATCGAGGTCGTTCCAGCATTTAGAAGATTATAAATAATGGCCAGCCAATATTTGCCAATCAATATCTTTAGTATTTACAATTCATTTAGATGTTAATATATGTATTTGCTTACGATTTTTCCGCATACAGTACAAGTTTTTCTGTGCAATATTTATTTTAAATTTAGCGACTTGGGTGTTTATTACAAACAATGAGAGTTAGGCTCATTAAAATAAAAATATTATGTACTATTATTATTAGCAGTAAAGTGGCAGATACGGGGCTAATATCGTAATATCTAGTTTATATAAATCGTGTAATTAAAGTGATATATAACAGTTACTAAAATTATAAATCAATAGATTTATTAATAATTAATTAAGTTTCTAAGTTTTTATCAATAATAGCTTTTTCCTTTTAATATTGATGAACCCATTACATATTAAATAATTATATGAATTGATTATTGATATATACATACATATATCTACGATACTATAACGTTTCAAGTTATCACATTTTGCAGACCTGCTGGCGTCAGATAGCGATATCTTTGAAGATAAGGACGGCAAATCATTTTCGCAACTGCTTTTCGACGTTGCAAGAGACCAAGTGATAGTGGGTGCAAGGTGAGTAAAATACGTAAAAGAGTATCTATAAGTGTGTTTAAAAGTGTTAGATAATTTTCTTTAATATTACTACGAGCTTATAAGCTTTCCATAGAACTGATAATATGAAGCAAAACGTTAGATTAAAGTTATATACTTGCGGAACTCTAAATAGAGTTAATTTAATTTGCTAGTTAACGCCATATATGTTGTGTTGCTTACTGTTATAATTTAATTAAATTATTAATGAGAAAGTGTGCACATGCATAGGAATGTGTTTTATGTATAAACTAGCGACTCACCCTCGCTTCGCTCGGGTTTGTCCCTAGGTGATTCTTTAAATTGACATAACTTTTTTATTTATGAACCGATTGAAATAAAACAAATACTAAATGTTAAGTAAAGCTTACCATAATACAATAGTGAAAACTGCACCTAAATCGGTTCAGTCGTTTCTGAGATTAGCGCGCACAAACGCACAGACAAAAACTAGAAATCATTGTTTTGGGTTCTATTGCGTTAATAAAGATTAAAGACCCCCAATAATAGTTTTTTTCAAATATCTTCCATGTACAGATAGCGATCAGTTACACTTTTATTATGTGTATAATAATAAATAATAAATTGTAGGTTTTTAAATCTTTACGACATAACAAGTTAATGATTGAGTTAGTTATATATAATCGTATTTCAAATGTCATTAATTTTCTATCTACAGTTTGTTGAAGTAATCATTCAAATGTGGTTTATAATAGATTTGAATCTTAATGTTTCCTCAATATTAGCTAATTAGTTTAAGATAATATGGTAATGCTAGAAATTGTCACAAATTGCAGTTTTTATCGCATTGCTGTATAAAAATAAGTAAGCAATCTCCTTTTAACGATCAAAATATTATATTATCGTACATCGCCACACTACCTACTACGCTACATATGTATGGACGGAACGGCTTTGAACTGTAACAAAAACATTAATTAATTTAATATTATAATTTTTCCAAATAAAAAACCTAATGTTATTTTAAATACGTTTGATCTACCTATGTGGGAGCGAAAAATATGTTAATTTACCAAACTCAGTGTGGGCTTAACATTACGTTATACTTTAGATATCACCTTAAAATATACAATAAAATGCTTTTATGGTAATACTGAGTGACTTAGTTACGGTCTGTGTTATTGTGTAACTGTGTTGAATCTCACGATGCTCGATAAGTGGAAAACAACGGAACGATAGAAAAAATGATCTCTTAACCGAAGATGTAGAGTTAAGTGAACTTTAATGATATTCTGATGGTTTAGATGTTACAAGTGTACAAAGCTTAATATTATAAACAAGCGCATAGTTAAAATGATATATTATGATAATATATAATTTATTAGAATTATATTTTTGCTTAATCAAGTAGATTTTTAATTGAAATAATTTCTAGGTAGTTATTTTTTGATAATTTTTTGTAGACTTGAATAATAATATTAATCTCTGCGATCAATAAAAATATGTTTCCACTGTGTTTCATAAACAGTCACTTGTTTTCTATTTTATTATACAAAAAATATCTTTTTTTTACATTATTGTTATATAAAAGTACAATCGTACATAACACGTAATATGTCGTTTATAACAGCCATAGTAAGTTTTTTAAAAATGGTCATATTTTTAAACCACACGTTAATCGTAACTCAAATAAATTAACAGACTTGACTTATAACCCATAAAACGTTATCTTAATATTATTTTAATGTTGATAATTTTGTTTGCTCCCTGGCTAACCGATTATACTTTTTTTTGAGTCGTACACTTGTTTGCCTAGTGATAAAGGATACTTAGTATATCAGAGGGACAGGTTCATAACGAGTTTGTTTTACCAATTCATATATTGTAGGTATGTATGTATTCAGCTTTTTTTTAACGTCCTACTGCTGGGCACGGGCTTCAGTTTAATATGAGGGGATCAGGCCATAATCCATCATGCTGGCCAGGTGCAGGTTGACGGACTTCAGCAGTCCTACGAAAACTTGCTAGGTTCTCTCAGACATGTAGGTTTCCTCACGATGTTTTCTTTTAACGTAGGACAAATGTTCATGTTCGTAAAGTTGTTAGAATGTTACCACTGTAAAGAAAAAAATACTGTAAAAAATTGCAGGGATATATTCCTTTAAAGAAATAATATTTACTTATGCGTTTAAAAAATATATTGGAGCTTACTACAATTATTATCGATACTTATAATATTATACATAATTGAAATATTAAAGAAGAGGATGTAATACGTTCTTAACTTTGATAAGTACATTAATAACAGTTATCGAGATACATGTTCATTCAGAAGCTTGGTAATAAAAATGTTATACTTATTTATACTTAATAATAAGTGCACTAGTAACTTGTTAAATGTTCAAATAGTTATACAAATATCTCTCCTAAATAGAGCTTTTTCATATTTAATATACTTTTATGGAGTGACTTAGATAAGCAAATGCTAAAATAAGTGGTTTTACTCACTAAGACAGTTAGGAGTGGACCTATAACGGTACTTCTAGCACTAATGCATACTAAACACTTGCTAGAATGAAATCAACGATCACTATCTGGTTTTAAGACTACGGTGTGAACGTTGTCTAATTAGTACGTGCATGTAGTTCATACGTTTATAGGAAATGCACAAATGGTTGATTCAACGAATTAGATTCAATGTGAAAGTTGTTCGGTTTCGATGTAAATGTTGGAAGTTTTGAGAATTATTCTATTGATTTGCTTATTACATTTTTAGTAATAGGCAGCATTGAACGTGGATAAGGTCTACGTAAAACTTACCTATTATGGCTATGGAAGATGTCACTCAATAAATAATAGATAATCCATTATCTAAATAACTAAAAATATATATAAATTATTATTGATAATGATTGTACAGCTTTAGCAAAATACACTATAGAGTTGAAAGGTATTGCATTACGAGTTCAATATAGTTAGCCATCTGTTTTGTGGGCGAGCTCAAATGTGGTCAATGAAACTCGAATTAAGATAAAAACATTGACCCAATATATAATAACATATTGAATAAAACAAATTCAACACAAAATGAATATAAAAAAAAATACTTTATTGATTTCATTAAAGGCGATAAGAAAGTATGTACTTGAAAACTTTAAAAGCTTCATAATAAACATTTTGACAAACGCCATCATAAGGCGATACGAAAAGGTAAGTAAATATGAATACGTATACCTACTGCGTAAAAATCATCAATTTTTATTCTTACCAAATATAAAAATATTTTTTTACACGGCAGAGTGTATAAGGCAGTGGTAGTCCAGTGGTAACGCGCTCACTTGGGAAACCGAATGAAACGGGTTCAAATCTCGGGTCTCGCACTTCTGATATTTTCATGTGCGAATCATTTCTAACATGATTACCATTGGCCTTACGGTGAAGGAAAACATTGTGAGGAAATTTGCATGTCTGAGAGAACCTAGCAAGTTTTCGAAAGACATGTGAAGTTCGCCAGTTGTGGTGGACAGTGGCCTGATCCCCCTCGTATTGAAAGGAGGCTCGTCCCTTTTTAAATATTGTAGAAGATTAATTAGTGGCATTGGGTATTTTTAACTCATCAAGGGTATCAAGAGATTCTCGTGAATTATATTACTAAAAGTTACTATGGGGCCCACAGGATGTGCTTAGGGCCTGACCCGGAAGTGGAAGGGTTTCTAATACTTTCTAATTGATCGACGTAATTTTCTTTAGACAGTAGATAGAAATAATATCGAGATCATCACTTGAATCTATACACGTCAAATGTGACGTGCATTAATAAGATTTCTACGGTCATATTAACGTTTAACTTGATAATGAGGATTCAACGTTTCAAATTTTCATCGTAGACTTTGCCATTCCGATACATATATATTAAAATTCGACCTTAGTTCGTCGTATATGTTACACGCTATCTTTATGTGCGCTATAATATTATTATCATAGCCATATGGTAAGAGCACCCCTAATCTATGGGTGAACGAACTCTGGCCAATATCGTATTAAATAAGTTAAAGTTTACCTAGAATAAACGCGCCTTTACCAGAAGTTAAAAATAAAAGCTAATTAAGTCTAGCATTGTAAGTGGTAAAGTGGTTTACCTTTATGCATTTTATTCAAAGATATAAAGATACAAACAAGATCTTGCATTGATTCTAGTTATACGGAAACCTTTGAAGCCATATTAATGAATATCCGTTTTGTTAATGTCGGCTTGTAAACTTTTAAATTCAACATTGAACATAAATTGTACTTAAGAATTATGTAGTGCTAATAGTTTTTCCATTGTATTTTTAACTAAATTAATATTTTAATTTATATTTTTTCTAATACTTTCTTAGATTTACGCGAGCGAATATTTGACATTTAAATTAAAACTATCTTTTCAGATTTTTTCGCGGATTTATTTAGATTTTTGGTTCCCGCCGTTTCGAATGCTTTAAGTTTACAGCAATCATGGTCACGGATACTAAGGGTTTAAACCTCTCGAAAACATTATATAGTTGTTACAGACAGTGCCTAACCACCATTTGTTAATTTTAATCATTTTTATAATTTTAATAAGCTATTTTTGTTTTAATTCATATATAATCTTATTACTTATATTAAAACAGGTAAGCTAACCACACATAGTCTCAGTAATAGATAATTATCGTGAAAACGATACACTGTCTTTATGAACTAATTTAAATAATCTTGAGGTTGCTTTCATGTGATTGGACACTTATAAAATAGATGTAACATGTAAGCCGATATTCCTAGTGAATGCCGACGCGACGGTGGGCAAAGTTAATAATATAATTATTGCTTCTAAGCATATAACATGTTAGTTTGACCTACCGTAACGATTGAGACAATTTATTACAAATAAACCTGTTGCATATGTTAATTTGAAGTCATAAACTTAGTTTGCGTAACATATGGAACTTGCTTAAAATGTTAAATAGTCATAAAGACATTTGCTGTATTCTGTGTCTCATTCGCTTTTGTTTCTTAGACATGTTTCGAATCAACAAACAAACTATCAGAAAATATTACTTATATAAATATTTAATATCTACCTTTTATATGTATTCTAAATACACATTTTTTACGGAGGCGAAGTCGTAAAGGTCGAGTTCTAACAACTGGTATATATGATTTGTTATTGCATAAATTGTAATTGAGACCCACGAATTTTTGCTAAATTAGGTATGAATAAAGAATAAAGTGGCCATTTATTAAATATAATGTATTTTTAGAAGTCTTGGTATAATAACGACGCGAGTACGCCAAAGGTCAAGCGTTCGTGTTTCGGTTGGGATGAGTTTTATAGGTATAGAAGTGCTATTCTGTAAGATTTTTTATGAAACAGGACAGCTGAATCCGCGATTGTACATACAACTGTGTATGAATTGTGTTCACGAATACAGTTGTTGAGTTACATAAAAGTAATTACAGAATAGGACAACCGATATCTAAAGTCGTGACTGCTACACGCCATATTTTTGTATAAACATTAATAATTAATTTCTTAAAAAAAAAACATTAATAATTTGTTAAAAAAAAATATTTCCTATATTCCGCCTCTTCTATCTGCAAGCGTAGTAAAAATAGTGTTTTCGTATTAGTCTGTACATTGACATATCAATAGACACCTTGTAATGTGTAGATACTTATGTATGTGTAAGAACTAGCGGCAACTTTCAAAGAAACCAAATGTGTTTGCTATATCATGTCAATTTTCTATATGTAACCTGTACGTAGCGAGCTATTAAAACTGGGTGTTTGTTCAACTGCTTCTCGACTCCATATTAAACTCGTTTATCTAAGTTTTATTTACGTTGTTCATTTTTGTAGCAGTAACAAAAGATTCTTGTCTTCGTACTTTTGTAGTGGTATAACTGGTTCATAAATTATCAAAAACATAAGTATTAACATTTATATGCTATGAAGTTAAAATGTATTAAATTTTAATTATTTATCAACTGTCTGGTTTTACTTGTGAGCTGTTTAAGTTGGTATATTTTCAATAATAATATTATTAGGCACTAGTGTTTTCTCGTTTAAATATACTTAAATCTCTGGAATGAAAGTGTGCTCTTACCGGTTTGAAGTGTTCTAGTCCTATAAAAATATCGAGCTTCAATAAGAACAACAAAAGCTTGTTCACGGTAGCTGGACATGACAAAAAAGTGATCAAAGTTCACTTACGTTTTTGTAGTCATTACAGCGAATGATTTCACTAAAATTGTCGTGTTTCTTAGAAAGTGTATCGAATTTTACGCATGTACGTAATCAAATTCATCTTCAAAGTCTTACGTGTCAGGATACCGGTTTTCTAAAGTTATTTATTGCCTTTTTATTCCACAAAATGTGGCCAGCGTTCCTGTTATGAAGTTCTTACGAGTATAGATATTTTTTTAAATTTTATCATTACGACTTTTTTGAAGTCATACTTCTTTTGGTACGTTTGAAAAAAATTAAGAGAGTATAATTTTTACGATGCGCGCGCACACCGACAGCCAAAAAGGGACATTATAAAGTAAGCTGAAAGCGACATGATGAAGTTAGCTGCATTCCTTTTACAAATAGAAAAAAGGAATGAAATCTTTAGCTATTTTTGTTTTGTTACGCCAAAGAAGTATAACTTCTTACGTGCGTACATAAGTACACACACACGTTTTTTTTTTAAATTTTAACGTTATTTAAATTAAATACATTTAAGTCACATATAATATAATGAATGATCCCTTTAAAATGCTTATTAAGATAAGTTTTTAATTACCTACGCTCGATATTTCCGGTTCTATGGCTTAGCCCATGACTTTGATAGAGTGTTAGCATAAATCATCCTTTCCTTATGATAATATTTGTCTCGCTAATTATGTGTAATCTAACTAACGTCTAATTAGGCTACACTTATCACAGACGAGGTCGCGGATCGCGATAAATATGTCTAATGACTAACATCGACTTAGATTTCAGGTCAATTATGAAGATATCTAGATGTAGTACGAGCACAAGCGCCATTTAGAATACGTCAAATGATGTTTAAAGATGGGAGTTGTTTAATTTGATTATTATTTGAACTTTTACGCTACTTTGTTAATATAATTTTATCATGATTTATGCTAAACTAACTAAAAACACGTTAATTTGCTTGACGCAGTCGGTTTTTTATTTACGATTAAGTCACTACGCTTTAACTGTATGATAAATACTAAAATAGTATTAAGTTTATATTTTTAATAGCATCCCATTTGTCTTATAAGACGTTAAATACCAAATAAAAAAATTATGAAGTATATATATATATATATATATATATATATATATATATATATATATATATATATATATATATGTGCAAATCTAAAAGCACGTGTCAAATATTTACTTATGTATCATTACGGAGTACGATTTGTTACATCTATTAGAGTCTATCAAAACCAATAAAACTATATTTACTATCGTCCCAGACAATTGTAATTTCACCAGTATTATGAAACCTACAATACGAGTTACACAAAGCATGACCTTCTTGGCCCGCTACAATCGTTCGTATAACGGATTGGTATATCCTGGGATAATAGAGTTAGGGTGGCTTTCCAATTGGTAGAAGGATTTGCTGCTATACAGAATACTTTTCTTGATACTATTAATAAATTGAATATTTTTGTATTGTAGTAAAGTATTTCTAAAGGTCAAACCGTGTGTTAAAATTATGAACCTAGAAATTATTATAATAAATTAAGTTTATAAATTAAATAAAAGTACCTACTTTAAATAGTTAAAATTCATTGAATAATGTTTGTATTAGTTATCGCTGCGCGTTGTGCAAGTGTCATACATATGGATGTGTGTGTCGGCTACGTATGTATATCATGTATGGCTGTAGATTGTGATATCCTCCATCGAGTTTCTCAAGTTATGCTTAAACAGTTAGTGTGTTTCTCTGTCATGAATTACACAGTTGTCCGGAGTTGAAAACTCCATGGTGAATTATACTATATTCACCCCCGTGCCTCGTAGAGTCCGTTAAGTTGAGAGTCCCTGCGCCTTATCTCTTACCGGTCGTATGGAGATGTCATCCCATCAGAATGGAAAGGTTAAGTGATTATAGAGTGCACTTGTGCATTAGAATATACGTCCCATTATACTTGTGGGGTTGACCACCGTAACAGAAATCAATTAGGTGGATATTATTGTGTCCAACAGATGCTGACAAACTACTGTGCAAACTAGCACAGTCAAATCAAATTAAAATGTCGTACACGTTAAATGTTTGTATTAATCAAAGTATAGATGATTAGCCCAGTATGGTTAAGACTAAGCGCAGAGTTCGAAGAGAGAAATCGACACCCACTACGCAATAATTTATGTTTTTTAAAGGCGATACCTGGCTTTAAAACTACTAATTAGTACTGTAACAGCAAGGACTTAACACTATTTGAATATGCATATGTATTATTTCATCACTATAGTGCCATAAACAACAAGTTTTTTGAAAAGACATGGTCATCTCTAGACTTAAGAAATCTGAAATGAACTACATTACTACCACCAACAGGTTAGTTGTGAAACATTGCACGAGATTAGGTTAAGAACTTAAGATGCATTAGTGTCCAGTGGACAGAGAGGTTAAACAGATTGATAGTTTCCTAGGACTATACAGTTACTCGGTATCGCACTGAAATGTGATATCACTGGTGTTAGATACGATGATATTACATACTGTGCCAGTTTACAGAATATTGACTTTGCAAGCGATCCGCGGTGAGCCACAGAATGTGAAATCTAGGCGATTTGTTTTCTATTACAGTTTTCTTGTCGTAATTACTATATTATAATAAGTCCTATTGAATACTGAACCATTACTTATGAAAACAAAGTGTTGCGTTGGATTCTTACGTAATTTCTATTAAATCGATACTTGTTGAAAGTAGACGGAGACAAGAAGTATGTCCTTTTTTCAGTTTTTTATTTACTTACTAGCGACTCACCCTCGCTTCGCTCGGGTTCGTCCCTGGGTACGTTTTAATTTTTTTGAGCGAAACATTAATTCTTTTTCGAAAATAAAAGTAGAAAGAGATTAGCCGGAACAATCAGACAGACAAAAATTTTTTTCTTATAATTACCGTATATAATTCCATATGCATTTAGTGTAAAGCTGTTATTTTGACATTACAAACAGACACTTCAATTTTATTTAACTGTATAGATTATACTTAAAGAATAATATCTAATAGTAATATTTTAATTATACGAGATATTACGAGATTATAAGTAAAATCATTGCATATACGAGTACATATGTACCTATTTCCAGTTACAATTCATTATAATAGGTATGGCATATTTCTACTAATACGCACAAGCATGTTTATATTTTGGGTTCTCAGACACAATTTTTTAGACAATATATAATTATTAATATAGGTATAGATATCTTAGTCCATTATGAATATGGATTCAATTAGAATTATATGTTTTATAAAACTTGTAAAATATAATGTTGCTACGGTCTGCATGTAATACGAGAGAAACACGCTCAAGATTGTTACAGTGTATTGTTTCTGTAGTATTTCATTTGAGCCTCGGAAGGTTTTAGTAAGCTGACACTTGTTTGTACATGACTACATACATACGTATTATGTATATGTTTTTTAGCCAGCCTTTTCAAGGTGTTATCTAATATTAAAAATTAATTACTTCAATCTTTTTAACGTCCTACTAGTACGTAGGGAATCATGTTTACAAACGCTGGCAAAATATGGGTTGGCGGGCTTCACAAGTCTTTTGAAAACTAGTTACGTTCTCACAGATATACATATACCGGTTACCTTAATATGTTTTCCTTCTTGAAGATCTAAAAAGGTGCGTACGTTACCACCTACCACCACCAACTACCACTGTCGCTATGTTATTAAATTAAAGTTATTTTTCAAACTTCAAATAATGAATGAACAGATTTTTTTTTGTTTCAAGATTATCCTATTTATAAATAAGCGACGTAATCGGGTCATTTACTAATAGAAAGAGCTCAGGAGATCCCCCCTTATGTTAATCTGTTGCGCTTTAGTAGATAAATCCAAAAATCCCCTCTAGGGCTCCCTATTATAAGGCTAATATTAGACCCAAAATAGGCTGAAGGACAAACCTAAATCATTACAATTTTTTATCAATTTTATCTTTCGCAAAAAAATCTAGGGGACATAAAATATATTAATTACTAAAATCTTATTTAAGTAAAATCTATTTATTTCATTAAATAAGTACATAATCGTAAAACGTAGTGGTAAAACTATTTGCTAAATTTTCCTGAGCTTAGTGAATGTCATAAAACGGGCTTTACTTTAGTAGTAGGTAGTTAGCTGATCGAAGCACCATATATAAAACCTTCGCAGGTCGAAAAGTTTAATTACAGGTATTTTCAAAGAAGCCCTATCATTCGCATTTTAAATAACTGATGTTGTCATTTAATATGTACATAAATGGGTTTTGATGATTAAGATTATTTCCTTTAAAGAGTTATACATTAATTGCTACAAGATGCTGTAAGATGAGAGATGCTGGATTTAAATTAGTCCCTAATAAAATAATAACTAATAATAATGGGTTATGAACATTTTTTAAACACTTTTCTTTCAGAAAGACTGTAGAAGATAGCTAATTACTACCTATAATAATCTTTATTTACAATACAAGAAGTAAGTATACGACTCGTAGGCTACTCATTAAAACGTTTAACTACTCGTTATTCTTATATTGCTTTGAGAATAGTGTGAATTCATAATAATAATATGGATAATTCAATTCAACGACGTTTGCATACCATAATAATATGTCTAAAACTAAATATTATTTATTTATATTACACCGTATTGATATTTAACTTTTGAATATAATATTCATTTATTTTATACTAGTGACTTACCCTCGCTTCGTGCAAGTCCCTAGCTGCCAAATATATAGCCTACGTGTTGTTCCTAGTCATAATCTATCTATATTATGCTAAATATTATCAAAATCGGTCCAGCCGTTACAGCGCAAATAAGTAACAGATGTACACACAAATTTTCGTAGTTACAATAGTAGTCAGATAATATGCGAAATGACGCCACGTTTGGCTCAGTTTGTAGTGACCATACTTGCTGTGCTAGCTGTAGCGGGTTCGAGTCCCGCTGGGGGCATTCATTTGTGTGATGAGCACGAATGTTTGTACTCCAGTCATGGGTGTTTATATTTATAATATGTATTTATTTAAAGTTGTACATGTGTAGTATATCAACTATCTGGTATACATAGGCCTCATAGCTTACCATGGAACTAGATGGTGCTGTGTGTTAATGTTCCAACATATTTATTTATTTATGCTATTTTATATACCAGAACGTTAAATAGATAAATATGTGTTATATGAGGGCATTCAGGATTGTTTGAAAATATTGTATAATCTTTTTTTTTTACAGAGACACCCTCTACCGTCTTTCACTTCGTGGTCTACGACAGTTAGAGCGTGTGGAATGGCCGGCACCAGCCAACACAACCAAACTATGCCAATACAAAGGTCAAACAGAAGATAATTGCCATAATTACATTAAAGTGTTACTTGCGTATGGACACAAGCTTTTCGCGTGTGGAACCAATGCCTTTAGTCCTCTTTGTAGCTGGAGAGAGGTAAAGTGTTAATTAAATATTCATTGATTTTTTTAAACTTACATCCATACCATACATTTTTCTATTACTAACTTTTTACTCGTGTGTTATGATGAAAAAGTGTATATTTTATCCGTCAGTGATAAACTTGGTAAAATTGATAAGCAGGTACAAACAGAAAGATAAAACCTTCCTATCCTATTGTTTTTTACTTTTTACGGTCTTTTTAGGCTTTGATTCTATCCAAGTAACAATATCAGTAGAAATATGGTAGTTCTAAGAAAGTATTTTTTAAACTGTTTTTTGTTCTTTTACTTTTTTGTACGTTACTGAAGTACATTTTAAAATACGGATATATAAATTCAAAGTTTATTTAGACAGTAAAATGCTTAACATATCTAATATATAGGATCTGTACATTATAGGATGTAGATATGAAATCTTTCGTTAGGTTTATAGTTGTAGAGAGTTGCCAGTTTCTTTGATCATTGGCTATTTGCGTTTAATGCATCGTCAACGTAATCTTGCTTACTATTCGCGTCGAGCTCAGCGACTGCAGTGTGTGGTGCATCTTACTAAGTAAATATTAGCTATATGCTAATACATGTTCTCACGCTGCTGTGCCGATACAAACTGTACTTACGACTGTATGATTGTTTGTCATATGTTTTTTTTTTTGGTTTTAGTACTAATAATGTGTCTATTTAGTAAGGATTTGATATTTAGAGTGCTCGATCTATACACCTTAAGTTATTACGTGCTACTGTGACTCGTTGTTTGTGTAGTCTTGCTGTTTTTTATCTTCATTACACTGGTATAAAATTAGTGAGATGATATCTTATCTCAGTAAGGCGTAAGATAACATTAATTTTTAAAGTTCTAAAACAAGGTCGCTCGTAATTAGCCGTGAACCACTTTGTTTTGTCATGTCTTAATAATGCGTGACAAATATTTAGAATTTCCCACTTAATACTTAATTGTAAAACGTGTTTCAGTTGTCATGAACTCATTAACCCTCCTGTTTAGTCATAATTCATTAATACAAATCTCGTTTCGTGACTGTTATCACGATTTATGTATGAAAATTTGAATACGAAAAGATTTTGTGTAAAAAATATTACGAAAAAAAATAAATTAAAATATTCACACTAAAACTCTAAATATTTTTTTTTAATTACTACATTTCTTTATTTATTAGTCCTCTTAGCGCATTAAATTTTATGTGAAAATAAATTGTTTTAAATGTTTAAAAATATTCATTCAGAGTATACGAGCTTTAGCCTTGATACATATAAATAAATATAAATATGTTGGGACATTAACACACAGCACCGTCTAGTTCCATGGAAGGCTACGAGGCTTGTGTTATGGATACCAGATAGTTGATACATTACACATATATAACTTTTAAAATTTAAATACATACATATTATAAATATATACGAATTGTTTTTATTTTGTTACCAGATTGAATCATTAAACATGGTATCAGACTGGGTGTCGGGTGTCGCACACTGTCCACATAACCCCAATTCCAATATAACTGCAATTTTTGCAAGCAGCGGAGAGTACTATGCAGGGACACCGACGGACTTTACTAGCTCTGACACAGCTATATGCAGGTTAGTATATCGGCGATACTTTAAATTAAGTAACTACAATATATAAAATTGTAAGTAATTCTAGGTAAGTAACAATTTTTAAGTTTTTGCACTTAAAATATTATATTTCTTAGTAATAACAATTATTTTTTTATATTAACAGCATAAACTGAAATTCTAAGTAATTAGTGTTGACCGTGTCACTGGTGTTGTTTACCGTGTCGTGGAGGCGGCTCACATTAGCGTCCGGCATTCCAGCCGAGCGCAAAGCCAAGAGATACATTGAGAGGTGGCTCTATCCGGTGGGCGGCTTACCATGCGGCTCACTTCTAGTACTTCTCTGATGGCAGAGTAGACCGTGGGAATAACCCCTTGGTTGTGCGATGTGTTTCGGCAGAACTGCCGTCGGGGCCTCGTGGTTGAGTGTGTGAGCGATCCTGTGACGCCCCATTAAGACGGGGGAGGTCCTGTTGGGTTTTAATGGGTAGAACTGGCTTTTCTAGCCGGCCAGCCCGAAATAATCTGTATGTTTAAAAAGATGCTTGCTTAGTTTTTAGAAATCAAAATATTAATGTTTCTTTTTAAAATTTGGAACTCTTAGTTAATCACCAATTTACACTTGACCTGTTTTCTTAAGTAAGATAATATCATCAATTTAATTATTTCTATTTTTAGGAGTCAAGGAGCTTCTAATAGAGAGTCAAGCATGCTGCGGACGACACAGTACGATTTCAACTGGCTCAATGAACCACAGTTTGTGGGAAGTTTTGAAGATGACTTCTTCGTTTACTTTGTGTTTAGAGAGATTGCTGTGGAGTATATGAATTGTGGAAAGGTAGGGATAGCAATATAAATTTAAAGTACACTAATAAGTAATAAATTATTTTTTTTTACGAAAATGTCTAGTTAAAGGATATTATGATTATTCTCGATTTATCTAGCTGATTACTTTCAGTTCTAGCTTACTCTTGATTATATATATTTTGTTATTTATATCTATGAAAGTACTTTCAAGCATAAATGATGGCACGTTTGGCTCGGTTTGTAGTGACCCTACTTGCTGTGCCAGCGGTCGCGGGTTCGAGTCCCGCTAGGGGCATTCATTTGTATGATGAGTACGAATGTTTGTAGTCCAGTCATGGGTGTTTATATTTATAATATGTATGTGTTTAAAGTTATATATGTGTAGTGTATCAACTATCTGGTATCCATAACACAGGCCTCGTAGCTTACCATGGAACTAGATGGTGCTGTGTGTTAATGTCCCAACATATTTATTTATATATTTTCGAGAATTTCCAAAGTTACTTATCAAGTTATTAATTATTTATTTATTCTTATTCGTTTTAGATAATTTACTCACGTATTGCACGTGTATGCAAGAACGATTCAGGTGGACACCTGGTGATGAAAGACAATTGGAGTACTTTTCTCAAAGCCAGACTCAAATGTGCAGTACCTGGAGACGTTCCTTTCTACTACGACGAAGTACAAAGTGTCGAATATTTGTCGCAGGAGAAAATTCTTGTTGCGGTGTTTACTACCCCTACGTAAGTAATTATATATTATGTTAAAATAATTTATGAGGAATATATTCCTGTAATTATTGTATTAAAATATAACAAGCATTTGTGTGTTCTAATAATATTAAAAATACATGTCATTGATAATAATGTTTATTATCCGTAGTTATACACTATGATCTATTGTCTATGAAATAAACTCTGCCATTTTGTGTTTGATGCGAAAGCTAAGCACTAAGCACGTTGTTTTATTTTAAAAGTATACGTATACAAGGGGTTACCTTTTAGACAAGTTAACTTTCTGCAATAGATAGTTAAATAACTACTTTAATGCATACACAAAAGAAGAATACAGAAGATGAAAAGAAAAAAAGATAACAAACTGGCATGCAAACGTGGTCTTATTACTATGAGCAATCTCTTACATCTCCTTTGGTGAAAGAATTAGTAGAAAGCGGACGGCACAATTAATTAAATATATCTATACAAGCTCAAAAATACCTATACGTATATAAAATTATAAATACATAAAACAAATCACACTTAAAATCTTTGGCTAAGTTCGCTGAGTAATTCTGAATTGTTTTTTTCTTTAACGAAACTACGCAAGTATGCTTTGTAAGCTGTAATTATTTTACCCGAAGTAGCAGATTCGATTGTGACTCAAGCTTATTGTAGATAGGTATTGTCCATTTAAATTATGTTATTATAATCACACGTAAACACAACATGCATTTGGAAATAATATAAAAAAAAAAACATGGAAAGGTTAAACGGCACAAAGATAAAAATAAAAAGTTTCCATAAATTATGGTTGATGATTTTTAAATGATTGCGTCGTTGTTTAAATGAGGTTATTTTGGTCACGTTGGCAGTACTGAAAACTTAAACGGCTGTTACGTTTAGTTTGACAACATCCAATTATTATTATTGTAGCACGTGCCTACATTGAAACACTTTTACGTCTTCGCTTTAATTTGATACGTTTTTATTCTTATCACAAATTATTGTAAGTTGAGATAATAATTAAGGAATATTAATTGAAATAATATTAGTATTAGAATGAATGTATGATAAAAAGTACTTCTTATTTCATACTATATCCTTTTATTTATTATTTATTAGCAACTCATTCTCGCTTTGCTCGGGTTCGTCCTTAGTGAAAAAGAAAAACAATAACAAATCTATCCAACGGGAACCGTAATTTTTTCCGGGATAAAAATTAGCCTATGCGCTATTAAAGACTATAATCTAAATCTATCTTTCTGCCAAATTTCATCCAAATCCGTTAGCGTAACGTACAAATAACACTAATTTTATTATTATTTTTAGTAAGGTTTCATCAGGAAAAAATAACTATTAGTTGAAGCTCTCTCTTTAATTTATAAGTATGTACTGCTAAGTCCCGGTTTCAAACGGTCAAAATTACCTAATTTATTGTTACATTATGCTATATTCCACACATATTAGTGCACATTATTTTATATAATAAAATATTTATGTCATTCGGCAGTGGTTAATTATCTGTCGTTAATTAAGAAATCACAAGAGAAGTTCAAATTAAATTAAGGCGAATTTCTTTGTATGGGATGAGACTGAATTAGTAAATTAAAAATATTAATTGGTATTTTATTAAATAATTAAACATTTGTCCACAGAAATAGCATAGCAGGTAGTGCAGTGTGCATCTATAATATGTCAGACATCCATTTGGCGTTCGAAGGATCGTACAAAGTACAAGACTCGCCAATGTCTACGTGGGAACAGAGAACACCATCACGGGAAGCAAGGGAACATTTCAGATGCAATACTGATGCTAGGTCAGTATATTTGTGCTAGGTCAATTTAATCTTTACTAGGAATAATTTTTATACCTTAACCTCCATTGAGGGTATGTATGATATTTATCTACTGTTTTATGCAATAGTAGTGACGTCTATAAGTAACTTTTAGGAGCAGACTTATTAGTCTGCTCCATTATTATTAGGTATAATATACCCACTCTCTCGCCTTCTACTTTATAACAAAACACGTTGACCAAAAAAGTTCCGTGACCTGTTATTTTAATTGTTACTGCTTGATGAACAAACATACTTAAGACTTACTTCAAACTATACACAATTCGGTTGCTTTTTTGTACGTACGTTACGCAATATCTTTGCAAATCGTGATTTCTTAATTTTTGTTTTTAATACGCCTTAACTTAATAACTTACAAAATTTTATATACCTTAACGATGTTGCCATATAAATAAATAAAAACCCGCTTAAAGGTGAAATTATTATTTTTAAGTGATTTTAAAGTCGTTTCAATCATTTTTAGAAAGAAAGAAATTTTCTTATTATTAATTTGTATCCTAACCTGGATTTGAATTCGCATATATCTTTTGTGTGGTAAACACAGAATGTAGTAAATCACTACCGGTGTCTACTAATTGACAAGCCTTATCACTTAAGGGTTTATTGTCGGACAGTGCATTTGATGTCCTGACTCATAGCCTATTGACTACTATCGATGTTTGTCATTTGTCTATATGTACCTAATAAAATAATATAGTAACAGGGTCAAGTTTGCATATTAAATTTTTAAATTAAAATTTTCTAATTTTCATATAAATTACATGCAGCTGGAGTTCTATATAATATGAAATCTCATAACAGTTGAGGTTAATATATAATGTCTTTCTGAACTATTTCGGCCACGGCGGCCAATTTCACTAAGACTAGCCAACTGCAGCAGATATAGTGCACAAGCGTACGAGCAGACAAAAATGAAATGTCAAATCAAATATCAAACATTCTTTAACCATTATTTTAAATTACATGGTTGTAACAGATTAAAGAGAAATGGTACAATAGGCGGCCTTGTCGCTAGAGAGTAATCTATTCTAGGTAATCTTTGGGTAGAGAGAAAGGAAGAGAGAAGGGGTGCAAACAATCTTAAGGAAATCTACAAATGAATACATACATAGACAAACAAATATATACATACATACCCACATACATAAATACATACGTTGACGACATGTTTGGCTCAGTTTGTAGTGACTCTACTTGCTGTGCCGGCGGTCGCGGGTTCAAGTCCCGCTGGAGGCATTCATTTGTGTGATAAGCACGAATGTTTGTACTTCAGTCATGGGTGTTAATATTTATAATATGTATGTACATATATAAAGTTATATATGCGTAGTTTATCAACTATCTGGTATCCAAAACACAAGCCTCATAGCTTACCATGGAACTAGATAGTGCTGTGTGCTAATGTCCCAACATATTTATTTTATTATTTATACATACATATGCATATATGCACATACATACTATCTATTCCTTTTTACTCTTAAAGTCCGATGGAACGATACTTCGACACGACCAGTTAGAGTTAAGGCATAGGATCGACGCTACACGTACTCTCCGATCCACGGGGGTGAAACAACGCCGAAAAAATGCGGAGGTTACAATCTTCTGAGATCTAATTGAAAAGCCTTTTTTTATTCGTAATCAGATTTCTTTTCTAAATTATGGTATATAAAAATGTCACATTCAAAAAGATATTTATTTTACACAAAGATTGGTTAATGTTTTAAAAGTAAATTTCAATAATTTATTTTATAATTTGAGAGTAATTAAAAAGTTCATTTCAAAGAATCGTAAAATGTTAATGGGGTATTTTGTTAAGTTAGTTTATGTCCTGCCGAAATTGTTAAACTTTATAAGGAAAGGCAGTTTTAGTTAGTTCGACAGCTCAGTAGATGGTTATATTGAATCGGAGATAGGGGATTCGAATAATGTAAATGAAAATCAATTTGTCCGGTCTAAGGAATCATTTATCGGCATTTAACATGTTTTTCTTCTTTTATTTTTTCTCTCGTTTCAACTTAACATGGATAGTAGCGGAGGAAAATGTAAATAAAGTTTATGTTTGAATGACTAAAGAGTATTCCTAATCCCCACACTAATCCCTCATCCCTAAATCCCCATACGTACTAAAAGAACGGCTATATCCTTGCCGTTCTTTTATAAAAAGTTCTTTTATAAATTATAAAAAGGTTAATAAATAGTATATTCACAAAGGTAATATAAATGTATGTATATGCCAGTACGGTTATAGAAGAAATTCATTTAAATTTTATAGGATAAAAATTATAAAATTACTTTCCAGACAACGCCAGTCTATGGAGTATCACAAGTATCACTTAATGTACGAATCTATCCAGCCTGTATCCGGAGAACCAGTATTTAAAGCGACGTTAGAGCGTTTCACCCACGTGACTGTCGATGTTGCCAACACTAAACACGTTGAAAAACAATTAGTAGTGTTTGTGGCAACACAGAACAATGATATTTTAAAGTTGGCTATACTGCCCAAGTATGAAGGCGCGTGTGTTGCCGAGATTTGGAAGTTAAAAGACGAAAAAGGCGGATTTGATATATTATCGATGCAGTTCGTCAAGGATACCGTAAGTACATCTTTTAATTTTTATAATTTAATTAAAGTTAAAAGTTTTATAGATAGTAACATAGTTTTATTTTATTTTTACAAAATTAATATTTGCAAATCGTGTTAGTTATGTTGATAAAAACAACATAAATACAGCCTGTTTAAAACTAAGGTTAATTAATTATTATTAATATGAATTTTCTACGCGTAAGCAATATGTTTCTATGCCAACGTACTTTACTTCTGATCTCCTTTTAAGGATTAATTAATAAAAAAACTTGTCCACCGTATAAATTTCTACTTTGGACAGTCGTACAGTTATTTTAGTGGTAGGTACTAGGTATTCAATTCAAGTATATAAAGGAAAATAAATTCATGTCTTTTTCTGTATGTTACACGATAACTTCTCCAATAGTAAACCGATTTTTGATAATAAATTCTATTAAATAGGTTTTAATGAATTTTAAGGAAAGATTTTTAGGTCATTAAGTTAAAAAGTAATTACAATATGAGCATGAATTATTTACAGATGTCCCTCTACATAGGCAGTGATACAGGAGTTTTGCGTATATCCAGTGAACGTTGTTCCCGATACAAAACTAAATCTAGCTGCGTGAATGCCGTGGACCCGCACTGTGGATGGGATGACGCTAGGGAGAAGTGTCTCAAAGCATCTACTCATATACATGAGACGTACTTCACTCAAGTCACTGGGAGCTGTCCGTCTGTTAGTACGCCTGGTAAGTTATATTTTTGTATATTTATATGAGTACTCTATTTTCATCCTACCAGCTTATCTGTCTGTCTGTTTATTGTCTTCTATATACATTTTGTTTCTAATTTTGGTCATGATTTTCTTAAGGACTTCAGCGGTTGATTCTGAAATGGTTAGTGGATATTTTGTGTTAAAATGTCCAAGAATCAATAAAATTTCTTTATAGTCTAAGATCTAAAGTAAGATCGCCCTTCACTCTTCGCTGACTGGATGAAAAGCATAGCTCAAGAATGATATGCACTTGGCACACAGTCTATTTTGATGACTTTTTAATATGAATTATTTTGCTGTATTTTGTAATAGGCACTTCTGTATCACTTGCGACTTAACAAATATATATATATAAAAGGACTACCGCGTTTAATACCACTACGCTTTCCTTTAGCCAAAGCCTGACAAATATCTGTATGACGAATATAAAAATTACCCTGTGCGGGATCGAACCTTCTACCTCCTACGTAGCAATCTGCGCGGATTATTGAAATATATAAGTTTCATTTTGTTTCAGTGGACGGTGGTTGGTCATCATGGTCGGAATGGGAGCAATGTATGCAAGATGGTACACAACAAAACTTGTATGGAGACGGAAAACCTGATATGTGCTTGTGTAGAACAAGACAGTGTGACAACCCTAAACCTGCTAACGGTGGACAGGGGTGTACAGGTAAGTTTTCTGCTTATGTCTGTCTACATTACTATTATTAAGAGGAAAGATTTGTATTTTTGTATGTTTGTAAGGAATAAACTCAAAAACTACTGGACCGATTTAGATGAAATTTGGTAAGAAGATAGTTTGAGACCCTGGGAAGTACAGAATATTTTTTATTTCGGTAATCGTCACTTATGGGGGTGAAAATGGGGATGAAAGTTTGCATGGGGGATCAATCTAGGGACGAACCCGAGCGAAGCGAAGATGAATTTTTTTTTATATTAAATTAAAAAGATATTACTAACAGAAGGTACGAAAATTAGGCATATTTTACGGGAAGTTAAAAAAACTAAATTAATATTATTATTCTTACTAGTACCTTACGCTTATTTCGCTAGGTTCATCCCTATCTGTGTATTTTCTCTAAATCCAGTAGTTTCAGTGTGAAGGAATACAAACAAACACACATATTTTCAGATTATAAAAGTATTCGAATTTTCCCCAGGTGCAAGTATATCAGTAGCAAACTGCACAGTCCACGGCGGCTGGTCAGCGTGGTCGGCCTGGTCCGAGTGCTCCGCCTCCTGCGGCATCGCGGTCAAGTTCCGCAGGCGCTCCTGCACCTCGCCGGAGCCGAAGTTCGGAGGCAGAGTGTGTGTTGGACTGGAAGTGCAGGATTTATTCTGTTCTAACTTACCGCCTTGTCCTGGTGAGTGGTTTGAGTTGTTTATTGTGTGAAAAAAATTGATTTTCAGTTATATTATTAAGCTAAAAAAATACTAAATAAAAGATGGTTAAAATAAAACTACGCAATTCTACTTTCTATTTTTTTATTTTATCCAAACAAAATAGAATAATTAATTTGTTTTGATACGCAAAAATTATAATTAATAAAAATAATATATGCTGGAAAAGAAAAATAGCCAAAAGCCAACGTCATACCTTGTTTTTCTTTGGGAAATATTAATACCCTTAAAGTAACATGTCCTAATAGTAAATAATACTAAAACTGATCTATTACTGAAACAATAAACAATTAAAAAATAACTATGATTCTTCTAGATCCAGCATTAGCACCAGTAGACGGGTCCTGGTCTCCATGGGGTCCATGGTCAATATGCTCTGGTAGCGGTTGCGGGTCAGGAGCTGGAACTAGGGAGAGGAAGAGGGTGTGTGGCAGCCCTGCGCCCTCGCACGGGGGAGCGGATTGTGAGGGTGATGATGTCGAGAAACAGACGTGTGATCTCCGCGCTTGTGAACTGAGGAAGGCCACAGCGTGGACGCCATGGGTGCAAATACCGAGTAAGTGGATTTTTAAAATGGTAGATTTAGAGAATGGGATATGTGTGGCAGCCCTTAACTCTCGCATGGAATGGTAGATTGTAAGGGTCAGAAGGTTGAGAGACAGGGGTGTGATCTATGTGCTTGTAAAGTAAGGAAGATCTCTGCGTTGCAGCCCTAGGTGCAAGTACTCACAGAGTAAGTGGATTTTTGAAATGGTATAGTTTTTGAGAATAGAAAAGGATGTGTGACAGCCCTGATCACTCGCATGGAGTGATAGATTTGAGGGTCAAGAGGTAGAGTTAAGACACTGTGTAGTCAAAAATGTTATGAAGGCAGATTCTTAGCTTTTGTTTAAAGTACTTGCGTAAAGTAATAATGAATTCCATATGATATGCAGTTAAATTGTTTCAGGTAATGCATCGGATGGAAGTTACACTGAGAAAAGATTTAAATTTTTATGTAAAGCACCAACTCCAGAACAAATAAGGGTTAGTTGGAAAATACTATTACACAAATATATTTTAATATCTGTAATATAAATAAAATATGTCTAATTATAGTCTACTAGACGCCACAAGGCTCCATCGTCATTAAATGAAACTATCTTTTCCGATTTTATCCCGGTTTTAATTTGAGTTTTTTTTCTCTATTTTTCAAATTCTTTACGGCACATATCGTTACGAGAGAGTTTTCATGCTGTAAAATCCGAATAGCAAGTTTCATTTAAAATGTGAAAAAATCGAGTAAATCTAAGAAAGAAAATAGATTTAGGCATAAGAGTAAGTGATAGTAAAACATAGTTATAGCCTTTAAAGGTTAATAAGATAACATTTTACCTCCAGCTATCCCTAGCCCGGGAAGAAGAACGCTACTGCAGCCCGCGCGGCACGTGCAGCAGCTCGCCGCCCGACGAGGCGTGGGGCGCGTGGGGCGCGTGGGGCGCGTGCTCGGCGCCGTGCGGCGGCGGCCAGCAGGCGCGCACGCGCCGCTGCCGCGCGCCGCCCTGCGACGGGCCCGCGGACATGCTGCGCGCTTGCAACACGCATGCGTGTGTTGGTGAGTGTCGTCACACCATCCATTAAAAAAATACTAGATACACAATCAACGACAGAAAATGTCCTCACCGAATTAGCGCTCATTTGAACATTTGAGCGCGCTTTTAATTTTTTTTTTTGTGAAAACAACTTTAAGCATTGCTTTTAAGGTTCAATTTACATTGTTGTATATTTATTTCAAGTAGAATAATTACCCAAACACAATGGTGACAGTTTAAGGAGAATTTTTGCATGGGATTGTGTATCTTGTACTTTTTTGATTGATGCATGACACAGATAATATAATCACAGTATTAAAATTTATGTAATAATGACATTACGGAAATTACGAGCAGACTCTGGGGCTGCCCGTTACCACGGCTGATGCAATTAATTTGAAACGTTAGGAATAAGACATTTTGTCACTTACGAATTTATGCGTTTAAGTCCCGTAGTGTAATTATTATTCAAATATGAAACGCGAAAATTTAAAAAGATAAAAAAAATATATATAATAAATGAGTTTTATGGAAAGCCTATCATAATAGGGTTGTAAAAATACGAGTTTACATATGAACGGTTATAAAAGTAAGTATGACAATCAGATGCGCTTAACCCGGATGTCACTTCGCACGTCGCAACCATAATCCTGTCTAGACGCCTTCGTTAGAGGACGGTATGGATTATACTTTGACAGAGTGTACGAGTACAATATACTTAGTAGAAAGAAATTATATTGTATTCCGCCCTTTTAGACGTTCCACTGCTGTGCACGACGGGCCTCCCTTCAATACGAGGGGGATCATTCCATAGTCCACCACGCTGGCCAAGTGCGGGTTGGCGGACTTCACATGTCCTTCGAAAACTTGTTAGGTTATCCAGACATTTTTCCTTCACCGTAAGACAAGTAGTAATCATGTTGAAAATGATTTGCACATTACAATATCAGAGGTGCGAGGCCCGAGATTTGAACCCGCTTCACTCAGTTACCCAAGCGAGCGCGGTACCGCTGGGCTACCACTAACTTACAAAAAATTTGGTCTGACCTACTTCCAATACTTTTCGGGCAGTTTTGTTTGGCTTGTATAGATTATAGTACCGTAAATTGACATACCGAGGTTCCGTTGAGTGGACATAATTTTATTTCATAGAAGTAACTGTAATAAGATAATATGTAAATAATTCATGAATATAAAGAAACAGTGTTAACGTTGGCTTATAACCAAGGAAAAAACTTAAAAAAATATAAACATTGCCATATAATTTTAGGTCAGGCATGAAATAAAAAAATAAAAAATAGTTTGATAAATTAAACTACCGGGTGTCACCATTTCTTTCTTTTGACAATAATAATTCATAAAAATAATGTATTTAAATTTATTACCTCTATCAGGTGAATGGTCATGCTGGAGTGAATGGAGTGAATGTAGCGGCGGATGCAACAGCGTCGCGACCGGGCATCGAACCCGCACTCGCATGTGCCTGTCGCCCGAAGGCTGCGCGGACGCAGGCGCTGCTCTAGAGCGACGCATTTGTGTTAATAATTGTGCAGGTTAGTCAAATTGTTTTTACTGGTATTATTTTTGAAGAATTTACTGTGATAAAAGATTTTTTTTATATTAATATTATTCGCCTGTAATTTATGTTTCACATATAATTTTGATTCTATGCTATCATTGGGACTTGGGAAAACAAGTTCAGCAGAATCGAAACCTGGGTCTCGTATTCTTTGATATTTTCATGTGCGAATAATTTTTAATATGATTACCTCTTGTCTTATGGTAAAAGAAAATATCGGGAGGTAACCCGTATGTTTAAGAGAACCTAATTTTTTTCCGAAAGATATGTAAATTCCACAAGCCCGTAATTCAACAAGCGTGGTCGACTATGATCTGATCCCCTGTATTGGACGGAGGCTTGTACTCAGCAGTGGGGTTTAAAAGGGCTGGATACATATTACATACACATACAATTTTATCCACTATATCATTGGAATCCTTCCATTGACCAAATATTATAATTAGACTATAACATCCAGTTAAACTTACAACATTTTTACTTCTGTTAAAAGTAATTACTCCATGAAATAAGCAAGTAAAGTAACTTGTATTTACAAAACAATGAATAATATAAACTTAACAGAATCCGAGAGCGGTTGGGGAGCGTGGGGCGAGTGGGGCGCGTGCGAGGGCGGCGAGCGCGTGCGGCGGCGCGCGTGCGAGGCGGGCGCGTGCGTCGGCGCGCAGCTGCAGGTGGCGCGCTGCTCGGAGACCGCTGACGTTGATAATGGTAGCATATGTTTAATACGTTGATTTTTTCTTAATTTATAGTATTTCTGGTGTTAAGAGTTCCGTAGCTAAATAGCTATAGTGGAACCCTTATAATTTCGTCATGTTCTTCTGGCCGTCTGCCGGTAAATCATATATTTGTTTTTATTAGATACTAGCGATTCACCCGCGCTTCGCTCAGGTTCGTCTCTAACTTGATTCCCTATACAAACTGTCATCAACATTTTCACCTCTTTAAGGGATGATTTCCGGGATAAAAAGTATTCCCAGGGTCTCAAACTATCTTCTTACCAAATTTCATCTAAATTGGTTCAGTAGATCCAGAGATTACCTCCTACAACGTCACAAACTCACAAACTTTACCTCTTTATAATATTAGTATAGATGCCTATATTATAACTACTTTATATAACAGTAATAAGTTTTACTTGAACCTAAAACCATGTGAACCGATCTATAATAATGAAGTCAAATCGATATTTAACATTAAACATGTAAAAGTGTGTTTGTTTGTTTGTTGAAACAAAGAGATGGATTGGCGTGATTTTTTGTATGGAGATAGTTCGAGGGCGGGAGATTATATTACTCCTACGGGAAAACACGTTATAGTACAATCCACAATAACTTATCATGTACATAATACAATATAGCCTGTCTATTCCATACTAACTGTTAAAATGTACCTAGACGAACGGACAAACCCGAGCGCAGCGAGGGTGAGTCGCTAGTACTATATATATTAAAGTCCACATAAACATGTGAGGTATCTCTAAGTAAGTCTAGTTATAGTAGAAAAATTCTGAAAATATTTAAGATAATAGAATTTCGAAAATACTTACATCACAATATTTTTGAAGAATTATAAATTAATATTAATATTTGTTTACAGAATTATATGCGATGCCGGCATATAGTCAGAATGTGGAAATGGCGTCGTTTGTCACAATGTCCAACGAGTCACTCAGCATTGGCGGAATTATAGGCTGTGTGGTAGCTGCTTTTGTCATGGGTGAGGTTTTTGTTATTTCCTATTAACGTTTCTCAGTGTTTATTTGTCTAAACGATCAATTTACCGAAAGAGTTTTTACTTTTTAAGCGACTGCGTGACGCAAAGGAGGGTAATGTGTTTATCAGTCTATGTATGTTTGTTCCTATAAGGCGTTATAAAGATCAAACGCGTAGGCCAATTTTGATGATTCATACGTTGTTAGATTCGTCTTGATAACGCGAGTGTCATAAGGTTAGGTTGTTTAAAAGTACTACAAAAAAGTCCGCGATAGCATGTCTATATCTTAAGATGGATTCACAATAACCATTTTTATGGTTCTCAAATTGGGTTTAAAATAATGCTTTATTTGCGAAGGTGTTTTCACTGACATGGTGTTAATCCTTATCTAAATATGTTAGGCAACTTAGCACTTAATTTACATCAAAACTGACAAGTTAGTTGCTTTTGAATTAGATAAATATCTTAGAAGATATTCCAGAATTAAAATAACTCGAGAAGCGTAATAATATCGTAATTACGGGGGCAGTGGCAGACGGAGGTGAGGGTCCTAGCATGTTGCTCGCCGACGCGAACGCTGCGCTGATTATTTATTGTTCTGCCGTCATAATAAAGAAAACCCTAACAATTTACTCAAAAATGACTTAAATGCAGATTCGGAATTAGCAAACAAAATCCTATTCATAGTCTTACTCATAAAGCTAAGTCTTATGAATCCAGAGATACCATAACAATTTTCATCGTAACTACGTCAAAACTAGTAGTGATTTTGACTTAGTAGTAAGACGAAACTTCAAATATCTCGAAATCAACTTTGACGAAGTTGCGGCCTTCTTTTTTATGACGGCAGTGTTGGTTACAACAACAATTGTTGTATCCATTATTTTTTGCAATTAGGTGGTATAGGTATTCGTTTTCTTTTTAGTGTTGCCTTTGGTGCCTAATTAGGTACTTAGTTTAGTCAAAAAGTCAGACTTTTTTTTTGTGTATTTTATGGAAGGTTGCTTAATATTGGTTTCGTTTTACGTAGTCAATCATTTTAAATTTAAAGGTAGCATTTTTGTTTCGTGTTTTCTTTACGTAGATACTTATTTCAAAAGTCATTGCTGTAAGGTTTTTGTAATTACATAATACTTTTAAACATACTTTTGTTCGAGTGAATTTTATTGGAGGTAATTAATCTATACTAATATTATAAAGCTGAAGAGTTAGTTAGTTTGTTTGGTTGAACGTGCTAATCTCAGGAACTACTAATCCGATTTGAAAAAATATTTTTGCACTAGATAGCCCGTTAACTGAGGAAGGCTATATATCATCCTGGAAAAATGTACGGTTCCCGTGGGATAGATTTATTTCTGTCTAGGGACGAACCCGAAGCGAAGCGAGGGTGAATCGTTAGCTAATAATATTATTAGTTACTTGTTTTGTTTTATACAAATGAATTACGGAATTATTCACACCTAGAGACGCACCCGAGCGAAACGAGGGTAAGTCGTTAGTCGAGATAATAAGTGAGAAAAAATTTGAAGGAAAGATAGTAGTTAATGTTTATCTACTAGATGGCGGTACTAGTAAGTTGCATCGCGCAACCGTTACGTTTACTTCAAGTGATATGTAGTGAGCTGTGAGGTCGGTGTCAATTTGATTATCGCTTGATCCATAGTTTATAAAATTTTTGAGATGCGTACTCTTGTAGTACGTATATGAAGGAACTAGCGAGTTACGTTTACGGTACCTTAGGAAGACTATACACATATATGCTTGATATTGTTGACTTTTTAAGCCCTATATTTCTCTTACACATTGTTTTGATGTATGTATCTCTCAGAATCTCAGATTAGCCATGTGCATGATGTGATGCATGTTATAATATGATACAAAACAGTTCTTAATTTCTTAAAGAAATTCATATATGATAATTTTAAGTTTTAACAAACAGCATACATACTTTTTACTGAGATGGTAATGATTTTTTTTTATCTATACAACTAAAGAAAATTGAAGTTTGTAATACCAAAATAACAGCTTTTTACTAAATGCATATGAAAGAATACACGGTACCTATAAGAAAAAAACAATTTTTAAAATTTTTATCTGTCTGTTTGTTCCTGCTAATCTTATAAACGACTGGACCGATTTTGACGGGACCTTCATTGGCAGATAACTGATGTTATAATGTTATGTAACTAAGGCTACTTTTATTTAAGATAAAGAATTAGGGTTCCGCGCAAAAAAATATCAAACCTGAAACTTGAAAGGGAATCCGCTTGTATTACTCTAAATTAAAGGCTTGCACAACATTTTTATTTATAAATATGTAACTCATCATCTCCCTGCCTATTTCTCAATTTGTTGGGGTCGGCGAAGTACATCGTCTGTATTGCTGATCAGTTTTGGCATTTGCCATTTTTGCTGATTTATAAATAGTAAGAGTCTTAAAAGAATTCATACTCTATAATTGCCAACTACTTCATTAAGTAATACTCACGCGCGTAAAGCCGCAGGTAGAATTAATTTATTTAAATAAAACTATCTTTTCGGATTTTTTCGCGGATTTATTTTGATTTTTGGTTCCCGACGTTTCGATTGCTTTACAGCAATCATGGTCACGGGAGAGACTAAGGTGTTAGATGTCTCAAAGGTATTATATAGTTGTTACAGACAGCCTACCCACAAAATAATAAAATGAATTAAAAATTTTGGAAATTGGCATCAAAGTACCTTACAATATTTGTTAATTTTAATTTTAAACATTTTTATAATTTTAATGACTTTTATACTTGAAATATGGAATATTATTTATATAATTTTAGCTGTTATTATTATAATTATTACAATTTTATAGAGAACTTTATTAATTAGTAATCTATATTTAGTGTTGCCATTATTATATTTATGGCTATAAAGAAAAATAAAATATTAATTATTTAAGCCTTATCTCTCTTTCAAGAGAAAAAGAACCAATACATAAAAAAAAGAATATAATTGTTATTCACATTTTATCCCCAAAAATCGTATATTAATTTAACTAATACATATAAAATTATCCCTTAATCTTAAAAGGAAGTACGATCTGTATGGCAATTTTTTTTAACGTCATGTTCGAATAATACAAATAATGTGTTACCTATATATATATATAAAGAGTGTGATTAGAAATATGTTATAGTTTCAGTGTTTTATTTTTTGGGTAATAAGTTTATAAATATTTTTTTCATTAATATAGTTATAACGGTATATTATAAGTATTACATAGTTTTATAAAACGATAGAACTATCCAAAATTATATAACTAGCGACTAAAAAGTTTGCATATGTAATAATGTGGAACTCTTTAGCCGCTAGTTTTCAATATAAATATCTCAGTACATAGAACATTAGCACTGAACTATTTTAGTTGGTAATTGAATAGCTGACATTAGAGTCTGAGTTTATATAATTAGCATAATATGGTGAACGATATTGCACAACGTTTGTCTTTAATATTGCATTATCTATATATTACAGTTATTTTTTTATATGCATTATAATTCATTAAATAAATTTTGCAACGAAGTATTATAAACTTAAATTTATTTTATATCGTGCGATATTGTAGTAAACCGCCATCTACGGAGATAGCGTACATTTACGAGATTGACGTCATGCCACGAGATATTGCGAACGAATGCCAAGAGATGGCTAGAAATATATAACATTTTGTACTTGTAATATAATTTAAATCATACTGTTTTATAATATTTTATAAAAAAAATAATTTTCGCTTTAAATTTTAATTATTATATAAAAAAATAAAAAGCCTAAATAAAGTAAATAGCACTCGTTTTATATAACAGTGCTGAAACGCGCTAGCGAAATATTTAAGATTTTTACTTATATAAGAAATCGTGCAACATGTTATAGCGTGTTTGTTGATAAGAGAGATTCTCCCCTTTATAAGGATCAAACGCATAAAAATGGTACAGTGAAACATCTTTACCACGGTTTTTTTACTTTCGCGATTAAAAATATACTTTTTTTTAATTGTGACCCATTTCTTTTTATATTTATTTTTATATGTTATTGTCATATAAAAAAATACAAAAAGTAATATTCAACACGCGTATGTATGTGATTTCTGAATATATTCGTAATTTAAGTAAAATCTAATTAGATCTTTCCGAAATGGTTGAAACTTGAAATTAATATCAAATACTTAGATCTGCAATCCCTTGAAGTTGTAGAAAAATAAAACGTCTAAGTCAACCATCGATCAAAAAAGTACTAGATACACAATCGGCAACAAAAAATGTCCTCAGCGAATGAGCGCTCTTTTGAACATTTGAGCGCGCTTTATTTTATTTTTTTGTGAAAACAACTTTAAGTTCAATTTGCAATGTTGTATATTATTTCAACTAGAATAAACACAATAGGTGTCAATTTTAAGATAACTTTTGTATGTGATTGTGTATCTAGTAGGTACTTTTTTGATCGATGAAGTCAACACAATTAAAAGATACGGGCGTTTATGCTGCATATTTTGACACTCGCAAGGGAATTAAAACTTATAAGGTACTTCCGGTTTTATATAATCATTAAAGACAAGAAGAATTAATGTCGTATAGCACAATTAAAGTGAAAAATCCGGAAACCGTAATTTGTAGTTACATCACAAAAAAAAAAGTTTTTGTTTTTAATATTTTTAACTATAATAACTTTGGGACGTCTTACGTTTTATTTTAAACTTTAACAATAAAATTACTTGTTTAACAGGTTGCCTAGTTTGCTTAGCGGGCGTCATATTCTGTCACCGTCGAGGCTCTCTACCTTGGAATCGAGCGCCTAGAGTACCTTCCAGCCCACACTATATAACTAAGCAAAATAGTTACGTCACCGTACCTTTGAAGGAAGTGGTGAGTCAAAGTTTTTATTTAAGTATTTTACTATAAGTTACTTTTGCGTCTGTAGAATAGATTATATTTATTATATAGAGATATCATTCTACAATCGTTGAAGAATAGAAATTAAAAAAATCGAACCGGTCAAGTGCGAAGCGGACTCGCATATGAAGCGTATAACACTATGTATGAATAGTTTTTTTTTTAATTTGCATGGCGGCCATTTGGAAGTTCGCCATTTTGACTTTTTATTGTTTGTAGTTATAGTGGCGATAGAAATATACTGAAAATTTGAACTTTCTATCCATTATATTATATGGTTCATGAGATACAGCCCTCTAATGGAGGAACATTTGTCCGTCCGTCTGGACAACGGAGGCTTATTAATAGGGTCCTGTTGGCACACTTCGGGAAAGGAACCCTAAAAATGTGTTAAAATGACAAATCTAATCATTATTTCATAGAATTAGAATAAGTCATTCTTATATATTTTAGATTTATTGTCTTCAACGATCGTATAATGTAACCTTTGTTTAACTAAACCCCTAGATATCGACCCCAGACTTGAAAGGATTGACGTTGTAACTCAGTACCGTAGCGATGTTTACTTTAGAGTTATTTCGAAATTATCTCAATACTGAATTACAACGTTTTTCTATGCAGATGTTGATAAATCCTTTACGTTTTATATAGAATATTTAGATGGGCTTCGGTTTGGTTGGGTTGATCGGTTCAAATTAAACACATTTATAATAAACAGACATTTTAATTAATAATAACCCCGACGGACATTATAATTTATGTTAAACATTATTAATACTATAACATGTGTTGGGTACTTATATATTTAGTATAAAGTATTGCCTATTTAAATGCGTGTACTATGTACTGAAACAAATTGTAAGACAAATAAATTAAGCAGTGGAAAATTTCGAGCAGAATCGTCTTAGATAGGAAACAATGAAGAGAGATAGGGGTGATTACTAACAGACACTGTGGATAAAAGAGATTTTATTTAAAGATCCACAACTTGAAAAGAGCTTAGAAATATTTTTAATACTAAACATACATAAAGAAAAGCATTTCAGTAAACGAGTAAGAAATATCGAGGAAAAAAATATAACGGATAAAAAGGATGCGAACTTTATAGTTCCAAAGAACTGTGAACCCAACACTTAAACTTTAGTTATGAAAGTTGAAAGATGATCCCTTTGGTATTCTATCTACATTTAATCTGACAGTTAAATGTAGGTCTCTTACAATACAGATATATTATAACGTAAAGTTGAGCTTTTTAGTTGAGTTTTTCTATTAAGTTTTATCAATATTACTGAGTACTTTCTTATATTTGAATATTTGACATTTTAAATAAAACTATCTTTTCGGTTTTTTTTTCCGTCGGTAACCAAAAATGAAAATAAATCCGCGAAATAATTCGAAAACATTGTTTTATTTAAAATATTTATACTTAATGTTAATGTTATCTATACTAATATTATAAAGAGGCATTTTGTTTGTTTATTTGTTTGTTTGGTTGTTTGTTTGTTTATTAACTACTAATCCGGTTTGAAAAATTATTTTTGCATTAGATAGCTTGTTTATTGAGGAAAGCTATAGGCTATATATCATCATGCTGCAATAATGTACAGCAGCAGTAATATAATATATAGTCTATCTATACCATACTGACTGTTAAAACTTACCTAGGGATAAACCCGAGAGAAGCGAGGGTGAGCCGATAGTTATTGTATAATTTAAAATTGCTCTTTAAAGGGTTTTATCTAGTAGAAGTAGTTTTATCAAATATACTATCTAAAATATATGAGGATTTGAACAAATACAACTAGTAGGTATCTATTAACTTTTGTTAGACCAATCTAAAACAAAGTTTTCGGGCGTATCTAATAAACGGTCAAAGTTAGATACTTTAGTGTTAAAGGGCATTAAATGCTTAACGACCGCACACACGTCATGGGCTTTGATTCAACTATAACGTTAGGAAAATAAATAGATTTAAGAAGAAAGTGAAAAAAAGTTTTGTAATGTAGTGGAATATTTTTGTTTTACGATAGTGGTGGCGGGTTCAAATCCCGACGTGTACATATTGGCAATTCAAATGTTTGTCTGAACCCGACTAAGATAGAGTGTGTTGGTTACCAATCTACACACATTATTCTAATGGAGGTCATAATAAGAGAATTGAGAGATTTATTATTTCAGACACCTAAGAGAAAGATAAGTAGTAGAAAAATAGGTATTTTTTTCTATTCTTCCTCAAGGGAGACTTATAGAGACGAAAAATAAAGTGATAATATAATATAAGAAATTAGTTATTAAAATATGTATATTTATCAATAACGTTTTTTGTTATAGCCACGTAAAGCGAAACGTCAACCGTCATTTTCGGGTATCGGCAATTCAAGCGGCATCCTTCTTTCGAAAAGCAATAACATCACGAACCCAAACCATAATAACCCCATGACGACACCAAAGTTGTATCCAAAAGCCATAGCCAATGAATACGACTCTATGGGCACATTGCGGAGGCATTCTAACCAGCCAAATAATAAAATAAATCTCGATATCGAAGAGGATAAGTTCTACTGAAGCTCACGGATTCCAGAATACTTTGGGTAAGATACATATGTTATATGACGTGATTCAATTAGAATTATCTGACAAATATGAAAACGAGACGTTTTCTGTTAACTTAATTTTGTATAAAATTAAACAAACAATCTTTATGGATTATGACAGATAAATCTCCATTTTGTTTATAGTTTATTTCTTTACGAGAGAAGCTAATAAATGTGTCTGGACACTAGTTATGTCATAAAGCTAGACCAACAAAATAAATGACGCTGCCTAGAAATAATATATTCATTGGACCGTCCTCATATTAAACGAGGAATGTCTTTTCCATAGACAAAAATGTTCTTTAATTTCTAAGAAAATCATAGACAAAATCTTCTAAAGGATTTACAATTTGTCTTTTTTACAAATGTATTTAAAATACTAGCCTTTACTACTTTATCATAATGAGATCTTTGCTATATAGTCTGATAAACTTTGAGTTAGATTGTAGATAGTGATTTATAGTGGATAAAAGTGTATGGACGTTGTAAAATGGAATGGTTTGTTTTATTGAATGGTGTTTAGGAGACGATAATAAATTGTTATCCAAATGAAACTGATTTCTATTTGCAGTAAAAAAAAAAGAAGCGAAATAACTTATTGTTCTAATATTATACTGCATGTTTATTATTGTAAGCTTGGGCTTTATTTTTGACTGGTCAAATAAGATAAAAAAGAGGCAAACCTTAGAATGAAAGGTATTAAGGTATAAAACAGTATATACCTTTGTTTAAGCTTAGCTGGCTTAAAAATCTCATATAATCTCGTGTTTACGTCAGAGATCATATGTTAAGGTCACATAAAAAAACTGTTTTTATGCAAGTAACTTAAAACAAGTTACTCTGCTCAAAATGAGATTTGAAGTTATTACTAAAGGTTTAGGCCATAAAATTCTCTACGAATTTGGCCTTAAACAATATTTTATACGATCGTACGATCTGGAGATAGAGCGCAAAAAGTGGGTAGTGGTTAGTAGCCGTACATTACATTCTGAGGTTATAATCTTGGAGCTTTAACAAAATATCATCATATAGAAATAAAAAAAAAAAGAATGAATCGTTATGTCATAGAATCATAATGTCATTGCCGTAAAATTTTTAAATTTCTTCAATTTTTACATTTTTTAATGTTTTTAGAATTATATTTTGTTTGAGCTCCCTTATTTGATCGGGCTACAAGCAACTTATTACTTTGACAAATAATAAATACGTATTTCAAGCTAATATTTCACATTTATATTGGAAACGTGAAAATATTCTCAAAAAACCAAACAGTATGGATTTCGAAATAATATTTATACGAAAAGTTGTTTGAGATTGCATTAAAACCGAATCCCGCGGGGTTTCACAGAAATGGATCTGTGTTTTCTCGTAATGTGATACATCATGTGGAGTGAAGGGTATTTAGGATACATGTACTGATGGGAATATGTTTTCTATCTATTCATAAGTTTTCAAATTTATTTATAAACACTAATACATTCTTTAACTCTTTTGACTGCGTTTTTTCGTTCAATAATTAATTAGACAGATTATTTGTTTTATAATATTTGAATTTCTACAAAAATCCTGTACAAAATACTCTATAAATATAGATAGACAATCATGTTAAAAGATTTAAAAAATATTGCAATAATTAATTGTAGAAAATTTTTTAGATTACCTGGAAAACAACCATGTCGGCTTTTCATGACGCGCAAAGAAATTTCACTTCAAAAATATATTTTTCTATATTTGATTTTTTAACTTCAAGTTATTTTAAATATAACTGTTATGACGTATTAACTTTGACGTATTATCAATAGCGTGCCCTTTTTTAGATTAACCCTCAGTTCAGATCTTTTGTTTGATTTATTTATGTTTTGTACCGTATTTCTTTTATTAGAACCCAAGAATTGATTTCTCTGAGATATCCTTTCTAAAAATAAATACGCGCCATTCAAATGAAATAAACAACACACCTAATTATATTTAAATATATCTAAAATGTCAAAAGCCAACTGTGTTTTCTAAAGGTTAAAGGACTTATTTTATTTCTATATATATTCACTGTATTGTTACCTTTTTATAGAGGTTGAAACTGATATAATTGATATACTTGAACGATTCGTTTTTTGACTCACTGATCCAAAAGACTTTATCCTATCTAAATTTCGATAATTTGTTTATGATCTTTGAGTTTATTCAAAAATTAAATTTTCGGTTTCCCGGATTTCCCAATTATTCGCGTGACTTTTTCCAATTTTCCCCTAAAAAATCCGGGCTGTCACGATCATTTAAAAAATGAAATAAGCCAAATCGGTCAAGCTCCTTTCAAGTGATGCTTATAAACAACCAGCGTTTCATTTTTATTATTTAATTATTAAGAGTTAATAACATATTTTACACAATTTTAATTATGAAATCTTATTTTTAGTAATTTACAGAGTTTATATGTTAAAGTAAATAAGTGCATATGGGAAAAAAATTAATGATTTTCTTCAATTCAATATTATATAGCTAAAATCGTAGAGCTAGACGCTTTGCTCAATAATAAATTAGATACCCTTCATTCCTTTGACAGTATTGACTTCAACATGGTACGTCTCACTGTACAATTTAATTAGTAATTAAGCACACAGGATTATTAGATCTTATGTAAATAACTATTCGCTTAAAGATTAAATTCCGGAATTACTAAAATATTAAATGCAAAACAAATGAATTATAATTCTATCATGATATGAAACCATACACCGAATTTAAAAATGACATTTTGAGAATATTATATCAGTGTAATATTATACGATTTTCTAAATTAAAAATGAGTAGTATAACATTAAGAATTTAAATAGAACTTATATTTCTGTCGTCTGTTTATCTCAACGGAGCATTTTCATTTGACAGGCTAAGATAATTCATTGAACTTTTAAGAATACTGCTAATTTGAAAAAAATATTGTCGATAGAATGAAACCGTTAAAGCGATAATGCTTCTTGAGTCTAACAAGGCCATGCGCCTCATTGCTTTTGTATCCTTTCTTCCATTTTTAGATGAAACGATTTCTAATATTGTTGTCTTTTTAAAGAAAAATCTCTTTTTTTTTATTTGAGAATGTGTTTTTGTAGAGTATTCCGTATTTGTGATAATGTGATTGTGAGAATGTTGTAAATTGGTCGTTTAAATGTCTTTATTTATTAGGCCAGCTATGACAATGTGTACCAATCCACATGATACCCATTACAATAGACAATTTAGTTGTTTTTACTTACCCTTAACATTTTGTGGGTTGGATATAATACATTTTGGCATAACTGAATTCAATAATTGTATATTTCTCTATAAGAATCGTGTAATTTGGTAATTAGCGCCATCTAGTGAGTTCGAAGTAGATAATGAATCCAGTGCCATGGTAACGAATGTAATATATTAAAGTATTTTATATATAGCAGTAGATCTAATAATTATTACTTTATATTTCAAATGATTAAATGTGCCATGTAAATAAGTAATGAATTAACATAGTGCTTATATATCACATTATGGCAGTACAAAGCGCGGTGCCTTTGCAAAATATTATATGTATACAATAAATATATTATTATTAAAATGGAATTATTTTAAAACGTTGAATGAATTTCGACAAGCCGCCTGACTCATGTTGAGTCGAATTGTTATAATGTAGAATAGAATTTTGTATTTTTATATTGTTAATTGTAATTAAATAGTTTGTTTATGAAACGATGTGTTAGATGTTACTATTAATATTGGCTATACTTTTGAAACTTTATTTTTTTTTCGTATATTAGAGTTCAGAGTTTATATGAAAATGTAAAAACTTTAAAGTATTATTAGTAAATGACTAATAACATTAATTTTATCATATGAAAATGAAAATACTTGAGCATGTATGAATTTTGCTAGATAAATAAACTGCTTAATATATTCTATGTTCAGTGAGTCTGAAGAAGCTTTGAATATAACAGTGTCGAAAATGTCACTTGCATATTCAAGCTATAATGATTGTATCAAACTAGAAAGGTCAAAACAAATATTATGTAAAAACTAAAAATTTACACTTTTCATATGAAAATCTGTTTTGTTTATCTGTTCCTTATATGTATGTCTTAGAGGCTTTTTCTTGAAAACTCACCGATTAAATGTTATAAGTAAGAGATTATTACTTGTACTTGTTAAATTATTTTTCCTTTATTCATTTTACACATTAAATATGCACTTTATGTAGCTTCAATCGTTGAAAAGTGATAGGAATAGGTATTTTATCTCAGTCTCTCGGTCTATATTCGTATTTTAATACAACTTTAATGCTTAATTAGAGTAAAGGATTATTATTAATGGTTGAAGCATTAATAATATTTTTTTCATGTTAAAATGTTGATTTAGAAGCTGTAAATTGTTATACGCTAACTACTTAACAATAAAGACTGTCTTATACACTTTGGTTTTATTCACCCATTCATGTAAATATTATGTCATATTTTCACTGATTTTTATTACATTATATCATAAGGATGATCAAATATGAATTTCAATATAATTCCACTCCCAATAGAAAAATTATTACTTTTAGTGATTTTGTTGAATTCATCACTGAATAAAGTTTCAAGTCGATATGATAATTAGGAGTAGGTAAAAACGTCTAATTAAACATGTTAATATTCTTGGAATTTTGTGTTTTTTACTGATTTTCTCGAAAATAGTATACTCTATAATAAAAGAAAATTTAAGAAAATTTTATGGGACCACCTCGGGACCTACCTTAATGTAATACAGTTTAAACAGCAAAATCGGTCGAGCCGTCTCCGAGAAATCAGTGAACATGCATAAAAAAACAGACGAACATAGAACCTCCTTTTTGGAAGTCGGTTAAAAATAAATTACTCTTTAAGTTTTTCATCAACGCAATAAACACATAAAACATCGCCTCTAAAAACCGACATTAATTTTACAAGCAAAATAAACCTATTAAGTATTTGATGTAAATTGTAAACACAATGCCAATAAATTTCGATGATGCTCATAAATTTTCATACGATGTTTATTGAACAATATGACGCGTATGTATATTAATTCTATAATATGAACAAGCCAAAATTAAATTTGACTGGACGGTAATAAAATTTTCATTTACCTATTTCAAAGAAAAAAAGTACAATGTAATTAGATCTTACGATATTAAATATGCATTTTTTCTATATTTTTCTTCTTCTATATTATTTTATTCTAACTATTTGGATCAAATTTTGTATTTAGGTAAGTTTTACTTTTTAAGTTTACCTATATAGACTAGACTACCTTTATTGTAAAAAAAACGCAATTTTCACAAAAAAAGAAAAAAAAAAATTATTTAAACCTTTTTCTATCTGCTTTCATGCTGACAATGTCATACCATTTCGTAAATGTTTGTGGTACTGTCGTCAATGGATGAAGCTACTGAATGAGTGCCTACACCGGTCGCACAGGCTTGCTTTTGTCCGCTCTCGTACTACCTCAATAAATCCATACTTAATATTTTATAAATGTAAAGTAACTGCCTGTTACCTTTTCACGCTGGGATCGGCCTTGAATCCCAGCCCTGCTTATTACAAGCGGAGCCGTAGACAAAAACTATAAACTAAAAAAAAAAAAAAAAAACAAATCTGACTGGTAGTTTTAAAGATTAGTGCGTTCTAACAAATAAAAATTAAAAATAGTGGCATGAACGCTCGATAGTTGCACTCTTTCTAGTAATAATTATATTATGGTAAAAGTTTTGCATCTTTTTTAAGTTTTCAATAATTTTTTAATTCGAATGAAGCATGGGTTTGCTGCGTGGGAGAAGAAAATGTTTAAATTAACTACAGGCTACCTTTTCCATAATTTCATTCATTAAATAAATTTTAATCTAACTAGATATAAAAGTGCATCAATTGAAATTTTTCATTTATACAAAATACAATAATTAATAATTTAGGTATCTTTTTATATTTCAGAAATAATGAACAAAGTAAAATGAATTCGAAATAACTTTTAAAAGTTACTAGCAGAATCGCGCTAAAACTACAAAAAAGTCTCAGAAAAGGTAGATTTCATATAAACTTTCATCCCCTATTTTACCTTCTTAAGGGTTGAATTTTGGAAAACGCTAAAATACGTAACTTATTATTTTTATCGTATTCAATTCATACGAAATTTCATGCAAATATGTCCAAGGAATAAAAAGTTTCTTACAAACTTTTATCCCCTATTTCATCCCCTCGAGGGTCGAATTTTGAAAAATCATTTAATGGATGGGCACCTTAATGGATGCCTACGTCATAAGAGGAATACGAGTGTGAAATTTCAATTTGCTAGCCTTAAGAGTTTGTCCTGTGCGTTGATACATCAGTCAATCACTATTGCCTTTTATATAATAAGATTATTCCATTTAAGGTTGAAATGAAATAAAGGTTCCCGAAATTTGTATAGTCGACCTCTTGACCTTATTGATTGATACCTACCTTATAGTTCATACTTACATTAGAAATAATCATAAAATTTAGTTTATAATTAGCAGAGATATCGCTTAACTTATATACTATATAGGTATATACATAAAAACAAAAATCCCAATTCACTACATCCTCCTTTTTGAAATCGATAAATAAGGCTGAGTATTAGAAATCAAAGTACAAAGGAAGGGTGGACCACCCTTCCTTTAAAGCGAGAAACAAGGGAAAATGCTTGAAATTGGATAATATTGAGTTTCTCATAATATAAAATGTTTACTTTATCAACGTCGTATTCACTTAGTGCCAACTAGGTATTTTCTCTAAAATAATAGAGGCTGATTCCATTTAAAATTTCAAGTCATACGAAACGTGCTCTGTTAGCTAACATTATAAACAATTTTAATCGAAAAATTACATACAAAAGCCTTTATTTTACTATATTTATGACGATGCCTTTAAACAGCTAAGTTTAAATTTTAATTTCCCATACGTCGAAATACCAATAACCCTGTAGGTATAAATAAAGTTTTATTGCATAATCTAATTTTAATAGTTGTTTGATAGTTGGTACACTGTTCCAAAATTTATCTCTACGCTCGAGATTTCTCGTCGAGTGCGCTGGAGTGTGTTCATAGCAGTTTAGAAAGGTAAATTCTAATTCTAATTTTAAAGGGTTTTCCGGAATAATATACATATCTACATGTAGCCCTACAAACTCCTCTATCTTTCAGTGAAAGCCCCATTACAATCGGTTAAAGCAAAGAAAGACAGACAGACAGACAAACAATTTTTTTAAAAAAGCCTGTTAGATAGTAATCTATACTAATATTATAAAGCTGAAGAGTTTGTTTGTTTGTTTGTTTGTTTGTTTGTTGGTTTGGTAAAACGCGCTAATCTCTGGAACTACTAATCCGATTTGAAAAATTTTATTTACATTAGATAGCCCGTTACCTGAGGAAGGCTATAGGCTATATATCACCCCGGAAAAATTTACGGTTCCGTGGGATAGATTTGTTTTTGTCTAGGGACGAACCCGAAGCGAAGCGAGGGTGAGTCGCTAGTATTGTAATGTAAATAGCTCTATGTAATCGACTTGCGTTATTTTAAAGTCACAGAAAAACACTTCAATTTTATTTATGCATATGTATGATCAAGGTATTTTATATGTCTAGTGTTTCTGTTTTACAAATCACTGACGTCTGACATAGAGTACATATATATATATATATATATATATATATATATATATATATATATATACATATATAGCACCTCCGTTTGTATTTTTGCGTAAATAGAGTGCTCATTTAAATAACAATTAAACCTTTATGTATGTATAATAATAACTTTGCGCCTAACTTGGGAAATGAAAACAAAACAAAATATATTTCACTATTAAATTCTCAAGTTACGAATCCGACAAAGGACGAGTTGAGATTGAATTTAATAATAATTTGCTTAGTAATTTGACGTTTCCATCATCACAGCATAATAGCTTTGAAATATGAATCAACAGAGTATGAAAATTGTTCCATAAATACATGAAAATTTGAATTTGTTTTAACAATTCTGATTCAGATCAAGGTAAGAATATTTTAAAGAATTTAACTTAGAAGCGAGCGGTTATCTTTGTTGAAAGTTTGTTAGAGTTAATCTATTTGTTTTATTAATAGCCGAGCCGTCGCCGGATCGTGCTTAATGCCTTGTACAGCGTGATGAAAAAGCTTTAAAGAAAGTATAAAACATTGTAGCTCTATACAGTTGATCCTGTTATGTAAAGGTCACTTAATCAGAGTCACAGAGAAAAGAGTGATAAATTAGTCCTATTATTTATTGTAGATGGAATGAAATTGGACTATTTCTTTTTTTTATGACTTAAGAGTTAAATAAAACGTTGTTGTGTGTTACAACAACTATATATTTATTATAGCTTAAAGAAAAATAATGGCAATATTCCTTTAAAGATATTATAAATCTGTTCAAACTTCAGGACAGTAGTAGGTACTTCATTGATTACATATTCTTTAAATATCCATCTTAAGAAAAGAGTTCATCATAAAGTGCTGTAAAGCGGAATTGAATAATTTATGACTAAATATTTAATGGCGTGTTAAAAGCGATAAGTAAAAGAGAAATTAAAAAAATACATCAATCTTTATTACTTTAATATCGGTAAATATAAAATACTAGCGACTCACCCTCGCTTCGCTCGGGTTCGTCTCTAGGTTGATTCCCCATACAAACCTGCATCCCCATTTTCACCCCCTTAAGGGTTGATTTCTGGAATAAAAACTATCCTATCTCCTTTCCAGAGTCTCAAACTGTATTCTTACCAAATTTCATCTAAATCGGTCCAGTAATTTCGGAGCTTATTCGGTACAAACAAACAAACAAAAAAATCTTTCCTCTTTATAATATTAGTATAGATTATTATAAATACAATAAGCACCTAGCGACGCACCAAAGTAAAGCGAGGGTTGCTAATTAGATTTCTAACTTTAAAATCATTATACCAGCCTTAGAAGTGAATAGTTTATTTAAACATCTACTTAATACATATTATATTATGTACGACTCACCCTCGGTTCGCTCGGGTTCGTCCCTAGTTACGTTTTACTGCTGAACTGAGCTAAACGTTGATAAGTCAGTCTGTGAGTCGCGAGTAGTGAATAAAAATAGTAATTGCGAATGTACCTTAGGTAATAGACGTATAATATTGCGAACTTCCCTGTATAACTTTTTAAGACCTACAATTTTCTAGTACATTGTTTTGATGTATCTCTTAAGGTTCAGCCACCGTTAGCCATAGAAATTTCTAAGGACGACTCGATAGAACCAGTCATTGCGTTTTCCCGCGGGAACGAAAAATGTGCCTGTAGTAAAAGGTATCCTAAATGTTGACTCGAGTGATAAGCTATCACTATACAAAATTTAATTGAAATCGGTTCAGTACTTTTTGCGTGAAACGCGCACATCGATTTAACTAAGTTAGTTTTGTTATAGGTATAGATAAGAATAGGTATTGCGAGTGTACCTTAAGAGATAGACATATACTGTTGTAGATATTTTTGTTGGCCTTTTCAAGATATATAATTTTTAAGTAGATTGTTTTGATGTATGTCTTTAGGTTTAGCCAGCGGAGGGTTCCTAAGGAGGACTCGATAAAACCAGTTATTGCGATTTCCCGCGGGAAACAAAGATTTTTCTAAAGTAAAAGGTATCCTAAATGTTGACCCGAGTAATAAGTTATCAGTTCACAAAATTTCGTTGAAATCGGTTCATTACTTTTTGCGTGAAACGCGTACAGACAAACAGACAAACAGACAAACAGACAAACAGACAAACAGACAAACAGACAAAAAAATTTATAACTATTGTTTTGGGGTCTATATCGTATACATAATACGTTACAGTCATTGTTTTTAAAAAATATTTCATGTACAGATTTCGCTAAGTTACTGCTTTATTATAGTATAGATAACGTACTCGTATAAGAAAACAGTAATATCATTTAATAAAAATAGTTATAGCGAGTGTACTTTAGGAGATAGACATATACTGTTGAAAACTTTTCTGTAGAACTTTTTAAGACCTACAATTTTCTAGTACATTGTTTTGATGTATCTCTTAAGGTTCAGCCACCGTTAGCCATAGAAATTTCTAAGGACGACTCGATAGAACCAGTCATTGCGTTTTCCCGCGGGAACGAAAAATGTGCCTGTAGTAAAAGGTATCCTAAATGTTGACTCGAGTGATAAGCTATCACTATACAAAATTTAATTGAAATCGGTTCAGTACTTTTTGCGTGAAACGCGCACATCGATTTAACTAAGTTAGTTTTGTTATAGGTATAGATAAGAATAGGTATTGCGAGTGTACCTTAAGAGATAGACATATACTGTTGTAGATATTTCTGTTGGCCTTTTCAAGATATATAATTTTTAAGTAGATTGTTTTGATGTATGTCTTTAGGTTTAGCCAGCGGAGGGTTCCTAAGGAGGACTCGATAAAACCAGTTATTGCGATTTCCCGCGGGAAACAAAGATTTTTCTAAAGTAAAAGGTATCCTAAATGTTGACCCGAGTAATAAGTTATCAGTTCACAAAATTTCGTTGAAATCGGTTCATTACTTTTTGCGTGAAACGCGTACAGACAAACAGACAAACAGACAAACAGACAAACAGACAAAAAAATTTATAACTATTGTTTTGGGGTCTATATCGTATACATAATACGTTACAGTCATTGTTTTTAAAAAATATTTCATGTACAGATTTCGCTAAGTTACTGCTTTATTATAGTATAGATAACGTACTCGTATAAGAAAACAGTAATATCATTTAATAAAAATAGTTATAGCGAGTGTACTTTAGGAGATAGACATATACTGTTGAAAACTTTTCTGTAGAACTTTTTAAGACCTACAATTTTCTAGTACATTGTTTTGATGTATCTCTTAAGGTTCAGCCACCGTTAGCCATAGAAATTTCTAAGGACGACTCGATAGAACCAGTCATTGCGTTTTCCCGCGGGAACGAAAAATGTGCCTGTAGTAAAAGGTATCCTAAATGTTGACTCGAGTGATAAGCTATCACTATACAAAATTTAATTGAAATCGGTTCAGTACTTTTTGCGTGAAACGCGCACATCGATTTAACTAAGTTAGTTTTGTTATAGGTATAGATAAGAATAGGTATTGCGAGTGTACCTTAAGAGATAGACATATACTGTTGTAGATATTTCTGTTGGCCTTTTCAAGATATATAATTTTTAAGTAGATTGTTTTGATGTATGTCTTTAGGTTTAGCCAGCGGAGGGTTCCTAAGGAGGACTCGATAAAACCAGTTATTGCGATTTCCCGCGGGAAACAAAGATTTTTCTAAAGTAAAAGGTATCCTAAATGTTGACCCGAGTAATAAGTTATCAGTTCACAAAATTTCGTTGAAATCGGTTTATTACTTTTTGCGTGAAACGCGTACAGACAAACAGACAAACAGACAAACAGACAAACAGACAAACAGACAAACAGACAAACAGACAAACAGACAAAAAAATTTATAACTATTGTTTTGGGGTCTATATCGTATACATAATACGTTACAGTCATTGTTTTTAAAAAATATTTCATGTACAGATTTCGCTAAGTTACTGCTTTATTATAGTATAGATTTGTTTTTAAAATTTTTGATAACTAAACACAATTAACAAGTAACTACTATATCTGCTTATCTACGACTTTTTCAGGGTTCAGGGTGTATAGTTTAAAATTAGTAATCTCGTAGTTTATAATATAGGTAGTTATAAAAGGATCAGGCAAGGAAAACCCTGCTTTCAAATTCCTTTAGTAAGTATATGAATACTTCTTCTACGCAATTCTGACTCATACTCTCTCACTTAAGATTTTTTATTTAAGGCGTCAAAGGTTCAACGGAATTTTTCATACCAACACGAGCTACTCCTTGACGAATTATATTGCGATTTACTTTTAATAATAAACTTTTTCATTCCCTTTCGTTTGTTAATTCTGATATAATCTCTTCATATAATTTGTGAATAGCAATACTTAGTACCGTTTCTAATTATTTTGATTTAAGAAGAATAACGTCACTTAATTAAAATAAAATACTACAAAAATCAAGTTTAAAAGATAAAAGTAAAAGATCTTTGGTTTTGAACAATTAAGCAAAGTAATTTAAGTTGGCTTTTAAAATATATCAGACATTTTTTTTTATCTGTTTGAAAAATATAAACCCCAATAAAAATCTGAAAGCTATTTTGTGAATCAATGGCGCCTAAAATTAGCTTAAATTGCATTTTACATGATGACTTATGTATAGTATGTAATAACGTGAATTTATTTATACATATGAGTTAAAAAATATAGTTAAATTTAATTTAGCTTACAACTGTAATCAAAATGAAGGATAATATAAACATTCTAAGGAAAGTATTGCTCAGTCTAGACAATGCGCTATAAAGCAGTTGCGCACGTTACGATACCATTAAGTATCCATTAAATATATGTATATTTCTCTTTATAAAAACACATGGTTTAAAATAACATGTATGATTTTTGACATTTTATTATTCTCTATAAGTAAGTACTTCTATAGTAAAATACTGTAGACCTACATTTCGTCTAAGCGTACTCTCTATGTGTATGTATGTGTAAGGTCATTATTTTTATTTACATTCAAGTAATGACCCGCTTTCGCTTTCCCACTATACTCGGCCATAATACAAATATCTCATGAGAATTCTCTAAACTTAGTCTATATAATGTATGTATGTATGTATTCAGCCCTTTTTAACGTCCCGTTAAAAGGCGAGGCACGGGCCTCCATTCAATACGAGGGCAATCAGGTCCACCACGCTGGCCAAGTGCGGATTGGCGGACTTCACACGTCTTTCGAAAACTTTCTAGGTTTTCTCAGACATACAGGTTTCCTCACGATGTTTTGCTTCACTGTAAGGCAAGTGGTAATCATGTTACAAAAGATTCGCACATGAAAATATCAGAGGAACGAGACCCGGGATTTGAACCCGCTTCACTTAGTTTCCCAAGCGAGCGCATTACCACTGGGCTACCACTGCCTCAGTCTATATAATATTAAACTTTAATTAACTTTGCTAGATACATCGATAAAATGGATTGAAATTAAAAAAGCAGTAAAAGGTGAGAATGAGAATATTCAATGGCTAGCACCGTATTGCTTTTCTTTGCTGTGATGACGTAAAATTATTTTACTACCTTTAGACGGTTTATGTCTATATAAAATTCCAGCTTAATAAAAACAACAACATTCACTCTTAATTATATATCTTTTTTTGATGTTGGATAATGCATTTACGCATACTACCTCTATACATACAGGTGTTTATGTGGAACTAGGTAGAACTGGCTATTCTAGTCGGTAGAGAAGCCAGTACTACCTACTAAAAAGCAACAGTACCTCCACCGTCCTTATTGTGCATCGCAGGATCGCTTAGCACTCAACCACGATATCACGACGACATGTCTGCCGTAGCAGACCACACGATCAAGGGGTTGCTCCCTTACTCCACTCAGCTGTCAGAGATGTATCAGGAGCAACCCGCATGGTACACTTCCCACCGAAGTGGGCCACCTCACAGTACTTCACGCCCGGCTTGATTCACTAGATAGAGAAAATCAAATATATTAATAGTCACTAGACATAGTTTCTTGATTATATAAAATAGCCCCTAATGTATGTGTGTAAATAAATATATATGTATGTATGAATGTATGTTTATATGGTATGTACCTACATCGCACCTCATTATTTTTTTCTCACGCTTGAGGTTACTGGGATAGATGTCTTAAAGAGAAAAGTCATCCTTTGTACACAAAATATCTATTTTCAGATTTTCTATGTATATTTTTTGTGGTACATGAATAAAATAAATAAATATTCTTTTTAAACGATTACTATCACGTGCCAACAGTTTTTATACGTATGAATGAAGTGTTTTTTGTGATAATTGGGTATTCAATATGATAATAACCTTTCCCTTAAGTAGATATTTTCTTGTTACGAGTAGTATTATGTGATCTGTGTTACTAGTATTCTTTATGGGGTGGTTTTCTGATTTATACCATGGATTAAGATATAGGACTATACTGCTATTTTACTGATTTTTGAGGATGTTGATATTTAGCTACTGTAAGAATAAATTTTAACTTTCAATATAAATATGTACTTGCTTTGTGCTAAAATCAAACCACTGATCTCCTGTCTAATATATGGGTTAACAAATTTCGTATTTTTTATTTATATGAAGTAAGAAAAGTAATTTACCAGCGTAATTGAATTCTTAAGCGAACATGTCCCATAAGTTCACGTTCTTGTTACAAGAAATGTCCCCTCGAGAGCTAAAGTGTACGTACTCGTATATATAAAATGTATGGTTCTGATTGTTGGCATCTTTTATTATTTTAATATTAATCAAAGATTTTTTGTTACTTTAAAGTGGTGTAGTACCTAGTACTACAATGAATACAGAAATGTTTATTTTTTGGTTGGATTGCTCGCCCGTCTTTTACACGAAAATGAAGATAATTAACATGGAAAATGGTAAATTTCTATTATATTATATTTCAATAAGGATTAGAGCGAAGCGGAAACGCCATTACTTAAATGTAATTAAATAAATGTCTCTCGCAACGATCTTTTCACACATAAATGGGTTCTACAAGGATCCGTGACGATTTAGAAACGGTCTTTTGTTCCGTGGACGGTTTAGTAATGTAGGAATTATTCGGTCGCTTTCACACGATACTGCGACTACACTAATTGTCTACGGAATTGTTTTCACGGAAACGGTGTACGTGTGAGAGGTGCTTTTTTTACGTTGTATACAAAGTTTAAACTTTTTTATTTGACTTTCACGTACCATAAACGCAGATCAAATCATCAGAATTGTAATCATAAATTCATAATGTTATATTCATTCACATTGAGAGAAATTGAATTTCCTTTGAAATATATCAGGCTTAGAAGAAAGGTTCAAAGCAAGTTGTTTTAAATTACATTCTATATTTTTCTCACTGATATCGTTCAAAGGCTTACCAGTAAGATATCTGGAGCATGAACCAAACGCGATATATACATACAATATAAACATATTTTAGAATTGACATTTAGATAAATATCTTATTTATAAACTAGCAACTCACCCTCGCTCCGCTCGGGTTCGTCCCTAGTTATGTTCTTACGTTTAGCTCAGAGATGAGATATTTTGCCGCAGTAAAAATTATCCTATATGTTGACCCGGATAACCAGCTATCTTCATACCAAATTTCATCAAAATCTGTCCAGTTGTTTTCCCGTGATGCGGTAACAGACAGACAGACAAAAATTCTAAAAACTATAGATTCGGCCTCTGTATCGATAATAATATCTGTTTCAATAAGATATTCCAAAAAATATTTAATATACAGATTCGCCTAATTTATAATTTTATATATGTACAGATAGATGATTAAATTGAACTACTATATTTTTTTTACTTTCGGCGTTATAACGAATTGTTCCATAAAATTTAGAATAATAATTACGTTGTCGTTTTGTTTGGTGATAATTGGTTATCCGGGTTAACACATAGGATACTTTTTATAGCGAGAAAATATCTCATTTCATCTCATGAATAAATTTAAAAATTAAACTAAATCAAACGGGTTTGTACACCGGGTCTCACCTGACACCTTTGAAGTTTCCACGTGTAATTCTCATTTTATTTGCAGTGAAGCATAATATCATGAGGAAAACTGCATGTCAAAGAGAAGTTTACTAGCTTACAAAAGAGGAAAATAATAAATCGTCGGCTATATACTATATAGTACATGGCCTAATTAGCGGCTCACCCTCGCTTTGCTCGGGTTCGCCTTTAGAAAAACAGTAACAAATCTATCCCACGGGAACTGTACATTTTTCCGAGATAAAGAGTAGTTATATTTTATTCCTATATGTTATTCCAGACTATAATCCATCTCTGTGCTTAATTTCGTCCAGATCCGTTCAGTCGTTCTGGCGTGATTGAGTAACAAACATCTAAAGATCCATATATCCAAACATCCAAAAATCCATCTAAACTTGCACATTTGTAATATTAGTAAGAAGTAAGATTTTCCTCACGTTGAGGGAGTTCTTTTGCCCAGCTGTGGGATATTAAAAAACTGAATTATTATTATTTTACGCCGGATAAAAAGTAGTCACATAAGTAGGCAGTAGTTATATATGTCACAAAGAAGATATGTTATGCGTCACAGCTGATATATATAATACAAAATGTGTGAATGTACGTATTTGAGAAACATTTAATGTGAACTTAGTTATAATTAAATAAACAAAGGGAGTTTTGTTTAAAAACAGCTTGAAATTTGAGAAAGTGAAGGAATTGTATGCTTTAGAGAAGTGGTCCCCAAGTCCTCGAGTCTTATTACTCACGGAAAGCTCCCGCGAGAGTCGCAAGTGCAAGAATGTAGAGAAAGCACTGCACAGCTTAACTGCGCCGCCATTACAGTTGTTTGAACTTGATGACTTTTCACTTGGCCTTATTTTTACTGAGAAAAAGAAAATTAAATGAGAAATCTCTTAAATATGTGATACTCGTACATATTGGATTAATTTCATTATCATATGCACTTTAATATAAAAATGCAATGTGCATTATGCATGTAAAATTTTAAGTCCAAATATTTTTAAAAAATTTTAGAATGACAAAACAAAGAAAAAAATATTAAAAAATGTTCAGAAATGAAATTAACAAATATTGTAAGGTGTTTTGGTGCCATTTTTGTATTCTTGAAATCATTTTGTAAATAAGTGGATAGGCACTGTCTGTAACAAATATGTATATAGGCACTATATAATGACCTTTGAAATCTAAAACTTCCGTCTCTCCCGTGATCATGATTGCTATAAAGTACAAAGCGTTCGAAACGTCAAAAATCAAAAATCAAAATAAATCTGCGAAAAAATCTGTAAAGATAGTTTTATGTAAAACTCAATGTTTGCTATTGAAAAATGATTGAACTTATTTTAAAAAGATCTTTGGAAGAAGATTATTCAGAAAAAAATACAGATAATTTTAGTCACGGTAATAGAAAGTTTTATGAGATATAGTATTCAAGATATGGGAGAATTCCGTTTATTTTTTTCATGGGAAAAACTTTGTCCTACTTCGATGAAATTTTAGTGATGTAGATACTATTATCTTACAATAGGTGTGGTGCAAGTTGTATAGAATATTTCAATAATGATTAAAACTTGGTTATTTAGGTTGCTGTGTTCACATTTCTAAAGATTTAAAACGTAGTGTAGATACATGAAGTGGCGCGCAAATTATGTGGGACACTTTGAGTGCGTTATAATACAATTTACCGATTCTGAATAAACTTGAATGTGTTACTGTACACATTTTCGCGAAGGTTCTAACCTAGTGCCATTTAGATAGACCGCTAGTCTATTATTTTAACCGATTTTGGTGACGACGTTCAAACTGGCTGAAACAAGTGTACTCATATTGCGGTGGAATGACAATTAGATCTAATGCCTGAGAGATTAGTAACAGGGCCTTAGCGTGTTTTTCAGTACCGGGGTGTAAATATCGCCAACTATTGTATTAATAGCTCTACCCAGAAATCAAACCCAATACCTTATGATCATAAGAATGACAAGGCGGTTTTTTATAAAGAATATTTAATTCAATTTCTTTGTTTAGTGACTTCTAGGAATAAAGGATATTAAGACAAGACGATTAAATGTCAAGTTTATAAATATTTATATTGCGTAGGTTGTTGTGATACACAAAATATATTCGTAATATTATACATTTTAGTAACAATGGAAAATTAATAGAGCCGCAGTAATATTGCTTTAATGCATTATTTGGTTTCTGTATTTTAAGGACAATATTTATGCGGTCTGTTTAGGGAGGAAAACTAAATTATCTCCGCTTATATCTCGTTATTGCTTCGAAATGGATTTGAATGAAATGAAATAAGAAATCTAATAGTATTCTGCCCTTTTTTAACGTCCCACTGCTGGGCACGGGCCTCCCTTCAATACGAGATCAGGCCATAGTCCACCACATTGGCCGAGTACGTGTTGACGGACATTAATGTCCTTCGAAAACTTGCAAAAGAAATCTAATACCAATTTATTATTTATATGTACATTTAAACAGTTTATGATTTTTTAAGTGTTATTTAAACATAACTACATATTGGACTGATATGGTTATTTGTATAATGCCAAAGTCCAAGGCTCAGGGTTTTTTTTTATGGGTTTTGATCCTGAATTTACGTTCCGGACGGAAAAGATGATAGAAGAATTGATTTTAACGGGAAAGCAATTTCTTTTCATCGCAAGACTGACTGAAAGATTAAATATGAATATTATTATAGATTGTAATTTTACTTAATCGCTAGATTTTGCCTTCGGCCATTGATTGTGTTTATATTTAGTCCACAAATTTTAAACAAGATTCCTTTCTTATAGAAAGCTCTTACAAAGAATAGCTCAAACTTTATCTTTGGATCGACAGATTGAAACCAAAATTTACATTCAATATTAATTTAGACTACTAGTACTACTACTTTTGCAATAAAATCTCAATGTATTCCGATAAGCAATTCGTTTTTGGTCTTCAAATTGATAGAATAGATTACATAAAAAAAGTTTTTTTTTGAAAATATCATATTTTTGTTTTAGAATTTTCAGTTATTTTAAAAATATAGACTAGTTCATTTTTACTGCTATTCACGATAGTGATAGTCTAGTGTTACTCGTTGGGTGCACTTGGAAAACTCGGTGGTATGCGCCCAAAACCTGTATTTCGCACCTCTGAGATTTTGATGTGGGATACATTTTCCACATGATTACTACTTGCTAGTACGGTGAATGGAATCATATCGAGAAAACATACAAGTCTCAGAGAACCTGACAAATTTTCGTGATAGAGTAAATTAAAAACACTGATGTATACTAATAGAAAATTCTTTACTATAATCTATAATACCGTCTTCAGGACTACACAGAGTACATTTAAATTATTTCTAGATTCAGATCGATAAAGTCAATAGTTTTATTTTATAATAATAAAACCCCTTATTGTATTCTCAAAATAAAAAACAAAGTGGTTGGAAAACTTACAAGAGGCGGCTTTATCGGTAAAAGAGCGATTTCTTCCAGGCAATTTTAAGATGTAGGAAATAACACTAAGATAGAAGAAGTGATATGAAGAAGAAGGAGTGTAATTATTAATAGAGAGATAACATAATGTATATCCATTATACATACATACTAATATAAATATTATATAAATATAAAATATACAAAATAAATACGAATATAAATTTAATTACCAATAAATAAATAATTCTATTACTGTATAAAATAATATAAGAGCCAACATTTACTGAGAATCATACTAATACTTTATAAAGATAATAACAATACATACTAATAGAAAGAAATAACTGTAGAAGTCTAGCCAAGAGAATAATCAATGTGTGTAAAAGTGATTCTTTAAACGTGTTTCAGAAATTTCACATGTTTGACAATTTGGGGAAGTGAGTTTCAAAGATGAGGAGTTGTAATATAGTTGATATAAAAGGAAGAGTGAGAATGAGAGCACGAGAAATAAAAATGTGCTTAAAGCAAGGTGGAGTACATGGATTCAACAGAATACAGATAAGAAGATCGCCATCTCCTTAAGTATGTTAATATGAGTATGACGAAACATTTGGTTCAGTTTGTAGTGATCCTACTTGCTGTGCCAACGTGCTGGGGGCACTCATTTGTGTGATGAGCACAAATGTTTGTACTCCAGTCATGGGTGTTTATATTTATAATATGTATGTATTTAAAGTTATATATGTGTAGTGTATCAACTATCTGGTGTCCATAATACAGGCCTCGTAGCTTACCATGGAACTAGATGGTGCTGTGTGTTAATGTCCCAACATATTTAGATATATTTAGATACATATTTAGAGTATTTCTGCGAAGGCGAATAGGGAATCACTTGAGCTTTTACGAAATTCAGAAACATACTCATACTTAATTAAGCTTAATATAATCCGAATACTATTTACCTTACAATAATTAATTTTATATTTTCTTAAAAATTAACTTTATAATTAAAAATTAAACAAATTCTTTTAATTATGAAAACGAAATGATTTTACATGGTAATTTTAGGCAATTTAATTTGAACGTTAATAGGGCCAGTTGGGCGTCAGCTGCCAGACGGGGCAACGAACCCGACAACACAGTTTTGGCATTCATACTATGCAGCATCTGTTAATTGTATTTCTTTTTATAAAATGGCTAGCATTCCTGATTAATTACACAATTATTGTAAGTTTGTTAAGTCGATAACAAACTCATTTTACTTCCTACTACAAACTAAGTCTAATTTGCTAGTACTCGTGACAAAAAAAAACAAATTAAATATTTAAGTATAAACTTAATATTATCTTTGTAACCAGATGTTAATAAGAAGGTATGTATATTGGAGAAAGGAGTGCGGGCTTGCTAAATTCCATTATATTATTCGCAAGAGGAAGGGTATGAGTTATGCTAATATTGTCTCTCTTGCCACTAACCTTCAAAACCATAAATTCTAGCTATACCAGTATTTAGTATTTTAACGCACTGCGCAAATTACTCCTGCGGGTCCAAGAACATAGGAACAGTAATTTTATGCCTACCATGCCATGGATTTATAAAGACTTTGCTAAACATTTATTTGCTTTCCGAATGGAAACGAAAAACTACTTATACCCTTTTTTAATTTAGAACTTTCAGCAACTTGTAGTGTAATCTATAAAAAAATCTCCGTAACACATGTATATATCCACGTAAATGTACATCTGGAACCGCAGTTCCATTAGTGTGATATCGGAAAAGCATTCAGCAAATAGCCACGTTCAGCTAATGTTACGTCGCATTGGATTTTCATGCTTATGAAGGATTGCTGTTCTTGGGAAGGAGAAATATATTTGTGAAAAGAACAAACGTTTATTGTAATAAGCTTTGGTTTATTTTTATTTGATGCAAAATTCCAACCATAGTCCCGGTTGAATATTTTACAAAAAAGTCACTGTATTTTTGAAATTATGTGGTTGAATAAGAGGAGGTAGAGACACACTCACCTCGTATCTTTCATTGTTAGGGTATACGATAAACAAACAAAAATGATAATATCTATTGACGCTAATATCTATTGACTTCAGTGGGCGGTTCCGCAATATAGTAACCTTGATCATATATGAGCTTTTTCACTAAGTTTGTCTCTATCTAGTTTTGTCATATAATGTGAAATTTAGCACGCAAATCGACTATGACAAATAAAATTTCCCAAAAAGTGTCCTTATCTGTATATCTGTTATTAAAACAAAAGGCACCCAAAGACGCAACAGTCTAAAACAAGAGTAAGACTCTACTCCGTTGGTAAATGGATAAAAAAGTATAAAAAGCTTTCAGTATAGCATCTAAACAATATTCATATAGACTGTTGTTTTAGTTTTACTGTTATTTTAGTTATATTACTAAGTTAAAGTTATGTTTTTCTTCAATTTAAGCGAAAACATAGATGTATAAATTATAAACAGCACACAGGGACCATTATTAAATAACAGCCATGCTCTATATACGAAAATGTAATCATATCATAATTTTCCGGTCGACCCATGTTTGAGAGGCTGTAATGCAGGCAGGCAATTTAAGACATAATTTGCCACGTATTTAAATTTATACAAATAATCTTACTTGATACAGAAATTCTTAATAATCTTAGAGTAGATATAATATTAAAATAAATATTTTTTGCGTATTTTATATACTGATGTATATATTTTCATTTAGTGATATTCAAACATCTTGAGTAAAGAGCTGCTAGACAGAGAAAAGTTGAGGCATCGCAGGATGCAAGGGCTGACTGGCCAAAACAATCACATAGTCATTGTTTTTCAGATTTGCTACTAATATTTCGAGAGTTTTATCAACTTTAAACTTCAAGTAATTTCGTACCTACGGTATAACTTTAAATTACATTATTTATTACGCTTGTGATTGTTAAAGTGTAAAAAATATTTTACAACTAACTTTATTTAATGAGTTTTATCTATATCTATATCTATACATATTATAAAATTCTAACTAAGCCGAATCTGTACATTAAATATTTTTTGGAAAATCTTATTGAAATAGACATTATTATCGATGCAGAGGCCGAATCTATAGTTTTTAGTATTTTTGTCTGTCTGTCTGTCTGTCTGTCTGTCTGTCTGTCTGTCTGTCTGTCTGTTACCGCATCACAGAAAAACCACTGGAGGGATTTGGATGAAATTTGGTATGATGATAGCTGGTTATCCGGGTCAACATATAGGATACTTTTTACCGCGGGAAAATATATCATTTCTGAGAAAAAGTATAAAAACCGGTTGGAACAAAATCATGATGATACTATCTGTAAAAAGTTTGGCAAGGTAACTTACTAAATATGGTAAAAACTATAAAAAATAGCTTATCTTGAAAATCAAATTATCAATAGCGCTATTTTATCCATTAAAATAGTTATTTTAATTAATATACATTTATGTGTTATTTAGATACTCGACAATAGATGTCGCCATGAGTCTTTAAAATACGTAGTTTTAATTCCAAAAAAATGAACGTACAGATATGACCTTTCCACGATTTTATTAGAATTACTACTAAATTACCCGCGGCCCCGCTCGTGTTCAAATTATCAGTAAAGCAAACTTTTTGGCTTTATAAATTAGTAACTGTACATATAATAAAATTGTAACTAATTCGAATCCGTAAATTCAATATTTTTCGGAAAATCTTACTGAAAGATACATTATTAGCGATATAGAGGCCGAATCTATAGTTTTTAGAATTTTTGTCTGTCTGTCTGTATGTGACCGCATCACAGAAAAATCACTGGAGGGATTTTGATGAAATTTGGTATGATGATAGCTGGTTATCCAGGTCAACAGATAGGATACTTTTTACCGCAGGAAAATATCTCATTTTTGGGAAAAAAAAAAATACAAAAACTGGTTAAAATAAAAGCACGATGATACTATTAACATTTTAGCAAGGTAACTTACTTATATATGTTAAAACTATTAAAAAAAACCTTATCTTAAAGGAAATATCAATAGCGCTATTTTATTCATTAAAATAGTTATTTTAAAGAAAATTTATTTATGTGTTATTGAGATATTTGACAATAGATGTCGCCATGTGTTTTTAAAATACGTAGTTTTAATAAAAAAAAAATAATGTACAGATAAAACCTTTCTATGACTTTATTAGAATCAGTAATATTTTGTTGGCAGAAACAATTTTCAGATTAAAATATTTGTAAATTTTTATTGTTTAGTAAGTAATGTTAATATTTTTTAATCTTTTAATGTAAAAATTGGGTAAATGCAAATCCAACTCACGCATTATAGGTTTCGTATAGCAAAATGCTGTTGTTTTTCTTACTTACGTGTTTTATTAGGTTAACACTAAAACAAATACAAATAATATTTACGTTTCCACAATATCAACTCATTTTATCAACCGTAAAAATAAGTTCGATTCATATTATTTTATAACACTTTATGGTAAACAAGTTTATGGCTGTTAAACTGACACAGCGGGTAACTAAAAATATTCCATATCTCAAAAACTATGAAAAAGTGTTTTAGGAACTGTTATGCCTCAACTTTTTCAGTTTTTTTGACACCATTTCTTGGAAGGTAAAGGCTTAAAAGACACAATAAAATGCTTACGACTTTATTACTATATTAGCCGAGCCACATGAAATAATAAAAAGTATTTGCTTAAAATTATTTACTTATTACACTTTCTTTTGAAATTCGTTTTGGACAATATTAGTAACTAGCGCTAACCCATCCCTGTTGCGCGACAGATTAATATTAAGAAAAGTTGTCATTACGTAATTTAAATAATCATCTAAATATTAAATTAATCAATTTGTTTGAGAGTTTGTCGCCCGAAACTAAATAAACAAACAAAACAGAAGTATAGACATATGTACATAAATGTTATTGCTTAAACAAAAATTACTAAATCAAATATGAGATTAACGGAAGAACCTTTGTGGCATTGTCAGTCACTGCCATTATTTACCAATCATACGGTGTGCAATGAAAGTGGTGTATGAAAGATTATAGGTACTAATGTGTAAAACCTAAGAATTTGATTTTTGATCATCTGAACGCGGGCGGAGCCGCGTGCAATGCTAGTATAAATATAAATCTGCAAGTTACGTATTTGTATTGAAATATTTTACATATATAGTATACTAATAGTATGTAGAAAAACATAATATATGTTTATCGAAACTATTTGTAGGTCAAAATTACCAATCGCTTACATATTATGGGAGTAAAATATTGCTATACGTTAACATTGCTGTATCCGAATAACGTTAATGTCTGTATTGTAAAGAAACTTGCTTATTTTTCTCGTGTTTATTTTGCCTTTCATGTATACAGTACCAAAACTAATACCTTATTAGATAAATATTTATTCATTTTATTAAGATCTGCTTTGTTAACCTAACTCTAAATGTCACATGAATTATCCAGATACCAACGTAATCGGAACAGCCGTCTTGCATAGGGATAGCTTACTTAATTATCCTACATAGATGCTTGATCTTAGAAGCTTGAACTTAGAAGTCAATTTATGTATGTATGTGTACCTGTTTGTTATGTAATTTGTACGAAGAATTTTTATTTCCTTTGATATTTCAGAAAATTCTACGTTATAACACAAATACGTTAACTTAAAGATTAAAGATTTTTTTAATTAATTATCGCCTCATAATTGCAAAGTTCAGAGACCTTTGGAAGTGTGCTTTAAATCACATAAACTCGAGCATAGCGTAATTAATATTATAATATTGACTCAAAACTTTTTACTTTGTCTATTATTTTACTTCAGTCCCTAAAGTTGTTTGGCGGTCGGCCAAGATTCGACGCTGAACTCTACAGTTCAAAGGCCTGAGAATGGCGTTTATAAGTCAAAGAATATTACCATGGACATGGACCAGGTAGTCCTGGATAGAATTCTATTGAATTATTGTATATGTAGAAAAATATGTTCATTTTGTCTGAGATGGTACGGAATTGTTCATGCTTGAAATGGAGCGTAGATTTATGTATTCCGATAAATTTCCTTTATTATTTATCACTGGAAATTTGAAATATTACTTTATTCCGTACAACGTTGGCATTTGGCTTGAACCTAAATCCATTATTAAAATAATGGAAAATTAATATACTATTAATAATGTATATAAAAATATATGCATTGAAAAATATGTAAAACTAATTGGATTAAGTCACATTGAGCTTTCGGTTGCAAGTAAGTATACACTCTCATTTGCACAAGACTGACTGACTTACATACATGACTGACTTATATATACATTTTTTTTTTGGGACATTAACACACAGCACCATCTAGTTCGAAGGTAAGCTACGAGGCTTGTGTTATGGATACCAGATAGTTGATACACTACACATAATATATAACTTTATATACATACATATTATAAATATAAACACCCATGACTGGAGTACAAACATTCGTGCTCATCACACAAATGAATGCCCCCAGCGGGACTCGAACCCGCGACGGCTGGCACAGCAAGTAGCGTCATTACAAACTGAGCCAAACGTGTCGTCGTACAAAATACATGAGCATATACAACGTAAGTCCATGTACAATCTAAACTGTTCAAATTGTAATTGAAATGCACAAAAGTTCATTATGAAACACTAATGAAGGATTATTGAAATTCAGTCCCTAAAAGCATTTAAAAGGGGCTGAAAGTTAGTATGGAAATTCGTCATTTTTGAAGTGTAATATATGGCAATGGCTGTTTAAGCTTCTGCTAATGTTGTTGATGTTACGAGTACATTCTATCGAGCCTTATTGCTCGTATGTGAAATTGTGACGAGATCAAAGTACTTTGGATTTGAGAACAGCTCAATGAATTTCAATGGGAAATGAACTGGATTAGTTGTACAGCTCTGAAGTCCCATAGCCAACATTTATTTCAACATATTAGGTAATACTAAAATACATTAGGATTTAGAATTCCATAATATTAATTCCGCAATCTGTTGTAATTATTATTCAATCTCCTTAACATACGAGTTCGAATCGCATTTGACTAATCTATTCAAATCATATGAAATATATTAAAAATTGTAATATTGGTTATTCACGACGGAGGTATAAAAAGGTTATGAAACGAAATATGATTGATAAAAGTGATTCGCCACTTTTCATCTTAAAACGTATTTGATGGCATCTAGGTCAGATTATATCAATAAGATACAGAGATCTGGAGATTCATCTCCAATACTTTTTATGTACAAAGTAAGTAATTATGAATAATCTATAATTATTTTGTAAACATTTAAAAATGTTTTATTCTGTTATAAATTTTATTTTATAGTTACGAATTGATATTGATTAATTTGATCGATATTGAAATAAAGTGTTTTTGAGTAGCTTTTATGTTTCTAAATATGTATGTATGTATGTATGTGTATACGAATGACGATTAGGTATGGTATATACAATATAGTCTCGAAGGGTGTTTTAGTCCAAAAGAAAAACGAAGTTTGATGACCCTAATTTAGGATATTTCATGTATTATTTCATCCACGTATACTTTTAATTAAAAGTTGTGTGAAAATATTTAGATAACACATGTCGTGTAAATATATAATAAATAATCATATTTCAAACAAATAGCTTGACATTATACAAAGGTACAAAATAAAAGTATTTCGAAAACTAAGTTTAAAATGAAATATAATATGTTAAACAATTTTTTATATTGTCACGGATATATTGACATGGGTATGTTATTACGGATATGTTAACCCGGATGTGTTGACACGGATGGATCGACACGGATATGTTTGCCCAGATGTGTAGTCACGGATACGTAACTCAGACATGTTGGCATAGATATTATGTTGGTATGGTTTTTGTTTTCAACATTGGGAGGGCGTTACGTTAGTTTAAAATAGATGAGGTTTACTAGCAACTTGCACGTCTTACGTCCCTAGCATTGATATATAGAAACTCAAGATACACAATTAGCGTCCCAAAAGTGTCCTCAAAAAGAAGAGCAGAAATCGAAATAGAATTGCGCTATTTACAAATCTCTTTTGTTCATTGGTTTCTGGATGACAAAATTAAAATGCACGTTGTTTCGTTTAAAAATGTAGGTTGAACTAAGATCTGGCTGCAAGATTGCTACGTTCATAGCGTATTTAATCAAAATCATTTTTTTATATAGGTACAATAATAAAAGGGACAATATGTTTTGACCGGGGTGCTTATTTAAATGTGCTCGCTACTATGTTTAATTAAATAAATAATAATTGACTTTTTGGAACAAAATCGATGCACTTGTTATTAAAATGAATTATACTCCACTTCACACAAATATACGTAGAGAAATTGAAAGTGATAGCTGCCGGTGCGCACTTGGCCGCAAGCTCTTCGCAGCCAGGTGTAAGCAGGTCATATTTTGTTACATTTATACGTTAATGGCGGATATTCAGTATTTATTGACATTTGTCAAACAATAACAACGGTTACCAAGGCAGCAAACATTTGTTATTGTCTGAAAAATGATATATAATACTCGTATTATAATATTATTTTCTTCTTTTCTTTCCTTTGCGGCCAATTTTACATAGGCAGAGGTATTTTATCATGCACAGATAAAAATTAACTTTATTGTGATATATAAATGATGAATATACGTCATCAAAATAATCACTACACAAAATTTTCTTAAAATTACTTCAGCCCTTTTTGCGTGAAATGCACACAAGACAAACGTACAAATAATTCTACAACGATTATTTTTGGGTCTATATTTCGAATATAATACATAACAGCTATATGTATGTATAAAATACTAATAGTTTAAATATTTATTAGTTATTATAATTAAAAACTTTGTTACGTATGTCGTATACTGTTAAATATATTGTAATAATTTGATTATAAATGATTTTATTTTGTAATATATATTATTATCGACGTATAACTGGAATAATGGGTGAGTCGATGGTAATCAGATTAAATGGACCCTTCGCCATTATTACATACGGGCATGCACAATACACTAACATACAGACAGGATAGTCATTCAGTTAGCTTTATAGTAATTTTAATGAATAATGCATTGTTATTTATTTGTTAGGGTTTTTTTTATTACGAAAACTAAATGAAGCGGGTCACAGCTATAGTAATAATAATAATAATCGTATCAGAAATCAACCAGTAACTCTGACGTGGTAGTTTTCATAAGAAAATTCACTTGTTTTTTCGTCAACTTTTTTATAAAGCTTAAGCTTATTTTAAGTCAATATAAATTTGAAAAAAAAAATGTTATGACAAATACCTATAAATTTTATTTTACAACCTTCAATTGAGCCCAAACTATTGAACGCAGTTCAATTATAAACTTTCTATTGCATGCACAAACTTTGCCACTAAACGTTATATTGAAACTTATTAAATTTTGCAAACTTGTTTTAACTTAAATTACAAGAGACTATTATGCGTGCCGTAGATTATAAGTATTATCTAGGTTTTACACTTTAAATATAATCTATAATTAGTGTAAAACAAAGCGACGGTATGTACACTCGCTTTGCTCGGGCCCCTGAGTGTCTAACAACAGCCTTCGTATTCCTGCAGGTTTATCTTTCATTTTATTCACCTTGTGGTGGGGGGAGGGGGTTCATCAGCGTCCGGCAATCCGCAGGGTGAAGCTGGGTGCGAAAGCAAGAGACATACTGGGAGGCAGCCGACCTAGGTGGGTTTCTGGTACTGTTCTGAAAGCAGAGTGGACCGTGAGAGCTACCCCAAGCTTGTTATGGTCGGTGACGTGGTTGAGTGTGTAAGCGCTCCTGCGACGCCTTATCAAAACGAGGGAGGTTCAGTTGGATTTTAATGGGTAGCACAGGCTTTTCTAGCTCATGAATTTCACATAACCACCTATATGCATGCAGGTGGTCTGCGTTAATATATTTCCAAACATTATAAAAAGTAAAAGTTTCTCCGTGTACAAAATTTCATCCAATCGATATAATAGCAATTCGACATTATTGATTATTTTTTTAGATATAAATTTTCGAAATTTTGCCTTTTAATTTGATAGCTGTAAAAATATTTAATAAAAAACAAATCTATCCCACAGGAACCGTACATTTTTCCGGGATAAAAAGTAATCTGTGTGTTATTCTGATGTATGAGCTATAGAAAAGTTTCATTAAAAATCCATTTCGCAGTTTTTGCGTGAAAAAGTAACAAACATAATCATACATCCAGGCATCCAGACATCCAAACATCCTCACAAACTTTCGCATTTATAATATTATTAGGATTATTCGCGATAACAGTACGACTTAATGAGGTAGTTGCAGGTTTAATCTTTTGAGGTAAACGCCATCACTCTTGAAACAAACCTTGTTTGTGTGTACCATATTTTCCACTAAAGAATATATAATAATAATTAGATATTTATTAAATTAATTATTTTAAAATAATATTACCTCATATAAAATTTTTAGACATTGAAAATATTAAGTTAGATATACAGTACCTTATAATTTATTTACACGTAAAAGTTAAACTAGTTAAAAAACGCTTTAAATTTTGTTTATTATATTTGTTTATACATATGTATTTATTATTTAATATATAATTTGTAGTATTATTATGTATTTTATTATTATTACGTATTATTTATTTTATTTATGAAATCACTTTCAATTATATACATATGTAAATATAATGTATTTCATTAAGGCTTTCAATAAAGTTAAATGTATTTCTATTATTATAAGATCTTTTTAATATTCATCTCTTTGAATATTTGATAAAACGCTTCCTCAATTTACAGCTCAAATCAGGGAAAAGGAAATTGTAATAATGCCCCTAACAAGACCTTAAAGATTTCCCACTTTCATTTCTCGTTATCAGAATAAATTATATTGTGGGTGATGATGATAATGTTATAGGTATATTAATTCGTTTAATACTTAAACATTTTTCATTTTAATTGCCTTGTTAACAAAAATAATCTGAAGTTTTTGTAGCTATGTCGCTTATTAAAAAACCTAGTTTGTTCAATGGTCGAAATTCAACCCTAATCATTTTTGAAAATTTGAGGAAACCATATATGAATTTATAAAACTTTTTAATTGATCTACAGCTCGTCAGTACCTGCTAAACCAAGAAAAAAGAAAATTGTGTGACCAACAGAGGAGAAAAAGGTACTGAATTGTTTTGTCTTTACCTATTTATATATAGATATATGTATACGGTTATTATAATTCACATATACATATATCACCTACAAACAAGTATTATATATATTATAACTATTTAGATAATAATTACTTTCAGAAATAAACCCCTAAAACAAATTCCATTACAGGTATTATCGGTATATGATAGTGTTATAAAAACACCATAACGTAAATCATAGCACCGTAAATATATTACCTAGGGGCGTTAGGCGTGAAGTCTCATTGATCAGAGTTCCTTGCCAGTCGTAGGCCGAGCGCGTCTACGACAGTCGCGCTACGGTCGTAGCACGCTTCACTCGTAGACTCGGTGCTACGATAAACAATAACAAATAGTAAGTTCGTCTGTGTATATTTTGTGTCACGTGACTTTAATTACAAGGAAACTACGTGAGTAATATGTAGTTTTGTTTATAGTTGTAGTTTTTTTTTATAGGTCAACGCTCTGCCTTCTGTACGTGCTTGGAATGTTGACATGTTCATTATTTTAACGACTTAGCAAGTTATTTACAAGGAAGTGATTTTTTTTAATGAAAAACTGTCGCTTTAGTATTATAATAGTGGTATAAAAGTTTTTATATTATTATTATTATTATTTTAATTTTTTGAAAGTTATATATTTAGTTTTTAAAATTATATAGCTATTGGTATTTAGAATTATTTACTCGTTCTTCTAATTTCTTTGCAATAAATGTTATAAAAAGTTATTATGTAACTTTGTGTCACAATCTTGTGACGTTGTTGTTAATAATTTAATTACTTGCATTCTTTGAAAACTGTAGCAGGTGTATAAATTCTGAAAAGCTTAAACGGCCATTTCCATATAAATGTGTGTAAAAGCTTTTTGTAATTTAAAAGTTTCGAAACATTGTTTATATTTTTATATTTTTTTGTCATAGGTTAAAGCTGAGCTTTTTATATACATTTTGTATATAAAAAACTCGAACTTTAATTGGTTTATTTCTCAAACTGAGTTTAAAATGATTATTTTACATTTAAAATTTCCGAATGTACATATCTAAGATATCGTGTCTGACAGATTTATATCCTTTTTAACATGAGTACCACTTGTTTTACGGTAAAGGAATGCAGTGTGAGGAAACGTGAATGTCTGAGAAAATCTAAGTAGTTTTCGAAAAACATATTAAGAAGTTCGCTAATCCGAACTTGACCAGCATGATGAACTATGGTATACGGCCAGCAGTGGGACGTTATATAAATATAAAACAATGAACTATATAGATTTCATATAAATATTACTGCACAAGGATTTGCTCATTAAAAGCGACTATTAATCAGAAATAAATGTTTCTCTAATGAAACTATAAATCCATACTAATATTATAAATGTGAAAGTTTGTGAGGTTGGATTGATGTTTGTTACTCTTTGACGCCAGAACGACTGAACGGATTTGGATGAAATTAGGCACAGAGATAAATTATAGTCTGGAGTAGCACATAGGTAACTTTTTATTTAGAAAAAATCTGCGGTTCCCGTGGGATAGATTTGTTTTTGTCAAGGGACGAACTTGAAGTGAAGCGAGGGTGAGTCGCTAAAAAAATTAGAGTTATATCAATGTATAGGTGCCCAAAAAACTTTAATTATGATAGATATGGCATAGATATATAATATTAATTAAAAAAAAATAAAAACCGACTTCCAGGCACAGAAAAGTAAAAAATAACCTAACGAGGGTTTTCATTTAGAATAGATACCTAATCAGATATTTTCGAAGTCGGTGTGCTTTAATTTGTATTGGCAGGCACCGACTTCGAAAATATCTGATTAGGTATCTATTCTAAATGAAAACCCCCGTTAGGTTATTTTTTACTTTTCTGTGCCTGGAAGTCGGTTTTTATTTTTTTTTAAAAAGTTTTTATTTTTCCATTTTTGGTGTAGGTAATTTGTAAGAAGAAAGATTTTTAAAAACATATTCGATTAAGCCATTTATTCAGACCCCTAATGACACCCACAACCCATCTAGGTGTAAAGTTCTCATCAATACAAATTAATCAAGCCCAAACACCAGGTAATTGCTGTAAATCGTTGAGGAGTTTCCTCGACTATCTGTCGGCTCCATTATCAGATCGACTCCAGACCTTCATTAAATAGTAGTGCTTTAAAATACTTAATGAAAAAAATTAACAAGCGCACTAGTCGCCACTACGATTTTTGAAGGTTCCCCTCGATTTCTCTGGGATGCCATCATCAGATCCTGGTCTCCTTATTATGGTACCACCCTTGAAATATCTCCTTTCAAACAAAAAAAAAATCATTAAAATCGGTTCATGAATGACGAAGCAATCCGCGAACACACATAAAATTACGTCCACGTAAACAAAAAAAATCATAATTTTTTTCCATAAAATGAAAACTACTCGGCCAAACTATGTAAAATTTTTATGGGACCACATGGCAACTAAACCGCATCAAACAAAAAAAGAATCACGCAAATCGGATTATAAATCTCAGAGTAATCGATGTACATACATAAAAAAAAAAATACCAATCGAATTGATAACCTCCTCCTTTTGGAAGTCGGTTAAAAATTGTATAAATTTTGATGAAATATAAAGCATAACTGAATTCAATTTGAAGAATTCTTTGTGCACTTTGTAGCCTATTTATGACAGTTAGGAATGGAGCATTTAAATATAAATAAACAACGCGAGAGGAGACAAAGGGAAAAACTAGTTGATAATAATTTTAATATCAAGTAGTAATGTTTTACTGCTTTTAAGATTTCCATTAAAATACTTTAACTGGGTCTAAATCCGGTAAAACAATTAAATGTAGAGGCTATTGAACTTTTGAAATACGGCTAATGGATCTCTCTTGTTAGACTCAAATAGTAAATCCTATATAATGTATGAAAGTAATTAGGTTAAAAGAGACTTTGGTGGTAGCGTTTAATTTAAGAGCCAATAAATACGAATTGCTTATTTTAAATATGAAAATTGAGTACTCTTAATTTATTCAGGAAAAACAAAAACTAATCTAATCCACGGAAACCGTACAATTTTCCGAGATAAAAAGTAGCCTATGTATTATTCTGATGTATGAGCTATATTATTGCAAATTTTTATTAAAATCTATTTAGTAGTTTTTGCATGAATGAGTAACAAACATCCATACATCCTCACAAACTTTTGCATTTATAATATTAGTAGAATAGTAGGATGTGTCTGGTTTATAAACCTTCACAAACAATGTAAAATTTATAATACCTAATTATATGTATGTTGAAATTATAAACTCTAGTGGTATTCTTTAAGTGCTATATTCAATCGAAATTTCGCAATCATTAAGGATACTTGACCTTTACTAATTGCTGACTGAAGTGTTAAGCTGTGTTAAGTTCAGCTCATGTGAAATCTTTGGTGTAGACTTTCGAGTAAAACATTTTTCTACAAATTCTTCTGGTCTTTTTTTTTATTCTGTATAATTTTATAACAAAGTCAATATTGATAATATATTACACACTCTTATTTAAAAAATAATAAATAAGAAGTAAAATTAATGTAAGAGAATTTATTATTATCTATTATCTTTAATCACAATTACTCTTTATATGAAGGCCTACTTCAGCATATATGTACATACATACATACATATGTATTATCTACTGTCTTCTATTTTGATGATATGTACTATAGTAACAAAATCTTCGGGCTTCGGGCTAGCGTTTTTCTAGTCTTCTTAATATTCGTTGGCTAATAAATCTAGATTATTGATGAGCGCTACGTATTCTGTCCATGTTCTTGTTTTTTCTCATTTTAAATTTAACACATAATAAAGGACATGTGGCAGTTCCATTCCATGTTGTATAAGTTAACTTCTATATTTTTGTATTTTTGTCGCTCCTGTAATACTCGTATATAGTTTATTATTTTTTAGGGTTCCGTAGCTAAATGGCTAAAATGGTACCCGTATAATTTCGCCATATCCGTCTGTCCCTCTATCTTTATGTCTCAGCCATTTTATTTGTAGCTTTTTGGTGCGTAGGAAATCTTTATGAATAAATAATTAGTACCAGTGAGATTGTACCATACATGTTTAAAATACTACATTTTTAAAATTACTCTTCATAATTTCCTTTTAAGATAATTTTTTTTGTTAATTATTGCATATCCATACTAATATTACAAAATGTGAGTGTGTTTGTTTGTTTGTTTATTTGGGCTTCTTTCACGTTGAAACATTGATGGATTGGCGTGACTTTTTATGTGGAAATAGTTGGAAGGCTGGAGAGTGACATAGCCTACGTTTTATTGCGAGAGATTATCTTATTCGCACGGGAAAACACGTTACAATATAAAACGAAAAAAATATCGAAACTTAGTATTAATCCTCTGCAATACGATTAAATATTTTAAATTTAATTGTATTTACGTGCTTTAGCATTTTTCAAAATTCATTCTATAAGAGGATAAAATAGGGGATGAAAGTTTGTATGAAACCTGCCTTTTTGGAGTTTTTTTTGTAGTTTTATCGCGTTCGAAGCTGCGGATTCTGCTAGTATATTATATTTATATGTTTTTACAGAATTTCGTTGAAAATGAAAAATCCGATTTCCGTCAAAGAACAGGAAAGAAGTATTATTAATAAAATATTACAAATATCATGATATAATAATTGCGTGATTTGTTTATTTATTATTTATCGATATGTTGTGAAGGACATCTCGATTGGTTAAAAGCTTTGGTCACGTCAGCGTGCGGTATAAATTACGTAACATTTACGAGGCGATGTCGAATTTGATTTCAGGGAAATATTAATTGAACATGCACATTGAGACTCGAATATTGGTCATGAATTTTCATAGATACACAATATCTAGTTTTGAATAAGTGTCTGTGTGTGTCTGTTAGCACAAATATGTTAACTTTGACTTTCTTAATACTTTATAAAATACAATAAGTTAATTTTCAAAAAACACATGATGAAACTTGTACTTCCGGAGATATCTAAGTATAATTTTTAAATTAATATTTTTTTCCTTACTTAAAGAAAAGGTAGCGTTAAGTATCATCTTCTAAAATAGCGAAAAATAGAAGAACGAGTATTTTTGCACCCCTTAAGAGAAAGACGCTGACAAAAATCAGAGAGATTTGATAAAAAACAAAAGTTTTAACCAGGAAAACGGTTTTTGTTGTCTATTTTAACTATACATATTATGTTATTTATTTTCGCACACAAAGTATGTTTTACCATTCCTTTAGAGAATAATATGTTACACAGTTCACTGAACTGAAGCTGCATATTAAATAGCTACACATTATTTTATTTACAGGCTGGAAATGGATAACAAATATGTCGTTTATATACTATTTATATAAAATCAATCTATTTTACTGGCTGGTTTTAGTCATGTCACATTATAGAATCAAAAGATAATTTGATTATATTTTAAGGTATAACTTTGAAACCCTAAATTTGAAATTGAAATTTGTGAGGAATATTACTTAGGTAAGTAAAGGTCGGGATAGTTCTCTCGTTGAAAGGGGTTCGCGAAATTGGGTGTCAAGACGCCGAAAATGACTATTAACTAAATAATAAATAATATGTATAAGGACTTTGCTTTACAGGTATTAAAATTATAAAAAGTAGATGTGTTTCTAATGTATATTTTTTATAATAATGTTATCAGAAAATACTACATTCATTACGATGTGATTTGATTTAATAACAACTAAATTTGCAATTAGATTAAAACGGTTTTTGAACAAGTAAAAGTTCTTAAGCTTTTTGAAGACTTTTATCAATATAATGAATATTCAATGGCTACTTCCTTTGAGCCCAAATTAGTTTTGTTACTTTCTAGTAAAAGTAAAAAAATAACTAGATTATAAATTTTTATATAAATTTATTTAATAATTTATGTTAAAAATCTTTTTTCTATAGTGATAAATAAAAAAAAAAATATGTTGGGAAATTAACACGCAACACCATCTAGTTCCATGGTAAGCTACGAGGCTTGTGTTATGGATACCAGATAGTTGATACACTACACATATATAGCTTTAAATACATACATATTATAAATATAAACACCCATGGCTGGAGTATAAACATTTGTGCTCATCACACAAATGAATGCCTCCAGCGGAACCCGAACCCGCGACCGCTGGCACAGCAAGTAGGGTAGCACTTCAAAATGAGCCAAATGTGGCGTCGAAATATATCATAGATGATAAATACATAATATGATGCAGGGATAAGGGCTCTATAATATATACATATATTTAAGACGGTATTAAATCTGCAAAAATAAGTTATATAGGACGTTTACACTTTGGTGCCTTGCAATCAAGCGACGTAACATAGCAAAATTAAATTGTATAAAAACAAAAACATATTCCGAATGAATTGAATGTGAAAAGAAAAACAGAATAAAAAATAACGAATGCTAGTGTAGGACTGATTCGTCGATGCATAACGATGACCCCCGGGTGTTTTGGAAGTATTACAAATACGGTTGTTTTTACCCGAATATTTATGAAGAAAACATAATCTATACATATTATAAAATTCTAACAAAGCCGAATCTGTACATTCAATATTTTTTGGAAAATCTTATTGAAATAGACGTTATTATCGATGCAGAGGCCGAATCTATAGTTTTTAGAATTTTTGTCTGTCTGTCTGTCTGTCTGTCTGTCTGTCTGTCTGTTACCGCATCACAGAAAAACCACTGGAGGGATTTTGATGAAATTTGGTATGATGATAGCTGGTTATCCGGGTCAACATATAGGATACTTTTTACCGCGGGAAAATATCTCATTTCTGAGAAAAAATATAAAAACTGGTTGGAACAAAACCACGATGATACTATCTGTAAATAGTTTAGCAAGGTAACTTACTAAATATGGTAAAAACTATTAAAAATAGCTTATCTTGCAAATCAAATTATCAATAGTGCTATTTTATCCATTAAAATAGTTATTTCAATTAATATATACTTATGTGTTATTTAGATACTCGCCAATAGATGTCGCCATGAGTTTTTAAAATACGTAGTTTTAATTCCCAAAAAATGAATGTACAGATATGACCTTTCTACAATTTTATTAGAATTACTACTACATTATCCGGAGCCCCCGCCCGTGTTCAAATTTTCAGTAAAGCAAACTTTTTGGCTTTATAAATTAGTAACTATACATGTAAAAAAATTGTCACTAAGCCGATTCCGTACTTAAAATCTTATTGAAATATTCATTATAGAGCGATAGATAATGAAATTTGGTACGGTGATAGCAGGTTATCCGGCTCAACATACAGGATACTTTTTACCGCAGGAAAACATTTCTGAGAAAAAATACAAAAACTGGTTAAAATAAAAACACGATGATAGTACTATTTTAGCAAGGCAACTTACTTATGTATGTTAAAACTATTAAAAAAAGCTTATCGTAAAAGAAATATCAATAGCGTATTTTATTCATTAGAATAGTTATTTTAATGAAAATCTATTTATGTGTTATTTAGATATTTGACAATAGATGTCGCCATGTGTTTTTAAAATACGTAGTTTTAATCCAAAAAAAAATTACCTTTCTATGACTTTATTAGACTTATTACTAAATTATCCGCGGCCCCGCCTGTGTTCAAATTTTCAATAAAACAAACATTTGGCTTTATAAATTAGTAATATTTTGTTGGCCGAAACAATTTTCGAATGAAAGTATTTGTAAATTTTTATTGTTTAGTAAATAATGTTAATTTTTTTAATCTTTTAATGTAAAAATTGGGCAAATGCAAATCTAACTTGCGTATTATAGGTTTCCTATAGCAAAATACTGTGTTGTTTTTCTTACTTACATATTTTGTTAGGTTAATCTATACATATTATAAAATTGTAACTAAGCCGAATCTGTACATTAAATATTTTTTGGAAAATCTTATTGAAATAGACATTATTATCGATGCAGAGGCCGAATCTATAGTTTTTAGAATTTTTGTCTGTCTGTCTGTCTGTCTGTCTGTCTGTCTGTCTGTCTGTCTGTTACCGCATCACAGAAAAACCACTGGAGGGATTTTGATGAAATTTGGTATGATGATAGCTGGTTATCCGGGTCAACATATAGGATACTTTTTACCGCGAGAAAATATCTCATTTCTGAAAAAAATACAAAAACTGGTAGGAACAAAACCACGACGATACTATTTGTAAACAGTTTAGCAAAGTAACTTACAAAATATGGTAAAAACTATAAAAATAGCTTATCTTGAAAATCAAATTATCAAAAGCGCTATTTTATCCATTAAAATAGTTATTTTAATTAATATTTATTTATGTGTTATTTAGATATTCGACAATAGATGTCGCCATGTGTTTTTAAAATACATAGTTTTAATCCCAAAAATATTAATGTACAGATATGAACTTTTTTCGATTTTATTATAATTACTACTAAATCACCCGCGGCTCCGCCCGTGTTTAAATTATCAGTAAAGCAAACTTTTTCGCTTCATAAATTAGTAACTATACATACAATAAAATTGTAACTAAGCCGAACCCGTAAACTCAATATTTTTATTGAAATATTCATTATTAGCGATATAGAGCCCGAATCTATAGTTTTTAGAATTTTTTCTGTCTGTCTGTATGTGACCGCATCACAGAAAAACCACTAGAGGGATTTTTATGAAATTTGGTATGGTAATAGCAGGTTATCCGGGTCAACACATAGGATTCTTTTTACCGCAGGAAAATATCTCATTTCTGAGAAAAAATACAAAAACTGGTTAAAGTAAAAGCACGATGATGCTATTAAATATTTTAGCAAGGTAACTTACTTATATATTATGTTAAAACTATTAAAAAAAACTTATCTTAAAAGAAATATTAACAGCGCTATTTTATTCATTAAAATAGTTATTTTAATGAAAATTTATTTATGTGTTATTTAGCTATTTGACAATAGATGTCGCCATGTGTTTTTAAAATACGTAGTTTTATCAAAAAAAAAAAATGTACAGATATAACCTTTCTATGACTTTACTATAATTACTACTAAATTACCCGTGGCCCTGCCCGTGCTTAAATTTTTAATAAAACAGACTTTTTGGCTTTATAAATTAGTAACATATTAGTAATATTTTGCTGGCTGAAACAATTTTCAAATGAGAATATTTGTAAATTTTTATTGTTTAGTAAATAATGTTAATGTTTTTTAATCTTTTAATGTAAAAATTTGGCAAATGTAAATCCAACTCGCGCATTTTAGGTTTCGTATAGCAAAATGCTATGTTGTTTTTCTTACTTACGTATTTTGTTAGGTTAGGTTAACACTAAAATAAATACGAATAATATTTACGTTTCCACAATACCTACTCATTTTTTGCACCGTAAAAATAAGTTCAATTTATATTATTTTATAACATTTTATGGAAAACAAGTTTATGGCTGTTAAACTGCCAAAGCGGGTAACTAAAAATATTTCATATCTCAAAAACTATGAAAAAGTATTGTAGGAACTGTTATACCTCAACTTTTTCACTTTTTCTTGACACCTTTTCTTGGAAGGTAAAGGCTTAAAGGACACAATAAAATACTTACGACTTTAATCATATTAGCCGAGCCATATGAAATAAAAAAATGTATTCGCTTAGAATTATTTACTTATTACACTTTCTTTTGAAAATCGTTTTGGAAAATATTACTAACTAGCGCTAATTAAGAAAAGTTATCATTATGTAGTTTAAATAATCAGCTATATATTAAATTAATCTATAGCTGTCTATTACTAAAAATGATTAAAATTAATTCCGTAGTTTGAGAGTTTATCGTGAAAAACTAAAAAAACAAACAACACAGAAGTATAGACATACATAAATGTTATTGCTAAAGCAAAAAGTTCAATTTAACGGAGGAACCTTTGTGGCATTGTCAATCTCTGCCATTATTTACCAATCATGCGGTGCGCAATGAAAGTAATGTATAATGTAAGAGTATACTAATGTGTAAAACCTAAGAATTTGGTTTTTGATCATCTGAACGCGGGCGGAGCCGCGGGAAATGCTAGTAATAGAATATTTCTTTCGAGTTTATATGCCATCTAAATGTCTTATATAAAACTCACTATAGTTTAAAAAATGATGTATTTTAGCTGAGTCGAAAAGTACGAGAACAAAAAGGATATAATAAAATAACGTTGTAAATAAGCAATTATAAAAATGTAACACTTTCTTATTCAGTAAACTCGTTCGTATTAATTGTAAATAATAACTTTGAATGTACTAAATTAACCTCTTAAAATATTTCTAAATAGGTATACTCATTGTGTACCGTAGAATTTGAAAAAGAATATTCGAGTCGTACATTAGAAGGCAATTATATTATTCTAAGGAAAACATGTAATTTGAAGACATTTTGCTTAGGGGCAAAGCTAGAATTACATACTCGTAGGCAGACAGTACATTAAATTGAAAATTTCATTATAAATTCTTATTCTACAGCTTTTACTTTAAATTGTTTTATTTGTCTCCATTCTATCGTAATTAGATATTCAAAGGTACGTATGTTTTACATGTTTAAACGACGTTTGTGTAAATGAGAATTGCCGAGTTTGATGAGCAACTCGAACAATAGAAAGCGAGGGATCAGTCTCCCTAATGCAAAGATGTGTAAGATTAGCCCAGGTTCTTTGATCTCTACTCTAATTTTTTTTGGTTTTACATTTTATATTGGATTTTAATTTGAAATGATTTATATAACAAGGAGATTTCATTATTATAAGTTTTAACATAATTCGTATCAGAAAACTGACTTATTTTAACTAACTAGTAATTTGTAGGTTGAATTTTGAATTATATGACTTTTGTCAGGAATTTAGGTTAGCTTTAATAATACTTCTGGCAACTTTTTAATTATATATAAGTAATTTTGGTTGTAATGTGCAGAATATTACTTACTCGCTTCGCGCAGGTTTGTGTTTAGAAAAAAAAAACAAATCTATCCCATGGGAACCGTACATTTTTCCGGGATAAAAAATAGCCTATGTTCCATTCCAGACTATAATCTATCTCCAATGCCAAATTGTATCTAGATTCGCTTAGTCGTTCTGGCGTGATTGAATAACAAACATCCAAACATCCATTTAAGCTTTCACATTATAATATTAGTAAGACTTTATTAGAGATATACACATGAAGTTTTTTATTTTATTTTTTAAACATTACGAGGTAATTTGCATCCATTTGGGATGATGATAGATCAGGGATGAAGCCTTTGAAAATGGTAACCCATTGGAAAAGTGGATCTGAGGTCTGGAAGGAGGGGGGGGGGGGGGTGTTAAATGGCAAAGTTGAAGGTTGAAAAATTCAAATAACTAAGTTTTTGGTTTTTTATTTTTATCTTTTACAAAAAAAGAATCTCACGAAATTTGGTGCGCTCTTACCTTTTTATGTCCCAAATACACTGTAATTTTTTAATTTAAAATTGATCAATTTTAATCGAAAATTCTCACGTCAAAATATCTGCATTTTAAAAAAGTCAGAAAATGCAAAAAGTATAGGCCAGATCGTCATAGCCCTATTTCTCTATGAAATACCTTTTGATGAGCAAAATTTTCCGTAGGTCACTTAGGTATATAAGTTATCTTAAAATAGCAATAAATAGGCATCTACGCATATAATTTAAAGAACATTCTACAAATTTCTCAAAATTCTCTTTATTAATTGCATTTTCTGAGGAAATTTACCATGGTAATGTATTTTTTATTCACACAATCAGAAAGTAGAGATTTCAACGAACGAAAAGCCCACCGACTTTTTATTTATATAAGTTAGCATAATTTTTTTTTAAGGAAATTTCCGTGTAATATTGTTTTGTGGATTTATAATGTAATTAAAACATTTCGAGTAAGTCTTTGTTTGAAAGTGGCTCTAGAAGGCTTTTAAGGTGCTTATAATTAGGCCAAGTTTTAATTCTACTTTGGGTCACTTTATGAATTAATACGTACATAATATTTGAAATTATTATATAAAAATTGTAATAAACGAATTTAAAATAGTAAAATGTAAATAAGGTCTTTGTAAGTGTATATTTTAAATACAATAAGTAATAAGAAAGTATTAAAATATTTGTGAACAGTAATGCTTAGTAAACTAAATTATCCAATCATATTTATCTGATTTTCTTTTTAGATAGATGATATATATCTAAAACATATTAAAAAAATCTTTAGATATACTTTATAACAGGCAGTGGTAGCCCAATAAAATAGTGGTAGCCACGTGGGAAACCAAGTAAAGCGGGTTTAAAGCCCGGGTCTCGTAGCTCTGATATTCTCATGTGCGCATAATTTTCAACATAATTACCGCTTGTTTTACGGCGAAGAAAAACATCCTGAGGAAACTATCATGTCTTACATGACTTAGAGGATCTAGCGAGTTTTCAAAAAACATGTTAAGTTTACCAACACTCACTTAGCCAGCGCGGTCGACTAAGGCATGTATTAAAGGGAGCATTGCCCAGCACGTTAAAAAGGGCTGAATACATACATTTTAAAAAGGTGGATGGGCCGAAGTGGGCCACCTTCCTGTGCGCTTCTTGGCTTCGCGTCCGGCCGGACCGCCGGACACTACTGAGCCCCCCACCACGACACGCACGTTGGGAGGTGAACGCACGTTGGGAGGGAAATTTTATACACCCACACCTACTGAGCATATTTGACAAAATCAACATACATATATGTAAATAATACATCTCTTCAACAAACACAGTACTGTTTTTTTGAAGGCCGTTTGAACCTTTATTAAGCTTGCTTATTCTGGAACTACTTGGTAGACTTTCAAGAATACACTGATGCCAAAATTATAATATATAATATTTACTTAAAAGCTTTCTTACTTGATGCTAAGTTTCATAATGTGTTTGACTTGTATGTATGTGTATATATATATATATATATATATATATATATATATAACGTACGTATGTATGTATGTACATTTGTACATATGTATGGTTGGTAGATTAGCATGTAAAACTATAGACTAACTATAACTTTCATTTTATAGCGAGATGATATATTACATTTTATTTCTTTGTTATAGTTTGATTGTATTCGTCCAAATTGTGGTCTATCAAACTTGTTGTGTAAAGTTTGTTATACTTTTTTATTGCCTCTTGATAATTTAGAAACAACTCATAATTTCTATTCGTCGAAATCCGAAATGAGGATAAATACATTGACGTTATTCTTGACATTGATACTTTATATAGTTATATATTTAAACTAGCATTTCCCGCGGCTCCGCCCGCGTTCATATGACCAAAGCCAAATTCTTAGGTTTTACATATTAGTATACTCTTACATATAATACCACTTTCATTGCGCACCGCATGATTGACAATGTCACAAAGGTTCCTCAGTTAATCTCATATTTAATTTAGTAATATTGCACTTTTTGTTTTCTATAATTTTGTTTTGTTTGTTTGTTTAGTTTTGGGCGATAAACTCTCAAACTACGGAATTAATTTTATTCATGTTTTACTAATAGACAGCTATTGATTAATTTAATATTCTAAGCAAATACTTTTTATTATTTTTTATGGCACGGTTAATATGATTAAAGTCGTAAGTATTTTACTGTGTCCTTTAAACCTTTACCTTCCAAGAGATGGTGTCAAAAAAAAACTAAAAAAGTTGAGGTATAACAGTTCCTAAAATACTCTTTCATAGTTTTTGAGATATGGAATATTTTTAGTTACCCGCTTCGTCAGTTTAACAGCCATAAACTTGTCTCCCCTAAAATGTTATAAAATAATATGAATCGAACGTATTTTTTCGGTTGATAAAATGAGTTGATATTGTGGAAACATAAATATTATTTGTATTTATTTTAGTGTTAACCTAACAAAACACGTAAGTAAGAAAAACAACACAGCATTTTGCTATACGAAACCTATAATGCGCAAATTGGATTTGCATTTGCCCAATTTTTACATTAAAAGATTAAAAAATATTAACATTATTTACTAAACAATAAAAATTTACAAATACTTTCATTCGAAAATTGTTTCGGCCAACAAAATATTACTAATTTATAAAGCCAAATGTTTGTTTTATTGAAAATTTGGACACAGGCGGGGCCGCGGATAATTTAGTAATAATTCTAATAAAGTCATAAAAATGTACATTTTTTTTTGGAATTAAAACTACGTATTTTAAAAACACATGGCGACATCTATTGTCAAATATCTAAATAACACAAATAAATTTTCATTAAAATAACTATTTTAATGAATAAAATACGCTATTGATATTTCTTTTACGATAAGCTTTTTTAAATAGTTTTAACATATATGTATAAGTAAGTTGCCTTGCTAAAATAGTAGTATCATCGTAATTTTATTTCAACCAGTTTTTGTATTTTTTCTCAGAAATGAGATATATTCCTGCGGTAAAAAGTATCCTCTATGTTGAACCGGATAACCTGCTATCACCGTACCAAATTTTATTATCTATCGCTCTATATCGCTAATAATGAATATTTCAATAAGATTTTAAGTAAAATATTAAATATACGGAATCGCCTTAGTGACAATTTTATTATATGTATAGTTACTAATTTATAAAGCCAAAAAGTTTGCTTTACTGAAAATTTAAACACGGGCGGGGGCTCCGGGTAATTTGGTAGTAGTTCTAATAAAATTGTAGAAAGGTCATTTCTGTACATTCATTTTTTGAAACTCATGGCGACATCTATTGTCGAGTATCTGAATAACACATAAGTATATATTAATTAAAATAACTATTTTAATGGATAAAATAGCACTATTGATAATTTGATTTGCAAGATAAGCTATTTTTAATAGTTTTTACCATATTTAGTAAGTTACCTTGCTAAACTGTTTACAGATAGTATCATCGTGGTTTTGTTCCAACCAGTTTTTGTATTTTTTCTCAGAAATGAGATATTTTTCCGCGATAAAAAGTATCCTATATGTTGACCCGGATAACCAGCTATCATCATACGAAATTTCATCAAAATCCCTCCAGTGGTTTTTCTGTGATGCGGTAACAGACAGACAGACAGACAGACAGACAGACAGACAGACAGACAAAAATTCTAAAAACTATAGATTCAGCCTCTGCATCGATAATAATGTCTATTTCCATAAGATTTTCCAAAAAATATTTAATGTACAGATTCGGCTTAGTTAGAATTTTATAATATGTATAGAAATCATACGAACATGCTTTTAAATATTAGGTACGTTTAAATATGATTTTTTATGGTACTTAGTGATAAACGAGCGGACTGCACACCTGATAGAAAGCGGTACCTGCCGCCCATAACTTAATATAATTATAGATAATTTTATGTAACAAAAATGCAGAAGTAAGTGCGTTGTCACTGTGAAGACTAAGATGATATGCCTCTTGCCTGTAATTGCGCTGGCTACCTTATCCTTCAAACCGGAACACAACAATGCAATCATTGTTGCTTGGCGGGAAGAATAGATAAGAGGGTGGTACCCATCCAGTCGGACTCCTCAGGCTTGACAGAGTCTTACCACCGGTAAATGTATGAAAACCGGAGCAAAATAACATGTTTCTGGCATATTTATAATGCGATCATATTTATTACTGATAATTACCTCATCAGTAACAAGACTTTCAAAATAGTGCAGTATGAAACTGACTGGCACAGAGTTCAATGCCAGTGGTCGCAATATCAATTTCCACAGAATGCGCATATGCATAAATAAACCATACAAATGTTTCTTCTAGTCTGGTAAACGCAGTGCTATGTACTACAACCCACCTTACAGCCGCAATTATTGTCTGCTACAAAAGAGAAGTTATTGTTATCTCTTTCTCTAAGCGTGCGTCAAGATAAAAAAAAAAAAACTTTTAATGTTCTGTCAATACGTTTTCTTATTTCATATTTGATCAAAGAAGTGGATATAAAAGTTATTTGTTCTAACGAGGCGATGCAGTGTCACGTATCCTTATATCGAACTTTATACACTAACACTAATAATATAAATATCTGGTCATGTCGTATATTTGGCAAGCGGCAACACCGTGATATGCTTACTTTATTAGGAAATCTCTTCATTTCATGAAATAAGATACTGTGTCATCAATTTTATGATATAACGACTTATATAAGAATACAAAAATAAGTCTCCTAACTAATTGTAATATAATGTATCCCCAGATATTATACCGAATTTTGCTTATGAAAAATAAAATATAAAAATTATGTTCGTCCTCGGGAACGAGTTCTAAAATATTTACGTTTCGTTGAGTTCTGTTTGATAGTATGAAATTGCGCTTGATTATAGGGACTCGAATTTTCCTTTTATGAATGGAAAGTAGTGCATTCATATTTCTGAAAGGCAAACGGTAAATGGCATATTTTAAATGAGTTTTCTTTGAAAGCAATGCCTTACTGTCAGCTTAATAGGTATATTATTAGTTGGTTTGGAACCAATTAATTAAATATAACTTATTAATTTTTCCTCCCAGGAAATATTGTAATATATTACTTGGAACGTTTCTTTAATATTTTCTGAGATTTATCATTATGAAATGTTACCAAAGCTCGACAAACTCGAAGCTTTCACATTAATAACAGCATTATTAAGATGAATATTTGCAATATTTTAATGTTTAAGAAGGTACAATTTTTGCAATATTCAAATTATTTTACGTGTTCAAGAAGAAATATGGAATATTTACAAAAATATATATGTACATATTTTATATTTTCTGGTAAAAACCTGCACGGTGGGCTACCACCATCATGATGATCAGATGTTTGTATTAGCGATACATCTTTTCTCCAAGGTGGTGGTCTTATACTGTTCTAGGAAAAATAAAGTGAAAAACAGCTGCTGAGCTGAACTGTCTTTAGAATTTGTAGCATTTGTTCATGGCTTATGACAATTTAATCTATTAATTGTTCTGTCAACTTTTTAATTGTCTCTAAATCAAGCACAGTTTGCAAGTCTAGTGTGACAATGTAACTTAAAAGATTTATCCCTATCCTTGCATCATTGTTACACAACCAATCATTCCTTTATTTATTTTTTCTATAAAAACTCCATTAACTATTCATAAAAGCATAAAAGTGTTTTCCCGATGAATACTCACGAAAAACATTCAGACTTTTTGTTCATAACAAGTATTTTAGTATTGGCACATTGATTGAGATGAATAGTTCGCCCGGCGCGTTCCAGCCTGGTACTTGCAATTTGGACGAGCTTGATTTATTGATTGCCAGAATCTATTACTCATTGTCTGCCAAAGCAATTAATTGGTTTTATATGACAATTGAGCAGTTCATAACTAATCCACTGGCTGGATTGTCTTCAGTTTGAAAAATATTTCCTTAAGATCATTCCATCTTATGTTATTCTACTTATTAATAGCAGTATCTTGGTTTATTAAAATTAAGGATATTAGTAGAAATTGCCTATTTATTTTTTAAAGGTTTTAAGAATAGACATTTTATTTAGAAACTTTTTAATAAAATATACGAGTTCAGAAATGATAAATAACTGTTGCATTGAATGAAATACATCTGATATACTCGTAAATTATTTTTTTACGATTTACCCATAATAACTTCAATTAATTTTAATTATGAAATTGTTCTTCCAATTTAAGGGTTTCTGGAATTCCGGAATCTCGATAAGTTTGTGAGAATTATACATAGGTCTACGAAAAGAAGATGTTTTTCTTAAGTTTAAAGAGAAAGAGAGTTATTGAAAGATTAACAATTCAAATTGTAGATTTTTAAATTTGAAATAAACTTTATTATATAAATTATATTATGAATAAATCCTTAAGTCAAGGATTGGTTTGGATTCAATGAATTTATTTATAATTATGTAAGTTTTCGTAATAAAACTGTCTTTACGGAGACGGAGAGACTGCCCCGTGACCATGATTGCTGTAAAGCATTCATGTTCTCGGACAGAAACTTCAAAAAGATAGTTTCAATTAAAATGTCAAATATTTGCTTAAATATAAGAAATTATAAGAAAAATATGAATTAAAAAGAACTTTAATATAAAAATAATATTAAAAATATATCGGTTGTGAGTTACTATCATGGTAGGTTAAGAAAACCCACTAAATTACACATGTCTATAATTTTCCATACAAATTTCAATTGTAAAATGGAAAGATTGTATAATTTTCACTCGTAGAAAAATAACAGTGTAACCAATTTTAAGTATCTAATTATGCTTGTTATATTGTTTAAAGCTTTCAATTAATTATTTCCTAGAGTCTTTAAGCATTCGCTTTGAACCTGTGCTCTTCATCTCGTGTTTCGTAGTAATTTCTAAAGGATTATGTTAATTTTAACGACACAAATTGGAATTCTTGACATAGAATCCTTAATTAAAAATTAATAAGTCAAAATTTTTCGAAAAATGTCGCATTACTTCATTGAATCTTTAGACCAAGATACGAGTATAATGAAGCGATATAACTTTTACAAGGAGAAGCTAACTATAACAAAAACAATGCAAAAAACTTTTATAGCAGTGAATAGAGTAATAAAATATTTAATATTATGTATATTGTATGCTATTTACAAAGATATGGAATAACCTTAACCAAGGAAGTAGATCTCATGAATTTATTTATATACTCGAGAGAAAATTTACAGAGGCCGAAAGAATTTTAAAGGTGATGATTCAAAAATAAAATATATCTGAATACCTTTGAAAGTAAATATTAGTTTACTAACGTAATTGAATAAAATATTGGGTCTTTACCTATAAAATTGCCGTTTAATATACAGAAAGTTAAAGTGATTTTTTATATATATATATATGTATATATTTTTTCAACCAACATATGCACCCATTCTATCAATATATCATACCAGCGCAGTGGTAATTTTTCAATACCCTTCTTGAAGAAGCCAGGTCTATGGGAGCCAACAAACTCTTCAAAGGCATTTTATACTGCCTCTAGGGAATTGAATTTTTTTCTTACCAAGAAGTTGTCCAAATTTGGAAAAAGTAGAAGTCTGTCGGCGTAACGTCTGGTGAGTACGGTGGATGAAGCAAAACTTCCCTAGCTCTAGTAGCTTAGATATCGTCTGTTGTGCCGTATGAGGCCGAGCGTGTAGGTGCTCGTGTAGGAGCAGCGGGGACGAGCGATTAACCTAGGCTATTTGGTAAGTGGTGTCCAGTGCTATTTGGTAAGAAGATGTGATGAATTATACCGACACCAGACCACCAAACAGTGACCATGACATTTTTAGGGGTAACTTTTCGTTTGGGGCAATGCATAGGTGATGAACCAGGGTTTAACCAACATGATGACGATCGCTTACAATTATCAAAAGGAATCCATTTTTCATCGCAAGTGACAATGCGGTTCAAAATTCTTCACCGTTTCTGCGTCTGTTAAGCAACGCAAGGCATACTTCAACGTATTCGTCGCGCTGTTGATCGTTCAGTTCGAGCGGCGCCCACTTATCAAATTTTTCTACATTGCCAATTTGACGCAAATGGATCAATATTGTTCTGATTCTCACTCAGTCATAGATTGAGTATAGTCAGCTTCCACTATCACCTTTGATTCGTCGTTGTTGGTTTTAGTTTTTGGGCGAATACGTGGTTAAATTTTTAAATCAAAATTTCCATGTAGTATACATTCAAACAAATAACGAGTCGTGTGTTCGTTTGTAGTGTTCACTCCGTACACGTCATTATTGTTGCGAACAGTTTGTGCGGCATTGCTACCGCGACGGAACTCGTATTCCATTATCACTAGTATTTTTATTGTGTCCATATTGATGAAAAAGATACAAATAACTACATTCACACACACAAAACTAAACAAAACACTAATCAATAAACAAATGAGTGAATTTGAAAATAGAAATCCATACTTTTGAAATCAAAATTCATTTGAATTTGGAATTTATTGCCGGCCATTCATAAATTACGCTTCAAATGTTCAGTATTCTAAAACGGGAACTTCATAGGTAAAAACCTATTATTATAAGGTAATTTAAGAAGCTAGCAATATTATGAGAAAATCAAAAACCCGATTTCGTGAGAAGTAATAACGTACTTTTTATACTTTATTTTAAAACAGTAGTAGTGGTGTGCAAAATATATTCATACATATTTGTATTCGTAAAATATTACTCTTTAAATGATCTGAAGGATAATATTTTTTTTTCGTTTTAAGATGAAAATAAAATTATATAGATACACCATTTTCATTATATAGTAAATAAATATTGCAATATTTTTTATAAAGAAAATTCGTATTACTGTGTAGAGTGCCTCTATATCAAAATACCACACCTGAACGATGCTTAACAATATTTGCCAAAATACTTATCAATCCATGACAATCCAAGACAAGAACAATGTCGCGAACGAGACAGAGACAGAAAACTTTCTAGGAAAAAAGTAATACATTTTACTAGGACATTTTCGAATATTCTATTTCCAGGATGCTATTTATTTTGTGTCGAATGATGAGCAACAAAGCGGAGTTAAATGGAGAAGAGTATAAGGAAAAGTATTACGAACTAGCATTTCCCGCGGCTCCGCCCGCGTTCAGATGATCAAAAACCCAAATTCTTAGGTTTTAAACATTAGTATACTCTTACATTATACATTACTTTCATTGCGCACCGCATGATTGGTAAATAATGGCAGAGATTGACAATGCCACAAAGGTTTCTCCGTTAAATTGAACTTTTTGTTTTAGCAATAACATTTATGTATGTCTATACTTCTGTTTTGTTTGTTTTTTTAGTTTTTCACGATAAACTCGCAAACTACGGAATTAATTTTAATCATTTTTTACTAATAGACAGCTATAGATTAATTTAATATATAGCTGATTATTTAAATTACATAATGATAACTTTTCTTAATTAGCGCTAGTTAGTAATATTTTCCAAAACGATTTTCAAAAGAAATTGTAATAAGTAAATAATTCTAAGCGAATACATTTTTTTATTTCATATGGCTCTGCTAATATGATTAAAGTCGTAAGCATTTTATTGTGTCCTTTAAGCCTTTACCTTCCAAGAAAAGGTGTCAAGATAAAGTGAAAAAGTTGAGGTATAACAGTTCCTAAAATACTTTTTCATAGTTTTTGAGATATGAAATATTTTTAGTTACCCGCTTTGGCAGTTTAACAGCCATAAACTTGTTTTCCATAAAATGTTATAAAATAATATAAATTGAACTTATTTTTACGGTGCAAAAAATGAGTCGATATTGTGGAAACGTAAATATTATTCGTATTTATTTTAGTGTTAACCATACAAAACACGTAAGTAAGAAAAACAACATAGCATTTTGCTATACGAAACCTATAATGCGCGAGTTGGATTTGCATTTGCCCAATTTTTACATTAAAAGATTAAAAAAGCATTAACATTATTTACTAAACAATAAAAATTTACAAATATTCTCATTTGAAAATTGTTTCGGCCAACAAAATATTACTAATATGTTACTAATTTATAAAGCCAAAAAGTTTGTTTTATTAAAAATTTAAGCAAGGGCAGGGCCGCGGGTAATTTAGTAGTAATTATAGTAAAGTCATAGAAAGGTTATATCTGTACATTTTTTTTTTTGGATAAAACTACGTATTTTAAAAACACACGGCGACATCTATTGTCAAATAGTTAAATAACACATAAATAAATTTTCATTAAAATGACTATTTTAATGAATAAAATAGCGCTGTTAATATTTCTTTTAAGATAAGTTTTTTTTAATAGTTTTAACATAATATATAAGTAAGTTACCTTGCTAAAATATTAATAGCATCATCGTGCTTTTACTTTAACCAGTTTTTGTATTTTTTCTCAGAAATGAGATATTTTCCTGCGGTAAAAAGAATCCTATGTGTTGACCCGGATAACCTACTATTACCATACCAAATTTCATAAAAATCCCTCTAGTGGTTTTTCTGTGATGCGGTCACATATAGACAGACAGAAAAAATTCTAAAAACTATAGATTCGGGCTCTATATCGCTAATAATGAATATTTCAATAAGATTTTCCGTAAAAATATTGAATTTAGGGGTTCGGCTTAGTTTCAATTTTATTGTATGTATAGTTACTAATTTATGAAGCGAAAAAGTTTGCTTTACTGATAATTTAAACACGGGCGGATCCGCGGGTGATTTAGTAGTAATTCTAATAAAATCGAAAAAAGTTCATATCTGTACATTAATTTTTTTGGGATTAAAACTATGTATTTTAAAAACACATGGCGACATCTATTGTCGAATATCTAAATAACACATAAATAAATATTATTTAAAATAACTATTTTAATGGATAAAATAGCGCTTTTGATAATTTGATTTTCAAGATAAGCTATTTTTATAGTTTTTACCATATTTTGTAAGTTACCTTGCTAAACTGTTTACAAATAGAATCGTCGTGGTTTTGTTCCTACCGCTTTTTGTATTTTTTTTCAGAAATGAGATATTTTCTCGCGGCAAAAAGTATCCTATATGTTGACCCGGATAACCAGCTATCATCATACCAAATTTCATCAAAATCCCTCCAGTGGTTTTTCTGTGATGCGGTAACAGACAGACAGACAGACAGACAAAAATTCTAAAAACTATAGATTCGGCCTCTGCATCGATAATAATGTCTATTTCAATAAGATTTTCCAAAAAATATTTAATGTACAGATTCGGCTTAGTTAGAATTTTATAATATGTATAGATTATGTCATAGTGAATGTGAAACTGGTGGTGAAATAATGCTTTAAGTGACTCTCGTGTACGTAAAGGCAGTGAAACACTTATAATACAAGTAACGAGTTTTAATTTCCGACCCCAGAACCCTTGTCGATCCAAAAGTATTTCAACACGCTAACATTAGTTCGTTAAAAAAATATGAAAATCTGAATATGAAATGAATAATGAGTGTATTATGTAAGAATAAATTACAAAAGGTAGGTTAAGTTCCAAAAAATTCATATCTTAGATTTATTTGTATTAGTTATTTCGTATAGCGACATGTTTTAACTCTTATTTTTGTAACTGAAAAATTCTTCTACCTCAGGAGATAGACACATGCTATTGCAGATTTTTGTGTAGGCTTTTAAAGACCTATTAATTCATAAAATTTATTTAAAATCCATAGTTTTTGCATGAAAAGCGAATATCTTACCTTTTTTTTTAAGTTTTCATTTTAAAAATTTGTATTGAAAATGTATAACCAACGCATTTAAAACATTTCATATGTAGACTGTGAATTTTCGGAATTACAATCCCAGAGGCTAATAGTTTCTGATATATGTATATATATAGCAGGTTAAATTATATTTATTTAGATTCAAACAATTGTTAGGTAAAAACTATATGAACGCAATAACAGCTTTCTGCGATAAGCCAATGCCTACGACAATTTTATAGCTTTATAACTAGACTTTATAGTAGCTGTTAAGCTACGGTACTACACTATGCATGGGCCAATAAAAAAGCTTGCTTGCTGTAGCACGTATGTATAAATAAACATATAAGTTATTTAAATATAAATAACTCAAACTCCCTTTAAAGCAATTAATGCTTACTATGCGTTAATTAAGGTTTAAGATATAATTAAGCAAAGTAGAGTAAAATATAATTATCATAATTTATACGCGTAATAATATCGTTCGTTGACTAAATTAGCGGTTCCTTTATGAAGGTTTAAGGTATTAAAAGGAGGTAATGAACTCAGTTTTTCCGACAAATGATTTTGTTACAGGCTTTCTTTGTGGAAACAATTATTTTTTATTATATACAGCGCAGGACACTTTTTATTACTACAGTATTGTAAATATACTTGAAGATAAAATAAACAAATAAAATATTTTTATTAAAAAAATCATAAAGATTACAATATTTTGTGTAAAAGCTGTACAGGTATAAGCTTTCTGCTTTTAATTAAAGGGCTCGAGATTAAAATAAGAAAAAGTTGTCACAATATGTTTGTTGATTTACACATTTGATTGAATTTAGCCACTTTAACCTAGAGTCTAGACGGATAGATAGTAAGTAGGACTGAAGAGTTATCGATTGGTATCCAGGAAGGTCAAACGTAGATTGATATCCTACACGATAGAACGATCATCTGGTATGATTCTTAGGAGTTCTTTAGTTAAGTTTGAATGATAAATTTTTGTATGAATGCATGTTTAAGTCTCTGATATTAAACTGCTTCAGAGTTACTTACGGTGATAGCTTTTAATTTGTTTCTAATGTATTGCTAATTTTTCTCATGATAGTTATTGCTTCTTTTTTCTTTTCTTTCTTTTTTTGTTGCTTTAACTAACTTATTATAATAGTGTCTTAATTTTTTTTATAATTTATAGTACTGTTTATTGTTAATTTTTAAATGCTCCGTGTAACTGTTTATGCAAGTCGTGGTTACCTATAAGTATAATAACAGTTGGATTTAGACGTCCTTTGTACAATTGTGTTTTTTTTTGTTAAGTTACTGTATGTTATGTTGGTGATCCTAATTAAATAAGTAACTAAATGCAATGTTTGTATTTCTAAGAAATATAAATATTTAATTGAGAGATATATGTATGTAGACCTACTGTTATAAAACTATCCTTTCTGATTTTTCATCAGATACGATCCGAAAAGATAGGTCGTTAGTCTTTAAAATTTCAAATATTCGCATAAATCTAAGAAAATACTTAGTAAAATTTACTTATTTACCTATATCTACGTTTAAAGATTAGTCAAAAATTTACCGTAATCATCATTATGATGGACCAACCTACTTTTAAAAGGATCAATACTCCTGAGGTTAGCTGCTAAATAATTTTAATAAGAAAACAACTTTACTTCTTTTTAGTAGATCATTAAAATCGAGAACTTCTAGCAACTTAATTATAAATTTAGTCAAGTAATTAAGAAGTTTGTTTCAAATTTATTCTATAACGTTTTATTAATTGCCTCGGTGGTCTAGTGGCTAGCATGTACGGCCGCACATCCGGATGAATTCGGTTCGAGTTCTGGGTCGGGCCGATTTCAGCTATTGAGTTTTTCTATCTAGAAATTGTCAGTAACAGCGTTGAGTTGGGAAGTTTGCGGTATTTTTCACCCTTATGCCTCAAAAATTAAGTAAAGCCGTCGGTCCTACGCCTTAACTCTCACCGGTTGCGACGAGTAGTCGTCCCACCCAGGGCCGGATTTAGGGGTATGGAGGCCCCGGGGCAACAAAGGAGTGGAGGCCCCTAATTATTTTCCGAATAAAATGAACAATTTTTTAACAAAAATAAAAAAAAGATCGACTGCATAAAAAGCGACCTAAAAAGAAGAGAACAAGTTGACGAAGGAACATAATGTTATTATTATTTTGTAGTCGGAGACACACACACACACACACACGCAGCTATTCTAAAACATGTAGGTACATAACATATGTATGTCTCAGACTGCATAATACTATGTTCCTTTGTCAATTTGTCCCCCTTTTTTTTAGGCGAGTTAGACATTTTTAGTTTTATTTAACAATTTCTTATCGTAAATTATTTTTGAATTTATAAGTTGTCAATATTTTTGTAATCGCCTCTTAATAACTTGTATTTCGATACCCCACTCGATTTATTCGGATAATTTTTTTTTTCAATATACACAAATTGGCACCTAGGATCCGCCATTTTGACTTTTAATAATATCTATATAGCCTATGACACTTGCATTATCAATACGAATCGAATTACGTATGAATCATCAAAATCGGTTGAGTCATTTAGTGATTACAAACGAACATAGAATTAGACATACATACAGGTTAAACACATAAACCTGTTGATGTTGATGATAATATTGCAAACCTAAAAATTATAAAATAAATAAACTCACGCGAAACCAAAAAAAAGCGCATGATAATTAATTTATCGTAACCGCTCTGTAACTTCTTTTTACCCGACTGAGATGAACTGCGGTGAACGAATATGGATAAATATTTAAGAATAACTACATATATGTATATAATCAATCATATTTGTTAAAAATAAAAACGATAAAGTTGTCGACCAGTTAGAATTTGTTTTTTTTTTAAATCTCTTTTGTGGGGGCCCCTCTCTTGTGGAGGCCCCAGGGCTGCAGCCCCAGCTGCCCTCCCCTAAATTCGGCCCTGGTCCCACCGGAGTATGAGAGTGACAGGGTATGTGTTTGCACGCATATTTGTACACTGTGATATTCTTCTGCTCTCAATGAGATTGGCCGCCGTGGTCGAAATCTGTCAGGAGGACATTATGACGTTCCATTACGGAAATATTGGCTTCATATTTTTTTTTATTATTTTATTTATAATACTAACTTATTGCTTACTATATTTTATATATCATATATCTTTGATAAATGAAAAAAAAAGAAGATAAATTTAATAGAAAACAAAAAAAAAATTGACATGTAGTAATCTAAATACGTATTTTTTCATTCGTAGAAATTGTTTTTCCTCAATCTCTTTGCTAACAAAGGCATACTTCTAGTAATAATGTATAAAACAGCCGCAATGATCATGATAAAGTGCTGTTCAGATCGTTCCAGCTTTCTATAATTTTGATCGACTTATACTTGTAGAATATAAGAAAAATTTAAAGAGCTCTTATTTGGTTTTTATTATATAACCTATTATTTCATATGAAAAAATACATATATATGAAAAAGTCAATATTGGAGAACCCAATTAATTATAATTAACACAAAAGAATATGTTGAAAAAGTTGAAAAGTACAAAAATGTGGGTCAATAATTATTTTAATTATTGACCCATTTTCTTTAGTTATCGAGATCGTTTTATCGATATTTTGCAATAGGTCATGGTCATATAGGCCTAAGTATTTGAGGGCCTTTAAAGTTCATGATACCTTTAGTTTTGCTGGCGGCTTCGCTCATCTAAGCTCTTCTTCTTCTATCGCTCTTTTTTCAATCATTTAAATCAGTTCAACAGTTAGATATGTAAGTAAGTAATAACATCACTCACACAATATATACGCCAACAAGTTTGTGTTTTTGTAAGAATAATGAAATTATTAAATAACTCGAGTTTCTTAGCTTTGAATTTGTGATTTTAAACGCTTATAGATTTTCCTTTAGCTAGGACTACTAAAAGTAAGTAAAAACCAAACCTTTGGATCTCTCCGATTTGTACAATTACCTAAAATAAAATCTTTTAAAATATTTCGAGCTGTTTACGAGTTCATTTAACTCTTTAGCCAATATAACAGTCAAAATATTTTCCAATTACAATTTAAAAATGATATTTTTTTAACAATTATGACCCCATTATATTTTTTATTTCATTAATTTATCGCAGTTCCAGTTATCTCTTACTTTTCAGTGATGTTGATTTATAAATAATAGTAGTATTTGTTTTTCAGTTTATATGTTACATTTGATTTGTTTTTTTATAAAAATGAAGGCAAAGGCAAAAAGCTTATATTAGTGAGCTTTTTCATTTGATTACACGAGGTCTTTGCTTTGCCCATTAAGCACTAAGCAGCGAGCTTCATTTTTTTATAATATGTAAACTATTCAAATAAGCATGATTATCATAATTCATAATTATATCAGTCAGCACTTTTTAAAATATTTCGATAGTGAGTGAAACTCTAATGAGGAATAATTTAGGTCAAGTCGATTTGATGGACGGTTCGACTTTGAAGGGTCGTTTACAATTTGCTTTTGCAAAAGTTGCGCTATTATAATTTCATAAATTATTTTGTTTTACGTTAAATTTATGTTTATCTGAACAAAAATGGATGTTTGCTATATATTTACACTAGCGACTCACCCTTGCTCCGCTCGGGTTCGTTCCTAGTTGCGTTTTAACATTTAGTATAAATTTCTCAGAGATAAGATATTATCCCGCGGTAAAAAGTATCCTATATGTTGACCCTAATAACTAACTATCATCATACCAAAATTCATCAAAATCCGTCCAGTGGTTTTCTCGTGATCCGGTAACAGACAGACAGACAGACAGACAGACAGATAAAAATTCTAAAAACTATAGATTCGGCCTCTGTATCAATAATAATGTCTATTTCAATAAGATTTTCCAAAAAATATTTAATGTACAGATTCTGCTTAGAATTTTATTATATGTAGATAATAATATGTACTAAAAGTACTAGTAAACCTTATAATATAATCATTTATAACAAATCACTTCGCTCGGGCGTGTCTATCGGTGCCTTTTGTAATATTATATTCAGGCAGCGCAAATTGAATTTGTAACAGTAAGTAACCTTTGTGGATCACAAGTTCAGGACATATTTTATATACATATTAAACATCCAAAACCGTCCAGCCGTTTCCGTAAAGCCGTTCAGCGTAAAGGAGTTTTTTTTTAATTTTTAAAATGATAATTTTTGAGGTTGATTATAAAATGTATTGAATTCGCACTCTTTAGCATGATATCGTGTTAAATTACAGAATTCTAAATCTATTATTAACTATATTTTTATGTGAAAATTAAAAAAAAAGCTATAAAAATCATGAAATCATACCAATAAAATGTATAAGATAAGGGTGCATGTGGCTTGCAGCCAAGAATCGTAACTATCGAATACTTAATTTAAACTTTTACGAGATACTAAAATTTTACTATGCCTTTAAAATTATAGTAAATTATATGATCAATAATTTTCCAAATTCTTTGAAATCGTTATTCCTGAGTGAAGTTTAAGTTTAACAAAATATATTTGTAAGAAAAAGTAATAAATTGAAATCATTATATTGTAATTCAATATATACTTAGATTTTCTGGAATAGTGATATTTTAAATAAAACTACTTATTTTTTTTCGAGGCCTTATTTTTATTTTTTGTTCCCAACATTTCGAATGCTTTACAGCAATCATGGTCACGGGAGAGGTTCTTTCGAAAGTCCGAATATTTTACTGCTACTTGTTTTTTAGTTTTAAGGTATTATTTTGTTGTTGTATTTTTTAAATATTTAACGGTATAAAATATATTCAAGCAGAGTGCGTCAAATAAGTAGAAGCAAGAAAGAAGATTTCTTGTCTTTAGGTTATAGTATGCGTTCTTCATAAGTTATTAATTTAAGATGACATTGACAAAATATAAATAAAATAATGTCCGATTTTTGGTCATTGTGACTATCTATCGATACAGGAATAAAATAGCGTCTGACTATCCAGCCGGGCGTGTTGCCAAGAGAGGGATTGGTGCGCGGTATTTTACCCTTAGTAATTCTTTGATAGCAGAGTGGACCGTGAGAATAATCCCTTGGTTCTTGTGGATGACGTGAAGGACGCCTCGGTAGGCCAGTTGTCGAGGCGTCACGAGTTGAGCGCGGAAGTGAATCTACGGCGCCCAGTTAAGACGGCGAAATGTCCGTTGGGTTTTTTGGATAGCACTGGCTTTTTTTGCAGGTCAATACATAATCGTATACCACCTGTATAACCAACTGCTGTCAGGTGATCTGTAAATGTACTTCCCAACGTTTAAAAAACATTTATGATGTTTAAAATGCTTTTCGTGGTACGGAATTGACCAGGCAAGATCGCAGTTGAAGCGCTAAATTCTATAGATTCTTTATTTATAAAATGAAAATGTATTTCTGAAATTATAAATAGTTAATATATCTAGGGTTCTATCCCCATTTCTACGTCTAGACAAACACGGATATAAAGGGATAAGCGATTCATCGGTTTCAGTTTATTTTGAAAGCGATAAGAATAAAATAAAACGTTCTTTTTTACCGAGATCAATAAAAACTATGGAGGATCATTACTATACATTCTGTATGTTCGTTTTGAACGCGTTCTTTAGAGCAATCTTTCTTAACAGTATATAATGATGAAAGTATTTTTGCTTATTTTTTGTCGCTCAATCAATTTTAATGGTGAAGAAAAGAACTTAGTATGTTATTTATTAAATGACTAGCGACTCACCCTCGCTCCGCTCGGGTTCGCCCCTACTGACGTTTTAACGTTTAATATAAATTTCTCAGAGATGAGATATTTTCCTGCAGTAAAAAGTATCCTATATGTTGACCCGCATAACTAGCTATCATCATACTAAATTTCATCAAAATCCCTCCAGTAGTTTTTCTGTGACGCGGTAACAGACAGACAGACAGACAGATAAAAATTCTAAAAACTATAGCTTCGGCCTCTGTATCGATAATAACGTCTATTCCAATAACATTTTCCAAAAAATATTTAATGTACAGATTCGGCTTGGTTACAAATTTATTATATGTATAGATTACTTTTTAAAACACACACACTGTTATACAGAGGCCAATATGGGCAAAGGTGGAATATGCCAAAATGAAAAAAATAAGCGGCGGCGGCTGTAAATTAAATAGAATAATAGTTAAATAATATATAGTTACCGAGTTGAAGCCAGATGCTAGTAATCAAACATGTTACGGAAAGTCCAGACAATGTTAATTAAAGTACATTTCCCATTACTTAGGGTCTTCAGTTTAATTTTCTATTATCCAGTTGAAACGTGCTACACGCTGCTACGCTGCAATGTACGAAACACATATATTGACTCGTTCTATTGTAGTAGACTCATGTTCTTAATAATTATATAATTAATATGAGAATTTTTAAAATAAAATTATATAATTATAATAAAAAAAAATGTATTAAGAAGATTTGAGAATGAAAGAGAAGAAGAAAGAGGGAAAGAAGATTTGAGAAAAATGTATTTAAAATAAAACTTTTTTTTAATTTATTTTTTTGTGATTTTAGTTAGATTCTTTGTTTCCGACATTCTAATATTTTACAGCAAACATGTTCCTGAGAGAGACTAAGACTAAGACTACTTTTAACATGTTTTGAACTAAATTGCTCTTCATCGATACTTAGAGCATGAATTTCGATGACATTTTAAAATACTAAAACTATTTTTGAGGATTCAAATTATTACTAAAAGTTTCGAATGTCTAACGAAATAAAAAGTAATAATGATGTAGACACGTTAAAAGTCTCATCAACACAATTCCAGCGAAAATGTTACTTTGCCAATATTCTTTGTCCCTTTTTTTTGAATTATTTATGGACCAAGGAAGCTGCCTGCTTTTGAGATCACGAAAAGAAATTACCAAGTAGTCGGATGTAAAGACCGAATTTATTACTTTGCAAAATACACGTTAATAGTTTAGAGTTCATGGAGTTCCAATTGTCATTTTTTTTATTTGACACAATTATTGTTTCGATAAGTAGGTATGGATAATTACTTATAAAGGTAGAATCCTATTAATAATACGTAAGGACGAAGTATTTATTTTAAACTAGCTATCGAAATTCAACCATAATCATTTTTTATTGACTAGCGACTCACCCTCGCTTTGCTCGGGTTTGTCCCTAGCTTGTTTCCCAATAAAAACTTTCATCCCCATTTTCACCCCCTTAAGGGATGTTTTCTAGGATAAAAAAGTATCTTATGTCTTTCCTAGGGTCTCAAACTATGTTGTTACCAAATTTCATCTAAATCGCTTCAGTAGATCTAAAGATTACCCCCTACAACCTTACAAACTCACAAACTTTACCTCTTTATCATATTAGTATAGGTAGATAACACTAAAGCTCGTCAAAAGCGACTAAACGACAGTTTAATATAAGTAAATCAGTTGACAAACAGAAGAGAAAAACTATTTTGTCTTTAGCTATTTATATATAGATGCTTCATGATTTTGGTCAAATACGTTAGCACTATTTATGACGAGTACTATAAGTACGCAAAATTAATTAATTTAATTTTTAAATTTATTAGGCGTCTCTCCCTTATAGGCGTCTCTCCCGGACTTACCGTATATATAGCTTTTGTACTTATAGTTAATTAATGCAATAAATGATGCCGTAGAAGTACTTTTTCATTAATTTATGTTGATTTCTAGTAAATATCTTTAGTGGATGGAATAAAGCATGTTCACTTCTTTATTTTCAACAGTGGATTTAAGTTGACTCAGCAAATGAGATAGTTACAAAGTGGCAAAGTAAATAATGGCATGCGTCAATTGTTTGTACTGGAAGTTAAGAGAAACCTTTCATCTATATATACAAATAAAAAAAAATTAAGTGTCTGTTTGTAATGTCAAAATAACAGCTTTTTACTAAGTGTATATAAAAGTATATGTAGAATAGTACTTATAAGAAAAAAATATTTTTTATAATTTTCGTGTCTGTCTGTTCTGGCTAATGTTCGAAACGATTGGACCAATTTCGATGGGTCTTTCACTGGCAAATAGCTGATGTTATATATACATATATATATATAAGGAGTAACTTAGCCTACTTTTATTTTGGAAGAAGAATTAGAATATAAAACCCTTTAAATTGTGAACAAAATATGCGCACCCAAGCGAAGTGAGGGTAGGTCGAGGGTAGTATATAATAAACGACAGATTTTTTCAATCCTTAATTTTCATATTTAATAAGTTTAAATAATATTTATTGATGAAGTGTCCGAAGTAGGCGTGGCTTACGTAAGTCAGAGCAACCGTCTAAGGCCGTATTTTTATTCCTCTGAGAAAATTATAAATATTAGTCCTACAGTTCCGGGAGTTAAGACTTTTTTTAGGAAAATTCCTCCTATTTTTGAATCTTTTTTAAATTTGAAAATCTCAATTAGTTTTTGAGATATATGCAAAAAACAAAACCCTCTTTTTATTTTTAGTTAATAGTTTGTAACTTTTGCAATTTTTGCAACCGGAACTTGATTTTTTTCAAAAATCATCTACGTGCCATTCTGAATGGAATGACACCTCATTCAGATTTTTCCGAGACTGCTGAAAAAAGTTGACCTAAAAGGCACTTGTTGACTAGACTATACATTATTTTTTTTTAAATCTTATTGAAATAGTCATTATTATCGATACGGAAACCGAATCTATAGTTTTAAGAATTTTTGTCTGTCTGTCTGTTTGTCTATGACCGCATCACGAGAAAATCACTGGACAGATTTTGATGAAATTTAGTGTGATGATAGCTGGTTATCCGGGTCAACATATAGGTTACTTTTTACTGCGGGAAAATAGCTCATCTCTGAGAAATTTATACTAACCGTTAAATCTTAACTAGGGACGAACCCAAGCGAAGCGAGAGTAAGTCGCTAGTATGTATATCTGTATAGCTTTATAACATTACATTTTAGCATAACATTACTCCCTGTCTATTTATTTAGTCAACTCAAGCAACTATGACGCACGAGGCGGCTTGTGTCTGAATATTTTATTTCACCTTTTCAAGTAATCAATATGATGATATCATTCCTATTATTATAGTTTAAGCAATTTTAATCCAGTGACTCTTGTTTAAGCTTATGTAGGTTCGATTTCCGCAAGACGTAAAATTTGTATGTGTTTTCATTAACTAATGAAAATTTGGCACGTACAATAAAAAGATAACATTAATTTAGATATATTTTATTACTTACTACCATTCGTTTATGAGATGCCTTCGGAACTAAGTATGTAACAGAAACACAGATCACACAATATTATATTAGGCTACAGAGTACAGTAAAGGAGTAAAGGGTCGATGTGAGTTTTTCCGGTTTATTAGAATACTAGCGACTCACCCTCGCTTCGCTCAGTTTCGTCCCTGGGTTGATTCCCCATACAAATTTTCATGCCCATTTTCACTCCCTTAAGGGATGATTTCTGGGATCAAAACTATCCTATATCCTTCCCAGGGTTTCAAACTATCTTTTTACCAAATCTTATCTTAATCGGTTCAGTAGTTCGGAGCCTATTCGGTGCAAACAAACAAACAAACAATCAAATCCTTCCTCTTTTTAATAATAGATTACAAAAATTCACTAAAATGGTCACTATTTTCTTATAAAACATTAAGCTTTAAAAACAAAACGAGCACGCCATTCAAAACTTCGTAGTTCGGACACTCCATTGATCTTAATCAAAAATGTAACGTTGACCTCGTATTGCATCGAATGAAAAATAGAGCCAATGTTGAACTCAAATTCTAAACTAAAACGAGAACTAAAGAAAGAATTCATTACAAAGAAAACAGCATAATAACATATTTTTTTGTTAAGTTTAAATAAATTTTCATAAAAAATTACAACGGTTATATTTAGTAAGAACATACATGTTTTTGAGGTAAAAGTTACCGAGAAACTTCCTTGACAAAGACTTAATTAATTTATAATGTTCATGTCAGTTTCCATGAAATTTTGATGGACATCAAAGAGTTTGGGCTGAGAAATTTAATTTCTTGTCCCGAGAAAATTCTATCTGTATGTACTCCTTATTATTCAAGAGAAATAGTTTTTTTTGTATAAAATGACTGCGCGACTGTAAGTTATATGTATCAAAATATATAAGATCTAAGATATTGTGAAAAAGTATAAACACACATTATAGTCCCACTTTCTTTATTTTATATTTGTATGATATAAAAACATCTATCTATACTAATATGCTAATATTACAAAGAGGCAAAGTTCGTTTGTTGGTTTGAACGCGCGAATCTTAGGAACTACTAACCCGATTTGAAAAATTCTTTTTACATTAGATAGGCTATATATAGGCAGTGATAGCCCAGTAGTGGCAGTGGTAGCCCAGTGGTAACGCGCTCGCTTGGGAAACCGAGTGAAGCCGGTTCAAATTCCGGGTCTCGCACTTCTGATATCTTCATGTGCGAATCATTTCTAACATGATTACCACTTGCCTTACGGTGAAGGAAAACATCGTGAGGAAACCTGCATGTCTGAGAAAACCTAGCAAGTTTTCGAAAGGCATGTGAAATCCGCCAACTCGCACTAGGCCAGCGTGGTAGACTATGGCCTGATCCCCCTCGTATTGATGAGAGGCCCGTGCCCAACAATGGGACTTTAATAAGGGCTGAGTACACAGACTATATATTGAGAAAGGCTATAGGCTATATTAGGGTAAGTCCGGGAGAGATGCCCATAAGGGAGAGACGCCTAATAAATTTAAAAATTAAATTAATTAATGTTGCGTGATTCGGAACGCGTCCATAATACGTCAGTCGACAGTCAATGTCAGTGTGGAAGTTTTTATACAAAGACATATTACTTATAATTAATATTTTGGTGTTAATTTGTAAACTAAGATATGTGTAGTTAACTTTTACGTTAGAATATAATCTTTGAGATAGTTTGCAGTAATTTTTTTCCCTAAATTCTTTAGTTAAATAGTATTAAATTGTTTCATAATGTAACATTGTGATCTTGTTTTGCTAACAATCCACCATTTTCTATTGTAAATGCTTTACGGTGTGTTCAGAGTCGATAGGCATCTCTCCCTAATGATCGGGAGAGATGCCCAATGATATTTTGGGGTTAGATGCCCAGTATATTAATTTGGTTCCCCCCCAACGTGCGTTCACCTTGTCGTGGTGGGGGAGCTCATTAGCGTTCGGCAGTTCATCCGGACGCTAATTAAGGCAATGGTAGCCCAGTGGGTAACGCGCTCGCTTGGGAAAGCGAGTGAAGTGAGATCCCAGGTCTCGCACTTGTGATATTTTCATGTGCGAATCCTTTCAAACATGATTACCACTTGCCTTACGGTGAAGAAAAACATTGCGAGGAAACCTGCATATCTGAGAGAACCTAGCAAGTTTTCGAAAGACATTATGAAGTCCGCCAACCCGCACTTGGCCAGCGTGGTGGATTATGGCCTAATCCATATGGTTACTCTTGGTACTTCTCTGACAGCAGAATGGATCGTGGGGGCAACCTCACGGCTGTTTTAGTCTGCTTCGGCAGACCTGCCGTCGGGGTGCCCCATTAAGACGGGGGAGGTTTTGTTGGGTTTAAGTGGGTGGTACTGGCTTTTCCAGCCGGTGAGTCCCACATAACCACCTGTACATCTACAGGTAGTATGTATAAATGTATAAAAAAAGGAATTTTGCGTCACTAAGCAAAGTACGTCTGATTATGCACTAATTACTCGTCCTAACCTACCCTGACGTCTATAGGCAACTAACCCACATGTCTGGGTGAGATGCCTATTTTCTATTATTTTAAAAAAACATTTTTTAATCTAGAATATATTGCACAATAGTTCCAAATTTAATCTGAATGGCATAAGTAAATATTGAATTAAAATAAACTATGCTTATTTTATGTAATATCTTACACATATAATTAATATTGATCGTTTTTTAAAACTATAGGAAACTCTCCCGGACTTACCATATATCATTGCGCTTCTACCCAAGGGAGCATCATAATCAAATCTTGTTCTAATATATATTCTAAAACATTTTTAACTTAAAACTTAAATTTTATAAAATATTTGTATTTCAAACATTTCTTAAAATATTATACATACATAATTTTCAAGTATCAAATATAAAACATAAACTACTTTTCAACTGTAAACCGAAGTACTCGTAGTATAAAGAAATCAAAATACGTTCAGAATTTATAGCTAACTACAACTAAAAACATCAAAGTTCAAAGCCTTTAGAAACTAAAAACCAGACCCGAGGACTGGGTTTATTTATATAAAGGATTTTTACTAACTTTAAAAAGCTATACTCTTTAATAAATTTATTATTTAACTAGCGACTTACCCCCGTTTCGCTCAGGTTCATCCCTAATTTTAAACAACATTTTCATATACAGGCAACGATTTGGCCAGTGCAGGCCGGTAATGCGGCAATTTAGCGCATTTTACTCTGACTTGACTTGCAAATATTAAGATTTAAAATAGGAAACTTTACATCTAAATAAAATAAAGCCTAAGTATATCTGTTAGGGACAGTGTAGCTTTCTGTTAGTGAAAGAACTTTTGGAATCAGTTCAGTAGTTCCAGAGATTACCCCCTACATACAAACAAAGTTTACCTACCTCTATATTATATTAGTATAGACTGGCTGTACTGTTTCCCTAGGTATCTAGCAGTAACTTATGTGTCTCTCCAGGTTATAGTTCGTCAACTTTCTAATTTGTTCAATAGTTTCAGCTTAGTTTCAGTTATAAGTTTATATCTGCGTATGTGTGCGTGAATGAGTCACGCGAATATTAACTTTCGTATTTATCGTAGTAATTTGATCCACAAGAAATATATGGTATTAATAACGATTTAATTTGTCATTTCAATACAATTTTATTTACACTACACCCGAAGAGATTTGATTTGCTCCAAACCAAAATCGTGTGTAGAGTTGAGTGACGGTTATAATTATATTTTTTTCATGTTTACGGCATTGGTTCTCGCTGTACTAAATCCGGTCATGTGGACGATCTTATTGGACAACCATATAATAAATAAACTGTCACATTATATTATATGATTATCGTGTTCATACATAGCGAAGATGTCACTCGAGTGATAGACCCTTTACAGGGACAAAATATATATGTACATATTTGTTTAAACATGAAATGCGTCCATATACAACGTATTGAGTTAAACGTAAGTTGTAGCTTTGATGTTATACGAGGGACTCAATACCCCTTTTAAATGTACTGTGTAGTGCTAGGTCCGGATGTATGTAGCGAACAATAGATATCTGGTTTTGCCCATTTGTTCCTTTGTTACGGCTGTTCCAATTGGAATTACTGATCCTGACTATATATTTGGGCGCATTGAGAGTCCTTTTTTTGTCTGTGATAAGGGTATTAGCATATAGTATACATTCATGACTATTTACTTAGTTGTTATTAGTATATAATGTGAAGTTATTGTCACATTAAATTCGTAAGTGTCTTTAAAACGCTATATTATACACTTTGTAGTGTACTTACAATCACAGAAGGATGTCCGGTAACTGTCATTACTAATCTGTAGCTATCTCACGGACGCCCCTCCCCTCCCTCCTCTTTTGATATATATAATGCTCAAGTTAAAAGGACATACAACATATGAAAATAATTAATATACCCTCTGTGCCTCAAGTTGTTTTAATTATTGAAATAAGACACGTTACTACACATTTTATGTAATTTTTCACTTAATAATATTTCTACATAAAACCTTTAAACTTTTGGCTACGTTTGAATTTTAGGATGTAATTGATTGTTAATCATGCTATATGCCTACTATGTATAAAGGTTTAGAATAAACGTGGCAGTTAATATTTGATACGGGAATTCACACGTCCATCCTGAATTTGAGGCGGATTATCTAAGTATAACTACTATATATGATCTGTGGTATAACTTATCTATACATATTATAAAATTCTAACTAAGCCGAATCTGTACATTAAATATTTTTTGGAAAATCTTATTGAAATAGACATTATTATCGATGTAGAGGCCGAATCTATAGTTTTTAGAATTTTTGTCTGTCTGTCTGTCTGTCTGTCTGTCTGTCTGTCTGTCTGTCTGTCTGTCTGTTACCGCATCACAGAAAAACCACTGGAGGGATTTTGATGAAATTTGGTATGATGATAGCTGGTTATCCGGGTCAACATATAGGATACTTTTTACCGCGGGAAAATATCTCATTTCTGAGAAAAAATACAAAAACTGGTTGGAACAAAATCACGATGGTACTATCTGTAAACAGTTTAGCAAGGTAACTTACTAAATATGGTAAAAGCTATTAAAAATAGCTTATCTTGAAAATCAAATTATCGATAGCGCTATTCTATCTATTAAAATAGTTATTTTAATTATTATAAATTTATGTGTAATTTAACTATTCGACAATAGATGTCGCCATGTGTTTTTAAAATACGTAGTTTGAATCCAAAAAAAATAATGTACAGATATAACCTTTCTAGGACTTTATTAGAATTACCTACTACTAAATTACCCGCGGCCCCGCCGGTGTTGAAATTATCAATAAAGCAAACTTTTGATTTTATAAATGAGTAACTATACATATAATAAAATTGTAACTAAGCCGAATCCGTAAATTCAATATTTTTTGGAAAATCTTACTGAAATATTCATTATTAGCGATATAGAGGCCGAATCTATAGTTTTTAGAATTTTTTGTCTGTCTGTCTGTTTGTGATCGCATCACAGAAAAACCCCTGCAGGGATTTTGATGAAATTTGTTATGATGATAGCTGGTTATCCGGGTCAACATATAGGATACTTTTTACCGCAGAAAAATATCTCATTTTTGGGAAAAAATACAAAAACTGGTTAAAATAAAAGCACGATGATACTATTAACATTTTAGCAAGGTAACTTATATATGTTAAAACAATTAAAAAAAGCTTATCTTAAATGAAATATCAATAGCGCTATTATATGCATTAAAATAATTATTTTAATGATATTTTATTTATGTGTTATTTAGATATTTGACAATAGATGTCGCCATGTGTTTTTAAAATACGTAGTTTTAATCCAAAAAAAAAATAATGTACAGATATAACCTTTCTATGACTTTATTAGAATTAGTAATATTTTGTTGGCAGAAACAGTTTTCAAATTAAAATATTCATATAATTTTATTATTTAGTAAATAATGTTAATATTTTTTTAACTTTTAATGTAAAAATTGGGCAAATGCAAATCCAACTCGCGCATTATAGGTTTCGTATAGCAAAATGCTGTTGTTTTCCTTACTTACGTGTATTGTAAGGTTAACACTAAAATAAATACGAATAATATTTACGTTTCCATAATATCGACTCATTTTATCAACCGTAAAAATAAGTTTGATTTACATATATTATTTTATAACATTTTATGGGAAACAAGTTTATGGCTGTTAAACTGACAAAGCTGGTAACTAAAAATATTCCATATCTCAAAAACTATGAAAAAGTATTTTAGGAACTGTTATACCTCAACTTTTTCAGTTTTTTTTTGACACCATTTCTTGGAAGGTGAAGGCTTAAAGGATGCAATAAAATGTTTACGACCTTAATCATATTAGCTGAGCCATATGAAATAATAAAAAGTATTTGCTTAGAATTATTTACTTATTACATTTTCTTTTGAAAATCGTTTTGGACAATATTCGTAACTAGCGCTAACCTATCCCTGTTGCGCGACAAATTAACATTAAGAAAAGCTATCATTATGTAATTTAAATAATCAGCTACATATTAAATTAATCAATAGTTGTCTATTTGTAAAAAATGATTAAAATTAATTCCGTAGTTTGAGAGTTTATCGCCCAAAACTAAATAAAGAAACAAAACAGAAGTATAGACATATGTACATAAATGTTATTGATCAAACAAAAAGTGCAATATTACTAAATCAAATATGAGATTAACGGAGGAACCTTTGTGGCATTGTCAATCACCGCCATTATTTACCAATCATACGGTGCGCAATGAAAGTGGTATAATATGCAAGAGTATACTAATGTGTAAAACCTAAGAATTTGCTTTTTGATCGTCTGAACGCGGGCGGAGCCGCGGGCAATGCTAGTTGATACATAAATCAAAATCCAACAAACGGTACGGAATTTAATTAATTTAAACTTTGGTTATTATATTAATCTTTAAAGCTGTGTATATATGAACATAAACGCTTTCAATGAATATAAAGCTTTGTTACTGAATCCGTTTATAATTGAAAATGTCAATGAAATGAAATAAGCCTTAACCGTTTTCCAATTTAGGTTGATTTTAATTATCTGATATGATTCGAAGTACTGTATTTATTTTCATTTATTAAGTGAATGGTTTGATACAGGAAAGTTATGCAGTTTTTTTTAAATAATTGAATAATAACTAATTTCTAGTTAAACTGCCTTGATGGTTTAGTGGCTAGCATGTACGGCCATAGGTCATGGGTTCGAGTCCCCGGATCGGGTAAAGTTAAGTTATTGAGTTTTTCTGTCAAGAAATACTCAGAAATAGTCCGAAATTGGGAAGTTCACGGTGTATCAACCCCGTGCCTCGGAGAGCAGGTAAAGCCGTTAGTCGTATGCCTTAACTCTCACCGTTCGTGTTGAAGTATCCTCCCATCGGACTTTGAGAGTAAAGGAAATAGAGATTGCAATTGTATTTGCAGGTACACTTGTGCACTATAATATCTCCTGCATATCTGGCTAGTCTGAATGAGATTGGCCGCCATGGCGGAAATCGGTCAAGAAGACATTCATTTCTAGTTGATTTCAGTTTTTGATAATCATAATGTATAAATAAATAATATATGATAAACATCGATATGCACATTATAAGTGGAAATTGATTACATAATTTTATATTCTGCACAACATATTTTTAGAAAGATAGACACTAAGGAACAGTTTTACTTTATACTTGTAAGTTATGCTTATATTATGTTTGTACTTAATCGAAGCGTTCGTCATCAAACATTAAACATATTTGTGATGTGTAATAATAATAATAATGTCCTCCTGACCGATTCCGACCACGGCGGCCAATCTCATTGAGACTAGCCAACTGCGCAGGAGATATTATAGTGCACAAATGTACGCGCAGACACAAGTGCACTCTCTATTCCTGTCACTCTCATACTCCGGTGGGACGACTACTCGACACGACCGGTGAGAGTTAAGGCGCAGGACCGACGGCTTTACGTGCTCTCCGAGGCACGGGGGTGAAACACCGCCAACTTCCCAACTCCGGGCTGTTACTGAGGCTTACTATACAGAAAGACTCAATAACTAAACTTGGCCCGACCCGGGACTCGAACCCAGGACCTCAGGATGTGCAGCCGTACATGCTAGCCACTACACCACCGAGGCAGTTTGTGATGTGTACTGCTTTTAAGATTATTTATGTTTTAGCTTTCGTATGCTCGCGTGATATGTCGATAAAAATAGCATAGTACTAGTCAGAAATAGAATACCTTTCTATTATTGAAAGAATAAATAGGCACAGTATTGTTAGAAATTATTCGCCATGTTACAGTCAAATCTTTCGTGATCAAAACTACTTTTGACTGACAAACACAGTTAAAAGTAGTTTTGAGTGCAGGCCTTGGTCAATAGCAGTTTTTACAGGCATATCGGTCAAAACTTTTAAAATTATGGCACTCGCCGGACGCTGCCGCAGCACGCTCGCTTCGCTTCGCTCGCTCGGCTCGTGCGCTGTGGTCACTGTTCTAACCTAACCTAATCTAGAACGAAAGAAAGGGTTCTTCCGAGTAACCTTCAACCTACTTACCTTTTTTAAGAGTTTTGACCAATATGCTAATTAAAAACTGCTATTGACCAAAGCCTGCAGTCAAAATCACTTTTGAACAACCTCTTTAGTCAAAAGTAGTTTTGACTAAAAAATAGTTTTGGCTGTAACAGCTACATACAAATTAAATTAATTCTATATAATAGTTTAAGAGTAGCATATACATATATTTTAGCCATATAGGTACGACATAATCAGCTATTATTTACATATTAACTTTAAAATGGTTTATCTTGACCCTTACAGTGGTAAAAGAGGGTGGTAAAATTTATATAGGAAATAATATTTTTATGATGTTAAAGAAAATAAAACGGCTGGAAGAGGTTTGAGCAGATGGATTATCCGTAATATAAATATTTCACTTATATTATACACATATTATAATATAAATATTTCACTCGAATGAATTTGTTATAAAAAACAGACCTCTTGCTATCTGTAATCATAACACAGCACAGAATCTTTAAAATGTACCAAAACTACTTAAACTATTAAGTTGTATTAGAGGAAAGGACTTCAAACTAAGTTGGTTCCAATTTTGTTATACGGAGTTGGGTTCCACTTCGTTATACGGGTGTGGTATTGACAATAGAAGAATAAAAGCAAGATGGCTGCAGTAGAAATTCAATTTCCTTTAAGAGTGTTTAAAATTACTTGCACGATATTAAACTATTAACACTCAAGAAATGTTTTGTTAGTTCTGAAATAAAAGTATCGTATTCATGTTTCCTTTCTTTAAGTGATCGATTTAAAAATTAAAATTAATCTCATATTTCATATTTTTTATGCGTATCTCATATGTTATATCTATTTGCATAATAATGTGCAAAGGAGTTCTAGGAGAAAAAAAGAAGTGAATAAAATGAAAAATACCTAGTGCTAAAGTAGTGACCTCATTTATTTTATTTAAAAATGGACAAATAGACCATTTTTCACATAACAAACAACGATCAACGTCATTTTGTAAAAATTGTAAATTGTAGATTAATTGTAAAAATTGTAAATTAATTGTAAAAATGTAGAGATTTGAAATTGTGTATCAGATGCCTTTCCAAGATGACAAAGAATGATGACCTGGAAAGCCATCTTAGAGCGGATAATTAATTATAAACATTAAACTTAAATCTTTCAATAAAATTAACCCTAATTTAATTCGATTCGGGAACTTTAATAATTGAAATAAAAAATACTTTTCAATACGTAAATTTTCACTTACCTACCTGTCCCTGTTGTTAAAAGCATCTTTATTGTTGATTTTCTCTGCGAACAAAATGAATAATTCAGTAAAACCATTCAGTTCTTTCAGATGCAAAAATGTTCACGCCAGCCTTTACTTTTTTGAAAATGTAGATTGTAGGCATGTTATAGAGAGCGATATGCATATTATGATGAACTGTAGGCATAATATTATAAAATACTAGTGAATCAGTCTCGCTTTGCTCGGGTTCGCCCCTAGTTACTTTAAAAACGGGGGCTGGGGGTAGGAGGGTGAAAATTATTATACTTTACGACCTTATTGTCATACCTACCTAATACAAAAAAATCATTAAAATCGGTCGAGCCGTTTCGGAGGAGTGCGACAATAAACACTATGATACGAGATATTTATATATTAGATTAGAAGATTAGACTAGGGTTAGCCTAGTGGTCAAATTCAACTATAATCATTATTGAGTGAAAAACATATGTATATTAATAGAATGTAGCTATTTAAAAAAAAAAAAACTAAGCACATCCCATGTTTCCGAAAGTTTTTTATTCATAATACTAAAGCTCGTCAAAAGCTACCAAAGAAAAAGAAAAGAAAATCGTTTGACAAAGGAGAAAAAAGTACTGAACTGTTTTATCGACTCCATATTATATTAATAGATCAGAAATGTCTATTATTTTAGATTATTAGTATTATATTTTAGAAGTATAAATAAAATATATTGTGTAGTACATTTTAAAGTTGCTTAAAATTAAAAATACAAACATACACAAAAACGCGCTGCCATGAAATGGGAGGTTGCCAAATGGTTGGTAGGCTCCTTTCAAAAGTTTTTACTTTTCTTACAGGTGTTCAGAGCTTTTAGATTAACTCAACATAGCTAAAATATATTTTGTTAAATTATTATAAGTAAAAAATAACGACAAGGTGTAAGTGAAAGTAATGTATTGTAAGAAGTAGATGAATAATTTAAATAAACTATGTTTTTTTGCAATTTTTTAAAAGTTTTATAGAAAATGATTTTTATAATGAAAAAAGTACTTTATCAAATTTATTTTGAATCATATATTACTAAATCAACTATTATGTTCTATACAAAATAAATTATCAATTTTCAAAATCCATTACTTGATTTAGTAAAAGTAAGCTTAGAAACCGACAGACGCAGACAACGATTTTGTTTTATTTTATGTATAGAAGATGGTTATTCTTCAATGATTGTAGACAGATCTTGTTTAAGCCCCAAAATGACTGATACAAGTATACAGATAAACAGTTATGTATTTAGTTTTTTTTAAATACTGACTATTTACTACTACTACTACTACTGCTTTCACTTTTTTTTAATACGTTTTATTTTTTTAAATACTTATTTTTATACTGTCATTATTAAAAATCTGATTTATTATTATATATCACTAAGAAAGAGTAGATTTTATTCAACATTTTAGCGCGAATTTGTGTGGTGAAATATCTAAGGTCTGTCTAGATAACAAGCTGTCTATTCATTCACTGGATAACTTCACAAATATTTTGCTAAGAAAATTCTAGAGAGCATTGACATTATTAGATAGAATAAAAAAATATTATAATAACTAAATATCAAATATAACTAAAATATTACTTGAAAATTGAAATGTTATTTCCTAAATTGTGATTTTTAAATATTTAAAGTGGATAAATGTATAGAGTTTTCACTATCACTATTTGATGAAACACCCAATTTTCTAAAATCAATAAGATTTTAAGCTTTAAATTCCCACATATCCATGTGTATTTATACATTATACTCGTGACCGCATATAATCGATCGCCGAAACAAACCGCATAAAACTGCAACATTCACAGAAATTATATTCGCATATAGGTAATTGTCAATGGTTATGGGATATATTATAAACTAGCGACTCACCCTCGCTTAGCTTCGGGTTCGTCCCTAGACAAAAACAAATCTATCCCACAGGAACCGTACCTTTTTCCGGGATGATATATAACCTATAGCCTTCCTCAGTTCACGGGCTATCTAATGCAAAAAGAATTTTTCATATTGGATTAGTAGTTCCTGAGATTAGCGCGTTCAACCAAACAAACAAATAAACAAACTCTTCAGCTTTATAATATTAGTATAGATATATAAAATAAAATTCTGAGTCGAATCTGTACATTAACGTCTATAAAGCTGGAATGGTCAATTGGGTAGAATCGCTAAAAATGTTGCAGAAAATTAAGTACTCATTTAGTGCTAATTTAATGCTGCAAAATTGAATTTTACGCTCGAATAGCTTGATTAAAAATTAGACATATAATGACAGTAGTCATATAATGTAATAGCAGTTCGATATCTCTACATATAATAAAATTGTAACTAAGCCGAATCTGTACATTAAATATATTTTGGAAAATCTTATTGAAATATACAGAGGCCGAACCTACAGTTTATAAATGTTTTGTCTGTCTGTCTGTCTTTTTGTCTGTTACCGCATCACAGAAAAACCACTGGAGGGATTTTGATGAAATTTGGTATGATGATAGCTGGTTATCCGGGTCAACATAAAGGATATTTTTCATTGCGGGAAAATATCTCATTTCTGAGAAATCTATACTAAACGTTAGAACGTAGTCATATAATGACAGTTGTTATATAATGTAATAGCAATTCGATATATGAAATAAAACCGCGAAAACTGATTTTGATGATTACTATTTATCAGATGTAACGTGATGTTTGAAATTTTCACTCATTGCGACATAGTTGATTAATATTGACGTAATCTGGATTGTCGGTATCAATTTGTCAATTTATAATTGACATGCGATATACAAGTACTAACTACTATACGAGTATATGATCTGTGTACTAACTAATTATTTGACCGTATCATCGGTAAGGTTTGATAATATAAATGAGTACTATGAGATGAGGTCCAGATTCGATTCTGAGGATTAGACTTAATAACATTACTTTTTTCTGTCAAAACAGAAAGACGTAAGTCCGAGGTATAGCCTCGTGTTTCGCTGAGTAAGTGTATTTTTCGGTTCTGCGATTTGCCTCAGTAAGGTTTAAGCACTAAAATCTTTTTTCTATATCGCTAGTATATTGGAGGCCGATCGAAGTAGCTTAAATTGGTTAGGAGTATGATGTTATTAAAATAAATTCATTTCCAGTAAGTTTAATACAAGGTAAAAGCTACACGAGAGAGGGATTTTCTTGATGGATTTGTGAAAACACTCTTTGAGTCTAGATGGCTAGGGGCTATTAATATAAGATGTAATAAATCATCGAGTAAACGTGTTGAGAATGAAAATATGTGTACCACTAGTCGATTTATCTTTTTAATAAGTTATTATTCACTGTGTGGTAAAGCATTCAGCTAAACTAGAAGTCTTGAATTCGATTCTCAGTTGAGATAAATATTAAGAAAGGATTTATGAGAATTTTGTACAGTGACAAAAAGTTCACTTTCCATACCTTTATTTTACTGGTCTGTATAATGTATGGCGAATATTCAGGAGACTCAAAATGTTGTATTATATTGGACAAATCTAAAATGTAGTGAAAGACAGTGAAGTGAGAACAAGTCGTTAGTATCGAATATTATCGATAGATTAAATAATTAAATAACATTTTTTTACTTTAATTTATCTATGACGTTAATAAGTGAACTAATTTAATAAGCCTACATTATTTGTATATAATGTATAAAAACAAAATATTTTCAGATTTGTGTACTAAAATGTATGAAATTTATACTAATATTATAAAGAGGTAAAGTTTGTGAGTTTGTGACGTTGTAGGGGGTAATCTCTGGATCTACTGAACCGATTTAGATGAAATTTGGTAAGAAGATAGTTTGAGACCCTGGGAAGGACATAGTTTTTATCACGGAAATCATCCCTTAAGTGGATGAAAATGGGGATGAAAGTTTGTATTGGGAAGCAAGCTAGGGACGAACCGGAGGGAAGCAAGGATGAGTCGTTAGTATGTAATAAATTAGAAACATTAAAACAGATCGACAACGCTTTTCAACTACTCTCCACGAAATCTTTCTTTTAGATTTTATTCTTCAACGATTGTAGAATGAAATCTTATTAAAGACCCCCCCCCTCCCCCCCTCCCCCCAATTTGTTAAACAAGTAACATTAACGGAAATATTATATTACTTAATTTATAAGAAATTCAAAGAAATTGTTCAAAGCAAACATCGTTTCGACCAATAACAATGTAACGAGTTTGCTGTAACTCATTTTATACTCCTAAAGTGTAGAAGTTTGTGAGTTCACCGATTTCGAAAGTTGTAGAATATTTAAAGTTTACGGTATGCAATATGATTATATCCATATTAATATGGTAAGTCCGGGAGAGTTGCCTATAGTTATTTATATAATTTATCTTGTAGGATGAAGCGTCCGTACGTGGGTATCAAAGTGCCTACACTATAAATACTTTACACAAACTATATACAGCGTTATATGCTTTACTACAGGCATACTTTGATATATTTGGATGATTATTTTTTTACTTCACAAGCTTCTCTGGCATTTTTAGATTTAACTTAATTTTTAACTATGCTCGTTCACTTTATAACTGTGCTTATTCATAAAAATGTTCCTCAAACATAGTAAAAACAAACGTCTCTTTAATTAAACGTAGTAAACACTATGTTTATAGTTTTAGAAATAATATCTACTCGTTTTTATGAGAGGAAAAACTTTAGTATGGCACAAGTTGAGTTATAGTACTTAAGCTGCATACTTGAATTAAGTTATTTTATAATGAAGTTAAAAATATCTTACATAAAAACACAACTGTACGATAAGTTACTGCGCCATTTAAGCCCACGGTTACATAAAATATATTAGTACCTACCTGTCTATTAGGATACTTACCTTTATGTGCTTAACATAATAGTGTCACAATACTTATCGTATAAGGGGAAAAAAGAGCTGAGTCACCATGTACTTTTGATCTTATAACAGAAAGTGTCTACCCATATATATAGAGATGAAACTTGACAAAGCTACTTGCACTCATACGTACTAGTATTCGTGTACTGAAAATATAACTAAATAGAATTTGGTACTATCATGTTCATACAAAATACATGAGTTGTAAACTGTGTACAAAAAGGTATTGCACTTTGTGTTTTTGATGAACAAAATATGAAAAAAACCAACTAACGCTACGATTCAAAATAATGTAGATTTAAATGAGAAGCAAGCTATAACTTTGCAGCACAATGGATAAATCCGGTTCCATTTTAGTCCCGGGGCTAAAATCCACAGTCTTAGTATGCAAATACGTGTCGTTTGCATGCTTCCACTAGGATTTCACTATGCAGATAGTAGTGCATAGGAGCGTTCTGCTTTTTAATGGTTTTATGGTTACAGATTTTAGTCACCCTCTTATAATTATTTGTCCAGTAACCGCTTGGTTAAAGTTTGATTCTAGAATTATTAGGTAAAATTATACAAAAAAATAATTTTCCGCTCCGTCTGTCTGCACGCGATAAACTCAAAAATTACCGAACGGATTTTCATACGGTTTTCACCAATGGGCGGAGTGATTGCTGAAAAGGGCTTAGGTGTGTAATTTATTAAGATTATGTGTAAATTGCCTGAAATAGGATCATGATTGTTGAAGATGTCGGAAAAATAGCTTTTCAGTTACAGATTTTAGTCACCATTTTAGATTTTAGTGTAGTTATTTGTCCGGTAATTGCTACATTGATGATTATGTAGATTTTTAACAAGTTTAAGATTTATTCTTGAATTATTCATTAAAAGGTCACAACATTAAATACAATAAAATAAATTAAAAATTACACACACACATATTTAATGTGTGTTTATGGACAAAATAATTTATATATTTTTGTTAAAAAAGATGTAAAAAATTGTCCCAACATATTTAAAAAAAAGAAGCGGATCTCTAACGAGTTGAAAGGCAAAGACATAGAGACAATTTACGTTAAAATCAAAACGTGCATGATAGAAATACAAAGAATGATACGAATAAATTCCAATTAGCTATGGATATACCTATATGAAAAACACGTTAGACTTTTTATACATATTTTCATTTTTTTTTACTTTCGAGAACAGATGATAGTACTTTTTTAAAATTCGGTTATTAAAATTATATTTTTGAATTGCACTAATTATTTTCACAAATTTTAGACGTCGGTTGTGTTGATACCACAATATTTTCTTAGGAAAGTTAGAAATAAGTAATAAATTCTGTTTGGATATAACTACTAACTGAGGGAAAATACTAAGAAAGTCTTGAATCATTGAAATTATTTACCAGTGATAAATTTTTCTACACACACACAATTTTTCTACATACACAAGTATTAGCATTTAATGGATAAAGTGAATGAAAAATCGTATAATTTTCCTTAATTAATTTTAAAAATAGGTTGAAACAAGTATTCGTACCTAAGAAGTGTTCGTGTACTTTTCATAGCAGAAATATTAATCTGGGTCAACAAATCTAAATTTCTGTACCGCAACTGCAGTTTTTCATAGAATAATCCTACCTAAGCTAATACTACGAATTATATAATTTGTGGAATTACGTTATTTAATTTGAAAATTAGTCTCTAGAAAGGCTTATACTCTCTTAATTGTTTTCAACCTACATATTGACTATCTTCTGTGTTCGGTTTTGCCTGCATTTGTCTATTTATTTGTTGTCAAGTCTACTACTAGGCTTTTTACATGAAATCTTAACAAATGACTAACAATTGCTATTCCCTCGCCGCGTCTGTCCGTCTGTCTGAACACGATAAACTCAAAAACTATCAAACAGATTTTCATACAGTTTTCACCAATGGACGGAGTAATTAATGGAAGGTTTTAGGTGTATAATTCATTAAAGTTTTGTGTTAATTAACTGAGATATGACGATTTCGGTTTTTTTCCAAATCCGGAAAAAAACGGATTATTGAAAATGTCGGAAAAAATATTTTTTATTTTAGCTTTATTGGCGTGTACCGCGTAAAGCAATAGTAATTATATTTAAGCAATGTGTTATGGAATTATTTCTCTTAAAAACCTATCAAACTGTAGCAACACCATAATACGTACGTACTTAGACACACGCACAGGCACACACCCTAGCAAAGCCAGGGTAAGCCACTAGTTTAATATAATCAGAAGTAATTAAACTCACACAGGCTTTTTAAACGTAAAACAAAATAATACATCATTATGCTCCCATATACCTACAGAAAGCTCTTCTAGACGTAAAAATCTCATACAATATTTTTTTAAGGATCTTTCATAGTTCTTTTTTCTCTTAAATTGCAACAACATTCATATAAAGTAGTTTTCTTTAAAAAAATCCCTGTATCTACGTCCATTTATGCTTATATACATTGTACGTGCGATTGTGGGGCTCACAGTGACTTCTAAGTCTTATGACGTTATTGTCTGCATGTCAATTGTTTGTGCATTTTCTATAGTAGAAAGACGGCTTTCAATGTTGTCATTGTGTCTAGACTGTAAACATGTTTCTTTTTATAATAAATAGGTTAATTTTATTTTATCTATAATATTAAAAAAGACAATGCTTTTAAGTTATCATATATCCAAGTCACTTATTCTATTTTAAAACAGCTACAATATTCTAGACGTATGGCTTTTAAAAATTATCCTGAAAGTTCTTCGAAACATTAGAAGTCGAAAGCACTGTCAGAATATGAATATTAATATTAATTTGCCCAATAATACAAGTTGACTTTTTAACTTCTAACTTTATAATCTATATTGTAAAGGCTTCCGATATTGTCACATGAGGCGCTCTTGTAAGCTTAAGGAAGCTTCATGCAGACTTTTTGAGAGATTATGTAAAGGGTATAGCCGGATATACATATGAAATTTGCCCCCGTGGAATTTTCTCTTCATACTTTGGGGATCGTTTAGGTACCAAATAAAAATAATTCTGTCAAAATTTCAGCTTTTTATCTCAAGCCGTTATCGAGATATTCAAAAAAAAACTACTTTTTCGATTTTATTTTTTTTTTCATAGTAGAATTAAAATTTGATAATCGCCGATTTTTTCGCTAATACTTACGAGTAAAAGGCATGAAAAAAAAATTTTTTTATGATTCCCAGACCAAAAGACAATTTTTTAGAAAAGAAATAAAACTAAAATTATTTTTTTGACCGTATTTTTGAAAAGTGTCCACCTCCAAATTTTGTCAGAAAATGTCTTTTGTACTCCTTTATACTCAGGATTTTTTTCAATTTTTTTGATGTGGTGGAACAATGTGAAAAAAATTAAAAACATTTTTTTTTCTTACATTCCAATGAAGTAATATTTTATTATTGATAGAAAAGGACCAGGTGGCGAATGTTAGAGAAAAAGCAGTATGCAAGTATATTCATGGAAAAAATAGTGGAAAAAAAATATAGAAATGGATGGAATGCAAGATAAGTAAGTGGATGAATGTTGGAATGAAATGGCAATTTATATAAGTGAGATAGCGCGGGAAGTGTTTGGAGAAACGAAAGGGAATGATACTATTGATACACTAGGTGGTGAAGTGAGGAGGTACAGAGAGCTCTGAAAGAAAAAAAGATGCATTTAAAACATGGAAAAATGAGTAAGGGAGTGAAAGAATTAAGGAAGTTAGAAAGTGTGTATACAAAGAGCGGGAAAAGAAGGCAAAAAAGCGGTAGCAATAGCCATAGCTTAGGCTCAAAACAGTACGTACAGCCATCTTCAAGCACCAAAAGGATAAAAAGAAATATACCGCATTGCAAAGAGCAGGAAAGAGTGGGCAAAAGACATTAAGCATGTGAGATGTATGTAAGATGAAGAGGAAAGGGTGTTGATAAAAGATGAAGATATAAAAGATAGATTGAACACTTATTTCGAAAAACTTATGAATGAGGACAATGACTGGAGTGGGGTGTATAACGATGTGCTTGTGAATATTGGATTAGTGAATAAGATTAGTATGAACGAAGTTAGAATGGCAGTACGAAGTATGAAAAATGGTAAAGCAGTTGGGCCCGATGGTATACCAGTTGAAGTTTGGAAGTTATTGAAAGAGGACGGATATCAGTGGCTGACTTTATTCTTCCGAGCGCCCTATGCCACGAGCGCCCTAGGCCACGAGCGCCCTAGGCCACGAGCGCCCTATGCCACAAGCGCCCTATGCCACGAGCCCCCTATGCCACAAGCGCCCTAGGCCAAGAGCGCCCTATGCCACAAGCGCCCTAGGCCACGACGCACTAGGCCACGAACGCCCTAGGCCACGAGCGCCCTAGGCCACCACGCCCTAGGCCACAACGCACTAGGTCACCACGCACTAGGCCACGAGCGCCCTAGGCCACCACGTCCTAGGCCACAACGCACGGCCACGAGCGCCCTATGCCACGAGCGCCTTAGGCCACGAGCGCCCTAGGCCACACCGCAATAGGCCACGAGCGCCCTAGGCCACGAGCGCCCTATGCCACAAGCGCCCTAGGCCACGAGCGCCGTATGCCACAAGCGACCTAGGCCACGAGCGCCCTAGGCCACAACGCACTAGGCCACGAGTGCCCTAGGCCACGAGCGCCCTAGGCCACAACGCACTAGGCCACGAGCGCCCTAGGCCACAACGCACTAGGCCACGAGCGCCCTATGCCACAATGCACTAGGCCACGAGCGCCCTAGGCCACCACGCACTAGGCCACGAGCGCCCTAGGCCACAACGCACTAGGCCACAACGCACTAGGCCACGAGCGCCCTAGTCCACGAGCGCCCTAGGCCACAACGCACTAGGCCACGAGCGCCCTAGGCCACAACGCACTAGGCCACGAGCGCCCTATGCCACAATGCACTATGCCACGAGCGCACTAGGCCACGAACGCATTAGGCCAGGAAAGCAATAGGCCACGACCGCACTAGGCCACGAGCGCACTAGGCCACGAGCGAACTAGGCCACGAACGCACTAGGCCAGGAAAGCACTAGGCCACGACTGCACTAGACCATGTGCGCACTAGGCCACGAACGCACTATGCCACGAGCGCACTAGGCCACGAACGCATTAGGCCAGGAAAGCAATAGGCCACGACCGCACTAGGCCACGAGCGCACTAGGCCACGCGCGAACTAGGCCACGAACGCACTAGGCCAGGAAAGCACTAGGCCACGACTGCACTAGACCATGTGCGCACTAGGCCACGAACGCACTAGGCCACGAACGCACTAGGCCCCGATAGCACTAGGCCACGACTGCACTAGACCATGTGCGCACTAGGCCACAACGCACTAGGCCACGAGCGCACTAGGCCACGAGCGCACTAGGCCACGAACGCCCTAGGCCACAACGCACAAGGACAAAGTAATGCATAACTTCATTTAATATGCATTGTGTATACGTGTATTAGTGCTGTTAAGCACTTAGGAACTAAGAGTACATTATCATGTACATTACTTTCTCTTTTACAATGTAAGGAAGTTGAAAAAAATGTTATTGTTCAACTATAAATAATATTCAAAGGTTTGGGATATTTTTGTTTGAATAAATTTGTTGTAGCTAAAACAAAAGAAACTTTCTAAATATTTATTATAGTAACATTTAGTAGATTATTGTGGGGTATTTTATCTATTTTCGGTTCCCAACGAACGAACGAACGAATCATGGTGACGGGAGAGACCGTCTCTCAAAAACCAAAATAAATCCGTGAAAAAATCCCAAATGATAGTTTTATTTAAAACTAGCGACTCACCCTCGCTTCTCTTCGGGTTCGTCCCTAGACAAAAACAAATCTATCCCACGGGAACCGTATATTTTTCTGGGATAAAAAGTAAACTTTATGCTATTCCAGACTATAATCTATCTCTTTGCCAAAGGGTATAGCCGGATATACATATGAAATTTGCCCCCGTGGAATTTTCTCCTCATACTTTGGGGATCATTTAGGTACCAAATAAAAATAATTCTGTCAAAATTTCATCTTTTTATCTCAAGCCGTTATCGAGATATTCAAAAAAACTACTTTTTCGATTTTATTTTTTTATTCATAGTAAAATTAAAATTTGATAATCGCCGATTTTTTCGCTAATACTTACGAGTAAAAGGCATGAAAAAAAAATTTTTTTATGATTCCCAGACCAAAAGACAATTTTTTAGAAAAGAAATAAAACTAAAATTATTTTTTTGACCGTATTTTTGAAAAGTGTCCACCTCCAAATTTTGTCAGAAAATGTCTTTTGTGCTCCTTTATACTCAGGATTTTTTTCAATTTTTTTGATGTGGTGGAACAATGTGAAAAAAATTAAAAACATTTTTTTTCTCATATTCCAATGTAAGAAAAAAAATTATATATATGTATTTTTCTATCAAAACTAATATTTTAACATTGATAGAAAAATACATAAATAAATATTTTTGACCGGAAGAACATGTCAGTTAATCTTCGTCACTATCTTTATTTACTATAACATTAACTTTTCATCTATAAACAGATGACTCAATATTTCGGCAGGTCTTATTATCTTAGCCAAATGTCAAACCTGGGCAAGATAATATATAACCGCTGTAATGTGAGAGCAGCATCCAGTAGTACGCCTTCCATTAGCATTGTGCTTAACATCTGAATCAAGTTTCGTACCAAATTCATTGTGTAGAAAACAGGAAACTCGACAAAAAAAACTAGTTTTAGGAAGTAGTTTATTGTCTAGATTATGATCAAAAATTTGGACTCTTGCTTGATATTACCATGACCTGCTTCAAATACCCAGCGCACTTTGGTAACAAAACGGAATTGATTTGATTCGACTATAATAAACTGATTTCGTTTCCCTTTAAGAGCCGGCATTAACACTTTGAATCCTAGTTGTTCCTAATATTCTGTTAGATCACGAAAGCCTCGATCTACTATGATAATATCATCTTTTTTAAGTAACTTAATGAGACCATTAGGCTTGCTCAAGACGATTTTTATAATTTCAGCATCGTTCATGTTAGCTGTGTAAGGTAAGCCCCAAGCATAACTAGAACAAAACCATTCGTAGTGCTTATTGTAAATGGTTTGCACAGAGGTACTTTTTTTTGATAAGAATATGATTTTCTCTGGTATTCATTATTTGTACTTTTTTGATGGCGAATATATGTTCCATTACAAATACTCGTAAATACCGTTTACCAACCGTGAAGTCGGAGGAGACTGTTTACGCTCCTCTATCTAGCGAAATAGTTTGAGGACTGGACTGGACTGGGCTTATGTATACAATTTTCGTTCTGCTGATTTTCGAACCAACATTCTCCAGTCTTTGTTGCCATTTTTCCAGTCTGCTCTGGACCTCGCACCCATCTTCACCGATCAACACAATATCGTCTGCAAACATCACGCACCAAGGTGACTCCCCCTGTATATCCGTTTTCAGAGCATCCAATGCCAACAGGCAGAGGTATGGACTTAAAGCCAATCCTTGGTACAAACCTACTTAGCAGGCACTCCTTCTTCTGTTTTGACAGAAGAGCCCCACCACAAAACCTCTCGGGGAATCTTATCATACGCCTTTTCTAGATCAACAAACACCATATGCAAGTTTTTATGTGCGCGTCTTTATTTCTCATATAGTTGGCGCATCGCGAATACGACATCTATTGCCCTGCGTCCTGGCATAAACTTAGCACAGAGCTTTATTCCCCGATAATTGTTGCATTCTTGTACATCTCCTTTCTTTTGTGATTATGTGATGAGCACGAGAGAACAGAGACACTATTCCTCATCGATTACTTCTTCATGCAACAACTTATTGAAGAATAAAGTCAGCCACTGATATCCGTCCTCTTTCAATAACTTCCAAACTTCAACTGGTATACCATCGGGCCCAACTGCTTTACCATTTTTCATACTTCGTACTGCCATTCTAACTTCGTTCATACTAATCTTATTCACTAATCCAATATTCACAAGCACATCGTTATACACCCCACTCCAGTCATTGTCCTCATTCATAAGTTTTTCGAAATAAGTGTTCAATCTATCTTTTATATCTTCATCTTTTATCAACACCCTTTCCTCTTCATCTTACATACATCTCACATGCTTAATGTCTTTTGCCCACTCTTTCCTGCTCTTTGCAATGCGGTATATTTCTTTTTATCCTTTTGGTGCTTGAAGATGGCTGTACGTACTGTTTTGAGCCTAAGCTATGGCTATTGCTACCGCTTTTTTGCCTTCTTTTCCCGCTCTTTGTATACACACTTTCTAACTTCCTTAATTCTTTCACTCCCTTACTCATTTTTCCATGTTTTAAATGCATCTTTTTTTCTTTCAGAGCTCTCTGTACCTCCTCACTTCACCACCTAGTGTATCAATAGTATCATTCCCTTTCGTTTCTCCAAACACTTCCCGCGCTATCTCACTTATATAAATTGCCATTTCATTCCAACATTCATCCACTTACTTATCTTGCATTCCATCCATTTCTATATTTTTTTTCCACTATTTTTTCCATGAATATACTTGCATACTGCTTTTTCTCTAACATTCGCCACCTGGTCCTTTTCTATCAATAATAAAATATTACTTCATTGGAATGTAAGAAAAAAAAATGTTTTTAATTTTTTTCACATTGTTCCACCACATCAAAATTTTTCAAAAAACTTTTCAAAAATACGGTCAAAAAAATAATTTTAGTTTTATTTCTTTTCTAAAAAATTGTCTTTTGGTCTGGGAATCATAAAAAATTTTTTTTTTCATGCCTTTTACTCGTAAGTATTAGCGAAAAAATCGGCGATTATCAAATTTTAATTTTACTATGAATAAAAAAATAAAATCGAAAAAGTAGTTTTTTTTGAATATCTCGATAACGGCTTGAGATAAAAAGCTGAAATTTTGACAGAATTATTTTTATTTGGTACCTAAACGATCCCCAAAGTATAAAGAGAAAATTCCACGGGGGCAAATTTCATATGTATATCCGGCTATACCCTTTATTACTAATTTTCTTTTTGTGCGGAGCATCAAAGTCGTTATCAACACTGGTGTGCTTGGCTTATGACCTGTATTTACTGGTTATTTACTTCTAAAAAATGCGATTTTATGGAAGTGACTGTACGGGTAATGCGTACTATTGGGTACTTACGGTACACATTATGTGGTTGCATATTAGGGTGGCAAATGAAGACCAAAATTAGTCTAAAATAGATATTTCTTAGGATTGAGCTAAACGACTACAATTAGCTTAACTTTTAAGATGCAATTTGTTCATTAATCGTTGAATAAATCTGCGCTGAATAAATGCAACTTAACAGGCATATATGGTATGTTTATTTTAAATTTTATTTTGTTTTAGCCAAAATTGCCCTGAAAGAATTGGTAGTGATATATAAAGTAAAAATATACTTATCTATAGTGTAGTGACTTTTACTTTAAAAAGTCATTGAATGAAGCGTTGCTTTTGCCTTTAGCACCTTCCACGATCAACTTTTACTTGACTCTATCCAAGATCGGAAAGCTGGGATTGTTGACGATCCTCTATGCACTATACGAAATCTCAGTATAGGGAAACATTAGCTTTTAGTGGTCTACCATCAATATTCAATAAGAGCGGATGCCTTGAATAAGAACGGACATTGCAATAGAAATTATTTTATTTTTATCTATCCTGTAATGGAGAAGAAAAAAAAATATAAAAAACGTATTAATGGTTGATTTTAAGTGATATATTAGGTCATTACTTTGTATACGAGCTTTAATATTTACCGAGTCACTCGCTTTTTAACTGCCCTAATTTATTTTCATCCATCATATGAGTTTTATACACAAATAAAACGTCTATTGTTAACATTTCACATTGTTACATAGCTTGCTGGGCCTGGTTTAGTGTTATTACTTGTACTTGTATAATGTATATTTTAGACTAGCAACTCACCCTCACTTCGTTCGGGTTTGTCCCTAGTTTGATTCCCCATACAAACTTTCATCTCCATTTTCACCCCCTTAAGGGATGATTTCCGGGATAAAAAGTATCCTATGTCCTTCCCAGGGTGTCAAACTATCTTGTTACCAAATTTCATTCAAATCGGTTCAGTAAGTAGATCCAGGGATTACCTCCTATAACATCACAAACTCACAAACTTTACCTCTTTATAATATTAGTATAGATAAAACGTTTTTGTCGTGATAAATCGCTTGTCTCACCTATGTTGGCTTTTTGTAGGGCCTGCCTTTTGTAAATTTTTATATATTTTTTAAAATATGTACTTTATAAAGAGATATTATTTCAGTAATGTAGCAAATAAAATAATTTCAACAGAGCCATGTCGTTGGTGCCGCCGGGCGGCGGGGACTCGCCTAGCCCGAGGCGCGCCGTCAGTCCCCTGCTAGAGTCACGTCGCCCGCACTGCACACTAGCATGCGATTATTGCGCTGCGATACTGGAAGATAAATTTAGACGTACGTATTTATTTAATACTAATTTTATATAATACTTATAATTTATATAATACTAATATAATGTTTCTGGAACGCATCACATAAATTTTTTCTAAAGCATTCGAACTCATTAAAAATTCTAAGAAATACATACAAAACCTATTATAATATTAACATAAATATTAATAATATCTTAGATTTTCAAGGATCACTATTATTTCTTCAAATTCAAAATATTTTATTCAGCATTAAATTGTGTATTACAATTTTTTACTGAACGTCATGAGTCTACTACCAGTTCGGATTCTATTTCATCATATGCTCTGTCGTAAAAAATAAAACTGTGTGATTGCATGTATGTGTATGTCGCTTCCCTATATTTATCTCACTTTTTATTTTGGAATTCAAGATTTTATTTATGTCATTCTACTTCGAGGCGAAAATTTAGCATTTCTGATATGATGCAACTAAGCACAAAATCTTTAAACTGTACACTCTGATTTGACTGTTTAAATATTATGTACCTACTTAACTTTAACTACTCGTTCTTGTTTAAGCAAATAAATCAATTAATACATTGAACACTGACTGCATATTTATCTATTATCAAAAACTCTTTAAACTAATAACGTAATGTTGCAACTGTACTGTTGTATTGAAGCAGATGTCAAAATGTGGCATTAATGGACGGTTAAACGATGCTGTAGAGCTCGGTTATAGTAATCGGCTGTTTAAGGGCTGTAAACACTGGTTAACGTGTGGTGAACATTAAAAATGATTTAATCAGTTGTTTAAATGATAAACAGCCGTTTTAAAAGTCGGTGAACTCCGCCCTAAGTGAAATATAAAACAGATTTACACATACTTTTGGCACACTTTTGATAGGTGACGAACAAATACCTTACAATCTATTATATTACAGGAATATTACAGTCTATCTAAGTTATAACCGGTCTATGGTATTGTAGTAGAGTACGTGTCATTGTGTGACGTAGTCACGAGTTCTAGTCATATTTCAGATAACTTTTGATATGCATGACATGAAATTGTTTTACGTGATCTGAATATATGGTTGTTTTGTGTTTTTCGTACATCTTTAACATATATTATATACCTACATGGTCAGAGAGAGAGAGCTATAATTGCAAGTTTTATGTTTTGAAAATGTACGAGTAGAAATAATAATCTAAGAGACTATCCAATACTCATCTGTGTAGAAAATACTATAATGCATAAGTGTGTGTGAATATACTAGTACTTTCTCTATTCCTTACACTTCCAAAGTCCGATAGGACGACAATTCGACACCGCATGTGAGAAATTAGGCGCTGGACCTGATGGATTTACGTGCTGTTCGAGGCACGGGGGTGTGACACTAGCAAAATTCATAACTCCGGGCTGTTACTGAGAATCTTTCTTTTGACAGAAAAAATCTATAAATCGGGCCCAATGTATGGTCAACTTAGGAATCGAAACCAGGACCTCCGGAGCCGTACATGATAGCTATAAATACAAATATAATTTCCTGTAAAGTTTTGTAATAAATTCCACTACAGTCAAAACATGCACGAATGCCACATTATTAAGATTTATTTATGTAACTCTGTCGTTACAAGAAACACATTTAACTCGTTTAAAATAAGCGCTTACTACAAAAGTTTTCTTACGTTAAAATAACGTGTCGCGAAACTGGAGTATTTAGCGCGCTTATCAAAGTTAGAAAACAATGGAGAAGTTCAAAATACTTTTAGGTACTAATATTGTGTATTCATTAATTTTATCAGTTTTAAATAGGTTAGGCTTTTAAACGTATAAAAAGAATAATCTATGTTTGTTTGTTATATATTTTTTTAATATTATTCTGAGTGTTTTTCGCATATATTCATTTAGAATTGAAATATTTTAAGTATTGCTTAAATGAATGTGCAAATAATTCAAAAGCAATTTACAGGTAATGCTGATATGCGAAACCGGGGTACATCACCGTTATCAGTGTCACCACGTCAGTCCCTAACGGGGGAACCCCCCTGGGCCCTGCCAGATGACGACCGACCGGACTTTTCAGCACTAAAAGAGAACATTCACAGAATTAATAAGTGAGTTCCATTGATAAGTTTTATTATATTACTTAAAATTACTGTATTTTCTTTTTATTTTTGTGAATTTAATTGAGATTCAAGAAAAGAAGAAATCTTTTAAAGATTATGAACATTAAAACTTACATACTTAATAATACTTATCAGATTATATATTAACTATATAATATATAAAAAAAAATAAAGAGTGCTTGTATGAATGTGTATACGCGCAATCATATATTTATGGAATGTCATTTAAGGAAAGTATATAATATTATATATCATTTGTCAGACAATAACAACGGTTACCATGGTAACATATGTACGTACATTTTTTCGTAACACATTCACCAGCTTATCCCCCAAGTCAAGTGTGTGTAAAGATGCTTTACTTCAAAAACTTCTTAATAGAAATTAGATTTAAAAAATGCATAGATAACTGTTCGCATTTATATAAGCTAATAGACAACAAAAACAATGAAATAATGTCTGATGCAAATAGATAATTTATTAATATTTTAGTACATAATTTGTTTTACAAATAGCTACAAATTATGTTTATTAAATTTATAATTAAATTATTAAGCTCAATAAATTGTTACACATTATAATTCTAGATCCTTGGGTTTATGATTATTAAATGATAATTTATTGCTCTTGAGGTATAAAGACCTTGTTTAGTAGAAAATTTACGGAAGATTGGTGTATCGTAACAAACCAAAGGGAGAAATCCAAAAATACTTTATCTCATAACATAATATAATAATATTTAAATCTTTGTCAATTATAATTAGGTGTGTAATTTTTGTTGCTTTATCTTCTTTTACATATTAAGAGATACAATTGAATAGCAGACAAGGCATACTATACTACTTTCTTCTTGGTAGATCAATAATTACCAAAATAAAATTACTCACTATTATATTATATATAGTAGGTACTTGGCTAGCGTCGTGGACCATGGCTTGTTCCCCCTCGCATAGAAGAGAGGCCGATGCCCAGCAATGGGACGTTAAAAAGGGCTAAATACGTACATATACACATACTTACATATTTAAACTGCAATGGTTAATAAAATAATGTAATGTAATGTAATTAGGTAATATTAATTAAATTATACACTATTCATCAAATAAAAAAACTATATAAGAGTAAGAAGTTTATCATGTTTATAAACAGTAATCAAAAACTGATATCAACTGTCATCTTAAATTGAGACTTTTAAAATAAGTCAACCAAAATATTGCTAAAAATGATCATTAGCAAAAAGACAAAATAAAATAAATAAATATGTTGGGACATTAACACGTAACACCATCTAGTTCCATGGTAAGATACGAGGCTCGTGTTATGGATACCAGAAACACATAATATATAACTTTAAATACATACATATTATAAATATAAACACCCATGACTGGAGTACAAATATTCGTGCTCATCACACAAATGAATGCCCCCAGCGGGACTCGAACCCGCGACCGCTGGCGCAGCAAGCAAGTAGGGTACAACAAACTAAGCCAAACGTGTCATCATACATCATAAACACAAAATCTAGTTATGCATATTAAATGTCTAAGCAGTTTCAAAGTAATTTATCATTTTCAAAGGGACTGCGAGACATCCACGCGACTCGACATGTTGCTGACACAAGTGGAACAGTATGCTAACAATTTGGAAGCTTTAGTCGAGGAACGGACGTCAGATTATCTGGAAGAGAAGAGGAAATGCGAGGAACTGTTATACCAGTTATTGCCTAAGTACATAAAATTATAATTAATGGCCTATCATCTTACAATATTAAAAGAACAATTCTTGTAAAATTAAAAATAAAATAGATAAATAAATAATTAGGCATATAATGTGTCTCGGAAACGGTTCTAACGATTTGGATCATTTTTTTTATTTAGATAAGGTTTTTTAAGTTTATCTGTATTGGTGTACACGTTTACGTACGTTTGAAAAAAAAAAAAACAATTTTTATATCTATTTCGAAAAACGCTTAGGTGCTTTAAATGTAAATATACTTAAACGCTTATTTGTTACTAGCGGCTTACCCTCGCTACGCTCGTGTGCATCCCTAGGTATGCGGATTTTGTTCACAATTTCATGGGTTTTTAATTTTTTTGCGCGGAACTCTAATGCTTTTTACTATATAAAAGTAGCCTAAGTTACTCCTTATAATATCAGCTATCTACCAGTAAAAGTTCTGTCAAAATCGGTTCAGCCATTTCGAAGATTAGCCTGAACAAACAGACAGACAAACAAAAATTTTTAAAATTATTTTTGTATTATAAGTACCGTACGCATATACTTTCATATGTATTTATTAAAAAGCTGTTATTTTGACATTACAAACAGACATTTCAATTTTATTTTTCTGTATAGATAGTAAAAGAAATAATATATATGATATTAAACCAGCAGTTGTATTATATATTTACATAGGATATAATCTTAAATAAGCAAGAGTCTAAAACTTTCGAGACTAATTTAATTTTCTAAGACTTCAAAGACTGTTCAAAAGAACGGTCAACTTCGTAATCAAAGTAGTTGAAAGTATTTCTATAGATAGATACAAACGTTGAACCCTATATGTACGGTAAGCATTTTTATTTATTTATAAGAGGATTTAAGGCCCAGGGGCCTGTCTAGTGAAATAGGATTTTGTTTTAGCTGAAAGCGAAGAATTTCTCAGTCGCAAGGAAATATTAATGCTTACGAAAACAAATTTAGACTTTTCATCAGAATCTTTTAGCCTGAAGAGTTTACCTCGATTTGTTGTAATGAAGACATACATTTCGTAAAAATATTTATTTAGTTAAATTTAGTATATGATATTAAATTTTACAATTATATATAATAATTAATGATATATTAAGAAAGCAGTCTTTCTTGAGTCTGTTCCTTAAATGGAAGTCTTCACACACGAGTTAAAGGGTTTACTAAGACAAACAAATATATTTTCTATCTTAAAATGATAAAAAGTATAGAAAATAAGTTTATTATGTAGTTATGTAACAATTTAAAGGAAATAATCATAATAATAAGGTACTGGAACGTGTTTACCGAAAAAATTTAACTCTAAGTATTGAAATTCCGTTTAATTCTCATAAAGTTTTTAGCAAATAAATTTTTGTTTCGTACTTTTTCCTTTTGTTAAAATAGCAAAATTTTGATATTTCTAGAAAACTTATACGAGTATAACCATTGTCTAAATGTAAACTAAATTTCAGATCCGTCGCTTCACAACTTATAATGGGCCAGCCAGTTATGGCAGAAACTTATGACCAGGTGACAATTTACTTCAGTGACATAATCGGCTTTACTCAACTCTCCGCCGAGTCCACGCCCCTAGAAGTTGTGGATCTGTTGAACGATTTGTACACCAGCTTTGATTCTATCATTGAAAATTTTGACGTATATAAGGTGCGGAATAAACGTTTATTAAATATCCTACATGAATTTAACTATTTTTTGGTAGTAATGCTGTTTCTTAGCTTAGTAGCATCGACGAGTTTATTCGCTGGCAATAGATTTATTAGTGGGTACTTACGTATGAGACCAAACAGCTGCAGAGTAAAAATCCAATAAAAATATAGGTATCTTCCACAGATAAATTCCATTTTTAGACGAGATAATTTTATTTATATGACCATATCAATTTTATGTCAAAGGCTTGATTTTATTTGCTTTACTTTGTTTAAAATGGGTAAATCTTAAAAAAAATTGTAAAATGAACTCATTTTAGGTAGAAACAATTGGTGATGCGTACATGGTTGTATCTGGTCTTCCAATGCGAAATGGAAACCGACATGCTGCTGAAATTGCGCGTATGTCACTAGCTTTGCTTCGAGCTGTGCGATTGAAAACAGTGCCACATCGACCGGGGGAAAGGCTGCTTTTGAGGATTGGCATGCATACTGGTGGGTATTTCTTAAAGTATTAGTTCGTTATAAGTCTTAATTTAGGCAGTGGTAGCCCAGTGGTAACGCGCTCGCTTGGGAAACCGAGTGAAGCGGGTTCAAATCCCGGGTCTCGCACCTCTGATATTTTCGTGTGCGAATCATTTCTAACATGATTACCACTTGCCTTACGGTGAAGGAAAACATCGTGAGGAAACCTGCATGTCTGAGAAAACCTAGCAAATTTTCGAAAGACATGTGATGTCCGCCAACCCGCACTTGGCCAGCGTGGTGGACTATGGCCTGATTCCCCTCGTTTGAAGGGAGGCCCGTGCCCAGCAGTGGGACGCTAAAAAAAGGGCTGATTACATTACAAGTCTTAATTTTAGGTTCTTGATGTTATTATTCAAAGAAAAATAAATTATATTAATGAAAAGTAAAAATAAAATAAATGCATACAATTGATGGAATTTTGTGGGTAAATAGTTTTTACAATAGTAAGTTTTTTTTTATATTATACTTTGTAAGTATTCTCGTTTTTGTTCAATAAACCTGTATTTGTAGAGCTTTTAATTTCCTTTACCCTATTTACTTCCTGAAAAAGCTTAATTTATGTATTAACATTCAACGTAAACTTTTTTATGTTTCTTTTGTTGTTGTTCGATAGTACCAATAATAATACGATAAAAGTTGAAAAGAAATTAATGTACTTGTTTGTCCGATCTGAGACGGTTTCAATTTCTTTGTCAGTTGAAATAACATCATTATCCAACCTACCCAAAAACATGGTAATGGTTTAAGGATCTTTGTGAATTAAAGAATGGAGGTGAAATAAAACAATACGTTTTCTTATTGTATCAAATAATAAGAGTCATTAGTCAATTATATTTTATAACACTTTCATGCTAGTAGAATATTTTTCTAAACGCAGTTTTTTATTATTTTTATATGCTTAAATGGTTTTATAGATATTATAATACTACTGATATGTATTACCCGACCGATTAATTGTAATTATCCGCCGAAAGAAACTGTGAGCGGTTCTCAAGTCAATTTTTTTATATATTACATAATTTTTCACAGAGCAGTTTGATTTTCACTTTTTTATTCAACAGGTTATATCTCAAAATTGGCCACGTTTTAATTTTAATATAACTTAATATCTATCCACAAAAATAATATAATTAAATCTTTTTGATAAGAAATTCTACCGAAGCAAAAGTCGGCGTCAAACGAACACGCCGAGTTAAAATTAGTCACATACATTAGTCTGGATAATTAAAAAGGTTTATTTATCGCTTTTCGGTTTCTGTTTACTTCAGTATTACTAGTATTATACGACGACAAGTTTGGCTCAGTTTGAACACGAATGTTTGTACTCCAGTCATGGGTATTTATATTTATAATATATAATATGTATGTACTTAAAGTTATATATGTATATGTAGTTTATCAACAATCTGGTATCCATAACAAACGCCTCATAGCTTAAATAGAACTAGATGGTACTGTATTAGTGTCCAAAAAATAAAATAAAATTGCCTTTATAATTTAAAGTACTATAAATAACAGGTCCATGTGTTGCTGGGGTGGTAGGCTTGAAAATGCCACGATACTGCCTCTTTGGAGACACTGTGAACACAGCGTCAAGAATGGAGTCTCATGGAGAAGCTTTAAAAATTCATGTCAGTCCTAAAACTAAGGAAGTACTTGATCTTTATGATTGCTTTGATCTTGAATGCCGGGGCGAAATTATTATGAAGGTGAGTATATATAGCTAATATCATGCCATTTTAAGTATCGGGATCAAATAATAAAAAAAAAAACTGTAGCATTTAGTTAATTTTACAACACATATTATTATGCTCGAAACAAATCATTTCATTTTATAGTATGTCGGCTAAAATAAAATAAAATGGATTAATTATTACGCTGAACATATTTTATCAAAATAAATTACTTTCATCAGGGCAAAGGCAAAATGACAACATTTTGGTTATTGGGAGAAAAATCAGGATCAAACGAAAACAATACGTATAGACAAACCAATCACAATGATAACACTGTAACAAATAATCCCAGTATAACCTTTCAAGGACCAGATTCTCCCGCGTCCCATTCACTAACACATAGCCACAGTCCAGAAAAAAATGGATCGAAAGAAAGTAATAATAAACGGACTACGGAAATTCAAGCGGAGAGAGACCGCATAAAACACGAAATAGCGACATTTGTAGCAAAGGACCTTATAAATAATATAGATAATGCTGTGCGAGAATTCAGGTTATCTGAAGCGAAAATAAACGCATCAGCACCAAATAACAATAAGCAAATATGCAATGGAAATGGGAAAGGCCTAATCACCCCCACATATGATAAAGAGCTTGTCATCAATAAAGGTAAAGTGCGAGATGTAGTCAATCGATTTAATAACACGATAAATAACGTAAATGAAATAGCCAAGAACGTGAAAACAGAAAATTGCAAAAAGTGAAGACTGAAGTGATATGATATTATTGATGTTGATCTTTAAAAAGAATTGGAAATTTCTTTAAATATTTAAATATATAAATTATTTACATTAGTTATAGAAAGTAAATATATTGTAGTGCAAAGCACCCGACTTGATGGACTAGTCATTGGATAAGTTACTTCTTTACGATAATACTTATATTAGATGTAGAATCTTTGTGGGTAACAAAACCTACTCCGAATTTTAGTATAAGAGTAAAAATATATAATACAAAGTAATATAGATGATATAAATTATACAAATATTAAAAATAATATTTCTACAATAGATTAGGGTATCGCAGACGCGATTATTCAGAAAGCCGTAGTGAGATTTTCATGTGAATATTAAATATATAATCAAATTCTAGTATTTTACTCTAGACCCTGTAGTATTTTTACTGACCTTTTATACTTCCGTACCTTTTTAATCCAATGTGTACTTAAATACTAAGGATAACATGAGAATTGTAATAGAAAAAAATCTTTCCTGCTCTAATTCTAAGCTTTAAAAAGCTCCTACTTCTGAATTTTTACTATAATTTTTCATGTGACATTTTACATGCCTAATATTTGTGATTATTGTTATTTATTCGAATATGATTCATTTGAGAAATGGCTTTTTAATGAATAAATGATATTGTTTTTGTTGATTTTTTTATTGATAATGTATTAAAAATACAACTATAATAATATTTTTTTAAGTTTTGTTGTAGTTATCCTTGCCATGTGTAGATTCAATTCTATGTAGTTTTAGGTGTTTATTGTGATAATGTTGTTATAGTACAAGATTTTTATGAGAGCTATGACTTTCTTGTTTTAAATTGTATGTAATTATTTCAAGTTCCTTTATGTCTTCTAACTTAGATACAGTCTGTCAAATCACGAGTAAAATAATTATGTAAAAGTAATAAATGTCTTAACAATACAGAGTTTTCATTTTAGTTATCCCCTTTGATACAAATCCAGAGGTTCTTCTAGAATATTTTATTAAATATTTTTTAATAGTAATTCATTCTAAATATACTGAATAAAAGAGGAAAATACTTTTTGTTTTCAACATCACCTTTGTATCTAACGTTTTCTCGCGGCTTCGCTAGTAAAATTTTATATTACTATATCATAATAAATTATAGCGTGTGTGCAACTCTGATTAAGTGTAGCTATACTACTGTGAAAATTCGTTAAAATCCGTTCAAAAATTAAGACATCCTCACAAACTTTCACATTTATAATATTTATAGGACTTGACAATATTCTGTAAAATATTAGAAGTTGATTTTATGTTACTCCTAGTTGTCGCATCGATTTGAAACTTTGAGTGTAGCAATATAATAGTTTAATATCATGAAGCTGATTGATGATGGAGCCAGCATCCATCTAGTTGTTAGGTTGTGGAAATCTTTAATGGCTATTAGTAAATGTAGCTGTACATTTTGATTTTGACAAATTATTTAATTTTACGTAGATAGTCACCATATTGATCGAAGTCTACGATGTTTCATACAAGGGTAGTAATGAAAATCCAGAAATAAAATATATATTAATATTATATTTAAACAAATATGTTTATAATATTAGTAATGGGCTATATCAGCTGTTAATTCCATTGCATATCTCACAGGGTCGCGAGATGATAACGCGTATTTTTGTTGATTGCAAATTTTCGGTAAAGTAACCAATGATACATACGACGACACGTTTGGCTCAGTTTTAGTGAACTTACTTCCTGTCGTTCCTGTCGTGCTTCTACGTCCGTGCCAACGGTCGCGGGTTCGAGTCCTGCTGGGGACATTCATTTGTGTGACGAGCACGAATGTTTGTATTCCAGTCATGGGTGTTTATATTTATAATATATATGTATTAAAATTATATAAATGTAGTGTATCAACTATCTGGTATCTATAACACAAGCCCCGTAGCTTACCGTGGAACTAGATGGTGCTGCGTTTTAATGTCCCAACATAAAATACATAATATTTTTTAGTACCCACTAGAATGCTGTAGAATAGAATCATAAACGCGAACGATTGCACTGGCAGCAGATCGTAATTCAAAAAATATCTTGCAAAAATTCTTCTACAAAAATATTTTATTGTTATAAAATCATAAAAATATTTAAATGGAGAAGTTGCCAGCTCTGGAGAGAAATACGAAAAGGTATCTGTCAGAAATATAAGTGTTTAAGTAGAATTTAGAGCTTTTGTGGTTTCTTATATTTTTCTTAAGATATTTAAGGTTTAGTTGAACTTTATATAACTTTTGGGGAAAATAGTCGTACATATTGTATTTATGTAAAAATATATCGTAATAACGTACTATATTTGTATTTAAAAAAGAGTCAAAGCATGGTTTTATGGGTTTTGATCCCATATCATTTGTTTATGCTAGTATTTAAAAAGGCTGATAATATGAATACGAAATACTTTCACTTTGAAAAGTAACAAAAAAACAGATGTTATTTTTTTTAGTATAACTAAGTTAATTATACCGTTATTAAGTATAAAATTTCCCATAGTTGTAGTTTATATAGAGAAGGAGTGCAAAATGCTAATATTTTTTTTAATTATGCATAAAAAATACATTAAATCAATAAAAAAAAACATTACACACACCACCATGTATTTGACACACACATGCATATTTTATTTTGTTTATTGTTAAAGTCTGTGGTCAAATTGAGAACAGATTAAATACGCAAGACAATAAATATAGGGGAATACGCAATGAAACGGACGGGTTATGAAACGGACACTATCGATATCTCAAAATTCTTGAACCAAAATATTCATGTTATTTGGTCTTTGGCAACACTGATGACCATAGACAAACCCACAATAATGACAGCTTCTGGCAGCCAATATTTTTGTTTCCTTTTTGCACGTTCTTAAATCACTTGATTTTTGTAAAAAATATCGTATATTTGCGAACTGGTTTAAAATTCGATTATAACTTGTGCTACAATTGTTATGGTCGTTTTCGTTGTAACACATTCTCAAAAATACATGGAACGGTGAGCTATAATTATATCAATACTTATTATTTGGAATTTGCTTAGTAATGTTGTTGGGGTTAGGTGTGCAATGAAACGGACAGGCACAGACGCATTGAAACGGACATTCATTACTCCTGTATTAAGTATACAATATATACCTAGTCTCTTAAATAAGACTATCTTTTCGATCTATCGGTTACAGATAATGTTATTACAGACAGTGCCTACCCACAATTTTACAAAAAAAATTAAAAAGATTTTAAAAATTCAAAAATGGCACCCCAAGTACCTTACAATATTTGTTGATTTTAATTCTAAACATTAAAAAATAATAATAAGTATTATAATTAAATACAGCAATATTATTTATTTAATTTTAGCTATTATTTTTATAAATATTACAATTTTTTTAAATACTTTATGAATAATTATTTAGTGTTGCTATTGCTATAATATGTATAACCACAAAGAAAATTAAAAATATTAATATTATTTAAAGTTAAAATATGAATTGCTGTAAAGCATTCGAAACGTCGGAAACCAAAAATCAAAATTAACCAAAGTTAAGTTTTTAATTATTTTGATGTTTTTTTCTTTTTTTTGTAATTGCTTCATTTTTTGATCTCAGTTCGTTTTGTACCAAAGTGTTTGACTTGTTTAAGTAAGAGTTATTGTGTAAAAGCTACGAATTTGTGACACCTTGCGTATTTATGTGGCACAAAGTATTGCATTAGTTCCTGTCCGTTTCATGACACTCACTGTCCGATTCAATGCGCCCTGTGTCATGAAACGGACAATAATGAGTTGAAAAAAAAAAATTATTATATTTCGTTAAATAAATTTCTTTCTCTTAAAATATTGTGTATTACTGATAGTATATTACCTATAAATTTCTTAAGGATAGTTAACAAGTTTCTAAGCTTTTAAGAACAGAATGAAATAATACTCCAAAGTTAAATGTCCGTTTCATAGCGGATCTCCCCTATAACTTAATGAATTATGGTTGATTTTCAACTACGCGGCGATCACTAGTTTCAATAAATATTACATTATTCAAAAGAACACTATGAATATACGAAATTTTTTGATTATTTCCTAAGACTTACAAATGAGGATACTAAGAAAGTCGTAATTCCAAATAATTAGCTTGACTGGTTTCGGCTTGACGTTGATGAATAAGTCAGAAGGCGAGGATTCAAGATAAAGTATCGGTTGGATTTTTCCACTCCGTATATCTACAAATGTAATAGAGTAGAAAACAGTGTTGAACTTACTATAAAATAGTTGCAGTATTTTTTTTATAACAAGTAATAGTTAATTTGAAAATATAGAAACTTTCATAGTCGAATATTTTTCTTAATTTGATTAAAATAAATATGTAAAGTAAATACATATAATAGAAGGGATCTTGAATAAAACCCATCTATAACAAACAGTTAACTTATACGATCCCTCATAACTTATTAAGAAAACAAATTTGGCCAACAGTAAACTTTGCGAGTACATAATATGGACGTCCGTAAAAATTTGACATTATTTTCCCCGAAACCCCTAAGGCCAGATGACCCGCAAAAAGATCGCTTTACTGTTTATTTATGTCCTTCCCATATCCTAAGATACCTATAGATAACTTGTTTGGATAAAGGGCGTTTATAATAATTTTCGTGAACTAAGCTTATAACGGCCTTGTATATGGAGTCCGCCAACTTACACTTCGTATTGAAGGGATGTCCGTACCCAGCATTAAAAAAAAGGGCTAAGTACAGTACGACCTTGGACGTATGTAGGTACAAACGACTGTGTAAATTGACATACATACATACATACATTGCCGAAAACGTTTCATTATGGTTTTATAGTAAAATCTTTTCTCACACGAAATCATAAAATTTATTAAATACTAAAAAAAATATTTTTTATATATGTACATATAACATTTTTTTCATATGTGAAAGCTATTATTAAATTACACGCGTAATATTTCATTTTTCCATTCAGGTGAGAAATCCAATTATAGTCTTGTCAAATTATATTGAAGGTAAAAATAATGATATATTACTGACTGTGATATTTCGTGCGCGTGTATTATGCTACATTTTTCAGTCACCAGACCATGTATTATATGAGTCGCGTAAAGTGTACAAAGCTATAAGGGACTGATAATTAACTTTTTAAGTTAGGTTAAGTTAATATATATAGACGACATGTTTGGTTCAGTTTGTGGTGCCTTACTTGCTACGCCAACGGTCGCGGGTTCGCGTCCCGCTGGGGGCATTCATTTGTGTGATGACCACGAATGTTTGTATTTCAGTCATGGGTGTTTATATTTATAACGTGTAGGTATGTATTTAAAGTTATATATGTATAGTATAAGCTACTATTTTGATTATACCATATTCATATTTTTTTTTATTTTATGACTAAGACACGTATACTTAACACTTTCACTCGCTTCACTACAGATACTAGGCCTAACAGTAGCTTATGTGTTACTTCAGTACTATTTTTGTACGTACTAGCAGAAACCGCGGCTTCGCTCGCGCTGAAACTACAAAATCTCTAAAAATGAATTTTGAAAAATGCTAAAACATATATTTATTTAAATGTATTGAAGAACATTAATTAATACCAAGTTTCAAGTAATTCTAATCACAAATATTTTTTGGGTTGTATTATAACGTGTTTTCCCGTGGGAATGAGATGATCTCCCGCGGTAAAAAGTAGGCTACGTCACTCTCCCATCCTCCAACTATCTCCACATAAAAATCACGCCAGTCCTCCTAAAAAATTATAATATTAGTATGGATGTACTGAATTTCATCCAAATTCATCCAGTCGTTTTAATGTAAATAAGTACCAACATACATACATATAAATTTTCGTATTTACAATAGAACCCTTATTGTGTACAAACACAGCATAAAAATCTTTCCATTACGCTATTTTTCCATTGAAACATTTAAAAGTATATTTTTTCATTTTCCAATGTATTCTATAGAATCTTGGGTAGCAAGGTCGAGGAATATTACGATTTTATTATGATCAAATTGTTGTAGTTGTGAATATGATTCACTGAGGCTTTTAGTTTACCAATAAAATGGAACTTAGCTAGTACAAATGATGTCAAGCCCGAAAATTAAATGAACGGCTCTTATAAAAACTATTCTGTAATTTTATGAGATAGGCATTAGTCGAAAGTTTCGTCATCAGGCGAAAATTGTTTTTGCACGGTAAAAATCAACCATATTTTTACACTATAATAATAGTGACTTACCCTCGTTCCGTTTTAGTATAGATTTCTCAGAGATGAGATATTTTCCCGCAGTAAAAAGTACCTACCCCATACGTTGACCCGGATAACCAGCTATCGTTTTACCAAATTTTATCAACATCTGTCCAGTGGTTTTCTCGTGATGCTTTCCCAAACAGATAGACAGATAGACAAAAATTGTAAAAACTATATATTCGGACTCTGTATCGATAATAATGACTATTTTAATAAAATTTTCCGAAAAATATTTAATGTACAGATTCGACTCAATTAGAATTTTATTATATGCATAAATTTTTACTCAAGTAAAGATAAATAGTAAAGATTGTTATTATAAATCTACTAACAAACATTTTTCTATCGTTTTTCGTTAGGAAAAAAATAAGTAAATTGTAGTCGTAATGTATATTGACTTCAATTTAGGGCTCCCATGTCTAACGTAAAACTCAACCGATAAGAATTTATACTTGTAAAAAGAAATTTAGAGGCTTATGAAAATATATTAGTGTTCCCTCGACTATACTTTACATTTTATACCATTAAGTATTGGTAAGGTAGGCCAGTGGTAATGCGCTCGCTTGGGAAACCAAGTGAAGCGGCTTTAAATCCCGGGTCTCACACCTCTGATATTCTCGTGTGCGAATTATCTTCAAAATGATTACCGTTTGCCTTAGGGTGAAGGAAAACATCGTGAGGAAACCTGCATTTCTGAGATAACCTAGCAAGTTTTCAAAAGACGTGAAGTCTATGGCCTAATCCCCCTCGCATTGAGAGGAGGCCTGAGCCTAGAAGTGGGATGTTAAAAACTTGTAATTTCATAGAAATATACGATGCAATACTAATATTTGTAATGTAAATTATGTTCTTTTCAGTGCAGTGTTTTTTATATTTATAAATACATCATACTTGTATTTCATTGAAATATTAAATATAATCATTATGTTAGTAAAAAAATGTATTGAAGTGAAAAATTTTGTAGGTATTGTGGTTAAGTTTTCTTTTAAGTTATATAAATTAAAATTAATAAATGAACGACAAAAGTTAATTATTTCATCGAGTTAATATTGAGTTTAACCTATGTTCAGTGTTAGGAAATTGCTTTACCCTGTGACCCGTAAAATATCTACAAACGATTGTGAAGGGATGTAGATTGAGCAGTATTATGAGCGGAAAGGTCATAAAGTTCATAGAAATGTTACCATTATCAACACGACATTATTTCGTATTTTCGTTTTATTGTCTTTGTGAGTGAATTCAGTTATTATCACTGTGTTATTTGTTAATATTCAGTTTTGCGTAATAAGTCTTTTATTTTACTACGTACTTCTCACTGTTATTATAAATGCGAAAATTTGTGTGTATTCTTAGTCTTTCACGCTGAAACACAGATAGACTAAGACTTACAGTGGAGTTGCGTCGAGATATTCGTGTGAAGCAGTTGTGTGTTCTGCGACTTGCGAGTATTGAATGCTTTAAACCGGTTTGCGATAAGCGGCGACACTTATAGTAGCCGTACGACGCGTTGTGCGTTTGAAAACAATATGCATATTTACAATGTCTATAATAGATAATAGTGAAGAACATATTTTATTAAATTCAGAAAATATAAATATTATAAGTAATGGATCTTTAAGTGAACAAGAGTTAGAAGAGATTGATATGGAGAATAACCAATGTGATGTACCTATACAAAGTGAAGGTGAAGATGAAGTTATTTATACAGAGGGATCGAAGCGCGACAGAGAAGAGAGTGAGAACGAGTGGGTGACTGTTAACAGAAGCGGAAAGAAGTCTAAAAAGAGTGGAATAGTTGAGGTGTATATATCCTGTAATGAAAAATTACCTAAGCAATTCGCGTTGGCGAAATTATTAAAATATTATAAAATATCAGATATAATCAAAGTTAAATATATAAATCCATACAGGGTGCGGTTGGACATTAATAACGAATTAAGCGTTCAAAAATTGGAAACATGTAGTGATCTTTTGGATAAAGGATGGAATTTTCAAAGAGCTATGGAGCAAAATTATTCATATGGAGTAATTAAAAATGTGGACTTAGATTTATCGGACAAGGAAATTTTCGAAAACATTGTTTGCCCAGAGCCAGGAGTATTAATTTCACTTTACCGATTAAAACGTCATAACATTGAAGATAATGAATGGTTACCGAGTGAGTCTGTGCGTTTATGTTTTAAGGGTACCTATTTACCATCATTTGTGTTTGTTGAAAATTTAAGAGTTAAAGTCGACCCTTATATATTTCCAGTATCCCAATGCTCGCGCTGCTGAAAACTTGGGCATACAACCAAAAAGTGTCCATCTAATAAAATTATCTGTCCCAAATGTTGTGGTAGTCATGCTAATTGTGACACTAACAAATTTAAATGTGTTAATTGTAACGGCACTCATATGGCACTATACAAAAAATGCCCAACCTTCCTGAAGGAAAAGAAGATAAGAGAACTTATGGCGGAGTTTAATTGTACCTACCGTAAAGCATTGACTTTATATGTAAGTCCACATTCACCCACGTATGAAAGGAACGCTTCAGAAAATTTTGATTTCACAAGTACTTTGACAGAAAATGTAGAAGAAGTAACAGAAAGTGTCGGGATATTCAGACCAGATATTCAGATGTAGTAAAGGGAAAGGCTATAAGTCAGTCAGAGATGGCCAAACGTCCTTCACGATCTCAATTAAAACAAAAAAAACAAAAAAATGATTCCCAGTGTAATATTTTTGGACCAAACGCAGAGGAAAATATACAAGCTAAGTGCGATTCTAATAACTTATCGAAGGAAAAACCTATTCAATTTAGAGAACTTTTGACTAGATTAAAAGAAATAATATTTTTACGTGATCAGTCATTAAAGAATAAAATTAAGAATATTTTAAAAAGTTGTGTGGAGTGGTTGCTTTCTGTGTTGGTAGATAATATCTTAAAAGAGTCATTTTTAAAGGTAATTCTTGGCTATATTAATGAATAATGTTAACCAGCTAACCCAGTTACACATATTACAGTGGAATGCACAAAGTTTTCGATCTAAAAAACTGGCTTTCGAAAATATTATTATACAAGAAAAAATCCACATCGCTGTAATTTGTGAAACATGGTTACAATCAGACATTAATATAAATATAAGTGGTTATACGATATATCGAAAGGACAGAGCAGATGCATATGGAGGCTTAGCTATTTTGATACATAACTCAGTAAAATCCTCACAATTATCTTTCGTTCAAAATTGTACTTCAGGTTTAGAATTACTCATTGTAGAAATCCATAATTGTTCTAAAATTCAAAAAGTAATAGCACTATACTGTCCTCCTAATGTTAGAACCTCGCAACAGGATTGGGAATACGTTTTCTCCCTAGGAGAAAACAAAACACTCCTATTGGGAGACTTTAATGGCCACCACCCTAGTTGGTCGAATAAACTCGATATAAAAGGTAATCAAATTTTTAACGCACTTGTAGATAGTTCCTTTATCTCAATAAATAACATAGTCTCAACGCGTACACAACTAGTAAATGGTCAAATAAAACAGTCTTCACCTGACATATCTTTTGTTACTACGGATATCTCGTTAGATTTTCAATGGTCAATTCTGAATGAAACTCTAGGTAGTGATCATATGCTTATTAAAATGTCATCTTACATTAAACCAAATTTTGAGTTAATATTAAAAAGGAATTTTAAAAACGCGGATTGGGCGGGATATACAGTTTACTTAGAAAATATTTTTAATGAATTTACTTGGCCTAAAAATTTACAAGATGCATATGATCTTTTTATAAAATATATATCTGCAGCGGCTGATACGTATATACCTTATATAAAAATAAATCCTAACCCCTCATCTAAATTTATTCCTAGGCCATATTGGCGGCAATCGTTGTCAAAAAAGGTAGCAGAGAGAAGATTAGCGTTAGCTAAGTTTAGGCGAAATCCTACACCACAAAATTTAGAAACACTCCAAGACAAAGTTAAAATTGCGCAAAAAGCTATAATAGAAGCGAGAGATAAAGATTGGATAAAATTTTGTACGTCATTAGGATATAACGTTTCACAAGGTATATTGTTTAAAAAAATGGGCTGGATAAAGGGTAGGGGGACTACAAAATTTTATGTTGATAAAGTCAAATCTCTCGAACTTCTTCAAAGTTTAACTCCTGATTCTGTTTCATTTGAAGACCCCAAATTTAGTTATGTGAATAATATTTTAAATGTACCAATTACAATAACAGAATTTGAAAAGTCATTTAGCTCAAAAGACACTACTCCTGGATGTGACAATATTTCATATTCCATGCTTAGGTTCCTCCCAAAGAATGCCAAAAACGTGTTAATTTTGCTATACAATAGATTTCTGAATTCCGGATTTATACCAAAACAGTGGAGAGACATTAAAGTGGTTCCTATTCCAAAACCTGGTCGGGATTCGGAGTCTAGTTCATCCTTAAGACCTATTTCAATGATGTCGTGCGTTTGTAAAACTTTTCATAACATTCTATTGAAGCGAATAGAATGGTTCATAGAAAAGTTTGAAATTTTTTCAAACCGGGTAAATGGGTTTAGAAAATGCCGATCTACACTTGATAGTCTCAGTGATTTAGTATTGACAATAGAGAAAGGTTTTTTAAGGAAGGCGTATACTATAGCATGCTTTATAGACATCGACAATGCATATAATAACATTAATATCAGAAGTCTTTTACATAATATGGATGAAATCGGAGTCGGATCTAATATTTGCAACTACATATATAATTTTTTAAAAGAAAGAAATCTTAATATTTTAATTGATAACTCGTATTATGTCTCTAGGAAAACTAGACAAGGATTAGCTCAAGTCGATCCTTTATCACCTTTATTATTCAACATAGCAACTATGAATTTATGCAAAAAGATTAAAAATGTGTTAATATCCCAATATGCTGATGATTTCGTATTATATATGACTTGTGATAACTTAAGTTTAGGTACAATACGTATGCAGAGATCTCTAGATGAGTTGAGTTGTTTTTTATCCGATATAGGGTTGACTGTATCGTCATCAAAAACAAAGATTTGTGTTTTTAAGTCTGGCTATAAAAAAGAAATAATTAATTTAAAAATTAATAACATCGCTTTGGAAAATGTTGATAACGTTAAATATTTAGGGGTTTGGCTGGATAAGTCACTAAAATGGAAAAAGCATATAGATGAATTAAAAATTAAATTATCTAGATGTTTAAATGTTTTAAAGATCTTAGCGGGTTCTAGTTGGGGCGTTCATCCAGTGCACATGCGACGTCTATATATTTCATTAATTCGTAGTAAACTTGACTATGCCAGTTTTCTATACGACAATAGTTGCAAAACTCATCTTAAAAAGTTGGACGTCATTCAGAACCAATGTTTGAGAATAATCGGTGGATACATCAAAACCACTGCCATTCATGTCATGGAATGCGAGCTATATCTCCCTCCACTTTCCATTCGTAGATATTACCTTGCAGGCAAATTTTGGTTAAAAATCAGTTCCTTTAAAAACAATAATATAAGAAACATATTAGATAATTTTCACACAAATATTACAGATACTTATAGAGGACGTATGAAAAAGCCTTTATTACTTAAAATTCATGAAGCATATAAATCAACCAATATTTATTCTAGTGAACGGATGGAAATGTTTTCATTGGACTCTTGGGTTAATAGAATAGATTTATCAAAAAGTATAAGAACAGATGTTGACAACATGAATAGGTACAAACGGTTTTATAATCCCCACACACTACATGATATTTGCATAAAGTTTATTAGTGAAATATATGTTGATTTTTACAAAATTTATACTGATGGTTCAAAGGATAGTTGTGGGGCTGGTGCAGCTTTTTTGTACCCGCAATCTAAGCAAACGATAAGGTTAATTCTAAATTCTAAATTTTCGATTATGCATATTGAACTTATTGCTATTGCTGAAGCTCTGTCCTATATTGATTCCTTGGAATACGAGAAGTATGTAGTACTGACTGATTCTAAAAGTGCTCTTTTACATTTAAATCGGTGTACTCTAACCTATAGAGGAATGCCTATAGCTTATGAAATTATTAAGTTAATTAGTAAACTCCATTGTAAAAATAAACAAATTGTACTACAGTGGGTATCTTCACATATCGGCCTGGAAAATAATGAAATAGTTGATAAATTTGCAAGAGAAGCTATAACAGAAGGAATTCCGTGCACATATTTGCCATATTGGTCAGATGTTTTGTCTTTGATAAAAATACAATCCTTAGAAATGTGGAAAGAATATTTTAATGAAAAATCGTTACACAAAAGTATTTGGTATAAAACCTTTCAACCTACCATAGGACGATTCTCATGGATCAGCCAGGCCGATATGAGTAGATATGATACTGTAACAAGTTCGTCTTCGTTCCGGTCACCTTCCATTGAATTATTTTACTTTTTTAATGGGTAAGTCAAATTCGACAGTTTGCGCTGAGTGTGGGATTGTGGAGGATACTCATCATATTTTAATGGAATGTGTCCGAAATGAGGCAAGTAGAACATGTTTTTTTGAAACATTTAAGCTCAATAAAATGGATGTTGGTATTTGCAACAGCATTCTTGCTTCACCCCTATCGAGTCAAGCAAGGATGCTGTATAAAATTGTGCAATTAGTATTAAAAAAGTAGAATAGATAATATTTTTTTTGTAGTTCCTATAAGGGTGGCATGGTCTCTATGATCAAACCCTTTTAAAAAATAAAGAAAAAAAAGACTTACAGTAGCATATAGGCTATATTTTATGTTGAAGCAAATTGAACTTCCTGGAGCTGCCAGTCGGGTTTGAAAAATCTTTATTGCATTTGATAGCCCAATACTTGAAGAAGGTTATAGGTTATCCAAAATCACGCTACAGTTTTAAAAACACAGTTAATTATAAATAGCAACGCGAAGCCACGGTAAATTATAGTAATATTATAAATACACAAGGAATCTTGGGAAGCAACTGAGTGAAGTAAGGATATTTAGCGAGTATAAAATAATACGTGGTATCCTTAAACTATGGTCAAATTAATTGACGAACCAATTAACTCAATTTAAAGGACTGAACTAAGTCATTATGTTTCCTGTTTATTTCTATGAAAAAAAAAAAAAACAGTTTCCCACTAATCCGTAGCTCCATTGCTGAAATTTATGATGGGCAAATTGACAACCAAATATACGCATTCTTGCATTTATTTTAAAGGATGTTTAAAAACCAATATAGCAGATAAAATGCAATAAATTATTTTAGGCAAGCTTTTTTCAGAATTTCAGCGATGTAAGTATCAGGTTAAAGGGATACATATCACCTGTAAAACTCCTCTTAGCGTTTTTCACGTTCCACGAATATTTGACATTTTATCCCCTTGGGTCTCTTTCTATGTTAGATAACCGGTGAAAGATCTTTCTCTTTGCTTTTTATTGTTACGTTGGCCACACCAATTCCTGCTTATTTTCTTTACTTTGTCATGTTTATAGTTTATATCGTTGTTTTTATGAATATTGTGTACCTATTTCAAAGGAAATTGAATTAAATTAATAATAGTTAGATCGAAACGTCGTGAACCAAAAATCAAAATAAATCCGCAAAATAATCCGAAAAGATAGTTTTATTTAAAATAGTTAGAGGTTGTATTTTGGTCAAACTAACAAAAGTTGATTATTTTTGCACTCGTTTTGTGAAATGCTACATTGCTACATAACATCAAACGCATAATACCTAAATGAATTTCTGTACTTAAAATTAGATACTCAGTAGGTATACCAAAAAGAAAAATATAATATAGGTATCTATGTTAAAAATACAAACGATAAATTGTAAAAGTGTAAAAATAACAGTATTATTCAGTGGAAAGTAAAAATCCAATAACAGATAAAGTGCGCCTCATTTATCGAGCAGTAACAAAGCAGACGAGCTTGTTAAGCTTTACGCTCGCCCGAGCTTAATTGACCACTTGTGCCCGCTACTGACTTTATTATAGATTTTTGTTTATAACTTATTTTGAATTATCTATACATCATGTCATTTTTAGGGTTCCGTACCCAAAGGGTAAAACGGGACTCTATTACTAAGACTTCGCTGTCCGTCTGTCTGTCTGTCTGTCCGTCTGTCACCAGGCTGTATCTCATGCTTATTTCCATTCAAGGTCATATGTACACATATGTAAGAGTAATTGTATGGGCTCTTAATTTTATCACAATAGCTTACACAACTCTGTACAACAACTTAAAGACAACTTATTCAATTCAAATTATTTGTGAATTTTACAATTACTCTGTATTATGCTAGACAGTACATCTAGAATAATGTTTTTTGTAACTATGCCTCTGTAGTTTGTGCCATAATAAAATATATAATTTAACGGCAAATTTTTAAAGAAATGTTTGTTTCTTATTCACTTAGTGCCTTTTTTTCATATGCTAAGTTTCTGTGACTTAGAAAAAGAAATAGAAAAATCTCTATCGACATGACCCTTGATATAATATGAATTATTCAATGATAGAGTCAAGAATTGGTTTACGAATGGTGAATACACAAAAACACCTTCGAACTAAGTTGCGACTTTTTCAAGCCGATCAAAAATTATATAGCGTTGATCTGTAAATTGATGTTAAGAAAGTATTAAGATGAGGAAAATTGAACGTCGACTGCAGATTTTTATTAAGTTTTTAATATCCGCCAGTTAAATCCTCGAATAATTTCTTTAACTCAATAATACAATACAGGCGAAAGTGGGTCACAGTTTATGTGTATTCGTGCTTGAAATTACCAATAAATTGAGATTGGAGTTTGACGGAAGACATCTATGAACTCGAGATTGCGCAAGCACTTAGCTTTGAGATTATATTATACATGGTTTAATCTGTGGCTTTGTTTCTATAGAATTATAGTGTAGCATATTCATTGTGGTTTCAATCATAAAACAGCTTTTACAATAAATAAGTATTAAAGGAGAATACACAACGAATATTAAAGGAGGATACAGAGTTTGAAATATAATACTGTTTACGTGAATGATAGCAACATACTCGCTTAATGTTTTGGTTTATGTATCATGAAAAGGTCTCCATAAATCTAGCTTTCCAAGACGTCTCATATTATTTTGTAAAAATTTATAAGAAAAGAAGCTTTCAAAGTTTACATTGAATCATTTATTTGAATTCGATAGATATTGAAAAAGTAGAATAGAGGAGCATTGAAACGAGTTCTTATTACGAAATAAAAGTAATTCAAAAGACCCTTAGTTCCCACTTAAGCTAGTTTTGTCGAGGGAATATTAGGGTTGTCATTAAAGCATATTGATCTAGTCGCAATATAATAATTTTTCAATGTATTATAAATGTATTTATATAAAATAGCTATGAGGAATGTTAGATCAACACAATTTCCTTCCTTGTCACGTTGAGTAAAAGATATGATGGAGATTGGCTTGTCATTATAAAAGTGCGGTATAAATTATAAAAGTACTTGAATCACTCGTATTATTATCAACAGATTTAAAGCAAACGATTAAGTATTTACTCGTAGTCGTATTTCTTTTACTGTAAACATTTGTTGCTTTCCAAAATTCAGGATTTAAGAAATATTTTGTATATATATAGGTCTACTATTACTCAAGTATAATTTTATTCAAGTTCGTCCGTTCGCCGTTTCAGCGTGTAGAAATAAAAAACATACATACAAATATAAATTTGTAATAGTAGCCCGATACACAATAATATCTATAAAGTTAAAAGCTGGCAGGCTTTTCTTACTTTTTCCGAGGTAACCCTATTCAGAGGCAATTGTTTCGTTAAGTGAGTGGGAGCAGGCTACTCCCACACAAGTCCTTACACGATTATTATTATTATTATAATACTAGTTAAAAGGCTTGCCACATACCTTGTTACATCTGAAATATATAAAAAAATCTGAAATTCGACCACAGTACCACCTCATGGGTTCAACTTTAGCTAAAAACCGTCGAGGTGACCGTTTAAGTAAATAATAGATAAATAAGTAAAAGGAAATAATACACACACGTACACACACACATCAAAATTTTAAATAGGTATAAACATTTAGAACAATATAATAAAAAAAATATGTTAAGCTTGATCGTGTTACAAAGTTTAAATACCTTGGACATACAATAAATGAAATGTTAACAGTTGATGATGACGCTATAGAGAGGGAACGTAGAGCATTGGCGATGCGTGAAAACATGATGGCTCGAAGATTTGCTGCGTGTACTGATCTAGTAATATTACACTATTTAAGGCCTATTGTCAAACGCTTTACACGTGTGGTCTCTTAACCGAACTATGCGAAACGCTCTTTCAATGTTCTATGAGATCAGTAAAATGTTGTTTTTAGAGCAATGTTTAGACTGTCTGGATATTGTAGTACATCGTGGATGTTCTGTGAGGCACGCTCTGATGGTTTTCTTGCTGTCATAAGAAAGAGGACCGCATCTCTGAGACAGAGGATAAATGACAGCACAAATTCTATCATGCAAGCTGTAGCAGACAGCTACGAATCTCAAATTTTAAGATTTTGGGTCTACAGACATATTATAAAGGATTTCTCATGTTATGTTTTAGTTTAAATGTTTAATTTTATTGTTCTTAATGTAGAAAACTTTTGTATTTATTTTATTTAGTACTAGCATTGCCCGCGGCTCCGCCCGCGTTCAGATGATCAAAAACCAAATTCTTAGGTTTTACACATTAGTATACTCTTACGTTATACATTAGGTACTTTCATTGCGCACCGCATGATTGGTAAATAATGGCAGAGATTGACAATGCCACAAAGGTTCCTCCATTAAATTGAACTTTTTGTTTTAGCAATAACATTTATGTATGTCTATACTTCTGCTTTGTTTGTTTTTTTAGTTTTTCACGATAAACTCTTAAACTACGGAATTAATTTTAATCATTTTTTACTAATAGACAGCTATAGATTAATTTAATATATAGCTGATTATTTAAATTACATAATGATAACTTTTCTTAATTAGCGCTAGTTAGTAATATTTTCCAAAACGATTTTCAAAAGAAAGTGTAATAAGTAAATAATTCTAAGCGAATACATTTTTTATTTCATATAGCTCTGCTAATATGATTAAAGTCGTAAGCATTTTATTGTGTCCTTTAAGCCTTTACCTTCCAAGAAAAGGTGTCAAGAAAAAGTGAAAAAGTTGAGGTATAACAGTTCCTAAAATACTTTTTCATAGTTTTTGAGATATGAAATATTTTTAGTTACCCGCTTTGGCAGTTTAACAGCCATAAACTTGTTTTCCATAAAATTTTATAAAATAATATAAATTGAACTTATTTTTACGGTGCAAAAAATGAGTAGGTATTGTGGAAACGTAAATATTATTCGTATTTATTTTAGTGTTAACCATACAAAACACGTAAGTAAGGAAAACAACATAGCATTTTGCTATACGAAACCTAAAATGCGCGAGTTGGATTTACATTTGCCCAATTTTTACATTAAAAGATTAAAAAACATTAACATTATTTACTAAACAATAAAAATTTACAAATATTCTCATTTGAAAATTGTTTCGGCCAACAAAATATTACTAATATGTTACTAATTTATAAAGCCAAAAACTTTGTTTTATTAAAAATTTAAGCACGGGCGGGGCCGCGGGTAATTTAGTAGTAGTTATAGTAAAGTCATAGAAAGGTTATATCTGTACATTTTTTTTTTGGATAAAACTACGTATTTTAAAAACACATGGCGACATCTATTGTCAAATAGCTAAATAACACATAAATAAATTTTCATTAAAATAACTATTTTAATGAATAAAATAGCGCTGTTAATATTTCTTTTAAGATAAGTTTTTTTTAATAGTTTTAACATAATATATAAGTAAGTTACCTTGCTAAAATATTAATAGCATCATCGTGCTTTTACTTTAACCAGTTTTTGTATTTTTTCTCAGAAATGAGATATTTTCCTGCGGTAAAAAGAATCCTATGTGTTGACCCGGATAACCTGCTGTTACCATACCAAATTTCATAAAAATCCCTCAAGTGGTTGTACTGTGATGCGGTCACATACAGACAGACATAAAAAATTCTAAAAACTATAGATTCGGGCTCTATATCGCTAATAATGAATATTTCAATAAGATTTTCCGAAATAATATTGAATTTAGGGGTTCGGCTTAGTTACAATTTTATTGTATGTGTAGTTACTAATTTATGAAGCGAAAAAGTTTGCTTTACTGATAATTTAAACACGGGCGGAGCCACGGGTGATTTAGTAGTAATTCTAATAAAATCGAAAAAGGTCATATCTGTACATTAATTTTTTTGGGATTAAAACTATGTATTTTAAAAACACATGGCGACATCTATTGTCGAATATCTAAATAACACATAAATAAATATTAATTAAAATAACTATTTTAATGGATAAAATAGCGCTTTTGATAATTTGATTTTCAAGATAAGCTATTTTTATAGTTTTTACCATATTTTGTAAGCTACCTTGCTAAACTGTTTACAAATAGTATCGTCGTGGTTTTGTTCCTACCAGTTTTTCTATTTTTTTTTCAGAAATGAGATATTTTCTCGCGGTAAAAAGTATCCTATATGTTGACCCGGATAACCAGCTATCATCATACCGAATTTCATCAAAATCCCTCCAGTGGTTTTTCTGTGATGCGGTAGCAGACAGACAGACAGACAGACAGACAGACAGACAGACAGACAAAAATTCTAAAAACTATAGATTCGGCCTCTGCATCGATAATAATGTCTATTTCAATAAGATTTTCGAAAAAATATTTAATGTACAGATTCGGATTAGTTAGAATTTTATAATATGTATAGATATAATTTAATTTTAGTTTCATTTACCTTTCAAATTATATGGAAAAGTGTTCCGAAATAAAGATTTACTATTATTAAAAAATAATATTTCATAAATGTAAATCGCAGGACTGGAGTGATGTTATCATTTTTTAAGTATCGATTTTTAAAGTAGGTGATGAACTTCAATAATAAAACTGTTGTGAATCACGACTCACGCGAAATAAATTAGCATATAGTTAGTACCATTGTACTCGTACTATATGAATTTATTAATATAAAACTAAAACACTACTGCCCTGCATTTAAAGGATATGCCCAAATCATGGCCACGAACCTTTTTAATCATCGAAAATTCTAACAAGGATAGGTATCTCAAAACATAGTTTGTCTGATAAATCAATATTTTTTAACTCCTTCAATATTTAGAAGAATCGATTTTTAGTTTTTTGTAAAGTGATCCTTAAAATTCACAAAAATCCATGATTATAAGTCTAATAATGTGCCATAAAAATAATAAAAGTCTTGTGCTTAAGATTGTATACATTCTAGATAATCTAAGGGAAAAAAAATCACAATTGTTATGTCTGTCGTCAATGTTATTCAAGATTTGATTGATGATAATGTAAGAAAAATTATTTAAATACGTTTATGAAATGGAAGTTTCCAAAACAAGAATGGGACATTTTTTTTTCATTTAGGATTATAAGCTCATCCTATTTTATTATTGTTTACTCGAATATTCACGTGCAAGTTGTAACACTTACAATACTGTTAAAAAGTAAAGGCACTAGTATAATATCCCGGCAGCAGGAAAAAAAATTATAAGTAGTATCTATTTAGCGAAATCATCCAAGATATTTGGACTTAGATTTGAGTGAAAAACTTCTGACGACAAATGTTATTTACAGTCTGAATGAATTTTAGGCATATTATCAAATCAATCAAATATTAATATTAACTATTCATTATTAACAGTCATGCAGTGTGATGCAGTTTGTTATAATGAATTAAAACCTTTTTTTATTGATTAATTAATAACCTTAATTTAATGTAATTCTCGTATAAAAATGTTTTCAGTGTGTAGTAACCCTGGTTGCTGTGCCAGGGGTCGGGTTCGAGTCCCGCTGGAAGCATTCATTTGTGTGATGAGCATGAATGTTTGTAATCCAGTCATGGGTGTTTATATTTATAATATGTATGTATTTAAAGTTATATATGTGTAGTGTATCAACTATCTGGTATCCATAACACAAGTCTCGTTGCTTACCATGGAACTAGAAGGCGCTGTGTGTTAATGTCCCAACAAAAAAACCAAAAAAAAAAAAAAGATGGAGACAAATCAGTTTGATGGACAGTCCTTTCATTATACCATACAGTTGTTATTACATTAGGACAGTCTTAGTCAAAATAGGCGCAAAGACGTCGAGTTGCGGAAACTAGACCGTTTATACCATACCATAAGACAGTCTTCTACAGTTCTTTTTCTAATTATGCACCAACAATGGTACCCATGAATAGCAATAGAGAGAGCAGGAGCGCGCGAGTAGTACTGTCACTTACTATTACTGACAATTTTACATTTAACTGATAGGTGTTTTTATTATTACATTTTAATTTGGGTTGTAATCATCAATTAAAATATGTATGTTGTATACTATCAATAAATACATTATAATTTTTTCATGAATAAAATAAAATTTTAGTGGTTTTAATTATACTTTTGCTCGCTTTCACGAAAATAGTTTTATGCTGGTTAGATTTTTCTTCTAATAAAATAGTAAAAAAATACAAAAAAAAAGCCCATACAAAAAGTGGACATATCCTATAAACACATTTTAAGTTACAACATGTAAATTCAGAATAGCAAAAATGAAATCCTTTATATGATGTATCTTATATTATTTTGTAGTACTTTTCTTCCACAACTTGTTCACGTCGACAATACAGCCTATATCTCTCAAAGATAATGAAGTTTAATTAGTATATTTGAAAAAGTGTTTGTTTATTCAGTGCAGCAATTTCAGCGAATATCTTGTTGCCGGTGAACTTTTTAAGTGGACGTTAATGATAAAATCCGAGAAAATGCAGTATAAAGTCGATAGCTTTCCGTGCTTTTTGAGGAAAGAGGTGTAACACCATCAACTTTCCAAGAGCGGGATGTTACTGAGAATTTCTTGATATAACAATCCTTATGCTTCACAAAAAATAATCTTATTTTATCCAATTTGGAATTCAATCTCAGGACCCCATGATCGCCAGTAAACATGCTAGCAACTAGACCAACAAGGTAGACAGTTTTACACGTATAGTAGATACAAACATGATTTTTTTGGTAAATAAATATTTATCATTTTATATCTCAGTCAGATTAGATCACTAGTAATACTTAATTTAGGTATTATTTATAATTTAGTATTGTCATTAAATATGAAACCTGGCAAAAGGTATGTAAGAGGTTGAAAATGTAAGTATCATCATAATATAGTCGTAAGCTTGTAAAGGGTAACGAAAGGTCGCCACAAGTAGGTTAAACTTGTATGACGATATCACTAAGTTGTGACGTCACACAATTTACAGAGTAAGTAATAATAGAGACTGTACGGCTAAGCTTGGTTTTTTTAAAAAAGCTTTATATAAAGGTAAATATGCATATTTTTATAATTAGGCACTGCATTGTAGGTTTTTTTTAAAACAAACATCGTTGGAAATAAGACAAAGTGGTACGAATTGTGATGTATCATGCAATGTACATATTATGTACGGAACACTAGTTCGCGAGTCCGACACACACATGAACGATTTTTTACTACGTGAACAATCTATCTATTACAATAATAATCTATCTAATTTTGAATTGTATGTATTGTATTTATTGTATTCAGCCCTTTTTAACATCCCACTGCTGGGCACGGGCCTCCCTTCAATACGAGGGCAATCAGGCCATAGTCCACCACGCTGGCCAAGTGCGGGTTGGCGGAATTTTAATTGTATCATAATATTATAAATTTTGTGCGCAATTTTTTTAATACAATGTTGCGTTATTCTAGTTTACTTTAAGTTGACAAATGTTACTGAACCTTCCAACATAAAGAAATTTAAGTCACGTATAGAACATGCGATTAAGAAATATAAAACAATATTCAACGTGAACAAAAATATAAACATACATATATAGCCATAGGGGACTATTTTATTTACTTTTAATATCTTAACTAAAAAAAAACAACAAGTAATGACGGACACATACTTTTTTATAATAGTCGCACCAGACAGTTACAAATTGCCTTGGCTTCTATCCAGCTTAATATACTTATACTAAATTTGTCCAGTTTTTTATATATTTATTTCAAAATATAGTTAATTCAATCAGATTATAAACACTTTAATACTTTTAAAAGTTTTAATTTAGACTAAGTAATGGTTTTAGTATCTCCTAAAATAAGGTATGTATTCAGCCTTTTTTAACGTCCCACTGCTGGGTACGGGCCTCCCTTCAATACGAGGGCAATCAGGCCATAGTCCACCACGCTGGACAAGTGCGGATTGGGGGACTTCACATGTATTTCGAAAACTTGCTAGGTTTTCTCAGATATGCAGATTTATTCACGATGTTTTCCTTCAGCCGAGGGGAAGTGGTAATCATGTTAGAAATGATTCGCACATGAAAATATCAGAGGTGCGAGACCCGGGATTTGTACTCGCTTCACTCGGTTTCCCAAGCGAGCGCGTTAGCACTGGGCTACCACTTCCTAAATAAGTAAAAATGCGTAAAATAAAGTATAGTGAATATTTTATCAAAATCGGATTATTAGTTAGTAGTTACTATACATTTTTTTTAATTTTTTGCAATTTATTGTCACAGTGCTCTGTGTGTAAAGTGTATTCTACGAGTACTTTAATAGGTGTCTAGTTTCTATTTATTGTCATTCCCAAACTGAAGCGAGCTTTCTTCCAACTTACAAGTGGTATTCGCTCGTGGCTTCACTTGCGTGTTAGGTACATCAATAAGAAATAATCTACCCTATAATAGATATAGCATGAAACAAAGCTTGAAAGCACAGCTCTTGAGCCATTGACAATTATTCGCTTTTAAAATATAAAAGATTAGTTTCATAGTAATATCAAAGCTTAATACATTTTTTATTTCTATTTGGGTTATATTTATAACTAGCGAATTACTCTCGCTTCTCTCAGGTGCGTCCCTAGGTAACATTTTTACATTTTTTTTATTTTTTTGCGCTGAACCCTGATTCTTTTTCTAAAATAAAAGTAGATTAAGTCACTCCTTATAAATATAAGTTATCTGCCAGCGAAAGTTCGTCTAGCCGTTTCAGAGATGAGCCGGAACAAACAGACAGACAAACATTTAAAAATTATTATTTTTTTCTTATTAGCACCGTATATATTTTCATATGCATTTAGTAAAAAGCTGTTATTTTGACATTACAAACAGGCATATCAATTTTATCGAATTGTATAAATGTAATAGAAGCCTAATGTACTATTTTTAGCGGATTTCAATTTTAGTGGTTAGTTCACTATGGATTAGAATGAAATCACTAGACGTCTCAAGCCTGCTACGTAAAAAAAAAAACAATTCTTACGCAACAAATCTATTCTTTGTTCCTAATTAGTATGATAAATAAATTTGTTAATAACTAGATGAATAATTTAAAAATTAAAGATCAATCGCCATATCAAACAGAGAGATAAAAATAGCACGTGTTAGATTTTAAAATCTAGGCTAGTCATATTCCTTGGAAACATCTTACAAGAATTTTTCGCATCCCTAATAAAATTTTAGATTTCTGCACACGTAGTGAAGGTGTCGCTCGTCTTGGAATATTACCGAGGAATTTATGATGTATTTTAGTTCCAAAATATTTTAAAGATTTGCATGAATATTATTATACATTTAAATATAGAATATTCATAATACAGTTGATTTGGTACAAAAGAGCATAATAAGGACAAAGCGCTAATATAAAGTACAATATGAAAAGTACATAAGTAAGCAGAATTGTTATTAAAATTTTGAAATACTTCGAACTTACATCGTAAGTATATTTGATAATATAATAAAACTAATTTTCAATATGGAGAAAGACGCTCTATTTTCATAATAGGTACTATAGATGCAAAGCATCTCAGATTTTGTTTTATAAATTATATATTTTTTTTATTAATAACTAGCGACTCACCCTCGCTTCGCTCGGATCCGTCCCTGGGTTGCTTCCCCAAACCAAATTAATTAATTAATTTGGTTTGGGGTTAATTAATTAATTAATTTGTTTTTAACTTTTTTTCGTGGGACCCTATTTTTTGTTCTAAAATAAAGGTAGCCTAAGTTACTCCGTATTACATCAGCTATCTGCCGTGAAAGTCCCGTCAAAATCGGTCCAGCCATTTCAGAGATTAGCCGGAACAAACAGACAAACAGACAGACAGGCAGGCAGACAGACAAAAATTGTAAAAAATGTTGTTTTGGTATTTGTACCGTGTATACATCCATATGCATTTAGTAAAAAGCGGTTATTTTAATATTATAAACAGATACTCCAATTTTATTTATTTTTATAGACTAGCAGATGGTCCTGGCTTTGTGTTACTTTCTTATTTGACATCGGAAAATATCGTTTCTAGTTATCATTAAGTTACTTTTACTCCTTCAATCTCTCCATGCCATATACATATGTAGATATGCAAATATACCTATATGGCATGCATCTGCGTCCATGGTCTAGTGGCTAGCATGTACGGCTGCAGTCTGGAGGTCCTGGGTTCGAGTTCCGGATCGGGTCAAGTTCAGTTATTGAGTATTTTTGTCAAAAAATTTTTAGTAACAGCCTGGAGTTGGGAAATTGGCGGTGTTTAACCCCCGTGCCCCGAAGAGCACGTAAAGCCGTCGGTCCTGCGCCTTAACTCTCATCGGTCATGTCCGAAGTATCGTATCGTACATGTATGTGCACTATAATATCTCCTACGCATCTGGTTAGTCTCAGATAGATTTACTACCGTGGCCGAAATCGGTCATGGAACATCATTATTATGAAAATATTATCCTAATAACCTGTAAGGCAGATGCGTGATGAGATATAAACACATTAATTTTAGTAACCCCTAGGTCTGCATTTCGCTCGACATTATTTAGGTCAAAATCATTATCAATTGAAGTGAATTTTAAAAACATATTTTTTATTTTAGCTTTTATTAAATGCTCATCTCTAAATACAATTTTTTCAGAAAATATTTTTCAAACAAACTTTAATTTTGTTAAAATTTTATTTGATTTACAATGTTCGTACATATATGACGCTCGTTGAAAGAAAAACAAACAAAAACAAAATTTTTCAAACTTTCTGTCCATGTTCTGTTTGTTCAGGTTTTAGTACCGTCCGACTGTTTATGCATGCATCAAATTGACAAATTTCACTGTTATTTGCACTGTATATTTTTTTCTTTAACATCGCTTACTTTATTAATATAGATAAAGGTTTATAAATATTTTTTTTTACAATCTAATATCTTTATTATATACTAGCGACTCACCCTCGCTCCGCTTGGGTTCGTCCCTTCTTACGTTTTAACGTTTAGTATAGATTTCTCAGAGATGAGATACTTTCCAGCTGTAAAAAGTATCCCATATGTTGACCCGGATGACCAGCTATCATCATACCAAATTTCATCTAAATCCCTCCAGTGGTTTTTCTCTGATGCGGTAACAGACAGACAGACAGACAGACAAAAATTCTTAAAACTATAGATTCGGCCTCTGTATCGATAATAATGTCTAATTCAATAACATTTTCCAAAAAATATTCAATGTACAGATTCGGCTTAGTTACAATTTTATTATATGTATAGATGTATATTTGTTTTATAATGTAATGTCTTTACTATATATCTTCATTCATTTAATATATTAAATATGTTTTATACTTTTACTTTAATTTATCTGTTTACGTAAATTTTTATACTAAGGGTTATTATATTGTTTTCAGCAATAAGACCTTTTCTTTGAAATTTTTTTGTTGTTTATATGCATTTACCTTCTGGTTATATATTTTTAGAATATTTGGATTCGTTTTTTCAGATAAATAGTTAAAAAATAGATTTCTCAGATAGATTATTGCATACTGTATAATCATAATGCTAGCATATCTTCGTTATTTTAGCAAAGCCATAATCAGTACCGTTTTTACCATAAGAGCACACGGAGCACCGCCCCAGGGCCCCCAGTCTCACGGGGGCTCGCAAAGACAAAATATTCGTTTACATGGAACAGAGAGAAGCTTGATTTTTTGCCTATTATTACTAAGAACTATCGTTTTTTTTTAAATTATAAATATTAAAAAAGCTAGTTTTAAAAGCATTTTTATATTAATTATAATTAAACGCAATAACAACGTAGATATAGTATTATTTTAGTATAAACTCCTCAATACTCCCTTGAGACACGTGTTCAATTCACATGAATGAATCTGTCTTTAAAATTTTTGAATTCTGTAGAATTAAGAAAAAATAAGTCATTTGTGGAATGCTATAATGTATTAAATACTGTAATTTGATTTGTAAAAAGACCTCTTGTTGAGTTTATCCCAGCGATGCTCTACTCAGCAAAACTGCCTTCCGAGCCAAGGTAGCTTCCTCAAGGACCGACTCACTGACTATTGTTAAATTAAATTGACAATTCAAAAGTGCTTGTATAAATGTAATTCAATAAAGTTAATTTTTATTTCATCATTCACATTTTTTTAACTTTCTAAAGGGCACCAAAATTGATGTGTGCCCAAGCACCCCTGCGTAGCTTAAGACGGCCCTGACCATAATAGAAGAAAAAAGCCACAGTAGAATTTAAATAAAATCTCACATGATGTTTGATCTAGAGGTCCTTTATGAGTGCTCATAGCATACATAAAATTAAGATGTAAGTATTATTACTAATACGAACATCTGGAAACTAAAGCTAAAGCACGCGGAATAGTTTTTGACACTGCTTTGTAATTATAGTAAGTCTACTTACTAAATTGTTTACAAAAATAAAAACTAAAAAGAAGAGAACAATTTGACGAAGGAACATAGTATTATGCAGTCGGAGACATTCACGCAGCTATCCTAAAACATGTACCTACATAATAATATGTAACTAATAAAATCTGAGTATAAGACATTTCTGCATACTGGTAGATTATATATTGATTTTTATAATGCCCTCACCGATTACGATCACGGCGGTCAATCTAACTGAAAAAATCGCGTTTGATGACAATTCGACTCGACCGATAAGAACTCAAACCCAAAACATTTAGATGTGCTAGCCACTAGCCGACGAGGCCTTGCCATATTTACCATATAATTTATTCGTGAGTATAAAAAAAAAACAATTTTATATTACGTATAAAAGTTACATTATGAATGAATATTTTGTATAAATAAATATAAAGAAACATCGCTAAAAAATAGAGATGGCTGAAAAAATGCAACAATGCACAAGTTTCTACGAAGTTACGTGACCATAGTTTAAACTGTGAAAGCAAAATGTTACGGAAAATCCAATATGCAACGTGCGCTTAGTTAACGTCTCCTCAGATGCTTCAGTGTATGCAACGTTTACTTTTATAATATCAGAATATCTTCGTAATATATTATAATTTATAACAGTCTTAGAATAAAAATAACATTCGTTAAACTTTGGAATTTAATCCTTATCAGTACTTATAACTATTGTGAGTAAGATTTATTTTATAATTAATTTATTTTTTAATTTTTTTATTTATTTTTATTTACAGACTTTTTAAGCACAAGGCGAAAAGGTCAGTCCCATCGTTCCCTGAATACATAAAATACAACAGCAATTTATTTTAAACAAAAGGCTATTAACTTACAGTTAGTACTCACTATTTAAACTTAAAGTTGTAGAGCATTTTAGCTGCCATATAATGAATTTATTGCCGTGTAAAGTTGTAACTTAAATGAAAGTAACTAGATAATCCATAAATATTTAATATTTTTAAAATAATATTTGAGACCTAAATAGAAATTAGTCCCACATACATCTTCATTATAAATAACCCTAAAAATATAAATGGGTGACATTTGTCTATATTGCTTTATCTTAACCATTTATAAAATTTATGCATTCGTTAATTCGATTATGATGAATTTTGGTGAGTCGTTGAGTGCAAACTTGTGAGCTTTCATGACAGAGTACTATCAATGTACGACAGATGACATGTGAATTGTATAGGAAAATTAGAAATTAAATAGTAAGAATAAATACTACAATACGGACTACTATTACAAATGAAAAAGTTTGTATGTGTGTGGCTGAACGTGGATGTATGGGTGAAATTTAGTACACACTAGGTTTCCTGAAATAACTCATAAGCTACTGTTAGGTACCTAGCAACGTTAGTATTTAATATAAATGTTTTATTGTAATAACTTTTGTTTCAATTTATGGTTTTACCTTTCTAGAGTTGTATCCTCACAAAATATATTAGCAAAGAACTGTTGTAATCGCATCATACGTTTCATATAAAAATGGTACATAGGAAACTCTTTGTAATACGCTCTGGGCTTTTTTAGCGTTTTCTAGACCTTTTTATCTCGAAGAAGTTTTATGGGAATGTCAGCTACTGTTCAATAAAATGTATACAATAATATTACTTGAGTATTTATTTAATAAATAAGCTATTTATATCATAATAACTCGTATAAATAAGTCAACGAAATAATATATAAATAGCGCAAAACAAAATGCGGCAAATATAAAAATATTGTCAATTGTTCTCTTCTTATCATCTATGAGTGGTTGTTATTTCTACAAAGGCTTTGTGATATAATTTTTTATAAAAGCTTTATACGTAATAATGAAGTATGTATTAACGTATATATGTACATATTATGTATTTTGTAAAGTCCGTGTGTTTACATTGTTTTCTGGCACTTTTTAGTGCATTAGATGACATTGTCTTGATCTGCCTTAAAGTAAATGTTGATGTTATATTATCTTAATTTATATAACAAGAATAAAGTATGAAACCAATACAATTAACTATGTTATTTTTAAATTATAAACGAAATAAAAGTGTAGCCATCCATAGGTATAACATACATATAAAAATACATAAGTATATGTGTATATCGTACATGCACTTCATATCCAGTTCCGAGGTATAGTAAAAAGTAAAAAAGTAAGCTAAACCTTTCAGTTCAATATCCAGGCATCTGAAATGGTAATGAAAGTTTCAGTTGAAAATGAATACTTCGAATGACGTTTGAGCGAGTGAGTGTTTTATACGAGTATGGTGGCTACTTCTTTGAATTTTGTTTTCCTCTACATTTTTTCCATCTGAATAATTTTTTTAACTAAGGATTATTTTTTTTTCACTGTTAATAAAAATATGTTAGTTCTTCTACAAGACGATATAGTAAGAATTGATGAGAAAAAAATTGTAATAAAACTACCAATATAAAATATAAAGCTCCCGTTTTGAATAATATATTTTAATTTTCAATAGTATAAGTGTTCAAAAATCATTACAAGTGAAGTACCGTATTATATTTCATTTTCGTCCATACTTATGGGAAATCTATCATAAAAATATTGACATGCATATTAATAAGAAAAATTATCACTAAAACCATTCACTCTCAAATAACTTTTCAAACAAAAACGCACTCATAAAACACCAGGAACATGCACAAAATTGAACTGCCTAAGATCTGAACAAAATATGGAGTAAAAACTATTACATTTGAAGGAGCCCAGCTTTACAATTCTTTGCCAATTAATGTAAAAGAATCAAAAACTTTAAATATGTTCAAAAAAAACTTAATATATTACATTATGTCATGTAAGAATCCAAATTTTGTTCAGAATCACCACTGTTTAAATTGTAGACTATAATCTTGTACTACTTAAATTTCGTAATGTAAACGAAGTGTAAGTGAACATTGGTCTTTTTTGAAAATAAAAAAAAAAACCGGACTATTGCCAGCCGGACTCGCCCACCAAGGGTTTCGTACACGGAAAATTTAATTTTCTACTTTTTATTATTTTTTTTTTTTTTTTTTTATTTGTTGTTCGACAAGATGACTCCATGACGCCTGATGGTAAGCGACAGTGGAGTCCAGGAATGAAGTCCATCGGTTCCGGGATATGATCTCGGTACCGATCAACCTCACCTCGTCGACCCGCATATGTGCTTTTTCACGCTCCGTTTAAAAGACCCAGGATTGTAGGAGGAGGGAAACACGTGAGACGGTAGTGAATTCCATTTCCTAATAGTGCGGCACAGGTAGGAATTACCAAACCTTTTGGTACGAGATGGTATGGGTAGTACCGTGTGAGGATGGAATTTCTGACCAGCACGTGTTGTCTTGGAGAAGAAAGGAGAGGAGGGTATTAGATGGAAGAGCTCTTCAGAACACTCGCCGTAATATAGGCGGTAAAAAGCGGCTAGTGAAGCAACATCTCTACGCAATTGCAGAGATTCAAGGTATTGAGTAGCCTCAGCTTTATTAATTATGCGGACAGCGCGGCGTTGAAGTCTATCAAGAGCGTCTAACAAGTACTTAGCAGAGCCATCCCAGAGGTGGGAGCAGTACTCAACGCATGAGCGCACTTGAGTCTTGTACAGAAGACATAGCTGCTCAGGCGAGAAGAACCGCTTCACCCTGTTTAGAACCCCGAGTTTACGTGACGCTAACGAAATGACACTCTCGATATGGCTTTTTTGGTTCAGGTCGCTACGGATGTTAACTCCGAGGATGTTGATGCCATCCTGCATCGTAAGGCGTGTGTTCTGAAGAGAGGGAGGACAAAGGAATGGAGATTTTTTAGCCGAGAACGCGCATACCTGCGTCTTCTTGGCATTGAACTCGACCAGGTTCTTTGAACCCCATTCTGAAACGCGGTACAAGACATCGTCGAGCTCACTGACAAGTTCAGTTCTCCTATTCTCGATCTCGGTTCGATTTGCGGCGGGATGGCCAAAGTATCGAGCATGGACAGTGCTATCGTCCGCATAGCAATGAATGTTACCAAGGGATAACATGTCATTGATATGCAGAAGAAAGAGTGTTGGTGATAGGATAGACCCCTGAGGCACACCAGCATTCACCTGTAGGAAGCTAGAAGCTTGTCCATCGCAGAGAACGCGGATACTGCGCTCATGCAGGAAGTCAGCCACCCAGTCGCACAAGCTAGGAGGTAGACCGTAGGCCGGAAGCTTGGAAAGAAGAGAACGGTGCCAAACCCTATCGAAGGCTTTCGAGATATCAAGGCTAACGGCCATCGATTCGCCATGTTTGTCCATAGCCTCACCCCATAGATGCGTCATCAAAGCTAGAAGATCACCCGTCGAACGTTTTGGTCGAAAGCCATATTGACGATCGTTGATAAGGGAGTGATCCTCTAAGTAGCGGACGAGTTGCGAGTTTATGATCCGCTCGAACACCTTACAGAGTACCGAGGTGATGGCTATAGGTCGATAGTTAGCCGGGTCAGATCGGTCACCTTTTTTAGGGATCGGCTGAACGTTCGCCACCTTCCAAGCCTTCGGCACAATCCCCGAAGAATAGGAGGTTCGGTATAGGCGCGTTAATGCTGGAGCTAACTCTGCTGCACAATGTTTGAGTACAATCGCTGGGATACCATCAGGACCACTTGCTTTCCGGGTGTCGATCGACTGTAGTATTGCCCGTACATCACGCTGCCTAATCTGGATATCAGGCATTGTTGTGCCGCAATAGGGTATAGTGGGAGGTTGGGCACCACAGTCATCGAGATGGGAATGGGCCGCAAAGAGAGAGGCCAATAAATTTGCTTTTTCCTGTGCGTCATGGGCCAGAGATCCATCAGGATATCGAAGCGGGGGCAGCGAAGGCTGGCAGAAGTTGCGTTGCACGGCTTTGGTCAGTCGCCAGTAGCTACGGCTTCCCGTAGGGTGCGAAAGAAGTTCTTGACCAAATCGTGCTACGCGCTGAGTATCTGCTCTAATGTAAGCCCTCTTGCATGCTTTGGTAGCCGCATTATAGGCAGTTTTGAGAGATTTGACATTGGGATCACGAAAGGAGCGGGCCCTTGTCCAAGCACGATAAGCCGATTGTTTCTGCTCTACTGCAACGGTACATTCGCGGTTGAACCAAGGGTGAACTCTACTCCCGCCGACAACATCACTGAAGGGAATATAGTATTCCATTCCCAACAGTATTTCGTCAGCGATGGCGAGTGCACTCTCAGACGGATCTCTCTCACCAAAACAGCGTGATGACCAAGGGACAGACGCAAAGAAATCACGTAAGCCATCCCAATCTGCTGATGAGTAGTGCCATAACCGTCGCTTCACCTCCACAGGACGTGGGGGAGTGACATATGGCACAGTAGCACTAACTAGACAGTGGTCAGAGGAACCCAAAGGCGCTCCGACCTTCACGTTGTATCTAGTTGAGTTATTTGTCAGCAGAAGGTCTAGTAAGGAGGGCGCTTGACCGACAATGTCAGGTATCCTGGTGGGCTGGAGTACCAGCTGTGTCAGGTCATGCGTGAGAGCAAAAGCGTGAGCAGTTCGTCCCGCGTGGTCAGTTTTTGAGGAACCCAACCAAGTATCATGATGAGCATTGAAATCCCCCAGAAACACCAATTCCGCATTCGGAAACTGCTCCTGCGCATCATCTGCCGCCTGACTGAGATAATCAAAGAGTCGAGTTGTCTCATTATCACCAGTGTGGGAACGGTAAAGGCACGCGTATACACAGTTGATGGAACCTTGATCAACGTGTACCCATAGGATAGAAAAGGAGGGGTCTTCCAAACAGCGCAATCGGCGACAACAGAGACCCTCGCCGACAAACAGGCACACTCCGGCTTTTCCGACAAAATTTTCCTCGAGGATGTAGCCGGGATACTGTAGGTATGACATGTCTGCGGGGGGAAGTATCTGAGTCTCCGTTAGGAAAAGCATTGCAGGTCTTACGGTCTCAAGATGTTGATGTACGGCATTGAGGTTGGAATGGAGCCCGCGGATGTTGGCGAACTCAACCACAAATGACGTTTTTATGTGGGAGGGTTTAGAAGTTGCCGCTGTAAAACCTGAATGTGGAATTTGCGCTGTCATAATAGGACGGAGAGGGTAAAAAAAAAAGAAACGGAGCACAAAAAAAGCGGCAAGATGTTATAGCAGAAAAGGAAAAAATGGTAGCTAGTCACTATACAGTGCATGCAATGACACAGGCCGGTCCGTCGGACGGAAGGGCTCCCGTACCCCCCCGGAAGTAGTCGCCGGGTCCCACATCCGGTCACCATCCGGCACGACGAGCTACTCCAAGATTATGCGCGGCCTGGTGGGGCAGCCTCCTGGGGTGGTTAGTCCCAATCGGGCCCCTGTACTATGCCGCGGGCGGCCAGCGGCACCACCGTTTCTACAGGTCTCCCTGACCGACGGGCCGACTGATGCCATTTAGAACATGCTTTCTTGCCTTATCGGTCCCTCATTCGCTATAAAATCCTACCCACTTGCCGGCTATACAGTGCTGACTCCGGAACGCGACCCGACATACGCCAGATCACTGTGGCGGATGTTTCGCAACTGCACGGTGGTACCAACCCGGTCGATTTACATCTACCACCAGTGAAGCAGGTTGTCTGCTAAATGAATCCCTTAGCCGGCTCTTACGGCACCCACGGGAATGACAGGGGTGGTGGAATGTATTCTAAAGCCGCCACCACACGGCAAATTTTTGCCAAATTTCGTGATTCTAGGTCAACGGGAACTTCCATATAGGTTTTCGATTCAAAACCTACAGGGTACTTTCGGTTGACCTAGAATTGTCAATTTTGGTTAAAGCCAAGGTCTTACAGTACAAGTAAAGGGAAAATTCCGAAAAATAAAAAGAAGTTGAAAATTAAGGTAAATTTGGGTACTTAATATAAATTTGCCCATATCTTTTTATCGTGTTGACTCAGGAACTCAGGATTTTTATACACCTAATAGGGACTATAGACTGCAGTATCTGGTATAAATTTCAACTTGCTAGGTCCACCCGTTTCTGAAAAAACCGGTGGCGACACACGGACAGACAGATGGACAGACGGACAAGAAAGTGATCTTACAAGGGTTCCTTTTTTACCTTTTGAAGTAGGGAACCCTAAAACATCTTTAACCCGAAATATTTTTACTGTGAACTTCGTTCTATATTTTTTATTCAATTTCAACTGAAATTCAGCTTTAGTTCAATCTCTCCAGCGTTAAAATCGATGCTAAACCACTACTCCAACTTTTAGATCAATCAATTCAAATTCGTTTTGTTTGATGGTCTGTGTGCTGAATAGAAAACATCGTTAATTGAATTTATATGTACGGTGTACCTATAGACTTATGTACCTACGATTACATAATATGTAAAAGTTATTAATTTTTATTATTTTTATATTGATAGCCTATATAGGTTATCACTTATTGGCATATTATTTTATATTGTAGTACATTTTAAGATTATGAGCACTTGGTTTTTCTTTTTCAAAAGCTTATATTTCAACACAGGCCTCCTTTACAGACTTTCACTGAAGTCCACCCTGTTCTATTATATTCGAATCCATGCATGAACTTCTGCTTTTTTAAAGTCATCTCACCATCGCTTAGTTATTTTACTTATTTCTTTTGTTGCTTGATAAATACCATGTAGGTATACAATGTACAGATATATAATATTGTTACCCACTGAAGTGACCGGGAAATACGACTGGTTCATTTCCACTTGTGTCTTGTCTTTGATGGTAACCCAATTAACACGTCCAATAAAGTTTTCATATACTTTAGTTTTATTTTGTAAATATTGACCTAAGTTTGGTGTATTTTTTATTGAACGTCTTGATGATATTACTGTTCAAAATAGGTATACGCATGGGTGATGGGATTTTATCAGGAATAAAAAAAGAGAAATTAGTTCAAATATGAGTAAATGTCAATAGATAGCATGTATTTATTTGTTACTGAAATATACATAGATACTAATAGTAAATTTAACTAAAAATATAAAATATACCAAAAAGTCATTTAATTTATACTAAAATTATAAAGCTGATGAGTTTCTTTGTTTGTTTGTTTGGTTGAACGCGCTTAATCTCAGGAACTGCTAATCCGATTTGAAAAATTCTTTTTGCATTAGATAGCCCGTTAACTGAGGATGGCTATAGGCTATACATCATCCCAGAAAAATGTACGGTTCCCGTGGATTAGATTTGTTTTTGTCTAGGGATGAACACGAAGCGAAGCGAGGGTGAGTCGCTAGTGAAATATAAACTAAATAATGCGCTCGTTAATTCACATTTTCGCAATTTTACTGATAAAAATTAATTAAAAAATCCATCATTGAAGTAATGGGTTTTTAGCACATATTCACATTTGAACATTCAAATGGCGCTTTTTTTACGATAAGTTTTTTCTGCGCTGTTAAAATCATTGAAATTTGTTGAATTAAACTCAGGTTAAATTTTGAAATATTTAATAGATTTCAGTTTTCATATATAAAATAACTTTGTTCAACAGTTGCAGGGCAACAACATCCATTATTTGTTCACGCAAATACAAATAGACGAAGAATAGCCCGAATTATTGCTGTCCAATTTCCTTGTATGAAATGGGATATATCATATCTGTACTAGTATACATAGTATTATGTCATTTGTGGTTTACGTTTTCATTTATTTATTCTATTTCTTATTGTAACTTCGATGCAAACAGGAAGATGGAAGTGCCGAATTAAATGACTTTATCTTTATCATATTGTTATTACCACATTTTTTTTTAAATATTCTTGCTATTCTTCTATTCTTCTCGAACATGGAGAACAACACCAGAAGGCTTAGCCATGTTGATTATCTATAATCGTTAACGATTTAGAAAACTACGGAAATGTATGGGTATTACATATTTTAAATGTTATGTCACGTGGTCAAAACAAAAGAATTGAAAATTCGTAGCTATGTGTAAAAGGTACATAGTTCGTTCTAAAAATAGAAACAAACTAAGCGATTCTACAATGTCGTCTAAAGAAAGAACTAGCGGCCCACCCTCGCTTCGCTCGGGTTCGCCTCTAGACAAGCAAAAACAAATCTATCTCACGGGAACCGTAAATTTTTCCGAGATAAAAAAATAGCCTATTTGTTACACTGATGTATGAACTATATTATTGTAAAGTTTTATTAAAATCCAATGAGTACTTTTTGTGTACTAAGCTGTATAAGTTACTATAGTTTTTTAACTATCCCATGGGAACTCTTTAATTTTCTGGGATGAAAAGTATCTAAAATGTTGACCGGCAACATAAGACACCACCATGCAAAATTTCATTTAAATCGGTCCTTCAGTTTCAGAGATTAGCTCGTACAAACAGACAAACAGACAGAGAAACAAAAAAATTGAAAAAAATCTGGATTTGTTCTATTTTTTTTTACATCCCCCTGACTCGGTTTTTAGCATTTTTTTCTATGTACAGACATTTGACCTCTACAGTTTTATTATATGTATAGATAAAACAACCTGAATTTTAGCTATTAACTATTACAAAAAGTCCATGCTGTGTTATTTGTTTTAGCTTCATAAACTAAGTAGTTCAATAACGCCAAGCTTACTAAACTCAAAAGTAGCATAAAGTTTCCCAATAAACAAGATTAATGGATATAAGAAATGTAATTCTGGTGAAATTTTCTTCTTTTTTAAGAAGCAAGTGTATAGAATTGTTACTCAATTCTATAGTAAATTTATATAATGTTTAATCTGACTGTCTGTATATAAATGAGCAAAAGCAAACATTCATTTCCATTTTCTGCTCTGTTTGTCAACTGATTTTCTTATTTATTGCATAATAACTATTGATTGATTAGTGTTATCAATAAAAAAAATGATTATAGTCGAATTTTGACAATTAGGCAAACACTATTTATTATAACTGCGAAAATTTTACGTTATTCGGCCAATCTCACTGTGACTCATTTCTTTTTTATCTTAAATAACAACAAACAAGTCAAACATCAGCTATATAATCGTATAGATTTACTTAAAACAGAAATCGAACTCATGAACTTCATCCTTCTAGATACCATGGTAATATAATCAAGGTACTTACATGAACATAAAATACTATAACACATGTATATTTCCACCATTATCGTCAAGAGTCCTCAAGCATTTGACCTATTATTCTTAAAAAGTCCTTAGAGGCTTCCCTATACTTTGGCTTTCACTCACCCTAACATCATACATACGAGTATTCATTGTAAATCATCTTAATACCCCTGTCATAATAAATCCACCTGTTCTCTATAATGTAACTTCGTAATATTTCAGTATAAATAAATGTCGCGTTCCATTTTCGTCAAATCCAGATTTCTATGTATAAAAATATTCGCTACAACGTGTTATGTCAAATCCATGACCATGTTATGGCACAATAGAAAATTGCTTGTTGCTCGAGTAATTTAAATACTTTAAAGTCATGGTTCTTGATAGCCTGTTAAATATTTAATAAAAATGTAAGAAAAATATGTATAATTGTCCTTACTAGTGGTTTAAAATCCGTGGTTGAAAATCAACCATAATTAATTGAGTTTGAGTGATATTGAGGTTTTTTCAAAGTTATATAGACAGCCTATAAAATCCAAAAGATTTTTGAAACAGGCCCATAGATTCAGAGATTTGTACGTACAGACAAACTTTCCATCTTTATATTATGTATAATATAAAGATGGAAAGTTTTATTTGTCTATATTATATTAATTGTATATATTATAACGTCGTATAATATTGATGAAGGTTATTTAACATCATGCTACATCAGCATTAAAACCTACAAACAATTCAAAATCCTAGTCACAATGCCGAAGAATTCCACTTCGGTTAGTATATTTTTAATTTTTCAATGAAATAGTTGGTACTCGAGTACTACTGTGTGTAGAATGCTGATTTTTTTTTACTGGCTCATCATAAGAGGACCTTTCTCCCGATGCCAGGTTATCGTTACTTTCTGGGACAACCTGTATATACTTACATATACAATATATATACATACTTACGACTTACGAGTATATAGTATAATTTATGTCTGATTTGATAAATAGTGCTGTTTAATTCTAAATTTAAATGGCGTGAGTTTTTCAACATCTTAGATCCTTAGCGACCACATTTGACATAGGATATCACATGTTACAAATAATAATTTATACTAATTGGTACATATTTATCATTTTCAAAAATTTTAGAATTGTCGTACAACCATCTTGATTTAAACAATCTTTTAAGTTATTGGGTAAATTACATAACCGTTTCTCATTATTATATGCTGGATATTAAATATGAAATACAGTCAAATCTAGACTACATTTGCATTTGTTTCTATCAGCCTTAGTAATAAGTGAATATGTGTCACATTAGTGTGACCAATTTTATTATAAGGAAATAAAGTGAAATCTATACAGATAAATAAAATTGAAGTGTCTGTTTCTAATGTCAAAATAACAGCTTTATACTAAATGCATATAAAATTATATACGGTACTTATAAGAAAAACACAATTTTTAAAATTTGTGTCTGTCTGTTTGTTCCGGCTAATCTCTGAAACGGCTGGACCAATTATAACGGGACTTTCACTGGCAGATAGCTGATATTATAAGGAGTAACTCTTAGGCTACTTTTATTTTAGAAAAACAATTAAGGTTTTGCTCAAAAAAATTAAAACGAACCTAGCGAAGCGAGGGTAAGTCGCGGGTTAGAAATAAGGTTGAAATTATAAATTATGAGGTAATTTATATTTATGTAGTAAGTATTATACTTATATTTATGGAGTAAATATATACATACTCGTAGTTCCGATTATATTATAATCGAAAGTAAACGTTTAATCAGCCATGCGTAAAAACAGTTCCACTATGTTTTTCATTTCACTTTTAACTATTTTTATTTATTTACTAGTGACTTTCCATCGCTTCGCTCAGATGCGTCCCAAGATACCTAACAGTAGCTTTTGTGTTACTTTAGGTCATAGTCTGTGTTCTCAATTTCATTTAAATCCATTTAGCCCTTTTAGGGTGAAAATACAAGCACACAAAACAACACTGATTTAAAGTTTAACTACATAGGTACGTATTAGAAAATGTTTACCTCGTTTATCTGCTCACTTAGTTTAAGTAAAAGTTAGTGACATTGTTTACGTCTTTAATAGAGTAGGTACCTATAAGTTATATAGAATTATGTTCTAAAAGTTAATGAACCATATTTAAACTTTTAAAATCGTTTTTAAATAGATTTGTACACTACACTTATGAACACTCAAATATTTGTTCATCTCTCAATTACATTCATAGTCGAATATCATTTGGCTACGAAATCCGAAAAAAATATCACTTATTAGTTGAAATAATAATTTAAAAACACAAATGATAAATCTACTTTCAGATTATTATATCCAATATGCCTTTATAAATATTTCATAAAATAAAACAGAAGTCTCATTAGCGAAATAAAAACGAAATACAATCTCATTACAAGAACCAAAGACAAAAGAATTATATTACTTTTCGAATTGGATGTTCGTAATTAAATTAGCAAGACTTTTCGGGTAGATAAAAATATAATCAAAATGCGAGTTGCTACGCCACAAAAGGCAAACTTTTAATGAAATTAAACGTACAAATACTTAGCATTTTCTTATTTAAAATTAGTTTATTCTACTCTTAAGTTATCACATTAAAATATCTATTAATATTTTTCTTTCTATTGCTATTATTTACATTGAGTTTCATATTTTTCACAGTTTATACTTGTCGTTAAACTTTTTTTCTTTTTTATATCTAACTAACGACTCACCCTCTCTCCGCTCGGGTACGTTCCTTGGTGTGTTTTGTTAGTATAGATTTCTCAGAGATGAGATATTTTCCCGCAGTAAAAAGTATCCTATATGTTGACCCGGATAACCAGCTATCAATATATAAATTTCATTAAAATCTGTCGTGGTTTTCTCGTAATACGTTCCCAGACAGACGGAATTTTTTAAAACAAATATATATTCGATCTTTGTATCGGTAATAATTACTATTTCAGATAAAATTTTACTATGCTTATGGATGTGATGAATAAAAAAAATGTTAATATATATGTACCTACTAAGATTTTTCTTTGTTTGTGACCTTTATATAATAAAACAATATTTAGAAGTACATAGTCATTTCCATATACAATCTTGGAAATTGGATATGAGTTTATAATTTTTCACAACGCAGTATGTCATGAAATAATAAATCAAAGACATTTAAAAAACGAGGGGGTACTCAATGAGTACTTATTATATATTTTTTTCTGTATTCGCACAGGTTATGTGATATTATCGCCTTTAACAAGCCGATTTTCGACATTATTTTATCTTTTAACATGGTCTCATAAATCTCATTTTTTTAAGTGTAGAAAAATTTAGTTTATTGACTTTAGTGTAAAAACTATACATTACTTAACAAGTTAGTATATAATATATTACGTAAGTAAAAAGATCAATTTTTTACATCGATTGTTTTTAAATCAGAGCTTTTTGTTTACGAATTTTAAGATATTTTTTCCATGGAACAAATTATCCTACGAATTCCTGCTGTGAATAATATGTGTCACTTTTGAGACGAGACAAGCGTCTGAGACGAGAATGGCAGGACGAATTTCAATAGGATATTTTATTGTTCAAATAATATTATTGTTTGTTAACGCAATAAATCCAAGTCATTACGATAGAAAGAAAATATTGTTAACTGGCGACTCACCCTCGCTTCGCTCGGGTTCGTACGTTTTAGTTTTTTTTAAGCGAAATCCTAATCTTTTTTCTAAAATAAAAGTAGCCTAAGTTACTCCTTATAATATAAGATATTTGCCAGTGAAAGTCCCGTTAAAATTGGTCCAGTCATTTCGGAGATTAGCCGGAACAAACAGACAGACAAACAGACAAAAATTGTAAAAAATATTGTTTTGGTATATGTACCGTGTATACCGTGTATACCATATGCATTTAGTGAAAAGCGGTTATTTCAATATTACAAACAGACACTCCAATTTTATTTATCTGTATAGATGTAATTTAATACTAGTTTATTATGTGAAGTTATTATATTGACTAATCCTGTGTAAGCGCAAGTATAATCAAAGGCCTTAAGCTCTTATTGAAATGTACTAAGTATATAATTTTGTTAAATTATTAAAGTTTTATTACCGCAAATATACATTTTTCCCCTTATTATTTATGTTATTTATGAAAGGAAATAAATAATAAATAATATTGTTATAGAACAGCTTATTTACTAATCGCGTGTGTTCTAAGTTGTTTAAATTCCAAGGTTAGGGATACGTTGAAGGCCGAGTGTTTCAAGGCTGTGTAGTGTATAGGTTATAAATAATAATAAAATAAATATGTTGGGACATTAACACACAGCGTCATTTAGTTCCACGGTAAGCTACGAGGCCTGTGTTATGGATAGCAGATAATTGATACACTACACATATTTAACTTTAAATACATACATATTATAAATATAAACACCAATGACTGGAGTACAAATATTCGTGTTCATCACACTAATGAATGCCCCTAGCGGGACTCGAACCCGCGACCGCTGGCACAGCAAGTATGGTCACTACAAACTGAATCTGTACTCGTTAAAATCTTATTCTTATACTAGTTATTGCTAACGACTCCGTTTATGTGTACATGGATAGATACCTAAGATTATGCTATATTTTTTGCGGGTCAATCACAGAGTGCGCGCTACGATCTGTACGTAGCCCTTTTGCATGTTCCATTGTGCTATTTTTCTTCGTATACACTCGTCGGAGGATCTTCTTAACAATTTTGCTTGCATATATATTTTTATTTTCTTCAAGCAACAAATTTAAATCTGCTCAACTGTTTTAAATTAAATTCAGATATGTTTTTTAGGTTAAACTATTAGTTTAAACTATTACGTTAAAATAAAAATGTTTCATTGAGTACAATTCTATCAGTATTTAAGTCATATGCGATTATTAATTCTACTAAGCAGCTCTATCACATTTTTTAAGAACCATTCAATGCACAAATATAACTTTTGCAATCGTTACAAGACTTATAGATTGGACCCCAATATATTTTTACTTCAGTTTTTAACTCTATGTATTAACCATATGGGCATACAAGCGATAATGAGTTTCCGGTTACTTTATATGGAAATTTGCTTGGAAAGTCTGCTCTCTATATTTTGTTTCTCATACTCCACTATACATACCGTACTATAAAGTAGTATTCATATTGCATAATATCATCAGTACGAAGACAAAAAACAACAGTGTTTACAAAGGAAATTCCAAACTCCTTTGTTATTTACGTATAAGATTTATTAAGATTTATAGAAATAGTTCGTGTTGACATTTTTCGTAAGTTTAGTCGTTGTCTAGTATTTTCTTAGGTAAAAAGAACAAAATAATATACAGAGGAGTAATTTCTTGCCAGAAGAAGCCATTTTTTGTTACATTTCGTCGTATCCGTCTGTCCGTGTGCAATTTAACATTTTACTCTGGGTCTATTTAATTATTATTACTAGGTACATCTATACTTACTAATATTATAAATGTGAGTGTGTGTTTGTTTATTTGTTTGTTTCGAAACAGAGAAACGGATTAGCGTGCTTTTTTGTTTGGAGATAGTACTTTTTGCTGCGGGAGATTATCTCATTCCCACGGGAAAACACGCTATAATACAACCTTATTTTTAATATGGAGCCACCGGTTAGAAAAGCCAGTACTACCCACTTAAACCTAACAAAATCTGCCCCGTCTTAACAGGGTGTAGCAGGATCATTTACGCACTCAACCACGATATCCTGATGGCAAGTCTGCTAAAACAAACCACAATAGCTATGGGGTTGCTGCAACAGTCCACTCAGTTATCAGAGAAGTACCAGGAGTAACCTGCATGGCACATCGCCCACCGAGGTAGGCTGCCTCCCAATGTGTTTCTTGGTTTCGCGCCCGGCTGGAATGCCGGACGCTAATGAGCCCCCACCACGACAGGGTAAACGCATGTCGGGGGGACGTTACAATACAACCCACAACAACTCATCATAAATATGTATGTATATAATATACGTACATATATAGTCTATCTATTCCATGCTAAACGTTAAAACATACCTAGGGACGAATTCGAGCGAAGCAAGGATGAGTCGCTAGTATATAATATAGTAATTAATAGGCCAAGCCAAAACAATTTGTCAATCGATTTTTTTTTGTTTAATAGCTCTTCAAGAGTTTTAGAGATAGGTACCGATAAAAGGTACTAGGTAGTAGTTTTAACGGTTAGTATGAAATAGATAGTCAATATATTATATGATATGTGAGCCTATAGCCTTCCTAATTAAAGGGGCTATCTAATGCAAATAATAATTTTTCAAATCTGATAGGTAGTTCCTGACATTAGCGCGTTCAAACAAACAATCAATCGGTCGAACAATTGGTCGATCAATCGGTCGATCAATCGGTCGATCAATCGGTCGATCAGTCGGTCGACCAGTCGGTCGATCAGTCGGTAGATCAATCGATCGATCAGTCGGTCGACTAATCGATTGCGTATTTTTTATCTTGAATACTTAATTTTAACGATGAAAATGGTGGATTTTCTTATAATGTTCTACTGACCGATTCCGGCCACGGCGGCCAATCTCATTGAGACTAGCCAACTGCGCAGGAGATATTATAGTGCACAAGTGTACGCGCAGACACAAGAGCACTCTCTATTCCTGTCACTCTCATACTCCGGTGGGACGACTATTCGACACGACCGGTGAGAGTTAAGGCGCAGGACCGACGGCTTTACGTGCTCTCCGAGGCACGGGGGTGAAACACCGCCAACTTCCCAACTCCGGGCTGTTACTGAGGCTTACTATACAGAAAGACTCAATAACTAAACTTGGCCCGACCCGGGACTCGAACCCAGGACCTCAGGATGTGCAGCCGTACATGCTAGCCACTACACCACCGAGGCAGTTTTCTTACCAAATTTACCACCCATTTTTACCCTGTTACATCCTGAATTACAAAAATGTTATAACACATGTCTATTTAATTAAATTGAAGATCATGAATACCAAGTTTATTTGAAACTTTCATCCCTTATTGTAAACCCTTAAATAATGAATTTTCATAAAAACGTGATACTTTAAACTTTTTCCTCTAAGCAAGTGTTCATTATACATAAATCAATTTTTACATTTCTAACGTCAAAAATTAACGAAGTTTCACACAAACTTTCATCCCCTATTTTAAACCCTTAGGGAATGAATTTTCAAAAATCGCTTCTTAGTGCACACTTATTTAAGGAATATTTGCGCAAAGTTTCATGCTAGAACTAGACCCAGCGGTTTCAGCCGTGCGTTGATTGATCAGTCAGTGAATCAGTCAACCAGTCAGTTTGTTAGTGTTTGTTAATATATATATATATATATATATATATATATATATATATATATATAAAGTAACAAACTGACTGGTTGATACTATTATACGATACGATATATTATACGGTTATATTATGAAATAATGTAATAGTTAATTAGAGTTTATTAAATACAGTATTTCTTTTTATGATAATACTGGTTGAAAAGAACACGATTACAGTCGAATTTTAACCACTGAGCGAGCACTAATCATAATAAACCCCTAAATTAATCGTTTGAGCGTCTTAATCTAAAAATTTGGTCACATGTTTTATCACAACGGTACCGATGATGTCACTTCTACAATTAATAGTTCTATGTTGTTTAAATATCGGTAGCGGGATACAGGCGAGTGACACAATTTGATTATTATTAGGCTATGTTCATAAAGGAGAGTGCACTTAGCAAGAATCGTGTGACCTATTTTTCCAGCAAAATGTAGTGAAAATTTTCTTTTGCATAGCCAAAATTCTTTTATTTTATATTTTATATAGGTAATTTTATTTGCGCTGGTTTAATATGTATTTTAATTTAAAAAAATTAGCAGTACTTAGATACTTTATTTGAGAGAGCAGTTTTCAAGGAGATTGACTATGGAAATGTCATGCAAACTGTGGAAAGCTAATAGCACAAAAAGCTTTTCAGACAAGTATTTCGGTAGACATGAAATGTTTTGATATCACGAATATCTTAAAAAAAAATACTTTTTTAACTTTAGAAACATATCGAGAAAATAAGATAGTAGATTTTACTTAGTTGCTTAATCTTAGAGATAACACATTTACAGGTATTTGTTATGTTTGTTGCAACTTCTGATTTAAATTAACTTTTCAGTCATTTGATTCTTACAAATGGTTAAATAAGATTGCTTCTCACCTCATTTATTTCTATAAATATGAAGATATAAGAATATATACATTTTTGAGTGTGAAAATGAGTTTTGTGTCCTTGTTTAATATAATTAGTTAAACATTCGCCATACCAAAATTAGATTTATCTAGACCCTGATGTGAGTGAGACCTCACAACATGTTAGGGCCGTAATGTGAGTAGTAATTTGAGTAAAAGCTATATATAGTCATATAGGTAAAGTTAGTAAATAACTTTTGTTTTAGGCTTTTTGTTTGACTGCAGCAACTTTTCACAAAAGTTGAGTTACTTTTTTACAGTGTTTATTCAGAACATTTCAATCATACAGTCCATATAAATAACGTTTAATTTATAAAACAGTGTATGCGGTTAGAAAACGCTAAGTAAACATATGTATATTTATAAAAAAAAATAGTTAAGCCTTAGTACAATTTTAACCGTGTTTTATTGTGCGAAATATTTTCTCACAATAGGTTTATTATTTCGAAGGATACAGGATCTTGTTCAAACTCCAGCGAATTGAGTCCGTCCATAGAAGCCTACATAAAATAATCAAATGTATAAGAAAACTATATAAGCCCATCCTATTAGGGTAGTCCAGTAGAATTAAAACAGCTTTTAAATATTAAATTGTTATTTTCAATACCATGAAAAAACATATAAACGTGTATTTATTTTCCTTGTATTACCGATAACTACATCGTTATTGAAATCAACAAACATAAATAATAAGTTCAAAAACTTGAAACTTATTCAATTTATTATTTTTGGTTGACGAAGCCCAAGTTGTCGTTTAACGAGAAAACTTTGACATTCTTGAGCTAAAAGTTTTAACGGCTGTCAAATGCTTTCAATATGATATAAAGTACTTGTCGACAACATACACGATATTTAATGTTCAAATTTTTAACTGGTTTTCTATGGTTTTTCTTAGATTATTGTGCTTATTTGTATAACTAGGGACTCACCCTCGCTCCGCTCGGGTTCGTTTCTACGTACGTTTTAACGTTTAGTATAGATTTCTCAGAGATGAGATATTTTCCCGTAGTAAAAAGTATTCTATTTGTTGATCCGGACAACCAGTTATCATTATACCAAATTTCATCAAAACCTGTTTAATGGTTTTTCCGGGTTGCGGTCACAGACAGACAGACAGACAGATTAAAATTCTAAAAACTATAGATCCGGCCTCTGTATCAATAATAATGACTATTACAATAAGATTTAAAAAAAAATAATGTACAGATTCGACTCAGTTAGATATTTATTATATTTATAGATATATGTATAATGTTATAATACTAGCAACACGCACTGTTTCGTTCGGGTGCATCCGTAGATAATTTGCAATAAATAATGCCTATGTGGAAGTCAATACACACACATTTCTGTGTATTAAATTTCTTCCAAAGCCTTCCATGTATTTCAGTTCAATTTCGTCTAATATAACATGAGTCCTTCTTATTCCGGGAAAAATGGAATAGGGACTAAATTTTATAAGATTTTTACCACAAATTATAGTAAGAACTGAAGCAAAGCGAGGGTAACTTGCTAATGTCCAATATAATTTCATCTTATATAAATATATGTTTCATGTATGGTATGTATTTGATCTTTTTACGTTCCTAAAATAAATCTTATTTAACAGTATTTCATTTAAGGATTCTGAAAGCGAATATTGGTATGAAAACCTAATAAGTAGCTTTCACGTATGTTCTAAATGTCCTAACAATATCATGTCCTTAATGGAAATGCTTATGGCAATAGCGGTCCCCTGCAATAAATGTCGCAAACCTTTTAACTCTCTGGCATATTGCAAATACTAATGCCGCCAGTCTATTGAATTTATCGCTATCTATAGCTTAATCAGACATTGATTTAATATATCGCTTTGAGTCTCCGGAATAAAAGAAAAGCATAAGCTTGGAAATTGAAATATAGTTAACAAATATGTGCCCGCGGATCCACTGTCATAGTAGGCGCGACAGATACGAGTATAAAGGGTTTCAGCGAGCAAAGGTAATAACAATAAAAACATTAATGACCAAAAATTCAGGCAGATTGTTTAGCCTCCATTGGGTTTTTTTATAAAACCATCCAAAAAGTAAATTTTTTTGTTTAACTGGACGGAAGCCAGAAAAAAATAACTTGTTCAAAATATTTTAGGTAGATTTTTATTTAAAGACAAAAAATTTAATCAGTAAAACGCTCTGTAGCTGTAGTGGAGGACGTGCGTTTTTACTACTTACTATTCTTTTCAGCTCTGATTAGATTCTGTGTAAGTTTCTTTTCATGAGGATTTTGTTAAAGGGTTGGAATTGATTTGGGGTCAAAAAACTAAGATGAAATTTGCCTTATTACTTAGGACTTACTGTTTCCGATTTTCAAATTGTTTTACTTTACTCAAATAAAATATATTGGGGTCCTATCTACGTAGATATTATATTCATTTTAGGTTTCCGGTTGTGGCAAATTTAAAAAATAAAATTTGTATGATATTCTCTGGTCAAAAGAACCCTATTCTGTTTTTTTAACAATAATTTTTTTTTGATAGGTAACTCATTTTAGTGTTACTAAAAGAAGAAAACGGTAATTGGTTTTATTTTAGTGCACATTGTTTTTACATTAATTTATCTCATGTGATGCTGTTGTTTTCTCAAAAATAAATAAATGAATAATAAATAAATAAAACTGTTTAATTAAAATAATGTACTTAATTGATTTACCCGTGTACATTTTTCTTTCTCATTTAGTTATGGAATATAGGGTTTATATTAATTTCACTTAATCAACTCTAACATGCTTTTATTAAGTCGATCTGTGTGTAACTGTATAACTTACCCCAAAAATGTAGTTTAAATTGAATTCAAAGTTTAATTCAATAACTAAGATTCGTGTTAATATTCAAGTAGACTTTGATATTAATAGTAAGTTCCGATGATAAAGTTTGAAGAAATAGTAAAATTAATGCGACAAGGTTACACGCTTGTACATATATACTAATATTATAAAGAGGCAGAGTTTGTTTGTTTGTTTGTTTAATTGGACGCGCTAATCTCAATAACTTTTAATCCGATTTGTAAATCTTTTGCATTAGATAGCCGGTTTATTGAGGAAAGCTATAGGATATACATCATATAATATATAGTCTATCTACACCATATTAACCGTTTAAACGTACCTAGGGATCAACTCGAGCGAAGCAAGGGTGAATCGCTAGTTCATAATATTAGCATTATGTTCGCGAATCGCTCGAACGTGTATCCGAGGGATGAGGAGAGGACAGCGTCAAGCGGTCTGCAGACACACGCCAGCAGGTTACCACTTCGAATTCACCAGCAGCTACCAACGATCACTCGAATCTCGGGTTAACTTATTCGCTATATTTCAATTTAATACAGTTATTTTGTACAGTCCACTCTCTATCATTTACCAATCTCCAACAATTATGTACCACTACAATTCCTACTCTAGGCCGCAGTCTTAAAATTCTAAATTTTGTATAGGTTCCTCTAATGTAGTTTTAAAAATTCTAGTCATGTTCATTTCAGTTCACTCAATTTTTTTTCGAATACTTTATCGGTAAGTATTCGAAAAAAAAATTGAGAAATTGAAATTTTATAAATTACTAGCGTTTGCCCGCGACTCCATCTACGTAGATCAATTATGTAATATATATATTAATATGTAAAGAGAAAACGTTGAACCCCTTTTCAAGCATATGGCATGTACGGGGGATGAGCTTTGGCATAGTTAAGTTTATATAGAGGACTGCAGAAAGCCAAAATTTATTGACATTTTTTACCCGCGAATCCGTTCGCGTATTTTATTTATATATACATAATTACTTCAGTGCTAAATGATGTAATATGATGTCAGATAACCTTCATCAATGTTATACGAGTACTTACATAATATAAAGATGAAAAGTTTATTTGTCTATGCGTGCAAATCTCTGAATCTATGGGCCCGTTAGAAAATTATTTTGAATTTTATAGGTTATCTATATAACTTTAAAAAAAGAACCTTAATATCGATCAAACTTAATGAATTATGGTTGATTTTTAAGCACGCGGCGATCACTAGTATATATTAATATATCTTTATAGCATAATATATGTTACTCTGACATATTACTGAAAAGTTTAATCGAAATCTGTTTAGTAGTTTTTGCGTGAAAGAGTAATAAACATACATCCGCAACAACTTTCGCGTTTATAAAAGTAGTAGGATAAAATATATTCATATACGAGTATCAGCATTGCACACGCAATTAGTATGAGAAACAGAGTAGGAAGCTGCATTGTGCAGCTGCCTCTAATTGAGTTTACATTGCCAATTATCTTAGACTACGAGTATATGCATTACAAGGCTTCTATATACAATTAGCTAATAGAAGTAGAGATCATAATTATGTTTCTAGTAAAACAGAGATGTGACTTGAAGAACAGCAATTAACTAATATTTCTTATTTTTAATCTTACTAGCAGAACCCGCTACTTTGCTGGCGTTAAAACTACAAAAAAACACTCTAAAAAGATAGGTTTCACACAAGCTTTCATACCCTATTTTACAATCCTATGGGATGAATTTTGAAAAATTCTAAAACACGCATTTATTCAAGTTTTAAGTAATTCTGATCATAAATAATTTTTTGAGTTGTATTATAACATGTTTTCCCGTGGGGATGAGATAATCTCCCGCGGTAAAAAGTAGCTTATGTCACTCTACAGCTCTTCAACTAACTCCACACAAAAAATTACGTCAATTTGTCATTCTGTTTCGACGTGAAAGAAAGACAAACAAACAAACACACTTTCAGATTTATAATATTAGTAAAGTATGGATTTATAATGAAAAGTTATATAAGAAACTAGCGACTTACCGTCGCTTCTCTCGGTCCTCAGATGCCTAATAGTAGCATGGGTTACTCAAGGTCATAGTCTGTCTGTGTACTAAATTTCGTACGAATCAGTTCAGAGGTTTCAGCGTAAAAAAGTAACAGACATACACACACATACAAACTTTTACAATTATTATAAAAGTAGATTGTTTTTTTTCATACAATGAACAATTATATAACACATAATAATTATGAAGATTTTATTTATCAAATACGTTAAAAAGAATTTTTAACATTATGTACAGTACCTGGGCGACCAAGCTTAGCTCGGAGTTCTTTTTTGTTATATCGTATTTTTTAGATAAAAAAAGACTAAAAACTTGAATAAATAAAAAAATAAATAAAAACTTTGACGTAAAACGTTTTCCCAGACATGAGACTAATTTAGATCAATTTTTCGCCCCCGAAAGTCCCCACATACCAAATTTCAGCGAAATTTTTAGAGCCGTTTCCGAGATCGCTGGTATAAATAAATAAAGATATAAATATACAAGAATTGCTCGTTTAAATATATTAGATATGTGTTTCTTCTAAAGAGTTATGATGACATTTATTTATTATGTTAGCGAAAGTACGTTTTGCGGTTAGTATAGAATACAAAGACTATAGATATACATTTTTCAACCCTCCAACTATCCCTACACAAAAAATGACGCCAATCCGTCACTCTGTTTCCACGTGAAAGAGCGACAAACAAACAAACAAAGTCAAACTGTATATCGTAGAAAGAGAAAGTGTCAAATCTACAAATGCGTTCAAGTAGTTTATATTTCAGACTGCGTTCATTATAAAGCAGTAGTAAGAAAAAAAAATGTAATTTTAAATTTTTCTGTAAAATATGAGTACATGCATTTCTTTTCATAAAAGCTTCTTCGGACTTTTCCGAATCGTTCGAGCCGTTCTCGAATTTTGCGCTTAGCAACAGATTTAGCAATTTATTTTTATTTATAAGATTTCATAGATTGCTCTCGTTCATTCACCCTTTATATTATCGCGCTTACGAAAGATATTATATATAGAGATTAACTTTGTCCAATAAGACTCCTAGAGATAATTTCTAAGTAATTTCGTGGACACATATGTAAGTATCCTTAAGATTATTTCATGATTGTATTTTATAGGTATTATTTGTCTTCTATATTTCTGTAAAAACAAAAATATTATGTCACAACTACTTTTATATAGTTATCTCAAGAGAGCAATTAAATACTTAAATACGTACTTTCTTATTTTATATTAACTTTTTTTTCAAAAATAAAGTATTTGCGAATATAAATCTGACACGGACCATTTACAAAAGACTAAAAGGTCAGTTCGGACACGTGCCACGTTGTCTTTTTGTCTGAAATATCGATTTTATATGCACGGGAATTGAAAATTGTTCTCGTTTTGAACACGTCTCATGCAAAAAAAAAGTATTATAATCTACTACAGGTTTTCCGTGGCTTCGTAATATTTGTAGACTGTATTTTGTTCTATCTTTTATATGGGAACATATTTAATATTTGTTTTAAATATACTCTAATTTGAGTAACCTACATTTGAATTATCTAATAGATTAAGGGATTGAACCGTGTCTTATCAATGACAAAGTCATTAATTGGTATACCGTATAGCTTTCATTTATAGAAGTTTTATAAGAAACTAATGTACTAGATATTATAATAAGTGAAAATGCATATTCTTTTATTGTATTATATTTAAAATATAACAATTTATATGGAATAAGTCGTAAAATCATCAAATGCTTAAAACTTCTAAAATCTTCTGAAAGCTAGATCGTAAGATAGCTTATAGATATTTTAATATATTTTATACATTGAAACAATTATTTAATTGTCGAAGCGTTGCCTTGAGCTGCCCTATATTATCCAATAAGTCCTTAGGAAATGGATTGAGGCTTGTTTATGCAATATTAAACACATTTTGCAAATATTGTATTCAGGCATCAATAACATTAGATAAACTCATTGTTTATTATCATGGAAGCGTCAAGCAGGAAACTTGGATGACGTTCACATGGAGTAAAAAATACTTTGGTATGGATTATTATGAAAAATGTAAATTCTGGATCAATTTATTAAATATAAAGGGCCCAAGGCAAGCAATGAAAACAACTTTTGATTGGTTTATATTATTCAGTTTATATCTATGAAATTATAACTAATGTTATGTACATCGTTGTTCAGTTTTTAAGGTGCGTCGTCTCCTCTCAGTGGAAGGTAATGTGGGCGACGGCTGTACACGGGCCTTCTTTGTTGAACTATTACTGCTTCAGATGCGGATCTTGATTGCGCAATTGGATGGCTTGCTTGACCTACTGGTACTGGAGTCACAGAATAACCAGCAGCTACTAAAGCAGCGAATTCCTCAGGAGTATATGCTTTATTATTTTTAGGAGGAGGCAAATGCGCTCTTTGATCTCTTTGATCTTCAAAATTTTGACCGTGTTGTTCTATGTTCATTTGCTCTGTACCAGAATACTGTTGTTGATCTATTCTGTATGCTTGTTCGCGTTGAACCTGTTCCAATTTAGATACTTGATCTAGCCTTACGAGGGGTCTTACAACTTTTTTTGGAGTTATATTTTTACTTACGTAAATTGCAGATAGTGGAGCTTTGACTGAGTCGATACTCCTTGCTTGTTCCACTGGTCGAATTGCTACTGCTGGAAGCTCATATCTATTCCTTTGTTCATTTGATCGATAAATTGGGCGAATATAGTACTGATCGGTTATTTGAGTGGGACGTTGAACTGAAGACAAACCTTCATAGCTAGTTTGTTCTGTTGAAACAGCTGCTCTTAACTTCTCGGGCTCTGGGAACCTCTTCAAGTAAGTGACGGGTCTTTCGTTTGAAGCTAAATGTCTTGATTGTTCTTGTCTAACAGATTGAGCTCTTGGAGTGTCAACAACTCTGAATTGCTTAGGGGAGGCTTCTTGTTGATATTGAATCCTATAATTGTTGTATTGTGGATTAAGCGCTTGTAATTTTGGTGCCGGCACTACTTTCAGGCCTTGAGATTCTGGTCGTTCGTATATATTTTGCTGTACAGCTGTAGGTGCTGTTTGAATAGGAACATAACGAAGAGTCTGTGGTACTCTTTGATTTTGTGGTATTGCTCGGAATTGCTGTAACTGCTGATGTTGTTGTTGTTGTTGTTGTTGAACATTAGTAGTTTCAATCAGATATTGCTGAGGAGCAGCTGTTGCCTGCGTTGGAATGATTTGAACTTTTGGACGTAGTTTTGTTGGTTTCTTATTCGGTTTTGATATGTACGCAACATCAACCTGCTAAGAAAACAAATATTTAAATATGAACTTATTACAAAACAATTATTTTTTTAGTATTAAATTATTTTTCGTTTCTTTTACCTGTTGGTACTGAGGGGCTATATTTTGTGCTTGAATCTGTTGTGTTTGTTGTGGTTGAGTAAATGTTTGAGGACGTACGTCATCCTGCCTTGTTTGATGGCCCAGCAAAGCTAACAGCTCTTGGTCTAGTGATTCAGCAGAACTGGCACCGGTATCACTGACCGATAGCGCTGCACCTACTGAGGCTTCACCTCCATTTGATGTAAAATGAGGTCGTGCAATCACTGCATGCGAAGGTTGCAGAGCTACCTAAATTAAGAAAAATACAATGTAAGTATGGTTCAAAAATGTTTAGGCTTAAAAACCTAAATACAATTAAATTCTATAACCTTAATATTTGTTTATTTAATATAAATGGATTGTGCAATTTATGATATGCCTTTAAAAAATTATGTACGTGTTCTATGTTACGTAGTTTGTTTTTAGAATATGGACGGTAACACAATTAAAAATCTGTTTCTTTATTTTTTACTTAGTTATCATAGTTGGTTTTCTACAAGTGAGAACAAAATAGAATATAATGTTAAAAAATTTAATTGCCAACCTGTCGACTGAGTTGTGGTTCCAAGTAATAAAATTGTTGTAAGTTTTGTCTGTGCTCCTGTTGTGGGTTACTATACAATTGCTGTAGTTGTTGGCCACTTGCAATTGGGGCTTTTCGTTCCGGTTGTAGGTCTAATAGCTCTTGCACGTTGAGAGAGAACACTTGCCCTGGACGATACTCTTGGGAATGAAGTCTGTAATGAAACAAATAAACTTGAAATTTATTTATCTTTCTACTAAACTATAAAATTAATTGGATAAATACTATATATTTTGAAGACAATTTTTACGAAATGTGTATTATTTATTAATTACTTATGAAAATTTTGGAAGCGAATAATATTTAAAAAACTGGTTTAATACTATCTATTCGATTACAGTACGTACAGTTCCTACAAAGAAACAATAACTAGGTATTTTGTAGTGTATAAATCACGCAATATTGATTCGGTTCGGTAGGTAGAGAAAGGTTCGCTAATTTCATAAGTGAAATTAATTGATGATTCCCACACAATTTCTATTACACTATTTTTTGTTTTGCTGAGTTTGTGTTTTAAAATTACCATCTCATAGAATATATACTATATAATATACATATATAGTGTATATATAATAGTAGCAATAGAGTTAATGTTGGTTTATTTAGATGAGTATATGTTACCTACATACTTTATACACATATAAAAACAGTCCAAAATACTGGACCTTATTTGAGTAGAATATATTAATATTATTGTTTCGTCAGCAATAAAGAAAAATCAGTTCATATAAATGTCAATAGATGGCGTTATATGTACATGTCAACTAACTATTTATGTATAATATGTTTATGTAAAATTAAATAAAATTTTATTTTTAAAAATTCTGAGTAATATAAAATAAAAGAAATTTTTGAATGCACTTGATATTTTGATACTGTTTCTTATTTATTCAATTTTTTACGGATGAGCGAAAATTTAGATGAATTTGTATAGATGATGCTGTTTAAATTATATAAAGTCAGCACTGTTTGTTTTAATAAATGCAAAATGACTTTTATATATTTTAGTGTGAGTACATGCTTATTAATAAAATAAACTTGTTTTACAGTTTGTGGATCAACGCCATCTGTAGGCTATTTATGCAAACAAAAGTAGCCCGAATTAATACACTTTTTTGTATGGGATGGAGTATTTGTGACAATACTAAGGGACCTTAAAAATTAAAATGAGTCTCATAAATGAGAACGTAAACATAAAAAGGGATATGAATAATTAGTATTACAAAAATAAAATAATTATTCAAAGATTCAGTCTCTCCCGTGACCATGATTGCTGTAAAGCATTCGAAACGTCGGGAACCAAAAATCAAAATAAATCCGCGAAATAATCCGAAAAGATAGTTTTATTTAAAATGTCAAATATTCGCGTAAATCTAAGAAAGTATTACAGGTTATTTTATTATGAAAACAATTTTGCAGAAATGGTAAACTTTCATAAGGAGAAAAACGTCAAGTTTATTCGATGAAAAAAAAGTTATAATATATAAACATGTTAATAAACCTAACTCTATGTATATTTAGTAAATATAGAGAGTAGTAGTAGATCCCCCGTGGACTTAATACTGATATTTAATTTAATTTAAAAAAATATAAAAAGTGACGATTTAAAAGTGTTTATATAAATCTATTTGATAAAGTATATTTTGATTTGATTTGATATATTTTACCCTACTTTTATAGAAGGTGGTAATGTTTTTCAGTGTTTGACTGCTTGATTTGAAATGCGTAGTGTATAAGCCTTCGTTTGTACTTGTTTACATGGTACTTTTTTGAGTATAAGTGTATATTTTTGAATACACATGTATATGAAAGATTCAGAATATAATAAACTTAATCTTATAAGCTAATGTTATTATTATAAAATTCGAGTTAAATTAATATTTTTATATAAAATATGATAATATATTTTATACCTGTCGCCTTTTTCATCTTCTTGATTTTCTTCAACTGGGGCCACTTGCTCCTGAAAATATTATAGGTAAAATATTAGTTATACATACGTTGAATACGTATACGTACATTATTTTTATAAAATATAACTCGCCTTATTGGACACGTTACAGTATACTACTGATAACAAAATTATTGGTCTTCCAATAAAAACTCGCTTATAACCCAATTAATAATGTATTCCTAAACGATATTCTACCGGACAGTCTCACTGGCTAATCTCAAGACTAACACTATTCCTGCACTCTGGCAGTCTAATGAGATGTCAAATCGACACGATCCCAAACCATTAGGCTTAGGTGGTTCTGAGTACTCTAAGACACGAAGGTTTATAATACGAACTTCCTCATGGTCACTACATAGAATTTGTTTACACAATATCATAATAATTCAAACAGAGTCTGAAATGTCAAATTTCACCTACAATCTACGGCCATACAATATAGCTCCTGGATTATCAAAATAGACATTAATAAACTGACTTTATGTAATATAATTATTAATGTTTTTATCCTCATATAAATAAGAACAATGTAAGCTTTATGTAAAGTACGAATTCTACTAAAAACAATATTATAAATTAAACTTAATCGGTCAATGTACCTATTTCACACGCTATCATTACACTAGACCTTTCGTTTCTACGTTTTTCTATAAGCATTTATTATATTATATATTTTCATATAGTACAAACGTATGTATTTATGACAATTATCTTATAATCTATACTATAATAAAGCAGTAACTTAGCGAAATCTGTACATTAAATAATTTTTAAAAACAACGACTGTAACGTATTATATATACAATATAGACCTCAAAACAATAGTTATTAAAATTTTTTGTCTGTTTGTCTGTTTGTCTGTATGTCTGTTTGTGTGTGCGCGTTTCACGCAAAAAGTAATGAACCGATTACAACGAGATTTGGTGAAGTGATAACTTATTACCCGGGTCAACATTTAGGATACCTTTTATTTCAGAAAAATCTTTCTTTCCCACGGGAAATCGCAATAACTGGTTTTATCGAGTCCTCCTTAGAAAGCTTCCGCTGGCTAAACCTTAAGACATTCATCAAAACAATGTACCAAAAAAATTGTAGGTCTTGAAAAGTTCAACAGAAAAATCTGCAACAGTATATGTCTATCTCTTAAGGTACACTCGCAATACCTATTTTTATCTATACCTATAATAAAACTAACTTAGTCAAATCGACGTGCGCGTTTCACACAAAAAGTACTGAACCGATTTTAACTAAATTTTGTATAGTGATAGCTTATCACTCGGGTCAACATTTAGGATACATTTTATTACAGGCACATTTTTCGTTCCCGGTGACTGGTTCTATCGAGTCGACCTTAGAAATTTATATGGCCAACGCTGGCTGAACCTTAAAAGATACATCAAAACAATGTACTAGAAAATTGTAGGTCTTAAAAAGTTATACAGGCAAGTTCGCAATATTATATGTCTATCACCTAAGGTACATTCGCATCTACTAATTTTATTCACTACTCGCGACTCACTGACTGACTTATCAACGTTCAGCTCAGTTCAGCAGTAAAACGTACCTAGGGACGAACCCGAGCGAAGCGATTATGAGTCGCTAGTAATAACATAAATTATCTTTTTATTGTATAGTACCAAAACTCCTTTACAAACATTTGCAGAATATGCTGGTTATGTAAGAAAATGTTTGATCATTAACATAAGTCGGTCGGAAAAATCAAAAATTGGTGAATTTACAGAAACAATGTAATGGTAATGATGTTCTAAATGATCACAGCACTCCGACAATGTTACAAGTAGTAAATTAACAGTGACAACAGTGCATGTCATAATGAGAGCTACAATTATGTATTACGTTAGTCTCGGACGGTGAAAGGCGAGGAAATATTTGGAAATAGAAGGCGTCCTATTGCGTTTCCTGTTTTTGTACAAAGCTATCATTTGTGTTATCAAATGTTATGAATTGTGATCTTAGTAAGTTGTAATTTAGGTTAAGTATATTTTAAATGTAAAGTAGTGCCAATATGTAGCGATGGGTGTGATTTTATTTTGATAAAATTGTATATATATCTTAATATAGTAATTTATTTTTATTTTATTTTACATCATATGTAATGAAATACTCTTGCAACAAGTAAAAATATATAACTTTGACTCTTACTTTTGCCCTTTGCCTGGCATCTATTTATAAAATAAAATCAGGATCAAAGTTCTGTAATAAATATTTTTAGAACCTTAATATTTGGGGATGCTTAATCCATACTAATATTATAAATGTCAAAGTTTGTGTGGAAGGATGGCTGAATGGACGGATGGATGTTCGTTATCACATACTGTTTCCCGTCAGAACGGCTTAATGGATCTCAATGAAATTTGGCACAGAGATAGATAGAAAAAGGGCGGCTTCCATGGGATAAGTTCACTTCACAAGTTCACTTTTTGTCGTTCTATGTAGGATCACGTTTAGGAGCTAACTCAAAAATATTAGTGTTAATTATAATAATATAATAATGTAGATAAAGAACTTCGATTTTTATTTATTATAATTAGGTTACAGTTCATTTATAATAAAATTTGCACTTTTGAAAGCTCAATCCTAAAAGCTTCACTTTTAAATATATTACTCGTTACTAGAGTAAACTACGTAAGTAGAGTAATACGTTGTTTGTATACGTTTACATTATATATGTCATGACTAGTGCAATGTGATGACTTAAAGGGTATAAATATTTTTTTTAGCTTTACATTCGATGATATAACAATATTCACCATGCAGACACTGCTCTACATTCAAAGACACTAAAGCCATGGTGAATTCCATGGCTTTTACTGTAGGTCCCAAATTGGCCAGTTACGTCTAATTTTAAGTAATGACAAGTTATTCGTTGCTTTCTTCAGTTATTAAATGGAAAGTATATTGTCATAGAGTTTTTATAGAGAAAGTTGATAACACGAAGAATCCGAAACTGCGGTGACCCCGAATGCATAATTACGTTCAAACTCCGTAATTGTCGATTGCAAACACCAGTCAAATAACAAGTTAAGCTTACAAATTCTGTTAGAACAGTATACGTGCATTAGTACTACAATACTAGATAAGATCTTTGTCTCATACTATTACTAGTATTTAGTATTTTAAATAATATTATTTTTACGGATTTTCTGGCGGCTTTATTAAATTTTTTATTTTTGCCTCACCTGTGATCATGTTTGCTGTAAAGCATATTTATATATGATTTATAATTTTAAAAATATACTTGTTTTTAAGTTAACGTGTGGTGCATTCAAAATTAAAATATTTTTACTTTCCTTTCATGGTTGAATTAACCATCAAGCAATTATGATTTATGATTTTCATTCCAAAAATCCGCATAATTTTTACTCTTTAACTTGGTGGTTTGAAAACATGATTTATAGCTAAAAAACTTAAAAAACAAACTTAATATCAAAAATTCTTAACGTTTTTATTTGTAACGAATGCATTCTTGATTCATTCTTCGAATTGAAACAAAACTATAATATATTGTGCCCATCTGAAATATTTTAGACATAATGCCATCAATGTACGGTAGATGTCGTATCAGTCGTATGATCATTTAAGTTTTATTACTAGTCTTTTAGTAATAATATTGAGTATATTATTTATTTTAAAATGTACCTTTTAAAATAAATAATAGACTTTTTAGTCCTACTCGTATAATTAATAAAAAAAACAGATGATGTATGAAACATAAATATTGGAACAGGAACATATTTCATCAGACTCGATGTTATCGTTATTAGATTATTTCGATAGTAGTTTCTTGTTGGCTGTAGGAAAATATCACTTGGTCTCTAACTTACCGGACGCTTAAAGGAAGGTGACGAAATCTAGGTCACAGTGAGAGGTACGTAGGAATAAGTACTGCTGAGGACTCAAAAAGCTTGTTCTAAAGTTTAGAAGTTCCATTACTTAATAATAATTTCATAACATTTTTATATTTTCGTATTGTAATATTATATAAGCAATTTATTTTTCCTTACTTTAGGATATTTTAAATCTATACATATTATAAAATTCTAACTAAGCCGAATCTGTACATTAAATATTTTTTGGAAAATCTTATTGAAATAGACATTATTATCGATGCAGAGGCCGAATCTATAGTTTTTAGAATTTTTGTCTGTCTGTCTGTCTGTCTGTCTGTCTGTCTGTCTGTCTGTTACCGCATCACAGAAAAACTACTGGAGGGATTTGGATGAAATTTGGTATGATGATAGCTGGTTATCCGGGTCAACATATAGGATACTTTTTACCGCGGGAAAATATCTTATTTCTGAGAATAAGTATAAAAACCGGTTGGAACAAAATCACGATGATACTATCTGTAAACAGTTTGGCAAGAAACTTACTAAATATGGTAAAAACTATTAAAAATAGCTTATCTTGAAAATCAAATTATCAATAGCGCTATTTTATCCATTAAAATAGTTATTTTAATTAATATACATTTATGTGTTATTTAGATACTCGACAATAGATGTCGCCATGAGTCTTTAAAGTACGTAGTTTTAATTCCAAAAAAATGAATGTACAGATATGACCTTTCCACGATTTTATTAGAATTACTACTAAATTACCCGCGGCCCCGCCCGTGTTCAAATTATCAGTAAAGCAAACTTTTTGGCTTTATAAATTAGTAACTGTACGTATAATAAAATTGTAACTAAGCCGAATCCGTAAATTCAATATTTTTCGGAAAATCTTACTGAAATATACATTATTAGCGATATAGAGGCCGAATCTATAGTTTTTAGAATTTTTGTCTGTCTGTCTGTATGTGACCGCATCACAGAAAAATCACTGGAGGGATTTTGATGAAATTTGGTATGATGATAGCTGGTTATCCAGGTCAACAGATAGAATACTTTTTACCGCAGGAAAATATCTTATTTTTGGGAAAAAATACAAAAATTGGTTAAAATAAAAGCACGATGATACCTACTATTAACATTTAAGCAAGGTAACTTAATTATGTATGTTAAAACTATTAAAAAAAGCTTATCTTAAAGGAAATATCAATAGCGCTATTTTATTCATTAAAATATTTATTTTAATGAAAATTTATTTATGTGTTATTTAGATATTTGACAATAGATGTCGCCATGTGTTTTTAAAATATGTAGTTTTAATCCAAAAAAAAATAATGTACAGACATAACCTTTCTATGATTTTATTAGAATTACTACTAAATTACCCGCGGCCCCGCCTGTGTTCAAATTTTCAATAATACAATTTTTTTGGCTTTATAAATTAGTAACATATTAATAATATTTTGTTAGCAGAAACAATTTACAAATTAAAATATTTGTAAATTTTTATTGTTTAGTAAATAATGTTAATACTTTTTAATTTTTTAATGTAAAAAATGGACAAATGCAAATCCAACTCGCGCATTATAGGTTTCGTATAGCAAAATGCTGTTGTTTTTCTTACTTACGTGTTTTGTTAGGTTAACACTAAAATAAATACAAATAATATTTACGTTTCCACAATATCGACTCATTTTATCCACCGTAAAAAAACTCGATTCATATTATTTTATAACATTTTATGGGAAACAAGTTTATGGCTGTTAAACTAACAAAGCGGGTAACTAAAAATATTTCATGTCTCAAAAACTATGAAAAAGTGTTTTAGGAACTTTTTCAGTTTTTTTTGACACTATTTCTTGGAAGGTAAAGGCTTAAAGGAAACAATAAAATGCTTACGACTTTATTCATATTAGCCGAGCCATATGAAATAATAAAAAGTATTTGCTTACAATTATTTACTTATTACACTTTCTTTTGAAATTCGTTTTAGATAATATTACTAACTAGCGCTAACCCATACCTGTTGCGCGACAGATTAACATTAAGAAAAGTTTTCATTATGTAATTTAAATAATCAGCTAAATCTTAAATTAATCAATAGCTGTCTATTAGTAAAAAATGATTAAAATTAATTCCGTAGTTTGAGAGTTTATCGCCCGAAACTAAATAAACAAACAAAACAAAAGTATAGACATATGTACATAAATGTTATTGCTAAAACAAAAACTACTAAATCAAATATGAGATTAACGGAGGAACCTTTGTAGCATTGTCAATCACTGCCATTATGTACCAATCTTGCGGTGCGCAATGAAAGTGGTATATGTAAGAGTATACTAATGTGTAAAGCCTAAGAATTTGGTTTTGATCATCTGAACGCGGGCGGAGCCGCGGGCAATGCTAGTATTATATATATTTAATTAGGATTTTAAGTAGTTATTTTTTTAAGTCAAAATAAAAGATGACATGTAAGAGTGATATAACGGTGTTTTAAAATTTACGATAATCTTACCATATACCATACTTTTTTCATTTCTTTGTTAAAATACATGATAAAGCGCTAATTATTAATAATCACCTAAAATTTATTCATATTAAAAGCATAATAAAATTAAAAATTAGAGCTATAAAGTAGTAAATCTTCTTCAGTCTCATAATTTCATTTAAGGTATAATTTATTCTATAGAACATCCATCATTCAACTTCCAACAATCAACCCTTATTATAAAAGGCTTTTACGCGATCATTTTGAAATTTACAATTTTATGATACTATCTATACATATAATAAATCTGTAGAGGTTGAATGTGTGTACATAGAAAAAAAATGCTAAAAACTGAGTCAGTGGGATGTATGAAGAGGAACAGAACAAATCCAGATTTTTTTCAAATTTTTCTATGTCTGTTTGTCTGTTTGTACGGGCTAATCTCCGAAACTGTGAGACCGATTTAAATGAAATTTTGCATGGTGATACCTTATATCTCCGGTAAGCATCTTAGATACTTTCCATCCCGAAAAATTTCGTAGTTCCCGTGGGATAGTTAAAAAACTATAGTAACTTATACAGCTTAGTACACAAAAACTACTAATTGGATTTTATTGAAACTTTATGATAATATAGTTCATACATCAGAATAACAAATACGCAACTTTTTATCCCTGAAAAATTTACGCTTCCCGTGGGATAGATTTGTTTTTGTTTGTCTAGAGGCGAACCCGAGCGAAGCGAGGGAGAGCCGATAGTACATAAATAATATAGTTTAGCGTAAATAAGTTTTCGTTTAACTTTAAACCTGTGCAGTTACAAGTAAAGGAAATGATATTAGATGTAGGTTTTGTAAAATATAGCGTAATTCATTATATTTTATTTCCGACAGACAACAAAGAAAACACGTATATTTAAAATAATTAATTTCAGCATTCATTATTTTAATAACTTCATTTATTGCTTAATGATAAATTTATTAATGCATTATACAATCGACTTCTTATATTATTTAATCGATGATTTTATCGCGCATTGGTTTAATTATCAGTCAGATAATATAATAATATATTATTATTTTTTCTTGTCATTTAATATATTTTTATGATACACGTATATTTACAAAGAATTTAAAATTAAGACTGCAATAAGAGATATAATATTTTTTTACATAATATATAATAATATAAATAAACTAAATCAATATTTAGACACGTAATAAGACCGACCGTAATCGAGAAAGTATAAAGTTGGCCATGAGTATTATGATTATTTATTGACATCTGGATAACTGTATCTATGTTATACATCTTCAGTTTTCAACCGTAACGATGGTTTCTTAACTCCACGGTCCCAATATCTAACCATATTGTCAAATAACTAATAAACAAAGAAGAATTTACATTCTAGTACTTGGTTTACACCAAGTTAGAAATAGTTCAAGTTGCGATATTTGAAGAGAAACTTCTTTAGAATCTTTGGAATATGAAACTCGATAAAATGAAAATGTGACAAGAGAAAGAGACAAACATATAAATATATAGGATTAAGCCGGCGAGAGAATGAGAGAGAATACATGATTAATCGTTGCCATGGTAACCATTGTTATTTGTCTGACAAATGATATATAATATTATATTCTTTTCATATATGATATTCTATAAATATATGATTGTAACATAGTTTATATGCCTTATATTATTATTGATTTGTTTTAATTTAATTGAGATATTTGCCAAAGAAATTTTACTTCAACCGCGCATGAAGGTTACACGCATCCATTTTTGTTAATAATTTCTTTACTAAATATAGAATTCAAAATACTGTCGATTTTAACAAATATTCAGTTATCTTCAGATTCCTCTCACTGATAACTGCTTGTTAAACAAAATAGATTTAGTTAATGGGTTTCGAATGCAAATTGAGGAAGACAAAGTTATGGCAATGTTTCAAGACTTCAAGATAAAAGATTTATTGTACAACTACTACAACATAAAATAAAACCATTCAAACTATGAATACCAAATCGTATTGTTCTCATAACTTTATTTTACTTTAAAAAGTATCTACTTGTGGAAAAAAAATGTTTAAATGACGAATTAAGTACCGCAGTAGTAAATATATATAGGTATTATTCTTTTAAGCAGATTCTCTTAGTAGTAGTACAAAACAAGTATAAAATTAATATTAAAATATCTAATAGTAAACCATTCTATTGCTGAATGTATGGCTTTTTATCGATGTACCAAAATTGATGAAATTAATATACATATACCTAATCGTAATAAACGAAGTGATATCATAATGATAAAGCCACCGCAGCGTACTGCTATATGTATTGTCTTAAAAAACAGAAAGATATTTATGTATAGTTATTCTATTCTCTCTCTGTTTCCGTTTTTCTTATTCTGTTTCTTACTCCCTATTCGGAGGGACAAAAAACATCATTTTAACAAATTGACTTTATAAATCGAAATTGTTGAGTACCTGACATACCTAATGCTTACACATACATATAATATGTTGGGACATTAACGCATAGCACCATCTATTTCCATGGTAAGCTATGAGGCCTGTGTTATGGACACCAGATATTTGAGACACTACACATATATAACTTTAAATATTATTAATATATAAACACCCATGACTGGAGTAAAAACATTCGTGATTATCACACAAATAAATGCCACCAGCGGGACTCGAATCCGCGACCGCTGGCACAACAAGTACACTACAAACTGAGCCAAACGTGTCGTCAAAATATATCATTTCGATAAATTTCCTCCTATTCAGTTAAATAATTATTTAAACTTACTTGTTTCCTGGCTGTTCTATAAACGTATTGCGAGGTGCCTTCGTCGGTCTGCCTTTTGTCCTTGTTTTGAACTTCATCCTTTTTGTTAGCGTCTTCAGATCGGGCGCTTAAAGCGAGAGCTGTGACAAATGATACAAAATTGTTAGAAGTTTCATGAAACAATGTATAAGAGATTCTATAGAAAGATTTATAAGATAAAATAATATATTTGAGAAAATACTACACCTATTGGCTTAATACAAAATGTCAATGGAATTAACAGCAAATTTTTAGTTATCTGTGTGTCATTGATAACACTGATTTTACATGAGTATGTTATGATGAATTTTCATGTAAAATTTCTTCATAAGATAAATGAAAATAAAAATTAAAACTATAGTTACATGAATAATTTTTTTTTTTATAATTCTCTAAGTTTCTATATGATAACATGATTAAAAATAGACGTTAAATTGTAGATTCTAATTGTCATATAAATCTACAGTTTTAATCAATATTATACCAAGATAGGTACAATTGAATTTCTCATCTTTTGCGATAACATTAAATAATCACGATATTTCTAAAGGTTAAAGTTAACCTGTTAGAAGGCTAACAACAGATCTTTTGAAGAGAGGAACCTCTAGGTTACCTATAGTACCTATAAATAGGTACTATAGGTAACCTATAAGTTTCTCTCTTAGTCATTAGCAATATTCACCCTACGGATTTCGTCTTTACCAATCAGTTTTGTTTACTGTCGAGAGCTACTTATGTGTATGCAATACCTACTTTTAAGTACTTAGTTATTTTTAGTTGATTAAACATGAGATTTAGATAAATTATAGTCACGATTAACCTTATAACCAGTATGGTTTTTGGTTTGCCTTATCTTTTCATGTCACAACGTACCTTCGTGATTTCGTAATAGAGTTAGTTTATGGGTCACTGAGACATGGGTTACAATATAAACTAGTAGGTAGGTACATCGGATTCCCGTGGGGCCTAACAGAAGGGAAAGCGGCTAGCACTTAACAATTTATAATTGCTTCAAATGAACTTTAAACTTTATTTGATAAATTGTTTTGCTTAATTTATATATTACTAGCGACTTACCCTTTTTTTTTTTGATTCGTGGGGAAACCCATTTGCGGGTACCCGCGTGCGGGGGCATGTGGGACTCCTGTCGCGAAAAGCGCGACAGACTACCCACTAAAACCACCACGGTGATCCCTAATGCAAAAGACAACTAGCGACTTACCCTCGTTTCGCTAGGGTACGTCCCTAGACACGTTTCAATTTTTTTGAGCGGAACCCTAATTCTTTTTCTAAAATAAAAGTAGCCAAGTTACTCCTTATAACATCAGCTATCTGTCAGTGGAAGTCCCCTTAAAATCAGTCCAGCCGTTTGGGAGATTAGCCGGAACAAACAGATAGACAGACAGGCAAAAAAAATTAAAATTGTGTTTTTCTTATAAGTACCGTATATAATTTCATATGTATTTAGTAAAAATCTGTTATTTTGACATTACAAACAGACACTTCAATTTTATTTATCTGTATAGATACTTTCATAATTCTATAAAAATATATTTTTTTTATGTTTAAATTTTTTAATTAATTTTAATGTAAATGGAGTTTATGTCACTTCATTAGTCACATTATTGAACTTTCACTTGATTATAAAACGAACACGGAATAACTGTATGTGTATATATATATATATATTTCTGTGTGCCCTTAAATACTGAGAAAGACCTCACAGGGGACTTCTGCATACTATAGACTAAATGGCCTTTGCAATCTAAATAAGCGGAACATTTTACTTATAAAAGAGATTGGACGCTGAACAGCTGGCGATGAAGTAATTTGATCACATCCCTAACCAAGGCCTGACTATAGTATCATATTAAAGTTAATTAATTATGCTAAGGATTCATAATATTTTTTATTTTACTTAATTCATCAGTATATTTGTTACATTTGTAATAATATTTTAATGTAATTTATATATAATTATATTGTTTATGATAAAATGCAGTCGAAGAAAAATGACGATTTTAAATACAAGGCTAATGTTTAAGGTTTAGGTTCAGGCGGGTTATAACGTCTTTTTCATAAAGTAAAATAATAATAAAAAATAAAAAAGCAGAGTAAAGTAATTAATAATAGAGGATTGATTTTCATTTTTAACAATAAATAAGTGAAAATAGATGTAATTACGTCCATTCTAAAATGTGATTCAAAATTCTAAATTAACTTAATTAGTACTTATTGCAAACAATATCTAACTACGCAAATTGTATTGCAGTATAACGTTTCACAAAAATGATTTTATGATAAATCTGTTCGTTATAAACTTAATATGAAACAATTATTTCATTACCAATTAACTACAAACAAAGCTAAATTACGTGTTTAATGAATTTAAAGAGATGTGCAAAACTGAATACATGTATGTATTTTATCTTCGATAATTTGCTCTGAATATGAATGTTATAGGTATTATCTATTTATCTAATATATTTAAACGAGCAATTCTTGTATATTTATTTATTTATTTATACCGGCGATCTCGGAAACGACTCTAACGATTTCGCTAAAATTTGGTACGTGGGGGTTTTCGGGAGCGAAAAATCGATCTAGATTAGTCTTATGTCTGGGAAAACGTGTATTTTCGAATTTTCATGTGGTTTTCTTTCGCCTTATTCCACGTAAAATATGATAATATAAGCGCAAGATTGAGTATCACAGGTCTCCAGGCTTGAATTCTGGTCGGGTACAAAGATTTTGTTTTTTTTTTGTATTTATTCAAGTTTTTAGTTTTTTTTTTTGTTTTTAAGCCAAATTAAAAAGAAAATTGTACTTTTGATCAAAAACTCCAAACGAAACTCGGTCGCCCAGATACTCTGTAATAATGCACCCAATAAGCAATACCTCGATATTAGTCAACAGTTATAGTACAAACGACTTAAATGTAAACATTTTTTGCCCACTACTTATTAGATGCTTGACGGGTAATAGTCCTAAACTATAATTTCAAACTAAATATATACTTTACTTAATTATACATTTCCAAGTGCTTACGAACCATCGATTTAAGTGGACAAAAATTCTTTACTTATAATATTCAACAATATACAATAGATATACATAGAAATCTAAAACCTGCCATAAACTCTCTATTGTTAGGTCGATCTGCGGCACTATGTCGTACGACCTCAGACTAAGGAATAATTTAGTATCATAGACCTAAATACGAAGCCAATAGTGCGAAGAACAATAGTTATTTAAAATAATATGTATAATGCTGATTTGATTTATAATGCTGCTTTGATTGCGTAGAACATGAAACCCTACTGCTTAAACTAAGTCATTACGGTATTCGTGGCATTGCTCTTGATCTCATTGCTTCATATCTTAGTGATAGGGTTCAGAAAGTCTCTGTAAATAACGTTAATTCTTCCGGATCCCCTCTGAGAATGGGTGTTCCGCAGGGATCTATTTTGGGTCCATTTTTGTTTCTAGTTTATATAAATGATCTTCCTTTCTATGCTACTGAATTGTGTGATATTGTACTGTTTGCGGATGATACCTCTTTAATTTTTAAAGTAGATAGAAATGTAACTGATTATGACAAAGTAAACAGTGCATTATCTCACATACTTAAGTGGTTTAATATTAACAACTTAGCATTAAACACCAAGAAAACTAAATGTATTCAATTTACCCTACCTAATGTAAGGAGACACAATTTTAGTTTGTTTTTAAACAATGAGATTCTTAATACTGTAGATTCCACAGTATTCTTGGGCATAACGTTGGACTCAGGTCTTCAGTGGAGCCCCCATCTGTCATCTCTCGCGAGTAGATTGAGCTCCGCTGTGTTCGCGGTTAGGAAAGTAAGGCAGTTAACAGATGTTGATACTGCTAGACTTGTTTATTTCAGTTACTTTCACAGCATCTTGACTTACGGAATTTTGTTGTGGGGTAATGCAGCCGATATAAAATCTATATTTATTCTTCAAAAAAGGGCCATTCGGGCAATTTATAACATCGGAGCTCGGGATACCCTACGAGATTTGTTTAAGGAAATTGGTATACTTACGGTAGCATCGCAATATATATATTGTAATATTATGTTTGTCCGACAAAACATTCATTGTTATTTAAAACACAGTGATAGACACGAAATAAATACTAGAAATAAGGAAAAACTGGTATCGCCTAGCTATCGCCTTCAAAAAGTGAATAGATCGTTTATGGGGCAAGGTATACGCATGTATAATAGAGTTCCACAATCGATTTTGAGCTTGCCACATAAACAATTTAAAACTAAAATTAAAAATGTATTAGTGAATAAGGCTTATTATACAGTCACGGAATACTTCGGAGATATCAATGTGTGGAACTAATCTGGTTGGGTCTCACGTAGGATAAATATATAATAATTATTGTATTACAATATTGTACACAATTATTATTTTAAAAGAGCAACTGTTGAGTTTCTTGCCGGCTCTTCTCAGCAGAACTGCCTTCCGAGCCGGTGGTAGATTCCTCACGGACTGACTACACTGACATTTAATTTAAATTTAATTTCAATGTAAAATTGACGATTCAAAAGTGCTTGTAAAAGTCTATTTGAATAAAGTATATTTTGATTTGATTTGAATGTTTTAAAACAGAATACAAATATTAATAGAATATTCATTGCTGCGATAAGTAAATAAATGTTAGTAAATAGCTAACAGATTTTATTATAATTAAGAATCAAAAAATAAATATGCCAATATTCTGCTTTCTTTCAAGGGAAAGAGAACTAAGCTTAAAAATTATTTATAATTATTTTATATTCATTATTCATATTTCCTTCTCACATACTGTAAACTAGCAGAACTCGCGGCTTTACGCGCGATGAAACTACGAAAAGTACGAAATTTCATGCAAATATGTCCAAAAAGTTTCATACAAACTTTTATCCCCTATTTCACCCCCTTGGGGGTTGAATTTTGAAAAACCCTTCCTTAGTGGATGCCATCGTTATATGAGGAATGCGTGTGCGAAATTTTAATTTTCTAGCCGTAAGGGTTTGGCCTGTGCGTTGATACATCAGTCAATCACTTTTGCTTTTTATATATTATATAGATTAACCACTAATACCTACATAAAAAAACCTTAGTCTTTGAAGAAAGTAAACAATATGTACGGCAAAATCGAGAATAGTAGCATAAACAACATTTACGCTACTATTTTTTATTTTGAAATCTTTTTATCTCCGCTTATACTTCTTCAGTCTGAGCGTACGACAAACAAGTAACCAAATTCAAATTCAAAATATTTTATTCAGCATAATTACATTACAATTTTTACTGAACGTCATGAGTTTACTACCAGTTGGAAAGAAGAAGCCTCAGACCTGAGAAGAACTGGCGAAAGAAACTCATGTTTATGAGATTCTAATTAGATATTCTACTAAGATATACCTAAGCAATAAAATAGTATGGCGGGATGAAACTCAGTTACAACTTTGTAATAGCATTACTTTCCGCCTGCAGTCTGTAAATTAGTTTTGTTCAGTTGCTTCGCTCTATTCTTGTAAATCTAAAATATTATCATGACAAATATTTAAAAATTTTTAGGGTTTTTTCAGTAATCAGATAAAAATCCTGTGCCTATTTTAAAATAACAGTGATATAAATAAAATTTTTCAATTATTAAACTCTATTTGAAATGAAATAAACTTTATTCAATTAGACTTATTACAAGTACCTTTGAATCGTCAATATAACGTAAGCGTCAGTGTAGTCTGTCCATGAGGAAGCTACCACCGGCTCGGAAAGCAGTTCTGCGATTTAGATTGATTATAATTTAGTTGATTGAAAAATATATATCTAATATATTTAAACGAGCAATTCTTGTATATTTATTTATATACTAGCATTTCCCGCGGCTCCGCCCGCGTTCAGATGATCAAAAACCAAATTTTTAGGTTTTACACATTAGTATACTCTTACATTATACATTACTTTTATTGCGCACCGCATGATTGGTAAATAATGGCAGAGATTGATAATGCCACAAAGGTTCCTCCGTTAAATTGAACTTTTTGTTTTAGCAATAGCATGTATGTATGTCTATATTTCTGTTTTGTTTGTTTTTTTAGTTTTTCACGGAACTCTCTCTCAAACTACGGAATTAATTTTAATCATTTTTTACTAATAGATAGCTATAGATTAATTTAATATATAGCTGATTATTTAAATTACATAATGATAACTTTTCTTAATTAGTGCTAGTTAGTAATATTTTCCAAAACGATTTTCAAAAGAAAGTGTAATAAGTAAATAATTCTAAGCGAATACATTTTTTTTATTTCATATGGCTCTGCTAATATAATTAAAGTCGTATGCATTTTATTGTGTCCTTTAAGCCTTTACTTTCCAAGAAAAGGTGTCAAGAAAAAGTGAAAAAGTTGAGTTATAACAGTTCCTAAAATACTTTTTCATAGTTTTTGAGATATGAAATATTTTTAGTTACCCGCTTTGGCAGTTTAACAGCCATAAACTTGTTTTCCATAAAATGTTTAAAATAATATAAATTGAACTTATTTTTACGGTGCAAAAAATGAGTAGGTATTGTGGAAACGTAAATATTATTCGTATTTATTTTAGTGTTAACCTAACAAAACACGTAAGTAAGAAAAACAACATAGCATTTTGCTATACGAAACCTAAAATGCGCGAGTTGGATTTGCATTTGCCCAACTTTTACATTAAAAGATTAAAAAACATTAACATTATTTACTAATCAATAAAAATTTACAAATATTTTCATTTGAAAATTGTTTCGGCCAACAAAATATTACTAATATGTTACCTACTAATTTATAAAGCCAAAAAGTTTGTTTTATTAATAATTTAGACACGGGCAGGGCCGCGGGTAATTTAGTAGTAATTATAGTAAAGTCATAGAAAGGTTATATCTGTACTTTTTTTTTTTGGATAAAACTACGTATTTTAAAAACACATGGCGACATCTATTGTCAAATAGCTAAATAACACATAAATAAATTTTCATTAAAATAACTATTTTAATGAATAAAATAGCGCTGTTAATATTTCTTTTAAGATAAGTTTTTTTAATAGTTTTAACATAATATATAAGTAAGTTACCTTGCTAAAATATTAATAGCATCATCGTGCTTTACTTTAACCAGTTTTTGTATTTTTTCTCAGAAATGAGATGTTTTCCTGCGGTAAAATGAATCTTATGTGTTGACCCGGATAACCTGCTATTACCATACCAAATTTCATAAAAATCCCTCTAGTGGTTTTTCTGTGATGCGGTCACATACAGACAGAAAGAAAAAAAATCTAAAAACTATAGATTCGGGCTCTATATCGCTAATAATGAATATTTCAATAAGATTTTCCGAAAAAATATTGAATTTACGGGTTCGGCTTAGTTACAATTTTATTGTATGTATAGTTACTAATTCATGAAGCGAAAAAGTTTACTTTACTGATAATTTAAACACGGGCGGAGCCGTGGGTGATTTAGTAATCTATACATATTATAAAATTGTAACCAAGCCGAATCTGTACATTAAATATTTTTTGGAAAATCTTATTGAAATAGACATTATTATCAATACAGAGCCCGAATTTATAGTTTTTAGAATTTTTGTCTGTCTGTCTGTCTGTCTGTCTGTCTGTCTGTCTGTTACCGCTTCACGCGAAAACCACTGGACAGATTTTGATGAAATTTGGTATGATGATAGCTGGTTATCCGGGTCAACATATAGGATACTTTTTTACTGCGGGAAAATATCTCATCTCTGAGCTAAACGTTGAAACGTATCTAGTGACGAACCCGAGCGGAGCGAGGGTGAGTTGCTAGTTTATAATAAAACTACGGTTGTATTTTATCTGTGGATTCCCTTAGTGCCTATATTTCACACAAATAACGTAAATATTTTTTTAAATTATGTTAATTGGTAGGCAGTGGTAGCCCAGTGGTGACGCGCTCGCTTGGGTAACCGAGTCAAGCGGGTTCAAATCCCGGATCTCCACCTCTTGTATTTTCATGTGTGAATCATTTTCAACATGATTACCACTTGTAATTCTAATAAAATCGAAAAAAGGTCATATCTGTACATTAATTTTTTTGGGATTAAAACTATGTATTTTAAAAACACATGGCGACATCTATTGTCTAATATCTAAATAACACATAAATAAATATTAATTAAAATAACTATTTTAATGGATAAAATAGCGCTTTTGATAATTTGATTTTCAAGATAAGCTATTTTTATAGTTTTTACCATATTTTGTAAGTTACCTTGCTAAACTGTTTACAAATAGTATCGTCGTGGTTTTGTTCCTACCAGTTTTTGTATTTTTTTTCAGAAATGAGATATTTTATTGCGGTAAAAAGTATCCTATATGTTGACCCGGATAACCAGCTATCATCATACCAAATTTCATCAAAATCCCTCCAGTGGTTTTTCTGTGATGCGGTAACAGACAGACAGACAGACAGACAGACAGACAGACAGACAGACAGACAGACAGACAGACAGACAGACAAAAATTCTAAAAACTATAGATTCGGCCTCTGCATCGATAACAATGTCTATTTCAATAAGATTTTCCAAAAAATATTTAATGTACAGATTTGACTTAGTTAGAATTTTATAATATGTATAGATAGATTTATTTATACCGGCGATCTCGGAAACGGCTCTAACGCTTACTAAGTTTGACTTTTGTTTTTTTTTTGTATATATTCAAGTTCTTAGCTTTTTTTAATCTGAAAAACACGAACTCCGAGCGAAGCTCGGCCGCCCAGATACTATACTTTTTAAAAAAAATCTGCGTATAATAAAGTACAATTTGACATTAAATTAAAAAAAGAAATGAACCATATACATATAGCATTAATACTATGCAATCCATGACGTCCTTGATTATGTTTTGGGAATTTAAGATTTAAATAAAATAGATACTTGTACTGAATTTAAAATTAGGCGCAATTCTGCTGTTCCAAATTTAGTGAGGATTAAGTAGGTAACTGTAATAATTAAACTAAGAAAAAAGTGTAGCTTGGAAATAATATTTTAAAATCATACATTTTTAAAGATAATTAAATGTTAATGCGTAACAATGGATCTAAATACGATGATCCATAGATACTTATGTTATCTTACTAAGCAGCTACAAAATGTTACGTTATAGATTTCACAATTATATCACTTTCTATTACTGCCCTTTGTTTTGCAACTATATGTACATAAACTTCTTCGACATACTCTAGGGATACTTATACAATAATACTGTTTTAAATAAGATTATGCTATATTTCACCTTATTAAAGTAGAGATCTTATTTTATATACATTTAATTTATTATATATTGAGAACAAAATACATATATGTATATACATACATACACCTACATATATCTAGTATTGCCATATTTTAGAGATTGATCAGTTTCACGAATACTTTAGGTCAACTCGATGATTTTATTTATTATTTTCACTATAATAGAATTTGTCTATATTAGTTTTGTTGTCAGCTTTTTATAACTAGGTCAGATATAGCCTTGATATACATATAGTGCTGTAACGTACTGAATGAGGTTAAACACAAACTCAATATATTTTATTATGATAGGTTGTTTCCAGGATTTTACTTAAAAATAATAATCAATCAGTAAAAATACTGTAAAGTAATATTGCTGACCCTGGCCTCAGCTGGGATTCAAACTCTGTACTACAAAATAAATAGCTGGATATTCCAGATACTAGAACACAGAGGCTGTTTAATAAGAATTTAATTGGTTGCCATTTGTTTTGTCATTATTATGTACTAATATCCTAATATAGAAAATTCCCGTGTGACGATGTTGGTTCGCGATGAACTCCGAAACTATTTATCCGATCTTAACGTTTTTTTTTAAATGTGTGATTTGCTTCAACTTGAAAAATAGGATAGTTTTTATCACGACTATTTCCTTTTTTTTTTTTTGTAAAATTAACGATTTTCATATCCGGAGAGGGATTCTGGAGAGAAATCCTGAGAAAGGACTACAAGTTCTACCCCCAAATCTAAAGAAAAAAAAAATCTTTTTGTTTTTTGACCTACCTTACATATACAAAATTCTCGTGTTAGTATGTTGTCCGCGAAGAACTCCGAAACTACTAAAACGATTTAGATGATATTTAGCACTCTGTGTGTAATTTGGTCCAACTAAATAAATAGGACTTTTTATCATAATAATTATTATATTCATATTTTTTTATTGCAAATAAAAAATGAAAGTAGCAATCTGATGACTTTTAAAACAATGGAGACTATTGTTGATGAAAATGAGACCGTCAATTTTCTAACTGACTTTTTAAACTCTCTGATATCCAGGAATATCACTACACAATCTTCGTCTGAAAATTGGTTCATGGGTCATTCTTTTGCATAATTTGAATCCATCACAATTGTGCAACGGTACATTTTTAGTCATCAAAAAAATCACCGGAAACGTACTTGAAGCCACGATTTTGACTGGAAACTTTAAAGGAGAAGCTCTCCTGTTACCACGTATTCTCCTGATACTATAAGAATCTGCAATGCAATAGCTTTCTAAAAGCTTAATATTCCGATACGATTGGCTTTCGCGGTGACAATAAATAAGTCTCAAGGACAGACAATGTCTATTTGCGGCTTTGTCTTGGAAAATCCTTGTTTCTCTCATGGACAGCTATATGCTCGTATACTCACGTGTGGGAAAACCATAGAGTCTATTTGTGTTAGCACAGGATAGGATAACCAGGAATATTGTGTACTGGTTAGCGCTTAAAATTGTTGATAATTATGAATTAAATTAAGCAAAATAATTATTAAACGTTGCTAAAGATCAATGTTATCTACCTCATTTATGAAATTAAAAGTTTATAGGTTATTGAGAATTTCGTAAATTAATTATTATTTATGACAAATTATGTTCGAATGTGAAATAAATAAAATGTCAAATTAAAAATTTTATGTCGATTTGGTCTTAATTTGAACTCCTCGCCATTCTTTACCAATCAATTTCTTAACAATATTAAATATATTAAAATATAATAATTGAACGAATTATAAGTGTGTCACACCAATGCGTGGTCGGGTCTGCCAGTATACGTATAATTTTTATCAATCATTGAACACCCAGTAACCGTACTAGGTACAGTTAATGTAATCTTATAATAGTAAATAAGCAATTCTTGTATATAATTAATTTATTTTGTATATCTCGAAAACGGCTCTAATATCTATATAGTAGGTGTTTTTTTCTAAAAGAACAATATTTTTACATCTTATCGAAAAACGCCGAGCGAAGCTCGGTCGCCAGGTACTGAAACAAAGTTAATAACGATAATAGAAAAACTTTAATTGAAATTTTAAATTGTGTACAATTATGATAACTTATAATGTAGTTTAAAAAAGGAAAATATAGAAATGTAATGACTAGCATGCACCTAGCAGACACAACGTCGGTTATGACTTTATAATTGCATTATAGTTCCCTGCTGCAATTTTCAAATTCGTTTTGCAACTTTTCAACCCGATCAAAGTAAATAATTAAGTTTATGCAAACCATAAAATAGAAAATTCTATTTTACGTTATAACGTAAATTCTACTTTTTCTTGTATATTATAACTAGCAGGACTCGCGGCTTCGCTCGCGATCAAACTACGAAGAATACGAAATTTCATGCAAATATGTCCAAGGAATAAAAAGTTTCATACAAACTTTTAACCCCTACTTCACCCCCATGGGAGAAGAATTTTGAAAAATCCTTCCTTAGTGGATGCCTTCGTCATATGAGGAATACGTGTACGAAATTTGAATTTGCTAGCCTTAAGGGTTTGTCCTGTGCGTTAATACATCAGTCAATCACTTTTGCCTTTTATATAATAAGATAAATATTGAAAAAGTATTTTATTTTTTCCAACAATTCATTTGTAAGCCTATAATCTCAGCTTAGCTTTTAATTTATAACTTCTTAGTAAAATCCTTACACTAATCTGCTGACAGATAACATAAAATAGCCTTTGCCTCTTTATTTAAAACCATGAATTACTTTCTTATATAATGTTACGTAACGCAGAAAGTATTTCTGATAATTTAATTCCTTTAGGTGTTGAATAGGATGTCAAAAATATGAAACTTCTTAATTTTCAGAGGTAGAATGTTAGAATGTTCATGTTGTGATGTTAGAACATCGAAAGTGTTTATAACTGTTATATTTCAAAAACACACAGAATCAATGAAGTAATTGAAATAAAAGCTTATAAGTTATTTTGATGATAACTAAGTGCAGGCAAAAATTCATACAGATATTTTTACTCGTTTCAGAAATCGAAGTATGACTGCAATAGGTATTATTAAGACACGCTGCAACTACAATCAACACCAGTGAACTTGAGTGCGATACTGGATTCAGTGGTTGGTTTTATCGATAAAACCAATAGCCGTAACAGAAATAAAAAAAAAACTACCTAACTTTGTTACTCTATCAAAATACGAAACTTTTAGTTTCGGCTCTCCTTAACTTCGTTTAATCCCCGAGAGATTTTTTTAATATTTATGTAGATATTTTCTTTTTATTATTTGGTATAATATTTTATCTTGAAATATCTTTTACGGTATTCATATAAAATGTAAAAAGATCGGATTGTAAATATTTATTACCGGAAAACAACCTTTTCAAAATTCATCCGACTGATTTCTGTGGCATAGAAAATTCATATGGTAGGACCATATGGCATTGATAACTAAATAAATATATTCATGTAACATTTCAACGTCATTCAAGTATAGTATAGAGTAACAAGCTTACTTAATTGAAAATAGATATTTTTCTGACCTTTCCTTAAAACTCGTTATTATGGTTTTTAGACACAATCTATCTGTAGATAATACAAATTAGAAAAAAACAAAAAGAGGAAGATGGGGTAGATCACTACTGCAATATAAAAAATAATGTGTTTATAGTTCTCATACGATTAAACCAGCCATCCAGTTTTATCCCAGAAACCCAGGCACTGCCAGCGGCTGTGTCAAAATAAATTAAAAATATAGAATTACAGTTACAATTTGGCAGCATCCTACTAAAAAGCCAATTAGCTGAGTACACCATTCCAATTTTCCCACAGCTTCAAAGGAAAAGTAATAATTCGCTAAACAAAAAAATAGCGACCGCAGAACACAGTTATGACTCATTGGATTACTGTGAGCAATCAACAAACTCAATTTGCTTCCTTTTGTTTTAGACGTTCTGCAACCAATGTGTACTAAACCTACTTTTACAACGCTTTTATAAGTAAATGGATTTTATAGGCATAATAATGTGCGAACGGAAGATGTCGAGGACGACGGCTGCCAAACAAGATTATATGTAGGTAAATACTCATTTTAGTAATAACCTATCTAGTAACTGTTGGCGGTATTCGTAAGATTTTATATTAAGTCCATAATAACTAAATAGACTAAAGTTTAAAACTTTAAACTCTTCACGTTAATCTATTTTCATTAAAAATAGAGCGGTAATTTCAATTCAAACTGTTATCATTCGTACAGCAAAAACCTTACCTTTAAAACTTTTAACCATTAGATGTGTAACCTATCAAATGATTAAATCGGCCAAGTGTAAGTTTTTTTTAACATTATTGCTATAATGATCACGTGGTCCTACATAAATGTGCAAAAAAATTATATAAAATAGGGATGTAATAAATAAGTAGGTATCTGTATCATTGTTACATGTTAAAGTTTTATATAATTATAACTACTCGTATAGTTTTTTATGTATACTGTAGTAAGCTGTATTTAATAGTAGCATAATTAAGGAGAAGGAAAGCTTCTGAACTAATGGCACTGTCGTTTGTAATAATGTAATATTGTCTAAATAATGATAATATTTTTCTTACATTAAAAATATATTTGAAATGTCCATGTTGTGTAACCAAAAAATGTATTTCAAATAAAAATTTACTAAAGTTTCTAGTGGAAACTTAGCAATTGATTTTGAGTACGGTATTCCATGCAAAACTTTAACCGCGACCAGACTCGCGACCTTTCACTTAATAGGGTCATCATTTTTATTAATTATTGTCCCTCTTGCGTTTGTTTACTTCTCAATATGGCTAACTAACGGTTTACCCTCGCTTCATTCGAGTGTGTCCCTAGGTCTAACAGTAGCTTAAACATTAGTCCAGGTCTATTCGGGTAATAAATTTCATCTAAATCTATCCAGTCATGTTAAAATACACGTACGTAATATACACACTTTTGCATCTATAATAATTATAACAGTCTGATTTCATAAGGTGCTATTGGACGGGCGTTACTCTGATGAGAGAACTGACAGCAAGCCCAACTCAAGCGTTTGACACACGCTCGTCGCTTCCATACATAAACGGATTAATCGTAAGGTGGCCGTTCGTAAATCAATCCGCCGGATAAGTCCGTACGTGAATGACACCTATATAAGATTACGCCGCTTCGCAATCAACAGTCACGATGTACTGCACTTTTGCATTTAACTTGGCTTGGTTTTTCATGCATTTTAATCACCATACTTGAGTTTAATATGAAATGTTATGTTATAAAATATCTAATTACGACGGGCTGTTAAGATCTGCTGTATAGTGAAATATTTTCAAATAACATAGCAAAGCAAACAATTATTTACTTATAATGTTTTACCCTACTTTCCTTTCACTAATTTTCATAAACAATATAATAAGTATATAAACAATATACTTAGATAAAGAAAAATATGCTGTTAAAAATTTAAAGGATTGGATTTTACTAAAACCTTAATTAGCTAATACATTCTTTTCATTAAGAGACGCAAGAATAGATGCATGCGATGTCCGCGAGAAGAAAGTATTGCGTGTAACGGCGTCGCGTTCCTAGCCAGTAAAAGTAAACTTCCTAAAGGCGCGCGCAAATTCACTTAGTCACATTGTATTTGGCGTACTGTGTCAGTTGGGGTCATGTTTTCACTGCCATACTATTGTTATTACTGGTCTCATTTTAATTAGGTACATTGATTATGAACCTACAAAGAATTCAGTGGATAAATTAATTAATACCAAGTTGAACAATTTTATGCGTAGGTGCCTACGCAACTGTATCAATGGTATAGTGGCTAGCATGTATGGCTGCGCATCTGGAGGTCCTGGGTTCGAGTTCCGAGTAGGGCCAAGTTTAGTTATTGAGTTTTTCTAGTAGTAGTCTTTAGTAAGTCTCAGTAACACCCCGGAGTTGGGAAGTTGGCGATGTAAGGTGTATCATCCTCGTGCATCGGAGTGCATGTAAAGCCATCGGTCCTTGCGTCGGGAAGTCGGAATTTTAGAGTGACAGAAATAGAGAGTGCACTTGTGTCTGCGCCACGCTTGTGCACTATAGTATCTTCTGCGCAGATGGCTAGTCTCAATGAGATTGGCCGCCGTGGCCAAAATGTGTCGGGAGGACATTATTATTTTTATGTGTAAGCATATTAAAAATAGTGACACTGGCAGTCTCTTTTGAAAAAAAGAAAATCATTGGATTATTACATTTGATTTAATAGAACTAGATGTAATTACCATTTTTGGAATTTTTGTCAAACTAAGTATTCGAGAAAAGATCGGATGAATGGATTCAATGAGACTTTTTCTACTGATATATAATAGTCTAATATAGAATTGCCTACATGGAGTTTAGTTGGTCAAATAACCTATATTAAAAGTAACTACATACAGCTTAAAATTTCTGTTTCAGACGTTCTCATACAAAAAAGGGTCATCAATATCAAGTGGTTACGTGCCGAATAGAAATAAGTACTCATACAAGTAATTCTCTTCCCATTAGTTTACCTAATAGTGCTTCCACACAAGAGTTAAAAAATGTTAGTAAACATTTGTTAGCGAACATTTTTCGCAAAAAAAAATTTATAACAAAAGTTGTTGTTGTCAACAAAACAATTTGAAGCAAAATATAACAATTTGTAACTTTTCGTAGAAAACATTAGAAAAATTCGGTAATGGTTATAAAATATTAGGAAATGTTCTACAACATGTTTTATCAGGGTAGAAGCTTTGAAAACATCTAACAATAGTTAACATGTTACTAAATGTTAATAAAAGTTTTCGTGTTAAAAAATGTTATGTAATGTTATCTAATATATTTAATTGCTGTGTGGAAGCACCATAATGAAAATTGAGTCATTTTCAAAAGTAAATTTTACTAAAATATGTCAATTTAAAATAAGTATTTCCCGCAAATTGAGTAAGCTATAATTAAAAACATGTCCCTATCACTTATTCAATCCAAGACCTTAATGTTCCTGATATCTCCATTTATAATTGAATAATAAAGCATGAGGGAAGAAAAAATCAATTAGTTTTATTCTTATTCAGCTCGTGATCCTCGTAATGTAATAAGAAATCCGGTTAACTGCGGCTATGGTACGGAGCGTATTAATCAAATGAATAGGTCAATCGCATATTCAGACAAAAACAAGATGTTAGGTGTATTAAATATAATAGAATTTCTTTTAGTTTTGAATATTATAGTAGTAATTATTCTACACTAAAATCAATATTACGAAGAGATAAAGTTCGTAAGTCTGTATGTAGGGATTATTGCTTAAATCTTTAATTTTTTTTTAATTTTCTTCATGGTTATACATATTATAATGATAAGAACACAAAATAATATTATTAATAAATAAAGTTAAAAAAAATGTAATAATTATAATAAAAACAGTTTAAATTAAATAAATAATATTGCCATATTCAATTATAAGTACATGGCGACCGAGCTTCGCTCGGAGTTCTTTTTTGCTGTATTGTATTTTTTAGATAAAAAAACTAAAAACAAATACAAAAAAAAAAAGTTAAACTTTGTATCCGATCGAGATTCGAACTCGGACACTCCTATTGATTGATAATCTTGCACCTTGATCGCTTGACCACGATGCTTATGTCTACATGTAAGAAATTATCGATCATATTTTGCGTCGAATAATGCAATAGATAATAAACCACATGATAACTCGAAAACACGCGTTTTCCCAGATATGAGACTAATCTAGACCGATTTTTCGTCCCCGAAAGCCCCTACGTACCAAATTTCAGCGAAATCGTTAGAGCCGTTTTCGAGATCGCTGGTATAAATAAATAAACATACAAAGACATACATACAAGAATTGCTCGTTTAAATATATTAGATACTTAAAATGCTTAGAATTAAAATCAACAAATATTGTAAAGTACTTTGGTGCCATTTTTAATTTTCAAAATCATTTTTGTAAATTTGTGGGTAGGCACTGTCTGTAACAAGTATATAACGCTTTTGAGATGTCTAATACCTTAGTCTCTCCCGTGACCATGATTGCTGTAAAGCATTCGAAACGTCGGGAACCAAAAATCAAAATAAATCCGCGAAATAATCCGAAAAGATAGTTTTATTTAAAATGTCAAATATTCGCGTAAATCTAAGAAAGTATCATTTTGTAAAGTTGTGGGTAGGCACTGTCTGTAACAAGTATATATAATGACCTTTGAGACGTCTAAAACCTTAGTCTCTCCTGTGACAATGATTGCTGTAAAACATTCGAAACCTCGGGAACTAAAAATTAAAAAAAGGCGTTAAATGGAATTTGAAGAGATATTTTTGTACCTACTCAACTGAATTGAAATAAAATAGGAATTTTGGATACTGACCTACATAATAAAAAAGGGCCCAATGAAATTATTACATAGAAGTATAGAAAATGTCATAGAACTCAACAAACATGATATTGTTTGTTGAGTTCAGTACATTAATTGAGTACATCGTAATTAAGAGAACTAAATAGAAAGATACTAGGTTGACTTAATCAGTTCGTTACTCAGCTCTTTTATTAATGGAAAAGTAATTCATTTAACAGTGACTCGTAGTTCTATGTTATATGAAATTATCTGAAAGTCTTTCGGAATTATACATTTGACAATAGCTCTACGTGTTTCTACCAAGGACTCAAGATATTATGTTAGATTCTATCGATTACGTTATCGTTTTGAGGGTTAGTATGGAATAGATAGTCGCCCTGTAAAAAACAAAAACAAATCCATTCCACGGGAACCGTACATTTTTCCAGGATAAAAAGTAACTTATGTGCTATATCAGATTATAATCTATCTTTGTGCCAAATTTCATCCAGACCCATTCAGACGGTTTTGGCGTGATTGAGTACCAAGCATCCACCCAAACTTTCGCATTTATAATAATAATAAGATTTAAAAAAATCACTTCATCACAAGTCGGTTTCCAAATGGATAGAGATGAACTGATAAAACCGCAATTAATGTGAATAATGCTTGAAACACTTAGCTAGATTTTATTACTATTGCTTTACGTTAGAGTTAATAAAATAAATTCTAAGTTTGACGCTTCCATCGTGAATGTCGTCTTTACGATAACTAAAGCAAATATAACTCCCAAAACACGTTTCTTGTATATTCCCGCTTGCTTTTTTCTTTCTTTGTTATATTTTTTGAAATTTTACACAATAATATATTGTTATTCTGTAAAAATCTCAAACGACTTATTAGGGTTCGGATTTAGAGTACGGTAAAATTAGGACAGATGGACAGACGGTGTAATTAAGGCCCGACCCGACCCTTCGGACACACAACCCGAAAAATAAAGCTTCATACTTAATTAAGCATTATCATATTACAACTTAAAAACTAAGTATATTAATAACGTAAATGAAAATATAGGTACTGCAGTCATATATTTTTCTAGCGACTCACCCTCGCTTCGCTTCGGGTTCGTCTCTAGGCGAAAACAACTCTATCCCACGGGAACCGTACATTTTTCCGGGATGCTATATAGCCTAAAGCCTTCCTCAATAAATGGACTATCCAACACAAAAAGAATTTTTCAACTCCATCCTGTAGTTCCTGAGATTAGCGCGTTCAACCAAACAAACAAACAAACAAACTCTTCAGCTTTATAATATTAGTATAGATTACATACAGAACAGTATTACAGATACCGAAACATCTAAAACATTGCTAGCTTAATATTAATATTTTTATAATATCTAATTATTGTTTTCAATAATATTTTCATAACTAAGAGATTAACAATAAAGTAAACATGAATCATCATTTTAAATAAAATTATCTTTTCGGATTTTTTCGCGGATTTATTTTGATTTTTGGTTCCTGACGTTGAATTATTTTATTAACTAACGAGGTCTTACAATTGATCTACATGTAGATAAAATATTTAACTGAATGTATGATGAAATATAATTTTCCACAGATTATAATCACATAATATTGTAATATGTGGTATTTTGAATACTGCCGTTAAAATTACTATCAAAAATAAAAAAAATAAAAAAATGTTTTAAAGAAACAGCATGTTACTTTTAATATTTTTGTGTTGTAGTGTTATCGTGATTGATGATTTATGATTTGCTTCGTTATCAGGAACCGTGAAAGCGTTAGTAGAGACGATACGGTAAAGAAATATGATAACATCATATCATTTACAAAGACCATTAGTCAGACTAACTAATTACTATCTAAGTTAAATGTTATCGGATGTCTTTAAAAATTATGTGGGAGCTTTTTAAACAATGTTTAAGAAAGGCTGTTCAAATAAAAAAATGAATTAAGAATGACGACTGTACTATCAGCACACTAAGTTTTTGTATCAATTATTTATTTCCCTTATAATTTTATATGTTTTTAAAGGCTAAATATATTTTTTCAATAATAATTAAAGTTTTTATTTTAATTTTTAAAACATTTTCATTTTTTTTTTTTTATTCGAAGTGACTATTAAAACAGTAACATTAAATATGATATATTATGTATAATTATTTGTCCAGACATTTATATATATATATATATATATATATATATATATATATAAATTTTTAAATTAAGAATGTCCAGATAATCAGCAGAATCCATGTGTAATGATTAATGACTAAATTGTGTCGAAAATGTAATACATGTGGATTAATAGGTTCAGTCTATTTTATTATTCTAGAAAGTTGAAAAAACATTGAATGTATTTTATAATTCTCAGGTAGCAAAGTAAAAAGGCAGCCATACTTATCCCAAACAGGCCTCTAGAATATTATATACTAGCGACTTACTCTCGCTCCCTTCGGGTTCGTTCCTACTTACGTTTTAACGTTTAGTATATATTTGTCAGAGATGAGATATTTTCCCGCAGTTAAAAGTATCCTATAGATACCCAGATAACCAATTATCATCATACCCAAAATCTCACCAGTGGTTTTTCTATGACAGACAGACAGACACAAAAATTCTAAAAATTATCGATTCGGCATCTGTATCGATAATAATGTCTATTTCAATAAGATTAACCAAAAAATATTTAATATACAGATTTGGCTTGGTTACAATTTTATTATATTTACTAATATTATAAATGCGAAAGAATTTGCTGTGTCCTTGATACTATATCAACGGATCATCGCAATCTTTTCCATAAATTCAGCTTAAAAAAGCCTTACTTGGTGTACTAATTAGTTGCGAAAAGTTGTTTGAATGACGTGAGAGAAGGTTACTATTAAAATATATTATATTACCGGCTCGTTTGTTTGTTTGTTCACGTATGGTTTTTATTATAGAATATTAATTACAAATAGATAGTGCCTGTGAACAAACATAAGCATTGCATTAAGCAAACACAAAAGAAATTAACAGAAATTATTGAGAACAATTATTATTTTTCTATTCATAGTTTTTATTTTATTTATAGTATTATTATTATAAAAGGAAGTTAAAGATAAAGTAAGGCGCAGTGACATAGCTATACCAATGCAACCAATGTGGTCGCATGGGGCCCCTAATTCAAGGAGGCCCCAGCGGAACACAAACGATTCTTTTTTTTTCAAAACGTTTTTTCGATTTTCGGTTTTTTCAACTTTTTAAAACGAAACATATTTCGATTTTATAACGGAACATATTTAAATTTCTATGAGCTTAAAAAAATCGCAAGGAAGAAGTGTTCTAAATTTCTGTTTTTATTTCGTTATTATTTTTATTTTTTTGCATTGGCAGTCCACATTCGTTTTTAAAATACGCAAAGGGGTGTTTCATTTTTTTGCATTGGGGCCTAAAAAGGCTAGTTACACCACTAGTAAGACGTATATTAAAAACCTACAAGTGACTTAACTTCGCTTCGCTCTGGTGCATCTTATCCTTCTTTATATGTAATACTAGCGACTCACCCTCGCTCTGCTCGGGTTCGTCCCTACTTACGTTTTAACGTTTAGTATAGATTTGTCAGAGATGAGATATTTCGCCGCTGTAAAAAGTTATGTATATTGACACGGAATACCAGCTATCATCATACCAAATTTCATCAAAATCCCTCCAGTGGTTTTTCTGTGATGCGGTCACAGACAGACAAAAATTCTAAAAGCTATAGATTCGGGCTCTGTATCGAAAATAATGTCTATTTCAATAAGATTTTCCAAAAAATATTTCATGTACAAATTCGGCTTAGTTACAATTTTATTATATGTATAGATGAATGTAATTACATTTTCTAACCGAAGCATATTACTCTAGCTCTAGCATATATTACTCTAGGTCGTAATCCATCTGTGTACTAAATTTCATTCCAAACCGTCCTCCCGTTCCAGCATGAAGGAGCGACAAACACATTATACAATTACATCATCATCTCCGTGCCCATTTCCCAAATTACTTGGGGTCGGCACAATACGTCCATACCGCTTATTGGTTTTGGTAAAAATTTTCCGACCGGCCGCCTGCCTGACGTCAACCCTCTTTGGGAATGCTATTGTTCGCCCACCATCGAGCAAGGGACTTAAGTTGCGATATCCCTAGATCCTTTAGTCGTCTTCTACGACACCTACAGAAGGAGATAGGGTATTCTAAGCCGGCCGTTACACGGCTAACCGGGCGCTACACGATATATTATACTATTACATTCCGCATTTATTATAGTATAGTACTTACTGTGATGAAAATAAAATATCATAATGAAATTTATTCAAACCATAAATATTATTATCAATTGTCTAAGATATAGCTATTGTCTCAAAATAAAATGAGTTTTTGTCATCTTATTTCGTTCATTGTTATCCCCCGCGGTTAGACGTAATCAAAAGAACCATGTTCCATTTTCTGTGGATATTTGAGATAAATAACGAATGTCTAAGTTACCAGGCATCAAAAAAAATAAATTATAAAAGATATGTTACGGGCACCTTGTGGCATCATTAAATTAACTTGACAACACGTTTGGCTCAGTTTGTGTGTTGTTTGTATTGACCCTACTTGCTGTGCCAGCTGTCGCGAGTTCGAGTCCCGCTGGGGGCATTCATTTGTGTGATGAGCATGAATGTTTGTACTCCAGTCATGGGTGTTTATATTTATAATATGTATGTATTTAAAGTTATATGTGTATAGTGTATCAACTATCTGGTATCCATAACACAAGCCTCGTAGCTTACAATGGAACTAGATGGTGCTGTGTGTTAATGATCCAACATAGTGCTCGCCCGGTGGTCGAAATACGACGACTACGATACGAAACACTAAAACTCGTCAATAACCACTAAAGAAAAAAAAAAGAAACCCGATCGACAAACAAAGAAGAAATACATACTGATGTTTTGTCTTCGCTTCTTTATATATGCATAGATACGTCATATGAAATTAATTATTTATATAATTGTTAATAAACGTTTTACTTAAAGACGAACTCATAAATTATCGTGGATTGTATATAAATTATAAGATTGTTTATATTAAGCCTTTACATGCGTCATCTGTATTATTATCTATTACACTTTCTGTTTTAACATGTTTCTTTAATAAAGTATTATGCAGTTATTATTATTCTCTTATCACGACTATATATGATATAATCGGTTTAAAAATAAATATCCCATCCTAATTCAGTTAAGAAAAAAGATATTTACTATCCTATAATTATTTTTAATTATATATTATTATTAATTATACAATGCCCTTTTTAACTATTTTTTTAAGTAATTTAAAAAAAATGTGATATTAAATAAGACTCTTTAATGTAAAAATTTATTTGCTAATAATTAATACTTTGTGTACTATAGTCGAAGAGTAGATGGCGGCATCCACAAATAACGTTTTAAATTTATTGAAATATCCTATGTTATTATGAATATTATTAATGTACGTCTTGTCTGGTCGTTTGTCAGTTTGTAATTCATTTTTCTTTCATGCTGATGAAGTAACAGTTTCGCATATTTAATTGCCTATAGATAGTTTATAGACAGAAGGCCATAGGCAATCATGAGCACTAACAACTGGTTACCAACAAGAATGTTCTTTACAAACCATTCTTTTTCATTCCATTCATCATTCAATGTTTCAAAGACAAAGTATACATTCTGAAACTGTCTTTTAGAAACCACATAAACATGTCTGAAGTTTTAAATACGTTTAATTAAGACTGAAAATCTTCTTTCATTCAAGTAGGTACTAAGCTTTTGTAAGCTGCTTTTTTTAACATTCATATAAAGTCTTAATTTGGTATACAAGCGACCTTTTATCCACTTAACTTGCTTACGCAACGAATTGTGAAATAAAACATTTTCCTATTCGGAAATGGTGTTACATTTAAGTTAGAAGGGTTATCTAAAAAAAAAAACATTAAATAAATCATAATTAAGTTTTGTTATAGAAATCAAATAATTAATAGTTTTGCTTTATAGGCTTACTTTGGTGTCAGCTCTCTACGGTTTGTTGTAAAGTTAAAACTGCTTTACTTAAGAGTATATACGAGTATTGGATAAAATGAATATTTATGTAATCAAAATATGTTTTAGGTACCATAAAATGGTACATACCATTATATACTATTTTAATTTTAAAAAAATAATGTTTTTCTTCGTTCATCAAAGTCTATTGTTTAAGGATTGTATTTTCACTGACCTTATTTCCTGTAATATGGCTGCCGGAAATTAAATTGCAACACAGAGCCTTAAGATAAAATATTATACAAATATTCATTAATAAAAAGATTTTTTAATTATTCTATTAAGTTGAAAGATCAGCAACAACTTCATTCGTGTTTTATGTAGGTAGGTAGGTACACACAAAATTTGTAAAAAAAAAGGAAAATTTTAAATTTTAAAAACTTTGCCATTATAACTTGTTTTCTTACTTAGTATTTTTACTACGAAATGATAAAGCACATTTAAGTAAACTACAGTTTCACTTTATAGTTTATACTAACTTTCTTTGAGGTAAAATACGACATTTCTGCGTAACTGCTTCACCGCAAACAAAAGTGTACAAAATAAATAAATCAATTTTGTGAATTGCTAACATTTTATTACATGATTCGTCGTTTTATTTAAAAGACTAGCTTATCCGAGTGCTACGATCGCGTAGTTTATTTATAAATAAATAAATATATTGAGACATTAACACACAACACCATCTGGTTCCATGGTAAGCTAGGAGGCTTGTGTTATGGATACCAGACAGTTGATACACATATACATATATAACTTTAAATACATACATATTATAAATATAAACACTCATGACTGGAGTACAAACATTCGTGCTCATCACACAATTGAATGCCCCTAGCGGGACTCGAATCCGTGACAGCTGACACAGCAAGTACTACAAACTGAGCCAAACGTGTCGTCAAATTTATGTACATATATTGTATAGCCGTTTTGATCTTAAAAGTCGTAACGTGATATTAGATAGCTTATAATCTTCCTCGAGATTAAACAATAAAAATATTTTTTAACTGAATCCAACTGGTATTTCCATAGGTTAGAAATTAGAGCGTTTAAACAAAAAACAAACAAACTCGTCAGCTTTATTATATTAATATAGATTCAAAAGGCTTATTTGCATATTTACTGTACCAACTCGAGAGTGAAATTTCATTGTTATTATTTTGACCCTGTACATTGAAAGGGGTTATAATGGAGAAAGTGTTATGATATGTTGTATTTAATTGTACCACTTTGTTTATATAAGCCTAGTAATCATCATAGTTATAGTATATAAAAGGCAGTGGTAGCCCAGTGGTAACTCGCTCGCTTGGGAAACCGAGTGAAGCGGGTTCAAATCCCGGGTCTCGCACCTTTGATATTTTCATGTGCGAATCATTTCTAACATGATTACCACTTGCCTTACGGTGAAGGAAAACATCGTGAGGAAACCTGTACGTCTTAGAGAACCTAGCAAGTTTTCGAAAGACACACAACACAGAGTGGTTCTTGGAGTATTATAAAAGTCGTTCTTGGATTATAAGAGTATTATAAGAGTTAGGTATATCTCCCACGTGACCACAATTTTATTACGAAACACTTTTACTTTTTTATGGTAGTAACTACTTTATTTATATTACATTGTTAATTTTTTAAAGATAATACTCAGGTGCCATAAAAGATAATTGTTTGTATGTGTGTTAAATGGCTGAACGGATTGGGATAAAATTTACTACGTAGATGGACGATGACCTAGAGTATTACTGTTACGCATCTAGTGCCGCACCCGAGTAAAGCGAGATAACTCGCTAATCGTTAAAATTGAGCCTATATAAAACTAATATTATAACAATCTATACTAATATTATAAAGAGGTAAAGTTTGTGAGTTTGTGAGGTTGTAGGGGGCAATCTCTGGATCCACTAAACCGATCTATAGATAAAATTTGGTAAGAAGATACTTTGAGACCCTGGGAAGGACATAGGATACTTTTTATTGCGTAAATCATCCCTTAATGAGGTGAAAATGGGGATGAAAGTTTGTATGGGGAATCAAACTAGGGACGAACCCGAGCGAAGCGAGGGTGAGTCGCTAGTATGGAATAAAGAAAAGGATTTGGATTCAATTGGTAAATACGGCTAGTTATTATATTTACCTAGAGATATTTTTTGTGTATACCTATTAATTATTAATATAGAAAACTAAAGAAATTGTTTGTTTGAATGCGCCACTGATCTCTTGAACTATGTCTAACTTTTATGGGCTTTTTACTGAGGAACGTTATAGACTATCTATATATATCACCGAGCTAAACCTTTAAACTTTAGATTTGTAACAATTATACATAATATACTCGTATAAACTATGCGAGCGAAGCCGCGGGAAAAAGCTCGCATTCTCATACATCAAAACTATAATTATTATAAATACATACATCTATTATCTGATATAGATCTTTTATGTTGACGATAGTGTGTACAAGTAGTAGTATATTTTAACTTTCGTTGACACAGAGTACTTACCTAAAGTTATGATTAATGTCGCCTGAAGTTTGTAACTCTTCATATGATAAGGTTAATGAGAAAAGTTGACAGGGTTTAGTAAAATAAAAGATAATAATTTATCTTCATATCATATCATGTATTCAACATTTTTTTAAAACTTACTGCACGATAGAATCACGATAGTTATTTTATAACAAATAGGTATACGGACTTCTAAACTAGTTAAAAGTAATCATTAATCATTTTTTTTTATTTATAGTAATTGAAAAACTTTTTACACGAAGGGTTGTGCTACTACTACCTACCTACTCGTAATATGTATTTTAAGTTATACCCTAGTCATAAAAAATATATGAAAACCGATTTACAATCGATGAATAAATTACGTAACGTACCTCTTCCTTTTTAAAGTCAAAAATAACAAGAAATACGTGCGAAATCTTTAAATGTTTTATTATTTAGAATAGTAAGTATTTATAAATGCATAATCTAAAATTTGATTATAAAAAATATATATAAATAGGTATATTTTAGTTAATTTGGTATGTATTTACATTTTAATTTTACCTTCAACTAGTGGCTCACCCTCGCTTCGCTCGGGTTCGCCTCTAGACAAACAAAAACAAATCTATCCTACGAGAACGATACATTTTTTCGGGATAAAAAGTAACATATTTATTCTTCTGATGAATGAATATTACTGTAAAGTTTCATTAAAATCCAATAAGTAGTTTTTGTGTACTAAGCTGTATAAGTTACTATAGTTTTTTAACTATCCCACGGGAACTCTTTAATTTTCTGGAATGAAAAGTATCTAAAATGCTGACTGGGGATATAAGGTATCATTATGCAAAATTTTATTTAAATGGGTCCAACAGTTTTGAAGATTAGCCCGTACAAACAGACAAACAGACAGACCGAGAAACAAATAAAATTGAAAAAAAATAGAATTTGTTTTATTTCTCTTCTTACATCCCCTCTATAGTTTTATTATATGTATAGTTTTATTATATGTATAGATATTACTAACACAGTCGTGACTTTGGAGATACTACTTTGTACTATTCAAATAACATCACATCGATTGCAAATAATGTAACTTTGAATATTGTTAACATGTTAACAACTTCTAACCCATAAATCAACAGATTCCTCCCTTCGCTTCACATATATTATTATGTACTGTCAAAGACCTATTTCGCAATGCGTAACTTAACAAACAAAAGAGCTCTAACTACTAGAAATCAGTTTCTGTTTGACAAATACTACTTTAGAAGTTTTAATATAACAATGTAATAACTAATAAACTAATATATACAACTGAAGAGTTTATTTTTTAATATGTTCATTGTTTGTTGTTATGTTTGACTCAGTTTCTAGTTAACCCTAATGGCTGGGCCAGCGGTCGCGGGTTCGAGAACGATTTCTGACTGATGACGCGCTGGACACGACTTTTAAGCCCCGCCTACTTGGATATGACTTTTGTTGGATCATTTTTTTTAACGCAGTTACATTTTCTGACTTATTATTTATTCGTAGGCTGTATGTTAATGTCCCAACAACATATTTTTGTTTACACACGCTAATCGAACTATCAATTTGGTTTGAATTTCTTATGCGTTTTATAGCCTGTTTGTTTAGAAAGGTCATAGGTTATCCTACATCACGCAACAACCCGTAGAAGCAGAGCAATTATCTATCTACATATGTATATTAAATATTTATTGTGAAAATCTTATAGAAATAGTCATTATAATCGATACAGAGACCGAATCTATTGTTTTTAGAGAAAACCAATGGGCATGATGGATAATAGCTGGTTATCCGAATCAACATATAGGATACTTTTTACTACAGGAAAATATCTCATCTTTCAGAAATCTATACTAATCGTTAAAACGTAACTAGGAATGAACCCGAGCGGAGCGAGAGTGAGTCGCTAATTCGTAAATAAAGTACAGGTGCGAAAAAAACGAAAAACAGGTGCCATAGGCAACCAGTAGTCATAACTCATAACATAAACATGATAACTAAAATTGGTAACAAAATGTACAAACAGACTTAACCGACACTTGCATTCTTATGTACAGCCTATGCCTTCGAATGGGAATCAGCTTAATGCAATTACAATAGACATGTTTATGATATAACTTGATGATCATTTAACCACAAATTTGGCAACTTTGAGATGTTATCACACGCAGTCATTATCACTCTGAGAAATCCCTACCTGATCTGCGGCATAGGCAGAGTCACATAGTTTACTAAGAATATCTTACTAATATCATAAATATGAATGTTTAGATGGATGTTTGGATGTTTGTTACTCAATCACGCCAGAACGGCTGAACGGATTTGGATAAAATTTAGCACAGAGATAGATTATAGTGTGGAGTTTTATTCTGGAAAAAAAGTACAAAGATATAATGTTAATACATTATACATCGTATTATTAAAACAAGCATGTGAAATATATTGTTTGAGTAATTTTCCAACCACTGACATTACGAGTATGAATGTGGTGAACAGTGAAAGCATATTATACTGTAGGCTTAATTTATAACGGGAAATTATGGGCTTTCGTGATTATAATAATTTCGTTAATGTTTAGATAAGCATAAACTTATAACTAATGTGGTATAATAAAATGGTAATGTTTTTCTTCTACTCGCATACAAAATTCATTTGGCTCATATACAAGTATAGTGTAGAAGATTGACCTTTAAAATATGTATGATATTTTATTACTCAGTTACGTACACTATGAAGTTAATTACCTAATCTTAGGTCTCATAATTAGTTTTATTATATTTAATTTCAAAATAATTAAAGTCTACTGTAACACTGTTTATATATTACAAACGATAGATGTTTTATGAATCGCTATTTCTTCTAAAGTTATACATAATTATATGCGAAAGTGTGTTTATTGATTTGTCCCTCTTTCATCACTCTGTATAGGATTCTTGTTATATAAATGTGTGGAATTAAGATAAATTAACACATATGCAGGATAGCCATGATTTTGTATTAAATATTTTTAGTCGGTTTAAAAAGAGTCACTGCTGAGTTTCACGATGGATTTTCAGCAGAAGTGCCTTCCGAGCAGATATTACCTTTCTTAGAGACCGACTAAAATAACTATGATTATAAAAAATCAACGATTCAAAAGCACTTGCATGAGAATAATAGAATAAAACAAATTTATATTACATTTCATACAGCTATTTAAAAATGGTCTGTTTTTTTCATAACTATATAGTTTAATGGTCAAAAAGTAACTTAAATCACTTTCCTCACATCTCAAATTAGCAGGTTTTATTTGAATTGGTGGTATTGATAACTAAGTGCTCGGATTCTCATACAATTATGGTTTCGCATACAGATTTTACTAAAAATGTTATCCTTTAAGAGTATAATTTAAAACCTATGTCGTTACTCGTTATAGGAATAGTCTATCTTATTAGCACCTTCATTAATGAGTTCGTTAAAGTTAATGAATCAGCACTGGGTGTTAATAAATTAATCAAAGCATAGATACGTTAGGAACCGCCACTTAATTCGAGGTTTCTTTGTATACACAACTTCGAAAATTGAACATATATGGTAGAAAGTCGTTGTCCACATTATTAGAGGCAAATGTGTATTTAAATCTTTACAATATCTTCCATTCTAAGACATTGGTACAGGCTTAAAACCCCTACATTGATAGCTAGCCTGTGATTGAATTTGCAGTCTGCATAGAGGTTAACCAATTTTGCGTGCCATATAAATCTATAAATTCCAATCGAAGGCTCTGTTGACTGAAGCTAGGTAAGCAAATATAAATTGAAACTTGCGTAAATTGAAATTTCCACTTCCTTCTCCTCTTCCTCCTCCTTTAAACATTCAACTGTTTACAAATGTTGCTTAATCCGGTGAAATATTTCATTACGCAATAGGTATATTACTAGAGTAAATTAAATAATTCGTTAATTTATACAGATAAATAAAATTGAAGGGTCTGTTTGTAATGTCAAAATAACAGCTTTATACTAAATGCATATGGAATTATATACGGTGCTTATAAGAAAAACACAATTTTAAAAATTTTTGTCTGTCTGTCTGTCTGTTTGTTTCGGCTAATCTCCAAAACGGCTGGACCAATTTTAACGGGACTTCCACTGGCAGATAGCTGATAATATAAGGAGTAACTTAGGCTACTTTTATTTTAGAAAAAGAATTAGAGTTTCGCTCAAAAAAATTAAAACGTACAGAGGGACGCACACGAGCGAAGCGAGGGTAAGTCGCTAGTTATAATTATAGTTTAACTAATTAATCTAGTGGCTAGTATATAGGTACAGTCACAGATTTGGAGGCCCTGGGTTCGAGCCTGGTGTCGGGTTAAGTGTAGTTACTGAGGTTTTCTTTTAAGAAATTCTTAGTAGCAGTCCGAAGTTGAAAAGTCGGTGGTATTAGAGACGTGTACCTCAGATAGCATATAAGCTGTCGGTCCTGCGCCTTAATTCTCACCGGTCGTGTCGAAGTATCGTCCCACCGGATTTTAAGAGTGAAAGGAATAGAGAGTGCACTTAAGTGTCTGCTATTTGTGCACTATCTTTTGCCCATATAGCTAATCTCAGTCAGATTTGCTGCCGAAGCCGAAATCAGCGAGGAGGACATTATTATTATTTTTATTAAATTACATTTTATAAATTATATAGAAACTATTTCATAATGTTTTTGATAACATTCTTGATTATTGGCATTATTATGTGTGGGTCGCGGCTCACTAACAATATTTTAACTTTATTTTGAATAATTCAAAAGTCAATCCGTACTTTTAAAGTTTTTGAAAACACTTCAATTTATAGAAATAAACTTTATATTGTCTGTAACTAACTTTATTACAATACTAATATTTAATGTAAAGTAATAAAGCATTTTTATAATAATATGTGAAAAATGTTATTTAGTATTACAAATTTTATTCGTTCTGTAAGGTTAATGGTTGATTTTTCAATGTCAGATAATTGATATCCATCGAATAAGTGAAACAATTCAGCTTATTACCTAGGTATTTATTAAGCGGTTATTTTTTTTATGCTACTCTTATTGTTATTTAAAAGAAACTGGAAATTCACACAAATAGTTTGCAAATGAGGCATACAATGACACTTCTTTATGTTTTAGTTATGTTTTCTATCATTAAGTGTTATGAGAGTATTTCAGAAGTAGGTCAGGTAGGCCAAATAAAGTTTGATGTAACGGCACACAGTTTTTATCATTTAACACAGATCCATAGTAACACCTCAAACAATGAAAACGTATTGCATTAATTCAATTCAATTCTTCATAAAACAAAAGACGAGTATTTTCCCGCTCTTTTTCCACTCCATTCCATTTTAAGAAAAATAATTATTTACAATTATACATATAAGTCCTATTTTTATATAATTCATTATAATGTTATTACTATAGTGAAACAAGCTCATTTTTGAGCTAATTTTGAAAATGTCTAAAATCTGTCACAATTTAACGATATAAGAATTACTTAAATTATTTTATTTATTATTTTACTAGCGACTCACCCTCGCTCCGCTTGCATTCGTCTCTACTTACGTTTTAACGTTTAAGTATATATACTCAGAGATGAGATATTTTCCCTCAGTAAAAAATATCCTATATGTTGACCCGGATAACCAGCTATCATCATATCAAATTTCATCAAAATCCCTCCAGTGGTTTTTCCGTGATGCGATCACAGACAGACAGACAAACAAAAAAAAATCAAAATACTATAGATTCGGCCTCTGTCTCGATAATAATGTCTATTTCAATAAGATTTTCCTAAAAAATATTTAATGTACAGATTCGGCTTAGTTACAATTTTATTATATGTACATATAGATTTTACGCATTGCCTACGACGGAATAAACTTCCATATTTCAGAATTTTTTCACGTACAGTATATTTTTATAATGTAAAAATAGATAATATTTAACGTACCCTTTGTTTTATTTTTCGAGTTCCTGATACAGAGACAACGTACAAATATCGACCCAATTCGTTCTTCTCTATAATTTATTTTTCACCATCAAAATATTATTTTAGTTTGATATATGTACGATTAAAAATATATCCGACGTCATGTTTCCTATGTTTATTAAATAAATCTATAAAATATAGAGGCATATAAATATAAAGGCAACACAGTGCAGTAGGTATCTGTTTCTCCTCTGTTTGTCAACCGTTTTTGTTTATATTGTTGAGTAGTTATGGTGACTTTAGTGTTATCAATAAAAAAATGATATGGAATTTCAACCACTGGGCGAATACTAATATATAATAAATATGCTTACGACCTCGGGCGTACATAAGTTATTACAATAATTTCTTCTTTCTTCCAAGAAGTCTTCCAAGTTATAAACTCACTGTTATGTTCGTTCTATATTACTTATTCATGCACCACTCCAAATAACATGAAAAATGTATATTTGTAAAGTCTACAACGAATTCCTTCACTAATTTTTAAAATGGAATTTCAAAGTGGAAATAAAAGCAAACTACAATAAAATGTTATGCGCAAATCTCGTTGCAGCGTTTTGTTTTACCCGTTCATAAATGCATCGTAGTTTGTTTACGTTTTTATATATATTACATAAACTATAGTTTTTCAGAATTCTAGTCTTCAGTTTTATTAGGCTACATTTCTTAGTAATATTTTAATAATCTAATAATGTAGTCCTTGAAACGTTGAAAATATGAACGTTCACTTAAACCGCAGTAAAAGGTACTTTGACCACAGAGCTATAGTCGACAATTAATATTAAATTAACTATTTATAACAGACCTATACCTAATCTAGTTTAGGCGGTCATTTATTATTTCTCGCGAACGCTCCTTGCCGTTTTTGATCACGGTAGGCAAACTTAATAGGCAAGTGATCTTCCCAATTGTATGGTCAAAAACTTAAAAGTTCCTTTATCGCTTTTACAGTCTGATAGGGTGAGAATGTAAAATGACACCTCAGAGAGAGATAGCGATTTTACCTGTTATCAAAATCTCATGAATGTATAAGGTATGAAAGCTTATGGGCGTATAGCAATCAACTTTCCTAATCTGGGCTGTTGTAACTAACATTTTTTTACAAAACAATCTAATAACTCTTTGTCTTGATATGGGAATCGAACCCATAACATTTAGTCCTACAAAACCAATCTTAAGCCAACGAATCACACCTGATTGTGCATTGGTAGTGGTAAAAGCGACTTCCTTCAAAAATGGACTGTGGATACGGCATTGTATAATGAAATTGGATTAATATTAGATTGAAGCCCGTATATTTCAAAATCATGGTAATTTTTGTTTCTCATAATAATAAGGATAAGCAGTAGTGGGCCGTTGTATTTCATTTGTGTAATAGGGAAAAGGTGTTCTTTTAGGAATTGGTCTTAAATATTAATCAATTCTCATTGAGAAAGTAAATAAAAACTGACCTGTTTTCTATTCATGTAGATTTAGTAGGCAAAGCGGGCGCGTCTAAGTGATTAAACGCTATTGGCGGTACAAATAGTTCGTGCTTCCACGGAGATTGTTTGTTGCAGAAAGGCAGATATCTACTTGTTTATCCAAACGATTAAGATTTTTATATAAATTATAAGGAGTGTAGGTTTTCTTTTAAGAAGAAGTAAGTGAATTGAGTTGACAAAAACTAGTGCGTTTGTTAACTAATTTTCTTAATCAAGTTGATTACGAGATGATTTCAGAAAGCGTTATACAAAAAATATTAATATAGTACATAATATTATAGTATTTATACATACATATTATAACATAAGACCCAATCAAAAGTCTATAGAACAAATATACACCTAAACATATGGTACCTACACCTAAATAGATTTTTCCTCCATTTCAAAATCGATCAAAAAGTTACTAAAGTAACTTATAACGCCGGAAACTCACGAAACTTAATAGGCCACATGCTCCGAAGGGACTCCGATCACATATCGAGGCCTACACTAGAATCCCCAAGGAAAACGTAAGCGGGGTCGTTCTAAATAAACGTCTAAGATACGAAGGCAATAAGGAAGACCTGAAAAGAAATGAAGCGCGAAGCCAAGACTGCCCGGGATGGCGACGCACTGTGGACGCGGACCAAATGTAGGGGAAAAAGGATCTTGATGATGAGGATGAAATTATACGTAAAAACACACACAAGCACACCAGCTAATTTTGATTAGGTACACAATATACTAAAATTAGTCAAAGCGCTAAACATTTCTTAAAAGACATAACACCTCCACTAGGGGCTCGTTTTTCGTCAAAAAATCAGCATTGCCATTCATCGGGGAAAGCAATTGCAGGTTTATACAGTAACAATTAAGATTACTTTTATTTTTTACCTATAATTAAGTATATTGGTAATCTCGATGTATACTGAGATGAAATTCATAACTAAGCAATGATGACCCTTTTAATTCGTACTTGTTCTGTGGGACTGCTTCCAATAAATTAGACCCGTTTGTTTCTGTAAACATAAATCTAACTTTATTTCGACTTAGATTCGAATTCACGATACTATATTAAGTTTAATGGTAACAAGAAAAGTACGTGATGGAACTACTAAATACATGAGCTATTCATAAACTATGCAATAAAATTTAATGATGTTAAAGTACTTTAATTTTGCTATTGTTATTAAATAATGATAATGGAAAACATTGTGAGGAAACCTATCTGAGAGAATCAAGTCAGTTTTCGAAAGACATGTGAAATCCACCAACCCGCACTTAGACCCTTTCGTATTGAAGAGAGGTCCGTGCCCAGTAGTTAGACGTTACAAAACGGGTGAATAAATATAAACTACTAGCGGATCACCCTCGCTTCGCTCGAGTTCGCCTCTAGGAAAACAAAAACAAGCCTATCCCACGGGAACCTATGTGCTATTCCAGACTATAATCTATCTCTGTGCCAAATTTCATCCAGATCCGTTCAGCCATTCTACTGTGAAAGAGTAACAAACATTCATGAATACTTACAAACTTTCACATTTATAATATTAGTACGGATTAATAAAGTATTATTTATAGATATTTAAATCGGCCAAACAGTTCAATACCCTTTTCTCCTTTCATTTGTTTGTCAACCGATTATCTTTATCTTTTTTTTGTTTAGCAGCTATTGACGAGCTTTAGTGTTATCAATAAAAATAATTTGAAAACGGTTAGTTTTTCTTAAATATAATGATTATGGTCGAATTTCGATACACTGGGCGATATAGTTAAGATTAATAAATAAGGTTTTGATCGTTTAAGCTATGGGAAGATTCTTCAACTGAATTATTACATATGTCGAAATTATGTCAAACATTTATGATCTATATATATATATATATATATATATATATATATATATATATATATATATATATATATATATATGTATGTATGTATGTATGTATATATATATATATATATATATATATAAATTAATTATTTTCAAATAAAATAAAAACATACTGTAATTTCAAATTATATGGTAAAGTCCCATATTGAAGCTCGTGGTTATATCATTGAGTAAAAAATACTGACCTACTTTTGCAACTGTAAAGTCCCGAGTCAATCCATTCCTCTTACGAATGAATTGAACAGTAATTATTGAATGTACATTTTTGCATATATCTACCGGAATATACATATCATTCAGAATTCTGAAAGGGTTTTATTAGTTCTTAAAATCCGATCTTAACCGTTTAGTACACACATACGTACGTTATGTGTAAGTAAAGATTTACTTTTACTATATTTTGTCTTTGGATTGTTACTCAATCACGTCAAAACGGCTGAACGGATCTGGATGAAACTTGGCACAGAGATAGATTATATAGAATATTAATAGCACATACGCTACTTTTTATCCCAGAAAAATGTACGGTTACCGTGGGATAGATTTGTTTTTTTTTCTAGAGGGCAACTCGAGCAAAGCGAGGGTGAACCGCTAGTATAATATAAATAGGTAAATAGTCTTATAGCTAGGCATATTTAATAACGTGACACAAAACAATTAGAGCGTACGATAAATTCCCACAAATATAATTGCAAGTTATACAATATTAAGAAATGGGTAAAAAAACAATACCGAGGTCACAGAGCATTACCACCGGATGATATTGTACGTATATTCTCACATTCATTAGCCGAATTTTGAAGGTTATCGCACAATCAGCTCAGACTTCTTTGTGCTAATGATGTTTCTTAATGAGTGCCTTTGTGAACTGCGTTTGAAATAGTTTCTTATATGGATCTACACTTCATACTCCATACATATGTTAGCGTCTTACAATAGTTACCTTCATGACTTAGAAAACAAAACTTTCTATAATAGCTAAACAGTTGAAAGCAAATCATTCCCATTTTTTTAATTTTCCCTTAGCATATCTATTGTAGAAATTCAATTTTTTTTAAAGATTAAAGTGGAATAACAATACTTATCGCTTCTATTTATAGTATTTATAACGAAAAAATTAAGTCTATAGCCAATACTCTAAGAACATAAAATTGAAAATGTATGTTGTATCTCACTCCAACAGAGCAGCAACTCGACCTAATTTCCATAGAATATCTATGAGCCAGATAGCTATTTAGTTTCAAGTCATTATCCCGTACATTAGTTTATTACAAAAGCTACTTTAACACGAATCAAGAATCGGTAAAGCGTCTAATATATTTTCTTGGTCGACTACAAAAAGGAGGAGTAAACATCTTAGCTGTATTTTTATGTGTTGTCACTTTATAAATTATTTGCCCCTTGAGAATAGATTTTCACAATTCCTTTTTAATGAACAGGTGTATAACTTGTTTGATGATGAGATGAATGATTCCTGTACAAAAACAAAAAAGGTACCCTAAGAATGGGATATAACCCACAGATAAAAAAGACTATACATAAAAACAATCAAGACTAATATATATATATGTATCTGAAGAATATGAAACCATAGTAATTTACCTATTTTAATCACTATAAATCTAGATATTTCAATATATAAATAAATAAATAAATAAATATCTAATAGTGTTACGATCACTTTGTAATTCTTACATTTTGATCGAGTTGTTACTTAATACAGGCAATAAGTAAAGTAAACTTATGAATATTTAAAATGTTTGTTTTAATCTACACATTTCCATATTTCTTTACATTTCCTATTAAGCTGATTTCACATTGAAGTCAACTTTCAGAATTTACCATTACTCATAAGTTATCTACATATTACGGATTCGACATAATAAATAAATACATTAATGATAAATTATAGACAAGTATTCCAAATTAAAAAAAAAAAAAAATAAAAAAAACTTTTACTTAACTTTTTTTTGTACCTTATACAATAAATATTGTTATGTACTTTTTTAAATTGGTTTGTAAAGTGCGAGTTGAGTGGTCACTACTAATTGCAATATTTCACTTTGATCTTCCATTTAAAAACCTTCAAAGCAGATAAGTTAACTACATACTAAAAAGATAAAGTTTAAAGTTAACTATACATCTAAAAGTCACATCATAACGTGTATAGTAACAAACTCAACCTCTTATTTCGTTACTAGATTTTACCCGCAGATTCGCTTGCTTGGTAAGTGGGACAGGAATCAAAGGTAACCTATTTCCGTCTTCAGGATGCAATTTATGTTCATGTCAAATTTTATCGAAATTTGTTTAGCAGTTTAAGCATAAAAAGGTAACAAACAGACTTACTTTCACATTTATTAGTGTGGATCAAAGGCGCTTACACGCAAAGAAACGAGGAAAGAAATATTACACGAGAGTTAGATAACATTATATAATAATGAAGTATGAACGGAAGACGATAATTCCTGAAGACCCGGTGTATCGATAAAGGTGATTGTCTACAAAAACGCTAATATAAGCGTAACGTATGCTATAATTAACCCAGCCAAGTTCTGTGATTAATTAAAAATAATCTTCATTGTAATTTTTAATGATTATGTAGTCATAATTAATGATTAATTGTATAGGAAATAATTACAAAATTACAGCTTCATTATTTTGACTGTGATATATTATGTAGCGTAAAATTACTATTTGAAATATTTTCTTATTACTCTTTTACAATAGTTTATTTAAAATATTTATGTAAAAATTTAATAGTAATGTAATATTAATATAATAATTTAATGTAATAGTTTATGTAAAAATTTATTTATAGTTGAGCAAAAGAGGATTTTGTATTTTCCAATATTAAAAGAATATACTTTAATACATCGTCGTTATGTTGGATGGTACACGAAATTATAAATATTCCTAAAACTATACTGGTTTCTATAACAAAAATGAAACCATTTAAATTCTAAATACGTATATTAACAATGCATATTGCATATTATAAATATGCATATGCCTATTTACAATATGGAATATAAATAGATTATAGCGCTGCTTTAACTAGTCAACTATCCTAAAGGATGCACGTAATGTAGATCCCGATTATTATTAGTTGCACGGGATATTACTTTGCTAACCCGTCCAGATATATCTTACTTGCTTACCCATTATAAGAAGCCGGTTTCTTATGGAACTACAGTGTATTTTATATAAAATCATAGGTATTATTATGAACCCATAATTATATAGTAAATATATATAGCTTTAATAAAAACGAAACAATAGTCCCTTATTACCTGTGAACTTTAAAGTTTATTTAACTAGCTATTCGACCTCGCTTTCGTCACGATTTCACGAAATTTAATGACGATCGATTATATTGTTAAGATTCAGTAAATAAATAAGCACACAATTATATACGGAAACAAGTGATTCATTCGGTTCATAGAATATATAAAAAATTAGGTTTCATTGTTATAAGTTCTTTAAAAAATAATTTTAAAATGACCTCCTGACCAAGATTTCGGTCATGGCGGCCAATTTTACTAAGATTAGCCAGATAATATAACTTACACAAGTGTGAGCGCAAACACAAGTGCACTCTTTATTTCTTTTAATCTCAAAGTTCGATGGGACGATACGAAAAAATTTAATAACCATATTTGGGTCGACCAAAGAGTCGAACCTATGACCTTCGGATGTAGCCGTAATACATGCTGGTCACTAGAGACCAAGGAGGCAGTTTTCTATTGTATGTATATACATATATGTGACTTTAATTGTATATTATTTAGTACATATGTAATATAATACATGACCTCCCTATAAGGTTAACGTTAGGAATTTATTTAAACGTAATTTCGCGATTTTGTTAGATATTATTTTATTATATGTTAACTTTGATCTAAATATTATATTGCAATAGGAATTCCATCTCCTCCGACAAAATTAAATATCGTACATAAAATTTCTATATTCGTAGCATTTTGTAAAAATTTCCCTCTCGTCGTCTTATGTAACACATTCCAATTCATATAAAATTCCTCTTTAAATACCATAAATATTTGAAAATAATTATTACTTCACATATATTTTACGGAGCCGACACTTGTCAGAGTGGAGACCGTATTTAGACAAGCGAAATGTAGGACACACGGTACAGCACGATGGACTGATGACCTAAGAAGGTGGCGGGCAGCAGATGGATACGGACTGCCCAGGACCGGGATAGTTCGCGTTCATTGGGGGAGGTCTTCGTTCAGTAGTGGATAGCAATAGGCTGATGTATATAATAACGTAAAATAATATGTTACGAAGACGTTATCTATACATATAATAAAATTGTAACTAAGCCGAATCTGTACATCAAATATTTTTTGGAAAATCTTATTGAAATAGACTTTATTATCGACCCAGAAGCCAAATCTATAGTTTTTAGATTTTTTGTCTGTCTGTCTATCTGTCTGTTACCGCATCACAAGAAGACCACTGGAGGGATTTTGATGAAATTTGGTATGATGATAGCTGGTTATCCGGGTCAACATATAGGATACTTTCTACTTCAGGAAAATATCTCATCTCTGAGCTAAATGTTAAAATGTGACTAGGGACGAACGCGAGCGAAGTGAGGGTGAGTTGGTAGTATTTTCTAAAACTCTAATTCAAATTCGAAATGCTTAAATCAATATTAAAGATTCTTACTGTTTGTCAAAAACTTTACTAGCAGTTCGGAAAAAAGACTTGCCTACACACCAATACCTATAATGTCTAGTCATCATCTTTATACACGTATCTACTACACTTTTACTCTCGGTTTTCTGTACCTATAATATCTAGTTACTTTACATACTCTACAACATTAACAAAGCCATTCAAGAATTCCTGAATTCTTATTACACTGCCGTATAAAACCAATATACTAACATTAGAGCAGTGGAAACCCGGTGGTAACGAGCTCGCATGGGAAATTGAGTGAAACCGGTTCAAATCCCGAGTCTCGCACCTCTGATATTTTCATGTGTGAATCATTTCCAACATGACCACTTACTCTGACTGGCTCTGTCTTACAGTGAAAGAAAACAGTGTGAGGAAAAAAAAATTACTTCAAAAAACAAAGTATTCACACACACATTCTAATAACCTATAAGTGATAAAAAAACAATTACAAATAAAAAAAAATAAAAGTTGAAATAATTTTATAACATTAAGTAATTATTTCTTTAGACGGTAGTATGATAGGCGCTAAGATGCCTCTCAAAATAACGGCCTTTCTTGAAGCACTACGAATACCTCGATTAATCTCTCGACCCGAAAATACTTGTATCCTATAAACGTAGATTGGGTAGAATCTTTGAGAATAATATATATAATCATAGTCTCTAGATATATACATTGAAAAGATTTATATTTATTTTAAATATATTTACTTACTCAGAGATTTTGTAACTAAGAATTATTTGTCAGAAAAATCCAGTAAAAGTTACCAAGTTCTGGACTCGAACCCACTATCTAATACTCTACAGCTATATTAACTAGCCTTGACCAAACTACTACACTAAGAACAAACTAGAAGCCTAGACGAATTGAGTCTAGACCAAAAAATCAATAAGAAATTAAAAAAAGCAATGTGAATGTAATTCACGTTGAAAAAACATTTACTTTTTACACAAAAGTTATATAATACAATAAGCGACACCGTACACTCAACCATGAAATTACTTTCAAACTTGTAACATCAAAGTGACAGCTAATTCTAATAGGATTAAAAGCCTGAACAGAAGTTAGGCGACCGCGACAGAGACCACGGTCTCAGCGACCAACCACTAGTACTACTGTACATATGTATGTAAGAATAGATAGTATTAATCCAAACAACTTTATAATACTACTAGCGACTCACCCTCGCTCCGCTCGAGTTCGTCCCTACTTACGTTTTAAGGTTTAGTATAATTTCTCAGATATGAGATTTTTTCCCGCAGTAATAAGTATCCTATATGTTGACCTGGATAACCAGCTATCATCATACCAAATTTCATCAAAATCCCTTCAGTGGTTTTTCCGTGATGCGATAACAGACAGACGTTAATATCTCACGGGAACTATAGGATATATTGGGATTAAAAGTAGCCTAGGTCATTTTTAAGTCTATAAATTATAATCTTTAAGAAATAATATAAAACAAGGACAACCAACAAATACACTGTCGCATTTTTAAACTTTTAGTGAATCCGACAGGATTTTTTGTAGATAAAGAAAAAAAAATTATATAAGTAATTTCAAAAATAACACCATATGAACTTTCATTTTGTACTCCAGGGAATGAGAAATAATATTTGAAAAGAATTTTCAAATATCCTTCCTTATTAGTAACCTTCGTTACATAAGAAACTTTTGTGGAAAATATCACGCTTCCAGAATTTAGCGGCTTAAGAATGTACATTTTCTGTCACTCAGTGAATAATAGATTTGTATGAGACTTTTAGAAAGAATAATATTGATTAGTATTAACTCGTTCATAATCGTTTTAACATTATAAAGAGGAAATATTTTTTTGTTTGTTTGTTTGTACCGAATAAGCTCCGAAACTATGGAACCGATTTAAATAAAATTTAGTAAAAAGATAGTTTAAGACTCTGGAAAGGTATTAGGATAATTTTTATCCCAAACATCATCCCTTAAAGGGGTGAAAATGGGGATGAAAGTTCGTATGAGGGATCAACCTAGGGACGAACCCGGACGAAGCGAGGTTGAGCCGCCAGTCTTAAAGTAAAATAAGGACCAAAGACTGTTATAATGTAAATATATATAACTGTAATAAAAAAAATGCCGAATCTTATAATATTACTAATTTGATAGCCTTCATTGCATCATTAGTATGAATATTTAATTTTCACAAACAAAAACAGGTAGCAGATTCACGGATAACTAAACAATAGAAGGCCTAAGTTGAGAATGCGATTAATATCAGTTAATTATTTCACGGGGTTTCAAGACATATATTGTGGTGTATTGTTAAGTCGTGGAAAATATCTATAGAAAATATTACTAAGGTAATATTATAACGCAAATAGCTTGTGAATTCAATTATATTATATTATTATGTGCAATAAAGGATATAATTTATATTATTACTTAATGTTTCCGTTTTTTAAAAATTTTTGGTATTATAATTAGTAATTTTAGTATCAAACAAAATCAAAAAGATTTGAGGGTCATATGTAATTATCACAATTTCAAAATTCTGAACTAAAACACGAAAAATATTATATTATGTTTTATGTTTTGAAATATTTCATCCACGATGAAGAATCAAATTGTGAAACAACCTGGATAGCTCCAGGTTGTTTCACAATTTGACAATTTGACACAAGATGTTATTCTGCAAACATTAAAAAATAGCAATCTAAAAAACGACCTATATGGTTATAACATATTATAAATTAAATTAAAAAAATGATAATTTAATATAGTACAATTTTTATAATTTCTATTCAATTCAATTTTCTTGTTAATGGCTTCCAAAGATGCCAGGAGAGCACAGATTACTTCGACAATCTATACTAATATTATAAAGCTGAAGAGTTTGTTTGTTTGTTTGTGTGTTTGTTTGTTTGTTTGGTTGAACGCGCTAATCTCAGGAACTACTGATCCGATTTGAAAAATTCTTTTTACATTAGATAGCCCGTTAACTGAGGAAGGCTATAGGCTATATATCATCCCGTAAAAATGTACGGTTCCCGGGGGACAGATTTGTTTTTATCTAGGGACGAACCCGAAGCTAAGCGAGGATGAGTCGCTAGTGTCATATATAATGCAGAAGAGACCAGTCTTGATCGGTAAAATAAGTTATGTAAAAAAGTGAATAAATCCTTTATAAATCTTGAACGTACAACAAATTATAGTTTACATCGCACAGCGATTGTAGAATGGATATTGGATACCTTATCTAAGATCCGTAATGTCCCTGTATACTAAACTTCATTAACTAGTATAACATTAATTAAATACAAATATAACATATATAGTTATATAATAAACTTAATACATTATAATTATATAAATTAGAGGATATAATTAAATGTTACGTATTAGTTTAAAATCGTTAAAAGTTACGCTTATCCTAGCAAGTTTTAACATATAAGGTCCTAAGCCAATAATTTAACCGTAACGGTACAGCTCAATTAACAAGAAAAACTGTTATTTAATTAATATTATTAATTTTAAATAATGTCCTCCTGACCGTTTCCGGCCACGGCGGCCAATCTCAGTGAGACTAGCCAACTGCGCAGGAGATATTATAGTGCACAAGTGTACGCGCAGACACAAGTGCACTCCCTATTCCCGTCACTCTCATACTCCGGTGGGACGACTACTCGACACGACCGGTGAGAGTTAAGGCGCAGGACCGACGGCTTTACGTGCTCTCCGAGGCACGGGGGTGAAACACCGCCAACTTCCCAACTCCGAGCTGTTACTGAGGCTTACTATACAGAAAGACTCAATAACTAAACTTGGCCCGACCCGGGACTCGAACCCAGGACCTCAGGATGTGCAGCCGTACATGCTAGCCACTACACCACCGATTAATTTTAAAATTAAAAGTGTAAATGTCAAGTAATTCATTCCCATCCAATTATGGTTTTTGAAATACAGCACTATATTGAAAGAAACGTTTTAAAATAGCCGTTATGTGGTAAAAAATTTATACTTGAAATGAATGTTAGTAATTCAATAACTGAACCTAAATAATTATCTCTAATGACTTCCGTGCAACGAACTTAAAACACTATATACGTATATTGTATTATTATCTATACAGATATATAAAATTGAAGTGTCTATTTATAATGTCAAAATAACAGCTTTTTACTAAATGCATATGAATGTACGAGTATATACAGTACTAATAAGAAATACAAAAAACTTTTAAAATTTTTGTCGTTCTGTCTGATTGTTTCGGCTAATCTCCAAAACAGCTAGACTGATTTTGACGGGACTTTGACTCACAGATAGCTGATGTTATAAGGAGTAACTTAGGCTACTTTTATTTTAGAAAAAGAATCAGGGTTCCGCGCAAAAATATTAAACCTATGAAATTGTGAACAAAATCCGCACCCGAACGAAGCGAGGGTAAATCGCTAGTGCCTTAGTAAAAATCAATAATACTATTTAAGATTAAGCCTAGATGCTACACATATTTATAAATATTTCATCAAAATAATTAATTTGTGATATTTATACAGTAGACACAAATTATTTCAAATATTATGCACTTATATGGTAAGGGACTATTTTGATGCGAGTTTTTTCTAAGAATATACGGGCAATTAAAGCTACAAGTTTAATTAAATATTACTTAAACAAAATACGTATAATGTCATGGTATGGGAGAAATTGAATTTCTAAGGAAATTGCACATTTGTTCAAAGGAAATTGAAGGCGACATGTTTTAGAGATAATTAATTGACGACACGCTTCGCAATATTAACACATATATTTCCAGATATACCTATGTACATACGACACAGATAAGGTCAATGGCGTTGTGCCAATTTTAAATGCCTTATTTAATAAAGGATATGCTTTCTACGATTACGTGAGATACGTGAGATTTTGTTTTCATATTACCCATGTATTTAACCGACTTTCAAGAAAGAGGAAAATCCTTGTTTGTCTGTATGTTTTTTTTTGTACATATTTTCGGTAGTATGATAAAAATGTGAAATCGTGATTTTGGGTTGATATCCAAAAACGGAATGATCTAGAAGTTTGTAGGTTCATAGTTGTGTTATATATTTAAACTAGCGACTCAACCTCGCTCCGCTCGTATTCGTCCCTACTTACGTTTTAACGTTTAATATAGATTTCTCCGAGATCCAGCTATCACCATACCAAATTTCATCAAAATCTGTCCAGTGGTTTTTTCATGATGGGGTCACAGACAGACAGACAAAAATTTTAAAAACTATAGATTCGACCTCCGATACTAATGACTATTTCAATGAGATTTTCCAAAAAATATTTAACGAACAGATTCAACTCATTTAGAATTTTATTATAATATGTATAAATGTTTTTAAATAGTATTTTGATATGTAGATAAATGTTATATTTGACCAACATAAATGTATGAGCAATAGAATATTTGACGTACATTACGAATACCTAAAGCCACTACACCAAGTGGTCGTACTTATTTAAGTGCTATACATAATTCATACATCAAATGTGAATTTAAGTGGAAGAAAATAATGCCATATCATTAAGCTACTGTAATAGAAAATAATGCAATCCAATGTTATCAAATCGTAATTAAAATCGTATGACTTGAAAGTAGTGCTATATAAGCTTTTATTGAACTTTGACTTTTTGAAAGTATCTAATAATATACGCACAAAGTGGTTGGCGGTTGCCTATATAGAAACAAACTGGCCTGCTCGTTACGTCTGTTTTATCTTAGTATAAATTTAAGATGTAAGGATGTACCTGCTTTGAATATATTATCTCTTATGTTGGAACTAAACTTTGGGTACTTCTTTGATACCTACATGTTTGTCTAACACTTAGCGACCTAAATCATCAATCATATATATATATATATATATATATATATATATATATATATATATATATCAGACTGTTATTATATCGTATATGCAAAAGTTTCTACGTTTTCGGTACGATTTACGATTAGCATGATATAAACGCCAACATGATATTGGGCACCTAGGGAACTCACCCGGCGTTCACTTTATCATGGTGGGGGGGCTCAGTAGTGCCTGGCGATACTGCCGAGCGCGAAGCCAAGAAACGCACAGGGAGGTGGCCCACTTCGGTAGGCGGTGTACCATGCGGGTTGCTCCTGGTACTTCTCTGATAAAAGAGTAGACTGTGTGTAACCCAATGATTGTTATGGTCTGCTTCAGCAGACCTGCCGTCGGGGCGATGTAATTGAGTGCGTAAGCGATCCTACGATCCTTTTCTAGCCGGTGAGTCCCACATAATCACCTGTATGTCTACAGGTGATATGCGTAAATGCACTTCCCAACATTAAAAAAAAGGCGGGACGCACCCAAGCAAAGCAAGATTAAGTCGCTAGTAAGTTATATAATTTAAAAAATATATATTATGGCGAAAATTAATAGTCGATACCTAACTTAGACAAACACATGGTCACTAAATATAGCTTTATAATATAGAAGATATTATAAGAATATGTACAAGAGCACATTTCTCTTTACTATATCAATTGCTGTACTATCCTGTTCGATCTGTAATTTGTAGGCTATTTCACTTGCGTTGCCTCTAGCCATTTTAAAAGCGCCTTATAAATAACTACTACGTCTCAATACAAAAGTAAGGTTTATTTTAGTTTAACTACATCATACAAGTAGTTCAGGAACATTATATTATAAAGTGTCGGGTAATTTAAGAAATATCATTACAAAATGATAATGCAAAATTTTATTTACATCATATAATATGTAATAATATTATAGACTAGCGACTCACCCTCGCTCCGCTCGGGTTTGTCCCTACTTACTTTTTAACGTTTAGTATAGAATTCTCAGAAATGAGATATTTTCCCGCGGTAAAAAGTATCCTATATGTTGACCCGGATAACCAGCTATCATCATACCAAATTTCATTAAAATCTCTCCAGTGGTTTTTCCGTGATGCGGTAAAAGACCGATAGACAGACAGACAGACAGAAGAAAATTCTGAAAAGTATAGATTCGGCCTCGGTTTTGATAATAATGATAATTTCAATAAGATTTTCCGAAAAATATTTAATGTATAGATTCGACTTAGTTAGAATTTTATTATATGTATAAATAACTAAGAAAATATTTATTTATTTGAAATAATAAATTTTCTAAGCAACGTCACTATTTAAAAATAGTAAATTAAATGAACAGTACAGCACCGAGCAAAATAAAGAAAGAAATATGGCGTGGGTGTTAAGTTTTTCCGCTTTAATTAGTAACATAATCCAGTTAGATAACATTATTTTCATTTGAAATATGTTACGTAGGTTTACTCACCATCTCTCATTAATTTAATGGTTCAATAATACATTTCTTCGGAACTACTTGACCACACAAAATAAAAATATATAATTATAGCACACAGTAGCAAATACTTTCCTCTATTTTGGGAAAAAATAAAAACATTGCTGATAATTTCAAAATATTTGGAATTTTCAAAATTTTATATTGAACATTTTATGATACTTACTGATAATATCTTTTGTTAAGTTTTTATTTTTTTTCTTTAAATCAAATAAAATGCAGTGAAATTACAAATGTTACAAACTAGTACCAACACATTTAAATAATAAAATAGTTTAGAACAAGTAAAAAAGTAAAAAATTCAGTGTATCTACGTATAAAATAAACGATAAAGAATCGTGTGTTCTATTGTTTCAACATTTCCAAGGAACAGTATTTCTTTTACTGTTATTGTTGACGAGTGTATAGTGTGATCATAAAGTTCCTAGAAATATTAGACAATGTCACAAATTTTAGAAGTTCATTTTTTGCTATAATATAAAAATAAGTAACTTAATTATAAGTTAAGTTACTTGATCAATTAAAATTGCCTTAAATTATAAACATATAGATTATAGAAGACTAAATATAAATATATAGAAAAGTAAAATATTTTGTTGGTGTTGTGCACGAATTATTTACATATTCTCCTATATTTATAAATACTCAATGATTTTATGTTAAAAAATAATTGCTTTAAATCATAGTATGGGGCATTGATAATTAATTGTTAATTTATTTGTATTACTAGCGACTCACCCTCGCTTCGCTCGGGTTCGTCTCTAGGTAGATTTTGACAGTTAGTATGAAATAGATAAACTAAATATATACATAGGTATGATGAGTTTTCTATCCCTTACTTGGGAAATAATTGATTCCCCATACGAGCTTCCACCCCCCTTTTCACGTCCTTAAGGAATGATTTCCGGGATAAAATCTTCATCAAAATCGGTTCAGCAGATTAAGCGTGAAAAGGTAACAGACAGATAGACACTTACTGAGGCATTTATAATGTTAGTATAGATGTTGAGTTTGTTTGGGGCATATACAGAGATAAAAAAGATAAACTTTGATGATTTCTTTGTATCTTCTAAAAATAACTCTATAATAAAAGCTTATTTATTCATAAGTCCTACGTCTACTTATAATATGCAAATTATAACAAGTAAAGAAAACTTGTATTTTATAAAAAGTTAAGCCCTAATTAAATATAAATGTAATTTTTTTGCGATTTTACATTACAATGTGCAAACTGTTAAATGAAGAAAAAAAAACTTAAGTCACAACACTTTCCCACGCATTTTCCACTGACTGACTACGCATTCAAGTGTGTGTATATTTTATAGTTTTTATCAATAAAATGAACACTACCTATGATCATGGTGCGATATGGTATTATTAACTCATTTTAAAATATTTTTATCATACCATTATTTCCATATATTTTATAAAATAACTGAGAAATATTTTACGTTATTATTATTATTTCTAAATTTTATATAAATTAAATATTAAATTTCTTTTTAAATATCAATAATTAAATCAAAATCTTGTATTAAACAAGACTTAGTGTATTTTGTCAATAAAAATACTACCATATTTTAAAATATCAACCCCATCCAGAAGCAGAATAAAAATCAAATTTAAAAAAAACAACTCACCGAGAAGCAAGAGAACAATCTTCATTTTTCTTTTCTGTTAACACTGGCACGAGATACTAAATAATTATTAAAGATTCGAGATTCGAGATAGTTATATAGTTTTTTGCGGTGGCGTTCGTTGCGCGTGACCGCCAAGCCGCGTGTGGTGCACCGTCGTATGCGCGGGCGCACTCACTTTCTACATGGTGGGGTCCTAGGAGAAGACCGGGAAGCTGAGGGTTTGTTGACACTGGTGAACCATGTATAATAGTCGGTTGATTACAATAAGTTGACCTACAGAGTTCTGAAAAAGTTGTTTCTTTCTGGTAAACTAAAAACGGTATACGCTTGTAAAGTTTTCTAAAATTCTTAAAACAAAGATGTAGAAACTATCTAATTAGTAATTACACTATCCTTTTTTAACGTTGGAAAATATATTTACATCAGTAAGTATACACTACCTACCCCTTTTTCCACAAATAACTTGGGTTCTAAGTAAATGAAATTGTTATTTCATCATCCTCATATTGAACTGGTTTTCTGACAAGTAAAATAAAAATAATTAATAGGGTACATTTAGTATGTAAGTTTGTTGCAATTCATTTAAAAAGAACAATTAAAAATTAAAAATAAAAATGTTACTCGCTACAATTTTAGCTCAAGGTAAAATTATAGTAATTGATGATATATTTAGATTATTTCAATAAACTAACGCATTTATCTTACTAATTCATAATAAGTTAATCGATTTAAATAAAACAAAGCAACCAATTAAGAAAAAAATGAAATTCATTTAGATGGCGTCTCACTACAAAAAATAAAAAATACAGTCCATAAAAGGATCTCATAAAGAGTCATAAAGGACTACAAACGTTTACATATAATCTATACAGATTAATAAAATTGAAGTGTCTGTTTGTAATGTCAAAATAACAGCTTTATACTAAATGCATATGGAATTATATACGTTACTTATAAGAAAAACACAAATATTAAAATTTTTGTCTGTCTATCTGTCTGTCTTTCTGTCTGTCTGTCTGTTTGTTCCAGGTAATCTCCGAAACGGCTGCACCAATTTTAGCCGGACTTTCACTGGCAGATAGCTGATATTATAAGAAGTAACTTAGGCTACTTTTATTTTGGAAAAAGAATTAGGGTTTCGCTCAAAAAAATTAAAACGTACCTAGGGACGAACCCAAGCAAAGCGAGAGTGAGTCGCTAGTTAAAAATAAATGAATATCTCATAGTTATATACTCACATAGTGGTATGCTGATATAGAAATGATTTCTTGATTGATCTCTGCGGCAAATGTAGTATATGTAGGTCACCTCGCTATGTAGCGATGACGACGTAGAGTCAACAAATCTTTTCACAGAAATTATTGTGTGTACTGCAATGATTGTCTCGTTGATTTAATGGCCAGCTTGTATAGTCTCGACAAAAAAGCAGGTACAAATCCTGGGCTACATGAGAAATTAGGTTTTTCTGTCAAGAAAAATAAGCCGGAACCGAAAGTAGATGCTACATCTCTTGGCTTCTGAGATCATCATTGATTCTGTGCATGATACAGTCCCCATGATAATGGAACTAATATTAAATTTCATGTTTTTCTTTGTTAATTTGTAATTTACCGTTATCTATAAGCTATCTGGTGAATTAATAAATTATTTAACTTAATAACGTCGTTACAACTAGCGATATTATCACATAAATTAACTTTCCTTCCTGGATGTCGTGTCGCATATCGCGTGTATGTAAGACGATGTAACTAAAACCCACAAAATGTATAAAGAACAATGCAATACAGTAATTAGCGTTGCCTTGCGGAAATCCCTGACCTATTAGAAATAAAGCTCTACAGTAGAAATGAGAAGTACAATTAACACTTATATTTATAAACCACTTTAGGGTGATTTAAGTTCTTATTATAGTTATTTCTAAGGAAGTGATATATTAAGAAAAAGTCTTTGAAAAATTTTAACGATCACATATTTTATATACACAAACACGTATTTATTTACTTGTCATTACATTAATATGCTTAGTAAATTAGTGTTTAAAACTATTTAAAATAGATAAAATTTTAATTTTAAAACTCAATGAAAGCAAATCTAATATCATTTATATATCCAAACCTATTGTACATATATTTTGTAATTATAGAACAATAATTTACTTACATATAATAGTGCAAGTAAAAATTGAACATGTTACATTTCTTCTAATGAATTCCGATTTTTGACAAAAAACTAGCCAACTACTTATGGGCAGAGTTTTTTGGTAGTCTTCAGCACTCTAACATGTGAATAATATAAAGTCATAGATTAAAACGACACTTAATAGCTTAAAAAAATTATTATTTCGGCTGCCGTTCCCGCAATAAATGCCACTTGTCTGATATGAGACAAGGGAAATATAACAAAGAATTTACGAGCGTATGAAGGTTCCTTTTTCACGGAGTAACCTTCAAACTACCTGAGTCTACATAACAAACTCAAGATTGCACGAAAAGAGGCAAAAATCTGTGGTAGCTAAAGCCCTTTAGGTGGTGATTTAAGAAAATATAACACGTAATTATCGTAGTATAAAAAAGTAGTCCTTGTCGTGGAGGGGGAGAGAGGGGGGGCTCCTTAGCTTCCGGCAAATACAGCCGGGCGCAAAGCCAAGAAACTCACTGTGAGGCGGCCCACATCGGTGGGCGTTGTGCCATGCGGGTTGCTCCTGGCAGTTCTCTGATAGCACAGTGGACTGTTTGATCAACCCCATGGTTGTTGTGGCCTGCTTCGACAGACCTGCCCTGGCTGAGTGCATAAGCGATCCTGCGACACCCCATTAACGGGACATTGACGGAAGAGGTTTTATTGGGTTTTAGTGGGTAGTACTGGCTTTTCTAGCCGGTTAGTCCCACATAACCACCTGTATGTATATAGTGGTATACATAAATGCATTTTACAACTTTAAAAAAACCTTTATTAAAGTGAAGCTATAATTTATAAAAAACCTATGCTCTATTTGATATAAAAAAAATACTGAGAGCCATAATCAATACTCTAATTTGCTCTTTAAGCCGGATCAAGGTTGTTTGGATAAAAAAGGTTTATTGAGCTTTAGGATTTTTTCGTGGTTTTTAGAATGAAACTTTATGGGGTATATGAAACTTTATGTAGTATATAGTGACTAGCGTCTTATAGTAAGTAAGTAACAGCTTTCTGGGAATAATCGAAATTATTAATATTATATATGTCAAAAATTTTGAAGATTTTCTGAAATTTCAAACACCCTAAAATATTTAATCTACAAAGTTTATTTTGTATCTTGGTTCCTTATACTTTCTTGTTTCTAAAGATGTATATTATATTCAAAAATTTCGTGAATATTATTAAGAAGTGCCTAAGGACTTGTCTCAATACATGATATAACTAAAAGTTATAATTGATCACATCTGTAAAAAAAATGAATTTTATGAAAACAGACTTCTGTTATGAATTTACTTATTTTTAAGTAAAGCTACCATAGGGTAGCTTTTCAGAAACTTAATCTTAATCTTATACGTCTGTAGGGATCATAATAAATACCATTAAAACTTAATTTCACATAATAATTTATCTTAGTACTTTAATATTTAATTTATAAAAAAAATTGAATTTAAATATATAATTTGAAATACTTTTAAATTACTTCAAGTTAAAATTTTGTTCTTTTAAGGTGTAGATATTATGTTTATAATAATGAAACAACAACAGATGAATAAATAAATTTTGACCACTGCACTATAACTTATGTCCTCAGTCAGTATGTACGAGCATGTATGTCAGTGGCAACGATGCCTGATGCCTAGCTACCCCCGAGAAATGGTGAGACGCAAAGCGTTGAAAAATAGGTTTTTTCAATTTCCGGTTTACTGTGAAGTTCTATCGATTTTTTTTTATAAAAGTTGTAGGTCTAGTAAAAATCTATAACTTTTACAGATAGCACTTTGTACAATAATCTCAAAGAGCGCGCAAACTCACCTATAAACTACGGGCTACGAATAAATATATACTTTATTTTTTGCTTCATAGGTAAACAAGTTTCTTAAACTTTTCGCTTTTACATGTAGATATTTTTTTTATATTATTGAGTATGTTGCACACCACAGACATATTGTCCATGCCTTTTTTGAGCTCTTTTTTTGCCGTGATTATTATGAATGTTACTCTTGCATCCTGTTGAAGATTTTTAAAGTTTATTTTAACGTCAGAAATGGGCTTTAGAAACCCACTTAAGTGAGGTTACTTTCTGATTTTATGATCTTGGAAAATAAAATGGTAGTTGTTACAAAATATTATTGAGGACTAGTACTCTTGCAGCTATAACTTTAAGAGTGGATCTTGACTCGTCGACAAGATGCCTGGAAATTTTTCTTTATGCTGGTGTGTTCTTATAGCCTCCAATATAGATGTTAAAAATATATTTTATTATATACCTACATATCTATGTTTTTATATATGTATATTATATGTAATGTTATAGTTTTATCTACATATATTGACTCTATATTAAAATTCCTTCTCTTTTGCCGTTTGCTGTTTTAGCAATAAGGCCTTTTTTATACATTCTTTTCTTTGTGTATTATGTTACTCATAAATATGAATAATATTAGTTTATCTTAATCTCACGCAGCCATGTTTCGATGTCTTTTAGTCTATTTATATTCCAGTACATAAAGTATTTCCCGAGAAATATAAGCCTTTTACAAATAGCTATTTAGGGATGCGGAAGGTCACTAATTCTAACTAATTAGTACTTCAAGTCATTATTACACGAACTAAATTATAGAGTCCTTTTTCAACGGTATAAAATTCTCATCACGTTTCGTAGTGGGGGATAGATTTATTTTTATGGTTAAACGTGAGTAATAAAAGATCAATCGTACGAGTAGCGTTATCCTGTTTATGATATGGTTTTATATATATTTTCATAGATTAAGCGTTATCTTAAAGATTCATTAGACTGCACTTTCGGACTGCGAATATTTCCCACGGTTTAATTAAGTTTGGACAGTTGGAAGTAATCACTTACGCTTGGAGTGGCTGAACTTACTTATCCTTGAAAGTTCTTCTACTAAACAATCGATTAGTTTAATACATAAAAGGATAAACCATGGTATGATTAAGTGAAAAATTTAATATACCTACTTATATATACTTATATATATACTTAATATAGCTTTTATCCTCCACAAAAGTTTATGTACGACAATAAAAAGTGGAATATGCTATTAAATCTTCGTTTAAATGGAATGACATAAACGATAAATAAATTTCTATTTCCCATAAAATTTTGTTGATAAACTTATAGTACTAATTTTATAAAAATTATGTATCTTTATAGACATACTAGCGACTCACCCTGGTACTACCCACTAAAACCCAACGGATGCCCCGACGGCAGATCTGCCGAAGCAGACCACAACAACCATGGAGTTGCTCCACGGTCCACTCTGTTATCAGAGAAGTACCAGGAGCAACACGCATAGCACACCGCCCACCGAAGTGGGCCACCTACCAGTGCTTTTCTTGGTTTCGCGCCCGGCTGGATTTCCGCGCACTACTGAATTCTAAAATCTATATATTCGGCCTCTGTATCTGTATAATAGGGTCTATTTCAATAAGATTTTCAAAAAAATATTTAATCTACAGATTCGGCTTACTTAGAATTTTATCATATGTACATCTGTACATATATCTTACCACCAGTGGTAGTACAAAAATGAAGTTCTTTATAACCATAACAGTGAGTGTACCCAAATATTAATTTTACGGAATAAAATACAGTAAAACTTAGATTATCTTATATTCTATACGAAAAGATTTGATATTAGAATATAATACTCGTTATACTCTATTTCCAAAGACGTTATTTGCTTTAAGTAGTTACAATGGTAGGCATTGAGTCAGTTAATGAATGATGACCAACACGTCTTGTTTCATAACAGCGTATTTTATAATAATAAATAAACAAAATAAATATACTTAACTTATGAAATCAAGATTTCTTATTCATAGTACAAATGTTTATTCAAAAACTAGTAACTTACCCTCGCTTCACTCGAATGCCTTTTGTATTTATAATATTATTTACATTATATATAATATTATATACAGGTTATAGTCTACCTGACTAACAAAATTTCATCGAAATCCGTCCAGCCGATTCAGCATGAAGATGTTACAAACATATAAACTTTCCCGTCTATACTAATATTATAAAGACGCAAAGTTTGTTTGTTTGAATGCGCTAATCTCAGGAACTACTAATGCGTTTTGAAAAATTCTTTTTTCCTTCGATAGCCCGTTTATTGAGAAGGGCTATATATTAATTATATAAAATATAATTTTTCTATTCCATACTAACCGTTAAAACATACCTAGTGACGAACCCGAGCGAAACAAGGGTGAATAGCTAGTTTAAAATAATAGTGTAAAGTAAGCAACTGCTTTTGATAACAGAAAACAGATAAAAGAAAAAAATAACTTTATCCCTGCGACTTTATGTCCTCAGCAAATTCCATGAGACTTTAATGGGTACTAAGAGTCTAGTAAATTTTCTTTAAACATTACTATCTAACATAATAAATTGTCGACTTAATTCACAATCTTGCTAAATCAATTCGCGATTTATTGTTACGAGTTAATTATTATCCGTAACATGTAATAAGTGCCTCTAATGGATTACTCGGCCATTAATCACTGTAAACTTACCGAACTACTATTATAAATGCGAAAGTTCGTGTATGTGTTTGTTTGTGTATGTATGTGTAAGTTTTTCTGTATGTGTATGTTTGTTACACTATCACACTAAAACGGAATTTGAATGAAATCACTAGATTTCTAGCCTATCAGGATACTAATCCTACAGTAACACATAAGCTCTTCTTAGGCAGGCTACTCTTAGGCATCTAAAGACACATCCAGGTATAGCCAGGGTAAGTTACTAGTACATTATTATTTCATCTGTACTAATCTATACTAATATTATAAAGCTGAAGAGTTTGTTTGTTTGTTTGTTTGTTTGGTTGAACGCACTAATCTCAGGAACTACTAATCCGATTTGAAAAAATCTTTTTGCATTAGATAGCCCGTTAACTGAGGAAGGCTATAGGCTATATATCATCCCGGAAAAATGTGCGGTTCCCGTGGGATAGACGTGTTTTTATCTAGGGACGAACCCGAAGCGAAGCGAGGGTGAGTCGCTAGTATTACATATAAATGCTACAGTGTGTGTTCGTATGTTCTTGTATAGAAGTAGGTAGTTTGATGCTGGAGAGAGCCTTAAGGTTATTTCTATTATCATTGCATATTTATTTGTTGCGAAAAAACACAAATTTAGTATATACATATTATTGATCTGTACAATTAAGTGTATTCAATAAATAAATATGTTGGGACATTAACACACAGCACCATCTAGTTCCATGGTAAGCTACGAGCCTTGTGTTATGGATACCAGATAGTTGATACACTATACATATATAACTTTAAATATATATATATATTCTAAATATAAACACCCATGACTGGAGTGGAAATATGAGTGTGTAATTATTCGATTAGTACTACGTAGTACAAAGCGATAGGCAGGTCATAGGTTCGATTATCACACGTACCTAATTCACATTAACCATACAAAATACAAATGATTACTATTAAATATGACATCCACGTCTTATAATGTTACTTTAATAATTCATATAATATTAAACTTGTCGCTTGATAATAAGTTAATCTATAATTTTAAAATTATAGCTCCCATACATTATAGTGTTATCAAAGATTACTAGTTTCTTACATAAAAACAAATATCGGTGTCACTATCCTTATTGCGGAACGAAAATTTCATTACAAAACAACGACATCTTTAACAGTTAGCTTCTCTATAATTTAATATCGCTTAATGCACCCACTTGATTCATCGACAATCTCCATACAGCCTTGAGATCGGAAAGGTGAATCAGTTCATTCTTTGCATAAATACACTGTATTTAGCAATAGTAAAAATATTTAATTACAGGTAAATAGCTTTACCAAAAATAATAATATAAATTGATAACATCTTTAAAGTGTTTAATTATTTCTAGTAATGAACAAACTGAAAAGATTATACTTTTGATTATTTATATGAGACTATGAGACGGATCAAACGAGTCACATCTAAATTTATTTATAATATGTATATATTTAAAGTTATATATGCGTAGTGTATCAACAATCTGGTACCCAAAACTCAAGCCTCGTAGCTTACCATGGAACTAGACGGCGCTGAGTGTTAACGTCGCAACATATTTATTATTATTATAAATTCGAAGGCTTTACTATCAATACTAATACTTGTATAGTATTATGTGATCTGTGCCATCAGTATACATATGCATCAGTTCGACTCAGTCAGCTGCTCGGTTGACTGTACTGCCACCTGGATGTTAATTTTGAAGACTTATTCAAAAATTCATTTAGTTAGTTACACGCGAAGCTAATATTTCTTTTTGATGGAAATGTGTGGAATAAATATATATACATATATTGACTCATATGCGGGCCTGTAATATAATGTTTATCAATATGACTCCGATATTTAAAAGAGCAACTGTTGAGTTTCTCGCCGGCTCTTTTCAGCAGAACTACTTTCCGGACGGACTCACGGACTGACTACACTGACGCTCTTTAAATTGGTGATTCAAAAGTGTAATAAGTCTATTTGAATAAAGTTTCAATTCATTTCAATAGAGATTAAAAGATTAAAATATTTCTATATTATTCTTTTGATTTCACATTTTCTCAAGCTCCAAACCGAAAGGTTCCAGTCGGAATCTTATCACTAATCTTACACTGTACTTTAAAGCCTTCATAGATAATCAGTAGAAATTCAAATTTAGTTTTAAAATACAATAAAAAATATGAGAAACCTCTATTAGCATAGCATATCGCGTCAAGGGTCATTATTTCAAATACTTCATGGGGTTTGTTTTTGCCGATATCTAAATTGATTAGCCAATTTGTTTTCCTCTTCGCCTACTCCTCTATAAAAAGATGAAGTACATTGATTAAAATAATATTTGATTTTTTTATAAGATGGAAATGTAAGTCTATGCATCATTGTGTCACATTAGAATAATATAAACTAACAATTTAAGATTTCATTTTCGTAATTTTCGTTTCTTATTTAATCACGACTTTTGTATTAAATAAATTAATATAACAATGGCATAGCTTAAGCAAACGACATTTTTTTCAGTTTTCTGTTTTGTAACACCTTATTAAGTATCAGAGTATAATTAAGGCCCAATCCAAATTCTACTAGTGACTAGGGTGTCATTAGAATGTATATACCTTGGGAACAGTTACAACATAATCTTAATAAAGCTTTAAGAAATTTGTTTCTTTTATGCAACAGTTTTTGCGGCTGACTTTACTTGGTATTTTATTTGTTTAAAAACTATTGTTTTGTAGAACTATTAGAAGGATTATCGCGGCATTTAAGTTATTCTTGTTATGTATGTTAAAATATGATGGGTTTCGTGCTCTAATGGCGACAGATCCGGAGGTCCTAGATTCTTGTCCCGAGTCGGGTAAAGTATAGTTATTGAGTTTTCTATTAAAAAAATCTCAGTAGGTCATTCCTTTTAGCGTGAAATGTTTATATAGTACACAATTGTAATTATTTCCAATTATAAATAACAAATGAATTTCAATGCATTTTTCTAAAGAAATAAAAGAATAAAAGAATAAAAGAAAGTACTTTGCACGTTTTTGTGTTCTTTGTGTGAATATAATAGACTCTACAGTTCAAAAACATTGTAAGATGAACTTTGACACTTTGCATTTGGAACGACGACAGTCTTTTTCATAATAACTCCAATAGTTAGCGTATTTGAAGAAAATAATGGCACAGATAATACGCGGCATTACTTCTAAATCGGAACTCGGAAGTCTAGGGTTTGTAAAGATGCTGCTTTGCCTTTATGAGTTGCGTAATATTTGTTTATAGAAAGATTTCTTCATATAAAGAACTGGTTAACATATATTAGTTAAAATAGAAAAGTTGTGAAAAAAAAATAGAAAAAGTTATGAAAAAACATGAATTTCAGTCCAGTATAAACAAACTATAAAAGTTACATTTGTAGGTACTACTGTTATTTAATAGTAAGTATCAACAAATTCAATATAAAACTCTATCATAATTGAAACTGCTTAACTCTAACCCTCAAAATAAAGAGCTTCTTCTGACACTTCAATTTTTATATCGTCCAGATATCCGCTTATAAAAAGTGTGCCATAGTAGTTAAAGATAAGTTAAAACAGTCTCAGGTCATTTTATATATAATTATAATATGAAAAGTGAATGTGGATTTAATTTGATGTTTAAAGTCATATTTCCTATTTCATTGTTAATGAAGCAATTCGAATCGTAGCGAAAATGAAAACTTTCTCATTTCCTAATGGCGACTTTCAACACATTCCTGCTTCGTAATTTAGATAATGTATGTAATAAATGTATGGGTACCTACTACCTATAAAATAAGATATTTTGAAATAACTTATTTTATAAGAAGGATATTGTATCCCGAGAAAGATATAGGGTTCCCATGCTTTAAGCGATAAATAATCTTTATATTTTAATTTAAAATATTTTTAATTTTACTAAAAATATAGAATTTTAATAATTTACAATTAAACCGAAACCTCAAAATTTCAATAATTTGGCCTTACTCAGTACCTATTATTGTGTTATTTTATTAAGTCAGCACATTTTACGTTATCTATACATATAATGAAACTGTAGAGGTCCAATGTCTGTACATAGAAAAAAATGCTAAAAACCGAATCAGGGGGATGTAAGAAGAGAAATAGAAGAAATTCAGTTTTTTTTTTAATTTTTTGTTTCTCTGTCTGTTTGTCTGTTTGTACCGGCTAATCTCCGAAACTCATAAACCAATTTAAATGAAATTTTGTATGGTACCTTATATCCCCGGTCAACATCTTAGATACTTTTCATCACGGAAAATTAAAGAGTTCCCGTGAGATAGTTAAAAAACTATAGTACCTTATACAGCTTGGTACACAAAAACTACTGATTGTATTTTAATGAAACTTTACAATAATATAGTTCCTGCATTAGAATAATAAATAGCCTAATTTTTATCCCAGAAAAATGTACGGTTCCCGTTAGATAGGTTTGTTTCTGTTTGTCTAGAGGCGAACCCGACCAAAGCAAAGGTCAACCGCTAGTAACAATATATATTTATTACCAAGCTTCATAAAAAATGAGCACATACATTTTCCTTATTTTTTTATCCTTTTTGTCCCTGTTATATATAGATTGTATATAAACAAACAAATCAGATGAATATACGTTTACCATAAAAATTATAATAATTTATCAAATTGTTTTATCATCTTTTTTACATAGCGCCATCTATGTAGAGCTATACAAATCTTATACATAGACGTAGGGTCTACTCCGGCAACTGTTTCATATGTATAGAGTTACTGCGTGATTTATAATTTTCATACAAGATGGCGCATATTCTAAATTATTTATACAATATCGTTAATAAATAATTATTATAGGTCGTTTAATCGTCTTTCTTATAATATTAAATAAATTACTCTTGTATATACATAAACTAGCGACTCACCCTCGCTTCGCTCGGGTTCGTCCCTACTTACGTTTTAACGTTTGCTTTCTCAGAGATAAGATATTTTCCTCCAGTAAAAAGTATCCTATGTGTTAACCCGGATAACCAACTATCATCATACCAAATTTCATCAAAATTCCTCGAGTAGTTTTTCCGTGATGCGATAACAGACAGACGTATATCTGTTTGTTACCGGAGTCATCATGGAGTTTTTAGAATTTTTGTCTCCCTGTCTAGACAGACAGACAAAAATTCTAAAAACTATAGATTCGGCCTCTGTATCGATAATAATGTTTATTTCAATAAGATTTTCAAAAAATATTTAATGTACAGATTTCATTTAAAAGATCAAATTATATATTTAGACTCGGTTTTGCTTTTTAAGTTTATCTATGTACATACATAGATAACTTTTCTGAAAAAACGCAATTTTTATGTTTTCCGAAGAACGCCTAACAAAGGTCGGTCGCCCAGGTACTTAAAGTTATTTATCCTTACCATTTTTGACATGTTTAAACCTAACTTCATAACAGCCCGGCCACGACTTCTGGCCTTAGGAGCATGCGGCAGCGGGTCTGCGAGCGAAACGGTGGCTATGCCACGTACGCCTATTAGCATTAAGCGACTGTGATCGAGGTGGACGTATTCAGTAATGGCATTATCCAAAGTGGCTCTGCTTTGCCTCGAAAGCAATTCATATATTACAAGATATTTTGAGTTCGAGGGAAGGAGTGCACGAAGCGGAGTGCATTTTCTGGAAAACTTTGTCTTATTTCTTCCCACAACCTTTTTATTACATTTTTAAACTTATGCTGTGGATGTTTTGACATCCATATAGGCGGTCGGTTTAAAATTTCATTAATAAAAGCTTCTGTGTTCATATTCCGCAGAATTTTGGTACTAAAATATTTTGTTTAACGAGTCACCGCTCAGTTCGTCCCTGCGTTACCGCTACCTGCGCCGCTCTTTGTCGTGGCATCGCATTGGGTCACGCGTACGTTTGTTCCCTCCGCGCTAGGCACCGCGCACCGCTGCAGCGATTCGCTCGGCAAAAATCGCTCGCGTTGCCACCGAGCGCGGCGTCTCGTGGCGTGATTCAACATTTTAGTACATATTTTGTTCTTACCGCTCACCGCCCCGCGCTAAGCTGCCGCTGATAGCGGGGAGGTCGTGGCCGGGCCCTAAGGATGAATCTACTCAAATAACTTAACCTCTATTTTCAAGTTTTTAAACTCTAACTTGACTATTCACTATGTCATAGTATTTGAGCTACATCCTTTAGCTACTAAAATTTAAAATAGATCCAGTAAATATTGCATCATACTTGTTCAAACAAACATACATAAAATCCAGAGATTGAGAGAGAGGAAGATATAAAACGTCCTCCTTTTTATAACAAAATGAAATCTTTTATGTTGCTAGTTTTTACGTCGACAAAAAACATCTTTTAATACCATCTACATTCCGATTTTCACTCAAATTCGTCAAGCCGATCGACGGAATGTTGTTTTATAAAAAAACGGTACCCACGATTTCTGAGTCTTAACTTAAGCTTATAATCATTTACTTAGGTATTACTAATATTGATGTTAAAATTATCTTAAAATCCTTGAATTACAATTAAAGTTGAACTAAAATCAATAACTACTGTTTGATCAGAGCAGAACTTCCGTAGACAATTTTAAGTCTTAAATAATAAGAAACTACTCAGGGAGATTCTATTAGACAAAATATCATTCTATAATCATCAAAGATAGTCATTTTATATATTATCAAAAAAAATAATTAAATTATGTAAAGATAAAACTATTCAGTATCTTTTTCTTCTGTGTTGGTCAAACGATTTTCTTTGTTTAGTAGCTGTTAACGAGCTTTAGTGTTATCAATACTTTTTTTTGGAAAGAGTTAAGTAGTAATGTCCTCCTGACCGATTCCGGCCACGGCGGCCAATCTCATTGAGACTAGCCAACTGCGCAGGAGATATATAGTGCACAAATGTACGCGCAGACACAAGTGCACTCTCTATTCCTGTCACTCTCATACTCCGGTGGGACGACTATTCGACACGATCGGTGAGAGTTAAGGCGCAGGACCGACGGCTTTACGTGCTCTCCGAGGCACGGGGTTGAAACACCGCCAACTTCCCAACTCCGGGCTGTTACTGAGACTTACTATACAGAAAGACTCAATAACTAAACTTGGCCCGACCCGGGACTCGAACCCAGGACCTCAGGATGTGCAGCCGTACATGCTAGCCACTACACCACCGAGGCAGTTAAGTAGTATTTTCTATTTAATTATTATAATCCAATATATATCACTTAGCGAAAACTAGTAAATTGTAAATAACCTATAAACATTTATTCTTCAACTATATTTTAAGTTGGCATCTTGTTTAAGCCCTATTTTTTTTTTGCCTACTTATTTCTTATTTATCATTCACTATATTTTGGTGAACAATAAAGTGATTGTTGAGTTATAACTATCTTAGATCTCGAAAATACGTTTGCAGTATGTGAATGAAAGCCTTTTGAATTTACGTATGTATAGTTATACATACGTGAATTCAAAAGGTTTCAGATGATGTATATAAGTAGAAGGATTTTGATGTATTTGATATGGTGGGTATGAATAACATAGTCCCCTTTTGTTTCTCGAAATCAAATACTTTTAGTATATCTTCATAAAAATCTTTATACTTAATAAATATTAAATTACTTGTATATTAAACATTAAAAGAGGTATAAATCTTTATATGGACGTTATTTCACTTTAAAAATGGCTGCCGGGTTTTCAGTCATGTCGCCTTACCGGAAGTTCTGCAGTCCTTCCGGTGTCCTTATTATTATGTCGTATAGGTATACTGAAAATTATGTTCTGATATATATATATATATATATATATATATATATATATATATATATAATACATATATTATGTACTTATATGTAATCTTATGATTTTAATATACTATTTTAGAATATTAAAAAAAATAAAAGTGAAAAAAAATTCTTGTAAAACCAAAAAATATAAAAAAAATCAGGCAAGTGCGAGTTTTATTTGCACTCTCCGTAATTCGTCTTTTGGCAACAGAACCTTAAAAAATAAGGATTTAATAAAACTCATTTTATTGAAATTTTAAATATATTTATTTTGTATAGGTAAAATATTTATATATTACAGATAGAGTTAGAATATTTTACAAAATTTAAGTAAAGCTTCTACGAGAAATACATAGTGGCAACTTGTAGGAAAAATTCACGGTATCATTTTATCTGTTAGGAAAATATAATTTTGGTCTTATTTCTAATTCAGCAATTATACTTATCTTTACATTAAAAAAAAACACAATAATAATAAATTTACATTCTTATTTAATCTATATAGTCTTCCTTAATTTGAAAACAAGTAGAACTTAGTCATTGCGATATTATATTATATGGACATCTCTTGAGCGTAAAAGTATATAAATTTTAAAATGCAAATGTTAATAAACAAGAAATCCACTATAAACAAGATATCGTTACAATTAAAAAACATATACTTTATCGCCCATAAGTTCGAATATGAATGAAATAGAGCGTATCGTACTAATTGAACAATAAAAAATAAAAAAAGCCTACAATCGTGAGACCCTTGAACACTACATAAACAGTCGGGGAAATTATATTTTAAAATACCGATAATCAATACTATATCTTTTCTCAAGCAATGTGTTCTTTAGTTATTAACGCTCCTTTAGTATTTTTTGTAATAGCTCTCGATATATGTAATGTGCTAAATAAATACAACAGCACCAGCTCTCCTAGTATATCCGTATACTTATTATGTCAATGACTTTTTCAATATCTAAATACTTTTAATTTCAATATCCTTTATGGTAAAAAGCACCTAATACAAAAATGAAAAAAAAACAATATGTATATGTATATATATATAAAAGTGTATATAACAATACTTACTTATAAGTTATAACAATTATAATTAAAAAGTAAAAAAATGGTAACAATAATGTTAAAGTTCATAACAACATATTTTCCTACTTATTGTATAATTCATCACTTTTATTGATGTGGTTATTCAATCTTACCCCTAAAAATTACTAATCTAGATTAAGTTTTTGAAATATAGTTTTAAAGATATAGAAATATTGTATCTAATACTAATATTTATGTTGAATAATAATTCAGTCTGGGTTAAATTTTATTGATCTTAAAATCTTTGGACCTCTTAGCAAAATTGAAAATGCCATATTTCAGAGGATTTAAAGTATTTTTTTAATAAATTTCCATGTGCGTGTTATATTATCAATTAACTAAATAAGTTATAAAAGTTTTAAGTACAAAAGCTAAAAAAAAAATACTTTTTTCCAAAATAGTTTTAAGTACTGTCCTTAGTATACTTATATATGATATTGAAAGTAAAATATCTAGTTAATTTATTAATTTATATTCCATAATTAACCCAAAACCTAGGACCTGAGCTAAAAAAGAGTATTTACACAGAATTACTTAATCTATGTACCTACTTATTCACTACTTAATAAGAACACATAACTTGTACCTGTTTTTATGGTAAAGCATTAAATACGAGTATATCGGAATTCGTTTAAGGAATCGTTTCTAAGTACATTAATTAAAATCCGAAACACTTAAAATTAACATACTAGCTTTGTCATTCGATTCCACTCACTAGGATCTTCTCAAACCCCCTCTTTGTACGCATAATTATTGGTTGATTGCTATATACTAATTTATATATTTAATTTCCAATGTTTCCCAGCAAATTTTCATCGCATCCACGCCTTTTGCCCAATTGATGACACAACTGAGGTGAACCCACTATGTCGCCAAGAAACACACTCAGTAGATATAACTCCTTAGACTGGTCAGGTGAACTCTTGTACTGGCTGCAAAGAACAATGTTATTTTAAAAGACATATATTATAGAGATATATATAATGTAGACTTAAAGAAAATACAAGAATAGATACAATTTTGTGTGCCCTTGTTGAAATATAAAATTATAGTTATTTAAATACGCTAAATTACTATATACGCTATATAATGGATAATATAAATTTAAATAATATAATTAATTTGATGAAAAGTTTTTACACTATTTTATGATTTTACATAATACGTTTAAAAACAAACGTGAAGGTTTTTCGGTTTTTCGCAATGTATATATATATATATATATATATATATATATATATATATGTATATATATATGCTATCTACAAGCGAAATAATCATTCCAATTCTTAATCAATTAAGATGAGGCTATATATATATATATATTTGTATTTGGAAATATTTACACAGCTATTATATTCAATTTGAGCTTTCTACGAGCTTATTTCTCTTTTAAATACAATAAGTTATGAAAACAAGGTAGTAACGTAGCAAATACTAGCTTTCCTAAATTATGATGATTAAATAGTGTTGAATAACCTTTGATAATAAAATAAATTATGCACGGAAAAATAATCATATACCTAATAACGGAACTACTAAATAACGATCTTTATGATCGAAACCGCAGTGTGTAAAGATGAACGGTTCTTATATCCAATTTAAAATACACTTTATTTCCTGTAGATAAAATTGAAAATACTAAATATAACAATTTAGTGCGATTCCCTTTGCAATTGTTTAACACATTATCAGCGTTAATTATATCGCAATAGAGTTTATAATTGTGTAAGCTGAACAAAATGAACAGTGAAAGTCTCTGCGGTCTTGTATAATACCAGCTCACCTCGATTAAAGTAAAACCTGGATGTACCTAACTTAGCTATTCTTAGTTTGTAATAAATAAAAAATTAAAGCTCGTAGAAAATTTTTTTGCAAATAACGTTTCTTTTGAACATAACTTCTTATCAATATATCTATCTATCATCATAATCAGCCTGTTTTCGTCCACTGCTGGACATAGGCCTCTCCTATGGCACGCCACTGAGCTCGATCTTCAGCTCTACGCATCCAACCGCTGCCAGCCAGTTTACGAATATCGTCGCTCCACCTAGCTGGAGGGCGTCCTACACTACGTTTGCCGAGCCGTGGTCTCCACTCTAGAACCCGTCTGCTCCATCGGTCATCGGTTCTGCGACAGATGTGACCAGCCCACTGCCACTTCAGCTTGCTAATTCTTTGGGCTATGTCGATAACTTTGGTTCTCTGTCGGATCTCTTCGTTTCGGATCCGATCCTTCAGAGAAACTCCGAGCATAGCCCTCTCCATAGCACGCTGAGCGACCTTAAATTGGTGGACCAATCGCACCGTCAGTGTCCACGTCTCGGCTCCGTACGTCATAACAGGTAGGACGCACTCGTTAAAGACCTTTGTCTTTAAGCTTTGCGGTATTGGCGACGAAAAGACTCGACGAAGTTTATTGAATGCTGCCCATCCCAGCTGTATTCTTCTATGAGCTTCTTTCTCGAAGTAGTTTTTACTGACTTGCAGTAATTGTCCAAGGTAGATGTAATCTTGTACTACTTCGAGAGTTGTTCCATTGAGGACAATCGGTCCCGGTATTACATGTGCATTAAACATGACCTTGGTTTTGTCTAAATTCATCCGGAGACCGATGTGTTCTGAAGAAACAGCTAGGCTTTGCAGCATGTGTTGCAGGTCTTTCACGGTTTCAGCCACGATGACGATATCGTCTGCGAATCTCAAGTGCGAAATATACTCGCCGTTTATGTTTATTCCACGTCCTTTCCAGTCCAGAGTCTTAAACACATCCTCCAGTGCAGTTGTGAACAGTTTGGGGGAAATTACGTCCCCTTGTCTCACTCCTCGATGCAGGAAGATAGGTTCAGACTGCCGGTTCTGGACTTGGACGGTCATTGTTGCGGAGTCATACAGAGATTTCAACACTTGGATATATCGCCAATCGACTTGGCACCGTTGCAAAGACTCTAGAACAGACCAGGTTTCAATAGTGTCAAAGGCTTTCTCATAGTCCACAAATGCTAGACACAAGGGCTGATTATACTCTTCTTGCTTCTGTATAATCTGCCGCACTGTGTGAATGTGGTCCATGGTGCCGTATCCACTTCGAAAACCAGCCTGTTCGGGAGGTTGAAAATCGTCGAGTCTACGCGTGAGACGGTTCGTGATAACTCTAGAAAACAACTTATAGATATGGCTTAAGAGAGAGATAGGTCGGTAGTTCTTCAACAGAGTTTTGTCACCCTTTTTGAAGAACAAGACGACCAAACTCGTACTCCATGCCTTAGGAGTTCTCCCCGAGAAGAGGACAGAATTAAATAAACGCTGGAGTTGTTTTAGCGTAGGAGTTCCACCTGCTTTTAAGAGCTCCGTTGTAATTCCATCCTCCCCGGGGGCTTTTCCATTCTTAAGTTGTTTTAGAGCCATCACGATTTCGTCTAGGCTGACCTCTGGCAGGTCTTCTGTGTAGTGGCGGGTAAGCGTGGCTCTGGGATCTTCGTTATTAGACGTGAGACGGGACGCTTGCGATGTATATAAGCGACCATAGAAGTCCTGAACTTCTTTCAGAATCTCCGGCTTAGAAACGACGACTTTTCCGCTAGTTGTGGTCAGCTTCGTCAGATGGCTACGTCCCAGCTTCTGAACAAAGACTTTGGACCCCCGATTTTGCTCAATAGCTTCCTTGATGGAGCATGTACTGGAGCTTCGAAGGTCACGTCTTACCAGCTTCGATATTCTTTTATTCAAAGCCCGCTGGTTTGCCGGAGTAACTGCGGTATCTTCACGTCGCTTCTGTATTAGCTGCAGAGATTCCTCAGAGAGTTTGGACTTCTTACCGGTGCGTTGCATCTTGCAGATCTTAGTCCCTTCTTCCCGAAGAATACCCACTACTTGGTCGAGTTCTTGGTCAATGTCAACGTCTATTGTGGTTTCCAGGGCAGCGAATCGGTTCTCCAGTTTTAGCTGGAACGTTTCAGACCCAGCAGGGGTTTGGAGCATATTAGGCCGGAGCGTAGACTTTATCAAACGGTCCCGTTCAAGCTTGTAATCAATACCTAGAGTGCCTCGGACGAGTCGGTGATCGCTTCCGGTGTTGAACCTGGTGATCACGGAGACATCTCTAAATATGCGCTTCTTGTCCGTCATAATAAAGTCTATCTCATTTTTTGTCATAGTATCAGGGCTTCGCCAGGTCCACTTTCGATGGGTCTGTTTCTTAAAGAAGGAATTCATCAAGAAAAGCCCCTCTTTTTCCAGAAAGTTGACGAGCATTTGCCCCCTATGATTTCTGCTTCCAAAACCATGTGGTCCTACTACCGATTCACCGCTTGCTTGTACTCCCACTTTTGCGTTGAGGTCCCCCATGACAACATTAAAGTGGGCCTTATAGGTGGTATGTAAGGCTTTTGAGATATCTTCGTACATCTCTTCCACATCGTCATCCGAGTGTGTCGAGGTCGGCGCGTACACTTGGATAACCTTGAGACTATATCTCTTAGTTAGCTTAATCACAAGGTATGCAACCCTTGTTGACACACTGGAGATTTCTATAACGTTGCCAGATATACTCTTATGAATTAGGAACCCGACACCGCCTTGGGATGGTTGATCTCCCTCTCTGAAATACATAAGGTGGCCCGATTCCAAAGTAACGGTATCCTCTCCCTTTCTTCGGACTTCACACAACCCTAGAATGTGCCACCTAATGTTTCTGAGTTCTTCCTCTAATTGTGCCAGATGTTCGTCGAGCCGTAGCATGCGTCCATTAAACGTAGCCAGCGTTAGTCGTTGTTGGCGGCCTTCCGTAGCCCGGGGATTCTTAGCACCCCCTACCCCGCCGTTACCATGGCCGCCGCCTTGGCCAGGAATAGCGGGGCGACCGGGAACTAGGGGCCATTTCGTTTGTGCGCTTGCCATAGATAGTAATGCCCATAATCGCCACGCTGGGCAGGCGGGTTGGCGATCGCAGGGCGTAGCTCCTTGTACCGGTGACGCTGCTGCCCGTCACAGGTCTATGGCATTTAACTACGCTGTTTTTTGGAGGTTATACCGCCGTCATTCGGTCGTCAGAGCCTCGTTCGTTGTATAGCAGGATGCACCGCGTGCAGGTGAGGTTGACTGGGAGTACTATGGTGGAATTCGTACTCCCTTACATCCCTCCCTTATATCTATCTATACTGTATATAATAAAATTCTGAGTTGATTCTGTATATAAAATGTTATTTGGAAAATCTTATTGAAATAGTCATTATTATCGATATAGAGGCCGAGTCTATAGTGTTTAGAATTTTTGTCTGTCTGTTAGTCTATCAGTCTCTTTAGTAACGCATTACGAGAGAACTACTAGACAGATTTTGATGAAATTTGGTATGACGATAGCTGGTTATCCGGGTCAATAAATAGGATACTTTTTACTGAAGGAAAAATATCATCTCTGAGAAATCCATACTAAACATTAAAACGTAACTAGGGACGAACTCGAACGGAGCAAAGTGAGTCGCTAGTGTATTGTTAATTTGAATTGATAAATAATAAAAATTGATTATAAAAAGATATTACTTATAGGTACATACAATATTTTTATGATTTAAGGAAGAAAAACGATAAATATTTTTGAGTTCAATTATATAAAATAAGAACCTACGACCTACGTGACGCGCATTAAATTGCTAATTAGTGTGCAATGACATCACTGTCCTACTAACACTTCACGAATTTCTACGTGACCTAAACCTATTGACCTTGAAGTAATTCAATCTAGTTACTCATTGATCAATTATATTTTGACATTGATTTAATCAATTATGACGATGTCTTAATTAATTGGTATAGAAGATTATTTTTCCAATTAAAAAAAGTTTTGCGATAAATTAGGTAAGCTATAATTTACCTTCTTTAAAAGAAGGGTTATTTTTTATGTAAAATTTAGATTATATGGTTACATTATTTTAAATTACACATAATCTAGCCTATATATCTATTTCAAACGCCATAAAAACTGGTAAATTTTCAGTTTTCACAACAAAAACTAATAAATTAAAATTAACAAATTAATCGTGATTAACAAATTAGAAGGTATGATTATACCATATATATATGTAGTTAGAGAAAATCTTATCAGCGATAGTGTCCCTTCAAATGAGCTAAGTTTTCGTGGACTAATTAAGGAGTAATGTAATCTGTACCAAATGTAATATGTACCTACTCGTACATAATATATGTAATATCGTTCTGGATGTTATAGTATAAATTTTGTGGCTTTTTTTTTGGATAATTAAAAAAATCTGTTAAAAATATTAAAGAATGCGTTTAAGAATGTGTACACGCGCAAGAAGTAAAACTTCTGTAGGTTATCGGTACTCTTTATGAAATTCAATTTATGTTTTAAATAATTAGGATAGGTGAGGTACTACGAAAAAATAATTAAATAACGCATATTAGGCATATTACAATCATATATTTATAGAATATATCATTTAAGGAAACAATATAATATTATATATCATTTGTCAGAAAACAACAACGGTCACCATGGCAACAAACGTTCGCCTCGCCCGATCACACTTTTCGTAACGCTCTCATCACGCATTCACCAGCTTACTCCCCGAGTCAAGCGTGCGTAAAGAAGTTTTACTTCAATAAAATATAATAAATAATAATGTAATCAATAATCATATCATTCAAAAGATAACTAATTTCCATACAAATACATTAATTAGTATACATAGAAATATTAAATGACTTTGAAAAAATACAGACACTTGTAAACAAAAAAATAATATGTTGTACGATAACTTTTCTAAAAGTAATACTTGCACCGCGCCACGCTAACAGTTTTCTAGCCTACGTGACAGACTCCATATAAGCGATCGTTGCGTAGTTGTTACATCACTAAACTATCCGCAAGTCTTGGCGAATACCACCTGTCCGCTTGACACAAATTTTACGTCCTTGAAAACTTTTACAATATTTAAATTACTGTTGAAATTGAGTTTTGTTGCGAGCCGTCATTAGGATGGTAGGTCAAGGCTGCCTATTGTAATTTAATGCTAGGTTGTCGAACTTTACTATTGTTTCTTAAAAAAACTCTTTACTCAATATTTTAAATGCTTGTCTTTTGTAGTTTTGTTGACTTTATGTTGTTTATTGATATAACTAGCGAATCACTCGCTCGAGTTCCTTGTGTAGCTACGGTTTACCGGTTAGTATACAATATAATATATAATATATGTACATACATAGGTATAGAAAAATAGGTAAGTACTTTAAAAATATATATATATCCCTTATTTGAGAAAATATTGAACCCCAAACAAATTTTCACCCCCCTTTTCACCCCCTTAAGGGATGATTTTTGGGATAAAATCTATCCTATGTCCTTCCCAGAGTTTCAAACTATCTCCATACAAAATTTCATCTAAACCGGTTCAGTGGATTAAGCGTGAAAGAACAGACAGACAGGCAGAGAGAGTTACTTTCGCATTTACAATCGTAGTATGGATTTTCTTAGATCATTATGATATTGTTCAGAATGTATCCCTGTATCATGTTCTTCTATAGGGTGTTTAACGGTTTCAAAAAATTATCTTGGGAATATAATACAAAAATGAAGCAATTATCCGCTATTTTCATTTATGTCAGTCTAGCATATTTTATTCACTGAATTAAAATAGAAATGAAGTCCCCTGAAACAGAACTTAATTAAATTACAAGCTTTTAAACTGTTCTTATCGTTTTTAATTACTTTCAAGTGCAGATAATATTTGTAATCAGTCTTCTGTGTTTATGAGACACTTACTTTTATGCTTTTATAGTAACATATATAATATTTGGTTTATTTAAAAAAAATATATGATAAATTCTGTAAAATTAATCAACTGAAAACTCAAAATAATATTATATAGAATATAGAAAGATACATAATCAAAATGATTTTGGTTACATATTTTTCCTCAAATTATTATCGAAATGATATCTTATGATATTCCAGGATACATTCCATCTCTGTACAAAATTCTATCCATTTATCATCACTGTTGACGACACGTTTGGCTCAATTTGTAATGATCCTACTCGCAGTGCCAGCGAAGGCGGTTTCGAGTCCCGCTGGGGACATTCATTTGTTTGATGAGCATGAATGTTTGTATTTAAAGTTATAAATGTGTAGTGTATCAACTATCTGGTAGGTATCCATAATACAAGCCTCGTAGCGTACGATGAAACTAGATGGTGCTGTGTGTTAACGTCCCAACATATTTATTTATTATTTAATGTTATACACAATATACATACACAATAATGTTTTTGTTTGAGTCGAAAACATCTGAACATCTAAACGAGATAATTAGAGTATTAGAAATAAGCAAAGTAATAAATAATAGAATAGGATTACCTAAACACTTGAGACCAATCCATCTGCGGCTTAGGCTGCGCTCGGGCTCGTGTCGCAAACTGCACACAAACCCTTTCGAACACGCATGCGCGTGCGCCGAATTCTCCTGTTATATACTTTTCAACCTCTTGCGCATCGAATTCAGGAACATCGATTGGAAAAGTAAGGTCACGACGATTACGAGACCGGTATGTGGCTGTAAGAAAAAAAATATTTATTTAATTCCCTTACGTCTCTTGAATTGACGTTTCTATTAATTAGGGTAATATAACAGCTTTGATGTTATGTTTTTACAGGAAACATTAAATATTATGTTGCCTGTGTTTCTTTTTTAATTCCTTGAGCATTTTTAACTTTATAATAATAAGTATATAATATACGAATATATTTTTACTGTATTTCCCCACTGACATCTTTCACATCCATGGATTTACAGGAAGAGATTTCTATTAGAGATAAGTCCGTCTATGCTAAATAAGTCTTATTTTTATATTTCTTTTGTAAAGTGCAATAAATAATATAGTAATAATGAGTACAATCTATACAAAAAAGACAACCCATGACGGTGTTATTTGCGTCGTGGTGCTACGATGTGGCGCAGAAGCACTAGGGGGCTGACCTCAAATAAACTGGGATAATAGCCAGAAGAAAGTAGAAGAAGAATGAATACACACTCCACTTATTACTTTCTCTTAGAATAATTCTTCTATAGCTAAGATAAGGTGCCAATTCAACGACTAACAACAAAGCTAACTAATACTAAAAGCAGTTCTAGATTTGATTTTTATAAAAACTTTCTTTTCATAAAAATATAAGTTTAAAATATAGGGAACAAAAAATATAAGTTTATATGGGTACAACATATTTTTGCATTATTCATATACGAAACCTACGTAGAGTGATATGAATAAATGGCACAATGGAACTACAATGCTGACTGTATCTACGGCTCTAGTTCTCTTCAATTTATCATTGAAACATTTTTAAAAACATTTCATCCATGAATCAATCTATTTCAATCAGTTCAAACGTTTGCCACAACCATTTTTGCATTTCTGACTTTGAAAATAGAACAGTAAATAAATGCATCTAGCAAAGTTAAAAATTCAAATATGAATGGCTAAATATATTCATATATTTATTTTTGAGTTCATTTTTAAATGCATTTATTTCAAATAAATGATACTCATTTCATTTATTAATAACTTATTAAGAGGAAAGTTTTTTATTTTTGTTTGTTTGTAACGAATAAACTCAAAAACTACTGAACCGATTTAGATTATTTTTTAAAGAAGATAGTTTGAGACCCTGAGAGGGACATAAGATATTTTTAAGGGGGTGAAAATGGGGATGAGAATTTGTATGAGGAATCAACTTAGGGACAAACCCGAGCAAAGAGGGTGAGTCGTTAGTCAATGATAATTTTTGAATGACTGCAATAAAAGATAAAACATTTTTTTCTGGTGCATGTTTTTTTGTTAATACATGGTATCTTTGTTATATAACCAATTTTCATAATTATTAATGAATTCTACCACGAGTATTTGCCCAGTGACCGAAATTTGACTGTAATTATTATTATAATTTGTTATTGATAACACTAAAGCTCGTAAATAACTACTAAACGAAAAAAAAAGAAAATCGATTGACAAACAAAGGTGAAAAAGGTACCGAAATGTGTTTTTGGACATAAATAAATTGTGGAGAAAAATAGAATAGATAATTTTAAATGATTTTATAGGCGGTGTCCATTTCCAGTTAAAATTGTTACAGTGAATAATTAATTTCCTATAAATTGTATATTTATTGGATATTAACGCACCGGTTTCAGTAATTACGTCCCATCCTTCACAATAAATCAAGCGCAAACATTGTTTTCAATAGCTCTTACCGAATAACAAGTCAAACCAGTTTCAGCATCATCCATATTCATGTAGCAGAAACATATTTGTAAGTGATATATTTGGCGAAATAATATGACTTATTAAATGTGCATTGCAGTATATTAGATAATAATTTAGAATTATGTAAGATTTCTGTTATGTACTCTTAAATTAATAACATATTCAGTACTTTCCTAATTTATACTGCATAGTATAATCTACATATTATATATACACAGATTCATATAATATAAAGGAAGCGATAAAGTTAAAAGACCTTGTAGGCTTTTGATTGAACAGCATTGGAAGCAATGGGTATTTTTTACGTTGGATATACATACATACTAATTTTATATATGTATAAGCAGAATTTAACATGATTTTAAAGGAAAAGGTATCTATAAAATGGTTACTTTTTCAATATTTTAAATAAATACGAGATAAAATTTTATCCCTTGCGTTGAAAAATTCAATCAAAACGATCTTATAATGTATTATGCCTGCGTCCGCACATATACCGTAACGGCTACATTTATAGCATCGCACTCCATGCGTATTAATGGATTTTGAACAGCTTCGAATTGTCTTTTTTAATTTCACTGATCTTTCAATGATGATTTATACGAATGTTTTACTATCATATACTAGAACTAATTTCTGTATGCGGCTTAGCGCGTAGATTAATTACTATTAATATATACTGTATAAACTAATGATGTGATATGAAATTTATTCATGTAAGACCGTACGATATAACTTACTAACACTCCATGCTACCCCTTAACTCTCAGGTTTAGTTGGTGTATAATATGTTATTCAGTGAGTAATATAGAGTCAATCAAACAAACCAAAAAAACAATTTCTTTATCTTTACTACTATTATAAATGTAAAAGTTTGTGAGTATGGATGTTTGTTACTCTTTCACGCAAGAACAGCTAAACGGATCTGGATGAAATTTGGCAAAAAGATAGGTTATGGTCTGGAATAATACATACTACTTTTTATCCCGGAAAAATGTACGGTTCCCGTGGAATAGGTTAGTTTTTGTTTTCCTAGAGGCGAACCCGAGCGAAGCGAGGGTGAGCCCCTAGTAAATTATAATATTTAGTATAGCTAGTACAATAACATAACATTTTAATGTATTTTCTTGCTAAAAAATAATAATAAATAAAATTTCTGCTAAAATACAATTTAATAGAGAATGCAATAACAATATTTTTTTCACGAATCGTGTACGCTCGCTCGCACATATGCCGTGACACTCTCAATTTACGGCATCGCGTTTAATATTTGCTTTTTCCACAGTATTAATGGATTGTAGATAGCATCTGCAGTTTCCGAGTAAACGATCTCTGCATGATTTTTGCGAGCTAGAGCTTTTTTGTTACGCGTTTGTGTTTAATACATCTAATTTTATATTTATAAAATGATGTTTTTTTTATTAATACTATTAGTATTAGTAATTTTTGACTAATAGACTAATGTACTAATATAGGCAGAAGTAGACTCTAAAATTTTCATCTCGTACCTCTAAAATTTTCATATGCGATGTTATCAACAAAATTATCACTTGCCTCGATGAAAGAAAACACCGTGAAAAAAACCTACATATCTAAGATAGTTAAAATCTAACTATTTTACAAAAGACTTTCATTTTGTGAGCATAGTAGCAGTACTTATCATAGTCTGTTCCCCTCGCATTAAGTAGAGGCCCGTACACTTAAAAAGGGCTGAATTATTAATATCCTACTTGATATACCGAGATAAAGAGTAACTTGGCCCATAAGCTATCCCTGTCTAAGTAATAGCGTCGATCTGTTACAATCCAATATTAATTTACAAACAAACACAGCATCCCATCACAATATTAATAGTGATTGACCTGTATAATCAAACTTTTTTAAGTTGAAAATTCGCAAATTGATTCGAACTCATTAGACAAAATTCTCCTGTATTATCTACCATTAAATTTTAAATTGTCAAAATATCCAGGCTCTTAATTGCGAAGGTAAACTTCAATGGAATTTAGCAAGTATTAAAGATTTCATTATATTGCTAATTATTGCGCTAAAGGTTGCGAATTAACAGTCGTATTATTCGTTTGCAACACGAATGAGCGCTGACTACTAATATTTGAATTAACATTGTTATTTCACTAGTGAACAACTAGGTACGTGCACATAGCACTGCTATAGTTTAATAGAAAGAACTTTTTAAGAGGAATAATTCTGTAATACATTGTTTTCATATGAGTTTATTAATTTACGCGGCGCACGCCAATAAAGCTCTCAGTCGGCATGATTTTTTCCGACATTTTCAACAGTCATTGTCTTATTTCAGCCAATTTACATAAAACCTCAATGAATTATACACATAAACCTTCCTCATGAATTACTCTATTTATTGGTGAAAACCGTATGAAAATCCGCTCGGTAGTATTTGAGTTTATCGCGTTCAGACAGACAGATAGACGCAGTGGGGGACTTTGTTTTTTAATATGTAGTGATATTTAATACAATTTTTTTAAGCTATGTATATCATACATGATGTTTTATAATGTAGATATAATATTAACTATATTAATATAATCAGTGTTAATAGGTTTACAATACCTGCGAAAGTTAGTCTATTATTATGTACTTGTATAGTTTCACGGTAAAACGGCATAACTGATTCTAATGATTCTTTTTGGTATGGGATTAGCTTAAGTTCTCGAAAAGTATTATTATAGTATTTAAAAAACAGTCTGAGACAATTGAGAAATGTGACTTGTGATATAAATCAAGCTCTATTTATTGTACAACATTACATACATTTTAGAAAAATATTTCGAATTTTACTCACCAGGGCTCAGAGAATATGACAATTTCTTTAAGAAATTAGTCAACCTAACACTTCCAACTATGAATGGAAAGCCGACTAATTGCACTGGCAGTTCAAAATTTGTTTGCTGTCCAAAAACAAAAACGAAAAATAGAAACACAAATACGAAACTCTTTACCAGCTGCATTGTTACCACTAGAACAAAACACTTTACGGATAATTTATATATAGAGAATTTTGTCAAATATATGAATATTTATAATTTTTTGACCTCTAAAATATAATTTATAAGTAAATAGTACCGCGTGTACTGTCGCAGTAAGTGAGCGTAAGTCTGAGAAGAATGATTGGAACGGCGTCCCCGCTTTGCTTTGTTGGTCAATACTCCGATGTTATGTCACAGCGGTCACTTGAAGTAGGTTAGCATCACTCACCGGTAATGATTTAATATACATAAATACACTGGCTCTGACCAGTAACTTTGTTTACTTCAAATAACTTTTAAAGAATATTCACAACTTGTATGTATGTACGTTAATATTATTATCATTAAGAACGTTAAAATGTCCCGTTACATTTTTATATTTATAGTATTACTAACTAAACTAAAATTATTATTATGAAACATAATGTCTTCATCTTGATGATTTTAAATGATAAAACTTAATTGTGTTACCGTTCAGGTCAATTTTGCTTAGATTATATTGTAATTATAATTCTAAAATTAACATAGATGTTAAAATTATAATTATTTTGTTTTATGAAAATGTAGAGTTTATATGTAGAGTTTTTTTTTTGTAGAAACATATTATTTGACTCAACTTCTAACAATAATACATATTTAATATAATATATATAACCTTATTCTTTATAGTAAATGCTAATGTCACTACCTATTGTATACCTAATATATTTTTAATCGTCTCAATTTTAGATTTTAAAAGTTACGAAGTAATAGACTGAGTATTTATTTGGCCTTCCCTCTAAACACCTGTATTGTTTTACTGATACCAAAGTTAAAGGACACATATTTCTCACAATTAAAAATAAAAAATATATACAAAGGTTTAAATAAAACAGAAGTTTAAACACATTCTTTTATGAGTACATGATTGTTTAAGCTTGTTTTAAAAATTCAAAGATTGACTCTATATTATATTTTAATAAAGAATCTCCTTCAGGGTTTTAATCACAAATCAAATATGACTTGGTGACTTGTGTTTTAATTTTGTGGCTATTTATAGAGGTATATAAGTGCGTTAAGGTTTTAAAAGTTATGGTAATAAATAAACAGAGTAAAATAACAAATAAGAATGCTTTTTCTAAAACAAACAGACCAATGTTTTATACTCAGTCGTACAAATAAAAATATCGAATTTTCTTTGATTACAGTGCAAGCTTTAAAGTAAAACATTGGATAGTAAAATACCGCATGTTTTTTGCACGCGTTCATCCTGTGCACGTATTCGACTCGCGGATGGATTTTCTTATTAAATCAAATATAAAAACATACTGATCTACTAAATTACTTCACATATATAAAATACTAGTGACTCACCCTCATTTTGCTCGGGTTCGTTCCTAGGTACTATTTGACGGTTAGCATAGATTTCTCATTGATGAGATATTTTCTCGCCGTAAGTATCCTATTTGTTGACCCGAAGCGACCTATCATTATGAAAAATTTCATAAAAATATGTCCAGTGGGTTTCTTGTGATGCGTTCCCAGACAGACAGGCAGACAGACAGACAGACAAAAATTCTAAAAACTATAGATTCGGTCTCTGTATCGATAATAATGACTATTTCAATAAGATTTTTCAAAAAATATTTAACGTACAGATTCGACTCAGTTAGACTTAGAATGTTATTATACAGATAATTTATTATCTTTACCAAATTTACAACAGCAAAAAAATCAAATTAAATTAAAATATAAGTAGTTCAGTATAAAGATTAGATTAGTAATTTCAATCATCAAAAAAAATATATCACATAGTTTACCATTGATAGCATACCATAAGTATTTTTTAAATTGACATACATATTCCGCAAGCACCTTTCTGAATTCTTGTCAAGGTCATCTGACCAAACCTCCAATTAAATTATTTTTCACACGATATTACAACATTATTTAAATGTATTGTAACATTTTAAAATAAACTTTTGTAGTCGGTTTCGCATGATACAGTCCATATTGGATTTTTATGTAAAAAAATATCTATACCTACAGATAAATAAAATTAGAGTGTCTGTTTGTAATATTAAAATAACCGCTTTTTACTAAATGCATATGGATGTATATACGGTACATATACCAAAACAACATTTTTTACAATTTTTGTCTGTCTGTCTGTTTGTTCCGGCTAATCTCTAAAGTAGCTGGACCGATTTTGACGGGACTTTCACTGGCAGATAGCTGATGTAATAAGAAGTAATTCATTAATTTTGTTTTGGGAAGCAACATAGGGACAAACCCGAGCGAAGTGAGGGTGAGTCGCTAGTATATAAAATATACCTTTATAATTTTAAAACTTTGAAAACACAATCTACAATAGTAACATAATATGTGTACCTATAACCTAATAAATATTATATCGGTCTTTTCCTAAATAAAATTATGAAAACATGTGATGTGTTCCGCTTTAAGGATCACACATATCACAATACAGTTTTCGAAAATATAAAAAAGTTTAAAATATTCATCAATTTATTATCTGTTAATTTTTTTTATATTACTATAATATTTGACTTTATACATAATATTATAATTTTATTTATACGCAATAAATATTATTAAAAAACTAAAAACTAAAATAAATTAATTTTTAATATGAATCCTAATAATTTGTCAATGAATTAAATTATTATTAGTATTTATATTACCATATTCACATAAATAACGTTAATAATAATTATAAGGGAATTTAATTAATATTTCCCCTAAAAGCTAACACAAAACCAAAAATAAAATCCGAATTTTTCCTTGATTAAAAACAAAAATATAAACTAAGATAACTAGAAATAATATTTACCTGGACTAAGCGCATATGACAGTTTCTTAATGAAATTAGTTATCCTGACGGCCATTATTATGAAGGGGAATCCCACAAGCTGAACTGGCAACTCAAATCCAGATTGCTCGGTACCAACCATAACACTTTGTAACACAATAAACGATAATACTATCCAGATATAAAAAATCTTCTTCAGCTCCATTTTAATCTCTTAATCTAATCTCAACACAATTTTCAACCCTTCGATTTCTTATCTTTTAACACGACGACCTTAATCGGATACCCAATTATAACTGACCATGTCCAACACAACCTAGGTGGGGTGTTGTAATCATTTAGCTATGCATTACTAAATCACCGTATCGATAATATGTTACCTGTTTGGTCATCAGGACAAGTTATGTCAACGATTAAGTAACAATGCTAGAACATTCTTCAAATTGTTTAACTAGGAAATCGCACTAACAACCCAAATCTGATAAAATAGGTGCAAGTAGAAAAACAACTCGATTACCGTAACAACTAAACTGGTATTGATTTTACGATATTATGTGATCTTATAAATAACCTTCTATTAATTGCGTAGACATAAGCTGAATTAAAACTTAATCATTGGAAATCGTTATTATTTTTTAATAAGCATTTAAAATTATCTATATGAGTTATTCTGTAACTAGCTTGCAATTTGTATGTTATTCAAGATACACGTTTTGTGGTTCTAAGTCAACGCTTGAAATCGAAAGTGAACGGGTTGAGTTATATACGTAATTCTTTGAAGGCGACATCTAAAAGACTGCACTTGTATGCACTATGCCCCACTGTTTGTTAAACGCCTTTGATGCTTAAATTATTATTTACTTCGCGACAGTAAACTTTCCGTACATTATGTACCTTAATACAAGGGACTTTTATATATTATACTAGTATTCACTAGTCAAAATTCGATCATAATCATTATTGAAAATTTGACGAAAGCTATATGAATTTACAAAACTTTTTTTGTTGATACCACTAAAACTCAGCAATAACTACTAAACAAAAAAGAAAATTGCTTGAAAAACTGCGGACAAAAATACTGAACTGTTTTGTTTTTGTCTATTTATATATAGTTTTTTATTGAAAAAAGCCTCAGATTGACATTGTTTTAATAATAGTTTAGCGCAAAAAAATCCTGCGCTATTATTACATTAAATTACATAATGAAATTTTATTTTTATGATATGGCAGCCCACTCAAAATAATTTGTTGTACATCACGAATTTAAAATTTGAACTAAAAATGTTGAATATTAAACGGAATATGAATTTTCTATTTGAAGAGCTGTGAATTTTAATCACTAAGGCATCCATCCTGCTTCTGAAAATACATAAATAATTTTGCTCCACTAACTAGAATCTAGATTCTAAATCGATATCTGTAATAAAGACGGATTACTCGTGGTTTCCAAGAATTATGGAGGTTCTTATTGATGTACGTATTATAATAATTAACAAAAAATATTAAAGGTTATTTAAGTAAAAGTAAAACAATACGCATTATGTCCAACGTTAATTAAAAAGCAAATTACTTAACTCATCCATTCTGAACTATCAAAACATCCTATTACGAGTATATTGATCTACATAATTTTTATTGTACGTATTGTATTCAAGGTGGAGGACATGCAGGTTTCCTCACGATGTTTTCCTTCAGCATAAGGCAAGTGATAATCATATTAGAAATAATTCGCGCATGAAAATATCAGAGGCGCGAGACCCGGGATTTGAACCTGCTTCACTCGATTTCCTAAGCGAGCGTGTTACCACTGGACTACCACTGCCTTTTTGTTATAAAAAAGCTATTTTAGCTTTATTACTCAGCTAACAGTGAGACGTGTAACATTCATCCAGAATTTAATATTCCATAATATGTAAGGCCAACATCAAATTTAACTTACAAAAAAAGATAAGAAAATAATTTTGGTCCCGCTAAGTTTCTTTTGCCAGTTCTTTTTAAGCCTTCTTCTTTCCGAACTGGTGGTAAACTCATGACGTTCAGTAAAAATTTTAATAATTTAAAACTAAATAAAATATTTAGAATTTGTTTAAAACAAATATCTCCAAAACTCACTACTGTTGACGCTAAAAATTAATTGTAATATAATAAAATCAATATCTTCATGCCATACATTAGGATTTCACAGAATAGGTCTGTACCCTACACTTAATTGGTATAAAAAGTAGCACATGTCACTCCTCGGCCCTCAAACTATATACATAGGAGTACAGAATCATCAATCTACGAGTATACCTTAGTTACTGCATAAAAAATAATTAATCGTTGTATTTTTTGTTACACTTTATGTACGAAATGTAACAATTGCTTACAAATTCTGTGAATTCAAAACCCATTATAGATCGTATCTTCTTGTAAACGTGTGTAAACTTTATTAAGGTTATTTCGTAAATTGAGGTCATGCGGTAGCTTTGATTTCCTACAAAGACAATAGAGATGCCATCCTCTACGTCTTTGAGGTCTAACGTGAATGCTGGGGATAATTTTGGTGGTTCCTTGCTATATTGCTTCATGAATGTGGTAAATTCTTGATCGATTATTGTATTTATACAATATAAAGATATTAAACAAAGTGTTTAATACCAATGTATACTACATACAGCATCTTATGTACGGACAGATGTCATACAGCTTAAACCTCTATTTCTATTGGCATACCATTTTTCAGATAACCCCTGTACAAGAAATGAAAGATATTCATGTAAGAGGTTAAATATGAGATTAAAGATTCTATGCAAATTTGCCATATTCTAAGTTACAAATATGGAAATTGCTTATAAAACTTTTTTATCGCCAATAAGAAGTCCTATCCGACGCATAGCTTTTAATGTAATACTCTTAAAATACATGGGGATTTTACTAGATACCTACTACATCCTTCTTCGCGCGCGTTTACTTTTTATTTTTTAGTTGCTTTTAGTTCACGATTACTAAGCTAATTATTAGAATTAAAGAATTAGAACTAAGGATCCCTACTTTATATACATATGTGTCAAAAGAGGTTAGCTATATTTTTATTTAGATTACTCTTACGTCTCATAGAGTTTTAGACAACCATTAGATAAAATGATTTTTTTTAAAATATAAGTTCAGCTTCTACTGCAACTCAATCATACTTCAAATATTAATTAAAAAAAAAACATAATTTAAATTAGGTATAATTCCATAATTTATTATTAACGAAATTTATTTTGCAATTTACCATAAAATATCACACAAAATACAATTTAAGTTTAAAGTAAAAATATCTTGTGTTAAAGAAAACCACAGCCTTTGTTTAACCCAAAGGCCAAACAAGCTGACAAGGTTAAGAGTTAGGAATAAAGTCGTTTCCAACTAACAAATGCGAAGAAAGTAAAATATTCTTTTAAAAAAATATGCGATGGTATATTTAAAAAAATATATATTGCATGCATATCTGACCGCATTATGACTTAGAGTGCAAATATTGCTGATGAAAACAGCTAATTAGTCGAGTGCAATTAGGTTTATACCTCGCAACCCAGCTATAATGAATGGATTTGGCATATTTTGAATATTTTGAATTTCTTACACTAAAAACTAAAAAGTTTACCTTTTGAAATCATCCTATAATGTTTTTTTAAGGGTTGTCCCATAAAAATGATGCTACTTTTAGTATAGTACATTACCTTTACAGCTATATTTATTTTTTCTTTGGAGAATAACTCAGTTTCTATATAAAATATCTATAGTGACTTACCCTCGCCTCGCTCTGGTGCGTCCCTAGGTACGTTAAAGATATGAACAGTTATTGCAAGTGTATCTTAGGAGAAAGATTTATGCTAGTGCAGATTTTTCTATAGGCCTTATTAAGAGCTACAATATTCTGGTACATTATTTTGATGTATCTCTTAAGGTTTAGCCAGCGTTAGACATGTCTAAGAACGACTTGATAGAACTATTTATTGTGTTTTCCCGTAAGAATGAAAGATTTTTCTGCAGTAAAATGTATTCTAAATATTGACCTGGTAATAAGTTATCACTATACAAAATTTAGTTAAAATCAGTTCAGTACTTTTTGCGTGAAACGCGCACATCGATTTCTCTAAGTTACTGTTTTATTATATGTATAGATAAAAGTAGGTTTTGCGAGTGTTCCTTAGAAGATAGATATATGTTACTGTGGACTTTTTTGTAGTTCTCTTTAAGCCCTACAATTTTTGATACATTGTTTTGATATATCTTTTAAAGTTTAGCCAGCATTAGCCAAATAAATTTTTAAGGAGGACTCAATAAACCTTGTTAATTATAAAAAAAAATATATAAGAAATCTTGTATACATAACCTCAAAAACTATCACATTTATTATTTTCTTTAAAGAAATATTTAGAAATTCCGTTAATTGAATTTTTGTGAAAATCTCTAGAATATTTACGAGATTTATAATCATGTCTTGTAATGTTTTGCAGGAAGTAAGTAATTTTTTGTCTATGCCTTCTTATGAGCTTTTATTTGATTTTCAGTGGTTATTTTTGGTTTTAAAAATGGTTAAACTATTAGATATTTTTTTTAATACTGAGGACTTGTTAGTATTTTTTAGTTATATATAGAAACACATCATAATATGTGTACGGCTTTACATTAATAACAAAGGAAATATGAAAAAATAAGTAGGTCAAAGGAAGCTACTCTAATAAGTAAGCACTACTAATGTTATCAAATATTTATTACACAGCAATTCCTAGATCAACGATTTAAGCTAAAAAATTCACAATCCTAAAGGAAGTATGTAACTATTTTTGAGAACTAAATTACGCCAGCGCATTTTACGTTTCAACCGACAAGATACCTTTAAATAAAATACGGACAGTGGTATTAATTTAAAACATTTCTGAATATATAAATATTTAATTTTCATATTTAATTATTGTTATTATAATTTGTTTACTAGTTTTATTTATTTTTCTATATCTATTAAGTACGTGTACTTAATAAATAATAGAAGCTTTAAAAATATATTTTTTTTTTGCTTTAATATATTTTATTTATTGCTTAAAGTATATAAAGTTGTAAAAAATAAAATAAAAATGTTTTGATACACGACCCTGCCAGGATTCGAACCTGGAATCTTCTGATCCGTAGTCAGACGCGTTATCCGTTGCGCCACAGGGCCGATAACAGCTTTGCTCCAATTTGTCTAAATGTTAATAGGTCAAAGTAATTGAAGTAAATTATGTATGTATAATAATGTAAATAATATTTTATTTAATTTGAAAATATAAAAACTTTATTAATCTTGTATTCATTATAATATTAAAATCTTAGTAATCAATAAAACAAATGCTTGAATAAAAAGCTTTTATAAATAATTATGGAACTTTGGAAATTAAGAAAATTTATTAATTTTTTTTTTTTTGTTTATCGGCTTATTTTAACTTTTATGAATATTACGAATATTAGGGAATATTGAATATTTATAACTATATGAATAAAATTAGGACGTTTTCTTTTCATAATGTCGGCTAAACTAAAAATAACTAACCTTGTAATGTCAAGTGGCAGCAGCACAAAAGTACCACGAGCAAAATACCCTTACCCATCTTACTTTTTTAGAATCGAAAAACAAAAAATAAAACTTATTTACACTGTCACTCAGTTAAGACCCCCGTAACTTGTGAGTCGTTTCCATTCAACGCAGCATTGATAACGTTACGACATCTATAAAAGTATTTCTACTTCTGGTGGCTAGCGGCAAATGATTTTACTTCAGTGATTAACGTTTTTTATAATAAGTTTCATAAAGGAACAATTTTTTTTAATGATACTAGCCACTCATCCTCGCTTCGCTCGGGTTCGTCCCTAGGTACGTTTTAACGGTTAGTATGAAATACAAATCTTTGAATTTCTCGGCTTTTATGTACTATAATATGTACGTATTATACATATAAACCTTCCTCTTGAATCACTCTATCTATTAAAAAACCGCATCAAAATCCGTTGCGTAGTTTTAAAGATCTAAGTATACATACTATGTAGTGATGTATAGAGGTCAAATAAGTTGCCGTAATACTTTTTGAGAATATTATGCCATTTTTTTGCTTTACTATAGTATCTTATTTTGCTTACGGCAAATTGCTCAATTTGAATGTTTACGTTTGTGATTGAAAAACATGTGAATACTTTACTCACTGTCGAATATAAATCATAGTAGAACCAAACGGACCATTTCATATATTCGAATACGTTTGTGAAAGAATAAATTGTGGTTTTATATGTAATTTTATAAAGCTTTATTGGTATATAAACTATTTACTATCCATTTAAGACAGCTATGAGGCAATGAGAGCAGGTAGAAAGGAAAGTTGTCTGAATGCGAATGATTGCAGATACATATTTAAGTACATACATAGTGACAAATATTTTTTATGTGATTACTAAATAATATTTATCGAAATATTTGATGATAATGTGACTATTTTTATAAATATTATTTTTTCATATATATCTTTTTATATAAATCTGAAATTTTTAATGTTAGGTTTGATTCCCGTACATACACATATTATTAGTATTAATAATAGGATATATGTATGTAGGATGTATGTATATAGTATGTATATAACTGCCTCGGTGGTGTAGTGGCTAGCATGTACGGCTGCACATCCTGAGGTCCTGGGTTCGAGTCCCGGGTCGGGCCAAGTTTAGTTATTGAGTCTTTCTGTATAGTAAGCCTCAGTAACAGCCCGGAGTTGGGAAGTTGGCGGTGTTTCACCCCCGTGCCTCGGAGAGCACGTAAAGCCGTCGGTCCTGCGCCTTAACTCTCACCGGTCGTGTCGAATAGTCGTCCCACCGGAGTATGAGAGTGACAGGAATAGAGAGTGCACTTGTGTCTGCGCGTACATTTGTGCACTATAATATCTCCTGCGCAGTTGGCTAGTCTCAACGAGATTGGCCGCCGTGGCCGGAATCGGTCAGGAGGACATTAGGATATATGTATGTAATTTCAAACTGATTGCAAGCTAATTAATATGTGTTATATAAATAAGTGATAAATTGCAAGAAGTGCTGTAACATAGTGCTAGTTCCATCTTATATGATAGATTTTTCCTTGCAGGGTTGACAACGAATACGTAATTAAACTTCACTATCATCTACTCGCGGCATCGCCTGCGTAAAATCCGTTTTCTTTTCTTTTCAAAGTGTTATAAAATAACTTTAAAATTACATTTTTATCCTACAGGAATTCATGACCAGGACAATAATGTCTTCCATATTCGTTCAGAAAGCCTATGTGTATAGGTAGTTTCGCCTAAATCTTTTCTTTTAAAGTATTATAAAAGAATTTCGTTGTCCCAAATTCGTCAATTCCAGGACTTTGCGAGTAAACAATGCAAGTGCGCATTTTTATGCTTTAGACTGTCTTTTTAAAATAATATATAATATTTATTCATTTTATTTTAAAATAATATATAATATTTATTCACTAAAATATGTATCTTATAAGTGAGCTAAACAGGCCGTGGTAGCCCAGTGCTAACACTCGCTTGGGAGACCGAGTGAAGCGAGTTCAAAGCCCGGGTCTCACACCTCTGATATTTCCATGTGCAAATCATTTCTAACATGATTACCACTTGTCTTACGGTCAAAGAAAACATCGTGAGGAAACGTGCATGTCTGAGAGAACCTAGCAAGCTTTCGAAAGAAGTGTGCAGTCCGCCAACGTGCACTTGGCCAGTATGGTGGACTATGGCTTGATCCCCCTCCTATTAAAGGGAAGCCCATACCCAGCAGTGGGACGTTAAAAATGGCTGAACACACAAGTAAACTAAAAATTAAATATGCCTTTAAACGAATTCATAACTACAAAATAATAATATTCTATAAGATATTTATTTGTAATAGATTTATTCATAGAAAATAGTCGTGGTCATCGTACTATGGCAGTGTACATTACGTGATTCAACGTAACGTTATACGTAACGTAAAAATTGGGTCACACGTTACGGTCTGTAACTTTTTGGTACGTTAGCTTCATTAATTCTAATCATCAAGTGCATTGGATAGTTTCATATTTTCTTTATTCATATTGAATTCCATTAATATTTGAAAACAGTTTGAAATAATACGAGTATAATTTCTATTTTTAATGATTTTTAGGTTATTTTAAAGGAAAATGTGAGCATTGTAATGCAATTTATGGATAAGTGAGGAATCTCTCGAGTTATAGAAAATATTTATCATTTTTGAAGTTATACTTCTTTTGGGACGTTTACGGAAAAAAAATATGAGAATAAAATTTTTAAGATGTGCGCGCATACCGACTGCCAGAAAGCGACATGATGAAGTTAGCTGATAACTATTTGTTGCCATGGTAACCGTTGTTATTGTTTGACAAATAATATATAATATTATATTCTTTCCTTATTTATCCCAAAATTATCAAATTTCATTTTTAATCTTTTTATTGGTAGATCGATTCGAGTGAAACATCAGGGCGAACTTCTTCCTCCTAGAACAATTTGGAAGGGTCTCCCGCAAGGTTCGGTTCTTAGTCCTATTTTGTATAGCTTTTACACTCATGATCTTGATAAATCTGTTGATAGTTTTTGTAATATTTTGCAATATGCAGATGATATTGTTTTATTTTATAGTTCAAAAAATATGACTGAGATTGTGTCTAGATTAAACTCTGCTTTGTATTATCTGGGAGAATGGCTACAGTCACATGGTTTACATTTGTCAATTCCAAAAAGTAGCGTAGTTGTTTTTACTAGGAAGAGACATATTCCAGAAGTTAACATTTTATTTAAGGAACAAAACATTCCTGTTGTAAACTCTGTAAAATTTTTAGGTATTTTTTAGACTCTAAATTATCAGGTACTTCTCATATAGACTATATCCCTAAAAATGTTAAAAGAATATTCAAATTTTACGTGCATTATCAGGAGTGTGGTGGGGTTCCCATCAATATTCACAAAAAAATTTATATAACGCTATTATTCGTAGCCATTTTGATTATGGAGTATTTCTGTTAGATCCATGTAATAAAACAGCACTAGAAAAATTAAACAAAATCCAATACAAGGCACTAAGAATAATATTAGGTGCCATGAAATCATCGCCAACAAATGCTATGCAGGTTGAGTGTCTAGAGCCTCCTCTTCATCTTCGCAGACAATATCTTTCGGATCGCTTTATTTCGAAAGTTTTACAATCCTCATGTCATCCATTACTATATTCCCTTAATCATTTATTACAAATTATTAAACCTAATCAACAAATTCCGTGTATTCTTAAAAGTTTCCAAAAATTTACAGAGCTTCCTGCGCTTATTTTTAAACTTAACCTTAATCCCTTGTACTCTGTACCTTTTCATTCGCTTACCTTTGTTCCTTCAATTATAACGAATCTTGGAATTGGCAAAGGTGACCCTGGGGCCAATGTTAAATTTCAGAGTATTTTAGATAATGATTGGTCTGATTATATTAAAATATTCACTGATGCATCCAAAATTTCTTGTGAGTCTTGTGTTGGAGCTGCCTGCTGGGTCCCTCGATTTAATATTATACTAAATTTTAAGTGTCCTCCTGAAGCTTCTGCTTTTTCGGGAGAATGTATAGCTCTGCTTGAAGCCATTTTATTTGCAGAATCGCATAAAATGTCAAAAGTCATCATCCTCACAGATTCTTTAAGTTCCCTTCAGAGTATCTTGCAAAATCCTTTCCGCAGTAAATCAAGGTTTGTCATTATATTTAAAATTAGAGAAGCTCTCTTTCGATGTCATGAACAGGGAATCCTCATAACCTTGGCTTGGATCCCTAGTCATTCGGGTATTTTTGACAATGAAATTGCTGATAACTGCGCCAAATCTGCAACGGTTAGCGGTATTTTAAGTTATTATTGTAATTATTCTCACGACTTGCGTTCTTTATCTAAAAAAAGTCTTTACACTTCCTGGAATAAATTTTGGAACGTTTCTAAAACAATTAAAGGTAAGTATTATGCTTCAATCCAACCGGAAGTTCCAGTCTCCCCGTGGTTCTTTCGATTTCGCCGGGCTGACCGTAATACCACCTCAATTATATGTAGGCTCCGTCTGGGCTATGCGTGTACTCCGGTACATCTAGCTAAATTAAAAATTAGAAATAGCTCTATCTGTGAATGTGGCTTAGATGAGGGTTCGACTGATCATATTCTTTTTAATTGCCCCAAATTGAAATACTCCCTGCATGACATAATCCCTTCTCAAATTCACCGCTCAGTTAACACCAAATGTTTATTAGCCCTCGTGTTTAGTCCATTTATTAAAAAATTAGTTAAATTTATAGTAGATAATAAAATTAAATTATAATATGTTTTCATTTTCAATCATTGTGCCATTTTTATATTGCCGAATTTTTTTCTATTGATGTAGGTTACTCCTGTAGACCGATCATTCATTTTATAGTTTTAATTTCACATTAAAGCGGCTAAATTTCAAAATTACCGCTCAAACTCATTCGTGTCTTCCTCACAAAACGTGACACTGGCAGAATGTATTGCGTCTGTTAACGCAACTCTAAGCCATAGAGAAAAGAAAAAAAAATATTCTTTCCTTACATAATATTCTATAAATATATGTTTGTAATATGCCAAATATGCCTTATTTAATTATTTTATTAATTTATCATTTCTTTTACAAACAGAGAGTTGCGATATACGGTATGAAATCTTTAGTTATTTTTGTTCTGTTACCTCAAAGAAGTATAACTTCTTTCGTGCGTACTTAAGTACACACACACGTTTTTTTCTAATCTTTCTATCCCAATTTAAAGCTCGTATAAGATTAATACCACCGTACGTAATAAAAATAGTCACATTAGCTTTGCATTAATAAGCATTCCAGAATATTAAACTTGACTTGCAACGCTCTTAATATTCAAAATATGTAGAACATTCTTTAAATAAAATATGTATGTTCATACTCAGACTGTGTGCGCCAAGCAAGTAGCTAAGATATTTCTATATATTTCTATATATATTTCGACGACACGTTTGGCTCAATTTAGACAAACGTGTCGTCGAAATAGTGTCTATAGTGAAATCTATGGTGACCCTACTTGCTGTGTCAGCGGTCACGGGTTCGAGTCCCGCTGGGGGCATTCATTTGTTTGAACACGAATGTTTGTATTCCAGTCATGGGTACTTATATTTATAATATGTATGTATTTAAAGTTATATATGTGTAGTGTATCAACTATCTGGTATCCATAACACAGGCCTCGTAGCTTACCATGGAACTAAATAGTGCAGTGTGTTAATATCCCAACATATTTATTATATTTATATATTTTGTATGATAATTATTGTATTATAGAGAGGTAGTATTATAACTGTTACTCTATCATACGACCTAATTACACTAGGCTTGGTGCACGTGTACACATCTGGGAGACGGCGCTGAATCCCACAAATCTAGCAATTAGTACGTGAATACAACAGTAGGATAAACAAAGCAAGCACCACTACAGTTCCAGTAAACATATGAAAGCAAAGTTTTGCTCATCCAAATATGAAACTTGCCTGCCATAATATATGTATGAATAGCATATGATGAAATGTTATGTATATGTATATACATTCTTAAAATAAGTAGCATTAATGAGTAAAATTTGGGAATTAAGAGTTATTTTATCAGCTCTCTAAGCTATAAATCGTTTTTATAAAACGATTCAAGAGTTCAAGAGGATGTATGAAAGTTCTTATTTAGGAATTTAACATTCCTTTTAACACTTTGTTTGTTATCTGAGAATGAGTATACTTTAAGATTCGTTTGGACCACATCATATCTCTAGATACAAAAGATATGTTTTTTGCTGACAACCTGTTAGTCACAAGTTAATGTTTATGTTATACTAGCCACTCACCCTAGCTCCGCTCGGGTTCGTCCCTACTTAGTTTTAACGTTTAGTATAGATTTCTCAGAGATGAGATATTTTCCCGCAGTAAAAAGTATCCTATATATTGACGCGGATAACCAGCGACGACCATACTAAATTACATCAAAATTCCTTCAGTGGTATTTCTGTGATGCGTTAACAGACAGATAGACAAAAATTCTTAAAACTATAGATTCGGCCTCTGTATCGTTAATAATGTCTATTTCAATAAGATTTTCAAAAAAATATTTAATGTACAAATTTGGCTTAGTTACAATTTTATTATATGTATAGATGTATGTATATGTATATAATAGGCAAAGCATAATAATATAAGTTCAAGTATAAAACGTTATTTAATTATTATTATTATAGTTATACACTTTTTATATACAGTCCGCTCAAATCTGATCTCATCAAAATTCCGCATATGAACATGCCGTGAGCTCGGCAATTTAAAAGTTTAGAGTTTACAGTTTGCAGAGCTTTTTATGTACCTGTATGATAAATTACATAGATTAAAGCTTCCTTATGGGACAATTTTTAATAGTTTGAAAATTTTATAATTCATCTGTCTATCTGCGTTTTCACACCCTTCGAACTAATGTCGATGAAAATTAGCAAAGTGATAACTATTACTATAGTAACTAATAGTATTCTGGAGAAGGATATATTTTTTTTTAATATGTAATATGTATACATAACAGCGTGGGCGTTGTTTCTTACTTTCAAAATGATTAATTTGATTATAAAATTATTTATTTTGGAACGGGTAACTCCGCCGGGTCGTCTTAAGTAGGCTGTTATGTTTAGCCACTTGGACATGACGTACGCTTACAAACACATCTACTCTAAAATACAATTCTATCAATATAACTTTTTAAATTATCGCGTTCCATATTTATATAATAACTATACTACGGGACTTAACGCGTGAATAAGTGGCTGTATACAGACAGGCAGACGAGTCTGCCCGTGACCACGGCTGGTGCAACCCAGTCGAAACGTCGGGAACAAGGTATATAGCCACTTATTCACGCGTTAAGTCCCATAGTATAGTTATTATACAATTCTATCAAAACTAAAACTAATTTGTACAAATTGTAAGCCATTAAATTTATGTAAACTAAAATAGTTGGAGCTTAAAACGATGGAGTTATTTTAAATGTTTAAAAGTATAAATAAGCCCACAATGAATATGTATCGGATCATTTAAATATTATACCACTCGAAAGTCCGATATCTATACATATAATAAAATTGTAACTGAGCCGAATCTGTACATTAAATATTTTTTGGAAAATCTTATTGAAATAGATATTATTATCGATACAGAGGCTGAATCTATTATAGTTTTTAGAATTTTTGTATGTTTGTTACCGCATCAAAGAAAAACCACTGGAGGGATTTTGATGAAATTTGGCATGATGATAGCTGGTTATCCGGGTCAACATATAGGATACTTTTTACTGCGGAAAAAATATCTTATCTCTGAGAAATCTATACTAAACGTTAAAACGTAAGTAGGAACGAATCCGAGCGGAGCGAGGGTGAGTCGCTAGTATATTATATCAAAACATAACTGTAAAAAATAAAGAATTCAGTGTTAGACTAATGTTAGTTATAAGAATATAAAGGGATTCAATATTACGGGAAAAGTCCTATCATTTTTACTAAGGAGAAATTATTACATAGATTCCAATCTGTTAGATAAGATATGACATAAATAATAATAGTTTTTTCGTATCTCACTCAAACAAATTTAAGTAAACCTATAATGTATTTTTTTTGTTTAAAACTCTAACTAAAGAATTACATAGACTACAGATCATAGATACAGACGGAATCCGCCAAAACAAATGTCAAAGTTAAAAATATTAGCGTGATTAGCTGTTGATGCTACTACTATTCTCAATTTTGCTGTACAGATCGTTTATTTTCTTTAAAGGATAAGGAAAATTTTATAAATGCTTAAGTTCAATTATCATAAAATTATTGGGGATAAAATATGAATAATGAAAATAGTATGTATGTATGTATTTATTCAGCCCTTTTTAATGCCCCACTTCTGGGCACGGGCCTCTCTTCAATACGAGGGGGATCAGGCCATAGTCCACCACGCTGGCCAAGTGCAGGTTGGCGGATTTCACATGTCTTTCGAAAACTTGCTAGGTTCTCTCAGACATAAGACAAGTGGTAATCATGTTAGAAATGATTCGCACGTGAAAATATCAGTGATGCGGGACCCGAGATTTGAACCCGCCTTACTCGGTTTCCCAAGCGGGCGCGTTACCACTGGGCTACCACTGGCCTATAAAAAAATAGTATTATATACTATTGTATTTTTTAAGTATTACTTATCTTCCCCTTAAAGGAGAAATAGCATAATATTAGCTTATTTTTTTTATTAGTGTGCGATTTTCATTAATGTTATTTGTATACTATTTGATAACATAATTTTTTGGCTTCATGATAAGTTCTATGACACTCTTTCTCTATATTATTCCTTAATCTTGGATTTAAATATATTTTAAACAATATTTGTAATATCACTACATACTATAAAACAAAGTCGCTTCCCGCTGTCTGTCTGTCTCTATGTATGCTTAGACCTTTAAGACTACACAACGGATTTTGATGCGGTTTTTTTAATAGATAGAGTGATTCAAGAGAAAGGTTTATATATATATATATATATATATATATATATATATATATATATAATACATGCATATTATAGTACAGAAAAGCCGAGAAATTTAAAGATTTGTATTTCATACTAACTGTTAAAACGTACCTAGGGACGAACCCGAGAAAAGCGAGGGTGAGTTGCTATTATAATAATATATATGTTAAATAATATTTGGTATCTTCTGCACTTAGTATTAAGAACATAAATCAAGCTTTTGCCAAGCACTATCTGCACTTGCTGCCGTCGCCAGAGTAATAGCTAGCTCAGTACCAGTCTAGTAAGATTTAAGGAGGTCAGATGACACTCGCCAGTATAACTGGTTAAGTGCCAGACTTAGGTAAATTTATATTCTATTATAATAAGTCGTATAAAGGTAGAAATTTATACCTGTTGAAAGATAAGGTAAAAGGAATAAATTGTTTTGTTGTACAAGTATTTAATAATACTTAATCTATACTAATATTATAAAATTAAAGAGTTTGTTTGTTTATTTGTTTAGTTGAACGTATACTATACGTTTCCATACAAAAACAAATGACAAAGTGGAAATCAATCTAAAATTTAAATGAAAATTTTTCTGTACCGAATTTCATAACATCTTAACATTTTTAACTATTTTAAATATAATAACTATTTGAAATAACTACAAATACTACAAAGTTTCAAAAATAATAATAGGGATCTTACAATTAGATATTATTAATATTAAATTCATTTTATTTAAAAATACATATTTATATGTATTTTTAACCTATCATGTCAAATATGATTTTAATTCTTTATTAGTACATATTCTTTTAAATATAAAATTACAGATTTCAACAGTCTACAAAGAAATGTAAGAACGCAGCGACTGTTCCACTGCGTTTATAAGATTTCTTTCTAGTAATCCTTTTCAAGAAATACAGATATGCACTTGCAAAACATATTTTCTTATGTTGTTTAGTTAATTTATTTTAACTTCACACACACCTATAATATAATAGTATTAATTATTGCCTTCGAAATATTTGAAAAGAGAAACTAGATTCTAATTTTCTACTAATCTATACTAATACTTTAAAAAGGCAGAGTTTATTTGAACGCGCTAATCTCATGAACTACTAATCCAATTTGAAAAATTCTTTTTGCATTAGATAGCCCGTTTATTGAGGAAGGTTATAGGTTATACATCATATAATATATAGTCTACCTATTCCATACTAACCGTTAAAATGTACCTAGAGAGTGAGTCGCTAGTTATCTAAGTATATAGAGATAACTTTTAAATCGGGAGGCTGCCTAGGGCAATCTTCCGATTTAAAAGAATTTTTCCTTAAAAGTTCGGCGATAATTTATATATATATATATATATATATATATATATATATATATATATATTCTATGGTAAGAACAAAAAGGAAGTCAAACATGCCGTCGACCGGTAACGGTGAAGAAGAGGGTCCCTAATCTTAACGCATACATACGGTTAACTTAACTACAAGAGATTAATATTAACAAGCGAATACACGAAGCAGAGGCCTCTCTACTGATTTTTGAATGTGATAAAGCGAGGATATAGTCCGGCCCCTCGCAACGGCCGGTCTTTGCGACCACATCGGACTCCCCGCAAGTTACATTCACTACACTTGTTTTATACTTAGTTACAAGAAAACACTTATAGCGCGATGTGGAACTTGTAACGTGATTGGTTGAAGAATTTGGTTCCAGTCAATGCACTTTAGTAACAAAAAACCTAGCGTGCGAAATCATCATTTGGAACGGCCACTAACCGATCATATTTGTGAGCGCAGAAAAAAACTTGATTATTTTTGATTTACTACATACAATAACAACAGATGGAATTCAAGGTAGCCTAATTAAATATTAGGTACTTTATTTCAAAAGCCTATAAATTACTAGCCTAATAACTTTATTGTACAAAAAAACAGACAGACGAACATAGAACCTTGTCCTCCTTGGAAGTCCGTTAAAAAGTAAAATCAGTACTTATGGCACTATTGAAATTATTATACTTTATATTATATCTATTTAGTAGCAACTTACTTAACTGCTATAATTTTTCTCCACTAAATTCCTTTTTTTATATGTAATAGGGAATGTAGGTAATGTAAGGTAATCATGTAAAAGAATATAGCTTTTAAAGCATATTAAACACAGAATACTTGTCTTTCAGCTTAATATTTAAAATATCACATAAACAACTACATAAAATAAATCAACATGTTAAATGAGTATATCCATACAGCCTAAAAAGATAAATTAAATAAAGAGCCAAAAAACCAAACAAAAATCTCATCAAAACAAGCCTAAACTTCTGCAATTTCAAACAGAAAAGTAGAGCAACCTTTATCACCGCAGTGTCAATTTCAAATGGCTTGTGGCGAGAAATGGCAGCTGAAAATACGTTTTAAAGAAAGCAATTAGTTTTATACTAACACTTTAAAGATATTTAGTTACAGTTTAAGATAAAGTTTAGTAAATATAAAAACTTAAAAGTCCACACACAATGTAACCTCGCAAATTATGAAAAGGATTAGATTAAGATAAATTGTCAATACTTTTATTCATCATTTCATTGATTATTTTTAACCGACTCCAAAAAGGAGGAGGTTCTCAATTCGATTGGTATTTTTTTTTTCATGTATGTACACCGATTACGCTGAGATTTATGATCCGAAGAAAAATCGGTGCCAGCCGATACAAATCAAAGCACACCGACTTCGAAAATATCTGATTAGTTATCTATAGTAAATGAAAACTACCAATCAGTTATTTTTTACTTTTTAGTGCTTTTTTTGAAGTCGGTTTTTATTTTTTTCTTAAAAAGTTTTTTAAGTTCAAACGTTCTTTTATATCAAAGTTATATTTTCGTAAATAAGAAAGTTATAAAATGACACCTTTCAGATTATAATATTAGTATAGATAATATAGATAAAAAGTATAGGCTATTTAACAGCAGGTTATAGCTCTTAGAAACGGAGTTGTTATACATAAGCAAACTACGCAAGGGTAGCAAAAGTGAGTCAATAAATAATACTTTCTTAGATTTACGCGAATGTTTGACATTTAAATAAAACTATCTTTTCGGATTTTTTCGCGGATTTATTTTGATATTCGGATTTTTTCGCGGATTTATTTTGAGCAATCATGGTCACGGGAGAGACTGTCTCTCCCGTGACCATGATTGCTGTAAAGCAATCGAAACGTCGGGAACCAAAAATCAAAATAAATCCGCGAAAAAATCCGAAAAGATAGTTTTATTTGAGTCAATAAATTTTAGCTTTCTGTAGTCGTTCTCCATTAAACTTGAACTATGCCAAAGCTCGCACTCCTCCTTTAGCGCAATATGCTTAATAACGAGTACGAAGTTTTCTCTTCGCGTAATTAATATTATATTGATTGACTAAATAATATGATATCAACCATTTGAAGTTTAGAAAAGGATAAATATTTCACGAATTATCACGTACGTTTGATGAAAGGCACCTATTAATATTTTTGCTGAGCACTCTATCTAAATTAAATTACATTTTTTAATAAATCTTTCTAGAAAAATGAATATGTTTTCAACCTTTTGTATTTAGTTCACATCCGGCGTACTCTTTTCAATCTGTTATTTCGTATTTCTTACTCGAGCACAAGATTTTGTTTTTCGCTAAGCCTCGTGTATTAGGATTAGGACAAAACATGTAATAAAATGGTAAAAGCGAAGGATATTAAAATATAATACAAATATAAGGGAATTTCTATTTTTACTTTGGTACATATATACCTTAGTACCTATATATCATATTATAATCTATATACATATTTATATATATAGTGTAATCTATAATATTAACATTATAATGCTATATACAAATTGAATACATACATTTAATTATTTTAAAAAACCATCATTAAAAACACTACATTGCATACCAATCTCGTTTACGATTTTGTAGTACAATATTAAACCTTAATTTAAGAACATGAAGCTTTAATTTCAAAAATTCCTTTTTTATCAATTCATATTCCTAATTTGTGCATTATTATCGCTCAGCTATACTTAATATCTTCTATACATATAATAAAATTCTAATTGACTCGATTCTGCACATTAAATATTTTTTGGAAAATCTTATTGAAATAGTCATTATTATCGATACAGAGGCCGAATCTATAGATTTTAGATTTTTCTGTCTGTCTGTTTGGGATCGCATCACGAGAAAACCACTGGACAGTTTTTCACGAAATTTGGTATGATGACAGCTGGTTATCCTCAATCAACATATAGGATACTTTTTACTGCGGGAAAATATCTCATCTCTGAAAAATCTATACTAAACATTTAAACGTAACTAGGGACGAACCCGAGCGGAACGAGGTTGAGTCATTAGTTATTTAATATAAATACAAATTTAAGTTAAACTAGAGAGAAAATATAATAAAGTGTTAAAAAGCTCGTCGCCTACCTAATCTCATAACTACAGGAAATACGAAGGAACAAATAGTTATTCAAAACGAACGTAGAAAACATACTCGTACGTATGAAATAATCATGGCAAGCTAGTACAATTTCATCTAACCTAAATAAGAACGAATGAAATGAAAAGACGCCTCAAGTGAAAAGATTTATTCGAGTTTTTCATCCTTGAATAAAATACGAGCAATTCATTCAGTTTGCTTAATTTTGTGTTATTACTTTTCAATATCTAAGAGTAAGAGTTTTTATGGTATTAATTAAGATAAATAATACTTAGAGATATTTTAATTAGAAAAGTATTTTAAATGTAAAACGCTTTTTTTTCTTTAATAAGCTTTTCATTTCAATTATTATGAAGCTAGCGACTTGAGCTCGCTCGGGAGCGTCAGTGCGTCCCTATGTAGTATAACAGTGCAGTAGAATCTCGATTATCCGAATATCCGATTATCCAGACTCATTCTTCACGGCTCTAATTACCGATTTAGAAATAATTTGACGGTGCAACGAGACATATTACGACAAGTTTATTCCCGCCTCCGACGTGTAAGTACTCCCGCTCTCATTTGTTTACGGTATAGTGTTTGTTAAGTTGTCAAGTACCATCTCACGCAGAAGCTTTTAAAGCTTTAGATGTTACTTTTATATGGTTTGACAGGACGAATCGGATCCCATACAGTTATTACAACTTAAGCGCATCAGGGACTTGGCCGCAATGAAAAGATGTGATTCATTACGTAAAAGATTAGTAACAAATTATTTCCAACCAAAATAAATCACATAGGTATTATGTTATTCTTTATCTTTATATATAAATTCGTATTTTTTTATATCGTATTGTCCAAATGACGTATGTAAAACCCTTTCTATAATAAAAAGTTATTAAAATTTGATTATTGTTTGACTTGGCTTTGAAATCGATTATCTGGATTTTCCATTATACGGAATACCCCTGGTTTTAATTGATTCGGATAATCGGAATTCTACTGTAGATCATAATCTATCTGCGTACTCAATTTCATTATTTTTATTATAATAGCCTAATAATGAAATATGAATGTCATATTCTTAAGTGTTTTGTTACATCTTATCTAATAACGAAAAAATCCCGATCACTCGTCAGATCTGACTAGCGACTCACCCTCGCTACGCTTCGAGTTCGTCTCTGTACAAAAACAAATCTATCCCACGGGAACCGTACATTTGTTCCGGGATAAAAAGTAACTTATGTGCCAAACTTCATCCAGATCCGTTCAGCCGTTCTGGCGTGAAAGAGTAATAAGCATCCACCCATCATCACAAACTTTCACATTTATAATATTAGTACGGATTGTCTCAACGTATCTTCTCCAAACGTATTAGACAATAAAAAATCATCTTGTATAATATTTCACTTCCTCTTCAGGAAAATTATTTGAAAAATCACTTTAAATTCCTTTAAATTTCTATCTATGGAACTGCACTTGTACTTAATTAACGTTTTTCTATTGCATAACGTTATTCCAATATTTGAATAATCATCGAGCAGATTATGTTTCTGGGATTCTATAAACATACTCATGTTTTTTACTAATCCTACTTAAAAAAATCAAATCAAATGTCAATTTTAGTCTTAGTCTTCAGACCCTAGACACTAACTACTAAGGAGTCCAATATTCATTAATCCAAAACGAACCTAAACATAACTCGTTTATATTTTATAATTTATATCTATCATTAATATAATAATAATGATGTCCTTCTGACCAATTTCGGCCACGGTGGCCAATCTCATTGATAGCCAACTGCGCAGAAGATATTATAGTGCACAAGCGTGCGTGCAGACACAAGTGCACCCTCTATTCCTGTCACTCTCATACTCCGGTGGGACGACTACTCGACACAATCGGTGAGAGTTAAGGTGTTAATCTATCATTAGACCATCTACTACATAATCTCGTTGGCACTAAAGTTACATAGATATTTAAATTTTTATGCTAGAAAATTAAAAAAAAAATAACAATACTGTAACCAAATGAAATAAAAAGACATTCGCAAGAATGAAGCAAATTGAATAAAATCTGTTACAAAGGCTATCACTCCACTAGCAACCCTATATCTCCCCTGTATTTATCCACTACACATGGAGTGTAGCTCTATAATTACCTCGTTAGCGAGCAATTCTCCTCCTTTTCACAATCGACGGCTTTATCTTACAATGTGTCAGTTACAGGAAACAAAGGACCACTCGCAATTCGCACACAGGACTCGTTTGAACAAACTCATACCTTTTAACTGGTTTAAACCCATTAAGATTAGATTTAGCTTAACTGTATCGTGTGGAAAATTAAATTTTAAATTATTAAGTTGTAATTGTATTATAATATTATACTTGATAAAAATCACGATTTTGCCTGCTGTAAAACAATTTATTTGCTGTCACAGATTTCCTTGTTCTTATTTAGTTTGATTAAGTGATAGAATGTTTAAGCAATGTAGTAGTTAAATGTAACAGAAAGTACTTTAAATTGAAAAATTAAGTGTACATATAAAGCTACAACATGTTTTTCTTTGTAAATTTGAAGATTTAAAAATGCCCTTGAGCATAAATAGTCATAAGTACCATATAACTTTACTATGAAAATATCGAAGGATTTTAAAAAGTATCGAGATTTAATTAAATATAAACCAACCAAAGCGAGAGTGAGTCGCTAGTTATTATATTTACGGCAAAATAAGATATCAAAAAGTATAAAGGAAAGACTACTTTTTAGAGCGTTCTTAGTAAAAGCGATACATAATCTTTTAAAAATCTAGCATCTGAACTAAGGCAATATTTGCATTTTATTTAATTTACATATTCACTGAGGAAGCCATGAATTTTATAAGTCGCGCGATTTTAAAAGTGGCTTCAAAGGTCTATACATCAAAAATGTTCAAAAATTTTCTAGTACAGCCTATTCAGACGTGTATTTTGAAAAATATTTTAAAAGTGTGGCAAAATTATATACTTTTAAATTGTACGTACCGCGCCCTATATTGATCTTAGCTTTTATGAGGTATAACAATATAGAAGTAGGTTCAATAAATCAAAATCTACAGCTTAAGAGTTTTATACTATACTAGCGACTCACTTTCGCTCCGTTCGGGTTCGTCCATACTTAAATTTTAACGTTTGGTATAGATTTCTCAGAGATGATATCTCATCTCCTGCAGTAAGACTATCTTATATGTTGACCCGGATAACCAGCTATCATCATACCAACATCAAAATCCCTCCAGTGGTTTTTCCGTGATGTGATTACAGACTGACAGACAAAAATTCTAAAAACTATAGATTCGGCATCTGTATCAATAATAATGTCTATTTCAATAAGATTTTCCAAAAAATATTTAATGTAGAGATTTGGCTTAGTTACAATTTTATTATATGTATAGATTATAGTATAGTCTAGTATGTCTAATTATAATACTTTTAGTAGACAAATAAGCTCCAGAGCAAGCATCTATCTACAAGAGATGAAAAGCAGTAAATATTACGAGTTAGTTATATTAAAATTATTTTTATTTTTCATATACATACATATATTTTAACATTTAACAATAGCAAACTCAGTCTAATATTTTATTTATTCAGTAAAGCATAAAACTATGAGAAAAATATATAAAACATTCAAAATATTACGGTCCTCGAATGTAGACCGGCGATTAAAACTTTTACGTAAATGGCAAACCCCTTACAGGACTCTGCCTTCTTGTCGGGATGTCTCACTTGACCCGCCCTATGTCACGTCTCTACTCGAGCATTTGAAAGAATACAGGCTATACTTGAACCTTTAAGCTGCAAAGGTCACAGTTGTAAAATAATAAACTAAATATTCTTAGAAAATCTACAACCCAAAGGCAAAACTACCCACGATCGTAATAATTTAACCATATGGTGAAATTATTAAGATGGCGTATAAAGCAATTCGACTTAACATCAAATATTAAACCAAATGGCTTTCAAATAGATGCTTAGATATATATAAGTGAACATATTTTAGTATTTTAGTTTAGTTATATTTGATAATAATTATGTCTATCAACGTTTTTTTAAAACGTTATGTTACTTTTTTTTGTTTTTTTTTTTTTTCAAATAGTTATATCGTGCCATATCTACAGCAAGTATTTTGTTACAGAGTGTTATAGATTATCTACACTTTATAATACTAATATTATAAAGAGGTAAAGTTTGTGAGTTTGTGAGGTTGTAGGAGGTAATCTCTAGATCTACTGAACCGATTTAGATGAAATTTTGGTAAAAAGATAGTTTGAGACCCTGGGAAGACATAGGATACGTTTTATCCTGGAAATCATCCTTTAAAGGGATTAAAATGGAGATGAAAGTTTGTATGGGGAATCAACTGAGGGTCGAACCCGAGCGAAGCGAGGGTGAGTCGCTTGTAATATCATAAATCTGTCATTCTTGTTTTTCATACATTTAAGTTTACTAATCTCTGAAACTATCACTTGATCATAACATTTTTCTTAAACATTTTATAGATTTGTTATCTAACATCACACTAAGAAAGACCCTTTAAAGAGGAATAATTATAAAAAACAAACTACATGAGCGAAAACATAGGCAAAAGGTACTTGAACATTAAAAAGTACTGCTATATTATACCGCAAAAAGCAATTAAATAGTCTGAAATACTAAAAAAATAGTAAAGAGCCTGCACACTGAAAAAAGCTCTATAAAAAATTAGATCTCTGATAAGGAACGAGTACAATGACACCAATATCCCGACACATAGTTTTCACAGAACTGCAATAATAACCACAAAGCCGTTTGCAGGCGTTCAAGCCTCGAAAGCCTCTTTCAATTTTCAGCTGGGAACTTACGACAGTTGTTAATAGAGCGCGGGGAAGTCCGCACGTGCTCCCTGTCCATAATACTTTAAAATACGTAATTCTTAACTTTTTAAAACAAAATTTAGTAACCAAATATGTATATAAACTCTAATATATAACAAAAATATTATCAAAAATGTTTTTCATAGTGACTTTAAATGAAGTTTAAAATATTTATACACTAGTGGTTTTGTATAACAATATTTTGGCCGTAATAATGACCTGTGTATTTTGAGTGTACAGGAATTAACCCAGTTTTGAGTAAGTCGCTTTTGAATAGCTTTCCTTAGTTAAATGTACAATTTTCATTTCAACACATTTTTCATCATGAAATTATCACATAGCAAATATCGTCATATATCAAAATCCAACTTAAAGTATTTTTTTTAAATGTTTACTTAATTAAGTATAAACTAAAAAACACTTTATAATTAAAAAACAGTACTGAGTTAACATAAATATTAGCTTATTAAATCTACTATTTCAATATATTCTTTATTACATGGCTCTACAAATTTCAATAACCATATTTTATTTCATAAATAAGCTTAAAAGCTACTTATATTATGTTACCAAAAGCTAATAAATCAATGTCTCACACAGTATAATATAAATGCAATATTATATTTTAATACCTAACGTAGCAGAAATGAATCATGCTTTAAAAGTTCACGTCACGAACTTTACTACTACATACTTCTATATACATAATTTTAGATATAGAATTCATTGTCTACAATGTACACCTAATACTACAACTAATGAGTATTTTAACTAAGAGTCTATATGTAAATGACTACGTCTCGAGATGATGTTTCAGGCTAAAAGCTGATATAAAATATAGCCTATGTCAGTTTTAAGTAATGTAGCTTTCAAATGGTAAAAGGATTATTAAAAAGTTTTAGTTTTTAGGTAGTTTCAAAGTTTATCGATTTCAAATATACAAATATTTCCTCTTCACAAAATTAATTTAAATATAGTTAATTAAAAACTTTTGTAAAATAAAAAAATATGTGTATTTTTAATATTCATTTTCTATTAGGATAAAGAAAGTAAACCTAAGTCTAAAATTTAAAAATATGAAATTATATCATATAATCATACTTTAAAATGTCGTCAAAGCTGACGTAACGCATAAATGAAATATTAAAAAAGTTCAAACACGAACTTTCCCTAACTATCTAACACGTTGTATAGTTTTATATCGACCGCCCCTCATTCAGTTACTGCTCGTAGAATAATATTGACCCATATTACTGCCACTATATAATTTCAGAGTCCTCACTGATTATATAGTACGATGTAGAAAACCAATTCTAAAATGTTTATATGAATTTTTAAATAGAATTAATCAATAATAGGCATGCTTGTTTTTTAAATGCTTTGATGTTTTGGGATATGATAGATATCTAAAGTTTGTAGTAGTTCTAAGGTCGTTTTTGTTGTATTCAGCCCTTTTTAACGTCCCACTGCTGGACACGGGCCTCCTTTCAATACGAGGGGAATCAGGCCATAGTCCACCACGCTGGCCAAGTGCGGATTGGAAGACATCACATGTCTTTCGAAAACTTGCTAGGTTTTCTCAGACATGCAGGTTTCAAGGCACAGGCAAGTGGTAATCATATTAGATATGATTTGCACATAAAAATATCAGAGGTGCGAGACCCGGGATTTGAACCCGCTTCACTTGGTTTCCCAAGCGAGCGCGTTACCACTGGGCTACCACTGCCCATTATTTTTCTATTTGTGTGGAAATCTAAAAAACTGTCTAAAGAGATTTTGATTGAATTAACCTAGTAACGTAGATATCATTTAAAATATTGCAGCTCATTGCTTTTCTTATATCAATGTAACAAAATCAATTGTTAAACCTTAAAGTCTCACGTACTGCATACATATAAAATTTTAACTTTATCAGTGATTGGAACATAAGTGAAAATACATACATTTTAGAATTAAGTAAAAGATAAAGTACTTACTTACTAACATGAATAATAAAAATAGAAAAAGATATCATTAGGCAATCTACAAGCAATGCTGAATAATTCAAAACGTTCAATTAAATTACCATTCTGCTTAATGTAGAGTGTAATAACTTTTTTCCCCAACATGACTATTTTGTTGACATACCTTATATCGACCGGCGCAATTCGGTCACTGGCTTTAACAGAATAATATTGATTACATTGTTCCGCCACGTCAGATAAGGGATGTAATTATTACGCTGCTCTCTCGATGTTCAAGTTCCCTCTATTTTCCTTCTTTTATTGTGGTGTTTGATTTTTCCATATTTATTTTATATATTATAAAATATTATATTCCTCGCATAATATGAAGATAATAAAGCGTTAAGAGCTCATACTATGTGTTCAAAATCTAGATTCAATAGCAAAACGTAACTTGTACATAATAGTTTCGTAAACATAAATATTTAATAATATAACAAAACAGAAGGGATTTTTTATTCATGTTTCTTTATACACGATAATCAGAAGTCTAAAAGAAGAGAAGGAGGATAAAACAGGAGTTAAATTTCAGAAATATTTTTGACTATTATATATGTTTTAAAATACGTTATAGACTTAAGACTATATACTATTCAGGCTTCTAGCTTTATCCACAACGAAGTTACGGGGGAAGGAGGAGAGGGGGGGGGGGTAGAAAATATCCTGAACGGCTTCGAGAAAAGGATGGTACTGCCGTGCCCTTTTTTACCCGACTTGACATGGACACTACCGTGCCCCCAGATAAATTAATCATGCTATGACTTTCAGAGCGGAATAATTATACAGAAATAAACTACGTAAACGAAGCTACGGGCAAAAATTAGCTCGTAATAAAACAGTTTTAAATGTCTGCATATAGAAAGATTCTTCAATACAGCATTGAAACAGATGTTTAGAGTGGGATCGAAGCCAAAATATTTTTATTTATTATATGTTATCAATCACATATCAGCATTTTCTTATACTACTCAAGGATAATGTAGTGTTCTATTAATAAAATCTGTTCAGTATTTCTAGACATTATTATTCCTTACATACGAACAAACAAAACTAACGCGGTAATTTCTTTATCGTATACCTATTAGCGAAAGTGACCCTACTGCTTTAACGGCTTTAACTGCTACACCGACTTTTATAAAATTTGATTTAAGAAAACTTCTAATAAGTATATTTAAAAAAAAAAAAAGATTTTTTCCTACCATTTAAGATAAAATATGGTTTTACTATACAAAAAAATCTTTTCACCTTTTGAATTATAGGAAAAGAAACTAAATATAGATATTCACTTAGTGGATTAATAATTTAATTTTACCATTTTACAAAAAAGCTCCACCAACATAAATGCAATAAACGAATTCGCATCATAAAACGAATTTTGCTGATTCTTTAAACGGAATCTAGATTTCATTTAATTTCAGTCAAAGAACTTCTATTGTCTCCAAAACTTTACTACTTTAAGTTATAAAGTCTTATTTGACGGATAATATACAATTGGAAAGAGATATAAAAGGGTATACATATATGGAGGTAAAAGAAAGTTTGGTCTCTTTCTACATTGTACATATAATATTCAATTACGAAATAAAATTCAATTACGAAGTAAAAGTAGATACTCATTCTCGTATCTTCACTCGAAACCTCGGCTGACATTTATACTACTTTAGAGATTACACGTGGACTCAAGCCCTATGACCTACCTATCTCCAACCTTACTAGTTTCATATCATATCGTATTGTACTGACTATCAGTGTATATACATAATAAATCTATCTATTGTTTTCTTCTCCCTTTAGAATATCTATTTACGTTGCGAAAATTGCTTCAATCTTTATTTGTTTGTGTTTTATCCCCTAAAGCCCCAAAATCTCAATGATTTTAGATGAAATTTGACTCATAGGTTATTTTATCTATACTTCTCTATATATAGAATGTTTTTATCCTAGTCTTAGAAATGTAAAATATCTATCCAATACTTAATCCTATATATTACGAGTATATTGTAATAACGTTAAAAGCTCTTTGAATAATTTAAATTAATGCTTTATGAGATATTGCGCTACTGATATAAATCATTTTGAAATGTTAGATGATACGATTGTCGTATACAGTTCTTATTTTTGTTGATCGATCACATATGTTACTATGTTTTCGATAAAAAATAGCCTACGATATGTTTGTAAAAATGTTCTTCGATTCCTTCCCATTCGTTTAGTTTATCGCAGAAACGAACAGGCTGAGGGATCACGCGATTTCACATTTAAACTACGCCACAAATATAGCTTTAGTTCACGCAAAATCACTGGAAAAGCTTCTAATAAACTTGTACAGAAGAAAAATACCTTAAATAGCTAATGAAAGAGTTATTATAAAAGAATATTTTTTTTATTTTAGTAACATTAATAATTTTTTAGTCAACTGAAACTTTGAATGGAATTTGATATCTTCAATATTTAAGGTACCTTATTTCATATTCTATTCATTTGTTCCGTTCTGTATACTGTAATTTAAAACTTGCAGTTTTAACTTTAATCATATGAAAAAATAACATAATCCGATAAACACTATTAGTATTACAAAGGTATTCGTGAAGATGTTTCGTTGTTTGTGACTCGAACACACGTAAGCCGTTAAACAGATTTGGATAAAGTTTGATACACAGACAGATTATGCCTGAGACAAACACGTATAGTTATTCGTATATTATATATAAAGATATATTACAGAAAGTAAAAAAAGTTTAGTTTCTTTTTACATTGTACATGTAATATTCAATTGAGAAATTGGCTAGAAGAAGCAGTTTTCAGTGAAAGCCCCATTACAATCGGTTAAGCCGTTCCAAAGATAACTCCGGACAAACAGAAAAACAGACATACGTTTTTTTTTATTTTGCTCAAGTACTAGTATCATATAAATAATGTTTATAAATAATACTTGAGAAAACATAGTTATTTACAATAATACTTGAGAAAACATACCCAGTTATTTTGAAATCACAAGCAGTCTACAATTTTAGTTATATGTATAGATAGACATTAAATAAGTGTTTTTTTTTTAATTTAATTTAATGAACTGCCACGAGCAGAACCTAGTAAATGTCATATTTATTTTGTGGTTTGTATTAAACATAATTTACAATCAGCTGTAATAAATATTATATTATCACACAGTTTAAACTCCATAAATTTTAACATTGCTCGTTGAAATAATAAACAGAGTTAATCTTCCAATAACAGCAGTTCATTATACAATATGATAATGTTAAAGCAAATATTAACTATTAAATAAACTGATTACATAAATAACTAGTGACTTATCATGCATCCCTAGCAGTTTCTAATTTTGAGTAATTTTAAGGGCTTTCAATGTTAGCTCTACTCCATATTTCGGGAATAAAACATACCCTGTATGTACTTAGCACAGCCTTACAAACTCCTCTTTACTTTTGAGAAAGTCCACTTACAAACTGTTAAACCATTCCAAAGATTACTCAGACAAACAGAAAAACAAACAGACAGGCAGACGGACAAAATTTTAAAAAGGTTGTTTAGGTACTGGTATCATATAAATAACTCTATGTAGGTACTTGAGAAAAGATAGTTATTTGGAAATCACAGACAATGACACTTTAATTTTATTCATATTATAGATATAGGCAGATATAGATATCAAAAATTAAACTAAACAAGTTATAAAAATTCAAATTAAGGGTGGTTCAAAAAAGCGAATTTTTCTTAAACTTCGTTGTGAAAGTTCCAAGAACTTTGTAACAACGAAGGTGAAATTCTAATTAACTTTTTTGATTAATGAGCCTCTTTTTAAAAAATAAAGCACCTGTCATACTCATCCTATAAATGTGAGCTTTTCATAGATTAAAAATTATTTTCTTTAAAAGGTTTTATATAAAAAGATATATTGAATTTTACATTAATGTCTTATACTAACACGTGTTTTCTAAACTATTTTTATTATAATTCGGTAGTTTAAAAATACCTAAAATAACTTAAAATTGTCTGATAAACCTTTACAAAAAATTAGAAGATTTTATTATAAAATTATATAAATTTTAACTTTCAAGATATTCTTAATTCACTATAAAAAGTGAGCTTGTAATAGAAAACGAACCTACATTATATAGCTTAAAACATATTTCGTAATATTTTTAATATTTACTTGCATAGTCCTTCAAGCTCTAAATAAAACTATCGGAATAATGGTATTCTCGGTGCTACATTAAAACGAGCATCGAAATTTTTAAATGACTAACTGTATATTATACTACAAACAAAAATCACTATTTCGCTCTTCACAATAACATTAACTTCTGCTTCACAGTCACATTTACTTTTGATAGTCCGAAATAAACTATGTCGCTTTCATATAATGTAGATCTTGTCACCAAGTTTGTGAAGACCTAGTTTCAACGCTTTACGTTGTCAGTGCGAATCCTAGGTTATTGTATAAAAATTCTTTGTCATATTTCTACAATCACAGAAATGGCTAAAATCATCTTAAATTATGTTAAGCTAGCTGTTTTTACACCTTTTGTGGTTTCCGCGAAAAGCTACATTAATAGGTTGCTTTATTCTTTTTGCATTATTAAAAAATATTATTTTTATTTTGTAATTCACTAAATATTTTCACTATAAAGAGCATATATGTAGGAAAGCTTGTTGTATCCATCAATCCATCTCAAGATTAAGTCCTAGAAGAAAAAAGTAATGGTTTTTATAAATATATTTATTCATCAAGTACAAATAGAAAAATACAAAAAAAAAACACTTACATAATTATATAATTATATCGGTCTAAAATAGTCAAAGCATTTTTACTAGCATAAAACTCATATAAATAAACATTCAATACATAACTTCACGCTACATCCCTTACGGGGTAGTTTATAGGGCACAGTGCCAAGCGCTACCTGTTTCGCTTCTTCCATTATCATTATTTGCTCCAAATTCGCTCATCGAAATGTCCTCAAACTTTTGACCTGACATTTTCTAAGTATAATAAACATTTGCTCATCAGAAAACCTTCATGTGTCATTCTACTTCGCCTACTCATAAAAATAAATCTTAATATACATATATAATTCTTCTGTACGTGTGTTTGTCACCTAACTCCTCCTAAACGGTTGGACCGATTTTGATGATTTTTTTTGTGTATATTTCAATGAGTTCCTGGATGGTTTGAAAACATAATTTGACTCGGTAGGTGGCGCTGCCTCTGCCAGGTCTGTGTGTCACCAATTTTTCATGTAAGACTCCATTTTCCTTGCCATAAATACATTTAAATTGTTGATTTAATAAAATAAAAATCGAGGTGTGTATGTCCCTATAGACTCCAAAACAGCGGGAGCGATTTTGATGAAATTTTCAGGCAATCTTTAGGTTAGCCCAGCGGGTGATCCTGTGAAGCTTCATAGCAATTGGAAATTTGGACGCGGGAGAAGCCGCGGGTACTGCTAGTATAATATATAATGCAATACCTATGCGAATAGGATTCGCCTATGCATGCGTGTCAAGTGACCGTTTGGCTCCATGTTTTTGTACTGACGATCTCTATACAACAAAATATTACCAGTTATATAATTTACATGAATATTTTCAATTTACATCATATTTTATAAAGAAAATGTCCATTAAGCATCCTGTAGCTAAGTAAGTACACGTGAAACCCAAGACAATAATAGCGTATCAGATACCACACCTTTATGAACATTGGGTTAAAAGTTTAGGATAGCAAATATTCCCGGGGGAGGATGATGCATTGCTGAAAGTGATCCCGGTGCATCGTCCTGTCGACTAGTTTGGCAATAGTGGAACAATTCGGGGGGTTTGAGTAAATTGGTAGGGAGGGCTCGATTTCGGTCGGGTAACGCTGACAGGGTCGCGGTCGAATGCGCAAGCGATCCCGTGGCCCTGTCTTTTGCATTAGGGATCACCGTGGTGGTTTTAGTGGGTAGTCTGTCGCGCTTTTCGCGACAGGAGTCCCACATGCCCCGCGTGCCCCCGCACGCGGGTACCCGCAAATGGGTTTCCCCACGAATCAAAAAAAAAAAAAAAAAAAAAGGATAGCAAATATTGCTATCCTAAACTTCGTCTCTAAAGTCGATGTAGTTTTTATATACGTTATAGCGATTCATTCTAGCTTCACTTATATAACATGGGGTGAAAGAACACATATTATTTTACATAATTATGTTAAAAAACATAAACATGAATTACTTTTTTACTTAAAAATTGCCCCCATTGTGTTATTCTGTAATATTTTTATGTAATTGGTCGTGTTAGCTGAATCCGCAGTCGTACTTCATACACACTAATTAAAATTAAACAACGTAATTCATACAGATTGAGATTGACTTACTTAAAAGTTCTTACAGAATAGCACTACAATACAATACTCACTTAACATTTGATGAACGTGCTGTCAGAAACCTTCGCAAACGTTCGCACAACAAAGTCGTGAAAATTTCATCCCAGTCAGATTACTCAAACTTATACGATAAGTATCGTCACGTATGTATATATAGGCACATAGCCTATACAGTAAAAAATCAAAATTAACACATAAATGAATACAAACAAAACGTTATTCAGTATCTGTACACAATAAAATTCGAATTGAGTCGAATCTGTACATTAAATATTTTTGGAAATTCTTTTTGAAATAGCTGTTATTATCGAAACAGAGGCCGAATCTATAGTTTTTACAATTTTTGTCTGTCTGTCTGTCTCTCTGGGATCACGGGAAAACCACTAGACAGACTTTGATGAAATTTGGTATGATGAAAGCTGGTTATCTCGATCAACATACAGGATAATTTTTAATGCGGTAAAATATCTCATCTCTGAGAAATCTATACTAAACGTTAAAACGTATATAGGGACGAATCCGAGCGGTACAAGGGTGAGTAGGGCTAGTAATATAATACATTCCTTATTTTTCGTATATAGAAATCCTTACTAAAAATGAAGTAGCAAAAATTAAGAAACGAATTCTATACGATTTTTTTGGGCTTGGGTTCAAAATATTATAATAGATGCCTCGTAACAAGCATGTACGGCGTCAGATCTAGAGGTCTTGGGTTCAAATCCTGGGTTAGGCCAAGTATAATTATTGAGTTTTTCTCGTAAGCAATTCTCTGTAGCAGCCCGGAGTCAGCAGCAGACGTTCGTCCGATGCTAAATCTCTCACCAGTCATGTTGAGTTAGAGAATGAAAGAAAGAGAGAATAAAAGAAATAGAGAGTGCACTTTTGTTGGCATGCATAAGTGTACACTATATAAATAAATAAATAAATAAATATTATTATCTCACGTGTAGTTGTCTAGTTTCAGTTAGATATTCCACCGTTGCAAAAAATCATTCATTTCAACTATAATGTAGTTGAATAATTAAGTCCGATCAATAAGTTTTGGTAAATTAAATGGCGAAACAATTGACTAATTTCTTTAAAAGATTTTATTTATTTATATATAGGATACAATATAGTGCCATAGCATACTATATTTAAATATAGATTATGAATTAGCTAATAGCTGCAGCTCCACTCGTACCTATTGTACATCGATAGAATCGCCTGTATAACTCAAAACATTCACAACATCAAAGATAATCAATCCTCTACGTAAAGCAAATAACCCAATTTTACTACTTTTTCACGAAATAATCATTTCGAGTGAATATTTACATACCTCTTTTTCTTATGTAGATATTGAGATAATACGGGATCTTGTGTATAATACAAGATAATATCGGATCGGATCAAGAGTGTTTCGAAATATATTAAAATCCACATCTAAGTGTGGAATATAGATTTTAAAATCAGTGTAGCTGTTTGACGGACTTTAAAAAAAAAGAAGAACTTCAACATGTCTATATTCTTTGTGAATACCCATAGTACTTGATATATTAGTCGATGGAGATCGATTTTCATAATTCTTCTAAGATTAAAAGTCATTATTATTATAGAGCAGGTTTAATATTACGTACTACATGTTCAAGCAACGCATACTATTATTACGCACTAAAAAAAACATTATTTTAGGGTTCCGTACCCAAATGGTAACACGGGACCCTATTACTAAGACTCCGCTGTCCGTCCGTGTGTCTGCCTGTCCGTCTGTCACCAGGCTGTATCTCATGAACCGTGATAGTTGGTGGAAATTTTCATAGATTATGTATTTCTGTTGCCGCTAAACAACAACTAAAAACAGAATAAAATAAATATTTAAGGAGGCTCCCATACAACAAACGTAGTTTTTTTGCTCGTTTTTGCTGGATATTGATAACGGCAACAGGTAGACGCTTGAAATATTCACAGAATATTTAGTTGTATATTCATTTTAAAAATAAATAATTAAATTAAAATAAAATTAATATTTAAGTGGGGCTCCCATACAAAACACACGATTTTTTGCCGTTTTTATAAATAATGGTACGGAACCCTTCGTGCGCGAGTCCGACTCGCACTTAGCCGGGTTTTTATTTTATTCAAATAATCTTCATAATTGCGATTTTACATTGTAAATTATAGTAAAGTCTCAATTTTTGGCAACATTAGCGTCACGACACCCATTGAAATACTGGCTATAAGCCAACTCCTCTTTGACACATGATAAATACATGCGCCTGCATAAGTACGCCTAAATGTACATTTTAACGGTTAACATTAAATTTTGCTACATTTAATTTGAATGTAAGCTTAGCCTATATAATAAAAGCTTACTTGGCGGAACGGTTTTGCTAAGTAATTGTGCAAATAACAATATGTCGGCATGATATTGTATTTGTGTATCAAACTATGTAATGTTATATACAGATGTGTATATAAAATTATTTTAATACATGTTTTACTCTACTTAAGTATATTAAAATATGATAATTATAAGAAATAAAGTATTTTAAATATTAAAACTTAATATTACGATAATATTTTTTTTACTTTTTATTTTATTTTTTTATTTATTGTGTACACTTTTAAAACAATGCAAATTACGATGTTTCAAACGTACTTAAAGCATATATTACGTAAATAGAACACAGAATTACAATATATAAACATAATCTTTGACTTCTTGATCTCTTATTTTAAATCAATCTAAATATAACCCCCTAACGAATGAACAAGACTCTATTTACACGTGTTCATAAAATCTTTTATGTCCATTCAGATGTATACAGATCTGATAACGCCTTATAATAATATTATTTAAATAAATAAATCCTTATCTATAAGAAAGGTGTTGACTAACAATCTTACCGGATTTCCAGGCCATTATCGTTAGCAGAAGCCCAAAATGGGTGAATTACCGGGACGTAACCAATAAATAAGACTTATCATAATATCTGAAGAGGTAAATCATAAGAGGACCTTATATGTATATACTTCACAAATAGGTAATATTAAAAATAAGTTAACCTTATAATACATACATGATAATATGTATATCGAGCGATAATATAAAAATAGACATATAGATACTGAAAGTATAAATTAATTATTATTTTTTAGCTCACTAGAAATTGTACCAATTTAACAGTAAATTGGGTGAATATACTAAACTAACCAGACTCGTGTACGTATTTTTTTTTATGACTATATTTCTTATTTATCGTGCTAGAATACCCTTTTTTTCTTTTTTTTTCGCTAGGAAACCTCACCTCGTCTAAATCAGGATGCCCTCGATTCATACCATTGCACACCGGCGCGTCCTCTCCCTCAGCCAACGGCGACGAAGAGGGTCTACTAAGGCGTTTGCCTCGCGTTCCCTCTCCGCCGTCTCCTTCAGTGAGATGACGGCTTCGCTGAAGGAGACCATCGCCGACCAGGACCTCGCGTCGCGTAGCATGGTCCCCACCTAGCTTCGCAACGACAGCTCTCCACCCACTACCGCCATCAGGACATGGCGCTGGGGAGCACAAGCGGCACATTCCACGAGGGTGTGGTGCGAGGTGTCCTCAGACGCACCATACTCGTGGCATAGTACTAGAATACCCTTACCAAAGAAATTTTAACACAATTTCTAAATAAAAAAACTTTTAAAATAATAAAAAAGAATTGCTTAAAAAAAAATTTAAAATAGAATGTTGTAGCAAGAGCTAAAAGAAAAGACTACGATACGATAACTTAGAGTTAAAATCTCTAAGTTATCGTATCGTAGCCTTTTCTTTTAGCTCTTACTACAATATTCTATCCGGTACCAGTGCCAGTTGGCTAGAATCCATGTCATATGAATTCTTACTTCGATTTTCATTTCAAGAACAATTCAAAACTTCGCAACGATTATATTACTGTGCCCGGCTTAACTCGAGCGCTTTTTGTAAATTTGACACTAGAAAAATCCTTTCCACTATACAAACAATGTGATCCCTTTTTATACTTTTAAAGTTAATAGTCTTTAAAAACATCCATTAGCCTATTTCATTGTAAAAAAGAGAAGATTTCAAAACAAGAAACATTACATTTTTTTTTATATTGGGAAACGCATTTATGCATACTACCTGCATACGAACAGGTGGTTATGTGGGATAAACTGGCAAGAAAAGCCAATACTAACCACTTGCACCCAACGGAACCTCCTCCGTCTTAATAAGGTCTCGCAGGATAACTTTCGTGGTTGAGAGGCTTATGAGCGTCCGGCAATCTAGCTGGACGTGAAGCCAAGAAACGCACTTGGGACTTCGGTGGATGAAGTAACATGCAAGTTGCTCCTGGTACTTATTTGATAGCTGAGTGGGCCGTTGAAGCAACTCCTTGGTAGCTGTGCTCTGCCTCGGTAGGCCCGACGTCAGGACCTCGTGGTTGAGTGCGTAAAGGAACGTATCCCACGAGACCATTTTATGGTCTTTATAGTCAGACTCAATATAACTTGTACATAAACAGGTGGTATACGTAAATGCATTACTCCAGTGAAAAAAGGTCACAGTCTCTCTGTATACTATCATCCCCGTTTATTTTATTTAACTGCCTCGGTGGTGTAGTGGCTAGCATATACGGCTGCACAGCCGGAGGTCCTGGGTTCGAGTCCCGGGTCGGGCCAAGTTTAGATATTGAGTCTTTCTGTCTAGTAAGTCTCAGTAGCAGCCCGGAGTTGGGAAGTTGGCGGTGTTTCACCCCCGTGCCTCGGAGAGCACGTAAAGCCGTCGGTCCTGCGCCTTAACTCTCACCGGTCGTGTCGAATAGTCGTCCCACTGGAGTATGAGAGTGACAGGAATAGAGAGTGCACTTGTGTCTGCGCGTACATTTGTACACTATAATATCTCCTGCGCAGTTGGCTAGTCTCAATGAGATTGGCCGCCGTGGCCGGAATCGGTCAGGAGGACATCATCATCATCATCCCCGTGCCTCGAAGAGCTCACAAAGCCGTCGGTCGTGCGCCTTAACTCTCACCGGTCATGTCATGTAGTCGTCCCACCGCAGAATGAAAGTGACAGGAATAGAGAGTACACTTGTGTCTGCGTGTACACTTGTGCACTATTATATCTCCTGCGCAGATAGCTACTCTCAATGAGACTGGTCACCGGGGCCGAACTCGGTCGGGAGGTCATTATTATTATTATTACTATCATCGAAAACCGTCTAGCCTTTTGAGCGTGAAAGAATCTTATATGAATATCCTATATAGTATATTAACTTAAATTTTACTAAGATTTTTGTGTCTTTCAATGATTATGAAGAAAGTGTATTACAATTCTAATACTAATACTTTTTTTTAATCACATGCTTAACCACTAACCAGTACAATATCAAAAAGTAACATAAGAAAGGCTTCAATCGACTAAAATGGATATTTTATTACGTAAACATATAAAAAAAAACCTATAAGTTTTTGTGCAAACGATGGCCGCTTAGAAGGTTTAACATGGCGCATTCCCACGGCTCATGAACTAACTAGCTTTATAACTCTCTTGGTAGTACTAAGTTTATAGTTAGACTGCTTATATGTTATTTTCTGTAGCGAAAGATTTATAACATCTAACTATCATATTTAAATAATTATTAATCATTGTAATATTTTGCATTTATTCATATTTTTTCTTGAAATATATTTAGGTAAAAACAAGAAGATTGTAATATAGATTAAAAAATGAAAATAGAATAAAACAAAAAAAATCTATACATTATGTGTTATTCCATCCATACTCAAGTTTTGATGATATCGAATTCAGCCTTTTTTTTAACGTCCCACTACTGGGCACGGTCTTCTCTTCAATAGGAGGAGGTAAATCAGATCATAGTCCACCACGCTGGCTAAATTAAGGTTAGCGGACTTCACATGTCTTTTATATACTTGCTTGGTTCTCTCAGACATGCAGGTTTCTCAGGATGTTTTCCTTCCCGGTAAGGTAATCATGTTGGAAATGATTGATGATGATGAGAAAATCAAAGGTTAGAGACCCGAGATTTGAACCCGCTTCACTCGGTTTTCCAAGCGACCGCGTTATCATTGGATTACCACTGCCTTTATGATCCATCATGATGACATCGATACTCCTATATACCTGAAGATAGAACGGTCGTAAAAAAGGAACTCGAGGCAGAACAAAACAAAATATGAACAAATAAGAAATTCTTATATAAAACATACATATATCTAAATTAGCGACTCACACTCGCTTCGCTCGGGTTCATCCCTAGGTACGTTTTAATTTTTTTGAGCGAAACCCTAATTCTTTTTCTAAAATAAAAGTAGCCTAAGTTACTCCTTATAATATCAGCTATCTGACAGTGAAAGTCCCATTAAAATTGATCCAGCCGTTTTGGAGATTAGCCGGAACAAACAGACAGACAGAGAGACAGACAGACAGACAAAAATTTAAAAAATGTCTTTTTCTTATAGGTACCGTATATAATAACATATGCATTTAGTATAAAGCTGTTATTTTGACATTACAAACAGACACTTCAATTTTATTTATCTGTATAGATGTATAGACAAATAATGTAACAAGATACACTCCAAACGATTTTACTTCGCTTTTTTTACTTCAAGTTACCTTAATAAAATATATGCTAATCGTTATCAAGAATATAAAATATTTCATCGTAATAATAATGAATGTTAGTAACGTCAAGAGAAAATTGAGTTCTTTTACCAACTCATAGGAACTATCTGATATCAGTGCCGCGGGAGCACATTAGCATTTTTATGACATACATTTTGCAGTTTTATTTATAGATACTTAATCTTACTTCCATACTGATTATATTGAAGTGAATTGGATACTAAATATTGTTACAATAAAAAATTGCAATAATGCAAAGTGTTTTTTTTATGTATGAGTCAAATTAAACAAAATAGAATTATTTTCGTTCCTCTCTAGTATTTGTTTATTCTGAAATAACGAAAATATTGCATTTATACGTTACTTATAAAATTAAATTAGTCAATAAGGTAAATGTTTCCTTGATTAACGACACAGTGTATAATTTTGAAAATATATCTATACATATAAAAAAATTCTGTCTCGAATCTGAACATTAAATATTTTTTTGGAAAATCTTATTGAAATAGTCATTATTATCTTATACAGAGGCCGAATCTATAGTTTTTAGACTTTTTGTCTGTCTGTCTGTCTGTCTGTGACCGCAACACAAGAAAACCACTGTACAGATTTTGATGAAATTTGCTATGATGATAGCTGGTTATCCGGATAAATATCTCATCTCTGAGAAATCTATACTAAAAGTTAAAACATAACTAGGGACGAACTCGAGCGCAGCGGGGGTGAATCGCTGGTATTTAAATAAAAAATAAACTTGCAAATATTAAACTAATATTTCTAAGCATTGTAGGTATTCAAAAATATACGTTTCATACACGTTAATGGAATTATCAATCACCAACTAAATCCGTATGCTTACCGTCATAGAAAATCTCTACCGGATCTTTTCGACAAATTCACTCACGTAAATTAAATTTCTCTAAAATCTATACTTTATACATATAAATAAAATTGAAGTGTATGTCTGTAATTTCAAAATAACTATGTTTTTATCAAGTACATAGAGCTATTTATATGACACCAGTATCTAAACAATCCTTTTAGAAAAACCGTCTGTTTGTTTGCCGGGGTAATCTTAGGAACCTAACCGATAATGCGAGTAGGAGTATTTTAATTAAAAGATAGAAGAGTTCTTAGGGCAAGATATTGGGTATGTTTAATTCTATAAATATTTAGGGTTCCAGCGCGAAATTCGAAAACCCTTAAAAATTTCGATGGTTTTAATCCTTAACAGTTAGGAACTCATCCGAGCGAAGCTATGGTAAGTCGTTAGTTTAATATATTTTAAATCGTGTATCATAAAATTCTAAGCCTACGTGTGTGATCGTACTCCCATTAAAGTGAATCTACGAGTACAGTTTGCTGTAGAGCCACAGGACGCTACATAAAACCTGGCTTTAAGAGTCTCTTGGATGTTATCAAGTTTATTGCGATCCTACCTCGTTATTCTAATGATACTTCGGCATTTGAAGGTAAATATATAGAGTTTTTTTGCACTTTACCTTTAAAACACTATTTACATTTGGATAATTTTATATAATCATCATACTGGTTTTAATATTATAAATAAACCCCGCACATTTTTTATAAACTTTTTTATGCTCTTCTCTATAAAAGTATTCATTTGAAAGATACCTCGAGCTGTAATGACTAACATATTCCGTAATTTTTGTGGAATGTGAAGCCACGTACGTAAGTACCCAATCAATACTAATATTATAAATGTGAAAGGTTCTGTTTGTGGATGTTTGTTACTCTTTCACGCCAGAACGGCTGAATAGATCTGGATAAAATTTGGCACATAAATAGATTATAGTCTGGAAAGCATATAGGTTGCTTTATATCCCGGAAAAATGTACTGTTCCCGTGGGATAGATTTGTTTTTGTTTAGGGACGAACCCGAAGACAAACGAGGGTGAATCGCTAGTCTAATAAAAATTCTATACTCGTTATGATAAGATACCAGTTAAGTGTATACTTGAAATTGTTACTCTCTGTTACCATATTCGTAAGGTTTAACACAAGTTCAAGAATAGTTTTAGGAGATATTGATTTCTTGTAGTATAATTTTAATATCTATACTTATATATGTTTCTTTTTCTTTATTTTTGAACACACTAATCAAAACTAGCAATCTATACATATTATAAAATTCTAACTAAGCCGAATCTGTACATTAAACATTTTTTGGAAAATCTTATTGAAATAGACATTATTATCGATGCAGAGGCCGAATCTATAGTTTTTAGAATTTTTGTCTGTATGTCTGTCTGTCTGTCTGTCTGTCTGTCTGTTACCGCATCACAGAAAAACCACTGGAGGGATTTTGATGAAATTTGGTATGATGATAGCTGGTTATCCGGGTCAACATATAGGATACTTTTTACCGCGAGAAAATATCTCATTTCTGAAAAAAAAATACAAAAACTGGTAGGAACAAAACCACGACGATACTATTTGTAAACAGTTTAGCAAGGTAACTTACAAAATATGGTAAAAACTTTAAAAATAGCTTATCATGAAAATCAAATTATCAAACATCGCTATTTTATCCATTAAAATAGTTATTTTAATTAATATTTATTTATGTGTTATTTAGATATTCGACAATAGATGTCGCCATGTGTTTTTAAAATACATAGTTTTAATCCCAAAAAAATTAATGTACACATATGAACTTTTTTCGATTTTATTAGAATTACTACTAAATCACCCGCGGCTTCGCCCGTGTTTAAATTATCAGTAAAGCAAACTTTTTTGCTTCATAAATTAGTAACTATACATACAATAAAATTGCAACTAAGCCGAACCTCTAAATTCAATATTTTTTCGGAAAATCTTATTGAAATATTCATTATTAGCGATATAGAGCCCGAATCTATAGTTTTTAGAATTTTTTCTGTCTGTCTGTATGTGACCGCATCACAGAAAAACCACTAGAGGGATTTTTATGAAATTTGGTATGGTAATAGCAGGTTATCCGGGTCAACAAATAGGATTCTTTTTACCGCAGGAAAATATCTCATTTCTGAAAAAAAATACAAAAACTGGTTAAAGTAAAAGCACGATGATGCTATTAATATTTTAGCAAGGTAACTTACTTATATATTATGTTAAAACTATTAAAAAAAACTTATCTTAAAAGAAATATTAACAGCGCTATTTTATTCATTAAAATAGTTATTTTAATGAAAATTTATTTATGTGTTATTTAGCTATTTGACAATAGATGTCGCCATGTGTTTTTAAAATACGTAGTTTTAGGGTCTCTGCCCACTACACCGTCTCATACCATGACCGTGCTATGAACGTATCAGGCACGGAAACGAGCACGGCACGGACTACTATGCCCACTAGACCGAATCAACAGCGTACCATGCCCGTACATAACGGTTATAGTGACTGTATCAACCGCGTATCATCCGCGTGTCATATCCGTATGGTTCCCGTTTTAGTATTACCAAGTAATATAGTAATATTACCTAATCCTGAGAAATATCGGTACTAACCCATCCTTAATAACGATTATCGCCCGTCTCTACAAGACAAGCGGCAATACGTAACGTGCTTAGAACGGTCATCATACGCGGTTATAACCCGTTTGCTCACCGGTTCAACAACGTCGCGTGTCAGGCACGGAGCGTACCGGCTCCGGCAAAATATTCTCACCGACAATTGTTGACGCTCCGTGCACGGCACGCGACGGTGCCGGTCGGTGACGGAACGGTCTAGTGGGCAGAGTCTCATACATTTCAATACAAAGAATATTTTTTTGCCTGACACGCTCCTAGCACGGTCATGGTATGAGACGGGGTAGTGGGCAGACTCCTTTATCCAAAAAAAAAATGTACAGATATAACCTTTCTATGACTTTACTTTAATTACTACTAAATTACCCGCGGCCCTGCCCGTGCTTAAATTTTTAATAAAACAAACTTTTTGGCTTTATAAATTAGTAACATATTAGTAATATTTTGTTGGCCGAAACAATTTTCAAATGAGAATATTTTTATTGTTTAGTAAATAATGTTAATGTTTTTTTAATATTTTAATGTAAAAATTGGGCAAATATAAATCCAACTCGCGCATTTGAGGTTTCGTATAGCAAAATACTATGTTGTTTTTCTTACTTACGTGTTTTGTATGGTTAACACTAAAATAAATACGAATAATATTTACGTTTCCACAATATAGACTCATTTTTGGCACCGTAAAAATAAGTTCAATTTATATTATTTTATAACATTTTATGGAAAACAAGTTTATGGCTGTTAAACTGCCAAAGCGGGTAACTAAAAATATTTCATATCTCAAAAACTATGAAAAAGTATTTTAGGAACTGTTATACCTCAACTTTTTCACTTTTTCTTGACACCTTTTCTTGGAAGGTAAAGGCTTAAAGGACACAATAAAATGGTTACGACTTTAATCATATTAGCAGAGCCATATGAAATAAAAAAATGTGTTCGCTTAGAATTATTTACTTATTACACTTTCTTTTGAAAATCGTTTTGGAAAATATTACTAACTAGCGCTAATTAAGAAAAGTTATCATTATGTAATTTAAATAATCGGCTATATATTAAATTAATCTATAACTGTCTATTAGTAAAAAATGATTAAAATTAATTCCGTAGTTTGAGAGTTTATCGTGAAAAACTAAAAAAACAAACAAAACAGAAGTATAGACACACATAAATGTTATTGCTAAAACAAAAAGTTCAATTTAACGGAGAAACCTTTGTGGCATTGTCAATCTCTGCCATTATTTACCAATCATGCGGTGCGCAATGAAAGTAATGTATAATGTAAGAGTATACTAATGTGTAAAACCTAAGAATTTGGTTTTTGATCATCTGAACGCGGGCGGAGCCGCGGGAAATGCTAGTCTGATATAAAAATTTGTTTTATGACACCCACATATATTTATTGTTGAAAGTTAGTAGCTATTTAGCATCACACTAAGACCGTTAAGATTGGAATAATTATATATAAATAAACTACACGGACCAAACCAACGGCAAACGCTAGTTTATATGATATTTATATGGCATAAAATTCAATTTTCATATTTTTACCACATATTTTGCTTTATTTATAGTCATTCAGTCTACATCATTTTCGCACACAAATTTGGATGCATATTTCATGCAGTATACAGATAAACTGGTCGTAACTCGATACAAACTGTAGTTTTGCCAACTGGATTAAAACTCCTATAGTTTTAAAAATAATTTTGGCTTGTCTGTAAAATATTTTTAAAAACATTGATATGAAATGTAAATATTTTTATGTTTTATGCACCAATCATTCTGTAGTTTTTCTTAACTGCTGGCAACGTCAATGTGCCCCTGTTTTTTAATCATAGGTCACGCGTTCGATTAAAGCGTAAAATATTCATAAATATTATACATCAAGAGCTTAAAGTTAAAGTTATTCAATTAAAATATTCTGAAGGCTGCCATTTCAAATACATTAACGGTAAGTATAAAACAGATAGTCGATTCCTTGCTCTATGTAAAACAAAAACAAATCTATCCCACGAGAACCGTACACTTTTCCGGGATAAAAAGTAGCCTATATGCTATTCCAGACTATAAGCTATCTCTGTGCCAAATTTTATCCAGATCCGTTCTGCCGTGGTTGAGTAACAAACATTCATCCATCCAAACTTTCGCATTTATAATATTTGTGGGATAGGATAAGATTATAAATTAGAAAATATAATGGAAAATATCTTAATTTATCGCAATACTACAATAATTATACTACATACAATACAATTTTAATAAATGTATAATGAATCATCATCAATTCATAAAGACAAACTTATCAAAAAGCAAAAGTAAATAATAAATGAATATATTGAGCTTTAAGCTTCACAAATTGCTTACATACGAGTATAAGTAGTATTTCTAAAGAAATTTTACAAAACATTTCTCACTTCCAATGTCTATTATTCAAAGAAAAAGAAAATAAATAGAAAGAAAAAGAAATTAAGAAAAAATTTTCTAATTTCTGTTGTATTTTAGGCGTAAAATATATATGTAATAATAGAAAAATAATAGAAATTATAAAATATTTTATTTATAAAATCAAATCAGTTTTTATTATGAAAAGAATATCTCATTTCTTATCGGTAAAAATCCATCCAAAAAATATAACATAACTTAATGTTAGAGCATTTGTATAAAATTTAAGATAAAGTTGTATACTCAAAGCTCAGCTACAATTAAAAAGTTTTTGTATTTCGTGACATCTGTTCAGAGTTTATAAGCATACTTCTTTCGTATTTCAGTCGCACTTCAAAGGCGTTATCTTTCACATAAAAATTCATACCTTTTATTTTATTCATGTACACTCTATTGTTTACTGTAATATAACAAAGAAAATAAATAAATAAAATGAAAAATAAAAAAGCTTTTATTTCAACAAAACTTCTTTTATGCGTACTTTCTGAATTGCCATATTCTATTGTTGATAAAACAGCCAAAAAGTACTCCCCCAAGTCCTCCTAAAGTTTTCTGTCTCGAGTTACTTGCATCCAACTTATTTCTAATCTTTGGTTAAATATATTCCACAACCATTTTTGTGATATAACAATTATATAAATAAATATCCAAATATGCGGTACAAAAAGGTGCTTTTTTATTTAGATTTGAGGTTTATCGCTTATTAGCAAGCTTCCAGGCAAAACCTTTTTCCGTTTCTATCTAAGATTATGGTTCTTTGGAGAAAATGCAATAAACTTATTCGTAGGCAATGAAGTAACTGTAGTTTGACATGATTTCTTACTAAAAAATTGTTTATGGACCGTAGAATGATAAATATAAATAAATAAATAAATATGTTGGGACATTAACACACAGCACCGTCTAGTTCCATGGTAAGCTACGAGGCTTGTGTTATGGATACCAGATAGTTGATACACTACACATATATAACTTTAAATACATATATATTAGAAATATAAACACCCATAACTGGAGTACAAACATTCATGCTCATCTCACAAATGAATGCCCCCAGCGGGACTCGAACCCGCGACTGCTGGCACAGCAAGTAGGGTCACTACAAACTGAGCCAAACGTGTAATGATATATATGTAGATTATTTTTATCGTGTGTGATTACCGTGAAATATAACAAAATTGCCATAAGTATTAAAAAAACTATTGTAATATGGGCAAATTAATTTGCATTTCAAGAGTAAATATATTTTAAGAATGACTACAATTTTCTTGAAAAATAAATCTTGGAAAATTTGTTGTACAATTTCTCAGAATTTCAATACAACAAAGCAAAAGAAAGTTTCAAATGTGCTTATGTAACTTGTACGGCTATGAAACTTTGTTCTCAACTCGTAGTGTATAGGTAGGTGTAACCTACCTAGTACCTACATACACACTATATTTCTACTATTAGATTCGTTCTAAGTGATTAGAAATCACACATCTAGGTTATTTTAATATAAAAACAATTATTTATAAAATATTTTAAATAAAACTGTTTACTTACCATAGACCTTTAATTTTTACCTATTTTAATTAGATAGACCTTTAATTCTCTGAAGACTAAAAATTAGAAGATAAAATGTAATCTGTAACACTCTTTACGTCGTAAGATTTTTATACAACGTTTCCTTCTATCAATTGCTACGTTGCTGCATAATACAAGAACAAACTAACAAACACACTGATACTATCAAAATACATACATACATAGAAAAAAATAAACACGAAATGTTTATGTGAGCAAGTATTCTTATACACAACCTAACCACTAAGGTACGCTTTAAAATTTTTAACTTTAATTTCAAAACCACTAAATATATCATTATGTTTTCTTGTTGATTAATTGCTCATTTTTGTATTATTTTGTGTGCGATACAGACTTATACATTCATTAATAAATAAATTAAATAAATGAAAGAGGTATAGAAAGATGAGATGTGCCCAGTAATACGGGTCTACACCTAGTACAGGGGCCCTTGTGACTAGCTTGTAATGTAATGTTTAAGTCAATAAAAGTATTATTTTTTTCACTTATCACAGTTTAATTTTAAAATAGAGTTCCACTGGCCTAATTTAAGTAGTAAAACTCCATCGAACCATCCTACATTCAATGATACAGTTTCTACTAACAACGTTACAGTTCGTGCAAATCGAATCCAAGTTTCTGCAACAATTCGAATGCTCTGAACGGTGAATAGTATCTGTAATAGCTATTTGTACCTTATAATAGTACGATTTACATTAAATGATTCTTATTTAGTTACAATGGAAGTGATTTGGGTTAAACTAATTTTCTTTATTCAGGGTCATTTATAATTTACTGAAGATATTTTGGGAACATACTATTTAGATCATAACAACGACATCTGTAACAAAAACAAATAATATTTATTAAATTTTTATTTTAATAAAAAAATAAAAATATTTTTATTACACCTTCTGTGATAATTCTGTGTTCGGTTATAGTCCTAGCATCTGGTCAAGTTTAAATAAGTAAGCGCCGCCTCCTGCACCCCTCCACCCCTCCCATTCCACTGGCCACGCGCTTTTTTGCTAATGCTGGACTATTACCGTTTAGAAGGTGCAATAAAAATATTTTTGTTTTTGTAACATTTAAGAAATATTTTTTTTTCTTACAGATGTTGTTGTTATGATGTAAATAGTATATTCTCAAAAGGTCTTCAGTAAATTAAAAATGACCCGTATGTATTCTTTTGGAATTTCACGTTAAATTCTAAAATTATGTAGAGAAGAAAACGCGAAAGCGTTTGGTTAGTTCGTTATTTTGGTAGTTTATCTTTCTTCAAGGCAGCAATGGAAAAGGGATCGATGTGATATTTTGCGTAGAGTATTTTAGCAAGAACAAGTAGTGGTCCCTGAGGGACATTAGCTTGTTCCAAAAGGTTACCAAGGGACGCGTCACTAACATTATATAATTCATACTGCTTCGTTGGCTTAGTACCTAGCATACACGGCTATAAATTCGAAGTCCTGGGTTTGGTTCTCGGGACAGGCTAAGTTCTATATGTTTTAGATTTTTATGTGAAGATTCTAAGTTAGTCCAGAATAGGGAAACTGACGGTGGTAAACCCCATGTCTCGGGGGCACACGAAGCCATTGATCACTTACCGGTCTTTTCGAATAATGGTCCCACCGGGGTTTTAGAGTGAAAGGAAAGAATAAACTTCCAAATAGCCTTCGATTTATCTAAATTTTGGTATACATATGGATTTTGACGCGCTGATAACGACGATGGTATTCAAGACATCCGAAAATTTTATTTTCTAGGTAAAACCTACGAAAAATCGATATTTTGTAATATTCTTCGCGTTTACTGCGATAAATATTGATTTTAGACAAAAGTCGTAGGCCATAAAACGATTGACATTTTTTATTCAATATATTTATTTCGTGTAGAGCCAGTAGTTTGGGAGAAAAACGCGAAAATTCTCCAAAAATTTGTATAAGTATTTTGTTAAAACTCCATTAGTTTCGATATAATTTAATTTACTTTTTATTTATTATAATTGAATTCAATAGCTTTAATATGATGCCATATTATCTAATACAAATAACTACACATATAATATGGAATATCAGAAAGCTCAATATATATTTTGGATGTTGATATAAAGCTAGCTATATTTTGACAGTCGTCTGTTTATTAAACCAAACCATATTGAAATAAACCTAGCCTAGTGATTCACTAACGACTAGCAAAATTTGTAAAACTATATATTTTTACTTCTCTATTGCAAATATTACCAATAATGTTTATCATATTTATATAATATATTTACATAAGTAATCGTATACATGGTTACGGACTTTGAAACTTTTTGAATTCTGCCTGCCCCTAAAGATATAGCTTGAGTCTATTTACATATTATTAACTAATTCCCTCGACATTGTACGAATATTTTCTTTTAAAAGTTATACCGTAACAATGGATGACATTTTTTTCTTTATAATTGCAATTTCTTTTTTTGTGAAGTAGTTAACTACACTTCATATTAACTACACTGGGACATGTATCCTCTAACATGCAAGGATAATCAATGTACATTACGTATTCAATCACGTTCTTATTTTCAATTAATTACACATTCTAAATCTATACTAATATTATAAACCCGAAGAGTTTTTTCTGTTTGTTTGTTTGGTTGAACGCGCTAATCTCAGGAACTACTGATCCGATTTGAAAAATTCTTTTTGCATTAGATAGCCCGTTAACTGAGAAAAGCTATAGGCTATATATCATCCCGGAAAAATGTACGGTTCCCGTAGGATAGATTTGTTTTTGTCTAGGGACGAACCTGAAGCGAAGCGAGGGTGAGTTGCTAGTATTCTATATACATACAATAGAAAAATAAAAAAGCACCAGACAAAAATTGTAAGCTACATATAATTTATTTTACTTCACAGCGATTAAATTATCTTTAAAAGATGTGAATATTATATATATTCTATTTTGAATATATTTACGCTAACTAAACTGTGAATGGTAAAATGCACACGAAAATAAATGCTTTTTGAACTTTTAAAAATAAATTACTATGTATTTCTATATGGACATTTCGGCAAAATTTTAGTGTTATAAAAGTTATTTTAACCCAAATATCTAACATATTTGTTCGTCAATGTCTATGTAAGAGTCAAATTCTATTATCATGCCCCCAATATAGTCCAGTAAATTTAGGGACCTATTTAAATTTTCAGATGGGCATTAAAGTAACTCTTAGCGCCAGCTATGATCGAATTAGATGACCTAAATTCAAATATATTGCGATATATAAATTATAGTTTAGTTAAATCTAGCCAAAAGCTTTTACATAGAACAATTGTTTTCTTTTACATTGCTTGTTTTCACATTTTAAAATGTATGTCAAGAAGAAATAATTCCATACTTATTTCGAATAGGCTTTTCTGGCTAACGGCCATGTTTCGACTTGGCACAAAGTGGAGTCATACGTTTCTACCCAAAAACGCTTGTACGAGGATACGCAGGATAGAATACATGAATACAAATTAAGAATCACGATAACATAAAAAAGTCGTTATAAATATAGGTTTAGTCGGCATACCTACTTATTTCTAGCAGCTGCTTTCTTTGTCAAGACATTGTTCTTGTTAATATTATTTTCTTTACACAAATAAAACATGTTTTTATAATTTAATGTCTTTATTGAAAAAATTATGAAAAATCTGTCACTCTTTGAACGTGTAGATTCTCTTTTTACTCCATTCATCTTCAGTATTCACAATATAACTTATTTTAAAATGTAATGAAACGTTAATAAGTACAAAATATAATTATATAAAAATAATTACATTAAATATTTCTCATTAAATATTTACTGATACCTATCCTTTGTTAATTAAGGGATTACACCATACGTTAATTTTACGAAACAATATATTAAATTTAGAAGGTTATCTCTAACCGCAAAATTTTACAGAACCTTTTACAAAAGAAGGTAAACTGATAAAAGTGCCAATCAACATTCATAAAATAGTTCTTATTCCATTGAAATAAAAAACGGTTTCATACAGTATTTACAGTTAGTTCAAAATTTGTGCACCGTCAAGGTCAAAGAGTGGGGCCTACAGACCAATATTTAAAATTTGCCGTTGTCTATTGAGTAACAATTATTCATATGTTTCTCACGTGGGTGGTTATTATGTCAAAATTGTGATTGAATATTAAAATAAATAATTTGTGTTGAAAAGTGTTTCTGTCTGAGCCATTTCTTTTTAATATTTAACATCATGTGTATTCAGCCCTTTTTAATGTCCCACTGCTGGGCACGGGCCTCCCTTCAACACGAGGGGAATCAGGCCATAGTCCACCACGCTGGCCAAGTGCGGGTTGGCGGACTTCACAAGTCTTTCGAAAACTTGCTAGGTTTTCTCAGACATGCAGGTTTCCTCACGATGTTTTCCTTCACCGTAAGGCAAGTGGTAATCATGCTAGAAATGATTCGCATATGAAAATATCAGAGGTGCGAGACTCGGGATTTGAACCCGCTTCACTCGGTTTCCCAAGCGAGCGCGTTACCATTGAGCTATATAGGTATATTGTAAAATATTATATCAGTATCAATAAATTATTTTTTTCTTTCATCATCAACACATTTTATCAGTATCAGTAAATTACTTTTTTCTTTTATGAACCGTGTGTAGTTTAAGTAAAAAGCTGTTATTATGACATTACAAACAGACACTTAAATATTCATATGTATGAATAAAATATTTTAGGTACTTATTTGCAAAATTAAATCAAAGAGCAACTATATTTTCTGTATCATTTATTTTACGAGGCCGACAATGTTGTACTTCACGAAACATTACGCAGAATACTAACGAGGTGAATTTATGTCCTGGCATAAAGGGTGGGCTGACAACTTGTTCCAAGCTATTTAAGAGCCTCAACAATTTTGTAAGATCGAAACTATTTAATATTTCTGTCCCCAAAATTGACTGTTTTATTATAACTTTTATAATAAAAGTCTTATGTGTATACATAAAAAATATAGTGTGTATTTAATTCGCTTTTATGTTTACCTAAAATCTGAACCATTCTTTGATTAACAAGATAAGTTTTTGCAAGACTGGTTTGGCAAAACATAGCTCTATCAATGTATACATAGGTGGCGCGGAAATTATCTATATTCTATACAGATAAATAAAATTGAAGTGCCTATTTGTAATGTCAAAACAGCAGCTTTTCACTAAATTCATACTTATGAAAGTATATACAGTACTCATAAAAAAAAATATTTTTAAAAGTTTTGTCTCGCCGTCTCTCTTTTCGTTCCGACTAATCTCCGAAACAGCTAGACCGATTTTGGTGGGACTTTCGGTGGCAGATAGATGATGTTATTAGGAGTAACTAAGGCTACTTTTATTTCCGCGCAAAAAAATTAGAAGCCATGAAATTTTGAACGAAATTCACGTACCTAGGGACGCACCCGAGCTAACCGAGGGTATGTCGTTAGTAATATAACGTAACTTAATAACATATATATTTATAATATAATTTAATAATATATAAATTGCTCATAGCAATAAAACCACCTTTGCATGCCTTTTCTCATCTTTCTTTTTCTTTCATTTTATGTATTATCCTTGTGTGTGCAATAAAGTATTTATAAATAAATAAAAATAAATAATTTAAAATATAATAGTATGGGTCACTATACCAACCATCAGTTTTGAAACTTTGCTATCTTGGTGTGTGTTCACTTGCAAGGGCTTATTAATTAAAAAGATTAAATTCTCAAAATTAAAAACAAACAAATATATTTTTTTTATTTTATTTTTTTTTATTTTTTTTATTTTTATGAAAAATAATTAGATAGTAATACTTAGTTCACACTACAATTATTAAATATAAATTGTTATTATGTAGACAACGTTTACAAATATAAAAAAATAAAATTTATCAAACAAGATTTATTTACCATTCTCTCCAGAATTCGATATCTTAGCAATATCAGAAGCTAGTGCAATACAATGTATGTATTTTATTTTTTGAAATTCAATGAATTCACTTTACAAAAAATATTTTTACATTTATTTTTATATATAAAAGTATTTTTTATTTATTACTTTCTTAGATTTACGCGAATATTTGACATTTTAAATAAAACTATCTTTTCGGATTTTTTCGCGAATTTATGTAGATTTTTGGTTCCCGACGTTTCAAATGCTTTACAGCAATCATGGTCATGGGAGAGACTTTTTATTTTCATTAAAATTGCTCTTTTCATGACTTGTTTGAACATTTTTCACTAGTAACTGTAATTTCAGATTTAGCCGTCCACTGTATTTAACTGAATAACAATGACAGCCGTATTTCGTTAGTAAAAACATTTTACGACACGTTTGGCTCAGTTTGTAGTGATCTACTTGCTGTGCCAGCGGTCGCGGATTCGAAACCCGCTGGGGGCATTCATTTGTGTGATGAGCACGAGTGTTTGTACTCCATTCATTTGTGTTTACATTTATTTATAATATGTATGTCTTTAAAGTTATATACGTGTAATGTATCAACTATTTGGTATCCATAATACAAGCCTCGTAGCTTACCATGGAACTAGATGGTGTTGTGTGTTAATGTCCCAACATATTTATTTATTTATTTATTAATACAAAGTTCACTCGCCTCCCATTCCCCCTTAAAATGTAAAATTACAAAGATCCTTTCTTAGCAATATTACACTAACGTAACGAAGTAGTATTTGCAAAAGAAATTTGCTGATAATTCAGTGAGCGAGTAATACTTCACATTTGTATATGGGTATATAGAGTTAGAATTTTCTAAAATGATTGCTTGTAAAATATTTAAGAGGCTTTACATGCGAAAATTCAAAACAATAAACCCTTGCTTCATGGTAGCCGTGGCAACGTTATCCGGATCATCCGATTAGCCAGGATTTAGTAATCTCTGTGCACGTAGTGTTTTGTTTCGCTTAGAAATATTTTTATGTATTTTTATACCTATTAACGAATATGATAGAATAATTTAATTTTTGGCCGCTGTTATGAAATAAATAAATGGCATTATTCTAATTTTAACATTTCAAACTTTAGGCTTGAAGGGACTATTTACGAATGTCATTACTATGAAAATATGTAGCTTGTGCGCCTTTGTAATATTACGCAATTTGGGTATTTGTTTTTTTTTCTCGTTACCAGTTTCACCAGTTTTTACCAATTTTTTATAATTCTTTTGATAATGAACCTGGTTTTTTTTTTATTTGTTAATTTGTACATTATTTTATTTTTTTCGTAGATTCGTACTGTAAAGAGGAGAATAATGAGATGTTCGAGTGTCGACGTAAGACTACTTTATTCATGCTAGGATTACATATTATATTTATTATATTACTAATAGGAGGGAGGCACACACCACTACACCTCCCCCGATATTTAAAAAAAAATGTTCTCTATGGACTTTTTTTTACAATTTATTTTGTTGATACATAGGATAAAAAAAATTACTTCTGATTAAATATACATTAAATTGTACTAAAATATATTGGTCATCTAATATTGTTATCAATAATATGGACATTACAAAATGAAATATTTAAATATATTTTTTTATGAACCCTGAATCTTATATCATAATAATACATTTAATATTGAAGATTAAAATAAAATACAATGGAACTTAGGCACTAAATTTATATAATTTCAAATCTAGGTAAAATAAAGTAATTAAAAAAAACATAAAATTAATTGAATAAAAAAAATAAAAAATTATAATATAATCTTATGATCATGATCAGGTTATACATATTAAGTCAGTCCAGGATACGCATGCGATTTTATTTCGTTTACATTTTCTATGTCGTACGTTACAACAAAACGTTAACATGAACTTATTGCATAGCTAATACCATATCATAGCTAATACCATATATTCATATATATTTTTTTTTTATATTTATTTTCTCTCGAGATTTATTTCATGAACTATAGTTCCTCGTACATATTTCTTTCTTTTTTTTTACATCCCCAGTTCTATATTTTCAGGGGTTCACGGCCTTGTACTTATTTTTACATTTATTTATTTTTATATATGGAGAGCCCGGAACACTCCCACATTTTAAACATTTCTTTAATTCTTGGTTAACCTTTTATATATTTTTAATTATAATTTTATATTAGCCTTTCACACTATAACTTTCACGCAGACGTCTCGCGTACAGCATGATCAAGTATATGTGGGCAACAATAATAATGCGTTTTGCATTTAACTCGATACCATACGTACTTTTTATCCCTTCCAAAACCTTGCTGTCTAAAAAAAAGTTCTCATTGACTTCTTAGCATTGCCATAATACTCGGTTGCGCACCCGACTATCAGTGAAAAAGCTAATTATCAACCAGATCCTGTGCTTTACCTATTGACATTCCGACTTTTATTCATTGCTGAAATAAGTTAATATTTCAATTTACACTAACCAATGTGTTTAAAACACTACTGAATTTATTTTTATCAGTCAAACCTTTCAATAAATTATACAATCCTTGCCAATCAAAACAAAACTTAAGTATCTTAACATTTCTTATCCCATACATAAAATAAAAGAAAATAGTTTTTCTTCAGTTATTAATAACGATATTTCTTTTGTTATACTTGTACTTTTTTTCTAATATTTATTTTGTTAAAAAATCCATAAATATCGATTATATTTAAATAGTAGATAAGTAAAGTCATTACACAATACTAATGTTCAAATATTCGCTGATCAATGCAATTGGAAACTACAGCGCGAGCGATTCATGTTTGTTATGAATGCCATTCCCATACACGATTTTGTAATCTTTTGCTATATGAGAATCAGTATTAAGTTTAACAAAACAATCTGTTATTAAGAACTAGCTATTTGGAAATATTTTTAATAGATCGATTCAAAATAATAATTTTATGTTTTCACATCTTTCTTTATGGCAAATACTTGTATTATTTTATAAATAACTGTTTACACCTCTACTTGATTTACCTACTGATATACTGATATAGTGGAGTGCACTGATATTTTATTTATAAGTGACATTTTTGCTTAACATTTTTAATTTTATTATATATTTTTTACTCACTAAATAATATGTTAAGTTAGTGCATGCATAATATGTATATACGAGTATGCCAATCAATGAGATTAAATTGACATTAGAATTAAAATAAATTTAAAATGTATCAAAGCCGTGTTAATTTTCATGATTAAAATATATATATTTTTTTTAATATTGATATTTAATGAACATCGCGTCAGAAAACCGTGTTTTACCAAATGTAATTTAAAAAATTTATCATGGTTTAAATTATAATTAATCATTCAGTCAAATCAAATTTTGCACATTTTCGTTTATATTGTTATTTTTAATATTTTCTATATGTTATGTATATTCCAATAGTTTAAATTAAGGTTCAACTATTAATTTAAAATATTCTTTATAAATTACAAGATATTAAAAACTTAGATGTTGCAATTATTAAGCTTTTGTGGAAAAAAAGACTTACCTATCAGTACAATTATACATAAAATACGTCATTAGCGGCTAATATTAATATTTAGAAATTCCTTGGTAAGCTTTTCATTTAAGTTTTTTTTTTTTAGTTTAGATTTTATAATGATACCTATACAATTAAAAATATTATTCTAATTTTCCATACCGTTAAATCACAGTAATATTGATTTTATTCAATAATCTTAGTTATACCTTGGCTTAGCATTCTTTGTTTATTTCTTTTTATCCTCTTCATCTTAAGTCCCGACGACCTCTCTGGAATATTGGAGTACGCTGGAACTGGTGGCGGCCACTGTTCTCGTTGCTCGCTGGCTCCAGCTCGTCCAGACAGCCTCATATGAATTTTCTAAATGCATCTTCTTTTTTCTGTAGCTCCAAAATGATGAAATGAATCACTCAGCCAGTAGTTTCTTTAATTAATTATTTAATTAATTTGCGTCTTCGTAATTATAAGTAGAGTCCGATGTCATAATTTTCCCCACTTCATAGTTCATCGTAGGTTAAATAATATATTGTCCATATCCTTGTTTTTATATTCTCCTCGCTATAATATTCTTCTTTTAAATTTTTCATTTTTTAATATATATATATTTTTTTTATGATATTTTATTATGTTTTCTTTATTTTCCTGAGCGATGGGCGGTGCGCGCGCTTCGTGTAGATACTGCACGCGCACCGCCTGGCAGGGTCGCCATGTAAAGAGGAGAATAATGAGATGTTCGAGTGTCGACGTAAGACTACTTTATTCATGCTAGGATTACATATTATATTTATTATATTACTAATAGGAGGGAGGCACACACCACTACAGTACAAAAAGATAAATCACTGTGAGACTTTTAGGTGAGGATTGAAATATCAATTAATAATTATTATTAATGAAAAATAGAAGTAATTATACGTTTAGTTGCAAAGTAATCGAGCTACAAATAATTATTATTTAGGCGATAATTTGAACACACACACAACACACACACAAGACAAACTTTTGCATTCATAATAATGGAGGCTAACGCGCATGAATTTGCCGCGAGAGGGTGCTAGTGTAGAGTAAGGTCTCTAGAAATATCAAATGGTACTGAAAGTTTACTATTTGCGAGCTTTTTATCGCAAATTTTCACAAATATTCATGACTATTGTAAAGATTGCGCCATTTCTGATTAATTATGGCGGACACGGAACAGCACAATAAATTTTATTGGTTTAAAAAAGAGTTTAGAAAAAGTCAATATTTTATTTATTTGGTTATGATTAATTATTTAAAATCCTGATAGAAATGTTTTCACGCTAACAATTATGTATTATAATAAATTTGTTGGCCCTACCGCACTAACAAATACTTTTCAACGACAGCGATAGCGTCAGTGCCGCCAACTGGTGCAACCAAAAAGAATAGCCCTGCCCGATAAGGGAAGACTAAAACAAAATAGATTAAAATAAAACTAGATATGACAAAATAATACTTATGTAGTAAGCAGTGTTAGTAACAATTATTATTTTAGACAAAAATATTTCATATATAATCCACTTTAATTGTAAAACTGACATTAACTATGTCCTTCTTGTATTCAGCCCTTTTTAACGTCCCACTGCTGGGCACGGGCCTCCCTTCAATACGAGGGGAATCAGACCATAGTCCACCACGCTGGCCAAGTGCGGATTGGCGGACTTCACATGTCTTTCGAAAACTTGCTAGGTTTTCTCAGACATGCGGGTTTCCTCACGATGTTTTCCTTCACCGTAATGCAAGTGGTAATCATGTTAGAAATGATTCGCACATGAAAATATCAGAGGTGCGAGACCCGGGATTTGAACCCGCTTCACTCGGTTTCCCAAGCGAGCGCGTTACCACTGGGCTACCACTGTCCTTCTTATGAACAAAAATTTTCTACGGACTAAAAATGCTCCACAAGCTAAGATAATACACGAGAATAATAGAAAAAAAAATATCTACATTAGCGTATGTCCTGTAAAGCTACATATTATCTCTATGCAGAAACACGTCGACCAGTTACTGTAATAAAGAAGAAGCACACTGAAGCAACAAGAACGCTGAAGCACAATTTTACTCACCTAACAGCTATTATTAGCAATTATAGTCGTAGCCCTGAAAAAAGTTTGTATAATGATACGTATTTTTTCTACATGTAAATACAAACATGTGTTCTCGGTTCTCTTACAGCATTTTGCTTTCTATGGCTCAAAATAGTAGAGTGGAATTCAGTACTTTAATTTGGGTGTGTGCCAGAATTTAGAGATCTGCTGCAGGTTTACTCTACACTCAGATTAATTGGAAATCGTTATAACAACACAAAACTTAACAAGATTGCATAAGAGTTGAACTTCGAATTTTCTATGGATCAAATATAATGGGTACAAAGCTATGCGTTGAAATATTTTTTTAGTTATTTTTCTTATATTTTTTATCTATAAATAAAGTTGAAGTGTCTGTTTGTAATGACAAAATAACAACTTACAACAATAACAACTAAATGCATATGAAGTAATATATAAGTATATATTTATAAGAAAAAAAAAACAGATTATTAATTTTTTGTTTGACGACACGTTTGGCTCAGTTTGTAGTGACCCTACTTGCTGTGTCAACGGTCGCGGGTTCGAGTCCCGGTGGGGACATTCATTTGTGTGATGAGCACGAATGTTTGTACTCCAGTCATGGGTGTTTATATTTATAATATGTATGTATTTAAAGTTATATATGTATAGTGTATCAACTATCTAGTATCCATAGCACAAGCCTCGTAGCTTACCATGGAACTAGATGGAGTTGTGTATTAATGTCCCAGCATATTTATTTATTTATTTATTTGTTTGTCTGTCTGTTTATTCCGGCTAATCTCCGAAACGGCTAGACCAATTTTGATGGGTATTTCACTAGCAGATAGCTGATGTTATAAAGAGTTACTGAGGTTTCTTTTATTTTAGAAAAGAATGAGGGTTCCGCGTACAAAAATTAAAACCTATGAAATTATGAATAAAATCGTACCTAGAGACGCACCTGAACGAAGCGAGGGTGAGTCGCTAGTATTTTATATATAATTAGAAAGAGAATATTTAAACAATGTGTGTTACAATAACTAATTCGAAGTGAAATTAAACTTTCAATTTTTCCAATTTCTCGTTAAAATAGACTTTTATAAATTAAATTCTAATAATATGACAAGACAATGACAACACTCGTATATAATTAACATAAAAACTTTCAATTTTTAATTTTCTTTTAACACCTATATTTTTTAAATTAATTTTATACAGAGCTGTAAGAGGGTTAGAGCTGAGTATCCTGTTTGCAGTTGATTGCAGCTAATCAATTTGCTGGCCGGGCGCTCATGAGATACTCTCGTTAATTACTCTCAATTGAACTGTAATGATCGCATTGCAGCATCCATGCAGGTCACACTATACCAACACTATTAATAGTTTATATTTTATTAATTTATAGTTAATAAATGCTAATATATTTTTAGTATGTGTTCATCCGAATTTTCGGAACACAATCTCGTAGATACTAACACGTGACTTACTGGTATTTCAGTTTTGTTTTACCCCTCCCAAACGTAAAAAAGGTAGTGTTTCATAAATATTATCTTTACACTTTATATATGTATAAACATGTATTTACGAGTATGTCTCTCTCATAAACATATTTGCTGTAAAGTATTTGAAACATCGAGAACAAAAAATAAAAATAAAACCGCGAAGAAAATCGCAAAAGTTGTTTTATTTAAAATGTCAAATATTTGGATAAATGAAAGAAAATATTATGTTATATATCTTGAAAATAACCAGTCTCTTACAGGTAGTTACGAGGCTGGTTATTCCTGAGGCTAGTATGTGCGTCTGCAAATGCTGAAAAAGTAATCTGAATCCGGCCAAAAATAGTTCTTCTGTTTTTCTCTCAAGAAAGTCTGAGCATCTCAGGCGCTCTTCGGTTGTATTGAATCGTTGACCGATTTTGATCTTTGCCAGGGCCGGATTTAGGGGTGTGGAGGCCCCGGGGCGACAACCACGTGGAGGCCCCTAATTATTTTCCGAATAAAATGAACAATTTTTTTAGTCAAGTGATTTAAGTATTTATTGCGAAACAAATTAAATTATTTCAATAAACATATGTAGATATAGTCAAATACAAGAATTATTCGAAATTAAATTACAGCGTTAATGAATGGAACCTTGCGAGCTTTTTTTGCCAAAAAATAGTTGATGATTACGCTGAACGTTAATGCTTTTATATTATGGATAAAAGTCTTAAATTACCCATATAAATAAAATGACCATATACATTATAGACTTAATGTAAGCATAAATAATCTATAATAAAATTACTTTTTAAGTAAAAGAATATACATTATTTTAATAAAATAAAATATACTAAGATAGGTATTTGATCAATAAATAATTTAAAACTATATTTTACTTTCATTAATTGATTACACGAAGTCGGAGAGCTATTTTTTTATATTGGAATAGATACAAATAATTTTGAGATGTGGATACGTACTGTTTTACTAAAACTACGGAGATTTTTGATGGATAATACACACAACTACTCCAGAAAATTTAAAAAAAAAAAAAAACAAAAAACCGACTGCATAAAAAGCGGCCTAAAAAGAAGAGAACAAGTTGACGAAGGAACATAATGTTATTATTATTTTAAAGTCAGAGACATACACACACGCAGCTATTCTAAAACATGTATGTACATAGTATATGTATGTCTCCGACTGCATAATACTATGCTCCTTCGTCAATTTGTACTCTTCTTTTTAAGAGAGTTAGACATTTTTAGTTTTATTTAACAATTTCTTATCCTAAATTCCTTTTGAACACATAAGTTGTAAATATTTCTGTAATCGCCTCTTAATAAGTTGTATTTCGATACCCCACTCGATTTATTCGGACGATTTTTTTTTCAATATATACAAATTGGCACCTAGGATCCGCCATTTTGACTTTTAATAATATCTATATAGCCTATGACACTCGCATTATCAATACTTATCGAATTACGTATGAATCATCAAAATCAGTTAAGCCATTTAGTGATTACGAACGAACATAGAATCAGACATACATACAGGTTAAACACATATCCCTGTTTTGCCGCAGTCGGGTAAAAAACAAACATCTATATTATATAACATGAGCAACAGCATATAAATAAACCTTATTCACTTGTTTTAACAGGATATACCATATGGAAACTTTTAAATTTAAATTTGGTGGACTGCATTTAAGGGTTTCAAAATGAAACTCTCGTTGGTTGATTGTTCCTTAGCTTTTCTTGCTAGTTGTCTCTTCTATGGCTATCCTATAAATGGTACACAATGAACAAAACCTCGTTTTCATTTATTTCTAATTAACAATCTTATTAGTTAAGCTATTGTGCGTTTAATCTTTTAGATATGCTCCTGTGAGTCTAAATACTTATTGTATTTTACACTTAAGCTAGATTCTTTCGTCGCGTAGATGTAACATACATCATCAATTTAAGTATTATATTGTCTATGAATTTGTATACGTCTAAATCAATTTAAGTTATGTTTTGATTGTGGTTAATTGTGGGTGAATTCAATAAAAAATGCAGTTATTTTATCTATACCTACAGATAAATAAAATTTATACGTTTGTTTGTAATGTCAAAATAACAGTTTTTTACTAAATTCATACCAAATGCATATACGTTTTAATTTTTAAAATTTTTGTCTGTTTGTTCCGGCTAATCTCTGAAACGGCTGGACTGATTTTGACGGAACTTTCACTGGAAGATAGCTGATGTTATAAGAAATAACTTAGGCTACATTTATTTTAGAAAAAAAAAATTAGGGTTCCGCGCAAAAAATTAAAACCCATGAAATTGTTAATAAAATCCGCGTACCTAGTGACGCACCCGAGCGAAGCGAGGGTAAGTCGCTAGTTGACAATATGTGTTAAAATTTTTATAATAAAAGGTTAAATCCCCATGGCTCTTTGTTTACCTTTAGTTAACTACCTAAACCTATGGAGTAGATATAGTTATGTACATGCATTCAAAAATACAAAAAAAAAAACAAAAATAAAAAAGGATCGAAGAAAATTTCTTTTAAATTTGAATTAACAAACGTGAATTCACCTATAAAATATTGGCATTTGATGATAATATTGCAAACCTAAAAATTATAAAATAAATCAACCTACGCGAAAAAAAAAACCCGCTTGATAATTAATTAATTATAATTGCTCTGTAACTTCTTTTTACCCGACTGCGATAACTGCGGTAAACAAATATGGATAAATTGTTTTTAATATTTAGGAACAATTATATAATATGTATAATCAATCATATTTGTTAAAAATAAAAACGAAAAAGTTGTCGACCAGTCAGAGTTTGTTTTTTTTTATTAAATCTCTTTTGTGGGGGCCCCTCTCTTGTGGAGGCCCCGGGGCTGCAGCCCCGCTTGCCCTCCCTTAAATCCGGCCCTGATCTTTGCACATCTATTGGGCTTCAAAACAGATTTTTTTCTTCTTTTGACTTTATAATAAGTATAAAGTAAATATAATAATAATTATTATTTATTTATTATTAAAGTAAATATAGTCGATGTGACGAGATATATTTTTGTATTTTAATCAGTATCAAGCACAATTGTGTTGAGGTGGGTAAAAATAAGCTAGACATGTAAGTCCCTACATTCTTTATTCATCATAAAAAATAAAATCGAGATTTATTTTTTTAATATATTATGAAAACGGAGTCGAAAGAAAAATAACATGAAAACAAGTCGTAGTATCGATCGTCGCGGGTCACCGGCCTCGCGTCACGTTTCGATCTCAACAGCTAACACACAAGGTCAAGAAATCGATTAGTCCCTTCGCGATATCTCGATATATTATTTCCAATAAATTTCGAGTTTTTGACATACACAATACTAATAAGTACTATAATAAGACTATAGAAAACTAGAGACTCACCCTCACTTAGACCAACTTATATAACATCTAACTAAAATGTAATATTTAAATTTTAACTACCTCGATGATCTAGTGGCTGGAGGTCGTGGTTTCGAGTCCCGGGTCGGGCCTTTAGTTACTGAGTTTTTCTGATATAATTTTCAATGACACCTCGGAGTTGGGAAGTTGAGCTCGGAGAGCACAAATATATATACATAGTGAGTAGTGTAGTATAGTAGTGAGTGCACTTATGTTTGCGCACATTCATGTATATTATAATATCTCTTGCATAGTTAACTAGTCTCGAGACTGACCGACGTAGCAAAAAAACAGTCAGGACGAACAGGACATTATAACTATATATGTATATGTAATATATATATATATATTGGTTGAATGGACAGGATATTATTTAACTTCAGACCATTCTAGTCATAAATAAAAAACTTAATGTGCATTAATTCAGTTCAAAAGTTCTTCTGTATAATTATTGTATTGGACTATAATCTCTCTGATATATAAATATCTCGTGTCACGGTGTTTGTGGTCTCACTCCTCCGAAGCGGCTCGACCAATTTTTATGATTTTTTTGTATATTTATTAGGTATGAGCATAGATCGTAAAGTATTTTTCACGCTACTACCACGCTTTTTCGTTAAGTAGTTTAGTTTCAACTTTCACCTTTTCGAATTAAAAAACTAAATAAATAAAAAGGTGGTAAAAGCTTTTTTACGTCTTTTAAGTTATAGTGCTGATATAAAGTAAATGTGTTCTCTTTTGTGAATATACTCACTCGTATTATAAGAAATAACAACGCCATTCGATCAAAAGTCGATATTTCTCATTAATTATTTTGTAATAACCTATGAAGTCTACGAAATTGTTTTTGAAATTAGAATCAGTATCAAGGTAATGATCGAAATAGATATTATTTAACACCAACGAGATTATAAAAGACATCATTGTTTAACACATTTTAGTAATTTCAATTTTGAATTGCCTGTAAATAAAGTTAAAGCTCATTACGTTACTTCAAAATCTTCAAAACTTCAAAATCCACACTATTAGCTTTAAGACTATTTTTAACAAAAAAAATACATTTTTTTTTGATTAGTTTATAATTATCAAGTACATTGAAACTTCGCTCCAATGAATCCCATACAAAGGTAAACCCCAGCAGTCATATCTGCACCGGTATATTCATTCTCTTTGTAAATGTTAGCTGAGTACACAGTAAACTATTAATTATAAAGCAATGCCCAAAAATCCTTTAACTTGATAGTCAAAGAAAGTTTTTATACCTTATTTCTATCTAAACAAAAACATAACTTTTATCGCAGGAGTAAATGTTCGAAAACTTTTAACGAGAGGATTGTTTAAATAAACAAGGATCACTTGAAATCCTTCATATCCAAATAATATAATGATTTTCCTAACTTTTACGTAATCCAATATTTGCGAGCTTTAAATTTAGTATATTCTGTTCAAATATCGACCCCCGCCGTATAAAGTGGTTAACCAAAATGACAAACTTTTTAAAAAAAGTTAGAAAAAATAAAAGTTTTAAGTAACCGAAACAATAAAAAACTTCTAAAAAAAATAAGTAATTCGCCATTTTGTGGCGGCGGCCATCTTGGATTTGAAATTTATCGTAGTGTATAGTATTCTAGTAGTCAAGCCTTTTCATTTGATACCCATATTGAGGGAGTTGTGAAAAAATATATGATCCGCCGTTTTGTGGCGGCGGCCACCTTGGACCAATTTTCATCAAACATAGCTACTAACTCTCCCGACTACTTCACCTTTTAAACAAAAAAGAAACAAAATCAAATTCGGTTCATCCGTTCGGGAGCTACGATGCCACAGACAGACACATACACAGACACGTATAACTTATAGCATCCCGTCCTTTTTGCGTCGGGTGTTACAAGGTTATTTACTTAATAATATTCGACGATTATTTACACAAATGCAATATTACAAATGGAATTATCATAAAACGCTTTTCACATTTTATTCGAGTAATTTTTCTTATATTACGGCATGATTCTTATAACATGAGCATGTTCCCTGGTAATTAAAATAATCAACGAAAATTGTAAAATTAAATAATGTGTGATATAATAGCAATGTTCGAGTTTTAATAGCCAATTTTACAAGAAGAGAATCGATTTTAAATATACACACACTTTGAGGGCTTTATTTATATAGAAACCTTAAAGATTAAAAAATATATTATTTTTTAGAGCTTTAGCTATTTTTAGGAAATTGAACCAACTTATTAATTTTATTAATTAACCTGCCATTTTGTTAACCGAAAATAATGATCAATTTATTTACTGTTCTATTTACAGAAACCTTGCTGACATAGTATAAAGTGCCTGGGCGACCGAGCTTCGCTCGGTGTTTTATTTTGTTGTATCGTATTTTTTATATATAAAAAAAACTAAAAACTTGAATAAATACAAAAAATAACAAAAGTAAAAACTTTGTATCCCGACCGGGATTCGATCCCGGACAAATGTGATTATCTATCTTGCGCCTTGGTCGCTTGACCACAATGCTTATGCCCGAGTGTAAGAAATTATCGACCATATTTTGCGTGGAATAATGCGAAAGAAAACCGCATGAAAACTCGAAGACACACGTTTTCCCAGACAAAAGACTAATCTAAATCGATTTTTCACCCCCGAAAACCGCCCCATACCAAACAGCTAAATCGTTAGAACCGTTACCGAGATCACAGATATAAATAAATAAATAAATATACAAGAATTGCTCGTTTAAATATATTAGATTAGATTCTTACATACACGTATGTACATACATACATGTACATTGTACCATATACAGCCAGAACATCTTTTGTGACCATGCTCAACATAATAATCATTATAATCGGACAAATAACATAAAAAAAATAAAGAAGATGAGCAACCAACTAAAACTTCATTTCTATATAGATAGATAAATAAGTTCTTAAGTAGCTTGAATCCGCGAGACAAAATACATACATATATGAGTATGTATGTATTCAGCCCTTTTTAACGTCCACTGCTAGGCATGGGCCTCCCTTCAATACGAGGGGAATTAGGCCATTACCCACCACGCTGGTCAAGTGCGGGTTGGCGGCCTTCACATGTCTTTGGAAAACTTTCTAGGTTCCCTCAGACATGCAAGTTTCCTCACGATGCTTTTCCTTCACCGTAAGACAAGTGGTAATCATGTTAGAAATGATTCGCACATGAAAATATCAGAGGTGCGAGACCCGGGATTTGAACCCGCTTCGAGCGAGCGCGTTACCTCTGGGCTACCACTGCCAGTTTAATACATATATGAGTGTCCATGTCAAATTATACCTATTCCCAAATTGTTTTTGAGATAACAGCTCATCTATATAAATCAAAATGAATCACCGAAATGTATGTACCTACGCGCATAACTTCCGATCGACTGCACCGAATTGGATAATTATCTTTTTGTTTTTGTTATTGTCAGGACAAGTTTTGTATAGAAGAAAATTAAAAGAAAAATATTTTTTTACTAGAATAAGTTTTTTTTAAACCTCATGATATGAAAAGTGAGTGAGTGAAATAATTTTTATTATCATTCCTTAAGGGGGTAAGAATGGGGATGAAAGTTTGTATCGGGAAGCAAGATAGGGACAAACCCAAACGAAACGAGGGTGAGTCGCTAGTTTATTATAATGTAAAGTTTTATAAAAAAATACTACACAAAATAAAATAATCTGCATTCTACCTTGTGTACTTAGTATTTTCTTTTTTATATAGGTAACTTACCTTAAAGTTCTGAAAATAAAAGATAAGTAGCTCTGTGGTATCAAAGTAACTTAAGTCTTGCGTTTAACAAGAAGAAAGTTTATCTTTTCCTTATATTGTAGTTCATTAGTTAAGTAGTAAATAAATTATGTAAGTAGTCATTATTTTTAAGTTTTTTTGCTGAAAAGAATCGTAATGTATCTCATATACAGTCATTTTCAAAACCGCACTACGACTGAGAAGTTATACACTCTACTACTACAAGCAATTAGGTTAATGAATTGTCACTTCTGTGAAACACCACCTTAATTTAACATGTTTATTTTGAATAGTGATGCTTTACGATGTATATATATATCATTATTCGTTAAGTAAGGGCGCTGTGGTGCAGTTAAAACAATGAACATAAATGTTGAATGAAGCCCGGGGTCGAGTGTCTGACCTACATAGTGCTATGATGTTTCTAACTTGGATTTATAATTCTGTGTTTAACATGTTTCATAGTTAAGCTTAATTAAACTTTTTATGTGTACAAACTTTATTACGTCACCTTAAAAATATGGGGCATCGTGTCTTCCTTTGCAATATTAATAATTAATATGCTTGGACTTTTTGTGAAAGTTAACACGCTTATGATGTTGTCACGTTCTAAATTATCTATTTTAATATTATAAAGAGGAAAAATTTGTTTTTTTGTTTGTTTGTATCGAATAGGCTCAGAAACTACTGATTTAGATGACATTTGATAAGAAGATAGTATAAGACCCTGGAAAGGACTGCATGTTTGTATTGGGAAGCAACCACTACATGAGTATGTATGTAATCACTAGTTTCTAATAAATTTACCTTATACTTTTCAAATTTAAACGTCCTTAGATTGCTATCCAAAAAGTAAAAATTTAAATGAATGCATCATTTCACTTTTTTTTTGTTTATTCGTTTGTTTGTATGCACTAATCTCTGGAACTACCCCTCAGAATTAAAAAAAATTATTTCCCATTTATAGCATATTTATTGTGATTAGTGATTTTTAACATCAGGCTACGAAACTCATTAGCAGTTATACATAAATGTACTATGGAACACGTTGCCGACAAAATCCAGATAAAATATAAACTTGTAGCGTAATATAAATAAATCATATTATATCTGTACTTTCAAATCTTTTACACTATATAATACTCCTTATATGGTATGATTAAACTATTTCTAAAAGTTAGATCACTACATAGTATAAAACAAAGTCGCTTCCCGCTGTCTGTCTGTCCCTATGTATGCTTAGATCTTTAAAACTACGCAACGGATTTTGATGCGGTTTTTTTAATAGATAGAGGATTCAAGAGAAAGGTTTGTATGTATGATATATGTATATTATAGTACAGAAAAGCGGATAAATTCAAAGATTTGTATTTCACACTAATCGTTAAAACGTACCTAGGGACGAAACCCGAGCGAAGCGAGGGTGAGTCACTAGTTTAATAATAAATACTTTATTAAGTCAGTTTTTCGTGCTTAAGTACACTCTACCCAAACTCTTAATGACATTTTCACAGCTTGTAAACATAAGCATCAGCTATTCTGGTCCCCTCAATTTATGAAGAAAGCCTGTAAGTCGTATTTCGCAGGACATTACACAGTATAATAATGAGATACTGAAATTTATCTCGCTGTAAGGGTTAAGAAAACAGTTTAGTTAAATACCCTTTCAAAGACGCTTACGGTGTAGAATAAGGCTTGTTGGTATTAATATTCTTTAATTTTGTCGGTATATTTAGTAAAAATTAAGGAATTGTATTGAAAATCTTTACATTTTATTTTAAGATTTTCAATAAGATTTATGTTGCATAATAACAAAATGATGACGCATTAGCTTTCCATTATATATAAGTAATATGATACATTACCGATAGCAAAATTGGATATGAAATGCCCTAGAGATTTAGATCAGAAACTTGATATATTATTTATTCTTGATGCATTAGTTGCGAAAGGTAGGCCACTGTATAATGCGACGAGGGTAGCACGTACAATCCTAACAAATACTCGTATATTGGATAGGTTGTTCCGGTTATTTGTTTAGAGCAGTAGTGAATGATCATAAAATATATCTTAAGACGGAATCGATTCAAAAAAAGCATTTTGTGTATTTAGTTTTAAAGTTTTTTTTAATAACCTTTCTCTAATTTCCGAACAGGAAAATTATAATATGTTTGATCTAGCAGAATCTGCGCTTGTGAAACGGACATAGTTGATTGACAATAATTTGGCTCAGTTTGTAGTGACGTACTTGCTGTGCCAGCGGTCGCGGGTTCGAGTCCCGCTGGGGGCATTCATTTGTATGATGAGCACGAATGTTTGTACTCCAGTCTCCAGTCATGGGTGTTTATATTTATAATATGTATGTATTCAAAGTACATATGTGTAGTGTATCAACTATCTGGCATCCATAATACAAGCCTCGTAGCTTACCATGGAACTAGATGGTGCTGTGTGTTAATATCCTGACATATTTATTTATTTATATATATTTATAGCTATTAAATATAATGAAATAGGGACTACTTTTTCTATTGACATATTAAAACTGTAATAGCAAAAGAAGGAATTCAAAATGAAACGTTTACAATAAAGCAAAATAAAATCAGCATGAAGATCGTTAGTGTTTTACTTTTCTAAAGACGTAAATACTAACATAATGTACTGTTTCTAAACGACATCATAGAATATGTTAGAAAAAGAAAAAGATGATCAATAAATACTATTGACCGATATTTGCATATAATTTACCAGCGACTCACCCTCGCTTCGCTTCGGGTTTGTCCCTAGACAAAAATAAGTCTAACCCACGAGAACCGTACATTTTTTCGGGATGATATATAGACTTCCTCAGTTAACGGGCTATCTATTGCAAAAAGAATTTTTCAAATCGGATCCTGAGACAAGCGCGTTCAACCAAACAAACAAACAAACAAACAAACTCTTCCGCTTTATAATATTAGTATAGATTAATATTAAAGAAAATTAATTTATAAAGTAAGATACTAGTCATTAGTAGGTCCTTATAAAGCAACTGGGTTTTAAGTGTTGAAGTGTTGAGAAAGTTGCACTGAAATATTTCACAAGCATATTACAGTACTAGTGGTTTTGAAGTCAAATAGAGAATGTGTTATTTTTTCTACAGTAGCCTAATCTGCCTGTGCCTATATATTAACCCAGAATAATAATTATCTCTATACTGCATATTACTATAACCCACCCATCTGTGCCCCTAGATGTATTCAGTCCATTTTTTAATGACTCACTGCTGGCCACGGGCCTCCCTTCAATACATGGGGGATCAGGTCATCACCATGCTGAATAAGGACGGGTTGATGATCTTCACATATATTTCAAAAACTTTCTAAGTAAGACATGCAGGTGTATCTCTGAGAGAACTTAGCAATTTTTTATCGTAAAGACCTCCTTACAACGTTTTTTCCTTCATGGTTCAATGGTATTCATGTTGAAAATGGTTCTACTCGTAGGTGCGAGACCCGGGATCTGAACCCGCTTCACATGGTTTCCCAAGTAAGCGTTTTACTACTGGGCTACTACTATCTATAGTTGTGTCTGTAACTCACATATATCAAGACTATTTGCAATATTATTATTTTAACGCGTCTATATTTTTCTCTATTTATTAAAAAAATAATATTCCGTAATGTAAAAATATTTAAATTAAATTGTATTACTTACATGTACAAACGTGGGGACTAGATACTTTAAAAATAAAATTATTAGAAAAGTATCGCGGTGAAGCGGAGATAGATCAATAGTATGCACATAAAGAAGTAAGTACGTATATATGTATATTATAAATATTACGTACCTCTACATGTATGTTTATTTTATACTAAGCTTAGAACGTTAGTCGAACGATCGTCGATAGGATCAAGGTTTGGAATTGACACAACGCCTACCACTTGATTCTAAAATGTAAACTTGCTGCAGCTGTAGACGAATTTGCATATTTGTTTCAACATCTCACCAAGTTATACGATAATACTAGCGACCTACCCTTGATTCGTCCGGATGCATCCCTATGTGACTAATAATATATTTTTTTACCTCTGATCATAGTCAATCTGTCTACCTTGATATAGTCTATCTAAACACTTAAAAATAAAACAATACTAAAACACTAACACTTAAATACACGCATAAACACAGGCAAATCTAATGCATATGATATATCAGAATAACACATAGGCTACTTTTTATTCCGGAAAAATGTACGGTTCCCGAGAAATAGATTTGTTTTTGTTTTTCTAGAGGCAAACCCGAGCGAAGCGAGAGTGAGCTGCTAGAACATAATATGTAAAAGCGAAATACCGCTCACTGATTGATTAATCACGAAATCTTAAAAAGTATGAATGCTACAAAAGTTTTTCTTTAAGAGTAGATATCACATTAAGAAAGCATTTTTTGAAATTCCATCGTTAAAGACGTAAGAAAGAAGTTTACATGAAAATTCGATACCTTCAAACTAAAAGGAGGGCCGCAGGCTAGTATTTTTATAAATTAAATTTCTAAAGTTAAAAAGAACAATAAGTAAAACACACAGTATGTACGGCAAAGTAATTAAGTTGAGCAATGGAACGGACGCGACCTAGCCTGTAAAGGAACTTTGAAAAAAGTTTAAAGAAAAATTTCTAATGTAATATATTATTTATACACGCAGTTGACAATTATTTTACTTTATAATTTAAATTTTTTAAATTAACTAGTCGGCACTTTTTTATTAGTCAACCAAAATAAAACTAAAATTATTATTTTAAAATGCTTAAGAAATATAAAGTCTTCTTTTTTAATTACACTTTGTAGTTACTTTTCACTGTTTACTTATTCATAGATATTCAATTACATTTTATATGTACATATGTGTAAGTATATGTATTCAGCCTTTTGTTTAACATCCGAATGCTGGGCACCAGCCTTTATTCAAGATGAAGGGGATCAGGCCTTAATCAACCATGCTGACTTAGTGTAGGTTGGTGGGCTTCACATGTCTTCCGAAAACTTGCTAATTTCTCACAGACATACAGGTTTACTCACTTCGTAAGAAAAGTGGTAATTATGTTGGAAATTATTCATACATGAAAATTTAAGAGGTGCGGGTCCTGGATTCAAACTTCTTCACTCGGTTACCCAAGCGAGCGCGTCACCACAGGGCATTTCCAAATATACCACGGACCAATGTAATTAATTTTATCCACCCATTGGATGGCATGGTAAAATTTTAAATCCGTCACAAAATGTTAAAAACAATGTTTTAAGAACTTAAACAAAGATTTTACGCATATGAAGACATTATTGACATGAGCAAACTAAAATATTATGATAATACTCGCTTCGCACCCAGGTTAGCTCTTAGGTATGTTGTAAGGGTTATTATGGAATAGATAGGCGATCCCTTGCTATATGAAAAACAAAAACAAATCTATCCCACGGGAACTGTACATTTTTCCGGGATAAAAAGTAATCTATGTGTTTTATTCCAGACTATAATCAAATGATTGAGTAACAAACATCCATCCATCCAAACTTTCGCATTTACGTAAATAGTAGTAAGATATAATAGGACAAATGGAAAATGTTATATTAGATTGTTATTCTTTCATCATAGTATCCGATCAACGAGTTGAATTATTATACACAGTATACAGTACTTTACGAGATTTTATTAAAAAACTAGTACGTACTAGTTACGTTTTAACGTTTAGCTCAGAGATGAGATATTTCCCCGCAGTTAAAAGTATCCTATATGTTGACCCGGATAACCAGCTATCATCATACCAAATTTCATCAAAATCCCTACAGTGATTTTTTCGTGATGCGGTCACAGACAGACAGACAAAAATTCTAAAAACTATAGATTCGACCTATGTATCGATAATAATGTCTATTTCAATAAGATTTTCCAAAAAATATTTAATATATAGATTCAACTTAGTTACAATTTTATTATATGTATAGATTATATTATCATTGTTTATGTACTGAAAACTGTGCTTAAAAACGTGTGCGTGTGTACTTATGTACGCACGTAAGAAATCATACTTCTTTGGCGTAACAGAACAAAAATAGCTAAAGACTTCATCCCATATGTCACAACCCTCTGTTTGTAAAAGGAATGAAAAATTAATAAAATAATGAAATAAGGCATATTAGGTATATGACAATCATATATTTATAGAATATTATTTAAGAAAGAATATAACATTATAATATATAATTTGTCAGCTGACTTCATCATATCGCTTTTAGCTGTCGGTGTGCACGCGCATCGTAAAAATTTTACAGTCATAATTTTTCCCATCGTCCCAAAAGAAGTGTAACTTCAAAAATATTTTAAATAACAATTGCCGATAAAAATATGACTTTTATTCGTTGAACTACATTCACTATAGTTCACAAATGTAGAAACTCATCATCATAAATCTGTAATAGTGAAGCGATAAGATGTCTCAAAGTACATAAGCTGTGTGACAATCCGATGTGCAAATTACTAATCCATTTTGCCGCCTCAGCGCTCGTGACAGCAGACACAAACTCGAGTAATTGCTTTGATTTATTGGAATTTCGTGTTACTATCGTTGAATAACCAATGAACTAATACAAATCTATACTTCAAATAAAAAGAAACGTACATATAGAAGGGGCGCGCACTAAATAATGTAAAAAGATTTTATAACCTTCAACAATGTTAATTATTAAAAAATAAATTGCTAAGCTTGAAAATAAAAGTCGAAAAAATGCATCACCTAAATTATTTGACTCATACATGTTCTTCCTAAATCCCAAACAAATGTGCAAAAATTGTATTCTTTATTCATCTTATCTATACTAATATTATAAAGAGGAAAGATTTGATTGTTTGTTTGTTTGTTTGTTTGCCTCGAATAGGCTCCGAAACTACTGAACCGATTAAGATGAAATTTGGTAAGAAGATAGTTTGAGATACTGGGAAAGATATAGGATAGTTTTTATCCCGGAAATCATCCCTTAAGGAGGTGAAAATGTGGATGAAAGTTTGTATGGGGAAGCAAGCTTAGGACGAACCCGAGCGAAGCGAGGGTGAGTCGCTAGTTACTCATATTTCGAGGAGATGATATTCCGACGGGAACGGAAAGATCTCAGAAGTAGGACGGACTTCTCAAAGTCTCACCTTCAACTATGCAACTTCGGACTGTTACTCAATTAGCCACCACAAAAAATCCTTTTCATGCCTTTTTTTTATACGACCACAGAGAAGAAAGACCCAGATCGTTATCTAAGGTATAACCTTTCCATCTAATAAGACAGTTTTAAATAATAAACGACTATATGACATGGTGACTTAATTGCACTGTATAATGTATAGAACTAACTATAGGTACTATTTGCTATTTTGCGGCTTTAAATTCCGAATAGGACGAGTGTTTTACTTTTACACAAATTAATAAAACTCGAAGCCTTTGAATACGCGGTGAAGTAGTAATGTTAGTTTGAATCATCACTATAGCCAATGCTGAAATATTCATTTCATCCTGAATGAAAAAGACCTTACCCCGCAATTTAAAAGTAATTTAAGAATTTGGATTGCTTGATTAAAAATAAATAAAAAACCGACTTCCAGGCACTAAAAAGTAAAAAATAACTAAACGGAGGTATTCATTTAGAATAGATACCTAATCAGATATTTTCGAATTCGGTGTGCTTTAATTTATTAACCGACTTCCAAAAAGGAGGAGATACTCAATTCGTCGGAATCTTTTTTTCTTTTTTTTATGTATGTTCACGGATTACTCGAAGACGGCTGAACCGATTTGGAATTTTTTTTTTTTTGTTTCAAAGGGTATTCTTCCCCGGTGGTCCCATATAAATTTTATCGAAATCGGTCAAGCGGTTTTTAAATAAATGGCTTAATCGAATATTATGTTTTTATTAAAAATCTTTCTTCTTACAAATTACTTGCTTATTACGTCTACACTCTTTATACGTCAAATATTTTCGAAGTCGGTGCCAGCCGATACAAATCAAAGCACACCGACTTCGAAAATATCTGATTAGGTATCTATTCTAAATGAAAATCCCTGTTTAGTTATTTTTTACTTTTCAGTGCCTGGAAGTCGGTTTTTATTATTTTTTTAAAAGTTTTTTCGGCTGGCACCGACTTCGAAAATATTTGATTAGGTATCTATTCTAAATGAAAAAAAAGGTTCTGACGAATTGAGAAACTCTTCCTTTTTGGAAGTCGGTTAAAAAATAGTATAATTAGAAAAAACACAGGAGATGTTTTGAAATAATTTACACTAACCACGCTTTTGCTGCTTTTGCTGAAACTCTTTGGCTTTATGTTATACAGCGACTCACCATCGCATCGCTCGGTTTCGTCTATATATTTTATAATATTTTTCATACAAAAATACTAAAATCGCGATAAAAAATGGGGGTGGGGGTAGGAGGGTGAAAAAAACTCTACGACCTATTCTCATACCTACCAAATATACAAAAAAAAACATTAAACTCGGTCTAGCCGTTTCGGAAGAGTACGACCAGAAACACCATGACACGAGATTTTTATATATTAAATCATATTATGTATTAAATTGATATGATGTATTTTTTTAATTGAATTTTTTAAACTATATTATGCTATAAACATCGTTCAGCGTAAAAGCAGCGTAAAAGGGAAAACCTTTCCATATTTATTTTACCCAAACGCCTGTCATTAACACAAAGTAGAAAACAGAAGAAGTTTGAGCACGTTGTGTTTACCTTTAAATAGATGTAAAATTTCTAACCTATATTTCACTTGTATATGTATGTAAGTCATAAATGTATATAATTATAAAACTGCTGGTAGACCTTAATAAATAAATAAAATAAAAAAGAAAAAATCATTATGTCCTGTTATAATTTGAATTTCGTTTTTTTAATTACTGATAGAATAGGAAATTAAATTATTATATTTGAATGGAAATTGATAAAGAACATAAGCCGATAAATAAATCCGATTAGCTTTGACTGCGATTTAATTTGCCGTCCGAGCGCTCACGATAGGTACTAGCGCTAATTGCTTTCAATTGGCTCCTGGCATTGCCTGACATCAATCGAAGCACTGAGATATACTTTTTTTCTGGGACTTTATTATATTATTAAGCATATCTTTTTTAATATGCATATCTTATGTATGTACTATCAAATAAAACTCACTAAGTATTTTTGTATATTTTTAAATCATTTCGTAATTTTTTGGGTAGACACTGTCTGTAACAACTATCTTATAATAACCTTTGAGACGTCTAAAACCTTAGTCTATCCCGTGATCATGATTGCTGTAAAGCATTCGAAACGTCGGAAGCCAAAAATTAAAATTAATCCACGAACTACTCCTAAAAGAGAGTTTTATTTAAAATGTCAAATATTCGTGTAAATCAAAGAAAGTATTATACAAACATTGTTAAACATTTATAATAAAAAAAATATACACATTATACTCGTATGTTACTGTTCTTACAGGAGGTTTAAAAATGGCACAATCTACACAAACGAAAACAAATGGACTGCGTACAACATCAAGCATGTAAGGACCTCTACACAGTTACGTTTACTTTCTTTTTATGGCAAACCATAAGGGAAATTTAGGTCATTTAACCGTAATAAGTAAGAAAGGATCCAAATTAACAATGTTTACGTTTGCTTTTCCTTATTATTAGTTCGTTAATGAAATAAAATCAAATCCTATCCAGAAACAAATGTATTTGTTTCTTATAGTAAAACTAGCGACTCACCCTCGCTTCGCTCGGGTTCGTCCCTAGCTTGCATTAAATCACGATTGATCAGTTTTCGACCGGAGAGGAAAAATGATTAAATTACTAAAATGGCTATTAAAAAATAAGGGTTGATCGTAGAAGGGTGAAAATTGAGGATTGTATGTATTTTTGTATGTTGTATCATAAAAAAATAAAAAATAAAAATTTAGGGGTGGACTACCCCTAACATTTAGGGGGATGAAAAATAGATGTTGGCCGATTCTCATAGATACCGGATAAGCACAAAAAATTTCATCAAAATCGGTCAAGCCGTTTCGGAGGAGTATGGCAACGAAAACTGTGACACGAGAATTTTATATATTAGATTACTGTCTTAAAGAAATATTTATTATTAGCAACGTCCTTTTGCTTCGCTCGAATGCTTCCATAGGTACATTTTAAATAGATAAAAATAGTTATTGTGAGTGTACCTTATATATACACATGCTATCGCAGACTTTTCTGTAGGCCTTTTAAGGCCTACAATTTTCTAGTACATTGTTTTGATGTATCTCTTAAGATTTAGCCAGCGTTAGACATTGTAAGCGTGCAAAAACATTTTTTTTCGACAAAACACCGTGATAGTTCAACCAACTTGTACAAAATATTTACAAATAATATACACAAACCTTCCTCGTTTATCGTTCACTGTATTAGTAAAAAGTTTTAAAAAGACATTGTTTAAAAAGATAAGCAAAGAAATAGATAGAAACAGACAGCGACTCTGTTTTATAATATATATAGATAATAGGTATATATGTAGATGAGCCACTTGTGCTGGAACTAACTTTTACATTTTCCTATGAAAATGAGAAATTTTACCGCACAAAATTGTTAAATATGTTAATTATAAGCCTAAAACTTTGTTGTTATATATCATTGAAATTTTGTATGAGGGACAACTCTGCCTACCAATTGTGTTTTCTCCTGGGAATAAAAGATTATCCTGTAGTAATAATGTTGACCCGAGTGATAAGTTATCACTTCTCAAAATTAAGTTAAAATCCATTCTGTGCCTTTTGCGTGAAAAGCACACAAATATACAGATACAAATTTCAACAACTATTGTTTTGGGGTCTATATTCTGTACACAATACGTAAGAGTGATTTTTTAAATATTTCATGTACACATTTGGCTTGTTTACTATTTTATATATGTATAGATTTCTTAAATCGCCATCATCACCACCAATAAATGTTAAATGCAAGTTAAATAAAATATTGTAATTTACTTAAATGAAATTCACGCAATGGCAAAATAAACGTTTTAATCGGTCCTTGAACTATCCTTAGGTATAATACATTGTAAAAGTTTAGAATTCTATAAGTTCACAATGGGACTAAAATACGCCATAATCACGTAACCAAATACTACTATGTTTTCGTGCCGCACGCTATTTATTTGTAAGTAAGCACTAGGTAATACATGAAATATTAAAATTATAAAATGTAAGTCAATTTTTACTACAAAGTTTTATTTTAAAACTAGCAGAACCCGCGGCTTCGCTCGCGATCAAACTACCAAAAATACGAAATTTCATGCAAATATGTCAAAGGAATAAAATGTTTAAAACAAACTTTTATCCCCTATTTCACCCCCTTGGGGATTGAATTTTGAAAAATCCTTCCTTAGTGGATGCCTTCGTCATATAAGGAATGCGTGTGCGAAATTTCAATTTTCTAGCCTTAAGAGTTTAGCCTGTGCGTTGATACATCAGTCAATCACTTTTGCCTTTTATATACAAATATAGAAGAATAAATATATGAATTGTACTCTACCAAAACAAGCCATCTGGACTCGCAGCATTTCAAACGTGTAGCTAAATTAATGGACAAAAACTACAATATGATCATGATAGTGTCTCGGATTGAATGCGCTAGCATACTCTTTAGCTTTATGTATTACCTACTATAGATATCTGCAGTAATATCATTGACTAGTCCCACTCTATTATCTAAATTGATATAATATTAGGTACATTTAATAAAGAGAACTTCTTCAATCAACAAGGAAATGTATACTTTCCACATTATGATTTTCCAATAAACGTGTCTAAAGTTGCTATTCTAAAGTTGACCTACATAGGTAGGTAAATTTAAAAGTTAAAATTCTTCGTGAACCTCAGAAATTTTTCAAAAGAGGTCATGTCAGAGGCTGTAGAATGACGCGCTAGGAAGCTCACTGTTTATATAATGAGGTGTCGTGGGGTTCGAAACGAGAGGGATTATTGTTGTTATCAACTCTTTCAACCCTTTACCCATATACATATCTAAATTCGGACGTTATGTCTTCGCGAATATTATATGTCGACAATTTTTGGTGCTTATCTTTTTATACAGAAATTGTTAATAGGATAACTTTTATATTTTGCGAATATATTTTACTTTTGTTGACAATTAATCTCCGAAAGTTTATAATGTGTGTATTTTTGTAACTAATTCGCGATGAAAGGGCTGGAAGGATTTGTATGAAATTTTATACACGCGTGCAGGTGGAGTAACACATAGGCTAGTATTAGGCATCTTGAGACGCACCCTAGTGCAGAGAGGGTAGGTCACTATTTGTTTATAGTTGTGGCAGGATTAAAAAATTGCACCGTAATTAATTATCTAATCTAATATATTTAAACGAACAATTCTTGTATATTTATTTATACCTGCGATCTCGGAAACGGCTCTAATGATTTCGCTGCGGTATGTGGGGTTTTCGGGGGCGAAAAATCAATGTTGATTAGTCTTATGTCTGGGAAAACGCGTGTTTCCAAATTTTCATGCGGTTTTCTTTCGCATTATTCCACGCAAAATATGGTTGATAATTTCTTACGCACAGGCATAAGGATCGTGGTCAAGCGACCAAAATGCAAGATTAATCACAGGTGTCCGGATTCGAATCCCGTTCGGATACAAAGTTGTTGGTTTTTTCTTTTTTTGTTTCTTTTTTGTATTCATTCAAATTTTTAGTTTATTTTTGTCTATAAAGTACGATTTAACAAAAAAGAACTCCGAGCAAGGCTCGGTCGCCAGGTGCTTACAATTAATGAATACATTTTAAACCAAAATAATATTATGTAAATCACACAATCTTTTTTCGAAAATTTACCAGTTACTGATATTGATTGATTATTTTCTATCTATTATTGTTTTCAAGCATCTTTTCACGTATCCTTCTTGACTTATACGAGATCTAATGTTATTACAGCCCCAGCAGACACCGTGACAAAACAATAAATATTGATCTATGTATAATAATTAATTATTATTCTATAATAGTTATTCTATAATTACTCACATATTTAGAAATAAAAATTTATAATAAATAAAATATTTGAAAAGACTTTACCCGTAGGAGCTTTCTGGCCATCGTGAGATCGAATGTAGGCGGACTGGGTCACTCGAGTCAGGTGAAAATTTTATTTAATGTAATATTATTAATTAGCAAAAAATATATTAAAGTGATCAAAATATGTGTGATCCCTTTAATGTCTAGTCTTGTCTGTCTGTCTGGGAACGCATCACGAGAAAACCACTGGACAGATTTTGATGAAATTTGGTATGATGATAGCTGGCTATCTGGGTCAACATATAGGATACTTTTTCTGCGGGAAAATATCTCATCTCTGAGAAATCTATACTAACCGTTAATATGTACCAAGAAACGAACCTGAGCGGAGCGAGGGTAAGTCGCTAGTAAATAATATGAACAATATAATACTTTCTTAGATTTACGCGAATGTTTGACATTTAAATAAAACTATCTTTTCGGATTTTTTCGCGGATTTATTTTGATTTTTGGTTCCCGACGTTTCGATTGCTTTACAGCAATCATGGTCACGGGAGAGACTGAGGTGTTAGATGTCTCAAAGGTATTATATAGTTGTTACAGACAGCCTACCCACAAATAACAAAATGAATTCAAAAAACTTGAAAATTGGCACCAAAGTACCTTACAATATTTGTTAATTTTAATTTTAAAACATTTTTAAAACATTTTTATAATTTTAATTACTTTTATATTATATAATTTTATATAATTTATTTAATTTTAGCTTTATTATTATAATTATTACAATTTTTTAGAAAATTTATTGATTAATAATCTATATTTAGTGTTGCCATTATTATATTTATAACTATAAAGAAAAAATAAATTATTAATTATTTAAGCCACATTATTATTCTATGTGTAATTTAAAAAAATTTAAAATTAATTAAGAATTACTATTTGCAAATGAAAATATTAATTTGAATACTAATTTAAATTACTGTTATTTTGATCCGCACAGTAAGAACTTACTACATCTAACTGTCTGTTTTGTTTAGATATATTATTTGATTTTATTATATTAATGACAGGATCCCATGACGATGGTAGTTCCCAGCCATCTTCCCTATTGAAATTTGGATGTTTTTTAATTTCTATGGCTTCCCGAATCATTCTAGGGCGATATCTGTTTTCTTTCGCGAGGATTTGGGGTCTATCGAAGCGAATATAATGGCTTGGGCGGTCCTGACTATGTTTGCAGACAGCAGATGTTGTATTACGACGGTGTTTCACATCAGCTATGTGTTCCTTGACCCGAGTTCTAATGGATCGCTTTGTTTGTCCGATGTAAGAGAGTCCACAATCACAATCAAGCTTGTAAACTCCTGCATCTTGTAGAGGGATGTGGCACTTGACAGGTGGTAAGAATTGACTTATTTTCTTTGGCGGCTTGAAGTAAGTTTTAATTGAAGCTCGCTTTAGGATGTAGCCAATCTTGTCAGTGACTCCTCTCATGTAAGGTAGGACTGCAGGGACGCGCTCGACTGTGGCTGGTTTCACTCGGTCCCTGTGACGTAGGCGCGGCACTTGCAGCTTGTTGTCTCGCAGAACTTGCTTGACATGTTGCAGCTCTCCGGCCAGGTGTTGCTCGTCACAGATCCCTTGTGCTCTCTGAAACAAAGATTTTCCCACGGTAGCTAACTGTGAAGGGTGGTGGTGAGATTCACCATTCAAGTACCTATCTGTATGGGTCTTCTTTCGATACACAGTATGACTCAAGGTGTTATCTGGGTTACGTATGACTAATACATCTAAGAAAGCTAAGGAATTATTAGACTCCAGTTCCATTGTAAATTGTATTTTAGGGTTTATGGAGTTAAGATGTTCTAAGAATACAGATATTTTATCAGATGGTAATATTGTGAAAGTGTCATCTACATACCGCTTGTAGAAACGAGGAGTCACGGGCGATGTGTTTAAGGCAGTCTCCTCGAAGGCCTCCATGAAGATGTCAGCGACAACGGGGGAGACAGGCGAACCCATGGCCACTCCATCCACTTGCTTGTAGAATTCATCATTCCACAATAGGTAGCCCGATGTAAGGCAGTGTTGTAAAAGTTCAGTGTATTCTTCTTGCATACTATTGTCCAGTAGCTTTCTTGATACTATTTTGACACAGTCTTCTACTGGTAGGCTGGTAAATAGAGACTGTACATCAAAACTAACCATTGTTTCATTGTCATTGAGTTGTAGATGTTTTATCTCATTAACAAAATGGTAAGAGTCTCTTGTGAACGCTGATGTTTTTCCTCTGAGTGTTGAGAGTACTTTCGCTACTAGTTGGGCCAATTTATAAGTCGGTGTGTCGATTTGACTCACAATTGGACGTAGCGGAGCGTTGGGTTTGTGTATCTTTGGAAGTCCATAAAGTTTAGCCTAAACTCGAAAAATCGAAAATCGAAAGAAGACCCATACAGATAGGTACTTGAATGGTGAATCTCACCACCACCCTTCACAGTTAGCTACCGTGGGAAAATCTTTGTTTCAGAGAGCACAAGGGATCTGTGACGAGCAACACCTGGCCGGAGAGCTGCAACATGTCAAGCAAGTTCTGCGAGACAACAAGCTGCAAGTGCCGCGCCTACGTCACAGGGACCGAGTGAAACCAGCCACAGTCGAGCGCGTCCCTGCAGTCCTACCTTACATGAGAGGAGTCACTGACAAGATTGGCTACATCCTAAAGCGAGCTTCAATTAAAACTTACTTCAAGCCGCCAAAGAAAATAAGTCAATTCTTACCACCTGTCAAGTGCCACATCCCTCTACAAGATGCAGGAGTTTACAAGCTTGATTGTGATTGTGGACTCTCTTACATCGGACAAACAAAGCGATCCATTAGAACTCGGGTCAAGGAACACATAGCTGATGTGAAACACCGTCGTAATACAACATCTGCTGTCTGCAAACATAGTGAGGACCGCCCAAGCCATTATATTCGCTTCGATAGACCCCAAATCCTCGCGAAAGAAAACAGATATCGCCCTAGAATGATTCGGGAAGCCATAGAAATTAAAAAACATCCAAATTTCAATAGGGAAGATGGCTGGGAACTACCATCGTCATGGGATCCTGTCATTAATATAATAAAATCAAATAATATATCTAAACAAAACAGACAGTTAGATGTAGTAAGTTCTTACTGTGCGGATCAAAATAACAGTAATTTAAATTAGTATTCAAATTAATATTTTCATTTGCAAATAGTAATTCTTAATTAATTTTAATTTTTTTTAAATTACACATAGAATAATAATGTGGCTTAAATAATTAATAATTTATTTTTTCTTTATAGTTATAAATATAATAATGGCAACACTAAATATAGATTATTAATCAATAAATTTTCTAAAAAATTGTAATAATTATAATAATAAAGCTAAAATTAAATAAATTATATAAAATTATATAATATAAAAGTAATTAAAATTATAAAAATGTTTTAAAAATGTTTTAAAATTAAAATTAACAAATATTGTAAGGTACTTTGGTGCCAATTTTCAAGTTTTTTGAATTCATTTTGTTATTTGTGGGTAGGCTGTCTGTAACAACTATATAATACCTTTGAGACATCTAACACCTCAGTCTCTCCCGTGACCATGATTGCTGTAAAGCAATCGAAACGTCGGGAACCAAAAATCAAAATAAATCCGCGAAAAAATCCGAAAAGATAGTTTTATTTAAATGAACAATATATTTAAATTGACGCTCGTCTTAATATAGCATTTTTTATAACGTCATTAACTTATGAAATCTGAGATTGGAATGGAATAAGGCACTCTCATACCCTATTTCTTACGTAAATAAAAAAGTGTAAAACGTAATAAAATATCCATTTTACGAAAATATAAACAATACCTATAGTATCTACTATTGTAATACAAACACCATAACACTAAGCTTCATCAAGCAACAAATTTAATAAACTTGCACCTGACACGTCCAACAACCGTGGACATGTTCTGTATAGAGTCAAAGCGAGTAATCTATTTACTCGTCACTTCAATATAGCGTTCTGTTTACCTATCACACAGTGTAGGTACTGTGCGCCTGCAGGACTTAATTGCATTTTAAATAGGGGCGACTCTAAACATAAAATGAAATTTAACGCCAATAAAATATTACTTCGTTGGTATAATTGTTTACGCTAGCATATGCTGCTGCAGATCCAGAGGTCCTGGTTTCGAGTTCTGGTTAGGGCCAAGTATAGCTGTTGGGTTTTATTTCGAGAAATTCTCAGTCAACGACCGTAGTTGAGAAGATAGCGTTATCACATAATCATGTTTTGGAGAACGCAATAAACGCCGCTTGTCTTGAATTCTCGTCCTTGTTTCGAGAATGGAGGAATGCACTTATGTTTATATATTACAGCATTATATCATCTCAAATGATCAATCTGAGAAACATTGGTGCGGAGGACATTATTAACTATTACTATTATGATCCAAGTCATACTGATCCTGCTGGTTATGAACCAGAACCATAAGTTTACTAAAGTATTGTGATATAACAAATGGAATTGGTACCACATTGAACACACTATTATGTGTTATTATGTAAAATTTTAAAATATGATACAAATGGTTTCATTTTTAGAAATTTACATGTGACGGTATAATTTGAAACAATACTTTAGCTAAGCGCTTTAAACCAAATGGTGCTCATAGAGCGCGCCTGAATTATTGTAATAGTCGTCATTGCCCGCATAGGTTATTACACCTAGATTTAGCTCTGGTACAAGCCTAAGTTATTATTGGCACAGCCCTAACTTATTATTGCTAAATATTTGTCACAGATGGAAGCTCATAAAAGCAGATATTATATGTAGATAAGTTTTTAAAACTTTACTTTTATTAAGATCATTTCCTATAAACGTTCTCACATATTTATTATACTTTTGATTATCTAAAAATCCTTCTCCCTCTATAACAATATTTCTGTTAATCTTTGAAATACAATGATTTCTTGTTAAAATTTAATAAAATCGACAATAAACCTTTGAATCGACATTGTCATGTGCAAAATTAAAAAAAAATGTTTGCGAATAAGTTCATACAAAAATTTCTAATGCTATAAAAAAGCACTTTCAAATTTAGCCAAATTTCTCAATTTTCAAACCTTATGCGAATTTTACGAATACATTAGAAAATATTAGCCTAATAGAGTCGTTCTGAATTGATGCATTTAGATATGTATATAATTATTTTATATTTAATTTTCCAGTGATATGTTACAGTGTTTAATTATAATATAATTGCGACTGTGTTCTATTTACATTTAGAAACGCAAATACGGTCACTCTTTAAACTAAAAGGGTATTCATTTACGTCACTTGTATCGCACCCTGTTTGCCCATTGCACGCTGCATTGACTTCCCTCTACACTACTTAATTGCTTTTTAATTACGGGTGAACGCGTCGAATTGTAGAACTAAATAGTATATTAAATTTATACCGAGATGAATATATTGATCATTTTGTGATGTATTTTCGAAAATTGCTTTTAATATTTAGACGGGGGAGGTTTCGTTGGGTTAAAGTGGGTAGTACTGGCTTTTCTAGCCGGTGAGTCCCACATAACCACCTGTATGTGTACAGATGGTATGCGTAAATGCATTTCCCAACATTAAAAAAAAAAGTGATTCTTTTGAGTTCCTTAATCACAACTATTTTGATTATTTTAAGACGTACATACATAAGGTAGTATTACGATATATTATAATTCAACATATTACATCTTTGAAGTAATTGCTTTTGAAAAGTCACCGGCTTTTCTCTGCATTATATAGATTAAACAAACTATTTATCTTAATGCTATATGAATAAAGCTTATATTTGCTTGTCATCAAAATTTCTGTCGGTCAACATTCAGTATTTAAGGCAATTGAGTCCCCAGCGGTAACTTTTCCGTAGTTTACTACTTAATGAAACTTAATTTCTAAGTTCAAGATATTGATTTTACCCTTCAAACCATTTACAAAGTTAGTTTGTAAAATGAAGAAATTTTGAACTGTTTCATTACATTGTAAATTATTTTTGTCTATGAGTATTTAGAATTCAATAACTAAAAGGGTCATAAAATATTTAAGAAAATGACTCTATAATATGCATTTTCTTATCTTTAAACTTCTAAAAGTGTATGAACGTGTGTGTACTGTGTTAAAAATAATACACATTAACTTTAAACTCAACTTTTTGAAAAGATATTATATAGCTTTATCTATATATACATAAAATGCTTTGTCCTGACTGACTGATCGATCAACGCACAGCCTAAACCGCTGGTCGTAGAAACGTGAAATTTAGAGGACATATTCCTTATACAATGTAGGCATCCGCTAAGAAAGGATTTTTCTAAATTCATTCCCTAAAGGGGTAAAATAAGGGATATAAGATTGTATGAAACTCTGTTATTCTTAACGCGAAATACACGGTAAGTGATATTTAGCTTTAAGATGAAAAATAAAAAATACATGTATTACATTTTTTTCGAAATTCATCCCTTAAAAGGGTAAAAGGGGATGATAAAGTTTATATGGGCAAACAATTATTTATGATCAGAATTACTTGAAACTTGGTATTAATGCTCTTCAATACAATTAAATAAATATATATTTTAGCATTTCTTGAAATTCATTCCATAAGGCTGTCAAATAGGGGATGAAAGTTTGCATGAAACTCTGTAATTGATGCACGGAAAATAGTATTTACCTTTAAAATGAAGACTAAATCAATACAGATATCTTTTTTTTTTCGAAATTTATCCCTTAAAAGGGTAAAAGGGGGTTGTGCTGTTTATATGAGGAAAAATTTGTTTATGATCAGAATTACTTGAAACTTGGTATTAATGCTCTTCAATACACTTAAATAAACATGTATTGTAGATTTTTTTTTAATTCAGCCCCTAAGTGGGTAAACTGGGCGGTGAATTTTGAGTTGTTGAATATATTTAAATAGAGTAACATGGCTCAAGTTCTCTGTAAGTGCACACTAACTGTGTGAGATATAAAGCAGAGAACGGAAATTATTCCGAATCCAAAAGAAAATTATGTATAACTTTTCGACTGGCCACAGCAGCGACAACTATAAGAGACCTAGAGCGCGAGAGAGAGAACCTAACCTATATTTGCGTTTGGTTTTTTTAGTGTAGACTAACTTAAATGAATCTAGACATAATATTAAAAATTAGATATAACAACATATAAATTTAATGGAAATTAAAACTGAGCAAATTTTTCAGTCCACGCGAGCGTAGCCGCGGGAAAAAAGCTACAGCAAAATAAGAATGGCAATTTGTATGTGTAACTTAAAAAAGAAGGAAAAGGAGGGAGACTGTAAGATTCAGGTGTACATAGCATTGGGTCTTTAAAAATAAGTTAGGTAAAAAAACCCATATTAGCCATGTTACATGATTTAAAGTCGTAAATATTGTATGCGATTGTATCATTGTTCTCTCTTCCTTTAACTTTGGAAAGATGGAGTAGAAAAATGTATAAAAAATACAGATAGTGCAGCTTGCTAAATAGCTGAAGTGTATAATTACAGAATATATGCTTAATATCTTTTAAGATACTGGATATTTTGAGTTACGATCGCTAAAATTAAATTTGTTTCCATATATACTTTAACAAATAATAAAACTTACACAAACTTACTTTTGCAAGTAATAAAGTATATATTGCGAAAAAGTTTTTTTTTCGTAGTTTGATCGCGGGCGAAGCTGCGGGTTCTGCTAGTCATTCAATAAAGTACGTAAATCAAATATACTCTATATAGATTATCATAGCACGAAGCTATTTCAAGATACAAAACGTGTTCGAGTAAAAGCATTCTCAATTTTCCTGTCACTATACTTGGAAATATTTTCAGCCGACAGCCACTATCGATTATGTCTTCACTGAAGACCTGTAGATTATGATTTTATTTTTATCTATTATTAAAGAGATATTTAGCTTAGATTTTAGAAAAATAATAACCGTTTTGTGTAACTTTTAATTTAAACTAAAATAGTAAGATATAGGAACAAAGGTCTCGAGGACGTTAGTGATCAGTTTTTAATATTAGCTGATATCCCACAAGAGTAACTTGATGATAATAAAGAAGAGCTAATATCAGGGCCGGATTTAGGGGAGGGCAAGCGGGGCTGCAGCCCCGGGGCCTCCACAAGAGAGGGGCCTCCACAAAAGAGATTTAATAAAAAAAAAAAACTTTGACTGGTTGACAACTTTCTCGTTTTTATTTTTAACAAATATGATTGATTATACATATTATATAATTATTCTTAAATATTAAAAACAATTTATCCATATTCGTTCACCGCAGTTCATCGCAGTCGGGTAAAAAGAAGTTACAGAGCGGTTATAATTAATTAATTATCATGCGTTTTTTTTTCGCGTGAATTTATTTATTTTATAATTTTTAGGTCTGCAATATGTTTTATAGGTAAATTCACGTTTGTTAATTCAAAGAAAGAAATTTTCTTCGATCCTTTTCTATTTTTGTTTTATGTATTTTTGAGTGCATGCACTATATCTACTTCATAGGTTTAGGTAGTTACCTGAAGGTAAATAAAGAGCTCATGGGGATTTAACCTTTTATTATAAAAAAATTAACACATATTGTCAACTAGCGACTTACCCTCGCTTCGCTCGGGTGCGTCCCTAGGTACGCGGATTTTATTCATAATTTCATGGGTTTTAATTTTTTTCTAAAATAAATGTAGCCTTAGTTTCTCCTTATAATATCAGCTATCTTCCAGTGAAAGTTCCGTCAAAATCAGTCCAGCCGTTTCAGAGATTAGCCGGAACAAACAGACAAAAATTTTAAAAATTTAAACCGTATATGCATTTCATATGAATTTAGTAAAAAACTGTTATTTCGACATTACAAAAAGACATATAAATTTTATTTATCTGTAGGTATAGATAAAATAACTGCATTTTTACTGAATTTCCCACCCACAAACAACCACAATCAAAACATAACTAAAATTGATTTGGACTTATACAAATTCATAGACAATATAATACTTAAATTGATGTTGTATGTTACGTCTACGCGACGGCAGAATCTATCTTAAGTGTAAAATACAATAAGAATTTAGACTCACAGGAGCATATCTAAAAGATTAAACGCACAGTAGCTTATCTAATAAGATTGTTAATTAGAAATAAAAAAAACGAGGTTTTGTTCATTGTGTACCATTAGTCGGATAGCCATAGCAGAGGCAACTAACAAGAAAAGCTTAGGAACAATCAACCAACGAGAGTTTCATTTTGAAACCCTTAAATGCAGTCCACCAAATTTAAATTAAAAAGTTTCCATATGGTATATTCTGTTAAAACAAGTGAATAAGGTTTATTTATATGCTGTTGCTGATGTTATATAATATAGATGTTTGCTTTTTACCCGACTGCGGCGAAACAGGGTTATGTGTTCAACCTGTATGTATGTCTGATTCTATGTTCGTTCGTAATCACTAAATAGCTTAACCGATTTTGATGATTCACACGTAATTTGATAAGTATTGATAATGCGAGTGTCATAGTCAAAATGGCGGATCCTAGGTGCCAATTTGTGTTTATTGAAAAAAAAATTTCGTCCGAATAAATCGAGTGGGGTATCGAAATACAACTTATTAAGAGGCGATTACAGAAATATTTACAACTTATATGTTCAAAAGGAATTTAGGATAAGAAATTGTTAAATAAAACTAAAAATGTCTAACTCTCCTAAAAAGAAGAGAACAAATTGACGAAGGAGCATAGTATTATGCAGTCGGAGACATACATTTACTATGTACCTACATGTTTTAGAATAGCTGCGTGTGTGTATGTCTTTGACTACAAAATAATAATAACATTATGTTCCTTCGTCAACTTGTTCTCTTCCTTTTAGGTCGCTTTTTATGCAGTCGGTTTTATATTTTTGTAAAAAAAATTTTCTGGAGTGGTTGTGTGTATTGTCCATCAAAAATCTCTGTAGTTTTAGTAAAATAGTACTTATCCACATCTCAAAATTATTTGTGTCTTTTCCAATATAAATAAATAGGTCTCCGGCATCATCTAATCAATTTATAGAACTAAAATATAGTTTTAAATTATTTCTTGATCAACTACCTATCTTAGTATATTTTATTTTATTAAAATAATATATATTCTTTTACTTAAAAAGTAACTTTATCATAGATTATTTATGCTTACATTAAGTCTATAATTTATATGGTCATTTTATTCATATAGGTAATTTAAAATTTCTATCCATAATAAAAAAGCTTAACGTTCAGCGAAATCATCAACTATTTTTCGTCAAAACAGCTCGCAAGGTTCTATTCATTAACGCTGTAGTTTAATTTCGAATAATTCTTGAATTTGACTATATCTACATATGTTTATTGAAATAATTTAATTTGTTTCGCAATAAATACTTAAATCACTTTACTAAAAAAATTGTTCATTTTATTCGGAAAATAATTAGGGGCCTCCACTCTGTTGTTGCCCCGGGGCCTCCACACCCCTAAATCCGGCCCTGGCTAATATCATCCGGCCCATGGACCATAATATCTCCGCAAGAAATACTTAGATTCATTGCTGTATGAAAAGAGGACAACCAAACATGCGCACATTTTTATCGTTACACTCCTTACATAAACGAAGTAATTTATAGATTTATTTCGACTTAGTCTGCGCGTGATTCGGCATTCCTATCTAAGCTTTCCTTTTAGTATCTAAACCATGAAACTCGTTTATATTATCTATTTAATTAAAATAGTGCAATACAATGCAATGCAGTAAAATTCAACGTAAAATGATATACCTAATACAAATATTTGATTCGTGTGAGAGTTCCAGGGCCTTATTCATTGAAAAAAAAGTATCTAACTGAATCATGTCAAGATTAGAATAATAATCTTATTGTAATTTATTGTAATAATAAGTATTTAATGCGTTAATTTATATCAGGTTAGTTTGCCTGGATTAGGATATATGTAGATTATATGGATTTTATATTATTACTAGCGACTCACCCTCGCTTCGCTTCGGGTTCGTCCCTAGAAAAAAACAAATCTATCCCACGGGAATCGTACATTTTTCCGGGATGATATATAGCCTATAGCCTTCCTCAGTTAACAGGCTATCTAATGCAAAAAGATTTTTTCAAATTGGATTAGTAGTTCCTGACATTAGCGCGTTCAACCAAACAAACAAACAAACTCTTCAGCTTTATAATATTAATATATTAGTATAGATACACTTTTATATTATGTACTAATAATACAAAATAGTTCAATACCATTGTATTATTTTACCTATGTATATACATAAAGATTAATAAATTCATTATTAAAATAAGATATTAAATTCACAAAGTTTTTTAATAAATCTAAATGTGTAACACTTCTATAATGTAAATATATTCGTAATAAACTTCACGAGTCGACACTACCTCACTTAATATTAAGTGAGGCTGCTTGAAATGCAATTTCAACTTCACGAGAATTTAGTTTTATTCTTATACAAGCGATTCGCCCTCGCTTCGTTTAGTTCCTTCATCCCACAAATCCGTTAGTTATAATTTGCTGTAAAATTATATAATATATATGTATTACATATAGAAATCTCTTTAATAGATAAATTTGTCCGCATCTTTTACTTCTCCTTCGTGAAACATATATTTGAATAGTACATAAATAAATAAAATATATTAGGTACTATACGTTAGTGGCGTAATTAGCATGGGTGACACCCGGGGCTATTGTTGATGGTATAACCGTAAAAATAAAGGACCACCGGCTTCTTTATCGAAAAACTATGGGTAATATATTCTTATTTTTTCTTTTATCAGTTCATTACTTTATTTTTTTGAAATCAATATGATTTATCTCAAAAATATACTTAATATTCTGCAAAACTCTACGTAGTCAAGTAGTTCGAAAAAAATCCTCGGCCCTGAAAACAGCTTCAGAAAGAAACTCAGCGGAACTATAGTTCTCTATTTTATTTTTAATAAAAAATTTACAAGCTCTCTCCCTCAAGCTCTTTAAAACACGTCGAAATAAACTTTAATGGAAATAAAATAAATAAAAGATGCGCGATCCTTTTGTTTTCTTAGTTTGCATATCGCAAACAGGCGAGTATCACACGATTGGGGACGGTATATACCTAAATATCGTTTATTAAATAAAGGAAAATGAAATAATGTATTATTGTAATATATTCATGTAATTATACTGTCTATTCAAAAATAAAATCTAAGAAAATTCTCAGAAACAATAAACGTCCGAATTAATAGGACCGTCCAATTTCTATAAGATGAGGTTGTTCTTGTATAATAATGTGCCATCTGTGGTTTTATTTATTTTTAATTCTATACCCAAACTATATACTCACAATAAATAAATAAAGTACAATTTTTATCAATATTTAGAATTATTTAGGTACATCTAATAATTAATTATTTTATTTTAAAACTAGCGACTTACCCTCGGTTCGCTCGGGTGCATCCCTAGGTCCATTTTTTTTGAGCGAAAACCTAATACTTTTTCTAAAATAAAAGTAGCCTAAGTTACTAATTATAACATCAACTATTTGCCAGTGAAAGTCCCTTCAAAATCGATTCAGCCGTTTCGGAGATTAGCCGGAACAAACAGACAGACAGACAGACCAACAAAAAATTTAAAAAATTGTGTTTTTCTTATAAGTACCGTATATAATTCCATATGCATTTAGTAAAAAGCTGTTATTTTGACATTACAAACAGACACTTCAATTTTATTTATCTGTATGATTAAAATAAAGCTTAGTTGTTTTAATACAGTAAAAGCCTTCATTGAAATCCAACTAACTGTTTTAGATTGATAAATGTGATTTTTTATATAGAGCCACGAGTGACGTACGTCAGTTCGCCACACGTTAAGCCAGTAGATACCTATACAATTTATGGGCTAAAAGAATAAGCTAATTTTATTCGTGAATGTCGATTTAAAATATTGTATCTCAAATTTACAATGCTTTGATTTTGTTAAAATTGATAAGTTTTATTTGTATTAATTCAAGTTTTGTTACTTTTGTTTATAATAAGTATTTAATTGAAAATACTTTATTTTAATACACATTTCATGTACAATATTGTACAATACTGTAGTACCAGTTTGTTATGATATACGGTTTTACCCAGGCATTTGCGCGATTTAACAAAGCCTACCATATCAACTAGAAATGTCAAAACTCAAGTTTTTTTTTTTAATGTAAGTAATATAATTTTTCCATGCAAGGCTATGTAGTTTAAGTAAAAACCAAATAGATATTTTTATTGTATTCAGCTCTTTTTGACGTCCTACGGCTGGGCACGGCTCAATACGAGGGGGATCAGGCCATAGTCCACCACGCTGGCTAAGTGCGGGTTGGTGGACTTCACATGTCTTTCGAAAACTTACTAAGTTCTCTCTGACATGCAGGTTTCCTCACGATGTTTTCCTTCACTGTAACACAATCGGTAATCTTTTTTTTAAATGATTTGCATACAAGAAGATCAGAGGTGCGAGACCTGGGATTTGAACTCGTTTCACTCGATTTCCCAAGCGAGCAAATAAACATACAGATATATAAAAATAAATAGAATAGATATAATAATACACAAAAACTTGAGAACAAAATAAATGATTCGCTTTTCTATGCATACCTAAAAAGGTCGAAAGGTTATGTTATTATCGAGCCCTGAAACAGGAAATCTAACAAGTTACAAATATAATAGTACTTATCACATCTGCAAAAAACTAAATAACCCTTGACATTGGATTACACGCACGTAAGAGGGTTTTTATGTGTAAGATTTTCGCTGGCAAATATATCGCCAACATTTGATACCTACATTGTCCCAACAATATGTGCTATAATAGGGAAGACCGAGGAGAATTGCAACGTAGTCGATTTCTTGGAACCTATAAGTTAGGGGATAGTAACATCGTACATATGTAAGTTGTTTTTGAAATGTGTTATTTGACAGTGTGCAACAAAAATGCATGGGAAGCGGTTATGAGTGTACGATATCAAGAAAAAAAATAAGGTTTCCACGAAAATGTTCATTGTTTATATGTATGCATATCGTTACGTATGTGGCCTGTTGCATATATATATATTGTTTGCATTGTTATGATATTTTTTTCTCATATGCTTTAGTTTCTTAAGTCCTATAGCGTGGTATCAGTGGTAACAAACAAGGTTCCATCTGTCGGTTATGTCAGTTCGTCGATTTTTACAGAAGAGGAAGAAAATATATTATGCGAATATCTATTGATATGTGCAGCAATCTATTATAGGCTAACAACAAAAGAGACGAGAAATTTGGCCTATACAGTATCGAAAAAATATAACAAAATATTTCCAGCGTTATGCGAAAAAAAACGAGAAGACAGGGGAAGTGTGGCTCAAGCTATTTATGCAACGACATCTCAATTTATCTTTAAGATTACATCAGAGCCCAGAAGAAAGAACCTAACCAAATCTAAAATAAATTAGGAGAGTTGTGACGCGGGAAGTAGTCTCTGTTTTTGTAGATTTTCTCAGACACCTTAATACTTTCATTAACTTTGTCGATTTTATCATAAAGAGTATGAATTGAACTACACTGACTTATAGATCTCATCTATACCTACATATAATAAAATTCTGAGTCGAATCTGTACATTGAATATTTTGTGGAAAATCTTATTGAAATAGTCATTACTGTCGATACAGAGGCCGAATATATATGTAGTTTTTAGAATTTTTGTCTGTCTGTTTGAGAACGCTTTACGAGAAAACCACTAGACAGATTTTGATGAAATTTGGTATAATGATAGCTGGTTCTCCGGGATATAGGATACTTTTTACTGCGGGAAAATATCTCATCTCTGAGAAATCTGTAGTAACAGTCAAAACGTACCTAGGGACGAACTCGAGCGGAACAAGGGTGAGTTGCTAATATAATATATAGAATATCTCTTTAATGAGCTTTGTTAGTTAAAGTATAAATTGTCATAATACTCCTCAGTCTCCCCTAAGCGTTATATATAGGGAGAAATATTTTTACCCCAGATGTCACGGGTTTCTTATCATTTATTCATGCATCCACTTTTCAATGCGGGGTGGACCTCTGACCCAAGTATCTTATCCAATCATCTGAAATCTGCCATTAGGCATATTATTGTGTATCGTATACCAATTTTATATGGTCTCGAACGCTACGTAAATATTCCACTCTTTATTAACTAATATCCTTCTGTAATTTGAAGTACCTACCGTAACTTTAAGATGAATTTTATTAAATTAACTGCTAATTTACGCGGCCCTTTCTACGAAATAGAAAAGGAAAATTGAGGCTCTTCATAGCATTGTGTGGAATGGTCGGCCGGGTTTTATACAATACTTTATTGATTAATTAAATAAAACAATGTTGTTGAAAAAAGATTTGTATAATTATTTTTCATTTTCCAATTGTTCCTATTATTACTCTTTTAATGTTAATTTTTTTATATATTTAAAAAAAAATATATATTTTTATCCTATTCATAGCTTAAAGTATATGAATAAAATTGAAGTAACCATCTGTGATTTCAAAATAACTATGTTTTCTCAAATACATAGAGTTACTTATAAGATACCAGTTCCTAACCAACCCTTTTTAAATTTTTTGTCTATCTATCTATATAGGATAAGGAAAGATATAGGAGTTTGTAGGCCTATATGTAGAGTATGTTTTATTCCGGAAACATTTAAAATTCCCTTAAAAATTATGCAGAATTTGAATTTACAATCCCACGAAAATGTCCGCAATAGTATATGTGTATAACTACTATGGTGCACTTATAATAATAATAATAATAATAATAACCTCCCGACCGACTTCGGCCATGGCGACCAGTCTCATTGAGACTAGTCATCTGCGCAGGAGATATTATAGTGCACAAATGTACGCGCAGACACAATTGCACTCTCTATTCCTGTCACTCTCATACTCCGGTGGGACGACTACTCGACACGACTGGTGAGAGATAAGGCGCAGGACCGACGGTTTTACGTGCTCTCCGAGCCACGGAGGTGAAACACCGCCAACTTCTCAACTCCGGGCTGTTATTGAGACTTACTAAACAGAAAGACTCAATAACTAAACTTGGCCCGACCCGGGTCTCGAACCCAGAACCTCTCGATCTGCAGCCTTATTTTATTTTTCATTACATCACCGAAGCAGTTACAATAAATATATTTATTTATCTATTGAAAACGTACCAAGAGACGCACCCGAGCAAAGCGTGAGTTAGTCGCTAGTTCTTACTGTAATTGTAAGAAAACATAAATTCTTTGTTTTCGCTGACAGTTGTCTTAACGCTGGTTCCGGCGCTATAAAAAGATTGATGGATGTATACAAATGTAGGAGATAAATACATTTATTAACTTTTTATATTGTTATTTACTGAACCCAGCAATTTATCGCTTTGGTTTCATTCTAATCGCACCCTTCAGTTCTTGCATTTTATGCAAAAAATGATTGTTGAACTTTTTGTAGTAGTGTTAATTATATTTTAATAATTTATTAATTAATTTTTAATGGTCAATAAAAGCGACCTTTTCTTTTTAACATTGCCGTTGAACTAATAAAGTTAATAGTATTTTTTTTTAATTTATCTTTTATCGAAATAAAAAAATACCCTATAGCACTTGACATTGATAAAGCTACATATTAGTGAAAGAATTTTCAGACTCGGATCAGTAGTTTCACAGATTATCGCCTACATAAAAACACATTTTACTTTTAATTCTTAATAACATTAGTACGTGCTATAAAGATGAACAAGTTCAAATGTGAATGAGTTCATATATGTAACAATTATTTAAATTAAACTACATGGCATTATTTTGTACTTTTTAATGTAGTTTTGACAAAAGAAGATTTTTTAAAGTATAATTTCCATGGTATTATACTATTAAGTTAATCTAATAAATATAAATTAATACATATGTATGTTAATTTAATTTAAGTAATTTCTTTTTTGAACTCGGCAAACGATATTCTCTTCTACAAATGAAAAGAATGACGAGCGACTTTTATGCCCCAGGGCTTTGAGGGTGGGTATTTCTAAACGTAGCGTCGGCAACTTTGCAGACAGTAATACATGTTGTGGCACTGATAGCAGTGTAACTTTAAATCTTTAAATTTTCGTTTCACAGTCGGTACGCTCCAGCAGTTTATTGATTTTAAAATTTAAATATTATGATCCAACATTTTATTTCACTGGTTACTCTGTAAATATTAAGAAGGATTCTGTTAGATGACATCACATTGCAAAATAAAACTGCTGTATATAAAAAGTTATTAATCGATATCATGGAATATACGGAAACCTAAAAATATTATATACTCGTATTTTCCTAACATTGAACCTGCGACCTGTAGCGTAGGACTTAATTACACTTGGTTACTTAAGTATACAAGGTCTCAAACACTCCTAAATATCTTAATAACCACGTGTGCGAAGAAATATCATCTTGATGAATTGACCGCTAAAAATTTGCCGCAAATTATATGTATATTTTATACTACTACAAATAGAACTACCTTATTATGTAGATGTTCCCTTTAGACGTCATTCACAGACTTTTAGTTCGAAATGCTTATTAATACAAACTTCAGAAAATGGAGTAAACGTACATTAAACGACTGAAATACTTAGAAACCACAAACATTTAACTATTCCTCGGTAAAAGCACTTGAATTTCGACTATAATGTAAGAGCATCGATAGCTTTTCCACAGTATTGTTACTTAGAACACTTTGCGATAAATTATGCCTTTAATAAGCAGAAAAATAATGAGCCCTGCTTCTATTCATTTTTATCCAAAGTTAATTTAAGTATAAAGAAACCCAACAGTTTTTATATAAATATTTATAATAATTCATTAATTTTTATTTAATTACTAGCAGATCCGGCGACGCGTTGCTGTGGCACACTCCTAATTATTTTTTTTATATCTTGGGGGTATAATTTGTAGTTTAGGTTAGCCGTTTCTCATGTTCTTTCCTAAATCCCTCTCCAGATATGAAAATTGTTAATTTTGCAATAAAAAAGGAAAATAATTGTGATAAAAATTATCCTATCTTTTAAGTTAGAACAAATCACACATTTTACAATAAATTACGTTAAGATCGGATTAGTACTTTCGGAATTCAATGCGGACAAACATCGTGACACGGACATTTTGTATATTATTATATACAAGTAAAGATTAATAAAAATAAATATTTTACTTTATTGATTTCCTATACACTTGAACTGGGTAAATCGTTCTCAGTATTTCTTGATTTCAATTTCCTAACTTAACTAAATATAGGTACGTAGATATTGGAAAAGTTATAAATGTGATATTTGTTGATGATACTCCTATACCACTATAACAAAGGACTCATATTTATATAGGTATATAAACATGCGAGTGGTGAGTAATACATTTGTTGTCAATTTTATGTAATTGTTGAAGATAATTTGGAGGAGACGTAAGACTTCTCTATATTACTTATCTTTGCGACCTTTTGTTATTTATTTGTATGTATGTATGTATTCAGTCCTTTTTAACGTCCCACTGCTGGGCACGAGCCTCACTTCAATACGAGGGAGATCAGGCCATAATCCACCACGCTGTATAAATAATAATAGTCCGCTTATATACTTTTTTGGATATACCTTTATATATAGAATCTATACTAATATTATAAAGCTGAAGAGTTTGTTTGTTTGATTGAATGCGCTAATCTCAGGAACTACTAATCCGATTTGAAAAATTCTTTTTGCATTAGATAGCCCGTTAACTGAGGAAAGCTATAGGCTAGATATCATGCCGGAAAAATATACAGTTTCCGTGCGATAGATTTGTTTTTCTCTAGGGACGAACCGGAAGCGAAGCGAAGGTGAGTCGCTAGTATTTTAATGAACATAAATTTACATATACAAAAATTATATCTTCAAACTATTAATACATATATAATTAAAATTATTAGCAACAATTTTAGCTTTTAAGCGTAGTAAATTGAATTTCCTGACCAAAACACATAGGAGTGAAGAGGCGGTATCGGAGCCGCGGCGGCACATTACTACCATTTTAATTAAATTTCCTTAGCAAATAATTTTTAAGCGAATCTCTATGGCTATTTTGTTTAACTAAATTCAACGCTTAGAGTAGAGAACCTTATATTTAACGTTTTTGCACTATATGAGGTGCCTAAAAAGGTTTCTTTAATTCGTACACTTTTATGTGCAACTAGCGACTTACCCTCGCTTCGCTCGGATGCATCCCTGGGTACGTTTTTTTTTTGAGCGGAACCCTAATTCTTTTTCTAAAATGAAAGTAGCCTAAATTACTCCTTACAACATCAGCTTTGCTCTGTCAGTGAAATCCCCGTTAAAATCGGTCCAATCGCTTCGCAGATTAGACAGACAGACAAACAAAAATTGTAAAAATTGTAGTTTCTTTATAAGTACTGTATATAATTTCATATGGATATAGTAAAAAGCTGTTATTATGACAATACAAACAGAAATTTCAATTTGATGCCAAAATATGTATCTAATAAATATTAAATATTTTAATTTTTTAAATTTTACAATATATTTTATACCATTATATTATACTTTTATTTGTTAAAGAACAAAATCACATACTTTGGTATTTGCTTACGTACTTTACTGTAACATTTGAACTAAAATCATGTATGTATGTAGGATATTTGATAAAAAACACCAACGCTATGAATACCAAAACATCTTACTATGAAATGTGATTACTTCAGTATTCAACGCTTATTGTATATCGAAAGTTACAATACAGGAGTGAACCGACACAATCTATCATCTACTCCTAACACAACCCATATTTACTGATGATATATTATATGATATATCCCAAAAACTTCGAAAAAACGAGGGTTCATATAAAGCTCGAAATCTTTCAATTCCTCACAATGTTTCCAATTGTTTTTTCTGCACCAATAGTTTCTGAAATTAGATGTGGTTAAGGTAGCAGCAAAGATTTAGTTCGTTCAATCTTGAAATTGAATTTCTTGAAACACAAAAATAATTCCGCAGTATTCCAAAAAGCGTATCAAAATTTACTTATTTAGGTCAGGTATTATAAACGTGTATGTGTTTACGGTGTGTTTATGTGTGTGTATGTCTATATGTGTATGTTTGTTAAGCCTTCACGCTTTATTGCTTAAGGGATTTCAGTGAAGTCGGGAATAGAGGTAGCTTATACGCTGTATATATATATATATATATATATATATATATATATATATATATATATATATATGTATATATATATATATATATATATATAAAATACGCTTAATGAATATTTCTATCACGCAAGCTAAGTTACAGGCGAAAATTTGTTTTACTATGTATCTTTATTTATTTTCTACCTTCACAAATATATAAGTGAACTAGCGACTCACCTTCGCTTCGCTCGGATTCGTCCCTAGTTACGTTTTAACATTTAGTATAGATTTCTCAGAGATGAGATATTTTCCCGTAGTAAGAAGTACCCTATATGTTGGCCCGGATAACCAGTTATCTTCATACTAAAGTTCATCAAAATCGATCCAGTTGTTTTCCCATGATGCGTTAACAGACAGACAGACAAAAATTCTAAAAACTATAGGTTCGGCCTCTGTTTCGATAATAAAGTCTATTTCAGTAAGATTTTCCAAAAAATATTTAATGTACAGATTCGGCTTAGTTACAATTTTATAATAGGTATAGATTACAATTTTATTAAATTATTTCGTAACTTTATACCTTAATATAATTTGTGACTTTGAAAAGAGGTCAAATTATTTATACTTTCTAATAGAAAAACTTATTAGAAAACCGAAATTGTTAGAAGTTTTCGTTGCATCTTTTTCAGAACTCCATAACTAAATATTATTTTGCTGATCAATTACCGTGGAATACTTTACTATAAAATAACACTAAAACGTCTATACTGAAAGTAAATTAACGTAAAGTACAATCAATAACCTACTATCGTCGGACTGTACCTTCAATATCATAATGGATGTTTTCGTACGTAAGGCATTTACGAGTAGTAGTATTGTAGTAACTAGTGCACATTTGATATAAAGCTTCAAGCGAAACCTCTAGATTTTCAACAATACGCCGTACTCTGGTACGGTTTGAAAGCAAATTTTATAACCAAGAAGGAAAATTAAAAAATATTAAAAAATCTATCAACTTACTAATCTTCCATGCCCTCAAGAATCAATCCATCCAGATATTTTTACTAAATATTTAAAATACTTTACATAATTAAAATATTTTTATTAATGATAAGTAGAATGATTACCTACTAGAGTTATTAAACTAGAAGATGATAGAAAAAAAATAATAAAAACTTTGGGATGAACTTTCCCAAAGGATACATCCAGCCTTAAGTCACAATCTAAACAAACAGACATGTGCTTTTTAATTGTTTCTGTCAAACAAAAATACGAAAAGATGCTGCGCAATGAGTTTTAAAGTATAAAATAAACAAATCTCTTGCATTTTATTAATATAAGTATACCTAGTTGTTAATGGCTGTTGCTATGCGTACTTAGAAAAAGAACGAATAAAAAATTATTATTCGTACCTACTTTAATAGTAGGAATAATAAAAAAGGAGGCTGTTGCTATTCGTCTGATAATTAATCGGATGAATAAAAAATATATTGTTCGTTTGACTATATTCGGTCTGTACGAACATTTACCATTTTTTATGTTTTCTAATGTGAAATATGTAAGTGATTATAAGGTTTATTAGTTTCTATATGCAAAAAAAAAGAAATAACCTTAACGTACTGAGCTGAAACTATTTTCTTTAAATCCCAACGATTTTTAAGTTCAAGAGTTTTCATAATACTTTCTTAGGTTTACGCGAATATTTGACATCTTAAATAAAACTATCTTTTCGGATTATTTCGCGGATTAGTTCCCAGGGAACCAAAAACCAAAATGAATTCGCTAAAAAAAAACAATACGATGGGATTCTCTATCACCATACAATACATTTAATACTTTAATATGACTCTATCAAGCCACATTATTTTGTTTTCCATTGAAATAATTGTAATAAACTTTTCCCAGTTTCTATACATTTTATCTTTATTGAAAATATATCAAAAGCGATGTTACTTCTTTCTAGTAGATTTGAAGCAAAGAGATCAGGCAGACTAACAGAAACCTACGTCATTGATCCTATAAGAATTCCATTTCATCAGATGTTATGAAACACTAAAAATGGATTTAAAAACTTTTACAAACGGTAGTTTCAAGCTGCCAGTTTTAAAAAAACGTCGCGCCAAATTTTCTATGGGGATACATTAGCATTTACGACGCTCTTTTAGTTAGATACCTGGCGCTTCGCCAAACTGTACTTTGATACGATAGGATAAACATAGTACTATTTGTAGGAATTCAGTGCTATGGGCGTATGTGACTATTATCAGAAGACTTCGAAATAACTGTTTCATTTTTTGCAAGTTAATAACATAGGCTTTAAAAAATCATCTTTTCTATATTATTTACTAGCGAGTCACCCTCGCTTCGCTCGGATTCGTCCCTAGGTTGACCCCCTTAAGGGATGATTTCCGGAATAAAAAATATTCTATGTCCTTCCCAGGATCTCAAACTATCTTCTTACCAAATTTCATCTAAATTCGTCCAGTACTTTTTGAGTTTATTTGTTACAAACATACAAAAATACAAATCTTTCCTCTTTATAATATTAGTGTAAATTTTTAACTAGCGACTTACTCAAGCTTCGCTTGTTGATATACGAGCAGTGCCACCTTTTGAAAAATGTTATTACTAACTTTAGCATAAGTGTTACTCAAAGTCATACTATCTGTGTACTATATTTCATCCGTTAATCCGTTAAGTTCAACCCGTTAATCCATTTCAGTATAACAAAGTAACAGACATACACACACACCACACATATAACCCTGCACATTTATAACATTAGTTTAATGTAAATAAAATAGCTGCCTTACGATTTCGAAAGAACTACTTCATATTTAGCTTATGTCAGTATATATATTTTGTACGATACTAAAGCATAAGCTATGCTATACTAAAGCATAACCTATCGTGCAAACCCTTAAAAATTATCTGTCTACCTGTTTACACCCACTAATCTCCGTAACGGCTAATCCTGTTTTATCGGGACTTTCACTGTCAAGAGAGTAGGCTTTTTATTCCGGAAAAAGGAAAGAGCCCCCGCGGGGTGTAGCGAGCGAGGGTGGGTCGTTAGTACTACCACAGATCAAATAATACTATACTAGGCATTACTAAATATACATAATTAATCGATGTTTATCTATTCAGATAAATAAAATTGAAGTGTCTGTTTGTAATGTCAAAATTAACAGCTTAAAGGAGTCTGCCCACTACCCCGTCTCATACCATGACCGTGCTAGGAGCGTGTCAGGCAAAAAAATATTCTTTGTATTGAAATGTATGAGACTCTGCCCACTAGACCGTTCCGTCACCGACCGGCACCGTCGCGTGCCGTGCACGGAGCGTCAACAATTGTCGGCGAGAATATTTTGCCGGTGCCGGTACGCTCCGTGCCTGACACGCGACGTTGTTGAACCGGTGAGCATACGGGTTATAAACGCGTATGATGACCGTTATAACCGCGTATGATGACCGTTCTAAGACCGTTACGTATTGCCGCTTGTCTTGTAGAGATGGGCGATAATCGTTATTAAAGATGGGTTAGTACCAATATTTCTCAGGATTAGTTAATATTAATATATTCGTCTGGCAATTTTATAATATTGTAACTAATACTTCAATATTAGTGATATTTATCTCAGGTATGTCACTCAGTATCATATTATTTATATTACGGATATGACACGCGGATGATACGCGGTTGATACGCGGTTGATACGCGGATGATACCCGGATGATACGCGGATGATACGCGGATGATACGCGGATGCTACGGTCACTATAACCGTTATGTACGGGCATGATACGCTGTTGATACGGTCTAGTGGGCATAGTAGTCCGTGCCGTGCTCGTTTCCGTGCCTGATACGTTCATAGCACGGTCATGGTATGAGACGGTGTAGTGGGCAGACTCCTTTATACTAAATACATATGGAATTATATACGGTACTTATAAGAAAAACACAATTTTTAAAAAAATTGTCTGTCTGTCTGTCTGTTTGTTTGTTCCGGCTAATTTCTGAAACTGGCTGGACTAATTTTAACGGGACTTTCACTGGCAGATAGACGATATTATATGGAGTAACTTAGGCTACTTTTATTTTAGAAAAAGAATTAGGGTTTCGCTCAAAAAAATTAAAACGTACCTAGGGATGCACCCGAGCGAAGCGAGGGTAAGTCGCTAGTAGTTAAATATAGGTAAACATTTTACACTGAAGTATAATATTATAACCATTAGTCTTTGAATATTAATATTTTTATAACTTATTTACTAATTATTTTATTTTAATATTTGGAATCCCGTTATAAGTAGTATTCAAATTAAACTTATTTTAACAGAACCATCGTTAAATATTTACTTTCATATTCTATTAGTTTTCGCATACGACTACTCCCGTAGTACATCTGTATAATAGACTAATATACTTTGAAATATTAGTTATTTATTTATTAAGAACAAAATCCACAGCTATACGAATAAAAAGAAGCGTAATTTATATAAATAAAAAATATCTTTTCAAAAGCCAATTTAGGATTTTCCTTAATTACCCTTAACATGTAGATAGATTAAATTTAGTTCCATGAAAAAAGAAAAGCAAAAGTAAAAAATTATAATAATTAATTTAAAAAAAGCTTTTGTATTGGGTCAGGAGTTAGAGATTATCTATACATGTAATAAAACTGTAGAGGTCGAATGTATAATATTAAAAAAAATAGAAATAAATAGAAAAAAAAATGCTAAAAATTGAGTCAGGGGGATGTAAGAAGAGAAATAGAACATATCCAGATTTTCTCAATGTTTTTGTTGCTGTCTGTTGGCCTGTTTATCTGTTTGTCTGTTTGTACAGGCTAATCTCCGAAACTGTTGGACCTTATATTCCCGGTCAACATTTTAAATACTTTTCATCCCGGAAAATTTAATTGTTCCCTTAGGATAGTTAAAAAACTATAGTAACTTATACAGCTTAGTACACAAAAACTGCTGATTGGATTTTAATGAAACTTTACAATAATATAGTTCATACATCAGAATAACAAATAGGTTACTTTTTATCCCGGAAAAATGTACTTTTCCCGTGAGAAAGATTTGTTTTGACTAGCGGCTCACCCTCGCTTCGCTCGGGTTCGCCTCTAGACAAACATAAATAAAGAAACAAAACATACCTAGCTAATAAACAATGACGAGTTAAACGACCTGTGCCTGCCGAGTAATTTCACTTGACCTTTAACACTCCTAAACCTCACTAAATATTAGAGATACCCAAATATTTCAGCTCAGTTTAGTACCCTTGAGCAGTTAAACAGCCTACACTCAATAATATCTCACATTTCTTGCGACTGTATTATTTCAGTAATTCAGATCACGAAGAGAGGTTGAAGAGCTCGATAATATTAGTATTATTATTAGATAATGTTTATAGAGAACTAGTAGAACCCGAAGGTACGTTTTAACGGTTAAGAATAGTTAACTATATACTATAGTGCATATATATACATGCATTGGTATGATTTAATTTCATAACTCTCACTTGAGAAATGATCGATTCCCCATACAAAATTTCATCCTCCTTTTTACCCTCTTAAGGGATAATTTCCGGGATAAAAGCTATCCTATGTCTTTCCCAGGATCTCAAACTATCTTTAAAGCAAATTTTCATCTAAATCGATTTAAAAGTTCCAAAGAAAGAGTTCCTACAAAAGAGTTCCTACAAACAAGCTCACAAAATTACCAAAATTTTCCCTCTTTATAATATTAGTGTAGGTGTACAATGTATATGCATACTAATATTATAAATGCGAAAGTAACTCTGTCTGTCTGTAACGTTTTCGTGCATAAGCCGCCTGAACCAATTTTGATGTTGGGATAGAGATGGATGGAACATTGGAAAAGGACATATGCAACTACTTTTTGTCGCAAAAATAAAACTTGAAATAGGAGTTGTAAGTTTGTATTGAGAACAAATCATTTCTCAAATTAAGTTCATACAAATTCGTTACATCCTAAAGTTTGGTAAGAAATAAAGAATGATTCGGCGTTTTTGACCAATCAAGTTAAAATAGGGGATGATTTCAAGTTTTTTTAAATTACTTACCTACTTTTCTATAACTATGGATGTACATACATACGTGTGATCTATTCTATACTAACCATTAAAACGTTCCTAGGAACGCACCTGAGAAAACATGTGAAATGTCGAAATGTCGAAAACCAAACAAAATAAAAATAGGGGTGGCATTCCATAGGTGTAACTGAAAAAAAATTGAATCCTCTTAAGCGTGTTTCTGGATAAGTGGGTGTCCACGTGGGCATCTCTGGATGATTTTGCAAATTTAAACCACGTTTTTGTTCAGGCCAATAGTTGCTGAGTTACATGCTTATAAAGTCGTAATCATTGTGTAAAGCATTTTCGCATACCAAAAACAAACCTACATAATACGGGTTATGTGGATTCTCAACGACTGGAAAAGCCAGTACTGCCAATAAGTTTTAATAAGCTGAGCTGAGACTGGCCTGTAGAAGTAAGCCTCCTCCCGGGAAATAAAGCCGGATGCCACTCTACCATGTCTCTGGTCTCATCTGACGTTCAGATTAGGGGTATAAAGCAGTTGTCTTCCTCTTATTCCACGACAACCAAAATGTTTTTTAGCTATTATTTTAGCTTTAGTTTATATTTTTTAGCTAGATTTAGCTAGCTGGCTCTCACGGTCTACTATTAAGCAAGTAGCAACAACAACCCCCAGGGTACAGCTCCCAATCCCCTACGAGGCTCCGCCGTAATTATGCCTGGCTTCACTTCTGGATAACCGAACGCTATTGAACGAAGAGGTGGTACTCGTGAACGACACCATGGCATGGTAAACGCATATTTGTGTGGTGTAGTAGATAGTTTATAATATCTTCGTTTAACAGAAAGGTCAGTTTCTATCGACGTACATATATACTTGCTATGCGAGCGGAGCCGTGGGCAAATAATAATTTTCCTAACATGAAAATTATCAATCTACTTAATTACAACTATTACAATTACAACTTCAATATAAAAGTGAAATAATTAAACTTTTTATGTGCACATAATTATAGTTTTGTACGTTATTTTAATTGAAAACGCAGCTCTTACATACATACAATAACTAGCGGCTCACCCTTGCTTCGCTCGGGTTCGTCGCTAGGTACGTTTTACATAAATATTTAAAATAGTTATTTTTTTTTATTTTTCTGATGTTTTAGTACTTATTATCCTATTCCGGACTAAGAGAAATCCAAAAAATAAAATATCATAAAAATTTGTCCAGCCGTTCTTGATTTATAAATGGTGTAACTAACAGGACTTTGTTTTATATATATAGATATACATGCACAACTTTATGACAGGTGCGCAAGCTGCTTAATACGGATCATTGATTCACTGTTATTTAATTTGATACCCCAGCTGATAGTGGATCGGGCTAATTACTTTCCATTACACTCTGAAGTGCATTAGCTCGTTTCGATGTTGATCTATCAAATATGAAAAATTGACTGTGAACGAACATAGTTTACATCTAAAAACTAAAAAGTCAATATACCTACGTTAATAAAAATATCTGAAAAACTTTTTCAATTTGATTGATCTTATAATCTTCAACAATCAACAATCTTACAATATTCAAATAATATCTAAAAAACAATATTAAAGCATGAGCTATAATATCTATATGAAACAATAAAATATTTTAAAATGCTGACTTACTCGTAATAAGACTTTTTCATAATTTTAGAATAGCTAAGATAATGCTTCGTTTTCTGCTATGCATTCAATTCTTTAGTTACTTATTTATTTTACTAAATAATGAAAATACTATATGTACATACATTTGTAACTTTTTTTTAACATTAGGAAATACATACATATAGGTATGCAGTAAGCCAGTACTACTCACTAAAACCCAACAAAACCTTCAGAAGTCTTCCACTTTAATGAGGCGTCGCAGGATCGCTTACGCTCTCAGCCACAATGCCCCGATGTGACGATTTGTCTGCTGAAGCGAACCATAATAACCATGAGGTTGCTTCCACGGTTCACTATACACAGTGACAACAGTATCAGAAAAGTACCAGGAGTAACCCGCGTGATTCACCGCCCACTGAGATGATCTGCCTGCAAAATGTGTCTGTTGACTTCACCCTAGCTGGATTATAGGATGCTAATGAGACCCCCCTTCTCCCCACCGCGACAAGGTCTACGAACACATACTCAGTAAGAGTAGCACAATGTAGTCAGGCACTTAGAGGTGCAGTCGCTAGTTTATAATAATCATCGTATTCTATACTAATTTATATTTCACTTTTCGTGTTTTATATTTTTAAATCTATACTTAATATTATAAAGCTAAAGAGTTTGCTTGTTTGTTTGGTTGAACGCGCTAACCTCGGGAACTACTAATCCGATTTGAAAAATTCGTTTTGCATTAGATAACCCGTTAACTGAGGAAGGCTATAGGCTATATCATCCCAGAAAAATGTAGAATTCCCGTGGGATAGATTTGTTTTTGTCTAGACACGAACCCGAAGCGAAGCGAGGGTGAGTCGCGAGTATATAAATAAATCACTTTATTTAAACACCTTTGTTTATTTACAAATGACGATTACAATTAATACTAACGATGTTAAATAGTTAGTTAAAATGTATTTCAATATAAAAGTCGAACTATAACTGCAATAGTTCGATGGGTGTAATTGTGAACCAATTAAACCTGCAAGCATCCGCAACAGCTAATTGCTTTTGCGTCCACTTATGCATGTAGTTTTATAATTTCAGTGAGCTGGCTGATAGCGAATGGGAATAAAATAACATTTATATACCTTTTAACTATTTTATGAAGATAGCAGACTTGACCCATAACCTATTAGAACGCAGTGTGTGGGACTTTTAACTTTTACTAGGAGTAACATTTATCTATACAGATTAATAAAATTGGAGTGTCTGTTTGTAATATTAAAATATCCGCTTTTTATAAAATGCATATGGATGTATACACGGTACATATACCAAAACAACATTTTTTACAATTTTTATCTGTCTGTCTGTCTGTTTGCTACGACTAATCTCTGGAATGGCTGGACCGATTTTGACGGGACTTTCACTGGCAGATAGCTGACGTAATAAGGAATAACTTAGGCTACTTTTATTTTAGAAAAAAAAATAGGGTCCCACGAAAAAAATTTAAAACCAATGAAAAATTGAATAATATCCGATTCAAATAGGGAAGTTGTATACACACATTATATTTTTTCTATATTTCTTCTATTTAAACTATAAACTATATATAATACACCCAAAGATGAACCCGAGCGAAGCGAGGGTGAGTCGCTAGTTCTATTATAAAGAAGGCCATAACATTTAAATATTTATCATAAACGTAAATGTCGTGTTATATATACATTATACAATTACTTAAAATTCAAAAAAATCTCGAATGAGAAGGTAAATTAATATGATTGAATAATTTTATTGAATAGGTATAGGATAAAAGAACCAAATATGACAGCTACCAAGTACGAGTATATCCTATTTTATAGCAGAGTCTACACTAATTTTCAAGTCAAAATAGTCTGACCGGAGCACGAGGTACTAAAATAAGCATGGATATAAAGAGCTGAGGTCAGAGGTGACCTACTATAAATTGGTCTATAAAAGTTCATCCAATCGCTGAAAATTCCGAACTCGGGAGATGCATTTTTAATTGTGCAGTCCAATCAATTTGAGTGACGCATATTGGATCTCGATAATGAAATAACATTGATAACTATATATTTTTTTCATCAATTTTACTGCAATTTACCAAATTAATAGTATACTTTGTTATGAATGTAATAAAGGTTTAAGAGATCATTTGATTTTTTATGAAAGCAATAATCCAATATAGAAATCCTTACTTAGTAGGTACAGGTACGGAATGCGTATAAATATTCGTAGTTTATTATAAAAAATCTGCTAGAAATGATATTTTAAAGTTCTTTTAATAAGCAAGAACAAAATATTACTTAAAAAACTAAAATAGACTATTCAAAAACTATTCAAGTTATCACTACTTCATATTGATTGACTGAGCAAGTGAAGCAAGCGAAGCGTCTCTGCTTCAAGTCTGGCAAAATTTGCTTTCCTCTGTCAGTTTGTTGGTACTCCTCTATGTCGTATTTTATAACCGATCTGGACGAAACTTGGTAAGTATACAGGTTTTACAACTTTATAGATTTTTTTTCGTCACTGATTTTTGATTGGAGGGATACTTCATCCAAAAAAGGGCAAAAAGAGGCTACTGGATATCTCGGACTTACGAGTATAAGATTTCGATGGTTCTTTTTTTATTTGAAAGATATTAACTTTACATTGGTCTCATAAAAATTTGGTGAAGATCTGATGAGGTTCTTCGGCATAATGATTAGAATAGTTCCTCAAAATGCAGTTTGCGCTCACTTGCGAAACAATAGAAAGACAAAATCGTAACATATTTTAATGTCATACCTTCATTATTATATAGAAACTTTTCAAAAAATCGAGAAAAATCTGAAGAATGTTGCTAATGGTATTCCATTTAAAGTTTTAATTGAAGCTGGACTTGACTTTTAAAACTCTATCTGCTTACTTTAAACGTAGTTTCTCCTGCTTTAGTAAGAAGTAATTTAACTGAGATTTTTTGTATAATTCCAATATTTTATAATAAATTCCTTTAAGACTGCAAATACTCGTGAATAAATTCAAATGAATACCAAAATTGTTTGAAGAATTGTAGCAATCAGTTATCATTTCAGTCAATATATTTTTAAACGTACATATAAAAAATTGATTAAAATTTCTTTGGTGAATTACATCGTATAAATCTTTTAGAGTTTCACACAACGTCATTTCCTCTCGGGTACAAACGACCCTCTCGAACTCGTTGCATTTCGATAAAGCACCCTATCAGGAGGAATTGTGAAAATGAGATTTTTTGAAACTTGTACATATTACATCGGTTTATTTATGGATATCGCTTTATTTGCGGAAATTTCGATAGCTATTACAAGAACAGATGTGCTATCCTATAAGAATTAACTGCATATGCGAACAAATGTACTTCAAGTAAATTGTATGAAAAATATTTGCGGATTCAGATGTCGAGCTACATTAAAGATCTTACAGAATAAGTGTCTGATTTACATTTTTTTAATTGATTATAATAATTTATTTTAGTTTAGTTTTAGCATACAAGCATCCTTCATCAGCTTTCACCTTTTTAAGGATAAAATATGTAAAAAATCTTAATTAATTAATGCCGAACCGAAGAGAAGGCGGTTCGCTAACCATTAAATCTAACGATAACATTACAAAGTTATAATTTTCTCTTTACTTTGAAACAAATGTATACTCATAATGAGATCGGTAAAACTTAATTACCGTTCATATTAAATGTACACACTTCACTAAAGTACAAAAATAGTAATCAATATCTACCATAATTAACGTTCAATCGTTAATTTTCACTAAATATTTGGTGGTTCAATTCGAATGCAGAAATGAACGTCACATTTAATTTGTGGTAACAGGAAATTTATAAATAAATTATGTATATGTATATTAATTTAAAGCAGTGGCAGTCTATACATACAATCACAGATTACTTGGTTCAACATTTAGGATACCTTATACTACAGGAAAATCTTTCATTCCCACGGGAAAACACAATAACTGGTAATTAATTTGTTCTTAAACATGTATAAGTTGGCCAAACCTTAGAGATACATCAAAACAATTTACTAGAAAATTGCAGATCTAATAAGGCCAACAGAAAAATCTGTAATAGCATAAGTTTTATCCTAAGGTACACTCGCAATAATATCGTATCTATTTAATACGTACCTAGGGGTGCACCCGAGCAATGCGAGGGTAAGTTACTAGTATTTTATATATAGCTCAATCATCAGAATAAGATTATTTCGCGGATTTATTTTGATTATTAGTTCCGGACGTTTCGAATGCTTTACAGTCATGGTCACGAGAGAGACTAAAGTTTTAGACGTCTCAAAGGCGTTGTATACTTATCACAATATTATCAATGTTAAAATATTATCCGAAAAGATAGTTATGTAAAATATCAAATATTCTCGTAAATCTAAGAAAGTATTTTGAATATTTTAGTAAATCTATTTTAATCTTCGTAAAAGTAATTCAAACATATTTACATCATATCTCACGTTTGTGAATGGGCATCCCCTAGTAATCAAATCAGCACATCGGTTGACCTCAATTCCGGTATTAGTCGGAAATAGATTTTAATATCATCCAAACTACAAAATACATTCAATATTATAATGATTAAAATATATTCTGAATGTTTAGTAATAGAATGCTTTACATAAATCATGGTCACGGGAGAGACTAAGTTTAAGACATTTCAAAGGTCATTATCGTTACTAGCGACTCACTCTCGGTTCGCTCGGGTTCATCCTTAGTTACATTTTAACATTTAGTATAGATTTCTTAGAGATGAGATATTTTCCCGCAGTAAAAAGTATCCTATATGTTAACCCGAATAACCAGCTATCATCATACCAAATTTCATTTTCTCGTGAAGCGTTCAATAAGATTTTTAAATTACGAACTTATTTAGAATGTCAAATAAATCGCGTAAATCTAAAAAAATATTATGTTAACGGACAGATAGCAACTTACTCTATGTGTATAAAAAAGTTGACCGTCACGGGAGGCCCGGCAAATGTGAAACATTTAATATCTATACATATTATAAAATTCTACCTAAGCCGAATCTGTACATTAAATATTTTTTGGAAAATCTTATTGAAATAGACATTATTATCGATGTAGAGGCCGAATCTATAGTTTTTAGAATTTTTGTCTGTCTGTCTGTCTGTCTGTCTGTCTGTCTGTCTGTCTGTCTGTTACCGCATCACAGAAAAACCACTGGAGGGATTTTGATGAAATTTGGTATGATGATAGCTGGTTATCCGGGTCAACATATAGGATACTTTTTACCGCGGGAAAATATCTCATTTCTGAGAAAAAATACAAAAACTGGTTGGAACAAAATCACAATGGTACTATCTGTAAAAGTTTAGCGAGGTAACTTACTAAATATGGTAAAAACTATTAAAAATAGCTTATCTTGAAAATCAAATTATCGATAGCGCTGTTTTATCCATTAAAATAGTTATTTTAATTATTATACATTTATGTGTTATTTAACTATTCGACAATAGATGTCGCCATGTGTTTTTAAAATATGTAGTTTTAATTCCAAAAAAATGAATGTACAATTATGACCTTTCTACGACTTTATTATAATTAGGTACTACTAAATTACGCGCGGCCCCGCCCATGTTCAAATCATCAATAAAGCAAACTTTTTAGCTTTACAAATTAGTAACTACACATAAAATAAAATTGTAACTAAGCCGAATCCGTAAATTCAATATTTTTCAGAAAATCTTACTGAAATATTCATTATTAGCGAGATAGAGGCCGAATCTATAGTTTTTAGAATTTTTGTCTGTCTATCTGTTTGTGATCGCATCACAGAAAAACCCCTGCAGGGATTTTGATGAAATTTGTTATAATGATAGCTGGTTATCTGGGTCAACATATAGGATACTTTTTACCGCAGAAAAATATCTCATTTTTGGGAAAAAATACAAAAACTGGTTAAAATAAAAGCACGATGATACTATTAACATTTTAGCAAGGTAACTCATATATGTTAAAACAATCAAAAAAGCTTATCTTAAATGAAATATCAATAGCGCTATTATATGCATTAAAATAATTATTTTAATGATATTTTATTTATGTGTTATTTAGATATTTGACAATAGATGTCGCCATGTGTTTTTAAAATACGTAGTTTTAATCCAAAAAAAAAATAATGTACAGATATAACCTTTCTATGACTTTATTAGGATTAGTAATATTTTGTTGGCAGAAACAGTTTTCAAATTAAAATATTCATATAATTTTATTATTTAGTAAATAATGTTAATATTTTTTTAACTTTTAATGTAAAAATTGGGCAAATGCAAATCCAACTCGCGCATTATAGGTTTCGTATAGCAAAATGCTGTTGTTTTCCTTACTTACGTGTATTTTAAAGTTAACACTAAAATAAATACGAATAATATTTACGTTTCCACAATATCGACTCATTTTATCAACCGTAAAAATAAGTTTGATTTATATTATTTTATAACATTTTATGGGAAACAAGTTTATAGCTGTTAAACTGACAAAGCTGGTAACTAAAAATATTCCATATCTCAAAAACTATGAAAAAGTATTTTAGGAACTGTTATACCTCAACTTTTTCAGTTTTTTTTTTTTTTGACATCATTTCTTGGAAGGTGAAGGCTTAAAGGATGCAATAAAATGCTTACGATTTTAATCTATTAGCTGAGCCATATGAAATAATAAAAAGTATTTGCTTAGAATTATTTACTTATTACATTTTCTTTTGAAAATCATTTTGGACAATATTAGTAACTAGCGCTAACCCATCCCTGATGCGCGACAAATTAACATTAAGAAAAGTTGTCATTATGTAATTTAAATAATCAGCTACATATTGAATTAATCAATAGCTGTCTATTTGTAAAAAATGATTAAAATTAATTCCGTAGTGTGAGAGTTTATCGCCCAAAACTAAATAAACAAACAAAATAGAAGTATAGACATATGTACATAAATGTTATTGCTCAAACAAAAAGTGCAATATTACTAAATCAAATATGAGATTAACGGAGGCTTTTACCCTTTGTGGCATTGTCAATCACTGCCATTTTTTACCAATCATACGGTGCGAAATGAAAGTATGCAAGAGTATACTAATGTGAAAAACCTAAGAATTTGCTTTTTGATCATCTGAACGCGGGCGGAGCCGCGAGAAATGCTAGTTATAGATATATAATATTAGAATTCATAATTAATAAAAACCTATAACTAAATATGGAGTAAAATAAAGAAAAAATAGACTTTAAACATAAACACTATAACATAATCTATCCCTACGCAATTATAAACGGCAACCCATTGCTTTGCTGATCACTGAAAAACAAACCAAAATTACTTAATATAAGTCTTAAAGCTTTCAAATTCGAAATGTATGAAGTTAAAACAGAAAATTATTTTTCTTACGTTCTTACATTTTGGCTCTCATCTCATCGTATAGTAAATATCGTTTTACATCATTAAAATAAAATAATTATACTCCTTCACATTTTTAATATTATTTATTACTAAGGATAACCGTATTGAATGTATACTTTTATTTTTAACAAATAATTCTATGCCGTCGATTGTCGTTGAATTAATTTTCAAAACATTTCCTAATTGAAAAACATAAATTACATATTTTATAATAATAGTCCAACCCATAATAATTAAATGATACAAATAACAAAAAGCACGATGAAAAGCAAGAAATGCCTATTTCCTACAAAAAAATAACCATCAGCTTCCTAATTATTCACATTGTTTAAGAGATATTGTAGATAGAATTATTCATAAATATTGTATATGAGTAACAGTGTAAAACTAATAATATATTTATTTCTACGGCACTTTCAGAGCTTATTTTATTTACATGTGCATTCAATTTTCATGAAAACTTACGAATCAAAGCCTTTGATGATAAGGTTACATTTTTTGTTGGTTGGTTTAACAGAAATTCTATACTGTTACACAAAGTTCTGCAAGCTCTAAAAGCTCATAAAAAGTTATTTTGTCGCCACAAGATTTTTTCTGTTCTATTATCAAAATTTTAAATTCAAAAGAAAAACATAACAAGGACTTTTGCCTTTGTGTACAATTTTAAATCTTACTGCTATTATAGAATTATTATCTTAGTAAGCATAAGATTTTGGAGTTAAAACATATTTACATTTATTCTTCGCTTAGAGTACTATTACATTATGGTAACATCACATCATAATAATAAATATTGCGCACTTACAAAGATTGCTAAACCATCGATCGTCATATCGCTTACGCTTACAGAATCATTTCTATTAAAAATATTTTTTGAAGATTTAGTTCTTGGTTCGTTTTTTTGTAATTACTCGATAAAAGAAAAATATAATCAAGAGTATGAAAATATAGCTTGTATTTTTAGTTCAAGCTTTTGTTTTAACTTTATAAGAGCGTAATATTCAGATATACTCATATTTGTACTTTTAATCTCACATTTCTTCAAATCTTTGTTTTATTAGGACACTGACCGTACTAAACAAGAAAGGTGGAGCCTATCACCATCTAGGGCACGTAAAACATTCTTGGAATAATGTTGCTTCCTTTATGGAAATATTACCGTTGGAAATAATTCAGGTCACGAATACAGAAAATGGAGGGAAGGTCAAATTAAGAATTGTTAAAAATTGCCTCTTGTAATAACGAAGTAGCGTACTTTCTTTGTTACAAAATATTATTTTTTTATTTCATACGTAAATAAATATTTTTATGCACATTTGCAAGTTACTCACAATTGGACTACTATTATAAATGTAAAAGTTTTTATTTGTGTGTACTTCCTTCATAATGAAATACCTGGATGGACTTGGAGGAAATTTAGTACACAGATAAACTATGATATGGAGTAACACCCAGGCCATTGTTAGGTCTTAAGGTACCTTAACGAAGCGAGTATAAATCGCTATTTATTTAATAGGTTTCATTCTTGAAACTCACGACTGTCAGTGATCAATTAAAATATGAAAAAGCTAAAGCATTTTAATGCACAAGAGTTTCTATTTTATACGGCTCGTATTATAAAAGATCGAATATTTTTATCGAATATTTATGTATATATCATGTTTCCACTATAACATACATCACATGAAGCTTTGATCAGGAAGGACCATTAGAAATCACAATCGAAACTGAATCATTCAGATTTTAAATCCTTAAAAGTCAAGTGGCTCCTGTTAAGTTATCCAAACTCCAAAGTATTAAGTTAGTAGGATAAGAAATTTTTTTTCTTAAACGTAAGATTTATTTTATCTTGGCAAGATAATATATATCAGCACTGACTGTTTAAGCCAATTGTGTCCCCAACGATAACTTTAGCAAAGTTTGTTAATGAAACTTGATTTGTAAGTTTAATTTATTGATTGGAACATTCAAGTTAAGAAGTTTTACAGATTGGAAGAATTGGATTGAGAAAATGTTAATCACTTTTACTTATTAAACTCTCTATCTATCATAGAATTTATAACTTAATCATTTAAATTATATAAAAATTAACTGCCTCGTTGGTCTAGTCACTAGCTTCTAGTGGCTTGAAGTGGTATGTTGTAAGGCTTTCGATAGTGAGGTCCTGGTTATGAGACTAGGATTAGGTAAAAATAGTTACCGAATTTATCTGTCGACTTGTCTTCTCACCGTAATAAGTGAAAGGAATGGAGAATGGGCTAATATCTAAGAACACACGTATTCAGCCCTTTTAAACTGCCACTGCTGGACACGGGTCTTCCAAATGCCTTCAATACAACTGAAATCAGGTTATAGTCCACCACGCTAGCAAAGTGCGGGTTGGCGGACTTTACATGTCCATTGACTAATTTAAATTAGTTAGGTTTTCTCAGATATTCAGGTTTTCTTACAATGTCTTTCTTAATTGTATTTGTAACTGGTAAACATGTTGAAAACGATTCACACATGACAATATCAGAGGTGCGAGACCCGGGACATGGACCCGCTTCACTTGGTTTTTCAAGCGACCGCGTTACCATTGGGCTACTACTGTAAATCTATGTAAAGATTTATTTTGACTTACTTTTTATTAACATAGAAAATATCCTCAATTCCACTCGATTTATAATCTAAAATCCAAAAAAAAAAACAAAAATCATTACATTGATGTTTGTGAATGGTCTTACCCTTGATCATATTTTATTAGGCAACCAGTTTTATATATTTGTACATAGATTATGTTTAATACAAAATACTTTTCATCAAATAGGCAGATAAAATGAACTTACTTCGGATCTTGTAACTAAAATAAAAAGCTATTATTTTATATCGTAACGTATTATTTCTGACTTTTCAACAACGTTAGGATAACAAGTTTGATTTTAGTACCAAATAATGATTTCAATGTAATATATAATTGATCCCGGTGGTCAAGACTGGCTGTAGCTCGGAAGTCTCCATCGAGCTAGGATTATTTGAACAAAAAAAATTCAGAAGACTGTGAAACTCATGACTTTAGACAGTGATTCATCCTCTTAAATAAAATTTCTTACCTCCTATAACTCCTGGGTGTAAACGATGTAGATGAATCCAATCTATCATCCGGTAGGTCACATTAACCTTCCTTTGTAAGGAATTTAATAATAGAGAGATATTTCAAACTGAATTTACGAATTAGCATTATTATTAACTAGCGACTCACCCTCGCTTCGCTCGGGTTTGCCTCTAGGAAAACAAAAACAAATCTATCCCACGGGAACTATACATTTTCTGGTATAAGGTATCAACATGCCAAATTTTACTAAATTAGGTGCATAAGTTGTTGTGTACTAAGCTGTACAAGAGAATATAGCATTTTTTTTCTATGTACAGACATTTGACCTCTACAGTTTTATTATATGTATAGATCACCAATATGGTCGCAAACCCCTATTATTTATACAAATTATATAACATTATATAGAGAGACATTTTACAATTCTAAATCCTGGGAGAGCAGTAAAGAGAAAACACTAAAGTCTAACTTTTCCTCTAAAATCCAAGCGGGCGACAGTTGAATATAAAAAATTCATGTCATAGCATAAGGGTTACAGCTGTGTTTGCATTATTTCGTTCGTCTTAGCTATTCCTCTCTTACTATCTCAATTTACTTTTTTCTAGGAATATAATATAATACAAAATGTATTACATATTAGATCCAAAAACTTACTTCAACATACTACAATACACACATATTATATATATATATATATATATATATATATATATATATATATATATATATAATACTGTTCATATATGTTTTTCAATGATGATTATGGTCGAATTTCGTTCACTAGTTATTATTGTTTGTATGTCACAGCCAAGTTTTGTTAATTACCCTATACATTAAGTTTCCGCGCAATTTCTCAATCTGTAACAAAAAGATAATAATTAAGATGATATGATAATTAATATATAATTTAATAGTTTAGCAATGTTTAAAAATGTTTAATATTCATAAATATTATAGGTGATGATGACCACCCACGCTGAAATATGGAGATGAAACGACATGATAAGCCGGGCAGCCTCTCGCCCGTAAACCCGGCTGTCAAGAAGGACGAAGAAGGAAAGACATCAAGATCTAGTAGCAGAACAGAGAAGGAGTTAAAGATTTCTCAAGAGAAATCTCCTACTGAAGATAGCTCAAAAAGAGAAAGACGACTATCAAGAACCAGTGAAAGTTCCAGAGACACTTTTGAACGGTGAGTACTAAATATTTTATTTAATAACGTCTAGAATAACTTTGATTAGTTTATTATAATATACTCTATAAAAATAATTATCTAGTTCGAGACGGACTCGCGTGAAAGGGGGTTCTGTACATTTCAAAGTAATTTTTAGACATTAAGTTATATTTTTTATTTAATCCGTGCTTATAAATGTATGGTTCACTTTGTTTTTTTTTTTCCAAATCCTAAACTCCCTAGAAGATAAGGTAATTTTCGTACAATCTAAATTTATTTAAAAAACATTCGTATTTCTCATAATGAGCCCTTTTCTTTACACTCGTATGTCACTCTTGATAAAATCTTATCAAGAATATACTTCATACATCCATTATCCTCAAGCTTTATATAATTGTACCTATAGGGCTCACCATTTTCTATCTGGTAGATTCGTATAACATAGGCAATGAGAGACAAAAGAATAGATGAGTGATTGTGTCGTGTGGTACGAAATCTTAATCGCAATCGCAATTAATATTATCTTATAAAATTGTCTGATAATATGACAATTTTTAACTATTATTGTTGCCCAAAACGAGATAAAAGAGTTTTAGTCACATAACTTACCTATTTAATATTTACAATAAACGTTAAATACCTTCAAATATAAGATATTATTTATTTTGATTTTCAAACTGAAGTTAAAATTTAACTTATACGTAACTTAATAACAGGAATGAGTCATAACTAAATTAAATGTTTACTTACAAAAGCATCTGAGTTGTGAGGTTGTTTGCATACTTAACTTTTCATTGGAATATCTCGAGTCGTGGAACATCACAATAAAGTTGCTGATATTTTTATTGCGAAACTTTATTCGTGGTACTATAATTGCATAAGTTCTTCAGTAAGTTCCAATATTTAATAATCTCCTATTGACTATATAAAGAATTGTAATCGTTGTTTGAAAAAGAATTTTGAGACAGTAGTAGCCTAGTGGTAAAGTGCTCGCTTGGGAAACCGAGTGAAGCGGGTTCAAATCCAGGGTCTCGCACCTCCGATATTTTCATGTGTGAATCATTTTTATTACGATTACCACTTGTCTTATACATAACTATAACTGAAGGAAAACATCGCAAGGAAACCTGCATGTCTGAGAGAACTTGATAAGTTTTTGAAAGTCAAGTGAAGTCCTGTCGAACCTGCACTTGGCCAGCGTGGTGGATAGTCTGATCCCCCTCGTATTGAAAGGAAGCCCGTGAACAGCAGTGGAACGTTAATAAAGGGCTGAACACATATGCACATATGTACATTGTAATTAGGTTTAAAGAATTTATTTCTCATAAAAATATTACTCACTTTTATGAGCTAAGTACATTTTAATTAAATTTTTGTACAATAAATGAATTGTACAATAGTACTACTAGTTTGTGTCATCTTTTTAAACAATCTTTTTTTTTTCTTTTCTCTATGGCTTAGAGTTGCGTTAACAGACGCAATACATTCTGCCAAAACAATCTTTATAACTAAACTTCAAATTCAAAATCAGTTCAAATAAATATGACGCATGATATTATATTTGTTATATTTACCTATTTAAAAATCGTGACATAGCATCCTACTAATACGCACGGGCAGGTACTTACCTCTTCTAAAAAACCTTTTTTATAAATATTTAAATTATAACTTCAGATCCTTTTTTCCACCTAAAGTAAGCGCAAAACTCACATAAATATTTAACTTGGTCCTTTTACTGGACTAATACTGGGATCCTATTTTTTTAAATTATTTATTCTATTTAGGCTAAGCCTTAAACCAGAATAATTTTGCCTTTTTGAAATCAATTTACCTTCCTACTTTTGCTTTTACCAAAATTACGTTAAAGCAAACAAGACAAAAAATAATTAAGCACCTAACTCAAATGTAACGCATATATTTACTACATTTTATTAGGAAATAATATTAGAATTACCATGCTCTAGAACGGTGTTATCCGATTACACTTCTTAGATGTATTTTTTAAATAAAAAATAACATTCATTCTACAAAGCATACCTAATCAAATCAAAAATCACAGTAGTGTTAATAAAATAGTTTAAATATTTCACTTTTGTATTCAGTCGAGTTATTATTTAGATATGGATAACTATTCGATAATTGAAAAGTCATCTATTAGCAATATATTATACATATTTGGAATATTACGTATAGAATATATGATAACAACTCGTAAAACGTGATAATACACGTTTATATTATAATTATCTGCTTCTAGAATCGAATAATAAATAAACGTCGACTGAAATTTTCAACAAGTCATCAATATTTAAAGATTAACGACTTAATAGTAATTTGTATCTCATCGATCATCCACCGTTTGGGAATTAAAGCCTGCTTGTTGCTCCGTTAGCATAATTACATTATTGGTAATTTATTGTACAATTTATGTATCTAATATTTAAATAGTTACAAGGTTAAATTTATACTTATTTTGTTATTTACCAGCGGTTTACCGCATGTGGTGTTTTTTATTACTTAACCTAAATCGACACGACGGGGTACTTCGGTGGGTAGTTCTGGCTTTTTTCTCTATCCCACATACCTGTATAGTATATATGCCTAAAAGCATCTCCCAAAATTAATTAAATAACCAAAATTCATAGTCTGTATATTAATAATAATAATCATTTATTGCAGGCAATTTAAAACCCATAACATTAAATTTCATCCAAATCTATCCAGCCGTTTCATCGTGAAACATTACGAACACACATACACATAGAAATTATAATAGTAGTCCGATCTTTCATGTTGACAAACCAAGTCGCCAGTTTTAAAATTTGAAAATGGCTAAATAGCTTGATCTGGAATTTCTATTCAATTTTCTTGTTAATTACTTCAAAGCATGCCAGTTGAGCACAGATTACTTAGCCAATATCACGTAGAATGGAGAAAACGCGAAGGAGATTGGTAATATCTAGAATTTTTTTTTTTAGAATTTGACAGATTAGAAATTACTGTCATTTGGAATCTACCAAAATTCTTAAAATAATGTAATGGAATTTGTCCCTCTGCTTAAGAGCTACTTACCTTTATTTGTACTACCTATTTTGCCTAATTATACTAACATGGTATATGGGGCAGCTTTAATCAATGACTAATTACGAGTTATTGGATTCTACATACATATTGTCAAAGTGACAGATGAGCTAACTGCTCTGAGATATAATATTAGGAAACAATAATGATGAGTAACGAAGCTGTGTGCCTTTGGGATCAGTAAAAGAAAGATTATTGTTATTTTTAGTCGACGCTAATGTATTTTTATTATTCAATGGATCCGCTTTTCTTTGGAATTTATCTTTTTTTTTTTTTGTAAATTACAGAATATTAGAATTACAGAATTATTTAAATAAAACTATCTTTTCGGATTTTTTCGCGCATTTATTTTGATTTTTGGTTCCCGACGTTTCGATTGCTTTACAGCAATCATGGTCACGGGAGATTGCTGTAAAGCAATCGAAACGTCGGGAACCAAAAATCAAAATAAATCCGCGAAAAAATCCGAAAAGATAGTTTTATTTAAATGTCAAACATTCGCGTAAATCTAAGAAAGTATTATTACAGAATTAATTAAAGAATCTTGTACTAATTAAAAAAAAATACTTTATTCTAAGAACAACGCGCAGGACATACGCAATAGTGAGCTCTTGCTTCTTATGATTACTTATTAGATACATTATATTGTTTATCTTAGTTTAGTATTGCGTAGTATAAATTTAAATAGTGGAATATAAATTTAATTTAATAAATCCCGCTATTGTATACAGTATATCAGTTGTCATTAAATAGTTTTTTTTCTGCATTGAAAAATTACTCTTGATAACTTCAGCATGTTATAGCAATGTAACAATTTCCGCAATTTTCATGAAATAAGGGAGAGGAGCTAACTTAACTCGAAAAAAAAGACTCCTAACAAAAAATATATTATTTGAATATTTTTTCATCGTAGCACGAGATTTCAGGCAACTTTTAACACATTTTATTGTTCAAAAACACGTTCATAGTGTCTCAAGTGTCTCATTCGAGTTTTGGGTATAGCATTTATACAAAATCGTCCTTTTTTAAAAAAGTAAATTAGCAGGACTAACTAGACTTGAGAAAAGAGCTCAAAAGAAATATTTTTTATCAATAAATGACGAGATAGCAGTGTCGGGCACATTTTAGCACAATTTATTTTTAGCAAAATTCCAAAAACTGTGGGCGTGGTAACATTATTGACATTGTCTGATACGTAATATTTGTTTATTGTTACCTTGAAAATGTTATGAAATAATCACCTCAATGTAAATTGAATAATACTACAAATATCCGTAATATATTCTAATGTCAGCCTTTACTTTATTTACAGACAAGATTCTAAATCCACGACGCTATCGAGTCCGAAAGTACCGCGCAAATACTTGACACATTGGAAACAGGCATGCGATAAGACTAAGGATAAGACGAAGGAGTTACTTAAGAGGTGGAGGACGTTGCCTGAAGTTGAGGGTGCAGGAAACCAGATGCAGGAAGCCGGCCAAAGTGAGGAAGAAAAACACCATGGGTGGAGCGTACATGTTTGGAGTAAGTACTGACCATACTAATTTTCAATTACATTAGGGTAAAAATAATTTTCAATTACATTAGGGTAAAAACTTAAATAATAAATAAAATATACAATTTTCCTTAATGCTATGAAAATGTTAAAAAAATAACTATAAAATTAATATACCGTCCGTAAGTCCGTCAATTATCATAAATATTTAAAACCTTAGACATATTGTTGAGCCAATCATTATGAGGAGAGTTTACCAGTCACTGTGCCACTATTATCACTTACTGCATCTCTTTATGGGGCGGTGCCTCAAAACCAACATTAAAATCTCTTGAGATAACTCAACGAACAGCTCTCAAAATATGTACCTTTAAGCCATTTCCACACCCAACTCATGCACTTTACCAATATTGCGAAATTCTAACCCGGCAACTTTTTTTATTAAATATTATATTAAAGCAACATTCTGAGCTAAACTTTGATCCATCCATGATCGATAAACGAAGAAACTTTGCAGTATGTAACAATGATAGGGAATTTAAAACAATGTTTATTCACAAATTTTATAGTTATTTAGGACCTTTTATCTATAATCAGTATCAACCTAGGGACGAACCCGAGCGAAGCGATAGTGAGTCGCTAGTAATTGATAAAAACAGATATTTGGGGGATTGGCGCTGTATGCCGTAATACAGGTCTCCTTGTACGGCCACAGAGGCTACCATATCTTTTGAGTCGACACAGCCTAATTTAAAGTGAGCTTAAAAACTAAGATTATTCTGTATAATAATATATGTATATTTGTTTTTGTATTTAATATTGTTTACTGTTTTATGTGTTCAATAAATTAAATTATGTTATATTAAATTAATATACATAAAAATTTTACTTAACACATAATGTAATAATAATTATTATTATTTAAGTGAAAATCATTACGTAAAAACTCTTTCAAAAACTGACATCTATAGAATGACGATGACAAAAACTCGGCATAAATCTCGTTGGTTTACAATGATATAAAATTTTGATTGTTCCAATATAATAAACTATAACAACAAAACAATGAGTAAGAAAACAAAAAGGACAGGAAATGACAAAACCATTCAAGAAAAGAAATCTAAAGTAAAAAAAGTTGTTAAATCTGATGAGAATCTGAAGAGAATAACTAGAAAAAGCAATTTAAAAGAAAAAGGTTATTACATATTTAATAACATGATGACTAGGAATATAAAATCTCAAAGGGCGGAAACCTGCAATATGAATAAGCACAAAACCCCCGAGAAAAGCAGAAATGTTACAAACAGTAGTGACTTATCAACGCCAAAACGCCAGCAACAGAACGCAACATAAATTTTCTTTAATATAAATAATGATTTACATATTTTCCATATTTTATTTATTTTAATACTGCATTTCATTACAATTAAAATTTGTTCATTTAACAAAGTGTATATTTTGAAAGTGACCAAATGAATTCTGACGATGCCTGTAGATTACTGGGTGGTAAGAGGAGATAATTATTCCTTACACCGTCAATACTAAATGACAATCGTAATACATAACTTTATAAAATTGATTTTTTATGCTGTTTCCCGCCCATGCAAACTTTTGTATCACCCAGGTATTTAAGGCAAAAATTTAACCCTTGAGATTAGGAGTATTCTTTTAATGATGACCCTTATTTTTTTACTGAGGTGGTCATTTTTCCTATCGTTACCTGCCTAGCGTCTAGTTGAATTACTGATTGGCGTCAGGTTGGATTACTGGACTCGAGCCCAATATCACCACAATACAACAATAGGCTCAGGCCTGGAACGAACTAGCCGTATAGAGATAGAGTGAAAAGTAAAAAAAATTACACTTAAAATTGTAGAAATAAATGCGATAAAATCACATTATAAAGGCCATCTGCTACGTTATGTTTGTAAATAACTGTACGAAAGGCGTGTTGGTATGACTTGAATATTAAAGAAATTATAAAAAATGTTATCTCAACAGTACCATTTCTAGTTGAATTGACATTGAATATTTTGCTATCCGCATGAGATGAATACAGCAGCAGAAACAATTCACCGGGTTTATTTGCAATGGAATCCGCAAATACTTGCACGCGCGTAATGCTTTTGTAAAATATGACACAATTCCGAGCCTCCAGTTTATACGGCAGCCATGTTTTATTCTTTGTACCTCCACTCTGAGAGTATAAAGGAATATTTGAATGTATAATTTGATTTGTGTTGTTAATAAATTATAAATTATAGAATACTGCCTTTGTTCTATTGTTTATTTTTAAGATTATATTAACACAATTATTAATATTCCCCGATATAATTGAGAATTAAGTACCTATCTGTTAAACTTATCGATATTACTGCAGGGATATGTAAACCTATGATGATATAAAATGGCAAAATAGCAAAGATTACCGATGCATCGATTGGGATGTAAAAAAACAGACAAACAGACAGATACAGTTTCGCATTTTTAATATTAGTATAGTATAGTAGGTATACTAGTCTAAGATGACGAAATTTATAAAAATCTACACATTTTATGTCAAACAGTTCGAGATACCTGCACTTCTCTAAGTTCATTACCTATTTTTTAAATCTATTAAGGTGATGAGCTGCACTCTACCATCCATGCTATTTAATACTCCGTATTACTCCGTTTTACGCAACTATGAAAATGTAGGTTACATTTTTTTTCTTTTTCACAATTCACAAATTATCAATAGTACCTACCTATTATGAGCGTTATATTAATAACGTATGACTGTAAAGGAGCCTCTTATATTTATTAATATACAAGCAACTCACCCTCGCTCCGCTCGGCTTCGTCTCTACTTATGTTTTTACGTTTAACTCAGAGATGAGATATGTTCCCGCAGTAAAAAGTATGTTGACTCGAATAACCAGCTATTATCATACCAAATTTTATCAAAATCTGTGGACAGATTTTGATGAAATTTGACCACCTGATGAAATTCAAAAACCACTGGAGTGGTTTTCTCGTGATACGGTCACAGATAGACAGACAGACAAAAATTCTAAAAACTAGAGATTCGGCCTCTTTATCGAAATAATGTTTATTATCGAAATAATGTTTATTTCTATAAGATTTTCCAAAAAATATTTATTGTACAGATTCGGCTTAGTTAGATTTTTATTATATGTATAAATTTTAAATATAGCTTCCTTTTATATATGTACAATTCAGTACTGCTTACAATTTAGTAAAATTATTATGGAAACTATAAAAGTAAACTGCATTTTAAAATATTAAAAACCGTTCAATCGATTTTCTCAATCAGCATCCGAATCTATCAATCTTCTAACCCTAGTAAGTAATAAGTAATACGAGTACATACATTACATATCCCAACCGAAAATTAAAATAAACTATTTTTAGAACTATAATTTTAAATGATACAATGGACTTAAAAACGTACATTAAGATTTTGTTATCTTTTATGAGCTTAAAGAAAATTTGTTTTTATTTCTAATCTGTACCATTAAAATGAAATTCACATCCAAGTTCCAACACAATAAAGAACAGGTGCGACAGGTACCATACACTCTAAAAACTCTATACTCTTACTGAATTATCCCTTTGTTTGGCTTCTCTCGAAAGACTTCTAAAGGAAGCTGCTCGTTTTAGTTTTTCTTTTTGTATTGCTGATAGTCCAAGACAGCAATTAGCAGTTTTACCTCTGTAGACTTTAGAATTTGAACTTTTCTGTTAGGCTGCTCTCCCTTCTGAATTCTATTCATAAATTTACAAGCTTCCAGGAAGCTAAGCCCTCAGATTAATATCAAAAACTACCCATAATAAATAGTTATAAAAATATTGCCAATAAACTTAAAACTTTTGTTTCTTATTCTGCTGAAAATCTTTTCTTTTCCAATGTAATGCCTATGTCGATCTCTCGTGAATTCTCTACACGCCTGTGAAAAATCGAATAAAATCAATTCAACGAGTTCGGATATTAGCGGAATTAATGAGTGGACAGACAGATATTTTTTAAACGCAGGGTATGTGCTTTATTATTGCACAAATCATATGTGCTAAATATATGGTAGCTGTTATAAGATCACATCCTCTTCTAAACCAAATTATTTTTCTGCACAGAATCCTAATTCAATACAAAATATGCTTAAATTTATGAAGATGAAGTACCTATATCAAGTACACGAATAAAAAGTACTCCCGGGGAAACTTTATTGAAAACCCCTGTCCATACGAGTGAATTTATGGGCACTCCTTTTATAGGTTTATTTGAAGCTATAGGCGGTAAATGTAGAATGTTTTTTTTTTCAATAACAAAATACAATATTCTTACTTAATTTATAAATTCAAAATTGTGTTTTTTTTTCTCTCGCATGCAAGTACATGAATAAAGATCGTTGATTTTGTTAAAAGGCGACATAAGCTAGCTAACTTTTAACTTTTACTTTAAAGTAGAGGAAAAAGTTGCAAAGGCGGGTCATTAATAAAATCAGATATGTAAAATATTTAAAATACACGACTGTTCAATTAAAATAATGTAAGAATAATTTAGATTTTATTTTTGTTGTCATTATGCTATTTATTTATGCCCAGATCCAGTTGGACGTGTATCGGACTTGTATTAACAGATAACGAGTACATCCCGTATTTCATGTTCATCTTATATATTATTACGTCTTATAAAATTTATTTATCATCTTATAAAATTTCGTGTACCCATCTTAAAAATGGCTCTAACGATTTGGGTGGATTGAAGGTGTCTTTTCTAAAAAAAAATGCAATTTTTATATCTTTTCCGAAAGTCGCCGAGCGAAGCTCTCTCTTACTTATTAAGTTTATTTGGCCAGTAATAAATTTTAATATCTATTAATATAATTTAAAAATACTTTTTATCATATTACATTTTTTTTTACTTGAGTGACGTATTAAATGGACATGACAATTCGTTTATAAAATTTCGAAACATTAAAATAGCAAGCAATTTTACTAATAATATAAACATAAGACTCACCCTCGCTTCGCTCGGGTTCGTCCCTAAATTGCTTTCCCATACAAACTTTCGCCCCCATTTTTACCCCCTTAAGGGATGATATCCGGGATAAAAACTATCCAATGTCCTTCCCAGGCTTTCAAACTATCTTCTTACAAAATTTCATCTAAATCAGTTCAGTAGTTTCAGAGTCTATTCGATACAAACAAACAAAAAAAACAAATTTTTCCTCTTTATATATATAATAATAGATGTGAAAGTTTAGATGGATGTTTTTTACTCGATTACGCCAGAACGGCTGAACGGAACTGGATGAAATTTGGCACAGAGATAGATTCTTGTGGGATAGATTTGATTTAGTTTTTCTAAAGGCGAAGCCGAGCGAAGCGAGGGTGAGCCGCTAGTTTGTTATATAATTTATTACAGCCTTTTGTATATTCACGCATTTTATGATTTATATGAAAAATAACTTTATCTGAATATTAAGTAGCTATTCCTGAGCGTATGTTTTGATTCTCATACTAATCTTACTTGATTTTCTTATCACGCGCTGAGAAGATAATCGCAAAACCAATCGCTTAAATAATTTTTGGACCCTTTCTTTAAGTATAAATACTTTTTTAACTTTTAGCATTATGCAATATCAATCATTTAGAAAATAAAATTAAATCTTTACCCTTAAATGCGTCACTGGCTCTAATTTTAACTATCTATTTTATTTACTTATCTAGTAAACATTAAAATTTAAGGTAATAATTTAATCTATCTTATAAAGATAACATCTAAAATATAAAAAAAAAAACTAAAACAAAAATATTAATTCTCGAAAAGCCGCTTCTACTTAATAAAAAAATAAAAATGAATATTCCAATCACAGGAACGAAGTATTTAAAATATTCATGATTTTATTGAATTAGTTAAATTAAATTTTAAATTACTTTAATTGACACCAATCATAATACAGACACAAAATAATGAAAAATATTATGATTTTTTTTCAAATTTAAAAATTAAAACGAAAATATCTTTTTCTGCTGAATTTCCTATAACTTGATAAGCTAATTTAATTAACGTACAAATTAATACGGTTATTTTCTATATATGATACTTTCATATAATACAGTTTCATAAGACGTGTTCTGCAACGTAGTATGCTAATGTAATTAGTTAGGTTCATGTCGACAAATATATGTATATAGCTTGGTTTCATATAGGTATGCTGAAGGCCTATAAACGTGGAACTGAGTATATCCATGCAAATTATATTAACTTATTTGTATTATTTTACTATTTATTCCACAAAAAATATATTTAAGACGCAATTTTTGAAGTAAAACTTCTTTATGCACGCTTGACTTGGGGGTAAGCTGGTGAATACGTTACAAAAAAATGTACGTACGTTTGTTGCCATGGTAACCGTTGTTATTGTCTGACAAATGATATATATATTCTTTCCTTAAATGATATTCTATAAATATATGATTGTAATATGCCTAATTTGCGTAATTTTTAGTATCTCACCTATCCTACTTATTTAAAACATACATTGAATTTCATAAAGAGTACCGATAACCTACAGAAGTTTTACTGCTTGCCCGTGTACACATTCATACACGCACTCTTTAATTTTTTTCATAATATGAACTTTATATTATTTAAAGCTATATTTTGTTAAAGTTTTAACCCCTGTCTTCATTCGCTAAGTTTATTTATACTTGCTCCGCTTCTAAGGACCTACCATTTTAGATAACCTATACCTGTAAACTAACCAGTGTCCCTCAACATATACATAGAACATACAATAAAATTGCAACTGCAACTGTACATTGAATATTTTAAAAATCTTATTGGAATAACTATTATCGACACTGAGGCCAAATCTATTTTTTTTTTTAAATATTTGTCTGTTTGAGTGTCTGTCTGTTACTGCATCACAAAATCACTGGACAAATTTTGAAGAAATTTCGTTTAGTTAATAGCTGATTATCCGGGTCTACATCTAGGATTACTGCAAGGAAATGTCTTATTCCTGAGGAAAATACAAAAACTGTTTAGAATAAAACCACGTCAAAACTATAAACATTTTAGCAAGTTAAATTTCAGAATCAGCCAAAAAATAATTATAAATAAATTCAGTTGAAAAAAAACTATACAAATAGGTTCACCTTGCCATTATTGTATCACCAGGTGTTTTTTAAATATGTATTTTAAATTCCAAAAAGAATAATAAATAAATAAATATATTGGGACATTAACACAAGGCACCATCTAGTTTCATGGTAAGCTACGACGCTTGTGTTATGGATACCAGATAGTTGCTACATTACACATATATAACTTTAAATACATACATATTATAAATATAAACACCCATGACCGGAGTACAAACACACAAATGAATGTCCCCAGCGGGACTCGAACTCGCGACCACTAGCACAGCAAGTAGGTTCACTACAAACTGAGTCAAATGGGTCGTAATAATAACAAATAATAACAAAACAACAAAATAACTACAATTGCCAGTGTTGACCACGGCTCCGCCCGCGTTCAAATGACTAAACAAATTATTTGCCTTTACATTGGAATATATTAATAATATTTTGTTGGCCGAAACCATTTTTTAAATGAAAATATATGTAAAAATTTTCTATCGTTCAGTCATTAGTACCTATTATGTAAATTTATAATTACAAAAATCAGGCAAGTGCGAGACGAGACTCGCACGTCGAGGGTTCCGTATCAACACATTTTGTCGATCGCAAAAATAAGTTCGTGTTACATAATAATTTTTTAACATATAAATATAATGAAAAATAAAGTTAATTTTGCGGTTACTAAACTGACAAAGCGGATAACTGAAAATATTTCATATCTAATAAACTGCTCAAAGTACATTCTGCAAAGTACCTATATTCTGCTTTTGAAAGTGTTTTAAAAGCCCTTTTGCTATAATTTTTTCAGATTTTTTGACACTATTATGTAAAAGGTAGTGAAAGAGAGGTGGGGATCGGACACAGTACAATGTTTACGACTTTAGAGTAATAAACTCGGCTTAAATGAGTTCTAATAGAAAATTACTTAAAAACATTTAACTTATTCATAAACACACAAAGTTATGTGCACCTGAAAGTTTCACTTACCTGATTTTTATATTTCATGATCAAAGCAAGAATTACAAACATGTAAAGAAGAAAAGATTTGGTCTGTACTAAGCCACGAACCAAACATACCTTTGCTTATAGGTTTTATATATTTTTAGGAACTTTTTTATACAACAAACTCAATAGAGTTTTGGATTTATATAGCATGCGTTATAAAATTTTATACATATACATAGATAGCTATGTAGCTTCAGAGATAAACGAGTTCAAACAACGATACTTTTATTCATAAATTGCTGCTAAAATGCCTGGCTGGCTGGTTGGAAGCATAAAGCTGAAGATCGAGCTAAGTGACGTGCACTAAGAGAAGCCTATTTCCAGCAGTGAACGAAAACGGGCTGATAATGATGACGATCCTTTTGTTCTCATAATCTGATATAACGGCAAGCCTACACGGCCGAATAGATTACGGCGTAGGAAGGGCAAGGGAAAGAGGACATGAGAATGTGATACCCCCCCCCCCCCCCTCCCCTCCATATTCGATCGAGCTCCAAGTTACACTTATACATTTGATGTAAAACCTTCATATTTATAAAAGCCTTACCAAGAAGTCGTACCCAGGATCTAATAATCTGTATTGGCTACCCACTACACCAACTAGGCGATAAGATAATAAAACTTATATAATAAATGCTTCTGCCACGATAATTTACACTTTGAGTTTTTGTATATCAATGTTTAAACGTTACCTTATATATAAACCAATTTTAATATTAAATATAGTTTATTCTCATACAATTATTTAACGCTTATTCAAATTAGAAGATAGTGGTTAGTTGACTATGAAGTGGACCTTTTTCTTTATGGCAATTATGACAATGCTAATTCCTACATTAGCGGATATATTAAGGATACGACACCACAGGTTGAAATATAATAATAACTATAACAATAATCATGAGCGATATATGTCACAAGATAAATACTTTCAAAAAGTACTGGAGCACATTGAAACGACGAACGATTTAATTAACACCCTGTGTGTACAAAATGGAGTGATGGTTTCAGAAGTTTATGAAAAATTCGGCTACGTGATTGTGTATTCCATTAGAGAATTTAATGACAGGAGTATTGAAGTCAACATCAAGAATGGAGTTTTGTACACACGCATACTTAAACATAACAAACATAATGACTTTTTCGATATTAGGATCCTACCAAATATATTGAATTTTAAGAAAGCCTATTGGTATACTACGCATGGCGAACTTAAAATAGTGATTCCATATAATGTAAAATTTGGTGATAAAGTTCCTAATATATGTGTATACGATAAAACTAACTTCTGCGTTCCACAAAAACTTATCTTAATTGATATAAAATGAAATATTGTTGTGATAAAATGAAAAAAAAATACTGTTTTAGCGATGTTGTTTTACTGCCGTTCAATTCCTGACATATCAAACACGATAACTAATTATTACTATTAATTCAGTTCCTAAAATCGATAATAATGAGGCAAATGAGCAAAAATATTTCACTAGCACTCCCAAATACTTTAGATGTCTCAAGCTACCTACAAGAAATTATTCATAAATATATGCCTAAGTACACTTTAGATAAATAAACCAATAACAGATAAGTATCCATTTTATTTTATTTCATACCTAGAAAAGATTGACTTACCTTTACAGAAAGGTTAAATTATATTCAAACGAAAAAGGGCTCTATTTTCTTTGTTTCTTAAACTCAATTATACATATATTAGTAACGTTTCTCAAAACAACTATTTTCGAATAAACACTTGTCCAATTTAACTTTAACACAATGGGTTGCGCAGTGCGGTGCCATAACCCTCCACAACCTACACTATACCAATGGCTATTTCATTTACCGAAAAATAATGTTTGAAAGTATTTTTATATAATTAAAATTGCTATTTTAAAGAGCTGTATCTTTTAGATCGCAAAGGATAGCTAATAAAAGTGTTTTAAAATAAAATATTAAGAATAAGTTAATGTGTTAATAAAAATACATACCTAGATGTCATTTCAATAAATCTTCAGATGATCATACAAAAAAAATTAAGTTCTTTTTACTCTTCGCAAGATTAAATAATAAAAACTGGTCGAGCATGAACCAAATGAACATTTCAACTACGAGTACCATTCAATAGCCGAATTTTATAGGTAAATGGTAAGTGTGTATTCGTACAAAACCATTAGTGCGTGAATACGACGCTTGATCGATTTTCAAATACATTTTACCAATAATACGGTGCCTTAGTAAATACGTACATACGTATTTACATATTTCAACTAAGAGGATAAATAAATTAATGAATTACTAACCTATATTTCACTTGTATATGTATGTAAGCCATAAATGTACATGATTGTAAAACTGCTGGCAGACCTTTATAAGTAAAAATAAAATTAAAAAATTAAAAAATCGATTAAAATGTTCAAAAATACATTAAAAAATCACTCAAGTTATAATTATTTAATAAACAAGTATGGGAGAAAATTACATATAATCTTATCTTGCATTTGAAGTGCTTCGAGTGTATTTATTTATAATGATAATGAAGGCACTAATATGACTCATTAAATTATTATGCATTTGTATTATAATTAACAAGTTATCAGGATTGATTAGAGTAGCGTAGCTGAGTTTACTTGTTGGCTATGTTGTCACCCCCATTCGGTACCTTCACGTCCACAAAGCGATATCCACGTTGTTCCTACGATCCGAAACCCTTGAAATTATTCAACGGGGCAAGCTATTTCTGTTGAAAATTTATGTTATTTTAAACAAGTCGCTTTTCACTGTAAAATACTATAGATTTTACAATAAAAATATTTATTTTATTGGAGAACCAATAACAATTTTAATACCTTCTTTATTGTAATATTAAATAAGAAATAATACTAGCAACTAACCCTCGCTTCGCTCGGATGGGTCCCTAGTTGCATAACAGTAGCTTATTTAGTGTTATTTTAGGTCACACAGCATAGTTTATCTGCAATCTATCCAATCGTTTCAGTTTGGAAAAGTAAAAACATGTACACGCTAGGGTGTAAAAACCAAATTTTTGATATAAAAAAAGTTTTTTTACTCAACATTTTGAGGTAAAAGTGAAAGTTGAGTAGAAAATTACTATATTTGTCAATTCTTGAATGTTTTCAAAGATGATCACACGAAAAAAAAAATTTTCATTAAATCCAAAAAAAATTTTAATTATTTATTTTAAAAATCAGTGGGCCACCTCAAAATGTAAAGTAAAAAAACTTTTTTATTTCAAAAATTTTGTTTTTTTTTTATAACCTAAAATTCTACCCCTAAGCTAAGAAAAAAAAAACAATTTATTTTTTTCGTTCCACCACACACATAAAATCTTTCACATTTATGATAATAGTTCAATTTATACTATCTATTCTAAGAACAATAACAATTAGGTTGTAAGAAATAATGTTTTGTTTTCATTTTCCTTGATTTGACAATAGTTTCCTAAGATTCCAGTTTCCATTCCAATTCACTTAGAATATAGAGATTCTGTTATTACAGCCACATGGGTGAATCGATGTAGCGAAGATCTTGAATGCTTGGACCTGGAGGAAGAACAACCGTTAGCACAACTAAGTTCCGTACAGGCTGACAAAATGACGTTGTTCTTCACCGAGCTTCTCGACCACGACCGTGATGATGTAATCTGTGATCAAGACTTTGACAACTTTTTTGAGGTACTTACTTATTATCGGCTAAGAATTCTCTTACACTTATTTCTTTTATATAACTAACAAATGTATGTATAATTGGATACGAAAATAAAGATTTTATTTGTCCCGTAAGTTCGATAATGTTAAACAAAAAAGTATCGAGAGATCGAACCGCGAACGTTTTTTAAGAGGCCTATCACAAAATGTACTGAGTTTTATGGTATCGAGCTCGAGCAGCCGACGCATCACTGTTTCTAGCATTTTCTGCATTTTATTAAAAACTTGCTTCGGAATTTCCCCTTTATTTCAATTAATAATGAAAAGCGAAAAGCGAGGCCGCCATAAAGAACTATACAATAAGTAATATACTCTTCACCATACAATAAGTCAAAATTGTCGAAGAGTTTCAGTTTCTCTGAATAAGAACGCCAAAAATGGGCATTAAATTGAAAAATCACGGTCATAATGTAATAGGCCTCTTAATCGTTGATGGCAAGCAGGCGCCATGTGCTATAGTACAATTGTACAAAAGATTTATAAATGGTACTGTGCAATCATCTTTTTTTAGTTATCCATTTTAAATTATTACGGGTTGTTATTGAAATTTTTTATTCATTACACAATATATCACAACAGTTTTATTGATTTGTATAATAAGATTTGATTTGGTATAATTTCAGTGACCCAACGGTATAAAATAAGTTGATTTTAGTGGCAGCCCTGCTAACAAGGTGGCAAAAAGTAGCCTATGTGTATTCAGGACATAATTTATTCTGTGTTCATCCAAATCCATCTAACCCTTTCAGCGTGAAAAAGTAAAAAACATACACAAACATGTCGAATGTCTGTACATAGAAAAAAAATGCTAAAAACCTAGTCAGGGGGGTGTAAGAAGAGAAATAGAACAAATCCAGATTTATTTCAATTTTTTTGTTTCTGTTTGTTTGTCTGTTTGTACGGGCTAATCTCCAAAATTGTTGGACCGATTGGAATGAAATTTTGTATGGTGGTACCTCATATCCCTGGTCAACATTTAAGATACTTTTCATCCCGCGAAATTATAGAGTTCCTATCGGATAGTTAAAAAACTATAGTAATTTATACAGCTTAGTACCTACACAAAAACTACTGATTGGATTTTAATGAAACTTTACAATAATATAATTCATATGTTAGAATAACAAATAGGCTACTTTTTATCCCGGAAAAATGTACGGTTCCTTTGAGGTAGATTTATTTTTGTTTATCTAGAGGCAAACCCGAATGAAGCGAGGGTGAGCCGCTAGTATATATATGGCGAGAGAAGAAGGTTCTAGTAAAAATTGACACCTATTAAACAAAGATAAAAACTTGAGCTATCTATACATAACTTTTCTAAAATTCAAAAAAACGTTAAATAGTTATACACTACACATCATATGCGCATGTCTTCACAGAGAGACAGATCTCATTAATAATCTCAAAGGTTTTATTAAAATACAATTCTTCATAATTAAAATAAAACAATTTTAAATGGTTTGTAACAACTACCAGTAAGAAATTAGAGCAATTAAATTAATTTAGCGAGGAACTTACAGAAGCTGGCACACTTCGCCGACTGGTCGGCCAACTCGTCCGAATTTCACATACTGTTGGAAGTTAAGAGAGAATTTATTGAACATTTTATCAACCCGTTGCCCACCAAGTAAGTGGATTAGTTTACGCATTACGGCGGTAAGCGAATGCGAAAATGAATTACCACAATTTATTAGAATTGTACTTATTAGTCCTATAATTTTACTAATGCTTTATTTATTAACAAAAACGTTTATGAATAGGATCACTTAAAATTTGAAATATTTAACCTTAAAAATAATAACCTTAAAAATTTAAATCAAAGTATAGATAGTGCCATCCACGAAAACGTGCCCCTCTCTTTTTTAACAGATGGAATCGCAGGGTGCGGGGAGTTTCGATGCATGATTCATTGTAGTGTGCGTGCGCACTCATATGTAATAAATGAGTATCGACAAAATTAAAAGTTAAAACACTAGCGGAATGTTGGACACTTGTACTGTAAGCGATGAGGAAAAAGAGTGGAGCGCATCTTCGTGGATGGCACTATCTATACCTACCTATAATATTTTACCAGTATTACTTATGTAAAAGGCAGTGGTAGCCCAGTGGTAACGCGCTCGCTTGGGAGACCGAGTGAAGCGGGTTCAAATCCCGGGTCTCGCACCTCTGATATTTTCATGTGCAAATCATTTCTAACATGATTACCACTTGACTTACGGTGAAGGAAAACATCGTGAGGAAACCTGCATGTCTGAGAGAACCTAGCAAGTTTTCAAAAGACATGTGAAGTCCGCCAACCCGCACTTGGCCAGCGTGGTGGACTATGGCCTGATCCCCCTCGTACTGAAGGGAGGCCCGTGCCCAGCAGTGGGACGTTAAAAAGGGCTGAATACTATACTAAATACTTATGTAAGTGGTTTATCCTTTACAATAATTAAATCACCATTAAGTAAATCTAAAAATAATATTAAAAAATATTACCCATGCTAATGCTATTCCAAACGATCTCGAAAATCATTGTAATTAGAATAAAGGCATAACCGAGTTGTTACAACACGCAATCCTACTTTCGTAAATGAATAATAAATGCTATGATAATTATTTTTACAATCCTTGTTTTATAAATGAACAATTTTTTTGTGGGTTTATCTTTTTTACATCCTTTACTTAGATATTATATAGTCTTGAAAATGCCATACATTGTCAAATTAAATTTTATTTCTTTTAGATGGGCAGAACTACCTTACTACAGAAGGGTATGCGGACCAGAAGCTGGAGGTATACCGGGAAGAACGACACTCGAAGGCTGGTTAGCGCGGTGGGCTCTGCACATAAGCGAAATGCGAAGATTTGTCGATCTACCACTATATTTGCAGTATCTTTGCAAAATTCTATTCCATGTTGTTGATAGAGAAAGTGAGTATTATACAACATTTGTGAACTTTTACTATTTTTGGGTTGATACATTTTATAAAGCTTTCAATAGAGCAGAAGTATCGGAAAATAATTAAAAAAACCTCCAAAGAAACATCATAAATATATTTTTTCTAATAGTAAAAATAATGTCAATAACCATTAAAACTAAATAGCTTTAAGCTCCATTATTGAATCGCATATATTTTTATTTTATTTTCCTTTCACTAAGACTATAATTACATTATAGTATATAATTAAACTTAATCGACGGCATGCGCTTGAGAAAAGCTAGAACAAGCTAATTTCATCTTCACAGGAGCATAATACATCTCTACGCTTTATCACGATATAAAGGGCAAAAGAAAGATTAAATGTGCCTGCGGGAAATACGCTCTGAGGAATGGATGATTAATTACTCCAATCCAATTTGAAAATCTAGGACAAAACCGTTTCCTAATTAATTAGACGTGTTTTACGATTTTTTTTTTACTTATTTGCAAGAGAATTCTGCGAACTCGACAAACACATGAAAATGTAAAATTTTAATTGGTTTTTGTTATAGGTATTAAATGTAATAAATGTATCCTTAAAAAATATATTAGATTTAAAACTACTAGGTACTATTACATAGTCTATTGACCCCTGACCTAACTGCCTACCAGACGAAAAGCATTATTAAGTAAGTAATATATAAACAAATGCATCGGAAATGGCTTGTTTAATTTATGTATGTGTATTATTTTTAACGCAAAATAACTTAACGGATGTATGAAACTTTACTATATGATTATTTTCTCACAACATGTAAAAATGATGTTGATGAATAAATTCTTAATCCATTTTTTTATTATACCTTCTTTTATGTATAGTTTACATATTACATTTTCCCAAAAAATCGGACTAAATAATATGTTTAAATCACATACTCTTAATACCTCTTCTTCTGCCTGGCGTTTATTAATCCCGGCTATCGCCGGGGTCTTCCTTCCTACTTAGCCTCCTCCACTTTGCACGGTCTTTATTATCATTCTGTGTTAGTCCGTTGGCTGTCATATCCTGCTTCACGACATCCAGCCTTCGCTTTCTTGGGCGCCCGGGAAGTCTTGTTACACTCTCACATACTCTTAATACCTAGGTAATAGTTACTAGTTACCAAAAATACGTACTTTCTAAAACTTAAATTCTTTTATTTACATAAGAACTGATGTCGTAAGTTTCTAAATTTTTCCAAACAAACAACGCCAGCTCAGTTAACTTTGACTTTCCTCACTCACTCACATTTCCTTGTTGAATTATCTGAAGCATTTGATTGTCTTCGAACAGATTTAACTTAGGGTACGTTTGAACAAGAAATCCTACTTTAATTCAGTTCTGAAAAGAAAATGAAACTAACAATAAGTAGGTTAGAAAGATTTTTGCTTAGTTTATAAAAGGACTCTAGATACCAGGTAATATTGATCAATTATAGGTACCTACAGCTTAAACTTCATTTTATATACCTTTCATATATCGTAAGTAAATAAAATAAATATGTTAGGACATTAACACATAACACCATCTAGTTCCATAGTAAGCTACGAGGCTTGTGTTATGGATACCAGATAGTTGATACACTACACATATATAACTTTAAATATATACATATTATAAATATAAACAACCATGACAAGAGTACAAACATTCGTGCTCATCACACAAATGAATGCCCCCAGAGGGACTCGAACCCGCGACTGTTGGCACAGCAAGTAGGGTCACTACACACTGAGTCCAGTTGGCTCAAAATGTCGTCATATATCGTAAGTATAAAGTTTTTATTTCCATCTGCAAAACATCGACAACCATTCGTTTCAAATAAGATATACCTATAGTATCTAGTAATAAGATATACCTATAGTACTTTTAAATCTTCTTTTATATTGGAAATACCATAAAAGCTGGTGTAGAAAGCATTCTTTTTCTGGGACCGTCGTGAGTTTTTTTTTTAATTCGTAACCGCAAATTATAACTCCTGCTTTTTAAATCGCGCAAAACCGAGACCTGAAAGATGATCTGTATCTTTGATATTATTGACTGATGGTAACAATTTTTTTCATTCTATGATTTAAGTCTCTCATTGGATTCCCAAGTAATATAGAGTAGCCTGACAGACTACAGCTATTGCAATTGTTAACATATTAAAGTTTTAAGTTACTTGTGTTGACCGATACATCATCTGCCAGTTCTAACCGCTAAACTGGCAAGCTGAAACTTTAAAAGTGCAACGTCTATATATTGAAGTTTGTTAAAATTCAATATCTGGTAAGGTTTGTAAGACAAAAAATATTTTTTGGATGTCATTTGTAAAAAAAATCCACAGATCTCGTGTCTGCCACGACCTTCGGGTACATTGAAAATGAATCTGCCAAATGAATTGAATTAAATCATTTTTAACACATTAATTACTAGGAGAACCCGAAGAATTAAAATTTGATTACGAGCTTCTTTGTATACCACATTGGTGGACGTTCCGTCTGGTTCTGGGTTCTGTTAAAATGTCCATGTGAGAAGCAAATCTCTAAAGTCCATACCTGCTACTTTTAACAACTGGCGCTGACATTTAGTAATACTCATTGCAATATAAATTTTAAGGAGGAATTATGATAGATTAAATTCTAAGCCATAGTCAGAGGTTATAAGTGGTATTATTCGAGGTATGAATACTGATTCCCCTCGAGTACATCCAGCAAACACAGTGGCCATAATATTTTTTTATAAATTACTAGCAGTCTTATCCAATTACACAGCTTTGGTGGCTTATTCATAACAGGTGTGCCAACCTTCAGAAGGATAGAATACTGTTAAGGAATTCTACAGGATAGTGAACTGCTTCATCCATTTGCATCACTGAAACGACAGACCTATATTCTATTTTTGACCCTTCAAAGGACTTAAGTTATTGAAATCAAAATCACTTTTGTTATTAAAATCAGTAGCATTGTTGTTTTTGGGGGTCAGTGTAGCAGCAGTAGCACGTTCATAAAGCCAAGTTCATTAATACCAAGTTTCAGATAACTTTGATCAATAAACATTTTGTTCTCCAAATAAACCTTACCATCCCCTTTTACTCCTTTAAGGGATAAATTTCAAAAAAATCTAATATACATATTACATACATATTTTAATTATTTATTTTAAAGCTAAATACCACTTTCCGTGCATTTTACATTAAAAATTACAGACTTTAATACAAATAAATTACAAATTTTCATCCCCTTTTTACCCCCTCAGGGGATGAATTATAAAAAAGATGAAACACGTGTTTCTTTAATTGAATTGAAGATCATTAATACTAAGTTTCAAGTAATTCTGATTTTAAACAATTTTTTTCACAGATAAACTTTGGTATCCCCTTTTACCCCTTTTAGGGATGAATTTTGAAAAATCCTTATCCGATGCCTACGTCATATAAGGAATAAGTTCTCCAAAAATAGACGTCTCTACGACCAGTGGTTTAGGCTGTGCGTTGATCCATCAGACAGTAAGGACAAAGCCTTTTATATATATACTAGCGACTCACCCTCGCTTAGCTCGGGTTCGTCCCTAGTTATGTTTTAACGTCTAGTATAGATTTCTCAGAGATGAAATATTTTCCCGCAGTAAAAAGTATCCTTAAGTTAACTCGTATAACCAGCTATCATCATAACTAATTTCATCTAAATCTGTCCAGTGCTTTTCTCGTGATGTGTTGCCAGACAGACAGACAAAAATTCTAAAAACTATAGATTCGGCCTCTGTGTCGACAATAATGACTATTTCAATAAGATTTTCCAAAAACATTTAAGGTACAGATTCGACGCAGTTAGGATTTTATTATATGTGTAGATACATTTTAACGATTAGAATAGATTTCTCAAAGGTGGAATATTTTCCCGCAATAAAAATTATCCTATATGTTGACTTGGATAACCAGCTAATATCATACCAAATTTTATCAAAATCTGTCCAGCGGTTTTCTCGTGAGGCGTTCCCAGACAGACGGACAGACAAAACTTCTAAAAACTATAGATTCGGCCTCGGTATCGATAATAATAACTATTTCAATAAGATTTTTTAAAAAATATTTAATGTATAGATTTGACTCTAAATTTTAGTATATGTATAGATACAGACTAGCGACTCACTCTCGCTTCGCGCGGATTCGTCCCTAGGTACATTTTAACGGTTAGTATTGAATAGATAGTCGATTGCTTGCTTTGTGTAAAACAAAAACAAATTTATTCCACGGGAATCGTACCTACGTTTTTTCGGGTTAAAAATAATGAATTTGCTATACCAGACTATAATCTATCCCTGTACTTTTCATCCAGTTCCGTTCAGCCGTTCTGGTATGATTGAGTAACAAACATCCATCCAAACTTTCGCATTTATAATATTTCAATTAATTATAATATTTTATTAATGGGATTAAATTATATTATATATGACCCGAGTAATAAGTTACCACTACACAAAATTTAGTTAAAATCTGTTCCTTAATTTTTGCGTGAAACGCGCACACCCAAACAGACAAACAGACATACAGACAAAAAATTTAATAACTATTGTTTTGAGGTATATATTCTGTACACAATAGGTTACAGTCATTGTTTTAAAAAAATATTTCATGTATAGATTTCGCTAAGTTACTGTTTTATTATGTGTATAGATATTAGTTAGTTATTAGTTTAAATATAATACATATTTATTTATGCATAAAGAATCACTTCGTTAAAACACATAATCATGTTCCAAAATATTTATTCACTATCAATATTGCGCTCACGCGCTCTTCGCGCGTAAACTCTGCATCACAAAGGTACAACTTCTGAATAACCCAGCCATGATACGCACCTCCAATGATATTTTAAATGTAGCTCAACATCGTATCTCTAGGGGTTTTTTTCATTTTTTCGATATCTCATTTCGTTTTCGAGATATGAATTATTTTCTGAGCGAAACCGGGCGAAAAACGACCGCATTTTTCACACTATTTCGATTTAAAAAAAAAGTAATTGAGTTTATTCAAATTTTTTTTTACATTTTGTAGCTCTTGTAATGACGCGTCTTTTGACATCCCAATCCGTCACTTAGTCCCAAAAGCCACGACACCAGGGCGATGTCGCACTTTCGCTGAAAATCGGGCCTATACGGAAGCGACAAAAAAAACATTTTCAATGTTAAAACTATAAAATACGCTACTATAAGATAAACGAAAAAAAAACATTTTTTACTGACATTAGCATGCTCAAACATTGGTACTAACTTACAACAAAACAAAATTTTATCAAAAGTATTCTAACCTACCTAAAATATGAATACAAATAATACACTAATAGTCTCTTATAATATCTTTAATTAACATATTGAAACGATTAACTAGTACAATATTATACTTAATAATATGCCAATTGGCAATTCGACTGAAAAACATTCCGATGATAAAAGATACTGTTATACCTACGCAGTAATATTTTATTTTTCGAGTGCTTACCTATATTATGAAGTAATTAATATGCATAACAGATATTGGTATAGTAAGTAAAAAAACGTGTATGTGTATTTATGTACGCACATAAGAAGTTATACTTCTTTGGCGTAACAGAACAAAAATAGCTAAAGATTTCATCCCGTATATCACAACGCTCTGTAAAAGGAGGAATGCAGCTAACTTTATCTTATCGCTTTCAGCTAACTTCATCATGTCGCTTTTTGGCTGTCGGTGTGCGCGCGTATCTTAAAAATTTTACTCTTATAATTTTTTCCAAACGTGCCAAAAGAAGTATATTTTACTTTAAAAATTGTTAATTGCGGTATTAAAATTGACGAGTTTTATTTTTATACTATACTAACGACTTACCCTCACTCCGCTCGGGTTCGTCCTTACTTACGTTTTAACGTTTAGTACAGATTTCTCAGAGATGATATATTTTCCCACAGTAAAAAGTATCCTATATGTTGACCCGGATAATCAACTATCAACATACCAAATTTCATCAAAATCACTTTAGTGGTTTTTCTGTGATGCGGTAACAGACAGACAGACAGACAAAAATTCTAAAAACTATAGATTCAGCCTCCGTATCGATAATAATGTCTATTTCAATAAGATTTACCAAAAAATATTTAATACAGATTCAGAAAAATATTTAGTACAGATTCGGCTTGGTTACAATTTTATTATATGTATAAATTACTAATAATCGGACGGATACTTTCAAAGCATTACAAACAAAAAGCTTAAGCGAGCTGCCGTTCTACGTTCTCCTATATAAAACGACACAAACGCGGTCAAGTCATAGGTTCTGTGTAAACTCATTATCTTAGCTCGTGAGCAACAAACATATTACGATCATTAAAATTATTAACCGCAAGAAATCGGGTAAAAATGGCAGCCATAAAAGCTCCTCACACAACATTAGTAGGTATAACTGACGCAGCATAGATAATTGCATCTTAATAATAAATATAGAAACACAATATTAATAATACAGTATTATTACCAAAAATTCCGCGCCTCTGATCTCTCTCCGATCGTGTTAAGTTATCGTTAAATCTGATTGACAGCAAAGCACAATCAACACTTGTTTGCGCACGCCCTTACATAATATCTTCCGGAAATATTTTATTATAAAAAAAAAAAAAACATTTTTTACCAACAGGTACGGGAGAAATAAGCAAACCGGCACTAGCTGCTTTCTACCGCTCCGTCATCGGTCTTCCTGCTACCAGAGTTGCAGAAATCATTGACACGGCCTACGACAGGATGACTAGCGTAAGAAACTCAACTTACAAAAAATTGATTTACATATATAAGTACATTCATCACAATATACTAATTGTAAGCTACTTTTTCTAAGCCCCTATATTTTTGTAGTATTACTCATTCTCTTTCAAAAGTATCCCAAATCTGACAAAATCAACTATTATATAACTTCTATAATAACGTTTTTATATCTTTACTCTTACAGAATAACTACTTAATCCTCGACTACGGGACATACGTGCACTGTTTCACCAATTGGCTTATAGGGAAGAACCCCAATGGACCGGGGCAATGGGTACTAGTACCGCCTAAGGACTCCCTCCCACAACCACCATTCCCTGTGGACTATAGCGCTTTAAACACTGAACCAGCTAAACTAGAACCGTACGCGCCAGACAAAAAGACTAATAGACACTCAGTCATTGTATAGACAATTTCTATTTTAAGTACTGTAAACGTATTAGAAACCTACTCCTATGTAAGTACTTATGGTCCAATAAATAATAATAGTCCCATTGTTATTCTAACGGACTAATCTTATTTTAAAATTTATAGCAATTTTCGATTTTTTATTGTAATTTAATTTGTGTTCAGTGTCCTCTTAATATCATAATACTTTCTTATATTTTAAAATTGATTTAAAATTTAAGGACTCAAATTAAATTGGTACACATTTTAGACTATAAAATTTAAAATTATCAACAAAACAACGCTGAATAGTATCTAAGTAACTAACAGAATATACTCGGTGTGTTAGAAAGATTCTTAGAGTACCTACTGTAATTAAAGTACTTGATGGTAGTAATTGTACCTAGTCAAAAGAAATTTTTGTTCAGCATAGAAATATTACACTAAGTTTCTTAAAAGATAATGCAACATCTTGAAAAGATTTAGCAAAAGGAATACCAGATATTTTAGAACTATAAATATTAGTAATTCTAAGCAGGGCTGTTTTCTATACTGATCTAGTAGGTAGTAATTAACAAATGTTGTTAAGCAATAATTACTTTTAAAAAAGATACGTCATATTCAAAATCACATTAAGTTGTGGTTATTCTATAACTACCCTTAGGGGAAATTTGTTTTTTTTTTATGGGACCACCCATAAAATATAATTTTTTTTTAAAAAAAGTTATTGAAATCGGTTTACTGTTGGTGATGATATCACGTAAGATACGCAAAATAAAACATATCTGTATAGTACACACCCGAATCAAGTACCTCCACCTCCAAGTACATCAAAAGAATCTAGTGATGAAAGCTATTCAACTCTCTGGGTTTCTAAATATTTTTTATATAATTTCTTATTTCAAAGGTTTGATTTGAGCAAAACATTATATTTTTTTTCATCTAAGACCACATATCGTAGTTTTCTATAAAAGCTTGTGGTCGAATAAATTATAAAAAATCAATAGTTGAAATGCTTTCAATCAAACAAAATGGAAAATGGAAAAAGTTTTTAGGATTTTCTTTATAAAGCAATATATTGTTCAGCATTTTAAAATTCCAATTCTAATATTTGTTAATACTACAAACCATCAAGACTACGTTGGTTTTGTAGCTACATTTTGTCTCAATAATGACATATTACGTTTTCAGGACTTTCTTGATAAACGTACTTTAATTTTTATTACCATTATTATACCAAAAATGTAACAGATGTAACTGAATATACTGAAAATAAAATAGTTTTTATAAATCTAACTAAAACCAATAATTATTAATTTATAAGGAGTTAGATGTAAATGTCACCCCTACTATCATTTTTTTATTTATTATTTCTTACTATAAAAGCATATCAATGCTATATAAATATAGCCATGTAATTAAATACGTACAATAATTAAAATAGTGGCTGAGAGTTTATGCACTAAGTAATACCTATAAGTACCTAACATAACTATTAAAAATAGGTATCTATCTAAGTTAACTTAAAAATAACTTCGCTTGCATACGGAAATGAAACGCTTTACCCTAACTTGTGCAATTTGACCAATTACTATGATATTAGATATCTAGAGCTCCGTACTGTAAATGTAAATATAATATTAATGTACCTTAAGGTGGTTTTGCAACTTTTAATTATTAAAGTTGCAGCCATTTGCACAACACGGTAAGCAAGAACTGCCTTAACATTAAGCGTCTTCACATTTCACGGTACAGCCTTATTTTATACCTTAGCTATAATATTGTAGTTAGATAAAAATGTTCACTTGAATCCACCTAAATAAAAAACATCTTTATTATATTCGTTTCATTACCCACCTGTACTCGATTCCAAGTATCCTTATCATAACAAAAGTAGAGTTGAGGTAAGCACGTACTTATTGAGCGAGTTGAGTGGGGTGGATAATTGGTAGAACCATCGACCAACTAGCTTCACAAAGCGCTCCAATAACATAGGATAAAGAAAAACCAGACAACAAAGCAGTAAGATAACGCAGAATCCCGAAACGCGGCTATTTTATTCCGATTTAAATTGTAAATCGTTGTGCTTATTCGGCGACATTCAAATAGGAACCCGAACGACAAGTTAAGATCGGGAAAATAGACTTTTGAAATTGTTTTTTTTTTCTTTTTTATTTTATGGCTGAATTTTGTAATCCAAGTTATTTGGTAATAGTCTTAATTTAACAGGGTTTAACAAGATGTCATTCTACGATCGTAGAACATCTAAATATACATATTGTATTTCAGCCCTTTTTTACTCGTTGATAAAAGTTTTTTAAACGTTTTGCAGCTAAGTACGAGCCTCCCTTTAATACGAGGGAGATAGGCGGTAGGCCTATGATTCTTATGATATGACAATTAGGTCATTATAATTTTTAAATTTTCTACTCTTTAACCATTTGTAGAATGACTTGGCTATGCACCCTTAGTCAGTAAGTATCGCGTGGGATAAATTGTAGAGAGGACTGTCCAGACTAGATACGATCGTGGACCAATACAAATCACTACATGATTGGAGGACCGCAGAAACAAATACCTATGTCAATAAATTTTTTTGAGAAAAAATAAGAATACGGTGATAATGTTAAATTTAATCTAATTAATTCTTCATTACTTTATTTTTTACAATTCTATCAATACCAACATTAATCTTAAGTTTTTGCCAGACGCAAAGCGTGTGCGGTGTAACTTATCTGTCAGCGAAGACAGGAAAATTTGCGTAATTGTGGTAGATTGGAAACACGTTGCGAGCCACAAAAAAATTAGCTCGGGGCCGCATGCGGCCCGCGAGCGTTGCTTTGGACACCCCTGTTATAGAGCATAAAACTGAATAAATTTGTACTTTCTAATAATCTTAAAATTAACGGACTCTTTCGTTTGATAAAACTTTTAATTATAATTTTAAAACAGAATTCTTATTTTTTGATCGGAGATATTTTGTAAATACATAGGGTATTGAAACTAATTGCCAAAAATTTTCCTTTAAAGACTGATCCAATAAGAATACACTATTTAGCATTTTATCCCTTACCTTATAATAATAAAAGAGTATTTAGCATTTTAACTACAAAAATTGTTTATCTAAGTATTATTTGAAACTCCTTTCTTGTATTCTAAGAAATGAAAACCTATAAACAAATAATAAAGTCGTCTGTAATTTTGAAATACAATACTTATTTAAAGTATTCCGTAAAAGAAATTCCGATAAGCATTCATTTACTTTGTAATAGATTGGACCTTATGGAAAGATATATGTAAAATTGTTAAACAATTTTAGGATTGATATAAGGTCAAAGAAGAGTGACGCGGCCTTACTAGAGACGTGGCACAGCTGTGAAAAATTGAACATCAATCATCCTAAATAGATGTTTAAAAGACAAATTGTAACGCCATTTTTGGCTTTTTTACAAGTTTCCTTTTAAATGTAAAGAAAAAAGCAAGAGTAGGAAATTAAATTTTAACGAAAGCATAATAATTAACTTACCTACCTAACTACTATTTCCATTAACTTTTGTTAACAAATATGTTTGTATTAGGTAATACTTTTTATTAACGTACCCACGGACGTAACTGGGGGCATAAACTAATCTATTCTTAAGCCTTTTTTTCTATATTTTCCCATTCTTTAAAAAAAACCTGCAAATTATGTATTTATACAACCTTAATTAAAGATGAAATAATTTATATTATACTTGTGACTTACTTACGCTTCGCTCGGGTGCGTCTAGGTACGTTTTAAATAGATATGAATAGTTATTGCAAGTGTACCTTAGCTTCTTAGCAGAAAAATATGCTATTACAGATTTTTCTGTAGGCCTACATTTTTCTTGTAGATTGTTTTTGTATATCTCTAAGGTTTAAGCCAGCGTTAGCCATGTAAATTTCTAAGAACGATTCGATAGAACCAGTTATTGTGTTTTCCTGTGGGAATTAAAATTTTTGCTGTAGTAAGAGGTATCCTAAATGTTGACCCAAGTTATAAGTTATCAGTAGGTACACAAAAGTTAGTTAAAATCGGTTCAGTACTTTTTGCGTGAAACGCGCACATCGATTTAGCTAAGTTACTGTTTTATTATATGTATATATGTAGATACTTAATTAACTTAATAATTGTAACAAACAAAGAAAAAAGAAAGTACAATACAATGGAAATGATAATAATAAAATATCTCTTAATAATTACTTAATTAATCATCCTTAATGTAAAAAGCCATAGAAGAAAGGTCACAAAACAGAAGTCGTTTAGATATTGTTTCCATCCACAACTCACAACTAGCATACTAATGGCATCATTAAGCGCGCTCGGATACTCTCCCTAAAATATGCTAAATAAATGACGCGCAATATATACATATATATCGATATTGGTGAATCGTCTCGAGACATTAAAATATTTTGTATAAACGATTTTATGGACGTAATAAATAACAAATTTTACACTATATCATCTGTTTGAAGTATTTCTATGTTATTCCATAATCAAATATGACTCCAGCTCTGAAAAGACATGAAAAGGGGATTTCCAGCTATACTGCATTATTCGACGCTTTACAATAAAGCTTAACTTTTTTTTTTTGTATTGAGACTATTTCATTATTCTTTAAAAGATTAAAATAGCTTTTTATGTTCTAAATTAATCTCAAATGTTGCTTCACACTTGAAACTTCATAATGCACATTCAGACATACATAATTCTTTAAGCTATATGGCTTCTATTATATCTTCAGAATTGGCAGCTTTAATTTCCCCGTGTAAAGTTTTAGGAAATAATATTGACAGGTAGGTACTAATAATTTCAACATTTGTGTTGGATTCTTTGATCTGTTATCAATACAATACATATGAACCTTATCAATACAAATTAGCTCTGCTACTTTCCGATAGAAACTCTTTCCATTGCGAGCATAAACGCCAAAGGAACATAATTTTCAAATAATATTAAAATAATATTCAAATGACCGAAGGTCATTGCAGTTAAAATAAATATGTTTCAAGAGGAATATAAATAAAATATTTTAAACAAGTTATAAATTATATTTATTTTCAATTTAAGCTTAAAATATTATATATAAAATAAAAGGGCTCAAAATCCCATATATATTTTTATTTTATAACTTTAATCCAATAACGCCATCATTTCCTCGACTATATTTTTATCAGTTAGATATATTTCATTTGAACCCATGGGTAAATCATCACCATGGAAAATAGTCTTTACTTTTTTACATGAACTGTGAATTATTTGAAATCCTGCACTAACAAAATGATGAACATTTTGAGGAGTAATGCCAGCACCAGGCATTATAACAATATCATTACCATGTTCTTTTTTTAAGGTTTTAAGGAATTCCAATGCATTATCATGAGCAGCCGAAGTTTTAAGTCCACTTGTTAATAATCTATCAAAACCTAAATCAATAATTTTAATAATACCATCTTTAGGATTTGTACAAATATCAAAAGCTCTATGAAATGTAACTGGTATAGGATGGGCTTTTTCTAAAACTCTAGCACAATTTATTCTGTCTATCTGTCTTGTATTCGTTAAGGCACCAAAGACAAATCTGTTAACTCCCATATTTTTATAAAATTCAATATCTGAAAGCATTGTTGCCATTTCATCTTCATTGTAGCAGAAATCTGAACCACCTCTGCATCTTATCATCACATTAATAACAGGTTTCTGTAACAAATTTTACGATTACTAACATTAATAAATAATATTCCTGAGAATAGTTTTAAGAACTAAAATTTTATTACAGAAACCCCCTTCGCTTCACTAAAAGCCGTGCTAAAAGTATTTACATATTACATATTAATTATTATTATTTAATTAATAAACATTTTTACTGGTTTGAATTAGCCTGGTTTCCTTGGGATATAAGGTTACGATGTCAAAACATTTCACACCGAATCCTATACCCATTACTGGAAATTCTGTAAAAAAAGTCATTTAACCATTTACTCTGTAAGTAACGTGTGAGTTGACTGCATCCGGAGGACCTGGGTTCGAGTCACGGATCAAATCAAGTAAGTATACCAACCCCTGTACCTCGGAGAGCATGTAAGCATCGAACGTCTATTTTTATCCCAGTAAGTAGCTTACAATATGTAATTGAGCCAACATCCTTTTCGTCTGAATCTTGAGTAGGTATATGGGGGATGTAAGCATCAACAGTAAGAAAATCAACAGATACCCGGATATACAAAAACAGACGTGTTGCAATTCTGCTTTACTATAATGCATTGTTAATACAACCTTGGGGTATCATCACGAACAAAGAAAAATTAATTCAAATAAATGCCAATAGATGACGTTACATGTATCGACTTGTTATTAAAATTGTGTTAGATTAACAAAAGATAAAAACGAAACATCGGGAACCAAAAATCAAAATAAATCCGCGAAAAAATCCGAAAAGATAGTTTTATTTTAAAAAAATAAAAAAATAGATCCCAAAAAGATGTATTATTGTTTTACAACATATTTTCTAAGTGATGGGAAAATAAATAATGCACCCGAAGAATAGCCGAATTAGCGCTGTCCAATTTCTTTGTATAGGACGAGGCTTAACGGTTTATCTGTGATTCAACCAATAAGCCTACACGAAAATACACTCTGAAAAATTATTATGTCATAATACACCTTCAATATACAGAAAACCATTAGTCTTAGGCGATCTTTTTCCGTTTAGCACCATCTGTTGTTGCATATATTAATTACTCCAGAAAAAAGACTCGGCTGTTTCGAGTTTAATCTCACGACACCTCAGGCGTTATAGACTGATATAAAAGGAACTTAAATCTTAATGAAATTATATAGGTACTCCATAACCTCGCAATATAGATAAAGTCAAATATAAAAAAAAAAAATTAATCTCTAGTATAAATAATAAAAGACAACAGGTCAGTGTATTTTTCACCTCTGTTTGTCAACCGATTTCTTTTTTTTTTTTACTTAGTAGCTATTGATGATCTTTAGTGTTATTAATAAAAAGAATGTTGGAAAAGGTTAGTTTTATACAGTGACTATTAACTCACCCTCGCTTCGCTCGGGTTCGTCCCTAGATACGATTGATGATAAGAATTAATACCGTATTTGTGTAAATAGCTTTTACATTACCGCATTATAATGCCAATTTTTGAAAGTATCAAAATGGCTATTTTTAGGCAGCTAGGATAAGTTTAGGAATCGTGTTCGTTGAAAGCTCCCAGATGGCTTATTTTTTTCCGACACCTCCAACAAATATCGTTATATTTTAGGCAATGTATACAAAAACTTATCAAATTATATACTTAAACCTTCCTCGAGAACCACTCTATCCATTGGTGAAAACAGCATGAAAATCGGTGCAGTAGTTTTTGAGTTTATCGCAAACAGATAGACGCGGCGGAGGATTTTATTTTATAATATGTAGTGATTATGGTCGAATTTCAAATATGGAGCGAACACTTAATTATATTCAATGTCCAGAAAATCTTTTGAATATTGTGCAGGATAGATACCATATAATAAGAATACCTATCCTAAAAAGTTGTAGAGGTCAAATGTTAACTTTCTCATCAACTTATCTCAACAGAACTGAAGAAAGCTAATAGTAGCTTCCCTTGTCAGAGAACTCTAGTAGGTACTAGAGTTACTATAACAAAGAAACCTTAACATACAAACATAGGTATGTTGTAATGATTTTAAACATCTAATTTTTTTATTAAAAATTATATCTTCAGATTAAATTATAACACTCCACTTAGAGACTTGAGACTTACACTTGATTTAAAGAAAATAGACAAACATCGAGTTTCTCATAAGCTTTTCTTGACAGAACTAGTAGAGTAGGCTAGCAAGGTGTCTTTAGGTAGTGGACTGGTAAAATTATCTATAAAATTCATTAAATTAAACACTACAATTGGATAATTTTTAATTTTAATTGATTTTTAAATGAATAAAAGAAATAAAGAAAAATAAGCTCTATCTTTTATGTTTAAAAATATTGTTTAAATATATTGTAATACTATTCATTAAATAATATCTATTGTCTCAACTCGCAACAATTCTTATAGACATTATAAGTAGCAAACTGTATGTTATATACCAATTTGAAAATCTCCTTTACAAGTCCTGGTGAAGGAGTTAGACCACCTTCTCTTAATGAACTGCATACTTCTAGTTCATCGGCACCCCCAATAATAGCATTCTTTGCCGATTCCAAACTATCTATACATACTTCTAATTTAGTTCCTTAAAAAAATATTTTAGTTCTATTAGCTGGTTACTAATTAGAGTCTATGTTTAGTTTATTATTAATATGTAACATATGTAACGGCCTAAAGCATAATTAATAGGTAGCTGCAACTTGCAAGTTCTCCTGAGAAGACATACAGTTTGGTAGTACAAACCAAAGAAATATTAAAAAATAATAGTAATTTTAATAAAAATTATTCATTTCTTCAATGAGTAATGACACATGTATATAATCTTTATATTATAATTAAATCCCTATTAATTATTGTATAAGATTTCTTACTCATTTTTAATAAAAACAATTTATTCTATTTTTAAGTTATTATCTAAAGTTATGAAATAGTACGTATAAACTTTTTATTATAAATGAAAACTGAAAACAGTTTATTTATAAAATTACAGTAGTAAGTAGTTTTCAATGAGTAATCGCAAATGACAATTCACAAATCACAATTCACAATTGACAATTAATAAGGAAGGCGATATTTATCGATATTGAAATATCGATAATGAGGACTTGTAAATATCGAAATATCGATATTTTTAAGAAGATATCGTTTTTATTTTATTTATTTTTAGTTGTGTTTTAAATAATAAGCATGTTTTTTTAGAAATAACGTAGTTTACAAAGTATTCACTATAATATCTTTAATATCTCAAAATAAGAAAATTATTTTAGCTAAATTACGTTACAAACTGAGTCAAAGTGAGAGAGTAACTGTGATTGACTTCATGTAAGTCAGTCAGTCACAATCATTAATTCACTCGTCAATTAATAAATTAAAGAAATAAAAAAATAATGTTATTTGAAAACAATTAAAATTCACCATAAATTGCAGTATTTTTGAATGATTGATTGGAAAAAATATAACTTGACTAAAACTATCGGAAAATTGTAGTTAGTAATATAGAAATATAGATTAAGATATCGATTTCAATATCAATATTTTATCCATGTCGCTCATCCTTCCCATTAATCATAGATAGCAGTCTATAAATATCAGTCATAACTAAAAAAATATTTTATACGAAATTCTCCAAAGCGGTAAACTCGCAAAGCATAACATATGAATAGTAAATCTATAATTCATAATTTTCATTTTCAGTAATCAATAATATGAAAAAAAAATTTTTCATTAGTATCTTTATTAGAAAAATTAATGAATCGTATTAATTATAATAGCAATTAGAAAATATATTAGAACTTAAATATTATATATCATTATATCTTGTAAAATATTTTCTTCAATGTTTGTTGTTGGCAATATATTTTTCCATTGCACCTATCTGCTATTAACTTCACTATTGTTCCTTTTGACATTTTGAGACATAGGACACGCGAACGTAGGCAAAGTTTAGCCAACGTTCGTTGTATTTTAATAGGTATAACATCATTTTTGTACATTATTTTTATGACTAATACGTAGTGATATTGTATACCAATCTATTAAAAATCAAGACTTTCTTTAGTTAGCTAGTAAATATATCTCCATATGATATTAATTGAGGTTATATTTGTGTTCTTATTAATCGTGGCATATCGAATAAAAACTGTATGAAAATTATGGACTAATATTGTTTATCCGTTATATAAATAGTGTTTATATTTGACAGTTATGTCTCGGAAAAAAGCCCAAAATGAAGAGACTGACAAACTTACTCGTATAGCGATCGTTAACGCTGATCGTTGTAAGCCTAAAAGATGTAGACAAGAATGCAAGAAAAGCTGTCCAGTGGTGCGCATGGGCAAGTTATGTATCGAAGTTACTCCTAATGATAAAATTGCCACCATATCTGAAGAGTTATGCATTGGTTGCGGTATTTGTGTCAAGGTATGTTACTTATTTTAATCCTGGTATGAACATAATTTAAAGACAAATTTACTTTAAATTTAAATTTTTGCTGCTAAATAATACTAAACAAACACTTTTTTCAGAAATGTCCCTTTGATGCTATAACTATCATCAATGTACCTTCAAACTTGGAGAAACATACCACTCACCGATATTCCAAGAACTCTTTCAAACTCCATCGGCTACCAATACCTAGACCTGGTGAAGTGCTTGGGCTTGTTGGTCAAAACGGTATTGGTAAGTCTACTGCTCTGAAGATTCTTGCTGGCAAACAAAAGCCTAACTTAGGTAGATATGCTGTAAGTATATTCTCTTTAAAATGTAATGCGTGTTTATTTATTGTTGTATACTACATTATAATTTTTGGACTGAAAACTTTGATAAATTGTTTTGATAATCTTCTTAAGACATCACTAAAACTTTGTACTATACCTCAGAATCTTACACTTACTCTTATTTATAGGATCCTCCAGACTGGCAAGAGATTCTCTCTCATTTTCGTGGCTCAGAGCTGCAAAATTACTTTACTAAAATCCTGGAAGATGATTTAAAGGCTCTAATTAAGCCCCAGTATGTAGATCAAATCCCTAAGGCTGTGAAAGGTACTGTTGGGCAACTGCTTGATAAAAAAGATGAGAGAAAAAACCAACCAGAGATATGTGCTATGCTTGGTAAATATATAGTTCTTTAAAATATAATTTAAAATAAAATATTGGCTTTAATAAATTTCAACTATCAAAATGGTATACTTGATAATTATATTTCTTGGATTGTAAAGATTTCTTTTTTATAATTATTATGTTTTGCTTTTATTAGATCTCTCACATATTCGTGATCGTGAAATTGGAGCATTATCTGGAGGAGAACTGCAGCGTTTTGCTTGTGCTATGGTATGCATACAAAATGGTGATATTTTCATGTTTGATGAACCATCTTCTTATTTGGATGTGAAGCAGCGTTTGAATGCTGCCAGGACTATACGCTCACTTATAGACCCCGATAAGTAAGTACCATGATAAAATACCAAGGTTATTAAAATTAACTAAAAAATACCAAGGTTATTTTATACAGAAATTTATTAGTATAGGAAACCATCAATAAACCGTTAATTGGATATTATGTGTCTGGTAAAGCTAATTAAGGAGCAAATACACTATACAACAATGACAATTCCTCATATTATAATATTACCTACATTACCAGTTATATAACTGATTTTTTATTATAAATAAAAATATTTATAATGACAAAATCAGTTATTTAACTAAGGTATAATCCTTTATTAATATAAAACAAAAAATCAATTTGTATAATTTTATAAATGACAATTATTGTATAGTTCTTTTCTTCAATATGTCCAGGTTCATTATTGTAGTGGAGCATGATTTGTCCGTGCTAGATTATTTGTCTGACTTCATTTGCTGCTTATATGGAGTTCCTGGTGCTTATGGTGTTGTAACTATGCCTTTCTCTGTTCGGGAAGGTAAGTAAAGAAAACATACAATGAAACTTTAAATTTAATACTATATTAGCAACTCATCCCTAGTGAAAAACAAAAACAAGTCTATCCCACGGGAATCGTACATTTTTCCAGAATAAAAAATGTGAAAATCTATGTATACAGACTATAATCTATCTCTGTACCAAATTTCATTCAGATCCGTTCTGCCATTCTGGCATGATTGAGAAACAAACATCCATCCAAACTCGCATTTATAATATTGATATTATACTAGTGCCTAATTCTGAAGAATAGATTTTATGATTTTAGTTTTGACTGCACTATTTTACAACTAATATGTAAACATTTTTTTATAAACAAAAATGTTTTGTCATATAAAATGTATTCAATCATTTTTCTCCTCAGGTATAAATATTTTCCTTGATGGTTTTGTGCCCACTGAGAATATGAGATTCAGAACTGAATCATTAGTCTTCAAAGTTGCTGAATCTGCTACTGAGGAAGAGGTAATAAGCATTTTTCCAATTTATTAATCAAAATTCTATAATTAATGTAAAATATTGAATTTAAATATGTATATACTGAGTATACAAAAACCTTGTTTTTGTAAATCATTATCAATTACATGACATAAATATAGTATCATACAAATTTAGTATATAAAGCCTTAGTCATTAACCTATGCTTATTTTTTATAAGTAACATTCCAATGAAAATCTTACATTTTTAATAAATCCTTATGTATTATAAACAGATAAAAAGAATGAATCACTATGAGTATCCAGAAATGTCTAAAAAGATGGGTGATTTTAGCCTGCGTGTAATGCAAGGAGAGTTCTCAGATTCTGAGATTTTAGTACTCCTCGGTGAAAATGGTACTGGCAAAACAACATTCATTAGAATGTTAGCTGGCAATCTGGAACCAGATGAAGGTAATTATATCTTTAAAGCTGTGTATTAGATCTACAGTATACTTATATAGTTTACACTCTTAACTTGAACTAATATCAATCATTTTCATTTATTCTTAAAAATGTGGTTTCATTAAATCGGATTTTCTGGAAATTATTTTCTTTTCACATATTGGATAAAAATGATGGAAAATAAATAAAAATGAATGCAATGTAACATTATTATCATAAGCACCGAATTACCGTGGTTTATAATAATAAAAATCTATAGATGCTTAGCTATTTATCTTGACTTTGTCTTTAAGAAAATAACATTTTGAAAACCGAAAATAAGAGTAAGATTGGATTCATAATTTTTTTTTTTTTATATAATAGTACAATTTTACTACTTATCCATTAAAATGTCCATTTTTCTCAAAAATCTAATTTTATTGCGATTTTCTGATAAAAATTGATTCTTGCTTTTTTTTAAGTTACTTGTATCCGAACGTATACTGCGTCAAATGTGGCAACACGATTTTCACATCTGTCAAAATCGTGAAACTTGTCAAACGTTTTTAGAATTTGTGAAATCTACTGATCCTATTGCGATTAACTTTAGGGTATAATTAATTACAAAGATATTTATGAGCAACCGTGAAAATTAACTTACAATAATTATATAATTTATGGGAGAATAGAATGTAGATGATACTACATTGTTGAGGTTATAGACAAATCGTAAATTTAAGTGTATATTGATGAATATAACAGCATTTAATAGCCGCTATAATGGCTAGGACTGAGTTATTTGATTTATTTTTCCATCCTGTGTTTCAAAAGTGTTTAAAACATGCTGAGGCGTCTATGTCCCCGGAAGGTAAAATAAAAAACACAAAAGTTAAATTTCTTAATTTAATTTCGTGATTATGCGTTTATTTATATACAAATCGATACTTAAAATGTAAGCATTATTATAAAATGGTTTAATCTAATAATGACTTGCATGACCTACTTTGGAGTAAGCAAAAAATAAAAAAGGTTAGGAAGGAAAAATTGAATGCAATAACTTAGTAAAGTTTATCAGGAAAAACAGTGTTGTTATTATATATTCTTAGAACAAATTCAATCCAAATTAGAAACATATACATTTAAATAGAAAGGTGCAAAAATCTTGCAATTTGTCTACTATGTATATATTATGTTCAAAAAAGTTTAAGCATGATAGGTAGGACTTTGAAGTATAATAAACATTATTCTAAATGAAAGTTATTTTTTAGCAAGTTGTTTTATCTTAAATAAATGTTATTAGCAATAAATATACATCATAATTATTTTTAAAGGTGCAAACCAGCTGCCTCAGTTACATATTAGTTATAAGCCACAGAAAATATCACCTAAATCTCAGGGAATGGTCCGCAACTTACTTCATGACAAAATAAGAGATGCCTATACTCATCCACAGGTAAATATTACTTTGAACTACTCAAAACTTTTATTTATTGAAAGTAACAATGGTTTATTTACTCCCTTTTTTTACACATTACAGTTTTATATGGTCTAACTAGCAACTCACTCCCTCTGCTCGGGTTCGCCCCTAATTACTTAAGAAACAGGGGATGGGGGTAGGAGGGTGAAAAACATTAATATAATATAATTCTCATACCTACCTAATAAACAAAAAAAAACATTAAATTTGGTTGAGTTGTTCGGAGGAGTGCGACCACAAATACCATAACACGAGATATTTATGTATTAGATAATCTTATTTTACTCACCAATATCCTTCATGTCTTCTCCATTCTATGTGACACTGGTGAAGGCAAATTCAATTGAACAATGGTTTATAATTTATATTAAGAGGAGCTAATTTGTATTAAAATATACAACCAGTATTTTTTTTAATTTATTTTGATTAGTTAAGCTTTTAAAATTTTTTTTTTGACACAAGTATTTTATATATTAGATAAATATTTCAAGTATGATTTTAATATAAAAATGTTATTTTAGTTTATAACTGATGTGATGAAACCTATGAAAATTGAGGAGATCATGGATCAAGAAGTTCAGAACCTGTCTGGTGGTGAATTGCAAAGAGTTGCATTGGTGCTCTGCCTCGGTAAACCTGCTGAAGTGTATCTTATTGATGAACCTTCTGCTTATTTGGATTCTGAACAGCGTTTGGTAGCTGCTAAAGTTATAAAAAGGTTTGTAACTATCTCAATGGTGTAGTGACTAGCATATGTGGCTACAGATCCAGAGTTCGAGTCCAGGTTGAGCCAAATGCATGTATTCGGCTTTACTGACAAAAGTTTTCAGTAGCTGCCTAGTATGGGAATGTTGGTAGAGTGTAAAACCAAATAAAAAAATACTTCATTACTGTTGATTTTAAATATGCTTTTATGATTAAAATTATAATCTAAGTAAACAAATATAATTTATTTATTCAGCCAATATGTCTGCATAACTAAGCAGTTACATTTGTTAAGAAATATAATATCAATAATGTTTTGTTTCAGGTTCATTCTCCATGCAAAGCGTACAGGCTTTGTAGTAGAGCACGATTTCATAATGGCAACTTACCTAGCGGATAGGGTCATTGTATTTGAAGGAACACCATCATCTAATGCCACGGCCCATGCCCCACAGTCACTATTGAACGGCATGAATAAATTCCTTGAACTACTTGGTATTACATTCAGAAGAGACCCGAACAACTTCAGGCCTAGAATCAACAAACATGCTTCGGTAAAGGTATGTGGTATATATTTTGTTTTATTTTGTAATATTAGTAATATTTTGTTTTTTTTATATTATCAGGGAGATTTTTTTAAATATGTTTATTTTTATTTTTTACATTTATTGTTTTTTAAATAACTATAAAAGGAATAGATAAAAAGATATTTGAAAAAAAAAAGGAACTGATTTTCATTGGCCTTTATTATACTTTTCTATCCTAAATAACATTTACATTAATTGAGTAAATAAGTTAATTGTATTTTTATTATACACAGGTCTGTGAAACTGGAATTTTTTTTTTATAATTGTGCTTAAAGTAATTTAAAACAATTTTTGTATGATGTACACCACATCGAATTTACCAGATATATATGGCATTGTATTTGAACTTTGAATACAAATTTGAAAAGTGTAAAACAAAAAATATGTAAATAATATAATTCTAATTATTCTTCAAAGTTTTAATAAGCATATAATTTTGCAATTAAAACAAAAAGGTATACAGAAAGCAAAAAAATTATATTTTGTTAGATAAATAGCTGTTTGATTGGTTTTCATTTATGAATTTTCACTTCATCTCTATGCTATCTAACAACGACCTTGAAACCTTTTTTCTATCTCTTATGTCTTGATGGAGTGAACAATTCCTTCCTGACGGTTTAGATTCCTTGCTGTAGCTCCTTAGATTTTTTAATTAACCATTTGATTTCAGTGTATTTTATTTTCTTTAAATACTTTTCAAGTTAGCATAAACTTCTTTAAGGCAAACATAATGAGCTACAAGTGTTGATGCTTTCTTGCCCATATGCAAGAGGTTAGCTTTCATGCTTCTTTCTGAAGAATATATAAAAAATCTCCATTCTTGATCATTTAATTTGGTGCCTTTATGTTTTAAACCACTAATAGTATAGCAAAATACTAAATTATATTCTTTTTTGAAATACTCTACAATCTCTTGTTTTCTCTTTTGATACAATGTTGTCTATATGTGTATGTATATGAAAATAAAGAAAATGTGATGTGATATGTTAAAACAAAGTTTATAATTAAAATTACCGTCTTACCCTTGCTTCGCTCGGGTTCGTCTCAAGGTTGCTTCGAAAAACAAAATTAATTAATTTGGTTTTAATTTTTTTTCGTGGGACCCAATTTTTTTTAAATAAAAGTAGCCTAAGGTACTCCTTATTACATCAGCTATCTGCCAGTGGAAATCCCGTCAAAATCGGTCCAGCCATTTCAGAGATTATAGCCGGAACAAACAGACAGACAGACAAAAATTGTAAAAAATGTTGTTTTGGTATATGTACCGTGTATACATCCATATGCATTTAGTAAAAAGCGGTTATTTTAATATTACAAAGAGACACTCCAATTTTATTTATCTGTATAGATATATAGGTCAAGATCTATATGTTATATATGAGATTATTACAAAAACTTTTTCATTGCAGTGCTGTGAATTATTAATACTAAATAATCTAAATAATTTTATTTTACAGGACATAGACCAGAAGAGGGCAGGCCAGTATTTCTTCTTGGAGGACTAAGAGCAGTTATAAAACATATATGTATATCAGAGCAAATATATCTGTCACAATATTGATGGCCTGCCATCTGTGTATTTCCAATAATGTATTACTGTAATAAATCAATTTTATACAGTCTTGTTTATTTATTTTATTCTCAATAACAGTTATTACAGTATGTTTTTAAAAAATATGTTCACTCGATGATTTTGTTTTTACATTGCCATTTTTTTTTTTTGTGAAAATATATAAATAAATGTTACAGCCGAAATATTCTATTTATTACAAGTAACATTTCTTATACCTCAACAAATGTCACATATTTTATTAAAGTTTTTTTGAACCTTTTTATAATATTTCAAATGCAAAAGTGTTGCTAAGAAATATATCAAGATATATTACTGTGGCTTGTTGTTTTTGTCTTTCTTTCACACAACAGCAGATGTAATGAGGTTTTTTAGCCTGCTGTGTAGTGATTCATATTGTATAGATTGATATCAATAATAATTTTTTAACTGTAAAGGCATACCGACTTCAAACTACTACTTACCATAAAACTAAATCCGTTCTTAGGGGCATTTTTATTCAAATTTATGTTAGACCACAGTCACACTTCAGATATGGTGTATTTATGAAAAAATCGTACAATTGACCAAGATATATCGTAACATACAAAAATTGTACAGTAAAATTCAGCTTTTTGACATCTTAAAAATTGTTAATCTTGTATGTAAGAATTCCTAAATGGTTTGTTTTTTGTTGTATTAATGAAAACCACTTACATTCCCATGAAGTATGTAAATTGTAATTATAAAAAGCATTTTTTTAATACATTAATATTATATTAAAAATGAGAAATACATATTACTTTTTTTTTCATCCCTTAATGGGGTAAAGGCCAATTAATGTTAATTATCAAATTCCTTGAAACTTTGTATTAATGCTTTTTTATACAATTAAATAAATACATATTTTTGCATTTTTCGAAATTCATCCCATAAGAGGGGGGGGGGGGGGGGGCTGCTGGTGCCCCCTTTGAAACCCCGCTCCCCCTGGATCCGCGCCTGAAAAAAAGTAGTTATTTAGATGATTTGGCTGTTTCCTGGCTATGTAAGTTAACATTATTATGACTAACTAACTGCTGCTTACTAAGCTAGTGTTTACAACTTTAAAAGCATAACATGGCATATAATGAGTTTAACAAAATAGGTAATTAGAATGATTTATTTTATTTAAGACCTATCCAGAGACCTTTCAGATATATTTTTTTCATTATTCAGTTACAAGTATGAAGTGCATGTATTTTCTGAACTTTGACTACAGAATATATATTAAACACTAAGTAAATCTAACAGCAACGACGCTTATATGTAAATACTGGCGGCCACCTTCGTTTCGCTCGGGTTCGCCCCTAGATAATTCTTTAAATTGACATAACTTTCTTATTTAGAAACCGATTCAAATAAAACAAATACTAAATGTTATGTGAAGCTAACCACAATACATTAGTGAAAACCGCACCCAAATCGGTTAAGCCGTTTCTTAGATTAGCGCGCACAAACGCACAGACAAAAAAACTAAAAATCATTGTTTTGGGTTCTATTGCGTTAATAAAGATCCCCAATAATAGTTTTTCTCAAATATCTGCCACGCACAGACAGCGATCAGTTACAATTTTATTATATGTATAGATAGATAGATTGTTTGACAAGACGAACAGTCACCAAACTATTCATGATCTCTTACGTTATACATATGACGACGTCGCGTCGTCAACGTAGGTACGAGTCAACAGTTTACGCGCTATGATTCACGAGATTCCGCCAAGCTGATGATCTAATAAATGAACAGGATTAATAATTTTGACTCGTATTTTGACCTACAACTGAATTTAATTTTCCTCGAGGACATGAATTTTCCGCTCTAATTTAAGAACATTTTCTAGGATCTACCACAGAGTACATTATATACCTATACTGAAATTACGGTACTAAAAAATTAGGATGTAAACATACTACTGTCAAAATAATATTATAAATGTGAAAGTAAGTGAGCGAGTAGATGTGCGCTTGTTACTTCTCAATACTTTTAAGTGTGACGATCAACGGAATTATTAAGTAAACTAGCGACTTACCCTGGCTCCGCTCGGGTTCGCCCCTCGTTACATTTTAACGTATAGTATAGATTTCTCAGAGATTAGATATTTTACCGCAGTAAAAAGAATCCTATATGTTGACCTGGATCGGACCAGCTATCATCATATCAAATTTCATGAAAATCTGTCCAGTGGTTTTCTCATGATGCGATCTGAGATAGACAAAAAATCTAAAAACTATAGATTCGGCCTCTGTATCAATAATAATTATTATTTCAATAAGATTTTCCAATTAGAATTTAATTTACATCTATTCGACTCAGTTACAATTTTATTATAAACTAGCGACTCACCCTCGCTTCGCTCGGGTTCGTCCCCAGGATGTGTCCCCATACAAACTTTTTCCCCATTTCCACCCCCTTAATTGAAGATTTCCGGGATAAAGAGTAGCCTATGTCCTTCCCAGGGTCTCAAACTATCTTCTTACCAAATTTTATCTAAATCGGTTCAGTAGACCCAAAGATTACCCCCTACAACCTCACAAACTCACAAACTTTACCTCTTTACAATCTATACATATAATAAAACTGTAGAGGTCGAATGTCTGTACATAGAAAAAATGCTAAAAACCGAGCCAGGGGGCTGTAATAAGAGAAATAGAACAAATCCTGATTTTTTTCAAATTTATAGTTTCTCTGTCTGTTTGTACGGGCTAATCTCCAAAACTGTTGGACGGATTTAAATGAAATTTTGCATGGTGGTACATTATATCCCCGGTCAACATTTTAGATCCTTTTCATCCCGGAAAAATAAAAGAGTTCTCGTGGGATAGTTAATTTTAACTATAGTAAATTATATAGCTTAGTCCACAAAAACTACTGATTGGATTTTAATGAAACTTTACAATAATATAGTTTATACATCAGAATAATAAATAGGCTACTTTTTATTCTGAAAAAATTTACGATTCCTGTGGGATAGATTTGTTTTTGTTTGTGTAGAGGCGAACTCGTATTAGTATAAAATATAAATATGTATAGATTACTCCTGGATAGTAGTCCACACATATCTATTTAGCACACGAACCAATCAGCGGGCTAATACTTGTATATATCCATATTAATATTCTAAAAGTAAAACTAACTATGTCAAACACAGTACGTCTGTCTGTTTATTTGTTACCCTTCGGCGATTAATCTGCTGGATAAATTACTATGAAATTGAGCATGTACATAATATATTTCGTCATGGGAACGGACATGGGTTACCTTTTGTCACCGACCCGCTTATTATAAAAACTGATTACGGAGCAGCGGAAGCAAAAACTTGTACCTGATAAACAACCTAACCAGATATCCAAATTCGTCAAAACAAAATAATAAAATAGAGTATTTTACGTGTTTATGATTTTTTAACCTTATGAATTTTCAACATCTTCTATAGAAAATTAGGTCAAATTAGGTACTATAATAAAAGTGTAAACGTAAAACAAAACTATAATAAGTACATTCCAAATCATACATTGCAATTCCGATAAACGTTGCGAAGGTCATCCTTACGCATAAATAATAAAAATGCCTAGGATTTATAGTTTTATCAAGGAAAGTTTACTCAACTTCCGTTAGCTGAATTTAAGACGTATAATTAGGATGCTGTATTTTCTAGATTTTACAAATAATGGTTTAGGTTTAGATCGTAATGAACCTGCTATGCGAGACAAGAGTTCCCCGCGGCCGGCGGCCTCAGCGCAGGCCGGGGCGACGCCGGTGACATCATCGCGATTACGTGCCACGTCGTGCCAGTTCCACGAAACCTTTGGTTTTTGCTCAAATTAAAAAAAAATGTTTATTAGTTATTTTTTTTAAAAAAAGGCCGATTATTTCGGGTACAAAAGAAAATGATATAATTCTTTTTATAACGTTATGTACCGTTTGTCAACTAAAAATGTCACTAAAACATTACTTCAACTGAAGTATCCCTATCAAATTTAATTTCTCAAAAAACAAGGACAAATAGGATATTTAAGGATTTTGCTATAAATCGTGACGATTATGTGATTTGCGATTTTTATAAATACAATACTGAACAATAACAATTTTAATATTATAACAAAATAATTTACATACGATGACAAATTTTAAATAAAAGATATTTAATACTTTCTTAGATTAACGCGAATATTTGACCGTTTTGATCAGAAAAGATAGTTTTACTTAAAATATATTTTTCCATTGAAGATATTATATAAAGTAGAAAATGCTTTAAGTTGGCCATAGTAGTTTTTATTAGACAAATAATATCATATAGTACACTGAGGTTGAATATAACTAGTAGCACTATGGGCAGTAAGGGTTTCTAAAACGTGCAAAGTCATCGTCTGAAGAGAGTTTTACAACATATAAATAGTACACATTACTCATAGTACTGGAATAATTGCTACGTTTATTATTATAAAAGGCACTCCAAAGGTTGCTTATCTTTCAGTACAGTTGAAGTGAGTGAGAGGCAAACAAAAACGCCACGAATCCGTCCGACCTGACCGAAAGAGCTCGCTTGCCGCTCGACTCGACCATCGACGTGTTTATTTCGGATTTCACTTCGTCGCGTTTGGGTGTGTCACATTAACATTAAAAGTACGTATTTTTAATTATTTTTTCTTAATCAAATATGTTTATACAACACTAATAAGTTACAACCGACAAAAAAAATAAAGTGTTACAGCCTATTTCCATATTTACAATGTAAATTTTATGAAGCGGCATTTTGTTTGCCAATGCAAAAGCCGGTTCGCGTGATTGCAGTTTATTTTTAGTTTACGGCAATAGACATTCCAGTGTTTGATTTTATATTACCCACATATTTTTTTGTTTTAGAAGCCAACATGAGTGGACAGCAATACTACCCGTACAAGGTAAGTTTCCTCCTACATCAGAACAATCCATAGCTATGATCGTATCGATTCTCATGAGATGATGTCATCTTTTCGGGGCAAGGTTGTTTATCGGGGTGTAGCTATAAGTTATGGTTAAATATACCTAGAGGGGAACATGAGCTTTGTTTGAATGAAATTTCTTATAAGATTCTACTTAGTTTTTGTACAGACTTTTTATCGGATTTGATCATTAATTCATACAATACGGGCCTGTAATATAAGTATAAAATTGTTTTCCAAAACTTTAAAAAGTTTATTTTAAATATTTTTAAATGATACTACTCTAGGCTTTCTTATATATCGTGATCTTTAGAAAGTAAAGTTTAAGATTTACCTACCTCATACCTAAATTATTAATATTACCTTATATTCCTTTAACCATACACATCCAACTAATCTACCTACACCTACATACCTACTTTAATTGAAATACATTTATGATATTTTAACCAAAAAGAAGTATGTAATTGCAATTACCGAAAGTGCAAAACCGGCACTAAACGAATGAGTTCACAGGTAACACGCTCAAGTGTGAGAATATAATACGAATAGGTAATTACTAATTAGCATGCTTTACATTTTTAACCTGTCAACGACCGCCGAGCCACCGGTGGTCCAGTTAACAATAAATTTCTTAGAAATTAACCAGGAAGTGTTAAATCACATTAAATGTAATTATAACCAAAAGTGTATATTTTATACATAAGTTTTATAGACATATCCATTTTTCAATAGTGCACCCCCACGGTGTACCCCGCGGAGCCCTTTGACCCCGCCGCAGATGCGGAAACCCTTCGCAAGGCGATGAAGGGTTTCGGAACCGACGAGAAAGCCATCATCGATGTACTTTGCCGTCGCGGAATTGTCCAGCGTCTTGAAATTGCTGAAACCTTCAAGACTAACTATGGAAAGGTAAGAAATAAGATTTAATCTATATAAATAAAAATGAATCACCGAAATGCATGTACGCGCATAACTTCCGATCGACTGCACCAAATTGGATTTTTTTGTGTTTGTTATTGTCAGGCCAAGTTTTGTGTAGAAGAAAATTAAAAGATTTTTTTTTACTAAAATAAGTTTTTTTAAATCTCATTATATGAAAAGTGAGTGAGTGAAATAGCTTTTATCCCAGAAATCATCCCTTAAGGTGAGAATGGGGATGAAAGTTTGTATGGGGAAGCAAGCTAGGGACAACCCCTAACGAAACGAGGATAAATCGCTAGTAAATTATAAATTTTACGTGTTTTAAACATCGAACGAAAATCGAGGGTTTCTGTCTGTTTTGTGCTAATGTAGCTTTCAAACTGATGGACTGGCTATATTATAATATGTATTTTTTTAATACGATACAAAATCGATCCAGCAATTTAAAAGTAACAACCTCTTTACCGATTGTTTTTTTTTTTAATTTATTAAAAGGTCATAACTTATATCATAATGTACAATGAACCACAAAAATAATCAGCTAAGTGCATAAAAACTTGTAAAGCCTAAAAGCTTACCATAAACTCTGGTAAAGTTAGCCTCTTTCATGTAAATACATACACCCTTAAAAAACCCATCGTATGTCGTGTACCTAGGTATATATTTCACCCTAATTCAATTAACTCAAGTCGTAAGGCAGTGGTAATCCAGTGGTAACGTGCTCGCATGGGAATCCGAGTGAAGCGGGTTCAAATCCCGGGGCTCGCACCTCTTATATTTTCATGTTCGAATCATTTCCAACATGATTACCACTAATTGTCCTACGGTGAAGAAAAACATTGTGAGGAAACCTGCATGTCTTAGAGAACCTAGTAAATTATCGAAAGACATGTAAATTCCACCAACCCGAATTTGGCCAGTGTGGTAGACTATGGCCTGATTCCCCTCGCATAGAAGGGCGGCTCGAGCCTAATTAGGTTCTTATTACTTAGCTGATTAGTTTGTTACAAGCCGATGAGTTGCGTGCGTTTTATCATCACCTAAATGATAATTACAATGACAAACAACATCCTGTTATATTTGTATGAATATTCTTACTAAAATATTTTAATTTTTTCTATCCTATATCACTTTATAAGCGCTAGGGGTTATAATGAATGGATCTATCTATCTATCAATACATGACGAAATATGAAATAGTAAATACAGTATTCTAAGTCAACGAACTGGACAACCTAGATTCTTGGCGACTTAAACGTAACCGGACATTTTACGCCTGCATTGCGGTTGAAAGCATAGTACGATTACACAGTACACTATTCTTAACTAGTACCTAAAGGTATCTTTCTTTGAATTTAAAATTTAATACCGATATCTTAAATCCACATTGTATATATTTAACATAATATTTTGTGTTGTGTAATAACTTAAACTATACAAAATATTATCTATGTTAATAAAATAAAGTTCAAGAGTTTGTTTGGTTGATCGCGCTAATCTCAGGAACTACTAATCCGATTTGAAAAATTCTTTTTGCATTAGATAGCACGTTAACTGAGGAAAACTGCGGTTCCCGTATATACCGGCTATATATCATCCCGGAAAATGTACGGTTCCCGTGGGATAGATTTGTTTTTGTCTAGGGACGAACCCGAAGCGAAGCGAGGGTGAGTCGCTCGTAATATATAAATATATTCGTACGTATACATTTTAAAACAGAACAGAAAAACAATATTTTAAAATAACAAAAAATAACACACTTTTGACAAACTTTAATGTATGTGTAATTCGTAAAAACGAACCAAATAAATCAAACTAGTTAGCTATATTATAAAAGTATACATCTTCTGACTAATGACTATCATCGGAAAAACTCGATAGTGTCAAATGGCTGTCACTGTCATCTAGATTTTACATATTTATGAAGTATCAAATCGATACGAGAATGAGAAATAAGTAGGTTAAAATCGATTTCACAGTTTTAATTAGACAAGTGAAGAAAATAAGAGAGTGTTACAATTTTATACTTTTTTTTATAATTTAAACAGTTTATCACACGGTTCTTGCATATAACGTAAATAGTTTGACAGTTTAGACTTAAATGTCTGCATACGATTTTTCACAATTTAAAGTGCGTGGGGTAACTAAGCAAGTAAAATTGCTTGCGCTCTTTGACTTCAACGAGGATGATATCACGAACATCTTGTCGAAGTTGCTAGAATATATCTCTTAATAACAATACAATTCAGCTTATATTGTTGTAAAATGAACGCTAATTGATGATTCATGTGCAACAACGAATAGCTTTCTTATAGCACTATAACGGTTGTGAAGGCAACTTATCCAGTACCTATCAGTAACTATGAATAATTATGTTACAATAGTTTACTTGAAGTTTCTATTATATTTAACAAAATATGGAAATAAACAAAGTTACTTATTTCATTCTTGAAAATTACTCGTATTTAACGTACATAAATATTAAATTAAAAAAAAGGGCTAGGCATAATATCCATTATCCATAAGTTATTATATAATAATTATTAACGGAGCGATCGAAGCGTCTCTGCTTAATTTGCTTTCCTCTGTCAGTTTGTTAGCTCCTTTAGGTCGTGTTTTACAATCGATCTGGACGAATCTTGGTATATAGGTTTTACGACTTTATAGATAGATATAGATTTTTTTGTCGTCGGAGATTTTTGATTGGAGGGGTTCTTCCTAAAAAAGGGCCAAAAAGGGGGCTACTGAATATCTCCGCCATATGAGATCCGACTTCGATGGTTCTTTTTTTATTTGAGTAATCTTTTTTTTTATTTTAGGTAGTAACTTTAAGTTGGTCTCATAAAAATTTGGTGAAAATTGAGCAATTCAATTTGTGCTTGCGAGGTCTACTGTTCGCAGAACTACTACTTTTTTAATGGTTGACATTAGATTATAGCAATACATGCCGGATATATTAGATTAACGGAAGTTATAAAGATGTTTGGAATGTTGATTTAAAAATTAATGTTAAAAAATATTTATACATATTTTTTTAAGGTCCTAATCTAGAAGTATTTTTAAAGAAAACTCTTCATTGAGTCAGATTTTTTATCGCAGTAAGACATTTTTATTACCGTCAATAAAGATACTCGGAGTGGTGTGTAGGTACTTTCTTTTGAAGTCAAGATGCAAGTAAAACCAGTTTAAAATTTTATAAAAATAAACTAGATTTTTTATTTTACTGCATTGAAGTGCATTTTATTATGTAGCATCGAAAACAAACATTTTTTGATTACGTTTTTTACCTTTCAAAAGTATTTTTATGTATAATGTTTTTAAATATTTTTCATCATCTTTCGATTGAATGACAAATTTCGCAGCCATATCTATATAAAAATTGCATTATAATAAAATATAGCACTAAAATGCAAGTGTTTTTTACATTAAATAATTTCAGCATATGTTCAAATAAGTTTAAAATAATATGTTGCTTTACATTTTTAAGCACCGATTCAAAAAAGGTACTAATAAGGTAAGGTAATACTCGTAGTTATTATTACAGTGACAGTCATACTTGTTTTTTTGATGGTTGATTCATTCCTCTGTATAATACTCTGCAGTCTGCAGTTTTGAACTTAAAATTTGGGCAAAACACCCTACTGTATATTCATTATTATAAAAAGTAGGTTCCTACATAATAGTAGGTATAACTACATTATACTAGGTAAGCGTATCTCGAGATGTAATGTGATTACGGTACAGGTACTGTTAACAAAATCATAAAATGAAACTCACAGTTTTAAGATAAGCTTTCTCGTTATTTCTCTAGAGACAATTTTAAGTTAAAATAATTCACCAGTAAAAAAAACGCAAAAAGATCTCAAAATTATGAAAATATTATGTTAAATTTACTTTTTCCTTTTTAAGTTGTTATTATTTTAGTTATTCTTATTTTATATAACCACTTATTTTTGATTAAGAAACTTTATAATTGACAGTTAAAATGTTTCATTGTAAGAGAGTGTTAGGTCAGGTGGCCTCACCTCGAGATATTTTGTTTGTAGTCTTTATCTTATCAATGTTTTGCATATTTGCAAGCAAGCTAACTAAGATTATAGGTATATTTTGCCGCCAATGAGGTCTATAAGGTAATTTAAGTACAATAACTTGAAGGGGCATATATAATATATTAATTAATTAAACTAAAAGTTACCCTAAAAATATCCGTAGGATCCGTAGGAAAGTATCAACAGTACGAATTGAGAAAATTAATTACAAGGTACACATACATGCAACATTTCCGTTTATTGGGTTACTTTGCATGTCGAAGCCTAATAAAATATATATGTATCATTAAGTAGTGTTATATTGCCATTATTAATAATAATTCACACATAATCAGTAGGTACCCATGTACTTAATTAAAATGTTTATATTGTTTTATTTTAGTATGGCGGTATTAGTTTAGTTTACTAAAACGTTTACTAATAGTTTCCTTGAATTTATTGAATCACTATTCACTACTTCCAACATGCGTTTTGAAAGAAGACTAAATATAGATGTTATCGTAACATCGAATTATAGTGTATAAATAGCTACAGCAACTGAGTAGTTTTGTTGAAAGGTAAAATCCAGAACTTATAAAATGAGTTTAAAATTTTTAACTTGTTTTTCAAGATGAAGATTGAAAAACAACCTAACCTTCATTGACTCCGTTGACATCCGTTCGGATCTAAAACTAGAAACATACGTTAAAATATATGTAATTTCGTTTTAATAAAATCAATAAATATTAATTATTTAAAATATTTCTTTTTTATAGGACCTTATCAGTGAACTGAAGAGCGAACTCAGCGGTAACTTAGAGAATGTGATCGTGGCTCTAATGACCCCATTGCCTCACTTCTACGCAAAGGAATTGCACGACGCTGTTGCCGGGTTGGGCACTGATGAAGAAGCCATCATCGAAATCCTTTGCACTCTGTCTAACTATGGAATCCGTACGATCTCAGCTTTCTATGAGCAATGTAAGTTATTTTAATCAATAATTATACTCGTACGTATAGTAAAGTCCATGTCTATATAAATTATTTTTATGATTTTTTTTTATTTATATTGGAGTAGAAATTTTTTTAAAGTATTATTTTCTTCAGCTTGCCTTTTACGTGCAGGTATATTATGTAAAAACTGCGCTACTAATCATTCAAAAATTTTCATTTAAATTTTCAAATAAAATAAAGCGATGGCATTTAAGGTTGAGTACAATATTGAAAAAGAAAAAAAAGGTAATGAAGTGGAAGTTGCGTTATTATTCGTTAACTTAAAGTTTTAGAAAAATAATAACGTACCTACATATTTCCATTTGAATTTAAAATTTGATTTTTTCCCTAAAAATATGCATTTCCGGAAATTTCCAAGCGGTATTTTAAATTTAACGGTGAACATCACGCTATATGTCGATAAAATGCACAGCGCATTGCATTATTTATTTACTAGTCATAGTGCATAAAACAATATTGATATAGCTATTATTATATACAGTCGAGACTAAACTTATAACATATAGGTATATGGTACATTATACATATTATGTACTTTTATATATACTCAATACTTTTTTAAAGTAACATTTAATTTTTATTATTCTCATCTTACTAATATTATAAATGTGGAAATGCGTTTGTTTTAATATTAGTAATATAAGGTAGTTTTATTTATGTTAGGCTTGTCACGCGAGCCATAAGACAACATTTAGGGCAGTTATTATCCCCGTGCATGAGGGCTTGCCGTAATGTAGGCGTGGTAGCAGATATATCTATATTATACATAGGTACATATATATTTATATACATTATACATGAGTGTTTGAAATAGTAATTAGTAGTAATAGATCGCTAGTAATCATTAATTAAAAATATAAAACTGTAGTAGATATTAACTATTATATTTAACTATGAATTTTATTTAGTTTTCCTAGGTTTCCTATTTTTTTTTTTTATTATTATCTGTAATGTATAAATTTAAGAGAATAAGTTAAAAGATTCAATATCCTTAACATTAAATAATAGTCTACGTGATGTGAAATCTTAAAGCTTAAGCATTTATAATCTAAATACGTGACATTATTTTATTCAAATGAAACTGTAGCAGTGATACGTGAGATGTAAAAGTTTACGCTTTCTCTTTGGTAGAGGTATTTATTTCAATTACAAATGTTAAATGTTGATACGTTATAATATAATACGTTCATACTCTTTTATTCATATCTTGGCCATGAATTATTAGGTCATGCAAAGTACGTCATGTTCCATTAGCATTCATAGCTTCAATGAGAAAGTCACATTTGTTTGCCAGATAATTAGGCAAACAATGGTTAAGTTGTTTAGGGCGATTCTGTACTAAAAAAATGTTTTTTTTTTTTTTTTTTATGAACATGATAATATATTTATTCAACTTTATAAAAAAACAAAACACATACACATAGAACCTCCTTCCTATTGGAAGTCGGTTAAAAAATATATCATATGGTATGGTACTGTATAATATGGTTGTGATTATTACTCACCTATTATTAGCATACAATAAAATAATTTGGTATTCTGTAAAAGAAGTTGATGTCATATCGAAATTATAAAAAAAATATATTTTAGAATGCTTATTTACTTTTATTTTTCCTTATAGTTAAATGCAAACATTTTTTTTAGAAATAAAATGTTTATTAAGTACCTAGCCTGTTTGCAGTGTAATCATATTTTTATCGTTTTTTATCCGTACAGTATACGGCAAGAGCTTGGAATCCGATCTTAAAGGTGACACATCAGGTCACTTCAAGCGTCTCTGTGTGTCATTATGTATGGCCAACCGAGATGAGAACTCTGGCGTGGATGAAGGAGCAGCCAAAGCTGATGCTGAGGCTCTGGCAGCAGCCGGCGAAGGACAGTGGGGAACAGATGAATCAGTGTTCAACTCCATCCTTATCACACGCTCGTATCAACAGTTGAGACAGGTAATTGTTTAAAAATATATTTTATGTTTCCCATTTTTAATAATTAGCATACAGATTAACAAATGTAATTATGGTTTTCGAAGAAATCTATACTAATATTATAAAGTTGAACAGTTTGTTTGTTTGGTTGAACGCGCTAATCTCAGGAACTACTAATCCGATTTGAAAAATTATTTTTGCATTAGATAGTCCGTTAAGTGAGGAAGGCTATAGGCTATATATCATCCCGGAAAAATGTACGGTTCCCGTGGGATAGATTTGTTTTTGTCTAGGTACGAAGCAAAGCGAGGGTGAGTCGCTAGTATATGATATAGGCTGTTAGCGTTGTGAGGTTGGCAGTGCCTTCGTCTTTTAAACCAAATGATTGAAAAGTACAAACAATACAAAATAATAGCAACACTAAATATAACTTGATTACTATTCATAGACATAACATTTAGTGCTACATCATCAATGCTTTTACAATAATGAATAGATTGCATTTTAATAGTGCGGATATTTTATGGTCGGATGCCAGATACATTTCTGAGTAATATCCTATTATTACACCACTTAAGGATAAAGGCAGATTCTTAATGGTAACTACTTATAATATTTTCCTCTTTTTGGAATAATACTTTTACGAATATTTCCTGAATTGTATTAAATCATATAGCAATTTTCCTACACGATAGTAACATAAGCCAGAAAACGTTTTTTAAAGTAAAGAAGAAAAAAGAAAAGTATTTATAACTAACTTCAAAAAACGACATTAAACCAAGGCATTAAAATTTAAATTCAATTGAATCTATGTTCAAAACAATTATTCTTTTAAATTGACTGAAAGTAGGTCACAGTTTCGGCTCAATTAAAACATGACTATTGATTTTTAAAGGATAGTTTTAATATGTTAGCTTTACATGAAACCTTACTCACCCCACCCATTTAATTAGCGAGTATAAAAAATATAAAATTCATTAACTTCAATAGTTTTTTATACCCAACGCCCTTGAAAAACTACTAAAATTATCGCGAACAATAACGTAATAATCACGTACTAACATATTTGAATAAACCCCAACGCAATGTAGAACAAGCCTTATCGCCATGAGTCAGAGCGGCACTCGTTTATGCATAAAAAGTTAATTAAGGCCTCGGACGCGAACGACATGAAATATTCATATTTAATACAATTTAAAGACGTCACTTTGTATTTTTATGGTTTCAGATCTTCGCTGAATATGAGGCGTTAACTGGGAAAGATATTGAAGATTCAATTAAGAAGGAATTCTCTGGAAGCGTTGAAAAGGGCATGCTTGCTATTGGTAAGTCAAATGCAAAGAAAGTGTATAATTACTCGCTTTAATATATATTATATTCAGCTTTTTAAAGTCCCACAGCTGGGCACGGGCCTCCCTTCAATACAAGGGGGATCAGTTAATAGACCACCACGCTGGCCAAGTGCGGGTTGGTGGACTTCACTTTAAATACGATGTACATAATATATGGCATTCAGAATAACAAAAAAAGTGTGTATGTTTGTTACTCCTTGATGCTTATACGGCTGGGCGGATTCGGGTTAAATATTGAAATAGTCATTCGTCGATACAGAGGCCGAATCTACAGTTTTTAGATTTTTTATCTGTCCGTCCGGGAACGATCACGAGAAAACCACTGGACAGATTTTGATGAAATATGGTACGATGATAGCTGGTTATCCGGATCAACATTTAGGATACTTTTTACTGCGGGAAAATATTTCATCTCTGAGGAATCTATACTGACCGTTAAAACATAGAGATGAACCCGAGCGAGCGAGGGTGAGTCGCTAGTATATTATAGGGTGCTTTGAATATTCTCTTTTAAATTTTATTAGACTTCAATATTATCTTTTAAATGCCTTGTAAGTTGGATTATGTACCTACACCTACATAGGTTCATAGTTTTTGTTAGATTTTGTACATTAGTCATTAGTGACTCAGAAACTTCATTTTTTGCTATAAATAGTTGTGATGGCATTTTTTTGGGAATATTATAACGATCCTATAATATTTCGGAAAATGACTTCACTTTAGAGTTAGTTTGATTTGTCATTTTACATATTAACTTTAAATGTCAAATACGTTATCCTAAAAACTATTTCTCTAAAGTGTCTTGTATATCCGGATTCATTGTTATGATCAAGAAAATCTAAGTACTTTGTCTATGAGTCAGAACAAGGTCGGAGTTAACTTCCTCTAGTTACATAAGACCTTGACAGCACGTCACTATTCACTAATGATTCAACCTCGATCTATTCTATTCGTTTCCAGAAACAAAAACAAAAAACTGTACTATATATTCCTAACTTTAACGATATAAAACTTAATTATTCATATTTTTATAACAACCACAATTATTATAACTTTCGATAACAACATAAATATCAAATATCTGTTGTTACTATCTAAAAAAAAAAAAAACATTTTTGTAATAACCATGTTCGATGTTCCCAATAATTTATCTAATTATACTATCGATTTTTCCTCGCTTTTAGAAACCTAACTAGTAGTAGTCATAGTATATGTGTATACTCCAGGCTATTGTATGTACTAAAATCCAAAAAATATTCAATGTACAGAATCCACTTATTTAGAATTTTTTTATATGTATAGATTAAAACATACATTTTCTTTTAGTAAAATGCGTTAAGAGCAAAGTCGGTTTCTTCGCGGAACGCCTGTACTACTCAATGAAGGGTTTGGGAACTAATGACAAGACTTTAATCAGAATTGTAGTCAGCCGCTCTGAGATTGACCTTGGAGATATTAAACAAGCATTCTTGGAGAAATACGGCAAACCTCTAGAAGACTGGATCGCTGTAAGTACTTTGTGCTTAATATGTGCAGTAACTTAACTGCTAGAGGGCAATATAGACGGTATTTAATATGCAAATTCCATAGGATCTCATTGCAGAATTAGTTGCTCAGCCAGTAACTTATTTTAAATCCACTTAATGTGAAAAGAAACAAAAAAAACAGATGGTTACTTAGAATGGTTGAAAGGCTGCATAATCGATGACCTTTGTCATTTTGGAATGCGATAGATTAAAAAAAATAGCTGTGGTTGAGCAGAAAATTCGAACGTATCATCACGGCAAATTGGCTTTTTTAATTATGTGGCATCATTAATAACCCATAATATTGACAACCGAAATCATCGTAAAGTAATTTAGTAAATGTAGTATACTAACCTCACTATAATCGTTTTTGTTATTAATCGCATGGAAAACCTAAGATAAAAATAAATAGAATATTTCTAAGATGCTGACCCATACTTTCTATGATGTGTAAAAAAATATATTATACTTAACAATACGCTTTATAATAAAAACAGCATGGAAATACATGTTATACAAATGCAAATCAAAATATTCTCGTCTATATCACGACTTCACCATTTTTCTTTTTCAAAACTTATATACAGATCTGTTTATGTATTCAATATTTGAATCCCATTAATTATGTATAAATTTAATTGGCAGGCCATAACTCTGTACACGAAATCATTATTTTTATAGCTGTTATCATGTATAATTGTATCCATACTCATTGTTTTAAATTAATATTTGTTGTAACGGATTGTTTATATTGTTACATTGTACATAACGTATTTTATAATAAAAATTCTTCAGCTCGAGTAAAGTATGATAAAATAAAAATACATTTTCAGTTACTTTTTTGAAAAGTCAAATAAATAAATGTTTCATAGTTCAGAATAGTAAAATATTTTCATTACAGGGCGACACTTCCGGAGATTACAAGAAGGCTTTACTGACACTTGTTGAATAAAATGTGGTCAGGAGTGAGAACAGCGAATGAGTTCAACTAGATTTAATGTTTTAAATTCTTTTTGTCAATTGTTAGGTTCTTAAGGTTAGGTGTTTATGAGCACTGAATACAAAATTGGGTGTTTCGCATCTATGTCCATCATCACAAATTACTTAACTATAGTCCAGGTGACAATAGTCATTCAATACTTTCTGATATTGTGCACAGCAGTCACAAATAATTATCAACTGTCACCTGGACTATACTTTGTCTTCAGTGTGCCATACCTTTTTATCTATGCCGGGTGTACATTTTGTTTACAAAAGATCTGTATATTTTGCTTATTTTTATCATTGTCATGTAACTTTCTTTGCACAGTAGCTAACTGCTTATTGTTGAGCATGGTGCCTGGTACCAGTGAGAGTATAAATGGGCGATTATGAATAATATTAATTATTATCACATTAGAGAAATTGATTCGATTTTAAAAAAATCTATTAATTGTCACAAATATATTTTATCATTTATTCGTAATCGCCGATGTTGAGTGTGAATGCTTTTTACAAGTAGTTATTGCCATTTTTCAGGAGGAGATAGATGGTTCACTTGGTCATCTCCTATCTACAATGTGTTACTAAGGATACAGATTATATAAAGACAAAATGGCGCCACTACCATATAATATAGTCTGTGGTGTACTAATATATAATACATAATAGTATACAAATAATTACTGGTACAATTTACTTACTGTTGCATTTTGAAACATTTACTCTTAAGTTTATTATAAAGCTCGTGTGATTTGTAATATCATGCTATTTTTTGCACGCAGTGTGTTGTGTGAATAGAAATTATGGGCCAGTTTCTGATTTATTTTGATACTACCTACAATGTTGGTTTTCGATATCTTTACAGGAAGACCTAGATGGTGACTTCAGGAATGTGCTAGTCACACTTAGTGCTTAATCCTGCAAAATAACTATATTTTTTTTGCATATATAAATTATTTTTATATAACTATTTTAAGCAATGCATGTGAAAATAGAGTTCTATAAAAGAAATAAATGTAATATTTTGCAGGATGATACGAAAGGCGACTACAAACGGGTGTTACTCACTCTTGTTTCTTAAGAAAACGCGTATTAAGACCTCAAAAATGTTCGAATGTTTAAGTTTAAAACACATGAGTTCCGATATAAAACTGCCTATTATAAATTGTTGAACTGTTGTAGAAATAAAAGCTTGATATTTTTGTGAAAATGAGATATTTATTGGTGCTGTAGTTTTGTTTACGATGTATTATTATATATAATTAAATACATTATTAATAAAACTATGTATGTTCTAAATTCTGTTTTAATTAACATCCCGTATACCCTCATGTGTTATCTGAAAATTGAAGGTCATATTATTTTTATATTATCTAAAAGCTATATAAAGTTAAAAATAAATTTACATATTAAAATCTATACTGAAGTACATAGAGGGCGTCATGGTTATGAACTTTTATTGATTAAAAATTTTGGCAATATTTCAAGCGATAATGTTATCACTCAATGTTCTGCTCTACAAGTCGTACATTGGCATTAATCCATCACATGCCCATATCGGAAGCCTAACATTAATAATATCAAGTAAATATAGCAATAATAAAGTAATAATATCAAGAAAAACTATAACAATATGTATAGGTATCTATATTATGTATAAAAGAAAGTCGTGTTAGTTACACCATTTGTAACTCAAGAACGGCTGGACCAATTTTTATGATAATTGCTTTTTTAGATTTCTCTTAGTCCGGAATAGGATAATAAGTATTAAAACGTCAGAAAAACTAAAAAAATATTAAAATTTATATGACTAACGCTGGCAAATAACTATTTTAAATATCTATGTAAAACGTACCTAACGAAGAACCCCGGCGTAGCTTAGCGAGGGTGAGCCGCTAGTTATATTATTACTATTCCATTATAATATTTATGTCTGTTTTGTTTATTTTCATTTATTCCAGAACTATAAAACATTTCCTATGCCTCGCTTTAGATATTTAGGAGCGAGTATAAAAACCTCAAATGTTCTCGACGTACTTGATTAAAATGAACTAAAGCTGTTCATAATTTAGACTATTATTGTACAAGTGTCAGAGTGAGTGAAGTGGTGAATAACGACTGAATAAGATGAATTGAAAAAGTTCTATTCAACGAGCAATTGCCGAATAGTTAATCACAAATACACAGAAAAATTCCAAAAAAAATATTTCGATGTTTTTTGTCCTAAACATCTTTAAGACAATTTAAAACTCAGCCCTCTAAGTCCAGCAGTTTGTTTTAGTCGTTAATCAGTCAAGACAGGCAAAATGCATACATATATAGGATGTAGAATTAAACTGTAAAAATTATAAATAATTTTACTAATCGATTACATTAAACGAACAGATAAGTTTACTGAAGAGCCAAAATATACACCAAGACCGCGAGAAATACTTTATGGTCAATATAAATACATGTCCATTATTCCGAACGGGATTCGAACCTGGGATTAAGATAAGCCACTGCGTAAAATGTCTTTGTCTTGAACTGTCAAAATTTGCCTTACTTTTTTTCATGTTTTTTAAACATTTCACAAGAACTGCTAAAAGTGGACTACTAGAATTATTTAGGCTTATTTAAAAAATCTAATGAAAAAACCATTAAATATTTCTCTCACTTCAGATATTTCAGATATAGAAAGAAATTTCCTCAGAAAAACTAATGAAAGCAACACGGATACTTTTGATCATTTTTTAAATACATATATCCTATAACTAAATATCAGGCTTACTGAATGGAAATATTACTGACATTATCCTATAGTATGGATAGAAATTTCAGAAAAAATTGAAAAATGTGTACATACCTGAAATTTTCCTACAGATTCAGGCGCATTGTTACTCTTTAATAGTAAAGCATGTCGTACATTTTCCAATGGTTTTGGCGCAGTTAATAATAATCGTTTATTGCAACGATGTGCCCAAGCATCCCCGAGCGACCCTACTATCGATCCGGAAGATAAGCCTATTCTTGTAGTCATTTCGTTCGTTAAGACTACCTAGAAAGGATTTAATTTTAAGAATTAAAAAAACACATGACTCTCCTTTGGGCTTGCCTGCAGTCGGGTAATTAAAATAGTGTGTATTTTTTTAATTAACTTTATAAGATTTAAGGTAACAGTAACCCATTCATAAAGCGCTCGCTTGAAGTTACAAGTAAGTGGGTTCAAATCCGAATTTCGCGCATCTAAGATTTCATGTGCTAATCAATTTTCATTATGATTACAACTTGCTAATTACGGCAAAGGAAACGGAGCGAGGTTAAGTCACTAGAAGTATTTAAAAATAACATCATTTATAAATTGCGCATAACACGCGCAGGTGGAAGGTGTAGAAGAAAAAAGGCGGGCGTTTTCTCGTTTTATGGATAGATTTTTTTCATTTTATGAACATACCAACATAAATCTAATTTTATTTGAGCATGCAATAATCAAAATGGACTTACAGCAATTCGTTTTTCAATTGATAATTTTTGCAAATCTGCCATCATTCTGAATAGTAAACCTGTTCTTTGTTTTAAAGATATTCCATCTTTAAATGGAAAAGCTATGGAATCAATAACAATGAGTTTTATCTGCAAAATCAATATTTTAAAAAATTCTGATTTATAAGAAAAAATAAATATAATAATTTATCCAAGATAGTGAATAAGTGTTATTATAATTATAATTTTGCATAAATAATTTTAATATTATTTAAAAAAAAATTGTAAAGTGATATCATGTATCACAAAGGTGTCAACATATGTATCACAGATTTGTAATCTCATTTCCTTTAATATTATAGTATTTAAAATAACTGTACTAGAATAATAATAATTACATTTGGCTTATCTGAAAGAAAGTCTTTTAGTTGGTACATGCAAGCACAAAATTTCTCGATTCCTATTGCTTTTATATAATGAAGCTTCTTTAATACTTCTTCTTCAGAGATTGATATTTGAGTACCCAATATCCTTTGACATTTTTCTAAACTTGAATACAGTATTTCTAAAATAAAAAAAATAAAAATGTAAAATATTGCAAAAATATATGATATAGTGGATTTTTTTGTAAAATATAAATATTAGATACATGATATAGTGGATTTTGTTGCAATACATTGACTTTAGCACATGCAAAGAATGCCACTAAGAGATATTTTTTGAACTTGCTAAACAAACAATAACTCTGCAAGAAAACCATTTAAATCACTTAAGGATACCATAACTGTCAATCAGTTAAAAAACATTCAGTAATGGAATTTTGTTTCCTAATATATTATGTATGTATAATGTAGTAGTGAATAAAGTATGATGTTTTAAATATATAGAAATATCTTTTGAACCTACCTTTGAACCTATGTAGTGTAAAATTTGTATTGGTATCAATATAAAGTGCTTCTGAGTAAAGTCCTCCTAAGGATTTAGGTATTTGAACTGATGCACATAGCTGTAAACTAAATGAAAATAATGTGTAGTTTTGTCATAATAAGAGTATAGCAGGGTAAGCATGGGGCAGATGCCGCTCGGGAAAGTTAAGTTGATATTTATTTATTTGATATTTATTATTATTAAAATTACATTAAAAAAATCAGGGCAGTATTACATGCTTAACTGGTCTGATATTCATATATGGAAAGTAATAATATTTTTTTAACACTGTTCTTCTACCCTAGCAAAAATTTAGAAAAAAATATATATTATAGAGCATAATAAGGGTCATTTATTGAAAAAAAATGTGATAGTGTCTCTTGAAATGTGATTTTTTTTTTATTTTTTATTTGTGATATTTTGATATATGACTTAATGAAAAGACTTCAAAGTATCTTATTTAATATCTCTTTGGAGTATCTAACGATTGTAGAAAAAAATCACAAAAAAATTGTGGTAGGAGAAAATAAGATTTTTTTTTAAATTCAATTAATTATTTTATTTGAAAAACTAGCATGTACAGAGGGGTGAAAGCGTAGGGAAATATTTCTCTTAAGAAGATGACTCCGTGGTAAAATATCAACCTATCTTCCCCGAGGTTCACCTGACCCATGCTTATCCTGCTATACTCTTTCCATCTAATAATCAATTTAACAAGAAAGTTTGCTCTAATAAGAATGATATACATAAAATATATATTTCTTTTTCTTATGTGAAATTAATGTTTAACAAACCACAATTGAGTTTTTCCTGATCCTGGTAAGCCCAATAACTCTGTTAGAGATCCTAGTTGTATTCCACCATTGCCAAGAACTTTATCAAGATTCTGACTAAAAGTCGGTATGGAAGGTAAGCTTGTTTCTATCTAAAAATAATAAATTCGTCCGTCAACCTTTGTTTACTAAAACTATCCCGACTGTTTACTAAAACTGTATTGTATAAGCTGTTAAAACTTAAAATTTACATACCTGCCATAGTTCTGCTGAATTAAATATTTTAAAGTCAAAATTCATTTTTTAAGGTACAAAACGAATCAATCATGGACTGCTTAACATAATCAAAACTTAAGTTTTATTCAGTTTTATTAAATAAAGTTTTGTAAATTTTGAAATTTCAAATTTGACCTTGACAAATAACAATTCTCAGAGTCAGTGTTACCAACTATTGTATTTATTTTTATTAAGCCATACGTTATATTTTTATAACGCGGCTTTCATACTTGGCCATGAAGTATAAGTTATCTAAATTGCTTCGAGCTCACTATGCTATAAAAAAGATGAAGAGTTTGTTTGTTATTTTGTTTGAACACGCTAATTTCTGAAACTATGAGTGTATTTTGCATTTTATAGGCCAATTCTAGAGGAAGCTATCTAACATCACGCTACGATTTTTAGGATCGAAGTGGTTATACATAAATAAACTATGCGAAAAAAGCTAGAAATAAATTTATATCGTTCGTACAGTCACCATATTGATATGTACAATGATAACACCGGTCGACAGAAAGATAATATCCATAGACAAATTTTAAAACCAGAATATTATTTTATTAGAACTGGCAACCCAGGTTAACTTCATAAATTGTAAATATATTGACATCAAACATGTCAAATGTCAGCGTTTACCAGCTTTCAAATCCAAAACATAAATATCTTGTTAGAATTGGCATTGTTAAAAGCCACATAACAAAAAATAAACGGAATATCGCATAAAATATTTGAATTCCAACGAAAAGGAGCATTAGGGGAATTCATCAGTTGGTGATATATTTCATAATCTTATATATTTTTTAAGAAACAGAGTTCAAAAAACTATCATGAATCAGATGAATATGCATGTGCCTATGAATTCTGTTGGTGCAAATCCTAATGTAGGAATGCAGATGTCTGTACCTGTAAACGTAATGCCAGTGCCTTCACCTCAACAAATGCAGCCAGCAATGCCCCAACAGCCACAACAAGATAAAATGGATAATATATCTAAAGTGAAAACATTAATGGGTTCTTTACGCGAATCTTTACCTGTAAGTTAACTTTAAAATATTTTTCCCATGTTCATAAAACGGGTTATTTATAATTGTTACATTTTAAAACCGTTCACTTAAAAATACCACTGAACAGGCATTTTTTCCTGAAACAAGATCATTAAAGATGCATAGACCGTAGTTGTAAAATAGTTTTACTGTACTAGATCATTACCATGAATATATTTATTTCCAGGTGACTTTAAAATCTGCAGCACAAATTCTACATCAAAATTATAATGTGGATTCAAATACTCAGTAAGTAGTACTCATAAAAAAACTAGTTTAAGAACAATGAAGTATTTAAAAAAATACAATTATATTTTTTTATTGTCTACAGGAAAGGTATGGATAATCCAGTTCCTAGATTCGATAAAAATTTGGAAGAGTTTTTCTCTCTATGTGATCAAATGGAACTGCATCTGGTAAGTTAAAAAATTCTATGTTGATATTTATTTGTTATTACTGTTGATTGTTATAAATGATACATACACGAAAGTAAAGTTATTACACACTAAATGTCTCATATTTAAGAAAAAATATATTTAAAAAAAACTATATTTATGTGCATTCATTTTTAATTCTGTTAATTTTTTTTAATATATCCAAATATTTTGCAACATTTAAAACTTTAACTTAGTTTGTTTATGTATACATAGTTTATGAAAGGTGTTGTTTCTCACATTATATGAGGAAAGGTGCCATTCAAATGACCTACAGATATAAGATCAGGTGATTGAGTGAAAGCAAGACATAACATATTTTGATAACCAACTATCTCTTAGGAAATTTCTTACTAACAAAACATTAAAATACCTACAAATTACTTTGTATTAGTCAAAGTAAACATGTATATTATGATTATATTAGAGCAATAATTAACTTATTGACCCAGCAACCAATAGAATTATCTTATCTTGAATATGCTATCTTAAGCATAACAATAAACTTTTAATAGTTAAGCTTTGTTTGCATTTATAGAGCCCAAAGTTTGTTTTATAGGCTGAACTAGTAATCAATATATAGTATCTAAGTTATCCATAATTTTTATTTAGTATAAATTTTTCAAAAAATATTTACAGAATATCAATGAATCTACTACTAGTTAGTAGTAGGAAATGCCTCAATTCTAAAGACAACTAGCAGAAAAACTTAGCGAGACTAACAATCAGTTTTAAAATAAAATAATTTTCTTTTAAATAACAAGAATAGTGTGTTTTTAACTTTTATAAAATGGCTAACATTTTTGTTTGATTCACTTTATATAATACTGTAGCTAAGATATATAAAAGTAACATGATGTATGAATGAATTTAGGATAAAAGTTAAATTATGTATTTTACTTTAGCGAAAACTCAAGTGTATTAGCACCTTAATGCACACTTGGACCTCATTGACATTATGAATTGTATAATTGCGTATGTAATATTTTTAATAATTAGTAATTACAGTAGGAACTCGATTAACCGGACTAATTGTTGTCAATGAAAAATCGATGTATGAAGAAAAACAGGTTTTTTTTGAAACAATTGCTAACTAACTATAACTGCTTTTTATCTCTGAAAAATGTACGGTTCCCGTGGGATAGATTTGTTTTTGTTTGTTTAGAGGCGAACCCGAGCGAAGCTAGGATGAGCCTCTTGTGCTTTAGTGCTTGCATAAATTCAACTTGTAGGTATATAATTGGTCACGGTTGGTAGTCTGGATAATCGCGAATCCGTATAACTGAGGGCCGGATAATTGAGTTTCTACTGTATTATAATATTTATTTATTTATTTATTTATTTATTTATTTATTTATAAGTTCACAAAACCGACATACAAATGAAATAAACAAGCTTAATTATAATTATTCAAAAGTTTACTATCACACAAATGTTGTCTTCTATGATGTGAACATCACGTGCATATGAATAGAACTAAGTATTAATTATAAAAATAGGTATATACTGTTTCACAAGGCTAAATTAAATTAATTCTAATTATTATTGTATTATAATATAACATAACATAAAATATATAGTACAATCCGACTTATCTACTTTTGTTTTATACTACGAAAATAATATTTAAACAACTTTCTTTTTAACGAAGGCACGGAATCACCGAAAATATCTATATCATTTGTTAGGGCGTTTGCTAAGGATGCCATTCTATAGATAGGACTATGTTGACCTAGGTTGGTTCTTGCTATTGGTAAAAAGAAGGTTTTACGATTATGCAAACGAGTTTGTTGGCGGGGTATTGAAAAATGCAAGCGTTCCAGTAATTCAGGGGCATCAATTAAACCTTTAACTAATTTACACAATAGAGTTAAATCTCCTATTATTCTTCGTTCTTTTAATGGTAACATATTAAAATGTTCTAAACGAGATTTATACGAATGAATATCTTTATAGTTTCTTTTTAAATATGTCAGATGATACAGAAAACGTTTTTGTACCCGCTCGATCCGGTCTGAATGCACTTTATATCCTGGATTCCATACTGAACTGCAATATTCCAAGATGCTACGGATTAAACTGTTGTAGATTAAAATTGATAAACTTGGATCGTCAAATCTTTTCATAGTACGCACTACAAATCCAGACAGCTTTGAAGCTTTAGCTATAACGAAATCGATATGAGGACGAAAACTTAACTTAGAGTCTATGATTACACCTAAATCTCTGATTTCATGGACTTCTGTGAGAGCTGTATTATTAATTTTGTAAGTGTAATCATTAAAACGGGATTTTTTGCGACTAAATTTAATGTAGAAACATTTATCTGTATTTAATATCATTTTATTTTCTATACACCAATTATATATTATTCTTTAAGATGGTCTGTTCACATAGTAAAACCACTAACTAAGACATATATAAGCTAAAGACAAAGGCCCTTATCAGACCAGGAAATTCCTTATAGTAAATTATTGACCCAACTTAATTGATTCCCTGTATTGAGATAAACAATTTATATTGTTTGTAGTTTATTTTGTACAATTTTATAAATGTATTTTTAAGGAAGAGTTGTTTACTATAAATATTTTTTAAGTTTCTTACTTTAATTATACAATTTGTTTTGTTTGCGGGATTCATATTAGGATCCTCAACACAAGAGCCTATGTTCTTTTATATGTACAACAATCAAACGCTGTTTGTTGGTGAGCGCATCATTTGTGAATGACTGGACCGATATATGTTTTAGTTTAAAATATCAGTTATATTTGCAAGCAATGCAACATTTTTAGTAGAAAAAAAATTGGAAAAGTTGTGGCGAATATTAGGAATTCTGGAAAATGTGAATCTGCTTTCTATATCTATCTGAATCTCTCTTTTATATGAATCTGCTATCTAATCTAATACAATTTTTGTATTAACAAACAAAGATACAAAAACATAATTATTGAAATTTGAACAGTACAATATCTGGATCAGCTAGTCCAAAATAAATTTGTAATGAACATATATTGAAAACGTAATTGATTTTTGACAGAGAACAGCGATAACATGTATTCAGCAAGCGCAATCCGCGTCACATTATCTCCCGCTCACTGTTATACCTTCAAGATTGGACTCTGGATCAAATAGTCAGGTATGCTCAATGCTACATAATATGTATAATCTAATTAATTATCTGGTGTTTCGGGTGGAAATTTACCTAAGCATAGTATCCTTAATAATAATAAATATATTAAAATTAACCTAAGAATCAAACATGTGAATTCAAGTCATTATAAAGTGACATTAATATATTTTCTTTATTAATTTAAAAAGCATGCTATAATAATTGCTTTTCCATGAAGAATTTCTTTCCCTATCATATGTTAACTTTTATTTATAAATTGGACTTCAATAATAACCAAAAAATCTATGTTTTACATTCTAATATTAATTCCATTTAGTTGTAATGACGGACTTAATTCTAACTTTACGACATTCTAGGGATGGAATATTCTTTTGAAATTTATATGGGACCACCTTCCCTTTTAAATTGGTTAATAAAATTACTATATTTTGCTATGAAAACTAATCTCAATGTCCCTCTGATGTTTATAAAATAATGTAATAGATGTTATCTCCCAATCCAAGGCGCTGATCTATTTGCGTAAGATGTTAGTCTTTGGTCACAGATAGGTTTGATGGATCATAATCTTTCAAAAGTAATAAAGACATGTCAATTTCATTTATAAGTTTATTTATCTTAAGTATTTTAGTATATTTACGTATGTACATTGTACAAATGTATGTAAAATGTTTGCTGTTACAAACTAATAAGTATTGCTAATATAACTGTAAAATGAATATTTATAATTTTGCATGTAACCCTGATACGCCCTTAGAGACTTGATCTATCACAATATGATTGTAAGATGACGCTTGTCTTGAAGCTTGATCCATGCCCTAGTGCAATACAAACATGATGCTGTTTAAACATTACCTACTCTCGTAATTCATTTATTTCCTATGTCTGAATCTCGGTTCGGGCCAAAAGTGCACTTGTGTCCGCGCACACCTTAATATTTCCTGCGCAGTAGAGTAGACTCAGTAAAATTAGCCGCTGTGACCGAAAGAGGCACATTAATTATTATTAATTTTTAGTTTGGTTATTTAAAATTCTAGAAAATTAAAAAAAGCTTAACGTTAGAAGTTTTAGCTTTATCGTATTTATATTATAAAGGTTTCTATATTATATGAATATCTCATTATACATTAAACTCTTTTTTTGCGCTTTGAACTTTCATGAAAATTAACTCTTCTTTATATAAAAAAATTAAAGAGTGCGTGTATGAATGTGTACACGCGCAAGAAGTAAAACTTCTGTAGGTTATCGGTACTCTTTATGAAATTCAATTTATGTTTTAAATAATTAGAATAGGTGAGATACTAAAAAAAATAGGCATATTACAATCATATATTTATAGAATACCATTTAAGGAAAGAATATAATATTATATATCATTTGTCAGAGAACAACAACGGTTACCATGGGAACAAACGTTTGTCTCGCCCGATCACACTTTTCGTAACGCTCACGTCACGCATTCACCAGCTTACTCCCCGAGTCAAGCGTGCGTAAAGAGGTTTTACTTCAATTGTAACGAGTTATTTGAACCCCATATATTGTCATTTAAACCTTATATTATAAATGTGACAGTTTGTGAGTATGGATGTTTGTTACTCTTTCACGCCAGGACGGCTGAACAGATCTGGATAAATTTGGCACAGAGATAGACTATAGTCTGGAATAACAAATAGACTACTTTTTATCCCGGAAAAATGTAAGATTCCCGTGGGATAGGTTTGTTTTTGTTTTCCTAGAGGCGAACTTGAGTGAAGTGAGGCTGAGCCGCTAGTATTTTATAATACACTAGCGACTCACCCTCGCTTCGCTCGGGTTCGTCCCTAGTTACGTTTCACTGCTGAACTGAGCTAAACGTTGATAAGTCAGTCTGTGAGTCGCGAGTAGTGAATAAAAATAGTAATTGCGAGTGTACCTTAGGTGATAGACATATAATATTGCGAACTTCCCTGTATAACTTTTTAAGACCTACAATTTTCTAGTACATTGTTTTGATTTATCTCTTAAGGTTCAGCCAGCGTTAGCCATATAAACTTCTAAGGACGACTCGATAGAACCAGTCATTGCGTTTTCCCGCGGGAACGAAAAATGTGCCTGTAGTAAAAGGTATCCTAAATGTTGACTCGAGTGATAAGCTATCACTATACAAAATTTAATTGAAATCGGTTCAGTACTTTTTGCGTGAAACGCGCACATCGATTTAACTATGTTAGTTTTGCTATAGGTATAGATAAGAATAGGTGTTGCGAGTGTACCTTGAGAGATAGACATATACTGTTGTAGATATTTCTGTTGGCCTTTTCAAGATCTACAATTTTTTAGTACATTGTTTTGATGTATGTCTTTAGGTTTAGCCAGCGGAGGGTTCCTAAGGAGGACTCGATAAAACCAGTTATTGCGATTTCCCGCGGGAAACAAAGATTTTCCAAAAGTAAAAGTTATCCTAAATGTTGACCCGAGTAATAAGTTATCAGTTCACAAAATTTCGTTGAAATCGGTTCATTACTTTTTGCGTGAAACGCGTACAGACAAACAGACAAACAGACAAACAGACAAACAGACAAACAGACTATGGTCGTGGCGGCGATATATTATTATATTTCGTTATTTTACTTGAAATATAAATAAAATAATTTCCTTGAATTACTATACGTCTTTTTATTGTTTTATAATTTATTCATATGTCACAAATATGTTTATAAAAAAGAAATTAGTAAAAAGGTCTTAATAAAAAATGTACAAGTATAATAAAAGGATGTGTATATATATATATATATATATATATATATATATATATATATATATATATATATATGTATGTACATTATGTGTGCCTACATCACCCCCCCTCCAGCGTCTGTCAAGAGCGATAGAAATCAGTGAATCTAACGTGACGTCCTGAACGTGTCCTATAATGTTTTACATCACTATCATGGACAGGTTGAGGTTTATCAGTCAGTAAATATGCAGGCTTCAGACGATCTATTGAGGTTGTGACTTCTCTTCCATTTATTAGTAATTTGAAGACTTTGTCGTTTCTGGAGAGCACTTTATGAGGGCCAGTGTAGGCAGGTTTTAGCGAGCCACGCGACGAGTCTTCTCTGAGAAAGACATGATCGGTAGTCTTAAGATCTTTAAAAACAAATATTTTGTTCTCACCATGACGCGAGGCTGGTACAGGCTGTAATTTTTGAGCAAACGAACGTAACCTAGCGGTAAAATCAAGTACGTCTGTTGTACCGCAATCACTGGAGTCAAAAAATTCTCCTGGAAGACGTAGTGGTTCGCCATACAGCAGCTCAGCCGAAGAAGCTTGTAAATCTTCCTTAAAGGCGCTTCTTATTCCGAGGAGAACCCAAGGCAGCACCTCGGTCCACTTCTGATGCGCATGGCACACGATGGACGCTTTAAGTTGCCTGTGGAAGCGTTCTATTAGCCCATTGCAAGCTGGATGGTATGCGGTGGTTCGTCTGTGTTGGAACCCAGTCATCTTGGAAAGATGATTGAATAAATTGGATTCAAACTGGCGACCTCTGTCAGTGACAATAGTCTCAGGGCAACCGAAACGCGCTATCCAGCCTGATATCAATGCTTTGGCTGTTGTTTCGGCAGTGATGTCGACCATAGGAATGACTTCGACCCATCTTGTAAAGCGGTCAATGGCAGTCAAACAATATCTAAAATTTTCAGATATAGGCAATGGTCCCACAATATCTATATGGATGTGCTTGAATCTCGCACGAGGTAAATTAAATGTGCCTAAGGGTGCAGATACGTGTCGGCTTACTTTAGCACGTTGGCAAGATTGACATGATCGTGCCCATAATCTGCAGTCTCTTCTAATTCCAGGCCATACAAAACGATCAGCTATTAATTTAACTGTAGCGTTAATGCCTGGATGACTTAACGAATGTAAGCTGTCAAAAATATGTCTTCGTAGTGAATGAGGAATGAATAATCTTGGAGTCGTTGTACTGACGTCGCAATACACGAAATGGCGACTTCCGGGAATTTCATTCCTTTCGAGTTTGAGTGATGATTTTTCTGTAAGTAACTTCGACAGCTCAGAATCTTTCGCTTGATGTTCAGCTAAAATTTCGAGAGGAATGGGAAGTTGTAATTCATCCACACGTGATAGTGCATCGGCAACAACATTGTCTTTGCCGGATATGTGTCTTATATCAGTGGTGAATTGAGCTATAAAGTCTAAATATCTGAATTGCCTTGGTGAACAATTAACTTTACGTTCGTTAAAAGCAAAACTAATCGGTTTATGATCAGTGTATATAACAAAATGTCGTGCTTCGACCATATGCCTAAAATGCTTTATAGCTTCATAGATCGCTAGGAGCTCTTTATCGTATGGCGAATACTTTTGTTGTGATTCCGTAAGCTTTTTAGAAAAGAAACCTAAAGGCTCCCAAGCTTCATCACTCTTTTGTTGAAGTACAGCACCAATGGCTGTATCTGATGCATCGGTGACAAGTGAGAGTTTGGCTTCGAAATTAGGATGAGCTAAGAGTGCCGCGTTGGCTAAGCTTTCTTTACATTCTTGGAAAGCTTTAAGTGCGTCACCAACTAATGAAATAGGTTGCGATCCTTTATTTGATCCTACCAAAAGAGCATGTAAAGGAGCTTGTATATGAGCCTGTAAAGAGGCAGAGTAATGAGATGTTCGAGTGTCGACGTAAGACTACTTTATTCATGCTAGCATTACATATTATATTTATTATATTACTAATAGGAGGGAGGCACACACCACTACACCTCCCCCGATATTTAAAAAAAAAATGTTCTCTATGGACTTTTTTTACAATTTATTTTGTTGATACATAGGATAAAAAAAATTACTTCTGATTAAATATACATTAAATTGTACTAAAATATATTGGTCATCTAATATTGTTATCAATAATATGGACATTACAAAATGAAATATTTAAATATATTTTTTTATGAACCCTGAATCTTATATCATAATAATACATTTAATATTGAAGATTAAAATAAAATACAATGGAACTTAGGCACTAAATTTATATAATTTCAAATCTAGGTAAAATAAAGTAATTAAAAAAAACATAAAATTAATTGAATAAAAAAAATAAAAAATTATAATATAATCTTATGATCATGATCAGGTTATACATATTAAGTCAGTCCAGGATACGCATGCGATTTTATTTCGTTTACATTTTCTATGTCGTACGTTACAACAAAACGTTAACATGAACTTATTGCATAGCTAATACCATATCATAGCTAATACCATATATTCATATATTTTTTTTTTAATATTTATTTTCTCTCGAGATTTATTTCATGAACTATAGTTCCTCGTACATACTTCTTTCTTTTTTTTACATCCCCAGTTCTATATTTTCAGGGGTTCACGGCCTTGTACTTATTTTTACATTTATTTATTTTTATATATGGAGAGCCCGGAACACTCCCACATTTTAAACATTTCTTTAATTCTTGGTTAACCTTTTATATATTTTTAATTATAATTTTATATTAGCCTTTCACACTATAACTTTCACGCAGACGTCTCGCGTACAGCATGATCAAGTATATGTGGGCAACAATAATAATGCGTTTTGCATTTAACTCGATACCATACGTACTTTTTATCCCTTCCAAAACCTTGCTGTCTAAAAAAAAGTTCTCATTGACTTCTTAGCATTGCCATAATACTCGGTTGCGCACCCGACTATCAGTGAAAAAGCTAATTATCAACCAGATCTTGTGCTTTACCTATTAACATTCCGACTTTTATTCATTGCTGAAATAAGTTAATATTTCAATTTACACTAACCAATGTGTTTAAAACACTTACTGCATTTATTTTTATCAGTCAAACCTCTCAATAAATTATACAATCCTTGCCAATCAAAACAAAACTTAAGTATCTTAACATGTCTTATCCCATACATAAAATAAAAGAAAATAGTTTTTCTTCAGTTATTAATAAAGATATTTCTTTTGTTATACTTGTACTTTATTTCTTATATTTATTTTGTTAAAAAAATCCATAAATATCGATTATATTTAAATAGTAGATAAGTAAAGTCATTACACAATACTAATGTTCAAATATTCGCTGATCAATGCAATTGGAAACTACAGCGCGAGCGATTCATGTTTGTTATGAATGCCATTCCCATACACGATTTTGTAATCTTTTGCTATATGAGAATCAGTATTAAGTTTAACAAAACAATCTGTTATTAAGAACTAGCTATTTGGAAATATTTTTAATAGATCGATTCAAAATAATAATTTTATGTTTTCACATCTTTCTTTATGGCAAATACTTGTATTATTTTATAAATAACTGTTTACACCTCTACTTGATTTACCTACTGATATACTGATATAGTGGAGTGCACTGATATTTTATTTATAAGTGACATTTTTGCTTAACATTTTTAATTTTATTATATATTTTTTACTCACTAAATAATATGTTAAGTTAGTGCATGCATAATATGTATATACGAGTATGCCAATCAATGAGATTAAATTGACATTAGAATTAAAATAAATTTAAAATGTATCAAAGCCGTGTTAATTTTCATGATTAAAATATATATTTTTTTTTAATATTGATATTTAATGAACATCGCGTCAGAAAACCGTGTTTTACCAAATGTAATTTAAAAAATTTATCATGGTTTAAATTATAATTAATCATTCAGTCAAATCAAATTTTGCACATTTTCGTTTATATTGTTATTTTTAATATTTTCTACATGTTATGTATATTCCAATAGTTTAAATTAAGGTTCAACTATTAATTTAAAATATTCTTTATAAATTACAAGATATTAAAAACTTAGATATTGCAATTATTAAGCTTTTGTGGAAAAAAAGACTTACCTATCAGTACAATTATACATAAAATACGTCATTAGCGGCTAATATTAATATTTAGAAATTCCTTGGTAAGCTTTTCATTTAAGTTTTTTTTTTTTTAGTTTAGATTTTATAATGATACCTATACAATTAAAAATATTATTCTAATTTTCCATACCGTTAAATCACAGCAATATTGATTTTATTCAATAATCTTAGTTATACCTTGGCTTAGCATTCTTTGTTTATTTCTTTTTATCCTCTTCATCTTAAGTCCCGACGACCTCTCTGGAATATTGGAGTACGCTGGAACTGGTGGCGGCCACTGTTCTCGTTGCTCGCTGGCTCCAGCTCGTCCAGACAGCCTCATATGAATTTTCTAAATGCATCTTCTTTTTTCTGTAGCTCCAAAATGATGAAATGAATCACTCAGCCAGTAGTTTCTTTAATTAATTATTTAATTAATTTGCGTCTCCGTAATTATAAGTAGAGTCCGATGTCATAATTTTCCCCACTTCATAGTTCATCGTAGGTTAAATAATATATTGTCCATATCCTTGTTTTATATTCTCCTCGCTATAATATTCTTCTTTTAAATTTTTCATTTTTTAATATATATATATATATATATATTTATGATATTTTATTATGTTTTCTTTATTTTCCTGAGCGATGGGCGGTGCGCGCGCTTCGTGTAGATACTGCACGCGCACCGCCTGGCAGGGTCGCCATGTAAAGAGGCAGAGTAATGAGATGTTCGAGTGTCGACGTAAGACTACTTTATTCATGCTAGCATTACATATTATATTTATTATATTACTAATAGGAGGGAGGCACACACCACTACAAGCCGCATTGACTAAAAATCTTCTATAAAAATTTATCATGCCTAGATATCGTCTCAATTGGCGAATATCTTTTGGTATTGGAAAATCCTTAATAGCTTCAACTTTAGAATCAAGCGGTTTGGTGCCCATCGCGGAAATAGTATGGCCCAAAAATGTTACTTGAGCAACACCAAATGTGCATTTGCCCGTGTTAATTAGCATGCCATACTCTTTTAACCTATTAAAAATTATGTAGAGATGTTCTTTATGTTCTACTTCATTCTTACTAAAAATTAAAAAATCATCTAAATAGCAATAACAAAAATCGAGCCCCCTAGTTACTTCGTCCACAAATCGTTGGAAAGTTTGACCTGCGTTTCGTAGGCCAAAGGTCATGAAGGGGAACTCATACAACCCAAACGGTGTGGTAATCGCGGTTTTTGGTATATCGTCAGGGTTGACAGGTATTTGATTGTATGCTTTTACCAAGTCAATAGTACTAAAAATTTTACATCCTGTGATATTGTGAGTGAAATCATGAATATGTCTAATGGGGTACCTGTCGGGAATGGTGCGCGCGTTAAGTCTCCTGTAATCTCCGCACGGGCGCCAGCTGTTATCTTTCTTGGGCGCTAGATGGAGAGGTGATGACCAAGAGCTTTCTGATGGCCTAGCAGTGCCGTTGGCCAACATTACTTGGAACTCTTGCTGAGCTATTTTTAATTTATCTGGCGCTAAACGACGAGGTTGACAGGACACTGGAGGGCCTGGTGTTGTTCTAATATGGTGTACAGTATTATGTTGTATATTTCGCAAAGAACCTGCTGGACGTGTGATCTCAGGAAATTCATCAAGTATTTTGTGATAACAAGAATTACCTGTTACAACTTTAACAGATGAAATATTTACATTTATACAAGAAATTACAAAATTGCTAGCTACTACATTGGTTGTATTATCAATAAGACATTTATTACGACAATTAATAGACAAATTAAAAAACGATAAAAAATCTACACCTATTATTGGTTTATTTACATTTGCCACTATAAAACGCCACGGGAAATCGCGACGTAGACCAAGATCAATATTTAGATTGATATAACCGTACGTCACTATAATTGAGCCATTTGCCGCGGTGAGTTGGTAGTTCGTCGGAGCACGACGGTCGTGGAGTTTCGACCGGGGGAAAACACAAACATCGCTGCCAGTGTCGATTAGGAACTCGATCTTCGATCTTCGATCGGTGACGAACAGGCGACCAGGTGTGTATGGGCAATCGTCAGTCGCCATTATCGACCGCCCCTGGAGTTTTCCTGCTTGAAATCGCAAGGCTGAACACACCTTTGGGCTTTGATGCCGTATTTTGAATGGTAATAACAAATGGGATATTTTCTGTAGCTCGATTGCGATCTTGTTCGTGAGCATTTTCTTTCTCTTTGTTGAGAACGGCTCTTTCTATGCATTTGTAATTTAAGAGACGCAAGTTCATTACGCAAATTTCTTACCTCGTCTAATACATCATTAGATGACGTGGCGGCGGCGTGTATCTGTGCTGTTGGCGCTGTAACTTCCATTATTCGATCTGCAAGCTCTGCTTGGTTATCTAAAGATGTTGAGGCTTGTGCGGCTAAGACAGTTTGAACATTTAAGGGTAGTCTACTAATCCAGATAGTCTGTAAGTATTCATCAGGAATATCAGGGCCAGCTAGATTACGTAAATGTCGATGAAATTGTGTTGGCTTTCTATCGCCTAGTTCCTCCAGAGTAAGCAATTGTTTAATTTTTGATGCTTTTGATGCACTAAGTCTATTTATTAATTCAGACTTGAGTTTTATGTATTTCTGCGTTGCTGGAGGGTTGACAATTATGTCTTTAACCTCTTTAGCATACGTATGTTCGATATGACCAATTACGTAATAAAATTTAGTGACATCGTTTGTAATATTAGCGAGAGCAAACTGACCTTCTAGTTGAGCAAACCATATCTCTGGGTCATCAGGATAAAACGGTGGTACACGGATTCCAACCTTATGAATTTCAGACGTCGATGCATCTCCAGACGAATGCCCTAGTTCGGCGTCTTGAAAATTTTCGTTCTGCATTTTGTAATACAGGAACGTCGGGGTCACCAATATGGTCGTGGCGGCGATATATTATTATATTTCGTTATTTTACTTGAAATATAAATAAAATAATTTCCTTGAATTACTATACGTCTTTTTATTGTTTTATAATTTATTCATATGTCACAAATATGTTTATAAAAAAGAAATTAGTAAAAAGGTCTTAATAAAAAATGTACAAGTATAAAAAAAGGATGTATATATATGTATATATATATATATATGTATATATATATATATATATATATATATATATATATATATACATTATGTGTGCCTACAAGACAAACAGACAAACAGACAAAAAAATTAATAACTATTGTTTTGGGGTCTATATCGTATACATAATACGTTATAGTCATTGTTTTTAAAAAATATTTCATGTACAGATTTCGCTAAGTTACTGCTTTATTATAGTATAGATAGATAACGTACTCGTATAAGAAAACAGTAATATCATTTAATAAAAATAGTTATAGCGAGTGTACTTTAGGAGATAGACATATACCGTTGAGAACTTTTCTGTAGAACTTTTTAAGACCTACAATTTTCTAGTACATTGTTTTGATTTATCTCTTAAGGTTCAGCCAGCGTTAGCCATATAAACTTCTAAGGACGACTCGATAGAACCAGTCATTGCGTTTTCCCGTGGGAACGAAAAATGTGCCTGTAGTAAAAGGTATCCTAAATGTAGACTCGAGTGATAAGCTATCACTATACAAAATTTAATTGAAATCGGTTCAGTACTTTTTGCGTGAAACGCGCACATCGATTTAACTATGTTAGTTTTGCTATAGGTATAGATAAGAATAGGTGTTGCGAGTGTACCTTGAGAGATAGACATATACTGTTGTAGATATTTCTGTTGGCCTTTTCAAGATCTACAATTTTTTAGTACATTGTTTTGATGTATGTCTTTAGGTTTAGCCAGCGGAGGGTTCCTAAGGAGGACTCGATAAAACCAGTTATTGCGATTTCCCGCGGGAAACAAAGATTTTCCAAAAGTAAAAGTTATCCTAAATGTTGACCCGAGTAATAAGTTATCAGTTCACAAAATTTCGTTGAAATCGGTTCATTACTTTTTGCGTGAAACGCGTACAGACAAACAGACAAACAGACAAACAGACAAAAAAATTAATAACTATTGTTTTGGGGTCTATATCGTATACATAATACGTTATAGTCATTGTTTTTAAAAAATATTTCATGTACAGATTTCGCTAAGTTACTGCTTTATTATAGTATAGATAATATTGCACCTTTTTGACCTATTCATCAATTTTTATGTACTATGGGAATTAACAGAATTTTTGTGTAAGAAATCGTTCAATCTCAAATTTATTCAATGACAAACAAACAACGCAAATGTTTATTGTTTAATAAATCTATTATAACTGGAATATGTAAATAAATAAGTAGCAAATATACGCGACTCCATCCGCGTAAGATAAAGAAAGATAAAAAGGTCATATAATCATGACATAGAAAATTAAACAGTGAATCTTTTCTGTTTTTTAAATGTATAGAATCTTTCAATATAGTTATGTCTAGTTTAATTGTGATTAGTTTTTTTAACTTATTGTACTGCTAATGACCTCTAGGTCTAGGTATCTTTATAACTAACTCAATAGATGCATATAAATATATCTCCGACTACATAATACTATGTTCCTTCGTAAAATTGTTCTTATCTTTTTAGTTAGCTTTTTACGCAGTCGGGGTTTTTTATTCTGTAATTTATAATCTTTAGACTTAAATGTACGAAGTATAGCATAACACAAAAACAACCAATTTCCATTAAAATTATCGTTTAAAACGAAAATATGTCAACGAATAAGAAAGAAAATATTGTTATTTCACTTTATATTGGACTAATGATTTTTTAACGTGGAAGGGAGAATTTTCCCTTATCAACTTAGGATTGACGAATATTATTTTGGATTTTCGTTTTATCAAACTTTTGTTCACCTTCCTTTGCCAGTTTTTAAACCATTTGTGAATAGCAAAGCTAGATATTTTTCTTTTTTATTACACTTATTACTTACTTATTGGTTTTTTCCACAATCATGCCCAAATATGTAAGTACTCATTTTTTTACCACATTTTTTTTGTTTAATTTATAATTATAATCTGTCGGACAGAATAATTTAAATTGGATGTAAAATTCAAAAAGTCTTATACAAATTAATTAAATTGAGAGTTTTAAATAAAACTATCTTTTCGGATTATTTCGCGGATTTATTTTGATTTTTGGTTCCCGACGTTACGACGAGAAATATTTTGCGAACAGTTTGTGAGGAGGTAGAAATATGGAAGTTTGATTTAAGTATTCATTTTTAACCGACTAAAATGTCGAATCTGAAAAACTTTTCTTTTTCATTCAGTCTTTTAGCTTTACGACATATGTAGTGAAAGAAACTTATGTTATATACGAATTATAAACAGAAAGACAAGTATGTATACGCTTTCGCTATATCACGAAGGATATGATAAAGTAAAGTGAGTGCTTGTTGTTGCTACGGAATGATAATACTCGTATATATATACTATCAGTTTCAATATTTTGCATTTAAAAATTACAATTATATTTTAAGTATTGTTTACTGATATCTATGCTATTTATATATACGTATCTTGGCTTTACGCCCGGCTGGATTGCCGGATGCTAGTAACATTCATTATGTCATAATCATCTCCCTGCCCATATCCCAATGAAACAGCTCAGAAGGATTTTCCAGGAAAACAAATATTTGGCAATTAACAATTATATTTACTGCTTTTTCAATACTCATTTTACATTTATATTAGAATGCCAATCTCTGACTGTACACTTGACACATCAAAAATCCACTGTCAAATCCACAAACTGGGCACATTAAATAACTGAATGTTACAGTCGGCCATCCGTTACAATAACGAGTCCCTTCGTTTTAGCCCACACTAAGTCAAAACAGTTTCACAATTCATTACAATTGATGATTCAAATTTAACTAATCCTACATCGTTGATCTGATTTGTACGTAGGTAATTCACATTTTTTTTTTAAAAAGGGTCATTCTAAATTACGGATACGCTTTAAGTATGCAAGAGGAGTAACTATTCTTTCACTACCATCTCGCTTTAAGTTTCATGACATAATCGTTATAGCTATCATATCACTAAAACTCGACTAGAGGATGGTTACTTCTATTATTTCACTACCAACTAGTTAGAGCTTGTCATAGATAACACTCATGCTCGGCTCTCATCCGCTCGAGCTCTTAGTTATGCAGACAGATTCACTATTTATCTCTATAATCTCTATAATATTAATAAAAATACTCCTCTTCGTTGTAGAACTCTAGAACTTCCCATGGTCAAGGTTTGGCCTATAGTGATCACTACAGCTCTGCCGAGTGCGGCTGCGAGCTAGGCGCCTACGTCTCCCTTCATAGTCACGTGTATTACGACTGCTACTTCGCACATAGTAAGCACTATCTCGTCGGCTCTGGTGTCTAATCCGGCTTCGACTGCAACGTTTGCCCCCACAAGCTCTTCTCTTATCTGGTTGCGTAGAGCATACAGGGGACGTTTCTTGTCTCCGTCGCCCCATTCATCAAACTCACTTCCATCCATATAGAACTTATATTCACTATATTTTAAAGCTTTGTTATATATCAATTGAAGTGCTTAAAAAAAATAAAAAAAAATAATTATTACGTAGTATTTCTTAGATTTGTTCAAAAATAAATCTAAATAAACGGATAACTGCAGCTAAAAAATACGAAATCGTTGTAAATGATGTTGTATTTAATGCAAATGAAAATAACGACGATGAAATGAAAAAGAAAAACAACAGCTTAAAACTAAGTACAAGTATATTTGGTGCAAAAAAAGGTATTATTCGAGTTCGCAAAGACATTGATTGTGATTCCATTGTATTAAGGTCTATTAGTGACATAAACTGTCTATTAAATAGAAATACTATATTAATCTTTTTTTTTATTCATATCAACATAAAGTCAATGATCAAAAATTTTTCGAGTTTAGAACAGTGTATAAACCTATGTCTTAAACCTCCAGATGTCGTTATTGTAACAGAGGTCAAAATTTCTCACTCAATAATCTGTATGTATAACTTGGTGGAAATATTGACATCAAATAACTATATCGCAAATCTACTAAAATCTAATCTAAAACTAAACTGGTGTAAAAAACTATCTGAGTGACAGATAGACAGATCTTTTAGTGTAAAAATTGACAATACACTAAGCAATAAAATTCATACTAATAAAGGCACGGCACAAGGATCAGTTTTAGGATCTTTACACTATATCACTTACGTCAACGATCTCGAAAATGTCATAGAAAATTGTGAACTGTATCAGTTTGCTGATGATACTAGTCTTGTGTCATCAAGCCGTAATATAGAAGAAGCACTCAGACTTCTCCAGGCAGATCTTGACGCGCTTGCAAAATGGTCACATGATGTCGGTTTATCATTAATATCTCAACAACTAAGTTCATGTACATAAGCTCAAGTCACAATAGATACGATGGTAGAATACAGCTAATCGCTCACAATCACGATTGTTTACACAACTATATAAGCTATGGCTGCCAATGCCAACCCGTAGAAATGGTACAAAGTCAGCGATACCTCGGTCTAATGATTTACTATCGTTTTAAATGGAAAGCTCATATAAATAGTGTTTGTGATAAACTACGAGCCTTGTTATCGAAGTTTACTTTAATAAGGAATAAAATTTCTTTTCCAATATTGCTCATGATGTATAGAACATTGGGTGAGTCAATAATTTCATACGGACTAAGCAGTTACGGTCTTACATATAAAACTCATATTGATAAAATATACAACTTACAGTTAAGACTCATAAAAACAATTGTACCAAAAAAAATTAAACACTGGATGACGATCATGGGTTATTTAATTATTACAAAGCAATGCCGGTACATAATAGAATTCGTTACTTGTTAATGAGAGAACAATATTTTAATACAGAACTACAAGAAATCAAAAACAATTAAAAACATTTTCTAAGAAGCAATATAAATATTAAATTAGAAATTACCAAATATAAAAATAATTATGGAAAACGGGTACTGGAATATGTAATTTCTTCTTTAATTAATAACCTATTTAAAACTTTAAAGATAAAATTAAAGAAGAAAACATTAAATATATATTAAAAAATTGTTATCTAGACCAGTCTGTATAATACAGTTGTATTACTAACCGATTATACGCTATTGCAGTAACGAGCCACTGCCGTCTTGAAACAATATAATCAACGCAAGTTGGTGATATTCTTATATGATATTAGCGACTCACCCTCGCTTCGCTCGGGTTCGTCCCTCAGTACGTTTTCATTTTTTTAAGCGGAACCCTAATTCTTTTTCTGAAATTAAAGTAACCTAAGTTACTCCTTATAATATCAGCTATCTGCCAGTGAAAGTCCCGTGAAAATCGGTCTAGCCGTTTCGGAGATTAGCCTGAACAAACAGACAGACAGACAGACAGACAAAAATTGTAAAAAATGTAGTTTTGGTATATGTACCGTTTATACATCCATATGCATTTAGTAAAAAGCGGTTCTTTTAATATTACAAATAGACACTCCAATTTTATTTATCTGTATAGATTAAGAGATACATATTTGTATGTATAATTAACTACCGCGTATGAATCCGCAGTGCACGGAAAAATCATACATGGTTTTTGTTGCACTGTTTGTGTTTGATTAGTGTGTTAAAAAATGTTATGTGTTTCAATAAATAAATAAATATTCGTCCACTTAATGTAACATTATTCTACTAATAATTTTCGTATTCAAGCTTAATTGTGCAATATTCAAATTTCAATCTAAGTTAATAAGCATTTTATTGTCTTAAATTCGTTCCCAACACATCATTTTCTACTTTCCAAATAAAATTTTTGCATAGATATTTTTTTAATATAATTTGATCTAATCCATGTGCATCTAACTAATCATCATACTATTTTGTATTTTTTTTTCCATATTATTTAACTTAGTACACAGTTACCACACAAATTGAATCATATTTTAAGATTTTGAATTCTTTAATTGAAAAAAATTATATAAATGTCAAAATAACGTTACCTTCAAATTGTCAGACGATTCGCGGGCGTTGCAAAAACGGTATATTTTTGCTGTAATCCCACTTCTGAGCTGAAACAGCTCAAAAGGATTTTCCAGCAAAACGAATATTTGGCAATTAACAATTATATTCATTGCTTTTTCTGAATACTCATTTTACATTTATATTAAAATGCCAATCTCCGACTGTCCACTTGACACATCAAAAATCGACTGTCAAATCCACAAACTGGCACAGTAAAATATAACTGAATGTTACACCAATCACTTGGGATCGGCGCAGTACATCTTCCGTACTGCTTATCAGCAGTCGTTACCGCGGCCGCCTGCCTGACATCAACCCTCCTTGAGAATGCTATTGTTCTTGTTTTGTAATATGCACATTCGATATTGTTTTCTTTTAAAACATTTTTTCATACTATTACCACAGTCTATAAAACAATACAGTCATCTAACGAAGCCGTCTAGACAGGGCAATCGTGCGGGGTGTGAGGGGTGAGACGCGGGTAGGCGAGCCCGAGCTGCATACATTTTTGCCGCCCGAATTAGTAAGCAGCTCGGGACACGACTTTAAGGGCTATCGCGCGTTTATTTTAATTTGTAAGCAATTAAAATGGTTCATACTACCTGTGCTATATTATATAATTTTTGCTAAAATTATTTATTAGGATGAAGATTTTTTACATAATTAAGTTTAATAACAGAAATTTCAAATCCAGTAAATCTAGAAACCGAAAATATCCGTCCGTCCATTTATGATAGGTGATTTGGAAATCTATTAATTACATTATATCATATAAAACTAACTTTGCTAAAAAATTGAAAATAATGATAAATTTATATCTAACTAAATTCAATTTGACTTATGTAATATAATTTGCTAGATTTAATTTATTTTTATTATAACTTAATTTATTTCATTGTAATTATCTAGTTATTCATTAAATTAATTATAATGTCACATAGAAATATCCATGTAATCAAATCAAATAATTGTTAAACCAATTGTATATTATATTTTTTATTAAAGAAATAAAAGCCTTATTATTATTATTATATAAAATTTTGTAAAACTCTATTTGAATTTGCCTCCGTGAAATGCCTTTTTGTATTCTTTGCTATGAAGAACTTCGATAAATAACTAAATAATAATATTATATTTTAATTAAATTACAAAAAAAAAACTGTAACAACCCTGCGTAATGCGAAGTACGCTACGCGGTGACGGCTTTTCTTCAAACATCAAAGGCGATAGCCCACTGTTATATTTTAGTACACTGTGCTATTACTCAAACTTTTAATGTTATTTTCCGGTATATTTTGAAATAAATTTTAAACAATAAATTTTGTTTTGACGTTGTCAAATATTTTCTAAAAAAAAGTTAATATGTACGAGTAGGATATCGAAGAAAATATAAAATAGGTAGTAGTACCTATTTATTTAAATTTATTAGAAAGATAATTTGTTTTTTTTTTTTATGTTGCTTTCAGGAAACCACTCTCAGTTATCCACAATACCTGAATACAGTTCGTCTACAAATTTCGTATGCCAAAGACATCCACGACACGCTCGTTGCCGCCGCACAGAATATCTCGCCCGCAGAATGACCAGAGAGAAATTAAACTATCATGGAAGAAAGAACATTTATTTATTGTATTATCTATGTCCTTAAGTCGTAAGTTACAATAGATAATAAAGCGTTACTGAGAAATTACATGAGATTTTTTATTTATAAATAATTGTAACTATATACTCGAAAATATATATATGTATTTCTAAAATCTAGTGGTTAATAATTAAAATTTTAATATTAATAAAAAAAATATTAGTAATGTTCAACATGACATATCTTATATATTTACAGTATCTATCTATTATATGTCAATGCTAACTATTTAATTAAACAAGGCAAGATGACGGCAACATTTTTTTTTTATTTCTTGAGATCAATATAAAATCTTTTTTAAGTTCTAACATGACAATACAATATAAATAAAAATATGGCACTATTTAATCAATTAATATTTAATAATAAAATGCTATAACTAATTTAGAAGTACATATAATAATTACATTATAAATTCATTTTGGAACCTGCCTTAAAAAAAAACAAATAGCTACATATTTGAAACAATGCTTATAATTTAAAATTCTTAGAACTAAATTTATCACAAAACAAAATACTATCAGTCTTTCAAATGGATCCACTTCAATAAATGCTATTATCTATATCTTGAGGGTTGAGAATTAAAAAATATATCTGAAAAAGAAAATACAAATTATTAATGTTTAGCAGTAATCAATATTTAATTCACTTATTTACAATTATTTAATTATTCTTTAATTCACTTTATGGAACATTGATTAATATTATTCTGCACAATCATTGTAGCATAATGTTGTTGTTTATTATATACATATGTTTTGTATTTCCGTATTAGATTTGTCATTAAATATGATAAACTGTAGTGTGGTTATCGATAAGCCTATAAAATGTTGGGTCTGAGTTTGTAGATAATTTTTCTACCTAAAAGAAAATCCAAACAAACAGCTAAAGCTCTTCGCCTTTTTCAGTACTTACTATATACAGCAACTTATGCGAGCAATTTATTTTGTGGTGATAATGATATAGCTATGAATGATACGAACGTACTCTTATGCACCTGGTGAAAAATAATTTAAAAAAATATGTTTATCTTGTTTTGAATAAATTAAACCGTTTAAGGTTATTTAAATTCGTTTGTTAAAGTTTAAATCTATTTGGTTCTGATCAGGAGCGTGAACTTTGATAACTTTTAAGGAAAGTGTTTTTTAAAAGGCGGGCAGGGGGATTCCGCCATAGCTCAGCACGCTGGTCAACAAATTAACAAGTTTTCGAAAACTAGGTAGGTTTTCTCAGATGTGCAGGCTTCCTCATGAAGTTTTCTTTCGCAATATTGGCAAATAGAAATCATGCAAAATGTAGAGATTCGCATATGATAATATCAGTTGGGCAAGACCCGAGATTTGAAATTTGAACTTGCTTTATTGAGTTTCCCTAGCGAGCGCGCTATAAAAGATCTACCGCCAGTCACCACTAACTACGATTTTATTTAAAAAAGTCTTGCTTTTATGTATATATAGGAAAGTTTAAACTTAGCGCGGTTATATAAAAAATATTATTATTAAATAAATCGGCTCTCTGGGAAAATTCCTATTCACGAAGGAATATTCCTCAGAATATAGATACTATTCTATTATACATCTTGACCATGCACATGTTTAATAAATCACCTAACCAGCCCTTGGGGGGCTGTAGATAGAAGAAAGGGTATAAATTATTCTTATCGTGTCCTCGCTCCTCGGGCCGTTGTTTGTGCGCGACCCGAGATAAAGTTATTATTGTGACATAAATAATGTATTGATGAGTGCCGTGGAATAATACGGACCCGGGAAATACAACCACACCTACTAAAGCCAGCTATGGAATACAAGACATGGTCTTAAAGTAAATTTAATCTTTGATGTAATTGGTATATCAGGATGAAATCGGGTATTAATAATTAACTGTCGCCCCCTTAGGGATGTTTTTTTTTATTTATATGGCATAACCATAGAGTTAGTACTTATTAAAAAAAAAATCGTTTTACCTACGTATATTATCGGCGAAGATATCGCTTAACACATAGAAGAAAAAAATTATCCGAATAAATAGATACCTACTCCTTCTATTCAACAACAGGAAAAAACAATTCACCATTCAATTTCTATATTGCAAATGATTAAAGAATTGTGTAATTTAAAATTAATGATTTAAAATGCACTGCTCTTATTAAAAAATTAAAATAAAAATATTATTGATTAAAGTCCGGAACATACTATGTATTTAAATGCAAACTTAAGGTTTTAAGTAGCAATCATTTACGATAAATAATTCCCTCCCAAGTCAAATAATAACTTAATTTGATTTGTTTTATTTAGAATCACGTTACTTTGATGCAAGTAGAGACTTCGTTGTTCAAGACGTTTCCATTCCAATAGATGAGTCTATTTGATCAGATTTGACGATAGGGTATTATCTTATCACATAACTATTAATATTTTAGTATTATCTAATATTAACTGCCTCGATGGTGTAATGGCTAGCATGTACGGTTGCACATCTGTCCTGGGTTCGAGTCCCGGGTCGGAGCAAGTTTAGTTATTGAGTCTCTGTTTAGTAAGTTTCAGTAGTAGCCCAGAGTTAGGAAGATGGCGGTGTAAGATGTTTCACCCCCGTGCCTCGGAGAGCACGTAAAGCCGTCGGTCCTGGGCCTTATCTCTCAACAGTCGTGTCGAGTAATCGTCCCATCGGAGTATGAGAGTGACAGGAATAGAGAGTGCACTTATGTCTGCGCGCACATGCGCAGATGGCTAGTCTCAATGAGCTTGGCCGCCGTGGCTGAAATCGGTCGGGAGGACACCACCATTATCTAATACAAAAACAAGTATTCCCTTACACCCTTATCTGTTATCCTAACAGTTGAATGTCCGCAATATGGCAACAACTCGCTTAAATAATAATGGTATAGAAGTGCTAAAATTACAACGATAGTGTAGTATTACTTAATAGTTCCGGTTGCTATGCTGATTATGCTGGGGCAGTCACCCTTCCTGATAATGGTAATTGGACACTGTTTAGAATTATCTCTACTGGCAACAAACTTGCTTTTGGCAGTTTGTTCAAATTACATAAAATAACTACCATGGCAACATATTTCATTACAGGCATTTTGCCGGTAAAAACTAAAATATATAATATTTCTATGAAAATATTATTTTAGAAGCATATTCTAGTTGTTTACTCGGAATTGAACTAATGACCAATGTTTACAATTACTAATCATTCGCGTTTAAGATATCGGTAATGTAATAATTTTTATCATATGCACATAAATCTTGACGTATTCAAGTGTAAATCATGCGTGTTTTCTTCCACGCCAACGTGCCTGCCTAGTGCCTACATTGTATGTTGTTTATCGGAGCAACAAATAACACAGTAAATCAGCAATCCGTATGTCCGTCTTTGACAGTTTTTATTATTAACCCTGACACTCTCAACTTGGTTTATGTTGACAGTCTCTATCTTAATACATACATATCTATATACGTATCGCGTATGAATTTGATTTTATCATACATTTTGTATATTTCTGGTCTTTGCTGCTTTGCCCGAGCTTATAATTCTAATTATTCATCGATAAATAACACTCTCGTTATATGAGATATGCCCGTGTTAAAAATACGCGTAAAACTTGGAGCTTAAGCTCTGTCTTTAGATTACGGATGTCTTTGGACAAAGATCATAATATAATACTATACTAGCTTTGGATCAACTCAACTCGACCTTGTTATGAATATAACATAGCATATGCACAATTCGAGTTTAAAAAGATATCAAAAACACAGATTTACATATTAGATAGGTATGTAGTCAAGACCTTTTCACAATAAAAGATTATCTTTTTTTTAATTTTATCTAAGAGCATCTAGTAATCTCCGAGCAATTCAGTTAGGTACTAATTATTTCATACTGGATCATTAAGTAGCGTTTATTGCTTATGAACGGGTGATATGATTTATGCAGACGTTAAATGGTCGTCGACCTACCATTTCTTATACCTAGATATCTCTTATACTTTTGCATAATATTTTTTTTATACTATAATAAAATTTTATTGTCTACAATAAATAATGAAACAATATTAAATAGATAAATAGATAAATATGTTGGGACATTAACACACAGCACCATCTAGTTCCATGATACGCTAAGAAGCCTGTGTTATGGATACCAGATAGTTGATACACTACACATATATAACTTTAAATTAGACTTGCAACGAATATTCGGCTACTATTCGGTATTCGGCATATTCGGCTACTTTTATCCTATTCGGCCGAATACCGAATATCTACATACTATTCGGCCGAATACCGAATACTTAAGTAATATGTTTTGTTGTAATCAGATAATAATAGGGAATATGCGTGTGATGTCATGAAAGGTGAAATATTTTTTTATAATCTTTATTGCTATTGAATTAAGCAATTAAATAAATTCATATTTTTATAATGTCGATTTTTTTGACTCAGAAAATATTTATTAAAAAGTTTAAAAAACAGGTGGGAAATTCAAAGTAGTTAAAACGCAACGCCATTGGTCAGACCGAATATGACGTCAGTGCATATCATAACAGAGCGATTAGCGATTTTGTCGCTTACTAATTAAGTCGTCATTTCTGTGTATATTATACTGTGACGTCACACCAAGCGCGCGAAATGGCGAGCGTCTAAAGTATCCGTAACGGTGTATTTTAATATTTTTTATACTAAGTTTAATTAAGTATTTTTGGAGCTGGATATTTTTTTACAATTAAGTATATAACGGTGTATGATTGTATAAAAAATGAAAAAAAAAAATCATGCATATTTCCTATTGGTAAAATGAAAATATTGATTTATTTTATAAAAATATATTTTTTTATAATCATTAAAGTAGTCATAGGTACATAAACACCTTCTTTATTACAAAAATTAACAAAAAAAAACTATCAAATAAATATCTATGCACTTGCATTATCATAATTAAAATTTATAAGTGGAAGATTATTATGCGAAAAGACTATTTTTTCTGCATTTTCAGGCAGTAGTTTTCTCCTAGACAATCCCAGATTCAGAGAAAAGTCACTCTAAATAAATACTACTTTCTAACGCCAAACAAAAAACAAACACGTAGATACAAGTTTTCCCACCACGCGCTGGCCGAATACTTTTGCCTAATATTCGGCTATTCGGCCAGAAAGCCCGCCGAATATTCGGTATTCGGCGTATGGCCGAATATACTATTCGTTGCAAGTCTACTTTAAATACATACATATTATAAATATAAATATAATATTGGTTATAAATAAACTCTTTACCTCTTTAAGAATATAAGGAAGAAGATTGCTATAATGATTATTTACTATTACACTTTACGCTATTTAATAGACCCTGCGAATTTCCAAAGTCATGAATTTTATTACCTGATGAAACTAATAAGTAAAAGGGTATTATTGCACCAAATTAGTATAAGGAGTTAAAATATTCGCTCAGCGTGCAGGTATCGAATCTACGACCTGCGATGAAACAGATAATCCGCCCCTGCATCCCTACAATAATCTGAATGTGGATACTTATCATATTTTAAGTCATATCAATTATAACTTAGAATATTCGCTATAAATCATTAATTTATTGATCGAATATCGACAGTTCTGGAACTTCATTCAGATATAATATCAGCTGCAAGGCATATCTAACTATTTATGTATTTCTCTATTGTGAATTCATATAAAACATAAGTACTATCTCCTTTCGAACGGGAAGTTCTTGTTCCTGTTTACTTTTATAAATTCTAATATAGAAATATTATTATAATTTCTCAAATTGAATAGATTGTATGGTTATATCATTAAAAAAATAATCTGATCTTTTATTTCTGAATCTCCTTGATTGTTCATTTTTGGCCTTTGGACTATTGGAGTTAGTGACAAATGTCAATACCGTTTGGTTAATATAACAGCATTAAAATATAGAAAATACCTGGAAATCTATTACCTTTAAATTACTTTTTGGCACATTAAATTGCACTAAGAGATGTTCCTAATCTTATACATAATATTTTACCTTCTTATGTATGTATGGTAGCCTCAAATGATTTTAGATTATATTTTTATTTATATATTTTAGACTATAATTTATGCACAAAGCTAAATAATAAATACATTATAATAAAATTAAGTTAACATAAAACTTACCGCTTCCTTCAACCAAAGACCTGTTGGGCTGCGTATGTGATGTGCAAGAATCCATCGGAGCTTCGAAATTGCTCGTACGCTTGAGCCATCGTCATGCTGTGGCTCACGAGGACTTTGTCGTTTACCAGCAGGTACAGTGCCTGGTGAATAACTTATAATTTAATAGTAGAAAATATTATAATGAAAAATAGTCAAGTGCGAGCCTTATTACGTCGCCTATACCTACCAATAAAATGAAATTCTTGACTATGTTAGAAAGTTTTATACTAAATCACAAAAATTTTAGATTTTTATCTACATAGATTTTTTAAGCTACCTATTACTTTTTATACTTTCTTAGGTACAGCCCTAGTGTAGGACAGATACAAAGACGAACTGAAGGAGTGGGTTTATTAAATTGATAAGGTGTCTGCTGGAGCCTGGAGGCCGTGGATGTCAAACGTATTTTTTTTCTTTTATAATACTTTTTTTTTACTTATGTATAATGAAATCCAAATGTAGTTAAAGTAATTAAGTCTTCGGAATTGTATACTATTCACAAATAAATTATTTCTAACAATTTAAGTATAATTTTATGTTAGTTAACAATAATAATGTGATGCTTTTGAACTTTTAAGAATATCTTTAAAATTGAAATAAATTTTAATGAGTAACATCTGATATTATCAGTATAAAATGCGTCATCTATAATCACATAGTTAATTAAGATATTAATATAATTACTATTTACTTATTTCATTAAACTAATTACAATTCGCAAGGCTAACCTGAGAATCTCTTAGTTTCATCTTTGTGCGTATGATGTAAAGGAACTGGGACATTGTGAGTTCTTGAGGCACGAGGAACTTGTTTCTGCCCAAAATTGGAACTTCTTTTTCTCTTGCATATCTCTCCACGTACAACTAAACAAAACGATTTATGTATTTATAATATTTTATCTGCGCATGTTTATTTATAAAACGTAAAAGTATGTCTGTTTATTCTGATATAATTATACTTGAAACTCGGATTAATTTACACATTGTGTGTAACCTACAAATACAAATAAATTATTAAATTATATGTAGATACCACTTTCGCTGATACTGATAATACGTAAAGCTAAGCGAAGGTTGCAAGTTCGATTTCTGCCAGTTGAAATATTTACATATGTTGGCCATAAGTATGACTATTATATTATGTAGTTAAAATTATCAAAGTACGTATTTTATTTTAATGCGGTACTATTAAAATAGAAATGAGTTGAGACGTTGAGTAGGTTTGCATACATATTCGTTTTAACTGTGCCTCCACGTGGGGTAAAGAGGATCCAATATAGAATATAGATAATAAAGAATTATGTCGTGGGTTTTTTTTGACTCATGTGTGTAGCTACATTTATTGAGATAATGCATAAATATTAAATACATGATTAATCTTATGCGGTACGTGTAAGACAGACAGTAGCAACGAAATAAATTTTACAGGAATGTTACAAAGTCGCTAATACAATTATCGAAATAAGTATTATTTATTAGAGACTTACGAGTATGACAAAATAGACATACAAGTTATGGCAGATTGTTGAATAATGATTTTCCTTTTAATATTTCTACTTTTCTCCTCCAGGAGGAAAACGTTAACCTATATACATAAGTATATGTATAGACTCTATTATTATATACATATATCGGTACTGGACATAGGTATGTTTCAATTAATAATACGTTGTGTGTTAAAAACCCCATTTCATTTCAATCTCGTTCATAGTAAAATCACAATCTAATGTTCAGGATCTTAAACACTGTTAAATCTATACAGATAAATAAAATTGGAGTGTCTGTTTGTAATACCAAAATAACCGCTTTTTACAAAATGCATATGGATGTATACACGGTACATATACCAAAACAACATTTTTTACAATTTTTGTCTGTCTGTCTGTCTGTTTGTTCCGGCTAATCTCCGAAACGGCTGGACCGATTTTGACGGGACTTTCACTGGCAGATAGCTGATGTTATAAGGAGTAACTTAGGCTACTTTTATTTTAGAAAAAGAATCAGGGTTCCGCGAAAAAAAATTAAAACGCATAAAATTATGAACAAAATTCGCGTACGGCGTACACACCCGACCAAAGCGAGGGTAAATCGCTATATAATTTAAATGAATATCTTAGGAGTAGCAAGCTTCTATTTATGTATAAACATAGCTAACCGTGAAAACGTACCTAGGGATGAACGCGAGCGAAGTGAGCGTGAGTCGCTAGTTCTAGATTATAGCTGTTAACTGTAAACAGTTTCATTATCATATGGGTCGCCTCCACTTAGTTACAGTGATTGTTACATAATACTTTCTTAGATTTACGCGAATATTTGACATTTAAATAAAACTATCTTTTCGGATTTTTTCGCGGATTTATTTAGATTTTTGGTTCCCGACGTTTCGATTGCTTTACAGCAATCATGGTCACGGGAGAGACTGAGGTGTTAGATGTCTCAAAGGTATTATACAGTTGTTACAGACAGCCTACCCACAAAATAACAAAATGAATTCAAAATTTTGAAAATTGGCATCAAAGTACCTTACAATATTTGTTAATTTTAATTTTAAACATTTTCATAATTTTAATTACTTTTATACTTGAAATATGGAATATTATTTATATAATTTTAGCTGTTATTATTATAATTATTACAATTTTATAGAAAACTTTATTAATTAGTAATTTATATTTAGTGTTGCCATTATTATATTTATAACTATAAAGAAAAATAAATATTAATTATTTAAGCCAAATTATTGTTGTTTGTGTACTTTAGAAAATTAAAATTAATTAATAAATACATTTACAAATGAGAAATATTAATTTGAATTACTAATTTGACATACTGTTATTTTGATCCGCACAGTAAGAACTTACTACATCTAACTGTCTGTTATGTGTAGATTGTCTGTAACAACTGTATAATACCTTTGAGACATCTAACACCTCAGTCTCTCCCGTGACCATGATTGCTGTAAAGCAATCGAAACGTCGGGAACCAAAAATCAAAATAAATCCGCGAAAAAATCCGAAAAGTTAGTTTTATTTAAATGATTGTTACATTTCAATCGATAAAAATAAACAAACTTTACTCGAGATATTTTTAGCATACGAAAACATGTTGCTGTTGATTTTCTTATCATAGAGCTTGAACTATACAAGATTACCTCCGCGATTTTGTGATTCATAATATTTTTTTGGAATGATTTTTATATATTTATGATGGTTATGCATAAACATAAGTAGCGTAATGCTACCACCTATACAGATAAATAAAATTGGAGTGTCTGTTTGTAATATTAAAATAACCGCTTTTTACTAAATGCATATGGATGTATACACGGTACATATACCAAAACAACATTTTTTACAATTTTTGTCTGTCTGTCTGTCTGTCTGTCCGTCTGTCTGTCTGTCTGTCTGTTTGTTCCGGCTAATTTCTAGAATGGCTGGACCGATTTTGACGGGACTTTCACTGGCAGATAGCTGATGTAATAAGGAGTAACTTAGGCTACTTTTATTTTAGAAAAAAAATAGGGTCCCAAGAAAAAAAAATAAAACCAATGAAAAATTGAATAATATCCGATTCAAATAGGGAAGTTGTATACATACATACATTATATTTTTTCTATATTTCTTCTATTTAAACTATAAACTTTATATAATATACCTAGAGACGAACCCGAGCGAAGCGAGGGTGAGTAGCTAGTATGAAATAAAAAATATATATATTATAGTAACTATTAGGTAACGTAACTTTAGGCACATTTCTAGTTTCTAAATCTTAACTATTTTTATGTTGCGAATGATTCGGGAAAAGTATAGTATGAATCAATGAGTTCTTCCTTTTGAGTAAAAAAATAAATATTACACTTATCACATCTACTTACATATACTAAGTTTTTTAGACTTATTAAACTTTGACACACTTGATTGTTTGAATATAATTGAACTTTGCATAAAACGTTATCAGCACTCTTAAATGTATACGCTCGTGTCAGATGTTTTTACATTGATTGTGAATCTAAAATAAATGCCAAGGAGACCGATATTCATTTTATTAATATAAAGTACTCGTTGCGTTCGTATAATTTATATGTTATATTTCTACATTTGTTAGTAATTATTAATTTTAAAATAATCTTACCGGAATTTTGTTGGGAAATCTATCTCTTATCACTTTGACTTCCTTGTTCGAGCCGGTCATATCTAAAAGATGCAAAAAAAAATAGAATACATCAATCACTAAGTAATAATGTGCATTGCGGATAGATAAAATCAATTATATTTTATTGCCTTATAACTTTTATCACATACTTGTATGAAAGCCAGCAATTAGTATCCACTTTACCTTATCATACCAAGTTATAACATGTAGTTCTTTATCTACTATCTCAAGTTGCAGTTCAACACCCGATCTTAAATTGATTTGTGTAATTAATCTAACAATTTAAAACCATATTCAATTAAACTAAGTACTTACCATCTTGATACCCGAAAATTTCATGAGATGCATATGTAATGTAAAGAAAACCGTCTTCATCTGCATATTGTTCGTACGCTTGAAGCATCGTGAGACTCATGCTGAGCATTGATCTATTATTGATTATTAGATACAATGCCTGCGAAAGAAATATGCTTATTAATTGAGAACACAATATTAACTGATCTGTTACTTCCTAATTGTTAGTTTCTTATAAGTATTATAAAATACTTATTTAGTATGATCAATGCCGGTTTCAACCTGGGCACTGTAAAAAATGCCGCCGGATTATCGAAATTTTGCCCAAAATGGGTAAAGTTTCGATAAAGTTTCTTTTTTTTTATTTTTATGTTTTTGAAAAATGCAAAAAATTAATTTATAAATGATTTCAATTTTCCGAAAAATGTACTAATATTTTTTTTAATTATTCATTTTTTTGGAAAATAAATAAAGTATTTTCGATAACGCGAAAACGTAATTTTTTTTTAAATATCTGAATGCCCCTAGTGCAAATCCAGCGCTGAGTAGGTATGATTAAAGTCTCGAAAGAGTTGCCTACTTTACTAATGTTAATTTCATCCATGATCGATGTGCAAGTACTAAAATATACTCAGCTAATTGTCCATAATATTTAGTATCTACTGTCTATTTTCTATTCCTAAGCCCACAAATTTATTTGCAGTTATACCTATATCAGTTACGATTCTTTACAGAAGCACGCACCTACTCAAGAAAGTTATTTTAATTTAGGTAATATTTGTTTTTTCTATTAAAAAAATAATATTATGTAAATGCTTAATTATGTCTCGAGACTCATACTTATACATACATGTCTTATATAACTCCATGTGATACCAATAGAGAATTATGATAAGCTTTAATTGTTATTTGTATGACGTTTATAATAACAACGAACAAATTAATCCGTTGTCAAACACGATACAGATAAGGTTTATATGTTTTTCTCGCATGGGTCAGCTATCAGCCGACGTTCCAGGTACCTTATTGATAACTGCCTGCTTATCATATAGCTATTAGAATGAATCTGTTACTTGCAATAAATAAAATCTGTGCGTAACCATAATAATTACTGATGTGTTAAGATGTAAGAAAACGCCTTATTTACTTGTTTATACTATTTGTATGTAAGAGATTGCTTAGATTGTTTGAGCGCACTCTCTGGGACGGATCTGATTTAAACGAAATCATTTAAATCAGATCATTTAAATCATTTCAATCAGCTTGATTGGCTGCGATAAGGGTAACTAAGATTACTTTTATAAACTAGATCTTAAGCACATCCATATGATTACAAGTTACTACAAACATTTACTACGTTCAGAAATCAAACCTACGACCTCCGGGGAATTAGGTATTACTCAAACATATGCCAAATTAACGTTGATCGTTAACAAAAAACAGATTCCACTAAGATATAAATAATTTTAAGAAAAAAATATTGAAGCTTATTACAATAATATATGTATGCTTAAAATTTATTTCTTACCTGACTTGGTTTTATCCTAATTCTGTTACGTATAATTACTAGGAATTGCGACATTGTAATGTCTTCTGGAACTAAAAATTTGTTTTTCTCCAATGTTGGTAGATTTTTTTCTTTCTGATATCTCTCCACGATAAGCTAGAAAAGTGTTTATTGTTAGTTTTGTTGTTAGGTATGATAACTTTATTTTTCAGTTCAATAAAGTGATCTGTACATACCGGTATTTTTGTAGGATACTTCTTTTTAATTGCCATCACTTCTTCTTTTCTGTTCACTGCAAGAATAATAGTAATTATTATATTATGTAGGTATACTTTCCTGTCGATAGTAGAAAAAAAGCACAAAAACAAATTAAAAAAAAAACGCGTTTTTATATATTTACAAAAAAATACAAAACTAAGTTATTAAATTTTAGTTTTAAATGACTATCTATCTATGGCCATAGCTGTTTTATTAATAAATCAATTTAGTCTTCGTATATAAACTAAAATAAAATAAAACCTTTGTGACATATAACTGTACCTACAAGTTTGCTATGGTAGACCCAAAGTTATAAAAGTGTTCATTTTTATAAAAAATCATGTAAAAACACACACTTAAATTTTTTATTTTCTTTCCTTTCTTTACGCAACAAAGCTATAACGACATTTTTTGCTAATAGATATTTTATGAGCCGCCAATCGCCATTAGAGACTTCTTATCTACTTGTCACAGAACGTCAAGTGGTTCCCGTGAGACAATATATTAGACATCAAATATGTTTTTAAAATTTGAAGGAAATAATTTTGTTTTTGAAAATAGCCATACAATTTTGATAATCATTTTTTTTTTCTCCAGATCATGTATCACTAAGTTTTCGTTTTAGATTATACCTGTTATATTTTTCCTTATATAAAGACAATACGATGCTTTAGATCGATATTCAATCGATATCGCCCCCTACGATAGCCTACATATCAACGGTAGCCTTGCACTTGACCGAACTATGTATTTTACAATAGAGTATCAGATAATGCCTTAGGTCTACGTTTTTTTAATATTAGTGATCATTAGTAGATATCGATTTTATATCCATTATGTATATTTCTTGTCCATCATTTATTATATTGATTCATTAGCACAGAGTGAATCGTTTTAGATTCACATTTTGTTGTAATAATGCTTTTGAAAGCTTTCCCCTATTTTATTACGATAGAATTAAATTTAATTCTAAATAATTAAGTCTTGACTTTAAAAGTTTTAGTAAAAGTTCAAAATATACTTTTAAGTATTTTAATGACGATCTCAGTAAAGCAGGTATAATAAGGTATATATACAATTTGTAAATTCTTATCGATCTATCTCTGTGCGAAATTTCATCCAGATCCGTTTAGCCGTTCTGGCGTGAAAGAGTAACAAACATCCATACTCACAAACTTTCATATTTATAATATTTATACACATAATTTTTATACAGATTATATTGTTCTTAAAAATTAAAAATAATTTATCATATTCGTTCGCCCCAGTTCGCAGCAGTCGGGTAAAAAGAGGTTACATAGGGGTTATGATTTATTATTTATCAGGCGTTTCTTTCGTTCTGCGTGAGTTTACTTATTTTATAATTTATAGTACTGCAATATTATCATCAAATGTCAATGTGTTATAGGTAAATTCACGTTTGTTAATTCAATTACAAACAGACACTTCAATTTTATATATTTGTAATTAGATAAAATAGGTAGCTGCATCTTTTTTTTCATTTATTTATTGAATTCACCCGCAATCAACTATAATCAACATATCACTAAAATTGGTTTAGACATACATATACAAATTTATATACGACCCGCGGCTACGCCCGCGTTCAATCTACAAAAAAAATCTTTGGCTTTATGTTCATACAAAAATATTAAAATCTCGATTAAACATTTAATGGAGTGTGGGGGGAGGAAGGGTGAAAAATACTTTACGACCTAGTCTCATACCTACCAAATATACAAAAAAAATCATTAAAATCGGTCGAGCCGTTTCGGACGAGTGCGACCACAAACACCGTGATACGAGAGATATTTATATATTATATTATGTAGCTTTAGTCACGCCCCTTTATTGTAAAGTACAATAAGAATTTAGACTCACAGAAGCATTTCTAAAAGATGTTAGACGCACAGTAGCTTATCTAATAAGATTGTTAATCTATAGTTCTGTGTTAATATTATAAAGAGGTAAAGTTTGTGAGTTTGTGACGTTGTAATCTCGTTGGTAATCTCTGGATCTACTGAACCGATTTAGATGAAATTTGATAAGAAGATAGTTTGAGACTCTAGGAAGGACATAGTTTTTATCCCAGAAATCATCCCTTACAGGGGTGAAAATGGGGATGAAAGTTTGTATTGGGAAGCAAGCTAGGGACGAATTCGAGCGAAGAGAGGGTGAGTCGCTAGTTAGAAATAAAAAAAAAACGAGGTTTTGTTCTGTACCATTCGTCGGATAAGCCATAGAAGAGGCAACTAGCAAGAAAACCTAAGGAAGAATCAAGCAACGGGAGTTTCATTTTTAAACCGTTTTTTTGTATTTTATGTTAAAACATTTGAATAAGTTTAAATTATACGCTGACTGTGGCGAAACAGGATAACGTGTTTAACCCGTGCCTCGGAGAGCACGTAAAGCCGTCGGTCCTGCGCCTTAACTCTCACCGGTCGTGTCGAACAGTCGTCCCACTGGAGTATGAGAGTGATAGGAATAGAGAGTGCACTTGTGTCTGCGCGTACATTTGTGCACTATAATATCTCCTGCGCAGTTGGCTAGTCTCAATGAGATTGGCCGCCGTGGCCGGAATCGGTCAGGAGGACATCATCATCATCATCATGTATGTCTGATTCTATGTTCCCTCGTAATTACTAAACGGCTTAACCGATTTTGATAATTCATACGTCATTCGATTCGTCTTGATAACGCGAGTGTTATAGAACAAGTTGACGAAGGAACATAGTATAATGTAGCCAGAGACACACATATACAATGTACCTACATGTTCTAGATTAACTGCGTGTGTGTATGTCTCCGACTACAAAATAATAATAATATTATGTTCCTTCGTCAACTTGTTCTCTTCTTTTTAGTTTGCTTTCTATGCAGTCGGGTTTTTTGTTTTTGTATTTTTTTTCTGGAATAGTAGCATCCATCAAAAATCTCTCTAATTTTGGTAAAACAGTACTTATCCATATCTCAAAATTGTTTGTGTCTATTCCAAACTACGAATAAATATTATTCATTCGTAGATTCCAAAATAAAAAAGTAGCTTTTCGACTTCAATAAATCAATTTATGATTTATTGAAGCCTGAAACAGACACAATGCTCAGCGAAATCATCAACGATTTTTCGTCGAAAATCTCGCAAGCTCGCAAGACTCCATTCGTTAACGCTGTAATTTAATTTCGAATAATTCTTGTATTTCATTATATCTACATATTATGTTTATTGAAATAATTTAATTTATTTCGCAATAAATACTTAAAACACTTGACTAAAAAAAATTATCATTTTATTCGGAAAATAATTAGGGGCCTCGTTTGTTGCTCTAGGGCCTCCACACCCCTAAATTCGGCCCTGCCTATATTTACCACTTTTATAATAGAAAAATATCAAAAAGAGAAATAATGGTAAAAATATTTCTTTCTTTAGATGTACTTGCGCTGTGGCAGTACCTACCGTAGAGGTAGGTACTGTCATAGCGCAAGTACCTACAGTACAGTATCTGATATTAAAGACCACAATGAGATTGCGATTATCAAAATATTATGTTGTGACTAGCGACTCATCCTTGCTCCGCTCCGGTTCGCTCCTAAGTACTTTTTAACGATTAGTATTGATTTCTTAAAGGTGAGATATTTTTCCGCAGTAAAAAGTCAAATTTCATCAAAATCTGTGCAGTAGTTTTCGTGATGCGTTCTTAGACAGACAAAAATTCTAATAACTTTAGATTCGGCCTCTGTGTCGATAATAATGACTATTTCAATAAAATATTATGTTATGCATGTATTATGTACACTACCTAAATGGTCTTAATAAGAAGACAGCCAGGAACGGAACTCCGGGTGGCGTCTTATCGATTAATGTGTTAATATCATTTACTATGGACCGGCCCTGACTTAACCTGATTGAACCTGAACCTGACTGAATATTTTAAAAAAATAACTACTTTTTTTTATTTAGTAGAGTTTTTATTTCTATTTAAACTTAAAAGAGGCAAAATAATAAATAAGTTTTGATCACGCTTAAACAACTTTAAGTAGTAGTTTTTATTCTATCGATATTATCATATCTAAAGAATGACTTCGTAGCTGCACTTTCATTATGATGCTGCGTGTCTATGATTTACATAACAAAACCTGTTTTTGGATACACGAATACTCTGGAAGCTTTCGGGCAACTTCCCCAAATAGCTACTAAGTACCAACTTGGCCCGAGTCACGTATTCAAAACATCAACGCATTTAACTATTAGACAAACAATACGTAAATTAATTATAGCGTGCAAATATTGAATCCTAGTTTTGGTTGTAACTCAACTGATTATAATACGCGCAAAGTTCAGTGAACCGTCTTAGATTTTAGAAATAAACAACTTATAACATGAATTTAAGAAAATATATGAGTATATCTATATACATACATAAATTAGTTATTTTTTTTTTAATTTGTATGTTTATACGTGCAGAATATTCACTTTATTATTTTACTGGACTCAATACTTACAAGTAGTAGGACTATTACTACTTGTAAGTATTTTATAGACCAATGTTTAGGTTCCATTTAAGTATTAATTAAATATTATTCAATAAAAGCATAGATATCTTATTGAGTTCACAAACAACTCTATTTTATATAGATAACTATTGCAATACAATTCAAAAACATGCATATGGACATAACTATATTTTTCTAGAAATTATTTAATTCTGCTTATTTTTATTATATGAGTGATTAATACGTTACCTAACACAAAAAACTACAAAAAGCTCTAAAATATTCATCCACTTTAAAGAGAAATTTTTATTATTTAAAAATATGCCATCTTCTACTATTATATCATTAATTAAATTTATCATTAAATTTTACGTAACAATTTTAATAAATATTTACTAAATATTTTTAACTATTTAATGCGAAAGAAAAGATTTAGAAAAGGTAATTATTTCATAAAATATAAGCTTTAATAAAAATAAAGATAAAAAATACTTACCAAATGCCTTTTTATTTTTAAAACACTGTTTCACATTATGGTTCACATCGTGTTTTATAAGGTTTGTAATAAAATTTAACTCCATGTTCGAAACTATCACCGGTCACTAATGGGGTCAAATTCCTATTTGTATTACAACTCGTGCGCACTCTATGCTTTCCGAAGCACGACTATCCAAAGCAAATATGATCGGCTTGATTTATTTGTGAATTGATATAAAGTTGTAAACAACCAAAGCTGCAGGACTTTATTTCAACTGTCTGTCGAAATAAAGTCCAGCGTAGCGTTTTGTATAGAGTGAAACTTAAGAATTTCATTCATGTAGCTCAATAGCAGGTAGATGTTTTTTTTTTACATTCTAGTGACTGTAAGATAAATATGTATAGATTTTCTAATTTTGATAGAAATTTTGGCTAATGGTGAAATCGGTTCACCTTTCTAAATTTTGCTAATATTGTGAAAATTAATTTAAATAATATCAACGGTACCTACTTATTATTTCTTTTACAATAGCCACGATCGTGAAGTTAAATTCTAAATTTAATTAATAAAACTTACTAAACAAAGAGTTAATATCTATCATCTACCTACTATTGTATAACACGTATTGCCCTCAGGATCAATACTCGCTATTGGTACCAGTATAAAAACTTAACTTATAATAACGGTCACGGTGTTGGACAAAATATTGGGCTAAAAATAGTGAAACAGTTACAGTTTATCGACATCTTTTAAATTAAATAGACTATAATTTCTTAAAAGAAGAAATAAAATAAATAATAAGTAGGTCTGATGTCACTTTGTTACGATTTTATTATATGTATTGATTTTTATTGCGTGTTATGTACTAAAAAATAGCAAATTGTATGTTGAATTAGAAATTGATTTATTGAATTTACTTACAGTATTTTTTAAACGACAATATACTTATAGTAGTATAATATTTTTAGGGATTTTTTTTATTTTTATTGATTTTACATGAGCATTAAAAACAAATTGATGAATGTAATGTGTGCTGCTGATGAGACCCCACAGTAACAGTGACCCTTAGGGCCTATGCACACGAAGACTTTTTAACGTTGACGCGCAGTGAACGTGCTGGAAACGCGCACTTGACACGCGTTTGCCTATAAAAACAACTAACCTGCGTTTTTTAAAATCAACGCACAATACGAATATGCAGAGTCGACGTATGATTATGATACTTGAGTACGTGAGTTTATAAAACGTCGACAATACGTCAATAACATCCATATTCTAGTCCTAAACTCAAGATTTCCTAGTTTAAATGTGAAACTGAATGGCTCCAATGCTTTTGAGCGTAATCTATACTAATATTATAAAGAGGTAAAGTTTGTGAGTTTGTGATGTGGTAGGGGGCAATCTCTGGATTCTCTAAACCAATTTAGATGAAATTTGGTAAGAAGATAGTTTGAGACCCTGGGAAGAACCTAGGATACTTTTTATCCCGGAAATCATCCCTTAAGGAGGTGAACATGGGGATGAAAGTTTGTATCGGGAAGGAAGCTAGGGACGAACCCGAGCGAAGCGAGGCTGAGTCGCTAGTACGAAATAGAAATAGCTTATCTATATCCTGAGTTAACACAAAGTTTTTTGTTGATGTATCACGTAAGCAAGTTGCGAGACGAAACTACTAATTTGAAACTAGCGACATAGCCTCGCTTTTTATATAGATAAAAATACATATTGTAACTTGTGAGCGTGCCTTAGGAAATAGACACATACTATTGCCGACTTTTCTGTAGGCCTTTTTAAGTTCTACAATTTTTTTTAATTATACACATAACTACTAGTAACAGCTGTTAACTACTAATTACTTATTTCTATTAGTCAAAACCGTATCAAAATCCTTTGCGTGGCAATCGGAGTAACAGACAGAGCAGACATCGACTTTGTTTTATACTATGTATAGAAAGTGTCACAATTTCTCAAAGATTTTTTTTATTAAACATAAATTACTATGGGTACTCAAGGCATATATAATGAAACGATATTAGATTTTATTTTTGAAAAATAGGTTCACGGAATGCGAATATGAAACAAGAGAAATACATTTAAAAAAGTTTATTTTAATTTTATTATATTTAGCACTTATTCTCTTACTCTTACATCTAATCTATCAAAGTACCTTTTGCAATATTATAAATTTTGTTTGTTTGTTCGTTTGTCCTTCTTTCACGTCCAAAAAGAGAACGTACTAACGTGATTTTTATTGTATGGAGATAGTTGGAAGGGTGGAAAGTGATATAAGCTACTTATCTGTTAAGACTTATCTGTTAAAACTTATCTGTTAACTAGTTTATCTGTTAAGATAGTCTCAGTAGTAGCCCAGGTTTGGGAAATTGGCGGTGTTTTTCCCACCGACGTCTTATCTCTCACTGGTCGTGTCGAAGTATCGTCCCATCGGACTCAGAGTAAAAGGAATAGAGAGTGCGCTTGTGCCATGTGCGCTATTTAAAAACTCTAATAGGATCTCATCAAAAGCGACAAAAGCCACATGGAAACCAATAAATATTTATTGGTTTCTATGTGGCTTTTCAATAGGGTAGTCTCAGTGTTATTGGCCGCGTCTGAAATCGGTCAGGAGGCCATTATTATTATTATATATATAATATATAGTCTATCTATTCCATACTAACAGTCAGAACGTACTTAGGGACGAACCCGAGTGAAGCGAGGGTGAGTCGCTAGTATTTAATATTAATCATAATTTTTATATTTTAGCAACTATTTAGCTACGTAATATACGGCGGGATGGTAAAACGGAACGTAGTTTATTTTTTTTTGACAGTGTCACCTCTATAGTCTGTGAATGTTATGTCACTATGACTTTGAGTTTGTAGAATCCCCTCTACCTAATAGGAAGTTTAGTGCGAGTTATTGGATTTTTAAAATATCGCATCGTATTTTATTTTTATAAATTCACGGAAAGTAAGATTTCGTCTTCTTTTGTTTTATAATATTAGAAGCAATCTTTAGTTATCCAGTGCGTACTTTATTTTGTATTTATGTAATCATTATTAGATTATAATTGATATATTGTATAGGGTTTAGAATCAATAATTAAATACTTAATATTTTTTTTAGTCTAAGTTGATTAATCATCTTAACTAATAAACTTTAAAAAATGACAAGGTGATTGGTTTGGTGAACACTTGTCTGGTGAAAATCGATAAGTATGCTTTTTACTCCAATCTATATTGCTATGACTTTCATTAAAACTTGGCGGATTCGCTCTTTTAGAGCGCGTCTTCTAGAGTTTTTAAATGGTAACACAAGTGTTGCATTTTGTAAAGTGCCAGAAAATGCTGCAGGCAAGTACCATATTATAATAACTTCAATTATCTATGCAATTAATATAAATTATTAATAAACTTAATATTTTTTTAGAAACACCAACTTTGAGTTCAAAATTATGTACAAATCCTAAAAATGCATACTTATGTGACCTTCTTGATTATACAAATGCATCAAGAATATGTAGTATGAAACCGACCCAATGTATAGAAATCAGTGATTGGGTATCATGTGCTGGTGGCTTACCCCTTGGATCTGAAGACACCTTACTAACATCTGATTTAGATCTTGAGCTACTATTTGAATGTGAAATGGACCCCCATGAAGACAGCTCTTATCATGACATCATCAGTGTAAGATTTTATATTACTTAAGCTGACATTATTAAGTAATAGGTGAATTATATTGGGCTTATTTACTTTTGTCTTATTGGGCTTATATTACACTTTGTTGCCTCAAAAAATAGATATTTTCTCAAAATTCTTCTATTTAAAAACATAGTCTTTTTCTCTAAGTGTCGCATCACTTAATCTAAACAGCAGTCTTTTAATGCTAATAATGTTAATATTAAATAATAATAAAGCAGCAGCAGTATGAAGAGAAGTATACTGTATACTTCTATTTTATTATAAAACTAAATTTTGAATAACTTTTACAGCTGGAATCATTGGGTCAACCCATAGCTTGGAAAGCAAGTTCCCATTTAGCATTAGTTTTAAAAACAAATATTGAGAATCTCAGCATTATTGGGTTCCATTTTGTTGGTGGGGAATTTATAGTAAATCACAAACTTCCTGTGGTCAGAATACAAAGTAAGTAACATAGAGCTAAATAAAAATGAAAAACCCAAAAAATTTTGTTTGCCACATCAGTTTCATATCTTTCTGCCTTGCCCTATTTTCTTCTATATTCTGTGTGAATGACACAATATGATCTGTTCATTTCATAAAATAAAAGGTTTTATAAGTTTGATGCCTATATTTGCCTGATTTTAATGCAGGTTTTTTTGTTAAAATTTCTAGTCTAATCGGGTTCTTAGCTATATTTGAAGAAAATGTAACCACTAATTTTGTATTATAACTATAAAATGGGTCTTAAATAATAATGAATTTCTTTTAAGTAAGTGTTACAATTTTTTAGGAAATATAAAATAAACATAAAATAGGAAATGGCTGAGTATTTAAATTTTCTTAACATACATTTCCAGAACTATTTTCCATGCAAATTAACTTGATTAATTATATTAGATGTATATAATTATTATAATATTTAGTAAAACCATTAATTTTGTCCATGTATTTCTAATTTGATTTTTTTATTTTTAGCGGTTCAGATATCAGGGGAGCCAAATAAAGCTACTGATCTATCAATGCGAGGTTTAAGAAGCGAAATTCAACACAGCTTACGACAGCCTCGCGAGGAGTTTCAGTGGCCGATACACGCCGCTCTCTTGCGAAAGCTATCCAAAGTTGTGGATATTAAGTCCGATAGACGAAGTATTGTAGAGATGAATGGGGGTAGCGAATCAGTTTTAGATACCCATGTCCCCAGAAGAAATGTTACATTAACTGATGTTAGCACAATAACAACAAAATCACTCTCTGCTGAAGATGTGAATGAGCCAGAGGTGCCAAAAACAGCTTCTGAAACTCAATTAAAGCCTTCAGAAAAAACTCCCGAGAAAACTATAGAAAAAGTCATACAGAAATCACCGGAAAAGAAAGTGGGGAAGTCACCAGAAAAGAAACTAGGGAAATCTCCTGAAAAGAAACTCGGGAAATCTCCTGAAAAGAAATTAGGAAAGTCCCCAGAAAAAAATATAGTTGTACCTGAAGATAGAGAACTAGTTTTAGAAAACGTGACTGTTGAAATACAACATAATATAACACCTAAGAAATCTAGCCTTAAATTAGATTTAAAGAAAGGCACGAGTCAGCTCTCGTCTTCTTTACTCAATATTTCGAGTCAGATTAAGTCTATTACGACTCATAAAAGGGTGGTCAGTACAACTGCACCCAAAAGGCCTCAAAGTCAAACAGAAACAACAACATATATAAGAGAAGAATCTCCTAAGAGTTCGCCGTCTCAAATGACGCCAAAGTCCACAAAAAGTTCCCGTCCATTAGTAAATACTAAATCGCCAAATGTTATTATCTATTCTGATAGTGTAGTAGCAAGAGACAACTTAGAAGCATCTCTGAAGAGAGTTCTAGACTGCGATAGGTAAGTTAAAATGTTCTATGTCGAGTACTGAGATCTATAATAGCAAAGGTTAAAGTAGTATTATAAATCTATTAATATATATCTATATAATCTTTAAACAGCATTTTAACAGAAGCTAATGTTGAGACCCCAAATTAGTAGCAATAATACTCATTAGCGCCTAATAATCTGACAAACTCTAGATAGGTATGTCTTTACAGTTTGTCAATCGTTTGTATTTTTATGCCGGACGCTTGCAATTTGCGACAAATTTCTAATCTCTTGGTTTGATTACTTCGCTTAATTTGAAGAGACAAACATCAAAATCCACACGCTTGCGAGTGTGTGCCTGAGAGAAGCAAGCATGTTGGACGTCTAGCTTGTATCGACTATTACGTTTAGTTTACCTTATTTCTATTATAAAAACTTTTTATAAAAAGCTATAAAGTGAAACTAAAAAAAAAAATGATAGGAAAGGGAAAGCTAAACGAAAGAGACGGTGGATGTTAAAAATTCATAAAAACAGTATTCTTGTGGTAGTATTTTTTGGAATTTATCAAATAAATAAAATTCACAAAAACAAAGCGTGTGGATGTATCACAAATGTGGAACGGGCATTACAATATCACGGGTCAATATTAGTTAAATTATAATTTCCCTGTGTGCATTCTGTGATACTATTGATCAATGAGATTTTGACAATCTCATTGAGACTAGCCATCTTCGCAGGAGATATTATAGTGCACAAGTATGTGCGCAAACACAAGTGACTAATCGACACAACCAATTAGAGTTAAGGCGCAGGACCGATGGTTTTATGTGCTCTCAAGGCACGGGGAGAAACGAGGGCCGTTACTGAAAATTTCTTTACAGAAATACTCAATAATTAATCTTGGCCCGATCCGGAACTCGAACCCAGTACCTCCGGATCTGCGACAGAATGTTAGTCACTAGACAACCGAAGCCGTTACAATATATAGTATACCACTGAACAGGTACACAGTATACAGCATAACCCGCGAGGCACTCTCGGCGGGCGCGTGGCGCGGGCGCGCGGCGCTGGTGGCGGTGGCGGGCTGCGCCGGCCGCGCCGCGCCGCTGCTGCTGGCGCACCTGCTGGACGGCGGGCGTTTGCTCGCGCTTTGCTCCGACCTACTGCACACTGTGCTGCCGCATTATAAGACTGCTGAGGTTGCTAATATCTATAACACATAAATATTATAATAATGTCCTCCTAACTACAATTTTAGACACGGTGGTCACACTTAATAAGGCTGTCATGTGTGCGGGAGACATTATAGTGTATAAGTATACATGCACACACAAAAACAAATATACTCTTCTACTCCCTTTAGCCTCAAAGTGGAATGATAAATCCATACTGCCGCTGAGTCTCTATAAAAGTTTGTTGTTAAAAAAAAAACGTTTTTCCCGAATAGGAAAGAATGCTTTCAATTTTTTCTTCTCTCGGCTGGCTTCAGACACAAATGAACCATAAATTCTTTTATTATTATCAAGGAATCTGCCCACTACACTGTCTCATACCATGACCGCGCTAGGACCGTCAGGTAAAAAAATATTGTTTGTATTGAAAAGTATGAGACTGCCGACTAGACCGTTCCGTCACCGACCGGCGCCGTCGCGTGCCGCGCACGGGACGGTAACAATTGTCGGCGAGAATATTTTGCCGGTGCCGGTACGCTCCGTGCATGGCACGTGACGTTGCGGGCCCGGTGCGCGCAGGCGGCGCAATGGTGAGGATACGCAGCACTAAAACCGTTATGTACGGGTATGATACGGTCTAGTAGGCATAGTTGTCCGTGCCGTGCTCGTTTCCGTGCCTGATACGTTCATAGTACGATCATGGTATGGGACGGTGTAGTGGGCAGACACCTTTATGAGTAATTATTTTAATTAATGCAAATTATTTTGTTTTTTTTTTATCTTTTCATATTTAAGTTAAAAAAACTGATTACGTATTATAATATAATATATATACACTTAACAGATAAGAGAAAATGAGGTAGTACAGTTCTCATACGACAAGTGGAAGTCTGTAAAGATGAAGCACCATATCTTCTGCTACCAAGCGTCACCTGCCAAGAAACAATTTTCCACAGAAAACGATAGACAGTAAGTAGAAACATCTTATTGAATATATACAAGACATTTTTTTTTTTTGTGTTTTTTATTGGTAAAGTTGCTTTTAATCTCTACATGTTCTTCCAAAATAATTTAAATATGATAATTGCTTTAGCTTAATGCAAAACTTAAAAAAAATATTTTTTTTTATTCGTACTGTTTGAACAGAGTTAAGCTAGAGTAATAATATCATTTGATCAAAAATCTTGAGAGTGTGCTCAAAATTTCAGTATTTAACACCTGTTTGTGTAAAATTACGCGATGTTAGCGATGCACAAGTGTTAACTGCTAGTATGTGAAGAACTATCTAAATGGCAAGTTGATGTTTAAAAGGATTTTTATATTATCTGTGGGGTCTATCGGTTTCAAACTTTTTTCTTTTAGACTGTGTGTTCTGGACATAAAAAATATTTCTATTTTAACTGTGGCATATAACTTTTAGATTACTTCTGGTACATTTTCATCATAATAAAAGAATTTAAAAAATGCTTCATACTGAATAATTTTGGAGTCTACTTCAACTTGCTATTTTTTTTTAATTGATTTTCCTTTTTCTCTTGTATAAATAAGTTGAACTTATTTAAAGGATCTGGATATGATATAATGTTATAAAGTTTTAAGCGTACCTGTATTTAGATTGTTGATGTTAAATCTAATTTTACAGAGCGAGTCAGGACGCTAATATGTGTTGGTACGCAATTGCCTCCTATTAAGAGTATTTAGTCGCTCACTGCCTTTTATAATGAAAATGCTTAACAATTATAATGTATATGCTGTTGTTGCTGGCCATTTAATAATTTCCTTAATAAACTTTCTCTCTGCTATTGATGTGTAGTGAGATGGTGTTGCCAAAATTTAGCCTTTGCATATTTGAGCAGTTTTGTGAAAAATCTACTAAATGTACAAAAATATTTTTACCGCAAAAAATAGCTGCTGGATCTTCAGGTAAATAATAATAAATAATGATAAGTTAGATTTTTCACACATTGTAAATAGCAATAACTAATGCCATGTGCTTAGCGAAAATTTTGTTTTTTTTTTTATTTTGCCTTGTGCCATATTGTATTCCTCATTTTTTTTGTACCCTTAAAAATAACTAATACAGATAAAAAATAAGCACTTTATCATATATCCAAACTTTTAGAGCATGTTTAGAATAACCTGTAACATAATATTGGTTTATGAAGTTAATTTAAATGTTGTGTTAAAATAATATTTTAGTTTTTGAATTTTATTTTGATTACAAAATGGAATGTTTAAATTGTATCATCAAAATGCGCATATTTAAATGTATGATATTTTATCTATAACGTTGTTAGTCCCATTTGACTTTTATTTTAGATATCATTAGTATTTTAATATTCATGTATAAATGTACCGTATTATAATTTCTAGGCCTTCAAAGTACACTGGGCATCCCGGCCACGAGTTAGATATTCAGGTGTTAGCGTCTGAGGAGACTTGGCGGACCCCGTCTTTGCTTCAAGCAACAGATCTTACTAATAATGGCGTTGCGATATTTTCTCAGGTTTGTAAACGCTACCTGTAAGAGGTTCATTGATTGCAATAGATAGTTATTGATGCAATTAGATAGTTTACAATTTTAATTATAAACTACATTTAATAAACTTAAAATGAAGGCAATTTCTAGCCCACTATAAAATTAAGTAAAGCGTGTTTAAACCTCCGGTATCGTAACCTCTGATATTTTTATGCGAATCATTGTCAACATGATTACCACTTACCTTATGGTAAACTAGCGACTTATTCTCGCTTCGCTTCGGGTTCGTCTCTAGATGAAACAAATTATCCCACGGGAACCGTAAAATTTTCCGGGATAAAATGCCTATGTGCTATTCCAGACTATAATATATCTCTGATCCAAATTTTATCCAGATCCGTTCAGCCGTTTTGGCGTCAAAAAGTGATAAACATCCATCCATCATTACAAACTTTCACATTTATAATATTAGTATGGATAAAAACATCGATCGATAGTTGGTGTGCCATGCGGGTTGCTCCTGGTACTTATCTGATAGCAGAGTAGACCATTGACGCTACCCCTTGGTTGTTATGACAATATCTTGCTTGCCTGCTTCATAATTGAGTGCGTTAACGATCCTGCGACGTCCGATTAACACGGGGGAGGTTCCGATGGGCTTGAGTGGGTAGTACTCACTTTTTTAGCCGGTGAGTATGAAGTGTGACGTAAGCACACACAACTACCTGTGTGATTGCAGGTGGTATGCGTAAATGCATTCCCGGACGTAAAAAAAATGGTGAATTAAACACCGCGGAGGAAAAATGAATATATGAGATCATGGCTTGATCTCCTTCACATTGAAAGTAGGCCCGTGTCTTGTAGTGGGATGTACTCTATTCAATTTTTTTCTAATTTTATGATAAAAAAATAAAATATAAAAAGAATTTTGGAGCGACATTCCATTTATGTTCAAACGCCATTTTGTACATATTCTAGCTAAAAATAAATGTAATACCGACTTTATGTTTAATGTTATGATTTTTTTTTACAGATTCACCTAGAAGCTGATCCAAACGACTATCTAGGTGAAGAAGGCATCAGAAGTAACGAAGCCAGGCTGGAGATACTACACAAAATCCTAGGCGATATTTTGGGCCTTCACGTCAAAGACTGTCGAGATGTGACCCAGTTAGAGTACACTAAGGGTTATTTCCTTGGAAACCATGTGGTAAGGGAAATTCAAATATATTTGTCATCATATCGCATCGCCATATTTGTTTTGTCATGGTAGCATTTGCTGGATTTTGGCGTTTGTATTTTAATATACTATATCATCATTTATTCATATTATTTAGTGATTGCATGTTATAATATAACATATTTAATGAATTTTTAACTTTTTTACTATGTATAGTTTAGTTTTATTAAAATATGAACGTCATACAAATACAAATTGATAGTTGTTATGCATTATCTAGAGTAATTTACAAGTAAAAGTCTAAATATATAATATAGGAGCTTATAGAAACACCGCCATTTTTGATGTACGTTTGATATAAATATAATTGAAAGTAATTAAATGTTCATCATTGGTCTTTATACCGTCCTGGATACATTCTAAATTATGATTTTTTCATATTACCGGTGGTTTGATAGTTTCAAGAACTAACACTAACACTTTTTCATCATCATACGAATGAATGCGCATTTATATCTCATTTACATCTCGTCATTGTCATTTGTTGCCTTGTATGTAATATAAGTCATATAAAAATTTGTTGTGAATGTTTGAAATTTTATAAGAAATATGATGTAATAAGTGCGTTAATGTATTCTATTTGACCTTTAACGTGAAGTATTATTTCGTAACGTAATCAAATTACTACGTATTCGTGTCATAATAATCAATTAATATCAATAACATAGATCGCGTTTCTATTATCAAATAAGGAATAATCTAAAAATAATAACATGTACATGTGAAAGATTGACATGACAATTTTATAAGTCTTAGGTTTAATCTAAATAACAAGAAGTTAATGCAGAATGAATAAAATGTTTTTATGTAAAAACTTATGTGAAACAACCCTTAGCCTAACTTTTTAACTAATAAAAGGATATGAAAATTGGCTCACATTTGGTGATGATATGGCATGATATACCTACATACAAAAAACATACACCTGAATTGATTACATCCCTTTTTTGAAATCAGTTAGAACTTCCAATAAAAAAATCTAAAATAAAAAACAAATCCATAGACAATCATACCCATATCAGCCATAGACTACACACGCACAGATAGCACAAGGTACAAGTACATAATGGTGTTTGTTAAGGGCTGGCGTGGCGCGGGCGGGCCGGGCCACGTGACGGTTTGATGCCCGGTGAGCGATAGCTCGCTTTGTTCCACGGTTTTGCTTGCTTTTACGAGATTTTATGGATATTTTTTCACTTTTTTTAAGGATTTCTTTAAATGAATTTAGCTTTCTGGCATATTCCTAAAATCTCTCAGTAATAATTTGACTTCTGTGGATTATAAGCTTTGATTGCCACGCATGCTATCTTTCTCTCTATATCTATATAATATATGTATATTTGGTATAATTTATATAGCTTAACACAAATCAGCATTTACTTAAATATGCACCAAGCTGATAATTATAAGCTATAATTTTTAATAAGGCAATAAGGTACAGAAAACCTATGTATAAATATTTTGGAGATGCTTTAAATGTCGCTTAAAGTGCTAGATATATTGGAAGAATAGAAAAGCTAAAATTACCATTTAATATTTTTTCATGACATTGTTGCATGTTTATGTGACACTGGAGTCTTTTATCCACATTTATTGGTTTACTTTTATATAATTGTATTGTTAAATATATCATTTAAAACATAAAAATATCACAAAAAACTAAATCTTATCAAAATTGATAAAAGACTCCATATTGTAAATTAGTCGACATTACATTATTTGGTCATATTTTAGCATAAGATGTCACTGGTGGAGAGTTGGTGTCCGGTTGTGGAGGGCAAGCGGTTGCAGAAACTCGGTGACGTCACGATACAGTGGTGTATGAGAGACGAGACACCTATAGAACCCCCCTCAGAGACCTTCCTGCCTGTGTATTTGTACGAGTGTCCTGAACATTTCTCAACTGTTGAATATTTTGATGTAAGTTTACGCTGATTATTTTGTTATTTTAGCTTATAATTCTTTACTGTGAGTGAATGAATGTATTAACTATCAATTTTCAATTATCATACTTACATTAGTTCTTTGGAATCAGTTGTTTAGTTTTTGGATGTATTTTAGTATTCTTCTTACCCAATAATAACCCAATATCCCGTTATTGGGTAAAGCCTAAAATTATTAAGATATAAAAATTCTGACTATCTAGTAAGAGTTTTAATGACATCACAGTAGGGCCTCACATTGATGACACATGATATTACCACAGTCTACTAACTCATACAGTTATCTATCGAAGGCGTCTAGACCGGACAATAGTGCGGGATGCGACGTCATACTTTTTTTATATGACAGTTAGGAAAATGCCTTTAGACGGGTATAACCTAGCTTGGCACGAGAGGAAAATTGATATTTCTAATAACCATTGAATTCATAACAGAAATACTGCCATTTATTACTGTTTTTGATGAAGTGATATTAAAATAATTTCAGAAAACATTACAAAGAAGAATTTTGACAACATGATATATGCAAAAGGTTAATGACAAGTGACAAAAATGTAAAACTATTTAGATATTGAAGCGTAAAGGCGTTCATATTTTCATCAGTCATACTATCTTTAAACTGTAATATTACTGTATGTATGTGTGGCGAAACGCAAAAAGAATTTTTATATCTTGTTTCGTTTCGCCTATTTTAAAAAGCAGAAGAAAAAGTTAAGTTGACTCACGTCATGTATTATTATTAGGTTTTCTGACATATTATTAAACTCATGTATATAATTCTATTGGAGTTGGTTTAATTTTCCCATACTCCAAAGTGGTGACCCTCTCCAGAACAACGCTTCTACGACGAATTACACTCCAAATATATGTTACAGTTTTAACATATTTAGATCGCCATTTCATCTATCGCATGTAATGCCTGGAAGATGGTTCTATTGATAAAGTGTTAACAAGCGTCGTGAACTGTTCATGTGAGAAAAGTGCAAATCTTTTAATATTTTGTCACATGTTATTTTAAATAAAACAATTTTCTTCGATTTGTGGACGTGAAGCCGCCATTGTTTAAAATTGTCGCTCATAATATTTGTGTGATAATCCTGCAGGCGACGGATTAGTTCTATTCTATGCAATTCGAGTGTGGACTTTGAAAAAGTTATACTACAGTGAAGTGTAACACAAACAATATTTAAATATTATTTTTATTGATCTATATTTTTAATACAAAAATTGTTATATAAAATATTTTAATACATATTGCAATTATATATTTTAACTAGCTATCCTATAAAATTTGCTTGAATTATTATTTTTTTATTGTCAAATTGTACTCTTATTATTTATTATGACATTTTGTATTTTTATGCAAGTTGATTTAGCATTGTTTCTTTTTATTCAAACTCATTCTGTCAATGTTTATTTTTATTTGTTATCTTATTTTTTATTTGTGTTTAAATTTCAATTATCCAGACTGTGTGGTATTGCAAAATCACATCGTTTTTGATACAGTAATATAAATATTTTTTTTTATTTTTTATTATTAAAAACTAACATGTCTGACGAACTTGAAACTCAGTTAAAAGTACTTAGAGCAGAAAATACTGCATTACATGAACAATTATCACAAACACTTCCAGGTCCTTCTACAGATTCCGATCGAGCATTTGTTAATAGGGTTGCTGTTAAATTACCGCCTTTCTGGCCAGACAAGCCAGCCATTTGGTTTGCTCAAGCGGAAGCTCAGTTTGAGATATCAGGTATAGTATTAGACAGCACCAAATATAATTACATTATTGCACAGCTCGATCAGCGCATTGCAGGAGAAATAGAAGACATTATCACTAATCCTCCTAAAGTTGATAGGTATGCTACAATTAAAAAAGAGCTTATACGTAGATTGTCGGTTACTGAAGAACAAAAACTTCGTTTGTTACTAGTCGATGCAGAGCTTGGTGATCGAAAACCATCCCAATTACTTAGGCATTTACGTTCATTAGCAGGTTCCTTTATAGACGTGGAAACCATTCTGCGACACTTGTGGTTGCGTCGTTTGCCTCAGAGTGTACAGGCCATTTTAGCAACTCGATCTGATCTTGATTTAAATTCAATTGCTGAGGTGGCTGATAAGATTATTGAATTATCCTCGGGAGTAAATGTTCACTCGGCATCAACGTGCGTAAATGCTGTATCGGATGAAATTGTTAAAAAGGTAGATGAACTTAGCGATCAGGTGGCTGCTTTTTCAGCGAGAAACCATATGGATTTGTCGTCAAGAACCTCGAAAAGTAAAATTCGCTCTCGTACTCCAAATAATTCAAAAAGATGTTGGTATCGCTGGAAATTTGGTGCAAAAGCGACTAAATGTATAACTCCCTGTAGTTGGCAGAAGGAAAACGAAAGCAGCAGTCAGTAGCGGCGGCGTCTGACTGCTTACCGAATGGCCGCCGCCTTTTTGTCACGGATCAAGTAACCAAGAAAAGTTTTCTTATTGATACTGGGTCTGATCTATGTTGTTACCCTCATCGCTGGCTCCCAAGTAAGAGACAACAATCCGACCATGAGCTAAGTGCTGCTAATGGTACTTCAATTAAAACTTTTGGTACTATTAATTTAAGGCTCAATTTTGGATTGCGCCGTGATTTTGTATGGCAATTTGTCGTCGCAGACGTCAACACGGCTATAATAGGTTCTGATTTTTTAGCCTATTATAAGCTTTTGCCTGACTGTTACGGCAAGAAGCTCGTCGATGGGTACACTGGGTGTTTTAGTGTTGCATCCACGGCTGTAACTAATCAATGCAGTGTTAAAGCTATTGTTTCAGGTAGCTCAATCTATGCACATGTGCTTGCTGAGTTTCCTGATATCACAAAACCACCAGGGCTTCCCAGAATCATTAAACATAACACAGTTCATTACATTAAAACAACAGACGGCCCTCCGGTGTCTTGTCGTCCACGTCGTCTAGCTCCTCAAAAACTAATTTCTGCAAAGCGTGAATTTAAAGATATGGTAAAATGTGGCACCGCAAGGCCATCAAAAAGTTCGTGGTCTTCACCCTTACATTTAACTCCAAAGAAAGACAACACGTGGCGTCCATGTGGTGATTATCGTGCCTTGAATGCCAGGACTATTCCTGATCGATATCTTGTTCGTCATATCAATGATTTTGCACATAATCTAAGAGGCGCAAAGATTTTTAGTACCATTGATTTAGTTAAAGCCTATCATCAGATTCCCGTATTTGAAGAGGATATCGTAAAGACAGCCATCATCACTCCTTTTGGCCTCTTTGAATTTCCCTTCATGACATTCGGGTTGCGCAATGCTGGTCAGACCTTTCAACGGTTCATCGATGAAGTCACACGAGGTCTAGATTTTTGTTTTCCTTATGTTGATGATATTCTCATCTATTCTAAAGATGAGACCACCCACAAGGAACATCTACGTATTCTTTTTAAGCGTCTTCAGGAATACGGAGTAGTTATTAATTCCAGAAAATGTGTTTTCGGTGCCAGCGAAGTTGTGTTCTTAGGTTTTCTTATTAATGCTGAAGGTACTAAGCCACCTCAGGAGCGAATTCAAGGGTTGTTAGATTTTCCTCCTCCACAAACTGTTCAGGGTATGCGCAGGTTTTTAGGCATGTTAAATTATTATCGTCGTTTTATTCCTCAAGCTGCACATTTTCAGGCGCCACTTATAGAGGCTTTAGTTGCTTCTAATAGTAAAGGTTCAAAACCGTTTCCTTGGTCGCCTGAACTGTTAGAAAAATTTGAATTATGTAAAAAGAGCCTGTGTAACGTAACTTTATTGCAGCACCCAGCAAACGATGTTCCTATAGGATTATTTACTGATGCATCTAGTATTCATATTGGATCTTGCCTTCAACAATTTATCAATGGAAAATGGCATCCTTTAGCATTTTTCAGCAAAAAATTAACTCCACAACAGTCGCAATGGCCAGCCTATTATCGCGAGCTTTTGGCGGTTTATGAGAGCGTACAGCATTTTCGTTATATCTTAGAAACTCAGCATGTAACTATTTTTACTGATCATAAGCCCTTGCTATATGCATTCGTTCAACGCCGTGAGAAGCTTCCGCCTCCACAGCTTAATCAACTATCTTTCATAAGTCAATTCACCACCGATATTCAATATATTAAAGGTGACGACAACGTAGTTGCGGATGCCATGTCACGAATTGAAGCGATCTCAATGGAACCAGATTACAAAGAGTTAGCAAAATCTCAGGAGTGTGATCCAGAGCTGCTAATGTTGCAAGAAAACGGTTCCAGCCTTCAGTTAGAAAAAGTTTGAGTTCCTGGTACTAACATAACGTTAACCTGTGACGTTTCAATGGGAAAACCACGTCCTTTTGTGACGACTAATTTTCGCCGTGCGATATTTGAAAAACTACATAACTTGAGTCATCCTGGCGCTCGAGCAACAACTCGTTTGGTAACTGATCGGTTCGTTTGGCCATCTGTGAGGAAAGATTGCCGCGCTTGGTCACGCGCTTGTCAGGCGTGTCAGCGCTGCAAGATTACCAGGCACAATTTCACTCCACTAGGAAATTTTGATGTGCCAACTGGTCGTTTTATGCATGTGCATATAGATATTATTGGTCCTCTTCCAATATGTGGCGATTATCGTTATTGCCTAACAGCAATTGATCGTGTTACTAGATGGCCAGAGGTTTGGCCTATGCGCTCTATAACAGCGGAGGAAGTATGTGAGACCTTCATAAGAGAATGGGTCTCTCGTTTTGGTGTTCCATCTGTAATCACCACAGATCAAGGCGCACAGTTCGAATCTGATGTCTTTCGTAAATTGATGCATAATTTCGCTACAAAACGTAATAGGACTACTTCTTATCATCCTTGTGCCAATGGCATGATTGAACGAGTTCATAGACAGTTGAAAGCTGCATTAATGTGTCATCAGGAATCTTGGTTGCGAGCATTACCACTTGTTCTTTTAGGTATGCGTACAGCTTTTAAGGAAGACCTGAAAAGTACAGTAGCTGAAATGCTCTACGGTGAACCCCTTCGTTTACCTGGGGAGATGCTCGCACCATCAGTTCTTGAAAACTTTGAAGATCAGTCACATTTTATTTCACAGCTTCGTGACAAAATGTCTAAACTTCGCCCTATTCCTGCATCTAGACACACGGATCCTAGAATTTTTGTTTTTAAAGACCTAAAGACAGCAAGTCACGTTTTCTTACGAGACGACTCAATTCGACGACCTCTGCAACCACCATATACTGGACCGTACCAAATTATAGACAGGGCTAGTGATGGTAAGACAATCACAATTGCAATCAAGAATAAAAATGTAGTAGTTAGTGTAGATAGGGTAAAACCAGCATTTGTGGAACATTTCCAGCAAGAGCTAAATGGCCAAACACCACAGACACCTACACCACTTACTATCACATCCACGCCCCCTTTACAGGCTAATGGTCCAGATGATTTGCATCGTATAAAACAATATACCACACGGTCTGGCAGATGTGTTAAATTCAGATTTTAGTTAATTCTTTTTCACTCCGTGGGGGGGTGATGTGGCGAAACGCAAAAAGAGTTTTTATATCTTGTTTCGTTTCGCCTATTTTAAAAAGCAGAAGAAAAAGTTAAGTTGACTCACGTCATGTATTATTATTAGGTTTTCTGACATATTATTAAACTTATGTATATAATTCTATTGGAGTTGGTTTAATTTTCCCATACTCCAAATATGTATGTATATCCCGTATCAGAACCTAACCTCGGTGCACCTGGGGCGCGCGCTGCTGTACGCGGACGTGCTGCCCTCCACCACGCTGGTGGCGCGCGGCGCGCTGGCGCACGGCGCGGGCGCGGTGGCGCGCCGCCAGTCCGCCGCGCGCGGCCGCGCCGGCAACGCGTGGATCACGCCGCCCGGGCAGGCCGCCATGTCGCTGCAGGTGAGTGCCTCTCGCTCACTCGTATCGCGAAGAAGGGAGAAAATAGATCGCCGTCCGGCTAGGCTGCTATGTCGCTTCACGTGCTTGTGTCTTGGTCACTCGTATGGTGAGAAAGGAAGAGAGGTAATAGCTGATAAGAAAACGCGTGTACTAAACACCCGGCTAGGCTTTTATGTCACTTTTCGTGCGTAGGTACGTCTCGCTCATACGTATGACGAGAAAGGGAGACAGAATATAGTAGATAAGACAGCGCGTGTGTCACGCCACCCGACCAGGCTGCGATCTTGCTGCAGGTATATCTATGTTTCGCTTTCTCATATGGCAAGGAAGGAAATAGTGTAATAAATAATTCGGCCAAACAAATGTCACTATTTTATTGAGTATAGGAAGAATACGAGTATAATACGATTTAAAATAGTATTATGTATATTTTTTGGCTTTGATTGAACGTCTCATTCAGTCTGTGGACTATTTGTATATAAGTCTAAGCTAGCTAACAAACACCTGCAGGTGTGGCAGAAGGTGTCCCCGAGGCTGCCGCTGGTGCAGCACGCGGCGGCGCTGGCGGCCGTGCGCGCCGTGCGCGACCAGCCTTCGTACGAACATCTTGACATCAGGTATCAATGATATCCGATTATTATTATAATTGTGAAAGTTTGTATGTGTGTGTGTGCCTGTTCATCTGTTAGGCTGAAACGGCTGGACGGACTTAAACGGAATTTAGTACAGACTATAATCTGGAGTAATATCTAGGTTAATAATAGTACTGGTACTGTATTTAGCAATGTATCTATTGAAATACACTGTATAATGTATATATTTTACTGCCTTGTTGATTTAATAACTAAGCATTTTTGTTAATACACAAGCATTATTGTTAGCACGCGGCTAAATATGGACCGGTATGTCCATTCGGTGTCGTTTAAAGTTATATTTGATTTAGTTATATTTGATTAAAATAAAATAACATTAATTAGGACCGTACACACGGGTCCTAACTATTCAAACTTTATTTAATGAAATATTTATTTTAGAATCAAATGGCCTAACGACATATACTATGGACGTGAAGTCAAGATTGGTGGAGTTATAACTACTGCCAACTGCATGGGCGACGATGTTATCATAGATATTGGTATGTTATACTACATTTTTTTTTCAATTTAATTATTTTGTTTAATGGCTCCTAGGAGTAGACATTTTTTGGTTTAATAAATATTTTTTGCCTATGTAGTAGATAATCTGATAAATAGAATCTAACTACATTTTTTTTATTAATCTTATTGTTGAACTGTGTGAATGTGTGTTGCAAGTTAGTTAGTTTGGATGTACAGGGTAAATTCTAAAACTACTGATCCAATTCTGAAAATTGTTTCACTTTCACCGAGTACTGTAAGCAATTTTTTATTCCGGTAAAAAGACGTCAGTGTCAGAAATTATAATAACTGGTACGCTGCTCAACGGTTTGAAATGAAGCAATAAAATGTATGGCACAAAGACACCTAGGGACGTTCCTGAGCAGAACGTATGGTATTTGCCACCGTTCTGCTCAGGAGCGTCCCTAGGTGTCTTTGTGCCATCACTACATAGTATAAAACAAAGTCTCTTCCCGCTGTCTGTCTGTCCCTATGTATGCTTAGATCTTTAAAACTATGCAACGGATTTTGATGCGGTTTTTTTAAATAGATAGTGATTCAAGAGGAAGGTTTATAATTGATATGTATAATACATGCATATTATAGTAGAAAAATTAAAAGATTTGTATTTCATACTAACCGTCAAATATTTTATAAAAAAAATCTATTTTAATTTCTAGGCACAGGTGTGAACATATCCAACAGTGTGCCCACTACGTGTGTGAATGACATCATAACAGAATACAATAAGAACCACGGCACTACACTAGCACCAATATCGATAGAGATGTTCCTAGCTAAGTATTGCTCGCAGCTGGAAAGGATATTGGATGACATGAACAGTGAAGACGGTGTTCAAGCTTTCTTGAAAATGTATTATCAGTACTGGTTACATGAGTGAGTATTTTTAACCGAAGAAAAAGGAGAAGGTTCTCAATTTGACACGTATATTTTTCTTTTATGTTTGACCACGCATAACTTTTTACAGTGTAGTCCGATTACGATGATATTTTTATTGGATAGGGCATACCTCAATGTTGGTCCCATTTAAATTTGAAAAAAATGCACCCCTAAGTATAGAAAATAGGGGATGATTGATTTTTCACAGAATATTCACAGAATATTTAGTTATATATTCACTTTAAAAATAAATAATTAAATTAAAGTAAAACAAATATTTAAGGGGGGCTCCCATACAACAGACATGATTTTTTTGCCGTTTATATAGATAATGGTATGGACCTTCGTGCACGAATCTGACTCGCACTTGGCCGTTTTTTTTAATTTTAAAATCATATTTCAACCGAGTTCAAAAATTGAGTAAATCCTTCATCGTAAATTGATTCTAGTATTATTTTTCCTTTATGATGATTCTATATAATTAATGGACATAATGATATAACAGTGGTGAAGAGATCCAAGTACAGAACGCGGACGGGTCGGCCGCGGCCGGCACCATCTGCGGCGTGGACGCGGCGGGCTGGCTGCGCGTGCGCGCCGCCGGCGACGTGCTGCGCCTCGCGCCCGACGGGAACACCTTCGACATCATGGCCGGACTTATTGCGCCCAAGTACTGATTTAGTTTGTTTCATTTATTTAATTACTGTGTTTAGGTTACCAGCGAAGCCAATGGCGCTAAATGATTAAGAACCCTTGTTGCACCCAATTTTCGATTATATAAGAATGACACAACAATATTAAACGCATATATTCGTAACTGGAAAGTACCTTATTCCCGATATTTTGCACCAGCCGTGGTCACAGTCAAAGTTTGCCCGTACTACCGTAAGGTTTTTTGCCACTTACGTCATTACAAGCTTACAAACCACCTATAGTGTCCAGTGGCGAAGGGTGAAATTTTAGCAAAGGTAATCCATTCTAAAAAGAAACACAAAAAAAACATTGATATACAATTTTTATATACATATGTATCAATGCAAAAAAAATATAAGAAAGAAATAAGGCTTTTATGTCCAAAAGAATATTTTTACATTTAAAAAATTGAATGTATGTTAGATTGTAGCAAAATACATTTTAAGGTAAGACGGTGGGAGTAGTCTTGTATTGACCTTTCGCCTTTGTGAGTGTCATTCTTATACAATTATGGAATGTCGCAATTTATAAAGTTTTAATTGTGTTAGTTCGCCGTTCGTTTAGTTAATATCGTGTGAGCTGCGTTTAGCGCCTGATATTAGTACTTTCGACATCATGGCAGGCCTTATTATACCCAAATAAAGTAGGCGTAAATCTTTTTGAGAGCTCAGAAGTTAGCGCGAGTGATGAGTAACATATTTAAGGTGACTCGCTCCTAAGTTCCGACCCCTCAAAAAGATTTGCGCGTACTGTACTTATTGTGTTAGTGTAGTATGCCGTTCGTTTAGATATTGTCAATTGACATAGAAAGTTATATTAGGAAAATTTTAGAGAAGTTCGAACGTTTCTGTGGAAGGAAAACTTGACTAGAAAAGCTATATCAAAAACAAATAATCTACTTTCCACATCATGGCGGCATTCAAGTTCTAACCACCTCTCTCAGTCTAATAACATTAGTATCCCGTCGGTTGACAAGAAAGTTTTAAAATTATATAATTAAAGAGAGAGAACGTTTCTATGGAAAGTTTGAATTAGCGATTTGAAAAACTTTAAAATATGAACATTTTATCGGTATTATTCAAGTGAGTAATGACAAGTATGAATATTTTAAAAGTTATTTATGACACTATATTGGATCATAGTGTTTGTTCTAAAGTTTAAACCTGATGTTATTCTATTGTAAAATTTTAGGCCTAATAGCTATGATGGTTATTATCAAAGCAAATGTGTATCGTAACACGTTGGTATTAAGGTCGTTATTGTAGTGTAGACGTCATATCACGTAGTATGAGTCAGCGAAACACTGCCAGCGCTCTGTCGACTATAGTTAATGTACTGCTAATGTATTTGATGTTTGTATGTATGTATGTACATAAGTAGTATCCAATCTTTTTCGTATATTTTACATACTGTTGTCATAATACAATGAAAAATAAGATATAAAAATAACTACTCAAAAAAAATACAGTTGAAAATTCCGATAATTTATTTTTTAAATTGGGACTACACCATTGTATAAAAGAGCCTTATATTAAAACTTGTGTGAACACAGCATTATATTTTGAACAGATTATCTAGTATTTATAAGTAAACCTAATTAAATAATTTTAATAAACCTAAACATGTTTATGTAAGATATGCGAAAAAGCAATTAAATACGACTAAAATTGTCAATTATGTTCTCAAACAATTGAGAAAGTCGTGCGTACAACATAGTGCGGAGATGTATGCCGTGCGTAGATAGTTAAATTTACATTTTACCTTGCGTCTATTACGGCTTCTATTTAGATAAAAAATTGACATATACTTCGAGAAATTTCTAATTTTGATTATAATGGAGGATTTGCTTTATTTATTGTTGCCATTAGTATAACTCTACCTCAGTTTAGCTTCCATGTTGTATCCCAGTTGATGTTGAATATAAGACGAATGTACCCACGTTTATATATTGTAGTAAGTAGACCCTGAATGTATGACATGTTATATAATAGAAATAATTTTAATATAGTTCTGAACTTTAAATAAAACTATCTTTTAAATAAAACTATCTTTTCGGATTTTTTCGCGGATTTATTTTGCCAAAAATCAAAATAAATCCGCGAAAAAATCCGAAAAGATAGTTTTATTTAAATGTCAAATATTCGCGTAAATCTAAGAAAGTAAAACTATCTTTTAAAATTTTTTCGCAGATTTGTTTTGGTTTTTGGTTCCCAACGTTTCAAATGCTTTACAGCAATTACGGGGAGTCTCTCCAAAATAAGTCCGCGAAAAAATCTGAACAGATAGTTTTCTTTAAAATATGAACTATTCGCGTAAATCTAACAATAAGAAAGTATTATTGTTCTAAACTACGTCTAAAGTGCAGTAGATTTTTTGAAAATCTAAGGTGTGTACCTCGATAACGTTAGCGTTGTATCGTCCAACAATTAAAATGACACATTATATGATAATTTATTGTAACATTAGATATTAGATTTATTATATATGTACATATATATAATATAGTTATTGCAGTTCTCAAATGTTTAAGTTGTTTGAATGAATATAATCTATCAAACCAACGAGTTTCTTCCACCGCAGGATTGTTAAAATAAAACTTTTAACTTATTTTATAGCATAGTAATACATTTTTTAAATAAAATAGCCCAGATATGATGTTAAATAATGAAATAGAATTTCTATATATAATAAATAGTTATAATTTATACGATATTACGATTTCGCTAGATTATTAACTTAAGTTTTTTTTTCTATTAATTAATTTAATGGTTTTAATGGATTTCTTACGGTGTTATAAAATATAATATTTTTCTACATTTACTTAAAATATTTTTTTTTTCACATTATAGTACAATTTATAAAAGTAATAAATTTAATTTATTATTTAGTTTACTTAGTATAATATAGGTATGTGATAGTAACAATATGCTAGATTTTTTATACATTATGCACTTCAATTTGGTTATATTATTTACCAAATAATCTTATCTGTGGTTCTCCCTACAAGAGTTAGAAAATTGACATAATTTGACTCACCCTCGCTTCGCTTCGGGGAAGTCCCTAGTGAAAAACAGAAACAAATCTATCCCACGGGAACCGTACATTTTTCCGTGATAAAAACTCTAGTTTATAATCTATCTCTGTGCTAAATTTCATCCAGATCCGTTCAGCCGTTCTGGTGTGAAAGAGTGACAAACATCCATCCATCCTCACAAACTTTCACATTTATGATATTAGTATGGATATGGATATCTATCTCTAGTAAGGAACCCCACAGATAGATAGGTTACTGATTTCGTCAGTTAGTCAAATTCGTAAACTTTGATAGTTTATCATATTATAAGCCATTCCAAAAATAATGTTTGCATTTTTATAAGTTTATAATTATAAACTCTATTTACACTATATCAATAATAATTTATTTTTGTTTAGATACGTACGTATGTAATATGTTAGGAACAAAATTGAAAATTTATAAAATATTGGAAGAAAGAGCACATTTACATATTTATTCTTAAATATTAGTTTTATCTCAATTATAATAAAATTTCGCACACTATTTTATTGATTGGATGTCAAAATTAATTATTAATTTATAAAAGTTTTGTGATCTCATTATAAAACGCTTGAGATATTCTCGATATGCTTAATACTGTAATAATATAATATTTGCAAAATTAAAATTGGAACAAATTGATAAATAAAATGCGACATAAAAAATGCTTGATATATACAGAAAAATAAGATATTATAGCCTATAATCTAATATTTCTTTGAAATTGCAAATTTCAATAGAAATATATAAAAAATATTATAAAACATATGATATAATTTAGTTTTAATTTAAGGGTAAAATGTGCCTAGCAAAATAAATGATCTGCCACGTCGTGTGGTTGTGAATATACACTAATACATAGTAATGGGGATGTGCAATTTTAATATTTCGGTGTGGTTGAAATTTTAACTTTTAAAGGAATTGTTAATCTTATTGAACTTTTTAAGAGCAATATTCTCTCTATAAATTGTTCGAAAATATTATTTACTTCGAATTTCCATTATGAAATTCATGAGAAGTCTTAGAATTAGTTTTTTTTAGTATTGATTTCATTCAATAGTTATAAACGCTAGAAAAAAACAATAGTTTTTTATAAAACGTCCGTTTGCAATGAGATAAGTAAAGTCTTTAGTATTATCGAGATGGAATTAATTTTCTAACACAATATATTAAATGTGTTTTACGACGTTCATAATGTAAATTCGATCTTTTTCAAATGTTATCGTGACTTTTCACATTTCCTAGTCATCTTTGCTGTTGTGATGTGTTTTTGTTAAAAACTTGATGGAGTCTAAGAAATTGTATTACTTGTTAAAGTTCTCTTGTAAGCGCATGTTCTATAATAAAATTTATTTCTGATCAATGATCTGTTGTTTTAATTAAAAATATACTTATATCTTTTTTAGATCTAAAAAAAGTTTGTGTTTTGAATTTGAATTTCAAAATACATCACTAATAATATCAATTGACTGTCGATATATAATAAAAAAATCAATATTTATTTCAATCGGTAAAGTAGATTTAGAAATAAGTAAGTTCATTCTTAATGTTCCTGTTTTTGGCGCTCCAAAGTAGCGGCAGCTAAGAAGCTGTAGATCTTATCGCGTACATGAGTGTTTTAAATGAAAAGCAGAAAATTTATTTAAATATTTTAATTTTTGTCATCATAACTTTTTGAATCTTGCTCAGTAATTTACTTGGTTAGATAAATATTAAATTAAAAATTAAGTAGGTATGTTAATAGTTATCAGCGTCATTAAATCGGAATGTGTGCAGAGGCACTCCTTCACTTCCCGTCCTTCTTATAGAAAATATACCTCCTCCTACAGGGTCGTCTTTGTTTAATGGATCCTTCGAAGAGGTTACAAATAACTCGTCTAAATTAGGCCCTCCCCAGCAAAGCGAAGTGATACGAGACACGGGTAACTTATAACCGTACACTATTAGCCTATTGTCGGGGTCGATGTGTAAAACCTAATAAAAAAAATCAAATATTAATAATTTGCATTGTATTGTGATTTATAATTGAAAAATTCTTAGAAAAAACCAAAATATAAAGCTTTAACAAAGCTACAGTGTCTTATTGTCATTGTTAACTATTTTTAAATTATTGCATCTAGATGTTTCTTAACTTTTGCACAACTTAAAGTAAAATAATTAATCAGAGACTGCTTACCGTTCCACCAAACATTATAGCTACCCAAAGGTGCCCTTGACTATCTATTGTCATTCCATCTGGTATGGCGTCGTCGTACCCATAGCTTGATATATCTATGATTGTCCTCCTTCCAGCTAGTTTTAAAAATGCATTAGAATCGAATATTATAATATATTTATTCTTTTGATCTATTAATTTAAAATACTTATGTAATTACTATATACTTGTAGGAAATCCGTAATAGTAAATTTTTAAATTGCATTGCATTGTGATTTATCATAGCGAGTGGGCGTGAGAATATAAATGTTTCTCAACTATTTTTTACTTAAAAAATAACGTAGATGGCAATTACTGTAATGCCTTTTACGTTTTACTTACTTAATTCCCCAGTATAAACATTGAAATCAAACGCTTCAATTTTCTGTGTCGGTGAATCTATGTAATACATAACAGTATTATTTAAAGACCAAGTGAGCCCATTGGAGATAGAAACGGGTCGTAACTGAACACGTGGATATTGAAATGCATGATGGTCCACACTGTAAAGCGTAGCTTTATCTGGGAGCACATCGTCGCCGGTCTGCGGGCCTTTTGTACCTTAAAGAAAAATGGTTAATCATGTGACATGTGTTATATGTCACCGTAAAATTGTAAACACCGCTAGATTACAATCGCGCGAGATAGATTATTTACAATCTAGCGGCACTTACAATTTTACGGTGACATGTATTGGTAAACCCAGTACTAATGCCTAGTTATAAAAAAATATTGTTATAAAATTGCTCTTAGGTCCTGAAATTACATTTAAGTATCAATTTTAATATAAATAATATTCGATAGCAGATTGATTTCATATTCCAATACATGATATAAAATTGTAAATTGATTGCAAGTATACCTAACCAGAACCTTCCTTCGGCATCGGCCTTCCCATCATTGATAAGATTATCGGGCAAACCCACATCAACTGTAGTGAGTAGGCGTAGGGCATCATCACCAGGTACATTCCAATCCAACAGATAAAGTGAGGAGCGCACAGCCACCAGCAGCCGACTGGACCCCGTCACGAGGCACACTACATTGACTTGACCGTAACCTTCGTAGAAATATAAACCATTATATTGTTGTTATGATAAATTCAACTATATTCTAATTACCCAAATTTTAATAGGATATGTTGATAAATTAGATATCTTTAACACATTTTGATGATTATATATAGTAGTCAGTTATTTTATAGTAATATATCGTTTTAATTTTTAGCCGACTATGGCAAAGCTCAAACAAGAGTTATGTATGTACATATATCCGATTCTATGTTCTCGTTATTACTAAACGTCTTAACCGATTTTGATGAATCATACGTCGGTAGAGTCTTCTTGATAATGCGAGTGTCTTAAATTATATGAAAAAAAAAATCAATAAGGATGTATTTCATTTTTTATGAAGCAGCTTCCTCTGTACTAACCAATATGCTTAGTAAATATCTCTCCAGACGCATAATCAAGTCGATGAACGTTTTGTTGCAAGGCGTCAACGAAATAAAGCGACTGTGAATCTGGGTCCCACACCGGACTCTCTGCGTGTACAAACTGTGCTGGCTTGTTCAAATCACCTGTTGTTACCTAGTTTCCGAAATAATATAAAAGTAAAAAAGGTGAATAACTAATGAATTTAAAAATATTTGACTTAAAATGTATAACATACTATCTTAGTATACCTACTTAGTGTTTCGAAATACGGAATACTCAGTGAAAGTCCCGTCAAAATTAGTCCAGCCGTTCCGGTGATTAGCCGAAACAAACAGACAGACAGATAGACAAAAAATTTGTTTTTTTATAAGTAACGTATATAATTTCATATGCATTTAGTAAAAAGCTGTTACTTGGACAGTACAAACAGACAATTCAATTTTATTTATCCATATAAATTGAGAATGCGCCTTAATAATCGAAAAATTAAATTCTTTAATTTAATATGGCTCACATTTTATACTAAAATTGATGAATTTTAAACGACATACAAAATTCATTCCTTCATACAGTACCAGACAAAATATCTGTTACTGTTGTCCAGTTCTGAATGAATCTCAAATGGTGATGCAGAGGCCAGAGCTTATTACATTTTTATTTCTAGTGTTTTTGAGGCAACACTGCATTCTTCACCAAATCGAAAGCAGCCATTGTTCACAGCAATGCACAGTGGGATGGTTTATTTGATCTAGAATTTTATGCTTTAATCGTTCGTTGTAATGTGATTATTTCATTATTTTCATATATTTTGGTATTATATATTCGATGGCTCCATATATCGCCTGGTCCTATTTTGTGCCGTCTCTTTACATCATAGCACCGTACGAGCCTGTATTAGCTAGGTTGAGTGACAACATACGTATAGTGGCTGGCAGCGGTAGGATAGGTCGAGCTAGTAGCCTGCTACCTAACTAGAGAAGTTTAGCAATGAACTAAAACGGGCTGATAATGAGCCAAACATCAAAAACGTTCTTTTTTGCAAAATGAACGTGATCTGCTTATTTTAGAGACTAAGTTATTATTATATAGGTATAACTCTTAGAGCTTTTACCTGTAGTCTAAAAATTACAAGAAAATTATTTGTTTCCTTTGACAATCATTTCAGAATTGCTTGAAGCTTTAACTAACTGCGGGGAATTCCAAAACAAGGGTTATGGAAACAAGAAACATACATGGTTTAACACTTTATGCGATTTTTAATTTATAATTGACTAGCGACTCACCCTCGTTTTGATTAGATTGAATATTTTAACCAACCGTATCTGTTACTTTAAGAGTCAAATCGTTTACATGATTTCATAAAGGTGTATCAAAATTATTAATCACGAAATCTGGAATATTACTTCATCTATGAAGCTAAGATTTGGCAGTTTATAAGGTACCTAACTTACGCAAAATTCCTACTTAGTTGACTTGTTCACGTCTATTATTTTGCGAGAGGATCGAATTAAGGGAGGTATAAAGGCTTTAGTATGTTTATATGAGTCTTATTTTCTTTTTGATATGAGACATGCAAAGATGAAATATTCTGGTTACACATAAATCAACTAGCAGCCGAAGCCCGGGCAATGTCTTAATATGCACGCTGCACGCACATACTTAGTACTTTTATTAATATGCAAATTTTGAAGTGACTTAGGTAATAGTTAAATAGATGTATTGTTGGTATTATAAATCAATAACTCCTAATAATTTCTAATTTCACATTTAAATTATTTAAAAATATACATAATACCGGATATATATTTTGCTTCGTCACAAACAGTAGGTTCAATTTCCGGCTAAAAGATTTAAAATTCTTAAAAAAATATTTACTCAAGTGAGAGGAAAAATTGGAAATAGAAAAAGGATAATCTTTGTAGGAGTTTATTAGTTAAACTTAAGATTAACTTCGCTTCGCACTTACTTTTGCTTATTTAACGTATTCAAGAAAACCTTCTCAATAATAAATCACATAAACTTACCATAGATATTTTATAACGTTGCGTGCTGCCCATACACCGTTCAACACAAAAAAATAATACTAATAGGAACCGAGTCCGAATCATTTTGATTTTTTAAACTTTTTTTTAATCAATTGCAATAATTTTTATAAAATTCACATTAAAAATTCAATTTCTTTGATTCTTCATACAGCTATTAGTTATAAGCACTAGCTTTGTTTCAACTATAAATAAAATCAAAAAAGATGTTAGTTTACAAAATAATGACCATAGCAATGCCACAATGCGCACTAAAACTGGACGAAAAATAAAATGCATTTGTTCGTTTATGTTTTTATTTCATAGCATGACGTTATGGGTAAATACCATAACTTATAGTTAATTTAACTATCAATACACTTATATACTTACTTAATAAAACTAAACAATTCTTACACTATAAATACAAAAGTCGATCCAATATTGTGTATGAAAATAATTATTTAAAAAAAAAACAGCATATTTTAATGAAAATTCTCGATTAGATGTTAAAAGCTGATTGAATCCACGTACACTTATTACAATTCAATGGAAGAGTTAATTATTATTAAAAGATGATATAATAGTAGATGTGACGCGTTGGTGTCGGGGAGTTTCCTGCTTCTAGGAACTAGGAAATTAATCTTTTTTGTTCAAAATACGTCGAAAGTACGAGTAAACACTATTATATTTAAATAAATAAATATATTTTTTAATCGTTTTGATACCAGATAGATGTAACATTTATCTTAAATTAATGAGAGATAAATATTTTAGAGCTAGATTTTTTTCACTGACACAAACATACATACGTGAGTGATTTTATTAATTAATTACAATGAGTTCCACTCAATAAACAGCTTGATTAGTTCATTGCAATCACATAAGAAACTTCATTAACATTGATCGATATTTTAATTACTGTGCAACCTTTTATTTCTATACAGCAGAAAATAAAAATCTTAATCATTTTTTTAATGAAACAGTTTTTTATGATAACTTTCAAAATAATATTAAAGTATATAATAATATAATAATTATTATTACTGTGCAGCCCTTTAATATACAGGAGAACATAAAAAAATTAAACCGTCAAATTGTTTTCGGTAAAACAGTTATGATAACTTGTTCACATAACATTATTACAGGAAATAAAACAAAAGGATTTTGATTATTATATATGATAAATTAATAATATATAAGAAATAGGGAATATGCGTGCGATTTTAATAAAGGTAAAATGTTTTTTATAATCGTTATTACTTTTGAATTAAGCTATATGAATATTTTTTAATGTAATTTCTTTTTGATTAAGAAAATAATGATTAAAAAGTGCAAATGTAGGTGGGAAATTCAAAGTAGTTAAAACGCAACGCTAACGCAACGTTATTTTTTACTTTTTACCTTAAAGCTAAACATCACTTTCTGTGTATTTCACATTAAGAATGACAGAGTTTCATACAATCTTTAATCCCCCATTTTACCCACTTAAGGGATGAATTTCTAAAAAATCCGTTCTTATCGGATACCTACATCGTATAAGGAACACGTCCTCCAAATTTAACGTTTTTACGACCCGCGGTTTAAACTGTGTGTTGATCCATCAGTCAGTCAGTCAAGGTCCACCGCAGGATGCACCTCTCCTTCTCAATTCTTCCTTCAGCTGGTCTAACTTCCAGCTATACTACATTCATATCATATATATAATTTATACTAAATTTTAGTTTTTTTGGAGCTGGATATATTTTTACAATTATATAACGATGTAAGCTATTGTATAAAGAATTAAAAAAATCACGCATATTCCCTATTAAGTTCTAGTATATAATTAGTATCTAAGAGGTCTACGCGTGGTGCGCGGGCGCCTCGGCCGGCGGCTCGGGCGGCGGCGCCGGCGCGCCCGCCACCGCCGCGGCCGCGCCCGACTCCGCTTGCAATCTGGCAGGCAATGAGAATGAATCAACTTTTATATAAACTTTCTCAAACGACATCTATACAAATAAATAAAATTGAAGGGTCTGTTACTAATGTCAACATAATAGCTTTTTACTAAATACATATGAAATTATATACGGAACTTATAAGAAAAACACATTTTTCTAAATTTTTCTGTTTGTAAATTAGTCCACCCGTTTTGGACAAACCCGGAACAAGGGTTTGTCCGAAACGGGTGGACTAATTTTGACGGGACATTCAGTGGCATATAGCTGATGTTATAAGGAGTAACTTAGGTTACTTTTATTTTAGAAAAAGAATTAGGGTTCCGCTCAAAAAAATTAAAACGTACCCAGGGACCTGAGCGAAGCGAGAGTAAGTCGCTAATTTTAAATAAAAATATTGCGAAAATTAGATTTTATATTCCCGAGTTTATTTTCGATTTTTCTTCCCAACGTTTCACGTTTTCATTTTCATGGAAGTTAACCGCCAAAAGATAGCTTTATTTTAATATTTACACAAACTTACATAGACTAGGGCTGAAGCCTTTGAAAATGGTAAAAAGTGAAAAAGAATAATAATAGTAGGATGAAACCCATTAGAAAAGGAAGAGAATACAAAAATTAAAGGAAAAATAATTTACGGCCGATCTGAGGTCGGGAAGTGGGAAGGGGAGGGGGGGGGGGGGGGGGGGTAAGGGTAAGAGACGGTTTATCTCTATTTCCGGCAAAACTACAAGTACTATGGAAAAAAGTTAAATGGCGAAGTTGTATGTAATAAAAGATCTACAACCTTTGTATTTACACTTTTTTCACATAACCTCAAAATTTATGTGAAAATTCAAGTAACCAAGTTTTTGCTTTTTTATTGTTATCTTTTACAAAAAACATTTTTTTTCTCATAAAATTTATTTTGTTCTGCATTCAAACAATTCAAAACTATAAATAAAAACATTTTATAAATATTCAACACTCGTATATGTAATTAAAATATTTTACCCATAATCTTCCTATCCATATAATAGCAAAATTAAAAAAAAACGATATAATATTGTTCTCAGTTCATATAAAATATAACTTACCTCTGTATAGCGTGGTTCCTCGCGCGGAACTCCGCCGCCTTCAGCTGCTCTAAGTGGAACTGCTGACGCTCCTGAATCAACTGTTGTCGTTGATACTCCAAACCTTTACAAATATAACTAAATAAATAAATATGTTGGGACATTAACACACAGCAGCATCTAGTTCCATGGTAAGCTACGAGCCTTGTGTTATGGATACCAGGTAGTTGATACACTCTACATATATAACTTTAAATCCATACATATTATAAACACCCATGATTGGAGTACAAACATTCGTTATCACACAAATGAATTCCCCCAGCGGGACTCGAACCAGCGACCGCTGACTAAAATATATAAAAAAGGTATACGTAAGTTATATATATAGGTCACTGGACGTACGAGTGAAAGGAATTACGTCTACATTATAATATCACTTAAGTAGATGACCTGTCTCAATACGATTGACCGATTCCAGAAAATAAAAGAAAAACACATCCATATTAAAACTATGAAAAACATCACTCAACCCTACCTTCCCTCTCCCTCTCCATGGTGGCCTCCAGCTCTTCAAAGTGCCGCAGCTTGATCTCCAGCTTCTTCATCTGCGTCTCCACCAGCAGCGCGACCAGGGACTTGATCTTCCTCTCCTCCACGCCGGCGAGGTGCTTGGCCTTGACGGCGGCGGCGGCGAGCGCGGCCGCGGCCGCCGACTGCAGCTTGGCGTCCACCGCGGCCGGCGCCTCTGCATGCAGACATTGATTTGGTAACACGTTTTTAGTTACAAGTGAACAGTGTAATGAAATCTAGAGACTAAATTTTAACCTACTTTTAATTTTTATATCGAAACTAGCGACTCACCCTCGCTTCGCTCGGGTTCATCCCTAGCTTGCTTCCCCATACAAACTTTCATCCGCATTTTCACCTCCTTAAAGGATGATTTCCGGGATAAAAACTACGCTATATCCTTCCCAGGGTCTCAAATTATCTACTTACCAAATTTCATCTTAATCGGTTCAGTAGTTTCGGAGCCTATTCGATGCAAACAAACAAATAAACAATCAAATCTTTCCTCTTTATAATATTAGTATAGATGAAACTTCATATATATGTAATTCAGATGACAACAGTATAATATAGTATCTTGGATCTGATTTGATGATCGAGACAGAAGGTAAAGATGGAAGTCTTCAGTGGCCACTAGTAAACTCCTTGAGTTTGGGCTAATATGATTCGTTTTGACAGCTCTCTTACATTTCAATTCGTCGAGAAGTGTTTTTTAGTTTCTAAAACTATAATTTCATGTTATAAGCAGAGTTGTACTTATATTATTACTCTAGTTTCTGCTTGTAAGACTACAATCCTACAACCTGGCGAAGTGGCCGTGGTCATAGATTGCTTGATAAGCTGGTTGCCCCTTTTGAGAGACTTCTCCACCTCTCCCTAACCTCTATTTTACTTATTTAAAAAAAAAAAATCTTTTCAGATTTATTGGCGGTTTCGTTTTGAATTCCTGTTTGTGTGTTTGATGCGCTTTACAACAACAAAATACGAAAGGACGGTTTCATTTAAAATGTCAAATATTTGCATAAATCTAAACAGTATTATTTTACTCTATCATATGTTACAGTATTGCATCAGGTTCATGTTCCGAGTTGCACCAAAGGAATTAGTTGATTTATCGGACCTAAGATAGCATATGAGAGCGAGGTACAGGGAGTGTTTTCGTATTACCACAGGTGCCTCTATTATATTTTATTTTTATTTTTTTTATTTTTTTATTTTTATTTTTATTTTGTTTAGGACCTCCAACAAAAGATACACACTTTACATCGTTTAAGAATATAAAAATAAATAAAACTTACAATATGTGTGCTCCTTCACTTATAGGAGACCACAGCTTGCACATTTATGTATTATAAGTTAAAACTAAATAAACAGAAAAAGTTTAGGTAGGTACATTTAGAGACACAATTCTTAAATCATTTATAAAGATACATAAAGAAAAAGAAAAGAAACAAATCATAATACAACCTATTTACACATTACTAACAAAGTTGATGAAGGAATTTAGTAAGACTACTTTTAAATTCAAACATATTAGTGGAAAAGATATCTAATTCAACATGTTGTTTAGAAAGCGTATTGTACTGTCTACAGATCCTTGGCATAGCGGCGTGATATCCCAAATTCGTTTTGCACAATGGAATATAAAACAAATTATATGTGTTTCTCCGAGGCAAGCGAGAGGGTATATTAAATTTTATAAGCTGTAGTAATTCGCTACAATCAATTTTCGAATGGGTTAATTTATAGAGTGTTATAATATCTGCTAATTTTCTACGACAAACGAGCGAAGTCATCTTGTAATGTTTAAGTCTATTGTGATAGTTAGGGAGATTTTTAGCTATAGTGTCACTGTAAGAAAGATGGTAGAGGAAACGTTTTTGAACACTTTCTAACCTTTTCGTGTATACGTCATAATATGGGTTCCAGATTATGCTATTGTATTCCAAGATAGGACGGACGAGTGTATTAAATAATTTAATTTTAGTGGATGCCATCTTAAACTCTTTACTATTTCTAAGGACAAATCCCAACAACTTAAAACCTTTAGATACAATATTTAAGATATGAGTATTGTATCGCAAACTAGCATCTAATGTAATTCCAAGGTCCTTTATAGTGTCTACCTGGGAAATCAGATGTGAGTTGATATAGTATTTGTTCGGGTTAACGATTTTGTTGCGAGTGAATTGAATATAATGGCATTTTGAGGTGTTAAGTGACATCTTATTTTCGACGCACCAGGTGGTCAATCTATTAACATCTTCTTGTAGTTTAATCACATCATCGTCATTTTTAATAGGTTTTATTATTTTTAGGTCATCTGCATATAAGTAGAATTTTGAGTGATTAAAACATTTTGTTATGTCATTAATAAAAACATTGAAAAGTAATGGACCAAGATGAGAACCTTGCGGTACGCCGGATGGCGCCAAGCAAGTGTACGAGCTGTGACCACCAACAACTACTTTGAAGAACCTATTATGTAGGTATGATTGAAACCAAGACAACAGAGTACCACTAATACCGAATCGCGAGAGCTTTTCCAATAAAATTATGTGATCTACTTTGTCAAAGGCTTTACTAAAGTCAGTATAGATTGCGTCGATTGGAACTCGATTGTCAATGTGCTCAGATAGCGTAGAAGTAAAGCGTAGCAGATTAGTAGTTGTTGACCTTGATTGTACGAAGCCATGCTGGTGACAAGAAATTTGTTGCTTTAGGTGCCAAGATAATCGCTCAGTTATCATTTTTTCGAGAACTTTACCCAGTGTTGGAAGTAGAGAAATTGGTCTGTAATTAGAGACAAGGTTTTTAATGCCATTTTTATAAATCGGAACGATCAAAGCTTCTTTCCACAAGTCCGGAAAGATCCCGTCCCGTAGAGAGCGATTGAAAATCGCACTTACGGGCGGAGCTAGGGCTTTTGCACACCTTTTTATAAAAATCGGGGGAATACCGTCACTACCAGCGCCCTTTCTTTCGTCTAGAGATCTTAAAGCTTTATATACTTCTGCGGTATTAAGGGATAAGTTGCAAATGAAACCAACATTGGGTGTAACGTCATTAATTTTTGCCGAGTAATTTGTAACCTGATTAGTGTTATGATAGACCTGTGCAAAATTTTTTGCAAACAAATTACAAATTTCGGAACCAGTTGAAGCTACTGTATCGTCAAGTTGCATTTGGGAAGGATATACGCAATTACCCTTTCTTTTGATTTTCATTAGGGACCAGAACAGTTTAGGGTTATTAAAGATGGAATGTTCAAGCATTTCAATATAAGAATTGTAACATACTGTAGATATCTTACGACAATCATCACGAAGTTTTTCGAATAAAACTATATCTAGGGGGTTGTTAAACTTTTTTATTTTTTGATGGAGTTTAAATTTGTCTTTAAGGAGTCGAATAAGATAATGAGAGAACCAGGGAGGGTATTTAGTGTTGCCGTTATTCTTCTTCAAAGGAACACATTCTTTTATTATATTTTTTATTAATTTGTAAAAACGGTCTAACATATGGTTAATTGATAAGCAGTCTCTAAATTCCTGGTCCCAATTTATTAAATTAATTAACTTTACGATATTTTCGTAGTCAGCTCTGAAAAAGTCAGGTCTAGTGGAGACTTTAGCTTGTAGGTGGTAAGGTACTTCTAATAGTGAACAAAATTCTAGAGAAGGATGTAAAGGATCTTCTGTGATTAACGGTGTGGTACACCGTATTAGATTCTGAACAGGAATATTGCTAAGAATCAGATCGAGCACTTTACCTTTACTATTTGGTATATCATTACATTGGTTAAAATCATTTATAGAAATAAATTCAAGTAAAGTCGCACTTACTTCAAAATGGTTTGATGTGGTTTCTGTATTAATGTCACTCGACCAGTTTATGTTGCTCAAGTTAAAGTCACCCATTATGATTGTGTGTTTGTTCGATTCAGCAGCTTTTTGAGCAATTTTAGTAAACGACTCTAAGAGATCAATATTGAGCGGTGGTGGCAAATAAACTGCACCAATGTTTAGTTTCTCAGTTGTACCTTCGGAATTGTTGACATCAATACTCACCCAGAGATCCTCGCAGGAACTTTCGTATTGTGGTAGTCTTTTTGGTTTTAAATGTTTTAATATGGCAATAAGTACCCCGCCTCCCCTTTGACGTGTTTTATAGCGACTAGTTTCGCGATCGCGTCTGAAAACTATATATCTATCATCGAACAGTTCGGAATTATAAATATCGCCACTAAGCCAAGTTTCTGAAAGTACAATAATATCGTAATTTTGCAAAGATATGTTAAAGAAAAAATCAACAGTTTTAGTTCTTAATCCCCGTACATTCTGGTAATAAAATTTAAGATTATAGAATTTTTACAAATTAATACAATAAAAACAAGCAATATACTACACAACAAAAAAATTACTTAACAGATTTCAGCATATCTGTACTATTAATGACTAAGCTCTGCGTAGTGTCGTCCTTTCTCATAAAAATCCTGCCGTTTCGTGTCCAAACGTACTTAAACCCTAACTCTTTGGCATGAATCCTTGTGGCTGCATGTATTGCCTTATTAGCAGCGGAGAGATGTTCCATTACGTATATCGGCTGCGGCTTATCTGTTGCAATACCAAGATGGCTCGAGTTGAGTTTGTTGTTTTTATTAGCTCTGTTGAATTTCATTACCGCGGATAGGCAACTGTCCCGAAAACGAGGAGTAGTGAATTTAACAATGATCGAACGCGGTCGTTTGCTTGCTGCATCTAACTTTGCTATTCTTGAACAGTGCAGAACATCACTATCATTAATTTCGTAGTTTGTAATTCTTCCTAATTGTGTAATTAAGCTAATTAAGTTTTCAGAACGGTTTTCGGGTACATTTTGCAATTCAATGTTACAGGATCTTGAGTGTTGCTCCATAATATTTAAACGTTTTGTTAGATCTCCAATGGAAGCCTGCATATTATTATTTACTTTTTCAAGCTCTTGTATTTTTACGGATTTCTCTACTAAGGACGACTTCATAGTTTCAAATTGATCATTAAAAAATGAGAGAGATTGCTGAAAGCTAGATAATAAATCATTCATTCCTTTAAGTTGATCAGCTATGGCTTCATGAACGGCATTTTTTATTTCATGTCTAATTATGTCCTTTAAGTCGACCTTAGAAATCTCAAACATGTTCTCGTCATTCGATAAAGCTAGAGTACTATTAGTACAGCGCTTGTTACGCAGTGTTACGTTGGTGCAGGACGGAGAGCTCGTATTGTGAGAGAGTGTGATGTCTGATTGAGGTGGACGTAAAGGAGTATTAGTATTATTACCTTTAGGTATTTTATTTATGCAATCTGGACATTTCCAAGCGTTTTTCTGCTCAGCACTCATAGCTCTTGAATGACCGTCATTAATATTAGCACAAAGTGTATCGTAATTTTTGTGGCATTTTGAGCACTTCAAACTATCCTTGGTTTTTAAAACATTAAAGCAGCCTGCACAAGTTTTAGTCGACATGGTTTCAAATAATTTATATATAAATAATTTATTTAAATAATTTTCAATAATTCTGACTTGAAAACGTCAAGTGTCAAATTTCTATTTTGAATAATCGAAAATTATTTTGAATAATTGAATTTTATTTTACGTTTGCGAAAATTAAAAGAAATGCTCCTTTTTAAAAAGAATTTATCTTTGTAAATAGACCACTTCTGTTGTACTACTAACTTCTAAATATAATAAAGTATGCCAGTCAGTTTTTGCAGCGTTTTATAACAATAACAATTGCTTTTATAGCCGATCCAAATTTAAACTATGTAGGGAGTCGAACCCAGAAACGGCAGTGTAAAATGAATGTCAAAGAAGTTATTGCAAAGAAATTATATCAAAATATGACGATGACGTATAATGTTTTATGGCATTGATTTTATTCACATACTTATTTCGAGCCACAATTAATAAGTATGCATTTCTTATGTATTATGTGGTTTTACAAAAAAAAATAATATTAATGAAATGTCCTTCTCATATTTTAAAGTAATGTAAAATATTTGCCATATGTATATATTATTATAATAAAAGAATGTAAAACGAAGCATACTTAATGACACATTGATTTACAAGGTCTTTCGTTTAAAACATTTAAATCAATATAAAATAAAATATATAAATATTAAAAAAATGCTACATTTTTAAAATAATATATTTAATTTTACATGGCGTGTATACTTATAAACCTATCTGATATTTACTGAGGCAAAACAAGATAGCATTAAAGTAGCCAATATTACGGAGGTAAATTTCTAAGAGATGCCGTAGGCAGTACATAATACACTAGCGACTCACCCTCGCTTCGCTTCGGGTTCGTCCCTAGACAAAAACAAATCTATCCCGCGACAACCGTACATCTTCCACGATGATATATAGCCTATAACCTTCCTCAGTTAACGGGCTATCTAATGCAAAAAGAATTTTTCAAATCGGATTAGTAGTTCCTGAGATTAGCGCGTTCAAACAAACAAACAAACTTTTCAGCTTTATAATATAAGTATAGTAAAGTTCCAGTGCGATATTAACCTATTACATCACATGATCGTAATACATACAGGGTCCAAAGTAAGATATATATGTATATAAAAATAGCAATATACCTGGTGGCGGAGTCGCGTCGTCCTTAGGCTCCTTCACGTCCTCTGCGGGGGGAGCTTCTGTTGGTTCTTCTTTCACTTTGGCCTCTCCCTCGCCGTCTACCTCCATTGCTTCTGTTTTCACTTCGGGCCCGCCTTCTTTCTTTTCGCCTGTATTGAATATGGAAATAATTTACCTTGATAATTATAAAATTATAAAAGTATTTAAAAAAAAATTACACACAAAATCACCGCAGATTTCAGATTGACAATATTTTATTCAATAGATACAGATTAATATTTATTTTAACCAATAAAATTGCACTCTAAAAGTGTTCTTGCGAAGTGAGCAGCCAGCATTCGGCCAACGTGAAAGACTAAGGACTAATTCCATTTGCATTAAGGCGACACTCGCGCCCAAAAAAGTAAAATAACTTCAAAATTACTTAACAAGTAACTCTCCCACTTAGAAGCGAAGAATTTCTTTCTTGAATTTCACTTTATTTATTAATAAAAAAGAAATAACTATGATTCATACTTTTGTGATCGTAGACAAAATAAATAGTAACAATCGCACCATAAAAATTATGTTGTCCATGAATGCTTTAAGTTATAAATACTAAATCGGACTTCTATTATAAATAAGGAAGATGTGTATGTTTGTTATCTCTTCTCGAAATGACTGAACGGATTTGGATGAGATTTATTACACAGATATAACATGATCTGAAGAAATACATAGGCTACTTTTAAGCATCTCAAAACGAAGCGTGAGTCGGACTACAATGTGTATGTTTGTTAATCCTTTATACTGAAACGGCTCGACGGAATTGTATAAAATTTAGTACACAGGTGGACTATAACCTGGAGTGTCACAGTATATAAGCTAGTAATGCATTCAAGCGAGGCAAGGGTAAGTCATTAGTGTAATAATGTCCTCCTGACGGCTTTTACGTGCTCTCCAAATCACGGGGATGCAACATCACAAACTTCCCAACTCTGGGCTGTTACTGCAAATTTCTTGACAAAATTTACTTAATAAGTGAACTTAGCCCGACCCAGGACTCAAACTCAAGAACTCCGTATCTGCGGCCGTACATGGTGGCCACTAGACCATCGTGGCAGTTATATATAAGTCATTAGTGTATATTATAATTATAATATATGGCGCATGTGCCGGGTTACCCGTGGCGAGCGCGGGCGCGGGCGGCGCGGTGCCGGCGATGCCGGTGGCGGCGAGCGCGGCGGACGGCCCGTGCGTGCCCGCCGCCTTCACGTGCGCCTCCATCATGGCCGCCGGCACCTCGTCCTGTGGCGCAAAATTATATTTATTCATTAATAAAATATAATACTAGCGACTCGCCCTCCCCGATTGATTCCCCGACCTACGACCTCACAAACTTTACCTCTTTATAATATTCGTATTAATAAAATATATAATAAATGAAATATACGGGAACCAGGTTAGAAAAGTGGCACGTAACGAAAAGGTCTATTTTGTAGCTAGTCTTAGAAACCTAAGTTCAATGTTATCACTACATATTATAAAATAAAGTCCCCCGCCGCGTCTGTTTGTCTGTCTGTCTGAACGCGATAAAGTCAAAAACTACCGAACGGATTTTCATACGGTTTTCAGAATTACTAAAAGTAAATTGGCTGAAACATGACGATGATTGTTGAAGATGTCAGGAAGAATCATATCTAGGAGCTTTATTGGCGCGCGCCGCATAAACTAATAAAGTTATATGAAAATAATGTATTACAAAATTATTCCTCTTAAAAAGATCTTCCTATTAAACTGTAGCAAGACTATGTGCATGCACTTAAGGATGCACCCGAGCGAAGCGAGGGAAAGATATTAGTTATATTTAGCAAATATGGTTAGCTCGCCGCTAATCTTGAGTTTGCGTCGCGGCAGGATGGTGGCACTACGCAGCATCACCTAAATCGACTTTTTTACTTTTTTATAGGTAAAAATAACCAGAAAGAAACTATAAAAAATCAATATGTCGGGCTCAGTCTATGCTTCTGCTAGATACCTACCTACCTAGAGTAGCCAGATACCTCTCCTTAATAAACAGGATCGTCTCAAACGTAAAAGAAGCAACGAAAAAAAAATCTATGTGCACACCTTGATAGCAGCGAACTCGTCCATGGCGGCGCGCGTGGCCTTGGACGCGATGCGCGGGTCCACCACGGAGGCGAGGAAGGCGACGGTGCTCATCACCGGGTTGCCCACCTTGCTGAACGGGATCGGCTGGTACGCCAGCGGGCCCAGGACGCCGCCTGTGGGGCAGTGTGGTATTCTTATACATATGTTACATATCAATATATTTGTTTCGTTTTAGATGGTTGTTGAGAATATGAACTAATTATTCTATGTTAATTAAAAGTAAAGAAAAGCAGAGAAATAGAAATAGAATCTTAATTAATTACCATGTTAATGGCTAGGTAATATCCTAATTTTGTAAATGTAAATCTTACATTTTATATACGTAAATTCTTCTCTATGATGTGTGGTAACTATTTTATTGTATTTAGCTATCTACGGCAATAACTAATACCATCATAAGTTACACAAAATTATTATTCTCTAATTATTAATCTGTACTGTAAAAAGAAGAATATGGGTTGAGACATACATGGCATGTTCTCTCAACTATAATAATAATTAATTTTGTCTAAATATTTTCTATAACTAAACACTAACTCTATTAATTTAAACATCAATCCACATATAACTACAACAATGAACAGTTCCAACGTAAGACTCACTCGCAGAGTTATCATTGAGGTATGGATCCTCGATGGGCAGGCGCAGGAAGTGCAGGATGCACTCGTCGTGCGTGCGCGTGCCGACGTGCGCCGCCACGCGGTTCCAGTCGTCGCGGTGCAGCTCCAGCGCCTCCAGCAGCAGCAGCGTCTCCTGCTCCGTCCACTCGCGCCCGCGCACGCCGCCGCGGTACTGTCACACACGACACATTAATACACTTTGCTAAAACATATATGCATACATAAGCCCAAATGACTCGGTACTGTCACACACACCACGTTAATAAGCTCTGCTAATACTTATGTGCATACATAAGCCCAAATGACACGGTACTGTCACACACACCACTTTAATACGCTCTGCTAAAACATATGCCCATACATAAGGCCAAATAATACGGTATACGGTATATACCGCGTTAGTACACTCTGCCAAAGCATATACTAATTACTAATATATATGTCCAATCAACACGGTACTACATGGTACATACCACGTTAATACATTCTGCTAATATATACGCCCATACATATCTAAAAGATCGTGTACTGTACACGATATATAATATGATAATGCTAATAAGTTAAAATAGGAAGCGGTACTGCATTTGAGTACCAACACAGCACATGATTAAACTTTGCTCTTACGTCCAAAAAACACGATCAGAATTTATTGTACTTTTAACATATTGCCAAATATTGTGAGTTAAGTATATTTGAAGCTTAAGTTTAATACAACTTAAGTACTAACTTGATCCATCTTAAGCCCGGAAGCAGTGCCGAGCTCAAGCAAGGGCTCTGACTTGACGCTGGGCTCGGGCTTCACGGGCGGGCCCGCCTCCGTGCCGTTCGGGAGACCCGCCTCCACTTTGGGAACCGCTGCGTTTTCCGCTATATAACAAATATTAGTATCATTACCACAAGTTTTAGATATTCTTATTTCTTACAACTTAAAAATATCCTTTGTGTGTGTTTTTTTTTTGTAATAATCAAAATATTGTGGTTTTGGAAAATAAAAAAAAAACCAAGACGTTATAATACTGATAAAAAAAAAACATATTAAAAAAGTTTACAACCCTTTACTGTCAATAGGAGACGAATTAAAATATAAAAATTATATCAACGTAGGTATAAGGTCAAAATTTCAGCTTCATGTAAAAATAGTAAAGGCTAAAATTTAGCAATTTTCTGGTTTGAGTCTTGATATACCAGTATTTTTTGTGCAATAATGTGCTGTAGATAAATAATTTTTTTACCTGGTCTCGGCTGCGTGGGCCGCGCCTGCAGCGGCTGCAGGCCGGACGGCGTGTCCGACAGCACATGGAAGTGCGACGTCGGCGGCGGGCCCATCGCCGTTGGACGAGCCTCGGCTTCCACCTGAATGAAATAAAAATAATAATTAATTATCTGCAGTTCATTTAACATTATGTTTCCTTGATTTTTTATTTTTTCTGTAATAATGCATATCGAATCGATTTGCAAATATTTGATAAACCTCGTTCAGAATAGCTCAATTTTTATATGGATACTGTACTATATTACTAGAACGTTAATTTATGAAATAATTAATTATATTAATGAAATATTTTTTATCTTATTACTATTGACCCACCTCCTTGAAGATGTCCTTCGTATTTATAATTCAGCCTTTACTTCTAGCTAATCAAAAGCAAAACAAATACAAACTCAGCGAGGCGGATGAATTTTAATTTATAATAAGCAGTGATATACTTTTACTATACTCAATTACTCATATTACATATTTAACAGACATCACAGTACACATAAACACCACACCTGATAGTTAATGAGCCCCCATTGCTCGAGGAAGCCGTGCACGCGCATGATGGCGCACACGTCGCCGGACAGGTTGCGGCGGCACGCCGTGCTCGTCAGGTACTCCGTCGGGTTCAGCCGGTACGTGTCCAGCATGAAGTTCCTGTATACACGTCACAGTTATTGACGCGTCTCAAACAAAATAAAGCTTTTCTATGAAAGCTACACTGGCATCAGCCACTCATTGTAATTTAATTATTATTGACATTTGTTGGCCCTTTGGCGTTATCTTATGTTACCTATTGTTCACTTATTTAAATAATTGTTATTTATAAAATAATTGCTTTTTGAATTATTTATTAGCAAAAAGTAAGCAAATAAATATTTCTATATCAATTATGGAACAATACTTTTTTTTTATTTAATTTGAATAAATTGCATAATTTATCAATATATGAATAGGCAAAGAAAAACAGTTCAATAACTTTTTCTCCTCTATTTGTCAAACGTTTTTTTTTTATTTAGTAGCTATTGACGAGCTTTAGTGTTATCAATAATTATTTTTTTTTGTTTTTATATACATAGGTAAATTCAATTCATATTTGTTTTCCTGGAAATTTAATAATGAGTAAGGTTCAATTTCAACCACTATGTGAACACTAGTACATATAAATACCTGTATGCCAAATATATTTCAGGTGTCTTGGACTTATTCTTGTTGTTAAAGAACTCTGGTAGAGCGCGCTTTTCTATGGTGTGTATGGAGTTGTAGTCAAACCAGGCGGAGTACGACGGCACCACGATGTGATGGGTCTGATCTGTCACATTGTCTTCTAATTCTTCTTTTGTTAGCATTTCCTGTTGAAACATTTTAATAATGATGAATCTTAAAAATATATGCTCAATAGTAATGTAATTTAAATGCAAAATTTGTGTAAAAATAAATAAATATATTGTATAAAAACATATGTTTTTTACAACAATGTTATATTAATTTAAAAATAAATAATTTAATTTATAATTATGTATGTATACTGTTTATTGTTTAATATATAAGTAGTTTAGGTTATATTACTAGCAGATTCCATGGCTGCTTTTGTATAATTTAACCCCAGAAAATATAGGTTCTCATACGAATTTTCCCACCCGTTGAGGTGGGAAATTCAAACATTTTGGTGTTCAATATTAAAAAACTCTAGGAATATGTTATGAAAATTGTATTTAATGATTTCAATTGTTTTTGCAAAATCGTAATTCATATTGTATATTTTCATAACCATCGAGCATGACAACTATGAAACCCTATGATATTATTGTGTGGCGTGTTTACGTTTAGCGAAGAGTGTGTACCTGTGTGTTGGAGTCGCTGTGCTTGCCCTGCGAGTCGTCGTGCGCGTCCATAGCGGGCGCGGGCGTGGCGGGCGCTTCCGCCGCCGTCTCGCTCACCGGCTGAGACGCGCTCGCGGGGGCCGCCGCCGGCGCTGGGGAAATAATATATATAATTTTATTATTACACCTATAAACCCCTTTTTTAAAAAAATCCACTTATAAGGACTGGCCTCCCTTCAACACGAGAGGAAACAGGCCATAGTCCACCACCACGTTGGCCAAGTGCGGGTTGACGCACTTCACGTGTCTTTTGAAAATTGGCTTATTTATATTACATTACATTACATTGGCTTATTTTCTCAGACATTCAGATTTCCTCATGATGTTTTCCTACACCGTAAGACAAGTAGTAATTTATATTGAAAAAGATTCGAACCGAATGATTGGTAACCCAAACAAGCGCGTTTACAACGGTGCCACGGTTTTCATTTTATTTTTATCACTTTTTAAATGTATATAATATATATTGTTTGTAAATATACTGGTGGAGAATGAGGCTTCTGCAATTATTAACATTTTTATCTATTTTTGACATTAAGGTACTAAAATTTGAATAAATAATTAAATCATTTAATAGTAAATAATGGAATTCAATTACGTATTACTATATATTTATAAGAAAAATCGTATATGTTTAAGCTATATTACTGAAGTTTCATCAAAATCCATTAAGTAGTTTTTGCCTGAAAGAGTAACAAGTATACATCGATACATTCTATAAGTGTGAATGTATGTGTGTTTGTTACTACACGCTAAAACGACTGGAAGGATTTGAATGTAATTTAGTACATAGAAATCCTCCCACCCGAGAGTAGCCAGGTGTAGTTACTAGTATGAAATGAAGTATACTGACTGTCCGTCGAGCGCTCGCTGTCGGGCGTGGGCGCCACGTCGGTGTTGTCGCGCGACGCGTTGTCGTCCTCGTCGTCGCCGTCGTTGTCGCGACGCTTGGCAACGCGCCTGAAACCATCGTTAAACTATAATAAATACGAAAATTTATATGTGCGTGTGTCTGTGTATGTTTGTTACTCCTGACGCTGACACTGGACATATTTGGATAAAATTTTTGTTTTTACACAGATAGACTATGACCTAGGAAAGCAGACGAGTGAAGCATAGATAAGCTCCTACTTGTACAATATTACTTACTTATTTTCATGAGAAAATTTACTGGCAAAAATAATAATCGACAATCGATTTTTAACTACTACAGAGATATTATAGTGCAATCATGACTCATGTGTACGTCAATAGAGCTATTTTGCTACACTGTGTAAAAAGAACTTAATCACCTAACCTGTGGTTTGAACATGAAAAAGTACATAATAAGAGCTTATACCAGTTTTAAAACAATTCTAAATTTTTATTTCATTTGTGACAAATTAAGTGATTTTATTTGAATTTAATGAACACTAAACTTACTACTATCAAAATATATAAAAAAAAATAACTGACAACTTTTTTTATAATCGTATATGTACTTAAGATAAAACTAAGCGCCAATTTGAAACAAGTTTTTAAAAAAATTCAATTCACAGATTACCCAAAACAAAAAACAAGGTAACATAACAAGATAACTTGTTAATGGTATCGTTCATGCCTTATGCCGTCTACGTTTAGTAACAGAGTAATATCTATACTTATAATAAAATTCTAACTTAATCGAATCTGTACATTAAATATTCATACACTAAATATAAATCAAGTCTAAAATCTTATTGGAATAGTCATTTTTAACGGTACAGAGGCCGAATCTATACTTTTTAGAATTTTTGTCTGCCTGTCTGGGAACCACTGGACAGATTTTGCTGAAATTTGGTACTAAGATACCTGGTTATCCAGGTCAAGGTTTAGGATACTTTTTACTGCGGAAAAATATGTCATCTCTGAGAAATCTATTCTAACCGTTAAAACGTACTAGGAACGAACCCGAGCGGAGCGAGTGTGAGTCGCTAGTTCATTTATACCTTTTTATTGTGCAAGTACATATTATATCGTCAGATGTTTTTATGAAGTACTACTTGTGCCCCCACAAGGGAAAACATGTCATAGGCGTCATTTTTGTTAAGATATTCATATACTAGCGCTGGCCCGCGGCCTCACACACATAATTTATATATTTTATTGCTCAACTCGAAAGGGTCGGGTCCTAATATAAGAAAGCCTAAAACATTCTTCAATAAATAAACTATAAAATGCAAAAAAATTCAAATCGAACTGGTAGTTTGAAAATAATTAGCACATTGAAACAAACAAAAAAAAAAAAACAACTTAAGCGTTATATATTAGTGTAAAATATATGTAAATAGAATAATATAATATGTATATAATATGTACGTATGTATATGTAAATTTTTGTAAACTATGCATAATGTATATGTACGTATCTATGCTTATCCAATTAACTATATGCATATATTATGGATAAATGTTATGGGTGTTGACATGCATATATATATTTTATAAATGCTTGTGCCCGAGACTCTACGTGAGTATTTTATGTATGAATTATTCTTGGACTGTTGACGTAAGAAATATTTTCAAAGCAAGTAATTAGCTTGTTTCAAAGATTAGCGCGTTCAAACAAACGGAAAAACAAACTTTTTTTTGGTTTTATAATATTAATTATTATACATAATTTTTGTTTCTAAATTGATTGTGTTACGTATCTTTGTCAAACTCAATGGGTTAACTACCAAGTTTGACTATTTAATTTTACATTTATTAAAGTAGTCTGTATGAAGTTTTATAAAAGCAACAAAAATATAGATAGATCATGTATTTATAATGTGTAATGTATATGGTTACCCACCCCTTTCTCTTGCCATGTTTCTGCGGCGGCGGCGAAGGGGATCGCTTCCTCTTGCCCTTCTTGCCTTTACCCGAGGGTTCCCCGCCGGGAATAAGGTCGTCCACAGACAAACGCAATTTGTGCACCTACAACAATTTATTAATTACTTGGTATATGATATATAATTATAGTATGCTTATTAATGATTAAGACTAAGATGGAAAATTTCATTATATTTCGTTAATATGTTGATTTATAACGTTATAATATCAATTTATATCATATAAGTAGAATTTTGAATTTTTATAGTTATATACCTACTAACTATTACAAATATATATATGTGGAATACATAACTTTTTTTTATTATTATTTATATAGATAAAATACTTTTTCTTATCACGTACACAATGCCATATTAATTCATTCTCTCAAACCACACATATAAAATTGCGGAATCACAGACCGCGCGAGAATGTTGCAAGAGTGTGAGAAAAAATCAGTTAACACCATTTACCTTTTTCTTTCCATTGACATCGACCTCATAGTCCTCTTCGTTCATCCACTCGTTATACTGCGGCAGGTCGAGCGCCCACGTGGCGGCCACGCGCCAGGGCTCCACGCGGTTACACTCCCAGTTCGCTGTTTCTGGGATATCCACCTAAAATTATAAAAAATACATTGTATATTAACGATTTACTCTCGCTTCATGATATCTACAAATATAATAAAATAGTATGTATTCAGCCCCTTTTAACGTTCCACTGCTGGGCACGGGCCTCCCTTCAATACGAGGGGGGATCAGGCCATAGTCCACCTCGCTGGCCAAGTGCGGGTTGGAGGACTTCACATGTCTTTTGAAAACTCGCTAGGTTTTCTCAGACATGCAGGTTTCCTTACGATGATTTCCTTCACCGTAAGGCAAGTGGTAATCATGATAGAAATTATTCGCACATGAAAATATCGGCGGTGCGAGACCCGGGCTTTGAACCCGCTTCACTCGGTTTCCCAAGCGAGCGCGTTATCACTGGGCTACCACTGCTTTTGATAAAAAAAATAAAACTTAGAAGCTATCTGTATATGAAATATTTTTTGAAAACGATGACTATAATACATTGTGTATATAATATAGGCAGAATATAGGGTAAGTCGCAAGTATAAAATATAACATATAAACCATACTAACCGGCAAATCTGCCTGTGCCCAAGTATCGTGACTGTCTGGGAAGTAGTACCAGTGCACGAGCACACTGTTGCCGCGCCTGAACACTGGACGAGCATACTCCTCCTCTAACGGATCCACCGCCGGGTAAATTATGTGAGTTGCGTCTTCTTCGTCCTCTGAGATGAAAACATTTAATATAGTACCATTTATAATATCTATACATATAATAAAATTGTAACTAAGCCGAATTTGTACATTAAATATTTTTTGGAAAATCTTATTAAAATAAACATTATTATCAATACGGAGGCCGAATCTATAGTTTTTAGAATTTTTGTCTGTCTGTCTGTCTGTTACCGCATTACAGAAAAACCACTGGAGGGATTTTGATGAAATTTGGTATGGTGATAGCGGGTTATCCGGGTTAACATATAGGATACTTTTTACCGCGGGAAAATATCTAACTTCTGAGAAAAAATACAAAAACTGCCATGTAAGGATATGCTAATATGGAAAACTTAAGAATTTGGTTTTTCGTCATCTGAACGCGGGCGGAGCCGCGGGCAATGCTAGTTTAGAATAAATCCCTTCAACGTCAAATATATTGACATTTTTGATACGTATAAAAAGTATGCAAAAATGACATTCTGCCATTTGAATTATTGCAATTTTTTTATCGTCTTGAACGATAGCGATTGCTGAATGTCCTCTTTCTTGTCTAAGCCCTAAGAGAGTTAAGACAATCAGAGACGTACCACGTGGGTACAAAAAGAAAAATAAAAACAATTTAAAGCATCTTCTTTATAAGAATCTTAAATTCAGCCACTGACTGACAAAGCACACCCAAAGCCGCTGGGTTAAGATTATGGACTCTCGCAGTGCTCTAGGTTTCCTTACACATACAACGAATTTAAAAATTCACCCACTAAAAGAGTTTTGTTTAAGAAGTGATGCGATGATGAGAAATATGAAATTGAAGCTTTTTTATTCAAGCATTTTGAACTTATAATGCTCATGCATGCTTCTATGTTGCGCTACTTTTTAGATAAATAATTTAATTTACTTAACTATCTTTTATGTGTTTACCCAAAGGTTAGTTCTATTTTATTTAGGTTCCGTAAAGTTATGTACCGTATAGTTTTATGAACCTATAAAATTTAAAATATTTCTTTTGTGTCACTTTTGAAAATACATTGTTATTTTTTAATTTCCGACAGAATTCTTATCGACATGTATCAATGTAATAAAATATATTGCCAGAGCCTTTGCACTCCATTAGGTTTTTTTATAGCACGTTCTTTTTATTTAAATTAAGTGGTGTTTTTTTTTTGCTTTAATTATCCCGTGCTGTCTAGAAAGTACGCAATAGAAAGTATCACCTATGTATTTCAAAAAACGTTATGAAAGTTGAATAATAACTTCAATAACAATAAAAAAAACATTATCTCACCACATATCTCGCCTTGATGATTAACGATGATGTCTTTCACTTTGTTCGCAGTGGTCTTATCCACTTCTGGACGAATGAAGATGCAAGGAGAGCGCAAAAGCTCAGCTCCCAATAACGATGACTCGATTTCCATCATCATTTGCACGTTTAAGTCTTTTCGTGACGGGTTCTGCAAAGGACGTGAGGAGGAAAGGGAAGGAAAACATTTTATTGCATTAATATATATAATTAATAATATAATTAATGTAAATTATATCAGTCTTACAACTCATTACTAAAATTTTTTAAAAATTTACAAAACTTATCTTGTATGCCAAGGTTATAGATACTTTTAATTGACGTTTATTTTAAAGTGTAAAAATTGTTAAACGATTCCAATGATTCCATTTTAATTTGAACAAAGAATTCCACCTCTGATAGATGAAAAACAGGGAATGAAATTAAATAGCCTAAACATGAATAACATTCTATAGTAATTATTGAATATTATAAATTATTCATAATGTATAAATTAAATATAGTATATTTGTAATAAAAATTTAAATTGTAGTCTAAAATTATTTGATTTTTACAATTTTATATTACTAAAGATATAGGTACTTGGATTGGCATGCAACAATGTGTAAATACAAACCCAATGGACAATATTAGTCACAGAAACAAAACAAACTGTTATTTAAAACACACAAGTGAAAGACATTTTAAACTCTTACAAAAACCTCAAGAAGTAACCCTCCAAACAAAGATCTCAGCACAAAATGGGTCGTTGCATGAAATGACGTGAAATGAAAGGATATTCTTATTTACAGTCTCTAATTCTAAACCATCTCATCTATTACTTACAAATGTATGTTAAAAAGGTCACCATCTAGGAAATTAAAATTAACTAAAAGTTTAATAGGAAAATTTTACTAAAATTTGTGTTTCGTGCCATTAAAAAGTTGACATTGTGAAGATAAAAACAGTAATATAGTTGCATCTACAATGCTATAAAATTCTTAGTAATTCATTCTTTACTCACAAGTCTCGGTGGTATATTAAAAATTCAATTCAGTTATATTAATATTATTTATACATTGATTTCCAAACATTTAAGATTAATATTTAATTTACTCGTCTAAAGATAGTAATGTAGGTGTGTACGTCAAACCTGTTTATAAATAAAAATATTATTTTAGTATTTATCATATAAGGAAACCACTTAAATAATAACCTTCCACTATTATATTGTGTATTTTTTGAAAAGAAAAACGTGATTTATACACTTGAGAGCAAAGAAATCGCACACCCCCTACATTTTCATTTTGACCGCAAATATTTTTAAAATTTAATGTTGTTTGCGAATACAACTTAAATTAAAATAAAGTACACATTATTAGCTTTCTAAGAACCCATTATGTGTAGCCTTAATCTTCGAAATCATTACAATAGCAACAAAACAATAGAATGACCCAAATTCACTCGTTACAGGTAGCTCGGTTTGTGAGATTTTGAGCAGATATAAATGGCAAAAAAAACAATATTTTTTTAAAGACCATGGTTTATTAATACGAGGTATTGCCCCCCCTAGCCTGAATAACAGCTTCCATTCGATGTTTCATTGTAGAAATAATTTTTTTTACAAACTCTTGCGGTATGCTGTCCCATTCTTCCTTAATTGCGGTTTGGAGCTCTCTTAGACTCGTAGGCGGTGCGTTTCTGGCCCTTACTCTTTTTTTTAGTTCGTCCCATAAGTGCTCAATAGGATTGAGATCTGGGCTTCGAGCAGGCCACGCCATAACGGGTATTTCAACCTCCTCCAAGTACTGGCGTACTATAGCGGCGGTGTGTGGTCTTGCGTTATCCTGCATTAAAACAAAATTTTCGTCGATAAATCCGGAAAAGGGCACGACATGTTCTTCCAGGATTTCCTCGATGTAACGTCGGGAAGTCAATCCTCCCGATCGACGGTCGGTATCGGTCCCTGTGATGAACACAAGTTCGGTTTTCGCTTCCAGTGACATGCCTCCCCAGAACATGCACGAACCACCGCCGTATGAGACCCGTTCGGAGATGCAGCACTGAGCAAAACGCTCACCAGATCTTCGATAGACTCTACTCCGTCCGTCGTTACCATGAAGACACATCCTGGTTTCGTCAGAGAACAGTACTGTCTTCCATTGATCCATTGTCCAATTTACGTGATTTCGTGCAAACTGAAGGCGCGCTTGTCTGTGCACTGGGGTCAATTTTGGGCCAGTTGCTGGTCTGTGCGCTGTTAGGCCTCCTTCGGCTAGTCTTCTCCTAACCGTCCACCGACTAACTTCCACTTCTCTAACTTCCTGTAGCTGCTGTCCGAGTTGAACTGCATTCAACCGGCGATTTCGTAGTGATGCCGTCACAAGAAAACGATCATCGCGCTGAGTTGTCGCACGTTTTCGGCCTGTTCCTGATCGCCTGGTAAAGCTACCGGTTTGTTGATAACGCTGGTATACACGTCGAACGGCATATCTGCTCAAATTTAACTGACGAGCCACTTGACTTTGGTTCTGTCCAGCTTCAATTAGAGCAACCACTTGAGACGCTGCTTTCGGTGTGGTATCCATTTTCTTGTTCGGAGTGATAACGTGTTCGGTAAATGACCTTTCTGTCTGCGAGTTGGTATGCAAATGATATCATTTCAATCATCCCTTAACCTTTTATACCTGCTCAAAGTCTCACAAACCGAGCTACCTGTAACGAGTGAATTTGGGTCATTCTATTGTTTTGTTGCTATTGTAATGATTTCGAAGATTAAGGCTACACATAATGGGTTCTTAGAAAGCTAATAATGTGTACTTTATTTTAATTTAAGTTGTATTCGCAAACAACATTAAATTTTAAAAATATTTGCGGTCAAAATGAAAATGTAGGGGGTGTGCGATTTCTTTGCTCTCAAGTGTAGTATGTTTTCACCAATTGTTAATAAAATATCATACCCATATCGTGCGATTGGACTAGCAACAACACGCGCTTCGCGATCACTTCGCGCATACACAATGTCTTGATTTAAAAAAATAATTAATAAAAATCTGGATAACACCAAATACTTCACTACTTATTATTACATGAATTAAACTAATTTAAAATGAGAAAAATTAAAATTAACGAATATCGTGAATTAATTCGCGGTTTTGACCATTTAAAAAGTAGCAGCATCAATTGCTAAACAATTATTATATTAAAGAAAAAAAAAATCCAAATAAGTATCAAGATTATATCGTGTATCGCGAAACGCTTGTCATAGTTTGTTATGCCTCACGGCATGCGGGGTACTGCGGGGTACTGCGGGGCGGCGGTCTGCGGGGGCGGTGAGCGAGGCAGTGCGGGTGCATACCTTACCGACCTGGAAGTCGAACTTGCGCCACCGCTGCTCCGACTTGAAACGGAACATGGTAGCGAGCACCGTGCAGAGTGACCCGCCTGGCTTCATGTCCATAAACACTTTCATCTGTGAATTAAATGAACTAAGATATATACAGGATGGATTTTTGAGACGGGACAGTAAGGGCAGGTACCTTAACTGTTATAGTTACAGGAAAACATTCCTAGGAGACCATCCATAACTTTTTGAGATAATCTGAACTGCATTCACTGATTTTGGAAAAAATGTACAGTTAGTGAAAAAAATGCTAAGGTGCGAAAAAAATATTTTTTATGTCAATCGATCCTATTTCACGTAGGGATCAACAGACTATGGGACCAGGTACGAGTACTAGAAATAACAGTAATCGCCAAATACTTTTCCCATACATTTTGTACGGAAAAACGATTAATCAACTCGAAATATTCTTTGTTACCAAACGGTCCTATTTCTTAATGTGATCAAAAGACTTTGAGGCCAAATGAAGTTTTAAGTTATTAGGAAAGGAATATTTATTAAACTATTCTTAAATGTTTCAATCATTAATTTTAATACAGTATTAAGTGAAACATGCCGCACCGACAAGAAATACCTTGGGGAAATAATACGCAGTAAATTTTAAAACAATATGGGTTTTAATTTTAAATAAAACTATCTTTTCAGATCTTTTCGCGGATTTATTTTGATTCTTGGTTCCCGACGTTTCAAATGCTTTACAGCAATCATGGTCACGGGAGAGACTAGGTTGAAAAGACGGTTTTATTGAAAATGTCAAATATTCGCGTAAATCTATGAAAGTATTATAACAATATGGGTTTTAGAATTTACTACGTATTATTTCCCCATTACCATTAATTATAATTTTAACCAAATCCATTGGAAAATTAGTGAATAATAACTGATTCTAATGTGAATAATCTCACCGCATTATTTAGGTACTCTGACCGTAAACACAACGCAATCAATATATTTAAAATGTTTATTAGATAAAACCAATTCGTTGTAAATTTTTTGCTTATAATTTTAAATTTATTTTTTAGAAGCATAGAAACATAATATATAATACCGAATTAAATGTTGTCGTTGTTCAAATAAATATTTAAACGATTATATAGATAAAATTTTCATAATGATATAGGTATTATTATTTATAGTAAAACTTTAACAGACTGTTACTTGTGTAATATAAATATGTAACATAATAACAATAATATTAAATTAAAACACTATTAAGTAGATAACTTATATTTTTAAATTGTACTTCACGAATATATCTCAGTGAAGAAAATAAATAATCAGCCTGGTTACCAATATAGAGCGAGTAATAAAACTAACAATTAAAAAGTGTGCAAAAAGTATTTTATAATACACAAAGTACTCATAATTATAAGAAAAACGTTTCATTAATAATGATAAAAATGACTAACATTACTATTGTAAAGCGCTTATTTGATCTGGACGATAATTAAATTCAGCGAGATACAAAGCAGAAGGTTGTTTTATCTCAAGCGTGCACTTAACAATGCTTTTGATCAACTATTCCTTACAAACGCAAGTCAATAATAATTAATTACTAATCAACTCAATCAAAATCTAAGTCTGTTTATAAACAATATTAATAATAACATACTTAATTATTTGTCACGTATAAAAATTTAAACGATTTTGTAATTGGCATCGTATATCTATATAGATTATACAATGTACAATTACTATGAGAATTGCGAACATTGATAGCACATTGTCAAGACAGTTTTCAAGGACAAAAATGGCGAATGATTTCGATAAACATTATAACATAGAGCTTATGGGCATCGATGTGATCATAAAATAATAGACACTATATTTGTGATAGAAAGAACAATATAATACTACGTTGAAACTTAAATATAAACACGAGTGTATATGCCTGACTGTTATGTTATAAAGTTTTTAAATATTAGGCACGAAGACTAAATTCTTGGATTACAAAGATATTTTTATGCGATCGCGTTTATGTATTTCTTTTATTTAAAGTCAAAGTCAAAAGACTTACCGACTTAAAGTAATCACAAAATTACTCGACGAATTTTATGTATTCGTATAGTTAATTGAAATATATGTAGGTAAGTAAAAAATATGTAGATAATATTAAGATTAATATTAATTTAAGACATAGTTTAATAATTTTATACAACACGTGGGTTTAAATGCAAATGATCTGATACCGTATTCATACGGTACAAGCATATACATACATATATGTACTTATACCGTAAATGAGTGTGTAAAAGCTCCCTCTGAAATTATCGTGAGCATTCAGGCGCAAATGTAGTGACTGCACTCACGTGCACAAATAGACTATGTCCTGGAGTAACACATAGCCTGCAGTTAGTAATAAAATTTGTAAAAAGGTGACGCTACCTATATATAACACTATAAAATATAGAAAAGCACATATAGACGTCGACGTCGTCGTCGTCGTAAATTGCTAATCTATACTATAATAAAATTGTAGAGCTCGAATGTCTGTACATAGAAAAAAAAGCTAAAAATCGAGTCAGGGGGATGTAAGAAGAGTAATAGAACAAATCCAGTTTTTTTTTTCAATTTTTTTGTTTCTCTGTCTGTTTGTACGGGCTAATCTCCGAAACTGCTGGACCGAGTGAAATGAAATTTAGGATACTTTTTATCCCGAAAAATCAAAGAGTTCCCGTGGGATAGTTAAAAAACTATTGTAAACTATACAGTTTAGTACACAAAAACTACTGATTGGATTTTAATTAAACTTTACAATAATATAGTTCATACATCAAAATAACAAATAGGCTACTTTTTATCCCGGAAGCATATACGGTACCCGTGAGATAGACTTGTTTTTATTTGTCTAGAGGCGAACCTGAGCGAAACGAGGGTAAGCCGCTATAATATTATAAAAAGGAAAGATTTTTTGTTTGTTTATTTGTTTGTCCGGATAAGCTCCGAAACTACTGGACCGATTTAGATGAAAAGGTTTAGCCGGATAAGTATAGCGAACAATCGGTCTGCTAATGGCAACCTATATCGAAACTTATATGTCAATAAGGGCTTGATGTAGAAAAGCGATTTATACAAGTTTCACCGTCGTACTCAGCTTTGACCTTGAGATATGAAGAAAACGAGCATAACTATGACTTTCGTTACGAAGGGCATATCTCAAAAACTTTCAAATCTAGAAACTTAAAACTAAGGCAAGGTTTTAGGTAACCTTTGAAAGCATATAATTTTTTTTTTTTTTTTTGGTTTTTTAATAACAAAAACATTTAAAAAAAAATAATCTATCTGTCTATACTATAATAAAACTGTAGAGGTCGAATGTTTGTACATAGAAAAAAATGCTAAAAACCGAGTCAGGGGGGGTGTAAGAAGAGAAATTGAACAAGTCCAGATTTTTTTCATTTTTTTTGTTTCTCCGTCTGTTTGTCTGTTTGTAAGGGCTAATCTCCGAAAGTGTTGGACCGATTTAAATGAAATTTATAAAGTTAAACATGGCAGCTGTACCAACATACGCTGAAATATGTAAAATTCTATAATCTTAGATGTAAAAAATGTTTTGTACGACAGTTTATTTATATACTTTATGCATATGTATATGATTGCAAATGTTTAATAAATTATCCATAAGATCTATAATAATATAATAAAATAGTAACTTCTAGAAATGAAATATCTTTTAAAAGCAATGGCTGTAAGGCATTATGTTACTACTGATTGGATTTTAATGAACCTTTACAATAATATAGTTCATACATAAGAATAACAAATAACTTTTTATCCCGGAAAAATGTACGGTTCCCGTAGGATAGATTTGTTTTCGTTTGTCTAGAGGTGAACTCGAGCGAAGCGAGGGTGAGCAGCTAGTTTAGAATACTTTTTACTACAGGAAAATTTTTCATTTCCATGGGAAAGAAAACACAATAACTAGTTCTATCCAATCGGCCTTAGAAATTTATTTGGCTAACGCTAGCTAAACTTTAAGAGATACATCAAAACAATGTATGATACCAGAAAATTGTAGGTCTTAAAAAGGCTTACAGAATAGTCTACGATGTTATATGTCTATCTCCTTAGGTACACTCGCAATGACTATTCATATCTTTTCAAAACGTATTTAAGGACGCACCCGAGCGTAGCGAGCGTAAGTTGCTAGTATTTTTATAATTAAGTTTTTACTTTTTACAAGAAAGTACAGTTCAGTTCCAAAAGGAAGTCACTAGCTTAGATAATCGACTTCTTTTGTAAAGTAGGTATTTATTTCCTGAGATGAGAAGGTCGTGTACAATGTACTATGTACATAGACCTAAAGGTCACTGAAGCGAAGATCATTATTTCCTTAGAGCAACTACAGCAATACCTACGAGGCTTTTATTATTCAACTAAAACTTTCTCTAATGAAACCAGTCCCTAACTCCTAGAAAGGTTTTGGACTTAGTTCGACTAGATTGGATACACTTTATATGTAATAGAAATAGTTAAAAGCTCTATATGTGCTATCAAATGCTACAGCTTGTATATATTATAAAGAATTTACAATTGCTACAAACGAAGAGATCTTCCAATGGCAAACCTGTTTATTTATCTATACAGATAAATTAAATTGGAGTGTCTGTTTTTAATATTAAAATAACCGCTTTTTACTAAATGCATATGGATGTATACACGGTACATATACCAAAACAACATTTTTTACAATTTTTGTCTGTCTGTCTGTCTGTTTGTTCCGGCTAATCTCCGAAACGACTGGACCGATTTCGACGGGACTTTCACTGGCAGATAGCTGATGTTATAAGGAGTAACTTAGGCTAATTTTATTTTCGAAAAAGAATCAGGGTTCCGCGAAAAAAATTAAAACCCATGAAATTGTGAACAAAATCCGCGTACAGCGTACGCACAGTAAATCGCTATATAATTTAAATGAATATCTTAGGAGTAGCAAGCTACTATTTATGTACTTATAAACATAGCTAACCGTGAAAACGTACCTAGGGACTAACGCGAGCGAAGCGAGCGTGAGTCGCTAGTAAAAAATAAAATCTCTATATTTGTACATGAAGCGTTCTGTTGCAGAAAGTGTAAAACTGGTAATCAGAAGACTTTCTGTTTAAATAGAAGCATTGAACTGTAATATTCTTATCAATTATATTCGTATGCTATACAGGTAATATACAGGTAAAAGAGAACATTTTCAATAAAAAATAATTACTTGTTAAGTAAAGTTTTTACATTTGTATAATATTGCAATGAAAATCGTATATTATTGAGTGAGGACAATCTAAATAAGCTCCTATTAATGTCACGAATGACGAAACGTAAGGTCGATTCTCTCACTTGCATGGTACACAGCTAACTTACAGAAATAAAAATTATCATTAACCGAGCGGTATTGGATCCAGATAGACGTTCATTTATTTATTGTGGGGTTAAACAGTGTCATTGATCTAACATGAAACTGAATACCTTTTTGTGTTTAACTTTTTTACTATATGTGATAGGCATTAATGCATACAATTCAAAAACTCCACTCATAAAAAATGTAAGTAGGATTTATATTTCATTTTTTTTATGTTTAAAAATATACATATTTCATTTAATGTAATAATTTGTTAACTTTTTTTATATTACATTTTTAATAGACAAGTTCATGTTTTGCAACATTTGATTGGGTTTATTTCTTTATAAATCTATGTTAAGGCTATCTTAACTAGACCATTGAAATTGTCGCAAATCGCAGCAATCGATGATGTAAAATTATGTGTATTAGAAAACTAAAAAAAATATATAAATATAAACAAATTATCTATTCAATTTCCTCGGGTTAAAAAGTTGAGTAGAGATGAAATGGCCGAGGATAAGATCTTCCTAGTGACTTTGAAAGTAAGAAGAGATAAATATTATTTTCTTTATCGTTTATCACTATCTGCGATTAGTCGGTTGGGAATCTGCTCATCGTCAATAGAGTTCAATATTAATGGCATCTTTAACAACAAGTATAGTTATAAAATATGTTTAAGTAACACCTTTATTGATAATTCTTATTGCTTAATTAGTTATTGCCTACCCTATTTAAAAACTCCATAGGATCTAATCAAAAGCGACAAAAGCCATATAGAAACCAACAAATGTTTATTGGTTTCTATGTGGCTTTTGTTGCTATTGATGAGATCCTATTGGAGTTTTTCGATAGGGTACCGCTTTGCTCGCGTGGACTTGAAAACTCTAATCTGAATTACACTTCAAGTCGTTGAGGTTACATTATAGGCACCATAAAAACATCAATGCCATTAGCAGTTTTATTCAAAAGTATAAGTCAAATGTTTAAAAACAGCAGCGTAATATATCCAATTAGAGACAGGTAAGGTACCTATAGTTCATAATCCATACTAGTATTATAAATCTGAAAGTAACTCTGTTTGTTTGTTTGTTACATTTTCCTGACTAAACGGCTGAACCGATTTAGATTTAAATTGGTATGGAGACAGTTTTAGACCCTGGGAAGGATAGTTTTTACCTCGAAAATAATCCCTAGAGGGGGTGAAAAGGGGGGGTGGAAATTTGTATGGGGAATCAATAAATTCTCAAGTAAGGGATATAAAACTCATCATACTATCTAGGGACTTACCCGAGGGTGAGTCGCTAGTGTTTAATATTTTTTATACGGCTGTTGTCATACATGATAGATACATAATTCCCAAATTTTATCTACATATATGTATATACCGGCATTCTACTAATAAAAATAATTTAAAAAATGTGGTAAAATACATTTCCAGGTATATCGCAGTGGGGTACACTTTGAAGGACCACACTATGCAAAAGACGAAAGTGCATTGTATTGGGTTGATATTGAACAGCAGAAAATTCTGAGGCTCGACATTGATACAGGCAATGTTACCAGCAGATACATAGGTAATATGAAGCACATGTATGATATAACAATTAAAAAAAACTCTACTTCGAATAATCAACGTACATTTTAGGGTTTCGACCTCAATGGCTCCACAATGAATACTGTGAAAAATAAAACAAAGTGGCAATAAGTAACAAAGGGGTATTAAAGAGCTAAGTAGTACATTTTCGATTTTAGGGTTCCTTGGCTTAGACGCTAATACGGAACCCTTATAATTTCGTCATGTTCTTCTGTCAGTATGTCACGTTTATTTTACTAGAAGATTATTGGACTACTATATTGCGATTTTAATAGGTAGGTGTCTCATGTGAACCGCTAGACAATTTTCTAGTCTAATTACAAAAAAAAGAAGGTAGAAGGCATTTCACATATGTAACTGAGTCATGAAAAAAAATTAAGTACACATAAACATGTAACTCTAAATAAATTTTTAAAATTCAGATAAACATTTTAAAGTGACTCTTTGATGGGTAAATAATTTTAACGTAACAAATTAGTTTGCCAAAACATAACAAATTTTATATTGCTATGCTCATACTACATACAGAACCCTCGGTGTGCTAGTCAGACCAGCATTTGCCGTTTTTTTTTTAAATATGGTGTGGATAATGCTAAAAAAATTAGAAGTATCAAATCATTTTAAAGAAAAAATATTTTCAGGAAGATATGTACATACATTGAGATGCATAAAAATGTTATATTATCTATATTTTGGGGATTGATTTATTTATTAGCTTTCTTGGAATTTTGCTACAATAGTTTGATTAGCAAATGCCGTAATAGTCATATATTTTATATCCCATGTCACTTTCACAACTATCTTGGCTACAGAGCATGCCAAAAAATAGACATACATATCATTGAACAATATTATTCTCTTTTTGAGAGTGATTTCGATATAATTAGGGATTGCAATCCGGAAAAACGGATCCGGTAATCCGGCGGATCCGGCACCATTGAACGTTTACCGGATCCGGTACCAATATACCGGATCCGGCGACCGGATCCGGTGCTAGCAATTTTTGGCAAAATAATAGAGATGTTGCATGTATAGGCCCTATGCAGAAGAGAATCGACCCTGTTAAAGGTAGACTTTCGAAGCAAGAGTCAATAACGCGGCGTTTATAGCGTTACCGACGCCGCGTACGTTGACTGGTGTCAGTGACGCCTTGGCGACTTTGGATGGCCACGACAGACGTCCATCATCGTACCGCCTTTGCCACGCCCACCACATCTCGACAGCTCTTTTGAAAGTATTTCCGTCAGTGACGCTGCGCTCGAATGTCGTTCCCTACGTTTACATAGTGCAAGCGTCAGTGAGGTCGCTACAGGGCGGCAGATTAATGCACTATGAATATGTAGGAAACGACATTCGAGCGCAGCGTCACTGACACCATGTCAGTGTCGCTGCGACTGTGATGTTAGACCCTAACGTTACTGCAGCGCTCATGTTCGCTGTGTCGCCGCCGCCCACGTGTATTTTGAGGTATTTTCAATAAAAAATCATAAAATGGCATCTGTTGAAGCGTTTACTGAAAATTATGAAATTTTAATTACACTGGTGTCTCGGCATCCATTGCTTATAATTTATTTTTTATATTGTTTTATAATTAATAACGTAGAAACCTTCATTGTTTCGACTTTTTGATGAAAATTGGATGAGTGGAAGGCCCTTTTTACACTGAGATAGTATCGAATTAAAAGGTCATCATCTTCTTCCTCTTCTATAATCAATTCAAGATAATCCATAATGAAATACTTTTATAAGAGCTGTCGAAATGTGGTGGGTGCGGCAAAGGCGATGGAAGTCTGTCGTGGCTATCCAAAGTCACCAAGTCTACAAAGTTGTTTTTATATATGTTTTATTTTTTATAAACTACCTATATTAAGTACAATGACACTTGATTAACTTACTAACAGTTCGTTTTGAACCGAAAACCGAAAATCATCCTGATTTAATCAATCCGGCCGGATCCGGTCGGATCCGGCCGGATCGATGGGAATCCAGTCCGGATCCGGCCGGACTGAAAATGACGCCGGATTGCAATCACTAGATATAATAGTGTATTTTGTTCTAATTTTGTATATATATTTTATTTCAGAGTACGGTCCAGTCAGTCTAGTTGTAAGAGTAAAAGACTATCCCAAGTTAGTGTTAGTAAGCGTTAGATCGGCACTGTATCTTTTGTCGTGGGACGCAGAGGAAGGTGATAGCGCATTGAGGTTACTAAGTTCAGTGGACATCGGTCTACCCGATAATAGGTGTAACGATGGTAAAGTCGATGCTAAAGGAAGACTGTGGTTTGGTAAGCAAATTATATACAATTAAATTTTAAATGCCCAAAACTTACGGAAATTCATTTAGACCACCTTTAAATCTACTTAGTGTAATGGATAAGGAAACAATATTTCCTGCAAAAATAGAGTCCGGTGTTAGATTAAAATTCATCGAAAGACGACAAAAGACAATATACTTCTTCATTTGTCTTTACGATACAATCTATTAAATTATTTGCCAAAATATAGGTACTAAGATAATATTATACAGTAAAAGATTGCAGTATACTAAGCATTACAGTCCGTGCTTTTTTACATTTTGTGATGAATTCTACCCAATCCATAAGCGAATGTGTATTATGTAGAGTCAACTTGTTCTTTATATAAAATTTGAAACATAATTGTAACTTAAATTGCCTTTTCTTTTAAAGTAATTCCTTAATTGTATTAAAGGAACAATGGGTTATGAGAGTGAAGCTGGAGTAAATAAAGATCAAGCTACGCTTTACATGGTAACTGAGACGAACCATAAAAATCCTGAAGTAAAAGTCCGTCCCGTCTCCATTTCCAATGGTATCGCTTGGACATCCGACAACAAGTTCATGTTTTACATCGACACTCCTACCCGAAATATTGATGTATTCGACTTTGATTTGGAAAATGGTGGTATTAGTGAGTATGCCTTATTTAATACATTATTACAATATTATATCATAAAAGATTTTTTCAGTTAAAAAAGGAAAAGGTACTCAATTACTTAGTTTAGTTTATATTTTTACCAGACTGCGGCAAAGTCCAAAGGACCCCTCCTTAGTTTGTGTTTGACGTAAGCACGGTAATTATATATCTTTACCGTGACGTAAGTAATATGTATGTATGTCCAATCCTATATTGCCTCGTAATTACTAAACGTCTTAACAGATTTTATTGATACATACGTCGTTAGATTTGTTTTGATTAGGTACGCGAGTGCCATAGGCTCTACAGAAATAATAAAAAATCAAAATGACCGATTTCAGGCGCCAATTTGCATTTTTTTTTTAATTTCTTCTGAAACTATCAAGTGGGATATCCTAATAAAGGTTTTTAAGCGACGATCACAAAAATGTATATAACTTATATCTTTAAAAGTAATTTGGGATAAGAAATAGCTAAATAAAACTCCAAATGTCTAACTCGCCAAAATTAAAAAGCTGTTAATAAAAAATAAATAAATATGTACATTGTGCATGCGATGTTTAATCAATTTCATAATTCATTTTTTAAGAATAAGTTATAAGTAATAATTTTATTATCCTTGTAACAATATATGAATATAATGCATCTAATTCAAGGCACAAATTAAATGTTTGATTGACTCTATTATTATTATGCACTTCTTACAACTAATAGAAAATTTTAGAAAACAGAAGAACATTATTCAGTTTTCAAGCAAATAATGTAACTGGATATCCTGATGGTATGACAATAGATAGAGATGGTAATCTATGGGTTGCATGTTTTGGAGGTGGAAAGGTAAATATATCTGCATTATATTTATATATAAATCTATACATTTAATAAAATTGTAACTAAGCCAAATCTGTACATGCAATTTTTTTTTTAAATCTTCTTGAAATAGACATTATTATCGATACAGAATCCGAATCTATAGTTTTTAGATTTTAATTAAATCTATAGTTTTTAGATTTTTTGTCTGTCTGTCTGTTACCGCATCACGGAAAAACCACTGGAAGGATTTTGATAAAATTTGGTATGATGATAGCTGATTATCCGGGTCAACATATAGGATACTTTTTATTGCGGGAAAATATCTCATCTCTGAGAAATCTATACTAAACGTTAAAACGTAAGTAGGGACGAAACCGAGCGGGGCGAGGGTGAGTCGCTAGTTATATATAAACTTAAGATTTAGATTTAATTTTACCTCCAAATATTTCTCTCTAAAATTGAGATCTATAAGAGGCTTAAGATGATGCACCAAACAAAGCCACAGTAGTAAAATATAAATAAATATAAATAGATTTTTATTTGTTAACTTGAAGATATTTCATTCTAAGCACTTTAGTGGATCAATAAGAGATAATAAGGATTCAACAAGATAGGATATAAATTATAAATATAACTTAATTTTTCCATTAGCTCTGCCCTTATATTGGGCACATCTATAAAGTATATTATTCTACTATGTTAATCTAGGACAGCTCAATTCCAAATTACACTCAAATCCAATGAGCCATTAAAAATTGAAAAAGAAAAGAATATCATAATTAAATCGAATATTACTTAACAGGTTATAAAAATCGATTCAAGAGCTGGCAAGTTGATGGAACAACACAAAATTCCAGCAAGTCAGGTTACTTCTGTAATGTGGGGTGGATATGACTACTCAACACTCTATGTAACAACAAGCAACCGTGGACTTAACCAAGTACAGAAAGCCAAAGAGCCAGAAGCTGGTTCATTATTTGCTATAGATTACACAGGGTCTTCAGGATACCCTGAAAATCAGTTCATATTTGCTAATGCTGACATGTATTAATGTAATTTATATTAAAATACGATCAACAGGATGACTGTTAAAATTTTAGATATTTATGATTTTCTCTGTAAAATATTGGATGTTTAATAAATTACATGCTATGCCTCAGTATTTTAATTTGCCCTAATATAATCTTACTTATTAAAATTATTTTCCTTACGGACATAAGATTATACATGTTATATAAAATAAAATGAAACACCATTCCTTCGTGAAGGAATGTGTGGATTAATCACAAAATTTCAGAAAGTATAAATGCTATAAACTTGAAATTTAGCAGGTAAGATTTATAAGGAGCAGTTATCTTAAGTAAAGGTTTTTGGCAATAAAGACAATAAAGAATTAAAAAATAGGTCAATGTCAGGGATCCCCCTCCAGGGATTTTTTTAATGTATAAAGAATCAACTAAATTCCTTAGGACCTAAAATGAATAAAAAGATACCAAAGTATTGAAAGAAAAGAATAACTGTTAAAATAAATACTATAATACAAAAAAAAGACAAAATATTTATTTTAACAAATGTCACCCCCTATAACACTTAACCTGTCAACGACCGCCGAGCCACCGGTGGTCCAGTGAACAATTAATTTCTTAGAAATTAACCAAGAGGTTAAAGTGTTAGAACAAATTTGTATACTCACTGGAAGCCTCATGAATGGGGGATCTGTTGCATTTTTCCCCAGTTTGTTTTCTTGATACTGAATAAGTTGAATGACAAGTTGAGCCAATCCTTCTTTAGTTGGTGGATCAGTTTGAACATGCTAAAACAATTAATGCAAATCATAATATTGATATCCAAGTAAATAAAATGAAAATTAATATATCCGTGATTCATATCTATACTAATATTATAAATGTTAAAGTTTATGAGTATGGATGTTTGTTACTCTTTCACACCAGAACGGCTGAACGGATCTAATGAAATTTGGCACAGAGATAGATTATAGTCTGGAATAACACATAGACTATTTTTTATCCCGGAAAGATGTACAGTTCCCGTAGGATAGGTTTGTTTTTAATTTCCTAGAGGTGAACCCAAGCGAAGCGAGGGTGAACCGATAGTAATGCTTTAATTAAGTGGTTTTAAAGTCCCTATTGAATTGTAATCTCTCGAACACAAAAATACGCATTGCATTTCAATATATTAAGATTGCTTATACCTTTTTACAGTTTTTCTGTAGCCAAACGCGAATTTGATCGAATTGTGCCAAAGATTCCGGCGACTGGAAGAACTCAATATTTGGGCCTCCGTCCTTCTTAGGGCCGAGAGTAGTCATTTTTCTAGCGTATGAGATTCACAATAACTTAATCACAAATATATAAATAGAATATATACAATTCACTTAAAAGTTGAAATATAACCCAAAACAAAAAACTTATCCCACGAAGCGTCGCTTCAACACATCGAATTTGTTTTTGACATTACAATTAGTGTTGTCAACTTACAAAACAAACATATGAAAATAGTAATGGGGAAGATGATATTATCCATTTTATTTGTACCTGGCACTGCACAATTTGTCATTTTAATTAAATTTTAAATAAATTGAAATAAATACAATCCACGCTATAGAGCTTTATAAGATACTGAGAATCATAGGGATCGCGACATCTGGCGGGGAAAAAGGCAAAATTCTTTCCCATCCTAAGTTTTGTTACGTAAATTTATTCATATAATAAAATTATTCTAACTAAGCCGAATCTGTACAATAAATATTTTTTGGAAAATCTTATTGAAAAAGACATTGTTATCGATACAGAGGCCGAATCCAGTTTTTAGAATTTTTGTCCGTCTGTTTGTGTATGACCGCATCACGAATAAACCACTGGACAGATTTTGATGAAATTTGGTATGATTATATCTGATTATTTGAGTCAACATATAGAACACTTTTTACTGCGGGAGAATATCTCGTTTCTGAGTTAAATGTATAAACTAGGGACAAAGTCGAGCGGAGCGAGGGTGAGTTATAACTAGCGAGTTCTATAATATTTATGTTAAGTACTACAGTAGTAAACGCGAAAATTTATATCGATATTACATTGATAGTAAAAATTACAAAAAAAAATATATTAGGTCTTTCTGATAACTCAATTTGTTTTGAAAAAATAAGCTTCTCAATGAATAATAAAACTAAGGAATCTTAGACATTGGTAAATAAACATAAAGATCTATCTAAATTTTTTTATATATTACTATGTATGTTATCAATACACATGTTTATTAAATTCTGTATTAAAATAATATTTTTACATTTTATATACATTTTTTTTAGATCCTCATAGTTCATACTGCATAATAATTTATTATGTTAGGACTTTAGTAATATTATCAAGACATCTATTTCGAATTTTAATCCCTCCCGGACAAATTCTAAGAAATCCGTGCGAATTTCCGAGAATTCAATTGTTATCTAGCACACCGGTGTGCTAGATAACAATTGAATTCTCGGAAATTCGCACGGATTTCTTAGAATTTGTCCGGGAGGGAATATTTAGCAATATATTTCATTCATTTATTTCATCCCTACCTTCAGCCGGGCAATGTGAAAAGTTCGGTCGCGGCATGCGACGCTATGTGTAAAAAAAGTTCATTTGAATTGAAGACGTTCCAAAAGTTGATATAATGCTTAAAGAATGTGCTCGAAAAGACGATATTATCCTACATCTGTTATATAGCGCAGTTTGCGTGCAATGTTGAAGCTCATGTGTTCCTTTCCCAAACAGAATTTACATATTTTATGTAATTTGGAAAAAATAAAACATTGTAAACTTTGTAATAATTTATTGAACATCTACATATCTAAAACATTCGTAATTTCGATAATAGAAGCTTTGATGACGCCATAATAATATCATGATTTGTTTACATGTATATATGCTGAAAACATAAGATTTTAAATAATATTTTTTTAAATAATTTTTAATCTAATTGAAAATTCAATTAAATTTATTTTATGTATTGATAACTATAAGCGGTCATTATTAAGCAATGAAAAAAGCCAATACCAAATCTTAAATATTAATGTACAATATAATGTTATACATTACACAGAACATTCCGAAATTAAAAAATTACAAAACATTATGACAAAAAATAAATATATGAAGTTTGCATATGTGGTGACTAGGTCTGCTTCTTTTTTAAACTGTTAATTTTATTTGATTGGCACTACTAAATTCAACACATTCTAATTTTAAAACTTTTCATTAATGTTAATTATCAATGTAATGAAATTAAAATAGTTGATCTGAAACTAGTGATTTGTAACTAATAATGTCTGAGACATTTAGACACACAATTTATATAACTACTATATAGCACAAAACATCACATTATTTCCAAACATTGTCACAATGGCTTTTACGCTATAATAAAATAATTTTAGCTGTTGTATTATTGTTTAAATGGTAAAATTATAGAATTGTTTGTATCATACACTTATCTATTGAAAACATTGGATGGACACATACTAATCGACTTTCACGTTAGACAATTCAATTGACACTGATTACTCTAGGAAAACTAGAACAGGGTTTAGACAACACTTACAATACTTACAACGATTACACTTGATAATATAATTATTGTCAAATCGATAATTGAACGTTTAGTTCGAATTTAACACATCGATATTACGTTTAAATGGTTAAACATATATGTATAGTGACGTAACGATATAGAATGATAATTATATTATAAATATTTATATTTTAAATATAATTTGGAAAAAAAAAATTACAGTTATACAATAACATACCCAGCTTTCACATATATTTAATGAAGAACGTGAATAAAATTGACAATAACAAAGAGTTTATAAAAATTGCTGTTTATTTGTAAAAATGAATAGTTACGCCACTGATTATATAACAGATACAATGTTACTACATAAAGATAACAGGCGCGATAGTGTGGATCGCAATTACTAATCCGGAAGCACCATACTGAATTTTTAATTTTTTCGTCCACTTTTTATACATGTTGCCCTGTGGGTAAGCTCATTTCAACATATATCGAATAGAATTTTATGATTTCATAAGACTTTTTAAGTTAATTATATCAATTCACCATAGATTTTAAACATATTTTAAAATATGTAGGTATATGTCTCCAAGATATTTTTCAAATGGCAGTATAATTTAATTATGATGCCCAAGGCAATTCTATCTACAGTATGAATTTAAAATTAAATGCACACTGAAAAAGCTAGCTGGAAACTAAACTTGAGATATTAAGAGTACATAATAAAAAGCTATACCGAATATACCCAATAATATCAACAAAGACCAGCTACGAAACTTGGTAACATTTCAGATTACAATAATGTATTTTATATTGTCAACATTAATATATTGTCATTTTTATCAATATTCGGATCAGGAAACTTATAGACAAAACTATTACACATTATTTCTTTACTTTTACATGAATATATAAATACATTAATGTAATCTCAATTAAAATATAATTTAATATCACTTTAAATTCTTCCTAATATTCTATTAATGCATATAAAAATAAATTAAGCTAAAATATGTATATAACAAGCCTTCACACGATATGTCCATTCGTGGACACCAACAACATTTTCTATTCATACAAAATTTTTATTACAATATGAATGATTAAATGATAAAAAAAATATTAAAAGAAATATTTTAATTTTTGGTTTAACATTTATGAAAATATATTCAGAATTTTAGAAAACATTTTGATGTCTTTTTTTATATTGATTTTTAATAAATATAACATCATAAATAAATAAATAAATAAATAATGAGTACTAATAAATTACAATAATAAATTACAATAATAAATAAAAGTGATAATTTAGTATATTATAGTTTCATAAATATTATATAAATATATGACTCAAATACAAACATAAAACATGTAATATGCCACAAATTAAGTAACTGTAAAATAATTATAATAACACTTAGATATTGAGAGTAATACATGAACGTTTTTCACAGATATTTCCAGACTATGGCAAAGATGCAACAAAAGAGAAACAAGTACAAATACAATATTTGAGCCAATATTGAGATAGAACCATGTTTTATTTGACATAGTTTTTTAAAATAAACAAACAGTTCTAACGCCATTCGATGGTCTCATACGAATAGTCCTTTTTAATACAATATTTTTAAGAGAACATTCTATTCTACCGCTATCGCCAGTTGTCTTTTATAAATGCGTAACGTCACAATGAGGTATATGTGCGTCTTTTTATTGTTTAGTGTAGAAAAATTAAAAATAAATAAATTATAGGTAAATAAATTTAAGCTATTATTATGAAGACGGCAAATTGTCGGTACTGTGTGGGTTGTTTATTTTATGCCTAGATAGTTTTCTGCAAGGCCTATATAATAAATACTTTGAGCAATGCCGAACAGTGGTGCGATGACAATCATTCGGCAGGCGCCGCCCTTGAAGAACGCCGTTGGACCTTCTTGAGTCAGTGTTTTTCTAAAAAAAATTTAAAATTGCATGGTATATTTAGAGTTAAATCTGTTGATATTAGTTTTAGTATAGAGCATATTACTACAATGAAAAAAAGTAAGTTATTTTAGAATCAAGAATAATACATTGATGATTAAAACAAGTCTAAAAACATATAGGAGAAAGACTTATTAATCAAAAGTTATATATCAAGCCCGCATTGTCTAAAATGTCGGAAGTCACTGGGTTGATTTAGTACAAAAACCATCGCATATCTATATAACCACGTATACCGGTTGAGGATAAGGACAATTTTAAGCACCTAAAACACAATAGTTCGATATAGTGTTGCACATACAATAGTATTTTATCATAATATGTATAATTTATGAAAAAATCGATATGTCGAACATCTATAAAATTAAAAGTAAAGAGTCCTACGAGAGAGTAACTAATTGGGTAGATGACACCATTGAAAAATAATTTTTCAGACACAATAATTTTTCTAAAGAAATACTCTACTTTAGCCCTAAAATCTGGTGGTGTGAAGTGTCTACTACTAAATCGTATCATCACCCTGAGTACACATACCGTCCAATATTCTTAAAGAAGTTACAAATGAACCTACTACAAATATATTTGTAAATTTAGTCAACACTCACGTGACACAATCAAGGATTGACGTGTACTGCCTCTCGTTGGAGCCCTTGGTGATGGTCTGCATGCGCGTCTTCACCACGTCCATGGGGTTGACGGCCAGCGCCGCCGTGGAGCCCGCCGCGCACCCCGACAGGAACGACCACCTATCACATTGATCAAATTGTGATGAAGATAGGCACTATTAAAAATATTTCCACTAAAATATATTTTACTAGATTTACGCGTTTTTTTTTGCAGATTTTAGGTCCGTCTCCCGTGACGATGTTTACAAAGCATTGGAATCGTCGTGACTACTCACAAAAAACTGCGACAAAAACCAAAAAGATAACTTTAATTATTAATCTATACAGAAAAATTGAAGTGTCTGTTTGTAATGTCAAAATAACAGCTTTACACTAAATGCAATTGAAATATCGTATATATTTGGTACTTAAAAGAAAAACACAATTTATAAATTTTTTGTCTGTTTCTTCCGGCTAATCTCCAAAACGGCTGGAGCAATTTGCACGGGACTTTCACTGGCAGATAGCTGATATTATAAGGAGTGACTTAGGCTACTTTTATTTTAGAAAAAGAATTAGGGTTTTGCTCAAAAAAATTTAAACGTATCTAGGGACAAAGTCGAGTCGACAAGTGAGTCGCTAATTATAATTATGATTACTAACAAAATAGAGGCGTTTTTTGCCAGAAATCAATAGATGACCTTAAGTTTATTATAGAAGATCTTCAGTTTAAAGGCAGGGATAAATCCCGATTACCGCCTTCATGAAAATCGCGCGGAAACAAAATTAACAAACTGTCGATTTGACTCCCATTCTAACGCAAACAACTTGTGAAACTATTAATAGAAAAATATTCTTATAAAAACTACATCCAAATATAATAATATAACAATATTATTATTTAGTTACATATTGAATCATCTGAGAGCATGGAAAATAGTTTTCTGATAATTTTATTATTATTGCTCTTGGCTGAAATAAACGAAACAAATTTTAAAATTTTCAAAAATATTAATAGTCTTCGAGGTTTTATATGAAACAATAAGTAATTACCAAAATGGTGGTGGATCACTGGGATTCTCCCTCGGCCCGAGGTCATTAAGGGTGGCAAATAACGGGAAATACACGATACTGAAGGAGACGTCTCTTGCCGCGGTCGCCGTTACGCCCTTGTATAAACCAAATATACCGCGTTCCCTTAAAAGTTTACGTGTTAGTTGCATCGCTGTGATACGCTCGAACTTTCTGCCCTCTGCAATCATAATTTAAAAATAATTTTAATATATTTGGATGCGAGTTCTGAAAGTTTCAAAATGTGGAGGCGAAGGTTTCCAGAGCTTTTTCCAGAGTGGGAAAAACGTAAGTAATAATATTCTATAGAACGGTCATAACGACTTTTATGATTAAATACATAGTATATAAAAAACATTTTTCAGAACATCGGCGTATATCTATTGTGATTATTAAAAAATCATTCTGCAATCACGAATATCACTATAATCGGAACCCCTCGCCTCACGTATTAGTAACAATTATAGCTAAGACTTAGTGTCATGCCTCATATACCTTAAGCAATATACATACATATGTTACATGGCAAAGATTTTACTTTATAAAGCCCATTGCAATATACTATAAGAGTAATATTAATTCAATTACATATTATTAATTTGCTTACACAAAATTTACTTACAAGATATAAACATTTAAGTTAAAACAACACCTATACAAGTTATTTAAAACAATCACCGTTACTGAAATACATCAAGAATTTACATAATACATATATAGAAAGTTAAATATATTAATAATACACAACAGTTAAAAAATGTATTAATCAAAAAAGCCCAATAAATTCATAAAAATCAAAACATAAAAATAAAAATTGAGTGTTACCATATCACAGTACAGCTATACAAATACATACATAAAGCAATGCATACCTACTTTGTTAGTGTTGCCAGATACATGTCGATTATTCTCACCAGCTTTCGCTTGTGCCGCTATTCTGCCCGCATCCTGCATTTGAATCTTCAATAACTCCATGGGAGTGGTTATTACTATTTGACAAGCGCCCGCCATCGCGCCCGCGCACATTTGTCGCACTATTGGTAAAGACCTAAGATTTTGAATTAGATTATTTATTTATGGTTTTCAATTAACTGAGATTTTAATCATGAATGATAATAATAACTCTTGCACACACAAAAAGAAAACAAAAACAGTACAATAACAGGAAAGTGTACAAGGCGGCCTTATCGCTTAAACAGCGATTTCTACTAGACAACCTTTAGGTGTAGGAAATAGCACTGTAAAGTGGAAGGGATGTGAACAAAATTACTGAAATTCAAATTTAATGGTATTACTTTGTTTACTTTCTAAAAAATATCATATTATATATATTTTATTATAATGATTATCTCGTTAATAAAAGATAAGCACTTTGCAATTGAAACTAAACAAGTTGATTCATCGATCAAAAAAGTACTAGATACACAATCCCATGCAAAAGTTCTCTTAAAACTGTCACCAATTGTGTTTAGGTAATAAGTCTAGTTGAATTAAATATACAACAATATAAATTGAACCTTAAACGCAATGCTTAAAGCTGTTTTCACAAAAAAATAAATTAAAAGCGTGCTCAAATGTTCAAATGAGCGCTCATGTAGTGAGGTCATTTTTGTCGCTGATTGGGTATCTAGTACTTTTTTGATCGATGAGTTGAACTGATAAAAAACGATCTGAAAATTAAATCAACAATAACCACAAAAATAAAAATATGAATAACAGTTCCAAAAGAGTGAAAATATAAAAGGATGTAAGCCCAAGATTTTTGTCTTTAGAACTCATTTCTTATTTATTTTTACATATTGGTTTGCACAAGTAACTATAAATGCTCTTTAAACTATATACGGCGATTCTTTTTTGGTATAAAACATGTATATGTTGGTACTTAATTATAAAGAAATGACGTACCTTCGCACAGAGGAATAAGATCAACACATTCTGTATTGGTCTTATACCTTTGCTAGTTGTTTAGTAACAAATTATGTACTAAATAAGATTAATTTTAGTTTTCAGTAATTTCAATATCAATATGATCCAACTAAAAATGGAGCATTTAAGGAAAAGTGTAGTTTTTTAAATATATGACATTTTGCTACAATATACTAAAGTGTTTAAAAAATCTAATTAGAAAATAGTAATCCGAATAAATTTTATACCCATTACGGTGTTACCAAAATTTAAATAAAATATGAAACAAATTATGATATGTATAATATTTATTAATAACACAAACTATTTTTTAAGAAATACTTTGGACTAAGTTTCCCTCCACAGTAGACTCTAGAGACTAGAGTTATGCTAATATAGGCTATGTTTGAGAGTTGAATTGATTATTATCTATTCAATTCGATTCTCTCGTTAATGGCTTCAAAGCGTGCCATTTGAGTACAGATTACTTCGCCATGATTATTATCTAATGTTTGCTTTTGTGTATAATTGAAATATTGATATTCAAACTACACTTAAGAGATACCATACTCATTCCCTTGATAGATAGATGATATAGAATTAAGGATGTTTAATGAAAAGAGATCCTCTATGACCTTTATCATAAAAGCTATGGGGGATCCACAAAGTTACCTTGTTATCCCATGTCTTTTCACCATAAACGCATATGAATGATTTGTTCCGGATAAAAATAAGTGGATTGTAAAATTTGTATCGTGTAGTTTGGCAGGTACATCTAAGTAAGTCTTTACAATAGACTTATATACCAAGACGCTTCTTACACCAGGACAAAATTAATATGTTATTCTTGTGCCTATAAACTATCTCTACGCAAAAAGCCACGTCAAATCAAGTCGATATATGTACTTTATTCAAATAGACTTTTACAAGCACTTTTGAATTGTCTATATTATCTATAAAATATTCAATGATGGTATAATAAGTTGTTTAAATGGCAAGCTCAATATCATCGATATGTTGCTTTGTAAAAGACCAATAATAGTGGTAATTATTGTAAAGTATAAAAATTGTTATTTCTCAATAAATTTCAATAAATGCGATACTCGTACCCAGACTGAAAATAAATAAATGAGTAATACATAATATGTTTTATATATTTTATAGCAGAACTCGCAGCTTCGCCTGCGTTCAATCTACAAAAAAAACTCTTTGGCATTATATTGTATAGCGACTCACCCTCGCTTCGCTCGGGTTCGTCCCTGTGTATTTGTACAATATATATAGTTTTACAATAATGTATGGAAGTCTGCCCGATTTGTTGACATTCATGATTATTGCTCCGCTCCCTTGGGTTGTAGCATGATGATAATATATAACCTATAGCCTTCCTTAATAAATGGGCTATCTAATGGAAAAATGATTTTTCAAATCGGATAAGTAGTTCCTGAGATTAGCGCGTTCAAACAAACAAATAAACAAACAAACTCTGCCTCTTTATAATATTAGTGTAGATTCAGTCGTCTTGTTTTTTGATATAATAAAAACTTAAAAAAAAGCTTCAAAAAAAACCACTAAAAAGTAAAAATAACTGATTGGTAATTTTGATTTATTATAGATATCTAATCAGGTATTTTGTCAGTGTGCTTTGATTTGTATCGGCTGGCACCGACTTCGAAAATATCTGATTGGGTATCATAGTAAACAAAAATTACCCATCAATTAATTATTTTTTACTTTTTAGTGTTTTTTTGAAGTCGGTTTTTTTTAAGTATTTATTTTTCTATTTTTAGCATTTTTAGTGTAGACATAGTAAATAGTAGCAAGATAGAGATATCTAAAAAAATCAGTAGGTGAAAAATCAATCACCTATTTTCTACACTTAGGGATGGATTTTTTTCCTAATTTAAATGGAACTTAACTTTAAGGTACCTATACCCTATCCAATAAAAAAAAGAATAATCGAAATCGGACTACCTACACCGTAAAAAGTTATGCGCAAACATAAAAAAAAAAAACAAAATATACGTGTCGAATTGAGAAACTCCTTTTTTTTCATCGGTTAAAAAACTTTAAAAGATCAACTATACATACTAATATACCACACCTTGTGAATTATGTAATCGCGTCTAAGCTGATGTTTCATATTTTAATAAAAAAATGTAATGTTATCGATGGGCCAACCTAATATTATGTAAATACCTAATATTTATAATCACTACATAGTATAAAATAAAGTCGCTTCCCGCTGTCTGTCCCTATATATGCTTAGATCTTTAAAACTACGCAACGGATTTTGATGCAGTTTTTTTAATAGATAGAGTGATTCAAGAGGAAGGTTTAAATGTATAATACATACATAATATAGAAACACTGATAATTTTAGAGATTTTTAATGTGATGTCGTAAATAAACACATTTTTTGCGCTTACATTGCAAACGCTGGCTGAACCCTACGAGATAGATCAAAATAATGTACTACAGTAGGTATTGTGCACCTTAAAAAGGTCTAGAAAAAAGTCCGCGATGGCATATGTCTATCTCTTTAGGATAACATATTATATCCATTTTACTATATCCATATAATATAGCGAGGGTGAGTCACTAGTTTTAGAAATAAAGCGAAAAACACATGACCACCTGTATTGTAAAATAACTCGTTATAATGGCAATAGCAAAATTTCAAATAAGTATATAATACGACAATGAGAAATAGTTTAAAATCGTTTTTATCGATTTGATTACATAGTTTGATAGTTGCAAGTGAAGCTACATAGAAGCAATCAAATTTTGTTAAAAGATCAATAGAACCCATTACGTTTTTATCACTTCTCGTCAGATTGAGGCTTTCTCCCAAACTATCGCATAAGATAGAAGATAAAGTATTTTTTTTTATTTCTCATATTACAGCCGCTGTAGTTTGAATCGACATCATTCTATCAACTTTCATACAAACACGGTATTCCGTAAAGCGGTTTTTCCCTGCGTAAGTTTTATCATTGATCGAAGGTCCAATTGCAGTTACATAACATAGATGCTTAAAACTGATTATTTATTTTCTAAATATAGACAGCGCGGCAGTGCTATGGATTGCTATAATGTCGCGACACTTGCGGTTATCATTTTTACAAGTTGACGAGTGTGACTGTATGATAATATACTCTCAACAAGACCTCATAGGTATAATATTATTTTAATAGATCTCGTTGTCTTATTCTATATTTATTCTTAATCAAACAATAATAATAATTACCAAAATTGCGAATTAATATAAAATTAATTTGTTATAGATAAAACCATCCATGTAATTAAGTAGTATTTCCTTAATATTCAAACAAAGAATCAAGTATTAATATAATAATTTAAAAGTATATCTAAACAACATACCCGTCTGGTAGAGTAAGATGATAACGAAATAGATCATTGGCGGCGAGCTTGATTGCCTTCTCCGGCGTAATCAATATAATGTTCACCGCGGACCCTCGATACATACCGAAGTAGCCCTCCGCTCTGTACGTCTGTTTGAAACAGTCCAACCTAGAAATTTTCACATCATTATCTTTGATGAACATAAATTGTATATAATGATAACTAGCGACTCACCCTCGCTTCGCTCGGGTGCGTCTCTAGCTTGCTTCCCAATACAAACTTTCATTCCCATTTTCACCATCTTAAGGGATGATTTTCGGGATAAAAAGTATCCTATGTCCTACCCAGGGTCTCAAACTATGTTCTTACCAAATTTCATCTAAATCGGTTCAGTAGATTCAGAGATTACCCCGTACAACCTCACAAACCTTACCTCTTTATAATATTAGTATAGATTTATATTTTCTTTATTTACGAATTTGCTCTATTATTTCATCATAATTGAAAAACATTATCTATTATGTAATCCTGTTAACATTTTGGTGAGCATCAATACAATATCGATTTTGCTAGTTTTTGCCTGCTGAACTCAGCTTATGTGATACGATGTATTAGGTATCTCATTTCCAAATTTTACCCATATTCGTTGAACAGTTACAATGTGAAGAAACGCACTCATGCACTCAAGACTTTTATATTTATAATATTATTGTGATTTTTATATTTTTTGAATAATTTAAATAATTCAATTTCATGTATAAAAAACATTAGCAGCATTCTAAAGCGATCAGGTATTATTAAATCAACCATTTGCGCGACTAGTCCCGGGAATTTTATATTTACATATATGTATGCCAATCTTTTATCAATATCTAACTGAACGATACGATTATAGAGGTCTTACAAGTGTAAGACCTAGTTACTCTATAATAGAAATCCTTACTGTATCTATCTATAATCATCTGTACCTAACTACCCCATGAGATCACGTGAATCCTGTAATAGATTTTTATTAATTTATACTAGCAATTTACACACGCTTCATTCAGGTGCGACTCTGAGTGTCTAAAAGTAACATAATATTATGTATGTGTTACTCCAAGTAATACACTTTGTAGTAAATTCTTTCTAAATCCGTCCAGCTGTTTCAGATAGAAGGTGTAACAAACACACACACATAAGAACTTTTGCATTTATAATAGTAGACCGAATAATATAAATAGACTAGCGACTCACCCTCGCTTCGCTCGGGTTCGTCCCTCGTTACGTTTTAAGGCTTAATATAGAATTCTCATAGATATTTTCCCGCAATAAAAAATATCTTGTATGTTGACCCAAATAACCAGCTATTATCATACCAAATTTCATCAAAATCCCTCCAGTGGTTTTTCCGTGATGCGGTAACAGTCAGACAGACAGACAGCCAAAAATTTTAAAAACTCTAGATTCGGCCTCTGTATCGATAATAATGTCTATTTTAATAAGATTTTCTAAAAAATATTTTATGTACAGGTTCGGCTTATATACAATTTTATTATATGTATAGATGTTTCCTTCAAAAAATCGATTGTCATGCTTGGTAAGGTAATTTCGTTTTACAATTACGAATATTATTATTATTTATTAGTTATTACTAACATGTTCTTATACTGTCGTTCTCCATTGGGCCCGACGGTCTGGTTCTGCAGCCTTGTTTTGACCAAGTCCAATGGAAATACTACAGACACACCAATAATTCCGGCAATGCCGCCGTTTATAATTTTTGGCAATAGACTGAAAATAAGTATTGTTATATTAAAACCAGTGGATATATAATCCTATCGACATAATAGCGTCGTGACTGGTGACTTGCTCATTTTGCTCTTCAATAAAATATACATAGCTAATAATTACTAATATGTATCAATACTTGTAGTTTTAAGGTACATTACTTATTGTATTTTAAAATATACTTACTATTTTTATTTTTTTAACAAAATATGTCATCTAATCATAAGTAAGAAAGTAGATTTAAATGGTGTCAAATGAATAAAACTATTTCCATAATACTTTAGACAAAAATAGACTTTGTATCCTTTGTGAATAGGTTGCAATTATGTTAATTTAGCATGACCTTACAATAATTAACTACAGGCTTCATGTCTATTGAATAGTTAATGGAAATAAACAATTGAATTTTATAACCACATAGAATTTATTATTGTTACTTATTTAAATTTTGTCACATCAATTATGATAGAAATAACTAACATACTAAATAATAAATATAATACATTGGAACACATGTAACAAATTTGTATTAGTGTTGAGATAATCTAACATCAGAAAACATTTTTTACATATTTTTCAGATTCAATATTGCTATAATATAGGTACATATTTTTGTTTTATAGTCCATGTATGATTGTTGCATTATGATGATGAAAAATACACAATGGTATGCATAACTAAAAGAAGAAGAAAGTAAAAGAGTTTTAAGCAACAACAACCATTACTATATCTTTTATTTAAGATTCATGTAATAAAACAGAGTAGGCAATATCCTCAACCATTAGTATTTTCTTAACAAAAACAATAAATTGTATCATTATATTGTAATACTTGCTTTTATTTTATATCTTTTGAAGAAGCATATTAAGATATTAAGATTTAAAATACATTTTTTTAATACATATTCTATATATAAACTTTTTTATATATTTGGCACTTATTATTTTTCAATTATTAGTAGACTAGTGTTACTAACGAAGGATAAATTTAGTTTAAGTAAATAAAGGATAAAATTAATTATATTTCTCTCTTATGTGATGGGAATTTTAGAAAGAAAATTTATAAGGAACAGAAATTTAAGAGCTCAGCATGATTAAGAAAATACTTACTTAAATTGTTGAGGGGGTGGTGGTTGGTTTCCTTTGGATCCACTCATTTTGAGTGTTTAACCTGAATATATAAAAAAATAATTATGAACAAAAATAAATACTACTATGTATTTACATTTTACATTGCACTTGACATTAGCAATAACCTTTGATGATATTTTTCATAATAATTTATTTTTAATAAATTTCTTTTTTATAACTTATGATTCTTTTAATTTGAATAAAACTTGAGTCTTAATAAAAAAAAATTAGATTTTTAAATAAAACAAGTTTTTTTTTTTTAAATTTGCCGGAGATTTGACCACTTAATATATTATTATTCGTAAGTAATCTAAAGTTAATATTTCATTTATACTACTGTATATTTCTATAAAATAATAAAACTGAAGAAATATGAAAAGAACATTTGAAAAAGTAAATAATATTTAAAACAATTCGTTTGCCAATTTTACGTAACCAAAACAACAAATATAGTGCACTTACCTGTTTTCTTTTATTTTACTCAGAATTTCAATAACATTAAATTTTTTATTTTAGAAAATTAGCATGGCAAATTTTGACTTAAAATTCTAAATATTGAACAACCTCAATCGATCGCACAGCAACCGGAAGAGGTTTTGCTACAATTCCAATTGACAAGTGAATGTCATCGTAGAAAAAGTATTGCCAGTGTAATATTTATACTCACCAAATAATATGAAACACTTAAAGTTTAATTTAAAATATTCATTTATAATTTCGTAAGAGTTGAACGTATTTCGTTTGTAAATAAAAAAATTAAGTTAATTATTGAAGTCCATACAAAAAAACAAGGGAAGTGATTTTTTTTATCCGAACCTGTGAATAATCATATATTGCACAGAAGAGAAAAAGCAATTATGTCTTTCGAGGGAATCTGTAAGGATGAAAATAAGTTATATTTTTTAATTACTTTTAACTTACTTTGAAAAGGTTATCAAACTCCTTTTATTAAGAATTTGCGATAGATTAGAAACTGCCTATTTGAATATTATGCTAAATGTTATATTAACAATGTACTTCAAAATATTAATAGACATATTTTATTTTCGGATACTTGAACTTCAAAACAGCATTGTACACGTACGACAAAGTAATAGGTACTAATAATAATTGACACACTTATTATTTTTTATTTCTAATAATAGTGGGCAATATTAGCTGAAGAAAGAATTAAGTATTAGTGCGCTATAGAAGCAAATCATTGTTCACTGGAGACCCGTTTATCATTAACAAGGGAAAGGAATTACGGAATTAGGAAAAATAGGGTTTCGTCCAGGACTATCGACGGAAAGTTCAATACTGTGTCTTAAGCTGCTAAGCATGTCGTCAATTACTACGCGGTGGGACGCGCAGCACTTCTGCTTATTGCTGGTTTCATGAACTTTGCAAAGTTTTTGACCTGGTTTCCAATAATATTCTATGGCTAAAAATGTATGAAGCTCAACTGTCAAATTCAATCATTAACCTTATGAAATATTATTACGGGAACCAGATCAATATTGTGAGATATGCAAGGGCGTTATCACGTCCGTATGGATTAGAATGCGGGGTGAGACAAGGGGGTTTAACGTCACCTACGCTTTTTAACTTATACATAAACCAACTGTCGGATGTCATAGATGACCTATGCATGAACAACATCAGCTATGCAGGAGACATAGCACTGTAGAGTGCGTAAACTTGTAATCATTTGTGAGAGATATGCATTAAGTCATGGGCTTGTTTACAATGTTAAGGAGAGTGAGGTCATGGTGTTTGGGTCCAGGGACCAGGAGGGGTAAAATTCTAAATACAATACCGTCCTATTTTTCTATATGGAACTAAATTGAAAGGGTATGTTCTTTTAAATATCTAGGTCATTATTTAATTGTCGGCCTCAAAGACGGTAATGACTTCGAGAGGGAGCGAAGGGTGTTGCCCGTTAGCGTGAACATGCTGGTTCGAAGGTTTGCACGTTGTAATACTATGATTGCTATTGCTATTATATTCCAAAAGGCACTAGGTGTTAAGGTATTGCTATTATGTTTTGGAAGGCGCAATGTGTTAAATTTAATAAAAAATACTGTTTTCGGATTTTTCCCACACGATTACCCACCTGGACACCAAATTTCAACTTTCTAGATCATCTGGAACTGGGTTAGAATTTTGATCTGTAGGTCAATCAGTGATAAAAATGACGATTTTTGGACATTAATATCTAAGTAACCATTTGAGGGGTGTTTATGAAATTTGGAGTACATATTTATCTCGCAAGTCTTAATATATGAATGAGCCAAAGAATGGGTTTCAATAAGATAGGTATATTTTCCTCTGAAGAATTTTGGGTTTTTATTCGTATGTAAGGGTCTAAGGGTCGGGTATTGTATTTAAGATAAAAACCAAATAAAGTCAAATATACTTTATTATGTATATGACAAGAAATAATTAAGTCTACTGTTTAATAAGGCAATTAAATTAATAAGTTAGGAAAACCATTTTAAATAAAATATTAAATAAAAATAAATCCGCGAAATAATCCGAAAAGAGTTTTACTTAAAATGTCAAATAATATAATATAGCGTAAATATCGATGTAAATAAATTAAAATAAAACTTTTCTCTTTTGCATTTAGTAAATATCCTTATGCAGATGACCTACGTTGAGATATTAAATGCAAATTATTAGAAATATATTGATCGGGATGAGGAACTTAATGGAAATACCATGATTACCTATAAGTACAATATTTTGTATAAAATACTATCTAGTAGAAGGTTTATTTTAAAAAATAATAATAATAAATTTCATAGAAAAGAAAGTAAAAGTACCTTTAGATCCAGATTTATGATTGCTTACAGACATTACGATACCTTAGCTCAATTATAATCCATCTCTTATGTGGACCCTTTCTTTAACAAGATAGCTTCCGCCTACAATAGTATAAAATGTTTGTCTACTAGACTACTAGTATCATAAGCTCGTGGTATCTTAAAATCTGCTGTCGGTAGCTAAAAATGTCTCCAAAAAGTTTGGTTCGTTTTAAACATCATAAATTTGGTAACATTTTTCGAACGTTAAACATTTTCTTTGTTTTGTAATCAAATGTATGTTTCAGATATTATTTGTAACAATATTCAGTGCTTGCAATGCACATACGCAGCATGAGAAAAGAAGTGCTTCTGGATGGAATGGATTTATACCGGGACTAGTTCAGGTCTCCGGGATGCCATCGATGAACACTGGTATTTTGTTTGTTTAAATTTTTTGATTTGATTTGAAATTCTGGCTTTTATTATTTAATCGTTTGACTTTTGTACATTTTCTGTAATATAAATAAAAATTAATTAATCTATATTTTTATTAACAACTGGCAACTCACCTTCGCTTCGCTCGGGTTCGTCCCTAGGTTGGTTCCCAAAACAAAATTAATTAATTAATTTGGTTTTAATTTTTTTTTCGTGGGACCCTATTTTTTTTAAATAAAAGTAGCCTAAGTTACTCTTTATTTCAACAACTATTTGCCAGTGAAAGTCACGTCAAAATCGGTCCAGCCATTTCAGAGATTAGCCGGAACAAACAGACAGACAGACAAAAATTGTAAAAAATGTTGTTGTGGTATGTGTACAGTGTACCTATACATTCATATGCATTTAGTAAAAAGCGGTTATTTTAATTTTACAAACAGACACTCTAATTTTATTTATCTGTATAGGTGTCTAATATGACAAAATAAAGGATAGAATTTTTAAAAATATCCGAACACTAAATTATGATTTGCATAGGTATCTAAGATAAAAGTAGGTATGTTCTGTGACCCTGGTAATCTGATTTATTTTTATCATGCCACACGTTCGTGATTAAGTTTTTTAATAATTGTAATACGTAGGAATATCATATTACATTTATTCCTTACTTATGCCGATCAAAAGAGATTCGTTTTTTCATCAAAACTCCTTGGTTTGTTAAAAAACTTATTTATAACTAACTTGATTTGTTAAACATAATCGATTGACTTCTTGTTATTTCGTTATAAACTTAGGGTGGTCGTCGGACTCTAGTTCAGATGTAGCTGGTGCCATAGCGGCTGCAAAAGCAGCTTCAGCAGCAGTGATGGCAGCACAGAAACAAGTCGCCGCTGCTAAGCATGCAGCATTAGAACAGCAGAGTGCGGCAAGTGCTAAGGAGGCGGAAGCTGCACAAGCCGCTCATAAGAGGTATATTATACCTACCTGTTAATTATACAGTATTTTAGTTTACTATTATAATGGCCCTAAAGTAAGGATGTATTTACCTACTCTTACTCTAAATTTTTATATTGATCCATAAGCAAAGGTACACGCAAATACTACCAAAATCATAAAATATTTGTGGTAAATGTGCAAATAGATAAAACATTTCATATCTCTTTTCTAGCGAGGAAGCCGCTAGAGCAGCTCGAGCTTTAGCTTTAGAGTCCGCACAAGCTGCAGTCCAGGCGCAAGCACAGCTTGCTGCAGCTAAAGCGCGCGCCGCCGCCGCACAGAAAATAGCGGCAGCACGTGAAGCTGCCGCGGCCATGGCTATACAACGTGCCGCCCAAAATCAAGCTGCTAAGTTGCAGAATGCTGGTAAAATAGAATTTATCACTTTATGGTTCGATATGAAATACGAAAATGTTTCTGTTTCTTTATAGGAAAAATATCTCGGAAGTTTTTAAGTAAAACTTTTATTTTCTTGTTATGTAGTAGTTAGGTATAATGGAATGAAAAGTGAAAACATATTGCTTTTTTATTTTTTATTACAACAATCTGAAATCTGCTTAACAACAAACATTGGGGTGAAATTAATTTTAATTAGTTCCACAGGCGTAACAATAACACAGAAATCAAATTCAGAATTTGTTTCATCGATTGAAAGTTTCAAAACTTTAATTTTCACAGATCTGGAAGCACTAAAGCTCTCAGTGATCCAGAGTTCAGGCGCGGCTGGCGCTGCCGGCGCGGCGCAGCACGCGGCCACCGCCGCGGCGGCCGCCCTCCGTCCCGGCTGGACGCCCACATGGAAAGCATGGACTTGGTCGTGAATTGCGAACGAATATGGCTTGATTAGAATGATGTTTTGTATGTTGTTGATAATTAATTAATTTGTAATGAATAAATATTTTGATTATATGAAAAAGCTATTAGTTTTATTATTTTTATATTTAACTAATTAATTTTTTACATTTTAAAGTTAAGATAGCTAGACAGATTTTTCAGAGATAAGATATTTTCCCGCAGTAAAAAGTATCCTATAATATGTTGACCCGGATAACCAGCTATCATCATACCAATTTCATCAAAATACCTCCAGTGGTTTTTCCGTAATGCAATCACAGACAGACAAAAATTCTAAAAACTATAGATTCGGCCTCTGTATCGATAATAATGAGTATTTCAAGAAGATTTTCCAAAATATATTTAATATGCAGATTTGACTCAGAATTTTATTATATGTATAGACTAAGTTTAAGTAGGGCACATTAATTATAAACTAATTACCTAAAGTATCTATTGTTTATGAATTATTTTTCATTATATTTTTGTTTATTATACTCCTGATATATATTTATATAGAATATATACGTATATTTCCTATGTAGGTACATTATGTCGTTGAAACATTTCTTCTGATAAAATGGGCAATTGATCGGCGCTCAATACGACTGCGCCGTTTCCTAGGCGACCCGAGATGAAACTCCACCTGTCGGAAGTTGCAGCCTCCGACTATTTTTATTACGTAACACATTTTTGTTTTAGAAGTTATTTTTGTAAAAATGTGAATAAAGATACTTTGTAGGACTAAAAGTCATTATTATACGGTAAGTTGTTAGTTAACTCTTAATATAATTATATAAAATGTTACTACATACAAGAGTGACTGTAAAAATGAAAACGTGGGTAATGAACAGTTAATTAATATAGTATAAAAAGTGTATAAAATATAAAATGTACTTATAAATAAAATAAAATTTAGATATTACCTACTAAAAGACCAGTGTTATATTCTAAGTAGATAGGGTTCTAAATTCTAATATTATTCTTGCAAAACTCTAAACCAGCAAAAAAAATATTAAAAGATAGATTATTTCAGGAGCCATGGTTTTCGTAAGCCTATTTCTAGCAGCACTTTGGGGCAGTTCCCTTATAGGTGCTGCTGAATCAGATCGGAGACGTGTTGCCAATCCCACCTACTATAATGTTGGCGGAGTTCTTTCCAGTAACGAGTCCATCGCGTTCTTCAAAGATACGATTTCGGTACATGTGCCAAGATATTTTTTGACATTTCACAATAAGTTTTTCATTAAAATTTTAATTTTATTAATATCTTAAGTGTTTAATTTATATTACAGAAACTTAATTTCAAAGATACATACGTGCCCCGTGGAGTCACTTATCATGATTACTCGATTCTCATGGATCCAAACCCAATAAAGACTGCTCTCAATGTCTGTAAAGACCTCATTGCTCACCGAGTAAGTTAGACATGGAAAAATATATATATACAAATGTTACAAATATAACATATTATAAAATATATACATTGTTATGTTTTAGATATATGCAGTCATCGTTTCCCATCCCTTAACAGGAGATTTGTCCCCTGCGGCCGTCTCATACACTTGTGGTTTTTATCTCATACCAGTTATCGGTATATCATCAAGAGATTCTGCTTTTTCCGATAAGAACATTCATGTATCATTTCTAAGGACAGTACCACCATATTCACACCAGGCTGATGTGTGGGTCGATGTTTTAAAACATTTCAACTACATGAAAGTAATTGTTATACATAGCTCAGATACGGACGGTAGAGCTATTTTAGGAAGGTAAATAAGTTTCTTTAAAATTCAAGTTTTTATGTACAAATCTTTACTTTATTTTTTTACGAACAGATTCCAAACTACATCACAAAGCATCGATGAAGACGTAGATAGAAAAGTTGTGGTGGAACAGGTGATTGAATTTGAACCAGGATTAGATTCTTTTAGTGAAAAACTTATCGAAGTAAAGAGTGCACAAGCAAGAGTATTTCTTATGTATGCTAGGTATGTATAATATTAAACAATATACATACAGTACAAAATATTAAAATTTGTATTATAATTTAATAGAATCATATCAATGTCCATATTATAAAAATTATGTTTACATTTAACTAATAAATTTTTTTTAAGTGAAATATCACTGTTAAATTTTTGAAAAAAAAATCTCTGTTTTTAATTGTGTACCTATGTATTGTCTATATATTGTTCAAAAATAATTTTAGTAAAACTGATGCTGAAATAATATTTCGTGACGCTACATATCTAAATATGACGACAACGGGCTACGTGTGGATGGTTACAGAACAAGCATTAGATGCAGCAAATGCACCCGAAGGTCTCCTAGGTCTGCGACTGGTGAATGCTACTAACGAGCATGCCCATATTCAGGACTCTATGTACGATAACTTTATATTTATCGCTGGTAAAATTTTTGATTAGCAAATGAATTCACATAACCTGGCTAATAATAAACGATATTTAGAAACAATAGGTGCTTAATGTTTAAAAATTAGACTTGTATTAATTAATCCTTTTGCTTTTACAGATATGTCCTTGCATCCGCCATTCGTGATATGAATACATCAGAAGAAATCAGTACACCACCCTCTGATTGTGATAGCACCCGGTCTATATGGACAACAGGACGTCTATTATTCGATTATATAAGGAGGCAGAGGTTGGAAAATGGTGCAACAGGGCACGTAGCGTTTGATGACCATGGTGATAGAGTTCATGCTGAATATGATATGGTCAATGTTAGAGCGCAAGGTGAACATGTGGCTGTCGGGAAGTATTTTTACTCCAAAGTAAGAAATAATACTTATAATAATTATATAATTACTTTATTGAAAATAAAAGTTTAATAATATATATTTTTTTTTATTTGTAGGAAACTCAAAAAATGCGCCTAGAGCTTAAGGAATACGAAATTATATGGATGGGTCGAAGTCCGTCAAAACCAGAAGGTTTTATGATACCTACGCATTTAAAGGTAACATGTGGTTTTACTTAAATAAAAATGTGTTATAAGTATATTAACTCTACATTAAATAAATGTGTTTTAAAGGTACTAACCATCGAAGAAAAGCCATTTGTTTACGCTCGTCGGGTTTATGATGAAACTGATTGTACATCGGAGGAAATATTTTGCCCTCATTACAACTCCAGTGACGATCCGGGTAAACAATTATTTTTGTTTAATTAAGTTGTACTAAATTTACTTTGTCCTTCAATTGCATAAGATGAATCATGAAATCTATATTTTTATGAATTTATATGTTTTGTAAGGAATTAAAAGTGATTCACGTTAGACGTTCACTTTCTATGATGTAAGATAAATAAAGATTGTTTTAAGAGTTATTACATACTTTCATTACTTCTAGATCGAATGTATTGTTGCAAAGGCTTTTGTATGGATCTTTTACAAGAATTATCAAGGTCGATCAATTTTACCTTCTCACTGGCTCTCTCACCTGACGGCCAGTTTGGAGATTATATAATTCGCAACTTTTCACAACCTGGAGCAAAAAAAGAATGGACAGGATTAATTGGTGAGTTTGAAAAAAAAAAATTGATACAAATAAATCAGTTTACAGTACATATTGACATGTAACTTTTTTTGTAGGTGAATTAGTGTATGAAAGAGCGGACATGATTGTAGCGCCTTTAACAATTAACCCAGAGCGAGCTGAATTTATTGAATTTAGTAAACCTTTCAAATATCAAGGCATTACTATTTTGGAGAAAAAGGTTGGTTATTCTAAATAATAATAATATATTATGTATTTGAAAATTCATAAATTCTAATTTTTACTCTTTTTATTTGTAGCCATCACGTTCATCAACTCTTGTATCGTTCTTGCAACCATTTTCAAACACGCTGTGGATATTAGTCATGGTTTCAGTACATGTGGTAGCTTTAGTACTGTACCTACTAGACAGATTCTCTCCTTTCGGAAGATTTAAGCTTGCTAATATTGATGGCACTGAAGAGGATGCTCTGAATCTATCTAGTGCGATTTGGTTTGCTTGGGGAGTGTTGTTAAATAGTGGAATTGGAGAAGGTTACTATATTTTTGTCATATATTGAAACGTCGCGGAATGGTACATTATTAGCTTAGCTAGTCTGCTACTTATTATAAATTGTTGAAGAATAATTTAAATTTATTATTGCTTAATATTTAGGTACTCCTCGTAGTTTCTCGGCTCGTGTTCTTGGCATGGTTTGGGCTGGCTTTGCAATGATAATTGTTGCTTCATATACCGCCAACCTCGCCGCTTTCCTTGTGCTCGAGAGACCTAAAACAAAACTGACTGGAATAAATGATGCAAGGGTAATTTATTAAGATTCAAATAAAAATATTATTTGTATTTAATGGAAACTATATATTATGATCTGAGTTTTTAAATTTTCAGCTTCGTAATACAATGGAAAATCTAACTTGTGCCACGGTAAAGGGATCTGCTGTAGACATGTACTTCCGTAGACAAGTAGAGTTATCAAACATGTACCGTACGATGGAGGCCAATAATTATGATAATGCTGAACAGGCGATTCAAGATGTTAAAAATGGGTAAGTGTTTTTAACAAAAAATTAAGTTAATGTGTTGGTAACGGAACACCCTATTATAGCAAGATAATTGGCTTAACTGTGGCACGAATGCTAGATGAATAACAGTCTTACTTCTTCGGTCGAAAAGGAGACAACCCTCGAGTCAGCGGGAGGGGCAATAATTAATAATGTAGTTACTAGTTTTTAGAATTTTAGGTAATTACATTGATGTTACTTTTAAGAAAATTGATGGCTTTCATCTGGGATTCCTCGAGGCTAGAGTTTGAAGCAGCACAGGATTGTGAATTAGTAACTGCTGGAGAATTGTTTGGTCGATCTGGTTACGGCGTCGGTTTACAAAAAGGCTCTCCATGGGCAGATTTGGTTACACTAGCTATATTGGACTTTCATGAAAGTAAGTAATAAATTAAAATCTTTAAACTAAAATATATTTGCAAACTGTGGTTATTGTAAAATACTAATTATGTATGTAAATTTTATCACAGGTGGCGTTATGGAATCATTTGACAATAAATGGATTTTAGGAAACAATATGCTCAACTGTGAAGAAAACGAGAAAACTCCAAACACTTTAGGCTTGAAAAATATGGCGGGAGTGTTCATACTGGTCCTAGCAGGCATTATAGGTGGCATAGTTCTCATCGTGATAGAGGTGGTGTACAAACGACATCAAATTCGCAAACAGAAGAGGATGGAGCTGGCGCGTCACGCAGCTGACAGGTGGCGCGGCGCCGTTGAGGTAAACCGAGCCAAGACTATGGACCACATCGACATCAAACGAAAAATCGAAACCAAAATGTAAACAACTCGCGTCTTCCCCCTTGATAACGATTTACTTACGAATATTGTTAATGATCAATGCTTAAATAAATATGCTATATCATGTTCATTTAGATGCTTAATTTGGTAAGCCCCCACCGGATTGTCTTCATGGTTGTAAGTAAACATGTGTTATTGTAATACTAAATGATTGGTATGTTTTTAAAATTAACGAATTTTACAGAAACGGAAATCCATGCGAGCTTCTATTCTTCCGTCTCAGCGTCGTGCGAAGTCTAATGGTGTGAAAGAAACTGGGAGCATCAGTTTGGCTGTGGATAGAGGAGTAAGAAGACGTGATGAACCACGTATACCGCGCTACATGCCAGCTTATACTCCTGACGTCTCCCACCTTGTAGTTTAGGATTAATACTCTTTTTGAGACATTCTTCACGTCTCATTATTATTATCGCCACTCTTAAATGGCAAAGTGCAATATTCTTAATTGTAAGACAATTTTAAGGATATTCAATGTTTTCAACAAATGACTTACGTATGCGAGTTGCGACAGCGCGGCGCTTAGTTAAAATTAATAAAACTAATTTAAACGACTGAGATCCCAATATAAAATAAATAATTGAATTGAAATGAATTGAAAAGTAAAACTTATGGAATTTGTAAGTAGGTACATATACAGATATTTGAAATGTTTTATTTTAATATTATGTAATTTTTAATGGTACTTTTCAAAATCGTCCATAGATCACGTGAAGTTTTTTAGCAACTTTTTAACTCCCCCCTTCCTCCTGGTGATACGTGGTGAGGTTGTAGCCTAAATTCTTGATTTTTTCGGAACCTCCTACCCCCTCTTTTCGAGCCTCACGTGATTAATGGACGATCCCTTACCTACCCGGTGGATTAGCTCCAATTATTTATTTAATGTCATTAGTCTTTATCAGGTTTTTTGGCAACAATATTAACTATAATTATTAACATTAATAACAGCAACAACCTAATTCAACACATGTGTTAGATTGGAAATATAACGTGGGTAAATAATAACAATTGTTCGTAACTAAATATTAAAATATACTGCACGACAACTTTAGCCAATTATGAATTTAAAGTATTAACCTAGAATTTTAATAGATTATTTAATGTTAGGATAAATAAATATTACATTAATAATAGAAAAGCTCATATAAGTTATTGGAATTGATTAATAATGCTCATTAAAACTTCTGTTATGTAGTTGTTATGCATTTGGTAAAGTATAACAATAATGAAAGGTCCTAATAAGATAAATTTAAAAATTATTTAAAATTAATATATAATATATTATAAAACTTGTTTATATTTTATGTTACTAGAGTGTATGTTTAATATAGATAGGTATTTCTTAATAATATGAATGTACATTTAAAAAATACAAGATAGGCACTAAATATAGAAAACTAGTGCTGCTGTTAATACCAGAGATTGACCTACATTAATGAAGAATTGCTATATTATTATGATTAAAGTATTTAATTAAATTCCTAAATGTGAATATTGTTTATTAGTTAGTACATGGTACTTTTGTCCTAATAATGCTTTTTTATACAAAGATATTATTTTATTACACTGTTGGAACGCGAAATAAACAACGATTATAGTAATGTTAATGTGTTTAGGAATTTTCTAATTATAAGTATATTATTCACTTCTATAAATCGAAAATTAAGTACACTTTATTTATATGAAATTAGAAATAAATAAAACCGTAATAACTGCACCTACCTACTTACTGATTAGTGATTATATTGTAATAATTACTATTGGACGGAAAATGTATACCAACATAAAAATATTATCTTTAACATTAGGTATAGAGCCTCACCCTTTAGGGCTTAATTTTATTTTGAAAATATAAACCCAATATTCATTCTCAATGAAAATTGAACCTTTGATGCATTAAAAGAATGGATTCATGAGGGGAATTAGGCCATAGTCCACCATACTGACCAAGTGCGGGTTGGCGGACTTCATATGTCTTTCGAAAATTTGCTAGGTTTTCTCAGACATGCAGGTTTCTTTACGTTGTTTCCCTTTACCGTAAAACAAGTGGTAATCATGTTAGAAATGATTCGCACATGAAAATAACAGAGGTGCGAAACCCGGGATTTGAATACTCCTTCATGCCGAATGTCTGAAGATCTCTAACGAGATCCCTCCGACATCCTAGATAGTAACTAAGCCGACCCACCTGATGATAATTATTTATCTAAATTAAGTGCAGTTTTGTATTCTTTTTACCATATAAATATATGCAAAAACTAGACATATGAATAAAATTCTAAAATGAATTTCGAAACTTGAGTCTCACTGAGAAAATCATGGATGAGATCAATCATTGGCGGGATTTGGAATTTAGAGTTTTGTCATAAAAACTAAACGATTTTCAAATATAATTGAAATTATTCAATTAGAGTTGCTATTATTATAATTTAGTCATAATTTTTAGGTTTTTTAAAATAATAACTAGTGATTCTAAGTTACTACTGATAAATTTTAAATTGTATTAAATTAAATATATCAATACTAAACAGAATCACTAATTTTAATTTTTTTTAAATCATTAGATTTCATTTTTAAAAATAATCAACATCTATTTCTCATTAGAATCGGATGTTTTCGCTATCGATTATTTTAGCTACATTATGGCTACATTTTAGACAAGTCAATCTGACAACTACCAAAGTGTATTTCCTAGATTCGTGACATTGGCGAAATAATTTATAATTTCAAATTTGTGCTCAACTGGCACCTCCGTTAGGAGTATAAATGTTCTGTGACTGGCATGCATTAAAGCCATTAAATAAAGAACTGAACTGAATTTTGTTACTGACTTTAAAGTCAGGAATATTAATATAAATTTTGTGATAATAAGTAACCTTACTTTTTTATAATACGACACACCAATTGCAAAAACTTCTAATATCAATACTGTATAAAGAAGTCTTCTTTGCTATTTTCTTATGTGACATCATAGCTGTTTAATGTTTCAAAATTGTAGACTGTAGTCTCCATAACCTGTGTTCAAAATACATTATACACAAAATACAAATACCCAAATCTTTCTTCAAAATTTATAACACAAATCGAAATTCATTTAATATGATTAAACCAGTAAGTCATGTTTTATTTGACATGGATGGCTTAATTTTAAGTAAGTTGTTTTTATTTATTTTGGTAAAAGTTGTTTAATTTAGTTTTTATTACATTATAAATATAACAATATTAACCTTTATTGCAGACACAGAGGACTTGTATACTATAGCATTTCAAAATATCGTTTCACAGTATGGCAAAAATTATACATTTGATTTAAAGTTAAAATTGATGGGTTCACAAGCTCATGAGACTGCAGAAATGATTGTATCTGAACTTGAACTACCAATGACACCAGCTGAATTCATGATCCAAAGTAAAAAACAATTTGAAGTATTATTTCCAGATACAGAAGTTATGCCAGGTAAGAGGAATTTTCAAATATATACTGATTACCAGATATTTTTCAAAAATATGTAAATAACATTTCTATCTATCTCTCATCTCATCTACTGACTACACTTTACACTTATATTTTTTGGTTTCATTTCAGGTGCTAAAAGGCTTATCAGACATTTACATAATAAGGGAATTCCAATAGGATTGGCTACAAGTTCTAGTGAAGAAAGCTACCATTTGAAAACAGATAAGCATCATAAAGAGTTATTTGCCTTGTTTAAATATAAAACATTTGGTTCATCAGACCCCAAAGTTAAAAGAGGAAAGCCATATCCAGACATATTTTTAGTGGCTGCATCAAAATTTCCTGATCAACCAAATCCTAAGCGGGTAATGTATTCTTTAATACTTAGGTATATCAATATTTCCACAAAACAAACTAATAAATTCATCCAAAACAGAGAGTTAGTCAGTTTTTGAGGCTTAACTACAAACTATATAGAACTGCTATGCATGGATTAACCTTCGAAAGTATATAATATATATACTTTATGTATATAATACTTTGAACTTTCTAAATATGTAGAATCTAAAAAAACATTATGTAAATTATCTTTTTCCTTAATTTTAGTGCTTAGTTATTGAAGATGCTGTGAATGGCGTAAGAGCTGCAAGGGCAGCTGGTATGCAAGTTGTTATGGTACCCGATCCCCGAATTGACAAAAGTTTAACTGAAGAAGCAACTATTGTATTGAGAAGTTTAGAAGATTTTAGACCTGAAATTTTTGGTTTACCTCCATTTGACAGTTAGAGTGTGATATTTCATTTGGTTACTTATGTGGTTGTAAAAATATTAAAATTCAATTGAACAACATAAATGTCTTTGTCTGTAGGTTTGTTTATATAACATCCACACAATGTGAGAAATATTTTTATTAGTTCAATTATAATTGAATGAAGTACAATTTGTAATAGTGCTTAATTTTTATACAAGTATATTTTGTGTAAATTTCTTGTTAAATCTTTTTCAATTGAAAAGTATCTCTTAGGAAATTGTAAAACTATATTTTCTAGTTATATATAGCTTCAATTTCTTATCCAATCGCGATAAAATTTTGCAAGAATCAAGTCAATTAAAAATTTAAAATAGACAAGAATGTTGACTACTTTTGTTTTTAAACCATTCTACCAAGATGATTTTTCTAAGATATATAATATATGAGTTGATAATGAGTTTTTAGTGTTTTCCCAAAAATCAAACTCGCAATCTCCTACGTAGCATCTGAGCCTTAACACTATACTATTATATGATCTGTGCTTACACATTTACTTGTTGTAGAAGTGAACGTGAGTTATATATAGAAATTATATTGAACGTTATTAATTATTATTATTTGAATTTGATATCTTAACTTTAACTTAGTTAAATTGACTATTATAGTTTTAAACAAGATTTTACTTAATGTTTAATATAAAATTTAGCTAATATACCTGTTTTTCTTTGTAAGTATAGCTTCCCTAAACTTTATATTTTAGCTACTCGCTACTCACTTGTCACATGATACTAAAGCCAACAAGATACCTTGGCCCAATTTATTTTCCTTGTTACTTACAAGACTATAACCAAAAAGGTCTTACTTTGTCAAATGCAGAGATTGGATGTAACAGATTTCTATCACGTGATTTTAGATTTAGTTATCGCATAACACATGAATAACAAGTACTGTTGAGTCAATACATGCTGATGTAGAAAATCTATATATATTTGCTTTTAGGTCCGATATTACGTGTTAAATGTTAGTGTTTCTTTGTTGATACTATTGCTACATAATAATAAAACTTCAGTATTGTCAATATTTGTTAACTTAAGAAATATTAAAAAATTAACAGCAAATAACATTTCTTACATTAACAAATATTTATGTGGAAACTGGAATGATAAAAACTTTATATGGTTGTAAATTGTTATGTTATTTTGCTTAAAAATACAAGGGTTAGGGGTGTAAAATAAAAAAATAACAGAATTCAACACATCTATATATTTACATAATAATTTTAACAGTGCCATAATGGGAAACATACATACGAAATTTTTACGAGCGATACACTCTATTCAAAAGTAAGTCAAACTCAATAGCCAGGACGAAAACGGTAAAAATGTAGGAATGTGTTGTTCAACTGCAAGATTTTAATGTGACACTACACTGCAGTCAGTCAAATCTTATAGATTTAAGTAAGCACAGCATAGGATGCTGCCGTCAAATCAAAATCTTACAGCTATCAATAATTCCTAACTCTATTTTAAAAATAATAAAACACTTGAACTTAAAATTTCATAATACAATAGAAATGAATAATGCTATAAACTTGATGTTTGTTGTGCTGTTATAATACTGAATGGAACCTGACTTCGGTTTACAGAATTTCTAGGTAAGAGTATAGATTACGTAGGTATATAATGTTAATTCTTAATACGTTTTGAAATCCTATAAGCTACATCTAAATATATAGATATTGGATTACACGAATGAATTGTAACAATAAAACATTTTTAAATCAAATATATATAGTTGGCGAAACTAATGTACAGTCACAATTATTTAGACCCAGGTATTAGCGAAATGATATCACCACAAATGTGACGTTCCCTTGACTTAACTTTTCCATTAAATATTCTAAACAGCGATAAAATTGTACGCATTATTATAATATATAATTAATTAGGCAAAAGGAAAACACTTAGTGTAACATTATAATAGTTCTAAGGAAATTTAAATAAAATGTTAGTAGTAACAAATTGAATGACCGATATTGTTTAATCGGTGAATTTACGGTTAGGGTTGCGTCCAAATAGAGCGGTACGAATCTCTGGCAGCAGCTGTTGAGCGATGAGCTCCAAGCGGGACTCTAGGGTGTTGCAGATCTGCAAACATACAATAAATTTAGCTATTATGTACTGATATTTTAAATTTATGTAGCAATATATCAATAGAATATTTAAATGTAACAAATAATTATCATCAATTTTTTTTTAATTTCACTGTTACTTATAAGATATGTTTTTACCTTAATGCGTCCCTTAGCGGCAACTAGCTCAATTCCACCACAGGTTTCAGCAGGCAGGTAATGTTCAGAATCAAGCTTTAACTGAACATCCTTCTTAATCTTAGCCTTATAGTCTTGTTGGGCTTTGCCAAGTAGAGACTCGACTAACGACTTGTCAACCTGTCGCACACGGAGTGTCACTACGGGCTCCATCAACTGGAAGAGGGAAGATAGATATTTATTTATTTTTAGATAAAATTATATAATTGAAGCAATTTTCAATTACTGTTATATTTAATTAATGCTCAAGTGCATAGTTTGTATTATTTGTGTAGTATTTTTATTTTTTTATAAGTTATGTAATGTATCCAAATTACATCACATTTTACTTTATTTTATGGGTGTTGTTAATTAAAAAGTGAGTGTATATGCCTAAAAAGAACACAATGCAAAAAATGACAAGGGAGTATCAAACATATATATACCTGGAAGAGAGCCTGTACAATAAGTGTGACAAGAAGGTCAGAGTACAGCTTGGTGTCGCTAGGCACTTCAGCCAGGCGCTTGCGGGCCTCGTCAAGTACATTACGTACATGGTCTTCACGTACTTTGAGTACCCTGAGACGGGCTTGGTTCAGCATGTTCGAGGATTGGCTGTTAAGAGATAAAAATTATTAATGTTCATCTATCTCATGTTTTATAGGAGTATATATTGTTACTGTGAGAAAACCTGCATGTCTGAGAGAATCTAGCAAGTTTTCGAAAGACATGTGAAATATGCCAACTCACACTTGGCCAGTGTGGTCGACTAGGGCCTGCTCCCCCCTCATATTTAAGGAGGGCCTGTGCCCAGCAGTTGAACATTAAAAAGGGCTGAATGCAAGTAGTACATATATTGTTATAACTATATTAGTCAATACAATTTTAACTCTTATCATGATACTGTTCATTTCTTAAACTTACTATTTTTGAATGTTTTTCATTTTGTAGAATATAATTATCAAGGTCTTTACTTAAGAGTAGTACAAAAAGTTTGCTATAATATGTCAGATAAATAAGCTTTATTAATATAATAATGCAAATAAAGAAGCTACTCTTAGGATAATCGGAACTTTAATACACCTGTAAAGGCGAATTATACTGAATTGCATGTATAAGTTACAAAAATTATAGTGTCATTGTGATAAGTCAAGGTGTATCTACCTAATAAATAAATAAACTTTTTAGGAACTTTGTTTAAGTTAGGTCTTTAGTTCTAAAGGTGTCATTTATATCAATTAGCAAATTTTTATTGAGACTAATTTATAAGATATCATCTCAATATCATCATTTAAATTGAAGACAGACTAGCGCTAGAACAATATAAATTATTATTTATGGTTATTTTTCATATTAAATAAGAATTTAGTGAAAATTCAATATTTCTAAAATATTATAATACTATTCTTACTTTTAAAATCCACCAAAAAAAAACCTTTTAAAATTTTAATCTCAACACTAGAAGTAAAAAAAATTGAAATTAGTCTTAATATATTATACACTTCATTATTATCAAGCCTGCATGGTTGTCAATCTAAATAGCTTAGGTACTCATATTTGTTTTGTAGTCTTATTGTCATATCGCATTGTAATCAAATTAGGAATAATTTGTCCTAAAACCTATGTCTGTCCTCATGATATAATCTGTCCTTATCACATTTCATCAAAATTTATTAAGCAGTTTAAGTGACACAACTATGGAGATATATCAGTATGGATCACTAATTTAGTTACTTTATGAAGATTCATATTGTTAATTTTTATGTTTATATTTGAATCGGGCCTACTAGCACATCATTAAATTGTAAAATTTTCCATAGAAAATTTAATGAATTCTGTTCTAAAATCCTGCTAAATTATAGAAGTGACTATTTTAGCAATCTCATAAGTAAAGATATTAATTGAGTAGAGAATTTTACTTTTAAATGCTCTTAGAATATTTTTTAAATACTGAGAAGGAACATTTAATTCTCTATGTGTATACTATGGATACAGGGACCACAGATATTTTAAGGCTTAACTTATCCTATAATATTATGACTTTTCAGTCAAACAATTCTAATAGGAATCATTATTTAGTTTATAAATTATTGGAGTTTTACACCTCGTTTTTTCATAGTTGTTGCAAAATTATACTAAGAGTAGATTGAATTACCTATCAGAAAGGTAAGTTGTTAGTTAATTTGGTTTAAAATTTGTGGAAATAGTGAGGGGGTAAGACCACCTCAGAAGTATTTAGTTAAACATACATCTTTTTCTGGAGCTCAACTTGTTTTTCTTTCTTTTCATAGTATTCCATGATCTTTAGGCGCTGTTGTTGAACAAGGCGCCCCTTTTCAATATTGAATTCCTCCTCGGCCTTTGCATCGATTTCTTCAGCCTTTTCATTGGCTTCTTGTTCGATGAAGGCCATCATGTGCTTGATCTATAAGAAAAGTATACATTTTACATAAAAACATAATCATTTTGGCTGATTTACTAGGGAGCATTAAAGTTATTCTCTAAATAAAAGCCTTTATAAGCTATTGGAACCCGTGGATCAATCATTTTGACAAAAGTAATGTCCATTACGACGTGTAAAATTATTGAATATAATTCGTATTATTCAAATTATTACCTGTTTTTGAACATCTGCATCGCTGAGCGCCATGGCTGATAGTTATTTTTTTACACCACTAACACGTAAAACGGCCGATATTGAGCCAGAAATCAAAAAACTGGCTACAAGAAGTAAGTCGACGCCTATCAGACGTGCTTCTTCAATGAACAATCATATGATCATTAATGTTGCCATGTTCTTCATATTTTTACCATTAAAATCCATAGAGAAAATGAAATAATTTTCAGTCTATAATATGTGAATTTTTATTTTATATAAGTGAAAAATGTAATTTAAAATAGACTACAGGTATTATTACTAAAACTGTAAGGTTCAGTGTGAAAAAATATTGCCGTTGTTATTAATCAAATTTTAACTAAATATTTCAATACAAATATTTGTATTTAAGAATTACTATGAATTAAAAATTAAAATTAATTTTATTATTATATATTATAGTATATAATGATATAATTTTAAAATTAATTATAGAATAGACTACTTTTTTATAATAAATTTTAAAAATGCAGGTACTTGCAAAAAAATGTGAAACAACAAAGAACTGAGATTATATTATTTTAGTAAACTTCAAAAAAATCGGTGAAAGAAGTTACATTATAATATTTAATGTATTATAGACTTATGATAATTAATTTTTAACATATGCGACGTATATAGCAAGTAAAGCGGTATGAAAAAGCGATACAGCAAAGGTGACACTCCTCCTAAGGTTTGTAATAAATGTATTTTATTACATAGAATATATTTTGTTATACCGACTGATTTATATATGTTAAATGCACCTATTTAAAATGTTAACGACAATAAATGCAATTTGATATTTTTTCCCTTGTTTTAAAATATTTTCATAATGCGGTAACTCTGATGTCATGATTATTACTACAAAGTCAACATAGTTTCTCAATATTATGTATATTTTTTATTTTAAAACAAAACAGTTATATACAATAATTTTTATCACTATAAAATCTTTTTTATTAAAATATTTTACTTTATGTACATGAAATAGAAGAGACGGCAATTAATAAGTGGGTAGTGTAAGTGATTACACTAACTGTTTCCGCTTTTAACAATATGGCCGCCAGTTGTTTAGGGTAATGTGGCGTTCGACAAATCTGAGTGAAATTGTTTTAATTTATTTTAGCTACATAAAGATGTATAAAGTTTTAAGTTTTTTATAGCAGTGTTTCATGGAAAGGCTGTAATAAAAATACTTTTAATTTGTGAATAAAATTCTGAATGCAGAGAAATTGCCTTAAAAATTGAACAGTCAACAAACTTTTGTTTGTATCGTCAAGTGGATATTTTTGTTTCTGCTAGAAAAACTCTATTATGAAACAACCATAAGGTTATTAAAATAGTGAAACAAGGACTGACTTTACACATTAGGTAAATATTATTTATTTTATGTTTAGTTGAAATGGGAACGTCTTCCAGTCGCCATTGTTTGACAGTCGAATAAATAACCATCTTGATCTATGTATACCTACTAATGTGTTATTATTGACTGTCCTTATCAAAATTATCTTTATGAATATGTATACGTATTGAATATTTTATTGATTATAACTGCTAATTTTTATCCTTAACAATATATAGAATCCAGCTGCTCAACATGCAAACTACAATTGCTAAATTGAATGCATCAACATTTTACGTTACAAGTTAATTTACTCAATATAGAACATTGACACTAATTTAAAAGAAATATGTAAATGTATGTTCTCATAATAAATAACGATTGTGGTTTTAGTAAATAATATTAAGAAAATTAAAGAGGTTTAACTCAATTGAGTCACTTTTTCAAAAGTATTATAAATACAATCTATGAAATTTGTATGAGAAGAAGTTTTAATCAAGTTATATTGGGAACAGACTGATCATCCAGTATGAAATGTTAGTATCCAAATGATATGTTAGTATAGTTACTTTCAAGTATTATTGTAACATTGATTTATTGGCATTGAGATAACTGACAAATAACCTTTGTTTATTATCAGACTATATTAATAATAATTGGTACTGTAATAGAATATAGTTTTATGTACTCCTAGAAAAGCAGTATCTAATTAATAATAATTGGTACTGTAATAGAATATAGTTTTATGTACTCCTAGAAAAGCAGTATCTATTTTAATAATTACTTTTATTTTCATTATTTTACAGGGTATGGCAAACTTGAATTTCCAGCAAGCGCCTAGAAGCCTAGCAAGTGGTGGAGTTGGTGGTAGAGTTGGGTCAGGATTGGTTGGAGGAGTTTCAGGGCATGTGACACCAACGTTTGGTGGTGCCCTGTCGCCAGGACGGGGCTCCACGGTAATGCCAGGAGGGGCTCCACCCTCCATGGCATCTAGATCAACACTATTCGGACAAAGGACATTTGCAGATCGAAGAGTTCCAATGGCCACTCCACTATCACAAGCAAACTCAAATTCAATGGTGAGTATTGAACAATATTAATTTCAAAGTATATATTTTCTCATAAAAGTACTAATATAGAATGTAATATAGATCTATTATATGAAACAAAAATATTGAAATATTAAATTTTGTCTGTCACAGTTTGTTCTGTTTCACTGAGTTTTCATGGGTCAATAAAAACTCGATTATTTAAGAAAATAATATTTTTGAATAATATAAAAATTGGATTTTCATGTTTTCTGAAGTCATAATATTATTGAAATAATCAAGTTTGTTTTTGCCCCCATTGAAAAGCTTATGAATAGAGCTAGCTGAGTTGAGTTGACTGAGATTTTACTATGTAGTGAGAGAAATGAAAGATTCTGTTAAACATCATGGTCAAAAGGGCCCAAAGCTTTAAAATATTATCATTGAGACATTTTAAGGGAGTTTATTTTAACATATGTATGTTCTATCTGCCTTTTCACCTTCATTAATGTGGGTAAATTAGATGAATGGATTATTTTATGAGTGGCTCGCTACTCACCCGCCTTTGCTTCAGGTTCGACCCTAGACAAAAAAAAATCTATCCCATGGGAGCCATATATTTTTCCAAAATTTAACCTATGTGCTATTCCAGACTATAATCTATCTCTGTGCCAAATTTCATCCAGATCTGTTCAGCCGTTCTGGCATCAAAAAGTAACACAACAAATATTTATCCATCCATCCATCCTTACTCACGAAGTTTCACATATATAATATTAGTAGGATATTTGTTTAATTATCGTACTGATAATTCTGCAATCTATAATCAGGTGCAAAATAATTTTAATGTTTTAAACTATTGCATGGATTTGACAGCATATCACATAATATGACAATATTAAGGCATGAATATATATAGTATATAATAAAACCCAAATTGCCAATTCACATATAAGTAAACTACAATAGTGACACGGTCGGTGTGGTATGTATAGTCGAGTATGGCGAATCTGTCGAGGTTCAACGCGGGTAACTACCACTCGGTGTTCGGTGAGGGCGGGGACACGTCGACGCCACCGCTGCTGGACCTGAGCGAGTTCCCGTCACTGACGGCGCGGGGCGCTGGCGACCAGGCCCCCGCGGCCGCGCCTCCACCCCCCGGCTCTAAACCTTACGGTGAGTTAAAGAAAATATCTTCATTGGAACGATAATGTCTAGTGAAAAGTTGTCATTCTATGTGTTCCTAGAAGCCTATGAGTTATAGTCTGCCTCTATACTATATTTCATTGAAATCCGACTTGCCGTTTTAGCGGGATGGTGAAAAAACATACATACACGTCATACAAACTTTTATTATAATAGTGAGTCCGAGTTACTTACCGTCGCTTTGCTCTGGTGTGTCCCTTCTCTCTAGGTTCCTTTCCCATTTGTAATATTATAAAATCTCTGAGGAAGGACTATTTTTCAACTTTATTCAAAACCTAGTGAATCACCCTTGCTTCGCTCGGGTTCGCCCCTGGTGAAAACCAAAAACAAATCTGTCCCACGAGAACCGTACATTTTTCCGAGATAAAAAGTAACCTATGCGCTATTCCGGACTATAATCTATCTCTGTGCCAAATTTCATCCAGATCCGTTCAGCCGTTCTGGCGTGATTGAATAATCCGTTGTATAACAAATTGAATAATCCAAACTATCGTATTTATAATATGAATGGGATAAAGTCATACTGGTATTATATTTTTGGAGAATGATTATTAATTAATTCCTCTTTCTATTGGTGGAAACTATATAAAAATCCGTTCAGTAGTTTCTCAGCGCGGCTGGTGACTTTAATTTATGATATGTAGTGATAACTAGTTTTTACCCGCGGTCCGATTCAAAGTAGCCTGTATAGTATTCAGAATATAATCTGTTTCCATTAAACATTCTGAATTTTCCTGAAATTCTATGACGTCATGAGGTAGTAACAAATACATTAGGTTATTCACAAACTTTGAATTTTATATTATTATATAACTGTTTTCGGTCATGGCGGTGTATATAACTGGATTTACTGCGCAGGAGTTGTTAAAATGCAGACATGTATTCATAAATACAAGTACACTCTGTCTATTCACTCTCATAGTATGGTGAGACTACGACACTTGCGGTGAGAGACCCAGTGTAGTACGTAAAATCATATAAAAGCGATGCTATTGTGTAACGATATAATATCATTCTGTTGTATTATTAAAACAATTTGCGATTCTAACTTCGCTTAGACTCCAAATTTTAGTGTATTAATATAATTAATACATATATTATTACATATAATGATTTTAAAAGAAAGCTTCATCAAAAACAATAAAAAAATTATCATAAAATCAGACCTGAAACAAAGTTGTTGTTTTATACTGTTTGTTTAGAGAATGTTAAAATCTTTACTCTCGATCTGATGACCTACATTTCTATGTACATACATGCTTTTTTGCACGCGTTATGTGAAAGTTATTATTAAAATTTTACAAGCTTGAAGTCTTAAGTTAAGGTCGATATCATGTCATGATCTGTTCTTTGTTGTTGATGTATTTTACAAATTTTACAATTCATTATAATACATATATATGTATATTATAAATACCGACGGGGCTTTTTTTGTGTTCGGCCATTTTAGTTTAAAAAAAGTAGCTACTAGCTACTTTTTTTATTTTACTTCTCATGCATGAAGTAGTAGAGTAGGGTCTCATACAAGTACATATCTGTCTGTCCAACCCGAAGCCGGACCAACTCCGAAGGAAAATCCTTATTAAATGCCAACCATCTTTTACGGTTATGTGGGACTCACTGGCAATGCCAGTACTACCTACTAAAACCCAACCGAACCTCCCCCGTTTTAATGGGGCGTCGCAGGATTGCTTACGCACTCAACAACGTCTCGATGGCAGGCCTGTCGAAGCAGACAACAAGCATGGGGTTGCTCCAACGGTCCATTCTGCTATCAGAGAAGTATCAGGAGCAACCTGCATGGTATACTGCCTACCGAGGTGGGCCGCCTCCCTGTGCGTTTTTTGGCTTGGCGGCTTCACCACGACAAAGTGGACGCACATTGGGGGGGAACCATCTCGGTCCTGGACTCGCTCACTTATGGATATAAGCCATCTTTTTTAAGTCGTCTGTTTATATTTTCTAACATGTCACGATGTTAATTTACTAAAATTTGTACACGAGTACTATAAAATCCTCTCTGAAATATGATAAAAACGTCTAATGGCGCTTAAATAGTATTTTATGCCCTACATCCTATGCATGTCACGTATGAGTATTGATTTTAAATGTATTTCTATAATTATATTAATTTATACATAAAAGATATTTTAACGAGTGTGCTTAAAATACATGTTTGTACGATATAAAACGCACGCACGTGCTTTTGCCTAAATACGGTCGTAATCAGCTATCGAAACACGACGTTAGTTGTGCTATAAAATCTCATTAAATTCATAACATAATTTCAATATTATTTATGTAAAATGCCTTACTCGAAATTGCATTTTTTTACCAATGGAATGGTTATGGGGTCCATCGATACGAGTAAGTGAAAAATTTTGATTATATCTTTGGCACGCAACTTGTGTATGATCGTTGTTAATTTATTTACGCCAACGTGACGTTAGATAGAGCTTCAAATATGTTGAATATCAAGGGTAGAATGTTAAATCTAACAAGTTTTTTGTTTTGTTCTTTCTCCATGTCTCGAGGATTTATCTAATGGTGATTATGTAAAATCCTCATACGTATAGGTCTAATAAATGACACACACATGTGGTTTGCCTAAAAATATGAGATATAGGCTACATTATATAGCGGCCAAATACCCATTTGAATCGATCAAAGCCGCGGGTAAGAGTTAGCTGTCTATATAAACGATCACCTGTCCCAGTGGGTATGGTGAAGCAGCCAACATCCGAGCAATCAGAGTTCACGATGTCATCAGAGGACTTCCCCGCGCTGCCCGGTACGTCGGCCGGCGCGCACGCGCCTGCGCCACCCGACTACACGCACGCGCCCGACAAGCCTCGCAAGGGAATACAGACCTCGCCGGACGGTGAGTGTGAGTGTTTTATTTTTTTTGTCTGTGGTTTGCTTTATCTGTGCTTGTGGTTGGTGGGGGTGAGTTTTTTTTTTTAATTTGATCTAACTTATTGGGCTTAGGTTGCGATTTTGTGAGTTTAAGGATGCGATTTTATTTATTTTTATTTAATTTGGTTTTGGGAAATAAAATTTAGTAGGTTTTCTTAAGTAATAAGGAACTCTATTTGACTTTTCTTTTTTAAATTTCTTAAAATATTAATTATTTTATTAATATGATAAGACTATTAATTACTTTAATTTGTACAATTTATAAAAAATATAGTGTTGCAACACTTGTACATCAAATTCCTTAACCTTGTAGCAACATTGACCCCTTTCTGCTATTACTTCTATACCTATATTTTTATTAAATGCTAATTTTGTACGTTTTTTAAGGTTTTGGTCTATTACAAAATAGTAACACTAGTGCATGCTAGGACCTAAGCGTAATGTATGTAGATAGTTCTTAGTAACATGTATAATAACAACCTATTTCTTTTTGTCCTCAAAGTTGTCAGTCAAGGAGCACATACGGAATATTACGGTGTGTATAATTGTTTAAGCAGTAACAAATTATATGCTAATTAACGTATTTATTATGATTAACCTATTGATATAGAAATTCGTATAGTCGCACCCTGATATAAATAGGTTATTTTTATTTATTTTAAATGTATTCATACTGGTTGGTCGGTTATCTTTTAACGTATTTTTTATATGTAAAAATAATCTATTTTTATTTTCGCTATTTCTAAAGCCAGTTAAATTGGTGCTCATTTTTCATGATCATCTGTCTTATGTAATCTAATTAAGTTTAGTTTGATTCTTCATAGACATAATTTAAATATTGAGAATATAATAGAAAATATTTTTGCGTTAAATATTTTTATATCACAAAGAATTATAAACTTATTTGATTATCTTTGTTTTAGAACAAAATATATTTTAGATATGTAGTAGTTTTTCTTAAGAAAATTATTATTCAATTTAAATTAAAAATTTATTTTATTTATTTTAAATTAGCGACTCACCTTCGCTTCGGGTTCATCCCTAGACAAAAACAAATTTACCTCCATCCACGGGAACCGTACACTTTTTCGGGAAGATATAATATAGCCTATAGCCTTTCTCAGTTAACGGGCTATCTAATGTAAAAAGAATTTTTCAAACCAAACAAACAAACTCTTCAGCTTTATAATATTAGTATAGATAATATGAACTACATCTTCTATCTTACATCATAATAATGATTCTCTCTCCATTCTGAACAGGCAAAGTGACAAACATACCAGAAACAATGATACCCAACCAGTTCGGAATAGTGGGGCTGTTAACTTTCATCAGAGCGGCCGAATCTGACCCGAGCCTAGTGTCGTTGGCTTTAGGACAAGATTTGACGGCTTTAGGCCTCAATTTGAATTCACCAGACAATTTGTACCTCACCTTTGCTGGCCCGTGGGCGGATACGCCCTGCAGGTGAAACATTTTTTGTACTTAATGTTATAAGTAAAAGTCTACAAAATTTTGTTTGAACTTGGTTGAAGAAAAAGATGGTGTAGTTCGAGTTGGTCGGATTGTGAGTGATCGTGTACTTTTGTACTATATTGTAATATTACATAATATTATCATATTTGTGTTATATAGGTATTTACTAAAAAAATGTCCTACATGGGGTAGTAGTTTAATATGTTTACGCTATATTAGTATTGAATTTAATATTGTAGAAAGATTAAAATTAGGGAAATAAAATTAATTATTTATTGTTGAGTGAATATAAAGTATTAATTATATCATGGGTCGCATCAGAAAGACGAAAAGTTTAGTTCAAATTAATGTCAATAGATGGCGGGAATTTTATGGATTTGATATTGAATATTGGTATTTATGTGACAAAAATAAAAAAAACGAAATAATAAGTTTTAAAAAACTATAGTTTAAATAAAAAATGTCCCTTAGGCAAAATGAAAAAAACATATTCTTGAATCTTTGCATAACATTACATAGAATTAGGTGAAAAATTTATACAGCATATTCATAGATGATATTGTGCATTTAAAAAGGTGGCAACACATATAAAAATATATATGATGGTTGTAGTCAATTTTTGTTTTTGGGTTTTGTTACATTTTATTCATATATTGTTTTTAGGCAAAATGAAATAGCCCCAAAAATAGCCTAGCCAGAGCAGTTCATTTTCTCTTTGTATACGATAAGGTATCTGGTAATTTTAAATCTAGCAAATAAATAATATTATTAAACTTGATTCCAGACCACAAGACATGGACTATCACGTGCCCCCCGAGTATCTCATCAACGGCTCCATAAGAGAGAAGCTAGCGCCACTACGACTCAGTCGGTACAAGGAGGATCTACTGTTCTACCTGTTCTACTGCTTCGTGGGCGATGTCCTGCAGATTGCTGCGGCGGCGGAGTTGTTAGTGTTCATTTTCAATACTAATATTATAAAAAGGAAAGATTTGTTTGTTTGTACCGAATAGGCTCTAAAACTACTGAACCGACTTCGATGAAATTTGGTAAGAAGATAGTTTGAGACCTAGGGAAGGACATAGGATAGTTTTTATCCCGGAAATCATCCTTTAGGGGAGTGAAAATGGGGATGAAAGTTTTTATGAGGAACTAACCTAGAGACGATCCCGAGTGTAGCGAGGGTGAGTCGCTAGTGTTTTATAATTGTCCATAGTATAAAAATTTATACAGTAGTAGCCCATTGAGTTGTCAAAAGTTGTAGTTTCATGGCGAATAGTTTCGAACTTAAAGCAGCTTTTTGTGATTTAGTTTTAGTGCCATTTCCTGGCAAGTTACAGTTATATGTGTCAGCCTTAATGTCGTTTCCCGACTGTCATATAGAAGAATATTGTTAGTTAAGTGCGCGTCTCTATCCATATGCCTCATACGATTGTCCTGTCTAGACGCCTTCGTTGACGATTATATGTATTAATATTCTGATAAAACAGTATTGAATTGCTGTTGATATAGTAGCGATGCTGTTGGTAATAAATCTTTCCAAAAACTGCGTAAAGTATGGAATAGAATGGTGTAATTGTTTAATTTGAAGAAATGTTGCCATTGGGGTATAATATTCTATATTCAGAATTTCGAATGTAGTTCTGATATGTAAGGTGGAAACTAACATTTTTATTGTCAAATGATATTTTAAATAATTTCGTATTATGGTCTTTGTTTTGTTGGATTTGTCTTCACTCCGAATAGCAGAATAACTATTAAAAAATCGAAAAAAATAACGAAAAAAATAAAAAAAAACTTTTTCATACTAAGCGTCAAAAGTCAGTCAGTTGTTCTTTCGCCAGTTCTTCTCAGCTCTGAGGCTTCTTCTTTCTGAACTGGTAGTAGACTCATGACGTTCAGTAAAAAATTGTAATAATTTAATGCTGTATAAAATATTTAGAATTTGAATTCGAAAAAAAAAACGTCCCTAGTGAGCGAACCTGAGCGAAGCGAGGGTGAGTCGCTAGTTTATTCTAATATAGAAACATTGTTTATATTCAGATACAACCGCGAATGGCGGTATCACATGGAAGAGAAAGTGTGGATCTCGCAAGCGCCCGGCATGCCTATGGTGGAGAAGACTTCCACGTACGAGCGCGGCACTTACTACTTCTTTGATGCGCACAATTGGCGCAAGGTTATTATTTTATATTTTAATACTTTCTTAGATTTACGCGAATATTTGACATTTTAAATAAAACTATCTTTTCGGATTACGGTCTCTCCCGTGACCCATGATTGCTGCATTCGAAACGTCGGGAACCAAAAATCTAAATAAATCCGCGAAATATACCGAAAAGATAATTTTATTTAAAATATTTTATATTTTATTGTAGTGTATATATAAGTGTAGTTTGTTAGTATGTATGCAGCCCTTTTTAACGTCCCTCTATTAGACACGGGTCTTCCTTCAATACAAGAGGGCAGTCTATAGTCCACATACATACATTTCTTTTTAAAACGTTGTACTCTTAAATATATTAGGTTTTCTCGTGATGTTTATCTTCTCCGTAAATGTAGTGGTAACGCGCTCGCATGGGAAATCAAGTGAAGAGTTTAAATCTTTGCTTTCGCACCTCTGATATTTTCATGTGCGAATCATTTTTCTAAAATATAAGTAGTAGTATTTTAAGTATATATAAAGTAATGCATAATAAGAGCATATAAGTATGCAAGTATTGTAAGTCAAGAGTTAGACATTGAACAGTATGGATGTGTTTCATTACATTACACATTAAACTACTTTATTTTATTATTCATTTAGCATTAGTATTTTTAGAATATAACACTATAGTTCATGTACGTTAAGAAAATCGTCATCATCATCATAAGTCATCGTTGTCCATCGGCTTAGCCACTCCCCCTAACCAATTAGGTTGCATAAAATTATAAAGTAAGTTCATAATGACCAGTTGAAGGCAGACTTAAATATATTGTTAATGACTTTATTTTGATTTGAAGTAATTAAGTTATAGTTTGAGATTATATTATCTCAAATCAAAATAATTATCATTATATAATGACTTTATTTGATTATCTCAAATCAAGATTTCAGAAAATAAAGAAAAAAAGTAAAATAATTAAGTTGATTTTTATCCATTACACTTAATCTTTTGAAATACATTTGAATCGTATTTTTACTCCACTGTGAATACACCTTTATCTGCCGTTGCACTTGATGACTCATTATTTTCTTAACGCGAATGGACCATAACACTAGTTTGAAATTGGAAGAGAAAGGGAAGACATGGCTAAGGTAAATAAAACACCTGCCTGGTATCGCGTGTTCGAATTAATATTTTATCAAACTGAGATAAAGCGTCATGTATAGGTTGTTTATCTAATCTTTCTGAAATTGGAGTGTGACCTTGGTGATAAGATCCCTTTTCCCATGATAGTTCCCTTGGAAGGATGAATGGTCTTTTTTATAAATATGTAGAATGTTATATTTATAAATCTTTTCCTTTATTAATCGCTACTATTATAAGTGCGAAAGTATGTTTGTTTGTCATTCGTTCACTCTTTTGGTTGAAATTTAGTACTCAGGTAGTCTAACTATCCTAGAATAACACAAAGGCGTTGCCTGTATATGATATTAATAGTACCAAAGCGAACCCTTTTTTTTCGGAAAGGTCAGAAAAGTCTAAATAATAAATAGTAGTAATGGTCTAATAGATAAAATTTAAAAAGTTAAACCTTATCTAAATACAAAATGATTAAAATCGTTAGAGCCATTATCAAGATACACGAAATAAATTTATATACATACGTCATACATTTATACAAGAATTGCTAATAAATATTGTAAGATAAAAAGCACCTGGTTAATGATTATTTATTTAACAAAACGTGTATAATTTGCAGGTGGCGAAAGAATTCCACTTAGACTACAGCAAGCTCGAGGGCCGGCCGCAGCTGCCGCCGCACGTGCTCACGTAGCGCGCACGACTCTCACCTAATGTAGTTTTGTTATATAAAAGTACAAGTTAATGTCACGTATTTTTATTTATTATACCTCTGTTTATATGAATAATGAGGTTTCATTCAAATCTGTTTGGATTTATTAGTAACTAGCGACTTACCCGCACCTCGCTCGGGTGTGTTTCTACGTAAGTTTTGAGCGGAACCCTAATTCTTTTTCTAAGATAAAAGTAGCCTAAGTATACCTTATAACATCAGCTATCTGCCAGTGGAAGTCCCGTCCAAATCAGTCCAGCCGTTTCAGAGAAAGCCGGAATAAACAGGCAGACGGACAAATTTTTAAAAAAATGTGTTTTTATTATAAGTACCATATATATAATTTCATATGCATTTAGTAAAAAGTTGTTATTTTGACATTACAAACAGACTATATATATATAAAAATGAATCCCTATTTCCCTTGGTCATGCCATTACGTGACGCGGCTGGACCGTTTTCATTATTTATTTTTTTGTTGTGTTTGTTATTGTCAGAAGGTTCTTACATTAAAAAAAATTAAGAAAATTGCACAGGAACTAAGAAAATGGGGATGAAAGTTTGTATTGGGAAGCGAGTTAGTTAGGAACGAACCCGAGCGAAGCGAGGGTAAGTCGCTAGTTATAAGGTTAAAAATATATATACTAATATTATAAAAAGGCAGTTTGTTTGAACACACTAAACTTAGGAACTACTTATCCGATTTGAAAAATTCTTTTTGCATTAGATAGCCCAGAAGGCTGTAGGCTATAATATCATCCCGGAAAAATGTACGGTCTCCGTGGAATAGATTTTTTTTATCTATAGTTCATTCGCGTTAAGAAAATAGTGAGTCATCGGTATCCACCGGCCTAGCCAGTTTACACAATTTAGGTTGCTTAAAATTATAAAAGTCAAGTCAATATCAAGTTTCATCAAAATCCCTCCAGTGGTTTTTCCGTGATGCGGTCACAGACGGACAGAAAAAAAAAAACAAAAAATTATAGATTCGGCATTTGTATCGATAATAATGTCTATTTATATAAGATTTTCTAAATAAATATTTAATGTACAGATTCGGCTTAGTTACAATTTTATTATAATATGTAGTACCTGGGCGATCGAGCTTCGCTCGGTGTTCTTTTTTGTTATATCGTATTTTTTTTATATAAAAAAAACACAAAAAAAAAACAAAAGTAATAATTTTGTATCCAACCGGGCTTCGAACCTGGACACCTGTGATTGACAACCTTAAACCTTGGCCGCTTGACCACGATACTTATGCCCGAGCGTAAGAAATTATCGACCATATTTTGAATGGAATAATGCGAAAGTAAACCGCATGAAAACTCGAAGACACGCGTTTTCCCAGACAGAAGACTAATCTAGATCGATTTTTCGCCCTCGAAAACTCCCACATACCAAATTTCAGCGAAATCGTTAAAGCCGTTTCAGAAGTCGCCGGTATAAATAAATATATAAATATACAAGAAACTCGTTTTAATATATTAGATAGAAGACGGTCTGGTGCTGGTAACTAATTTTATCATTAGCCTTCTCTGTTAGAATATACATATATTCTCAATTGCTCTATAAGCATACAGGAGCGCAGAAGAGTAGTACTTATTTTAGAGTTTGTTTCATTTTAAACTAAACTACTGGCATGAATTTGGATTTTCTGGTAAACGTTTGCAAGCCTTTTAAAAGCACTTCAACTTTTTTTTAAGTTAAATTTCTTTAAAAAAAGCACTGCATTGTTGGGACAAGTTAATGGTGATATTAAGAAAAAAAATATGTCAGGCATATATATAATTCAATATAATTAATTCGCTTACAGCATTGTTATGTACATAATAATAAAACGAGTTCAGTGTTCATTCACAATCAAATCTCAAAGTAATCCTAGCTTGTAAAACTACTAACTACATATGAATTCTAGTTTTTTCAAAGACAACAATATACTTAAATATTATCCTATTATGTATTTATTAATTACTTAAATGTATTGTTAGTGCAATCTTTACACATAAACACGACATGAAATTTTACTTTTAAATTATTCTAAGATAAGTTAAATGTTTAATGGCTATTAATTAATGTGTAATTTTCTAAATATAACTTTCTTTATTTAAAAAATATTTCCTTTTAACTAGTTGTTAAAGACAAATTATGCTCATCCTTGTTTTAAGATATAATTTACATCATTAAACTTAGATTTCATAGAAAGCTATATTTCTTGAGAATAATAAAAGTATTTTACAGATAGATACTTTTACTATTTTAAAGATGTCTCAAAAAATTGATATTTTTTATTAATTCTTTGAGAATTCATTATATGCTACTCTATATTATATAGAATATAATACCTCCCTAATAGTGACAATGTTTGGGTAAAAAAATGTAATAATTGATTAAACTATGGATAAAAGTTATCAAATTAATATTACATAAACAAAATATAGTTTTGTAAATATTTAATTTTAGTTTTAGGACTTCTAAACTCATTCAAGAACACAAGTTTTTGCAAACGAAACACATTCTCTTGTATTCCTATTATACAGATTTTCTACATATTGAAAGGCGAATTATAAAACAAAAAAATCTTTTAAGATGAAAGTAAGTATCTTATAGACACAAAATATTAAAAATGCATAAAGAAAAGTAAATTTTAATCAGTCAACTTCTTCAGTCGTCTCGCTAACGGACGGAGCGGACGGAGTATTGTCCTTCATTGTAGGTTCCTCATCTTTCTTCCCAGGAACCCAAAGTCCTGCATCGACACATCTCTTCATGTAGTATACAGCTTCTTCATCTGGCATTTTGGCTATAGTTGCTTGGAGCATGGGAACATCTTGAGAGTCGAAACATTTCTTTAACTCCTGCAATGATTAGAAAGTAAAATTTATTTTACATATATTGTACAATAATATTGCGAATTAGGTCTGCATTACGCGGCTGATTTCGTTTAGCAACTCTGGACTGAATCACAAGTGGTAAGTTGAATATTACTCTTCTCTTTCCCTCTCTGCTAAGTACAGTGAAATAGATGCACTTGGTCTAGAATATTTGTATATATAACTCAAATAAATAAAGGTCCTTTACACAAAAAATTCGTGTTTCTACACTTTTTTCAAGATCAAGGTTGCAGATTAATTTTGTAAAATTTTCAATGTGAATTTTTATATTATGAGAATTCTTTGAGAGCTTAGGAAAATTAAATTTGTTTGTCAATGTTTGTACGAAAACAATATATTTATAATTTTCTCAAAACATTGCGCTTTTGTGGGAAGAATGAATTTACAAAAAGTTAAGTTTATAGAAAATTAAAAAAGAAAGCTTAAAAGCACAGATTAATACTACATTAAAATGCTGATGGGGTTGAATCAGGATATTGTTGATTCATTTAATTTTATAAACATTTTGTACATGTATGTAGTATGTATTGAAATGTGTAAATACAGCAAAATGCATTTTGCTATATTTTAAATTAAAAATATAATTGAATATACATATAGTGGATTATTTGAATAAACAATCACAATTAAATTCCAAGAAATAAAATCCATGGCATCTAGGATATTTAATCAGACAGATTCTGAGTATCCACCTTGACATGGCTCCAAGACACTAAAATTAGTATGTAAACAGAATAATCCAATAAGATATATAAGAAAACAATCATTCATCATATTAGTTATCATATGATTCATGTATATAATAAGTAATTGAACTTATTTGATACCAAATGTTTATTAAAGCGAAATAACAAAATAAAATTTTCTTATATGTCTGTTTGCTCATGTATCTTGTAACATGATGGATTGGAACACTCCAATCCATTATGATAAAGAAGACAAAGTAGATAATTTCATTTAATTTGTTGATGCCACTGAAAGTTCTCACAATACAAAGTCTTCATAATATAGAGAGAAAATGATTAGTATGCTCATATCATATAAAGGAAAATAAGACTAACAGACAATGAGTTAAAGAGTTAGTATGATTTATCTACTTAAGCTGTCTTTAGTAAATAAAACGCATTTACTTAAAAATAAAAACTGTCTCCTATGAAAAATATATATAACTCAATTTGCTTTCCACTTACTTCAGGTAGTTCTTCATATACTTCCACAGGATCCAAGCCACCTGGTCCTAGTCTGGCTTTTCTTTCTTCTTCTTCTTGTTCACGGAGAGCTTCTTGAATTTTTTCTGCTGCACGCTTCTTAATCCTTGCTTTGAATTGTTCTAATTCATCATCAAATGAATCCTTGTAAGTTTTTTCTGCCACTTGAATTCTGTTTTTATAAAGTAGATATTGTAATGACAGGAAAAAAATATTTATTAAATTATTTTTTGTATTAATATAAGACTATTTTGTAGATTTTTTTGGCGTTTTATTTTGAATATATTGCTTACTGCAAAGCATGTAAAAATCCTAAAAAATAGTTTTTAAATAAAATATCAAATATTCATGTAAACTAAGAAAGTATTCCATGATTTTTTTTAATTTTTATTATGTGATACAATAGAAATTGAAATGTACGCAGGTGTGCAAAGAGCTTCCACTATGATATTATGAGAGAACTACTAAACTTATTTTAACTGAAAATCTATTAGCCTAATACTTTCTTAGATTTAAACAAATATTTAACATTTTAAATAAAACTATCTTTTTGGATTATTTTGCGGATTTATTTTGATTTTCTGTCTGTAACAAGTATATAATGCCTTTGAGATGTCTATAACCTTAGTCTCTTCAGTGACTATGATTGCTGTAAAGCATTCGAAACATCAGGAACCAAAAATCAAAGTAAATCTGCGAAATAATCTGAAAAGATAGTTTTATTTAAAAAAAAAAACGATTAGTCTGCCAAACTTAAACACCAGACTCGGTCTGTAGATAGATGATAATACACAACAACTTTTATCACACTATACTCAAAGCTAACTATTTAGGGGGATGTTACTTAAAAAAATCAGAAAAAATATAATACATATTTATTCATTACTTTAAGTAAACTTTAAGTCTCAACTAAATATAAATACCTGGAGAAGAAAGAACCAACACAAGCTCTTGGATCCACATCTAACTGTTTAGAGAGCTCTAGCATATACTGCATACAGATTGTCTGATGTGCTACATGTGCCATTAAGTCATGTTTCTGAAAAAGATTACAAATAATTTATTTATATTTTAAGAGTTATTTTTAGTTTACACTTATGAATTGAGGTCAGTACTTATTTATTAAATTTTCAGAGTGCCTTAAGTAAATGAGTTGCTCTATATTAATGATAAACCTTGAAATTCCATTTAAAGAGCATAGATGGAGGAAAACACATTTTAGCAAAATTATTCTTACAATTATTTATATTTATGATTATTGAAATTACCTCCTCCATTTCTAAGTTTATACACCAAATAACAAGATAATTGGCAGTCTCTTCACAAACTAATTGACTATGTTCCAGAAGGAACTGCTTAGAATCATCATAACGGCGAAGCATACCAAATTGTTTCAATAACTTTTCATTTTCATTTATAAACTTCTTCATTCTTGCTTCCTTTTCTTCTTCTGTTAAGTTTTCATCTTTTGGCCTTACAGGCTTTGTATTGATTATAGTTTTTGTGAATCCTGGCTCACTTATAGTATCAACATTCCATGGTGTTTTCTTTTCTTTCTTTTTCAATTCATCTTCCTTCGCTTTTATTGCTCTTTCTTCTTTTTCAAGTTCTGCAAGAGCTTTCTTTAATGATTCTAGGTCAGCACTGTCTGGGCCTGCTTCGGCAATTTTCTTTTTGGTTTCGGCAAGTTTCCGGATATTTTCAGCTTTTCGTTGTTCGTGTTCTTCTTTTTCACGTTTCCGTTCTTCCATGCGTTCTATACGGGCTTGGTGCCTCCAGCGAAACAACGATGGTGTGTCGATGTTTGGATGAGTCTCATCTTCGTCATCTGAGATCTAAAAAATTGTTAACAAACAATGCTTTCAACAGGTCATAATTGAAAAGAAAATAAATATATCTATCTAAGAGTTTATATGTTCTTCAACTCTATGATGAACTCATTTGATGTTATTACGAAGGCAAGTGTAAAAATAAATACTTACCTCGATGTCTTTCCATTTGCTGTAGTCCACCATGATTAATACTCCTCAATATAATAAGTATTAAGTAAGATTCACTAAATCACAACAAATTACAAATAAAAGCGGTATCTCTAGGCGTTTTCTAGATCTCTCAAGAATGCGATACTGATAAGTTTGACATTTGTTAATCCGGAATATTCGGTGGCTAATGTTCTGACTTCTGAGAGCCAAACATGATTCTTGTAACGGAACGTAAAAGTTGATTAAGATTATTAGCTATCTGTGAAGATGGAGTATACTCTGTATTATCGAGTACAGATGATTAATATTAATATTTAAAAGACAAGTTTTTTGAAGTAAAACTTCTTTACTCACGCTTGACTTGGGGAGTAAGCTGGTGAATGCGTGACGAAAAATGTGACCGGGCGAGGCGAACGTTTGTTGCCATGATGTTCTATAAATATATGATTGTAATATGCCTAATATGCGTTATTTTTAGTATCCCATTTATCCTAATTATTTAAAACATAAATTGAATTTCATAAAGAGCACCGATAACTTACAGAAGTTTTACTTCTTGCGCGTGTACACATACATACACCCACTCTTTAATTTTTTTCACAGCAACAGTTTTAAGTATAATAATACTTTCTTAAATTTAAGAACTACTGTTTAGTTTTATTTTTTCCAGATTTACTTTTTTTGGCACGTTATAAAAAATGAAAAATGAATGATGAGAGTGATTTTTTTACGATGCGACAGATTTGGATTACAGTATGAAGTTAGCTTTTATTGGCTACAGTGTGAAGTTAGTCGTTAAATCTCTCTGTAGTTACATAGTTGGGATGTCTTCTATATTCAAGATATTCATTCCGGTATTTCTATAAGTATATAATTTGATGAGCAAAACACAATAAGCAAAGTGAAGCCATTTCTACCCACCACTACATTACACAAAACCTTACACTACAACACATCTCACCACATCACACCCCTCGTCACGCGTAAATGTAATTCCATATTTATATTATCGTCGGCCTAATTCGTTAACCTGCTAAGTGTAGTTTTGCAAAGTTTACAGGACGAAGAAAAAACTGAATTATATCATTTCATTTTTAGATATCAAAATTCTAAAAATACCGTTGGTTCCTATAACTTTCCTTGATATTTTGAAAGTGATAATAGTTGTATATCTTATGCACAGCTCAGTAAATTAAAGAAAACAATTTTTTAGCAGCTTTTCGTTGTGAAGATCCAATTTGGTTAAGGACATAGCAGTTTTTAGACTTAAGTATGTAGGTATGGAATATAAATTAGTGAAGACGTTTTTAATCAGATCAATGCAATTAGCATATTAAATATTAGAAAATGACACATAAACAATATTCTAAATACTTTAAAATAACAACCTATAAAAATTTGTCATTTCAGTCTGAAATTTTGGTAAAATATAAAATTGTTACTGTTAGCCTACATCATCCCGCAAAAATAGGTCAATTTAGATCAAATTTGTCCCATTCATCTCACCATCTAGTTCGTGGTCTGCCGTAACACCGCCTTCCTGTCTCAGGGTTCCACTTTGTGGTCACTTTGGCCCACAGTTCTGCAGGCATATGGCAGACATGGCCAGCCCAGTCCTATTTAAGATTTTTGGCTTTTTAAGCCACGTCAGTGATTTGTGTTTTGGAGCGTAGTGTAACGTTTCGAACTTTATCAGTTAATTTAACGCCTAAAATGCTACGCTTTATTATACGTTGGTAAATTCTGAGTTTTAACATCTGAGTGTCTGTCAAAGACCAAGTCTGAGCTCCGTATGTCAATATGGGAAGTATGCACTTATTCTGAAGTTGTCGCTTTAGTGACAATGGAAGGTCACCCTTCATAAGATCTTTCATGAACGAGTAGCTCCTCCAGGCATTTTCAATTCTTCTTGATAGGTCTTTGTCTTGTCTGGAATAAAAAGAAACTATCTGGCCCAAATGGATATACTCTTGAATATAGTGTGCTTCCTCTCCGTTCACTTTGAGGCGGTTCTGGGTGCTATTAGACATCAGCTTGGTCTTCAATATATTCATCTTCAGTCCAACCTCAAAGCTTACATCACTAAGTTGTTGTAACATTAGCTCCAGTCTTTTCGCTGTTGAAGAAAACAAGACAATATCGTCAGCAAAGCAAAAGTTAGTTAACTGCGCTCCACCGACATCAATGCCTTCGCGTTCCCAGCTAGGTGCCAGTTTTTTGAAAACTTATTCTAATGCGCTCGTAAAAAGATTAGGTGACTCCTTGGTTAACACCTTTTTGAATATGTAAAGAAAGACCGATTGTGTGTGTTTTGATGCTAGTTGTGCTATGGACGTATATAATTTGGAGCAAATTTATGTAGGTAAATTCTATTTTTTGGCAATGAAGAACATTAAAAACAGCATTATGTGATATGCTATCAAACGCTTTTGAATAATCGCCGTAGACGAGGTAGGTCTACAATGGTATATTGAATTCTTGATGTTTTTCTATGATTTCATTAATAGCTCGATAAAGTTGTAATTTAATTTAATTTCTTCTCATTGGTACTACTCATGAGGTACATAAATTGTCATAATATGCATGATAGTTAGATGGAAGAGTCTTTTATATTTCCTGCAAGTCCTCAAACTTCCGTGCAGCAATTTTACATCGATTCTGGTGCAACTGCGTTCAGTCACTAATCTCACAAGGATTACATTGTAATGACCTCCTCTATGGTAAAGGTCGCCATTCATTCTTATTCTGTTTTATAAAGAATCTAAAATAATAAATCGATCGAATCTAAAATATTTAACTATAAATCATGATAAAACTTTGAACTATGCCACAGCGCACGTGAGTCAGTGAACATTTTCGTCAAAAACTGAGGCCTCTATAGGACTTAGCAGTTTTTCTTTGTGTAAATATGCTATTAAACTGAAAGCAGGTTTTCGGGCGTGATATTTCTAAGCTTTCTATATTGATATCGTCGCTATTCCTTTAACATAATGTAGGTAATCGTCTTAACTTTTTGACCGGCATAAAAAGTAAAATTGCTCAAAAATGGACTTAGCAGGTTAACGAGTTAGGCCGACGTTATATAACTTAATTATATTCTATATTTATATTATAGACCTAAGTCTACATTAATTTATAGTTTTAATCTTATAATTGCTAATAAGGGTGAGTGCCTGGCGATCTGTAATACAGGTTCTTTCTTACCTAGTACAGACACCAGTCTCTCACAAAGGCTTCTATTACTGTTATTTGTTAAGTTTATTTATGATATTACAATCCTGTTATAATGGTTTTTGTGATGAGAAAAATAAATAAATATTATTATTATTATTGTAAATCCAATATGGCGGACTCCCAAAGATGGCGGAGTGTTTTTTTTCCGCTCCATGATATGGATATCAAATGAAAGGCCTTGATGAGCCAAACACAATAAGAAAAATGACGTCATTGTAAATCCAATATGGTGGACTTCCAAAGATGGCGGACTGTTTTTTTATGCACCCCCCAGCCCTCTGATATGGATGTCAAATGGAAAAGTTGAGGCATTAAAAAAACAAGCTTTTATTTAAATGCTCTAAAAACAAAAAACAAAGAATTAAGTATAACTTCTTACGTTCGCACATAAGTACACACACACTTTTTTGTATTGAATTTTGTAACGTTTGTAGCATTTGTATTGAATAAAAAGAAAAGCTGTACTTCCGCTTTTCTTTATTATTAATTTATTAATAATAACAATAATAATCATAGTTAAAATTTAACGTACTGAACATTATTTATCTTTTATACACTTTTACTACTTATGCGGAAAATTATATAGTGGAAAGTAGGTATATATTTCAAATTTTGACTAAATTACAAATCTTAAAAGTTGGGCTGTAATTTCCACTTGCTATTATAATTAACGGGTTTGTAATTAACATCAAACAATCATCAACTGAATCAATAGGTAACCTGTATCTGTGTCCCGTACACATGTGACGTATTTGTCAGTAGTCCCTGTGGCCGAGTTCCATAATTTGATGACATACAAAAATGATGGACGCAAAATAAAAGAGTATTTTCCAAAGTCGGTTCTACAGACTACATTGACACCCAAAAAAAAAAATACTCCAAATTAAAAACAAACATCACATAAATAAATTACAGAAAATTTTCCCGTGGATCTGATAGCTTGAACTAAATTCAATCAATCCACGGGTCAGTTACGGGAAAGCTTCCCATATACCCGTAGATTGGGCGAATAGTTGCGTCTTAAAAATTATGTCGTATTTTATTAGATTAAAAGATAAATACAAATACATTATAAATAATACAGCATAAATAACTTAGTATTAATTTTGCTATCGGTTAAATAAATTAACAAAGCTTGGGTACGAAAATATCTGAAATGTTAATCTTAAAAAAATACCTACTCAACAATCTTCCCACAAGCAATTTTTGTAGAAAGTATTTAGGAATCTCTATTATTCTCAATTTTTTGTAAAATACTTAAATATAGTAAGTATTTCTATCTTTTGAATTTCCTTTTCAAATTTAATAATTTGTTAAAAAAACGTTTAGTTACAATTTTTAATCATAGGATAATGATTTTATTAATTTGACTTTAAACAAAAAGTTGAAATAAAAATTCTTAAGCTTGCTTTATTTAATTTTTCTTTTTTCTTTTAGCTAGAGTTGTCAAGACTGTAGTCGCAATAGTGGTGGCCATTTTCGTAGTTTCAGCTACAGTTTCATTGATCGAAGCTTGATTTTCTTCTGTATCCATTTCATTTCTTTGATTATCATCAGGAATGCTGATTTGGAATTGCAACAACACGACAAGGTATGTCACCATAGTAGCGAGGAGCTGGAACATAAGTTTTTAATAATTATTTGGCCTAATCTTTAAACATAGACAGTAATTTAAAAATAGGTTTACATTTTGGTAACTGCTTACATTGAAAATTTTCTATTTAAAATGTTAAATTAATTAATTTTACGGTTATAATAAAAGAAAAAAATATTAAAATATTACTGATTTAAATAGATTTCGGTTCACGTCAAAGAAACCTCCTAGGCTTATTTGAGATGGGTTCATTTCAGTAGCACGTAAAAACATATTGACTTCAGTTTGCGCATCTGTGTTCATCCACGATAGTTCTACCATGAGTAACTTCTTTTGGAAATTTGTTCTTACCTGTAAAAAATAAGTATTTTTTATGAAAACTAAACATAGTTGCGGCAATGTTGCATAGTTTAAAATTAAATAACATTGATGTGTGTATAATAAATACTATATATTATACACACATCAATGTTACTATATACATAAATATTTTACACGAATATAGTTATGAGCCAGTAGTAATATGGGCTAGTTTTCTTACCTATCAATTGTTTTCCGTGGAATTTTTGTGTTGCAAAGTTAAGGTAAAAGTGATTGACTTTTGATACATCAGTATTAATGCTCAGGCCAAACCCTTAAAGCTAGCAAATTGAAATTTCACACAAGTACTCCTCATATGACGAAGGCATCCACTAAGGAAGGATTTTTCAAAATTAACCCCCAAAAGGGTGGTATAGGGGATAAAAGTCTGTATAAAACTTTTTATTCCTGGGACATAATTGCATGAAATTTCATATTTTTCGTAGTTTGATCGCGAGCGAAGTCGAGAGTTCTGCTAGTTTTTTTTATAAATACGGAAAATACATTTTTATATGAAAAACTGATACACAAAATAATAAATATATGATATTGTACTTACATTATGAGATGCATAATGTGCTTCGTCGCAAATAAAAAACAAAAGAAAAATGCTGCAGCAAGCCGTTACCGCAAGTCCAATATCCTTGATACCAAAACCTTCGGAGATTTGACTAAGAAGACCGTATATAGATAAAGTTATTATTAGAAATAGATATAAATTAACGAAAGTAAAGGTGTAACAGTTAGCGACGCCAGTGTTACGAGCCAATTTGCTTAATTGGAGCCACAGAGCACGATATTCAGCTACTTTTCCTGCTGGTCCCACATGCCGGAGAGCCTAGAATAATTGCCTTTAATTAGTTGAAAAAATATGGAAGTTTAAAATACCGAGGACACTGTATTATGATATTACATGATGGGCTTTTTTATATTATATAGTTTTATTTATTACCTAATTAACACCTGACATTAATGAGTACACTTACTTGTTGAAAATCTTCAGCAAGAACACTAGCGCATACGCTTAAAGTTTCACACAGAAGATACCAATATCCACCTAAGATGTACGTGAGGATTTCTAAGAAAATGTAAGGTAAAATTTGCATTAACTTAAAATGGACCATAGTCACATGTGTGACGACTACCGAACTTGTCGAGAGTATTGGAATAATAACAGCAATTGCTAGAGCCTTCCTGTACAATTTAATGGGTAAAATTCTACCAGATAATTTTTTATAGCATATCTGCAAAAAAAAAAAAATTAAACGTTAATAAACCAAACAACATTTATATTAGTTTATTTGAAAACAAAAAGTATAAGTGAATTATTATAAACTTACTTCAAAGTCCACCCATCCGTTGAGAATACCAGCAATTTTCCGCGTTTCATACCATAATATCGGAACCACCATCATAGGAAATAGGTAAACCGTAAAAAGATATTCAATGACTGCCTCTTCGAATTTACCCTCAGCAGTGCGTAATATTTGAACTTTATTCAAAGACAGGTATAGTATGTAACCAATAAGGCAAACGTAGCAAATAATAGAGTATAGCATAGAAGGAGATGCTATTTGGAACTGATTCAGTCCCGGCGAAGGTCGCGTTAAAGGCAAAACACCCATAACTCGCAATAATGTGAAAACTGGCTTAATATTTTCATATACAATATCTATATTTATTTGAGGGGCTATTAAATTTTCATGTAATGGCACTATAACATTGCTGGACGTCGGCTTCATATGTGGTGTGCGAGCTGGCGCGACATCCAGGTAAATTATCTTGTTTTTCGGTTTTTCTGCCATTTGCGTCGCAAAGCCATTGGGTATAGAGCTAGTCTTCGGGTAAAGAGTGTTGGTCGTGAATAAAGACATTTCGAAGAATTTATCTAATTTGTGTTTCTTGTAAGCTAAGCTTGTTCTTTTTTTGTAAGCTAAGAAGGCACTAGCAACGGCACGAGCCAATTGAATTCAAAAGAAAGAATGGTCATAATAGCCGTCACTTGGATAGATCTAAAGGTAATATATCATGCTTGACAAGATGATTGTTTTACGTAAGCACTTTAATGGTTGTGTTAAACTTTCAGTGCGTTCTTCACCTTCAGTGTAACCTTGTAAAAAACTTGAAGGTAAAAACCAAACACTATTTCCTCGTATAACTTTTGAATTTTAAATTTTAATGTAACTGAAAATTATTAAGTACATGAACACTTATGTAGGTATTTTTAAGTTATAAGTACTTAAAATATTTTTATGAATTAATTTCTTTAACAAATTACGCCTACGCCTAATGATACATATATATGTATAGAAACGTGTAACACGACACGCAACTGTATAGAAATGATTTTTGGGCACCATAACTGAAATCAATTAAGGGAAATTTTAATATATGACGGAGAAGGATTTACCTGCTTACTTTTTTCTGTTAGAATGTAAAACCTTATTGTTGTTTACAGTTACTATGTTATTTAGCTTAGTTTTTATTGCTTATAAAGTAATTTCAAAGGCAGTGGTAGCCCAGTGGTTTCGCGCTCGCTTGGGAAACTGAGTGAGGCAGGTTCAAATCCCGGATCTCGCACTTCTAATATTTTCATGTGCGAATCATTTCTAACAAGATTATCACTTGCCCTAGGGTGAAGGAAAACATCGTGAGGAAACCTGCATGTCTGAGAGAACCTAGCAAGTTTTCAAAAGTCGTGTGAAGTCCGCCAACCCGCACTTGGCCAGCGTGGTGAACTATGGCCTGATCCCCCTCGTATTGAAGGGAGGCCCGTGCCCAGCAGTGGGATCTTAAAAAGGGCTGAATACATACATACAAAGAAATTTCAAAAATAGAGCAGATATTACGTCTAGAGCGGGGTCGAGACGCCATCATGACATTCTTTGGAGATACGTGGCTTAGTAATGTTGGTTGATCGTGGTGGATCATTGGAGAGTTGTGTTTCGATATTGACTGTGGAAGTATGATCGGTGCTTGAGAACCCGCTTGCTTAATTAAAATCATTAGAATTATCATTTCAAGTTTTTAACATTGTGATTTCCATGATTAAATTGTACTGATCAATAAATAGTTTATTATTTGAGCCCTGATACCACAAGATTAATACCCAATAAAGATGATATTCGTAAAATATGGATAACATGATTTATATAATACTGATTAGTATACAATTCGTGTACCTATATAAAATATTGTTTTATTATTAGTTTCATCTTTATTAGTTATTATGTTACTAGCGACTCACCCTCGCTTTGCTTCGTGTTCGTCTCTAGATAAAAACAAATCTACCCCACGGAAACATTTTTCCGGGATGATACATATATTGCCTATAGAATTCCTCAGCTAACGGGCTATCCAATGCAAAAAGATTTTTTCAAATCAGATTAGTAGTTCCTAAGATTAGCGCGTTCAATCAAACAAAGTCTTTAGCTTTATAATATTAGTATAGATTAAGAGCCGGTTTTTGTCAGACGCAATAACAAGACTAAGCGGCCACAATTCAAACTAAAGAGAAGAATAACCGAAACAATAATAAAAAAGGTTTATCGTGGCTGAAGCTATAAAATATGACGTTTCATAGGACACCTGGTCGACGATATATAATGCTGTTAGATACTTCTAACAAATGAACGTCAAGTTTATAGACCATAAAGATGAGGGTGGCAATAATAAAACAGTTCTTGCGTAGATCTGATTAGGCTGTAAATAAACATGGCCTCTTGTAAGTTAACGGGAATTTTATAATTAATTATTTTCATAGAGAATTATATTTGTAGCTAAATCGTTGGATTATTTAAAAATATTTATACTAGTACTCAAAGGATTTACATACATATGTAGTGTGTGCTTTAGTTATATCGTACTTGTCTGAGTCTGACGAAAAAGACAGGCATGGGGCTCGCGACTTTACATTTATTAAGCTGAATTTATTATGTAATTATAAAATACGGCCTACATAAAAATGTTGGATAGTGGTACAGGAAGCTTAACTGACTATTGACAATTTAGATTTATCCAATCGATTAAAATCAATGCTATAATAAAACTGTAGAGGTCGAATGTCTGTACAAAGAAAAAAAATGCTAAAAACCGAGTCAGGGGGATGTAAGAAGCGCAATAGAACAAGTCCAGATTTTTTTCAAATTTTTTGTTTCTCTGTCTGTTTGTCTGTTTGTACGGGCTAATCTCAGAAAGTACTGGATCGATTTAAATGAAATTTTGCATGGTGGTACCTTATATCCTCGGTCAAGATTTAGAATAATTTTTATCCTGGAAAATCAAAGAGTTAACGTGGGATAGTTAAAAAACTATAGTAACATATACAGCTTAGTACACAAAAACTTCTGATTGGATTTTAATGAAACTTTACAATAATATAGTTCATACATCAGAAAAATAAGCGACTTTTCATTACGGAAAAATGTTTGGTTCCCGTGGGATAGATTTGTTTTTGTTTGTCTAGAGGCGAACCCGAGCGAAGCGAGGGTGAGCTGGTAAGATTATTTACACTCTTGGGTATGTGCGTAGTGCGGGTAATGTGCGTAGGGCGGATAATGTGCGTAACGCGGGTAAAGTGCGTATGGCGGGTAAAGTGACAGGGTGGGAAAAGTGCGTAGGGCGGGTAATTTGCGTAGTGCTGGCTATGCGCGTAGGGCGGGTAAAGTGCGTTGGGCGGGCTACGTGGGTAGGGCGGTTAATGAACGTAGGGCGTCAAAGTGCGTAGGGTGGTCAAGTTGCGTAGAGCAGTCAAAGTGCGTAGGGCGGTTAATGTGCGTTCGGCGGTCAATGTGTATACGGCGGTCAAAGTGCGCAGGGCGGTAAAAGAGCGTAGGGCGGTCAACGTGTGTAGAGCGAGTAAACTGCGTAGGCCGGCTAAAAAACGTAGGTTGGGAAAAGCGCGTAGGGCGGTCAAAGCGTGCAGGGCGGGTGAAGTGCGTAGGTAGGTCAAAATGCGTAGGTCGGGTAAAGTGCGTAGGGCAGGTAATGTGCGTAAGGCGGGTAAAGTGCGTAGGGCGGGTAATTTGCTTTGGGCGGGTAAGGTGCGTGGGATAAATTTGTTTTTGTTTGTCTAGAGGCGAACCCGAGCGAAACGAGGGTGAGCCGCTAGTAATAAATAATTTTACCATGTTTCATGTCGCATCGCCTAACTTTTTACAGCCCTAGGAGAATCACTTATATTACGTGGATAGAAACGATACACATATATCATATTGTCCACGTAATAATGCGCGGCTGTGTGGTAAAAACATTGTAAGGATAGTAATTGTCTAATTATAAAAAGAAACCTAACAATTAATTTGAATTGTTAGTTTAAACAAAAGAACTTTACCAAGGCCCTGTAACTTTATAATTATTTAAAAAAAATGATATTTATTATATTGTAAAATTGAGTTTTTCCTTATTCATCGTAAGCTCTCGCGACATTTTAATAATCGATTAGCCCGGCAAGATGCAAGTAAATTTGATTGTAGGCAGCTTAAAAGAGCCCGCGGCGTTTTGAGATTAAACGTTAAATGAGTAAACTATCTTCGACGAAGTACTTCGCCGTCCATAATTGGTAAGTTTGTAGCTAAAGTTTGTTTCGTTTTGATTACGTACTTATTTGTGTTAATTATTTTTAATTATAAGTAGTAGTGGGCAGTGGCGTAGCTATGCCAATGCAACCAATGCTGTCGCATGGGGTCTCTGTTCAACGGGGCCTCAGCGGGTCACAAACGATTCTTTTATTTCAAAACATTTTTTCGAGGACGGCCCTCATAGAGGTTTAAAATAAACCGCAAAAAAATGTTCTAAATTTCCGCATATTATTTTTTACGAGGAGTACGAGGAATGTGATCGTACCTATTTTCTATTAAACGATGAATAGTCCTCAAAGCTCAGCTTTTTTACTAAATTTTATTGTACCAGTTCTTCCGTGAGAGCAGTTTGAAAAGTGTAAGAAGTTCAAAAATTGTATGTTTCAAAAAAGGCAAAGGTGGGCTTCCATTTTTTTTCCATTGGGGCCCAAAAAGGCTAGTTACGCCACTGGTGGGTAATAATAATGCGATTACCAGTCGCATTACAAGCAAGAACTCATCGCCAGTGGACACAATCTTCTTTAAATTATCGTAGGTTAGTTTAGTTGTTTTTTGTTGTGTTTAGTTAGTCAAATATAATAAAAAAAAATATTCTTTTATTTTTTATTGCTATACGGATGTTAATAAATTTTACCTACTTTAGTAAAAAGTACGTACCTTTTCGAGTGGAGAAAAAAAGTTCGTAGAGCAACGAAGATCCTCGTTCCTCATTTAATAAAAACATTTCATTTTATGGGTTGTGATAAAAACGAAAGTTCACCTTTTATATCGTGTAGTTCGCTCGGGGAGACATTGAGAGTTCTTTAAATATTCCTCAGTGATAGTCAGAAGTTTGTTTTTCAAAGTAAGCTCCATCATCAAGGGCAAGTCAGCCATTGACGGATATATAATTTTTTTGTTTGTTGCGTTAATGGTATTATACATATGTATAATATAATATCTTGTGTACTTAACAAAAATCAAATCAGGTAAATAATGAATATGTATTTAACTATATGTAATACACGCATCTTATAGTTCTTATTTAACATAGAAATACATATGTTTTTACTTCACTGCATGCTCTTGCTACGGTTTATTAATATTTTAAATTTCATTTGATTTCAGGATGTAAATCAATCCTATCAAAAGCTCAACCTTCTCACCTATAATTGAATTTTAAAGTTTTAAGCAAACTTAATTCGTTTATATTTAAAATGTAATGCTCTACATTATTTTATTTTAAAAATATTTTTTCACTTTTCAGTGAATGATTGACAACAAAAAATGCCTAATTTTTATACGTAGATAATATAGGTACACATATATAACTAGAACATAAAAACTCTTGCTAAAGTTTCAATTTTATATAAAAACCTATGAAATTAAAACTATTGGCAACTCCGGTGTGGCTTTTAGCTATATTCGAATTACCCTAATAGACTAAAATGTACATATGTTTAAATATTAATTTAAAATATATTCAAAAAGAAATTGACATAAAACTTTACGTACAAACATCAACGAAAGACTATTATTATTACGACTACTATTGATTTTGATAGTCCGTCTTCAAAGTATTCAAGAAGAGTATTGGATTTTTGATCTGAGATATTCTAAAGTATCAATAAAACTGTATTAAATTGTAATATAGGTGTAATATCGATTATTTTTACCCAGTTTTAAATTACTATTTTTTTACCCAGTACGATATTTTTTATATTTCTACACTATTGCTTGCTTGTTGTGAATATCTCTTTGGAACTTTACTTTTTTGCAAGAATAAAGAAAATTAGCTTAGCATTTAGAAAGCAAACGAGAACAATTGTTGGTTGAGAATTAACATATAGAAAGACAATAAATCAATATAATAAATTGTTTGAACAATATATTCGCGCTGTAGAGAGTGCCTACGTAAACTTTATGATCGAACGTTACTTGTTTGTAACATAAGAAAATTTAGTATGTTACACAATTTAGTACATACTCACTGTTTCCCGCGGCTTTGCACATTTATTGTACTTAGATTCGGGGAGGATAAATTATAAAATAATAACTAAAACATTGTTTAACCCTGAAGTTTAAAATACGAATTGGAATTTTCAAACATTCCTCTATCCGATATCCAGTAGTGGTTCTTGGTTCGATGGTGCCCTAGGCCCAAGTCAATATGGCGCCTTTTTCTTTCGTAACAGTGTATATAGATTAATTATTTTAACAAAGAAATTCTACTCTTGAAATGGTACTATTTTTAGATTGTAAGAGCGAAAAAAAATAAACTTTAAAATTTGGTCTTCCAGTTTTCAGAAAACCCACTTGATTTTGAATTTAAGTCGTCTTAAAAATTGTGGCGCCCCTCAAAATTTGCCGCCCTAGGCTCGGGCCTCACGGGCCTAAGCCTAAATCCGCTACTGCCGATATCCTTTATTGACCCTAGTAATGTGTTATATTATACGTAATTTTGTCTGTGAAACGTTGAAGAGTATAAACGTGACTATAGATGGGGATGGATAGTGGGGCCCTGTGAAGGTTTGGATATTACTTATCTACTGTGTGGAGACTATAGGTTTGATTCTTGTACATGGTGGATTTTAGGGTTTGCTATATATAATATGTTCATAGTGATATTGTTAAGAGAACGTAACGAGAATTGCAAAGCAATCTTTACTCCTTACTGAGTTAGTGAATTACTGTGAAGATATACATCTGTTCAATTCGGTATTCAAAATTATTATACAGGTAAACCATATTGGGGAAATTAATAATATTAGTCTAGTCATACCATATATATATATATATATATATATATATATATATATATATATATATATATATACGAAATTAAATTTGGTTCATTAAACTAATGTATGCATCATAAACCTTTATGGAACATAGAGCCATAGTCCAAGACATAACATATATAATATGTGGTCTCTGCCATAACATTACTTAGGTTTACATGTAAAATAATGTTGTGGACTGTGGTCTGTAGTAACTTAAAGTAATTTTTGTAAGATGCAGAAAGTCCTTTTCTTGCTCTTTCTTTTTATTTTCGTCATAAATGTAACGATTTAATGCTTTCACTCTTTCTAATATAAATATGGTATGGGGTTCACACAATACAATTTAGCTTACTTATCTCGTCATATTTTAGGTATTTACATTATACATTTATAAGACATACATTTTAAGTCTTATCAAAGAACTTATAAAGCATAATCAAATTCATTATTATTGATTAGGTATTATCTATTTAATAATATATTATAAATTATCTATATATTAAATAAAATTAATGCTGTTTTGTGTAAATGTAATTTTCAAGCTTTTACTTAACTTGCTTCATTCGAGTTCAAAATTTTACATTTTTTGTTTATCATTTGTTTTTCTTGTCGGCCCGATTTAGTAGAAAATTGGCATACATATTAAATTAAAAGGTAAATTCAATGACAAAGCAATTATATGAGAGTAGGGTTTTTGATAGTGCCAGTATTGACTCTCCACAACATAACGCCACCGACTGCGGCTTGCACATGGTCAATTTCTTTTTCAAGAACTATAGGCAAATGTTTAAGTATCTGATGGAATGGTGTTGGAAAGTGGCCATGTGGAACAAAATCAATCGTCGAGGTTGAGATTGACGTCTTGGAAAATACAAATATTGGCTTAAATAATTTTACAAAATAAATTTTTTTAGCAACATTTTTTTTTGGGAATATATTTGCGAATTGCAAGTAAGGACGAGAAAGAGATTGCCTTAGTTTTGAGAAATGGACAAATAATATACTCAATTCTTATTATATGTTAAAAATAATAAAAAAAACTGACTGGTAATTTTCATTTACTATAGATACCAATCAAATATTTTCGAAGTCGGTGCCAGCCGATACAAATCAAAGCACACCAACTTCGAAAATATTTGATTAGGTATTTATAGTAAATGAAAACTACCAATCCGTAATTTTTTACTTTTTAGTGGTTTTTTTGAAGTTGGTTTTTATTAATTTTTTTAAGTTTTTATTTTTCCCTTTTTAGTGTAAACATAGTACCTAGTAGCAAAGTAACAAGAAAGTACTTTAATAAAATATTCGCTTTAGCCGTTTAATTTAGTTTGATGCCAATTTTTGTATGAAGACTGACAAACTAAAATTCGCTTTTATTATTTACACTAAAAATTCTTGCTAACATTTTGGGCTTGTCTAATCAAACAAAGTAAGCCCAAATTCAAAGTATTTAATATTAGACGTTGAAGAGTTCCACCTTAGCGTACACATAGTAAACTCTAAGAGTTCCACCTATCCACATTCTGGCCTTACCATCATATCAGGTCGATGATACCGAAGCACTTATTTATCTACGGAACTAAAATCACTTGCAAAGTTTCAAGTCAATATGACAGTTAGAAGTAGGTTAAATTCACCATTACTTATTTTTCCATCCTTAGGGATAGTACATTTTTTTTTTGAAATTTAAATGGAATCAATCTGTAAGTATATATACACTTTCAAACAAAATAAAAATTGTCCAAATCGGTTAATAAATGACGAAGTTCTAAGGTAACAAACATTAAACAAAAAAAAAAACATACAGCCGAATTGAGAGCCTCCTCCTTTTTGAAGAAGTTGGTTGATAAGTAAATGGATGAATTTTTTAATCAAGTCCAAGTAAGTTCAAATATCGTTTATACATAGTGCTGCCGCACCTCTGATAGGAGTTTGTGAAACAGTGATTGATATTTGAAGAGGTGCGGGAGCACCTCTGATATTTTCATGTTTGAATCATTTTCAAGATGATGGTAATAATCTTGTTTTACAGTGACGAAAAACATTGTGAGGAAACCTGGAAACCTGGATATCTGAGAGAAGCTAGCAAGTTTTCGAATATAATGGCTAGCGTGGTTAACTATGGTGTGATTTCCCTCGCATTGAAGTAAGATTGAGGGAGGCCCGTGCTCAGCAATGAGGCGTTAAAAAGGGTTGAATAGATTATTTTCCACAATATTGAGATGCATATTTTGTATATCTAAATATAGATATATTAGTTTTAAGACATGATCTATCTCTGTGCCAAGTTTTATGATTGAATAACAAACATTAAGACATTTTCACACACATTCATATTAATAATATTAATAAGTTTAGTGTAATAATTAAATTTTGGTGTATAAAGTTAAATAGTAAAGCTACAATAAATCCCTGTCTCATCCTCATCACTGATCAAAGACGCTAGCAGAATATAATACAAAAACTTATATACACCCAATTTTTAACAATTTGAATGTTTTTTTAAAAGCTCAAGGCGTTATTTTAATTATACCTAATGAGCTTTATATCGCGTAAAGGAAGTTAAAAACGTTTATTATTTAAATCTATGAATGTTTTAGTATTCTTACTTAGTAATGACTAAGTAAATTTTATGAGCTTGTAATATTACATTAGTACTCGTAGGTATGTGAGAATAATGTAGGGTTAATATGATGTGATGTCATCGAGCCACCCACAGATAACGTGAGATTATCATAATGTCCGTATAAAAACGTATATCCGATATAACAGCTCGTAGGGTCTTAGTATGCAGTAGTTGTATAGGAGAGATAATATTCAAATGCATCCCACGCGAAGGGTTCAAGGATCACGTCCCTGTCACCCACACCTAATAGCTATTTGCGATAAGTCCGGGCACTATGAGGTAAAAATATATGTAAGTATATTGAAAATTAATGAATTATGAAACTTAAAAATGTTTGCTATTATATTATATAGTTTATGAAAAGTTTTTAGAACTGTTGGAGTGTAATAACTAACAGTTTTAAGAATTTTTCTTTTGTCTTTTTAGTGACTCAAACACTCGAGAACTTTCAGACAAAATGTGGAAAGTCTCAATGGAAATTGTATCGTACAGGTGCTGTATCTATACTAATATTATAAAGAGGAAAGATTTATTTTTGAAGTTATACTTCTTTTGGGACGTCTGGAAAAAAATATGAGAGTAAAATTTTTAGGAAGCGCGCGCATACTGACAGCCAAAAATCGACATGATGAAGTTAGCTGAAAGCGAGATGATGAAGTTAGCTGATACCTGTTTGTTGCCATGGCCCATGGCAACCGTTGATATCTATTGTCTGACAAATGATACTCATTACATATAATATTAGTACATGGGCGACCGACCTTCGCTCGGAGTTCTTTTTTGTTATATCGTATTTTTTAGATAAAAACAAATAAAAACTAGAATTTAAACGCAATTAAATTAAAACAAATCGATAATTAAATTAGGCATATTACAATCATATATTTATAGAATATCACTTAAGGAAAGAATATGTACCTAATATATTTAAGCGAACAATTCTTGTATATTTATTTATTTATACCGGCGATCTCGAAATCGGCTCTAAAGATTACGCTGAAATTTAGCATGTGGGAGTTTTCGGGGGCGAAAAATCGATCTAGATTAGTCTTATGTCTGGGAAAACGCGTGTTTTCAAGTTTTCATGCGGTTTTCTCTCGCATTATTTCACGCAAAATAAGGTCGATAATTTCTTACGCTCGGGCATAAGCATCGTGGTCAAGCGGCCAAGGTTCGAGATTGACAATCACAGGTGTCCGGGTTCGAATACCGGTCGGATGCAATGTTTAACTTTTGTTTTTTTTGTATTTATTCTAAACATGTTGGGATATGTATGTTGTAAATATATTGGGACATTAATACATATATGGGACACGGCACCATCTAGTTCCATGGTAAGCTACGTGTCTTGTATTATAGATACTAGATACTTGATACACTACACACATATATAACTTTAAATACATACATATTGTAAATATAAACACCCATTAGGCTTACCGTAGTCTCATCCAATAGTCCAGTTTTGTCTTGACTTCTCAATAGTTTTACATTGAATATTTGGCCGATAGTAGCTCGCTTTTCACTAGATTGACCCGTATAAAGTGGAATAGTGCCTCGGAGGCAGCCTCGTCGTGGTCGGCTTAGGGTGGCGAGAGGTGTGTACCAGTTTCACTATCGCAAGAGCGCTCGTGACTCGTGAGCAAGTTTTCCTGCGTTATACGTAGACGGCCCATAAAGGTAAGTCAGAGGCGGGGGACAGATGTTGTTACCCGCTGGAGATCTTAGGTCCATGGTGCCACAACTCACCATCAGCTGCGGATAAATTATTATTGTAATTGTTATCCTTGTATTTATAGTCTAATAAAAATATAATATAGAGTGAATGATAATTTATTCATAGTAAAATCAAAATTTCAATGTACTTCCGGACAAAACATATCCTATCAAATTATCTATAGTAAAAAAAATAATAAGCTTACTAATTCAAATATACATTGCAGCATTTTCACGTTAATTTTGGGCGTCAGTTTTAATCCTTGGTTTGTTGTTATTATGCGTCGTGCATTATGTATACATTAAACAGTGCAGTGTTTTAAGTAGATAATGCTCTACTCTTAATGAACATAGTCTTTATAATTTACAAGCTTTGGATAAAGCAGCACTTTTAATTTATTATTATTATTTTAATTTTTAAATTCTTTCATATTAAAGTATTTCTTTTCTCTTTCGACTCTCCTTTTTTAGAGAGGCACTGGTATTTTTGTACTCCACTAGTAACATAGAGAATCCTAATATTAGGAAGCATACCAAAAAAATAAAAATAAAATCGGCAAGTATCCTACATCAAGTAGATCATGGTTAGCACCTTATTTTCACCCTAAAAATGACAAAGTACCTCTGAATCTATAATTATAATTTTTAGGAAAAATAAGTTTGGAATACATTTAAAACAAAATAATGGTATTTAATAAAAATAAATATCTATTATAATTAATCAAATTCATTGATAGCGAAACAGCTTGTCGTAACTTTAAGAGCTTGTCACTTTTTATTTTTTCATTTAACATGGGAGTGCTTAAACCACAGAACATGCATAATGCGGATTATCTCAACATCTCGTAAAATATTTTTCCTTGTTTTAGCACTGTTATGCAGATCGCTTTCATGATTTTAAAGCGGCTTCTTAAAAATTCTCTTTTGTTTTTGGGAGCGTCTAAAATCTTTATCTTATCTTTTTTCTAAGATCTTATTTAGATCTAGCGACTTGCCTTCGTTTTGTTCGGGTGCGTCCCTAGATACGTTTCAAATAGGTGAGAAAAGAGTTGTTGTGAGTATACCTTAGGAGGACACATACTACCGTGGACTTTTTAGTAGACCTTTTTTACCACACTAAATTGTTAAATATTTTAATTGTCAACACTGGTACTAATAGTTGTTTCGTGTAATAATTCAATAATTTTTTTGTAAGATGGACGACAAATCAGCTATTGTGTTTTCCCGTGGCAATGAGAGATTTCTCTGTAGTAAAATATATGGTAAATGTTGACCTGAGTAATAAGTTATCGCTACTCAGAATTAGCAAAATTAACAAAAATTTCAAGAACTATGGTTTTGTGGTGGTCAATATAATACATGTGGTCGGACGTTGTGGGTTATTGTGTAAGCGATTCTGCGACGCCCCATTAAGACGGGGGAGGTTCCGTCGGGTTTTAGTGGGTAGTACTGGCTTTTCTGGCCGGCAAGTGCCATATAGGTACCTACCTGTATGGATGCAGATGGTATGCGTAAATGCATTTCCCAACGTAAAAAAAGATAAACGCTTACTGTGTTATACTAAACTACTATTTCTTAATCATCTTTAAGTATTTTATTTTAGTTCATATAAACAGTTCTTTAAAAAAACTGCTGAAAGTATTAATTTTTCTAATATGAATTACTTTGAGGGTTCAATCAAAAAGAAACCAGTTATCTTTTAATTAAGTCAGTGGGAGAAATTGAGGTGACTCGGGTTGGCGTAGTAAAGGGCTGATAAGCGTTTACACAAAGACTGTTAATTACAAACATTGCCTCTTTGCCAGTTCCGCGACTTTGTGTATTGTAAATTTACTTATTTTACTAATAAAAATAAAGCGTATATAGTATATCATGAAAGTATTTCTACTGTATTATCTATACAAATAAATAAAATTGAAGTGTCTGTTTGTAATGTCAAAATAACTGCTTTTTACTAATTGCATATGAAAGAACTTATAAAAAAAAAAATTAAAATTTTTGTCTGTCTGTTTGTTCCGGATAATCTCCGAAACTTTTTATTATAGAAAAAATTAGGATTCCAAGCAAAAAAATTAAAACCCCTGAAATTATGAACAAAACTCGCGTGCCTAGGGACTCTGTCGTGAGCAAACGAAGGCAAGTCGCTAGTTAATTATATAAATGTAAAGATGTGTGGATGTTCAGATGTTTGTCACTCAAGTGTAAGCAGGCAAACAAATAAAATTTATATATTAATAATAATAATAATACTTTATTTCCCAAAAAAGTTTACACTTGTGAAATAACATTTTTAACTTACTTTAGGTTTACATGTTGATTAATATTAATTGGAATCCTCTGTTGCCGTACTAGGAAGCCTGTGTTACGGCATACAGCGCCCACCCCTCAAACATTGGCAAGAATACTAGTATAAAAGTATATATAATATAAACAATATTATTATTATATTAGTCTATTCATTCACGCAAATCTGCGAGCTCAACCAAGTCAAGTTAGGTAATCAATTTTTGTTTTTGGATGAAATTAATATTGCTATATTTCATCGAAAAGTTATTATAAGTATACTTTTTAGGCAGATATAATAAAACAATCGGATTAGATATTGGATTGCAGGTGTTCGTTAGTAATTCAATTACTTATCTTACTTCTAATATCCGTACTAAAGTAAAGAGGCTGATTTGTAACTTCGGAAGTAGGTATTTGAGTTTTTATCATTACATTATGTCAAGAATGATGTATTAGTGAAATGAATGACTCTTGTTCTTAGGAAATGTAATATGTACCTATATTATCAAAATAGTATATAGACCATATTAATAGACCATCTTGATATAGCTTACTTCAAGTTTATTGAGATGAGATGAGAGAGATTCGTACTCGTATGAGAGTATGAATATATATATATATATATATATATATATATATATATATACATATATATATATATAAATATAAATATATATATATATATATATATATATATATATATATATATATATATATATATATATATATATATATATATAATATACGAGTACCTTAGATTTATTCAACCGATTGATATAAAAATTACTAATATACATATATCTAATATATAAAATTCTCGTGTCACAGTTTTCGTTGCCATACTCCTCCGAAACGGCTTGACCGATTTTGATGAAATTTTTTGTGCTTATCCGGTATCTATGAGAATCGGCCAACATCTATTTTTCATCCCCCTAAATGTTAGGGGTAGTCCACCCCTAAATTTTTATTTTTATTTTTTAGACAAAATTTTTAATTTCTATTTTTTTATGATACAACATACAAAAATACATACAATCCTCAATTTTCACCCTTCTACGATCAACCCTTATTTTTTAATAGCCATTTTAGTAATTTAATCATTTTTCCTCTCCGGTCGAAAACTGATCAATCGTGATTTAATGCAACCTAGGGACGAACCCGAGCGAAGCGAGGGTGAGTCGCTAGTATATATATATATATATATATATATTTATTTATTACTAATATATATATATATTTATTATATATTTGACGCTTTTCTGTAAGGAATATATACACATATAGACATATTCAACAACCTGTACTTGTTACTGATTGTCGTTGCTACTGATCTTGTATCATCTAATTTAAATGTTTGTGAAAATATTCATTTTGTAAAGATAAAACTTTACTAAATGGTTTATAATTAGAATATTTTAGTGCAAAATATAACGTGCAAATAAAAAAAGTGCAGTAAAAAAAAACGTGTAGATATAATTAAATTTCATCTTCTTTCCGTATAATCTCGTAAGAAACTATAAAATGTCTCTCAGAGGACCCATAATGTCAACTTTTACGAAGCGAGTTATTTCCATTGCAGTTTAATTTAAACTTTTTAAACTGAATCTATAGTTTTCGTACCATCGGCAGTGTTGTAAGTTTCTGTTTACGCTACTATAATATCTACGGAATAGGTAAAAAATCTTTCATCAATTCTGTGATAATATCAACTTTTATTGAATAGTCTATTTAACCAGAAACACCATCCTGTGAAGCTCATGGTACGAAATACTGAAACAATTCATTTTATGTCGTAAATTCGGTCGCAATAAGAGTTGATGGGAGGCCCTCAAATTATAAATAGTCCACACAGCTCTTTTTTAGGGTTCAGTAACATAAAAGGCGAAAACGAAAACTTATAATTTCGTCATTTCCGTCTGTTGGTTTGTTCATATGTCCTTACAATCGAGATAGATATTTTTAAGTGGCTTTTTTATTCAAGCCAACATTTGCCAAGTTATATGCGTCTACAGTTTCCTTCTAATCTCGTATGTATATGGGGTGGAAATAATCGTTTTTAAAATATTTAAAATAAAAAATATTTTTATGAAAATTCAGTACTTTTTGAGATTTGGTATATTTTATATATTAGATATATGTATATTAGTAATTTTTATATCAATCGGTTGAATAAATCTAAGGTACTCGTATATTATATATATATATATATATATATATATACATATATATATATATATATATATATATATATATATAATATACGAGTACCTTAGATTTATTCAACCGATTGATATAAAAATTACTAATATACATATATCTAATATATAAAATTCTCGTGTCACAGTTTTCGTTGCCATACTCCTCCGAAACGGCTTGACCGATTTTGATGAAATTTTTTGTGCTTATCCGGTATCTATGAGAATCGGCCAACATCTATTTTTCATCCCCCTAAATGTTAGGGGTAGTCCACCCCTAAATTTTTATTTTTATTTTTTAGACAAAATTTTTAATTTCTATTTTTTTATGATACAACATACAAAAATACATACAATCCTCAATTTTCACCCTTCTACGATCAACCCTTATTTTTTAATAGCCATTTTAGTAATTTAATCATTTTTCCTCTCCGGTCGAAAACTGATCAATCGTGATTTAATGCAACCTAGGGACGAACCCGAGCGAAGCGAGGGTGAGTCGCTAGTATATATATATATATATATATATATTTATTTATTACTAATATATATATATATTTATTATATATTTGACGCTTTTCTGTAAGGAATATATACACATATAGACATATTCAACAACCTGTACTTGTTACTGATTGTCGTTGCTACTGATCTTGTATCATCTAATTTAAATGTTTGTGAAAATATTCATTTTGTAAAGATAAAACTTTACTAAATGGTTTATAATTAGAATATTTTAGTGCAAAATATAACGTGCAAATAAAAAAAGTGCAGTAAAAAAAAACGTGTAGATATAATTAAATTTCATCTTCTTTCCGTATAATCTCGTAAGAAACTATAAAATGTCTCTCAGAGGACCCATAATGTCAACTTTTACGAAGCGAGTTATTTCCATTGCAGTTTAATTTAAACTTTTTAAACTGAATCTATAGTTTTCGTACCATCGGCAGTGTTGTAAGTTTCTGTTTACGCTACTATAATATCTACGGAATAGGTAAAAAATCTTTCATCAATTCTGTGATAATATCAACTTTTATTGAATAGTCTATTTAACCAGAAACACCATCCTGTGAAGCTCATGGTACGAAATACTGAAACAATTCATTTTATGTCGTAAATTCGGTCGCAATAAGAGTTGATGGGAGGCCCTCAAATTATAAATAGTCCACACAGCTCTTTTTTAGGGTTCAGTAACATAAAAGGCGAAAACGAAAACTTATAATTTCGTCATTTCCGTCTGTTGGTTTGTTCATATGTCCTTACAATCGAGATAGATATTTTTAAGTGGCTTTTTTATTCAAGCCAACATTTGCCAAGTTATATGCGTCTACAGTTTCCTTCTAATCTCGTATGTATATGGGGTGGAAATAATCGTTTTTAAAATATTTAAAATAAAAAATATTTTTATGAAAATTCAGTACTTTTTGAGATTTGGTATATTTTTAGTTTCACGTGTTCGGCCGTAAAGTTAAAGTTAATTTTAATGTTTCTCATAATAATATTATGAAATACAAACTCATTTGTTTCAATAAAACGAATACCGTAGATGGATAAATATTTTATTTTACGTTTATCATACAAAATTAAATGTTTAAACATAATATAAATTTAATATTTCATGCCACGGAACTCTAGGTGTGCGAGTCAAAGTTGAGCTTGTTCGAGTTTTGAAGAGTACATATCAAATTGATTTCTGCGGCTTTGACCCAAAGACTATCTCGTAAGATATGATGATATGAAATAAACTAAAATATAGAAGTTGGGCAGTATGGCGCCTTTAAGCCGCCAAACTTTTGTAACTTTAAAGGCTGGAGTTAAGCTTATCCGCAAGTGTCGATTAAGATTTGAGAGAGTTTAAAAACTCAAAGCTGAGCTGAGTGGAACCTAAAAATACTGTTGAGTCATTTCTTTTTAGAGTTTCACAATTAAGAACCCAACTACAATTTAGATTTTTTAATAATGTTTGTGAAAAAATTCTCTGTCAAAATCAAACTGTTCACTTACATAATATTGTTATGCTTACATATGTAGGATAGATACATACGAGTATGTACTTTGTTTATTTACTAACGTGTTTTGTTTTGTTATAGGTATTACTTGCTTTGTTATATTAAAACTATGTTTCTTCGTCAACTTGTTCTCATCTTTTTAGTTCGCTTTTTACGCAGTCGGGTTTTTTATATTTGTAAATTATTTTTTATTTAAAGCTTTTTAATTTTGGTCAGTTAGACATTTTTATTTTTATTTAACAATTTGATACTCCACTCAATTGATTCGGACGAAAAATGTTTTTTCAAGACACAAATTGGCGCCTTGTAGGCTGGACTCAATTTTCTGCATTTAGACTCAAAGTTGGTCCGTTATGCGTAATTGGCGCCTTAGATCTGCCATTTTAATTTTTAATGATATCTATATACCCTATGACACTCGTGTCATCAAGACAAATCGAACGACGTATGAAACATCACACTCGGTTAAGTCATTTAGTAATTATGAGGGAACATAGGATCGGACATACATACATAGAGATCAAACACATAATACTCCTTTGGGCTTTGCCGCGGTCGGGTAAAAATGTAATGAGGATAATAATTATCATAAGTGACAAAAAAGTAATTGCACTAAATTTAATGTCTTAAGACTATTCATTGTATCGATCTTATTATGTTCGTCAACTTACTCATTTTTCACTTTATAAGCACCTAAAACTATGTACTACGAGTATAAAAACACCTATTTCGAAATCAAGCGTCGTGCGCATCCTACTACCTGTCAGCTACCGGTCTTTACCTTTGATCCAATATTTCTCGACGCACGCTGTCTACTTAAGTGCGGGTTGGTGGACTTCACTTGTCTTTCGATAACTTGCTGGATTCTCTGCATTCACCGTAAGGCAATATATTTTGTTTAGAAATAGAAATTCTTTCGAATTTCTTGCTTTACCAGTAGCTTTGGTAATTTATTTAATGTTTCTTTTTTCTTTGTTCTCTTTTTGTTGCTTGTTCATTAATTGGTTTCTAATATTTTTTTAAATTGCAGTTTATTTAGTTTTATTTGCTTTTTTTTATTTGGGCTCAATTAAGGTGTCGATTAGGTATTTAAATTTTTTACATAAGTAAAAGGCTTAAGTGTCAATGTTATCAATGAATCAGCTAGTACTGGCTGGAGGATATACCGTAACTTGACAGCACTATCTGAACAATGGCTCAGGCTTAAATTACTATAATCTATCTATACATATAATAAAACTAGAGAAGTCGAATGTCTGTACATAGAAAAAAATTCTAAAAACCGTGTCACGGGAATGTAAGAAGAGAAATAGAATAAATCCAGATTTTTTTCAATTTTTTTGTTTCTCTGTCTATTTGACTGTTTGTCTGTTTGTACGGGCTAATCTCCGAAATTATTGGACCGATTTAAATGAAATTTTGGAGCGTTGTACCTTATATCCCCGGCAGTGGCGTAGCGTACGGGGGGCGGTGGGGGCCGCGGCCCCAGGCGGCATTTTTAAAGTGGCGGCAAAATTTCACAATAAATATTGTGTACCAACATGAAATAGGGAAAATTAATTATTTATCACAAAAATCACTACCAACACATTCTATCGGGTTATTGCTAAGTAATTTTCATTGCTGAATAGGAATTCTGATCATGCCGCCCCCTATATAAGCTACTGGACTAAGATTACGAAAGACTTTTTACTTTTGAAATATAACGGTGCGAAAAAATTAAAAAAAAACTTGACAAAGAAGAACTACTTATTTTTATTATTCAATGAGGTTATAACATCATTGTTATTATTTACTAAATTATAAGATCTCATAAATAAATGGCTCAAACGAAATCTTTAAAATTTTGACATCATCATCATCTTTCGTCCATTTAATTTTACTCGGAAGTTCAGTAATTTTATTCGAAGACTAATAATAAACAATTAAAAAAAAATCCTTTCCGCCCTGGGTGAATCTTCCTGCGCAAAAGGCGTGAAAAGTAGAAAACATGCAAAATTATAACACACAGTTATATTTAATTAGTTATTATAGTGTGATAAGAAGTAGGTAGTTATTATAAAAAAAAAAAAATGTTTTGCATCATTTTTGCAATTACTGATCGGTTATTTTTCCACGATTAACTTTGGTTAGTATAAAATTGAAAATATATATTTTTGAGAATATTCTGTGTTCGAGTTCCAGTTTAGACCAGAGACAATAATTCGTTTTTTCTGTGAAGAAATTGTCAGTAACATCCCGAAGTTGGGAAGTTGACAACGCTTCACCTTACCTCAAAGAACGCCTCAGAGAGAACGTTTTTTATGGAATATGTGAACACCACATACTCTTTTTCCGTGCCATCATTTGAGATTTTTTATTTTAATTCAGGCTAAATGAGCCCATCGTTGCCACTTTTAAGAGCTTTGAGAGCAGTTGTGCTATAAGTTGGTACTGCGCTCTCAGGTCCTCTTTGTGTAGAATGCTAGAGGGAGATTTCCTCTTTTTCTCACGGTGCTCTCAGGTGATGTTGGTGTGAGATCCTGACATTATTGGTGTAGGTTGCCAGCTTCCCGATTGGTTTATTTGGCTTCCTATGCTGGCACATTTGGTTTAGGATGCTAGCGTTCTGATTAACTCTTCGTCTTACCATCTTTAGTCATTGTAGTATATTATAGCCCTATTTAAGGAGTTCGGTTCTTCCTTCTTTCAACTTTTCTAGTTGCATGAGACCGTGCTTCACATTGTAGAGCTAGAGCGCCTTGTGATAGGCGGCGTTGCTCCATGGTTTGTTGCCCCTAATATATTCTGATGTTGTAAAGCTTTGAGCAAACCCTCGTTTCCAAGTTCGAAAGGCTTGTCTGATATTTCACATGTTGTAAGGTGCGTTTTCCCAGTTTCTCTCACAACCGCTATATATAGGCGTTTTGCATGTGGTATCTGGTTTCTTTGGTTGGTGAGACGTTTGGTGTAATAACCTGTCCCGTGTCAGCTCCTGTCCTATTTGTTTTCCTTGTAGTTTTCTCTTTAAGCTTCACCAGGCTTATCGGTGTTTGGGGTTGTTTGCGGCTTTGATCACGTCCCGCTTCGTAAGCCTACTGTGATCGCCATGGCAGGCATCTTCTGTTGCAGGCGTTCTGCGCTACTTTTCCACGTCACTAGGATATGTGGTATAATGTTTCTGGGGATCTTCCCCGATCATATGCGTAGCAGACTGCCGATAGTATAAGCTGATGTAAATTACTTTCGTGTACGGCAGTTCGTTACGATGAATGAATTATATATTAATGGTAAATGTTCGACCTAATTCTTTAATTTCTATCTACAAGTCACAACCTTTGCTACATGCCATTCCAAGGTCTAGTTTAACCTTTTCACCATTCCATCAGACAGGAGATGACAAGGCATAATTCAAGCATATTGTACTCTCATATTATAATCTTACAAACTTCTTGAAGCACATGTGATTTACAGTTTCTTCTTTGATCGCTGTCATTTAATTACCAAACAATTTGTGATCCCGAACCTGTAGCATTATACATTTTAACCTATTTTGCGCAATTAAATGCTTCTTGATTTGGAATAGCAAAAGCATTGGGCCTTATTGTTAAATAATTAATCCATAATAAACTGAATTCTCACTTGATCTGGTTGAATTGCTTGGCAAGTTATTAATCGGAAATGGTCCCGATTTATTAACCTTAAATTAATTGCCCAAAGAAGATGGCGGCGAATTTGACTTCGGCCCCCGGCGGCATAAGTGCACGCTACGCCACTGATCCCCGGTATTAAAGAGTTTCCGCGAGATAGTTAAAAAACTATGGTAATTTATACAGCTTATTACACAAAAACTACTGGTTGGATTTTAATGAAACTTTACAATAATATAGTTCATACATTAGAATAATAAATAAGCGACTTTTCATCCCGGAAAAATGTATGGTTCCCGTGGGATTTGTTTTTGTTTGACTAGAGGCGAACCCGAGCGAAGCAAGGGTGAGTCGCTAGTAATAAACATATTGGGTGGGACGTTAACACACAGCACCATCAAATTCCATGTTAAGCTACGAGGCTTTTGCTATGGATGCCAGATAGTTGACACACTACACATATGTAATTTTAAAAACATACATACATATATATTATACATATAAACACCCAAGATTGGAGTACAAACATTTGTGCTCATCACACAAATGAATGCCCCCAGCGGGACTTGAACCCGCCACTGCTGACACAGCAAGTACACCTTGAGTCAAAAAATGTTTAAATCAATTCCTTCCAGGATATTTTTACGGTTTTTCACTCATTTACGATGTTTCAATAGTCTCGAAGTAAAATGGCTGTGACATGACTAGAGTACGGATTGGCCGACGTTATTAAATTATAAGGGTTTCGTTTTTGCTATTTGGATACGGCCCCAAAAACGACCAAAATTGTTTTATTGGACCCAAATGTAATCTTTTTGTTGCTTTACATGAATCTTTTCAGATTCATCTGAAATAGTAAAAAGGAGTTGCTAAATATTATCTCTATATACGTAAAATGCTTTGTCTTGACTGACTGACTGATCGATAAACGCACAGCCTAAACCGATGGTCATAGAAACATGATATTTGGAGGACATATTCCTATAAGCATCCGATAAGAAAGGATTTTTTGAAATTCATCCGTTAAGGGGGTAAAATAGGGAATAAAAGATTGTATAAAACTGTCATTCTTAACGCAAAATATACAGAAATTAGTATTTAGCTTTAAGATAAAAAATAAGAAATATATGTATTAGATTTTTTTTGGCAATTCATCCCTTAAAAGGGTAAAAGGGGGTAGTAAAGTTTATATGGGCAAACAATTATTTATAATTAGAATTACTTGAACCTTGGTATTAAAGCTCTTCAATACAATTAAATAAATACGTATTTTAGCATTTTTTGAAATTCATCCCATAAGGCTGTAAAATAGGGGATGAAAGTTTGTATGAAACTCTGTAATTGATACACGGAAAATGATACTTACTTTTGAAATGAAAACTAAAAATCACAAATATCATTTATTTCGAAATTCATCCATTAAAAGGGTAAAAGAGGGTTGTGCTGCTTATATGAAAAAAAAATGTTTTTAAATTCAGCCTAAAGCCTAAGTGGGTAAAACTGGGCGGTGAGGTTTGAGTTGTTGAATATATTTAAATAGAGTAACACGACTCAAGTTCTCTGTAAGTGCACACTTAGTGTACGAGATATAAAGTAGAGAATGGAAATTATTCCGAATCAAAAGGAAAATTATGTATAACTTTTCGGCTGGCCACAGTAGTGACAATAGTAACAGACCTAGTGCGAGAGAGAGAGAATCTAGCTAGAGAGTATCCTACTATCTATATCCTCCTTCTGAAGGTTGTTTGATTAGACTGTGAGTAATTCATTAAACATTATAGTGGCCACTGTGTTTGCTGGATATACTCGGGGGTAATCAGAATTCATATCTCGAATACCACTGATAACTTCTGACTTCGCCTTTGAATTTAATCTATTGTAATTTCTTTTTAAAGTTTGCTTTGCAATGACTTTTTATATATCTCAGGACCAGTCCTTAAAAGTAGCAGGCGTAAACTTAAGAGAGGATTGCTTCTCACAGGGATATTTTAACAGAGCCCGGAACTAGATAGAACATCCATCAATGTGGTATATTTGTGCTTGGATTTTTTAGTGCAGACTAACTTAAGTGAATCTAGAGTTTTACTCTAGACATAATATTAATAATTCGATATGACAAAATATAAATTCAATGGAAATTAAAACTGAGCAAGTGATTTAGTCCACGCGAGCGAAGCCGCGGGCAAAATGCTACACCAAAATAAAAATGGCACTTTATATACTATAACTTAAAAAAGAAGGAAAAGGAAGGAGATTGTAAGCTTCAGGTGTACATAGCATTGGTTTTTTTAAAATAAAAGAGTAAGTAAGTAAGAAGTAAATAAGAAAGTATTAAGCATTGGGTCTTTAAAAATAACGTAGCCTGTTAGTATGTAAGTAGTTAAAAAACATATATCCTAACAGTAGAAAAATGTGCAAAAAAATACTGGTAGTGGAGCTTGCTAAATACCTAAAGTGAAAATTTACTCACAGAACTAGCGACTCACCCTTGCTCGGGTTCGTCCCTACTTACGTTTTAATGTTTCGTATAGATTTCTCAGAGATGAGATATTTCCCGCAGTAAAAACTATCCTATATATTGACCTGAATAACCAGCTATCACCATACCAAATTTCATTAAAATCCCTCCAGTGATTTTTCTGTGGTGCGGTAACAGACAGACACAAAAATTCTAAAAACTATAGATTCGGCCTCTGTATCGATAATAATGTCTATTTCAATAAGATTTTCTAGAAAATATTTAATTTGCCGATTCGGCTTAGTTACAATTTTATTCTAATGTATGTATAGAAACTGGATATTTTGAGTTATCTTTAAGAAATAATAAAACCTACACGAAGTTATTTTTGCAAATAGTAAGGTATGTATTGCGAAAAAGTTTATTTTTTTCGTAGTTTATACGTGGGCGAATCCGCGGGTTCCGCTTGTAAATAATAGATTTTGAGTGATTCACAAGCTTCGAATATATCTTATACTAGCAGAACCCGCGGCTTCGCCCGCGATCAAACTGCGAAAAAAAGAAACTTTTTTGCAATATATACTTTATTACTTGCAAAAATATGTATAAGATGTTAAGCGTATAAACTGTAAATAAATTTACTCTATATCCCACACTTGAGCCATGTTACTCTATTTAAATATATTCAACAACTCAAACTTCACCGCCCACTTTTACCCACTCAGGCTGAATTTAAAAAAAATCTAAAATACATGTTCATTTAATTGTATTGAAGAGCCAAGTTTCAAGTAATTCTGATCATAAAGAATTTTTTCCTTATATAAACGGCACAACCCCCTTTTATCCTTTTAAGGGATGAATTTCGAAAAAAATGATATTTGTATTGTTTTAGTTTTCATTTTAAAGGTAAATACCATTTTCCGTGCATCAATTACAGATTTTCACACAAACTTTTATCCCCTGTTTGACAGCCTTATGAGATGAATTTCAAAAAATGCTAAAATACGTATTTATTTAATTGTATTGAAGAGCATTAATACTAAGTTTCAAGTAATTCTAATCATAAATAATTGTTTGCCCACATAAACTTTATCACTCCTTTTTACCTTTTTAAGGGATGAATTTCGAAAAAAATCTAACACATATATTTCTTATTTTTCATCTTAAAGCTAAATACCACTTTTCGTGCATTTCACGTTAAGAATAACAAAGTTTCATACAATCTTTTATCCCCTATTTTACCCCCTTAGGGCATGAATTTAGAGACATCCTTTCTTAGCGGATGCCTACATTGTATAAGGAATATGTCCTATTTTCACTTGTTATTGTCCTATTTTCAGTCAGTCAGGACAAAGCATTTTATGTATATATAGATTATCTTTTTCAAAGAATCATTCCTTATTATTAGGAATGTGGCAAAGTATCGCGTCGAATGAATTAACAAAAACTAACAACAAAGTTTACTGGCAATAACTGTGTCTAGTCAGAGTGATATTGAACAAATATCGAAGTTTCGATATAATAAAATAAGTTTAGACCGTGGTTCAAGATTTGAAAACTTCAATTTTCTTTTCAAATAACGTGATGCGTAAAAATAAGCAGTTCTAAACGAAATAATTTTTCCATTAAAGACAAATTATGGTAAGAAATGGTAAATTTTCTTATCATAAGTTATCGAATCTTATTGTCAAGAACTATAAAAGAAATTTGCAAAGAATTAATTATTTCTATTTAATTAAGAACCTTTGTCGTTCGAGAAACAATTTGTACAATAAAGGCAAAATCTGTTAAGCTTATCCAATTCAATAAGAGTATTTATTCAATTATATAGGGGAAAAATACTCGTAATCGAAAGAATCTATACAGATAAATAAAATTGAACTGTTTGTAATGTCAAAATAACAGCTTTATGCTAAATGCATATGGAATTATATACGGTACTTATAAGAAAAACACAATTTTTTATTTTTTGTCTGTCTGTTTGTTCCAGTTAATCTCCGAAATGGCTGGGCCAATTTTAACAGGACTTTCACTGGCAGATAGTTGATATTATAAGGAGTAACTTAGGCTACTTTTATTTTAGAAAAAGAATTAGGGATTCGCTCAAAAAAATTAAAACGTACCTAGGGACGCACCCGAGCGAAGCGAGGGTAAGTCGCTAGTTTTGAATATATTTAATTGTACTAGTAACAAATTCAACGTTTTTATGTAAAATATTGTTTCAAATCAATCGTCTTAACAAATGTACATGAAAAATGAAATTCGAACATTTATGTTTTTTTATTTATTTTTGAAAGAATTTTATAGGGTTCCGTAGTCAACAAGGAACCCTAATAATTTCGCCATGTCTGTCCGTCTGTCTGCAGCTTAGCATAGGGGCTCTTAGTACTAAATATATATTTCGTTGACAAAATCATATCGCCGACAAAATGGTAAAATAAAATGTTAGAAAAAAATTTTTTTAGGGTACCTACCTTTTCTATACGTAAAGTGGCACCCCTACTTTTTTTTTCTCGTCTACCCCATAGTGTGGGGTGTCGTAAGATAGATCTTTCAAAAATATTGCGGTTTGTGAAAACAATTTTTCGATTAAAGGAACCGTTTGCGAAATATTAAGCTTTAAAGTGCAAGTTTTAGTTAGAGTCAAGTGTACCCCCAGCCAGTAAAAAAATACCGTAATAGTACATATAATGAAGTTCAAAGCAAAACTACCACAGCTAAGTAGGCTTTACAAGTTTACGAGTAATAGTCGACCAACTTATAAAGAGTACTTGGAGAAGTAAAAATTTCGTACAAATTCCATTCTAAATTACTTATATAACTTTGTTAGTTGTGTAAAACAGGTAATAAATATAAGTTGATGAACCAACTAACCGAAGTATACAAAAATAAAAACATAACATCTTTATTAAAAAGCTCTCTTCTTAGTCCGCATTATTGTGACGGGCAATTATGAAATCCTACATTGCGCGTGGCCCGACACGCACTTGGCTATTTTTTATATTTTTTATTATTTTACTATGCATTAACAGTCGACTGAAATAATTGTTACAATTATGTGTTTTTCTGTTCAAGCTACGTAGTTGGCCCGCCCTCGCGTAGATCCATCTTCCGCAAATATTTGCAATACACTACTATCCAATTAGAACCAACTTTATATATCGAGATAAAATCATCTTCCTTCCTATTACTTTCTGTTAAAGCTCGAGCAAAAATCATGTTAATCAGTTTGTTTGTTTATTTTTCTATCTTATCATAAGATTTTATAGTATACTAGCGACTCACCCTCGCTTCGCTCGGGTTCGTCCCTAGTTACGTTTTACTGTTGAACTGAGCCGAACGTTGATAAGTCATTCATTGAGTCGCGAGTAGTGAATAAAAATAGTAATTGCGAATGTACCTTAGGTGATAGACATAAAATATTGCGAACTTTTTAAGACCTACAATTTTCTAGTACATTGTTTTGATGTATCTCTTAAGGTTCAGCCAGCGTTAGCCATGTAAACTTCTAAGGACGACTCGATAGAACCAGTTATTGCGATTTTCCGCGGGAAACAAAGATTTTCCTAAAGTAAAAGTTATCCTAAATGTTGACCCGAGTAATAAGTTATCACTTCACAAAATTTCGTTGAAATCGGTTCATTACTTTTTGCGTGAAACGCGTACAGACAAAGAGACAAACAGACAAACAGACAAACAGGCAAACAGAAAAACAGACAAAGAAATTAATAACTATTGTTTTGGGGTCTATATTGTACACATAATACGTTACAGTCATTGTTTTTAAAAAATATTTCATGTACAGATTTCGCTAAGTTACTGCTTTATTATAGTATAGATTTATCTTAACTAGACTAGATCTAGATTTAACTTTAGCGAATACATTACATATTAGCAAAACACTAATACTAATACCTAATGGGAACTACTCTACATACCCAGATAAAAGCATTTTTCTTCCTATTCAAGAGCAAACTTATGTTGATCAGTTTTTTCATTGCAGGTAAGAAGTCTAAACTAATAAACACAATATCTACAACTAGCGACTCACCCTCGTTTCGCTCGTGTTCGTCCCTAGGTACGTTTCAACGGTTAGTATGAAATACAAATCTTTGAATTTCTCGGCTTTTCTGTACTATAATATGGATGTATTATACATATAAACCTTCCTCTTGAATCACTCTATCTATTAAAAAACCGCATCAAAATCCGTTGCGTAGTTTTAAAGATCTAAGCATACATAAGAACAGACAGCGGGAACGGACTTTGTTTTATACTGTGTATTGATAATTGGACGAGTAAAGACATCTAATTCAATTACATTATAGGGATAAAAGTATTAGGAATATACTACGGGTAATACGGAGTATATTACTCTTAGTTTTATTTAGAACAAAAGGAAATTGTTGATCGAGTTACGGCAAAAGCCAAACGATTTTCACTAAATAAATATTTGTTCTTGGGAGATATATAAACTATCTATTTTGTTTGGGTTAGTAAATATTGTACTGCTTCTCTAATAAAGAGCATTCGAAATAACCTTAAGTAATTAGTAAATAATTATTCTATCCAAGCTATTCTCCAGAAAATTCCCAAAAATTGTTTTAAAATTAGATAAACTGTGATGGATAAAAAGTATAATAGTTATCAAATTTGTTATAATATTATAAACAAAAGTTTCTTTGCCTTTAAAAGATCATTCTAGAAAAAGCTTTGTGGGCGAGAATTGAAAAAGTAAGTATACGTTTTCATAAACTCATTTTATCTTTATTTGTATTTGTATTCCATTACATTATGAAACTTCCGTCTTGAAAAACTTCCCGGATGTATTTTTTTTTATGAGTAGGTATTTATTTGTATTGCGTTCTTTGATTATGTAAGTTGTAGACTAGAGTTTTTTTTAATATTATTATTATAAATTACTAGCGACTCACCCACGCTTCGCCTCGGGTTCGTCCCTAGACAAAAACATATCTATTCCACGGGAACCGTAAATTTTTTCGGGATGATATATAGCCTATAGCCTTCCTCAGTTAACGGGCTATCTAATTCAAAAAGAACTTTTCAAATCGGATTAGTAGTTTCTGAGATTAGCGCGTTCAACCAAACAAACAAACAAACTTTCCAGCTTTATAATTTAGTACAGATTTTATCTTATTAGTAAGATTATTAAAAGTGTGTGTAGTATAAATTTTAATTCAAAAGTGTTATTTAAAAAAAAGCTACATTAAAATATCATGCATTTTTATAGTAAGAAAATACTTATTTCTGATGAACCTTAGCTATACTTGATGTTCCGAATAATGTAGAAAAATGTATCTTTATGATAGTGATTCTTATTTTATTACTTGTTTTTGTAAGATTCATCTAAATTAATGAGATTGGCCAGATAGCAGACGTTTGATATCGCTTTATTAGATTCATTCCTGGATGTACTCGTATGAATATATTCATACCTTTTTTTGGTTAACTAATTGTGAAATTAGAAGAAACGGATTAAAGGAAAGTTTCAAAAAATAGTCAAATATTTCAGAAATAATTTTAACTTTTACCTATAAGTAAAACTCTATTTCAAAGTCAAACGCAATGAGTTTTTTTTGCAGAAAAACTACTAACTATGTTAATGGTACTTGACAGTCATAAAGCTATAATTTATAAAAATATAGCAATATATTAATGTAGCTTACAAAGAACCTGCCTAACATGATTATTCATTTTTATATAAATGCTTAGAGATTTTGGAATAAATTTCCTAATACGCTTTAAAACTAAAATAGAAAAGTGTATTATTTAAATAATAAATAATTGAATCTATTATTTTGAAGTAGAGTTAATATGAAAAGAAGGAGAGTATGGGAAGTAATTTTTAAATAAAGATAACGATGTTGATGTTATAAATGTATTTTATAATTTATCACTCAAATCAGTTCGCGTAAACAAGTCAGTTTAATCAAAGTTAGGGTAAAGTTGTAAGTTTTTCCTCGGGGACCCGTCAACTGAATCTTCGGCTGTCGGAAGTGAAATTTTCTCCATTTCTCCCTATTCTTTTCTTTTTCTTCTCCCCTTTCCTATTTCAGATATTGTGTTCTTGTATTATTAAATCGTTTTAGAGCATTAAGTAAAATGTTATATTATCTACATATATTTAAAAAAAAACTGTAAACGTAAATTTTTCATATTGACTTTTAATTTTTTTCGAGCTAAGGTATCACTTTAGACAGCATAGTACAAATAAAATTAATTTATAAATAACGAACATCTTCCTATGGTACAAGAGATTAAAGTTACTTTTTATATAAATCAACACTAGTAACTTTCCCTTGCTTTGGGTTCGCTGGGGTGCATCCATGGCTGAAGACATGTTTTATTTAGGTCACTGTCAATCTGTGTACTAAGTTTCATCTAAATCGATCTCGAATCGAATCGATACGAATCGAATCGTCGACATGCCTATATATGTATTTACATACATACATTTTACATACATACATATAGTTTGTTTGATTGTTTGTTTGTTTGTTTGTTTGTTTGGTTGGTTGAACGCGCTAATCTCAGGAACTACTGGATGGAATTGAAAAATTCTTTTTGTGTTGGATAGTCCATTTGTCGAGGAAGGCTTTAGGCTGTATATCATCTCGGAAAAATGTACGGTTCCCGTGGGATAGAGTTGTTTTTGTCTAGAGACGAACCCGAAGCGAAGCGAGGGTGAGTCGCTAGTATATATATACAGGTCAAACACATAACCCTTCTTTGGGCTTCGCCGTATTCGGGTAAAAAAAGACTAAATTTTTCAATTTATAGGTACTAAATAGTAGATACGATTATCTATTTAATGCATTAGGTAGATAGATTATGTTGGAGTTGGTGCCAATCAACGCAAATAAAATTGAAAATGAAGAACCCATTTATTATGAATTGAATCCATTAAGGTGTTGACTTTAATTACAATTATAATATTATAAATCGGCCTCGGTGGTGTAGTGGCTAGCATGTACGGCTGCACATCCGGAGGTCCTGGGTTCGAGTCCCGGGTCGGGCCAAGTTTAGTTATTGAGTCTTTCCGTTTAGTAAGCTTCAGTAACAGTCCGGAGTTGGGAAGTTGGCGGTGTTTCACCCCCGTGGCTCGGAGAGCACGTAAAGCTGTCGGTCCTGCGCCTTATTTCTCACTGGTCGTGTCGAGTAGTCGTCCCACCTTCTGGTGAGTATGAGAGTGACAGGAATAGAGAGTGCACTTGTGTCTGCGCGCACACGCGCTGCACTATAATATCTCCTGCGCAGTAGGCTATTCTCAATGAGATTGGCCGCCGTGGCGGGAATCAGACAGAAGAACTTATTATAAATCTAAGCATATCAAGCAGGTTTGTTTTGCCTTGCGTCCTTTTTTTACTTTGCGTTTATTTGATGAAGAGCAATGTGAAGGAATTAAGTTTCAGTAAGCAATACTAGTAAGCTATTTTTAATAACAATTTATAATATAGAGACGTTTTAGACTGACATCAAAAAGTAGGCGGAACTCAATGAGGTTGTATTTCTTTTTTTGTAGATGTCATGAGATTTTTGATTGTTATAATTTTTTTATAGAATATTAGATCTATCTATATGGATTTATTTTGTTTTACATATTATTCTTATTCTTATATATGTTCTTATCATTTCTTTGCACTTTTTCTTTCTGTACCGCTACTTAACACTGTTTTCCACATATGTACATGGGTTGACTGGAAGAGATCTCTTATAGAGATAAGTCCACCTTTGTCCACGTTATTTTCTATGTATTTTTTGTTTTATTACTTGTTTAGTGCAATAAAGAATATAATATGGAATTATATAAACATAACATTAAAATAAACATACCATTCCTAAGAGTGGAGAAGTTCATTTTAAGTGATTATGAAGTCTGTATTAATTTTAATTAAAAATTAATTTTATTGATTGTCTTAAATATTTTGAAATATCGAGTGAATCATGGGGACGCAACTAGTAGCTAAATAAATTGAACTTAAGTTACTTAATTAAGCGGAACGTTAAACCATTTATCGAAGCGCTAGCTGTCGTTCTGCATAAAGCTAAGTGATGTATTGAGTGCCGACTATAAAAAGACTGAAAGTACAAGAATGTGTTGAAGTTTTAGTTGTGGTTAAAGTGCTATGCGCTGTACTAAAGCAACTTGTATTAGAATGCTTGTTAAAATAACATCGGATTTTTTACCAAATAAAAGCAACGTAAATGAGTCTGCAACTAGAATGCATATTAAAAGAGAATGGCAAAACTGCATTCTCCTTAGCGTAATTTTATGTTTGTCTATTGTATTTTAGTACACTTGCACTGGTGTATTAGCTTTACACTTAATTGATACGCAAAGTGTTTCTTTAAGTTATTATAAATACTAGTTTTGCTGAAAAAGCAGTTTCAAAAGTGTTAATCCATTATTTTTAGTGTGTGGATTTGAAATTTCCATTTCAAATTTCATTTTGCAATTTTAACATTAGCAAAATTATTTACTATAGAAAATTCATGATTCCAATCTATGCAATTATTGCAAACCTTTATAAGCGGTTTACAAGTGGATATTTAACAAACAAACAGACAGAGTAACTTCTTCATTTATTATAAAAATAGTGCGAATAGAATAGATAATATGATCAATTTTATCGACGGGCTATTTAATTTAAATTTCCACATTACAATTATCTCGTTATTATACCTTTGATACGTTAATGAAATTAAATGTTGAAGCAAGCAATTGTACGAGGGGCGTTTGAAAAGTTCGTAGCCTAACGTAGATCGGAACGTCGTATATTTTTTATATTACCCTCATTTTAAAGCTACATTCTTCAATAATAAAGGTGTGAAATTTCATTCGTTTATTTGCATTCGTTGCGATGCCTCACGCAATTCCGTCCAACGGGTAGTGACGATTTATGAAAATGGAAAAAAATCGAGTATCGTGCAGTAATCAAGTACTTGATTAAGAAATGTTTAACACCAAAAGAGATTTATAAAGATATGTCAAAAACTTTAGGTGAATCAGCGCCTTCATATGCTACCGTGAAAAAGTAGGTGGCGGAGTTCAAACGTGGTCCTGGGAGCGTTGAAGATGACCCACGTAGTGGTCGACCGTTAACGTCAACCACCGACGAAATCATTAAAAAATTTTTGACAGGATTTTATCTGATCGGAGATTGACTATTAAGGAGATAGCTGACACTATTGGCATCTCAACTGACTGAACGCATCACATAATCGCCAATGAATTACAGTTTTTTAAAGTGTCTGCGCGATGGGTGTCTCGGCTGCTTTCAGTTGAACAAAAAAGCGTTTGAGTGACGATTTCCCACGCCTGCTTAGAGCTGTTTGAGGCTGATCCATAGGAATTTATTGGAAGATTTGTGACCATGGATGAAACCTGGATTCATCACTATACTCCAGAGACAAAAATACAGTCTAAACAGTGGAAAAGACCAGGATCTCCTATTTCAAAAAGGCAAAAGTGGTTTTATCCGACGGAAAAGTAATGGCCTCAGTTTTCTGAGTTACAAAGGGTATGATTATGGTAGGTTACTTAGAAAATGATAAAACTCTAAACTTTGCTTGTCAATGCAATCTGCTGCGACGTTTAAGAGAAGAAATTGGCCAGATTTGCTGAGAAGAAAGGGTTTGTTTCACCAGGATAATGCGCGTATACACATCAATTGTAAGCATGGCAGAGATCCATCACTGTGGCTTTGAATCGTAACCTCACGCCCCGCATTCACCTGATCTAGCTCCATAAGACTTTTATCTATTTTAAAAGCTAAAAAACCACTTAGGAGGTCAAAAATTTTCCACAAATTAAGAGGTCAAATCTGCTGTCGATGCATTTTTTGAAGGCTTAGATAAAGATTTTTTTAAAGCCGGTATAGAAGCGTTGCCAGGTCAATACAAAAAGTGTATTGAACTCGAAGGAGAAGGTATTTAAATATAAATAAATTAAAATATTATAGCTTTTCATTTTCCTGGTCAGGCTACGAACTTTCCAAACGCCCCTAGTAGTTTCCCAATTAAACTTTACATCAATCGATACTTTTGTTTGAATTTCAAAACGTGTTCGTTACGGATTTATACGTGTCAGCTATATGGTAATTATTACTACTGCTGAAGTAAATATATGCAGAATTAGATATAATATAATAAGTCAAGCGATTAATTGTATTTAGTTAAAAAATGATGTACAGTCTCGCTGAGGGGATGTTTTTGATAAACAATAACATGTGTATATATATATGGATTACAAATATTGAATAAGATTTAGAGAGTATGATGAGTTTTTACTCATTTTTAAGGCTCCGTACACTAAGGGTGCCAATGGAACCCTATTACCACTACACCTCTGCTGTCCGTCCGTTCGTCCGTCCGTCCGTCTGTCAGAGGGCTGTATCTCATGAACCGTTATAGCTTGAGAGTTGAAATTTTCACAGAGTATTTATTTCTATTGCCGCTATGACAACAAATAATAAATAAAAATAAAAAAAATAAAAATACAAGATTTTTTTTAACGTTTGTAATCGATGTAATGACTACATACATACAGCAAAAGTCATATTAATAAAAAGTACATGCACGATGGTATGGAACGCTTCGTGTGCGAATTTGACTCGCACTTGACCGATTTTTATTTAATCTGCGATGAACTCGCTTTAAAGTTTTTTGTTAATGAACATTCTAATAGATAAAAATATTACTTATATTTGTATCTATTAGAATTAAATAAATAAAAATAAAAGACCTAGTACCTACCTAATATCTATTCACTGAACATAATATTAATCGCGATTCAATCCAAAGCACCTGAGCGACCGAGCTTTGCTCGGAGTTTTTGATCAAAAGTACAATAAAAAAAAAAAAACTAAAAACTTCAATAAATAGAAAAAAAACAAAAGTAAAAACTTTGTATCCGCCCGGGATTCGAGACCAGACACCTGTGATTGATAATAATTTTGCACCTTAGCCGCTTGACCACGAAGCTTATGCACGAGCATGCGAAATTTGCGACCATATATTTTGCGTTGAATAATGCGAAAGAAAACCACATGAAGACTAGAAAACTCGCGTTTTCCCAGATATAAGACTACCAGATAAGGCGATTTTTCGCCCCTGAAAACCACCACACACCAAACTTCAGCAAAATCGTTAGAGCCGTTTTCGAGATCGCCGGTATAAATAAATATATAAATCTACAAGAATTGCTCGTTAAAATATATTAGATAAATATAGCAATATTGGCTAAGTTTAACGTAATAAGTATGAAACCAGCTGGCACAAACTAGTTCTTTCTTCTTACTTTGTAACGATAGGAGTCATCGGTGTACTATAGGATATAGCGGCTTGAGCATTAGGTTTTTATTAGATTTTGAGATTTATGGAGATGCAGTAGCTGTGTAAAATTTTAAGCAATTATATTGTTATTTTGAAATATTTATATATATTAATAACTTCAAGTAACACCTTCAATTTCTTATTAAGTATATCTTCAATAAGCCCTGAGTACGATGTGTTAATACCGTGAACATAGCCCACCTCTGTAAAAAAATGGTAGTTTGATCAAAAACCGCTTTCCTCTATAAGTATGATAAACATTGTTTTGTAGTTTGGATTTATTATGTATATTGTATACGTATGTACGTGTTTCTAACTAATCACTCTAAACCAATTGGTAGAACTACATAGTGTATATATGTTATCGTTACAAATGTAAACTTTAACAATGAATAATATAACATACACACTACACTATAATATAATAAAATATCATTCAGTCCTAATGAAAAAATCATTCAGCCTTTCAATGTTCCACTACTGCAAAGTGCCCCGTGCACAGAACACTCTTTAATGACAGGAGATTTAGAATATAACCACAGAATTGATGAAAACCCTCTACGTTGGCAGCAAAGGACACAAATTGGCGTAGCGTTTACTCGTTTTTTTTTATTGAATAGTAGTTTTGAGTTATGATTTCTGTTGAAAGTTGATGTGTAGTATGTGTATCCGTATTGATAAAAGAATATTGATTTCTATGCCTCAACTACGATCCTACCTAAACATTTACTTGAGGATGATGAATAGGCTATAATGGGAGCGAAGTGAGGCGTAGCTCTACCTTCTTTTTTACCATAGTCCCAATCTGACTAAGCCTGAATTTAATATATTTCAATGTCAAAAATGCAATGTATTTTAACAAAATGAATTAAGTTCAGAGGAATTTTGTTATTCATCTTTGGCATTTTACAAACACGCGAGCTTTTGCAAACAGACGGCTTTGTTTATATACTGACGAATTATATACATATAAATAATATGTTTGCATCATATAATACCTCGACTGACACTTTTCGGATGATTTCTTTTCAGAAGTTCATTTTTCAGTACCTCCTCCTCCTGACTACTCTATATTCAATAAAGAGTTTTAAAATTTACAATTATTAAAAATGTATTTATAGTTGTAGCTAGCTGTAGATACGCCATCGAAGTATAATCCTTCGACAGATTTTATTTAGAGACTGCACGATGTCTTATGAATATTTATGAGAAAATGCATGTATAATTCACTGCTGTCTGTTTCTACGCAAAATATTCTATAGGATAATTACTATAAAGCTTTAGATATATGTATGTATAAGCCAATTATTACTTTATAACTTTATTATATTATTATGCTTATTTGAATATACATAAAAAATATTTAGTTTACCTACATAATGTACAAATGTTATTGATAGAATTGGATTTATAGAAAAAATAAAGTTATTTAAACAGTGATATCCTGTACGTAGGTATACTTAAGAAGACAAAAAAGGTATTAGAAGTGTTTTATAAAAATAGGTAAAGTTCTTTCACGCCAACCGCTAACCAAAGACCTTTATCAGATCATGAGTTCCTCCCGCCCGATATGTGTTCACCTTGTCGTAGTGGGAGACGGAGGGAAAGGGGGGGGGGTCTCATTAGTCTAGATATTATGGCTAGCAATAGCGAGAGGGTTGCTGGACTGTTAAATTGGGGCTCCTAGGTAACCACTTTTGAAGTAGATTTGCCATAATCGTCATTTGTGACTACAGAGTTGGTGATGAATTGTGTATGTGTGCGGAGGGTGTTGCTATCTACTTTTGGTCAGAGAAAGATTCCATCTCAGACATGATAAAGTAGAAAAAAAAAAGAAATTGAGAGAAATATATTTCAGCCGTAACTTTCTTTCACAATGAATTAAATGACTATATAAAACTGTCACGTTTCAGGTCGTTTTCATTTAAATGAATCGATTGGCTAAAGAAACCCTAAATAGGCAAATTCTGAATAAAATTAACGGTACCTATACAAGCTCGTTCAACCGGCGCGAAAGAGGCAATAAAAGCTGTTAAGCTTGCATTTAACTTTTTATACATTACTACTCTTAAAATGTTTACAAATAAAATGAATGTTGCTTCGTCTATGTGTACGCTTATAAGTTTATGAAGAAGGTGTGGTTTTCTTACCATTTCGATAAAGATTTTTTGAATTGTTGTGTGTGCGCCACGAAGTTTTTTTGACATATTATCATCAAAGTCGTAGAATAGTATAAAAATCCATATAATGATTGACCATTGATTTTTTGGGGAAAAAATGTCAATTTTTATGGCAATCCGTTTCGGTTGCCCTGACTAGAGGTTTCCATTAGACGAATGTACCCAGGATTAGTAGACTGCGGTAATAATATAAGTGTAAGTAGTAATACTTAAAAGTATATCAATTTGAAATGAAATCAATTTTAAACTAAGAGAATAAAATTAGCTGCAGCTGGCTCAATGGTTTACATATAAAACAAATAGAACAAAATGTCACCATTTTAAATAAAACTATCTTTTCGCGGATTTATTTTGATTTTTGATTCCCGACGATTCACCAGTAATATTTTATTGCATTCATCGTCATGCATATATCTAACTGTAAAGTAAGTGTACATACATAGGTATATACATAGGGACGTACGACAACGCTAAGTACATATGCCAATGACGTATGTAAGTATAGCCACGTACGTTTGGGTAAAGCTAGGGCGGGTACACTTGTGATATTATACTCGTAAATATTCTGTAGCAATGTGTAGAGGTAATTTTGGAGACATCAGAAATAATGTTAAAGAGGTGTTAGTTAGTATTCAACGTGCGGTTATCCCCTCGATCTTTTTGACCTTCAAGGCTTTACGCCGACGTGATTGGATTAAGTTGGTAAAATATCTAAAGGTATTCTAATGGCCAAAAGGAATAAATTGGAAATTGGTCATAAATAATTGTATGCAGATATTGACATCAACGAGCGTTTGAGTTGCTTAATTAAAAAAAGTAAGTGTAGAACATCATGCCAATTAACTTATCGGTTTATTAAAAATGATCTGTCTTTTAACTTTATATTATAAAATTAAGACACTGGTAGCGCAGTGGTAACGCGCTCGCTTGGGAGACCGAGTGAAGCGGGTTCAAGTCCCGGGTCTCGCACTTGATGATATTTTCATGTGCGAATCATTTCCAACGTGATTACCACTTGCCTTACGGTGAAGAAAGACATTGTGCGGAAACCTGCAGGTTTGAGAGAACCTAAAAAGTTTTTGTAAGACGTGAGAAGTCTTTTAATCCGTACTTGGCCAGCGTCGTCGACTATAGCCTGATGCCCCTTGTATTGAGGTAGGCCCGTGCCCAGCAGTGGAACGTTAAAAAAAGGCCTCATTACATACACATATTATAAAACCTGTGATAATTTAAACTTAGTTACTGTAAGCATTTTTTTTTATTTTGAATAAAATACATATATTAAAAAAAAGTCTACACTTACCTACTATATAGACCAGCGGTCGGCAACCCGCGGCCCGCGAGGTGCCTCCATGCGGCCCGCGGCCCATGACTCTTTTATAAAGAAAAGTTTTTATGTTTTTTAAGTATTTTGAATTTGTAATTACCGAAAAAATGAAAATGTTCCTCGTCTCATAGATAAGCATTTAAGAGTCATTTTAGAAATTGTCATATTGAATGTTGTTTTTTTTTGCTCTCACAAGTGCGGCCCGCCTTTACCAGGTATAGCCACCTTGTGGCCCCTGCCTGCTAAAAGGTTGCCGACCGCTGATATAGACTATGGTACCTATTACGCGAAAATGTACGGATTTCGATTTTTTGATTATTATAAAATATATCTACCAATATTGTCAATTACAACTTAATAAACTTGATTTCTTTCACTATGCAGAGTGCAATCACAATAAGGTTGTTAGGTTGCTATATAGAATCTTTACCCAATTTGTTCCAAAAGTAGAAATCCATAAGAAGTGTGTAATTTAATCACTAACATTCTGTTATAATTTTTATTAATAATGTTAGTGATTAAATCGATCAAAAGAGTCTGGCAAATATTTTCTGCGTTAGAGAAATAGACGCGACTTTCATAATTGAATTTGTTAAGATTTATAATGAGATGTCATGGCTTGCGACAAATTGGTGAAGTTTTTAAATGCGTCACAAATATGAATATTGAATTCTATATCATGATTATCTCTTCCCACTCAAACAAGATTATGTCCGATACAGGATGCTTAACGAGTAGGCGGCGGCTCATTTCACTTCGCTTAATCTTTAAAAAAGAGCTTCTAACACTTTTTTATTATTTAAAAACACTATATCTATATTAATATTCATTGTAACATTTTATAAGACTTCACATTTACACTTTTATTAAATTCTCACTTATTTTGCACATGTTGTTTTGTCAGACCTTTTCTCATTAGGCCCCATGCTTGTTGACCATCTCGTCAGATTTTAGCATTTGTTTATCTAATTTAAATACATTGTCAGAGTAAATACTGTTTGAAAATATTATAGAAAAGTTCTATATATAGGTATTAGGGGTAAGTCGATAAACAAATTGCGACGGTTAACTAAGTCTGTGTAGGTTACATTACTAGCTGAGCGGCCAGTCGTTGTCATGTACAATTTCAATAATTATTATGAATCTACTTAAAGAGTTCAGGTTTTCTCGAATTTTGGGATTTTCCGGACAAATTTTGCAGCAGAAAGGAAAATTAAAAATAAATATTTCTGGATATTGTCGACAGCGCTACTAATCCAATTATAGTTAAGAATCATTCAAGTAGATACACATATACATATATTATCAACCCCATAAGTATAAAAAACATCAAAATTTACCAAACCGTTTAGGAGGACCAGAATTATTACGAACACACGCACAATTTTTAATTTTTTTTGCGGAACCCCGATTTTTTTCTAAAATAAAAGTAGCCTAAGTTACTCCTTATATCATCAGCTATCTGCAAGTGAAAGTCCCGTCAAAATCGGTTCAGTCGTTTCGGAGATTACCCGGAACAAACAGACAGACAGACAGACAGACAGACAGACAGACAGACAGACAGACAGACAAAAATTGTAAAAAATGTTGTTTTTGTATGTGTATCGTGTATAAATCCATATTCATTTAGTAAAAAGCGGTTATTTTAATATTACAAACAGACACTCCAATTTTATTTATCTGTATAGATAAAGATAAACAAAGTGATAGAGTATTAAGTAAGAACTGTGACTGTCGCTGTTAAGTAAGTAGTACTTACTGTAAATGTCGTAGTTCCGTGAAACAGTCTTTGGGGAAATCTTATCACCGTCTGTCTATATATTGTAACTACCTATGTACTATGAGTAGATAGGTATGTCTTTGCTTTAACATCAAATACGACTTAAATAATAAATCTGTATCTTAAATAGCATTATTTTGACAGTTTCGATAGGTTTTAGTTTGTTACTAATATTACTCGCACGTGCCGTACATACTAGCCACTACAATATACCTACATCTAATCTATCTAATATATTGTTTAAACGAGCAATTTTTGTATATTTATTTATTTATACCGGCGTTCTCGGAAACGGCTCTAACGATTTCGCTGGAATTTGGTACGTTTGGTACGTACGTACGTTTTGGTACGTTACTAGCTAAGAAGTGTCAATTTTGCTAATCTGACGATTTGAGCGTAACCTAAGGGGGTAGGACCATAGGGCAACAAAGTTGCAAAAAAAACGATGTCTTGAATTATTCGAGCGCTATTGTTTTTTTATTATTAAGGTAAATTCCTGGGCGACCGAGCTCCACTCGTAGTTCTTTTTCGTTATATTGTATTTTTTAGATAAAAAAAAAACTGAAAACTTGAATAAATACAAAAAAAAACAAAAGTGAAAACATTGTATCTGACCGGGATTCGAACCCAGACACCTGTCATTGTCAATCTAGCGCCTTGGCCGCTTGACCAAGATACTTATGCACGAGAGTCCGAAATTAGCGACCACATTTTGCGTGGAATAATGCAAAAGAAAACCGCATGAAAACTCGAAAACATGCGATTTCCCAGACATAAGACTAAACTTGATATTTTCAGTAATTCGCTGGGAGCTTGCGTCATTTCCAAATCGTCAGTCTAAAAAATGGGACCATCTGTAGGGTTCACTTAACACACCCTTTGAAAATCTGACGCGTTAGAGTAAAACTTTTACGATGCGGGGGCACACCAACAGCCAAAAAGCGACATGATGAGTTAGCTGATAACTGTTTGTTGCAATGGTAACCGTTGTTATTGTCTAACAAATGATATATAATATTATATTCTTTCCTTAAATGATATTCTATAAATATATGATTGTAATATGCCTAATATGTCTTATTTAATTATTTTATTAATTCATCATTCCTTTTGCAAACAGAGAGTTGTGACATATGGGATGGAATCTTTAGCTATTTTGTTCTGTTATGACAAAGAAGTATAACTTCTTACGTGCTTGCATAAGTACACACACAGGTTTTTTTTACCCCTCTCCTATGGCCACACTCACCACGCAATAGGCAGATTAATATATATTTCATATTAGAGACATGTTGGAGCATGAAAAATATCAATATCTTACATGCTTGAGTACCTAATTCCATGTCATTGTTTTTTTTAAAGTTTGAAAATCTGTAGAGGCTTCCCTCACCGCTGAAAGTGGAAATATTATATGACCATTTATTCTTCCTATCAACTAATCTACCAAATCTAATAGGTTTCCGCGACGCTCGAGTAAATCCACATTTATCATCATGGGCTCCCTATTACTACAGATTATAATAAAAATCAAGTCCTTGTTGACATGTGACAACTGACAATTGACATTTGAAACAACTTTAAAGTTTATTATTTAGTTAAAAAAACATATTTTAATCAGATCTAGTGTTTTTTCTTCTTTTTTACCGGTCATTCTACATATATCGTGACTTCTCAAACATCTTTTCGCGACATTGGTGAAGTAATTTGTGCGCAAATGGTACTCCAAGAAGTCATGAAACTGATGAATTGAATTGAACTTTCTACTAGTTATTCTTTTCCTAGTTTCTAATTTCTCTAATTTCTATGTGACATAGGCGAAATAAATTAAGCCCAATTGGCACCCCTAAAAGTTATTAAGAAATAAGAATAAACTCTTGAGTGATTTTAAGTTATTCATATTTTATCAATATTTACATGAATATATTTGATCTCTTGACTTGTATTTTTAACAGCAGGAGATAACAACTTATCCAAATTACTTTTTTACTTACATATATTATAAAGTTGGCATTATATTTTAAGTAATATATTAAATCATATGCTATATTTTAAAAACATGACTACTGTTTCAGAAAAATATTTACAAACCGTGATAGACAATGTAGCCTCTAAATTGCATTTAAAAGAATGGAGCTTTACTAAACAAAGTTTTGAAAATGTAGCTCAAAACTATTTTGGGGTACTCATACCAATAAATTTAATTGGCAAAGTTTGTGAGAGCTACATAAATTTTCCTATTGTTCTTAAATTAGCGCCAATGGACGAAAGATTTAGAGTAAGTGGTGCAATTACTATTATGTTTGCGAGGGAAATATTCATTTATTCAAAACTTCTAAGTAAATATCAAGACATACAGAATACTCTGCCTGTAATCAATCAATTTATTATACCAAAATGCTATTATATATGCAAAGAATATTGTCATGAAGTAATAGCTATGGAGAATATGTGTGATAAAGGCTATAAACCATTTGTTGACAGTATGTTTTTAGATTTAAACCATATAAACACAGCACTGAAATCGTTAGCAAGATTGCATAGTTTGTCATTTATTCTGAAAGAAAAGGATATGAAGTTATTTGAAGAAGCAAACGATATTTGTGTTCCTTTAAAAGAAAGCAATAACACCAGATATATACAAATATTGTTAGATAGACTTAAAAAAGCCTTAAAAATATTTCAAAATACTTGTTATGTTCCATTAATAGAGAAATTGGAACACAATTGTGTTAATCTAATTGAATCAACAGCTTATTCAGTAAAAAGTGTATGCCTTTGCCATGGAGATATTTGGAAAGAAAACATTTTGTTCCAATATGAGGTAATTTATCAATAAGGATATTATATTTAAATATTTTTTTTTTAGTTTCTTTAATTCATTATTAAATTTTTCAGAATAACATACCTCAATCTGCCTGTATAATAGACTACCAAACAACTCGAGTTAGCAGCCCGGCATATGATCTATTATATTTAATAGTTAGTAGCACCTCAGCATCATTAAGGAAAATACATTTCAACCAATTTTTGGATACCTATTACCAAACACTGGAAGAAACTCTATTACTATGTGATGTGGAACCTAAAAAAGTATACTCAAAAGACATGTTGTTATATGATTTAAAAATTGTAGGGCCTGCGTGCCTAATTGTAGCAAATACAGCAATTTGGCTATCAAGTGGTTTACAGCAAGAAGGTCATGTTCGAAGTAAAATAACATTAACAACAGAAGAAGAAAAACAACAGGCTGAAAATAAATATAGAGAAATTGTTAGTGGAATTATAGATGATTTAAGCAGTTATGGATATTTATTGTTGTAATACCTGTTAAGTAAAATATGAATGATTCTAATAATGTTATTTAATTTTCTTAATTAACAAAAAATCTTAAAGAAACTGTTTATACAAATGTTTAAATATAAGTATTTTATATTATTTAAAAGATAGTTTGTTATAATAAAAAAATAACAAATTAAATTTCTACTATTTTACATAGGAAATCTTAGCATTTAGTAAATGCTAAGATTTATGAAATATATGCTAAATATTATGAAAACCAAACTATCCCAAGGGAACTGTACCTTTTTCCGAACTTAAAAGTAGCCTATGTGTTATCTTGATGTATGAGCTATATTACTGTAAAATTTCATTAAAATTCATTCGGTTTTTTTTTGTGAAAGAGTAAGAAACATCTATACATCTAGACATCCATCCTCACAAACATTTGCATTTATAATATTGAGAAGATATTATAGACTATACTCTATATTTATACTGTATGATTCATTTTGACATGTAATTAAAATTAATGTTATAGATTTTCACGTCTGTTGTCTGTAAAATGTATATATTTTTTTAACTTTTATATAAGTAAAAACATGTTAAAAACTTATTAAAATCGTTGTCTTAATTTGGAAAATTTTATTTTAAATTATACCCAAAAAACAGCAAATTCTTCAAAAAGCTTTGTAGCAGACTATTATATCGTTATATCGAGATATAATCAAAAAGCTTTCTGTAACAGTCTATAATTACAGGAACTATTTAATATACAACCAAACAAAAAAGCAATAACACTTCCTTTTACTTTGTGTTCATTGAACAGTCGAACATAATCGCAAAGCAAAAGGCAGGTGTAGCTCAGTGGTAACGCGTTCGCTTGAAAAACTAAGTGAACCGGGTTTAAACCCCGTCTTCTCGCACTCTTGATATTTTCATGAGAGAATAATTTTGATTACATGATTACCTTTCGCCTTCCGGTAAAAGACGGTTTGTTTGCTGAGAGAATCTAGTTTTTGAAAGACATAATATTTTGAAGTCAATCAACCCGCACTTCTCCGACGTGCCCTAGCCCCTCCGCATTAAAGGGGCTGTGGAATGTTAAAAGGCTAAATAAAATAAGATAAAGAAAAACAAAATCGCGTTTTGTTTTAACGAGACTGAAAGAAACTTTACGTTCCATATAAACATCACCCAATATGGAATCAAACCCATGACGTCCCGCTCATTTGCTAGGTACCTATCATACAACGCCATGTCGTCAGGACTTATAACTATTATCATCGAGATTGTTGTATTTCTATTTTGAAAATAAAAATATAAAAGACATAATAATATGATAAACAAAGATAAAAATATGTTATCAAAATTATATTCTTTGAAATATATGTTATATATATTTAAGGAAAACTTCTAATACCGTGCATATCGATATAAATGAGGAGACGTAGCTGGATAATCTGAAAGGAAATTTAGATCAAGCGCACTTTAAATCTCCTGCATAATTCAAAATTCCTCCGTGTATCAACCCAAGAAGGCGCCAGATCTAGAATATCCGATTTTTTCGCCTTCATTGAAACTTTAATTCTTTAGGAAGTAGCGCTCAGTAAATATGTATATAAACATTTTTAGAGATAGATTAAGAGAAGATTTGCCTAAATTTTTAATTTTATTTACTTTTTTATTTCTGGCTTTACTTAGCACAATGCTCTATTACTATACTTCCAATTCATTTTCCACAAAAAACGAGAGCAAAGTCGTAAAGAGTTTTTACAAAAATATTTACCAACAATCCATTCAATGTTTTGCCCGCAAATATTTTCCTGCTAAGTTTCTTAGTCTAGCATTTTTCTATTAAACAGATAACTTCTATATACGAAATCTGGACGTAGGCTAGAAAAAACGAATTGGCCTACAAACCGTTAAGATATTCTTTATGGCAGGCCCACAGCTAGCTATCTTAAACTATCTTATCCGAAATCTAGTAAAATATATCTACATAATAAACAAATTGAGGCCGTCAGCGCAAAAGTAGCCTAACCCACTGACAGCTATTTTCTAGAAAATGGCTGATTAAATATTTTCATATATTTTACAACTTATTTATAGTTTTTCATTTACCGCTAACTTGAGTTTCAAAGTTTTTTTGTGTTTTTAGCTTTATAATAAGTATTTTTCAAAAAGTTAAAGCTATCTAATAACTACTTTTCAAAAATAAATGTGGGTTAGGCCATTTTTATATTTAAGGCCATTGCTGTCATTGAGTGGATTAGGCTACTTTTGCATTTCTAAAAAGTTGAAAAATTTAAAATGCAAAAACATTTTTTTGCGACATGTTTTATTTATAAGTACAACTGCATCCAAGTCTTTTGTAAATTAAACTTTACGCCATATCTGAGAATACTTTGTAGTATGTAAGTCTAAAAATAAAAAAAAATATGAGTTAGGCTGTTCTTGCACTGACGGCTTGATATATCCTTGGTCCTAATCGTAAATATATGTAAACAATAAAGTGTTTTTAGTTCCATTTTGGCAACCCACCAACGTTTAGCGAATACCCTTATAAATATAGAAAAGACGACATACATTGGTAGCAGCACTTAAGGTTATGTTTTATTGAAAGACTAGCAGAAACCGCGGCTTCGCCCGCGATCAAACTACGAAAAAAAAACTTTTCCGCAATACATACTTTATTATTTGCAAAAATAAGTTTGTGTTTCATATTATTTCTTAAAGAATGGAAAACAAATTTAATTTTAGGGATCGTAACTCAAAATTCCAGGATTTTAAAAGATGTTAATCGTAGGTATTTTCTGTAAATAAATTTTCATTTTAGGTATTTAGTAAGCTCCACTGCCTCTATTTTTTGCACAATTTTTCTACTCCATCTTTCTAAAGTAAGAGTAAGAGAGTACAATAATACAATAGTCCAATGTTTACGACTTTAGAACCATGAACTCTGCTAATATTGGGTTTTTAACTAACATATTAACAAGCTAACACCTATGTTATTGTGAAAGACATCACGTGTACATCCATATTTTTAAGTTACATAATATATAAAATGCCATTCTTATTTTGCTATAGCTTTTTACCCGCGGCTATGCTCGCGTGGAATAAACAAATTGCTCAGTTTTAATTTCCATTGAATTTATATGTTGTCATATAGAATTTTTAACACATCCTGGTTAATTTCTAAGAAATTAATTGGTAACTGGACCACCGGTTGCTCGGCGGTCGTTGACAGGTTAATATTATGTATTCTTTGTGGATGTTCTGTCTAGTTCTGGGTTCTTAAAAATCTCCCTGTGAGAAGCAATCCTCTCTTAAGTCTATGCCTGCTACTTTTAACGACTGGTCCTAAGATATATTAATGGTCATTGTAAAGTAAACTTTAAGGAGGAATTACAATCGATTAAATTCAAACGTGTAGTCAGAGGTTATCTTTGTTATTCGAGGTATGAATATTGATTTCCCCCGAGCAGATCTGTACACAGTGGCCGCTGTAATGTTTAATCAATTACTCACAGTCTAATCCCGTTACATAACATAGGTGACATTTTCATTACAGGTGTGCTAAACTTCAGAAGGAGGATATAGAGCAGGGTATTCTCGAGCTAGGTTTTCTCTCTCGCGCTCTAGGTCTGTTATAGTTGTCATTGCTGTAGCCAGCCGAGAAGTTATACATCATTTTTTTTGGATTCGAAATAATTTCTGTTCTCTACTTTATATCACACACAGTAACTCTGTATAAATATAATTAACCAACTCTAACTTCACCGCCCAGTTTTACCCTTACCCTTAAGGGCTGAATTTTGAAAAATTCTAAAATATATGTTTATTTAATTGCATTGAAGAGCATTAATACCAAGTTTCAAATAATTCTGATCATAAACAATTTTTCCCCATATAAACAGCGCAACGCCCTTTTACCCTTTTAAGGGATGAATTTTGAGAAAAACAATAATTTTTGTATCGTTCTATTTCTCATTTTAAAGGTAAATACCACTTTCTATGCAATAATTACAGAGTTTCATACAAACTTTTATCCCCCATTTTACCCCTTTATGGGATTTAATTTCAAAAAATGCTAAAATGCGTATTTATTTAATTATATTGAAGGGCATTAATACCAAATTTCAAGTAATTCTGATCATAAATAATTGTTTGCCCATATAAATTTGATCACCCTCTTTTACCCCTTTAAGCGATTAATTTCGAAAAAATCTAATACATATATTTATTATTTTTCATCTTAAAACTAAATACTACTTTCCGTGAATTTCGCGTTAAGAATAACAGAGTTTCATACAATCTTTTATCCCCTATTTTACCCTCTTAGGAGATGAGTTTTGAAAAATCCTTACTTAGCGGATGCCTACATTATATATGGAATACGTCCTCCAAATTTTACGTTTCTACGACCAGCGGTTTAGGCTGTGCGTTGATCGATCAGTCAGTCAGTCAGGACAAAGCATTTTATGTATATAAATATAGAATATAGATATATTTTACAAAAATAAACCACAAAAATAATCAAAAGCACCTAAGTTAAATTGTTTTTAAATGAAAATAACATAACTTTGTATATTTTTATTCACTTTGTTTAAGTAATTACTACGACTTCTACGCGACATTGGCGCTACGCGACTAGCATACCTAAAAGCGACTGGCCACAAAAAATAATTTTATTGCTTAATAATACTTGAACACATTCAAAGATTTATTAATGCTTTGAACTTTGCTGGGATTCCTATTTCTCTGTTTTGTAAATTGCTTTGCCTTTTCTTTATATTTTTACTAGATCTTTGCCAATTGTAATTCGATTTTCATTTATTAAATCTACTAGCGACTCACCCTCGCTTCGCTTCGGGTTCGTTCTAGACAAAAACATATCCCAAGGGAACCGTACATTTTTCCGGGATGATATATAGCCTATAGCCTTCCTCAGTTAACGGGCTATCTAATGCAAAAAGAATCTTTCAAATCGGATTAGTAGCTCCTGAGATTAGCGCGTTCAACCAAACAAACAAACTCTTCAGCTTTATAATATTAAGTATAGATATAGCTATTCTAATAATCTATAATAGTCCGGTCAATATAGACATTTAAAATAACAAAAATTCCCAGAAAGCCAAATATTGGTGGAGAGCTGGGGTTTACTATTAAAAATAAAGTTTTAAAAATCCCCATCGATCCTATGTGTACTACAAAAGTTATTCGGGGCCAAAGGTCAAAATATGAGGTCTTTTGGATTTTTCTCGAAAATGGTGAGCTTTATCAAAAAAAAAAAAACCTCAAACCAAAGTTGTAGATCTTAAAATTCTCTACAAATATTACTAATACTATTCGTGAGATATCTCGATTCTAAGAGTCACATTATACATGATATGCACACATTTCCACGCCACCTGTGAGGTAGTGTACTTGGCGCGTTTTTTGCCGTGGTAAAAATAGTGTTGAGGAGTTTTTCTGGAGCAGGTGGGAGTAAAGTTTTAATCGGTTCCAGAGTATTATCTATCAATTTCCAACCCCAGTCTTCTGGGTTCAGTTGGTTGCCTAGCCATGTTTGAACTTGATAGTATACTCGATACACGTGATGAATAGCAGATGCCGATGTTGGAGGAAGACATGATAGTTGTATTTGTTTCTTCTTTCGCGTATTTTTTACAAAAGCTAAGTATCGGTATTTATCAATGCAAGTATTTTTTTTTGGAGCTCCATAAACCGCAAGAAGAAAGCGAATTCCTTCCGTAATTATTGTTAGAGGTGTGGAATCAATTTCTGTAATTACTTTAGCGCAGTCAGTCAAATCTTTATATGTGCATATCATGTATAATTTGACTCTTAGAATCGCGATATCTTACGAATGGTAACTCTTAGGAAAAATATCATAAGCACCATTTTTATAGAGAATTTAAAGATCTACAACTTTAGTTTGAAGTTTTTTTTTGATAAAACTTGCCGTTTTCGAAAAAAACCAAAATACCTCAAATTTTGACCTTTGACCCCGAATAACTTTTGTAGCACACATAGGATCGATGGGGATTTTTAAAACTTTATTTATAATGGTAAACCCCAGCTCTCCACTAATATTTGGCTTTCCGGGAATTTTTGTTATTTGACCAGTATTTTTATGTCTAAATTGACCGGACTATAATATCTATTTCAATTTGGCATGTAAATGAAATGCATTTTCACCTCTGTCACTTCTATCAGTAAAATAATATTATTTTATATTTATTATATTAAAAATGTTCTTTAACTTTAATATAAGTAAAAAAATAATGTTTATTAAAATTGTTTTTTTATTTTAGAAAAATTTTATTTTAAATTTTACCTTTATTAAATTATACTATTATATCGTTTACTATCGTTATATCGAGGTATAAATAAAAAACTTTCTGTAAGAGACTATTATTACAGGAACCATTTAATAAATAGGAATTATCATCGTTCCATTCATGAAATGAAAAACAAACAAAAAGGCAATAACACTTTTCTTTTTTCTTCTAGTTCATGTTATTACTGTATAAAGAAGATTTTCATAATTATTATGGATAGACCTATAGGTGTCCCATATAAATTTCAAATAAAATTACCACTTTAATTAGTGGGTGGAATTAACTGATAAGTGAATTTAATGATAAGTAATGAATAAAAAATGTCTTTAGGACGTTAAACAGGATGACGATATTGTAGAATTGAAGACATATAAATCAGTAGTAACTACTTATTTCAATTTATGTTATTTTTCCAACTATATTTTAATAATTTCGAGATTAACTATGTTCACTGCCTCGGTGGTGCAGTGACTGGCATGTATAATTGTATACCTGTAGATCCGGAGGTCCTGGGTTCAAGTCCCGGGTCGCGCGTTTAGTACTCAGTAACAGCCTGGAGTTGGTAAGTTGGCGGTGTTTTACTTTTATCCCTGTGCCTCGGAGAGAATGTAAAGTCGTTGATCTTGCGCCTGTGTAATATATAATAATAATAATAAATCCCTTTTATTTCCGATCTACAAATTATTATTACATGCATTTTATATATATTAAATATTAAAGTTTTCAATTATACATATATAATGATATTGACTCTAAATATAACATGTAATGAAGTAAAACTGAATAAAAAAAAAATGTGTAAAATGATTTGCTTTAAGCGATATTGTTGCTGTTATCCTTATAATTAATCGGAACCCCTTCTCGGGTATAGGCCTCCTCCAGCTTTTTCCAAACCTCTCTGTCCATCGCTTTCTTTCTCCATTCGCTTCCTGCTATAGTTTGTATATCCTCTATCTACATTTTTCTGGGACGCCCTCTTCTTCTTGTTCCTGCTGGTCCTTCCCACCTAGTTATTTCGAATGCCCATCTTTTGTCTGTGCATCTTGCTATATGTCCTGCCCACCGCCACTTTTGTTTTAGTTTTCGTTTTTCGTCTTATTTGTTCACTTTTTACTTGTGTAATAACCATTACCTATATATAAAATATTTTTCAAAGTAGGTACCTGTATATGTACATACATAGGTACATATATTATCTAATGTAAGTAGCATAGCCAAAAAATTGATTAATAAATTATAAAAGATTCTTACTGGCATCTATGTCAATCAAAGGCGAATTTCGTGCACAAGTTATTTCCTCACACGTCCACTAGGGAAGCGCTACAAAATACTAGAAATTTCTTAGTAAATATCTACGTGAGTCAGGAAACCTTATGATGCAATAGATATTAGCAATTTATATCGATGGTGATATTCAGAGTAACATATTCTAATATTACATGAAGTACACAATGTTTGAAGCGAAATTAATGTTTTCATGTTTAGGAAGGGTAGTCTTATTTATATTTTTGTAGGCAGTGGTCACGTGTTCCTCAGTCAAATGTCACTACGTGATGCTATCCACATAATGTATGGATTACGTGCTTATATCCTGTCCTTTCCTCGATTCTGATTTTCTTTTAGTACTCGATATTTAGTATTCGTTCGTTTTTATATTCCATATTGTTTATAATAATAAAGGAGTCAAAGGGTACACGCTTCATATTTTTTATAAGAAATTTATGCGTAAAAAAGTAAAAGCAGATTTTATTTAAGAGGGTTTTATTAGATTAAATTTGGGATAACTCAAATTTTATGCCATATTCATAAGGAAAAGTCACTCATATAAAACAAAATGAGCTTAAAAGAAAGGAAATATCAACTAATTTCCCATCTTCAGGTTTAAGAAATTCCGGATGAATTCGTATAAAACATATCAGCGGAGTAGGGCAATCGTTTCATTTCATGGAGCTTTACAAAGGTATCTTGATAAACCTACTGAAGCAACGCGCTTGGCGTAATTCACAGTGACGCATTATTCGATTACCCGCTCATTCGCTTTGGAAGACCTTGCTTCATTAAGTGTCCTTGTCTTATGTTTCACGGTTCCTTGTGCCGCGAAACGGTGTAATAAATAATAAGGAATACTTGAAATAGCTATATTCGCTTCGCTTAGACTGTCTGAAAATTATGAGTTATTCAGTAATTTCAAAGTAGGTATCAAAATTTATCTACTGTTTTTTATTGAATCAATATAAACAGTAACGATGACTTCCTTTTAATATTATTAAGATTGTGATTGTGTGTTATATTCATTAAAAATACGTATAATTTTCTTTTGTTTTTTCCAGTCTGCTGAAAGTAAACTCCAGGGCGATGCATCGTCATCCACTACTTTACATTTAATTTGGTAATCGTTTTTTCATTTTCTTTTCTATATTGTTAACTAGCGGCTTACCCTCACTTCGCTCGGGTTCGCCTCTAGACGAACAAAAACAAATCTATCCCATGGGAACCGTACATTTTTCCGGGATAAAAAGTAGCCTATTTGTTATTTTGATGTAGGAACTATATTATTGTAAAGTTTCATTAAAATACAATCAGTAGTTTTTGTATACTAAGCTACATAAGTTACTATAGTTTTTTACTATCCCACGGGAACTCTTTAATTTTCCGGGATGTAAAGTGTCTAAAATGTTGACCGGAGATAAAAAGTACAACCATGCAAAACTTCATATAAATCGGTCCAACAGTTTTGGAGATTAACCCGTACAAATAGACAAACAGAGGTGTTTAGAGGTGAACCCGAGTGAAGCGAGGGTGAGCCGCTAGTCATGAATAGATTAAAGAGTACTAAAGTTATTTGAACTTTCTTTTCTGTAAGTAATTTTACTCGTAATAATTTATTTTCTTACAATGAGAAATAGGTTGTCATTATGAATAGGAAACATGTTATAAGGAACACTTATGTATGTTAGGTACTAAGTCTCAGATTGGGGCTGATGTAATCGACTTTACGCTCGATGGCGTCTAGGTAATCTGCGCAAGTATTCAAATTTTAACTTCTAATAAATGTGAGCTGTCGGAAACATGAAAATTTACATTCTATTCTAGCTTACCTAAGATATTCTTACTTATTCTTGCCAAGATCTAAACCACTTTTCGAAGAATATTATTATTATGCTTGTCATGTTGGCATTGTCTCTTAAGTATAATAGTAAGTAATTTTGCAGTATTCTACGTAGTAAATTTAATATAATTTGTTGTTAGACATTTACTATGTCTTTGCTTGTATAATTATAATAGAAGTAGAACTAACCTGTACTAAGTAATGATTAATGGTTTACGATTAGGATAATAATATTTCAGCCCTATATGTAACGTCACACTGCTGGACATGAGCTTCTCCTTTATAACATGCCATAATTAGGATCAGTCTACCGAATCGCATCTAGTCTTACGAAAACTAGAAATAAATTTCTAACTTACATCTAGTTATTTTATTAGTAACGGAAAATATTTATCTTCAATATCTGCCATATTTCCTATGCTTTTATAAGTACCTATAGTAAATGGTGTAACCTAATCTGTAAATAACTTCCCAAAACATCATTACACGAAAAACCGAATGAAAGGGAAGCGACTTATCTCATAAAAAACATTTGCCTAAAGCTATTATTCTTTGAAATAATAGCAATTTGGTGCCAAACATGAGGCGTCGCGTCGCTTCGTTCGGGAGCTCTCTCCGCTTTGACACCTCAAGTACAAATTCCTTATGATAAAAAATGTTATTTTGCAAAAAAAATAAAAATAAATTGCCAATAAGGAATTTTATTGTGAAAATGATGCCATTCATGATTAATTAACTTGATATTACCTTCGATAACATAATCGGACTTTTACGTTTGGCCAGGTTTTACGTGTGCCAGCAGTCGCGGGTTCGAGTCCCGCTGGAGGCATTCATTTGTGTGATGAGCACGAATATTTGTACTTCAGTCATGGATGTTTACATTTATAATATGTAAATTAAACTAATATATGTGTAGTGTATCAACTATCTGGTATCTATAACACAAGCCTCGTAGCTTACCATGGAACTCGATGGTGCTGTGTGTTAATGTCCCAACATATTTATTTATTTTAAATACGAAACTTTTGTTTGTATGTGTTTATGTGTTTTCTTTATTATTCTTTTAAACTAAAACAGATTTGGATGAGTACACAGGACATCATGATCTAGAGCACCTATCACAACATATAAGCTTCTGTCAGGTAGGTACATAGGGACGCACCCGAGCGAAGTAAGTGTAAATGGCTAGTTTATATAATAAAATTAGATGATTATCTATCTATACATATTATAAAATTCTAACTAAGCCGAATCTGTACATTAAATATTTTTTGGAAAATCTTATTGAAATAGACATTATTATCGATGCAGAGGCCGAATCTATAGTTTTTAGAATTTTTGTCTGTCTGTCTGTCTGTCTGTCTGTCTGTCTGTCTGTTACCGCATCACAGAAAAACCACTGGAGGGATTTTAATGAAATTTGGTATGATGATAGCTGGTTATCCGGGTCAACATATAGGATACTTTTTACCGCGAGAAAATATCTCATTTCTGAAAAAAAATACAAAAATTGGTAGGAACAAAACCACGACGATACTATTTGTAAACAGTTTAGCAAGGTAACTTACAAAATATGGTAAAAACTATGAAAATAGCTTATCTTGAAAATCAAATTATCAAAAGCGCTATTTTATCCATTAAAATAGTTATTTTAATTAATATTTACTTATGTGTTATTTAGATATTCGACAATAGATGTCGCCATGTGTTTTTAAAATACATAGTTTTAATCCCAAAAAAATTTATGTACAGATATGACCTTTTTTCGATTTTATTAGAATTACTACTGAATCACCCGCGGCTCCGCCCGTGTTTAAATTATCAGTAAAGCAAACTTTTTCGCTTCATAAATTAGTAACTATACATACAATAAAATTGTAACTGAGCCGAACCCGTAAATTCAATATTTTTTCGGAAAATCTTATTGAAATATTCATTATTAGCAATATAGAGCCCGAATCTATAGTTTTTAGATTTTTTTCTGTCTGTCTGTATGTGACCGCATCACAGAAAAACCACTAGAGGGATTTTATGAAATTTGGTATGGTAATAGCAGGTTATCCGGGTCAATACATAGGATTATTTTAACCGCAGGAAAACATCTCATTTCTGAGAAAAAATACAAAAACTGGTTAAAGTAAAAGCACGATGATTCTATTAATATTTTAGCAAGGTAACTTACTTATATATTATGTTAAAACTATTAAAAAAACTTATCTTAAAAGAAATATTAACAGCGCTATTTTATTCATTAAAATAGTTATTTTAATGAAAATTTATTTATGTGTTATTTAGCTATTTGACAATAGATGTCGCCATGCGTTTTTAAAATACGTAGTTTTATCCAAAAAAAAAAAAAATGTACAGATATAACCTTTCTATGACTTTATTATAATTACTACTAAATTACCCGCGGCCCTGCCCGTGCTTAAATTTTTAATAAAACAAACTTTTGGCTTTATAAATTAGTAACATATAACATATTAGTAATATTTTGTTGGCCGAAACAATTTTCAAATAAGAATATTTGTAAATTTTTATTGTTTAGTAAATAATATTAATGTTTTTTAATCTTTTAATGTAAAAATTGGGCAAATGCAAATCCAACTCGCGTATTTTAGGTTTCGTATAGCAAAATGCTATGTTGTTTTTCTTACTTACGTGTTTTGTATGGTTAACACTAAAATAAATACGAATAATATTTACGTTTCCACAACACCTACTCATTTTTTGCACCGTAAAAATAAGTTCAATTCATATTATTTTATAACATTTTATGGAATACAAGTTTATGGCTGTTAAACTGCCAAAGCGGGTAACTAAAAATATTTCATATCTCAAAAACTATGAAAAAGTATTTTAGGAACTGTTATACCTCAACTTTTTCACTTTTTCTTGACACCTTTTCTTGGAAGGTAAAGGCTTAAAAGACACAATAAAATGCTTACGACTTTAATCATATTAGCAGAGCCATATGAAATAAAAAAAATTATTCGCTTAGAATTATTTACTTATTACACTTTCTTTTGAAAATCGTTTTGGAAAATATTACTAACTAGCGCTAATTAAGAAAAGTTATCATTATTTAATTTAAATAATCAGCTATATATTAAATTAATCAATAGCTGTCTATTAGTAAAAAATGATTAAAATTAATTCCGTAGTTTGAGAGTTTATCGTGCAAAACTAAAAAAACAAACAAAACAGAAGTATAAACATACATAAATGTTATTGCTAAAACAAAAAGTTCAATTTAACGGAGGAATCTTTGTGGCATTGTCAATCTCTGCCATTATTTACCAATCAAGTGGTGTGCAATGAAAGTAATGTATAATGTAAGAGTATACTAATGTGTAAAACCTAAGAATTTGGTTTTTGATCATCTCAACGCGGGCGGAGCCGCGGGAAATGCTAGTTATTACATATTATTTTATTATTTACAAAATAACTCTAGAGCGCAAGAATCCAGACAAAGAAGATGGATTGTGTTTCGTTAAGTAATTGATTTCTACATTGTTATTTATTTTCCAACCACTAAAGGTGAAAATCAAAATTGTATTTTTAGGCTTAAAATACAATAGGCGTATTGTTTACTTTCTGCAAGAAAGAAAATGTATGAATAATGTATGTATGCGACAACTATTATCTTACTTAATCTACTTAAGTAATTATTATCGGTTGAACTTTTAGTAGATATTATTGTTAGTAGTATTAAAGTACCTACATTTTTTCTTAATTATACTTTCAATGGAATATAATTTTATCTAATTTGATATAATCATACGGCTTTTGGGTATTGGCTGTATTATGTTTTGTCGTGCACTAGCTTTGCCCGCGGCTCCGCCTACGCTTAAATTAAAATAAAATAAAAAAATAAAAAAAAATATAATAAAAATAAAATTAAAAAACAAACTCTTTTACATACATCGAGAAAATAATAATAGATTCTGGTCGGTTGACTTTCCGCACAGGTCGTGAATAATTTCACCTAGTATTATTATTTTAATTCTATCCTAATATGCTTATATTATTATTAAAGAAGCGGTGTCCACGTTCCCTAGACTCATAAACTTATTGGTTGAATATAGTTAATAAATATGGAATTGGACAATGGACAAATTAATTTTGTTAGATATTGGCACTTGAGATAAGAACATACTCGTATTCATGTAGAACTCTGGCATGAGTGTAAAACTAAACTTGGAAATTATATCTAAAGTTAATATAGAGATATAACCTGTAAATTTTTAAGCATAAAGAATACAAAAAAAAAATATATATTAAATCGGTACATACATACATATTATACAAAACATTTCTATATTATAAAGCCTTATAAAAATAAAGAAATATATTCTGTAATCGGTTATAAGACTATTTCCCTAGCGGGTTTTCTGAAAAGGACAAGGCAATAGTTTACCATGTTTTCCGCTTTCCATCAAAGTAGGAAAAATATTTGTTGGGCGGATCCTAACGCCGGAAACCAGATGAGGTAAACGATCCAATAAATTGGTATCATCATCGAACTTTTAACCTTGTCCAGTTCCTACAGTTTATAATATAGCTAAGCTAGTAGCTAAAGGGGTTAAATTATTTAGGTAACATACATAATTTTACTTTACATTGTTGTAATGTATGTATCTGGTAGCTTTAGAAATCCCCTAAAAAGGAAAGCTTTGCATAGAACGTAACAACAGGACGTGTCGAAACATTTAAATATTCATAAATAAGTATAGAATTTACCTGCGTTTATCTTAATGTATGCATAACCGCGTATTAAAATAAATGAAAAATCCAATTCAGATGTAAGTTTTATGTTGCACATTAATATATTAAAAAAAATATATACTAACACTATAAATAGGTAAAACTTATATTGTAGAGGTATTCTGGGAGCGACTAGGGTATAGGTTAGGGGTTGGGTAAGTAGCGTTAAGATTTCAAAAAAATTTATACAGATACGCAGCTTTGCCTATGAGCCTACTGCTATATTAAAAAAAAAAAACTAGCGACACTAGAGACACTTACTCTCGCTTGGCTTGGTTCGTCCCAGGGTACGTTTTAACGGGTAGTATGGAATATACATATAGACTATATACTGTATGATGTACGTATAGTCTATAGCCTTCCTCAATAAACGGGCTATCTAAGGCAAAAAGAATTTTTCAAATCGGATTAGTAGTTCCAGAGATTAGCGCGTTCAAACAAACAAACAAACCAACTCTGCCTCTTTATAATATTAGTATTGATATAGATAAGAATGGATAGTCCTATTATGTATTATATATGTATATGTACCTATAGATTTCATATATGTATGTATTTAAGTAAATTAAAAGTAAATCACATTTTATTTCACAGTAAAATAGAAAGGTTTAAACGCTCCCGAGGCTGAAACCTACATTTTATGATTGTCGACTAGGCTTTTTTTTTCATGTTGCTAACAGTCCTAGTTAAGCTTTGCTTTGCTTTGTGATCAGTGGCTCGTGCTTACATGGAGACAGTTTTTTGTTAGTGGCATTTTTAAATGTCTAAACATTTACAGCGAAGGTTTTTTAAAATTTGTATTTTAATTTTGCCATACATGATAAGAAGAATTATATCAAAATTGTCTATTATAATATATTTAATTCTGTCGCTTTTCAATATTTTCAACAATACTCTCTTAATCAAAAGTATACGGCGATGATTTGTATGGAAAACTATGATGGCTAAATACAAAGCAAAGTACATGAAGCCAATTTTCCTTCATAAATCTTGGAGGGCCGTCAGAAGGCAATTGAAGACCTAACAAGCTCGCTTCTGAGAGTAAGCTGCAAAGTAAGCTCGGATTACACGCAGGGCTAGCGTAATTTATAGCGGTTGCTTTTAAGATAGATCCTAAATTTTTTTACACTTGACAAACTTCGTTTTAGCTAAGTCAAGGTTTTTGGCGTTGTATTTCCGTTGCGTTCAATTTATGAAAATACTATATTTGGTTCAAAAATTGGTATTATCCTATGATCTACTGTGGGATAAAACGGTATGGCATGTGAAGTTACGAGTAACTCACCTTAAAAATATGAATTTATTATATATATTTTTTTAGAATAGAATCTTTTTAGAGTTCCATTCCTTTCGATGGGAGATGTACTGATTATCTCTACCATATCAATATGTCTGTCAAATATAAGGGATACAAATATATTTTTATAAAATAATGAAAAGAGTAAAGGAAATAAAATCTTCTGGAAGCCATTATACAAAAGAATTGAATTGAATTGAAGGAAATAAAACAACATTTCAGTTTGACGATACTTCAGAGCCTAAATCTTTAAATAATACGAGAACTCTCAGTTGATAGTACAAAATAACGAAAATTCTACGCCTTTAAATTCCAATAATGAACGGAAGTCTTATTCACGCGTGGCGGACTCACACTTGACTAATTCTTTTTAAACCCTGTCCTCGATTTTGGCTCATTTCTTGTATGTGTACAAAAGTATGAGGACTTTTCAACAGTGATTAATAGCTACGGCACAGGTATTGGATCAAATAGTTTTCAACTTTATTGGATCTCAAAGGCTTGAAACACTCGATGTCTAATTAGACGCAGTTGAATAAATTGTGAATTCGATTATGCAAATAAGTTGGACGTAATTTTAATTTTAAAGCTATAGAATTTTTAGAATATTATTTTTATTTTATTTTATGGAGAATATTAATGTTTAATTTTAAGTAGTTCAAATTGCAAAACAGCATTGATGAGAACTAAACTTATGACATCAGATACTCTGTTTACATGATCAAGATATGTACTATTGACATTTAGGTACAGCTGTTGTCGTTGCTATTATGTATTAGTAATACTTTGTTGACCGAAACGATGTTCAAATGATTTTTTTTTAATTTTTTTTAAATTCACTTTAAATATTATTTTTTTATTTTTTATCCGTATTAAATATTATATAATATTATAAATGTGAAAGTTTGTGAGTATGGATGTTTGTTACTCTTTCACACCAGAACGGCTGAACGGCTCTGGATGAAATTTGACACAGAGATAGATTATAGTCATAGGAATAACACATAGACTAGTTTTTCCCGGAATACCGGAAAAATATGCAGTTCCCGAGGGTTAGATTTGTTTTTGTTTTTATAGAGGCGAACCGGAGCAAAGCGAGGGTGGGCGGCTAGTTCTTTTTATAAAAATCGAGCAAGTGATAGATATTTCTATTTAAATATTAAATTAATAATAATTTAATTTTTAGCAAAAATGTACAAAAATATTTTTCTCTGAAAATCGTTTCGGATAAAACGGATATTGATCTTGAAAGGTTAAACTAAACTGTGTTATTTTTACCTGAAATATAAAACCTATTTCAGGTAAAACAGGACACACAAAAGATTCAAGATAGCCAAATGTGGTAAATCCAACGGTTATCAAAAGGAAGGACTAAAGGGTCGAATAAAATCAAAGAGTTTCCGACACATTTGTTTCAAGAAGAGTAAAGGTCTGCTCAATGATCCGTCTGGCTACTCTGCTAAACCTTTAATGGTTAAAATCTTAAATGGCCTAATAAATACTTAATGTCATATTTGATTAATTTTTAAATTATGGTACACGGATAAAAAAGAGCAAGCAATAATTTGGTGCCTAAAGGATTCTTAAAGGCTTTGCTTCGATTTCTATTAGGTCAAATATTAGCCTTCTCTTTCTGTGAAGAATGAATGAATGTGAGGGATTTATTGTTGCGTAGACGAATGGTTCGCATAATAATGTGGTCAGAGGTGATGAACAAAATTGTAGTAAATGCAAAATATAGATTCAAAATACTAAATTATGAGGCTTTCTTTAACTTCTTGTTTTATAAGTTTTGGAGTACTAACTGTTAAATCTAAGAATTTAATTTGTTGGTTTCATATCGAAAGTTTTGAACTACACGTATGATGGAAATGTTTTTCAATCGTTAATAATATAAGTTTATTTAAAGTGATTAATAATTAAAGTTGAAGTTTTAGAATTTTGTTTATAATATATTATGGTTCAATTTAACAAAACTTCATTTATTTGGTGGGTCATAAACAATTAGCTTCTGTGATTCTGAATGGGTACACTTTGTTGTCTTTCTAAATGGCTTTTTGATACCTTTTAACGAAAATCTTTGTGTTTTATCTTCACAGGCATATTATGTTGAAACCATCTTGGCTATAACTATTAAATTGTTTTAATGCTTTTTTTGGATTATGGTTTATAATAATTACGGATTGCGTTGTGTGGTTACTAGGTTGGATAGTCGGAGTACTTTTAGTACATATTATAGACATTTACGAGGATTTTTACATATATTTACGAATAATTTAATTGCAATTAGGTCATTATTTGTGTCCAAAATATCCAAATTATCTTTTATTTTTGAACACATGGAAGTAGAAAAATTGTTTTCTTAGAAATAATGTTATGTATAATTTCGATATTGGCAGAAAGCCGAGAGCGGAATGAAAAACGTCATAACGTTCTTTCCTTATCCCGGAAAAGAAAATCAGGACATCGCTTTTAAAAAATAATTTGAAGAACATAATATATTTTACGACATTATTTTGTAGAGCAAATATAACCGTGGATCACGAAAGAACTCTGAAATTTATTTTCTAATAAAAATGTGGGTTATTCTTAAGCTACTAAGTAAACGAATATAAACGAAGGATTAACCTTTGTGTAAATATTACGAAAACCTTAATATTATGTTACATTTGGGCTTTGGCGTTTGTACTTTTACAATCAAATATTTTAAATTTTTGTTTACTTTAGTTACATATATATACATATAAGTACAATGTACATATAGGGGCAATATTCTATACATGTTACGGTGATATTTAAACTATACTTGTAAGTAGTACCTAAGTATCTCTAAGTGCGATTACTTTGTATTCAGCCCTTTTTAACGTCCCACTGTTGGGTACAGATCTCCCTTCAGTACGAGGACGATGAGGCCATAGTCCACCACGCTGGCCAAATGCAGGTTGGCGATTACTTTAGTGTATTGGAAGGATAATTTTATTTAAAATGTTAATTCAAGATTTGAGCTAAACGTATTGACGGGGCTTTGCAACAAATTGATTGACTACTAATGAGTACAGTCGTGGATATGTTTCATAAAAAAATATTCCAATGATCCATATTGTTATATCTATTATTTTTACGACAAAGTCGACATTGATCAAAATAAACTAACTATAGTTTATATCTAATTTCCAAATGATCTTGATTTAGTATATCATGGACCTGACTAGGGTTTGATTCCAGTGTCGGACAAATACGTTAATGGTTAAGTATGTGTAGTTTTTTTACATATTGGAAACCATTTCATAGATTTTGATCTCTCAGTTTTGCAGTAGGTACGTGAAAGAAGGTAAAGTAAAATGTTTTAAAACTACTTGTTAAGTAAAATTACTTTTGGTAAACTAAATTCCTAGAAATTTATATACAGCCAAAAGGAACATGTAATTCTGATATTCGGAGAAAGCATAATACGTAAGGAACGTTGGCTTAAAACGTCTGACGGACGGCTATTATTGAAGACTTAACAAGCGCACATTTGGAACTAAACTTCAAAGTAGGTACCTAAGCTTCGTTTTCCTGTAGGGCTACCAATCGTTAAAAATCTTCTATTATATTTCCTGTATTTTGTAAAATTTTACCAATTGTGAGGGACTAATTAGACAATTTTCTGGACGTGACATCGCTGGTGCAACTTTATTCACAGTCCATTTAAGCTTTCTTTACAAAGTCTTATAAAATTTCACATTCAATATTTTGAACGCTCAGATTATTGATTTACAAAAACTCAAGATATAATATATAATAAGATAGAGTCTTAATAAAAGAGCGCACACATTAGAATTGTGTTTTTCAAATAATCTTCAATTACGTGAGCTACAAAGCAGACATCTGAAATGTTAGTGTTCGTTACAAAAATGTAAATGTTCATGTAAAATAAATGTTCGTTAAAAAAATTTTCGATAAGTAAAAATGATGATTGATATGTTTTTATACATAATCGTGTGTAGAATTAGCACGCTGAAATGGACGTAGGCTGATCATGTCTCCAGGCGTATAGATGGCTGATGGAGCCGACACGAGTTAGAGTGGAGACCACACTTAGGTAAAGGTAGCGCAGGACGTTCTGCGGCATGGTGGACTGGCGACTTGAAAAAAGGTGACTGGTACGGGATGGATGCGGGCTGTCCAAGATCTTGGGATGGTTGGCGTTCTATGGGAAGGCTTTCATCCAGTAGTGGACGGCGATAAGCTGAAGAAAAATCTATCCATCTATGAATCCATCAAAGCAAGCTTTCGCTTAGTATTAGTTGGATAGTATATTGTGATAGTAGTTTGATGAAAAAAATTTGGAAAAAGAATTGCTTCTCTCAATGAGATTTTTAATTTTGATTGCAATTTTTGAATCAACCCAAAGATTGCAAACAACATTAAAATTTGGTAAGGGCAACGTCTGTCGGGTCAGGTATAAAAAAATAAATAATAAAACAGCTATATAAAAATAAATGAGGCTTTGCTAATCAATGTAGCCCAGCCGTGCAGCCCTTGTTTATCGTGAATCTATTGGAGCGGAGATAGGCTATCGGATTCATTTAATTACTTTAAAAATTAATGAGACGAATGTTAAGATCTACAGTAAATTGACCTCTAGAAGACAAAATACGTGTAATATACTGAATTATATGGTCAAATGTTTGGTTAAATATTAAATAGTTTATATAGGTTTAAAATTCTTAAACGGTTATTAACAAAAACAATAGGTAGAAAGGGATATCACGTCCATTTCTGATTTTATTCTGTATAAGTAACAAGTTTTGACAAGATCTAAAATTATATTACAAATACTTGTCTATACTTCATGGCGCAATATGAATAAAGTTGAAATAACTCCTTTTTGAACAAAATAGCAAAGCGAACTCTACTTAAACAGTCAATAGTATATATTCACTAGCAAACTTTTGCTTTCAGACTTAGATTTCAGAAATTTTAATGAATACATTAAAATATTTAGGAAGTTCCTCAGATTAATAACAATAGAGAAATTATTTTTTTAATAACTGAATAATTGATGTAGTATTAAGATTATTCATTTGTAAAACTAAAACAAGGAACTGAAACTAGCTGAGTCGTACGAACACCACAAATAATGGCAATGTAATAAAATATTGAAAGTAGTCGTAATGAATAGTATAGAAATTTGGTTTAGACTGGTCTATGTGGTGAAATTAATAAATAAGAGAATAGAAAAATCTATAAAAAAAATATATTAAAAGTAGCCTAGAGCAAATTTTTGGTGACTACCCCCCTGGGTCGTGTTTGTTAATGTTTTATGGCTTAAAAAATTATTTCGCCTGGAAAAAGAGTGATGGGTCCACCAAATAAATCGGGACCTTAGACTAATATTTACAGTTTAAAAATTTATAAAGCATGAATGCAATTTTCTTTCTTAAGTTACAGTTCTTGTGGCTTTCTTATGTAGCAATGTTAGTTGAATGAGAATAATATAATATGTTGCTTGATGCAGCATATCAAATGTGGAAGGTTTTGTAATTTTGTTTTCTTACAAGTGAATAACTCTCATTTCATTCTGGTTATAAGTCCAGTTTGTGTATTTTAATACATTTTTGCAATAAACAATTCGTAACAACATGATAAATGGCTTGGTAAAGAGAATAAGTGTAATAAGACAAAATGTAATTCTAAAATTGTTGGAGATTTTTATTAAATTAATTCATTTATTGAAATTCTAATACATTAAAAATAATATAATTTGAGGCGTACAAGTATTTAGCTAACTCCATGTGGAATTAAACACGTTTCGAGTTGAAGCATGCAAGTCAGACAAATGTCACAGTGTGCTGTGGCAGTTGGTCCAAACTTAACTTTGTTATCTGTTGTCGGTAGCTAAAAGTAAACGAATAGGTAACATTAACATAACTTTATTCCGTCTGTAAATTTATTGTGCCTAAAAGATATTTTTAATTTTAAAAGGAATTGATTATGATAATGTAAGTTATTCGAGTAGGTAGTTAGGTGCGATCTAGGCATTTATTCATGTTATGTGTAGGTATACAGCCCTTTTTAACGTCGCATTACTGAATAGATCTTAGCAATTCACAGGCCTCGGGATCAGGCTAAGTGTGCGTAGGCGGACTTCACCAATCTTTCGCAAAACTTACTAAGTTCTCTTAGACATACAGGTTTCCTTATAATTTTTTTCTTCACCGTAAGACTTCTTAATAATTACTTATGTCAGAAATGATTCGCACATGAAAGTATCGAGGTGCGAGTCCCGGAATTTGAACCCGCTTTACTCCGTTTCTCAAGTGAACGCGTTACCACTGCGCTTCCATTCCTGGCATATGTAGTGAAGTAAAGATAAATTAATAAAATAAACGATACACTACCTATTTATATGGATTCAATAAATTAAAATTAAAATTTTTGTTGTCAATATTAAATTGGTTAGTTTTTATAAATTAGACATACATTCTTCATGTAGGATTATTGCAATATTCTAGATTGGTAGTTCACAATCCGTATGGATTTCGAGTGACAAAAAGTCAGAAGTGATGTCTAGTAGAAAACATGAAAACATTATTGGTAAAATATAAGGTAGTTTCTCCACATTATACAAAATATATGCGTAATAAATGTAATAAAATAACTATTTATTTATTTAATTCAAATGTTAAGTTTTTACGTAAATCTAAGAATTAAGTATGTTTTATTTTTTTTGTGCCTGATCTCTTTATAATTTTAACAAAATATTTATTTTTTTATTTTTAGTGTAGGCGTAATCGTAACGATTGTGGAATAAAAAAGCTACCTTAATATCAAAGTTAGTCTGATACAAATTATTATAACTGAGGCAAACTCTTTAAATTGCCCATCAGTTTGCTCCTATGCCTTATATTTTATATACTTTGTAGTATTAAAATTTACATTTATTTCTCATGAAATGCTTATATAATTTTGATTCGCCATTTCTTTTTGAATTTATTAATATTTTATTTATATATACGTTCTTGTATTTTGAAGTCGGTATTGTTACTAATTTATTTATTTAGCGTTCAATTATTATATTTTTTTTACTGAATGTCACGAGTCTAGTATCATTTTGAAAAGAAAAAGTCTCAAACTGAAAAAATCTAGCGAGATATACTCTGCTGGACTAAAATTACTGAGGGGGACTATTGAGGTCGCAGTTTTGACGTCCGTACAGATGATTAAACATAAATTAATCAATTTACAGATAAATATGGACTAAGCTTGATATAGTATGATATTATGTGCATTAATGTACAGTGTATCTGTTTACGTACGTATATATCAACGATTATGTGCATATTGTAATAGGTCCGGTATTCGATGGGATCAATAATAATTCACAAAACTAGCACTATGAAGATACGAAAAATTGGTTCACTTCATTGAATTTGAAGTACTCTAGACAATGTGACTAATTGGACGCGGTTGACTATTGAATGCGCTGCGAATAGGATAACACAAACAAATCGAACTGAACGTTATCCCTGTTGTATGAAAGAGATCAAAGGTAATTGGAGAGTTTTTTACCTCTCGTTATAATATATTTAACAAGCAATTTGCCCCGGATTCATATTGTGACACTTCTTTGGAGTTACACTTCTTTTGACACGTTTGGAAAAAAATATAAGAGTAGGTAAAGTTTTACGATACACGCCAACACCGACAGCCAAAAAGTGACATGATGAAGCTAGCTACATTCCTTTTAAAAACAGAGAGTTGTAACATACGGGATGAAATCTTTAGCTATTTTTGTTCTGTTACGCCAAAGAAGTACTATAACTTCTTACGCGCATACATATGTACACACACACGTCTTTTTCATATTTATGAAAATTTTAGTTTACGTATCACATGGATGTTTCATTAATTGTTCTGTCTATGTACCTACGAGTAGCTTAAGTAACAAAATATAATTTAATTTTGGGCGCATTTTAAGCCTGTCTATGTGATAGTCCTGTGACTTAATCTGTCAACGACCGCCGAGCCACCGGTGGTCCAGTTAACAATTAATTTCTTAGAAATTAACCAGGAGGCGTTAAAACTGTAATAAATGACGTCAAAACGTTAAATATTTGAATTTTAAACGGGTTATTAGAAATTACAATATCATTTTAATAGCTAAACGGTATTGCCCACAACCCCTTTTATGATCAGCCCTCTACAACTTAAAATGTGCCATATAAAAAAAGATATGCTAGTAATCCTAAGGTTTATTCAACATTTAGAAAAGAAAGTTTAATCAAATACTTTTCTTTGTTCAGCGAAGTTATTGGCCGAGTAGATATTAAATATTATTATTGTCCAATAAATATTTCATTCTATTTAAATGTTCCACTTGATTTGAGTCGCGAGCCGCAATTTTGCATTACATTGATCAGGTAAAGCGGTTATTTATTGCGAATTGCCAGTAAATCGAATATCCGGCGCCTCGCGTCGCGTTGCCGCTGAACTACCTCCCAACTAGAATCTGCCAATGACTGTGTCGGTTATAATTATGAAGTTAAATGCCGTACTTGTCATGATTTAGTGTACGGATCTTAAAAATAATATAGTTTATGTTTCAAATTTATCTAAATTTAGTAACCCACCCTAGTCCCTAAGTGACTTTTGTAAGTATAATGTTTGGCTCCCATGATTAGTTAATCTATATATTTTTGAGAGTTCTATTTCTGAAGGAATTAGATAATAATTTCTTCATAAAAACGTCATACCAATCTATCGTGTTACTTTGTCTTAAAAGAAGGACAGACAAACAAACATAGAATCACATTTATAATATAGTATGTAGTACTTTGTATTTACTATAGGAAACGGACTGTCTTTGAAAATATTTTTAACATCAATTTAACTCCTTTTTTATTTACAAAAATAATGCAACATTTTGTTAATATTAATAAATCAAATAATCATTGATTTTGCAACATTTGTACGTCAATAATAAACCTTGATGCAGGATATCAGTAACCGTTATTCCAAATGTCACTCATATCCGTTGAGCCGTTCTAGTGTGAAAAATAAAGAACACTCACTTATTCCCTCACAAACTTTCACATCTATACAGATAAATAAAATTGAAGTGTCTGTTTGTAATGTCAAAATAACAGCTTTATACTAAATATATTTGGAAATTTATAAGGTACTTTTAAGAAAAACACAATTTTTTAAATTTTTGTCTGTCTCTCTGTTTGTTTGTTCCGGCTAATCTGCGAAACGGCTGGACCAATTTTAACGGGACTTTCACTGGTAGATAGCTGATATTACAAGGAGTAACTTAGGCTATTTTTATTTTAGAAAAAGAATTAGGATTTCGCTCAAAAAGATAAAACGTACCTATTGACCCGAGCGAAGCGAGGGTAAGTCGCTAGTTTATAATATAGTTGTGTATAAAATTAAAGATCAATTTGTACATTTCTGTTACAGGAAAAGATTTTCCACTATTCTTATCTCGTCCTAACTAACTTGGCTATATAGCTTTGCGAAGAAAATTCAATTTGTGTGAAGGGACGTAAACGGAGTTTTATTTCTGTGCATTTCTGAATTGTATCGCAATCTTTGCTTTAAATCGAATCAAATAGTTTTCATTCAACTACTGTACAAAATACAGAGGAGGTAAATAATAAACTTTACATTTTCAATTTATTAATAATCCTAAAGTGTGCAATACAAGTTAATTCCATGTTATTACTATATCACTATACTAATTTCTGACATATAGACATATAGGAATTTCTTTGTTAGTTTGTGTTTTTAGGCACGAAGAGAGATTAAGAGATAGATATGATTTTCACGTAGATATAGTTAATGGGTTTTCTTATTGTTCTAGTATGTGTCTTTTAAAAAATAATACAGCGTCTACATTCGTCTACGTTCTACTTTTTATTTAAATACAGTATATTATTATTATTTTTTATTTTTTATGCATATTGTGTTCGACTTTTTACCTAGCGTTATAATATAATACAATGATTACTTGCAAGTGAAACACTGAAGTAATTAAGGAATAATTCTAATCGGTAGTAAATAAACAATAAGGAGTTTAGGTTAAGAATCACGTCGAGCCGCCGCGTCGCATCAGAAGGCAATTGAGAATCTAACAAGCGCGCTCCTGAGAGTAAGCGGTTAAGTAACTCCGGCTTACTCGTAGGGCTATCACTTTTTCAAGTACGAGTAACTGTATTTTTTTTTCATGTATCCTATGATGGATGGCAAAGTAATTCTATTGGTCAGTCTGATACACCCGGCATGTATATACCCACAACCACCACACAATTGGTAGTTTCTAACTACCAGTTTAATCTGTTATGCAAATCGTATTCAATCATCATATCCAGCCTGTTTTCGTTTACTGCTGGACATAAGCCTCTCCCTTGGCCCGTTACTGAGCTCGATCTTCAGCTCTACACGTCCAACCGCTGGCAGCCAGTTTACATTTATCGTCGCTCCACCTAGCTGAAGGGCGTCCTATACTACGTTTGCCAAGCTGTGGTCTCCACTCTAGAACCCATCTACTCCATCCCCATAACCATCATCATCAACCCATACTGCCACTTCAGCTTGCTAATTCTTTGGGTTATGTCGATAACTTGGTTTCTGTAATAATCGATTGGTTCTCTGTCGGATCTCTTCATTTCGGATCCGATCCTTCAGAGAAACTCCGAGCACAGCGCTCTCCATAGCACGCTGAGCGACCTTAAACTGGTGGACCAATCGCACCATCGGTGTCCACCTCTCGGCTCCATATGTCATAACAGGTAGGACGCACTTGTTAAAGACGTCAATATCATATGCAATAGCATCAAGACTACATATGTATGTACGGTGTTTACTAGGCAATCTAGTCAATATTATAGTTTCTATTTTAATTTATTATTTATACACTTGTTATACGTTAAGCCAATGTCAGATCAAAATTACAGGGGGATATTTAAAAGAGTTTGTCTGATCCTAGCTTCATCAAAAACGATCAAGTCAACTTTGTGCAGTTTAGTGATTAAATCGAATCTTATGCGTAGGAGATATGTACACCCACTTATTCATTCTAATACTTCTTGCGTAGGTGGCTAGTTCCAATGAGATAGGCTGCCGTTACCAAAATTCGATCTGGACGATTATAATAATATTAAGGATTATTTCGTAAACTAAATATTTTTCTTCTATGCAATATAAGGATAACCCTATAGTTAATTGCTTATTATTAGTTCTAGTAGAGCGAAGCATGGAGACATTCATTAATTTATTTGAAATTAATGAAGGCAAATCATTAACAGTAACAGTTACAGTATTTGTTTAGTATTAAAAAAACTTAAAAATATGCATAAATATAATACCAAGAAAAACCTCTCTAAAAATAATAATGATATAGTTAGCGAGCATAATTTTCTTATATTTTTGTACAAGAAATAAACAAAACAATTTTTGTTTTCATAATATTAATATACATATACAGGCTGTCATATTCCCCACATTTAATTTACAAGTAACGAGATACATTTGATTCGTTATTTTTTATTCAGATTCTTACCATATTTCTGAGAATTAGTCGTTCGTATAGGGCTAGTTCATACGGTAGAGGGTTCACGGTATGAGGCTAAAGACCCGGCTATGGTTTAAATAGTTATTGGGTTTCTCTGTTAAGAGATTCTTAAGCTCAAGTTAGCTTAGTGATTTAATATTCTACTGTCTCAAAGAGTGTTTTCACGCAAATGCTTATACATTTCATAGTACAGCAAGATGTGTGGCTGTAATCAAAAATGATTAGTGGGATATTATTATTGTTAAGCAACAATAACTCATATAAAATAACTGCATCTTTAACATCTGAAAATTTGTTTTTGATCTTTTTGTTTTCATGCAAAACTTTATCCTATAATGAAAATTTTCTACAAAACAGTCAGTTATGTGTCTATTTGTTATGTAATTCTATTTTTTATGATAGTTTTAGTTAAAATTTCGATTAAAATAACCGTTTTCATTCCAGACAGTTAAAGTAGGTAAAGGCACGTAAATCTAATATAGCCGCGATGCCGTCACGTAGCAACATTTGTCGGCAGTATCACGTAATACGATTGCATTGAATTCGCTACGAGAAAATTTCATTATTTGAAATCTATTGCCTACGGTCCATACAACCTTAGTTATGCTTGCTAGTTCGATTTATGCATTTTTTATATACAAATGCATTTTATAGAGTCTCTCTTATATTGTGCAATCGATCCGCCCTCGCATCACTGAGGCCCTAACGATACATTTTTTATGACATTCAGTTTTTCTTTTGAAATTTATTTCGGCCTAGGCGGCTAATATCATTGAGACTAGCCAACTGTGCAGGAGATATTATCCATAAGTATAGGCGCAGACACAAGTGCATTATCTATTCCTGTCACTCTTATACGGGATGACATGCGACACGACCAATAAGGTTTCGGCACGGGAGAGAAACACCGCCAACTCCACAAATCCGGGCTGTTACTGAGACTTTCTTAACAGAAAGACTCAATAATTAAATTTTGCCTGAACTCGCACTCGAACCCAGGACCTCCAGATCTGCAGGCGTACATGCTAACCACTAGACCACTGAGGTCGTTATTTCTTTATTTTTGTATAATAGTCAATTTTACTCTTGCACTATATAATACGATACACCCGTTTTGCACATACCTTTTTAAATCAGATTTGTATTTCCTGAGTCTATTTCCGCTATGCAAATAAATTCCTTCTTTGTTATATTACAAGCGCTGTCTGCGGCTCACCTCGCGTTTAAATGACCATTTGGTCATCAAATTGAAACAATAAGAATAAATAATGGCGAAGTGCTGTATCTATCATACATGTATAAGTCAGTCATGAAAAAAGAGGAACCAAGGCCGATATTTGTAATTCCATGTTGAGCGGAGAAAGAGTTCTCAATAACTTTGTCAATAATTTTCATGCGAAGAACATATATAGTTAAGTAGGAGACTATCCTTAATGAAATGGTACAACCAAAACTAAGTAAGCACTTATCACTAAAACCAACCGAAAAATATGTGGCATTCGATCTGTACTAGAAAGAACAATATTTAGATTGAAATACTCCTCAAGATCTGTCAAGGTCTTCTCGCGGAGTGAGTGTACGGTCGATTAAAAATTGGAAAATTTTAGTTCAAGGTCTAGTGTGTTCTATAAATTTTGATAATAAAAGTTTTTATATTCAAAATAAAAATATGTTATGGTTACTACTTAATAAAAATAAAGAGTTATTTGTTTGTTTGAATGCGCCGATCTTTGGAACCACCAGTCTCATTTAAAAGTTCTTTTTACATTTTATATCCTTTTTATTAAGGAAGGTTATAAGTTATTTAATAAGCTTGTCAGTCTGATCCTTTTAATTAGATACGAATTATAAAGCTTTTAATATATCTATATCCCGACCCATGCACTTACGGTCAAAACCTTTTTAGGACGCCATGTTCTTGTTACTTTTTATTGGATCAAAGACCATTGCACTGAACTAACTATTACCGAGATTACTTAAGTAAGTAAGCTTACAATAAGACTTTTAGTTGGATTTTTTTAAGCGTTCTTACATCATTTCATATTATAAAACAAAGTCCTCTGCCGCGATTGTCTGTCTGTTCGCGATAAACTCAAAACTACTGCACCGATTTTCCTGTTGTTTGCACCAATGGATAGAGTGGTTCTCGAGAAAGGTTTTAGTGTATAATTTGTTAAGTTTTTGTTTACATTGGCTAAAATATAACGATATTTAACGTTGGAGGTATCGGAAAAAAATAAGCCGTCTGGGAGCTTTCAACGAAAACGCTGCCTAAACCCTTTGATATAACAAAATAATGTATGGTGGAATTGTGTATCTTATATAGGTCTACAGAAAAGTCCGCAATGGCATATATCTATTCTCTTAAGGATTACATACTTTATCCGTTTTAATACTTTAAAAAATTGGCAATTATAATGCGGTAATGTAAAAGCTATTTACACAAATACGGTATTAATCCTTATCATATGTACTAATATTATAAATGCGAAAGTAATTTCTGTCTGTCTGTCTGTAACTTTTTCACGCTTAATCCGTTGAACCGATTTAGATGATATTTAGTATGGAGACAGTTTGAGACCCTGGGAAAGATAAAGGATAGTTTTTATCCCGGAAATCACCCCTTAAGGGGATAAAAAGGACGATGAAAGTTTGTATGGGGAGTCATTTCTATTTTTAAAGTAGGTACTTACTTTTCTATACCTATGTATGTACATATATATGTATATCAGTGGCGAAGGGTGAAATTTTAGCAGAGGTAAGCCGTTCCAAAAAAAAAAGACAAAAAACATTGATACACAATTTTTATATATCAATCAATGCAAAAAAAAGAAATGTAATTGTGAAGATATTTTTTTATAAGGCTATTGTGTTTTTTATTGTTGTTACATGTGAAATATTCTAGCAAAATATATTTAACATTTAATATAATAATAAAACCTCATAAAATATTAATAACGCCATCTATGAAAAATCTTTACACATGACTTAGTACGAGTACTCGTAAGTGAAAGTACGGAAATTTGATTTTATTTTATTTTTCTTTATTAAAAGTACATATATTACAACCTATATTTTTTGGGATTTACATATTATTTTATCTTTTTTTTTTTTGTTAATTTTACATAAATATATTTAATCAATATATTTAATATAAATACCGCCATCTACTTAAATCTCATTGAACTACTTCGTCGTGCTTAGTAATGAAATTGATTTATTATTTTATTGTATTTTATTTATCAAGCCAAATTGGACGAAAATTATGAAATAATTCACAAAAAAGGTACGATAAGAAGCACAGGCTTTAATTATAATATCATATAGCAATACATCCGTTTTTTAAATGTCTGACTATCCTATTTAGTATTTAGCTTAATTAGTCAAATTATATTGTTAAATAATGTAACATTTTTAAAATAACTTTAACATATTAAAATTCACTCTAAACTTAAATAGAATCAGAATATAATAAACATGGAAAACTAAATACTTTCTAATTTAGCACATTCACACATAATTTAATTAAAACGTTTTATGAGAATATTTAGGTAACTTATTTCATGTAATAATTAAATCATATTTCAAACAAATGAGTATCTTGATGACATGCTTTTTAATTATTAAACAACTAAATTTAGAAAACTAAAGTCAATAGTATGCAAATTAATGCCATAATGGCTAATAGAACTCACCGAAATTAACAAATATGTGAGACACTCACAGTCCACAAAAAAACACAGCACGAAATGTCTATATTACACTAAAACCAAATTAAAACTCTATAAAACAAAAAATCTCTTAAGCAATGCACTCGTAAACAATAACAATCCGCCATATTAATTTACATTAAATAATAAATCATTCAAATAATAACATTGCTCGTCTGACGCTTCGCTTGTCAAATTAGGGACGTTTTGTAATTTTTGACCAATCACAGGCAGGATAAGACGTAAAGAAGCAGCTTTTCGAGCAACAAAAATTTGATAAGTGCGCATGCGTAAAATACTAAAAATGAATGAAGTCACGTGACAATGTTCAATCCAAAACATTGAATGAAATACAATTTTGTATGAACGCGGTAAGCTAAAATACAACGTCTTATCGTCGCATTTCTTTGAAGAAACGCGTAAGCAGTTTGGAGCGGAAAAATGTATTTTGCGTTGCTTATGTGTTGCTTGTGATTTTTTGCGTTATATTATTTTCAGAAATTGACTTAGTAATAATAAATAGATTTTTTATTTACTAATTATGTTAATTCAAAAAATAAATATTTATAATGAACGACGGATTATTGGATTTTTAAAAGGTAAGACGGTGGGAATCGTCTTGTATGGACCCTTCGCCACTGATGTATATATACTATATATTATATAGTTTATTCTGAATGGTGATTTTGAAGTCTTTGGACATTTTTTAGTCAAATAGTAAATACGTTATACATAAACAAAGAAGATTAAACAAATCATACAATTGTACTTTTAACAGCTTATATCACAGTTTTACAATCCATATGTAAAACTGTGCTTATACAATATATCTTATTACTTAATAGAGAAAAACAATTATGATTACGAAAAAAGTGCTCTTTTCACCCGACTGCGGCGAAGCCTTAAGGAGGATTATGTGTTTATTTGTATGTATGTCAGATCCTAAGCATTGTACTATAATATATTACTTCGGCAACTTGTTTCCATCTTTTCAGTTCGCTTTTTATGCAGTGGGGTTTTTTTTATTTCATTTTTCATTGTAGTTTGTATTTTGTTTGATATTCTGGAAATGGGTATATTGTTTCAAAAAAATAAATATTTTATTTAAGCCTTCATTTTAGTTATATAAATGCTATATTTAAATATTTTAAAAATTATGTTTTTTTAATAAGCCAAATTAATGACACCTTATATATTAAAAGACAGTTGTGAGACAGTGATAGTCCAGTGGTAACGCGCTCATTTTGAAAACCAAGTGATTCGGGTTCAAATCTCGGGTCTTGCACCTCTGATATTATCATGCGTGAATCATTTTCAACATAATTACCACTTGCCTTACGGTGAAACGGGAAAACAACGTGAGAAAACCTGCATGTCTGAAAGGACCTAACTAGTTTTCGAAAGACATGTGAAGTCAGCCAACTCGCACGGGACCAGCGTGGCGGATTATTGTTTAAAATCTCCCTCAAAATCTTCAATGCGAGGGAGACCCGTGTTCAGTAGTGGGACTTAAAGGACTAGATGAGTGATATAGTAAACTTAAGCTGTTTCGTTCATACTAAAGAAATAGAAATATATACTCGTGCAAAGCTCTCTTTGAAAAGCATTACTATAGGTACTTGTTTAATTTTGTTTAAAGCATTCTGATAATTATTTAATAATTTAAATTTATTCCAAAGTTAAAAACATTCAAGTATTCTTAGACACAAGGGACTGAATTTTAATATTAAAGTAAACTGTTTCAATTTTGTTAATTGAGTACAAAGTAAACGTTATTTTATGATGATTACTAATTGTAATCTTAACAGCTATAAATAAATACTATTACTTTTACAACTATAATACTATACAGCGTGTGAAATGCGAAACTATATCACTTGTAAAGTAGTATTAGATTCATTTATTTCCAGGTTTTAAAATCGAACTTGCTATCCATCACGTTGTCGTTACCAATATACATATTATAAATTATAATCTCAATATATCTCATATCGTCATAAGTGTTAAATTTTACGAAATTGTTCAAGTACTAACTGACTCGATAGATCCTGTTCAAATTTTAATAATGTAGTTTGTAAGAACTTTGTATGACCCGAAAATTTTATTTATGAAAAAACTTAAAAAGCAATTTCAGTTTTTCCTGAATTTTATAATTTTCCGAAAAACTATTTACACAATCGCAATTTCTTTTTCCTAAAAACGTTATTCCGTCAATTCAGATCATTTTAAAAATAGAATTAGCCGAATAGGTTTAGATTTTCTCAAGTGACCTAACCAACGAACAACAAAATCAAAGGAGTACTTGTAAGTCAAGACTGTTAATGTTATTTATATTAGATTACAATTTATTATTTCTTCTTTGTCATAATATAATAATAAGGTTTCACTAAAAGAAATATGTAGTTGAAATAAATAATAATATCTACTAGTATTACTGATGTCTACATAAAAGTTTTCTGTGGCTTTCTACGTTTATCATTCGTCAGGGTAACAGTGCGGCTGGCAGGAGTGACAAATAGTTTGACAAGTAGCCTACAGAATCTATACATATTATAAAATTCTAACTAAGCCGAATCTGTACATTAAATATTTTTGGGAAAATCTTATTGAAATAGACATTATTATCGATGCAGAGGCCGAATCTATAGTTTTTAAAATTTTTGTCTGTCTGTCTGTCTGTCTGTCTGTCTGTCTGTCTGTCTGTCTGTCTGTCTGTTACCGCATCACAGAAAAACCACTGGAGGGATTTTGATGAAATTTGGTATGATGATAGCTGGTGATCCGGGTCAACATATAGGATACTTTTTACCGCGGGAAAATATCTAATTTCTGAGAAAAAATACAAAAACTGGTTGGAACAAACCACGATGATACTATCTGTAAACAGTTTGGCAAGGTAACTTACTAAATATGGTAAAAACTACTAAAAGCAGCTTATCTTGAAAATCAAATTATCAATAGCGCTATTTTATCCATTAAAATAGTTATTTTAATTAATATATACTTATGTGTTATTTAGGTACCTATTCGACAATAGATGTCGCTATGTGTTTTTAAAATACGTAGTTTTAATTCCAAAAAAATGAATGTACAGATTTGACCTTTCTACGATTTTATTAGAATTACTACTAACCCGTGGCCCTGCCCGTGTTCAAATTTTCAATAAAGCAAACTTTTTGGCTTTGTAAATTAGTAACTACACATATAATCAAATTGTAACGAAGCCGAATCCGTAAATTCAATATTTTTCGAAAAATCTTATTGAAATATTCATTATTAGCGATATAGAAGCCGAATCTATAGTTTTTAGAATTTTTGTCTGTTTGTCTGTATGTGACCACATCACATCGCATCGCATCACAGAAAAACCACTGGAGGGATTTTGATGAAATTTGGTATGGTGATAGCAGGTTATCCGACTCAACATATAGGATAGTCTTTTATTTCTGAGAAAAAATACAAAAACTGGTTAAAATAAAAGCACGATGGTACTATTAACATTTTAGCAAAGTAACTTATATATGTTAAAACTATTAAAAAAAGCATATCGTAAAAGAAATATCAATAGCGCTATTTTATTCATTAAAATAGTTGTTTAAATGAAAATTTATTTATGTGTTATTTAGATATTTGACAATAGATGTCGCCATGTGTTTTTAAAATGCGTAGTTTTAATCAAAAAAATGTACAGATGTGACCTTTCTATGACTTTATTAGAATTACTACTAAATTATCCGCGGCCCCGCCCGTGTTCAAATTTTCAATAAAATAAAGACAAACGAACTTTATAAATTAGTAACATATTAGTAATATTTTGTTGGTCGAAACAATTTTCAAATGAAAATATTTGTAAGTTTTTATTTTTTTAGTAAATAATGTTAATATTTTTTAATCTTTTAATCTAAAAATTGGGCAACTCCAACTCGCTCATTATAGGTTTCGTATAGCAAAATACTGTGTTGTTTTTCTTACTTAGGTACGTGTTTTGTTAGGTTAACACTAAAATAAATACAAATAACATTTACGTTTCCACAATATCGACTCATTTTATCAACCGTAAAAATAAGTTCGATTCATAATTTTTTATAACATTTTATGGAAAACAAGGTTATGGCTGTTAAACTGACAAAGCGGGTAACTAAAAATATTCCATATCTCAAAAACTATGAAAAAGTATTTTAGGAACTGTTATATCTCAACTTTTTTAGTTTTTTTTTTGGACATCATTTCTTGGAAGATAAAGGCTTAAAGGACACAATAAAATGCTTACGGCTTTAATCATATTAGCCGAGCCATATGAAATAATAAAAAGTATTTGCTTAGAATTATTTACTTCTTACACTTTCTTTTAAAATCGTTTTGGAAAATATTACTAACCAGCGCTAACCAATCTATTAGTAAAAAATGATTAAAATTAATTCCGTAGTTTGAGAGTTTATCGCCTAAAACTAAAAAAAAAAAACAAAACGGAAGTATAGACATACATAAATGTTATTGCTAAAGCAAAAAGTGCAAATTAACGGAGGAATCTTTGTGGCATTGTCAACAACTGCCATTATTTACCAATCATGCAGTGTGCAATAAAAGTAATGTATAATGTTAGAGTATACTAATGTTTAAAACCTAAGAATTTGATTTTTGATCATCTGAACGCGGGCGGAGCCGCGGGAAATGCTAGTGTTTTATATATTGTAAATTCATAGTATAGTGTATATTCAAAATATAAAAATATTAGAAAGTGAAAATTTCATTTCTAAATAATTCCAAAGTTTCATAAAAAAATCTAACTAAATCACTTATTCATAGAAAAATCTGTCAACTCTAATAAAGATACTCATCGGTCAAGTTACACAATTTAATTCAAAAATAATAAAATAAATTATTATAACTTATGCAGTTATTTCCTATATTCTATATTTTCTTGTTCGAAAATATCCTATTTTTACACTAGATTTGTCTACTGTACAGACTGCAATTTAAATAAAAGAATGCAACTTTTTATATTATTTGGTACAGTTCACAACAATTTGTGGAGTTTTTATTCGAACGATTAAACTATGTTAGACCTGATGTTAGCTTTTCCATAGACTGACGTTTAATTTAAAAGTAAAATGATGTACAAAATCCATCAAAAGTGCTTACAAGAGTTAAATCGAATAAAATATATTTTGATTGATTGATTTATGATTCGAATATAGGTGCAGCAGTTCTTAATTACAGAGTAAATGATATAAAAAGAGATGGTACTAAGTCCCAATCGTTCTCAATAAGTAGCTACCTACTCTACACCCCACACAATGTGCGTTCATCTTGTCATAGTTGCTTATTAGCGTCCGGCAATCTGGCCGAGCGCGAAACCAAGAAACGAATTGGGCGGCGGCCCACCTCGGTGGGTGTTGTGCTATGCGGGTTTTTCCTGTTAGCAAAGTGGACTGTTGGAGCAATCCCATGGTTGTTGTGGTTTGATTCGGCAGTCGTACCATCGAGACGTCGTGGTTGAGTGCGTAAGCGGTCCTGCAACGTCCCATTAAGACGGAGGAAGTTTCGTTGGGTTTTAGGCTTTGCCGATAAGTCCCACATAACAACCTGTATGTATGCAGGTGATATGCCTCAATGCATTTACCAACGTTAAAAAAAAGGCAACTACTACACGTTGTATCTCTCAAATTGCCCAACTTGGACTTATCCGTAGTCATGATATTATTGCGCAGTTATTTTTGTAAATGCTATTCATTTCAGAATTTTGTTTTGTTTTTAATCATAACACTGCAAGTAAAGATAATACAGGCACGGTTCATTTTATGTACACTCATTTTAGAGGATGGTATTGTATCTCAAGATTTACATTTTATCAAGCCTTAAAATATTTTTTATCGGTTGATTTAATCGAAATTAACTTAAAAGTTGCCTTGCATGCAAATTTAAATTTTATTGTATTATCAATTATGATGACCTATCTGCGCACGTAGCTTCACGCATAATTTTATTTTATTTACACTTGTATCTTTCGCAATTGAGAGCTTTTTAAATTAAACAAACCTTAAACAAGCCTTTTGTTTTTAGGGTTATAAAAATCAACATCTATCAAATATAGCAAAAATTCGTTATGTCTTTAAAACGAGTTTACGCAAACAATCTTCCAATTTGCACCCTTGCGTGTCGTCGCTCCCCATTACAATTTGCACATTTTATTTTCCGTTTGGGAAATCCCAAATGAAATTTACTTGTAGCGTAGCAGAAAGTAGAAAATCACTAAAACAGTTCAATTTTGGTTCGCATATATTTAAAAATTAATCGCTTAATCTCCGATGAGGCGTATATGTATACGAATTAATCTCCTCGGCCTAACATATTATTCAAAGGGTCAACCGTGTTCTTCCTGTTAGGATGCTGTGCTGTCCGTTGCTAAAAATTGGATGAATTGATTTTAAGATTCGATTCGTTTCTTGTCAGAAAGATGGATCATAAACATCACACCATATGTGGACTTGCACTTCTATTACCTAAAATAGTTGCAGGCTTCTATGAAAAACTGTCAAAATTTCCTTGGAGGCCTTAAATGTGATTTTCGAAAGATAAATAAGTAAACAAGCGAGCAGAGCTATAGGCAAAAGTTCAACACAATATTTATTTAAATGTTTTTAAAAATGTTTATTTATATTGCTTTATGTGATAGATAACGATTCAGTATCAGTCGAGAATAATAAAAATTAATAGTAAAAAACATTTTTAAAAACAAGAAAACAAATCTTTATTGTTCTATTTTCTTCTTTTTAATGCATTAAAACTTTACTTGAATTTACTGACTTTAGAAAGGGCTACTATAATTGAACACGTATACAACATTTTGTAAGTATGCTGTTGACAGCTGAGATGATATCCCATATGGAGTCAATCCTGGACGTAGTAGCCAAGTCATAGTAGATTTTAGAACAGGCTAAAATGATTGAATATGCATATTAAATTTCGTAAACGTTCTGTTGACTGTTGAGAAGTTGCTTTGTCTGAAGCTAATTCTAGATGGACAATCAGGTTATAATTATCATAAAAAGTAATTTTGGTCGGAATCTGAGCCAACATGTAAAATTTCAATTCTGTAGGATAAGAGGAAATGGTTCAAATTCAGCTTGCAAGATTAGAGTCATATAAACATACCAACTAAGAAACATTGCAAGTTTTATTTATAAAAGCTTGTAAAAAGATCGATGTTCTATATAATTATCAACAATCCTTTTTTTTCTTAATTTATCGCATCAATAAGGTTTCTTTTGACTATCTTATTATGTTAAATAGACCTCGGTGGTGTAGTGGCTAGCATGTACGGCTGCACACCCTGAGGTCCTGGGTTCGAGTCCCGGGTCGGGCCAAGTTTAGTTATTGAGTCTTTCTGTATAGTAAGCCTCAGTAACAGCCCGGAGTTGGGAAGTTGGCGGTGTTTCACCCCCGTGCCTCGGAGAGCACGTAAAGCCGTCGGTCCTGCGCCTTAACTCTCACCGGTCGTGTCGAGTAGTCGTCCCACCGGAGTATGAGAGTGACAGGAATAGAGAGTGCACTTGTGTCTGCGCGTACACTTGTGCACTATAATATCTCCTGCGCAGTTGGCTAGTCTCAACTCTCAATGAGGTTGGCCGCCGTGGCCGGAATCGGTCAGGAGGACATTATTATTATTTTTATGAGTGTATAGATTCTCAGCTAAAAGCTGGTAGATAAATGGCGATTACGGGTCGAAACCAAGTAACCGTCATTGTAATTGGGGATAAGTTATATTAGTGTCATCCTGCATGAATTTTCGAACAATGCGACATGTATTTAAGATTGCTGCTTTTTGTATATTAATGTATGAGTTAGGTGATAGATCTAAAATTTTCAAGCTATGATGTAAGTGCTTCGGAATTATTCCGGTCGTAGAAAGTACTATGGGTATTATAAAAACTTTTTTCATCTTCCACATTTTTGTTATTTCTTCTTTTAGCTCTGTGTATTTATTTATTTTTTCGGTTATGGTTTTAATTAAATTGTGGGTATTAGGTACGGCTATTTCTATTATATATACTATTTTATTTACTTTATCTTGGAACGTAATATCCGGTCTATTGTAATGGATGGTTTTGTCTGTCAAAATAGCACGGTCGTAGTAAATTTTATAATTTGTATTTTCAAGTACAGAATTTGGTGTGTATTTGTAATATGGCGTATGTGTGTCTGGGATGAGTTTATGTTTGATTGCTAATTTTTGGTGTATTATATTTACTATCTGATTGTGTCTGTGTGTGTAATCTGTCTGCGTGAGTGTTGGGCATGCTCCTGTAATATGCTGAATGGTTTCGGGTTGTTTGTGACACTTTCGACATTTATCATCTGCTATTGTAGGATCTTTAATTATGTATTTCCTGTAATTTTTTGTATTGATTACTTGATCTTGTATAGCTATTAGAAAACCCTCTGTTTCGGGAAAGAGTATTCCTGTTTGTAACCATTTGTTTGAAGCATCCATATCTATATGAGCCTGTTCCAGATCATGTAAATGCCTTCCATGAAGTTCCTTTTTACGCCATGTTACTATTTTTTCCTGACCTAGCTCGTTCACTGTTTTATATTGCAAATTACGATTAAGTAAATCAAGTGGTGTGTATTTGTCGTCTAACTCTGCTATTACGGAATGTAACTTACTAGTTATAGATTTTGTGTAAAAGAAATCGCGCATTTTTATAACTTGCCCTTCCCATAATATTCTTAAATCAATTAGTCCTCTGCCGCCTTTTGGTCTTTTCAATGTCATTCTTTCAACAGCTGATTTAGGATGTGCATAATTATATTTAGTCAGAGTTGTTCTAGTTTTTATTTCTAAATGATTGATATCTGTGCGTGTCCACTTTACAACCCCGAATGTATATGTTAAGACTGGAATGGCAAAAGTATTAATTGCTTTAAACAATGTAATGTGAATGTAGATGTTTTTTAAATATAAGGTGTAGTCGTCTCATGTATTCTGTAGTCAATTGTTTTTTTATGTTAGTATGGTCTATTGTATTTGATTGATTTATACCTAAATATTTATATATTTCATTTGCATTAATTTGCGAGAATAAGTTATCTGTTGGTGTTGTGAAAGAATTATTTTGTGTTTTCCCTTTATATATGTGAAGTGTTTTGCATTTATCAAGTCCAAATGTCATGTTTATGTCTTTGCTGAATTGTGTAGTTAAATCAATAAGGTTTTTTAGATGTTTTTTAGATTTTGCAAATAGTTTAATGTCGTCCATATACATTAAATGGGTTACAGCGGTACCATTGTTCAATTTGTATCCGTTAGCAGTTTCATTCAAAATATTTGAAAGTGGGTTCAGAGCTAGGCAAAACCATAAAGGACTGAGAGAATCTCCCTGAAAAATCCCGTTCTCAATGGGTATTACTTCTGTAGTGATTGTGGCGTTTCCTATAGATAAATGTAACGTGGTTCTCCAGTCTTTCATGGCGTTCCTTAAAAATGTCACTATTTGAGGATGAATTTTATAAATTTCTAACACTCTAATTAACCAACTATGGGGTACACTATCGAATGCTTTCTTGTAATCTATATATGAAATATGTAGATTTCTTTTCTTTACTTGTGCATGTTTTAAAATAGTTGAGTTTATAATTAGCTGCTCTTTACATCCTTTATGGTTTTGCCTACACCCCTTTTGTTCTTCTGATAGAATATTGTAATCTGTACAGTGTTGGCTGATCTTTTGTGTTATACATGACGTTATGAGTTTGTATATGGTTGGTAAACATGTAATAGGACGATACTGTGAAGGGTCGGCGGTATTCTCGCTTTTAGGAAGCATATAGGTAATTCCTTTTGTACAAAATTTTGGCAATTCTTGTTTCCCGTTTATAATTTCTGTTATTAATCTAGCTAAAATATCATGAAAAATGTACAATTTTTTAAACCAAAAACAATGCAAATTGTCTATCCCTGCCGCTTTCCAATTTTTCATCCTTTTTATAACTATTTCTATATCTTCCTTGGTCAAGTCTACGGGTTCCATTCCTTTAACATTATTCCATCTGCTTACTTCCTCGTCAATCCAGTTTGCCTTATCATTGTAGTCATCCCGTTTCTTCCATAAATCCGTCCAGTAATTAGTGAGTGTTGTTTTTTCTGGGAGCTTATTATTATTTGAACTTTGACCTTCATTTAACGACCTATAAAATCTTTTTTCGTTGTTTAAGAATAACTTATTATCTTGTTTTCTTTGTGACGCCTTGTTATATCTAGTAAGTCGTTGTGATTTCAGTGCTAATTTCTGCTTTAAAGTATCTAAAACTTCTTCAGGACTACTGTTAGCTTTTTCATGTTTGGAATGGACTTGTATTCTATTAAAAATTTCTTCTACCTTCTTAACTAACTTTCTAGATCGATTATGATTAATGTATTGCGTTACTCTACCTATATCTGCTCTCAATTTTCGTATATCATTTTCTATTCTGATTTGCCAAGCTGGTTTTTGAAGCTTTTTATGTTTTTCAATGAAAGTGGTGTTTTGATGAGAAATTTTATATCCTAAGTTTTCTGAAATAACAAGAGCAGAGCAATAAATTAGAGTGTGAATATGGTTTATATCACAATCAATAGAGTAAAATTTTTTAAGGATTTCTCTATTGAATAAATCTAAATAGTTATACAGCTTTTTATTTTCCTTTAATTTGGGTAGCTTAGGACGGCATGTAGGATCAGTACCATTGTATTGGGCAATAGCAGTTTCCAATTGGATTATTAATTCTTGTATATTTAGTGTATTATATATTGTGTTTTGCTCATATTCGTATTGTGAAGATATTAATGTGATATTTGGTGTTCCTGTTTGAGTTGATGCATGAGAGTATTGTGTGAATACTGTAGATGATGTTTGTGTGTTTAATCTTGACTGTGTCGGAGATGTTTCTGTTAATTCCTGTGTAGCTTGTGTGTTATCTGCGATTGGTGTATGTGTTATGGAATGAGTGATTTGTGTAGGTGAGTTCTCGTTATTCTCTTTTTGTAATTGCTCAGCTATTTCCTTTTTTATATTATTTATGGTTTCATCGGTAAAATATTTATTTCTAATAATTACTCGTCTTTGATCAGCAATTCTTTGTGCGGAAACATTCATATAAGGATATTTTAAAATGAATTCTTCATGAAGTCTAGTACAGTACATGGTTTTATCGGTCTCTAATTTTGTGGTATAATAATATGTACGCATGATAAATAGGTTCATATCATCAGTCCATTTCATGCGCACTCTGGGTTTTCCAGCCTTGGTGGTCGTAGGTTGAGTGGCAAATGCCTCCTGCGAAACAATCTTGGCTGGATCAGACAGAGCCGTAGCTCGTCTCCTACTCCTACTGCTACTGGCGGCTGTAGCATCTGAGGACTTCACCCCATCCCCCCTGTCCCCGACTCCCATACAGCCGCTGTTCTGAGAGTCACTGGCTAGCATACTGTCACGCCCGTGGCCAGCTACAGACGTGCCCCGACGATCACCCTCGGGAAGCGGCCCTATACGTATTCTATTAAATCTAGTCTCCATATTTATGGGTTACCAGTACCATGTTAGCCGTGCCTGTAATCTATTGTCACGTGTCCGCCCCCTACGTGAATCAGATGGTCGATTCGGACGTATGGTTGGATTTTAGGGGGCTTATTATTATTATTATTATTATTAGAGTAACACACCAAAAATATTTAAAAAAATGTACGTATTTTTAATTATATAGTGCTGATATTTCTTTTAAATCCGTTGAGTGATCACAGCGGGAACAGTAACAATTACATAAATTACTCAAAATTTTCGTATTATAATATTAATGTACAATATCCCGTTGAGAGGCGCGGGCAAACCGGTGTGATAGTTAACAATTGACTTCTTCGAAATTAACCAGGAGGTGAGAACTACAAGTTGCTTTTAAAATTGGAAATGAAGCCTGATCACTGATAGTAAAAATGTTTCAATTGCTGTCAAGAACACAAGAGTCACTTGTGATAAATAATTAGCGTATTTGAGGAACTAATGCAATAATAACTAGGTAATCACTATATTTTATTACTAACTTTACTACGATAATCATTTCACCTTTTTACTCTTTACTTCTTCTTGATTTAATTCGAACACATACCTACTGATTGCTTCATAAACAATATCTTAATCTAAATATAAATTAATATAAATTTCAAGAAGTTACTAACTCGCATCTACCAACATAAATGAGCAACTGGAAAGTGTAATGAAACGTGTTTATGATGTTGAAATTTATATTTATACTATTTTGTTTCCAATATATAAAATTCTAAGTAATTTAGACTTAAACATTTTTTCCCGAATGTTATTGCGCAAGCTTAGAGGAAAGAAAACAAATTTTGGTTTTAAGTGATATGAGAAGCAAAGGATTTCAAAGATACGCAAAATACAGTATTTCGATGTTGAGCATACGACAATCTGCTTAAAGGCTTTAGCGAAATTTCATGCACTATCAATTTTCTATAAGCAAAATAGAAATGATATTAATAAAAAAATATTGAAACTTTATTCTGGAAAGCATCCAATGATATACATTATACATATTAGATTTATATAAAGGAATTACTACAAAGACAAATGAATTGTTTTGTAGGTACTGCCTATGAAGATTACTTAAAATATTTAGAAAGTAATCTAGATATTCAAAATATTCGCGCTTCTTCTGAAGTTAAATATTTTATTTACGGTCTCGGAGAGGTTATGAGAGAAAATTTACTATTTAAATATGAGGTATGTAAGATTTAGATAGAAATACAGATACATTTTTTTTTAATTTAAATACTTTTTTACTAGAATGCAGTATATTAAAAATTAGATTAACAGTAGTTAAAATGAAACTTGAAAAATGAAATCTATCCAATTTCTTCTTAACTAAATATTCATTTAGATTTAAAGCTATTCTAATTATATTTTTACAGTATTCTAAGCCAATACAACTTTGCATGCTAGATATTATGCAACATTGCAGGATAATGTCACCAGCGTAAGATATATCTCAATTTTTACTGTCAAGCAGTCAAGCAGCAAGTTGTCAGCAGCAAGTCAAGTAGACGATCTTTTTCAATATCATGAACATTGAACACTTTGTGAACGTTAACTTAAATGAATTACATATATGATTCTTTAAGATAATGGTTTCGATTATACATATTCTGTAGATGTTTTAAATCATGATATAAAAGTGGAAATTCCATGTCGTTTATCTATAAATCTGGTGACTTTATCGCTATCTGTAGGATTAGAAGATGGAAATATTTTGGAAAGTAAAAATAAGTGTGATAGTAATGAAAAACCTACTGCTCAAATTTTATATAAAAATAAAGTGGTTAGTATTCTAGACTACTTAGATAACATTAATTACATAAATTTAAAAAAGAAGCACATAAGAGTTAATAAGTCTTCGAAATTCTAGTATTAAAATTAAATACTTTTTTTAATAAAATATATATTAATGAAATTAGTTTTAAGATATTTTAAATATTTAACAGTAAGTTTTTTAGTTTTTAACAAAGAACTCATAAAATCTATAATGTGATTGAAGGAATCTGATCTATACTATATTACTATATAATATTATAAAGCTGAAGAGTTTGTTTGTTTGGTTGAACGCGCTAATCTCAGGAACTACTAATCCGATTTGAAAAATTCTTTTTGAATTAGATAGCCCGTTAACTGAGGAAGGCTACAGGCTATATATCATCCCGGAAAAATATACGGTTCCCGTGGGATAGATCAGTTTTTGTCTAGGGATGAACCCAAAGCGAAGCGAGGGTGAGTCGCTAGTATGAAATAATTTCATTCAATATACAGTTAATGTGTTTTGTAGACTAAAGAAAATATGATGGGGATTGATGGGTAAAATTATTTTTTTGAATTATTACAAGTTTTGAGTCGTATTCTTTCAAGAGATCATCTTCCTTCATCCTTTTTCATATTATTAAAGTTGTATATTCATGATTCAAAGCATGTAATTAACTTGTGTTCTTCTTCTTCATATTTAACTTTGTAGGGTTTTGTAATAGACTCCAAAAAGAATTGTCTTTAAGCCGATAAGACACACAAACATACAAACGACGACCATTTAAATAAAAGCTGGACAAAACTATAGAAAGAAAGCAACTTCTTCTGTTGTTTTTATTTTAAATTGTATTCAACTTTTACAATTTGATCTTGCTCCATTCATTTTAAAAGTATTATCAAGATCTTTTGCGATATCTATTATATTATAATTACTAAGATTCAAAGGAAAAGTAAGACAATTAATGATAAGAACCGCCGTTAAAAAACAAAAAGGACAACAAAACTGCCTAGAACTTTTAACTTCTTTTAAACGTTTTACTTTCAAACTATGCTTCAATTTCAATATTTCGCAATATACATGGTACGATAAATTATTTCTTATGTGTTATTAAAACTCGACATGATAAGTATAGGTTGAATCATATATTCAAAATGTTTAGTCTAGAGGCTCAGTTTGGGTTCAAGGGGGGCTGGTCAACAGTGGACGCCCTGAACACCCTGAAGGTTTGGTCCTTGGCCGCAGTGCAGGAGGGGGACATGCTCTTAGCCGTCTCGTTGGATGTGGACAACACCTTAACACCCTGCCGTGTCGTGACTTTACGAGAGGCGCTTTGATATTATGAGGTACCTGTCTATCTTTGGCGGGTGTTCGACGCGTACCTCCACGACAGGCAGGTTATGTGGATGGAGGAGGGGAGGGGGGGGGGGGCAATTGTGGTGATTGGTCGACGACGTGTTGACTGCGGGGATCCACAGGGGTCGGTTCTGGGCCCGGTTCTGTGGAACCTCGGTTCTTTTCGGTCTTCGGGAACTCCAGGCGGAGGTGCTCGCCGAAATAGACCTTTCACGGTAAACCAACGGCGGTGTGCCCCGACACAACCACACCCGTTTTTTTTTGTAGTGGAATTTTATCGTATTGGCCATATATAAAGTTTGGTCTTCTGCCAAACACTTAACACAATAAGGTTTGATGTTATGTTATTACATATTTTCAAGGTTGTAAATGCCATTGTACTAACTTTTTATTTTATACATTTCACCCCGGTTTAGCACACTTTTATTAAGTAGCGTATAGAATAATTAAAGAAACGTTCTCATACTTTGATAACGTTATAACATCCACATACTTAAACCTATTATTTCGTCAAAATTGCCTTTTCACATGTACTATAAATAATCAATAATTTTAGGTCACTGCGTGGCTGATTTTTATAAATAAACAAGAAAACAATTTACATTTTTTTATTGTGATTATTTTTTTTCCCCTTTTCAGTAAAAAATGTCCTTGCCAAATTTTATCGAAATCTGTTCAGGGATAAATCGTGAAAAAATAACAGAGCTACTTTCACATTTATAATATTAGCATATATATCACGCACATATATTACATACATTAAAAATATTGTCTGTGGTATATTTTGCCGTTTAGAAAACTCTATAGTTAATTGATATTACGTTTTTCTTTACTGTGAGGGCCTTTTCTACTAATATGTTATATAGTAACAAAATTTAAGTATTAATAAATTAAAGTTTTTAACTGACATACTATTGAGTAATGTGTATCCAATCCTATGCAGACAAAAATGATTTCTTACATATAGTTTTATGATAGCCAAATGCCCTGGTATGGCTTCTATTATGTTAATGGGCCCAGTTTCTTAACTTTAAAACAATAAGTAAAACTTTTGTTTTAATTTATAACTGAGTAAAAGTTTCCTAAGTAGCATTTGCAGTTACTCTCAAACGAAAGGAAATACAAATAATAATAGAAACAAGAAATATGTAAAAAGTGTACTATTTCAGAGCAAAATAATAAAATAAGTACAGCTAAGTTTGTGAAAATTTTGCCACAAAAAATATTTATTAAGCTAACTAGGACCATATAAGTAAGTTAATTGTATAATTAAATTTATTTAAACTTTCGACCCATGCACTGTGCATACTCGTTTGAAAGCTCGAATTCTCTTGTGAATGTACTATATAAAGCAAAATAAAAAAAAAATACAAAATGAAAAAAGCCCAACTGCGTAAAAATCGAACAAAAAGATGAAAAACAAGTTGACGAAGGAACATAGTATTATGCAGTCGGAGACACATGTACGTGTTTTATAATAGGTGCGTGTGTGCAGTCGGGGTTTTTATTTATGTAAATTTTTTGATTTGTTGTTTTTTAGCATGTCTCATTCCAAATTACATTTATACATATAAGTTGTTTATATTTTTGTAAGCCATTTATAAAACTTTTTGTTTTAAGGAAAACATTTTTTGAAGAAATAGTAGTTTTTTCACTTTTATTTTTATAATTTTGATATATCCAGTGTCACTATCACAATTAAGGTGAATCTAACGACATCTCTCAAGCTACATAGAGTGCCAAAAAATATATACATACATGCATACATACACTCGAAAAACATAACCCGCCCTCTACCGCAATTGAGTAAATAATAGCCTAAATACATACATATGTAGGTCTTTGTAGACACGCAAGTGTAATTAATACTTTTTATATCACTTAAGAACGCATTCATGAGCAAATTAGTGTTTAAGTTTTTTAGTTAAACCATATAATTTTCATTAAAAGTTAACAACTTTAAGATTAGTTTAATAAAAGTTTGCCCGCAGTTCCGCCCGCGTAGTTTATTTATGTATAATTGCTTCGCTCTAAAGGTTCGTAGCCTTATATTAGATATCTGGTATTAAAATGGCGTACCAGGGAGACTTCCGAGCGAAGCGAGGGTAGGCTGCCAGTTTTAAATAAAGCCATCTTTTCGGACTTTTTATCGGATTTATTTAGATTTTTAGTTCCCGATTTATTTTTAATTTTTTTTATTTATTTATTTAACTTTTTATTACATTTTTAAGACACTAAACACAAACAGTGCAACAAAAACCATGTATGACTTATCTGTGCATTGTGGATTCATACGCGATAGTTAATTATGCATACATATTATACATCTACTAAATCAGAAAATCACCAACTTGCGTTGATTATTGTTTCGAGACGGTAGCAGCTCGTCACTGCACTAGCGTATAACCGGTTTGTAATACAACTGTCTATACAGGCTGCTCAAGATAATTTTTTTTAATATATATTTAATATTTTTTTCGTTAATTTTATCTTTTAAAGTTTTAGATAGGTTATTGGTTAAAGAAGAGATTACATATTCCAGTACCCGTTTTCCATAATTATTTTTATATCTGGGAATTTCTAGTTTAATATTTATATTGCTTCTTAGACAGTGTTTTTCATTGTTTTTGACTTCTTGTAATTTTGTATTGAAATATTGTTCTTTCAGTAACAAATAATGTATTCCATTGTGTACCGGCATTACTTTGCAATACCTAAATAACCCATGGTCGTCATCTTTGTACGAATGTTTAATTTTTTTAGGTACAATGGTTATTATGAGTCTTAACTGTAAGTTGTATATTTGATCAATATGAGTTTTATATGTAAGGCTGTAACCGCTTAGTCCGTATGAAATTATTGACTCACCCAATGTTCTATACATCATGAGCAATATTGGAAAAGAAATTTTATGCCTTATTAAACTAAACTTTGATAACAAGGCTTCTATTTAAAACGATCGTCAATGATTAGACCGAGGTATCGCTGATTTTGTACCATTTCTACGGGTGGACATTGACAGCCATATCTTATGTGGTTGTGTAAGCAATCGTGATTGTGAGTGGTTAGCTGTATTCTACCATTGTGTCTATTGTGACTTGAGCTTATGTACATAAACTTAGTTTTTGAGACATTAATGATAAGACCGACATCATGTGACCATTTTGCAAGCCCGTCAAGATCTTCCTGGAGAAGTCTGAATGCTTCTTCTATATTACGGCTTGATGACACAAGACAAGTATCAACAGCAAACTGATACATTTCATAGTTTTCTATAACATTTTCGAGATCGTTGACGTAAGTAATATAGTGCAAAGGTCCCAAGACTGATCCTTGTGCCGTGCCTTTATTAGTATATATTTTTACAATATCGCTTTAGATAGAGTTTAGAGTATCATAGTCACGAGAGAGACCGGGTCTCTCTACAAAGATAGTTTATATTTAAAATTCTCGTAATAATATAGTTTTTACACTCGTATTTCTATTAGACATAGTATTAAAATAAATGCTGTTTTTGTCTAAAAGTAAGTTTTTATTTTATACTACAGGTATTGCATTGTAGTTTAGTATTGAGAGACTTAAGACATCATACGTCAGAGTGTTTTTTAAAATGAAAAAAATCTTGTAACTCGTTAACTTGCCGCAATCAATGATTATTATGATTACCGGAGATTGACCTCGACATGTTAAATCATACTTTTTACAATACACTATTATTATTATGAGATGTTAAAAATATTTTTAATTATTGATGACTATGAGTTTTGGTGGAATATGGCGGTGCAAGTTGCAACCCTTTTGATTGATATGACCTTATTTGAAACGAAGTGCTTCTAATTTTTTTTTAATTTAGCAATTTTTGGCGATTTCCTTATTGTTTCATAATATTTACCAAAGATTATTCCGCCGTAACAATAATATAATATTTCCTGACATATATGATCTGTCATCGATCGTCATATCTCTAATTGCCTCTATCCTCTATTTCTACAAAATAAATTAACTAAGTCCTAGATCTATTAAAGTTATAGGATTTTGAATAAGTTGATTCAAACATTTAATATTCTATACTACGCTATTAACAAGAAAGGCCTTCAAGTCGGCACATTCTACACACTGGTGGGTAGTGTTCACCAATAGTAAAGTATGTAAATAAAGGAATAATATGTGGAAGGGAGCTGTTTTTGCTATTATTTATTTGATTCAGACGAAGTATCGTCCCACGCGACCCACCGAGTGTAGAATAACAATCGACTTTATATTTGTTTTTGATTTGCTTTTATTTAATGTGACATATGAGATTAATAAAAGTATCCTAAAGGAAGACTTGTAATACGAACAATTTATGTGACTTAGCTAAAGAGATAACATTTAGTAATCTTTATCTTTATATATTACATAATATATACATATATTTTTTGTACGTGTGTTTGTCACTGAACTCCTAAACCTGACCGACCGGTTTTGATGAAAGTTTTTGTGTGTCTGTCTCATAGTATTTGCTTTATTTTCAAAATCAATTATGCCACCCAAACGAAAAGCTAACAACGTCTGTCGGGTCTAGTTTTATATAAGTAACTAAAGGTATCTTCGTAAAAATAAGTACTTTCAATAGCACTTAAGCTCGAGTCGTTTTGCAGCTGTTTTAGATTTCTTATAAAATCTTATTAGGATAAGCGAATTTGTATTGTAAATTAAATAAATTTTATAATAATCACATACTTTAGGGATTTATTGCTTTGCCTCGTTCCTTTGACATTTGAATCACGTCGGCCACGGGCAGGTAGAGTCTCTGTAGAAGAGATATGATTCCCGTAGTTTCATAAAAATATAAAATAATTAAAAAAGTTTGTGTTTGTGTTTATTTATTTATTTATACCGGCGATCTCGGAAACGGCTCTAACGGTTTCGTTAAAATTTGATATGTGGCGGTTTTGGAAAAATCGATCTAGATTAGTCTTATGTCTGGCAAAACGCGTGTTTTCAAGTTTTCATGCGGTTTTCTTTCGCATAATTCCACGCAAAATATGCTCGATAATTTCTAACGCTCGGGTATAAGCATCATGTCATGCGGCCAAGGCTCAAGATTGACGACCACACGTGTCCGGGTTTGAATCCCGGTCGGACACAAAGCTTTTACTTTTGTTTTTTTTATTTATTCAAGTTTTTAGTTTTTTTTATCTAAAAAATACGATATAACAAAAAAGAACTCCGAGCGAAGCTCGCCCAGGTACTATTATTGTAAAACGCGAAAATTTAATCAAAAACTATGTAGTAAGAGTAGGTAGGTATATAACGTATAGGTGCATAAAGCATGTACGAGATAAAACTTCTATGCAACCTAACACTAGAATAAGAAAGTCATTATTTTCTATAACTGTATTCATTAGTCGAAAGGAAAAACAACGATGTTTTCTGAGTTTACTTCGCAAGAGAAAATGCGACGATAATTTAATTAACTAACTCAATACCAACACGACACACATATGAAACATTTTATTTATTTGCTGTTCTCATAAACTGTTACTTGTCGAATATTTATGTAAAGCTATTATCCAACAAAATATGATATTTTGATGCCAAAGTATAAGCCTTTTAGTGTTTTGAAACCTAGTCCTTTTATAGTATCAGATTACGTTAAATCCCAATCCTAGAGTTCAATCTCTATTGATTCTTGTTTATTGGTTTATAAGTAATCAGTTTCTTTCAAGCTAGCTGGCCCTATCGCTTAAGTTCTTTTCAAATATCCTATAGAAAAATTAATTTCTAGCATTTTCTAATTTTCCGGGCAACTTTTATATATGTATTTTTTTTAAATTTTTTACTAAGACTATTATGAACATAAAAACAATATCCAAATTAGTCCAAATGTTCTCAAGTTATGCGTTAACCAACGAAGAGTATTTAATTTTTATAAATAAATAAATATGTTGGGACATTAACACACAGCACCATTTAGTTCCACGGTAAGCTACGAGGCCTGTGTTATGGATACCAGATAGTTGAGACACTACACATATATTAACTTTAAGTACATAATATATATTTTAAATATAAACACCCATGACTGGAGTATAAACATTCGTGCTCATCACACAAATGAATGCCTCCAGCGGGACTCGAACCCGCAACCGTTGGCACAGCAAGTAGGGTCACTATAATCTGAGCCAAACATGTCGTCAAACTTTTTATTATTAAAATTTTTTGTTTATATACATTTAGTCACATCTGTTTACTTTTAACTATTATTTTCAATCAGACTGCTCTTTTTGTTACTCCTTCACGCTAAAACCCTTGGAAGGATTTTGATGAGATTTAGTAAAAAGATTGACTTTGACGGTTGACCTGGAGGAAACGAGTGTAAGTCGCTAGTACGTAATGAAATTGTAAAAAATTAAACATTGTTTTTCTCTTATGTTAGTTTTTATTTTGTTAGCAAATTTATATTTCCTTGTTTTCATTGTATAAATAATATAGCTTATAAGTTACGAAAATAATTCCTATCATTTATAGTCCGGTCAAATTAGGCCTAAAAATAGTAGTGAAGTAAAAGAAATGTCCTTAGCACCGTTATATGTAAAATCTGAAAAATCTTCATGGATCCCGTAACTGAAAAAAAATGTATTCAAGGTCACAAAAATGGGGTTTTCCCGTTTTTCAGCAAAATGGTAAGTTTTATCAAAAAATTAGCTCAGAAAAAAATTGTAGATCATACAATTATCTATAATAAATTCCTCAATACTTTTTTTCCTAAGAGCCACCGCTTCTGAGATATTATAACTTTTCAAACAGTTGAAAAAGTTGAATTTTTGATAACATGCATAATATAGTAGTTATGGCAATTTATGGAACAAGATCGAATGCTAGTAATCATCAAAGGAGTTAAATTTCTATTAAATTATTAAAGTATGTAGTAAATGTTAAAATGGTTTATCTTAACGAATGAAATTCAATCTCTCAAGAATTGATATTCGCAGTATTTGAACCTTGGAATACCAAAAAGGTAGTATTGTAATTCTATACATGCTTTTATTAGCTTCATTTGTAACTTATAATAACATTTTTGTAGTTGATTTTAACAGATGTCAAAATGTTGTATCAATTTGAAGTTTTGTAATTATAAAAAATATGGATGCTAAAACAATAACTGGATGCCATCAAATTAATTATCAATCTGATGAAGGGTCATGACTCAGGAAGTCTACAGTAGTACTCTTGAATGGCTTCGTTTTTATGAGTTCCAAACAATACACATTTAATTAGGTTTTATTTTTTATTATTTAGTTTTTATTAATTACTTGTACTAGCCCTCGCTTCGCTCGGGTGCGTCTCTAGTCCCTAACTAGGTACGTTTTAAAGAGATAATAATTGTTATTACCAGTGTACCTTAGGAGAAAGACACATGCTATCAAAAACTTTTCCTTCTTCCTAATACATTGTTTTAATCTATTTTTTAAGGTTTAGCCTGGATTAGCCTTGTAAGCGTACGAAAACTGTTTGTTTTCACAAAATACTGTCATAGTCCATCTACTCGTATTTGTACAAAATATTTACAAATCATATGCACACACCTTTCTACTTCGCTAAATTATTAAATGTTTATTTACAATTCTGCTTCTCATAGTTCTTGTGTAATAATTCATTGGAGGTTTTGTACGAAGGGCAATTCGGCTGAACCAGTTATTGTGTTTTCCCTTAGAAATGAAAGGTTTTCGTGTAGTCAAAGGTATCCTTAAATATTGACCTAAGTATTAAGTTCACTACATACGAATTTTTACTTCTTATATGAAAAGCAAATAGATATAGAGACAAGAATTTTTACAACTATTGTTTTAAAATTTTTTTATGTACAGATTTCGCTTTTTTACTATTCTATTGGACAGTGGTAGCTCAGTAATAACGCGCTCGCTTGGGATACCGAGTGAAGCGGTTTTTAACTCCAGGTCTCGTGTGCGAATCATTTTAAACATGATTCCGACTTGTCTTACGGTAAAGGGAAATCGTAAGGAAACTGTCGAGAAGAATCCGCACGTCTGAAAGAACCTAGCAAGTTTTCGAAAGGCATGTAAAGTCTGCCAACTCGCACTTAGCCAGCGGGGTGACCTTATCCCCATTATATTGAAGGGAGGCCCAGCAGTGGGATCTTGAAAAGATTTTCACTGTTTATTTATTCCTCACTAGATATTGTAATATTCATATCAGGCCTAATTTTGTTCAAACATTGGTAGCATGTTCTTTTTCTTATAAATATTTAAGCCTATTATTTACAGGGATGTTCATTTTTCATACTATATACTAATCCAGTAAACAATAATAACGTTCTCCTGACCGATTCCGGCCACGGCGGTCAATTTCATTAAGACTAGCCAACTGCGCAGGAGATATTACAGAGCACAAGTGTGCGTGAAGACACAAGTGCACTCTCTATTCCTGTCACTCTTATACTCCGGTGGGACGACTACTCGACACGACCAGTGAGAGTTAAGGCGCAGGACTGATAGCTCTCTGAGGCACGGGGGTGAAAGACCGCCAACTTCTCAACTCCGGGCTGTTACTGTGGCTTACTATACAGAAAGACTCAATAACTAAACTTGGCCCGACCCGGGACTCGAACCCAGGACATTCGGGTGTGCAGCCGTACATGCTAGCCACTACACCACCGAGACAGTTAGTAGTAAACAATATAAACTGTAGAATTTACGTTTTTGCATAATATTAGTAGGGTTATTTGTTTAGAAATTTTTGCTCTTTATTTACATAAAAACCGATTGGTTTCGTAATAGCTTACGGTAAAAAATGTTAGAAGATCATTTATTTTGTGTCGAGATAAAGAGTAAGAATTAAGTCTATCGTTATTAATGTGTCAGCATCCGAGAAAACCATTTATTTACTTTGTTGTTGAAACCCATTTATTTATACGTTTGTATTATTGTCAAAAGATATTTTGTACTGTGGATAGAGAGGCACTTAATAAATTTATTAATTTATCGGATATCAGTTACTTGTGACTTCATGAACTTGGTCTTTTCTAAATATCTTCCAATTTATTTTAAATTAGTTTTTACTCTCTCAAAAGCTATCTTAATCTCAAAGCTCATAAGTTATCTTAATGCATAAGATTACGTCATTTTGGACTTGTGTTTGCAGTAAAGTATTAAAATATTTCCACCTTCAGAGATTAAGCGTCATTTTGTGTACACGCTAGGCTTAAAGGCTAAAATGGCTTAACACGTGAAAAAAGCGCCCACAACGCTTTTGACTATCTCAAAAAGGCCACAACACGTATTTCTCTTGATTTTGACCACAACGCATGGTAGCCATAAGAAATGTCGTTGAACGTTACTTGTACTTGTACAAAACAAGAATTGTAATGTATTTTAGGATCAGCTATTACAAAAAACAGCGTGAAATGAAACTTGGATTGTTATTTATTAAAAAATATACAGCGCTGTGGGTAATTAGGGGTGTCTGGGTTCAAAATAAAAAAGTAGAGAAGAAGAAGAAATTACCATGTTCGTAGTTGGATCTATCGCCAAGCTAGAATTTAACATTATGAATCACGAAACAGAACGAGTAACGTTCAGAATGCGTTTCCACATTACATTCCAAACACAACGTGTTATGGTCGAAACTTTTGAGGGCCATGCCTAGAATTTTGTGTACTAGCCTTTTTAAGTTTTTTCGCACAGTCTAAATTGTCGGTATTTGAATGTACCATATATAATTTTAATGTAATGAATTGCAGTCGTGCATTAAAAGAAAAACGCACAGATTCAAAAATTATGTAGTATAATCGCCAGTGTGTAGCTATAAAGATATCTACCCAAAGTGATCAAATTTCAATACCTATCCCAAAACCCAAGTTCGTAACAATAATAAAGGTAATCTATTGGCTGAAACAATTACTGTAAACTCAATAGGGAGTGTGTTTATTATGTTTTACCCAAACTCTTGAACCAAATTCAAAGTAATTGATACAGAAATAGGTTTGGTTTTAGAGATGAAAATAAATTATTTTAGTCTGTAGATAAATGGATTGGTCGACTATCTTCATAGCAGGAATTATTTTCTTCAGAAATTATTATAAGTTTTACGTGTTCTAAGTGAAATGAAATATGGTCTCTTTCTTTATGAAACTTTTTTGATATAAAAAAAAACTTTGTTGTTTAAAAAGATTATTAATAATAAAATATTATTAGCCTGTCTGCTTAATGTACAAAGGTTTTGGCGTACTAGTTTACAACTTTTTTCAAACAAACTTTTCGGCTCTTGGGACAAAGACAAGAGAACAATCTATTATCGCCATCGCAAACATTATTATAATTTACAAATATTTTGCTTTATACTACGAAGTCAGAACATATTATTTCCATACATTTTTTATTGTAGAAGAGCATTTGTCTAAAGCTATTTATAATTTGGCAGCTACATATTCATTGTAAAATTTATTTATCTTAGGCTATTTACTTACTTCAAATGAGCTTTAAAAGTTTACAAAGATCTGTAATTCGACGGTCATGTCAACTGTGAAGAAATGTATGTAGAGAATAATCTATACAGATAAATAAAATTGAAGTGTTTGTAATGTCAAAATAACAGCGTTATACTAAATGCATATTATGGAATAAACAAAACACAATTATTAAAATTCACTGATGGACTTTCACTGGCAGATTGCTGAGATTATAAGAAGTAACTTAGGCTACTTTTAATTTAGAAAAAGAATTAAAGTTTTGCTCAAAAAAATTAAAACGTACCTAGGGACGAACCCGAGCGGGGGAGAGGGGGGAGGGTGTGGGGAGTGTAGAGGAGGGGAGGGTAGGGAAGGGGAGGGTAGGGAAGGGAGGGTAGGGAAGGGAGGGTAGGGAAGGGGAGGGTAGGGAAGGGGATGGTAGGGGAGGGGAGTGGAGGGGAGAGGACGGTAGGGGAGGGAAGGGGGCACAGCACGGCACAGCATGGCACAACTCGGCACAGCACTGCACAGCACGGCACAGCACAGCACGGCACAGCACGGCACAGCACGTTACAGCACGGCACAGCACGGAACAGCACGGCACACACGGCACAGCACAGCACAGAACAGAACAGAAGCAATACTAGAAAGTTCTTTGTTTATGCATATAAAAAGGCCGGCAGTGTGTCAAGAGATCAGTCGAATTGCGAAGTTAATTATTGCGAAGAAGTAAGAAAAAAGTGAAAAGTGAAGAAAAGTAAAGTGAAGTTATAGTGGAAATGTATCTAGTGGTAAAAATTAGTGTCCAGTGACTGAGTTTAACCAGGTCTGTGTATATACTGCGTGTGTTAGTGAATCTTCATAAGTCGCTCTTGTTAATCAAGAGTAATAAAACATCGTTAGTGCAAAAGACGTGCTTTGATTTCCGATCCCCGAACTCATAGAACGTAACAGTATTAAAGCGTTTATTTCACACTATGTCTATTAGTGTTAGTCACTATGATGTTAGCCAAAACTATCTATATGATTTTCTACGAACATCTTTGAAACACTACAGTGCTACGGCAATCCCAACAGCATCTTGAATGCATTATGATACTGTACACGTACGCACGAATATTACAACTAGTCCACAGGCTGCACATGTAAAACGAGTAGCAAAAAGCATTAAATAGAGTGACTTTTATCCTCTCTGTACATTGTGTAAAACTGTGGGCCACTGTGTTACAGAGAATTGGCAGCAACCTACGCTCCTGTTTATAAACATATTGTCTTCTTTTTTAATGAGGTCAATAATTAAACCTTTGACGACACGTTTGGCTCAGTGTGTAATGATCCTACTTGCTGTGCCAGCGGTCGCGGGTTCGAGTCCCGCTGGGGGAATTCATTTGTGTGATGAGTACGAATGTTTGTACTCCAGTCATGGGTGTTTATATTTATAATATGTATGTATTTAAAGTTATATATGTGTAGTGTATCAACTATCTGGTATCCATAACACAAGCCTCGTAGCTTACCATGGAATTAGATGGTGCTGTGTGTTAATGTCCCAACATATAAAAAAAAAAAAATTGTCTTTCGGTAATCCAGTGACCCAAGTACTTTAACCAGCTCACTAGTATGAGGGTAACCTTCTGCGCCTGATTAAAATCATAATTTCGCTCTTGGTATTATACTCGAGTCTGTGAGCCTACACTTTGCAGACTGACAGTAGCTGGCACTGAAAACTCATCCGTTTTTCACAATATGTAGTGTAGTAGAATGTTTTGCATCTGACAACGTCAATTTTAAGCCATTACAGAAAAAAAAATTACATAATACTGTGGAAAATAAATACGTTCGTTTTGAACTATTGGCTTAATATTTTCCAAAATTAGCAGTGGCTAATAGACAAAATCAACACGAGATACGTATGATTTATACAAGGTCGAGGAACGAGATAATCTTTACCACAAGAAGGGTTCTGCCAGATAATACTCAAGGGACCTACTAACTAACGCCGACGTTGCAACTGTTATATATGTATATTGAGCATGTTTGTGGAATCGTATGAAGATTGGGGTATCTAGGCGAAGATGACTTAAGCTCACACTCACGCGCTGTCCTGGTTTTACTTGTAGCTGATTTTATTTATGATTAAATTTTGTATCTCTTGTATTTATTTATCTCTTTTCTATATTCACTTTAAATCAATATTCTATCGGCTAGCCCAATCTGTATGTTTTAGCTAATGGGCCTACTAAAACCCAGTAGAACTTCCCCATCTTAATGGGGTGTCCCACTCAATCACGACGCCCCGACGGCAGGCCTGCAGAAGTAGACCACACAAGTACCGTAAGTAGCGTACCGTACCTTGGAGTAACCCGCATGGCACACCGCCCACCGAGGTGGGCCGTGTCCCAGTACGATTTTTGGCTTCGCACTCGGCTGGATTGCCGGACGCTAATGAGCCCTCCTACCACGACAAGGTGAACGCACATTAGGGGGATCTACTATTGACTTTAAGTGTAATTTTACTTTTTTTAAATGTTAAACACCTCGTCAAATTAGTTATAGTTCCAATTTTAATATAAACAAAACAAGAGACTATGAATTTAATTTATACAATTGAATATGAAAATTTAATATAAATGGATTCAGGCTTTTCATAATAATGTTCATTGTTAATATAATTATGGACGATTTTAAAGAATTAATAACACAAAATACGTTTATTTAACAAATTTTATCAATTTAAGACAATTGTTAAACTTTATTATGTCTAAAATCAGTGATAGGCGGTATCCCAGTGGTAACGCGCTCGCTTGGGAAATCGAGTGAAGCGGGTTCAAATCTCGGGTCTCGCACCTCTGATATTTTCATGTGCGAATCATTTCTAACATGATTGCCACTTGCTTTACGGTGAAGGAAAACATCGTGAGGAAACCTGCATATCTGAGAGAATCTAGCAAGTCTTCGAAAGACGCACTTGGTAAGCGCGGTGGACTATGACCTGATCCCCCTCGTATTGAAGGGAGGCCCGTACCCAGCAGTAGGACGTTAAAAAAAAAGAGCTGAATACACAATAAAATCCACACATGTCTAATATACTATTTATTTACTCACCGACTAATTAATCGCCACATTCCAAAAAGTATAACAGCAAGATCAATAGAGTTTGGTCACTCAAATGTGTGTGTAAAAACAATATTTTTATTGGAAGAACGAATAGAAAGTATTCTTTATAACTTGATGGACCATAACAAAAATTTGAGTGGTCACTCCCCTGGTTTTTAAGCTTCAAGTACCTTAATGCTGAAAATCATATGGAATGTCGCTATGATGCTGCGTGGAAAGAGATTAAATCAAAATAACGTATGCAACGAGCTATACATTTGTTTGTAATGTTCTGTAAGGAGGCGGCGGTAACGCGTTCAGTTGGAAAACTAAGTGATGTGGGTTCAAATTCCGTGTCTCACATCTATGATATTTTGCGCGTAACATTTTCAGCATAATTACCACTAGCCTAATGATGAAGAAAAATATTGTGAGGAAACTAGCATATCTGAGAGAATCCAGCTACTTGTCGAAAGATGGCATTTGCCAAACCTGCGCCAGCGGGGACTATGGCTTAATCCTCCTCGTATTTCAGGGAAGTCCGTGCCCAGGAATGAGAGTTAAAAAGAGCTGAATAAGAAGTAGAGATATTATATTCTTCAATAACATTCATTTACAAAAAGCGCCTGCAAATTAAATAATGAGTATATTGTCAATTAGTACACCCCTTAATGAACTTTAAAGTGAGCTCTGAGAACGCATTTATTCTTTACTACAATGTCCGACTGTTGATTGCAAAAATATGGACTATATACTAATGTACTGCCAAGAAGTATTTTCATTTTGTAGGGTGCTATTATATTTTCATGTAGATTTTGATCCATTTGTAGTACATTCACTACATTATAGTATTTTTGTAGTTAATTTATGTTGTGTTTTCAATGTTACTAATATTCTACTATTAAGATACCTATTATTTATGTAAGAGCTGTACTATTCCATATTTGAACGAATAATAGGTACGTTCACAGAAATTGCGAGTTATAAAGTAGATACTGCTTGTGATTTCTTGTTAAAAATTTCGTATTATTTTCTAAATCCCATATTAAGCTCCCTTGTTCAGTTCCTAGACGTTGCGAACTAAGCGATAAAAGTGGAGTTCAGACGGATTTAAGAATTGGAAACAAATGATGCGACCTATATGTTTGGAGATTTACTTTAATCTATATAATATAATAGTACACATATGTTATTAACAACTCACAAACCAATAAGGTAATAAGTACAAAATAATAAAAAAAATTATTAATTATTTCTCGACTAGACCCTGTATACACTTGTTTAAAAAAACACTGTTCAAGTTACCCTATTACTTTATTATATTTAAAAATAAATATCCAATTTACTGCCTGCCATCTTTACAGTCAGTGTTTATACGCCATTTTGCAATCGCTTTTACTGATTAATGGACTCAACCTAGTATTCCACTCAGCTTATTTTAAATCGAGTACCTATTTCATTTTCTCCAAACAAAGCGAAGTCAACAATACGAGAACAGTGACACTTGTAGTTGACGTTAGTTAGTAACATTGTATTGATGTCTTTTGTTACAATGCTAGTGGTTGATCGGTTTCAAGTCTTTGTAGAAGTAAAAATGTTACCGTAAAGACATGTTTACGGAATAATAAATATTGCAAGTACAATGCAAAAAAATTCAAGTTCTATTGAAATTACATTAATTGTACTCCAGAGTATATGAAAAATTTGCGATATGAATAATTTAAATACCGTAAATTCCGAGGACAGTTCTATTTGCTGTAAAGACTTTAAAGTCAGATAATATACTTTACTTAGTAATAAAAATAATCTTTAGTTATAAAAACAGTAATAAAAACTTTGTAATAGAAGTAATGTTCTAAAAATTTTGGAATGTAGCCATTTTCGTACGACGAGGATACAAAGACAAATACGAAAATACAGGTAATACTTTAAAGTATTCGAAATATTCTTTCGAGCAAAATTATTGCTAAAATTATAATATTGTTTACTGACTTTGAAAGGCTAAATAACCAAAACTAAAGCTAAAATGCATTCAGTAAAATAAATGTAGTTGGCATCCTGAAAACGGCAAAGGAGCAGTATCACGGAATATGGGTTTCAATTTATAAGTTCTTATATTACACGGAAACTATTTGATGGAGCTTTATGTAAGCTGCTTATAATTCCTCAATGTTTGCGTCATTGTTTAGAACAGCTTAGATAATTTGATGAGTCCAGTACAAAATAGCTTTGTTTAAAATTTAAAACATGATTACACTCTTTATGCTCGCTGAATGTAAATAAAAATCAATTGCTACATGTATGATGGAGCATCACTTGAGAACGGGTCGATCGATTTGGTTGGTTTCTTATTCGTTGTGTTCATAATTATTAGGACAAGATTTGTGTGATGGAAATTTTCTATCGTAAAAATGAAAAATATACTATATATATCATAGACATATATTAACTAAAAATACTAATACCATTTTTATATGCAACTAGCATTGCCCGCGGCTCCGCCCGCGTTCAGATGATCAAATAACAAATTCTCAGGCTTTACACATTAGTATACTCATACATACTCGTATATCACTTTCATTGCGCACCGCATGATTGGTAAATAATGGCAGTGATTGACAATGCTACAAAGGTTCCTCCGTTAATCTCATTTTGATTTAGTAATTTTTGTTTTAGCAATAACATTTATGTACACATGTAAATACTTCTGTTTTGTTTGTTTATTTAGTTTCAGGCGATAAACTCTGAAACTACGGAATTAATTTTAATCATTTTTTTACTAAGAGACAGCTATTGATTAATTTAAGATTTAGCTGATTATTTAAATTACATAATGACAACTTTTCTTAATGTTAATCTGTCGCGCAACATGGATTGGTTAGCGCTAGTTAGTAATTAGTAATATTGTCTAAAACGAATTTCAAAAGAAAGTGTAATAAGTAAATAATTCTAAGCAAATATTTTTTATTATTTCATATGGCTCGGCTAATATAGTAATAAAGTCGTAAGCATTTTATGGTTTCCTTTAAGCCTTTACCTTCCAAGAAATGGTGTCAAAAAAAAAACTGAAAAAGTTGAGGTATAACAGTTCCTAAAACACTTTTTCATAGTTTTTGAGCTATGGAATATTTTTAATTACCCGCTTTGTCAGTTTAATAGCCATAAACTTGTTTCCCATAAAATGTTATAAAATTATATGAATCGACTTTTTTTACGGTTGATAAAATGAGTCGATATTGTGGAAACGTAAATATTATTTGTATTTATTTAAGTGTTAACCTAACAAAACACGTAAGTCAGAAAAACAACAGCATTTTGCTATACGAAACCTATAATGCGCGAGTTGGATTTGCAATTGCCCAATTTCTACATTAAAAGATTAAAAAATATTAACATTATTTACTAAACAATAAAAATTTACAAATATTTTAATTAGAAAATTGTTTCTGCCAACAAAATATTATTAATATGTTACTAATTTATAAAGCCAAAAAAATTGTTTTATTGAAAATTTGAACACAGGCGTGGCCGCGGGTAATTTAGTAGTAATTCTAATAAAGTCATAGAAAGGTTATATCTGTACATTATTTTTTTTGGATTAAAACTACATATTTTAAAGACACATGGCGACATCTATTGTCAAATATCTAAATAACACATAAATAAATTTTCATTAAAATGACTATTTTAATGAATAAAATAGCGCCATTGATACAAATTCCTTTAAGATAAGCTTTTTTAAATAGTTTTAACATACATAATTAAGTTACCTTGCTAAAATGTTAATAGTATCATCGTGCTTTTATTTTAACCAGTTTTTGTATTTTTTCCCAAAAATGAGATATTTCCCGGCGGTAAAAATTATCCTATGTGTTGACCTGCATAACCAGCTATCATCAAACCAAATTTCATCAAAATCCCTCCAGTGACTTTTCTGTGATGCGGTCACATACAGACAGACAGACAAAAATTCTAAAAACTATAGATTCGACCTCTATATCGCTAATAGGGAATATTTCAGTAAGATTTTCCGAAAAATATTGAATTTACGGATTCGGCTTAGTTGCAATTTTATTATTTGTAGAGTTACTAATTTATAAAGCCAAAAAGTTTGCTTTACTGATAATTTGAACACGGGCGGGGTCACGGGTAATTTAGTAGTAATTCTAATAAAATCGTAGAAAGGTCATATCTGTACATTCATTTTTTGAAATTAAAACTACGTATTTTAAAGACACATGGCGACATCTATTGTCGAATATCTAAATAACACATAAATGTATATTAATTAAAATAATTATTTTAATGGATAAAATAGCGCTATTGATAATTTGATTTTCAAGATAAGCTATTTTTAATAGTTTTTACCATATTTAGTAAGTTACCTTGCTAAACTGATTACAGATAGAATCATCGTGATTTTATTCCAACCAGTTTTTGTATTTTTTCTCAGAAATGAGAATTTTTTCCCGCGGTAAAAAGTACCCTATATGTTGACCCGGATAATCAGCTATCATTATACCAAATTTCATCAAAATCCCTCCAGTGGTTTTTCTGTGATGCGGTAACAGACAAACAGACAGACAGACAAAAATTCTAAAAACTATAGATTCGGCCTCTGCATCCATAATAATGTCTATTTCAATAAGATTTTCCAAAAAATATTTAATGTACAGATTCGGCTTAGTTACAATTTTATAATATGTATAGATAAGCTTTAATTTTGACGGTTTGATATTGATATAATCATTACGTAAAAAGAAGCACAGTTTGAGCGTTCCGCTGTCAAATGATGATTATTATTATTGTTTTGTTTCTAAAGAGAAATGCAAAGTAAAATGACATAGAAGATCTATAAAATAAAATCTTACGGTAAAAACAAAGAATAATTCAATTCGAAGAAACAAATCGAAGTCGACGAAAGTTGAAATGTACATCTTAAAGATTTGCTGGGGACTGCTTAAAATATGCTAAGAGTTTGTAATTTACTCGACGGGGAATTGTTTTCGTGGTCTACTTCTAGTGGACTGATAATAAATGCAACAGAACTTGGTAAGTATTGGGTAAGTTGGTATAAAATGTATAAAATAACATTACGAAATGTTTGTTTATAAATATTTGGATTTCTTTCGAAATGATTTAAATGAAACAGTTCTAAATTATAATATAACAAAAAAAAAAAAAAACGAATCGTCACGTTTATGTAAAAGAAAAAAGAATGGATATTTCTCTAACACTCACTAAAAATTGATACCAGAAACCTCTAAAACCAAATATGTGTAAATACTCGCTCATAATATTAACATAAAATTAATAAGCTTTATTCTACGAAGTAATTGAGTGTAAAGATAAGGTTCACAAAATGTAAGTCATGCAATGTACTCGTATTTAGGCTTAAGAGCTTTATTTAGCTCCTGACATATTTTCGTTTTACGAAAATATTCTACATTTATCTCTATCCGTTTCGAAACCTAATTTTTTTTATCATTACTTAAGTTTAACAGTTTTTAATTTCAGAAAATTACTTCAAAAACTTCCTTTTATTTCATCCAACACTATTACATTGTAAAGTTTTTTTTTTTATTTTATTACTTTTCGTCTGCTATAGAATACAGTAAGCATACATGTATTAGCTATGGTCGTGGTACAATAAACGATATATATTGTATTACGTATTTTTAGGGTTCCGTACCTAAAAGGAAAAATGAAACCCTGATAGGATCACTTCGTTGTCCGTCTGTCTGTCAAGACTCTTTTTCTCAGCACATGTCTCCATGTTGGTATATCAAGTTGAAATTAATATTAAATACTCCGGTCTTCAATTCCTTGAAGTTGTAAAACCTTCTAAGTCAACGCAATCAAAAGATCCGGCCGTTTATGCCGCATAGTTTGACACACGCAACGGAATCAAAACTATAGTGTACTTAGCGTTGACCTAGAATCATATAATTTGGCAAGAAGCAATGTCTTATAGTAGAAGCAAAAGAAAAATACCGAAAACCGTAAATTTGTAGTTAGATTACAATTTTTTTTGCGATTATAAACTTATTTTCAACTGATCTCCAAAAAGGAGGAGGTTCTCAATTCGACCGTATATATGTTTTTTTTAATATATCATGCTATGGAACACTCGTTGTATGAGTAGCCTGACACTTGTCCGATTTTATTATAATTTATCATAATGCGGACGTTAACAACAGATGTTAAAATTATATCTTTGAATTATTCGAAAATATATTTTTTTTATATGCCGAAAGAATTTATTATTAAGTTATTTATAATATTTAGCAGGTTGTCGAACTATTTTCGTCCTGGTTTTATTCTAACCAGTTTTTATATACATATATAGCAGTTTTTTGCAAAAATAAGATATTTCTCGCAGTATCTTGATATATAATCAGGATAATAAAATCAGCTATCACTACATCAAATTGCATTAAAATCCGTTCAGAGATTATCTCATGATTCGGTGATAGACTAAATACTAATATATAGTACAATTACTAACTAAATAGTAATTTCCGCCTTTGTATCAATAATAGCATCTACATCAATAAGAATTTCCAAACAATATATAATCTAGAGATCTTAGTTACAATTTTATTATATGTACCTATCTTTGGTTAATGTGAACCGATTTCAATTGTCATCATATTACAAAAGACTACATTGGTCTCATTATATTTAAGAGAAAAAATCCACGCCTAAGGCTACTGTGAGGGTGATTTTGGAGCACTATACGAATTCTTTTAGTTAAAAAGTAATCTATTTAAATAAAAATGAATATACGTATGTTTGTCTTCTATGCGTTCCTAAACCATTGATCTGATTGTGATAAAAGTCTGGTGGGTTCCGAATACATCTGTGAAGTTTTCTGGCGTAAAAAAATGAATTTTTCTATGGATGTTTGTCTTTCATGTATTCCTAAACCATTCAAGCTAGAGATATATCAAAGCGAAGCGAGGGTAAGTCGCTTACTTATAAATGTAAGAAGTAAAAAGCAATTATTTCCTCACGTGAATATTTGTTATATTTCAATCAAATATTAATTCCTACAAAACAATTATTAGTATTCAGTACATTCACAATTATGCATTTGTTACATTCTACTTACTACTTTTTCATAGTTATCTCTGAATGTCTATACAGGGTGGAACAAATCGATGGGACATGGAAGAAAAGTACCTTAAATATAGAAGTTATCAAGATTTACTCAAAGGAAACATTTCTTTATTTTTAAAAATAATAATAACTGCATTTAATTTTTAAAAAAAAAAGCTTACCTGAGCCGGGAATCGAACAAAATAAAAATGCAAAAAAGGACACCGTCACTATTTTATCGAATTAATCGATAGGGTCTATGATAAGGATAAAATCTCTCGAACAAACATTGCGTCTTAGAATTAAAGAAAACGATGAAATCTTACAAATTATACATATCGACTCTAACATCGTGGAACAAAAGCATAAGACAAGGAAGAAAAGTGTTTTAAACACTGAAATTATCAAGTTTCACTCCAAAGAAACATAATTTTATTTTTAAGAATATGATAAACTGGATTTAATTTTTTTTTAAAAGAGAACCCGAACCGGTAATCGAACCAGCGAAAAATGCGAAAAGGTACACCGTTACTATTTTATCGACGAAAATTGTAGAAAACTGAAGAAAAGTGTTTTCCACTTTCTATGCGTTTGTTCCACAATGTTAATTAGAGTCGACATCTTCTATACATATTATAAAATTCTAACTAATCCGAATCTGTACATTAAATATTTTTTCGAAAATCTTATTGAAATAGACATTATTATCGATGCAGAGGCCGAATCTATAGTTTTTAGAATTTTTGTCTGTCTGTCTGTCTGTCTGTCTGTCTGTCTGTCTGTCTGTCTGTCTGTTACCGCATCACAGAAAAACCACTGGAGGGATTTTGATGAAATTTGGTATGCTGATAGCTGGTTATCCGGGTCAACATATAGGATACTTTTTACCGCGAGAAAATATCTCATTTCTGAAAAAAAATAGAAAAACTGGTAGGAACAAAACCACGACGATACTATTTGTAAACAGTTTAGCAAGGTAGCTTACAAAATATGGTAAAAACTATAAAAATAGCTTATCTTGAAAATCAAATTATCAAAAGCGCTATTTTATCCATTAAAATAGTTATTTTAATTAATATTTATTTATGTGTTATTTAGATATTCGACAATAGATGTCGCCATGTGTTTTTAAAATACATAGTTTTAATCCCAAAAAAATTAATGTACAGATATGACCTTTTTCGATTTTATTAGAATTACTACTAAATCACCCGTGGCTCCGCCCGTGTTTAAATTATCAGTAAAGCAAACTTTTTCGCTTCATAAATTAGTAACTACACATACAATAAAATTGTAACTAAGCCGAACCCCTAAATTCAATATTATTTCGGAAAATCTTATTGAAATATTCATTATTAGCGATATAGAGCCCGAATCTATAGTTTTTAGAATTTTTTCTGTCTGTCTGTATGTGACCGCATCACAGTACAACCACTTGAGGGATTTTTATGAAATTTGGTATGGTAATAGCAGGTTATCCGGGTCAACACATAGGATTCTTTTTACCGCAGGAAAATATCTCATTTCTGAGAAAAAATACAAAAACTGGTTAAAGTAAAAGCACGATGATGCTATTAATATTTTAGCAAGGTAACTTACTTATATATTATGTTAAAACTATTAAAAAAAACTTATCTTAAAAGAAATATTAACAGCGCTATTTTATTCATTAAAATAGTTATTTTAATGAAAATTTATTTATGTGTTATTTAGCTATTTGACAATAGATGTCGCCATGTGTTTTTAAAATACGTAGTTTTATCCAAAAAAAAATGTACAGATATAACCTTTCTATGACTTTACTATAACTACTACTAAATTACCCGCGGCCCCGCCCGTGCTTAAATTTTTAATAAAACAAAGTTTTTGGCTTTATAAATTAGTAACATATTAGTAATATTTTGTTGGCCGAAACAATTTTCAAATGAGAATATTTGTAAATTTTTATTGTTTAGTAAATAATGTTAATGTTTTTTAATCTTTTAATGTAAAAATTGGGCAAATGTAAATCCAACTCGCGCATTTTAGGTTTCGTATAGCAAAATGCTATGTTGTTTTCCTTACTTACGTGTTTTGTATGGTTAACACTAAAATAAATACGAATAATATTTACGTTTCCACAATACCTACTCATTTTTTGCACCGTAAAAATAAGTTCAATTTATATTATTTTATAAAATTTTATGGAAAACAAGTTTATGGCTGTTAAACTGCCAAAGCGGGTAACTAAAAATATTTCATATCTCAAAAACTATGAAAAAGTATTTTAGGAACTGTTATACCTCAACTTTTTCACTTTTTCTTGACACCTTTTCTTGGAAGGTAAAGGCTTAAAGGACACAATAAAATGCTTACGACTTTAATCATATTAGCAGAGCTATATGAAATAAAAAAATGTATTCGCTTAGAATTATTTACTTATTACACTTTCTTTTGAAAATCGTTTTGGAAAATATTACTAACTAGCGCTAATTAAGAAAAGTTATCATTATGTAATTTAAATAATCAGCTATATATTAAATTAATCTATAGTTGTCTATTAGTAAAAAATGACTAAAATTAATTCCGTAGTTTAAGAGTTTATCGTGAAAAACTAAAAAAACAAACAAAGCAGAAGTATAGACATACATAAATGTTATTGCTAAAACAAAAAGTTCAATTTAACGGAGGAACCTTTGTGGCATTGTCAATCTCTGCCATTATTTACCAATCATGCGGTGCGCAATGAAAGTACCTAATGTATAACGTAAGAGTATACTAATGTGTAAAACCTAAGAATTTGGTTTTTGATCATCTGAACGCGGGCGGAGCCGCGGGCAATGCTAGTGTATGTATAAATTGTAAGATTTCATCGTTTTCATCAATTGTAACATACAATTTTCGTTCGAAACATTTCATCCTGTCTATCTACCAATTCGATAAAACAGTGACGGTGTACCTTTTTGCATATTTCGTTGGTTCGATTACCGGTTCGGGTCATCTCTTTTATAAAAAAATTTAAATCCAGTTTATCGTATTCTTAAAAATAAAATAATGTTTCTTTGGAGTGAAACTTGATATTTTCAGTGTTTAAAACACTTTTCTTCCATGTCTTATGCTTTTGTTCCACGAAGTTAGAGTCGATATGTATAATTTGTAAGTTTTCATCGTTTTCTTTAATTCTAAGACGCAATGTTTGTTTGAGAGATTTTATCCTTACCATAGACCCTATCAATTAATTCGATAAAATAGTGACGGTGTCCTTTTTTGCATTTTTATTTTGTTCGATTCCCGGTTCAGGTAAGCTTTTTTAAAAAAAATTTAAATGCAGTTATTATTACTTTTAAAAATAAAGAAATGTTTCCTTAGAGTAAATCTTGATAACTTCAATATTTAAGGTACTTTTCTTCCATGTCTCATCGATTTGTTCCACCCTGTATATATAGATATAGATTTTCAAGCTTGCTTGCAAGTTGTATTTAGCAAAAGAAAAAAAAAAGAAATAAGCTTTCGGTCTTTCGGTCCATGACACCGTACGGAGATATACTTAAGTGCTACTGAAATTGGTGCGGATATAGGAAGGTTAAAAAAAAGACAACTCACAACATGTAATGTGTAAAGTATATGACTATCGAACAACCATTAATCATAGATGATACAATAAGGTACGATTAGGACTTTTATTAGTCATCCATGATTAGGACAGCGAAAACTTAATAATAACTTTCCTGAAGTTAATTTTAAGACTACTTGTAATTCATTCCAAGAACGTATTTTCCAAGTATTTATTAAGACCCTCCTACACAATTATGATAAAGTCCAAACTACGTCAGAGAACAAAAATAACTGTTTTAATAAGTAATATATTTTTGTTATAATAACTGTTTTACAATTTTAGTTGTTGGGGATATTTTTATTGTACTTTAGAAAGTACTTTATAATTTATTAAAGATAAATACTGAATTTTATTATATTCTATTCAACGATATAATGTATCTGACCTCATTATGAATTTAGAGTTAGTGACGAAAGTAGTTATAAGAAGACTGTGTTGAAAGTATTTTTAAGTATAAGACAATTTAAACAAAACTAGAGTAAGAGTGTGGTGTTTGAGGTTTACGGGCGATATCAAGGAAGTTTTAAATTGATTTCCAGGGATGTTTATCAAAATGTCTAGTGGTAATCATATATAATACATCTTCTATATACAAATGTATACAAAAATCAATTGGCGATCGTTAGTCTCACTAAAAGTCAAAAACGGCTGGACCGACTTGATTTTTTTTTTGTTTGTTGAAGATGTGTTAGGGGTGGTTTAAGTAAAAAAATATGGGAAAACTCAAAAAAAAAAAAAAAACAGCTGGAAAATTAAAAAGTTCACAACTGTTCATTTCGTATCTGTGTACTTTGTACATATGTATAATAGATAGACTATATATCAATTTCATATTAACCGCTAAAACGTTGGGATAGACTCGAGCGAAGAGAGGGTGAGTCGCTAGTTTCTAATAAATCAGATGCATATTATTCTATGCAATATACATTATTTTCATTACAATTATCAATATATGTACGTACTATATTATGTACGTACGTACGTATTATAAGGCAGTGGTAGCCCAGTGGTAACGCGCTCGCTTGGGAAACCGAGTGAAGCGGATTCAAATCCCGGGTCTCGCACCTCTGATATTTTTACCTGCGAATCATTTCTAACATGATTACCACTTGCCTTACGGTGAAGGAAAAACATCGTGAGGAAACCTGCATGTCTGAGAGAACCTAGCAAGTTTTCGAAAGACGTGTGAAGTCCGCCAACCCGCACTTGGCCAGCGTGGTGGATTATGGCCTGATTCCCCTCGTATTGAAGGGAGGCCCGTGCCCAGCAGTGGGATGTTAAAAAAAGGGATAAATACATAGGTACTACATTGTTCTCGACAGAATAACATTGCATAGACATTATAACTAGTACATACAATACGTAAGATATCATCAATACAGTAGACGTGTGCTGCGATTGAGGTCAGCAATAGTAAATAATATATGACCAATTACCATACACAGTAGGTACGTGTGATATATAGCTTTAAATGGAGAAATTTTGTGATGCTATTTTTTCTGTAATAGTACCTAGTTAGTGCTTTAGTATTTTGTACTCTTTGGAAAAGTTATCGAGATCCTATCTGTGAAAAATACTCACCTTATTTTCTATGGGAAATAAAAAAATACTAAATTTTAATTATCATCATTTATCGACAAACTGTATTTTTGAACGTAGTAAGTGTACGGATATGGAACCCGGAACCATCTGTAAAGTTTGTAGAACCACACAACGCAGTAGTTACTGTGCCACGACGGATTTTCTCATGTAGTAATAGTTCACACAATCAAAATACTATAAGTTATTGCTAATTCTTATTAACAACGAGCCCTAATATGCATAAGAACCTCATATTCAATATAATTAAGTTACAATTAGTTATTGCGTGATCTATTGATCATCTGCGAAGGGTAATACAAAGAGGTAACATCTACTCAAGTTTGACATTTAGTAATTTTGTCACCTATTGTTACAATCTCATATCATTATTATGTGTATTATTACTCGTATATTACAATTTAAACGATGATTAAGTTATTATGAGATAATCGAATGTGCAGTTCTATATTTTATACGTTCAAGGTCTTTCTATACCAAAATGGTTTTAGTATATTTTCATTACAAATATTTCAACATATAAATATTTGATATGTCGCATTTGTAAGATTAAGTGGAATATAAATTTTCCTAAATAGCACAATGCAAGTTACAGAGAACACAAACTAATATTATTTATGTACTAACAGCCTGCCTTCGCTTTGCTTCACTTTGGCTCCTCTCTATGCCAAAGAGCTCATAAAACTTCTTTATTTCACGGAAACCCTTTCCTTTTTTTGGAATAAAAAGGATCCTATGTCGCTTTGATCGTATTTCTACCATTGTAAAATTCCTGTGTTTAAATTAAGTTGGTTGGCTTTTTCTATCGTTTACATCACGGATTTTTCTATAATAATGACCAAGATAAATGTAGAGAAAATATGTCCTTCTTATATGAAATTTCTACCTTCCAGATAAAATTTGTTCAGCTGTATCTGTTAGTGGCGTGTACAAGGAAAAAGACGCACAGGTAGCATTTTTATTAACGACTAGCGACTCACGCTCGCTTCGCTCGCGTTCGTCCCTAGGTACGTTTTCACGGTTAGCTATGTTTATACATAAATAGTAGCTTACTACTCCTAAGAGATTCATTTAAATTATATAGCGATTTACCCTCGCTTTGCTCAGGTTCATACGCCGTACGTATTTTGTTCACAATTTCATGGGTTTTAATATTTTTTTGCGGAACCCTGATTCTTTTTCTAAAATAAAAGTAGCCTAAGTTACTCCTTATAACATCAGCTATCTGCCAGTGAAAGTCCCGTCAAAATCGGTCCAGCCGTTTCGGAGATTAGCCGGAACAAACAGACAGACAGACAGACAGACAAAAATTGTAAAAAATGTTGTTTTGGTATATTATGTACCTTGTATACATCCATATGCATTTAGTAAAAAGCGGTTATTTTAATATTACAAACAGACACTCCAATTTTATTTATCTGTATAGATTGTTTATACTTGTGAAAACTGTTTAGTTAGTGTGTATGTTATTAATTCTATTTATATGTAATATAAAATCTGTATGTTTTTCTGAATAAACAAATAATAATAATGTCCTCCTGACCGATTCCGGCCACGGCGGCCAATCACATTGAGACTAGCCAACTGCGCAGGAGGTATTATAGTGCACAAGTGTGCGCGCAGACACAAGTACACTCTCTATTCTTGTCACTCTCATACTCCGGTGGGACGACTACTCGACACGACCGGTGAGATGAGGACTTTACGTGCTCTCCGAGGCTCGGGGGTATAACACCGCATAGATATATGCATATATATTTCTTATACTTCTGTTTATATAACTAGGTAACAATAAGGTAAAAATTGTTATGCATGTTTGTTTATACATAATTAAGGTTAACAGGTTTGATGTTTTTTGATATGTTGAACTACCATTAGATGTCTGTCTGTAACAAGTATATAATGCCTTGAGATATCCAAAACTTTAGTATCTCCTGTGATCATGATTGCTGTAAAGCATTCGAAACGTCGGGAACCAAACATCAAAATAAATCCGCAAAATAATCCAAAAAAATAGTTTTATTTATATATTTTTTTCTAATTTCACATGTTTAAATCTTTTCAATACTTATTGCTTATACTATTGTGCGTTTTTACGAGGATGTCTTATTGTTACGCTTTATTTTGTAATCTAAAGATTAGTAATTTATTAATAGTTATTGTAATGAAAATACGCGATATTGTTTCAAATATGGATACAAATGTTGTCTGATCTCAACCCAATTACCGGTACAAACCCTTTGAAGGTAATACCACGACATCATTCATCTACCTGAATGGTAACGATGATTGATTGTTCTCTTGTATTACCATTCAGTAATTACGGCCTCTATTATTCTGCAGATGGCTTTATTAACGATTCTCACCTAAATAGAAGATGGACTTTTTTAGGATGATTGAGAGTATTTTTATAAATTATGCGTATTTATAAATAAACTTGAAGTCGAAGAGAGATCAGCAGTGGATAGCAGTAGGATAAATTCGGTCGGCGATCGGTTATTTATAATTTTTACTTCGTTTAATATATTGTTTTTTTCTTTCAAGCAATTAATATATTTCATTTATATTTAAGAAGTCAATCAAAAAATATTTGAAATGGTAGAATATTTGCCAATTTTCTCTCTGTATAAAATATGTTATTGCTTATTTTTAAAGATCACTGATGATATTATGTCAAAAATATTCACAAGTCATGGGCGAGCATATATTATATTAATTCACCAAAGTCCCTTCGCAATAGGATGAATAGTATGGGAACAGATAATTAGAACTCTTAAATTACCCCTTAAAACTCTCGCATCACACATTCAACTTTTACCGTCGAGCACGCTATAACTCATCAAAGTTTCATCATTATTGGAAGAACAATGTATGGCTCTGTCATGCATTCTTGGCACCACGAATAATGTATGGGACTCATTTAAATAAACCAAATGAACCTAAATCTATGGGGTAATTAGGAGCCATTGAATAATCCCAAAAGATCGGATCGGTGTTTACATCTATACGTATAATAAAATTATAACTAAGCCGAATCTGTACATTAAAATGTAAAGTTGTTAAGTATAGTTTAATTATATGTTTTGGAAAATTTTATTGAAATAGACTTTATTATCAATACAGAGGCCGAATCTATAGTTTTTAGAATTTTTGCCTGTCTGTCTGTCTGTCTGTTACCACATCACGAGAAAACTACTGGACAGATTTTGATGGGTATGGTGATAGCTGGCTATCCGGGTCAACATATAAGATACTTTTTACCGCGGGAAAATATCTCATTTCTGAGAAAAAATACAAAAACTGCAATGTAAGAGTATGCTGATATATAAGACCTGAGAATTTGGTTTTTGGTCATCTGAACGCGGGCGGAGCCGCGGGCAATGTTAGTTTACCATAAAAATTGTAAAATTTAAATATAAATGTCAAACTTAATAATATAAATGCAGTGCTAAATTTAAGGTATAAAATAAATAAATAAATAAATAAATAAATAAACTTACCAAATGTGATTCTAACTGGAATGCTTTAACTCTTTTAAATAGCTCTATTTTATATATATTTACGGAATTTTTTAACTAAGTATTTCATATATTGGGCTTAATATTTCATATTAGTAAGTTTTTCAAATATGGCAGTGGGTGGTTAGTACATTAATTCTCCAAATATCTTTCAAAGGATATCTGCAAATGCGGGGTCGTTAATCGTGGACTTACACAAAACGAGCACTCGCTTTTATCTCACGTTGGTCGTATGAATGTAATAATAGATTCTCCTTTTTCACCAAAACCAACTTCCTTATATATTATCAGCTTTTTTTAGACAATTATTTTAAAACAAGTGACTTACCCTCGCTTTGCTCGGGTGGGTTCCTCTGTATGTTTTAATTTTTTTGAGTGGAACCCTAATTTTTTTTCTAAAATAAAAAAAAACTTAAAATATCAGTTATCTCCTAAAAAGTTCCATCAAAATTAATCCAGCCGTTTTGAAGATTACCCGGAATAAACAGACAGACAGGTAAAAATTTTAAAAATTGTGTCTTTCTCATAAATACCGTATATAATTAATTTCATATGCATTTAGAAAAAAGCTGTTATTTTGACATTACAAACAAACACTTCAATTTTATTTATCTGTACAGATTTCACGGTGTGTTTTTAAAGGATATTTGTAATTTCAAAAATCTATATGGTGGTATCTTTTTTTAATTGGAAATGTGATTCTTATATCTATATTTTTTGCTACTTGTTTCATAAAATTTAATAATATGCCATGTAATATATGAATTTAATATATATTATAATATAAATGAATATAATTGTGCACCGTAACAATAAAATACTAATCTATAAATATAATAAAATTCTAACCGAGTCGAATCTGTACATTATTATTTTTTTTGGAAAATCTTATTGAAATAATCATTATTGTAGATACAGAGGCCGAATCTACAGTTTTTAGAATTTTTGTCTGTCTGTTTGTCTGTCTGTCTGTGACCGCATAACGAGAAAACCACTGGACAGATTTTGATGAAAATTTGTATGATAATAGCTGGTTATCTGGATCAACAAATAGGATACGTCTCTCCCGTGACCATGATTGCTGTAAAGCAATCGAAACGTCAAAATCAAAATAAATCCGCGAAAAAATCCGAAAAGATAGTTTTATTTAAATGTCAAACATTCGCGTAAATCTAAGAAAGTATTAAATAGGATACGTTTTAAATAAAACATTAAAATGAAAATACACGATATTATTTATCCAGAGATAGTGCTACTTAAGTTGAGTTTGGTATACCTATATTATAAAGAAATCTTATACTTACATTCAAACTTTTAGTGTTTGTTTAAAGGCATAAGTATCAAGAATGTAGAGTAGCTAAATTTCTAGAGATTAAACGAGGATTAAGAGTTCGCAAACAGACTGTATTAGAAGGATATGCTCTACAAACTTGGACTATAACATACTGTAAACTAAAACCTCATAAAGACTTTACAACTTTCTTGGTTAAATATTCATAAAACTGTGGAGCTACCATCGCTGCTACACTAAGGTACTGTTTTACTTCTTTTATTGTGGATTAAGACTGCATGAGCTATTTAATAGTATAAGTAAATTTTTTGGGCATTATTAAAAATAAAAAAACCGTACTTTAGATACGTATACTTTTATCTTATATATAATCCCATTGCTTATTTTTATTGTCAGTTCGGAATACAATGAAGAAATAAATAAAATACCGGGCGTCGTCGCTTACTTTGTAAAATATTCTAGGGAACAATCTTGAGAAAAGTTTCACGGAAAATGTTGATCAAGTTTCTAAACTTTAAAAATGAAAAGTTTGTTTAAGCTCGTTCTTTTTGTGTGATGTATGACCCTACTTAGCGCAGCTCGTGATATTGTTAAGCTAACGCTTAATATTGATATTTCACTTTAAAATTTTAATTTTCTTTCTTTTTCATAGCTTAAATAAATAAAATACTATGAGAAAATTAATATTACGTAATAAGCACATTCTCTTAGCTGCTGCTATGTCTATCTTTGTGTTACATTTAAGTCTAAACAATAGACATACGTTTCCATTTAATCTGAGTCGTAATGGATCCCATCTCAAAGTTTAATACGAAGATTTCATGAGATACAGAATTAGGTAACATTATAATTTCATATTGTTCTTGTTTCTTGCTAAATTATATTCTTGATGTTCGGTATAATAGACATGTGAAAAATTCAGGATTTGCGTTAAGAAAATTTTGTATATTAGCTTTACGTATTTATTTTAACTTATGAGACTATGAAAATATTCGACGAACTTCAAAAATTAGGAGTTACTCATTTTGGGTATAAGATTTTTTGTACGTTAATTTTAAACTTGGGATTGAAGGCTTGGCTTTTAGGCTTGAATTATTAATATTTTATTATTCTTTATGTTTATAAATATAAGAATGGCAACACTAAATATAAACACACCGGCATATTTAGAGGAACATAAAATAAAGGTTTGATATCAGTATCATATAAGGTTGCTGGCTGGTTTATACATCATTTAATTTAAAAAGAAATATTTTGAAATTAAGAAAACAACTGAACATCACATTTTATGCAATCGTTTTAATTTTGTTCAAATACACCTTATCTGGAGCGAACTTCGAGTATTTCTTCCTTCTGAGTTTGATTTAAAATTTCATTGAAATACTGTTTTTTGTTAGTTTTTTTTTAATTGCGTATCTTTTTGGAGTTGAGGACTGAATTATGCCTGACTTAGCCCCAACGGAGATTGCCAGGGCGCTCGAAATGCGAAGAAATCGTCAAACCTACAGAGTGATATCCAGAGATCTTCGTCGACCAGTTTCAACGATTCATCGCAAGTATCCAACGGTTCAGGGAGACCGGTATTTATGTGAGAAGAGCAGGACAAGGCAGAAAAAGACGCACTTCGAGTAGGGATGATCGTTTCATTCGGCTTCGTGTACGTAGGAACCCCCGTTTGACAGCCGTCCAAGCCCGACATGAGTTAGAAGCAGTGCGGGGTGTAACCGTAAGTGAGCGTACGGTACGAAGAAGGTTCGAAGAAGCTGGTTTGGGTTCATTTGTGCCCGCCATGGCTCCAAGGCTCGAGGTAAATCATCGTAGAAACAGGTTAACTTTTGCTCAGGAACATCGACTTTGTAACGCGGACCAATGGAGTAAGGTATTGTTTAGTGATGAGTGCAGAATTCTCTTAAATCAAATTGACGGCAGGCAAACAATATACAGACACAAAGGAGAACGATACATTCAGACAAACTTTGAAACTACAGTTGCATACGGTGGTGGATCAATAATGGTTTGGGCGGGCATTTGTTTGGGAGCTCGCACAGACTTGGTAGTGATTGACAGAGGGAGTCTGACTGCAGACCACTATATCAGAGAAGTTTTAGAAGAAAATATCGTACCGTTTACCCCATATATCGGTGACGATTTTGTTTTTATGCATGATAATGCTCGGCCAAATACCGCTCGGGTAACTTGAGTTACCCGAGCGGTATGCTTGAGCTTATCTTAATGATATGAATATCACTGTTATGGAGTAGCCGGCGAGATCACCAGATATGAACCCAATAGAGCACGTTTGGGACTTGCTGAAAAGAAAAGTTAAGTCCAGAATTCCAGCTCCTGCCAACTTGGGTGAACTGCGAATCGCCGTAGTTGAGGAATGGCGGAGACTATCCCAGGAGACCATCGATAACATCATTCTCAGTATGCCTACACGGGTAGAAACTTTAATAAGAACACGTGGAGGAAATACGCGATATTAATCACCATTTTTCTAATTTAATTAATTGTTATTTTAATATTAATTTTCACTTTTCCCGGTTACATGAAAAGTTCAAAAATGTACCATTTTTCACAAATAGCCTTTACTCGCAAAATCTGTTCTTAATGTGATCTCATTTTAAGTAAAACAAATGAAACTTTAAATAACAAAAGAAGTGTAATAAGTAGATTTTAAAATAAAACCATATTTTTTTTAATAATGGACCTTTTTTTTGTGTTTCGCTAAATATGCCGGCGAGTTTAGATTACAAATTACTAAAGTTTTCTATAAAAAATTGTAATAATTATAATAATGACAACTAAAATTAAATAAATAATATTTCAACTATAAAACCAATTACAATTATAAAAAGGTTTGAAATTAAAATTTATAAATATTTTAAGGTACTTTGGTGGCATTTTTCAATTTTTTGAATTAATTTTGTTATTTTGTGGGTAGGCTGTCTGTAACTACTATATAATGCCTTTGAGATATCTAACACTTTAGTCTCTCCCGTGACCATGATTGCTATAAAGCATTCGAAACGTCACGAATCAAAAATAAATTCGCGAAAAATTCCGAAAAGATAGTTTTATTTAAGATTTTAATGATTTTTTTATATAAACATGTTTTAACATATGTAAATAACGTAAAATACTATATAAATTTTGAGCACTTTATTATTTAAAAAGTAAATAATATAATTAACCAGAATTATGATTTAGTTAAGGGCCATGATAAATAAAAGAAGATCATTGAAAAAATATTTTATATAAATTTATACGACAACCCATTTCATACAATAGCTAATTACATAGTATTTACAATATATTTCTTTAGCAAGGAGTATTGTAGACTTCGAACAATTTAACATAGAAAGATATCAATAAATACAACATAGCGAAAAATTATTACATATACAATAGTAACAGTAAATAGACAGGCACACTGGTGTTGATTATGCTCTTTTAACATTACTATTGGATGATTATTGCATAATGGTAATACATGTGCTATTCGTCCAATATGTAGCCCCAGTGATTATAAAAACCATTACAACCAAGCTTATATCACATCAAAATAAACACCATTGTTCTCATTGTTAGAACTTTTACGAAATTCTTTTCGCAATCTCGTGAAAACTTTTAATTTTCCAAAACTTTTTCAAGTAAGTTAAGTAGCAAGTAATAATCGATAAAAAGTCCTGTGAAAATCCATTAAGTAGGTTTTTGTGAACTGATCTAATTTTCGCATTTTAGAAAATACAAGCAATTTCTTTTTACTTTTCCTATTGAAATTTCTATTTGGTGCTACATATTCGATTAACGATCAATTTGAATATATTATATCAAATACAGTCAATATTAAATCTAAAACATTTAAATCTATCATTAAACAATATTTATTTCTTTGGTTATTTTTTTATAAATACTCTGGGTTTTGACAAAATGACTTTTCACAATCGTTTAAGTTATACATATGAAAACTAATAATTTATAGGAATGGCATAATAATATATGAGCGGTAACACAATGTCATAGTCATTATCATAATTTATTTTTCAGTTTTGTTGGCATGAGAGATGTAGAATATCGTCTTATCTAAGACCGTTGTGTGGGTATAAAATCATTTTTCTCGACCGTTTTTGTTTTTAACATTATTTTTGCTTTATTCTTAGTAATATGCCACTTTTAGGTGTTTTAACTTTACCAAAAACAAAGAATCTCGGATATTTTATATGGACATTGAGTTTTAGTAACATTATGAAGTATTGAACAGTGAAATTATTTAAGTTTTATTTATGCCACTCAGCGATTTTTCTAAGGTAGCCTAATACTATTAATTAATAATCAATCTAAGAGTTGATACCTAAGAGTACTGGATTTGAACGAATTATGTACAATATTATGAAGCGTTTTAATTCCCTTATTTGTTTATTTACAATATCACCACACTAAGCAAATTCGCGTGGACCTACATATATATGTACAGACACTAATATTTACATAGCTAGCAAATCACAGCTCCTGATTGATTTCATTTCACAATGTAAAAGTTATGACTAGACACAAACTACACTAAATCTAAGTTGAGATCACTTCTGCTTTGGTTTGGTATGTAACCCGCGTTTTGCTATGTTTTATGGATGGGTTTCGAGATTCACTGTCTAAGCTAATTTCGCTCACCGATTCCGTATCGTGGCAGTATGATGTGTCAGGACACAGATGGCGTTCGAGACACTGTAAAGGTTCATCGAATGTGTTTGCTTGTTCGATAGTCCGTAATGGATAGCTGATTGTGGTGCCGTCTCTCCTGCCACTGTGCAGGGCACGGCGGTCGCGGCATCAAGAGCAGCGGGCGCGCGGGGGCCGGCAAGTTCCCGCGCGGGCCTGTTGTCACAATCGACACATCTCGTGCTGTGATACTGATGAGTACATCATTGTTGTTACTGGATACTGCAATATATTGAATATGTTAGACTCTTAGATGATAAACGATGCAAAAAGGATGAGGTTATCAATTCCATTGGAACTTTTGTATCAGAAATACAAGGTAGGAAAACAAAACATTAAATATAGAAATACATAGTTTTAAATGCGGGGTGCAGTGTGCTTTGCATAAGTGGGTTAGAAACAACACGTATTTTGAGATGAAAAGTCACACACATTTGTTATTCAGATTATTTCATGCAAGGGAACGTGTAAACACGTAGGTATTATTTACGGTGGAAGTTTGAGTAGTAACGATGTTGCGGGCCACGGAAATAGGATTGAATAGGTTGTATCTTTTATTATTACAACTTTTAAACGAAACATGCATTTCGAGGAATGTTTGGAAGTTGCATATATCCAGGGGCGTAAAAGAAAAGCGACTAGGATTAAAGATTTATGAGAGTATTGCGCAGGATACATTCGTGATGCCAAAGAAGGCGAAGTCAGTGATACAGTGCAGCAAGTTAATTGATCAGACGTACCTCTAAAATGTATGTATATATTAAACGAATATAAAAATCTTGCTAACATTAACATGTGGAGTCCAAGGAATTAAAGATTTTTTACAAAAAGTACAAAAACTGTCGGAAGATATTTTTAGAGAAGGCACTTGGAGTGTAAGATAACGAGGCTTAGAAATAAGTTGAGCCGCTATATGTAAGTTTGTTCACAGGAGTTTTGTCGAATGGCTTGCAGTTCGCCGGTGGAGTAATAACGGCGCGTGGTACGCCACTGAAAGTAAAAGAATTGGTGAGGCTAATATTAGATTTACTACTATGATATTTAATATTAAAATTACGCATACATACATATATAGTTTATATATATATGTATTTAATTATACAGTATTCATAGATACAATATGTTTAAATAAATCTTGCAGATTTTTGTTAAGCATAATAAAATTTTATTAAATTAGGAATTACTTGAGATTGTTTGAAGCGAAGTTGTGGCTGGTACTTTCTTCGTAACTTCCGTGGACAACACACACATAGAATTCTGAGGAATGCCCTGAAACAATGAAAAATATTAAGATTTAAGTTTACTATTAATTAACTGACGAAAAAAAGGGAGAGGTTCTCAATTCGACACGTATATTTTATGTTTGACCACGCATAACTTTTTACAGTGTAGTCCAATATCGAAGATTTTTTTTATTGGATAGGGTATATTTCAAAGTTGATCCTATTTAAATTTGAAAAAAAAACACCCTTAAATTGTTATTATGAATTTTTAAAATACTTTCTTTTTAGTTTTTTCTCAACTATTTTTTTGACCTCCTGGATAATTTCTAAGAAATTAATTGTTAATTGACACGCCGGCGTGCCCGCGATTCTCAACGGGTTAAATTTACATATACACTCTTTGATCGATTGGAAGGAGGAGTTATACAATGCGATTGTATGTTCTTTTGTGTATGTTACACAATATTTTCATCTATATAAATCGATTTTTATTTCAAGATAAAATGCCACTCCTAAGGCTGAAAAAAAAAAATACTTTTTACTTTTTAAATAAAACTATCGTTTCGGATTTTTTCGCGGATTTATTTTGATTTTTGGTGTCCGGCGTTTTAAATGCTTTACAGCAATTATGATCACGGGAGAGACTAAGGTGTTAGATGTCTCAAAGGAATTATATAGTTGTTACAGACAGCTTACCCACAAAATAACAAAATTAATTCAAAAAATTGAAAAATGACACCAAAGTAGGTACATTACAATATTTGTCAATTTTAATTTTAACATTTTTTTAATTTGAACTAGTTTTATAATTGAATATGGAATATTATTTATTTAATTTTAGCTGTTATTACGAGTATTATAATTCTAAAGACCTAAGAAAGAAATTAAAGAAATCTAAGAAACTATTATACTTTTTACTGGTAATCAAATCATTGAGCTTTTATTTTAAATAAAAATACTAATCAATTTTATTTTGAATACTGCCTTACAATAGAGTTTAGGAAGTTTTGCCCCAGATTAAATCACTTAGCAAGTGGCTAAATTGATTTCAACATCTTCGTAATTATTTATCTTACGATCCTATTAAATTAAGACCTTATTTGTTGTCAAAATAATTAAAATAATGATAAACATTTCAAATAATCTCAGTCATTCAGAGGATTAATTAAGCTTTCGTGTAAAGATAGGGCTGACTCGGGCTTCTGATTAATGCAGATGGATTATTTTCATTGTGAACATTTAGTTAGACACTTGAATAAATTGTTCATGTTAAAAATAAATAAATAGTGACATACTTCAAAGTTGGACCATACGCAAATAACACACCATTGACGTTCACATAAATGGTCTGTCTCCTAACCGTAATACAAATGAGCTGAATTATTTTAGTACACTGTATTTATTCTTTCTTCACTTATAAATAAAATTGAAATATTGGTATATGAATACTCAATACCAACAATGTATAGATAATGTCGGGTTGATGTTAAGATGAGAATGACATAGGCTATATCTATACATATAATAAAATTCTAAGTCGAATCTGTACATTAAATATTTTTTGGAAAATCTTATTGAAATAGTCATTATTATCGATACAGAGGCCTAATAAGAATTTATAATTTTTAGAATTTTTGTCTGTCTGTCTGTATGGAAACGCATCGTGAGAAAACCACTGGATAGATTTTGATGAAATTTGGTATGATGATAGTTGGGTATCCGGGTCAATATATACGATACATTTTACTGCGGGAAATTATCTCATCTCTGAGAAACCTGTACTAACCGTCAAAACGTCCCTATGGACGAACCCGAGCGGAGCGAGGGTGACTCGCTAGTATACTTTATAATTGGTACAAACGAGTAAAGCTGCAGGCCAAAGCTACTAGTGTTGATAATATATTGTTAGCACTCATTAGGTTTAAGATCATTTTTTTTGTAATCTTGTAAAATTCTGCCGGTCTTTTTACCCTCAAGGGTGCCATAGATACAAAAATATTATTAAAAATAATGTGAAAAAAGAAATGGTAATGCCAAAACAAGAAAAACTTCGTATGCTCAAAATTATCAAGTATAAAATGGAAGTTGGGTTTAGAGGCAACGACGCCATTAACATTGTAATTTGCCCTCCATTCAATGGCTAAGGGAAATTCGATTATACCTTAATTTTGTGGTACTAACAGACTCTGAAAAAATAAAATAGGTATCTTTAAATTGAAAACCAATTACTAGATTTTGTAAATAAAACCAAATTAAAAAAAATTGCTCACTTATTTTAGCAATTATTTAAATCCAACGCTAGCTTTGAACTTTCATAACCCAAAAACTCAACTCATTAGCAACTTCTCGTGAATTCTCAATGAATTCACTTTTTAACAGATAATAGAAGATTTAAGTTAATTTAAAACATTTTTGCTAAGTGTTAGCTATTTCATTGCATTTACTGTTTTTAATCCTATTATTTTGTAATAACCCAATTATTTAGCTCGGTGCCTACAATAATACCATTAATTACCATAAATTTGAGCTCCGTTCGGTAACTGGTTTAGAGGCAGCCTGAAACAACAGGATGTCAGCAGTCTGCAGCTCGCTTTTAATCAACTTGTGTTGTCATGTAAATATTCCTACGATAGTTTATACACTGTACGATCTGCGAAGCGGAATATAGGACGAATAAGTTCAGGATAAATTAAAACGAACTAGAGAAAATACTTATACAATATATAAAGCGTTTATAGTATAAAACCTTTTGCTATTTTCGATTATAACATAATATTATTATCCATGCTTATAATAAAACTGTGGAGGTCGAATGTCTGTACACAGTAAAAAAAATGATAAAAGGTCAGGGGGATGCAAAAAGAGAAATAGAACAAAATATCCTGATTTATTTTTAATTTTTTGTTTCTTTGTCTGTTTGTACGGGCTAATTTCCAAAATTGTTGGACCGATTTAAATGAATTTTTGCATGGTATGATACCTAATATCCCCGGTCAACATTTTAGATACTTTTCATCCCGGAAAATTAAAGAGTTCCCGTGGAATAGTTATAAAAAACTGTAGTAACTTATACAGCTTAGTACATAAAAACTAGTGATGGATTTTAATGAAACTTTACAATAACATATTTCATATATCAGAATAACAAATAGAATACTTTTTATCTCGGAAAAATGTGTGGTTCCTGTGCTATAGATTTGTTTTTGTTTGTCTAGAGTGATAGTGATGATAGTGATGATGATATTTTCTCTGAATATAAACAAGTCTATTATTATTATCATAACCAAATAGCTTACGATCTTCTAATTTTTAATAATCATTTATTTTTAATATGTTTTAATGTTTACTTATAAAATTAAGACCTGTGTACATCTGTTTATTTATACAGGGTTACTGGTTAAGTCGACCTATTCCCATTAAGGGCGTGTAGTTTACATCATTTCTGACAGATTTTACTACGAACCACCTTATCCTAAATCTAACCGTTTTCGAGATATTTGAATTTAATTGTTTTTTACAAAAACATCCCGATTTTCGGCTGTTAGCTTAGATATTTTAAAATGTGTAAGTCTTATTATTACTATTATTTGATTTTTACATGTAAAATAAGATGCTTTATCGCCTTAATAACCAATATTATACGTAAAATGAATAAGTAAGTCGTTGTAGACGATTAAAACTAAAGAAAAATAATAAAAATTTAACAAGTTTATTTTTCTTTAATGGATATCTTAAAAAAATATTATGGCGCCTGTTCCGCAGATGTGCTTAAAAATATCTACGTTTCATCAGCTATCCGACGACGTATAACAATCTAGGGTTTTTTTTAAATTGTAATTATAATTCAGCCCTTTTTAACGTCCCACTGCTGGGCACGGACCTCCCTTCAGGGGGAATCAGGCCATAGTCCACCATGCTGGCCAAGTGCGGGATGGCGGACCTCACATATCTTTTGAAAACTTGCAAGGTGCTCTTAGACATGCAGGTTTCCTCTCGATGTTTTTCCTTCACCGTTAAGATAAGTGGTAATGATGTTGAAAATGATTCGCACCTGAAAATATTAGAGACGCGAGACAGAGGATTTGAACTCGCTTCACTCGGTTTCCCAAGCGGGTGCGTTACCACTGGGCTATCAATGCCTTATGATAATTATAGATGTGTATTAATTGTGATAGTTTATTGCTATTACGAGTGTAATATTTTATTGCTCACAAGTTATAGTTTCACATAAAATTCACTCTATAAAGCTTTATATTTGAATATTTGACTGGACTTCATATAAAAACTAATTTAAGTATCAGCTGTTCGGTTTGAATACCGGAAAGGACAACATCAATAATGTACGAAGGTCTATACAAATTATTCTACACGTTATTTTCAATCTTGTGAAGTAATATATACTAATATTACAAAGCTCACGAGATTATTTGACGACGCGTGTAACTCAGTTTGTAGTGACCCTATTTGCTGTGCCAGTGATCGCGGGTGCGAGTCCCGCTGGGGGCATTCACTTGTGTGATGAGCACAAATGTTTGTACTCCAGTCATGGGTAATTATATTTATAATATGTGTGTATTTAAAGTTATCTATACTATAATAAAGCAGTAACTTAGCGAAATCTGTACATGAAATATTTCTTAAAAACAATGACTGTAACTTATTATGTATACAATATAGACCCCAAAACAATAGTTATTAAATTTTTTGTCTGTTTGTCTCTTTGTTTGTACGCGTTTTACGCAAAAAGTAATGACCCGATTACAACGAAATTTGGTGAAGTGATAACTTATTGCCCGGGTCAACATTTAGAATTCCCTTTATTTCAGAAAAATCTTTCTTTCCCACGGGAAATCGCAATAACTGGTTTTATCGAGTCCTCCTTAGAAACCTTCCGCTGGCTAAACCTAAAGACATAAGTCAAAACAATGTACTAAAAAATTGTTGTCTTTATAGCAGTCACTTAACAAATATCCAAAAAATCAACATACTATCAAACAAATACTATAGCATTTTCATCAATCTAAATAACAAGTGCAAAAATTTAAGTCATAAATTGTCTATTATGTTTAAAATTCGATTCTAGAAATAATGCAAACTTAATTAACAATATTGATAAAATTAGTGCCGGTCCATCCTACAACTGTAACGCAGAATATTGTAAGTCTTTCCTATCATCAACACTAACGTCACATAAAAATCTCAAAATCGCGACACAAAATATAAGGAGTATCACTAAAAATTTCTTAGAATTTGAAGTACTACTTTCTAGGTTAGACATATCTTGTGATATTTATATTCTAACAGAAACATGGAACTCTAAAGCACCATATTTTCCTACCTTGCAAAACTATGATACTCATTATACTAAAGATAATTATAATCAAAACGATGGCATAGTAGCGTATACAAAGCGAGATTTAAAATGTTTTGTTGAAGAAATTGATTTATTAGAAGCCACTTGCCTTTTAATAACCATTGACAACCACACAATAGTTTTTGGCGTTTACAGATCACCATCACATAAAAATATCGAACTTTTCTTTCGTTCCTTAGACAAATATTTGATCAAATTTAAAAGTTTTTCTAATATAATAATAATAGGAGACATTAATATTGATATAGGAACAAGCAATGATGACCGTAACTCATGTGAATATTTGAATTTATTAGCCAGCCATGGTATCTTAGCCGGTCATTTGTTTCCAACTCGTGATAATACATGCTTAGATCATGCAATGATTAAGTCCAATTACCATAGCACTACTATTGTTGTACAAGCTCCGCTTACTGATCATTCTATGGTCCTCACTTGTATCAACTTGGATTATAAAACCAAAGTCTCTAAAAATTTTTATATTAAAAAACTCAATTACGATAAAATTCTTACAGACCTTATGCATACAGACTTTGATAAAATATTAAAATCGCAAGATGCAAACTACTGTGCCGAACAGTTGGTAGCTATACTCACTAAAACGATTCTTGATAACACACTGACAGTTATAACTCCAAGAAGAATACGCTGTTTAAAGCCATGGATAACTCCAGGCCTAATTCGCTGTATAAGGAATCGTGACCGCATGCACTTAAGAACTAAAAAAGAACCTAATAATGAAATACTTAGGATAACTTATAATAGATACAAAAACTTCTGTAATGATTTATTGAAGCGTCTTAAAAGAAATTACGATAAAAGTGAGCTAACAAAATACGCCAATAACCCTAAAGAAAAATGGAAAATAATTGACACAGTAACAAACAGACAAAAACTAAAAATGTCACCCGATAACTTACTTAAATTAGGCGAGTCTACGAGTGAGGCTTTAGATAATATTAACAATTACTTTGTCAATGTTGCTGAAGAACTTGCAAAAAAAATTTTGATTCGTAACGAGCCAATTAATACCTACATTTCAAATCCTTACACGCCAGCTAATTCAATGGTACTACTTGAAACGTGTGAATCTGAAGTTGAGTCTATAATAATGTGTCTCAATTCTGATAGTGCAGCAGGATGGGATCAAATTCCAACCAAATTAATAAAAATGGCCAAACATATAATAGTTCCTCTTGTGACTCATATTGCAAATCTTTGTATAATGAACGGTGTTTTCCCTCGAGTATTTAAGATCTCTATCATTTATCCCATTTTTAAAGCGGGAAGCAGAGACTGTGTCAAAAATTATCGGCCAATTGCAATTCTACCTGTACTGTCTAAAGTTTTGGAAAAGATTATAAAGAAACGTTTATTATCATACTTGGAGAAAGAAAATATTCTGGCACAAAATCAATATGGATTTAGGAATGGGAAATCAACGGCGCAGGCTGTATCTGACCTTACTGACTTCGTTGCTACACAGGTTGATTCTAAAAATAAATGTATTGGAATTTTCTTAGATCTGGCCAAGGCATTTGACACAGTGTCTGTTCCATTATTACTTAAGAAAATGGAAAGCATCGGTATTAGAGGAAAAGCTCTAAGCTTATTTACTGATTATTTAGCTAATAGAACGCAGAGAGTTGCAATATGCGGTCTTATTAGTAATGAAGCTCCAATCACTTATGGTGTACCCCAGGGTAGTGTCCTTGGCCCGACACTTTTCTTAATATATATAAACAATCTATGTAGTCTAAAATTACACAACTGTAAACTTTTCACTTTTGCTGATGATACCGCATTAATTTTTTATGGAAAAACTTGGGCCGAAGCAAAACCATATGCCGAAAAAGGACTTAAAATCACTATGTCCTGGTTAAATTCAAATTTATTAACACTTAACATAAATAAAACGAAATATATACTTTTTGGAAATACTAAGGTGTCATTACCTAAAGAGGAAATATTTGAGATAAAACTTCATTCTTGTCAAGATAATTCCATTACGTGTTCATGTCCCTGTTTAGAAAGAAACTATCTTATAAAATACTTGGGTGTTCTCTTAGATGACAAGTTAACTTGGTATGCACATATTAATCAATTAGCAGATAGAACGAGACGCTTGATTTATATTTTCAAAAAACTTCGATACATTGCTGATTTTCCTACATTAAAAACTGTGTATTTTGCTTTAGCTCAATCAATTTTAACCTACTGTATAACATCATGGGGCGGTGCGCGAAAGTCATATTTAATTAAACTGGAGCGAGCGCAACGAGCTCTTCTTAAGGTAATAAGATTTAAACCATTCAGCTATTCTACAGCTACCCTCTTTTCCGATTGCGACGTTTTAACAATCCGACAACTGTTTATCAGAGATATCATTATGGCGCAACATAAAAAAAGTCCTTTAGTCTTACAAAATACAACTAAAAGACGAACGCATAATGTTTGCCCGACCTCTAAGTACAAGACGCATTATATCAATAAGTATCCGTGTTATCTTGGTCCCATGCTTTACAATAAATTAAATAAAAAACTTCAAATATACAACCTCACTTATAATAAATGTAAAAATAAAATAACTTCTTGGCTAAAATCTCAAAATTATGAAGAAATAGAAAACTTACTTAGAACTACAAAATAATATAAAAATTAAAAAATAAAAAATAAAATAATAAATTATTCCATGTACAAGTATTTATATAAATCCTTCTTAATAGAATAAACTTCAATTTTTATCTACATATTTTCTTGTAAAACATAATAAAAAGAAACCTTAAATGGTAAATAGCAAATGATCTATTATAAAATCATAGGCAACAAAATTTCTTAAATGACATTTAATAAAATAATAAAAATAAATAATTGTTTAAAATTGTTGAGGTCCCTGGTTTAAGTAGTTATTCTTTGATCGAGTGATGCGCGTTACAATAACTTTTCGACTGACGGTTAGTTTGTATTACGACTACCTGCAAAATTATATGATAAATCGTTTGAGGTGTTGTCTTGTTCTATGATTTTATTTTGTGTGTATAAGTATAAATAATAATAAGCATTCTTCTTACTCAAGTATTAAATGTGCATTAATCCTGTTTCACTGGAAGAAACTAACATCTAAGATACAGGCTCGGCCTAGTTTAGATGTTAGTGATCACGGAATGAATATATGACAAAATTTATATCATAATTATACAAGTAAGAATGTAAGATAAGTAAATTTTGCTCCTAAAAATATCTTAATATTAATACGTTGAATTTATGTTTCAATAGATCTTATTCAGACTAAACGTTTAAAAGCCATTTTCTCACATAAACAGTAAATATATACATACTTAATCTACTATTGCAACATGGATTAACCTCTTGAATTTTATGAGCAAATGATAAGAAACATATTTTTTTGTATACATTAACATGCATGCAATTTTTTTTATTTACTACAAAATAAATAAATCATTTCATTTATATTATATAATAAAAGTTTTGTAAAACAAAACTATACATACTTTTATAGTCATATAGTTTTGTTGTTTTCGACACTTGTCATTCTTTTTTGGATAAATAAATAAATAAATAAAAAAAATAAAAATAAAGTAGGTCATGAAAAGGTCAATAGAAAAATCTACAACAGTATATGTCTATCTCTTAAGGTACACTCACAATACCTATTCTTATCTATACCTATAATAAAACTAACTTAGTCAAATCGATGTGCGCGTTTCACGCAAACAGTACAGAACCGATTTTAACAAAATTATGTATAGTGATAGCTTATCACTCGGGTCAACATTTAGGATATCTTTTACTACAGGCACATTTTTCGTTCCCGCGGGAAAACGCAATTACTCGTTCTATCGAGTCGTCCTTAGAAATTTATATGGCTAACGCTGGCTGAACCATAAGAGGTACATCAAAACAATGTACTAGAAAATTATAGGTCTTAAAAAGTTATATGGCAAGTTTGCAATATTATATGTCTATCACCTAAGGTACATTAGCAATTACTACTTTTATTCACTACTTGCGACTCACAGACTGACTTATCAACGTTTAGCTCAGTTCAGCAGTAAAACGTAACTAGGGACGAACCCGAGCGAAGCGAGGGTGAGTCGCTAGTATATAATATGTAGTGTATCAACTATCTGGTATTCATACCACAAGCCTCGCAGCTTACCATGGAACTAGATGGTGCTGTGTGTTAATGTACCAACATAATATTTAATATTTATATATTTGCTTCTTTCCATTGTGCGCTAATCTGACTGTCTAATTAAATATGCTTCTTGTATTCTATAGCTCTACTAGCGAGTTACATTTGCTTCGCTCGGGTGCAAATCTACGCGCCTAAGAGTAGCCTATGTGTTACTTCCAGTCCGTCTCTATGTATACTCAATTTTATCTAAATCCATCCGTGAATGCAGGCACTGGTATTAAAAGTGGAAAAGAAAGTTCTAAAATTAAATTCAGAATCCATTTTTATTATTAAATCGCTTCGACTTGTACTACGTAGGTTGGTATGTTAATAGAGCAATGGGATTCTGGCAGACTGAGAGTAAAGGTGTGTAAACTTGTATTAACAGTAGATATTAGATGATTTTCGTATATTACATCTATTAGATGATGGTACATTATAACTTGGAGACCTTGCTTAAGGTAAAATGATGAAAGGAGATGGAGGATGAAGAGAGGCGTTTAAAATGTAAAATCACTTTTATCTATACATATAATAAAATAGTAACTAAGCCGAATCTGTACATTAAATATTTTTTGGAAAATCTTATTGAAATAGACATTATTATCGATACACAGGCCGAATCTATAGTTTTTAGAATTTTTGTCAGTCTGTCTGTCTGTTATCGCATCACGGAAAAACCACGTGAGGGATTTCGATGAAATTTAGTATGATGATAGCTGGTTATCCGGGTCAACATATAGGATACTTTTTACTGCAAGAAAATATCTCATTTCTGAGAAATCTATACTAACCTTAAAACGTAAATAGGGACGAACCCGAGCAGAGCGAGGGTGAGTCGCTAGTTTTTAATATTATTTTAGTTATTAATAATTTACGAAAGTCAACGAAACGACCATGACCATATATGAATTGTCATAGAAGATAAACAATACAAATGAAAATCATATATATGTATGTAGAAAATAATAGTAAAAAAATAGTAGTCTTAAAGGTTTTCTATTATTGTAATATTTAATTAATTTTGTTTGTCTTCTACGGTACACGGGTATGATGAGTTGTTGTGGGTAATAACGTGTTTTCCTGTGGGAATGAGATAATCTCCTGCGGTAAATGTATATCACTCTCAAGCCCTCCAACTATTTCCACACAAGAAATCACGTCAATCCGCCACTCTGTTTCGACGTGAAAGAAGGACAAACAAACAAATACACTTTTACATTTATAATATAGTATCGATGTAAAAGCATCTATGTACTATAATTGTTAAATAAATAGAAAGATCCTACGTAAGGCACTTATTTATTAATACCAATATTATTAAAAAATGTTCAATCGAATTTCTAATTATTGTTTGTGGATACAAACAAGACAATTAGCGTATTTTTGTGAAAGAAAAGAGGGATATTTAATTAACGTATTTCTACCAGTCTTATAAAGCCAACAAAGTGGAAGAAAATAATAAATTTAATAAGAATATGATGGATCGCAAACATTCTTCAGCAAATAGTTTAATACAAAACTACTCTTTACCGTTGTTCCACCGCAGGTGTTGCGGATCCATGCGAAAGTTAGCTCACTAATTAATCAACCGTGACCAGGTATCTTTTATTTAGAAAGATACGACCATCCTTTAACTAGTTTGTATAATGAGATTTTGAGAAATAAAAAAGAAATATTTTTTATTAGATATTACTAGTGATCGCCGCGTGGTTGAAAATCAACCATAATTTATTAAGTTATATATTTATTGTCTTGCGTAGTATTTTTTATGCATAATTTTAAAAAAAATTAGCATTCTGCACTCCTTGTCTATGTAAACTATAAGTGTGGGAAATTTCATACTCCGTCAGCGCAATTTTCATAAAAAGGGGTACAAAGTTTTTGCTTCACGTATTAATATATAAATAAATAAACATTTTGAAGTTTTAGTTTTATTTATAATAACAGCATATTATATAAATATTTTAATAAAGATATTATAGTATCTTTATAATATTACATACTCGTATTAACGAATTTCAAATGTTAAACGCTCTAATAAACTTCTTAGACAACATTTTAACACTACGTACATGTCTAAAGACCTTGGTTTTTAAATTATATTATTTAATTAATTAGATTTACTCAAAGCAACCTTAATAATTTTATAACTTTTATTTACTTTACTATTCGAAAAAAATAGGATAATAGTCTTCAATTATTAAAATAGATCAAGAAACGTCTGAATAATCCTAGGTCATTCAGAGGTCTAACCTTATCTAGTGTTCATTAATTTCTCAAGGACGTCGAGACCTAGCTTGACGTCCGTCTACAAATTAATTAATTCTTCCAATTACTCTGGACGTTTCCGTAAATGCAGCATATGATTCAACGTCAATTTTGCATCGAAGATTAAATTTAAAGTTTAAGAAAGTTGATAAAATGTTTGATTAGATGATTCAATTCTTACTAAAACTATAAATGAGAAAGTTTCTTATTTATTATTATTATCTTTCAGGAACAACAATTGAAAATGTACAGTTAATTTAGCTAGAGTCGTTAAGCGTAAGATGAAGAAGGATAATTAAGTTAACCAGCGTTAAAGTTAGTTAATATAGAATAGTTTAATGAATGCTGTAAGTGATTTATATAATAAAACTGTTGTAAACATTATTTAGTTTAGAGATATTATTACTAAAATTTAAAATTTGTTAACGATAATAATTCAAGTTAAATAATTTGGATATTAAAACAGCATATAAATCGAGTTTCTCGATAGATAGGTAGTGATAATGTATGTAAATTGATATAATTTATGAGCTCTTTCATATCACAGGTTCTTAGATATTACCTATATCAGCAGAAAAAACTGCTAGTACCAATATTACCGTAATTTCTCTTATTTTCTTGAGGTTGTTTTGTTATTCCTTCATTTACGAAACCAAGAGCCGTATTGAATGGTTTTTTGCTAATAGTCCTGATACATCAAGCGAAAAGTTACTTTAAAGCACTGGACAGCTTCTCCGTTCGATGATTAACTTTATATTCGACACTTTAAAAACCAAGTTAAATTTTCTGTGCTATATTCTACGTATGATAAAATTATTCATCGAACATACAGTACGTGTATAAAGTTATTCATCGAAAAAAAACCCATGTATTTCCATGCTTTAATTTCGATTTTACGCCGTATATATTACGATAGCCGCTGATTTTAAAAAGCTGAGATTTTTTAGCGTTATCGGTCAAATCAGGCCGTTTTATCTTTTTTACTCCATACTCTTTCATCGTCCATTAAACGTAGATGATTTATTACGTTATAAAATACTAATACATATTAAAAAACATAATAACATTATTTTGAATTTATATAGATCTGCGTAAGTAAACGCATGTTATTTTATAGCATTTTGTTGCGGTACCCAAAACGGCTCTACATGCCATTATAAATAATAATTTATCGCTTACAATAGATTAAATTTTGTATCGATGATTGCGCATCAATCCTGTTTTTAGTAGATTAATGAACTAACTTATAATTAATTAGAGTAGTTTCCACGTGATTATTGTTTGACAAACTTAAATAAAGTTATCCTGTAATAAAATATCTTTATAGCTTAAAAAGTATAATAAAATTGAAATATTTGTTTGGTAATGGAAACGAAAGCGTCTGACTTTCGATAGCGTTTATTGGATAGAATGCAAAAATAAAAGTAGTTTACTACTGTGTTATGGTCTCTCGTTCAAGTTGGTTAGGGTTTGTTGCAAAAATAGCAAGTTTCATTGGCTCTATTTTTATGAATGTCCTCTTAAATTTAACGTACTGAGAAAATTACAAAAGACAAAACATTTTTTAGTTTCATTAATGACTTACCCTTGCTATTCTACGGTGCGTCCCATGTCAAAAAGTATTGTCTATGTGTTAGTCCAGGTTATAGTCTATCTATATACTTAATTTCATCTAAATCAGTCCAGCCGTTTAAGCGTAAAAAGTAAAAAATATAGAGCCACACCAATAGGTATACAAATACACAAACTATTGCAATTATTCATTCATTCATTTGTACCATCATACTGTTATGAAACTATAGTTAATCAATACAATACCGTTTACAGTAACAAAATCGGTCAAGCGATTTCCGAGAAATCGGTGAACATGCATAAAAACATACATTAAGATGAAAATAGAATTTCCTTCTTTTTGGAAGTCTGTTAAAAAGAAATATCACTACATCACTACATATTATAAAACGAAAAATTTTTCTTTGTCTGAACGCGTTAATCTACAAAATTACCGAACGGATTTTCATACAATTTTCACTAATGGAAAGAGTGATTTATGAAAAAGTTTTATGTGTATAATTAAGGTTTTGTGTAAATTGGCTGAAATGTGATGATGGTTGCTAAAAATGTCGGAGAAAATGATGCCAGCTGGGCGCTTCACGGGTTTACGCCGCGTACCAATGTAACCGTTAGATTTACATAAAAACGATGTATTACGAAATTAAACTGTAGTAACTTAAACTTAATAAGATCTATTAAACTGTGGTAATGCTATACACATAATATGTACCTAGGGCCGCCCCCGAGCGAAGCGAAATATTCGCCAGTAAGTTGCTAGTATACTATAATTAAGAAAACGTAAGACGTTTATGGGAAGTTCAATGTTTATATTATATGAATATATAAATTTTTTGCATTGTCTATTTATTGAGTAGAGTAGAAGGAATATTATATAACTTATTGCCTCTATTCAATTTGGTACGGCGAAAATATTTTTTTATTTTATTTATTTTTAAAGGCTTACTAACTAAATTTACATAATGACATGAGTTTAACACAATAATTTTTCTCTACTTTCTATATAAACTAGCGACTCACCCTCGCTTCGCTTCGGGTTCGTCCCTAAACAAAAACAAATCTATTCCATGGAATCCGTAAATTTTTCCGGGATGATACATAGCCTTCCTCAGTTAACGGGCTATCTAATGTAAAAATAATTTTTCAAATCGGATTAGTAGTTCCTGAGATTATCGCGTTTAACCAAACAAACAAACTCTTCAGCTTTATAATATTAGTATAGATTTAACTTAAAAGTATGCACACCTTTTAATAAAAATATTTTATTTAAATTTCATGTAGTTACGTATTTATTTCAATTTCGTTTATGTTATCGTATTTAATTGCCGTATACCGCTAAATAAAACCCTCTTTTAAATAGCGGCAACTATTCTTCCTGTCCGATTCTGGGCTTACCACTCTACGCTTATCTAAATACGTTTTCCGTTCTAGCACGGCTCTTTAGACATTGGTTTTCTAATAAATTACTTTATTTCAAATTCTATCTGACAAACTAACCAATGTATAGTGCGCAATAGTATTTGTTAATCTAAGAACATGAAATAAAATAGATACTATTTACAAAGTTAGGCACAAAAATCAAAGTGCCAACAGAAAAGGCTAAGGCCAACTTAAGTATTTTTTACTATCCGCCAAATCTTTGCAATTCCTTCGACTTTTATCTAAATTCAGTGCGCAATCTAAGGACGAATTTAGGTCCATGATATTAGGACGAAAACTTATGTAATGGAGAACGTTATTATGGTCAGTACGCCATCAGCTACTACTAATGCACTTGCAATTTAGGTATAAGTTGGGTGTTGTTCTCATATTATGTGCACCGTTTGATACATCACTTAGGTATGCGGGATATGAACCGTGCATAATCCTTCCAACTTTATTTTTACTAGAATGAACAGGTGTATGTTATATCGGTACGATTTTTAAATGTGTTTATTACTAAATTGCGATCGTGAACCTTTTTTGATAAGAGGATATTTATATAACCTTTATAATAATAATAATAATAATAATATTTTTTTATTCAAGTGACCAGTGACTCATTATGGTTAGTAAACAATATTTCTTAAAGGCTAGGTTAGTTGTATTGTTACTTTTTTATTTTTATATATAAATGTTACAATATACACGAATCACCGCTGCACCATTCCGTTAGCAACAGCACAGCAACGATTCATGTATATGCAATCCAGTCTATTTGATATCATGCTCAGAATTCTGTTGGCACTACCCCGTACCCTACGCACTACCCTTTATATATACATATAATAAAACTGTAGAGGTCGAATGTCTGTACATTGAAAAAAATGCTAAAAGCTGAGTCAGGGGGATGTAAGAAGAGAAATAGAACAAATCCAGATTTTTTCATTTTTTTTGTTTCTCTGTCTGTTTGTCTGTTTGTACGGGCTAATCTCCGAAACTGTTGGACCGATTTAAATGAAATTTTGCATGGTGATACCTTATATCCCCGGTCAACATTTAAGATACTTTTCATGCCGAAAAATTAAAGATTTCCCGTGGGATAGTTAAAAAACTATAGTAACTTATACAGCTTAGTTCACAAAAAGTACTGATTGGATTTTAATGAAACTTTATAATAATATAAGTTCATACATCAGAATAACAAATAGGGTACTTTTTATCCTGGAAAAATGTATGGTTCCCGTGGGATAGATTTCTTTTTATTTGTTTAGAGGTGAACCCGAGTGAAGAGAGGGCCCTAGTTTTATAATATGTTGTTTTTATATAATTCTTGGATAGAATTATATTTACAGGAAAAATTGATGTTGAAGTTTCAATTAAAAATACATGCAAACACGAAATGCCACTCATAAAATGGTCGATATCATCTGGAGCTAAAGGTACTGAATAAATTAACCGACTTGGTTTTACATTATATTTCATAAGTTTTGGCGGTAGAAGAAATACGTTGCGAGACTTGCAATTTTTTACATGTTATGTTTTTGATAGGATTAAATTATAATTCTACGATCTGGCTATGCCATATATGTACCTTGTTATAAAGTGATTTCGCTGTACGTTATAGCAGTAAATATCTCTTACATAAATTTCCAATCTTCAATCCATGAATTTCAAGTTATTAACACCAGCTATTAACTTTTTATTTTCTCCATCGATGCATTTAGAGCTGAAGAAGTCGTAGAGATTCTATGTAAGAAATCCGCAGGTTGACAAACCTAGCCTTTTCCATAACGTTTTTAATATTAGGACTTAATAAATGATCTTCAAACGTACATTGTATTATGTAGTATCTCTAACCACAATATTCATGTCATGTACATATGATGAGGGATAAATTAACCTGGTTATAATACTATTCTAGGAGCCAAACTTCGCAATATAAACTAAGACTGGGACGGTGCAACTTCCGGCGACTGAGCGCACCTGACGGAAATTCATATATGTATGGCAATAGCGATATAGTCTTAAATGTTTGCATATATATTGTGTTTAAACGATTTTAATTCATCTATTCTTCTTATAAAGAATATAAAATAACAAAATTACCACCATATTTCATGACTGTTTGTAACTAAACTTTTACGAACTTTTATACAACTTAATATTTACTTAAGCGTTATTTTTAAGTTGAACTTACGACTTCAATTATAAGCATAAGCAATAACAATAACATTGAGCTTTAATATAAAATTTATGACTAAATCATATTTGTTCAAAGTTATTTTATTAAAAGGCTAGACAAATGCATATGTATGTATAACAATATCTCTGAAGTAGTTGGTTACAGTAAACTAGAATAATATGAAAATTCCCAACGAGTTTCATGTTGAACTAGCCGCTGAAATATAAAATACTGTGAAAGTAATAAAATATTTTAGATTGCCCCTCAGCCATGATATGATACAGCGGAAGTTTAAAGTGGTTGGAATATGGCTATTAAAATATTTTATAAGTTCAAATAAGAAAGCATATTTTATAATATTCATATAACTGAATCTATGCGCTAATAGATATCGTTGCTTAAATAAGAATGGTTTCTATAGTTTTTGTTTAACTTTTATAAATTTTGTAAATCAGGGGGTTGAACATACATACATATATATTTTAGTCTTAATGCAGTATCTAATCTATCTAATCTAATATATTTAAACGAGCAATTCTTGTATAATTATTTATTTATTTATACCAGCGATCTCGATAACGGCTTTAACGATTTCGTTGAAATTTGGTATGTTGGGGTTTTCAGGGGCGAAGAATCGATCGAGATTAGTCTTATGTCTGGGAAAACGTGTGTTTTCGATTTTTCATGCGGTTTTATTTCGTTATATTCCACGCAAAATAGTGTCGATAATTTCTTACACTCGGGCATAAACATCGTGGTCATGCGGCCAAGACGCATGTCCGGGATTGAATCTCGGTCGAGATACAAAGTCTTTACTTTTGTTTTTTTTTGTATTTATTCAAGTTTTTAGTTTTATTTTATGTAAAAAATACGATATAAAAAAAGAACTCCGAGCGAATATCGGTCGCCCAGGTGCTATTTATTCTAATAAATAAATTGTATAATAATGATAAAAACATCCACGTTTAAGGAAAAAGAAAGATTTTACATGAATGACTGATTTTTTTTAAACAATCTCATTTCTTATATGTCAAGGGACAAAATTGCATTATCATGTTTTTCATCAGACTCGAGAAGTTGAACGAGGCCCGATACCACATTCTTTACTCCAAGTTTCTATACCGAATATGTTGTGTGGTTTTACGCGTGTTTATATTACCTAGTATAGTATTATGTGATCAGTGATATTACTAACTCCGATCTTCACTATTTTATTAATACTATCAAACCGTTATGATATTTTGAAAAATTGGTCAGCCTTATACAAATATGGGCGACCACCTAAAGATTAAAAAATAATGAGAACTAATTCTATTTTGCCCGCCAATCCGCACTTGGCCAGCGTGATGGACTATGGCCTGATTCCCCTCGTATTGAAGGGAGGCCCGTGCCCAGCAGTGGGACGTTAAAAGGGGCTGAATACATACAATTCTATTTCGGGTTGCTATGTCTAATATCTATACATATTATAAAATTGTAACTAAGCCGAATCTGTACATTAAATATTTTTTGGAAAATCTTATTGAAATAGACATTATTATCGATGCAGAGGCCGAATCTATAGTTTTTAGAATTTTTGTCTGTCTGTCTGTCTGTCTGTCTGTCTGTCTGTCTGTTACCGCATCACAGAAAAACCACTGGAGGGATTTTGATGAAATTTGGTATGGTGATAGCTGGATATCCGGGTCAACATATAGGATACTTTTTACTGTGGGAAAATGTCTCATCTCTGAGAAATCTATACTAAACGTTAAAACGTAAGTAGGGACGAACCCGAGCGGAGCGAGGGTGAGTCTCTAGTTTATCTATAAATTGTATTTATGTTTTATATTTAATAAATACACATAGCCACTATAAATATAATTATAATTAAAAAAATATTAATATTTTAAAGAAATTATAATAATTACAATCTCATTTGAAAATAATTTCAAATTGTAAAACCTAAACAATTTTTTTAAATTATAAGGTTCATACTCCGGTGCTATTTCTTTGCCTTCCAAATTAAAGTATGTATAACTTTGTGGGTAGACACCGTCCGTAATAACTCTATAATAACTTTTGAGATAATAAAAACCTTAATTTCTCCCGTGACCATTATATAATATCTTCCTCTAACAGAAAGGTCGTAGGTTCAATCCTTAATAAGCACTTTTATTTTGGTCACACCTGTTAATTATATTTTTACGATAATTTTTTACAAACTAGTATTTAAGAAACACTAGACTAGATAAGTGGTTCGTGGGAAATTAATTCGTATATTGCAAAAACTTGTTGAAGAAGGGCCTGAGGAAGGCGAGGGCGCGTATATTAAATCTATTTTTATTCTTTAACAAACAGAACCCACGGCTACGCCCGCGTTCAATCTACAAAAACAAATTATTTGGCTTTATGTAATATAGAAACTCACCCTCGCTTCGCTCGGGTTCGTCGCTATGTATTTATATAATACTGTTCATACAAAAATACTAAAATCACGATTGAAAAATGGGGGATGGGGGTAAGAGGGTGAAAAATACTTTACGACCTATCCACATACCTACCAAATATACAAAAAACAAAACATTAAAATCGGTCGAGCCGTTTCGGAGGAGTGCGACCACAAACACCGCGACACGAGATATTTATATATTAGATGATATTTTGATAATTTTAATTAAATTTTGTATAGTGATCTAGTTGATTAGCCGGGTCAACATATAGAATATTTTTTACTGAGAGAATATGACACATTCCCAAGGAAAAGTATAAAAATTGTTATACTTTTCCAGCTTAACTTTGCGTTCGTAACTTAAAATATCTTATATCTGACTACTTATTCAAAGTAATTTTCGTTAAAAGTATGTAAGAAGCTGTATTACCTAAAATTTTTCCACATTTTTCTAGTTTACTTTTTAAAAAGTAAATGGAAAAAAAGTTATAGAACTTTGCAGAATATACGTTAATTAAGTAGATTGTTAGATATGTGATTAACTTTTTTTTCCGACCATATCTTTAAGGTAACAAGTAGAATAGTATGAAACACTAATTAATTTTTGTGGTTAATAAATGTGAAAACGTTAATACTTTAGTTAATTGTCAACGAAATATGTTATTAAAAACATCAATATTATTAGCGGTACGTATCTGACTTGCCCGATTTTCAAACTTAAAGATCAGATCAAAAATTTATAATTATTTATACTTAAAATCGTTTGTTTTTGTAGTATAAAGTCTTCTGCATATAAAGTCATGTATATGACTAGTCTCAGATTGGCCAAAATTAGGCAGGAGAACATTATATTTTAGGTTTGTTTCCTAAACTAACTTTGCCGGTATATTAATTCCTGAAGTTCTTATTACTGTTTGTATTATGTAAGGAACGATTTGGAAAATTTCAAGCTTCCAGACTCAGATGTTCCTATTCGCTGTGGCTTAGTGTTCATATATCAATCAATCAAGTGAACTTCTCGTTTTATAAGCAGAATACAGAGTGAAGTAACGGTAGTAAGTATAACTCTACATGCAATAAAACTTTGTCAGACAATTTCAAAATAAAATTTATTACAATGTACCTATCTATTATCTTTAACAAGAGATTTCTTTCAATTTGAATAAGCTATTCAAAATACAATTCAATTATTCTTCACAAATGTAGTAACTGAGAATAATATAAATTCTGGGGGTTAGAGATGTCGTCATACAATTGTCGAAGAATAGATTTTTTTTTAAATTTGTTAATTAGTGTAGTGAACAAGTGCCTTTTAGGTTAACTTTTATCAATAGTCTCGGAAAAACATGAGCGAGGTGTCATTCGATTCGGAATGGCATGTAGATGATTTTTGAAAAATCAAGTTCCGCATGCAAAAATTACTAAAGTTATAAGCAATTAACTAAAAATAAAAAAACGGGGTTTATTTTTTTGCAAATATCTCAAAAACTACTTAAGATTTATCAAATCTAAAAAAAGATTAAAAAAGAAGAGGAAATTTCCTGAAAAAAAGTTTCAACATCCGGGACTGTAGGACGAATATTTATAATTTTCTCAGAGGGATGAAAATACGGCCTAAAACGAGTGTTCTGGCTTGCGCAAGCCACGCCTACTTTGGTCAATTAGAGAAAGACTTATGAACAATTTACTTAGATTAAAAAATTTAACTTACATAGGTTTTGAAATTCGATAAAAAATATAAATAAATTATTTTTCTCAAAAAATAACACAATAACACATTATGTACAAAAAGAAAAAAAAATATAGATTTTTTTTTTATTGTTTATAACAAATTGTTTATTAAATAAACAATAAACTGAAGCAACTTTTGCAAGTGGAACTTGATTTTTTTCAAAAATCATCTACATGACAGTTTCATATTTTTCCGAGATTGCTGAAAAAAGTTGACCTAAAAGGCACTTGTTGACTAGAATAATATTGATTTAAGCCGATATATCATAGAATCATAATATGTTATTCCTGTATATCCCTTAATTTCTATTGTCAACGATTATAGGATGACATTCTGTCTAAGATTAATTGTCAGTGAGGTGTGTCATAAGAACATCGGCAAAGATTTTTGAATGGCACACGAATTGAGTTATACTAGTCTGAAAATAACAGGTACAGTGAGTAAGTAATTTAGATGTTAAACATCGCATAAAATTTTACATTTAATGCGAATAAATCATTTCATTCCAGACAAATTCTTACAAGGACTTACGACAAATGATTAATAGGGAAAACTTGATGACTCTGTCAAAACGTTTTTTGCAGGGTGCCTCTGTAAGTGGCATTATGGTAATGAGGAATTTGTCATTAATCAGAAAATTACTAATTACACTAAATTCTAGTATCTGGGCTTGAAATCAATTAGATTTTAATTTGAGGCAAGCAAATACGACATTTTAACAATTTTATAAAGATACTCGTAGATAGGAAAATATGGATATAATACATACATTCGAAATGTGTTATATATGTAATTGCGTATATGTACATATATACAAAACTTTAATGGTATCTATTTATTGTCAGGCAGTGTAAAACTTTTAACGTCACGGGTTTTCGTGTATCTAATGGCTAAAAACCCCGGTCTTATAATATAGGATACATGTATTATTTTCTGAAATAAAATACGTGTAAGTTCGTGATAAATTCTTTAAAACACCGTAAAACTGGAAACACTTGGATGTTGGATCTTTTACCCAATAGTCTTTATCTTAATTCTGCCGACAAATAGAAAATGGGATTCACCAGGGAAATTGCATTATATCCAAATCCAAACTGGCATCGTGGATCAACGAATGTAACATGGAAGAAGATTAAAAAAATATATATTTAAATGTAGTTATTATTAAATAAAAATAAAAGAACATTTTCTATAAGTTTTCGATATCTTAAATATTGAAGGTACTTTTGTACCATTTCTTGTTAATTTTTTTCATCCTATATATAATATTGATAAAACACAGTACACGTAATTTATAGTTGGATAAAACATGTAACAAGTATATTTAAATTGTATGAATACGCTTATAATAAAAACGCGTCACATTAGAATATGGTGATAAATATAGTTCTACAATCACTTTGCGATTGAACAGTTTATTCGCACGTGGGCGTGACGAAAGAGATGTTACGCGAGTAATGAATCCAGGTGAACGGTTTTATTCATCCTAAGCGTATAGTGTTCATTTTGGTGATATTTTATAATAAGACTAAGTAAGCAGACACAGATTTTATCGGCAATTATGAAAGTTTAGTCAAGGTATATTTTTAATAAAAGTTTAAGTTAAAAATTCTAGTGATAAAAACTTTGTCTTGATATGTTATTTAACCCTTCGATTTTAAAATAAAAGATTCTTTTATCGGTCTACAGGTATTTTTAGGTACAAATAAAAGGCTTCTCTTTCCAGTATTAATTCGCCAAAAGAATTATTGTCGACAATGTTTGTAGATAGTTTCACAGTTCCACATCCCAGCATTGAGAAGTTGGTCATATTTTATCCTTATGCTTTAATGAGCTTATTTTGCTTTGTCGATAAGCTTTTTTGCATTTTGATAAGCTTGTATTACTCGAGATGCTTAAGTAGTCTAGAAGTAGGTCTAAAACAAAACACTAAGTATTTTATTATACTTCAACAAAAAAACATATGTAAAACATTTGTGTAGAAAATGGGCTCTCACCGTTAAGGTCTGGCTCCAGCTTCAGGTTATTTTCATGGTTGATCATAGGTTATTATGATCAAAGAATTAAGGTAATTGCATACATTCAGCATGATAGGATACCGTGAAGATTTTAAGCAATTGGTTTACTTTGAATTGAAAAAGGTTCTAATTACTCTAATTAGGAGCACAGCTGTTCCATTATATTATATAGAAGACTAGTTATAAAATTATCTGGATAATATCCTCTTATATAAATAATATAATTAAAATGCGATAATTTCTATTCAATGCGTGTTAAAGCATAAGCGTTTAAAGGCGCCATGGGCGTAACGAACATGCAGGTAATATACGAGTATTATGTGAGTAATGGCTTTTGAAATTGATCCTTTATTTTTACACAACACATCTTGTATTATGGTAAGCCCGGGAGAGTTGCCTATAGTTTTAAAAAACGATCAATATTAATTATATTATGTGTAAGATACTACATAAAATAAGCATAGTTTATTTTAATTCAATATTTACTTATGCCATTCAGATTAAATTTGGAACTATTGTGCAATACATTCTAGATTAAAAAATGTTTTTAAAAAATTATAGAAAATAGGCATCTCACCCAGACATGTGGGTTAGTTGCCTATAGATGTCAGGGATAGGTATAGGACGAGTAATTAGTGCATAATCAGACGTACTTCGCTTAGTGACGCAAATATTCTTTTTTTTATGCATTTATACATACTACCTGTAGATGTACAGGTGGTTATGTGGGACTCACTGGTTAGAAAAGCCAGTAATACCCACTAAAACCCAACAAAACCTCCCTCGTCTTAATGGGGCACCCCAAAGGCAGGTCTGCTGAAGCAGACTACAACAACCGTGAGGTTGCTCCCACGGTCCACTCTGCCGTCAGAGAAGTACCAAGAGCAACCATATGGATTAGGCCATAATCCACCACGCTGGCCGAGTGCGGGTTGGCGGACTTCATAATGTTTTTCGAAAACTTGCTAGGTTCTCTCAGATATGCAGGTTTCCTCGCGATGTTTTCCTTCACCGTAAGTCAAGTGGTAATCATGTCTGAAATGATTCGCACGTGAAAATATCACAAGTGCGAGACCCGGGATCTCACTTCACTCGCTTTCCCAAGCGAGCGCATTACCCACTAGGCTACCACTGCCTTAATTAGCGTTCGGATGAACTGCCGAATGCAAATGAGCTCCCCCACCACGACAAGGTAAACGCACGTTGGGGGGGAACCAATTAATATACTGGGCATCTAACCCTAAAATATTATTGGGCATCTCTCCCGATCATTAGGGAGAGATGCCTATCGACTCTGAACACACCGTAAAGCATTTACAATAGAAAATGATGGATTGTCAACGAAACAAGATCACAATGCTACATTATGAAACAATTTAATACTATTTAACTAAAGAATTTAGGGAAAAAAATTACTGCAAACTATCTCAAAGATTATATTCTAACGTAAAAGTTAACTACACTTATCTTATTTTACAAATTAACACCAAAATATTAATTATAAGTAATATGTCTTTGTGTAAAAACTTCCACACTGACATTGACTGTCGACTGACGTATTATGGACGCGTTCCGAATCACGCAACATTAATTAATTTAATTTTTAAATTTATTAGGCATCTCTCCCTTATGGGCATCTCTCCCGGACTTACCCTACATGCTTTATAAAAAAAGTGTACTTTGAAAGTATATTTTTTTCATAAAGCAAGGAAGTGAAATAGTAAAATAAATAAAAATATCCTTATATAAAAATATAATTACCATAATCATTATGGGAAAGATACAATGGTTATACAACGATGTATTTTTAACTTGATATAAAAAGTTATTGATGAAAACAAACTAGAATGAAAATGCTGCTACGAGTAGGTACTTACGACAAATCCACGATATTAATTTAGAATCGCAAAAGTTTGCTATACATTGAGTATAATCAGATACAATATAAGCTATGGATCTTTCATAGTATACAGATATATACAGAGATAGTTAAAGGGTTAAATATTTTGAACTTTGAATATTTTCACTGACTACCTACTTGTATATTTTCTAGGTCCTTATAACAAATCCATTAAATACGAGTATGTACAAAAGGATAAAGCGTCGATTGTTTTAGCTTTTTTTCTATCCTAAGCTTTAATTTGTTTTGGAAAAATACAGTGTAATAACCCTAGGGTAAAGAGTATTATATTCACGTTTTAAAATGACTTCATTAGGACATATTAATATATTTATAAGGCAATCCCTCTACCTCATGTTTAAAAGCCTATACGATCTCAAATAAATGTCTGTACATTAAGATAGCATTATGGTATCATTGTCTCGGAATCCATGTGAGGTATACACAGTATTTGCTTTTCCCTTATCTTTCCCTAACATTCCCCTACTCGTCCGTAGAATGCGAATGTTCATGAATCTCGGTCTATCGAGGTCATTATTCCTCTCGTATTATGAGAGGATTTTTATTTAGAGTTCTGTAGCAGGGCAATGGATTTTTGTTAACAGAAATATACTCGTACATACATACATACATGCATGCATATACACCTAAAATGTTGTGTGACAATTTTTTTTTAACTTTTTCATACGAAGATGTGGATATTTGCTTAAATTTGACGACATGTTTGGTTCATTTTGTAGTGATCCTACTTGCTGTGATAGAGGTCGCGGGTTCGAGTTCCGCTGGGGGCATACATTTGTGTGATGAGCACGAATGTTTGTACTCCAGTCATGGGTGTTTATATTTATAATATGTATTATATATGTATTTAAAGTTATATACATATGTGTAGTGTATCAACTATCTAGTACCCTTAACACAAGCTTCGTAGCTTACCATGGAACTAGATGGCGCTGTGTGTTAATGTTCTAATATTTATTTATTTTATTTAATTTAATAATTAGCTACAAGTTTCAGGTTGCGAATTCGACATTTGCACTGGTAAAATTTAATTCTATTTAGCCATCCCGGTCCCAATTTGAAATTGCGTCATTGGGCATCACCGTCTGTCCTTAAATGGATTACCGACTTAAACTAATCGATATGTATTTCTTTTTTATTTATTAATTTATAATGAAGAAAAGTTATATAACAAAAAATGTAGTTTTTTTAAATATAATTCGGTATTACGGTGTATATCTATTAATGTCCTTAGAAAGGCTATTGTAAAAGTTTCCATAAAGCTCTCTTCAAAGCTAGAATTATAATCACGGTTGATAAGATAAAGAAAAATAAGTACTAAATAATCACGGTTGATATAGTTAAATCTTATTTTATAATAATATTATTTATTAGAGACAGTAAAAATAGTATACAGTAGCCATTTAGATATAATAACAAATGTATCTTTTCGCAAAAAATATACCGAACTAAAGATCAAACATGTGCCGTCGTACAAACTACACGGTTGATATATCGCCGGGTCGTGCGTGGTGCGCCACAATTTGTGATATTGTTGGTTGACAAAAAGGTGCCCTTTTTCGGGGTACTCCATTAGCCGAAGGAAAAGTCGGAAGATGTGCTTTTTGAGATTACAATACAAAATGCAAAGTGATTTCCTTTTTCTATAAACATACAATAATGTAAACGTTGGTCTGTACGTTATTTTATATGAAGAATTACAATGAGACATGTTAAGAGATATAACATATTGTTAACACATTTAAATCTATCCATTAACATAATTGCAGATTTTTTATTGATTTTATGAACTGTCAAAAGTGGTGGTCAAACTGGTGATAGCGTCATCTGCTGTGAAAGTTAAACCATTACTAGAAATAGAGTAGATAACAGGTACCGTAAACCGGGGCTACTTTGACATAGTTTGGAAGGTTTTTGTGGATTAACTTTTTTTTGAAGTCTTCTATTCTTGTTTTTTCTTTCTAGTCTGAGCAATTGATGTTTTAGCTACAAGTTTAGCAGTAATCCAAGGTGTTCAGAGCATCGCTTAGTACCCAATTTTTTTTTAATTTGGTGTCAAAGTAGCCCCGGGTGTGGGGCTACTTTGACATAACATCTAATTTCATCAAAAGTCGTAGTTTTGCAACCGCAGGGCTACTTTGACACTTAAAAAATTAAGCTTTGTGTTATATTTAGTGAAAGAGACCATAAAAGCGCCAAAAAAATAAAAAAAATCAAGGAAATCAACGGATTTATTAAGTTCTCAATTTCTTACAGTTTAATAATTGTTTTATTTGCTTATAACTACAAAAATAGACAAAATGAACAAAAAACTTCTTAACAATATTAGGCCCATTGGCTCATTTTTTGGCTTGATCATCAGGTATTATAGGAACTTTCATCACACTAAATCAACAAATTACATCTAAAATACAATGTCACTCCGAGTCCTCACGGCGCTCGCACTCATAGGCAGGGTTTCAGGGTTCATATTGTTAAGAAGTTTTATGTTAATTTTGTATGTCTATTTTTGTAGTTATAAGCAAATGAAACAATTATTAAACTGTAAGAAATTGAGAACTTAATAAATCCGTTGAATTCCTTGATTTTTTTTAATTTTTTTGACGCTTTTATGGTCTCTCTCACTAAATATAACACAAAACTTAATTTTTTAGTTGTCAAAGTAGCCCTGCGGTTGCAAAAAATCGACTTTTGATGAAATTAGACGTTATGTCAAAGTAGCCCCCAATGTCAAAGTAGCCCCGGTTTACGGTAGTGTTTTTAGATCCAAATGTTTCGAATTAAATGGAGAAAATATATACAAATTACTTTATTTATTCATATGTATTTAACAGTACAAGGAAGTTAGAACGAGAGAAGAATAATGTGAAAGGAAGTCGCGATGTTTCTTACATTCATCGTTAATTAACAAGGATAATAATTATCAACGATATTGAAAAGTTGATATTGGCAGGACTCGTTTTGTAATATTTGGGATTCGGCACATTCTATACTAGTAATTTAAAAAAAAAAAAATTATTTTGATGCTATTTTTTAACACTTTAGAAAATCACAAAACGGCTATTTTATTTTAATCGCCTACTTCATTCAACACTGTATTATGCCTAAGTATACCTAATATATTTTTAGTTATTGCTCAAAACAGTTATATATAATATGTATGTATTTGTATTCAGCCCTTTTAACGTCCCACTGCTGAGCTCAGCACGGGCCTCCCTTCAATACGAGGGGGATCAGGCCATAGTCCACCACGCTGGCCAAGTGCGGGTTGGCGGACATGTATAATATATTGTAGTCAAATTTTCTTGTCTTAACTATACTCTCATTAAGGTAGCAAAAAAATAATGTATTCTTTAATGTATAGGTTGTATATACGCTAGTTCTTTGTCCAAAATATCGGCCTTGCAGTGGAGCAGAAGAATGCAGCGTAGCGTTTTTCCTACTAATGTACGCGGAGATGATGTGTACATAATTGTAGTAGGTATGTTGGTTTTGTATGTAATCTATTTAAGAAAAGATTTAGTCAACATTTGAATGCGTGTATCAAAAGAATGATAACAATGGATGAAGCGAATGAGGTATGTAGAGATCGTAGGACTTTGTACGCTGTTCTCTTTGCCTATCCTTGCAAGGAATATAGCTTAAAGAATTGTATGTTTAAATTAAAAATAAAAATATATATAATAAAATACCGTAGCATATAAGCATACGAGTAACTTTATAACATAATATATGATGTTAATACAATTACATAGTTGTATTAGGTGATACTCGTGCATTTTATTAGGGCGTTACAAAAACTTCAGTATTTAAACGCGACATGCCCCGCAATAAAAGGAATTTGTACGACATTAATTACTTTTGTCTACCCTTGTTTAATATTATATTTGAATTTGTGTTTTATTTGTTTAAAATAAATAACTTTTTCGTTAATTTAATGAGCTAATGTAATTTCCTTCAAAGTAAAAGGGTTATTATTAAAAATATTCACAAAGCAGGAATAATTTAATCATATTTGAAATATAATTGCAATATAAGAGCTTCCTGCGTAAAAGTTGAGATTGAATATTGATGAAATTGGAACGGAGTATTCTATATTGAATTAAGAGCTCGCGTGGGTAAAGCACGAGATATTTTTGTATAAAAATAGAGATATAACTTATAAATATGTAAATAAATTGGGAAAGTCAATTTCATTCTACTTCTAATTGTTGTATTTAAAACTAAATAGGTGAAATATAGATCACTATAAAATTGATTTGCTTGTGTAGAAAAAATGTACTTATTTATTTAAATCTGTAATCATTATTTAATTTAATGGATTATAATGTTATTTAATAAACCTGTTCTTAAAAGCCTTGTCCTTATCCCACATCACATACATATTGATTTTCATATCGATTTCATTCTCTTTCATTTTTAAAAAATCAAAATAAATCCGCAAAATAATCCAAGAAGATAGTTTTATTTAAAATGTCATACTTATTTATTATTAACGTGTCTGTGACCGCATCACGGAAAACCACTGGAGGGATTTTGATGAAATTTGGTATGATGATAGCTGGTTATCCGGGTCAACATAATATGGGATACTTTTCACTGCGGGACAATATCTCATCTCTTAGAAATCTCTACTAAACGTTAATACGTAAGTAAACAAGAACTCGAGCGGAGCGAGGGTGAGCTGCTAGTTAATACATAAAAAAACAATCGAATTATCTACTATTAGTATAAATTAAAATAATTATTTCGTAGTAGATACTATATAATTCATAATATACAATATCAGTCATATTATATAGTCATATGGAATGAATATTAATAACATACGAAACTTGTGTCGCCGTAAAATTTATTTATTTCTATTCTAATACTTTTTAAATATAATCAAATATTTTATATATTTTTTGCTCCATATTTTTTGCCTATTTATGCATTAAGTATCAGTTTATATTTGCCATGGAAGCAAATCTGTAGGTAGCTTTCTTTAAGCAAACGATGATAATACCGACCTTTTCTTAATTTATAAGGATCAAATTTACATGCCTTTATTTTGCAATATTTAGATGACCAGAGTTTTGATTACCCTCCTCATAACATTTTATATTCCTCAATTAAGTTCAATTGAGCAACCTAATATTCTACAAGTCGACTGAGTGCGATATGAGGCTATTTCTTTATATTTTGGCTAGCGGAAAATGGAAATACTCTTCACAAAGTGTTTTTTTTTAATAATAAAATTTTAAATTATGTTAATTCAAAAGGTTAATTTTGTTGTTGTTTGTAACTTAATTAAATAAAAAAAAAATACTTCTCTTGTCCCATAACAAACGCGTAAAACCTTTGAACTCTAATTAATTATGTTATGCGAGTAACCCATCTGTCTTCACTCCAAGTTTTTTAAGTAGTATTTTTGTCCACGCTTATAATTGCAAAAGTTTGTGTGTCTGTTGCTTTGTTACTTTTTTATGGCTAAACCTATAAATAGTGTATGTAAATGATAACAAACATAATATATAGGCTACATTTGATGCCATAAAAATAAAATAAATCAGTGTTATTAAAGTAGTATAATTAGGTATTTCTTTTTTTAACATTATTATATTTTCTGAAATAATTAAAATTTATTTATGCTTTTGATAGAAATCATAAACCATGAATACGCAGTGACAGCTAAAAATAAGTTTATAATTTATAGCTTTTATAACGTTATGATTACAAAAGCTGGGTATTTTGGTTTCCTTGAATTTTACTCGACGAGTCACAAATTAATGTAACTTAAGTACCCGGTCGTATAATTTGCATAAGCCACAATGAAATTGAAACCAGATATTCGTCACGCTTTGTAACAATGCAAGTGGTAGGTGTAACTGTATAAGTGATTTACAACCAAATGTTTATTCGAAACATATGTAAGTATGTTTTGTTTAAGACATTAACTAGTACAGCTATTTTGTAATTTAACTACTACAGCAGTTAATAAATATTTAAACCTTTGATTTACTATGACAAATCAATTCAACGTACCGTATAACGTACGTACAACGTAACGTAACGTGTTACGTAAGCACCAAAGGAGAGCGGGGAGAGTGGAGATTACGTCAGCAATATTTGTTTATTTAAAATAATTAATTAAAATTTAGTAGATTTTGATTAGTCAAATTAATGTGTTCAGAACGCACACGACATCTGCATTTCGCTAAGCTCGAAAGCATTTTCAGGGATTCCCCAAAATTGAGTCGTAACGTTTACGTAAGCATAGGAGGGGGGAGTAAGAGTTTGGCTCGCTTTTACTGACAAGGGAGAGGGATGGGTTAATAATTACTAAAATTATTCTTACGTAATACTTGAATAGCCCCTTAATTTAAAAAATATTTTTTTTATAATAATTAAAATTTTTCATGCAAACCGTTAATTTAATGTGCATTACAGATTAAATATATGGACCCGGATAGAATAATACCCGTATGTGTTTGTTTTTAATGTCCGATCTCCAACTATAGCCCTCGTTTTAGAAGCTACAAGATTAAGGAGTTGAAGCTGCGGCTTTAGATCAATCGATATTGTGAGCCATTAGGTTTAGCTTCTATCACATACCTATAAGTTTTATTGAATAGAATTTTATTACCGACTTCAAAAATGAAGTATTCTATCAGGTGTATGTTTGATCGCGTGTTATGCGATAGATATGTTCGAATTGTGAACTGATAAAATATATGATATTTTTTTAAGATTACATCATAAATTATGGTTAAGGACAGTATATAGGTGTATATTTTAAAAAATCAATACACCCTAAGGGATGAAATAAGTAGATTTAAAGTGATTTTAAAGCCTTTTTAGTGGAAATTAATAATAAAAACCTTATATATTAATATACAACTGTAACATTGCAACTATTTTATTATATAGACATAGAAAATGTATCACGCAGATTAGGGGAGATTTTTACAGCAGCCCTAGATGGTATTGTGAAGATAGTAAGAACTCAACCGTACTTTTATCAAACAATACATAGATAGTTCTTTTAGACATGCGGCACTACGGCTCTTGTGAGACAAAAGATGGCTTATACCTTCACGTAAAATATTCGAAGAGCTCTTATAGATGGAATTTCAGATCGGGCTGAATGTGAATTTCCTCTACGTAAGTAAAACAGATGTTACTATAAGGTGCAATAAATTATGCGTTTTTCATGTTCTTACAAAAAAAAAATCAAGCAAAATCTATGTGTAATTATAATAAGAGAAATATCGTAATTAGGATTTGTGTTTTTTTTATAATGGTAGTCCGTACGATTTAGAACCATTGGTTTTCTTAATTTGTTTGATCCATTAATATTGATAATTTATGATTTCTCTGACATTTTCTCATTTTCTGTAAGACTAGCTTATAAAATTTGAAACAGCGAAATTAATTAAAATTACGTTAATTCAATGCTTTTTACTCTTGACTAATAAAAGTACCTACAAGCTAAAAGTGTCTTTTATGTTTATGTTTATCTTTAAGTCCTGATCGAGGTAGAGGTGATTATTTATACCTACATATATATATTTTAGGATTCTCATCTTAAAGTATCTGTTAGCTTCGAAATCATTTGTTCGAACTAAAGCAACTCGAACACAGCTAATCTAATATGATGTATGGCGTGTACACTAGAGCTAATATTTATCAGGATTAATAGCACTCCTAAAGCTATAAAATGGCTATGCAGTAATAATACTATAGTTCCTAAACATGATTAAACCATTATCATTATAAAATAATTTTTGCTGGATATAAATCAAACCTGAGATTACAGTAAATAAATTAGTTATTAAATAACGATGTGGCCAATATAAAATATAGGCATAGTCGTATTTCCTACTAAATAGTTTAATATTAAAATTAACAGTGTAAATAACAGTTTTTTTAAATCATATATTTTTAACATTAAGTATATTGGGTATACTAAAATTAAAATTATAGAGTAAAATATATTTTTCAAATTGTAATAAAATATCTTCGAGCAATATTTTATCCGTTTGTTTTAATGACTTTGGTAATAAAGTCTTTCGTATTCGTTTGACCTCAAAACACACTTTTTAATTTTGCGAGGGACCGTCAAGGGATATATAATTTTCCGTGTCACTAACTTCAGTAATTGCGCCCTCTATCTAATCGGATACTACCAGATGTAAGTGATATTCGCCTAAGTGTTTTCTTTTTTAGACCATTGAGTGGATAAATTGACCGAACTATTAAGTCGGTCCGATACTCATTGCTATTATAGTAAACGAGCGTCATAAGCTATTTAATAGTTTAAACGATTTATTTATATACTAGCTGACCCGGCAAACGTTGTTTTGCCATATAAATAATTTCCTATTACTAAAATGGCTATTAAAAAATAAGGGTTGATCGTAGAAGGGTGAAAATTGAGGATTGTATGTATTTTTGTATGTTGTATCATAAAAAAATAGAAATTAAAAATTTTGTCTAAAAAATAAAAAAAAAAATTTAGGGGTGGACTACCCCTAACATTTAGGGGGATGAAAAATAGATGTTGGCCGATTCTCATAGATACCGGATAAGCACAAAAAATTTCATCAAAATCGGTCAAGCCGTTTCGGAGGAGTATGGCAACGAAAACTGTGACACGAGAATTTTATATATTAGATTATCTGTATATGTAAAAGAAAGTCGTGTTAGTTACACTATTTATAAGTCAAGAACGGCTGAACCGATTTGGCTGAAAATTGGTGGGGAGGTAGCTTAGAACCAGGAGACGGAGATAGGATACTTTTTATCCCGTTCGACCGCGTTCCCGTGTGACGTGACATAAAACGTCAAAGAGAATACAAGTCACTATAAAACGTGGTATAACAAAAACGCATCTGACATGGAATAACAAAACGCAAATGATAGCTAAACGTAATTTTGTCTATAGTTAAGTATTACATCAGAAAAATTCAAAAAAATACATTAAAATTTATAATATGGCTAACGCTAGCAAAAAACTATTTTAAATATCTATGTAAAACGTACCTAGCGACGAACCAGAGCGAAGCGAGGGTAAGCCGCTAGTTAACAATAAATGAAGAACTTAAAAAATAAAAACTACCACATTAATAATGTAAATAGATTTTGTAATAAATATCTTTCTACATTACGTGTTGACGACACTTTGGCTCAGTTTGTAGTGACCCTACACAGTACCTACTTGCTGTGCCAACGGTCGCGAGTTCGAGTCCCGCTAGGGGCATTCACTTGTGTGATGAGCACGAATGTTTGTACTCAAGTCACAGGTGGCATGACATATCTTTTATTAGATAGCACACAGCCTTTGTTAACAAAATAGGCTATAAAATAGGTCTACATAAAGATTTCTAGAAATTAGCGCATTTTAACAAATAAGAAAGAAATAAACACTTCAACCTTACAATAATAGTATATACTTAGCGGACATTTTACTATTTTTAGACCGCGTTCATTGAATTTGGGTTCATTGAATAGCCAGCCATGTTTAATTACACCCCTGACTCTAAAATATTCCGAAACAAATTTTGCGTAAAAACATTACGAAGCCTTCTCCAGTTCTTGAATTATTAAAATAAAAAAAAAAAAAACTGATTTTTGGGATGTATCTTTATTTATTTATTTATTTATTTATGTACCAAAAAAAAAAATACAGATAAAATTACAGTACAGTAACCATGTGTACAAAGGATGACTTATCTCTTTAAGAGATCTCTACCAGAAACCCTCGAGCGTGAGAAAAAAAAAATAATAATAATAAGGTGCGGTGTAGGTACAAACTACAAACATCAATTATTTCTATATTATGTGTATTTATAGTTGCATCGCATCAGTTCATATTAAACTTATTCGTTCATATCGTTCTATTTGCTCTGTGTATTTCATTACTAATAGGAAAAGTTTATTTAAATCGTTGCAATTACGCCAAAGCCATTTCGTGGCTATTTACCCTTATGTATAATAATTTCTAACTGTTGGCTACGTTAAGTCAAAAGTATACATTAAGAATACTATTAATGTCCAATAATCTCTGGAAATGAGTAAACTTATGCAAATAAAAATAATGTCCTCCCGACCGATTTCTTCCATGTCGGCCAATTTCACTGAGACTAGCTTACTGCGCAGGAGATATTATAGGGAACAACAATACGTGCAAACACAAGTGCACTCTCAATTCCTTCATTCTCACACTCTGTCCGGATGACAGTTCAACATAAGTGGTGGGAGGTATGAGCAGAATCAACGGCTTTCCAAGGCACGGGGGTGAAACATCGCCAACTTTCTAATTCCGGGCTACTACTGAGGATTTCCTAACAGTAATTAAAATAACTATACTTGACAAGACCTGAGACTTAAACGCAGGACTTGCAACCAATGCAAAAAAGCTTTACATACAGACCAACGAGCCAGTGAAAAAAATGCGAAAAAATCATGAAACAATAAATTCAATTATATAAAAGCTTAAATTAAGAATCCTATTGACAACAAACATATTATAATCCGTGGAAATTGCAAAAATCATGTAACATAAAAACACTATTGTGTACCGGACCCGAACAATGAACTGACGATTGCTCAGCGGTTTTTCAAAGAAAAGGTGTGACCAGAGGTTGACAAAAGATGAGATAAATTCTCCTTTCAGTTTCCTTTCAAAAATATTTGTCTAAATTCATTTCTATTATATTAAATACCAGCTATCATCATACCAAATTTTATCAAAATCTATCCAGTGGTTTTCCCGTGATGCGGTAACAGACAGACAGACAGACAGACAGACAGACAGACAAAAATTCTAAAAACTATAGATTTGGCTTCTGTATTGATAATAAAGTCTATTTCAATAAGATTTTCCAAAATATATTTAATGTACAGATTCGGCTTAGTTACAATTTTATAATATGTATAGATTTGTCTAAATATATTTCTATACACGTTTTGTCGTGTGTGTTTGTCATAAAAAAATATATTATTACGTTTTTTTAGCGGTTCATGAAGGATATTATGATATCAATTCACATTTATCTACACTAATATTATAAAAAAACGTAAAGTTTGTACGTTTATATGTAGGAGGTAATTTCTTAAACTACTGATCCGATTCTAAAAATTCTTTCACTAATAGAAAGCTATATTATACTATTGCCGTGTGCTATAGGCTATTTTTCATTCCGATAAAAATGTGTTTATCGTCAATTTATAAATAATAATAATAATAACTTTAAATCAAGTCAAAAAAATTGGCGTTTTTTTGGGGATACACTCAAAAGAAGTGAGGGTAAGTAGCTATTAAAACACCTTTTAAATAAGTAGGGTTAACATAAAAATACATACTTTAATATTATTTTAAAAAATGTTAAATATGTTAAATACTTTAAAATCTTAAGACTTAAAGTTGATAACCTGTTTCAATACTTATAAATCCTTAACATTGATGGGTATTTAATATTTCTCTTGAATCGTTCTTTAAGTAATCCAATAAGTTTGCGTCGTCGGGCCCAATCGTGATGATGAGCTTCGACCGACCAACTTTAAATGGATTATTATTGGAGGCGTTGAAAATTGCTAGCGGCCTTCGGTTCGACGACGAGATTATGATTAATAGAATTTGGTTGTTAAATTTATGAACAAAATATTGTCAATTCGCGATTGTTTTATCAAACAATGGACTAAAACTTCATAAAACCGTAATCTTTTCTTTTAAGTTTTTAAGTGTCGTAAGTGCGCTGTCTTTTTAACAATACATTTTGTTGTATAAACAAGTGCAAACAAATAAATGTCTTAAAATTGTGTAGCAGACCATATATTTTCTTGTTTATTAACATAAGTGTACCTAAGTCTATAGTAAATTACTAGCTGACCCGGCAAACGTTGTTTTGCCATATAAATAATTCAAAAAAATAAAAATAAAAATTAGGGGTGGACTACCCCTAACATTTAGGGGGATGAAAAATAGATGTTGGCCGATTCTCATAGATACCGGATAAGCACAAAAAATTTCATCAAAATCGGTCAAGCCGTTTCGGAGGAGTATGGCAACGAAAACTGTGACACGAGAATTTTATATATTAGATTAACGCAAGTAAACATTAACGAGTGTAAAACGTCCTTACCTCAAAATAACATGCCTTATGAATAATTGTCAAGAAATCAATGCCAAGAGCGTAAATCACTTAAAGAGAAAGAGAAAAAACATTTTCAAATTAGGCAAGAATGAGAAGATAATATGTAAATGTGAAATAAAGGAGACATATGAAAGAGTAAAGTAATAGCAGGTGTGGAACTAAAGCTAAAATATATACACAGTATCCAGTAACTGAATTATCTGTTCTTGTATATGCCAATGAACGTAAACTGATATAAGTAATTCTCGTAAACAAAAAGTTAATAAATCTTAAAACATATCGCAAGTGATACTTTCTTATGCTTACGCGAATATTTATCATTTTATCTTTCCGGATTTTTTCTGGTATCTATATTGCTTCTTAGTTCTCGACATTTCGAATGCTTTACAGCAAGCATGGTCACGGGAGAGACTTAAATTTAGACGTCTCATTATAAAGTTGTTACAGACAGTACCTATCAACAAAATTATAAATTGATTTTAAATATTTTTTTTTAGATGTTTTTGAATAAAAAAAGGAATTGCATTTAAAATGTTGCACGTGACTAGCTTTAATTTCCTATCCTAGCACCTTAACCTGTAATAATATTATATGGAAGAAGTTGAGTTGATTTAGTCTTATCTTAGCACTAAATTTTATTTGAATCCGATGAGTCGTTACAGATTGATGAATTATTATCCAAATATATGCATGAACCTCTGGATTTAAGCGTGAATTCTAACCTGAATTTTGAATAAATTTACAAATATTTTATTATTTTTTTGTATGTAAATGCCCTTGTCGTGGTGTAGTAGTCTTATGCATTTAAGACAGACATCTACTACGGTGACTAAGCAGAATTGATACCTGCACAGCTTTAAACTCTTACATTTGAAGTATAGGCTATAATATCTTCGGGGAATAGATCAATTTTAAATACTTAGTATTTAAAGCAAAGCTAAAGCTTTCGCTAAAGCGAATAATCGTAAGGGGTAGGGGCTTAAAAAGTAAATTATCCCATGAACCCAACAATGTTTATATATAACAACTAGCAGAACCCGCGGCTTCGCCCGTGATCACTCTTTTTATATAAATGGCCTTTTTATATAAAAGGTCATTGCAAAGCAAACTTTAAGAAGAAATTACAATAGATTAAATTCAAAGGCGTAGTCAGAAGTTATCAGTGGTATTCCAGGTATATTCCCCCCACATCCAGCAAACACAGTGGCCACTATAATGTTTAATGAATTACTCACAGTCTAATCCCGTTACATAGCTTAGGCGATTTTTTTATTGCAGTTGTGCCAACCTTCAGAAGGAAGATATAGATAGCAAGATACTCTCTAGCTAGGTTCTCACTCTCGCGCTCTAGGTCTGTTATAATTTTCGCTGCTGTGGCTAGCCGAAAAGTTATACATAATTTTCCTTTAGATTCGGAATAATTTCCGTTCTCCTCTTTATACCCCACACATTAAGTGTGCACTTACAGACAACTTGAGCAATGTTACTCTATTTAAATATATTCGAAAATTCAAACTTCATCGCCCTTTTTTACCCACTTAGGGGCTGAATTAAAAAAAATCTACGACACATGTTTATTTAGTTATATTGAAGAGCATTAATACAAAGTTTCAAGTAATTCTAACTATAAACAATTTTTTCTTGATATAAAAAGCACAACCCCCTTTTGCCCTTTTAAGGGGCGAACTTCGAAAAAAAAATGATATTTGTATTGTTTTAGTTTTCATTTTAAAAATAAATACCATTTTCCATGTATCAATTACAGAGTTTCATACAAACTTTCATCCCCTATTTGACAGCCTTATGAGATGAATTTCAAAAAATGCTAAAATATATATTTATTTAATGGTATTGGAGAGCATTAATACCAAGTTTCAAGTAATTCTGATCATAAACAATTGTTTGCCCATATAAACTTAATCACCCCCTTTTACCCTTTTAATGGATGAATTTCGAAAAAAATGTAATACATAGATTTTTTATTTTTTATCTTAAAGCTAAATACTAATTTCCGTGCATTTCGCATTAAAAATGACAGAGTTTCATACAACCTTTTATCCCCTATTTTACCCCCTTAGGGGATGAATTTTGAAAAATCCTTTCTTAACGGATGCCTACATTGTATAAGGAATGTATCTTCCAAATTTCAAGTTTCTACGACCAGCGGTTTAGGCTGTGCGTTGATCGATCAGTCAGTCAGGACAAAGCATTTTATGTATATATAGATTATTATGCACTTGAAATTATTAACTAATTTGACTATTATTATTATTGCAAAAGTTAAGCTATTATAAATTTTGTATAGATTATGACCTGGGGTAACACTTGGGCTATAATGTAACCTATTCGAGCTAAGATATGTAAGTAAGTCGCTAGCTATGAATAATACCTACAGCCTACGATCTATTTAAATAGGTCCGATTTCTAGAAAGAGATAATTACAAAATCCAGCCCAAACGTGTGTTAAGTATTACAACGGTAATGTATATATCATTACTGTGGTATTACTGTGCGGGAGACAGTATCCGAGCGTAGGACAAAGATCTCCTACCATTTTATTTGTAGGACGATGTGATCATTCAATTATGCATATTTTTACTAATAAATAACTATGAAAATCAGCCGGTTATTAATTAATTTTATGATGTTGTTATTTTAACATGTTTGGAGAGGGGGACGATTTGATCCAAATCATCTATTTTGAATCACAACATTTTTTTTCTGGTTATATGTTGGATTATCTCAAGATTAAATTGCAAAACTACCTATTGGTGATAAATCTTAGACAATTGCTTGTTAATAATCATTAAGAAAAAGGCGTGGTGTACTGTAGACTAAGTGTTTTAATGCTAAATATTAAAAAAAACTATTATTTTTCTTATTTTATAAAAACAGTTTAAAAAAGAATTATAGTCCCGCTGAGTTTCTATTGGTAGTCCTTCTTAAAAGGACTAAGGATTTTTTTTCGACCTAGTGGTAGATTTTTTGATAAACATTAAGTGTATTGCAGAAATACCAATATTGAATTTAGAATTTTAATTTGAATTTAGAGACCGATATCCATTAGGTATCTATAAGCCCATAGGTGAAGATAATGATAAGAATACCTATTTGTTTAGGTCTACGAAAAGTTCAGAGTAAGCAACGAGCACTCAGCATCTGTTGTCCTAAATCAGGTTAAGATGGAAACCGAAATGGTAAATCTATATAACAAAATCTTTATCCCCCGTACCAAAATGTAGCTTCATGAGCTTTATTTTTTATATTATAGAAATATTTACCATGAATATTTTATTGAACTTTATATAGTCTGGCATTTTTATTATTATCTAGATTATATTATATGTATTATAGTATTTATTAAAAATGTAAAAAACCTAGAGTATTTTACTTAGGTAATTGGAAATTGCAGGAACTATGACAGTTTCAGTGTTAATTCGCATGATGAGTTAAATGAAGTATTATTTCATATTTTTAAGACTGATTAAGATCTGCTAACTGTATGGTCCGACATTTTGTTAATCTTCCTAGTAACGGTATTCCTATAAAGCTAGGCTATTTTTTAGGCTAATATAAGTATGAAAAGGTACAAGTATTGTTACAATTTTACATAAAGCGTGTAAAGGCGGCCTTATTGCTAAAAGCAATCTCTGCCAGACAACCTTTGGTGAAAGGATTTAAAATTCGAAAACGGGACGGTGCTATCAACTCAAAAATATATTTTTTGAGTTTAATAAAAAAATATTTTCGTAATGATTTTTATCTTCACGGAATGTTATTTGTCAAACAATCGAGTTTATGTTACTCTTCTCACTCGCGCACCCGTAGCATATTTCCTCTCGCCTTATAAGGATTTATGCTAGCTAGAACAGCCTTTACTGAACAAAGGTTCTTTAAAATTATATACATATATGCATATACTGATCAATAAAACCGACTGTTAATTTTTCTTTAAATTTATACTTAATGTACTACATCCTAGTAAAATTTCAAACTTACAGCAATTTTTGTTTTCATTTCATGTTTTTTACAATTTAAAAATATATGGTTTGATAACGTGCAAGGTTTTTGAGATGGTGGTTAATGTTCGTAGCATGCTGGGACTTATTATTTTTATTCTTAGATTAGATTGTTAATCTAGAATTTCTAGTTTTACAGGAATACCACTATTCGGAGGATTCACGAGCTCCTTGTGTAAATGTAAGTGTAATGTGTTTGTATAATTTACTCCATATGATGAAGCGTTATCTATACTAATATTATAAAGCTGAAGAGTTTGTTTGTTTGGTTGAACACGCTAATCTCAGGAACTACTAACCCGATTTGAAAAAATCTTTTTGCATTAGACAGCCCGTTAACTGAGGAAGGCTATAGGCTATATATCATCCTGGAAAAATGTATGGTTCCCGTGGGATAGATATGTTTTGGTCTAGGGACGAACCCGAAGCAAAGCGAGGGTGAGTCGCTAGTATCATATATAAACAAATATAAGAAAGTTTATAGGATTATATTTTATAAAAAAATGAACAGAATATTTAGACGGGAAAAACAGTAAATTATTATAATAAATATTTAAAAAAATTAATCTCTTCGATAACTTATATAACTTATACCAACGAGAAAACCCACATCCAAAAGCCTGTTGATACATCAAGCGGCATTCCAGATAAATTTCAGTCAATTATTTAGACATTAATTCCATTTATTTATAGTAACCGCATTTGATGCTAAATTCAATGAAGAACGAAAAGTACAAATGTACAGAGTGAAAGTCGGCGGTAATTGTGTTTACGCCTTCTCTAACGTAATAAACTGAAGAAGCGGCATGGCCCTAGTGATAAAATCAAAACAATCATATTACTCTCCTCGTAAATAATTTTAATTCGGCTTTTACAAGTTCATTAAATTGTGAACAGCTCTTGTAATATCCGTAAATAAAATTGTGTCATAAAATCTGAACTTGAAAACGTACTTAAAGTACTTTTTACTCGAATAAAGTTTTTAAATATTATTATTTATAAAAATATAACACCGTGCTTCATAATAAATGGCTGTACGCCGTATCTAGTACAGGCAGAGATAACGTAGGAACTCATCAATCTTGTCTAAACTCTCCGTGCTCATTTTGCACAAAATCCAGCGTGGCTTGTCTGTAACAGACAAAAACTGCAGGGTTTCTATAAAACCTATGACTTAGCAAGCTGGATATGCTTTTAGCACATCAAGCTAATGAACGATTAGTCTGAGTAACTATTTCTACGATGGTAGTAGCGGGTTCAATTTTCTACTATTGATAATAACTTTAATAGGGTTGCCAATTCAGTTACTTAAGTTTATTTATTCATCACATCTAATACAAATTATAGTGTCAAAGTTCATTTAGGCCTAAGTGCAGACCCAAACAATGACTTATCCTAATAAATTCGTTACGGCTGTAGTTCTATATCTATGTAGCCTTGGGACAAATTAGCATTCTTAATGAGCTATTATTGTCTCTGAAACAACAGTTAAACGTAATTAAGAACAAAATCCAATTTTTAAGGAAATAAATTCAAAGGGGAATTTTTATTATGCAAATGAATACCATTACTTTAATTAGATTATATATAAACAAATTGATCAATAAATACTTCGTTTTCAAGAAAATTGCAACTTAAATAAAACTTTGCAGTAACAGTTACTGAAGCGAGGAGAATTAAATGTGCCTAACTTATCCGCCATTTTCTAATACTTTCTTAGATTTACGCGAATATTTGACATTTAAATAAAACTATCTTTTCGGATTTTTTCGCGGATTTATTTTGATTTTTGGTTCCCGACGTTTCAATTGCTTTACAGCAATCATGGTCACGGGAGAGACTATATTAACTATTAATTAAATATTATTAAATTAATTATATTTAACCGCCATTTTCTATTTTAGATTTTATTACACTTACCAATTTATTTATAGATAAATAAAAATTATACATAAATAATGTGTTTTAATGTGGAAGGCAGTGGTAGCCGTGTGGTAACGCGCTCGCTTGGGAAACCGAGTGAAGCGAGTTCAAATCCCGGGTCTCGCACCTCTGATATTTTTATGTGCGAATCATTTCTAACATGATTACCACTTGCCTTACGGTGAAGGAAAACATCGTGAGGAAACCTGCATGTCTGTGAGAACCTGGCAAGTTTTCGAAAGACATGTGAAGTCCGCCAATCCGCACTTGGCCAGCGTGGTGGACTATGGCCTGATTCCCCTCGTATTGAAGGGAGGCCCATGCCCAGCAGTGGGACGTTAAAAAGGGCTGAATACTATGTGGATGTTTAATTTTTGAGAAATACCTGCTCTACGTTGGACTTCTGTGAATCTAACGAATATAGATTCAATACTAATTAATAGAAAGTAATAAGTTGATTCGCTTTGATAAAAATTCAATATGAAAGTTTTCTGCAGCAAAAGATTGCAATTATGTTACAATGTTGACTCACGAAAATTGATTCGTATCCAATAATTGGAATGTAGATCAGAAAGATAATTTCAACACGTATTCAATATGTCGCCGAATATTTTCATGTTAAGCATGATTATTGTTTTACTCACTTGTTGCACAGATCAAATACTTAAGTTTAGTGTATTTGTACCACATAAAGTGCTAAAGTTGCAAATGCTAGAAGTAATAATATGAACAAATACAGCTTTTGTTATAACATTATAATAGTCTTTTATGCGGATTTTATCAACCACTAGCGACTCGCCGTCGCTTCACTTCCCGAACCGTACATTTTTTGGGATGATATATAGCCTATACACTTCCTTAGTTAACGGGCTATCTAATGCAAAAATATTTTTTCAAATCGGATTAGTAGTTCTTGAGATTAGCGCGTTCAACCAAACAAACAAACAAACTCTTTAGCTTTATAATATTAAATATAGATTTGGAAATAATAGTGTTCGCCTAGAGGTCAAAATCAGACCATAATCGTTATTCAAAATTTGAGATAAACATACACGTATATGCATTTACAAAACTTTTTTTATTAATAGCACTAAAGCTCGTCATTCATCAATACCTAAAAAAAAGAAAAAAATTGGTTGATAAATATAAGAGAAAAAGGTACTGAACTGTTTTGTCTTTGTCTATATAATATATAAATTCATATTTTGATACTAAATTATTACTTTTAAATTAAAAGGGAACATCGACTTCAACATCACTTTAAAAATAATTTTGCTATATACCTTTAATGGAAGATTTTTCCCTGAAATTTACAGATTTTCCATATAAATTTCAAGACTATATAAAATTCGTTAAATTATCTTTAAATTTTAATGTTATCTCTGTTGATATCTTTACAAAAACGTGTACAGAATTTATCAATGCGTAGTCGTCTATTATCTATACTATAATATTATAAAGCTGAAGAGTTTGTTTGTTTGTTTGTTTGTTTTTTTGTTTGGTTGAACGCTCTAATCTCAGGAGCTACTAATTCGATTTGAAAAATTCTTTTTGCATTAGATAGCCCGTTAACTAAGGAAGGCTATAGGCTATATATCATCCCGGAAAAATGTACGGTTCCCGTGGGATAGATTTGCATTTTCTAGGGACGAACCCGAAGCGAAGCGAGGGTGAATCGCTAGTTTTATATAAAGTAGTCGTCGGTAGTTACACATTATACTGAATTATTGTTATTTCATTGTATGTTTATGTTGAAGAAGGAACTTTTATGAATGACTTAAGATATCCCGTTGTCGTGTTATTTATTTGATCTAATTAATTACATGACGGCTTTTATTACTAGATGATCGTTTTTAGTTAATTTTGTTATAATATTTGTGAGTTAAAGAAAAAAAGCTTTAATTGTAAATTAGGAATTATTTACTTTTGTTTTGCTTAGAGATTATATTATGGTTTTATTACTAGTAGGTAAATATATTGTTACTGCGTTCTATAAGTTCTGGGATCGGAAATTAAAGTACGTTTGCAGCACCATAGATGTTTTATTGCTTTTGGTTCAAGAGAGTCACTGTGTGTCACCATGTAAGTCATTATGGCGGGTCACAAACTCACACAGTATATGCATAGTTTTGGCTTAACTCAGTCTCTGAGAACTATTTTCCACCACAAATCACTCTTGTACTGTGACTTTATTCTTCTTTTCTCACTTTTCACTTCTTCGTAATTCTTCTCAATATTCTCTTAGCTCCGAAATTCAAATGAACTCTCGACCCACAAAGGCCCATTCTGTATACATAAACAAAGGATATTTAGTACTCGAATATTCGAAACTTTTCTGGTAATCTCAATTCCTTTTTGGAAAATGTTTTGTTCCTTTCTTACTCACGGCAATTTACGATTAACTATTGCTGCCATTCATTACTGTCAACTATCTTAGGAAGTATTAATCATACTTGAGACGTGCCATTTTTAATTATTACTAGCATTTCCCGCGGCTCTGCCCGCGTTCAGATTATCAAAAACCAAATTCTTAGGCTTTACACATTAGTATACTCTTACATATACCACTTTCATTGCGCACCGCATGATTGGTAAATAATGGCAGTGATTGACAATGCCACAAAGGTTCCTCCGTTAATCTCAAATTTGATTTAGTAATATTGCACTTTTAGTTTTAGCAATAACATTTATATATGTCTATACTTCTGTTTTGTTTGTTTGTTTAGTTTTGGGCGATAAACTTTCAAACTACGGAATTAATTTGATTAAATTAATATTTAGCTGATTATTTAAATTACATAATGGTAACTTTTTTTAATGTTAATTTGTCGCGAAACAGGGATTGGTTAGCGCTAGTTAGTAGTATTTTCCAAATCGATTTTCAAAAGAAAGTGTAATAAGTAAATAATTCTAAGCAAATGCTTTTTATTATATCATATGGCTCGGCTAATATCATTAAAGTCGTAAGAATTATTATTGTGCCCTTTAAGCCTTTACCTTCCAAGAAATGGTGTCAAAAAAAAACTGAAAAAGTTTAGGTATAACAGTTCCTAAAATACTTTTGCAAAGTTTTTGAGATATGGAATATTTTTAGTTACCCGCTTTGTCAGTTTAACAGCCATTAACTTGTTTTCCACTTATTTTTACAGTTGATAAAATGAGTCGATATTGCGAAAATGTAAATATTATTCGTATTTATTTTAGTGTTAACCTAACAAAACATGTAAGTACGGAAAACAACACAGAATTTTGTTATACGAAACCTATAATGCGCAATGGATTAAAAGATAAAAAAAGTTATTAACATTAAACTAAACAATAAAAATTTACAAATATTTTCATTTGAAAATTGTTTCGACCAACAAAATATTACTTATATGTTACTAAATTATAAAGCCAAAAATTTTGTTTTATTGATAATTTGAATACTGGCGGGGCCGCGGGTAATTTAGTACCTAGTAATTCTAATAAAGTCATAGAAAGGTCATATCTGTACATAATTTTGGATTAAAACTACGTAGTTTAAAAACACATGGCGACATCTATTGTCAAATATCTAAATAACACATAAATAAATTTTCATCAAAATAACTATTTTAATGAATAAAATAGCGCTATTGATATTTCTTTTAAGATAAGATTTTTTTAATAGTTTTAACATATTAAGTTACCTTGCTAAAATGTTAATAGTATCATCTTGCTTTTATTTTAACCAGTTATTGTATTTTTTCTCAGAAATGAGATAATTTCCTGCTGTAATAAGTATCCTATGCATTGACCTGGATAACCTGCTATCACCATACCAAATTTCATCTAAATCTCTCCATTGGTTTTGCTGTGATGCAGTTACATACATACAGACAGACAAAAATTCTAAAAACTATAGATTCGGCCTCTATATCGCTAATAATTAATTTTTCAATGAGATTTTTCGAAAAATATTGAATGTACGGATTCGGCTTAGTTACAATTTTATTATGTGTATAGTTACTCATTTATAAAATTAAAAGTTTGCTTTATTGATAATTTCAACTCGGGCGGGGCCGCGGGTAATTTAGTAGTAGGTAATTCTACATACATTCATACATTCATTTTTTTGGAATTAAAACTACGTATTTTAAAAACACATGGCGACATCTATTGTCGAGTATCTAAATACACATAAATAAATATTAATTAAAATAACTATTTTAATGAATAAAATAGCGCTATTGATAATTTGATTTTCAAGATAAGCTATTTTTAATAGTTTTTACCATATTTAGTAAATTACCTTGCTAAACTATTTATAAATAGTATCATCGTGGTTTTATTCCAACCAGTTTTTGTGTTTTTTCTCAGAAATGAGATATTTTCCCGCGGTAAAAAGTATCCTATATGTTGACCCGGATAACCAACTATCATCATACCAAATTTTATCAAAATCCCTCCAGTGGTTTTTCTGTGATGCGGTAACAGACAGACAGACAGACAGACAGACAGACAGACAGACAGACAAAAATTCTAAAAACTATAGATTCGGCCTCTGTATCGATAATAATATCTATTTCAATAAGATTTTCCAAAAAATATTTAATGTACAGATTCGGCTTAGTTAGAATTTTATAATATGTATAGATTTTTGGCGTAAAGACGTTAACCATTCTCCACTAAGCGACAATACTTTAATTAGAAAGTTTGTTACTGCTTAAAGATATGTATGTATAATGTATATACATAATAGGTATTTCATTTTATTAGCACAATTCCAAAGTGGGTTGACTAAAAGACTGTTAAGGTTTATTGTTATATAATAATAAAGAATACGCATATTCAATAAGAGTAGAGGTTTTTAACTAAACCAATCACTGTCTTCAATTGTGCTTGTGCTTCAACCATCCGAAATGTAGACAATTCATATTATCTTTGAAAACATTAAAAAAAAAACTAATAATTTATACTCTTTGTATTCCTCTCTAACTCAAGAAATGTAAAGGATTGGGTAACAAAACGATCACATAACAAAATTGAACAAAAACCTTCCTAACAAATGTTTTCACACAGTCTTGATTAATGTAAGCGGCCTTAATTGATTAATGCAAAGGAAAATACCATTAGCGGTAACGCACTACTGACCTAGATTATCATATTTGTAAAATAACAATACAAATGAATCATAGTCATTTTTCATAAAACACAATCAGTCGTAGCGTGATCATTTTTTCATTTTATTTTTAAGAATTGAAAAAAGTATTTCATATAATATTAGTATAAATCAACCTTACAAAATGAATTATTATATTATATTTCTAATGATGAATTATAATAATAATCACATTTAAAACATTTATTAATAAAATTATTACAAAAAAATGTGGTTGAAGGGGGAATTATCTCTAAAAGATATCTCCTCCAGTCAAGCCATGCATGTATGTACATTGTGCAGGATTAGTATATAGGGAAAGCTAAATAAAAAATCACTATATAGTATAAAACAAAGTCGTTTCCCGCTGTCTGACCCTATATATGCTTATATCTTTAAAACTATGTAACGACTTTTGATGCGGTTTTAATAGATAGAGCAATTCAAGCGAAAGGTTTATATGTATAATACATGCATATTATAGTACAGAAAAGCTGAGAAATTCAAAGATTTGTATTTCATACGAACCGTTAAAACGTACCTAGGGACAAACCCGAACGAAGTTAGGGTGAGTCGCTAGTTTATAATATAACGTGATAGTCAGATACACGCATACCATAATATATATATATATATATATATATATATATATATATATATATATATATATATATATATATATATATATATATATGCACAAATATACAAATTCCATCGCAAACTTTGTTATTGTACTCGCGACTTGTATTATCGCAATGCCACGAAGTGAGAGTAAGTGAAAATAGAAATGATGCTCCTATGCACTATGCAGTTGCACATATTATATGCTATATCCAAATACTATTTATTTTAAGCATATATATACTTCTTAGAACTAAACAAAGTTATAACATATGTAAAACGTGCTAAGGATTAGTATGTTATATTTTATGTTACATGACATCTGCTTTAAATAGTCTTTTAGCGTAGCACTTGGAGCGCAGATTTAATATGTACGTGACTCCGTAGACTTTGTAGACGTGGCGTAAACCAACAAAGTGCTACGCGGTCGAGCACAAAATGAACTGACATATAATTACATGTTATTTATATTTTAAATTAGAGACGAACAAAACATTTCCCATAAAAGAATTTCGATCGAATATTATTATAATATTCTTTTTTTATGCATAAAAAGGGCGGCTGTGTGTTAAGATTGGAGAAAAAATGGAGTAATACTGTCGTTATAAGAAAGAAGGCCACAACTTCATTAAAGTTGATTTCGAGATATTTAAAGTTTTGTCTCACTACTATGTCAAAATTACTACTAGTTTTGACGTAGTTACGATGAAAATAGTTATGGTGTTTCCGGAATCATAAGGCTTAGAGAGCTTTATGAGTGAAACTATCAAGTAGCATTTTTTTTGGCTGATATCGAATCTACCTTTAAATCATTTTTGACGAATTGTTAGTTAAGGCCTCCTTTATTATGACGGTAGAATAGTACAAGTATAACTAGTAGTGGAAAATAGTGATCAGAGACTAAGTATAGCTACAAAACTATGCATATACTGCATGTTTGTGAACCGCCCTAAGCGACTTCTGTGAACCAAAAGCAATAAAACATCATAGTGCAAAAAACGTACTTTAAATTCCGATCCCAAAACTCATAGAACGTAACAGTATTAACACCAAAAATTCATATTAAGTTATTTATTGACGGAGCATCAGTTTCGAGTAATATGGCATATATTACACAGTACTAATGAAATAGTTCAAATTAACAGAAACTCTTTGCCTATTTAAATGTTAATAATTAATTTGTACTCAATTTCTCAAGATCACATATTATACTGTAGTTTAATTTTTTATTTGTAGTTTTGAATACTATCTATATACATATATAATAAAACTGTAGAGGTCGAATGTCTGTATATAGAAAAAAAATGCTAAAATCCGAGTCAGGGGGATGTAAGAAGAGCAATAGAACAAATCCAGTTTTATTTTTAATTTTTTGTTTCTCTGTCTGTTTGTCTGTTTGTACGGGCTATTCTCCGAAACTGTTGGACCAATTTAAATGAAACTTTGTACGGTGGTACCTTATATCCCCTATATATATAATTAAAGAGTTCCCGTGGGATAGTTAAAAAACTATAGTAACTTATACAGCTTAGCACACAAAAAATACTGATTGATAGATTTCTTTTTGTTTGTCTAGAGGCGAACTCGAGCGAAGCAAGGGTAAGCCGCTAGTAATAAATAATTATATTTTGTCTAAAAAGGTACATCGACTACATAATTCCGCTCTTACATTGGCGAAAAACAATTTAAAGTCGGACCACTTAAAAAGAAAAAAGAGTAGTTAAAGAGTTTTATTCTGTGTTTAAGTTTTGTTTAAAATTTAAAATGACTTCTTTTTAATTCATTCTGTATTTATTTCAAATCAGGCTTTATTATATGCTAGAATGACGTGCGTATCAAATTTGATCATTCTTGTTTGGATGTCGAAGAAACAAACTTATCTATACTAATATTATAAATGTGAAAGTTTGTGAGTATGGATGTTTGTTACTCTTTCACGCCAGAACGGCTTAACGGATCTGAATGAAATTTGACACAGAGATAGAATTTATCTATTCTCGTGGGATAGGTTTGTTTTTGTTTTCCTAGTCCTCATAATAATACGAAGGAATGTCATCGTCTGAAGAAATGATTATTACTTTGGAGGTGATAAAAAAATAACATTTTTTCGTTAAATGATTTAGCGGGGCTTTTAGGTAGCCATAAACGTAACATGATTTACGATGTCCAACGCTGGTCACGATTCGATAAGCCGCGTAAGCTTTAGGATTTCTCGATAATTGACGGTCTCTGTTCAACAATTCTATAGTTCAAGTGTTGTTGGTTTATTTAAAGGAATATAATTGGCATAAAATAATATAAATGCCTAAAAATATTTATAACTTTAAGTATTTACTAACGACTGACTTAGCTTTGGCAAGGCCCTAAGCTTAGTGCGTTATACGGACTGTCTTAGCGTATTTTATTTTACGAAAAAAAAAGATATAAATTGCATCGCTGGTCAATCAATCAAATTAACATACACGATACGATAGGAAATATGTAGAAATCATAGCACTCTTTTCTCTTAAAACACAAGACATAAATCGTGAAGCTATGTTATTATTTTTGTTTTAAATTTTTAAATTCGCATAACTCGTTTATAACTGTTTAAACTAAAATAAAATAGAGCCAGAATAACTAATAATATTTTATATTAGGTACTTTTATGCACGATTTTGTTTTATTTTTTATTAACATATAAAAAATCTAAAAACACTTGTTATTTCGGTTCATTATAAACAATATATAAATATAACTTGACATCATAATTATGTTATGAATTTTATTTAAATGATGTCAGTTAATTAAGGAACTTTTATATTAAACTTACAATCAAAAAACTACTGAATATATTTAATATTATTTTGCGTTAAAAGTGGCAAACATAGTTGCATGAATACCTATAAAAAGTCTTCCCAGTTTATTCAAAAGAGTTGAGTGGCCATGCATTTTATTTGTTTGCTGTTCTCTCCCAGATCCTAACGTTATAACGCTACCTCGTTGCTATTCAATTTGAATATCGAGAAAAAAATCGTCGGTAGTTTGAATATCAGGAATAAATTCCAAGGAAATTAGCCGAAACGTTTTAACAATCAATCTCCTAACTTGCATCTCCACTTATTTTCATTTGATCGAGAAGTAATTTTAAATAACATATTTAATATTAACGACAAAACTATGATATAAACTTTAAAATAAAAAATATACAGACCTTCGAAAATCTCGGCTCCAGCATGCGTAAATTACAGGGTTCATTGATGAGTTGACCCACCCAAGCCACGTCACGATAACGTTAACTATTTCTTCGTGAGTGATGCACGACGAACATATTCCTGACAGTAGATTCACTACAAAAAATGGCAGCCAGCACACAATAAACACACCCATAACAATACCCAGAGTTTTTGCTGCCTTTTTTTCTTTAGCAAATTTGGCAAGTTTACGCGACAGAGAAAAATTTTTGGGCAAATGTTTATTATGTGTCACATTTGTTAGCCGTGTTGAAGAACGCGATAGTCCGTTATTTTGTAACGCGGTTAATGGTTCTTGATCCGCCTCTTCTGGAGTACACGCACCATGACATACATCAGTTCTTTGTCGCACTGTTCCACCTCTGTGAATTCGCAATGTTAACTCCAATTCACCACTAGGTCTCATTACTTGCTTTGTTCCGATTTTCAAAGATCTCGTTTGAATTGTTGCGGCACGATATATACGGTAATATGTAAAAACCATGACAAATAAGGGCAAATAAAATGATATTGTAGAAGAAAATATGATATATTCTAAATTTTCCGTAAACGGGCATTTATAATCCGGCACTTCTTCTAAACGCACTGCTCGCCACCAGGCAATTGCTGGAAACGATATAGCACCTGAACACACCCACACGGCCGCTATAAGAAACGCAGCTTTACGTCCACTCATACGCATAGGATATGTTATAGGATCTGTGATAGCCCAATATCGGTCCAATGATATAACACACAGATTAAGAATTGATGCAGTACTAAATAAAACATCTAGAGATCGCCAGACGTCACACCAATCAACACCGAAAAACCACGTGTGTTCTAAAACTTCATACAGCGCCGAAAAAGGCATCACCACAAGCCCCACAAGACAATCAGCGACTGCAAGTGAGGTCACAAAATAGTTAGTAGATGTGTGTAGATATCTTTCTCTAATGACAGCCAGTATCACTAACATATTTCCAAAAACTGTTGTAAGTGAGAAAAGAAGTAAAAATGTGACTAGAAGAGCGCGATCTCGAAGAAGATTGATGTAGTCATTCCAGAGTTCTCCGGAATCGCTGGTTAAGTTAGAGGTACCATTATTGTCAAAAGTAGCATTGAAGTCAAAAACAGCATTATATGATGACCTTGCAGTATCCAGAAAATATTCTGGTCCTCTCTGTAATAAGTCCGATTGGCTTCTTGCCACCAGTATTACTGGTTTGGTCGTATTCATATTCTCTGATGGCTATTTGCATGCTAGCGACATGGTAATTGTTTATGTTTTCCTTGTTTTGCTCGTAGCCAATTGGAGATTACATTCTTGGCAGGCATTCTGTTCACGATCTCTAATATCTGGCACATATTGCGTTGGCATGCTTTTTTCGTTTATTAATGTATTAACCGCATCCTGAAACAAAGTGAAACAAAACTATTAAGATATTATTTTATATTATCTTTACAAAATGTTACCTACGAGTTTATTGTAGAATTTACAGATAAATTTAGTTACCTAACATAATTATGGCTAACAATAATTTAAAAATATGTGTCAGCTTTATAGGATGATCCTCATGTATTTTTTTCTTTCCTATTAGTAGACCTACGTGATCTTCTTATCTGTTTTTAATAGCTACATATATAACGTATAAGTGACTACCGCGTATAAATCCACAGTGCGCAGAAAAATCATTCATAGTTTTTGTTGCGCTGTTTTTGTTTTGAATTACTGTTTGCAAAAATGTTATATAAATTTAAATAAAAAAATTATGATTATGAATGTAGAATAATTTGAGTAAAGTTTAGACGTAGAAATACGTAACTCATTATTTTAGCCGTACTCAATTTATGCGAAATTTCATGCAAACATGTCTAAGGAATAAAAAGTTTCATACAAACTTTTATTCCCTATTTCACCCCCTTGGGGGTTGAATTTTGAAAAATCCTTCCTTAGTGGATGCCTTTGTCATATAAGGAATGCGTGTGCGAAATTTCAATTTTCTAGCCTTAAGGGTTTGGCCTGTGCGTTGATACATTAGTCAATCACTTTCGTTCACATCAGTCAATTACTTCGTATGTGTAGATAAAAAAATGTTATTGCTACTTTACTATTATAGAATATTCGTTAAGTTACCTTCCACTTCTTTTTATTTATTTTTGATTATCACGAATGAACGCATAGGAATCAATTATTTCATATCTTACGTAATTATTACTTAGCACCTGCCTAATGGCATTTACATATGTCGTCATCAGATGTCCTTGGTTCGCTGGGACATAAATAGTGTTTAGCGAACAAGCGGCGAGATCAAACGAATTGTGCTCCATGGGCCGTGATCAGTCTATGCACATGAGGGCACTTCAATCGGTCCCTCCCAAGCCCCCTTTACATTCCCCATGCCGTGATCAAAATTTATGTTGACTGGTAAATGGAGGATCCTCAATTTATATAAACAAATATCTATTTCCAGTGAGAATTAAGAGATTAGATATACAATTGGTACGGATAAAGAGGATTAATTTGTTTGCAACATCGAACTGTGAAAATTTATTGTAGTAAACAAAAACATAAAATAAATTAAAAAAAAAATAAAAATAAATATAAGCAAAACATATAAATAATGACTGCATCCGACTGTCTCGGGTATAGTGAATTTTTATATTGATTATATATATCAAGAACACGTATGTACATTTAAAAGTGAGCACTGTATGTTAGCTTTATTTAAGTTACTCCAATATATTTGTTTCAAGAGAACATAAATGTTTAAGAGAATTGTAGAAATAAATTGTTATTTATATAGATTTAGTCTCGGAGTAATGTGGCCACCACATTTTAGGATCAAGTTAATTCATTCTGCTGGAAGCTAGGGATGTATGAGATCTATCTTTGAAAAAAGTGCTGGATGTTATTAAATGACAGAGGTTTACTATTTTAATCCACCCGCTAGCACGGATAAAGAATTCAAAATTAATGTAAAAATAAGTCGTGTGGCGGCTAAATTTGTTAAAAAAAATTACTTTACAACATAGATATAATATAGCCGATTATTTTACAAGCTTTTATTTAGCTTCACCTGTCCCGGAACGTGTGCGTAATCAATTTTTGCAACTTAAATTTGACCCACTTCCCAATGCCAATTGAGCTGAAATTTGGCACACACGTTTAGTTCTCATGACAATGCATGATTATCTAAATGCCATCATTTTTAATCCTACACGGCGGACGTTACAAAATGGCTATTTATAATTTCCATAGTGACCCTTACGATATGGGCATTAAATAAAAGGGCTTAATAAGCGAAACACAATAGGACAAGTGACATCATTGTAAATCCAATATGGCGGAATCCCAAAGACAGCGGACTATATTTTTTCTATGCACCTCCATGATATGGATATGAAATGAAACCTATTATATCATATATGGTAAGTCCGGGAGAGTTGCCTATAGTTTTAAAAAAAGATCAATATTAATTATATGTGTAAGATACTACATAAAATAAGCATAGTTTATTTTAATTCAATATTTACTTATGCCATTTAGATTAAATTTGGAACTACTGTGCAATATATTTTAGATTAAAAAATGTTTTTTTAAAATAATAGAAAATAGGCATCTCACCCAGACATGTGGGTTAGTTGCCTATAGATGTCAGGGATAGGTATAGGACGAGTAATTAGTGCATACTCAGACGTACTTTGCTTAGTGACGCAAAAACCCTTTTTTATGCATTTATACATACTACCTGTAGATGTACGGGTGGTTATGTGGGACTTACCGGCTAGAAAAGCCAGTACTACCCACTAAAACCCAACAAAACCTCTCTCGTCTTAATGGGGCACCCCGACGGCAGGTCTGCCGAAGCAAACTACAACAACCGTAAGGTTGCTCCCACTGTCCACTCTGCCGTCAGAGAAGTACCAAGAGCAACCATATGGATTAGGCCATAATCCACCACGCTGGCCAAGTGCGGGTTGGCGGACTTCACAATGTCTTTCGAAAACTTGCTAGGTTCTCTCAGATATGCAGGTTTCCTCGCGATGTTTTCCTTCACTGTGAGGCAAGTGGTAATCATGTTTGAAATGATTCACACATGAAAATATCACAAGTGCGAGACCCAGGATCTTACTTCACTCGCTTTCCCAAACGAGCGTGTTACCCATTGGGTTACCACTGCCATAATTAACGTCTGGATGAACTGCCGAACGCTAATGAGCTCCCCCACCACGACAAGGTGAACGCACGTTGAGGGGGATCCAATTAATATACTAGGCATCTAACCCCAAAATATCATCGACTCAACCTATCGACTCTGAACACACCGTAAAGCCTTTACAATAGAAAATGGTCGATTATTAACGAAACAAGATCACAATGTTACATTATGAAACAATTTAATACTATTTAACTAAAGAATTTAGGGAAAAAAATTACTGCAAACTATTTCAAGATTATATTCTAACGTAAAAGTTAACTACACTTACCTTATTTTACAAATTAACACCAAAATATTAATTATAAGTAATATGTCTTTGTGTAAAAACTACCACACTGACATTGACTGTCGACTGACCTATTATGGACGCGTTCCGAATTACGCAACATTAATTAATTTAATTTTTAAATTTATTAGGCATCTCTCCCTTATGGGCATCTCTCACGGGCTTACCCTAAATTATGTTTTGTAATAAATTGATGTATTTTATTCAATTGAAAATTTCTTTTTTTCTTTTTAAAGCACTTAAATAAAAGTTTGTTTTTAAAAATGTTTTTTTTTTATAATTATTTTAGTTGTGCTTCGTTGCAATTGTTTTTTTTTTTTAAATTGTTTGTTTCTTTTAAAAAAAGTTTAAACTAGAGATGATATACATATAACGAGGTTTTTCACATTTTATTGTTCTCAATAATGCTTTAAAATATATTTTTTTAAGCAAAATTTATTTTGATTAAAACTTCAAGTCTACTAAATTTTATTAGTTTAATTTTATACTACCAGTGTGAATATGGGTTAGTATTTTCTCCTTTTCTATAAAAGGGTCTAGCTATCAATCAGAATCAACTTCTCAGTGATTAATCGTTCCTGGTTAGTCAGAATTGACGGTAAATCCCAGGCCAACCCCGTCCATGCCCTTTGTAACTTTGAATCGAGCGTATGTAATTAATAAATACTCTGAATACCAACCAAGGCAATATTTTTATTAGCTTAAAAATTTTGTTTACAATAAATTCACGTTAATTTTCGCTTTGATTAATGAAAGTTTGTACAATAGCATTTTTATTTGAAAAGATAAATAAACAGAGAAAAGTAAAGATAATTCTAGCAGGTATTTATTTCAATCAAAATAGAATGTTCGAGTTTTATATCACGAAAATGGGTCAGAATAAATTATACGCACGCAATGCTTTAAGGGTTGATGCACGGGAAGAGGATTGAAACCACCTTAGTGTTAGATTAAACTTCAAGACCTATTATCCCAACAAATAAGCCCAACCTTTTGATATGAGAGCAGAAAGCAATAGCTCACTTTTCAGTTGTTACTAAATATCCATTATCTAAAATACGATATTCGTAGATATATTAAACTTCAAGTTAACATTTTGAAAGCTTCACAGGCTTCAACAAAATAGATTTATACTGGTCTGTCTATGGCTGAGCTGACAATGACATATACGTCACTTTCGTCCTGATTTATAGTCTATATATCAACTAGATGGCTATATTAAAGATTGTCGTCCATTCGTCCCACTGTAATGCTTTATACCCTTGAATATTAATAACCGAAACAATAAACAGTGAAGGGTTTAATTAATTATAATGTTTGATGATGATGAGAATAATTTTGAAAAGTGAATGTATTTAGTTTTTACAATAATATTATAAAATTATAATTAATGTGAAAGTTTTTATGTTTATGTACGTACTCGTATATGTGTATGTGTATATTTGTTATTCTTTCACGCTGAAATACCTGGACGGATTTTGATAAAATTTAGTACAAATAAACAATAACCATGAATAATATATTATAGGCTACTATTAGTAATAATATTGGACAATAGCGCTTTCTGTATAATATTATAAAAACAAAAGAACCCGACTCAAACAGGTGAAGTCGCTAATTTATAATGTAACTACTCTGTGTTCTATATAAATTAAAAAATAATATTTAAAAATAAATTTAGTGCATGAGTAGAATATTCCATTCGGTTTACAATTGATATATAACGATATGCAAATCAAGATATGTATATGTATATTGGTAATATAATAATACGTGAATTTCAGCCCATTTATCAGTAGATTTGGAGAATATCGACTGATTAATTTTTAAATTCTTTCCATCGCTTATAGAGTATAAATTGTAACCGCTATTTTCAACCGACTTCCAAAAAGGAGGAGGTTCTTAATACGTCGGAATCTTTTTTTATGTATGTTCACCGATTACTCGAAGACGCCTGAACAAAGAACCTTGTCCCGATTTGGGCCATGGTGCGTCCCTTAATGAATCGCACACTAACGGATAGGGGTGCACTCGTACATTCACGGAAAAATAGTTTCATTGTTATTGGAAGCGGGCGTATGATTAGAGGCAACCCAACACTGGTGACTAATTGACGTTTATATCTGTGAAGATTCTTCATCGGTACTGTCAAATCTTATAAATATGTCTCCCATTACTGTTGATGGAGGTTTTATTGGCTGTGTCAGATGCCATGCATACCCTAAACGCCAAATAATATGTGCTATGTGAGCGCAACAAACTACGGTTCGAACCCTATTTTTGCAGGTACAATAGAAGGATTTTATTGAGTTTTTTCCTTCTAGGTATATTTTTTTCGGTCAGGACGTAAACGTAGTATTTTGTTTTATTTACATGTGTAGATTGAATCTTTTCTTTACGAAACACTACATAACGATAATATTTTCACAAATGAAATGGGTTTCTGCCACCCTAATGTAACACAATCGACTTTCTTGCTAACAAGGTATGCCCACCAAATACGTTCGTAAGAACGATATATTCTATTGATGTAGGCTATGAACTATCTAACGATATGTGAGCTACTTCGGGACTCGTCATGGCCCAAAACCCGTACTATTCGCGACAATTTTATCAAAATCGGTCGAGCAATTTCTTAAAAAATCATTAAAGTAAAAAAACATTTTTAAATAAATGGCTTAATCGAATATGTTATTAAAAAACTTTATTCTTAGAAACTACCTGCTTATTACGTCTACACTAAAAATAAAAAAATAAAATTACAAAAAAAATATCAAAAACGACTTCCAGGCATTAAAAGTAAAAAGTAACTAAACAGGGGTTTTCATTTGGAATACATACCTAATCAGATATTTTTGAAGTCCAGCCGATACAAATCAAAGCACACCAACTTCGAAAGTATCTAATAAGATATCTATCCTAAATGAAAGCCCCCGCTTAGTTATTTTTTACTTTTTAGTACCTGAAAGTCCTTTTTTTAGTTTTTATTAATATAGGCCTCTATACTAAGAGCCTATTTGATTTTTTTTTATTGATTCAATGTTATCCTTTTCATGGGGCATACGCACAATATACACACGCTGTAATAATTATTGCTTTTAACACAAATTTATAAAGGATCTTATTAAATTGAACATTGAAAAATTATTATTCTCATGTTTTTACTTTTCTTTATTCCATTATATATAATGTTTCATTATTGTAACAAAATTTCTTAGAACTTACATAAAATTCTCTTTATTTATCCATTAACTTAGACAGAATTAACCTTCGCTAAAATGACTTGTAAAATTCGTAAAGGATTTTGCTCAAAGTCATAAAGCACTGAAAACACAAATTATATAAGTTTGTTGGAGAGTTTAATACTGCAACAGTTACTGGCAACGTTGGACTAGGGACGTTGATATACAAAAGACGTCTTAGAGCAAGCTGGTATAATGTCTTTAAAGAACTATACTTACAGTTTTATAAGGCAACGATTATTCTGACTCCGGCCGTGTGCTTTTCAAAATCGAAAATTTTAAACGTAAGCTTCTAGTATATTTAGAAAATGATTATTTACCATTTTATATTCCCATTCCAAACTGTATCACTCTTATTTTCACTAGGGGTCAAACTTCAAAAAAACTTTTATTAGTGGTTTGGTATGTCAGCGGTTCGGGCCAGATGAGTTAGTCAGTTAATACTAGGATCCAACTGAACTTTTAATGGCAAGATTCAGCGCTAAATTGGAATTTCAGTTTAGTTTCCTTTTCTGCGGAAAACCCACCCAAACTATGACCGAAACCGAAATTGCGTTCGTGAGCTTTCGTGTGGCTTTCAGGGCGATCCGCTTTGTAGAGAGCTTATTTTTCTGAGTTAAATATATACCTAGCGAACCTCATTTGATATCAAATAGAATAGACAGTTCTTTGTAGAACAACTATTTTTGTCTACCAAATTACTTCTTTTATAAATATTAACCCATATTTGAAGTTTTGCTCATATACTTATTTATTCTATACTTAAAACTAAGTGAAGATACCATGCTCCATTTACCATCAGAGAGAAATAGCCTATGATTTATAAATTATCAATAGACGTAAAGGGATAACGGGGGACTTCAAATTTAAAATGTACAACAAACTTTACATAAACTTATTTTTTTTATACATATACGTAAGATGCTGTTCATAGCAAAGCAAGAAATATTAGATTTCAGATAATTCGAACTAAGTAAAAGAAATTTTCGTCACGTTCTGTGCAGGCTTGGAGGCGACGTCGCTTCGCTATGAAACTGTTAATTAATTATATTATTATTACAAAGAGATGACATAAGCAACGACGATAACATGCTATGATCAAATACCTTTTCTGGACTGAAAAGTCTAGATTCGATTCTCGGTTGTGCAAAGTGGATATAAATATAAATATTTTTTATAACTCATAATAATAATAACAATATATGTAATCTAGAAATATGGTAGTGAAAGTTTGCAGGTAGCCCATCGCGCATAAAAAGCGGAAATTTTAATTTAATACGGATTCGCTAAATTCCATTTTCGTATTATTTACCAAGCATTTATAGCCCTATGTTGTGCTACAATATATAAAGCTGAAGAGTTTAATTATTCGTTTAAACGCGTTAATCTCTGGCTCTACTGGTCCGATTTGAAATCTTTTTTTTTTGCCTTTTGAAAGGTTAAAGTTTATCTTGTATTACACTATGACCTATAAGATCAAAGTAGTTCTACAAAAATAATAGACACGGGTGCAGCCGCGAGAAAATGCTAGTATATAATAAGATAATACCAGTAAAGTAAAAAGTTAATAAAATATATACAGAACGTAGCTAAATCCTGAGTATAGCAATGGCAGATCATATCGATCTACGATAGTGATAACCTAAATAATATAATTCATGTTAAGTGCGTACTTAATTGCATTATAACAATATATTAGTCGTAAACTATTGTCCAATTGTTAGTATTTAGTTACCATATTCTAAAATACTATCAGCATATTGACGGTTGAATTATATTACCCTTGCGGTTTCATTTGCAACGTTTAGTGGTGTGGGTCTTGATGGCTTATTCAGAGGACTGAATGGAATACGCTTACAAGGAATTAATTAACTACACTAATATTAATAACCGTACCCTAATAAGTGTTGTGGGTATATATTACGTGTCGATTACTGGTATTATAGCTAAATGTAGCAAATTTGATTCCTGTGAGGGGACTTTTTGCAATAAATAAATAACCTATCTATACATATAATAAAATTCTAACTAAGTCGAATCTGTACATTAAATATTTTTTGGAAAATTTTATTGAAATAGACATTATTATCGATGCAGAGGCCAAATCTATAGTTTTTAGAATTTTTGTCTGTCTGTTACCGCATCACGGAAAAACCACTGGAGGGATTATGATGAATTTTGGTATGATGATAGCTAGTTATCCGGGTCAACATTTAGGATACTTTTACTGTGTGTTAAAACGTAAGTGGGGACGAACCCGACCGGAGCGAGGGTGAGTTGCTAGTAAATAAATAAATATGTTGGGAAATCATCAAACTATATCTATGCAAAAGACTTACGTTGTTGTTACGTAAGAAATAGAAATACTAATAAACCAACTATAATAAATATCTATGCAAGTACTCAGCTTAGTTTAAGTAAAGTGTAGGTATATAAGTTATAACGATTTTTTTTACCAACGTAACATCAAAACAAACCCCGCAAGTGAACTGGCTTTTAGTAAAATCTATATATAAATTGGCAAAAACAAAACCGTTGAGTACCTTTTTCTCCTCTGTTTGTTAACCGATTATCTTTTTTTTTTGCTTAGCTATTGACAAGATTTAGGAGATAGGTAAATTCTATTGTTTTCCTCAAATTTTCGATAATGAAAAATATCAAGTGGTCACATTTACACCACTGGGCGAACACTAGTTATATAAAATAGCTTTTTATATAACACTAGCGACTCAACCTCGCTCCGCTCGGGTTCGTTTCTACTAACGTTTTAACGTTTAGTGTGGATTTCTCAGAGATGAGATATTTTCCCGCAGTAAAAAGTATCCTATATGTTGACCCGGATAACTGGCTATCTTTCATCAAAATCCTTCCAGTGGTTTTTCCATGACGCGGTCACAGACAGACAGACAGACAGACAAAAAATTTAAAAACTATAGATTCGGCCTCTGTATCGATAATAATGTCTATTTCAATAAGATTTTCCAAAAAATATTTAATGTATAGGTTCGGCTTAATTACAATTTTATTATATGTATAATATTTTATTGTATGTTATATTTCCAAAATATTGTTATTTATATTACGATATGCTCCTATTACGATAATAAAAGTAATAAAAACTTAAGGTGCTGATAATTTGCTTCGTGATTGTTGCTCAGTAGAGTTTGATCGATGGTCCCCGATGGCTGTTAGTTTGAACGCAACAAAAGTAATCGGTAGAAGTTTCTTGATAGATTGTTTGTAGGAAATCAAATTCTTTTGTCAGTGACTATGGAAATGCCTTTGATATTTCACAATCGGAAAAACTTTGAATGCGTCAATAGACATCTTATACCTCTAACTTATATTTCTCTCGCGTGTAATTTTAAAATGTACCTACAGCTAAAAGAGCAACACATATGTAGGGACGTTAACACACAACACCATCTAGTTCCATGGTGATCTATGAGGCTTGTGTTATGGATACCAGGTAGTTGATACACTACACATATATAACTTTAAATACATACATATTATAAATATAAACACCCATGACTGGAGTACAAGCATTCGTACTCATCACAAAAATGAATGCCCCCAGCGGGACTCGAACCCGCGACCACTAGCACAGCATGTAGGGTCACTACAAATTGAGCCAAACGTGTCGTCAAACATAAGTTATTGGTCGCATTTATAGATATATTATTAATTCCTGCACGTCTTATGTATTTCGAAGCTCCATACATGTGAGATTTGGTACCTGGCATTCCATCTTCGTTACTGTCACCAAGTGAAAGATGGTCCAAAACTTCTATTCTCCAAAGTGATCTAACTTTGAATGTTAAGAAATTTACTTTCCCATACCGATTTAGTTAGGACCACTTAATTTTTTTTAACTCAGAATTTTTATTTTTAAGCCCCAAGATTATTTTGCTATTTTATTATTTTACTAATAACAAATAATAATTTACTATACATATAAACTGTTACTATATAAAGTAGAAATTAATAAATAGTTGGATTTTACAAAAAAGTTGGATATTAGTAAAAGACGTGTAAACTCGAAGCTCTAAGGCTCAAGCGAACTAGATTAGATGATTAGAAGAAAACATTTTCATGGTTATACTTCAAAACAGCTTCATTGTACAAAGTTATAATATATGTGGTAAATTTTATACCTGTGTACTAAACTACTGTTTATAAGTGATATTAAATATGTATATAAAACAATATAATAAAAATAAAAATATAAATACGATTTGATTGCGATATAGACAAATAACATATTACTCTTTTTTACCATTCATTTTGTTTCATTTTGCTTACTCATGCTTTTATTGTACGGAATTCTCGATACACAGACTTGTCGTTATCTGATTTTTTGTATAATATGTTACGCGATAACTTCGCGTAACATATACAAAATATGTAAACTGAAAAACGTACGTCCTAAACTGATTCCATGGTTATAACTTACAGTGGTTTTCCATAAATAGCTATCATTCTGAAGTTGTCTTTACTGAAAAGACATACGCTCCATACAAATTATGTCAAATACCTATCTAGTTAGAAAAATCCCGAATAGGTTATTGGTATCCGCCATCAATAAATCGGATATCTCAAGTGTGGTCATATATTATGAAGAAGAAAATAAATCACTGAAAAGGAATCATTGAATGAAAGGTTTTCAAAATGAATTCAGTCTATCGCTTTAAAAAGCAGCTATCTTTTGCTATAGCATTATAAGTTTAATTTTAACAATAATATATCTAAGTAAAACAATCAAAAAATAGACTTAAAAATGTGTTTCTGCGAATACAAAAAAACATGGACGTGATTTAGCGAAGTTTTCCATCACACACTCAGAGTGGTCTATCAATTTTACTTGGCTATTGTTAAATGCACCTATTGTTTAAAATCACCGAGTAAAACGCGTTAAAATTATACCCTGCAATTTTTAGACTGAAAGACGTATTCAATGCTCGCTCGCGATTCAATAGAATTACATTCCGAAAGGTTTTCGAGTATTCTATTCTAAGTTTTTTCCAGTTCTACGAAAGTATATTTTTATGTTTGAGTACATACATACCATTTGATTACAAGAAAAGGAAAAAAATTATTCATATTTTATTCTTAGAATATACAACGGATATAAATCAAAGGAATATAAATCAAATCAAAATATACTTTATAGCGACTCACCCTCGCTTCGCTTTGGGCTCGTCCTTAGACAAAAACAAATCTATCCCACGGGAACCGTACATTTTTCCGGGATGATATATAGCCTTCCTCAGTTTACGGGCTACATAATGCAAAAAGAATTTTTCAATCGGATTAGTAGTTTCTGGGATTAGCACGTTCAACCAAACAAACAAACAAACAAACTCTTCAGCTTTATAATATTAATATAGATTCAAATAGACTTTTACAAGCACTTTTGAATCGGCAATTGTACATTTTAAATTTAAATTAAATCAAATGTCAGTGTAGTTAGTCCGTGAGGAATCTACCACCGACTTGGAAGGCAGTTCTGCTGAGAAGAGCGGGCGAGAAACTCAACAGTTGCTCTTTTAAAATAATAATTGTTTACAATATTTATCTATACTACGTGAGACCCAATCAAACATTAGTTCCACACATTGACATCTACGAAGTATTCCGTGACGGTATAATACGCTTTATTCACTAATATTTTTTAATCTTAGACTTAAATTGTTTACATGGCAAAAAAAATTTCTGTGGCTATTTTGTTATTCAAATTCTGTTGATTTTAAATAGGAAGTGTTGACTAAACCTTTTTTAGTAGGATTTAGTTACCTTATTCTGCTTTAAAACCTTATTATTGTTTAAAGTCACTATGTTATTTAGTTTACTTTTTATTGCTTTTAAAGTTATTTTGAATTTAGAGCAGAGACTACGTCTTGAGCGGGGTTGAGATGCCATCATGACGTTCATTGTGAGATATTCATTGGAGATACGTGGCTATTAACGTTATTTGATCATGGTGGATCATAGAGAGTTATGCATTGATATTTAATGTGAAAGTCTGATTGGTGACTATGAACCCGCTGCTCCGCTAAATTATTAGAATTACCGTTCCAAGTTTATAACATTGTGATTTCCCTGATTAAATAGTGTATTGAATATTGAATACTTTATTATTTGAGCCCTGATAACGCCCACAAGATTAATAACCACTAAAGATGATGTTCGTAGAATATGGATAACGCGTCATATAAATAAATTTCGAACTGTTGAACTCCTGTCTGTTATACCTAGGCACAAAGTGCCTCATGTATGTATTTCGAAGTACTTTAGTTGAAGTGTGAATACATCCAGTTTAATTATGCACTTTAATACCTACATTCTGTTAAATCAAGTAGGTAATTTATTCTCATCACAGAAACCATTTACATTTAGAAACGGCGGTGAAAATTGACTATGTTAATGAAATGAAGATGAATATATTCGGACTCCTTTAGATAGTCTTTTAACCATTTATTAGTTATAAGTAGCAGCGTTTTTAACAATAAATACTATGAAATTCGGTTAAGAGCTAATATCAGAAAGGAATAAATGTTTTAAAAAATATTTCAAATTATTATTCCATATGTTTGTTAAAAACAACTCATATTGTAACTAAAAAGTCTAATATTTTTATTTACAATATAAAAAAAATATGTAAAATTTACTAGATTGATTTACGGTTTTAGTAAAATAAAGATACAAACACAATATGTTCACCATATTGACAGCTAAAAAATTATACTAATAGGCTGTGAAAAAATAATTATTTGTTCGTAGCTGATTGCTACAAAAAATGTCATCTTTAATGTTTGTTTAAGATGTCCTCATCCGCAAATACGTAATTTGTCATTATTTTATCTCCCTAGAATAACAACTAATTATGCACGTAATATCTTTTTATACCGTTCTTACAAATTACATAATGAAATATTTAATGACAGGAATTTATTTTCCCTTTCTTTAAATAAGTTCAAAATTTTAACTAAAAGTAACTTTAACTGTTCGTGATCGTTTCCCTGTCCTTGTTTACTTTAATTTTTAATAAGCTAACATGTATTATACCTACCTTAAGAATTTGTAAACTGTGAAGACTTAATTGGTGTATGTAAAGTTTTTATTTCTTTTTGATTTATATGTAACTAAATACTGTTTGTCTTCCAATTGAATAAATAAATAAATCTTTGGGCTTTTTGAGCTTACACAATCTATACTAATATTATAAAGCTGAAGAGTTTGTTTGTTAGCTACTAATCCGATTTCCAAAAATCTTTTTGCATTAGATAGCCTGTAAATTGAGGAAGGCTAAAGGCTATATAACATCCCGGTTCCCGTGGGATAGATATGTTTTTTTCTAGGGACGAAACCGAAGCAAAGCCTGGGTGAGTCGCTAGGTCATAATAAAATTGAAAAAAGGAAAAGGTATTGTAATGTTACTCCAATTAAAGCTGTCTGTTAACTTTATAACAACGAGTGTAAAGAAGGTATACGCCTTCCATCACCATCCGTCGAGTAACTTCAATAAAATTGTTTATCGGCGTTGACGAATGTACAGATAAAAAGGGAATTTCCAATTCTGAGGCTTCCCTTTGTAAAAATAAGTCAGTCATAAAAGTGAATTTATCGCTTGTAGTAAATAAAACGTAACGTATTGTTTGAGCAATAAAAGGACATACAAAGATTATATATTGACTCTATCATTGTGACAGGACTATCTGATCGCTTTATGTCTACGTCACAAATTAATAACTTATTTTTCGATTGTTTGATCTGCTACAATAGGGACAGCTTCATTATAGGTCAAATATTGTCAGATATCGATCCGTGATCAAGACTAAATTATTGAAAGGTAGGTTAAAAAAAATGCCCTAAATTTTTCATTAATGTACACCAATATGTGAATCAACAAAATTTTTATTCCTAACTTATTAGCTTGTATATTTTGTTCTTATATTTTATTTCTTATTATTTTTTGTATGAAGCCTTAGTCTTTATGTACAGTTTTTTTTCTTCAACCCAGAAACATAAAGCTATCTATTACAGACGTTTTACAATTTGCCCTCGGCAATCGGCATTTTACATACACATACGGCGCTGTTTGTAAAAAGACGAATCATATGATATGCCTGCGACCCGTATAGATATAAAGTAATGGTAAAAAAAGCTATTACTGCAAATTGAAAACAAGTGTCCATTCTGATATCGCTCAAGTCTTTCTTTAACTTGCATTCCGCACGTTTTTTAATAACTTACGATAATAACACTAGGGAACCTCTCAAAGTACTGGAGTAAGAAGCTTATATCGTTCTTCAGTCCGTAAACTAAAATGAAAAATATCGCGTCGATCCATTGCTCTCTTGTAACGTAAATTAAAGACAAAACAACACAAACAAACGACAAAAAACACTTCCATTTATAATATTAAAAAGGGAATATGAATAACATTTTGGGGTAAGTTTTATGTATTTATGTACGTACATTTTCCGAATTTTTATTGCGAATGCTACGTACAGATTATATGTGGATTGTAAGTGATAGTAAGATAACTCACTAATATTATAAATGAGAAAGTTTAGATAGTTCGATAGACTATGTCCTGGAGTTGGTATGATATAGGCTACTGTTAGTAATAGAATTTACCAAAAGGAGGCAGTACCGGCATATAATAATCTATACAGATAAATAAAATTGGAGTGTCTGTTTATAATATTAAAATAACCGCTTTTTACTAAATGCATATGGATGTATACACGGTACATATACCAAAACAACATTTTTTTACAATTTTGTCTGTCTGTCTATTTGTTCCGGCTAATCTCTGAAATGGCTGGACCGATTTTGACGGGACTTTCACTGGCAGATAGCTGATTTAATAAGGAGTAACTTAGGCTACTTTTATTTTAGAAAAAAAAATAGGGTCCCATGAAAAAAAATTAAAACCAAATTAATTAATTTTGTTTTGAGAAACAACCTAGGGACGGACCCGAGTAAAGCAAGGGTGAGTCGCTAGTATTATTATAAATACAAAAGTCACCCAGAAATGCCGTGAGCTTCGAGCTCGTGACTTACCCTTCGCTTAAGTCGCTAGTAATCCATAAATATCAATTAAATAGAAGCCGATATTTATTTGTAAGCATGGTTGTTATTGCTAAGTAATAAGCCAACGATAACAATGGAAGAATATTTACATTCCATTAAATGAACCTGGCTTAGCATAACAAAAGGTATTTATCAAACGAACACAAGCACTAGGCCATTGAATTTTGATCAGTAAAAGTCATTTGAAAGTTTATTGGTTTTTACGTTTTTGGTTTCATTCGCATTGCTTTTAGTAAAAATTGAAATATTGGCTGACATACTTTGATGTTTTTTTTTTACTTTTCAAAGGTGATTATTGAAATTTTGGGTCCTTTGTCTGTGGGGTTTTTGGGACTTTTTTTATAGATAATAAATGTAAAAATATTTGCATGAGGACTACATATTATATTGATGTACATATTTTCTAATACTTTTATGATATCATACTTATATTTTCGTATTGTCATTATTTTTTGAAACCGGTTATTTGAAAAATATGACAATAAATATTCATCTAAAAAATACTCATAACAAATATGAAATTTAGCTTTGACGCTATAACGTAGTTGCCTCCATTATTAATCGATTTGATCGATTGTTAAAACGTTCGGTAAAAAATTGGGGACACCAACAACAAACATGAATATTGTCTATCTCAAAATATTAAAAAAATAGATCTATATATATGTGTAACATTTTATACCTGGATTCATTACTCATACATTTTATTAGAACGTACGCCGAAACATTACGTAACCCTTATGAATTATTTAATCTACCAAAACTTTACAGTTAAATATTATTGTGTATCAATTATTATGACTAAAGGTCACGATAATCGATGCGTATATAATAATACCGTTATATATGTATATAGCAGCGAGAAATGAGACAGAATCTACCTGTAGGTATGTATTATTTAGTTAATTTGTGTACACGAATATATGGTTTTGTACTGAAGTTTAAAAACTCGTATACTGGAACAGTGAATCGACTCTTAAGAATATTTTTAATAAACTACATTATCCTTTACTAAAATAGGGATTTTTTAAACATATATGGGAAAACACAAGAGTCATCGGTTACTTCCTTTATTTGCTCTATGACAACTATAGTCGTAGTCTAAGAAAGTATAGCATAAAATTACTTAGTAATATTACTCAATCATTAATCATCATAAATGAAATACGACATCATAAATGATATTTCGTACTTTATCATGATGAAATACGAAAATCGTCTTTCTGGGGCATGTATTAGAATTATTATGCGACCTCAAAATTTTATTATTTAAAGTAATACAAATAAAGTGTACAGACAGTACATGTAATTAACTATAATATATTTTATACTAATATTTATTTGCGGTTCTGCCAGAAAAGTTCAAATTTTTAGGAATGTCATACAAACTCTCAACTTTTTTCCATTTTTAGTGGGCGAATTTCCTAAAATATTTTCTTAGTGGATACCAACTCCTCCTTCTACTCGCAATGAGGAATGTACCTGCCTTTTAACGTTATAGCATTTATATTGTCTGAGATTTTAGGACTAATCTGTTACTGTTAATTTTATATAATATGTATAGTAAAACTAATTTCAAAATATCGATAAAATTATCATAAAATTTTGTTTACATGTTCCTTTGATATACATTTTACTACTAGTTCTGCGAACAGTACACGCGAGTACAAGCTGCATTTTGAGAAGTGATTCTGCTAATCACGCCGAAGATTCTCATCAGATCTTCACCAAATTTTTATGAGATTAACTTTAAGTTATTACCTTCCAATTAAAAAAAGAATCGAAATCGATCGATCGATCTCATAAGGCGAAGATATCCAGTTCCCGTTTTACCCCATTTTGAAGGAATACCCCTCCAATCAAAAATCCCCGATGACAAAAAAGTTCTATAAAGTCGTAAAATCTGTATACCAAGTTTCATCCAGGTCGGTTGTAAAATATGACCTGTAGAATGTACCAACTAACTGACAAAAGATAGCAAATTTTGCCAGACTTGAAGCAGAGACGCTTCGCTCGCTCAGTCAATTATATATTTCTAGAGCCCTTTAAATCAGAATCATTCAACTCTTATGGAATAAAAATACTACGATTTTTTTTATTCGTTTTTCATAAATCAATAAATAGTTGAAATATGAACAAATATTGGTGAAGCATTTCACTGACATATTTTTGCATGGCTTATGTCATAGAGCTGTCCAACGGTCACAAGTAGAATTTATTTACGTCACAGATATATAGATCGATTTAGAAAGGCAGTGGGTAGTATAGTTGATGAAAATACGAAATTTTAAAATTATCACTTGCCTAAGTACTACGGCGCTACTGATATTATAAGCAAAACATGCTGTAACTTTACGTAAAGATTCTTATGAAGACTATAATTTATTAAAAAAATAAAATGAATTTTTCGAATCTGAGCTTTATTTTTGAGAGCACGTGCAGACTAACAAACTCAACAAGCTTTATAAAAAGAACTAAGCGAGCAGAACCGCAGGCAATAGCAAGTTAGTAGATTTTGACTTTCTGCAGTCCTTCATCATTTAAACTTTTATAACGCCAAAGTTCATACTCCTTAAAAAGGGGTAAAAGTTTTCTTTTCATATGCTATGTAGGTATCTTTTAGGAATAGGCTTATAAATTGAAATTATTATACAACCTAAGTACTATTAATTTTTGTTATTTTAATAAATTTGTTATATAAATTATTTATTTAATAGCATACCATCAATAATTATTCCTTAATAATATATGCGCCTCAGGGGTGCATTAACTAAGCAACTTTTTATAGATTACACAATATAATATGAAAAATTGCTGCCAAATTGTGGGTTGGTTTAATTCTCTAAAGGGCAAAAATATGTCAGAAACAAGAAATGTTTATATATAGAGCAGTGAAAGGGGAAAGTAATCTCATTATGGTACATTAGGTCAACCCCTTTTCAGAATAGGACTTAAGTATTTTAAGTTAAACCTGACTTTTCAAAAAAAAAAATGTATTAATGATATATTAAATATTTATTGTGATTATAATATTTACCAGGTGTGATTTTACTGCTTTTATACAAATCTCTATTCGATTGGGTTTAACATTAGTACATTTTGTTTTACTTTAGATTCCAATTATTATATCAACTTCCAGTAATAATATAGATTGATCTCGCTGTTTCTTTTTTAAATTGTAATTTTAATTTTGATCAGTAATGCACATTTAATTAAGAAAAAAATACTTGACTTTTTTCAAAATTATCCTTTATTTTTTATGGCTTTATTAACAATATCATGTTAAAGCAAATGTGTATTAGGTACATCTAATGTAATTGTCTCTAAGTTTCTATGACGGTCATTTAAGAGGTAAACGGACTTTACATAGGCATAATTTTGTTTATGACCATCGTTAAGGATTTAAGTAGTTAATAATTCTGTCCCTGTTTTGGCAATTTTAAATTTTACGTTTAAGTTATTGCCTTAATGTTTGCTATTAAATGAACAACACCAATCTCTAGGCTGTTGATTAAAAGATATAAATTTTGCTTTGTTATTGTTAATAAAATAGTAACAAGTAATCTATACTAATATTATGAAGAGGCAGAGTTTGTTTATTAGTTTGAGGGCGGTAATCTCAGGAACTTAATCCGATTTGAAAAATTCTTTTTGCATTAGATAGCCCGTAATTGAGGAAGGCTATAGGCTATATATCATTATGCTACTACCCAAGGAAGCGGAGCAGTGATCATAAATGTTAACAAATCGGGCAGACTTCCATACATTATTATTGATAGCATATAGCCAAAGGATTATTTTTTGTAGTTTTAGCGCAAGCGAAGCCGCGGGTTCTGCTAGTATAACAATAAAGAAGACTTTCTTCCTTATTATTTCTTCCTCTTATTTAAAGTCCGAGTATATTTAAATGGAACAATGATATATTAAATTGATGGAAAGTGTAAAAGTATTTATGTATTGTATGTATTCAGCCCTTTTTAGCGTCCTACTGCTGGGCACGGGCCTTCCTTCAATACGAGAGGGATCAGGCCATAGTCCACTACGCTGGCCAAGTGCGGGTTGGCGGACTACACACGTCTTTCGAAAACTTGCTAGGTTCTCTCAGACATGCAGGTTTCCTCACGATATTTTCCTTCACCGTAAGGCAAGTGGGGTAATCGTGTTAGAAATGATGCGTACATGAAAATATCAGAGGTGCGAGACCCGGGATTTGAATCCGCTTCACTCGGTTTCCCAAGCGAGTGCGTTACCACTGGGCTACCACTGCCTTTACCACTGAACTACCCCTGCCTAAAAAAGTATTTAGCTGACATGATATTCAAAAGTAGATCTAGTAAAACTCTTCAATGGCTAATAAAATCGTTAGATATAATCCGGCTTTGCATTAATTTGATTTTCTAATTTAACAATAAAGTGGGCCCTTGATAGATGGTTTTTTTAATTAATTTTTGAATTGAAATTTATGACATGATGGTAATATAACAATATAGTTTAACACTGTTCTCCTTTTACACAACGTTCACAGCTAGAACAAATATTCATTTTGTGCCAGGATTGAATTCCGCATTTAACTTAGAAATTCTTGTGAATGTGCGAGGGATACACTACTTTAGCACGAAGCAAATAGCCACTACGCTAAACAGTACCTTTATCTGTATAAGAAAAAGTTGATAAAGCCTAAGAGAGGACAAATGATACTATTTTTATTTTTTGCTGTTTCCTCCTTCCTTTCTCGCTTGAATAGGTCAAAATATATTTATATTTCGTCGATAACATCTAGGTTCCTTTTTATGAACAAATATTTACATTTTATTTAAGTAATTTTATTAAGATCCAATGAAACTAGTACGTATTATTTTGGTAACTTCAAAAAAGGAAATCTTTTTCAATTTTGCTGTTTATTTGTGTGTGTATCTTTGCGGTGAAAGGTTTTTAATTTAGAAGTAATCACTCTAGCCACTCTATCCAAAATACTATTAACTTGCTACTTGAATTAGTGAAAGCTTCCTGGAGGCTGCTGAACTATTTAGTCGCGGTTAGTAGTGTCTAACAAGAGTAAAATACCGGTTGTTATAAATTATTGTGCCTCATGTTTCTTTATATAGTCATCATTATTTATTATTTATTATTGTTATGTGTTTGAAAATTTTTTTTTGACTAACTCCCCCCCCCCCGCGCCCCCCTCGATTTGGTGAGGTGGCAGCAAGGTGAACGCATCCTTCGTGGTAGGTGGGTTTATTAGCATCCGGTACTCCAGCCGGAAAAGGGCAAATGCGGGTTGCTCCTGGTACTTTTTTGATAGCAGAGTGGACTGCCTCAGCTAACCAGCAGGTCCCGTGGGGGTTTAGTGGGTAGTACTGGTTTTTCTTGCCGGTGAATCGCAGAAAAACTTATATGCATGCATTTCCTAATGATAAAGAAAGGCTTAATTTGATTGCTTTGTGAGAATTTTTGTCCGAACTCTCAGTTCGAGCCCAAGAGTTTTTTTTAATCTTCTAGGCTACAACTGAGACGACGATGACTATATAATATTCCCGTGCCGCATTAAGTAAAACCTCATTGTAGTGAAGAAATAGTGCATATATGTTGGCGCCTTTATATCCTGTGTAGACTGTTGGTGAACTTGAGTGCCCGAATCGCCTACGGCTTACACCTATAGCCATAAGTAAAAATCAAGGTATAGAATATATATTTTACCATTTTCCTTAAAAAATCTATTTTTAGTTCCTTTTCTTTTTTCTTCTCATAAAAAATTTGTGCCTAAACATCTATAAAACTCGATAGGTTCTAAGAAAAACTCGATAGGTTCGAAAGGATCTAAGAAAACAATTTTAGCTTGCTAGGTTATTTTCTTTATTTTGTACATGGAAACTCCTGTACCTAAATTTTATTGGACGAACAACTATATCTTAATAATATGATTATACAGACGACTAGCAACAACGGCTTTTTAAATAAAGCAAATTATTTCTTTTTATTTAGAAATGCCAATGGGACATAAAGTTTGCAGAAAAAGTTGTTAATTTTTCAAATAGACAAATTCAATGTACATATACGTCAACATACTTATTCAAACGAGACTAAAACAAGGCGAGAGGGAAACACAATTAATAAAGGCCCTTATAAATCACGTGAATATTTTGCGAGTTTTAGCTGCCATAAGGGACTACAAAAAACGTTTGCACATTTTATTATGAATTAGGGTTGTCACAAAATATACCTAGTAGGTATATAACCTACTCATGAATGAGACTGACCATACACCAACCAAATAGGCCAATGACGCATGCACAATGCGTTTGCCACCCAGTCTACTGCATTGACCGTGGGTTCTATTCTAGGTGGATATTATATATATATATATATATATATATATATATATATATATATATATATATATATATATATATATATATATATACATATATATATAGGTTTTTTAAGTTACTTAATACTATATCATGTAATTATTTAGATCTTTACAATTTACATATCAATAAAATTGAATGTCTGTGATTTCAACATTCTCTAACTTTTCAACCAAGTTTTCTCAAGTACCTACATAGAGTTATTTATGAAATACCAGTACCTAAATAACCCTTTTTAATATGTTTGTCCGGGATTTTTTTTGGAACGGCTGAATCAATTGTAATGAGACTTTCATTGAAAGATAGAGGAGTTTGCAGGACTACTTATATTATAGGGTATGTTCCGGAAATATTTAAGGTTCCAGTGAGAAAATTGAAAACTTTTAAAAATTAGGCAAAATTGGAATACCGTGTGTGTATCTCCTAAGCTACAATTACAATAACTATTTTTATGTATCGAAAATGTACCTAGGGACGCACCTTAGCGAAGGAAGGGTAAGTCACTTGTATTTAAAACATTTAAATTTCATTTTTAACCTAAGTAAAAAATCAATGAAATATGATCACACTTTATGTTTTTGTCATCTATCTATAGGTATATCTTCTATACATATAATAAAATTGTAGAGGTCGAATGTCTGTACATAAAAAAATGTGAAAAACCGAGTCAGGGGGATGTAAGAAGAGAAATAGAAGAAATCCAGATTTTTTTCAATTGTTTTTATTTCTCTATCTGTTTGTCTGTTTGTACGGGCTAATCTCCGAAACTGTTGGACTGATTTAAATGAAATTTTCAACATTTTAGAAACTTTTCATCCCGGAAAATCAAAGAGTTCCTGTGGAATAGTTAAAAAACTATAGTAACTTATACAACTTAGTACACATAAACTACTGTTTGGATTTTAATGAAACTTTGTAATAATATAGTTCATATATCAGAATAACAAGTAGATTACTTTTTATGCCGGAAAAATGTTCCTGTGGGATAGATTTGTTTTTGTTTGTCTAGAGGCGAACGAGGTGAACGAGGGTGAGCCGCTAGTATTAAAAAAATTATATTTCATTTTTAACCTAAGTAAAAAATCAATGAAATATGATCACACTTTATGTTTTTGTCATCTATCTATAGGTATATCTTCTATACATATAATAAAATTGTAGAGGTCGAATGTCTGTACATAAAAAAATGTGAAAAACCGAGTCAGGGGGATGTAAGAAGAGAAATAGAACAAATCCAGATTTTTTTCAATTGTTTTTATTTCTCTATCTGTTTGTCTGTTTGTACTGGCTAATCTCCGAAACTGTTGGACTGATTTAAATGAAATTTTCAACATTTTAGAAACTTTTCATCCCGGAAAATTAAAGAGTTCCTGTGGGATAGTTAAAAAACTATAGTAACTTATACAACTTAATACACTGACTACTGATTGGATTTTAATGAAACTTTGCAATAATATAGTTCATATATCAGAATAACACGTAGATTACTTATTATGCCGGAAAAATGTTCCCGTGAGATAGATTTGTATTTGTATGTCTAGAGGCGAACCCGAGCGAAGCGAGGGTGAGCCGCTAGTATTAAATATTTTTTTGAAAAATCTTATTGAAATAATGATTATTATCGATACAGAGACCGAATCTATAGTTTTTAGAATTTTTGTCTGTCTATTTGTCTGTCTAGGAGCGCATAACGAGAAAACCACTGCACAGATTTTTATGAAATTTGGAATGATAATAGATGGTTTTCTGGGTCAACATATAGAATTTACTGCGAAAAAATATCTTTAATTTCTCTGAGAAATCTATACTAAACGTTAAAACGCAAAACGTAAACGTAAAACGTAAAAATATATAATGTTCAATAATAACAGTACTTGATATAGAAGATTAAATATTAAATTGACTTTTTATTCCTTTTTTAAGTCTTTTTCGTATTTTTAAGTCGAACGATGAAATGCTTAAACGATACACAGTTTTTTATTTATAAAAGCGCCTAGAGCTTCCTGAGTCTATGAAAGCAAATGCTTTGATAGACTCAGGAAGCTCCTGTCTCAACCGTTTCAGAATATTAATTAACATTTAATTACTTATTGCTTGAGTAACCTACATTTATTATACTTTATAATTTTGAGAAATTAAATTGTATATAATATAATATTAAGATATTTGATTGATTTTTGTTTTTGTAAATTATAAACTATATCTTTGTTGTGAATAATTTTGACATAAATAATTAACGGAATGTTAATTGGGTTTAATAGAACTATCGCTGTAAACGACATTAACGTGATTATTTGTAACCTAAAACCCTTTTGAATTATCTTGATCATTGTCAAACGAAACACGTACAATACAATAAATATGTAGGAACTAGCAGAACCCGCGGCTTCGCCCGCGATCAAATTACAGAGTACATCCAGCAAACACAGTGGCCACTATGATGTTTAATGAATTACTCACAGTCTAATCCCGGTACATAGCTTAGGTGACTTTTTCATTACAGTTGTGCCAACCTTTAGAAGCAGGATATGGATAGCAGGATACTCTCTAGCTAGGTTCTCTCTCTCGCGCTCTAGGTCTACTATAGTTGTCACTGCTGTGGCCAGCCGAGAAGTTATACATAATTTTCCTTTGGGTTTGGAATAATCTCCGTTCTCTACTTTATATCCACGCAGTAATTGTGCACTTACGGAGAACTTATGTTACTCTATTTAAATATATTCAACAACTCCAACTTCACCACCGCCCAATTTTACCCACTTAGGGGCTGAATTTAAAAAAAACTAAAATACATGTTTATTTAATTGCATAGAAGAGCATTAATACCAAGTTTCAAGTAATTTTGATTATAAACATTTTTTCCTCATATAAACAGCATAACCCCCTTTTACCCTTCTAAGGAATGAATATCGAAAAAAAAGATATTTGTATTGTTTTGTTTTTTATTTCAATGGTAAATACTACTTTTCGAGCATCAATTAAAGAATTTTATACAAAAATTTCATCCTCCATTTTACCCCCTTATGAAATGAATTTCGAAAAATGCTAAAACATATATTTATTTAATTGTATTGAAGAGCATTAATACCAAGTTTCAAGTAATTCTGATCATAAATAATTGTTTACCCATATAAACTTTATCACCCCTTTTTACCCTTTTAAAGGATGAATTTCGAAAAAATCTAATACATATATTTCTTATTTTTCATTTTAAAGCTAAATACCACTTTTCGTTCATTTCGCGTTAAGAATAACAGAGTTTCATACAATCTTTTATCCCCTATTTTACCCCCTTAGGGGATGAATTTCAAAATATCCTTTCTTAGCGGATGCCTACATCATATAAGGAATACGTCCTCCAAATTTCACGTTTCTACGACCAGCGGTTTAGGCTGTGCGTTGATCGATCAGTCAGTCAGGACAAAGCATTTTATGTATATATATGTAGGAACTAGAAATGCAAAAATAATTATCATAAATGAATTAAAATTAATTGTCCAAGTAACCCTCGAAAGCTTTCGATATGTGAATTTTAATTAAAAAGGGTTTCGGTGTTTCATTACTATTAGCCGCGGGCCGTGACACTTTGTGCGAGTCGTTTTATCGCTTTGTTTATGTACGTATGTATGTATGTATGTATGTATGTATGTACGTATGTATGTATGTATGTATGTATGTATGTATGTATGTATGTATGTATGTATGTATGTATGTATGTATGTATGTATGTATGTATGTATGTATGTATGTATGTATGTATGTATGTATTACTAGAGACAATCGACAGTTGACTTCGTCCAATTGTAAAGTTACGTTGTGTTTATGTCACTTTATTATTAGTTTCGGTGGTCTACTTGTTTGCATGTACCGCCGCAAATCCAAAGATCCTGGGTTCGAGTCCCGGGTCGGGTCAAATTAAATCATCGAGATTTTCTGCTCAGGAATTCTCAGTAACAGACCGGAATTAGGAAGTTGGCAGTGTTTAACCCCCTTACCGTTTCGGATAGCATGTAAAGCTGTTAGTAATTCACTTAAATCTCACCTGATGTTAAAGTCATTGGACTTTGAGAGTGAAAAGGAATAAATAGTGCATTTGTGTCTGCGTGAACACTTGTGTACTATAATGTCTCCTGCGCATTTGGCTAGTCTCAATGAGATTGATCGTGATGTCCAAAATCAGTCAGGAGGACATTCTAATTCGTGTTAAGTATATACATTACAAACACATAAATTCTTACTGATATACAACTAATAAATCATTCATAACGACGCACGGATTAGTGGAACACCTTACGGGTCCAAGATAGAATACCATATCAGAAACAGTCAGTCAAGAAATTATTACCACAATCGCATAAAAGATTTATAGTGAAACAAACTGCTAGCTAATGCAATCATTTTTATAATAATAATTATATAATGCATATGAATTGTTATCGTAAACTTTTAAAAGGATGTACTGTAATGCTTGTGTGATTGAAAATGAAATAACACTTGGTGTCGTGATTTTGAATCCTGGATTTTGCTTTGGTTACCTTATATCTAAGAACACTTTTATCATACATAACAACAACGCCTTGCTTATAATATTATATTAGTTATTATTTAAGTTATCGCTGTTCGACGCAAAATATGAGAAATGTTTGGTATATTAATATTTTTTTATAAACTTGCACTTGATGACTTCCTTGTTCACTTATAAAAACTCTTTTTTAAAACTTTAAGACTACTCGATACTTTTATTCTCTAAAAAAATGTATTGAAAATTGAAATATCTCTACATTGCGATTCACAATCGAAAATAGGCTAATTTGAGCACACCAGCAACCACGAAGTGACAAAATTGGAATCCGGTCTATTGATCGAATGCAATTTTAGACGCTTCACAACTTATGAGACCGTTTTCTTTAAATATAACATTTCAGTTTGAATTTAAATTTAGCACACGACATATTTATTTTAGTGAAAAATAGAAGATATAACTTTTTCTTAGTTACTAAACTTAGTAGGTACTTCCATATAAATATTTTATTAACACTTTAAATATTATACAAAAGATAAAAAAGCGCAGTGGAAGCTTTTCATATACGAGTACAAGTAATTACTTTGATGCAAGTTTATTAGCTAATTATTCACTGAATAGAATTGATTAAAATACATATACATATTTAGTAATGACTACACGTTTGGATCAGTGATCCTTGCTGCTTGATACTTGCTGTGCCTGCGGGTTCGAGTCCCGCTGGGGGCATTCGTTTGTGTGATGAGCACGAATGTTTGTACTCCAGTCATAGATGTTTATATTTAATATGTATGTTTTTAAAGTTATATATGTGTAGTCTATCAACTATCTGGTATCCATAACACAGCTTACCATGGAACTAAATGGTGCTGTGTGTTAATGTCCCAACACATTTATTTATTTATTTTATTTTATCAAAAGATTTTTACGTCATTCTAAGAAGATTAGTCATATAAAGCATAGTTCTCATAAATAATCGTCTAGTATTGTTTGTTTTTCCTTCCCTTTGTTTTTGTCCAAAATTGGTTACTCATTAAGCAGATCGGCCAGATTGAAATCTTTACCTTTGATTGCCGCCCTTTCAAGTAATATCATTTTCAATTAATAAGGGTTCGTCAGTCATCATATTGTAATACTCAGAGATTTGATAGAATTCATTTAATTGTACGGTTTACTAATCAAATATAAGTTTGATTTATACATTTTTGAAGTAAAACTTTTTTACGCACGCTTGACTTGGAGAGTAAGCTAGTGAATGTGTGACGAGAGCGTTACGAAAAGTGTGATCGGACGAGGCATTTATATCTTTGTTATTGTCTGACAAATTATATATTACAATGACAAATTAGATATTCTATAAATATATGATTGTAATATGCCTAATATGCATGATTATCGCTTTAGGTCTCCGGCTGGGTACACCGCTGTGCACTGAGCACAGGTGCCCGTGTGGAAAAGAGGTTGACTGTTACGGACTCCATTGACTCTGTTACAGAAGAAGTTCAGGTAGACTTTTCCGTCATAGTTCCCTAAACGATACCATCAAAAGGGCTCTTGCCACCACTGGCATTCCTGCTCTTATCGAGCCATCTGGAATAAGTCGAGATGGTGGTAAGAGACCTGATGGCCTGTCGCTGGTTCCCTGGGAAAGGGGACGGGCCCTATTGTGGGACGCTACATGCGTTGACACATTGGCCTCGTCCCATGTTAGGGAGACGGCGTCTAAAGTGGGAGCCGCGGCCGAGATGGCTGAACTTCTTAAGTTACGTAAATACGCCTCCCTTAGTCAAAATTATGTTTTTATTCCATTTGCTGTAGAAACCCTTGGCCCATGGAGTCAAAGTGCTAAGCACTTCTTAAAAGACATAACACCTCGTCTTATCGCCTCTACTGGTGACAGGAGAGCTGGCGCATTTTTCGCCCAAAGAATCGGCATTGCCATTCAGCGGGGGAATGCGGCTAGCATTCTTGCCACTATTCCACGCGGACATGACTTGTACAGTAATAACTAAGTGTACATTTGTTTTGTATATATAATTAAGTGTATTTGTAATTTCTTTTATTGTAAATAAAAATATGCATGATTTAATTATTTTTTTTAGTATCTCACCTATTCTAATTATTTAAAACATAAATTGAATTTCATAAAGAGTACCGATAACCTACAGAAGTTTTACTTCTTACGCGTGTACACATTCATACACGCACTCTTTAATTTTTTTTTAATAAAATATTTGATTTAATAATAAATATATCATAATATAAGTAATATTATAAATGTGAATGTGTATTTGCTCCTTAAACGATTATGTACACAAGTACATACCTAATCATTTAACGAGCATACCTACATACTAATGTAGGTACTATTATTGCAGGTAACGGATTAAAGTGATTTTAAACAAAGCGTTAGTTTATTGGTCGGAGAGTTGATTGTCATATAAATTAAATGTTTTATATTTTAGCATAGCAAGGACTTGTCCTCGTTTCGCTCGAGAGAATCTGTTGGCGATGAACTGCTTAGGAACGAGCTGCTAGAACTGCTAGAGGACGAACGTATAAAGTAAAATTATTTTTGTTGAGCCATAAATTTTCACTTACGTAGATGTACCTACTCATTAAAGTTTCTTTATAATCAAATAAGTGGTTAGGGAACCCATAGAGTATAAACATGACAAAGAAACATTCATTTACGTTAAAAATTACAATAAAATATTACTAGTATTAACAATGGGACAATTTTCTTTTTGGAGAAGAAAGTTTTGGATTCACGTAGATTATTACAAAAAGAAATATTATTTTTTCATTGAAAATACTTTCGGTGGTTAATCAATTCTGATATAACGATAAGGTTTGGGCTTAACGTGCTTAAAACCACCATTGACTGTAGTTTTTTCAACCGTCTTCAAAAAGAAGGAGGTTCTCAATTCGGTTGTATATATTTTATTATGTTTGTTACCTCAGAACTCCGTCATTTATTAATCGATTTGGAATTTTTTTTGTTTGAAAGTGTATACTTCCAGTTTGGTCCCATTTAATTAAATAAAAAAAATACTAAGAGTAGTCTGATTAGGTGTCAATAGTAAATGAAAACTTCCAATCAGTTATTTTTTTACTTTTTAGTGTTTTCAAGTCGGATTTAATTTTTTTAAAGTTTTGCTGGAGTGAATAGAGTAGTATAGTCAACAAGTGCCTTTTAGGTGAAAAAATATGAACGAGGTGTCATTCAATTCGAAATGGCATATAGATATTTTTGAAAAAAATCAAGTTCCGCTTGTAAAAATTGCTAAAGTTATAAACAATTAACTAAAAATAAAAAAGGGGGTTTAGTTTTTTGCAAATATCTCAAAAATTAATTGAGATTTTTCAAATCTAAATAAAGATTTAAAAAGAGGAATAAATCAACTTAAAAAGGTGTCAACTCCCGGAACTGTAGGACTAATATTTATAATTTTCTCAGAGGGATGAAAATACGACCTAAAAAAAGAGCTTTGGCTTGCGCAAGCCACGCCTACTTCGGACGTTTTATTGATAAGAAATATTTTAACATATTAAATATAAAATTAAAGATGTGAAAAAAATCAGGGACTTTCTGGGTAAATAAATGCACAATATTCTACACAATGTAATCAATCTATACAATTCTTTTTTATCACAATTTGTTAATTAGTTTTGCAATATTTAATTAATAATTTATTTCTGCTTGAACATGAACATTGCAAGTGTGATAATTGTTAAACTATTAGATTTTTTTCTTTTTCTTGGAGCTATTATTATCATCATTTTGATAAAATGTTTATAATTTCTATTCTTCTAGCTTTCTTCAAAAGCTTCAGAATAGATCCCCGTTGGAAAAATTAAAAAAACTATTTTTTTTTTTCACTCATGTATCTCTAAAATTAAAGATTAGATTTTTTAAGCGATTAAAAAAAACGCTTGTTTTTTTACTACGTACGACTTTTTAAATTTACCTTCATCCCTTAATAAGTTTAAGGGAACCTCCCTAACTCGGTTAATTTTGACCGGAGGAAAAAAAGTCTTGAAACCTCTTTTATGTAAAATTTTAAGCTCTACACATTTTTATTAAAACTTTTTTGTATAATTTTTAGCGTTTTCGAGTAATTACGAAAAAATAATTTTGACAATTTTGTTTTCAACCCTTGCCGGGGATTGCAGACACGAAAACCTTTACACATTGTTTTTGTATAATTAAAACTACATTGTATAAAAAATGCAAAGACTGGACTATAAAAATGGTCATCTGTACACAAAGTTAAAATCGCTTTTAGAGAGAACAAACCACTTAACTCGAATATAAAAACATAATTTTACACAGAGATAGTTAGATAGGGTTAGAAAATACATTTAGTTACTTTACCCTGGTTTGTTTCCCATGGCATATTAGTATACTACAAAGAGAAAAAAAACAATAGAAATAAGCCAATACTTTAAAAAAATAAAAATTGACAAGTAACGTAATTCATTTGGTTGGCAGAAAATTTAGACTCCGTAAGTCCGTGTTACTAGGCAGTGCTCGGCACTTTGTTTTTACTAGCCATTCGTTAGCTCAACAACTTTCCAGTTTCTGTAAAGTTTAATGATGTGTTCATTTTAACTTGGTAAGTGATTCCACTTGAAAGCATTACGTTGATTTTGTTTAACACGTTCACTGCGGCAAATAAATCATAAACTTTCATCTGATGCGGCGGCGGGTCGAAATGTGACCTCAACGACTATTCCGCCAGTGCGTGGCAGGTCTTTTTCGACCGGCCAATACTAGGTTAGAATAAAGTGCTATAACTTTGCGGAAACATGGTGTATACATTTTTTTTGTACTGCTAGAATGACTTTGAACCCAATTTCTTTACCTTTGTTTCGCCCCTGGATCTTGCCAAACGGGAAATGAGAAATAAACAAAGAGAAGTGGTGGGCCGATAACGACATGAATCTAGAAAGTATTTTTTTGTAGTGATGGGATAGACAAAAGTTAGGGGTTATCGAAAATAAAACAGATTATCATAAAATAAATAAAAAAGTGTATATTTGTTTAGTGCTTCCTTTTAAAACAAGTCACGCAAAGGTTTTGGTTGCGTTTTCTGCAATATGTTTTAAATTTTTTTTACTTTTATTTTAGCTAGGGTAGGTACTGTCCAATGTTCTCAGCAGTATGTTGTAGCACCCTGCACAAGTTTTCCGTTTAGAGCCCATCTCGAGGACATGATCATTGACCTTAACTTTTGCTTGATTTTCTAAAATGAAATGCTTTTTTAAATTCCGTGTGATTTATATACCAAAATATTAATTCTACTACAGGACTCACTGTTAGGAATTATGTAAACAAAACTTACCAATTGTATTTGGTTTTGCATGCAGATTTGTTTCCAAGCTCTTTTTCTTTTTATGTATCGGAAATATTTCATCGTCACTGTCACTGTCAATAGCAGGGTGAATCGAATCACTTTATTTTCTAAAATGTTGATTTTTCGTTTGCTTGCCATTGTTGCTATCGATAATAAACGACACTCGATCATCTGGAAAGCACGACCCTGACTAGCGGCGGGTCGACGCTTGCGCGCGCGCTCTGTGCAGCAGCGAGCCGGCGGCGGTCCCTAAGGCGGCGGGCTGAAATAATCCCGCTGCCGCACTGATGTTTTTCATCGTCAGTGCTGGGCGGGTCAAAAATGGCCTGCCACAATGTTTTTGATGCATAATACCTATAATTTTGACCACAAGCTGAAATATTATATATTTGTCTCTGTCGATTTCTTACAAATACCTAAGATAATCGTTCCGCACCAGCGAGAGAGATATAGTTCTCACCGTGCGCACCAACCATAAGCACCGCTGCAGGCCGATATGTGCCTGTTCCGTACTAACTATATAAAGTCTATAATTTTATAAGAATGTTTAAAATTAAAATTAACAAATATTGTAAGGTACTTTGGTTCCATTTTTAAATTTTTTGAATTCATATTTTTATTTTGTGGGTTGTCTGTAACAAATATATAATGCCTTTGAGACGTCTAACACCTTCTCTTCCGTGACCATGATTGCTGTAACGCGTTCGAAACGTCGGGAACCAAAAATCAAAATAAATCCGCGAAAAAATCCAAAAAGATAGTTTTATTTCAAATACATAAAGTCGATAAAAAGTAATCCTTGTGTTAATCCATGTAAGCTATCTCCATTTCAGTTTTTACTTAAATCCGTTAAGCCTTTACAGCGTAAAAAAAAAAGAAAAAAATACGGTCAATTATTCACAAAATTTTTCATTTATTACGTCAGAGTAATTTGTCTAAGTTTTACGCAGAAATTATTTTCTGCGTAAAAACTGACTAATCTCATCAGATTATATTTTTTGTGAAAAATTAGACCATTTCTTTTATATTACTTCATTATATTTTATTTATATATAATGTACTACTTACCTTTACCTACTTTTATAAATGATTATAAGGGTACATATTTATTGAAAAAAAAATTAAAAGCCAAATATTACCTGGAGTCGTGTGAATTTTAGGTTTTTTTGTTAAAAAAATAAAAAGCTCAAAAAATTTTGTTTTTCTTATTCATAATTTGCGATTCATTAATTTCTAGTAGTTTCGTCATTATACTCATATATGTACCTATATACCTTATACTCTGTAGTGCAAGAAAATGATGTAAATCTTTGTTAAATAAAAATTTAGCTTTTAAAGCAGCGAATATTCTCTCACTTTAGGGTATAATTTTTCAAAGCTTGTGTGCACATAGGCGATAAATTAAGCTTTTTGCGAGAGTTTTTCACAAACTCCTTCTGTTAGTCTTTACTATAAAATGGAATGATGTACAGTGGATGTTTATCAAAGAACGGGAAAATAAATCCAGTAATATTATTTATATAAGGCTTTATTTAGATTTTTTAATGTAGTTATAAAATACAATATATTAAATCAAGATATTATTACAAACATTTAAATCTGGTTGTACTTTTTAGCGTTATATGAACCGAATAATGTACTTAATGGATGTGTGAATTATATTTTTTAATAAATTAAATTTATTAACATGTATGGATATTTGTTACACAATTACACAGAAATGTGAGCCTTAGGACATCGGCGTATTATTAATAGATGCTGAAGTACAAAATTAAACTAAAAACATTGAAAGAAAAACACTACACGGGCAGAAATTATTTATAAAATATTTTAACTTCGAATTATCTCTTAAGGATGTCAGAGAGGGATAAATACTGAGCGCTACGATCTTGCATGCTTCTTTATCGATTTTTAAAGACTCTTTTAGCACGTTATTGGAGGGAAGGAAGAATTTTGACCAGTCTTTTAAACAGTATTAGTCCTAATTATATAATAACTTATTCTTTGAAGATTGCATTTCTATAACATTTATCTGTCTTTCATATTAACGTCTGAAAATATTAATAGAATTCTTGAAGTTTTAAAAGTTGTATAATAAATCTAAAAAGTTCAACAGTCGAAGTCTTGCAGTGTGTTTTAAAGAATATTGTTTTATAGACTTATAGAGATATAATTTTTTAGCTTTTTATTCAACAGTAACAATTAAGTAATACTTAACTAATAAGTACAAATAATTTAAATTGTTAGAGTAAAATATACGATTTATCTTATTTTGCATTTCATCGAGAAATTTCAATTAATTTTTAGAGTTAACTAAAAATCAAACAAAATATTTAATTGTAATTACATTTTTTTAAGAATATTATTTTGTAAATAATTGCATTTTTAATCGCATGCTTTAATTTTTTTATTGAGACATAGACTTGATTGTACTAGTCAATATCATCCTATTGTCAAGAAATAGAGCTTCGAAACGTGTAGGTATGGTCTATACAGATTGTATTAGAAGCCATAAGTTCTTGGATTTTAGATAGAAATAGTTATTGCGAGTGTACCTCAGGAGATAGATATATATGTTATTGCAGTATTTTCTGTAGGACTTTTTAACACCTACAATTAAGACCTAAAATTTTATAGTACATTGTTATGATGTATGTGTCTCTTAAGGTTTAACCAGTTCGCTATGTAAATTTCTAAGGGCGACCAGTCAGAACCAGTTATTGTATTTTCCCGTGGGAATGAAAGATATTCCTGTAGTAAAAGATATCATTAATGTTGACCCGAGTAATAAGTAATCACTACACAAAATGCGGTTTTCAATCGGTACAGTACTATTTGCGTGAAAATCACACAGATATAGACACTTAAAAAAAAAATTATAATTTACCAATTGTTTTGTGGTCTATATTTTGTACACAATACGTATCAGGAATTGATTTAGCTTTGTTATTATTTTAATATATGTATATGTATAGATATTATCTCGATACGGTTATTGCTTACAATGATAAGTATTTATAACTTTATACAAAGAGCTAAAAAAGTTATAATTATTCGCCAGTTCCTTCTAAAATAATGGCATTTTCTTTCTACACCGTCAGATATGCAATGTGTGCGCAAATTATGCATAAAAGAAAAGAATAAATTATATGAAAATACGTCGGTTAAATCTAAAAAAGCTTAAAAGTACATTTTTTTTCTTTTATACATAACGTTCTAAATAAAGGATCAACAAGCGACAAAATTGCAATTTAATTTATTGTATAAACAATTTGGGCCTCACAGCTAAATTTACAAAATTATGCTAAACTTCAGAAGATCAGATAGATCCCCTAAATAACCGTTTTGACGATTAATTCAAATCCTTTATATCAATTATAGAAACATGAAGCCTTGAATATAAATGTTTATTTTCGTTAGGTTATCATTTTCATCGTTTACTTGTTATAACTACTCAATTGTATACATATTAGGTGCTACTCTAAAAGTCATAAAGCTCTTTTTTTGGTAACTCGCGGCTCACTCTCGCTTCGCTCGGGTTTACCTCTAGAAAAACAGAAACAAATCTTTCCCACGGGATCCGTACATTTTTCCGGGATAAAAAGTAAAGTAAAGCCATGTGCTATTCCAGACTACAATCTATCTTTGTGCCAAATAACAACCAGATCCGTTCAGCGGTTCTGTCGTGATTGAGTGACAAACATGCATTCAAATATCTAAACTTTCACATTTATAATATTAGTAAGATTGTTTGCAGTAACTATTATTTTAGGAACGAAATAATAAAAAAATACAATCTGTACTTAATATTTAAAAATCTTTCTTTTGTTGGTTTGAATCACTGGAATTACCTACCATTCAATGATTTTTTTTAAAAATGGATAATATATTGTATCTTGTAACTATCATACTGTGCCCTTAACAAAAGAGCTTAAAAATTATTGTTGGACCTTAAAAAGCTTAAGGCTGAAAAAAAAACTTTTGATAAACTGGAACAAAATAGAACTTAGACTTAAACAGCACAAATAAAAAAATAGCATAAAGTGATAAATATATAGTAACATGTTACATATTTTTGATATACTATAAAATATTTATTTTAATATTCGATGCATTCATTATTTCCACTTCAATTCTCGATTCAGAGATTCAATGATCCATTGATTCGACGGTCGAGTAACTCGATATGCATGCCCTTGTGAAAAACGATATCATTTTGTTATATGTGAATATGATCTGAAATTAATTTCAGAAACAAATTTATTTTTTTATTTCGATAACGTATTAAATTGTACTGTGAAGTAATTATTTGTATCATTTATGGAATAAAAAGGCAGAAGAATAAACATATCACACATTATATAAAATAGGGGAGAGTGGGGTAATTGAGAACACTTAACTTCTAACGCTCAAAAATAATAGAACAAAGTCACAAACACCATCAACTTTCTCTATCTATCTATCTACTTATTATTAACATAAAAAATCTTAAAGATCAACGTTTTATTAGAAATATGAATGAAAACAAAAAACATTGCCGTTCCTTTTCACCCCATACCCTATGGGGTAATTGGGACCATCCCGCGGGGGAAATGGGAACAGTTTAGGGTAGTTAGGAATAACACAAATCTTTATAATAAACTACAATTAATTTGTGTGGCACATATCACACATGTAACTTTTCTTAATCTCGCCAATAGTACATTTTTCATGTGCGCAGAGTTTACAAATGGTGCACATGATCCAATCTTCTATCGGTGGGGATTCATTCTTTTCGTTGCACATTATACAATAAGACTCCTCTTCGTTTTCATTCACTTATAAAGCCTTCTTTGAATTTCTGACACCTTTACCCTTGACTCTTTTTCTTGTATAGTTCTTTTAATGTTCCTTTTTGTTTTTTTTTTAGTTATAATTTTTCTTTTCTAGCCCCTTTCCCCTCACTTTGTTTTTTTTCTGCTTTTTCACAGAACCAAAATCTTGTACTTTTTAAAACTGTGCTATGTCGGTTTTATTCATATTAAAAATACGATGACAGGATACGAAGACAGGTATATTTTGTTTTGTTTAGATCGTTTTTAGTTAAAAACTGTTATTCTATTAAGTGAAGTAGCTTCCAGAATTCGTAAGCTGATGGATGGATGTCGAGACATAAAACCATATTACCAGTCTTTGCCTCCAAGCTGAGTTTCTTTATTGAAAACTGTGTTTCAGTTTGATCGAAAAACAACTCTACGTAATGAATTTGATGTTATTCCATAATAAGATTTACAACAATCAAGTATATATTTTTCTAGCTGGTCTTCTTGTTTTTTATTAAATACAGTTTAACTTTTTTGGTATCTTAAATTTGTTTTGTTTTTGTTTTGGGTGCTGGTATTGGTAGCAGCTTGGTCCAATGTAAGTTTTTTATTTTTAGCATCATCGATTGTACAGCAAAGATCTTCAATTTGGTATTTTATTTCAGTCTTTCGTATGTAATTTCGAAATATCTTAAACAATTTATAACGTTAAAACATTTTTACACAGTCAATGAGTAGCACTTAGGGTAATAATGAACGCAAGGGGTAAATGGGAACGTTCCCAATTACCCGCCTAACGCCGTTCCCAATTACCCGAAGTAGTCAATATAAATTAAAATTGCCGCCAATCGCAACAGTAATTTTGGTGAGCTTCAAATCATGTGGGGTCTGAAAACAGATAGTATGTTCATGATAGTAAGAGAATGTGGTGTCTTTAAACTGAAAAAATATGATATTTACATCTATTATAACGTACGACAAAAATTATAACAGAAATGCGAAAAAAATTGTTTGACTTATCATAACAGCGCACGTGCGGCCTTTTACACTCACTATCGCGTATGCACTAAAGGGCGCTAGATGCGTCCGTTGAACAGGTGCGGGATAGTTTAGTGCGGTTGAAAGTATTAGTTTCGTAGCTATTCCCAATTACCCGCCGTTCTCAATTACCCTACTCTCCCCTATACGTACATAATATATATGTATTATATACAGATGTATTATTTTGTTAATAAACTACATATGTATGTATATACATATTTATTTCATGGGTTTTATTACTTGTAATATGCAATGTTTGTTAGAGAGATTTTATTCTTACTATAGATCCTAAGATTGGTTGTATTTTTACCCGATTGCGGCCAAGCCCAAAGGAGGTTATTAGTTGAATCGATTACTAGGACAGGCTTTAAATAATTTTAATACAGTTATTTGATTTTTAAAAACAAAAAACTTAAAATAACCGACTTCAGAAAAAAAACATTAAAAAGTAAAAAATAACTGATTGGTAGTTTTCATTTACTATAGATACCTAATCAAATATTTTCGAAGTCGGTGCCAGCCGATACAAATCAAAGCACACCGACTTTAGACTTTTTAGTGTTTTTTTAAGCCGGTTTTTTTTTTAAGTTTTTATTTTTCTCTTTTTAGTGTAAACATAGTGGTAGCAAAGTAAGAAGAAAGTATTTCAATAAAATAATCGCTTAAGCTGTTTAAGTTAGTTTGACATGAAGACAGACGCCAAGTTTTATATGAAGACTGATAAACTTTAATTCGCTTTTATTAGTAACATTAAAAACTCTGGCTATAAAATTCAATTCTAACGTATGGGGCTTGTCAAATCAAACAAAATAAACCCAAACCCAAAATACTACTATTAGCCGTTGATGAGTTCCACGTATCCAATTTCTGACCTTACTATCAGATCAGGTCGACAATACCGAATCACTGCACTATCAACGGAAATAGAAACACTTGCAAAGTTTAAAATCAGTATGACAGAAGTAGGTTTAATTCATCATTAGTTATTTCTCCACCCTTAGGGGTTGTTTTTTTTTTTTCAAATTTAAATGGGACCAAATTGGAGGTATAAATTTTCAAATGATAAAGAAATTTTTCAAATCGGTTAATAAATGACGGAGTACTGAGGTAACAAGCATAAAAAAAGACAGCCGAATTGATAACCTCCTCCTTTTTGAAATCGGTGGAAAAGAATGTTTCCTTAGAATAAAACTTGATATCTAAAATATTTAAAGTACCTTTCATTTAATTCATTTTTATGACCAGAAGACATTTTATAATTTTACTAAGACTACTACACACAAGTGATTTCTTTATATTACTCTAATTTAGTAAAAATTTTGGAATCGTAAAAAACACGTCTCGTCGAAAACTATATTTAGCGTTCTTCTTAGATGTTTTATAACATTCAAAAATAAACCAACATGTAGGGACAGGTAAAATTTATAGAAGATAATTCTGGTTCATCTACATACATAATGCCTGTTCTTTCTTTCATATAAAAATCACAATAGACTCAACTCCATGTACGGGATGCATTTTTGTTCGCAATTCTTTGTCATTGTTCTCGGACCGCCTAATTGAAAATGTTTCAGACTCTTTATACCCTCATCCCTTTTTCTGATCCATGTTTCTGGATAATGTGCTCCCTTAACAAAAAAATGTTTTTTTTATACAGTAAAAATCACTACATATTTTTACTACAATTAAAATCCCATAATAAGATTTTATGTTTGTTCGGGCTTGTCTCAGAAACTATTGTACGAATTTTTATAAGATATTCATCAATCATAGAAAGAAGGGTTATTTAGAAATATAAGAATGTTTACTTTCGACGTCAGTGGACCCAAATTCTCTTTTCCAACATAAAAAATCAAGCGTAAAACTAGCGGTGTCTGAAGAAATGAATGTTTAGTTACTATACTTTATATAAATAAAATAATTTCATTAACGGTCTATAAAAATAGTTTATAATATATTTATGCATTTATGTAATTATGTAATATATTAATTACTAGCGACTCACCGTCGCTCCGCTCGGGTTCGTCCCTAGCTACGTTTTAACCTTTAGTATGGATTTCTCAGAGATGAGATATTTTCCAAAGTCAGAAATTCTAGCTAATAAAGTAAGGTCTGTAAGAGTACTTTAGACCCATAGAAAGAAAATAAATTGACATAATACTTGATATAAATATGCAAAAAAATATGTTGTAACTAAGAGGTACATTGACTTTTAATTTCAGTTTGTTTATTTTCTACATTTTCTTTGAAATTGTGTGGGACTATCCATTAAAAAACATTAAAATCAGCTAACAATTGGTGAAGATTACGCGTAATATATACAAGAATTAATACCGGAATTTAGTACTTATTCTTTTTGATGAAAACCCTAATTAAAAAAAAATAAAAACCGACTTCCAGGCACAGAAAAGTAAAAAATAACCTAACGGGGGTTTTCATTTAGAATAGATACCTAATCAGATATTTTCGAAGTCGGTGCCAGCCAATACAAATTAAAGCACACCGACTTCGAAAATATCTGATTAGGTATCTATTCTAAATGAAAACCCCCGTTAGGTTATTTTTTACTTTTCTGTGCCTGGAAGTCGGTTTTTATTTTTTTTTTAAAGTTTTTATTTTTCCATTTTTGGTGTAGACGTAATAAGCAGGTAAATAGTAAGAAAAAAGATTTTTAAAAACATATTCGATTAAGCCATTTATTCAGACCCCTAATGACAGTCACAACCCATCTAGGTGTAAAGTTCCCATCAATACAAATTAATCAAGCCCAGACACCAGGTAATTGCTGTAAATCGTTGAGGAGTTTCCTCGACTATCTGTCGGCTCCATTATCAGATCGACTCCAGACCTTCATTAAATAGTAGTGCTTTAAAATACTTAATGAAAAAAATTAACAAGCGCACTAGTCGCCACTACGATTTTTGAAGGTTCCCCTCGATTTCTCTGGGATGCCATCATCAGATCCTGGTCTCCTTATTATAGTACCACCCTTGAAATATCTCCTTTCAAACAAAAAAAGAATCATTAAAATCGGTTCATGAATGACGAAGCAATCCGCGAACACACATAAAATAACGTCCACGTAAACAAAAAAATTCATATTTTTTTTTCCATAAAATGAAAAGTACTCGGCCAAACTATGTTAAATTTTTATGGGACCACATGGCAACTAAACCGCATCAAACAAAAAAAGAATCACGCAAATCGGATTATAAATCTCAGAGTAATCGATGTACATACATAAAAAAAAAATACCAATCGAATTGATAACCTCCTCCTTTTGGAAGTCGGTTAATAAAAATGACTACAGCTACTTTAAAAGTAATAAAACTAGACTAAACTACCTAACTATACTAAATCGCACCGAGCCATAAACTAAACGTATGCAAAAATTCATATCAATCCATCTTCTATAGAGCGTAAAAGAAGAATAAACATCTTCTCAAACTTTATAATATTAGGTCAGCTAAATTCTATAAAGTAATAACTAGATCCAATAAAGTAGTAAACTGAAGTCGCAAATTTTATATTATGGGCAGAGCAAGCTGGATGTAAATCTTGCCGATGTTATAAAAACTTATGAATAATTTCGTATGTCTTTGTCGGGGATTTGTCATGGTCCCGATCGTATCTCGTTTGAAGATTGTTTTTATGTGTTGGGTCGTATTAGATTTCGTGCTATGTGATATTTGTATATTTTTCTTATTACAACTATCATGGATCAACCTATATTTCATCAGTCTGTTTGAATATGAAACTTACTTACTTTTGTTTGCGGTTTTTTATAAAAGCTCTTTATCATAGCAGGTGCAGGCAGTGGTAGCCCAGTGGTAACCCAGTGGTAACGCGCTCGCTTGGGAAACCGAGTGAAGCGGGTTCAAATCCTGGGTGCCCAGTAGTGGGACGTTAAAAAGGGCTGAATACACATTCATAGCAGGATGTTAGAAGAATGTTATACCTTCCTCAGTAAATAGGTTAGAAATTGCTATTAATTTCTTTCATAATGTAAGTCCGTCTAATGAAACCAAAGAACAATTTCTTCGGGTATTTTTATTTATTACTAGTGGCTTACCCTCGTTTCGCTCGGATGCGTCCCTAGATATGTTTTTAAAAGATATGAATAGTTATTGTGAATTCACCTTAGAAGAAAGACTACAGTAAGTAAGTAAGTAAGTAAGTAGTAAGAGAAGAAGTATTACAGATTTTTCTGTAGGCCTTGTTAAGGACCTATCATTTTCTAGTACATTGTTTTAATGTGTCTCTTAAAGTTTAGCCGGCATTTGCCAAATAAATTTCTAAGGACGATTCGATAGAACCAGTTAAATATTGTGTTTTCCGTGGGAATGAAAATTTTTCCTGTAGTAAAAGGTTTCCTAACGGTATGTTGAACCGAGTAATAAGTTATCACTACACAAAATTTAGTTAAAATCGGTTCAGTACTTTTTGCGTGAATCACACACACACAAACAGATAGACAAAATTTTTAATAACTATTGTTTTGGGTTCTATATTCTGTATAAAATGCGATACAGTCATTGTTTTTAAAAATTATTTCGTGTACATATTTCGCTAAGTTACTAATTTATTATATATGTATATATATTTCTACAATATGTACCTGTGAAACTTGATATTCTCATTATACACTATTTTATTTTATACTAGCTTCCGACCAGAGCTTCGTGAATGCATGTATTTCAATTTAGTTCGGAACCACAATACGTAACCACCTCTTTTTATGAGACCGCGTAGTATAATAGCTACAATACTAGGTGGTTTATTTTTATTACATTTATTTAGTGCTTCAATTGTATTTTTTAGCATCCGTTTTCATTAAGTTCCTTAGATAAAGTAATTAACTTAGACTAATTTACCCTACGAATAAATAATTATTTATTCATAGAATTTACCCCTATAAGAACTTTAATAGTTCTATTTAATAACAATACTTATAAAAAAATAATTAGTATTTTTGAAGTTATAGTTCTTTTGGCACGCTTGGAAAAAAATATGAGAGTAAAATTTTTACGTTGCGCGCGCACACCGACAGCCAAAAAGCGACATGATGAAGTTAGTTGAAAGCAACATGATGAAGTTAGCTAAATTCCTTTTACAAACAGAGAGATGTAACATACGGGATAAAATCTATAGCAATTTTTGTTCTGTTACGCCAAAAAAAGTATAACTTCTTACGTGCGTGCATTAGTACACACACACGTTTTTTTTATTAACTTTAGTTTCATTCTATATTATAGGTATTTATTTTATATTATAACTTTAAAGAAGTAAGAGTAGCCTGCCAAGATAATTACCGCAATATGGCTGCCTCGCTGAATACAGTTTTATATAATAATAGCATTCTAAGCTATAAGTGACATTCCAGAATCTCAGAATCATAATTTCCGCATTTAAGTTCAAATTACAATGTGTTTATATGTTCTTATACCGGACATTAAATAAGGAAAATGCAGTTCCCGCTGTTTTGTTCGATCGTTCATAAACATTAAATGAAATTTATTACCGAAGGAATTTTAGAAGGCATTAAATGTTTCTAATGTCCCTCTGCCAAATTTCAGTTTATTGCTTTTCAACGCGACTTCGTCCTTATATTACTCTATTAACCTTCCAAACTTAATGTAAACTTGAACGTATCACTATTTATTCAGCCCTTTTTAACTTCCCACTACTAAGCACGGTTCTTTCTTCAATAAGAGGGGGACCAGGCCTTTATAGTCCACCACGCTGGTCAATATGGGTTGGCAGACTTCAGATGTCTTTCAAAAACCTACTAAGTTCTCTTAGACGTGCAGATTTCTTAATGATGTTTTCCATCATCGTAAGAGGTTCGCACATGAAAATATCAGAGGTGCGAGACCCGAGCACTCGATTTCCCAAACGAGCGCGATATAACTGGGCTACCACTGCCTCATTTTAATACGGCTAATTTTTATCGACAGATCAATGAACTAGTATGAAGTTTCATATCCCCAACAACCATTTAGTAAAGTTAGTCTGGAAATTTAAATAAGATATATTCTAAAATTGCTTAGCCATAAGCTATAAAACTACATGAAAAAATATTTTTGTATCTTGTTTTGTTTTGCCTTTATTCAATAATTTAGTATTTTCCATATTTATACCACTGAAACGACTTAGTTAAAGTGCCAGAATATCACATCAGGCAATATACTAAATTATGCTGAAGTCTGTCGTGTAAATATTCCATTACCGTTGCTATTATTTAATTGTTCATAGATAAATGTCACTGTGTTTTAACTTTTAATTTCATATTTTAATAACAAATAGGTAGATTTCTTTTTACAGAATAACCGGCGTCTATGGAAGGGTAAAAAATATTTTCGCCAATTTTTTGTTTAATTCAAAGAATGAACGGTACATTTTCATTTGCAGAGGACGAGAAATAATTTACTTATTATTCAGAAATCAAACGCACAATATTTGTCATAGTTTGCTATGTAAAAAGATGTACTTCTTCACAGCAAGTAGCAGTAGTAACAACGTAATGTATCCTTATCATCCTCACAGCTTTTTTAAATGTGAAATGGTCTTTATCTAATTATAAATAAAACTATCTTATCACGAGGTTACAAAATAATAGCTGTACAGCTGATAGCATTGAAAACATCGGGAATCAAAAATTAAAATAAATCCGCAAAAAAATCGGAAAAGATAGTTTTATTTAAAATGTCAATTATTCGCATTTTAATAAAGTAAGTATTTTGTGTTTATAACTTTGTCCTTCGTTAACAAACTTGCAAAGATATATTATAGTACTCGGGACTGAGTCGTTAGTTTAGTGGCCAACATATATGCCTACAGATACGGAGGTCTTGGGTTTGACAGATGTTGTTACTGATATGTCATCAGTTGTGACAAATTATCGTTTGACAGGACTTTGAGAGTGAAAAGAATAGGGAATGTACTTGTGTTTATGTGCACATTTTATCTCCCATGCTTTAGCCATGTGTCGTAAGCTAGTCTGTTGTTTAGGCCGCTGTGTTTGACATTGATCGAGAGGCCTTTATTATTATGGACTATATTATGGATATGGACTATAATATGTAATTATGGACTGGGAAGTGAGGTAGACTTATGGATAAAGTTGCAATTAATTATAATTAACTCTTCTCTAATTATATAGTGTTACGTATAATTCTCTTTGTCCAGCCGTTACAGGATAAATAAGTAACAACCTTTGAATTTATTTAGTACTTTTAGTTTAAATACACACAGACATTTAATAATCAAAATGGAGCAGAAAAAACGTCAGGCAATTATTAGTGTGCGTAAAAATAATTCTAGGGGAATAAAGTGCCACAGTCAAAAAGCCATTGCACTAGGTTTGAGTAGTATTAGTATACATGCTTTTATTGGCAATATTAAAACAGAAGCTTGTTATTATAACAATTCTATAGTAGTAGTTCCACTTCAGCGAGCTTATTCTGCGTTTGATTAATAAGACAGTACTAAATTAATTATTATTGTGTATATAGAAGCCTTTATTATGAATTTGATTGGTATCTGAGGAAACTTAGTAATTTTTTTTATTCAGACTATATTCTGTTCATTATAAACTGCATTGAAATTAGTTAAGGGTTTCTTAAGCAAGCAGATAGATAAAAATCCTAAATCTCTAGATTCAGTTAAATATCCCTAAAATATAAACTTTAATATGTAATATTAATAAATAAATAATCTCTAAAGAATTTATTTGATGTATTGGGAACCTCACTCTGTCTTATAAGCTCTTTGCAAAAAGAATCACAACGATCCGTTGTTTTGTTGTTGCGTGTCAAAAGGACAAAGTAATAAACCATCAGAAATTTTCGTATACATATGAGCCGCAAAGGCTGAGATATCTTTTATAAAAAATAGCAAATATGATGAAATGTAAAAATACACGTCGTTCAATGGAAAAGCAGGAAATATAACCATATGTAGGTACTTTATGAGACTCGAATATTATAAAAAGACCAAGTTTATATGACGTATGTTTGATCATTTTAAATACTTTTTCACACCTGATGCATCTGAGTTACTACTAAAGAAAAAAATCAGCCAAATTTTGTGGCAATTTGTCTACAATTAATTTTTCAACCCTATATAAGCAGAACATTTGGTACAGTAGGGGAATGTTTAATTGACATTGCGGTCGCAAGATTAATAAGGGTATTAAGAGCAACACATATTATATATGTTATTAAACTAAGTGAAGGATAATAAAATTAAAATGACGCATTGGTCATAACTGGACCGAAACTAGTCTTCACATTGTACAGCTATTTTCTCGAGTGCCACGGGGTGCTAATATAAATGATGCACTTAAAAATTATATATAATTTAACCTTAAGGGAGACTATTAAAACTTTGCTAGGGCCTGGAAATGTTTATTTTGAAGTTTAGACCTGTTAGGGACGCAAAACTTTTTTAATATACAAACCCTTCTCTTTCTATTACAAATAATATTACATTAAGTATTTTATGTGAAATTTACCCTTACAATATGTTTCCTTAATATTTGTGTTATGAATAGCGACGAGAAGGGTTGATATAATTTGTATTATTCTATTTAAGTAATTAATTGAAACAAATTACAATAATTTCTAAAAGCATTTAATAATCCATTTCTTGATATGTAGACAGGCAATCCATTTTGAATGTGCACTTCTTTCAAAATTCTGCGCGTTTAGTAAATGTGCAATATCTTGCAAAGATAGGTAGGGAATTAAAACAGAGCAGAATAATATCTGTATAAAAAAAAATATGTTTACGTTGTAAGGGTATGCAAACCGCTATCACATGGTATTAAGAAGGTGGACACATGTCACACAGCACTACGACGATCATCATTATACTTAGGACATATCTAAGACTAGCGATTCCATATAGTTTTTCACTTTATTTTTAACCGACTTCCAAAAAGGAGGAGGTTCTCAATTTGTCGGAATCTTTTTTTTTCCTTTTTTTATGTATGTTAACGGATTACTCGAAGACGGCTGAACCGATTTGGAATTTTTTTTTGTTTCAAAGGGTATTCTTTCCCGGTAGTTCTATATAAATTTTATCGAAATCGGGCAAGCGGTTTTTAAATAAATGGCTTAATCAAATATTATGTTTTTATTAAAAATTTTTCTTCTTACAAATTACTTGCTTATTACGTCTACACTAAAAATGGAAAAATAAAAACTTAAAAAAAAAATAAAAACCGACTTCCAGGCACTGAAAAGCAAAAAATAACTAAACAGGGGTTTTCATTTAGAATATCTAATCAGATATTTTCGAAATCGGTGCCAGCCAATAAAAATCAAAGCACTGCTTTTTTTAGTATAATTTCGCTGCTTATTTATTACTTATCTTATAATTATTTTTTGCTTATTTGACTGGACTTAATAAGTAAATGAAAAATTCTTGTATATGAAATGCGGTTTTTTTTCTAAAAAAACATATTAATTCAAAATAAGGCTAAAAAGTGTTTTATTCAAAGTATGTTCCATCGCTTGTTATACATTTTTCCCATCTTTCGGGCAATTTGTGAATACCACGCCAATAAAAATCTTCCTCTTTTCCTGCGAACCATTCATCTAGCCATTTTTTGACATCTTCGTACGAACTAAAATGCTGCTCAAAAAGTGCGTGACCCATCGATGCAAACAAGTGGTAATCAGATGGAGCCAAGTCTGGTGAGTAAGCCGTATGGGGTAGAACTTCCCAGTTGAGGGCTTCCAACGTGTCGCAAACCGGTTTTGCCGTATGTGGTGGGGCGTTATCATGAAGAAAAATGACTTTGTGTTGCCTCTTTCGGTATTCTGGCCTTTTTTCAAGCAGCAAACTGTTCAAATTGGTCAATTGTTGTTGATAACGTTTAGTATTAACCGTTTCCCCGGTTTTTAATAGCTCATAATACACTACGCCCCTCTGGTCCCACCAAACACAGAGCATTAACTTTCTGCCAAAGCGATTCGGTCTTACGGTCGATGTGGATGGTGCGCCTGGATCCACCCATGACTTTTTGCGCTTTGGATTCTCAAAATAAATCCACTTTTCATCTCCTGTAACTATGCGATGCAAAAACGCCTTTCTTTTATACCGAGCAAGCAAAACACATATGTTTTTTCGCTTTTCTATTTGCCTATCAGTCAACTCATGTGGTACCCATCTACCGGTCTTCTGAATCTTTCCCATCTCTCGTAGCCGATTGGAAACAGCTTGTTGACTAACGCCCAATTGATTGGCGAGTTGGTTTTGTGTTTGCGAATCATCTTCGTCTAATAATGCTTGCAATTTCACATCTTCGTATTTTTTTGGCGGTTTTCCCTGTTCCTTGTCTGCAACATCGAAGTCACCACTTTTGAATCGCCGAAACCATCATTCACATGTATCTTGTGATACAGCATGTTCGCCATAAGCTTCTCGAAGTAATCGGTATGATTCAGCAGCAGTTTTTTTCAAATGATAACAAAAAATTAAAGCTGTCCGCAAATGCTCTTTGTTCGGTATAAATTTCGACATATTGAAGACAACAATACAATACTTTATGCACACTTTTCCAATTTATCACTCAAGCGCGTGTGACTCTTGTTTATAACACAACAAAATGATGCTGTTTCAAATCTTCATACCACAAACTTCATTGATGCACCGTCAGTTTTCTGAAATCCGCATTTCATACTTGTACTGGTATGTATATAAAATTTCGTGTATCTCGGAAACGGCTCTAACGATTTGGATCATATTTTATATTTATATAAGGTTTTGCTTTTTACGTTCATCTTTATAGATATCTTTTCTGAAAAAGCACAATTTTTATATTTTCCCGAAAAATGCCGAGCGATGCTCATTCGCTCAGATACTGTATAATATAATATATTGATGTACAAAACACACCATAAAACGTTAGTACTTTTAGAACTGTAATAGTTTACCACGAAAACAAAAAAGTTACAAGTATTACAACTTCTATCTAGCTTGTAAATGCTATATCGACTCACATAAACAAAACGATACTCGCTGCACTTAAAGTATGCTCTACTGAAAGCTTTTTACATGTATTTTATAAAGTGATCGGCCCCTCACGGAAGGTTTGTCACCAAAATAGGGTTTACTCTTGTGTTTATTTAGTACAAAATATATATGTTTTGAAATTAAATATTTATCTTTTATTCTGAACACATATTAATACACAAAATCTATACAAATAAATAAAATTAAAGTATCAGTTTGTAATGACAATATCATCTTTTTAATAAATGCATATGAAAGTATACACGGTACTTATAAGAAAAAAATATTGTCTGTTTGTCTATCTGTCTGCCTATTTGTTTCGGCTAATTTTAGAAACGGCTGGACCTATTTTGACGAGATTTTCACTGGCAGATACCTGATATTTATTATAAGGAGTGGCTTGAAATACTTTTATTTTACGAGAAGAATTAGGGTTCCGTAAAAAAAAACTAGTAACGCGAAGTCGTGAACAATTTTGCGTTAAGTACTTGTTTTAAATAATACGAAAGTATTATAAGTACTTGTTTGTTTTTTTTTTGTATAAAAATAAGACAATATCAGCCTCATTTTTTTTTAAATATTTCTTTAGCTCAAAGTCACAAATCAGTACAAATGATAATGAAATTAAAATTATATATGCTTCTTACAATTTAAAACGCAAATATTAATGTAAAATGATAAAGCACCACTAGAAATTCCAATAACCACATATTATAACACTTCGTAACTTCTATGGTAAATAAAAGTGACAGACACGTAAAGTACCTACTGTAAAACATGAAGGTATCCAATTGCAAAGCTAAAAATCTAGTTTTCCGTTCGCTCAATTTTGCAGCTTTTTCTATTCGTCATATAACAGGTGAATGTTGCGTAACCTGACATTTGCCCTTTCGTTTTTAGTATTTGACACTATGTTAATATTGTTTGAAACTACGTAGGTTGTCTAAATCATATTGAAAATAAAATACATTACATATTTGGGTAAACGAAACCTTTTAAAATTATTTATTTTACAAGTGACACACACTCTTGGTGCTTATTGCCACCGACTAATAACTCATGGGAACAAATATCTTTAAAGCCCTAAACTATCTATATATAAAATATACAAAAACTCATATCGAGCTGTTATGCTGTTGTTGTATGAAAATAAAACAAACACATTTTTACGTTTTTAAATTAGTAAGAATTGTACCGTTTCTTTAACATTTATACATTATTACGTACATACGTTATGTGTCCCACAAGGCGTCGTTACACTCATAGGCGGAATAAGACTTAGAGCTTTGCTCCACACGCAATAAATCATTTTATTATACAATATGCATATTGCCGAAAAGAAGAAAACGAATTTCTCTTTGTAATAAATACCGCAAGAAGAATAGTGTAAAGATATGGGAAAACTACTTTTTGCTTTTCTTCATGTAATAAGTACGTTATTAAAGAGCTCACGAGCTTTTCCATTTACATATTAATGTTGTAATTTATTAATTTTAATGCTAAAATTGTTAGACATATTAAACGTAACCTATATTTTTTTGAAATTAATTGAAGTTTCAATCAATATTTCATATATTAAGTAAGCAAATGTATTATTTAAAAAAATTAAATCAAATTAAATATTGAAATGATTTAGACATACTCGTAGTCAAAGTTGAATTTAAGTCATTGTTATGATTTAAAATTATGAAATGTACTCAAAATAATTTATGTTTATTTTAATAATAATTTAAAGTATTCTATACATCTATACATATTATAAAATTCTAACTAAGCCGAATCTGTACATTAAATATTTTTTGGAAAATCTTATTGAAATAGACATTATTATCGATGCAGAGGCCGAATCTATAGTTTTTAGAATTTTTGTCTGTCTGTCTGTCTGTCTGTCTGTCTGTCTGTCTGTTACCGCATCACAGAAAAACCACTGGAGGGATTTTGATGAAATTTGGTATGATGATAGCTGGTTATCCGGGTCAACATATAGGATACTTTTTACCGCGAGAAAATATCTCATTTCTGAAAAAAAATACAAAAACTGGTAGGAACAAAACCACGACGATACTATTTGTAAACAGTTTAGCAAGGTAACTTACAAAATATGGTAAAAACTATAAAAACAGCTTATCTTGAAAATCAAATTATCAAAAGCGCTATTTTATCCATTAAAATAGTTATTTTAATTAATATTTATTTATGTGTTATTTAGATATTCGACAATAGATGTCGCCATGTGTTTTTAAAATACATAGTTTAAATTCCAAAAAAATTAATGTACAGATATGACCTTTTTTCGATTTTATTAGAATTACTACTAAATCACCCGCGGCTCCGCCCGTGTTTAAATTATCAGTAAAGCAAACATTTTCGCTTCATAAATTAGTAACTATACATACAATAAAATTGTAACTAAGCCGAACCCGTAAACTCAATATTTTTTCGGAAAATCTTATTGAAATATTCATTATTAGCGATACAGAGCCCGAATCTATAGTTTTTAGAATTTTTTCTGTCTGTCTGTATGTGACCGCATCACAGTAAAACCACTAGAGGGATTTTTATGAAATTTGGTATGGTAATAGCAGGTTATCCGGGTCAACACATAGGATTCTTTTTACCGCAGGAAAATATCTCATTTCTGAGAAAAAATACAAAAACTGGGTAAAGTAAAAGCACGATGATGCTATTAATATTTTAGCAAGGTAACTTACTTATATATTATGTTAAAACTATTAAAAAAAACTTATCTTAAAAGGAATATTAACAGCGCTATGTTATTCATTAAAATAGTTATTTTAATGAAAATTTATTTATGTGTTATTTAGCTATTTGATAATAGATGTCGCCATGTGTTTTTAAAATACGTAGTTTATCAAAAAAAAAATGTACAGATATAACCTTTCTATGACTTTACTATAATTACTACTAAATTACCCGCGGCCCCGCCCGTGCTTATATTTTTAATAAAACAAACTTTTTGGCTTTATAAATTAGTAACATATTAGTAATATTTTGTTGGCCGAAACAATTTTCAAATGAGAATATTTGTAAATTTTTATTGTTGAGTAAATAATGTTAATGTTTTTTAATCTTTTAATGTAAAAATTGGGCAAATGCAAATCCAACTCGCGCATTATAGGTTTCGTATAGCAAAATGCTATGTTGTTTTTCTTACTTACGTGTTTTGTTAGGTTAACACTAAAATAAATACGAATAATATTTACGTTTCCACAATACCTACTCATTTTTTGCACCGTAAAAATAAGTTCAATTTATATTATTTTATAACATTTTATGGAAAACAAGTCTATGGCTGTTAAACTGCCAAAGCGGGTAACTAAAAATATTTCATATCTCAAAAACTATGAAAAAGTATTTTAGGAACTGTTATACCTCAACTTTTTCACTTTTTCTTGACACCTTTTCTTGGAAGGTAAAGGCTTAAAGGACACAATAAAATGCTTACGACTTTAATCATATTAGCAGAGCCATATGAAATAAAAAAATGTATTCGCTTAGAATTATTTACTTATTACACTTTCTTTTGAAAATCGTTTTGGAAAATATTACTAGCTAGTGCTAATTAAGAAAAGTTATCATTATGTAATTTAAATAATCAGCTATATATTAAATTAATCTATAGCTGTCTATTAGTAAAAAATGATTAAAATTAATTCCGTAGTTTGAGAGTTTATCGTGAAAAACTAAAAAAATAAACAAAACAGAAGTATAGACATACATAAATTTTTTGTGGCATTGTCAATCTCTGCCATTATTTACCAATCATGCGGTGCGCAATGAAAGTGGTATATGTAAGAGTATACTAATGTGTAAATCCTAAGAATTTGGTTTTTGATCATCTGAACGCGGGCGGAGCCGCGGGAAATGCTAGTACTTTATAAATTAAATGCATAAACGGATTAATGATTCAATTTATTACGATGGAAGTAGTTGAAGTTATATTAAAATTATTAAAAAGGTGGGTTGTTTGGAATTAAAATTATCATATAAGTACTTTTTATGATTTAGATTCATTCTAGTTCGGGAAGAGTTAGGTACTAAGAACTTTGCTGAAACTGTGTTGTTTAATTTGAGTAAAGCAGTGACAAATCTAGTGTGGTGTAATCTACACCAATATTATAAAGCTGAAGAGTTTGTTTGTTTATTTGGTTGAACGCGCTAATCTCAGGAACTACTAATCCGATTTGAATTTTTTTTTTGAATTGAACAGCCCGTTAACTGAGGAATGCTATAGGCTTATATATCATATAGAAAACTCTACGGTTCCCGTGGAATAGATTTCTTTTTGCCTAGAGACGAACCCGAAGCGAAGCGAGGGTGAGTCGCTAGTTCTTATATACGTTTGAAGTATACACTGGTGGTTTTTATCACATTAATGTGATAATTAGTATCTCTTTTATTGTACTTCTATTTAATATCTTCTTCTTCTCCTTATCCTTATTCCACGTAGCGTGGGGTATATAAATATAGGCAATCTTCCCTATAAGGTATACTTCCGTCTATCAGCCATCATATCATTGTGATTATTATATTAAAATGATTGATGTAATAGGAATTATATCGGTGAGAGTTATCAAGTGGTTTACGTAACCGCACGAGACCCTTAAGTGGGAGCATCCCTTCGTTGATATGTAATAAAATCCTCGGCGTATAATTTCTTCGAGATTCTCTAGCTACGAGTATGTGGTTTGTATCTTATATACATATATTTTGGTTCTACAGTTAACATTTACTGTAAAAATAGCATTAAAATAATAATTATTTTTAATTTAAACACTTCAAGTCTTACTTAAGATTAAATATTATTTTTTGCATTTTCCTTCTCGAAAGGTGCTTAATTTACAATTTAAAATTTTACAATTTAACCTTGAAGAGAATATCTACAACGCAAATATTTTTTTTTAAATGAACTGTAAAACACAACACAAAAAACGTTAAATTTACCAAATGACTAAAGCAACTTTCTATTTATCGACTAAAATCAACCAAAAAGTACTTAGATTCATAAAACAGACAAAAAAGAAAAAAATAATTAAAAACGGTTTAAAACTACAACTTCACACCATTGTCAAAGTGTATATTAAATTAAAAAATACAAGCTTTAAGAATTAACATGTTATAAAACAAATCGGCCTTACTGTTGTCGTTGTAAGTATAATGTGTTTCTCTAAGTGCCTAGTACTTGATATGCATTTTATTTTCCTGGAAAATTATTAATTTCCATCTATTAAAGTACTAAGAAGCAAAGATAAAAATTTTTTAGAAAAGCTTTGTTTACATAAATTATGCTAATAGCGATTTCATCATCACGCAATACTCGTAGTAGGCGACATGAAATTGAGTAACTAACCCGTCTTTACAAGGACTCATTATTTTATAGTTTGAAATGATCTAATTTAATAAAAAATACCGCGTCTTGATACCGCGTGTCTTGATATCTACATAATGAAGTGACATATTGAATAGAATTTGTGAAATTCCACCAGATAATAAAACTAACTAACCGTGAGTAAGTTTTTTAGAAATACAATATTCTTATGTTGTAAAAAATATGAATGATAAGCTCTAACTAAACTATGTTCTATGAGATTTTAGCTATTTCTCGGACGAACCGGACATTCATGCGTACATTAGGAAATAATATACTGAAGATATATTATCAAAATATTTGCCCTTACTATGGAGCCTTCATACTCATAGTTTTTGGTCAACATATACCTAATTTTACAATTCTTGATAGTATATAGTGGAAGTAAAGGTAAAATTCTTCAGATGTTATTGTAACATAGGTATCTATTAAATACCATAACTTTGATAAATAACTTTAGTAAAAATCATTTTGAGCAAAAATTCTGATTATCATAAAATCGTTGTCTTAAAAAAACTAAGCTTGAAATAAGATGAAGTCTGATATTTTCTAGCTTAAAGGTTAACCTAGTTTAATCTCGCTGTTAAGTGTATTCTTTTGTTAAAATCACAAATTTGTTAACCAGCGTCGATGGCTGGCATGTTGCCATATACATGAAATGAAATTTTAGCAATTAAGTTTAATGAGTCGGAATTAGTGCAAGGCTTCTGCACTAAAGGAAAACAAAAGTAATTAAAACCCATCATTTGAAATCGTTTTAGCACTTTGTAAATATACTATTATTTGTTTTTTTTTTCTATTTCGCATTAATTGATATAGATTATCCATAATGTCATATGGATATCTGGAAGAGCAGATAAAATCATAGGCAACCACAATAAAGTAGTACATATATTTTAACATAGTTTTTTTCTCTTACGCATAATCTTCACTCATTCATCTTCTTTCTTACCTCATTATACAATGTTACCAATTTTAAAACAAACACTATAAAAGTATAGTATAGTAAGTTATATATGTTAAACTGATTTAAAACAACTGGAGCTAAAAACTTGAAAATAAGAAACTTTCCGAGGTGCATCAGATTCAGCGGTCTTACATACATATGGATGTATAGTTGTAGCTACTCTTTTTTTCCAATATATCCAGATGTTCGATTAAGGATATGAGTCTGTTATCAAAATGAAATAATAAATTTCACGGTATTCTCCTTAATACGTATCAGCTTGCCATCATTTTGAAAATGAGAATTGCGCATGAATAAGAAAATCACAGAAATGTAACCCGGCTTTGAACCCCCTGCATTAATTATTTCAAGTCAGAATACTGCACTTTACATATGTTATATAATAAATTATATTCTAGTATATATATATATATATATATATATATATATATATATATATAGTGATTCTTATCTTTTTTAAATGTTCTTACATGAAAATATATCGTCGTCAATGTTTGTCGTTGTTCGCTTGTATTGCTAGTAATTACTAATTTGAGCATTAACTAAGTTTTACTATTAACTTTGACTTTAAACTTGTATTAATCTTGAAACTTTTTGTGAAACGGGGTAAGAATTAAGTTACATTTTCTCTTTCAAACTTCTTAATCTTATTTTAGCAATTTAAATTTCTCTACACTTGTTAAACTTAAATTCAATAAGGGAGATAAAAGTCTTAAGACATTGACTAATGTATTTGATATTTTCAAATGCTTGTATAAGTTGCAAATAATTAATCAACACTTTAGTTTAATTTTTAAATTATTATATTTAAATGTTATAAAAATATATACTGAAGTTTTCAATTCAAAGACGATATTAATAAAAAAAACTGTATATGTGCATTGTGCATCACAAATTAATATTTTAGATAAAAATATTTCATTAGAAAATCCATATGTTTATTTATCAGTCAACGTTCAATGGTTTCAAATTGACATTATTAGGGTCAAGCTGTAATGAGGGTCGAATTTTATAGAGCCTCTTGGGGAGATCTTCGATATCGATTACGATATCTCTCAAGACCATTTTATGTGATTTTGCCTTTTCTATACATATAATAAAACTGTAGAGGACGAATGTCTGTACATAGAAAAAAAATGCTAAAAACCGAATCAGGGGGGATGTAACTAGAGAAATATAACAAATCCAAATTTTTTTCAATTTTTTTATTTCTCTGTTTGGCTGTTTCTACGGCTAACCTCCAAAACTGTTCAACCAATTTAAATAAGATTTTGCGTGGTGGTACTTTATATCCCCGGTCAACATTTTAGATACTTTTCATCCCGGAAAGTTATAGAGTTCCGGTGGGATAGTTAAGAAACTATAGTAACTTATACAGCTTAGTACACAAAAGATACGATAAGATTGGATTTTAATGAAACTTTACAAAAATATAGTTCATACATCAGAATAACAAATAGGTAACTTTTGTCCCGGAAAAATGTATGGTTCCCGTGGGATAGATTTGTTTTTGTTTGTCTAGAGGGGAACCCGTGCGAAGCGAGGATGAGCCGCTAGTCTAATCTACTATAACTCTATAATCTGTTATAACTCCCTATATATTTGAATTATTACTCTACATTAACTTATATGAACGATACCCTTATATTTTTCAAAGTCACACTGATGATGACTAAAATAAAGAACCTTCACTCGGAAAACGATGGATACAAAAAACATTAAACCATTTTTTTTAGTCCTTGCGGTTTACTTAAATATTTTTAGAGGATTTCTTCTAGTCACTTAATATTTTCGGAGAAAGCGCCAAAACTTAAACTGCCAGAGATCAATAAAATAACACAAAAATATATAACTGTTAAAGTATTCTTAATTCAGGCATTTCTGAAATACTATCGATCTATTCTTAGATTTTGAAATAATATTAATTTTCATGAGGGTATTATAAAGAGGTCCGACCAGAGGTCTCTATGGTCCCTATAGTTTATAATAAAAAGAGACATATTTATTTAACTTTCTTCATTTGATCCCCATTAAACGTTTTTTGAAGAACTAAAACATCTAGATAGTGAAATTAAACAAAAGAAGAGTAAAGTTGGGGGTCTTAGTTAATATAGTTACAGCTACATTGGAACCAAGACTGCTTAATAATAATATGCCGACAGCTAAGCAAGACATTACAGAAGGCACTACTCTAACACTTAGAACATATCTCTTGAGTCCGTAATTACATTTGTGAAATAGTTTAATATTCTATTCTATACTAAATCTTACAAATAATACAAATCATTTATGAAGCTTAAAATTTTTTTTTTGCCCGTTAAAAATACGTACTTTAAGTTTTTAAAATATCACTACTCTTTTTTCTGAATAGCTCTCTATTCAGACAAGAGAGTCTATTAATTACAGAATGGAGAAGTTTCCATTTTTTTGTGTATTAATTATAAAAGCTTAAGTAAAATATACCAAAAATATGAAAGAATTATTAAAATATCTCAATGAATGAAAAGGTTATGAAACTTTAAAGTTGCGCTTGTAAGAATAATTTCGTGACGTCACACAAGCTGAACGACCAAAATTTAAATATTGATAGATTCCCACATTTTTTTCACTGATTTATTCGTTTTGATCTATAATATAATTCCATTGCGTTAAATATGTTATTAACAACATCATGAAGTTTCTCACATCTTAAAAAATACAGGCAGTTTTATTTGCTTGGTATTAAATTTCGCAAAATAGTTGTAAAATAATCAATTTATATATTCATATTTCGTTCCTATTTTACTATATGTAAATGGAAATAAAAATATAGTTTTGTAATATAATAGTGCTTTATTGTGTTTGTTTAATTTCTAGTTATCAATATTATTTTAATATTTACTAAATTGAACATTCTGTAGTATGTTCAAAAGCTTGGAGTAATTCAAGTACGAGCTTTCCGAATGATACTCAAAGAATAATGAGACGAGCCATTAGCGTACATCGAAATACATATATTTTGTAAATCATAGTATCTTTCTATATACATATATTTACTTGTGTTAACTCGTGCTTTCATTATTGTATGTAAATATATCTTATAGGTATGTGTCTGAGGACGTAATACACTTGATATTCTAGAATCGCTATCAAAGTAAAAATGTATATTAAGAATGACGTTTTGAACACGTGATTTAACTTTAATATGAGCCACTAAACAAAAGAATTGAATTGAATTAACTTTAATATGACATTCACATTACTTACGCTAATTGCTAAGTCGCCATGATAGAGAAGGATGACATTTATTTCAAATGGACACAAGCTTACTGAATAGCGTTCCATAGCCAAATTGCTAAAATGGAACCCTTATAATTTTGCAATATCCGTCTGTCAGTTCGTCTGCCTGTCTGCTCATGTGTCCAATTTACTCCAATACTATTGGAGCTACATTGCTGAAATTTGGTAAGTTGTCTCTTTTGTCAACCACTAGACAATTATGTCATCATCATTATGCATATAACTAAGGGATGATGTTTTAAGTTTAAATAAATGTGTGATATATGTGTATTTATACTAGAAAGATGTGTCTAAGCATTTTTTTTATTAAGCCCAATAATTGCCGAGTAAGTTATATGCTTGTAAAATCGTAATCATTATGTCGTCTCCAACTTTGGCAGTATGGTTGGAAAAAATAGGTTAATAGAGTTTCTAAAATACTTTCAATGAAAATTAAATTTTGAAGAAGATAAGTTACGTAGTTTTTGAGATATGGGATATTTTTCATTTGTGTTTATCTGTAAACCTAACTTCGTTTCTCGTAGTAATACTATGAAGTACAAACTTGTTTATGCCGTCAATAAATTGAATTTAGTCGTTTTTAATCGTAGATAGTGCAAATTAGTTAAAACATTTTAACGTTTAATGCTTCGGAACCCTCAGTGTGCGAGTCAGACTCGACTTGTCAGATTTTTAATCCCTCCCGGACAAATTCTAAGAAATCCGTGCGAATTTCCGAGAATTCAATTGTTATCTAGCACACCGGTGTGCTCGCGGTCCGCGAGGAGTTAAATAACAATTCTTATCTCAAAAATGACTCTTTAAAAGAAATTATACGAGTAAAAGCAGCGAAAAATTATTATTATAAATAAAATCATACATTTGCTTTATAAATAGGTTCATTTCCTAAGGCGACAAAGAATGAAAAATAATAATTGTTTTGAGCACAATATTTACGACTTTCGTAGCATACCTATAGCTTGCAACTGTTGGCTTGAATAAAAAGTCACTTAGATAGATGTATCCCAGTTTTATAGAACGCTTATGTGAACTCAACCTTTTTTTTGACGTCTTATATTTTACATGTTTGGAGAGTCATTTTTTATTTTTTTATTTTTCGTAATTTGACTATAGTTTGTCTTGTAGTTCCGTTTTCGCCTTTTAGCTTCAGAACCCTAATATACAAACGAAAAAGGGCCCTCATCTGGTCATTGTGCCATCTTCGACCTAATTTGATTCCGCTTTTGTTAACCCATCGCATGATTTACTCTTTCATGATTATAATTATATTGTTGTAGGTAAAATATTTGATTTATGTTTCAAATTAATTGGATCAAATTCCAATTGAAATATTTATTTTAGAAGGTATTTTTTTTTGTTATTTGGTGAGTGCAATAAAAGAATGTTCAGGCCATAAAGGTATTATCAAAATTCACATTTTGCCGTCACACTTATTTATGATAATATATATTTATGATACTTATGTATACGAGTATATATACTTACTAGCGACTCGGGTCCGTCCCTAGTTACGTTTTAACGTTTTTCTCATTTCTCAAAGGAGAGATATTTTCCCGCAGTAAAAAGTATCCTATATATTGACCCGGATAACCAGCTATCATCGTACAAATTTCATCAAAATCTGTCCAGTAGTTTTCTCGTGATGCCGTCACAGACAGACAAACAAAAATTTTAAAAACTATAGATTCGGTCTCTGTATCGATAATAATGACTATTTCAGTAAGATTTCCCAAAAAATATTGAATGTACAGATTTGACTTGATTAGAGTTTTATTATACCTATGTATAAACATTACTGAAACGCATATCGAGGCAGTTATCTATACAATCTTTTAAACGAAAAATATAACAGGGCTAGCAAAATTTCCTTGTTAAATGCTGTAAATTTCGTATAAGGCCAATTCATACTTAATGTTATGTTTGTTGTATACATTAAATAAATGAATGACTATAATTTTGTTTTTTTTTTAAAAGTAGGCAAGTCCTTGCACTTATTGGAATAACACATTATATACTCGTAGTTAAATTATTAGATGATTAAGATATTTTCAAATTAACTTCGATGAAGTAAAACAAAAGGGTGGGAGAAAACTATGAAACAAGATTTACGCTATGCTAGCTATGAATTTTCACAGCTGAGTGCAATATGCTGTCCAATGCAAAGTTTGTGGTACGAAGCTCTCAATATTGTTTTAAAATCTTTGCAAAGATATCTATTTAATAGCAATACATTAAAAAATCTCTTTAAGAAAACTATTTTAAAAGTTTTTTCATAGATTTATGAGAATATTTGGCATTTTAAATAAAACTATCTTTTCGGATTTTTTCGCGGATTTATTTTGATTTTTTGTTTCCGACGTTTTAAACGCTTTACAGCAATCATGGTCACGGGAAAGACTAAGGTTTTAGACGTCTCATAAGTATATATAGTTGTTACAGACAGTGTCTACCCACAAAATAACAAAATTAATTCAAAAAATACAAAAGTGGCACTAAAGTATCCTACAATATTTGTTAATTTAAATATTTTGTAATTGACTATGGAATATCATTCTTATATTCACTATTCAATGGATCAAGGGACACAGCGGTTCACTTGGCAACGATGCAGCTGATGAACTTGCAAAAAGGGGATCAAAATTAGAAGTAAATAGCCCATACCCACTTCTTCTCCTACTTTTTCACATGTTCGTACCTGGATCCGTCAAAGAATGCTGACACTCAAAATAACAGATGGTCGCAAACGACAGACTGCTAACAAGCTAGATCAGCTCTGCCTGCAGTAAACCCACATCTTACTAAACGCCTACTAAGCTTAAATAGAACCAGTCTTAATATAATGATAAGGACGATAACGGGCCACTGTCCATTAAATAAACACTTATTTCGCAACGGATAGCCCTCTGTGTAGAGGGTGTTTCAACGCTGTAGAATCAGTCGCTCACGTAGTCCTGGAATGCGTAGCGGTAACTTCTCAACGTAATGAAATCTTTAGAGCGATGAGGTCGCTCCGCGAAGCCTGTGAAGTTTCCAGGAAACTTCTGCGCTTTCGGACGGAGTTACGCTGGCTGAACTAGCCAGGATTCGCAACGTACAACGGGCCAAATGCGAGTCTAAGTACGAAAAATGATTCCGATATACAATACAATACAATGGAATATTATTTACTTAATTTTTGCTGTTATTATTATAATAATAATTAAAATTGTGAAATGTTTAAAGTTATAATAATAATAATATATTTTAATGAACAAAGATAATATAATATTTTTCTCTTATAAGTAGGAATTATTGTTTGAAAATGCCACGCGTGGCTCAGTGGTGTATTTACCCTTATCTAACCAGCACTGCCTAGTAAACAGAAGATTACGAAATCGATTTCGATTCTATAATTATGTGATGCCGTGATAGCAGCGGAATAAAAAACAAAAAGGTAGCACGCACACATGAAAATTTTTTTTTTTTAAGTAATTCAGCCCTTTTAACGTGTCGTATTGTAAGAGGTTTCCTCGTGATATTATTATGCTATTATTTTTACTATAAATTACCTATTATAACTAATAATTTAAAATAATAATTTAATTAATAATATTATGTCATAAATAACAATTTATAGTATCATAATGCACTTTAATAGTCAATTGTGTACGGGATGTAGCAACGAGGCCCGAGTTAAATGCAATTTATCGTATACCTAATGCAGGAAGGCCCTAGCTAATATAGTGTGCTCACTGAAATTGGAAAAATATTTCAACTTAATGTGTTATACGTATACTCGGTTTGTCTTGTGTGATAAAAGTTATATAACTTAAAATTAATTAACTTTTATGTGATAAAAGGAACGGTTATGTCTGTACATTACAAAATAAGAATATAAAAATAGTAAAATGTAACGGACACTAAATAAAGAATCCTAAAATAATGGTTAAAACAAAATTAATTATATTCGAAGTATTTCTTAATCATAATTATTTCCATAACGAAGCTTGCATACATTCAAGGAAGTTCAAGAAATATAAAATATTTTCTTTTTATGCCACGATTTTATTGATAAAATATTTCAAGAAATCAATTAATAATTGTAAACGTATCCGATTTTTTTAATTAAGTTATGTAACAATCTACATATTTTTCTAGTTATCGTATAAAATTACTATAGGTACTCTTATATGTTAAGTCGTATTATAGAATACTATATCATTGGATAAAGAATGAAATATTTGAAAAACAGTGCCAGTTCATAGAAAAAAATAATGCCATACTCGAATCCTAACATTCGTTACTCTCAAGGCGTGAAATACTTTATGCGGAATAATTGCTACACGCAACAATTTATTTTCACGCAAGACGTTAAATTATAATATTCAAATGCCTAAACACCTTGGTGTATTATTAAATGATATTGATTAAATTTAAATTAAACTTTACGCAAACTTGAGAGACTATCACATCACAACTTAAAATTAGCAAGTCTAAAACAAAGCGAAAATCACTATATAATAGGACTTGTTATTGTAAATTAGCTTTTACATGACTTCGACGAAATATTTACTTAGCAGTTATGCGTATATAATTTAGGGGTAAATTATTAAGAGCATTAAAGTTAATACTAGCGACTTACCCTCGCTTGACTCGGATTCGTTTTAATTTTTTTTAACGGAACCTTAATTCTATTTTTAACATAAAAGTAGCCTAAGTTACTCCTTATAACATCAGCTATCTACCAGTGGAAGTCCCGTCAAAATCAGTCCAACCGTTTCGGAAATTAGAAACAACAAACACATAGACAGACAGTCAAAAATTTTAAAAATTGTGTTATTCTCATAAGTACCGTATATAATTTAATAAATTATGCATTTAATTACAAGCGGTTATTTTAACATTACAAACAGATCTTTCAATTTTATTTATCTGTATAGATGAATGCCTCTACGCTATTGGCCTAATAACTATTGCCTGGTTATTAATAAAGGTCGAAGAACATAGAGTAAAACTAAATGTTCAAACAGGAACTCAATTCGATTGTTTGTTTTTCTTTGTGTCTATGTTACACCCATGATTTTCATATTAATTCTTAAAATAATTCCATTCAAAACAATTCCGCCCTAAGCATGTAATTATAACATTTAAATTGGTTTTAAAGACGGTTTAGTTTTTTAGTTAAAAGTATTAAGAAATTCACAGCTACTGTCCTCGAAGAAAAACCTACATACGCCTTATATCTGTCTTGCAGCATCGACTTATCAGCTAGCCTTTATGTGTGGATGAATTATAAATTAACTTGTGTTTCTGCACACAAATATGTGCATTATAATATTCTTAGTACTTGTTTCGTTGCATTAATAGTCTCAAGACGATGTTCGGTATATTATAAACTCGAAAATTTTCTGTTTTAATGTTTTTGACAAACTTTAAGTTATTCCTTAGATAGTATATTTTTACATTAATCAATTTGTGATGAATTTATTGTCATTTTTTTTTACTACAACTACCAATTTTACAAACCACTCAGGAATATAAAGGCGCTAAAAATTGTATAACTAAATTGCTTTTTCTCAATCCAACGCCAAATTTTATTCCTTCGTTATACGTCCCCTTCCAAAAATTGTAAGTTAAACATCTTGTTACATTTTTTATGTCGTTAAGGTTTTAAGAAATTCTAAACAAGCGAAACTCATTTTATTAAACGATTACTAATTTTTAAACATTGAAAATTAATGTTTATGTGCATTAAAAGATTAAATTACATAAGTTTATATAACAAGAGACTCACCCTTGTTTCGCTCGGGTGTATCGCTAAATGCCTAACGTAAACTTATTTGTTACTCATACATAAAAGCTTTCACTTTTTCGACATTAATCCAATTAGTATTTTTTAATAACTTTAAATAAACATAACAGCTGTTATTAAATGTACCTTCTGTAAAGTAATATCTAAACAATACATAAATATTTTAAATAAAACTATCTTTTCGGATTTTCTCCGGGACAGTCTCTCCCGTGACCATGATTGCTGTAAAACATTCGAAACGTCGGGAACCAAAAATCAAAATAAATCTGCGAAAAAAAAAAACGGAAAAAATGGTTTTATTTAAAATGTCAAATATTCGCGTAAATCTAAGAAAGTATTAAATACATAAATAATTTCAAAAAATAAAATATAATATAAACAGGGACACTCCATATAATTAAATAAACTGCATAAAAAGTTCAGATTTGTATTATTTCGATCCTATAACTTTGAACGCTCAAAGAAATATACATATTACATATGTAGGTAGGTACATAAAGTTTGTATTACAGGAACGTGCCGTGTTCCTTTCCTTACTCCACAAACCGTTGATAACTTTACCAAAGCGAAATGTCTGATGAAAAGCGGAAAGCAAAACTCGTTCGCGGCATTACTTTGAATGTTTAACTTTTCACCGTTGCGATGCTTTGCAAATCAAATAAAGTAGTTAAGATGGGTATTTAGAGACTTTATTCACATGTAATACTTAATTCTTTAGACACAGATATTTTATTTGATATCTAATATATTTAAACGAGCAATTCTTGTATATTTATTTAATTATACTGGCGTTCTCAGAAACGGCTCTAACGATTTCGCTAAAATTTGGTATGTGGAGGTTTTCGGGGGTGAAAAATCGATCTAGATTAGTCTTATGTCTGGGATAACGCGTTTTTTCGAGTTTTTATGCCGTTTTCGACAAAAAAGAACTCCGAGCAAAGCTCGGTCGTCTAGGTACTTCATAATGAAACATGTATGATATTATTGTACAACCACAAACCTACCAACCACCACAAACCATAAAATAACAAAAGACAGTAATTTTTTTACTCAGCATTATTTGGGGTTAGGTGTCTATTGATAGCAGTAACTTCTCCAAATACTTCGGCTTTACTCTGGATAGAGTCACTCACTTTCCGTAAAATCTATGAGGATATCAAACAGAAGATCCACAGCCGAAATCATATCCTGTGTTGAGTTGCATCCAACTGGGGTACGTCGCCTGATGTTTTGCGGAATATTCAGCAGCTACGGCTTGCCGTTTCTTTTACAGCTAATGAATATGCTTACCTCGTGTGGTTACGGGTACTATATCCATTGATAGGATTTGCGCTTCCAGAATTTCGTAGGGTAGTGGCGAGCTTCAGCGAAAGAGCCGAAGTGGATCAAGACACGAGACACCCCATGCATGACAACATCCTAAAGCCACAAACGCTAAAAAGCTGAAAAAGCTGTAAGAAGGTAGCTAGATGAATATAACGGCACGTTGTATAACGGCAAAAGTAGCAACGATTTTTTTGTGTATAGGTGACTTTTGGACCAGAGATAGCACAACAAATGGCTCGTATGGGATAGAAGTCTGTTTCAAAAATATTAAGAGATATCACGCATAACAGTAAAAGTTTGTGTAGTTAATTTGATTACGAATAGAAATAGATTAAAGCTTTTTAAGTTTTCGCGTTCCATAATTGTATGATAATGATTAATGACTCTATGAGACTTATAAGTCCCGTAGTGTCATTATTATATAGAAATATATTAGGATAGGTCTAAGGCATTTTTTTCTGAAGTAAGGTTTTTGATAAACAATTAGTGTATTTTTGAAATACTAATATTAAATAAAGAATTTTAAATTTCAATTTGAATTAAATCCTGCATTAACAAGACAATAGACTATTTTATTGCCATGCTATTATTTGTTTTTTTTTTGTATAAAACAAAAAATATTTTAGTTTATGTCACAGTTTTGTATTCCATTTACATTATGCTAATATCTCTATTAGCTATTGCTGATATGCGATCCGTGCTTATTGGCAGGGAAATCCAACGTTACCAATCATGCGTTAACTACTGCCTTATTCGCAAATACACATTGACGACGAATTGTTTGTTTGATTCGATAATGTAGGTTTAGTTGATTTTAATGATTGATATGACAATCATCTAAATTTGAGGAAATTTGTATAATTACTAAAATAAACTGATAATTTTAGCATCTAATATTAGTAGTGATCTTCTAGTTCTTCTAGTATTAATATAGTTGTTTATCTTGAATTTATTATAAAAAGACCTTTCAATGTCTCTCAGAAATGTCTAAATATATTTATAGAAGGCACAATCAGGTTTGTGACCTGTGTAAATTAGATCTATTGAGCATGTTCACTGAATCGCTTGTGGTTGTTGAGCAAAGGATTCTGCGCTTTTGTCGATTTGGAAAAGCTGTTAACAAGGTTAAAGAAAATAACAATAAAATATTTCAGCCAAATGAAGTAAGCGGGCTGCTACATACAGTGAGATTTATGCCACGTCTGTCTAGCTGCTCAATTTTTATCCGGATAGTTGACTCCAGAATATGTAAGATGAGTAAAATAGAAGTGAAGATTGCTTGATAATAGAAATAATAAAAGTCAAGTTATCTTTAAACTCAACGATGGCATGTTATAATGAGATGATACGTTACTTATTGCATCTCTACCTGGCTGCATGGAGAAAGCTATAGGACTTATATACACACGGCCTGTAACTTCAAGCTACGCTCATGGTAATAAACAACGCAATGTTAGTACTGACTTCATTAAACGTTAGTGAAACATGACCGAGTTGAAAGAAGTATAAGACCTTACTTTTCTTATAGAAAAGTAATTTATATAATAGATAATTACAGTAGAAATGCGATCTTTTAGCAGGCTATGAATGGAGCACTTGGCATTCTGTTTTTTTTTTTTCTGACTACCCCGTATTAATGTGAAATTAGGTATGGTAGTAAAATAACCTTGTAAAACTTGTAATATATAATATATTATATGATATTCAAGGATTATTTGTCTAATATAAAGAATCTGACCAACAAACAATATATTAAAGTAATAAAACGTTCCCATAAATTTTACCACGACAATGGAAAAATCTATGGGATAGAAAAAATGTATTTCATCTCAGTTTGTTGATGGCACGCACCTGTGCACAACATATATTATAACGTATTTACATTCTTTTGTGATTTTGTGTCTAGAATAGAGTATATTTTTTATTTAGAACATTTGCGTTTTTTTTATATATTCCTGATTTATAATATTATTAGATATTTTTAAAGTATATTACAGCAAGAACTACTTTTTACTTAAAAAGTTATTACTGACATAATTTATACAAGTATACATAATATGTATGTATACATTAATATAGCGAATGGAAGAATGTTTTTAAACCTATTATCATATGAAAATTAATTTTACTGTCATGGCAATTTATACAGTGGTTTCCACTTAATGCGATAACAGACAAAAAACATACACAAATTGTTATTTGGAACTTTTTTTAACATTATTATCGATATACATAATAAAATAAAATAAATAAAAAGCCTTTTATTTCACTGCTAATATATAAAATGCTAAACCATTTCCATAAAAAATTGTTAATTATCTATTAATTTATTTTATAAATATTATTAATTAAATCATCATAAATTAGTGTAAAAGCTATAAACAATAAACAGCATGCATTGTAATGTAACAATTTTTTTTTTAATTATCGATATACATACATCAATAATAATGCTAAAAATAATCATATTTTTCAAGAAAATATCTAATCTATATATACATAAAATGCTTTGTCCTGACTGACTGATCGATCAATGCACAGCCTAAACCGCTGGTCGTAGAAACGTGAAATTTGGAGGACGCATTCCTTATACAATGTAGGCATCCGCTAAGAAAGGATTTTTTTAAATTCATCTCCTAAGGGGGTAAAATAGGGGATAAAAGATTGTATGAAATTCTGTCATTCGTAACGCGAAATGCACGAAAAGTGGTATTTAGCTTTAAGGTAAAAAATAAGAAATATGTGTATTAGATTTTTTTCGAATTTCATCCCCTAAAAGAGTAAAAGGGGGTAATAAAGTTTGTATGGGCAAACGATTATTTATGGTCAGAATTACTTGAAACTTGGTATTAATGCTCTTCAATACAATTAAATAAACATGAATTGTAGTTTTTTTTTTATTCAAAATAAAAAATTGAACATATTTAAATAAAGTAACATGGCTCAAGTTGTAAGTGCACACTTACTGTGTGGGATATAAAGTAAATTTATTTACACAATATACACTTAACATGTTATACATATTTTTGCAAATAATAAAGTATGTATTGCGAAAAAGTTTATTTTTTTTCGTAGTTTAATCGCAGGTGAAGCCGCGGGTTCTGCTAGTCTAATATATTTAAACGAGCTCGGAAACGGCTCTAAAGATTTCGCTGAAATTTGGTATGTGGGGGTCTTCGGGAGCAAAAACTCGATCTAGATTAGTCTTATGTCTGGGAAAACACGTGTTTTCGAGTTTTCATGCGGTTTCCTTTCGCATTATTTCACGCAGAATATGGTCGATAATTTCTTATACTCAGGCATAAGCATCGTATGAGGGTATAGGAGGGTAAGAGATAGTACAAGGTACAGTTTAACAATCACAGGTGTCCGAGTTCGAATCAACATGGATACAAAATTTTTACTTTTTTTTTATCCAAAAAATACGATATAACAAAAAAGAACTTCGAGCGATGCTCGGTCGCCTAGGTACTATATTTTTAAACTAGCATTGCCCGCGGCTCCGTCCGCGTTCAGATGATCAAAAACCAAATTTATTAGGCTTTACACATTAGTATACTCTTACATATATTACTTTCATTGCGCACCGCATGATTGGTAAATAATGGCAGTGACAATGCAACAAAGGTTCCTCCGTTATTCTCATATTTGATTAAGTAATATTGCACTTTTTGTTTTAGCAATAACATTTATGTATGTCTATACTTCTGTTTTGTTTGTTTGTTTATAGTTTTTAGCGATAAACTCTCAAACTACGGAATTAATTTTAATCATTTTTTACTAATAGACAGCTATTGATTAATTTAAGATTTAGCTGATTATTTAATTTACATAATGACAACTTTTCTTAATGTTAATCTGTCGCGCAACATGGATTGGTTAGCGCTAGTTAGTAATATTGTCTAAAACGAATTTCAAAAGAAAGTGTAATAAGTTAATAATTCTAAGTAAATGCTTTTTATTATTTCATATGGCTCGGCTAATATGATTAAAGTCGTAAGCATTTTATTGTTTCCTTTAAGCCTTTACCTTCCAAGAAATGGTGTCAAAAAAGAAAAACTGAAAAAGTTGAGGTATAACAGTTCCTAAAACACTTTTTCATAGTTTTTGAGATATGGAATATTTTTAGTTACCCGGTTTGTCAGTTTAACAGCCATAAACTTGTTTTCCATAAAATAAAATAATATGAATCGACTTTTTTTTACGGTTGATAAAATGAGTCGATATTGTGGAAACGTAAATATTATTTGTATTTATTTTAGTGTTAACCTAACAAAACACGTAAGCAAGAAAAACAACAGCATTTTGCTATACGAAACCTATAATGCGCGAGTTGGATTTGCATTTGCCCATTTTTTACATTAAAAGAATAAAAAATATTAACATTATTTACTAAACAACAAAAATTTACAAATATTTTAATTTGAAAATCGTTTCTGCCAACAAAATATTACTAATATGTTACTAATTTATAAAGTCAAAAAAGTTGTTTTATTGATAATTTGAACACGGGCGGGGCTGCGGGTAATTTAGTAGTAACTCTAATAAAATCGTAGAAAGGTCATATCTGTACATTCATTTTTTTGGAATTAAAACTACGTATTTTAAAGACACATGGCGGCATCTATTGTCGAATATCTAAATAATACATAAATGTATACTAATTAAAATAACTATTTTAATGGATAAAATAGCGCTCTTGATAATTTGATTTTCAAGATAAGCTATTTTTAATAGTTTTTATCATATTTAGTAAGTTACCTTGCTAAAGTATTTACAGATAGTATCATCGTGATTTTGTTCCAACCGGTTTTTACACTTTTCTCAGAAATGAGATATTTTCCCGCGGTAAAAAGTATCCTATATATTGACCCGGATAACCAGCTATCATCATACCAAATTTCATCCAAATCCCTCCAGTGGTTTTTTCTGTGATGCGGTAACATACAGACGAACAAAAATTCTAAAAACTATAGATTCGGCCTCTGCATCGATAATAATGTCTATTTCAATAAGATTTTCCAAAAAATATTTAATGTACAGATTCGGCTTGGTTAGAATTTTATTATATGTACCTATATATTATTTATTTATTGTATAAATAAATAATATGACAAACAACAATGAATAACGTAATGTAATGATTGCTATGATAAATAAATAGTTAAACTTTTTTGAAGTATAACAAAGGGTATATAGTGTATATATAGCGGGTAGGTAATACACATTTTCACTAATTAATGATTACTTTGATATAATATCCTTATCAAAGCTCATGAAATTGTTGACATTTACGACAGTATTGAAAGTTACTTTTTTAATTAGAATGAGGAGTCAATAAACAGATATAACGATTTCAAAATTTATAGGTATTAGGTTATATTAAAATATAAGAAGATTGTATTGATTTCAAATCTTTATTTCGAACTCTCCTTTAACAAAACTAATGGTCATGTTGAGTGTTTATGCACTATATCTGGATTTAAAATAAATATTTGCCCATAATTTTATATAATGTAGCTTCAGTATACGCCACAGGCAGCTCGAGCTTATTAACCTCATTGTTTTCTTTGCTTTACATCCATTTGTAAGTTTAATGATAGTGTTAACCATATGAAAGCAAAATAAATACTCAGTAATATTAACGTTTCATCTCATAGTGATAATAAATATTTAACTTTAAATTGTAAAATAAACTGTAAGAGGAACTTGAACTTAAATTCAGAAGGTATTATGTTGGAAAACTAAATATTATCTCTCTCTACATTGCAAACTTTGCAACTGACAATTTTTGACTTTTAATGTCAAAAGTAGAGTGACTGGTTTTACTTAAGCGATGAGAGAAATGTTAGAAAACTATTTTTATATCTCAGAAGAAAACTTAATTCTTTCACATGAGAATTCAATTTTTGTTCATATATAAAACGAACGACTTAGCCTCGCTATGCTCGGGTGCATGCTTAATATCTAGGTCTATCTAAGGACTAAATTACATTCAAATCTGTCCAGTTATTTCAGCGTGAAGAAACAAACGTGTATACACATATAAACATATAAACATTTGCATTTATAACAGCAATCTGATGTGAATAATCTAACATCGATCATCTACTTTAATATCTTTTGTGCAAACATGTTAGTTTAAGTTTTAGCTGTTATCTAAGACTTGTTAGCACATTTCATTTATCTTAGTCAAAAAAATTAATAATAATAATTTTATTATCTTCAGAGCTACGAACATTATAAATGCGAAAGAAGCACACGCTTCTTAGTTTGCCCTTATTTCTACCGGTAATGGAATTTACTTAGAGATTCGCTAAGTTATTCTTTAGAAAAGGTTAATTTTATGTGGCAAGTACTTAATCTAATCCATTCTAATATTATATGTATATGTAAAAGTGTGTTTCATATACCAAAAATCTATACATATAAAACAAAGTCGTGTTAGTTACACTATTTATAACTCAAGAACGGCTAAACCAATTTTTATAATATTAGATTTTTTGGATTTCTCTTACCCCGAAATATCATAATAAGTATTAAGACATCAGAAAAAAAATATTATATGGCTAACGCTGGCAAATAACTATTTTAAATATCTATGCAAAACATACCTGGCGACGAACTCGAGCGAAGCGAGGTTGAGCCGCTAATATATTATATTACATTAAACTAAAGCAAATCAAACTAAATCAGTTCATTAAGCAATTTCGATAAGGAATAACTAAGATTATAGTCGCGGTAACAGTACAGATAATATACGTGTATTTCTAATATATAATACCTACAATTTATTAAAATGGGAAAGGTTCAACCAAATTAGTGCTACACATCATACAAAAACAAGGGTTAAATTAGAGAAACTATAATTAATTACCTTTTCGAAGTAATATAATTAATTAGTCATATGATTTATTGCTTTAAAATTCATATTAATTATTATAAATAATTAACGAAATGTGGTTGTGTTCGTGTGGAAAAATATACCTATAACACAAATAATGCTCATAAATACTTAGCGCTGAGACGAATATTTGTACGTAACATGTTTATATATAAGGGTTCATAAAGGATATTTTTTTATAGATACATGTAAAATAAAGATGAAAATTTAAGAAACTAACTTACATATATATAAATGGAAACACTCTTTACTTAACAATTAAAACATAATATTATAAATATCTATACTAAAATTATAAAGGGGTAAAGTTTGTGAAGTTGTAGGAGATAATCAAAATCAAAAAAATTTGGTAAGAAGATAGTTTGAGGACCTGGGAAGGACATAGAACTTTTTATCCCGGAAATCATCTCTTAAGGGGGTGAAAATGGGGATGAAAATTTGTATGGGGAAGCAACCTAGGGACGACCCCGAGCGAAGTAAGGGTGAGTCGCTAGTTTAATATAATAATAATTCAGTCTTTTTAAATTCCTACTGCTAGGCACAGACCTTTTCTCAATGCGAGGAAGATCGATCTATAATTAAAAAGAGGTTACCAAAAGAGATTGGTCTTCCGTACATGAAAACCTACATTTTTCTAGACCGCTACCACGAAAATGAAAACGCGAACCTGCTACAAAACCCTATTATAACATTTTGTAAAAATATGGGTAATGAATGGTGGTAACCCTTAAAATCAACCCAATCATTTGATTTCAAACAACAAACGAGCATTCCACTTGTGATTAAATAGAACTTAAGTCCCATACATTGGCAGCAGGAAAAAGAGTCAGATGCATAGCTCTACTGTGCCTTAATTGCCGTTATCTATACATATAATAGAATTCTAACTGATTCGAATCTGTACATTAAATATTTCTTGGAAAATCTTATTGAAACTTTATTATCGATACAGAGGCCGAATGAATGAAAGTTTTCCAATTTTTTTTTCTGTCTGTCTGTCTGTCTGGGAACGCATCACGAGAAAACCACTGGACAGATTTTGATGAAATTTGATATGCCGACAGCTGGTTATCCGGGTCAACATATAAGATATGTACTTATTACTGCGGGAAAATATGTATTTCATCGCTGAGAAATCTATACTAAACGTTAACGTTAATAAAATCATGGAAAATCTGTTATAAAAATATTTAAAGCAAATAAATTTTAGATTATGAAACTCTCTAACTTGTTACTTTATTTACGAGACTTAATGTATGTATATTGTATAAATAGGGCACAACTTAAAAAATCCTCTTCTAGAATTAATGTAATTTTACTCTTTACTTATTACTTATTTTTATTGTAACTTTTTAAATTAAATTTTATCGCCACACAGCACATTATATTTTAATGTATTCTGCAAGTAAGTTCGTATTTTACTAGTAAATGCGTAACACAAATATATTGTGAGATGATTTTTATTTATTTTTAATATACCTATTCAAATATTTAGATTGAATATTTCCAGCTATTCAAAACATTACGTATTGTTTTGATTTAAAGTTTACCAGTATCTTACTCAACATCTACAGACTTTAGTTACCGAAGATACATAGTCCAGTCAAATAAGGTCTGAAATCAAAATGTTGACACTCAATTTTGCATTTTTGATATAATGTAGTTTTAATGATACAAAAACAATGTGTAAAGGTTTTCGTGTCCGCAACCCCCGGCAAGGGTCCAAAATAAAGTGTCAAAAGTGTTTTTTCGCAATTACTCGAAAACGGTAAAAATTAGACAAAAAAGTTTTAATAAAAACGTATAAAGCTTAAAATTTTGCATAATAAAGGTCTTATGACTTTTTTTCCTCCGGTCAAAATTAACCGAGTTAGGGAGGTTTTCAGACCGATGGGAATCCGTTTATTTTTAAAAGATTTTTTTTTAATTAAAACCTGAAGTTTTATGGTTTTAAAATATTAGCAGGTATATAAGGAATAGAAATTCGTAAAATGCCCCTGATGCTCAGCTACCCCCGCGAAAAGCGCTTGTGGCATAGGGCGCTCGTGGCCTAGTGCGTTGTGGCCTAGGGCGTGGTGGCCTAGGGCGTGGTGGCCTAGGGCGCTCGTGGCCTAGTGCGTGGTGGCCTAGGGCACTCGTGGCCTAGGGTGCTCGTGGCCTAGGGCGCTCGTGGCATAGGTCGCTCGTGGCCTAGGGCGCTCGTGGCCTTGTGCGTTGTGGCCTAGGGCGCTCGTGGCCTAGGGCGCTCGTGGCCTAGTGCGTTGTGGCCTAGGGCGCTCGTGGCCTAGTTCGTTGTGGCCTAGTGCGTTGTGGCCTAGGGCGCTCGTGGCCTAGGGCGCTTGTGGCATAGGGCGCTCGTGGCCTAGGGCGCTCGTGGCCTTGTGCGTGGTGGCCTTGGGCACTCGTGGCCTAGTGCGTCGTGGCATAGGGCGCTCGTGGCCTAGGGCGCTCGTGGCATAGGGCGCTCGGGGCCTAGGGCGCTTGTGGCCTAGTGCGCTCGTGGCCTAGGGCGCTCTTGGCCTAGGGCGCTTGTGGCATAGGGCGCTCGTGGCCTAGGGCGCTCTTGGCCTAGGGCGCTTGTGGCATAGGGCGCTCGTGGCCTAGGGCGCTGGTGGCCTAGGGCGCTTGTGGCATAGGGCGCACGTGGCCTAGGGCGCTCGTGGCCTAGTGCGTTGTGGCCTAGGGCGTGGTGGCCTAGGGCGTGGTGGCCTAGGGCGCTCGTGGCCTAGTGCGTGGTGGCCTAGGGCACTCGTGGCCTAGGGTGCTCGTGGCCTAGGGCGCTCGTGGCATAGGTCGCTCGTGGCCTAGGGCGCTCGTGGCCTTGTGCGTTGTGGCCTAGGGCGCTCGTGGCCTAGGGCGCTCGTGGCCTAGTGCGTTGTGGCCTAGGGCGCTCGTGGCCTAGTTCGTTGTGGCCTAGTGCGTTGTGGCCTAGGGCGCTCGTGGCCTAGGGCGCTTGTGGCATAGGGCGCTCGTGGCCTAGGGCGCTCGTGGCCTTGTGCGTGGTGGCCTTGGGCACTCGTGGCCTAGTGCGTCGTGGCATAGGGCGCTCGTGGCCTAGGGCGCTCGTGGCATAGGGCGCTCGGGGCCTAGGGCGCTTGTGGCCTAGTGCGCTCGTGGCCTAGGGCGCTCTTGGCCTAGGGCGCTTGTGGCATAGGGCGCTCGTGGCCTAGGGCGCTCTTGGCCTAGGGCGCTTGTGGCATAGGGCGCTCGTGGCCTAGGGCGCTGGTGGCCTAGGGCGCTTGTGGCATAGGGCGCACGTGGCCTAGGGCGCTCGTGGCCTAGGGCGCTCGTGGCCTAGGGCGCTCGTTGCATAGGGCGCTCGTGGCCTAGGGCGCTCGTGGCCTAGGGCGCTCGTGGCCTAGGGAGCTTGTGGCATAGGGCGCTCGTGGCCTAGGGTGCTCGTGGCCTAGGGCGCTTGTGGCATACGGCGCTCGTGGCCTAGTGCGCTCGTGGCCTAGTGCGCACGTGGCCTAGTGCGGTCGTGGCCTAGTGCTTTCCTGGCCTAGTGCGTTCGTGGCCTAGTGCGTTCGTGGCCTAGTGCTTTCCTGGCCTAGTGCATTCGTGGCCTAGTGCGTTCGTGGCTTAGTGCGGTCGTGGCCTAGTGCTTAACAGCACTAATACACGTATACACTATGCATATTAAATGAAGTTATGCATGTAAAGTTGCTGTCAACTGTCATTGGAACAAGTCGCACTTTCGAAGCTCTGATAAACTAAATAAGAATAAAATAGTTTAAACTTCTGAAGAACAGTGAACTTTGCAAAATTGTGTTGAAATAAGTGAAAGAAAGTGAAATATACATTTGATTACTTAGAAATCTTAGGAAAACAGATATATTCTTAAATCACAGACAATCATCATGAGGGTATGAGCGATTTAAATCATATTTCTGTGACATAAACGATTTTGACTTTTTCACTTCTACCTACATAAAATTCACAAGCATTATTGCCATATAAAACAAAATAAAAACTACCATTTTAAATTGCCAGTAAGAAATATGGATAAACAATTAGAAAGGGTATAGCCGGATATACATATGAAATTTGCCCCCGTGGAATTTTCTCCTCATACTTTGGGGATCATTTAGGTACCAAATAAAAATAATTCTGTCAAAATTTCATCTTTTTATCTCAAGCCGTTATCGAGATATTCAAAAAAAAACTACTTTTTCGATTTTATTTTTTTATTCATAGTAAAATTAAAATTTGATAATCGCCGATTTTTTCGCTAATACTTACGAGTAAAAGGCATGAAAAAAAAACAGAAAATGTCTTTTGTACTCCTTTATACTCAAGATTTTTTTCAATTTTTTTGATGTGGTGGAACAATGTGAAAAAAATTAAAAACATTTTTTTTTCTTACATTCCAATGAAGTAATATTTTATTATTGATAGAAAAGGACCAGGTGGCGAATGTTAGAGAAAAAGCAGTATGCAAGTATATTCATGGAAAAAATAGTGGAAAAAAAATATAGAAATGGATGGAATGCAAGATAAGTAAGTGGATGAATGTTGGAATGAAATGGCAATTTATATAAGTGAGATAGCGCGGGAAGTGTTTGGAGAAACGAAAGGGAACGATACTATTGATACACTAGGTGGTGAAGTGAGGAGGTACAGAGAGCTCTGAAAGAAAAAAAGATGCATTTAAAACATGGAAAAATGAGTAAGGGAGTGAAAGAATTAAGGAAGTTAGAAAGTGTGTATACAAAGAGCGGGAAAAGAAGGCAAAAAAGCGGTAGCAATAGCCATAGCTTAGGCTCAAAACAGTACGTACAGCCATCTTCAAGAACCAAAAGGACAAAAAGAAATATACCGCATTGCAAAGAGCAGGAAAGAGTGGGCAAAAGACATTAAGCATGTGAGATGTATGTAAGATGAAGAGGAAAGGGTGTTGATAAAAGATGAAGATATAAAAGATAGATTGAACACTTATTTCGAAAAACTTATGAATGAGGACAATGACTGGAGTGGGGTGTATAACGATGTGCTTGTGAATATTGGATTAGTGAATAAGATTAGTATGAACGAAGTTAGAATGGCAGTACGAAGTATGAAAAATGGTAAAGCAGTTGGGCCCGATGGTATACCAGTTGAAGTTTGGAAGTTATTGAAAGAGGACGGATATCAGTGGCTGACTTTATTCTTCAATAAGTTGTTGCATGAAGAAGTAATCGATGAGGAATAGTGTCTCTGTTCTCTCGTGCTCATCACATAATCACAAAAGAAAGGAGATGTACAAGAATGCAACAATTATCGAGGAATAAAGCTCTGTGCTAAGTTTATGCCAGAACGCAGGGCAATAGATGTCGTACTCGCGATGCGCCAACTATATGAGAAATAAAGACGCGCACATAAAAACTTGCATATGGTGTTTGTTGATCTAGAAAAGGCGTATGATAAGATTCCCCGAGAGGTTTTGTGGTGGGGCTCTTCTGTCAAAACAGAAGAAGGAGTGCCTGCTAAGTAGGTTTGTACCAAGGATTGGCTTTAAGTCCATACCTCTGCCTGTTGGCATTGGATGCTCTGAAAACGGATATACAGGGGGAGTCACCTTGGTGCGTGATGTTTGCAGACGATATTGTGTTGATCGGTGAAGATGGGTGCGAGGTCCAGAGCAGACTGGAAAAATGGCAACAAAGACTGGAGAATGTTGGTTCGAAAATCAGCAGAACGAAAATTGTATACATAAGCCCAGTCCAGTCCAGTCCTCAAACTATTTCGCTAGATAGAGGAGCGTAAACAGTCTCCTCCGACTTCACGGTTGGTAAACGGTATTTACGAGTATTTGTAATGGAACATATATTCGCCATCAAAAAAGTACAAATAATGAATACCAGAGAAAATCATATTCTTATCAAAAAAAAGTACCTCTGTGCAAACCATTTACAATAAGCACTACGAATGGTTTTGTTCTAGTTATGCTTGGGGCTTACCTTACACAGCTAACATGAACGATGCTGAAATTATAAAAATCGTCTCGAGCAAGCCTAATGGTCTCATTAAGTTACTTAAAAAAGATGATATTATCATAGTAGATCGAGGCTTTCGTGATCTAACAGAATATTAGGAACAACTAGGATTCAAAGTGTTAATGCCGGCTCTTAAAGGGAAACGAAATCAGTTTATTATAGTCGAGTCAAATCAATTCCGTTTTGTTACCAAAGTGCGCTGGGTATTTGAAGCAGGTCATGGTAATATCAAGCAAGAGTCCAAATTTTTGATCATAATCTAGACAATAAACTAGTTTTTTTAGTCGAGTTTCCTGTTTTCTACACAATGAATTTGGTACGAAACTTGATTCAGATGTTAAGCACAATGCTAATGGAAGGCGTACTACTGGATGCTGCTCTCACATTACAGCGGTTATATATTATCTTGCCCAGGTTTGACATTTGGCTAAGATAATAAGACCTGCCGAAATATTGAGTCATCTGTTTATAGATGAAAAGTTAATGTTATAGTAAATAAAGATAGTGACGAAGATTAACTGACATGTTCTTCCGGTCAAAAATATTTATTTATGTATTTTTCTATCAATGTTAAAATATTAGTTTTGATAGAAAAATACATATATATAATTTTTTTGCTTACATTGGAATATGAGAAAAAAAATGTTTTTAATTTTTTTCACATTGTTCCACCACATCAAAAAAATTGAAAAAAATCCTAAGTATAAAGGAGCACAAAAGACATTTTCTGACAAAATTTGGAGGTGGACACTTTTCAAAAATACGGTCAAAAAAATAATTTTAGTTTTATTTCTTTTCTAAAAAATTGTCTTTTGGTCTGGGAATCATAAAAAAAATTTTTTTTCATGCGTTTTACTCGTAAGTATTAGCGAAAAAATCGGCGATTATCAAATTTTAATTTTACTATGAATAAAAAAATAAAATCGAAAAAGTAGTTTTTTTTTTGAATATCTCGATAACGGCTTGAGATAAAAAGATGAAATTTTGACAGAATTATTTTTATTTGGTACCTAAATGATCCCCAAAGTATGAGGAGAAAATTCCACGGGGGCAAATTTCATATGTATATCCGGCTATACCCTTTGGCAAAGAGATAGATTATAGTCTGGAATAGCATAAAGTTTACTTTTTATCCCAGAAAAATATACGGTTCCCGTGGGATAGATTTGTTTTTGTCTAGGGACAAACCCGAAGAGAAGCGAGGGTGAGTCGCTAGTTTTAATAGTCCAGTCAAATAAGGTCTGAAATCAAAATGTTGACACTCAATTTTGCATTTTTGATATAATGTAGTTTTAATGATACAAAAACAATGTGTAAAGGTTTTCGTGTCCGCAACCCCCGGCAAGGGTCCAAAATAAAGTGTCAAAAGTGTTTTTTCGCAATTACTCGAAAACGGTAAAAATTAGACAAAAAAGTTTTAATAAAAACGTATAAAGCTTAAAATTTTGCATAATAAAGGTCTTATGACTTTTTTTCCTCCGGTCAAAATTAACCGAGTTAGGGAGGTTTTCAGACCGATGGGAATCCGTTTATTTTTAAAAGAATTTTTTTTAATTAAAACCTGAAGTTTTATGGTTTTAAAATATTAGCAGGTATATAAGGAATAGAAATTCGTAAAATGCCCCTGATGCTCAGCTACCCCCGCGAAAAACGGGGGGACGTTTGGAATGTTTACGTCGACATTGTATAAATAATAAGCTCAAATTAAAAACTTAAGGCCACGATTTCTTTCCTTTTTACCAAAATTTACCAAAAGTTTACCAAAATTTTGTCAATAAAGTTACAATGATAATTAAAAAAAAATGTAGTTTACAAAGTAAAAATTATCGAATTCTCAATTTTTTTTAAATTTTGGGGGTGTTTTTACAGGACTACCATACATTGTTTTTATTTCCACGAGAAGTAGAGTTCAAGACGAAAAAAATGAGCCCTATGTGAAAATTAAACGATAAAATTTAAAGGTAATTTTTAGCCTCCCGAAACCATAAAATATCAATTTCTCAGAAATGGCTAAATATTTCAATTTCATTTTTTTTTTTTTTGCTTATTATATGTATTTCGAAGATTACAGTCTTTTAGTTTCATGAAAATGAGAAGTTTATTGTAGAAATTAAAAATAAAAAATAAAGGAAAAATTAAGAACCGAGTTTTTTGCAAATATCTCGAAAACTTTGAGATTATTGTAAAAGTGTAATTTATAAAAGTTGTAGATTTTTAATAGACCTATAACTTTCGTCGAAAACATTTTTCGATAGAACGTCACAATAAGCCGGAAATTAAAAAAAACGATTTTTCAACGCTTTGCGTCCCCCCGCTTTTCGCGGGGGTAGCTGAGCATCGGGGGCATTTTACGAATTTCTATTCCTTATATACCTGCTAATATTTTAAAACCATAAAACTTCAGGTTTTAATTAAAAAAAAATCTTTTAAAAATAAACGGATTCCCATCGGTCTGAAAACCTCCCTAACTCGGTTAACTTTGACCGGAGGAAAAAAAGTCATAAGACCTTTATTATGCAAAATTTTAAGCTTTACACGTTTTTTTAAAACTTTTTTGTCTAATTTTTACCGTTTTCGAGTAATTGTGAAAAAACACTTTTGATACTTTATTTTGGACCCTTGCCGGGGGTTGCGGACACGAAAACCTTTACACATTGTTTATGTATCATTAAAACTACATTATATCAAAAATGCAAAGTTGAGTGTCAACATTTTGATTTCAGACCTTATTTGACTGGACTAACATGTATATATATTATTATAACCATATATAAAATATATTTACAAATCTTTATAAAAACATAATAAATTTTAAATAAAAAAATAAAATATAATATAATTTAAAGTATTGCAAGCTTGAGATTAGAAGAAGTAATGCAATTATTTAATTAAAAGTGCAACACATAACTCACTCCGACGTATAATCACTTTTATCCTGGCTGGAATAGAACTAAGCAACATTTAAGCCAATTGAACCACTGTAAAATACAGATAAAATGTTTTATACAACTATTTTTAAACATTAATAATATCTGTACAAGAATCCGTATTATAACATTTTATGTACATTAAACAGTGTTTATGGAAATCATTGATGTAATATGTAACTATGACCTATATAAATGACTAGCTTATTATATTTATGCATATTTGTATTTATTTTTGTGGTCTAGTCAAAAAAAAGGGATAACCCAACTATTTCAATACTTGCATTGTATGTATACGTATGTCTTTATGTAAGATATTTATATCAAACTAGCGGCTCACCCTCGCCTCGCTCGGTTTTGCCTCTAGGCAAACAAAAACAAACCTATCCCACGGGAATCGTACATTTTTCCGGGATAAAAAGAAGTCTATGTGTTTTCAGACTATAATCTATCTCTGTGCCAAATTTCATCCAGATCCGTTCAGCCGTACTGACGTGAAAGAGTAACAAGCATCCATACTCACAAACTTTCACATTTATAATATTAGTATACATTAGGTATATTTTACTAGCGACACACGCTCGCTTCGCTCCCGTTCGTTTCTAAGGGATGTTTTCACGGTTAGTATAGTATAAACTATATATATATATATATATATATATATATATATATATATATATATATATATATATATATACATACATAGGTATAGAAAAGTAAGTACCTACTTTAAAAATAAAAAAAATATATATACCTTACTTGAGAAATGATTCCCCATACAAACTTTTATCGCTCTTTTCATTCCCTGAAGGAATGTTTTCCGGGATAAAAACTATCCTATGTCCTTCCCAGGGTCTCAAACTATCTCCATATAAAATATCATCTAAATCAGTTCAGCCAATTAAGCGTGAAAAAGTATCAGACAGACAGACAGAGCTACCTTCGCATTTATAATATTAGTATAGATTGTGTATTTTCTTAAAAACCTTATAAATACGATCCTTATACTTGACATAAACTATTCCCTACTTCCAGGATATTATATGACCCTATAAATTGCCAACAAACTGTCGTGAATGTGCGAAATAATCTTAGTTTAGAATAGATACGGATTCGTTATTTGGTTTCTTTTTGTAAATGGTTTATGTAATATGTATACTTTTAATAAAATACAATATTAATTTTATAAAAATGGTTTTTTTTTAGCGATTACTGTCCATTGCTGGGCAAAAGCGTCTTCTACGTCCATTCTGCTCTATTTCTGGCGATGACCTGTCAGTCTTTTAATAGTATATGTAAGTATGTATGTATGTAATGTATGGTGGACTTAGTTCACATTTTGTCGGCAGGTGTGACCCAGTCAGCCAGCAAGCCCAGTCCTATTTCTGTTGAGCAACTTTTTGAGTAACGTCAGTGATCTGTGTATTGAAGCGCAATTCTGACTTTTTAATCCTATATCAGAGACGACCCCCAGAACATTACGCTCCATCGTTAGCAGATCTCGAAGGCAGATCTATACAAAACTATCAATGACTAAGTCTGTACTCCATATGTGAGGAAGTAAGCATATATCCTCGAGCCTACATTTTAGACACAGCGGAAGATTACCTTTTATTAGATCTTTTATTGATCAATAGCTTTTCTACACGTTTTCGGTATTGCGGGTAACTAATTTGGCTTGTCTTGTTTGGAAGGAGACTATTTGACTGAGATTCTCGTACACATACTCGAGGACATATTCAACCTCCACATCCTACACTAGCTTTTTTACATTACATTAGGTTTTATTCTACTTACAACGATAACCTCTTTTTTGAGGTGTTTAACTTTTTTAACTGTCCAAATATTTTTACAACTACATTATAAATACAGTAGGTATGGGTTACCATTATTCGCATAAAAATTTCAGCATAATCGACTATGAATTACTCAAAATACCTAATTGAATAAGCCTAAGCATGATATATTTCACATGAATTTTCAAAGAGATGCGTCATCTGCAGGCTATTCCGACCACAGCATCAGGTCAAGGCTTTCATGAAATTATTAGACTATTTATTGATTTTATAAACATACATAAAACTTAATTTCTATTTATATGTAGGTAAAATATAAATATTAATTAAATATTAATTGATAAAATAAAAAAATCATATTTTATTCGACCCATTTGCTTGGGAACTCGTGGCACAGACAGACAAACTGATATATGTAATTAGAAAATTAAAAACGTTAATCTCAGAACTCCTCTATTTGCATCTAGAGTTAAAAAGTATAGACATTTAAAACAATAAAATTCTTGAAGACAACAGCAATAATATGATCACAAACTTTAATAATTTCTATTTTTAACTTTATACATAAACACTGTACCTACACATATACTCGTATAAACGCTGATATCGCAGAGTGATAAATCGGAATCACAAGCTATAACTTTCAATCAACTCAACCATTTCAAACAGAAACTTAAACACATGACTCAAATAAAACTTATATAAGTTTATAATTTGAATTATTAACAATTTCATACATACCAATCTCCTATATGTGAAAATAATTGTAGTATTGTGTCGTTATAATTATTATACGAATGTCATCATCTTTTAATTCTATCCTTGTTTCGATTGATTAATTTGAACAAAAATCGGTTATTTGGATATAACTATATGTAATATTTAAACTAATATTTAGACACATTATACCTTAGCTTTGCGTACTAATTTGTAGGCAATGATGAGTAATATAAACATTATACTCGTAGTAGGTACATTATTAATTTATGGATCATCAATATTTTTCGCAGCGCACGCCAAATAATGATTTTTATAGGCAAATTTTTGATACCTTTACATCATTGCCTTCTGATCTCTTGCTTGATCTTTAATTTTTTTGAAAAAAAAAATAGCCCATGAATTGTGATGCTCGCTGATAATTTAGTATTATATAGATGAAAAATTTTTTGAAATCGTTTAAGTAATTTTTGAATTTATCCACTACAAACAAACATACAAAAAATCGAATCTTTTCTCTTTATAATATTAATTTAGATATCATAACAGTTTAAAAAGTAAAAAACATAAGCCTCCTGACTTATATCAAATAAACTAGTTAATACCAAATTATTTTTTTATCTTGCCAATCACGTTAACTTTTAAATACATATAGGTAATGCATTAATATTGTAATTGATAATTGATTTATCATTTGAAGTAGGATAAAATAAATTTCCTAAACATATTCATATTGTTCCTAGATTTACATAAAAAAATCAAGCTAATAATTAAATCACATTCTTTTTTCTTAGAATTAAACTAGCGACTTGCTGTCGCTTTGCTCGGGTGCGTCCCGAATTTTGTTCACAATTTCATGGGTTTTAATTGTTTTGCACAGAACCCTGATTCTTTTTCTAAAAAAAAGTGGCCTATGTTACTCCTTATAACATCAGCTATCTGCCAATAAAAGTCCCATCAAAATCGGTCCAACCGTTTCAGAGATTAGCTGGAACAAACAGATAGACAGGCAGACGGACAGATAGACAAAAATTAAAAAAAAAATGTTTTTTCTTATTAGTAACGTATATACTTTTATACGCGTTTAGTAAAAAGCTGTTATTTTGACATTACAAACAGACACTTCAATTTTACGTTATTAACGTTACTACTCGTAGTACGGAAATCAAAATTTACTTTATTCTATACTGTACTAGCGACTTACCCTCGCTTCGCTCGGGTGCGTCTCTAGATACGTTTTAATTTTTTGAGCGAAACCCTATTTTTTTTTTAAAATAAAAGTAGCCTAAGGTATTCCTTATAATATCAGCTATCTGTCGGTGAAAGTCCCGTTAAATTTGGTCCAGCCGTTTCGGAGATTAGCCAGAACAAACAAACAGACAGATAGACAAAAAAATTTAAAGTTGTGTTTTTCTTATAAGTACCGTATATAATTCCATATACCTTTAGTATGAAGCTGTTATTTTGACATTACAAACAGACATTTCAATTTTATTTATCGGTATAGATAATATTTCTATATTCTTCAAAGTGTTACAAAGAAAGTGTAAATGTTGCAGAACAGTGTTTATATATATGACACGTCTTCTTGGAACATCCATTAAAATTTATGCACGGGAAAAATGTCAGGATATACCTACTTTATTACACTATATCGTAAAACTTTAATCTAAATTCCACTTCAATTTATGAGCACAGCTCAGACGATTCTCTTATCGATCTATTGCAACTTCAGTACGTGTACTGCAAAAATCGAAATACTTTACTGAAAATAGAAATTAACATAAAATGTGGACACAATATTAGGTATATTTGTGACCCATTTTTTACCATTAATTTATGAAAATAATTTGGAAAATTTTGGAAACTCTTCTAAGTATTTTGGGCAAGTTTTTTTTATATTTTACGTAATTGTAAATAACTATTACATATGTGCATGCGTCATAGCCTCGGTTCGCTCGCATTTCAGCTCTGAATGCGCTTAACAGTATCCCTACTCCAACTAATAGTTTATCTGTGTATTAAATATCAATCAAATCCATTCAGCCGTTACGGCGTGAAGGAATGCCAAACAGGCACCCACGCTCATACAAACTTTTTAATTTATAATAGTAGTCCAATTAGCTGTTTCTATACGTTTGAATACACTAATAGACTAAAATATAACTGAAATGCACTAATAGACTAAGATATAATTGAAATAACCCAACGGAATTAGTTAGGATAGTGACTTAAACACGTCGCTAAGTTTGAGTCTAATTGGTAGTGGGCATATAAAAGCCCTACTTCCTTATAAACCTCTTATGGATTGAGCATCAAAACTTCTAAGATCAAAACTAAATGGCAACATAAGTGAAAGTAAAGCCATAGCCGCAAACTAGTACAGCCTAAACTGTTCGTTCTTTTCAGCTAACGCAGCTCCTCTACAGACGATACTACTTAACGGGTGTCTCGAAGGACTTTGTGGAAACATCTGCTGAATAGCTAAAATCTATCTTTGTTTACGATATCTACTTTATTTACTTGATCACTAAATCTGTGTCTATTGGGACTTTACACAAGCTACTTTATTCTCGGACAAAATTAACAGGATCTATATAGGTGTTTACTAGCAAGATAAAGCGTGTATGTTAGTGTATACTATTTATTTATAGTTTAATCTATCTAGTGTTTCTATTTAGTCCATAACTTATAAACATGAACCTCTACAGGAAGTTGTAACTGAATCTTGTTCGACAGATTTTCATGAAACTTAGGTCTTTTAATTCAGCCTAATTCATTATTCTCGAGTGATTAATTTTAAAAATGTGCGGTATAAAATTTTAAAAACTATAGGTATATATAAGGTAGAACAAATCGATGGGACATGGAAGAAAGTACCTTAAATGTTGAAGTTATCAAGATTTACTCAAAGGAAAAAAATCTTTATTTTTAAAAATAATAATAACTGCATTTAATTTTTTTTTCTTAAAAAAAGCTTACCTAAACCGGAAATCAAACCATTGAGAATCTCCTCCTTTTTCAAAAAGATTAGATCCAATTACAACTTGTGTAAGATTTCACAGTTTTCATTAATTTTAACATACAGTTCTTCAAATACTTCAACATTTAAAATACTTTTCTTCCATGTCCCATCGATTTATTCCACCCTGTATATTTAGTTTCGAAATTATTTCACACATAACAAAATCATAAAATAAAATTTCAATATTCAACTTCTGACTTGCTACAATTTTACTACACGTATAAAAATATTATGACATAAGATCGACGAAAAGTGGAAAATCAAGTTTAATTCACACATTCTTTCTATTCGATACGATTGTGTACAGCAATTAACTTTACTTCACATATAATTTTATGAGCGATGACACACCAAAAATAATATAAAAAGTATTTATTCAAACGCGGTAGAGAAAATCTCGTAACTCCACGAAAGCAGGCATATCTTAGAAAGACGTCAGCCTGGTAGGCGCCCCGTCGCATCGATTTTATTATTTCTACCAGTAAGTAATAAATGACACTTCGCAACTTTAAATTGTAGTTGTGGTTCTCCGAAAGTGTTAATACCTTAAACTATTTGGTAATTAAGCTAGTGCCTGTACGAGTTATGAGTCACGAATATAATCAGTAAGGGAAATTAGTTGGTTTAGAGTTTAAGTTATAATTATTGAATATTTATTATATAAATTATTATATTTATACCTATACATATAATAAAAGTGTAACAGATCGCTGTATTACATTGAAGATATTTGAGAAAAACTACTATTGGGGGTTTTTATTAACGCAATAGAACCCAAAACAATGACTTTTGGAATTTTTGTCTGTTTGTCTATTTATCTGTGCGCTTGTGCGCCCTAACCTCAGAAATAGTGTAACCGATTTGGATGCGGTTTTGACTAATAACACAAAATTGTGGTAAGCTTCAGTTAATATTTAGTGCTAGCGACTCACCCTCGCTTTGCTCAGGTTCGTCCCTAGCTCGCTTTTCAATACAAACTTTCATCCCCATTTTCTAAGTTCCTGCGCAATTTTCTCTTTTTTTTTAATGTAAGAATCTTCTCCTGACAATAACAAATACAACAAAAAAAGAATTAGTGAAATCGTTCGAGATATTCACGCGTGATGGCGTGACCAAGGGAAATAGAGATTCATTTATATATATATATATATATATAAATGAATTCATTTATATATATATATATATATATATATATATATATATATTTGTTTTATTTCAATCGGTTTAAAAATAAAAATGTTATGTCAATATAAAGAATCACCAAGAGTTAATAAAAATGAATGTTTCTTTGTATGTTTGTTCTCTATGCGTTCCATTCAATCCGATTGTGATGAAAATCTGATAAGTTCTTTCGCGTACGCGCGCGATGATTTCAGGCCAAAAAAGATTGTCTTTATGTTTGTGTTTTACACGTTCTTAAACCATTCATCTTTATACACGCGAGTGCTACGTCGACTGTCTTGTTTTGTTATGCAGAAACATTTACCTAAAGAATTCCATTTTTAACTGGGCAGATTAAGGTTACTTTCTTTTTTTAACAGATAAACTCCTGCACCTAAAAACTAAATATTTTAATTAAATATAAAAAGTGGTAGTTATTAGTAGGTATGTAAAGGTAGGTAGGTAAAAGTTACGAATAATTACATGAAATTAATTTAATGATATTTTATTTAAATTGTAAAACAAGCAATAAAATTATATACAAAATTTTTTATACTGATATCACCTGACTTGATATTATTTTATTTTAAATCTATACATATAATGAAATTCTGAGTCGAATTTGTACATTAAATATTTTTTGGAAAATCTTATTGAAATAGTCATTATTGTCGATACAGAGGCCGAATCTACAGTTTTTAGATTTTTTGTCTGTCTGTCTGGGAAAGCATCACGAGAAAACCACTGAACAGATTTTGATGAAATTTAGTATGATGATAGCTGGTTATCCTGGTCAACGTATAGAATACTTTTTACTGCGGGAAAATACCTTATTTCTGAGAAATCTATATAATAATACATTTTGTTGACTTGTAATACGTAATTTACAAAATTGATAAAAAAAAAGCTTAAACTGTATCGGTATATTATGTACAAAAAATGATTTTAAAGATAGCGAATTGAAATACTAATTTGTATTTTTACCGATTATAGCCAATAAGTAAACTAGCTTTGTCTAGACTTAACTAGTTCGTTAAACCTAGGCTAAATCACTTTACTCTAAGTCCGTTAAGATAAAATAGTATAGCCTTGGGTGAATTACTTTATTCTAATATGCTCTAGGATAAATTAGTATATCCTTATACAGAATGGGCTCCTTATTCCTTATGACTATATAACCTTAAAATTAACTTACTTTTATGATATGAATATGTTCGCTTATTGCTTATTGCTTACATTTCAATCGTATGCTGTACTGAGCCTACAAACTTTAATGACAATATAACAATATTGTAAAATATATATTTATTAATCTGTAAGCTGTCTGCATTTAGATAAAAACTACAGAATTAAGAACTGGATAAGTACTGTAGAATTAAGAAAGAAAACTCCTCAACTAAAGAACTTGGCTCTATCCTTTCCTTACTAATGGTTTAAATCAGATTTGGTCGATATATATATTTAACAACGCTCACTAAGTGTATATTCTGTCGAGATTCAATTATTTATTTTTAGTAGAAATAACCACTTACTAAAATATCGCGTAACTTTAGTAAAATAGTTTTGTTATCAAAACAACTTCGTTTTGTTTCAACCATGATACAGCAGCGCGCGGACGTTTTAAATCTATTACGTCCACTTTGTGCAACATAACTCAGTTAGCTAGTAAAACTTTCGACAGCAAATTGTACGGAATTAACAAAATCAATATACAGTTCCGTCTATAGGTATGGCCCAAATATTGTGGAAAAAATCTTAAATAATAAAGTTATTCAATAATATATAATTAATTATAGTTTTACAGTCATCCTGACAGATTACGGCCGTGCCCAATAGTCATTTCCGGTAAATATATTATAGTACAAGGGTGTGTGCAACCTTAAATGCATTTTTTACTTTCAATCTCAATGTCAGTCAGATTCTAATGGAAAGATAATTTGTCACGGAGAGTCTGTCGAAAGAGACGTATAAGACAAGTTTTAAATAAAATGTTAAAATATATTTTTAACTAGTTTTTAACCACGTTAGGTAGTTACGTTAATAAAAATAGTATATGACGTGAAGATTACTTTAAAAGCTAACTCCAACTCCGTACTTCTTGAGCCAATACAGCGTCAATAAGTAACAAACTCAGAAACTTTCAACTTTATAATATTAGTGTAATAATATGATGTACTAAGTAGACGGATTACTTGCAAAGTAGGAAAATACCTTCCTCTCGCAAAAGTATTATAAAAGATGTTAGAAATGTCTGCCATATACAGTCGTATAAACGGCTTTCCATATACAGTCGGTCCCAAAAGTCAAGCACTGGAAGCGAAAAATATATGCGACTGTGTGTGTTTGTACACACACAGTCGCATATATCGCATAGTCGCATATATGTGAAATTTGTTAAGCAACACAAATTGTGTATATTTTACTCTAGGCCTGAATGTCTACGATCAATCTTCTATGTATTATCTTATAATAATATGTTATTTTTTGTTATAAATACTTTTCAAATTTATTTTGTAGAAATGGGGGAACAAAAGTGTACTCGCTATTGTAAATCGATAGAAAACAGAATATCCTAAGGTTTCTAAAGAAGAGAGTATAGTGCAGATTATATACGAGTATATTATTAATAATGAATTGCATTACTTTACTGTAGCGTTCCTTTGCCTGTTCCTGGCCGTAAAGTATCTTGCAGTTGACTTTTAAATAACTAGTGGTTGTTAAATGTCATATAAATGTAGCTCAACAAAGCTTAAGCTTTGTGTTGACTATAGTATACCGTTTTTTCATTTGTGTACTTTGTATAAAACGCTTTTGACCTTTCGCCCACACAGTGAACTTGCCTTTAGCTGTACTTTAAATAACATTTACATTATTCCAGCATTTATTACTCGTGTAATCGATGTTGATATTAGAAAGTTATGTTATTTCTGTGTTAAAATAAGCCATCTATATATTGTCCCACTTGTAGGCTACACGTGGGCTGGCGTGGTACAAGAAATGACCTACAACCTAGTTTCAGTCGAGGTAAAAGTTTGGAACATGATGCTACTAACTTTGCACGTATGAAAAAACGTATAATAATTAATAAGTACGTTTGCACATGACCTATAAAAATATAAATACAGCACACCAAACTAATATCAAAATACGAAAATTAAGTTACTGACTGAAATGACTCCATATATTATAATGCGGAAAAAAATAATCAACCGACGAAACAAAACACAATGAGAATATATTCATTTCTACACCCCTAAATATGATGAAGATAACCCTCTATATTACCATGAGAAAAATACATAAGCATTTAAAATATTTTACACATTTAAGGGCGACCATCATTCAATAATAAATTCAATAATTTCATAACCGTAAGATATCAGTCGCTCTCACTAAGACACAATATTAATCAAAATTGCATTCTAAAATCAAGCCATTTAATAATACGAATTCTGGACACGTCTTTGAGTCATAATGAATGCGGCGAAAGCATGATGATGTGTTAAATTATAAGCTTGGTACTTATATTTCTCATTTTCCCATTATCTTTTGTAAAAAGTATACTTTATTAGTTCCCCGCCCTTGCTTCGCTCAGATATACCTATATATTACTTTTAGAAAAATATTCTTGGAAACTAATTTATGGGCTGAGATACTCGTAGAAATATTTCTGCCTTTAGCATAAACCATTATACTATAATTATTATAAGTCCAGTAATTTGCATGTCTGAAACGGCTCGACGAATTTGGATGAATACACAGATAGATTATAATCTTTTTTAATTTTGGAAAATACATTTACGCATACAACCTGCATACATACAGGTATTTATGTGGGACTCACCGGCTAGAAAAGCCAGTACTATCCACTAAACCCAACAGAACCTCCCAGTGCGTCTCTTGGCTTACTGTTGGTGAGTAAATATGTTGCCTATCTGTAATATTATAAATACAAATGGCACACTAACGAAATGAGGATAATCGTTAGTACTTAATAGACACTAGTTGCATTTTTAATAATAAACCCTTAAAATAAAAAATTACTAGCGGCTCACCCTCCTTTCGCTCGGGTTCGCCTCGAGGAAAACAAAAACAAACCTATCCCACGGGAACCGTACATTTTCCGGTATAAAATGTAGTCTATATGCTATTCCAGACTATAATCTATCTCTGTGCCAAATTTCATCCAGATCCGTTCAGCCGTTCTAGCGTGAAAAAATAACAAACATCCATACTCACAAACTTTCAGATTTATAATATTAGTATAGATATTGCAAAGAGAATTCAATTATTTTCTGAAGAATAAATCGTCCGATAACATCTAGCCGTCACGTCGTTTTAAAAGGTTTATTGATATCGTGCGGTTCCGGTCAGTTATTTTTCAGCTTATACAAATAATACTTCATAGAACTTTTATAAGTTATTTTTATCTAGAAATCTAGAATAGATTCAATGTTATTTACGTAATATCGTAGCTCAAATTTTGTAAACATCTTATTTGAATACACAAAAAAATTTCAATACCCTATGAAAGATTATCAATATTTGCCTTATATGATAATCTTAAAATGTAAGTAAAAGAAATCCTGTACTTTAACACAAGTAGTTTATGATATAAATTGTAAAATCACTTCTATCTAACAATTTTAATAACTGTATAATAACAATACCCTTTTTAACTAATGTTTTAAATTATTCAAAAAGTTTGTCCTTATCTATCTTATATTTATAACTATTAACTTTTAAATGTCAGATCTGTATTTTAAAAACAAACTAATTGTTCTAACTTAAATTGTTTCAGCCTTTTTCGACTGCCAAAATCTCTTCTACTTTTTAATTTGATTTTAGCTTATTATAATATTAGATTTAGTACAAATATTATTTTATATTTTGATCCGAAAGTATAATATTATTTAAGACTAGCGACTCGCTTCGCTTCGGGTTCGTCCCTAGAAAAAACAGATCTATCCCACGGGAACCGCATATTTTTTCGGGATAATATATAGCCTATAGCCTTCATCAGTTAACGGGCTATCTAATGCAAAAAGAATTTTTCAAATCGGATTAGTAATTCCTGAGATTAGCGCGTTCAACCAAAGAAAGAAACAAACTCTTCAGCTTTATAATATTATATTAAGTATAGATAAAATAATAAAATGTATTTATTAAAAGTAACTAAAACACAATAATTTCATCAAATACAATATATCCTTAAATTCTAAAGGATTTCTTATATCCTCGTCCAGTTTCCAAGAAATATTGGGCAAAGCAGAAATAACGAGTATTTTAACAATCGGTAAAAGCGTAATGTTATAAAATATAGTCCAGAGGGTACATCGATTCGCAAGAATAAGTGGTAGGGTAACCTTAGTTTGGATTTATTACTCGCAAGTCGCGAATTTGGCAAAAATAATTTGGCCCTCTGCCAATAGAACCTCCGCGTTATATCGACCGGCGAATAAATCTTTTCATGACGTCAACGCGTAGGAAGATAATGCGTACTGATAACCCTTATCGAAAAAATAAAATGTAATATATAATAATATACATGAATTTAGACAGATTGTTTTAAACACTGTCGTAGTAATAAAAAAATAAGAAATTTCTAGTTTTTTTTTTGTTTTGTTTTTTTTTTTAAATTAGTACAGTTTAAGCTAAAGTTTGTATAAATACCCTATATTCCTTAAAATAAAAAATCCAACAAAATTTGGATTTTATGTGATAATTTAATTAATCTTAGCTAAATTATAAGTAAATACGATTAATAAACTTTAACAAATTTTTAATCTCACAATTATTATTGGCCTATAGGATTACATGCTGTCACTTAATTACTTTTTTATAAACTAATAGTGCATTATTAATGCGACGGCAAATTAATTTGGCTAACTGCCAATGAAAGCTCTCCATTTATATTGAACCCTATATAAATCATTGTGACGTCACTACAGTCCTGGGGGATGTCAAATCAACTGTTTCTTTGTTAATAATAATAAAAAATATTAGAGTGCGTGTATGAATGTATACACGTGTAAGAAGTAAAACTTCTGTAAGTTATCAGTACTCTTTATGAAATTCAATTTATGTTTTAAATAATTAGGATAGGTGAGATACTAAAAATTACAATCATACATTTATAGAATATCATTTAAGGAAACAATATAATATTATATATCATTTGTCAGACAATAACGACGGTGACCATGGCAAGAAACGTTCGCCTCGCCCGTAACGTTACACTTTTCGTAACGCATTCACCAGCTTACCCCAAGTCAAGCGCGCGTAAAGATGTTTTACTTCAAAAAATAAAAAATGTATGCTATAATATACTTTCAAATATTTTATTCATATATTTACATTCGATTCGTCCAATAATTTGCGTATAAAAATAAATTTCAGTATTTTCGTCAAATTTAAATGTTTGTGTTTAACAGGAATATAATTTTATTTTCATTACTTAGTAAATAATATACAGATTTTTACTTGAGCTAAATATTAGATACAGCATATTTATATGTAATATCTATACTAATACTATAAAGCTGAAGAGTTTGTTTGTTTGTTTGATTGAACGCGCTAATCTCAGGAACTACAAATCCGATTTGAAATATTTTTTTTGCATTGGATATCCCGTTAACTGAGGAAAAAATGTACCGTGGGATAGATTTGTTTTTGTCTAGGGACGAACCCGAAGTAAAGCGAGGGTGAGTCGCTAGTGTATTATATTTTATTTGGTTTCATGTATCATCTATATAAATATTTATAGTGTCCTTAGATTATTTTTCTTAATGGTCGCGCTGGGTTGGTTTGCTATACGCCAGTATATGTAGTATGCCAAGTTTTTTCTTTGGGATCTCTCCAAAAAGCTCTTGTGAAATGAAAGAAATAACTAAAAAGTTATCTTTTGTATGATGACCTTCAAAACCATTTAACGTAAACAGATTAATATTTAACTCAATATGACGCAAATTAAATAAAAATGTATTAATCGTGTGTAGACATAATAAAATTCTGATTCGCATCTGTACATTTAGTAGTTTTTGGAAAATCTTATTGAAATAGTCATTATTATCGATAGAAAAAGTGAATCTATAGTTTTTAGAATTTTTGTCTGTCTGGGAACGCATCACGAGAAAACCACTGGACAGATTTTGCTGAAATTAGGTGTGATGATAGTTAGATATCCGGGTCAACATATAGGATACTTTTTACTGCACGAAAATATCTCATCTCTGAGAAATCTATACTAATCGTTAAATCGTACGAACTAAAACGTACATCACTATTCTTTAAATAAATTATTACTTTCATAAGCATCTAACAAACATTATTTGAATAAAAAGTAAACTAATTATACTGTGATTCCTCATTTTACTTAAAGCAAGTTTATTCTTTTTCTTATCCATATATTATGAACTAAAACATAAAGGGGAAAAAAGCCTATTTCAAATCTCGTATGATAAGTGATAAGATGGATAGTTGAAAACGGAATATTTCAAATCTATGCAAGGGCAAATAGAGTTCATCTGATATGGTATCTATAAACTCGTATATAAAAATGAATCCCTTTTTCCCTTGGTCACGCCATCAGGCGTGAACGGCTGGACCGATTTCAGTAATTCTTTTTTTGTTGTGTTTCTTATTGTCAGGAGGTCTTACATTAAAAAAAATTAAGAAAATTGGCAGGAACTTAGAAAGTGGGGATGAAAGTTTGTATTGGGAAGCGAGCTAGGGACGAACCCGAGCGAAGCGAGGGTGAGTCGCTAGTCTATTATAATTTTAAGTGTATTATTATGTTTTTAGCATATGGAATAATGTCATACTGACCGATTTTGATATAAAGGCCAATCTTATGAGCTTGGTGTGCTCTCTATTCCTTCACTTACAAACACATGATTAACAAGACAATAACCATGATTAGATACGTAAAATATAGATAAAGGATCCACCTTTTGCTACTTAACGGGCTCTTTGAGGTACAGCGTTGTAACCCATGATCTTGATAACCAAAAAAACCAAATTATAATTTTGAGACGATGCAGAATTCGAACATACGAGTATATCTTTAGTGTAGAAGCTAAACACTAAACGCTAAACTAACAAAAGTCATTTTCTTATGTTATGTATCTTAAACAAGATTTTTTGTCAAATTATTGTGAAAAAGGAGGGACATGTACATAAATTTATATGTACATAATTTACTATTGATGCAATATATTGAAGCCGAATAGAAATATATTAAATTTCGTTGTTTACTCTCTGTAGGCGTAGACAGTACGTAAGATGGAGTTAAGTAAAGTTTGTGGCTGTTTGCTATTTTTGGATGATCTTATAATGAGAATATTGTATAAGAATAAAATAATACAAAATAATTTTATAACTATGTTTAATCATAATTGCTTAATGTCATGTACGGTGTCAACGAGATAAGAGGTAATTTTGGTTTCAAGACTAGCATACATGGGATAGGCAGCTCTCTATCGAAGATGAAACGGAGGAGAACTAAAGGAACTTAGATTGCCAATTATTTAATTGAAGACCCTTAATGAGCTATAAAACAAAACTCAAAGCGAATTTCGATAGTGGAAAAAAGTAGTGTGATATATTAGTATAGTTCTTCTCCTCTTTTTAAAACGTTTATCTCTGAATCTTATAAAAAAATTCACAGTAAAGTAAAAAGGCTTCACACATAGTCTGAAAAGTCGGCAATATAACAAGATAAAGACTGAAACCAATACAACTTGAAGAATTTATTGTTATCTAGACAACACCCGCTTAAACTGTGTCTAAATTACAATAAGCATTAAAAGTAGTAAAATATAGAATAAATCTGTTTCAGTAGCCTTAATAAAGCAATCTCTGCCTAAATTTCAGATAAATCTTAAACAATTTGGCCGTATACATTGTCAAACATCCAAATCTTCAGCTTAAATAAACTCTAACTCAGAGATACACGATGTTGCCTAACAGCCGATACTGTCTTGTAAATTTAAAATTTATTTCATTATACTACTATCTATCTAGCATATCTACAATATTTTTATCTACAATTCTACTAAGACCTAGATGTCAGTTTTCAAGACATTTGAATTGTTGAAACTATAAAAATGAAAATTTTAATACTTTTTTATTAAAATTAATTAATAAACCGACAGTTTATGCTACCACTAAATGTAACATAAAAGTTCTACTACAAACAATATTTAGTTTATTTCAGTTTAACGACTTAAACGCAACTGTAAATCGAAACTGACGTGAAATATAGAGTTCATTAGGCTTCGTAAAACCAATATGCTGTTTTAATTATTGCAATTATTTCACAATTTACTATTTTCTTAATTACAAATTCAACAACGCTTTTTTTTTAAGTATTAAAGAGTATCTAATTTAATGATTGTTAACATTATTCATATTACAATTACTTAATAATATTTTATAGTAAAAAAGGTTTTATGCAATGCGTAGAATAGATTATATTACATCCTAATCATTTAGTCATTTTTTCTATATATTTGAATAATACATGTAAATGACATAACTGATTTTTTTATTTGTTTTTTACTCCCTACGATCTTATCCAGCTAATTCAATCATCTTTTTTTATGTAATGTGTAAACATAAAATTTCATAATAGAATATTTATGTTAATTTTAAAAATATTTTGTAAAAAGTGAGACTGGCAGAGCGTGCTAAAATTGCTACGATGCATCGTCAGCTTAAGAGCTATTGACATAAAAAAGCAGTTTTCGTTATAGCCCAAAGATAAATTATTTAATATTATTTATAAATATGCCTTTATTTATTGAGAATATATGATGTATGCTAATGCATAAAAAATAATTTAGTTAAATTAATTTTAGTTAATTTAAATGAATATTTAAAATTATGTTAAGTTAAATAATTTTTCTCATAAAGTTTAATGCATACAGTTAGCACAATTATACTTTCGGTATGTTTTTTTTTAAATTCCGCCATATTCGTTACACAATATTTTAGAGGATTTCGAAGCAAAAATACCCTGAAAAAAGAACTATCATGATTTTAAACAAAGCAGCGTGAGCTTTTAGCCTCCGAGGAGACAAAGGCGAAAGTGTGAATCAGCACACTCTGTTTAACTACTTCCGTTTTCATATCACAACATTGAAGAGTTATAAAGATTAAAAGTGATTAAAAGTGAAAAGATTTTCACAATGTTTTTAACTAACCGAAATATCTTATAAGCGATTATTTACTTACCTATTTTAAGAGGTTCAAAAAAGTTTCAGTGTTCGTAAAACAGTCACTTAAACTTATTTTATTGCACGCACTAAGTTTGAATATTACACGCCATATAATAAACCCATATTCAGAATATAACTTTTCACGTGAAAGTGTCACATAAATACTTTTTTAACACGCATAGTGTATTTAATATTTATTTTCTGTGTGACGTATATTTGCGCGCGAAATTCCTGAAAAGATGGCGCGGGGACGCGGCAACGGTGGTTCCCTTGGCTGTACTAGCGTTGAAAGCGAAATAGACGGACTCGCTAAGTGCGCCGTACGATGCGCAAGTCAATTCTAAACGAATTCGAAAAATAAGTTAAACTTTTAATTATATTTTAAAATAATTATTATTTTGTGTTATGTTTCATTATATTAAATTAAGGTTATATGTAAAAGTAAATTTTCATGATGTGAATGAACGGCCTTTCGTGCAAACTTATTCGTAATCACCAATTTATGTCATTATTTTTATTGCATGCGGGACCTCTCTTTGTATATTTTATTAAATGATTTGAAAAAGAACAAATTCATAATACATCAGATTTTATAACTAAATGATGGCTAACATTGACATGACCATCGTTATCATATCATAATATATTGATAACTGCACTAGATAAATCATTTTACTGATGCATTAATATTGTATACCGTAGATTTTTTACGTAAAGAGATACTTTTTTGTGTTTATAAAATACAAGCGACTCACCCTCGCTTCGCTCGCGTTTGTCCCTACTTACGTTTGGTATAGATTTCTTAGAGATAAGATAATATTTTCCCGCAGTAAAAAGTATCCTATATTGACCCGGGTAACCAGCTATCATCATACCCATCAAAAATTCTAAAAAATACAGATTCGGCCTCTGTATCGACAATAATGTTTATTTCAATAAGATTTTCCAAAAAATATTTAATGTACAAATTCGGCTTACTTACATTTTTATTACGTGTATATACAGGGACCAATTATGGAGTCCAAGTGCGGAAAATTGAGTCCACCTTACATTTACATTTACATGTATAGATAGATTTATAGAAACATGGATTTATCTATCTATCTAGTAAATTATAGTTATAGTTTTTAATAAGCAAAATAGTCACACAAAATTAAAAAATAAACATTTAGACGTTGCTAATTAATTGCTTGAAAGTGGTTTCCTCATGGAAAGTACTTAATGTCTCAAGATAAAAACCTTCAAATCACATAATTATTTATTAATATTACAATACTTAGTATTTTAGATTTTTTAATATTTGTAAAGAAATTCTTCAGGATAGACCTTGACCTAGTCCTTCTTCGTATTCATCTTTCAATAACTAGAACGAACATTTTAATTTAATTTTAATGCCATATCAAATCAAATTACATCAGATAATACAATTTTACTTTTGCTAAACTTTAATATTTAAAATTTAAAAACACAATACGTTTTTGGCCTTAAAAATATATTAATATTCAGATAAAATGTAATATGTAAAAGTAGTAGAAGTGAAACAGACAAGTACAAATTAAGTAGACAAAGTAATAAATGAGTGAAATTACACTCACTTTTTTATTTAACTATGGACGAACACGAGCGAAGCAAGGTTGAGTTGCTAGTGTTAATTAAATTAAATTAATACTATAATTATTTAAAATATACTTATGAATAACCACTTATCTATATATGTATATAAAAGGCAAAAATTTCGCATACGTATTCCTTATATGACGAAGGCATCCACTAAGGAAGGATTTTTTAAAATTCAACCCCCAGGGGGGTGAAATAGGGGATAAAATTTGTATGAAACTTTTTATTCCGTGGACATATGTATTTGCGTGAAATTTCGTATTTTTCGTAGTTTGATCGCGAGCAAAGCCGCGGGTACTGCTAGTTTAAAATATCGCACGTGTAGACTCGAATCTAATTAAAAAATAACATTCACTTTCAACGCCTTTCTCTTTTTAAAACAAACAGATTGTAGAACTCTACACAATATTTCGACTAACATATCTGTTGGCTCGTTGGTCTAGGGGTATGATTTTCGCTTAGGGTGCGAGAGGTCCCGGGTTCAAATCCCGGACGAGCCCAAATCTTTTTATATATTATTTCTTTTTTATATTATTTCGAAGTTATATGTACATATTACGAGTATACTTCATTTCCTTAGATCATTACTAGATATTTTTTATAACAAATAATTTAATACAAATAAGGTAATATAAATAATATTTTTAAGACAGTCATTTTTAATGTATTCATTCTCATCAGCTGTCAACTTTGATATTTCTGTCGATTTCCAAGAAAAGAAAAATGATAAATATTTTCATTAAGGCTTTCCCACGTATCAAATAAAGCAAACAATTTTCGAAATACATAAATATTATATCGCTAAAAATCTGAAACGTGCTTTCATTATCATTATGATTTAAAAACCGTCGCTGGGACAAAAGCATTTAAAGTCAACATTTATCCTCAACAAACTCCCATGTTATCTTTACGTATGAAAATAATATTTAAATCTCTTCATTTTCGTGGGTTTTTTTATGTGCAAAATGTTTTAACGTCATATTGCATGCTGAATCTTTTGAGCGGTTCCGAGTATATTAGGTTTATTTAGACTATTCTAATGATTTGCCTTTTGTGGCTCATACATACATATATCTATCTGTTAATATTTAAGAAATATCTTACTTTTATCTAGTTTTTAGCCGCGGCACTACTAATAATTTATAATTCCACTCCAATCATTTATTTATGTAATACGTGATTACTCTGCTTGTAAGAATCGATCACGCTACCATTATATCGCTATATTTTTCTCTATAATACTCAAAAAGTTTGATGATAAATCGTTGTAGTAGTTCCATAGATTAGGGCATTCTATTAAATAAAAAAAGAAATCATGAGGACTGCCGACAGAAGTGAAAACTTAAAACTATAAACAAATAGTTGTTATTTTTGCATATTTAAATTAATTGTTTAATTTTAAATTAGAATTTGTAAATTAAAACTGTTTACATTTATCTGGTTTTGATATCTATCCGCACTCTGAATGTTAGCGTTAACACGTCACGTGACCATGTCGATGACGACTTACATGAATTTACTCCCCATCCAAACCTGCCTATAGAAGTTTTCACTTCAACATATAGCGTTATAATATTATTAAGTTTATTGTATATCTCTTTTGCTTTATGACAGCAATATTAATAATTATAGTGAGCTATCAGTGAAATATACAATGTCACTGTATTGTAAGTGAATATCATAGTTAAAGCTGTAAAACGTTACATAAATTATAAATTTTATGACAAAACTGTAATGTAAAATGTCTTGTCGTTATATTTAACGCTGTTAAGGAGACAAAAAATGAATAAAACATTCATAAAATTTTATTTGTATTTTATTGGCTTCAATCAGCAAAATAAATAAATTAAGAAACAGTCTACTTCCGAGTGCTAATTCCTTTCTTACTCAAAGCGCAACCGTAATTGGCGGCCCTGAAGGCCGATCGTAAAAGATTTATTTCGTTTCAATGATTACGCTTCAGAAAAAAAATGTACTACAATTGTATAAAATATCAAACATAAATGAGAACTCACACAAAAATTTTACCATAAAATTGTATATTCGAATGCATGGCAGTATTTTGTAAACTCTATATAATGAAATTATATTTAGATAATATGTAAAACAATTTCTATCATGAATATATCAATACAATATTTTTTATATAATTGATTATAATAATATTAAGCATAAACTCATTTTACTACTTTTCAGTCTTCTTAATGATCGTCATGAAAGAAATTGTTTTAGACTCTAAAACTAAACTTATGAGAGAAAAAAATACAATATTTTTTCAAAAATTTTCACATTAAACTCTAAAATTGAGCAATACAAACACGTACATCGCGTTGTAAAAGTAAATCAATTATGCTTATAGCTAATATGAAAAATATTTCCACAGCAAATTACTTTTAATCCTAGAGGTAGAAAATATATTTTGAGTAATTGCGATGTACTCGAATAGGTATACTAATACTTTATGCGATACAGTCGTCCCTGTCTGCGTTATCGGGCCAGTCGCATACATTCAGATTAGTGTTGAACACGGTGCCCGGCTGACATGAGAACTGCATGCCCTCCCCGTTCACACAACGCCAGTACTGGAATAAAACAATATTTTTATTACTACTTAATACAAAAATATCGATTTTTCTTTATAATATATAATTTACATTCATTTATCTTCAGGCAAACAGTTATTGCCAACTTTGGGTAAATTTTATAACTAACAGATGTTTAGTGGTTCCAGGTCTGGTCTGCTGTGTAATTTTCATCACATACACACGTATACATACAAACTTCGTATTTATAGCAGTAATGTTATTAGACCTAAAGCCAACGAAAATGAAATAGGCCAACGTCATCAAATGATTATGTCGCTATGTATATATTAAAATGACATTCGAAACTCTATATAAGTTTTAGTCCAATTCTCGTTTTCGAATATTAAAAATTGTAGGTACACCGATTAAAACAAATCATCGTCTTGAGTACTATATACAGCAACGTTTCAGTACAAAGGTTAGAAGTAAAGCATTACTATGTTCCCCTTCGATCAACAATACTACTAGATATCGGGTCGGCGTCAGAAATCCATCTCGGTAAATATCAGCTCACTTAAAAAGTGAGCGTATATTTCGATTAGTTGTATTGAAACATTGCAAGCGTAAAAACGTTCACAATGCCGTAACGTGTGTTTGAAAGTGGCAAAAATAATGCGCGAAGAAGAAATTTTTCGGACAAAGTGTCTTATTTTCGGTAAGTATATGTAGATTAAGTGAATATTTTAAGATTTAACCTACGAAATAATATAAAAATGAAATTTTGAACAATTTTTAATCCGCCAAGAACGTTTGGCGAAATTTAAAGAAGCAAACAGAAACAAAACATAAGGATTTAGCTCATAAAGCAGCAATGGAAAAAAGTGCTTTATGCTTTTCAATATAAGGTTGATTTTGCAATAAATATTATAAAACTTACGAAATGATCGTAAGTGTATGATGATAATTTGAAGATTTGTGACTTTATTACAAGGTGTTATGGTGTTGATTAGATTGAAAATAAAACTATTATAAGACTTTGTCTTGGAACGTTAGTATACAAATGTAGCTATATAAGTACATATTCGCGCGGATAGAATTTAGCTTTAATTTTGTATGTGACACGTTATCTAATAGTATTGTTGATCGAAGAGTACAAAGGTTAGAAGTAAAGCATTACTATGCCCCCTCTCTTTAATTTACAACTTGAAAACAATGAAAGTATTAAAAATGGAAGAGTTGTATTATTTTTTTAAAATATTTAATTTTTTATTGCTACACGTATATTTCCCTTGCGGTTTCAGTAAAATGAGTTAAGTTACACCTAAATTTATTCTACGCTTTTAAAATGGCGATTGCTTATGTTGCTTTTAATCTCAAGTTATACATATGTTATTAATCATGAGTTCTTTTGTTGAAGTTCATCAGACCCTAAATAATTATACAGTATACCATAACGTGAGTTTATTTTAATATTTATACATTTTTGACTAATAATAAAACGTAATATTTTAGAATTATCTGCCACTATAAGCTATAACTAATTTCAATTGTTTAGATGAGAGGTCACAGTTTAATTATATTAGGAAAACCGCAGGCGAAAATAAGTTAATTTTACTCTTTAGATCACGCTTTACATAAATATAATAATATGATAGATAAATTATATGTAAATATTTTTTTACTTTTACTTAATTTACTAACTGAAGACTTGTATTTATTCAGCCCATTTTTAACGTCCCACTGCTGGGCACAGGCCTCCCTACAATACGAGGGGAATCAGGCCGTAGTCCACCACGCTGGCCAAGTGCGGATTGGCGGACTTCACATGTCTTTCGAAAACTTGCTAGGTCTTCTCAGACATGCAGGTTTCCTCACGATGTTTTCCTTCACCGAAAGGCAAGTGGTAATCATGTTAGAAATGATTCGCACATGAAAATATCAGAGGTGCGAGACCCGGAATTTGAACCCGCTTCACTCGGTTTCCCAAGCGAACGTGTTACCACTGGGCTACCAACTAAAGACTTATCACGAACAAATTTCACTCCGGTAAAGTTCATTAAATATTACTTATTGTGACAAAGCTCCCTGTAGGTACTATAACCATTCAGAATGAAATATATATCATTGATGAAATAAATATTGATTGAAATAACATAGACCCTATAGAATCTATCATTATTAACTACAAATACTACGATAGATATGATGGGAAGTAGCAGAACTTTGAATATAAAAGACCTTACATCGCCCGTCTAGATACCACAAACTTTGGTAGAACAAGTTAATTTAGTTTACGTACACTAACATTTGTGATTGGGCTATTGATACTATTAATATCATTAATGAAAACTTTGAAATCTATTCTAAGAATAGTTCTGGAAACATTAAAATCGATACATATAATAAAGTTCTGGGTCGAATCTGTGCATTAAATATTTTTTGGAAAATCTTATTGAAATAGTCACAACTATTGATAAAGAGGGCGAATCTATAGTTTTAAGAATTTTTGCCTGTCTGTCTCTCTGGGAACGCATCACGGGAAAACTACTGAACAGATTTTGATGAAATTTTGTATGATGATAGCTGTTTATTCGGGTAACATATAGGATACTTTTCACTGCAGGAAAATATCTCATCTCTGAGAAATCTATATTAAACATTAAAACGTAACAAGGGACGAACCCGAGCGGAGCGAGGGTGAGTCGCTTGTATAAAGTTTAAAAGAGAAATTTCTTTATTAACTAATATACTTTATTTTACGCCTAACTAAATGATTTTTAAGTTCACAAGTACCAGCAATTACATCGAATTTATTATTATAATAACGACCTCTTAAATAATATTAAACCTTCTTGAAAAACAAGTGCCATTAAGATAGAGCGCAAAGAAAATAAAAAATATTTATCGCTAAGCAATTCCCATTTATATGAAGCAACTCGTATAAAGCTAACTAGGTAGAACTACAAGTGTCTATTATAATCGCCATCATTATTTCATAAATCCAATCTCCCGCAAGCGAGCATAATAAAGTTGAAAAAGGAATAAAAATTGCACACGTGCGACACCTGCCGCTAAAAGACTTTGATATCTAAATGAGATAGATCAGGCTTATGCGGAAAATTCTTTTTAAATCTTTATTTTTTAGATTCCGTAGATTATATATACACAAAGCCCTATTAATAACCACACGCTGTCTGTCCTTCCGTCTATGGATCTTTAAAAGTATGTCTTTAGAAGTACTACTTGGAATTTTCATATATAATAAGAAAATCAGTTTGAGAGTCTAACGTGCCTTGGACTTTTTACCATACTAAGTCAAACCCTGGTAAGTTCTGGTTCATATGTAAGTTGATGTACTATGCCGCTATGGCCAAGATTAATATTAAATTTTCAAATAAAACAAATATTTTTGTAATATAATAATTATAAATAACTAAGCAATAATTTTATAATACACAGTTAAAGATGATTCATTATCTATAATTGTATAAAAATATAGAAAAAAAAAATAAAAAACAGCTTTTCTCTTAAAATAAATAATCAGGTTTTATCATAAAATGTTCATAGCAAAGTTTTATTACGAAAGTAAATCTGTATCATCTTACCTTATCGCAATTCTTTTTGTCTGGGACGTAGTCGTCGTCGGAAGTGCATACTCCGGGGCTGTCTACCTCATTTTCCTGTAGAAATTGTAATTCTTCTTTGTATAATTTGCTTTTTTAATGAATAACTACTACTATGAATAGCATCGTACTACATATATATAAATAAAAATTTTTTTGATTAGATTCAATATTTTCTGCCAAAATCTACCCCAACCCCCCCCCCCCCCCCCCCACTAATAATGAATATGAAAGTGTAAATCTACCACTAAATCATTTTTGTTCCTAATTTTTAGGAAATTATTCAGTTAATGTATGCAAAATTGTAATCAATATATTGGAATAGTGACCAACTTTAGTAATAGTAAATTATAAATTCTACAAGTCCGTTTTTCACGACAAGTACCTATATTTTTTAGGTATGCTAATTATTTTGTTCTTCATTATTTTCAAGACAATTAAATTAGTTGTATAATGTATATGCTGTAAGTAAATTACCGCTGGTGGTTCCTCTACATCTGGTTCAGAAGGTTCAGCAGGTTCAGGAGATTCACTAGAAGAAGGAGCTTGTGTCGTTGTTGTTGTTGTTGTTGTTGGTTTCTTTGTTGTTGTTGGCTTCTTTGATGTTGTTGACGGTGCAACTGTTGTTGTTGATGGTATGGGGGCTCCTTCTGAAGGATCCGATGGTGTTGATGGTGGCTTGGCCCAGTCAGGCTGAAATATTGTATTATTTATTTTTTTATTACTTTTTGACACGATACGATCTATTTTGTCGTTATCAGACCGAGTAAGTTATGTTAGTATCCTATATTTCATTTTACAATTCTTTTTATAAGTAATTTTAAGAAAGATTCATTAATAATATCCACTTCTTAAAACTCAACACGACATAAACTTTTAGTAACTTATGAAGATTTGCAGAAGTTATTCATTGTAGTCGTTATAAAAAACAAATCCATAATACGTGTTTACGACTCAAAAATAAGAACGAAATTCAGCTGATGAACACAAGAGATCAACAGATTATACCAATGGCAAACAAAAGTTGAACGAGAATAACAAGTCCTAACAAGTCAACTTTACCAATAACATTCACATTTCCTAAGTCCATTATCAAGTTCATGAACTAAAATATATTTTGTAAATAACTAACGTATTTAGATGAGAAAAGTATATAACACATAAAACAAAAGTTGTGACAAACGCACATAAGGCCCACTACAAATTTGCGACCTCTGGAGTTATATATTGAGAAATTACAAGACCTTAGATATATAGAGTATATAATTTAAAAAAAGCACAGAAAACCATTAGAACTACGATAAAGATAATAATTTTATAATGTCGTTTGATTCTTTGAAAATAGTTGTAGTGTCTATTCATCTGTAAGTATATAACAATAAAAAGGTATTTTAATAATATTTAATTGAAATAGTCAATACTTTAATAAAGTTTGCATCTTCTTAGAAAGCAAAGTTAGATAAAGCTAAAAATGAACTAAGTTTCTAATAAAGGAGGTGAATGATCGAAGTTTTGTAGGAGACATCGCTATTTACCAAAGTCTAAGAATTTTTGGGTAAAATTATAGTCCACCTTGTAGTTGCTTTCAGAACTTTAGGCTATAATTTTAAAATTCCGGGCAAATTTTCAGCCTCCATAATAATATCTCATTTTTTACCTTCCAAGATTCTTTATACTTTTCAGAGTTTAACAGATTTTTATGAAGAAAATTAAATGTGTCCAATTATTTTTACTTAAACTTAGAAAAGTACCCATAATATAGTTATGCCACCTAAGATATATTGACAAAAAATCTTTCTTGTTGGTGTGGTAGCTTGGATGTTCGGCTGTAGATCTGAAAGTCCTGGTTTCGATGCCTAGGCTGGGGCAACTATTGAATTTTTCTGTCTAATATGTTATTAGGAGTTTTAAATATCACGTAAAGCGGACGGTCCTACAACTTACGCACTTATCCTTGCAGGATAAAGATTGTGTGACGTACAATGACTCCTTATTACCATTCCCGTATTCAATAAAATATAAAAGACAAAAATATAGATTGAATTAACAAAATATACTTACAGTTGGGGTAGCAGTTCCAGTTCGTGGCGGTGGGACGCTGTAGGATTTCATGTGCTTATATAACAACTTCATTAGTGGGTTAGTTTCACCGCAGACACCTCTAAAGTCGTCCATGTCTATAGCCCAGGTCATAGCTCCTAAGTATCCCTTCTGTTTGATCCAGTTCATTTTAATCTCTATACTTTTAGAATCTTCATAGCCGACCCATTGAGTTCCTTTGTACGCGTATGGGCATTTGCCATGATCATCCCATTTCTTTGTCCAACCGGACTCTGGTGCGTCAACGTCCATACATATCTATTGATAAATTATAATTTTATAGTTAAATAGTATAAAAATAACATTGTAAAGTCTAAAAACTGTGTCTTTTTTATATTATTAAGGGAACGCTTATATATTACATTATTATTACTACAGCGCTATAGCTATATATAAAAACAATAATTTATTACATGTTTTTTCAATAATAATTAGATATATCATAGAAAAATCTTCAACACTCGTTAAAATCGTGTATATTTAAAAAAGATTTCTATTTAAAGAAAATCACGAGATCTTAAGAAACGTTAACTGCATTTCTATTCAATTACATGAAACAGTTTGCGTCCGCACGAGAGCAAATTTCCGATATCTTTTTTACCTTTGCATGAAATAAATTTCTTCTAAGCTCTACAAATACTTGAAAAATTTAAAGTTGTTAAATATTAATCTTAATGTTGAAACGCATTTACGCCGGATACTCGGCACCTGCTTCTTTTATTTATTAGAGACATAGTGTATAAACTTTTTTACTTAAAATTATGATTTGCACATAATAATTGTTTAACGTCCCATTGCTGGGCAAGAGCCTCTTTTTAATCAGGCCTTAGTCCACCGCACTAACGTACCCCGTAAGTGTAAGTACGGGATAGTGGTTTTCATATATTTTTAAATTAGGGTTCCTTTTTTTAACTTTTGAGGTACGGAACCCTAAAAACTAGATAAGTTCTCTCTTGGATGTTTTCCTTTAGCGTAAATCACGTGGTAAGAAAAACATGTAAATCTCACACCCGGGGTTTGAACCCGCTTCACTTCCAAGCAATCCAGTTATCACAAGGCTACTACTGCCCTCATTATTTTTTATTTATATAAAAAAGCTTAAAGCGCCATATTATATTTTTTATTATCTTTAGTAAGGTTACATAGATAGCTACAGAATACTTTACCTATATATAAAGTATTAATTGATACGTTATACGTTAAGCTAAATGTTTCATAAAGCACTTACTTAACTAATTTAACAAGATCTTAATTCATCATTAAGGAGTCGTCTTTTACCATTTTACTAAACAGCAGTTAATATTTACTATGAAAAGTTTCTGAATCTTAATAAAACATGATACAATGACACATAATTTGAGAACAGTTAATGTAAACTTTGAAAACATAATTGCTGAAAAGTCGAAGCCTTTAATTAGATTATTTTTGTTTGACTTACTTCATAGTATGACCAAAATCCAGTAGCATTGGTATACGGCGCAGGGCTGCCACCACCAGCTTCTTTATTAATGTAAGTTCCAAGACCGTAGTTATTGTTACCAGCGGACAACGTGAAAGATCTGCCGTAGAATGGAACGCCTACCACCAGCTTATCTGAGGGGCATCCCATTTCTTCCCATAGGTGGAGACCGTCATTCTGAAAAATTATTAGAAACATATTTTTAGATTTAGGCTGTAAAAAGTGAAAATTTATTTAATAACCCAAGCCACGAGCAGCTCAAGTAGTTAGACCTAATATAAAATTTGAACGGAACTTTCTACTTTTTTAAAAGAGGTTGACTTTGCGTAGTTACAACAAGAATATGTATACTCTAGATAATTAAAATTGAATAATATTTTTTTCTTAACATTTCAAAAATTATTTTAAATAAAATTATCTTTTTGGAATTTCAAACGTTTCAAATGCTTTACAGTATTTTGTCATGGGAGACACAGTCTGCGAAAGTAAGAAAAATGTGACAAAAAAAATATTGATAAATATTTACGTAAATTTAAGAGAGTAGGTATTTCTTTTGAAAATAACGTTAAAGGTTATTTAGTCTCCACATATATTGTATTATTGTAGAAAGGAATTAAACAAGCAAAATTTTTTTTTTTTTTTTACTTGCATATAGGTATTTATTTATAAAAGATACATACCACGTTAAGTTTCTCATAGGCCCATTGGTCATGAGGGCGCTTGTACAAAGGAGAGTGCACATCAGCGAAACCCGCCCAATTTCCTCTTAGATCGTAAGCCATTACGTGAACAGCATCTAAATTTCTGCAAACAGTAAAAGTAGTAATTACTTATTTAGAAGTACATATATATAATTTAGCTTGTATAATAGTTAACTGAGATATGTGTATTGGATTGCCCTGTTCTAAAAGCCGTATATCTCGGGTTTGATTCCTATATATTATTATTTATTAAAATTATTTTCATAATATAGTTAGGTAAAAAATAGGTTATGGAATTTGGAAACCATTTACTTAAAACTTTTTAATTTAATTATTTTGTACTATAATATTAATGAATTGCAAACAAACAAAGCAGGCCCGCACATTAAACAATACAGTTTTTAAATAAGTTAACATTTTAAAACTCTTGTAGTAATATTAAAGAAAATATTCCGGAAATGCTACACCAAATTGCAACCACAATTTTTACAGTAGGTTAATTTGGCTGCTCAAATAATAATGTCAACTTTATGCAACATGGAATAGTAAAAAAATAATTTAATCGTACTTATAGTGCACTAGAGCGCACTAAATGATTCTTTAAATTGACATAACTTTATTTCAATCGGTTCCTAATAAAAAAATTTAGGAACCGATTTAAATAAAACAAATACTAAATGTTAAGTGAAGCTTACCACAATACATTAGTGAAAATCGCACCCAAATCGGTTAAGTCGTTTCTAAGATTAGCGCGCACAAACGCACAGACAAACAGACAAACATAAAAAAACTAAAAATCATTGTTTTGGGTTCTATTGCGTTAATAAAGATCCCCAGTAATAGTTTTTCTCAAATATCTGCCATGTACAGTCAGCGATCAGTTACAATTTTATTATATGTATATGTATAGATATATGTATGCAATGGTCAGGGCGGAGTGTGACATTATTTGACTGATATTACCAGTAATGCCAAAAGTATAATTCGAACACCATATAAAGTAGATATAAGAATTGATTTTCAATTTCTACTCACTACACTACAAATACAAACATACAGATATCATTAATATCTAAAATTAACATTGTTTAGTCTACACTAATATCATAGAGAAGTCGTTTGTGAGCTTAGACGCTGTAGGCAATTTCCGGAATTACTTATTCGATTTTTAAAATGCTTCCATCGTGGAGAAACATTATGTCTATGTTGAAGTGATTTTTGTTTTTTTTTTTTTTTTATTTTGATTGAAGTCATTTTTTTATTCCGTTAACGATAAGTTTCAGTAATAAATCACAATCGTCATAACTAGAGTTCGAGTGTAATCTATCAGTTAAACACTTTAAATTATTTAAATAATTAAAGAAATACAACTTACTGGCACAACTCAGGCACATGGTATCCTTCCTGTAATCTAAATTTGGCTAAAGGTACAGCTGCTGTTAGTTCCAATTCTTTATCGGCTCTAATAAAGGCCCTCCTTAACTCCTGGACAAAATATAGAAATTTGTCCTTATCAGAGAAAGAGCCTCCGCGATCTGCTGCTCCAGGGTACTCCCAATCAAGGTCAAGACCGTCGAAATCGTATTTGTGGAGGAAATCTAAAAGTTTTTTTTTATGTTAAATATTAAAATGTTTGGGAATACTTAGTCTTGAATTTTTAATTAAATTCATGGCACAATAATTATGTAGGTTGCAAAATATTTACTAGAATATATTTAGTAGCTAAAATCTCTTAGCAAAAATTACGAATATTAATACTAATGCTTCTGTAACATCTGTTTGTTTGTAGCGTTTTGACGGCCTAATCGGTTTAAACTACAAAAACCTACAGTAAGGATTTCTATGTTTTGTTGTGACATGATAACATGAGCTTATTTTGTGTAAACGCAAAGTCACGATTTTTTGTTAACTTTAATTTTAGTCTAAATATTTGTATATAGCTCGTTTTTTAAATATAACAGAAGTATATAACAATCAATATTTAATGTATTCGTAAGTTTTATATTGCAATAGATTACAGAGCTTATCCTGAATAAACATGTATTTTTCTACATAAAAGCTCAAGCTATTTGTCAAGGATTTCCTTATAATAGGATTGTATACTTGAAATTGATAGATAGTAAATAAAATATTTAAACCTTGACGTCTTAACAAAATAATAATAGAAACATGTTTATCACACAATCTTATCATATCGTTTACATTTGAAACAATAGCTATTGCAATATTTTGTCTTTAGAATTCTCATAGTTTGCCTACTTGTGCAAATATAATAGTTATATACTATGAAAAAATGTATATAATCTATATATACATAAAATGCTTTGTCCTGACTGACTGACTGATCGATCAACGCACAGCCTAAACCGCTGGTTGTAGAAACGTGAAATCTGGAGGATATATTCCTTATACAATGTAGGCATCCGCTAAGAAAGGATTTTTGGAAATTCATCCCCTAAGGGGGTAAAATAGGTGATATAAGATTGTATGAAACTATGTCATTCTTAACGCGAAATGCACAGAAAGTGATATTTAGCTTCAAGATGAAAAATTAGAAATATATGTATTACTTTTTTTTTGAAATTCATCCCTTAAAAGGGTAAAAAGGGGTGATAAGGTTTATATGGGCAAACAATTATTTATGATCAGAATTACTTGAAACTTGGTATTAATGCTCTTGAATACAATTAAATGAATACGTATTTCAGCATTTTTTGAAATTCATCCTATAAGGCTGTCAAATAGGGGATGAACGTTTGTATGAAACTCTCTAATTGATGCACGGAAAATGATATTTGCCTTTAAAGTGACAACTAAAACAATACAAATATATACATTTTTTTTTAAAAAAAATACAGGTAGTAGAGTTTGCTAAATACCTAAAGTGTCAATTTATTTACAGTATATATGCGTAACATCTTTTAAGGTACTGGATATTCAGAGTTACGATCGCTAAAATGAAATTTGTTTTCCTTATTTTTGCAAGTAATAAAGTTTGATCGCGGGCGAAGCCGCGGGTTCTGCTAGTTTTCAAATAAATGTTTAACACATTAGATTTGCAAGAACCAGTTTATAGTATACCTACTTATATTTATTTGAATTTTCAAATCACATCAAAGCGTAGTAGTCTGGATTTTTTTTTACTTAATTTAGTTATACGATGCTGTAAAAATAATTAGATTGTTTGAAAACTTCAAATGAAATGAAAAACTGCAAACGAAAATAAATTCTTTAGAGTACAAAATATTTACCTTAGAATTTTTTGCAACGTAAAATTTTACGTAAAGCCTCATAGAAAGATGTTCGTTAGTCAAAAAAACTTTGTGGTTTTGTTATAATAAGTTCTGTGAAAAAATAATATGAAATCCCGCAGTTCCCGCCTGGTAATAGTCACGTCTGAATTTAAATTCTAGACATTATTTTAATCACATACCTCACTACCTTCACAATAACATTCATAGATAGACCGAGCATTTTGTTTTAAAATGGCATTTAAATCGAATATTGTAAAGGTATTCAATAAATCCATTTCCATTGTAGTTCTAGTAGCTATTCTGGTAAAGTTCAAGCCAATCAAGTATAGGAATTGAATTTTTTTGGATACCTTAGCTTTTATCCGTTGTTGTTTTGCTATTTAGAATTAATATATTTATACTAATATATTTATACTTAACAAGCAATTATATAACATCGGCCTACTAATATAAATAATATTTGATGACACGTTTGGCTCAGTTTGTAGTGACCCTACTTGCTGTGCCAGCGGTCGTGAGTTCGAGTAGCGCTGGAGGCATTCATTTGTGTGATGAGCATGAATGCTTGCACTCCAGTCATGGGTGTTTATACTTATAATATGTACGTATTTAAAGTTTATATGTATATGTAGTGTATCAACAATCTGGTATCTATAACACAAGCCTCGTAGCTTACCTCCCAACATATTTAATTATTTATTTATTTATGTGTGTACATATTTATTACCTCTTCAGCTGAAACAGCTGAACAGATATGGACATAATTTAGTATTAAGTGAGTCGCTTGTAAAAATATAAATGCACAATGAAAACAACTCAAAGTTGACATTGAATTCAATTACTCTTAAACAATTGAAACTAATAGTGCTACAATACTTAGCTACTCTCGATTTTATGTTTATTATTGTTAGGGTGCCTAAACCCATTCTTAGGGAGTCGTACCCGATAAATAAATACGGAAGCCTACTTTTAATAAATACTTGTTTTGTAATTGACTATTTCGTCCGTCTGTTCATGAATCTGTGCTACTATAATCTGGTCTGTATCTTTTGAACCGTTTGGAATTGTAGTCAGTTACAATTTTCATAGAATATGTTGAAATTATTGCGAATACACTAATAAATTAGGGAGATAATTTTATCATTAAAATATTTATTATACAACTACACTATTAAGACAAAACTTAAACAATAATACGCCGTATCCCCGAATATTGTTTTTTGATTTAGTAAACGCGGTCCAAATGTAATTTCGTTTATAAAAACAATATCAATAGCAGGAAAATGTATATAAAATCCAACTATCGCCATCACATTATCTGGGCACGTCGCTACGAGTATGCGGAACACCATTTTCTAGTCCCGCCACGTAGTTACAGCTTCAATAGTAATTCTGTACTTCCGACAGCGTCTCGCTTTGTTTACTTTTAGTACTTTTCGCGAAATCCTTTAACTGAAGTGATTCGAGCATACCTTAGAACTTTTGAACTATGTTATTGTAAATATTAAATAAATGTGCGAAAAGCAAAATTGAAACATGCTCGTAGATGACAAACATAACTCCAGTTTCACTAAAGTTTATATTTTTGCTTCAAAAGCAAAAATGGAATGTAACTTGCATTGCTGCACTTATTTTTAGTAATAGTATTAGTTCTCTATCTTATGTATAAACTTGTAAGTTTATTGAAATACTACCCGAATAAAATAGATTTATTTCACTGAATCAGTTTTCCGTTAGGCAAGAAATTGTTCATTTAAAAGGTTGAATTTATAAAGGTTACAAGATATTTTGAAATATTTTTTAATAGCATATTTTACTTACCAACAATGCTTCTCACGAAAGCCATTCTAGACGACTTTTGAGCCACCATACGAGAATATTTTGAGCCTCCCTCAGCCCAACCTCCCACAGCCACCATGAATTTGACATTTGGATGAGTTTTCTTTAGAGACGTGAAGTTACGGAAACCACCCTTATCAACGTCCAACTATAGAAAAAATACCATTTTAATTTACAATTAAGTTAAATTAGTCTTTATCACATTTATTAAACAAAAATTATCATACAAAATATCCACTTAACATTTAATTATTTATATCGACAATATTTTATTGGGTTATTGGGCTGAATATTAGTAATTTATATTCGTATAAGTATAAGTCCTCCTGACCAATTTCGGCCACGGCGGCCGAACTCATTAAGACTAGCCATCTACGCAGGAAATCTTCTAGTGCACAAGTGTACGCGCAGATACAAATGCACTTTCTATTCCTGTCACTCTCATACTCCGGTGGGACGACTACTCGACACGACCGGTGAGAATTAAGACGCAGGACCGACGGCTTAACGTGCTCTCCGAGGCACGAGGGTGGAACACCGTCAACTTCCCAACTCCGGGCTATTACTAAAGCTTACTAAACGTAAAGACTCAATAACAAAACTTGGCCCGACCCGGGACTCGAACCCAGGACCTCCGGATGGCGCAGCTGTACATGCTGGCCACTACTCCACGGAGGCAGTTAAATTTATATTCGTATTACAAAAAAATAGGTTGTTAATAGTAAAATAATATTATAAAATATAATTAAGAATGAAATATTAATAGTCTTTATCCTTACTTTCTTCAGACAAAGTAGCTATTATAAAAGTTCATTATCTTAATTATAGTTTAAGTGAATTTAACGCCAATAATTCCACATGCAATAAAAACTTATTCGTGTGGGCTCTTCAGAGGAGTTCCAACGACGCATTCCATAAAATTACCGTATAAGTATTAAAGCCATTTTGTTAACATTGTATACGTTCCTTTCATACTATAATTACGTATGTTACTTTTACGAGTAAAGTAATAAAGGTATAAAAAGTAACACAGCCTTTACACCTACAGAAAGGTAATGCATACTGCAAGAAAGTCTATTCTCTAGAATTATTAAAGTTTGTAGTGTATTCTACGGATCAGTAAGAAGTTTATGATGACGTGCTCCAAACTTGAAGTATAACATGATTTATGTGACCCTATTGCTTTATGGAAAGTTCAAGTATGTTTTAGATAAATTTAATGTTTGGCGGACGTTTATTAGAACTAGAAAATAATTATAAGAAAATAAATATTAGTTAACCAGTCGCATATGCTTACTGCCTTTAGAAGCCTCTACCTTTAAAGCACTGAGTAAGATTTTATTCATCATTTACACACCATATGACCAGTTATATGAAACATGGGGTAGCCAAATAGGATAAGCCATGACTTTTGAAATAGATATTTATTACTAGGAAAAGCGACTCTCTATAGACAATATTACCTAACTAAAAATCTACAAGACATAAAAGATTACAAATAAACATGTTAACTTACTTCGGGATCAATAACGAGTACTTCATTGGTTTTCTCCGTTACCCCAATGAAGGAGTAAATGATATGAGTGCACATATCTACTGGTATGTCTTCGATGCCATATCTACCGATGCCCGGCCGGTACACCGCCCAATTGCTGAAGTAACATACTATACGCGCTTTGCTGTCCGCTAATAATAGAAAAATATTTTTTTATTGATTAATATTATAATAATGCTCGATCGATAATTCATTTGTGCAAAAGATGTCATAGTGCTATCGTATGTGTGCAAATACAAAAAAACTCTTTTAATTATTTAAGTTAACTAAAGATTTAATAGAAAATGTAAAGCAGGCGATATTAGCGCTAAATGATAAAGCTCCTTTAACTAATGTGGAAAAGAAAACACTACTCTCTCACTATAAATCGACACGGCAGGACAGAATCCAGTGGAGGATCGACTAGTTACCATACTCTTCGATGATCAGAAATGAAACAACGATAACTTTCCAATTATGTGCCGTTTTATGGAGAACGCAATAACTATTTTTATCAACCTAACTCAGAATTTAATAATTTGCCGTATGTACTGAGAGTAAAGAGACTTATTACTAAAATAATCAAATTGAGATACGTTTTCCTTTATTAGGAAAACGAAACCACGAGCTCCTTATGCTACAATAGTCTGATTGATTAATCGGGGATTAAATAAAGAGAAGCTTTGTGCGCTTTAAAATTTGTCATTCGCCCAGTTGAAATGTTTTCAATAAAAATATCCATTATCGTGTCATTTTGGGCTCATATATGATTTGTATATTTAAAGCGTTAAATTTAAGTAATAAATTTAAATAAAACTATGTTTTTGGATTTTTTCGCGGATTTATTTTAATTTTTGGTTCCCGACGTTTCGAATTTACAGCAATCATGGTCACGGGAGATACTAAAGTTTTAGACGTCTCAAAGGCATTATATAGTTGTTACAGACAGCTTGCCCACAAAATTACAAAATGAATTCATTTTTACAATCAATAAAATGTCAAATATTCGCGTTAATCTAAGAAAATATTTAATAAATTTAAATTTAACGCTCGTAAAAACAAAAAATACTTACAAGTAATTTGTAAAAGGTTCGCGTTATCGAAATTTTAGAACTGTACAAGTATTTTTAAGGGATTAGATATTTATTGCATGGAGCTTTTATAAATTATGGTAAGATAAAATATTTGACATTGGCAAAATAATCTGTGCTCTACTGGCACGTTTTGAAGCCATTAATAAGAAAATTGAATTGATGATAAAATATTAAAGCAGAATCCAGGAAAGAATAAATTTTTATTAACTAGTTAAATACAATAATACTTTCTTAGATTTTCGCGAATATTTGACATTTTAAATAAAACTATCTTTTCGGATTTACAATATTTATCGATTTTTTTAAATCAACAAATATTGTAAGGTACTTTGGTGCCATTTTTGAATTTTTGTAAAATGTGGGTAGGCACTGTCTGTAACAAGTATATAACGCCTTTGAGATGTTTAACACCTCAGTCTCTCCCGTGACCATGATTGCTGTAAAGCAATCGAAACGTCGGGAACCAAAAATCAAAATAAATCCGCGAAATAATCCGAAAAGATAGTTTCATTTAAAATAGTTAAATACAAATTAAGAGTCTAATTAATTAGTCTTATATAATACATTTTTTATGAATAAATTGTAACATTTTTAGTTGTTTTGAAAGCTGTAGCTGAAGTAACGTAGATAATGAAGTGGTGTTTAAACTTAATCCAATTTAAGCACAAAATAAATTACTAAGTATATAAATCATAGAAATAATTCTGGAGATAAATAAATATTTAACTTACCTTTTACTGATATAAATGCAGCCAGGACGGCCAACGTGCATAGTATTACTCGCATTCTGACCTGCAAAAATATTTTGTTTTAATATTATAATTTTATTTATAAGAATAATTGTATTAGTTTGATTTATACCTTTCACTGACTAATACGCAAAAAACGAATTAGTATAGGGGAAACAAAGCCATTGCATTTCAAGTTTTCACTATATTTTCCTCTATTACAAATTCCGAATCATACGTACATTATTTTCAACAACTATTCTAGATAAATGACGTCAATAAAATAAAAAAGAGTGACTTTATAAACTAACATTATATATATGCAAAATTTTGTGAGTAAATAAGCGAGTAAGTGAGAGTGCATTACACCTCTTTATGGTTCATGGACATAAGTTAAATTCCGAAAATATTAAATAGGTTACGATCCGGTATTAACAGAAATACATGTTTTTTCAACGTATCTTTTATACCAGTGGAGTCGAAAATTATAGTTTTAAATAATTACACAACTAGTTGCCCCCAGGGCATGACTCTAATGTAGCTACCCATAAAAAAGATACAAATGACGTAAAAAAATATAACTTGCAAATATTTCCTAAAAGCCTAATATACCTTCTTTCAATTAATCTAGCAAAGCACATCCTTTAGCCTTTCACTTCAAAAAAACTTCGGTACATTAACTCAATACTTTAGGTTTTCTGGTAATTAATCAAGTCAACGGAATTTAGGTAAGCTTTAATTTTGTCAGATTCTTTATTTTATATTTATCGTAGCTGCTTATTCGGCATTTTTCTTTCAAACTCTGAAAAGTTTGTATATTTCTTCTACTTGCCGTTTTTCAATTGACTATTTACGGATTTATTTTATACTAGCGACTTACCCTTGCTTCGCTCGGGTGCGTCTCTAGATACGTTTTAATTTTTATGAGTGGAGCCCTAATCCTTTTTCTAGAATAAAAGTAGCTAAGTTACTCCTTATAACATCAGCTATCTGCCAGTGAAAGTCCCCTCAAAATTAGTCCAGCCGTTTCAGAGACTAGCCGAAACAAACAGGCAGGCAGACAGACAGACAGAGAAACATTTTAAAAATTGTGTTTTTCTTATAAGTACCTTATATAATTTCATATGCATTAAGTAAAAAGGCGTTATTTTGATATTACAAACAGACACTTAAGTTTTATTTATCTATATAGATTAAACGATATTGAATTTTATTGATTTCAAGATTATATTGTGAAATAATTACGCAGATAATTGTAATAGGTACTTGAATTAAAAATGGAAATTTGACTGATTTTCAATGTAATTCAATATTTATAATATGAAACGCTGTTGTTTGGTTATTTTTAAATAACATTAATATTACCTATTGGATATTACAAACATGACAAAGTGCTCTTTTGTAATATTGATGGTAATCTCGCAGAAGAAGAAAGAAAATATTGCATTGTGAATTAATACTATATTCTTTATAAAATTTTCATAGTTTAGTTAAAAAAATCAAGATATCAAACATTTAAAACAATGCCATATATAGCTAGAGACAACATCTTAGATCTCAACAAGATTATAAATAAATACGTAAGTACTAGAATTTTTTTTTAGTTTATTTAGTTTTTTTTTTTAATCTAAGCTATAAGGAAATCAAGTCATGTGTAATACAACTAAGTATTTAGTCCTAGCACAACGAGGTCATCTCGTTAACGGTATACTTATTCACTCCACATCTGTCCACCTACTGACCTGCTCTCTGAGTATTGTATTTATAACATCCTAAACCTCATCATGTAAGTGACTTGTTAATATAATAGAGCTGTATAACATCTTATCAAGGGGATTAAACAAAATGCCATACTATAATACAGAATACACAAACAGACAAAAAAATCATTTTAATATTATAGTTATAAGAATTTTCAGCAAACTAATTTCCATATAAATCTAAAATATTTGTATGTGAAAATATTTGTTATTAAGATATTTTTCACAAAGCAATTTCACGAGTAAAATAACTGGTTATTCTTAAATCTAACGTTAACGTTGAAACAAAAATAGTTGTTTGGTAAAAATGTTTGTTTTAATTAAATATAGTAAAACAAATTCAGTAGTTTAACTATTCAACAAATACCTATTACCATACGGTTAATTAATGAATTATAGCCTTAACATATTGTTAACACTGAGAAAATACCAATACAGTTAATGTTTGCGATCAGTATGTGATATGTTGTTAAATTACTCATTACTAATTATTCTATTATGCACTATTTCTCTTATAAAGATTTTTTAAATAGAAATCGAAATAAAAATAAAAACAAATCTATGTAAAATTATGTAGAGAACAATCTAATATATAAAATTCTCGTGTCACAGTTTTCGTTGCCATACTCCTCCGAAACGGCTTGACCGATTTTGATGAAATTTTTTGTGCTTATCCGGTATCTATGAGAATCGGCCAACATCTATTTTTCATCCCCCTAAATGTTAGGGGTAGTCCACCCCTACATTTTTTTTTTATTTTTTAGACAAAATTTTTAATTTCTATTTTTTTATGATACAACATACAAAAATACATACAATCCTCAATTTTCACCCTTCTACGATCAACCCTTATTTTTTAATAGCCATTTTAGTAATTTAATCATTTTTCCTCTCCGGTCGAAAACTGATCAATCGTGATTTAATGCAAGCTAGGGACGAACCCGAGCGAAGCGAGGGTGAGTCGCTAGTAAATATAATAATATTTCAAAGGTTTTAAGTAATAATAACATAATAATAAATAACCTATAGCTTAGAAGAATATTAAAAAGAAGTTTAGAGAATATTCTCTATGTTTAATAATAAAAAAGGTTATAAAAACTCTTTTATATTCATGTTGCATTTTATATGCACGTCGTCAACAACTTGTTGTCGGCAACTGTTATATTTGGTCCTGCTCTTCACAATTATTATTTATTTCTTTTTACTTACTATAATGTCATTTTGATGTTCCTAAAATACACAATCTAATAATATACCAAATAATCCTTCATTAGAATAAAAACTTGCCTTTAACATTTAGCATTTGCTACCTGTAAATGAATTCCCGAAATCAGAATATTTTTCTCGAACATCTAAATTTACCAAACTCTTTAAAGTATGAGTGTAAATGTATATTATGATCTAGAGAAATGAGACTAGTTCTTAAATCGTCATCGTTCGAAGAAAATTAATGCATTGTATGTGAATTTCTAACATGATCACCACTTGTCTTACGGTGAAAGAAAACATCGTGAGGAAATCTGCATGTCTAAAAGAACCTAGCAAGTTTTCGAAAGACATGTGAAGTCCGCCAACCCGCACTTGGCCAGCGTGGTGGACTATGGCCTGATTCCCCTCGTATTTTAGGGAGGCCCGTGACCAGCAGCAAGACGTTAAAAAGACCTGAATACGTCATTTGAATGTATCTTAGCTAAGCGTGCAGTCATGTAGTCACAACATGTTTGTGGGTTTGAACGCGTGAATCTCTGGATCTACTAGTACGATTTGAGTTAATCTTTTTACTTATATTAGGGTAATATTATATCACACTACGACCTACGCGAGTGGAGTGATTCTACGATGCGGATGGAATCGCTAGAAAACGTTAGTCTCATGTAATTTTATTTTCTTACTATGTACTATATGCTATTGACAGTAGAAAGTCAACTTGTCTAAGAGGCTGCTTAGAAGTATGATATTATGTTCATAAACATTTGAATATGATAGAATGAATAGTACGAAAAAATATACATATATAAATATCTGGTAGATCATAGCCATTCAGCTTATTTTAGGTAGGAACTATGTAACAGAACAGAAATAGTATTATATAAAAATGCTCACTTACTATTATTCTCTACAAATAGCCATTTGTTATTTATTTAGAGAGTTAATCACTAATCAAGAACCAAACTTTAGGGATAAATCGGATATTTTAAAGTAACTAAAATGTGCGTCGTAAACAAAAATGTTAATGTCTGGAAAACAAACCGGTTGAACATCAGTAGAATTTAAAGCATTAAATTCAATCAACAATGCAAATGTATTCAAATAAAGCTTGACTCACTACGAGTGTTTATCTCAACCAGTCACAAAATCACCCCGTTATAAAATGCATAATTTATTCTATTTATTTTCCTAGTACCTACTTCTGCACTAAATAGAGTGGTGTGAATGTTTAATGTGTTTGTCTACGAGGTCCAGACTTTAATGATTTTTATTTTTCATTATATTAAAAACTAGTTTTATCGTATTTGAAAAGGTGAGAATAGCCGATTTGTATGTATTAAATCATATCTTTTTTCTTACTGCCTTTAGATGCAATAAATAAATATCTCTCATTGACTTAGTACCTACATGTAAAGTTCACATGCTGAAATTCATTTTAAATGCACTTTTCAAAGTTACAGAGTTAGAGTATTAAATGGTAACTTTATAATAAGCTTTAAACTGTGTATTCTGTACTTATAGAAAAAGATTGTTTTTGCTGCCGCTTGGGGCATTCCTGCTCTCAGATTTTGTTTGTGCAAGTTATTGTTTTTGTACAATGTACACGTTTAAGTTATTTCTTAAATAAAGGAAAAGTATTTATAGACATCTAACTTAATCTCGTTTATTTTAAAACTTAAACACAATATGGATAAACCTCAGATTGTTGTCAAAACTTTCTATAAAAGTAGCCCATATTATAATATGTTATTTGTAATAGGCATATTTTGTATATTTTTGTAAGTATTCACTTAATATTCTTATGAAATATTTTACAATACTAGATATAAAGCGAAAAGCTCTATCAAACTAATACAAATTAATCCCTATCTCTTTATTGCGAAAATATAATAAAGTTTTACCTTTCACAATTTGTTTGAAAATGTCTTACTTATTCATAGTCCAATAATAACGAAGACAAATGGGAATACTCTCAGTATTGGAAACCTCAACGCTTTGACAGAGGCACTGCCTGCGGTTTTATTTCTCTATTGAAACTGCGAAGGAGTCGTCCTTATGACAACTTTATACATTTAATAAAATATTATTATTTTTATCTAATTAATTTTAAAGTTAGCCACAAATTGAAAAAATATTTATTTAGAAACGACATAAATCGACAAATATACTAAATAAAAAGTTAATAAATACTTTTTAGCGATTTCTTTATTATTATTATTTATTTGATTATTATAGTATGTACTAATACAGCATTTTTACATAAGTGGACCCACAAAACTGTTTGCACAGTTTGTCTGTGGGATCAGCTAGTTACGGTATAGAGAAAATAAAGATTTTCAACATTTAACAGTTAAATTCAATTTTAGGTCATTATCATTGTTAACAGTCACCCGTATATATAAGGATACAGTACATTATTAAATACAATTGAAATATTGTATTTATTTATTGAAGAATATAAAAAACTCGAAAATAGTTAACTTAAATAAGAAAATTCTAATATTAATTAACTTTTAATTACGAGTACTAATATAATCTCTACATAATAATCATAATAAATTAAAGGCTAATCTCAGAAACTACTATACGTATTTTCATACGGTTTTTAACAATAGAATAACATATTATCCTACTGGATATATTTTAAAAGCATTGTAAAAAAATAATCTGACTGTATAATTATATTGTTCCCTTCTGAGGGTTTCCGTAATATTATGTGAAGATCATCTAGACTAGGAGTACCCAACCGGGGGGGCATGCCCCCTTAGGGGGACATAGAGAGAGTTAAAAGTATAGCTTAAAATTAAAATAAATAAAATTCGTTAAAATAATGTGTGTTCTATTATAATAAAAAAATAAAGGGGCGCATGAAAATATTTTCTTACAATCCGGGGAGGCTCAACAAAAGAAAGATGGGAAACCCTGATCTAAACGTTACTAGTTTAAATTTAAATCTAAATCTCACTATATAATTATTATTACGTATAATATTCCTGTGGCAAGCGAAGCCTAGCAAGTATTAATACAATATATCATAATTGCACACCCTGTGTACGCTTTCAAGGTTCGTATTGTTATGGAAGGAGCATGGAGTGAATAACAATCAGATGTGAGTTCAACTGTCGATATCCTTTGTTTCTGAGGTCGCTGCACGAAAGTAAAATCTTTGTTACCAGTCAACTACTATACAGATCTACAGATAAACTACCTATGCGTTTATATATTATAAAAATACATAAACATATTTTATAATAAATATTAAATGAGAAATTATTGTATATTTAAATTTATTTCGTGTATCTGGGAAACGGCTCTAACGATTTGGATCAAATTTTGTATTTGGAAAGGTTTTGCTTTTTAAGTTTATCTATTTACGTGTGTTTAAAAAAAAACGCATTTTTTTTAATATATCTTCCCCGAAAAACACTGGTCTTCTAGGTACTATATTATATAAATAGAGCAGCATCTGCTTTTTACTTCGATATCATTCTACTGTTTTCTCTGATTTTAAGTAACAAAGCTATAAAGTAATTGTTAGTTAATTATTTACAGTTACAATATAGCAAGGTATGGCCGATAAACAAATTTGCGTGTAAGGTGAAATTATTATGAATTTTCAGCGGCGTCGCGTTACTTAACTAATGCTCACGATTAATAATTCCGGCGCGAGAGCGCACCACCACTACACGTACACGTACATACACGTACACGATTAGTGCAAGGGTTAAATTTAACATCTTAATTGTACACAACACTAAATTTTTTAACCGTAGAATTTAACTTTTATAAGTTCTATTAAATGAAATGAAAATTAAGCATTTTAATAGTCTGTTAGCTGTATTAATTTATTTAAAAAAAAATGAAAAGTATAATACGAAGAGCTATTCGTTATCGTATCGTTAAATAATCTGTAAAATATTTATTTAAATAAGAAGCAAATAAAATTAAAATAAAGTTATTTTATAAGAAATAGGTATAATGTGGGGCAAAATACCATACAATTTTCAATTTAAAATTTTAAAAGATCAAATTTTATGACACGTAAAGAATAAAAAATATTTTTTTAATAAAATCAAGCAAAATAAGTTTACATTAACATTTTATATTAAAAGAAAATATTCTTTCGTACATCAATCAACAGAAAACGACATTTGCCATTTAATTTAAACCTGAGACTTTTCGTTTAAGTGGTTTAGACAAGATTTTAAATGTCCTTGACTTGAAATTGATTAATGCCTAAAAATTAATATTACATTAAATGTCGCTTGTTAAAATATCAGACTTAAGATACGAATATTGTATAAAATCACTATAAAATATCTACGCATCTGTAATTACTACTGGTTGGTTATGTGCAATGTGTAATATTTACTAAAGTAAAATGATATAATGAATGGTAAAAAGTATGATCTAAAGAATCACAATTAAGATTAAATTATATTTATAAAATTTAATTTTATAGATTAAATTATATTATATTAAATCAATCAGTAGAATTTTAAATTACAAAAACAAAAATTATTGAATGACTTTTTTTAAACGACAAAATTCAAATTTTCTTTTGACTAGTTTTTATTTATTATGTGTATGTATTTAAAAAGTAGGCCTCATACGTTAATAAAATCTGAAGCTAATATATATAAATAAATAAATGTTGATAAACATTTAAAATTTAAATTTTAACACATTTGGAATTTCACTACAGCTTATTTAAATTTATTTTGAATTTAAATATTCTCAATAAAAAGCACTTTCACATGCATTTCGTATCACAAATATTTATGACTTAAACACGTGTAGTGTATTCGAGTGTTGTGTGTATCGTTTGATACTCACGGCTGTCTGCGCGGCGTCGTGCGTGCGATTGCGCCGGTTCCGACTTGCACGTCGTTTTTATGCGCAGGCGCATATCTGACGTCGAAGCAAAGGGTGTGTAATTTTTTTAAGAAAAAAAAATCTTCGCTATATATTACTTGGTTAATTATTTAGAATTTTTAGTTCTATTTAGGTTTTTGGTTTTCATTTAAAGTACTTTCTTTAAGAAAATTCTTACGTGAACAAGGAAAAGTATTTTGCGCTAGGACATTACACAATCGCCCTCAAATCAACTAAGTGTAACTGGAACACTTCCCTTATCTTATCTATGAGAAGAACTTAGTTAAATCACATAGGTGGCACTTTACAATAACAATAAGTGCGTTATTACTATATCGCATGTGAAATTATTTTATATCAATTGAATTTATCATTACGTATTATATCTTTTATACCGATGAGGAAACCAATGACTAATTAAAATTTTCATATTTTTGAAAATAGATTTATTATGAGCTCACTCGGTGAGTGTGAAAGTATATAAATTTAAATCAAAAGGAAATGCTATTAATTTGTAAGTGCATCAGAGGTTTTATCAATAGCTCGACTGATTTGTCTATTTTTTAAATGTTTGTATCTATTAGTCCAAGTAAGGTTTTTAGAAGGAAGAAATTGGAAGTTTCAATAAAAGCAATAAATACTGAAAGTGCTTATTTGTACAGGATCTCTACAAAATTCGAGTGCCCCAATGGAGATCCCATATAAATAAGAAAAAGTGTACTTAACTAATAATGGAATAGTTGCTTTCGATACGATTTTGATGAAATCAAGCTTATATATAGTTAAGCTTTTTAAATTTCAATACAATTGAAGAAAATTGTAGTTCAAATTATAAAACATTGTAGTTATTTTGGAAATTTATAAATATGTTTTTAAAAAAAACTTTATTTTCAAAACATTGGAAGATAAAGGAAATGTTTTATTTAAAAAAAAACATAATATCAATGTTCAAATAATATTCTTATCATCCTGTATTCAAATGATTGATAAAAGTACGGAGACAATCCCGAAAACTGCATGTCTCTGATCTGGTCAACTAACGGTTCGTAAACCTGTATGAGCGTATTAACGCTTCTTTACGCCCGCGCCAATATCTTAGTACTTATAGGTAGTTCATTTTATTAACTTGATTTTTGTTTCATAAACATGCATAGTATTAACTACTAGCGACTCACCCTCGCTTCGCTCGGGTTCGTCCCTAGCTTGGATATAGTAATACGGATATAATATGTTATCCTTAAGAAATAGACATATGCCATCGTGAACTTTTTCGTAGACCTTTTTAAGGTGTACAATACTGTAGTACATTATTTTAAACTATCTCGTAGGGTTCAGCCAGCGTTTGCAATGTAAGCGCAAAAAAATGTGTTTATTTACGACATCACATTAGAAACCTCTAAAATTATCAGTGTTTCTCTACAATATTATGCATGTATTATACATACAGACCTTCCTCTTGAATCACTCTATCTATAAAAACCGCACCAAATTCCATTGCGTAGTTTTAAAAATCTAAATAGGTATATATAAGAACAGACACCGGGAAGCGACTTTGTTTTATACTATATAGTGATTGCCCTTCATAAACACATTATGCAAGAATTTCAGATGAATCTTCTTTCAAATACTTTGTGAAAACATTTTAATTGTGTATTATTTAGTATTTTTCTAATTTCTTTAACGTGGTTTTACTATTGTTTAAGCCAATCCAGTAGGTATTAAAATCATATTGTAATCAATCGTAAATAAATTAAGAAAGCACACAATTGTACACGATAATGTGCGACATGTACAGATAGGTACTCATAATTGACTCAATAATGTGTTTCACCGCAAGTAATAACTACCAGGAGGAAATTATTAAATTAATTATGATTAATACACCAAAGTTGAGTCCCTACACTTGAAGATTTAACCATATATTTTGTGCACTATTATTTACACCAACTTTACTGTATTATAAATACATTACAGTCATAGAACATATAGTATAGGAAATTATAAGTGACTACTTGATTTTTTTGAAATTTTGACTTTACTTTTGTAATTATAAATATGTTTCAAATGGAATTTTTTTTAGCTGACCGCATAAAACATTAATTCCATAGCTTCACAGTGCTTAATGGATAAACAGATGTACGAATTTGTTATAAATAATAAGAGATATAACTAGTTTCAGGCCACGATTCCCATTGATTTATATATTGATATAAAATAGCCGAATTAAGATAATTTTGCAGCATAAAGATAAAAAAAAATCAATTCAGTACTTCTACAATTTAGCTCCCGCATGAAAAACAAACAAATAGATTTTTTATTTTTTATAATAGTGTATAATAAATGAGCAAAATTAGGAAAAAGAAACATGATATCTAGCAAAACACTATGGTACAATATTTGCATACAACAGTTAGACTAATAATACAGTTAACAAGAGGTGCCTCATTGATTTACCTGTATTAAACATCGCCTTACGAGTACATATTATAATACTGGCATTGATCTCACTTCACACAGTTTGTATGATTGGTGGCTTTTCGTTTAGTTATTGAATCTTCCTTGACTCAAAAAATTCTCAGTAAAAACCCCGAAGTTAGGAAGTTGGCGGTGCTTCGCCCTGGGAGGGCACGTAAAGCCATGAATCCTGAGCATGAGCTGAGGAATAGAAAGTGCACTTGCGTTTATACACATAAACGCAAGTGCAATTGTGCACTATAATATCTCTAGCACAGTTGGCTGATATTGGCCGCTGTGGCCGTACTTTTTCGTTTGTTTCCCCTTTACGTAGTAACTCAACAATAGATTTATGTATAAAAATAGTATATGTACCAGAGAACTTAAGGTCCCTAGTAATATATAAAACTATATAATTAGCTTTGAAAAAATATTTTTAAGATAAAATGTATACGATATGGTAATTTATTGTTTTTAATGTACATTAAAAAAGCTGTGAATTTCTAGATGTTAGGCTAAAAGAGTATTAAGTGCTTAATGTTAATTTTATTGTTTACTTTATGCGAGAGAAAACACCGTGCCTAGAATAAAACAAGTCTGATGACCCAGTGGTGGCGTTTGCGATAGTTATCATTGAACTCGTTATCGTGATTTATATGGTCATTTTACCTACTATTTGATTTAAAAAGTAGATAAACGTCGTTAATTTGATTATTTAAATTTTACATTGTTTCTATTTTTACTTTGGCTACATAATTAAGTAGGTCTCGATACTGACTCTATATATAATTTAATATTAAAACTAATATCCTGCAGGAATCATTTTGTATGATGTGACAAAAAAACTATTTTCACTTTTGAATAAATTCATGATAAATTAGTGGAGATAGATTTTATAACAAGAATGCTTTGCAATCTGTCATACGCAAAATATGTAGGTATTCGACGTACTCGTACTACGAGTATTAATAAAAGAAGCCTAACCTATGGCACTCTCCATCCCTTAGAAATTATGCTTTAAGTAATGACGTCAATATATTGTTCCGTTGTCACGTTAGAGAAACAGAAACCAACAACAACAAATACATTATTTACCATTAATTCTTTGCTTTACCAAAAATATCTGACAATCGAAGCTTTATATCAGATTAATAACAGAGTGAGAGCTCCGGGTAAAAAAAATATTTTCTAATAAAATGATACATCCACTTACTTTATAATCCCCTACACTTTTTTTTTTTAAACAATAGTATAAGAAAAGGAGAAAAAAGAAAATAGAAGAATATAAAATTCAAAGATTGCTCGTTTCACTGTACAAAGAATATGTCAAATAAAAATATTTAACATACAGTCTCATTACACAACAATTTACAAAACAATTTCGACGTATCTTAGAATTTATTTCAAATACAAAGAAATTAGTTCAGTGAAATGTTTTCCCGTTAATTTAATTATATTCGTATGTGGAAAGTAAAAATTTCCATAATTAGGGCCTTTTTCAAGTTTTCAAACGTAATATAATTATTGTAATGTATTTTTATATAATTATAAAAATGATGAAGAGAAAACATTTTTATTTTCGTTTGAATTCATTTAGTTATTTTATTGCTTGTTTCAAAATAATAAAATGTTTTTTTACGAGACTGAGGCAAAGCCTAATGATGTAAGAGTTGTGTTTAATTAACCTGTATGTATGTACGTATATCCGGTCCTATGTTGCCTCTTAATTACTAAACGTTTGAACAGATTTTGATGATTCGTACGTCGTTAGATTCGTCTTGATGACACGAGTGTCATAGGGTACATGAATATTATTAATTCATTTTTAGGATTTCAGGTGTCAATATTTGTGTGTTGAAAATATTTTCTTCTTCCAGCCTTATTGAGTGGGATATTTATTATGATTAAGACTTTTAAGAGCTTAAAAAACATTGTTTAGGATAAGAAATGGTTAAATAACACTCTAAATTTCTAAGTTAACGAAGGAACGTAGTATTATGTTATATCATCAAGTTATTCTATATATTATTCTATATATGAACCCTAGTCGCTTGTCACCTTCAAATTGTTTAATGACATTGTTCTTGCCACAAACAGCGCGGAGACCTAATGACCTACTGACATTTAATCAATTAGGTTAATATTTTAAGACAGTATATTTTGATTCACAATACAATTACGAGAATAGAATGAACTCAATATAAAATTGATGAATTATCGATATGTATCGCAGTAGTAATATAGTGGTCATTCAGTTTCTTCGATCACCAATTGATGCGAGTTTAAACCCTGGGTATCGCACATCTGATATTTCATGTGCAAATAATAATCTTATCTTCATTTTTTTTTTTCATCGTCACTACTTAATTTATGAAGTATTTTTAAGTGGAAACTTCACTGGTTTGTGTTTTATATATAATTATTTATTTCTATGTACTGTATGTTTCCCAAATATATTAAAAATAAAATAAATCATTTTTAACACAATTACAACTAGCCTTCCGCTGTAGGAAAACATCACGAGGAAACCTACATGTAGGGTGTACCTAACTAGTTTTCAGAATATTTGTGATATCTACGAACTCGCAATTGGCCACCAAGGTGGACTATGACCTGATCCTTCTAGCGTTGAAGGGAGGCCCGTGCCCAGCAGTGGGACGTTAAAAAAAACTAAGAAGCTTTTAAAAAATCAATTATCCATTCACTTTCTAACAGAAAAAGCATAGGCTTTGCCGCTTTTAAATTGCAATTGATTGAAATTTTGGTCAAAACTTCTTGATTAAATGGAGGTGAAAAATAAAAAGATTTTAAAAAATTCACTCGCTGAAAGAAATATCCGCATAGGATATAAATAGGGAGTGAAAGTTTTAAGGAAGCGTGTTGTCTTTGAGGTTAGAAATATGGAAATTGTTTAAGCTTTTGCTTATATTAATTTTAAAACGTCTATAGTAATAATAGTAGAAAGTCAAAACTTAACGGTATATATAATTTCTTTAACGTAAACATACAAAAGTTCCGGTGTTCTAGCTAACTGATACTAATTAAAGGAATTGAAAATAAGATAACCTTCCCTATTAATATTTCTGTTAATATTTTTACATTGCGACTATGTGATATGTATGAATAGATACCAAAATTTTAAAATACATTATAATTATCGGAAAACTAAAGTAGAAAATATAGAGCATTCTCTATATAGCGTAATAACACTAACACGAACACAGTAGTGTTCATTTTTACATGTCTTTGAAGATAAACTAAAGAATACAATATAATCGAAATATTAGAAGTGAGTACTTATTTATATTTAACAATATTTTATATGAAATACTACATGCACAAATCTAAAACCAGTATGACTCAGTAGAATCAGAGGTAATCACAAAATGTTAATCTGATACTCAATTAAAATTGTCGAATGTACATTGGGATGTGACCCAACTTAATTACAATGAAGATTAGGTATTCACAAATTACCTGAGCATTAAACCCTTAGTATGAGATATTTAAGCTATACACTTCATAATAAATTTCCTAAGAAGAACACGATGGGGATTTATTAACATGGTCTATTAATTCGGTAACGTGTTTAATCCCTAGAGGAAGCAATTTGCTATATATTCCTAGAAATTTTACTCTCATTTTATACATTAACCGCAAGAGCACTATTGAACGCCATTTTACTCACAAAACATTTATTTGGAACTTTTATGCTTTTGGCTTAAAACGACGTAAGCTATTTTTATGTCGTGACGTCAAGTGATTCCTGTAAGATACTAGAATATATTTAATAATCACAGTAGCTTATTGAAATAATATTATTCATTATATATAGAATACAAAATAAAAGCTATTTATTGCTGAAGAACGGAAATATGGCTTGGATAAAGCTACTGCGATAGTAACTCTGTCTGTCTGTTCCGTTTTCACGGCTGAACCACTGAATGATTATGATAAAATTTCATTTCAGTTCAAGCTTGAACGCCAAGAAGGGTATGTCCTTTCGTTCGAACTTACTCTATCTACTTTTTTCTTATTCACCCTTTGCTTTGCCAGCTTTTGAAAAAGGCGGAGGGTCTTAAGACGCATCCGAGTAACTAATAGAAAACTATGACGTATTCCTAAAGAATTTGAAATTTTTGTTAACATTAATTAAATAAAACGCCAGAGCGAGTACATTTTTATTCATTTATTTTGTTTTAAACTTATTTGTATGTAATAAACCTGTAATGGAAAATCGTTGTCGGTTGTTTAATCTTTAATTAAAGCTCGCTTTTTACAACACGACTTTTTATGTATAGTTACTTTAATTTGGAATTCATTTGAATTTGGATTTGAAATGCAGTTCACTGTAATTTGTATTATTTTAGTCTATTTGTATGTAGGTATGTATCTATGTATTCAGGTCTTTTTTATGTCCCACTGCTGGGCATAGGTCTCCGTTCAATACGAGGGAATCAAAACATAATCCACCACTCTGGCTAGGTGCAGGTTGGCAGATTTCACATGTCTTTCGAAAACTCTCTCAGACACGCAGGTTTCCTGACGAGGTTTTCCTTCACCATAAGGCAATCATGTTGGAAATGATTCGCAAATAAAAATATCAGAGGTTCGAGACCCGTGATTAGAACCCGCTTCATTCAGTTTCCCAAGCGAGTGCGTTACCACTGGACTACCACTGCCTTTCTTTCCTATAAAAATTTAATTATCAAGCTTATTTTTAGTGGTGATAGTCTTATTTTAATACAATCTTATTAGTAATGCTTTATTTAAAAATAAATGTGTATTAGAATTATCAATATAATAAATAAAGATAACTAAATATAATTAATAAAGGTACTTTATAATGTTAAAATCTTCACTAATTACGAAATCGGTTTTTTCCTTAAATTTTACAAGCCCATCTTTTAGCCCGTCTTTTCTTTTCCCGTCATGTTATTTACATATCTCTTACAGAGCAAAGAGAATATTATAGCTATTTTCATTAGACTATTAGAATTAATTGATAAATTATTCACTGTAGATTTTTTTATCAGTATTTATCATTTTCAGTTTCATTTTCATTAATGATACGAAAAACTAATTAAATAAACGTAATATTTTATTTTAATGTCTCCATTAGAGAAAAAAAATAACCTATGAGTATATTACGAAAGGGTGATATAGCTATATACCTATACATGTTATATATATAAAAATACATTTATAATATATATTTTTTTACAAACAAACAAAAAAAACAACATTTTTTTATATTAGTGTAACAATTACACTCCAAAACATGATCCACCTAAAATGACATTCGGAACCGGTCGATTGTTTTCGATGTCACCGAACTAACGGAAGGAAGACAGATCAATGTAGGTACGAATACGTGTGACACATGCGAGATGAATTTAATTATCGTCTCTTGAGGCGAATGAGGAACAACATACACAATTGACATACAAGATGTGTCCTGTTTATATGTAAATACTCTACGGAAAACAAAAATCGAATTACGATTAAGGAACAAGGATGGTGTCTATTTATAAAATCAACTTCCAAAACACAAATTAATGCAAAAATTATAAAACTTTGAAACAAAGAATAACAAATTTAATAGAAAATAACAAACCCTTTTCTTTATCCAGTCGTACACATTTAGAAATTATTAAAATTGCTTCAAATAAAATAAAAAAAAAATGTTTTTTCCAAGTTGGTTAAAAATCTAAATACTACAGCTACTTTAGTTTCCTAAAAATATATTTCAACATTTTTAATTTAAATTCTTATTCAACTTTATAGATTAAAAATAAATGTTTAATGTGCCGTTAAATTACAAAAAATTAAAAGGGACGATGTTGCACCGAATCTATTTGATGGAATCCAGGATAAAGTAGACAAGTATAACTTACATCAATACATTGAACCTATCTGAATGTATTGGTCAATGAATGTATTGATGATGATGTTAGGTACTGCGTGAAAAAGGAAAAGCCAACGAACGCACTTTCAGGCTAATAATGTTATAAGCAATTTATGGTTAAGCTTACTCATCAAGCTTACTTATTCTTTTTTCAGAAATGCTAATTACCCAAGTAAAGTTGTCATCTTCCTTATATTATTATTTGTAGGCATCACTTCAACTAGAGTGATAGGCACTTGTGTAATGACTAGACATTTAACTGTTTCACGTTTCCTGTTACTGTAGCTTTTATATTGATTGCAATACTTTTGTTTACTGCACATCTCCCTAAATATGCTCAGTCTAATTAAGCTAAACAAAATAAAATAGCTTTAAGTTATATTTAAAGTTTTTTTATTTTATTTATTTATATAATATTTTTGAAGTTATACTTCTTTTGGGACATTTGGAAAAAAATATGTGAGTAAAATTTTTACGATGCACGCGCACACCGACAGCCAAAAAGCGACATGATGAAGTTAGCTGAAAGCGAAATGATGAAGTTAGCTGATAACTATTTGTTGCCATGGTAACCGTCGTTATTGTCTGACAAATTACATATAATATTATATTCTTTCCTTAAATGGTATTCTACAAATATATTATTGTACTATGCCTTATTTAATTATTTTATTAATTTATCATTCCTTTTGCAAACAAAGAGTTGTGACATACGGGATGAAATCTTTAGCTATACATAAATTTTCGCCCTTAACAGAATATTATTTCTGCTGCGATGACCTGTATAACTGTCGAAATCTAAGAGTTACATCTTAACCTGCACAATCTTATCAAAGATGAGCCATAAGTGCTAAAACTAGGACTAAATACCTATCTACCAATAAGCAAATAATCATCGCTAGAGTATGTTACTAAAATCATGTAATGGAACCGCAATATCTACTCGTTACTAATTCAACATGTCATCTGAACTGAATGTATAGAAACATAGCATTTCCATTAGAATTAGGGTAATAGTCATTCGCAGCGATAACGAGATACTCTCTAGATGTTTCTGCATAAATGAATTAACATTTGTTTATATCAGCTTTAATTTCAAGTTTATTTACTCATAGATGTTGCCCACGGCTTTGTATGCGATTGATTACTAAGCAATTATTTTTGGTAAATATATAGTAATGTAGATTTGGAAATTTATCATTTACATATTTTGGGTTGTCCTATGAGCCCATATGGTTATTGGGACTATAATTTCATACAGTTGAACCTACTGGCGTAACTAACTGGCCTTTTTGGACTCCAATAAAAAAATATGAAAGTGGCCCCTTTTGCCTATTTCGATTATTTCGAGTCCCTACCGAGTAGGGGCTAGATATCAAATATAAACAAAAAAAAACAGCGTAAGCCCTGCCGCACTCTTTATATACTTGAATGTGACAGAGACAGTTTTCAAACTTCTCACTTTTTTCAAACCGCTTTCACGGAAGAACGAATAGGGTAAAATTTAATAAAAAAGCTGAGCTTAGAGCACCCTTCCTTGTTTTATAGAACATAGGAACGATCACATTCCTTGTGGTCCTAGTAAAAAACTATATGTGGAAATTTAGGACATTTTTTTCTTGCAGTTTTTTAAAAACTTCTATGAAGGTCGTCCTCGAAAAAATGTTTTGAACTAAAGAATCGTTTGTGGCCCGCTGGGGCCCCCTTGAATCAGGGGCTCCATGCAACCGCATTGGTTGCATTGGCATAGCTACGCCACTGGTTGAACCAGTATTAATGTGACGTTTGAGTGGGATAATGATGAATAAAATATCAAGCTAGGAATTCATTCGCGTTGTAAAGATCCATTGGTTTTTTTTATAAAAAAGAAATCACTCATTATTTTGAAATAAAACGAAATTGATAGTTTTTTGTGTTGATAACAGATTGTCTAACAGAGTTTGCATATAACTGTTATCCACTATTTGGCGGACTTCTTTTTAAACTAAATTACAAAGTATAATATAATGTTTATAATACTTACAACGTATTTCCAAAACCCATTCGTTATAAATTAGTTAAGCTCCTCAAAATAGACTTCGGACAAACAAACAGACACAAATTTTAAAATGGTTGATTATAGTTGGCGATGTGGAAATAATTAAGTATTTTATGTGTATTAGAAAGTAATAAAAATCTACATCGTGCTTATTCATAATTCAAGTTTGTCATTGATCTATATATATCGCTTAAATTATATACCTACCTTCAATCTTCATAGCTATCATAGTTTTAATTAATTTTATCAAAAAACACATTATTTTAACATTTTCTTTTTATTTTACTTAAATTAATATTATTGTTAATTATTTACTTAGTTTTTTGATGTTGAAATTTATTTTTTAAGCCTTATCGTAATTTTATACAAACACGATCAAATTTTGGGATTAATAAAAAGTTGAATGAGTTCAATGACTTTATAATATTAAAAAGCTTGTTCTATACAAACTTTTAACTACTTACTGTAATAACGGTTTATCAATATGAGGCATTACAACTTTCATTATTTTGAATAAAATAATATTGATATTATTGCTATAAGAATAATTTGTAAAAAATGTTTGATTTCTTAATTTTTTTTAAACTTTAATTGTAATTTAGCTAATACACTGGTCAGACTGAACTTTAACAATGCAACTGTAGAGAATGTATGTATTCAGCCCTTTTTAATGTCCCACTGCTGGGCACGGGCCTCCCTTCAATACGAGGGGGATCAGGCCATAGCCCACCACGCTGGCCAAGTGCGGGTTGGCGGACTTCACACGTCTTTCGAAAACTTGCTAGGTTTTCTCAGACATGCAGGTTTCCTCACGATGTTTTCCTTCACCGTAAGGCAAGTGGTAATCATGTTAGAAATGATTCGCACATGAAAATATCAGAGGTGCGAGACCCGGGATTTGAACTCGCTTCACTCGGTTTCCCAAGCAGACCCGGGATTTGAACCCGGTTTCCCAAGCGAGCGCGTTACCACTGGGCTACCACTGCCGTAGAGAATAACAATAATTTATTATCTGCCTATTTTCTCTGAAGCCTATTAATTTTAAACGCCGGGTTCAATTAACCGATATCTTCTCCTAATGTATGTCTCCTCCTCGTATGTAAAGTTTCTTTTATTAAAACACAATTTTTGTAAGCCTGTTTTTTTTTAAAGGTAAAAAAAATGTATTTAAATTTTCTAATCATCACGTTATCATGAAACTATTTATCTTTAATTTTAATATTCTTCTAACCAATTTTCGATCTTTAAACTAATCATATACAGAGGAGATGTTCATACTCATATCTATCTATACATATTATAAAATTCTAACTAAGCCGAATCTGTACATTAAATATTTTTTGGAAAATCTTATTGAAATAGATATTATTATCGATACAGAGGCCGAATCTATAGTTTTTAGAATTTTTGTCTGTCTGTCTGTCTGTCTGTCTGTCTGTCTGTCTGTCTGTCTGTTACCGCATCACAGAAAAACCACTGGAGGGACTTTGATAAAATTTGGTATGATGATAGTTGGTTATCCGGGTCAACATATAGGATACTTTTTACCGCGGGAAAATATCTCATTTCTGAGAAAAAACACAAAAACTGGTTGGAATAAAACCACAATGATACTATTTATAAATAGTTTAGCAAGGTAATTTACTAAATATGGTAAAAACTATTAAAAATAGCTTATCTTGAAAATCAAATTTTCAATAGCGCTATTTTATTCATTAAAATAGTTATTTTAATTAATATTTATTTATGTGTATTTAGATACTCGACAATAGATGTCGCCATGTGTTTTTAAAATACGTAGTTTTAATTCCAAAAAAATGAATGTATGAATGTATGTAGAATTACCTACTACTAAATTACCCGCGGCCCCGCCCGAGTTGAAATTATCAATAAAGCAAACTTTTGATTTTATAAATGAGTAACTATACACATAATAAAATTGTAACTAAGCCGAATCCGTACATTCAATATTTTTCGAAAAATCTCATTGAAAAATTAATTATTAGCGATATAGAGGCCGAATCTATAGTTTTTAGAATTTTTGTCTGTCTGTATGTATGTAACTGCATCACAGCAAAACCAATGGAGGGATTTAGATGAAATTTGGTATGGTGATAGCAGGTTATCCGGGTCAATGCATAGGATACTTATTACAGCAGGAAATTATCTCATTTCTGAGAAAAAATACAATAACTGGTTAAAATAAAAGCAAGATGATACTATTAACATTTTAGCAAGGTAACTTAATATGTTAAAACTATTAAAAAAATCTTATCTTAAAAGAAATATCAATAGCGCTATTTTATTCATTAAAATAGTTATTTTGATGAAAATTTATTTATGTGTTATTTAGATATTTGACAATAGATGTCGCCATGTGTTTTTAAACTACGTAGTTTTAATCCAAAAAATAATTATGTACAGATATGACCTTTCTATGACTTTATTAGAATTACTAGGTACTAAATTACCCGCGGCCCCGCCAGTATTCAAATTATCAATAAAACAAAATTTTTGGCTTTATAATTTAGTAACATATAAGTAATATTTTGTTGGTCGAAACAATTTTCAAATGAAAATATTTGTAAATTTTTATTGTTTAGTTTAATGTTAATAACTTTTTTTATCTTTTAATCCATTGCGCATTATAGGTTTCGTATAACAAAATTCTGTGTTGTTTTCCGTACTTACGTGTTTTGTTAGGTTAACACTAAAATAAATACGAATAATATTTACATTTTCGCAATATCGACTCATTTTATCAACTGTAAAAATAAGTGGAAAACAAGTTAATGGCTGTTAAACTGACAAAGCGGGTAACTAAAAATATTCCATATCTCAAAAACTTTGCAAAAGTATTTTAGGAACTGTTATACCTAAACTTTTTCAGTTTTTTTTGACACCATTTCTTGGAAGGTAAAGGCTTAAAGGGCACAATAATAATTCTTACGACTTTAATGATATTAGCCGAGCCATATGAAATAATAAAAAGCATTTGCTTAGAATTATTTACTTATTACACTTTCTTTTGAAAATCGATTTGGAAAATACTACTAACTAGCGCTAACCAATCCCTGTTTCGCGACAAATTAACATTAAAAAAAGTTACCATTATGTAATTTAAATAATCAGCTAAATATTAATTTAATCAAATTAATTCCGTAGTTTGAAAGTTTATCGCCCAAAACTAAACAAACAAACAAAACAGAAGTATAGACATATATAAATGTTATTGCTAAAACTAAAAGTGCAATATTACTAAATCAAATTTGAGATTAACGGAGGAACCTTTGTGGCATTGTCAATCACTGCCATTATTTACCAATCATGCGGTGCGCAATGAAAGTGGTATATGTAAGAGTATACTAATGTGTAAAGCCTAACAATTTGGTTTTTGATAATCTGAACGCGGGCGGAGCCGCGGGAAATGCTAGTTATAAATAAATGTGAAAGTCAATGAGGATAGCTGAGCGGATAGATGTTTGTTACTCTTTTACGCCAGAATGGCAGAACGGATCTAGATGAAATTTGGCACAGAGATATATTGTAGTCTGAAATAGTATATAGGCTACTTTTTATCCCGGAAAATGTAGAGTTCCTACAGGTTAGATTTATTTTTGTTTTTCACTAGAGCTGAACTTGACGCAAAACGAAGCTGAGTCGCTAGTTTGTAATATAATGTCCACAAACAAAATGTTACTCTATTCCTTCACTGACAAAGTCCTATTGGATCGTAATCCGAATAAGAATCTCTTAAGTGCAGCACTAGTCAGTACCGGCTGCATGTGCTCTCCCAGACCAAAGAGGAATAACACCGCCCACTTCAAATTCCGAGTTATTATGAACCCTCACTTAGTCCACCCGGAGCTCGAACTCAGGACCTCCTGATCTAAAGCCATACAAGCTACTAGACTAAAAATGCCATTTTTAATGAAATATATACGAATATCAATTTATGTACATTTTCAATTACATACACTGTAAGGGGTCGTGTACTTTGTCCTAATCGTAATACAATAACTTATCCTTTATAACTGATCCGTGTTTCAAATGTTATACCAAATAGTTGACACAGAACGAATTGTTTATCGAATACTAAAAGAAAGCGTCTCTATTCCCTAGATGGTAGGTTTAAAATCCCATAAAACTGGTGACTTTTCTTTATTATAATGTCAAATTAATCTTGCACCATACACTGGAATGCTCTAACTAGCATCTTCAAAAGTCAAGGCAATTCACGAATGCATCTGTAACGTACAAACAATTCCAAAATCTTAATAGATTTTATACCGTTCGTGTATAACAATTGACATTTAAATCTGCCGTGAAACTGTCGATTTGTGTGTGTTCTTAATTCTTTTTGTCCCCAACTACTAATTATGAAGTTTTTTTGTGAGGTCATCTGGGTGGTTTTTAGCTATTGTTGGTCCCGGTGGCGGCGTGGTGGGAGATGGGGACGGGGGGAGGGGGGGTTATTGTTAAGAGCCTTTTCTGTTTTTAACCATTTTTTTTGTCAGTATAAAAGTAAGGCTTGTGGCAGGACAACGTATTCCAGTTAATTATAAGTAATCATGTTGGTTTCTTACTCTTTCTAGCAGAACATCTTTTCGAATTTAACATTACTTTAAACTATTAAATTAATTTAATATAAAGAAGGAAATTTATTTATTTAACTGTACATTTCTGTATCCAGATATTTTCTTGTTCAGTTATCATCTAATAATCATCTTCTTTTTTTCTATTCATTTTTTTACGCAAAGGCTTAGCATAAACAAAATCATATATTATATCAAAACAAAAGTTTCGATCTTGATAATTGAAATATTTAACTACTCTTATAGAATTATATTGTATAAAACAAAAGGTCCTTTCTTGCAATAAAAAACAAAACAAGTAAACAATATTAATATTATCTTTATTAAGATAGATAAGTACATAATTGACAATATAAACAATGAAATAGGAAATCTGAGAGAACAGGCTTAAGGCAGAAACTATATCAGTCTATAATTTACTAGGAAAGTAATAATTGTATACCAATTACATTAAATTCATTCATATGATAGTTTATGGGGTATATAGGCTTACGTTGTAACAGACGTTACGAAGCTATAGAGATAGCTTCAATTTATATATTAAAACAATAAATTTGAATAAATTACACTTTATATGTAGTATTTAGAAAAAACACACTTCGTCTGATAAAACGTATGAACAAACAGCTTAATCGAAGCAAGTCAAGTAGGTATATATAACACTATATAAGTACGTCGGAGTCAAGATAATGTATTTAAAGCTTATATAGGCTAAAACAGTCATGTTCTAAACTAGTTCTAACATTTAAATACTTATTTGAAGTATACATGTGGTTAAAAAAATCAGGTATATCCATGAATATCACAATTACAATTCGTTGCTTCCTATAAATATTCGTGAAGCATTCGGATTCTATTTAACCATTTCAAAGGACCCGCATATTTAGAATACTCTAAAGCTTTTTAGTCCGTACAATCATGGCCATAATGGATAGTGTTACTGAAGCTATTTTGATGAAACATGATTCTGAAGTATAGGAAATAAAATAAGAACGGCAGAAAAATAAGAAAGAGCTAAAAAACTTACCAATGCAAGTAATGGGGTTTATAGGCTTACGTAAAATTACTCATATAATAATATGACGTGATGAATCATGAATAGTTTAGTTTATAGTTTAATAATAATAAATAAAAATTATAATTGGCAGTAATATTTTAATAGAAAGTACTAGAATAGAATATATGTGGGGTCTAAATATAAACACTTTACTTATATTTGTTTATAAGTATTATACACACCATACAGTTGATGTTATATTACAGATTTTTATATATAAATAGTAAGTACTGAAGGATATAAGGAAGACTGGGGTCATAAAAGTGGCCGCTTCATCGAAATCTCTTCGGCAGTTATATAACTAAGGAAACACTTATGTCTTTATACATTTTCTAAGTATTTATATATGATATTGTACATATATTTTGATAAATACATTGGTATATTCATAAGAGTTTTGAGTACCTACAATTGACAACTATGTGCATACAACTACAACTTTACAAAATAATAATCAAACAATCTTAAATTCTAAGTTTGTTAATTAAATAAAAATATTCATTAAAATCAAAATTAGTTTATTTGAAACGAAATACTAAAACGCATTTGTTTAAAAATAATATTTAACATGTGCTTTCTACATTATTTTTATAATTATAACATGGCATCTTTATTATAAATATATAACATAAGTCATATCTTACATCTATAATAACAATCGAAGGCCCTTTATATAGAAGACTATATTTTATCAATTGATAGTGGGTAATTTGTCAACTGGCCCTTATAACATTAGCGAAAAGAACGTAAAAATATATTTCATTTCCAAAAAAATATTGCAGGAATGTTTTTTTTTTGAGCAAACCCGAAACAAAACTCAATTCTGAGTATTTTGTGTGAAGCATAGCCAAATCATTTACACATCTCTAGATATGACGTGATATGTTTATAAGCAAAGACGCAGCTGGTCGAGATAATTTATTTTTTATTTTTTTTATTTATTAGAATTGATAACATTACGAAGTATATATTTTTACTTATTCCCAATTTCTAATAATAATTTGGATACTTTTACTAAAATTTAATATTTCATTTAAAATATTATCTTCTCATTGTTGCACGTCACTTTAACACTTTACAATACCGATACTGTACTTTACAGTAATGTTTGGCATGAAAAAAATATTAAATTTAAAAATTTGAAAATATAAAGGTATATTATACGTTTTGAACACATCTATCGATAAAGTATAGTAAATATCATTTGTAATGAAATTTATGAAATTAATCAAAATTCTGAGAGTCTGGCAGTTAACATTTGGGGTTTTTTTAATTCGTCACAAATTAATGTAGGTATTAAAATCCATTTAGAGAGATGAGTTGCTAATATCTATTATACATTAAATTGTCATAATATCCATTTAAAATAATTAAAGCAGATTATATTATATTCGCAACTTTCATTTCTTTAATATATAATAGAAATCAGCATTATGTCTCAGTCGACGTATCCGAGATTTTTATGTAAAAAAATTGTCTCTTTGTTGATAAATTGGCAGTTCGACGTCCGGGGAACGATCTTCATAATCATCAGTGTTGTCTTGTAATGGCAGCTCTTCTAATGCTTTAACTGTCGATATAACAAACATCTCTTATAATTTTTTTCAATATTCCCTATTTTCAATACATTTCTCAAACTATAAATACAAACGATGCAACTAAATAAAAAAAAACAAAAGGTCTACTCACAACAAAATGCAAACAACGAAACCATGCTGCGATATTGAATGAATCTTCAGAATGCTTCTAACCGCCGGAATAATGTAGATTTTCATACAATTGTGTGTGATAATTTTGATAAAATGAGTGTTCTTATTGTTGATAATGATATAACTAGTGTTGTTTTTGATAACATAACTATAGTGCGTTATATTGAAAGTGCTATATGTTTAGTTGTTTCCGCTCGATGGCCCGTCAGTGTTGGTTCCTGAGATACAAACATCAAGCGAATTATAGTTACATGCGCACACGTGATGTTAGTCACTGAAAAAGGAGAATTATCAAAGCTTCGCAATCAAAGATTTGAACAAAATTTGAGAATCACAATTTCATATATAGTTGGAAGCTAGAGGCATCTTTCTTTAAAACGAAATAGCTTTAAAATCTCGCTAACATTAATACCATAGTGTTTATAAAAAAATATTTGTTAGAACTGCCAGATATGTAAGAATAAATATGAATATGGTAATTGTGATTCTTTAAACAAATGAAATTGTGATTTTTAAAACCCCAACCATGCGATTTGTTCATTCAGACAAAGAACTATAAAATTTTATTTTTAATATTTCATGCTTTGATAGTTCTCGTAATACAATTCTGGCAAAAAATAAAAAAATAAAAACAAACAATCTAATAGATAATATTAAAAAAATAATACCTACTTCTACAGTGTAGTTAGGTATTATATAATATGTAGCTAAAAGGGGATCAAAACACTTGCTATGCTTAATGGTTAACATTTTGGACCAAAAAAAAAAATATTGTAATGGTATTACCTAAAGTCTTGCCTGTACGTTATGTTACTTTGAATTAGATATTCTACATTAAATAAAAATTAATATCGTATCTCAATTGTATTAGAATTTGACAAAACTATTTATTTAGGATGCCTATAACAAAATACAAAAGAAATATAATGTTGAGGTAAATCGTCTCGTACATCGAAACAGGAAAATCAAAGTCTGACTCTTTGTCCGTTTGCATGACATACATTATAGCAATTCACTTTCGCTACTGTTTTACACCTTATATTCAGTTTCAATAGTAAAATAATGATTCAAATACCTTGAAATACGAAACTCATACATTTCATATCTCAAATGTATTATATTTAAGCATGTAAGGCATTTATAAGAAATTCCATGTCAAACCCACCAGCATACCGACACCGCATAAATCATGTGGTAATTTGAAGTATGTATAAATTCATTATATTTGTTTATGATGTGAAAAAAGATATTTTCGGTATGCAGTTCATGGCAAAGCTCCCGCATATTCACGCATTTACTTCGCTATGTCTACAATTCGGAAATTATCTTTTATTATTTAAATCATCGAACTCACTTTATTATTCTTTACTATGTATGACTTTATCTGTTATTTAAATATGTTATCTTATTCAAATTTTACACTATCTAAACATTCATTACAACTGTAGTGAGGATTTATTTTAATTAATAATTAAATTAATCGACTGTCATAATTTTTAATCTTTTATATTAATTTTATTCGTGTCCAGAAAATTAATTTCCGGTGGAAATTATAGAACTCTAATTGATGCTTTTGAAACTAGCGACAACAGTTTACAGCTGTACTACTTAGTAGCGACATTTGTAATACTCGTTCGTTGTAGGTAATTTATCGGTCGAAGTTAAGTCTGCCACCTGGTGGTAGGGTATCTGCTTATCGACAATACCGATCATATTTATATTTTATAATATTTTAAATGTATTATACCAAAAACAATATTTTGATTTTGTAGCTTCCTCACGAATTTTCAATACCAATATTTAATTATAATTTCTTGCGATTACTTAACAATACAAAGTATTTGTAAAAGTTTATTTGAAGTATACTATGAGTCTTCGTAAAATATATTGAATAATAACCTAAAACAAGTCCATATCATGAAGTGATGTATGTAGATATAAGCTATATATAAGAAACAGTAAGAATAACCATTGAGCATAGCACACAAAACCAGCGTAACTAACAAAGCGGAGTTCTCACCGGCGATTATTTTGCTCATCTCCGTGACCTGCTTGGCGAGGATCTGGTTCATTTGCAGTAAGTGCTCGCGTTGCTTCTTCTCTTCACCGTCCGGGCTCTAATTAACAACGCTTATGTACATTCGAAGCGTCTATGTCAAGCGGTGTTTGCTTTTGAAGATGTTTTTGGATTTTTTCAAGTATATCGTATTAATAGTTAATGAAAAAATAAAAAATATGATTTTGGTTTAGTAAAACTACAATAATTTTATGTACGAAAAATATTGATTAAATCTAAGATAGTTTTAGAATGTTGTATCAAAAAAATATTTGATTCGATAAATCATTTAGAAGACAAATATCATGCCAAACGGATTCCGAAAACATCTTCGTCACTTAACATTTATATAGCAAACACAATGTCTATCAACAGTGTTAAATTAACAATACATCTAGAAACAGTTAGAGCTGAAGTAAATGATATGAGAAGATAAGGTTCATGCAAAATGATACATTCAGAACAACAGAAGCTGAGTGTTCTATGCACGATGCATTTTACAGTAAATGGAATATGTGCCGTGTTATACTCGTACCTATAATTTTATTAGGATTTATTATTTTTAAATGTATCTTAATTACTTAATTAATAGATACATTTTTAAATATCTAACATTTTGTTAAATAATATAGTAAACTCTACACTTTTGAGACCATTTATTTGTATTTATGTTATCTATATAGATAAATAATGTCTGTGCGTAATGTTAAAATATCAGCTTTTTATTACACGCATATGGAATAGTGATATACAGTACTTATAAGAAAAACACATTTTTTTAATTTTGTCTGTCTGTCCGTTTGTTCAGGCTAATCTCCGAAACGGCTGGACTGATTTTGACGGGATTTTCACTGGCAGATAGCTGATGTTATAAGGAGTAACTTAGGCTACTTTTATTATATAAAAAGAATTAAGGTTCTGCCCAAAAAAGTAAAACTGATACACCCGAGCGAAGCGAGGTTAAGAGGGTTTTAAAAAAGTTTTAACTAATAGAATTCGTTACAAAAATATTAACATACATATTGTTTTTTATTTTACTAAGTTTAACAAGTTCTTACACAAAGTTTGATAATTTACAACGAAATATTAGATAAAATAAAGAAAGTGATATAAAAATATTTATTTTACATTGTAAAAATATAAAGTCATCAACAGTTCAGGAATAAGACGTTTGTCTTGTTCCTTTCTACTGAGTATCTTATAAAAACCCTCATTTACTAAGGTACAATGGACATATTCCATAAACGTAAATTAAATATTATTCAATTCAATAATGAAAAGCCGTTACATGGTTACAGAATATGAAAATGGTTACGCCATTCATAAATAACTACACATGATGGCTATTCATATTTCAAGAAAATTTTGTTGATAATGATTTAAGTGTTAATAATAGGTAAACTGTATATTATATTTAATTATTTATAAGATTAAAAACGTTTAGTAAAAGTGTTATGTGGGCGTGCAATTAGATTAATTTTAAAATGCGACAGATTTGAAAGTAGGGAAATATGTATGATTTTTGAAGTATATAAGTGTTTAAAGACAGTTATTAGTTGCACGCCATTGCACATATATTTGACTAACCTTGCTAGGATCGGCTGAAGAACCGGTGAGCATTTTCTTAATAGATTCCACTTTTTCTTGGCGTTTCTGCTGTTCCTCTGGCGAAAGTTCTGGAGGCTGTGGTAGGAATATTTAAAATATTATACTTATAATGTTTTAAATGTAAATTTTGTGTTAAAACAGAAAATAAGATATCTTAATTTTGAAATTTTCAATTTCACGCAAACCGAACCGCTATATTGAGAATTAATAATATAATATTCTCATTTATAAAAAATCATATTTATAATATTACCGTCAATAAAGTCGTGTGTTTATTTCGAATCGACCATATTATTACGTAATATTTGAAAAGTAACCATCCTGTAAACATTTTTGCTAATAAAAAAGCTAAGTAAATTTAGTTTTAAAAAACTTAACAAAACCCGATATTGACCAATGGCAAGTACCAAAAGAATTCCACTACCTTCTGATTCCGAATCGCTTGTACCAAATTATTGTTATAGATGTTAGCTATCCAGACTTCAAAAACTTACAGTTTCAAATCAGTAACAATTAGAAGTAAATTGAAATCGATTTTCAAGTCATGATAACATGGTCCAAAATATATCGATAAGTCACGTGATCAGAACAACAATTCTCTTACGATTGATAATAGTGATATCGATTATAGAAAAGTGTATATCGGTTATAGAAAGTATAACTATTATCCTAGGTAAATAAATACTGACCTTTTCCGGTATATACCGTTCAGGGATGACTATCTTCTGTGGAGCTGCGAGCAGTTGGTCGATAGAATCTGGGATCTTTCTAGAAGGTAAGGCAGATCTCACTACATCTGGTGCCGCTCCGCGTAAAGCTCGCTCCATGTCCGCGTCATCCAACGATCTGCCTAAAGCCTACGGATTGTTTGATGACATTGAATTAAAGTTTTAAATATTAGTTTATATTCTTTATATATATAATGTACATGTTATACGATAACCAATTGTTAACTGGATTTAATTACTCTTTTTTTTAAATTAATTAAATTAAAAATGATTCTAAAGTTCATCTACAAATATATAGTGAAATAAAAAATAGACATAAAATTTTGAAGAATTTGAACATTTACAATATGTGAAAACTAAAATAGTGAGGTAGCTAAAACTTACATCTTGGTTATACCCGTCTTTAGGCATTTCATTAAGTGTTTTAGCGCTTAGGTGATGAGGCGCGGTGTTATGCCTTCTCTTTTCTTTCGGAACTTGCCGACGATGCATCGAACCATTATCGTTCATCTCAGTCACTATTTGTTTTGCAGCTTCACTTTTAAATATCGGAGACAACTCTATATTAGATCTCGTCAAACTTATAATACTACTTGTTTTCGACATATTTGTCAATGTTCTAGAACTGTCTGTCGGACTGTTTATGTACTGATTGGAAAGACTCCTATCATGTCTATAGTTTTTATTGTAACTGCTACTTAATGATGATATATCGCGAGAGTAATCGTAGTTAGATAATGAAGGGCTTGATGGGTATTTAGGACTTTCTAGATTTTTGTCTTGTCTATGATAATCTGTATGTTTGTAATAATCTTCGTATTTATAATCTGTGCGTGGGAGAGAGGAAGCTCGGTAATTGTTTATGGGCTGTACAAGTTCTTCTTCAAGGAATTGATCTAAATTAGCTGTGATATTATTAGACCAGTCGGACATGGGTTGTAAAGAACGTTCGCGGTCACGCTGGCGTCTTTCGCTCTCTCGTTTGACGATGCGAACAGTTTTTATTTCTTGCTTCTCGACATTCGATAGATTACCTGAAATATTGAATATTAAAGTTGTTTTTAATTAATACTTAAATGTATATATTTATAGGTGATGAATTTTTAAATATTTTGATTAATACTATTCTAAATAGTGACTTTATTCGGATTATTTCGCGGATTTATTTTGATTTTTGGTTCCCTTTTATGCGAATATTTGACATTTTTATTTAAAATGTCAAATATTCGCGTAAACGTTTGAAATTAGTTCTACAACTTGCCGATAGTGATTCTATTAACCGTGACATTAATTTCATGAATGCCATTTTACAATTTAAGCTTACCAAAACCACTATTCTGCATGTCTTCACTATTGATGGGCGTCACGTCCATTGTCCTCGTGTCCACATACAAGGGAGTCTCCATACTTTGTCCATAGTGTCCTGGAGGCAAAGGATCATCATAGTATTCCGACTGGCCGTGGTCGATTGTGTGACCGGTGTCTAGGTTGGTTTCTTGCCATGATGTTGTTGGACGACGTTTACCTGGTTTTTGAATAAAAATTTTATTCATTCAATTATTACAGGGGTGAAGTTTTTATTGACATATATATATGGACTAGCAACTCACCCTCGCTCCGCTCGGGTTCGTCTCTAGTTACTTTTTAACGTTTAGTATAGATTTCTCAGAAATGAGATATTTTCCCGCGGTAAAAAGTATCCTATACGTTGACCCGGATAACCAGCTATCATCATACCAAATTTCATCAACATCCCCCAGTAGTTTTTCTGTAATACGGTAACAGACAGACAGACAGATAAAAATTCTAAAAACTATAGATTCGGCCTCTGCATCGATAATAATGTCTATTTCAATAAGATTTTCCAAAAAATATTTAATGTACAGATTCGGCTTAGTTAGAATTTTATAATATGTATAGATATTCTTGATACATATGGAATAATCATAAATGGAGAGAATAGATTATCACTACACTATTCTATTGTGTGCTTTTTGTCTCGGTGGTGTAACTACTAGGGCGAGCTAGGATATACAGCTGCTCCTAGGTTCGAGTCTCACGTCGGGCCAAGTTCAGGTGTTGAGTCTTAAAGAGATTGGCCCCCATGGTCGAAATCGGTCAGGAGGACATCATCATCACATATTATTGAGTGCAATAGGGTTTAAAACTAAGGTCTAGGTTAAGACCTGCAGCTCAACCACCAATTCCAAAAGCCACTATATTTTTTTATAAATAGACACAATATAAACTAATCTACAACTAAAAACTACTAGATAAATTAAACATACCAGGCATAGAATCATGGGTGGTTTGTAGTGCGTGGGATTGCTGCGTGAGGTGTCTGACGGCACGGCTCAGTTCCTGCCTTTGTCGCTGCAATGCGGACACTAAGTGTTGTACGCGGGACACCTCTGGATAAAAAAAATATTGTGTTACATGAAGGGTTCATTAAAAATATTGAATATGCCTTTTTTTAAAATAAATTATGAATTATTATTAAAAATAAAAATTAAAAAATTGAACTTAAAATATTACGGACTGCCTTCAAACTAATTCCTAACTCCGGTAGTTTTAGTTATTGCGCTGAACACAGCGCTATAGCACTATATATGTACTATATAATATTGCCAACTTGTAGTTTGTTAGATAAAGTAAAACTTCCTCATTGTCATCGTCTTTCTGCTTTCGTCCGCTGCTGAAAAAGGCCTCTCCTATGGCACGCCACTCAGCTCTTCAGCTCTACACAATCAACCACTACTGCTCACTTTACGTATAACATCACTCCACCTTACTAGACGTAATACACTACGTTTGCCGAGTCGTGGCCTCAACTTTAGAAACCATCTACATCTCTACGCACCCAATCGCTGTCAGCCACTTAACGTATATGCATCCATGGCATCATACACTTTCACTTAATTGTGGTCTCACCAAATATTTATTAAAACTAGTAAGTAAATATATTGGGACATTAACACACAACACCATCTAGTTCCATGGTAAGCTACGAGGCTTGTGTTATGGATACCAAATACACTATATATACTAATAATTTTAAATACATACATATTATAAATATAAACACCCATGACTGAAGTACAAACATTCGTGCTCATCACACAAATGAATGCTCCCAGCGGGACTCGAACCCGCGACCGCTGGCACAGCTAGTAGGGACAACAAACTGAGCCAAACGTGTCATCATTACTAAATATATGTATTTTAATCAGTCCTACTCAGTGAATAAACTTGCATCAAAGTAATTACTTGTATATGAAAAGCTTCCACTGCGCTTTTTTATCTTTTGTTAATAATAATATTTAAAGTGTTAATAAGTTAATAAAATATTTCGTCGTCGTTCGTCAAAGTAAGTACATATAAAGTGACACTAACCGTCCTCCAGCATAGCGGTAGGGTGGGTGGCGTGGTGCGGCGGCGCGGGCGCGGCGCGCTGTGCCCGCAGCGCGCGTCGCAGGTGGTGCAGCTCGCGCTCGAGACGCGCGTTGTCTGCCACTGTTTGTTCTAGTTTCTGTTTGGGGTTATGTTTTTATAAGTCTACTAGCTCCTATTCTTCCTTAGGTATGTTTTAACGGTTAGTATGAAATACAAATCTTTGAATTTCTCGGTTTTTTTGTACTATAATATGCATGTATTATACATATAAACTTTCCACTTGAATCACTCTATCTGTTAAAAAAATCGCATCAAAATCCGTTGCGCAGTTTTAAAGATATAAGCATACATAGGGACAGACAAACAGCGGAAAGCGACTTTGTTTTATACTATGTAGTGACTATTATAAATGCGAAAGTTTGTATGTGTGCGTGTGTGCTTACTATTCCACAGCAAAACTGCTGGACGGATATGGATGTTTAAGCTATTAGATATCTAAAGACTCACCCGAGTGAGAGTATGTCGCTAGACAAAAAATGACATCATAAGTGGCAACTTATTGAGTTTTCGCTCGAAAAATATATTTTAATGTAGACACTGTTATAACTTTATCAATCCTTGTTGCTGAAACTATAACATGGTGAGAGAATACGTTCTCTATCATTAGATAGAGATGGCATTGGCCGTTCTCCATCTGCACGGGTAATTATTATACTAATATAAAACAATCTCTTCAGTTTTATAGTATTAGTATTGATTATTATACATATATTTTAGTGTTTAATGTTACATTTATTGGCTTATTATTGTAAAATTTCAATCTACTTTCAATAAAAGACTACTTAAGTCATGATATAAATCCGTGGATCGTATCTTCATGCAAACGAAATAGAAACAAACAAAACCCATTATTTACAATACAAATAGGGATCCACAAAATAAAAAATATCAATGTTAATTAAATTAGGAAATTAACAGACAACTAAAAAGGGTATATTGGTTGTGAAATATTTGGAAAGGATAAAAATAATAAAAGTGCATGGTATAGATGAAAACCTTATAAACCTTAGAATTATGCGCCAGCATAGCGTGTACGCGCGCCAACTCTGCTTCCAGGCTGGAGCTAGGGGGTTGCCGAGATCCAATATTGACACTGTCTAGTTTACTGCGAACACCTGGAAATTTTTATTTTCATGGAATTTATTTATTCCTCATTACTCTGCTGCTAAGATTCGTTAAATGTGATTTTAAGCTTAATATCCTTTAAGCTGAATAAATATCAATAGGTTACAAAATGTAAAAAATATTTTTTCAAATAATATATAATAGAGATTATCGTGTTCAAAATAAACAAAAACAACAGTTTTGAGCTTTAGATACTAATAATTTATTTTCAAGTGTATATTTACCAGTAAGTAAAGAATCAATGGCGTCTTTATCCGTTTTCAACCCCTGTAGTATCGCTGCCTCGTCAGCTAATTCCTGTTCCAACGCCCACAGCTCAGCGACACGCACTCTTGCTGCTTCAGTCTCTAACGGCTTGCCTGCCGCTGCACTCTCTATCCATCTATTTATTAAAAAAATATTTTTGACTTATGTTTCTTTGGATATTATTTGAAAATTATGTAAATGTTATCAAATATCCTTTAATTTCGCCCCCGAAACCTTTTTATTTAGTTGTGATATAAGTACATTTGTTTTCATTTACAATCTATTTTTATTGACTGACTTCAAAATTTTGGCTTTATGATTTTTATGAATGTTGTAATTTATATGATATATAATTTTTTAATGAACCTAGGTCAAAGACGGTTCCAAACAAGGACATAAATTCCACATGAATATCAAAAAAAAAATATCCAGAAGGTGGTATCTTTTTAATTAAAGATAATTAATAATAATAATAATAATATCCTTTATTGTGCACCAAAAAGAAATAAAAAAACATAAAAAAAAGAACACAGAAAAGATGCACAGCAGGCGGCCTTATCGCTGGAAGCGATCTCTTCCAGGCAACCTTCAGGTGGAGGAGTAAGTTTCATAAAAACGATAGGCGATAGATAATTATTTTAATATAAGATCTTTGTGACATACAATTATTTTACAAATTGAAATAATAAAACGTACTCATGTCAACTATTTGTATGTGCTTTGTGTAAATTATAAATATTGGTCCTACAGTTCCGGGAATTGAAACTTTTTGCTATGAAATTTCTTTCTGTTTTTGAATCTTTTTTTAGATTTTAAAAATCTCAATTAGTTTTTGAGATATTTCCAAAAAACTGGTTCAGTTTTTTTTATTTTTAGTTAATTGTTTATAACTTTTGCAATTTTTGCAAGCGAAACGTGATTTTTTTTTTAAATCATCTTACATGCCATTCCGAATCGAATGACACCTCGTTCATATTTTTCCGAGACTACTGAAAAAAATTGACCTAAAAGGCACTTGTTGACTAGACTATCATACTAAGTATCAATTTACACCAAAATAAAAACAGACTTTTCTAAAAATCGAGGGGCTTTAAAAATATATGGTTGATTCATAAAAGCTGGTTTCTGAGATGTCCATCCAAACACATAAAACTATTTTATTTGCAATGATTAAAAAACCACTTATGGACATGTACTTTGGAAATAAAATGTCATATCTCACCTTTGCTGTTCAATAGCATGCTCTGCAAGAACTTTTTGTCTCAGTCTTTGATTTCTTTCTAATCTCTCGATTGTGGATCCAGGTCTGTTATATAAGGAACCTAATTTGACCATATTATCTACCAGTTGGACCAACGGCTTACTTTTCTCATATTGGCTTTCTAATTCCATAAGTTGCATCTTTAATTGTTCTAAACGTTGTAAGCTTTCTTCTCTTTCCATTGCTTTTAGTGAACTAAGACAATCCTGTAATTCAATGTAATATATAAAATATATTTTGTAATAAATACTGTGGTAGATTAGTTAAGATTAGCAGAAAATTAAATCATGTAATGTTATTTAAATCAACAATTATTGCAATAATAATTTCATTAATCGTGGTTAAATTTATTTGTTAGGTACTTTGTAGACAAGTGTAACTGTTTCTAGGTAAAATGATTTCATTAAAAAAGTACAAAAACGACGTTACTATTAATTCGATTTCTTTATATGTTAAGTTTGTGAAAATACAAGTAAACATTCTGTTTATATGAACATGCGTTAAAACAATGAAACTACACAAAAGCTGGCACAACACACTGATGCAAATATTAACGAAGATACATTACAAAAAAGCAGAAAAAGCACCTCAATACTATTTATTTGAGCGCAGCAAGTTTCGATAGAGCGATGTGTTGCCGCATGTCGACGCCTTAATTGGATCAATAGAAGAACTAACTCTTCGTGACTTCTCCCCAAAAGCTCTCCAGCAGTAGGTATTTCCCCGATTTCATTATTCTGAACTTCCTTTTGCTAACACAATGAAAACAATGCAAAACAAAATCATAAAGCATGACGTCTACGACATACGAACAAAAATATAATTTAAATTCTATGCTAAACAAAATGCAATGCATAATAGTCTAAGATACGAAGTAAGCTCGACCTTCACCCATCTGCCTACCGGATAAAAATTATATTTTATCAAATAAAATATGTTGCTGAACATATACTCGTACCAATAGGGTTTCCATTGTGAATATGTTCAGCAACATATTTCATTTGATAAAATATAATTATTATCCGGTAGGCAGATGGGTGAAGATCGATCTTACTTCGTATCCTCTACTATAAAGTATTCAAAGAAAATATATCAAACTGAATAATGTGTTTTCTCAAAACTATGTTTACATTCTATTCTATTTTTGTTTTTTTTTTTTTTATAAAAGGCAACATGCACTTGAGTTGTATCATCCAATAATTCAAAAATAGAAGATTAACTAGACATTAACTATCGTATTTGGATTTTATGGAGACAATTGTGCAACAATTTTACATTACTGTCAGCGGCAAAATGAAATACCAAAATAATAGCAAATGGAAAATTCTCAGACTACTCTAACAATAAAGACTTACCATTTCGACGTTTTCTGTGTTCCTCCGAACTCTAGGACTAACAGCCCTAATCGGTTGTTGTTGAACTCTGGATGGTGATCTAATTGTTGTCCAAGCTTCCTCTGTCCCTGTTACATGTAACTAAAATAAAAGTTAAAATTTAATATACCTAAGAGCATAGTGACAACTAGTTATATGACAGAATGATCTGCCTCTGTGGTGCCTCTGGTGTAATGGGTAGCATGTAGGGTCGCAGATCCGGAGTCCTGACTTCGAGTCTCGGGTCAAGTCAAGTTCATTTAGCACGAGCACGTAAAACCGTCGGTCGTGAAAGTGTCGTCGTTCCATTGGTCATTAGGAGTAAAAGGAATAGAGAGTGCACTTGAGTGTGTGCGTACACTTGTGCATTATAATATCTTCTAAGCATTTGGCTAGTCTTAGCAAGATTGGCCACCGCGTCGTGGCCGAAATCATCCAGGAGGGCATTATATAACAGAATTTAGAAGAACTTGATAAATTTCCAAATAATACCAAATCAAAACAGCCAGACTATATATATTTAATAAGTACATAACTTAATAATGTACCCGAGCATACAGGTAATTACAACAATTATAACTTAAATGATTATAATTATTTAACAAAAAATATAAAGAAACCCCTTACATTTTGTTGTGATGATGTAATCTGTTGCGAGCCATAATGATCATTGGCAGGTTTCTCCTCAACCCATCGTACTCTAGGACTGACAGCTCGAACTGGTATATTGCCATCTCTATTACTTCTGCCGATAGATGTGTTACTTCCGAGAAATGCTTTCTTTGACAATGCTTGCTGAATTTGATTATTGTTATTGTTATTTGGGCCTGGTTCTATATTTGTGCCTGACATCGTCATAGAAGCTGTGAATATTTTATTTAACTTTACAGTTTACTAGTTTACTTATAATTAAATATTTTTGTGAAATGATACAATAATTCAATTAAGTTTAAAATACTTGTAATAGATGGCAAAAACAGGATAAAGTGTTTATTTTGATATATTAGTATATTTTTTGTATTTACAAGTTAATAAAATACAATCCATGTTAAGTTTGCATGCCAAATGTGTTTAATACACCTTATCGTGTTTAACCCATCCTTCGAATAAAATAAATATATTATTTATAAACTAAAATATCCACATAAAAATGCCAAATTATTTACAAAAAATTTTGACTTTGCTTTTTGCAGAAATCAAATAGAAATGGAACTTACATCATGTATCTTACAGGACCATATCGCTATAGGATACCTTCATTGCTTCTGTCAGTTCCATTGTCCGTATTACAGATAGATTCACTAGTGCCCATACCAACTACTACACCCCGCACGCGCCTCGCCTCACCTTTCATTAAACCACTCGACATTAAATCCCACTGTCGAAGGTTTTCTCTATCTATTTCAAATTGACGTCTATTTTTTATTTGTCGTCTGGTCTGTTCGTTAGCTAATTCATGAGAAACAAGCGAACTTTCTGTGGGGTCAATAGCCAATTGCTCGTAAACTCCTTCGTCATATTGCTCAATAGCTACCTCAGAATCTTCTGCAAGACTTACATAAACATCATCTTCGTCTTTTTCTTCCCTCATAATCAATTTTTCTCCATGAATATTTTCTCTTTGTTTCTGAACCTGACTTTGTATATCACAATTTACATATGTTGCACTTGTAATTTTATCTGACACAGGTCTCTTTATGCGTTTTATACTATTCATTGTAGAAGAACTTGGATATGTCCTATCTAATATGGGATTTCCACTCGGCATTGTATCTAAGTCATCCATTGACCTAGCATGTCTATGTGAAACTCGTCTTAAATTATCCCGCCACAAATTGTCTTCATCCCACTGTTTTTCTCCATGATACATGACATTTTCATAAGCACCTGCATCTGCTTCTGCATCATAGTATACTGTGTTTGATGAATTTTCGCTACAATGTGAAGACATACTCCCAGTTGAAAGTTTCGTTAATGTATTTCCTTGAATGCCACTCGGACTTAAGATACTTATGTCTGGAGAGGACATTTGGTCATAGTTTTTATTTTTTGTACTTTTTTTACAAGTAAGACTAGAAATTAAGTTCATAGATTCTGGTATTTTGGACGTTTTACTACTAGTACATTCATAAATATTTTTTAAATCAATGTCAGGTTTTTTTTCGACTACACTTAAAAATTCTACTGATACGCTTCTAGCTGATGCTGCTAAATCGAATTGTTGCTCAGACAACAGTACATGATTGCTACGAATCGGATTGTGGATATGTGAAATTTCATTTTTCTTATTTAATGGACCTCTACGTCTTTGATTATTTAGTTTACGGTGTATATTAGTATTTTTTAAATAATGTGATATGGGAAGTACATTTATATGTTCCTGTGAAGAAAGGTCTGAATAATAATAAGGTGCACTATGTTCTGTAGAACTCTCTCTGCTATGAAAACCGGTAGTTGTAGAAGAACCTGCTGTTTCATTATCTTGTTTTAGAGTTATTTTTTCCGAATTAAATTCTTTTACTTTATCTGCCAACATATTATTATTAAGATTTTTTCGTTTCATTGTGTCCCCGTTGTAATTTTTACGGTAAAAAGAAATCGGAGATGTCGGTAGACCGCTAGAACTACAAGAGCTTTGAGAACCCATATACTCAAAACTATTTTCGTAGTTAAATTTACTATGATAGTTTAAAGTACTTCTTTCTTCATCAGAAACACCAGCCATATTTTGAGAGACTGGCGTACTCGAAGAACGCTTATGTGATATAAAATTAGATTCATTATATTTATGCATCGGGTAGCTATTAGTACTGGCCCTGTGAGATTTTATAAAATTATTATTTAACTTATTTTCACTTGTACTTTCTTCGAGATTATATAAATATGAATCTAAAGTAATATTAGGAGCTATTTCACTTATTGTAGGATTTTCTGATTCGTTAACTTCAAATATAGAATCATCCGATAAAGGCCTTCTTTTAATTAAATTTTCAAAATTAGTAGCTTCGTAAGGATGTCGCAAATCAATCATTGATTCTGAATCCAGTAAACTACTAATTTCCGAAATATTTGAGGGCACTGTTTCAAATTTACTGCTGACATCTGATTCCAAAGACAATCTAGAAGATCCCTTATCGGCATTATAACTTCTAATAGAATCTGTATCAACACCGCTACTATTATGTTGGTCTGTCACAGAATCACTCAAAAAGTTACTCGATGTATCAATTGATTTATTTCTTTCGTTTGTCAAACTGGCCCTGCTATTACGAATTTTTTCACCTCTAGTAAGTGTATCATGAATAGACGTTCGACTGCCATATATCATCAAAGACGTAGTTCTCTTTTTCATTTTATTCCTTTTCTGATTTTCGCTTGTCAACATTTTAATTATAGAATTATCTTGAGGGATATCAGACTTATCTAGTTTATCTAAAATATATTTAGATAGCTCTTCATCTAGTATATCATCAAAAGGAGGGGAAGAACTGGGTACTGGTGGGGGTGGCAAAATATCACTGTCGGAACTATCTTGTCTCTCAAGGATAGTGCTACTGCCACCTAAGTAATATGAAGCAGGTCGAAACGTATCAGAAATGCTAAATCTGCAAAACGGTGCATCAAGCGATATTTCCTTATTATCTTCATCTAAATCAGACGTCTCCACTTTTTCTTTTACTACTCCTTTAGAGTTTCTCTTCAACGTTTGATCTTTCGTATCTGCAAAATTCGATGCTGTATCTAATGAAGTTTTTATCAATTCCTCATCGTTGGGTTTCTGGGAAATAACATTAGTCAATTCCATATAAACGGGTTCTGGTTTTGAATCATTTACACAAACAATCTCATAGGTCTGCATATCATCTTCTTCTGGACCCAAATTCATTTCAACATAAGGATTATCTTCATAGTGAAACGGCATAGACTGATCAAAAACGCTTATATTATCTAGTATTGTTTTATGTGCAGGCTCAATAGTTGATATTTTTCTTGGACTCATAGGCAAATAATGATCTTCTCCTAATGGGACCACGGTAGGTGGAGTTTCTGATTTTTGGTCTGATTTTTCTGCTTCGTTTGTTAAATCTTCAATTATAGATTGTTTCGCAACACTGTTTTCGTTATGATTGTCGACTTCACTGTCCGATGCTAACAAAACTTCATCTAAGTCGTTGTCAGTATATTCAATATGAGTTTCTGACTCAGCTTCACTGTCTTGAGTTTCATAGCCTTCATGATCACTTAGTGTTGATTCATTAGCTATGCAAACTTTATTTTCTAGAGCCTCTTCTATTGATTTTGAGAGTATTGAATTGTTACTTCTATTATTTACGTCATCATCTTCATCATTTACTAATTTAGGGAGGGAAATAGTGCAAAGTATGTTTTCATACGTATTTTCTGCAGAAGAATTAATCATTGGCTCTACGTATGTTTGATCTGGTAGTGAATTTGAGCTAAGCGCGTGCGGAATTAGTTCGGTGAGAGAACTTGTGATATTAATGCTATGGGACCTTCCTGCCTGCATTCCCGTATTTTGCAGATCAGTGCCCGATGTTTCTTCTGGGGTGCAAAAGCGAAACCATTGTTTTAATATGTTTACCATTACTGAAGAAATAAATCGATTTCAGTTGGTGATGTGACTGTTAGTAATAATTTGATTTATTATCAGTGTTAAAATACATTTACTAATACAACACCAATATAATCAATAACCCACCACCAGTAATAAACTAATTGAATATTTTGTTAGTGAAATGTCCCAACAGGCAGGAAGGTACCTTTCCTTAAAGCGAAGTCATCTTTAAATACAGTTGCAATTGATTTCAATGTAATTACTAATTAATAATTATAAGTATTGAACATCATAAAAATATATTAAAAATTTAAATATTAAATAATATTAATTATGTGGCATTTTTATATTTCTATCAAATATAACAAATTTCTAATCAAAATATGATCCCCATATTAAAATGAATTAGTGTAAAAACTAAATGAAGATACATTTTTACCAAATAGATATTTAAAAACATTAATTCTACAAATAAAAACTGAATTTAAAAAATATATGTATACACAATAAATGTAACTAAAACATAGTTCATGCATTAAAATATATAATTAATAATCATGCTTGGCTTACCAAAATTAATCACTTTAATATAAATACTTAGCTCCATGCATAAATCTGTTCTACTAATACATAAGAAAAATCTTTACGAAGTACCTTCATCATCCGAAGAATAGCTGTTGTAAGATGCATTTTTGTAAGTTTTCGGTTTGAATTGATCTGATCGCAAAGACTGCCGGCTCTGATTTAATGATCTTGCTAAAGAGATTGTTGCTGGAGTACTCTTTCGTGTAAGTGGTGATTGTAACATGCGCTGTTTCCATTCTAAGAGCCTCTTCATTGATTCTTCACGCTACAAAAAATGAAATTCATTTAATACACAAACAAGTTATAAAAACATAGTAATCCCTTGAAATCTTCATATTAAATATATTTTAAATAAAATAATGTGATCGCAAAAGAATAAAATTTTCACGTTCACTTAAAGTAAATATATGTATTTGAGTTCATAAAAAATTGGGATTAAAATAACTTTATGGGGAAAAAATTAAGTATTTCTTGTATATTATTGTGGATTTAAAAATTAAGTTGAAAATACCTGTTGCACTTTTTTCTCACCATCTCTCTCAGTAGATGGTAATCTAGCACTAGCCGATCTCATAAAACTTTCACTTGGATCAAATTTTTCTTTTACAAAACCACTCACATTTGAACTATCACTCATTACACTGCCACTTCTATTCAGATAGTCCTTTTGATGCTCTTCTTTCTCCTTCAAGGTCCAATTAGAATTCATACCCTCTAGATCGCTGTATTTAGAGTTATAACTGACATTGTCTCGCATATTTCTATTTACACTAAACTCAGTTTCATAATTGTTATTTATGGATTGAGAATACGCTGAATGCAATTGTTTCTCTGCTAAGCCACTCGCATATTTCTCAAACGGTATTTGAATGTTTCTAGGCGCTAAACCTTGTTGTTGTAGATATTGTGCCGATTGTCGCATTTTTTGTGCATAACTTTCTTCTGAGTAATATTTATCAGAGCTAGGATCGTAATATGAATTAATATCTAAGCTTGATTTCGGTCGTTTGGGTTGTTTAATCTCATAGGTAGGAGTTGGCAAACTTTTATTCATTTCGTTTTTAGATTCATATTCCAAAAAGTCAGCACTATGTGGTCTTGGCATCGGCGGTTGAATACCACTCGCTTGCATTTTCTTTCTTCTTAATACCGACGGTCCGCTAAATGTTTTCTCCTGGGGCTGAAATAAAATAGAGTAAAAATGTCAGACGAATAATTTGCATAAAACAAACCTATATTTTGTAACGTATAAAAATCTACAGACAAGTGAAATGAATTTTATAAAACTTTTTTGTTAATTCATTCACTGCTAGTGTTTTTTAGAAACGCTAATTTGGATGATTGTCAAAAAAAAGATTGGAGAATTTATAAAATATGTTTAGACAAAAATATTAAAACTTACATAAGTAGGTGTTTGATCTTGAGGGGACTTGTGACTAGATAGACTGAGAGTATCTTTAGCTTGTGATGTAGTCGGCGTCTTCACATATTTATCATTATATGCCGCATAAATGTCTTCATAGTCTCCAATTTTTTCTGTATTATATGCCGACATTGCCGTTGAACGTCCATAAGCATCAGGAGTCCGTCTTTCTGCTAATCTTTCATTCATTGTCATTTTTGCTTTGTTTATGTCATACGTTTTTGTGTTTGTTCGAGTTTCTGGATAACTTTCATTGTATGTTTTGTTAGCTTCGGTCGTTGGTTTATCGTTTGGCTTTTCATTATAATCTTGAAACGGATTGTAGTTTGATTTTTTATCGTATACACTTTCAATTTTATCATCTGGCTGTTCATTCCTAGACCTATTGTTAAAATAAGGAGATTGTGGATTAGATTTATATTGGGATGGGGTGTTTGGATTTTTCTGAATGGATTCGTTATTTAAGGGTAATGATAAATTTTGCGTGTCGTATCGTTTTGTTTGATAAGTTGGCGGTGACTGAGGACTGCGTGTGTAGTTCTCCTGATTGTATGTTTCCTGATATCGAGTGCCCTGGCTGTAATGTGATGCTGGTTTTTTAAGGAGATCGTAATTTGGATCGTACCTGTAATTTTTTGGAATATTTTTTAAAATCCAATCTATTTAAAATGATTTAAATTCAACTTATAAAATATTAAATATTCATAATAGAAATATTATATCAAATATATTTTCGTCGAAGTACATTTTTAACAATTACTTATACTTAGTCCTCATAATATAATAATTTTATTCGTAAAACTCTAACTAAACTTACATATCCGGACTAGGAGAGTTATATCCGTCATTAGAACGCCGTGGTTTTGGAGGGGCATTGGCATATGTCGGACCTGCATCATCCCCATCCTGCAAAATAACAAATTATTTTCATTATTATTTATTATTTTATCACATTATTTAATTACACAAATATGAAAATGAATGTGTGTAACTGCTACTTCTTAACACTGTAATGGCACAATACGTTTAAATTATCAGTTATCTTAGATTCTGAAATAATACAACAACTATTTTTAACGATATGTCTCCATTCACACGGGCACATTCCAAACTTAGTGAAAATATAAAATTACTTCACGCAATTTATACTTAACCAGATTACTGTCAATTTGTTAAATTTTTATTTCAAATTTTAAAAAGATCTTTAATATCAACTGTTTAACAAAGGTAAAATAATCGCCATATGCAGCAATTTATTCGGCAGTCTCATAAGTAGTAGAAATTACCAATCAGATATATTATACGAGTACTACACAACACAACAGTCGTTAAAGGGAAATGAAATAATATGCTTTAGAAGAGACTTTTCCTTATATAAAATGCATAAACAATAAACATATAAAAAATTATGTACATATATGCTTTTGGTATATTTTTAGCATAGTTGTCTATAGATCTTTACACTTTCAATTAAATGCAAGCAATATTTTGCAATTGCTTTATTTTGCGGCGACATCCAATTATTTACAGTTATAACCACATAATATCGGTTCTGCTCTAGCGGACTAATTGTCACCTGTATTGGTAAATGTTCGTACAATACCAACCTCTGCTTTTGCAGCTGTCCGGTCATTTTGCTTGTGTTGCGCACTGAAAAAATAATTAAAATTTTGATTAAGGATTTAGCAATATATATTTCTTCCTAATTATCATAGCTTTTTTATCTATAATTTATATTATGTTTGATGAACATTTATAATATAATAGTCTATCAAATGTAATCTTTTAAGTATCTAACATGATTGATTAGTATAGAGCTGAAATATTATTACAACACTACATCTTACTTAGGGTTTTGCATAAGAGCTGCCATAGTGAGTGCTTTAACCCATTTCATCATAGCTTCCTGATCTAACGCAGCCAACACGTAAGTGCGCATATTTGCGTGTTCTAGTTTAAAGGCAAATTTTCTCATCACTTTATCTTCTGCTGAACATGCTGAGACTTTATATGAAGGCAACAATACTGATCCTAAAAGCTTTTCTTCGTCTTGACCTAAAAATATAACATATGATAATATATTGTAAGCTTTTTATTATAAGCACTTCTTTTATTTACCCATATAATCATTACCAAAATAACTATTGTTTTTATGCATTTAATAAAATATTTTTACTGTATAAGTCATATACATTGAATTATATTAATGCTTTTGAAACGCATTTAAGATCAAAATATAAATACTTTTAATAAAGTTAAAAATATTTTTTAATAATTAAAAATATGAATTAAATACTCACTTTTATAATAAAATAGGCAGTATTCAGATAAAACAAACCATCTCTTCCTCCAAACCTTTAAACCATCAGATCCTTGTTTGTAAAGTAGTCCAGCTAAGGTTACAGGAGCAGAGGGTATCCTTTGAGCGGTCGGGGAGCGTAATGCTTGCGTTCCACTACTCCGACGACTTTCTGATGATGGAGATTTTATGCTAGGTGTACTTGATTCACTAGATTTCATGGGTGAAACTAATCCTGATTTTTGGCTATTGAATTCCGATGATTTTGCCTTATCTTGTTCTTGTAGTTTTTGTCTATCTTCCTGATAATCTGGACTTATTTGCCATTGGGAATCTTGATATTGTCTGTTCTGTATATCTCTATCTTTGTACTCATTATTCTTAGCGTACATATCCATATCCTTTTGCAGGTCCGGACTGCTGTATTCTTTAAAATCACTTTTGCTGCTATACAAATCTCTATAGGAACTGTCTGAATATATACTGTTTTGTAAGTTTGGAGGTGGTTGAACACCGTGTATCTGTTGTAATAAAAGTTGTCGCTCTGCAAACTTCTGTTGTTGATGCATTTGTGCTTGATTCTGATAATGCATTTGCTGTTGCATTTTCATTTGTTGTATTTCATTATATTGTCTTCTCAATAACTCGGTGTTACTCTGCGGTCCTATTCGATTAGAATAAGGTAGATATGGCTTCGAAGCGTACTGATTAACATTAGGCCTATACATAGGTTGATGGTTTTGATATATTTGGTTATTATCCTTCGGTGGGTTTCGTTTTAAATAGTCTTGATAAACTTCTGCGTTATATCCTTTTGGAATATTATGCAGTAGTTCGTGATTAACATTTTGGTCTGTGTGTATTTCGGTTCTTTCAAACCTAGGTGGAGACTGAGGATAATTAAAGTTATCGTTCGCTCCATAGTGTCTGGCGTAATCGTGATTATGTCCGGTTCCATACATTTCGTGCCTGTTTTCAAGGAGAGGCGATCGTGCATTCATGTTGGAATGATATTGACTTTGCAATAGCTGATGCATGACGCCATTGGGTTGAATTTGCGATTGATTATTTAAATGTGTTGGTATTTGTGAGTTTTGTGGAGAATAAATCTGGTCGGGGTGAACATGATGCGCCATTAGATGTTGTTGTGTAAGTGGTTGCTGTGTAGCTGTTACATTCTTTTTATTCTCCATTTGAAATTGTGTTTGGGTTACCGGTGGGTCAATCCTGTAACAAAAAACGTATATTAGATATATATCCAAATATATAAACAAAGATATCACGTGTTAACTTGTTTATGAAACAAATCTCGAATAAATAAGTTCGCGTGTTTTGCATTTACAGAAATGTTTCAATTCGAATAGCTTACAATCAAATCAAAACGTTATCGCCCCTTTGATAACATGCGTGTTTAAACTGAAAAGAACTCAATATTCTCTTGGCACGTTATAGTTCGTTTAGTAAGTAAAATACAAAAGATACATTTCAAAGGCGCATATCTATTTATAAACAACTTTAATTAACTTGCAATAGGCTTGAGAAAATTCATTATAATTACTCAATAAGAGTAAAATAAATAAAAATACCATATAAAAACATAAAAACGCATATCTAACTACATTATAGTACCTATTCTATATATTTATAAAAACTTTTTTTAACTCAGACTATTACTGTTGTTTTTATTGTATACGTGCATATGTTCAAATATTTACTATACGGCTTACTCAAGCGATATAAAGATAGCAAACAATGAATCTTCTAGACAAATAATAATGTATGTGAGATTGTGATTGCCTACATGCTTGAATTATTTTTCCCACGCATATCGAGACTTCACAAATAGCGCATGTATTAATTATAATTTAAGGTTTACTTATTGTACACTGCAATATAGTATTGAGTTAATCGATCGTTAATGAAAGTGTATATAATAATATTTTCGTTCTTTTTGATAATAAGCAAAAAGAACACGTATGAGTAAGTGCGAATATTTGTAGGCATAGTGAAAATCTATGGGCTGGAGCGTGATACAAACTTTTTTTTAATTGTTCCTTTTTGTACGTCTGTCAAACCTATTTTCCTTGGAGACTATGGGCTAAGAAATTTGGAAGGTAGGATCAGGTTTCTTCAACAACTAAACGATGCTGTAGTGATATTACGAAAATTAAAAAGATAGAGGTAGTCGAAACGTATTACTGAAGGATGAAAAAAATTAATACACATAAACATGTGGGGTATTATATATTGAATAAATAATCAAGATTTATTGAGTATTTTTGAAATAAAAATGAAAATGAAACTTTCGTTCGGTTTAAATGTTAACTTTGTTCTTTATACTATGAATTACAAAAATATTAATGATATATCATGAAAATGAATATTATGGATAGTTAAGAATGTGGTTTCATTTTTAATGTAACAAATTACGTAAGTTAAAACATGAAATAAGAAATACATGGAGTCGCTAGTAGATAACTAATTCAAATTTTTATTGTTGTCACATTTTTTTAATTTTCATATAGATAATTTTGTTATTGTATTTAGATAATATTATAGTAATACAAATTAACTTTCCCACGGCGAAATTTCATAATATGTATTACCAAAGATAATTAAATTTTTAGTACAAAAATGTTAACTCTAATTTAAGTTTAAATAGAATTTCGTCACCATATAGTCAGACGTTAAATAGGTACAGTGTACTTAGATATTTGGCAAGGACATAAATTGCCTTATGGGAATGGACACCATGCAGACACGGGTAGATAGTGCAACAAAAAGATTTATATTCACATCCTTATCTATTACTCTTAGAATGTTAATAAAAAAAAAAGATTATTTTGTTATTTTTAATACTTGTTTCTTTGAGCGCTTAAACCTACATAACTGCCCATTATAGATTTGAACCGGAGCCGCGGCCATGAGCTATACCTTAAAAAAAAATTATCTATCAATCGCTATCTTACTTCTTTAGTTAGCAGTTAGTATCTATTTTAATCGAAACGTGAGAATATCTTCTACATGATAACGGCAGGAAATATAAACATAGAGTGGCTTGTCGTGTGCTGTCACTGTGGTCACTTCCTTGGCTATTAATGACTCGTCAATCATTAGTTTGAAGAAGGAAGTATGGTAATGATCTATATCTATTTCTAATGTAACTCCAGAGAACACTACGACTTGGAATGACGTCGTTCATTCAACATTACGTTCAAATTATGTTACACATATGTTAACAAAAAGACAACAAAATGGTGTTATTAAGGTTTTAATTTTAGTTATTCTTAATACATGATATGACACACATTTTAATAAATCATATTTTATAAATGGAAATACCTACTTATTTATTAAATTAACAAATTCAAAAATCAGCTTCTTTGTAGAAAACTAAGATAAAATAAATATGTGAAAAGTAGTTTTCTGACGACGAATATGTGTCAAATATTAACTTCACAACATATATTTCACTGTTTTTCAGTTTTATATTTTGGTAAAAAACTTTTTACTCTCTATTATTTTAATTATTGACTATATTTTACCTTATAACTATACATTTTATCCTCTCTGTCTAAATACATTTATGCAACGAAAATATTCTCAGAGTCCAGCTTGCTTTCAAAAACTATTACTAACATTACTTTTAATTATGAAAGTCTTGAGAACCTGTTCATAAATTACAAACAATCGACGTAACTTTAGACCTTTTTTGTGTCTAATTATTCTAAATTTTATGCTTCAAATACAGATTTGTATACATAGACCGGTAATATCGTGTGATAATAATTCGCAAGCTATTCAGGGAATAGTCTAGTTGGCGGACGGCCAGGCCGCAATCCTGAGACCACGTAAGAGACGACCGATTAATCCCATTTCAATGTCAAACTTAGCAATGACCTGATTTTCGACAAGAAAATATTCATTTGCGACACTGCGACATGTTGCAGATTCGAATGCTCTCTTTTAGTTATTGTGACATGACATTTTTTATGAAATATGTTAAAGAAAATTATATAAAGTAATATACTTAATTATGTTGTTAAAAGCAATATCATTGCTATCCTTTAAAACATTTTTATTATACAATTTCTCCTTTTCCTGATTTGGGACCTATTTAAAATTTTAAAACATACATTATAAAATATTAAACTACAACAAAGTGTTGTTTATATTTTGTTTTAGAGATATAATCAACGTTGTGTATACGCTTAATTTCCAGTTCTGATTCATTTTTAATAGGCAAGGAATAAAAGACGTATACAGAAAGGGTTCAAAAGCATTCTTTTGTAATTTTCAGGCTATTTTATTCATTGTGCTCTACTTCGTGCACATAATGAGTTTTCTAATTTTCCGCATGGCAGGTAAAATTTCATTTGTTTATTTTACACTTTGCATAAAACTTCTTAGTATATATTATTGTTATATAAAATTATTATATAACCTGAAACTATATAGGTAATAAGTACTAAGTTCTGCATGCAGTAGCCTGTTTTTTAATCCCATGGTATATACTTACACTTCGCAATTTGTTCAACAGTTTACACGTGAAAACGTAACAAACAAACAAACAAATGGTTAAGAAATACAAATAGCATATTAAGTAATAAATATTATCTTTATTAATTTCATTATTACAACAATTATTTTATCAACTGGAATAATCAAAACGCAGCCTTGATATTTAAGCCCGTAATATTTCAACACTCCCTTGTCAGTGCAACGCTTCACCCGATTGCAGCATTGCTTCAAAAATCTTAACAGATTGGTGTTCAAGTTTGATTGAATGCAAATTACAGTGTTGAGCTCTCTCAAACAGTGACATGCTTTAAAATCCTCTTCATATCATAGAACAATGGCATAGTAAATCTCATATCGTATTCTAACTCATATATATTTTTTTAATCGTAAGAACTATTCATTCCAACGGAGTTTCACATCCTAAAGCTAGTAATAATATTCCCTGATATTAAATTTTACAGGAAAAAATAAAAAACTGTTTCTAGGAGGCGGGAGATAATCTGTGAAAGTTTTTTCGAATTTTAAAAGCTTATAGTATATATCCTCTCTCTCGTTGTAATAAGTTACCTACTTATTATGCATATGAGAAATCAAAAACTAATTATATTAATGTATATAAATATATAAAGTACGTAAGTATGAGTGATGTCATTAAAGGTATAAGTCACTCGCTTGGGAAACCGAGTGAAGTGATGATTACCACTGGATTACGGTAAAGAACAACATTGTGAGGAAACCTGCATATCTAAGAGAACTTAGTAAGTTTTCGAAAGACATGTGAAGTCCGCCAACCCATACTTAGTCAACATGGTAAACAATGGCCTGATCCCCCTTGTACTGAAGGGAAGCCCATGCCCAGTAGTGGGACGTTAAAAAGGGCTGAATACATCATATAAATATATAAAAAAACTAATTATAAAAGCGTTAAACTTGACATGATTACACACATTTATCTGGTGAATCTAAACGCTTCAATGAACTCTCTCAATGTTTTCATTCACTTGATATGATGTTTCATGTTTGTAATACAAACTGCAGGTCTGTGTTATCTTAACTTACTCATGCATTATTATAATAAGCGAACACATGATATACCGCAGGCTATGAAACTTTCATATAAATATTAGTACCTAGATTTGTACAAATGTTGACCTATCTTTATCTGTTTAGGATATCTTTCATATACCTCTTTAAAATTCGTCGTTTTAATTCTTTCATCACTAAGATACTGTAGTAGACCTAACCATTACATAACTAATATTAGAAATGCAATTTTATATTTTATTGGTCATGGTTACAAGAAAAGTCACATATAAATATAATCTACACATTTAATAAAATTCTACTATGCAAGTCGAATCTCGTCATAGTCGATACAGAGGCGAAATCTATTGGTAGATTTTAGAATTTATGTGATGTCTGTAAACGCATCACGAGAAAACCACTGAACAGATTTTGATGAAATTTGGTATGGTAATAGCTGGTTACCCGGGTCAACATATAGGATACTTTTTACTGCGGGAAAATATCTCATCTCTAAGAAATCTATACTAACCTTAAAACGAATCAGAGCGGAGTCGCTAATAAAATAGTAAATATATATTATTCAATACAATCTTTTGGTATCTTTCGTAATTGGTTGAGTTTTTGCGCTGAATTTTACCCGATTTAACGATATTACCTAGTCAACCTTTACGTATCAATCGTATCAATAATACACACACACACACACACACACACACACATCAGCCTCTATCCGTCCACTGCTGGACATAGGCCTCTCCAAATGCACGACACTTCGATCTATCTTGGGCTTCTCGCATCCAGCTCCTGCCAGCCGTCTTGCGTATATCGTCACTCCACCGTGCCTGGGGACGCCCTCTATCCCGTTTGCCAGTTCGCGGTCTCCACTCCAGGACTCGTTTACCCCAGCGGTTGTCGGTCCTGCGACTGATATGGCCAGCCCACTGCCACTTCAGCTTGCTAATCCGGTGGGCTATGTCGATCACCTTGGTTCTCTGCCGGATCACCTCATTTCTGATGCGATCACGCAGAGAAACGCCGAGCATAGCCCTTTCCATAGCCCGCTGAGCGACTTTGAACTTGTGGACCAGCCGTACCGTCAGTGTCCACGTTTCGGCTCCGTAAGTCATAACGGGTAGGACGCACTGATTGAAGACTTTCGTCTTTAGGCACTGTGGGATCGACGCTGTAAAGACTCGACGTAGCTTCCCGAATGCTGCCCAACCCAACTGAATTCTTCTGATCACCTCCCCCTCGAAGTTGTTTTTACCCAGCTGCAATGTCTGCCCGAGGTAAATATATTTTTGAACAACTTCGAGTACGTTTCCGTGCATTGCAATCGGTTCCGGTAGTACATGCTCGTTGAACATGACCTTGGTTTTGTTCAAGTTCATCCGTAGACCGATGCGTTCAGAAGAATCAGCTAGGTCGTTCAACATCTGTTGTAGGTCCTGCATCGTTTCCGCCATTATGACGATATCGTCAGCAAATCGCAAGTGCGAGATGTACTCGCCATTGATGTTGATGCCACGTCTTTTCCAGTTCAGCGTCTTGAACATATCCTCCATTGCATTTGTGAACAATTTCGGGGAAATAACGTCCCCTTGTCTCACTTCTCGATGCAATGGTATAGGACTTGTTTGCTGATTCTGTACTTGGACGGACATGGTGGCGGCTTCGTACAGAAATCTCATCACTTGGATGTATCGCCAATCTACTTGGCAACGCTGCAGGGACTCCAGAACGGACCAGGTTTCAATCGAGTCAAAGGCCTTCTCATAGTCCACAAATGCTAGACACAGGGGCTGATTATACTCTTCGGTCTTCTGTATAATCTGCCGCACTGTGTGGATGTGGTCTATGGTGCCGTATCCGCTCCTAAACCCAGCCTGTTCCGGGGGTTGAAATTCGTCGAGTCTTCGCGCAAGACGGTTCGTGATCACTCTTGAAAACAGCTTATATACGTGGCTTAAAAGAGAGATGGGTCGATAGTTCTTCAGCTGGGGCTTGTCTCCCTTTTTGAAGAACAGGACGACCACACTCCTACTCCACGCCTCCGGAGTTCTCCCTTCAAACAGGACGGCGTTAAAAAGCTTTTGGAGCTCCCTCAGTACGGGTTTACCTCCTGCCTTTATCAGTTCTGTTGTAACGCCATCCTCTCCAGGGGCTTTTCCATTTTTAAGCTGCCTAAGAGCGATCTCGATTTCGCCGATGCTGACTTCTGGCAGGTCTTCGGTGTAGTGGCGTGTTAATGTAGCTCTAGAATACTCATTTTCGGGATCAGGACGAGATGCATGCGAAGCGTATAACCGGCCATAGAATTTCTCCACTTCCAAAAGGACTGCCGGCTTCGAAGCAACAACTTCTCCACTTTCTGTGGTCAGCTTTGTCAGGTGGCTTCTTCCAAGAGATTGTACGAACACCTTGGATCCCCGGTTCTGCTCGATCGCTCTTTCAATCGAAAGAGTATTAGAGCACCGGAGATCGTGCCGTACGTGCTTGCTGATCTCTCGGTTTAGAGCCTATCTCTCGGTTTAGAGCCGTATCAATAATATAAAATATAAATTGCATCGATAGGACTTCTATCAACTAGGCCACGCCAAAATAAACTCGTTAACCGCCTCAAATGAAAAACAAGTTTTTATAGGCATTAAGTATTGTACCTATATGGATCAAAGGATACCAAGTCGTAAATAACTCTTGGTGCAATCTTAAAATGGATTAAAAATAATCCCTTTTAACTTTTAATTGAATAAATAAAAGTTTGTACAAATAATGTTCTCCCGACCGATTTCGGCTACGGCGGTCAATCTTGAAAAATTTAGACTAGCCATCTGCACAGGAGATATTATAGTGCACAAGTGTGCACGCAGACACAAGTATACTCTCTATTCCTGTCACTCATATTCCGGTGGAACGACTACTCGACACGACCAGTGAGAGTTAAGGCGCAGGACCGAAGGCTTAACGTGTTCTCTGAGGCACGGGGGTGAATCACCGCCAACTTCCCTACTCCGGGCTGTTACTGAGACTTACTAAACAGAAAGACTCTGCAATAACTAAGCTTGGCCCGACCCGGGACTCAAACCCAGGACCTCCGGATGATTAGCCGTACATGCTAGCCACTACATCACCGAGGCAGTTGAAAAAACACAAAGTCAGTGAAGAGTAAATACTAGTAGTACTTATAATAGAATAATAGATTCTAAAATTATCCTTACTTCGCTAGGTTGCATCACTAGATATACCTTAAAGTTACCTATGTACTACTCTAGGTCATATCCTTTATGTGGAGTCATATAAATCCTTCCGGATATTTCAAGAAGAACATACTACAAGACATACAAACTTTTACCATTCCAGTTTAGGAAATTTAATTTTATTTATTTTCTATTTCTTACGTAATATAAGTAGAGTGGGGTGTAGAATTTAAAACATAGTACTAGAATGAATGACTCTATTTCACTTCATGGTACGCTAATAGGTAATTCATACGGTTCGAGTTGACACCGGTCCTGCGACCGCAAGTTCGGTTCCCGTAGCGCATTCTTGGCGAGGTGAACAACCGGCGCGCGTGCAGTCGTCCTTGTACGTTCCTTTCTACAACCTCTCAAGATTCTTACTGTAACCCCTAAAGCGATGTCTCAAATTCTTCAAAACGAGAAAATATGTAGCATTTAAAAGTTTTTGCACTTAAAAATTCTTAAAAAGTTCTGTTGCGAAGTAGTTTTTAAAGTAGTCGGGCTAAAAGCTAAAAGTTGCTTGAGTAAAACATTCGGAGTACAAATTTGAAGTTGAAAACTTTTGAGAAACGTTAAATTAAATCATTGTTCAGTATTATATGAATTTACGTATGTTACTATAATATGCCTTAAGAATTGGAAGATATTTATACAAAACTGTTTTCTAAAAATTACTACCTTTAAAAATGGCATGTACTTTCATACTAAGACATAGTGTTTCATTGTCTATAGCGGTATAAACTATAAGGTACCTGCAGTAGATATAAGAGTGATGTCATTAAAGGTATAAGTCGGTAAAGGAAAATATACCAAGGTTACACAAAACTCTAGTTGTGTTTAATTCAAGTATCTACATTGTGACTTATCGAGTTCTTATTATCGTTTACTTAATTATTATAGATACTAGCGAATCACCCTCGCTTCGCTCGGATTCGTCCCTAGGTTGCTTCCCAGAACAAAATTAATTAATTAATTTGGTTTTAAAAATTTTTCGTGTGATCCTATTTTTTTTTTCTAAAATAAAAGTAGCCTAAGTTACTCTTTATTACATCAGCTATCTGCCAGTGAAAGTCCCGTCAAAATCGGTTCAGCCATTTCAGAGATTAGCCGGAACAAACAGACAGACAGACAAACAGAACGACAGACAAAAATTGTAAAAAATGTTGTTTTGGTACATATTATACCGTGTATACATCCATATGCATTTAGTAAAAAGCGGTTACTTTAATATTACAAACAGACACTCCAATTTTATTTATTTGTATAGATATAAAACACATTTATATGAAGCTGTAGCTAAAATAAAATTAATTAAACAACTAAATACTACGAGTAAAAAATATAAGACGTCTATTAACGACATTTTTAATGTTCTTTAATATCAAATAATACACCTGTACGTAAATATTTGAGAGAGTGCCTAATTATCTTTAAAGTTTCCACACGATATGTTAAATATTAAAGTGAAAACTTATAAATGTTTTATTTTACTTATAAATATTATAAGAAAGATAACAAAAAAGAGATTCCTTCACCAAGATAATATTAACAAAAAGGTCAATTGGATATCAAAGTTAAACTAACTCTCTTTCATCTTATTTATTTAGTCGACCCATATAAAACATCAAAAGATACTTGATGCCCGTTTCTTGACCTTTAAATAACCACATATTAATTAAGGCAACGTTAAATGTTAAAAAATTAAAAAAATATTAGTTGAAAAGTTTTATTTGCTTAATTTGCTAGGGCTTTTCTATAGTGTCTCTGAATAATAAAATCATCAATCAAATTATTTAGCAAATAATATTGATTTGAAATGATTATTTAATTGAAAATTTAATTACACACGAGTTATGTAACCCATCACGTGGGCTATTTAAATATCCTTCTCAGAAGGATCTGTTATTATAAACAGTTGACATGTAAGACAATTGAGTTGCCTTTTTTTTAAGTAAGAACCCAAACACACTCCAGCTCTCATGTTCCTATAAAACTGTAGAAAATAAGTTAATAAAATTAGTTGCACTTATCCTTTCGACGAGAAACGTTGTTTTTTATTACAACCCACGTCCCGATAATATAACTCACGCATATCATAATTATTAAATATGTTTTTGAGTATGAGTTTACGTATTCCTTTGTAGTGATAATATAAATGTACCTAATATTTTACCTCATGTCATCTCTGAAGTTGGACTTTACATTAAAAAAAAATATAAATAAGAAATACCATAATTTTTTATACTATAACTTCCTTTAATATATTCAAACGAAAGTACAATCAATTACGCCGAAATGTTATATCGTTTATAAGCGACGTATTCGTCAGACCGTGACTGTTTACAATGCCGTGATAGCTAACAAACCGATGTGTTTGTGGTCGGATTAGCACAAAACAGTGTTGAGTAACAGGTCGTGACATTATGGGGTACTGCTTCAAAGTGAAAAGATATATGTGATAAAGAATGCAAAATTATTTAGCGCAAACGTTCTTCACTAAAGGACTGAAGAACTGAAAGATAGAGTGGGCAGTGTCTTATAGGATTTCGCCTTGTCTCTTTGTGTATAGAAACCTAATAAACATCAACATTATATATTACCTACTTCATTTGCCTACTTAATATAATCTGGACTTAACTTCTCAAATTCCATATGAATATTGTATAATTCAAACATTTTTATTCTGCGTTAAACATATTATAAATTTTTACGTCGTCAGTCTAACACCATTTCAGTAAAAAAGTTTCAATCTTGAGAACTGGCCAAAGAAAGTCGGCAGAACCAAAATTATTTTTAGAAGTAAGTACCCCTAGATGTCATCACATAATTATTACCAATGTATATCTTTTATAAAATCATAATAACTTTTAGCACACAAACGTTTCTTTACAGGTTTTTCATGTAACAATAGACGCTTTTTAAAGTTTTCTGGCAAGGAATAGCAAATCCTCCAAAAGTACGCGGGTTTCATTAAAGGCAACGGCCCTTTTGAGCAAATTTTGAATGTAGGTTGAACTAATTGAAAACTCACAAACACAAAGCGTCAATGTGTTTTGTCGATTAAATTAAAGCTTTCCACTGCGTTAATTGGAAATGTTTGGGGCGAGTTCTCTTCGAACTGGAAGTGCCATAACACTTGGCAAAGCTACTAAAAGCCTATGAATATGAAGGGGTTATTAAAACGGTAAATTAGTTCTAGTCCTTTTGAATTTGACAAAGGCAAACAAGAATTTGTACTATTTTAATTTAAAACGATTAATGAAAACGAAGGTTATCAACATTGTTGAAATAAATAAAGACAACAACAAATTAGAGGCTTTTAATTAACACTGCAGTACACGCGCCCAAATTTTCTAATGTTTTACTCGCATGGGGTGAATATTAAGACCATTTTCACTTATCTCTTTTTAGGTTAATATAGTAAATTTTGAAATATAATGCGCTTAAATATGGTTATATATTTATTAGTTACTACAAATATTATGGCACTTTTATATTTTAATTAAATTAACACCAAAAAAAGGAATTTACAAAAAAACGAGGAAAAGTAATGGGTTTTGTAATGTCTCCAGATATTTTCGGTTTTTTGTTATTATTTTTAACAAATTTTATTTATTTTCATAACAATACGAACAAATTAGGACTTGATGATTCGAAGAAATCCATTTATTGCATGTTTTGCAGAATTTTGAAGCTGAACGATCACGTGATCTTGAACAATAAGCACATCGACCACTTTTTCCTGTACTCTAGACATTCCGATCTGGATTTGGTTCAATGTCACCGCTTTACTGTTTTAGAAGTAGCTTTAGTTCTTAGTTCCCGTGGGATATTTTCAACACCAATTCTAACGTTTATAGTAGGTTTCACCAATTTAAACGCCACATCCAGCAGAAAAATTCTACGTGTAATGTGTGTTTGTACAAACGAGTGCCATTTTTAGAATGGTATTATTTAGATAAAGTACTCAGAGGAAATTAGTAATCGCTTGAAAAACTGTTCTCCATATTTTCTTCCATCTCTGTACCTTCTCTTTCTTCTGTGTTCGTATCTTCAGTTTCTGCTGTGCTATTTTGGTATTCTTGCTCGTTTCTGAGTCATGGTTTAGCTTTGTAACGCAGTCTTCTTCATTATCTTCTGTATCGCTAGGTGCGATAACACTCTTAGCCTCCACATCTTCTAACTAGTGTCGTATCATATTTTACTGACATTCATCCATAATAACGACAAATCTGTAATAAACAATACACTGATCAAAGTAAAATATGCATAAATCTTATAGAAACTGTAAACATCTTAAATAGATGATAAATAACAGTAATACTTACAATAAACACTTCGGAATCGAATGAGAGATTTTGTAACGCCGATACTCGCGTGGGGTGAAATTTCGTCCCAAGCACTTTCTCACCTTTTTTTTGCCACTTGCGCTCACGTCGAATGCCGGCATGATACTGACCATGACTCTTGATTACTTGACTAAGATTACACAAGGCGATACAACTTTAAGTCAAATAATTTAAGCAATATGGATGAAAACATTGGTCTGGGGCGAATATTCACCCCGCGCGTGTACTGTAGTGTTAACATCGCATGTACGATTTTGAGATGTGATAATTAAATAAAAACAATTACTACTACGAACTGAACAAAACTAATCTATACATACGTATAATAAAATTCTGAGTCGAATCTATACATTAAATATTTTTTGGAAAATCTTATTGAAATAGCCATTATTATCGATACCGAGGTCGAATCTATAGTTTTTAGAACTATTTTTTGAACTAGAACTCTTATCTGTCTATCTGTCTGTCTATTTGAGAACGCATCACGAGAAAGCCACTGGACAGATTTTGACGACATTTCGTATGATGATAGCTGGTTATCCGGGTCAACATATAGGATACTTTTTACCGCGGAAAAATATCTCATCATTAAGATATCTATACTGAACGTTAAAACGTAACTAGGGTTGAACCCGAGCGGAGTAAGAGTGATTCGCTAGCTCTATATAAAAAACCATAATTCTTAATATGATAGCTGCTTAAGAATATAGTATACATGCATACTTATGCAATGTACATAAAGCATATAACACATAAAATGTCACTTTTAACTATAAAAAATAATATGTACTACAAAAAGACGACATGCACAGTAGGTAATTTACATGTACCTAACAGTTACCGCAACGCTCATTGTCATCTATTTCCTTGCTCTATAGCGCTACTGCTGACAAAGATACACTCAACAAAGGATAGCAGATCTACTCTATGAATGTATAACTATCACATATGTACTTATTCTATTTAAGATAATATAACTTCTGTCGTTACGAAGGTCCTTTAAGACGTTTTTACCCTGAGAATATTGGATATTGAATATTGATGACAAAATATTAAAAGATAAGCTTATTTAGCCTTACAGTTTAAATATATAGCGGAGCTAAGACTAATTCGATTAAACGTAAATGTTATAAACCACTACATATTTATAAAACAACGCCCCCCCCCCCCCCCTCCCCGACGCGTCAATCTGTCTGTCTGAATGCAATAAACTCAAAAACTACCAAACAGATTTTCATACGGTTTTCATCAATGGACGTAGTGATTAATGAGGAAGGTTTAGTTCTGTAATTTATTAAAGTTTACTGTAAATTGGCTGAAATATGACGATGATATTTGAAGATATCGAAGAACATCATGCCGACTGGGTGCTTTATTGATGTGCACTGCGTAAACCAATAAAATTATATGAAAACAAGTTATTACGGAAATATTCATGTTAAAAAGATGTATTAAACTATAGCAACTCCATATTATATCTCTATATTAAGGCAGTCGTAGCCCAGTCGTAACGCGCTCGCTTGGGAAACCGAGCGAAGCGGGTTCAAATCCCGGGTCTCGCACCTCTGATATGTTCATGTGCGAATCATTTCTAACATGATTACCACTTGCCTTATGGTGAAGGAAAACATCGTGAGGAAACCTGCATGTCTGAGAAAACCTAGCAAGTTTTCGAAAGACATGTGAAGTCCGCCAATGCGCACTTGGCCAGCGTGGTGGACTATGGCCTGATTCTCCTCGTATTGAAGGGAGGCCCGTGCCCAGCAGTGGGACGTTAAAAAGGGCTGAATACAATACATACAACTCTATATTATGTACGTACCTAGGAACACACCCGAACGAAGCGAGGATAAGTCACTAAAGTCACGCGAAAATACATACAAACGTTAGCAAAAGTAATACGTAATATTTCACTATCTTTTATTTTGTCATTAACCTGTGTAATAACGACAAAATGTAAAAATATGCCTTTTATACTATTCAAGTAGCATGAAACTATATAGGTTAACATTATACTACCATTTTAATTCAAAGCAGTTGTTACTTTGTATTGTTTCTTGTTTCAAAGTTCTAAGATAACCGCTGCATACAGGTGCTAGACAAACAAAGTAGACGCGTAAATGAGAATAGTTGAGAAGGGTTACAATACGTTTTTTAAATTACTATTGTGTTTTTACAGAGAAGACAATGTTGCTTTAAATATTTTAAAAGTACCTACGTGTTCTCGAGCATGAAATTCGTCGGATTACCTATAAGGAGAAGAGATTATCTACATAGGTAGGATGTATATAAAAAAATATATATTTTTTTTACAAATGCGCTCCTTTACTCTGAAATGACTGGATGGAATGTGGGGTGGACTCAATTTTCCGCACTTAAACTCGAATTCGGTCCGTTGTGCGTCGACTGGATGGAATATGAGATGAATTTTAGTACACGAAATGGCACCCAGGGACACACCTGAGCGAAACAAGGGTAAAACACTAGTTAAAATGAACGATATTTTTGTTTTACAGACGGAACAAATTACAATTGATAAGAACATCGCCTTATCCAAAAGTAATTCGCTCTACATAGCGTTGTAGTTTTACATAATGCTTCTCAGTAATTAGCATTAAAAGAACACTGAAACAAAAGCCTCATTAAAATGTATTAGACTTTGAATAAACATATACAGAAGGCGGTATTCAAATGGAGATTTTACAGTATCTCTAGTAGTTAGTTCTCTATCTAATTGTATTTTTCTAAGTATGTACTTGTGGAATTTACCTTATTTTTGTGACACTATCTTACCATTATTGCATCGCATACTCAAATTAAAATTATAAAGTTACGTAAATCATTATATACATATATATATATATATATATATATATATACATATATATTTATTTATATATATATATATATATATATATATATATATATATATATATATATATATATATATAAGGTGTTTAAGGGCTACTATATAAAATACGGTAAAATATTACAGGACCTTTAAAAACTTAAAATAATGACAAGAGGTTCTTAATATAAATAAAAATCTATAAGGTGAGTAAAATCGATTAATATAATTGATTTTATTCATAAAATTATGTATTAAAATACTTAATTTTGATATGTAGCTTGACAGCTTACTAAAGAAAATGGTTAGCAAAGAATATTTCTAAAACGATATTGCGTGGGAGTAACACATATTATTATGTGCATTCCGACCGAGCCCAAAAACGATATTTGATGTATATATGCATGTGGAATTTTTAATTTATTACTGGAGAATAAAAAAAAATATTTTAGCACACTCGTAAACTGCTATTATTGATTTTTGTTATCTTTAGGTAAGTATATATGTTAAAAATGTGATTTGTGTAATTTATTTCTATTTTAATTTGTAAGTTAAAAATAAATTATGAGCATTAATTATATGTCGAGAGAAATTATTACCGAAGTAGAATTCTTTATTACGACAGTATTATGTTATAAAACACTTGAGAGGTAAGTTGACTTTACCCCTGAGCATTTAACACAACGTTAATTTTTTTTTTTTATTAAATGTATGTAATAGGCATATGTATTTATTATTTCTTTTTAAACCAGTGAGAATATACGATTATTGGTTATAGATATATTTATTTTACAGAGAGATATTCTATAGATGCCTATAAGTAGTTTAATTTTTTTTTTATTATCCCAAACTGAATTTGAGTTTAGTTTAGTTTTCATAAATTTAGAGATATTTATACCCTTCTTCCCTTATATTTTCATTTCTCGGAAAAAAATGCTTATAGTAAGCATATAACTATAAGCATTTTTTTCCGAAAAATATGTGTTTACTGTCAGAAATCATATATAACTTTAATTGAAGTCAGAAAAAATATTAAGAACTTATACATACTTATAAATATACATTATACATACATACATATAAATAACCAACCTTGTAATAGTTGTACATTACATAGTTGTCGACCAGGTGTAATAGAAACATGATTGGTTGCGACATCTCACGTTGATAGATAAAACACGTACGAGTATTAATGTCAAGTATTAATCAAGCAAATTTAACAATACAATTGTAGAGAAATTGACATTACCGGCGGCTTTGCTTACGTGGTTGATCCATGTGCAACCAGAATAAATGATCTTTAATACAGCAAAAACATAGGACTCTGTTGCAAAATCTGTTCTTAGCTGTCGTCTACCTGCCAAAATTCATCTTCGTAGGTGAAGCGGTTTTCAAGATATCGTGTTTAGTCATTATGTGAATGAGTGGGCTTTCTTTTTTATATTTATACAGAAATTATTTAATATTAAAAAATACTACTAATAAAATAAGAATTGTTTTTATTTTGTGTTAGTATCTGAAGATTTTGTAAAAGAAGTGATGGATACTAAATTCGGGTGTGCACTTTTATGTATACACTAGCGACTTACCCTCGTTTCGCTCGTGTGCATCGTTATTTACATACGGGTACGTTTTAAAGAGATATATAAATAGTTAGTACCCAGGGTTAGCCAAGTGAATTTTAATTATATTATTTCGCGAATTTTCCGATGTTTTAATAGTTATTCTGTTCTTCGGGGAGGAGACAAATCCAACAAATCAAAGATCATAAAAATGGGTCGAGTCGTTCTTTAGTTATAAATGGTGTAACTGACACGATTTTGTTTTATATATATAAATTTTGGTGTATGTTACGTGATATGTTCTCAAATCGTAAACCGATTTCCATGATTTTTAATGAATCGTATAACTTAAGGGTAGTCACATAAAAATTTTAATAAAAAAAAAACCATCCCTAAGAGTGAAAGCTTAAACTAATATTGACAGTATTGTTGACAAAATCTCTTGGACTTGAAAGAAATAAAGACTTAAAAAAATGACTTTGCACATATCTAAATAGATACTATATATAATCGTTATTGTTTTACTATTATGATTTTCTCATATAAGAAATGTAATTTTAACACATGAGATATCACTGATTGCTTCATACCGTTTTTAGATTAGATCCCTTGTTATTGGTGTACCTAATAATTATACGTGTATGTTAGAGCTATTCAATATTAAACACGTGCGAACGTACTCGTTCTTATATTGTACCAGTAACTCAACGTGCGAGTATAAAAATTACTAATTACTTGATAACCTCCGACTAAAAAGTTAGCTTTCATATTTTCACACAGTGGGCACAAAAATATATCTTAATATTTCAACCACAATTTTAAATAATTTGAAATAAAACTTATTGTTAGCTCTGACTTACTTTGTCCTTTGGAGTAAATCATGAAACATCAAAAAACCTGTACATTTCTAAGTGAGAAAAAACGTGAAATCTATTTGTCCTATTTAATTGATCTTAAAAACGTCCAAGTCTGGACTATATATCGACGGGTAAATAATAGCATTGACTATACACACTGTCATTTATTTTACATATTTTATTGCTTTTTCCAAGGTATTCCATACTTAATTTTTATTTAAGAATATTCAGTATAAGAACTCGATCCCTTACACGTATTAATTAAGTTTAATTATTTAAAGATAAAACTTAAAACATTAAATCGATGCTTACTGCTTATCTTATTTTTAAGTATCTCAGGAAATAAAAAGAAAACCCGTATACGTGCGATAAAATTGTTTATACAGAAATTATATAAATATTTAACATCCTGTAAACACGGCAGTGCTACTATTAAAATATCAATAGCACGTGGCTAAGCGATAGTAAGTGCGTATAACAAGAATTTTGAGAGTTCCACCAGCATTTAAGGAAATGCTGTATTATGATTGAAGTAAAAGTATGTAATTATTTTAAGGAAGAAACAAGATATTTACTCTTTTTTTAACTTGTTACGTTTGTCAAATTCAAAGCATTTATAATATACTAGCGACTTACGACGACTAGGTTCTTCCCTAGTCACGATTTAAAATTTAGCATAAATTTCTCAGAGATAAAATATTTTTCCGCAGTAAAAAATATCCTATATATTGACTCGGATAATCATCTATTAGCATACCAAATTTCATCTATAGGTTCGGCCTCTGTATCGATAATAATGACTATTTCAATAAGATTTTCCAGAAAATATTTAATGCACAGATTCAACTCAGTCTGAGTTATTATATGTATACAAGATATAGATGGTAATATTTTCTGTATAAGTTAAAGAATTTACGAAGTTCTCATCTAAATTATAATAATGCAGAAATGTATATCAATATCTTCCGCTATATTAAATTTGCATATACACGTTTTGTTAAGTATATACGCGTCCTAATTCGCAAGGGATTCTCATCAAATTATAATATGTACTTAACCTTATTTCGTAACAAAAAGTGAAGCTAACACTGCTTTACTCAAGCACTCGTACGACAATGACTTTCATCTCTCACGCTCACATCGCACCTTTGAAATACTATGTACGTACGCCTAACGGCTACTAAAGAAGGCTGTCAGTATGTCCGTATATAATAAACAATGATTAATGAATGTCATGAAAATATAGTATAATAATATGAAACTAAAGATAAATATATAGATCAATTAATAAACTAAAGCTTAAAAAGTACGGGCTATATTGTAGAAGGGAAAACCATCCATTATTATTTTTTTGTTATTACCAACTTTAAATTAATACATTAAGCTATATAGTACACATAGCTTTTTTATTACATTATTTTATCGTCTTGAAAATCTTTCAGGATACATTTAAAGCTCATTTTAGCCTATTTACTTGATCGTCAACGAAGTCCAAAAAAATTTAGACAAACATAAAACGTAAAGGACAGACCAACAAATAACCCTATAGACACTTTAATATTATACATATGTGGGACCATAGGTTGCACACGATGATTGAGATATAATCTCAAGAATATAATCGAGCCATTAGACGACAACGTGACCCGTCAGAAAGTGAAATTTTATAAACCGTCGTTACTAAAGTATTTAAACGCTATTGTTATTTGCAATGAATGGTTAAATACAGCACCGTTACTTAAAGGATTTAATCAGTAATGTATTAAATTTATATATAACTAGCAGAACCCGCGGCTTCGCCCGCGATCAAACTAAGAAAAAAATAAACTTTTTCGCAATACATACTTTATTACTTGCAAAAATATGCATAAGATGTTAAGCGTATATTCTGTAAATAAATTTACTCTACTTTATATCCCACACAGTAAGTGTGCACTTACAGAGAACTTGAGCCATGTTACTTTATTTAAATATGTTCAATTTTTTATTTTGAATTAAAAAAAATACAATTCATGTTTATTTAAATGTATTGAAGAGCATTAATACCCAGTTTCAAGTAATTCTGATCAAACAATTTTTTCCTCATATAAACAACAACCCTTTTTTACCCTTTTAAGGGATGAATTTCGAATTCATCCCGAATTCCGAAAAAAATGATATTTGTATTGTTTTAGTTTTAATTTTAAAGGTAAATACCATTTTCCATGCATCAATTACAGAGTTTCATAAAAACTTTCATCCCCTATTTGACAGTGTTATGGGATGAAATTCAGAAAATGCTAAAATAAGTATTTATTTAATTGTATTGAAAAGCATTTATACCAAGTTTCAAGTTACTCTGATCATAAATAATCGTTTGCCCATACAAACTTTATTACCCCCTTTTACCCTTTTAGGGGATGAATTTCGAAAAAAATTTAATACACATATTTCTTATTTTTAACCTTAAAGCTAAATACCACTTTCTGTGCATTTCGCGTTTCGAATGACAGAGTTTCATACAATCTTTTATCCCCTATTTTACCCTCTTAAGGGTTGAGTTTTGAAAAATCCTTTCTTAGCGGATGCCTACATTATTTAATAAATGTGTTCTCCAAATTTCACGTTTCTACGACCAGCGGTTTAGGCTGTGCGTTGATCGATCAGTCAGTCAGTCAGGACAAAGCATTTTATGTATATATAGATTATATAAATGGTATCTTTTGTATTAATTAATTATATTACTATATACAGATAGTGCCACTTTCTAACAAATTTTGTTTACAGTAGCCTATGTGTAACTCCAGGTCGTCCAAATTTCAAATTTTATCCAAATTGGTCCAGCCGTTTCAGCGTTAACGGATAACAAGCAAACAAACAAACATATATTATACAAAATGTCGTGTAATTTAATATTTTGTCATCAAAAAAATAAGTGTGACCCGCAAAATATTTCTCACGTAAACAAACATTTATCATAAACTATTAACCTACTTATTAAACTTATCGATTGCCAATCACGCCTTATGTAGGCTATCTGAAGATATATTTTAGGCACTTCGCGTAATTCCGGTAATGTGCCAGTTAATTGCTTGATTACGCAGACCCTGGATGTTTGACCGACATTGCATATCTCTATTGGGTAATATCGTGACAAAACAAAATTATAAAAATATATGTAATTACTAAAACGTTTAGTATAGATTTCTCAGAGATGAGATATTTTCCCGCAATGAAAAGTATCCTATATGTTTACCCGAATAACCAGCTGTCTTCATACCAAATCTCATCAAAATCTGTCCAGTAGATTTCTCGTAATGCGGTCACAGATAGACAGACAGATAGACAGACAAAAGTTCTAAAAACTATAGATACAGCCTCTGCATCGATAATAATAACTATTTCAATAAGATTTCCTAAAACATATTTAATGTACAGATTCGACTCAAGTTAGAATTTTATTATATGTATAGATATTCATCATAACAGATGTATTTTCTTATAAATATAATAAATAATTGATTTGACTTTACCGGAAACCATTTTTGTCTCATAATATATGTATTACAATACATACACTAAACGGATACGAAGATTATTTGTATTTATCATAGAGATTAGGATCAGATCTTGTTAAAAAAACATTACGTTAGAAGTTGCAAGATCGAATTTATCAGTGCTAAACATTTCTTAAACAGAAGATTCATAACATTATTTGAAAATACTGTATTATTTACATTGTTTTTAATCAAAAACATTCATCAAAGTTGTTAACATACCACCAACCCAGCAGTAATCTCGCACTACTATATGTAAAAAAATTACAATTAATTTATTTTAACATCTGAATTATAATACTCTCGCATACACTATGGAGATCGAATGTCAAATTATACTTGTCAAAAACTAAGGACTATTTAAAGCTGGTAACATATTGTGAGAAGCGACATTATCCAAACAAAACATTCCTATCTTATAATTGAAACTAAGCTGTTAGTTTTATGAGTAATATGAGATGCTGCATTTCTACGAAGTACTATTTTAGAGATAGTATAAATAGAATTACTTTTAACAATGTTTTCTTCGTATTTAATAGTAAGTAATTAAGTAATGATATATAATTATAGTATATATATATATATATATATATATATATATATATAATATAATATAATATAAGATATATATATATATATATATCTTTTATATTTAAATATTCCCTTTCAGCTACTACTAAATAGCAGAAAATTTATAGAAAAATTAAAAACCTCTGTAAATTAATGTTGACACAAAACTTTCTATAATCATGGCAAATATAGTAAATATAGTAGGTACTTGAATGGATGGACAAAGGTAGTGAGAATTAATCAAATGGTTTTTTTTTTCAAAATAATAGTTCTGACATTTTATTACCATAAGCAATCCAAATCTTTTTTCGAAATAAGTAAGCATTGGGAATTGGCACACATCCTATGAGAAAGAATACTTAAGGCATAGGCGGATTTCCTTGAGTTTTAGAAACTGTTAAGCGTTATATAATTTTCTCTTCTCCATTTTTAGTACATGCAATCTTCGAGTGTCCGATTTACATTGAGTCTACGCTTTTACATAAACTCTATTGAAATAATAGCAAAAACTGATATTTCTTAAAATAAAAACAGCAGTATCAACAGATAGTCTTATTTTATTAACTGTAAAAGTTTATGGAACCAATCTTCTTGTTTTGTCATCGTGTATTACCTATTCATGCAACATGGTATATTAGTGTAAGAGCGGACGTCCTTTGTGCATGTGCTATGTAGTGCAATTCACAACTTGCATATTATAACAGGGTATTGCAAAGTAATTTCCTCGTTGGAAGCGGCTCCTATTATCTCATCTCACTTCTATTTAATGGTCCTTTAATACTGCATGAAATTATATTACGTAAAATGGAGAAAAATTTTCCTTTGATAATATATGCACACTTCAAAAACGATCAAATAGCTAACAGTTTTCCTATTTGGATTTTACGTCCGCGTCTTGTTTTTACTATGGAAACTTTTACTTTGGAATTTTAAAAGAGACCATATTTTAATTTATCTTAGGAATAAAATGAGACTTAAGTTTTATATGACCTTTGTAAAAATATGTAACTGAATATATTGCAGTAACTGTTTGAATATAATAAATACATTTTCTACTTAAAAATCCATGTGAAATGTTAAGAAATTGTACCTAATGCAAGAATTTCAAACGTAAACCGTTAAAAACAAGTTTACCGACAATTATAGTTTACTGCATGTCTCTTTACAATTACATTATCACCTCTGGCTGCACGTGTATCGTGTTTGTCAAAGTAACGCTAACGTTATATATACATATGTAGAGACACACAGGAAAGTAGCTTGTTTCGTCGAGCAAGAAAGTAGTAAGAATAAAAAACACTAAGAATTATTACACTTTTCGTAGAGATGAAGATATTTTTGTGTAAAGATGTATTCCATTTTCTTAACGCAAAATCCATTACATACATAATATGAATTCCAAACCGTTTACTTTATATAAGATAGCACATTAAAAGCCCTACGTAAAAACATTAACTGTATATTTCTAAAAATGCAATTTCTATAGCAAGGGTCCAGTATACAAATTCTTTGACGTAAGTGTAGCGTCAACAAAAAAGAAACATCTCATTGGAAATAAAAGCAACATTGGCATAATAAACCTATTGGCTTTACAATATTTATTTCTAAGACAATCTTTCTTCTGCGTGTAACTGTAATTTAAAGACAGCTTAAAGGGTCTATATGCACAGGTGGAAAGTGTTACGCAAGCGAATACCGCAGCGTATCGACCCGCCGTCTGACTGCATAGCCTTATTGCACTTTGCTTGGGATGTGTTGCGATTGTAGGTAGGCTACACAGGAACGGCTTCTTATGGCAGCAAACAATTATGTAAACCAAGTTGTTAGATGTCCCGCTTTATGCAAGACGTCCCGTTTATTGGATCTTTCTGGAAGCATCTCACCCTGAACGGAAAGCGCACAATCTTATTTCTTTTTCATATTTCTACAATTTAAAATTATTTAGTTCTAAGGCATTGTAGATCCATTAATCCATCAGTGCTACATTGTTCATTCTTAACTTTTAATTTTACAATAACTATGTATCTAAAAATACATATCTTCCTATGAATAAAATTAAATAATTCAAACTTAGTAGGTAATGTCAACAAGACAAGCTGCCTCTGCGCTTGCAGTTGTATTACCTACATTTACTCATACGGAATAGATTTTAACAAAATTTTAAAAAGTTACTTTTTACAAAAAAGAAATTAACATACGTTTTATTAAAAATAATATGTGCATGACAAATGTTTTTTATCATTAAAATGTGCGTTACTATTTTTTGCTGCGTAATTTTAATAACTTTACATTATACTTATTTGGCATAAAAATTTAAAATAGCCTTTCTTCAAATTCAATTTTTTTGCTTTCTGTAACGATGACATTTGTAAATGAAGTAACTAAAACCGACGGATGAATATAAAACGAAAAATATCTTTTTGATTTTTCCTTCCCAAAAACCCAAGGTGAGTCCAATTTTCACGAAACTTCAGTTTGTATATTTATTTTTATACACAGATTGTGAAAATAAAAATATTTTTTATTTATTTAAAATAATATCTTATTCCTAGGGAAATCGCAACTATGCAAATAACTTTCAACCTTGAAAGATGGAATGAATAGGTAGTATTTGTTGTATTGCCTTACAAGTCAGAACGTTAGAAGGCACATCAACTACATTCCACCCTCCTTTCACGCTGCCTATAACGATTAAATGTCAAACGGATCTGTTTTGCATCGCCGATCGTTGTGTTCATCTACATTCCTTTAGATTATTCCTTTAGATTTAGATAAAATTAGTCTTGAGAAAACATAAATTAGAAAATGTGCACATGAATCCCGCAGAGCACTAAAATTGCAATAAACACTTAGTCGTAATTTATTTACATATCTGTAGTTCATAATAATTATAAGTTATTCTTGGAATGAAAACATAAAACATAATATGAACTTCATCATAATAATAAAAACAATAAAAAAGTAATATTTTGACGAAGCCTACAAAATCTTTAAAGGTATGCGATGATATCACAAGGTTTCTTTTTTTTTATTTGATCATCGCACGTAATCAGCGCGTGCGCAGGGTGAGTGTCCTAAGAGATTTAGGTGGGGAGAGACTTCAAGCCTTTACATTATCTGGTATAGATAGCATCTGTGTAGGAAGTGTCCAGAAAGCCTAGTAGGTATTACAACGTATAATAACATTAGGAACGTCTTATTGTTAGCTCAAGTAAAAGATTAAGGGTTAAGCATGTTTATTGAATTATATACTTATTTATTTTTAAATTTTATATATACACATATTATAATACCTATATACATTGCGTTATATGTTAATAGCATAATATAAACGGTACATAAAGACTTAACCACTGTTATAATAATAGCAATAAAAGTTCTTTTTAACCTACTAAATTAGTTCTAAGAAAAAGCTCCCGAGACATTACGGAAAAAAACTAGCAAAAGTTTAAAGCAACAAGTGCTTCAAACAAACATTCGAACGCGCCATTCAGCTTTACAAAGGTTTGAACAAAAAACCTCGCCTTGCGGAAAGGTTCGACTACCTGCATGCCACTGTCTTAGGCTGATTGCATACTTTTGACGATATTTTTGTAAACCGATTGCCAATTTGCAATTCTTACTAAACCTTTTTAACATTGAACTACTATTATAATTGCAACAGTTTGTATGTGTACACACATCCACTTTTATTCCTGAGTTAGTTACTCCTCCACGCTTGAAACGGCTTGAAAATAAAACGTGGATTTAGATGAAATTTGGTATATAGTACTCAGATAGATTATGATCTGGAGTAATACTTATGTTAGTGATGCCTTTAACTATCACCTAGGGCACAAGAGCAAAGTAAAATTTAAGAAGACGATTACACTTTAAATTGTACTTGATATGCATAAAAGTAGTTATACATATAGGTTGAGTCACTAAATAAAAAATGAAATAGCATAAACATATTTATAAATATGTAAATAAAATGTCGATGTCGATGACACATCGGTTTCGTTAAGATTTTCTATTCATCTCATTTTTGGTAGCGACTGTTACAAAGGTGAGTCATTTGAAATAATTTAAAAACCATTAAGACTATTGCAAGATGATTTTTATTGAACTTAGCAAAAACATAGAGATACCTTTACGTACCTATAATCTATAAATAATGTCAACAGTAAATGACTTGTATTCATATAGTAGTAATTAGTATGAAAATATTTTTTTATCTGCTTTTAATGGCAGCATTGTTTACCTATAACTTTAAATCATCTAACAATTCATATTTGAACATGTTACCATTTATGTTTCCACTTATTCTTACCGAAGGTACTAATTAAAATCTAAATGGAAAAGTAAAATCAAGTCCACCTGTTGGAACGCACCTGGCCCTAATATTAACTTTAAGGAAGCGTCCTCACAAACCGTCTTCCCCTCACATAAATATTTAAACTTAGCGTGACCAAATTATAAAATGTTTTGGAATTTCACCTCTGGCGGTTAACTGTCATACCTTTATCCAGAGAAGGCTTTTTTCTTTAAAACATACCTACCTACCCGATTATAATTATACGAGTGTAAACTAGTCGAGCGACTGTCTAGTACAATATCCGGTTTCTCATACCTTTTTCGCTGGTGGCATCAAATCCTCTCGCACAAAGTACCGCTTTGTTTAGTTATCCTGCTATTAAAGGTACTTTAATAAAACCACTATACACTTTACACGAAACATAAAAACTTTGGTTAGACTCTGGTTTAATTTAATTAAGGTTCACTCCATTTATAGTCGAGGTACACTTAGCATTTTGTGTTATTTATGTTTTATTTTGTTTCAATTCGACGTTTTAATTCAAAAGTCATTCACAATCTTTTTTTGTTGTCGGTGATAACAACGTAAAATTTGAACCACGTTGCGTTTCGTGAGCGTAAGCGACCGTTCGCTGTCGACTGGTAAAGTAGTAACGTACCTACACCAGTCTAGCGGCAGGCGCGTACACCGTCGGGTGGGAGGAGGACCACGCGATAGAAATATAAAACGCATTCGAGTAAGAAAGAGATAGAAGACAACGTCATCACCAGTACACAAGTTACATCTATAACGCAACTAATGAAATCTGTCTTCTAAACCTATAAAAACATTCAAAACCTAGCGTATCTACATTTTTACCATGTAATACCGGTTTTACCTGTAGTCGACCGCGTGCCGATAAGGTAATTTGAATTCCATCGGAGTGAAAAAGACAGAGATTTGTGACGAAGGCTTTAACGGAAAATGTATATTGTATGTATGTATGTGTTAAACTGGTACTTTATTTAAAATAGTACGTTAACTTTAAATAAAAAACAGGTATACACGTATATTACTTAGGTATACCTGAAAAAAAAGCTTTACGAGCTTTTTCCTTCAGATAAGCGACGATATTATGACCACAAACCACGTTATCGCTTGTAATGATTTGGTGAAAATTTCTACTTTCTACTTTTCTCACTATTACAGTAATGTGTAATAATTACCATAAAATTTGTTAATTCCTTAACAAAACAAATCCTACGGTAAATAATGTCAGTTATTGAATAACGTCCGGTATCGGTTATTACCATCGGTGATTCAGAGGCATACTCTTTTGTTTGGCTTTCTTATTGGTGGATGGCAAAAAGCTTCACTTTTACCAATTAGCTAGTTTGTGCTCGTTCGGCCAACGACAATAACAGCTTTGTTTCTTAAAAACATGTTATGTTCCCAATATTATCGACAATCTTCCCTTTATTAGCGATTTTAAGAATTTCTAACATTAAGTTCTATATTAAAGTAAGTACATTGTACAAGTTTTATGTGAGCGTAATAAAAGTAATGACTTTACGTAATTAAAATGTATGCTTTTTGTCACACTACTCACAAGGTGTATTTTACATTTTTTATAAATTTATTTATGTTTTGAAAGATTAGTAAATAATTTATAATAATGAGGTGGAAGAAAATTTTATACAATTTTCCATATTACCAAAGATAACAAATATAACTTAGTTAATTTTTTATAAGTTAAACTGTACCACTCATAAATTAATCTCTCTTGGCCAAATAAATACAAATAAGTATGCATGTTATTAGTTTTTTTAACTGACTCATTTCATATTATAAAATATCAATATGAGTTCTTTAAAAACCTTAACACGAATCTGTAGATAACCTTCGATTTGAACGCTAAATAAAATTAAACGGGGAACGTTTTTGGCAAATTGAGCTCTCCGCAGTACTAAAGGCCATTAACTGTTATTTAGTGAAGCTAAATGCAGGCACATTAACCTTCATCCTGAGAAACAGCTGAACAAATAGACTGCAAACAGTTCATGGCTATCAAAATACTATTATATATACAAAACTCTGTATACATTTGTTTTTTACTCTTTTAGGCTGAAACGACTGGACGGGTTTAATTTTTTAGTATACCTAACTACAGATGACAGATGCACTATAACCTGAAGTAACAACGCCATGCTACCATGCACCTAAGGTCGTACCTGAGTAAAGCGAGGGTAAGTCAATAGTAAATCAATGTAAAATATAATCTCTCTTGTAGACTTATTAAATTAAGTTTTCATTCTCGTACACAGACTGAAAAACTCATTATAATAGATCATTTCAAAGCTAAATGCTTTTCGCAAGCTCAAAACGTAACCTACATTTTAATACGAATTTAATTACACTGTAATAAAAATAGTGCATAGTTGTTTATGACATAAATATTACATAGCAAAAATATTGTGAAAAAATGAATGAACATATTTGTATCGCAAAAGCGTGTAGCACAACATTATTTCACCCAATTTGTACGATACGAGTACATATTATGATTAGAAAGGTTAGGAGATTGATTTTTATTTCTTGGAATGTACTATTCTTCAGAACTAATGATTTGAAAATCTATTTGTGCATTTTATAACCTATTCATTGAGGAAGTTTATTTTACTAAGATCCCGACAAATAGAGCAAATATACATAATATATAAACTGTACAACTGCAAGCAAAGTCGCGGGTAAACCTGTAATATTTGCGTAATGAAATAATGAAATATTATATCAACACACTTGTTTAATACTCAAGCGACGAAATTCTAAGCAATACCTGCTGGTTTGCGACCGGATTTATACTCTTGAGAAATATATATTTTGATAAAGTAGTTGTATAACTTTGGTTCAGTTGGCACTCAAAAGAGTTATGCTCCTGGCTTAGTTCCCTCAAAGTTCCTCAAGATCTGTAATTTTGTATGTTTAAATTTTTTTTTAATAATCTATGCTAATATTATAAATGCGAAAGTAACACTGTTTGTCTGTCTGTCTGTTACCTTTTTACGCTTAATCCGCTGGACCGATTTAGATGATATTTGGTATGGAGATAGTTTGAGACCCTAGGAAGGGTCGAACGCGAACGAAGCGAGCGTGAGTCGCTAGTATAATATATAGTAATTAATGAAATGAGTACAAAACTTCTTTGGTTTTAAACAAGTTCCGGTTTTTCCGATTTCATTTGCATGATGCATCTATTCATCGTCATTTGGTAAACGACTCTATAGAAAGTTTAACTTAAGAAAAGAAAATTACATTAAGCCTTCTTAAAACCTTAATGCATTAAAGATTATTACCTCTATCAAAAAAAAATGAAATTGACATAAAAAAGAAACACTACAAACCCTACAAACCTAATAAGTGAAGGGAACGAAAGTAGCAATCTACGCCAGATGTCGCGGCGTGCTTCGAATGGTTTAAGACTGTGGAAATCAAATCGACAGCTGACCTCTTTTCACGATGAATAGTAATGACCCTACTTGGATATCGCACGACTCACATATCATGAGTACATGGGCTTAGTAGGCTAAACGTGTTGCCGAATTAATCAATGTATTTAGCATCAGTATAATCGATTATAAAATATTGGCTATTAGAAACCCGCAATTTTTAATTAAAAAGAATATTAATAATTTATGAAATATTTCTTCATTATTTTTTCTTGTGGTTCTGCTCGACGTGATTATTAATTACATTGTTAAAAAGAGCCAAAAATATATATATGTTCCAGCATACAATCAGTAACCAGCATATAAGCACAGAACTATACTAGTATATAAGCTTTAAGTTATCTTCATACTAAACACTCAAATACGTTAAGTATGGCGAAAAAAAAAGAAAAAATAATGAGAAACATAAAAAAACCGACTGCAAAAAACAAAAAGCAAACTAAAAAAATGAAAACTAATTGACGAAGAAACATAGTATTATGAAACCGGAGACATATGTACATACATCTCAATTTGCTATTTTAATTTTTAATTATTTCTAAGCCTATGACATTCGCGTTATCAAGATGAGTGTAACGACGTATCAATCATCAAAATTGGTTAAACCTTTTAGTAATTACGAGGGAAACATAGGATAGGACATATGTACACACATACATACAGTCAAACATATAACCTTCATTTAGGCTTCGCCACAGTCGGGTAAAACACTCACACAAGTTATAAACTTTACAATATTAATGTGTTAATCAAAAGCTGTGTAAATAGCGGAAATGAAGACTATACACATTTATTTATGTTTTCTTGTTAATTACTTTTTATTTGAATTCCATTTAATATTAATTAATTACATACATATGTTGCATAGAAACCAATTTAACGAGACCGACCTGAGGTCAACAACCCAATCTATACATCTATACATATTATAAAATTCTAACTAAGCCGAATCTGTACATTAAATATTTTTTGAAAAATCTTATTGAAATAGACATTATTATCGATGCAGAGGCCGAATCTATAGTTTTTAGAATTTTTGTCTGTCTGTCTGTCTGTCTGTCTGTCTGTCTGTCTGTTACCGCATCACAGAAAAACCACTGGAAGGATTTTGATGAAATTTGGTATGATGATAACTGGTTATCCGGGTCAACATATAGGATACTTTTTATCGCGAGAAAATATCTCATTTCTGAAAAAAAATACAAAAACTGGTAGGAACAAAACCACGACGATACTATTTGTAAACAGTTTAGCAAGGTAACTTACAAAATATGGTAAAAACTATAAAAATAGCTTATCTTGAAAATCAAATTATCAAAAGCGCTATTTTATCTATTAAAATAGTTATTTTAATTAATATTTATTTATGTGTTATTTAGATATTCGACAATAGATGTCGCCATGTGTTTTTAAAATACATAGTTTTAATCCCAAAAAAATTAATGTACAGATATGACCTTTTTTCGATTTTATTAGAATTACTACTAAATCACCCGCGGCCCCGCCCGTGTTTTAATTATCAGTAAAGCAAACTTTTTCGCTTCATAAATTAGTAACTATACATACAATAAAGTTGTAACTAAGCCGAACCCCTAAATTCAATATTTTTCGGAAAATCTTATTGAAATATTCATTATTACCGATATAGAGCCCGAATCTATAGTTTTTAGATTTTTTTCTGTCTGTCTGTATGTGACCGCATCACAGAAAAACCATTAGAGGGATTTTTATGAAATTTTGTATGGTAATAGCAGGTTATCCGGGTCAACACATATGATTCTTTTTACCGCAGGAAAATATCTCATTTCTGAAAAAAAATACAAAAACTGGTTAAAGTAAAAGCACGATGATGCTATTAATATTTTATCAAGGTAACTTACTTATATATTCTGTTAAACTATTAAAAAAACTTATCTTAAAAGAAATATTAACAGCGCTATTTTATTCATTAAAATAGTTATTTTAATGAAAATTTATTTATGTGTTATTTAGCTATTTGACAATAGATGTCGCCATGTGTTTTTAAAATACGTAGTTTTATCCAAAAAAAATATGTACAGATATAACCTTTCTATGACTTTACTATAATTACTACTAAATTACCCGCGGCCCTGCCCGTGCTTAAATTTTTAATAAAACAAACTTTGGATTTATAAATTAGTAACATATTAGTGACATTTTGTTGGCCGAAACAATTTTCAAATGAGAATATTTGTAAATTTTTATTGTTTAGTAAATAATGTTAATGTTTTTTAATCTTTTAATGTAAAATTTGGGCAAATGTAAATCCAACTCGCGCATTTTAGGTTTCGTATAGCAAAATGCTATGTTGTTAATATAACGCTTTTGAGATGTCTAAAACCTTAGTCTCTCCCGTGACCATGATTGCTGTAAAGCATTTGAAACGTCGAAAATCAAAATAAATCCGCGAAATAATCCGAAAAGATACTTTTATTTAAAATGTCAAATATTCGCGTAAATCTAAGAAAGTAATATTTCATATCTCAAAAACTATGAAAAAGTATTTTAGGAACTGTTATACCTCAATTTTTTCACTTTTTCTTGACACCTTTTCTTGGAAGGTAAAGGCTTAAAGGACATAATAAAATGCTTACGACTTTAATCATATTAGCAGAGCCATATGAAATAAAAAAATGTATTCGCTTAGAATTATTTACTTATACACTACACTTTCTTTTGAAAATCGTTTTGGAAAATATTACTAACTAGCGCTAATTAAGAAAAGTTATCATTATGTAATTTAAATAATCAGCTATATATTAAATTAATCTATAGCTGTCTATTAGTAAAAAATGATTAAAATTAATTCCGTCGTTTGAGAGTTTATCGTGAAAAACTAAAAAAACAAACAAAACAGAAGTATAGATTAGACATACATAAATGTTATTGCTAAAACAAAAAGTTCAATTTAACGGAGGAACCTTTGTGGCAATGTCAATCTCTGCCATTATTTACCAATCATGCGGTGCGCAATGAAAGTGGTATATGTAAGAGTATACTAATGTGTAAAACCTAAGAATTTGGTTTTTGATCATCTGAACGCGGGCGGAGCCGCGGGAAATGCTAGTTAATAAATAAATATGACATATTCGCAAAAATATTCATTTTCAATACTAAATGTATAATGTTACATGAAAAAACAACTCAACTCAAAAAGACGTGTCTATATAAAGAAATGGAAACCTAGATACGCGGCGGATGCATAAGAATGCAATACAGTGTTAACCTTCCACGAGATAAATGTCTACAGTCGACATTATTGCAATCCAAAGATATGAGATACTTAATATTTGATTATACCATATTTTTGCTCCGGTATTGAAAAACCCGTACAGTTTTTATTATTAATATTTAATAATAAATAAACATGGCGTACAAAATAATAACTGTCCAGTGGTGTGCATACCTAGGTATATAGTAGGCGGTAGTCGAGATTTCGATTTTCGTGAGGAGTAAAATATAAATAAAATAAAGAAATAAATATGTTGGGACATTAACACACATCACCATCTAATTCCATGGTAAGCTACACGGCTTGTGTTATGGATACCAGATAGTTGTTACACTACACATATATAACTTTAAAACATACATATTATAAATATTAACACCCACGACTGGAGTACAAATATTTGTTGCTCCTTACATAAATGAATGCCCCCAGCGGGACTCGAACCCGCGACCGTTGACATACCAAGTAGGGTCACTACAAGCTAAGCCAAATGTGTCCTCACTTATGAGTTACGAAATATGAGGTAATACTACCATTACGAAACTATCTTATCTGAAAATAACCTAGTTTTCTTTACCTACTCAGGAGAAAAAATTACAGGCAGGTATACGCTTCATTTGTCTGATTTTAATGAATATTAATATCATCAGTGACAAATAGCTATTATTATTTCTATTATTACTTCATTTGAACTAAAGATTACATAATACATACACTTATAATAAACTTGACATTCTTAGGACTACGTACTATCTACTGCTAAATGTACGAGTCATCAAAACTAAGACTTTCAAGAGAACTGAGAAGTACGTTTCCATTGTTGAACTCTGACATTCTCATTTAATATTCGTAGGATAATGAAGTTGCAAAAAATGAAGAATATTGTTAAAGAAAGTTTTTAAAATTTTGTCAGAACTTTAATTTCCAGAAATTTTATGATAACAATATACACATTTTTCTTAGTTTTTGCAAAAAACTGTATTCCGTTCCGTTGACATATTTTATTATGAGCCAAGATCCCCGAAATTTAAAAAATAAAATAATCTTTTAATGTGAATAGTTAAATACGGTTTACTTCCGGCGAATAGAAATAGCACGATGAATTTATGTACTTTAAGATAACCCAGTCTACTTTTCCTATACAAAATCTCACAATACGTCTAGACTTTTCATTAGGCCGGGCTTTCGTTCACAATATTTTATTGTCTTTTTACTGTATCTTGCTGACTATTCAGATATAAAAAGTATGCTAAAAATGCCTTTTGTAGTACCTTTATCTTTGAATAATGTAATCTCATACATTATTACTCTTGTACGTACAAATTCTTACAACTCCCTATTTAAAGAATGTTTATTTTTATTTTCTTAACGTAAACCTTTGAAAAATTTCTCCGAATTATCCCTACTACAATCGGAGCTTAAACGTATTACCGCTAATCTCTCGAATATTGGACATAAGTATCGGTTCATTTAACCTTCATTGTCTACAATCCTATTAAAAGTTTAGTGCCGCTATCAATACTCTTTTAATGGTGGTAATTAGTGAATAGTATTGACTGTTTTATTGTTCTAAACAACAAACGTACACTAAAGTATTTTGTAGAAAAGTTTTATTCCCTTGCGGCTCCTTTCACATTTAACTTTCACCTGTTATTTGTATTCAAATCACTTTACCTCAGAGGTACGGATACAGTAACATATTGTCTATTGATAAAACAAAAGTGCTTGTATAGATACATATATTGTCGTAGTGAACACATATTAGATAATTGGAAAATTCCCATGGAGGATTCATGTGTTCTTTATAAATAATATATTTTTGTTAAGCAAATAGAATAAAAATAGTATGAAGAGTGTATTCAAATGACACAACAGGTGTCAAATAAATAATGCAAGTTCCTTTTTAAGATAATTGCGAGGCAAGCCGGCAAGTTTCTTGCTGCAAGAAAAGCTTAAGTTGTTTGCCATGCATAAATCGCATTTATATAATTGGAAATACAGTCAAAAACAGCTTGTGTATAATAAAAATCAATATCCCGATAGGCAAACTGTTATTTTCGAACTGACACCACCCTGTAAAATTCTAACGCTTTCAATGAAATATAGCTCTATAGAAAAATCTGTATTGTATCCTAGAGGCTTTGTCTGGGTTACAATATCAGTGGAACCTTTTAAAACAATATTTAAACGTAGAAAAATATTTTTTATCAGATTCACCGCTAGAACCGAAAAACAATTATATTTTTTTTATCTATTTGCATGCTTATTAGAGCGTTAAGTAAAAAATTGAAAAGGTTTGATGAGACTTTCACCTTAAGCCATGCAGTTTTTTTTTAATATTGGAATACATAGGTACAACAAAATCTAGTAAAAAATCTAACGCTAAATATTTGCGTTTATAATATTCCTTAAAAACAAAAATATATGTAGGTCAGAGTGTATTCTGCATAAAATTGAAATACACAGGATATGACCTTATTCTAAAAATTTAACTAGACAGAGATATTTGTTAAATTATTTCGCATAGTCTAAGGACGCTCAAGATAATGATGTTCTACAGATATCATTATAAGTCTCCGTTCTAAATATAAGAACGACAATAAACGCTTCATGAAATATGAATAGGTAGACTTTGTAACAACTACTTGATGTTCTAGTCTGTGATATTCTAGAACTCATAATCTACTCCTATGCGAAAAATATCGGTGTTGTTGCGTTAAAAAAGGACAAACAAACATTTTATATATATTTTAGTAGAAGAAAAAAATATGTACTCTAATTACAAGAAAAAAACCTTTAATAAACTTAAGTGAAATAATAGGTTGATAAATTAAATATCCATTATTTTCCAATTTTCCTATCGATTGAAATATCAGTCATTAAGTTAATAAGTTTATACGGCGTATTCCTGTAATAGTCAGAATTAGGGCCATCCAATTCCTTTGCATGGGACGGATTATAACTTTATATTTATCTGTGACACTGTCAAAAACCACTTACCACTCCCATAAATGCACCAAACAGTCGAACATGACGCAGCCGTGCTCCGCACTTATGCAGGAAGCTGGCGCTGCCATGTTGTACTCCTCTCTGTCCAAATTCACTGCTAGATTCATTTGTAAGACTTTCGTCTACGTAATGATAATACCTGTAACAAAATATAATTACAAAATATGTATAAATATAGAATAATACGCTTATTCTTATTTTTGCTTGAATAATATTTAAGAAAAGTATTGATTAAGTTCATTAAATCAAGTTGATATAAAAGTTTTAAAAATATTCTTATTTTGATGATATATAATATAATATATACTTAATAGTTAATACATAGTATATAATACCTTTATCAAAAATTCTTCACCATCATTATCTCAAAGAACCAAAGAAAAAAGTAAACAATAATTAAGTATAATAAGAGTTACAGTGATATTTATTACATAATAAAATTCTTTAAAATTGTATAAAATAGGTATACTCTGTACGAAAATATGCGTATAGTATTTTAATGTATGACGTAGATATATGAAGCGTGTATGAAGAGAATGATGGTAATAGCGAAGCGAAAGAGCTCTATCTACATAGAGTATATCGCAGTTCTTGGAGCTCTATCTATTTGACATTTGCAGGGTGCAAGGGATTAAGCGTGAAATCTATATATATAAAACAAAGTCTTGTTAGTTACACTATTTATAACTCAAAAACGGCTGGACCAATTTTTATGATATTAGATTTTTTGGATTTCTCTTAGTCCGGAATAAGATAATAAGTATTGAAACATCAGAAAAATAAAAAAAAATAAAAAAAAATATATGGCTAACGCTGGCAAATAAATATTTTAAATATCTATGTAAAACGTACCTAGCGACGAGCCGCTAGTAATATATGTACATATAGTATATTACTTTACATAAACACGATCTCATTTGTGAATATTACGAGTATATGTAACTTCCATAACAGTCTGTCATATAGATAATGAATGAACTTCAATACTTAATTACTGAAACCATATAACCTCTTTTATGCCTAGACTTGATAAGTGAATGACTTCGTAAGTAGAAAATTAAAGTCAGCTCAATATTCAATCTTAAAAGGGCACACTGCTAACTCGTATACATATTACTTACATAGAAAACTAAAACTCAGAATGACACTACCACAATAATTAGAGTGAGTAGGTACATTAGATACGTTGGCCACATATGCTAAAAACAATTACTAACCCATTGGTTAAAATTAAAAGAACAAGCTATTACTATTAACTAGCTACTTAGTTTATGTAAATATAAAAGAAAATACTTAAACTCACATTGAGTTTACGGAATTTTGGGAAAGCACGGAAATTCAAAATATTAGGCTCCAAACAATGAGATAAATCAAAATCTCCAAAGAACTGTACGATGAAATTGCTACATACTCAAAAAGTATAAAAAACGAGCACGAGCGAAGAAAATACACCGGAGCTCTAAAAAAACAAAATTCCTAACATTAAAGGTATAAAATAATATCTTATAGGTCATATACATACATAATATTATGTCCTAACGAAAAAATAGACTAGATAGGACAATAACATCTAAACAACAAATCTGCCTAAAGTAACCGATGACTCAAAATCTATACATATAATAAAATTCTAACTAAACCGAATCTGTACATTAAATATTTTTTGGAATATTTTATTGAAATAGATATTATTATCGATACAGAGGCCGAATATATGGTTTTTAGAATTTTGTGTCTGTCTGTCTGTCTGTTACCGCATCACGGAAAAACAACTGGAGGGATATTGATGAAATTTGGTATGATGATAGCTGGTTATCCGAGTCAACATATAGGATACTTTTTACTGCAGGAAAATATGTCATCACTGAGAAATCTATACTAAACATTAAAACGTAAGTAAGGACGAACCCAAGAGGAGCGAGGATGAGTCGCTAGTATAAAAATAAAAATAGATACTAATCACGCTAATAATGACAAATAGCATTCTGTAAAATAATGTGTAAAGTAATTAACGTTGATAAAAAATATCAATAACTAGCGACCCAACCTCGCTTCGCTCGGGTTCGTCCCTAGCTTCATTCCCCATACAAACTTTCATCCCCATTATCACCCCCTTAAGGGTTGATTTCAGGGATGAAAACTATCGTAATTTACCAACCAATCCTATTAACCAAATTTTATTTAAATCGGTCCAGTAGTTTCGAAGCTCATTCGGTACAAACAAACAAAAAAATCTTTCCTCTTTATAACATTAGTATAGATTAATAACTATTAATGACGTTATAGACACTTTTATGCTACTTAAAATAACAATTTGATTTTTAGCAAAAAAAACTATTTTGTAATTATTACGTATTACAATTTACAAATTACATCTTCAACCACAATCTCTACGCTCGTATTTCATATTAATTAATAACCTGCGCGACACACAATACGACGATATCAAATATTTAACTATTGTTTATTATAGTGGATGAGCACGCATACTTATACAATTAAAATATTATTTTTTTATTATCTAATGTATAAAGAAGAGTATTATTCTAGTATGTTTGTTTATTCGATGAGAATGGTAAAAAATCCCTATTATTTCAATATAATCTATAATTTCATAATCTATTTCCTTACTGATATATTTTACTTGTTAAAAAAATAAAAACAGTTAAACTGGTAATAAGTAAATGTAGATTAAATCATAAAATCAAAAAAAAAAAGTTAAAAAGTTACATAAAATCTCAATTTTTATATATTACTCAAATATTTAAATAATGATACTCTAAGTAGATTCGTCCAATTATCTAATATGAAACGATAACCTCTATTTTGGTATTTGTTTTATCGCTTCAGGAAAATAATAAACGTCATCTCTTAAACTATAAAGCATGACCTACATACTAGAGTATAAAGTGGACACTGGACAGTATCGATTATCACGCGTCGCGCCTCGCTTCTTGCGTAGAGTTAGTCTAGCATTTACGTCAATACTAATAAGGGCCAAAATTATTTATAGATTTCAAAATTTTGCTGTAATGAAAGTTAAGTACTTTTCTGTGTATTCACATTATTAGACAAACATAGTCACGGTTTTTTTTTTATATTGCCAAAATGACGTACGCATTAAATTGAAGATATCATCATATCATGGCAAAATTAAGCCTTCTACAATTTGGGATTTTTAATAAACAAATTATGCCATCGGAAATTTTTAGTATTTTGAGGCCAACAATATTTTCTGAATACATTATTTTCATCTATAATGGCAACTATTTACGCGGTTCACCCGAATATGCCTCTCAGACAACAGTTTTTTCCTATGTTCAATATCTAAAAAAATTATGAATGAAAAAAATTATAGAATATTATAAAAATTACTTAATAAATGAAAATCCAAACAAGTAATACATATTTTTACTGGACATGATAATTTCGTTATATACCTACTACATATTGATTGATAATTTAAATGAAAATAAAAGTTTATAATAAAAAAATATAAGTAAGAGTTTCGTCCTATATCCTAGAAATAAAAATAAAATAATATTAAAAAAAAAAAAACATTTTTAAAAACAAGTTTTATATTATATAAATTGTGTAGTATATTTTATATATAAATTGTGTAGTATATTAAATATATCAATTTAATGTAAAGTTTATTTTTAGTTATTTATTCGTATTCTTCTCAGCAAACTCTTTCATTTGATATCAATATCATGGGAGAGCATAAAAAAACATATTCCGCCATCTTTGGGAATCCGCTATATTGAATTTAGAATGTCGTCACTTAGCTAACCATGCTTTGTTATGCAAACTAAACGTGTATGCAAAATTTCAGCTCTATCAATAATTAAATATAAAGATTCAATTGCAAGATATGACACGAACAAACATAGATACAAACATTACAAGTTTAACAAAAGCTTGTAACAAGTCCAAGTCACTTCCTTTAAATAATCACGTAGACTCCGACTTTCTTACAAAAGCGGGGAAATCTTGTAAAATAACAAGAGGAGCCGAGGCGGGAGAAGACACTTGTAACGCTTTCTTTAATTGAAGATACTTCTTAGTTCTTTATAATTTATACTATATATTTGTGTATACAAGGGATCAAGTTTTATTTATTACCTATAGTAATATTTTTACATACGTGACCATAAATACCGATACTTGAGAGTTTTTATTGTATGACGAAATGTCAATGTTATATTTATCGCATCCTTTCCACCACTCATAAAAATTGTAGCGAAATCGTAAATATTACGTAAATACTCTAAATCAATAACCTCCCTCCGAGCTCGCAAATATTACATAAAGGAATTTTAAAATCGGACTGACATTTCCAGAGATGAACGTGTTCTAACAAAAAAATGCAAACTTGTCAGCTATATCTGTATTATTTTGTTTCCTGAAACAATTTTTAATTTTTTTTTAATAAATTTTTGGTCAAACAGACAGACATGTAACTATTTTAAAAATAAACGGGCCTCTGTATCAACTATCAGTAACGATGGCTTTATCAAGAAACTTTTCTAAAAAACTTTCAATGTACCTACTGACGCGATCCAGTTTTAATTTCATTATATATAAAAATAGTTCGACTCGATGGATTTTAATCTATTTCGAATAAGTGAAAGACTTACAACGTTAAAATATTTTTTTATACTTCTTTTTCTACAAGGTATTTTCAATGTTTTGTAATGTTGCAATATTTGAGATAAAAGTTAATATAATATAAATTTTAATAATTTAATTTACTAAACAAGGTTGTGTGATATTTCAGACTCGCTGGAGCACATACATACGAGTATATACACAATGTTACATAAACATAATTCATTTGGAAAACATTAATGGGAGCAAAATTGTAGTTATTTGGAGCGTAAAATAATTCCTGTGAACGTTGTAGTTAATGAAAACAAGTATTATTTTTACGTGAATATTGCATCTTTATAAAAAAAAACTAATGTAATAAATAAAATATTTAAAAAATAATATGTTCTAAGATAATCGCTTAAAAATAATAATTTTAGTTTTAGAATAAAATATTAACATATTAATTTCATTATAATAATTATTAACGTTACTCGGTATATTACAAGAATATAGCTACGAAAAAATAGGTAAATCAGTCATAATAATCAGTGTAGTTTTGAAAAGTCGGCGAAGATGAAACTGGCAGTGAGAGAGGAGCGAAAGCTATATTTTCCAATATTTTTCTAATATCTCGAAAACCACTAATAATATTATTACGATTACTTCCAAGTAAATTGACGACATTTCTACAAATTATGGTATACACATTTTCATATATTCCCACGTCGCTCTAAACAACACTACTTGGACTAACGCAAAGTCGCAATCATTAATCAATTGTAAGATTATTAAAAACACATTGAACTTACTAGGGCGATGGCAATTACGCGGCCGTGGTATACGTTAGTTATCAGTTGATCGAGGCGTGCAAGTGAAAGTGTCCCTACCATCAGATAACTGTGCATGCTTCAGGTACTTACTACTTAGGGTGACAATAAATTTAAGAAAAAATATTACACTAAGTTTAAAAGCATGTAACTTTTTAAAACTATTTGAATCACTTCAAAAAGGAAGAGGATGTCAATTTGGCTGTAATTTTTGACGTGTACGTTACGATATCTTTACCAATTGGGGATCGACTTTCATAATTATTTTTAAATCTTACTACTATATAAATTCGAAAGTTTGGATGGATGGATGATTATTTCTTATTGTTTCACGCCAGAATTGATCAGGCAGAACGGATCTGGATGAAATTTGGCACAGAGAGAGATTATAGTCTGAAACAGCACATAGGCTACTTTTTATCCCGGAAAATGTACGATTCCTGTGGGATAGATTTGTTTTTGTTTTTCACTATTTATTATTTATTAGTAATTATATCTTAAGGATGGTCCCATATAAATTAAAAAAATCCACCCTTCGGATAGAATTTCAAGTCGGTAAATCTTTTTCAGTAAAAAGTAACATAAGCAGATAGACACGTGGCGCTAATGGAACTATCTTCCCTCCCTTTCAGCGTCCCTTCAATGAAATGTCTCTTTTATGAAGGATATTAATCGTACGAATTGATTGATGAAGACTTAAGGAAGAAAGATGAAAATTGTGTTCCCACTTTCATTTACATATTTTATTGTTATTTATGTATATTTTTAGTACAACTTATGAATATTATAAATAAAATAAATTAGGTACCGGTTACTTCCTCGTATGTTTGAAATTTCGGCACAGGACTGATTGGTTATTCAGCAAATCGGATGCTGGATAACCATATAGATGGATAGTGCCTAGATATGCGTCATTCTTAGGCCAGTCATTAAAAGTAGCAGGCGTAGACTTAGGAGATGATAGCTTCTCACAGGGGTATTTTAGCAGAACCCAGGACTAGACAAAACATTCATCAGTGTGGTATATTTGTGATTGGTTTTTTTTAGCGTCGACTAAGTTAAGTGAATCTAGAGTTTTACTCTAGACATAATATTAAAAATACGATATGACAACATAAAAATTCAATGGAAATTAAAACTAAGCAAATTTTTATTCCACGCTTAGCCGCCGGCAAAAAGCTACAGCAAAATAAGAATGGCACTTTATATGTGTAACTTAAAAAGAAGGAGAAGGAGGGAGGCTGTAAGCTTCAGGTGTTACATAGCACTGGGTCTTTAAAAATAACGTAGATGTTAGCCTGTTAGTATGTTAGTAAAAAAAAAAACCATAGTAGCCGAGTTGCATGATTCTAAAGTCGTAAACATTGTATGCGATTGTATCATTGTACTCTTTTCCTCTAACTTTGGAAAGATGGCGTAGAAAAAAGCCACAGAAAAAAGATACCCATTTACTAATTGTTTTCTCGTAATCAAAAATTCTTAAAACATCCTGTAATCTATCTGTCCGTGTAAAACTAATTAACGCGTGACTGTTATTTATAGTTTGTTTTTATTAGCAAAAGTCATGGCTACTTACAGCCAAGTTACTTTTCTCCATTGTCGTCATACAACTTTAAGTACTATTGCCAATGTCGGTAAACAGCTTTCCACGATTTAAAGGGCGTGTGTTTTAGTTTTACTTTTCATTATATTTACATCTCTGTTTAATTATGTGAGAAATAGAAAACAAGATGTCTATAGGAGTTTAAATGATATGATGATAACATATAGAGTAGATGGTAGCTTCTTCATGGATTTAATTTGTATTTTATATGTAAAAATTTAGATTCAAGAGGGCTAAGACTATTTGAATATGAAGCCCTATATTTCAAATTAATTACATATATTATGTAATTATTATTATAGAAATTGTATAATTGATTGGGACAACAGAAAGATTATTTGGAAAAAGAAAATGCCGTTTGCTCAAATGTAAGTAATGTGATAAAAGATCAGATATTTTATTCAGCCTCTACCTACATCTTATCTCCTTAAGCCGCCACAACTTGTCAGTTTCATCTTAGCCCGCCGGCAACCCCTCGAGAGGGCATTTCGGCATTTAGGGGAGACTTGCAAGGTCAATGACCATCTTATAATTTATTATCATCCTTATATCCCCACATTCGAACTACATAACGTAAATGAAAAAATAATGAAATTAGAAAAGGTTGATATTTTATAACTTAACTATAACATTATATTTTGTTTCGAAAATAAATATATTATCAATAAGTTCTGTGAAAATAATACTTATAAGTAGATAATATAAATATTTACTATAAAATTAAAATGACGCATTACCGTAAAACATAAATAGTAGTAGTAGTAGGTAGTAATAGTAAAAATAGTATTTAGTTTCCATGAATTAAAAATCATTAAAACCCAGTAATATTAGAAAAACACGCTTATTACGTACTAACAATAAGTAGGTCATCATAACGTGCCAATAATTACCTATGTATTACTTACCCAGTCCCTCCTAAACGTTTCTGCGCCGCACTTATTTATGCTAATACAATTGATTAAACACTATTTACATTAGCAAGACCACTAATACGTAGAGTAACTCAAGGAATAATATCGTACAAGTAATATTAAACGATTTCTAAGGAGAAAATATGGGTTTTATTTAGTAAAATAGTGTGATATCGATTGAGCGGCGCGCGGCCGCGCGGTCTGTCACGGAATGAAACGCCGGGGTGCGCGCGTTTTCCTCATTTTCCCGCCACAGCAGGGGTGGGTTCGGAAATTTGCTTCAATTCACTGTAATAGCAACGTTGTGTTGCTAACCGTTTGCACGATACCTAAGATTACAGTTGTAAACCTTTTCTCTTATTGCACCGCTTTGGAATGATAACAGTCGAGTAAATGTTGAATTTTTGAATTATAATTTTCGGTTTAAAATTTAAATTTGTATTTTTCTTGATTATAGCTAATTGCGTTAATTAAAATGATAGATTTCGATATTTATTTATATCAGTCGCGAGTAGTATCTTTAAAACAACAATAAAAAAACGTGGGTTAATGTTTTGACCTATTCGCACAAAACCAAATACTATAGAAATAAGATGGCTAAAACTTAATAGTAGCCAGATAATTTATCTTAATAATGATAGTGAACAAAGACAGGAGTCACTGTAAGTCTTCGTCAAAAAAAAACGTAAAAATGAGAGGAAATCCATACTAATATTATAAATGCGAAAGTAACTCTGTTTGTTTGTGTGTTTGTTTGTTTGTTACCTTTTCACGACCCTAGCTTGAGACCCTGGGAAGGACATAGGATAGTTTTTACCCCAGATAACATCCCTTAAAAGGGTGGTGAAAATTTCAACGGGGAATCAATAAAATCTCAAGTAAGACATCACACCTATGTAGGTATATATAGTTTATCTATTACTAACCGTCACATACGAGTATATAATTTAAAACATAATATAATTATAGAAAAGGAAGTATTTTAATCTATTTATTTACATAATATCACTGATATTAAAGATACTATTTTAGACTTTACTAAAATATTATTAAAATATTTATTTCTATATGTTTCTTTGTCTTCTATCGCATTTTAGGTGCATATACTGACTCAAAAATTCATTGACCATATCGAAGGGACAAAAACTTGGGGTGATATTTTAGTTAACTGCGTTCACTGACAACACGGAACCTTAAAAATTTTTAACTTTTCACCGTGTTAGTATCGAAACATCATCTTTTATTTATTATTCAATTAAAACAGAAAAAACAATCAGAAGTCATTAATTGTAACTTCTTACTATTAATGAGTAAAGTAGGTATACTAAAGTAGGGCAAAATTCAGGAATATTAAGAAATTTTACATTATCAACGAACCTATTGCTATAATAAAAAAATCAGTAATGTATGTATGTAACCCGAATGTGAAAAGTTCGATTATTCCAAAATAACCAATGCTTTTCCTAATTTTTTGAATCATCATTCACACATTTAAAATATTGTATAAAATATTATTATAAAACCCTTAAACTAGTAGGTACAAATAAACTGCTTTATCTAAATAAGAACAAAATCAAGTGAAATTAAAAGCCTGAGCGTACTTTAAAATCAAAGGAGTATTGCGAGAAGAGCTTAACGCTCTGTCTACATATTATGAAAACACTTTAGTTAGGGCACTTTAGGGGCTGTCCAATCCCAATATGCAGGGGATCCACCCCTGTGCCGTAGTGCGTAACAGGAACTAGTCTGTTTCAAATAAGACAGTGCGGGTAATATTTTCTTTTAGCATTATCAATCATGTCAATAATGCATTTCCGGTCTGAAATTGCAGAAAATTTACTACATTTATTCAGAAAATTTAGTGTTATCTCCTATTTATATACTAGTACTAGCGGAAAACAAAAATCAAATCTATCCCACGGGAACCGTACATTTTTCCGGGGTAAAAAGTAGCTATGTATTATTCTGCTGTATGAGCTATATAATTGTAAAGTACAGTGGATGTACATCTGTACATCCAAACATCCAGACGACCATACATCCTCACAAACTGTATTTATAATATTTACCGCATTTATAATATTAATAGGAAGGATGTTATTATTAAAAGAAATTTAAAACTATTTGATCTTATAAACATATCATATAGAATGATGTATCTGCAAGCATTAAATTATGGATATTTTTAATTTCAATATCTATTATGCTATTATAGTAGGTAATATACGTAATATTGTTTTGGCATCATTATTGATAAGTCACAAAATAAATAAATTATAAATCAATACAAATCAATAAGAAATGCTTAACAATATCATAAATTGGAAAATATGAATATAAAAATGTATACATTAGTAATAAAAAACTTAAAAGTATGCAGGTCATGAATAAAAATGACCATTTTAACTAAAAAATTAATTTAACACACAAATAGAAATAAAATATTATGTTTTTAATATAACTTATTGATAATATATAGTAACAAGCGGCTCACCCAAGCTTTGCTCGGGTTCGACTCTAGACAAAAAAAAACAAATCTATCCCACGGGAACCGTACATTTTTCCAGATTCCTGATTTATGAACTGTATTATTGTAAAGTTTCATTAAAATCCATTTAGTAGTTTTTGTGTACTAAGCTGTATAAGTTACTATAGTTTTTTAACTATCTCGCGGGAACTCTTTAAATTTCAGGGATGAAGAGTCCCTTAAATGTTGGCCGGCGATATAAGGTACCACCATGCAAAATTTCATTTAAATCGGGCCGATAGTTTCGGAGATTAGCCCGTACAAACAGACAAATAGACGGAGAAACGAAAAATTTGAAAAAATCTGGATTTGTTCTATTTCTCTTCTTACATCCCCCTGACTCAGTTTTTAGCATTTTTTTTCTATGTACAGACATTCGACCTCTACAGTTTTATTATATGTGTAGATAATAATGTTTTCCTGACCCGATTTCGGCCACGATGGCTAATTTCACTGTGAATAGCCAGATGTGCAGGAAAAGGAGTACGCGCAAACACAAGTGCACTCTCTATTCCTTTTCCTCTCAAAGTCCGATTGGACGATACTTAGACACGAGCAATGAGAGTTAAGGCGTAGGACCGACAGCTATACGTGCTCTCCGAGGCACGGGGGTGTAACACCATCAGCTTCCCAACTCCGGGCTACTACTAAGAATATTTTAACAGAAAAAATCATTTCTAAACTTGACCTTGACCCCATCCGGAACTCGAACCCAGGACCTCCGGATCTGCAGCCGTACATGCTAGCCACTCAACCATCGAAGCAGTTTTATATAGAGACAGTACATAGATAGAATACTGTGCTAATATCGAATTTTAAATATTTAGATAATAGGTGAAATAAAAAATTATTAATCAAAAAACCGAGGATTTTACCAAATATGCAACCATGAATGTATGAACCAAATAGTCCTATGAACTTGATAGGTGTTTAATAAAAATAGGTAATAGCTAAACAAACGTGAGATCAAATTACTTAAATAAATAAATAAGGATGTCACTCTATATATGTAATAGACAAGTGAAAAAAATGAGTATAGGATCTGTTATACTTCTAGGAGATCAATAGTACTATCACAGGATTATCATATCCATAATCCATCTTAGTATGCAAGAACTTATACTATTTGTACATTAAACTTGACAATATTGAAGAATTTTGTCTTTTTCTCCCGCCAGATATCACGTTCACTATGATCCTCAGTACATATATTATAACGCTCTACAGCGTGGATGGATTTTTTTTTTTAATTTTATTTAAAATTTAAATAAAATGACAAATTGTGCAGTACCAGGACGCAAAAAAATGGACATCATTTGTTCCCAAAAAACAAAAATTAAAAAAATTGTGGGCTAAAGCAATAAAACGACCAAAATTGGCGAAATCACAATCTTTTCTTGTGATTTGAAACTCGATGAAACAAAAATGCGACACTAAAATGAGACAAATACATAAAATATATATAAGATTAAGCCGGCGAGAAAATGAGATAGAATATATTGCCATGTTGTCTTGGTAACCGTTGTTATTGTCTGACAAATATATATAATATTATATTCTTTCTGTATATGATAATCTATAAATATATGATTGTAATATGCCTAATATGCCATATTTAACTATTGATTTGTTAAAATTTAATTGCAATATTTGCCAACGAAATTGTACTTTAACTGCGCGTAAAGGTTACACGCGCCCATTGTTTTTTTTTTTTGTACTTTTTACATATTAATTACAGAGTTTCATACAAACTTTCATGCTCCATTTTACTCTCTAATGGGATTGAATTTCAAAAAATTCTAAAACATTACATTATTTAATTGTATTGAACCGTAATACCAAGTTTCAAGTAATTTTGATCATTAATAATTCTTTGGCTATATAAATTTTATCACTCCTTTTACACTTTTAAGAGATGAATTTCGAAAAAAATCAAATAAATATATTTCTTATTTTTTATCTCAAAGCTAAACACCACTTTCTGTGTATTATTTCACATCAAGAATGACAGAGTTTCATACAATCTTTATTCCCCCATTTTACCCACTAAAGGGATGAATTTCGAAAAATCCTTTCTTATCGGATGCCTACATCATATAAGAAATACGTCCTTCAAATTTCACGTTTCTACGGCCGGCGGTTTAGGCTACGTGTTGATCCATCAGTCAGTAAGGACCACCACAGAATGCACCTCTCCTTCTCAATTCTTCCTTCAGAGTTCAGCTGATCTGACTTTCAGGTACTATACATTGCATAGGTAAGATGCGAACACAATAGAAGCAAAAAACCAGGTATAAAAGAAATATCACAATAAATTGGTTAACCTCAGACTCAATGTAAATAAGCCATACGTGTGGCGCCCTCCTTTCGAGAATTCTTCACCATTCTGTATCTGTATTTAGTATCATCTGTGTGTCAACTGACAAATTTTTAAAACGATAACCGATGTCAAAGTTGAAAGTTATAACGGTTGTTTGTTAAAAAATATTTGTATTGTAATTGTGCAAAGTTTGTTGAACATGAATATGAAAAGTGATCTTATTGAAGTAAAAGAACTTGAGAATAAAATAATAAACCATGAAGCTTACGGAAATTCGTATGTACATACTTAGTAATGTTTAATACTTTTAAATAATTTATACTGTAAACTTACTGCTTTATTTTCTCTTATAGATATAAATGGTCTCCCAGAGATTTCGAATTGGGTTCAGCATTAGGCCAAGGAAAATTTGGTCATGTTCATGTGGCAAGAGAAAAGAAGACTGGATTTTTAGTTGCCATTAAAGCTCTGTTTAAATCACAAATAATGAAATCTAGATGTGAAAGACAAGTAATGCGAGAAATTGAAATACAGTCACATCTGAAGTAAGTTACTTAAAAATAAATAAATTTATTTAGTTGGTAGTGGTTTCTCTAAACATTTTTATATTTTCTAGACATCCTAATGTACTCCGATTATTGACATGGTTTCATGATGAACGACGTATCTACCTTGTAGTGGAATTTGCAGCTGGTGGTGAATTATATAAACACTTAACAAACTCCCCTAAGGGCCGTTTTCCGGAAAATAAAGCCGCAAAATATATTTACCAGGTACCAATGTTGAAATAAACCTTACAAACTTAAAGGGTTGAGTCTTAAAACTAAGCCGTAAAGCTTTGCCTTAAAATTTTGCCTTAAGTTAAATTCTTTGTTCTTAATATACATTATTAATTATTATACATGATAATGATTTTACATTTTTTGTTTGTTTTATGTAGACTGTTTAAAAGTAAAAAGGCTAAAAGTAGTTCCATACTAGTTTAATTAATCTGTGAAAAATTAATTGTAATATACTAATTCTAGGTTGCTGATGCAGTAGAATATTGCCATCAGCATCATGTAATTCATAGAGATATAAAGCCTGAGAATATTTTAGTAGCATTCAATGGGGACTTGAAATTAGCTGACTTTGGATGGTCGGTACATGCTCCATCAGAAAGGTTTGTTTAGATATTACATAATAATTTGTATTTTTAAATTATTTTATTTTTCTGTTATGTGAGGATTGTATATAAAAAGGTATAATATTTACTATAATTTCAACAGGAGGAAAACAATGTGTGGGACACTTGATTACTTACCTCCAGAAATGATAAAACGTGAAGTATATGATGTGTCTGTTGATCACTGGTGTATTGGAGTATTGCTTTATGAGTTCTTAGTTGGCAAACCACCTTTTGAAAGTGAAGGCCAAGACAAAACTTATGCTAGAATTTTGACTTTAGATATAGTATACCCAGAGTATGTACCTGAAGGAGCTAAGGACCTAATTTCTAAGGTAAGTGAATTCTATTTCTTATTATTTTTAACAAAGCAATTTTCTTGTGTAGTGTAGTTTTATATTAACTGTTATAGCTGTGGGTAAAGTGCTTTTGGAAAACAGTACAAAAGTTTTCTGATGAAAAAAAACTATGTGAAATATTACTGTTTATATAAAAAATAAAATTATATATAATATAAAAACATGATCATGATATCAATCTAATATAATATATTTTTTCAGCTTCTAAGACATTCAAGTAAAGAAAGACTGTCACTAGATGGAGTAAAGAACCATTATTGGGTGCAACAGTTCTATAATGTTTAATATGTAAATACAATATTTATTATATACTTGACCACTACAAACCAAAAACAATACATATTTTTTTAATATATTGTACAAACACTTTGTGACTGCCAATGCCATATTAACCTAATTGACAAATAAATGACTTGGAAAGATGATGGTTATTTAAATAAATTCTACAGACAAAACAAAATATAAATATAATTTTTAGCACCATATTATGTAAGATTTGTAATCTTTTAAAGTATTGGTTATTATTACATTTTGTTCTTTGATTTTAAGTTGACATTATGTACTTTACAATTAAACTAATGTGTTATAAAGTATAGCCAAATTCTTTTATCCATTTTAACCCATCCTTGCTATTTCCAGCTGGCTTATATTCGAGCCCAATCCAATCGGTATAGCCATTGTTTTCTATATGTTGAAGTATGTACTTGTAATTAATTTCCCCAAAAGTATCAGGTTCATTGCGATTAGGTACTTGAGCTATCTGCAAATAGAAAAAAAAGGTGTAATAAATTAATAAGAATAAATTTACATTTTTTTTCATAATAAATTGTTAATTCAACAATAAGTAAATTAATGCAAGAAGTTTTTCTGTCAAATCTATAATAAAACTCTTGACTCCAATTAAATACTTTATTGTTCCATATCCATTTCTAACATGTAGTATCATATAAATTTGACATTTCAAATACCTGAATGTGGCCGACGTAAGGCATGAGATTCTTGATGTTATATGATAGATCACCACAGATATGTTGCAAGTGGAAAATATCCAGCTGTAATTTCAAGTGTGCGCTGTCTATTCTTTTTATTATTTCTACAGCTGAAAAAGCAAATTTTAAGACATTATTAATTATTAATAATAAATTGTAGACATCAAGCAAAGATTTAGCTACAGTGAAATGTCCACATGCCATACCCAAGTAGATGCACTTATATAATTTTAAATATTTTAGGATATATACATATTTGTCACTGTTTTTTACATATTATATTTACTATACAAAATTACTTGTATTTATCATTGAATTAAACGAGAATATCAAAAATATACCTTTGCCAAAATCGCTCAGGAAATATTTAGGTACAGAGTGGTGATTAATTGGCTCTATTACACCCAAGATATTCTCATCCTTCAATATATTAGCTGCATATTTCAAATTATTTTCGTAGGTTTCCCAGTTCTTAGACGACACATCTTCCAATTTACCAGCCATAATGTGAATCTTTCGGGCCCCAAGAGCTTTAGCATAATCAATAGTTGTCTTCAAATTATCTTTAAATTCATTTTCTTTTCCTGGAACTGCTGTAACTCCTAATTCACCTTTGGTTACATCACCTACAAGTAATGATGGAAATAATAAATTAACATATTATTTAAGGAAAGTAACAGTATTAAATATGTTATAATAATATATTAACATAATATATATTATAATGTCAAAATAACAGCTTTTAACTAAATGCATATGTTTACAATATATGATATTTGTAAAAAAAAATACAATTTTTAAAATTTTTGTCTGTATGTTATGCCTAATCTCTGAAACGGCTGGACTGATTTTGACGGGACTTTCACTGGCAGATAGCTGATGTTAGAAGGAGTAACTCGGGCTACTTTTATTTTAGAAAAAGAATTAGTAAAAGTAAAGAATAAGAGTTACATTCAAAAAAATTAATACGTACCTAGGGACGCACCCGAGCGAAGCGAGTGTAAGTCGTTAGTTTATTCTAATATATATATTTAACAAATTGCCTACCTACCTGTTTTGAGATTGATCAAAATTTGTTCAACACCACTGGATTCTTTCGCCTTCTTGACTTGTTCCAATGTGCTACCTAAAGGAAATCCAGTCTCAACAGCCTTAAAACCTGCATCTCTGGCTAAAATGTATCGCTCCAGTATATTCGAGGACTCCGTAAACATAAAAGATAAATTCGCACAAAATTTCATTTTTATTTATTTACTTATATTCAAAAGTAATATCAGTCCAATCGTACAGTTAAAACTGCATTAAAATAACTTTTAACATACAAGTAATATGTTTTTATGAAAGTACAATATCTATTTTTGTTAAAAATTACGATAACATTTTCTTATCAACCCTTATCACAAGCTGTCAAGTAAACATTTTGATGTGCCACTTGTCAAACGTCATTCAGTACCTACACCGCGCTGTCAATACCATGGATGACAAATAAAAGTCAATACCGCAAACCATGTTTTGATAAAAATTAACAGACAGCAAATACCTACCTGTATTTTAATTTTTGTTATATCTTGTTGTTATTAGTAGACTCTTTTATAAAGATATTTTTACAAGCTTTTAATTAACTTGCAATGTTTGTATCTATGTTTGTTCGGGTCAAATTTTGCTACTGAATTATAAAGTAGTTATCCTCAACGGATTGAGCTACAATTTTACATACACGTTAAGTTTAGATTACAATGCTTGGTTTAGGTAAGTGACGTTATTCTAAATCCAACATGGCGGACTATGTTTTTTATGCACCCCCCATTATGGATATCAAAAGAAAGGGTTTGCTGAGAAGAATACGAATAAATACCTCAAAAATAAAAAATAAACTTTGAATTAAACCAAACCCATTTATTACATTACATAATTTATATGATAGTAGCGGCTCACCTTCCCTTTGCTCGGGTTGACCTCTAGAAAAACAAAAACAAATCTATCCCACGGGAACTGTACATTTTTCCGTGTAAAAAGTGCCCTATGTGATAGTCCAGACTATAATCTATCTCTGTGCCAAATTTCATCCAGATTAGTTTATAACATTTGTATAAGTAGCAAATAAAAGAAAAGTTCAAATAAATATCAATAGATGGCGATATATGTAACAATTTGATCGTGTAATAAAATATCTTAGTATTTTTTTTTAGTTTCCATGTCTTGGTTTTAAAAATGTTCTAAGCAACAGGAAATCAAATAAAGCGTTCTTAAATCAAATCTCCGTACTTTATTGATAGCTAAAAAATGAACCTAGTCCTGCGAAAAGTTTTTTTATGAACCAGATTAACGATCAAGATCTGTGTCAATCTGTGTCTGCTCTTGGATCTATTAGATACAGTAGTAAATAATGCTTAGGTCGTCCTTACGAAGCTCTATGCCAATCATCGTAACGATAATATTCTATTGACCATTTTTGCAGTTTAGACAGGATACAGCTTGGAGCTTTAGAAATGATTTATTTGTATTGCAAAGAGCCACACACAGCTCCCATAGCCCCAGATATCTAAAACGATCGTTATCTTCTTATTAGATAGAGAAGTTTGATACCAGTAGAGAGTGTAATAATATGCTAAAATCAAAAAAAGATTATGCAATATTCAACTGACTTTATTATATGTATGTAAGAAATTACTTTGTTGAATATTATTCACCATCAAATCGACCAGAAAGTCTAATTCAATTTCCAGATAGATTATAAAATATATTTTATTGAAAATTTTCCAGATTAAAGTTCCTGAATTATGAAATAATAAATATATGTCAAAAAAAACTATGTTTTTAATATAAGTAAATCATAAAACTCCTTAAAACTAAGTGCCAAACAATTCACTGCATTGCTCCCTTGGTAACTGCAGGCGCAGGGACACATGTGTACCATGAAATTCTCAAAAAAGTAAACAAAAAAAATATTTTTGACTTGTAAATATGTTAATTTAATCCTAACTGAATCATATTCTATAAATCAATTCGTATTTTTTGTACTTATAACCTTATGGTCCTGAAAAGGTTTAATATCACAGATTTTTTTTATTAAACTCTAATGGTCATAATTTATTTCTTTTAATACATACATTTTTATAAAATTATAGAATCTTTTTATATAACAACCCTAATACCTTCCGCAGTTGAAATTGCCATACAAACTACGTCAGGCGCTTTGATAAATATCATACTTTCATATTTAAATATACTGTGCTATTTAAAATTTTGGGGAATGAAATAATAAGACTTAGTTGTAATATCTATTTTCCTTTAATATAAACATTTCAGCGTTAGAATACAATATAGCATCAACTATACCTCATCCTTTATATATTATTACATAATGGGTATCTAATCTGATCGCAATAAGGTAATATTAAAAGTAACAAGGATGGAATCTTAACTATGATTGCATCTTTAATACGTGATTAATAAATTAAATATAGGAAATGACCACTACCATATTATGTTTGGTTAACATAAGCTATGGAGCAATTCGTCTAATACATGTGATTAAAACGTAAAGGTGGAATGAAAATAGAGCTGCCAACTTTGGTGCGAGTTTAACTGATAATATTGAAAATTTGGCTAGAAAAGGAACATTTAAATGGAACAATGCTACATTTATTAACAGAATTGATTTTTTGATAAAATTATTTTTTTATGAAGTAAATATTTTACTGATTTAAAAGAAAGGGACGTTTATTTTTTTTTTATTTATTATATAAGTACTTTAGGCCTAAAGAAATAAGCTGACAACTCTATTAAAAGTAACTTAAAACTAAACATTTTTACTGCATGGTGTACCTGTATAGTCTGCAGTCAATCTTCGGCTTGCAGTTTGCAGTCTTCACAAAAAGAGGTATTTATGGTTGATAATAATTATATAAATATGCTTTTTGATATTAACACAGCCATATTTTACTACGTTGTATAGTTACAAACTAAGCTTAGCATAATGTAAATATAAAATACTTAACTATTTAATAATATTTTGTGAACAGTTCTTCCAATATATGAAAGAATTGAACAATTTGAGCAGATTGTGCCAATACCCTGTTAAACATTTTCATCCTATTGATTTCAGTCATGGCAACCTTTTGCTAACAGATTATACAAAATAAGTAATATTATGTAACTTAAACATCAAAAAGCACACATTACAAACAATACCTTTACTTCTCATCAAAATATTAATAATTTTGATTTTCCTCACGTTTATACTCTAACAATTCAAGCAATTGCTAACATATAAGTATATAATACAACGTATAAGTCTTATAATTACTTAAAACAACACAACATAGGAGCAATTTTTATCACTTTGAAATAATCAGTACAGTGAGCACGTGGTTTGGAGCATGAAGATTGGGGTAATACAAAAGTCGCTTAAGGTTACCAGTAGAGTCCGGCGTGATTACATAAAAGTAATGTATATATTTGGGTCAAATAAATAATTTTCATTAAATAATGGTAGCATCATAATTATATCTACTAGAATATTATATATTCATTGCTCCTTACTTTGATATTCGTTAAAACAAAAAAAATATATTAAAGGGGTCGTCATCCAGCAAGGAAATTCATATTAATATATTTTTTTAAACCAATTATCTGGTAACCCTAAGAACCCTACAAAAAATATTAGCTTTACCACTCGACTAACCGCAAAGATACTGGCGCCTTTGGTGATAAAAGGAAGTCAAACTGGATATCTAACTCCCCATCGAACTCAACTCGCCAGTGTTGCAATATCTGAAAAGAAATAAAGAATAGACTATGCCATTATCGATTACCAAATCCGTCCAGTGTGAAGCAGAAACAAACATACACACGTACAAACGTTCGCATTTATAATAGTAGTCCGATATACCTTAGCCAAAATCAAATGGAGCTCCAGTTCCACAAACCGCTTGCCGGGACACATGCGGCGGCCTCTCCCAAACGGCGCGACGACGCTCGCGGCATGCGGCTCGCGCACGTCTATCCAACGTTCCGGGAGGTATTCACTGGCGCGCCAGAAGTTCTCTTCTCTACGACACGCTGCACCAGTATGGGCTAGCACAAAGGTCTGCAAAATAATAATCAAACTATAGTTTGATGTACATAAAAGTTATGATAAATAGAGTAACCTGTATGTAAAAGGATTTTAAAATACTTTCACCAGAAGAAGATTGATCAAAAGAGGAAGCAGGGTGAATGCTTATAAAATAACCATCAAAATATATATATCGATTTAAGAAGGTATGTGAATTATATATTTATAAAAAATTGTTAAATACATATAAGTATTCATTAAAATTAATTAAAAAGGCTATTTGTTTAAGGCCTAATCATTAAAAAACTCTAATTATAGTATCGAGATCGTAGAAATCCTTTAAGATATTAAAAAGTTTAAAAATGTTAACCTAAATTTAACGCATGAACTATGTATCATTCTAAATACAATGTGACGTAGTTAATATTAACCGTAACCGTTAAGAACCGAACCGTAAATATTTGAAACTAATAAGATTTGCAAAACAAACCATAACAACCTTACCCCAGCAGGCAATCTGTGACCACCAATCGTCATCGGCGTATCTAGGAGTCTAGCGAGGAACGGCGCAGTGGGCAACAGCCTGAAAGCCTCATTAACCGCAGCGCGGACCGATGGAGCCGCCCCCAGTTCTTCAATCCGTAGTTCACCGCAAGTTGGAAGTTCTGATCTGATTCTCTCTTGCCAGTCTGCTCGCCCGCTTAGCAGATACAGCAGAAATACTAGGCTGTTTGCCAACTGGAAATAGATAATAAAATGTATATATACAGAAAAAAGGTCATAAGGTTATATAAGTATTATCTATTCCATATACTTAAATCTATAAATAGAAACACTATTAGTAATAACATATTATATATAGTTATGTATATATAGATATAGATGTTTATTTAAGTAACAGCTCATGAATGAAAACTTGTGTGTTGAAACATGTTAAGGAAGTATGACAACAACATTCTCATACATTATGCTCGTAACGTATCTTGAAGGCGATACAAAACATAAATCCTTGAGTGAATTTCCTTTATTATCTAATGGCATATTCGCGTACATTTAGGCTTACCGTCTCAATGCCAGCAGTGATAAAGTCAATAACGGCTGCTTTCTTATCGCGCATGTCTAGCTCAGGATTGGAGAAAATCTTGAGGAAGATCTCCTGCATGCCGTCGTCCTGCGCCGCGCCACGGGTCCTCGACTTCGCTTCCTCCATTAGTTCAGATACTATCCTACCAACATGGAGTTGGCAATCAGATTATTTGGTATTGACATTGGATAGTCATATGTTATTTAAAACTTTCCTGCTGAAAATTGGTTAAGATTGTTTCTACATGAATACAAAACTATACACAAAGCTACACCCTTTAAGTCTAAAAAAAATTGAAGAACGAAAATATATTTTTTAATAATTTTAAAAACTCACATATGTATAGTTTCCTCACTTCTGACAAAGGTTTTGTATAACGAAGTTGGCGCAAACTTCCAAAGAGGAGCTCCGTAATAGGAATCTCTTTGTGCCCTGAAATGCGCCTTTACTGCTGCTGCCAACGCCGCTGCGCGTCCAGACATCCATCTCTCGAGAAAACCAAGTCTCGTTCCTAACATTAAACTGCACACGGCTGTAACAAAATAATAATATACCTACTATTTTCTTATATTGACGCAAATATTTGACATTTTAAAATAAAAACTATCTTTTCGGGTTTTTTCGCGGATTTATTTTGATTTTTGGTTCCCAACGTTTCGAATGCTTGACCATGACCATGATTGCTGTAAAGCATTCGAAACGTCGGGAACCAAAAATCAAAATAAATCCTCGAAAAAATCCGAAAAGATAGTTTTTATTTTAAAATAATATGGATTTATTTCATTTATATTACTTAATATGTAGTTACTGGTTCTCAAGAAGTTTGAAAGTAAAAAGTGAAATCATAATTACTGATCAGATTTTGAAAAAATATTTGAATTTTACTCGTTTAAAAATGAAATTCCAGATGTTATTTAGTAAAAATAAAAAGTATCTAGAATTTCACTTCGGCTTACACAGCACAGCCCTTTGCGCCATGACCATGACTTTTAATGAAAATTATTTCGATTTAATGATTCTTTATTATAAATAAAAAAAAAAACAGTTTCATCCACAATTTTGAAGTCGTTGTACTTTTTAGTAAAAAAGTATATCATTACTTTAAAACAAAAATGTTTATTATGAATGTTTGTCATTTATCATATATATATATATATATATATATATATATATATATATATATATAAATATCACTAACAAACAATTACAAATAGGGGATACATATACATAATATGCAAGTAATTTGAATTAACATTCTCGCTTAACGATCTTAACCCAAATAGTGATCATAGACAACAAACCTCGACACACAAATTATTATTATTTGACCGGAATATCGAGACCGTTAGGGTTATCATTGTCGTTTACCTATTTACCTTTTAAGTAACTTTATGTAATGACTAGCGGTTCACCCTCGCTTCGCTCGGATTCGCCTCTAGGAAAACAAAAGCAAACCTATCCCACGGGAACTGTACATTTTTCCGAAATAAAAAGTAGCCTATGTGTTATTCCAGACTATAATCTATCTCTGTGTCGTATTTCATCCAGATCCGTTCAGCCGTTCTGGCGTGAAAGAGTAACAAACATCCATACTTACAAACTTTCACATTTATAATATTAGTATAGATAAAATTAACATAATGGTTTAACATCAAGGACCGATGCTCATAATATTTGTTCCACTTTATAAAATCGATATTAAGAATATTGGTTTCATATATTTTAATAAATGTAGAGTTAGCTCTACATTTTAATTTATACTACTGAAAATGACTTGCAGTAAGTAGTATAAACGACCGTCGCATGTATCTTATTCACACTGCTTGCTACGCAAGTAATCACCTTCAAACAACTAATAACAAATATTTTAAAACATTGATCATCGAATCGACTTTTGCAGAGCAATAACATAAACTATTTTTTATGTGTATTTCAGGTTCTTATATTTGTTCCTACGGATATATAGATAGTAAAAACATATATTGCTTGTATCAGTCTTTCCATGTATAAAGCATTAGAGTAACTAGTACTTGTTCCCAGTCAAAATGAAGGCTCCATTCACTAATGTACGTATTATATGCGAAAGTAATCTACCTTTATTTCCGTTTGCCTATGATTGTTGACGTCCTTTTAAAAATAGTGTAATAAGTTTTTGTAATATGATATTCACTTAAAAAAAGTACGTGTGTGTGTGCAAAACTCACATGGTAGAAGTGAAGCTTCAGAAAAGTAACCTACGAGAGAATGAGATGAATATAGAGTATTAGGAGTAGGCCTGCCCGCCTCGGTGGTGTAGTGGATAGCATGTACGGCTGCACATCCTGAGGTCCTGGGTTCGAGTCCCGGGTCGGGCCAAGTTTAGTTATTGAGTCTTTCTGTATAGTAAGCCTCAGTAACAGCCCGGAGTTGCGAAGTTGGCGGTGTTTCACCCCCGTGCCTCGGAGAGCACGTAAAGCCGTCGGTCCTGCGCCTTAACTCTCACCGGTCGTGTCGAGTAATCGTCCCACCGGAGTATGAGAGTGACAGGAATAGGGAGTGCACTTGTGTCTGCGCGTACACTTGTGCACTATAATATCTCCTGCGCAGTTGGCTAGTCTCAATGAGATTGGCCGCCGTGGCCGGAAACGGTCAGGAGGACATTATTATTATATATATATTCTTTATTGCACAAATAAAAAAAATAAGAAAATAAAATACATAGAAAGTGACGTGGACAAAGGTGGACTTATCTCTATAAGAGATCTCTTCCAGTCAACCCATGCATGTGTGAAATAGTGTTAAGTAGCGGGACAGAAAGAGAAAGTGCAGAGAAAAAAAAACAATAATAAAAGTAAAGTATATAAGTATAACACATAATTAATACTTAAATATATGTGTGTATATATATACATATATAAATACATAAAACATATACATATTATATAAGATTAATACATAAATACAAGTATAGATATATAATATTATATACATGTAATCTAATACATACCAAAACTATATAAATATATATGTACATAAATGCTAACCAGAAAAATAAATTATTCAAGATTGAGCTAGAAAATGCTTTTTTATGTTGGCTTTAAACGCAGCTGTAGAAGGGCTCTCCTGTAGAATTTTAGGAAGTTTATTCCATAACACTGCAGCACGTACCGAGAAAGAGTTTTGTAAAAACTTGGTGTTACTTCTCGGTATCTCAAGCATCGATGTGATGCAGGGCCGCCTGGAACGTGTAGGAGTCGGAAGGAGGTTGAACCGGGAACGAAGGTAAGAAGGAAAATTGTGATTATGAAGGATATTAAATAGAAACAAAAGGATGTGCATATCACGGCGAAGGCGGATAGGGAGCCATTGAAGTTGAGCTCGGAATTCGGAGACATGATCATACTTACGCAGACCATAGATAAAGCGTATGGCGAGATTTTGGAGACGCTCAAGCTTATTCAGTAACTCCTCTGTCACATCTAAATAGCATACATATTATTATTAGGAGTAGGATAATTATAAGGTTTATATTTTTTTGATAATATTTTTACCAAGTTTAAAAGTTATTTTACATTTCATTTGACATAATTATACATTACATATTATTCAGTAATTAATTTTATTATTTTTCACTTCCTGTGTAATGTATATATGTGTGTAATGTTCTATCTCAAATAACAACGGCTACCTGGCAACATGGCAATGTATTCTATCTCATTCTCTCGCCGGTTTAATCTTATATATTTATGTGTTTGTCTCTTTTTAGTGTTGCATTTCCATTTCATCGAGTTTCAAATCACAACGATTCTAAAGAAGTTTCACTTCAAAAAAAATAATCAAAACACTATGTTAATCAACGTTATATACATAAAATTATTAAATTTGCATCTAAATAAGATATTTACTATGGACTACTATCAGCTATATGCAGGTACTTTTGAGTAAATAATGCCCGTACTTACGCGTTAACTTACTCGTCATTCTGCATACCAACGTATAAAATACTCTAGTTCATTAAATAATGCAGTTGATATACGTAAAAACAAGTCGTTATATGTAGATATAGGTACTATTTATAAACATAAAGGTAAGCTTATCAATTATAACGTTACATAGATATTGCACTAAACAATTTTATAAATGCACCCATATTTTGTAGTATAATAAAACTTACAAGGAATGGGTGTCTTTTTTTAATTAACCCGGTAGAGTTGACATTGACAATGACTTAACGCACTCGCGTGTTCACATTTTCAATGCAAACTGTTTAAATTAGAAATAAATAGATAATAGTAATAGTCAAACATTGTTTACTATTTAATATTACCAATACTATAAGTATCTTTTATTATAAATTATTAAAAAAAAACGCGAATAATGGTCCTAATACGATGATATAATAGTTCTATAATATTATAGTGCAATGTTTATATAACCATAGCAACCTGAATCACATCAATGATCTCAGCCCGTATGATGGCAAGTCTCATAATGCGTTTCTAATGCGCATTCTTGCGATGTATTGCTAGACTGACCCACATTAGTTGCTTATCCGTCACCATTAAATATACATATAAGTATTTCACCTCGAAACATAATTGTATAGAAATAATTTAATAGCATGGAGAATTTAGCATGTACGAGGTTAGCTAAAGTACAGTTTTTTAAACATTTAATGTTTATTAACATTTTTTTCAATTCAGCAGCAATTTCATTTTTAACTTCCCACTGCTTGGCACGAGCCTCCCTTCAATGCGAGAGGGATCAGGCCATAGTCCCCCACGCTGGTCAAGTGCGGGTCGGCGGAAGTCACATGTCTTTCGAAAACTTGCTAGGTTCTCTCAGATATGCACGTTTCCTCACGATGTTTTCCTTCACCGTAAGACAAGTGGTAATCAACCTGCACTTAGCCTGCGTGGTGGACTATAGCCTGATCTCTCTCGCATAATTTCTTATTCATAGTTTTTGCAAAAGCTTAACATTATACCATGGTAGCCTAGTCCGTATTTATTGCCTTTTTAAAACATATTATTTCACATTCAAACTTTTAACCCTTCGCCCGTTTATCCAATTTAGCGGTTGAATTAAAACAAAATGTTAGTGTTTACCTCAATCAATCAACCAGAATATATATAAGAATAATTAGATTGCTTTACGAGTATTATATGTGCATATGTATAGAAAGTATTACAAATGAAAAGCGTCAAAGTCGTCAACCGCACAAAGATAAGGCGCCCCAGTTAGGCGATATATCGCATAATGTAATTCTAATGTTGCATTCTTGCAGGCCATTACTATCCTGACCTATATCGCATTCCTTATCTTATTCTATGTCATATTTCATAACGTTTCAACAATAATGAAATATGAAAAAAATCATTAATTAGACGCTTCCTGTTTATCTTTGGATATTTAATATTTCACAAAAGGGCACTTTGATAAAATCTTATCTTGAACATTAAACTTAGTACAGCGGCATATTAATCACTTGGACTAATAAAAGATTAAAATATAATAATAAAAACCCGACTGCGTAAAAACGTAGTACTAAAAAGATGGGGACAAGTTAACGAAGACAAACATACAATAAAACATGTATTTAAAAAAAATATGGACCACCCTTAAAGTGTAACGAATTAATTTCCAAAACAGATTCCTATACCTTTAAATAAAACGTTATGAATCAATTTTAATTTAAATCCCAAACATGTTAGTGTCCTATGGTTCGTAAGAAATCCTAAACTCGGACTAATGCTATTAAATTGGATCTCGATTTGTGATCGGAAGACAATAAATTACGTCAGTTTTCGTTTCTAAAGGACCGATGATGTAATCAAAACCTACTCGCGTCAAATCGACAAAAAATAACATGTTAAATTGTTTGATATAGGTACCTTTATGACAGAACGATTTAGCGTGATGTTTTATGTTTCGTAAATAAAAATTTAATACGAAATTAATTAAATTAGATATAGAAAAGGTTGGTGCATATTTCAATACTGCCACTTAAACCTATGAATTTTTTGATGATTTTTTACAAGCTCCAAGTTGTGTGTATCTAAGATTATGAATAACCCGTCTTTTTTGCTTCGTCGCAGTCGGATAAAAATTATACAATACTTATTTATTATTGTCCTATACCCACTAAAATGTCTGTTTATTGACAAAGGTAGGCTATCTAACAACACGCTATGACCCTTAGAGGCCACGTACAAAAGCTATAATATATAAAAAATACTTATATGTAGGTATAAATTAGATATCTATACATATAACAAAACTGTAGAGGTTGAATGTCTGTACATAGGAAAAAAATGCTAAAAACCGAGTCAGGGGGATGTAAGAAGAGAAATAGAACAAATCCAGATTTTTTTTAATTTTTTATTTCTCTGTCTGATTGTCTGTTTGTACGCGCTAATCTCCGAAACTGTTGGACTGATTCAAATGAAATTTTGCATGGTGGTACCTCATATTATCCCCGGTCAACATTTTAGATACTTTTCATTGTGAGCCGCTAGTTTTAGAATAAAATGATTGTAAATCAAATAATTCTTACCTCATAAAGCTTAAATATCTTAAAATATGCTACTAAATTACCTTACATCTTAAATATACTTATCCTAAAATATATTCCTAAATTATCTTACATACATCTATATAAACAAAAATTTTAATGTTCATCTCAAGCTCAAGTGTAAAATCGAATAGTTTTCAACGAGTGTTTTATAATTTTGTCACATAATTATATACATGTTTTTTAGATGTTTTTACATCGAGAAGGGTTATATTTTATACGGGCGAATATTTGTATAAATTACATATACTTATTTGAATTTTTATATTTAAAAAGATATTTTTTCACTAAAACTGATACTTTCAATAAATTCAATAAAATGTAAGTAATAATAAATCAATTTATTTCCTCAGTTATTATGCAATTTTAACATTACAAAGTTGTTACATAACTTTATGATTCTTAACGAATAAATATAAAAAAAATATCAATGTAATTTTAATTCAACCTTTGCCTTGTAAATGTTGGCTGGACTGAGTATTTATTATGTAGGCACGTGTCTTTCTTTGTATATATTTTTGGGCGACAGAATAAAAATATATTTAGCTATAAAAAAATTTAAAAATCTTTTTTTTTTTTAAATTGGCTTTAATGTCAACCTGTCTATCTGTTTATCAGTTATAAGCTACTGCTTAAAGTGGGTTTAACAAATGAAAAAAAAATAAGCCGGTAAGGAAACGATACATATACGAGTAGGGTACGTTACGATAGAGCTCAAATTGTTCAGAAAAATGAATCATTTTTACTCATAAGTCTATTTATGTTAAACTACATTAAAATTGAAATATAAAAAATACCTATGTATTTTCAGTTAATCCAAATTTTGCAAAATTTTTAAAATTTTATATTTTTTCATGTACAATAGTTATTTATATAATTTCGTCGTTATAGAATCATGCCAAGAAAAAATTGACCTCGGCCTTGATACTTAATAACACAATCACTTAACAATAAGAATTCAGATAAATTTACACGTATTTTTATTGTTGTAAAAACTTAATACTATAAAGATTCATTCGAATGAAATCAAAACCTTTATTTTATAATATATAATATCAATTAATTTATTTCTATTACTTATTAATGCATGTAGTTTTATTTTAAAGCATGCACAATTCACATACTAACTAATCTCTATAGTATTTAAATAAAATAAAGGGACTATAAAATTAATTTATCGCTTTCATTATACGCTCATAAAATATAGATTTGTATTTTATATATGGAACATTCTAAGCCTGAGTTATAATACAAAAACATATGTGATATATTTAAATATCGCATTCGCCAAATCAAGAAAAGATCAGCCGGGTGACTAAAATTAAATCCATACTAAGTAGGTACTAATACTATTAATGTGAAAGTAACAACACATTATTCTAAAATAAATATATTTTTGAGTACTTATATAATGGATAGAAAACATAACCACATATTATACTATTCAACATGTCATCCACAATAACGAATTTTACGACAATATCATAAATACTAACGAGATTGGTAATCCTTTAATTAACTCGCGATATTTATTAAGCTTAATCCTATCCATTAGGTTTTATGACACGTGAAAAATTGGCAATAAATTAAACAAGTTTTAGGATGTTTGTCCCAAAATATATATATATATATTTTTTTTATTTTCGCATTTTCTATAACATTAACAAATAAATGGATATACCACATAGGCATATGAAAATAGTGTTGAAGAATATTATGTATGTAAATAATTTAAATATTTTTTAAATAAATTACTGCATTACAAATTTAATAAATGACCAAACAACAACTTTATATGCTAATCCATTACGATATTTATATTCGTAATTTCATTACCATGTTAAATTTTTATTTTATACTAGCCTATGTGCGTTGACTGCTGGTGACAATCTATCCTTATAACGATACCTTTATTGACAACATAGCCAACTCCACATTTCGTCAAAAAATATTTTTTGGTTTAGATTGTACGCAACAGTAATTCAGTAAGATTATTTTAGTAGGATTTTGCAGTATCAAAAATGACAGCTTACGATATTATCTACCAACGATATTTTAGATTTTTAATAAGTAGTGTACAAAAATATTATAAAGTTTTATGTGTCGCCTGAAAAATTTACTCATATAGAGTTAGCTGGTTTGCCATTTAAGGTATCGATAACTCATTTCATCTAAATCCAGCATGAAGGCGTTACGTTACATGTACATGACATAGATACATTTTTTTATTGTTATAATAGTGGTGTTACTAGTTTTTTCTTGCGGCTGCCACTCCATAGTAGATATATCGAATAAAAGAAGCCTATGTGTTAATAAAGAATATAAACTGTTTTCATTCTGAATTTTACCTAAATCCGTTACAATGTAAAGAAGTAACAAACACTCACTCAATGTGATAAACTTAGTATGTACAACGTGATAAACTAAAAATATAAAGAAACTCGGTACCTATTAGTCAAAGGAATTACTATATCGAGACTCCACAGAAGGATGAAGAGTGGAGTGAAGTGGAGTCTAGTTTAAATATTTTTTTGTATTTCCAAAAGATCACACGTAGATTCTAGTAATTATTGTTAATTTTCCCGTCTATGATATTATCAATAAATTATATCATAATGCGTTAAAACACAGAAAAAGCTATCTAACTATAATAAATAACAAATATGTTGGCAGCTAAGTCTACAAGAATTCATGCCAAATAACTCTACTTAAAAATGTTATAAGTCGTTGTAATCTAAGCAGTCACATAAACGATGATAAAGTTTTCATACACAGAACAACAGGCTATAGAAGATTTGTATATATTTGGTTTGGTTGATTGTTTGTTTCAAAATTTTTATTAATATGTGTATAACTTATTTCTAAAATATTTTTGTTACTTAATTTAGTCTTATTATAAACTAGCGACTCACCCTCGCTTCGCTTGGGTTCGTCCCTAGCTTGATTCCTCATACAAATTTCATCACCATTTTCACTCACTTAAGGGATAATTTCCAGAATAAAAAGTATCCAATGTCCTTCCCAGGGTCTCACACTACCTCCTTGCCAAATTTCATTTAAATCGGTTCAGGAGATCCAGGGATTACCTCCTACAACGTCACAAACTCACAAACTTTACCTCTTTATAATATTAGTATAGAAGAACCGACTGATTGACTGACAAATTTTGTATAACCCAAAACATTAGGCTTTAAAATCTGAAGGAATTATACTTCAGTATACTAGGGCTTCAACTTAATGCAATGCAATAAATAATAAGCGCGATACAATGATACATACATATATTACACAGAATGTGAATGTGTGAACAAGAAGTAAAATAAAAACAATCCATTTTTGAAACCGAAACGGGTCACTAGTCTTTACTAGCCAGCCATACTTATAGTAATTGAGTAAAAGCTATTAATAACAGCAATACTACATATCTATACTAATATTATAAAGCTGAAGAGTTTGTTTGATTGTTTGTTTGTTTGTTTGTTTGTTTGTTTGTTTGGTTGAACGCGCTAATCTCAGGAACTACTGGTTGGAATTGAAAAATTTTTTTTGTGTTAGATAGTCCATTTATCGAGGAAGGCTTTAGGCTATATAATATCACGCTACGACCAATAGGAGCGGAGCATAAATGAAAAATGTTGCAAAAACAGGAAAAGAGGATTCCTTTTGAGAGCTTCCGTTGCGTGCGCTGCGTAAACGGTTAAAGCTACGTAAAAATCGTGTATGACGGAATTGTTCCCCTTTAAAAATTCTATAAAAAAGTCTGCAACAGCATATGTCTGTCTTTTAAGGTTGACTCAATATAACCCTTTTTATGGTAATCAAATTTATTCTAAAATAATGCATAACTTCCGAAGGTGATTTTATAAACATAATATTAATCCTTATCCAAATAAATACGTTATTCATCACAAGTATTTAATTTTGAACAAAGTTGCCCTTGACATCATTTGATTTCAATGAATATCTTAGGAGATATCATAGTTTTAAAATATACATATTTAACTTTACGCGGACTATGGGTGAGCGCGCTCTCGGCCCGATGCAAGGCGAGGGTGCTGTCCGCCGCGCCGTCTGGTAGCTAGCTCTGCGAGCAAAGTCACTATTCCACGTGGACGAAGTCGCGGGCAAAAGCTAGTTATCAATAAGTCGATGGTTAAATGTGCTTTATGGAACTTCTACATTACCAATTTGAATATACTGTTTGCAGAAGACTATTAAGATAGCAAGTGAACTCAACACTTATCGCGAACAAAAATGTCGAATAACGACAAAATTATTAGGATGTAGAATCACTTAGTTGTTTACTTGATCGTCTTATCAACAAGATTCACTTTAAACGCTTAACCACATCCGGCAGCGTGTAAAAGTGTGAATGAAATGTTTTTTTATTCATTCGCAAACACGTGCAGTTAAACATAACATAAATTTGCGATGCCACTACAATTCATGTTATTCAATAATGTACGTTATAATTTGCCAATTAGTTATTAAATAATGTTTTATAAACCAAATTCAAATACAAAATTTCTTATTCAATATTGATATTTCCGAAAAACGCTTAACGTACAGTTACGAAAAAAATGTCTCAGTCCTGAGAAGAACTGCTAAAGTTTCTTTTGTATCCTACAATAAAAGAGCCTCGAGACGATCACATTATTCCCAAAGTGTGCTTCCTTCTAAAATATCATCTGTAATAACCTTTACGTAGTTCAGTTCAGTTCTTTATTTAATGGCTTTAAAACCTTTACGTATACTCGTATGTGCATAATTTTTTTGACATTTATCTCTCAATCGAAGAATCGTCAATTGTCAGAAATTAAGTTTTTTTTTTAATTATTCTTAATAGAACACACTTTTAACATTAAGTTAACTTGATATAATGTATAACTTACATTCCAAGCCCATCCTATTCGTCAGCTGATCGAAGCCCAGTACGATGCCATCTGGTCTCCGACAGTTTTGCAGGAGGTTGATGAAGTCGTCGCAGATGTTGTTCAGTTCGGGAATAAAGCCGTGGATTGTGTGAGGACTGGTCAGGTCAGATGTGAGGTGGCGCCGAAGGTGGTGCCACTTTTCTCCCTGTCTGCAAAATCATATTATTAAAGCTTATTGTTCAATTCAATTCTTTATTTCGTGGCTAAAAAAAACGAGTATATTTGAAAGTCTCTTAAAAGTCTCTTATTGTATTAATTCTTGATCGAGTTATGTTATTAAAGTATAATATGAAGGTAATATAAAAAAATGAAAACAGAGATATTTATAATCTCAAATAACATTATTTTATGACTTATGCCTAAAAACCTACTAGAGAAAAGAAATGCCAACATTTGTTGGCATTTCCTTCAGCCGACTGACACAAATTATTTATGGAAACAAATAAACATTATTGAACTTAATCATTTATTAAAGAACAACAGTAATAATATCTTTATAGACTATTAATTATTAAAGATAACTTTGCATAAAACCAATAATCATTTCGCGACAAAACAGGAAGTATGTTTTATGAAAATAAACTATTGAGTTGATACTGCGCCGCGAGTCTGCACATTGTACATACCATATACGTGACCAGAAAGTAAAGGTCTAACCGAAATATAAGAATATGCCATTTTATTACTACTAACAATGAGTACTTACATGATAATTTAGAATAAACTAACTTATTTACATGGACCCATTTACACACGTAAAATATTTTAAGAAAATGTATGGGCTATTGCCCATAAGTAGGTGATTATTCTATGTCATATTTTGTATTCAGCCCTTTTTAACGTCCCACTGCTGGGCACGGGCCTCCCTTCAATACGAGGGGATCAGGCCATAGTCCACCACGCTGGCCAAGTGCGGGTTAGCGGACTTCACATGTCTTTCGAAAACTTGCTAGGCTCTCTCAGACGTGCAGGTTTCCTCACGATGTTTTCCTTCACCGTAAGGCAAGTGGTAATCGTGTTAGAAATGATTCGCATATGAAAATATCAGAGGTGCGAGACCCGGGATTTGAACCCGCTTCAATCGGTTTCCCAAGAGAGGGCGCTATCACTGGGCTACCACTGCCTTTGTCATGTCATATTTTATCAAAATGATTTTAAACTGTCAAAAATTACAGCTATATAGCCAACTCACTATATTAGTTTGGACATCAGCAAATATTTTTAAAATGATACTGACGTGAGTAACATGTTTTTATAAACACTTTTCTTATATTAGAACTGTGAAGTTGATCAACAAAATCACTAATTAGAATCTTGTTATTCTAAAATAATAAAGTAGTTCGTTTATGACTTTAATAAAAATGTAAAGTTTATTACTATTAATTTGTTTTTCTTCTCCCCGCATTAATAATGAAGTTTTTTTACTTGAAAAGAAGTTCTTTTAGTATCTATTTGACTTGAAATACGTATATATTCTTAGCAATATTTTATATCTTACACTTCACATAACTCCACACGCAAAACAAGAACCGTCAAAATATTAATTGAGTGTAATTGAGATATTTTAAGATTTATTTATTAATGTTTACTTAAAAGTATACCTATTTTAATTAATTTTACAACAAAAAATCTTACAAAATTAAATATAACTTCACATAAACATTTTTGTTGAATCTTATAGATTTTTTCAAACCCCTATAAAAACCGATTAAATTTATTTTAGATAAATTTTCTTTCTAATAGTAATTTATATTACTACACGACATATGAAAGTTTATTTCTCATATTATTAATAATTATTGTTAAATTTTGTGGCCCTCTTATGAACACAAAAAAAATATAATTAATCATCAATTCAATTATACAAGCCACAAGTAAAAGTACTAAGAAACAAAAAAACATAATGACGTGTGAGCTCACCGCACCCACATGCTAATTTATTTTTTGCTACTTTTTATAGTCAGCGCTAGTCCTCCTTTCACCTATCGCGGAACTATCGGGAGACGTCTAATTAGATTCATAAACATTACATTTTTTATTTTAAAATATTAGACTAGTTACTAAACAGCTTTTCGTTATGATACTTTCGCTTGGTTTAACACAAAGTTATACATACATATAATAAGGATTAATATATATTTTTTATTATAACTTTATTAGAAATCGTAACCCAAATTCTCTCATGCCATATAAAATATTTCCTGCAAGTAATAATAGTGGTATTGAAAACCATCATCCACATCCTTGAGAATAATTAATTAATATTAATTAATTAATGTAAAATGGAATTTAAAACAAATTAAATTAATACCTTATTAAATTAAAGGTATTTTTGAATATTGACTAAATATTTTCATAATAATATAAGTTTTGTATAATTATTTTTAACGCTACAAACGTATTATGATCTGCTTGAATTTGAAATATTCAGTAAAGATTTTCACGTAGTTAATTAACTTACTCGTTAACTAGTCCGGTAGAGGCGTAGCGGTCTGGTCTGCTTCGTCTGTACACTTGGACGATCTCCGTGGGGGGTCTATATGGTCTCTTCGCGGGGGTCCTAAGCACAGCCTCTAGAGCCACTCTCTCTGCGATAGACACCACCATAGCACCTCCCGGCGTGATCTCCGCAAACACCGGCCCGTAACGCCTGAACATGTCTGCGTGCAAATATCTCATTGTGACGGCGAGGGAGCAACGTATTACCCCCCGGATTAATTATAAAAATTATTATAATCTATTTAATGTATTATTTATTACTCATCTCTAATCTAATCTTAGATTATTATATAAGTTAATGTTATGATTATCTATACATATATTAAAATTCTGGGTGGAAGATATTTTTTGGTAAATCTTATTGAAATGGTCATTATTATCGATACAGAGGCCGAATTTTGTCTGTTACGAAATATCAAACTGTAGAATTTAAAATAGAATTACCAATAATATTATAATTTGCATTAAAGATATCCTTCACACATATTTATGTGCATATGTATTGAGCATTTTTAAATATACCCATAAATTTAGTAAATTCAGTAAATTAAAAAAGTGGAAATAAACAAATAGAATCGATAAAATATGAATTTTTAGTTGTTTTTTTACAGTTGTTGCATACAAATGTATAATTATATATTTTTAAAATTAAGTAGATAAAATTATTAGAGTCCTTCATCAAATAACATCAATTCTTCTTATGTTATCCATATTTCAAGATAAAAAAATCATTAATAACAAGATTTTACCTTCATACGCTTCATGTAGCTTATTCATCTTATATCTGCTCCAGAACAACCATCTCGTACCTAGCAGAGGCAAGGCCGGCGGTCCAGGCAGCCTCACTGGCCTCTTGCCATCCATAGGCCGTGTGAGTAACATTGTCACAGCCATGACCAGAGCGACTAGAGCCAAAACTAATGTCGGCACACCCGACCAATCCAAGAGAGGTGGCGATGTGCTCTGGAATTAAAAACGTCATTTTAATTTACGATAAAAAAAAAACAATCTTATTTAACTAAGACAACCCACTGATTTTATTTACAACATACGTAATTTTTAACGTTACAATAAAATATTATAAAATGAATAAGTTATATAAATTATTTATGGATCTGCTTTAGCAAATTTAGTAACAATAGGTGTACTCGTATTACACAACGTAACCTTGCTCTTACGTGACCTACTTGTACTATGAATACTTTAAATTTCATATTTCAGCAAATACTAGACAAATCTATTAGCAATAGTTCATATGTACATTAGTTCATATTTCATTCACAGTAACATGAATTTTAATTTGATTGTAAGAAATGAATTGACTGCCTATTTTCCAAACACTTACCATGTGAACTACGAGCACATATTTAATTCATAATTGATATTATGCGCACTTATAATGAAAAATGAATAAATAGTGATATTTTTTCAGAGATCAGCAACTTAAGCAAAGTACGTCGTAGCAGAATTTACGCGTCATTACGTATTCGATTGAATAGCATCTAATGTGAGCGATACGACAGTCGACAGGTGAAATCAGTCATTATCTTTATGAATGAAACGTAGGCAAGTTCAAGTAGTTTTTATTGCTACATCGCATGTGAACGCGTTGGGTTAACATTGTTTGCTATCACGGTCGTCGACCTGCTTGTGATGTGTTGACGCAGCGATCTTGACATTGGGTTTGCGTAACTGTCGCTTACGTAACGTAACGACTAACGTTTAACGTAGCCTGAAGGCAGCGCTGTGCATTTTTGCTAACTGTTTCAATATGCTCTAGTTTTCCTTCGTATTATATCTATATATCTCGTATTTATATCTATGAGTATTCTAGAATGTAAATTCTTCATCATTAATAGAGCTTTACTCTTGGCGGTATCTTTATGTCATTAGCGACACTAAAGATAATAAAACTTATTATTATGAATAAAGCATAAAAATCTATGGTTAGGTCTAAGGAATGTAAATAAAAAATATACCTACAACAGTATTGAAATATTATGTAAATTTATATAAATAATAATAAAATCTCAATCATGTTAAACATAAACAACATAATATACAAAAACTTACTGAATACATGACTTGAATGAATACATTTAATTTTACAGAAGGTGTAGGCACGCGACCTACATGTAACAATTATATGACTGAGATCGCCGTAGGTACCGTTTTTATTGTTACGGGACCTCTCATTTTGCAGTCAGTTAGTCAGGACAAATTGGTGCTAACGGAATTCGACTTTAAATCGGCCGTTATATGTCGATGACTTTCAAACTTGTTTTGAATAATATCATGTTTATCTGAGCTTTATAGTCTATGATGAGGATTTCACTACATAATTTTTCTATACCTTTATTAATATTTTAAGTTCAATACTCTATAAACGATATTAATAATAATGATGTAAGATCGTAAATTCCAATTTACTGAAATGAACACTTTATTAGGAAGTTTTTTTAATATATTAAGCATTTAAACACTACCTGAATTTAAATAATATTTGTTTGCAGTGTGATTGATTTAATTACTAGATTTTATATATCAAAAATTATTATATTATAATATAATAATAATGTCCTCCTGACCGATTCCGGCCACGGCGGCCAATCTCATTGAGATTAGCCAACTGCGCAGGAGATATTATAGTGCACAAGTGTACGCGCAGACACAAGTGCACTCTCTATTCCTGTCACTCTCATACTCCGGTGGGACGACTACTCGACACGACCGGTGAGAGTTAAGGCGCAGGACCGTCGGCTTTACGTGCTCTCCGAGGCACGGGTGTGAAACACCGCCAACTTCCCAACTCCGGGCTGTTACTGAGGCTTACTATACAGAAAGACTCAATAACTAAACTTGGCCCGACCCGGGACTCGAACCCAGGACCTCAGGATGTGCAGCCGTACATGCTAGCCACTACACCACCGAGGCAGCATTATAGGCATTATATTAAATGTTAATATTCTATACGAACTTGTATAAGATAAGTCGTAGCTACGAAATAACAACCTTCCCTTCTGCTTTATATGTTTCAAATATATTTCTTTAGTAAAAATAAATATAAAACATTATTATTTGAGCACTGGAAAATTCTGAACACGCACTGTAGACATTTTCCTTAATAAAAGTAGTTTAATAAGCTGAATCTTTGGTGCGTAAATAAATAAATGTTATAGAATCATATCAAAAGCTTACTTGTAAATATCGACGGTGGAAAGGCAAATTGTATTAACCGCCATTTTAGGCGATATCGAGTTATATATACCGTTGGAATCGGGAGAACGAGCTCTTTCGAATGGTCCTGGTTTCAGCTCGATCTGATGACTTTTATGGTCGTTAATACACCAGTGATTTTGAAGTTTTTCATATTTTTTTGTGTTTTAACTCCATAGTAAATAGTGGATTTTGTCATTAAATCACCTCTCAACTAAAAAATTTACCTTATGCTACTTTGCCTTGCTTGACTTTAACTAAATTTAAATGATAAAACAATTTACCAAATTATAATATTATAATTTTTGTAATTGATACATTATACCCAACTTGACTTTTCTTCATCAATAGAATTAAAACATTTTACTCCGATTTTAAATGTTAGTCATTGTAAGTTAATACATTTTACTCTACTCTAAAATGCTACTGTTTTCAAGTTAATATATTTTACCTATCCAAAATAAGGTAACATTATGCGTTGAATCGTTTTGCTGCTCTTTCTAGAACCAATTTTAATACAATAAAACAAATTTACTTGTTTTTTTTTACATATAAAATCTGTATTTAAACTGACTGTACTAGTTTTATTTTTGGCATTAAACTACTTTATAATTTTTTATCGCATACAAAAATTGGTGGTTAAACCATACAAAATAAAGCAAATTGCGAGTAAATCAGACAATAATATTTAAGTACGGGCTGATGCGTAGGCGCTTCAGTGACCTTCTTCTTCTACCTGGCATTATTAATCCCGGCTATTGCTAGGGTCTGCCTTCCTGCTTAGCTTTGTTCACTTTGCACGGTCTTTAGCATCATCCTGTGTTAGTCTTTTGGCTCTCAAGTCCTACTTCACGATATCCAGCCATCGCTTTCTTGGACGTCCGGGAGGTCTTGTTCCAGGGACAAATATATCAAGGCACTTTCTTTCGATATAGTCGTCAGACCGACGCACGACATGGCCATACCACCTCAGTCGACGTTCTTGAAGCTTATTCGCTACGTCACGGACCCTGAGACTGCCACGGATGAACGTCTTGCGTACGCGGTTAGCCCGCATTACATCAGTATCATCATCTCCGTGACGTGAAGCTCCTGAGTGTGCCGAGATAGCGCTGGCCAGCACTCGCTTCCGTATAAAAGGACCGGTCGGATGATGCTCTTGTATATCTGTCCCTTGAGCTTGGGCGGTATTCTGCGATCACAGACCACACCTGTGACCTCTCGCCATTTGGCCCAAGCAGCGCTTATACGGGCTTGAACGTTGTGATCGATGATTCCGGACTCGAGCAGGGCGGATCCAAGGTACCTGAATTTGTCTGACTTAACGGCTGGTTCAAGTCCTATTTGGGTGGTGCTGGAGTCCGGACTCCCGCAAGCCATGTACTCAGTCTTCACCACATTTAGCTTGAGACCGCCTTTTTCAAGCGTACCCTTCCACAGGTTCACCCTACGCTCCAGCTCCAGCCGGCTCTCATCAACGTCCTGGATGTATGCCGAGACAACATCGAATACTAATCACGGAAGCGGAATCGCGGTACATACCCCTAATAATGTCAATATAGGCCTTAGGCACACCTTTGAATCGCAACGCCAACCAGATAAATTGACGAGGCACACAGTCAAAGGCCTTCTGCAGGTCCAAAAATGCCAAATGCAGATCTCTCCTTTTCTCCCTGTAAGCCCCGATCAAAGTTCTGAGGGCAAAGATGACGTCCATGGTGCTTGATCCCGGCTGGAACCCATATTAACACTCAGAGACAGTACAGTCTTGGCGGAGGTTGATCACGCGTTTGTAGAGCTTCATGGTGTGACACATGATTTTGATCCCTCTATAACTACCACAGTTCTGAAGACTTCCCCTGCCTTTGTAGGGGTTATAAAGCTAAAACGCCACTGATTGGGCATCTTTTCAGTGTTCAAGATACAGTTAAAGAGATCAGTAAGCATGAGCACACCAAGAGAGCCTAACGATTTCCACGCCTCGGTACGTCGTCAGGTCCCACCGCTCCTCGGTTCTTTATGCGGCGAAGACAATCCCGAGTTTCGTCAGGAGTTATTGGGGCAACAAGTCCGAGGTTAGGGGGCGGTTTGGATGGAAGACTATATGCGTGCTGGTAGTTCAGCAGCTCCCGGAAGTAGTCTTTCCATCTCTCCTTCACAGAGGGATGGTTACAAAGCAGCGTGTCCTGGGAGTCCCTGACGCAAAGACATTCTGTGATATCTTGGCATTGTACTCTTCCCTATTTTCAGGAGAGTTGGTTTGCTGCCACTCTTTAAACGCAGTCTGATTTTCTCAAATCGCCCCCTGTACCTGGTCATTCCACCACCATGTCTCCTTGTCGATGACTCGTCCTCCCTTAGAAACGCCAAGAACTCGTCTTCCCGACCGTTTTTACCGACTGTGCTCGATGCCAAACTCCTGGACGGTTTCGGTGTGAGTCAATAGATTTTGCTTCTCAATCTCCGCCAGGAAGTCAGTCGGCATCGGCCCATTCAACAACCACCACTTGATTCTAGGTTTGCGTTTCTCAGCTAGTTTCTTTTTCAGAGTAAACATATAGTCTATGACAAGGAGACGATGTTGGGTCGTCAGGCTTTCACCTGGAATGACTTTGCAGTTAGTCACCTTGCCGATATGACGCCTTCTGGTCAGCAGATGGTCAATTTGAGTTAAGTGGAACCCGCTCTTATACGTGATAAGGTGCTGAACATTCTTTTGGAAGAACGTGTTCACGATGGTCAGATCAGACGCAATACAGGTTCTTAGAATGTGTACTCCCTCTGCATTGCGACGACCATAACTAAAACCGCCGTGAACACGTCCATACATCTCAGCTGCCTTACCGACATGACCATTTAAGTCTCCCCCAACAACTATCACTTCGGTAGTCTGTATAGCGCGTAGTACCTCTTCAAACTGCTTCCAGAAAGATTCCTTCTCGACCTCACTACAGCCTGCCTGGGGGGCATAGGCACTGATTAAGTTGGTGGTAACACCCTCAATCAGTACCTTTACCCGCATCAGCTGGTCGCAGCAACGGTTAACTTCAAGGAGACCATTCCGAAGCTCACTGGACCCGACGTCTCATGAGTACATCTGCGAGTTCCCTGCATCGTCCTGTTAGAGAGCCAATATTCCACGTTGCAAAGTGGAGTTTCCGTCTGGGTACTAACTTATTTAGCCGTGCCCGTACTCGACACGGTTGCCCTTGCCCACTTGTCGCAGGTGTAGGGCAACGTGCTTGCGCGTCGTTTACCGGCGACGCCCTAGCCGTGCCCAGCATTTTCTTGGTCCTCCACATATAAATGGCGAAATCGGTTTAAAATAGAGCGATTGCCATCTGACCTCCAAACCCCACATTTTGTGGGCAAAGCCAGGATAAGGAATGGGTCAAAAAGAGGGAAAGGGAGAGGGAAGTGATCAAGAAGGAGGAGAAGAAAAGGGGGAGGACTGGGCACCACTTTCACGGACTGGATGAAGGTATGATAGTGGTGGCTCGAGGACCCGGGGTCGCGTACCCGTATGTTCTGAAACAATTGTCGGAGAGATACGTAGCAGGACAGGAAAAATGTTACTTATACTTTATGTTTGATAAAAGTTTACAATGTCATGTTATTTAAAGTTTTTGCTTATTTTGTAGAGATGATTTTAAAAAGACTAACTTTATATTAATAGTATAGTTATTGTTTGTAAACGTCAGTATAAAAGTTTAATTCAGTCTTTTTAAATGTAATTTTTGATAAGTATAATTTTAGTAAAACATTTATCTTCATTTTTCATTTTTTTACAATTTTCAGGATTTTGTTAAGTTTTCAAAAGTTTAGTTTGTGGCTTAAGTTATATTTAAGTGTATGGTCATGTATTAAGTACATATATGGGCCACTTGGCCCTCTTTGTTCGAATACAATGATGTCTGTACAACTGTTTTTCCAGGTTCGCATAGATATGAAAAAGTAACATAAAAGTGTTTACCTCTCTCTGGTCATAATTGGATTTGTTTTTAAGTCATTTTACTCGATAGCAATATCACATTTATTTGGATATAAAACTATTTACTTGAAAATATTTAAATTATATTTTGGATATAAAACACTTTGCTTGAAATTTTTTGGATATAATATTTGGATATAAACTAATTTTACCTATCTGAGATTTTGTGGTATTTTGTATTAACTCCATTAATTAATACAAATATTAGACATACGCTATTTTTTATTACATGTATCCATTTGTAATAAATTTTATTACTAATTCACTAAATTTCATAGAGATATCTTCAATACTTTAAAAGTTATGAAGTTTTTAAAACTTTAATCGTCTCTCCTGAACATTTTACTAAATGGCGGATAATACATTTTGCCTTTCCATCGTCGATATACTTTTTAAGCAAAGATATTTGCTCACATTTTTTGAATAAGAAATATCAAACTTTTGATTCAGTTTTATTTGCAAAGCTTATTACGAATCGAAAACTTTGACTTCTTTTTAATTAATAGAAGATTTGTTTTTCCGTTCTGTCAGGTACGTCGATAATGACTTACACTAATCGGATCATATTTAAGACTAGCGGCTCACCCTCGCTTCGCTTGGGTTCGCCTTTAGACAAGAAAAAAACAAATCTATCCTACGGGAACCGTCCATTTTTCCGGGATCAAAAGTAGCCTATTTGTTATTCTGATGTATGAACTATATTATTGTAAAGTTTCATTAAAATCCAATCAGTAGTTTTTGTGTACTAAGTTGTATAAGTTTTTTAACTATCCCACGGAAATTATTTAATTTTTCGGGAAAAAAAGTAAAAAGGAAAAAATATCTAAAATGTTAACCGGGGATATAAGGTGCCACCATGCAAAGTTTCAGTTAAATTGGTCAAACAGATTCGTAGATTAGCGCGTACAAACAGACAAAGAGACAGAGAAACAAAAAATTCGAAAAAAATCTGGATTTGTTCTATTTCTCTTCTTACTTCCTCCTGACTCGGTTTTTAGCATTTTTTTTTTTATGTATAGACATTCGACCTCTAAAGTTTTATTATATGTATAGATTCATTTAATAGTGAAAAAAGGCCGGAAAGAAACCATGTACAATAAAATTTCATAACTATTTATATGTATCGACTAGATATTTTATATTTAAATACAGTCACGACGTAATTATGCATGTATCTAATTGGCAACGTAGGTAGTAGCTGATTCAATTTCCAAATAAGGTAAATAAATATGACATTAAGCACCGCTGTATACAAGAGCAGCACCGCATATCTTGTCTGTTGATATCGCAAAGGAAAGACCGTGAAGTTGAAATATTATGTACATATAATGTATATATATATAAAATTTTGTTATTGTAATAAATTATCGATATTTAAATAAGACTATCTGTTTATGTAGCGCTTATGATACCTATATTTAACATTCGTAAGTAGACACTTTATTGCATATCTTTTATTTAACTCCTCGCGGACCGCGAGCACACCGGTGTGCTAGATAACAATTGAATTCTCGGAAATTCGCACGGATTTCTTAGAATTTGTCCGGGAGGGATTAACTCAAGCCAACCAACGTGATAAACGTCTTGTACAATAATTAATCCTTTATAACTAACTAGCGACTCGTTTATCCCTACAAAAAAAACAAATCTATCCCACGGGAAACGTACAATTTTTCCGGGATGATATATAGCCTTCCTGAGTTAACGGGCTATCTAATACAAAAAGAATTTTTAAAATCGGATCAGAAGTTCCTGGGATTAGCGCGTTCAAACAACAAACAAACAACCAAACAAACTAACAAACTCTTCAGCTTTATAATATTAGTATAGATTAATATGTGTATATATACGAGTCAGGGATAGAGAATGATAAGTGGTTTTTTTTAATAATTAAGATGAGTTTTGTAGGCTTCTGCTTATAAATCTGCTACCTACTAAAATGGTTTCAGGATTCACCTATCAAAAATTTCCAATATTTACCACATGTACAGTAAATGAAATACATTAATTTAAATATTATACATATGTAGGTAAGATATCTTAGAGGAGGTTATTAGGTACGAAATTATTATAATTTATTGATTTATTTATTTCATTAGAATCGCAATTATAATATACAGTAACTTAACAAAAATACACTATTGTACAAAGGAGGTCTTAAATCCAACTATTAATATATGTACTTACGTATAGATAACCACGACACGCATAAACACGGAACATTTAAAAATTAAAAATTATAGTAAGCAAAGTATTAAATTATTGCTATTGTATTAGCTTAATTCTCACTATATAAGTGAATGTAATAATCTCGACAAATGATGTTAATATGTAAACACACAAAAAGCCTACACACAAAGCGTCGCATCAGTAAAGTTTGTGAAAAGCGCTATTTAAGTGCCTACGTATACAAATGTTACCGGTCAAACCTGATCCCAAGACAAATAAGATTTTCTAATACCAAACTAGTTCATCCGAAGCGAATTAAGATCGAAAAGGTTAGCCTAGGCCGTATTATATCGTCATCACATATGTATGTATATCTAAACCTGCAACACTTGCGAATAGGTTTAAATATATGTATAGGTATACAATGGTGAATTCAAATGTGCGAATATTTTAAGTAAATGTCCATAATTATTATGCAAGATTACAAAATACTTGTCAAAAAAATATACTGATACTAGCGACTCACCCTCGCTTCGCTCGGGTTCGTCCCTAGCTTGCATTAAATCACGATTGATCAGTTTCGACCGGAGAGGAAAAATGATTAAATTACTAAAATGGCTATTAAAAAATAAGGGTTGATCGTAGAAGGGTGAAAATTGAGGATTGTATGTATTTTTGTATGTTGTATCATAAAAAAATAGAAATTAAAAATTTTGTCAAAAAAATAAAAAAAAAATTTGGGGTGGACTACCCCTAACATTTAGGGGGATGAAAAATAGATGTTGGCCGATTCTCATAGATACCGGATAAGCACAAAAAATTTCATCAAAATCGGTCAAGCCGTTTCGGAGGAGTATGGCAACGAAAACTGTGACACGAGAATTTTATATATTAGAGAAGATAAAAAAATACAATTAATTATTATTATTGTTATAATTATTTATTTTAAAATCAAACAGATCACAGACAGATCAAACTAGAGAGAAAATTGTTTAAAATTCATTATAAAAACTGCAAACTAAGTTAAAAAAAACCTTATAATTCGATGTATAATGAAAAATAAATTAACCAAATAAAACAGAAATAATTTGGGTGTCTCTTACAATAATACGATTTGAATAGTTCAAACCCACGTAGACCCTAATCTTTAGTCTGCTGATTGAATTGCCTGTCAGCATGATACCTAAATTCAATAGCGTATTTATTTATACTGATAATAATTTTAAATTAACTTAATTTACTTATTATTATATATACCGACTATATTATATATTATTATACTTAATATTTAAAATTATTTATTAAAAAATAAGCAATGCTTATATAGTTTGATACGAATAGCGCTATCTATTGTTTTAGAATTATTGTCGATCTGTTTTATCATGCATTATTCGGAAAGAACTGAATGGATTTGTATGGGAGTTTTTATTTAGTCCGTAGTATATTGGTCTAGTAGCATAAGGTTATATTCATTGGACGGAGATCTATAGAAACTACTCAGTGTTGCCCAATTTGATTTCTGCGTGGTTTTATATGTAATACCTATATATAAAGTCCCAGAGTAAAATACACACACGTGCGATGCCGACGATGGTGGTTAAATAAAAAAATATATATAATATTAAATATATATATATATATATATATATATATATATAAACTTTATTAAAAGATAAAGTTCAAATTGTATATTTAAAAATAAATGGTACTTTCAAGAGATTCTGAATTCAATATAGTATTACCATTATTCTAACATATTTAAATTGATGTTTTTTCACATGTACCGCCTTCTGTATCCATCTTATCGCTAACATTAAGTCAACATTTAAATCGATGTGCCTAGAGTCCGTTGCAGTCCGTAGCCGGAGAAACGCAGAGCCTATGTTTATCTAATGCGCAGTTTGTAGTCTATAATGCAACCCTTCTCGTCATTTATTATTGCATCTGTAATAAGAGACAAATCTAGGACCGGCTTAGAAATGTACACTTTTCTAATTATTACTCTGACATTCTTTATGAAATTAAATTGAATGCTTTCATATTTTCTGCGAGTATTTTGATTAAATCGTGTCGATTACCGTATTTTTTATCCAAACTTTGATTACAATTTTTTATAATCCCATAACTTTTAGTACTCTCCAAGGGATCCAAGAAATATATGATTTTAGTATAGTAAGAGTAATATTATATTAGTATTAGTAAGATGTTCTCTTTAGCGATCTACTCTCACGACCTTCGGTAACATATTACATTTTACAAATATTCAGAACCTTAAGGGAATCGCCAGAGGTATTGCGACGAAAGTCAATGCCATTTTATAGTCTGAAAATAAACTCTACGTAAAAACCACAACGATACGATCCCTATACGTAAATAAGTACAAACGTATAAGATATTTTTTTGTATTTATTTCATAAAAAAGAATAAATGATAAACACGCAGGAAAATAAAATATTTTTTGCGCACAAACATTAAGGCCAACTGCATGGTTGTGGTCACGTGCGCCACATTATCGAAAAAAAGTTTATCGTAACTATAACTATTAATAGTATCCATAAAAAAATATATCACACTAAAGACAAAATTTAATTAGCGCAATGGATGAAGGCAAAATATTTTCTTTAAACAAATATATTTTCTACTTATTTTTACTTAGCTTTTGTAGCCAAAGTTTCACGTAGTGTATTAACTCCACTATTTGTAGAGTCAAACTAAATCGTTTTAATACAGATTTAAAAAAAAAGACGACGTCGTACCTTCTTTAGGCAAATATCAACAAACTATATACGAGTTATTACATAATTTTATTGTCAAGAAAAAGCACGCGGCTCAGGCCTCCACTGAATACATATCGGTAAAGTATATATTTTGAATACCGCTTGCTGTAAAGTACTTAAGTCCAACCATCACTATCGGTTGAAGTTATAGAAGTACCTAGCTTAAAGTACTGCTTGAAGTTTTAGAAAATTTACTATGGTATATGAAGTTCGAGAAAAACAGAGATACCAAACGAAACTTAAATAAAGTTATTTAACTTAGTATGTAACTGTAAACAATAATTTCAATCATTTGTAAATAATTTTAATCAAAATTATCGAATCGATGCTCTATTTATTTATATAACTGCTTTATTTACATAATAAATTTTAAAATGAACCTTGACTGCATATAACGTAGCCTAATTAGAATATTTGTCAATAGAAATTATTTGCGTCATGTACCAGTCAACTGCTAGATACGTTGCATTTATAATTTAACTAGCTACCCGCCCTCACTCTGCTCGGGTTCATCAGTACTTACGTTTTAACGTTTAGTATAAATTTCTCAGAGATTAGATATTATTCCGCAGTAAAAAATATCCTATATGTTGATTCGGATAACCAGCTATCGTCATACCTAATTTCATCAAAATTCCTCTAGTGGTTTTTCCGTGATGCAAACAGGCAAACAGAAATTCTAAAAACTATAAATTCGGCCTCTGTATCGATAATAACGTCTCTAGTTAATTTCAATAAAATTTTCCAAAAAATATTAAATATACAGATTCGGCTTGGTTACAATTTTATTATATGTATAGAAGACTAGTAGACCCGGCCACGCGCTCCTGTGGCACACTTAAATATACATTAATTTTTATTCGTTATATTCGTTTATTCGTTAATTTTGCAATAAAAACAGGAAATAACCGGGATAAAAACCATCCTATCTTTTAAGTCGGAATAAATTAGATATAAAAAAATACGTTAAGATGCGATAAGTAATTTTGGAGTTCATCGCGGATCAACATCGTGACACGGGAATTTTATACATTAAGATTACTTAAAATTAATTTTAATGACAAAATAATATAATCGATCAATAAAAAGTAAAACTAATTACTCAATTTAATAAAATAAATAACAAATGAGACTATAAATAGGTCCATTATGTACTTCTTATTCATATTTAAAGAATTTTGATGTATTTATATACTACAATATAAATAAAATACCATATTGACAAAAGTAACTGGATATCTCTTCACAATAAAGAAAAGCAAACAGCAGCAACAGAGCCATATTAAAATTAAATAAATAGGTATTATATAAACACAGGAAAACTCATCGCTGACCTGTGATTTAATAATTATGTTAAAAAAACTCCATTATGAAGAGCTTTTAATAGTTTATTATGACACGAATGCGATTAAAGACTTTATTAATAAAAATTGTAAAATGTCTGCAAATTTAGTTCCAATAAAAATTATAGCAGTTTTTGTTATGTTTCTCAGAGTAACTGTGCAGCCTTGGAATATAATATAGATTATTATTTTTCATTACTGCCATAAATCCATGAACAAACGTGGGCAATGGCGTGATTATCACAATCAATTGGAATTACATCCTGTAAATCTAGTTTTTTTTTTGAACAGACAAATTCGATAGTTCCCATTTTACGATCCCAGTAATTGCCAGCAAGCCATGAATTTACAACGATATGAAATAAAAGTTGAAGGACAATATTAACAAAGAAGTGGGTACAAGGCGAGTAATCACAAAGATAAGATAATAAAACCAAACAATCCTGCAGTCCTTATGTAGAGGGCAGAAAGGGAGTTCTCAGTTAACGTTATGTCCATTATAAAACTTATGTGTATCAGTATAAAGACGATAACTTTTAAGTTCCACACGCACTACTGCTTTACTGCTCTATATTTGATAAGTGACCAGTGGAGGACGAGTGTTCCTTTGAAATATTATCGGTGATTAATAGTAATTAACAATTTGTAACGCATATTACAGAAATTATAAACATACTGAGATATTTTTATACATACTGTCACTAATTAGTTATTATCATTCACTGGATTACTGTACCCATAGCCTGTTTGTACAAGTATTTAAGAAAATTACGTCTTTAAATATTCATCATAAATTTGATTATTCATAGATTAAAAAATGTACATTTTTATATTACTTAAATACTAATTAGTTTCTTAGTCTTTTTTTCATTTAATTAGTAGAGTAATTAAAAAATTAGAAGGCTACGTGTACAACAATTATCACGTATAATAATCAATTATAGTTTCCTAAACATGTGAGAGAAATTCATATTCACTTCAGACAGCAGACAGAGAATAGACAGCAGTGTCTAAATAAAAGAAAAAGAAAGAAAAAGAAAGTAAAAAGAAAAGCACCTCCTTAAATTACTACATAAACTCTTAAAGGAAGTCAATAGCTCTCTAAATTGCGATCGATAGCGCAGACTTCAAGCAGACGTCGTGTGTCTAGACTTTACCACAACTTGATTGCTTCCCCACTTGCAATGTGAGCTTTTTATAATATTTCAATTACAAATAGTCCTTTCAACGTATTATTGTAATAATTTTGCAAATTTATATACATATAGGTATTCAAATATAAAATAATCGTATGTTCAAACTACATACATACTTGAACCTCTAGTATAAGATATATTTTTTGTAAAATTTTATTACCTTGTGTTCCTATAAAACAGAGCCATAACTAATCGACATAATACACTATATAGATGGGCACAATATTCACATAACTTTTTTAAATATATATATCGACATTTAGGAAGTGTCGACGAATGTGTCCCCAGCTTCCTTCGCGTATACTAATATTTTTTATAAATATATCTTTAGTTCTCTAAGAAAAACTAAGCTTTATCTAATTAGGCGCCATTTGACGTCTTTTAATCTCATAAATTCTAATTATGTAAATAATAAACGACCTTGTGTTCTAGTAGATATGTATTTTAATACATATCTTAATTAATATTGAAGCAATTTATAGTAATAATTTAAAATATTCAGTATGTATGTATGCTTGATAACTAATAAGGATTTTTTACAAATTATCCAATTGAAGTAAAACTAGAATTAATCTGTTATTTATTATAATTATATAAATAAAGATATTTTACGAGTTTTTTATATGAACATAAAAACATGGAGATAATTTTGTATATGATATGGATAATGAACAATCGTCAGAGTTTTGCTTGTTAATATTCATTTGAAATGGTAAAAGCAATTAGGGATTTAATCTAAAAATTCAACTGGTAAAGTTTTATTTCAAAAATGAATATATGTACATTTAAATATGTACATAAAAATGTTTTGTTTAAGCGATTGAATGAAATATTTACGTTAATTATTAACTTATCTAGATATCACCTTTAAAATAATTGTAACCTTTGCATCACAGATACACGTAGAATGCATCAAACATGAACATTACTTCATTTTAGACGACAAACTGCGTAAGCACTTACATATCTTTGCTCTACATTTTCAAAGTGGACATTCAAGGCCCTGCTATTATTATGCATCTATTTTAAGGAAAAATAATTAATGACTATTAATATATTCTATATATTCTACATAACTGAGTGAAGCAGGTTAAAATCCCGGGTCTCGCACCTCTGCTATTCATGTGCGAATCATTTCTAACATGATTACCCAAGTGTTAATCTTACAGTGAAAAAAAACATCGTGAGGAAACCTGCATGTCTGAGAGAACCTAGCAAATTTTCGAAAGGCATGTGAAGTCTGCCAACCCGCACTTGGCCAGCGTGGTGGACTATAGCCTGATCCCCCTCGTATTGAAGGAAAGCCCGTGACCAGCAGTGGGACGTTAAAAAGGGCTGAATACATACATACTGCGCAAAAAATTTGCACGGGTCAACTAATATTATTCATTAACGAAATACAGTTTGTAAAATAAATGTTAGAAACGACGTTTTATTATATATTAAAACTGTACTGAATAATGAATATTACTAAAAACATGTCCCCTATAAAAATATAGGTGCATTTTCATAATTAATGTGCCAACACAGCACCCCTTGTTTCGTTCCCTCGTTCCCTGCCTCTACGAATAGGGTTGCGAAGGTCAAATAACAGTCAAATATGGCGCCCTTCCAAGGTCAATGCGAACTCTACCTTGAACGTCCCTGAACAGGAAATATACAAGTACTTTGTGCGCCGAATCCTGATAGGCAGTGATCACGTACGCCGTTAAGGAATTAATTAAGGTATTAACATGTTATGTCCCATGTTAAACACTTGGTAGGTACATACATATGTAAAAATAAAATTGAATTGAAAAAATCGCAACTAATGTTTATTTGCGATTTTTCTCAAAAATATATTCATCTCAATTCTGACATATTTAAATATTCTTATATCATTTCTTATAATAATTTTAATTTATGAATTTACTTGTACTTCACTGCCTACTACTAACTCTAAGTACGAAATATTTTACAAGTGTACTTTTTTACCCTAAAAATTGATAAGATACGATCAGGACTACTTTATGTCCTAGAAGATAACTTTGATGATATGCTTTAAAGTTATGTTAATATAATAATGTTAATAAAAGTTTAGGTTATATTACTGGGTTTAAATAATATAATGCGAATCTATATTAATATTATAAAGAAGAAGAAGAGTTCTATCCATTATAGAAATTTAAGGGAACTTAAAGATTTTAAGTAGAAAAACTTATTCAATGTTTTTTTAACGATGCATGTTAAAATAATATTTTTTTTAATATTAACGCCAAAAATTAGAACTATTAATAAACTAAAATTAGCATCTGTTTATTTTACTAGGCCTGCCTTTCTGTATATCGGGTCTCCTAACTGTATATTAGTAGCACAACTTTTCCAGATGTTGTGTTTAGATTTGGAGAGAAAATAGTTTGTGACAAGCAGACAGCAATATATTAAGAATTCCGTTTGTGAAGTAAGGTATATGGAAACCTAATTTTTTTATGACGCTGGGGAAACCCATAGGGACTCTTCTAGCCATCAACGGGCAGAGTACTGTGAGAATACTACTCACAAAATAAAATCCACAACGGAACCCTTCGCCGCAATACAATGGGGCGCAAGCATGTTAACCAACCAACTCAACATTAAAAACTAAAATTATTACTTAACTATATTTTCAGACACAGTCTGATCAATTTGACGTCTAGAATATATACAGGGTGGATTTTTGAGACGGGACATTAAGGGCAGCTACCTTAACTGTTATAGATACAGGAAAACGTTCCTAGGAGACCATCCATAACTTTTAGAGATATTCTGAACTGCATTCACAGATTTTGGAAAAAATGTACAGTCAGCGAGAAAAATCTAAAAAACCAAAAAAAAAATTTATGTCTATCGATTCTATTTCATGTAGGAATCAAAAGACTCTATGGGACCATTTAAGGTATAAATACTAGAAATGACAAAAATCGCCAAAATCTTTTCCCATACATTTTGTACGGAAAAGCTTTTAATCAACTCGAAATATTTTTTGTTACCAAACGGTCCTATTTTTTAATGTGATCAAAAGACCCTTTGAGGCCAACTGAAGTTTGCGTACAGAAACTACGCTAAGTTACAAGACCGAGTTTACACGCAGGTATTTTATGCAGCGGGCATAATATACATTTTTTTAGTGTTTCTGTACTCAAACTTCAGTTGCTTTAGTTGTATAGCTGATTTAATAAGGAGTAACTTAGGCTACTTTTATTTTAGAAAAAAAATAGGGTTCCACGAAAAAAAATTAAAACCAAATTAATTAATTAATTTTGTTTTGGGAAGCAACCTAGGGACGAACCCGAGCGAAGCGAGTGTGAGTCGCTAGTGAGTAATAAAAAATTCTACATGTATAGTAAAAAGTCAATGTTGTAAAATAAAATTATTCAATTGTATGTATATTAACCCCGGAAACAACGGCAAAGATAATATAAGGAGATAGATGGGTTCCATTAAAGTGCATTCATGACTCGCTAGTGTACTCTAGTGCATCAAGTGCCTAGTTTACGAGCAATACATGTTTGATTGGTCGCATGGTGTCAACGATAACAATTACATCTCATTGACATAATCAAAGGACGGGCCCTCGAAAGCAATGTGTATATTGATTTATTTACTCAAGTTCTTGTAGAATAACTTTCTAATATTTGCTTTTTGTTTATTATATTATTATGTATTTATTTCCTTATCTGTATACTTAAGCGGTAAATTAAAAAATCTAATGTAAAAATGAATGTATATTAATCTTTGAACTTCATAAAAAGTGATAACTGATAAATACGAAATGTAATATTTACTATGTAATAATTTAATACTGTAGAGACGCGCTACGAATAAAGCGTCATTATTATTTTATGATATTCTTTTAAAATTTAACATTGTGCTTAAGTTTGATACTTTCACAATTACCCTTCTCTTTTACAACTATATATAACGGGCTCACTGGCTCAATATAAAAGCGGCAATTAATATATTAGATAACAGGATGTTATTCATATTTATTTATAACATTCAAAATATGAATTCTCTTGCTCTGCCTACTGCACTACGTAGATTTTTTAAACTTTAAAAAGTTATAGGATATGGATATAATCGTGAAAGAACCCAGTAAAATGTACCAGTAAAGAACAAATGAAGTCTAATAATTAAGAATTTCCCATAGATTAGTGACGTATAGGAAAATAACAGTTGAAGGGAAAGGGATATTTGTGCACCGTAACGTATAACGGTCCAACCGCTCTGTCAACTTTTATAACAATTTATTAAAAAAACATATTATATATTTACGTACGATATACATTTCAATCACTATTTTATTACAAATTACAGCAAATGTTTAGCTACTAATTTTTATAGCGCATAAAGTTTAATAAGACAACACATGTTTTGCATACGGGCGATGCATTAAAAAGATTTTAGTTTGTACATCTGCTCTTTTTAGGTATAAGTGATTTATTATGAAAAAGAGTCACCTTTTGTACATTTATTTGTTATAGATACTAAAAAAAGCTTATAAGTTGTATTCTTAAACCAACTGTGACCAAATGATTTCGAATATATTCGATTTTATTTAATACTTTATCAAAAAATTTACTAAAATAATAAATTAATTATATGGACACGCATTATATCATTTTAATAGAATTGTAAACATGAACTAATTCATACTATATTTAAATTTAAAATAATACTTAGTATATTAAAATTCACTTAGTTTTATAAATGAAAAACTGAAAGAGATTTTTTAAATATTTTTCCAATAATGAAAAATGTGTTACTAAATTTATTAATTTTATCGATAAAAATTATCTGTTTAACTTGTTAACAATATATTTACATTTATAATGCTTGTTCGCAAATACCGCTCCCAATATTTGAAATGGACGGCTTAATGACTTTAAGTTGCAGTGCAAACACGAAAGGGTGTGGACAGATAGACTACTTAAAAATAACTGCTATTACCTATTTATATAGTACTACTAACTGGACGGCACCGCTGTTCGGACCAAATAAAGGTATGAAATATTTAATGTAGATACTTATATGGCATTCACATTTCCAGGCGTTTCTAGTTACAGCTCTTCCTCAAACTTACGTAAGTTGGGGTTATCGCCACGCCGAATAGCTGTTTCTTACAATTATATTTTATATTTTTATCTATATAGAGTTGAAACAAAGAAGATGCCTAGGTCAAAAACCTCGTAAAATTGGGCGCTGCTTGTTTGTATTCTGTGTAGATAACGAATTATAATAAAACTCAGGCTAAAACTGGTCCTACCTACCTACGAATCAGTCCAGCATTCCAGACACATGCCTAAAGTTCGTTCTAAAATAAAACACATGTGAATGAGCCTTTTGTTATCCAGAATATCGAATACTTTTATAATTTGTAAGAAACATTATGACCTCTATATATAAAATTCAGAACGTTTTTTAAGTGTGGCTGCAGTATATGTAGTTATCTCAGAGCGGTAGTTAAAGGTTTGCAAAATGTAAAATCGTTTTAACATAAAGATAACAGAAAACTGCTAATTGCACCGTATAACAAAGTTTTAAAAATTTCAATGGGTTTCTTCCATTGCAATTTTTAAAACTTTGTTATCAACTCTAAAACACTTCAGCCGTTGGATGTTTTTCACAACTTTTTTTAATATTTACGATGCGTCGTAAGGTTTACTATTTACTCACGCTATCTCAATAATATGTTGTATCGTAAATATATTGTCTAGCAAATATTTATTTGCGATTAGGATATTTAAAAAGTATTAAAAGTACATGTTCATGTTATATTTTGAGCAATAGTACTTTCCAATATAGTAATAATACCTAAGTGCTAAATCTATATGTCTGGGTGATTTATATTTACATACCTAGATGTTTCTTGAAATCAGGCATATAAATATTTAATTATCATAGTTCAAAATATTCTCAAATGTAGAGAAATAAGCTACTCCAATATTGATATTTAAATAACATAGCATTGGAAGTAGCAAAATAGTAAGTACTATTTCATGCAAGCAACTTATCCTCGCGTCGCTTGGGTTTCCTCTTCTTCTTCTTCCATTTATATTATTATATAAAGACAGCACCACCTTTTGGTAAATTTTATTATTATTATTTAGCTTATATATTAGTCTAGATCATAGTCTATTTGTGTACTAAATTTCATTAAAATCCGTGCAGTCGTTTCAGCGTGAGAAAGTTATAAACATACAAACTTTTGGCATTTTGAATACTAGTGTGATATCGAACTTGATTCCCACGGGAACTGTCAGACCTGCTGAGGTAAAAATAACATGTGTAATAATACTTTACGTGAATATTTAACATTTTAAATCTATCTTTTCGAATTGTGCCGCGGTTTTATTTTGTATTTTTGTTCGCGACGTTTCGAAAGCTTTACAGAAAACATTAATGGTCTCGCAAGAGACTGCGTCTCGCAGGAGAGACTGAAACCACGACAAAGTTCGAAAAAATAGTTTCATTTAAAATAGCATATTATGTAACTTTTTGGTCCCATGTTTCTATCTAAAAAACTCAAAATAATATTATGTAAGGATTTTTATCTATACTAATATTATAAAGAGGTAAAGTTTTGTGAGGTTGTAGGGGGTAATCCCTGGATCTACTGAACCGATTTTGGATGAAATTTAGTAAGAAAATAGTTTCAGACCTTGGGAAGGACATAGGATATTTTTTATTCCGGAAATCATTCCTTAAGGGGGTGAAAATGGGGATGAAAGTTTGTATTGGGAAGCAAGCTAGGGACGAAGCCGAGCGAAGCGAGGGTGAGTCACTAGTCATTAGTATTTTTATACTTCTTTTGAAAATGATGTGAAACAATACTGGTTATAAATTGTAGGTATTAAGTTACTTTATTTAGAGTTTCCTAAAAGAAGAAAAAAATATCTACTTAGTTGTACGTAAGTTACCTACTTGATAAAACTTATGAATCATTGTTTAAAATTAGATTTTATTTGTTTTAGTAGATGTTTTGGTGGATAATTTGATCATGCATATAATTTAAGGGCATGTTAGCCGACTTCAAAAAAAGAGCAAGTCACAAGATTTTCATTCCGCTATATGTTTTTTATGCACGTAACGTGATATATTCGTCTACTGTGAACGATTTTATTATCTTTTTTAATGAATTGGTTATGCCTCGTAAAGGTCTCATATGAATTAAAAAAAAAATATGTACTTCACTTTTAAGGTTAGTGTATTTTTTAATTAAGAAGAGATTATTTCAAAGATTTAATACTTTTAGACAAATAAACATGTATAATAGTTAAAAGTAATGTGAAGTATGGCATTTCTATTAGAGATAGTATAAAATAACAGTAGGTAGAATTGCTCGAATCGCAGAACTCTTCCGTATTTAACGAGGCCAGTTCATGCAGTTCATCACTTTAATTAATTGCTGTCCATTCGCTGATGCAGTCGTCAGATCGATTTTAAGCTTTGGTGATTTTGTAGCGGCTTCCTTGTTTGAACGAAGTAATTGTATATCGAATACAAAAAGGTAGGCTAAAAATTGACATTTTATATTAACATCGATCTTTTGTATACACTTTTACATAAAAAAAAAGATCGCCATTGTTGTCTTCAAATGTTAAATACTAAAGTTATTTTCTTTATTTAATCTATTTGAATAAAGTCTATTTTGATTTGATTTGATATGAAATATGCAAATGATAATTTGTTTGTGATATGATTTCAACGCTTATAAAAATGTTAATAATTCATCTCAGTCTGATTATGATGGACAGAGTAAATGCGGTGTGAAGTTCCGAAAATACTTTGATAGACATTTAGTGAGAGTTTAATTTGGTGCATGTATCCGATAATTATTTTATTCGTTGCGAGAATCCGCTCGACGCGCGCCGGCTATATACAGGCGCAGCTTCCCTGCAGACTGGCGGAGCCCGCGCTATTCGTTTTGTTTCCCGAAGGCCGCCCAGTTCGATCGTCTCGCCACATCGGATATGTGTCACTATAACACTACGCATACGTCTCCTTCCCTTCGCATAACCTTCAGACCAGACGGGGACGTGGCATTCAAATAAAATGACGCTCTAATTTTATTCACTAAGAAAATATTATGCATTCTTCCCTTCAATGCTTACTTATGTAATTTTGATAATAACATATTATTTAGAAATTAACACCCGATCTAATAGCCCGTTGAAACATTTATTATAATAGTCGTGTAAATTTTCATACTTATTCTATGATAAATGACTGTATACGTACATACATATATAATATAGATAAAATACCTTTTATAGTAATATTTTTGGTCCCAAGTACGAGGTCGAACACGCGCTTCGATATTGAATTGTGAATAATAAACCTTGCATGTCCTTGACGGAGGTTCAAGGCGAGCCGTAGGTGCGTAGCCGCCACGAAATTTCGTATCACGAAGGTTTACGACCGGTTTGGCAATCCATTATCATACTAATAGGGTAGTTTTAGCCAGTTAACCAGTTACTGAGCCATCGATAAACGTCTGATGCAAACAAAACACAGGTGGGTTGATAATGAATTAAGAATGATTTGACTTGTGAGCTCTCCCAAAATAACTGGTCGCTTATATTATAACTGTTTTCATAATGACCACTTGACGTCAGACCAAGTCCAAGTTTGAACTGAAGAAAGAGACGAAGCCTCACGGATGAGCGTGATATCAAAACTTTGCAAACTTAACGCGATCATTAGAAGTTGTCGAAAACGATTTTCATGCGCAATTTATAAGTACATTTTATAACTTAGATAATATATAAAAATAACTTACCTTTATGCTACTTTGATAACATTTTTATAGTGGAGTAAATGTATTTAAACATAATTTAAAAAGACTTACATATGTTATACAGTTATACATATGTACATACCTACTTATGTAATTCAATACGCAGGAAAGTTTAGAACTTAGGAATGCGGAAATAGGCATCAGATTATCTATGTACCTTATTGACCTCATTTCATTCCTGTTTTACCTCAGTCCCGTTGGATGGGGACCACGATGGTGTAACTGTTCTATCAACAGTGCAAAATTTACTGTTATTTTAGTAAAATACTTTTAAAATTGTAACTATCTACAATGGGAACAAATAGCTTTTCAAGTATATTTTCATATATAATATAATTAAAATTATAAAGAGCATTCCATGAATAAATATATTTCTCGCCTGAAGCAGAAATAAATTGACTTCAAAAAGACTTTACTTCGCAAAAAAGCAGAAGAAAGTTGCAAGAACTTAGTTTTCGTACCCAATTATATGTTTACAAAAATATTCGTTATAATAAAAATGTGCTCAAGTCTATATTTCAATACTAAACCTACAGCACGCCTTCACGAGGGAACGACCCCTCGCGCCAACCCTCTTTTAACGAATTCAATAATCATTTATATCTCTTAATGTACATATGTTTCAGTCTGCAGGTCATGGACGCGTCTGGTAAAAAGTTTTAGGTAGATTGATAAAACTACGTTATATGTACAAAGTACATAACATGTAAATGGTGGTCGTTTGCGATTTCGATGAAACGCCGCATATACTCGTAACATTTGTGAGATTTAAATCTAAAAACATGTTTATTTTTTCATTCATAAAACACTTTGCAGTTGCATATTAAGTTTTATACTAAACGAAATGGAACATGCTCGATATTTTTATGTTCTGTTTGACAAAAAACATAACCTCCTAGTTAGATAAGTATGAAACAAAGGAAACGAGGTAATTGAATTGAATTATTGTTACTTTTATGCACGTACTAACAATAATACGAATGCGAAAGTATGTTTATACAGAAATAGAGAAACTGATCGACGAGATTTTGTGCAGAATTTGCGAGAGAAACACTTTATGGGGCGGTGAGTGATATAAGATATTCCGATACATTTTTTCTTTGAAGTGACACTTATACAGTATCTTAGGAAGGGACCACTACCATTAAATACATTACATAATACATACGTATAAAGTAACTTTCCTGATGTATATAATATAGTTCCTAGTTTAAAACATGAACAATTCGTCTGCCGGTCAAGGTAAGTCATTTTAAGTCGGCTTTGTGTTGAGGAAATGATCTTATCATCATAGACTCGTCTATGAGCTACAGAATCATATTGTGTACTTTAGGTAGTCTATATATTTTTAAAATTGGAACAACAAGAATTATAAAAAATTACATAAAAACTGGTCTCGTATTGTTTTGTTAGATAAACCAGTTTTTTAGTAATACGTCTTACAGTTAATAATGACTTTAAAGTATGGGTGCACATTAATCACGTATAAATAAATATATTTTAAAAGAAGTCTTTTCATAAAATTAACTATGTTTTAAGTTATTATGATTAAGTGTTTCAGCACCTAATCATAATAACTTAGGTAAAACCCCAAAGGAAATAAACAAAATTTATCTTGATACACTCTATATATATTAAAATGTATTTTCCTGTATTACTAAAAGCCTATTTTTAACCGACTTCCAAAAAGGAGGAGGTTCTATGTTTGTCTGTACGTTTCTTTTTATATATATGTTCACCGATTTCTCGAAGACGGCTTGACCGATTTTGCTACTTCAAACAGTATTGTATTAAGGTAGGTTCTGAGGTGGTATCAGAAGTTTTTCTTTGACATATAACGTTTTCGAGAAAATCATTTGAAGAATCATCAATCAATCATTTGGAATTTGAAGTATGTTAACAGATGTAATTAGTCTTTTTACCTACTTCTAATTATTATATCGACTTGAAACTTTGTAAGTTTTTATATTTCTGGTGATAATATAGTTATTTGGTATCATCGAGCTGATCTGATGGTGAGGCCAGAAGGTTAATAGTGGAACTCCCCAACAAGTACTAGTAAATACTTTGAGTTTGAGCTTATTTGGTTTCATTTGACAAGCCTAATATGTTAGAATTGGATTTTAGAGCCTGATTTTAATGTTACTGATAAAAGTAAGTTTTTTAGTTTGTTAGACTTCAAATATTTGGCAGCATACTAACATAAATGGCTTAATCGAATATTTTATTGAAAACCTTTCTTCTTACAAATTAGCTACTTATAAGTCTACATTTAAAATGGAAAAATAAAAACTTCTTAATAAAAAATAAAAACCGACTTCCAGACGCTAAAAAGTGAACGGGGGTTTTCATTTACTTTTAATAGATCTAATCAAATATTTTCGAAATTCCGTTCAGTTATTTTTTAATTTTTAGTGTCTAGAAGTCTTTTTTTTAAGTCTAGACTTTTTATTAATTATTTAACCGCACGATGTATTACTAATATACTATATGACACAAGATTCGAGAATGATCAGTTAAGTTATTGAAACAAAAAATAATTTTACATACACTATCTCTTTCCCGCAAGTGTTACCAACCTAAAAGTCCAAAACGACTAACAATAAATACTATATTTAAATAAAAAGTCTGTAATACATTGTACTTTAACAAATACTATATAAATTACGCAATACAATGCTTATTTACGTACTCATCGGAGACGGCAGCTGTAGGTAAGACAAAACATTTGCCCCTTCTGAGAAGCGAACCCGCGGCGTCCAACTTGTTAGGGAGTGACGCTCAGTTACTATACCATCCCCAAACCACAAACCCTAAATCATTACAAACGTTTCCAGGAATATTTAATTACCACTTAGAAATTTAAGATGTTTCAGTAATTATTATTAATCACTAATTTACCTAAAAGTGTGCATATTTTTCTTATGCAACAGCGTCATAAGTGTACCTAAATAGAATTTTTATTTGAGGCGGTCATAATTGAAATTTTAACTTATTATTTTAACTTAATACTGTAAACAAAACTTTTTCCAAAATTTAAGACAATTTACCTAAAAAAACAAGCTATAAATTAATGCATAGATATATGTACATATATTTCTCACGTTTTTGCGGAGTACCTAAATAGAATTGTTATTTAACACGAAACTTAGAACTTTAGCTAATTTTAAAAGCATTATATATGTACATAAAATTATCACTTTTTTTATAAAATACAATACGATTTATACAAAACAAACGAATTGCAGAGACAAATTTTAGTAATGAAATATCAATTATAATCTACGTAGAGCCATATATGATAATAGTAACATGCGACCAATTGAACATTTTTTTATAAGTAACCCTATAACAAGTCTATATTTTATAAAATTAGATGGACGGTATAGGTATATGTATGTAATATCATATATTATGTTCGTTTTGATACACTTTTCATCCGATTAACTTAATTCCAAGAAAGTTAGACGCTGCTGTAGAGCCACCAGATGCTCAAATTTGACAGCTTGATGGGTGGTAAAAATTAGTTTTTCAAAAAGCTTTATTACATTGCAATATAAGAAGTATTTATAAGAAATATAACATTTGTAAAATTACTTTACGATATGATAAATGTTAACGAAACAAAGTTAAATTAAACTTACATAATTCGACATAGGTATGTTCTAATTAAAAATATTTTTATTTAAAATTAAAAATATTTTTAATGTAGTTATGTGTTTATATTTTCTTTTTTTTTTTTAATAAAATACTACCAATTTTATCTACAAACTAAGATAAATAAAAACCCAGATGGCAGTGATTTTTAACGTTTGTTACCGAATACAAACAATTCTTTAGCTTATATTTGAATAATAGGTATATGACAACATTTTATATTATGGTTAAATGTTTAGGCTATTGAGCATACTAATTATTATGCCATGTTCATAAAGTTATAGTAATATAACTATATAGAAAAATAGTAGCTATAATAATTGATAAAAATATTTCGAAAGTCTTTGTAACTTCCTTGTGTGGGTATTAACTTATAAGCAACATACAGTTTAAGAAAACACTAAATATTTATTTTACAAATAGAAAATAGGTTCTATATACATGTAACATATTGTCTTCACTTTCATATCGTTAAGACCGCAATTTTCTGACTGTCTTCCACGTTTTCTATTACCGAGCCACGAACAAATAACAATAAATTTGATTTGATCGTGTTGTTTAACATATAGCTAGCTAGATCGTGTACAGTATTTTAAAGATAAAATATTCGTAGTTTTGCCTACAATATTGCGTAAATTGCAACATAATGCATCAAAGTAATTCGAAGCTTCTTTCGTAGTATATGCTGAATCGTCATTTAGCGAGTATAAATGAGTTATATATAAATGTGTAACCAGACAGGCGCATATCGAGCAGCCTAAACCACTGGCTCTAGAAACAGGAAATTTGGAGGGCACATTCCTTTTACGACGTAGGGAGAGGGAGCTTAAGAATTCATCAAACATTGACGACCGCGAAAATTAAATAAATAATAAATTAAATATTTGATTTTTAGCTATTTTTATTATACCTAAACTAAACTAGACTACTTATTATATTTAAATCGCACAAATAGTTCAGGGAACAAGTGCTACTCAAAGAACAATGACCGATTTTACCTAAACACGTTCAAGGTTGTGAAATAACTTATTTTAAAACTTTGTTTGTCTAGGATTTTTTAACATTGTAATTAAAATTACCAGTTTTATCAATATATATTTTCGCGTTCTAATTACATAAATCTTATTAACATAAAATATGGATTGAGATTTTAAAAGATGATTCATAATTAATTCAGTTATCAAAGAAAATCGTCATTTTTTAACATCTTTACAACTTTGTAATATTCATGCTATTTATTGTAAAGTATTTTTTTAAAGCCTTGAATTGAATAAGAAAATTGAATTGAATAAAAATTGAATTCTTCAACAATTTTACTGACTATTTTATTTCATATTCTCCAAACATTGCATAATCTCGTTCCTCCAACTTAGATATAACTCTTCATTTTTCATATATCTATCTAATATTTCGACTCTACATATATAATCCGTTAGTTTGTTCATTTTCTAAATATTGTAATATATCTAGTGCACTAGAGCATTTAATAAGTCGTGCTTATGTATACACGACTACGAGCATGAACAAAACATGAGATCGCGACCATAGAAATATTCGCTGCGCCAGAATCAAAATCATGGTAGCTTAGTGCCTGAACTAGATTGACTTCTTAAATTATATTTATATCAACAATAATAATATACTTATGTAAGGAAATTGCATCGCCAGCATTAACCCCTCGGCTGCTGTTTACATTTCCAAATGACCGATATCGCAATGCACTCAATACTATTTATTATTAATTATATGGAACAAAAAATTAACCTTGAGTCAGACAAAAGTAAGTGATCGTTTGAATATTAAAACCGTGATGAGTGAACAAATACTGCATATTCAACGTCGCGGTTAACTAGGCGCACGAATTGCTACTGTTGTCTTTAAGCGTAGTACACATCACCGTTCAATCAAAGGTTTAGAATTCACTTTGTAATATATTTTTTATTATTTTTAAACTATTTCATATAAGTATTTCATATAAGTATTAGAAGATTGAATTTTCATATTATTTCTTATTTAAAACAGTATTTGAACTATTTTTAATTCACTAATAAAGTTTATTTTTTCACTATATCTAAAAAACTCATATATATGAGATTTTGACCCCGGAAACACCTAAGACGGTACATTTCTTTTACTTATACGTACTATACATGTGAGGTTACTTATGATTTTTCTTTATTAATGTCGGAATAAAACAGTTATATTTTAGATTATTATCATAATACAAAAAATATGATAATTACTAATAAACAATTCAGATAATGAAAATTGATTCTATATTCATGGTAACTATGATTATACATAAATTTGCATCCTTTGCCCTTGTATTTTTATTAATTTCTCGTAACGAAAATATAATAAGCCTTACCTCACCTAATAACACGATAGACAACTCCAGTTAAGTAAATTATTAAATTTCTCAATGATGTATTAAAATTTTGTTGTTTCATTCACCCATACAGTTTTGCAAAGGTCATAGACTAAAGCAATTATCTATTTGTGCAGGAAGCTATGAACTTTAAAGAAAATCCGCCGACCGTAACCTGCTCTACGCATGAGTAGTCGAGTTTTCTTAATTGTAAGCGTATAAAATTTATGTCGATGGAGCACATTAAGATCGTAACTCTACAAACATACTCTCTCTCACACGTCGTGTAATAATAAAATACAACCAAGAAGCTCTTTAAAAAATCCTACACAGCATGAGGTAGACACAAAGCTTTTATTTTATTCACAATTAACTCAATTAATTCATAGTAAAAAGTAAATTTAGAGCCGGTAACTGACCACAACCGTAGTAGACGGATCCCGAAACACGCAATAATGCTGTAACGTCTAATCAACGGATGATACACAAGAAAAATGCGTGAATAATGTATAGCTTCCAATAAGAGAAAAAACATTAATGTTCCACACTTTACGTACATGGATCTACTAATGTGCTGCAATTTTTAATGTTACATTTTATTTTCACGAAACAATAAATGCATTTTCTACACAGCATTAAATAGCAGCAAATAAAATTAATTAAATAAAAATTATTTCAATGAACATTGTATATTGTTATTTAATCGTGAAAAATGTTATTAAAAATAAAATAAACTGCATTATATAAAAGTTTTATCTCAATTCAAACTCACCCAAAAGCTTTCCACGTAATGGGAAAAAAGGAAAACTCCCGGAAGAGACATGATTGTCCATTTAAGTTCACAACGAGACTGACGGGGGGTTCACGCCGTGCTTTTTATTTATAAACTTATTGTTTACTAACATCACAGTACATAGAAAATTCCTTGTGTCGATAGTCAATCGCGTAGCAGAGCGACGTTGAGGGTCCGAGAGCTAGCGAGTTGCGACTGAAGTGCCGGCGGCACGTTTTGCCCCTATATACCTACCTTACTACTTCTTGCCGAACGCTTGATTTCACGCTCTACATCCACAATCTAATAACTGTGGATCTTGGATATCAATCGACCACAGGACAAACGAACATATAGACATAAGTGAACCATGGCCAGACTTTTATCACATCGACCTATTAATGTAAGGGCCTCGTGAAAAAAATAAAAATCCAGCTCAAGGCTACGCCGTCATCAGTCTCATATGCATTTGTGATCAATTGCTTGTTAGATAATGATTCTCATGTAATTGAAAGAAGATTGGCACATCTTTTTGTTAAAAACTTTTAAAATGAATTCCCGCGATAGCTTCTGCGATGTATGAATTCGCTAATACGAGCTTTTTCTATTCACGACAAAAAATATAAAAATAAAATTAGCAATAATATCTATAAGCTTTAAGCGTTTGTTCTATTATTTGACAAAGTTTTAAATAAAGATCCATAAGTTAATAATATTTAACGTAAGTACATTACGTATATTGTAAGTAATAATATTTTACAATGTCTGATTGTATTGTATTGCATAATTTATTTACATAGTGCTGTTTTAATTAAATAATAATGAATTAAGTGTTTCATATACATTTATAGTAATTATTTTTTCTCACTATTTTTTTCAACAGCAGCAGTGCCTACAATAGAATTTCCAAAAAAAAATCACTTCAATTCTTAATTAATTAGCTTAAACTTTACGTTATTTGCTACTTGTTTCATATATGTACATACATATATATGTACTCGTAGATACAGCGCGGAAATGACGGGTGCTTCTTCTACTGTACAACTTGTTTCATATTAGCAACAGTACCTACCGATCCAAAATGTGACAGACAAGACGGAAAGAGTCGAAGGTTACAAGTACTGCTGTATATTAAGATAAGTTGTTGTTATATGTTTACTTTATATAGCCATGTAGTTAGATAAACGTCAGGAAAGTTAGTAACAGATATTAAAATAAGTCATTAAACTTAGCTGAGATTATCAGCCCGAGTAGAGAAAAAAAAATATTATATAGCTTTTAGAAGTAGCAATAAAAAAGAAATATTAATGCCCTGATAACTACCAATATTGTGACATAATGATCGTTATTCGTTTTTTATTACATCTAATGGTTCCAATGTTTTAATTTACACTTTATAATAGCATTTTTTTTTTTTTTTATTATTCTCAGAAAATTTTTGTTCCATTTTGCTCATTAATATTTGTGTTCACATCAAATTATTGTTCTATACCATGTCATATATTTTAAGAGCAATATTTTATAAATATTTAATTACGTACATTATAAAAAATACATTAGTGTAAAGTGGTATTTATCCCTTTGATGTAGAGCTGGTTCGATAGTCGCGAATTCGAAATTTATATCATTTAGATATTAGGATTTAGGACAAAACTCTTAACATACATGTTTACATTAAACATTGTAACACAATTCACAGGGAGAAGACAAGGAGAACCCACCTAAAATAGAAAATACTATTTAATCTCCACCCTGTCTGACCCTTGCTAGACTAAAATATCATTGATTCCCTTGCTCTGCTCTCGGCATTCCGCCGGTATCGAGCCACTGCGTCCCGGTTGGCGGTACCCAATAATTATTTTTGTAAACTGTATATATACGTTTAGTTTACATTTAATATTAATGTCGCGCCTTTATTAGCTTTCATTGTAATATACCCAAATCATGCAAGTCGATTTTGACTTAATTCTAATTTTCGCATCGCTTTGAACCTTTGTAAATATTATATGTGTAATACCAATGTAAAAGCTACGAGTTTTGATTAATTTGATTCGTTTTGACGAGTCTCATAGATTAGAGTTGGTGAAAAGAATGTTTGATTAAAAAAAAATTGTCTTTTATATTTGTAACTATTAAGCGATTTTTTTTTGTAATAAACAATCAAATACAGGTCCAAATAATACAGCTATGATTATAATTTTTTTTCTTTTTGATTTCAATAATTATATTTTTTTACTTATAAATTTGACTTATATACTATGTTTTTTCTGTAATATAAAAAAATAAATTAAATTACTAGGAGAGTTATGGTGTTAATTGTTTTCTTATGTAACGCATATAAAATTAATTAGTATACAATAATTATACCTACAGAACGTGCGAATCTGACTTGCGTTACATTCGATTTTTTTAATTAATTTTGAATTATAAAGTTCTAATTAAATTTATTTTCAAACTATGGCAAATATTTATTTTAATATTTTATTATATGACCTATATAATAAAATAGTACCAAAGCGAAATCTGTACATGAATATTTAAAAAATATATGACTGTTACGTATTGTGTAAACTCTACAGAATACGCCTGTATGTCTGTTTTCATTTCACACAAAAAACAGGGTACCTTTTACTACAGGAAAATCTCTTATTCTGACAGGAAAACACAATAACTGATTCGGCCAAAATATCTTTCATACAAAAATTTCAATGATTTATTACAGAAAAACTATTTGTAACATATCTAACAACTTAGTGCAGCAAAATCTGACATAGTCATGGGAAAATACAAAATTTAGTCATAGAGCGTGAGTCGCTCATCTATTTATGTAGGCTCATTCACAGTCCTTACATATGAAATTGGCGTTTTGCCGAACTGACCACTGTAATCTCAAATATTGCGTTTGGTTAGGAATTCTAAATTCAAATTTATTTCAAATTTAGGCTTATTTGTGTATTTGTGTTTCGAATTTAGTAATTCATTTATTTTCGTGCCATTTGATTTTTCTTTAACATTGTTCTGTTCACACTTCACAATATGAAAAACTTAAAATAACGCGTTATTTTTTTGGTTCTTAGGTTTCCGTTCTAGAAATTTTTACCTACAGAACAAACCCCGTAAACGGTTGGAAACCCTAGTTGACAATAAAGAATTAAAAGTGGTTGTGGAAGTGGATCCATTGCAAACCACATCAAAGTCAGCGGCAAGCTTTGGTGTGAGTGCTAAAACAATTTTGATTCACTTGAAACAAATTGGAAAAGTGAAAAAGCTCGAACAATGGGTACCGCATAAATTGAATAAAGCACACCAACAAACAAGCGTCGAGTGCTGCATTATATTACCCGACCGTCACAATAACAAGGGAATTTTGAATACTATCGTTACTTGTGGTGAAAAATGGATCCGAAACACTCATCACAATGGTTGAACTCAGGAGAACCAGCCAAATCCTGCCCCAAGCGAAAGTTGACTCAGAAAAGGCACTAGTAAGTGTCTGGTGGCCCTGTGATGGTAAGATCCACTACAGCTTCCTAAGATCTGGCCAGATGGTTACGGCAGATCTGTATTGTCAACCATGTTGGAAAAGCTAGCCGTTAAACAACCGAAACTGATCAATTGCTCTAGTCCACTGCTGCTTCAGAACAATGCACAACAGATGATCGCTAAATTAGAGGAGCTGCGATTGGAATGTCTCCGATACCCACATACATATTTGGACAATTTTTTGCAAGGAAAAAAATTCAATTCCGATGAGACAGTCATAACCGCATTCAGAGAATTTATTCATTTTCGCTCCCACAACTTTTTCAGCAAAGGAATCAATGAACTATCTATAAAACGTCAAAAGTGCATAGATAATAATGGTACATATATACTTTGATTGATTAAATTCCATTTTTTTTGTTTTGCTTTTTCCATATAAAACGTCAATTTCATATGTAAGAACCTAATATAAAACAAAGGCTGCCTGTCTGCCTCTGTCGGTTTCTCCGCTTATTTCTCCTAAACCACATTATGGATTTTGAAACGATTTCCTAACTGAAAAAGCTATAAACAAGGAAAGTTTGTGTATATATTTTGTAGAAGATGGCTTAACTATGAACGTGTTTTGTCAAAAAAGAGGGTATGTCGTAGTATCTTAAAAAATGCCATTTTTAAAATTTCTATGCTGTTATAAAGTAGAGATTGTTTCATTGTTTTTTGAACAAGTTAATTTCTGGAAGTAACAGTACGATTTGAAATATTCCTTTTGCATTTGAGACTTTATTTATATTATTAACATCACGCTATGATGAAGCCAATTATACATAAACAAAAATATATACTATATGAGTGGAGCCGCCAGCAAAAGCTATATCCATACTACCCATGTCTGTTTCTATTTTAATGAAATTTTGCAAGGAGATATATGTATGTAAATAGACTGCATTGAATAAGGGCCATTTATTGCCGCCGGCTTACCAGAGATTTGAGCGGAGTCGCGGGCCAAAACTAGTTCTAAATAAAAAATCTAAATAAAATATGCATTAATTACTATTTTGTTAATTATTATTTACTATTATAATTAAATTATTTATATTTTCATAAAAATAAAATAAAAATAATATAAATATGTATATGGTAAATAATCACTTTATAGCTGTTACACAAACTATATTTAATGTAAGATAATATTTATTAGAATAAGTTACGATGACTTATAGCATTCTTATTATTAGATAATATAATTTATTTATAGAATTGATAAAAAATAACAATATAAACCGTTGAAGTTTTTATTTGTTGTAAGTCGATTGAACCTTTTACGTAGCAGCTAATATCACTCAAACACAAACTACACTGATTTACATATTATAAATACGCTTATTTTAATATATACCTACACTAAAAAAAGTTATGTGGAGGAGAAGATGAAATCTTTCTTAAAATATCATCAATTTATTTTTCAAATATTTTTTTAAGTTTCTTTAAGTTATTTTTATATTTGTACTTAATTAAAAAATTGTAATAAATTAAAAATCTAAACAATATTTATTTTAGCAAAAATATAATGTAAAGTCTACCTGGGTATTTTTGTAAAACTCACGGCTATCCTCTCACAGTAGGGCCTACAAACCCGATGATGCATGGACGTCTTCATATTCCATGCGTAACAAATCACAGTGTATACATTCTTATGTGATTTTTAAAGCAATAACTTCGCTTACGATCGTTGCGAAAAGATGGAGCTTGTTGCTAAGCAGCACGACAAATTGTGAGAGTGAATTATTTGTAATAATCATACTAATATTATAAAGAGGTCGTTAGTAATAGTACATAGGTAGTGGCTAGTCAAGTCAGTCCATAATGGATCTCCCGCCGGCTTAGAAAGCAATTCTGGTGAAAAAGGAAGAATCGAAATTTGGCAATCGGTTTCTGACTTTTTGATTTATACAGATAAATAAAATTGATGTGTCTATTTGTAATGTCAAAATAACAACTTTATACTAAATTCATATGGAATTATATACGGCACTTATAAGAAAAACACAATTTTTAAAATTTTTGTCTGTCTGTTTGTTTGTTCCGGCTAATCTCTGAAACGGTTGGACCAATTTTAAAGGGACTTTCACTGGCAGATAGGTGGTATTATAAGGAGTAACTCAGGCTACTTTTATTTTTAGAAAAAGAATTAGGGTTCCACTCAAAAAAATTAAAACGTACCTAGGAACGCACCGGAGCGAAGCGAGGGTAAGTCGCTAGTTTAAAATAATTATCTTTAAAAATCATTAATTCAGAAATTTCTTTGTGTTAAACCCACAGCTACGTAATAATATAATTAAACTTTTACATTTTTTGTCGAGTAAAATTATTCAAACCAACGATTGATTCAATTTAACTCGTTAACTTTAACCCATAAAGCACCAAAACTGAAAAAATCTTAACTCTTGTAGACCTTCAAACTCTTGCAGACTTGTACTAAGATGTAGAAAATTTTCATTAGTCTTACAAAAACAAACACTTAAACCTTAGTAGAAGAAAGAAAAGATAAATAAATTGAAAATAGAACATAATAAAACACTAAGATATTATTATACATTACATCATATACGGATATACAGTTTTGAAGGCTGTCATAAATTAGAACTTTTCTGAATCAGCTAAGACACAAAAAATATTCAGAAATTTCTTGAATGATGAAGTACCTAATCATATTAAGGCTTCATAAAAAGTTCTTCGTTTGATAGAAAATATTTATACTGTTATATAATTCTCTTGATTTAAATAAGAATAAAAAACCTTGAGACTACTACGATTATAACACATATAATACACCGTATCCACACCCTATTAAAATCGTATCCAAATCTAATCTTTTAATTGCTTAGCAATAAAATAACAAAAATAAAAAATAGACTTGTAATAAATAATATTGCAGTTAATAAACAACTTGAGAGCATATTTCCATTTTATTTTTTGTATATAAATACAAATGTTTACGTACATAAATATTTATAACTTTAAAAAGCTACAATTTTAGAGATAGGTATTATAAACATTTGATTTAGTGGGTATTGTACATGTTATACCTTTTTTGTTTGTTTATATATTCATACTATTTATACTGTAGGTATACTGCAGGATACGGGCCAACCCTCCATGCTAGAGGGTGTAAGCTTTGCAGATTCTCTCACGATGTTTTGCTTAACTATATGTGGTGATTACCGTGATATCTAAAGAAATGGTAGGTATATTTCAGTTTTTGTTAATCAATTCTCTTATTAATGGCTTCAAAATTTAATTCTTTTATTCAAGTCTTCGTCTATTAAAATGTAATATACAAATTATTATTATAAATGTGCTTAAAAGGTTTTAAATTAGCTCATCTTCAATTTTATTCAATAATACTTTTTAAAAAACAATCTAGAATAACTTCTAGTGAAGCAATGACATAATTGCAAAAATTATGCAAATCAGGTTTAATATGTCAAAATCCATTTGATAACAATCTTACGTCGGGTGGAACAAGCTATAAACATCTCTGTTGTTTCCAGTAGAAATAACAGTATACAAAATATAAGCGTTTTACTTAATTCCTAAATTATTATTATTTACAGAATTAATTTGTTTTTTGGTTAACAATTATTATTTATTTTTACAATTATTAACAATTATTAATTATTTTCTTATCTAAAAATATATAGATATATCATGTATATAAGAGAATAATAATACTCTTTAAATATAGTAAAAACGGCGCTTCTATTTTTATTATACAATTTGTTATTATTATTTTAGATTCCTTACTGCACATTTTAAAGCAATTGATATATTAAAAAAATATGGGCAAAAGCATATTTATATAATCCGTCAAAATAATTGTTCCAGTTTTAGGGGTGAATTTTTTTTCTTTAAGTAGGTATAAACGGTTAAGACCACCACTCACCCTTTGTGATATTTAAAAGAACAAAACCATATAGATCAGTTCGCAACGCGTTAATATATCGTGCAACAAACAAACTAAATAAACTAAATATAAAACCTCCTTCATTTTCCAAAGCCGTCATAAATAGCTCTACAAACAAATTACAGCATTAATTTGATGAGACTTTCTCTCAACAATTTTTACCTTTTTACTTAAATGATATTTTTTTTGTAATGTAACATAACAGCTTTTTTCTAAATGCATATGAAAGTATGTATAGTACTAATAACAAAAAAACAATCTTTAAAATTTTTGTCTGTCTGTGTGTTCGCTCCGACTAATCTCCAAAATGGCTGGACTGATTTTGACGGGACTTTCACTGACAGATAGCTGATGTTATAAAGAGTAACTAAGGCTACTTTTATTTCACAAAAAGAATCCGGATTCCGCACAAAAAAATTAAAAGTCATGAAATTATTCCAATAAAATTCACGTACCTAAGTCGCACCCGAGTAAAGCAAGGGCGCTAGTTTACACATTTTTGTCTATTATTTACTATTTGGGTGGTCTTTGATTATATTTCTGTAGGTCACATATTTTGCATGGAAAATAAAAAAATGAACCCATATCAAGAGCGCTATAATAAATATCTAATAGGAATGACATTTAAAAATGAAAAACTACCGACAAAGAAGAGGACACCTATATCAATTAACTTGCAGGTAAAATTTAATGATCTGAATGTCGATGACTGCGACAGAATTATTTATCTGGTACTAATTAATTTATATATGTATATCCGTAAATTTTATTTTGTGTTCGATACATCAAAACAAACAATAAACAAACTACATATATGATATGGTAAAAACAGTGACTAAAAAATGTATGGATAACTTGAGAAGTAAACAGTATTAGTGATTCCTTATTGTAAAGGAAAGGAAAAGAATAATTCTTGATCAACTTTAAAAAGAACGTATTCAATTCGGATACATATTATAGAGCTGCTATTTGAAAGTACAGAATTTGGAAACACACTTAGGTACTTTTCATTTTGACACATACGTATGTACCTATCATAAGAATCGGATACGAACAAATACGTCCATCGCTTTATGCGTAAGCTTTTTATGTTTTATGACTGTTCATTCTTATAACCTATCAACCATAGTGGCCGGACAGATAATTTTATTACTTCAGTTTTAATATAAGACTAGCAGAACCCGCGGCTTTGCCCGCGAACAAACTACGAAAAAAATAAACTTTTTAGCAATACATACTTTATTACTTGCAAAAATATATATGGTACTCTCCTCCTATATATATAATCTAATACGATTTGTCTCACATATTATTATATCTTCAAAACATTGAATTTAAGTTTACAGAATTTTGTATCATAACTTAGAGCTTATTTCGAAACCTGAATCTAGATGGCGTTGGTGCATTTTAGAACGCGCTATCGTTAGCACAGGCATCGAATACAAGAGAAAAATATTGCAATTTTATTCATACCTCATAAGATCTTATGAAATTTTTGAATAAAAGGTACATAAGAAGAGTGCCTTTTACGATTAGTACACAAATACTAGCAGAACCCACGGCTACGCCCGCGAACTAACTACGAAAAAAATAAACTTTTTAGCAATACATACTTTATTACTTGCAAAAATATATATAAGATGTTAAGCGTATATTCTGTAAATAAACAGTAGCCATGTCACTCTATTCAAATATATTCAACAACTCAAACTTCACCGCCCACTTTTACCCACTTAGGGGCTGAATTAAAAAAAAAATCTACAATACATGTTTATTTAATTGTATTAAAAAGCATTAATATCAAATTTCAAGCAATTCTGATCATAAACAATATTTTCCTCATATAAACAGCACAACCCTCTTTTACCCTGTTCAGGGATGAATTTCGAAAAATATATATATATATATTTGTATTGTTTTAGTTGTCATTTTTAAAAGTAAATACCATTCTCCGTGCATCAAAAACAAAGTTTCATACACACTTTCATCCCCTATTTGACAGTCTTATGGGCTGAATTTCAAAAAATGCTAAAATACGTATTTATTTAATTATATTGAAGAGCATTAATACTAAGTTATTCTGATCATAAATAATCGTTTGCCCATACAAACTTTATTACCGACTTTTACCCTTTTAAGGGACGGATTTCGAAAAAAATCTAATACATATATTTCTTATTTTTCACCTTAAAGCTAAATACCACTTTCCGTGCATTTCGCGTTACGAATAACAGAGTTTCATACAATCTTTTATCCCCTATTTTACCCTCTTAGGGGGTGAATTTTGAAAAATCCTTTCTTAGCGGATGCCTACATTGTATAATAAATATGTCCTCCAAATTTCACGTTCCTACGACCAGCGGTTTAGGCTGTGCGTTGATCGATCAGTCAGTCAGTCAGGACAACGCATTTTATGTATATATAGATTTTTTGGTACAAGTTACAAACAACCTAAATATCTATAGAAATGCTTGCAAATTAAACATTTTAAGACCAGCTCTATAGCAAATTTAATGTAATAAAATAGTCAAATTTATGATCTCTAATTTAAATTATTTTAGACAAATTTTAGAATTTCTTAGTAAAATTTTAAAACATGTTATTACCTAAATAGTCAAAATATCTCTTCAATAAGCACATGTCAAAAAGTAGAATATAATAAGTAAATTGATTTATAAAGGTTGGTTTGTAAAGCTCGACAACAAAAGCAAGTGTAGATATAGGTAATAATAAAAATACTTGAGGTTTGTAAGGGTTAATTGAATTATATAAAGGCTCGTCACAAATCGTTGATCAACGGTCTCTATGACAATAGTATTAGAAATAACACTCTAGTTAAACGAAGGGATAGAGTTTTTGACAGTCAATACGAGAATATACCTAATATTCCAATGTCAAATTTCACTTTGTCTTGATTTTATAAAACCGGCGTTAAATAAGTACTAAATAATATAACGAATTTCTCAATGGCTTTTTTCGAAACTATCGAAACATACCAATTACTTTATTATGCATTCAATTAAATTCTTTGTCAATGCTACATTGAAAGCTGTGTATGAAAGTATAGTTCATCCACTGACAATAAGTTAAGTAACACTTTGTTAGATTTACGCGAATATTTGACATTTTAAATAAAATCTCATCTTTTGAGATGTCTAATACCTTAGTCTCTCCCGTGACCATGATTGCTGTAAAGCATTCGAAACGTCGGGAACCAAAAATCAAAATAAATCCGCGAAATAATCCGAAAAGATAGTTTTATTTAAAGTTAAGTAACATTCGATTTAGTGTTAGTTTCGACAACAACCACTCACGTAATAGGTATAATAAGCCCGGGACTTATGTTTGAAGTTTAAAGTTATTATACTTGACTTGCCTATTAATTTAATTCCCAAGGAGGGTTGATGTCAGGCAGGCGGTCGGTCGTACAACTTTTGCCAAATCCTATCAGTACGGAAGATGTACTGCGCCGACCCCAAGTAATTGGAAAATGGGCAGATAGGATGATGATACTTGACTTGAATATATCTAACAAAATAATCATAACCACAAAAAAAAATATGTTAGACATCCAGACTATTATGTCGAATATCTTGTTTTTTCTGCGTATCTTCTCGTCTTGAAAGTCCTCCTGTTGCTGCTTGAGAGATTCTTTTTTATGACGGCAGTGTTGAGCCTTTCTGTGAATTAAATCTTCACTAATATATGAAGCAGTGCAAAAGCGATATGAACTGTATCTTTTTCTGAAATAGATAAAATGTTAATATATTTTTATGTGATATTTTCATCTATACAATAAAACATTAAAATCTTTCTCCAGAGTTCAGCCATACATCAGTTGTAACTGACGGTAAATACCTTTCCTCTTCCGATTTCCTTGGATAACATAACTAAAGGGTCTAATAATAGATGGCAATGGGCGTCAGGGTTTCTTAAAGCATTTATCATACTTTCGTACAGGAAAAGACTCAGGCAATGTTGTAGAATGATGTACGCACACGAGACATTCTTGTGTTAGATATACGATATACACGGAAAAAGTTTTACAAAAAAATTAAAAGTCGAATTTCTTGTACTTCTGCACATATACCGATTATTATAATTTATTGCATACGTAATATGTAATAACTTTAATCGGCGTAGAGCGCAATTCCGACCAATAGCTGATATCAATACAAACAATTTAAAAAATTTTCCTGAGTTATCTTATAGTGCTTTAATTCTTATATCGTTGGATAAGTTATAAATAAGTCCAACAGTTTCGAAGATTAGCCCGTACAAACAGACAAACAAACAGACAAAAAAACAAAAAATTAGAAAAAAATCTGGATTTGTTCTATTTTTCTTTTTACATCCCCCTGGCTCGGTTTTTAGCATTTTTTTTCTATGTACAGACATTCAACCTCTACAGTTTTATTATATGTATAGAGAACTAATTTTCAAGCCTGTTACACAGGGCCCCAGTTCATAAGAGGAATGATTTTGTCCTTTGGCGACTATATCGTTCTATAGTCTGTGTAAGAGCCATGATTGGTACTACCACAGATCATATATAGAGTACAGATAGTGCATCCCATACAAATATTTGGACATCGCTAACTCACGCTATTGGACACACTATTTTTTTTTGTCCTAAAATGATAATAGATGGCGCAAGTGAGAATTAAAAATAAGGCGACATCTAGCAACTCTAAATGATAGATGGCGTTAAAAGCTAAGGGTATCTATCCCCGAGCTGCCGCTGCGCAATATTGTAGGTAACTATGTAAGGTCTCTCAAGGCTACTATGACAATTACAAACTATATTTTTAAGATATTGTCTTTGAGTGCTACAAAACTTTTTATTATATTGAGCGCCATCTATGAACACAGTTTACATAATTATTATCAAAGATCGTGCTATCACAATGTAGTACCCATTATTGCCGCCAGAAATATAACGATATTATTGAATTTTATAAAACTTCAAAAACATTATACTTTTGTCCATTACTTCCTTTTTTCTTACTTTAGGTATTTTTTTTTAAATTTAGAATATATGCTTTTCGCATTCAATTTTTTTTCAAATTTTGAATTTAATATGAACATAAAAACAAATCGATACATACAACGCCATCTATTATCATCTTTTTTAACTAATTGCACTTTGTTCGTGATGTGACCCCATGGTACTACTTTGTGATTGGTCCGATCATTCATTCGCACAGATTAAGTTGACTACCTTAATCTTCGTTTGACAGTGTAGTCTCCCTAATCCCTATGGTTTAATCTGTGGACGACAGTTTACTGAAGTCTAAAGAAAAGAGACTGAACCTCCTTAATCTGTGGAGTATGGACTGAACTGAAGTCTGAAATAAGTTAGGTTAGATGCAGCTTTCAAATTCCCAATAAATATATTATCTCCATTGTTCAATCCTTAGTCTGTGACCTGTGTTCTAAATATGAAAAGTGCCTACTAACTGCTGAAGCCTGAAAATAGAAAACACCTGTTCATGAAAAATAATAAAAAATATATATAATGAAATATAAAACAGTTTCACATGTTTTATTTGACTTGGACGGCCTTCTAATTGGTATATTTAATATTGTGCATTTTTAAGCCAATTATTGATTGAAGAATTATGCATTTCTAACTTAGTATTATACATTTTCAGATTCGGAAAGGCTTTATTCTGAAGTTTTTGAGAAAGTATGCGCAAAATATGATAAAACATTTACATGGGAAATAAAATCGACATTGTTGGGATTCCAAGGACACGAGTGTGCTGAAAAAATCATTAATGCATTAAATCTCCCTATAACTATAGAAGAATTTATGAAACAATCTCAGAAAGTAAATGAAGAAGTATTTACTAATGTTCAGTTGATGCCAGGTGATGTATGACTTCATTAAGTTTAAATTATTTATTAAATTGTTTTTTTTTTTTTATATTTTAACAGGAGTAAAATATTATGAATGACTAAACTTAATTATTGCTTTTTTAACTATTGTAGGAGCACAAAAATTAGTCGAACATCTGCATAAGAAGGGTGTTCCAATAGCATTAGCCACTAGTTCAAGCCAAGAAAGTGTCCTCCTAAAAATGAAAGACCACAAAGATTTTTTGAAATATTTTCATCACCTAACCATGGGCTCTACAGACCCTGATGTAACTAAGGGAAAACCAGATCCTGCTATATTCTTGGTTTGTGCATCACGATTTCCAGATAATCCAAAACCTGAAAATGTAAGCTAAAAATTAAATATAATTGGATGGATAAGATATAATTACATTAAAGCATTTTATTTTATTATGATTAAACTTATAAATTATGTGATTTGTTTAAATAGTTTTATACTTTAAAAATATAATTTTCATAACAATGTTTATTTTAAAGGGGTACATTAGGTTTATATAATTATTTTTAAATATAAAATTTTTTAGTGCTTGGTATTTGAAGATGCCGTTAATGGAGTAAAGGCAGCTTGTGCGGCTAACATGCAAGTTGTTGCAGTACCTGATCCTCGTATTTGTAGAGACAAACTGAAGAATGCTACATTAGTACTTAATTCTTTGGAAGAGTTTGAACCTGAACTCTTTGGTTTGCCAAGCTATGATTAAAATAAAAAATCTGTTGAAAAGTAAATTGTTGAATTCAAGTTAATTAAATTTATATACAAATTTTACATGCTTTCACATTTATCATGGTGTTAAAAACATTATGATTCTGCTTAACATATATAACTTCTTTGTATGTACATACTTTTTATTATACTTGAAAGTATATTTGCATAGGTGTTAGTGTTTTTTTGACAATACACATAGTTTTCGTATTTTTAATCATAAGAAAATTCAAAAACTAACATACTTAAATACAGTACTTAAAGTTTAAGAAAGTACCTGAATATATTTTAATATTTGTTATCTATACCCCTTTAGTTCCTCATTGCACTATTAATAAATGTTTGTGTAGTGTTATAATAAAACATTTATTTTTGTTTTCTATAAGGTTGTGTTTTATTGACTAAATTTTTGTAGTAAAATATGTTAAGTATATTATGTTGGTGAGTTTTACAATATGGCTAGAAATGGAAACATGAGATTTCATCAATAAGAAAAAATCATCTATACATATAATAAAATTGTAGAGATCGAGTGTCTATATTATGTACATAGAAAAAAAATGCTAATAACAGAGTCGGGGGGATTTATGAAGAGAAATAGAACAAATCCAATATTTTTCAATTTTTTTGTTTCTCTGCCTGTTTGTTTGTACGGGCTAATCTCCGAAATTGTTAGACCGATTTAAATGAAATTTTGCATGGTGATACCTTATATCCCCGGTCAACATTTTAGATATATTTCATCACGGAAAATTAAAGTGTTTCCATGGGATTATAGTAACTTATACAGCTTAGTACAAAAAAACTACTGATTGGATTTTAATGAAACTTTACAATAATACAGATCATAATAACAAATAGGCATCAGAATAACAAATAGGCTACTTTTTATACCGGAAAAATGTACGATTCCCGTAGGATAGATTTGTTTTTGTTTGTCTAGAGGCGAACCCGAGCGAAGCGAGCTGAGTCGCTAGTTAGTGAATAAAATAAATGTCAATAGACAGGGTCATACTAGTGTTATTATTTATGCAACGCAAAAGCAAATTTATCCTACGGGAACCGTACATTTTTTCGGACGAATATCTAGCTCTACCAAATTTCATCCAGATCCAGAGCCCCTTCCGGCGTGGTTGAATCAGTAACTAACATCGATCCTTTTCGCATTTATAATATTAGTGTGATTTAAGAGTAAAAAATGGTCTTTCCTTGGGCGATAAGTACTTCTTTATACAATTTTTTATATATATTTACATAATATTATTATATTTTTCATAAAGAAGAATCACCTAAGAAAAGAAAAATAAAACAATGGGTTCTTAAAATTAAGTGGTAAACGCATGTTTTTGTTTTGAAAATATTAATCACTAGCTTTTTGCGATATTATCGAGTGTTCGTCTGAAAAAAGTCGAAAATAACTTACAAAAACTAACGACATTGAAACCTCATACACTTTATTAAAAGCATAATAAACCGTATACGGTTTATATTCTCTACTATCCGGTAATACAATTCTCCATTTCGTTTTTTATTCAAGAAGCCGGTTGCGTGAAAACGGCAACACTAACCCAAAAAATAAGTTGGTGGCTCGCAATTTTCACGTCTTAGTCTGATCGAGCTGTAGCAAATTCGCGATGTGGTCTAGGTTGAAAAGACCACTTGATAAATTAATCTTAACATCCTCAAAGCTAGTTGTTTAAATGTTAAAACGAGGCAGGACGTTGCTTTTTTTTGTGTCTTGAAAAGACTTCCGAGAGAACATGAACTTAAAAATGACGATTATGAAGAAGTTCTCAAAGTATCTTGTCAAACTTGCTATATTTGTAATTGGTCATGGTTTCTACCTTGCACTAGGGTCGAACTGTTTAACCCTTCTTGTCACCGTCTTCAAAACTTCTTTATATTATAATTCTCTGACAACGCTTCAATTTATGATTTCAATACAATTTTTAAAGTTTCTATTAGCTAGCGTTATTGTAGTCATTTTGTCTAAGCCCGCGTGTTACATAACGATTAGCTGACTATGTGATGTCATCAAGTTCTCAGTTTTCTAAAGGCTATAACAATTAACAATCGTAAAATGTCCTAAAAACATACAAGGCCAAGAATTGATATTAGCAAAGTCAAAACCATTCAGAAATATGTAGGTACCTATGTGTAACTAAAATATGTAGGTATATTTCGATTGAAAGGACAATTTCCATATATAAAATTCATACATTGATTCATTAAGTAGGAACTTATATAATGACTCTAGTTATAATACACTTTCCATCATTCTATAACACCTTAATGTAGTATATATAGTCTAATAAAATATAATTAAATTACGATCAATACGATTACTCATCGTACGGCGGTAAACCGAACGTTTCCGGTCGGAAATCTTCCATACTGTTTAAAATTAACGTTGCTTCAGGAGCAAGGCTACGGTCGAGACGGCGGTCCGGAACCAACACTACTTGCATACCAGCGGCCACTGCAGCTTTTACACCATTAATAGAATCTTCGAAAACTAAACACTGCAATTAAAAAACAAAAATATTTACCTAATATATGCCCAACTCTCTGTTATAGTATTCAAGAAATGTTTTTGGCATAACATAACTCGCGCGTGCGTTTTTAGGGTTCCGTACCTCAAAAGGTAAAAAAGGAACTCTTATAAGATCATTCTCTTGTCCGTCTGTCATTGTGTCACTACCGATTTTCTTAGGTGCGGGTGGACCCAGCAAGTTAAAATTTATACCAGATACTGAGGTCTATTAATAGTCCCTATAAGGTGTATAAAAATCAAGGTCCTGAGTCAACACGATAAAATGATTGGGCAGATTTAGAGTTTCGCCAAAACTTGTAAGTACTACCTAAAATTTACCTTGATTTTCAACTTTTTTTATTTTTTGGAATTATCTCTTTACTTGTGCCTTGTGTAAGACCAAGGTCTTACAGCACAAGTAAGTCTTTTAACTAAAATTGCCAATTCTAGGTCAACTGGAAGTACCCTATAGGTTTTGGGTGGAAAACTTATATGGTAGTTTCCGTTGACCTAGAATCATGAAATTTGGCAAAAAGCAAGGCTGTAAGAACAGCACAAATAAAGAAAAATTCCAAAATAATAAAAAATGTTGAAAATCAAAGTTAAACAGATTTCCTACAAATTTGTACGGAAGCCTCGGTGGGCGAGTCCGACTCGCACTTGTCCGGATTTTTTACTTATACTTTTAAATATTCATTTCTAACAGAGAGCTAGAATAGCTCTCACTCGTCATCATATAAATATAATTATTTAAATAATAAACAGAAAAAATTTTATTCGATTCACAGAAAAAGTATTTTCAAAAGACACAATATTTGTACTACGGATGTTTATCAGGTTGCCGTTGGTTAGTTATAGTTTTAGATACCTTTTCTGGAGATGGTCTGTCAGGGAATTTCTTACAAGCTGCAAGAAATACATCTGGATAAGGTTTTCCTCTTTTCACATTTGGATCAGAAGAACCCCAAGTTTTGTATTGCAATAAATTAAAAAGTTCTTGATGACGTGATGTTTTCAAATCGTAAGTTTCTTTACTACTGCTAGTCGCTAAACCTATTGGAACCTTATGCTTATTTAAATGGGATAATAGTTTTTCAACACCTGTAGCAAAATAAAAATCTTTCATTATATTATACGGCCACCGTAACTTATTTTGATGGAAGTTTCAGATTCGATTCTTCCCACTTGACGCGAATAATGATAAGAGATAAGTAGGAATAATAATGTGAGAAGCTAACACCGGAAAGAAATATTTATGAAACGGGAAAAAAGAGATGTTATAAGTTTAACTTAAATGCAAATAAAATATTCTGTACTTTCGTAATATTAAATCATATCATCGATTCTAATATTATTAAGAAGTAAACATTGTGACTTTGTATCAATAATTATGCCTAAAACTTACCTGGCATTACTTTAGAATGTAAAAATAATTCATTAAAAATTTTCCGCGTTTCCAATAGGAATTCCTCTACAGTAAGCGGCAAACCCAGCTCGCTTATAATAGAGCCAGCGAATTCTTTACTCTGCTGACCCATTATTTTACATTTTAAGTCAAAAGTAAATTCTTTGCCATATCTAGATGCCACTTCTTGAAATCCAAGTGTATATAAATCTTCTGTGTCTGAAATATAAAATGAATATAAATAAAAAATTATGCAGTTTATTATGAAATATGCTGATGTGTTCTATGTTTTTTTTTTTCTTTAGTAACAACAACTTACATTATAAATTAACAAACTTGTGACTATAATATATTTAATAACAAACTTACTCAATATTAATCCATCCATATCAAATAAAACATGAGTAACGGGTTTGTACGACATTTCTACGATCTACTTAATTAAACAAAAAAGACCACGAGTCTTATATAGTTAGGTACTATTACGTGATGCTGCCTAGAAGATTCGTACGTGTACGCACACTCTTAGCGACTTCTCAATCAAATCTATTATCTTATCAGTGGGTATGTCTTATGTAAAGCTTTCCGAACAATATGTTACAAGTTATAGAATGTTAAGATTAATTAAGCAAAGTATTTTGCCTTTTAAGGGGAGCAATATTATTTACAATTATTGAAAATTTTGGAATTATAAATATAAATAGCAAACTTGCATAGTCATAACTACGTAATGCACAAACTATAATTATAGAAACGCTAAGCATACGTAATCTCTCATATTATATTTTAATCACAGACAAGTTTTATCTATGCGAAAAGCGCTAATATTATATATTAGATACGTAGAATATTCTAAGTGTAATGTTTTATAGTGTGACCGATATACTATCTTAATAATTTTGAATATGCTAATTTTATAAGCAATGAAGATAATACACAACTGTTTCCGTAAAAATGAATTAATTAACTTTTTCATGAAACGCCTAGTTCTTTTCATGCATATAAAAATGATTCATTTACGAGGCGCTTCTTAAAAATACCCTAGACAATTAGTATCTATATTATATTTAAAAATTCATTTTTCAAATAATTTTATTGAAAAAAAATATTACGAAGTTTACATAGGTGTACCTATAATATAATTTAGTTACTAGGAACTAGGTTGCATTTATTTTTATACAAAGCAGATATACATACAATTATTTATTAAAATAATGTAATATTATGTAATGTATTATTATGTATACATATGTAGAGTGATAAATTTTGTGAAGTACCCTCCCTACACAAAAAGAGAAAAACATCTTTACTGGAAATCATCACAAAATCTTCATAGATTCTTTACACTGTTCTATTCTAGCACGTTCTCTTGGAATTTGTATATCAATTGCTCACCAATGAAACTTCCAATCATCTTTATTGTTCATCTATGCTTCCAATAGATTTAAACATAACGGGTTATCAAAAGTGGAATTAATAGCTTTGGTAGCAAATAATAGCGATATACATAGTTTCGGTCCTAAAATGGTGATCATTTTCGACAAAATATTGGTTTAGGTTTAGGATGCCATAATATATTCAATCCAATTATAATAGATAGAATAGGTCCAAATATAATAGACGAAAAAGTTATTGGAACTGTTATTGTTAATTATATAAAAAGTACTGTACACTACTATAACGAAGTCTAATGGCCAATCAAATAACCTATTTTAAAAAGTTGTGCATTTTAAATGGTTACAAATTTAAAAGTGTCAATCTTTAAATGTAATGTAATATTTGCTCGTATTAAGTAAAAATGTGTTTAGTAAACTTTTAGATTAATAATACATAACTGATAATATTTTTGCAACTGGCAACTTTATTGTTTACGTTTAAAAAAGTATACAATACTAACATCAACATTTTAAACGTCATTTTGTAAAAGTGGGAAAAAGTTTTTAAACTAATTAAAACTTAACAGGGAATAATAACCGAGAAGCTTTGATTAAGTTTTCGTTTCTTAAGTTAAATATTTTGCGCAGAATTTGAGTAATGTTACACGGAAATTCTACAAAGCTTATTGTTAGCTCAGTTTTATCATGGAAGGTCCAGGTATGAGCTTGTTTCAAGGTGCTGCAAGCATTCACATAAACAATAGTGCTCAAGATAGACTTGAAGAACAGGAGGAACTCGAAGACCAAAAACGTCTAAATGAAGAGGTGACTTTTATAATAACAAACATAACCTTTTTGATTTAACATATTTGTTTACGATGTTTGTATAATTTTAGCTGAAACATAATTTGGCCAATGCTTTCGACGACCTTCAAGATGATGATGAAAATAGTTCTGTTAATAGCAGTGGAAATTATACACTTGATGCAACTCGTCAGAATGGTAGTAAGTAAATATTTATTGGATATATATTAAAGATTTAATGGTTGATTTACATCACATTTTTCGTTTAACAAAAGTGATAAAATTACATTTTGATTATTATTGTAAAAGTCTATATTAATTATTAAAGTCTATTCATTTTTAAAAAATATTTATTTGTTTAGTTATCCTAAATAATTATATTCAATTGAATGATTTAATCGTTTTAATTTATAGTTCAACACCCAATCAGAACTGGACTACCACCAACATATGTGGAGTCGCTTAATCATTTAAAAGAAATTCAACACACTTCTGAATCTCCAAAACCTTATTGTGAGACTCCGAAAACCCATTTGCAAAGCTTACGAACTCAAGAGGATGGTATGAAGCTACCATACAGTCCATATGGTGCTGGCGATGGGCAAAATCATTACTTTCATCAAGAATTCAGAGGTATAGAAGAGTAGCCCTTTTTCTCTTATAAGTATTAATAGTAAACTACTCTTAAAGCTAATAAAATAATACATTAAGGTGTCCCCGTACTAAGAGTTGAAGAAAAAATTGTAACACTAAGTATAGAGTAATTACTGAAGTGACTGCCGGGTCATAATTATTGTATGATTGCATAGAATGTGTTATACTTGAAATACTTGTTACATTTTTAAGATTAATTAAAGAAAGAAATAGTTTTTAAAATTTTAATCAAGTTAATTAACTTAATAGTACACACTGAACAATCCACAGGACACACCAATTTATATAACAACTTCTTGTCTTATAAGTAAATTGTGTAAATTCCCCATACCAAATATACATAAAGCAGTTGTTTTATTTTTTACCAGGACACATGAATGGCCTTAACAGTTATGATGCCAGACAAGAATACATGAATCATGAGCAATTGCAAGTAATGTATGAAGTAAGTTATTCTGTTTAAAATTTTAGTAATCAAACAACAATCAAGAATGGGCCAGTTTAATTGTGGATGACATTTTCATAGAATATTCATATATAGCAGTCAATATAATATAGCAGTATTATGTACACTACTGTTTCACATTGATGTATGGATATGGGTTGCAATTTCATTTTTCATTCAGTAAATGAGACTGCAAAGTACAAATCTTCTCTGCTATCTCTTTTCTACTGCACTCTATCCCTTTTTTCCCATCCTGGCACTATACCTATACCTCTTCAGTGAAACAGCATGTATAACCTGGAAAGCTGTACTTTGTTTGTATAATTATATTTTTTTAAAATATAAAATCATGATTGCAACTGTACATAATACTTATCAAAACTAATTGAAAGAGCCTAAAATCGAAGGATTTAATATCCATCATGAGACTCCATCATCAAATTGGCTCAAAGGTACCAAATTATTGTAATATCATTTGGATTTCACATACTTATGAAGTTTCAAATAAATATGACAATTAAAAGTAAATTTTTCAATTAGAAATTAACTTTCAAGATTTGATTACAAAGTTGTCTAAGTTATTTCAAGTAAAACTAATAAAAATACTGTGGTTAGATATATTTCACATTCAATGTCACATCATTTGGTCCATTAATTAATTATAGATGAGGATAAAAGAATGTCAACAATTTGCTGCGAAAATAGAAAAGCTTGACAGTGATATAGACGGTCTGCGCGCGCGCCTGACCGCCGCCGTGCATGACAAAAATAAAGCTGAACTGTCCTTAGAAGAAGCCCATCACTTGCTTGGTAAGCTATTTGTTTGTGAACAATTTTAAATTTATTATAAAATTTGTAAATAATATAATCAAATATATTTTAATGAAATAGAAAAGTGTAACTTCTTGCATTTGCTTTGTGTGCCTTTTTTTTTGCAAAAATAAAAAAAAAAAAAGTTTGTATATTATCACGAAAACAAACCTAAATAACTTACTCTGCCACAATATCAAATATCTTACTTTACTTCAAATTCTTTGATAGACTAAAACTAGTCCTGTTAGATATTTCTAAAATTGACTTCTTAACCAGTGCCCATATGTTATTTTTTTCAATAACTTCAATCAGGGTAACTTTGGCCCGGTCAGGAAAGATTTTCTAAAAAAAATTTTTTTTGTAGACAATGTATCTTTTTACTGATCATTTTAGCACAATATTTTTTGTATTTAACCATTAAAATTATGCTTAGATCTATCTAAATCTAAAATTAAGAAATTCTCTTTCTAAGTGAAACAAGATCAAATATGTAAACCAACAGAAAAAAAAATAAAAGTCCAACTGAATTAACGACGAAAAATGATAAAATTAGTGTTCATCTCCCCACTCCATGTATAGAAAGTCATCATGTATTCCGTAGTATCCGCTTTTTAGGGCTTATGATTTAAATACTTCATAATATCTTTAGCGTTACAATTGATGAAATCAGGCTTAGATGGCCATTTTCACCCAACAAAAGCTTTTTGCATAATCTTTAGGTTCTGTCCCAGCCTCTTGATGACCTTACCAGGAAACAGAGACTCTTCGCATCGCAAAATGCAATAAGATTCGTTGGCCTTTTGAATTTTCTGATTGTTGAAATTAAATAAAATTGGCAGTGTGTTATACAGAAAGACAATGTAACCCAGATTGACTGTACCTATTTTATTTATTATCGTACCAGCAGATAGTGTGACTCATTTAAAATTTGAAAGTGGTAATGCATTTAGGTACATTTGGTTAAATCAATTTTTAAATACATACTAGAAAAAAATCTCCTATTACATCTATATACAGATAAATAAAATTGAAGTGTCTGTTTGTAATGTCAAAATAATAGCTTTTTACTAAATGCATATGGAACTATATACAGTACAAATAAAAAAAAAAACAATTTTTTAAAATTTTTGTCTGTCTGTTCTGGCTACTCTCCGAAACAGCTAGAATGATTTTAACGGAATTTTCACTGGCAAACAACTGGTTTTATAAAGAGTAACTTGGTTAGTTTTATTTTAGAAAAAGAATAAGGGTTCTGTGCAAAAAAATTAAAACTCATGAAATTGTGAATAAAATCCGCGTACGAAGAGAGGGTAAGTTACTAATAGTGTAATAAATTTTATTTCCATAGCTTCAAGCAAGCACAAGTCGATAGAGCTAGAACAGCAAATAACATCACTCAACAACAAGTTGGTGGAAAGTGAAGAAGACAAACAACAGTTGAGGTTGGAACTCCGAGCCGCCAATGTTGCGTTACAAGAAACACAACAAAGATTACACACTATGCAGGTAGAGTTTTTAAATAAATTAATATTATATTATGGTCCATGTATGATGATACTTTTAAAAATAAGACATAGTATTTAGAATTGCTGCTGCTTGATCTTGTCTTCAATATGGGCTTAGAAAAAAATTCAAACTTGGTTTGAAATATTTAAAAATAAAAATATAGTTAAAATGTATACATATAACGTAAGTCTTTAAGATTTTAGATTGAACCTTATTTTTTATTAAAAATTAAAATTCGTCGCTCTCTTTTTCGAGTTACCAATTTTATATCCTTACAATAGATTACTTCTGCTTATGTACATATATATCAATTATTATTAATTGCAGGTAGCCCATTCACATGACACTGACGCGCTATTCAGAGAACAGCAAGACAGGTATTCATATAGATCTATACATATAATAAAACTGTAGAGGTCGAATGTCTGTACATAAAAAAAAATGCTAAAAAAATCAGCGTCCAAATCAGCGATATGATAATAGGAATAAAATTTAAATCGTTTTCCATTGTTTAATTACATATTTGGCTTAACAGACAAATTTATCTCAAAAATTAAGTATGTTAACATAACATTAACTATTATTCATCTTTTTTATAGGCATCGTGAAGAAATGGATAGACTACAGAATGATTTGATTAACGCTAAAAGCAGATTAGATGAAAAAGTAAGTTATTTATATAGCAATGAAATGTTTAATAGTCATTATTAATCAAATTTAGTATTGTATAGTACTCAAATATTAAAATATATTAAATATGTTTACTCTATAACCAAACTAAAGAATTGTATAGACGGAGTCCGCCAAAATAAATATCAAAGTCATAAATAGAAGTGTGATTTGCTGTTTATGCTACTATTCTAGATTTTGCCATACAGAATCTATCTTTTGCAGATCTTTTATTTTCTTGAATGAAAGAAAAGGAAATAAGGAAAATTTTATATATTATGTATTAGATAAATTAATATACAATTTTAGAGAATAAAATATGAATAATAAAAATAACTATGACACTATACTATTCCTTAATCTGAGCTTTATTACAAATACGTTTTAGATTCTGTAACGTAATAAAAATATGTAAAAAATTAAATAATATTTCAGGATAACGAAATAAAAATGCTCGAAAAACGATGTAAGGAACGAGATCGAGAGAAAGAGGAGATTTTAATAGAAAAAGGGGCGACAATAAACAGACTTGCAAATGAATTAGACGCGGCTCAAAAACGACTGCTGAATGGCGAGAGCGCCAGGTTGAAGGAGAAAGTATTGCAGTTGACTACCGAAAGGAACGCTGCGCGGGAACAAGTTAAAGAACTCGGGGTGAATATAACGAATTTAAATTCATAATATTATATTCAGTAATTATTATTGGTATAACAGAGATACTCTTTTTGTGTGTCAATAAATCCAACCAGCAATTGAGGGGAAAAAATGCCTCATGAAAATAACTGCCAAAAGGACTTGACTTAATCATAACAATAAATAATAGGTCCGTCCGGTTTTAACTATTAGTAAAATTATTACTGTTAAACATACTTTGTAATATTATTGTCGGGCACTTATGATTAAAGATGGAAGAGCGTGCTGACTCCTGACATACAGGTTTTTTTTAATTTTCGCGTTCCATAATTATATATTAATTACACTACGGGACTTAAACGCGTGAATTCATTATTGGCTATATACCATATTTCCGACGTTTCGACTGGGTTGCACTAGCCGTGGACGTGGATAGACGGGTGTCTGCCGTTTAAGTCCCGTAATGTTATTATTATTATACAGGTTTTATCTAGTTTGGGAGTCAGAGGCTTCAATAGGCTTATGTATCAACTAAAAATTGTGTCAATGAAATATTGTATTGTAATGTACTTGTTCATTTTGCAGTCTAAGCTGGAATCGACGGCGCAAGAGCTGGTGCTGTGCCGCGGCAAGGCGGCGGCGGCGCAGCGCGAGCTAGAGGCGTGGCGCGCCGCGCTCGCGCACCTGCTCGCCGACCTCGCGCCCGACGCCGCCGGCATCGGTATGTGCACGCCTTTATACACGTACTAGCGACTCATTTCGTGTCTATCTTGGATATAGTAAAATGGATATAGTATGTTGATGTCCTTAAGAGATAGACATATGCCATCGCGGACTTTTTTGTTGACCTTTTTAAGGTGTACAATACTGTAGTACATTATTTTGATCTATGTCGTAGGGTTCGGGCAGCGTTTACAATGTAAGCGCAAAAAAATTTGTTTATTTACGACACCACATTAGAAACCTCTAAAATTATCAGTGTTTCTCTATTATATTATGCATGTATTATACATATAAACCTTCCTCTTGAATCACTCTATCTATTAAAAAACCGCATCAAAATCCGCTGCGTAGTTTTAAAGATCTAAGCATATATAGGGAGAGACAGCGGGAAACGACTTTGTTTTATACTATGTAGTGATTGCTAGACTGATTTGGATGAAATCTAATAGATAGATTATGAAGACAGGGGCGCACCCAAGCTAGGGTTAGTTGCTAGTTTTAAATAGAATTATCCTCAAACTGCTAGACCGATTTGAATGAAATGTAATAGATAGGTAATGGGGATAGAGGTGCAACCAAGAGAAGCGGGGGTTGTTAGTTGAACTACTTGAAGAATTAGTCACTGAATCGATTTTGAAAATAATAGTAGCTTAAATATAACAATAGAAGTAATTAAAATAGAAATCCATTTTTTTTTTAAACGCAACATTTTAACCTATAATGTTACTTATGAGATATTTTTATTTATAATGCTAGATATTATTTGTACTATAGGCGATCCCCCGTCTCCTGGAAGATTAGCGACACTGAAAGAAGTGTTGATCCGCTATAAACAACAATTACAGAAATTGTCTACTATGCAAGAGGAAATTAACAAACGGTATGTTATCGTATATTATGCGCAATATGGCTTGAATACATTTGTATTGGTCTCAATAAAAAATATGCTTAAAACAATAAAATAATATTGCCATTTATTGGCACTTTCTTCGCTTACTGATAAGACACCATGTTAATACTAACTTAATTGCTAACTTAAACGCTACAAAAAATGTTATAACATTTTAAATACTATTAATTAATATCTAACAACAATATTCACTTTACAGAGAAAAACGTCTCGAACAACATCGAAAACAAGAATCCGAAATGCGATCTAAATTAGAAGAACAAAAAGGCATAGAGATGCAGCTCAACTCCAAGCTGGCAGTGCTTCAGAATAAGCTGGAGCTACTCGGGACCAACTCAGATAGTGAGCTGATAGAAAGATATAAGCAACAGAATGAACAGTTGAGAAAAGATGTAGAGGATGCTAGGGCAGAAATTAAAAGTGTAAGTAAAGATAATTATATTATTTTTGTATAGCTATACAGCTTTTTGTTTTAGTTTTTATAAATTATTTAAAGGGTTACAATTAGTATTTAGTAAGTTGTTTTATATTTTTTTGTTTTTTAAGTTATACTTCTTTTGGTACGTTTGGAAAAAATATGAGAGTAAAATTTTTACGACATGATGAAGTTAGCTACATTCCTTTTACAGAGAGTTGTGACATACGGGATGAAGAGAATTTATTAATTCATACTTAATATTATAAATGTAAAAATGTGTTTGTTTGTTTGTCCTTCTTTCACGACGAAATAGAGTGACGGATTCACGTGGTTTTGTGACATAGGCTACAATTTACCGCGGAAGATTATCTCATTCCCACGGGAAAACACGTTATAATACAACCCACAACAATTCATCATACCTATGTTAGTTTATCTATTCCATACTAACTGTAAAAATGTACCTAGGGACGAACCCGAGCGAAGTGAGGGTGAGTCGCTAGTACTATATAAGAAGGAAAAGAAATAGTTATTCAGTATCTATATTCTGTATCTAATTAAAAATACTCTAAATATCTGTAATAATAATCACATTTATGTACATACATACATAAACAAATAATAATACTAACAATATTTCAGCTAGAATTAAAGTATACGGAATTAGAAATGGATTATGAAAAACTGAAGACAGAGAAGGGCAGCCGCGCGTCCCTCGTACAGGAGGCCAACGCCGACCTCCTGCGCGAGCTGGAGAAGTACAACGGACAGCTGAAGGAAACACTACGGGATAATGGAGAGTTAAAGACATTGTATTTACAGGTAAATTGTATAATATACTGCATATTGTCCATAGTGATTGTGTATTAGTTTTTGGTATAAAGGTGTCTGCCCACTACCCCGTCTCATACCATGACCGTGCTAGGAGCGTGTCAGGCAAAAAAATATTCTTTGTATTGAAATGTATGAGACTCTGCCCACTAGACCGTTCCGTCACCGACCGGCACCGTCGCGTGCCGTGCACGGAACGTTAACAATTGTCATCGAGAATATTTTACCGGTGACGGTACGCTGCGTGCCTGGCACGCGACGTTACGGGACCGGTGCGCGTAGGCGGCGCAATGGTGAGCATACACAACACTAAAACCGTTATGTACGGGTATGATACGTTGTTGATACGTTGTAGTGGGCATAGTAGTCCGTGCCATGCTCGTTTCCGTGCCTGATACGTTCATAGCACGGTCATGGTATGAGACGGTGTAGTGGGCAGACTCCTTAAAGTCTAGATTGAAATAAATGTTAGGCAGCGGAAAAATTATGATGATTAAGCACAATATATATATATATATATATATATATATATATATATATATATATATATATTTAATTTATTAGTTTATAATTTTACTACTCAAAAAGATATAATACTCGTAGAATTAAATAAAGGAGTTATAAAATCAATTTTGAAAGTCAAATTGGAGAAATAAAATGAATGAGAAATTTTAAAACTTATTCGATTTTGAACTTTTATAGTTTCAGTATAGGAATATAATTGCTTAGTAAATGGTAAGAATAAATAAAAAAAATAGATTCTGTTTATTAATTATAGATAAAAATTAATATATCAAGCGTTTTCATCTTAAAGGTATGTACTGCGCGTGATGCAATATCTCGAGAACTGAAGGAAGTACAAACGAAAGCTCAAAGAGAAATAGAGCAGTACAGATCACAGGAAAGAGATTACATAGAGAGGATAGAGAAAGAGAAGCGTCAAGTAGAGAAATTAACATTAGATTTAACAAACGCTAAAGATGAGTTGGAAAGAGCCAACAAGAGAATATCGGAACTTCAAAAAGAGTTTACAGACAAACAGAAGGAGTTTACTGATAAACTTAATAAGTTTTTGGAAGGTACATATATAATTTTTTATTAGCTTTCCTTGTTGTCGTGTATTATTTTTCACTTATTTTTCATAATCAAGTGTTTACTCAACCATATGGTCTCATCACGACTAAAGAAAAATAAGTTCAAATAAATGTCAATAGATGATGTTACATCTATCGATTTGTTATTAGAACTGTGTTAAATTAACTAAATATAGAAAAAAATATTTTTCACAAATCTAAGTGTGTTCAACTTAATTTATCTATACTGTAAGGTGCCAAGGTGTAGTAAATAATGAAGGGATGGTTTCGGAATAATGAAATGTGTTCTAAACTCTCTTATTCACAGCAGTAAAAGATATTTTATATACAAACACACACACTTCTGTCGACACGTTTGTCTCATTTGTAGTGACCCTACTTGCTGCGCCAGCGGTCGCGGGTTCGAGTCCCGCTGGGGGCATTCTGTTGTGTGATAAGCGCGAATGTTTGTACTCCAGTCATGGATGTTTATATTTATAATATGTATGTATTTAAAGTTATTTATGTGTAGTGTATCAACTATCTAGTAACCATAACACAGGCCTCGTAGCTTACTATGGAACTAGACGATGCTGTGTGTTAATGTAAAAAAAATGTACAGGCTAATTTGTTAAAATTATCAAATGATTAAAATAATTTATTTAAAAAAAAACCTCTGTTTGGTTTGTTTAAGAAGAAACATATTTATTATTAAAAAAAAAATATAATTTAATTAAATAAATATATTTTAGTATAAAAAAATGTTTTAGATGAAAAAACAGCGATGCGTAAAGAAATAGAGGCGTGCGCGAAGTGCGAGCAGCAGCTGAAGCACATCCGCGGCCTGGAGGAGCAGCTCGTCAAGTGCAACGTTAAATTAGGTAGCTTTCTTTATATATTATGTGGTTTATTTATATGTCGCAATGAGATTCTTAAAATGAATAATTTTAATTATTAACCAAGTTCTAGGAATCAGATTTATTATAAACTTGTGCCTAGCAACAGTCTAGTTAGTAGTATAGTCTATTTAAGTTATATCATCCGTCCAGTCGTTTCAACGTGAAAGAGGGACAAAAATACAAACACGCATACAATCCCGTGATAGTTTTTTTTTAGATTTTTAGTTTTTTTTTAGATTATCACTTTGATAGCGTTTAATAGCAAAGTATATATGTAATGACTTAAAATAATGAAATATTTATTTATTCTAGCGGCGCAAGAAAGTAACGAAACATTAATGAAAGAACTGAGAGGCAAAGCAGAATTCTTTCAACAATACATAATGGAGAGGTATAAGAAGTTAAGTGACCTTCGCTCTGTGGGCACCAACACTGAAGATGACACTCGCCCACAAAGTGCTGCAAGCGATGAAGAAACTGTACAAGAGTCTGAAGATGTATTGGAAGCAAAGGTATGGTGTCATTTATTTTAATCCTTTTATTTATTTGTATATATGTGTTATGTAGCCAACAACCAAGCTGTGTTATTTAATCTACTTTTAATTGTTAGACATGATACTCATTTGTTAATTCAGAGTTCAGAATGCTACCTGCATAATAAAAACACTTGAAACTCGTCAAATTATATAATATTGCGTTTAGTTATATATGCGTCATAAGCGATATAGCAGACATAAAAACTCTAAAAAAACGTGTGTGTGTGTACTTATATACGCACGTATGAAGTTATACTTCTTTGACGTTACAGAACAAAAAAGCTAAAGATTTCATCCCGTTTGTCACAGCTCTCTATTTGAAAAGGAATGCAGCTAACTTCATCATATCGCTTTCAGCTAACTTCATCATGTCACTCTTTGGCTGTCGGTATGCGCGCGCATCGTAATAATTTTACTCTCATATTTTTTCCAAACGTGCCAAAAGAAGTATAACTCCAAAAACTTATATGCATATTTTCATTCTACTAATCTGTACTAATTAAAACCGTACACAAATAAATTATACAAATTAATCGCTAACTTTTTCAGACGGTTCTGATGATGAAAGAGAAAGCAATACGTGAACAGATAGCAGAAAAATTCACACTTGAAATAAAAACAATAGAAATGAACTGCGCGAGGCGATTGAAAGAAATGGAGACAGAACACCTCGGCACGGTCACTAAGCTTAAGGACTTGTTAGAAAGGAAAGCCAAAGAAGTCGACACATTGAAGGAATTCATACTCTCTGAGAGGGCTAAAGTGACACAAATACTAGAGTCGAAAGAAAATGAAATATCAGTACTTATTAAAGAGCACAATACATTAAGAAATGAGTGTCAGAAAGCTAAAGAGGATGTTGTCGAATGGAGGATGAAAGCGGAGAAATATAAAGATAATTTATCTCGTTTGGGTTCTTTAGAAAATATATTGAAGAAAGAAAAAGAACATTTTAAAGCGAAAACAAGTTCCGATGCAAAAGAATGTCAGGTATTGAAGAATAAACTAAAAGATCTACAGTCGAGTTTGTCACAGGTTGAGCAGAAGTATGTTAATCTGCAAGGCGACTATCACGTACTGCAAGAAAAATACAAGAATGTTAAGAGAACTGCTTTAACTTATAAGGTAAATTTTATTTCTATATTATTAGATTTCCATTTTCATTAGAGAATGTAAAGTTATTTCAAATAAAACTATCTTTTAATTCAGTGACATTCTCTCCCGTGACCATGAATGCTATGAAGCATTCGAAACGTCGGGAACCAAAAATCAAAATAAATCCGCGAAAAAATACGAAAAGATAGTTTTATTTAAGATGTCAAATATTTGCGTAAATCTAAGAAAGTGGGTAACGTTATTTCAAAATTCACATTATATCATAACAATAATAATATGTTACATGTTTTTTTTTGTAATTTAATTTCCATATTCAGGAGTACATGGCGAAGAAAGACACGCACATCAACAATGAAATAAACAGAATAACGGACGAGTACAGGAAGATATTTGTGAAACTACAGAACCAGATCAACTACTACGTGAGCCACCGCGCGCCGCGCGCTGAAGACGTACGTACCCACTTTGTATGTGATCACACGGTGACATCGCCACAGTCTACTAATCCATACAATAAGCTATGCCATTGGGCATCGGGATGGTTATCGTGTGGGAAGAGGCGCATCCGACTGTCAATTCAATACTCTTGTTAATGGCTACAAAACGTGCCATATGAGCACAGATTACTTCGCCACGTAGAATGGAGAAGACATGAGAGTTCAATTCTCTTCTTAATGGCTTCAAAGCGTACCAGTTGAGTACAGATTACTCGCCAATATCACGAGAAGCACCCGACTATCATAATTACTTTGATACGACAGTCGGGAAACAGGCTTTGGGTTTAGCTGTAACCTAGCTATAACCGAGATGGCACAGTATTGTTTATTGGTAGTATACAGTTGGTATTTTTTGAGAACCATTGCATTGATTGCAGCATTTCCATCAAAATAAAAGGCCTAGGAATTTAATAAAGGGATTGCTTATTGTATGGATTTTTCTACTGTAACTGTGTGTTAGTGTAGTTACAAAAAAAATACAAAAAAAAAACAAAAGTAAAAATTTTGTATCCGACCGGGATTCAAATCCGGACTCCTATGATTGTCAATCTTGCACCTTGGCCGATTGACCACGATGCTTATGTCCGAGTATAAGAAATTGTCGACCATATTTTGCGTGAAATAATGCAAATGAAAACCGCATGAGAACTCGAAAACACACATTTTCTTAGACTAATCTAGATCAATTTTTCGCACTCACAAACCTCCACATACCAAATTTCAGCGAAATCGTTAGAGCCGTTTCCGAGATCGCCGATATAAATAAATAAATATACAAGAATTGCTCGTTTAAATATATTAGATTTAAGTATGTATAATATAGCAAAATGCAAAACTAAACGAAATGCAATGACTTTAACAGATAGTAGTGGTTAATTACGTTCATAATTTTAGCTTATTGAGATAGTTATATTGTTTTTGAATACAATATCGACAGAAGTTTTGAGAGGTATTTCATAAATATAGAAATGAAAAACAAAGACATTGTTATAAATATGTTGATTACTGTTAATGACAAATGTCAATTATAAGTATGAAATTATTTTTTTTACTATTTTTATTGATGATTTTCTTTGCAGTACACACAAAAATTAAACGAATTGACAGAAGATTTCGCGCGCCTCACGCAGTCTAACTTCAAGGAGCCGCCGCCTTCGCACTGACACCAGGTCATACAATTTATAACAGTATCTTTCATGTAGTCTAGATATGTATATTATTATAATGAAAAATTTACATATTTTCTACATTTGCCTTCGTTGAGTTCATACTGTGTATTCATACAATGAGTGAACTCGCTCATCCCGCGTTAGTCGTTCATAGATATCAATCGTGATGCATACTAACTTAATATTCATTACTAGCAGTCGATAAAATCCCCTTTTGGATATTTAAGAATTTAAATAATTCCAATAGAGTAATTTGCGTTTTCGTAACAGACAAAGAACGTGCAAAATTTCTAGTAAGTAAGACACGCTCTATATACCTAAGACTCAAAATTACTAAATTTAAAAAGCATTTATAAACAAAATGACAATACTTAAAAACATTCCAGGTACTTATAAGTAGTGCCTTTATTTTTATTTTTTTTTTTTTGTTAGCTCCTATCCGAGACTTTATACTCAAAGATTTAAAATCTAAAGTTTATTTTAGAAAATATAATACTGTCTAAGATAAGACCTATAGCATTATCTATAGCATTTTTTGACTTTCAACTTTCTCCTTTGACCTTGTTGTAAAGTAAAAACCGGCTACTTATATTTTATATGAAAAATTCATATGTCTATCGTATATACAATTGAATATATTAAATGAAAGAGCAATTAAAATGAATGAAATACAAAAATTAAACTCATAATTATTATACTTTTTAGAACAAAATATAAATGATGTGATAAATTCAAAATAAAATATTTTGAACTGAATACCGATAAAACTGGCACAAGGTAAATAAAATATTATGAATTTGTGGAATATTAATAATGCCTAATAATAAGTAATTAAGATTTTAAACCTTCAGAATATTATATTTGTATATTATTTAAAATATGTTATTGTGAAAAAAGCGTGGGGTGCTTTGTACAATATTTTTATACTAACTCTACTTTTAGAAATCGTACCAAGTGATATCGAGCACCCCACGCTTTTTCCACAATAACATTAATTTTCTCGTTAAACACTTTATTCTTATACTAAAAGAATATTTTTCACTTTGTAGTTCAGTTCATCATTAAAACGTTTTAGTTTTTTAACTATAATTTATTATACATTTTTTTAGATTGCTCTACTATAAAAGCGTGTTTTTTTAGTCGGTCCTTGATAAGACTGCTAAATCAAGTAATTGGCGTTATGAAATGGATAAAAATCACATTCAAAAGCTGAAGCTAATAAAAAACCTTTTAAAGATGGATCTAATATGTCGACAGGAAAATTATTAAAATCTCAATTGCTCTTTGCTCGATAAAGTTTTTTTTAAATTTGACAGTATTTTTATGAACAATAAAATGTAGTATTAAAATGTTTCCGTCCAAATGGAAATAACCTTGAAAAATAGGTAAGATGTGTAGACTAATGTATTACTAGCATACTATAATTGTAATTATTAATTTATTTAATTTACGATATCGCTGGTAAATTCAAATGGGGGTTGTTGAAAAACTCCTAAACAAAATATTTATCTAAGTACAAAATCATGCGATATTGTAATATTATGATTTGAGTAAGTGACTATAAATTTTAATAAATTCGATATTACAGTGTTACAAAGATCATTTGGCATGTGGCCGAAATAGGAACTAACACCGCCATCTTGTAAACTGTCACCTTTGAGAGACGTTGGGAGTTAATGTTTGTTGTGGATATTTCGTGCTTTTATTTCAATAAAAATATTTCAAAATATGCAATGGTGTTAAAGAAATTAGGAGGTTTTATTTTGTATAAAAAGAAAACCCTAATTTCACACCCACGCCCTCATGTCAATATCACCTTTTTTTTTTATTCTTGGGGAAACCTCTTTACGGGTGCCCTCGCGCAGGGGGCGCGCGGGGTATTTGGGACTCCTGCCTCGAGAAGCGCGACAGACTACCCACTGAAACCACCACGGTGACCCCCATTGCAAAAGACAGGGCCACGGGGTCGCTTTCGCATTCGACCGCGACCCATGTCAATATCACCTAAGTGCCAAATGATTCTTGTAGCACTGTAGCTACTATAAAAGCCGAGTGTACAGACAAATTTAAGTAATGTCTCGGAACAAATTGTCATTATTTTTTTTTTCTTTTTTAAAATACTATGTTGGAGTTTTCGATCTTATATTTAACTTGTCTTGGTAAAATGCCTCAATTTTATAAAGTAAACATTAGTGTAGTAGGTAAAGTAGGGGTAAAAATATTTAGTTTTTTAAAAATGTATTGGTAACATTTCGATGTTTTTAATGTATACAAATTTAATAGTTTGTCAAAATTAATGTAAGGTAGTTACTAGTTTTGATGAGAATGAAGTGGAGGAAGCATTTGAGCAAAATATGGAAATCAAAACAATAACGTTTTAGAACGCGTACGCATATAATGAAAAAAAATTTTGTCTTCTAAAGACAAATATGTATATATGTTTAAAATTTAATTTTCTCATTCTTTAAATATAATTTTGAATTCTATAAGCACTATCTGAATTTGTTCCTTGTGACGGATAGAATACTTTAGTGCCTTGTTTGATGTCGCCTTACGATTTTAATGTTTGTTATTTTTTAAATAAGACATTCGATTTTAATTTAATTTATGTAAAGCTAGATAGTTTTTAGAATATACTATGTGTAAAATACTTGCGTGTGCTAATACTTTTGAGATATATGGGTCAACTTGAAAGATTGACCTAAGTGTATGAATATCATTGTAACATACCCCTCTTCCGCAATATACATCGATCACTAATAAAGAACTACATACACAATCAGCGACAAAAAATGTCCTCACTGAATGAGCGCCTTCTTGAACATTTGGGTACGTTTTTAATTTAGTAGCATTCGAACGCTCCAACGGTAAACATGCCTCATTGCTCGTCTAAAAATTGCAAAAATAATACATTTAGGATGCTAAAAAAGATTAGTTTCATATTTTCGGTAAGCGGTAATTAATCATTAATCATTATATAATTGTTATCACTGTATTGTAAATAATGATATTTTGTCAAGAAATCATCGTAAAAACAGTTTTCAAAATTAAGTCAGATCTCAATTTTAAAGACTCTTATTAAACTTAATAATCATACTTTCGCATGCCTACTCAAATTGTTCAGGTTATGTGCGTTGATTCTGTTCAATTTGTTGGATTTTTTGGCACTTTGTAATTCTGACTTTAAGACATGCGTGTAAGATTGAATTTGTTTTAAGTATGTCGATCAGCTACATAATCTCGGTCGTAAAAATTTATTGCTATTTGTACATGGCTTTGTAAAAACAACTTTAAGCATTGCATTTAAGGTTGAATTTACATTATTGTATATTTATTTCAACTAGAATTACCTAAACACAATTATTTGTGACAGTTTTAAGAGAACTTTTTGCATGGGATTGTGTATCTAGTTCTTTATTAGTGATCGATGGCAATATATGAATATCTCAGACTATAGAATTATATAGACGAAGCCCGTCAAAAAAATGTCAAAGTCAAAAATGGTAGCGTCTTTTATTGTTTATGCTACTATTCCCGAATTGCTCATTTATTTTATTTATAAATAAGAAGTAAATATGAATAATGAAAGCTATTTTTATTTTTTAATATTTATTTAATTATCATAGTAATGAGTTTTATTTTAATATTTGTACTACTATACTGTTTTAAAACATTAATGTTGGGCTTCATGTTTAATTCTATGACACTCTATGTACATTATTCCTTAGTCTGAGATTAATACGTAATTGCTCCTGTGATAGCATTTGTAAATATCGTGAAGTATTAATATTATAGTTCAAAAGCAACATTCCTTGTAATTCCACATTTGTTTTACTTTTAATCCTAATGAAGGTACTTTCCATCACACGTTATGCAATTGTAGCAATATTTTAGAAAACAATATTATGTATATCTATCTATTCTTTTGGATATGATATGGTTCTATAAACAACAATATATAGTCCGGTCAAATTAGAAATAAAAATATTGATCAAATAACAAAAACTCCCATAGAGCTGAATCTTGGTAGAGACCTTGGGTATATCAGTAGAAATAAAGTTCCAAATGTCCCCATTGATCCCATGTGTGCTAAAAAAGTTTTTCAAGGTCAAAGGTCAAACTTTTCGGTTTTATTGATTTTTTTCGAAAACGGTAAATTTTATCAAAAATATATCTCAGACAAAAATTGTAAATCATAAAATTATCTACAAAAATGGTCGTAATACTTTTTTCCCTAACAATTACCATTCTTAATATATCGCGATTCTAAAAGTTGAAGGTGTTACATTCTAGTCAGACACTTAATATAAATAAAAATGTCTGTTGGTGTCTCTTATATGTATAAAATATACAACTCTGAGAATATAAACACTTTAAAGAAACTCAGTTCCTCAACCAGTCCCTTCTACCAGTATGGAATACCTATGTATCAACATCTGTCTACTCTATTGTCGCTCGTATACGCTCATATACCTGCATTTTTCAAGTGGCTTAAATAAAATACTTTACTTCATCATAACAGAGTGGAGTGGTGTAGGCCTACCGATAAAACCAAGTACACTTACACTAAGCCAAGTACACTACCTCAAAGGTGGTATGGAAATATGTGCATATCATGTAGAATGTAACAACTTCAACAGAATCACGATATCTTGGGAATGGTGATTGTTAGGAAAAAAAGTATAAGGACCATTTTTGTAGATAATTTTATGATTTACAATGTTTGTCTGAGCCATATTTTTGATAAAACTTACCGTTTTCGAGAAAAATCCAAAATACCGAAAATTTTGACCTTTGACCTTGAGTAACTTTTTTAGCACACATGGGATCGATGGGGATTTTTAGCAATTTATTTCTACTTGTGTTCTCAAGGTCTCTACCAAAATTCAGCTCTGTCGGAGTTTTTGTTATTTGAAATGTCTATTTTGACCGGACTAATATTATTAATTTAAAATGAAATGTAAGCTTAAAAGTTATAACGACTTTTAGCCACAAATTAAGTATAATCTTATACTATTAAATTTTGATACTCTCAAAAAAAATGCAATGTCCCCAAAATTTCATATGTATGTAAGTATTAATTATTATCGAATTTATATACAACTGCTCAAATGTTTATTTTTTTTTAAATGTTGGTAAATTGTAAATGTTGGTAGGACTTGATTTGATGTACATATATATTAATTTTATACAAGTCTTAATTGAATTCGTTACTTAATTACTATTATGTTTCTGATTGCAAATAAAAGTATTATTTAATTAGAAGCGGTTTTATTTCTTTACATAATATTTGGATGGTACGAATGGCATTTTAGCAACTACACACAAGATATCTTTTCCTCGGATGTTCACAATCAGTTCAGTGCCAATTTTCTTACATTCTTCAGCGACATAGCCCATAGCGACGTTACCGCCCAGCGACGGACTTGGGCACCCACTTGTAACTTTACCCACAGTTTCATTCTTTGCATTCTTAATAATCACGTCTTTCCTCGCTGGTGCCCCACTCTCTATTCTTAACCCAATTCTTCGTTTTGCTACACCTTCCTTTATTTGCTTCAAAATTATATCTGCTCCAGGAAAGTTAGCTTCAGCTCGACGAGCTTTAGCAACCAACCAAGTCAAATTCGCTTCAACTGGAGTCACACTCTCGTCTATATCATTACCATACAAACACAAGCCGGCTTCTAAGCGAAGTGAGTCTCGAGCGCCGAGTCCCGCTAATTTAACATCTTGAGACTGTAATAAAGCTTCGACAACAACTTCAGCCTTATCTGCCGGCATTGATATCTCAAATCCATCTTCTCCCGTGTAACCACAACGCGTTATTCGACATTCCACGCCTGCTACTTTACCAATACGTGAAGTCATAAACATTACATCTGCCAGAGGAACTTCTGTAAGAGCTTGGACATTAGTCGCCGCTTTGGGTCCTTGCACTGCTATTAAAGCTCGGTTACTCACATCCCAAAATTCTATGGACACATCTTTACCTCGCTTCCGAAAAATTTCCGATGTTTCTTGCATATGTTGCTTATCAACATCTAGGCGTCCTGCATTAGATACTATATACAATTGATTGTCGTTTACTTTAGTGACAATTAAATCATCAATTATCCCACCTTTATCCGTCAAAAAAACTGTCAAAGAGCTTGATCCAGGAGTCATTCCTTTTAAATCTACCGGGCATAGTGTTTCGAACCACGAAATACAATCTTTGCCTCGAACATTTGTTTGTAACATGTGGGAAACATCGAAGATAGAAGCGCTACTTCTCGTAAAGAGGTGAGATGCTGACACACTCAAATCAGAATATTGAACTGGTAAGAGGAAACCGGCAAAATCAACTAACTTTCCACCATATTTCTTGTGTAATTTGCACAAAGAAGTTTCTTTAACATTATTACTACTGTAACTGCAACTCTGCAATTTTGTAATACAGTAACGACTTCTATATAAATAACTTTTTTGGAACATTGTAATACTTCTTGAACACATTTTATTTATATTACGCAATCGTGTTGATTATTTGGAGACAACTATATTACTGATGAATGTTTATTATCTTTCTGTAATGATGGGTCAAGAGGTCAAGTTGTGACTTAAAAATTTCTTGATAATAAAGCGAACGCGGACCAATAACATGCATACCATTATAACTTGAACAAAAATAAAATATTATGGGATAAAACTTTAGTCATATAAACTTAAAAGTAAATGGAAGCTAGATTCATTCCTTATTTACAAATAGAAGTCGATAGGTAACTATTAAATTCCAAGCGAATACGCTTCGAACGATTATCGATTTGGCAACCAATTTTACATCTGTAAATAGCTCACGCTTATGCTAATGACAAAGGAATAAGGAGTATGTCATAGTGCACTCAGGTGCACGCTCGAGAACGGAGTAATTTTAAGAATGGCATATTGAAATATCTAAGCGGCTGGCCGATCACTCGTGCCAACTGATATTGTATTCTGATGCTTGATATTTGTCTCTGTAGATCTCGGGTCTAACTTAATCGATCATGTAAGATAATAAAATATAATTGGTTTTATTAACTATACACATTAGTGAAAAGTGACAACTGAGTTTTGGGAATGTCTAAGTAACTAGTTCAGCTGAAATTCTATGGTTTAGTGCCTACTAATGTTAATAGATTTTGTGTGTGTACCTTTTATGAAATTCTTATTTAAAAATATAGTACCTATTACATAAATTTACCTGTTTATTTTATTTATACAGCGAACAACGCAAACTAATTTTTATGATAATGACCTCACTCAAAGACTACTATCTATAATATCTATTGGTGACTTCATTCCCACAAAGTTAAATTAAGGAATAAATGGAAAACATCTTTATGACGACTTCTATGATATTACGATTTCTATTAGGTAGCTAAAAGAATTTGCTTTCCTTGTTTTTTTAAATCCACTTTTACTATTAAGTGCTTTCCGTATGTACCAAGAGATAATCTACAACCTTTCTCATTCTGTAGGGAAAGTTATATTTTTCAAAAAAAAAACTGCAGTCTTCGGAAAATCCTATCAGAATGAAAGTGTATTGAAGCTCTATCGTGCGTTGAAAACATAAAAGACACTAGATGAACTCACTTTCATTTTTTCTAAATAGATATATTTATAAAGTTTACTTGTAAACAAATTGTCTTATCGTAGTCGTAATAATTATTTATTATAGTTCCATCATCTTATAATTGTAGATCGATAATTTTGGAATTAAACTTGTATTACCTAAATCTGAAAACAATATTTATTTCATAAAAATAATAAAGTATTCTTGAAGCATCTACATTCTACAATATAAATTCGATAGCATTGCGCATACGACGGGAAGTGTATGACTGGAGGCGAGGACGTAATGCGTGCGGGACGGCGCGGGGACGACACGGATACGACGTGGGTCGGCACGGCGCGTCACCTGCGCTTGGCACGCAATGAGCGCTGAATCTGAAAGCTCAAAATTCGCGGGGAGCGCCACCGCTCTACCGCCAGTACCCCTTCGACCAGCGATGCTGTGCTGTCTCCGGAAATAGAGTACGTCCGTTCCTACCGTAGCACCAAACGCGATAGTCGCGGCCACTACTATTGCGGCTCATTTTAATCATTGTTTAATTAGCTTTTCGATTCTTTTAATAGTATATACAATATACATATAGTACTCAGTAATAGCCATTGCAATCAAGTGGCCCCGACCGACACGAGCTGCATTCTTGTTGGAATGCACTTCGCGTCGATCCGCGACAGTGAAATCTCTGTTCAGTGTAGTTTGTGATTCGCGTCCATAGATCGACCGATCGGGTGCGCGAGTGTGTGTGCAAATGACCGGTAGCCCGGTGTAGCGGGCTAGAACCTTTCAAAATGTGGACAAAGAGATTAAAGTTATGGAGGTTTATGTTGTGCATATTGTTCGCCGTGTCGGCGCTCGCGCTGACGGCGAGAGGTGAGTCTGAGGCGGAGTCGGGCGGCGGGCGAGTGGGAGCCGCGCACGCTCTGCGTCACTACATCGTTGCTATTTTCGGTGTAACTTGCGCTGAAATTATGTAAAAAGCGCGTTTGTGAGCTATTTTTGGCCATAACCTTAACGGAAAATATAGGAGACAAGGTTGTAGCGATTAAATTATCACTCATCAATGTTTCATATATTAGAGTGAGCACGCGCGTCGGATGTCCTATCCAGCATAGCTACACAAATAGAAATACAGGGATTTGTCGTTATGCGCGTCGCCATCTTGTGAAAAACGATAGGATCATGACGACATTATAAAAGTTAGATACTGATATATGTAGGTCACTCGTAATTTTATATAATTTTATATAATATAATTATGGGTGCCAGCACCCATAATATATGTGTAATAAATATGTAAAATTTACTTTAGAGCTATATACATATAAAAATTCAAGAACATATTATTAAGAATCTTGATTATTACAAGACAAATGAAAAATAATGATGTCTAACTAATCCGGCTCGAAGGATCAATTTCATAGTAATACATTTTTGTATACTCTACACAATATTTCTGTTAGTATGTATTTTGTCATAAAAAATGTTATTGCTTTATAATAAATAGCAAAATAGTTGCATTCACAAAAGTATTTATAATATTGTTGATACCCGGTTTACTAATTTAGAAGCTTTAAATTTAGTTTGCTAATTCAATGACAAGTCATGAACAGCTAAAATATTAAAGCACGGAAACAGCAAGGCTAATTATTTAGGTCATACATCTTGTAAGAAGAAAGTTTATGATAAATCATAAAACTAAAATAGCATGCAAGACGTAAAGTGCATAACTGACTGTGTATACTTTTCCTGTGCGAATAGTTGCAAGTACGAGTGTATGCCTGTAACTACTTATTCACCTATTACAAAAAAAAAATTTATATGAATATATATACTTATAAAATAAACTTCAAACGAATGAAAAAAACGTGCTGAAAATCTTATTTTATCAGTAAATTTCTAGTTTTCATAATGTTTTCAATTTAAGAATATTAATATAAACACTCAACAAAGATAAATCTTATGAACTAATATTGTAGAATACAACATTTGTAAAGTTGGTACAAGGTAAAGTACCTAAGAAACGTTGCGCCCTTGAAAATTTTACAAGTAAATATTTGTAGAATTGTTTGTATCTTCTTCTTACACCAGCATATATATCATGTATGAAGTATTAGATCGATTTTAATGTTTTAGGATCCATGTGGCTCACATAGAAAAACAAGTTGGTATAGTGCATAAATTGCCTAAGAACATTCGAGTTTTGGTTAAGGAGCGAGGGTGGATCGCTACTCTAAAATAAAATGCTAACAACTGTTATTTTCAAAAATTAAAACTGACTTTGAAAGTCACATTCAATCAGTTATTTATAATTCTCTTGATGTTTAAAACATATTGTTTTCGCAAATATCAGCAAATAGGTAGGCTATAGAACACATAAGAAGTTTTAATTAAAGCTTCACGTATGTATTTACCAAATCAACCGAAAAAGCTCTCGGTGATATGAAAGTTTGTAATAGATGCGATTAATAATAATACTGTAAGTTTTGCAGCAACTTTTTATTTTTATCATTATTGTCAGCAATTAAATAAATCACCTTTTGCTGCTTGCCTATCTTTGCCAATTGTGCGAAGCGTTTTAGTTTATAAATTCTACATTTTGAAAAGATATCAACATTGATGTACGTTCAATGCTAGTTTTCTTGGATTTTCCTACCTCAATGAATTAAAAAGTTTTTAATCTGTATATATTTAATGGCGAGAATCCAAGAACGATGTTCCACGACAATGCCAGAATTGAACGTCGATTGAGTCTCGACTATTTATTATTCTGTCCGTTCAGCAAGATATTTTTATTTCAGAATTGTGTTACCAGGTCACTATAGACTAGGAATCCTCGTTATATAGAAAAATTTTAATATAATATTTTTAATTTAAAATTAGTATAAATGTAATAATTTGAGTAACAAATTTAATCAACCCCACCGAACATGTTGCAACTATTTCTTAATTTATTAGTCAAATTTTTAATTTACATAAAAAAATGTTAATGTTGTCGTAAATGGTAAATTCTCAAAGAGGAAAAAAAACGTCTTATGATAAATAGTTTATTTTACAAATACCTATTGGCCCAGTGAGCTCTTAATCTGCCATAAAACATCAGCTTGCCTTGCTTTCACCACAGCAAATGTTACTTGACGTAAGTAGTAATGGTAAAAAAATTTAGCAATATAGGTAGGTATATTTTGTGTCTACCATAAGTATTTGTGTATTATTAAGGTACTTTTCATATTTTCATAAATTACCTGTCTTAAAAAGTAGTGCATTAAGTTAATCAACATTGGACACAAAAGTCTTAAAGTTTAAAAACTTTCATTAGCTCTCAAGGAACATTTTCCTTAAGTCCTGTGGTTAAGTAATTTACAATTAGTCTATACGTTGTCCGAAATTCTTGTATAACTAATACCAGCTTCACTCGCATTTAGTCTTCAAACATTAAGCATTTATTCTATGAAATAAGGTATTTTTAGTTCATATCACTTGTACAAAATATAATATCCCAATGAAATCCGCCCATCTGCTATTAAGAGACGCACGATTACACAAACATATCTACCTACATAACATATATTTTTAAAACTATTTAATATACTATTTCGACCTAATACTATTGCATGTGTAATAGAAACTAATAATGTCTCACTTCTCAGAAGCTAACAGCAAAATATACAATCATTTGCAAAAATACAAAGGACCATGTAATTAGTAGTCGATATTATAAATTTAAGTCTCTATAACTAACATCATTATAAAAGTATATTTCATTTTATGAATCAATGAGACGACAAAACTCAATGATTAATCACCAATATAATATGTGAGCCAGAATTAATAATAAATTGTAGGTCTATACAAATTCGATTAGATATATGTAACGTAGGTACATTAGCTTTTATGTAGTACCAATGTAGAGTTAATGTTAAGAAGTACTGATTTAAACATTTATAGTTTATACTGCATCGAACATAATTCATTAATTCTATATATGATGTTAATTTGTTGTGGTTCAGGATGAATTTCCAGTGCCGGATTTACCTATGACGGGGCCCCAAGCAATTTCAGGTTTTTGGGGCCCTCATTCTGACATTAACCCCCCCCCCCCCCCCCCCCCCAATATTTCAAAATAATAAATAACCAGTTAATTTTGCAAAATCAATAAATCGATATTATTTACCATATCGATGGATTGGATTGTTTTATTTTGGATTTTTTATTTTGTATTTTGTATTTTTTTTTTCAAATTTGCGAATATGTTTTCAAAATTTTGCAAATTTTGGGGCCCCTGTCCAAGCGGGGCCCCAAGCAATTGCTTCCTTTGCTTCCCGGTAAATCCGCCACTGTGAATTTCTTGTATAGATTAATATAAATAGATAAATAATTTAAGTCTTAGAAATAATGTTGATTATTATACAAAAAAAATTAAACAAGTGAAAGAATTATCAAGATGAAAAATTAAAACATGTCGCTTAATATTAAAAATCTAATTGTATAAGCAAGATAATTGCATAGTTTCTTCAATATGTTTATATGTAAGACTGATAATAAAATTTAATATTTGTCATTAATAATTTCAGGCGATGACGACATTCCTTCAGAATCACAATGCCGTCCATATATCGAAAAGGCGCTTAAAGAACTCGAATCGGGGGATGTAGAGCCAGGTAAAATATTGGTTTATCTAATAAAATTATTTATACCTTCTTTATGAATATATTATATCCATGACGTAGTGCTATCCAACCTAAATCTTACCATCATGTGGATCATTTGCTCTTTTGCCACTTGTTTTACAAAAATATCTGTGCTCCTGTGTCCATTACGTTCGTATACTTTAAAAGTTCTATAAAAAGTATATACAATAATTTAAAAGTATGTAAGAATCATTTGACATCTACTAATAAATATTCTCACTACTAAAAACATACTAACCATTGATTTATTATAACACTAGCTACTCACCCTTGTTCCGCTTGGGTTCGTCCCTAATTACGTTTTAACGTTTAGTATATATAGACTTCTCAGAGATGAGATAGGTACTTTTCCGCAGTAAAAAGTATCCTATATGTTGACCCGGCTAACCAGCTATCATCATTTCATCAAAATCCATCCAGTGGTTTTCTCGTAATGCGGTTACAGACAAACAGACAGACAGATAAAAAAATCTAAAAACTATAGATTCGGCTTCTGTATCGATAATAATGACTATTTCAATAAAGTTTTAAAAAAATATTTAATGTACAGATTCGACTCAGTTAGAATTTTATTATATGTAGGTTATGTTAAAATCAGAACTCTTTCGTGGTCAAAACTACTTTTGACTGACAAAAACAATTAAAAGTAGTTTTGACTGCAGGCCTTGGTCAATAGCAGTTTTTACTGGCATATCGGTCAAAACTCTTAAATTATGGCACTCGGCTCGTGCGCTGTGGTCACTGTTCTAACCTAACCTAGAAAGAAAGGGTTCTTCCGAGTAACCTTCAACCTACTTACCTCCTTAATTTTTTAAGAGTTTTGACCGATATGCCAGTCAAAACTGCTATTGACCAAAGCCTGCAGTCAAAAGTAGTTTGGACTAAAAAATTGTTTTGACTGTAACATACACATTTAATTTGTAATTAGTTAATGAAAGACAACATGAGTAAAGTAATTTATCTAATTTAAGCACACTTAGCGAAAGTATTTATAAACACTTGCCGACTTCAAAAAAGAAGATACTCATTTAAGCGTGACGTTTACGTTTATGTGATTTTGAAGTCGGTGTTTCTTTAAACTTAGAAGATAAAGTTAATACTACATCCTTAATTGAGCAGTTTTAATTATACAGCTCAGCAAATCATGGACTCAAGTCTGGACTCTGGGTCAGTCCAAAAGAATTCTCGATCTCTTCTTTCAAATAAACATAGAAGAAGGCTTTAAAGCCATCTATCATCTATCTTTCATCAGGCTTATTGGTTAGTTAAAATATGACAAAGATATATAAATTATAGAGAAACATACATAAATCACTATTAGCACCTATTTGTACACAAAGTCAGGGACGAAGTCGAACGTGTGGGCCACAAAGCAGTTAAAGGAGTTCTTTTTAATTTGCCAAATTTACGGAATAACAAAAATGGGTTCATTAATTTCGCATCTATTGTGGAGGGCTCGAATGGCTGCAGTCCCAGTTGCAGTGATGGATTTACCCATAGGCCCGTGAGGCCCGGGCCTAGGGCGGCATAATTTTAGGGGCGGCAAAATTTTCGAGACGTCAAAATCCTAAAGGCGAAAAAAGTCAAAGGCAATCCGAATTCAAAAATCGATTATATTAGATTCTCTTTGAAATATGAAAAATTAAAAAAAATCCAGTAAAATATATTGAATAATATTATAACGATTGAATTTACTTTTTAATTAATCGCAAGATTATTTTTATAATAGATCAATAGATTTTTATTAACTTGAGTTTTTATCGGAAAATGCTGCCGATTTATTTACAAACTAGCGACTTACCCTCGCTTCGCTCGGGTTTGTCCCTAGTTACGTTTTACTGCTGAACTGAGCTAAACGTTGATAAGTCAGTCTGTGAGTCGCGAGTAGTGAATAAAAATAGTAATTGCGAATGTACCTTAGGTGTTAGACATATAACATTGCGAACTTGCCGGTATAACTTTTTAAGACCTATAATTTTCTAGTACATTGTTTTGATGTATCTCTTAAGGTTCAACCAGCGTTAGCCATATAAATTTCTAAGGACGACTCGATAGAACCAGTCATTGCGGTTTCCCGCGGGAACGAAAAATGTGCCTGTAGTAAAGGGTATCATAAATGTTCACCCGAGTGATAAGCTATAACTATACAAAATTTTGTTAAAATCGGTTCAGTACTTTTTGCGTGAAACGCGCACATCGATTCGACTAAGTTAGTTTTATTATAGGTATAGATAAGAATAGGTATTGCGAGTGTACCTTAAGAGATAGACATATATTGTTGTAAATTTTTCTATTGACCTTTCCAAGACCTACAATTTTTTAGTACATTGTTTTGACGTATGTCTTAAGGTTTAGCCAGCAGAAGGTTTCTAAGGAGGACTCGATAAAATCAGTTATTGCGATTTCCCGTGGGAAAGAAAGATTTTTCTGAAATAAAGGGTATCCTAAATGTTGACCCGGGTAATAAGTTATCACTTCACCAAATTTCGTTGTAATCGGTTCATTACTTTTTGCGTGAAACGCGTACAGACAAAGAGACAAACAGACAAAAAATTTAATAACTTTTGTTTTGGGGTCTATATTGTATACATAATACGTTGCAGTCATTGTTTTTAAAAAATATTTCATGTACAGATTTCGCTAAGTTACTGCTTTATCATAGTATATAGAAGAGGAATAATAAGTTGAAAAATTTTGAGAAATGTTTTTCTATATTTTTTGTATTTTCAGTAAAATACAAATAGTCAAGCTTAGGTAAGCTAATGAGAGTTATATATATATATATATATATATATATATATATATATATATATATATATATATTTTTAGAATATTTTAATATTGATGTTACAACTTTTTTTGCCTGTGAAAGCAATATTTACCCGTATTTAATCTGTTGCATCATAAAAATGATTTGAATAAATATAAGTTAAAGAGGGAAATTTCATCAAACAATCATATGAGTCGCTGGCAAATGAAAGATCACCTATTTCTGGACAAGAAAATTTCCGTACAAATATTTATTACCCAATTTTGAATACCTTATTTGTACAATTAGAAATGCATATGGATAAGCTTTATGTTAACTTTAATTTTTTGATAATTTATCTGACATTGATACGAACGACTGGAAAAATTAAGCAAATGAACTCGTCAACAAGTATCCTGACGACTTAGAAGAGACATTGGGGGATGAATGTATTTATGTATTTACATTACCAACTTAAAGAGTTAGCAAATTGTGAAGATGTGCGCTCTGCACAGAACATTTGCAATATATTGCATTCACGATATCTTTGGGATGTTTATCCTAATGTAGATATTGCTCTATATATTTTTTTGAGCATCCCAGCAACAAATTGCTCAGGAGAAAGATCTTTTTCTACTCTGAAAAGGGTAAAAAGCTACTTACGAGCAAGCATGGGTCAAGATAGACTTAATGCTCTTGCATTATTGTCTATTGAAGCTGAATTAGTGCAAGAAATTGATTATGAAGATATAATGGACGATTTTGCGAGAACTAAAGCCAGGAAGAAAAAACTGATTCCATAAATGATAATTTAAATAAATTTGTTGGGATATCATGACTTTTTGTAAAGAAACTATTATTATTCATAATTCCAAAGTGACCTATAAATACAACTTTTTTTTTCAAAATTTTGCAACTACACTCGTGAGCAAAAAAATCGACTCAGACGACACATCTGTAGTCGCAAGTCACTGGAAAAAAAACTGAAAGCAAATATATTTTTTTCATAGTAAAATCTTAAAGCTGCTAGTATTAGCTTCAAAATGATATAAAATATTGTAAGGTTTATTGCTCACACAACCCAACAATATGTTGTGATCAGTAACCACCCTTTTTACGCTTGTTTACAATAGTGCTAATTAAGGGTTACTGACCCATATAAAAGGTTATCTACCTGACCCACCCTTATCAGTTAGCCGTCAAACGTCAACCGATACACATCTCCGTTATCAACAATCAAGAATTCTATCTGAAAATGGACACAACAAGCGATTTAGCAGCTCAAGCGATCACCCTATTGCGACAAGGCCAGAGTCAGCGTGAAGTGGCACGTGCACTGAACATGAGCCAGTCTGCTGTTTCCAGAGTTTACCGTCGTTACCAGGAGACTGGTGGCTTTAATCGAAGACGCGGTTCCGGTAGAAAAAGGTGCACGTCAGAGAGAGATGACCGATTTATTGTCAGCACATCGTTAAGAAATCGGGCCCTCACTGGCGTTCAAGTCCAACAAGAGCTCAGAGAAACGCGAGGAGTAGCTGTGAGTGGCTGGACAGTCAGAAGACGACTTAAGGCAGCTAGGCTTGAGCCAAAAAGGCCAGCTACTGGCCCCAAATTAACCCCAGACCACCGAGCAGCCCGCCTACGTTTTGCTAGAGAACATGTTGATTGGACTGACGAACAATGGAGCACCGTTCTCTTCTCAGACGAAAGTAGAGTGTGCTTGCATGGTAGTGATAGAAGAGGACGAGTCTACAGAAGACCTGGGGAAAGATTCGCGCAGTGCTGTATCAAAGAAAATGTTGCTTTTGGAGGAGGTTCCTGGATGGTGTGGGCCGGCATTTCAAGTGAGGCGAAAACCGAGTTGGTTTTTATTGAAACTGGCGGTCGAATGGGAGGATTGACGGCGATCCGATACATCGAAGAGATTTTAGAGGATCACGTCGTTCCCTACGCCGGTTTCATTGGCGAAAACTTCGTCCTAATGCACGACAATGCCCGTCCACATACTGCAAGTTCCGTCCGGCAGTATTTACAGGAGGTCGCAATTGCCGCTATGGACTGGCCAGCGCGTAGCCCGGACTTAAATCCTATCGAGCATTTGTGGGATGATCTTAAAAGAAAAGTTCGGGCTAGAAATCCTGCACCAGACACGATGGCGGACCTCAAAGCAGCGCTAATCGACGAATGGAATAGCATCGAACAAGATCGAGTAAGGAAACTTATTCGATCCATGAAAAAGCGATTGGAAGCTGTTATTAGGGCCAGGGGGGGCAACACTAAATATTAAAAAAATAATTTTAATTAAATTATTGTTTTGACGAATTTTACGTGGTATTTTCTTTACCGTCAACCATCACTTTTTTTATTGCTTAAGACTCCATCTCATTCAATATTTTTTCTTTACCAGAAAACATTTTTTAATAACAACATAGACCACTCATTTTAAAGCTAAAACAAAGAACTTTCAGATGTTAAAATCAGAAATATAATAAAAGCTTCCGATTTTTTGCTAGAGCTTTTTAACCGCAAGCATGCGTCCTGAGTCGATTTTTTTGCTCACGAGAGTATTTGTTAGTCGATAAGGCGGAATAGAAAAATGTTATTTAATTCATCATGGTACCTTTTCTCCTGAGATAGAAAAAGTTTTTGCTATAACTATGATTCCTATTACCATTATATTTCAAAAGGCACTAGGTGTTAAGCTATAATTGCTTTTGTTTTGGAAGGTGAAAGGTCCAGGCAAGGTGTGCATAAAAATTAATTGAAAAAAAAAACAAATTTTAAGAATTCACTGTTTTCGGATTTTTCCACTTATATGCATACCCATCTGGACACCAAGTTTCAGCTTTCTAAGTCATCTGGAAGTGACTAACTCACTTCTAGATGACCTAGAAAGCTGAAACTTTACTACTATATGTCAGTCAGTCAGTGATAAAAATGCCGATTTTTAGACGTTAATATCTCAATTACCGTTTGTGCTGTATTTATGAAATTGGGGATTGTTAATCTAAGTGGATTAAATAATGAACCAAATTTCATGTTCATGTATCATATGTTAAATAGATTTTGAGTTATTACGAGGTGAAAAGTGGATCCAAATGGTTCGTGTAAAATATACACACGGTGCTGCGTCGCCAGTTTCTTTTGGCTAGAACTTGGCTGGACACGCTACCGTGTCTTGATATTAATTATTCATCTTCAAAAAGTTATGTCCATATAGATTATAATTTATATTCGGAATTCTATTTAATAAATTGATATAGATTAATCAATAAGAAGTTGTATTTAATTTAATAAAATTTTATCGATCAAAATTTTAACATTTGAAAATTAAATCTTTAATTTTTAACCCCCGACGCAAAAAGAGGGGTGTTATAAGTTTGACGTCGTCTGTCTGCCTGTCTGTGTGTGTGTGTGTCTGTCTGTGGTATCGTACTTCTCAAACGGATGGACCGATTTCGATGCATTTTTTTTTCATTTGAAAGCCAGATTCCTTGCGGTGGTTCTTAGCTATGTTTGGTTAATATCGGTCCAGCAGTGTAAGAGTATCAGCTATTTTCCAAAATGAGGTAAGGCATTTTGGCTTATGATTGCTTGATTAAGTGCTTCACGTGCGTAGGAGGTTTTTTAATTTTTTAATTTATATTGTTATAATAATCACTCCCTCACAAAGCAAAAAAGGCGGCCTATCAATCGGGGCCTAGGGCGGCATCAAGCCTAAATCCGCCACTGCCCAGTTGCTCTACACTAAAATCGGCTCTGCAAAGATTTATAAAATGTAATATTTCACGCGTTTATAGTAAGATTCGACATCGTACGGTCAGGAAGAAAATATAAGTTTTAACGCTTAAAGTAAGCACTAAGCTCCGGGCCCTGACCTAAATAACTCCATGAACAAAAGATATTTATTAATACTATATATTAACATGAACACATGCCGATTTGGAAAAATATAGACCATTTAATTGCTCATAGCCTAAATGTAGATAGATGATCATGGGAGGTCGTTACATAACGGAAGCAGCCATGATTCATGACATCATTTTGAAAGACATCTAATTAAAAATTCTCCCAGTTTTCTATTCGTAGAATAACCTCGAATTTACTATTGTAAGTTTTATAGTTCTAGATTCTGGTATAACTGAATTAGATGCGAGCGTCACTGACATGTTGCGCTCTTCAAAATGGATTTTATTGCAATTTAATTTCTTCTATGTTTATAAAAGTCTTTAAGATGTGATTGTTTTAAAATTTCCATGTATTGTTAACCTTCTAGTACGATCACAACTGTGTATGAATTTTGCATCATAGATTTCTTTCTGGCTACTTGTTAAGATTAGTAAAAACGCCCGGTTCATTTATATTTTATGTACCGAACTTATTTAATTTATTTTGCTATTAATACCGGGTATGTTATCATCACATTATGCAATAGATGTTGTAAGCGAGTACTTTTTAGTAGATACTATTGTACTTCTGCCAACCTGCATTATTTTATGATATAATGCAATCAACAGAGTCGCCAATTGCACGTCACGAGTCACGTTTTTAATTGTATTAAAACTTAAAATTATAATATTTTTTTTGTGCAATATATATTGTTAACAGCACAATTGTTTTATAATTGTCTATCCAATATTAATCGTATTGTGAGCCACACTTTGCTTACAGGGTCATCGTACCTACAGAACTTTATTGTACTGCATTAATTAACAGCCATACACTGCGATAATATTATATTTTTTTATATTCGATAAATATAAACATATTAATAAATATATGAAAATTTAAGAATTAATTTCATAATGTATATCTAACTATACCACGTTATGTAATTTCCCGTTTACTTATATTGAGCTCGTAAGTGACGTGAGGACTCTGGTTAAAAATAAAAACTGAAAGCGATTTATTATACACACCTGCTGCGGCCGCTTAATTTAAGTTCACTTTAGAAGCTTAACATGGGTTACTGAAGTTTTTTCTTACTTTTCAATAAGCTGTCTGTTGAGTAGTTTAGGCCTAAGTTAAAAATAGAATGCAATCTGATATAAATGTTGATAAGAGAGATCATATCAAATAAATAGTCTTACTAAATCTAATAATCATGCTCAAAAAATATAATCCGATCAAAATTCCACGGCTGTTATATCAATAATTAAACTTTGTAACATGTTTGTTGATTTGTTGTAAGAGATTTGAAAGTTATTTTTCTAAACCTTAGATATTCCAATATTGTCTAATTCGTCGTAATTTAATTTCCCGGCATAAATATTAACCATCCTTAATGCCTCTAACTCTTGTAGTTCATATGTGTGTATGTATATACGTGCCTTACTCTGTACTGTAGTAAATACTACTCTGAAGATATATGATTAAGTAATATAGGACAGCAAACTTACTTTATGTTTAAAAAATTGTACATTGTATTAAGGGATATACAATTTTAAGAATTTTTGTTATCTATAAGGACGTCAAAGGAGCCTTACAAAAACACGGTGTCATAGATGTCAATGAAATTTTACAGTACGTTATACGTACTGTTATCTATTCATACTTATAGTGGTCGTTTCTTTAAAATATGTATGAGACTTTAAGAATGCGGATGTCTTTTGGTTGTCATGAAACCGCAGATAAAATAAATAAAAGCAGAAACCAAAATTTTGTAGCTTTAAAATTTGTGAAACTAATATTTATAACAGACTCCAACCAACCTTTTGCCAACCTTTGGGCTATTTTGGCCTAATTGTAGCAAGGAAATTGTAAAAATCGTGAATTTATAATTTCACTTGTGAAATTATAATTACTCAGAGTATTGTCAATCGTCTCCTCTTTTTAGAGCAGGGTTACTCAAAGTGGGGTACGCGAACCCCTAGATTCATTCTTAGATATTTTATAATTTCTCTAAGCACATTCAGTGAGATTTTAACTACCCTAGTGAAATTGTCAAGGAAATATTTACAGCGTAACTAGCTTTATATTCATGTAAATTACACTATTTGACACACTAAAACTTAAAAAAAATACATAAAAACCGACTTCAAAACACTAAGAAGTAAAAGATAACAAAATAGGAGTATTTACATTTATATACCTAATGAGATATTTTCGAAGTCGGTGCCAGCCGATATAAATCAAAGCATACTGATTTCGAAAATCTGTTTAGATTGATTAGGTACCTATTCAGATATAGTTAATGAAAACTCCCATTTAGTTACTTTTTACTAATTTGTTTTTATTTTTCCATTTTTAGTGTAGATATAGTAGTAGAAAAAAAAATTAAAATCACTTCAAGTGTGTCTATAAAATTTGAAGAGTTCCCTCGATTTCTCCAGGAGCGGAGGAGTATACCCTTTCAAAGAAAAAGAGAATTTTCCAAATCGGTCCTGACATCTTCAAGTAATCAGGAAGGGAACATAGATAAAATATTTGAGATTCCGACGAATTGAGAACCTTGTCCTTTTTTGAAGTCGGTCTAAAATAAAATAACCTAAATATAAATAGACCTAATCATTCTACTGTGATGCACATTTAAAGGAACAGACATACATACTTAATTTCATAAACTATTCAATGTTAAACCCTTTTCATTGGAGTACAATCATACGAACGTGCGCTCGTTTTGGACAGGACATTATATTAAATAAAATTCTATTTTAATTCAAACAGTTACCGACTTCTTAGGATAAATTTACCTACTAATGTTTCAGAATCTTCAGAAAAAAACGAATCCAGTGAAGTTAGTATAGATGACGATACGAAAGAAGAAACTTCAGCAGAAGCAACAGGGACAGATGACAGCAAAGAAGATACAGATAGCAAAGAAGTAGCGGAAGATGTGCCATCAGTAGAAGTTGCCGATGAACCTTATGTGTCCCAAGTATCTTATGAAGAAGGAGCTGAAAGCCCTGCTGATGAAGAGTCTAAGGAAAATGCCACTACTGAAGAAAGTGAAGATAGTGCAGAGGCACAGGCAGATGAAAGTAAAGAAGACGAAGTAGGAGACAGCAAAGAACAAGCATCTGCTGAAGAACAAGAAACCGAAAATGGTAAATCAATATTTTCCATAAGACTATATTTTACAAGCTTTCCTTTTTAAATTTAGTTTCACCTGTCTGGGTCTGTGTAATGGAATCTTGCATGTTAACTTTGACCCACTTCCCAGTGTCTGATTGAGTTAAACTTTGACACACTAGTTCGGTTCCCGATATGATGCACGCTTACCAAATGCCGCCATTTTTAATCCAATACGGCGGTAGTTACAAAATGGCGATTTATCATTTCCATTGTGACCCTTATGATATGGGCATCAAATGAAAGGGCTTGATAAGCTCAACACACTAAGTAACGTGGTATCAATCGTCATTGTAAATCCAACATGGCGGCCGCCGCAAAATGGCCATTTATAATTTCCACATTAACCTCTATAATATGCGTATCGAATGAAAGAGCTTGACAACCGAAATACGATGAGTAAAGTGACGTGATTGTAAATCCAATATGGCAGATGTCGTAAAATGGTGATTTATCATTACAAACTTTTATTTAGTTTCATCTGTCTCGGTGTCTGTCTTTCTGTCTGTAATCAAATCTTGCAAGTTAAATTTGACTAATCGTCATTCTAAATCCAATATGATGATGATGTTTTTTATGCACCCCCATGATGTGGATATCAAATGAAAGGATTTACTGAAATTTTTTTCTACCTGTGCAGATAAACAAGTATATAATATTTAAAATAGTAAATCTCGCGACAAGTTTTTATATCATATAAATTGTCTAATGTAATAAATTGTTGGGTTTGATTTAATTTAAAGTTTATTTTCTTCTTTTTAGAGAATTTAGATAAAAGCTTATTTTTAAAATGTTTTTTATTATTAACTTATTTAAAATATTAAAAATTAGACTTTTAGACTCTTTAGAATAAACTAATGCTGTATTATTGAAAAAAAAATTACGATTATTCTAAAGATTACATTTTCATTTTACATATTTTTTTCTATTTTTATAGAAAGTGGCGAAGTAGCAGACGCGGCTGATAGCAAAGAAGATTCCGAGGGTAGCAAGGAAGATGGTCAAGATAGCAAAGAAGACGATGCTAGTAAAGAGGAAGCAGAGGAAAAGCAAGAATCCGATGAAGATGCTGATGCAGCCGAGAGAGTAGGGGAAGGTGAAGAATCCGATGAACAAGACGAAAATGTAAGCGAAAAAGCACCCGAAGGCGAAGATAAATCGGAGGAGTCTCCTGATGCATCTAAAGAAATTGATGAAGCCAAAGATGTTGAAGGTGAAAGCGACGAAGACAAAACTGAAGACGATAGATCTCAAGAAAAGGCTGAATCTGAAGAAGGTGAAGAAGGAAGTGAACAAGGTGCTGACTCTCAAGAAGAAAAAGACGCAGAAGAATCTAAGGAAGAACCAGAAGAAGGAAAATTAGATGACAAATCAGAAGAAGAGACAGAAAAATCAACTGAAACTGATGAATCTGCTGAAGCTATTGAAAAAGAAAAATCTGATGAAGGTGTAGCAGAGGAATCGGTCGAGGAAGAACAAGCAGATGAAGCTGATGACCAAAGTAAAGAAGAAGGATCAGAAAAATCTGAAGAAACTGAAGAAGCCACTTCAGATGAAGAAGCAGCTGAAGAAGAAGGTGCACCTGAAGAAGATTTATTACTCGTAAGTTTACAATTTGTAATTGCCTTTTTAAAATGATTTAATTGTTCTATAGAAATTGTAAATTTACCTTTTACATGGTTTGCTCTGAGATATATTTTTAAGATCGTGTATTCTTCTTTTCCAGACTATAGAGATACCAGAAAATCTGAGATCACGTGACCATATCATTCAGATTTTGCGATTGGATGAAGAAGCAAGTGAATCTGAGTTGATTATAGAAAAATCTGCTGATATTGTCCTAAGAGATTTAAAGCGGTTATACGAGAATTCTATTAAGCCGTTAGAAACCCTATACAAATATAGGGACTTAAGCAATAGGCATTTTGGTGATCCGGAAATATTCTCTAAACCTTTAGTGCTTTTTATGGGCCCTTGGAGTGGAGGAAAATCTTCAATATTGAATTATTTGACAGGCATTGAGTTTACTGAATGGTCTTTAAGGACAGGTATGATTTTACAATAAGTATGTTAAGCTAATAGCTAATACCGCCATCAAATTGTCTGTGAATAACTGATTTAGTTCTACCCTTAAGTTCAGGCGCTCTAATTATTCATTTTGATTTTGAAGCATGAGTTATCACTTTTTGTCTTTTTCCCACCTTGGCTTGAGGAATTCATGTTATTTGTTTGTGTTATGTAAATTATTTATGTGTGTGCGTTTATATATACGCTGTTTTTGTGCACGTCCATGCGCATACACGGACATATTATTGAATGATAAGCGCAATACTCAATTTGCGATGTTCACATCACAAATATGAATGTTCAAAAATAATTAAGGTTTTTATTAGGTGCCGAGCCTTCTCCCGCATACTTTAACATCCTAATGCATGGCAAAGAACCAGAAGTACTCGACGGTACCCAGCTAGCGGCTGATTGGACTTTCTCAGGACTTCAAAAATTTGGACAAGGCCTTGAAGAGCGTCTAAGAGGACTTAAATATCCCAGCAAATTATTGGAAAAGGTAAATTAAAATAAAAGTATATATACCTATTTTCTGAAGAGCAGGTAAAACAATAAAATTGACTTTGACAATAAAACGTATAGTAACACCAATTATAAGTTGACGCATATTTTTTTATTTCTCTTGGAAAAATGATGAGTTGAATTACAAATAGTTCGTCTTGTCGAACAAGCTTTCGTGAAGTGTTGACAAAATGTATAAACTAATAAAATAGATTACCTATATGTTAATGAGTAATTTTAGGTGAACATAGTAGAAATCCCCGGAATACTGGAAGTGCGGAAGCAAGTATCACGCGTTTTCCCATTCAATGACGCTTGTCAATGGTTCATTGATCGCGCAGACATCATATTCCTCGTCTACGATCCTTCAAAACTTGACGTCGGACCTGAAACGGAAGCTATCTTAGATCAGCTGAAAGGAAGAGAATCACAGGTAATATATATAATAGTAAAAATTAAATGCTGTTCGTTGGTAAGCGCATAACTTGAGAACGGCCGGACAGATTTGGCTAACATGTTTTTGATAATCAATTTTTTTATTTGGTTGGTTATATTAGGTCTGTCAGTCAGCTAGTATAAAATAACAATTATCTATATATACATAAAATGCTTTGTCCTGACTGACTGACTGATAGATCAACGCACAGCCTAAACCGCTGGTCGTAGAAACGTGAAATTTGGAAGACATATTCCTTATACAATGTAGGCATCCGCTAAGAAAGGATTTTTCGAAATTCACCCCCTAAGGGGGTAAAATAGGGGATAAAAGACTGTATGAAACTCTGTCATTCTTAACGCGAAATGCACGGAAAGTGGTATTTAGCTTTAAGGAGTCTGCCCACTACCCCGTCTCATACCATGACCGTGCTAGGAGCGTGTCAGGCAAAAAAATATTCTTTGTATTGAAATGTATGGGACTCTGCCCACTAGACCGTTCCGTCACCGACCGGCACCGTCGCGTGCCGTGCACGGAGCGTCAACAATTGTCGGCGAGAATATTTTGCCGGTGCCGGTGCGCTCCGTGCCTGACACGCGACTTTGCCGAACCGGTGAGCATACGGGTTATAAACGCGTATGATGACCGTTATAACCGCGTATGATGACCGTTCTAAGCCCGTTACGTGTTGCCGCTTGTCTTGTAGAAATGGGCGATAATCGTTATTAAAGAGGGGTTAGTACCGATATTTCTCAGGATTAGGTAATATTAATATATTCGTCTGGCAATATTATTATATTATAACTAATACTTCAATATTAGTGATATTTATCTAGAAAACACAGGTAATACTAAAACGGGAACCATACGGATATGACACGCGGATGATACGCGGTTGATACGCGGTTGATACGCGGATGATACGCGGATGATACGCGGATGATACGCGGATGATACGCGGATGCTACGGTCACTATAACCGTTATGTACGGGCATGATACGCTGTTGATTCGGTCTAGTGGGCATAGTAGTCCGTGCCGTGCTCGTTTCCGTGCCTGATACGTTCATAGCACGGTCATGGTATGAGACGGTGTAGTGGGCAGAGACCCTTAAGATGAAAAATAAGAAATACATGTATTAGATTTTTTTACGAAATTAATCCCTTTAAATGGTAAAATGGAGTGATGAAGTTTATAAGGGTAAACAATTATTTATGATCAGAATTACTTGAAAATTGGTATTAATGCTCTTCAATACAATTAAATATATACGTGTTTTAGCATTTTTCGAAATTCATTCCATAAGGGGGTAAAATAAGGGTTTAAAGTTTGTATGAAATTCTGTAATTGATGCACGGAAAGTGCTATTTACCTTTGAAATGAAAAATAAAAGAATACAAATATCATTTTTTTTCGAAGTTCATCTCTTTAAAGGGTAAAAAGGGGTCGTGCTGTTTATATGAGGAAAAAATTGTTTATGATCAAAATTACTTGAAACTTGGTATTAATGCTCTTCAATACAATTAAATAAACATGTATTTTGGATTTTTTTTTAATTCAGTCCCTAAGTGGGTAAAACTGGGCGGTGAAATTGAAGTTGTTGAATATATTTAAATAGAGTAACATAGGTCAAGTTCTCCGTAAGTGCACACTTATTGTGTGGATATAAAAGGGCATAAAATAGAGAACGGAGATTATTCCAAACCTAAAGGGAAATTATGTATAACATCTCGGCTGGCCACAGCAGTGACAATTATAATAGACCTAGAGCGTGAGAAAGAAAACCTAACTAGAGAGCATCCTGTTAATTATATCTTCCTTCTAAAGGTTGGCACAACTGTAATGAAAAAGTCACCTAAGCTATGTAATGGGAAAAAAAAGAAATAATAAAACTTACGCGAACTTATTTTTGCAAATAATAAAGTATGTATTGCGAAAAAGTTTATTTTTTTCATAGTTTGATCGCGGGCGAAGCCGCGGGTTCTGCTAGTTATAAATACAAAAATTATTCTTAAAATTTTCAATAAATGAATGTAACGAATAAATCATTATACATTTAAAACATTTGAAATTAGCAAATTCAATATGAAATCAAAGTAAGTACCTATTCTAATAAAATTCACTCCACCAGACGCGTATCGTACTAAACAAAGCGGACACAGTGAAGCCTGAAGAATTGATGCGAGTACAGAGTGCGCTGATCTGGAATATATCTCCCCTGATGAGCTCTGCACAGCCCCCGGTGATGTACACCGTATCGCTGTGGTCTCTGCCGCTAGAGGCGGGGGCTCCCGCGCGGCTCCTACAAGCTCAGGAGCGCGAGCTACTTCGCGATTTACGCCAGGCTATCGACAAACGTATAGAGAATAAGATTGCAAGCGCCAGACGATTTGCGGTGAGTTATTCTGCTACAATGTTGATGTGATTATTATAGCAAACAGTGTTAAAATTAGTATTAACAGCATTAGTATTGGACACAGGTCAACTGTCCACATTTGAAATTACTTGTTATTGTGTCCATATTTCATAAGACCAAAACGTTTGAGCCATTGAACATTCTCTTTCTCATATTTTGTAGGTTTTCATATAAACACTCTCTTCTTATTAAAGGTGCGAGTGAGGAACCACGCTAAGATGGTCGACTGCTATCTAACTACATACTACAACCACAAAACTATCTTCGGCAACAGAAAGCTCATCGCCGATGCCATTATTGATAACCCTCAGAACTATCACATCTATGAAGGTCTTAGTACACTTACCAACATTTCAAGGTTCGTACATATTCAATCAGTCACATTAAAAATAAAATTATTATAAATAATTTTTTTTTTCTAAACTATTTAGTGTTCATGTAATATTTTTAGGATCCACTGACCTAATTCAAAGAAAACTTTCTGTTCCAAGAATCTAATGAATTAAATAATACTCGTTATAATAATCGTTTATTTGAGGTACTTAGTACAAACTATAATTTCTCTTCTACATCAGCATATGTATACCTGTGTTCGCCTTGCCAACAGGTATGACCTGCCCGATCCTGAGACGTATCGAGACTTCTTCCGACTGAATCCCTTGTACGAGTTCCAGCAATTGTCTACGACGTGCACATACTTCCGCGGCTGCCCCATCACGCGACTCGACGTCGCCATCGCGTACGACTTGCCCGAGCTCGTCGGGAAGTACAAGAAGATGGTAGAAACTGCCACCCCCCAGGGAATGCCCAAGAGTTGAGACACAGCCCTGCCATTTATAACATAACACCTGCTTTTTTATTTTAGCGAATTGGTTTAGGATTATTTTGGGCACATTATGCATTTCTTTTTCTAATTGGGCGTCGTAACGTTTTATAAAAAACGCATTTTCTATTCATTCGTTTAATCGTATATTTATTTTGCTTAAATACTCGCTTGTTCCTGTTTTGACGTGAATGATGTCGTGTCGGATGATATCTTTTAAGGCGATTTTCCTCTTGCGTTTTTAGTGAATGTAGAAAAATTAAGACACTTCCAACCTCCTCATTAACCATTTTTTTACAAAGAAAAAAAAATAATCTAGTCATTATATTAAAGTTTGTTAGCGAAAAGTTGTTACTATAATTTATTTATTTATTGAGGTGCGTTCCTAGTGCACTAGGACTAAGTACTTAATATAATTTAACGCGGTCTCAACCTTATTACAACTTTGTTAGTGTGAGACACCACGTGAATATTTAAAATAAAAAATAAAATAATATTGTTGTTTCATTTCATTTTTTACCTTTTTTTAATAAACAATACGAAATAAGTTGAAAATACTAGGATGCATTCTTCCCATCTGATACCGATGTATCAACGACATCGTTGGTTTTCCAATATATCGAAATCTGCGATATTAGTTGGCCGATTATCGGTAATCCATCGTGTAAACGCTATTCCCGCGCATAGTTCGTTCATGTAAACGCTGCACAAATCTACTCTTGGGGAATCCTCGCGTTTTATAATTTCACTAGCGACTCACCCTCGCTTCGCTTCGGGTTCGTCCCTAGACAAAAACAAATCTATCCCACATATATAAATAGATAAATAGCCTATAGCCTTCTTCATTAAACGAGCTGTCTAATGCAAAAATAATTTTTCCAATCCGATTAGTAGTTCCTAAGATTAGCGCGTTCAAACAAACAAACAAACGAACGAACAAACAAACTCTGCCTCTTTATAATATTAATAATTAATATAGATTCCACTAGTTGCCTGAAAATATTTCAGTTTCCAAGTAAGTCTTTCGCATCTGAAAAGCTATTCTCAACGGCAGGGTCTCGTTCAATCAGACTTACGAAATCGGCTTTCACTTAATAATTTAATGATGTTATGTTTTCTGAATAAAAATGTCATAATTGTAAATTTTATTAATGCGCTTTAGTGCTCTATTGGGGAAGAATTTTGCCTTTTTCTCCCGCTAGATGTCGCGATCAATACAATACCCTCAGTATGTTGTAGGGCTCTATAGCGTAGATGGTTTTTTTTTTTCAATTTATTTAAAATTTAATTAAAATGACAGATTGTGCAGTGCCACGATGCAAAGAAAATGGATAATATCGTTTGTTCCCAAAAGACAAAAACTGAAGAAATTGTGGGCTAAAGCAATAAGACAACCAAAATTGGCGAAATCACAATCTTTATATATTAAGACTATGTGGACATCATTTAAAAAAAAGTGACTTTAAAACTCTTAAATCGTCTACAGGTGATTTTTTTTTTGTACTTTTGTACATATTAATTACAGAGTTTCATACAAACTTTCATCTCCCATTTTACCCCCTCATGGGATTGAATTTCGAAAATTGCTAAAACACATATTTATTTAATTGTATTGAAGAACATTAATACCAAGTTTTAAGTAATTCTGATCATAAATAATTCTTTGCCCATATAAACTTTATTATCCCCTTTTGCCCATTTAAGGGTCATCCCTTCGTCATCTAGAAAAAAATCAAATTAATATATTTCTTATTTTTTATCTTAAAGCTAAACACCACTTTCTGTGTATTTCACATTAAGAATGACAGAATTTCATACAATCTTTAATCCCCTATTTTACCCACTTCGGGTATGAATTTCAAAAAATCATTTCTTATCGAATGCCTACATCGTATAAGGAATATGTCCTTCAAATTTCACCTTTCTACAACTGCAGCGGTTCACGCTGTGTTGATCCAGCAGTCAGTCAGGACCACCGCTGGATGCATCATGCACCTCTCTTTCTCAATCCGTCCTTCAGCTGGTCTAACTTCCAGGTACAATACATTGCACAGATAAGATGCGAACACAATAGAAGCAAAAACCACGTATAAAAGAGATATCACAATAACTTTAACCTCACACTGAAAGTAAATAGGTCATACGTGTGGCGCCCTCCTTTCGAGAAATCTTCCTTTTTAGGAAGCTATCTGTGTATAACCGCAAATCATATATGTACTACTTACTACCATCAATCAAAATTTTTTAACCGGCGCCTTCTAACTTCTAAGCATATCACTTTACACTTATGAGTTATGAAGAACTTCGCCTGCGTTAGCTTTGGTTAACTCACGTGTTTGTGCATTTTACTCGTTATTGTTTAAGTGTTTTGTCAATATTATTGTAATTTCTTTAAATTCGTTTTTTACTAACTTGGTGTTGGGTTTTGGTAAATAGTAAATGTTATATTTTCGTTTTTATATATAGTGTAACATAAGTTAAAATGGAACCTGATCCCCCGCCTGATCCGCCTGATCCTGGCGGTTCAACAGTTCCTCTCATTTCTTTTAGAAAACGTTAAAGTGATGATGTATTAACGGATTCAACAAAAAAAAACCATAGTTGACCCGGCGTCAGCTACACCGTCAATACAACAGGTATATGTACACCCATCCCTCTCCGGTCCTAAAAGTTATTCTGAGGATGACAAGGGTCCTTTCATTGTTTACGTGTCTCGTGAGACTCCAGACCCTGCGGCAGGTACTACCATCCGGGCGATAAAATTCGGCCAATTTTTATATCATAATAAGATCCAACATATTGTTAATGATGGTGTTAAAAATGTAGGTCGCAATAGAATCGAAATCCAGTTTTCGTCAGCACTAGCTGCAAATAACTTTATAGAGAACCCTATTTTAAATTTATCAAAATTCGTTGCTACAATTCCAACTTTTAATGTCACCAGAATGGGTCTTGTCCCTGTAGACTGGGCAATGGATGAATTTGTGTCATCCCTGGAATTCCCTTCTGGCTGTGGTCAGGTATTGAAGGCAAGAAGGTTAGACCGCAAGACTGTGAATGATGGTATTGTTTCCTGGGTTCCAACTCAATCAGTTGTTTTAACTTTCCGTGGTCAAGTGCTACCACCCAGAGTATATTCCTACCACACCTCCTTACCTGTAGAGACCTATAACCTCCCAACAATTCAATGTATGAATTGTTGTCGTTTTGGCCACATAAAAGCACAGTGTAGGTCTAAGCCTAGATGTTACAGGTGTTCCCAACCACATATTGGGAATGCGTGTGATGTCTCAAAAGAAAATTCCACGTGTCTATATTGTTCTGCAAATCACTTTGCTATTAATAAGGATTGCCCTGAGTTTGCTAGGCAGCAAAATATCAAAACTCTAATGTCATATATGTGGATAATATATATATGTGTATAATATATCTTATATGAAAGCATCGTCTCGGTTTCCCCCAGTTAGACGTTCCTATGCAGATATGGCAAAGGAAATGTTCTCACCTCCTCCTGCATTTATTCCACAATCCAATCCTAGTAATTCCCAGCAGGCTCCTATTAAAAGATCCTATACCAAAACTGTTATCCGCTCCCCACGTCCCCGAGCTCCCCTTGCCAAAGGATTTGATAGACAAGCTCATCAAGCCATCACTAGCAATTGTCCCTCTACCTTACCGAATGGCTGCGCTTTCAGCAATAAAAATGAAGCCCCTTATGATTTCTCTCAATCTAACCTTTTATTCAGTTTGACTGAAACCCTTATTTCTATTATATCCGCTGGTGATGAAATTCCTTTACCGTCCAACGTTTCCCAAAACTTACTTCGTATATTTAATATCCTTAAAAATGGTCCCACTCAACTTCCTTCAGTGGAATAGTAAAAGTGTACGTTCTAAAAAACATGAACTGTTTTCTATTATTGCCCTTTATGAGCCTGTCATTATTGCCCTCTCTGAAACATGGTTGATTCCTGGTTTCCCGTTTCAGGGTCTCAGGTTTTGCCATTCTTATTCGGCACTCTACTCCATATTCCTTAATCCCTCTCCCTTCTTATAGTCAGCAGATTAATGCTGTGGCTGTAAGAGCTTTTGATATTTCCTTCCTGTCCCTTTATATCCCTCATCCTTCTTCTTCTCTTTTTCCTGAGCTTCAGTCTATCATCTCTTCACTCCCCAGTCCTGTACTAGTCATGGGTGATTTTAATACTCACACCACACTTTGTGGGGGTGTTATTTTTGTGATGGTTTCTCTCCTTTGTTGGTGGACATAATTGATGATCTCAATCTTTGTATTTTGAATGATGGTTCACCAACCCGTAGAGTATATCCTTACCAAAATCCTAAGACTGCAGTAGACCTGTCACTAGCTTCTACATCTATATCTTCCCTACTATCGTGGAATATTCTACCTTCCTCCCATGGTAGTGACCACTTTCCTATTCTACTCTCTTTTAATAACGGACATCCTCCCCCCCCCCCCCCCCCCCCTTCAAACTCTTACTTCCATATAATTTTAAAAAAGCAAATTAGTTAGAGTATGCTTGCTCTGTTGATAACATGTTGGACTCGCTTCCTGAGTCTATAAGTAATGAGAATATCATTGTTTGCTATGATCGATTCCTTTTAACTATTATTTCAAGCGCTGACCTTTTTATTCCTAAAAAACTCTCCATACAAAATCAGTTGCCTTCCAATCCCTGGTGGGATCAGGAATGCAGTGATTTTGTTAACCGACGAACACTTGTTGAATTAACATACGCAGCCTGTATGACAATGGAGAACTTTTTGGAGTATCAACGCAGTGATGCAAAATTTTGAAGATTGACTTATGAAAAGAAAAAACTTGGTTGGATCAACTTCTGTGAGTCCCTTGAACCACGATCCCCGTCTTCTGTTGATTGGAGACAGGTTAAAAGGTTTCGTCGGGCTCTTGATGATGTCCACCATCAAGGCTCCAACAATCCATCACAATGGCTTAATGATTTTGCCGACAAGTTATCACCTCCTTTTGTCCCTTCGCAAAACTTATTTTCCAGTCCAACTCCGCCCTGCTCATTGGATGATATGGATGCCCCCTTCACTTTGGTAGAACACGAAAACTCCTTAATGGATTTAAAGGACACCAGCCCAGGTGAAGATGGTATACCATACTCTTTCATTGGTAGATTGAATGAGAAAGCTAAAAGGTATTATCTCATCCTTATTAATGTAATATTTAAATCTGGCATTATACCGGAAGCTTGGAAATCCCAGATAATCATCCCAATCCTAAAACCCGGTAAAAATCCTTCTGATCCATATTCCTACAGACCTATTGCATTATCATCAACATTAGCGAAAATCACTGAACGGATTTAAAAAACCGACTGGAATGGATAGTGGAAAGCAGGAATATCTTGCATACTCTCAGTTTGGTTTCAGAAAGGGTCTAAGTTCTATAGATAGTCTCAGCATTTTAACGACAGACATTCGACTAGCCTATGCAAAAGGAGAGTACTTAGTCGGTGTCTTTTTGGATATAGCTTCTGCATATGACAATGTTCTTCTTCCGTTCCTCAGGCAGAAAATGCAACAGCTGAGTATACCGCCGAGGTTGGTACATTTCATATGTAATCTGTTAACTGGTAGAACCATATCTGTGAGACACCGCCTACTTACGTTACCTCCCAGACTAGTCTGGAAAGGTCTTCCTCAAGGCTCGGTCCTCAGCCCTATGCTTTATAGCATTTACACACATGACCTCGAATTGTCTGTTAATAGTTTTTGTAACATCCTTCAATATGCTGATGATATCGTTCTCTACTGCAGCGCAAAATCTGTGGAGGACATTAGTTTTCGTTTGAACTCTGCTTGGCATTATTTAGGCCAGTGGCTCTCTGAGCATGGCCTGTCATTATCGGTGTCTAAATGTCAGGCTGTGGTGTTTACAAAAAAAAGATCTATTCCAAATTTTGAACTTCGTTATGAGGATCAAAGTATTAATCTGGCTGATAATACAAAATTTGTAGGCGTAATAATCGATAAGCGACTGAATGGTATTGCCCACGCAGAGTATATCAGCAGAAAATGCGAAAAAGGCATCAATGCTCTTCGAGCGGTGTCTGGAGTGTGGTGGGATGCACACCCATATACTCAAAAGCTACTGTACAATTCTATAATACGTAATCATATAGACTACGGCCTGTTTGTTTTGGACCCCTTCAACAAAGCAGCTTCTGAGAAGCTGAATAAAATACAATATAAATGCCTAAGACTAATATTAGGTGCAATGAGATCTTCTCCTACCAATGCCCTGCAGATTGAATGTGTCGACCCTCCTTTACCTATCCGCCGCCAGTATTTATCCGATCGCTTTGTTGGCAAAGCATTACAGTTATCTTCCCATCCCTTGTGGCCAAGGCTTCGGCAGTTGGCTGACTTAAGCCCTGCGAATAAGCCATTATCCTTTTTAATAGATAGTTTCCTTAAATTTACTAACCTTCCACATCCCATGTGCTTGTTTTCTCTAACCCTATCTTCTGCACTCCTTACAATGCTTTAGTTATGTCCCCTTCCATAATTACAGAAATTGGTTTGACTAAGGGAGCACCTGACACCAGCACAAAATTTGAAGCGCTGGTTCGTCAAAATTGGTTGGACCACCTTCTCATATTTACTGATGCTTCAAAGCTATCCCAGGATAGTTGTGTTGGTGCAGCTTGCTGGATTCCAAAATTCAAAATTTTTTTGCAATTTAAGTGCCCTCCCCAATCATCGGTGTTTACAGGCGAGGCTGTTGCCTTGTTAGAAGCAATCCTGTTTACCCTCTCCCATAATTTTAAACAGACCGTTATTTTTACTGACTCTCTAAGCTGCTTAATGGCTATTAAGGAGAACCCCTTTCGTAGTAGATTAAGATGTTCCATAACTTTGAGGATTCGTGAAGCTTTGTACTCATGCAATCAAAAGGGATTGGCAGTCTCTCTAGTATGGATCCCAGGACATTCTGGTATTCCAGGGAACGAAACGGCTGACTCTTGTGCCAAAGCTTCGGTATAGTGTGGGTCATTAGAGCATTTTTCAAACTCAGCACAGGACCTTTTATCTATTGCAAAATCCCGCTTAGATAAATCATGGACAAATTACTGGAACTCATCAAAATCTTTTAAAGGTAAACATTATGCTGTAATTCAGCCAGCGATTCCAAGACGCCCCTGGTTTTCTCGTTGCAAACAGGCGGAGCGTTGGGTATTAACTACAATATGTCGTCTACGTCTTGGACACGCAAGTACTCCTGTGCACTTGGCGAAGATCAGAGTCAGGGACCACTCCCTGTGTGAATGTGGCCTTGACGAAGGCTCCTCTTCCCATATTCTTTTCAGTTGTCCTAAACTTCAGTATCCTATCTATGACATCCTTCCTTCTAAAGTCCCTCGTCCTATTAATGTTAATAATAATAATAATTTTTATTCAAGTGACCAGTGACTCATTATGGTTAGTAAACAATATTTCTTAAAGGCTAGGTTAGTTGTATTGTTACTTTTTTTTTATATATAAATGTTACAATATACAACAGCAACATAGCACAGCAACGATTCATGTATATGCAATCCAGTCTATTTGATATCATGCTCAGAATTCTGTTGGCACTACCCCGTACCCTACGCACTAGAGACCCACACCTTTTTCTCATGAGGGCGTAAAAACAATCAACACGCGCTTCAGCGAACATCCCCGAGGCGCTGCAGCATCGAGGCAGCCCCAACAGCACCCTGAACGCGTTATTGTATTGAACGCGGAGAGCACTATAAGATTTTTGAGTATATCCTGCTCATAGGCTGCACGTGTAAAAAGATGTACAATATGCTCTAAATAATCTTATTTTAACGTTGGGTGAACTACGTGCAAACCTACGAGCAAGCATATTCGCTCTCACCGACAATGCTCTCCGCTCCCGTTCAATATCAGTATCGTCTTTTAAATCAGAAGTCAGATAGTGTCCGAGATACTTAAAATTATCCACCCTATCCAGAATACAATTATTTAGTAATACCGGTGGTAATTCTTTAGTACACTTGCCTCGGACATTAAACACCATTATTTGGCTCTTTTTTACATTATAAATTAAGCCGTGTGACTTTGCATATGACTCACATACAGACAATAATCTTCTTATGCCACAGACGGACGCACTCAGCAGCACCATATCGTCAGCGTAGCTAATGTTATTTACACATACACCATCTATGTAACAGCCAACTCTGGTACATGATAGCTGAGCTCAGCAATCAAATAATTCACATAAATGTTAAAAAGGGTTGGCGAAGTCAAACCCTCTTGTCTCACGCCACACTCCAGGCCATACGGCCGAGACAACGCTCCCTCCCATCGTACATTGTTGACCTGGTTCCCATACCAATACTTAAAAATGTTGATGAGCTCTATAGGTAAACCGTTTTTTTGAAGTTTCTTCCATAAAATATTGTATGAGACCAGGTCGAAAGCCTTAGAGAGATCAAGGAAACACACAACGACTGGTGTTTCTCTCTTTACATAATAGGTGACAGCACTCTTAAGACACAGCACTGCGGTTTCTGTTGATAGACCCGGTTTAAAACCAAACTGATTGTCGTGTTGTTGGACGTACACCTTAAGCTGTGTATTAAGAATGCTGTCAAATACTTTCGAAATGACAGTTGCCAACGAAATGGGCCTATAGTTATTCTTATCAGCGTTGTCGCCCGTTTTATTTTTGACTATAGGAACCACTACCGTACGCATCATATCATCCGGCATATAACTATGATTTAGGCATAAGTTAAATAACATACACAAAACACGGGGTAAATGAGGACCAGCGGACTGTAAATGTTCAATGCTAAGACCATCGTGACCAGGTGACTTACCTCTGGTCATTGACATTATAGTTTCAGCAATACTTTTAGTTGTTATTTTTGTCAACCTGTTCACTCCGGTCCCCGCATCCTGCATATGATTCGACCTACCAAGTGGTGACTTTATAGAAAAGTGATCCATGAATAGATTAGCAACCTGCTCAGGATCAGTTAAGCCGCTGATGCTCACAGGGATACCCGGCTTCGGTTGCAATCTGTTAGTTTGCTTCCAAAAGGAACGAAAATCTTTTTTTGTATGATGTGATGCTAATATATCCATTCTAATTTGTTCCGCGTGGTCTTGGCACCATTTTAAACGCGATTTAAATTTTCTTTTAGCCTCACACATTCTCTGATAACAAGAACCGTTTGTCGGCCTTCCTTGCAACGACCATAGCTCAAACTTTAGCCTGGCATCCGTGTGAGCAGCAGCGACATGTTTATTCCAACCTGGTACTACCCGCCTGCCACCCCTCCTACGTACACAACTTATAATGGCAGATTCACTTAAAACAGCTACAATATTTTTGTAAAAGTTATCTATGATACTTCTGTGACTCGGATCATAGCAAATGACGTCACCACACTTACGAAGTTCATGTGGGAAATCTATGAGACTCAATTTTTCATGACATTCCTTCAAGTAAGTTTCAATCTGTTGTGGGTCCCTGTCACCCCACACGACTTTGCTACATTTTATATCAGATTGCATTTTTATAATTGGAATCACATTCAAATTACATTCTACAATTAATGGAAAGTGATCCGACCACGTCATATCATAGTTTACATACACTTTTTTAACTGTTTGAGCGGCTGCTTTGGTAACTACGCAATGGTCGAGCCATCGTTTAGAACCATTAGCTTCACTAATAAACGTGTAGGTATTAGACACAGGATTTAACATTTCTAAGTCTATGCATAACCATTCTTGGTCATTACAAAAGGCCATAAGCTCGTCATAGAATCGCTCGAAGGGGTGAGCATTATAGTCACCAAAAATATAAGCACAGTCCACATTACAATTGTCTATGATTGCACTTACCGAGCTCATAACGTCCGTAAAATCCGTTAAGTTAATCAGAGAATCCGTCGGCATATATACACTCACTACTAAGATTGTCCTTTGATTTAACACCATTTTCACTGCACATACGCGAGAATTATTACACTGTACGACGGTTACATTTTGAAAGATCTTACGCCTCCACAGCAGGGCTACGCCGCCATAAGGTCTACCACGCAGGATCCCCACCGAGGTATCAACGGCTGACACGCCTGTACAGCTGAACTCGTCGCTGATGGTGTTCATAAAAGGTATTTCATCAGGCAACAGCCATGTCTCCTGGAGCGCCACGACATCAGCTGTTTTACATAAATCACGAATACTATCTACAGATCTTTTTACGTTCTTACAGTTAAATGTAGCAAACTTATAAATATTACAAATATTAATTGTTTGTTGATGTTTGTGTTTAGTCCATTATGTAAATTTTTGTGTAAATATATAAAAAGTAACAAAATTAAATTGTAGTTATATGTAAAATATGTAATTATTAGTACTAACAATTGTAATTTTTATTTTATCTCTTTATTTTTGTATATATTGTGTTGTCTGTTGTAGGTCCTGATTTTACAACGAATCGCTCTGTTTCTACATGTAATCAGATTAATATTCTTTTCTCCTGCTTTTTTACCGGTCATTCTACATAAAGCGTGCCTTCTCCATTCTACGCGACATTGGCGAAGTAAATTGTGCCCAACTGGCACTGATGGAAGCCACTAAACAAAAGAATTGAATTGAATGAGTTATGGAACTTCTAAGTTCTATTTATTCTGTAATCTGTGCTCTGTTATAGTCTGTGTTGATGCTGTCTCTAGTAGTTCTTTAATCTGTGATCTCTATTCTCTAGCCGCTGATTAGTGATTACTTAATGGATTTTATCTTTCGTTTTATCTTGTATTTTTTTTTCATTTCATATTAGAAGTGAATTAATATTAAAATACGTAATGCACACAGATTTATCCCCTCACTTACATACGGATGAGTGTAATGTCCTTATAAAATTACTACGGGATTGTCACGTAAACGTAAGTACAATAAAAATCAAGTGATGAATTCTTCAGCAGATTATAAAGTAATTAGAATAACTATTTAATGCTCATATTTTTAGCATCCTTTCAGAAAGTTTGTTGGGTACTGTAATGACTATGATCGAGATATGAGAAAATGTTTGAAGAGTGAACGACTTCAACGACAAAAAGCCAATAATGAGGAAGCTATAAAGAAGCACGCAGCAATTCGGGCCCGAATATATGCTCAGCAGCAAGCTCAAGAAAATTAACTATTTATATTAAAAAAATATTTTGACAAAATGGAATACAACATTCTAGATTCTATAGACCTTAATGATGAATCTATTTATAAATCTTTCACAGATAGATATTTTAGCAAGAGATACATATTAAATGCTAATGGCATAGAACATAATGATATTATGTTACTGTTTCATTCAAACCGAATAACCTTACTTTGTTTGGCCCCAAGTCATTTTTTCTTCAAAAAGAATGATAAGTATAGCTTAAACTTTACTATAGGTAAAGTGGATAGATTAAGTAACACTGTAAAAGGTAAAGGTAAAAAGGGTGGTCAATTTTTAACTCCACAATCATCACTATGCAAAGTAGAATGGAGTGATGGGACTGAATTTAAAATACCTTGTGGTATGAGAGGAACACTTATAGAAGTGAATGAAAATTTAGTACATAACCCAGAACTATTAAGAGAACAACCTGATGCTGATGGATTTATTGCTATAATGCTGTCCAGTATTGCCATTTCTGAAGCCACCAAAAATCAACTGTTGACTCACGAGGAATATTTACAAACCATTAATTTTAGTTCTTAGTATGCAAATTTTATTAAATAAATAGATTTAAAATTTACTTATTTTACTTGCCTTCAAAGAATACATCTCAATTTAAGTATAAATCAAGTCTTAATCAATCAGGAATCAATTTTAATTATTTTTAGCTGTTTAGTAGCTTTACTACTCTAATAATAATAATAATAATTGTAGATTTAAAACTTTGTTGTCATGTGATATCTAGGTGACACTAAAATAATTTGATCAACTAATCATATAAAGGTAAAAACCGTATTTTATCATAAGTTTTATAATTAGACTAGCGACTCACCCTTGCTCCGCTCGGGTTCATCCCTACTTACAATTTCTCAGAGATGAGATATTTTCCCACAGTAAAAAGTATCCTATATGTTAACCCGGATAACCAGCTATCACCATACCAAATTTCATCAAAATCCCTTCAGTGGTTTTTCTGTGATGCGGTAACAGACAGACAGACAGACAAAAATTCTAAAAACTATAGATTCGGACTCTGTATCGATAATAATGTTTATTTCAATAAGATTTTTCAAAAAATATTTAATGTACAGATTTGACTCGGTTAGAATTTTATTATATGTATAGATTTGAACCTGAAAATGAAAAAATATGGTATTTGATTACAGAAAAATTCTTTACCTATACATGAGATCATGCATATATTAAAGATCAAGATATTATTATAAAAATTATATTTAAACACTTATTATAACTTAAGATTACATTACATCTATTACTACTACTGTTAATGGTCAATTATAATTAATTCATCTATACTCCAATCTTCATAGGAATGATCTGGAAGGTATCTCCGGATAATAATAGGAATTTTTCTTTGTTTCAATTCTTTCATGGCAATCTGCAGTGGGTCAGTTTCTCCTTCTAATTCCACCATAACTGGTGCACACATGGCAATTTGCAAAGCTCTTGTCCCTGATAATAAATAAATCGTTATTATAAAATACATAATAATTAAAATAAAGCTTATTAGTAGTATTTGTTTGACAAGCACTGCTTACTGCATTGGAGACAATACAACTCTGTATTGGGCAAATGTCCAATATCTATATATTTTCTAGTTAAATGCAAATTGACATTAAAGATTTAGATATAGAGAGAACTGAAAATGAACAGGAAATGTAGTCTTTTATCCACTTGCAGGGAAAATAGTAAACAGCTGTTTAAACAACAGGTCTGCGATGAAAAAGCTTTAGTAATAATTCTATATCTATACATATAATAAAACTGTAGAGGTTGAATGTCTGTACATAGAAAAAAAAATGGCTAAAAACTGAATCAGAGGGATGTACGAAGAGAAATAGAACAAATTCATTTTTTTTTTTTTCAAATTTTTGTTTCCCTGTCCGTGTTTGTATGGGCTAATCTCTGAAACTATTGAACCGATTTAAATGAAATTTAACATGGTACATTGGTACATTATATCCCCGGTAAAGATCTAAGATACTTTTCATCCTGCAAAATTAAAGAGTTCCCATGGGATACACTTAGTAACCAAAAACTACTGACAAAACAAAACAGAATATCAAATAAGCTACTTTTATCCCGGAAATATGTCAGGTTCTCATGGGATAGTTTTGTTTTTGTTTGTCTAGAGGCGAACCCGAGCAAAGCGAGGTTGAGCCACTAGTATAACATATAGATCTTGACATATGGGGCATTTCAATGTTCAATATTCATATTTCCTAAAAGTGCAAGTATGCATAATATGAATGAATTTCAGAACCCCACTTTTTTTTCATTGTCTGCTTCAAAAGAAATGCCACATATATAATGCAATGCAATCACCAACCAAAGATAAACCAAACCAGGAACAAAATAATAGCATATAATTTTTATACATATTTAAAAATTATACACTAAATGAAAATTTGAAGAATAAATAAGTAAAATTATATATGTTATTATTTTTTGTTTTGCACTTATTTGTATTCAAAGTTCAAATACAATGCCATTATATCTGGTAAAGACGTGGTGTATGTCAACAATTACTGTTTTATATTAGTTGCACAATTACATTAAATATTAATTAACAGATTAAGAAAAAAAACTTTTGAAAACTTTAATTTCGTAGAAATGTATTGTGTGTATAGAATCCACAGTTAATATAGTGTATATAAAGCTAACATAACCTATAATGGTTCATTATATTATTAAATACCTAATACTCTTGCCCTTTCATATTTTGTCATATAACGTGTAGTAATTCGCTTGGATTTTTCAACACCTCCTCCAGCCTGTCCCGGTGCTAAGCATTGCACATTGTAACCGTCTTCTTCCTGTTCTTCTACCTCCTCAATGTTGTTGTCTTCTTCAACTATATCATCGTAATCACCTCCGCCATCCTCTCCATCATACTCTTCGTCTGCCATTACTTACCAATTATTTTATCTTACTATGAATGTTTTTGTTATTATTAATTAATTAATTACAAATTACAAGACCATCACTCTCGTTCCAGGTCTGTGACTCTTCAAGAGTCACTCAAAGAGAATGTCACCACTACGTTTGTCACTCTTGTTGTTCCTTGTCTCTGGTCTGTGACTTTTATTTGTCATCCATGTCAGTGACCATTACCACAGAGTAGCGATCTGTGGTAGCGACTAGCGATCATGGATGACAAATAAAGGCACAGAGTAGTTACACTGTATCTGCGACCGTTACCTTAGAGATCTCTATGACTCTTGTTGTTGGCTCACCAAACTTGGCCCCCCAGGATATTTATTCTTTTCATTTTCGAATATTTATTTTCACATATAGATTGATTGGTTATTCGAAATTTATAATTTTTAATGAAATAATTCTATAATAATTGAAATTTATAAAAATTGGTCGTGTAATAAGCGATAAAAGTTCAATGGGCGAGATGGTGCTTATGGCTCACCAAACTTGGCCCCTCAAGATTTTTTTATTTATAATTTTAGAAATTTTATTTTCACATATCGTTTGTTCGTCGTTTGTTCTTGATTGTTCACCATAAATAATTGTTTGTTCGTAAATTGTTTATTTATAAGTAAATAAACAAAAATGTACTCTCAAAATAGCCCCCTCAATTGAAATTTATAATTTTTCTTGTTACTAGGTGTCTTTAAATACTCACTAATGTTTGTTCTTTTTTAAAATACGTTTGTTCTATCGTTAAAGTGTCTGTTTTTTTGATTAATTAACAAATTTTCATTCGGCACCCAGGATTATATTTTTGTAATTAACATTGAACAAACGATATGTGAAAATAAAAATACAAAAATTAGAAATAAAAAAATCCAGGGGGGCCAAGTTTGGTGAGTATTGAGCCGATGCCTATAGGCACCAGCGGGGTTTGACGGGGTTCTAGTGGTTAAGAACTTTATTTGTCATCCATGGATAATAGTCCAAGCGAAATGCAGTTTGGGAACAAAACATTGAAAACCTGAAGTTTTATGATTTTAAAATGTTGGCAGGTATATAAGGAATAGAAATTCATAAAATGCCCCCGATGCCCAGCCGCTCCCGAGAAATGGGGGGACGCAAACCGTTAAAAAATAGTTTTTTTCAATTTCCGGCTTACTGTGACGTTCTATCGAAAAATGTTTTCTACAAAAGTTGTAGGTCTAGTAAAAATCTACAACTTTTATTCACACCACTTTTTACAACAACCTCAAAGTTTTCGAGATATTTGCAAAAAACTCAGTTTTTATACTGAACTCGTTTTTTCCCGAAAAATACACTGGTATAATTAGTTTATAAAAAATTGGTTAATAAAGTACACTTTTCCAATGATAATTAAAAAAAAATATAGTTTACAAAGTAAAAATTATCGATTTCTCCAATGTTTTCAATTTTTAAGAGTGTTCTTACAGCGCGACCATACAATGTTTTTATTTCTTTAAAAAGTAGAGTTCAAGATGAAAAGAATGAGTCCTATCTGAAAATTGTACAAAAAAATTTTTAAATGTAAACGTCCACTTGAAGTTGGGGGTGATTTTCGGCCTCTCGAGACCATAAAACATACTTTTCTCGGAAATGGCTGAACATTTCAATTTCATTTTTTTTTTTATTTATTATATATGTATTGTAAATTACATTGCCTTAGTTTCATGAAAATCAAAGGATTATTCTAGAAATTAAAAATAAAAAAACCAAGAAAAAATGAAAAACTGAGTTTTTTGCAAATATCTCGAAAACTTTGAGGTTGTTGTAAAAAGTGGTGTGAATAAAAGTTGTAGATTTTTACTAGACCTACAACTTTTGTAGAAAACATTTTTCGATAGAACGTCACAGTAAGCCGGAAATTGAAAAAAACTATTTTTTAACGGTTTGCGTCCCCCCATTTCTCGGGAGCGGCTGGGCATCGGGGGCATTTTATGAATTTCTATTCCTTATATACCTGCCAACATTTTAAAATCATAAAACTTCAGATTTTCAATATTTTATTTTTTCTTAAAAATAACTGCATTTCGCTTGGACTATAAGAAGATTGAAAGATTTCGAGAGAAGATTAAAATAAAAAAGACAAAAAGGTCGTACGAATACGATTTAAATCGTACGGTTGGCATCAGATTATAAAATTCTATGTTAAAATACTACGTTATGGATTATTATGTCAATCGTGAAAATTTACAATGGAGCATAGAGGAGGATAGAGGTAAGTATTGGAATTTAGAAACAATACCAAAACAATTATGATATTTTATTTTCCATATTGTTAAATTAAACGTACAGTTTTTACTTACAATTAGCCTTAATTTATATTCTAATGCATAGTAGATTGTAGTAAAAAAATGTATTCTGTTATCCTATAATAATGAACGCAACTTATTCTACTGTATTTATTGACGCTCTATATTGTTTTTGGTACATTAATAGTATTTCCTTTTCCGGTTCTGCATCGAAGCTGAAACCATGCCGGTGTGTAATATTAAATATTTGGCATGAATACAATGGTTATGTGGTTAAATTATGTGATAGTTTTGTTTCTAATAATGAGTTATATTTACTAATATGTACGTTTTTTAAAATTGATTGCCGTCTTTCCCTGTTCGAAACATGATAAACACATGGCAATTTCTGACGTTTTACTTGTCGGACACAACTATAACTTGCTATGGTTTTTATAAATGAAATCACTGTGCTCGTAATAATATTCGGAGATTTTACAATGTGCTATTATGCGAATCATGTCATATGTAAGTTTTTTGGTATTGTGACGACTTAAAACTAACCTAAACTTGGTGCTTTTCAGCTCGCAGTAGATTTATTGCACCCTACGCCTGCATCTGAAAAGAGGAAGCACAAGCTCAAGAGGCTAGTGCCACATCCAAACTCTTATTTTATGGATGTAAAATGCCCAGGATGTTACAAAATCACAACGGTATTCAGTCACGCGCAAAGAGTTGTAGTATGTGCAGGATGTTCCACAATTCTTTGCCAACCCACTGGTGGTCGTGCCAGATTAACTGAAGGTATATTCATTTTCTTAATTTTTTTTATGTAATATCTTGACGTTTTATTTAACTATGCTATTGAAGTACTTAAGACCAGGCTGTCCGCGCGAAGTAGGCATTTAACGCTACCTCCCCTCCCGCAAAGCGAGCTGTGCGCTCACGTCGCCGGCGTGAACTCACAACTACAGGCCAAGCGTCACAGAGTACGCAAGCGCGTCTGTAGGCAGAAGCCCAACTTATTACATTATTTGTTTTTAATATTATTGGAATTTAAAATACGGGCATTGATCCGGTAACACTTTGTTTTATTATAATAAGTATATACTTAGTAATCGCGAAAAGCTAAGACATTTATCCCTATGCAATAAATGAATTTGAGTAAATATTGAACATGTAAATTATATTTTATTCAATTATTTATATATTCATATGGATACTTTAGGAATCTGATCAGGAAGTTACTTATGTTTTTATTGGTATGATGTTTAGAAATTTACAAATTATTATGTAACTTTTATAATATTGAATTAATAATAATGAAAAGCAATTGAAGGACTATGATTATGAACCACTTATTTCAAATTACTTACTAAGCGTTAGTTGGCGTAGCGGTGAGAGCTCGGTCAAGACACTCTGTGGTCGTAGGTTCGAATCTCTGTACTGAGACGATATTTTCTTTTTTTCAATTTTTATATATTATTCATTTTTCAATTATGCAGAGAAATTAATATTTTATTTATTTATTATCATTTATTGTTTTTTTATATGTATAGATATGCAAAAGGCATAGAAATGATAAAAAAAAATGGAATTTTGGACTTTTCAACAAGGAATAGTAATTAAAGCGCATACGAAAAAACTTTGTACATGAAAATTCAAAATTCAATGTATAAATTGAGAAAAAGGAAAAAAGCGTCTATACATACAGAGAATTGAGCCTACGATGATCGTTATTATAGTCCGAGGTCATACCGCTACACCAACTCATGCTTGGCTTGCAAAGCGAAATACGTGGTTCATAATGTGTGAAATATTTTTTTATTTATTCGCTTTTTTTTCTAAACGCTTGGTTTTCTAACCGCTTGACGCCCGGGCTCAGCTGATTGCGCTCACTAACCACTGTGCCTATTCCACCAGGGACGCCACTTCAAATAACATATTTACACTAACTTTACATACTGCTTTATTTTACATAAAAAAACTTCGACGTTATTATGATGTGAATAATATATTCCCAAAAGGTCTTCAGTAAATTTAAAATGGCATATGTACATAATAAAAGGTAAAGTTATAAGTATGAAGATAATCTGCTGATCTACATATGTAGTTAGGTACCTACTGGTCCGATTTGAAAATTATTTCTGTCATAGAAATCAGCATTATCCTTGAGGGACAAACATTCCCTATGTTTTATTATGATATACCTACTTACTAAGTTAGCTAAGTCCACTTTATATTTATGAAATTTGGTAGGTATATTACATGTAGATTTATGTGAAACCCGCGTCCAAATCCTACGCGCACAATCGCTTGATGAAGTCGTGGCAGAATCGGTAAGAGTGTGTTTGGGCACAGATCATATATAGAGGTTTGGGTGTATGTCTGCGTCCCGCAACATAGACTTTTAGAAAAAAAATAAAAAATGCAGCGGTTCTGGGTGCGTGAAGTATATCTTCCTATTATTATAAGCATTTTTATAATCGGATTATCTAATACCAGAGAAAACAATATTATCAACATCTTACATAAAAACCTTTTCATACCCACTTATACCACCACGAAACGAAACGAAAGTTCATACTGATAACACACTTGTAAACTCTAGAAAAGAACCTAGTACAAAAGTGATAAGCGTACATATTATGTACGTATGTATGTTATATACACACACTTACATACACACAACGCGTATAATAAATTACTTATATTTATTAATTATATTATTTATTCATATTAAATGTTAATCATAAGCATAGCCGCGCGAAACCTGTAGTATACGGCAAATCGGAATTTGTTTACTTATGATTTCATCGATCACTAAACTAGATACGAAAACAATCCTATGCAAAAGTTCTCTTAAAACCTAATTGTGTTTAGGTAATTCTAGTTTAAAAAAGTATACAATAATGTAAATTCAACCTTAAATGTATGAACGTTTTAAAGTTGTTTTGACAAAGCTATGTATAAAAAGCAAAAACGTTGATTTTTTTACACTATGTCCAAGAAATAATATTTCGATAAATTAGCGGGGGGATTGTGCGCGAGCAAAAGCGACATAGCTCCTACCTCGTCAAGGGCCAGCGGCCGACTGAATCATTATCGCCGTTGCACCTAAGCTGCTAGCGAATAAGGTTGAATATCGAATATCCGATCGACCTTATTCTTGCACAGAACTAAAGGACGTAAGTCTAAAATCTAATTTAATTTATTATGAGAATAATAATTGGTCAAGATAAATTTTGCCTTGGCAGTGGGTAATAAACTATATTTTCCTTCTGTGAGTATTTATTTTACATATATAACTGAAGTAGCTTTCAAGGAAAAACCAAATAATCTCTAAAAAAGGCATATTTAAAAAAAATAAAACTCTCGAGAAAATTTCATTCAATTGTGTTTCTATGTTTACACTATGTTAGAAAAAGGTTTGAAAAATCATATGTTTAAATTATCACATTGATTTGATATTTGGTATACATAGAATATCCAGGCAAATCAGCATTAAATTTGGGGAGCCTCGTCTTAAGCATGCTCAACAAGCATGGAATAATAAAGATTGTCATGACAATCTAGGAGTTTGCCTTATTATGTTTAGTGGTGCAATAGGAATTAGGAATCTTATTATTACTCAGAAATATCACATCATAATCATAACTTCTTATATTTTCATAATATCTTAACATAAATTTAATTATTTCAATAAGAAACATCTTCACCAATTTCATACTAAATTAACCTAAACCTTCATAATGAAAATAAACATGTTGGGCTATAAATAACAATATAATGTTTTGAAAGATTGTGAAACTTGTTATTTTTGTATTGATAGCAATATTGTGCAACTTTATCTACCTGATTGGTTCTCAAGTTATAACATATTTTTATTCAAAAAAAGTGCATTTCTTAAGTGAATTGAATGAATATAATTTAACTGCCTTTTTTATTTCAAATTAATTGTGGTTTTGTGAGGGCATTCTTCATGTCATGGCTACTTATTATAATATTAAATATTACAAAGATCAACACAAAGAATATTTACAAATTCAAGCAAAACAGTTGTATAATATACACTAATATTATAAAGCTGAAGAGTTTGTTTGAATACACTAATTTCAGGAACCACTAATCTGATTTGAAAAATTCTTTTTGCAATAAGTAGCCCATTAACTGAAGGAGGCTATAGGCTATATTTTATCCTGAAAAAACGTATGGTTCCAATGGGATAGATTTGTTTCTGTCTAGGAACGAATGAGTTGTTAGTTATTATCAAAAAGAGAATACATATTTTATTGTTGGTTTACTAATTGTTATGAAATATGCTATGAACTTCTTTAAAATTTTCAGTTAAATATATTCATTAATATACAGGGTAAACTCTTTCTAATGAAACTCAAGGTACCAAGCATTTTTCTTTGATATAGTTTTCTTGTATTGAATGTTGAAGTATAACCAAATTCAGTCAACATCATTTTAAATATTTATGTTTTTATAAGTGATTAGGTTATTCTAATTACTATATATAGTCTGTTAACATTGCCTATTTTTGCTATGCTAGTATTTTCTTTAAATTTCATCTATGTTTTGAGATGTGGCAGGATCATCTTCATTAAACAATAAGAATTTTTCTATTTTTGTAACGACATCAAGTGCTTGTTGAATAATTGTTAGTGGTTCAGACTTGTGTACTTCATCATCTCGTTCATCGTTTGCTTTTTTCCATAAATTACAACATATTTATATTTATTAATGTCTAAATATGAACACATTTCTTTGTAATAGAGAATGACTGTTGCTCTATAGTGTATTAATGTATGGATTTAAGGTAAACCAACCAATTAGAGTTATTTCTATGTTGTAGGGAGTTTTTCGTTATAACAAATGCTGTTAAAAAAAGTATACTGTATTATAATAACAGGAGTCTTTAGATCTTGTAAATTTACAAAGCTCAATTTTTATTATTTTAGTATAAAGAAAGTACTAGAGAATATGCGTGATGTTTTTTTAATTTTTTATACAATACCTAACATCGTTTCGTTATATAACTGTAAAAAAAATATCCAGCTTCAAAAAACTATGCGTGCTTGGCGTGACGTCAAAGTATCATATATAGAAAAATGACTAGTTTGTAGCAACAAAATCGCTAATTGCTTATTTATGATTATACTTTGACGTTATATGTATTCGTTCTACCAATGGCGTGCGTTTCAATTACCTACTTTGAATTTCCCCACCTATATTTGCACTTTTTAACAATTATTTTCTTAATCAAAAAGAAATTACATTAAAAAATATCGATAGGCTTAATTCAAAAGCAATAAATACTATAAAAAAAAATATTTCACCTTTGTTTAAATCACATGCATATTCCCTATTGTAGGGTCATTAAGTATGAAAAATGTAAGGGAGAGGAAGATAATGTGTCTTCTTATTATTAGTTCTGGATATAAAAGGCACACAAGTATTACTACAAAACAAATTACTATTGTAAAATATTCTACATTATAGTAATTGTCAATTTCTTTTCAGGATGTTCATTTAGAAGAAAACAACATTAAACCTACCTGAAGAGAGAGCCCTAATTTAAGATTGCATTTTATTTTTAAATTTTTCAATGAGTGATATTTTTCTTATTCATTGGATTTGTTAAAGCATTACAAATAAAGGCTTTTTCAAAGGTTTTGTATCTTTTAATTATAAAATAATTTTATTTAATTAAAAAATTAATAACCATATATATATATATATATATATATATATATATATATATATATATATATATATATATATATATATATATAATACATTTAAAAAATTAAGAATGAACACATCTTGTGTATGTAATATATTATTTAACATTATTCTAATGTGTTTTTTAAAATATCACAATATGCAATTCCCTGCTTCTTTTAGTACTTACCTTATATTTTTATAACATTTTATACCTTTACATATTATCTAGAGGTAAAATAAATGACACCCATAATAAATAGACTTATGTACAATAGAATTAAGCAACTTTAGTATTAGCTGAAAAAACAAAATGATAATGTATACTATTTATAACAAAAATAAAACAATTTTTCTACAATTCACAACAATTCAATCATCAGTAAAAAACTTGTTGTCTTTCACAATTTTTGACTCTTCTAAATCAAGTGCTTTAGCGGCGTTATTTATATCTTGTTTGATGGCTTCAATTAAATCATCTAAGGAATTAAAGTTCTTTTCTGATCTCAAATATCCAACAATGCAAATTTTTAGTAAAGAATCATAAAAATCTCCTTTGAAGTCATGCATAACATGTGTTTCCTGAAATAAAAAAAATAATATATAAATAAAAATTCATGTTTGTATGCTTATCATAATATATGCGTTCCTAAACCATTGATTCAATGGTGATGAAACTAGTGGGCTAGAATAGTAAACGCTGATATCTTTGACAATGCCCTATATAACGTTTTTCAAATCGAACAAATCAACTAAGAAAATAGGAATTAGAAATTCATTTAATCGAATTTCTTAGTATACCTACTAGCAGTGGCGTAGCTACCTTGGGTGGCACCCCATCGAAAGTAAAAAGCAATAAATTTTATATGATAAAAGACATGGATCATTTATTATTTATAATATTGATGAAATAACAAAACAATAATAACTAAGACAGAAAAGGAATTGTCATACAATTAAAATTTCTTCTTGCTAGCTTTGACAGCTGCAAACTCAGCAATAACTTCATCGAAATTTATATTTTGTATTGCCTCGTGTTCGATGGCTAATATACCAAGATTGCTAAGCCGCGATTGGGGCATTGTTGCCCGCAAATAGTTTTTTATTAATTTTAATTTACTGAAACTCCTCTCACATGAAGCTACGGACACGCAAACCGTCATGAACAATTTCAGTGCAATCATATGATTTGGAAGAGATTCTGTAAAATCCCATTCTACAATAAACTTTAAAAAATCTAGAGACACCCAATCAGTAACCGTAACATTAGCGGCTTTTAAGTGTCTTCGCAGTCTTGGTATCTCCAAAAGTAATTCGGTTTCTGAGACCTTATCATAAAAATCGGTAAATTTAGATATAGCTAATTTCAGTTCTTCAGTATTCGCCAAAAGCAAAGCATTAGTTTGTACAATCTCGAACAATGAAGCTACATCTTGAAGAAACTTCGATCTTGTTTGGAGTTCAACTTGCAATGCAATTTGTGCAGCATTTGTTTCCTGAAGAACATCATACCAGAAGAAAAGATAACATAAAAAAGTGTAATTGCACACAGCACACATGAGGTTTCGTGCAGCACCTGTGGTGTCTACATTTTCTCGTCCATCACTCAACTCCTCAGTTGCGTCTACAAGTCCGTCAAAATTCTCTGCTAGTGCTTTATTTTTTTTTTGTTTGTACATTGTTCTTAAAGTTGAGAGACCAGGTGGGTGCCACCCCCCCCCCCCCCCCCCCCTTTGCTACGCCACTGCCTACTAGTAGGTTAATTTATTGTATGTAATAATAATAATCACACAAAAATACTTACAACAGACATCTCTTTATTCTGATAGAAAGGGCACCATCCAATGTTTACAACCATCTTATGAATAGGGCCTTCATCTACTTTTGCCCACCCATAGTACACGCCTGGTTTCAAGTCCTTTGGTAATGATTGCGCTACTTCGCGCGGGTAATTAGCTGAAATTGCATTTAAGTTTAAAATATGAAAAATCTAAAGAAAGTTAACTCTAACCTTATCTTCCTAACATGTAGTTTGTTCGTAAATAATAAAAACCTACCTATTGAATAATAATAATCTGAATTTTTATTAAGAATAGATTTTCACTATTAATTAGCATAGAGCCTAAGACTTTTTCTTTCAAAGCAGCTGGAGAACGTTAAAATATCACAGGAATATGTACTATTTAATGGAGATGAATTGGACTTGATCTGATAATGGAGAAAGACAGTCGAGGGAACTCCTCAACGAGTTACAGCAATTACCTGGTGTTTGGGCTTGATTAATTAGTATTGATGAGAACTTTACACCTAGATGGGTTGTGACTGTTATTAGGGGTCTGAATGAATGGCTTAATCGAATGTTTTTAAAAATCTTTCTTCTTACAAATTACCTGCTTATTATGTCTACACTAACAATGGAAAAATAAAAACCTAAAAAAAAAAGACTTCCAGGCACTGAAAAGTAAAAAATAACTAAAAGGGGGTTTTCATTTAGAATAGATACCTAATCAGATATTTTTGAAGTCAGTGCCAGCCACTACAAATCAAAGCACATTGACTTTGAAAACATCTGATTAGATATCTATTCTAAATGAAAACCCCCGTTTAGTTATTTTTTACTTTTCAGTATGCAGAAGTCGGTTTTTCTTTTTTAAGTTTTCTTTATTGAAATACGAATCATTCCATTCGTATGAATTTTTACTGTTAAAGACTTTGTTTCGCAACCCTAATGTATGGAAACCACCTCGCGAGTCGCGTCGACCACCAATATCGCATTCTTTTCATATTACAACATAAATCTCGTAAAGTTACAGTGTTGTAACATCCGAGTGTACCTTATTCTTAAACACCTTTTTTCGTTCATTGCATTTGTCACACTTCGACGGTGCAATCACCTTAGGATAATTAGTTTGTAGAAATAGTATTAAAGTATTTTATAAGTAAAGTTTTATTTCATTTGCAACCTCTGACTGTGACTTCTATAATTGGCGCAGTCGGTAGGATCGCTGTAAAGTAGAGTCAGTGAATAGATCACGGCCTTCGGCGATCCTGAATCTACGAGAATTGCAGTCTGGTTGTATTCGAAAATTAATACGGCAAAAGAAATAAAACTCCTGTAAGTACTCTGAATCTTTCTCAGTCCTTGTATCCCCTCTAGGTTATCCTATATTTTATATTATTTTATTCTATTACGTAATAAAAATTAATTAGAGTTTTGTTATTTAAATTTAAAATATTAATCGAAATATTTTAATTTTGTACTCGAATTTAAGTGGTATAATACAGATAAGATTTTACATTTATTAATTTAAATGAACATTTTTTTTTATTAATTTTGAGCTTAAGAATAGGTACGTGCGATAACTGTAGTTTATATAAGATAATTTTTATTATTCAAGATTTTCAAATAATTTATCCTTAAATAATTTTGTACCAAAAGGGGTAGGTCCTTATCCTTACTCCACCCCTTCCATTCCTTGCCCCTTTGAGGAAGATTACAAGTACATAGAGGCTGAATGCCCGAAGACCAGTAAATGGTACCTATGCAAAGAGAAGCAGATTTTACCTATTCATAAACCATCGGACTGCATCCAGCAACTTATCATCACGCAGCAAAGAACGTCGAGTTGCAACCCCACTTCAGTGCTTCTAACCAAGTCGGCTTATGAGGAGCTAGATGAGAGACACTATGCCGTCAGTTTCCCTACTTCAACAAAGGTTCACCTATCTTGTGCTCAAGACTTCTATAAGAACCTGCAGGGTAGCTATCTTGTTATTATACCACATCAATGCTACCTAGAAACACCTGACTTCACCATTTCAAATAGCAAAAATCATCTGAAATACAATCACTGAACATCATAGATCTGCCTACTACTATCAAAAAGACGCCGCCTCTTAAAGTAACCTTAATTTTAGAAGAATCAGATACTGAAAATTACGAAATTCCAATTGACAATTCTGAAAAACCGAAAGAAGAACAACATGAACTTCAAGCGACCTATGCCCTTCAATCTGTCGAAAGGGTTGATAGAAATCAACCCCCAGCTCAATTTACGACGAGTGTCTTCAATAGTCGCTGTTCTACGGGGGGAGGTGTTAGTTACGCAACCTTAATACATGGGAACTACCTCGCGTCGACCACCAACGTCGCATTCCATTCGTATGAATTTTTACTGTTAAAGACTTTGTTTCGCAACCCTAATGCATGGAAACCACCTCGCGAGTCGCGTCGACCACCAATATCGCATTCTTTTCATATTACAACATAATTCTCGTAAAGTGACAGTGTTGTAACATCCGAGTGTACCTTATTCTTAAAGACCTTTTTTCCTTCATTGCATTTGTCACACTTCGACGGTGCACTCACCTTAGGATAATTAGTTTGTAGAACTAGTATTAAAGTATTTTATAAGTAAAGTTTTATTTCATTTGCATCCTCTGTTACTTCTATAATTGTCACGTAAATATTTTTAAAATTACATATGACACTCATATGTAAATATAATACTTAAAAGAAAAATGAATTTTAAATAAATTAAAAACTTCAAATGCTTGTACTGTAAAAATTTGATCTTTTTGAATAAAGTCATTTTTCTATTTAACCAATGAAAAGTCTTTTCTACATATTACCTGCTAACCTTCATCAAACATCACACATGTGACATTGGAACATCCACTGAAGCTCAATGGTACTTTCAACAACTTAGCAGGGTACTATTATAGAAACAATCACATTCACCTAATACCATTACATAGCCACAGTAAGCCAATGTGAGATGTCCTGCTTTAAGCAGGCTTTGTTAGATGTCAGCTTTAGGGTGCTTTGAGTGACAAGAGCACTTTCACTCCTGGTTATATTATATTATATAATGTTTATATTCTATTAAACTAATACCATCAAATGTTAGGTCATGTATACACAAATAGGTAAGTGTCTTTTCCAAGGAGTTATGATAAGCAATCAAAGGCTTAATGATAAAACACATAATGACTGCATTAAACTCATAATGTATGTTAAGAGATAAAATTTCTATTTATTAAAATGATTTACTAAAATATAAAGTGACTTTAGATTTCCATTATTTATAGAAATTATGAATACAAATAATATATAATGTACAAATAGTAAAAAATAAAGCAATATATCAACTTTCACTAGAAAGAAAATAATTTAAGATGTAAATACAATAATATCATTAGAAAATTTTGTCCAACACTATACAAACATTTATACACAATATAATACTGTACTTTTAACAATTTTAATTGTTAAAGATTGCAAAGAGAATTTAAAAACAGTATAAATAAAATATATTTATATGACTTATTTTACCAGACAAATTAAGTACATAAAAATTGAAAATTAACATTGATACAAAAAGCATATTCAAAGATTATAATATATTATAATTTTTTTTACCTGTAGGACAACCTAAGTCCTTTGAACCTCTTCCAAATCCTTTTACAACTTTGCCTTTTAAAAAAAGTGGCAAATATGTAAGAGACATTATAACGGAATGCTTTATTGTACTATGAAGTTTAAATATTTATTTAAATGGATTGTTTATAAAGACAACTTTATACATTTATGAGTTACAATATCACTAGAATATTTTTCTATTGTTTAGTTTTGCAATCAGATGCCTATCACTTTAAATACCTTCTTTCTTATTATCTAAGTTTGATAAAACAGTTAACAGGCCTTGATATACACTTGAAACACAAAAAAGAACAATTATAAATATATAATAGGGAATGCACAGTTTATCAATGCATTGTCAAATTTCTGACATTGACAAAAGACAATTGACAGTTCTTGTGTTTCTTTGCCAGCCGTCAGCTAAAAATGGCAGAAAGCAAAGAGACAAAATGAAGGTGCGGCTAGAAGTTTTCTGTATTAATTAAAATACGATTAATAAAGATAAATATTTAGAATAATTTTACTATTACAATTTTTACATTCCGTTTTTAAATTCAATTTGCAATAAAAAACAGGTTTTGGCCGAACGTTTGCTTTCTCTCTTTCTAGAGAGTGATTAATTTCACGAGAGTATTACTCAGCTCTCAGGTCTACGGTTAACGGGTATTACTTACCTAGTAAAAGTAGTCGTCCCACCGGAGTATGAGAGTGATAGGAATAGAGAGTGCACTTGTGTCTGCGCGTACATTTGTGCACTATAATATCTCCTGCGCAGTTGGCTAGTCTCAATGAGATTGGCCGCCGTGGCCGGAATCGGTCAGGAGGACATTAAATTAAATTAAACCTAGTAAAATAAGAATTTTCGTAGATTTCGCAAAACATTTTATTTTCTGATATTGAAAAAATAATGAGGTTTGAATTTTTAAGTGAATTTAGGATACAATATATATGTACACTAGTACTTATTCTACAATTTTTAACACTATGGTTATAAATATTATTAGTGTAGTCATAATCTGTGCATTATTATATATCTGTACAAAGATAAAAATATCTAAAAAAAATTGTTTGTAATGTAAAACTTATTACATATATTATGGGACTTTTTCCTGTGAGAATATAAAGAAAAGATATTCACATATCAATTTAAAGTTATGACTTCCTTAAGTTAGAATTTTCATGAGTTATGTGCAGTTATTGTGTTGACGTCGAAAACAACAAGTTTTCTTCAGAATTGTGACATGATTATTATAAACAGCAGGATGAGAAAATAATACAATAAAAATGACTGAAAGAGGATATGATGGGGAACAGTCATCTGCATGGGATATTCCTGGTCCGTCGTCTATAGCTGCAATTTTGGATACTGTATATACATCTCCCGCTTCTGACAACATAATAAGAAGTGGTAAATTTTTATCTTTTGCTTTATAAATCGTTTTTATAACGTATCTTTCGTTGTTAAAGTGCCTTGACGTTACAGATGAAATGGATTGTGAACCATTGTTTGCTGAAAGTGATGATGATGTAGAAGTTTTACCTGTTCCTATTGAAGAAGTTATGTCGCAAATTCGAGGGCCAATACCAAAGACTGGAATGTCAAATTATGTTAATTCAACTTCACCAATCCAACCACTATCGCACCCTGTTTCCGCATATACACCAGTTCCAGAAGAATATCAGCCACTACCAGATAGTTCCAGTTCTATAGACTATGTTCTTGGAAGGGGTAACTCTGACAATACTATTTCGAATAATCCTGGTTACAGTGATATTAATATGCGTTATCAACCTAAACCAGCAAATCAAAATGGTTACTTTTACTCAAATTATCCACCCAGTCATTATGCAAGTGTGAGATCAACATCTCAGTACGTAGTTTCTCCATACTCTACTAACAATAGGATTGTTGTTGGTGATGATAGAAATTATTTGCCAATAAATTATACATTGGCTGCAAATCAGGCCCCTGTACCAGATAATATTTCTCATATGGGATATGAACAAAGACAACCTAATATAAATGATCCTGTCACTCGTTATTCTGGTAATGGGAGTCAAAGTCAAGCAAATAGCTTAGAGAGACCTAGCCGTCAATTAAATATATCCCCTGGTAGAAAGCTATCTAAAGAAAGTGAAGCAAACCCAAATTTGATAGAAGTTAGTTCTGAGGAAGAAGAAAATCCATCCACAACTAGTAGACCGCAGCATCCATCCACAACTAATAGTAATGTCAATTTAACTAGAGCACACTCAAATGGTAATAGATCTGTTGATTCAAGCTCAAATGCATTTATAGATGTAAAAAGGGAACCTCAACAACAACCTAGTACTTTACCTAACAATGTCAGGCAAAATGCAACTCAAAGCCTTCACACAAATAGGCCAAACCAAGTTAACTATATCCAAGCGCACACTCATAATCGGTCTCCCTATGTTCATCAGCACATTATCAAACAAGAAAATATCCCAAATCATAATAATGCACATGTAAATAATCAAAGAGTATGCATACATCATGTTGAAAATACTAGAGCTCATAGATCTAATCCAAATTATCATAACAGTGGATCACATAATCAAACTCCTCATATTTGTAGGATATCACAAGATAGTCAAAATCCTACTATAGTGAATATTAAACAAGAATATCGTCAACCAGTTGTTAAAACTGAAAATGTAGAAAGAGATAATAGCAGTAATTCAGAGCTTAATACTGGAATTGTTAAAGTTGAATCGCTTGAATCCGTCACTGTCAAGACTGAACCGGTGTCCAGCCCTCACAATAGTGTAACTAGTGACAGTAATAATACTACCCAGGTCAAAATAGAGAAAATAGAGTTTCAAGAGCCAAGAAGACCTAAAGAATCTTCTCCTCAACCTGGTACTAGTTCAGGAAGAAATGTGTCACAATCTGAAAGCTCTGCTACAAGTCAAGGAACTAGTACTGAACAGGTCAGCTCAACACTTTGTTATTTATATGATACCATGATATTCTAGATAGTACATTATTTTAAAGTTTTATCTGTTTTCCACTACAAGAAAAGAAGTATAATGCCTCAGAAAAAAGTGTTAGTAGTGGCTGTACAATCTACATAAAGATATTCATATAATCAGGCATATATGTTTTGTTAAAACATTTATCTATCATGTTGTCATAAAGAAATAAATAAACTATATGACTAACAATTAATATAAGTTGTGCTATTAGTTTACGTAATAAATGGGTCATGCTAATATTATGATGATGGAAGACAGTCAGAAAATTTATTTTCTGACAATGAGATAAATAGTTGAAAGATATTTTAAGTATCACTCGCACTTTGCCAGTGTCATGGAGTATAGTCTGATTCCTGGTGCATTGAGGGACGACTCCACAATTATACATTACATATTTTTCAACTTTTCTTTAACAATATTTAGATATATATTTTTATTTTTTATATGTTTATTTTATTTGTCAGGTAAGTCCATCAAATAGTTCAAATGCATCAAGTGCAAGCAGTGGGAATGTGTTATCTGCACCCGACTTACAGTTGGATTGGGTGTCTGATTCTAGTTCAGACAATGATATACAAGTTTTGGAAGATCAAAATGTAAATATAAATATCTTATTTATTTCATACTTAAATATTTTTTTATACTGTTTATTTAATGATAAACTATAATATTTTGTTTTCACAATCAGCAACCTAGTTTATCAGCCATCTCTTTTAGATATTATTACCCTATATACAAATATGCTACAATATGCTATATTTTATTTGAACATGTATCAAGTACCTGTTAATTTAAAACTTCAAAACCAATATTTTAATATTTTTTTCCGACATAAAGGGTGGAATTGTATCTTGAAACTTATATTAAACATCGCAAATTCGGTTCATAATAGTTAGTGAAAATATCACTTAACATAGAAAATGTACACTGAACACTAATTAATAACCTTTTTTTTTTAAATGGTCAAAACTAAAATATACACACAATAAATCTCAACCCATATCAAAATATTTGTAATTATTTTAATTAGTTCTTTCTTAGATCTATGTCATTATTTGACAATTTAAATAAAGTAATCTTTTCAAATTTATTTTCCTCATTTATTTTGATTTTTGGTTGTCCCGTGACCATAATTGCTGTAAAGCATTTGAAATGTTGGGATAAAAAATAATTAATAAATCCGAAAAGGTAGTTTTAATGGTTTTTCTTTAGAAGAATTTACTCCCTTTTTTTACATATTATTTAATTTAGCAAAATAATCTTATTTTAGCGACTAATCTTCCCCATGTCTCCTCCATCCTGCGGGATATTAGTGAAGTAGTGATAAACAAAAAAATTGAATTAAATTGTTTTTTTTTTTCAGAGACAAGTGATAGATCTGACAAACTCGCCTGGACGCAATGCGCCAAGCGAGGGCTCGGCGCCGGAGGCGGGGCGCTCCCCGCGGCCTCTGTTCGAGGCCGTGCCGCACAGGGACCCGCCGCCGCAGATATATCATACCCCTCCCATACTACCTGGGAATCCCATCTTGCAGAGACGGTTTGTTTGACTGATTTTTATTACTGTTTTTTCTTGTTTTTTATGAATAAGTAGAGAACGTACTTAATTTGGTTGTGTGTTTATGTTGGGTTCGATATGCAATGTTCTTGTCAATGTGACGCTTTTAAGCTAGTTATTGATTTGAAACTTTGTATCCTATGGTAGAGTCAAAAAGTTGTGGAATTCTTCAATTCCAATATACCTTCGAGTTAGCGTCATTCGATTCGTTTTGGACTTCATTTATAATATTTTTAATTAACCACTTTTAAAATCACTTTTTTAGGATATTTCGATAAATGATATGACTATTTATTCACTTCATCTATAAATATAATAAAATTCTGAGCCGAAACTGTACATAAAATATTTTTTTGTAAAATCTTATTGAAATAGTCATTATTATCGATACAGAGGCCGAATGTATAGTTTTTAGAATTTTTGTCTGTCTGCCTGGGAACGCATCACGAGAAAACCACTGGACAGATTTTGATGAAATTTGGTATGATGATAGCTGGTTAACTGGGTCAACATATAGGACACTTTTTAATGCAGGAAATTTCTCATCTCTGAGAAATCTCTGAGAAATAAATAATATTTGAGAAATAAATAGCATGTATCATCTGACCGAGACAGTCTACTACACTAAAAGTTCCAGGTTCAATTCACATTTGGGACTATATACTTTCGAAAGATGTACTGTTTGTTAATTTAATGAGTAAAACTGTTTTTCTACTGTCGAAAATAATGTAAAAATAAATAGTAATAAAAATGATATCCCTATACAGTGTATATTTTTTACAAGTAAAAATGAAATTCTAATATGATGTATGGTAATGCCTAAACGATGCATAAATAAATTTATAGCTTTATAAATGTGAGTATTTGGCTTATCAGACAGCTATCGGATGCAAAACGACATTTTGCTCCTAAAACTTACTTCGTCGTTTATATCCACGTCGTTAGATAAGGAAAACGTGTAACAGTTTACAGACTAGTTAATGTTATGCATAGTTTATATTGTATATCACAGATGGGGCAATTAAATATTTAATACTTTAAAGTTATGAAATATTAAACCTTTTAGTGGTATATGTTTTGCATGGTGATCTGACTCGAGAAATTCTAATTTAGTACCTAATTAATAAAAAAGCAAGTAGAAAAGTAAATACAGGTTCAAAGTAACTAGTAAACAACTAATCTTCTATACATCTATACAAATAAAAAATAAATAAAGTGTCTGTTTGTAGTGTCAAAATAACAACTTTATAAAGTATATAAAATACAAAAAAATTAAAAAAATGTCTATTTTTCTGTCTGTTTGTTCCGGCTAACTTCCGAAACGACTGGACCGATTTTGACGGGATTTTCACTGGCAGCTGTGTTATAAGTAACTTAGGGTACTTTTATTTTAGAACATGAGTTAGGGTTTATTGTAAACAACAATAAATGTAACAAGAGTGTGTGTATGTAATCGGTCAGGGTGCAGCGCGTGGTGCCGTGCCGCGGCTGCTGCTGCGCGCCGCCGCACCCGCACGCGCTGCTGCACGCGCGCGCCGCGCACCCGCACGGCCCGCCGCCGCACGCGCACCGTGAGTCCGACCGCCACTGTCACGTACCGTGTCCTGTCGACCGACGTCGCCCACGGACACTAGCCAACTGCGCAAGAGATTACACACACACACACACACACACATAGTTTTTAGAATTTTTGTCTGTCTGTCAATCTATCTGTCTGTCTGTCTTTTTATTACTGCATCACGGAACAACCACTGGAGGGATTGTGATGAAACTTGGTATGATGATAGCTGGTTATCCTGTCAACATATAGGATACATTTTACTGCGGGAAAATATCTCATCTATGAGAAATCTATACTAAATGTTAAAACGTAACTAGTTGTTATGTATATAAAAGTATACAGTCGGGTGCTCTTAATCCGCATGACAACTGCACCCCCCTAACGATTGCCCTGTCTAGACACCTTCGTTTGATGATTGCATGGATTAGTAGTCTGTGACCGTACTATTACGTACTAGCACTAGGCGTCCGCGTCTGACGCCATTTTTTATTATAAGTTTAGATATGTATTACGCATACCACCTGTATAACAGAGGTTTATGTGGTGACTGGTGACTCGCCGGCTAGAAAAACCAGCAATTCCCATTAAAACATAACGGAACCTTCCCCATCTTAATGGGGCGCTGCAGGATCACTTACGCACGTAACCTCGAAGCCTCCTACGGACTACTCTGTTATCAGAGAAGTACCAGGAGCAACCCACCGCCTCACAGTACGTCTTTTAGCGTCACGCCTGACCGGTTTGATATCCGCATCCGAGGACATACTTACAGCGACCAACATAATTATATGAATTCTATCATTTCCATCCAGTTGTCCTCAACTTATGCGCGATTAAACAACTAATTACTTTTATTGCTACACTCAAAGCTTTTAATGATAGATGGCGCTGTTATAATTGAAGTTATAATTTTTACTATATAAATGTTAATCAATTAATAAATATAAGCATACATACATATGTGTGTGTCGAATATTATTCACACATCTTTACCACATGTATATTTCCATATTAATATTCGTATTTGTCAGGAGGAGAGCGACGGCGAGACCCAATGCAGGCGGCCCCGCCGTACCTCGTACACGAACGGCTTTGGCAACGGCAACAACACATACTGGTAAGTTATTTGATATTTGACTAAATGGTTATTAAAACCATTAAAGTAACTAAATTTATAAGAGTTTATGCGATATAAATATGTGAGAAAAATATTATTTTTTTACAAACGTAAATTAGTAAGTAGTAGAAAATTAGTAGAAAAGAATTACTTCTGTTGGTCATAACGTATGATACGTCTCGTTGATGAGACTCTAAGAGCATCATAGAATTGAACTTGAAATGTGATGTGAAACACCTTACTAATATTGTGAATGTAAAAATTTGCTTGTTGATTCTTCTTCTTCTCTTGAAGTCTTCTTTCACGTACCAACGCATGTTTGGCCTACAAAAATTCTCCAACGAGTCCTCCATTGAGAGCGAGTGTGCAAGCCTGTGGTGCTAATACAAATGTATATGTCTATACTCGGAGTTATAGAGGCGACAGCTTTTCATATTCTGCCTCGGCACAGACATATAATATCACCTTCTTGCCAAAAAAACTAAAACCGACAGCCAAAAAGCGACAAGATGAAGTTAGCCGAAAGCGACATCATGAAGTTAGGCGTTAGCTGATAACTCTTTGTTGCCATGGTAACCGTTGTTATTGTCTGACAAATGTCAAATGATATACAATATTATATTCTTTCCTTAAATTATATTCTATAAATATATGATTGTGATATGCCTTATTTATTTTATTAATTTATCATTGCTTTTACAAAGCAGAGAGTTGTGACATACGGGATGAAATCATTAGCAATTTTTGTTCTATTACCCCAAAGAAGTATAACTTCTTACGTGCGTACATTAGTACACACACGTTTTTTTTTTAATATTTTGAATTTATTTAAAAATAGTTACTTGGTAATATTTAGGTTATAGCAAAAATATTAGAACATTTTTGTTAATCATAGGAACATTCATTAGTAAAAAAGAACGGTTTTTCTAATGTCACCCGCACGATGCTACAATGAAAATAGTACAGTCTGTTTCTAAAAGTGTAATATATCTGAATGAAGTTAAAATGTGATACTAGTTAATGGAAATAATGTACATATTATTTATGTTTTAATTTTTTTCATAGGAGGTACAACGTCGCAGTATGATGGGCGACGCGGGCGCCTCGCACTACCCGCCATACATATCGCCCAGACCCACTGCTATGCTTGAGGTATTGTTATTATTTAATTATTTATACATAGACTGTTATATATTACAAAAAATATTGAAGATATTTTTTAATCATTTTCTTGAACCAAAAATATTAATGAAAAATCCAAAAAAATAGTTTTTCATGAAATTTCTCTTCAAGAAATAATATATGTTCAAAGTTACCCAAAATTTATTCAAAGTTTGAAGTATATCGTAATTTTCTTTCTTACGGTTAAATTCCAATTTTTATAATAAGAATGTTATTTATTTTTTGTAACTATAAAAAAGGTTAATGTTTAAAGTTACAAAAAGTAATTCGGTTTTTTTTAATATTAGTTTTATATGAAAGCTTGTCGCGTTTAAAATACACACTACATATAATTGAAGAATTCTTTCTATCTTAGTTTTATTTTAATACGGCTCGGTATGTGTATTTCTATGGCTCCTCCTCCCTGTTTTAATCCCGTTTTAGGCGCCGGTTTTATAGGGAGTAAAATAAAATGATATCTCTATATGCATACAGAAAAATTAGTTACATTGAAATCCTTCGTAACTATTATTGATATCTACTAGCACCAATTAAATAAAAATTTTGAAAAAAAATTATAAAAATGTCAATTTGACCGACCTCAACCACGGCGGTCAACCTCATTGAGACTATCCAAATGCACAGGAGATATCGTATGCAAATGTTTGCGCGTGAACACAAGTGTCTTTAAAATCAGACCGAAACATACGGGTACAAAGTCATTAAAGTGGACCGCAACAAAATAGGTTGCATTAGGTTGCCATAGTAACGTTTGTTATTGTCTGAAAAATGATATACATGATATTATTTACGTTAATATCTTCAAAGATTACTATTTTTACTACTTTGTGTTCAAATATGCAAAAGCAATTTATATAAATAGACTACATTTCACGTTAAATTAACCGACACAGCCCTACCCGATTTTTTTTTCACTCTCAAACTTCGGTGGGTGACAAATTGACATGAGCGGTAAGAGGTCAGGCGCAGGATCGACGCTCCGAGCTACTGACTGTCACTGATTCATAGACAGAAAATCCCAAAAACTACACTCAACCCGGACTGGGTCTCGAACTCAGAACCTTCAAATCTACATGCGGAAATGTTACCACTTGAGGTGACATTACACAAAGTAATTACAATTTAGACACTATTTTTTAATTCCTATTCTTTGGAGTAGACTGTCATATATTATTTCAGGTCTGAAGTTTACTGGAGCTTTGATGATCAGTCAGGACAAGCTACATTATACGTATAATATGTACTTTACGTGAATTTAATTATAAATGAAATTTTGAAGTAGTTTCAAAATTTGATTTAGTTATATCATAAATAGGTTATCTCAGATCTAGTTCATTGATATGGTAATAATAATAAAGCGCAATAATGTCGTTATAGTCAACATGATATGTTGTGTTGTTAGAAACGAATAAGCCTACTAGCCTTTGTAATAAAATAAACGAAATTTGGAAATAGTAAAGTTTTTGTGGTAAAAATGTTTAATTTTGCGAATGAATATGACGTTATTGTAAATTTATTTTTTAATGAAATAAATATGTAATAAGTTGTAATGAAATAGAATGTGTTTCTGTCTTTATGTACGACAGTTACTATTGTTATTATATGAAGTTAAATCCAGTACTTATTAAAATGTTATTTATTATATTCGTTCTAAAGGTTTGTATTTATATTTTGTGCATGTTAAGACGTAGTGATGTCCTGAGCTAAGTTCATTTCGGTCGCGATGACCAATGGATAGGCAATGGATAGGATATTTTAAAAATATCTTTGATGAAAAGTAAATTCGACACTTGCGGTAGAGACCAGGTGCAGGACATAGGCAGGGAGTGAAACGCCACCAATTTCGTAACTCCGGTTTACTACTGATTATTTTGTGTTAGAAAACCCCACTTACCTTAATTTTGGTCTCACACGCAAGACCTCCATAAGTACAATTAGTACATGGTAGTCGTTTCAAGGTCTTAAATTAGTACTCATTTCCTTTTGTGATTACAAAGAAAAATCTAAGATGTTAATTTTTATTTTTAAAGCTAAAGCTTTATAATTTATCTTTTCAGTTTCCGGACGAACTGGATCAACCCAGCTTAAATACGCCATTGATGTTGTGAGTATTCATAAATATATTATTATTCATTATTATATTCACACAAATGATGTAATAATACTACACTAGTACAGATGCCCCATCATCCCCATACAAAAAAATTGGACAGTGTTTATCTATACTTAATATTATAGAGAGGAAGTTTGTTTGTATGAATGTGCTAATCTCAGAAACTACTAATCGGATTTGAAAATTTTTTTTTGCATTAGATAGCCCCTTTATTGAGGAAGACTATAAGCTGTATATCATCATGCTACTACCCAAGAGAGTGTAGCAGTATATAATATATTGTCTTATCTATTCCACACTAACCGTTAAAATGAACTATTTTTGTTTATTTGAATATATAATATGTCGTGAATTGAAGATGTCGTTAATCCGCAAACTTTTGAACTATTTTATTTATAAACATGTTAACTGTTGTAAAACTAATCCTGCATTTAACAAATTTCAATGACTAACAGTTTTTGACCGTAGTAACTCATAAAAAGTAAAAACGCCATCTAAGAATATAAACTACAAATTTGATTGCTGATTTTTCAATAATTAGTAAAATTACGCAAATTTCATTTACGAGCACATTATTTCGTTTTTCTTTTTTTCTTTCTTTTTCAAAAGCAAATATACCTTTTCGGCGTCTATTTATTGTCTTTTGATAATTTAATACAAACTAATAGTAAATCGATACATATAACGCCATCTATTGACGTTATTTTGAACTAAAATTTCTTCGTTCCCGCTGAGACCCCATGATATAAATAACAAAATATAATACTTCTACATGTTTTAATTTGTAAAATTCTTTTATTTAATCAAAATAAAAGACGTAATAAAGAAGAGACGTAATATAGAGAAAATAAAGAAGAGTTTTTCGTAATATAAAATATTCAAAATGTTTTTAGGATAATTCATATTGATCCATGACAATATTCAAAAAGAATGAAGTTAGAAGACCTCAATAGAAATTTCTCAAAAGTCAAAATACATTAAAAATACTAATAAATTGTAAAAAAATCAAAATAAAAAGTTAATTGTTTACTTTTCTAATATGCTTGGTATAAATCAATTGTTTTTTTTTTTAAATGTTATTCATAAATTATTTAATTAACTGCTTATCTTCCAGATCGGACGGTCAACACGTTCATCATCATATGCATCACTTTTTCCAAATGCCTCCACATCTGCACATCTCCATACAACCCTCACTAAATGTGGTCAGTATTCATGTAATAATATTTTTTATTATAATCTATACAGATAAATAAAATTGAAGTGTCTGTTTGTTGTTTAAAATGATTTAAGGATTTATTCGTATGAAATCGATTTTTTTTGCGCGGAACCCTGATTCTTTTTCTAAAATAAAAGTAGCCTAAGTTACTTATAACATGAGCTATCTGCCAGTGAAAAACCCATCGAAATCGGTCCAGCCTTTTTGAAGATTAGCCAGACAAACAAATAGTCAAAAATGTAAAAATTGATTTTTTATCTCATTAGTACCGTATATACTACTTTCATATGCATCTATATAAATAAGAATGAATCACCGAAATATATGTACGCGCATAACTTCCGATCGACTGCACCAAATTGGATATTTCTTTTTTTTTGTGTTTGTTATTGTCAGGACAAGTTTTGTATAGAAGAAAATTAAAAGAATTTTTTTTTACTAAAATAAGTTTTTTTTTTTAATGTGATATGAATAGTGAGTGAAATAGTTTTTATCCCGGAAATTATCCCTTTAGGGGACAATGGGGATGAAATTTGTATGGGGTTTGGGGAAGCAAGCTAGGGACGAACCCGAGCGAGAGGATGGGTCGCTAGTTTAGTAAAAAACTGTTATTGTAAAATTACAAGCAGACACTTTAATTATATTTATCTGTATAAATAATGCATTAATGATCATATAAGTTGCGACTGAGTGCTTGAAGAGTAAATAGAAAATAATTATTTTAATTCTATAATTATTAATTATATTATATGTACGAATAATGAACATATATATCATACCAAAATTAAAGCAGTATAGATACATATATGTATACATAGATATATCGATGTTGTATGTTGGTGTTTTAGGGCGTGCCAATATCGCAAATATAGATGTGTATATGTCGGTGTCGTATGCACTTGCAGGGCGTGCCGATGTCGCAGATGGCGGCGATGCTGCGCGTGAGCGCGGAGGAGGCGCGGCGCACGGCGCGCGGCGCCTCGCGCGCCGTCATCGAGCGCAACACGCTGCGCCACGCCTACGCGCCCGCGCCCGCCGCGCCGCGCGCCGACGAGAAGTGCACCATCTGCCTCTGCGTGTTCGAGGTCGACGCCTATTGCAGGTGATCATGTCCTTCTGAACGATTTCGGCCCACGGCCGGTCTCAATGAGAGTAGCTAACTGTACAGGAGATATTATATTTCACAAGTGCACCCTCTATTCCTTTTCCTCTCAAGTCTGATGGGACGATACTTCTGTAAGCGATTCTGCGGCGCCCCATTAAGACGGGGGAGGTTCTGTTGGGTTTTAGTGGATAGTACTGGCTTTGCCGGTGAGTCCCTCACCTCGTGCCTTAATGCATTCCCCAATGTAAAAAAAAAGCCTTAAACCTAAAGCCTTTAGATCTGCAGCAGTTCATGTTAGCTACTAGCCACGCTATTTATGAATACACAGCACAATCTCATTACCTAATAGGTCATTTTCCTTTCACTAGCAAAATTGACTATAATTTTTTGAGCTATAAAAATCAATAACAAATAAAACATCCTCCTTAGAGTGTAGCCATAGGACCTTCTAGGTACGTGATTTCATGATATAATGATCAGTACAGCAAATAAATCTTGCCTTACTGTGAAATTATAGAATGTAATGATACATTGTATTGTTTAATTTTTATAACAATTTAAATATTTTACGATTTCAAATTTTTAAATATTTCTATTTAGACGACTTCCATGTATGCACCTATTCCACATGGAGTGTGTGGACCAATGGCTCAGTACCAACAAACACTGCCCCATCTGCAGAGTGGACATTGAGACACATCTTAACAAAGACGCTACATTTTAAAGGTCAGTTTAATATCCATTAATTGTAAATAAACATGTATTGCTTTTTAGCTTAATTAAGAATTTGAAATTTTATGAGTTTTACTTTGGTTAACCTATTTCATCTTTATATTTATACAGATAAATAAAATTGAAATGTCTGTTTGTAATGTCAAAATAACAGCTTTTTACTAAATGCCTATGAAATTACATATGGTACTTTCAAGAAAAACACAATTTTTAATATTTTTGTGTCTGTTTTTTCCGGCTAATCTCTAAAACGGCTGGATTTATTTTGACGGGACTTTCACTTTCAGATAGCTGCTGTTATAAGGAGTAACTAAGGCTACTTTTATCTTAGAACAATAATTAGGGTTCTGCTGAAAAAAATAAAACATACCAGGGATGCACACGAGCGAAGGGATGATAATTCGCTACTATATCATTATTTACTTTTTCAGCTCTATATTAAATAGAAATTTCTAGAAGTATATATTATTGGATAAAAAAAAATAATAAATCTGTATTACTTATTTACTAATATCACCAGTGAATTAAGTCATTCTAAAACTAAATATTTGGAAATTAATTTATAGCAACACATTATTCTGTAAGTTTTTTCTTTTTGGCATCTGGCGATTCACTTTTCAATTTCTCTTCAAGGTGCGGTGCACTGATGATGGCCTGTTGCTGCAGTTCCAAGCTCTCTTGTTGCAAGTCATGTGTTAATTGTTTCTGAGTGTTGCAAGCCCTGCAGTTATTGTACATAAACTAATTAACATAATATGATTTTTTTTCTACAATTTGTTATATTTATCTCTATTAGGTTAATGAAAGACTATTTTGTTGATATGTAAGTCTAGATGCAGAGAAACTAAATGTAATGTTGGTGGTACCTTTGTAAATTAAATCAAAAAGTTCAGGCATGTGAAAAAATAATGTGGGTTTTTAAATGGAATCGCAACATTTTGGAATAATCAAAATTTAAATGGAAGTTGACAATACAAAAGTATATTGTCAGCAATATTAAGTTTAAAAAGGTTTAAATTGAACAAATTGGTTGGTTTGTACATATAAAAAATTGATGTAAAAAAATTGTTAAGTCTTTCTGTTTTGCATGTGTCACTTAAGAATGTAGTATAAAATAATTTGTATCGTAATCAGAATATAATCAATTATTATTAAAGGCTCAAAAGTATATTATATTGTTATAAGAACAATTTGTAAATGTTTCACTGATGTGCTTTTATAAAAAGCCTTTTCATCTCTGTCCTTTAACATTTATTATACATATGGCAGAACAAAATTTAACTGATATTGCTTCAAATATGACATTAAAAACAGAATTTTTACTTTTACTTGACATTCTTAATTTCATTGCTAGAGATTAAAATATATATTTACACATTTTAGCATTTATTTTTAGCAAATTTTATGTATTGTTATGTTTTTTTAATATTCCACTCTTATTTTAATTCAAGTTTTTAATTATTACATTGGAAATCTGTAAACCTCTTGCCACTAAATGATAATACATTAATAGATAAATGAAATTTGTGATATGTTCAATGTTTGGTTGAATTTTTGGGAACAATCTATATTTTTTAATATTTTGACTGAATGGATTCGAATTTTTAAAAGTATAAAATGAATTGTAACTTAAAATAGATACTCTGATTCTAGATTTACTAATTGTGAAAATGATATTTTGTTTGTAATATACTATTTGTTATTTTGATCTTGCTTGGTTATAACTGTATTTGTAAGGGAATTATCAGAAAGATGTAATACTAGATGTAAAAATATATATATCACAATTTATTAAAGCCTTTTTATATAAATCTATTTCTTTTATTTCTATCCAAATTTATCATGAGTAAGGATTTTTTTAATAAAATACCATTGACTTTTGTTTAACAGTTGAGCAACATTTACAAATTAATCCTATAAATATTATAAAATATGCAAAAGTTTGGATGGATTGATGTTTGTTACTCAATCATGCCAGAACCACTGAACAGATCTGGATGAAATTTGGCACAGAGATAGATTATAGTGTGGAATAGTGGATAGGTTACTTTTTATGCTGGAAAAATGTAGGTAGGTTCCTGTGGGATAGATTTTTTTTGTTTTACACTAGGAACAAACCCAAGCGAAGCGAGAGTGAGTTGCTTGTTGATAAATATAATATTGATATAATCATTGATGAGCGTGTTGTAAGTATTAGAAATGTCAGTTAATCATGTAAAATATTTTATTTTTAATAACTTTAACTGTGAGCTTAAATATCTTTATACCTGCAAGCATGATCAATCCTTTCGCAAATGGCATCAGACGCTACTATGTTTCCTGACAAGTAAGAAATTTCAGCAGCTGTTGTTGCTAATTTTTCTGCATAATCCATATAGCCTTAAAAAAATAGTTCACTTAAAAGTTAACTTACATATTGTCATAGCATGAAAAAGTGAAAAGATAATTAAAATTTAAAGTCAAAATAAAAACTTTCAAAAATTTTATAAAGAAACAATGCTATAAAATTTTAAATTAAAACTTACTGAACAAAGTTCTCAGATTATGCTTTAGGTCACAAAGAGAGCCACGTACTGCAACTAGCTGATCCCAGTGATGTGGAGGAGTTCTGTCATCTCCCCATTCTAAAGCCTGCCTTACTAAACATATTTCTTTAGTCAAAGCATCCCTTAACCTGTTATGGAAGTTTTGAATATATTAATTATTATCTCATAATCCTACTACTATTTATGAAGAATATAAGAGTTATTTTCTTATGGATGTATTAAATTTTTTTACCTCTCACTAGTATCCTGAATTGCAACCAAGGTAACTGTAAGCAGTTGTGTTGCTGCATTTATATTAACTGTTGTGGCTTGCCGTATAAGGAATTCATGTTCTAAACTTTCTGCGTCCCATGATAAATCGACTTCATTATGCTTTTCTTCACATAGAACAGTACTTAATAATCCTAAAGTTACCGGCGTAGAATTTCTTACCTTTATGGATACACTTCTGGTATTGATTCTATAAGCGGTTTTAATTAAACGAAATAATCTATTTCCAAACATTATGCAAAAGGATTGATGGTAAAGCGTATTAATAAATTGTGTTATTTCATCTTAATTTTTTTAACCAAACATTTTTACATTCATTTGACAAATATGAAAGCAAAAGTGACATTTGACATTGACATTTTTAAAGATTTTTCGATCTTCTCGAATCTAGGCAACATTATGGATATAATTAAATGAGGAAGATTTCTTGAAAGGAGGGCGCCACACGTATCGCCTACGTACATTCAATCTGAGGCAATTTATTGTGATATTATCTCTTTTATACCTGGTTTTTTGCTTCTTTCTTATCATTATTATCAACATAATCTTATTGATTACTTATGTTCTTGCAGCTTAACTATCGTTCGTTCTATTTTTTATTAATCTCGATAAAATAGAAACAGGCACCTTAAGTACTAATATAGTATACTGTACTAATATAGTATTATATGATATGTGGTACCATTTTGCTGAAAATCGCGAAAATCTCATTTTTTTGACCTTTGACATTGAATCATTTTTTTCCATTCAGGGGAAAGATGGGGAACTTTCAAATTTTCTTTATAATTATATTTTGAACGATTTCACCAATTTTCAGCTTATTGTAAATTTACGTAGCTTCGAATGTCTAAATTAACCGGACTAATGACCAACCAAATCAACTAATAAAGCACAAACTGTAGGTATAATAAAAAAAATAAGAAGTAACTCAACCGGGCAAATGTTTCTTTGGATTTCTTTTTTCTTAAGTGTGGAATACTCTTAATTTTCTTATATATATCGTAGAATGATTTGATAATTCGAGTTTTCCCGAAAATCCTAGGGATATTACGAAAACACGGATAATTAGACAATGGGTCTTTTCATGCAAAAATGAAATTTTCTTTACTACTTTTTTTACGTTGTTAATTTTTTTTAATACTTTTAAAATATCTACAACAAATAAACTAATAATATTTGAAAAATATATAAAGTATGACCTACATGTACATAAATAAATAACGACAAAGTAATAATTCCAAAACAGTTATTATTTAAATATTTATTTACCAACTATTTATAAATTCAAATCTTTGAGAGTAATCACGACAACGAGCTGAAGATTTGTTCAAATTAAAGTTTAATGTTGCCACCCCTCGATCAGCCGCAGCAATCAATTTAGTGGAATCAAAATCTAGACAGTAGACAGGAGATGATTTCTTCTGTGTAAAATACATCTGAAAAATTTTTATTACTTATTTTATTTTCGTATTTATATTTTCGCAAAAAATATAATAATTCATGTTTTTACTTTTACTAACTTAATGTATATGATTGCAACAAACACCGAAAATACTCCTTGTACATACAAAATGGCGTCTTAGTTTTTTTGTTAGGTTTTTTGTTTAAATTAAAAACCTTCATTACAAACATTTGATTTTATAAACCTTCGTTTTTTAGCTAACATTCAGAATGCATTATGGAATTGTTAACTAATAACAACGCGTTGGGGTCAAGAATCTTGAAGAATCACGATACGATTTTCTTGTTATGGTACCTAGTTTAACTTAAGCTTGTGGTAAAAAAAAAATGTTTACAAAAATAAAAACTCGACTGCGTCAAGAGCGAACTAAAAATATGAAAATAAGTTGGCGAATTAGCATAGTATTATGCAGTCAGAGACATACATAATATGTACATGTTTTATAATAGCTGCGTTGTGTACATACACTCGAAAAACGTTAAAACTTTAAAACGAAAAAGTTTCAAACATATGCGCTTTTTTGGTCTTTGAGCCTAATATATAATAATAAATAATAGTTTTTAATTTGAATACCTGTAAATGATATTTAGATCGTAGATCATATAAAACACATCGCGTGTACTCCGACGAACCAGTAACTATAGTGCGGTCACAATCAGTTTTTAGACAGTATAAAGACGATAGAAATGGATCTGTAGTCTGGTAAACCTGATAAAATAAAAAGGGAATATATTTTTATGCAATTAAGTAATATTAAGTAATTAAGCTACAAAGATATTATACAAAGTTTTTTAAAAAGATTAAAGTACTCACTACATTTGAATTCCTAGTATCAAAAACCTGCACTTTTCCTGAATAAGTAACATATGCCACACACTGTTCATTTAGCCAATGGATATCACGTACAACTGTCGCGTTATTTATAGATGACGAAGTCATAGTAAATGTACCTCTGTAATATATAAATAATACATAATATTTAGTCATACAATAATACAATTTACCTACATTTCAAAGGGATCTACCATATCCAAAGGGTCTGAACTGAACTTGTATCATGTATGACATAGCTTTGAAGGTTTTTTTTTAGTTTTAAGGTTTAATTTTATAAATTAATTTAACAAATTTTAGTCTGGGATTTTTTTAAGAAAATTCAAATTTGTAAATAACTCAACTTACGTATTTACATCTAGAATCATTGGTATATCCTGCCCAGTAGGACCTAAAGCTAATTTATCTTCTGCCTTATTGGCTGCTATGCTTTTACAGCAAATTTGATGAGGAAGGAGATATTCAATTTTGCCTGTAACAATCTAAGTGTTAAACCACAGTGTACTAAAAAATAACAGTGGGCTATCGCCTTTGATGTTTGAAGAAAAGCCGACACCGCGTAGCGTACTTCGCATTACGCAGGGTTGTTACAGTTTTTTTTTGTAATTTAATTAAAATGTAACATAATTATTTAGTTATTTATCGAAGTTCTTCATTACAAAGAAAACAAAAAGGCATTTCGCGGAGGCAAATTCAAATAGAGTTTTACAAAATTTCATATAATAATAAGCCTTTTATTACTTTAATAAAAAATATAATATACAATTGGTTTATCAATTATTTGATTTGATTAAATGGATATTTCTAAGCGACATTATAATTAATTTAATGAATAACTAGATAATTAGAATGAAATAAATTAAGTAATAAAAAAAATAAATTAAATCTAGCAAATTATATTACATAAGTCAAATTGAATTTAGTTATATATAAATTTATCATTATTTTCAATTTTTTAGCAAAGTTAGTTTTATATGATATAATGTAATTAATAGATTTCCAAATCACCTATCATAAATGGGCAACGGACAAAAATTTTTGGTTTCTAGATTTACTGGATTTGAAATTTCTGATATTAAACTTAATTATGTAAAAAATCCTCATCCTAATAAATAATTTTAGCAAAAAATATATAATATAGCACAGGTAGTATGAACCATTTTAATTGCTTACAAATTAAAATAAACGCGCGATAGCCCTTAAAGTCGTGTCCCGAGCTGCTTACTAATTCGGGCGGCAGAAATGTATGCAGCTCGGGCTCGCCTTCCCGCGTCTCACCTCTCACACCCCGCACGATTGCCCTGTCTAGACGGCTTCGTTGGATGACTGTATTGTTTTATAGACTGTGGTTAAACTAAGTAAAAATTAAAGTGTCAAAATAAGGTTCCATAAATAATAGCCAACATATATACAGTGTGTATCTGACTAAAACATTACTTTGGATACAATAATGTGGGACATAGGTTCAACCTTGTATTTTCTATACTAATATTATACAGAGGTAAAGTTTGTGAGTTTGTGAGATTGTAGAGGGTAATCTCTGGATCTACTGCACTGATTTAGATGAAATTCGGTAAGAAGATAGTTTGAGACCCTGGAAAGGACATAGGATACTTTTTATCCCGGAAATGATCCCTAAAGGGGGTGAAGATGGGGATGAAAATTCGTATGGGAAATCAACCTTGGGGAAGTATTTAAATATGTCAAATTTTCACAAATAAGATTTTATTGTATTAAATCTATAATTCAAAAATGTCATACTTACTACTAATATTACAGGGCATTGTATGTTGTACATCATTATTTCCCAATTGCCAAAAACATATGCTATCACTTTTGTTTGAGACAGTTACAATTGTGTTTCCAACTTTTTCAACTGCAGATACCTCTTCTAGTCCTTCTTTGTGACAATCTTTTATATGAATTAGAAAATTTGGTTTATGATCATTGTCATTTAATTTATATACTGCTACACACCCATCCCTGTAATAATTATAATTCAAGTCAATAACAATGGTTTTCAAATTTTATTAATGTAACAAATGTACAGTAAAAGCTTATATATAAAAATAAATAGTAGCATCATAATTTGTAGTTTCCTTTGTCCTCACTTACAAAATTAGTTAATAAACCATTAAAAATCAAATCCCTTTCTTAATGGACTCTTAAGAATTTCTCAAAAAAAAAAAAACAAATCAATGCTTCAGATGGTACATCAGCTGAATGATGTCATTAATTTTGAATTAGTTTATTTTTCTGACTGCATGAGTTAAAGCTTTGTTATATAATAAAAGGTAATTATTCATTTTTGTACTTGCCTATTACCACAAATAATAATGTTGTCTTTGACTATGAATCTTGAAATGTCATTAGTGCGTGCATCTGCCCTTTTAACTATTGGCACTTCAAAAGACCAAATATATCCATTACGAGGTATACCTCTTCTATCAAGTTTATAGCATCGAAGCTTTGAACCAACAGATAAATATAATGTCTCAGATTTACTGAAATGTAGCCATGGCATATAATTTATGTTGTATTATTACCTAAAATTATTGTTTTCATAGTGATAAGAATAAAATATATTTCTTAATTATGTGTTTTTTAGAAATTATTAATTATGATTTTGTAATATAATTATAAAGTAGTTTAGATACCTTTGTTTTATATATTCCTTTGCACCAGTTATGAAAAATTCTACATTTGTTATACCATGTAAATAAATTCTGGTCACTAAAAAGAACTTTATAATTAGTTTGTGTTGTGTTATTTATAAAAATTATGTATACATATAAAAACCATCTCACACCTTTTGTTTATTAAAATAAATTTTTGCTTTGATATTAATCGCCACAGAGTACTTTCATTTAATATGATAGTTTTCATAGTTTTGCAGGTCAACATTAAATTTAGAATATCTGATAATGTTACATATGAGAATATATTAATTAAAATCTCCCTGGGCAAAGATAATATAGTGTTCTCATACATTTTTATATTTATTTGTAATGAAATTTCATTTAAGGAGTATTAATATCGTTCTATTAGTTTGTTAAAAAAAATCACTTTTCAAGTATTGAGAAGACATAGTATATCGCTGAATGTTTTATAAAATTTCCAAATCATCATTTTTTAAAATTTGCTTGAAGATATTCTATTTTTCCATATTGCAAGCGTTATAAATATTTCCTTATTTAATTCAACTCTTTTCATAAGGTAATTTACTCTCTTATTTTTTTTCTTCTATATGTGGCTTAGAGAACTCTCTTTCTCTAATTTTATCACAGCAATAGTATATATTTTTCAAGGAACATATTTACTATTTTTCACAGATTAAGAAGAGCTATTTTTACCATTTGTATATTGTCAATGCCAATGCCTTATGCCATTGTCATTTTAATTTTAGTGTTGTCAATTGTCATACATTGTTTGATTATATTATTTTACGGTTTTATCTGATCACTGAGTATTACTCATATTTGATCTACAATGAGTAAAAAAATGTTCAAAAAAATGTTCAAATTTTTTTCTTTTTATAATATTCTACCTATAAATTACAATAATTTACTGACGATGCTGTTGATAATTTTAGTGTAGTAAGATTATTATTAATAGATCTATAACAGAGGACTAACAGTTAAAAAAATAGCCTTTATGTTTGTCCTGGCTACTAGGACAAGCCAACCTAAATCCAAATATTTATTTATTTGCAGCATCATACATATTGGTATTACGTTATTCATAATCTTAATATCATATTTTTTTTATTTAGTAACGTCTCAAATTTGACAGTTGTAAACCTACCATGCTTTTATCTTTTCTTTTATGTTTCAAAACTTTACAGAACTTTCAAAATATCAGCTGTCTCCTGTCACATTTCTTCAAACGCTTACAAGAACAATTTGAAGTAGGTACCTACTCTTTTGTGAGTGAGTCATTTTACATTTACTCTGTGGCTAAAGGAAAACGTTAAACAGTGTTCTGCGCAGTATTAGTTTAGTCTTGTTATCTTAGCTTTAGTGAAATGGAAATTACTTAAATTGAAAGTTATACTAACATATTATATTTAAAAATCTAACATTATAAAACTGGAATGACTTGTTCTTAAACAAATTGTATTGGACTGTTATTGTGACATTACGACGACGAAGTGTATTGTTATGGATCTATTTAAACAAGGTATGTTTATTAAAATGTAAAACTTAATATGTTTTTAAACAAAAAATTACATATATTTTTAAATTTAAACTAAAAGCTTAAAAAGCAAATGAAATTAATATCGCAAAGTGCGTTGTTATGACAATCTCAATCAAGGCCGTACTCTCCCGTACCTGGCACTTACATGATACTGCGTAAGCCGTAAAGCGCAGTGCATATGAGTCCTAGTGGGTGGATCTAGTTTTTATCAATTGTTTATCATGTTGAGCGCCACATCCGCTGAGTGCCCCAACAATTTTAAGCAATGACAGTTTTATAGTCATTTTTATCGTCAACATTACTAATCAGAATTGCCAATGAGAATATTGTGCTAGTTACTAGTTTTCTTGCTATTTTATTTATAAAAATATTGTGTATTTTGTTAATAATATTTTTGTTAAATTTATATTTCTAAGGTATGATTATTTTGTCTTAATAATTCACCCAATAAGATGTGTAATATGATTATATGGAAGTAGGTACAAAAATTTAACAATAAATTATCTCTACAGGTATGAAAGGTCCAACAAGGCCAGCACCTAGTGTACCAGGAATGGTTACCAGGTACTCTCCAGTAACTAATTGGAATGATGACCCTTTTGAGGCAGATGTGTTTGAACCACAACCATTTTCGCAAAAGAAGAAACCCCCTCCTCGGCCACCACCACCCAATATACAGAAACAATCAGATGTCCTAAATAAACCTTCACATTTTATACGTAGACCAACAGTCCTTTCTTCTCTTTTGTCTCGGAAAAATAAGAATACAGTGAACCATCCAAGTGTTAACAACCAGTCTAATGTGTTAACATATATAAATAGTGAAGTGGATACTAATAAAATGTTTCCAAAGTGTGATAAAGTTAATATACAAACAGGAACTCTTATAGATTTGTCATCACCACCTAGTTCTCCAACTTTCACAACTAGATCCAGTAGTGATGGTGTCAGTGTTGACAGTTTTGGATCAGATGCAACAACATCAACAAATCATCATAATGCATTTAGTGGAGGAAATGCTTCTCAAGCTGAGAGTGGATTTGAAGATGACTTTGACCTTTTTGTAAATACCCGAAAACCATTAAGCAAAGAGGATACATTAGAAGATTTTTCAACTGTTGACCCATTTTCTCCCCCAGTTATAAATAAACCTACAACTATGAAAAAGTCGTTATTTAGTTCAGATTCTTTTGAGACATTGAGTAATGCAAGTAGTCAATACTCAGTTCCTCCATTTAAAGGACCAACAATAATTCGTGCAAAGCCAGCAAGACCTAAGCCACCAGACAACTCTGCGCTATTAAAAAGCACATTTGGAAGCAATTTCCAAACAACCTCAATGAATGTTAACACTACCACTCCTATTCAGAAAATTGGCAATGGTTTTGTAGATAATGTGGTAAGTGATATTTTTATTTTTTATATACTTCTGATATTTTACTTCTATACTTAATATTAAAAAATATGTGAAAGTGTGTTTGTTCGTTTGTTTGTCCTTCTTTCACATCAAAACAGAGTGACGGATTGGTGTATTTTTTGTGTGGAGATAGTTGAAGGGCTGGAGAGTGAGGGTGAGTCTAGTAGAATATAAACAACATTTTTTTAATAACATATTATATTTTTAATCATTTATTTTAAATTGAAAGAAAAAAAAATTGTTCTAACAATATAATTGTTAATTAAATCTTATAGTACTAATACTCTTAAAACTGCCTCTAAATCTTACTTTTTAGTAAAAATAAAAAAACATATCTTTTGTTTTTCGTATTTGTATTGTATTTCCATATTTATATGGTAATATAATGTAGAAAGAAATGTTTGAACAGCAAACACTGACTTTACATTTTCACAAAATAATTGAAATAAAATTCTTCATTCTATATAATATATAAAAAGAGTTCCATTCATATTCATATAGTTGTTTTCTAGAAACATGTGTTATCAAGTAAACAAATACTAAATTTAAAAACAGTTACTAAGACTTTAATGACATCTCAGAATACTAAATATATTTAAAAAAAAAGTTCATTTCTCTGTTAGCTCGTGCAGGTCCCATACACATGCTGTCTTGGCAATTTTTTTTAACATTTATTCTATTTTGAAGAAAATTAACTATTATTTTAGTTAGATAAGGAGGCCTACTGAAATTTTAAGTATTTTCCGAGTTATTAGCGAATTTCCAAAAAATTATGACAGGGGACTGTTTGAGGAATCATCACTGTTAAGTGAGACAAAAGATTGTTTTAATTAGAAAAAAGGCATTTTACATTAATCTATCATTTATTATTTTCATATATATATATATATATATATATATATATATATATATATATATATATACTAGCGACTCACCCTCGCTTCGCTCGGGTTCGTCCCTAGCTTGCATTAAATCACGATTGATCAGTTTTCGACCGGAGAGGAAAAATGATTAAATTACTAAAATGGCTATTAAAAATAAGGGTTGATCGTAGAAGGGTGAAAATTGAGGATTGTATGTATTTTTGTATGTTGTATCATAAAAAAATATAAATTAAAAATTTTGTCTAAAAAATAAAAAAAAAAAATTTAGGGGTGGACTACCCCTAACATTTAGGGGGATGAAAAATAGATGTTGGCCGATTCTCATAGATACCGGATAAGCACAAAAAATTTCATCAAAATCGGTCAAGCCGTTTCGGAGGAGTATGGCAACGAAAACTGTGACACGAGAATTTTATATATTAGACTAGCGACTCACCCTCGCTTCGCTCAGGTTCGTCCTTAGCTTGCATTAAATCACGATTGATCAGTTTTCGACCGGAGGGGAAAAATGATTAAATTACTAAAATGGCTATTAAAAAATAAGGGTTGATCGTAGAAGGGTGAAAATTGAGGATTGTATGTATTTTTGTATGTTGTATCATAAAAAAATAGAAATTAAAAATTTTGTCTAAAAAATAAAAATAAAAATTTAGGGGTGGACTACCCCTAACATTTAGGGGGATGAAAAATAGATGTTGACCGATTCTCATAGATACCAGATAAGCACAAAAAATTTCATCAAAATCGGTCAAGCCGTTTCGGAGGAGTATGGCAACGAAAACTGTGACACGAGAATTTTATATATTATATATATATATATATATATATATATATATATATATATATATATATATATCATAATAATCAACAAAGATTCTTAAGAAAAAATTAACAGAAAATAGAAGTTTCTTCAAACATTCATATCAAAAATTAACCTTAAGTGCTAGAAACATTTTATACTCATTGAGATCAACATAGAGTCTTAATATTATAATAGCCATCAGTTAATGCTTTATGCAGTATTCATTGAAATACTTATTTGTATAATTATTAGAGAATAGTCTATTCTCTCAAATATATGATATTTCAACTGAGATCTCCAATCAAATCCTAGGGATTTGTCTTAATCAAATAAGGCACATAATAAAGTTTAATCACAATGAACTTAACATTTTAAAAAATGTGTGCTAGAAAACGTGTACTTGAATAGAAATATTCGCTTTCCCTTTACAATCAAGTCAGGATTATCCAAGTTTTGGATAACTTGATCAAATGATTTATTTATTTATTTACATCTAATTAGAACGGCAGCACCACTTGCACTAACTAGATTATTCATACATTATAAATTAATTACAAACATAACACATAAGGTCGTATTTGTACGCTCTACCATGGCCTCTCTCAAAACGAGGCTTTAAATTTTTGGTAGGGGACTGTATGATAATTGTGGGGACAAAGCTTACAGGGCTTTACTAAATAAATAAAATACGTAATGAGACCTTGTTTGGAATAGGTGGGAATACAGTGATGGGGGCAGCCAGGGGACTGTGTTTTTAGAGCTTGTATCATGTCTAGAAAAAAAACCTAAAATAGTTATTGTTCTAAAACATATGGGCTCGTAAAGTTTCGGGGTTAAAGTTTTATTAGGAGTGTTTTTTTTTTTAAATAATTAAATTACTTTTTGAAAAAAAAAAAAATGGGTCAGGGCAGCCGATTATGAGCTTACAGAGAATCGCCCATAAATATCTTAATACTTTGACTAGTTATGTTTATAAATATAAAGAAATTTATAAATTATAAAAGCATCAGTGTTATAGGTACTTCCGTATGGATAGGTAGAATCAATATTCTACCAACAGTTAGTCTTTACAAAATATTATAATGGTACAGTATTTTAAAAAATAAATAAATACTAAATATTGTTTTATTCATTTTAGACTATAGCATAATGTAAAAGAATAGTTATCAATGATTAATTTTAATTAGTTATTTCATAACTAGCGACTTAGCCTCGCTTTGGTCGGGTGCGTCCCTTGGTATGTTTTACTTTTTTGAGCGGAACCCTAATTCTTTTTCTAAAATAAAAATAGCCTAAGTTTCCCCTTATAACATCAGCTATCCGCCAGTGAAAGCCGACAAAATCAGTCCAGTCGTTTCGGAAATTAGGCGGAACAAACAGACAGACGCAAAATAAAAAAAAAAATGTTTTTCTTAAAAGTACCTTATATAATTTCATATGCATTTAGTAAAAAGGTTTTATTTTGACATTACAAACACTTGTTAGTATTGCCGTTAATAATGCAGTGATCCGGTATCGTCGACCTGATCTGATGGTAAAGCCAGAAGATGGATAGTTGGATCGCATCAACGGCTAATAGTACCTAGTTGCTTTGAGCTTGGGATTATTTTGTTTGATTTGACAAGCCCAATAATTTACTTTGTTTTATTTAATCAATCGGCTTATAAATAAAAGAGTCATATCAATTTAAAGAATCATCTAGGGACGAACCCGAGCGAAGCGAGGGTAAGTCACTAGTTTTTTTAATAAAATATTACGCTTTGTTTCTAATTTATTTATAATCCACTTATTAACCTACACCATTAATTTTAATGGTAGTGGAGCAAAGATTTAAAATCAATATATTTAAATCCATTATCTATACATCTATACAGATAAATAAAATTGGAGTGTCTGTTTGTAATATTAAAATAACCGCTTTTTACTAAATGCCTATGGATGTATACACGGTACATATACCAAAACAATTTTTTTTACTATTTTTGCCTGTCTGTCGGCTAATCTCAGAAACGGCTAGACCGATTTTGACGGGACTTTCACTGACAGATAGCTGATGTTATAAGGAGTAACTTGGGCTACTTTTATTTTAGAAAAAGAATCAGGGTTCCGCGAAAAAAAATTAAAACCCTTGAAATTGTAAACAAAATCCACGTACGGCGTACGCGCCCGAGCAAAGCGAGGGTAAATCGCTATATAATTTAAATGGATATCTTAGGAGTAGCAAGTTTCTATTTATGTATAAACATAGGTAACCGTGAAAACGTACCTAGGGACGAACGCGAGCGAAGCGAGCGTGAGTCGCTAGTATTTAATTAAATCTTTGTAGTAGGGTAGATATAACATTTGTCCTTTGTGATTTGACTTTGAAACCTTAAAAGTAATTCATAGTTGTTACATCACAATATTAGAATGTATCGTGACTGGTGTACGTAATCGGATTTTCATTTAAATATAATTTAATGTTAAAATATACGAGTAGTTATTGATAAGGCATTGCTTAGTTATTTTCAGCTGATTTACGTACTTTAAATTAAAAGAAAGGAATGTTCTTACATATCAAAACATAAGCGAGGATAATTATTTACAAAAAATGTCGAACTAAACGAAAGCGTGCTAAAGTGATAGTTTTTATTATGCTCAGAACCTGCTTAATATAACAGTATATTCAAATTTATACAATTTGATAACCAAATTTAAAGTTTCTAATACCTATATGTGTTCTATATCTACATAATTACTGTGTCCCAAATATAATTTGACCTAATATGAATAAAAAGTATGTAATTAACAATAGATTTTTTAAATAAAAAAAAATTATTTCTAATTATCTAAGCTATTGAGATATTCTTGTGTTATATATTTTAATAAATCTCACAATCAAATTATATAACCCGCATGCCACCTATCGTAGGTTGTGTATGTATTAAAGTTTCGTTGTAATCGGATGAAGACGAACAATCGATTTTATATATTCTTTTGCAGTTATTATTATTTTTTATAAAATAAAGAAATGTTTCCTTTGAGTAAATCTTGATAAATTCTATATTTAATGTACTTTTCTTCCATGTCTCATCGATTTGTTCCACCCTATATATGTACCTACTTCTTAAACACGCTGCAAAGGTTGGACGAGTTTCGATGTAATTTTGTACATATGTAGACTACCTATTTGGCCAAATAGGCGCTTATATTAATATATAATTTAATTTCATTATTCTCGATTAAAAATAGTCACCGATTTTTTGTATTTTTGTCCTCCTGATGGAACTTTAGTATAATATGGTCTCAACTCTGTCAGTAACGGAACTATATTGTAGGTATACAGTGGTTTGCCGTGAAGCCTTGTAGCATTACTTATCTATTCAAATAGTAGAAGTTATGAATATTAGTAAATATCTAGAATTCAGAGACTACGTAGATTTTAACAGCTAGTAACAGCAGCGAAAGAAGTAGGGTTAACTTCTTGAGATTTAAGTATAAAGCTAAATTACGTAATTGTTGACATCAGCTCTACTTATTGTTAGTAAAAATCATACAGTTATTAAAAATGTTATTTTGCACAAAATATTTGTATCAGAATAGCTTTATATTAAAATAATTTTTATATCAATGTTATATCGTACCTCTGTGGTACCGATAGAAAGAAAAAAAACCTTGTGTGTGTACTTATGTATGCACGTAAGAAGTTATACTTCTTTGGCGTAATAGAACAAAAATAGCTGAAGATTTCATCTATAACTTCAAAAATGAAAAAAAAAATGTTGTTATCATTATCATTATATTACTGAATGAAACTTTATGTCCACGTAACCTGCTTGCATCAAAATGATTCGGATATCAACAGTCAGCAATATTTATTAGTACAATAATATGTAGCCTCAATACATCGGAATTTATACACCTACCTATACAATTTTAATATAATATTTTCAATCGATGTCAATGGTAGTTGTTTAAGTTTTTTAAACAATTTAATATTTATTATTGTTCAACCAAAAACGCCAAAGCGTAAGGGCTTCTACAGATTTCGTCAAAATAAAATTCTTATTCTAAAATCAGAGATCAATATGTCAAATTATTATTGTAATATTGTGTTATTATTATTTAGCAATATTAAACATGAATACATTTACGTTGCAGGATTCAAAGACGTTAAGCTGGGAGAACGAAGGATCTCCAGAAAGAGAACCCACACCGCCAATGCCGACTATCCCACCACCACCGCCACCTGTCATCGAAGATGATTTACCAGAAGTATGGCCAGATGATATCCCAGACCTGGAGTCATTAGAAATATCTGATGAAGAAGAGCAACCGTATGCCGTAGCACTATTTGATTACTTCACAGATCATCAGGAAGATTTATGTTTTTCAGTAAGTAGATTTATTTTAGATGTAATTAGATATTTTTAGATTTTAATTGACGATTTATTTTTTCATTAATCGAATGATTATGTTCATAAGGTATTTGAGCGATGCATGTAGCGGTTGGATGTTTTATATTTATATGATGTAACTATGTAGGAGTGAGATGACGACTTTGGCGTGACCTTTGTTTTTTCATCGCAGTGAATAATGTGTTTTGTATGAAATGAAAAACTGCAATTAGCCTAAAATAGTCTTCCTTATAAATTGCGAACCAAGAAGTTTTAAGTTTCTTTATTCTTCGATGTTTTACTCATTGTCGAACTCTAAAGAATATTATTAACTGTTGATTATATTATACACATAAATGTTTAAAAAATAAGAGAAACCCGTAAATAAATCTACCAAAGAAATTAACTCACGGTATCGTATTAAGCTTCAAGATTGTTCCGCTCCTAATACTTTACCAGTCTACGTGTTTGTAAATACGTCAAATTATGGAAAATATACCGAGATATATTTAAATGAGACCCAAATTTTATCATTTATGTTTGAGGTCTTTTTCTTACTTTCAAAAGTAATCTCTCATGCCTCCATGCGTTCAATGTTTATTGCTTAGTTTACCAAAAATACTCTAAAATTCTAGATAAAAATCATTGAAGTGGTTTTATATGTGGGAAAATTTAGCGTGTAAATAGATCCATAAGTAGGGTAAGGACAAAGAATTACCTTCCAACGTCGATGATTCAAATGACTCCTAAATACTTGCAATAAAGAATCGACCCTTAACCCTGCAATATAGACGTCTGACCTCATCTAATTACAATTAGTATTTTAGTACCCAGTAATACGAGTATACTCCCTGCGTTAACCAACACAACGTCAGATTAAAGGAAATGTTTTTCAGACGATAATGCTTATACGTGTATTACCTATACGTTTAAGAAAGAATATCGATGAGTATATAAATAACTTATAAATGGCTTGATATCGTATTGACCCAAGGTTATTGACCGATCCAAGATCAGTTTTATTCTAACGTTATAGCGTTTTATGTTATTCCGATGAGTAACTATAGGTCCTCAGATGTATTGTAATGCATCCGTTTTGTTATGTGTAGGTATAGTACCTACTAAATACGGAGTTTAAATATTTCTCGAATGTGGCTTGAAGCCAAATATTTGACTATATTAAGATATAGCTTTTTTCTTTTATCGTCTTTGCTTAGATACAAGTTCACGGGCAATTTGCACATTTAAATTTATTTACTAAATTCTTAGAACCTGTTTATGTATCATAGGTACTTTGCATTGTAATTTTATGGCATGTAAACTCAAATTATCTTAGTAACTATTTAAAATCATTCGAGTATGAACTATGAAATGTTTCAGTAAAAACGAAAACAAGAACCAGTTTTAATATGTGTTATGCAGAAATTATCCAGTTATTTATATAAGTTGTTTTATTGATACATCCGGTTCCGTTGTCATATACAGTGTATACTCATTTTAAAAAGATTGTAGGTATAATGTAGCTAATCTTATTTACTTAAAGGTTAATCTACTTAAAAACAAATGCCCTCATGTGTGACGCAAGTCCTCATTATGGAATATCGGCTAGTTTACATCACAATGCGCTAAAACCCTAGCAATGTTATCTAAATTTACCTCACCGTTCATGGACAAACTTGTTAACGTTTATTTAGCAATTATTATCGTCATGACACCACATTATGTGTCTGTTTCTCTTACTGATGCAATTATTTTTAGATCGAATATTTTGTTTAAATGCTTTCACCAAAAACCTTTATTTAAAATTTAAATATACCAAAATAATAAACATTGCTGCTTAGTTTCCATCGTAAATATTTTTCACAAAAACAAACTAATTTCAAATTTGCTAAGACTGTATGTATACCTATTCAATTTTAATGAATTTTTTATACAATAATTAAACAGTTCTTCTCTTATATAAGACTAGCGACTCACCCTCGCTTCGCTCGGGTTCGTCTCTAGGTACGTTTTACTGCTGAACTGAGCTGAACATTGATAAGTCAGTCAATGAGTCGCGAGTAGTGAATAAAAATAGTAATTGCGAATGTACCTTAGGTGATAGACAAATAATATTGCGAACTTCCCTGTATAACTTTTTAAGACCTACAATATTCTAGTACATTGTTTTGATATATCTCTTAAGGTTCAGCCAGCGTTAGCCATATAAATTTCTAAGGACGACTCGATAGAACCAGTCATTGCGTTTTCCCGCGGGAACGAAAAATGTACCTGTAGTGAAAGGTATCCCAAATGTTGAACCGAGTGATAAGCTATCACTATACAAAGTTTTGTTAAATTCGGTTCAGTACTTTTTGCGTGAAACGCGCACATCGATTTGACTAAGTCAGCTTTATTATAGGTATAGATAAGAATAGGTATTGCGAGTGTACCTTAAGAGATAGACATATACTGTTGTAGATTTTTCTGTTGACCTTTTCAAGACTTACAATTTTTTAGTACATTGTTTCGATGTATGTCTTAAGGTTTAGCCAGCGGAAGGTCTATAAGGAGGACTCGATAAAACCAGTTATTGCGATTTCCCGTGGGAAAGAAAGATTTTTCTGAAATAAAAGGTATCTTAAATGTTGACCCGGGTAATAATTTATCACTTCACCAAATTTCGTTGTAATCGGTTCATTACTTTTTGCGTGAAACGCGCACACACAAACAGACATACAGACAAACAGACAAAAATTTTAATAACTATTGTTTTGAGGTCTATATTGTATACATAATACGTTACATTCATTGTTTTTAAAAAATATTTCATGTACAGATTTCGCTAAGTTACTGCTTTATTATAGTATAGATACTAGCGACTTACCCTCGCTTCGCTCGGGTGCGGCCCCAGGTACGTTTTAATTTTTTTGAGCGAAACCCTAATTCTTTTTCTAAAATAAAAGTAGCTCAAATTACTCCTTATAATATCACCTATCTGCCAGTGCAAGTCTCGTTAAAATTGGTCCAGCCGTTTCGAAGATTAGCCGGAACAAACAGACGGACAGACAGACAAAAATTTTAAAAATTGTGTTTTTCTTATAAGTACCTACCGTATATAATTCCATATGCATTTAGTATAAAACTGTTATTTTGACATTACAAACAGATACTACAATTTTATTTATCTGTATAGATAGAAAAAAGATATTTTTTAGCGCACATACAAGTCTTATAATAAAAATTGAAAACATTTGGTAAATACATGTTATTGATATTGACTCAGCGTGAGATATTTGCGTCAGGAAATTGAATAGTGCGCATGCGGTCGAATGACGTACACTTTTGTATTTCTGTTCATGTTTGTTTTGTTATATTATCGCTGTGAATATGAATATTATTAATGTGGACAATTTGCAGTATTTATTTTATGAATGATAAAAAAATCCATAGAGCGTATCGTTATCATACAGGAACTTGATATCATGAACTTCCAGTTGGTACTGTTTTAATAACATTCAGTTTGGAGATTCATAATTTAATTTAAAAGATTATTTTTTTAATTTAAATTAGTATCTATTGTTATAGTGTCTGTCTATGCTTGATGTGTTCACATGCTAGTTGTTACTAATAAGTATTTTTTTATGAAAAGAAGTGAGGTTCTAAAATATTATTTCATCAATTTTGTATACAATTATCATTTCATTATCTATTTAAATTACTTTTAACTAAAATGGTTTCACTGATGTCATAACCACTTTAAATCTATTCCTTCCTTAAGAATGGTTTCTTCCCTAAGGATTCTGCACGGAATTATTTGAAATCTTGACATATATAATAATAATATTTTACACGGGAAAGGTTTTCATTTTATCCATTTAACTGTCACTCGCCACTAGAAAGCTCTGAAGCGCATTAGCTTCTACATTTTTCAACCGATCGCCATGAACAAATCATACCTACATATTACATATACATGGCTACTGATATCAGTATTTAATTAGATACGTAGAAGTCACGGATATATTTACGCTAATTATCCATTTACCACTATTGAATTTACAAAGTGATTTTCAAAATATTAAATGCCCAAAAAAGGTTTAAAATTTTTCTGTAGAGATTTTGTACGTGATCTCTAGATCTGATTTAATATGGGTTTCACTGGCTGACAGAAAGAGTAATAGTAGAGTAGGGTTTAAAATTAGAAAATAGTATTTCCATATCGGTTTTCTAATCATATTTTTATACAAACAATGTCTACCAGATAACTTAATGTAAATATTGTAAGTGAATCATCGTTATCATTATAATTAAAGAATGAAGGAAAGATTGCTTTGTAAATAAGTTGATAAGTTAAGAATCATATTATATACCTACACATATTGTTTATTTGCAATATGAAAATACCTAAACTAGTATTTTTTCGTGATAAAATACAACAACATTTAAAATGGTAAATCACGATAAATAAATGATACCATAGATTATTATTAGATATCTACTCGATGATATGTTTTTTTAGAAAAACAATTTAGAATTCAGGTTCTTTTAAATAACAGCCGCATAGTGAGGACTTCCTTGAGCGAATACTGTAATTTCTCATGTAAATTAAGTGTATATATGTATGTAATTATATAGGCTATCGTATACAAATGTATACTTTATACATCATTAAATATATTTCATAACAAAGCAAAGTGAATAGTCTAACCTAGATAAAGTTTATTGGTCTTGTATTTATTTACAATTAAAAATGTTTATTATGCAAATATATGTACAGATTAAAAAATTAAGACATATTTCGTAAATGCAATCAACTAAGCTAATTTGTTTAATCTCCTTTTACAAAATAAAAATTCATAAATCATAATTATTCTTACTACTCTGTGCATGTGGTTTTCCGCGCTAAGTAGGTACTTAAAATAAGTTCACAAGTAATAAACATGTCCCGTACAACAAACATACAGACGATATAATATGACGATATATAATAAATATTAAATGCAAGTTCCAAGGAAGTTATCCTATGAAAGTTTCCTAACTAATTCTGTTGTTTAATCCTTTATAGGAATAAAAAGTTAATTGTATACAAGTTATATTTGCTCTCCTCCATTCTTAATCCTTGTAACCGCCCTCTTTAACGTCCCACTGCTGGGCACTGACCTTCCTTCAATGCGAGGAGTATCAAGCCATAGTCAACCACGCTTGCCGAAGATGTTTTTCCGGTTCATATTCTCTATGCCGTTTCTCTCAATGTTTTCCTACACCGTAAGGCAAGTTGTTATCATGATTCGCACATGAGAGTGTGAGTAGTAAGTTGTGAGATCCTAGATTTGAACTCGTTTCACCTGGTTTCCTAAGCGAGTTCATTACCACTTGCCTATTTTAATATTAAAATTTAATTCTTCAGTTATCAAAGTCTCTGGGAAAGCTTTGTGTTTTATAAACTTTTGAAAGACAAATCATTTTTGAAGCAATGCAAAACAATAACATGGATACGTTAATTACACTAACATCACTTGACTATTAGTATATTTTTAACATAGTTAAGCATGTACGGATACTTCATTACTTGTTCTATTATTTTGTAACTGATTTTTTCAAGACAAAGCACGTTTAAATAATTGAGTTGGCACTTGGCAAAATAATATTGCTTTTTATGTGCTAGTGTTTGCTTAAGTACAACTGTAAATGAATAACATGTTGGATACATACGAAATAATATTATTCATTTTCATTATATTATTTATTAAATTATGTGAAAAAATATTTTAACTACAAGTCTTAAGTCCAAGATGATTTTTGCGATTTTCATTTTTCTCTGCGAGAAAACAAAATTTATGTTATAGAATTGTTTTCTTAAGAGGCAGCCGCAGAAACCAAATGATTTTAAAATCAATGCTAAATAACAAGAGTAATAATAAAATGAAATTATGTCAAGTAAAAGGACGTGATGAGGAACATAATATATCACTATATTTAATTAACGCGTTGAGAGGCGAATACACATCCGTGTGTATATTAACAATTAATTTCCCGGAAATTCGCACGGAGGCGTTAATAGCTTTTTAACTTAATTTATTTTAATACAAATTAAAAAATATTACAGGCGAATTCGAAGATAACATTGGTAAGGCGAGTGAACGATGAATGGTTGTACGGAAGATTGAGAAGTGGCGCAGAAGGCCTTTTCCCGTCCAATTACGTAGAGGTCAAAGTACCGCTACCAAACGAGAGGCCAGCTGGGATTGGTCAGGCGATAGCATTATACGACTTCGATCCAGTGCAAACAGGAGACCTAACGTTCAGAATAGGGGACAAAATTGCTGTACTCACGAAAATCAACGATGAGTGGTACTTCGGTGAGTGCAATGGCCTCAAAGGACAATTTCCCGCGAATTACGTTCAAATGAGTTAGTCTATGTTTTTTACAATTATAACATACAAGAGCTTTGATTGTGTATTTTCAATATAATGTAAGTTAATATCAGCATTATCATATAAAAATAACTTACCCCAGTAAATAGTAAAGATATAATAAAATATTAATTTAAGTTCAATAATACAGTAGTCAATCATTTTATTATTTTAGTATTCCATTTTTTGTTTAATCTAGGTATTTTTTGTCTATAATAGGACGGACTAGATAATTTTTTTACAAAAAATAATCATTTAAAAAATACATTCTGGCATGTTTGCTTGTTTACATTACAATTTTTGAAAATAAATTATAATCAATGAAATGTTATTGCTTTCTAAGATAACGTAATAAATCGAGTTACTTGAAAATTAAATAATTAAAAACTATAAATAATAATTAAAAATAATCAATTATATTCGTTAACGAAATCGTCCAATAATTATTATTATAAAATATGTATGTAATATGTGATATAAAATGTGTACTTCACAAAGACTGATGCGTTTCGATTTTTTTTTGCTTAATAAAAACCAGTTCAAAAAAGTTTTTAGTAGAGTCAATTTCAAAATTAGAATTATAAAGCAATGCAATATTTTATTTCATAATACATTAAGTGCAATAATGTACCTTATAGGCATGCAATGTTAGAGTTGAATAGAAATAACAAGTTAAAGCGAGCTAGTCTGCTGGCTAGGTCCGACAGCAGAATAAGCCCTTTTATGTCGCAGATACTTGTTAAACTATATTTATGAACTGGGGTTTTCTATAAAAATGTATGTATATCCAAGTATGGGCGCAGTAAATAGCCATTCGTTTAAACTTTAAAGAAATAGTCGTTACTTGTACAATTATTATGCGGTTATCACATTTTTGCCATAATAAAATAGGTAGGAACTAATTATTTTTATTTGAATTACAAATGGCATACCGCGACTAATATAATCTAGATAACATTTGTTACGAATAAATGTAAATATTGTATTGTGCTTGTGTTTTTAATATATGTTATGGTTGTTATGAAAGATCTGATTGTGTGTAAACATGTTAGTGTTGGAATTATATGTTGAAATTGGTAACTCCTATATTTTACTATAGGACATGACCATTTGATACAACGACATGATTCGACTTTACGATTTTTATATCTATATAATTAAATATTAGTTATAAACTAGAAACACTAAGGATTATACAAATTCTTCGCAGTACATTAAGTTACCAATTTTAACGTTATACAGTACCCAAATATACCTCATGGTTAACAAGATTTTTTATGTATCCACACTTTGAGTACCAAAGTGCGGCTTACTAATATATCTACTATATCAGCGGTTCCCAACCGGTGGTCCGCGGAATCATAGGGTACCGTGGAAGGATTCCGAGTTCCGCCCGACAGTAAAATAAAATATTGGCATGAAGCTTAGTTTTATTTTAAATAAATATATGAAAAATTTTTATTCACCACATTAAATAGTTTTATTTTTCATTTATGATTTGTTCTTTCAAGGCAAACAAGAAAGTATTCTAATTACAACACAATGAGTTATTATCAAAATGAGGATTCGTTTAAAAAAATTATGATCAATTAGGATTGCGTGCCAAAAAAAATTGGGAACCGCTGTACTATAGAATCATTATCAAAATGTTACTGTAGAACTCTCCGATAATAGCTTTTAATCTAAATCTGCTGCACAATTGTAACAAAAGTATGTCACTTGATAACGCGGAAAATATAATGCTTAGTTTTATCGATGCACTAAAGTTTTATGCTAATAAATAATTGCGTTATAATAAAATAGAAACCGTTCGTAATAAATTATGAATGTTACTGTATTTAATTTTTGTACATTTTTACCTTCTTATGGAATTAAATAAAAATTGTATGGCCAAAGGCTCGTTATTCATAAGTTTTCTCGACAGTAAAATTAGTATATGTGTATTGTGTATATTGTATTTGTATTTTTGTGTCATTTATTTTTAAGTAGCCTTTATTTTGGTGGGACCATATTGTTAAGTGCCTTAAGTATTTTGAACTAAATTAATGTATATATTATCAACTTATTTATAATAAAATGTAATTATATTTTCTTTTTTATTTTGCCTCTGCCTTTTTATTTTGCGTTAATGTATATGTGTAAGTAGTAAGTTCGTAAGTAAGCATAGTAAAATACAAAATACCATGGATCTATTTCTATAGCTGTGGCATTTACTACAGGATTATTCTGAGAAGAAAAACTCCGTCTAATCTTATACAAGTGGCCAGTCCTCATATGTTACCGATCGTTTTATTTTTATTTAACTACGCATCGTAATTGTGTACCTTTAACCAAGTTTGTAATTAAAGTTGCTGTTTCAAAAACAGTAACTGGTCTTTGAAGATCTGAATTGCCATCTTGTAAATATTATGATCATAAAAATAAGATAGTGGCACATAAATAAAATCGTAATAACAGCTGTTTATGCTACGCCTAATAATGTGCCTTGAAGTAAACTTAATATGCAAAATATAATTATATAATATTTATGAAATATATCTGTAATAATTTCTAATTGTAGAGCTTATTTATTTATATAAGTAATTTATATATTTAAGACTAAAGTCTGTTTTTTAGTCTCAGAGACAACTGACCATACGTGGGTTATTAGTTTTTTGCAATTCTTAAATAGTGATGTGCCACTATCGAAAATTAACGTTAATAAAATCGAGTATAGTTTTTTTATAATAAGTTATCCTGAAATAATGTGTAGGTACTTATTTAAAACACAATAATACAAAATTAATAAATATGATATTTAATGATTTAAAATTAATAATATGAATTTTAATGATTTCAATTCGCTATAATGTTTTAGAATACAAAACATTGAAGCGAATTGTCTAATAAAGATAAAAAGTTACGATTCAACAAACCGGTATCGTAGGTACAACACTGCACAAGAGAGCTGGCAACATTATTTGTAAATTTGACATTTGCATGTATCAATTTAGTCTCTGAGATTAAAAACAGAATATACATGTAAGCAGTAGTCACCTGTCATCTCTAAACTTACACAACGATTTATGCACAATAAAACACTTATATCATCACATAGTGAGATTTATTATTTGAACAAAAATAATCTATTTTTAGGTACTTAAAATATTTACATTCCGCTTAAAATACAACTTAATGTCAACATACCCTGTTCGCTTTTCAACCGTTGCTTAAAAAAACATTGCGGTGGCAAGATAATATTCCGAATTGCGATATATGGCTTTAAATTCCAATCATGGAAACGGTAACGGTACTCAAAAACCTTCACAACTTGTTGAAAAGGGAAAAGAGGGCTAATACATCTAACAAATATTCTACTATAAACAATTACTTGCCTAATAACACAGTCCCGAAGTATTTCCTAACAATTTTGCTCATCCTTCAAACTTCTATTTTTTTTTCTCAAGCCCTTTTTTCTCTAGCCCAAGTTACATTATAAAACTAGACAATTAGCATTAGTTTAGTGATATAAGTTAACGTAAGAAATTAATTGAAATGTTATGTTTAATTTCATTTAAATAATGAATTCATTTATTTAAAACCCTTATGGGTTTAAAAATAATAAAAAAAACTTTTTTTAAGCATAAATCAAAATTTTGAACAAAAATACTGTACATTTTTTTGTAATAGTTTTTATTTTTTTTAGTAATTAAAAAAAAACCTTTTGCACGACTAGTTTTGCAATGTAATATTTCAAGGGCTTGTGTCTCTACTTATATTGACATTCAGGTACATAAAATACAGCTATGTTTTGTGTTGATTGACAAAGTATTATTCGTAAAAATTCGGATTTGAAAACATTGATCAATATTGAAAATAAATATCATTAACACCACATAAATCCATACTATGACTTGCTCTTACCAAACTGTTTGGAATTAAGTAAATCTTAAATTCGTAGTTTAATTTAAAATGGGCAGTTGTATTTGTAACATAAACTATCAGATAACGAATATCTGAAGTAATGTTTGTCTTGTGTTGTAGATGATTGTGCGAAGGAAAGCTTGAATTGCGAAATTAAATGTACAATTAAAAAAATTAATTACATAATTTTCTAGCCTCATCTTAGATTTTTAAATTCTTAATGCTATATTACACATTAAGATAACATCGCTTTAAAAGCAACAGAAGCTTGCAATTTAATGTGACATCTATATTAGAGGTGAGCGATTATATATCAAAAGCCTTAGAAAAAAAAATTTTTTTCAAAATTTATTACATCTATTTAAGTAGTATTAAAGAAGTAAACAGAGTCTATTATATAGATATTCTGTAGTTTTTTTTTTTAATAATAACATTAAAGAATAAAATAGATCACAGGCGCCATCGCCCACCTCTAAATACACACAAAAAGCGTTTAACCACTTATTCAATATTTACAAAATGTTTTTAAAACAGATGATTTTGGATACACAATCATCATCAATGCCGCCTGAGTTGCAATTTTCATATTATACGTTTATTTACATACTGATGTTTTATTTAATCTGGCCTGTATATCGGTATTTTGGGTATGAATTCTATGAGAAGAACATATTCCATCATTGAAGAAGAATCGCAGTGTTGTTTGGTGAGACGCCAACGCAAGCCCAGTTTGTTGTAGAGCCGGCTGTTCTCCCATTCCAACAGTTTGTTCAGTGAATGTTGTGTCTGTAATATAATTAATATTTATAATATTAACAAATAAATCAAAAGGTTTCTATCAATATACAAAAGTATTTTGGAAATATGTATACGCAAAATATTTTTTCTTTTATGTCTCGTAATAATTGAGATGTTTAATACACTTACTCCTGAGCCTGCTCTATGTATATTACATTATATATTGTCTCCTTGTTCTTTTATATTTTTCGAAATACGTTCAACAAATTATATAATAGTGTTATTGTCTTTTACTATGTTTTAAAAGAATATTAATACAAATTTAATAAAAATAAAAATTGATTTGGTCACTCGGGAGTTTACAAATAAGAGTTTTTGCTGGGAATATAAGTAATCATAAGTTCCCTAGTAAGAGTCTGATTCTTGATGATCTTTTATTATTATTTCTAACTACATATATTGACTTTAAAAACACAAATTATGTTCTAATAAAGCATTCTCACAGACCTTATACTGGCGCTAAAAATAATGTAGGTACGTATATTGTGTATATTAACCATTGTTTTCCTGTAGAACTGAAACAAACTGAAACAATATTTAGACCTTCATAGCTTATTACTCACTCGTTTACTAAGACAAATGACCGGCCATAGAGAGCATCCAAGTGTACAGCAGCAACACACGCAACCACAGAAAAGCCACTTTACATTGACGGGCAATGTTTTCTTTAGAACGCTGTTGATCCGCGCTATCGTCGCTTGATATTCTTCTGGCGCCACACGAGATTGCAATCCAGAGGGAAACTCGCCGTTGAAGCGGTTGCTTAAGCCAAATCTGAAATTAAAATACGCGGGGTTAATTTTTGTAAATATTTCATTATTTGCATATATTGACCACATAAAATATGTTTGTCTCGGTCTAAAATCACCACCATTCACCTGTGGACCATATACGTCATCCTTTATTTAATGGGAAACATTAAAATGTAGTTTGAAAAAGCACTTTCTTTCCATTTTAAAAATTAAAATATTTTAATAAATATATAATATTTAACTATCTTTCTATGATTACAAAATGGCTGCCTTATATTTTCGGCGTGCTCTCGAATCCGACACTAAAGCCCTAGCAACCAGTTTTTTTATCTCCCTGTCTGATCCCCCAATCTACGAAATTTACTAAAGCGAATAGACTTTTCGAACGTGAGTAAACACAAAAAGTAGACTGTTTTAACTTTTGAGAAAGATAACGAAAAGGTTTAACATTTGAAGAACATCGGCAAAATTGATTTTAACGGTAGATACTTTTATTTTTCGATTTGAAAGTAAGTGGTATAGTAGTTTTTACAAGAAACAACCGAGCTTTTTATATTTAAAGTGTGGGAAGAAAATTGAGTTTAATATAATTTAATCTATACAGATTAATAAAGTTGAAGTGTATGTTTTTTACTAAATGCATATGAAAGTATATACGGTACTAATAAAAAGAATCAATTTTTAAAATTTTTGTCTGTTTGTTCCGGCTAATCTCCGAAACGGCTGGACCGATTTTGACAGGACTTTCACTGATTTCGCTGATGTTATAAGGAGTAACTTAGGCTATTCTTATTTTAGAAAAAGAATCAGGATTTCGTGCAAAAAAATTAAAACTCATTATGTTGTGAACAACTCGGCGTACCTAGTGACGCACCCCAGCGAAGCGAGGGTAAGTCGCCAGTAATAAATAAATATGTAATATTCGCAAGAAAATGTTTTGTTCAATAAATTGAAATGAATATAAATAATGTACGCCACTGGAACTGTCCCAAAAAATGGACAGTTGTTTTTGCTTACTCTAGCAGAGATAAAAGAAATAACATAAAAATAAATAATATTTCACTCTATACGCGTGCAATATTAACATAGAGATATTGCATGTACACTCATGGGAAATTAAATATAAGTAATTTGACTGATAAATTAATGTAAGAGTGAATTGAAAGGGAATATATTATTTATAAATGTGAATTTTAAAATGATTAACAGGTGTTAAAACTACGACAATTTTATGATTGTTTGCTAGCAAGTTAATGGTGTAAAGCAATTAAGTATAAAATTTTACTCTGGGAGTTTTATGTAGATATGGTCTGGTAGCAGTAGAGCTACCTGGTTGGGTTATAAAATTTGCATATTTAAGAACAAGCAATCTGCAAGTATGGAATACATAAATGTGAATTTCTTAGAAATTAAATCTTAGGATTTAAATTTAAAGTTGAAAAATAGCTTGAAAGAGTTAAGAGTTGAGCTCTTACGGCCTTAGTAATAAGAGTAAAAAAAAGAATTGCCCTCTACTTTGATGATCAAATAATATTTTTTAGCAGAAATTAAAGTAAATTGGCGAAAAAAAACTAAAAATCAATATGTAATTGGCTTCATCAATCATCCTCAATATATAATCATAATTAACCTGCTTGATCTATACTATAATAAAACAGTAACTATTTACATGAAACAAACATGAAACAAAACATGAAATATTTTTTAAAAACATTGACTGTAACGTATTATGTACACAATATATACCCCACAACAAAAGTTATTAAAATTTTTGTCTGTTTGTATGTGCGCGTTTCACGCAAAAACTAATGAACCGATTTCGACGAAATTTGGTGAAGTGATAACTTTTTACTCGGATCAACATTAAGGATATTCCCAGGGGAAAAAACAATAACTGGTTTTATCGAGTCTTCCTTAGAAACGTTCCGCTGGCTAAACCTTAAGACATACATCAAAACAACGTACTAAAAAATTGTAGGTCTTGAAAAGGACTACAGAAAAGTCCTAAATAGTATATATTTATCTCTTAAGGTATACTCGCAATACCTATTCCTATCTATACCTATAATAAAACTAACTTAGTCAAATCGTTATGCGCGTTTCACGCAGAAAGTACTGAAGCGAATTTAACTAAATTTTGTGTAGTGATAACTTATTACTCGGGTCATTATAAGGCAAATTTTTCATTCCCACAGGAAAATGCAATAACTGGTTCTATCGAGTCGTTTTTAAAAATTTATATGGCTAACACTGGCCAAATGTCGCGTCTCACTGAATCAATTATCAACGTTCAGCCCAAGCCGATGATGATAGACCAGCACCACTAAAAAGCCAGCTTTATATATCCATACTAATATTAAATGCGAAAGTAACTCTGTCTGTCTGTCCGTCATCTTTTCACGCTAACTGCTGAACCGATTTAGATGAGATTTGGTTTGGAAATAGTTTGAGACCCTGGGTCATTCGCAAATGTATGGGAAAAGTTTTTGTCGATTTCTGTCATTTCTAGTACTCATACCTTAAATGGCCCCATAGAGCCTTTTGATCCCTACATAAAATAGAATCGAATGACATAAACATTTTTTTTTTGGTATTTTAGCATTTTTTTCACTAACTGTACATTTTTCGAAAATCTGTGAATGCAGTTCAGAATATTTCAAAAAGTTATGGATGGTCTCCTTGGAACATTTTCCTGTAATTATAGCAGTTAAGGTACCTGCCCTTACTGTCCCGTCTCAAAAATCCACCTTGTATAGTTGTGTATGATTTGAAATTAAAAAATATTGTATATTTTTTTAATGTGTGGAATTTATGACCTAATTGACATTTTCCATGTGTTAAATAACACTTTACCGTAATGATATCAATTAAAAAAATCTGTCATGTGCAAGTCGATTTTACACATGGAGGGTTTCTGTACCATCCATTGTATATGTACTTTTTATTAATATGACTTTTACTCTATGTATGTAGCTTTTCAACTTCAATGGTCAATTATGAATGTTAAAAAATGTTTCTTGCATTTTCATTTATTTTTATTATTTGTTATTGTAGCAGCAATAGAGATACACACTCTGTTAAAATTTCAACTCTCTACCTATTACAGTTCATGAGATAGTTCTCTGAAAGACAGATAGGAGAGGCTTAGTAATAGGATTCTGTAACCATAAAAAGTACATTAAACATAGTGTCATGCCTAACTAATTAGCTTAATTTTAATACAGCAATTTTTAAAATGCTAAAATAATTATTTTAAATAGAAACTGGATAGTCAGTTTTTTCTTCAAGTATCTCTTTTAATGATAGAGAATGATAGCATTGGGCCAGTTATGTCTTAAACATAAAGAAGACTTAATTTTTCTTTTCTTTTTTATAAATTACACTATAAAAAAATTACAATACACTAGAAAAAATATTGTCTGTATTAAATTTAATACAACCATAACAATCAATATAAAGTAATTAAGAAGATTGTTTATTCGCATTAACCTAATAAATTCCATATCAACTAGTAATTGCTTTATATAGTAATTGATATCAGCATTTCAATTACATACAACTAAAACCAGTTTCCTCCTACATCAATAATGAAGAAATGAATTATTCTATAATAACATTTATCAGAAAGTTAAAGAAGGGAGAATATCTGCCTCATTTTGGCCCCCGAAAAACAAAAAAAAATTATGTAGTTAGATTTGATCTTTTCTTTGCGTATTCTGAAAATAGACCTGTGTTCCTGGTAAGAAAAGATACATAAGAAAGAAAAAAAAAAGTTGGGCAAAGTTTGGCATCTCACAAGTAGTATTCATTGTATTTTTTTTTCTCTCATAAATATATTTTTTTATTCAGACACACTGTCTAATTTCAGAATATGCAAAGAATAGATCAAATCGTACAACATTTTTTTTTGTTAGGGGTGGAAATGAGGCCTTATCGATACCCTTTCTTTTGTATAACTTCATGTCATGTTTAGATCAATTGTATTTATAACTAATATTCTGTGGCACAGCAATCTTCAAATTTATAACTGAAGTCTTTAGATATAGTATTTTAAAAGTATTCTAAAAAATGTTAAGCTTCTAAATAATAATATCAATGTATCAAGATTTTTAAACTGATATAGTAATAAGCTTAACATTGAATTTTTTCACTAATTTTCACTGTGGTACATCAAGGTTAAGTCTCTTTAAAGAGGCTACATTACTTAACTTCATTTTTGAATATGTATTCAATACTAGTCTTAATATTTAGTATTATTACTTCTTTAAAATATGTTATTATTTAATATTATTATAAGTAAAATAAATATGATCTTTAAAGGAAATACAGAACATGTTTATTATTAATTTCAGTTAACTATTGTTAATTTATATATTATAATTTAACGTTTTGTGGAAAGATTTGTTTGAAACTCAACAGCTGTTCTTTATATTATAGTGATATAATTAATTAAGTTTTAAATAAAGTAGGTATCTAGAAAAAGTGAACTGTTCTTCTGTTCTTATTCATGACTTTGACTTTAATTAATAGAGAAATAAACATTTTGGCATTTAGTCAATGTTCTTAAGAAAATGGTCAATGCTACAAACTAATAACAAAGAACCAAAAATAGCTTTGCACTTAGTCAATATATAAGCGATTTAAAATATATAAGAGGTATTACAAAAGAGAAATAGGCTAGTTTTAAGATAGAATTTAAACAGCTGATAAAATGAAACCTACACTGTCATGTTACCAGCTCCTCGAACGACGATAGGGTCAGGCACTAATGTCACATGCGTCTCTTCTATATTCTCCTCAGGTTCAGTCTCCTCTGGATAAATAGCGTCAAAGTCCGCCATCTTTTAATAACACAAACTCAACAACCTTTACACTTCTTCTGTTTGAAACACATAACAAAGCACAGTGTTTGTCTTTGCTGTTTGCTAAATTTTCACATTCATTACAAAACGAAGTATCAAGTGACGTTTTCATAAATACAAAATATGAGTGTTGCCACTTATGTGTTGTTGATGACAAAAATATTATGATATTTTTATATTGGTTAAATATAGCATAAGGATAAAAATTAAAAAAAATAATATAATTATATTATTTACTTCTATAATATATAAGGAAAATATTAGCCCGTAATACCCATATCTAAAAGAAAACTTTTTTCATGTGGTGGCGGGAGTGGTTAAATTAAGAATCAAAACTGTCAACAACAGTAGAACTTTAGATTAGAAGCTTTATTTGTCATCCATGTTAGAAGGTAAATTAAAGATGACGTTGAAAATTATTATAGATACTTTGTAATGTATGTATCTCTTAGGACCTGTGAAAATCTGCTGGGAAAATAAAATTTCGCATCATTTATTTTCTGTAATTTTCTTTTGTAAAACTTACCGTTTACGATTTATGGCCCATTTAATGAACCCGTTTTTCTATTTCGGCCGATAACTCTTAAAATATTAGTTTGGTCAATAAAATGCATTTGTCCATTTTTAAAGATCCATTTATTCTCTATAACTTTTATTTAAAACTTTTTTTTCTAATGTCCATACTTTTTGAGCTATAGGACATTCAATGTAGAAATGTCGATGCTCAACGGGTGACGCGGCAGCCCAACCGACCAACAAATTCCTGCGGCACCTCCCAGTCTGCTGGAGTTAATTTCCTGCAAATGCCGAACTGGCTGTGGAAGAGCATGTTGGTGCTGAAAAACGGGCTGGACTGCACTGTAATTTGTGATAATTGCACGGCGGAAACATGCACGAACTAGCCGACAGTGAACATCGTCTTCAACGAGGTATTGATAGATGTTGACGATTTTGACCACGAGAATGAAGAATTTATTGAGGCTTTGCAGTTTTCTTTGTATTCCTCCGAAGAGAGTTACGAAGATGAAGAGGAAACATCTAATATAATTGGATTTTCGCCGATCTTTAAAAATATTTAAAAAAAATATACAAAATTTTACGTTTTGGAGAGGTCTTTTTTTACCCATTACATACCTTAGAGTATTCATAAGCCGCCTTATGTATACTCTAAGGTTATGTATACTCTAAGGTTATGTATACTCTAAGCTAAGTTTATGTAAGCTAGCTTATGTATACTCTAAGGTTTTCGCACACTTGTATTCAGCTCTGTTTAACAGGGACCTCCCTTCAATACAAGAGCGATCAAGCCATAGTTCAATCCGAGGTGGGTTGGCGGATTTCATATTTATGTATTCAGCCCTTTTTAACGTCCCACTGCTGGGCACAGGCCTCCCTTCAATATATATAATATCTCGAAAACTTTGAGGTTGTTGTAAAAAGTGTTATAAATAAAAGTTGCAGATTTTTACTAGACCTACAACTTTCGTAAAAAACATTTTTCGATAGAACGTCACAGTAAGCCGGAAATTGAAAAAAACTATTTTTCAACGCTTTGCGTCCCCCCATTCCTCGGGGGTGGCTGGGCATCGGGGGCATTTTATGAATTTCTATTCCTTATACACCTATTAACATTTTAAAATCATAAAACTTCAGGTTTTCAATATTATATTTTTTCTTAAAAATAACTGCATTTCGCTTGGACTATTATATTCTATTATCTTGTGTTTTACGCTAACAACTACACATGCACTTGATAACATGCAGCTGTGACCTAATAAATTATTTTAAATACCTTATTGCTATAAATATATATGTATAATAACACGCATTCGCTCTAATCGAAGATATTGTATTAAGAATAATTTTAATAAAGCCTTATATCATATATGTATGTACATAAGTACCTATTTTATCACACTTAATTTTATCACATAATTAACAAAAATTGTTAATATAATATTTAATTTTTTGTTTTATGGCGTGTTCGGGCATGTATCCATATCACCCTTCCTGTTGGCAGCCGGCCCCATGATCGGTTCCCTCAGCGTCATCAAAAAAAAATGTATCCATATCCCCCCAAAGTGTGTTTCCTTTGTTGTGGTTGGGGGAGGATGGGTGGTAATCATTAGCGTCCGTCAGTCTAGCTGGGCGGGAAGCTAAGAGCCACCCCTTCGGTGGCTGGTGTACTATGCAGATTGCTTCTGATACTTCTCTGATAGCAGAGTGGGCTATGGGAGCAGCCCCTTGATTGTTGTGGTCTGCTTCGGCAGACCTTTCTTCGAAGCGTTGTGGTTGAGTGCGTAAGCGATCCTGCGACGCCCCTTTAAGACGGAGAAGTTCTGTCGATTTTAGTGGGTAGCACTGGGTTTTCTAAGTCCCACATAACCACCTACAAGTATACAGGTGGTATGTGTAAATGTATTTACTAACATTAAAAAAAAGAAAAAAAATATTTTTCTATTTAAATGTTTCTAATATAGCTAATAAGTAGAAGCCGAATCTATAGGTTAAATAATTATTATCTGCTTGGTCATTTACTCTTTTTCATGAACAAGAGAAGATTGTTATGGCAGTTTGTTTGTTATACAAGTAAAGGAATGAAAAAATTACTAAGTTTTACTTTAATAAGTCAAGTATATCCAAAGGCACTTATCATTCTTCGAGTTGAGCTCATCTTTGTCATTAACGTTTCCCCACGAAGCGGTGGTCATATTTAATGAATATGCACTAAATATACACTACACCTAGAATCACAAACAGTACCCGCAATATATTGTAAATGGGTGTTATGAAACGAATAAAGATATTTTTAAGTTGCTTAAATACATACATGCGAAGGTATAACATTTAAGAAAAAATGACAAAGATCTGGAGGAGAAGATCTTGAAGGTAAAAAACCTCCTAATATTGCTCAAAAATCTGTTGATTATTTTAATATAGACATAAAACATATTAATCACAAACTATTTTTTTTTTATTCCTTAATGTAGACTGTTATTGTTATGATGAAGACTTGCTTTAATTAAATAGTAGGCGTCTTATTCCAAAATATTTCCAAATCAAAAATATCAAATATTTTTAATACAAATATTATTATGTAATATACATTTCATCAAAATAATTCAAACCTTACCCTAGTGTAATTTTAGTGAATGTAAGTCTAGAAAAGTTGGCTGATGCAATAATAATTCTGTTTGCTGTAGACTTTACAAGCAGTGTATTTGATGAAATGACCCATTGGGTACTGTTAAAAAAAATGTGTAGGTATATTATCTGATGTTTCACAATGAATCTCGAAAACTTAACTTTACAAATTATTCCAAAATTACAATTTTATAGTAAATCGTATTGTATAAAAAGTGGCCAAATCAGTATCTGTTAATAATGGCTAATTTGGGAACATAATATTAAGTCTTAATATATAAATGCTTATTACATATTTTAAAGTCTCAGTCATCTTGTAGTATGACTCTCCGGGACGACTTAAAAGCTCATCTCGTTTGCTTTGGATATCAATACTCCGAAATTATGCATTTTCGATTTGCAAATTAAGAATATAATATTCTGACGCAATTTCATTGCCAGTTTGTTTATAAAACAGTATCAAATTTACTTCCACGCATATCCCATTCGCAACTTCATAAGTGACCTAGATATTCTAATTTCAGCGTGTGCCTATTAAATTTGTGGTTTAATACATTGTTGGATAGGTACATTAATAATTCAAGCGATAAAGGGCCCTTGTATGTTCATGATTAAATCTTTTTCTAGGTAAGTTCAATGCAGTGCAAGTATATAAACAGTAGGAGAACCCCTAAGCAATCACAGGCTCTCAGTTCGTCTACGCGTCAACTGGTCACTACAGAATGAAGGTACTATACAATAAAACTATATTAAATTTTGTTAATAGTAAATTGAATGTATTTTTTTATATAAAAATAATCACATTATATTCCTATAAAACGTTTTTAATTACCAATAGCTAAACATTAACTTGCAATTAATTTTTTTGTTATTATTACTGCGTAATTTTAATTAAAAAAATATAAAAAAGTTCTATACCATATTGTTTTTTGAAAATACTTTCTTAAATAAAAATATTATAATTATAGTTAACGTCACTCCATATTATACGAGTATCTATGATAAAACTTATTGTCTAAGTTAAATTAAAGTCCATTAATATTTTTAAACGTTAAATTTATGAACCTTTATAATATTTAATAGTATTCTGTGCCCTTTTCGCTTTTAAGTTACGCTTATAAATAAGGGAGCTTTCCAATATTTGATAAAAGTAATACAATTAATATCTTTATTTAGGTTCTAATTTTAGCAGTCCTCATGGTATCCAGCGCCTGTGCTGGTTTACTCCCTGCCCCGCTAGGGTTAGGCTATGCTAGGCCCTACGGCTTAGCTGCACCTCTCGCAGCTCCTCTAGCAGTCGCCCGGCCTGCTTTAGCCCCGTACGCAGTGGCTAGGCCTGCATTAGCGCCATACGCAGTAGCCAAAGTTGCAGCTCCTGTCGAAGATTACGACCCAAATCCACAATATTCATACGCCTACGATATTCAAGACGCATTGACCGGTTAGTACATTTTTCTTATTTTTTTATTGTAAATAATTTTTTATGTGGGCATAATAAAAGCAAAGTAAGAAGAAAGTATTTTATAAAAATACAGTAGGTGAAAAATCAATCATCCTCTATTTTCTATACTTAGGTGTTGTTTTAAATAGGACCAACTTTGAGGTATACCCTGTCCAATAAAAAAAGAATCATCTATATCGGACTACGCTGTAAAAAAATATGCGTGATCAAACATAAAAAAAATATGTGTGTCGAATTGACCTCCTCCTTTTTTTTCGTCGGTTAAAAAATTATAAAGTACTGAAATTAAATTAAATTTAAATTTAAAATTTCAAGAAAATAAAGAAAAAGAGTGAGTTGTAAATCCTAAGGTTTTTATTTGTAGATTAGAATAAAATACAATAGTAGGTACATATACATTTATTTATGGTGAACATAAAAAAATACTAATTAGAATTAAATAAATGTTTAATAACATAAAAATACGCGTACGTTAATGATGCCCGCGAGTTTGCTAATGAAAATTACAGTAACTCAAATTTCCTTTACGTCATATTATGTATTGCTATACATAATATGATATAATATGTATAACATAATATGTATAACATAATATGTATAACATAATATGTATAAGATAATATATGTATACAGTTAACTTAAATTACAGGTGATTCCAAAAACCAACAGGAAACTCGTTCTGGGGACGTAGTTCAAGGTTCATACTCCCTTGTTGAGCCAGATGGTACACGACGTATCGTGGAGTACACCGCTGATCCCCACAACGGTTTCAATGCAGTTGTTCACAAAGAACCACTTGGCGGAGTCGTGAAAGCAGTTGCACCAGTTGCTGCTTTTCATTAGATTATTATGAAGCAGATTTATTATAAACCCTCAATACCATTAAAATTATTTCTTGTAAAATATATTGGATAAATCTGTTTAATTTTTTTACCGGCGTCATTTGGTATGAGGTTTTGATTAAATCTGCTTAGACGTTTCCCATCACAGTGACCTGCATATTTGTTTTAATGTATTGTTAATATTAATGTTAAAAGTAGGGTAATAAATAAGAGGAATCTATATTTTTTCGTTTTATTTAATCTATTTGAAACTTTTTTTTTTTGTATATGAACAAGACGATTCTAACACAAACTTTGATATGTTATAAATAACTATAAGATAATATGCATATGATTTATGTAATTTTAATGCGCAATTATAAGTCGATTGGCATATTTATTCCTGTTTATATTTAAATAAAAAGGACACTGCGCTGGTAACGTTTATTATTGAAATTAATTTACACGTTGTTAATAATTAACCGACTTCAAAAAAGGAGGAGGTTCTCATTTCTCAATTCATCGGAACCTTCTTTCTTTATGTGTGTTCACCGATTACTCGAAGATGCCTGAACCGATTTGGAAAATTCTTTTTTTTTTTCAAAGGATATACTTCCCAGGGTGGTTTATCGAAACTAGTAGAGCGGTTTTTAAAAAATCAACTATAAACTATTTTTAAATAATGGCTTTATCAAATATGGTATTAAAAACTTTCTTCTTACAAATTACCTGCTTATTACATTTAACCTAAAAATAGAATAATAAAAACTTAAAAATAAAAACCTACTTTCAGACACTAAAAAGTAAAAAATAATTAAACGGCGGTTTTTATTTAAAATAGATACCTAATCAGATATTTTCCAAGTAGGTGCCGGTTTTATGTCATCAATATTTTAAGCTGTTTATGAAGTAGAACAAGAAATAATAGCATACACAAATGTGTGTCAGCCCCGCCCGCTTATATCATAAATATTAGCGGTACACGCTCCATGTAGGATATGCGCGACTTTCATACTTTAAAATATGCTATATCTACTTGTATCTAATATCTAAATAGGTCATATATGGGAATAGTATTAAATAAGGTGACATATTGTAATTTTAAAATAAATAAAAAGGATATAAAAAAACGAGAACCAGTTGACGAAGGAACATAGTGTTATGCAGTCGGAGACCTGTGTACGTACATGCATACAGACATACGTAGCAAGACTCGCAGCAAGTATAAAACATGTACATACTCGCATGTCTCCGATTGCATAATTCCTTACATGTTCGGTGTTCCTTTGTCATCTTGTTTGCATCTGTTATTTAGTTCGCTTTTTACGCAGTCGAGCTTTTTTTTTTATTTTTGTAAATTAATTTTTATTGCATTCAGTCATTTAAACATTTGTAATTTTATTTAACAACTAGCCTAGTTCCCCATACAAACTTTCATCCCCATTTTCACCCCCTTAAGGGATAATTTCCGGGATTAAAAGTACTCTATGTCCTTCCCAGGGTAACTATCTTATTACCAAATTTCATCTAAATCGGTTCAGTACAGCTTCAGTACATCAGAGGTTACTCCCTACAACGTCACAAACTCACAAACTCAGAAACTCACGAAATCACAAACTCACAAACTTTACATCTTTATAATATTAGAGTAGATTTCTTATCCTAAATTATTTTTAAACATATAAGTTGAATTTATTTTTGTAATCATCTCTTAAAAACTTGTATTTTAATAGGATTAATCAATCGAAATGTGCAAATTCGGAGGATTTTTTTTTTTCAACACATAAATTGGCCCCTAAGATCCATTTTGATTTTTAATAATATCTATATATCTTATGACAGTCGTCATTAAGATGAATTTAGCAACGTATGATCAATCAAATATAAAATATACAAATACTATTCCAGTAAAAAAAATCATAAAACTGTACATAAACACTTGACCCTTGTTTGAGCTTCGTCGCAGTTGAGTAAAAAGAGAAATGATCCATAATATGTTCATATAATTAGAAGAAAAAAATGTGGCTCGATTTAACCAGTTGAAACTTAATCTAGTTCATGTTTAATTTTATTAACACAACATATTATGTTGTGTATTATCTATACATATAATAAAATTGTAACTAAGCTGAATCTATACATTATATATTTTTGGGAAAATCTTATTGAAATAAACATTATTATCGATACAGAGGCCGAAACTATAATTTTTAGAATCTTTGTCTGTCTGTCTGTCTGTCTGTGACCGCAACATAGAAAAACCACTGGAGAAATTTTGACAAAATTTGGTATGGCAATAGCTGGTTATCCGGGTCAACATATAGGATACTTTTTACCGCGGAAAAATATTTCATTTCTGAAAAAAAATGCAAAAACTGGTTAGAATAAAACCACGATGATACTATAAGCATTTTATATATATAATAAGTCCAAAAATATTTATTTATGTGTTATTTAGATATTCGTCAATAGATGTCACCATGTGTTTTCAAAACACGTAGTTTTAATTCCAAAAATGTTTATGTACGGATATTGAATGTACATAACTATTTATGATTTTATAGAATTACTACTAAATTACCCACGGCCCCGCCCGTATTTAAATAAAACGAACTTTTTGGCTTTTTAAATTAGTAATATATTAGTAACATTTTGTGGGCCGAAACAAGTTTCAAATGAAAATATTTGTAAATGTTTGTAAATCTTTTAATGTAAAATTTGGGCAAATGCAAGTCCAACTCGTGCATTATAGGTTCCGTATAGCAAAATATGTACTGTGTTGTTTTTCTTACTTACGCATTTTGCTAGGTTAACACTAAAATAAATACAAATAATATTTACGTTTCCACAATATCGACTCATTTTATGAACCTTAAAAATAAGTTCGTTTCATATTATTTTTTAACATTTTATGGAATATAAGTTTATGATTGTTAAACTGACAAAGCGGGTAACTAAAATTAGTCCATATCTCAAAAACGATGAAACGTATATTCTGCAAGACCATTTTCGATAAAAGTGTTTTAGAAATTATTACATCTCAACTTTTTCAGTTTTTTTGACACCATTTCTTGAAAGATGGACGGCTTAAAAGACGCAATAAAATGCTTACGACTTTAATCATATTAGCCGAGCCATATGAAATAATAAAAAGCATTTGCTTAGAATTATTTACTTATTTACCTTAATTATGTACTTCTGAAACTTACTTTCCCTAACATTTTCTTTTGAAAATCATTTACGAAAATATTACTAACTAGCGCTAACTAGTCCCTGTTTCGCGACAAATTAACATTAAGAAGTTATTATTATGTAATTTAAATAATCAGCTAAATATAAATTAATCAATAGCTGTCTATTAGTAAATAAATGATTAAAATTAATTCAGTAGTATGAGAGTTTATCACTCAAAACTAAACAAACAAACAAACAAAACAGAAGTATAGACATACTACAAATGTTATTGATAAAACAAATAGTGCAGTAGGTACATATTATTAAATCAAATATGATATTAACGGAGGATCCTTTGTGGCATTGTCAATTACCGCCATTATTCATCAATCATGCGGTGCGCAATGAAATTGGTATATGTAAGAGTAGGTATATAATATGTACAACTTGAGAATTTGGTTCGTGATCATCTGGACACGGGCGGAGCCACGGGCAATGCTAGTTATTAATAAATACCTTCCATTCGGAAACGATTTTACGTCAGATGATGTGTATATAAGTACGTAAAGAAAGAGACAATCGAATATGTATTTTAGTTTAAAATTGCCTTTAACATTTTTGATACTTTTTAAATAATAACGCATGTACCTACGAACAATCTTCTTCACATTTATTACTTTAATTCTTTTAGGTTGCCATACTAAATTAGTCTCTATGGTATTCAGTTTAGTAAATAAATTTCTCTATTAGTCTTAAAATCACTTCTAACAAAATATTATATGTTGGGGAGATACCAATTTTCAAAACTTTGATTTTATCTTAAAAAAGAATAAGCTTTAAGCATTTAACGTAAAAGATAGACATTATTTAATAGAGGCAAAAATAAATCGTACTAATCATAAAAATATTTTAAACCAAAAAGCGCGTTGATGTCTCTTCTATGTACATACATATGTATATCAGACGTGTATAAAATCGAGAAAAAAATAATCTATTTTTCCTTTGTCATAAACTGTGAGGTGTGGGGTGCGGGGAGATTTTAATAGAAACAACCGCTCTGGATAACGCTCTGATTTATTCTGCTCGTTCACTCTAAGACTAATACATTATATATGTAATATATATGCTAGATATGCTAGGCATGCTAGGCATCCCACTACATCACCGGGGTAGAAAAAAGAAAAAAAAAAAAAATTAAATTTACTTTTTTTTTCGTTACATTATAATGTTACTATATTTTTATTTCTTATGTATTAAAAAAAAAACAAAGAGTAGCAGTAGGTACCTACTTAAAATTATTATATTCTAATTAATCATACAATACATTTTCTTATTTCTAAGTTAAGTATGAATAATACTATTTATCTTTTACAAAGGGTTTAGTTCTATTTTTATGAATAATTTCAATTTTACCGTTTCTCAAAATTTTTACATTCGGTTCTTGTTCTTCAACAACAACATACGGGCCATTATACAAAATATCAAGTTTACTTCCTGTTTCATTTTTTACTAGTAACATATCGTTTGGATTATATTTTATTCGATTTACATATTTATCATAATTCTGTTTCCTTTTCTCTTTACATTTTAATAAATTTTCTTTTGCATCCCTGTTAGCTAACTGTAACCTATATTTTAATTCTAAACTATAATTATCTGGATTGTACAAAGGTTCTATGTCAGCAGAAATTCTACTAGGCATTTCACAAGGTTTCCCGAAAACTAGCTCATATGGTGGATATCTTGTACTTGAATGAATTGTATTGTTGTATGTAAAGCACCAAAATGGTAACCATTGGCTCCAAGTTTCTGGATGATTATCGCACTGTATGCGCAAAAATGAACCTAGATGTTTATGTGCATTTTCAAGTGAACCAATAGTCTGATGATGGTATGCAGTAGAACTTAATTTTTCTATGTTAAGCAATTTACATACCTCTTCCATTGTCTCAGAAATGAATTCTGTTCCACGATCCGTAGCGATGATCTTTGGAATTCCGAACCTTAAAATGAAATTATTCACAAAACTCTTAGCTATACTTACCGTTTCCTTATTTCTAAGAGGATATGCCTCGACAAACTTACTTAACTCGCACTGTACTGTTAATATATATTTATTATTTTCTATGTCTCTATCTAATGGTCCGACTACGTCTAGAAAAACTTTTTCTAAAGCATAACTTGCAGTAGTTGTAATAACCATAGGTTCTTTAATATACCTAGAATACTTCATTTTTTGACATTTTTCACATTTTCGAACATAACTCTTAACATCATTTTCGATTCCTGGCCAGTAGAATCTACGTTTTATGTTATTTATCATTCTGCGAATCCCAGCGTGTCCGCTTGTGGGTAGCAAATGATAGTCATTCATAATAAATTTCTTTTCTTCGTCATCATCTATTCTCTTTATACCTCTCAAAATACAAATGCGTGGTCCGGACCACTTATCAATGCTTTTTATTTCTTCTACAAGATTCTTGATAAACAATACGTTATCTTTTTTTTTAATAATGCATATTTCTTTAATTTTTAATTTTTCACATATTTTCCTCAATTTTTCCACAAAAACGTCTCGCGTATAATGTGCTTTAAAATCGAGATTAACATATAATATATTTTTATTTTTTATAAATGCGAAACATTCAGATTCGACATCAATATCTTTTTTCTCTTTAATTTTTTTTAATTCTTCTCCTTTCAGTAAACTTAATTCAACTGCTCCATTCGGTATCCTAAGTATTTCCACAACTTTTGGTTGATCAGGCCAATAATTCGGGTTAATATTTGGGATATCGTCTATTCCACTTTCATTCTCTCTTTCATTCTCTGTTATTATCCTAGCTTGCGCTCTTGTTATTACTGTTACTAACCTTTCATTCATATCTTTCAAATCTTGGGACGTTATGCTTATTCGTGATAAAGCGTCTGCTATTACATTTTCTTTTCCTCTCACGTATACTATTTTAAAATCATATTCTTCTAATGCTAATCGAAATTTTAATAGTCTACTTGACGGATCTTTCATCCCAAACAAGTATATTAAAGGTTTATGATCTGTCATAATTGTAAAAGTACGTCCATATAGATATGGTCTGAAATATTTCACACTCCAAACTATGGCAAGTAATTCTTTCTGTATTGTTGGGTAATTTAACTCTGCCTTATTTAAAGGTCTACTAGTATAAGCTACGGCCTTCATGTTACTATTACAAAGTACTGCACCTATCGCTGTGCCCGAAGCATCGGTCTGTAGTATAAATTCTTTCGAAAAATCAGGGTATTCTAAAATAGGAGGAGTTGTTAAAGCGTTTTTCAAAAAATTAAATGATTTTTCACATTGCTCAGTCCATTCATACTTGACATTTTTCCTACAAAGTTTATTCAAACAATTAGTTATATCAGCAAAATTTTTAATAAACTTTCTATAGTAGTTACACATTGCAACAAAACGTCTGACTTCATCAACGTTTGTCGGTGTTGGATAATTTTGAATAGTTTTGATTTTCTCTGAGTCTGGTTGAATACCTTGAGAAGATATCGTATGGCCTAAATATAATAGTTCTGTTTTTAAGAATTGACATTTACTCGGATTTAATTTAAGATTAACTTTACGTAGGCGTTCGAAAATTTCTATTAAGTTTTTGTTATGCGATTCAAGATTTCGTCCAAAAACAACACAATCGTCTAAATAAATAAAACAATTTATATAGTTAAGACCTGACATAGCTACTGACATCACTCTAGAGAAAGCGCTGGGACTGATCTTTAGTCCCATAGGTAGACGCTTCATTTGATACTGACCTGTACTAGTTGTGAAAGACGTGATTGGTCTACATTCAGGTTTTAAAGAACATTGATAATATGATTGACTAAGATCTAAATGAGAGTAATAAATTGCACCTGATAGCGAATCTAAAATTTCGGTAATATTTGGTAATGGAAATTTATCATCCTGTATTACTTCATTTAACTTTCGGTAGTCTATGACTAACCTCCACTTTTTATTATTTTTATCATCAGATTTTTTAGGTACTAATAATATGGGACTCGACCATTCACTTTGTGAAGGTTCTATGATGTCGTCGTCTAACAATTGCTTGATTTGTTTGTCTACTTCTGTTTTTAAACTGTGTGGTAACCTATATGGCTTTACATAAACTGGATTTACATTTTGTTTCAAATTAATTGACTGTTCGCATAAATTATTAGTAGTGAGTTTATCACCGGGCAAGTGGAATACGTCAGCATACTTTGAACAAATACTTTCTATACTGCTTCGTTCGCTCGTACCTAAGTGATCAAGTTTCAAAGATTGCAACAATGTTTTTGCACGTGTAGAGTTCAAAGTACACTTATCAAAGAAGCAAACATTATACTCTTTCAATGGTAACAATTGAGGTTGAAAAATTGGAATAATTATTTCCCTATCACTGGTATTCATTAATCTGATAGGTATTATGTTATCTTTAGGTTTTACTATCAAACCAGCCAAAAACAAATTTTCCTGTAATTCTTTCTGTACAATCACACTGTCTTCTTTCACATCTGAATTTAACTTTATATAATGAATAGTTTCATATCGTGCCGGTATCGTTATATATTCAGTATATAGTTTAGGCGAAGTATACAAAGGTATTTCACTTTGTTTTTCATTTGTTAACGTTAATATATTTTTCTCTAAATTGATAGTTGAATTGAAATTGTTCAGAAAATCTAACCCAATTATTCCATCTGATTTACAAGGTAAGTTCTCGAACAAGTAAAACTTGTGTTCATAAGTAGTACCGTCCGATGCGTGTAAAGTTAAATAAACATAGCCGTCTGAATAGATCTTGCCACCTATACCGTTTATAACTATAGGGTCTCTATGTATGCGTATTTGTTCCGATAAGATATTACTACGAATTGCCGATAATGAAGCACCTGTGTCTAGCAACCATGAACATTTTTGTCTATCTAAATTTAAGTACACATATTTTACGTTATCATCGCAGGTCAAAATATAATTTTTAGGTCCGAAAAAACTGATTCAGTTCAGTAGTTTTCTCTTGCGTTGTACTTTCGACCTGTGCCGAACAAATATTTCGTTGATTGCGATTACCACTACTACTGTTACCTCGACCACGACTCGAACTCACAAAATTGTCACGATAACCTCGCGTCGACCGGCCATTGTTATATCCTCGATTATAATTATTATTTACGTACTTACCTCTCGTATCATTGTTGAAGTTATTGTAATTCCGCCTGTGATTTGAATAAAAATTACCTCTAGTATTCATTCGTCCGCCTCTACCTCTTAGCGAAGACCTGTAGTAGGGGGGTTGGTTACCTCTCCTTTGCACGTTGAAGATATTGTTGGAAGACGGAAGCTGTCCCAGCTCCTCATCCTCAGCAGCACGCACTGCGTCCTTCAGCTCTGAGTAGTTTCGAGCTGAGATAATTGTACTTAGTCGCCTGTTGCGTAACCCATCTGCAAATCTTTTAATTGCAAGGTTTTCATTTATAGGTCTCAATATCTCACAAGACTTCGGATTTCCGTCGCTCTGTGCAATAGTGAGGCCTACAAATAACTCAGACAATTTATCTCCGTACTCACGAATCGACATATTATTCTGAGATAAATTATTTAATCGACTAAGTATCGCATTTGCTGATTTTTTTGTTAATAAAAAGTCCCTAATATCTTGTATTAAGCTCATTACGTCATCATATTCACTTTTTAATTTCAATTTAGCGGTTTTAGTTAACCTAGTTTTTAATACAAAAGAGATAAGTAATTTTTTCTGTGTAACATTTACAAGATATTCGTCATACATTTCAATTCCGTCAATATTTTTTTCAATAGTCTCTTCCGTATTGTCCATTACGGGAATTAAAGAAATTGCCGTCTTTATATCAAATTTGTCCATTTTTGTAATATCTGATTTTGACGTTTCCATTGTACAATTAATTTTATATGTTAAAATTTTATTATATACGAACTCAATACGTTCCTTTAATACTTCGTAAACATAACCTACTAACTCTACTTTACTTTCTTGTTTAGCAATAATATTAATAATATCTTTATACGTTAAAAATAACTTTTCTGCTTCTAAAATCTTATCATTAACTTTACCTTCATATTTTAACCTTCTAGTAGGGCCCAACTTTCTTAAATCAACTTGAATTATATTTAACTTATTTAAAATAAACTCTAAATTCTGTTCCATATATCATAGTTATTCACTTACACTAAATATTATAGTCCTTAAAATAAGTTCTAAAATTTATGTATTTATTATAGTCCTTAAAACAGTTCTTAAATTTCTGTATTTACGCACAAAATAACGGCAACGAGAGATAAAATATATAAAAAAAAAAATAATTATAATAATGGGGGGAATTTTGGTTGACACATTTTAACACTTATTTTCACTTCACTTTTCACCTTCACTCAAGTAGGTACTCTGGCCGTCTAGCACTAGACATGCGAATCAGATCCTTGCGTCATTAGGCAGCATCACTCCCAGCAGCATCTGTAGCATTGAATCTCCCTGAAAGCCTTTGTCGAATTCTCCTAATAAACTCTGTCTGCATCCTCTTTTCCATCCATTTTCTTTCCTTCTTTCTCCAAATTTTACACCCCAAGCATACTGTAGCAGCAATGAATACCACCAAAACCACTGAGATCAGGATGTTGTTGGTCAGGATATGGGTCTCTATATCCTTATCTGAAATTCCAGCACCGTTGCTGCCGGCTGTATTTTGCGTAATCATTACTTCTTTGTCTTCCGTTTTTGAATATGATTTCCCCATTTTGTTTATAATTATTTTCCGTTTATATAAATTAATTTAATCCACTTCACAAGTTATAAAAGTTAAAGTGTTCTATAACTTACACCGAGGCACACAGGAATCCGCTGCGTTGCGAGATTCGCCGGTCACCCGACACTCGCCCACGCCACGGCATGGCAGGGTCGCCATGAGGTGTGGGGTGCGGGGAGATTTTAATAGAAACAACCGCTCTGGATAACGCTCTGATTTATTCTGCTCGTTCACTCTAAGACTAATACATTATATATGTAATATATATGCTAGATATGCTAGGCATGCTAGGCATCCCACTACACTGTTATCCGCCACCATAGTTAATTTCTTTTTGTGATAAAGCCTTACTCATATAATATGCACGTTAACAAGTACTGTTGGTAACGTAAATAGGTACTTATTCAAACAAAAAATATTGATCGGCATCCGCTCACGAAGTGTTCTATTTGCTAAGAGCTTCCTGCATATATGTAATTTAAAATTACTTTATTTTATAAATTTTACGTTTAAATTGAGTTTATTATAATACATGAATAAGGATTTCGCACTCTACTGCTATAGTCATATATTTACAAGGACATTTAATTGAGGAGCACGTTCTAATTGGTCAATTAACTCCCAAAGTTTGGCCGTGACTAATATGAATAATGGACTAAGGTAGATAGTTGTAAAACAATAGTAAGATCTTATTTATTTTGATAAAATAATATTTATCACATTATTTTTTTAACCTCAGTTTGGGTTTAAGTAGTATCACATCTTTTTTATACAAATTAAAATGATATAATTTTATCAATTTATAGAAATCCTTATTCATACTATAAAAACATCAAGTTATTTCTATGCTTAAATTAAAAAGGCCATCAATTCTTTTTAATTTAAACTCTGATAAACATGCTTTCTGTTAAGGAACAAATGCGTCCCTGGGTGTCAAACAGTGTACGCCTACGTGTTACGTAGATCCAGGATAGCCTGTGTATTAAATTTCATTCAAATTATTCAAACCGGTTCACTGTGAAGGAGTAATCACACAATCAAACATTCGCATGAATACTGGGAGTCGGATTATAATTTTTAGCAATTATTGCATTATATCCACTACCAAAGAGATTAAAGCTTTCATATAACATTTATATAATTTAAAATGGAGGTTTTTTGAAAGGTCGTTTGGTTTCTGTATAAAAAAATATTACTTTAAAATAATAAACTTTAAAAAAATAATGAAACTTTGATTTAGTTACTTAAATACTTATCTTCTAAGAATATTTATTCGTGAAACTATCAAAAGGGATCAACGACATTACGCTCTACGTCATTAAGTATAGAAATGTAAAAAGTGATTTATAAACCAAAGATTAGCGTAGGTTTTGTATATCAGTGCAGTATGTGGTGGGATATGACATCCAAAGAGCGGTTCAGAGGTAAATTATAATCCAATGTCCCTATATATTTAGTGATAGAGTCGAATGACCTAGACACCGACACAACACTCAACAGTACAATTTACAATGCAATGCAAATTATTAATGGAAATAGACTAGTTAGTACTATTAATGTACATATACTTATATGATGATTGATTACTCCCGTTTGCAGTCTCGTCCGCCTATACTGTCCGCTTCTAGCTCTAGGTTAGTCACGATTACAAAATATAACAAAAGGTTAATACGAGAATTCTAGAAGCTATCTATACTATCAAATAAAGGAAAGGACAGAAACTTACCTGTTATATCTAAAATTGAAAGTACATAAGCATCTATATATTTAGACGTATTAAGAAAACAAACACTAAATACAATGTTGCAATAGGCGTATCTTTCACTGCGCAGTATAATGATTAATTTGCTCTAAGATAGAGTTACATTTATTTTATTAATAGTAAATGTAAAATTTTACGTAATATAATTTTATTTATATGGAAGTGAAATCACTCTTTATTAATTTGTTTCTTGGAAACTTGAATTAGCTACGTATTTTTTTTTTCAAGTAAAATTTAATGGGTAATAAAAGATAGTATAGTAGATAGCATTAAGTAATCTGTAAGTATCTAAAATGAACAAAAATACATAATCGTTAGATTTGAATTATATTTTTAATTGACCCACAAAAGGGGGAGGTTCTCAAATCCGATGTATATTTTTTTGTATTTTATGTTTTTTAATAAGTATACCACACGCGAACCCACAAATAAAAAAAAACCGGCAAAATAAATAATTTTAAAATAAATCACTTTAAAATTATTTAGTTCGCCGGACTTGTAGTCTATATACTTTTTTTAAAAGTCATTATGCTAGATTATTTTATGGACAGAATTATTTTTTATATTTTTTATTACATACTATATTTATCAACGTTGGTACAATTTCAACATGTGTAATTAAAAATAAAAGTATTGAAATTCAAACGACACAGATAAGATTACATCATTAATAATAATAATTATATTAAATATTTCATGTATCTAAAATAAAAGTGATCTTATGAAGTTTCTATTATAATGGTACACTTGTCTGCTCTGTGACAACGCAGGCTGTTACTTGCAACGCGGAACATGCACTGGTGAACGCCACGCTTCTATAAATACGACCAATGTCGAGAGCGCTCGCGTTATTACTTCAAACCCTTTATCAAGAACATTTGCAATATGTTTCAGGTAATTTTTTAATTATAAAAAGATTATCTTTTAATAATCAACAAAAAAAATGATCTAAAGTTGTGTAATTGTTTACAGGTAGTGTTATTCGCATGTGTAGTGCAGGCAGTAGTAGGCATCATAGTGACAGATCCACCTCCAACGAGCACAGAATATAATTATTGGTACGACATTGTTGACCCTAGTACTGGCGACGCCAAGAGCTTACACGAGATCCGTCAAGGGGCTAACGTCAGGGGTTCCTACTCTGTCGTAGATCCCGATGGAATAAAACGTATTGTGGATTATGTTGCTGGTAAAAACGGTTTTAAAGCGACAGTCCGCAGAGAGCCGCTTAGTCACAATCATCTTAGACGTTATAATTATGGACCTCCAGTCGCTCAAAATTTTAAAAGTAACGGATATATGAGCCCTGTGCAATATTTAAAGAGGTTTCAAACACCAGTGTTTTCCACAAATAATTTCATCGAAAGTGGTGAGCCGACTTATTTCACGCCCGGCAACGACACGTCATCTGAACGTCTTAACTTTAATCAAGGAGAATATTTTATGCCTAATTATCTGCATAATTAAGACCACTTTATATTATGTGCAGACTTCATCGATTTCATAAAAGTGATGTGATATTCTTTCATGTAATTTATTAGGTACAAGTGATATTAGTTGCAGTGGTAATACATAGAATGTAAAATGTGTAAGAAGTGAATGTCCTTTGTGTTCTTGATTTTAATATAAAACATACATTTAAGTGCTGTAGTATTTAAAGTTATATCTACTTTGTAATATTAGATTAATAATTAATTTTATTGTGAATAAATAAATATTTAAAAATATTATTTTGTATTAAAAAAGATCTTTTACAAACGTAGAACTTTATTGCATTAACTTATATTTCGCAAATATATGTAGGTATATATGAAGGATCTGTTTTAACAGAATACATGAAACTAATATGTTACACTATAAGGTATCACCATGCAACATTTCATTAAAATCGGTCCAACAGTTTCCGAGATTAGCCCGTACAAACGGACAGAGAAACTAAAAAATTGAAAAAAAACTGGATTTGTTCTATTTCTCTTTTTACATATCCCTGACTCGGTTTTTAGCATTTTTTTATATACAGATATTCGACCTCTACAGTTTTATTATAATATATATAGATAACCAAAATAAAATTTATAATTTGTATTCATTTTATAATCAAAGTACCTACTTTTTGCCTGCGGCTCCATTTGTCTTGTATGCATTATATTTTTATATGCAATTAAGATGTATCAAATTTCGGAAATGTAAACATATGTATATAGAGCTTTGTGGTAAGTGGACAGTTCAAGATCGCAGAAAGTGGGTCGCGCAGTAACAGGCGGAGCCGGTCTTTATAATGTCCTAAATTTTTAAGAAATACAATTTCAAACAATAAGATGTATTGTTTTTTAATTAAAAAGTAAGTGTTTTGTTAAATAAGAAAATAAATGTTTTCTACTTAATATAAGTCTATCTATTCATAGATGTATCAATAAACGAGAAGTAATTTTCAAAATTTTATATTCAAACTAAACATAAGATATTATTTAAGAAAATATATTTTTAAATAATAATACCAGTGTTTAGAATTTTATGTGTACGTTAGGTATATGCCCTATGAAAAAATATATAAATATTATTCATGACTTTCCTTACATTACAATTTATAATTTATTTAGTAGGTGTTTCAGAATATTTCCAATAATAAACAAATAATTTTATTAATATAATAATTCGTGTGAAATTAAATGTCTACATTATCAATAATCTACATGTTTTTACACCAGTAGCATATACAAAGAAAACACAAAGACTAAACCAGTATTTTTATTACTAAAACATTATTTCTGTAATTGTCAATTTATATATTTTTATAGTAATTATTAAAGCGGTGCAACAGGGCACAGTTCAAACCAGTAGCCGCAGCCGCATCGCTTCGGCACGCCCATATGGAGCCACATGTATTCAATGTGGTTAGTCTCCGGGAAACATGCACATCCCACGAGGCGTTTGCTGAATGCACTTGGAATTAGATTGGGCCGTTCACAAGTCCCTGGACCTAATGATTAAAATATAGTTTATTTATTATCAGGGACGATCTGTATATATGGGTTTTTTGGGCTGCAGCCCAGGGCCCGTAAGACATAACGGGCCTCCATGTTGAGAACAATGGATAATATTGTGAATTTATAACATAAAAAATTATCTAAAATAAAAATATAAGGCCATAAAAGGTTGACCTAATAACCCTGAAATCAACTAACCAGAACCAAACAATAGTTTTATCTTAATTTCGTCTAGAGCCCCCCAAATTCCATCTGTGTCTACATTAAGCTATACATATAGCGGTTATTGTGATGATTTTAGGTATTGGATAAAAATATATAGATATGTAGGTATATATGTATATGACTCCTTAAATCCTTTCACTAACATAATGCTACATTCATTCCTCGATCATTTTTGGGTATTTTATTTCGATAAAGATGGGTTTTCAGTAAGAAAAACTATCTGTACATAATTCAAGGGTAAAACTTAAAGTTATTGTACACTAGCAGAACCCTGGGCTTCGCTCGCGCTAAAACTACAAAAAAAAAACACTAAAAAATTTGGTTTCATGAAAATTTTCATGTCCTATTTTATCCTCTTATGTGATGAATTTCGAAAAATGCTAACACGTATTTATTAATTGAAGAGCCTTAATACAAACTTAAAAGTTGGCTGGAGAACAAATAAATAGGCAGAAGATATGATAAATTAAAAAAAAACATATATGTGTAATGTGTTTTTTTTTTCAATTTATATTATAAAACTAGCAACTCACCCTCGCTCCGCTCGGGTTCGTTCCTAGTTACGTTTTAACGTTTAGCTCAGAGATGACATATTTTCCCGCAATAAAAAGTATCCTATATCGATACCTCGGGGCTCAAAGGGCGTAAGCACCAAAACTCGATTTTACAGGAGAGCAAAAAAACAAAAAAAATAATATTATTTTCGACATATCTTTTTTGATTTTTGGCCTAAATAAACCATTCTAAGACCAAAAGTTTAATTTTTTTTTGGGTGCAGAACACTATAAAATTATATTTCGAATAGATTTAAAAGTAACAAAAATAGCTTTCCTATACGCCCCGGAAAATTGCATATTTGGGGAGTTTACGCCCCAAAAATTAATGGATGTGTGATGAGTGATGGTTGTAACCGTCAATTTGCCTACTAATTCTATCAGTTTATTGACAGCTATTTTGTTTTATTTGACATTTAATTGCAATTTTATATGTACTTTATTAACTTAGCATACCTAAATTCAACTCAGATAACTAATTATAGAAAAAATTACACATGCTACAAAATATTACTTTCTAAACTTTTATGGTATTTTTTTTTTTACTTTTCCTTTAATTTAAGTTACAATAAATTTAAATTTACCAGCCGTTTCTATCTAACAGCTTTTATTTTTCGTATACAGCTTCTTGATACTTTACTATAAAGTAGATATGCATTTACGATTTCAGCACACTGTTGATTTCAGAAGGATAAAATTATTGTGATATCTTCATCAAGGATACGTGTTTTACACAATCCGCAGTGTATTTGCTTTATTTGTGGAGAATATGTTTTTAAAAATTATAGAAAACCAATGACTACCACTACTTATAACTTTATAGTCGGACTTCAAAGTACAATTGTGTAATTTACAAACCATGGGTGCCCAAAAATCATTGTCAAAATTGTGCTGTTGAATTTGGGACAGTGGCCAAGTGGAAAAAGAAGTTCGCTGAACTTCAAAACCCCTATGTCTGGCGAGAAACTATAAACTACCATCATGATTGTTATTTTGACTTTGTTAATCTAAATAGTATTAACTAAAATAGCCGTAAATGGATTTATACTAATTTACTATCTAAAGCTAAAGGACCCGCTTTGCTATCTAGTGCAGCTCAAGAGTCTATACCACCTTTTACCATCAACATAAGCAATTTGTTAAGGCGCTTATTACAAATGGAGACTGTTTTGAGTCTATTGCAGAGAAATTCCTTTGACTAAGTACGGAAAAATTAAAAGCTGAAACATTTAATAGGTCACAATTACAACTGTTAGCTAAATTAAGTCAAAACAATAAATGAAACAGTCTAATGCATGGAAATCATTTGTGTTGGTAATCAAAAACTTTCTTAATAATACTAAAGTTTGGTACTATCAACATTTTGTCCAAAATATGCTTGACATTTTTTTGTTGCAACATCACCTTAGAACTTCACTATTTACACTCTCATCAGGACCGATTTCCTGAAAATCACGTCCACTTAAGTGATAAACAAGAAGAAGTATTCTACCAACAATTTCAAACCATGGAGGAACGATACACATTACTACTACTGCAGGGCAGATTACTGCTTAACTTTTGAACGAGACCTACAAGAAGTGTTAAATTCATTAAAAATATCATTTTTGGCTGCTTTCGCAAATTAAATTTATTTTTGTAATAATTTCTTTGACTTTTTTATAAAAATACACATAAGCCATATTTGAAAAACCAAAGCTGATGGATGAAAACGACTTTCATTTTAGAGCCAGAATGCCAAATGGCTTCAGAAAAACTACTTAAACATTCGAAAAAAAAGGTTTGTAACTAACTAACCTAAAAACTATTCGATTACTCATCGTATTCGTTATAAAAATCACCTAAATAAAATCATAGAAATGTCGTTTACTACCCTTACATTTATTGATTAATATGAGTGATTGCTCTTACGCCCCAAAACTACAAATATATCGATGTAAAATGTTAGGCGTAAAAACATTTGTATCATCTACGGTGTCGCTTACTACCCTCGCGTTTATGATCATTAACAGTGGTGGCTGTTACGACACAAAAACTAAAAATATCTGTTTTATTTTCTACAAAAAATAGGGTCGTAAACACCATTTTTTGGCGAATTGGAAGACTTTAAATATACAGATCGATAGAGGAGAAAAAACTAAGTAGGACTGCATTAAAAAGTCAATTTCGCCAAAATGGCGGTTACGCCCTTTGAGCCCCGAGGTATCGATATGTTGACCGGGATCATCATACCAAATTTCACCAAAATCTGTCCAGTGGTTTTCCCGTGATGCGGTAACAGACAGACAGACAGACAGACAGACAGACTGACAGACAGACAGACAGACAGACAGACAGACAGACAAAAATTCTAAAAACTATAGATTTGGCTTCTGTATCGATAATAATGTCTATTTCAATAAGATTTGCCAAAAAATATTTAATGTACAGATTCGGCTTAGTTACAATTTTATTGTATGTATATAGATTGGTTCATAATAATATTTTTCATGTAATGTAAAAGTAAATACGTATTCAAAATCACGAATGATTCTAGGGCGATAACGATGCGAGGGTTTCAGGTTTATCAAACCATATGCATTGGCTTGGGCTATCTTGACTGCGTTTACTACCAATCTTCAAAATTCCCGGAAAAAATTCAGGTAACTTTCATGAACATAAAATTACTGTACTACGAGTATTATTGACTGTCCTAACCATACCATTTCAGTCATTTTTAGTGAAAAAGTTCACGAAAAAAAGGCAGTAATAGCCCAGTGGTAGCGTGCTCACTTGGGAAACCGAGTGAAGCGGGTTCAAATCCCGGTCTCGCACCTCTGATATTTCCATGTGCGAATCATTTCTAACATGATTATTACTTGCCTTACGGTGAAGGAAAACATTGTGAGGAAACCTGCGTGTCTGAGAGAACCTAGCAAGTTTTCGAAAGACATGTGAAGTCCGCTAACCCGCACTAGGCCAGCGTGGTGGACTATGGCCTGACCCCCTTCGTATTGAAGGGAGGCCCGTGCCCAGCAGTGGGACGTTAAAAAGGGTTAAATATAAAAGTTCACTCGTCAATATTTTTCTTTGGTGTTTTATTAAGATTATTTAGGGGTTAAGTAAAACGTATTATTTAAAAATAATCTATACTAATATTATAAATGCGAAAGTAACTCTGTCTGTCTATCTGTGTGTCTGTCTGTTACCTTTTCACGCTTAATCCGCTGAATCGATTTAGATGATATTTGGCATGGAGATAGTTTGAGACCCTGGGAAGGACATATTATAGTTTTTATCCCGGAAATCATCCCTTAAGCGGGTGAAAAGGGCGATGAAAATTTGTATAGGGAATCATTTCTCAAGATATTCGTATATATATATTTTTTAATTTTTAAAGTAGGTACTTACTTTTCTACACCTATGTATGTACATATATATAGTTTATTCTATACTAACCGTGAAAACGTACCTAGGGACGAACGCGGGCGAAGCGAGCGTAAGTGGAGTATCGAATAAAATCAAAATCGTAACCAATTTAAATATATTTTCTTGATTTGGTAGTGATTGTACTAGAGGAAACATTAGTATTATCACAGATCATATAATACTATACTATATAAATAATAAAAAAATAAATAGATATATATAGATAGAGTACCTTTTTTAATGCTCATCATCCGGAAAGGATCACAATCACCAGCGAGATGAGCAAGCATTTCCCGTTTCTCGATACCCGTCAACTGATCAAGTGTATCATGGAAAGCTCCGTATACTCTAGTGCCTATTTGTTTTAATGGTTTTATGGACCTCAAAGACCACATTTTTCCAAAAGTGAAGCTGTATGCAATTAGTAGTTAATTAAACCGTACTAACTTAATGTTGAATTAAATTATACAAACGTACATACAATTGTGGTTTAGTTCTAAAACAATGTGATAAAATTTCTCACCTCTTTTATAATTTCGTTTTTACAATAATATAATAGTAGTAAGTATATAAACGACCGCTGTGATTTATATTAGACGTTACAGTAAAGTCAATGCAATATTTTACATATCAATTATTTTTAGAACAATATGTTTTTTCAACTAAAAAGTATTTATTTAAATTGTATTTTTTTAGAGAATAACCTTTTATTAGAATATTTATTGCCTTTCTTCGCCTGACCAATGAGTGCTGGTTTGTAATGAAATACAAGTGATCTTTATACCAGATATCAATCATAACTTAACTGCTCTTTATCTGCTATTATACTAGCAAATCATATTGGCTTCATATTCGGCTAACAATAGCCGCGCGATGTTCCCTTCGAAAGTAACAGCATTATCTTTCATGCGCCGGCTTAATGGTATATCGCAACGCTTGGGGCAGTCAGAATGTGTATAAAAAGTCCGTCATACTTTATTGTAGTACATTCGAATTGAGGTCTCCTCATAGTTAAGTCAAATTCCATCCCTTACAAAATGGCTTTCAAGGTACTATATACTTGTAAAAGAATCATTAAGAAAATTATTAAGTAATGAATTAATTAATTTATTTTCTTACATTTTCTTCTTCTTAACGATATATGAATATATCAAAAACCGAGTTTTCGAAAACTTAATGTAAATTTATTTTGCAGCTTGTTATCTTGATGTGCCTAGTCGCTGCAGCCCAAGCAGGCGTGATCGCTCCCGTAGCCTATACGGCGCACCCGGCGCCGCTTGCCTATGCCACTGCTCCAGTGGTTCATGCGGCCCCAGCTGCGTCCTACATCCAATCTTACCCCGTCGCCCCTATTGCCAAAGTTGCTGCTGTTGCACCAGTCACCAAAGTCGCTGTTGAAGAATATGACCCACATCCTCAGTATAGCTTCGCTTACGATGTTCAAGATGGTCTGACTGGAGACTCCAAGAGCCAGCAAGAATCTCGCGATGGCGATGTTGTCCATGGCTCCTACTCTGTAGTCGATCCCGATGGTATCAAGCGTACTGTTGAGTATACAGCTGATCCTCACAATGGTTTTAACGCCGTTGTGCACAAGGAGCCAATTGCAGTAAAAACTGTAGCTCCTGTCGCCAAAATTGCCGCAGCTCCTGTAGTCCACCACGCTCCAATCGTCCATGCTGTTCCCGTGAGCTACTCAGCTCCGTTATACCATCACTGAAATGATACTTTAATTACAGACTAGTCATGAAATAAAAGGATCAAACAATAATTATATAATAGACATGTAAAAGAAATTTAAGCAAATAAACTTATCAAACTTATTATGTACTAGCATTGCCCGCGGCTCCGCCCGCGTTCAGATGATCAAAAACCAAATTCTTAGGTTTTACACATTAGTATACTCTTACGTTATACATTAGGTACTTTCATTGCGCACCGCATGATTGGTAAATAATGGCAGAGATTGACAATGCCACAAAGGTATTGAACTTTTTGTTTTAGCAATAACATTTATGTATGTCTATACTTCTGCTTTGTTTGTTTTTTTAGTTTTTCACGATAAACTCTTAAACTACGGAATTAATTTTAATCATTTTTTACTAATAGACAGCTATAGATTAATTTAATATATAGCTGATTATTTAAATTACATAATGATAACTTTTCTTAATTAGCGCTAGTTAGTAATATTTTCCAAAACGATTTTCAAAAGAAAGTGTAATAAGTAAATAATTCTAAGCGAATACATTTTTTTATTTCATATAGCTCTGCTAATATGATTAAAGTCGTAAGCATTTTATTGTGTCCTTTAAGCCTTTACCTTCCAAGAAAAGGTGTCAAGAAAAAGTGAAAAAGTTGAGGTATAACAGTTCCTAAAATACTTTTTCATAGTTTTTGAGATATGAAATATTTTTAGTTACCCGCTTTGGCAGTTTAACAGCCATAAACTTGTTTTCCATAAAATTTTATAAAATAATATAAATTGAACTTATTTTTACGGTGCAAAAAATGAGTAGGTATTGTGGAAACGTAAATATTATTCGTATTTATTTTAGTGTTAACCATACAAAACACGTAAGTAAGGAAAACAACATAGCATTTTGCTATACGAAACCTAAAATGCGCGAGTTGGATTTACATTTGCCCAATTTTTACATTAAAAGATTAAAACACATTAACATTATTTACTAAACAATAAAAATTTACAAATATTCTCATTTGAAAATTGTTTCGGCCAACAAAATATTACTAATATGTTACTAATTTATAAAGCCAAAAACTTTGTTTTATTAAAAATTTAAGCACGGGCAGGGCCGCGGGTAATTTAGTAGTAGTTATAGTAAAGTCATAGAAAGGTTATATCTGTACATTTTTTTTTTTGGATAAAACTACGTATTTTAAAAACACATGGCGACATCTATTGTCAAATAGCTAAATAACACATAAATAAATTTTCATTAAAATAACTATTTTAATGAATAAAATAGCGCTGTTAATATTTCTTTTAAGATAAGTTTTTTTTTAATAGTTTTAACATAATATATAAGTAAGTTATCTTGCTAAAATATTAATAGCATCATCGTGCTTTTACTTTAACCAGTTTTTGTATTTTTTCTCAGAAATGAGATATTTTCCTGCGGTAAAAAGAATCCTATGTGTTGACCCGGATAACCTGCTATTACCATACCAAATTTCATAAAAATCCCTCAAGTGGTTGTACTGTGATGCGGTCACATACAGACAGACAGAAAAAAATTCTAAAAACTATAGATTCGGGCTCTATATCGCTAATAATGAATATTTCAATAAGATTTTCCGAAAAAATATTGAATTTAGGGGTTCGGCTTAGTTACAATTTTATTGTATGTGTAGTTACTAATTTATGAAGCGAAAAAGTTTGCTTTACTGATAATTTAAACACGGGCGGAGCCGCGGGTGATTTAGTAGTAATTCTAATAAAATCGAAAAAGGTCATATCTGTACATTAATTTTTTTGGGATTAAAACTATGTATTTTAAAAACACATGGCGACATCTATTGTCGAATATCTAAATAACACATAAATAAATATTAATTAAAATAACTATTTTAATGGATAAAATAGCGCTTTTGATAATTTGATTTTCAAAATAATCTATTTTTATAGTTTTTACCATATTTTGTAAGCTACCTTGCTAAACTGTTTGCAAATAGTATCGTCGTGGTTTTGTTCCTACCAGTTTTTCTATTTTTTTTCAGAAATGAGATATTTTCTCGCGGTAAAAAGTATCCTATATGTTGACCCGGATAACCAGCTATCATCATACCGAATTTCATCAAAATCCCTCCAGTGGTTTTTCTGTGATGCGGTAACAGACAGACAGACAGACAGACAGACAGACAGACAGACAAAAATTCTAAAAACTATAGATTCGGCCTCTGCATCGATAATAATGTCTATTTCAATAAGATTTTCGAAAAAATATTTAATGTACAGATTCGGATTAGTTAGAATTTTATAATATGTATAGACTATGTAGTTTTTTTTTCTGAAAGGGTGGACTGTAGAGGTATTTCGAAATATAAACTTTGTATTCATGAAAATAAACAATTACGGTTCACAATTATTGAAGTCTTGAAGATATTGCATAGCATAGGTACATAAAACAACACCCACCCTTTTAAAGTCCATCAAAAATGAGCAGTAGAAGTTACGTAAGTTATAGAGCAGTACATATTGGATATTTACAAAATATCTCAATTTTCGATAAAGAGGATCTTATTTTTTAACTTACTTCAAAAAAGGAGGTTATGATAATCTTTTTTTGTTAAAGCGTACCTATTATATAATTTGCGAAGTAGTAGGTAAACGATATTCAAACTAAACAAGGTGTATGATATTTTTCTATCTCTTTCTCCTCTTCATCCTTCTACTTCTAGGTCCATATTTTAGTAAATTGTTTTGACTATTTTTTAATAAATTAATATACTCGTAGATACTACGAGACATCTTCTAAAAAATTTAAGCGGCTTCCTACGTTTTTGTAAGTCTTTGCAATCATGCATACTCAAATTATGCTACCTTTTAAGCGTGCTACATTTAAAAATATTTAGTTATACCTAAGATGTTAATAAGTGATATTTTTTTGATTTTTTAAAGTTCAGCCGATTGAAATGAATGAAAACAAGATTAGGGGGAGTCCGGGAGAGTATACCCGCCCTCCACTAAAATGCTCATAATTTTTTCTATAACCACATCTTACTATTTTTTATGAATTGTATCTTGAGCTGCATTATTTAGCTATATTTTCTCTTAAGAACGTTTCATATTACTTTAATAATTTCGCAGTTATTAGCGAAATCACCCAAAATGAGATTTGGCTAATTTCTCCCGCCTGGGTGGGAGACTTGACCCCGTAAGTAGGGAGCCATTACCCAGTTTTAAAAATAAGTAAAATAATGATTATATAACTATTATTTTATTAAAAAAATAATACAAAAGACAAGGCAGTTAATATACATAATGAATTGTTAAGGTGAGGTACTTTGAGTAAGTTTGAGGTATGTATATAAGGAATTAACTAGTATCACACATATGTATTTTGAGATATAATTTAGTACTCTAAAAATGATAGGTATTTAAAAGCTTTCATCACAATCATTGATGTTGTGATGTTCAAATTGGCATTTTCCTCTAACTTCTTTGAGATTTTTGAAGAAATCAGTTACGTTTTTTTTTGTTCAAGCTTGTAATCTTGACAAACTGATTACTTCCAGAGTCCTCAAGCTTAGTTCAGACTTTCTTTGCATGAATACTCTGAACCATAATACTTTCTTAGATTTACGCGAATGTTTGACATTTAAATAAAACTATCTTTTCGGATTTTTTCGCGGATTTATTTTGATTTTTGGTTCCCGACGTTTCGATTGCTTTACAGCAATCATGGTCACGGGAGAGACTGAGGTGTTAGATGTCTCAAAGGTATTATATAGTTGTTACAGACAGCCTACCCACAAATAACAAAATGAATTCAAAAAACTTGAAAATTGGCACCAAAGTACCTTACAATATTTGTTAATTTTAATTTTAAAACATTTTTAAAACATTTTTATAATTTTAATTACTTTTATATTATATAATTTTATATAATTTATTTAATTTTAGCTTTATTATTATAATTATTACAATTTTTTAGAAAATTTATTGATTAATAATCTATATTTAGTGTTGCCATTATTATATTTATAACTATAAAGAAAAAATAAATTATTAATTATTTAAGCCACATTATTATTCTATGTGTAATTTAAAAAAAAAAAAAAATTAAAATTAATTAAGAATTACTATTTGCAAATGAAAATATTAATTTGAATACTAATTTAAATTACTGTTATTTTGATCCGCACAGTAAGAACTTACTACATCTAACTGTCTGTTTTGTTTAGATATATTATTTGATTTTATTATATTAATGACAGGATCCCATGACGATGGTAGTTCCCAGCCATCTTCCCTATTGAAATTTGGATGTTTTTTAATTTCTATGGCTTCCCGAATCATTCTAGGGCGATATCTGTTTTCTTTCGCGAGGATTTGGGGTCTATCGAAGCGAATATAATGGCTTGGGCGGTCCTGACTATGTTTGCAGACAGCAGATGTTGTATTACGACGGTGTTTCACATCAGCTATGTGTTCCTTGACCCGAGTTCTAATGGATCGCTTTGTTTGTCCGATGTAAGAGAGTCCACAATCACAATCAAGCTTGTAAACTCCTGCATCTTGTAGAGGGATGTGGCACTTGACAGGTGGTAAGAATTGACTTATTTTCTTTGGCGGCTTGAAGTAAGTTTTAATTGAAGCTCGCTTTAGGATGTAGCCAATCTTGTCAGTGACTCCTCTCATGTAAGGTAGGACTGCAGGGACGCGCTCGACTGTGGCTGGTTTCACTCGGTCCCTGTGACGTAGGCGCGGCACTTGCAGCTTGTTGTCTCGCAGAACTTGCTTGACATGTTGCAGCTCTCCGGCCAGGTGTTGCTCGTCACAGATCCCTTGTGCTCTCTGAAACAAAGATTTTCCCACGGTAGCTAACTGTGAAGGGTGGTGGTGAGATTCACCATTCAATTACCTATCTGTATGGGTCTTCTTTCGATACACAGTATGACTCAAGGTGTTATCTGGGTTACGTATGACTAATACATCTAAGAAAGCTAAGGAATTATTAGACTCCAGTTCCATTGTAAATTGTATTTTAGGGTTTATGGAGTTAAGATGTTCTAAGAATACAGATATTTTATCAGATGGTAATATTGTGAAAGTGTCATCTACATACCGCTTGTAGAAACGAGGAGTCACGGGCGATGTGTTTAAGGCAGTCTCCTCGAAGGCCTCCATGAAGATGTCAGGGACAACGGGGGAGACAGGCGAACCCATGGCCACTCCATCCACTTGCTTGTAGAATTCATCATTCCACAATAGGTAGCCCGATGTAAGGCAGTGTTGTAAAAGTTCAGTGTATTCTTCTTGCATACTATTGTCCAGTAGCTTTCTTGATACTATTTTGACACAGTCTTCTACTGGTAGGCTGGTAAATAGAGACTGTACATCAAAACTAACCATTGTTTCATTGTCATTGAGTTGTAGATGTTTTATCTCATTAACAAAATGGTAAGAGTCTCTTGTGAACGCTGATGTTTTTCCTCTGAGTGTTGAGAGTACTTTCGCTACTAGTTGGGTCAGACATCACCATACTACGCGCAGACAAGGGAAATGCTACCGTCGTGATGGATACATCAGATTACAATAGCAAAATTAAACAACTTTTGTCGGATGAAAGTACATATAAAAAGGTTAAAACAGACCCAACCACCTCTGTTTTAAATAATACTAAAAAATTAATTAAGAAACACTCCGATGCATTGAATCTTGATGTTAAAAACCTTATTCCATCTTGTGCAAAGCCGCCTAAACTTTATGGACTTCCAAAGATACACAAACCCAACGCTCCGCTACGTCCAATTGTGAGTCAAATCGACACACCGACTTATAAATTGGCCCAACTAGTAGCGAAAGTACTCTCAACACTCAGAGGAAAAACATCAGCGTTCACAAGAGACTCTTACCATTTTGTTAATGAGATAAAACATCTACAACTCAATGACAATGAAACAATGGTTAGTTTTGATGTACAGTCTCTATTTACCAGCCTACCAGTAGAAGACTGTGTCAAAATAGTATCAAGAAAGCTACTGGACAATAGTATGCAAGAAGAATACACTGAACTTTTACAACACTGCCTTACATCGGGCTACCTATTGTGGAATGATGAATTCTACAAGCAAGTGGATGGAGTGGCCATGGGTTCGCCTGTCTCCCCCGTTGTCGCTGACATCTTCATGGAGGCCTTCGAGGAGACTGCCTTAAACACATCGCCCGTGACTCCTCGTTTCTACAAGCGGTATGTAGATGACACTTTCACAATATTACCATCTGATAAAATATCTGTATTCTTAGAACATCTTAACTCCATAAACCCTAAAATACAATTTACAATGGAACTGGAGTCTAATAATTCCTTAGCTTTCTTAGATGTATTAGTCATACGTAACCCAGATAACACCTTGAGTCATACTGTGTATCGAAAGAAGACCCATACAGATAGGTACTTGAATGGTGAATCTCACCACCACCCTTCACAGTTAGCTACCGTGGGAAAATCTTTGTTTCAGAGAGCACAAGGGATCTGTGACGAGCAACACCTGGCCGGAGAGCTGCAACATGTCAAGCAAGTTCTGCGAGACAACAAGCTGCAAGTGCCGCGCCTACGTCACAGGGACCGAGTGAAACCAGCCACAGTCGAGCGCGTCCCTGCAGTCCTACCTTACATGAGAGGAGTCACTGACAAGATTGGCTACATCCTAAAGCGAGCTTCAATTAAAACTTACTTCAAGCCGCCAAAGAAAATAAGTCAATTCTTACCACCTGTCAAGTGCCACATCCCTCTACAAGATGCAGGAGTTTACAAGCTTGATTGTGATTGTGGACTCTCTTACATCGGACAAACAAAGCGATCCATTAGAACTCGGGTCAAGGAACACATAGCTGATGTGAAACACCGTCGTAATACAACATCTGCTGTCTGCAAACATAGTCAGGACCGCCCAAGCCATTATATTCGCTTCGATAGACCCCACATCCTCGCGAAAGAAAACAGATATCGCCCTAGAATGATTCGGGAAGCCATAGAAATTAAAAAACATCCAAATTTCAATAGGGAAGATGGCTGGGAACTACCATCGTCATGGGATCCTGTCATTAATATAATAAAATCAAATAATATATCTAAACAAAACAGACAGTTAGATGTAGTAAGTTCTTACTGTGCGGATCAAAATAACAGTAATTTAAATTAGTATTCAAATTAATATTTTCATTTGCAAATAGTAATTCTTAATTAATTTTAATTTTTTTTTTTTTTTAAATTACACATAGAATAATAATGTGGCTTAAATAATTAATAATTTATTTTTTCTTTATAGTTATAAATATAATAATGGCAACACTAAATATAGATTATTAATCAATAAATTTTCTAAAAAATTGTAATAATTATAATAATAAAGCTAAAATTAAATAAATTATATAAAATTATATAATATAAAAGTAATTAAAATTATAAAAATGTTTTAAAAATGTTTTAAAATTAAAATTAACAAATATTGTAAGGTACTTTGGTGCCAATTTTCAAGTTTTTTGAATTCATTTTGTTATTTGTGGGTAGGCTGTCTGTAACAACTATATAATACCTTTGAGACATCTAACACCTCAGTCTCTCCCGTGACCATGATTGCTGTAAAGCAATCGAAACGTCGGGAACCAAAAATCAAAATAAATCCGCGAAAAAATCCGAAAAGATAGTTTTATTTACTCTGAACCAATCTTTTCCTGCGCAGTTATTTGAAGTCCAAGACTGAAACGTTTTTGGAGTTGATTTTTGTATAGTCATTTTTTAGTTTCATAGCCTCCTTTCTGGTCAGGCCATAATTCAATCCGCTACATGTTAGAAAATAGTTAACTAGCGTTTTTTTTCCTCTATTGTAAATATCACAGATGTTTTAAATTGGTTACCTAGTTCAGATTTTGACTAACTTGTTTCTCTGAAATAACAAGTAATAATAATAGTAAAAAAAGGAAATTTCGGGAGAGATTACCCTGGGTAAAGTCTCCTCCAGATGCGTGGCTAATATCTCCCACCCCACGTCAAACTGGTTGTTATTTAATTTTTACAAAAAACTATAAAACGTAGATAAAAGTTAACCACCGTAGGTTTTGCTAGGATAAGTACATTCACGATTTATATAGGTTCTTCGCTTAATTCTATTCACACAAAGCAACAATAAAGAAATATGTAAAATTGAAAAAAATTACTAACCGGACGCGAAAATGTATTATCACTTCTCAATCCCACACCATATTGCCGAACGAAATATCGTCGCGTAAGCAAGAAAGGGGAATTGTATGAAATCTAAAAAGTGCGACAATGTTGCAATATTGTGTTCCACAAAGATTCTATGAGCAGTGGCTAATGTCTCCTACCTGGTAAACTCTCCCGGACTCCCCCTATATTTTATACTACGGATTAAGATTACGATTTATTTTTTTAACCTTAAACTTCCTCAGGAATGTTTAATGTGTGTTAAATATATTTAAGAGTATTCTACATATACATTAATGCTATTTAATATTTTAGCACTATATTGTGCTAGAATATTAAAATATGTAATGATGATATAGAATTATTGATCAAACTCGAAAACAGTAATATAAAACTAGAACATAGAGGCAACTTGAACGTTCTTAAATAAAACCACTTTATGATTTTCTTAATATTAAAATTACGGTAAGAATTGGGCAAATTGGAAATTTCATATATCAGATTTTATCAGTATTCAAATTGTAATAGCTAAATATCTATTGCTAGCTAAGAACACTGTATATTATGTTAAAAATGATATTTGTTAGGGTTAAAAATATACGCGCACTTATAATTTAACCAGACTTCTTACTTTCTAGTTAGCGATCGAGTCTTTGTGATGTCGTAGCGCGTCAACGTCGTGAGTAGCGAGCCGCCACTTAATTATACCATAGTATTAGGGCATCTGCGGTTATAAATTTTGAAGATGTTCACGTTTTATGTGTTTGTTTTATTTCGGTTAACAGACAGTATTAATAGTCTTTGGCAAATAAAACACAATGAAGGACATTGCATCGAGCTTTTGTTTTGCTACCGTATGTTGTAGGTCGTAGTAAAGATAAGTAAGGATGCGTAAGGATCTGTATGTATTCAGTCCTTTTTTACGTCCCACTGCTGGGTACGGGCCTTCCTTCAATACGAGGGGGGATCAGGCCATCCACCACTCTGGCCAAGTGCGGGTACAACAAAAATACAAAAAAAAAAAACAAAAGTAAAAACTTTGTATCCGACCAGAATTCGAACCCGGACACCTGTGATTGTCAATCTTGCACCTTGGCCGCTTGTCTTCGATGCACATGTCTGAGAGTGCGAAAACACGATCGAGATGGCAGGAAGGATAAAGCATGAAATTAAGAATGAAGGAAAATATGTCCAGATTGTTCGGCACGTAGAATGAATGAAGTAATAATGGTCTAGAAAATGTAGTGATACAACGGCAAAGTGGGAGGAGACTGCAGATATTATGCTCAAAAAAGGTTAGGTAAAAAGTCTGACGACCTATTGACGAATATGTATGAAGAGAACGATGATAGTGGAAAAAGCGATAGAGATCGTGGCGCTTGGCACTTTATTCTCTTCGAATACTCCGCAAAAGATAGATTAGTTACTTATCACTCAGTTAGCCCGTCTCTATTTTTATTAAGAAAGTGGGTGTTGGGCGACGAAGCTTTATTTTGTTTTTATAAATAAGACTGAAGAAACGAAAACAGTTAGTTATAAGAACGACAATGAAGACTGATGTCCTCTATACGTGAACTCCAACCTAAGATAAATACGATATTGCAAAATATTGATTATTGGCCAAATTTCTATAAAAAATATTCACAAACTGAGGAATTAACTGTGGAAGAGGCATATAATTTTTATATTGATCTTCGCAATATATCATTCGCATAAACGTCAAACTACATAAAATGAGTAACATATACATGAATACCTAACTAGTCGCCCTAAATTTTGATTTCTGAGTGGAAGAGAAATAAATAAAATATGTTTATTATAATATAGAAAAAATACTAACTTAATAAATAGATAAACGAGTGTAAATCCGAAACATTAATAACATAGATATAATAAAAAAAATGTCGATATTAGCAATAGTAGTGGCAGCGCCTAAGGCTCCCTGTAATACATATAAAAACCGCACGCTCGCATTCAGTACATATCACTAAATCAAGTAATTTCATCAGACATAATGGCTTCTAAGGTGTGTAAAATTATTTTATTTTTTATTACTTATTTTATTTTGTATAAAATAAATTTAAGCTGATTTTTTTTACTTATAAGTAAATTACAACTCTCTCTGTTACCTTTTCACGCTTAAACCTCTAAACACGTTTCGATAAAATTTGTCAAGGACAAAGATTAAATCTTGGGATTGTACATAGACTTCCGTTTATCCCCGCCCTGCTTATCACACGAGACATAGATATTATGTGTTCCTACCTAATTTATAAAAAAATATATAAAAGTACTTAAAAATATACTTATTAACAGTTCGTCGTGTTCGTTTGCTTGGTGGCTGCTGTGAGCGCCGGCCTAGTGCCAGCAGCCCAGGTGACATACGGTGCGCCGGCGTACCATGTCGCGCCCGTAGCGTATGAAGAATATGACGCGCACCCCAACTACAGCTTCGCCTACGACGTACAAGATTCTGTCAGTGGAGACTCCAAGAGCCAGCATGAATCCCGCGACGGCGACGTCGTACAAGGCTCGTACTCCGTCGTGGAGCCCGACGGCACCAAGCGCATCGTCGACTACTCTGCTGACCCCCACAATGGATTCAACGCGGTCGTGCGCAAGGAGGCTCTCGGTGTGAAGGTCGCTGCACCCGTGGCCTACGCCTCCCCCCTCGTTCACGCCGCGCCCGTGGCGTACGCTGCCTCCCCCCTCGTCCACGCCGCGCCTGTAGCGTACGCTGCCTCTCCCGTCGTGCACGCACCTTTGGCTTACTCCGCTCCTATTTATCACCATTAAGTATTATAAAACAACTGGTATATTTAAAATAAAAAATATTAAAAGTCATTATTTAAACAAATATTATTTTCTATACACCTTCACACATTTTAAGATCAATTGATGTAATTATAAACTGCATGGCATCTCATCTGAATTAAAAAAAAAAGTTTAAATTTTAAATATGGGGCGTTATATTTTTACGTATTAATTACGTTTATGTAAAACGAAATATTGACTTCCAAAGATATTTCTATATACTAGAATGTACATATATTGGAATTTAAAAAAATCTTCTAACCAAATAAAAATGAAATAATGTGTTCTTAAAACTAATGTCTATGCATTTAAAAATGAGGCCTGAGTAAATTATTATTCTATTTTCATAATTAACATTAACAGGCACTAAATTAATTCAATCTAGTGTCAAAAGAATGAATTAGGGAATTTATGTCTGCAAAATCAATTTAAAAAAATATATTTTCAGTTTAATCTACTAGTATAGTATTATATGATCTGTAGTTTAATCATTCAAAATATTATAATATTAGCAGAACCCGCGGCTTCGCCCGTGATCAAACTACGAAAAAAAGAAACTTTTTCGCAATACATACTTTATTACTTGCAAAATTAAGTTCGTGTAAGTTTTATTATTTCTTAAAGATATATGGAAAACAAATTAAATTTTAGTTAAGCGTATATTCTGTATATAAATTTACACTTTAGGTATTTATTAAGCTCCACTACCTGTGTTTTTTGCACATTTTTCTACTCCATCTTTCCAAAGTTAGAGAAAAAGAATACAATGATACAATCGCATACAATGTTTACGACTTTAGAATCATGTAACTCGGCTAATATGGGTTTTTTAACTAAAGACCCTGTGCTATGCACATCTGAAGCTTACAGTCTCCCTCCTCCTTCTTTTTTAAGTTAAACATATCAAGTGCCATTCTTATTTTGCTGTAGCTTTTTGCCCGCGGCTACGCTCGCGTGGACTGAAAAATTTGCTCAGTTTTAATTTCCATTGAATTTATATGTAGTCATATCGAATTTTTAATATTATGTCTAGAGTAAAACTCTAGATTCACTTAACTTAGTCTACGTTAAAAAAAACAACCACAAATATACCACACTGATGAAACTTTTGTCTAGTTCTGGGTTTTGCTAAAATGTCCCTGTGAAAAGCTATCATTTCTTAAGTCTACGCCTGCTACTTTTAACGACTGGCCCTGAGATATATTAAAGGTCATTTCAAAGCAAATTTTAAGAAGAAATTGCAGTATATTAAATTCAAAGGCGTAGTCAGAAGTTATCAGTGGTATTCGAGGTATGAATTCTGATTCCCCCTGAGCACATCCAGCAAACACAGTGAGCACTATAATGTTTAATAAATTATTCACAGTCTAATCCCGTTACATAGCTTAGGCAACTTTTTTATTGCAGATGTGTCACAACCTTCAGAAGGAGGATATAGATAGCAGGATACTCTCTAGCTAGGTTCTCTTTCTCGCGCTCTAGGTCTATTATAGTTGACGCTGCTGTGGCCAGCCGAAAAGTTGTACATAATTTTCCTTTGGATTCAGAATAATTTCCGTTCTGTAATTCATATCCTACACAGTAAGTGTGCACTTACAGAGAACTTGAGCCATGTTACTATATTTAAATATATTCAACAACTCAAAGTTTAACGCCCAGTTTAACCCACTTAGTGGCTGAATTTAAAAAACATCTACAATACATGTTTGTTCAATTGTATTAAAGAGCATTAATACTAAGTTTCAAGTAATTTTGATCATAAACAATTTTTTCCTCATATAAACAGCATAACCCCCTTTTACTCTTTTAAGGGATGAATTTCGAAAAAAAATGATATTTGTATTGTTTTAGTTTTCATTTTATAGGTAAATACTATTTTTAGTGCATCAATTACAGAGTTTCATACAAACTTTCATCCCCTATTTGTCAGCCTTATGGGATGAATTTCAAAAAATGCTAAAATACGTATTTATTTAATTGTATTGAAGAGCATTAATACCAAGTTTCAAGTAATTCTGATCATAAATAATTGTTTGCCCATATAGACTTTATCACCCGCTTTTACCCTTTTAAGGGATGAATTTTGAAGAAAATCTTATACATATATTTTTTATTCTTCATCTTAAAAATAAATACCGCTTTTCGTGCATTTCGCATTAAGAATGACAGAGTTTGATACAATCTTTTATCCCCTACTTTACCACTATTTTACGGGATGAATTTAGAAAAATCCTTTCTTAGCGGATGCCTACATTGTATAAGGAATAATATGTCCTCCAAATTTCACGTTTCTACGACCAGCGGTTTAGGCTGTGCGTTGATCGATCAGTCAGTCAGAACAAAGTATTTTATGTATATAATATAGATAAATAAAAGCAAAGTACAGTTTAAAAATTGAAATATAAGATTAAATTCGGTATTCGGTATAATGTATATTTTTTTTTTACACCATCAGAAAGTAGAGATTGATCAACGAACAGAAAGCCCACCGACTTTTTTAAAAAAGCAGATATTTTGACGGGAGAATTTTCGATTGGAAATTAGGGTGCTTTTTCGATATTAAGTCAAAATAAGGTGAAAAAATAAATATTTTATATCAAAAAAATTAGTTTGGGACATGAAAAGGTAAGTTTTAACCAAATTACGTGAAAAATATTTATTTTTGTAAAAGATAAAAATAAAAAACTAAAAACTTGGTTATTTGAATTTTTCACATTTTTGAGGTTATGTGAAAACAGTGTAAAAACAAAAGTTGTAGATCCTTTTATTACCTACAACTTTGCCATTTAACTTTTTTTCATAGGACTTGTAGTTTTGTCGGAAATCGCGATAATCCGTTTTATACCCTTAAACACTCACCCCTTTCCATTTCCCGACCTTAGATCGCCCGTAAATTATTTTTCCTTTCATTTTTGTTATATTCTCTTCCTTTTCCAATGGGTTTCATCCTACTATTATTTTTTTTGGTTTCAAAATTATCGACCCTGGTCTATAATACTATGAAATACAAACCTATTTATGCTGGAAATAAAATGAATATCGTAGATGGGTAAATATTTTATTTTACTTTTGACGTAACAAATTAGTATGCAAAAACAAATTGACATAAATTTAATATTTCATGCTACGGAACCATCGTTATGCTAGTCGGGCTCGTAATTGTCTAATTTTATTTAAATTAACATAAGTCTTATAGATTAACTGTTTCAGAGTATTTGTTATTCTGTTGCATGAACTATATTAGTGTAAAGTTTCATTAAAATCCAAACAGTAGTTTTTGTATACTAAGCTGTATAAGTTACTATAGTTTTTTAACTATCCCAGGGGAACTCTTTAATTTTCCGAGATAAAAAGTATCTAAGATGTTGACCGGGAATATAAGGTACCACCATACAAAATTTCAATTAAATCGGTCCAACAGTTTCGGAAATTAGCCTGTACAAACAGACAAACAGATAAAGAAACAAAAAAATTAAAAAAATCTGGATTTGTTCTATTTCTCTTCTTCTATGTACAGACAATTGACCTCTAAAGTTTTATTATATGCATAGATTTGTAAAGAATAGGGTGGACTGTATATGGTAATTTGTATGGAGCAATCGAATTTTATTATATTATGGTCTGAAAAAGAAGCTATTGATTAATAAAAAAAGAAGTATTATGCTACGGGATCACGGTAATTATTATGGACGCTATCAATAATAGAATATAATTATTTAATAAATATCTTTAATATTTAAAATTTGTTCGTTGAATAGATGCTTAATGGTGGTAAATAGGAGCGGAGTAAGCCAAAGGTGCGTGCACGACGGGGGAGGCAGCGTACGTTACGGGCGCGGCGTGGACGAGGGGGGAGGCGTAAGCCACGGGCGCGGCGACCTTCACACCGAGAGCCTCCTTGCGCACGACCGCGTTGAATCCATTGTGGGGGTCAGCAGAGTAGTCGACGATGCGCTTGGTGCCGTCGGGCTCCACGATGGAGTACGAGCCTTGTACGACATCGCCGTCGCGCGATTCGTGCTGGCTCTTGGAGTCTCCACTGACGGAGTCTTGTACGTCGTAGGCGAAGCTGTATTGAGGATGCGCGTCGTATTCTTCCACCTTAGCTACGGGGGCGGCGTATGCGAGCTTGGTGACGGGAGCGGCGGCGTACGTTACGGGCGCGGCGTGGTACACCGGCGCGCTATATGTCACGTGGGCTGCTGGTACTAGGCCGGCGCTCGCGGCAGCCATCAAGCAAGCGAAGACGATGAACTGTCAACGAATATTTTTAAATCTTGATCATGTATATTTTAACAGAGTAGGAGAATATTACAAGATTTTATTTATTACTTTGTATTAAACTTTTTTTTGAATATCCTTAAAATTTAAATATATTATATTCCTGAGTTACTGATTTCATCACAAGAATAAAAATTCTTTTCGTATTATTAAGAAATACATGATACCTTGAAAGCCATTATGTCTGATTGAGATCAATTGATTAACTGATTTAATTTGACTCTGTGTATGCCGGTTTTATACTTCACAGTGGACGCCTTAGGCACAGTTTCAGTTAGGAACAAGTTTTTATGTATTAATATATTTTATTTACAAATATGAAAATGATGCGAAATCAAAACAGGATAAAAGATTATTTAATTAATTTTAACATATTTATCATCATCATCATAGTATTATTTTAATTTCTTGAATTATTTTATTAGTAGACTAGCGACTCACCCTCGCTCCATTCGGGTTCGTCTCTACTTAAGTTTTAACGTTTAGTATAGATTTCTCAGAAATATCTCATATATTTTCCCTGAGTAAAAAGTATTCTATTTGTTGACCCGGATAACCACCAGCTATCATCATACCAAATTTCATCAAAATCCCTCCAGTGGTTTTTCCGTGATGAGGTAATAGACAGACAGACAGACAAAAATTCTAAAAACTATAGATTAAGCCTCTATATCGATAATATTGTCTATTTCAATAAGATTTTCCAAAAAATATTTAATGTACAGATTCGGCTTGGTTACAATTTTATTATATGTATATAGATAAGCTGTTAGTTGCGACTATGTCATAGATTTTTCTGACACTATAAGTAGTATACTCGTATTTTTCAGCGCGTTTAAAAATTTGGTTTGTTTTAAAGAAATATTCGCTTTACACGCACGAATTCTACCTCTAGTTATTTCACTATCGGAATATTGTTGATTTTACAGTTTTTTTTGTCATCGTTAAAATAGTTTAAATTTTGATCGTAAATGTACTTTGTAAATCGCATTTGTACTTTTTGAGGCCATCTAAAATCTATTTTAGACCAATAAAATTAAAAAACTTTAAAGTATTATTTTATTATTCGGTTTATGATAAGTATGATATATATTATGATATATATATTAGTAAGATGGCTTATGTATAAGTCTAACGTGTGTATCTGTGTATGTTTATCTATGTATCTGTCTATAGCATCGTAGCGCCCAAACTGATGAACTGATTTAGTTGATTTTGTTTTTTTAAAGGCAATTTGTCGAGAGTGTATCTTATTATATAAAAGGCAAAGGTGATTGACTGATGTATCAACGCAGAGGCCAAACCCTTACGGCTAGCAAATTGAAATTTCGCACACGTATTCCTCATATAACGAAGGCATCCACTAAGGAAGGATTTTTCAAAATTCAACCCCCAAGAGGGAGAAATAGGGGATAAAATTTGTATGAAACTTTTTATTCCTTGGACATATTTGCATGAAATTTTGTATGAATTGAGTACGGCAAAAATAATGAGTTACGTATTTCAGCGTTTTCTAAAATTCAACCCCTAAGAGGGTGAAATGGGGGATAAAACTTTGTATGAAACTTTTTATTTCTTGGACATATTTGCATGAAATTTCCTATGAATCGAGTACGATAAAAATAATGAGTTATGTATTTCAGCGTTTTCCAAAATTCAACCCCTAAGAGGGCAAAATAGGGGATGAAAGTTTTAAGTAAACGCACAGGCTAAACCCTTAGGGCTAGAAACTTAAAATTTCGCACACGTATTCCTCTTATAACGTAGGCATCTACTAAGAAAGAATTTTTAGAAATTCTACCCCTAAAGGGGTAAAATAAGGGATGAACGGTTGTATGGAAATCCGTCATTTTCGAAGTTAGAAACGTAAAATTTCATATACAAACTTCTGATTAGGAATAAATAAATATATTTCAGAGTTTTTGAAAATCTATCCCCTAAGAGGGTGAAATAGGGCTTGAAAGTTTATAAGGGAGGTCCGTCATTTTTGAAGTAAGAAGCATGAAATTTCTTATACAAGCTTCTGGTTAGAAATAAATAAGTACGTATTTCAGAGCTGTTGAAAATCTATCCCCTAAGAGGGTGAAATAGGGGATGAAATTTTATATGAGGAGTCCGTCATTTTTGAAGTAAGAAGAATGAAATTTAATATTAAAGCTTCTCAATAAAAATAAATACATATGTATTTCATCGTTTTTGGAAATTCAACCCCAAAGGTGAGAAATAGGGTGAAAGCATTAGTATAAAAATGAAAAAAAAATCAAATTTCCATCTCTTAGACGAGGAAAGGGGTGAGAATTTATTTATGTTTGTTTCGAAGGGCTAGCATGTTTGTATGGACATATTCCCAAAACAACTTGATGTACATACTTCTAAATACAAACAACTTAAAAAAACTGACTTTAAAACACTAATAAAAATAATAAATTTAATTAAAAAAATACGACAGCGAAAAAGCGAACTAAAAGGTGAGAACAGGTTGACAAAGGATCTTTAAAAATAACGTAGATTTTAGCCTGTTTATATGTTAGTAGAGTTACATGATTCTTAAGTCGTAAACATTACATGCGAGTTCTATCATTGTAGACTCTTCTTCCAACTTTAAAAAGATAAAGTAGGAAATGCGCAAAAAATAGAAGTAGTGGAGCGTGCTAAATACTTTAAACATAAATGAATTTACAGAATAATACGTAAAATGTCTTTTCAGATACTGGATATTTTGAGTTACGATCACTTAAGTTTTTGTTTTCTATAATATCTTCAAAAAATAGTATGAACCGCGAACTTATATTTGCAATTAATAAAGTATGTATTGCGAAAACAAATATATATATATATATATATATATATATATATATATATATATATATATATATATACTAGCGACTCGCGTTCGTCCCTAGGTACGCTTTCACGGTTAGCTATTTTTATACATAAATAGTAGCTTGCTACTCCTAAGATATTCATTTAAATCATATAGCGATTTACCCTCGCTTTGCTCGGGTGCGTACGCCGTACGCGGCTCACAATTTCATGGGTTTTAATTTTTTCTCGCGAAACCCTGATTCTTTTTCTAAAATAAAAGTGACCTAAGTTACTCCTTATACCATCAGCTATCTGCCAGTGAAGGTCCCGTCAAAATCGGTCCAGCCGTTTCCAATATTAGCCGGAACAAACAGACAGGCAGACAGACAGCCAAAAATTGTAAAAAATGTTGCTTTGGTATATGTACCGTGCATACATCCATATGCACTTAGTAAAAAGCGGTTATTTTAATATTACAAACAGACACTCCAATTTTATTTATCTGTATAGATATTTATGTGTAAATGTGTAAGTAACAACAACACAATATTCGGCGGTACGGATCTCTCGATGCGCGAGCCACAATCATACATTTGCAAATCATTACAGCCATCAAATTATTACTAATAGCAAAAAGTCAAAGAGGTTTTTTGTAGTACATATTTGCTTGAAATTTCGTATGAAATTAGTACGGCAAAAATAATAAGTTACGTATTTCAGCGTTTTCCAAAATTCAACTCCTAAAAGGGGATGAAAATAGGGGATGAAAGTTTTAAATAAACGCACAAGCCAAACCCTTAGGGCTAGAAATTTAAAATTTCGCACACGTATTTATCTTAAGACTTAGGTATCCACTAAGCAAGGATTTTTCAAAAGTCAACCCCCAAGGGTGTGAAATAGGGCATTAAAGTTTATATGAAACTTTTTATTCCTTGGACATATTTGCATGAAATTTCGTATTTTTCGTAGTTTGATCGCGAGCGAAGCCGCAGGTTCTGCTAGTTTAGTTATAAATTAAGAAAATCTGTTTGACCGTTTGCAGGCTATCAGCTCTTTTCTATACGACAAAAGGATATGAACAACTTCCACAGATCTTATCGATCCGAAACTTGGTATCTCATTACTTTAATAACATTGCAATAATAAAAACCAACTTCCAGATACTAAAAAGTAAAAAATAATTGAACGGGGGTTTTCATTTACTATAGATACTATAGTAGTAGTAGATAGATAGATACATATTACCTAATAAGGTAATATCGAAGTCGGTGCTAGACTCTAAAATCTAAGTCTAACATATTGGGCTTGTCAAATCAAACCAAATAAGCCCCAACTCAAAGTATTTACTAGTACTAGTAGAGTCCCGGGTTGGGCCTAATACCTATAAACATTGGGTTTTTCTGTCAAGAAATTTTCAGTAACAATTTGGTGTTCAGAAGTTAGCGGTGTTGAAACCCTCAAAGAACATGTAAAGCAAGGTTCTGCGGAGTAAAGCAATAGAAAGCAGACTTGTGTTTGGGAAAGCACTTATGTATTATTATATCTTACGTTTCTAAATAAATATAATTATATCACCCTTTTCATAGCGGTGCCAAAAATTTGCTTATTAATAAATTAATATTAATACTTTGTTTCTATAAACGAGGTGCCATAGTTAAGATGTTAAAGGAAATAAAAATAGAATAAGTTACATAGGACATAATTATTTGTTAATTTGAACTTGTATTGGAATGTGGTGCAGGGTATCAAATCCTGAGCAATATTGCGGTCGAGCAACCGACAGAAATGTTGCCCGGCGCTTTGATACTGATATCTGTATTATAAGATATATAAAATTAACTTTTCATAGCAACAGACGAAGATATTATTTACAATGACTAAATGTACACTATCGTTAGGAAGTTGAAACTAGACGTCATGGAACTGTAAATCAGTCAAGGACATTTCGATTATATTAATATAAGCACTGATCATATTATATTATAAGCAAATTTCATTGAACTTGTAACGACGTTAACATGGTGCTAAGAATCGAAAAGGATACTTGGGACATTCATGACATTTTTTTTGTATAAGAGAAAAAGCCTAAATATATACCTATAGTACCTACTAGCGGTTCACGAAGTGAGGACTTCGCTCGGGTTCGCCTCTAGCAAGACAAAAACAAATCTATCCCACAAGAATCGTACATTTTTCCGGGATAAAAAGTCTGTAATCTATGTCTGTGCTAAATTTCATCCAGACCCGTTCAGCCGTTCTGGCGTGATTGAGTAACAAACATCCAAACATCTAAACTTTCACATTTATGTAACCTTTTTTATTGTCCACGAGTGACTCACCCTCGCTTCGCTCGGGTCCATCCCTAGTTTTAACAGTTAGTATGAAATAGATAATCAATTATAAAAATAGATAATTATACATATGATTTTTTTCCAACTTAAACTTGACGCATTGTTGTAGATGATAGATCCGCCACTAACTTCATCTATTGAAAGTATTACGAATTAGTGTACAAAATAAATAATTCTGAACTTCTCGATATTACAGCAGTTCTTATGGGTTTTCCCTATTTTTTTTATGCTTAAATAACTCCTGACGGACCTCCAACACAACAAAAAAAAAATCAAATCGGTCCAGCCGTTTTTAAGTTTTAGTGAAACTAACCAACGACAATTGATTTTTATATATATTGGGAAAGAAAATGTCAGAAGCGTAAAACCCTAAAATTTAAACCGTTTTCATTTGGTTTTCCAAATATTCACTCACAAAAAAACATATCCTCGTTACAATTGGGCTTCCGCTGTCTTTTTATGGTTCTGTAGCCAAAAGACAAAAATGGATTTTTTATAATTTAGTTACGTCAGACTGTTCGTAGGTCACTATTGGGGCATATAGGTAATTGTTACATTGTGAACTACTGTAAAATTTTAGTCAAATTACAAAATATAAAAATAAGAATACCACTCTATTATACAGATACTCTTTGTACTTTTGTAATTTAACCGTCTTAAGGGAACCGGTACACGCGGTGTTTGAGTCTTTAGCACTTGCCCAAATTTTACTACAAGTATTGTTAATTAGTTGCTTTTAATTTTATGATTTTCTTTCTTTCTTTTCTTTAATTAACGACCCTAGTGGTGAAGACTACATACCGCCTTGCCTAATAGGTTTCTACTATAACAAGAATCGTTGAATGTTTATACATGCTGATTTGTAAAATCTTTGGGACCAAAGGTGTCATTAACACTATGAAGGTATACCTTTTCTAAAAAAGAAACACATTTTATTTATAAACACAAATCTCTATAATACCTATGTTATGATGTACATATAAATGCTGACATTCTATAATACTTATATTATGATGTATAAATGCGGACACTAAGAATAGACAAAGACAAAACCAGTTCAGCACCTTTTTCTCCTCTATTTTTCAATCAATTTTTCTTCTTTAGTAGCTATTGACGAGCTTTAGTTGTATCAATAAAAAAAATATTATAATTGAATTTCAATCATTGGGCAAACTTTTTGCACTAGTCCTTTTAAAATAATAAAAATATAAATTATCAATTAAAACATTACTAAAGATTTATTAATTGGCAAAATATATAAATTAAGACCTTACAATTTGAAACATTTACTTATTTTATGACATACAATATACTGTTTTAGTTGTATGTGTTACTAGCGACTCACCCTCGCTTCGCTAAAGTTCGTCCCTAGGCTGATTCCCCATACAAACTGTCATCCCCATTTTCACCCCTTAAGGGATGATTTCCGGAATATAAAGTATCTTATATCCTCCGTAGGGTCTCAAACTATCTTTTTACCAAATTTCATCTAAATCGGTCCAGTAGTTTTTGAGTTTATTCGTTACAAACATACAAAAATACAAATCTTTTCTCTTTATAATATTAGTGTAGATACTCGTATGTACTCATATATGGTGTATTAATATAATGCACAATTTAATCTTAATTTGACTGTTATCCTAAAATACTATTTAGATCATAATTACACTAGTTAAAGAGGATGATATTCGTATATGATAAAGATATATTTATGATTTTTATCGTTTTTCTTTATTATACTTTACTCTGCAGTCTTCTTATGTTTATAAAATGACGAAGACACCATACTTCGATTCATTAGTATAATAGTTATATATTACAAAAGTAGGTAAGATCCTGGACAGAAAAGCAGTTTTTGTTTAATTTCATAAAATTTGGCCTAAAGTCAAGAACACTGAATTTTCCGCCATTGACAAATTGCTATTCATTTTCAATTGCGCGCACATCCATAGTGATGCGCCAACATAATACTAAGCGCGAACTTGGCCCGGTGTCACAACCTATGCAGCTATATATACCTCGGTAGACTCTTCAGGAGCATAGTCACACTTGGCTTCATCACCAACTCATTCAAACAACAATGGCCTTTAAGGTAAAAAAAAAATATCTTGAGAAAATATTTTTAAATTTTTTCAATTTTTAATTTGATTAAGTTTTATCCTTATCGTATTGTTTTTACTTTTTTATTGATACATAAAAAAAATGGAGATACATATAAATAAAAAACTTCACAATCTAATAGCTTTTGCAATATTATGTAAAGTATTAAGTACATATAAAGAACATCATATTAGTTAACGCTAAACTTATTATAATTCAGGAGACGACAAATGTCCGTCCTTGACAATTATTTACACGGCTTGTTAGTAATTTCTCCGTGCTCGCTTTACGCAATGTGCTCTATAAGTGTCGTCCTCATAAAACTGTGTCACTATTTCAAGTACGATACCTGAGACATATGTACATGTATGTGACATCTTATTTACCTCTTAGGATTAGTATTTATTCAAGATTTAAATATATTTTTTTTAATAAATATTTACAGATCGTCATTTTCTCCTGCCTTGTGGCTTTAGCCCGTGCTGGTGCTCCGGTGGCTGTGGCCGCTCCTTTAGCCGCGGCACCTGTTGTTGCAGCGCCCGCAGTCGCCGCCAGGCTCGAAGAATTTGACGCTCTCCCTCAATACCGATTTGGTTACAACGTAGCCGATTCCCTTACTGGTGACTACAAGAGTCAACAAGAAGAACGTAATGGTGACTTGGTGCAAGGATCATACTCACTCGTGGATTCTGATGGCACACGCCGCGTTGTCGATTATTCCGCTGACTCTGTCAATGGATTCAATGCGGTTGTGCGCAAAGAGCCTCTAGTCGCTGCTGCACCAGCCGTTGTTGCCGAACCCGCGGTGGTGCCTGCGCGCATCGCCGCTGCCCCTGTCGCTGCCGCTCCCGTTGTCGCCGCCCCGGTGGCTAAATACACCGCTGCATATTCTGCCCCATTAGCTTACGCAGCATACACCGCTCCAGTCGCTTACTCAGCTCCCTTCACGAGATTTGCCGCCTACTCATCCCCATTGATCGCTAGCAAATACGCAGCTCCACTGGTCGCCGTCTAATAATTATTATACATTACATACATTATGACTGATTTCTCTCTATATTTGGCCAATAAACTTTTTTATTTGTGACAATTTATTACCATTATAAGTTATTCTTACATAAACTTCTAATTTTATATGACTACATACGTACATACTCGTATATACGACAAAAGCACACTGATAGGCAGATATATTCGTAAGTGCTAATTTTATAAAATTATTATTTACACTACTTAAAATTTAAAAGCCTTTTTATGAGTAAAGTCCTGGCATAATAAGGGAAACTATCAAATAAATGAATTTTAATAAAAAATGTGCTGAAAGTTTCGTCTAAAACGTGAATTTTTCAAAGACTGAAAGACCTTAAAAGAATAAATTTAAGTTATACTTAAATTAATATTATATTTTATGAAACATCATACTACTGTAAGAAATAAATTTAGGAACAATTTAAATATATTTAAAAAAACCTGTGTGTGTATAGGTACTTATGTACGCACGTAAAAATTATACTTCTTTGACGTAACAGAACAAAAATAGATAACTTCATCCCGTATGTCACAACTCTGTTTGTAAAAGGAATGCATCTAACTTCATCATGTCGCTTTTTGGGGGTCGGTGTGCGCGCATCGTAAAAATTTTACCCTCATTATTTTTTCCAAACGTCCCAAAAGAAGTATAACTTCAAAAACTAAAGAAATACGCTTTAATGATGAACCGATCTAAAAAGTAAAACATAATTTTTAGAATAAGAATAAAGTGATTAACGAGCAAATTAACGTTGTTGTAAAAAAATCGTGAGGTGCGTAATATTTATAACAACTGGTATAACCCTTACAACTACCAGTTTTTTTTAATTATGATATATTTTCCATTTTTTAGTTTGAGCTATAAAAATGTGTTTTTTTAGTTTTTATATTATATATAATCCTCCTTGGTCCTTGATAAATATGCAAATTTTCGTGCAAATCTGAAGTTTTGAAGTGAGTGACGTCACATAGATAGATAAATTAGATTGATAGATAGATACAGGTGAAGCTAATAAAAACGTGTTAAATACATGTTTATTTAATTGTATTGAAGTGCATGAATGCGAACTTTCAAGTAAACAATTTTTTCCCATATAAATATTACCACCCCTTTATAAGGATCACCCTTATAAGGATGAATTTCGAAAATATTTCACATACGTATTCTTTTATTTTAAACGTAAATACCACTTTCCGTAATTTCACATAAAAAAAAAATTACAGAGTTTCATACAAATTTTCATCCTCTATTTTACCCTCTTATGGGATGAATTTCAAAAATTGTTTGAACGTATATTTATTTAATTATATTGAAGAGTATTAACACGAAGTTTCAATTAATTCTGAACATAAATTTTAATTTTTTGTCCATATAAACTTTATCACCCCCTTTTACCCCTTTAAGGGATGAATTTTGAAAAAATCTAATAAATATATAAAAAATCTAATAATTATTATTTATCTTAAAGCTAAATACCATTTTCCGTGCATTTCACATTAAGAACGACACAGTTTCATACCATCTTTCATCCCCTGTGTTACTCCCTTAGGAGATGAATTTCGAAAAAAAAAATATAAATTATTATATTGTCATCGGTTCTTGTTAAATGTGCAAAGTTCAGTTCAATCTGAAGTTTTAAAGTGGGTGAAAATCGCGTTCAAAAATTCCGTCAAATGGATCGATCTAAATAGAAAGATAGATACAGGTGAAGCTAATAAAAGCGTATTAAAAATAGCGAGAATTATCCTAGTGCTATAATTTAAAATTGATAGTGCCAGGTCTGTAAAGTCCATGATAAGTTTAAATGATATAATTAATGTTTATTTTTGTCGTTTAAGGTTTTAGCACCTGGGCGACCGAGCTTCGTTCGGAGTTCTTTTTTGTTATATCGTATTTTTTAAATAAAAAAAAAAAAACCAAAAAACTTAAATGAATACAAAAAAAAACAAAAGTAAAAACTTTGTATCCGGCCGAGAATTGAACCCTGTGACTGTCATTCTTGCGTCTTCATCGCTTGACCACGATGCTTATGCCCGAGCGTAAGAAATTAGCGACCCCATTTTACGTGGAATAATGCGAAAAAAAACCGCATGAAAACTCGAAAACACGCGTTTTCCCAGACATAAAACTAATCTAGATCGATTTGTCGCCCCCGAAAACCCCCACATACCAAACTTCAGGGAAATCGTTAGAGCCGTTTCCGAGATCGCCGATATAAATAAATAAATAAATATACAAGAATTGCTCTTTTAAATATATTACATACTAGTGACTGACCCTCGCTCCGCTCGGGTTCGTCGCTACTTATGTTTTAACGTTTATTTCTCAGAGGTGAAATATTTTTCCGCAGTAAAAAGTATCGTATATGCTGACCCTGATAACCAACTATCATCATACCAAATTTCGTCAAAATCCCTCCAGCAGTTTTAACAGACAGACAGACAGACAAAATTCTAAAAAACTATAGATTGATAATAATGTCTATTTCAAACTATAGATTGATAATAATGTCTATTACATTAAATATTTTTTACAATTAGGCTTATTTACAATTTTATTATATGTATAGATGTACAAAATGTTAAATTACAGAAAATACTTTATTCTTTTCTGCGATAGTTCAAGAGTATTATTACTTACTTAATCTGTAACATTTTATTTAAAAACTGAAAAGGTCTGATTTATAGTTGCCAAAAAATGTATAAACCGTTAAAATCCTGCATTTTTTGACATTTTTTAAAATTTGTTAAATATTTTCAATATTATACACTATGGAGGAAAAACAACTTTATGGCGCATTAACAGTATACAGAGAAAGAGGAGCATATTTGCGACGACTCGAACAATTCGAAAAAGCTAAGGCATCATACGATGAAGCCTTCAGAAATGCACCAGACGATGTTCGAATGCTCACTGGCCGAAGTCAGGTATGTGCAGATGCAGTTCAACCTATTCAAGCATACTCTGATGCAGAACTGGCCCTTAAATTGGAACCTGGAAATATGAATGCTCGAAATATGCAAGCTCGAGCAATGTACACTATGTCTGATTTTGAAAAGTCAGTAGTAATGAATTACAGAGGTGCTAGACATCGACATCAACCACCTTATTTCATAGAGGGAATAAATCAAGGAGTTGAGACTATTCAAGACTGTATTGGAGTCAATGCAGGAAATGTTATGTTAGACTTTTTACCATTAATAAAACACAACGAAGCAGTACATGTTGATGAAGATGAACCACAGAAACCTCCACATGTATCTAGAATACCTAAACCGAAAAAAAAGCGAAAACTTACTCAAATGGAGGCTCGTAAACATTTGACTTTATCACGTGTATTGGCAATGAAATACTTAGGGCCAATGGCATATGACAAATTTTTTCTACAAGAGCTTATGGAAGATCAAAGGCTTAAATCTGCAAACGCAGGTGGAAGTGTAGAGTTAAAATCTATTGTCAGGGAAGCTTTAAGGTCACTTAGTGAGAGACAGGATATGTTGCGATCACAGAGACCATATTATACGGTCAAACTTGCAGAAAAGGCTGAATCAAAACATCAGAATCAGTACAAAGAAAATGTTCTAATTAAGGAGCGTGAGATTGGTGCAAGGACAGCAGAGAGACTTCTGAAACAAATAGAAAAGAGTATGCGTGAGAATCGCGTAATGGATTTAATTGCTCAAGCAGAACGGATGCAAATGTTCCTTGATGGTAAAACACCAAGAACTCTTCCAGATAAAGAAGTATACACAGATCGTTTGTATCGAGCTGTTGGAGAAGCATATCTATCACAACATCGCCTTTCGTATACTCTAAGTGAACGAGGAAATCGACGTCGTATTGCTTTCCTGATGGGCTTACCAGTAGGACGCCCAACATCATTCGATTCTGTTATGGCTAATTATCCTTATAAATTCATAGATATAAAACAAGCAACTGCAAAAGTAATGGCGACATTGGAAATGTGTGAAAATTCAACTATGAAATGTTGGCTAATGTATGAAATTGCTCGCCTATTATGTACTCAAAAGAATTACGCACTTGCTAAGTTCTATGCCAAGCGATGTCAACGAGAAGCTCAAGAAATAAGTAATGTCACTTGGTGGCTTAATGGGTGTTTCGTTCTTATGAGTGGGGACATGCAACAAGGTAATTCAAACGAAGTTCGCATACAAGTCGAAGAAGCTTATGAATTTTCAAAGAAATTACAAGATCCAGAACGTGTACAAGCATTCTTAAGCAAGTGTGCTGAAATGGCGGCAGAGACAATGACTGCTGATGAAAGAAAAGCAATAATGCAACGTGAACGACAAATTGTAGGCGTAATGGATGAAAGTCAACGCGTTGAAACGCAAGTATTGTTCAAACGGATGTCTACAGTTCCACCTGGTCGACGCTTTTCAGTTTTGCCACGTAAGTCAGAACCTGGCGAGGAACGAGCAGAACGTAAACGTCGACGCCAAAGAGGACTGTCGGTTATACCTGGTCCGGAGAGAGCTCTACCACCTCCACCAAAATCTGGCACTCTTGGATTCCAGGTTTTCGATATTTAATTTACGCGGATGTTTTATATTCTTTTAATGCAATGATTTTTTTTTTAATTAAAATAAAAGAGCTTTTCAATAAATAATGTTATATTTAATTTACAACATGACATTTTAGTTTTAAATTAATGATAGTATAAAGGAGCAGAATATGAGAGGGGTGAAGCATGTACGATGGGCGCAGAGTGTACCACAGGTGTGGCCGCGTAGGCAACAGGAGCTGCAACCTTGGTGACTACTGGGGCAATGGTTTTCACGGCAAGAGGTTCTCTGTGTACAACGGCATTGAAACCGTTATGAGGATCTGCGGTGTATTCTACAGTGCGCTTAACACCGTCGGGATCTACAACTGAGTATGAGCCTTGAACAACATCTCCGTTACGGCTTTCATGCTGGGATTTGGAATCACCAGTGTGACCATCTTGAACATCGTAAGAAAAGGTGTATTGAGGATTGGCGTCATATTCTTCAACAGCGACTTTGGCGATGGGTGCTACTATCTTGTTAACTGGAGAGGTGTAAGTAAGAGGTGCAGCATAACCAACTTGGCTAGTATACGAAAGAGGTGCAGAGTATGCAACGTGAGCAGCGGGCAACAAGCCAGCACTAGTTGCAGCTACCAAACAGCTGAAGACTACAATCTGTAAAGAAAATAATTTTTTAATCATTTATGGTTAACGTAATGCTTACCTTACTTTTACCCATTCTTGTATTTTAAATAAATTATTACTTTAAAGAAGATTATCCAGAGGCATCAATATATTTTAACACGGGGAAGTGAATATTATTTAATTATTTTGAGAGCCAGTTAGTCATACAATTATCTAATAGCCAATACATCTAATGCTAGTAGAAATTTCTGTAAATCTATAATACTCGTTTAGAATAGTAATATGTATATGAAATCACAATTGTGTTTATATGAAAATAAAATTAGAATTACAAATATTAGTAGAAAATTATATCACCTTAAAAGTCATTTTGGTTGTATCTTTCTTTGGATGTAAAATTAAACTAGTAAATATACATTGTGCTCTCGTTATATATTAATCTGATAGGTGACGTCACACATCTGGTCTGGTAATTGAAATCTTGCTTTGGACTTTCGATTTAATAAGTAGTAGCAAGGTCACGATGTCAGCGCAAATGCGGCCATCGCTTCATATAAGGTCACTTATTCTTCCACAAAATAAAAGTTAAAATTGTTAAAGAAGTTGAAATTAAAAATAATAGTTATTTGACAAGACTCTACAGCGTAAATCTTTTTTCCGGGAGTTTTTATAATTGATAATGAAATATTTTTTTGTCAAGTAAAAGGTTGACTGGGGATATAAGGTACCACCATACAAAATTTCATTTAAATTGGTCTAACCATTTTGGAGATTAGCACGTACAAACAGACAAACAGACAGCAACAAAAAAATTTAAAAAACTGGATTTGTTCTATTTCTCTTCCTACATGCCCCTGACTCGGTTTTTAGCATTTTTTTTCTATGTACAGACATTCTACCTCTACAGTTTTATTACTCTTATATGTATATAGATAACGTTGATGAAACTTTATAAAAAATCATTACGAGTGTTTTCACCACAACTCGGTAATTTAATCGTAATACGATATGTGATTTAGGAATGTACACTTTACAATGATACCGAACCGAGCATTTGCATACATTGCATACATTGCTTTCTTAACTTTGAGAGATAAATAATACAAATGAAATAAATAATAATTGATGGTCTTAAAAATAGTACAAAAATCCGAGATTTGCTAAAGGTTGCCTATGTTGATTCGATTGTGGTACTTACCATAAAGTAACTTAGACATCTAAAATAGAGTTATCACTCAAATTAATGATACAAGTACCGCCTGGAAGAATGTACTAAAACTACAAAAAATAGGCATCCGACAATAAAGATTATTTGAAGTGAACCTTCTTTAAGCGCGCCATGAGAGGGAAAAAAAGAATGGCCTTACGATTTTTGTAACGGAAACGGTACGTTACGGAAGTGAATAAATAGTCAATTAAAAATTATTTAAACAATTATATGAATAAGTATTTCAAAGAATAAATTAAATAAAAATAGATATTTATGTTACGGGCAACTTGATTAACTGGTATGGAAGGATCATTGTGAATAATGACCAAGAGCGTTGGTCAAAGAGGAGGTTTCACGCCAAGTTCGTTTCAGATGGCGCTACCAGCGCATAACGTAAGCAACGAAAACCTCAATGCCGTCGATTTTGACATTATTATCATGAAATAATTTAGTATAATAAAGAATAATAAGTTTTGTAAAATCAAATATAAAATGGAAAAATACGGTGTTTTAACTATCGTTAAATTAGAAAAATAATCCAAGTTCGTGGTACTTCGCTACAAGGAAAAAAAATTAATTGAAAGGTAAGTATGACAATAATAATAAATTACAATAATGTAGTTTATAAAAATTTTGAAAAAAAAATGATGGTTATAACGATAATAAATAACAGTATTTGTTAATATAAAAATATAAAATCAATATTTCAGGCTGATTGCATATGACAAAAACAATATTTTTGTGTAAAACCTAATGCTTCGACAGAATATAATGAAATGAAATCTTTAAATATGCCGGATAAATCTTGATCTAAAGATATCAACGCAGATACAAATTTACTATCTGTAAGTTTAACTAATATAAAAAAACTATTTGCTAAATTATGATTTTTATGAATATTATATCTAATACATGTACTTTTATTTATTTATTTTTTTCAATTTTTACGATGTTGCTTCAGGATTTGCATGCTAATTTAAATTGATTGGTATAAAAATTCTATATTTTAAGCTACACTTGACGTTGTTTACATTAAGGGCTTGTAGCGCCACCATGCAACGGCTAAAACTCGCAGTGAGACCTTGTATTGATTTTACTATTTTGGCCGTCCCATATAAATAATGTTCGACGGCCCGTGATTAATTTAAAAAAATCAAGGTTTGAGATAGCTTGAACTTATCACTTGGACCTGGCAGTATGAATACTTCCTGTTTCTAGCCGGGAAATATAACATATCCGGTCGTGCGATGCGATATGCGTGGCGAGCGCGCGGGGGGAGGGCCGCAAGCGCACGCAGCGACAGAAACAGACTCAAATATTCTTTGCAATTCAAAATGTTACAAAAGCTCTCCTTGCAAGAATAAATAATTCTAATCTGAATAAAATTCTTACACAATCATAACATTTCAAATATTACAGTTGATTTTTCTTAGATTACTAACAATTTTTGTTCTAAACTATTGTTCATAAGTAATATTTTTATCAAAATATAAGTAAAGTAAAATTATCAATAATTACCTTACTTATATTTTGATAAAAATCTGTGTTATTGCATTTAATTGTTTAACTTATTTTAAATTACTATGCTGAATTACTTTTTTGTACCTTTCAATAAGAATTATGTAAGTTTAATTTCATATAATAAACAAAAACGCTAGATTTTTCTCGATAACGTGAGTGTCACAGGCTATATCAAAATAGTTAAAAATTAAAATGGTGGATTTAATCAATCAAAATAATGGTTTTTAAGAGGCGATTACAAAAATATATACAATTTATATATTTAAAAGTAATTTAGGATAAAAAATTGCTAAATATTACTTCAAATGTCTAATTGACAAAAACTAAAAGCTTTAAATAAAAATATATATTATAAAAATAAAAATCCCGATTGCATAAAAGCTAACTAAAAATATTAAAACGAGTTGACAAATAAGCAGTGGGAGACATACATATGTATACTCGCAGCAAGGACGAAACGCGTTTGTCTCATATTTTATGTTCACTAAAGTTTCCCTTTGCATATATCCTAACGTATACTTTGGAACAAAAAACTGATTTAAAGAAATGCGTGTCAATATTATACTTTACATCATGATAACCTTAAATCTAGAGCCAGGCTTGTTTAAAGGTTCTTACAATTCGTCGCAAAGTAATATTTTTAAGTATAGAAAAAGACGAAATAAATTCAATCATTTAATAACATAAATAACAATTATAAAAAGCCTTAATTTTTAATAGGTAGGTATATACAGCAACACAACAAAATTGTATTATTTCATCTACAAATAATAAGGTAGTCTGTGGGCTAAAAGGGGGGCAGGTGCTGGGGCAAACACAGGTGCTCTAGCAACCACTGGGGCGGGGGCTACGACGGGAGCCGGCGCGATGACTCTAGCGGGAGCAGCTACCACAAGGGGTTCACGACGGACCACAGCGTTGAAACCGTTGAGGGAGTCGGCAGAATAGTCCACAATCCTCCTGGTACCGTCAGGGTCGACAACGCTGTATGAGCCGGTAACTACATCACCATTTCTGTGTTCTTGGTGGCCCTTGTAATCACCGGTTAAGGCATCTTGAACGTCATAGCCATAGGAGTATTGAGGGAAAGGATCCAGGCGCGCCACGGGCACTGGCGCTACGATGCTGGCGGAGGCCACACCCACCATGCAGATGAATACTACAATCTGAAACAATAACAATTATAAAATCAATTTAATTATAAAATAATAAAACGTTTCTCTTTAATTTTCCAAGTTATATTAGAGATATTATTGAAATGAATAATTAAAAATAAAGTGCTCTAATACTGATAATATATATTTATGTTATTTAAAAATATCTATTGATTACATCTATAACTGTTAAATGTCGGTACAATTAATCACAGTGCTACTAGTAATGTAATGATCCATAAGCGATCGGTTGCGTAACGCGTGGACACGAATTGATATGCACGGATTGTATAGCGCACTGAATACATGCACTCATTGCGACATGTTCCTGTTCAAAAGAAAGGGTCACTTTTCGTAATTATATACGTCGGGAATATTAATAGTTAAGTTTGAAGGAAGGTAATGGATAATTGTTGACTTTGATTTATATTAGGTCAGACGTGGGGCGGTGTTTCAATTGAGTTTCACTTTTTATCCACCGAATATATTATTTGTTTCTTTGTTTTCTGCAAAAACTGCATCTAGATAACTCTTCAGAAAGTTAATCTCTGGTCTTTCCTATTTGTAAGCTATATACTAATATACTTATTTTTTTCATTTAAAATTTAAAAAAAAATATTCATTTAAAAAAAAAACTTCAAAATAATAATCGACAATAAAGAATATTTTTAAATAGGTATAATTTTTTTTTCGCTTAAGTGTTTTTTTTAGAGGTAGGAGTACACTCTAAAAGGTATACTCCATAAATAGCCCAGAGCTAATATATCAAATTTGTTTCATACAAATCATCGTTCTAAAATACTTACACAATTATTTTGTACAATTCTACATATAAGTAATCATATCATATCTAACATGTACATCTAGTATACAAAGTGTTAAGGATTTAAATTTTACTTACTTCAAAATTAGTTCAACATTTTTTAAGCTCTTCAAATAAAATTATATAAATAGAAGATGAAATTGAAAGTACAGTGTCGCAAATCGTCCAAATAAGGCGCGTTTGTCAATCAAGCATGGCCGTATAAGATGCTATCCACAAATGATAAGCGGCATGATAAATAATAACACGTGTTGTAGCGCTATTATTGGTCGAGGTCGTTAATTTTATTTTACTAAGTCTTCTATTAAGTCTGCAGTAGGTCTCTATGTAAACTTTCATGTAAAGCACGTTAAAAAAAGTTGGAACTATAAGAATACGTAAGAAATTTCAGTAATTATTATAATATGAATTTAGCTGAATAGCTTTTAAATACTAATACACAAATATAACCAAGATAAGTCAATTAATTAAAAGAAAAACTTTACTATTTATAACGAGTATAAAAAAATGTTAGGAAAACCAATTTTTCACAAAACTTAATATTTTACTTTTAGTTATTTAGTGATATGACATTATTTTATTTATTAAAATTATCAAAATGATATATGAAATATAATTTCTCACCTTGTTGTTCATGGTTGATTGCTTAGGGGATGTGCAGTGTACAAGTTGAACTGTGCCTATCCTGGGACATCACCGCGTTATATATACACTGCTGCGTAACGAGGAACGTGAGCACAATACAGGTGGCTCATTGAAGAAAGTTACACCTGCAAGACGTTGTTACGCTTTATAATATACTTTCTTCATATAGAGCACGCGTGGACTTGAATATATGTCAACCGAATCAGCAAACTGCCGAAAATACGACTCATTTGTTGGAATGCTAATTACATTTATTACATATGTATGTGAATTGTTTTAAAATATGTTTGATTTCGTCAAGTAATAATTTTTGATAACGAATTCGCTTTCTTACTTTATTTATGTTGGTTAAAGTTATTGTTTGTATATATACTATTTAGTTTTAAACTGCTTAAACAGTATCAGACTGTTCTGATACTGTTGATCAAAACCTGTGTTTTGATAAATATATTTAAATAATTATTTACATATTTTTGAAAAAAAAAAAATCTAGCCAAATTTTGACTTTAAAATTCGTCATTTTTGGAAACAAAACACGTAATGAAATCAGCTTACAATGTTGTTTTAATTGCTTACTATTGGAAGGAAATACAAACTATACTACTATAGTAATATATACATCTATAATAATGTCCTCAATCCGGCTCCGGCCAATCTTATTGAGACTAGCCAACTGCGCAGGAGATATTATTGATGAAAGTATGGATGGGTGGAATTTTGTTACCCTTTCACGCAAGAACTACTTTACAAATAATTTAGTTTATACATCAGAGTAATACGAATGATATAATTTTATTAAAAAATAATTATCAAGAATAAAAACTCCCGACTGCGTAAAAATCGAACTAAAAAGATGAGAACAACACACACGCAATTATTATAAAACATGTAAACATTTACTTTTTACGCTGTCGGGTGCTTTATTTTTGTAATTTTTTTTTTATTTACACTTTTTTAGTTTTGGTCAGTTAGACATTTTTAGGCTTGAAAAACAATTTCTTATTATACTATATCTATATATATATATATATATATATCTTACTTATATATATATATATATATAAATAAATAGATACATATACAAATCCATATATAGATACATACATACCTACATATATATACATACATACATACATACATACATGAAAAAGAAAAAAATCAACCAAATAATGTATAGAATAAGATGATATTAGGGGAAAGGACTAAAGAGAAAAAGGGGGAAAGGACTAAGAGAAAGGGTTAAAGAGACAGATAATATTCTTTTAATAAGCTTTTAAATTTATCTAAACTTTTAGCACATCTAATACTTAAAGGAATTGAATTCCACAGTCGAGCGGCTTTCACTGCAAAAGAATTTGTGAAGAAACAGGAAGAGTGAGTAGGAATTTTAAGAAGGAAGTTCTGAGCAGAGCGAAGTGAACGAGCATGGGAATCACCCAGAAACTCAAAACGCTCTTTCAGATAGACAGGAGTTGAAGGATTAAACAGCACGCAGTAGAGAAGATGAAGAATATGAGTATTCCTGCGGAATCGGATTGGGAGCCACTTGAGTTTTTTACGAAATTGAGAAACATGGTCATATTTTCTAAGGCCAAAAATAAACCGTATACAAAGATTTTGGAGTCGCTCAAGTTTATTTAAGTGCTCCTCTTTGATGTCGAGAAAACAAACGTCAGCATAATCAAGAATCGGTAGTAGGAGTGAATTTGCTAGCGCAATTTTGGTAGGAATCGGAAGAAAATTTCGCAATCTGCGAAGAGAAGCAATCGCTCCAAACATTTTCCGGCTCAGTTCACTCACTTGCGGATCCCATGATAAGTGTTGATCAATTAGTAAGCCAAGATTTTTTACTTTTTCTTGAAAAGGAATCGTAACACCTTCTAATGATATTGCTGGTAATTGTATAGTCTTAGTTTTGGATATCATCCTTTGACTGCCAATAATTATTGCCTGCGATTTCGCAGCGTTTAAGTTAAGGCCGTATGATTTACCCCATGTGGCTATAGAGGAGAGGTCTTTGTTAATATTTTCTATTGTTCGTGGTAAATCAGCCACAGATGTCACGGCATAAATTTGCAAATCGTCTGCATATAGGTGGTAGGGAGAAGAAATTTGATGACAAATAGTATTAATAAAAACTGAAAATAAGAGAGGAGACAACACGCCACCTTGTGGTACACCGGCAGTAACTGTGCACCAATCGGAGTAAGAATCTTCAATCCGAATGCGTTGCCGGCGACCGCACAAGTAAGAACGAAACCAGTCAACAACCTCAGGAGATATGTTAAGAGAGGATATAATGGCAAGCAAGACGTCAAAGTCCACCGTATTGAAAGCATTACTAAAATCTAGTAGTGCCATCACAGTAAGCCTTTGGTCATCCATACCTTCCCTGATGTCATCTGTTATTTTGATTAAGGCCGTAGTTGTACTATGACTAGAGCGGAAACCAGATTGAAAGGAATTTAAAAGATTGTGCTTGTAAAGGAAAGCACTCAATTGCTGGTGAACCAGTCGCTCGAGTACTTTTGACAGGAAAGGAAGGATAGAAATAGGACGATAATCAGAAAAAGAAGATGGGCTAGACATTTTTGGAAGAGGAAAGATTTGCCCATCTTTCCAGGATGATAATTTGGAGTCCCTAAAACAATCCATACGATTGGCAGTGAAGAATTTTCCCATGGAAAGAGTGCGTGCTTCTATTAATAACTGGCCTCAACGTTTAATGGACTGTATTGCAACCAATGGAGACCACTTCGAAAGAGCTTTATATATTTTTAATGGTTTTATATTAATGTATTAGACTAACACATTGTAATAGTAATAAATGTTACGTGCAATAGAAAAAATATTTTTTTCTCTGTAAGAATATTTAGGGCAAGATTATGTATATACTATGACACTCGCGTTATCAAGACGAATCGAACGATGTTATATAAACCATCAAAATCGGTTAAGCCGTTTAGTAATTACGAGGGAACATAGGATCGGACATACATACATACATACCTACATACATACATACATACATACATACATACATACATACATACATACATACATACATACATACATACATACATACATACATATATCTGTATAAATATTATAAATGTGAAAGTTTGTGAGTATGGTCACTTCAGGTCCAGGTTCTAGTTACGCCAGAACGACTGAACGGATTTGGATGAAATTTGGCACAGAGATAGATTATAGTCTGGAATAACACATAGGCTACTTTTTATTCCGGAAAAATATGCAGTTCGCGGGGGATAGATTTGTTTTTGTTTTAACATACTTATTTGTTACCTACTTCAAAATAAATACAAAATATTTACCCATCTACGATATTCATTTTATTGGCGGCATAAATAAGTTTGTATTCCATAGTATTACTATGATAAACAAAGTTAATTTTGCAGCGGGAAGCGTGTAACAGATAATACAAAAAAACAACTACCGAATATTATTAGACTGCAATAAGGTTCTCTCTGACTCTTAGAGATCTTATTTAGTAGGTTTTTGCAGTTTCACGTTCTTATTGCAAAAAAAAAGGTAAAATGTAAACGTCGTAGGTCAAAAAGAGTTATCATAAAATTTAGCAATATTTAATAATTTCTTAGAGATAAGCAAATAGTTGACATTAAAAAAAATAAAAATCTTAAAAATTGTTAAGATTAGAATAATAGCACCCCAAATTATATAATTTTGAATTGTAAAACTGTAGCAGCCTTAATTTAAATTATTTGTTAAAGTTTTTCAAAATTGTAATGTGCTTCGGTGCCATTTTTATTTTCTTCATTTTAGTTTAACCTTTGTGGATATATGTACACCATCTGTAATAACTATAAATGAGACGTCAAAAACCTTAGTCTCTCTGTAAAACATACAAAACGTCATGAACGAAAAATCGTTATTTAAAATGAAAGTACCTGGCGACCGAGCTTTGCTCGGTGTACTTTTTTGTTATATCGTATTTTTTAGACAAAAAGAACTAAAAACTTGAATAAATAAAAAAAAAAGTAAAAAAAAACTGTGTATCCGATCGAGATTCGATCTCAGACACACCTATTAATTTGCTAATCTTGCACCTTGATCGCTTGACCACAATGTTTATTTATTTATTTATTTAATGTTTATGCATGAGTGTAAGAAATTATCGACCATATTCTGCGTAGAATAATGCGAAAGAAAACTGCATGAAAACTCGAAAACACGCGTTTTCCCAGACATGAGACTAATCTAGATCGATTTTTCGCCCCCGAGAGTCCCCACATACCAAATTTCAGCGAAATCGTTAGAGTTGTTTCCGAGATAGCGGGTATAAATAAATAAAGATATAAATATACAAGAAGTGCTCGTTTAAAAATATTAGATAATAATTTTATCTAAAACTAGTGACTCACCCTCGCAGCGCTCGGGTTCGTCCCTAGGTACGTTTTAAATTTTTTGAGCGAAACCCTAATTCTTTTCCTAAAATAAAAGTAGTCAAAGTTACTCCTTATAATATCAGCTATCTGCCAGTGAATTCTCGTTAAAATTGGTCCAGCCGTTTCGGAGATTAGCCGGAACAAACAGACAGACAAAAATTGTAAATAATATTGTTTTGGTATATGTAGCTTGTATACATCCATATGCATTTAGTAAAAAGCGGTTATTTTAATATTACAAACAGACACTCCAATTTTATTTATCTGTATAGATTAGCCTTATTTTTCAATCAAATGAATACTTGGCGTTATAAAGTAGTCATGCTAAGCAAAATTATTCTCACAATTTCATTAAATACGAGTGAGAGATGTCTCCTTTTTCACGTGGAATGAGTCTTTATAATTCTATGATTCGCTATTTACTAATTTCAATATCACCTTGCGATTTATAGGCTATTTTTAGGTTTATGCTCTTATTTGATTTGAAAAAGCCATCTATTTCAGTAAAAAAATATTTCTCAAACATTATTAATTCCATTGCAACATTTTAATTTATTTACTTAAATATATTTCGAGACAGGAAACAAAAACAGTTTCACCAAAGTCAAAGTGGATATTTTTTTACTTACACGATACTTACATATACTTTTAATTAAACGATTTTGATATAATTAAGAAATCTATAGGTACATATAATAAAATTCTAAGTCGAATCTGTACATTAAAAAAAATTGGAAATAATAATCATTATCGATACAGAGCCCGAATCTATAGTTTTTAGAAATTTTGTCAGTCTGGGAACGCATCACGAGAAAACCACTGGACAGATTTTAATGTATGATGATAGCTGATTATCCGGGTCGACATATAGGATACTTTTTGCTGCGGGAAAATATCTCATCTCTGAGAAATCTATATTTAACGTTAAAACGTGCGAAACGAGAGTGAATCGCTAGTTGTTAAATAACACTAAAAATGTCTGACCAAACTGACCAAAACTAAAAAGTTGTGAAGTTAAAAGTGATTTAAAAAGAAAAGAAATAAGTTGACGAAGGAACACAGTACTATGCAGTCGTTTCATTGTCTTGGGATTGAATGACGCGGATAACTGAAACCGAAAGGTCCGAAGTCTGACATGATTTCTGGACAGTTTGGACATTTTTACCTATTATTTATTAATAGACCTATTATTTAATAGTCACGCCATATTTAGTTTGTTCAAAATTGATATAAATCAATTATTTATGACAAATTTGTTAAAAATATACAAATAATAATATACAACGTTTTTTTTATAATATTTAAATAATTTAATATTCTTATTGGCAATATAGTGTGTACTTACCTCATGCATGCACTTCAGGCAGGAAAATATGCTTTATAATTTTTATTATAATTATTTTTCAGTTCAAAGCGCTAGAGGCAACATTTATGAAAAACTGATTTTACTACCATTTTACTAATTTGACAATACGAGACGTACAAACTTAATAAGTACCCCAAACTATTCAGATCTACCAATGTAGTCTTTGACTTTTTGTATCCTGGTCAGAGCCTAATTTTCTAGTGGGTTATTTTAAATGTGTTTATACTTAAAGATTTTTTTTTTAATTTTTAGGGATATTAATGAAATAATACTAGAAATAAAACGAAGAAAAGTTTTAATCAACTATGTACATATCAAATATTTATAAAATGGATCATTAAGTAGGGTTTTCTCTAAGGGTAACGGTAACCAGCTACATTTTCGACGACTTTGGCTGGTGCTGCTGCGATAGGCGCGGCGGCAAGTCGGGCGGGTGCGGCTACGGGAGCGGCATAGGTGAGCCTCGCAGGTACAGCTGAAGTATAGGCAGCTGCTATTGGTGCAGAGTAGGCAGCGACATTGGTAGCGTAGGCTGACACCGGAGCGGCATAGCGGGCTTCTACAAATGGACTAGCGGCGTAACGAGCGCTCACTATGGGAGCGGGGGCAGCCACGTATTGAGCGGCAGGGGCAGCGACATATTGAGCGGCAGGTGCGACGTATTGAGCTGCAGCAACAGGAGCAGTGGCGTATCTAGCAACTACTGGAGCTGCTACAGGAGCTGCCGCTACAGTGTAACGAGCAGCAGGAGCGACGGCATAACGAGCTGCTACAACAGCAGGCGCGGGTTGAGCTACGACAGGAGCAGCAACCTTAGCAGCTACCACGGGCTCAGCAACGGCAACTGCAGGAGCTGCGGCAATGCGAGCGGGCACGACTGCAGGCTCAGCAACAACAGCTGGCGCGGCAGCAACTAGGGGCTCATTACGTACAACTGCATTGAAACCATTGACAGGGTCTGAAGCATAATCTACTACGCGGCGTGTACCGTCAGCTTCTACAAAAGAGTATTGTCCTTGAACGATATCCCCATCACGTTGTTCCTGTTGGCTCTTGTAGTCTCCAGTGAGTGAGTCAGCTACATTGTACCCGAACCTGTACTGAGGAAAAGAATCGAGTTCCTCTAGTCTTGCTGCTACAGCTGGAGCAATGTATGCAACAGGGGCTGCTGGTACAGCTGCTCGTACTGCGCCTCCGTAAGCCACGGCCACAAGGCAAGAGAAGACCACAAACTAGAACAATAAATATTATATTAATCCTTAACAATAATATTATAATTTTATCTGAGTTTATTAGTCAATTATTATTTATTGAGGTGTTCCTTATGTTACTTCGCGTGCGTAGTGCCGTACAAAATCTAGTAAGTAAAGTTAAAATTAAGTTACTTTAAAAAAGTTTTAGATGTTACAGATCCACATGATTATTTTGATTTCATTGGCAGGGAGTTTACAATAAGAAAACAAGGTCCACTTAATATGCAAAAGCAACAAATAGGTGATTATAATTTATCATTAATATTTATAATTATAATTTTTTAAAGGAAAAATATTTTCTTTGAGAAAAATCGCATAGGTTTGCACTTTTAAACACTTTCACAAACACAATATTAAGCACTTCACTAAAAAATCCTTTAAGGCTTTGTACCTTGAAGACCATTTTCTTGTTGTTTATTTGTCGATGGGGACAGGGATGCTAGAAGCTGTGAACTGTACCCCTTATTTGCCACTAACGGTATTTATAGTGTAGTACAGACAGTGTCATACTGTTGCCTCATCTTGGTGGCATCTCCTAATTTAAATATATTCAAGTACGCACGTATGCAGCCTGACCGCTGACACAGCTGCACAAAATTATATGAACAATCCTCAATACATTTAAAATAGTTAAATATAAAAAAAGTAATTCTAACATAGTAATCTCTAACTAAATATTAAAATAACACTACTATTTATAAGTAAATTCTCTTAGTTTTCAAGCGCGCGCATTATCATGGTTTACCACTGTTTGAAATTTACTTAGAATATTTTCCTCTAGTAAAGCATAATTATACATAATACTATTTTATTAGAAAAGCGGAAGTGGAAAACGTCTATTATACATATAAATAGCAGTGCTGTTTATATGTATAAAAACTTTATATGTATAAATGTAAAATCTATATATACATAAAATGCTTTGTCCTGACTGACTGACTGATCGATCAACGCACAGCCTAAACCGCTGGTCGTAGGAACGTGAAATTTGGAGGACATATTTATTATACAATGTAGGCATCCGCTAAGAAGGGATTTTTTAAAATTCATACCCTAAGGGGGTAAAATAGTTAATAAAAGATTGTATGAAACTCTGTCATTCTTAACGCGAAATGCACGAAAAGTGGTATTAAGCTTTAAGATAAAAAATAAGAAATAAATGTATAAATTTTTTTTGAAATTCATCATCGTAAAAGGGGGTTATGCTGTTTATATGAGGAAAAAAATGTTTATGATCAGAATTACTAGAAACTGGTATTAATGCTCTTTAATAGAATTAAACAAACATGTATTGTAGATTTTTTTTATATTCAGCCCCTAAGTGGGTAAAACTGGGCGTTGAATAAATACATACTGTATTGCGAAAATTATTTTTTTCGTAGTTTAATCGCGGGCGAAGCCGCGGGTTCTGCTAGTGTTACATAAAAATGTAAAATCTATACATATTATAAAATTGTAACTAAGCCGAATCTGTACATTAAATATTTTTTGGAAAATCTTATTGAAATAGACATTATTATCGATACAGAGGCGGAATTTATAGTTTTTAGAATTTTTGTCTGTCTGTCTGTCTGTCTGTCTGTTACCGCATCACGCGAAAACCACTGGACAGATTTTGATGAAATTTGGTACGATGATAGCTGGTTATCCGGGTCAACATATAGGATACTTTTTACTGCGGGAAAATATCTCATCTCTGAGCTAAACGTTGAAACGTATCTAGGGACGAACCCGAGCGGAGCGTGGGTGAGTTGCTAGTGTTACATAAAAACAAAGAAGAGAACATAAAAAAAATTAACATGCACTATGAGAATTTATTTTTATAATTCGTTTATAGATTTATCCTTGTAGGTTACATTTACCAAAACCTAGAATTTGAATTTATGTGAGTCGTCCACGCTACAATGGTAAAATTTAAAATTTTAAATTGCAAAAAATAAAAAATAGTGATAGCATTCCCCATACCTGTAAATGCGGGGTGAAAAAATTTTTTTAAGTATACATAAATGTGTGGGGCATCCCCCTAGATAGGTCTTTAAAATTCAAATGGATATATTTATGAGAATTTTTCGTTCAAGCCAATAGTTATAGAGTTGGTTATAATTATATATATAAAGTCGTAAACATAATTACCCCTCTTTCTTTTGAAGTATGACGAAGAACTTTCAAAATACTTTCAACGAAATTATTTTAAAGAAAATAATGTTGAGTAGTTTTTGAGATATGATAATATATTTACTGTTCCACGCGTTCGGTCATTACATTTGTTTCTCTAGTAATAATATTAAATGCAAACTTATTTATGCCGTCAATAAAATAAATATCGTAAATGAGTAAATATTTTATTTTACTCTTGACTTAACAAAGTAGTACATTAAAATAAAACATAATTAATATTTTATTCTACGGAATCCTACTGTGTGCGAGTCGAACTAGCTTTATCTTTTTTTTCTTTACTTTAAAGCGTTTAGGCAAAGCACGCCAAAAAAGCAACTCAACCGCCATAGCTTGTTTCGACTTTCATTAAGATTATTATATTATGATTTCAAATAATAAACACCACAGATTTAGACCTATTCTATATCTAAGGTAAACACATTTTTTAGGTAATAAAAAATAACACTCGACGCTAGAGAAATTTTAGAATTGGATCAATTTCATAGATTAAAGGGGGTATGTAGAGACATGCGTTTGCATGGTTATAAGTAATGTATATAAGTTTCTTATAAAGTTATTAACTATGCCTTTTTATAATTTTAGTGTAGATTGCCGTAACTCTTATAGGCATTTGCATTGAAGGTATTCATTAATAACTTGAGTCGTCAGAACAACCACTGCTTATTTACTTTATCGAAGGGTGTTTTATAAACGTTTGTAAATATTATAAAAACAATGTGTGGCAGAAATGTTGACCTAATCTATATAATATAAAAATCTATTGCTATTCGTTAGTCTCGATAAAACTCAAAAACGGGGTAGTTTAAACATAAATAAAAATAGAGGAAACCAAAAAAAATACCTGGAAAGTCGAAAACTTCATAACTGTATATTTTGTATGGGAATCACTAACCGTTAAAACGTATCTAGGGACGAACTCAAGCGAAGCAAGGGTAAGTCACTAGTATTTCTATAAATTTCGATATAGATGTAGTTGTTATATGTTAGCAGATAATATTTATATTTTATTTATGTTTTATAATTTTTCAAAGTCAATATTTTATTAAATAATGCTATAAAGACTTTTAAAGATACTAAATTTTAAATAAGTCTCTATTAAAGACCATGGATTACGTTTCTATTAAAGCAAATTTATTCCAAAAAAACTAGGTAAACCTACATAACATACCTAACTAAGATATTAACATTCTTTTAGGTATATTTTACAATAATATATAGAAGTAAATAATTGGAAAAAAGAAAAACATTTTTAAAAACAAGCTTTTATTTAAATGTTGTAAAAAGAAGAAAATAAACTTTAAATTAAATCTAACAATTTATTACATTACACAATTTATATGACATAAAAGTCGTGGGATCCTGTAATTAATATAATAAAATCAAATAATAAAATCTATATATACATAAAATGCTTTGTCCTGACTGACTGATCGATCAACGCACAGCCTAAACCGCTGGTCGTAAAAACGTGAAATTTGGAGGACCTATTCTTTATACAATGTAGGCATCCGCTAAGAAAGGATTTTTCGAAATTCATCCCCTAAGGGGGTAAAATAGGGGATAAAATATTGTATGAAACTCTGTCATTCTTAACGCGAAATGCATGGAAAGTAATATTTAGCTTTAAGACAAAAAATAAGAAATATATGTATAAGATTGTTTTCGAAATTCAACCCTTAAAAGGGTAAAAGGGGGTGATAAAGTTTATATGGGCAAACAATTATTTATGATCAGAATTACTTGAAAATTGGTATTAATGCTCTTCAATACAATTAAATAAATACGTATTTTAATATTTTTTTAAATTCATTCCATAAGACTGTCAAATACGGGATGAAAGTTTGTATGAAACTCTGTAATTGATGCACGTAAAATAGTATTTACATTATTGTTATTAATACAAATATCATTATTTTTTTTTCGAAATACACCCCTTAAAAGGGTAAAAGGGGGTTATGCTGTTTATATGAGGAAAAAATTGTTTATGATCAGAATTACCTGAAACTTAGTATTAATGCTTTTTAGTACAATTAAACAAACATGTATTGTAGTTTTTTTTTTCAAATTCAGTGGGTAAAACTGGGCGTTGAACTTTAAGTTGTTCAATATATTTAAATAGAGTAACATGGCTCAAGTTCTCCGTAAGTGCACACTTATTATGTAGGACATAAAGTAGATAACGGAAATTATTCTGAATCTAAAGGAAAATTATGTATTACTTTTCGGCTGGCCACAGCAGCGACAACTATAACAGACTTAGAGCGCGAGAGAGAACCTAGCTAGAGAATATCCTGCTATCTATATAGTCCTTCTGAAGGATGGCACATCTGCAATAAAAAAAGTCGCCTAAGCTATGTAACAGGATTAGACTATGAGTAATTCATTAAACATTATAGTGGTCACTGTGTTTGCTGGATGTGCTCGGGGGGAATCAGAATTCTTACCTCGAATACCATTGATAACTTCTGACTACGCTTTTGAATTTAATCTATTGTAATTCCTTCTTAAAGTTTGCATTGAAATGACCAATAATATACGTATCTCAGAGCCAGTCGTTAAAAATAACAGGCGTAGACTTAAGAGATGATAGCTTCTCACAGAAACATTTTAGCAAAACCCAGAACTAGACAAAACATTCATCAGTGTGGTATATTTGTGGTTAGTTTTTTAGCGTATACTAAGTTAAGTGAATCTAGATATAATATTAAAAATTCGATATGACAACATATAAACTGAAGGGAAATTAAAACTGAGCAAATTTTTCAGTCCACGCAAGCGTAGCCGCGGGAAAAAAGCTACATTAAAATAAGAATGATAATTTATATGGGTAACTTATAAAAGAAGGAGAAGGAGGGAGACTATAAGCTTCAGGTGTACATAGCACTGGGTCTTTAAAAATAACGTAGATGTTAACCTGTTAGTATGTTAGTTAAAAACCCCATATTAACCGAGTTACATGATTCTAAAAGTCGTGAAAATTGTATGCGATTGTATCATTGTACTCTCTCCCTCTAACTTTAGAAAGATAGAGTAGAAAAATGTGCAAAAAACACAGGTAGTGGAGCTTGCTAAATACCTAAAGTGTATATTTATTTTATTTACTGAATTTACGCTTAACATCTTTAAGATACTGGATATTTTGAGTTACGATCGCTAAAATTTAATTCGTTTTCCATATATCTTCAAGAAACAATAAAACTTACACGAACTTAATTTTGCAAGAAATATAGTATGCGGAAAAGTCTATTTTTTTCGTAGTTTGATCGCGGGCGAAGCCGCGGGTTCCGCTAGTTAAACATAACAGACAGATGTAGTAAGTTCTGTGCGGATCAAAATAACATTATTTAAAATTAATATTTTTCATTTGTAAATGTAGTAATAGTGTTATGTAAAATATATTTAAATAATATAAACATGTTTAAGTAAAAAATTAAGATGTTCTCATTTATAGCGAATGTTTTATTTGAAATAAATAAATGCACTATTGAAAATTATTTTTACCTTGAAATAATTTTTAATGGTAAAAACCATAAGTTTAATACATATTTCTAATATAATAATAAAAATATTTAGAAAATAAAATAAATATAACACTCGACAAAATATAACGAGTCCCTCTACTCTATATAGATTTTAGTCTGCCCTACTCTCCCGTAGGCGATTGTTTTTCGTAAGACAAATTTAAAAACGTGACATAAAGTAAATTATTTTCATACGCGTTAGTTCGAATTTGTGTTAACACAATGAGCATTTATGTTTTTTTTTGGCTTTATTTCTTAGTTGACTTTACTTACGACGCTACTTTTTGCAGAAATATTTCCTGGGCACTGCGAATCTATGCTTTTATATATCAATGCGAAACATACATAAATAGTACCAAATAAACAGTGATTTTACTGCCTTTTTTCACACATTTATGGGTTCAGTTTCAAAAATCCTTAGCGATAGTTAATCTATACATGTAATAAAACTAGCGATTCACCCTCGCTTCGCTCGGGTTCGTCCCTAGCTTGGATATAGTAAAATTGATATAGTATGTTATCCTTGTGAGATAGACATATGCCATCGCGGCCTTTTTTCTATACCTTTTAAGGTGTACAATACTGTAGTACATTATATTGATCTATCTCGTAGGGTTCAACCAGCGTTTGCAATGTAAGCGCAAAAAATGTGTTTATTTACGACATCACATTAGAAACCTCTAAAATTATCAGTGTTTCTCTACTATATTATTCATGTATTATACATATAAACCTTCCTCTTGAATCACTCTATTTATTAAAAAAAACGCATCAAAATCCGTTGCGTAGTTTTAAATATCTAAGCATATATAGGGACAGAAGGACAGCGGGAAGCGACTTTGTTTTATACTATGTATGTATTGATTGTAACTAAGCCGATTCTGTGCATTAAATATTTTTTGGAAAATCTTGTTGAAATAGACATTGTTATCGATACAAAGGCTGAAATTATAGTTTTTAGAATTTTTTCTGTCTGTCTTCTATCTGTCTATCTATCTGTTTGTGACCGCATCACGGAAAAACCACTGGACAGATTTTGATGAAATTTGGTGTGATGATAATGAGTTGGTCCGGGTCAATATGTTGGATACTTTTTACTGCGGGAAAATATTTAATCTCTAAGAAATATATACAAAACCTTAAGACGTAAGTAGGGATGAGCCCGAACGAAGCGAGGGTGAGTCGCTAGTTTTATATATACTAATAGGAATAGGTTGCTCAAATTTCGGCCCTCTAGTTATAGTAGTCAGGATAACAGTATTCAAATATAATTATAAACTTTACATTATATAGTATGCAGTTGTAAATTGTGATCATTTTATAAAGAGGTAAAGTTTGTGAGTTTGTGACGTTGTAGAGGGTAGTCTCTGGATCTACTGAACCGATTTAGATGATATTTGGTAAGAAAATAGTTTGAGACCCTGGGAAGGACATAGAATACTTTTTTATCCCAGAAATCATTCCTTAAGGGGATGAAAATGGGTATGAAAATTTGTATGGGGAATCAACCTAGGGACGAACCCGTGAAGCGAGGGAGAGTCGCTAGTATTTTATACTTTTTTAATCTTGTAAAAAATTAAGCTAAATATTAAGCTTAAAAATGATAAAATTACTACTCAGCAAAATAATTTTGTATCCACAATTTCATTTATATTTTAAAATTGAAAAATAAAACAAAAAATGTAAACAAAGTAATAATTTTATTAACTATGTACATATCAAGTCTTTATAAAATGGGCCACTAAGTAAGAGTTTTCTCTAAGGGTAACGGTAACCAGCTGCGACATTTTCGACGATTTTGGCTGATGCTGCTGCGACAGGCGCGGCGGCAAGTCGGGCGGGTGCGGCTACGGGAGCGGCATAGGTGAGCCTCGCAGGTACAGCTGACGTATAGGCAGCTGCTACTGGAGCAGAGTAGGCAGCGACATTGGTAGCGTAGGCTGGCACCGGAGCGGCATAGCGGGCTGCTACAAATGGACTAGCGGCATAACGAGCGCTCACTATGGGAGCAGAGGCGGTGTAGTATTGAGCAGCAGGGGCGGTGTAGTATTGAGCGGCAGGGGCAGCAACATATTGGGCGGCAGGGGCGGCGACATACTGAGCTGAAGCAAGAGGAGCAGTGGCGTATCTGGCATAAACTGGAGCTGCTACGGGAGCTGCCGCTACAGCATAACGGGCAGCAGGAGCGACGGCATAACGAGCTGCTATAACAGCAGGCGCGGGTTGGGCTACGATAGGAGCAGCAACCTTAGCGGCTACCACGGGCTCGGCAACGGCAACAGCGGGAGCGGCAGCAACTAGGGGCTCCTTACGTACAACTGCATTGAAACCATTGACAGAGTCTGCAGCGTAGTCTACGACTCGACGAGTACCATCGGGCTCGACAAGAGAGTACTGTCCTTGAACGACATCTCCATCACGTTGTTCTTGTTGGCTCTTGTAGTCTCCAGTGAGAGAGTCAGCTACATTGTACCCGAACCTGTACTGAGGAAAAGAATCGAATTCCTCAAGTCTTGCTGCGACAGCTGGAGCTGTGTATGCAACAGGGGCTGCTGCTATAGCTGCTGGTGCTACACTTCCGTAAGCCACAGCCACTAGGCAGGAGAAGACCACAATCTAGAACAATAAATACCATATTAATTATATTTCAAATAAGCAAAAATTTTAGTTAATTTTAATGATACTTTTAATATTATAGATCAATCCGATAATTTTTATATGCCATTGAGCAGTTATACAATGAGAAAATCAAATCTTGACATGAACCACATTATAAAGAATTGACAAAATTTAAATTATATCACAAGATATACACATTTTGTCCTCAATATTAAAAATATTTTCTTTAGAAATTAGTTTTATAGGACTGCACTTTTTATGCACTTTCACTATCACAATGTTAAAACACTTCACAAATAATCCATTAAGTGTCTGTACCTTGAAGACCATTTTGTTGTTGTTTGTTGATATGCACAGGGATGCTAGAAGCTGTGAACTGTACCCCTCATTTGCCACTAACAGTATTTATAGTAGACAGTGCCATACTGTTGCCTCATCCTGGTGGCATCTCCAAATTTAAATATATTCAAGTACGCACGTATGAAGCCTGGCTGCTAGTTCAGCTGGACAATGCCATGTAAACAAAGGCGTTACTTGTGCAATTCGACCGGGACTGTGAAATATCGCGGTCATGTTTTTTTTTTTTCAATAATTCTTATTTGTTTCAGGTATTACTCGATCTTCACGTTTCACTACTCCAAACATACTGAAATATTTCTCATTTGCATATGAATTCATTATAAGCAAATTAAACTTAACATAAAATAAGAGGATATAAAATAGTATAGTAATTATTCATGTTACATATTTTTGTCTCCAAAAATTAATTATTATAATTGGATTATTTTTAAAATGCTATTTATTTAGGTAAATATACAATTTCTTTAGGTCCATCCCATAGGGTGATGTTAGATAGCCTATCACTTTGCTCATTAAAATACAGGGTTTTTTTTTTTCAAAAAATGACTAAATGCAAATAGGACTTGTAAATTAAGGCTTCTGTGCCATCAAACCGTTACCTACATATTTAATAGATGTTATTGACCCATATCGATCTACCAAATACCAATAAACTTTATTTCACCAATATAATCTTATGATAATAATAGGTTTAAGTTCCTTATGCGAGATTATATAAAAATAAATATGTATCATAATATAAAACATATTTCAAGAATCACAACATAAACATCTATATATTACAGCTCAAAACATACAGCTCTTAATATAGGATAGAGGAAATCTTAAAAATACTGCTTTTCTACATATGTATATGTAACCGTAAATATATATATTTTTTGTAATTACAAGTAATTATCACAACATCTCATATAGCACTTGAGCAATACATTAGGAGCATTATAATGTATAGATGGATGTTAAACGATGTTGCGTTATACATAAATTTGAGTAAAGAGTGCAAGTGATCCAGTTTAAATGTAGTTACACTTGATGCTAACATTTGAAACTCGTCCGGATCGTGCCACGAATCGCTAAGTTGTGAAATGACTTAAAAGTTTTCTAGTGCTTTGTATACTTTGTACTATAAATCTTTAGTAATATACCTTGAAGTAAATAAACCTGTATAATCTTTCCACAAGCTCTTTATTATGGTATATACCTACATAATTTTATAAAAATTAAAAAATATGTACACCAGTAATAGATTTTTGAATAATCCTCATAAATGAGATATTTTAACAACCTTTTTTTTGGTTTTACATTAATAATGTAAACAAATCTAAGACATTATTTTTGAACTACTTATTGCCGAATCAATTTAAAACTTAGTTGGTATACTCCGGAATGCAATGAATACCACATAGCTGATCTGATAAAGAAAATCAGGTGATAAATAGAAAGACCTTCATGTTTGATCTGGTTTTCAAAAAATTAAGCACTTTATTTCGCACGGCATAAAGTTGGACATTCTAAACTATTGTTGTTTAGCTTCTTATTATCGTCACTACGTTTACAATGAGCTACATTTTATTTTTATGTAAATGATGTATGTATATAAATTTGAAAAGCCTTAAAAAAACTTTAGCATAATTATTTGCATTATTTTATTTATGAAAATTCTATTCTGAAATGGCAGTATAGTGTTTTAAAAATGTTAATATATACATTTTTGCAACGGGTTTATTATGTCATAATTACAGTGTAACGCTGCCAATAACTAAAACAATACATCATATTAGAACTCGTAACAGCTTCACAAAGAACTAAAAGAATCCATTTCGTCGGTGTTTCATTTCTTTTGTTTTCTGAATGACAAATATGGACGTGCTAAATTATGTGGAAACTGTAAAAATATTTTTATAAAAATAATTCAAATATGCTAGTATAATATTATGACTATTATGTTAGTAGGTTCTATAAAAATATTTATAAAAACAATGATATTGTCCGTTTGTAATACTTTATATTAGAATGATAACTAATATATCGCCAAGTGGATAGTTAAGGTCAGGCGTTTAAAGAGTAAAAAATGTAAATTTTCAATCTGACTTTCCACCATATGATTGATTATATTAAAAACATACATATATATACATATTAGAATGTGAGAAATAATAATTACGTAAACGTCTGTTATAATTCATATATGCGAAGAAGCATGCAGCATGTAGAGCAATCAGTCTAGAGCATAACTAGTGCAATGTTGCAAGGCCGTAAGACAAAGGTCGGGTATGACTCGCGGCCCAACCTAAAATTTCGTTTGGACGTGCTTTACATGCGTGAGCATATGCTACGTTCAACCCTTCATTAGGATTGCCAAAAAGTATTTATATTATTGTATATGATATACAGTATCCTAGTTAGGGTACATGGTACCGCCGTAAATATAAATAAATATAAACAAATAAATAAATAATATATATTAAAGTATTTAATAGGTATTATATCATTGAAATATAAAAAAGTAAATGAATAAAAATATTCATAATAAAAAGAAGATAGTTCTTTTTTGCATTTTTACATTAAATAAAAATCTAAATAAAATTATAGATGATATTATTAAAAGATTACATATTATTTTAATTAACAAACTTTAACAAAAACTATTTATGAAAGGAACATCATAATCTAATAATAGAAGTGAAATTTCTTTAGGCACCCCATGAGAGGGAAAAAAAGGATTGAAGTTACGATTTTTGTAACGGGAAGTGAATAAATAGTCAATTAAAAATTATTTAAACTATTATATGAATATTTCAAAGAATAAATTAAATAGCAATAGATATCTATTAAAAAATAGTTAGGTATTCCATTTATTCCTAAATGAGCTATGGAATCACATCAAATGAATATTGTTACAAAATTATTTCTTGAAATATTTTTTATACTTTATATTTATTTATTTTTTACTAAAAATATGTCCCTGTATTATTATTTATTTTATTGGAATACATAATTTATTTAATCATTACAAAATTTGATTAAAAAATTTAATTTTATCTTAGCACCATCTATGTTATGTAAATAATAAAATTATGTTTTCCTTTTTAAATCGATGATTTTTTTTTTTGTTAGATTCTAATTATTTAAAACATAAAAAGTACCCATAACCTACGGAAGTTTCACTTCTTGCGCGTGTACACATTGATACAGACACTCTTTAATTATTTTGTTTATATACTGGTATTTTTTATTTAATCATATTGTCAACCCTATCTATTCTATTAAAGAGCGATGCGCGTATAAAAATGGCAGGTATTTTCCCAGTTGCGACGCGTACGCGTCCTTCGCAAGGCCTACCTTTACGCAATTTTACGTTTAGTATGTGTCTGATTCGTATCGAATATTACCCCTACTGGTATTTAATAAAATATCCTTATAAAACCAAGTTTGGTATATAAACTCAACATATTCCAGTTTATAATATTTTTACACGTGAATTAACAAATGTAGAGAAGGTATTCTGCTATAGATGTAATAAATCAGTAAAACATTCACATAATTTTCATAAACTTTGCTAACATCAGTCATTTTTACCAAAACTATTTTTTGTAAAATTTATAAAGTTCGTAACATGTATTCTTTATTTAAAGTGAAATAATTACAATTTAGAAGACATAAATATTAGAAATTAAAGAATAAAACAGAATTTCATAAACAGTTAAAAGTTATCTGTGATAAGTCTTAAAGAGAGGAAAATTATACAAGACGAATGTTATGCAGTACAACAGATATCAACGCGCTCAAAGCTTTTAACAAAAAAATCATTAATGTCTACGTAGTATCAAAATAAAAAAACCGAAGATTAAAAAATTGTATACAAATGATAAAACAAATATATGAATCAGTATTGTTAAAAAAATATTCTCACCTGGCTTAGCGGTTATCTAGGTCAAAGGTCATTCGATATTTGGGACTCGCTCGAGACAGACATTTGTCCTCATCTAATAATGTGTTTACACTTTACTATTATATTTTTGGACATTGACGTTTTTGGTTATAGGCCGATTCGAAAAACACTTCCACTGTAATTACTTTAAGAAAGTATCAATGTGCAAAAATCACATCAGTTGTTCTGTTAGAGCGTGAAAGGATAGCAAACCAAAAAGAAACAGATTTTCGCATTATATTAATAATATCAATAAAAAATAATTTTATTAGCTTTATTATGTTGTAAATATTTATTATGCATCCGGTGTCACTTTCTCTGGTGGCCTCTGTAAACTCGTTCTAATACCATGTGCTGACATTATACGCACTTCAGAACTAGTTCGCACTTACCTTCACATTATTACAGGACACATACTCGTATGTATTCAATGTACGAGTGCATTCATAATAAATGTCACTTGTGTTTTCTTACTACAATAAAATATAGTATTACATCATATTCTTTAATTTCGATTTAATGAGCGCTTTATATTCATTATATAGGTACGTTTTATTTATTGGTACTTAATCAGTCAGATTAAATTATAAAGTAATAACTGTTAATATTCCTATCTATAATATTATAGTAAAGTATTATATCATCTGCGCTGTCTAATAGATAGCGATTCTTAAGTGAAATCTATGCGTAAATAAAATTCTAAAACTTATTATAAACCTTGATATTTATGATTATATCATTGAGGCATTGTAAAAAAACAGGTATAACTTTTTTTTGCGTAGATAATTTTTATTTATGTTATAATATTAGTGTTTCCTTTCATTATTTTAACCCTTTAGGTTAGTAGAAAACCGTGAATTCGATATATCTGATGCAATTTCGTCAGTTCTGCATTCACTCGGATAAATTTGATATGTTCTTATTCCTTTACGTCTGCGACCTTTTAAACTTAAACATTCCAGTTGAGTGCGTGTCGCTTGCTTCGCATATGTTATCATGTAAGGCTCACACAAGTGTGACACGCAACACAACAATAGGCTCTTTTATAAAGCGCAAATTAGTTCGAAAAAGAATCGATGGATGGATGATAAGTAAATGTTGTAATGGAACTATTTTACTTTTTTTTTGCGTTTTATTGGGTTTAGGGGCAAATAGTTTTATTACAATACTAAATTTTTATATAAACCTTCTGGAAGGTTCATTGCAATTTAATCGCCGTCTATTTTGTTCAAGAACACATTACCTCGTGATTTGATATATTTAAAAATCTTCCCGATATATGCAAACTATTTGAATGATTTTGATATATGTACCTATTCATGCATCAATAGATAAAAAAAAGGAAAGTAACTGCGGGACAGTAAAATATAAAATGCCTATATAATAAAAATACGAAAGTAATACTTTTAAACAAAGTAATTTTTCTACATTATCCAAATAACCGTTTACTTAGATACATAAACTTCGGGTTTATTCATATTAAGCTCATGTGGGCTGTAAGTAAATTGCACGAACAATACAATCCAACATATCATATTGACCTCGCACTCGATTCTAAGTATGTTAATAATGATAAAACTGTCTTGGCAAATTAATTCAAAAATAAGTAATTTTATTAAAGTAATATTTATTAATATTACTAATTTTTACAATATATTATTACTATAAGTCCCTGTTTGTTTTCAAAGTCATAAAATATGGTTAAAAGGTCGTTTTTTATCCCTCTGCGTACCAGATAAAAATAATAGGTTATTAAACATAAAATATAACTTGCTGTTCTTGCTCCCTTCAATACAAGGGGGATCAGGCCATAGTTCACCTCGCTGGCGAAGTGCGGGTTGGCACAATATTAATAGTTAACGTTAAATTACAAAAGGACGTTAAATGTTTAATGTTTGTAGGATAACAATTAATGTAGGTAATACTTTATTATATATACGCAAACTGTGCGAGTCAAGCCGAGGGCAAAAACAAGTTAATGATATAATAAATCATCCCTTTCTGATTATAACAATAGAACCGCGTTTAATTAGTTTAATTATTATCCAACGCGCACAGTCCAACTTTCAAGAAATATATTAAAGAGAATTGTTATTCCTTAAAATATTATCTGTCTCTTCTTCTAAAATTTAATTTTACTAGCAAAGAAAAGTTAAACGATGTCGTCGACGTTAAGCGTCTTTTCAAAATACTTTCAAAATTGTTTTTATTATATTCCATTTTCATTGGCCTCGTAAATATACTGACCCGAACTTTTACTTTATATTATTATTGAATTTTTTGATAACATTGAAAAATATTATAAAGATAAGAAGATATAAAAAATAAATAATTGAAATGCCCATGAGAATAGCATTAACATTATAAGAACGTACTTTAGCAGCTAATTTCACTTTTTTATGCACTTCATCCAGTTTACTAGTTATCAGTAAATCTAAATATATAAAAATCAATTGCCGTTCGTTAATCTCGCTAAAACTTAGAAACGGTTGGACCGATTTGAATAATTATTTTTTTGTTTTGTTGGGAGTGTGTTAGGGGTGGTTTAAGTATTAAAAAATAGGGTAAACCCAAAAAAACAGCTGAAAAATCTACAGTACTAAAAAGTACAGAACTGTTAATTTTGTACCTACGTATAGGTATATGATATCTATTCCATACTGACCGTTAAAACGTACCTACAGATGAACCCGAGCGAGGCGAGGGTGAGTCGCTAGTAAAACATAAAAAAGAAGTATTGAAATATGCTAATTTATTAACAATTTGCCGTTAACATTTTGGACACGCGTCGATTTGGGTCATTGTCTCTACTTATGATTAGGAATGACTATGGTACTTTCTCACATATCCTAATTGTATTGTACTTATGTAGATACTTCTATTATGAATAGGTTTATGCAATTTATTTATCTCCTTAGGTAATTTTTCCATTTAACAAGTATATTAAAAACAATAAATTCAATTAATTATTATAAAATTTTCTAACTAAATAATAAAATAACAATTTTTCATGCATGTCAAATGCGTAAGAGGAAATGAAATTAAGAAGAAATGATCTTAATTTATTCAATTACATTTTAAAGCTTTAATAACCATTTAACTCTTCTATAACTTTATTATTTGCAATAAAGTATAAAAAACTTTACATAAGATTAGTTCTATTACACTGATGTGGCCATGGTGATTGGCGATCGTATGATTATGTTACGGAGGTCGGATGAAAACAAAAGTGGTACAGCGGGTGGGGTCGTCTAACTGATAATAATATTATTACTATCATTAACAGCGAGTTCATGAGCTTTGAAATGACAATGAACTTTTTAAATATAATATGCTTGTTAAATTACATGAGATAAAATATATTTCTATAAAATGCTTAATTATTTTATAAACAATAATAATATTTACTTATGTATACATATAGTCCGGTCAAGTTAGCCTGAAAAATAGGGGTACTCTTGCATAAATTCCCAAGAAGCTGAAAATTTACATGAATATTAGGGATACCATTATAATGAAACTGTGAAAAATCCCCATCGATGTGTGCAAAAATTTTTATGCAAGGTCAAAGTTCGCACAAATGGTTTTTTTTTTATTTTTCAGTGAAACGGTTTATTTTATGATAAAAACAGTTTAGACAAAAATTGTACATCATGCAATTATGATGCTGAGAAAAAGCGATTACGAGCGAGACAATAAGACTACTAAAATCGGCGAAATCACAATCTTCATATATTTTAAGGCTATATGTACATATTATGATTATAAAACTCTTAAATCGTCTATAGATATTTTTTTTTTTGTACCTTTTTACATATTAATTATAGAGTTTCATACAAACTTTCAACCGTTACGACCTGGCGACCTTCAAGAAGAGAGCGTACTCTTTCCTGAAAGGCCGGCAACGCATTTGCAAGCCTTGCGGTGTTGCAGATGTCCATGGGCGGCGGTAATCACTTTCCATCAGGTGAGCCTCCTGCTCGTTTGCCCCCTTAGTCGTATAAAAAAAAAAAAAATCTACCATTTTACCTCCTTGTGGGATTGAATTTCGAAAAATGCTAAACGAGCATTAATACCAAGTTTCAAGTTACTCTGATCATAAATAATTCTTTGCCCATATAAACTTTTTTACATTCTTTGTCCCCTTAAGGAATGAATTTCGATAAGAATCAAATAAATATATTTCTTATTTTTTATCTTAAAGCTAAACAACACTTTCTGTGTATTTCACATTAAGAATGACAGAGTTTCATACAATCTTTAATCCCCTATTTAAACCTTTACTTAGGGGATGAATTTCGAAAAATACTTTTCTTATCGGATGCCTACATGATATAAGGAATACAATAGTTGTAGAACCAAATTTCACGTTTCTACGACCAGCGCTGTGTGTTGATCCATCAATCAATAAGGACTACCACAGGATTCACCTCTCCTTCTCAATTCTTCCTTCAGCTGGTCTAAGTTCCAGGTACAATACATGTATTACACAAGTAAGATATTGCACAAGTAAGATGCGAACACAACAGAACCTAATCAAAATAAATTCCCGGAAAATCCGAAAAGATAGCTTTATTTAGAAAGAGATATATATATATGATTTTGTTACTTTTTTCTTTACTACCTATGTTAAAATAAATGACTATTTTTTTAAATTGGCTGTACTATTAATTTAATATAAATAAAATACATATGTTAACAACTTTGAATAAATGATAGTAGTATAATATTAAGTGCTTTTATTTTTTTATTTCGTAATACCTGATAAAATCGTCTAAATTAAGACCGTCATTGCATTTTGAATTAGTCAACGTGGGCGACTTACGCGTAAGTTTTCTAAGTGTAGAGTAGCTATTGGTAGACATTTTAATCTTTTTTAAGCTAGTAATAGTTAATAGTAATAGTAGCAAAAAAAATCTGGACATGATTTTTTTTAAACAGTGACCGTAACGTATTGCATGTAGAAAATAAGATCCAAAACAAAAGTTGTTAAAAAAGTTTTGCGTGAAATGCATACAGATATACAGACGTATATCTGCGTGCATTTTAATGATTTTTTGTGTAACTTATTACTTGGGACAATCTTTAGGATACTTTATACTAAAGGAAAATCTTTCATTCCCATGGGAAACACAATGGTTAAATGGCTAACACTGGCTGAACCTTAAGAGGTACATCAAAATATTGTACTAGAAAATTGTAGATTTTAAAAAGACCTACATAAAAGTCCGCAATAGCATACATATGTATGTCTATCTACTAAGGTACACAGGCAATAACAATTTTTTTGTCTATATAAAACGTATTAAATATTATAAAGAGGCAGAATTTGTTTACTTGTTTGTTTGAACGCGTTAATCTCAAGAAGTACTTATCCGATTTGAAAAATTCTTTTTGCATTAGATAGCCCGTTTGTTGAGGAAAGCTTATAGGCTATATATCCTATAATATCTAGTCTATCTACTTCATACTAACCATTAAAATGTACCGTATGTAGTAATGTAATATACATACCTGTGTATATCTAAGTATATTATAAGCTCTTTTTTAAAATCATATATTTATTATAAAACAAATTGCATTTATAAATAATAATAAATTCTCTACAACTTTACTACTCTATCTACAGCCTACATATAATACCAAGTGCCAAGGTTATGTCCCTTATTGTTTAAAATTGTAGAGCGGCTTGTTCAAATCATTCGATGTACACCATATTTAGCATATTGTACGCAGAAGAAATAAGACACAGGAATTTTATAAAATAGATATTTTTATTAAGTAATATTAACATAAGTTATAATTAAAATCGTAAAATTAAGCATTTTTGAACATCAAGTACATATTATACAATATAAATTATGCATATGTAAATATATTAAAATATACATAAAAGTCATTATAATTTCATATATTATTTATTAGGTACATTTATATCACATTGAAAAGTTCTAAATTCTTGTTTATCTGCTGAAATCCAAACGTATTATTCTTAAATAAACCTATGCCGTACTCATACGAAAATGTTCCTTACATACACAATTCACATGCTACAACTAGCAGAGGAAGGTATGGTAGGTAGGTACATTTTATTTCTCTGGTATGTGTGAGTTATGATTAATGTAATTTAAAAAGTGCTTCTCAGTATCGGGTCATACATATAAACTTCAAAACTACTTTACATATCTATACTTAATTATCTATACTAATATTATAAAGCTGATGAATTTGTTTGTTTGTTTGTTTGGTTGAACGCGCTAATCTCAGGAACTACTAATTTCCGATTTGAAAAATTCTTTTTGCATTAGATAGGCCGTTAACTGAGGAAGGCTATAGGCTATATATCATCCCGGAAAAATGTACGATTCCCGTGGGATAGATTTGTTTTTTTCTAGGGACGAACCCGAAGCGAAGCGAGGGTGAGTCACTAATATTTTATAGATCTTAACCTTTATAATTACACAAAAAAATAATTTAAAAAAAATCAAATATCAATATTAAAATAATATAAGTAACGTGACTGGAATGTTATTTTACAAAACTAACTATAATTTCAAAATGTAATCAAATTATTATTATTATTATTGATGAAGGGTCTTACGAGTTACGAGAAATCCTCACAGTGTGGAAACCTCTCAATAAAGCACATCTGTTTTATCAAAATGCTTGTTAATAAATACCAAAAATGCCAACGAAATAGTGCTTATTATAGCTATAAAATTCATATGTCGTTTTGATAATAATTTCGGAATCAATAAATTTTGCGAATAATAAAGCAGGACCGGACCGGACAGGACCTTACGTAAATATTTTTACTGACACATTTTCCATAGGTATATTCTTATTCCCTCTCAACACGACATACTTAAAAATGAAATTATTTTTGAAGTAAGAACTAAAGTATATTTTGTATTTATTAATTCTCACGTGGATTGTGCTTAGAAATAACTATTACACAAACATCGTGATAACGTGAGTGCTAAATACCGTGTAATAAGTTGATTAAGCTTTTCTTTATAGTTATACTATGAATACTATGAGCATATGTACATATACTACATGCACATAATTTGATTCTCTTGCATGATATTATTACAATCATACAGTATTTTTTAAATAATCTTAATTATTTTATTTTCATATAGAATATACATACATATATAAGCTTTAATGAAGTTCAATTGATATTGATTTAGAAAAATAAAAATTTAACTTAATATACCTTTCATTTTCAAATATTTATGATTCTGTTATTGCTTAATACTAGATTTTTTTGCTATCATGCAATAATTAGCATTCGTATATTGCAGTGATCTATAAAGATAGTGTAGAATGCATGTATGAAACTGTGACATCAATTTAATCAGGTTGCAGTCATTGCCAATGAGCGCAAATATCACACTCGAGGATACTTAAGAAAGTGCTCTAATCGTGCGTCCGGTTACATAAAATGGGGGCATTTTATTACAACTTACCTGTTCTTAGTTCAATCATATATTTAAGGCCGAGTTGAAATATAGATCAATGTCTTAATTGAAAATTCAATAGAACAAAAACTTGCTCTTCTATTATTTGTGATTTAAGTGAGTTGATAATAATTCTAAACGTTATATAAAAGATGTATTTAGTTGCTTACCCTGACTGATTTGTCAATGTTGATTTAGCTTAAGCTATGGGACCAAAATGTTTCCCCCCCAACGTGCGTTCACCTAGCTGATTTCGGCAGTTCCACCGGGCGTGAAGCTAAGAAACGCTCAGGAAGGTGGCCCACTTCGGTGGGCGGTGGGAGGTGACCCACTTCGGTTGGTGGTGTACTATGCGGGTTGCTCCTGGTACTTCTCTGATAGCAGAGTGGACTGTGGAGCAATCCCATGGTTGTTGTGGTCTGCTTCGATAGACCTGCCGTCGGGAGGTCGTAGTTGAGTGTGTAAGCGATCCTACGACGCCCCATTAAGACGGGTAAGGTTTTATTGGGTTTTAGTGGGTAGTCCTGGCTTTTCTAGCCTGTGAGTCCCACATACCCACCTGTATGTCTACAGGTGTTATGCGTAAAAGCATTTCCTAACATTAAAAAAAGGGACCAAAATTTTGTTAGAGTGTTCCTATAATGACATTGACATTCGGCTCCTGTTATCCTCATTTTTTGAATGAAAAAGTTTGTATGAAAACTGAAAAGCAGTACCTATTTAAGCACTAGCCAAATGGCTTAAACAGAAACCTTATGATTTTGCCATATCCGTCAATCCGTCTGTCATTTACATTTACATTGCTTGAATTTAGTAGGTGCGTCGGGTCTCATGTGAACCGCTAGAAAATTCTGTAGATACTTATTCAAATTACAGGAAAAATATATGGGTGGGTAGTTTTTTGTTGCAGAGTTATTTGATTCTAAAATCGTAGACATTGTTTGAGTCAAGCAATTCCAACAATTATAAAAGGAGCAAAGCTCTCTCCATTATTTACTTTAAAAAAAATTACGCGGTTATTTGTTTTCTTTTTACCCGACTGCGGCGAAGCCCAAAGGAGAATTATGTGTTTGATCTGTATGTATGTTAATAACGTATGTATGCCCGATCTTATGTTTCCTCGTAATAACGTAAAGACTTAACCGATCTTGATGATTCATTCATCGTCATTCGATTCGTCTTAATAACGTGTGTGTCATAGGGTATATAGATATTATCAAAAATCAAAATGGCGGTTCCTAGGCGCCAATTTCATCCGATTAAATTGAGCGGGGTATCAAAATACATGTTTTTAAGAGGCGATTACAAAAATATACAACTTATATGTTTTAAAGTAATTTAGGACAAGAAATTGTTAAATAAAACAAAAAATGTCTAACTGACCAAAAGTAATAAGCTGTAAATATAAAAAATATTTCCAAAAAAAAAACACGACTGCGTAAAAAGTGAACTAAAAAGATGAGAACAAGTTGACGAAGAAACAGTATTATGCAGTCGGAGACACACATAAGTATGTCTTTTACTAGCGACTTACCCTCGCTTCGCTCGGGTGCGCCTCTAGGTGCGTCTTCATTTTTTTGAGCGAAACTCTAATTCTTATTCTAAAATAAAAGTAGCCTAAGTTACTCCTTATAATATTAGCTATCTGCCAGTGAAAGTCCCGTTAAAATTCATCCAGCCGTTTCGGAGATTAGCCGGAACAAACAGAGACAGAAAGACAGACAATTTTTTTAAAAAAATGTGTTTTTCTTATAAGTACCGTATATAATTCCATATTATGCATTTAGTATAAAGCTGTTATTTTGACATTACAAACAAACACTTCAATTTTATTTATCTGTATAGATAATAACTGTGTGTGTGTGTGTGTTATATGTCTCCGACTCATCTTTTTAGTTCGTATTTTTTATAGATTTTTTCCACAATTCGTTTTAATATATAAAACAAAGCTGTATCCCTTAAATTCTATGTTCAAACGAAATTTATGGATGAATTAAAAATTAGAGAGAGATATTTTTCTTGTTCACAACAATTAATTAGAGGCATTTTACTGCTGGTGAAGGAAAACATGGTGAGTAACTCTGCATGTTTGAGAGAACCTAGTAAGTTTTCGAAAGACATGTGTAGTCTGCCAACCCGCACTTGGCCAGCGTGGTAGACTATGACCGGATCCTGCTCGTATTGACTTGGAGGTCCGTGCCCAGGTGTGGGAAGTTAAAAAGGGCTGAATACATTTTACTGCTACCGACAATACGTCACTAAATCATAATTCTATTCATGTCAAAAATGGTTTTTTCTTATTTTTTTATACAACTATTACTATATTTATTTAAAGCACATAACATAATAAATTGAAATTTAATAAAAATAAAAATGAAAATTTTGATAAGAAGTATCTAATACATATATGTAAAATCGTCGCATCCACAAACTTGAAAGCATGCTTAAATAATTTTATAGCAGTTATAAATTCGTAACCAAAAATTGTAGATGTCACAGACTGTCCTTTGAACTTTAAAGTAATCGAGTGAATGTAATGTAACGACGGTTGACCGATGCCGTAATTTTAATAACTTTCCACTTAAAAAATATATGTTAACTAACGCAGTTGGTAAAAAAAAATTAAGTAAACAATAATTTATTTTAAAAAACATATTTAACTAATATTGGAGCTTCCACAGGGGCTTATGATAGCTCCTAGGGCTAACTCAGGGTCACTTGACGTCACCGCAATTCTGAGTGAAAGGGTGAGCCCCCACTAAGAGTATAAAAGCTCTATGCAGTCCCTATCTGCTATCATACCACATCCTCACATCAAACCAACACAATGGCATTTAAGGTAAAATAAATAAATGATTTTTACATAACGGTGAGATAAAGTTACAATTGCAGTATCTTTTAACTGTTTTTAATTTCCAGTTCGTCGTCCTCGCCTGTTTCGTGGCTGCTGCCAGCGCTGGTCTCTTACCAGGTGCTCCCATCGCTTACGCCGCAGGTCCAGCTTATCACGCTGGTCCCGTGGCTTACGCGGCGCCTATAGCCAAATACGCGGCTGTCGCGCCCGTCGCTAAGGTGGCCGTCGAGGAATACGACCCACACCCTCAATACAGTTTTGCCTACGATGTGCAAGACGGTCTAACTGGTGATTCCAAGAGCCAGCACGAATCTCGCGATGGTGATGTTGTGCAGGGCTCCTACTCCGTTGTCGACCCCGATGGCGTCAAGCGTACCGTTGAATACACTGCTGACCCCCACAACGGTTTCAACGCTGTTGTACACAGAGAACCTTTGGCTGTCAAGGCTGTTGCTCCCGTTGTGGCTAAAGTAGCTCCCGTAGTGCACTCTGCCCCCGTCGCCTACTCCACTGGTCACCTAGTACACGCCGCTCCCGTGGCCTACTCCGCCACTCCCGTAGTCCACGCTGCCCCCGTTGCCAAACTTGCCTACTCATCTCCGTACTACCACCACTAAGTACCAAAAATAAATTAAGTCATCCAATGTTGTGACTACTAGTGACATTTTAGAAAATTTTCACAACTCATTAGGATAAGTAAATTAAATTGTTTTTACCGCTATTTATTTTGTTTTATTCCTACTGACATATCTAACTACATACCTATTACTAGGTTATCTTTACCAACAGATCTGTTTAAGTAATAGCACTCTTTAAGTACTACATTTTTTTACAAACTTTAATAACAGCTCTTCTCCAAATTAGATATTTTCTGAAACTTCGCCCATGTGTTAGTATTTATTATAGAATTTAAAGATAGAAAGAGAACTAAACATAGTCCCCGTTTTAAATAATAGGGAACTTTTAATCTATATCTTTAGGTCTCGAGAGAGAGAGAAAAAAAAGATGTTCATTTCCCACAATATTTATTAAACATATTGTTTTGGCTGACTATTAAAATCGATGACAATAATTTTCAATTCCAAAATAATATTTTAATTTTTAGTATACAATTTTCAATGTTCCTAAATATTTTATATAAAATATATCATATCGATAGGTACGAGTTAGAAATAAATTATTATGAAAAGACAGAACACTCAATTTATATCTATACATATTATAAAATTCTAACTAAGTCAAATCTGTACATTAAATATTTTTTGGAAAATCTTATTGAAATAGACATTATTATCGATGCAGAGGCCGAATCTATAGTTTTTAGAATTTTTATCTGTCTGTCTGTCTGTTACCGCATCACAGAAAAACCACTGGAAGGATTTTGATGAAAGGCCATAGGACGATAAGTATAGTGAATCGGCCCCAGAATGATATCTGGTTCATCATTATAGGGTATGTAGGTACCAATAAGATACATTGATTCTGCAAGTTTCAGATCTCTATGTATTACCGGTTTTTCAAAAATCGAAAAAATCTGAAAATCAGAAAAAAATGTTTTTCTCAGAAAGTTGTGAATCGATTAATTTGAATTTTTTATATGTTTTGGGGGCTGATGGTAGCTCCTAAGAAAAAAATTAAGGGCTATATCGGTCCATAAGATCCTTAAAAAAAATAAGTTTTTTTTTAAATTTTAATTTTTAACCATGATACAATTTAGGCACAATTATGAAACTATTTTTTTTTGAAATCCCCATTCAATTGCCTATAAAGTGATAAGTCTTTTAAATCTTAAAAAATGGTACGCCATATTGAAAAAAATAAAAAACCGATTTTTTATACAAAACCCAATTTACTCTAATGTAGCCTTTTAAACAACAGAAACGGAGTTTAATCGATTACTATACGAGTGTAAATAAGATCATTATAAACATTAGTTATCGCTATGATTAAGTATATAATTTATTATAAATGATAAAAGTCTTTTTAAAGACTCATGACTAATCTTCGTCACTATCTTCATCAATAACGGTGGTAATATTGTCCTTATTCAATAAAGTGTTGAATAATGCAGCTAGTCTGGGGATTTTAGCTAAATATCGTCCGTGTGCGAGGCAAAAAAATATAGTAGCAACGTGTGAACAGCAACCGATTATCCTAAGTTCATTTGGACATTCGCAGCAATATCTTGATATTCCACTCCATCCAATCGAGTTTGGTTTATATTCAATAAAACATCTGTAAACCTTTCTACCGATATGACGAGAGTGTACTTGAGCCTTTAATATGTTGGTTTTATCTCTAACAAATTGAATAGTTATACTATCTGAATCATCCATCATCTCTGCTAAGTATAATATTGTTTGTTTATAGTAATAAGTACCCGTAAATAAAAGTTTCAAGTCATTTTCGGTAATTTCTGGAAAATCCATTAAATCACAAGATAAGATTGTTTGAAATGGATTTTTTTTCACTGCTAATTATTTTTCTCTACTTCATCAGCTAGTGTATTGTCCGGATTATTTCGAGATTTCATCATTTCAACAATTTCATCTGAATACTCTACATCAGAAGTAAGACGTTCGTCGTACTGATTGTGAAGAAATCATGCATTTCTATAAAAACTACTGATTTTGGGAAGCATTTTGTTGTCGAATTTTTGGTCATCAACAAAAATATCACCTAGTTCCAATAAGTTGCAAATACCGTCAGAAGTATCGATAATTTCTTTCATTACAGTAGCGTCATTCATATTGGCGTAATATGGCCCTAACATATCAACTATGTATCCATTTGTTGTACCAATAGTACGTAATAATTAAACATTCATTTTCTTACTATGAAATATCGAAACTTATAATATTTGAATATTTCTAAAATATTACAAGATTTGATTATGTATGACAGTAAATCTAAACAAAACCCGTAAACTATAAAACATCTATAAAATTAGTAAGCTTACATACACAAACAATACATGGAATGTTGAAACAAAAATATCATCTATTTGACCAAAAATTCGACAACAAAATGCTTCCCAAAATCGGTAGTTATTATAGAAATGCATGATTTCTTCACAATCAGTACGACGAACGTCTTACTTCTGATGTAGAGTATTCAGATGAAATTGTTGAAATGATGAAATCTCGAAATAATCCGGACAATACACTAGCTGATGAAGTAGACAAAAATAATTAGCAGTGAAAAAAAATCCATTTCAAACAATCTTATCTTGTGATTTAATGGATTTTCCAGAAATTACCGAAAATGACTTGAAACTTTTATTTAGGGGTACTTATTACTATAAACAAACAATATTATACTTAGCAGAGATGATGGATGATTCAGATAGTATAACTATTCAATTTGTCAGAGATAAAACCAATATATTAAAGGCTCAAGTACAATCTCGTCATATCGGTAGAAAGGTTTACAGATGTTTTATTGAATATAAACCAAACTCGATTGGATGGAGTGGAATATCAAGATATTGCTGCGAATGTCCAAATGAACTTAGGATAATCGGTTGCTGTTCACACGTTGCTACTATATTTTTTTGCCTCGCACACGGACGATATTTAGCTAAAATCCCCAGACTAGCTGCATTATTCAACACTTTATTGAATAAAGACAATATTACCACCGTTATTGATGAAGATAGTGACGAAGATTAGTCATGAGTCTTTAAAAAGACTTTTATCATTTATAATAAATTATATACTTAATCATAGCGATAACTAATGTTTATAATGATCTTATTTACACTCGTATAGTAATCGATTAAACTCCGTTTCTGTTGTTTAAAAGGCTACATTAGAGTAAATTGGGTTTTGTATAAAAAATCGGTTTTTTATTTTTTTCAATATGGCGTACCATTTTTTAAGATTTAAAAGACTTATCACTTTATAGGCAATTGAATGGGGATTTCAAAAAAAATAGTTTCATAATTGTGCCTAAATTGTATCATGGTTAAAAATTAAAATTTAAAAAAAAACTTATTTTTTTTAAGGATCTTATGGACCGATATAGCCCTTAATTTTTTTCTTAGGAGCTACCATCAGCCCCCAAAACATATAAAAAAATCAAATTAATCGATTCACAACTTTCTGAGAAAAACATTTTTTTCTGATTTTCAGATTTTTTCGATTTTTGAAAAACCGGTAATACATAGAGATCTGAAACTTGCAGAATCAATGTATCTTATTGGTACCTACATACCCTATAATGATGAACCAGATATCATTCTGGGGCCGATTCACTATACTTATCGTCCTATGGCCTTTGGTATGATGATAGCTGGTTATCCGGGTCAACATATAGAATACTTTTTAGCGCGGGAAAATATCTCATTTTTGAGAAATAATACAAAAACTGGTTGGAACAAAACCACAATGATACTATTTGTAAACAGTGTAGCAAGGTAGCTTACTAAATATGGTAAAAACTATAAAAACAGCTTATCTTGAAAATCAAATTATCAATAGTACTATTTTATTCATTAAAATAGTTATTTTAATTAATATATACTTATGTGTTATTTAGGTACCTATTCGACAATAGATGTCGCCATGTGTTTTTAAAATACGTAGTTTTAAATCCAAAAAAATGAATGTACAGATATAACCTTTCTACGATTTTATTAGAATTACTACTAAATTCCCCGGAGCCCCCGTCCGTGTTCAAATTTTCAGTAAAGCAAACTTTTTGACTTTATTAATTAGTAACTATACAAATAATAAAATTGTAACTAAGTCGAATCCGTAATATTTTACCTAAAATCTTATTGAAATATTCATTATTAGCGATATAGAGCGATAGATAATGAAATTTGGTACGGTGATAGCAGGTTATCCGGCCAACATATAGGATACTTTTAACCGCAGGAAAATATCTCATTTCTGAGAAAAAATACAAAAACTGGTTAAAATAAAAGCACGATGCTACTACTATTTTAGCAAGGTAACTTACTTATACGAGTATATATTAAAACTATTAAAAATAGCTTACCTATCGTAAAAGAAATATCAATATAGTATTTTATTCATTAAAATAGTTATTTAAATAAAAATTTATTTATGTGTTATTTAGATATTTAACAATAGATGTCGCCATGTGTTTTATATTTATATTACAAAATACGTAGTTTTAATCCAAAAAAAATGTACAGATATGAACTTTCTATGACTTTATTAGAATCATTACTAAATTACCCGCGGCCCCGCCTGTGTTCAAATTTTTAATAAAACAAACTTTTTATTCCTTGGAGATATTTGCATGAAATTTCGTATTTTTCGTAGTATGATCGCGAGCGAAGCCGCGAGTTCTGCTAGTTATAAGCATAAAACTATCTTTTATACATAGCTATAAAACTTTTAAAACTTTTTCAAACTTTTTTTAGACGTTCAAATTATATAATCATATTATTAACTAAGCTAATTTATTAGTTTTCTGAATATAAAGAGATTTTTTTATTCTTATAACTCCTTTAAAAGTACTTATATCAAAGTTGAGTAAACTTTGAAATAAATCACACAATTATTCAATTCACTACTCACATACATACGAGTATGTAGGTGGTTGACATCACAACCTTGATATTTGACTCGTTCCCACGACTCGGACTGGGACCCCAATGCTTGCACAACTTGTATTATTTCAAACAACTTTGCACTAACTTTTAGTAAAACTAAACTAGGTTTCTTTTAATTGCATTTTTTCCTGAGATAAAGAAACTTAGGATATAAAAATAGAAAAAAAAACCAACTTCTAAACCTAAAAATTAAACATTAAAAAAGTAAAAACCCATATTTCCAAACATTAAAAAGTAAAAAATAACTGAATGGGAGTTTTATTTAATATATAATATATAATAGATATCTGCTTTTCCTACATTAGTCAAAAATTTCCTCGGCTCACTACGGAAAAACATAAAGCTGGTATACTCGACGGCCCCCAAATTAGACAACTTACGAATGGCCAATTTAAAAATTCTACGAATGAGCTTGAATTAAGGGCTTGGACAGCTTTCTCGGAAATAGAAAATCTGAAAATTATATTGAATTTGTAGAAAACCTACTTTTTCAAAAAAAAAAAATTTGGGTGCAATTTAAGCATAAAACTCCACTTTCTCCATAGTCTCCTAGACAGGTTTACTGAAAATCTAGGAGATGTGAGCGAGGGGCAACAACAGCAAAATTTTCCCGACAACAGATGCACTGTAAACTATAAGTATAATAATTAAAGTTCATACCTTGTATAAATTGTATACTTTGTATATCTTAAGTACATATCATTCCAAAAATTCAATTTTAATGTTGCCTGCATATAATTATAATATAACTTTAATAAATCCAATCCTAAATATACATAATATTAAATTTCAGAACGTCAGTCGGATATTATCTGTACTTTTCAAGGTTTGAGCGATTTGTTTACGCGAGGTTTGTATACATTAGAGGCAATTTTTTTCTTAATTTTATTCATAAATTAAACAATATAGTGAGACTTATAAGTAGTAATATTCTAGTATATGGAGTTCTTCAACGCCTCATATGGTTATTCTGACAACAATCATTTAATAAACGGGGTGTGTCTTATGAAGAATTGCTTGTTCGTTTTTCGTGTTTTTGGGTTCAAAGTCATGTTGCCGGTTCTGTGATATATGTTGTGCTAATTGTTATCGCTATAGTACCATATTTGAGGATTTAACTCTAGTGATGGTATCAACGAGAGGTGTTCGATATAAATTTACTGAAGGTGAACGTGTTTTATGTTACGAACCCGATCCAACAAAAGCCAAAGTTTTGTATGATTCTAAGGTTTGTAAAACTTTAAAGTTTGATATTTGTTTTATATATTTAATGTAGCAGTGTTATTAAAATGAGTTGAGATATCTGTAGTATTAGTATTTTGAGTATTTTGAACAACATTTCCAATCCCTTCTGTTTTGTTGTGTATACAAATTTTTTTTGAAGTATTCAATTGTACAGTTTATTACAGTAACAATTGATTTTATCATCTGACTATATTTTAGGTGTTGGAAGTAATAGAAAGTAAAGACAAACGTGGTCGCCGTACAGTAGAGTACTTAATTCACTTCCAAGGATGGAATTCCTCTTGGGACCGTTGTGTAAGTGAAGATTTTGTTCTGAAAGACACGGAGGAAAACCGACAGCTACAGAGAGATCTTGCTGAAAAATCACAACTTCAATTGTAATAACATTTAATTTTCATATTATTAAAATAATAATTTTAAAATTAGCATTTTCAAATATTATTTTCATTTTAGAGGAGCATATTTATACAGAAGAGAACGCAAAAAAGGTAATAGTACAAACTCGGGCTCAGGTCCAGCAAAACGGCCAAGACATGGATTTAGTGATGATGGTTCTTCTACAAGTACCCAGCCGGATGGTGATGGTTAGTTAATTTTTACCCTAAATATTTAAATAAAATACATGTTATGTAATTAAAATGTCATGTATACAGTTTGCCTTGATTTATCAACAATACATCTATAAAATATAACAACATTTTGTTTTGTTTTTTTTTTAGAAGGTGAAACAGGGGATACAGATTCGTCATCAGGCTCAGGTTCGAGTAATCATCCTAACTCTCCACCCAATTCACACAATGGTAGAGCAAGTATAGTATTACCATCTGCTCTGAGGTAAATAAATTGAAATATTATTTTATATAAATTAGACTAATACTGAAAATATTTTATCATGAAACAATATTATATGATGTAGAAATATAATTATATTATATCACAAAAAAAAATGTGGTAAAGATGTGCCTTCACCATTTTTTGTGTTCCATCCTTGTCAAGGGGAGTGCTAACCGTCTCTCCTTTCAATAGACACATTGGTAACATTCAAATTTTTGCTTATATACTTAGATACTGTGAAAATTTCAATAGCGTGATTCAGGACTTATATTTTAATAAGTTAAACACATTATAAATTTATATTTTACTATTTTAAACTTTAAATGTAAAATATTAATAAACAAAATAATTGAAATTTAATACATATTCACTGTTATTTTTTAAAAAATACGTTGTTTATGTTTTTATTATGATTTTTACTGATCAACGCCATCTATGATAATCACACTAAACTATGACGTTTAAAAAGTTGGCGCTAAAACTTAAAATAAAGAGATATGTTAGTCTTTTCTCCTATATATGATTAAAGAAAGAAATATTTACATTTAATAAATAAACTGATGGATATTTATGTGCAATAATTTATACTTTAATAAAATAATTTTAAGGAAAATATTTACTAGTCTCAAAATGCTTAGTATAAAATAAATAATATATTATTAAATCTTGAACTTTATTTATTACCGATCGAAACAGAATAATTTCTTATAATGTGCGCTATCGGCGGACGGAAATTCTGCAGTGTGCGGGGATTTTATTCCCAACTATAATACTATACTATATAACTATATATTCATTCAAAACAAAAAAACAACTTCAGGAACATATATGTAGTACTAAATAATAAATATCCCATCAAAAACATAAATGTGAAAATGGGAGCCAAGTTCAATATTAAGAATATGCGTGGCTGTCGACTTCGCCGACAAAAGAATTTGAGATCTAAATGGGTGCCAAGTTCTGCCGATAATCTTCTAAAATAAATTTTAAATTTCTTGTTTTTTTTTCTGCTACAACAGTGTTTGCTATTTAAAATAGAACTTCTTAAATTTAAACAATCGAATTATTTACACAGAGTAGATAACTTAGTATAAATTGAAGTTGTCGGAATCAGAATTTCGGTACTTTTACATTTGAAAGAGTTTTCATGAGTGTGTATGCTTGTTACTCCTTTACGCTGAAACTACTGGACGGCTTCGGACGAAACACTGGTAGACTATGAACTGCTACTATTGGGTACCTAATTCGGGTAATAGACGTTTCCCTATAACATATTCTTATACTAGCGGCTCGCCCTCCCTTCGCTCGGGTTCCCCTCTAGAAAAACAAAAACAAATCTATCCCACGAGAACCGTACATTTCTCCGGGATAAAAAGTAGCCTATATGTTATTCTGATGTATGAGCTAAATTATTGTAAGTTTCATTAAAATCCATTCGGTAGTTTTTGCGTGAAAGAGTAACAAACATGTCTGGATATTTGTTACTCTTTCACGAAAAAACTACCGAATAGATTCATACATCATCACACGCTTTCGCATTTATAATATAAAATATTAGTCGGATTTGACATTTTAAATGAAACTTAATAGTTTTAATTTTCAAAACGCGACAAAATCAAAAAGCATAGTATCGTTTAAAAATAAGTTTTCACCAATAGTATTAAAAGCATCCGATGACCAACTTCCAGAGACCGGCTGACGTTCGACTACCACCTGGTGGTGAAGCGCGGGCGGCTGTCGCGGCTGCCGGCGGTGCCGAGCGCGGCGCAGATCCTCGAGTCGTTCGTGAAGTGGTTCGCGCGCGCCGGCGCCTGGAACCCGCCGCGCGCGCGCCACGACCCCCACCACCGCCCCGACATGCTAGATGTTTCTTGCAGGTACATATCTATATTATATAAAAATCTATGTTCCCTATGGACTCCCAAACGACTGGAAGGGAGAAATTTTCAGACCATCTTCAGATTAGCCTAGCGGGTGATCCTTTGAAGTTTGGTAGCGATTGGAAGTTTGAACGCGGGCGAAGCTATATTATCTCCGAGTGATTATATATTCCGCTAAAATGTGTTTAGTCTCAGACATCATAATAAGTTGAATTTAATTCGGTAACCTGCAGAAGACATCATCTATGGACGCACCCAAGAGTGGGTTACTATTATATTAAATACCATAAATTACATAATACTATAAACTATAATATGTCTAGAAAATATACACAGCCCTACCATTCAATATTCAAAATGAACAGCCTTGTTTAGGCCTTTGATTGAAAAGCAATGGAATTGATTTGATAAATTTGATCATCATACGTTAGTAAAAACTTACGTATTAAATATTATTTAATTTATTTTAAAATAAATAAATTCGCAAAGTCTGCTTGGACGTTCACTAGACGTATCTGGGTGAAATAGTAGTTAATATGAAAAAATAATAAACATTATTATATACAAATTATAAACTTTATATTATTTATTTCATGGATAACGTAAAAAGTAAAGGAAATGATATCTTTGTTGTTATTTAATCATGATTTATAGTTTATACTAGCCATAAAAAGTAAATAAATTGCAGACTACATCGCATATAACATGCAATTTGGCGCAATTAAATAAATATATGGGGTCGAAAACATATCTTTATTCTGCAAGCGCGCGACTCGCAATCTCAATGCAACGACACATTTACGTCTGCATCACACATGCCCAGAATATAGAAAACTTTCAAAAATATTTAGTGTATCGCTAAAGTAAATAAACTCAGCTCTCACACCTAACGCTTTAAGTTTATATTGAGATTCAATACGTTCACTATATAAGCAAATAATTTCTTTTAATAATACTTTCTTACATTTACGCGAATATTTGATATTTTAAATAAAACTATCTTTTCGGATTTTTTCGCGAATTTATTTTGATTTTTGGTTCCCGACTAGACGGAAGAGACTAAGGTTTTACAGGACTCAAGGGCATTATATTGTAGTAGGCTGTCTGTAACAGCTATAAATAACTATATATACATTCTATTTAAAAAAAAACTTGTTTTTTGGGTTCCGTAAATCCAACGAGTAAATGGAATCACTGTAAGATTACTCACTACGTGCACTTGTGCATCAATAAAATAAAAGTATTATAAAATCTTTACAAATTAATATTTAAAGAATATAAAGAAAATCTAAGGCAAACAGCTTGTCATTAATTTTTAAATAAACTTTATTTTTAATGTTAAATAATAAGCAGGAAATAATAATTCCAGCAGGAAGCCACAACGTCAGTTTAATTTATGACTAACTTCAAAAAAGGAGAGTTATTTTATTTGAGTACATGTATTTTTTGTGCATATATTACACAATAACTCCATCTTTGTGTTGAAATTTCGACACACTACTTCGATTCCAACCATTAAACGTTCATACTTTTAAGAAGGTATTAATAAGTAGTAATTGTTTGCAAGTATGCATAATTCAGCAATGTTAGCAAGTTTCTCTTTTTTTTATTCTTATTTTTTTTTTTCAGATTAAATTTACTAAGGGAAGTGGCAGATGGCTTAAGAGTGTACTTTGATTTTATATTAAGAGGACACTTGTTGTACAAACAAGAACTTGACCAATACTATGAGATATGTGGACAATATATTGACGAGTAAGTATGATTGAGTTATTTTATTTTCATTATTTGTAATTCACACAATTTCATAAATGTATAATATAATAATTTACATATCTATAAAATAGAGAAAAAAGTTACACAAACAGATATTATTTTTTATGATATTCTCCAACACTAAATAAAAGCTTTTACAACTTAAAACAGTTCGATTGTTTCCAGACCAGAAATAAAAACAGAGCCCGAAGATGAAGAGGACGAAAACCAAGACGTGTCCCAGGACGAGGCCACGGCGTCCCTCGAGGAGGACATGAAGAGTCCCAAGATACCGGAGTACTCGCACCTGCCGCCCGACCCCAACCCCGACCCGCACCCCGACGCCCGGCCCGACGCGCACCCCGACCCCCGGCCGGACCCCCGCCCCGACCCCCGGCCTGACCCCCGACCCGAGCCTCATCCTGATCCGCACTCCGGGGAGAATGGAGAAGGTAACATTCATTTAAACCCTATCAAAAGTGATAGTCCATTCGTTTATATTTTTTTGTTAAGAGGAGGCTCCCCAAATTTAACGCTTATTTGCCTAAATATTCTATGTACACCAGATATCAAATCAATGTGATAATTTAGACATATGATTTTTCAAACCTTTTTCTATCGGACGTTACAAACAGAAACACAATTGAATGAAATTTTCTGAAGGGTTTTATTTTTTTTTAAATATGCCTTTTTTAGAGATTTATTCATTTTACTTGTAAATTACTTCATTTACATATGCAAAAAAAATACTCACAGAAGGAAAATATAGTTTATTATGTCGGGTTTGAATAACATTGACTTTCACCAATTATTATTCTCATAATAAATTAAATTAGATTTTAGACTTATGTCCTTTAGTTCTGTGCAAGAATAAGATCGATCGGATATTCGATATTCAACCTTATTCGCTAGCGGCTTAGGTGCAACGGCGATAGTGATTCAGTCGGCTGCTGGCCCTTGACGAGGTAGGACCTATGTCACTTTTGCTCGCGCACAATCCCCCCCGCTAATTTATCGAAATATTCATTCTTGGACATAGTGTAAAAAAATCAACGTTTTTTGCTTTTTATACATAGCTTTGTCAAAAGAACTTTAAAACGTACATACATTTAAGGTTGAATTTACATTATTGTATACTTTTTTAAACTAGAATTACCTAAACACAATTAGGTTTTAAGAAAACTTTTGCATGGGATTGTGTATCTAGTTCTTTAGTGATCGATGAAATCATAAGTAAACAAATTCCGATTTGCCGTATACTACAAGTTTCGCGCGGCTATGCTTATGATTAATATTTAATATGAATAATATAATTAATAAATATAAGTAATTTACTATACGCGTTGTATGTATGTGTGTGTATATACATACATACGTACATAATATGTACGCTTATCTCTTTCGTACTAGGTACTTTTCTAGAGTTTACAAGTGTGTTATCAGTATGAACTTTCGTTTCGTTTCGTGGTGGTATAAGTAGGTATGAAAAGGTTTTTATATAAGATGTTGATAATATTGTAATCTCTGGAATTAGATAATCCGATTATAAAAATGTTTTCTATAATAGGAAGATATACTTCACGCACCCAAAACCACTGCATTTTTTATTTTTTTCTAAAAGTCTATGTTGCGGGAAGCAGACGTACACCCAAACACACTCTTACCGACTCTGCCACGATTTCATCAAGCGATTGTACGCGCAGGATTTGGCCGCGGGTTTCACATAAATCTACATGTAAAATACCTACCAAATTTCATAAACATCACGTGAACTTAGCTAACCAAAACTAGTACGGGTAAGTAGGTATATCAGAATAAAACATAGGGTATGTTTGTCCCTCAAGGATAATGCAGATTTCTATATTGTTATATTTTCTGTAGTTCAGCAGATTATCTTCATACTTATAATTTTACCATTTATTATGTACATATGCCATTTTAAATTTACTGAAGACCTTTTGGGATATATTATTTAAATCATAACAACGTCGAAGTTTTTTTATGTAAAATAAAGCAGTATGTAAAGTTAGTGTAATACTAAATATGTTATTTGAAGTGGCGTCCCTGGTGGAATAGGCACAGTGGTTAGTGAGCGCAATCAGCTGAGCCCGGGCTTGAGTTAGAAAACCAAGCGTTTAGAATAAAAAGTAAATAAAAAATATTTCGCACCTTATGAAACACGTATTTCACTGTGCAAGCCAAGCATAAGTTGGTGTAGTGGTATGATCTCGGACTATAATAACGATCATCATAGGTTCGATTCTCCGTATGTGTAGACATTTTTTTTCCTTTTTCTCAATTTATATATTGAATTTTGAATTTTCATGTACAAAGTTTTTTCGCATGCGCTTTAATTACTATTCCTTGTTGAAAAGTCCAAAATCCCATTTTTTTTATAATTTCTATGCCTTTTGCATATAAATTACTTACATATAAAAAAACAATAAATGATGATAAATAAATAATATATTAATTTCTTTGCACAATTGAAAAATGAATATTATATAAAAATTGAGAAAAAGAAAAAACGTCTCAGTACAGAGAATCGAACCTACGACCATAGAATGTTTAGACCGAGCTTTCACCGCTACGCCAACTCACGCTTAGTTTATAGATTGAAATAAGTGGTTCATAATCATAGTCCTTCAATTGCTTTTCATTATTATTAATTCAATATTACAAAAGTTACATAATAATTTGTAAATTTCTAAACGTCATACCAATAAAAACATAAGTAACTTCCTGATGAGATTCCTAAAGTATCTATATGAATATATAAATAATAGAAATAAAATATAATTTACATGTTCAATATTTACTCAAATTCATTTATTGCATAGGAATAAATGTCTTAGCTTTTCGCGATTACTAAGTATATACTTATTATAATAAAACAAAATGTTACCGGATCAATGCCCGTATTTTAAATTCCAATAATATTAAAAACAATTTAATGTAATAAGTTGGCCTACTGTACAGACGCGCTTGCGTACTCTGTGACGCTTGGCCTGTAGTTGTGAGTTCACGCCGGCGACGTGAGCGCACAGCTCGCTTTGCGGGAGGGGAGGTAGCGTTAAATGCCTACTTCGCGCGGACAGCCTGGTCTTAACTAAATAGTCCCATATAAAAAAAATAAAGCCGTCACGGCACGCCGCATTAGATGTTTCACATCAAAATGTATTCTAAAGGTGAATTAATTCTTTAAATCGAAACACTCTTTTAGTAAAACAATTATATTATATTATTCCATATAACGTGGTATCGCTTGGATTGATTTCAATTGAACTAATTATTTAATTTATAGTTTTAATTTGAATTGACGACTTTGTTTGAATTTGTTGATTGAAATTTTGTCAAACAAGAATAATAACCTTTGCTATTTCACTATAATATGTATGTAAGTTTTAAAGGCAGTGGATCACGCTCGCTTGGGAAAACGAGGGAAGCAGTTCAAATTCCAAGTCTTCTGATATTTTCATGTGCAAATCGTTTCTAACGTGATTACCGCTTGTCTAACGATGAAGGAAAACATCGTGAGAAAACTTGCATGTTTGAGAAAACCTAGCAAGTTTTCGAAAGATATACTTGGTCCGCCAACCTTCCATCACATCTCCCTCGTATTGAAGGGTCCTTACTTTACGTTAAAAAGGTTTGAGAGAGAGAGAGAGATGTTAGTTTTGCTAATTTTTCTATACAACGTAATTTCAATTGACAGAAAACCACGACCATAACGAAATGGAAAACGATGCAGTCGAAAACGACGCGGAAAGAGATGGCGAGATTGAGCCCAAAGTAGAAGTGGAATCGGAGGCAGAGGCGGAAGTGGAGATGGAGGAGGAGATGGAGAAGAAAGTGGATAATGGCACTAGAGCCAGAACTTCCCCGAGGCCCGACCGCGAGGCGCGCGCCGCGCTGCGGCATCATAATCTTGCTAGAAGGTTCGTGTTAACTCTTGACTGACTTCAAAAAAGAATATATTCAACTCTGGTGGATGTTGTATGTACTCAACGTCCTCGCGAATTATGAACCTTGTAATAGCAATAATTAGTTTTTCATAAAAATATTTCTATATATAAAGTGATATGGAACCTTTTAGGTACAACAACAAGAGGTCCTTTACTTTTACAGTTGTATTAAATCATTTAATTTTTATTTTAATAGTGATTCTTAGTTAACTTACATTTTCAATGGTTTTTATTTAAATCATTATTAATGTACAGGCTCCGTTCACACAAATCAGCTGTGTCGCAATCAGAAAACGAGGAACCAGCGCCGTCTACTTCCACGGGGGAACAACGGACTTTCGAAACTCTATCATCCAGGTTGGTCAACAAAATCTCTGTTTTTTTTTTTAACTCGCTCCCGACTATCATACATATTTTTATATGACAGTCGGGAGACGGCATTAGGGTTGACGGGTATATCTGTAACTTGTCACTAGAAAATCCTACAGTGCTACTGCAGTCACCTTTGATACCGTTCGCCATAAAAATAGGTATTATTCACAATAAAGAAACATGTCAATTTTTCGATATTCGAGATATGTGGGATTTCCGTTAAGGTCAAGAACAGTTCAGCTGTATTGATTTTTATACTATGGTTCTAACCAACCTTAGATCTATAATACTCATAATAAAACAGTAACTAACATGTACTGAAGTTTCTCATACAACAGCGTGGGCAGCAGCGGCTCGTCCATGAGCGAGGGCTGGGCGCGCGCGCGCGCGCCGCCGCCCGCGCCGCCGCCGCGCAACCCGCTCTCGCAACTGCTCGACAAGGTATCGCACTGCTTAGTACATCCATACTAATATTATAAATGTGAAAGTGTGTTTGTTTGTCCTTCTTTCACGTCGAAACAGAGTGACGGATTAGCGTAATTTTTTGTGTGGAGATACTGGTTGGAGTACCATCGAGTCATTGTCTTATCTGTGTACTAAATTTCATCCAAATCCGGGTTGAAGGAATAACATGCATACATTACAAACTCTCGCATTAAATAAAAAAGCGTAACAGCTTTATTAAATTCTTTCAAGTGAGGTTTCTAAAAGGTTTACAAATACACAAATATTAAATCAAATTTCAAAATGAAATAAAATGTTGGTCGTTAAGCCTATATAATATTATTATATTATAGTAATTTCTTTCACAGGTGGCAAAATGGCAAATCATTCCTCGAGAAGATACAGAGCATCTACCTTGTAGAGTTTATGGGGCCATCCATCTCGCAAGACTTTTTGGTGAGATTATTTTTATTATTGATTTTTTATAATCTATCTAGCAAACTCTTAAAAAAATAATATTTGGTCTTTGTTACAGTAAAACTACCTGATTTTTTAAACGCGACACAGATGCCAGATTTTAAATTAAAGTTAATCTTAAAACATATAGATATGTTTGTACAGTGAGTATTAAAATAATCAAATTTATTATATATAATGTCAAAAATATTCATATAATATTTAAATAATTCATATTTTAGGTATTTGGATGAACATACTGAGTGGTTTGGTGAAATGTACTATGTGACAGACGGAGTGTCGCGATCACACTGAAGTTAACAAATTGTTAAAACTAGCAACGAAATTACTTCAAAATTGTTGAACTTTCAGAGAATTATGAAGGAGTATGTGGAGCTTTAAATAAAACCCGATAATAGTGAAAGTGGTCTATGGAATTTATAATTTCTGTCGATACCATTTTATGTGACGAAATCAGCTATCATTAGGGAATTTTAAAAAATGTACAAAGTAACATCTTTTCTAAGTAAAATTAAATACTAGCAGGACTTAAAATTTGATTCTGACTTATTGTTAGTATATTTGATAAAGATATGCTAATGAGAAATGCCTCAGTACATCTACATTTTTAACTGTAGATTCTTCCATTTAGGAACCAAAGGGTGTACCTGGAAAAGCAATAAATATATACTTTAGCCCAGTGTGGTGGTTCTGTGCTCGTTAACTTACTTTATACTAAAAATTAGATTTTTCTACTGGCAGTCAGATTGTGGATTTTTTCAGTTATCTATGGATCTCATTTGAAGCTCGCTTATTTTTGTAATAAAAGCAAAATAAAGAAATGTGATCACAATTGAGTTCTTTCTTCTTATCTTTACTATCCCCATAGGGTATCGTCATGAACAAAGAAAAAATAGTTCAAATAAATGTCAATAGATGACGTTACAATTAACCCAAGAAGCTGTATTATTGTTTTAAAAGATATTGAAAAGTAAATCAAATTTGCGTAATTTTACTGATTATTATTGAAATATCAGCAGTCAGACGATGGGTTTGTAGTGTATGTTCACAGGTGGCGCTTTTGATTTTTATGAATTGTTTATCACGATTAAAAATTATTATAATCACCTACTTTTTTGTATTCGAATGCAGGATGAATTTTACAAAATTTAGTTACATTCGTTACTTTGCAAATATTTATAAAATAAAACAGTTTAAGTATTTGCGAATCAGCGACATCTATTATCTATTCAAGCAAAGAAGAATAGCCCGAATTAGCGCTGTCCAATTACTTTATATGGGATGATGCATCTATCTGTATTAGATATAATGTGATCTGTGGTATCCCTTAATATTTCTTAATGAATTTTTATAATTAGAATCAAAATAATAATGAAAATCACTGTAATCAGTGAACACTTTTTTATTAGCTACTTGAGAAAAAACTTAAAAAAATAGAAGGGGAGGCGGCTATTGAAATCCTAGTATTAATTAAAACAAAGTTTCAAAATTAAATTTTAATATTAGAAATTAGTTATCCCATGTTGAGGTTCAAAAAATGTCTGAAACGCAGGATTGTTATGCGATAAAAAATTTACAGTAATAATTTCTTATAAGGCACTGGTATCAGTGGTCGACAAACTCAATAATAAAAAGTTAAGAACTAAAAAACAAGTCTTGGTTTTAAACCATACATTTTATAATAATTTCACTTTGGATTTTTAACACATTTGTCATTTTATTATTGGGAAATACAATGCATTATAAATCATACATACATAAAATTAAACATATTAGAATTGAAGAAAAACATGCTACACGATATGAAATAAAACTAGTTTGTAAAATGTTGCATTTATAATATTATATCAAGTTTCTGAAGTTTAATATTCATGAGCTTCTTACAAAATACATTCTTAAATATTAATGTATCATCCATTTTGGCAAAAGACATTACAAATGCATTTTTATTTCAGAGAAAATTCAAAAACCTTAGCAGAAAAAAAAACAAATAATAAAAAAGACATTTACGAAGTTATGCATTGTTTTTAGCAATTTATAATATACGAATTTTGGATCAATTACATTGTACACGTTAACTTACCATAGCAAAACTGAAGATTTTATAAAAAATACACTTAGATTTATTATTAATACTAGTTTCAGCCTATGGCTCTGCTTAAGAATTCAAACACTATTCAAATACTGTTGATATTTCCAATTGTTGAGTGATAAAATTCATAAGACTATAAAATTCATATTGTTTGTGATCTTAAATATTACAATCATTAATACAAAAAGGATAACAAATTATTGTTATACAAATGATATTATCTGAGGTGATATCCAACTATACAGGGTGGATTTTTGAGACGGGACAGTAAGGTCAGGTACCTTAAATACTATAGTTACAGGAAAACGCTCCTAGGAGACCATCCATAACTTTTTGAGATATTCTGAACTGCATTTACAGATTTTGGAAAAAATGTACAGTCACCGAGAAAAATGCTAAAATACGAAAAAAAATTTTTTTCATGTCAATCGATCCTATTTCATGTAAGGATCAAAAGACTCTATGGGGCCATTTAAGGTTTGAGTACTAGAAATGGCAAAAATCGCCAAAATCTTTTCCCATACATTTTGTATGGAAAAACGTTTAATCAACTCGAAATATTTTTTGTTGCCAAACGGTCCTATTTTTTAATGTAATCAAAAGACTCTTAATACAAACGTAAATAGGTAACATTTAGGTGATCTACAAATTAAATTGCTTAAAATGGATATCGTGTTTCAAAAAAACACGTTTAGTTGATATAATTTTATTTTATTTTTATTTGTCAATGCAATTATGATTTTCTCAAAGAGTCTTTTGATCACATTAAAAAATAGGACCGTTTGGCAACAAAGAATATTTCGAGTTGATTAAACGTTTTTTCATACAAAATGTATGGAGAAGGATTTTGGCAATTTCTGTCATTTCTAGTACTCAAACCTTAAATGGTCCCATAGAGTCTTTTGATCCTTACATGAAATAGGATCGATTGACATTAAAAAATTTTTTTTCGAATTTTAGCATTTTTCTCGCTGACTGTACATTTTTTTCAAAATCTGTGAATGCAGTTCAGAATATCTCAAAAAGTTATGGATGGTCTCCTAGGAGCGTTTTCCTGTAACTATAGTATTTAAGGTACCTGCCCTTACTGTCCCGTCTCAAAAATCCATCCTGTATAGCTACGTAGAGTTCTTAAGATATAGCTAACATCGACTAAAATATTAAGGAATTTTGAATATTATTTCACTATGGCAGTAACAAATGGACAACCATGATTCAATAGGGAGCATGCGTGTTATTTAAATAAAGTTGAGATATTTCTTCTTATAATCTTTATTGCTTCAGAATGAAGCCTATATATTATCCAGTTATGTAATGATGTAAGCTACTGTATAAAGAAAAAAACAAAAAAAAACACGCATATTCCCTATTATGTATTTAACTAACAATCTTGCTCCATCCGGTGTATGACGCGCCGGTACTCGGCCTCCAGTGAGAGGTAGTGCGCCGACAGGCGCGCCTGCGTCTCGGGCAGCCCGCTGGAGGAGAGGGTGGCCGCATATTCTTCGGGCTTTAGCACTTTCTGCAACTTCTTCATTTCCAGCTTCTTTTTCTGGAGAATGAGATAATACTTGGTTTTTAATGATGTTGCTTTAAGCAAATGAGTTTTTTATATAAACATTTTTATACAATCTATAGAGATAAAAAAAAATGAAGTGTCTGTTTGTAATGCTAAAATAACAGCTTTTTTACTAAATATATGAAATTCTATATGATACTTATAAGAAAAACAATACAACAACACAATATTGTCTGTCTGTACCTAGGAACGCACCAAAGCGAAGCGAGGGTAAGTCACTAGTATTAAATAAGTTATTACATTGTAAAAATGCTGTGTCCGAAGACATACAATTTTTAATTTCATTCGAGTAGTTTATATACGTCTAAGTGAATTTCATTATTTTTTTGAGAAAATAACTAAACCATTTATTTATACAAGTATTAACATTAGTGTAGTATCATCATTCTATAATTATTTTATTTTTATTTATTTATATTTTATACAGTTCATTCATAAGCATACTAGTAACTATATATTATCTATATTTTAAAGAAAGCAGAGAGACAAAAGTTTTCTATTATTAAATTGTTTGCTTTGTATTATTTAAATCTTATCAAGAAAAATATTCATCCCTAAGGATGGGACACTTTTAAACTCATTTTAAAGTTGGTTCACTATTTAAGCCAAAAAGTTTTTTGTTGTAAAATAATAGAACAGTATCTCACTTGGAATGGTGCATTGAGACGATTCTTAACATCTAATCTATAATTTAAATAGCCAGCCTTGTCTGAAGTATTTGTGCTCTTTAGACGCAGTATCTCGTACACGCGCCGCGCTTGCTTCTTGTTAATTTTAAACTTGGTGCGCGCTTGATTCGCCATTTCTGCTGTAAAACTGAAATTATAAAAATATTATATAGTATTTAAACCTTGTTGTATATTTTTTCAAAAATCTTTAGAAAGTATAAATAATGTTTTCAAACAAAAATTGCCAAAAGTTTCTGTGAAATCGTAAACATTGTGTTAATCAAAGGTTTTTTATAGTATCATTAATCATAGTAGTTTAGTATTAGATAGAACAGCTCTTGTCAGTAAAACTGAATTATTAATTAATCAAAAAAAACGTCTTCTATTGACTCAAAAGATATGCAGAAGCATTATCTATTGCAGCCAGCTAAGCTTGAAGCTTTGAAAAAAATAATTCTTAAAAGGAGTTTTGGTTTGTACACAAAACTACAACTCATTGTCAGTTTTATTTTCAATCGAAAGCTAGTTTTAGTCAGGCACTAATTAAGTCTTAATTATTACTAGATGTATCGTAAAATGTTTTTCTATTAGTTTATACATACCCCTGTGTTAATTTTTCAGGTTGAAATGCTGCTAGAGATTCACAATTCTTAGCATCCACATAATCTCTAATCCGTTGAAAATCTTGGGAAGGGTCCTCCACTGTTATATCAATAACCTCAGCTTGAATTATAAAATGTGAATAGATTGCCTGAAAAGATTTTTTAAACAAAAATAAGTTATTTATGAATTAACAATATTTTATATTTATACTGGGAGATGAATATTATTACAATATGCAATATATTGATCATATTGGGGCTATGGACTTTTATGCAAGTTTTTTAAGTTCTTACAAAATAATGCTACTGCCCTACTAGTTAGACAAACTATTACACTTAATTTTTTTTAATTATAAACAAAAAAAGTTCATATACATTTGATAGCTCCACAAAGTTTACTAATGGATATAAACATGTGGATGTGATAAACAGTTGATACGCAGTTGATACGCGGATGATACGCGAATGATACGCGGTTGATACGCGGTTGATACGCGGTTGATACGCGGTTGATACGCGGAAGATACGCGGAAGATACGCGGTTGATACGCGGTTTATACGCTAATACACTATACACTATATATATATATATATATATATATATACACTAAAACCGTTATGTACGGGTATGATACGCTCTTGATACGTTCTAGTAGGCCTAGCAGTCCGTGTATGTCGCTTGTTTCCGTGCCTGATACGTTCATAGGACGGTCATGGTATGAGACGGTGTAGTGGGCAGACACGTTAATGAGTGGAATATCATCCTCATCCTCCTCAACTGCATTATCTTAATTTGCTGATTGAGTTTCTTGAGCTAATTGAAAGGGTTCAGTTTGCTGATCGACAATGTGAAGAGTTGCAAATTAAATATTTTCAATTATATTTATCAAAGATAATTATCAACCTATATTCATGATAAATATCATGATACTTTCGTTTCGAATCCTGGTAGGATTAGTAGGGTTTCTATCACGTTTTCCATATGAAGAGTACCTGCAACAAGTTGGCACAGATGCCCAGTTTCCGGAAGGGGGGCAGCGTGAGCACCTGCGAGACGCGCGGGCGCGTGTGCGTGGGGTACGCGTAGTAGCGGTACACCGTGGCGTACGCCGCCGACGCGTAGCGCACGCCTCCCTCGCTCGTGTGGAACTTCTCGTACCTGAAATTATTATAAAACATGTGTACTTTTTAAGACCATCAAAACAATATTTATAATATTCTCTTAGATTTACGCGAATATTTTTCTTCTATACATAAATAAAATTGAAGTGTCTGTTTGTAATGTTAAAATAAGTTTACTAAATGGATAAGAAATTATAATATACAGTACTAATAAGTTTTTTTTTTTAAATTGGCTTTCACTGGCAGATTTCAGCTGATGTTATAAGGAGTAACTTAAAATAGCCTACTTTAATTTCCGCCTTGATGATTAAGCTAATTATTCTTCATCTTAGATGTTCAGAATAAGGTTTATATGGAAAGAAGTTGCAAAAATTGCCAAAAATAAATGAAAAAAAGGTTGTTTATTTCTATATAGTGTTCATTTTTTTGTACATCAAACAATGTACACAAAAAGTTTAGGTTTTAAAAAGGCCTTCGGAAAGTCTGCGAAAGCATGTGTCTATCTAATAAGGTACACTCACAATAACTATTTTTATCTTACAACATACCTAGAACTAGTGACGCACCCGTATGAAGCAAGAGTAAGTTTAGTATAAAATAAAACTACGATAAAATACAAAAAGATAGTTTCATTTAAAATGTAATTATTATAATTAAATTTATAATTACAATTAGATTAATTCAAGGATTTACAAGTCAATTGAAGAATTCAGCTATCCATTTGATTTCAGCAAGCAAAACAAATAATTTTTCCAATATACACCAATATTATAAAGAGATTTGAAAAATTATTTTTGTATTAAGTAGCTAGTTTATTGAGGAAAGCTATAGACTGTATCAATATATATCTTATAATATATAGTTTATCTATTCCATACTAACCATTAAAACATACCTAGGGATGAATCCGAGCAAAGTAAGGGTGAGTCACTAGTAAACTAATACTAAAGGAAATCATTCTATTCATTACTATAAAAAAAAATAGATAAACATTATACTATAATATGAGTCTTATAACAAGACTATTGAGTTTTGAAATCATAAACTTAAATTACATTTGGTATATTATTTTTATGTAATTTCATACATAGAAAATTGTTACCAACAACATCTAATAATGTAAAACGGCCTACTCAAGTTAAGTATTCTAAATGATGAAAATTCATCATTCAAGCTACATACAGTATATCCATTAAAATTAAATGTGTAAACAATCATTCAGTGACATATGAATTAGAATCTAAAAGTACAGGCATAATTTTCTTCAAATAAAACAGTGAAACATGTTTAAATTCCAACTATTAAAAAATTTGAAAGAAAATATAGTCTATTCTAGTTTTTTATATATTTAATCACTTACACAGTGAAGAATGTCCATTGATCATCATCAACATCTATAAAGGAGGCCGCATCTACATACCAAAGTAAAAACGTCTGTAAACGCTCATGGTATTCTAAAAATCCTGGTGTTGATACTTCAGAATAATATACTTCAAATGTTCTACTTTCTCCACCATCATCTGTAATTGAAAAATTAGAACTATGGATTCAATACACATCATCACATACTTATAAATTACTATCGACTCACCCTTGCTTCTCTTTAGAGTTCATCCCTAGACAAGAACAAATGTATCCCATGGGAACCATACATTTTTCCAGATTAAAAAGTAACTATGTCCTATACCAGACTATAATCTATCTCTGTGCCAAATTTCATCCAAATCTGTTCAGCCGTTCTGGTGTGAAAGAGTAGCAAACATCCACCTAACCATCCATCCATCCTAACAAACTTTTACATTTACAATATTATTAAGTATGGATAACACTAATAGAATTGAGTCTATATATTTTCGAAACAAAATTACAATAACATGCATAGGTTACTTGTCTATGACTCCAAATTACAGATTACACTGTTCAGGATCAATTTAAATAAATCCCTTTAATACTTACAAGGTTGGGTTTTAAAAGAATGAATAAGATTTCCATATGGAGTGAACAATTTATCTTTTTCTAGCATTGATACAAAAATGTCTAAGTTTGTAACATATCCTGGTGCCAGAACTTTTTTTAAAGCTCCTTCAACATCATCTGCTTTGATTTTTTCGGAATTATTTGGCTCTATCTGTAAATGATAATGTTTATATAATACTTAATTTATTATAAAGGAGATAAAAATATAAGGCATGGAGTACAAAGCAACCTTGTCTGTGTACGAAATTCCTAGGTATGTCTTCAGACTTCCTGCAGTGTAGTACAGTTGAATTCTTAGGTCTGTATACCCAAAAATATTTTCGTTGTCTCCAAAAACTTGATGACACATTTCAGGGCCAAAAGTTGTATCATCATTTTCGATATCTTCAGCCGATCTAACTGCAATAAAAGGTTATATTTAGCAAAAAGACCCAGTGTTAATTCGTACTCGAATTATGAGACGATTAACTTACCTAATTTCAATTCTAACACATCATTTCCATCGACAACTAAATGCTCTAAGGCGTCTGCCATTATTTTAAACTTATGATTTGTTAAAATAACTAACGATCAACGAAGTTTTTCATTCCAATTCAACTTCCCGCGCAAATACCGCCAAATATTTAGAGATTTTTACCCTCGAAAGCAAATGATCAAATGATACTTAGTTATTTTTTTTTATTATAGTCACAAGACTAAAAAATGTAGCACAGTTTATCTTTACATAAGAATGAATTGAGTTTAAAATGGAAACAATAAAAATTTATAAAACTGGTAGTTGATACCCGGTCAATTAGGTACTCTTGAAGTTTGACTTTTTACTTTTTTTTTTAATATTTACCTACATTCTTAAGGTTGACAACTACCAAAACATTAAATAGTTGGTAACAATTTATATAAAAAAGTTAAAGGTAAAATAAATAAATCGAAGTTCTATTTTATTAACTTTACGTATAAAATATTTCTCTTTTGTTTAAAATTTCATTACATTTATTTGAAGGATAATCCTTTATCTTTGAGTAGATAAAATTATTATTTTTTCTATTATTATGATATTCAAAAATCATATATTCAATCTTATTTCAAATTTTTACATTTTAGATAAATTTCTTTAAACTATTTAATAAATGTGAAAGGTATTCGACAATAATATACAAATCATGATTTTCTTTTAATCTGTCAACATACGGCCATTTAAGTGACGTCATTATGGCCTGGTTGGGTTAGGTTTGCTTGGAAATTTTTGTTAAAAATCTTGTATTTTAGTGTAGTATATGTTGTGTTACTTATTTTAGATTAGTAATATAAATACCTCAAACAGTAGCAGTAATTCTGGTGCCAACAAGTGATTATCTCGGCGACATTTTGTGGCGAAAATGAATCGCCATGAAGGTGGGTAATGATAATCAAAATTTGTGCGATGCTTTTGTCACTATAAATTTCTTTGCTAAATTCATAAACAGTTATACATTACCATTTTAACAGGATTTTCTACCGAATAACTGTTTTCTTTTTAGATAGATAAACAAAGAACTTTGTTTAATTATATATCATCAATTTCAGGAGTCAGCTGTGATTCTTGTTTGAAAAATAATTTTAGAGGACGACGATACAAATGTTTAATATGCATCGATTACGACTTATGTGCCGCCTGTTATGAGTCTGGTGCAACAACAAACCAACATACAACAGAGCATCCTATGCAATGTATTCTTTCCAGAAGTGACTTTGGTAAGTTTTATTTATTACTGACTCAACATAATACAATTGGCCTACATTTTTTATGTGAGAAATCAGTGTTGTGTCAGAGTAATAACAAGATTAGAGAAATTGAAATAAATGTTTATTAAATTTTAATAATTGAATTGAATAATAAATAAACTTTAATTGTTTACAAACATTAAAGAATCAAACAAATATTATATAAATTTATTTGATTAAATTTACACATTTTCAATCATTAGGGTGAGACAACTTTCTTCTTAATATATGTAGATAAGAAATATGTGTTATTATAATTATTTAACTTAACTTGTTAACTTATATACTTAAGTTATTGCATTTTAAAGTAATAAATACAACATTACAACATTAAAGAATATAATTATTTGAATATCTATAATATAAGCTGCATCTGGTATATTCGTATAATTTATCTTTTGATTTGAATATAAATAAATCTTAGCATAATATTTTTACACTTTTCAGATCTCTACTATGGTGGGGAAACACTTGCACTTGAACAGCCACAGGCATATACTTGTCCTTTTTGCAACCGAATGGGCTTTACAGATACTGCTCTCATGGAACATGTCACTGCAGAACATGCAGATACTACTTTAGCTGTAAGTAAAAATGGCAAGGTTTTATATACAACTAGCAGAACCCGTGGCTATACCCGCGTTCAATTTGCAAAACAAACTAACTTTATGCTATACAGGTTATGTTATATGTATTTATATAACAGTGTCTATACAATAATACTAAAATCTCCATTAAAATATGGGGGGAGGGAGTAGAAGGTAAAAAATACTTTAAAACCTATTCCCATACCTACCAAATGTACAAAAAAAAAGTCATTAAAATTGGTGGTGCTGTTTCGGAGAAGTGTGACCACAAACACCATGGCATGTGATTTTAATGTAATAAATATATATTTTAAAATTTAAATATAAATATAACAACAGAAAGAAACCATTGTCATCAAAAGTACCTTTGGTTCCATTTTAAGGTCTAACAATAAATATAATATCCTCATGTATTAAGTTCTTGTTTTTCTGATTATGCTTATATAAATATTCTTACTCATATGAATTCAATTTCTTATATTATACTACTTATCGTTTTTGACTTGTTTGCATTCTTTTGACAGTTCTTAGGACAGGATTTTTGTGTAATGTAGTATAAATTTTTATGGCTAACATTAGGTTTATATGTAATAAGTACTGATGATAATTATATATTGTATCTGCTATAACATAATGTTATTTATTTTAAGGTGGTGTGTCCAGTTTGTGCTTCAATGCCAGGTGGAGAACCAAATTTTGTAACTGATGACTTTGCAGGCCATCTTACACTCGAACATCGAACTGGACCAAGGGATCTCATATCTTTTCTGATATCCTTTTTTAAATACTACTATACTAAATATTTTAACTTGATCTACTTGATTAATATTAAGGTTGCACCTAATTAATCTTTTTAAAGTTTTTAAAATGCTTACGAAACATCATATTTTTACTGATTACTGATACAATATTTGCTAAATATATTTAAGAAATTGAAATAATATTGTGAATTGGTTCTAAAGAGGTCCATTATTACTTAACTTTTTTTTAATCTATTACCAGAATATTTTAATATTATGCAAATTACATTTTCTTTAATTTGGTTTTGAAAATGTAGTAAAATTCTTTATATTTTTACCTAGCGGCTCAACCTTGCTTCGCTCGGGTTTGCCTCTAGGACAAAAAAACAATCCTATCCCACAGAAACTGTACATTTTTCTAGGATAAAAAGTAGCCTATGTGTTTTTCCAGACAATAATCTATCTCTGTGCCAAATTTCACACAGATCTGTTCAGCCGTTCTGGCATGAAAGAGTAACAAACATCCATACTCACACAGATAGTTGAAATATCGAAAAAAAATGGCACACTAGAAATTAACCTCCAACCTCTTTTAAGTACTCTACTGTATAAACCAGAAGATTCTATTGAATGCTTATTACATGAAAACTAATAAATGCAGAAGTTAAAAAATGAATGTGTTTGTTACTTCTTTACATAGTAACAGTTGTATGGATTCAAGTGACATTAGGGGGTGGGGAAAACTAATTAATATTATTTAGGCTAATTTTTATAGCTGAACCTCCTACTGACAACCATTAACAGGTGTTTCTTAAACTTATTGCAATCATGGACCATTTTTAGAATTTCTAAAGTTCCACAGACCTGTCAAAGAATATTGTAGGGGAAAAAGCAAAAAAAAATAAAAAATCACTTTTATTGGTAATTTACTCACACTTAATTTAATATTATTAAATATTCTTTAGAATGCTAAATAGTATTCAAACTACACGGGGGAACTGCACCTACACTAGGTGCAGTACCTCCACGCCTTGTGCTGCTCAAAAATAACCAGCTAGAATGATGGATGAAACCAATGATGAGTTAGTTTACTCCACAATTTTAAAATTAATGTCAATAACTAATTGAGCTGTTGCGAACTGCTGGCACACATATCATGGACCCTCCGGGGTTCCGTGAACCCCCACTTTAAGAAACCCTGCTGATTAACTTATTTTAAGGTTTTTTATTTTAAAGTATCGGCTTGGCCTCGCTTTACTCGGGCATGCCCCTAGGGAATAATAGTTTAAGAATGTATAGAGAACAAACCTACAAAGAAAAAGTAGTTATTGGTTAAGAACCTTCACAGGTGTATGGAAAAGAACTCACCCACGTTTTATCACAATCGGATGAATGGTTTAGGAACGTATAGAGCACAAACATACAATGAAATATTCATATTTATTTATATAGATTTAGCCAATATTATTTACAATGTAAATCCTTAACCTCCGTGCACGATGAGCCGAGCGGCATCCGGCACGGCGGAGTGCGCCGCATGCCGCCCTCGGGCCGCGGCGTGAGTCGCGCGCGCCGCACCAACATGCAGTTCAGGTACCAATATTTCTTTCTTGACATTTTTGAAACGAATTTATTAAATTTATTTATATTTATTAATTTATTATGTAATTGACCTGGAATGTCGAGTGCAACCTACTTGTTTTTGTCGAGTCGATATATTTCTATATATGTATGTAAATCCAGATGTTAATACAATAATTTGTTACTGTCGAGATATTCCGACGATGACGTCAGAAGATGGATAGTTGAACTCTTCAATGGTATACTAATAAGAAAACCCCGGACTTATCACAATTGGACACTTTTTAGCTTGCTATTTATTTTGCATATATTCCATTGCTAAGAAATATGTATATTAGTAAAACTAGCGACTCACCCTCGCTTCGCTCGGGCTCGTGCCTGGGTTATTGTTTAAATTGACCTAACTTTTTTATTTATAAATAGATTGAAATAAATCAAATACTAAATGTTAAGTGAAGCTTACCACAATACATTAGCGAAAACCGCACCCAAGTTCGTTAGGTCGTTTCTGCGATTATCGCGCACAAACGCACAGACAAACAAACAAAAATTCTAAATCATTGTTTCGCATTCTATTGCGTTAATAAAGACCCCCAGTTTTTCCTAAATATCTTCCATGTACAGACATCGATCAGTTACAAATTTATTATATGTATGATTATATTATGTACGTATTAGTATGGTCGTATCCGTGGTATGTAACTCAAAGCTCGTGAAAAAACATGTCGTTCAGCACGAGTGGCGGCATCTCGTCGCTGTCGCCGTCGTCGCGCGACGCGGTGGTGGACCCCATCGCGGAGCTGCTCTCGCAGCTGTCGGGCGTGCGGCGCGGCGCGCAGCCCGGCACGCCCAGCCAGCTGCAGCAGCTGCAGATGCAGTTGCAGCTCGAGCGGCAACAGGCCTCGGTGAGAATCTGACACTAATATTATCTATAACAAACAAACAGATAGACAGACAACATTTTCAAAAATATTTTTTTTTTGCTTTATAAGTCATATATAAAATTATCTATATGTCGTGGACAGATCGTAGATTTGGTCACTTTATGATGTGGCCGACCATTTCATGAAATTACCAATATTTGTATTAAAAAGAAAACTGTTGACGAATGAAGATCTTAGTATTCGTATAATTCCCATGGAAAAATATTATGACATATAGGCAGCGCAAGTTTAGTATATGGGACGCGGCCTCTGGAGGAGTACGTGGTATTTACGTGATCCGGAGTCTAACTGTTCTGAACATATTAAACCCTTTTTTAAAATTTTTATGTTGATAAATAATATATTATGTAGTTTTACAATAATTTATGGAAGTCTGTCCGACATGTTGACATTTATGTTTTCCTTTCTGCTTCCTTTGGATAGTTGATACATAGCCTATATAATATATAGCCTTCCTCAATAAATGGACTATCTAATACCAAAAGAATTTTTCAAATCGGATTAGTAGTTCCTGAGATTAGCGCATTCAAACAAATAAACTCTGACTAGACGACTATTTCTGAATTTTAAGTGGATTTTTTATTTGTAAGTTTTAATTTTTGATTATGTGACAGGGCCGATTGGGTAACATAGTTGAATAACGTTGGGTCTTCTTTTATTTCAATCCCAGAACCCTTATATTATGTGCTATGTTATTTTAAATTTGTGACAGTTCGACGCGAAAATTATAGATGTCGGACAGTATCAGAAGAATTGGAAGTACAAGAAAAATATATAAGTTTCTTCTATATTTGTAATTTTTATCTATTAAACTTTTGATATCATGGAAACCCTACGTTAATGATATGGCCAAACGTGGATTGGCATATCGTCAAACATTGACGTTTAGAAGATATGGTCAGTTTTAGCTGGCCTTATCATGAAATACAACTATTTCATGAATTGTTCAGCAACATCATGAAGTGATCAATTTTACGATCGGGCCACAAGAGATACACAATAATTCCTAACAAATATCTTTCAAAAAGTCGCTTCGACGTGACTTTAATTCAAACCAAGAATAATATTCAAAAATTGAAAGTTTTAATTGTCTAAACACAAATTCGAACTTACGAGGGAGCGTTTTTATGTTCGCGGAATGGGGGATAAGGGGTGATGGGTGGTGGTGATTATTTTTCCTTTTCAATATATTCACCTGCAAGACGGATACATTTTTCAGACCTTTCAATTAATTTATTTATACCCTCATAAAAAAATGTTTTCTCTTTATCTTCAAAATACGCCGAAACTGTCTCCTTGACTTCATCACCGGTGGTAAATTTTTTACCCTGCAGATCTTTTTTCATTTTTGGAAACAGGTAATAATCACTCGGGGCCAGATCTGGGCTGTAGGGTGGGTGATTCAAAATATCAAAGCCCACCTTATGCAGGACAACCAACGCATCGCGGCTCTTGTGGACGGGCGCGTTGTCAATTTTCCCCGTCTATTCTCTTTAATGGCTTCTTTAAGTCTCTCTAATATTGAAGCGTAGTATTCTCCGGTTATAGAAACACCTTTATCTTTATAATCGATCAATAATATTCCTTCCGAGCCCCAAAAGACCGTTGCCATGAGTTTCCCAGCTGATTGTGACACCTTAAACTTGGGAGGTGCTGTGCCCTTTTTACGCCACTGCATGGAGTCTTGTTTCGACTCAGGTTCATAATGATGAACCCAAGTTTCGTCCCAAACCCAGTAACAATTCTACTCAATACAGCATCCTTGTCTTCATTACAGAGGTCCAAAAATGCACGTGAACACTCTACGCGTTGTTGTTTTTACGGCGGCGTGAGCATTCTCGGCACCCATCTTGCGCTGACCTTAGTCATGCCAAGATGATCGTGCAGAATTTTAAAAATGGTTGTATCGGATACTTCAACCATTTCTGTGAGTTGTTTCTTCTTTAGTCGGACATCGTCGAATGCAATTTTTTTCAACTTTTTGGATAAGTTCTGACGTGGTCATCTCGATGCTCCTGCCCGGCTTCGGGTCATCTTCAAGGGATTCCCTTTCTTGTTTAAATAAACTGTGCCACTTGTACACCATGGTTTTTCCTGGCCAATAGTCGCCGTAAACTAATAACATCTCATTAATTATGGTTGCAACTGATTTTCCTTGCTTGGTAAAGAACTTTATAACGGCACGATATTCGATTTTTTCCATATTTCACTTTTCACTCCTGATTATGTTGCTTGATTGACGATAACTCAAAGACTAATAGTCTAATAACAATGAAACCTCGTATTTATACGAATTATGAGTCACTGAACACGTTACCATTCTAATGAACCTAATCACCCCCCTACAACCCTCTCATACTCGAACTTAAAAACGCACTCTCGTACGTACACAACATAAAGTACTTTTTTAAGCGAAATGTGAAAAAAAAATTGTAATCCAAAAAGCAATGAATAAAAGAGATTTGTAAAAAGCGCCAAACAATTTCAAATTAAGCAATTTTTTTGATGACACCTTTGAGGCGCTAATTGTGTATTTTGTCTATATCTATACTAATATTACAAACTAACGACTCACTTTCACTTCGTTCGGGTTCGTCCCTAGGTACGTTTTATTTTTTTTTGAGCGAAACCCTAATTCTTTTTCTAAAATAAAAGTAGCCAAGTTACTCCTTATAATATCAACTATCTGCCAGTGAAAGTCCAGTTAAAATTGGTCCAGCCGTTTCGGAGATTAACCGGAACAAACAGACAGACAGACAAAAATTGTTAAAAATATTGTTTTGGTATATGTGCCGTGTATACATCCATATGCATTTAGTAAAAAACGGTTATTTTAATATTACAAACAGATACTCCAATTTTATTTATCTGTGTAGATGTGAAAGTTTGTGAGTATGGATGTTTGTTACTCTTTCACGCCAGAACGGCTGAATGGATCTGGATAAAAGTAGATAGAAGATTTGTTTTTGATTTTCTAGAGGCGAACCCGAGCGAAGCGAGGGTGAGCCGCTAGTTATAGTAAATAGAAGAGAAGAGATTTTACCTAGATATTAAATGAAGAATCCGAATTTAATATTGCTATATAACATTGAATTACAATGTTGCTTCTTGCAGGACTCTATATGTAATCAAAATAAAATATTGCTATTGATTGTACAATCTAAATAATCGGTAATAATAGCCTCGACCTGTCACTTGATATTTGAAGAGTATGACATTTTCCTATCACCTTTCAAGAAAATATAAATAAAAAAAGAATATCATTACACAGGAAAACTATAAAAATATTGTCGTTATTGTTCTGTTAGTGTATGTTGTTTTTCGTATTTCTGCAGGCCGCCCGGCAACAGCTGGAGCGACTGCCGCGGAGGCCGGCGGCGGTGAGCTCGAGCACGAGCGCGCCGCCGCCCGCGCCGCAGCCCGCCGCACAGCCCCCGCCGCAGCCGGACGCGGCCGACTCGCAGTACCTTCTTGCCGGCTTCCTTGGTAAATTATACCGTTTTCTTACCTACGATTTTATGCCGTTATTTTATCTACTATCTTGTGAATAAGACTAACGTTTTCCCGCAGATCTGTTATGTATATATTATTATAAACGGCTGTAGCCAGTGTTTTGCTTCGATACGTAAGCTATATTACTGTTAAGGTGTTGCGACATAGATAGATATTTGACATAACTTCCGCCTTGTCCATGTTTATTCTAAGACAGTTGGCTCTCGGAAACTCTGTTGAGATCATTAAGCATTCTGAGGTCCTTCATGATCTTTACTATGACCACAATGTCGTCGGCAAATCGAAGATGAGTGATGTTGATGCCCAGTCTGTCCCAAGTGCATCTTAAAGAAGTCTTCCAATACAGCAGTAAATAATTTTAAAGAAATGATATCACCCTGCTGTCGTCCTCTATCTTCTACAATTGGATGGGTCTAGAGTCCCGATCCTGAATTCAGACTAACGGTAGCGTTTTCATTCAAAAACTTGAACACTTCAATATACCAGTGCTCAACACGCCACTCCTAGAGAGGGCTGTGCTCAAAACTTTAATGCGAGATCGAATCAGGAATGAGAAGATTCGCAATAGGACCAAAGTCACTGACATGGCCGAATCTTGGAGATTTATTCTGATTAAGTAGGCGAGGCACATCGCTCGCAGAACAGATGGTCTTTGGGACAAGGAAGGCGATGCCTTGGCAGGCTTTTTACAAGATGGATCGACGACTTGATCAAAGACGCCTGAACCCATTGGATGCGAATGGCACAAGACCGGCAGTTGTGGAAATTCTTGTGGGTGGCCTACATCCAGCAGTGGACGTCTTTCGGCTGAGAAGAAAAACGTTATTTTAAATGTTTACATGCTGGCAAGAACCAATATTTTGCTTATAATTTAGCTTTACTACGATTGCAAACACTATCTTATACTGCGTTTGTTAGTCCGGTCAATTTAGACATAAAAATAGTAGTCAAATAACAAGAATTCCCGGAAAGCCAAATATTGGTGGAGAGCTGGGGTTTACTATTACAAATAAAGTTTTAAAATCCCCATCGATCCTATGTGTGCAACAAAAGTTATTCGAGGTCAAAGGTCAAAGTTTGAGGTTTTTTGGATTTTCCTCGAAAACGGTAAGTTTTATCAAAAAAAACCTCCAACCAAAGTTGTAGATCTTAAAATTTTCTACAAAAATAGTTCTTATGATTTTTTTTCTAAGAGTTACCATTCGTAAGATATCGCGATTCTAATAGTCAAATTATACATGATACTAGCTTTTGCCCGCGACTTCGTCCGCGTGGAATAGTGACTTTGCTCGCAGAGCTATCGGGCGGCGGCCAGCGCCCTCGCTTTGCATCGGGCTGAGAGTGCGCTCACCCATAGTCCGCGTAAAGTTAAATATGTATATTTTAAAACTATGGTATCTCCTAAGATATTAAGTCAAATGATGTCAAGGGCAATTTTGTTCAAAATTAAATACTTGTGATGAATAACGTATTTATTTGGATAAGGATTAATATCATGTTTATAAAAACACCTTCGGAAGTAATGCATTATTTTAGAACAAATTTGATTACCATAAAAAGAGTTACATTGAGTCAACCTTAAAAGATAGACATATGCTGTCGCGGACTTATTTTTAGAACTTTTAAAGGGGAACAATTCCGTCATACACTATTTTTGCGTAACTTTAACCGTTTACGCAGCGCACGCAACGGAAACTCTCAAAAGGAATCATTTTTTCCCGTTTTTGCAACATTTTTCATTTATGCTCCGCTCCTATTGGTCGTAGCTTGATATTATACAGTCTAAAGCCTTCCTCGATAAATGGACTATCATACACAAAAAGAATTTTTCAATTCCAACCAGTAGTTCCTGAGATTAGCGCGTTCAACCAAACAAACAAACAAACAATCAAACAAACTCTTCAGCTTTATAATATTAGTATAGATATGCACATATAAAGATTTGACTGACTACTCTAAAGTATTAACAGAAATTGATTCCACACCTCAAATAATAACTACGGAAGGAATTCGCTTTCTTCTTGCGGTTTATGGAGCTCCAAAAAAAATTACTTGCATTGATAAATACCGATACTTAACTTTTGTAAAAATACGCGAAATAAGAAACAAGTACAACTATCATGTCTTCCTCCAACATCGGCATCTGCTATTCAATACTTGTATCGAGTATACTATCAAGTTCAAACATGGCTAGGCAATCAACTGAACCCAGAAGATTGGAGTTGGAAATTGATAGATAATACTGTGGAACCGATTAAAAATTTACTCCCACCTGCTCCAGAAAAAGCGCGTTTTTTTTACGCGTTGGCGCGTTTTTTTACCGTGGTAAAAATAGTGTTGAGGAGCAACACTATTTTTACCACGGTAAAAAAAACGCGCCAAGTACACTACCTCACAGGTGGCGTGGAAATGTGTGCATATCATGTATAATTTGACTCTTAGAATCGCAATATCTTACGAATGGTAACTCTTAGGAAAAAAATTATAAGGAGTATTTTTGTAGAAAATTTTAAGATCCACAACTTTGGTTTGAGGTTTTTTTTGATAAAACTTACCGTTTTCGAGAAAAATCCAAAAAATCTCAAATTTTGACCTTTGACCTCGAATAACTTTTGTTGCACACATAGGATCGATGGGGATTTTTAAAACTAAAATTACTAAATTTGTAATGGTAAACCCCAGCTCTTCACCAATATTTGGCTTTCCGGGAATTTTTGTTATTTTAAATGTCTATATTGACCGGACTATGTTGTTGTTGATTGAACATTGAGACTGAAAAATGTTTAAATCGAGATTTTCGCTTTCGATATCTTGATTTATATAAACACGATCTCGTAAGTCGTATCACATTTTCTAGTTTAAACGAGTTATGTGTACATATAGGTTTAAATTTTGACAATAAGATTTGCCAGTCAAAGGAGATAGTTTTTCGTCCATACATTTTCGCCCCGAGCCCTATAGAACCGTGAGTTACTTTTCTGGGTTCTACAATAATCATATATGAGATCGAAATTATAATCTAGTCACGGACACTTCCATGGACTAAGAAAAAATGAAAAACATATCGGCTTTTGAGGTTATAATTTATTGAATGTTTGACAGTTGGATCTCCTTACAGTAGGTATTATTAGAAGCTTTTTACTAAGTATCGACGGATTTTGAATAATTTACTTGAATACGACGTACTTTTGAGTATTCGTTTGGTTTAACCTAACGCTACCAATTGATAGATAATTACTAAATACACATTACAAGTACAAGGGATGCAAAACTATTTTATTTGTATATTAACTACATTATGGCTATCTCTATTAGCATTGCAAGTGAGAATTTATGATTCCAAATAACACAGCCTATTTGGCAAGTTGCATTACTAATTAGCTTATTAAGGAATATTTAACTAAGCAATAATGGAAATAATTAATGTCTACAATCTACATATATAAAATAAAAGTGTTGGTATTGATTTATATCATTTATTTTGGGTTATTCTCTATTTTCACATAAAGAATCATCTAAAAATTGAGCAGGGGGGTCGATGATAGAAGCTTGGTGCCTTGCCCAACTTAAAAACCATATTATTGTCATAACATGGGCGCAGCATCCAGTTGTTCTGTTAGTAGATCCGTCGATATCCGTATAACAAAGCTGGGGTCACAACTCACAGGGTAAATCAATCTAAGAAGAGAGAGAAGAATGACCGTTACATCGTCCGTATTTACAAGAGAACACACAACACAACGAATAACAATTAAAGAGCACTAAGTTGAGTAAAGATTGAAGAAAACAACACAATAAACAAACTAGGCAGGCACTAGGTATGCCGTATGACGGTCTGAAATCGATTAATCGAAGAATAGATTTTTTGGACCAAAAAAAACAATTTTTATATTTTTACTCTTAAAATAAATCGCTGAATTAAGACAATATTATATATTTATATAGGTTTTTTTTAATAAAATCATCCATAATATGAATTAATTATATTTACATTGTAACTCTACTATTGTACTTTATGCGAATGAATGAACATCGATTGTTGGCGAAACATCGATTGTTTGCGCGTGAGTGTTTGCGAGCATCAACGCGACTTTATCACAACACTACAGCTAGCTAGCTGGCCAGCGATTGGCGGTCTATGATTGAATCAATGTAAATACTTGTTTAAATGTTATTAATTTTAGGAAGTGTCCGTCACATTATATTTAGTTATTCACAAATAAAAAAATATGCTAATAATTATGATATACGCGTCGTGCTTATAGGTTCATAGGCGAGATTTGGGTATCTCCTTTATCAAATTACCTACTGGAAGGAAATCTCATTTTCTGTTTCCACGCAGTTTGTCAACGCATTTACGCAATATCCAACGATAAGGCGATTATAGCTTGTATTAGGTGAATTTCTTATGATCAGTTAGTTAATATGGCTACTTAACGTCGATTAATAGGATATGTTTTACATTTTAAGTTCATGTTTCTTTAATATAACATATAAACATTTAATATAGCTAGTGAGAGTATATTGCAATGCGTCGTATTCTCGCAGGTGCAACGAACGGAACGGACGTTGCCGAGGCGGAGTCCCGCGCAACGCTCCTTCGCGGGCTGATGCTGGCGTCGCTGGGCCGCGCCGCGCCCGCGCCCCCGCCGCCCGCGCCGCGCGCGCCCGCGCCCGCGCCGCCGCCCGCGCCGGCGCCCGCGCCCGCGCCCGCGCAGCCGCCGCCGCGCGCCAAGCCGCAGCCGCGCACCAAGGTGCCGGCGCCGCCCGACCCGCCCGCCCTGCCCACGCGCCCGCGCCCCGTCTGACCGCCGCCCGTGTTGCAGGAGCGCGCGGCGCGCGGCGGGCGCAGGTAGGGCGCCGCCCGCGGCCCGCGCTGCGGCAGGGGCAGCTCGGCCGGACCGGCCCGGCGTCGGTCGCCCACGGTGTAAATATGCAGCCACGATGCACGTCACGTACCGGTGACGCCCTACGACCGGTTTTACTATGTTGTTTTTCGCTAACACTTATTAGTGGATGCTTAGGTTTGTTTTGTTGGCTTTCGAAATATCAGTGTGATTTCCTTTATTATAGAGAATACTTAATAGTTATGGAATGTTTTAATCGATTTAAAATATAAATAAGGTAAAAAAAACAATCACAGAATGACTGTTAGATATAATGATAATGTACGAGAGGAGTCCTCCGTAACCGCTAGCATTCGATGTTAACTCGAGAGAGACCAAAAGCAGTATTGAGTGATTTTTGTTATGAGATTATGTTATGTTTGTCAAATATTTGTAGTTATATAATTAATAGATACATGTATTTTTATAAAGGCGACATCTAACACTATGCTACACGTATATATATTACTACGACTCCTCTCCGACATAATATTCTTTAGTAAATCAATTGAAAAGCTACTTACACTCAAATTGTCCCTAGCTATTCAAAAGTGCTTATTAGTTTGATCATTATACTCCGACATCGCAAACTGTTTGTATGTACCCTAATTAAATTCTATAACATTAATATTGGTCATTATTTTTATTTCATTACCCTCAAGTACGTGTTCACTAAAAAAATACATGTAGTTATTGTCACGGCTATACTTCTACTAATAATTTAAAATATCAATAATAATTGTTTTACAGCACATTAAAAATATCGAAACATTTAATTACCTTTTTTATTTTAAAATATAACATTAAGTTACATAATATTAATTAATGTCAGTTGTTTCCATCATGAAATTGTATATCGTAAATTATATTAGGTACGAATATAAACTATATTTATATACAGAAAAAGATAAATTTTAAGATTCATCAATATCTATCAATTAAATAATAAAAAAGCAATACCTACAATATTATTTATGACTTTTGTTTTAATTTACACACTTATGATATTTGTTTGGTAGTATAGAAGGTCACTAATAAAACTTCAAGATATTCCTCGCATTTATTCTTGTATTCAATACTTTTATAATCGTCAGTACGTTTGTCCGTATAGAAGCTAACACCGGCTCGGACTGCAATTCTGCTGAGAAGAGCCAGTACCCTATTTAAAAACTCTTAGGCTACGTCCGCACAGACAGGTGGTTTACTTAGCGCCAAAAGCTTAGTGGCTTGCACTTTGGCTACTTGCTAGGATACATAGTGGCCGCACTGCAGGTGGTTTGCTTGGTGGGTCGTTAAGTGACCTGTATATTTAGACAAGTGGCAAACGCTCCATATCGATTCTTCGATAAACGCTAACGCCTTGGCAATTTCCATAACAATTTGGACGTAGTCATGGTTTTGTTTGTGAACCTCATCTTGACATTGTGAAATGCACTAAAATTTAAACGTATACGAGCAACACATAGGATTTTTAGGATTTCTTTATCAAAAATTCACTAATTATAAGGGTTATTTCGCCTAGCAGTCTTTTCTACAATAACAATAAATACAATAAATAATATATATTTGTCAGACAATGACAACGGTTACCATGACAACAATTAGTCAATTAGCCAATTACAAATGCGATACGTTGAGTCAAATTTGAAGTCGTAAACATATGTCAGTCCCATACATTGATTACTCTATTCTACTAGCGTTTATGCCACTTGTCTAGGCCCTCTGGTCATTTGCTTGTCGGCACGTCGACGAGATGTCACTTTCAAAAATAGCTCTAAAACTGCAACTTATAGAAAATTCACATTTAAATTATACCATTTCACGGCCTTATTCATCATGTTGGGTTCATGACATATAAATAAGTCACGGTCACGTCTTTTTTTACTTCGACTGCTATCTCTTCCCATAATTTTTTAAGATAATTGCATTTTTATGGAGTTGGATTCCACAGAGGTTCTCTTTTAAAAACTGATGCAATTAATATTTCATCCATTTTTTATTTTAAAATGCCTCGCGCCTCTTGACAAAAAACCAACAAGTTCGTTTACTTAGATACACGCTAAGCGACTAGCTAGGCGCCAAGCGCGCAGTGCGGCCGGTCGCGAACATTCTAAAACGTCCGTTTTACTAAGCTACTAGCTGGGTGACTCGCTAGGCTCTAGGCGCTAAGCAAGCCGCCTGTCTGTGCGGACGTAGCCTTATAGGACCTCATCAAAAGCGACAAAAGCCACATAGAAACCAATAAATACGAGCCCCGATGCAAAATAGTTCGTCTAGTATGGAAAGTAGTGCAAAGCGTAAAATATAGAAAGTAAATATTGGTAAAATAATTAAGAACGTTTAATAAAAAGTAAACCACAATTTGAGGATAAAAGTTCATTTTAACATAACTGAAATTCTTTAATGACTTTACATAACATAAAAAATTTAAAAAAATATTTTAAAAAACATAACGCAAAAGTATTCGTCTACCCTTGTCACTCACGCAAAATAGTTCGTCTACCACTTAGTTGTGTCGCCTTTGCTCTCAATGACAGCTTTAATGCGAAGAGGCATGGTTGCAACCAACGCTGCACACTTCTCAGGTGTAATTGACTCCCAGACAGCCAAGAGTTTAGCCTTTAAGTCGCTCTTCGATCTTGATGGATTTTTACGGAGAACTTTTTTCATTTTCCACCATAGGGTTTCGATCGGCGACAAGTCCGGGCTGTTAGATGGCCATTCGATTGTAGGGATGCTTATCGCCAGTAGCCACGTCTTTGTTGTCCTTGCAGTATGGCAGGAAGCATAATCCTGTTGAAAAATGAACGAATCTTGATGCTTAAGTGACGGAATAGAGGGCAGTAAATTCTCTTCCAAAAGGTTTTGATACCTTGCAGCATTGATAGAACCATCCACAAACTGTATACCACCAACACCTTGTGCAGACATGCAGCCCCATATCATAAGAGACGTCTGAAACTTCCACTTTGCGTTTGAGACAATCAGTATGAAATGCCTCATTTTTGTTCCGAATCAATTTTTTCCTTTCATCGCCGATTGTCACGCCACTGATCGGAAGTCCAATTTAAATGATCACGAGGAAACTTCAACCTCTTTTTCTTTTGTACAGCAGTCAACAGTGGTTTCTCCTTAGCGGTGTAAAATCCGTAACCCATTCTTTTTAGGACTCTTTTGCAAGTATCAACTGAGACGTCTTTGTGAATCATGTCCTTCCATTGCACCGTAAGTTCTCCAGCTCGAGCATGACGATTATTTTTGATAATTTTCTTCAGGATTCTGTTTTCTACTGCACTTGTGATGCGTGGTCGACCAGTTTTCTTTAAACAAGAAGTCGTTCTATTCTTCTTATAGTGCTGAATGATAGATTGGACTGTAGACCTGGGAAGTATCAAGTCTTTAAATATTTGGTAACTTGATTTGCCAGCATCGACCCCACAAAGTATTCGCTTTCGAAGCTTTTCACACACGGGTTTGCCACGACCCATTGTTATTTGAAAACTAATGAAAAAAAAAACTGAAATTTTCAGAATTTATACTGTCTCACTTGACAAATGACACAGAATGACTTTAACAAATTTAAATTATGCAACATAATTGTACAAAGCAGGAATGATCTTATTTAACTCACCGATACACGAACTCTTTTGCATCGATTAACAATTAGACGAACTATTTTGCTTATAACTTCTTCGAATTTAAAACAGGATATGTATAAATTTAAAAAACTAAGATAGTTTATTGTTTCATAATTAAAAAATGGCATAAGTAACGCGACATGTGATAGTAGAACAGCTTAATATTTTATATAGATATACAAAAATAATGAAGTTAGAAAAAATCTCACAGAGAAAATTTCACACTAGACGAACTATTTTGCATCGGGGCTCGGGCTTTTATTGATTTCTATGTGGCTTATGTCGCTTTTGATGAAATCCTATTGGAGTTTTTCAATAGGGCAAGAATCTCAAAAGTTACTCTTTTAAATAAAGGCAGTGGTAGCCCAGTGGTAATGCGCTCACTTGAGAAACTGAGTGAAGCGGGTTCAAATCCCGGGTCTCGCACCTTTGATATTTACATGTGCGAATCATTTCTTACATGATTAGCACTTGCCTTACGGTAAAATAAAACATCGTAAGGAAACCTGCATTTCTGAGAAAACCTAGCAAAATTTCGAAAGACATGTGAAGTCCGCCAACCCGCACTTGGCCAGCGTGGTGGACGATGGCCTGATTCCCCTCGTATTGAAGAGGCCCGTGCCCAGCAGTGGGATGTTAAAAAGGGCTGAATGCACACTCTTTTAAATAATAAATTACATAATTTAGAACAATAATTTTTGGTATTCCAAACAATGCATGACCAGTTATTACAGGGTGGTACCGACATCTCCCCCTCTGTCAAGCGCGGGAAAACAAAAGATTATCCGCGTCCTTTTTATTTTTTTAAAATACATTCTTATCGGTCAAGGTCACATAACTACATACCAAATACATAAATCATTACAAATTAATCATATATATTATCACAGTGTACTAATAAATAACAGTGGGCTATCGCCTTTGATGTTTGAAGAAAAGCCGACACCGCGTAGCGTACTTCGCATTACGCAGGGTTGTTACAGTTATTTTTTGTAATTTAATTAAAATATAATATTATTATTTAGTTATTTATCGAAGTTCTTCATAGCAAAGAATACAAAAAGGCATTTCGCGGAGGCAAATTCAAATAGAGTTTTACAAAATCTCATATAATAATAATAATAAGCCTTTTATTTCTTTAATAAAAAATAAAATATACAATTGGTTTAACAATTATTTGATTTGATTGAATGAATATTTTTATGTGACATTATAATTAATTTAATGAATAACTAGATAATTAAATGAAATAAATTAAGTTATAATAAAAATAAATTAAATCTAGCAAATTATATTACATAAGTCAAATTGAATTTAGTTATATATAAATTTATATTATATTTTCAATTTTTTAGCAAAGTTAGTTTTATATGATATAATGTAATTAATAGATTTCCAAATCACCTATCATAAATGGGCAACGGACAAATATTTTCGGTTTCTAGATTTACTGGATTTGAAATTTCTGTTATTAAACTTAATTATGTAAAAATTCCTCACCCTAATAAATAATTTTAGCAAAAAATATATAATATAGCACAGGTAGTATGAACCATTTTAATTGCTTACAAATTAAAATAAACGCGCGACAGCCCTTAAAGTCGTGTCCCGAGCTGCTAACTAATTCGGGCGGCAGAAATGTATGCAGCTCGGGCTCGCCTACCCGCGTCTCACCTCTCACACCCCGCACGATTGCCCTGTCTAGACGGCTTCGTTGAATGACTGTATAGACTGTGATATTATTTTCCATTAATACGCTCAAATAGAAAAATACAACCTAACAGTATAGTTATAAGCAAATGTTTTATCCTTGCTGCAAAGCTTAATACGTGTATTGTGCCTCCGACTGCATAATACTGTTCCTTCGTCAACTTGTTCTCGCCTTTTTAGTTCGCTCAGCCTCTGTATCGATAATAATGACTATTTCGATAAGATTTTCCAAAAAATATTAATATATAAATTCAACTCAGAATTTTATTACATGTACCTATAGATATAAAAAAAATGGGAAACTTCTCCACTATGATCTAAGTCTAATTACTGGCGGAAGAAAAAATTATGCCAAAAAGTTGCATAACCTTTTATCTTATAATAATTATTAATTTCTCCTACAGAAAGTTTCTATTATGAGCTAGACGCATCCGAGTAAAGGCAGACCCGAGGATAAGTTATGATAAGATATCGGTATGATATTTATTTTACAGCACTACGTGACCTACATCCGCATTTAAGTGTCGCATATCAGTGAAATAATTTAATTCAATTTTTTTGACTTCAAAGTGTGAAATAGTGAATTTACGTAATATATCAAAAATGCATGAAAAGTGAAAACATAAAGAAATATAATTTATAGATGACGCTTACGTCTGGCAAAAAAGATTATCCATGCTCTATGTCTACAATCTAAATTCTAATATGCATATAATATGAAACCAGTAACGCCCTGTCCACACTGCGATATTTCACCGCGCGTTTTTTTTCTGGCATTTCTGTAACACATTTAATCTTGTAGGAGTGCCGCACTGGCGGTAAAAAATTCACGCGGGAAAAAAAGACTCACGCCGTCGCCGCCGCCGTAGTATCAGGTAAATTATTTTTTTCTGTCATTGATTTTAGAGTTTAAACGTTCGTCTCAGCCGGGAACTGCTTCGAACTGACGATTAATTTCTACGAAATTTTATTCGCAGTGCATAATAAGTGTAATTCCTATCACAGAATATAACACGCGAGAATAAATTCGCACGGTGAAATATCGCAATGCGGACAGGGCTTAACTTATCTAATGAGTCTAATGCACGACACAATAATCGAATACTTATGGCACACGTGTCGAATGTACTTTAATATTTTATACTATTTAATCTGTGCAAGCTAACGTGATTTTTTATCTATTCTATTATAAAATGGTGGTAAAATGTAAATTATTGTTATCTGTGATTGTAAATTGTCATCATTAGTTTTGGTTGGTTGATAAATGTAATTGTATTTTATTATAAAATAAATACCAAAACGTTACTTTGTATTAATACAACGTTCACAAAAACTGATTATGGCTGATTCTACTGTATCAGATGTTAGTAAAATGAAGGTAGTAGATTTGAGAAAAGAGCTGAAGTCTCGTGGACTTTCATACGCCGGTGATAAAGCTGAGCTCGTTGCAAGATTGCAATCAGCTATGTCTGAAGATGACCATGGAGATATTAATCTAGATTCTGATGAAATTGACTCAGATGGAGTATTAGAAGACGAGGAAGACAAAAGTCAAAATGACATACTTGACGATTCAGCTGTAGATACTCTCAACGAAGAACTTGCACTGGGTGAAAATTCCCCGGAAAAACACATACCAGAAAGTAAGCCTCAGAGGACTTTGAAAAGAAAAATCACAACAGAAGCTTCTAAAACGGCAGACAATAAAGAAATTATTGCCAAAAAAATTGTATTGAACCGTTCGGTTTCTGTTTCATCAAATACCACAAAATCCTCAGGAGAGAAAAAAGTAATAGAGGCACCAGACTCAGATATATCAGAAAAAGTATCATCTAATAATAAAATAAAAATTTCAGCTGAAATAGATCCAAAAACTCGGCTTGAAATGCGTGCTAAAAGGTTTGGATTACCAGTAAAAATGACAGAGGAACAGAGAAAAGAAGCAAGGAAACAAAGATTTAACCAGAATACAGTTTCTAATAATAGTAATGCAAGTATTACTATAGCAGAATCTGGATCTTTAGCTGATAATATAGATAAGTTAAAACTGAGAGCTCAAAGATTTGGACAGTCTGTATCAGCTATCATGACTGACATTGAAAATAAAGAAAAGCTGGAAAAACGAAAAGCTAAATTTAATGCCAACAAATAAGCTATAGTAATCAATGAAAAGTTAATCTCTTGTGCATATTGCACCAAAATTTTTGTAATTAACATAATTAAGAGTTTCAATGTTATTTTAATAACTAATTATAAGCTAAAAAATCCAAATAAGTTTTCATTTATAAATTTTATCTTGTCCAGATATCAATACTTTCCTTTTAACTCTCTTTTAAAAAAAAAAGGAAGAAAGAACTATACACAACATATCAAATATGCTAGTATAGGTTGTACTTGATAGGTTGATTTTAGAATAATAAATCTATAACAATTTTAATAAAGTTATATTGATATGTATCTCAGTAGTGGTATTACCCTTGTTTGGCTTGGGTTCATACCTAGGTGCTTAATAATGCAAGCAAGCAACTCAACAGCCTGTTTGTTTTCAACTTCAGATAAAGTTAATATTAATACTGACAGGAAACACATTTTTATCAGATTAAATACATATAAAGCCACACTTGGCTGTAACATAGCTTTCTTATAAGAGATTTTCAGAGTTTATCTATAATATATTAGTATAGAAGTGTATTAAAAAATCAGGTTTTAAAAAAAATATTTTATTTTTATTTTGAATATTACATTATAGATTGTAATAATTCTTTATCTAATAATGGAAGTTCATTAAAATCTTCAACCTCAATGGTAACATTTTCAGGTTCAATATCTTTTTCAACATTATTAAAATCTTGTGGTATCTGAATGCTACCATCCATATAAGATTCTTTGTATAATGTTGACCATCTTACTGCAATATCTTTATGTAATGATTTCCTGAATGCCATACAATGCATATGTTTAAATTTTTCATATTTTATTCGAGAAAATCCCATAGTTGCCAATGAATATCTCCAAGATTTCATTAATTTACTATTGGCTCCAACATGCTTTGAATCTGGTGTATTAATTATTAAAAGACCACCAATTTTTAATAATTTGTAGGCATTTTCACATGCAAGAACTCTTAATTCAGAAGAAGGAATATATTCTAGAAGAAAACAAAATGTTATAACATCAAAATGGTTTTCTTGAAGTTGTACAATTTTATTATCAGTTATTATTTCATGAGGTCCAATAGATACATTTAGAAAATCACATTCTTTTACTGAGGCATTAGCAGGACATAAATCTATAGCAAATACATCCAAGAAATCATATATTTTAAATGGATTATAACAACTACCAACATCAAGTAATTTATATGGTTTCAAAAATAGCTCTTTCATTGTAATTTTTAAACCAATTTTATCACCAATGTCCTTTTCTCTTTCATCATATTTTTCTAAGCCATTGTTATTAAAATAATCATAACAAAAATCTGCAGACCATTGTATGCGAGATTTTAATAAACTAGGCTTATTTGAACAGTTTTGTTCCCAATGTGTGTTGGCCAATTTTTCCATACATAAAGCATATTTGTTTAAAACATCTTTATTCGCGCAATGATCTAACCATGCCTTATTCACCCCTTCAACGGCAGTTTTAGTTCTAAGTGCCGAATGAACATCCTTTAAATATTGAGCCAAACGCTTATGTTCGTCACTTGCCATTATATTGACAAAACCTAAAGATATACACTAGACCAAATTTTTTAGTTGTAACTGAAGAGAATGACACGTTAAAAAGTTTTTCATGTTTGTTTAAATATAATAATTATTCATCGCCGTTTATACATCTATCATTTATGGTTTGTAAATTGTAATCATGAATAACATGATTCATGGATGACAAATAAAGATACCAAAGAGAATGTCACCACTACGTGAAAGATACAATTAAAATTGTAATTTGTCAAATGACAAATGCACAGATTAAGTCAAAATTCAAATCTCAAAAGAAAAGCTACTGCTATACGTTTAGATTATGTCATGGACATCAATGATCAAGTTCTCTACGTCTGGATTATATACACTCGTGGCACATGAATAAATATGATAGTTTTAGATCGTAGATAAAAGAAAGCTACCTGTATTCATATTATTAAAACACCGTAAAGTTTAGGTAACCAACCTAGTAGGTATGACTATTTTCCAGCACAGGCGTTAGATCGTTCGAGTAACATGAAACTCCTATTTTAAAATAATCGTATTAATGTCGATCAATAATACTACTATATAGATATCGTGTCGGCGTCAGAAATCCGCCTTGATAGATTTCAGCTCAATTGAAAAGTGAGCGTATATTTCGATTAGTTGTATTTAAACACTGCAAGCGTAAACACGTCCACAATACCACAATGTATATTTAAATGTTACAAAAATAATGCGCGAAGAAGAAATTTTTCGGACGGAGTGTCTTATTTTCGGTAAGTACATTTAGATTAAGTCAACATTTTAAGATTTAATCTACGAAACAATTTAAAAATGAAATTTTGAACAATTTTAAATCCGCTAAAAACGTTTGGTGAAATTCAAAGAAGCAAACAGAAACGAAACGTCATAATGATTTAGCTCACAAAGCAACAACGGGAAAAAGTGCTTTATGTGTTTTTAATTGAAGGTTGATTTTGCAATAAATATTATAAAATTTACGAAATGATCTTAGGACCAAATGTATGATGATAATTTGAAGATTTGTGACTATATTACAAGGTGCTATAGTGTTATTAAGGTTGAAAATAAAACTATTGTAAGACTTTGTCTTGGTTCGTTAGTATACAAATGTAGCTGTATAAGTACATATTCGCGCGGATAGAATTTAGCTTTGATTTTGTATGTGACACGTTATCTAGTAGTATTGTTGATTGAAGCGTAATAAAGAGTAAATTGCTAATGAATTAACATCAGCATTACTACAAAAAAACAATATGCTCGTGGGATTCCCGTCATAATAACATGCTAAATAGATATATCATTAAAATTCGATAAAACTAAATTTTGGAACAAAGTCACGTCAACATACTTGATGAATGAGAGCTAGACGGAAAAAATGTTACATTAAACTATTCCAGTAAGCAGTAGCTCTTAACTGTGTCTGGTGGGTCTCGCTCGATCGTCGAACGTATCATGCCCCGTGCAATATTCATGCAAAATACACTACTGATTATAGTTCATACCAAAATAAAAGGGTTTACAAAAATACTTTACGCTGAAATATATATACGTGCATACGAATAACATACATATAAATTATACGTGCATACGAGTTGCTGTCATTTTGTTAAAAACGTGCGAGTTGACGTCCAATTCACATGCAATTAGCATAGTGGAGGAGGGCCAGTGGCGAGTAAAAACAAAAAAAAATGAGTTAATTGGATGCGAATTACTGACCGACTCGCATATGACAGTTACTCGCATGATGCGGTCACACGGCGCAAATTGCTGCTAGTAACTCGCCTCGCCAGCTCGTACCGTGTAACCTAGGCTTATCATATTTAAATTTCTGAAACTTTATACCCAAACCCAATGATACATTGGAAATAATGGTTATTTTAGAACATTATTTATAAAAGCAATTTACACTTTTTTCTGAAATTACTGGGAAACTTACCCTTCTCATAGACAATTTTTTCCATAATGGCTTGCAAATGGCTATTTTTGGTAATATTAGTGATCTAGTCTACTAAACTCCGTGTTGTCTTTGCTTGTCATCCATGGTGTTTGTTTTGACTTTGGACATTGACAACCGGTCTGTCGTATTTATAATTATTACTGTTTAACTTGTTTATTTATATTTTGAGAATCTGTTAATGTAAAAAAATATTAATATAAATCATTTATCAAATATGGAAGACGACTGGGAATCAGATAGTATAGTAGAAAAATGGCTTCAAGAAAATGATGACACTATTATGCCGTTACCTAATATAGAGTCTAAACCACATCTTCTCATATCAAAAGTAATAAAATAAGGTATAAATAATTGATCAATAAACAAGGCTTGTTTTTAATTTTTATTTCGCAACAGGTTCGTAAACACTACATGGAATACCTTATTAAATTACTGTCGGTAAATTATGAGAGCCACCAGAGGTTACGGAACAAGAATATTTATCTTCCAAGTGCTATATGGAGATGTGCTAAAATAATAGAGATGTCCGCAGCACAAGCGTCCATGGTAGTTCAACTATATAGAGAAAGTATTACAAATGTGGTAAATGCTTTGTTAATTTTATATACCATGTATATGTCAAAAGTTATCTATTCATTTAATATTTTTCCTAATTTTAAAACAAGATTAGTGAAATGTTTTCATTTCCAATTACAGATAAAAGATTTAAAAAATAAAACAAAAAAAGGGCTACTATTTAGGAAATTGTATGAATGTCTTCATTATTCACCTGAAAACGAGAAAAAAACACAAGTATCCCATAGCTATTTTAATGACTGCAATTGTCAGTGTAACTGTAATGAAAGAAAGAAAACAAAAAATATGTCTAAATCACCTTATCATAAAGATACCAATTTAAGTAATAATATTACCATTCAAAGTGATAAAAATGATTTCAGTTTAATCACTAATCCTGTAGATTTAGTACCAGAAATAGAGATGGATATGTCTCAAAATGCTACAATCACTTCATCATCTCCAAAAATAAAAGATCAGATATCCATAGATTTACAAAACTCTGATGATCTTATGCAGCAACTTGAGAAACTATTTCAAGGTGACCCTAATGAAGATGATTTATTTGATGGAGCTCTATGTTCAGCAGATCATTCTAAGGTAAAAAATAAAGAGAGTCTAAAAGTAACGAATGATGATCTAAGAAACACAGTAGATCCTCAAGAAAAGATTATTGAAAGCAAAGATTTAAAAAATAAATGCTTAGATGAAAGGCTTTCATTACTTAGTGGCATATTGGTGAACAATGACTGCACTTCCCAAGATGCTACCAGCAATCAAAATAAAAAAAAACGACCAAGTAAATGGTTATGTGAGGAATACTTTCAAAAAGTAAAACTGTTTGAATTGTTAGATCAAATAAGTGACAGTGATAGAAATAAATTGGCAAGAGTAAGTTATCACAAAATCAGTTGAGGGGTACTATATTTATTACAAAGAATATAGGATCAACAATCTTATTGTATTGTTATTTTCAGATAAAAGAGATGTTGCTAGATCTTTTCGGTGAAGATAGTGATGATGAAGATGTAGTGTCGCCTTTAGAAGAAAGCACAGAGTTTATTATAAGTTGTAAAGAAAGGATTACACCATGGGTTGTAAAAATACTAACTCCTTATTATGTTAAGGGTAGGATTAGAGGCAAAAGTTTATTTAAATCCTTAGCCAAGCATTTGATCCAACTTATCTATCAGTGTAGTAAATATCCATGTAAGTATGTACATATTTTTGTTGTTTGAAATTTTGTTTTTATAATTTAAAATTAAAATAGTATTTAACAAAATAGAGTCTACCAAGACAAATAATTTATAATAAGAAACAGAAACGTAAAAAACATGATCTATCAAATCAAATGTTATTATATCAACATTGTTTTTTTTTTCAGATGAATATGAGGTGCAAAGCTTTGTTAAAGATTTTCTAGACACCCATAAATTGATAAGATGTGAAGCTGATTTTAGAGAATTTAGAATTGAAAACGTTTAAAATAAATGGCTGTGAAAATATGGTTATATTTTCAGGACATTTTCTAAAGCAATATAATATGGAAATATTCTATGATTAACAACTATTTGCTGTTTAAAGCTATAAAAAGTTAATTAATTTAGAAAGAAAAAACATTTGATTACCTGTTATTTTAAATGGTACATTTTCATTGATTCCACTTATGATATAAATAATGTCAGGGTTGTAAGGGTAATGACCTTTAGGTCATTCATTAATTATTACATAAAGACAATTTTAGCCATTTTTGACACCCCCAATCATATAAGAGCACATAAGATTTCTCAGACTCCTTCTCCCCCTTAGGTAACATTTAAGGTAATACCATTACATTATTATTGGAAATGGCGGCACGCAGATACGTTTTAACTGTTAGTATACCTAGATTTCTCAGAGATGAGATATTTTCCCGCACTAAAAAGTATCCTTAATGTTGACCTGGACAACTAACTAGCTATCACCATACCAAAGGGGGTAGCGGGTTAAGGCGGGTCTGGCGGCCCCCACCGAATCTGGTAAAATCGTTCCAAAAATCTTGAAGAGGGTCGAAAAACAAGCAGTATAAGCTTTTTACCGACATTACAACCCTAAACGAAAACACAGTAATGGCGAAAAATATGATTTTTTATGATTTTTATTTTTTTCAACCAGTTTAATTTATTTTTAAATGGTTTAAATGCAATTAAAAATTTGTTTTGGATGTGTGGAAGTCCCCTGAATTTTTTCAGATTTTTTGGTCAAGTAAAAACATGTGAATTTTAGGTTTAAATGCGAAAAAATCGTAAAAAACCCGTCATTTTCAAGATTCAACCCTCTTATTTTTAGGGTTGTTTTCATTTTCCCGAGGGGTGCTGTATAGTATAGATAGCGGCGATCGTCCTCTTTCGAATGCAGGCAATTGGACTCAATTTGGTCAATTCTGGTGAGCGGGGCGATTTTTTGAAAAAAACTCGAATTTTCAACTTTCGGTAAATTACGGCGCGTACTTGGTATAATGCGTCTTTGCTATAAAAAATACATCACTATAGGGGTTTTTGAGCTCGCTGATCACGAATTTGATGTCAAAAAAATTTTTTGACAACAAATTCACCCATAAATATTTATTAACACAGGTTTGATAATGTAAAAATATTAATGAAAGATTTTTTTAATTTCTCGCAATTAGCTGTTTTTTAGTTTTTATTCCAGAAAAAGTTAATTACTCAGAAAAAACGTTAATAATGATTTAGCGAAAGTGGTAGAAGAGAAAAACTGGAACAGAAAAAAAAGGATCTTCAGACCTCTGACGTCAAATGATGTTGTAGACTTTCCGGAGTTGACAGAAAGAGATCTGAAGATACTTTTTACAGGGTCTTACCAGTTATCACAGACCGTTTCTTATTTAGCAGAATTATGTACTGAAGATGGAGTTCTTAATATGCATTACTTGTTGGAAGATAAATCAATTTTGAAATGCGAAGTTCAATCGAGGCACATAAGTCGGAAAAAGTACAGGTGTTACGTAAAATACGTTCCTAACGCTATTGGAAGAAGTGGTATAGAAGAATACGTATGCGATTGTGCGAATGGCCTCAGAACTGTCGGTTGTTGTGCACATGTGGCCACTATCATTTACTTCTTAGGGCATGCGAGATATTTGTCGCGAATTATTCGTCCAGCACAGATTCTCACAAATCTTTTCTCTGTTCAAAGCGTTGAACCTGTTATTGAAGAAGATAGTGACGAGGATTAAAACTGTAAAATTGTTAACTTAGCTCTGTAAAAAAGTATTATGCTATTTTATATTACTGTGTGACTATTACGTAAGTTTGAATAAAATATGATTTATACCAGAAAATTTAGTTTGATTGATTGATTATATTAGTTGAACACGATATTAAAATTGTTTAAGTGCTGTGATTCAATGATATTTTTTACATTATCAAACCTGTGTTAATAAATATTTATGGGTGAATTTGTTGTCAAAAATTTTTTTTGACATCAAATTCGTGATCAGTGAGCTCAAAAACCCCTATAGTGATGTATTTTTTATAGCAAAGACGCATTATACCAAGTACGCGCCGTAATTTACCGAAAGTTGAAAATTCGAGTTTTTTTCAAAAAATCGCCCCGCTCACCAGAATTGACCAAATTGAGTCCAATTGCCTGCATTCGAAAGAGGACGATCGCCGCTATCTATACTATACAGCACCCCTCGGGAAAATGAAAACAACCCTAAAAATAAGAGGGTTGAATCTTGAAAATGACGCGTTTTTCACGATTTTTTCGCATTTAAACCTAAAATTCACATGTTTTTACTTGACCAAAAAATCTGAAAAAATTCAGGGGACTTCCACACATCCAACACAAATTTTTAATTGCATTTAAACCATTTAAAAATAAATTAAACTGGTTGAAAAAAATAAAAATCATAAAAAATCATATTTTTCGCCATTACTGTGTTTTCGTTTAGGGTTGTAATGTCGGTAAAAAGCTTATACTGCTTGTTTTTCGACCCTCTTCAAGATTTTTGGAACGATTTTACCAGATTCGGTGGGGGCCGCCAGACCCGCCTTAACCCGCTACCCCCTTTCATCAAAATCTGTCCAGTGGTTTTCTCGTGATGTGTTTCCAGACATACAGACAAAAATTCTAAAAACTATAAATTTTGGCCTCTATATTGATAATTATGACTGTATCAATAAAATCTTCTTAAAAATATTAGTATACATTTTCCACTCTGGTAGAATTTTATTACATGTATAGATCTAGATAACGATGGCACGTCCATTGACACCTCACCTTCATCTAGTGACTTTGCATTTTCCCCACCAGCTGGAGGATGAATCGTACGACACAGTACATGTCTGCCGCGTATCATTATTTTTTTTTTTCAACTTATTAAAGATTAATGTATGAATGTATTAGTGTATTTTTTATTTATAAGCTCCAAAATGTGTAAAAATAGTCACATTAAACTTAATAAACAACAACTTTCTAAATAAAAAATATTTATAAATGAAATTGTGCATTAAAAAAGAAAAGATAGGACATTTACTAATTAGTAAGGGCATGTAGAGATTTTGAGAATCTTCCCTCCCCATCAGGAGTCTTACGTAATTAATGAATGGCCCCTAAGTACATAGGGCAACTTTAAAAAAATGTTTACACTATAATTTTAGATCAAAAGTGGAAAATGGAGTGAAAAATTCATTAGTAAAATTGATATTTTGTTTAAGTGATCCTGTTTGGGCACTGCTATTTGCTAAAAGAACCTTGAAATTTGTATACAAAAATGAAAATTATAATTGGAGTGAATCAAATCTCAGAACAAAAATGCCATAATTACAAACCCTAAAAAAACTGCACTGTAATCTAATGAATAGTTCTTTGTAATTCAAGAATATAAATGAAAACTGATGAATCACAAATATATTTTTTAAAGGTATTATTTCAGGGGTTAGTATTCAGAACAATCTTAAAAAAAATACACTTCTTATTTTACACTTTACAATGTTGCTAAATCCTATCCTATAATCCAATTCCATAAATATTTAACATTTGATTTATGTATAATGAATGATAGATTCAATTTCAATAAAACATTAAGAAAAAAAATGAATGTTCATGTTTGCCATCCCAAAATATTGAGTTACTAGTATGAGATTGGTTTTATTGTTACTTTAGATGAATATCAATAAAAAATGCGAAAACTTTTCATTAGATGATCGTGTAGTTTTTGTTACCTACAAACTCCCTTATTCAATAGAAATAGGGGGAATTCAATAGAAATATAATAATATTAATTATTGTTATTATTAAGTATATGATACTGTTGGTTTTTAGTTGGCTTTAAATACATTAAAGATAATAAACAAATTATTTCTTTATTTTTTTAATATTTTGATCATTTTCTTCAACTTCTTTGCGTTTTTCAGATTTAACAAAAAATGATGTTAGAGTCTTTTGTTTCTGTTTGTTTTCAGTGATCCTTTTGTTACAACTTGTAGATTTGTTTTTGGAGTTGTTGACCTCGGTTGATACTCGATGCCAGGACAGTAATTTAACTGGTTTCAGATATGTCAGAGCCATGTCTCCATTTATATTCTCAGTGTCAAGCCATGCCTATAAAATATTTAATGTAATAGAATAAAATTCATGTCAACTATACATATGACAAAAAACAAAGGAAAGTCTGCACATAACATATTTTTTAAAAACAATGACTGTTACATGTTGTGTACAGAATATAGACCTCAAAACAATAATTGTACAAATTCCGAGGTCATTATGGCAAGAAAAACTCAATGAGAAAAGTAGTTTGCCTTGTAATTTCAGAAAAAAAGGTAACTTATTTTCATCTATAAATGTTAGGTTTAACCGATTCATTGCGACGGCCTTTTTTACGAACTACGGCCCGTGGCGGCGAACAAATTTTTCATGACACCTCTAGGGCGTCACGCGCCATACGTTAAAATGACACCCCTACGGTGCCTTCAGCCTTATATGAAAACTTTGTGCTTTTTTTTCTTTTTTTGGCTCATTTACACTTGGTTTCGTTCAGTCAGCATCTAATATCAGACCTAAGCAGTTTGTTAATTCTTTTAGAGAGAGTTCCTTGTGATTTACTTGAAATGACTATTTTGAATCAGATATTGTAAACATTTGGTATTCTTTTTTCTTTGACTATACAATTTAAATAGCTTAAGAATATATTTTAAAATATATTCTGAAATTGGTGTTGCAAAGTTTTTTTTATATACTTGGTGCAATATTGGCAACTAAAATTCCCAAGAAAAGTTTGAAAGTATTGAGTTTAGCTATTGAGATCACGTCTATTATTTCGCTCGAGTTCGGCCCTAGATACCTTATGACGGTTAGTATGGAATACATAGACTATATAGTCTATATACATATGTACATCATACATAGGTATGATGAGTTTTATATCTCTTAGTTGAGAAATGATTAATTTCCCATACAAAGTTCCACCCCCCTTTTCACCTTCTTAAGGGATGATTTCCGGGGTAAAAATTATCCTATGTCCTTCCCGGGATCTCAAACTATCTCCATACCAAATTTCGTCTAAATCAGTTCAGCGGATTAAGTGTGAAAAGGAAACAGACAGACAGAGTTACTTTTGCATTTATAATATTAGTATAGATATTAGTATAGATTTTGTAATACACTGGGACTTTATATTTTTTATAGCTTAAAGAATTGTTACAATTTTTTGAATTGAATCGAAAACGCCCATACATCCCTGAATCGCAGAGTGACGAAGACGAAACGCAGTGTACTTTGGAACAGAACTCTCAATCATATGAAGAGTATGTTCTTCCTAAAAAAAAAGAAAATGAAAGATATTGGGACATGTACAGAAATTAAGAAAATATAGATTGTACTATTACAAGTTGCTTTTAAACATAATTATTTTGAATATAAAAATGACATAAATTTTCTTTGAGACCCCTTCATTTTGATAAAAAAGATTTAAAGCCTAAAAGATAGCACCCGGTATTTTGTTATTTTAATTTACACATGGACATTCCCGTCACCAAAGAAGAATCTACCGATCAATATCGATATATATATATTATAGAAAATACATTATAGAAAACACATTATCCGTTCCGTAGCTACGAGGAAACATCAAATCATACATCATAATCATAGCCTTTCTCGGCTTCGTCGCAGTCGGGTATAAAACTATGCAAAACGGGTAAAATGTTTAGTTCCATACGTTATTCTACGATTAACAGAGTTTCAACGGATTGGATTATGATGACGCCGCTCGGGTGTCATCCGCCACACGTGAAAGAAGTGCATTCGGAACAATGAGAAGGTTTTTAACCCCTGAAAATTTTCTATTCACACTAAATCCTGAAACGAACAGTACAGGCATGATCTATGTGATAAAATAATGATAGATTTATTTAGCGAAAACCTTTAAAAATGTCATTTTAACATAGTTTCGACGAATTGAATTATGACACCGCTCGGGTGTCACACGCCACACAGGAAAGAAATGTATGACACCCCTAAGGTGTCACCCGCAATGAATCGGTTAAATAAAGTAGATTTTGTATATTATGCTTTTTGGACAGATGAGAGCTACTGCTTTATGGAATAGTTTAATGTAATATTTTTAATATTTTAATTATAACATACAGTATAGCAATATTAAAAAATAAGTCAGAGGTGTCGAGGGACACTTCATAGAAACAAAGTTCTTTTCGCTGTCTGTCCTAGTCATAAATCATATCATAAAAATTGTCACATATACTAGGCCTGCACAGAGTGCACAAGAATTTCTTACAACACACATTCCTTAACACTCATGATGGTGTTTTTCATGATGTCATAATATCTGGTGATAATAATTGTCACAAGTACTAGGGGATCACAAATCTCAAGCAATGTCCATTATATATGGACGGCCCCATCATAAGATTACATATTTGAACTACTTTTAACATACATTTCTTAACACTTAATGTATCACATGGGGTGCTCTTACTAAATAATAAAAAGTATAATGACAGTTGATATATTACACATTTCCATTTAGCTCTTAATCAATTTCATAATATAAAATAGTGACTTTGATATCTACTTACATAATGAGTTTTACCATTTTTAAGAAGTTAAATAAATTCTTACTTCAATTTGTTCTTGGTTGTCTAAAATAGCAGGCATCCTATGATGAAGCCATTCCATTGTATTGTTTGATTCCATAGTAATAATGGAGTAAGAGTAAATTATAGTCCCCTCATTTTGCCATGCATGATACAGACCAGCCATATATAATAATTTTATTCCTTTCCAACCATCTATCTCATCAAACTCATTGGTCCAGGTATCAGGATCATCAATCTGTATTTCATTTTGTAAATATAGAAGTAAAAGGTAAAAAAAAAATTTGCTAATATTATGTGATAATTTAGATTTTAGATGGATGTTTAGAGGTTTGTTACTTAATTACACCAGAATGGCTGAATGGATCTGGATGAAATTTGGCACGAAGATAGATTATAGTCTGGAATAGCACATGCATATAGCTATTATTTATGCCAGAAAAATGTATGGTTCCCATGGGATAGATTTGTTTGTTTTTATATTATTTATAATATATTTAAGTTATTTGCAAAATATTTAATATTATCCGTTATGATGTTACCTTTATGTTTTCATCCTGTGGTGCATATATAAAATATGGTTGCTTTACTTTAGTTTTAATTGTTGTCTGCCATTCATAAAAACCTTCTGCAATAATAATACATCTACCTCCATTTGCTAATATTGGACTGTATAATTTTGAGCTTTTAATATTTTCAATGCGACAATTATTTGTACTAAGCCCATGATGTCTAAAGTCGCCCTAAAAATATGTTGTTTTTATTACCTATAAGATAAAAATAATATAAAATAATAAAAATATTTATATGAGGCTTACTTTATGCCATGGAGGTATGATGCCCCACATCATTGGTTTGAGTGCTCTTCTTGATCTATCTGTAGACTTTACACCATAATTTGAAATTAATACAGGGGTAATATTAGTTGGAGCAATATTGTAAGACGGTGTATATTCTTTTCCATCATTATGCTCAGGAAGCCAATCAGGCTTAATGTAAAGACCTCTGTTGTCTTTTGCTTTATAACTACAAGCACACTGGATCTGCTCCTTGTTGAGTGATCTGTAATAGATGATATTATTTTGGTTACCTACTTTACGTTTTATATAGTAAATACATAGCAATCAATTATTTAGTAATTACTTACAACCCGGTGCGACCGCACATATTTATCTACGATAATTAATCAAAGCAATAGAATAATAGACTTCTTGTTTTAGTTAATTTACAATATCTGGTTTTACAATTTACAGTATAATCATTTTCGACTTTTAGCGCTTATTTTCATAGAGTTTGTTTGTATTCTTTGTAACCACAGATTATGGAGACTAGAGTCGTAACCTTTCGGTTTTCTTATTTTTGGACTAAGACATATATGTATTTTTAATATAATCATTAATCATCTGTGGTGTTACGAATTCTTTAATCTGTGTCACAGACCAGGAACAAGAATCCAGAGACAAGGAACAACAAGACAAGAATCTGTGTAATTTTGTGAACAGTAGAGATGGGTTAATACCGATATTTCTCAGGATTAGGTAATACTAATATATTCGTCGGGCAATATTATAATATTGTAACTAATATTTTAATATTAGTTATATTTATATCAGGTATGTCACTCACTATCGTATTCCTGTTCAATAATACTTATATTAGGTTTGTTACTAAGTATTTAAAATTGGAACTAATATAGGAATATCATGTAATATTCGTAATAAATTTTATTTGTCATCTATGGTAATAATTGAATGTAGGTACACTATGATCGTATTAGCAAGTAATAAGGTTAGTTTTTGCTTGACATTCCCTTGACGAATCCGAGAATCCTAACTGACAATGAATCCGAACGATATTATCCGACTTATTTTGAATGGTTATCACAAAGATTATGTGAATATGAAATATTAGCATATCAGAATTTGTCAGATTACTAATACACAGATCCTTCAATATTACTAATCTCTTAGCGAATACTAATATATCAGTCACACCACTAGTGAACAGTCGATAATTGTTGGCTATTTTGATTTTTGCGTAAATTTACTTAAAAAAGACCTTAAACCATATCAACACGGAAGTTCAGATTCACATACAAAATATAAATAGCAATATAAAATATTGCTATTACAAGATGGAATTTCTTTAAATATTGATGGTGATAATATTAATTAAAAATGTGGAAATATGTAACGCGTCGAATAAGGGATACATTTGAGAGGAGTGCTAATCATTTTGATAAACGTAGTTCTACTGTGATTAATCCTTCAAATGGTAGTTTAACTGAAGATAAGAATAAAGGTGTTAACTCTCCGTGCTGTTGGTTTATTTCGAAAAAATGTTGGAATACTTTTCAAAGTGAAAATGACACTAATAGCAAGAGATGGAACTTTGAGCAATTAAACCGTACTTGGATTGGTGCCATAACATGGGTAAATTCTAGTCAACTTATTTATAGCTGCGTGTAATATATTATAAAAATCTTATTAACTATAATAGAAAAACAAATTAGGTAATTGTTTTTGACCTTGTATGTATTGTCAAACATTTTTGTTTGTATTAATTATAATAGATATAATTAATTCATTTTAATTCTTTAATTTTCAAATTTACAGAGTAGTGCCCTTGTCTTTGGTTGGTATACAAGCCAGCTTATTCATTTGAATTTTAAAAAGCAACATAATGAGGATAAGATAAAATGCTTGCAGAGGAATAATGTTTTATTTGAATATTTACCATTTTTGACCTGTGTTAATAAAAAAAATCTAAAACCTCTAAATTTAAAGAATCAGATAGAAAGTCCACTAATCTCTATCACTCCAACTGTCCATTTGATATCAAATGACCAAAATGGAGGAAAAGATAGGCAAACAAAAAGCAGCACAAGTAGTTCAGAAAATTCAGATAGTGATTTGGGTGAAGTATTAAATTCAATTGAAAATAGGCTTGGCTTAGCTGCAATTGAAAACGGACAACATCAAGATGGACTCAACTTACTTAGGTAATCCTTTTAATCTCCTACTTGAGTCTTCTTACTCTTAAAAGAAGATTTCAAAGTTTTTTACACACACACATAACTTCACTCTATGCCTTGCAACAAAATTTGTTACAAATTATTGATATTGAAGATATGTGTAAAGAAGAAAGGAACAAAGAGATAGGAAAAATTCTTTTACTGAATGACCTTAAATGAATTTAGTAATTTTACATTTTATTTAATCATTATTCCAGAATTAACAAATTTTTTAAGGTATTTTTGTCTTAAAGTCTAAAATGTATATACATGCATTATAATAGGATACATAGATGTATAATATAATTATTTTCTTATAGATCAGCAGCAAATCGCAACCATGCCCCTGCTCTATATAACTTGGGCTTGTGTTACGAACTGGGTTTAGGTGTGGCAGTCGATGAGAAAATGGTATGTATGTTATAATTATAAATAGGTTTTATCTTTGACACTACTTTACACACTTGCTATATATAATACTAGCGACTCACCCTCGCTTCACTCAGGTTCGTCCCTAGGTTAATTCCCCATACAAACTTTCATCCCCATTTTCACCCCCTTAAGGGATGATGCCCGGGGTTTAAAGTATTTTATGTCCTTCACAGGGTTTCAAACTATCTTCTTACCAAATTTAATCTAAATCAGCTCAGTAGATCCAGAGATTACCCCCTACAACTTCACAAACTCAAAAACTATTTCTTTAATAGCGACTCACGCTCGCTTCGCTCGCGTTCGACCCTAGGTACGTTTTCACGGTTAGCTATGTTTATACATAAATAGTAGCTTACTACTCTTAAGATATTCATTTAAATTATATAGCGATTTACCCTCGCTTCACTCGGATGCCTATGCCGTACGCGGATTCTGTTCACAATTTCATGGGTTTTAATTTTTTTCACGGAAGCCTGATTCTTTTTTTTAAATAAAAGTAGCCTAAGTTACTCTTTATAACATCAGCCATCTGCCAATGAAAGTCCCGTCAAAATCGGTTCAGCCGTTTCGGAGATTAGCCGGAACAAACAGACAGACAGACAAAAAATGTTGTTTTGGTATGTGTACCGTGTATACATCCATTTGCATTTAGTAGTAAAAAGCGGTTATTTTAATATTACAAACAGACACTCCAATTTTATTTATCTGTATAGATAAAATTTAACTCCATTCAGTATTTATGTGAACGAAATAATGTGAAGAAGTAAAACACACATATGGTATTCGGCGGTTTTGCGCCTATTTTGCGTATGTAAACACACATACATTTTCTCGTTAATATTACACTCAAACATCAAATATGCTTTATTCTAACTTTTATAAAATGTAAAATTTGGGTTATAAAGATAGAAATGTACAATTTAAAAAAAATATTATGTCAATAATAATAATTGTTTTAATGTAAGGTTCTCTTTCCTATATTTAAATCATATGTTTTTTTTGTAAAAAAGGTAAAGTCCAAAAAATTGTTAAAAGACCAACTGTTTGTGAACTCTAAACTCTTATATGCTGTACCAATTTTAAAGGGACTTCTATTATTTCTATATCTTAACATCTGGGCAGATCTGTAGACAACAGCCAGTGATATACATGTATAATAATACTAACTATATGCAATGTTCCTTAAACTTGTGGGATCATATAATAAACACAAAATTTAAGAATTTGTGTTTCAAAATAATTGGCTTTTGTTAATATCACGACATTTTGTGAATGCCTGGTTGGTTTAGTGACAAGGTTATATTATCATGGTAATTTATAAATAATATTATATCAAGTACCTACCTGTATTATTATGATGTTGTACTGTAGAAATTTTCATTATCCTGTATGCATTTACTAATAAGGAATTATTTTTTATCTATACTAATTAAATTTTTATTTAATTGGTATAAATAAAAAAATATTTAAAAAATATAATTTTAATTTTTTTTATTTATAATAATTCCTTACAGGCAATGGAACTTTATAAATCTGCTGCAGCATTGCAACATCCCGGTGCCCTTTATAACCTGGGTATTTATTATGGACAAGGACGAGGTGGTCTGACTCAAGATCGTGTGACAGCAACGAGGTTGCTACGTTTGGCGGCCATACAAGGACAAGAAGATGCTATTACAGCATTAAAAACTATTCAAGATAAAACACCAGTATCAAATAATACTTGGAATGAACAGTATTTACTGCAAGAGAAACACGGTAACATCATACCGACTCACTCTGCTCTTTTTGTAGAGAATGTTAATAATTTACACGCATGTAACTATAAATATGAGCCTGTAGTATATTAAACATAACTCTACAGACAATTATACTTGGTGGTGGTTACAAAATGCATTTAATGCAAATTTAGTGATGCCATTCTATATATTGGTTCTATTTGACATACAAGGCATATGAAATAAATTAAGAAGCAATAAAAAACATCCTTCCATATAAATAATGGAGGTGCAAAAAAAACTAAACAAACTTAACTATGATCATATTATTATGTATGTGTTAGCCATGAACAGTTGATAAATCAATACTTTAATGCAGCGGTCAGCAACCTTTTAGCAGGCAGGGGCCACAAGGTGGCTATACCTAGTAAAGGCGGGCCGCAATTGTGAGAGCAAAAAAAAAAACATATACCACAAAATATGTCCACTACAACATTCAATGTGACAATTCCTAAAATGACTCTTAAATGCTTATCTATGAGACGAGGAACATTTTCGTTTTTTCGGTAATTACAAATTCAAAATACTTAAAAAACAAAAACTTTTCTTTATAAAACAGTCACGGGCCGCGGGCCGCACGGAGGCAGCTCGCGGGCCGCATGCGGCCCGCGGGCGGCGGGTTGCCGACCGCTGCTTTAATGTATTATGTATGTCTTGCATTGCCTCCCTAGAAATACTGCATATTATATTTATTCCTTCAATTAAACCGTTGGTATTAGTAAATATGGGTAAATACAGTGTACACTGTAACATAGCATTACAGAGAAATGTAATATAATATGCAGATAGATGTATTAACTAATTTTTTTTTTTTTTTTAAATAATCTCTATATTTAGTCATTTTTATATCAGCTTATTAAAATACATAATAAATGTTTCTTTTAATTATTTTATATCTTTTCCAAATAAAGAACAATGATTAAAACTGAACTTTTTAATAAGAAGTGGAAGCTAGAAAAAACAGTAAATCTGTAATTAAAATAAACGAAGAGTTGGAAAGGTGTTTTAATTTAAGCTAATAATAATAATAAGAATGCAGGTATTAAAATCAAACATTTATACATACACAATTTGTTCAAATAACGAATTTTGCAAACAAATTGTTTACTTAAGTCAGCTTTTTTTTAAATTTCCTTGTGAATTACTAGAACAAAGATAGTATTCTAAGTTCAAAAGTGATACTAGTAGTGATGCGAAATTAAATTTCGCACATAAGATTTAGTATATTTAATATGCTACAAATTGTTTATTTAAACTTGACATTTCACTTACTATATTCAAGAAAATCTTATTAAATTTTGGACAAGAAAATGTTAGACATTCTATAGATCTGTATCAAGGATTCTTATGAAAAAATAATTAAAAGTACGAAATTTTGATGTTTTATTTGTAAACAAACAATAAATCCTAATTTAATATTTCGTTTCATTTACTTTTATTTCATTTGAATGTAGACAATCTTTACAGATATACATATACTGGCGACTCGTTCTCGCTCCGCTCGGGTTCGTCTCTAAATACGTTTTAACGGCTAGTAAACCTAGATTTCTCAGAGATGAGATATTTTCGCGCACAAAAAAGTATCCTAAATGTTGACCTGGATAATCAGCGATCACCATACAAAATTTTATCAAAATCCGTTTAGTGGATTTTTCGTAATGCGTTCCCAGACAAACAGACAAAAACCTGAAATAAAATTTTCCAAAAAATATTTAATTTTTGAGCAAAGTCGAAAAATATTTTTGACTCGGTTAGAATTTTATTATATGCACTAGCGGCTCACTCGCTTCGCTCGGATTCGCCTCTAGACAAACAAAAACAAATCTATCCCACGCGAACCGTACGTTTTTCCGGGATAAAAGTAGCCTATTTGTTATTCTGTTGTATGAACTATATTATTGTAAAGTTTCATAAAAATCCAATCAGTAGCTTTTGTGTACTAAGCTGTATAAGTTACTATAGATTTTAACTATCCCACGGCAGCTAGAACAATCGCGAAAAAGGACGTAAAAGACTTCTCCATCCGCATACTATCAGACAGCATGGCTACTACTGTACTACAAGCATTAAATAGTAACTCTACCACATCAGGTTTGATCTATGAACCCTGTTGAAAAACTCCAATAGGATCCCATCAAAAGCCACATAGAAAACAATAAATATTTATTGGTTTCTATGTATGTGGCTTTTGTGGAGTTTTTCAACAGGGTCGAATGTCACAACGCTAAGGCTTTGGCCACAGTAACTCATTGGGCAACAATAGGGCCGATGAGTTAGCAAGAAGAGGTTCGGACATCACGACGATAGGACCAGAGCCTATCGTCTCGCTACCTATTTACTGGCTCAAAGGCCAAATCCGACAACGCACCAAACGCCAACACAACAAAATATGGCGTCAAGTTGTAGATTGCAGACAGGCGAAGGAGTCGCTTCCAACCTTTGATGCCAAAATGACTAACCGTCTTATCAAACTCAACAGACTCCAAATTAGACAGATAACCGCGTCCTTAACTGGTCACGGACCACATAACAAACATCTATTTAATATAGGTATAACTGACAGCCCACTTTGCAGGGCCTGCATGAGGGCAGATAAACGGCTGCACGTGTTATCTTGTACTGTCCAGGTGTAGAGGCGTATCGGGCTCAATATCTTGGCACCCCTAGTACACTCCCGGAAATATTTGGTAAGACGAAGAGACTGCTGAACTTCCTGGAGGAACTGGGATGGCAAGAGTAACACGAAAATAAATTCCCCCACACGCAAAATAGGCGCTTAGTCGTCGAGTTGCGGAAACTAGCCCGAACATACCATACCATACCAACTATCTCACGGGAACTCTTTAATTTTCCGGGATAAAAAGTATAAGATGTTGACCGGGGATATAAAGTGCCACCGTACAAAATTTTATATAAATCGGTCCAACAGTTTCGGAGATTAGTCCGTACAGACAAACAGAGAAACAAAATAATTGAAAAAAATCTGGATTTGTTCTATTTCTCTTCTTACATCCTCCTGACACGGTTTTAAGCATTTTTTTCTATGTACAGACATTCGACCTCTACAGTTTTATTATATGTATACATAGGTCGAGTCAATTTGGTTGACACAAAATATATAGCCAATATTCTGTATTGTATTTAAAGGTTTTTTTTTTCATTGTTTTAACTCCTCGCGGACCGCGAGCACACCGGTGTGCTAGATAACAATTGAATTCTCGGAAATTCGCACGGATTTCTTAGAATTTGTCCGGGAGGGATTAATTTAAAACTTATAAAATATAATTGTTATACTCTATAGTCTGTTTTTTCTTGTTCCTGGTCTGTGCCGTTTTTTAATCTCAGAGACAAAACTGACATTACATGGGTTGCCAGTTTTTTGCAATTCTTAAATAGTGATGTGCCACTATCGAAAATTAGCGTTAATAGAATCAAGTATAGTTTTTTTATAATAAGTTATCCTGAAATAATGTGTAGGTACTTATTTAAAACATAATAATACAAAATTAATAATGCAAATTTCAATTTAATAATGTCGATTTCAATGATACTTAATGATTTAGAATTAATAATGTGAACTTTAATGATACACTTTGAAAGATAAAAAGTTACGATTGAACAAACCAATATCGTAGGTACAAAACACTGCACAAAAGAGCTGGCAGCATTATTTGTAAATTTGACATTTGCATGTGTCAATTTGAGATTAAAAAACAGACTATAGTATCTTTGTGTATTTTTATTATTTTTTAGAGGGATTTACTGTGATTTGGAATTTCCCAAATTAATATACAAGTTAATAAACTTCACTACTTTATTATATTAATATTATACAAAGAAACCCAAGTTATATTATCATAGTCATCATCTATTTCCTTACAATATATATATATCCAGTAAATTAATATATTACAAACATTTTTTCACCTTGTAAACAATGTCGTAAAACACGTATACTGCTATGGATGTCTATGATTTAATCATACATAATATATCCAGTATGTATAAGCAACAAAAAATATATATCCTAAAAGTATAACCATAGACTTTCATCCCGAAAACTTTACAAAGTAATTCCACTTACTTTAAGTAAAAATCACAATATTAATATTGTAAAACACTTACAGGAATGAAAAGAAAACTATTAATAAACTAAATTATCACTAATTTAATCAAATAAACACTGAAACATGGCGAATTGTATAGAAGAAGTTCTTTGTCACGATTCTGAAAAAAAGAAGTAAAACATTAATATATTATATTATTATTATTTTGAATATTATTATTGTTGAATTGCGTTAAGTCTTGACTTTGACAAATTAACGAATATCCAAATCGATTTCACCTTTTTTTAGATGATCTCCATATACAAATCGATGATCAGTTGTAAAGAGTAACAATTCAGAAAAGGATTCTTAAGAGATAATTAGAAAATTATACAACTAGTGAACTTCTACCTGTATATATTTTACACATTCTTAAATTAATTTGAAATGTAATATTATTACGCAGTGTTAGGTAAGCCCATAATGCAACAGAAAAAAATAAAATAATTCTTAAGGCATTCAGAAGTTTCTACTTTTTATTTAGTTGTTACACTTTGGAACTGAGGTATCAAAATATAAAATAAATTTGTATATTTGTTGATTAGGTCTGAGGATCATTCAATACAAATACATATTGTTTACAGTGTAAACAAAAAAAACAATGTATTTATTACAGTTTACAGCCTTTGTGAAAAATTCAACACAATCAAGATATATTGAAATCTTATTTATTTCTCATACCAAAAAGCTTATACATCAAAGTTTGTTACAACATAAGCTATAACAAACAATAATAATGGAAGCCCTGTTTGTTACAACTTACAATTATTATAAGCTTATTGCATATTATTTTTAGTATTGACCTTAATTATATAATTATGGAACTAGAATGACTCATGACGAGTGGTGTGATGATATTATGGTATGGTAAAATGGTGTTAAATATATTATACAGGTAATAACATAGGTTTTATGTATAATAATAAGTTGATAAAATGGAAAATATACTGTGAACAATTTCTTCGTAATTAAAATTTTGTACCCATTGTTATACTATTTTCTTACACTTATTTTTTGTAATGTGTAAATCTATACTAATAATCTCAAACTACTAATCCGATTTGAAAAATTCTTTTTGCATTAAATAGCCCGTTAACTGAGGAAGGCTATAGGCTAAATATCATCCCGGAAAAATGTACAGTTCCCGTGGGATAGATTTTTTGTCTAGGGACAAACGCGAAGCGAGGGTGAGTTGCTAGTTATTGATAAGTATAGATTGATTTTAATGTATAAAGAAGTCGGTTAATAAATGTATTATTACCTTAAACATTCCACATAAGCTCAGTACTTGCGCGGGTAGTCGCGCGCGGCGGGCGGGTAGCGATCGGCGTAGGGCGCGGCAGGCGGCGGCGCGTAGGCGGGCGGGTAGCGCGCCTCGTACGCGCCGCCGTAGCGCGCCTCGCCGCCCGTCCACGCCTCGCCGCCGCTTGTACCGCTACCTGTTACATCAAATACACATCTTGAACAGTTTTGATATAGGTAATTTTGACACTATTTTGTCCATTCCTACACCTGAGGAGGCCAAGAGATATACATTTTGTTAGGATACGGTTTATGTAACTATGTAGATTAAGGTATGATAGGGCTGACATGTTTTTGAAATAAAAACCTTTAAAAAAAATAAAAAAAAATACACATCTTAATATCATTGATTCATTTTATTATTTTCAAATCAATTGCTCTTATATGTGCAAGGTTGCCACCTTTCGGGGTAAAAAATAGGGGCAATTGCTCGACGGATTGAAAATGTTAGCATAGCATAGATTTTGCGTTAAATAAATCTCATTTCTTTATAAAGAAATGAGAATATTATTCCAATATTATAAATGTGAAAGTTTGTAAGTGTATTTTTTACTTCTTCATGCTGTATTATATTCATAGCTAACTGATTTGAATGAAACTGGATACACTCAGACAAGCAAGAACCGCGGGTAAAAACGAATAGACTTTATTTCTGCAGGTGAGAACGTGAAGAGAAAACGACAATTGATGACATCGGTGTTGGACATTTAAAGCAAATGAAACAGGCACAGGTAGTGTTTTTATAGGTGATATATTTTTATATTTACAAATTTTCTAACAAAAAGTAAAGGAACAGGAAATTAATGGAATTAGTTGTAAATTCTCAATTATATTTAATGATACCTTTGGAAGGTGCAGTTGCATCGGTGTATCGACTTGATGCATTCCAGCTCCTTGCTTCTGGTTTACCGGGAGGTGATGGGCGATAAGAGCGGCCTTCACGGGAGTCATATGATCGGCTGTAAGTAATTTTATAATTATAAATGGATTAATTTAAAACCTAATACTAGTGAAATCCATTTTTAAACCTTAATGAATAATAGTGATTCACATATATTGTACATGAGTGTAACTATGTAAGTGTAAAAAATATTACATACTTTGGTTCTTTTGGCCTAGTTCCTGGTGGCAATTGTTGTCGTGCATCTTCCGTAGTATTGCCATTGCTTGGGTATTTTATGTTGCTAGCTAAAATTCAAAGAAAATGTTTATTAGATTATGTGAAGTTTATCTTTAAAATATCTCTTACTTTTGGAAATAAAGAAATTGTTTTATCTCTTTTGTCCCTTATTTAACGTTGGGAAATACATTTACGGCAAGTGTTTATGTGGTGACTCCCCCAATCGAATTTTAACAGTCATCCTTTTTATTTTAGCATAGCAAGTGATTACTGTACAATGACATATAGAATTACACTAGATGTTGTAAAGCTTGTAGATGTTAGTCAGGGCCGTTATAAAGCGAACGCGGAAAAATAATAATTTATGATATAGATAGATAATGGAAAGTAAACAAACTCACAAGAAACATGTCGCGGATAGTCGCGCTTATAATCGCGGTCGCGTTCACGTTTGTCCGCGCCGCGCTCGTACGCCGCCGTCATTTCGAAACGAGGCGGTGGTGGCGCTTCGAACTGACTGCGACTTGTTGCCTGGGAATCAAAATTTATGAATTTATAATGCTAGTTGTTAGTATATAAATGTTTAACTTTTAATTATAAAATCATATCTCAAGTTGTGACTGGTTCTTCCACAAAAAACTAGTTTCATTCTATAAATAAATCTATTAATAGATGATACTAATATTTAATTAGAAAATTAAGGGTACCATAGGCGGCGGCGGCGGACGCTTGTGGCGCGAGTCGCGCTCGTAGGCGGGTTCGGGCGGCGGACTGGCGGCCTTGCGGTACGCGCTGCTCTCGTAGCCGCGCTTGCGTCGCTCCTCCTCAAGCCTGTATTGCACAGGTGTCAAAAAAAAAATTGTATATCCTTTTTATATTATATAATTTATTAAGATTAGTGAAATTTTAGAATAGAAAATATAATATCTTGATTTTAAATAATAATATATTACTTAAAATGATATAGATTATGGAACATACCTTAACTGGGCCCTCTTCAGTTCAAGTCTTTCTAATTCCAGTTTTTCGCGTTCCAATCTGTGTCTTTCTCGTTCTAATCTGAGCAGTTCATTCTTTTCTCGTTCAATTTTCTCCCTGTGATCATGTTTAATTATTATATTTGGATTATTAATAAACAAATGTTTAATCCCTCCCGGACAAATTCTAAGAAATCCGTGCGAATTTCCGAGAATTCAATTGTTATCTAGCACACCGGTGTGCTCGCGGTCCTCGAGGTGTTAAAGTGAAAATTAAAATTATTCTTTTTTATTACTTTTCTGGTTTTTATTGTACAAAATTATTAAAATATTATAAATTATAGTATTTGTTACTTTAGGGAGTCTACAAATTTATAAAGACGTCTGACGAAAACATATAGACACGCGGGGCGTGCGTAAAAACGCGGATGTGGTGCCCGTTACAATCAATAATAACCTACTGTATGGATTATTATACTGTGCTTTAGCAAGGTAAACAACAAATATGTTAAGACAAATAGGCAGTATATGTGATGCCCACCTCTCCGCGCGCAGCTTTTCGCGCTCAAGCGCGAGGCGATGCTTCTCCTGGCGCTGGCGGCGCTCGCGCTCGCGCAGCGCGTCCTCGGCGGCGCGGCGGCGACGCTCCTCCTCGCGCGCGGCACGTGACCGCTCGCGGGCGCGCGCCACATCACGCTCTTTCTGTTAATGTCATGTCACCTTCGATTACTTGCATATCGACACGAATATTATAAATGTGAAAATATGTTTGTTTGTCTGTCTTACTTTCACGTAGTGAAAACGTCACAGAGTGACGGGTTGGCGTGACCTATTGTGTGGAGGCAGTTGGAGCTGGAGAGTGACATAGGTTATTTTTTACTGCGGGGGATTGTCGCATTTCCACGGAAAAACACGTTATAATACAACCCACAACAACTCATCATACCTATGTGTATGTAATATACAGTCTGTCTATTTCATACTAACCGTTAAAATGTACCTAGGGACGAAACTTGAACGAAGCGACGGGTGAGCCACTAGTTTTTTTTTGCGCCTTCTCCTTTGTACGTGACATTGGCCAAGTAATAGTAAAAATAATTGAATTATTATTTTTTTTTTTACCAGAATACTATTTTTAAATGCGTAAATTTATAAAGAAGTAAACTTACCCATATTTTGGAAAAAGAGAGCACTTCCCTTGGTGATCGTCTACGTTCGCGACTCCTCGAACTGCGACGGACTTTTTCCTGAAGACAAATATGATTAAATATCTACATACTTCTTCTTCATCTTTTAGTATAATTGGGTGTTGTAAGTATGTTTTTTTTTTGTTTTGGCAGCATACTGACTAACCATGGCCTTAAAGTTATACACATAGTTATAAAAAAGAATGACTTTGATTTACATACTGTTAATTAATTTACAATATAAAATTATTATATAAAAATTAATATGACATGTTGGTTCTTTGATATGGACAGTGTCCAAACAGTGATATGATATGAAAACTAACCTTATCAGACCTATGTGACTTTTCTCGCGTACGAGATGTCGACCTCGTACTTTCGGCACCGGAAATCTCACCCTCTTTCTTTTGCTTTGTTTCTCCACTTTTCTCTGCTCCTTCTTTAGCTTCCTACAAGTTTTAGATTTTTATTAATTCTTCTTTTTAATAATGATAATTTATAAATTATAATTAAGGATTATTTGCTTTTAAGATAAGTTTCTTTGCTGCTTGCATTACAATGATATGTTGTTTTTAGTAGCGATATTTTGTACCATGTCTCTAGCAGAGGTTAAGGACGAAACGATGAGTCCTTGTCATATAGTAATACTATGGTATACGTACAGGATTCTCTTTCGAGTCATCTTTGCGGTCCTTGCTAGAGCGACGCTCGGGACGCGCGGAGGGTTGACGCCTTGATGATGATTCCGACTCCGACTTTGCTTTCTCAACCGATATCATACGTCCATGTAGTTCTGTTTGAAATATTACATAATTAGTAAACCCTTTTTGTAACTATATAAAAAAAACTAGATTCTAATTTTTTAAATGATATAACTTTTTATAAAAGTAGATTCTAATCTTGTGTATGTAACAAGTTCTGCAAAAACCATTGCTTATTTCTCTAATTTATGTTTAATTAATGTTGAAATTTTTCTGCAAGAATCCAAAAACTGTTTTTAGTAGGTAAAAAAAGTATAATTTACCTGTTCTGTGTAAGTTTTTAATACAATTTTCAGCATCTTGTGCACTAGCCATAGTGACATAACCATAGCAACGAGATCCTGGAGTTCGTGCATTTGTCACGACTTTTGCACCAATTACCTAAAAATTTAAATACAATTTCATGTTATATTTAAATTTTGTTTTCACGATAAGTAACTTTTTCTATTGCATAGTATTTATTATTATAAATATTCGTGAAGATATAATATTATCTATTAATTAGCTATTCACCCTCGCTTCGCTAGGATTCGTCCCTAGATTGCCTCCTCATACAAACTTTCATACTCATTCTCACCCCCTTAACAGATGATTTTCGGGAAAAAAACTATTTCACTCACTCACTTCTCATATCATGAGATTTAAAAAAAAAAAAAAACAAATTTATTAAAAATTTTTTTCTTTTAATTTTCTTCTATACAAAACTTTTCCTGACAATAACAAACAAAAAAAAAAAAAAGAATTATCCAACTTGGTGCAGTCGATCGGAAGTTATGCGCGTACATACATTTCAGTGATTAATTTTTATTTATACATTAAGCTTACCTTGCCATGCTTGCTACACAGCTGCTTTAAGTCTTTAGCCCTTGTGTCTCCTGATAGGCCACTAACCCAAAGATTACGAGCACCACCCTCTTTGCTCTCATCTTTCTTTTCCCTTTTATCATTATCCCCTTCTTTCTCTTTTTCATCTAAGATTAAGAAAATATTTATAAATATATGATTGAATATAAATAATTTATTTATTAATAATCAGGATTTTTACCTTTTTCATCTTTCTCATTTTTTTCAGTATCATTGCTGAAAAAAAAAGAAATGTTTTAATAATTTTCTATTTGAATAAAAACTAAATAAATTTACAGCTTTTTAAAGTCTTTAAATTTGCTTCTAATTTCATTTCTCATTATTAAAACACACACATCAACTACAAAGTTTTGCACCAGTACTCCACCAGGCAGAAGAGCTGTCATCTGTGGTATCTTCATCAGCACCAGCATCAGGATTAACTCGCTGCTCAATAGCTAGGTATTTGAAGGTGGGAATATCCAAGTAGTTGGTCTCCAATCCATAAGGACAGCCGTGTGATGAGTCCGGATGTCGCTGTAGTTGTGGTGAACCTGGCCCAAATGACTTGACACTGTTGTTGTTCTTCTTCCTTTATCCATGATTGGTGCAAAACTTTGTAGCGATAACGATTAAAATAATTTGAACGTAGTAGTAGTATATAGCTGGGACGCGGCGTCGCGACGACCATTCGATGTTCACCAACCTAGTGGTTGTTGCTTCGGTGGTTACTTGTTGATTTTCTGACGATGCTGCGTCGGCTGTGGAGTCCTGCACTGGCTCGTCGCTCGAAGGCCCCGCAGGTTCATCCCGCCCGGCGTCATCTACGTCAGTGGTAATGGTCAGCTAAGACTATCAGCGCAGATCGCTCAAAATGAGCGACCTACCCTGTATTTTTCTTTCTTCTTTGTCAAATAACAACTAAATATCTTCACTTTTTTTTGTTGATCAATATCATCTTGACCTGAAAACTTGATTTGACATTAACACCAGTGCCTGTGTAACACATGGAGCATAATGGCATTAATCCTTTGCCAGTTACGAGTATATAATTGCTGGTGAATACCTGTGGTATGAGAACTCGCACAAATGACTATATTAGAAGAGTCACTGTAACAATTTATTTATTGGAGATAGGTGAATTCAAAGAACAATGTTAGAATGTTGAAAATGTAATTCCATTTGTAAAGATTTTTCTTCTTCTCATTATTTCCTTGATATTTCTCAATTGATGCGGTTGCCAGGTTTGCTTCTAGAAGCCTTTATTATTTATTAGCTTTCTTCTCAAATATCCATCCCAGAAACAGATTCACTTCACAGTATATCTTATTATTATTTAATGTCATAATGGACATTTTTGAAAAATTTAATTACTACAATTAAGAACTTGAAGAAAGTGAAGTTATTTTTAAATTTTCATAACATAGAACATTTGAGTGATATATCAATGTAATGGAATATTTTATTCAAAAACTTACCTTTCTTAGTCTTAGCTGTGTTGTCAGTCTGAAATTTAAACATTTTGTGTTAAAAATTATGGTAAAAGAAAATGAAATGATTCTTTAGAATGTTAGACCACACAGACTATTAAAAAAATAGAACAATATTGTATTGTACACTATTTTTTATTTATTTAACCATTTACTTAATCAACTTCCATTAGAAATCCATTAGAAAAATTCGTCTTATTTGAAGACAATGTAAAATTCACTTTGAAGACATAGAAACGTACCTCTTCATTTAAAAGTTCATCATCACCAATGTCTAAATTAATGCTGTCCTCGGCATCAGTGTTATTTTCAGTTTTGTGATCTTCTTCATTCTTAACATCTTTGTCTAAGCATTGTTTTTTTGCTTGAGTAGCTTCGGTTTCATCTTTACTCTCACGTTTCCTACTTAATTTTTCACTTTCATCTGTTTCCATAGTTTCATCAGATTTTTTTGGAGATTCCTTGTCCGATTTGGTGTTATTCTCCGTCACAGTATTTTCCGATTCTTCTTCTTCTCCAGCAGTATCCTGGACAATCATATCTTCCATAGCGGGAGTATCTTCCGACTCTGCTACTCCAACTGAACTTTCAGAACGTCTTGTCCTTTTAGACGGTGTTTTTACTTCAGTTGTACTCAACTCAAATGTAAATGTGGCTGGATCAAGTCCTTGCTCTTCTAAATGCTAAAATTATAAAATAATTTAAATTCATTTGTACTTATAAATACATATTAATTGTTTAAATTTTATTCTATACCTTTGATAAACGTTGTATGAGCACATTGCGAACACCGCTTTTATCCAAGTTGCGCTTTTCGAGCTCAGCGCGTAGATCTATTACTCGGAGGTCACATACGCGTTTTCGTTCCGACATTGCCTCACGTTATTTTAAGCACTATTCTAATATTATCCGCAAAAGTAATATTAGTTTCCGTATTAACTAAGAATATATATAATGATACAAGTCACAGATTCCAAATGTTAATACATATCATGAAATAGTGGTCAAAATGGCGACGATAGGCATTAGGCGTTTTTCATCGCGACAGCGGACAGACTATAAATTATAATCTTTATTATATTATATTATAGAGATTCTATGTGTAAGACCACAGACTATGCCAATAATCAGTAATAGTCTATGATATTAATTTGAATATTATAATGTAATATTTTAGCCGGCATCAATTTGTGTGTAATGTGTTACATGTTAATCGGATAACGGATTGATATTTGGTCCACTCGGCGCTTTGGATATCGTAATTCGTAAAGTACGGACGCTCGCATGGAACTTCATAAATAATACTTTTGTTGACAGTAATATAAGCAGTAAGGATAGGTACTTTAAAACGTCTTTGTAATAATATATTTTATGGTATTCGGTCCAGTAATAGACTCAATGAATAAAAAAAAACGGAACTACTGGTAGTTAAAATCGTGCCTTCTATTTGCACCTTTAAAGAAATAAGCTTGCTAATACATAGTCTGTGGTGTCAAGTATTTTTTTTTAAAGATGTTAAATAATGTCATGTGATTGTAAATTTCGTTAACGATTATTGATTTATAAATTAATCCAAAAAAATTATGCGCATTTAATGTAATCGCCGTATGTTCGTAATGGTTTTTTTTTCTATAAAAGTACTTTTGTGATTCGTTTCAAACACGTCGTTTATTAGGTGATATTGTTTTAGCTTTATTATGGACACATCCAAAGAAGGTAAATAAGACTATTTTTTGATACGAAATTTTTTCAGGGTGTAATATAAAGTGATTTTTGGGAAAGTAACTAGTTATCCGAATACTATTATTTCACTTTGTTACCCAATACCCAATTTGGATCTACCATACATATAGAATTTCGAGAAATCTTTAGCTTCAGTTTGTTATTACAATAGGTAGAGGAATAGGTTGAAAAAATGTCAGTCCCAGTTTAGTTTTGATCTGAGTGTTCATAAATACGGTTTTAGCTATCTTAGTATCATAAAATAATATATTTTTGTTAAATTAATGTAAAGATTTGCAATATTAAAACATTTATTATGTATAAATAATAATGTTTTTCTTTTTAATATAACATAGAATACCAAAAATTGTATCAAACATAGATATTTTTATTAAAGAAATCAGTGTTAAATAGATCTTTTAGTAAAACACAATGAGAATTTGTGTGACCAAATAACTATTCTTAATCATTGATAAAAATTATTTCAGCTTCTTCATTGGAAGCAGTTTGTGATTTATTAGACAAACTGGTTTTAAGACAATTACATCTTATGGAAGATAAAATATGCTGTGAATTAAATATTGAAAAAACTATTAATAATGGGAGTATACACTTGGCTAAAGCTAGATACATCATGGGACAGAGCTCTGTCAGCAAAGAGAGACTTCCAACAGAGAGCAGTCCAGAATTTTCAGCTTTAACTGTTTGTGAGACTGTTGAAGAGGATAACATAAAACAATTAAAGGTCACTGAAAATGATGCTGTGAGTGTCGCAAATCCTATACATTGGTTTGGTGTATTGGTACCACAAAATTTATATAAAGCAAAAAATATATTCCAAAATGCAATAAACTTTGTTGTTGAATGTGTCAATATCCAACTCCAATTAATAGAGACTATGAAAAATATTGAAAATTTGAATGAATATAAAAGTAGTCTAATAAAATCAAGTTAAAAGGTGTAAGAAAAAGAAATTATTATAAGTTATTTCATTTATTTGAACAGTGACGACTGCTATTTATATTTCAGTAACATTTTAATGATAATACTGTACAAGCATGATTTCATGTTACAAAATTAAATAACACAATTGTTATCCAGGAATTAAAAAAATATTGTAAAATTTGAATTTAATCCTATAGTATCACTATGCTTTCTTATAAAATATATATAATAAATGCTACATAACTATTTTGTAATATTTTATTGACTGCTTTTCTTGTTACTGGCTAACATTTTTTTTGCTTAAATGTGTAACAAATTAAACACTGCAGCTTTGTTATTACAAACACAAGTGTTTTGAGGTCAAATGAAATATGCTCAATAATAAATACATATATGAAAATCCTTTGAAGGTATTAAATTATAATATGTAATTATACTTAAAACTATATTTTGTTTACATTATACTAAAACATAACAGTAAAAATATGTCTTAAAAGGTTTGCACACAAGATTAACATATAACAATAAATTACTAATTTTGTAACCAGTAAACTTCTTAAAGAAGTATAAAAATCATTGTAGAAATGCAAAGGTTACACTTTCACATAATTTAAAAAAACACTTTGTGCTCTAATTATAAAAATTAACATTAAATAGTGCTATTTACTTGTGCTACATTTAAATTAGCGCCATGACTAGACACATGAGCTTGATTCAAAACTACAATTACAAAAATTAAGTACGTAATTATGTAAATACAAGTAAAAACAATTTACTAACAGGATATCTTGATGACAGACTCATTCAACATGTATTTCTCAAATAAATATACTTAAGTACATATTGGCAATAAAATATATTTTAAAGATTTTTTGAACACATTCTTGCTTGTGAAAAATAAATTGAAATTATAAATATTATTTATTTGACTACCATCAAATAGTTCACAGTCATATCTAAGTACATTATGGCACAAGCTTTCTCTTAAGTGTTTTAAAAAAGTTGACCAACTCTTATACTAGTCTGTCGGCCAAATTCAATAACTTTAAAAATTATTCAACAACATGAAATAAATAATTCAAGATATTTTAATTAAAATAATCCTATTACTTGTATTATAATAGTTGTATAAAAAACAAAATGTTAAATAAAAAATAACTATGTTATCTTTAAAAAAATTTGGAAATTTAGGAATGTTATGTGTTTTGTTGATGACTCCATTTTGTTACTAAATTTTACTACAAATCAGTTCTCGGTCATAACTAACATTTTGTGCTAATGTTGAAGTAAGCCCAATTTTTATAACTACTTAAGCATTTTATCTATGAATTCTTATTGAATTACAAGAACTCTTAGACAATGCAACTACAACACATTAAATTAACCTATTATCGTATTGCATCTAAGAAAGTACATTAACCAATAATACCATAGGTATTTAAACATATGGCCATTCACATATGTTTGTGTATAATGGACGTAATACGATTTTTTTAATTTCATAATACGAATGCGGTAAATGGAATGTTTTTACTTTTAGGTACAGTCTGGTACAGACATTCGTAAACAAAAACAATGTTGAAAAATCCTTATTTGTTATTGTTTATTATTGCTTTTGTTTATAAACATCTCATTACAATACATGTTAATATTAAGTTACAGCATTTGCTAACAGTTTAACATTTTATAATTTGATTGATAGATCTTTGTGCGTAAAGTAATATTTTTTTTATTGTAAAATCGCTTTTTATGTTTGTGCATCATCCATATAATATGTATAATCATTGTGATATAACCGTGATGTAGCTCAAGATTTATGTGCGTAAATTATCTCATTTTTTGATCACATAATAATTGCTAATAGCCTCTATAATTAAAGGTTTCATATAATACTTGCTGCAAATATCGCACTGAAATAGATGTAAGGAACATATAGCATCACATAATTTATCTTACTAGTTTTAACAAATAAATATATTTAACTGCGGTGGCGCAATTTTCTTTATAATTTATAAATATTTAGTCTATGGCGTATCGCGAACGCTACGCACCTCGCGCGAGGCGCGCCAGTCGCCGCGTGTGCAGGCGGCATCGCGCCACCACGCCTGCACGTCCGTGTAGTGCGCACTGCGCTGTCGCTGCGCATTGGCGTGCACCATCGCACACACGCGGCAGAAGAAGTATGTGTTTATGAACTCACCTGTGCCCTGGAAGTATAATAGAATATGCAACTCAGTATGAAATAATGATTGTTGCAGCTCGAGCCTAGCTTCATTTATTCTAATATTATAAAGAGGAAAAATTTGTTTTGTTTGTTTGTATCGAATATGCTCCGAAAATACTGAACCGATTTAGATGGTTAAGAAGATAATTTGAGACGCTGGGAAGGACATGGGATAGATTTTATCCCGGAAATCATCCCTTAAGGGGGGTGAAAATAGGGGTTAAAATTTGTATAGAGAAACAATCTTGGGAGGAACCCGAGCGAAGCGAGGGTGAGTAGCTAGTTAACATATAAACTACTTGTCCTTAGGTGTTTATACTTGATTTAATCCAAATCGGCCCAGCCGTTTCAGTATGAAGGACTAACAAACATACACGAACACGAACTTTCGCACTCGTAATAGTAGTTGATTAATTATCTACAATCGCTATTCTTTGTAAATAATAGTAAGAAAGAAATATGGTGCGCTAAGTTCTCACCTTCCACTTAAAATATGAGTTGTATAGGATATCGTCTTCATCCAACCGATGTAAATAAGCAGCTAATTCCTCTGGACCAGCGAATTCCTCGACGTGAATATAAGAGTTATGTGGCGCCACCGCGGCATACTCTGCCGGCCGCGCGCCCATCACTATAGGTAACACATCGTGCCTGTAAATAAAAGAACATCGAAAAATATGATTATTTTTAAGATTTCAGACATTGGCAGAGGGAATTATGTATTTATATTAATATATTGTATTTGATTTTGTTTCTATATATAACTACTTTGAGTTATCTATAACTACAACTACAGATTGTATGACTTACGAATTGGGTTCAAGGGAAAGCGTGGATTAATATTTAAGTCCACCTTAAATATTCCAACATAATTTTAATTTTATTGCTTTAAACTCCCTAGTTAAATGCTATCAATGTAATGGACCTAAATGGAGAATGGAATTTATTTATTGGCATAATAGTATTGAAAGTTTGAAAGTAGGTAGATCGTGGTAGTTGGCACGTCTGAAAGCTATAAACATTATTTTCGGTTCAAATTGATTACATTTTACTAATCTCACTAATAGTCAGTGGTTTTGCTTAATACCATCCTTTATGTGTACGTGAAACGTTATTTTCGTCGGAATATACATATGTTCGTATGAGTGAAAAAAAAGTAGTCAGTTACAAATTACAATACACGCAATCTAATCGGACTGAAGCTAGTTCGGATAGCAGTGTATTTACAATATGTGTAATATATTGTTTATTTTTTAAATTTTACGTATAAGTTGGGTTTCTGCCTCTTGGCTCTTTTTAGTCTATTACGTTTATTGGCCTTACTCCAAATTTAAAAGCAGTGAACTTCGGTCGCTTCGATTGTGCATTATAATCTTATATATAATGATATATTATGTATACTGAATAGGTACATTTAAAGCAGGTATAAAATCTATAAAGTAATTTAAGGCATTGATAACACAAAACATTACATTTCTACATTAATTTGGGATAATTAATATGAAAATAAACTAATAGGTACGTAGTCGATGCCGATAAGCGCATATTTACGTTTAAGTCGTTATCTAATAGCTGGTCACGACCGCATTTCTTCGTCAAATTGTTTAATCTTTTTAATTCGTTTTTCTCGGAGTGTTTTTTTAATATTCAACCCAATAATCTACATTTAATGATATAATACTTTATTTGCGGTTGCCAAAATGTCAGCCCGATTATAGGTGATAGAGTCATATAAGTTTATTAATTTGTTTTAGAAAGCTTAAAACTATTTACAGTGTAATATTGACGTTACCACGTGTTTTACCCTATTAGGTACTCTTTGTATTTAAACTATACTACTACAAAAGATCGGAATATTGGCTTTAAAGTATTTTATTATCTTACCACTTAGTGTCTATTTTAAGCTCTAGCATGTATATACTCGTATGTGTTGTGTATTATTCCGAATAGAAGACAAAGTAAAAAAGTTATGTGAATATATATATATATATATATATATATATATATATATATATATATATATATATATATATATATATTATATATATATATATAACTACCTAACTAACTTTTTAACTTTGTTTTACTTGTTGTTTTAAGTTTTGTGTTGATATAATTTTATGATTTTTATAGAAAGTTAATTCATACTTTATACAAACAAAGTAAGTACCTTTAAGTAATACTTGAACTACTAATAAATCAGGATAACTAATTATTTATAACTGAAAAACATGTACCTATCACATTTAGATAAACCGTATATAACTACGGTAATCTTAAACGGCTATAGCAGTTAAACATAAACGTTACGCGCTTGAAGAACATTGCTTATCGCAGTTACCTTGAAATAACAATAACCTCTTCGATTACATGGTTTTCGATTTCTACTCTTACACCGATTGTATATTATAAGAACTGTCTCGGTGGTGTAGTGGCTAACATGTACGGCTGCACATCCGGAGGTTCTGGGTTCGAGTTCCGGGTCAGGCCAAGTTTAGTTATGGAGTCTTCGTGCCTCGGTGAGCACGTGTCGCCTCGGTCCTGCGCCTTAACTCTCACCGCGAGTGTCGAGCAGTCGTCCCACCAGAGTATGAGAGTGGCAGGAATAGTGAGTGCACATGTGTCTGCGCGCACACTTGTGCATTATAATATCTCCTGCGCAGATGACTAGTCTCAAAGAGATTGGCCGCCGTGGCCGAAATCGGTCGGTACATTATTATAAAAAAAAGTGTAAGATTTGCAGGTTGTTCATAAAACCTTCAAAGTGCCTATTTCGTACCATAAAAAGTTAATAATATGCTCTAAAATATTAAGTCTATAATAACACTTACTGAAGACCATTCACAAAAAACTTTTCCGTGACATAATCCCTGCAATTTGAATTTTCAAAGGCTAAATAGAACTTGTATTCCTTATCCAACATCTCCAAGCAATTTGGGTCTGCGCGTGGGCAGTGGTGGGATCCACAAGCGCCGTAAATATCAACTGGGATGAATTTCGATAGCTGTCTAGCATATTGTAAGCGACGATTTCTAGCGTGACAATTCGACACAAACCATGCTACCTGAAAAATAATTTGTTATGTACAAAAAGAATTCCTTTTATATGTAACTATTTTTTCTAATTTTTCATTGTTTTCCATTGAGCATGTTTGCTGTGAAACATTCAAAAATCGGAAACTAAAAAATTAAAAATAAAACTGGAAATAGATCTAATAAAATAGTTTTATTTGAAATGTCAAATATTCGCGTAAGTATGTTAGTGAAGTCCTTTTAACGTTCCACTGCCTGGGCACCTCTTAATGCGAGATTATAGGCTACTACGAAGGACAAATGCGAGCTGACTGGTTTTCGTTCATATTATGTATGTCTTGAAAATTACTTATGTACTCTCAAGTACGCGGATTTTCTCACAATTTTTTACTGTTTTATGAATCAGTAGTTGTGTTAAAAATGATTTGTTCATGAAAATTTCAGAATTATTTTTGAACCCGCTTCACTTGGCTTTAGAAGTGAATGCCTAACAATACAACTGCTTACATAAAAGGTGTAGCAAATCAATATGTTAATGTTAGCATTGTTCGAATATTTATTAAGTATTTCCAACCGTGTATTTTATGTGACAAAAATTTTAGTATTTTAATATTTCCTTGAAACAAATTTTATCTTAATCATTATTTTTAACAAAAAAGCTGTCGTCATACAAAATTTAATGTATAGCCAAAAATTAAGTTTTAAAGTAGGTAGGTATACGAATAATATACCTTTTTAGTTTTATTAGCAGCGTAATTTCTTTCCGGTTCTTTTTCCATGTTCAACTGATCATAGTATACCCATCTTTCGTAAGGTGCCACTATGTCCGAATCCCGGCGGTACGTTGCTGTCCAATTAAATACGTCTAAGGAAGTAGGGCGAAGAGACGCCGTGTGGTACGGACATTCTAAGTAATATAGTATCCAAATCTGCAATAATATTTATAATACAGTAAATTGTACGGGTTATCTGATCTAACGTAAAAAGCTGAAAAGTTTATTTGTATAAACACGTTAATCTCTGGAACTATTACTTCGAAATTGAAAGAATATTTTACATTTAATAGTCTAATTATTGAGAAATATTTTAAACTATCACGTAACGACCTCTTTGCAAGGGGAGTATAAAATACTATGAGAGCGAAGCCGCGGACAACGGCTGTTTATTGATAAAATTGCTTCATTTTACAAGCTTTTATTTAGTTTCACCTGTCCCAGTGTGTGTAATAGAATTTGTCCGTGTTCGTGTTTTGTAGGAACGTTTTAACGGTCAGTATAGATTTCTTAGAGATGAGATATTTCCCGCAGTAAAAAATATTCTATATGTTAACCCGAATACCCAGCTATCATCATACTAAATTTCATCAAAATCTGTCCAGTGATTTTTCGTGATGCGTTCCCAGGCAGACAAACATTCAAAAATTCTAAAAACTATAGATTCTCATTAGGCCTCTGTATCGATAATAATGACTGTTTAAATAAAAAAATATACAGATTCGCCTCAGAATTTTATTATAGGTATGTATAGATAAATTGTGTAGTAGTGTAATAAATTGAAGGGTTTGATTTACTTTAAAGTTTATTTTCTTCTTTTTAGAGCATTTAAATAAAAGCTTGTATTTAAAAATGTTTTTTGTTACAATTATTTCATTATTGTTAAACTGATAAAATATGTTTTACGCTTATTAGCTAAACATATATGCAAATTTCATTTTCAAGGCAATATTTTTCTATACTAGGTACTATTTAGATGGTGACCTATTCTTTAATTTATAATGGAACTTTAATTGTGTAGCTGGTATGTAAACGCGAAGGTTACACGAGAGATCTAGTTTTACCTTTCACAATATGTATAAAGTTAGCTTCCAATATTTGATATATTCATTTACTTGTGAATATACATATGTACAGATATTTATTACAGAAATACATATATTTAAATAGATTAAATATGCGTTATAAGTAGACTTGCAACGAATAGTATATTCGGCCATATGCCGAATACCGAATATTCGGTGGGCTTTCTGGCCGAATAGCCGAATATTAGGCAAATGTATTCGGCCAGTACGTGGCGGGAAAATTTGTATCTACGTGTTTGTTTCTTGTTTGGCGCCAGGAAGTGGTATTTATTCAGAGCAACTTTTCTCTGAATCTGGGATTATCTAGGAGTAACCTACTGCCTAAAAATGCAGAAAAATTAGTTTGTTTGCATCATAATTTTCCACTTCTAAATTTTAATTATGATAATGCAAGTGCATAGACATTTATTTGATAGTTTTCTTTAATGTTTGTAATAAAGAAGGTGATAATGTACCTATGACTACTTTAATAATTATAAGAAAAATATATTATTATAAAATAAATCAATATTTTCATTTTATCAATAGGAAATATGCATGTATTTTTTTTTGTTTTTTATATAATAGCATACAATAGTTATATAATTGTAAAAAAACAATATATCCAACTAGCTCCAAAAAACTAAAGTTTACTATAATTGTTTTTTAAATATCCTACCGTTACGGATAGTTTAAACGCTCGCCATTTCGCGCTTTTGGCGTGACGTCATAGTCTTATATACACAGAAATGACACCTCAATTTCTAAGCGACAAAATAGCTAATCGCTCTGTTATGATAATACTTCGACGGCATATTCGGTCTGACCAATGGCGTTGCGTTTCAACTACTTTGAATTTCCCACCTGTTTTTGCACTTTTTAATTATTATTTTCTTAATAAAAAAGAAATTACATTAAAAAATATTAATATAGGCTTAAATCAAAGCAATAAAGATTATAAAAAAAAAATATTTCACCTTTCTTTTAATCACACGCATATTCCCTATTACTATCTGATTACAGCAAAACATATTACTGAAGTATTCGGTATTCGGCCGAATAGTATCTAGATATTCGGTATTCGGCCGAATAGCATAAAAGTAGCCGAATAGGCCGAATATCGAATAGTAGCCGAATATTCGTTGCAAGTCTAGTTATAAGTAAAAAAAAAAAACAAAAAAATATTTACCTGATTTATTGGCCTTTTCACATTGAATGGTGTGTGATGATCTTTATAGAGTATAGCGTCCACATTTCCAGCCTCCCTTGTGTCCGCTGTCAACGTGCACCGATCAACGGGGCATTTGTTTCGTATGAATTCCGTTCTACCTGCCGATACGCCCCATGTCCCGTACCCATTTGCCAATAGGATTTTCTTAATAGGCACATCATCTTTGGGTAACGTATACATTAATTGCTCAACGATTCTGTGCAAAGAAATGAATCAAATTAATATTACGATGACAGGTTATGTAGAGATTTTTTTCAAATTTAAGTTAAGTGATGTCAAGTTAAATACATTTAACGTACCTACATTGAAAGTATTCACGTTCAAATTCCAATTAAAAGTGTACCAACTACTGTCTGAGTTGTAAAAAATGTGTTAATACAGTAATTTAAACAGAAACCTAGAGTTAATTTAAAAGCTTTAATTTTAGCAAACTATTCAATATTTATTATACGTTAAAATACCGTTGGGTACAGAATCGTGAGGAAACAATTTTGTCATGATTTACTACTTAGTTTCTTCTGAGCAAGCGATGATGTTAAATAAATAGGAGCGTCGCATCGTGCGATACGCTTCTTATAACGTAGCCATAAGTACTGTTACGAAGTATACATTTATAGTTTATACTTATAATATCATCTGTCATTAAAGCATACCTAGTAACCTTGTAACTTATAAGTAACACAAAGTGTTGCAGTAAAGTTTTTCATTCTACTGTTAATTTGAAATTCACTATGTATTGAAAGCTTAATTAAAGTATAGACCTTACCTATCGTCACCTGGAGCGTCCTCAGGGAAAAGTTTAGCAAGTGGGTCATGGCGCCAAGGCCGCTGTTCACCTCCAGATAAAAACCATGGTCGTTTTGAAACCTCGTCACCTTCTTCATTAAATAGTACCTCATTTTCTGTTATTGAATTCTGTAATTGCGCTAATATTATAAATGCGGGCGTTTGTAAGTGAATGTATTCATCACATTTCATTTTTTAATCGAGGAAAAAAAAAGGAGGTTCTCAATTCGACAAATACAAGGATATTTTGTTTTTGAAGTGAAAATTTCTATAGGCAGGTTTGGATGGGGAGTAAATTCATGTAAGTCGTCATCGACATGGTCACGTGACGTGTTAACGCTAACACTCAGAGTGCCGATAGATGTCAAAAGAAGATAAATGTAAATGTTTAATTTTCAATTTTTAATTTAAGATCAAACAATTAATTTGAATATTCAAAAGTACCAACTGTTTGTTCATAGTTTTAAGTTTTCACTTCTGTCGGCAGTCCTCATGACTGCTTTTTTTTAATGTTTGACCACGCATAACTTTTTACAATGTAGTCCGATTTCGATGATTCTTTTATTTTTTTATTGGATAGGGTATACCTCAAAGTTGGTCCCATTTATATTTGAAAAAGAAAACCACCCCTAAGTGAAGAAATGGGTGATAATAGATTTTTCAACTACTGAATTTTTGAAACACTTTCTTCTTATTTTGCTAATATGTCTACACTAACAATAGAAAAATAAAATCTTTTAAAATAAAAACAGACTTAAAAAAAACTAACTAAAAAGTAAAAAATACAGATTAGGTATCTATAGGAAATGAAAACTACTAATCAGTTATTTTTTACTTTAAATTTTTTAATGTTTTTTTTTTAAGTCGGTTTTTTATTTTTTCTAAAGTTTTTATCATCAATCTCGAGATTTTTTACATTTTTAAAAACAGAAGGTAGGTATAGTAATTTACTCTCGCTTGAATCCTCTATCTGCCAGTAAGTTCCGTAAAAATGGTAACAGCCTTCCGTAAATTAGCCGGTACAAGTTAATAGACAAAACCTTTTTAGTCTTTTTACTATTATCAACAACAATTAGGGTAGGGAAGCTTAGAATTGAAATACCTACCTATCATAGACTAGTCAGTCTTAAATATTAATGTTTTTAATTTATTGAAAAGAGGCGAAAGAAACTTAATACTAATTAGGTAATCTAAATTGCTTCACCTTCGAAATCAAAACGTAATTGGACTGCATCATAAAAATAAAATCAAAAATTGTAACACTGGTTGGTTTTCAGTAAATAGTAGGTACTTTATAAATAAATAATTGAGCAATTGTGTTTGAAACACAGGCGTATAAACTGCATAATAACCATGCATCAAAAATGATACGGAAAAAAATTATAATTACGTAAAACTGCGGTTTTACTCAGAAAGTACTTTAAGATAATTGCACAAATTAAGACCACATGCAAATAAACTGCGTCATAAATTAATAATTGCGAAAAACTGGTTTATTATCACTATCAGTATATACTTTGTAGGGAATAGAAGAATCGTAGGCGCCAGGCGGTCAACAATAAATAATTATACCAATTAATTTTACTTGTAAGTGCGTTTCTTCTTTCACAATGGGTAGTGGTGGTGGTTGTGAGGGCAGCCTCGTAGCGCTAAAGGGGGGCGGGCGCGGCAGCAGTAGGAGGGCCACTGCCGTCAGCAGCAGCGGCACTAACAGCGCCACACGCCGCAGCACCCGTGCCGCGCGTGCCCACATGTTTCAGCGAAATCTCGTCCGCGTTATATATATGCCCATCTTCCCACTATCTTTCTATGGACATCTGAAATTAATTAGTACTTATAAGAATTAAAATGTTGGAATAAGAATAATAAGAAAAGATTTGAACTTAGTAGGAAAGTAGCGAATTTATACACTCATTTAGGTTGGGAATTCGTGAAAAAATACACAGAACACATAGGTCACACTTATGTATCTACTTTCAAACTTCGTAAACATATGTCATGTACAGGATTCTACCACGGAACTTCCGCCGTAGAGATAAAAGCTACGCAGGGCGGTCGTTGTACTGATAATAATTACAAGAAAAAAAGCATTGATTCGTGAGCATGTCAATGAAAAGTAGCCTAGGTAAATCCAAGTATTATGATCTATATGTATTATTTATTTATTGTAGCTGTAATCTATGTGTATTCTCTATTTCACTCAAATTCGTTACATAAATACCTATTGCATACATTACATATGTAGGTACTCCTAATCTATGGAGATGTCTCGGTATGCAAACCATTTAAAAGTACCTAAACTTAAAGAATGCATACTTGCCAAAGAAATTTCCATACAAATTTCCATTTAGTATTCAGCGGAAACTGTTTATTTTCAAGGGATATGAGGCACGCTAAATTTCGACTAACTGCTGAAGTTTTTTTATTTCATATAGGTATAGGAATTTTTACGCTTTGTTTTTCTATAATAATACTTTACTGAGTAAATTATCTTATGTAAATTGCGTTACAATTTATTACATGTTATTATAAAAAATGTAGTGGAATTTCTCTGAAGAAAGAAATTTTGTTTATGATTTCTAGCATTTAATCCTCGCTCAGAAATTCTTTCCAATATTTTTAAATGTTAAATTCGCAATATTAGTTAGCAATTTCTGTTAGCGTCAGTACTTTTTAAATATTCATTACTAGCGTCTCACTCTCGTTTCTCTCGGGTTCGTCCCTAGGTGATTCTTTAAATAGACATAACTTTTTTATTTATGAACCTATAGTGGCAGTGTTGACGCGCACATTTTGGCTATATAGCAATTGTATCGCGCCACGAACCCCAGTTGTCCCGTAACCGCCTTCCGCTTCGTTTGTCACTTATATTATTATTAAAGTACTAGCGGCTCACCCTCGCTTCGCTCGGGTTTGCCTCTAGAAAAACAAAATCCCTAATACCCTAATACTACAAATACCCTATCCCACGGGAACCGTACATTTCTTCGAGGTAAAAAGTAGCCATGTGTTATTCCAGACTATTGGTAATCTATCTCTGTGCCAAATTTCATCCAGATTCGTTCAGCCGTTCTGGCTTGAAAGAGTAACGAACATCCATACATACTCACAAACTTAAATACCTACATTTATAATATTAGTATGGATGCATATATTGTGCTAGGGATATTTGTAGCTAACTTAAAGTAAATATAATAAATATATGTAACTTTAGACGTTTGATTATCCCTCTGTAAACTATAGTGAATACGCAATATTCACTAACACACTAAAAATCCATTGAAATAAAACAAATACTAAATGTTAAGTGAAGCTTACCAGGCACAGTACATTAGTCATTAGTGAAAACCGTATCAAAATCGTTATGCCCTTTCCGAGATTAGCGCGCACAAACGCACAGACAATTAATTATTCTGAAAACAATTGTTTTGAGTTCTATTGCGTTAATAAAGATCCCTAATAATACTTTTTCTCAAATATCTTCCATGTATAGACAGCGATCAGTCACAATTTTATTATATGTATAAATGTGGTCTTGGTGTGATAATTTAGATCATCACAGCAGGTACAGAATGAACGTAAAGAAAAATGAAAATAATATAATTACTTGAAGATTGTACAGCCGAAGCGAAGAAGAGTGACTGACTCACAAAAAATTTGTGGTCAGTGGTCACATATTATTTTCTCTTATATAATACATAATTAATCAGAATGTTTTATAGTCTATTATATGCAGTAGACAAGTCTATACTACCAGTGCAGTATTAGACATTAGTGACTTGATAATTTGGTCGTTGTTGTAGAATTTACCATAATTTTGATTTTCTTTTCATATCAATAATTACAGTTAAACAAACATTGTAAAATAAATTGATAAAAATACTATAAAATTTAAAATAATTTACTAATTTAATAGTGACATTCAAGTGTCACTAATTGAATGACAGCACGGCATTTTATATTTTTCACAAAATTGAAAATATGTAGGTATATAACCTTAATACAAACCTATGTATGTATTCTATTCGTAATCTCATGATCTAGGTAAGTTATACAAATCCTTATATGAAAAAAAATAATAGCTTTATATTATACAATACTTTCTCAGATTTACGCGAATATTTGACATTTTAAATAAAACTATCTTTTTCGCGAATTTATTTCTCTCTCTCGTGACCATGATTGCTGTTAAAGCATTCGAAATGTCGGGAACCAAAAATCTAAATAAATATGCAAAAAAAATCATTTACAGAAAATTATAATTTAATTAAATATAAAACAACAATAAAAAAATTGGAATATTAAATACATTAATAAGTACACAAATATTTTAAAACAGCTATAAAATTTCTTAATTTTTAAGTAAAACTATCTTTAAAGATTTTTAAGAACCAAAAGTCAAAATAAATCTGCGAAATAATCCGAAAACATAGTTTTCTTTTCTTTTGTTAAACATACCTACTGTTTTATTTGTAATAAAAATAATAATTTATTAAAAATCGGTAAGAGATGGAATATCAATGTTATATCGAAATAATCGATACATACTTAATTTTTATTCATAGTAATAAAACTTAAAATAATATGTAAATGACGTATTTATATTTTATAACATGTAAGTTATTATTCAATTGTTTTCATTACATACAATATAAGTAGCAAAATGAGCATATATTGAAATGTATATTAGATATTAGTGTTATTATATTATATATCATGTCACGTTACGATGTTGTGCGGAATATTTTAGATGCAGCCAACAACACGTCAGTCGTTAATAAAAAGATAAAGCACGTAGTAGGTACATACTTTTAAAATTTTTGGGTTTACACTTTACAGGTTAAAAGAATGTCACAACAACAATATGAGCCTTGAGGTGTTGAATATTTATTATAAAAAATCATTAAAAATCTGGTTCACAACTGGAAAAGATATCGCATAAAGAAGACACAAAAGACATTCACCTGAAGTATAATAAGTAGTTTTTTTATGTAGTACGTACCTCTCTTCAAATTCGAAAGAAGCCGACCAAAAATTAAAAAAAAAAGAACGACACAATACTATCTCTTAAAAGTTAAAACTGTCAATAATACCGTGGTTCTAGACACTTCCCTTGGTACCTACCTATTTAATCTCCCTTTCAATCGGTTTACTGTATTCCTTCAAAGATATTTATGGAAGTAAATATATATTACTAAAATAGTATAATGTACTTGCAAAAAGAAATTTATTATAAAACCACTTTTTTGTAGAAAATTAATAGGTAATTTTGTATCTTAATTCATGTATTATGTATAGGCTGTAGTAGCATAATGATAACGCGGTTACTTTGAAATCCAAGTGAAGCAGGCCCAAATTCCGGTCCTCGCATCTCTCATATATTTTCATGCGCGAATCATTTTCAAAATGATTACCACTTGTTTTACGGTGAAGGAAAAAATCGTGAGGAAACCTGCATGTCTGAGAGAAAGTTTTCCAAAGACATGTAAAGTCCACCAACCGGCACTTGGCCAGCGTATTGTAATCTGATGATTAATTATTTCAGTTATCTTAATCACTTTTCTGCGTAAAATGTTTAAAATATAAAATATGTAAAACGTATCTATACATTTATCATAAAATATCTATACATTAAAAAGGCCGATAGATAGAGATAACATTTCATGGAAGTTTCAGTGGATCGTTATGAAAAAAATAAAATGTTTCAGTATATTAAGTACGAGTAGTATTAAAATAAATGCCATCATATATTAAAATATTTTTTTTTCTTAATTTAATATGTCCAAAATCTATAATACTCATTCTCTTTGTTTAGTGTACCTATTTGTTTGTATCGACTTTTATTGAAACTTTTCTTTAGCAAAGTATGATTTAAATCGGTCGAGTAGAGCCATAATACAGTTTAAAATGCGTTTTACGTTGTTTTAGGTAACTGTCGAATAGCAATAACGAAGAAATTGCATACGTATGTAATGATTAAAATAACAATTTACTCGTGTATTTTGGTTTACACGAGTATGTTAATGACGATACGAGAAAATGCCGCTACCTATTAGAGTCAATACTAAACTGTTTTTGAACTTGACAGTACTTATTAGCTAGTGAGCCAGGTATAGGTATCACTCGATAATAATAATATATTTTACCGTTTTGTAACCTTTTACGATACTATTTACAAATTTATCAGCAAACAGATATACTAATCAAATATTATCTTTTAAAAGTAGGGCATAACTATATTTAAATAAAACTATTTTTTCGTGGTTATATTTGGACATTTAGTTCCCATAAAAAATAAAAATAAAACCATAAACAAACAGTTTATACAATGATATAGTTAATTTTTAGGTACGTATGTACGTTATTGTTTTTTGTTATAGTATAAGTTATTACATTATAGGCAACATGCTTTCGTTTTATTTTCGTCCTCATAGCACTTGTGCTGAAAACCATATAATCTAACCTAGCTTCATGCAATTTTCACTAAACTGAAACACTTCCTATCCCGTAAAAAATTTTTCTTTTTCCTGTGTTGGGAATGTCCTCCCGACTGATTTCGGCCACGTCAGCCAATCTCATTGAGACTAGCCATCTGCGCAGGAGATATTATATACTGCCAATGAGGTATATAACATAATTGTATACTGCACAAGTGTGCATGCAGACACAAGTGCACTGTCTGCTCCTGTCACTCTCACACTACGGTGGGACGACTACTTTATGATGGTGAGAATTAATAAGACGCAGGACCGATAGCTTTACGTTTTCCCCAAGGCACGGGGGCGTAACACCGCCTACTTCCTAACTCCGGCCTGTTACTGAGGCTTACTAAACAGAAAGACTCAATAACTTAACTTGGCCGACCCGTGGCTCGAACCCAGGACTTCTGGATGTGCAGCCTTACTTGCTAGCCACTTTACCACCAAGGCAGTTATAGGCACGATTATACACCTAGCGACACATCCGAGCGAAGTGGGAGTAAGAGTCTTCAGCATGGATTTTATCTGAAACTGTTCATCATTATAAATTAGAATAAAAGTTTATACTCATATTAAAATTTTAGTATATAACTTGTATCTCATTTTTTGAAAAATCTTATTGAAATAAATTCAAATTCAAATTCAAAATATTTTATTCAGCATTAAATTATTACAATTTTTTACTGAACGTCATGAGTCTACTACCAGTTCGGAAAGAAGAAAAAGAAGAAGATAGTCATTATTATCAATCCAGAGGCCGAATCTATAGTTTTTAGAATTTTTATCTGCCTGTCTGTTTGTGACCGCATCATGAGAAAACCACTAGACAGATTTTGATGAAATTTGCTATGATGACAGCTGGTTATCCGGATCAACATATAGGATATTTTTTACTGCGGGAAAATATCTCATCTCTAAGAAATCTATACTAAACGTTAAAACGTAACTAGGGACGAACCCGAGCGGAGCGAGGGTGAGTCTCTAGTATAATAAGCATATAAGTTGAAGAAATAAAAGCTAAAGTTTCAAATTGATTCTAATCAATCATTCAACACAATCATCTTTAGCTCTTCGTTCTACTCTCTCTCTCTCTCGCTTTCTGGCTATGTAACCCATATGGTGGTGGGGTCAACCTTTTTCATTTTTCTTCTCTACTTCGCTCTATCGGGAACATCGTCTTCGGAAAGCCTGCACTTTATCTCCTCTGACACTAACATCTTTTCATCTTGTTTTGGGTCTGCTTCTGGATTTTCGACCTGGGATTTCTATCCCAACTTTCTAGTTGTAGTGCCAAATTCCCCTGTAGTCAGGCGATCTCCTTTTCATGTAACCATACCTGACCTTCGTTCTTTCTACACACTAAAAGCGTAATGATATGCTTAGTAGTTGTGGATTACTCTCGATCTTACGATGTTTTATAACAATATATTACGGATGTAGAAAATTACTAATATAACTTTTTAAATTATCGCGTTCCATATTTATATACTAGCTATACTACGGGACTTAACGCGTGAATTGCATGGGTTAACGCGTGGGTTGCACCAGCCGTGGTCACGGGCAGTCTGGTGCAACCCAGTCGAAACGTCGGGAATAAGGTACATCCATTTATTCACGCGTTAAGTCCCGTAGTGTAGCTAGTATATAAAATTACTAATATTGATAAGCCACTATGACGTACCTATACCCAGTTTCGTGTCATTAACAATATGCATATCAGCACGTCTGCTTTTGTTGAGTTCATGTACTTACCTACCTATTCTTTTGAACATAAGTATGAACACATAGATAATGTTCTAAACTTAATCAAACAAATTTCTTTTAAGAAAAATATGCCCTAATAAAAAAAAATAGTCTATGTAAATTGATTTGTTTCATTAGCTATGTTTACCGATAATATTAATATGTATTTAACTAGCTGCATTCAATCCCTGGTTTGCTTAGATTATAACTTATATATGTTTTTAATTAGTTCTAATTTTTTTTTTGTATCAACAATAAAAAAAACAATTGGTCGGGCCATTCTCGAATGACGCGAAAATACTCGTAAGCCCATAATGACCGATTTACATTCTAATACGTATATTGATATGATGGCTTTTATTCCGGTATTGCATAGCACGCCTCATTCTAACGACAATAATGTTTCAAGATTTTCACTCGTCGATGCCTTGATATTAAAAGTACCTAATAATTATTTAATAAAATAATGCAAAGTACTAATAATGTTTATCTATACGTATGACAAAATTGTAACTAAGCCGGATATGTACATTAAATATTTTTGGAAAATCTTATTGAAATAGACATTATCGATACAGAGGCCGAATCTTTAGTTTTTAGAATTTTTGTATGTTTGTCTGTCTGTGACAGCATCACGGAAAAACCACTGGGGGGATTTTGATGAAATTTAGTATTATGATAGCTGGTTATCCAGGTCAACATATAGGATACTTTTTACTGCGGAAAAATTTGTCATCTTTGAGAAATCTATACAAAACGTGAAAACGTAAGTAGGGACGAACCCAAGCGGAGCGAAGGTGAGTTGCTAGTATATTTATAATTCGACACTTTCTATCAATAAAATTTAATATTTAGTTATCATTGACGAAGCATATATTTTTCTCTAGGCTTCGTCAGATAATTGTAAATAATAAATATTTTTGAGTTAAAAATTACACAAAACAATTCTGTAAAAATATTTCATATCACTATATGTTATACGTTTATAGACGACCAGAGAAGAGTCTGTAGTGGCACTCATTTTTCAAACAAAAAATGCAATGGTATTGTTTCTTGGTGCGAAGGTTGAGAGCCAGTGTCAAGTATAATGTCACTGACACTTACTCGTAGGTCTAAGTGTATCAGAAAAGAGCAGAAAAAGTTATACACAAAAAGACGTTGAATCTTTTTTGTGTAAGCAATCATTTTATTGTAAAGTATCAAGTCATAATCTATCTAAATATGTATATAATTTATCTACCTATTGTATTTAATACCTATTGTACATAAATAAAAATGAAATGCTGAGTCAATAGAGACTGGCTGGATCGATTTAGCCAACTTCTTTTTAAAAAAGTTCTTATACGATTTACGTATTTTCATATTTCTGTTTGAAGTAGGAAAATGGAAAAGTTGTCCGGAAAAATAGAAAATGAACTGAAATATGGACAACATAGTCGTGTCAATTACTTTAACTAACAATAAATAGGTTTATATTGAGGAACTTACATTGATGAAACTTTTTCGAGAATATGCATAATATTTGCTAGGTATCTGTGTTGCGTTTCATCTTAGCATACCATGGATATACGAGTAGTATTCGTTCTGCTGACCAGCCGCTTTCGATACTCGATCAAACAACGAACTGATGGAAGTTATTGACTGACCATGATCTTTTAATGCGTTGTAGAGATTCGGCTGTTATATTATGTTGTATTACCGATTACGTTATTCATACTAATATTATAAATGTGAGTGTGTTTGTTTGTTTGTCCTTCTTTCACGTCAAAACAGAGTGACGGTTTGGCGTGATTTTTGTGTGGAGATAGTGGGAGGGCTGGATAGTGACATAAACTACTTTTTATCGTGGGATATTATCTCATTCCCACGGGAAACACGTTATAATACAAGCCAAGAAATTATTTATGATTTACGTGAAACTTGGTATTAATGCTCTTCAATATAATTAAATAAATACGTGTTTTAGCGTTTTTCGAAATTCATCCCATAAGAGGGTAAAATAGGGGATGAAAGTTTGTATGAAATCTACCTTTTTAAAGTTTTTTTTTTCGTAGTATTAGCGCGAGCAAAGACGCGGGTTCTGTGATAGTAAAAATATAAATTATAAACCCAAAATTCTAAGTACAATAATAATATCATTAATATTTAGGTAAGTATTATGAATGAGGTTAGTTTTGATGTTTTTTTTTTTTGGTGGGTTTGGTGGGTTGGACACTTCTTTTATTCGAAAAGTCACAGAATGATCACTTATAGGTGGTATGCGTGCATTTCTCAAGTTTAAAAAAATGTATCAATCTACTAGCCACAGTCCATCGCGCTGTGTACGTCTCGTTTCCTCTACTTTAAATCGTTTAATTTAAAAAAAATACCACAATTCCCGTGTAATCTTCATCCCTTATCCTGCTGGGTATTTTATTTTAGTGCTGCATCATTATATAACGGATAGCCAGTCAAAAAATTTAAATATTTAAAGATTATTGGTTTACCACGTACTTGACTATTAGATATTATCCACTGCCTTTAAAGTGTTTTATTTTCATATTCAGGTGAAATATACGTAACTACTTTTTTTAACGTTTTTTGCGTAGTCAAAATAGACGCTCTGTTATATCCGTAAGTTTGGCTGCGTTCTTCCTTCCTACTGAGTAACTACCTATAGTTTACTATATATAGAATATACCTTCATATGGTTACGAAAATTATTTGATTGCCTATTCTTGAGGTACATGATGTTACCTATAATTTTATATGGATTTTACTGCATTTCATTGAAAGTGCAAAAAAATATTTAGTTTATTTGATTTGCATTACAGCTTTTCGACCGTGACAAATCATCATATCGTAAATCCGGTCGGACCAAAACGGTTTTCTATCAAGAATACTCAGTAGTATCCTGAAGTTGAGAAGTTGGTGGTGGTTACACCCTAGCAGCATGTTAAGTTGTTGTTGGTCCTGCACCATATTCCTCACTGGTCGGGTTGCATTGTGGTTATATCAAAATGTAAGAATTAAAAGGTATAGGGAGAGCATTTAAGTCTGAGCAAACCTTTGTATACTATGATATGTCCCAGATATTTACATAATATTATGTCACAGTTGGCCAGTCCCAGGGAGATCAGGTTCTATAATCGAAATCGGTTCAGAGGGTTTTATTATAAGACGAAGTAAATATTTGCATGCGTAAAAACTATTTTCGCGTGGGATTTGAACGTAGGTGCGGTAGAATAAATTGAAATAGATCTTGGTCCACCCCAAGAGCTTTAAACCTTATTGTTGTTAAGCGTGGGTTCGGGGTTCGTACAAAAGTGTCCTTTGTCTTATGTTGATAAATTCTCATAAAATTCTTAGAATTTAATACAATGTGTTTTATCAAACAGCACTAAGTAAGTGTATAAATATAGTTTATAAATTACTCGGAAAAGAAATAAAAGCTTTTTATTCAACTATGTTAGAATAGAAGCAAAATTTTTTACACAATGTAAAGGTATCATGTCTTAATGGTACAAGTTAAAAAATTTAAGCAAAAAGAAGAATAGCCTCTCTTTTGGAATACGTACGGTATTACTTTTTATCACTGCCCGATAATAACTGATAAGTTATCCAAATCATGAAATTAAACCAAGCCTGTACAAATTGTGTCATTTAAATACCCTAAATGCATTATGACGGAAAGCTTATCTACGACAACACTTTAAGGGTCTCTGCCCACTACACCGTCTCATACCATGACCGTGCTATGAACGTATCAGGCACGGAAACGAGCACGGCACGGACTACTATGCCCACTAGACCGTATCAACAGCGTATCATGCCCGTACATAACGGTTATAGTGACCGTAGCATCCGCGTATCATCCGCGTATCAACCGCGTATCATCCGCGTATCAACCGCGTATCATCCGCGTGTCATATCCGTATGGTTCCCGTTTTAGTATTACCTGTTGTTTCTAGATAAATATCACTAATATTGAAGTATTAGTTACGATATTATAATATTGCCAGACGAATATATTAATATTACCTTAATCCTGAGAAATATCAGTACTAACCCATCTTTAATAACGATTATCGCCCATCTCTACAAGACAAGCGGCAATACGTAACGGGCTTAGAACGGTCATCATACGCGGTTATAACGGTCATCATACGCGTTTATAACCCGTATGCTCACCGGTTCAACAACGTCGCGTGTCAGGCACGGAGCGTACCGGCACCGGCAAAATATTCTCGCCGACAATTGTTAACGCTCCGTGCACGGCACGTGACGGTGCCGGTCGGTGACGGAACGGTCTAGTGGGCAGAGTCTCATACATTTCAATACAAAGAATATTTTTTTGCCTGACACGCTCCTAGCACGGTCATGGTATGAGACGGGGTAGTGGGCAGACTCCTTTATACAATATGAGTAGGTACATAAATGTCTTCTCAAGGCGGTTTTAATCCATTCTTCACTTAGACCATTTTGCACGTATTTTTTAATGATATTTTTCGTTTGATAAACATTCTTCTTATTATTATTAATATTGACTTTGATTAAGCTAAGAATAGTTCCAATTTTTTGTTGCCTATAACAATTAATAGCTAAATAATAAATTAATTCTTGCGACCTTTGATCTTCATTTTTCTACTCACAATTTCTGTAGCTGTTATTAGGTATATTTTAATGCACCATTGCAGTAAAATATACCTAATAATATCTATTTTAAATTAACATGCATAAATATATATAGTTAGGTATATGTTTGTGCATTTAATAGTGACCTCATTGATTTCATTTTCAAAAGTATATCGCGCCGGAAGTTAGTTTTTATATGGTAGTTACATACATATTTGTACCGTTGATTATGTAACTAACAATAGAGATAATATCTTTTCGTATTGTATCCCTACATAAACATGGCTATATGGACCTTAATCTATACATCTTTATTCTTTATTCAATACATATTAATAAAATTCAAATATTTATAAATGTACATGTATTTTTAAATAGCAGTAGGTATTATATATTTCGAGTAAAATTTTAGATTTTATATAAATAGCAGAAGGTTAGGTTAGGAGGGGAGGGAGGTTCTGTTGGGTTTTAGTGGGTAGTACTGGCTTTTCTAGCCGGTGAGTCCTACATAACCACCTGTATGTATACAAGTGGTATGCGTAAATGCATTTCCCAACTTAAAAACGTACCATAATTACATATGACATACACAGACTTTGTAAAACATTCGCGTGAGCGGGTTAAATTTGTTATAAGTGATAGGTAAAAATAATAGGTAGTTAAGTAAATGTATGGTAATTTTAGCCTCCAGTCGTTTTACAAAAAAGTTCTCTTTAGTGTAACTTATCTATTCAAATTACCGAATGCAGAAATAGACTGTAAAAATAAGCTATATTAACTAAAGAAATCAAGTATGGTACAAAAATACAAAAATACATAATAGGTTAGCTTAACTGGATAGGTATCTACTAAAATTGAAAGTAGTTGTTAATTTTTATGAACAATAATGTATATACAAGCTTGAAAATAGCAATGTCGTGAAATTGTGAAAAAAATGTGTGAATAGGTAATTCATCGTTCTTAACAATAAAATGAATGAAAAGAAATTCTCAGAATTTCTTTACAAAAAAAACTATAGTGCAACATTTTGTTTGGACTGAAGGCATTAGTTCTTTTTCTTTTGACATAATGGAAAAAAAATAGATGTCAAAAGTTGCATGCCGTTTTCAATATTTTCAGTTCGGAAGATACTGAAAAAGTATTAAATAAAAATATTTAATTTTCGTTTTAATAATTTCGTATTCGAATCCTAAAAACATCACAAAAGAATGTTCTAAAAGTAAAAAATAAAGTAACTGTATCAACTATCAAATAGCACGGGCAATAATTATGAATGAGTAAAATTGTAAGAACATTTTAGTTAAAGCATTCCTACCTATTAGAAACGGTGGCATCGGCGTGAGACAAATTTCAAGTATAGCCCTTCCAGCTTTTCTCGCTTCTGAACACAGTGTTCGGGAACTGTGTTTTCAAATTTTGAAATCAAACCAAAATATAACTGGTGCTGCAGAATCCTTAGAAAAGTAGAAGTCAAAATGTCCTAATGTTGACATCCCAAAGGAAGTTTCCATACAAAAACTTTGGGATACGCCCTTAGCTCATTCTACATTCCAAAATTTGGTTCAAAATCTTTCGAGTGACGTAAACCGTGCCAGACTTTTAGCGTCATCCGCCAAAGAATCGGGGCACTGGCTGCACGTCCTACCTTCAACTAATCTCGGTACACTTTTGGATAATGACAGTTTTCGTATCGCTTTAGGTTTCCGGCTGGGTACACCGCTGTGCACTGATCTCTGGTGCTCGTGTGGAAAAGAGGTTGACTGTTATGGATTCCATGGACTCTCTTGCAGAAGAAGTTTAGGTAGACTTTTCGGTCATGGTTCCCTAAACGATACCATCAAAAGGGCTCTTGCCACCATTGACATTCATGCTCTTATTGAGCCATCTGGAATAAGTCGAGATGATGGTAAGATACCTGATGGCCTGTCGCTGGTTACTTGGGAGAGAGGACGGGCCCTATTGTGGGACGCTACATGCGTTGTCACATTAGCCCCGTCCCATGTCAGGGAGACGGCGTATAAAGTGGGAGCCGCGGCGGAGATAGTTGAACTACTTAAGTTACGTAAGTACGCCTCCCTTAGTCAAAATTATGTTTTTATTCCATTTGCTGTAGAAACCCATGGAGTCAAAGTGCTAAATACTTCTTAAAAGACATAACACCTCGTCTTATCGCCTCTACTAGTGACAGGAGAACTGGCGCATTTTTCGCCCAAAGAATCGGCATTGCCATTCAACGGGGGAATGCGGCTAGCATTCTTGCCACTATTCCACGCGGACATGACTTGTACAGTAATAACTAAGTGTACATTTGTGTTGTATAGGTATATAATTAAGTATTTGTAATTTTTGTTATTGTAAATAAAAAGAAAGTTAAAACACCTTTTTTTTTAAACCTGTACAAAATTTAAAATCTTTGATCCGCGCAGGTTAAGAAATCGAGACGAGTATCTATCGAAAATTAATTATTGCGACGATAAAATATTTTATAAATTTTATCTGCATAGATATCATTTAATAACTGCTACTAATATGATAAATAAATTTAATTTAGAATTTAATGCCACTTTAATTGAACGTAATAAAAATATTAAATTGTAATATTGGCGAATTAAAGAGCACAGCTGATTTTTGTTTGAATATGCCGAAAGATTACATACAATATTGATATTACCTAACGGTACTATTGGGAAGCACTTTTAAAAGTACCTACCTATGTATGTAAGTTTATTTTGAAAGTATTCTATTCATAGCGCACAAACGCTTGTAGAGTTATAGTGTTTATATAATATCAAAATGATATCTTCGCAATAACGATTAAATTACCTACCAAATGAAATATAGATGAAGGATTTAACTTCAAAGTGTAAATAAAAAATATTTTTAAAATACCTAATTATTAATTAACATACTCGTAGTACATAATAGTTAAGTACACATTACAAAAAATATTTAGATTGATATCGAATGCAAGCGTTGAATGACAAAGGTAACGTACGGTTTAATAATTATAAACAGCGATACCAAAGCATGTGAATGTTGTGCGATGATCGTAAACATATGGACCGAGAGGGTGTATACATATTACATATTCTGATACAGATATACGTTTTTGTAAGATAATAAATTGTGTTGGATAATACAGGATGGAATTTATAAAAAAAACTTATATAGGTACCTACATTTCTCTTTGCAATCGGATGGAGAATTATTTATTTAGGCAAGTATTTAAATTGGATGGAACACAAGTTTATAATAAATGGTTTAAAAGATAATTTAAACAAAAATATAATTTTAAAGTTGATGATGTAAAAGTATTTATTAAACAACCATCTTTATTTACTAGTTATCTTTATAAGCATCAGTTTAAAAAATTCTTATTGCCACAATATATTATGAAACGCTTTTATAGCTTTTACTGATTAAGTTCATATTAAATGTAATTTCATAATTCTGAGTTAAAATTGATGTTCATTTTAGTACATATTTAAATTGATTAAAAATTTAGAAGCAAAAATGAAAAGAACTTACATAGTATACGAAATACAGGTGTTGTTTTCTGTACCATAGGTATATTTAGATTTTTCTAAATGATGTATATTTTTAGAATATATTTTCACTGATCTAGCACAGTATTTTCACAGTTTAACTCGGGTGTGTACACGTTTCTCTGCGCGTCGATAGAGGCGCGCGCTTACCGCGTTTCGCGATGAGGTATTGGCATCGCGGTCGGATGCGCGCGCACTACGCCGTTTGCGGCATATCCCTGCATTGACGTGACGTATGGCGCCGCTCGGGACTACCGTCGTTTCGCCAACCTCCAATGTTGACCCTCATTAGTTAAATTTAACATTATCCCATACTTTTACATGTTCATAATAATAAGTATACACGGTATATAGACAGAAACTATTTGTCAGAATAATTATATTCTCATAATTCTATACCTACTAAAACGAAAAAGAATACGCATATTAACTTAAAAATGTATATTTATGTATAATGTAATAAGTAATAACTAAACTTTGAAATCTAGTAATCAGTATTAAATTACATCTGGAATTTACGCCTTCATACAAAAATCTACCCTTACGTCAATAATCTCTTATCGATGTCTATCTTTTGTGATACCAAACATATCCATTTAAATAATCACAGGTTATCTTTGCTCTATATTTTATCTACTTGTATATTTGCCGATGTTTTTTGTAAATGTATTGTTTATACTTTCACACGACAGAATAACCGTTAAATATAGATCCAGAGCTAACAATAGCTTGTTAAGTAGATCGTAGGAATACAAATATTGCTAAAATATAGTACTAATTAATTAATTATAAAGGGACATTACTATTGACAATTCTTTAATCTTCATTATTAGATACATTACGAGAAAGGTATAGACCACTATTTATTAGACTACTAGCAGATCCCGCGGCTTCGCCCGCGTTCAAACTACAAAAAAAAAACAAACACTTTGGCTTTACGTTATAACTAGCAGAACCCGCGGCTTCGCCCGCGATCAAACTTTATTACTTGCAAAAATAAGGAAAACAAATTTCATTTTAGCGATCGTAATTCTAAATATCCAGTATCTTAAAAGACGTTACGCGTATATTCTGTAAATAAATTCACACTTTAGGTATTTAGCAAGCTCTACTACCTGAATTTTTTTCGAAAAAAAAAGATATTTGTATTGTTTTAGTTGTCATTTTAAAGGTAAATATCATTTTTCGTGCATCAACTACAGAGTTTCATACAAACTTTCATCCCCTATTTGACAGCTTTATAGGATGAATTTCAAAAAATGCTGAAATACGTATCCATTTAATTGTATCTAAGAGCATTAATATCAAGTTTCAAGTAATTCTGATCAAAAATAATTGTTTGCCCATATAAACTTTATCACCCCCTTTTACCCTATCAAGGGATAAATTTCCAAAAAAATCTAATACAGATATTTCTAATTTTTCATCTTAAAGCTAAGTACCACTTTCTGTGCATTTCGTGTTAAGAATGACATAGTTTCATACAATCTTATATCACCTATTTTACCCCCTTAGGGGATGAATTTCGAAAAATCCTTTCTTAGCGGATGCCTACATTGTATAAGGAATATATCCTCCAGATTTCACGTTTCTACAACCAGCGGTTTAGGCTGTGCGTTGATCGATCAGTCAGTCAGTCAGGACAAAGCATTTTATGTATATATAGATATAGACTAGTAATCATTTTCAAACGTGTGAGTAGGTATGATTTTGACTCGCGCATCGAGGGTTCCGTACCGACGAATATCATGTTGTGTTTATACTTTATTAACATACCTATTTACACACTAAAATATTTTTTTACGCTTTCGCAATACATACTTTATTATTTGCAAAAATAGTTCGTGTTTCTAAAACACATGTTTATTTAATGGTATTGAAGAGCGTTAATGCCAAGTTTCAAGTAATTCTGATCATAAGCAATTTTTTTCTCCTATAAACTTTATTAGACTAATTTCAAAAGAACTTAATATACGTATTTTCTTTTTATTTTTTTATTTTAAAGCTGAATATTACTTTTTCGTTCATCTATACTAATATTATAATCTATATTAATATTATAAAGAGGAAAGATTTGATTTTTTGTTTGTTTGTACCGAATTGGCTTCGAAACTACTCAACCGATTTAGATGAAATTTGGTAAGAAGATAGTTTGAGAGCCTGGGAAGGACATAGCACAGCTTTTATCCCGGAGATCATCCCTTGAGGGGATGAAAATGGGGATGAAAATTTTTATGGGGAATCAACCTAGGGACCAACCTGAGCGAAGCGAAGGTGAGTCGCTAGTTTTACAATAAAAATTACACACGTTCATACAAACTTTGATCATTTATTTTACCCCTTCAGGAGTGGAATTTCCAAAAATCCTTTCTTAGTGGATGATTAAATCATAAAATGCATCAACTGCCAAAATTTCGAGCTTTTAACCCCTGTAGTTTAGGCTCTGCGCTGATCAGTCAAGACAAGTAATTTTATATATTATGTATTAGCGACTCATCGTTGCTCCCGGCTCGGGTTCGCCCCTACTTACGTTTTAACGTTTAGTATAGATTTCTCAGAGATGAGATATTTTCCCGCAGTAAAAAGTATCCTATATGTTGACCCGGATAATCAGCTATCATTATACCAAATTTAATCGAAATCCCTCTAGTGGTTTTTGCGTGATGCGGTCACAGACAAACAGACAAAAGTTCTACAAACTATAGATTCGGTCTCTGTATCGATAATAATGACTATTTCAATAAGATTTTCCAAAAAATAGTTAATGTACAGATTCTGCTTAGTTTCAATTTTATTATATGTATAGATATAAATTCAAAATTATGAAATTGTCCTTTTGATGAAATGTAGCTTTTACTAAGTTACAACACGTAAGTTTCGCGTTGTTATCTCATAAACAAAACGGGGTTCTAAATAGGCTGGTAGATGACATTTTGTTGGAACTACCTATATAAATCCGTAAGATGCAGGCAGAAGCTTCTTATAAATAAAAACATAAATTATTACGGAAAATAATTTGTTATTTTGCAGTCGGAGACATAATATTAGATGTTTTGTCTGCTGCGAGTCTTGCTTCGTGTGTATGTCTTCGACTGCTTTAATACTATCGTTAACTTGTTTCCTTTTTTTTTAGTTGGCAATGTTTGCGAAGAGGCAGATGAAAACTCTCCGTTTTCTTCAAGTTCGATAGGAGAAATATGTGTATTAAAATTTTTAAATATATATACAATATACATACCTACGTCCTATAATCGGAGCCATGTCCAGTAAAGATATCAGTGTCAAATAATAAATTATAATACCAGTTAACATACTGATGTAGAAAAAAAAACAAATTTCTACGGAAACGTGTTAGAAGTGAAACTTCATTGGTTTAGAAGAAGAAAATAAAACTATTGCGGTACTTTTAAAGTTTCTAGATGTTTTTTTTGAATTCGTTTCTTCAACTAATTGTTAAACTAGCGTGTACGGTACGTTTACATCTATTCAACAACAGGCGATTTTCTGGAAAGCAACATGTTGAAAGCAATACTGTTGCCGTTTGTTGAATGAGTCTTGCAACAGAGCGTCGACCGTTCTACAAAATACGAGTTGTTATAACGTGTTGCTTTTGTATCCACAGATGATGGGTTCATCCAACAATATTGCTTCTACAAGTCATATTTTTTGGTCGTTTTGTAATTTTTACCGAGTTTCAAAAAAGGAGAAAACGCTCCATTTATAGGTATTTTTCATACTCATGTTAAGATTTTTATGATTCTTTACTAAAAAGTGGCCCTATATTATTTTTTTAAAAATTCTGCCCTAAGATTGATTTTTATTTTATTTTAAAGTGATTTAAATTTGCTAAGTCTTTTTACATAAAATGTAATTTTTAAATATTTTAAAATAATATTAATGTAAAAATATATGCCATACTAATTTTGTGTTTTATATTGCATATAAAAATTAAATAAAAAACAACATGTGAATTTTATTATTATTTAGGCTAAACTACAAACTAATTATATAGAAATGATAGCCTGGGTAATAATAGTAGTTTTTCAATTACAGCACTAAAACGCATCATAATGCTCATTTTATTTTACATTTTATGTAAAAAGACAGCAAATTTAAATAATTTTATTATAAAAAAATCAATCTTAGGACCGATTTTTTTTATTTAAATAATATAGGACCACTTTTTAATCTTTATTAAAATTTGGCATCATGATCATCCTTTGTCCATTTAATTTTAATCGAAGTTCAGCCGTTTTACTCCTAGACTAATAATAATTAATTTAAAAAAATCCGTTCCGTCCTGAGCGAATCTTCATACGCAAGAGGCGTAAGAGTGGAATAGGTGCAAAACTATAACACACAGTTATATATATTTATTCGTACTAAAAAATGCAACCCATACACAGTGTGATAAGAAGTTTATGGTAGTTATAGTTATTATTTCATTATATCCGTGTGTAAATATACTACGTTGCTAGAGGCGGCACGTTTGATTTATTGCACAATATTTATCTTAATTAAAGAACGAAAATTAATTAAAACAAATAACAAATGTTTTGCATCATTTTTGCAGTTATTGATCGGTTATTTTTCCACGATTACCTAACTTTGGTTAGTATAAAATTGAAAATATGTATTTTTGAAAATATCCTGTGTTCGAAGTCCTAGTTTGGGCCAAGTATAATAAACATTGAGTTTTTCTGTCAAGTTCTTCACCTCACTTCAAAGAACGCGTCAGAAACAACGCTCTCTCAGGACATTTCATCCTTACTAGACTTTATGCATTAATTCGATAAAATAATGACGGTGTGTGTACCTTTTTGCATTTTCAGTTGGTTCGATTACCGGTTCAGGTCATCTCTTTAAAAAAAATTAAATGAAGTTAATTTTATTTAAAAAAAAATGTTTCCATCGAGTGAAATTTGATATTTTCAATATTTAAGACACTTTTCTTCCATGTCCTGTGCGTTTGTTCCACGATATTAGAGTCGATATTAATAATTTGTAAAATTTCATCGTTTTCTTCAGTTCTAAGACGCAATGTTTGTTCGACAGATTTTATCCTTCCCATAGACTCTATTGATTAATTCGATAAAATAGGACGGTGTGCATTTTTATTTGGTTTGATTCCCGGTTCACGTAAGCTTTTTTTTTTTAAAAAAAATGCAGTTATTATTATTTTTAAAAATAAATACGTTTCCTTTGAGTAAATCTTGATAACTTCAATATTTAAGGTACTTTTCTTCCATGTCCCATCGATTTGTTCCACCCTGTACATTGTACCCATAGTAGTGTCCACGACTGGAGTGGTACCGAAAAATTTATGTAAAGCAATGTCGCCTGTCTATCGATCTTCTGTCGGATATACTTTGGGGAGAGCGTTCAAGAACTTCACAACCTTGTGCCTCCTTCACCGTTCTGTCACAGAACTGCGAGAAATCGTGAGCGTTGGCATCCTTACCTGGTAGAAATCCAAACTACTCGTATGAAACGCCAAGGGGTGGAACACCCATTCAGCATCCGTGTTTCGTGCCACCTATAATGTGAGAACCTTCAAGGCAAGAGTCAACAGGCATCTTCTAAGCAAGCGCGCTCCAACCTAGACCTCATCAGAGCTTCTCAGCGTTGATTGTCGTTAAGCGCAAGCCTATCCAGTAGTAAAAAAATAAATAAAAAAATAAAATCGCTTGCCAGAGTTATTAATCGGGAATGGTCCCGTTTTATTGGCTTTAATATTATTGCCCAAAGAAGAGAGCAGCAAATTTGACTTCCGCCTCGGGCGGCATAAGTGCACGTTACGCCACTGATGTAAATGCACCTTTGTACTCAGACTAAATTATTATATCCTTAGTCTGAGAATACACTTTATATTGGCAGGCGTAATATCAAATATACAAAAATCTCTTGTCAGTGTTTGTGGTCGCACTCCTCCAAACGGTTCGATCGATATATAAATTAAAATGACCTTTTTTTTGTACATTTGGTAGGTATGACAATAGTAGTAAAGTATTTTTCACCCTCCTACCCCCACCCCCCATTTTTTAATCGCGATTTTAGTATTTTTTAATGAAAAATATTATATAAATATTAAATACATATATATCGACGAACACGAGCGAAGCGAGGGCGAGTCGCTGTATAACATAAAGCGTTTATTTTTGTACATTTAACACGGGCGTAGTCGCGGTTCTGCTAGTTTAAATATCTTAACTTTAATAACTCTAATCAATCCAAAGTAAAATTCAAATCGTATTAGGTTTGGACTTTATATAAATTTTGTTAATGGTTGTTTTAGTAGTCTATCAAATTGTTTAGGACAGAGAGTGTGACATTATAAAATATAACCTTCCTCTTTTAAAAGTTGGCAACAAAATGCTTACTTAATTTTATATGCCGAACATGAGTTGTAATTTACAAATACTGCTATCGTAAAACTGCGTATGGCAATAAAAGACAAATTAATATATTTCTCACTTAAAAAAATTTAAACTGATTAAATAACGTATCGCAATTTTTATATTATACTAGCTCACCCTCGCTTCACTCGCCTCTAGGAAAACAACAGCAAACTTATCCCACGAGAACCGTACATTTTTCCGGGTTAAAAAGTAACCTATGTGTTATTCCAGACTATATAATCTATCTCTGTGCCAAATTTCATTCAGATCCGTTCAGCTGTTCTGGCGTGAAATAGTAACGAACATACATACTCACAAACTTTCACATTTATAATATTATTATAGATACAGATATTCAAATTTATATTTCTCAAATTTAAGGAAGTTGGTTAAATACTAAATGAATATATTTCTGAAGTTAAGTGTCAAAAAATTTAACATCATTTCAACTGGCCATGAAAATGCAAAAATATCATGAATCTTGTGTCTCCAGGCAACTTAAAAATGTATTTTCATTTAATTATAGAGGGCAAGGAGAACTTAATGTTAAAGTGAAACCATGACTTTAGAACATTTTTTATTACTGACCCCAATCTATTTTAACAATTACTAACAATTACCGTAATTAACCATCCCACAATTTGACTTATTTTGATCTTGATACAGTTTCAATTTTATTTTATATTGTATGGTATATAAACAATAAACAAAGTAAAGTCCTATTGTAAAATACATAAGAAGAAAATTCTTATAGTTATTATTTAAAATGTGTCTATGTATTACTAAAAACTTCATAAATATTTGCACCAAGAACTTTAAGTTTTTCATTAAGTGTGAGTTGTTGTGTTAGTAAATCTGGAATGTTAGTGTTACCTTTGCAAGTATTTTTTGTTATAAGTTCATTAATAACTGGTAATAGCTTTACAAAATGCATCTCAACTTTATTCACATCTATGAATTCATTCCCCAATTTCAATGCTCCATTGGTGACAATGTGATCTTCAAGGACCTCTAAATGATTTTTTTTTGTTGGTACCCATTTTGTAGCAAATAAATTTGCAATTTCATCCACAATTGTGGAAAAGCTTCTACTAACAGTAGACATAGCAACTGAAATGACTTCATCACTTTCTAATATATCCATTGTTTCCTTTACAATTGTTTCAAATTTAGCTTCATTTATTTCAGTATGGTTAACCAAATAATGTACCATTTTTTTTACTGGGTCACCATCACTTGTGTCAGTGCATAATATTGTTTGTATGGACCAAAACACTTGTTCTACTTCTTGCAGTGTTATTTTCTTTTTCAATGAAATAGGTTCTACAACCCTTTTTACCGCTTTCTCAATTTGTTTTACTAAATCTTCAACTCCAGGTCCTACAAAATGGTGGCATAAAGATAAATATTTAGCTTGCAGCTCACTATCAATAAGTGGTTCATCTTCATGGACAGAGTCTCTATATAAGTATCCTCCAATAATGTTTAGTTGTATTCGCAATGTTACATTTAATATAGAGAGTGCATATACTAAGACACAAATCCTAGTAAAAATCATAATTTTCATTTGCTCCCATAAGGCAAGCTTACTGTCAGGATTATTTTGTAATTTTTGTATAATATTTTCTGTATCAAGTACAGTTAGGATATTTTCTGAAACAATTTTGGATAGAGAAAGTATAGTCTGATTGCATGTCCTTTCAGTACTTTCAAAATGTTGTTTTTTTCGAGTCATTTCAAAAAATTTCTTTGCTTCTTTCTCTTGCCATTCTCTTAGTCGTTTTTGGGCATAACTCATAAGTAAATATAGAGAGCCAAACACTGCACCAGTTACAATGAACTTTCTTTTATGGCGATAAAGGAAATTTTTGATACTTGACAACATTTTACTATTTTTTTTTTAAATCTATATGCTTATTAGAATTCAAGAGGAGTTTCAGATCGATACTTGGTTGTATTCATAAGTCGTTTAGTAATAAACGTTGTAGCGTCTATAAATCGTTCAACACAATTCATAATGCATACTTCAGTCTTAGAGTCCAAGCGAATTGAAGGTTTTCCCATGCATGAGTCCCAACATGTGTCAGTGAGTCCGTGTACTAGTACCTGAAATATTTTGAAAAGCAGTATCAAATAAATGTATATTTTAACAAGTAATAACTATTATCAAGAGCAAAGGTCATTGTAAACTATAAAGAAAAAGAACAATGATAAAATTATATAAGGAATATAAAACGCTCATGTATAAAATACACAAAGAGGAAAACTATTGAGCTGTTTGTGATTAATAATAATACATTATGGATGATTCTAGACGGGACTTACCTGAAAGCGTTGTTTTTGCGTTTCTGTCAGAATGAAATCTTCTAATTGTGGATCAACACTCTGTGTTTCATTCATAATCAGTAAACACTAAATTGTTATATTTTTCCAATTTTTACTTTATATTACAAATATATATATATGACGAAAAATATTAATTGGTATTGTTATAAGAGCGCTACTACTCGAAATCGAAACTAGAAGGAAAGAAATGTCAATTGTCAATGTCAATTTTCATCTTTCAATTTTTTTCATAGAGCAATAACAAGCATGGAGGAACTGTATTTAATTGAACATTTACAATATATCTGATCGTGTCCTTCTTATACACTTCTTTACGAGAGGGACAGAGACAGAAATACACAATTTGCCTTTCTTAAAATCACAATGAAGCCGAGTATACTATAGAATTACTATATTTATATATTGACTATTATAGTGATTGCCAAAGTTTGACGGTTTATAAATCAGAAATACCGTTTCTTTGTAATATTTATAGTAATTATGAAAAACGATTACACGAAACAATACTTCACCTTAGGTCAAAATTAATTATGTTTAATCTTAATTAATTAGATTTTAAGGTTATAACAATTTTTTAACATTATTTAAATTAATTATTTTGGCTAACAGGTGTTGACTTATTATGAATCATTTTTATTGTATTTGAATTGTATTTATTAATTATATATTATGGATTTATTATAATTTAATGTATACTTTTGATTATGTAATTATAGCGAATGTTATGTACACTTGTAAATACATACATAATATCTGATTAATTATTATTATTGTCTTCCAAATGTGTATAAATGTTTTAATATGTATGTTGTTAGTGTATTTTTTGGTGAATAAATAAGTAACAAAAATAAATGAAACTCATTCATAGTCTAATCTTGATTATTCATTATTCAAAAATATAACACAAAAAACAAATAAGTCAGCCTAGCGCGGGGATTATGGTTAATTAAACCTCTGATTTATAACATACTCATATATTTAAAGAAATTGTCTACATGTATTCTAAAAATAAACCGGCAAGGTAATAATAAAAGTACGTCATGCCACATCACTATGATTAAAAAACAAAATTACTTCTCAAATTGACAAGAATTTAGAGATCGATTACACACTATTCTGATATTGTAAGAGTCTTAAAACAATCAATTTAAACATATTTGAATATTTCATAAAAATGTTAAGTATTTTAACAGAAAAATCCAAAAAACACTTACCTGTGAAATGTTACATTTTGATTATCTTTACTTTTCTTTGAACTATGGCGATCACAGCCGTAAGCCACACAAGCAATCGAAACAAAATGTTTTTAAGTTTCCTTAAAACTAAGTTTGTTACATCCAATTACTCTTTTATCATTAAAATAATCACAAATATCAAAAACAGTGTAAGTCACCAGCTGGTCACTTTAGCAAGTAAAAAGTGGTTTCACACCATTGAAGACGATAGTTTCTCTATTATTACGTCTCTCTCTCTCTCTAACTTACGTCATCTCTTAGTAAGATAAAGCAGTGCAAATTATAAGTTTATTGGTTCAGTTTAATACGAGTCCTCTATGTTTGTTATTGCTACTATTCATCTTAGTAGCATTTCTTTATAGTTTTTGATCATAATTATTAGCTACTTTTGCAGAATGTGATGTGCCTGTCATTACACAATTTAAAAGTCATGATGAAGATGTGGGATAAAGAATAACTTAATGAATTTAATACATCAGACGTACACTTAATCATTTCTCTTAATTCTTGGGTCCTTTTTTTTCATAAAGAAATCTAAATTGTGGCTAATACACACCAGTGCGGACTTCCATCCAGTTTCGTCTGCTCTTCTGCGCTTCGTATATACTATATACTATATATTGCTATGTTGCAGTTGACGCTCACAGCGGATTTCATGGATAATATAATATGTTTATTCAAAGTGGGGTACCCCTATATTCTTTAGAGACCATCCAGAGTAGCTACAAAATTAGATAAATTATTTATTAACATATTTCTTTCTAAAGAGGCTCCGTAAAATGATGCGAGTTATATTTATTACTAGCAGCTCACCTTCGCTTTACTACATACATGTACATTTCTAGTACCTACCGTTTGTATCTATGACATTATATTATAAATCGTGAAGGAGTAACAAACATATACACGCACTCATTCAAACTTTCGCATTTATAATACTTATCTATACAAAAAAGTCGTCTAATGAAGGCCTTTAGACAAAGCAAGGCAATCGTGCGAAGCGTGCTAGGTGCCACGTGATAGACATGGTACCGACTATCTCTTGATGTTCAGGTAATAATTTTAAGGTTAGGTTAGTAAACCCTTTCTCCATGGTAATGGGTTGAACAAATCTTGAATATGACATTTCTACTGTGTGGGTTATTATATTGTGATAATAATGTGATATAAAAAAATGGCTGACAGTGGTTGGAAATAAGGCTGATAATCAAGCTCTTAGTAATGTTCTTACTTTGATTTTTTTTTAATAAGTAATGAAACTGCTGAAGTTAATACTTTTTTGTCTTAAATCTTTTCTTTTCTATGACTTTTTTCGGAAGGAATGGTGGCTCAAATCAAAATATGTAAGGCGTCTGGCGTACTGTCAAAATCAAAAATAATATGTCATCAATCTAAACATGAGTCTTAAGTTTTTTAAAAGTTGTCTGTTAAGGATAAATTACTGAACAATAATAAGATCTATAAATTTTTAGTTACGATATTTGGTTTGCAAAATGGTTAGTAGCTGTATATGGAAATTCTTGGACGAAAGCTCCTTGAAAGATTATACTTTATTAATTCCAAGTGTGGCAGTTGGGAATGTCGGTCAACTTGCTTGTGACTTGATCATTTCTTCTTTAAAAATGAAAAAAATTGGTTCTGTATACAGTCCAGCACAAATTCCTGTTATAGGATATAATCCGTATGATTTAAAATCCGGTTCTATTTCGACATCTTGTGAAATTTATAAGTCGCAAATCAAGAAGCTATGTGTCTTACAACTCAGATCTCCAGTAATATTTAAATATGCTAAGACTTTTTTAGAAGAAGTCGTTAAGATGTTTATGGAAAAAAATATTAAAGATATAATCATTTTAACTAGTAGCTTTGCTCATGAAAAAAAACATATCTTAAGTTCACCATTTAGATATGTAGGAAAAGAAGAAAACTGTTATATGGATATGATAAGGGCAGCAAATCTAGTTAAACATGAGAATTCTGATGGCGAAATTAGAATTTTTGGAGGTGGCTTTGCTAGTTTACTTTATGAAATTTGCCTTTGCAAGAAAATGCCAGCTTTAATATTATACAAATATTGTTCCGAAGGAGACAATATACCTGATGCTTATGAAATGGTGAAATATTTAACAAATTTTCTTCCTATTTTTAATGAAGAAAAGGATATATCTTCACAATTGGTTCAACCTGTTTCTTGGACTTTGTTGTTTGGCAGACCTCCTCCGCAAGACATTTATTAAATATACATTTAACAAATTGATCACATTGTTTTATTCTTATTAGCAATAATTTTTATTTTTTGTTTTATATTAATGACTGTGTTAAACCTGCACCTCATAAAGCTTATCCATGACTAAGTAATTTTAAACACCATGTTAAACTCGACTACTTATGGTATGCTACTTATGATAAAAAAAAAATATTTTAATGGCTGGGTTGGTAACATCTTGTTGGCCAAAACGTTTTTCCAATAAAAATATACCTATTTCTAAATATCAATTTTTTTTATTTATATTATTATTAATATAAAAATTAGACAGCAAATAGAGAAATGTACTTATTGTCTGTAAGAAGTCATACCAAGATGAATTATTATTTGTCTCAGGTAGACATATTATTTATCAATTTCAAGAGCAGCAGCTGTAATGATGACTGGCTCAGAGAGGATATTTGAACAATTGCAGGAGCTCCTTCATGACTAGAATTCCGCCTACTTATAACAATTAATTATTGTTATCCCATACTCACCAGGAAAATTCTCTGTTTCTAAGCTATTTGAGAGCCATTTTAATCTTTCTAAAGTATATATATCTATAGGTACTATAATACTATAATAAAGCAGTAACTTAGCAAAATCTGTACATGAAATATTTTTTAAAAACAATGTAACGTATTATGTATACGATATAGACCCCAAAACAATAGTTATTATTTTTTTTGTCTGTTTGTCTGTTTGTCTGTACGCGTTTCACGCAAAAAGTAATGAACCGATTTCAACGAAATTTTGTGAACTGATAACTTATTACTCGGGTCAACATTTAGGATAACTTTTATTTTTGGAAAATCTTTGTTTCCCGCGGGAAATCGCAATAACTGGTTTTATCGTGTCCTCCTTAGGAACCCTCCGCTGGCTAAATCTAAAGATATACATCAAAACAATGTACTAAAAAATTGTAGATCTTGAAAAGGCCAACAGAAATATCTACAACAGTATATGTCTATCTCTCAAGGTACACTCGCAATACCTATTCTTATCTATACCTATAGCAAAACTAACTTAGTTAAATCGATGTGCGCGTTTCACGCAAAAAGTACTGAACCGATTTCAATTAAATGTATAGTGATAGTTTATCACTCGAGTCAAAATTTAGGATACCTTTTACTACAGGCACATTTTTCGTTCCCGCGGGAAAACGCAATGACTGGTTCTATCGAGTCGTCCTTAGAAATTTCTATGGCTAACGGTGGCTGGACCTTAAGAGATACATCAAAACAATGTACTAGAAAATTGTAAGTCTTAAAAAGTTATACGGGGAAGTTCGCAATATTATATGTCTATCACCTAAGGTACATTCGCAATTACTATTTTTATTCACTACTCGCGACTCACAGACTGACTTATCAACGTTTAGCTCAGTTCAGCAGTGAAACGTAACTAGGGACGAACCTGAGCGAAGCGAGGGTGAGTCGCTAGTATAAAATAAAGGAGATATTCTATAAATTGGCGGCTTTAGGATCACGATCTCACAGGCTTGCATAAATTTTTTCCACTTCCGCGAGAAGTTCTAGTTTTCAGGTGACAATGCGACCATCTAGAGACCTAAGTTTTGTTATAATATGTAATCTGGCTGTTGTTGAAGTACTTTCGACCCTCGGTTACACTCAAATGCTGAGTAATGCTGCATGCACTGTTATTCTCCCTCTTGAAAGTTGAAAAAGTCGCCTGAGTCCAGGGTTATTAAATTTCTGTCTACCCCAGTCTTTGTACCTCTGACAACTCTAAGATATGCCATATGATCTTAGTTCTATTTGGAGTATATCCAATTATTTACCTAGTTACAGGAATTTTAGTGACGCGACATCTAAACTGGTCCTACAAGAAAAAAAAAGAACAACAGGTGATAGGCGCTGCTCGACTACCTGCGGATGAATTCCCTCAGTATATTTAACTGAAGGTCTTTAAAACTGCCGGAATCTTGACTCAAAACTTTAAATGTGTTTTTATCAGAACTGCTTTTTCCGAGACTGTTGTCATGACTCATGACATCTTAATTCTTAAGTTTTACTGAACCAATTTACTTGAAATTTGGTGTATGCCTTTTCTATACATTACTCTATCGCGCTAAGAAAACTATAACAAAATTTTCACTTTTAATAAAAAAATTGTTTAGAATATCTTTTTATAGAATTAAAATATCTTTTTTTTAACTTAAAACATCTTTTTATTTGAGACGAACGCTGTTTTGCAGAAGAATTTTTTTTTTAATTTCTTCAAAGTTTGGATCATTACAGCATTTTTATTGGAATAAAAATTATATTTGACAAGATTGATTGAACAAATCTACTATCATGACAATCAGGTCGCTACATTTTTTAGAAAAATACAAAAAATAAACTACTTATAAATTATTTCTTTGCATTTAAAAAAAATCATAATTAAAATTTTTTTAACTTTCAATACTTTTTTCAAAATTTCGATAATAGGGCAGCATTTTTTACTCTGCCCAGGAGCGGTCAGCGCTGAGGTTCAATACGGCACTGATTCTAACTTGGACAATATCATTACATATTATAAAATAAAGTCCTCCGCCGCGTCTGTCTGTTCGCGATAAACTCAAAAAATTTTGCACCGATTTTCATGCTGTTTTCACGAATAGATAAAGTGGTTCTCGAGGAAGGTTTTAGTATATAATTTGTAAGTTTTTGCATACATTGGCTAAAATATAACGAAATTGGAGATGTCGGCAAAAAAAAAAGCCGTGTGGGAGCTTTCAACGGAAACGCTGCCTAAACCCTTTGAGATATAACAGAATAATGTATGGTGGAATTGTGTATCTTATATAGGCCTATAAAAAAGTCCGCGATGGCATATGTCTATCTCTTAAGGATAACATACTATATCCATTTTAATACCTTAAAAAATTAAAGTTTGTATTGGGAAGCAAGCTAGTGACGAACTCGAGCGAAGCGAGGGTGAGTCGCTAGTATGTAATATAACAGATCAACTGTAGTGTTTTTGTTTATTAAATGAAATTAAACTTACATAATTCTCATTGAAAGGTCCAAAAAAAAACTATTCAGCCTAGTTGTTCGAAATAAGTGAAACAATTAGTAAACTTAATAACAACATAGTGTTGGGGCTCCAAAATTGTACCATTATTTTCTATTTCTCGTTCCCATTTTGTTACTCACAACGTGGATTCACTTAATACTATCGAAATCTGAGGATAATTTCATTCACACCAACTACTCTTGCAATGTGAGATTTAAGTCAAAAGTAATCAAACATTTAAAAAAAAAATTCGTTTGGGGGGTCTTACAGTTTTGTAGCAATAATTATTTATAAAACATATACAATATGGTCTATTTAAAACAAAGCAATTACTCAAATATTTATTGAAAATTGATCAGTCAATACATATACGAAAAAAAAATCCAAGCATGTCTTTTATTTTGTGTGAGCAGCCGTAATTTGTTTATTTTCCACTTTTGTGGAATTACTTAGTAAGTTCGTATTTTTCATGTCGAACTTACATATGTAGGTAGTTAGTAGGTTGTTGTTTTTGAAGTAAGGAAATTCTATGATAAATTATGTTTAAAGAGCCAGCTCAAAGAGTTCAAATGCTACAATCTGTGACTCAGCTGGGTGAGATAAGTAGCATCATTATTTACGTGAAAGCATAAAATGTGTTAGCGCTTTACTCGCTGCAAAGCTTCAGCGAAGGCGACGCAAGTGTTATAAATTGCCAGTTATCGTCTAAGCAATAATTCTTTTATGGCGTCATAAAAATTGTTTTCCATTGGATAAAGAGATTTCTAAGAATGACTGGAAATCTAAAGGACTATTTTATAGGATAAAGCTGCAAAAATACCACAAAATATTCGAGTTATATAATATATATTTGATCAATAAATAGCGCGATATATTGAATAGTTCCTAGGTCAAAAATTTAGTGTTATTTAATCTTATTTTTGTGCTTGCACTTTTATTACATAAAGTTAGCTTTTATGTTATTATTGTTGTGATAGAGAAAAAACAACTTTGAATACAAGTAATAATTTACTACTATCGTATTTCGAAATTCATACTAGGTATTTATATTTCATATTATGAAATTTGGCAGAATTATAATAACCAATGAAATTAAAGTAATGAATATGGTATACTCTAAAACTATTTAACAGATTCTAAGTTCCTAGGGTAATTATTATGATACTTTAGGTATACATTAAATAATTAATTATAAGCCAAGAGTCCTGACTTTATTTTTACTTAGTACGATTATCATATTTACATTAGATATATTAATTAACGTATAGGGTACACATTTAAAGATTATAAGTAATCCATTAATGAATTCGTAAACTGAATTCATATAGGTGGTCCATATTTCATTTTAATATAATTAAAAAAAATAATAATGGTAATATCAGTATTTGTATACAACTAAAATGTGTAAAATATGAGTAGGTACCCAAGCACATCAATATAAGCAAAGTAAGCCCATTTATATCCCACAACCGGTTATTGCCTCCCCGATAACAAATGTTGATGACGAGCAGTGACGAAGCGAGCCTCATTTTGGCTACAAAAATAGGATCATTGGAAAAACGTTATTTTAGTTAGACCTACTATGAGTTATAAGTACTTTTCCAAACTTTACACATTTAATAAAGGAGTAAGAGAGCGATTCCTAATGCCTTGTTTAATTAGCGGGACTAGATGTGTACGATCAATATAAAACTTTGCCTCGTGCAGACTCAAACATGTGAGCATTGGGCCAGTATGAACAAGCAGGCAGATACCATTACTGCCATTGAGGAAAAATTATAATATAAATACTTTAAACTTCTTACTCGTAACAACACACACACGTTTGAACACTTTGATCCGATCAACTTTTTATAAACATTTCGCAATTATACGAATTTATTTTAGCTGTAAAAGTTGTCGGCAAACAAAGAACGGACAAAGGTTCCTAGCCAGCCAGTTATTTCAAAATTCAAGTTTGTTAACGCTACTACTGCATTACGTAGTCTAAGTAATTAGTGGAGTAATAGTCGAGTAAGGTAAGATTGGTGTGTACTATGTCGTATCGAGTAATTGCATTAGGTCGTTGCGCGACTGCTTCTGATTAAACTGAACTCACTCTGATTACAAGTTCATTACGTTTTAAACTCACCGCCTCGTCTACGTTCTATTTGCCCTGAATTACTCTCACAATCGAGCCGATTTAATTTCAGCACGGTCAAATTAGAAATTCTACTCTTTTATATTTGCCTGCTTTCTATGTCACATTTATTATATAACGAGTTTTTAAATTAGATACTTAATTTATTGATATGTAATAAAATCTATGAGATAAAATGTATTAAAAATATGTTAAATAAAGTTTATATTTTTTGTAGCATTGTATATCATGGCCCTATTGGAATTGACAATCTTCACGATTTCTATTCATAAAATAAAACTTCACCTGTCAATCAGCCAACTTTACTAACGGTAACAAATCTTATAAATTATTCTCCGGGTGTCACGTCAATTCGCGGCGCGCGTGAAAGAGTAAGGCGAAGTATAATTATCGCCAGTGCAAGTTTTAATTGGATCGATGGTATACTTTGATCACTATCAGTTTTTAATACTACTTGTATTACTTAGACCGTAAACGTTGAAGGAGAAAAATATGTACTATACTATAATAAAGCAGTAACTTAGCGAAATCTGTACATGAAATATTTTTTTAAAAACAATAGATTACAAAATAATATGTAGTTATTAAAGTTTTTGTTTGTTTGTCTGTATGTCTGTGTGTGCGCGTTTCACGCAAAAATAATAAACCGATTTCAACGAAATTTGGTGAAGTGATAACTTATTACTCGGGTCAACATTTAGGATACCTTTTACTTCAGAAAAATGTGTTTTTCCCACAGGAAAACACAATGACTGGTTTTATCGAGTCCTCCTTAGAAACCTTCCGCTGGCTAAACCTTGAGACATACATCAAAATAATGTACTAAAAAATTGTAGGTCTTGAAAAGGCCTACAGAAAAATCTGCAATAGTATATATCTATCTCCTAAGGAACACTCGTAACAACTATTTCTATTATCAACTTATCAACGTTCAGCCCAAGCCGATGTGTAATAAGAAGTATGTACATACTTGTATAAAACTTTACAGGAAAATTCAAGGCTTAGTAAGTCTAACAAAAAATTTAATTCACTCTTCCGTTATAAGAAACTAGCAAATTTTACAAACATGATACTCCCCCTAATTAGTAGTATCTTAGTAGTTTGCTCATAAATGGGTAAGACTACTCAATGACAATATTATGACATAATTATTGGTGTAGCAAATGAATATGATAATTTCTAAATAGTACCCACGGGTATAGTAGAGTGAGATTTTACTGCTAGATACAAATATTCTAATGTTGATATAGGGGATTAAACATTAATACTAACATATGTACATATATGTATTTAACATGAAGATGACGTGACCTTGCGCGTGGTTAGTTAACGTTCGTTAACAATAAGTTTTACTCGGTTATATATAATGTGGATGTAATATTGAAAAGTTATCAATTATGCTGGCGAAGCAAAAGGTAGCAAAAAGCGAGTAATTTAACATATCTAATTGTTATTGTATATATCATATATAATTTGTTAAGCCTAAATGATTCTTTGTTGTACAGGACAAAGCGATGGATCCAGCGAGTCGAAATTTTGATATCCCTTAAGTAAGAAGTTTTTGAAATTTTGAAAGAATAAAAGACTTCGTCATTAACACTGCATCCAGCAAGCAAGCAGTGTCGATTATGGGGCATTCTATTCCGTAAAAAAGTTGTATGCAATGGACATAATATAAGAAGTTTTTGTAACAACCCCAAAATTTTACTGTGTTGTTTCGTCATATGGTAGAAAAAAAAAACATTTTAGTTTATAGTATTATTTCTATAATTTTGCGTAAAATCGCATACATTTTTCATAATTAAATTGTAGGGATGGACCAAAATTAGGTAAACATTCGTTTTAACCAAAGTTTGACAGTTGCTACGTAGTTTGCCCGAAGCCTTTATACAGCATGTTATATGACCGTCGAATTTGGTTCATTGTTGTTATTCAGTTCATGTTTCATCAGGCTTCGTTATGATTAAATAAAGTTAAGGTAAAAATAAAATTTTACAACATGAAAGAAACGATCAGTTAAAAATAGAAGAGGAAAAAAAAGTTAAGTAAAAAAAAAAATTGTACATTAACCATATTTTAAATACATTAAATACAACAGTCGTAACTTAAAAATGTAATTAATCAATTTCATTCCAAATTCTTATCGGTATTTAGTAACTACTACTAGTATTTAGTAACTAGTGCTGTTCTGACTATATACCATTTATTTACAATCAGCCTTTACGTAACTCGCATAATTGAGTAGTAGATATATATAGTTGTAATCTTTACCGGTGGTAGGACTCTGTCAAGCCTGAGGAGTCCGACTGGATGGGTAACACCCCCTTATCTATTTCTGCCGCCAAGCAATAATGATTACATTGTTGTGTTCCGGTTTGAAGGATAAGGTAGCCAGCGCAATTACAGGCAAAAGGCATATCATCTTAGTCCTCACAGTGACAACGAACCTGCGGCTTTGCATTTTTGTTACCTAAAACCTAAGTGCATGAACCGTAGGTGTTATGGGCGACAGGTACTGCTTTCCATCAGGTGGTCTGTCTGCTCGTTTGTCACCGAATCTCATAAAAAAAAAATAATAATGGATGGTGATTAGAAAGTTTGATCGAGATTTTTTAAAACATGCTATTTTATTGTTGAGTTATGAGTTAAAAAATATTTAATATACATACATGACATCTCTACGGCTTTATTATAAGTATATAGATATTACATCCCTAAATATAAAATAAGTAAAAATATATACATATAACATACGCACTGAAATAGTCATGTATTATCAAAGAAATCCTATAAAGCTGTATGTTAAGGAGCTTAGGCCGATTTACTCATGCTCAAAGTATCGCGTTAAATATAGAAATACTCAAAAAATTGTTTTCTGTTCTAATATTATAAAGAATTTGTTTTTTTTTTGTTTGTTTTTTTTTGTATCGAATAGGCTCCGAAACTACTGAACCGATTTAGATTATATTTAGTAAGAAGATAGTTTGAGACCCTGGGAAGGACATAGGATAGTTTTTATCCCGAAAATCATCCCTTAAGGTGGTGAAAATTATTGTGAAAGTTTGTATGGGGAAGCAACCTAGGGACGAACTCGAGCGAAGCGAAGGCGAGTCGCTAGTTTTTAATATAACTGATCATGATTTATTACAGAAATAATAATAAAAGCGTCATATTAAGCTAAAACTGTATGGGATATAGGGCACCGAAATAAAGGTAAACCCTCGCCGAGACCATGAGAAAGTGACATAATTTAGTCTATAAAAAATAATGAGTTGGGATCATATGTAAATTCATTATTTTTTAGGAAGTTTATGTTTGAGAGATAAAGGGACATCTAAAGCCACATTAAAGTATATTATATCGATTAAGAACTACTTAATATATTCCTACGAAACTTATATTTTATGCAAGTAATATTTTAAAACACATCTACAAAAAATAACTATTATTTTAAGCGATTGATTAAATCGAATTTTCTCTACGTTATAAATATTCGTAGGTACATAATGCAAGGATCATATTAAGGCAAAGCCATAAATTACTATTGTAGTAATATATAATATTACATTTTCTTGAGTTCGCTAACATTGGTAATAGGAAAATTAATAAAAAACATATTTAATAATTAATATATTTTCCTTTACATAATATATTCAGTTCATTATAGTAGTAAAATAAGCATTATCCCGGTTTAGAATTCGATTTTCTCATGTTAATATTCAAGCGGTGCGATCCGATTTGTGTTGTGGGCCCGTAATGGCCGAATTAATATTTTGACTACACCTGCCTGGCATACGAATTTATTGCGTAATTGAAATAGAAACAAGGAGTTATTATTATTCACGTACATTTTATGTTTTAATGCTCAATTTACATATTACCTATATGGATTTTAACATTTTTACTTTTTTAAAGAATATTTAAATAAGTTTTATACGGGATCGATCAAACTGTTTCCACCTAAGAACGATCAATCTCCTAACAAAACTTGTGGAGATCTAACGATCTTCGAGGCAGCCATAAAAAAACTCACTGAAATAAAATATTATAGCTCTAATAGCGCATTTAGTTTCATTAAAACCTTACCTATAAATTTGTTTCAACTTATCCTGAGATTCTTTTCTTCTTGCTTATAATAGTGAATATGCGTGATTTTTTTTATTTTTCATAGAATAATAATTAACATCGTTATATAATTATAAAAAAATATCCAGCTCCGAAAAACTAAAATTTAGTATAAAAAAATAATAAAAATATCATACCGATACGGATACTGTAAACGCCCGCCATTTCGCGCATTTGGCGTGACGTCACAGTATGATATACAAAGAAAAATGACAACTCGGTTCGTTCTGTTATGATAATACTTTGACGTCATACTCGGTCTGACCAATGGCGTGCGTTTCAACTACTTTGAATTTCCCACCTATATTTGAACTTTTTAATAATTATTTTCTCAATCAAAAAGAAATTACATTAAAAAATATTAATATAGACTTAATTTAAAAGCAATAAAAATAATAAAAAAAAATATTTCAACTTTATTTAAATCACATGCATATTCCTGTGATTTTAGTGCTCACTTTGTTACGAGTTTGATGTGAACAATAATATGTATATAAATTATTTGATATTATTTTTAAATTAAATGCCTAATACCAGTAAAAATAGCTAAGATTTTAATATTTCCTATTACGTTCCCAACTTTACAAGAGTCAGCTTTTTATTTGGTCTGGACTTATCTCAATCGAACCACTCTAATTTTAGTAGCGAGTCAGTTCTAAGGATTTGTCTTTTTATACGGAGACGTACTAGCGATAAAAAGATTAGTGGAATTTCAGACATTTTCCGCATGATAACCTACAGGAAATTTATGAACGCTAATGTCGTCAATAAAACATGAAATTAAAACTATTAAATCAAACGCAGCTTCAAATATAAAAAGATGTCACTGAGGACTAAACAAAACAAGCCTCCAATAACATTAGTTATAAATTATAAGCATTTGTAAGTAAATATTTCTTTTATAAGATAGGCAGTTATTACCTATTCTCGTCAATTCAAAACTTAAAATATATCTCTTAAATATTTGAGTTCATAAGATCACAATGACGTCCTTCACCCTACAGTTTGCCGACTCAACAAAGTTGTAACAAGTGTTGTAAGTTACACTGGGAGTGTGACAGTTCGTACAGTGAACAAGCGTAATTATTGCCGGTACAAGCTCAGCTTAACTTTTAATTGGATCGGTGCAATGTTTTGATCTTATATTATTAATTAGAATATATAAAATCTGCTTAATATATTTGAATCTTGTAAGAGCCTTCCAATCTCTTGTATGCTTCTTACATATTACAATATGTTTTAAATCATTTTAATGAGTTATAAGTTGCCAGTATTATGTATTGTTAAAGGTTTTGTTTGGTTCTTTATTATTTTACTAGCGACGCACCCTCGCTTCACTCAGGTTCGTCCTTAGGTACGTTTTAACGGTTAGTATAGTATAGACTATATATATGTGCAATATACTTACATAGGTATAGAAAAGTAGGCAAATATTTTAAAAATAAAAAAATATATCCCTTACTTGAGAAATGACTGATTCCCCATTCAAACTCCCACCCCCTTAAGAGATGTTTTCCGAGATAAAACTATCCTCTGTTCTTTCCAGGGTCTCAAACTATTTCCATACCAAATTTTATCTAAATCCCGAGTAATAAGTTATCACTACACAAAATTTAGTTACAATCGGTTCAGTACGTTTTGCGTGAAACGCGCCCTTCGCATTCGCTAAGTTACTATTTTATTTTATGTATGTATTATCATGCTATTTAAAGTCACAGTAACTGTGCAGTCCGTTATTCGCTTTGCGTTAGCATCGAGTGTCTCGACATTGTGTAGGTATTAGATAGTGGATTTCATCGTCGCGCTTTGTCTCATTCAGACAAAGACCAAGATTTGTATGGACAACACAAATATTTACTTCTTGAGAAAATTGAAACGAACAGATAAATAAATGAATTCATTCTAATGAAATATAGTACAGTATAAAATGCAGTTTGTCTGATAGCAATATTGAGACACGGCACAATGTTACTTAGTTACAGTATATGTATTGTATATTCATTTTTTTTAAAATACTATTCGAGAAGAATGAAATCTTTTTATCTTAACTTAAACCAGGGTTTGGAACCGGTTTGAAAAAACCGCTTTATTTATTTAATGTGATGGTTGATTCATCGCTCGTTCTTTAACCGGTTAATGAAAACGAACGGTTTAGTAAACCGAAATAATAAAATTGTTAACGCCTAATCTTAGAGAAAGCTTAGATTTCGATTTTGATGCCGAAATAAACCGGTGAAATTCATTCATAAGTATAAAACGCGCATGTATCCTTCTACTAAGCAATTCACCATTAAACAAAGATTCGCCGAATGTAAACGCACAAAAATTCATTTTAACCAGTTAAATTTGACCATTGAACCTAAATTCGTGAAAACCGTTCTCCGGGATAAAATTACTTAAAGAACGTAACCGAAACCTTAAACCGAAAAGCCTTTGGCTTTCGGGGGTCAATAACAAAACCGGTTTAAAAATTGAAGGGGTTTCCGAGCCCTGAATTGAACGAACGAAAACTTTTATAATTATCATCCCTGTTCCAAATATTTGATCATCTGTGTAGTGATAACGATATTTGCGGAGAAAACAATTAAAAGCTTAAAATAGTTCGCGTTCGAAATTTTAATAAAGCACGTTTTCACAGGTCCAATTATATATTGACCGCGCTGCCGTCTGTCCCAATTATTTAACATACAAACTTTCCAATATGAACTCAATGCTTTACTGAAATTTCAACTTTTTTTTATATTAAAATATTTGTTACTAAAATGTATACTAGGTAAATTCATTATAAGCGATTCTGGATATATTTGATTATATGTAAAATATTGGATATCATTTATATTATATATGTACAATGTATATGCCATATATCATATATGTACTATATTAAATTACATAAAGCTCTTCTTGGATAAGTATTCATTATAAGTAACAAGAAATTTATGTAACAAATCATTAAGGACAAGCGAGCAAATGAACGCCATTATCTAATATCTGATGAATAATATGGGGAATGGGCATTCGTATACGGAAATTGCCAATTAATGTATCCACCCCTTATCCACCCTCACACTCTACACTTTTTCCGAGAGATTTATTTATTCAGCCCCAAGATATATTACACTTATTTTAAACAATTATATCTCCCGCATTGCAGACATAGCTATTTTGATATGAGTTTTTAATGATATTATCAGAGTAATAAAAAGTTTTTGCAATGTTATTTATTTTTTATAATTATTTATAGTTACATATTTTTCAACTTTTTACGATAGTGTAGCTTTTCTAATGTTTTCGATATTGAGGTTTATTGGAGTAAATAATGAGATGTCCTATACGTTACATTTATTAAAAGAAAAAGCTATATAAAGAAAATTAGGTAGCTTAAAATGAGATACCTACTAAATAATAATTATGTTTCACACATATACAAACATATGTTTTGAAGTTGTATGAGTAAAATCATGTAATATTATAATATCTTTAATATGAAGTAAATGGTGTACAAAAGAAACCATAATTAATACAGTACATAATTATGCATAAATGAAACTATAATAAATATAATTCGCATAAAATGAGATGAAAAATAGAGATAATAATCTACTCAATTACCAAGCAATCCACTGAGTGACAGCTTGTTGCCATTAACATGATATTGATAAACCAAGTTACATTAACCACATAAAATCATTAAGTTAAGGTGCCTAATATTTCTGCTTTTATAAGTGAAATTGTATTGTTCCTTAAAGAAAAAACAGCAATGTGAGTGAAACAAAAAGGTTGTCTCGTTTATTGAGATGATTTCGAGAAAATAAGTACAGCTTTCCAGCATCTCGGTCGCTACGGCAGTCGCCTCTCTGACGTAGCTGTAGACGCTACGCGCTCAGCTACGTCGTAGCGTTTAAAGTACGCGTTTTATATGTACATATTGTGAATAAAATCTTTCAATTATTTATTAGATGTGTTAAATATTATATATATTCATTTTATTTTTGGTGTAAGATTTGATGTAAACAATTTTTTCAGAGGTAAATGAAAAGAATTCTTTCCAGTCTCTTTCAGTCCCTTAACGTTTGATTTCAAGTTTGTGTTATTATTTGATTTCATAATTAGTATTGATTTAGGTGTGGAGTAGACAATGGGCAGTTTTGAGATATAATAGGAGTTTTTGAAATTAATTAACATTTTTATGAGTTGTTTGCTTTGCTTCACAAAGAAATATGCATATTACATACCATAACAAAGTGATTTTAACGTACCTTTTATACACAATAAAGCTTTATAAATACTTATATTTGCATTTTTTTCAAATATTTACATTGTTTGACAATCAAATTTCAACTTAATATACAAAGAACATTTTAAAAAAAAGAAGCTAATGTGACAGAATGGCAACTGATTAAAGCAAAAATAAGTGGCAAACAGGTTCAGTTTCTTAAACAAAAGAAACGATAAAGTAAATGTTAGGACTTTGTAGCGATTTTGTAGAATAATGCGCGCTGATGTGAAAATTATTCACAATTGTTTTTCAGGCGCTTCGTGTCCAATAAAAACTCTTACCTAAATTGAGAAAACGTCGATAGGAGACTAAATTGAGTGTACCAGAAAAAAAGTGTAAATGAAAACAATAATGTATACATTGTTTTGGATATCAAGCATCCTTGCGATGTTCATCGCGGATGTGCGAACTGGTGCTTTACAGCAAAAAGGTGAGATTTTTCATACAATTTTATAAAAAAATATTTTAAAAGATTTATGCTTATTTTATTTTAATTATTATTAATACAAATTTAAATAAGATTTTACTATACTTTCTTTAAATATAAATCTCTTAATTTGATTATTCATTTAAATTAGTTATTGTTGTTCCATGAGGATGAACAATATTGAATCAGTCAGTTAATATTGTTAGTTCGTGAGGAACCTACATTGGCTCGGAAAGCTATATACAAATAGTATGATAGAGTCTACTCTATGTATGATTTTTTAAATTAATATTTTATAATATTTTCTATAAATACAATTTTAAAATATTTATAGATTATAGATGTATTAAAGAAATAGTTTTCTAAAATATAAAAGTAACTATCTCAATTTCAATGATAAAAGTATCTAGAGAAATGGCCACATTGGCTCTTCAGAAAACAAATAAATATAATTTAGGTAAAATATTGTTTTATCTCCTTGTTCCTATGTTTGTTTTACTTTGTTTCGTTAATGTTCATTTTCCCACTAAAACAAATCCAAGCATCTCCATGCCAATCGGGCAAAATATATAGCCTTAGTCTGCTGTATGAGATGACTTTGTTCCACTTTGCTTTGTTATTACATACTATGTGATATGTTGGTTTGTTTTAATAAATTTTGCATCAATTAAGATAAAAATATTTTGTGAATACCAAATAATTTCGGAATAATAAACAAAAAAATATATAAAACTATTAGTGGAGGTGTATTGAATTGATTCGGTCGCAGAGTTTTACATAGTATTTTAAAAATATAGACACATATATACTAAATTTTTAGTTAAGGTTATCCTTTAAGGTTATCATATCCTTCCATTACATTTAATTATCATTTTATAAATTAAATGTACATTTATTAGTGAAAGCAATCATTTGATAAGCATAAATAATATATAGTACCTACACTAGTTACCAGTAATTTCAGATATTTTTAACCTTCAAATTGACGCTGAAAGTAAGAAAATAATTTGTGTGTTTGTAAGGTTGTTTGTTTAAAAAAAAATTGTCTTGATAATTTTACATATACTGCTTTTCCTAAACATTTTTCTCTTATGACAATAAAATTTCAAAATACCTTCCTCAGTAGATAGACTAATATTTGACAGACATCAGTTTCTAAAATCTAAATATAGAAATATTTGCTTTATACCTACATACATAAATCTTAAAAAGCTTCAACAAATTCATTGTATTTGTAGCATGTATTTTTTGTGTAGATATGTAAGCATATCAGATCCTTTTATTTCAAATTAAATAAATTTCAAATTTCCTATCGAAAAATACGCACAAAGTAGCTAGTCTCTTAAAATACAAAAGCGGTAAGAGCCCTTATTCTATGAAGTGCGATTTGGCTCTTGTACGAATAAGGTCAATTGTGACTTGTAAAGCTATTGGCAACGGTTCTAGTTTATTGATAATAATGTTTTTTATAAGAATAATATAAAACGACTTATTATTACATATTTTGATTATTACAAAAGATTTTAATTACGATTAATTACTGAGTCGACTGGATGTATCTATTTTTAATCACAAACGGAAATGAAAGAATGGACAGTCCCAAAAATAGAATGAAAAATAAATTCAAAAGGCCTTGAATTATAAAAAAACGGTTAAGTGCGAGTTGAATTCGCACACGAAGGACTCCGTACCATTGTACATGTACTTTTTATTAATATGACTTATCCTATGTATGTAGTATAATATTAACTTCGATAATAATTGATTGCGAACGTTAAAAAAATGTTTTTAATTTTTTTTTGATGTTATAGCGACAATAGAAGTACATACTCTGTAAAAATTTCAACTCTTTATCTATTACGGTTTACGAGATACAGTCCTCTGACAGACGGACGGATATCAGAGACTTAGTGATGGGGTTCCGTTGACACCCTTCGGGTACGGTACTCTAAAATTATAAATCTCTATAAAAAAGCCCTGATGATCTTTTTGGAATTGTGCCATATTAATTAGTAAAATTACTATAACGTTTATGTATTATTTTACATCAAAGCGATGGGCTTGGAGGTCGAAACTACATTATACATGACACTAAACTCGTTATTAATATCTGAAAATTGTAATAAATATATGTATACTTCCTTTGGAATCATGAGATGTGAAAGCTAGACAAATATTTTATAAAAAATTTAGAACAACCTAATGTTATTTAGGAAACTAAACGTACTCATTTTGGAATTAAAATAGTACATCAATACCGATTTCATTACAATTTTAAAGTTGAAACTTTTGCAAAATTAGCGCATTTTTGTTTCACTTCATATTGGATTGCTGTCCAGGAGCACTTTACGTTAAGCGTTCCGCGTTCGACGCATTAAACTTTATTGTACTTATAATGGTATTGTTGAAGGGGTTGTGTCTGCGTTGAAAAGCTCTTATTGGGCTCTTTAAATATTTTATGAGTGGTATAATTTGAAACTGTTTAAGGTACATTTTAATTTCACTGCCTTCGTTTTCTAAATTATAAGCACAATATTGATAATAACAAATAAAGGCATTCATAAATACTATATAATAATCTATTACAAAGTGGAAAATGATCTTGATAAAAAGCCTATAAGCATAAAATATAATAATGACAAAATTGGTTTATTTATATATTTGTAACTCGCATCGCTCGGGTGCGTCCCTAGATGCCTGTTGTATTCAAATATTATTTACAGACAGAGCCATCTTTTGGCATATTTTATTACGAACAGTAGTTTATATGTTACTCCAGGTTATAGTCTATCTGTATTCTGTAAACTAAACACCATCTAAATCGGTCGAGCCGTTTCGCCGTGAAGATATTTGTTTGTTTTTATTTTATGTTGTCTTTAAGCTGTGGCTATCATAAATAAAGCTTTTGCTATTCTATTACATTACAACTGAATATTATGTCCAAGCAAAGCGAAGGAAGGAAGCTAGTATAGAATATTTTAAGATAAATAAATTCAGATTATTTTGTGCCACGTTCATGTGTATAGCGCTAACGCCGAGTTGCAAAGGTCGTTTGTAAAGATATTGCGTTCATTTTTACATAAAAACTTTTGGGGTTGAAGTCCGGGGGGAAAAAGAGATTGTGAAGGAGTTCTCTCACGTGTATTTTGATTACGTATTGTTTGGATTTTTGAAAATAATATTCAAATATTTCTAGATAAACAATAATAATGAATTTTAAATATTTCATGTGTCAGTTTTCTCATTGATAAATCAAATTATTAATTTCACCCTTTCAACTTTTTTATAAGTAACGAAAATATAAATAACGACTCTAGTTACATATTTATCGTAGTTTTTTTTTGTATTTTAATTACTATTGTCAGACTTTTATACGTTATAATTATTATTGGAATACATACACTTTGCTCGGATATGTTCTTAGGTGCCTAAGAATATGTCATTCGAGATCATTATAAATACGATTTGTTAAGCGTCAAATGTATACAAAAATAAATTTATAGGTGAGGACAGTGTTGATTAGAAACTCGAGTTGCTTATAGTGGTTTCAATAAAAATTGCTTGTACCTGGCTCGGTTATAATTTTATCGCGCTCTATTATTAAGCAAGTTTAATATTCAGAGTTGATATCTTTTTTATATACACAAGAATGAGAATAATACTTTTGTGTAGCTATAAATAACCACCTAAATACGGTATATGATTTATCCGTACAGTGTGAAAGAGGTTTGAGGCGGATTCTTGGGACCGCTTTCTCGATAGACTGATTCGTAGACAATTTGGCTTATTTGCAAAAAAATAGAAAATAAAGATGTGTCAGACTGAATTCAACTTTACTGCAAAATTGAACTGAAGTGTTTGTCTTTGTATAGTCAGCACCAATCTAAGCGTCTGAATCGTGAGAGTCAGGCCTGAACTGCGTATGTCGCGAACATCAATTTATATTCTAATAAAATATCTCTTAAAATAATTGATATTACTTTTTACTCATAACATTTAAGTAATGTAGAACCAGGTTTTATTTGAAAAATTGAATCAATCTAACACATTCATACATTTACAACAAATTATTTTCCAAAGAGACTTTTTTGTTTCATGGAAACCAAAGATAGATATTTGAAGTAGCTTTCATTTTTTATTCAAGAGCATGTCCAAATATAACAATCGACAGCTGCTAATAATATTTTCCTTTTATTAAGAATACTTTAATATTAATACTTCTCTTCGTATTTATAGTTCAAGTCAGGGAGCGGTTGTACAATTTATACAAAGTTTATTGTTGTTGAGTGGCTCTATTTAAGCTACGCCGCTGAGTCATAAGTTTGCAATACCGAAATATTTTAGTTTAGTAAGTGCCAAATAAAATATTACTTTAATGCCTTATTACATTATTTTTCGATTTTCGTTGTTAAGATATTATTATAATATAATTCACGTTATGTAATAGAATAATTATAATAACACATACCTTTCACTGCCTCATCGGTCTAATGGCTATCATATACGGCTGTAGATCCTGACATCCTGGGTTCGATCCCGGCTTGGACTAATTAAAGCTATTATATTTACTGTCAAGTAACTCTTAGTATTAACCCGGAGCTAGGTGAAACGGTAGAGCTCGTATAGTCATCGATCCTATGCCTAATCTCTTAGCATTCTGGCCATATTATCATCCCACCAGTGTTTGGGAAACAAAGAAATATAGAGTGTATTTAGGTACTTGTGTAAGCATGCATATTTACCCACTAACTTCTTCTACTAACTAAGACTTAGTCTCAGTGAAAACTCACTCGGCCAATCGGCCGCCGTTGCTAAAATCAGCGGGATATTATTTTTATTAGAAATCAACCATTCTGTATACATGATATAATCACGTATCTTTTAATTACAGTTTATTGTCAAAATATGTTTATTCAATACAATTTTTTGTGATCAAGTTTTTATTGATATAAATAAAACAGAATATTATACTATACGGTCAGACAACAGTATTGATCTCTACATACACATTCACATGAGAGAGATTATGTTTCAGTCGTAAGGATAAGGGATTTGAAATACATAAATATCCGATTCAAATAAATAGATATAAAACAAGATATAATATTGTTATTATTAATATTTTATCTACTCGTATATGTTATATAAAATTATTGTTATGAACAATTCATTAACACCCAAACAGCGGTAGCTGGACTTGAATGGCTAAAATTTTGAGAGTATATTCGTAAATGAAAAGATGACCTAAATGAAATTACCGTTTAGTTAGAAATATTTTTTTACCTATTCAACACCTAAATGGGCGAAAAGGGGTATTTGCAATAGTCATACGAAAAACAACGTTTTTTTCTTGTCAGACCATAGTTGTTTGGAAGTCTTCAAGTTTTTACAGCATAACTATTTTCAGATCTATCACCTCGGAGATGTCACCATTGCAGTCACAATTCGTCATCATGTGAACTTCCCGGCTCTCCTGTTGTTTGCCCAGCTGGTCAACCATTTTGTGCAACTGTAGCGACATCGCCCAGTAATATATTTTTATATTTTTCATATTTGAATTAATATAATATAATGAACTTTAGTATTAAATTATATAGAATTATTTCAAGTAATGGTGGTACTTAATTAATCCTTAATAGAAAACAATCAATAACAATTAATAAGGAGTATTAATTAGCGTACTATAATATAAATTAAGCGTTCTATAATAAGAGTATTAATTGATATTGCCTCTCCTAGATGAGCAGATTTGCGTTTAAAATTTCTAAATTTGGACTTATTAAAGCTTTGAAGTTAGGTTATAAGTGTAGTAGTTACTGACGAATTTAATATTGTGTGTATGTGTGTTTGAAGATTGTTTGTCATTAAAAATTCTGGCTCATTCGAAAACAAGTTTATTCATTGCTTTAAAACGATTTCGGAAAAGGAAGAGGATTTTTTCGACGCATATATTTTTTTTATTTATGTCCACCGATTTACCAGAAACGGCTTAACAGGTTTGATTAGTTTAAATTCTTTTTAAGGTAGATTCCGAGATCGTCGAAGTAATTTTTTCGTCTATCGACCCAAATCATACTTTTAAGTTTCTGAGTAAAATACAAATAAGTTTATGTATAAATTATCACATCGAAATTTCATAAATACTTCGTAATATATAGATAATATTTTTAATAGGTACTTCTATCAAATCTCATCAGTTAATCAATGTTTAATCCGATAAATATTATTGTGAAAATAAACAAAACAAAATTCATACACACTTAGCTTGGCGATATTAAAGTATGTATTTTGTATATTTAGATAATACCTATTTAGATAATACCTTTAATATACTAAAACAGGCTTTTACATCTACATATCTTAGATTACACGAACGAATTTGTTGGAAACACATGCGCTCACGTAGAAATTAATGGCACAAGCACCGCAAACTTATTAAATGAAAGGCGAAAGCTACATGGTTGCCAATAAATTTCAACGGGTAAACCCATGATAATAAGAAAAATACTGTATTTAATAACAGTTTGTAAGCCCCAAAGTATATCATACTACCGAGGTTCTGGGTTCAGATAATACTAAAATATAACCGCTATCAACGTGATAAGGGTTGTTAATAGCGCAATCACGGTCCAAAAGAACTTTATTTCTACGTTATCGATAGTTTCAGTTCTCTAGATGTAGAATTACGAACATTTAAAGTTTTTGTAACTGCTCTGAGTATAGTATATTTTATGTGGTTGTATTTTTATTAAAAGAGAATATTGATTTAAGAAAGTGATTAAATAAGTCTATGCCAACTAAAATATTATCTTTTGCAGATTTTACGTCCACATTAACATGCGCCGTTGGGAGCGAGCTGCCGTGTTCATTAACGTTTAATTCGAAATTGGCCCTAGAGATGACCTGTATATGTGTAGACCATCTCTGTAACGCGCCATATTCCGCACAACTACGAAATGAGCTACTTAATTTTTCAACAAAAATCCCAATTAACACTACTGAGCTGGCTGCCGCTTTTCTAAAATCCTCTGCTTTCGTGAACGTGACTTTATCAGAGTTGTATGGAGTTATAACAAAATCTAGTAAGGCAAATGAAAAGTCCGTTTACGAAACGACCATGAATTTGCTTACATTTGGAGGATCAGATGAAGCACCTCGAGCAGAAGCTTTAAAGCATGAAGCGACAGTGCCGCCTGATGATGATGAAGACGAGGGAGAAGGTAGTGGGACCTTTGAAGAAAACAAGTCGCAAGCGGCACCGGCCGCTCCCAGTTCTTTTTTGCCAGCAGAAGAAAATAATGTCTCATCTTTAAGCTTAAACAAATTGTTATTACTTATTACTTCATCGTATTTTCTTGTGATATTGTAAAGTATATGCAAAAAAAAACCTTTTTAATAAGGAGATTCTAAACAATCCAGAGAATTTATTATTCACGATAGTGTTGTCTTGAAAAAATTATGTAAATATAAATATGGGAACAAAATTACTTTTCTACGCTCAGGTTTGTTTTACATTAATTTAATAACGTTTCCCAGCATGTTTACCAAAATAATTACAAATTAAGATTTTACTCCTGTACATTATATTTCTTAGAAAAAATAGAGCATTTGAGATGGCTTCGTATTAATGTTATTATTTCACTTAATAAATAATTCGTTCATTTTACGTTATTTATAATAATGAACGCGTATATTTTTAAACGCAACTTATACATTTTTAATGACTTATTTAAAAAAACTAAACATTTATTTGATAAATTATGGACATATTTTTCCCGAATAATTTAGAATTTAAAATTTAAATAGAAAAGATTACAAAAAGTTTTTCAAAGTGTAAATAATAATTTAAATACATCACCTAAAAGTCTTATGTGATCACTCAGAAAGGCTAAGCACACACATTGTAAGTTCATTTTTTGTAGACTTAGAGTCAATTACAATGTAAATCTTGAATACCAACATCGATCTATCGATGATTTGTTGTGATTTATTGAATAAATAATAATAAAACATTTAATTTTGTTTTTTTTTTATTTCTTACTTTTATCTTGTCTTACAATTAGTCGAGAAAATTACTTCAAGTCGTACTATGTTGTTTTCTGTAAGGACATATCCGAAAGTAGTTTTTTAATCTTCAAAAATTATTTTTATAAGCTGCCAGTATCGATAGATTTCTTAGAGAAAAAAGTTGGGTGTTTAGTCAGAACACAGCAACTCACAAAAATTCTGCTCAAGAATAATCATATTTAAAAATGGCTTAGGGTTCTCTGAACAAAATGTATCAATATAAATTTACTTAAAATAAAAAAAACAACATATTTGACAACCATAACGATGTTGTGAAGTATAACGAATAAAGAATTAATAAATTTCGATTGTAACCTAAATAACTTTTACGGCCAGTATAATCTATATCACTACATATTTTAAAATAAAGTCCTCCATCGCGTCTGTCTGTCTGTCTGTTCGCGATGAACTCAAAAACTACTACACCGATTTTCATGCTGTTTTCACCAATGGATAGAGTGGTTCTCGGGGAGGGTTTTAGTATTTGTTAAGTTTTTGTATACATTGGCTAAAATATAACGATATTTGTTGGAAATATCGGAAAAAAATAAGCCATCTGGGAGCTTTCAACGAAAACGCTGCCTAAACCCTTTGAGATAAAACAAAATAATGTATGGCGGAATCTAGCTTACTGTTTAGCTAATTTTGGTTTGTTTGTAATTAATGAACTTAAAAACTACTGGACCGATTTAGATGAAATTTGGTAAAAAGATAGTTTGACACCTTAGGAAGGACATAGGATATTTTTATTCCGAAAATTATTCTTTAAGGGGTTTGAAAATGGGGATGAAAGTTTGTATGGGGAAGCAAGCTAGGGACGAACCCAAGCGATGCGAGGGTGAGCCGCTAGTATATAATAAAACAAACTTAGTCAAATGGAAGTGCGCGTTTCGCGCAAAAAGTGTTGAACCGATTTTAACTAAATTTTGTGTAGTGATAATTCGGGTCAACATTGCAATGCAAATTTTTTAATTGCCAATTTTTTAAATTTATCAATTGCCATGCAAAATTTCATTTAAATCGGTCTAACAGTTTTGTTTACCCCTACTAACAGATAGACAGAGTAACTAAAAATTTGAAAAAAAAAATTGGATTTGTTCTATTTCTCTTCTTACATCCCCCTGACTCGGATATTAGCATTTTTTTCTATGTACAGCCATTCGACCTCTAGAGTTTTATTATATGTACTGTAGATTAAAGGCAATGTCGCGACTCACTGACTTAACAACGTTGAGTCCATGCCGATGATGATAGACCAGCAACACAAAAAAGCCAGCTTTATATATCCATAATATTAAATGTAAAAGTAACTCTGCATGTCTGTTCGTCATCTTTTCACGCTTAATCCGCTGAACCGATTTAGATGAAACTTGGTAAGAAAATAGTTTGATACCCTGGGAATGATATAGGATAGTTTTCATCCCGGAAAACATATCATATGTTAGGAGGTGAAAAAGGGGATGGAAGATTGAATGGAATCAATCATTTCTCAACTAAGAGATTACCTACTTTTCTAAAACTATGTATGTACATTGTATATATATAGTCTATTCTATATTTACCGTTAAAACGTATCTAGAGACGAACCCGAGCGAAGAGAGGGTGAATAGCTAGTTATAATATAAAATAAATATAAATGTATGGAGATACATACATATATATATATATATATATATATATATATATATATATATATATATATACACCGTTCATAGACAGAGGATATGATAAAAAGTATTCGTTATTTTTATTTTAATAAGACTCTACTTGAAGGACGTTGCTGCAACTTTTAAATTTTTAAATTAGTTTTAGGATACTTTAAAATAAGCTTAATATATTTTCCCCCTTATCTGTTATATCCGCTTTAAATTAAAATGAAAACATACTTTTGCTTTTTTTCAGCCGCTCGATGGCCGTTGACAGAAACTATATGTACTTAATTTGATAATATTATTTTTAATGATAGAACAATGATACATCAAATGAGTGTGCGTGAAAAGTTATTTTTTTTTAATAAAATTTGGATTATACAATTTTGGCTTAATAATTTTCGTCTCAAGGCTTTGCATATCCGTTTTAAATATACTTTTCAGATCAGTAAAGAAAATTCTCTGTGTTTATTATAAAAATATGGATTTCACCACAAACATTGTTGGACCAATTATTTTCCATTGCTTTTATTCTGTTTAAATTTGTTTCTCTTTTGATTTGCAAGCATCGTATTTTAATCGGGTTTTTATTAAAGGCGCAGAAGAAGCGTACAACATAGTACGTCAAAGAGAATTAATTTTAAGCCTGGGGATTAAAACAGTGCTCATTCTGACGCTACTTGTCTATATCCAAAGTGGTAATTGTAATTGAAAAGGGCTTGTGTCGCAGACATTTGATTCCTAGTTATTTGGGGACGAGGTGATAAATTGATAAGGGTTACGAATACTTTACTAGCTGACGACAAAAGGGTTTATTGTGATTTTGTTGTAGGTATTTGACATTAGATTGAACAATACTAAGCATTTCTATATTTATAACCAAGATTAAAAGTTGTATATTGTATTGCTGATGGAACAAAATGGATTTGTGACTTTTACCCGATGCCCTAGAAGGAAGGTAATATTTTTTATTTGATATATAAATGTATTTAAAGCCTCACTCATGCCGTAGCTTTCGACTGCCACTTCGCTCGCTTACTACGATAAAATACGGTACGAGTAGGTATTTCATTCCGTTACCTATTTCACCTAATACTTTGCCCGCTAGTGAAACTCATACCTAGTAATTTACAAGGAGTCAGACTGTCTGATATTTTTTTATATTGTTGATCCCATATAAATTCATATATTTAAGCTTCTGTGTAAGTTTTTGTCATAGTACAAAATTGAGTATTCAATGTAAGTATATATTACATTATACGAATACCTATATAATCGTATTAATTATAGTTGAACAGTGAGTATAGAATTTATACATTATATAAACCGATTAAAAATTATATCGAGTAAAATAACATGACTTCTAAATCAAACATTTTTCAGACCCCACGGGTATTTTATCAGGATTACGTTAATCTCAGAGTTATTACAGTTATTACAGAGACAAACGCAATTATTATTATTGCTTTCATATTTGTTTTTCTCCATATTGGACTATAGGTACTTGTTTAATTATTTAATAATAGCTTTTACACGTCGCTCAGTTTGCGTGTTACGGCGATAATTAAGCCTATGTAACTTCCACTCGAATTCGAAGATCGACTATAGACACAGACAGACAAATCGAAAGATTTTGTTAAATATTTGCACCTCATTTCCCCTTGCAATATTTCAAACTTGACTATAACAAATTAGTCTACTTGTAATAAACTCCAGATATTAACTAAGATATGAAACACTTCAAAAGTTGTTCCGGACAGTTAGCTAAATAGCCGCGAGACACGACAAAGCCGCTCGTCGGTGGTAGGTAGTACGAATTGATGTTACAACTTCTAAAGGGATGCTGTGTCAATAGAGTGGGCTATATTTCTAAGCAAATCCAACCTTTTAAAAGCTATCAATTTGCCGCCAAGTTGGTTAAATTAACCAAAATATATCATGTGAGGAATATTATGTTAGACTGAATAATCATTACCCATCTGCATCTCTACGTGTACTACTGCTGGAACGATTTTAATGGATTTTTTCTGTTGTATTACTCTATATTCAATATTAAACAAATCCAAAGAAACAAGCTGAGTTAACCTATACAACCCTACACACAACATACTTTAACATACAATCCACATGTTTAATTTTAGTGATTATATAAATAACCTTCTTAGTTTTATTGATTAAATAATGTACTTTTTATTTATAACGTATTTAATATTTATTTCATTATTTCATAACGTTTGGTTTTCTGTAATTATTCTTTACGAGGTCAATAGTAAGCTATCTTGTGTCTGTTTTTGTAAATGGGTAGTTTCAATAAGACTTTTTTTGCTATACAAATAGAAGAATGAATTATAAACATGGATAAGTTTTATTTAAATAGGTTAAATAAATTCAGGATACCTCTTGAATTCCCCATTGTACACATTCCTATATAAATATTCGGTGGTTGCGACTACACGTGCGGGCGGAACCGCAAGCAGTTAATAAATTTAAATACTTATATGTATAAAATAATAAGCATAAAGTGTCAATATGGAAATAGATTTTTTTTGAAGAGAAATGTGAAATTATTTTTTATATGAAGCAAACATTTTTGCCTTGTTTACACTCTGTTTATTGGTGCGAGATAATTTTATCCATCAGTATGAAAGGCTTTTACTGGCGAGCGAGTTAGCTCACACGATATATAAAATATTCACGCCGCAACTCGGCTACCTTTATAAACTTTCAATTGCATTTTGAAATTTTACACAGCACTGAACAAACGTTTTTATTTAAGATTTTCATAAATTGAAAAGAACAAAGGAGTAATTATTCTATAATTAATCCTTTAAAAATATTTTCGATGAATATTTAATTATAACAATTATTTATTAAATACAAAAACTGTTACAAAATAAATACACAGATGAAAAAAACGTGTATGTATTTATGTACGTGCACGTAAGAAGTTATACTTCTTTGGCGCAACAGAACAAAAATAGCTGAAGATTTCATCCCGTATGTCACAACTCTCTTTGTAAAAGGAATGATAAATTAATAAAATAATTAAATAAGGCATATTAGGTATATTACAATCATATATTTATAGAATATCATTTAAGGAAAGAATATAATATTATATATCATTTGTCAGATAATAACAACTGTTATCATGGCAAAAAACAGTAATCAGCTGACTTCATCATGTCGCTTTTTGGCTGTCGGTGTGCGCGCGCATCGTAAAAATTTTACTATCATAATTTTTTCCAAACATCCCAAATAACGTATAACTTCAAAAATATAAATATATTTGATTTGGCTATTAAGTAAAATGCTTCAAAAATAATTTTAGATTTTACGGACAGATTCCAGTGAAACTTTTATCGCTGTAGCGGCAATTATCTAAATTTAAAATACGTACATACAAGTGTCATTTTGAATCTGTCGAGATATTGTAGAAAAAAGTTCTAAGTTCTGCACTAATTAATAAATACACCCAGATACAGCCGAATGCAGATGTTAGTGTACTATATTAAGAACAAACAAATCGATATTTTTTATGTATAATATTGTAGGGAAGAAGAAAATTAAAGAGGAATATTTTTAAAATTCTTGTTATCGTTTTATTTTTTTATCGTATTCTTTTTATAATTCAATCTCCGTTATTTAAGTTAGCCGTTTAAGTTAGCTATTAATATACGAGTAGTAGTATTCTTTAGATACTTAATCTATATATATAAAAATGAATACCTGTTTCCCTTGGTCACGCCATCACGCGTGAACGGCTGGACCAATTTCATTAATTCTTTTTTTGTTGTGTTTGTTATTGTCAGGAGAATGTTCTTACATTAAAAAAAATAAGAAAATTGCGCAGGAACTTAGAAAATGGGGATGAAAGTTTGTATTGGGAAGCAAGCTAGGGACGAACCCGAGCGAAGCGAGGGTGAGTCGCTAGTTAAAAATATTACCTACTTAAATTTTATATATAACATTTTCAAACTTATTTTAAAACTGAAAATTATTTTCAATGAATTCGAGTTATCAAAACTTGAATTATGAACCTCATTCAAAAAATCTTTGCTTTTTTTTAAGTATTTAGTGAGTAGTTAATTTTTTTTTGTATTTTGCTATCACAAATATTAGCTAGGTGCAAATGTTGCGAGGAAGAGAATGTAACATTGCAAATAACTGCAGTTGTTTCTGGCTAGTTTTCCACGAAACTAGCTGTATTCATAATTAAAACGGCTTTTTAAATTCTTTGATTTTTGTATAGTCACCTCGAGAATGTTTTACATTAGTAACACCCTACCTAACTACCTATTAATAATTTATACCTTACAAACTATCTAAATAATTCATTTATATTTTTTTATGAATGAATGAATTAATTAAGGTTATAAATTCAAATACATAAAATATTTTAGATTTCTAGGTAGGCATTTCAAAAAGAACGGGGAGTTTCTTTTATTCAACATCACATTGGTAAAATAATTTATGCTCAACTATCTCACTTGAGAGCCATTAATAAAAAATGATTTGATTTTCTTTTTTGGATATAATTATAATATATATATATACATACATTTTTAGCGGGCTAACCCGATTCTTTTTCTACTTTTTCCTAAAAAAACAAACCGATATTCCAAATATGCTGCAGTTTCTCTACTACATTCTAAACTGCACACATAAGATATTCAAATTTTAGTTATGCACGGAAAATTAACTTACATTACGAACGTAAACCCAAAAAATTCAAATTGCGTTCAGTCGATTGCGAAAATGTAATTCAGGACAAATAGAACGAACTGGGACGGCGGAATTGAGATGTAATGGAGCAAAAATTAATAGAAAATCAGTTTATATTCAGTTACATATGAAGTATACAGATTCTTATACTTTAAGTATTTCATCTTTTGAAATTTACTCAAAAGAAATATGATTATAGTTGCCAACATTCATAATGTTATCTTCAGGGCTGTCTTAAACATGAACTATTAAAAATTCAAATTTTCAAGTTTAATTGTTATTAAGATATGAGATAATTTTTGGGTTACGTGGGACGTATGTTTATTTTCACTGGATTAACTAACATCATATGAACTTCGCAATTTCAGCGATATGGGCCGACCCAAGATATTATATATCAGTCTGTTATTTTTGCTTGTTTTGTGTGTAATTCGACCTACAGTGGAAAATCACGGTAATGAATTTAAAACTCACTATGAATTAAAATGAGGTACTGTACTCTAATCATATGTGATGAATTTTGTAGGTAAAACCAACAATATCAATGCGATGACTTGTACAGTAATTATTAAGACGTGTGAGATTATTTCGTATATATAATTAAGCCTATTTTAATTTCAATGTATTTTATTTTTTTATAAATAGATACAGAATGGTTGTACTTCAAAACAAACTGTAACTCTTCAAAAGAAACATTTCAAAAAGTGTACTTTTCCACAAATAATTAATCAAATTCCACTTGTGCAATGAACTTATAATTTTGTGCGTGAGGAAATTCGTCGAAGGGAGTAATGAGCACGGGTGATGAGCACGGTAAAAGTTTCTATCAAGATGTCATAGTCATATAGAAAATACTCCAAGGTACCAAATGTTCAAACATGTTATAAACTTTAATAGGTCACAGAAAATAAGTACATAAGTATGTATTATGTATATTGATTGATACAGTTCGAAAGATATTTCAAGTAATTTTATTTCGAGTTCAAATTTCAGACTTCATCGTATTCGAATTTCATTCAGTCGATTGCAGAAATTTCATTTACCTGAAAAAATTGCAATTGAAATGTACCTTGTGCAGCTCGAATCCACATGTTCTCAGTTAATTCAAATAAAACCTGCTGCGAGTTCTTCTAAAATGTTATAACCATTCTTTGTCAATTAGGGAAACAAATAAGTTTATACAATTTACATATTTTATTTATAAATATGTTCATAATTTAACATATATTATTCTTATTTAATAATTTTTGATAGGACACAATTTAGGAAAATGAAACGCGGCCTCTAAAGACGATTTTTAAATATTCGGATCATCACCTCAAATCGGCGATAAAACAAATAATAAATATTTTGACAAATTGAACAATGAATGAAACTTGTAACAGTGACGATTTTTTTAATATTTCAAATTGATATATTTCCAGTTCTTTATAAAAATAATGTAAAGTGGATATTAAATATATTTTATTTTTCAATCAGGAAATCAAATTGAGGTTGATCATATTTAAATTACGTTCAGACGATTGCGAAATTTAATTCGGTATAAATAGAACGACGAGACGAGATGAGGAGATTGAGACGTAATAGAGCTGAAATTAGCATAAAACCGGTTTATTCAGCCGATACTCGATCTGCATTGATGCAATAATCGAATGCCATAGTACACTAGTTGAATGTATTCTATATAAAGCTTTGAGATGATTTATTTATATAACTCGAAGTTTGTTCTATATTTTTTTAATTTCACCAAGTTGTCGTCTTAAAGTACCCTTTTAGATAAAACTATCTTTCTGGATTTATTTTTATTACTAGTTCCCGATATTTTACACTCTCTCGCGTGTTTTGTTGCTGTAAGCCATTCGAAATGTCGGAAAAAAAATCAAAATAAATTCGCGAAAAATTGAAAAAGATAGACTTAAACCGTCAAATATTCGCGTAAATGTAAGAAAGAAATACCCTTTTAGTTTATGATAATGCTTTATTAAAGTTATAGTCCATTAGTACGACTAATGTTGGGATATCCCATAATTAACCTGTCGAGAGGAGCGGGCACACCGGTATGCCAGTTAGCAATTAATTTCTTAGAAATTATACAGGAGGTGATAATAATAATTAAAGTTTTATGTCATCTCATCTACTCACATTTAGTTTTGTAAGAATACATATCAACAAATTTTAAGCATCTCTTCGCTTCGTTCTTACTAAGACGGGGAAGGTTCCGTTGGGTTTTAGCGAGTAGTACAAGCTTTTTTACTACCTGCATGTATGCAAGTTGTACGCGTAAATGCATTTTCCAACATTAAAATAAATCATTCATTGCAAATTTATTAAAATAGTCACGATATTATCCTTTCTATACTTAAATTTGAATTCAATGGATACGGGCGCCTATAGTAAAACTTATTAACTCCATGTTTATTATAAATCTGTGTAATTTCCTTTGTATAGGATATTGCCAGACCGCTAATACAAAGCTCATCTCATCTCAAGTCATGCATGACTTACTTATAATTTTATTTATGGAATACTCTAGATGCACTATAATTGGAATTATTTTATTTTCTCAGATTTTAATATCTATTAAACACGTTTTAATAATAGCACCGTTTCGGTGTAGATAAATAACGTGATGTTATATTTATTAAAATAACAATAAAAATATTTATGTTGGTGTATGCTGTATTTAGTTTTTTTGGAGCTGGATATTTTTACAATAATTATATAATATATATTAATTATATAACGATGTTATTGCTATTGTATAAAAAATAAAAAAAAAACAAGCAAAATCTCTAAAGTAAGATACAATATTTGTTTGAGAGATTTTTTCAATATACTACATCCCCTGTTCATCTATCGATGATATACGGACCTCTCCTATACGCACTTGCACTTGACCGATATCATGACTATCTTGCATTTTTAATATTATTATTTTTGCATATACTTTAACTATAATACAGTAAGTACCAAAAATTGTTCTATCCATATTTTTTATTTATTAATAACAAAAATTTAACCAATTTGGATTGCAGTCAGTATTCCTCAGTATTCCTCAGTATGCAGTATTTGATATACGAGCGTGTACGGCTAGATAGCGGTGACAATTATTTGCAGAGCGCAAGTAAAGCTATACTTTGTTATTGAATTATTCAGGACCGACACTGGCACCGGGGTGTTAGCATCTCTGGCATTATATCAAATCGCGGCGCTAAACTAAGTTTGCAACAAGTTTGAGGAGCGGTGAGATATTTATGAGGCGGTTGAGGCTCACACGTAATCAATATAACCGTTATACCCCCATTATACGTGGAATAGTTAATATTTGAAACATTTCACAAGCTGATTAAAAAGGTTTACTTCTAAATGGTTTGAACTTTACTCATTGCTTGTGACATTTTACCAAATATCAATTCCAAAACCTTGATGTATTGAGATAAAACGTACTTAATAACCCGCGGTTCATAAACAACAATAGTTGCTGCATGTCAAACAGAGAAAAAGTAAAAGATTTCTCCGTATGTAACTTTAGTAAGGGAATAAACATTTAAAAAAGGATAGATTACTAGACGTACTAGGAGTACGTAGTGTAATCTATCCTTTTTTAAATGATAAACTTTCGGCATATTCAAAAAGCTTTATTAAAAACTAGCGACTCACCCTCGCTTCGCTCGGATTCGTCTCTAGGTACGTTTTACTACTGAACTGAGCTGAACGTTGATAAGTCAGTCAGCAAGTCGCGTGAATAAAAATAGTAATTGCGAATGTACCTTAGATGATAGACATATAATATTGCAAACTTACTTGTATAACTTTTTAAGACCTACAATTTTCTAGTACATTGTTTTGATGTACCTCTTAAGGTTCAGCCAGCGTTAACCATATACATTTTTAAGGACGACTCGATAGAACCAGTCATTGCGTTTTCCCACGGGAACGAAAAATGTGCCTGAGTAAAAGATATCCTAAATGTTGACCCGAATGATAAGCTATCACTATACAAAATTTAGTTAAAATCGGTTCAGTACTTTTTGCGTGAAACGCGCAAATCGATTTGACTAAGATATAGATAAGAATAGGTATTGCGAGTGCATCTTAAGTGATAGACATATACTGTTGCAGATTTTTCTGTTGACCTTTTCAAGACCTACAATTTTTTAGTACATTATTTTGATGTATGTCTTAAGGTTTAGCCAGCGGAAGGTTTCTAAGGAGGACTCGATAAAACCAGTTATTGCAATTTCTCGTGGGAAAGAAAGATTTTTCTGAAATAAAAGGTATCCTAAATGTTGACCCGGGTAATAAGTTATCACTTCATCAAATTCCGTTGTAATCGGCTCATTACTTTTTGCGTGAAACGCGCACACACAAACAGACATACAGACAAACAGACAAAATTTTTAATAACTACTATTTTGGTGTCTATATTGTATACATAATACGTTAGTCATTATTTTAAAAAAATATTTAATGCACAGATTTCGCTAAGTTACTGCTTTATTATAGTATAGATAATATACGAGTAGTCTGTCAGTTTGGGGATCGACGCTATCTGTTATATGATGATGAGGTACTTATTTGTAGTATGTATACTTCTTGTGTCATATATACTACTTTTAGTCTCGAAAGCCCTGTACACTACATAGCAAAAACAAGTGCACTAACGATCGAGACCAAGTTCGTAGGGCGAAACGAGATTACACGACTAGAATATTTTTTTAAAAGAAAACTCAAGTATATTACTTTTCTGAAAGGGCTATAAATTATAGATCCTAAATAATGAGATCAGTTTAAGGACTTTCTAGACAACCATATATTTATCTTTTATGAATGTATAGATGTAACATTCTTAACATACGAGTGTCTCTGACTTAATAACATTAGAGATAGATCCCAATAATGTTTTAGTTTATATACTGTTATACATTATACATATGTACATAGAACGAGACCTAAACCGAATTTGTCTATTTAACTACCCATTATATATTGAACTTAGTAATTGCAAAAACCTCAAAATCATATATCACCTTTTTCGTCTACTATACGTTTGTTCAAGCTATTCATCAATATGGGTTATTTAATTTTATAGAACCGAGTATACCAGTAATGAAAATTAACAATCAACGTAAAATAAAATATTATTAAACTGTTCCTTCATGATATTTACCTCTAAAATAAACAATGGTTTTTGACACGTATCATAATATTTTGTAAAAACAATGACTGTAACGTATTGTTTAGAGAATATAGACAATAGTTATTAAAAATTTTGTCTGTTTGTCTGTATGTCTGTTTGTGTATGCGTGTTTCATGCAAAAAGTAATGCACTGGTTTTAACTAAATTTTGTGTAGTGATAACTTATTACTCGAGTCATTTAGGATCTTTCACTCCCACGGGAAAATAAAAAAACTGATTCTATCGAGTTGTCCTTAGAAATTTATACAGCTAACGCTGGCTAAACCTTAACAGATCTATTAAAATAATGTATAACTGATTATATGTATTTAAACCTACCCATGGAAGCACCAAAGCGAAGCGAGGTTAGGTCGCTAGTCCCATATAATTTTCTTTGATATAGCGCATACCGTTCTTAAGAAAAGCATAAAATCCATGATATTATAGGTATTTTAATCTCCTTCTGAAGTGCTGATCCCTACTTGTATTGAAGGCCGGCCCGTTCCCAGCAGTGGGACATTAAAAAAAGGTCTGAAGAGAGAGCTCAAACCTCAACTCACGGAAAAATATTGTATTCCGGTTATTATCTGTACATAATATTTTCTTTAAAAAAAGAGTTTCTCACTTCTATAATTTGAAATTAAGATGAGATTCATTTGTAATTCATATTTTATTTTTGCATTCATCATTATAATATTACCTACTTTAAGTAATATGCATAACATAAAAAATAATTTACTAAAAGCGTATTTTGATTACATCACAATATAGGTACAGAATAATAATACTGTTGATTGTAGTTTCAAAACAAGTGGTTTCAGCCGGTACAGTGAGAATGGCAACTTTAATACTGCCACAGGGAAATCCCACAAAGTTTGAGAGGTCAGCAAACAAAATTATTACAGAAATATTTAATTTTGACCTATAACCTTATATTATGACTTGGTTTCAAGATCATTGTGTCACATATTTTACTTTTGGGCACAAAGTGTACACGTTTTTTAATTTATAAATGTACGTAGGTAGTTCCGAAGGTATCTGAAAATATTTCGAGAGCAGTTAAATTGTTATTTACTTTACGCTTGTGTCATATTATTTGTGATTAAGTATTTATATATAAACATAATAAAAAGCAAAATGGTTTATTTTATTTGTAGCATATATTAATATAATATATTCTTTGCACTATGTCGCTACAATGTGCAAAGTTTTAGATTGGTCCAGTTTTTGAATTTCGAACACTATTTCCACCACTAACTACAGTTACACTTTTACTTCTTGAAAGTCTTTTGTCCCTTTCTCTTTCACGGCAATTTACAATCAACCATTACCTTTTTTCGTTTATTGTCACACGTTGACAACTGTCTTGGCATCTATTCTTAAGCATAGGTACCAAATGGTATTTTTCTTTTCATTTATTTTTATGTTGTTTGTTAAAACAAAAAGAAAGAAACATAAAAGTATTAAAACATAAACTATTAAGATTAAACTAAGACAAAAACAAATCTATCCCACGGGAACCGTACATTTTTCCGGGATGATATATAGCTTATAGCTTTCCTCAGTTAACGGGCTATCTAATGCAAAAAGAATTTTTCAAATCGGATTAGTAGTTCCTGAGATTAGCGCGTTCAACCAAACAAACAAACAAACAAATAAACTCTTCAGCTTTATAATATTATATTATAAAACAAAAATTGACCCTTTTTCACTTTTAAAAATTACTATAAAGGTATAGTACTTATACTTTCCAGTTTTAAAACGGGTATCCGTCTTCATCGTAGGAAAATGCCCGCACCTGCGGTTGGTTGCAGTTCTTTATTGTTATTTGAATTTTTCAAAGAGAAAAATAGGACAGTAGATAAATTATTATCTTAGCTAATTTAAACTTAAACATGCCATATAATATGTTTTTGTTAGTGAAATAATATTAAAAGTGTGCGATGTGTGTAAATAAATTTAGAATCCGACTTCAATTGTTATAAATCTATACATATAATAAAATTCTAACTGAATCGAATCTGTACATTAAGTATTTTTTTGGAAAATCTTACTGAAATTGTCATTATTATCGATACAGAGTTTTTAAATTTGTGTCTGTCTGCCTGGGAACACATCACGAGAAAGCCACTGGACAGATTTTGATGGGTATGATAATAGGTGGTTATCCGGCTCAAAATATAGAATACTTTTTACTGCGGGAAAATATCTCATCTCTGAGAAATCTATACTAATCGTTAAAACGTAGAGCGGAACGACGGTGAGTCGCTAGTAATCAATAAGAGACTAGTTGTCTTTGTACTAAGTTTCATACAAATCCTTTCAGTCGTTTCAGCGTGATACACATACAAAGTTTTTTCTTAGGTGAAACTAAATATTTCTTGTGAGATAAATAAATGATCATAGTTACCTATTGTATTACAACTGTTGACACAAATGTGTTTTTTAACCGACTTCCAAAAGGAGGAGGTTATCAATTCGATTGGTATTATTTTTTATGTATGTACACTGATTATTATGAGATTTATGATCTGATTTACGTGATTCTTCTTTTATTTGATGCGCAATAGTTGCCATTTGGTCCCATAAAAATTTAACATAGTTTGGCCCAGTAGTTTACATGTTATGAAAAAAAAAATATGATTTTTTTTGTTTACGTGGATGTAATTTTATGTGTGTTCGCGGATTGCTTCGTCGTTCATTAACCGATTTCAATGATTCTTTTTTTATTTGAAAGGAGATATCCCAAAGGTGGTACCGTATTAAGGAAACCAGGATCTGATGATAGCATCCCAGAGAAATCGAGAGGAACCTTCGAAAATCGTAGTGGCGACTAGTGCGCTTGTTATTTTTTTTCATTAAGTATTTTAAAGCACTACTATTTTATGAAGGTCTAGAGTCGATTTGATGATGGAGCCAAAAGATAGTCGAGGGAACTCCTTAACGATTTACAGCAATTACCTGGTGTTTGGGCTTGATTAACTTGTATTGATGAGAACTTTACACCTATATGTGTTGTGACTGTCATTAGGGGTCTGAATAAATGGCTTAATCGAATATGTTTTTAAAAATCTTTCTTCTTAAAAATTACCTGCTTATTATGTCTACACCAAAAATGGAAAAATAAAAACTTAAAAAAAAAAACCGACTTCCAGGCACAGAAAAGTAAAAAATAACCTAACGGTGGTTTTCATTTAGAATAGATACGTAATCAAATATTTTGGAAGTCGGTGTGCTTTGATTTGTATTGGCTGGCACCGACTTCGAAAATATCTGATTACGTATCTATTCTAAATGAAAACCCCCGTTAGGTTATTTTTTACTTTTCTGTGTCTGGAAGTCGGTTTTTATTTTTTTTTTAAGTTTTTATCTCACAAGAAAACTTACACGTATCACGACTCTAAGCAACGACTCCATTCGTTACTCTGTTTAGAACGTTGCTCGAATGGTTCCTTAATATGCTGGACAACCCTTCAAAGACAAATTCACCACTTGTTTATCTGATACAAATATTAAACTCGTTGGTGGATAGATGATTGCGATCTTCATCAAATGAGGAGTTGCATGGAGCTTCATATGTACATATAATTCACTTCTCAATTTCACGTTTGAATAGTTAATACGAATAGATTTAAGACGCTTAACTAAGTTAAATTAAAAATGTAAAAACTTACTCAAGTTTCACTAAGAATATTCATTACTTAACAATTATTCTACTAAGACTTCTTAGCTAAAGTCGTTGCATATAATTCTATAATAAAAGTGCTCAATAAAACTAAAATGCTATAAAAGTAGGTTACTATACAAATGTTTTTTTTATAAATGAAAAAAAAACAATATCTAACATACACATATGATTACACAAGAACAAATGAAAATCAATCTATTCAGACACAAAACAAATACCGTAGGTTCTAAATCACTTGATGGTGTAACATCCATCTCAATTTGGTTTTTCATAGCAATAAATATCTCTCGCACCGACAGCAGTCGACGGCATTGTCGCCTTCATCCGTTGTAGTGACAGCGGGATTACACCGATAGCAAGCGCTCGCTGATTTCGACAGTGATGGTGGATTTCCGCATGCGAAATGTTTTTAATCACCTCAAAATTTAAATGTTAAATTATTAATAAGATCCCATTATCTCATTTTACTTTGTTTATACTTTCTTAATATAATAATAATTAATAAATAATTCGATCCTTTTAACGTAGGTATTAGGTACAGCCGAACTACCATACGTTAATCAAGTGCGGGTTGGCAGACTTCACAAATACTCCGAAGACTAGTTCAGATTTCTCGGAAGTCTCGAACATACGGGTTTCCTCATAATGTTTTCTTTCACTGGTACTGTATAATCTGTTTTTTGAAGTGAAAACTTCTATAGGTAGGTTTGGATGGGGAGTAAATTTATGTAAGTCGTCATCGACATGACTACGTGAGGTGTTAACGCAATTACATAAAATTCAATCAAGAATTTATGTTTCTTGTTTTAGTTACCATAAGCAATTTGTATCGTTTTTAGAATATAATCAAATGATTGACAGTACAAATAGCTTGAATATTGCTGAAGTGAGCGATAATGATGGAGAGAATTAAGTGAATTGAATGCAGATATTATATAGATAACAAAATTGTATGTTCGTTATTATATTAATTAACTTGTATTTATACTTAATACTGGGCTTGCGCAGCCCATTGTTTTAGTGATAAATTAACCATATGAAAATAAATATAATTGTTATTCAAAGTGCGGATAGATGCCAAAACCAGATAAATGTAAACAGTTTTAATTTACAAATTTTAATTTGAAATCAAACAATTAATTTGAATATCCAAAAATAACAACTGTTTGTTTATAGTTTTAAGTTTTCACTTCTGTCGGCAGTCCTCATGACTGCTTTTTTCTTTTTTACTTGTAAATAGGTACATGCAAGTGGTTATGTAGAACTCATCGGGTACCGGGGCTAGGAATATTCACTAAAACCTGCGTGACGATGGGTCACTTCCGCGTTCTACGATACAAGCGTGGACATCAACCACTAAAACAATATATTAAACATTATTTTATTTCTGTCTGTGTTTTTCTTATAGATTAACTTTTAATCGAGCGGTTTTTACGAAAGCATCTTTAGAAAAAAAATACAAAAGAGACAATAAACAATTGTATTTATTTTTACAACGTTTTGGTGTAATATTTAAAATTGATACAGTTATATTTTTACTACAGTATTAAATAACGAAATGTATTAATCTGATAGATTGAAATTATCTTAGTAATCACAAATTATACTAGCAAATTATTATTTGTAATGTTCCGTTACTTCTTAAATTTTACTAAATTATTATTCGCGCCATTAAGCTAAACGAGATTATAAAGTCTCGCGATAACTTCGCGCGCTGATTAAGAAGCAACAAACATTTGGCATGTCAAGGTAACATATCGCTGAACTTTAACCGGCAATTAGGAGCAAGTTCCTGCAGAGTCGTTAATTTTACAAATCGGTTATAAAGTTGGATGCTCGCCAAAACCTCTAGAATTGCGGACCGCATCTGAGGGTCGGCGTACTTACAGTAACATTGTAAAGTAGGATATACATCACATTATAATTAAATGAACATTATAATTTATACAAATAAGAAAGATATTACATGTTTAAATGATTTTTTTTTTAAATATTGATTTATTTATTCATGCTGAAATACTAGCAAATATTTCATAGCTTAGTATATGGAATAACGGAACTAAGTATTTTTTACTAAATCATATATAATTATATCTTTATATAACTATTGTATTTTTAAGCAACTATAATACAATTGTGTTGGGGTCGAAATACTATGAATAAATGTTCATATTACTTATTATATTTAAAGGATTTATTATATATTATATCATTATATAGATTATATCTACACTTAATTTTTTCTTTCAATTAAAGTTTGCGAAGTCTTTGAATGTAATGGAAGCAAAATCAGTAGGTTTAAAAATGTTCATTGTCTATTTTATTAATATGTTATCATTTCAGAAGACCTGGAAATTGGTGCCTTTCATTGTTTTACTTTTAACAATATCAATGAATGAACAGCTTAATTTTAAACAGTCAAATAGCAACAAGGAAATATGTACACGGATGAAGCTGTAGTAGTTGCTATTGTACAATCACTATTTAAGTAAACATTATTGCCTGACTGCCACAAAAAGAGCGTATCATCAGTACATTTTAAGCCATGTAATACACAATTTTGAATAATATATTAGTCTTATCTACTTTAAATACATCATAGCCTATTTCAGGTTGGGTTATCTAACAACGTTATCCACCCTCGCCGCAGATTTTACTCGAGGCAAATCATTCCAGAGCATTGATTGCCTTTTTACCGCTTCCTTATTCTTAAATCACATATTGCTAGATATGATAAGAAATCACATTTGGCTTTACACTTATTATAGTAAATAATAAATCTATACCTACTATTTACTAATATTAAAAAAGATTTTTTTTATGTTTGTTTGTAACGGATAAACTAAAAATACACTACCATTTAGATAAAATTTGGTATGAAGATAGTTTAAGACTCTGGGAAGGCCCTGGCCATAGGATAGTTTTTATCCCAGAAATTATCCCTTAAGAGTGTGAAAAGGGAGGTGAAAGTTATCTCTTGATAATATTTTACTTATATTATAAAATATTATGCACTGAATTATGGATGATATATGAAAATTGAAAATTAAAATCTATTATTCATAACTCAGTAAATAACTTTAACGGAAAATATGGTAAAATCTATTTTATATATTTTAGTATATACATGTTTATAAAAGAAAATAGTTTGAGAGTTTTATTTGCGGTTCAACGTCATCTATCGTCTATAAACATCGGCAAACAAAGAAATAAGAAGAATAGTCCTAATTAGGGCTGACCAATTTTTATATATAGGACAGGTTATTATCAGTAAGTAATGTATCTTCGAAATATAGCAAAATGCAATAATATAATACATTTCGGTGATTATGACATTTAGAACCGAGATGGACATTTTACATACACCGTACAAATAGCTCCATACATGGATATTTATAGTTTTATTGCTGATTTTTCGATCCTTAGTTCCATAATGCTATTGATCATCGTGATAATCACATATACGATTTAAGAATCCAAATTTTAATTTACTTTAGATTAGGCGATTTTTTAATAATTTTATAGTTATAAAATCGGACCCGAAAGTGAGCGAGACAAACTTTCATTAAAATATACTGTACATTTTGGGAAATGCATTGACGCATACCACCCGCAGGTACAAGTGATTGTAGGAATACATGTGGGACTCATCGGGAAGAAAAACAAGTATTACCCACTAAAACCCAACGGAACCTTTCCCTTCTTAATGGGGCGACGCAGGATCGCTAACGCACTCAACCACGACATTCCGAAGGCAAGCCTGCCGAAGCAGACCACAGCAATGTTATGTAAATTTTTGGAGTGCCGTATGTATGATAAAAAAGATCTTATTATGTCTGAATTCATTTAATAGGAAGAGCTTTTTGGAGCCTGATTTGGTTAATTTAATTTCAGGGACATAACTACCTGCAAGTGTACCGTAGGAGATAGACATATAACTATTGCAAATTTATCTGTTGGCCTTTTCAAGACCTAAAATTTTTTTACAGATTATTTTTATGTATATCTTAAGGTTTAGCCAGTAGTAGGTTTCTAAGGAGGGCTCGATAAAACCAGTTATTGTAATTTTCCGTGGGAAAGAAAGATTTTCCTGAAGTAAATCCTAAATGTTGACTCGAGTAGTAAGTTATCACTTCACCAAATTTCGTAGAAATCGGTTCATTACTTTTTGCGTGCAACGTGCTCACACAAACAGACAGACAGACATACAGACTAACATATAGACAAACAAAGAAACTTTTTAAAAACTATTTGCTTTGGGGTCTATATTGTATACATAATACGTTACAGTCATTGTTTTAAAAAAATATTTCATGTACAGATTTCGCTAAGTTCCTGCTTTATTATAGCATAAGTAAAATGTAGTGTTTTAAAGAAAAATACTTACGAAAATTAGCTTGTTCTCTTAAATCTGCAACTACGAAAAACATGAAATTTGCTTAAGACGTATTCAATACAGACTTAAGTTGCTATATAGAACAAATAAATGAGTACTTACTGTAGACGATAAAAAGGATAGGAAGGGAAAGCAAACTAAAAAACGAATATTGTGTATTTCATTTCAGAGGGCATGATTAATGTAAGTGGTTATGTTATTTCTAAATCCAGTTAGTTCTAAAGCCATAGAAGACGTAGATACTAGATAGTACCTAGTTATGAATCAATAGCTTCTTGCAGCTTTATTGAAGCTATATTGATTTTTAATTCAATATATTATAGTGCTGCAATTTTTTTTTAGCTAAAGCTTTTAAGCTTTGCATATGTATTAATAGTATGACCTCATACTATTCTTATCCAAAGTTGTACCCTTGTTTTAGTGTGATTTTCTATCACACGTGTGGTAAAGTCTATCCAATAATATTTGCTATTTTTATCCATCGATATAATAAATGCACTAATTCCGTTAACAAATTGGGGAATGCCATCAGCAGCGGAGTATAGAGAAGACTCAATATACATATATGTATGTATATTCTCTCGTAAAACTGAGATTATTAAATATAACACCATCTATACAAAAGCTTTTCTCACGCATATGAGTAGTAAAGTATGTTAGTAATAATTTGTTATTTGCCGGAGCGCTAAATTTTACGGGATTTCCCTCTGGCGGTATTCCAGTCATCGTTATTCCGAGATAACGCAATTCGCTCGGAAAATAGCCATTAAGCATTATATTGTTTAGGAGAGATACTGGAGAATTATGTTGAAATATAAGATGTGATATAATTTAAAATAGTAAATTCATTTATTAATATACAATTTATATTTTTAGCTATGCTTTGTTTTATGTGCAGCAACGATTATTTATTTAATCAAAAATATACCTATTATATTGCGTTTCCATATGGAAACAAAGTTAATAAAACGAACAATTCTAGGTTGTTAAGTTGATCTTGTGATTAGCATGTACAGAGATATTCGGAAATCCTTGGTCCGATTCCCGGATCAGGTCAAATATAGTTATAGGATTTTATGTCGAGAAACTCTCAGTAACAGGTCCAGTGTTGAGAATTTTGCAGTATTTCATCTCCGTGCCTTAGAGAGCACGCAAAGCTTATAATTCTGCGTTAAAAAGGAGGAGATAATCTTGTACTTTTTTCAATTGATATTTGAAAATCATAGAAAATAATATTTGCGCTTGATTTAAATCGCTATATTACGATTTTGGAGATAAAAGCACATGATATAGTGCGATTTAATTAAACCATATATTGTATTGAGGTATTTTGTAAATTGTAAACGTGGAAATCAACGTAGTGTAAATGCACATTTACGCTCTATTCAAGCGGACGCTGCACGTCGTCAGGTGCCCGCCGTCGCTGAATTAATCTTTAGCAAACAATATCTGCAGTGGATCGATTGTCCACCCGCCAGGGGTGTTATTCTCTGGAACATCATTTAATAAATTTATTCATACACATATTTGTATTGTTTCTAAAAATACTAGAAAATAATGATAGAAAACACATGTACGCTGTACATTGTATAGATATTAGATTTCAATTTTTTAAATCAGGTTGGAAGAATTTAAATAGAGGCAAATATCTGGTAAGCCCATCATGTAGACTACATGGATGTAGGCCTTCAACGGGTAGGGGACTGTAAGATTCTTATCACTAAAACCTGTATCTGGAATACGCTAAGCTAATATTATAAAAAAATATTAAATAAATATTCAACCGGAATAGAACTCAAAAGAACGACAACCATAATGGAAATATTCGGGGAAAATTAAAAACATTATTCGTTTAAATTTTAATAAGAACTTTTAAACGTATTCTGCAAGTGACGGATCTAAATTATTATGTTCGTGATTTGGACATCAATGAAATAACAAATTAGTTGTATATACATACAATTTAGGAGGTGGCAATATTTTAACCATTCGATGCTGTCACTCATTCTTTTTATTTATCATCAGATCGTTATTTCATTAAAAAAAATATTTAAGTAGAAGTGATTGCGTTTCGTTATTAGTATGACTTACTTATCTCTGGAACTACAAAGCTACTTCAACGAGCACACACAACATATTCCTCAAGTCTGCCTGAGCAGACCACAACAACCATGGGGTTGCTCCAACGGTCCACTCTGCTATCAGAGGAGTACCAGGAGCAACCCGCATGGTACACCGCCCACCGAGGTGGGGCACCTCCCAGTGCTTTCTTGGCTTCGCGCCCGGCTAAACTGCCGGACGCTAATTAGCCTTCCCACCACGACAAGGTGAAAACACAGTACAAAAGTACACTACATATTAGTCAACGGTAATGAAAAATATGTTATCGATGCACATTTAATTAATTGTTTTAATGCTTCAAACTTATTATAAACATATACAATATGACGCATTGTCCCCTACGCGATAAATTAATTTATAGCAAACAATAACTTTATTGAATCAATTTGCTGACCGCTTTCTTCCGCTTTCAATCTGTTTTATAGCATCATATTATCATCCATTTAACGAATAATTTTAATAAAAAATTATAAAAAGCATTGATCAAATTTAGTGACAACGTACTAGGTAATTACTAGAAGTAAACAGCATTATTATAGCTTGAGTAAATAAAAACATTTTATGTATCAAAATACGTCCAGTAGTATGTTGAATACTAAACCATGGTGTTTTTCAGTTTTACGACATCAGTTCGGCGGTTTACTCGAGATGATATACAATATAGTAAATACATTGTATTTAATATATCAATTATATTCTGTATTAATAATGAAATTGGTTGTTAGTCTAATCTTTAGTTTTTTCCTGCAACTTTGTTAAACGTGTAAAATATTTTCTCCATAATATCACCACTCGATATATGAAACACAATATCTTCTATCTTTAGGGTTACTACTTACTGCTACTAGTTTATAATCACCGCATCTCATGTTTGTAATAAGCTTATAATAAACCCCCTCAAGCATAAGCTTTAAATATAAGCACATAATATTCAGAGTACACATCAAATTTAATGGCTGCGAAGCGTCATGTGGCACTGTCACATAACATGTTAGTAAATAATTTAAGCCGCGATATAAACAATACAACAGCCGGCTTACGTATAAATATAAACTAAAATCGCATTCGTAAAATATGTCACCACCAGAGAAATAATGGATAAAGTGGCCCGCTGTTGGTGTTTAGAATATAAATGTCGATATTCAAACTGATATAACAGCGTTCTTGATAAAATATCTTAGAAATAAACTTAGATGAAACATTGTATAGCTTGTAGACTGTTATCTCGTATAATTTGTCAGCCATCAACTTATACTACATACGTACTGACATTCGGGGTTCGACATGAAATTTATGGATATTGCGATTTCGTCATGATGCAAAAGATTTTACAAATTGGTATCTATACATAAAAATAAAACTGAAGTGTCTGTTTAAAAAGTAATTATACTAAAGGAAAAGTACGTACTTATAAGTAATTATTTTTGTCAGTCTGTCTGTATGTCTGCTTGTTCTGGTTAGTCTCCGAAACGACTGAACTGGTTTTGACGGGACTTTCACTGGTAGATAGCTAATATTATAAGGAGTAACTTAGGCTACTTTTATTTTGGAAAAAGAATTAAGGTTTCACTCAAAAAAATAAAACGTACGTAAGGATCTGAGTGAAGCGGGGGCAAGTCTCCAGTTTTTTATATTTTTGAATTCCCGTTTTAAGTTGTCCTTAAACTTTGGAAACATACCTTTTATGCGGTTTTTTTTAATACATAAACAGTTATTGTATTTTCTATAGGAATATAATTCTATACGTAATCAATTATTAACAGTTTCACGCTTGACACCATTTGGCATACGAAAGCGAGGTGTGGAGTTGTTAGCAAATGACATAATGCTTACAAAAACTCATTAGAAAGTAGGGTTCCAAGTCTTGTCAATTAAAGCCTTAAACTATTAAGTGATTTTAATAAATAAATAATAGCATAAGGGAATTCAATACGTGTTTTAGAATTATTATCCCAATAACTATCGGCGATAAATATTGTTTAAAATAAAAACAAGAAATTAAAAATTTAAAAAATACCCCCAACAAGAACCTATTCAATGAGGCCATTTATTTCAATGAGCCTAAACATGATATCTGCAGTGTTTTAGTAAAGAGTTAAGTATCTTGCAGATTCCAGACGACACTGCAGCATAAAGCCAAGGTTACCATATCGTTGCAATGTCATTGAAGTAATGGGATACCAAGTTTCGGATCGATTAGATCTGTGGAAGTTGTTTATATCCTTTTAACGTCTAAAAAAGAGCTGATAGCCTGCTAAGAACTGACACACAGATATACACGTTAATCTTATACACCCCTCTTTCTACGTTAGGGCTAATAAAGTTTCATTATAAGAATATTTAGAAAATTCCTAGGAATGTTATGTAATAGAATCCTAGAATGTTATATTGTCTCATGTGGATACTTATGTTTATAAAGGCATTATATCGAGTGATCTGTGCAATTTCGGAAATAAATTAAGATTAAGAAGAAATACGAAGAAGTGAAAAGAGAAGTGATTATGAAAATGAAACTGACGGTGGAAAATAATACTTTGTGTGTATCCTGTAAAAGAATAACGCTATCATTGTGCGCGTACCATGAGTGTACGTGATCTGCTATAAGTGATCCATAAAAAGCAATAAAACATGTAAATTGCAAGTGATCAGCTTTAATTTCCAATCCCGGAACCCTAGCTCATAACATTGAATATAACGGTATGTTATCAGATTGCTTCTTATCGACATCGGGTTAGATATGGTAGCTGATTCAAAGAAGTCGCAGAAATACTTTATGAAATTATTAATTTTTCTGTGAAGAAATACTTAGTAATAGTCCGGAGTTGAAGTACCCACGTGCCTTGGAGAGCACGTAAAGTCGGTCTTGCGCCTGATCTCACACCGGTCAGGTTGAATTGATGTCCTACCGGAGTATGAGATTGACAGGAATAAAGAGTGCAGGTGTGTTTGTCCGCATACTTGTGCACTACATACTCGTATAATATCTGCTGCGTAATTGGCTAGTATCAGTGAGGTTAGCCTCAGTAGCCGAGAGATTATTTTATTATTATAAACGTGAGAGAATGAACAGGTCCAATTATCATTTTCAACTCTCCAATAAGCAACATTTTTTTTAGAAAGTTATTTTATTTATTTTTTATTTTTTAGTTCAGGCGCAATAGAAGAGAATCTGAAATAAAAAAGATATTTTAATATAATTTATCAATGTAGCAATTAAAATAACGAAATATTTTTAACATTCTGATTACGTAATTTATTTATATTTTACTAAAAAACTAAAAATCAAACTTTTCTAAAAATAATGCCTTAAATCTCCCACTACAACCGAACTCGAAAGGTTTACTAGTAGCCATTAAAGAGTTAAACTATCTTGGATTCATCGTCAGATAAATTCTATAGTAATTGAATTACTTTATAAGTATAATTTTGTATTTATTTTTTTCTAATTTTTTGGATCATTCGAACTTTGGTCGAAAAAAATCACGTAGAACCGTCCGATCTATTTATCTTAATAGATCATATAGTACAAACAATCGATCAGAGCAGGTAAAAGAAGATGCTTCGATAATATATTGTTTATTCGAAATATTTATAAGACTACTGTATTAAATAAAGTTATTGAACACGTTAGACTTGAGATGACCCATTTAATATAAGATTAAGTACTAACATAAAATATAGTTTTAATACAATACACTATGAAAAACACCGAGAGAACATATAACATTTTTAGATATTGTTAAAACATTAAAAACAAGTTATCATATCTCAAATATCTCACATATTAATAATAATAATAATAATAATGCGATACAAGACTCACAAATATAAAAAGGAATTGAAAACTGTATATGTACCAAAATTTTTATAAAAAATAAAAAAGGTTACAAAGTTTCCAATTCGCTCCTATACATTTAATGATTAAACGCTGGTATAAGAGTGCTTTATAAAGTTGACTTATTACCTTAGTAGCCAGCTTGTTGTATTTCAGAAAATCAAAGGTAATATTTTTACTTTTATACTCTGCACTTTCTCTGCACATTTATACCGCACAGTGCGCAAGCATTTTACGATATTTATTTGTACCACAACTTATGAATGAACCAGAAATGAAAATGGAGTAGGTATTTTAAATTTACACTAATAAAACAGATAAAAAAAAGTATGTGTTAGTTAATTAGCACTGAATTTTATTAAAAAACTAGCGGCTTTTGTTAATTTTTTAATAAAAAAAACGATGAACGAGATACATTGTGTAAAGAGAGAAAAAAAATTTGGTCGGTTATAATATATAGTACTAGCAGAATTCGCGGCTTCACTTGCGATCAAACTACGAAAAATACAAAATTTCATGCAAATATATCCAAGAAATAAAAGGTTTCATACAAACTTTTATCTCCAATTTCGCCTCTTTGGGGGTTGAATTTTGAAAAATTCTTTCTTAGTGGATGCCTTCGTCATATGAGGAATACGTGTGCGAAATTTCAATTTTCTAGCCTTAAGGGTTTGGCCTGTGCGTTGATACATCAGTCAATCACTTTTGCCTTTTATATATATAGACTAGCAGAGCCCGCGGCTTCGCCCGCGATGAAACTACGAAAAAAAAAACTTTTTCGCAATACATACTTTATTACTTGCAAAAATAAGTTCGTGTAAGTTTTATTATTTCTTATAAATATATGGAAAACAAATTTCATTTTAGCGATCGTAACTCAATATACAGTATCTTAAAAGAGGTTAAGTGTATAATCTGTAAATAAATTTACACTTTAAATATTTAGCAAGCTCACTAACTGTATTTCTTGCACATTTTTCTACTCCATCTTTCCAAAGTTAGAAGAAGAGAGTACAATGATACAATAGCATACAATCTTTACGACTTTAGAATCATGTAACACGGCTATTTATGTATATGTTGTCATATCGAATTTTTAATATTATGTCTAGAGTAAAACTTTAGATTCACTTAAGTTATTCTACACTAAAAAAACCAGCCACAAATATATCACATTGATGAATATTCTATCTAGTTCTGGGTTCTGCTAAAATATCCCTGTAAGAAACAATCCTCTCTTAAGTCTACGCCTGCTACTTTTAAGGACTGGCCCTGAGATATATAAAAGGTCATTGCAAAGCAAACTTTAAGAAATAATTACAATAGATTAAATTCATAGGCGTAGCCAGAAGTTATCAGTGGTATTCGAGGTATAAATTCTGATTCCCCCCGAGCACATCCAGCAGACACAGTGGCCACTATAATGTTTAATGAATTACTCAAAGTCTAATCCTGTTACATAGTGTAGGCGAATTTTTTATTGCAGATGTACCAACCTTCAGAAGGAGGATATAGATAGCAAGATACTCTCTAGCTAGGTTCTCTTTCTCGCGTTCTAGGTCTGTTATAGTTGTTGCTGCTGTGGCCAGCTGAAAAGTTATACATAATTTTCCTTTGGATTCGGAATAATTACCGTTCTCTACTTTATATCCCACACAGTAAGTGTGCACTTACAGAGAACTTGAGTCATGTTATTCTATTTAAATGTGTTCAACAACTCCAATTTCGCCGCCCAGTTTTACCCATTTAGGGACTGAATTTAAAAAAAATCTACAATACATGTTTATTTAATTGATCATTAATACCAAGTTTCAAGTAATTTTGATCATAAACATTTTTTTCCTCATATAAACAGCACACTCCCTTTTTATCCTTTTAAGGGATGAGTTTCAAAAAAAAAATTATATTTGTATTTTTTTAGTTGTCTTTTTAAAGATAAATACCATTTTCTGTGCAACAATTACAGAGTTTCATACAAACTTTCATCCTCTATTTGACAGCCTTATAGGATGAATTTCAAAAAATGCTAAAAAACGTATTTATTTAATTGTATTGAAGAGCATTAATACCAAGTTTCAAGTTATTCTGATCATAAATAATCGTTTGCCCATACAAACTTTATTACCCTCTTTTACCCTTTTAAGGGAGGAATTTCGGAATAAATGTAATACATATATTTCTTATTTTTCACCTTAAAGCTAAATACCAATTTCCGTGCATTTCGCATTACGAATGACAGAGTTTCATACAATCTTTTATCCCCTATTTTACCCTCTTAGGGGGTGAATTTTGAAAAATCCTTTCTTAGCGGATGCCTACATTGTATAAGGAATATGTCCTCCAAATTTCACGTTTCTACGATCAGCGGTTTAGGCTGTGCGTTGATCGATCAGTCAGTCAGGACAAAGCATTTTATGTATATATAGATTACAGTATAGATAACAAGTAAGTAAATAGGTACTATATTATATTTTAAGTTGATATAGGTATTAGATATTACCGAAATACCCATTTTTTTTGTATTTTTTTTTAAATATTGTTATTTTGTAATTACTATATTTTATATTAAACATTGTTGAGCATATTTATGTTTGTGTCGAGTGGGTACAGTGTGCTGCTAATAATTGAACGTTCACTTGCCACGTTACCTTTTGTTTATTGCGGCCACGTGATTTCCCAATTACCTTGTAAATAACCAACGCCTACATCGCTTTATATTAACAATGTAGTGGCCCATTGAACGTAAGCTTCGTACCATACTATCGTGTAAGTACTAATTACAACGATAATTACATTTCATCAATTGTGACGTCCTATTAAATCCATAAAATAATTCAGTATTATTTTATATATTCATATATGTATCTATATTAAAAACAAAATAATTACTAGTTTTTGTATTATGTGATACATACGCTCATTTTCTCGATGCAAAGGTAATTTAAAATTTTTGTATATTATTAAAAACACATTTATTTATTTTATAAGATAACGCAAATAAGGAATATTTATCTCTAAATATATGCGTAAGCTATTAATTCGACACTATAAAAAACGGATTTCAGAGTTATTATAGCTTTTCTTTTAAATTAATGCAGATATTAAAAATTGAATTTATACAATTAAAGAGCTACCTACCTATCTACATATTATGTAGTCTCTTGATAAAAATGACAACAGTGTAAATCAAACCAAGTTTATCTCTTGAATAATAAAATCAATACACCGAATAATACAAAATTTGGGAAACTACTTTATTTGTGACAACTTCGGATGGAAAATATAAAACATTAACTGGGAAAGTGTTCTCGTTCAACTTGTTCCGAGCGGTATTTGCATTAGCTATTCCGTTCAAACTTTTATTGTATTGCTACGTTATACGTCACCTGCGCGACGTCTGCAAAAAAACAAGAACCATTTATATTATTGTCGCTGTCGATCTTTTTATTTTATTTTCTCGCTGGGAGACCTTTTAGAATAGATAATGTACCATATAAATTTTCCTCGTATCGAGGGCGGCCTAGTGACACTTTGTAAAAGGTACCTTGAATTAATTTTGTTAGACGTCAAGGGATCAGATCTCATAATAAAGTAATATATTTTGTGAAGATTTACGAAACACATTATAAAATGATGAGACGATTTTATATTTACCTAATACAATATTTTAAATATACTAAACGTGTCAAAGCAGTTATTAGTCATTCAATAATATATTTTTAATGAAATCTTTTTCATAAAGTGATGTAATATTAAATTATATTAGGCTATATGCCTGAATGAATTGTAATTTTGCAACCATTTTTCAAATATCCTATAGTATATACTAAACTATACTTAAACTTTGTTTTTTACTCAATGAATTCTTCAGAAAATTTATCTCATTTTCTGTTTAATCATTGTTATTCATGTTCAACTACACGTTAACAAAAGTATTTTATCGATATATATATATATATATATATATATATATATATATATATATATATATATATATATACCCTTTATAATACCCAACCACCTCATAAATATCTTATCGCTTAAATTTCCTGTAAACTTATTTTAGCACCAACTATTTTATGTTACATCGGAGACACTCACACTCCACTACCAACTCCGGATCTGAAAATTTAATTACAAAATGCTGCATCGCCTACGCTTTAAATAAATCTAATCAATGCTAATATCTAATAGATAAATGCAGAAAGATTCATTATTTATATGGAAACAGAGTTAATCTGCTATCACATATGTACAAATATTGTAACCCAGTTGTAACCCAGTGCTACACGCTCGTTTGGAATATCAAGTGTAGCATTCTGAAATCATTTTTCAAAATGTTTGCCTTGCGGTGAAGAAGACCATCGTGTGGAAACCTGCATGACTGAGAGAAAAATCTGCAATAGTATATAACCTCTTAAGGTTGTTTAATGTATCTCTTAAGATACATCAAAACAATTTACTAGAAAATTGTAGATCTTAAAAAGGTCAACAGAAAAGCCCGTAATAGTATATGTCTATCTCCCAAGGTATACTTGCAATAACTATTTTTAATTTTTATCTATATATTTATATTCCATATCAAGACGTTGCGCGTGTCCAGCCAAGTTTAAGCCAAAGGAACTGGCGACGCAGAACCGTGTGTTAGTTTACACGAACCTTTTTGAGCCACTTTTGATTTCTTAATAACTCAAAATCTATTTGACATAAACGCATGAAATTTGGTTCATTTATTAAATCCCCCTAGACAAACTAGAACTCTTAAGTTTATAAATACAGCTCAAACGGTTATTGAGATATTAACGTCTAAAAATCGCATTTTTATCACTGACTGACATATAGTAGTAAAACCTAACCCACTTCCAGACGACCCAAAAAGTTTAAATTTGGTGTCTAGGTGAATAATTGTATGTATACAGAGAAAAAAATCCGAAAACAGTGAATGTTTTACGATTTAAAATATTTTTCAATTATTTTTTATTAACACCTTGTGCCTTCTAAAACATAATAGCAATAACTTAAGACGTAGCGCCTTTCGAAATATAATAACAATAGCAATCATAGTACTTAATAGCAAAAATTTTTCTTTCGCAGGAGAATAGGTTCCATGATGAAAAGTATTTTTTTAAATTAGTAGACAAGCTTAATTTAGGTAGTAAATTTTACCAAACCATCCGTCATCAACGGTATCATAAATTTCTGTCAAACCAAGATGAATATACATTAGTGTTACATTTGAAATCATAGAAACTTCATCAATAATAAAAAGAACAACATCATTTAGATCACTTCTTAAAATTTTTAGCACTGGGTCTGATAAGAAAGAGTACTTGGGACAATTTCCTTGTTCTACTGGCAGCTGTAGAACCCTGTGTATTATTAGACCGTTTACATTAAGAGCGGCAGTACCAATAGATGCAGCTTTTTTATTCTTTCGCTTCTTAGCCTAACGTTTAATAGATTTTAACTTTAACTTTTAAATGATTAAATAACATTTTCCTGTGCCGTCTGTTCAACTAAGAAATAGTCGCAAAATTGTGAAAAAAAGATCGATTTCACAGATCACTTTTGAATTATGAATAATAATAATTACTTTACAAAAAGTAGTGATATTCGAATAGTCGAATTATTTGCACAGAGTAGAAACCTTAGAATAAATTGAAGCTCAAGATTTGACTCTGTCATTCTTAACGCGAAATGCACAGAAAGTGGTATTAAGCTTCAAAATGAAAACTCTATTCTAATATTATAAAGCTGAAGAGTTTGTTTGTTTGTTTGTTTGGTTGAACGCGCTAATCCCAGGAACTACTAATCCTATTTGAAAAATTATCTTTGCTTTAGATAGCCCGTTAACTGAGGAAGGCTATAGGCTATATATCATCCTGGAAAATGTGCGGTTCCCGTGGGATAGATTTGTTTTTGTCTAGGGACGAACCCGAAGCGAAGCGAGATAAAGTTTATATGGGCAAACAATTATTTATAAAGGATAGTAGTCATTCCGGAAAGAATATCATATATAAGGGAGTGAAAAGGGGGATTGAAGATTGAATGGGGAATCATTTTTCGAGCACCTAAGGGATATATAAAATATATATATTTTTTTTAATACTTACTTTTATATATCTTTGTATGTTTATTGTACATATGTATAGTCTACATATTCTATATTTACGGTTAAAATAATATAATACATTGCAAAGTGCACGTTGTATCGTTCTCGATTTTCATTGCCACAAGTTATAGTTGTTGTAGCAGAGAGCTTTAACAGAGAGAGCTTTAACAGATTCTGTTGCCAGATACATAAAATTATCCCACAAGGGCCACACTTTTAATTTATTTAAAAATTTTTCATGTAAATTATTTTAATATTACCATTAAAACAAAGTAAACAACAAACAAAAGGTTCTTAAATGTAGATAAAAGTAATATATTTAGGCTTCCTTAGAATGTTACTTATTGTAGAAGTCCGCTGGCCCTCAGATGCAGTCGGCAATTCTAAAGAGTTTGGCGACCATCCAATTTTATAAACGATCTGTAAAGTTAACGATTCGGAGGAACTTGCCCGTAATGACCGATTAAAGTAAAGTTCAGTAAAATGTTATTTGCTTGCATGCCAAATATTTGTCACTTCTTAATCAATACTTGTATTTATAATATTTATTTCATATTGTGGTCATATTGTTTTCACATGATAATAAGTCCAAACTACTAGACTGCCTCGTTAGTCTAGTGACAAGCATGTCCAGCTGCAGATCCCGAGGTCTTAAGTTCGAACATAGTTAAGTAGAAGAAGAGAAGTTAGAAAGTCTCCTACCAGTCGCCTTTAACGGTTGAGAATGAATGGGAATAGTGAGATTTATATCTTAGTACAAATGCAGTGTACTGTGTAATATCTATTGTTCAAATAAGTGAGTCATTTCAGTAAGATTTGCCGCCGTAGCCGAAATCAATCATTATTTTTATTAATGACTAACAGAACCTGTGGCTTAGCCCGCATTTAAGCTACAAAAAGAACTCTTTGGCTTTATGTTATATAGCGACTCATCCTTGCATCGCTTGGGTTCGTCCCTATGTATTTATTTAATATGTACATACATACATATATAATTTTACAATAATGTATGGAAGACTGCCCGATTTGTTGACATTAATGATTACTATTCCGCTCCTTTGGGTAGTAGCAAGTTGTTGTATAGTCTATACCTATCCTTCCTCAATAGACGGACTATTTAATGCAAAAAGAATTTTTAAATTGGATTAGTATAGTTCCTGAAATTAACGCGTTCTTTCAAACAAACAAACAAACTCTGCCTCTTTATGTATAAGTATAGATTATATATTAAACCCCCAGTCATTTTTATTTCAATTTTTCGGTTTATCTCAAAAAGAAAAAGATGATAATGAATTGAGAAATAAAGATATAACATATCTCGGAATGGTTATTAAACTTTAAAATTTTCCAATTAAAGAGTTATGTTAAAATCATTTATTTTTTATTTATTACTTGTTAAATCTATACAGATAAATAAAATTTAAGTGTGTGTTTGTAATGTCAAAACAGCCTTTTACTAAATGCATGTGAAAGTTTACTTATAAGAAAAAAACAAATTTTAAAATTTTTGTCTGTCTGTCTGTTGTTTGTTCCGGCTAATCTCCGAAACGGCGGCACCGATTTTGACGGGACTTTCACTGGCAGATAGCTGATGTTATAAGGATTAACTTAGGCTACTTTTATTTTTAAAAAAGGATCAGGGTTCCGCGAAAAAAAATTAAAACCCATGAAATTGTGAACAAAATCTGCGTATGGCGTACGTATCCGAACGAAACGAGAGTAAATCGCTATATAATTTAAATGAATATCTTAGGAGTAGCAAGCTACTATTTATATATAAACATAGCTAACCGTGAAAACGCAGCGAGCATGAGTCGCAAGTTAAATCTGTATATAATATTGTTATATATTAGTACAACAACAGTAAGCACAAAGAAAAAGAAAACAAATGTGACTTTTATAAGAATCTATAAGAGCGTTCCCAGACAGATCAAGTATCTGATAAAATAAAATCACGAGTGTCCTTAAGGAGGGAGACTTGAATCGGTCGTAAGGACACCGCCGTCGAAATCCTTTAGCGCATTACCAGCGAACTAAGCGCCCCAGACTACGTGCAATGACTACGTCCCTATTATCTACTACTGCCGTATACAATAATTACTATATAATTGTAAGAAAAATATATTGTGCTACTAATTTTTAAACAGAAAGTTTATGTTATTGGATAGTTATAAACGTTATTAGGCGGTATACTATTATTTGGGAAGTTATGAAACCTGCAGGCTCCTAAACTATAGGCTGCTGTAGGAAAGGATAAAGAGTACATTGTGTTTGCGGACGCACTTGTACCCTATAATATTTTCGGCGCAAATATTGGAACGAAATGACTATATTTATTAACAAGTTTCCGTGGTTCCGCTCGTGTGATAAAATGTTGATAAATGTTAGTTGATGGGTTATATAATATATTAATTTTAACATAATATACGTGTATATTACACCGCTATTCCGAATATTTTCACCTCTATTCCGAATATTCATAAGTTGATTTCCATTGAGCCATTACAGCGTTACAAAAGTAGAAGTAACTAACGTTTATTTACTCGCAAGTTACAAACTTTCCCATTTATAATATTGTGCGATAACTTTATTAAATAATTTTAAGTAATTCTTAATTCTTACTTAGGGTCTTATGAATAAATCTTGAGTAAGCACTCATTTGATTCCCATGAATACCTGAACCTGAAACATTATTATTTTTACATTTTCAAGAGTGATCTTACTTAATAATATAATTTTAATTGTTAAGTACAAAACGTAGGCTGATGCTTATGTTCAAACAACAACTTGGCAGCAATAACAATGCTTTATTTTCTCAGTATTTGCTTTTATATAGGTACATATTAAGATATATAATTGAATAAAGTTAATTATAATTTTACTGTAATTTGCATTGATATTTCGCTTTTTGAACGGTTAATACCTTTAAATATAGATTTAAGTTTACTATAAACAAAAGTTTATACTATTGAAGTTAATAAAATCTACTAAAAATTAACAGTTTTTCAGCATTCATTAATTAGATGAAAAGAATTCTTAAAAGGATTTGTATAGGGAACCATATTTCTTTAAAATCTCTTCTCTTATATTAATTCAAATTATTCTTGTATCAACAGAAGTATGAATGCAAAATTGTTCGTCAATATTTAGAGTTTGTTTTTGAATTGAAATGAAATACTAATATTTTTACAATATAATATTTTTACAATATAATATTTTTACAATATTTCAATAAAGTAGTATCAGGTACTATAAAGATTTGTAATGTTTATGTTCTAGAGCTAACGGCTCAAGGTACTTCTTATTAACTAAAAAATATGATCCTCCATGTTACATGGAAAAGCTTAGTAAGCAGTAAACTCATGTGTTATCTTTGAACATCGATGAAAACCATTAAACTCTTTATGAAAAATGTAATCTATACTAATATTATAAAGAGGTAAAGTCTGTGAGTTTGTGAGGTTGTAGGGGGTAATCTCTGGATCTACTGAACCGATTCAGATGAAATTTGGTAAGAAGGTAGTTTGAGACCTTGGGAAGGACATATAATATGTTTTTTACTCGTTAAGATTTTAAAATGAAAATTAAAAGTACAAGATTTATACAATTTCAAACCTTTGTATGAACAAACAAGACCTTCGATGACAAATAATCTCATGGCATTAAGTGAAACAATACATTGCCCTTTTTTACTCTAATAAAATAGAAATTTAGAGTTATTTCCCTTTCCCCGCTAGCACTATATGTGCATATGTACCTATATGAAAATAAGCTTGCACGTCTGGTACATGTGTTTTTACGCCTCAGTGAACGAGGCAATCGATCCTATCATCTTAAAACTTGGAAAAGCATAGTTTGTACGTCGAACATAACGTAGTAACATTGTTATTCAGACGTAGTTTTTTTTTAAGATGGAATCTTATATTGTTAGTCGTTATACACGTACATGTATTATTATTTATTTCTATTACTTTTCTTAAAAGACATAATATGTCTTCGTATCTCCTTCACCGGTCGTACGTGAATGTGGTTTGTATAGTATGAAATCGTTAAATTACATTGTTTTGCAGATACATTGTAAATACATTGTACATCCATAATTTAATAATTTTCTCATAAGATAACTCCTAGTGTTAAAAACTTTAAGGGCAATTAATTTTATTATAACGATTATAATAAAATTAGGTTATTTTGCAGTATTTATATGAAAGGCATCAGTTAGGATAGTTTATAAGCGTACGAGATAGGAATCGACGAGATGACACCATACTATAGTAGGAGATCCCTTTGTACATATGTGGTGACCCCTAACTCTGTTTCTGGACGAAATATATTCTTTAAACAATAAAACATATTAACAAACACGACCCTGGGGCATTGTCACCAAAAATTTAGGCGATTTTTAATTAAAAAACCTGTTGAAAACAAATGACGGATAAATTAACGCATTGCATCGGCATTCCAATTGATAGTGTACAGTATTATTTATCAGTTAAAAATAAATATTTTTATTTATTATAATTATTATTTGAACAATAATCGTGTGATATTTAATTATATTGTATTAATCTTATACCTGTATGATAAATAATCAGTAAAAATGCTTTAAAATTAAAGAGTTTCCTTTTAAAAATTGAAAGGGTAGCAAGGATTATATATTGAACATCCCTTAATAATTATGGGAATGAGAAAGGGTTACTTACGATAAAGGCACGTGTCACATAACCAGCGCAAGCACCGGAAGCCTGTTGGTTTCCTTAAAATATTAAATACTGGTTTTTCTTCTGCTCCGCTCTTATAGTCGGTACATTGATAATAAATAGCGAATCTATCGATCTAGTATATAAGGTACTTTCATTCCGAATTTCTAATAAATCTCATGAGTCATTTTGCATGAAAAAGTAACAAACAGAAAAACTAAAACTTTCTTTCTTTTAGTGTGTGCAACATTGTGTTGACTCTATACTGAATGTAGAAATCAAATATAAACTTATATCGAGCACATGCTTAACAATTTCAAGGATAAGACTTACCTTAATACATATTTAGCACTTTACAATGTTATTAGTATTTTTAATTTTTATATACAAAAATTATAATATTTTATACAAAAATGACTGTGAACACCTTTTAATTTAAGTAATATTTCATAGTGAAAAAATACCGGACAAGTGCGAGTCGGACTCGCCCACCGAGGGTTCCGTACGTAGGTACATATCTATACATCTATACAGATAAATAAAATTGGAGTGTCTGTTTGTAATATTAAAATAACCGCTTTTTACTAAATGCATATGGATACACATACCAAAACAACATTTTTTTTACAATTTTGTCTGTCTGTCTGTCTGTCTGTCTGTCTATCTGTCTGTCTGTCTGTCTGTTTGTTCCGGCTAATCTCTGAAACGGCTGAACCTATTTTGATTAGACTTTCACTGGCAGATAGCTGATGTTATAAGGAATAACTTAGGCTACTTTTATTTTAGAAAAAGAATCAGGGTTCCGCGAAAAAAAATTAAAAGCCATGAAATTGTGAACAAAATCTGCGTACGGCGTACGCACCCGAGCGAAGCGAGGGTAAATCGCTATATAATTTAAATAAATATCTTAGGAGTCGCAAGCTACTATTTATGTATAAACACACCGCCGGACGAACGCGAGCGAAGCGAGCGTGAGTCGCTAGTTATAAATAAATTATATGAGTGCCTATACAACTCAGAGGACTATCTTAATTGGCGTCAACTATGTATGTATGGGAACACCTTTAACTTTCAACTTTTTTATTTTTTGAAATTTTCCCTTATTCGTGTTGTAAGACCTTGCTTTTTGCCAAATTTTGTGATTCTAGGTCAACGGGAACTACCATATAGGTTTTCGATCCAATACCTATAGGGTACTTTCGGTTTACCTAGAATTGTCAATTTTGGTTAAAAGCAAGTCCTTCAGCACAAGTAAAGGGAAAATTCTGGAAAAAAAATTGAAAATTAAGGTAAATGGTACTTATAAGTTTTCGCGAAAATCTAAATTTGCCCATATCTTTTTATCGTGTTGACTCAGGACCTTGATTTTTATACACCTAATAGGAACTATAGACCTCAGTATCTGGTATAAATTTCAACTTGCTAGGTGGACCTGTTCCTGAGAAAATCGGTGGTGACACACGGACAGACAGACAGACGGACAGACAAGAGAGTGATCTTATGAGGTTTCCTTTTTTTAGCTTTTGAGGTACAGAACCCTAAAAATGTTCCTTATATTAAAAAAAAAGAAAATTGCTCTTTCAAGTGTTTTCATACGAGAAGGTGGAGCGCATATAACGCGCATCGAAGCGTCATGGTACTACAGAGAGCAAAGCACAGCTTTATTGCGCCCGCTCGCTGCACTGTTTTGCATTCATATCCCGCTGTTTGATCGCTACCAAGACACTATTGACGTCTCGTGGAAATATTGGATAAAGCGCACAATATTATTCACGTCAACTGCATATTTTTCTACAAAATGAGAAAGTAAAGCAAAATGGAATATTTTTCAGATTTTCCATAAGACGATAATCTGAATTTCAAAATAAGCATTTTTGTCATATATGGAAAGCATACAGGGAATATAATTTTTAAATCATAATTTTTGTTATAAACAGTATTATTATAACTGAGCTGTCATTATTTTTACAAATTCCGTTTCACCGGTAGATAATACACATACATACATATGTTTCATTTACATTAAAAAGAAAATATAATCTTAATATTTTACCTTGGCAGTAATTAGCTGAAAAATCAGTATAACCTATAATTAAAAGACGATTAATGTTGTAAGAATTGTTATTTTGCCTTCAATTTATATCTATACTTTGTTCTTACTCTTCTTTGCTCTCTACTCCTTTATACATACTGATACATAACAAACAATTAAAATTGAAAATTTTGTATGTTTTACAATATATTAAAGATAATATCGGCTGAAGCTATGTAATAGAATCTACAAAACTGAAGTTTGTTCCTTGTTCCTTCGTTAATATACATACATATATTTAAAGTTTAATACGTTCTCATTACGTTATATGTACATTGTAGTACTTAAATAGTAAATACAGAGAGCAAAGATTTCGTTATAAATAGAAATTAGAAATCTAAATTCTTTATATGTTTTGATTTATGAAGATTACAATTAAACATGTAAAAAAGAATAGAAACGATAAAAAAAATTAGCTTGTCTATAATAACAATAAGTAAGCTAGTATATTGTCTAAAAATTTTAGATTTTCAACCGACTTCTTCAAAAAGGAGGAGGTTCTCAATTCGGCTATATGTTTTTTTACGTTTGTTACCTCAGAATTCCGTCATTTATTAACCGATTTGGACCATTTTTGTTTTGTTTGAAAATGTATTCCTCCAGATTAATCCCATTTAAATTAAAAAAAATACCACCCCTGAAGGTTGAAACATAGCTAATGATGAATTTTACCTACTTCTGACTGTCATATTGACTTAAAACTTTTCAAGTGTTTCTATTTCCGTTGATACCGCAGTGGTTCGGTATCATCGACCTGATCGGATGGTAAGGCCAGAAGGTGGATAGGCTATTAGTAAATACTTTGAGTTTGTTCTTATTTTGTTTGATTTGACAAGCCCAATGTGGTAGAATCGGATTTTAGAGCCAGAATTTTAATGTTACTAATAAAAGCGAATTTTAGTTTGTCAGTCTTCATATAAAAATTAGGGTCAAAGTAACTTAAACGGCTTAAGTGAGTTTTTTTTGGCCGTTACAGCAATATTCCAATCGATTATTTTAATCTATTTTAATAAAAATAGAAATAAAAATCATGCATATCATTGTACGATTTTTTAATGTCACTACTTTCTTCTTTTTACAAATTCTATCATAAACGTAATTTGGATGCAAATATGCAATAACATGTTAATTGTTAACCCACAAAAATAAGAATATTAATGTTTTTCACAAACCCATTCTCATTTTGATCTAAGAACGATTTGCAGTAACGTTTTAAATCAAATAACCCGTGTTTTTTATAAAAACTCATACGTTTTTATAAAAAAATCAAAAAAAAATAGAAAATTATAAAAAGGATATGTGTGTATATTTGTTTGTCTACACTTTTCTTCTACTATGTCTACAATAAAAACGGAAAAAAACTTTAAAAAAAAACAACTTTAAAAAAAACACTAAAAAGTAAAAAATAACTGATTGGTAGTTTTCATTTATTATAGATACCTAATCAGATATTTTTTAGTCGAGGCCAACCGATAAAAATCAAATCACACTAACTTTGAAAATATCTGATTAGGTAGGTATCTATAGTAAATGAAAACTACCAATCAGTTATTTTTTACTGTTTAGGGTATTTTTTTTTTTGAAGTCAGCCTTAATTTTTTTTTAAGTTTTTACTCCGAAAACAAATGATATCATAGATACTTCATAAGAAGGATACTACGGTTTAGAAAATAACGACTTACCACATTTGCTATGCTAAAATAAATGTAAACCTATAGACTAAAAATTATTTCCCATATATCCCAGTAATCTTTATAAATATTTTTGCACTTTCTGATTTTTTACCATTAAGTCTAAACTTGATAGGCAGACAAAATTACAAAACATTTTAAAATATTTCTTATAAGCGCATGGCATATATGAATAAAACAATGGTGTCAGGTTTGTTGAAAAATAGAGCTTAGTACTCGAGTGCCCTTTCTTGTAAAATTATAATTATAATAATTAGTGAAACGTTAGCGTATAATCAAAAAACACTCTAAATCTCTAACGGCTGATTTGCTTTGAAGAACAAGTTAAAAATACAACTGCCTATATTGAATATTTATTTACTTTAAATTGTTATAATAATAACAAGTTATGTGAACTTTGTGTAGTGGTGTAGTATCAATTATATACAACTTTAATAATAGCACTAAGAACTTGGTAAAGTGCCAAAACTACAGACTTTGAACTCCAGAGTATTGACGAACTTAGTTTATGGGTCAAGAAGGAGATGGCGAAGTTATTACAGTACAGTCAGTTATTGCTGCAAGCTATTTATCTTGCATATTCCAAATTAATTTACTTAGTATCATAATTTGTAATTTTTGTGTTAGAGCATGTCTATTACTCAGAACTTTTGATATGACTAATTTCGGTTACTGTTAGTGTCTATAAATTTATAAAAATAATAAAATTAACGATTTGATTCAGTCACCAATCAAATACTAACCGAGATTTAAAAAAAAAATAATGTTAGGATTATAATATAATAAAATACTGAGAAGTATTAATTTAAATGTTATGGTAAGGTAAACATCTTATTTTGTCAACGTTGTCATTAGACATATTTGAGCATGTAGAGTACCTGGAAGGCCGTGATCCACTGGCCACTTGACTTTGTTCTGCTCACTGAAATGTTTCCAACTTGACAATATTTTAGACTATGTGTTATGCTTTATAAATCCTTGCAATTTTTAAGGTTGTCAAAACTCCAATAACTATATTTTTTCTTCAATGTAAGATTATTTTGACAGCGCGGCTAAATATTCCCGTTATGGAACCGTCTAACCGCATTACTTTCACTCAGTAGAAAACAAAAAGTGATCCCCTTTGATCACTTTCATCTCGGAGAAAAGGTTATATAAAGCTATAGAGTATGTGGACATCGATGAATACAAAAACAAACTTTTGTTATTATTAGGTACTATAAAGTAACATTAATAATAACATCACCTTGTGCTAAAATATACAAATGAAACCCTTTGAGGATACCTATATGTGAGGAGAAAGCTATTTTTTTAATTTCCTGAAAATTATCCGTCTTCGTAGCGCTAGGAATTTTCAACTACTAGGTAGTTCTTTATGAAATGGCACGAGGGTACTTATTATTTCGCACATAACTAATTTTCTACGCAACACATTTTGGTCCTAACCAAAATAAGTATATAGAGTACCTCATTACGAGGTAACATATTCCGTATACCCTCGATGTCAGATGAAATTAATTCGTAGCACCTTTTAAATGAGAGTCACTAGAAGCGTCCGCTTTCGAGACGAGAGAAAATTATGCGCTACATTACCAATTCAAAAAGGTCTCCTGGCGACAAAATATAGAGGGATCGATCCTTGCGAAAATATAAATAATCGCTTGTGGTCCGCTGAGCATATTTTATAACCTTTTCGCTTTGTTACTTTGTAGAGAGCGGATTATATTAAAATATGCAAAATATTGGAAAATAGTAATAAGGATAGCTGGATCGACATTTACAGTAAATGGTTATCTAGATGAAATCAAAACAAAGGGTGGTGTAGAAACTGTCACGCGCATTACTCTAAAATTCAGCGCACAGTGGAAAGTAGAGTGAGTGCGAGAGTCTTAGTAAACAATATTTTACACTGATTATAATAATTAAGAAATTCTTAGAAGAACATAAAAAAAATGTATATTCTTTTTTATTAGTAACACTATCAATTAATTGATAATACTCATTTAAAAATCACTTTAACAATATTTTTTCATTATAAACAATCTAAATATTAGGAACTGTAGTAGAATCAAAGACTTATTAATATTAGCTATACAATATGGTTGTTAGTCCGAGGAGAGACATAAATAAAACTTGATCAAGTCAAAATATGAAAGCAATTAACAAAATCATATAAAGATGTTTAGGCCGTAAATTGTCGGGCCATCATACGATATGAATCATCCCTTCGACTGGGAGTAATTTGGTTAAGCACTTAAACGAGAAGGGTCTGTTAATAAATTTAGCAAATATTCCAGCTTCTACGTTAAATAAGATTATTGTAACATATTTGATGAGAATCTAGGGATTATGCAATGCTGTAGACGTTACATTGGAATCTTAAATATAAATATACTTTGAAAAATCTACCCTACTTATTATAAGTAGATAGTATAGTTCTGTTATATTTTCGTAATAAAATTTTATCATTCGCTCACTAAAAGACAACAAGGAACAACCAGTACTACCCACAAAAACCCAACGGATCCTCCCCAGTCTTAATAGGGTGTCACAGAATCGCTTACACACTGAACCACTCTACGGCTGGCTTGCCGTGGCAGACCACAATAACCATATGGTTACTCTGCTTTCAAAGATGTTCCAGGAGCAACCCACATGGTACACCGCCAACCGAAGTAGGCCACTTTACATTATGTCTCTTGGCTTCACGCCTGGCTGGATCACCGGACGCTAACGAGCCACCATGACAAGGAACATGGGGAGCGAAACCTTTCCTTACCTACGTTACAATAGAATGACTGATTTTTATGAAGTCCAAAACCTATGTATATTCATTATTATCATACTTTTTCGGTGAGCCATAACTTCAGCCATGCGTCAGAGTTCGTTTAAAAATTCAACAAGACTATAACTGACTATTTGTCTCAATAATAGAATCACTAGAATGATAGTATTAAAACAGTTGTGTTCCAAAATTGCAGTACATTTTAAGCTCTAGCATGGCGTTAGAGTCGAGAAACTGTTTTTCAGTATTATTAAAAATATTATGTAATACATATTTATTTATATAATATTAAAAATATTTTTAATAAAAATCCAACTATTTTATTTATTGTTTACAGGCAGATTAACGGTGCTACGACATTGCGGTAAATGCAGCGAGTGAGCATTAAAGAACGCCCTAGTTATCCCACGATTTTCTTAATTTATTCTGTAGTCTCGGACTGTACGGGGGCGTACTACAGTGATGGTGGCCTGCTACATTGTAATTTGTTATTAAAATATTATTTATCTTACTAACAGAAAACGCTGTTAAAATTTAATTAAAAATAATAGCCTAAGGTTATGTTTACGATTGATGTATTTTTTGAAATGTCAGTATCTATTAACGTTTGGTAGAGTTGGACATGCAGATAACTTGATAATGCATAGTAATTGGGGAGGGTGAAAGCTTTTTCGGGGGCGTTGCTAGGGCGCTTCTCTAGTGAAGCTCAAACCTCGGCATTCGACGCCATAATGTATCCCATTGCATACTTGGAACCTAGACAGCCTAAACTTTGGAATTCGATGCTCTTACATACCAAGGATGTGTAAGCTATATACCTCATCCTCGACATTAAAAAGTCACGTCGGCCATTAATCAAATAAATGTGCAGGAGAATTCTAATAAATTTAACTTGAAAGATGGTGAAGTTTGTATAAATTATTTTCGTCGTTACACAGAAGTACTTGTGGCGGGGCGAGTAAACTGTTAGAGATTTTGCATTTTTTTTTTTTCATTCCGTCGATAATTGGACGGAATGTATACAAATTTTGTATATTTTTTAAAATACTCTGATCTCAAAATATTATAGCTCAGTTACTTAAAAAAATCTTTAAGGTTATGTAAATATAAATATGTATAAATGCAATTAGTACATCTTTGAAATTATTAAATGCAACGATCATAATAAAGTTAATATAAATGGATAACAAAATATTAAAACACAACTACTACATAAGAAAAAAACTTTTAGTTTCATAGTGGACAAAGGTTAATCTGCCAGAATATCTACGTTATCAAGTAATAATAGCTAGCACACTGTACGTCACACGTGTCACAACCATAACATTTATGACATTCTGTTAATGTTAGTATTTTATTAAATGAGCACAATTCTGATGAAATGAAAGCAGATGGAATTATATAGTGTTGTTACTAGCTTTGATTCTGAGAGTTAAAATTAAAGCTGGTCACTTGCAACATGTATGTATATTTTATTACTTTTAGGTATACGAGAGTCAGTTATAACAGCTCACCTACATCCAGTATACAGTAGCTCTACATGAACGGCTTAATTCAATAACGGGCCATATATTCACAGCCTACTAATCCATACCTTCGGCTTAAGAAGACGTCGCGCGGAATAAGATACTGGTAAGACATATTTTACAACAGCCAAACAGCTTGTTGAGATGACGGTTGACAGGGAGAACTACCATCCTTCAAATTTATTTAAAACAACAGTTAATTTGTTCTGTATTATCATGTTATTGTAAAATTATTTGCCGTAATATTATAAAAATATTATATCTTATCATGTCAAATTATAAACGAAAACAAATATAGGAAACGTAGTCACAAGATCCGCTCATTTCGAAATGTCCATCTTATTCAACGCGAATAAGTTAGGCATCCGGAAACACGACAACCTAATACGTGACGGCGTGGATAAAAAAATGACATACGTTATATTCTGAAAGGACGAACGAATGACCAATTTTAACTATTTTGATGTACTGTAAATATTATGATAGACATATTCCAGTCTACAGCCTATTCGGGCTGCACATACCCCGAGAGGCAGCAAAATATTATGTTACCAGATTGTTGTTTTTGAAATGAAAACCTCTTTAGCCGCATTGAGCAATTTTTGGTAGTGGCAAAACTTATGGGTTCGCGTCACCGACACGCTACGTGTGACATGTGACATAACGGAGCAGTCTGGTGCAGTTTGGTGACGCGTCAACATTATATATTTTGATTTATAAATAAACTATATCAAAATGAAAATAAATATTGCTCAGAATGCCAATGGATGTGAAAACCAGACTAATAATAATTTCAATTTATAAATTATGTTATTCATACTATTATTAATTTAAAAATTAAAAGAAAAAACTGTTATTCCAAAGTTATGAGTTTTCACTTCTGTCGGCAGTCCCCATGACTGCGTATTTTAGTTTCTTTTTTACTGAACATTCAGATTGATATCATTATAACCCGCTAGTATGAAATGGATGACCATTTTAATTTTAAATTTAAATGATTAAAATATTTGCTTTAAAATTGTAGAGAAGTATAAAATTCGCAACCGCTACATTAACAATTCAGAAAGGGCTCTTGCCGACAAAATAAAAGAGGATCGATGACATTTAAAAGTATGAATAATAACTGAGTATTTTTACATCATTATACATACTAATTTCAGAGTATACATATAAAAATTTCACCTTATTAAGAATAATAAATTCAACCAATTTAATTAGAAGAGAGAAATTGTCATGATTTTCAATAGTAACCCGTTTTAAGTATATGTTAACATGTATTAAAGTAAAAAAGTAATCTCTATATGAAATTGGTATTTAGTTTAATTTGAATATTATTTGTAACTTTTGAAACTTTAATACTATTTATGACAATTATGGTGATTTTTTACTAATATTATAATAAATAATAATAAATATGTTGGGACATTAACACACAGCACCATCTAGGTCCATGGTAGGCTACGAGGCCTGTGTTATGGATACCAAATAGTTGATACACTACACATATATAACTTTAAATATAAAGAGATAAATTAATATTATAAAGGGATAAATTTGTGTCATTTGTTGTTGTCATTTAGTAAGTTCGTACTGTACGGTTGCAATTTTATATTTGAGCGTTTTAATGGAAAATAATATATTTGATTAATTTGTAATGATTTATGTATGTATATGCCATGTGGTTATATGGCCGATAAGAATGTATTTAAAAAAATAAAAAGGACGCGGATATTCTTATGTTTTCCCCGTGCTTGACAGAGGGGCAGATCTCGGTACCATTCTGTATTTACTAGTCATAGATTGTTTGTAATACTGAAAATGATTGTTGTAAAAAAATTATGTAAGTTAGTATTTAAAAGATTAACTATTGAGTTTCTTGCCGGCTATTCTCAACAGAACTGTTTTCCGAGCCGGTGGTAGCTTTTACACGGACAAACGTACTGACGATTATAAAAGTACTGAATATAAGAATATATGCAAGGAATATCTTGAAGTTTTATTGGTGACCTCCTACAATACCTAATAGAGAGTGATCTCCGGAACAAATGACCTGATTCCGATAATTCTTTCTCTAATTATATATCACTTTAAGAATTGAGACTGTTGACCAGGCAGACATACGGATGTTTCGTTCGATAACTCAATCCTTTTGCCCATCCAAACTACATTCCATTCTTATTTTTCATGGTTCCTAGCTAATAGCCGATTATCACCAGGCAATTCGCTATGCATTACTTAGAGATGGATACATCATTATGCTCATGCATTACAACAAAACAACTTTTTGTCTCTACAGGAGCCCCTAAGTGATGGACTTAAGTCCACGCGGAAGGATCAAATATCTCATTGAAAAGTAACATACAAGATATTTCATCCATGTTGACGAATTTTCATTAAATATATATCTAAGAACAATCTCTATTAGACTAGCTTAACAATAAAAAAAACCGCATCTTTCTAGGGTACGATTCTACACACAAAGATACACAGATGTAAAAGTATATATATATAACCCTATTTTTGCATGAATCGATGAGTAAAAACACACTTAGAACCTATAAAGTGGCGCTGTTTCTATTTAGGGGCTTAAGTTGAATATGTTCAACAGAATACATGTCTAGAGTACGTTATCTTACATTTGTCAAGCGAGCTGAGTGACTAATCCATCAAACATGTACATGCATATGGCAAATGACCAACGGTAAATAATTTTATGTAAATTGTGAGCACAGACAGACAATATTAGTCTCGTTAACTATAATACTGCTTGTACATAAATTAATAATAAGTTAATTCCAAAAGTATAAACTGAACTATCTTTAATAGAAATATGTTTCGTACCTACGAGACTCTATATATGATCTGTGCTACGAGTATATTTTATTTCTATATATAGTAGAGTGCAATAAGTCATTATAAATGCAAAATGACAGAAGCCTGTTATATATAATGAATGGATTTAAATAATTGTTTTTGGGTTTTTAATACCATAAATTAAAAAGTTTACCCGTTGAAAATTACGGCTGTTTTGAAAATCCGTCAATTTAAAAAAAAAATCTAGAAATCTCCATAAAAATAAAATTATCGGAATTTTTAAATATTTATTTAATAAAAAATTTAAACATTATACTTTTTGAGGTTGTTTATTTAAGATTTTTTATATAAAACTTTTTATTATTAACATTTTCAATTTGGCTAACGCTGGCTAATCCATCAGAAATATATCAAAACAATGAGATAGAAAATTGTAGGCCTTAAAAAGATCTACAAAAAAGTCCACAATAGCATATGTCTATCTCCTAAGGTATACTCGCAGTACCTACTTTTATCTATCTATACTAATATTATAAAGAGGTAAAGTTTGTGAGTTTGTGACGTTGTAGGGGGTAATCTCGGGATCTACAAAACCGATTTAAATGAAATTTGGTAAGTAGATATTTGAGACCATGGGAAGGATATAGGATATTTTTTATCCTGAAAATCATCCCTTAAGGGGGTTAAAATAAAGAAGAAAATTTGTATTAGGAAGCAAGCTAGGGACGAACCCGAGCAAAGCGAGGGTAAGTCGCTAGTACATATAATAGAATTAGTGAATAAACTTTGCGAAATCGATGTGCACGTTTCACCTAAAAAGTACTGAACCAATTTTAACTAAATTTTGTGTAATGATAACTTATTACCTTTTACTACAGGAACATCTTTCATTCCTACAGCAAAACACAATAACTGATTCTATCGAGTCGTTCTTAGAAATTTACATGTCTAACGCTGGCTAAACCTAAAAAGATAATCATAAAAATGTACTAGAAAATTGTAGGTCTTAATAAGGCCTATAGAAAAATCTGCAAAAGCATAAGTCTTTCTCCAAAGGTACACTCGCAATAACTATTCATATCTATAACGAACGCACCCGAGCAAAGCCAGGGGAAGTCGCTATATTTTATATAGAAATTGAGTTATTATTGAAAGAAAAAATAAATATAGCTGTAAAAGGAATGTACTATACTAGAAGTAAGTAAGAAGCATCATTTTCATGGGACAACCCTTAATAAAAAATAAACATTAGCGGAATGTTTCAAAAGGTAAACTTTTTAATTTTTAGTATGAGAAATTCAAAAAATCCAAAATCAGCCAAATCTATTCATTATGCTGGGTTGCGAGGTATAAACCTAATTGCACTCGACTAATGGCAATTTTGACATCTATAAGAAATTCTCTGTAATTTTAGGTACCTAAGTACATCCGTATTCTGAAACTATGATAACCTTCTAACTAAATAGACGGCTATTTCTTCGAAAGACCTCAAAATAAACAAATATAAACTTTTCATGATACATTTTTTACTAACAAACTTATAAAAAACACAAGCAAAGTAGGTATTACTATTCTGTATACCTAATTGTTTTTTATAAAATATAATTTATTTAAACTTTAATATCCTTTTAATTATTGTCCTTCTACGATTTTTATTAACCTTTCAATTTTTTAAGACAACTCGCGACCTCTGCCAAATCAGGACTGGCTTAATTAAATAATCGATCTCACAGTTCCTTAAAGTCATAATGAGTGCATCTATGTGTGGCTAGAATTTTTCTAAAAAAGAATTTAAAATCTAATCATTTGCTAGATAACAAACGTCACCGACATGATAGGCGCGCGTATTAGCACATGAGGTGGAAGTAGACCATCGGGTATACTCGGGTCTATCGGATATATCGATACCGACAAGTTGTTTATCTTATAAAGGATAAATTTCTAAATCATTTTGATTGTAATATAACTTTAAAAATGAATGTCCGTATGTCCAATTATTTTATATTTATCATGAATTAAAATTACTTCTACACCTACACATATATTTTGTATGGTTATTATAATTATTTGTATGAAATGGCCCAAGATCTTATGATGCTCATATCTTCGCGTTCGCAAGTTGTAAGCCAACATATCGTTATTTCCTACAGCGGAAGTTATTCATTATTCATTGTTATGTATCCTTGTACTCATATCCAATTCTTGCTGAAGTTTGTAATAATGTAGTTTGGACTTGATATATTTATGGCGGAAAAAGGTTAAAAAAATCATTAGATTATAACTAAAAACAGGTATGAAGTAGTTAATATTGCAATAAATTAGGGGAACCATGTACGAAAACATTTGAACAAACAAAAATTGCTTTTTGTTAAGCTATTATTTTAAGAAATGGAATGGAAAAACATGGAAAAACTCCACAGATCTCGTGTCTGCCACGACCTTCGAGTACATGAAAATGAAAATGCCAAAACAACTGAATTAAATTTTTAACATATTAATTAACACCCGCGTTCAGACTACAAAAAAAGTTTTTGGCTTTATGTTACAACTAATATATAATTTGAGGGCTGTAATATTTTCAAATGTGTGAGTATGATTTTAATATGAGAGTTCCGTACCGCCGAATATTGTATTGTTTTTACTAACATATTATGTTAAATACATACACACTGAAAAAAATTTTACACAATAGATACCTTAGTACTTCTTTAGTGTTAGATTTAAAAAAAGCAGTTTTAGAGTTTTTTCAAAAAAATTCAATCAGCTATGTAGTCCCAAAAGCCATGACACCAGGGCGATGTCGCACTATCGCTGAAAATCGGGCCTATACCGAAGCGACAAATAAAACATTTTCAATGTTAAAACTTCAAAAATATTACAGACCAGATTCAATAAATGCTTAGAGAGTTCATTATGTTTTGTTTTATTTGTAACAAAAATATACATATTAAGTCCGATCACTACTGTTCCTCGTCTTGTATAAAGAATGCAAATCAAATATTTACTTTAGCTTGCGCAGAAAATTTTCAACAGCGATGATTTGATTAATTTCTTTTCCCCGCATCCCAATAGAAAACTTAAAAATGTTTCATACCCGTATCAAAGCGAAATTATTGTGGGCAATGTGAAATTCGAGCTTCGAGCGCTGAAGCTGATATCTTCAATTAATATTTTGAATGACAAATTAATCACGGGTAAGATTTTGAGGCTTCATAGCGTTCAAAATAATATGCCAAAAATAAAATTAGAATATGTATAACTATCCAAATTATACGTTTTATATTTTAAAGTAATATTACGTTATTTCATTACTAAAACAGAAATTGAACTAATGTATACATACATATATTGGATTTGGGCGAAGTAAAATAAAATAAATTCATCATTAGAATTAAGCTAAGGATTAATCATTCATAGTGAATCAATTTAATTTATACTTATAACAATAAAATATACCTGCAAGAAGGTTTTATATGACTGATGTTTTTTTTATTAAAAAATAAGTTAGGTAGTAATTGTATAAAGGAAAATATAAAGCTTTTATTTCTTTGTTACTTTTCCAATTAAAGTGCTACACTTTGCTACGTTCAGTAACTGAAACAAACTTTTTTCGATTTTATTCAAGGAGTTTACCTGTTTCTCAGACTATCCTTGCATAGCTTATTCAGAACTACGTTCCTTTTACAAACTAGACAGTTTAACTGCTGGACTTCAGAAGTTACTAAGCGTAGAATTCTTAGATTATTACTAAATATTTAGACCGAATATAAAGTAATAGTAATGAAATATACTTATACTGTATACGACTTAGTAATTAAATAAATGAGACATAAATGGAACAGAACGAAAAAGTCTTAAAGTATTAACTAGGTACAGATAAACATACATATGTATGTGTATGTATGTTATGATCAAATCGGAAAATAGATATCTCTATGTATTCGAATATTTCATATAATATCCGTTAAATTTCGTTTTCCTTTTCATAGGATTGGTCACCAAACTCTAATTTAACACGTTGCATGGCATAAACAAGGTGCTTTTGCAATTATTAGCGCTACCAGCGGCGAATAATGTAACTATTTTACGGTATGTATAAATTATAATTTTAATAAACAACATGTTTAACCATAGCTATGCTGTCAACAAACAGTTTAATATATTTTGAAATGACACCCTTGCACGAAATGTTGGAATAATTCATAATATTATTCATTCTACGATCTTATCACGATATATGTACATACATATACATTATACATATGTATGTAGGTACCTATGATGAATAAGGTATCTTTGTAAAATATGGACTTTTTTATAAAATTATTATTTGTGAAATCTGCATTCAATAATATCAATAGCTGGCCACAAGATAACATATAATAGAAAACAGAGACTTTAAAAATATTTTTCAGCTTCCAGTCCGGTTTGTATTTTTAGAAAACACAAGAAAAACATTCTAAACATTCCTCTTGAATAAAGAAGAAAACATAAAACAGATCGTAATGGTTACAGTCCATTTATGTAATTATTATTTATGTTAATGCACGGGTACAGAGCGCGTGGCCCCAAGGAATTCATTTTCATAATAACGACATCTCAGCAATGACGCGGCACGACACTTCCATTGGGCTTCAGGCTAAAACAAGAGAATTGCTGCTTCATTAAAATGCGAGCGGAAACGCTTCTCATAGATCATTTAATATATCATAACCCTGGTGTGACTAGCTTATGTAATGGCAAGCTATAGATATATTTGGAAATATCTACTTTAAATAAGTTTAAAAAGTTCAAATAAGAAGTTGATGTGCAGTTGGCCCTCCTGGATTTAACAGAATGTGCACTTTATATTTCCATGTGGAAATCAAGGGCATATTCTGAGCTTAGGCCTATTAGTTGTCTCTCTGACTAATCCAAAATATTTGTCTTTTAATTCCGAAATTTTCCAAAATAACTTTCTTTGACTTACTCATATATTGTGGTTGTAAAACAGAATATTATTTTACCTACATTTAATAAGTAATTCTTCATATAAGCTAAAAACAGATTTAATCACTAAGCGAACGTATGTTATCTTGAATGACATTTATAATTATTAATAACAAACAACAAACAAAATCAAATCTATCCCACGGGAATTGTACATTTTTCCGGGATAAAAAGTAGCCTATTTGTTATTCTGATGTATGGACTATATTATTGTAAAGTTTTATTAAAAACCAATCAGTTTTTTTTGTGTACTAAGCTGTATAAGTTACTATAGTTTTTTAACTATCCCTCGGGAACTCTTCAATTTTGCGGGATGAAGTATCTAAAATATTGACCGAGGATATAAGGTATCACTATGCGAAATTTCATTTAAATCGGTCTAACAGTTTTGGAGATTAGCCCGTACAAACAGACAAACAAAAAAAATTGAAAAAAATCTGGATTTGTTCTATTTCTCTTTTTACAACCCCCTAACTCAGTTTTTAGCAATTTTTGTCTATGTACAGACAATCAACTTCTAAAGTTTCATTATATGTAATAGATTTATTATAAACTAAATTATTAAGATAGATTTATGGGAATTTTCATATTAAATTTAATTAAATCATACCGTGGTATCGTTACGGCGCAAACAAATTCATTTTAATAAGAAAATGATAATTTTATACCAACATTGATACAGACTTAATAGTAATATGAGAACCATTTTTAATCATGAAGCTTAAAATTAGTTCCCTTTGACGTACTGTGTTTCATTATCTTCGCTTTGTAAGGGGAGACCAACAAAATATGCAACAATAAGTCATTAGAATGCGAGAAAAACATTATTGAAAAAAAAAAATTAATCTAGTGGTAGCACTTAATTTGATCGAATATCGATTATATTAATTTCAATCGCTTTAAATATTTATGGAACGCCATTTGAAACATTGTATAGTGTTTTTTTATAATATGAATACCTTCGTGACTAAAATATAATTGTGTAAACTAACTACCCACTATCTATATATATATTAAAGGCAAAAGTGATTGACTGATGTATCAATGCACAGGCCAAACCGTTAAGGCATGAATATTTAAATTTCGCACACGTATTCCTCATATGACGAAGGCATCCATTAAGGAAGGATTTTTCAAAATTCAACCCCCAAGGGGGTGAAATAGGGGATATAAGTTTGTATGAAAGTTTTTATTCCTTAGACATATTTGCATGAAACGTATGACTTTGAGTACGGCAAAAATAATGAGTTACATATTTCAGCGTTTTCCAAAATTCAACCCCTAAGAGGGTAAAATAGGGGGTGTAAGTTTGTATGAAACCTACCTTTTCAGAGATTTTTTTGTAGTTTTAGCGCGAGCGAAGCCACGGGTTCTGCTAGTTTATCAATAACTAATGTAATCTTAACTATTGTAACATACGTATAACGAATTACGTAACTTTGTATGTATTTTATTTGTCGTAAAGAAGAACTTTGAACTGCCCCTTTAAATTAAACATCTGAGGTCAAAACAATAGAGATCCTGCTTAACTTTTGCATTTCCATAAAGTAATACTTTGTTCTTTGAATTTTATTTAATGCAATTTTATACTTACTGTTATATCACAACGAATATAAATTATATTATACAGAATCAATAAAGCCATAATAAATCGATCCCTCTCCTTTGCATCGTTTATTGTAAAGACAATTGTTAAATATTTACCGCTGTATTAATCAAATCATTATGGTACACGTTTATAGTAAATATTATCTTCTGTCACTTTACATAACTTTTTAAAATAAAAATAAAAATCCTATATTATTAAGCTTAACGGTATCTTTTTGCGTATGTATCCTACACGATATCATCGCTAAAAATTATGAACTGTGATTTTTTTTTATGAATAAGTATAACCTAAGGATGATCCCATAATAAAAAAAATACTGTTCTTAAAAATTGAGCATTTAAAAAAAGCTGATATACATTATACAATCTATTAAGTGAATAATTAATTACGCGTATTTACTACGGGTCCACTCGTATTGTATTACTATGATAAAGAATACCATATGTTACTTAATATGTTAATCGAATCTGTCATGTGATAAACGTGGCAATGAAATGGATTAAATGGTTTTTACTCTATCATCTATTGATTGATCTACATGAACTGTTTGTCTTTTTCCAGGTCATATGTTACCTACGTCACGATGTCACTCACGCTCAAATCAGTTCAACCGCAGACAAACAAATAGATTTTACTTCTGGCATATGGGATAGATTCTTATAGTATAGGATATATAAAACATGTAAAAGTGAAGAAATGTAGAAGTAAATTTTAGGTAGATATTTGAAATAAACGATTTATTTTTATTAAAATTATTTGGAGTGTTTGGCTAAATTCCAACATCGTGGTAAGCCGTCCATGCATATCGACTAAATTGACATGACCCAGATCTGTTTATAACGAGACGTGTGTTAGACGGATCAATAAAATATTAGTTATATAAAAATATTTGGAAACATCTCTTAAGTTGTCATTATATAATTATGTGAAATATGAAAAGTAAAATTAAGCAGGCAAAAATATTACTTAAATTTTACAATGTAGGCTATTACAATAACTACAAATATTACAGATAATATGATGCATATATGCTTCCCAACGCAAAAAGATATATAATGAAGTTTCTCAAGAGTCAATAGAGTTGCGAACGGCTCTTCGTGAAACTTAATAAACAAGATGACAATACCGTAAGCTCTCCTGAGAGTGTCAAGGGAAATAATTTATGAAAGTTTACATCTAACTCTTGATGCATAATAAACACAGAGCGAATAAATAAATAAAATCACCATTAAATATAATTTCCATATGATTTAATTAAAATATAATGCCAACTCTACAACTATATTTAAATGAAATTCTAAACATCTGAAGTTATATTGTTTTCCTTAATTCCAGACAATGAGAGTAATGTTACATATATATTTATAAGTAACAACAACACAGATAGAACACGAAAGCTACAGAATATCGGCAATTATCTAGCTGTCACAATGTGAACTACGAGTAATAGGAAATTCCGTCCGGAGATACCTGCGCAGATGCCATGCATTGCGGAACACTGACCCAATTAGAAGCCTCTGGAGCTCCGCCAGTGCTTTGAATCATTAGCCACATCAGCTATGCCGCGACTATGAATATGAAGCCTTTAAGAATAACAAAATAAGCAACCTCTCCCTATTGTTTTTCAGCAATTATTGTTACATGTACATGCTAATGAAAAGGAGAGGGAATCTATTAATTCTCTACGTATACACAAATATTGTTTTATATTTGTATATGCAAAGATCTATGAAGAATATTAAATAGTACGCAAAAGTGGTGTTCCTTGGCACTCCATAAAAGAAATAGGATTAGGATATACGTACATATGTTTCTGTACATGTAACTTATTACTTATAAGAAAACGAAGCTCTTACGTTTTCAGCTCGGTAGTTGCGACATCAGCAAATTCTATCGAAGATTTTCTGAATGCTTGATTAAATATAAAATCCGTAGAAAATGCTAGTCGACAACCCTATACTTCAACATGCATTGTATTATTAGAACAGCTGACAAGGTCGAGTGTCGCTCGGACGTCCTGCACTTGAGGTGCATCTCGCATCCTGCATTTATTGCACTTACACAAATGCACACGCCACTTTTGTTGTAATAAAGTATGTAGAGATAAAGTGCAAAAGTAACTTAGTAGTGAAATGATAAGTCATGTAGGTGGATTGATTAATAAATAAATTAATTAATTGGTAATAAATTCACCAAGGTTAGAAAGGATAGAAAAAAAAATTTCAATTAAATTATTTATATATTTTTTAAAGACGCTAAGATTCTCAAAATCACACAAAAAAGTCAAGTATACAATGATTTAAGATAACATATTTTATAATAAACAAGAACAGTAAAAGTTTTTTTTTTTTAAAGTAAATCAACAAATAATTAAAACTGGCCAAGTATTGTAAAATTTTTGGATTAAGGTTTCAAGCTAAATATTAGTATTGTATTTATATTAAATACGTTAAAAATACATAATAGTGGTACGAGATTATCGGAACACTCCGGACTTTGGTATACTTGAACAATTTTTATTTACTTATGTATGTAAAAACATGAAAATTACATTCTAGGTCAATACAGATTACAGACTAGAGGATGGATAAATAAAACCTCTAATATAAATTTTCTTGATTCTTAGAAGTACCAGTTGGGCAAATGTTGCGAATTACAATTGAAACGTGTCGTTAAATGTTCATTTTAACCTTCAATTAAACACACTTAATTTTGCGTAAGGTGATTAAATTAATAATAAGTATAAATAGTATATAGCATTTCCGCGTGGGTAGTCATGAGAGTTGTTAAGCATTACCCAAATCAACTTGACATTCTTGACAAGCTCATTGTTCTGTAAGCACCGTAGTCCGTAACATTATACAACCCGACTCACGATGTAACGGAAATAAATGTATTCGCATTTGCAATAAATGTATGAGTCCCATGTAAGCCTCTTTGAAAATTGCCACCGTGGACGCGCTACATTATTTACTGCTAGGACAGCTGTCACTGTAAACACACTAACGTGTCCACTAGCTTTGCTATAAATCTATGTAAATTTAGATTACGCGTGAAATTTAACTAAATATTTAAAAAAAAATTATAGACCTTAAGTAACATAAATAAATCCTCTAATTAACACTTATACAAACTTTTTTTATTTATATAAAATTCTTAGCAATATATAATTTACTTTTATACAGGGTGGATTTTTGAGACGGTACACTAACGGCAGGTACCTTAACTGCTATAGTTACAGGAAAACGTTCCTAGGAAACTATCCATAACTTTTTGAGATATTATGAACTGCATTCACAGATTTTGGAAAATATTTACAGTCAGCGATAAAAATGATAAAATACCAAAAAAAATTTTTTTATGTCAATCGATCCTATTTCATGTAAGGATCAAAAGACTCTATTGGACCATTTAAGGTATGAGTACTAGAAATGACAGAAATCGCCAAAATCTTTTCCCATACATTTTGTACGGAAAAACGTTTAATCAACTCGAAATATTTTTTGTTGCCAAACGGTCCTATTTTTTAATGTGATCAAAAGACTCCTTGAGGCCTCGCTGACTATACATTTTTTCCAAAATCTGTAAATGCAGTTCAGAATATCTCAAAAAGTTATGGATGGTCTCCTAGGAACGTTTTCCTGTAACTATAACAGTTAAGGTACCTGCCCTTACTGTCCCGTCTCAAAAATCCACCCTGTATAGGTATGTACATATACATACATATCCCAAATTATTAATTCTAAACTTGAACCCACCTTCGCTTTATTGAAGCCCCAGCAAATCCCATGTGTCATACAGTAACTTTTTCTTCCTGATTTCTTGACAATATAATAATGAAAGGGACGATTTTCATATAAACTTATGATAAATTCAATAGCTCGCTTCACGATGATGGAAATGAAAAATATTCATAGTTCTTCTTTATGACGCTGCATGTTTAACTTCATAAGTCTCTATTTATGTTGATAACCAAGCGACGTACCCTCGCTTCGCTCATTCATACAATACTTCGTTCATGTAATACTACTATAGATTATCATGATACTCAGATCATATGAATTTTCGAATTTATTTTATTTATTCAATTTAAGTTAACTTTGTGAGGATTGAGGAAGACAGGAGTCTATTGTAAGTTTTGAGATGATAAGTCTTTCTAAAAGTAGGTTATATTGTAAGGTACGTACGATCCGTGCGAAATCATGATCTTCCTACAACGATCCGATGATAGCATTAAGAGAATACTCTCGCATTGCCGAGTGCGGTAAACACTATCTTAAACATTCCAATAATGCCAGAAGTTCTGTTGGGTTACAACTATTTTGGGCAAACGCCACCGAATACTTACTTCCTAGCAGACCATTGCTGAATAGGCGATAGAAGCTATGCGAAGAAATCTTTTACGTAGGTTGTGGGAAGTAGTCGGCGATCAGTCGGAACGCAAACGTTGTATCCTAAAATTGATCTCGTAGTATCTATTATTAATTACATTGTACTTTAAAGTGCAGACGTTGCCATCTATCAACTTAAATTTAAAAAAAAAAAATAATATACCATGTTAAATGTCATCGCCGTAGTTAAGGTTAAACAAGTACACACAAATAACTTTCCATTTACAGTATAACTGGGAATAGTTTTTTATCACTAAAGAATAAAATCTGGGACAGGTAGTGGACATTACCCAAATCAGCATAACGACGGTCGCATTTCTCTTGCTTTTTATTAGCTTCAGTTTCGAACATCTGAAAAAAAATTCAAACCCGCACATAAACAATTGTAAAAGCTATAACCCGCACAAGCTTTGAAAATTTTGCACATTTTTCTAGACGTCCGCGTTATAACGAATCCAACGAGGTATCGCACGAATTTTTATTCACAATCGCAAGAATTAACACGTTTTTCAACTTGTTGACTAGACTTTATAGACTATGATCTCGAGCAACAAATAGTTTTTGGCACTTAGGGACGCACTCGAGCGAAGCGAGGGTAAGTTGCTAGTTACATTATAGAAACTATAATTATACTGTTACATCTTTCCTTGTGCTTATTCTCAGTGTAACATTTGTTGCATTAAATATTTATTTACGAGAACATTTTTATACAGCCACTTTATATTTAACAAATTCCATTGTCACGAGACTACCTGATGACTTGTTTAAGTTATAACCCAACTTCAACTCGTTTATTTCTGTCAATTTAGGACAGACACAAAGAAAAATTACCTTTGACCGTTGAAATGAAAGACTTGGCAAGCTTGAGGACAAAAGAAAAATATAAAATAATATAGACGCGAGAGTTTATTCTTGGCATAACAACAGAGAGCAGAGGGGCGATGGGGCCACAATAATATAATTATGGACTTCATGGTCGACAAATAAATGATTTGCATGTGCGACTCATCTCGATCAATTGAACAACGTTTGTAGAATATGCAGCGGATGTCCTTTTCATTTCAAACTCATTTTTTTTTTATTAAAATTTATGTAAAACAGTTTAAATAAAAATATCTTTTGGAACCCTTTCGCGGTCTTATTTTGATTTTTGGTTTCCGACGTTTCGATAATTTACAGCAATCATGGTCACGGGAGAGACTAAGGTTTTAGATTTTTCAAAAGCATTATATACTTGTTACAGACAGCCTACCCATTAAATAATAATAAACATATAAAAAAATACAAAAATAGCATCACAGCAGTATTACAAACATGTTTAAAAATATGTTTGTGTTTGAACTACGAGTATTAATAAAAAATATATTTTTATATAAAGCTATAAAACTACAAAAAATAAAATTGTTGTAGATACTTTGTGAAAAGATTACAGGATACAGGTATTTTCACCATGAACGATACGTGTGCTCTCCGAAGACTGTTTAGTGTTTTAAGCGAAAATAACGTTCTTATCGGAACCGTAAACTCTGTACTAGCAGACGCGAGAGCATATATTCCGCATATAAAATATTCAAATGACAGCTGTTCGTCGTATCTTAAGGGGAACGGTTACTTATTGTATATACTATAGATACAACGTATAAAGAATTATAAACTTACACATTAGAATAATTATAATTTACTGGCAAAAGGTGATTTGGAGTCTGTCAATTTGATAATAAAATTATCTTTAATTTAATCTATACTATAATAAAGCAGTAACTTAGCGAAATCTGTACATGAAATATTTTTTTAAAAACAATGACTGTAACGTATTATGTATACGATATAGACCCCAAAACAATAGTTATTAATTTTTTTTGTCTGTTTGTCTGTTTGTCTGTTTGTCTGTTTGTCTTTTTGTCTGTTTGTCTGTTTGTCTGTTTGTCTGTACGCGTTTCACGCAAAAAGTAATGAACCGATTTCAACGAAATTTTGTGAACTGATAACTTATTACTCGGGTCAACATTTAGGATAACTTTTACTTTTGGAAAATCTTTGTTTCCCGCGGGAAATCGCAATAACTGGTTTTATCGAGTCCTCCTTAGGAACCCTCCGCTGGCTAAACCTAAAGACATACATCAAAACAATGTACTAAAAAATTGTAGATCTTGAAAAGGCCAACAGAAATATTTACAACAGTATAGGTCTATCTCTCAAGGTACACTCGCAATACCTATTCTTATCTATACCTATAGCAAAACTAACTTAGTTAAATCGATGTGCGCGTTTCACGCAAAAAGTACTGAACCGATTTCGATTAAATTTTGTATAGTGATAGCTTATCACTCGAGTCAACATTAAGGATACCTTTTACTACAGGCACATTTTTCGTTCCCGCGGGAAAACGCAATGACTGGTTCTATCGAGTCGTCCTTAGAAGTTTATATGGCTAACGCTGGCTGAACCTTAAGAGATAAATCAAAACAATGTACTAGAAAATTGTAGGTCTTAAAAAGTTATACAGGGAAGCAATATTATAATATGTCTATCACCTAAGGTACACTCGCAATTACTATTTTTATTCACTACTCGCGACTCACAGGCTGACTTATCAACGTTTAGCTCAGTTCAGCAGTGAAACGTAACTAGGGACGAACCCGAGCGAAGCGAGGGTGAGTCGCTAGTATATTTATAAAAATATATAAGTATACTTATACTTAATTATCTTAAAGAGTTGCAATTTCGCAATAGTATATTTTAACATCGAAAATGCTTTTTTTGTCGGAATTGGCCCGATTTTCAGCGAAAGTGCGACATTGTTTCGGTCAAAAAAAAATCATATCTCAAAAACGAAATAAGATATCGAAAAAATAAAAAAATCCCTAGAGATATGACTTTGGGTTACATTTAAAAAATATATTGGACGTGCATATTACTAATGGGTTATTCCGAAGTTGTACCTTTGTGACGCTGAGTTTACGCGAGGAGAGCGTGTAAGCGCAGTAGTGACGGTGAATAAATGTTTTGGAGCATGATTTTGTTTTTGAACGAAGTGATTCTTTGTGAATAAATTAATATGTATTTAAACTAATAACTAACGAATATCTATAGGTATAGGTATATAAGAAAACAGTAACTTAGCCAAATCTGTACGTGAAATATTTTCGCGAAGGGAAGAAGATTAGCGTATCGCCAATCTTCATCGCCACTCTTCTTCGCCTGTCTTCTTCGCCAATCTTCTTCGCCTGTCTTCTTCGCCAATCTTCTTCAAAGAGTGACATGATACCTACAGAAAAAGTTGTAAACATTGTATGCGAGTTGATTCTTTATACTCTCTTCTTCTAACTTTGAAAAATGTGCAAAAGTAGCAGTAGTGGTGCTTGCTAAATACTTTAAAGGAAAATTAATTTACAGAATATACGTTAAATATCTTTTAAAATACTGGATATTTTGAGTTACGATCGCTAAAATTAAATTACCTTTAATACTAAAGTATCTATTGCGTAAAAAAAATATTTTAGTGTGTAAATATGTTAGTAAAAATAATACAATATTCAACGATACGGAACTCTCAATGCGCGAGTCAAATTCATACTCACACATTTACAAATATCACATATATCAAATTATATATTAGTTATAATATAAAGCCAAAGACTTTTTTTGTAATCTGAACGCAGGCGAAACCGTGGGGTTTGCTAGTTATATTTAGTTAATATGTTAAAAACTTAATTCAGTTCATTTGGCAGATTCATTTTCAATGTACTCGAAGGTTGTGGCAGACACGAGATCTGTGAATATTTTTCTGCTTACCCCGCAGGTATTTGTAAGTATTTAACAAATTATAATATGAAGGTTCTATATTACTAACCTAAATAAACTATAAAGCTAGAGTAGGAACGTACACTCTGTAAAAATATTGAACCTGAACAAATAAATTATTTTATAACCTAATACTCAGCTCAACCGTACTTATTTATCAATCGCACAAATTACATTCCCATCCGATTTCACCTTAAAATAAATCAAAATAGCGATATTGCATGTAATTTGGTAACTCCCACCGTATAACCATATCACCTCCCGCAAACCCTCGGCAGATTGCAAATCTATACAAATAGAGGCATTTATTCCGCTTCGCGTACCAGCAGTGTCACCCGGAGGTACGCGAAATGAAGATGGAACGCCGTCCCGCCTAACCTTTAAATAAATCTTGACGCTCCCCAAATTTCACAACCCCTTTTACAACTTTACAAGTTGATAGATATATTTAAATAGACTTTTATCATGGAATCTTTTATAAGCCTTTAATATTGATTTTTAAGAGCCCTTTGTAAGGGCTCTTTATTATATACATAAGTAATAAACTTTATAGATCTAATACGCCATCCTGTACCTAAATTATTTTATAAGTAATCTATATATTTTTTTAATTAAATACGAAAGAAAATTATATAAAGAATTATAGAAAGAATTTTAATTAAGATTTTTTTTTATTGTAAATAACGTTTACAGAACGAAGTGCAAACTTTATTTTAATCAACAATGGGATCGTCTAATTTTTGCAAAGATATAGTTTATGGGCCGGATTGACTTAGATTTTCATCCGGTCACATCAAGATGTGCCTTTAGATTATTTGTCTATAGGTAAAAGTTATTTTAATACTCGTTATATTATATAAAGACGCTTAAAAAATAAATAAAGTTAGTTTAACTTATAGGGACATTACTTATTAAATAGTGAAGACATTAACAAAATAAAAGCACTCAACTTAACTAGGTACTGTTTAAAATTTCATATAACAAGACTAAAAACCTCACATCAACATAATATCTCAGGATAGTATAAGCTGTACTTTTTCCAAGTATGTTATGATGATGCGACGGCAAGTGGAAGGCGGCAAGGCGGCGTCGCAATGCAGACTGGATGCGCCGATGACCTACATCACAATATATCCACAGTACAGTCTAACACGCAAAAATTCGCTAACGAGCTATTCCTTCAACCCACTTTTGACAATTACTGCTAGTGCCTTTGTTAAAGTTTCAGATTGAACCAGGTCTGGTGTCTGTAACAATGGAGGAGGATTCGTTTTTCTAGTTAATATTTTGCAGAAATACTTATGTGGAGTACAAATTCCACTACTTTATTTATTTTGTTATATATTTTTATAGTAGATAATGAACTTCGAAATAGCGCATATCTGTCGGCTACACAAAATTTCAAGTCATAAAACTCCACAGTCAGACTTTGTACTATAAAAGTCGCGATCGAGCGAGTCATATATAGCTGACTGATTCTCTGACTTCCATCCATTTTTAAATAAGTGAATTTCGAGAATGTGAGAATGACGAGAATGTGTAAATTGAATGAAGGGTCACTGGATCTCCTGGCCGGCAGCTCAATACAGGCATCGCTAGGTCCATGGTATGGTACTCCTGTCTAACTTGACGCTCTCTCCGCGTCAAACAGGACTCAATTGGGTAAAGCATAACGGGTCCTGTGGGTAATATACTATACAGTATCGTAAACACTTCTGGCGAGTGTACCACTCTGAGAACTTGCTGAGGTACCTATATAATTTTCAGCAGTAACAGCGGGCGAGCGAAGAGTGTCTAACGTGAGGACGAGGATGTTGCTTGAAGCAGGCGCCTAGCTGAGGTGGGCTTGATCTCTCGTTAGGAGTAAGATCTAGAAACTTTGGCCGCTAGTCAGGCGACAGGCGAAAATCAACAAGCTAATGTCACCATCAAATATTACTATATTTGGAAACGTCAATGTTTTTTAATTGTCTGCCATATGACAAATATCCTTTAAATACTTTTAATGTATTTATTAGTTTACGACGCACAACAAATTTGGAGAAAAACAAACCATCATTTAAAATAGTGACAGTTAAAGCAATGAAATCGTTTTAAAACCACGAATATATTTAGATCAAGTTGTATGCTCTAAAGCATACGTTAATTATTATAATTACATACATACGCTTATCAAAAATGTAAAGAAAGAGTTTAAATTTTTACAGTATATTCTTATATCATACTTAATCATACCATTAAAAAAATTAAATAAATAAATAAAAAAAGTATTCATTGCCATAAAAATCAGAAAAAAAAGTAAGGAGCATCAGTAAAAGCTTAACTTAATATATAGCAAAGGATAATAACTCAGCTGATGCTGCTAAGACTGAAATCTAAAGCAGCGCTGATTTTCAGTTATACCCAGCTCCCTAGGGTACTGAGCGGGAGTAAGGCAAGAGGACTATTCCTCCAGTTGACCCCTACAGGGAGTGGAGAGGGAGTCAGAGAAAAAACCCAATTGAAAACAAAAATAAAAAACAATAAAAAAATCTTAAAAACAGTGTGTGTGTGTGTGAACGTATGTGTATGTTTGTGAGTGTAGGCGTGCGTGCGTAAACACGCAGTGACAAACAAACAAACAAACAAACAAACAAACAAACAAACGTCAGTAGGTACAATAGGATGAATGTATAAATGATTTATTGAATTAAGTATAATAATAATTATTAAAACTAATGTTTTAGGCTCAGTTTTTTGCAGCAAGTTGCCTTTTTAATAAGATTCTTTTGGATACTTTCCTAAAATTACTTGCACTCAATTTAAGCTAATCAATTTTTTTTTAAAGATCTCTAATGGGCAAATTGAGGAATTGGCAACTTTTATCCTTTCTTTATTCAGGATGTCAATTGTATAAAAAAGTGGCTTGACGAAGCCGGGACAATCTGTTAGTTAGTAAAAAAACTTAAAGTATTACAAACAAATCAAGAGAATGTAACTTCCGACATTAAGTATTTAATCGTATTTATAGCGCGTACGTCACACACCGCTACGTCACCTCTACAAGCTACAGCGCGCAGTCCGCGCGTAGCCACGCGTGCGGTGACCCATTCACTAAGTGATACTACACACAACGTAAAAAAAAAACGCCAAGGTATTTTAATCATTATAGATTAAAAATAATATTATTAATATAGTTATCTTTGTTGTATTTTATTTAGTATATAGCATAAAACATATAAGATTTGTTTAATGTATTCTATATTATAGTCCACATTTTATTATTACTATTATAAATTATATTTTTTTCAAGATATTAGATGAAAACACTAATTCTATAAAACACTTTGGTATCAGATGGCGGGAATGAAGTTTTGTGGTTCATCGTCGAGATTGCTTCTGCTGGCCGTTCCAGCTTTCATTATGCTAAGTGGTGAGTTGCTATCCAATAAGTGCATTAATAAAAATAGAAAAATCTTTTGATATATTTATATTTTCTTTGTGTATAAATTATTCATACTTATTAGAAAATTAATATATTTAATTATAGTCGTAGATTCAATAGATTTTGGCTTATAACTAAATATTCTTTATATGTTCTCACTATCGAAATACCTATATGCAATGATAAAAACTAAAAAGTATTTATTATATATATAATATTGTAATAATGAAGAACACCAAGCAAGGATTGCAGTAAGGTTTAAATTATTATATAAACGATTCACGATTTAGTTTCTTGCATATTTGCCATGCAAATGCAATTGAGAAGTTTGTAGGAATCGAATTTTTATAAGACTTAATTTGGCAAAACCTTTTCGATATATCACGAATTATATAAATTAAGGTCGAGAGATACAGCATAATCATATATAAAAGAGCAATTCTAAATATTATTGAAAACATTTACAAGTTCACATACATACATACATACATACGTATAATTAAATTAAAATATCAAGTTAGAAAATAACATTACTCAATGCTAGCCGGCAGTTCGTTTATACAAACTGGCGTAACTAGGTCACATCGCTCTCACATAAGTCAAAATAATTTAAAGGATACACCAATTTACGAACATTTTGTAGAAGAAAACTCTTATCGTTCCAAGAGCTTCCTGGAACTTGCCCAATATTCCATTACAAAGATATTTTTGTTATTAAAAGCTTTATAATAAATTGAAAAAATGTTTTAATTTTGCTGTTTCTGTAAGTATTATGAAAAATAATGTAATTTTAAATGTACATTTATATAATAAGAATATAAATACTAAACACATTTAAAATGCGTTTGTACCAAAATCCTTAAGTTGGTTTAAACATTTTTAAATATAAAACAATGATGTGCACGTACAATATGTATTGATAAATAAATATAAAGTAAATAGTAAATCCATAAAATTTGACATTTGTTAAACGTTGATTAATTAAGAGTTTGGTGAAGTGGCCCTTATAGTAAAAGTCCGAAGTGGAATTGCTTTCACTCGTCTGCATACAAAATTAAGGAAATGGGTTGTCTTATGAAATATTCCATCTTTGTCATTCTAAAAATAAAAAAAATATTGTATATATATACATTAGCTATTTCGATTTCATGTTAAGAGAACATGTTAAAATATTATTAGTTCGCTTTAACTATTAAATCATGCCTGTTGATACGAAGGCCTAGGCTGAAATAATATGACAACTTATAAAGAAACAAAATAAAAAGTAGTCTTATTATGAATAATTCCTTTTTTAATATTGTTTACTCTCATTTAACGTCATTATTTCTTCAACGTTTGTCTTTGATACATAAAGGTACAAATGGCGTACGCCGTAAATATTTTATTCATATTCTTACCAGACCTTCACAACATGTGCCTTTTCTCACCAAAAGTTACAATTTAAAATTTCACATTATTATATTGAATTTTTTTATTAAATTAGTTTTAATACCTTATAAAAAAAAGTTTTTGTAGAAAAAATACATAATCTATCTATATATATACATAAAATGCTTTGTCCTGACTGACCGACTGATCGATCAACGCACAGCCTAAAACGCTGGTCGTAAAAACGTGAAATTTGATGAACACATTCCTTATACAATGTAGGCATCCGCTAAGAAAGGATTTTTCAAAATTCATCCTCTAAGTGGGTAAAATAGGGAATAAAAGATTGTATGAAACTCTGTCATTCTTAAAGTGAAATGCACGGAAAATGGTATTTACCTTTGAAATGAAAAATAAGAAATACATATATGTATTAGATTTTTTTCGAAATTCATCCCTTAAAGGGTAAAAGGGGGTGATAAAGTTTATATGGGCAAACGATTATTTATGATCAGAACAACTTGAAACTTTTTATTAATGCTCTTCAATACAATTAAATAAATATGTATTTTAGCATTTTTTGAAATTCATTCCATAAGGCTGTCAAATAGGGGATAAAAGTTTGTATGAAACTCTGTGATTGATGCACGTAAAATGGTAATTACCTTTATAATGAAAACTAAAACAATACAAATATCTTTTTTTTTTTTCAAAATTCATCCCTTAAAAGGATAAAAGGGGTTTTATGAGGAAAAAATTGTTTATGATCAGAATTACTTGAAACTTGGTATTAATGCTCTCCAATACAATTAAATAAATATGTATTGTTGTTTTTTTTTTAATTTAGCCCCTAAGTGGGCAAAAGTGGGCGGTGAAGTTTGAGTTCTTGAATATATTTAAATAGAGTAATATGGTTCAAGTTCTTTCTTAGATTTACGCGAATATTTGACATTTAAATAAAACTATCTTTTCGGATTTTTTCGCGGATTTATTTTGGTCCCGTGACCATGATTGCTGTAAAGCAATCGAAACGTCGGGAACCAAAAATCAAAATAAATCCGCGAAAAAATCCGAAAAGATAGTTTTATTTAAATGGTTCAAGTTCTCTGTAAGTGCACACTTACTGTGTGAGATATAATGAAGAGTAAATTTATTTACAGAATATACGCTTAACATCTTATTTATTAAAGTTTATTTTTTTCGTAGTTTGATCGCGGGCGAAGCCGCGGGTTCTGCTAGTAATTAATAAATATAAGTCGCTTTGTTTGTATAATATCTTGACTTCTATAAAAAAATTCGCTTAACTCGGTTGAAATTTAGTAGATATCTCTGTGTTGCTTTAATGACGAATGAAAATATATATTTGATTCAAATATATTTTCCAAATATTTATCAGACATTATATCAATACTACCAGTATTAGTTTCTTATGTCATTAATTATTTTTCACATTTTTTTTCTAAAAAAAAAATCTTTTACAAAATTTTAATGACGAAAAAATATCGTATTATTGAAAGACATCTTGTAGTTTCAATAAAAAAGAATAGTTATTATTGCAATCCTTTACTTAATTATTGCAATCATACACTCTTTAAAATATAAAAGCAATTTGGGAATCATCTAAATTCTAAGACGATGACATATTATGCATTATGCATACCTTATGACGTCAGACGGAGTGTGCAAAAAAACGATAGTTAACCCTCTACTGGTATCGTAAATTTGACATACGTAACTGGTATCGTGGGGGCCGTGCGGCCCCCAAACGAAGTTTGCCTCTAGAAAGCAAGTTTTAACTGGCTGCATGTTCAAATATTCGTAAATGATTAATAATACATTCGTTTTATATAGTCAACTAGTTTTTATTCATATTAATCTTCTTGCTCAGTTACTGCAAGAGATCACAAGAGTGCAACAAATTTTTTGTATATTTTTTGCTTACGTTAAAAGAAACCTGAAAAACCTACTCTTCTAAAAGTATTGAACAAAAATATTTATTTTTTCCTATTCTATATAAATATCTCTAAAAAATTATAACACTTTTACGGCTTCTAATAAACATTTCTTTAAAAACGACATGTAGTATAATCATCTCTAATCCTACGACTCAGGAAACATATAGTTTAGTCTTTTCAATGACATAGTAGTTCTATAAACATATATAATATTTTCGTCTTCACTCTCCGAAGAACAGGCTTGAATTTCGGTACCCAGATCGTCACCGTCATCCGAATCGTGAGTTGGTGACTTTTCACAGACACCAATTCCTTCAATATCACTACATTCTTCTTCTGAATGGTCACAGGCCTCTAATTCAGAATCAGAATCTTTGTTTAGTATCTCTTCTATTGTTTTATTACTTAAACTTCGCAACATCTTAGCAAAATAAGTAAAAAAAATGAAAAACAATAAAAAGTGATATGCAAAAAAATCTTACGTAACTGGTATCGTGGGGGCCGCGCGGACCCCACCATCTACGTACCTCCGTCCTGATAAGGTCTCTAACGCTGAAAATCCGGCACGCGCCGCGAGTCACGCTGTGATGAGATTACATAAAATGACGACTGCGTACGATGCTTAGATTCTTAGAAAATCTTAGAAACATACTGCGTGGGGGCCGCGCGGCCCCCACCATACCAGTTAAGGGTTAAACAACTCAAATTTTTATTTTACACATTTAAAAAAAATAAAAAAACATTGCCAACCGTACGCATATTTTTTATGATACTGGAATAATATAAAAATGACAAAAAAACTAAAATAAATACATATACTTGAAGAGTTCCTTTGTTCCTTTTAGTAACCCTATTTTCTTCAAGGACCTTTACGTTCATACTATTTTTATAAATAAAAGCCTTTTGTATTAAATAGTACTTATGTATAAATTAGATAATTCTGAGAAGTTGTGATTGATTGTATTAAGTCTCTTATAAATGTATTTTCTTTATATTCTAATGACTAGTATTGCTTTAGGCACGAATCTCAAAGGAATTATCTTTATCTCAAATGACATCATTTCTTTAAGATAGAATTGAGATTACTTTATGTAAGGATAATTTGAACTCGCGTCCCAGGAGTGTGCCACGTATTCTGTCGGATAGACTTTACAGCTCCCTATCTTGAAAAAGATAAATCTATTACTGAAGTTTTGAAAGCTCTTTTCTGTAATAAAATTCTAGGAAAATAGTAGACGCTCCAGCGTAACGTATATGCATTAAATTAATTGTTTGCTTACTGAATATTTTAATGCTTGCTTAGGCCATGAATAATAAATCGGTCAAATACATGTGAAAAAAGCATATAATATATTAGACTTATTATTTATTTAGACACAATAGATTTAACATTTGGAAAGGAAAAATATATATTACTAGCGACTCACCCTCGCTCCGCTCGGATTCGTCCCTACTTACGTCTTAACGCCTAGTATAGATTTCTCAGAGATGAGACATTTTCCCGCAGTAAAAAGTATCCTATTTGTTGACCCGGATAACCAAAATTTCATCAAAATCCCTCCAGTGGTTTTTCCATGATGCAGTCACAGACAGACAGACAGACAGACGAAAATTCTAAAAATTATAGATTCGGCTTCTGCATCGGTAATGATGTCTATTTCAATAAGATTTTCCAAAAAAATTTAATGTATAGATTCGGCTTAGTTACAATTTTATTACATGTATAGATTTTATTATTGTCTCGTAAGGTACCAACCAAGCAATTATTAAAATAGGTACCTTATTTTCAGAAATGCTCCGACATATGAAACATTTGGAGTGAAACTATTTTCTAAGCTGAAGTATTTTACATGTTTATGTACAAATAAGCTTTACGTAGCTTGGCACTCGTATTTCAGGTCACGCCTAAGTTCACAAAGCAAACCGCCAGGAAGGCGGCGTGGCAAAGCTTGTTCAATTTATTCTCCAAGTGCTAAATTTCTCTCGACCCGACCCGGGGCGCTATAAAACATTCACGACAACTTGCGCCTACTTTGGTGTCAAGTGCTTGCACAGTGTCCCTCAGAATAGATTTCAGCTTCTTCGTTATAATCAAATTAAAAATTATTGCGCTAATTATTTTTTTTACTTCGTCAAACACAATATTTAGACAAAAAAATGTTAGTGATATTTATTATGTCAAATTATTTTACAAATCTAGACGCCTAAACATAAGTCTTATAACAGACATTATAATTCATTTTGCAGTTTAAAATGAATAACTGCAAACGACAAAATATATATCTAGGACATGACACACCTCCGGGCCTGCACTTTTAGTTCATATTTTATTCAACATAAAGGCCATAAAGCAACAAAAATTTATAGTCCTACGTGTAGCGACCGCAATATTTGTATCTCCACAAAGGAAATAAAAAGGGTAACGCAAGTAGAGCTCTCTATCGTTCGAAGTGTTTCGTATAAAAATGTTATAATAAATAAATAACGTTAAAGTTTTAAAATAAAATTATTATATTTATTTATTATTGTTGAATATAAGCCGATTATTATTGTTGAATATAAAATATAAATCAATAAAAATGTACAAGATAAAAAAAGAAGATGACATGATCAATAGATTTAAAAAAAAATGTGTGTGTGTACTTATGTAAGCACGTAAGAAGTTCTTTGGCGTAACAGAACAAAAATAGTTAAAGATTTCATCCCGTATGTCACAACTCTCTCTTTGTAAAAGGAATGCAACTAACTTCATCATGTCGGTTCAGCTAACTTTATCATGTCGCTTTTTGGCTGTCGGTGTACGCGCGCATTGTAAAAATTTTGCTCTCACATTTTTTTCCAAACATACCAAAGGAATTATAACTTCAAAAATACTATTAATGCCTGCGATTTTGTTTCTATTGTATTACGTACATCGATAAAGTGTATGTAGCTTATGTATTGATCCGGGATTTAAACTACATATCTTCATTCTGAGCTAAAGCGTAAAAAGTATGAAACACACCCTCTCGCAAACTTTGTCACTTACCCAAATAGTAAGATTAAATAGGTCAAATCACATACATATATACATGTTATGTGTAATAGATAAAAATATAAAACTCAATTTTGAGATGGATTTAATAAAAATGTATTTAATTTTATATCAACTATATCTACAATTTAAGCGGAACTCTAACAACGTTTATTATTGCTAGAAATGACAGCGAACACATATAGAGCTATATTTTCGTAGCACAATATTTACGGTCGCACTATAGAGAGTAATCAACGCTGTCTTTCCGCAAAACTGAATAAATGATCTCTAACCGACGCTCATCGAGGGTGGTATGGCCTAGTTATAGCATCACCCTTCGCTGTAAATTGTATAAGTTTGTTGGCGGAGTACAAAATTTATTTATTAATATATATATATATATATATATATATATATATATATATATATATATATATAAAGTCTACGTGTTAGTAAGGTTAAATGAATTCCTTTACCATTCATTCGATTGGAAAGAAACTTTGCAAGACATTTTGTAGTCGCTCGCGAAGGTATAGGATGCAAGTACCGAGTGATTTATTGGTCCGCATACAGCAGGTACAATTACTAAGTCATTTAGGTATATACAGTGTCATTTTACACCTGGGCGAAACCAGGGCGGCACACTAGTTAATTAATATACATTTTTAAAAATATGTCCAGTCTGTAACCCTTTTTTTATTTTATGCATTGGATATAACATTAGTCTGTCGAACTCACTTGCTGTGGGCATGCCCACCATGTCCTTAACGGTGGAGTCGCGTTTGTTTACCCATCGCTAGCAAAAGCCAAATATATGTACTTAAATGTCATTGGTTTTGGTAAACTTACCGTTTATATAGAGATTTTTAAATCAATATTTAAAATAATATTTAATATTTTTGGAAGTAAATTATATTAAGTTGTAAAGTAAATTATATTAAGTAGTAAAATAAATTATATTAAGTAACAATATTTAAAATAATATTTAATATTTTTGGAAGTAAATTATATTAAAATAATTAATTGATATTTGATAGCAGTGACCTTACGAACCCTAGACGCAAACAAATATACATGGTAACGTATTTGACCATTTGAGTGATAAATGGTAATCACTTAGGTGATTAATAGGTTAACTTTTACTGTGTCGGGTTCAAATAATCGATCGATTACTTTAATACAAAAAGTTACCACACTTTTAAAATTGTTTCAGACATTAATCATGTCAACAAATAAATGATAAAAGGTATTATGTAATATTAATCGTTGGATTGGCAAATAAATGGCAGGGCTGTCATTATCAATTTTTAATTTCAAAAGAGAATGCCCAGCCACCACCCAAGACACTGCGGCCCTGCTTGCAGACATTGAATAGCGCATGGAAATGATAATAATATGCAATACAGTGTGTAACATAAGTGGTGTAACATGACTGATGTATGATGCTGGCAGGGGGGTCAAGGACCTCAATACCACATATATCGATATACCTACTGATAGGCGTTTTATGGCTAAAAACGTGCATTGCTTTTTACCCACAAACTTATTCGTGTCTTTCTCACAATACGCCAAACTGGCAGCATGTTTTGCGCCCGTTTACGCAATTTCGAGCGATTAAACAAAGAATGAAAAATTTCGTGAATAATAGTCTATAAATTCTGAACTTATAACATAAACAAACTGCACTTACCTACGAACACTAACCCAGTTTTAATGTTAGCCTTAACTTTATAGTATATTTAATACTTTCTTAGATTTACGCGAATATTAGACATTTAAATAAAACTATCTTTTCGGATTTTTTCTCGGATTTATTTTGATTTTTGGTTTGGATAATATATTAGTTATTAAAGGGCTTACTCGCTTTCAGGGATTACAATTAATATTTATGACGATATTCTTTTGAAATATCTTTTTTTTTTTTTTAATAAACAGATGTTTTAATAGTTCCTCGTCGCTGGACAGTTTTGACCCGGTCCTAATATTGTGACGGCGAAATAATAAATGTTCACTATACACGATCGGATTGAGCTCCTCAATTAACTGTGAACCGAAATTGAATTTACATTTCCGTATCACTGTAATCTAAATTAATAGTTGTTTAGGTTTGCTACATACATACAAATATGTGGTTGATTTAATTGGTAATTTATCGTTTATATTTGTAAATATTATTTTTATTAAAATTAGTTACAATTTTCATAGTTATTAATATATAATGATTTATGAGAACTTTCAATATCTAAACCTAAGTCTCTTTACTTGAACGGTGGACCCTAGGTGATTCGTCATAAACAATATCCAAGATGCAAGCCATCTTTAAGTAGAACCGATACAGCGTGAAGAAATAACAAACACTCGAGTGATTTAGTCTGTGAATAAATAAATTTGTGAGTCAAAATGAATATTTTATTTAAGTTACATATTAGTATCATATCGGTCTGTGTATAGAATAATGTTTCCAGGTCACAACCTTTTTACTTGGAAGCTATTAGAGCTATATCGCTGATACGGATAGGTGTCTCATGTGAACTACTAGACAATTCTGTTATCACAATTACAAAGAAAAAAACATGGCTCCCAAGTAAAACTGATACTCCAATCTCCGTACATCACTGAGTGGCTAATACATTTATATTTTTTTTATAATAATTTTAATTATTTTGTTTGTTGTTGATTTTGTTTGGTTCGATTTAACGCTTGGGGCTTGTGCGTTTGTTACGACACTTTGGCGACTTATAATATAACTTTGTTTGTTGCCCAGCTGCTGTAGCTGTAGTAACAGAGAAGAGTCGTAGCTGCTACTGGTGCGGACCGCTGGCCGAGCAAGTGCACCGCAGCCGTCGCGCGCCTCCCTGCGACGCTGCCGGCAACCACGTCACTACCTGCGAGCCTGATCTACCACATTGCGCTATTGTTGCTACTTCGCCACGTAAGATTTACCTTTACATGTTACAACCCAACGCCCTGTCCGCACTGCGATATTTCACCGCACGTTTTTTTTCTCGCAATTCTATAACTCATTGAATCATATTCAGTTACTGCTGAGGTGCGCGAATCGCGCGACACAGCGACGCCCACCACCCGCTCCCCGGCCTCGCAGATGGTGTCGAGTGCGAGCGCGGTCATGACCCCGCCGCGTGCATACGCCGCAGCCGCAGCCGCGCCCGCCCCCGCCGCTGCACCCGCCCCGCCAAGCAAGCGGCCCGAGAATGGAGGGAAAAAGAAGAGCCGGAGCAAACCAACTGTCAAACAGGTGCCACCATCGGGGTCGAGAAAGAACCACTCTGACGAGGAGGGCTTCATTAAAGTGGAGAGGAAGAAGAAGAAGCCCTCATGCCGTAACATCTGTGGCACAGCTCCGAACCAGCCACACCATGCTGCGCGCCCTACCGTACCATCGACGGCGCTGTATGTGTCCCGACTGCACTGGTCTACGAAGGTAGAGGATGTCGTAGACTACGTCCAGAAAAAGTCCAGCTTCAAATTGAAAGTTGAACGGCTGGTACCTCGTCACAAAACGAGTTTCAATTCGTTTTTGGTGAGAGTGCCTACTCATCATCTGCCAACCTTCATGAAGGAGGACTTCTGGCCGCAGGGCGTCGTATTTCGGAAGTTCCGAGGTCGTTTGCCCGCTAACACAGCTCACACGTCGATGTCTACGCTACGTGCTATATATATATATATATATATATATATATATATATATATATATATATATATATATATATATATGTATATATATATGTATATATGTATGTATGTATGTATGTATGTTAGTTTTTAAGGTGTTTACATATTTAAGATCTTTTTGTAAATATTGCCTAAAATAAATGATTAAATAAAAAAAAATAAAAAAATATAGGAGTAGGCGCACTGGCGGTTAAAAATGCGCGCGGGAAAAAATCTGTGATTTGATGCAAATTGAACGCGATGCGGTGCGGATTTTTCAAGGCTGCAAATGGGTGTATCCAATGTTCATGAGATCTTTTGATAAGTCTGTCACGCCGCTGCCGCCAGCGTAGTATGTATCAGGTAAATTATTTTTTTTCTGTTATTTATTTTAGACGTTTGTCTCAGTCGGGAACTGCACGAACTGACAAAAATCATACGAAATTTTATTCGCAGTGCGTAATAAGTGTAATTACGATCATGAAATATAATACGCGAAAATAAAAATCGCACGGTGAAATATCGCAGTGCGGACAGGGCCTAATATTCCTATTACCTACAGAAACCAGGGGAAATTATAATTTACTTGGAAGCTCCTATCTGGATTTATCCTCCTGGATCTCTGGATCTCTGGATTTCTTAGATTTCAAAATATACTTCAAATAAAAGTATATCAGATATAATAACAGAAATATTATTAACTTAGTATTATAGATAGTAGATATATCCTTCCAAAAACTCAACCAGCTCTTAACGTTATCTACAAAAAACGTACAATCCATTCCACATTTACAAATCCAAATCAAACTTGGGCTTTATTTTCCTATAAATAGAATATCAATACAATATAACATCTTACACAGAAACTCGGATATCGATATATTTTCTAATTAAACTGAAAAATTCAAGTCTCTAATATTTAACTGCTTAAGAGTTACTTAATTATGGTGATAGCTTTTAACTTGTAGATATCTATTGTATTGCTAATTTCTTTTTTTTCTCATGATAGATAGTTTTTTTTTTGTTTCTTCTTTTGTTGCTAATTATAATAGTGTCTTTAATTATTTTTTTTATAATTAATAGTACTGTTAATTTTTAATTTTTAAATGCTCCGTGTAACTGTTTATGCATGTCATGGTTACCTATAAGCAATGAGGTTATAAAAGACCCATTGCCTATAAGCAGGGCCGGATTTAGGGGAGGGCAAGCGGGGCTGCAGCCCCGGGGCCTCCACAAGAGAGGGGCCTCCACAAAAGAGGTTAAAAAAAAACGAATTTTGAGTGGTCGACAACTTTTTCGTTTTTATTTTTAACAAATATATATGTATAATTATTCTTAAATATTAAAAACAATTTATCCATATTCGTTCACCGCAGTTCATCGCGGTCGGGTAAAAAGAAGTTACAGAGCGGTTATCCTTAATTAATTATCATGCGTTTTTTTGGTTTCGCGTGAGTTTATTTATTTTATAATTTTTAGGTCTGCAATATTATCATCAAATGCCAATGTTTTATAGGTAAATTCACGTTTGTTAATTCAAATTTGAAAGAAATTATTCGATCCTTTTCTATTTTTGTGTTTCGTATTTTTGAGTGCATGCACATATCTATATCTACTTCATAGGATTAGGTAGTTAACTAAAGGTAAACAAAGAGCTCATGGGGACTTAACCTTTTATTATAAATATTTTAACACATTGTCAACTAGCGATTTAACCTCGCTTCGCTCGGGTGCATCCTTAGGTATACGGATTTTATTCACAATTTCATGGGGTTTAATTTTTAACGCGGAACCATGATGTTTTTTCTAAAATAAATGTAGCCTAAGTTACTCCTTATAATATCAGCTATCTTCCAGTGAAAGTTTCGTCAAAATTTGTCTAGCCGTTTTGGAAATAAGCCGGAACAAACAGACATTTTTTTTTAAAATTTAAACCGTATATGCATTTTATATGCATTTAGAAAAAACTGATATTTTGACATTACAAACAGACATATAAATTTTATTTATCTGCAGGTATAGTTAAAATACCTACAGCTTAAGTGTAAAATACAATAAGAGTCTAGACTCACAGGAGAATCTGCATATCTAAAAGAATTAACGAACAGTAGCTTATCTAATAAGATTGTTAATTAGAAATAAAAAAAAACAAGGTTTTGTTCATTGTGTACCATTCGTCGGATAGCAATAGAAGAGGCAACTAGCAAGGAAAGCTAAGGAAGAATCAACCAACGAAAGTTTCATTTTGAAACCCTTAAATGCAGTCCACCATATTTAAATTTAAAAATTTCCATATGGTATATCATGTTAAATCAAGTGAATAAGGTTTATTTATATGCTGTTGCTGATATTATATAATATAGATGTTTGCTTTTTCACCCGACTGCGGCGAAACAGGGTTATGTGTTTAACCTGTATGTATATCTGATTCTATATTCGTTCGGAATCACTAAATGGCTTAACTGATTTTGATGATACATACGTAATTCGATTCGTATTGATAATGCGAGTGTCATATACAGATATTATTAAAAGTCAAAATGGCGAATAATAGGTGCCAGTTTGTGTATATTGAAAAAAAAATTTCGTCGGTCAGTCGGTTTTTTTTTATTTTTGTAAAAAAAAATTGTTCATTTTATTCGGAATATAATTAGGGGCCTCCACTCTTCTGTTGCCCCGGGGCCTCCACACCCCTAAATCCGGCCCTGCCTATAAGTATGATAACAGTTGGATTTAGACCTCTTTTGTACAATTGTGTGTTTTTGTTAAGTTACTGTATATCATGTTGGTGATCCTAATTAAATAAATAAGAAAAATACTAGTAGGTATCTAAGTAGGTAAGTAAGGTAACTTTTGAGTTTTATTTTTTCATTCAGTTTGTTTATATCATGCACAGTACATTTTTAACAATTATTTCTCAAAAATTAAAGCCGAAAAACAATGAATGTAAAATTAATATTGTATTTCTAGTTTATTTTTAACTTGTCGACGTGAATTTCGATTCGCGAGCATATTGAGAACGTAAAAATCTGGAGAGCTCATGCAATCCATGATTATTTTGTGTAAACACAGCGCTAATTAAAACTTTGTGAGAATTCGAATTCATTTTTATCATACTTTTTACACTTTAAAATGGTACACGATATGATTAATCCAGCTATAAAACGTTGCAGGTATAATAAACAATTAATATAGAATTAATATGTTTTTATTTGATAGATATTTATACCGGTCCGAATAAGACAAGGTACCACACAGAATTCTTTCACTCTAGACTGAGCGAAAAATCTTTTTTTTTTACTTTTATATAAAAAATTATGTACGTACTACCTACCTAGGTAGGTACGTCATGTTCCCCCCCCCCAGCGTGCGCTCACCTTGTGGTGGGGGGGGGGCTCAGTAGCGTCCGGCAATTCAGCCGGGCGCGAAACTTAGAAACGCACAGGGAGGTGGCCCACTTCGGTGGGCCGTGTACCATGAGTGTTGCTTCTGGTACTTCTCTGATAGCAGAGTGGACTGCCGTCGGGGTGTCGTAGTTGAGTGCATAAGCGATCCTGTGACGCCCCATTAAGACAGGGGAGGTTTTGTTGAGTTTTAGTGCGTAGTACTGGCATTTCTAGCCGGTGGTATGCATAAATGCATTTCCTAACATTAAAAAAAAAAGGTATGTCATGTCTATAAATTTTGAAAATAAGTAACAATAAATCTTCAGAACCTCTCGTGACTAAAGTTCTTAGATCCTTAGAATATGTACAGCTGTAATAGATAAGAATTTCCGTTAACAAGAGTACTCCGATGTGACCCACTAACCAACATTTATCCACTTAGTCTGACCTAACCACTAGCCTTCGATATTTTCGATCAATTATAATAGGTTATTAACTTTTACGATAGTCTCTTATTATTTTGAACATACATTTAAAAAATTATATACCTTGCCAAGTACTGTATGAAACTTATAATAACTAGGTAGTTCTTAATATAGCCATCATATTTTTACCTTAAGGCCCTAGCCAATGACCCTGAGCGTTTCACCTTCTCCCCGACTATCTATCTACTCCAAAAAAAGCTAATATAACATGTTTTATTTACAAGTAATTGTTTTCTTTTCAGCATACGTGGAATCAAGGTTTTGTGTGAAATTTTACCAAGACGAATGTTATCCACTCTTCTGCAATTCGACAAAAACGTGGAAAATGACATGTCCATGTCGAGGTGACTTATGTAACGGCCCGAATACGGAACGCGAAGAGGAAGCCTTTGCGATCCTTTATAAGCTAGTATCAAAGACGCAAACTTCACGTATCAAAAAAAGAACACAGTTGAGCCCAGGAAAATTAGTACCATCAAATGACCAAAACACTATTATAATCACAAATATATCAGCTATAGAAAATAATGACCTTAATGTTTCCTTACACAATGTAACTGATGATATAACAAACGTTATGTTAGGCGATCAACCCCTAATTGACGAAGAAAGCGACCAAAGCCTATCATCAACAGAAGTTGCATCAACAGCGGATAACGTTCAAGAAGAAACTACGAAAAAGAGTGAAACAGTCGAAATGAGAGAAATCATTCCAGCGTCAGATGCAAAGGATGATATAAGGAATGGTCTAGAAATCTTGAAAACGGATAAATTTATGAATCAGATGGTGAAACCGAGCGAAGAGCTTCCGACCGCAGAAGCCTTGCAACAGAACACAAGCCCCAAAGCAGTTACTGAAAAAACTACAACAGTAGCATCGACTTCCGAAACAATCATGGACACTACGACTGAGTCTAACACAGATACGACTACACACAAATCTGAAACCAAAAATGGTGCAAACAAACTATTCGAAACTTCTGTTATATTCATTAATATAATATCTTTTTATATTCATTTCATACTATCACATATCATCTAGAAAAATTAACGCTTTTGCATACAAATGATCTCTTTTAGTTTTAATTTAGGTAGCGCAAGTAGAATTGTGATATTCACGTGATATTAGCTTGTTTTAAATTTTCACCTATATTGTATTTAAGATAATAAAATATGTGGAAACAATAAAACGAATTAAAAATTATTTACTGGTTCATTTATTTTGTATTATATATCGCAGGTTAATTGTAAAAACCGTGAAATTATAATTACACGGAGTTTTGTCAAACATCTCTTTTTCTTATCACGGGACAATTTTAAGTATATTATAATTGCACTTAGCACATTCAGTGATATTGTGAATCAATATTAAATAAAATATGACATTTAGATTGTTCCAACTTATCGCAATACTTAGTCATCAATCAAAAGTAAAATCATAATGTTGTGGCAATTTCCTATTACTTTCTTTGGTTTCCAAACTTTTATTACCTTGAGCCATTGCTTCTCTCATATTTGAACTAAATGGTTTTTCTACTCTTGTATGTTTGGGGGTGGGCCCATAGTAATCGTAAGTCGGTGGTGGCGCTATTTCTGCATGCTCTACATTAAATTTTCTTTTTTCTGGCATACATCTTATACTCTCCTCTTCGTCACTCAATTCATTAGCTATTGGGGTTGCTTCTTGGGACTTAACAAAATTTTTATATTTAACAACTTTTTCCGCCTTTTTAGTTGTGAAATATAAACCTTTTTGCGTATCATCACTTAAATCTCCTATAGTTGGAGGCGGGGGAGTTATAGGGCGTCTTACATCTGACCATGTTTTATTTTCAATTTCCTTATTTAATTCAATTTTATTGCCGCGTGAATCAAAGTTAAATTTAGATTTATCTCTCTCACTTATTTTTGGTGGAGCAAATTCATCTATTCTTTTAGCTCTCTGCTGTTCGACGTATTCTTCTTGAGTCATTTCTTTGAACTTTTTCACTTTGTCTTGAACACCATCCTTACCAACGTCCCAATCACGAATGTAAGCGTCACGTAGTTTTTGTCTCTCTTTTTCTCTTTCCTCTTTCTGTCTTTTCTCTTCTTCTTTTGCTTTATTGTCAGCTTCATTTTTCTGTTGATTTAAGAATTCTAAAAGGCACGTAGTAAAATCTTTTTTCTTTTCTGCAATATAAAAATGTTACAATTAATGTTTGTGATATTTAGACATTTCGCAGTTAAGAGCGTAAATAAATTTTAGTTCCACAATGTAAATAAAAAATCAGACTTTCAAAATAAAGCAAATTAATTCATATCTACACTAATATTACAGAGAGGTAAAAATTGTAAGTAGAAAGAAAAAATCCTATTTTGAAAATTCTTTTACTCCAGTATTTTAATTATAGCGTGTGGGTGAACTTGTCAGTATCACATGAATTGGAAAGTGTCCATAAAGATTTTCAGGGTAAAATCTCAAAGAAAATATTTTAAAATATCGTTATTACCAAACCCATGTATAACATATTGATGATCATAATAAACATTCTCTCGAGATCCAGTATTTGATAAAAGATAGATACGCAAAATATGGCTGCAACAGTTACGTAAAACGTTAGTTTTTTTTTTTGTTATTAAATTGTTATTTAAATAACAAATATTTAAATAACGTACATAAAATAATTATCACTTTTACTTAATGGGCCATCACTAAGTCGTTTAGTTACATGCACAACAAATCGATTCGTTTTCTTATATTTTGAATTTATTTAAAAATAATAACTGTAGGTTAAATTTCTTTGGCCTACTACAGTTATTAATGACTAGCGACTCACCCTCGCTTCGCTTCGGGTTCGTCCCTAGACAAAAACAATTCTATCCCACGAGACCCCTAGAGTTTTCCGGGATGCTATATAGTCTATAGCCTTCCTCAGTTAACGGGCTATCTAATGCAAAAAGAATTTTTCAAATCGCATCAGTAGTTCCTGAGATTAGCGCGTTCAACCAAACAAACAAACAAACAAACTCTTCAGTATAATATTAGTATAGATTTAGTGCTTTACGCTCATAATATTTAGATTAGAGCAGAAATATTAGGTAAATAGTAGGAACATTCATTAGTGAAAAGGAACGGTTTGACTAATGTCACAGGCACCATGCTACAATGAAAATAATATAACAGGAAGCTAAATTACCAATAGCTATAGGTTATTTTATTATCCCAATTAAAATATATTTACCTTCAGAAATCATAATAACTTTAATTGAAATCTAAAAAGAAGTAGCCGTTGACTAGCTTTATAGGTATGAGCTGCGCGCTTTGCAGCAATGAAATATATGGAGATATGTGGAGGAGGAGCGGACAATGAAAAAAGTGAGGTTCTGAAATTCGTTCATATTAAGCATATTTATACTTCGAGACAAAAACATGTACACATAATATTTTTTCATTTGATTTGAGTTTACTTGTCAAATTTTAGGATACGAAAGAATTGATCTGATAAGAGTTCTGTGGAAAAATAATTTTTGCAATTAAATTTGATAACAGGAGGGTTCTTTGGAAAAAAAGACTCTCAGACATAAATATTTCCTCACGGTGGTTTCCTTCACCGCAAGACAAGTGGTAATCATGTTACAAATTTGTAACATGATTTCGAACCCGCTTCACTTGGTTTCCTAATACGCATGGCATCCCATTAATATTATAAATGCGAAACTTTGGATGGACATTTGTTACTCAATTACGCCAGAAAGGCTGCACAGATCTAGATGAAATTTTTCACAGAGATAAATTATAGTCTGGAATAGAACATAGGTTATTTTTTATTGCGGTAAAGAGGACGGTTCCCGTGGGATTTGTTTTTGTTTTTCACTAGGGACAAACCCGAACAAAGCGAGGGTAAGATGCTAGTTAGACATAAAAAAAACAGCATACACAATCTATCACTCTCAAGGTCCGAAGGGACGTATATAGGGTTGTACAAACCTTCAGGGTCCTCAGGCGGCAGGCCGGCCCTGGCGCGCTGGCGGGCGCGCGCCGCGGCAACCCTGGCCGCTACCAACTCATCCCTCTTCTTCCTAATCTCCTCAGCCTGCTGCTGCGCTTGCAACGTCTCCTGCCGTCTCTTTATAAGCTCCTCCATTTGCTTTTTACGTTCACTTTCATCGGTACTGAATGAATAATACCCAACGCCATGAATTCTTGCCTCTAGAAAAAATTGAGCTCGATAAATAATTATTAAGGATCAAATACGACATAGTTGCAAAATCATCAAAAAAATCACGTTTCACCTGACTGCGGCGAAGCCCAAAGAAGGGTTGATCTATGTGTATGTATGTACGATTCTATGTTCCATCGAAATTACTAAACGAGTTTTTTCATTTTTGTAAATATTTTTCGATATCATATTTCGTGTGCCTTTTTAATGATTGTAATCAAAATAATAATTGGGCAAGTGCATTTTACATTTAAACTAATTTCCAAGAAATATTATAGTAAGTTTCAAATACATACATATACCTATTCCAAAAATACAAAATAACAATCGTTAAAAAAATGTGTTTTAATTTCTAGAATGTATAGTAATAGATTGTATCTGAACAAAAATGTTAATATATAATTAAAACGACCTACTACGCCTAGTGTTCGGAGTTCGAATCTCATACTACTGGTAGTCATCTGATTAGGACATTATTATATTTTTTTTGAATGGACGGACATATGTAATTATTTACAAAATATACTATAAGAGATGTAGACTTAAAAATTATATCATGTTTAAAACTACGTACATAAAAAGGAACTATTTCACCATTCACATTGCAAAAATTGCATTCTACAAAATTAAAAATAAATCATTAAAATAGTAGACTTTAAGAACACTAAAAATCTTTTTGCTATCGACGTGGGTACTTCACATAGTAATTGTAAAAAATAATAATGGCCTCCTAATCGAATTTGACGACCAATCTCACTGATTATTATCCATCTGAAACTCCCTCAGTGGTGTAGTAGCTAACATGTACGGCTGCACATCCAGAGGTCCTGGGTTCGAGTCCCGGGTCGCGCCATGTTTACTTATTCAATCTTTCTGTTAAAGTCGCAGTAACAACCCGGAGTTGGGAATTTGGTGGTGTTTCACCATTGTGCCTCTGAGAGCTCGTGTCGCGTCGGTCTTGCGCCTTAACTCTCACTGGTCGTGTCTCGTGTCATCCCACAGGAGTATGAGAGTGACAGAGATAGAGAGTGCACTTGTGTCTACGTGTACACGCGCTGCACTATAAAATCTTCTACGCATCTGACTAGTCTCAATGAGATTAATCGCTGTAGCCGAAATCGGTCGAGAGAACATTAATATTATCCAACTGCGAAGGAAATATTATAGTGCAGCGTGTTTGCGCGCGACACATGTGCACTCTATTCCTTCAACGACGACCATTCCACACTCGCAGTGCTATCCGAGGCACGGAGGTGAAACACCGCCAACTTCCCAACTCCGTGCTGTTACTGAGAATTAATTGAAAAGAAAACCCCATAACTGCATTTAGTCTGACCCGGGACTCAAACTCAAGATTTTCAGATTTTTAGCCGTACATACTAGAATGGAAAATATTCACACAATAGATACAATTACGTACCATCGAATAGTAAATCTTGATAATGTACATCTTTGTCCTTCACTAATAGTTCTTTTTCTTTTTGCTCCCATTTTTCACGTAATGACTGTAAGTAGTCATTAGTTTTTTGCACCAAGAGTGGTTTTTGTGACTCAGTTTTTGTACTTTCCTGAAAAAAGTTATATAATTATACAAGCAACTTCACTTTGATTCGCTCGCGTGAGTCCCTAGAAATCAAAACTATGTGTTACTTCAGGTCACAGATTATCTCCCAGCTCCGCCCAACGTGCGTTCACCTTGTGGTTAAGGGGGGGTTCATTAGCGTCCGGCAGTTATTAGCATGTCGGAAACGGCTCAAACGATTTAAATCAAATTTCGTATTTAGATAAGGTTTTGCTTTTTAAATATATCTATATAAATGTTTTTTTTCTTAAAAAGCGCATTTTTTCACAAAAAAAAAGAAATCATTGTTTTATAACTAATTATATTAAACACTTTTTCTATCTGCTCTCATGCTGACAATGTCAAGTAGCGCCATCTCGTAAATATTTGTGGTACTAGCATTGTTGCCAATGGATGATGGTATTGCACAATGATGTTATACAGGACTAGATATGCATTGTACGGCGTCGATGTGCGACTAGGTTGAATATGTCCACAGGCATATTGGACCTCAGTTGTCAGTCTGATGTCAATAGTGATTGCTTGGCGATAAAAAAAATCAAAATGGTGAAATGTGTGGTAAAAGTGTGCCCATCACGGTCTGAAAAGATTAATAAAGCTAGTGGTGTTACTTTTCACAAGTAAGTTTGTTCAATTTTCTTCAGATTATCCATAAAAACATTATAAAACGAAATAAATTTATCACATTCCCAGATTGTTGGGAGCTTAGTGAATGACGTATGTATGTATGTTAGTGTAAGTTTAAATTTATTATTAAAGTCTGTTTTGTTAAACACACTAGTATAGTACTTACTCCCTGAACGAAAAAATAAAACATTCACATTTACTTTATCTTAATATAACATATTTTCTTAAATTTAAACACCTTAACCACCTAATGAGTAAATTATATTTTATTTACATTTAAATGTAAAATTATTGTTATCGCTTATGATATGTGGGCAATAGTGTTGTGCTGCCTACCCACAATTTACAAAAATGATTTTGAAAATTCAAAAATGGCACCAGAGTACCTTACAATATTTGTTGATTTTAATTCTAAGCATATTTAAAAAGTTTAATAAGTATTATAATTAAATATTATTTGTTTAATTTTAGCTGTTATTATTATAAATATTACAATATTTTAAAAACTTTAAGAATTAATAATATAATATTATTTAGTAAGAAAGTATTAAGAAAGTATTATTTCACCTTGATTTTACAGTTTTGAAATACATATAATATACATTTACACATTTTTTTTTCATCCTAATCTTCCTAGTCCTTATCAATTTCTCTAATTCTTTAATCTTTTGAAAGATCCATGGAACAATATTTCATAGTAATTAATATAAACATGGGCAGCAAGAAAAAAAAAATCAAACTTTCATTCATTCTGGGGAAATTATGTTGATTAATGTTAACACCTGACCATTTTGTCAATGACAATGTCTTGTCTCTTTTCAACGTAATTAGTTTGGCGGTAGAAAAAATGAGACAAACATAAATTATTTAGACGAATTGACATATTTATGTATCACTTTCAAAGCTACGTCTTTAAACTTGTAAGTGGTTACGTTTTCTTGCAATATTTACGTTGGAGGATGCTCCTCTAGTCTTTTATAACTTCATTGGTATTGTATGGTATAATCCGGCTGGTTTCCGCAACTCGACGACTTGACGCCTATTTTGCGTGGGTAATGGATGAATAGATGATAACATACTGATCGAGCGCCTACGGCGAGGGAAGCTCCGTCGTTCAGATACTATTAAATTAATTTACATACAATAAATCTACACTACTAGCGTTAACTACTACTAAGTAATGAACTGATTTGCAAAGTAGAAGTTAATTTTTTCTACTTGCTCCTCCACTTTCCTATCCAGAATAGGCAGAGAGAATAATAATAGACTTTAGTCTGCCTTTAAAAGTTCTAATATTTATATGTAACACTAGATTTTACCATAAACAGGCTAAGACAAGTAAACAAGTTTCATACAATTAATTATTCATTTGTCGTACTGTATGATATTGAACACCAACCAAAAATATGATTGGTAATATCTATATGTGTTACTTGAAGTTGTTTTTTTTTATATAACAACAAAAATATACTACAATTATTAATTTTAAATATTAGAGTTTAACTTACAGTATTAACAGACTCTTGACCTCTAGTTTCATTAATTATAACTTTCATGAGTTCTTCATCCCTTTTTTTATAATGCTCCAAATCAGATTTAAGACATTTACGGGTTCTGCCAAGGAAGTCTGTGAACTCAACCCTGCAAATAAATTATAATTATAAATAAAACTTCTAAGACTAAAGTATTCAAAATTATTTACATATTGTAGTAAGATGACTACCTGCACTAATTGTACACAGGTGTAAAATCATATATACTAAAAATACATACCTATATGCAAGGACTTTCACACAAGAACTTACCAAATATCTCATATTTTAAAAGAACATTTAGACACGGACAAATAGACAAGAATAATCAATATTATATGTACACTAGAGACTCACCCTCGCTTCGCTTCGGGTTCGTCTCTAGACAAAAACAACTCTATCCCACAGGAACCGTACATTTTTCCGGGATGATATATAGCCTAAAGCCTTCCTCGATAAATGGACTATCCAACACAAAAATAATTTTTCAATACCATCCAGTAGTTCCTGAGATTAGCGCGTTCAACCAACAAACAATCAAACAAACTCTTCAGCTTTATAATATTAGTATAGATATATGAGAATGGGATAAGCTATCTTATTTTGTGATATATACTACTTCAAAAAATTATTCCATACCATTAAAGATGCATTCAATTTAATGAATTTGAAGCTCTTATTTCAATAAGTAAATCTTATTTCTAGGTGAAGAATGAAACAGGAGAAGGAGAAAGTCAAAAAAAAAACTATTTTCAATATCAATTATTATCATTGTTTTATAAAATATTAAAATATAATATATAATTTACCAGTCACTCTCATCTTCCTCAAATGATGCAGTTCCTATTGAATCTATATTATCAGGTTTAATTTCACTCTTAGTAGTTGTTTCTGACCTTTTTTCTTTAAAGTCTACAAGAAAGCGGCCAGCTAGTTGTGAATTACCTGCCCCATCAGATAAATGCTCATACAATTCAGCTTTCTTTTCTAAAGCTAATCTGCAAAATTTTTGCGAAATGTTAAAAGTTAAAAAATTATCACTAACATAAATAAATATATTTCTTAGTCTTCAAAGAAAATATAATTTCTCCGTAATATAATAATAAATAGCTTGTGACTTACTTGGATTTTCGGCAAGCTTCAAATTCCTCAGTATCAATAAGATTTAAATTATCTCTTAAACTTTTTTTTGCCCTGTGTTCATTCTTGTTCTTCTTATCCGCAGACTGCTGTGGTGCTTTAAAGTTTTGTATGTTATGTTGAGGTAAATGTTTTTTCTCTTGTACCTCTTCTTGTTTTTTGAGCAATTCCGCTTTCAAACTAAGTAACTAAAAATGTAACACTTTAGAAATAAATTAAGGGAGAAAAAAAAAACAATAAAACTGTGGCACTTACTGTTGATTTATTAAAAAGAATTTTCTTGGAACTTTGTTCGTTCATATCTACTGATCACTGATAATAAGAAAATTCAATTCTTTATTATGTGGATAATAGGCGTGCTTTAAAAAATATTTACACTTAAAAATTCTAACATTTAAAACGTCAACAAAATTATAAAATATAGTTATTCACTATTCTATTTACATTTCTGCGTTGTGAAGTATCTCTATTCTCTCATGATCTCAAATAGAAACTTTTATTCATGGGTGAGTGATGACAAATATGAAATAAATAAACTTTTGTCATTTATGATTTAACAAATAAACCACAGACAAGGAACAAGAAATATAGGATATTTCAAATTAACTAAGTGTAATCTATACAGATAAAAAAAATTGTAATATCAAATACAAAATAACAGTTTTTTACTAAATCTTTACGGAATAAGGAAAAATTTTGCCTTTTTCTCACACCAGATGTCATGATAACTATATCTTTTATTATAATGTAAAGCTCCAATAGCGTGAATTGTTTTTTTTTTTGTAATTTTATTTAAAATTTAGTTAATATGACAAATTGTGCAGTGCTAAGATGCATAGAAAAAGGATATTATTTGTTCCCAAAAGACAAAACTCAAAAAATTGTGCGCTAAACTATAAGACGACCAATATTGGCGAAACCACAACCTTTATATTTAAGACTATGTGGACATCATTAAAGAAAGTGATTTTAAAACTCTTTAACCGTCTATAGGTAAATATATTTTAATAAATAAATAAAACTTTATTACCCCCTTAAAGGGGTTAAGGGATGAATTCCTAAAACAATCAAATAAGTATAATTTTTCTTATTTTTGATCAAAGTTATATCACAATAAATTGCATAACCTCAAACTGAATGTAAATAGGCCATACGCGTGACGCTCTCCATTCGAGAAATCTTCCTCAGTATGTACGGTACTTATAACAAAAACATAATTGTTAAAATGTTTGTCTGTCTGTCTGTTCCGGCTAGTGGCAGATAGCTGATGGTAAAATAAATAATTTAGGCTTCTTTTATGTTAGAAAAAAAATTAGGGTTTCGCTCAAAATAATTAAAACGTACCTAGGATGCACCCGAGTGAAACGAAGGTAAGTTGCTACTAATAGTATACTTTTTAATTTGTAAAAGAACTTGGATTACCGAGTGTATATCATTAATATACAAAAACTTTTTATATCAATGATTGTTACATATATTATTAATAATTAACCACTTGAACCCCGCGCTTTTTGACATGCAACACCCGTTAAACACCGAGCCCGTACGTCATTTTTCCCCGATATAACCATGATTTAAAAAAAACACTAATAATTCAAATAATATAGCACCGATTTAAAATGTGTAAGCTGTTTTGGGTTTTTAAATAATATGAGCATTTATGACAATATACAAAATACACTTTAAACTATTGATGAATTATAAATAAGCTGACAATATATCAGTGTTAGTTGAACACGTAGTAGTTGTTGTAATATATTGATTTCTGACAATACCACGGTTTAAATTTACATTAAATTTGAAACACTGTTTTATGAATAAGCATGTAATCGCACAAAACCATTTCTTGATTTATTTATATTAGTTGTTAGAATCAAATTCAAAACTTTATAGCACTCGCAGCTCGTTCGTTGTATTTGCGCAGATTACCGCGCAATTTTTAAATCAATCATCCGAGTTATAGTAGGTGGATTCATAATAAAACTGATACTAAAATATAGAATAGTCCTTGCTTTACAAATATACGCAAATAAATCTTGAAAATAAGCCACTGTAATCAAAATTCGGATGGTTTTCTTAAAACAGAGAAAAATTGAGATTATTTTTTATAGACGATCGTGTTGTATTGTAATTAACGTTTCTGTATATAAATTTAAAAGAGAAAGCTAAATATTATCATATACATGAAAACTTAACACTTTTTATTCAAAAAATTAAACATTTAAACATGTGAAGTTGACTGTAATAATGTATGTAGTATGTACTGATAATATTTTGGTGCGTAGTGATGCTGTACCCCACAACACTAAAAATTATCGATTATTTCGTGAACCATTAAACACAAACACAATTACAATGTTTATATTTACTTATAACAATAAAAAATAAGTATTTAAAAAATCAAAATAAGTGCAATAAAATAATGTAATTTTTTTGGACAAATTAGATTCAAAATTATTACATAAAGTATAATTTTCATAAAAATATAGCAAATAAAATTATAGAGTAAAAGTTCTGGCACGCAAGCTCTTATTAATTATTACAGAAAAAGTAACATAATATATTAATTAAATATTAATTAATAAAAAGAGAAATATCTATCTCAATTTAAAAACTTATACCACTTATATAGTACTTAAATATTATTTTTCACTAGTTCTATGTACTGGCATTCCTATCTTGCTATTTTTAAAATAATAATTTGAGAATGAAAATTTCAATAATATAGCTCTTTTAGTTTGTTTATTCATGTGTTAAACAATGTGAAAAACATAATATGTACAATATTTAGATGAACATAATATTTATTGATTCAAAGATTTTTTTAAAGAAATTTGCTGTTCTCCAGGAATTCCAACCCTTTTATTATCTTTTCCTCTAATCTAGGGAATCAATTAGATAGTCAAAGAAGACTTTAATTTACTAGTAAAAATAAATGCCCGTGTAATACCTCGCCAATATTCGAAGTAACCATGAATAGTTACGTTACTTAAATGATAGACACAAGTTTAATATATATTATACACTCATATTTTTGCCAACTATGTTTTTGAAGTCCCACGTAACATGAAGCGGGTGTTTTGCAAATTACTTAGCCCTTTTCTAAACTATTATTACTGAGTATTTCCCAGCAGATCAACTCAATAATATACCCTACTACTAAAGCTTTTTACACTACTATTAGACCGACGAGGCAGTCAGGGAAAGCTTATATTATTTCAGACTAGCAACTCACCCTCGCTTCGCTCGGGTTCGTCGCTAGGTACGTTTTAACGGTTGGTATGAAATAGATATAAATTATTTTCCAGTGGGAACAAGATAGTCTCCCGTGGTAAAAAGTAGCCAATTTCGTTCTTCAGCCTTCCTTCTATCTATCTTCACACAAAAAAATCACAAATATTCAGCATTTTGTTTCGACGTGAAAGAAGTACAAACAAACAAACAAAGTCAACGTCAAACTGTATATCGTAAAAAGAGAAAGTGTGAAATTTACAAATGCATTCAAGTAGTATATATTAATTTTAAGGTTGCGTTTATAATAATATAGTAATAAGGAAAAAAAACATGTGATTTTTACGTTTTTCCGTGATTTTTTTCTAATTTTTCTCTTCATAAGAACCTTCCCCGGACTTCAATGAATATTTGAAAAATTTCCGTCCTCGAGTTTTACGCTTAGCAACAAATTTAGCCATTCATTTTTATTTATATATAAAATATGGATGAACGTCTTTGTATTCCCATTATAGTGTAGTTTATTATGTTTGCCTTTGTATTTAGGCTTTTAAATATACCTATTATATTTTATAATATATTAGAGTATTTTATTTTGCATTTTATTCCCCATGTTACATTATATTTATATTAAAATAAAATATCGATATTATCGATAACACATATCGACATGTGTCAATGTCTAACTGGTCTTTAATGAGAGTTCAAGTATGTCAAATTTGACAGCTTATAGGTATTATTTGTAAATAAACATATTTTATATAATAAAAATATTGAAATATGCTACAAACAACTGAAAATATGAAATTATATTAGTTTTTCTTTAGTGATTTACCTTTATCAGGCACCAAATCAATGACTAATAGTCAAAATTCATGTTATAAAATGGCGACTTATTTTACGAATTTTATACATCAAAATTCGTTGGACCAAAAAACTAATTTTATAACGTGATTATAAACTTATTAGTATCTCAATACTGGCAAAGAATACTAACAATAAATATTTATACGTTTACGGCACAAATTCACTAGTCCAAATATTTTAGATTACACAAAAACTACAGTGAACCGCGCGCGCTTCAATTGAAATTTAAACAATTTTTGACGCGTTTGTTTTTAACGTTGTCGGCATCTAATTAAAATTTTATATTATTATATAATTGATAAAACTTCTAAAGTTTGCGTGTATCACTCATTTGGCATAAAATAAACTAATTTCGTCGTGTAATAAGTGATAAAAGTGCAGCGGGCGAGGTGGTGCCTATGGGTACCAGCGGGGGTCAACGGTAACGCCGGAAGTGGTACCCATAGGCACCAGCGGGGTTCAAGTGGTTAATAATTGTTTAACCACTTGAACCCCGCTGGTGCCTATGGGTACCACTTCCGGCGTTACCGTTAAACCCCGCTGGTACCCATAGGCACCACCTCGCCCGCTGCAATTTTATCACTTATTACACGACGAAATTAGTTTATTTTATGCCAAATGAGTGATACACGCAAACTTTAGAAGTTTTATCAATTATATAATAAAATAAAATTTTAATTAAATGCCGACAACGTTAAAAACAAACGCGTCAAAAATTGTTTGAATTTCAAGTGAAGAGCGCGCAGTTCGCTATTGTTTTTGTGTAATTTAAAATATTTAAACTAGTGAATTTGTGCCATAAACGTATAAATATTTATTGTTAGTATTCTTTGCCACTATTGAGATACTAATAAGTTTATAATCACGTTATAAAATTAGTATTTTGGTCCAACGAATTTTAATGTATAAAATTCGTAAAAAAAGTCGCCATTTTACAACATGAATTTTGACTATTAATCATTGATTTGGTGCCTGATAAAGGTAAATCACTACAGAAAAACTAATATAATTTCATATTTTCAGTTGTTTGTAGCATATTTCAATATTTTTATTATATAAAATATGTTTATTTACAAATAATACCTATAAGCTGTCAAATTTGACATATTTGAACTCTCATCAAAGACCAGTTAGACATTGACACATGTCGATATGTGATATCGATAATATCAATATTTTAATATAAATATGTCATAGTGGGGAATAAAATGCTAAATAAAATACTCTTACGTATTGTAAAATATAATAGTTATATGTAAAAGCCTAAATACAAAGTCAAACATAATAAACTACACTATAATGGTATTCCCATTATAGTATAGTTTATTACAGACGTTCATCCATATCTATATAAATAAAAATGAATGGCTAAATTTGTTGCTAAGCGCAAAACTTTAGGACGGTTAGACTAATTAGCCTATTTTTTTTCAAATATTCATTGAAGTCCTAGGAAGGTTCTTATGAAGAGAAAAAATAGAAAAAAATCACGGAAAAACGTAAAAATCACATTTTTCTTTTTACTTATTACTATATTATTATGAACGCAACCTTAAAATTAATATATACTACTTGAATACATTTGTAAATTTCACACTTTCTCTTTCTACGATATACAGTTTGACGTTTACTTTATTTGTTTGTTTGTTTATACTTCTTTCACGTCGAAACAAAGTGCTGAATATTTGTGATTTTTTTATATGAAGATAGATGGAAAGCTGAAGAATGAAATTGGCTACTTTTTACCGCGGGAGACTATCTTGTTCCCACTGGAAAACAAGTTATATCTATTTCATACTAACCGTTAAAACGTATCTAGCGACGAACCTGAGCGAAGCGAGGGTGAGTCGCTAGTCTGAAACAATATAAGCGTTCCCTGACTGCCTCGTCGGTCTAATAGTACTGTAAAAAGCTTTAGTAGTAGGGTATATTATTGAGTTGATCTACTGGGAAATACTCAGTAATAATAGTTTAGAAAAGCGCTAAGTAATTTGCAAAACGCCCGCTTCATGTTACGTGGGACTTCAAAAACATAGTTGGCAAAAATATGAGTGTATAATATGTATTAAACTTGTGTCTACCATTTAAGTAACGTAACTATTCATGGTTACTTCGAATATTGGCGAGGTATTACACAGGCATTTAGAGTAAATAAAAGTCTTCTTTGACTATCTAAATGATTCCCTAGATTAGAGGAAAAGATAATAAAAGGATTGGAAATCCTGGAGAACAGCCAATTTCTTTAAAAAAATCTTTGAATCAATAAATATTATGTTCATCTAAATATTGTACTTATTGTGTTTTTCACATTGTTTAACACATGAATAAACTGAAACTAAAAGAGCTATATTATTGAAATTCTCATTCTCAAATTATTATTTTAAAAATAACAAGATAGGAGTAACAGTACATGGAACTAGTGAAAAATAATATTTAAGTACCATATAAGCGGTATAAATTTTTAAATTGAGATAGATATTTCTCTTTTTTTAATTATTATTTAATTAATATATTATGTTACTTTTTCGTAATATATTAATTTACATAAATTAAATTTTTCATGATACGAAAGCTTGCGGGCCAGAACTTTTATTCTCGCATTTATTAATGTTTTTATAATAATTTTATTTGCTATATTTTTATGAAAATTATACTTTATTTAATATTTTTTTATCTAATTTGTCCAAAAAATTACATTGTTTTATTGCACTTATTTTTATTTTTTAAATACTTATTTTTTATTGTTATAAATAAATATAAGAATTGTAATTGTGTTTATTTGTGTTTAACGGTTCACGAAAATAATCGATAATTTTTAGTGTTGTGGGGTACATCACTACGCACCAAAATATTATCAGTACATAGTACATACTACATACATTATTACACTCAACTTCACATGTTTAAATGTTTAGTTTTTTGAATAAAAAGTGTTAAGTTTTCATGTATATGATAATGCTTAGCTTGTTCTTTTATAATTTGAGCTAATTTTATATACAGAAACGTTAATTACAATACAACACGATCGTCTATAAAAAATAATCTCAATTTTTCTCTGTTTTAAGAAAACCATCCGAATTTTGATTACAGTGGCTTATTTTCAAGATTTATTAGTGTATATTTGTAAAGCAAGGACTATTCTGTATTTTAATATCAGTTTTATTATGAAGTCACCTACTATAACTCGGATGATTGATTTGAAAATTGCGCGATGGGCTGCGCAAATACAAGGAACGAGCCGCGAGTGCTATAAAGTTTTGAATTTGATTGTAACTAACAACTAATATAAATAAATCAAGAAATGGTTTTGTGCGATTACATGTTTATTCATAAAACAGTGTTTCAAATTTAATGTAAGTTTAAACCGTGGTATTGTCAGAAATCAATATATTACAACAACTACTACATTTTCAACTAACACTGATATATTGTCAGCTTATTTATAATTCATCAATAGTTTAAAGTGTATTTTGTATATTGTCATAAATGCTCATATTATTTAAAAACCCAAAACAGCTTACACATTTTAAATCGGTGCTATATTATTTGAATTATGAGTGTTTTTTTAAATCATGGTTATATCGGGGAAAAATGACAAGCGGGCTCGGTGTTTAACGGGTGTTGCATGTCAAAAAGCGCGGGGTTCAAGTGGTTAAGTCGTGTAAAGATAATTTTCAACAGATAATATAATTTCTAAACTTATAGGGATACCATAGACAATGCAGTAATTATTACTTTTATTATTCATCTATGGCATTAATATAGGCAACGTTAGGAAACAAATGACACAATTTTTAAGTGACATCTTTGCATCGTAGTGATCTCAGTGGTTTTTTTTGCGAATTTCATGGTCATCCTGACAACCCTTTCATTGGTGGTGACGACTTCTTATTTTGCAAACAAAGAAATAAACGCTAGCTAAGCTCACATGAGAATATAATTAAGGAACAGAGTTCATGAAATCCACCCCATTGTCTAGTATAACCAATTGTGCGTACAGTGAACTGAGTGTGTGAAACAAAATGTCAACTCCTGCCAGAAGACGTCTGATGAGAGATTTTAAACGGTTTGTAAAATTGGCCTACATAACAAGTATATTTGTTAAAATTGAAACTCTTATTATAAAGTATAATAGTTATGATTCATCAAATTACATCACCGTCTCCTTCATCGATTTCTATTCTGTTCTACATAATTTTTAAGAACAACAAATCGATTTTTTTTTTACTTTCATGCAAAAACTGACCGCGCTATAAGTAGAAATAGGCAATACTACGTCACTTTCTTACTAGACTTTAGTATGATTCTATAAATAAAGTATTTTTCGACTCTGGCACGCAAGTCCCATTTTACTACAATTTCCTATATAAAAATTCTTATATTTTTTGTGTACAGCTTACAAGAGGATCCACCTACTGGTGTTTCTGGAGCACCCACTGATAACAATATCATGATCTGGAATGCTGTGATATTTGGACCTCATGATACTCCATTTGAAGATGGTACCTTCAAATTAACTATTGAATTTACAGAAGAATACCCTAATAAACCACCCACAGTACGATTTGTTTCAAAAATGTTTCACCCTAATGTATATGCAGATGGTGGAATTTGTTTAGATATTTTACAAAACAGATGGAGTCCAACATATGATGTCTCAGCAATTTTAACTTCAATACAGGTAACTAAACAATGCATTGTTATATTGTTTTGTGCAGCCTTGTTCTATGTATAAAATATACAAATTTATAAAATACTAATATAATTTTTATTTTCAGTCATTATTAAGTGACCCCAATCCAAATTCACCAGCAAATTCAATGGCTGCACAGCTATATAAGGAGAACCGGCGAGAGTATGAAAAACGGGTCAAAGCATGTGTTGAACAGTCTTTTATTGATTAGCAGGGAACAAAGATTTCAAGCAATATGTTGTTTGAGAAATCTCTGATGGTATTGGTCAACACCTTTTCACACTCATTGGGACATGTGTGTAAATTGTAATTGTAATTATTTCATCATATATTACAGCTACACTAGACTCCGGCAGTCAAAATATACAAAATTATAATTAAAAGTAATTTCTAAACCATTTATCACTGGTAGAACAATAAGATTATAAATATTAACCAATATTTAATATATTAATTGACGACTTAGGAATGTGCATTGCATACCATTAACAATAGGATAGTAGAATCTTTAAAACATTATTTAATATAATGTCATTTGTTTTTGTTCTTGTATTCAAATAAACTGTTTCATTTTTTAAGTGTTAATCTAAACTTTAGCAGCACTCATTGCCAAATTTTATTATTTAAAGTATATAAAAAAATATAAATTACTACCAATTCTAAACATTCACCTACTTACATATAAACATTGCTTTGTCATATTTTTTTCACAACATTGATCATTAAATATTTAAATTGTTTTTATGTAATATTGATAACCTGTAACTAAAGTTAATAAATTTTTTTGAAAGAAAGAATAATTTATTTAAATTTCAGCAATGTTTACTTATTTATTTTACATCACTTTTTTTAAATCTAAATTATGGTATACTGCTTCTTTTTATTAGATTGAGAATAGAATTTGCAAATGTGATCAAATTGTCCCAATGAAAGATTTCTGAAACTGTTGAAACAAGTATCTTGTCTTCTAATGAAGTGAAATTTAATATGGTCTGAAGTTTCAACATTTTATGTAGGTGTGTGTATGGGTATGTTTGTCTTCTAGTAAATATTATTTTTGGTTTCAAATTTGTGTTTTAATTAAAACTATTCACTAATACAAAGAATTAAACGTGCAAATTTTTATTTTGCTCAAATTAAAATTGATTCAAATAGAATTATGGGCTACAATTGGATGCTACCACTTATGATATCACAAAAATAGAATTCTAATTAAGATGTAGAACACATGTTTATGAAATTTCAAGTATAATTAGAACACTCTTAAAGCTCATACTTAGCAAATATATCTATAAAGAGTGGTGTAGGATTTAAAATAAACAAAATATATCATAAAATATTTTATACAAAAGAGCTTACACTTTCATATATAAGAATTATTGTGAACAATTTATTGCTATAAAATAAATAAAGTTCATTATTAATGGTAAATCTTAAACTACAATAAAGGCAATTCAAGCCTTATACCCTTTTACATATAAGGATTTGATTCCAGTCTATGAATGCTATTGTTTTGCTATAAGTTAGGGCATTCTATAAAACATACTCGTATATAGATACAACAAGACAAATTCACATGTCTCACAATATGCCTAAATTTCCTTGTGCTATTTTTAGTAGAATATGAAATTTATAAATTGAGTGATTGATACATGTATAAAATATAAATCTTACCAATATCACATTTTGCATATCTAATCATGACATAAATCCCTATTAGAAATATCAATTACCATCACCTCATTTTTAAGTCTTCTTTAACTTTGTACAGAACTAGCTCCATACACACAGTGGCATCTTCAGCACTGTCATGTCCATCTACAGAATTTTGAATAATTTTTTTTAAATATTCTGATGAAAGATTTCTAAGAGCTCTCTTATAAGGTGGACCCATTTTATGAGGAAATAGAACACTTGTATCTATAACTGAGTCATGAATAAGTTTCAATGCTTTAAAATCAGATTCTAAACTATGGCCTATTAAAATAGTTTTGCTATTAAACATAGTAAGTAATGTTGCTTGTACATCTAACAAAGTAGTTTTAACTTGTAACATTTGTTCTTCTGTAATACCTGAATATCTTGTATTGTAATCAATAATTGGATGTAGAGGTTTAATAAGGGTCTCATACACTACTTTACAAGCAGAATTAATTACAGTAATTCTAGTTAAGTCTAACCCATGTGTTGTGTAACACATTTCACAATCTAATGAATATACACCATAATCATCCATAACGGTGTCAGGCGGTAAAGTTTTAACATACCCTTTTAAATTTTCATAATCAACATATTCATATACATGGCTTGATGCTACACAACAACCATCTGATGTGCCATCTTGACTACAACATTGGTATCGAACTTCACCTCGTACTCTATACTTGTTATTCGGATGATATATACATTCTTCTTTGACAGCTGCAAATCCTTTTTTATCTACAGTATAATCTTTTTTACATCTACAGCATGTTCTTATAAATCCTTTTGGTGGGCTTTTCTTATTTTGTCCATGTATAATAGCCCTTCCCTTTTCACCACTGCCATGTGGCCTAGGAAAACCGTTTTCCATTAGTTGATCTTCAGTTAATATCCATTTTTTAATATTACTATATAAATTAGAACCAGTGAATTGCTTCATATCCTCATAATTTCTTCTATTTTTATTTTCTATGCTCCATGATCCAGTAGAAGCTGTATTTTTTTGAACACTTTGTGTGTTCTTTTGAGCACTGGATTCATTTCCTGACTTTTTAACTCCATTACATTCCTGTAGTTCTTTCTTTAATCTACTTATTGTAAGAACAGCTGAGTTTTTGTAAATTTGCACAGTTGAACATTTTTTACTTGTTGCTAATTCTTCATTTTGAGCTCTAGCATAGGCATCGGTAGGTAAAACATAAATATTTAAGCAATGATCAATCATCATATTAAGGTAAGTAGATCTAATATTTGCTGGAATTTTTGAACCCAATGGTTCTAATACACCTGGTCTATCTATAAATTTATCATTGGGAATATGTGCTACCCTCTGTACACCCTTCTTAACAGTTTGCATAATGGTGCTACTAGTGGACGGATCAGCATCTAAAGCAGCGTTCTTAGGAGCAATACCTTTTTTTGCTGACAATAATGTTGATGCATATGGAACATGAGCAATACGAATTTTTGAGTTAGTGTTACTAGGGGGAGTACTAAAAATAGTTTTATTAAGTTCTGGCTTTAAAATATTAGTAGAAATAACAGCATCAGAAGAAGTTTTAGAAGCATGAAATTCTCTAACTTTAGCTAGTCTCTCAGCCATGGCTTGTGCTGCATTCACTTTGAAATCGGGTTTAATAGGAGCTTTAGGTATAACTTTTATATTCTTATCATTTGTTCTTGATATCCTTTTTTTACTAGGTATTATATATTCTTCATTATCTGGCTCATTTTCCGATTTATCAATATCATCTTTCTGTTGTGACTTCTGTACAGGAACATATTCTTCAAAAATTCTTTTACATTCTTCAGCAATGGCATCTTCATCTGATTCAGATAATTCATTAAGCTCATCTTCGTAGTTATGGTTATCATCATCATCAGATATGACCTTTGTTTTTTCTTTTTCACTTTGTTTTTTATGATTATCTCTTTTATCTTTTGATTCTTTAGAATGATTGTGTTTCTTTTGATGGCTGCTGCTATCATTATGTTTAACTTCATGTTTTGCTTTTTTGTCATATTTCAAATGCTTTGTTGAACTACTTGAATGTTTAGAATTTTTATCTGTATTATTATCTTTTGAATGAGATTTCTTGTCTGATTTATCTTTCCTGTCTGATTTACTTCTATCTTTGCTAGAACTTTTATGCCTGGGTTTTTTATCAGAACTTGAGTTTCTCTCTTTACTTCCTTTCTCATCTAATTTTTCTTTGGATTTTTCTTTAGATTTTCTTTCTTCTTTTTTATCTGACCTTTCTTTATTTGATGTACTGTTGCTAGATTGGTTAGTTTTAGGCCTGTCCTTGTATGTTGTACTTATTTTGCTCTTCTTATCTTTTGTACTTTCTTTGCTTTCTTTAGAACTTTTTTGTGTAATGTTTTTGACATCTTTGTCATTTTTTTCTTCATCAAGAATTTGATCTAATATGTCAAACTCAGGTCCTAGGTCATCTAACCCATTAAGATCATTTGAAATTTTTATCTTTTTAGTATCTGGCTCATCCTCATCACTTGAAAAACAAGGGACTAATGACTTCGGTGTTGGCTGGTACTTTAGTGATGGCACTTGAGGTGTAAGTTTTACTGGCTTATATTCTAATACTTTTTTTTTATTTATATTTTTGTCAGTGGGAACATAATTTACTTTAGAACTTTGTGTTTCATTAGGAGTGTATTCTGGTATTGTAGTCTCTGAACCAGGTAAGTATTTTTCATTGGATTCTGTTGCACCTTTTGGAGAATATGGATCAAGTTGTACTGTTTCTGAGCCTGGAGTATATTTAACAGGTGGTGTATACGTAAATAATTTTGAGCCGTTAGTATCTACAGGCCTTTTGATAGGTATACTGGCTGGTTTTCTTGGAGTGTAGGGTACTGGTATATGTCTTTTTTTTTGTTCATTTATATCCTCATTATTTTCTAAATCTGTATTATTTATCTTGGAAGGACTTTAGAAAGCCGTTTTAATAATATCTATATATTTTAGGGGTAGGGGGGGGTGGGAGGGGGTGTAAATCACCCCCCAAAAAATACAAGTTAATAGGATGCATATATTTTTTTTTTTATGAATTTTTAAAAATCTTATTTTGAGGTTATGTTTTGTTAAGTGTGTACTTCGATTTTGCGTGAAATTTGATCTTTCTAGTGTTCTAGTTTTATAACATTTAGAGTTTATGACACTCGCCGGCCGCTACCGCGGCACGCTCGCTTCGCTCGCTCGGCTCGTGTGTTATGAAAACTGTTCTAACCTAACCTAACCAAAATCTAATGATAATTACCTAAGTTGTAACCTAACCTAAACACAAACTTCTTACCTAACTAGTCAAAATTAATGACCTAATGTAAATGCAAATGTTATCATTTATTTATATTAAAAAGGCTTTTTAGATGCTTTAGATAAGTAATTAGAAAAATAGTTTTCTAAACATAAAATCAACAATATTTACTTAAATATAAAAGTCAGAATCTATGAGTATTATAATTTATTAAAGGAATAATAAAATAAAAACAAAAAATAAGGCTTATAAACTTTTATTATGCAATTTAACAATTCTCCGAAAGGGTCTAACTTGCTATCGTCTATATATTTTCTCCAACAATACTCTATAAGCCATTCTTCAAAATTTTCTTTATAATTTACTTTGTTAAATCTCTTTTTTAAATTCCTCCATTGAGATTCTATTCTCTGGGTGTGTGTCCCATCGGGGCCAACAAATGGATTATCGGGGTCACTATGATTTACGGTCTTGTGAATATATCCATTATCTTTAAGACCATTGTATGCCCTCCAACAATCCGTGTGTATGGTTGTCCCCAGTCTCACATGCTCTTTTATTATTGGTATAAGGGTCTCTGAATCCCTCACATTATTAGGACACACAACCACTCGCAGGTCATCACTTTTATCTTCAATCATACCAAGGACCCAGTGCCCTTCTATTTGCCTTCCTTTATTATATTTTCTTCTTCCAAATTTACTTTCGTCTATTTGTACTATACGGCCTGGGCCCCCGATTGGTTGATTGAACTTATTTTCCTTAAAGTCGATTATTATTACCTCTCTGCAATAACTAAACCAATCAGATATTGTGGCCTGCGATAAAACTGATTTTCTATCCTCACTGCAGCACTCGCGAAGGGTTTGCTTGTATGACAGATCCGCAGAAAAGCAATACATTATCCGAAATATTATATACAGTGGAATTTTAATATTTTCAAACCATGTGTTTAGAGCTCTTGATTTTTTTCCATACTTGCAATTAGGTTTAGTGCATTGAAATGCGCCCACTGGACCACTGTTTATCACTTTCATTGGAATGCGATGTCTACTGCAAATTTTACTTGTTGGTAAAAGTCCAACTCTCTCCGAGAACTCCACACACTTGTCATTTGTACCCAAAACCTTAAGGACTTTTTCCAAATTCCACTGACTCCGCAGCTCCTCGGAGTATAGGTGCTTTCTCTTAGAAACACTAGTACCCGAAGTTCCCGGCGTAGCGAGGTCCTCAGCCGGTCGTTTACGATCGGTCGCTGATGGCGCTTCCTGGAGTGCCTTCAAATTGGTGGACACCGAAGGAGCGTGCTGCTCGACAGAGTCCAAAACACGCGTCACTTCACTGTTCCTTGTAGATACCGAAGGAGCGTGCGGCTCCACTGAGTCCAAAACACGCGTCACTTCACTGTTCCTTGTAGATACCGAAGGAGCGTGCGGCTCCACTGAGTCCAAAACACGCGTCACTTCACTGTTCCTTGTAGATACCGAAGGAGCGTGCGGCTCCACTGAGTCCAAAACACGCGTCACTTCACTTGCACTACTAGTTACACTCATGGGGCTTGATCCGGAGGATGAAGACATGATGGCAGGTATTCAGTGTTGTTCTCTAGCGCGATGGCAAATGCTCTCAAACGCGAGTACAGACACTGAATGACCTAAGACACAAATATTCACAAAATGGTTGCCAGAGCATTTGCAAAGATAACTTGACTATCACAAAATAAAAATTTTCGTTGTTATTAACCCAAAAAAATCTAAAATCACTGTGAAATTGTTTAAACCAAATAAAATATTAAAAATCTTCAAATAAAAATTAAAAAATGCGTCAACTTATTATTTAAAAAATTAAAACGCATAATTAAAAGTTCCTAAAATAGCAACATTTCTGTCTTAAAAATCAAAACATATAATTAAAATTCCCTAAAATAGCAACACTACTGTCAAAATTACGTCAAAAGCAATAAAATAGTGCAGATTTAGGTTAATATTTATCAAACTTTGATATTTTTTATTTCCGAAAGTATTTACCCCATTAAGTTGAAACTTTGTGGGTTTACTTAAAATAATAAGTACTTTGCACAAAAAAAAAATCAAGAGTCTACTACTAAAATAGCTTTCTAAAGTTGAGCCTTTATCTTATTGAGTTCTGATATCGGCGTCGGGTTGTAAGTAGCTTTAGAAGCTGCTGGTTGTAAGTCGTCTTTTTCAGAAATATTTACTTGTGTTGAGGAAGCGGCACCTGTTTCTGTTTGCTGTAAAACTTTCTGAACGGCAGCTGACACTAATTTTTGAAGAATTTCTCCACTTTCAATACCATCGGAACAAATGTTTTGGGGTTCTTTTTTAACATGACGAAAATGACAATAGGGCCGCTCACATAGACCACTATCGTAAAAAGGACAATTGATTGCTTTAAAATAACCCGTAGAAGGTAACATATCAAACTTGAACTTCAATTTAATTCAAGAGTAAACTACTGGTTATCTAGCCACTTCCAAAAACATACAATCTTTATTTGATAATCAAATTTTGATTAATATGCCAGGCACAGAGTACTACAATTCCAAGTAATGTCGGATAACCATAGTCTATACAATATTTTTTGTTTGTAAATTAAGTCAAATTTGTACTAGCACAGGAAACGGCACGTAATGCCAAACATACATATTATGCAGTATTTTAAATACAATATTTTAGGAACATAGAAATATTTAGCCTAAATCATTTTTATTTTCTCATGGAATTTATTATAATACTCAAATATGCGTTTATTCTTATACCTTTGCAACGAGGTTAATATTAGATTCTAATTAAAATATCGGGGCAAATAAAAATGAGCATTTTTTTTTCGTTTTGAGAACTCTTCATCCTTTTCGGTCGGTTTTCTCATATTATTATTGTAGTCTCCTTATTCTGTAATTATTATTCAAAAGCCATGGTCAATAGTGAAACAGGACAAGGACTACTTAAAGCCTATCGTTATCGTATTTGACAGTTTAACAGAATATGGAATAAATTATGTCATGGGTAAATTTATTGCAAAACTTCCATTACACAAGATGAAGACTTCGCAAACTAATTTAACGTTAGAACTCTGTTTATTAATATGGAGATTTTTGTTAAGCTTATAAACTTGTGCCCGTTTACGTTTCATGGGTTGTCAAAATTCGTGACAGATGTGTTTGATAAGATAGCGAGTTGTTTAGAGTGTTTATATCCTGATTTCGGTGTATAAATCTTAAATATGTTGAATGAAGTTGTGAAAGATTACGCAGACTATTTTAAATTAGACCTGGCGAATGGATTTCAAACAGTGCAAGATGTTATCGACAACATGATTACTAGACTTGAGGAACTAACTAGCGTTTTACAAATGATCAAACTAAAAAACAATGACTGCAGTAATATTGTTACTGAAGATATTTGTCGATATAGAAATGAAGTAACAATACTGTCAAAAAAAATTATAACCTTAAGTGAAGTTATTACAAAGTTACAAAACAATATTGAAATTCTAGAAAAACAAGTTGGAAAAGCTGAAGCTGATTTCGGAGTACAAACAGACAATAAACTCAAAAGCTTTCTCAAACCTTTCCTTAAGAGAAAAGATGTTAATCCTAATAATGGATCTATAATACCACATGAGAAAATAGTATTTTCTAGTGTATTAGATAACTTTCAGGGAAACAACACATAGTAGATTTATAAAATAATTAAATATTTGCTTTTATTAAAAAACATTTATTGATCACTTTAATTATAGCACTTATTACAAACTTAAAGATATTTTATTGAATTCCTGTTGATCCAAATCCTCCATCTGCCCTTTTAGTTTCAGATAAATTAGTAACTTCTACAATATCAGGATAAAAAATTTTTTCACAAATAAGTTGTGCAATTCTATCACCTTTTTTGACAGCAAATTCTTTATCAGAATGATTGAATAGTACTACTCCCACATTTCCCCGATAGTCTTCATCTATAACGCCAGCTGTAAATATTGATACACATTTTGTTAATAATAAACTAACAGGCAAAGGTTTGGGAACACTAATATAATTAATATGGAAATAATAAATTATTAATATATTTTATATTTCTAATAAATGATTTTTTTCAAATAACTCAAACTATTGTTGAGATAAGGTAGACTCACCCTCACTTCACTCACTTGGTTTAATAAGTACCTAGAATTCTTTAAATTGATGTAACTTTTAATTATGAACCAATTGAAATAAAACATGTTAAGTGAAGTTTACCACATTAAATTAGTGAAAACTGCACCCGAATCAGTTAAGCAGTTTCTGAGAGAAGAATATTTTCTAAAAATCATTGTTTTAGTTTCTATTGTGCTAATAAGGTCTTTATTAACAACTAGCGACTCACCCTCGCTTCGCTTCGGGTTTATCTCTAGACAAAAACAACTCTATCCCACGGGAACCGTAAATTTTTCCAGGATGATATATAGCCTAGAGCCTTCCTCGATAAATGGACTATCCAACACAAAAAGAATTTTTCAATTCCATCCAGTAGTTCCTGAGATTAGTGCATTCAACCAAACAAACAAACAATCAAACTCTTCAGCTTTATAATATTAGTATAGATAATAGTTTCTCTCAAATATCTTCCATGTACAGACAACAATCTGTTACAATTTTATTATATGTATAGATATAAAAGTTTATTGGGTGATATTTAAATATAAATTTTTCATAACAGTATTGAGTATTAGAATATACAGTTGTCACTAATAGTGCAAAAACATGTGCAAATGATTTATTCATCTTACCCCCAACATCTATGAAGTTTTTGACAGCTAATCCAGATCTTGGTGCGACTCTTCCATAACATCCAGAGGGTAATTCAATTTGTAAGTCTGTTTTAATTAACTCTTTCCCACGGGGCGGAACAACATAATCATAGGCACTAAAAAAGTGGATTAATAATTTGTTAGAAGTATAAGAATTTTGTATATATAAATGTCCAAAATAATTGCATATTACTTGCACCACACCCTCTTACACCAATAAAAACGATAGTAGTTATACATAGTATAAAACTGTAGTAAAAATTACATTTTATAATCAACAATTTATTGAGAAACTTGAGAAGTTTTTTAAAACACGTGAATTGTCTGTCCTTTTGGAGTTGACGATATAAAATGTGTTCAGCTCCTCTTTTAGCAAGTTTATATAAATATGAAATGCAAGAAGTAATTAAAAATAGGTACCTTTTTAAGTCAAATCCGGCTGCTTTTTCAGAAGCTTTAGTAGGAGAAAATGCATTTTGAGTAAGGCGTGAAAATTTAAGGACTGCTTGTGACATATTGAATTTTTAGATTATAATATTAAAACTATAAATTAAAATTATGAAATAGGCAAGGTAAAGCACAGAAAGCAAATAACAACAGGGAACTTGGAACGTTAAGAAATGAAATAAGAATTAAGTTCACAAACTATGTAGAAATGCTACGAATACGATTGAAAAATGAGAATAAATAATATTGGCGCCAAAATCCAAATGCGTTGCACAGACTATAGCTTAAAGCCCAGCATACATGAGTTCCATCGGATTCTGTCCGCTAGAAATTATAATCAATTTGTACGATAAGATTTATTATACGATTACAATTTATAATACACCAAAATAAATTTAAATAGAAGTTTATAGCTTACTACCTTTTATTCCGTAGCCTTGTATGTTCTATAAGTACAAATAAATAAAAAGTTACATAATTCTACTAAACCTTTATATAAAATCACGTTGTACCATTTGAAAGAAGTAGTAAAAGGTCGAGTGAGCTCAGGGTAAAAATGATTGAGTCATCTAACTTTAACTTTCGTAAAGAGATCTGCTGCATACGACGTCTCATTAAGATATAAGAGGTTCAGTTGGGTTTTTGTGCTCAAATTCATAGTATCTTTAAAAAAAAAACGTGTGTGTGTATTTACATATGCACGTAAGAAGTTATACTTCTTTGGCGTAACAGAACAAAAATAGTTAAAGATTTCATCCCTTGACCCTTATCTCACAACTCTCTGTTTGTAAAAGGAATGATAAATTAATAAAATAATTAAATAAGGCACATTAGGCATATTACAATTATATATTTATAGAATATCATTAAAGGAAAGAATTTAATATTATATCTATAATTTTTCAGACAGTAACGACGGTTACCATGGCAACAAACAGTTATCAGCTAACTTCATCATGTCGCTTTTTGGCTGTCGGTGTGCGCGCGCATCGTAAAAATTATACTCTCATAATTTTATGTTAACGTCCCAAAAGAAGAATAGCTTCAAAAAGTTGGACGTCACGGGAAGCCCGGAAGATGTGAAACATCTATGTTTATATTAGTTCGTAATTATTAAAAAACCTATAACGAAATATGGAGTAAAATACCGCTTTTGATTCCCTTGTGTGTGTGTGTGTGTGCTTATACTATCATAGAGTTATAAGAATAGAGTGCGCAACTGCTATGCTTTCTTACAAGTGGCAGCGTAAGCGGATTAGAAAGAAAACGCATCCTAAGCCACCGTTCTATTTCACTCTAACCGAACTGTCATTAGTTATTCTCCTGTGTTGTCTACACAACAAAAAAATATACACTGTTCTTTCCTAACTAGAGTATTCGTATAAATCCTACGATTTATTTTATTATTTGTGGTTGAATATCGTACCTTACCACTAACTGACGCAATCTAAGCCACTAGAAAATCCACTAGCCACTAAAGGGGAAGTCTAAACCACCAGATCTAGTGCAAAATCCACTGAGTTGGCAACACGAGTTGTGCGGGTTAGACGGAGGTATAACCAATCGCGACTCGACTAGAGAGAGAAAGAAAGGTGATTTGGAATCAACGTTATCTCTCTAATGCGTTAACGCTATTTTAGCTACGTCGCGCACTCTATTCTTATAACTCTATGTATACTATACACGGTCCATTGTAAAACAGTCTCAATACTTACATATTTTCTATTCTATGTATTTATATATATTAGAACGGAGCGAAAAAAAATGTTTTGTTTTTTTTTCTTAGCTTGTGGGTAGAATTTGTAACTTATAAAAAAAATAAAAAAAAAATACTCAGCATTTTGAGGTGGCCCACTAATTTTTAAAATAAATAATTAATTTTAAATTTTTGGTTCAAACCATATTAGAATATTTTTTTTTTCGCGTGATCATCTTTGAAAACATTCAAGAATTGACGAATATAGCCATTTTCTACTTAACTTTCACTGTAATGAAAAAAAAAAAATGTTATTTTTCCATTTTTTTAAAATTGCATTTACATATATATTCCATTTTTATCGACTATATCTCGCGTGGAATTATGTGAAAGAAAACCACATGAAAACTCGAAAACACGCATTTTTCCAGACATGAGACTTATCTAGATCGATTTTTCTCCCCGAAAGCCCCTACATGCCAAATTTCAGCGAAGTCGTTAGAACCGTTTCCGAGATCGCTGGTATAAATAAATAAAGATATAAATATATAAATATACAAGAATTGCTCGTTTAAATATATTACATTAGATATAATCGAGATGAGGCCTAAAAGATAAGGTTGAATCAAATATAACACCTAGGTCTCGTACTACTTTGACTCTAGAGATAATAGTACTTGCTATGTTATAGTCGAATGATATTAGAGCTTTATTTTTGTAAATGAAATAACATAAAAGTTGATATCATGTTGAAGAATATTACAATCTAATCTTTTAGTGACTTGGCGATAGATTTTTATATCATCAGCATATGCGAGCCATTCACTATTTATTATTTATTATTAAGACAGTAGGCCATTGATAAATATCAAAAATAATAAAGGGCCTAAGATAGATCCTTGTGGTACACCAGAGGTGGCTAGAAATGGAAATGATTCATAGCTGTATAGAGCTACTAATTGAGAGCGGCTATCCAGGTAAGAGCATAGCCAACGATAAAGATTACATGTATTCCCAGATGGCTAGCCTTAGATAATAGTATTATGTGATTTACTCGATCAAACGCCTTGAAAAAATCAAGGTAAATTGAATCTACTTGAGTCTTTGTATCAAATGATTCACTTAAAAAAGTGGTATATACTTATAAGTTGGAAGTTGTGGAACAACCAGATACGAAACCATGTTGTTTAATGTCAAGGTGTGGTTTTATATGACTGTACAGTTATTTATAGATCATAGTTTCAAAAATTTTAGCAAAGCACTTTAAGATAGAAATTGGTCGATAATTTCTGACATCACTCTTATCACCTGATTTATATACAGGGGTGATATATATTATGATATATACTATAAAGATGGAAATATACCATTTAAAATTGATTTATTATAAATGATTGGTAATGGGATTGATAATGCAGAAGAACAAATTTTCATAAAAATTGGCGGAATACCATCAGAACCCGATCCTTTAGAAATATTAATTGATTTGAGTTGAAGTTCAAGTGCGGCTGCAACTCTTGTTCTTAGGAGAGCAAAAGTATCACAGTCTCTGGGATTATTGTAAATTTTGAAACGTGTATGATATTTATTTTTGCTTTTGATAAGTTTAATTAAGCTTTTTGAAAACCAAAAAGGGTATGTATTATTGCGTTGTTTAGATTTTGGTGTGTATTTTTCTATTATTGTATATAAATTATTGTAAAAAAATGTACAAATTCATCGCAACTAAGGATATTAGCATTACTTTCCCAAATAATTTGTTTCAATTCTTTAATACAGCTAATATAATCAGTTTTATAAAAACACATTTTGGTAATTGGAGTATTTTTAGGAAGATAGGTGGCGTTGTCATAATTAAATATAATCTCAAATGGAGGATGATGACGATCAAGGCGGCTTATAGGCGTAGCTTTAACTAAATTAAATTTGTCCGGTTGATCGGTCAATACAAGATCAAGAATTATCTTTTCATATATATATATATATATATATATATATATATATATATATATATATGTGGAGTGAATTAATTAATGAGTTAAATAAATAATAAAAAAAACTAATATAAAAACTTTGGATCCAACCGGGATTCAAACCCGGACCCCTGTGATTGTCAACCTTGCGCCTTAGCGGCTTGACCACGATACTTATGACCGAGCGTGCGAAATTAGCGAATATTTTGCGTGGAATAATGCGAAAGGAAAACGCATGAAAACTCGAAAACACGCGTTTTCTCAGACTTAAGACTAATCTACATCGATTTTTTGTCCCCGAAAATCCCTAAGAATCAAATTTCAGCGAAATCGTTAGAGCCGTTTCCGAGAACCGGAATAAATAAATAAACACACAAGAATTGCTCGTTTAAATGTATTACATAAATCTAAATTACGTACCTTTTTCATATTGTATAGGTAAAATGAGTATAATATGGGTTATATCGATGTATTATCCCTGCAAATTAAAGGAGCAGAACTATCTGCAAAGAGAAGTGAGATAAACATAACAAAAATAATTTTATGAAAGTATTTATACTTTCCTTATATCTATGCACATTGCAGTAAAATTCTAAAAAAAATCGATTATAAGAAAATTACAGCTTTGCTCAACCATGTACATAGAGCAAAATCTAACAACTTTTTACGAGGAACCTTGCAGGGTGCGAGGCTTAACAAACTTCTTTTTGTGTTTTTGATTTGATCTTATCTTATTTTTGTAGTCTGAAAAATGAGAATAATTTGGGTAAAATAAACATTCGTAATGCGTAAGTATATCTATATATACATAAAATGCTTTGTCCTGACTGAATGATCGATCAACGCACAGCCTAAACCGCTGGTCGTAGAAATGTGAAATTTGGAGGACATATTCCTTATACAATGTAGGCATCCGCTAAGAAAGGATTATTTATTATTATTTTTCCAGACTTATTCCACAAATTTCATATAGTTAGTTAGCTTATTTTCGCAATATGTTTCTAAATTACAGGCTATGTCTCTCTTAACCTTTCTATCCTAAACCTTTGTAAATCTTCTTCTCTTTTTATTGATGAAAACCGTAATTAAAGCCGGACCGTATAAAGTTTTCGAGATTAGCGCGAACAAACGCGAACTCAGCGCGACGGGAAACTTTAATTTATAACATATAACTAGTTAATAGTCAGTGCCGGATTTAACCTTAGCGCTGCCGCTGGGCATAGTAAAAAATGCCGTCCAATTATGGAAATTTTGAATAAAATGTTAGAAAGTATAAATTTTTTAATCATATTTTTTTTGTAAAATGCAAAGGTATAATTTATAAGTGGTTTCATTTTTTCGATAAATGTACTAGTTAATTTTATTAATTAATAATTTTTGGAAAATAAAAAAAAAACATTTTCGTTCACATGAAGAATTTTTTTTTCTCATCCTCTAAATTTTGCCGCCCCTAAAAATTTGCCGCCCTGGGAACTAGCCCCGAGTGCCCCTGGTGTAATCCAGCGCTGTTAATAGTGATATTATAAAAGGTAGTCCCCATATTTTTATTTATCATCGCAATGACTAAGTATACATAATATATGTACATATATAAAAGTTGCACATATATAGAAGTTGCACATACTGAATATTTATTTGTTTTGTAAAGTCCTTGATAAAATTTAAATATTTTTATATTATTTTTTGGTCTTCAAAAAGGAGGAGGTTTTCATTTCGAGTGTATGCTTTTTATAATTATTAATTCGTTAATGATACCTCAAAGGACATGATACAGGACCACTCATATAATAAAAAACATACTTATTATACTTATCTATTTTTATTTATTGTACATTCACAATCTTTTAAAAGTAACGTATGAATCATCAATTTTTTACCTACTCTAGCAAGCAAAACCCAAAATAACACAAAAAATTTCTACCTGCGCTTTGAAGTTCTGTCTTATATTTGGGCACAATACGGATAGTAAGCGGCTGATCTACAGCGATAATCCTTCCTCCTAATATCGGTCTCAGTGAAAAATGTCCACGGACGGTGGGAGTCGCGTCGATCAATATTTTGTTAACAACTACACGGAAGTAAAGTTCATAATTCCATACCGCTTAAATTTAAATCCTAGACTGCAAGTTTATAAAGTAAAACAGTTAAGTGCTCGTGTTTCCGCAAGTTTTTGGACTAAAAATTTCTACTCAACATAAAAAAACTCTTTTAAGTTACTGTGATTCATCCGGGTGAGCCCCTAGAAGGGGAGTTTGTCCATTTTTATATTTACACCGTGTCCCTTGCGGCATGCGCGCCGCCTCGCTGCCAGTCTCGCTACTACAGTTTCACGCACGAACACCAGTGCAACGAAAGTAATGTAAATATTACTCCTACCACAATATTTACACGCGAATTGTTGTTTACTATATGAATACAACATTAAATTATAAAGTGTATGTGTTTAAAGTGAAAAAGTTGTTAACTTTAAGTGAGAAATAACGAAAATTGTGACCAAACTGTTTCGCTTCGATCGAAATCAAATCTGACGAGGACATGCTGCCGTTTCTCTATGTATTTCAGGAAGTGTTTCAGCAAAGAACTTTTTGTTCTCATAACTCACGCTAGAGGTCAGTATCAAAATAAAACAGCGCTATTCACATTAGTTATTATTTTCTTATGAGATTATATTTGAATCTCTAGAGATGTATATATCTATACATAGTTGCTATGGTTAAAGTACCGATGCTCTTCCCTTTTTGCATCCCTTCTGCGCCCTTTACGCATGATCGACCGGTAGAGTTTAGGGGTACATTGTAAATAGGGTGCGGGTAACTATACAATACGCTTAGAAGTATGGATGTTTCATTATATTACATATTTGGGTATATTATTGAAATAATATTATATTAGGCGTAAATATTTATTATACGCTATACAATTTGTAATTTTTTGGAAAATAATTTTTAGTTATTATGTAGTACAATTTATATTATAATTCTGTAATTCAACTCTATCTGCTATAAATTATTATTACTTATAAGAATACGCGTACATACATAAAATGTTATTCAAGAATACAATTTAATTTGTAATTATTAGATAATATATTAAAACATTGAATCTTATTATTTTCATTATATTTTCAAATAAAATTTAGCTTTATGTAAAAACTTATAAGAAATACATTTGCAATTATTTATTTATAATTAAAAGTAAATATTATTGAACTAAAAATTAATTTCAAATATAATAAATATAAATATATCCGTAAAGTAAATAAGTATTGTTTCACTTTTTAAGCGAACATGATATTATGTATAATATTTAAATCCGATTCATAAAATTATTCTACAAAGTAGAACAAAAATAACGTTAAGACAAAAATTATTATTACTACATTAAATGCTTCACGGGTAATGTTTCGTTAATCGGATAATCAGAGCAATCATAAATTATGGCCGTAGAGCAATCGCGCAGGGAGATGAAAACATAACATTTTTATTGATAAAAAACAGCGAAGAGTGAGTGAAGTGACGCGTCTATGCAGATAGTTACCATATAGAGCAAGACGTAGCGAACGACATGTTTGTTTTCATACCGGTCCGAATTAACGTCGCGATTGGTTCAAAATCCATAACTGGCCTCCGAGAGCCAGGTGTCGTTCACACCGCGGCCTCGCGCGCCTCGTCTCGTTAATCACTCGTGTTCGCTATTGTTATAGCGCGTCGCACAGCCATCTTTGTCAAATTATAAGCGATTCATTTCAATAATTTGGTTGTGTTAAACAAATGGAACAAAACATTAGTACTATAACCAATGTGTCGTGCGATAGAAACGAGTGCATTACTACATTCTCTTTTGTTTTATCGCTGACGCTCCGTTGAATGGAAGCGTTACGACGGCTCACGTTAACGATCAGTCTACCATTAATATGATGGATGATGCCGTCTTTTGCAAAAACTGTGTAAAGTGTTTGTATTAATAAATAATGTGAAGGGTGCAATTCGTGTTTATGTTCAACTGTGCATGTGATGAAAACTGCGTCGTAATTTGTCGTACACATTGCATAAATGAGTGGAATGGCGTTGCGGAGCGCGCGGGCCGGAGCATGCGCGCCAGTATCCTTGCGACCGCTGGGAACGCACTGAGTGTCCTTCGTTTATGTGCATATCAAAATGGGAAGGTCTAGGTTCCCCGGGAAACCGTTAAAATTCCAGAATAGAAAACGTATCAGTGTCCTATCGGGTGCCGTCTATCATGAAACTACACCAGAGAATCACTCAGCCAGCCGTGGCTCGGCTGCCAACGATTTTACTGGGGAGAAAGAGGTAAAGCGCATTCCGTAGCGTTTTTGTTAGTAGATGAAAGTTATATAAAATTAAGAATGTTTATAAAGATATGTTGTGTTTACGTAATAACTACAAGCGTAAGTAAAGCGCCAAGCGTAATGAAGCGCCAATACAAAACGTATTTTGACATTCTGGTTTTATACATAGTTTGATGTCAACAAAGACTTTTAGGTTTTTGTAATTTCACTAAAGAAATTATATGAAAATTATAGTATAAAAACGATTTCTTGTACATAACAAGTTTGTATTATAGATTTTCCTTCATAACCTAACTTTTAAAGAACCAATTATGTATTATAGTGTTTTGTAGAATCTAAGTAAACTATATAAAGAAAATATTTTTTGGCTTAAATAAATTCTATTTATTTTAATTTATTCACAAAATCAATCAACAAAATTCATTAACAAATGATACTCACTTTCCAATTAGTATTGTTTCATATGTTGTGTAAATAATTACAAAGGAAAATTTAAACTAAGTTTTACATATCTCTTGAATATTCAAGTATCTTACTAATTATTAATGACATATTTAAATAATAGAATAAGGTGACTTGTCCTTCTTATCTCAATGTCACACACAATATGTATATTAATAAGTTTGACCTTAATAATAACAAAACTCACAATCTATGTGTTGTGCTACATTTTTATATATACATAGTTTCAAGCAAACTTATATCAATCATAATTGATACCAATATATTATGGAGTGTTGTTATTTTGTACAATAATGATTTGATTTAACTGTATATCTAAATGTTTCAGGAAGAAGAGAAGAAGGAGAATAATAGTGAGAATGAAGCAAACATAGCCATTGAAAATAAAGTAACCAATAGTATTGTTAAAAATAAACAAGATAACTTGGATAACACTACTACTGATTCCTCTAAATCTCCTGTACGGACAAGATCACAAATTAAAATGGATATTCCTAAAAATGACAAACCTAAACCAGCAAAGAAAACAGTGACATTTGGTACAGTAGAAAGTTGTGAAGACATATTTTTGCCACTGAAAAAGGTCCCAATCAAACATCATGCACCATTGGTTTCTATAATTAAAAAGAAATCCTCTCTTAAGCAAACTGAATATTCAACATTTAATAGCATTCTCAAACCTGCAAAGTTAACTGATTTGAGTTCTAAATCATCTTTAGAGCACCAAGAAGGATATTTAAGAAGGAATCTAAATCCCCTCTCTAAATCCATAAATAAATTCTCTCAATTTAGTGACACAAGAAGTACATCACCGCCACCAAGAAATGCATCACCAATAGATAAAGATAATAGCAACAGTACAAAATTTGTGTTGCCAATAAGAAGTAGTCATTCATCAAGAGTAATTAAACCCAATAAAAAATTTATTGATGGTGATGAACAGACAATGGTTTCTAGTAGCCTGTCATCAGGTAAAGTTCTTAAGAAACCAAAATTAAAAAGACTCGTCTTCAACAACTTACATGATGACGAAGATAGTGTGGAAGAAGAAGAATCAGAGAAATCTAATGATACTGAAAAGACTAGAGATAAGCCCATACTACAATCCAGTCTTTTTAAAGATAAAACATCATCTTCTTCCTTTTCTAATCTCACTAATACTAGTTCCAGAAAAGCAGTGCGAGATTTCTTTTCATATGAAAAAGAGCAAGAATACTCTCAAGATGAAAATTCTAATGTTGAAAGTTTAGAAAAGATTAAATCACCAGAGCCAACTAAGGAAGATAGGTCTGGCCATACTATGAGAAAGCTTATGGATATTTCTGATGCAAGTAGTTCAACTAGTAGTAGTGGTTCTGAATCTGAGGAGAGCTGGGAAAGTGAAAGCTTAGAGGGGAGCGGTGAAGAAGGTGATAGACAGCCTCCTGCTAGCCCTGAAAAGGATAAAACATCAGCATCTCAGTTACTTAGTGGGAAAGTGATTATTAGAGAGGCCAGATTACAACTAACTACTCCAGCACCATCTAGTACAGGTCTTGATGGACCATTTTCAGCCCTAACAACAGTTTCATGTAAGTTATAAATGTTGTACATGGCTTTAAGTATTATTTTATATTCTATAGATATTTATCAATAACAAAACATGTTTTAATATTAATATTTGTAATATATTTCTTGTTTTAGGATGTTTCAATAGAGTTATTTAAACATCCTAAAATAAGAATCCAATCCTATGAAAAAGAAGTCTATATTATAATCAAATCCTGCCATTACTCTATTTCAAATAAAATAAGGCAGAAATGATTAAGTTTTTCTTTCATATAATACAAATATGGACTTTATTTTTGAAGTCTTATTGAAAATGTCTGAACTTAATTTAAATTCTTATTTTTTTTTAGCTAATAATCCTCCTGCAACAGTTACATGTGGGGTGTGTGGTGCCGTGCGGTTTTATAGATTTGTTCGTCAGGCTCGAAAATTTGGCATCTATTCTTGTGAATCCTGCCGCAAGTTTATTTCAAAATTACTGAAAAAAGACAAAATGGTTTTACGTACCCAGCCTGTGATTACTCACTGTGTAAGAGGGGAAGGTAAGGAAATGTGCAATACATTTTTTTATATATTTCAATATAAGTTGAATCTTATAAATTGGTAATGTTTATAATACTTTTTTTAGGAAATTGTCATGTACCACCTGTAGTCAGATCACAACAATGGAAATTACTGAAGTGTACTAATAAATCTCGATGTCCAGCATGTTGGTTAAAGCTATGTTTAAAGGCTTTCCAAGTGCCACCACACATAAGGGCTACTCTAACTGCAATGTTGCCATCATACATGAGAAGTGGGTCTAAGCCCTCTGGATCTTTAGCTCAAACTCATCCTCTGAGGATAGTTTCAAACAATTCTTCTACCACTCAATCAACATTCAGTTCATTAGTTCCTGAAAGTGATAATAACATTTTTGCCATAAAAGCTACAAAGAAACCTGATGAAGTTGAAAAAATTGAAGTAAGGAACTTTTTCTTAAGTTTTTTCCTAAATTTCTTTCCTGATTTTTTTCCTGAATTATTCTGTTATATTACAAATCATTTAAAATGTTTTTTCTTTAATGTATAGGACAAGGATACAAAACAACAAAAAGATCAAGTAAATGATGAGCCAAATGATGAATTCAGTAGTACTAGAAAACGTCGTATAACACGAATTAAAGTGCGAAAGAAAGATAAGGGTGAATCTAAACATGCAGAAGATCCGAAACGCCAGAAAATGGAACTTAAAGGGCCTAGGGTCAAGCATGTGTGCAGAAGTGCATCTATTGTACTTGGTCAGCCAATTGCAACATTCCCCACTCAAGAGGAGAAGGAAAAAGACAAAGCACTGCACTCTGATGATGATACTGCTATGCCTATTGATGAAAAAGATAGAGTCACTCCAGATATGTCCAGCTGCGATTCTGAGTTCGATACTGAAAATAAGCCTTTACAAATAGTTCCAGAAGCTATTATAAAGGACAGTGACCAAGAAATCCAAGCAGAATCCAAAAAGCGAAAGATAGATGTAATAATTGTGGCTAAGCCTCAAAATAAAAATGATTCAAGTGAAGATGAAACTATTATGGATTTGGTTCCTAAGAAGACAACACTTAAACCACTGACAAACATTACTAATGTATGGTTCTTTTAATAATTAACATTTTCTTCTCTAGTTTAAGATATGATCGTATTTATATTTATGATTTGTTTTTATTTCAGGTGCGCGGCCGTGCTCAAAAATGTGGTCAGAATCGCCCTGAATTGATTTGCGTCGATTTTTGGGAAAGTTATGATCCAGATGAAGTCTGCAACTCTGGTTTTGGTCTCATTGGCACTATTCCATTTACCATAGCAAAACTTTGCTTTTTATGTGGAAGTGCAGGCAGAGAGAAGGTATATTATATTTTTTTTTCATCATATAAGCCTAAAAAAGGGGAAAACTGAAAATGTATTTAGTTACTAGTAGACGTTTTAATAATACTAGTGATTCCCCAGTGTTCGAAATTCAACCATAAACCTTATTGAAAATTTGACAAAAACAAATATATGAATAGAATTTATCTATCTATATAAAGATTTTCATTTAAAATATAGCACTAAAGATCATCAATAACTACAAAATTATATATTTTATATATATATATATATATATATATATATATATATATAAAATTAACTATTACAATTAGTGCTTCTACTTACAAATACCAATTTATAATTTAATTGTATGAATAATTCCCAGATGATTCCATACGGCATACAGTATAATGAAACATACCATGAACAATTTCAGATGCTAGTGTGCGGCAGTTGCTGCGAGTGGTACCACGTGTGGTGCGCGGAGGAGGCGGGCGGTACCGGCGAGTGGACGTGCGCGCGTTGCGTGTGGTGCGCGGCGTGCGCGCGTCCCGCCGCGCGTCTGCGCTGCCGCACGTGCGCGCGCCCGCACCATGCCGCCTGCCTGCCCGCCGCGCCGCCGGACCACCGGAGTGACTGGCCACAGGTGAATATCAATACTTTTAATTTAATAATATTATTAATGTGAAAGTTTGTTTGTTTGCTTATCCTTGTGTCACGTCGAAACGGAGTAAAAGATTGGCGTGATTTTCTGTGTGGAGATAGTTGGAGAACTAGAGAGTGACATAGACTACTTATTACAATGGGAGATTATCTCATTCCCATGGGAAAACACGTTATAATACAGCCCACAACTATGTATATATATATAAAACTTACCTAGGGATGAACCCGAGTGAAGAGATGGTGAGTCGCTAGTATCATATATTATTTTTTATTTCTTTGTTGCGGCTATAAAGTATCACTTCGAAGTTCAACCATTTCAAGTCTATTGTGATCGCCGCATATTAAACTGCAATAAACTGCAGGATTTGCTTAGGGGTATGTCCACAATTTCATCTGGGCCTAGAATCTGTCTCCCGAGATGAAAACTGATAATATCTGATTTATTAAAGTTGTTATGATTTTTACCAGTAAAAACATTTTTATTGAAATAAAATTAGCCTATAGCAGTAATGTAGTTTCCTATTAGTGAAATAATTTTCCAAATCGGATTAGTAGTTTCAGAGTAACCTCTCAAACTTCCTCTTCCTATCCTACATACAAACTTGAATACTTTATAACATATACATATAATAAATAAAAATGTAGGTATTATAAAAGTAAAATCTTAAAGTCAATATTAAATTTATATATAATAATCGAAATTGGTTTTGCAGATTTAAATGTAATTGCTGTGTAATTTTAATGTAATTTTACACAGATAGTAGACCAAAATATAGCTAAGCCTCATCTTTATTCATAGAGAAAATTTCTTATCAGAAAATCCCAATAACTGCCTGAATGAGCATTGTTTTATATTATCCAATATAATTATCATTAATTTACAGATTTGCTCTTCATGCCTCAAATGCAAGAGTTGTGATAGCAACCGCGTAAACAAGTTTGTCGGCAGCTTACCATTTTGCCGACCCTGCTTTAAACTTCGTCAAAAAGGAAACTATTGCCCTCTCTGTCAGGCATGTTATAGAGACAATGATTTTGATAGTAAGGTATGTATCTTAAAAAATATTTTAAAATGATCTTCTGAATTCTTAAAATAATTGATGGGTACATAAATTATCTCCAAAGATTTTTTTAAATATCTGCAAATATTGAGTTTTCACTGTTGGATTATGTCTAACTAACCTGAAAAATGAAATGTACATAATAAATAGAACATAAAGGACTAATCCCTTAACAATAATGATCTCCAATCTGCTAATTAGTAGTTTATATATTTTTTTGTTTATTAAGTGATTTGCTTTTAATATCTATTATTAATGGACAATATATTTTTTTGCAGATGATGGAATGTGGATGGTGTGGAAGGTGGGTCCATGCTAGCTGCGAAGGGTTATCTGGAGAAGGTTACCAATTGTTATCAGCTTTACCACCCTCTATTGAATATATTTGCTGCAAGTGTATGCCAGACGATCCTCCATGGAGAAAAATGATAACTGAACATCTAAAAGGCAGACTTTTACATCTATTAAAACTACTTGCTAAAAATAAAAAAGCTTGTGCATTACTTAAGTTAACACCACACAAGAATACACCTGTGCCTAATAAGCCATTCCGATTAATGTCACCTCAGGCAATACGAAAACTTCATTTTGATAACAATGATGAAGCCATGAAAAATACAACTGAAACTAAAGTCTACAGAAATACAGCAAGAGGTCGGCGAAATAACAACTCTGTTCAAAACAAATTTGATGATCCCAATAATTCTCAAATATGGCATTGTTCATCTTTACTGTCAGATGTTGAAATGGAAAAGGAAGAAATACCTCATACCTCTCACAAGGTTGTAAATCTTCAAGAGCCATTGATGCAAAATAAAGAGATATGTTTTTCAACTGGTCTATATAACAACAAGACGGACTTTAATGCTCCTTGTGTAGAAGTTCATGAAAACTACCCTCCACAAACTAAAGCAGAGAAAGCAACTACCATGTTGCCAACAACTATACATGATGAAAAATATGAACCTATATCGGATGACGATGAACCAATAAAAACATTCCCTCAAGCCCGAAGTGAACAAGATCTTAGTCCAGCCATAATAAGGCAATCTAATTTGTCACTTGAGAACAGTCTTGAAGATTTAAATAGGCTTATCTCACCGTCACTTCTTGATATAAAGAAAAGAGTGAACAGTGATGAGTATATTTCACTTAAAGATTTTAACCATGACATGAAAGATATTATCGAAAGAATATCAAGCATTGATCTTAAAACTATATATAAAGATCTATTCTCAGAGACCTTTCCCTGGTTTGATTGCGAGAATAATTGCCTACAACCTAATTTGGAAGTTGAAGGTGAGCAAGAAGACTCAGATTCTGTTAAAGATTTAGAAATGGTCGACACCAAAGGTATAAAAACTACAACTCATGTGGAAAAGCCTCATGATCAAATAGTACCAAAACTCGAATCTGAAGGTGAAAAGGAAGAAGAAGAACTGCTTGAATTTTATCCCATGATCGATTCTAGAATTTGCGTCCTTTGCAAAACTACTGGCGATGGGCTACCATCTATGGAAGGCCGACTGCTTTATTGTGGTCAAAATGATTGGATTCACGCTAACTGTGCTTTATGGTCTGCAGAAGTATTTGAAGAAATAGATGGATCACTGCAAAATGTTCATTCAGCAATATCTAGAGGTAAGATGATTAAATGCGCTGAATGTGAAGTTAAAGGCGCCAGTGTCGGATGTTGTGCAAAAAATTGTAGCGAAACATATCATTATGCCTGCGCGCGTAAAGCTACTTGCGCATTTATGGATGACAAAAGAGTCTTCTGCCCGACTCATGGAAAGGATGTTCCCAAAAAGAGCTTGCAAAAGGATGCAGACTTTGAATTAACAAGGCCGGTATATGTAGAGCTTGATAAGAAAAAGAAACGATACAGTGAAATTAACAAAGTCCAATTTCTTATGGGCTCTTTAACTGTCCATAGTCTTGGGAAGATTGTGCCCTCTGTTTCCGACTATGACGAATTTTTGATGCCTGTAGATTTTTCTTGTAGTAGGCTGTTTTGGTCCTGTAAAAAACCATCAAAAATTGTTAGATATACAATAAAAACAAAGTTAATATTAGCTGAGCCAATGCCTGGATTCGATTTCGGCGTAAACATCACTGTAGATCATACCATGGACGTACAAGTAGTAGAGCGAGTAATGGCTGAAATCGGGGCCTGGCATGAAAGCATAGAAACCGGATCTAGTAAGACTGTCCTCATGTTTAAAAATGATAAATCGCCAATCAAATTTGGAAATACTGTAACATTGGAAGATTTAGCTGTTAAACAAGTTGTTGAGTATCTCCTTGACAATGTTTGCAAACAAGAACAGCAAGACGAAGAAGAGCCTCAAAATACAGCTGATCTTCTTCCTCCAGAAGTAAAAGATGCAATATTCGAGGATTTAAATCACGATTTATTAGATGGCATATCCATGCAAGACATTTTCCCTAAATTAATGTCTTATGAAGATCTAGTCGCAATGGACTTAAAAAATGAGTTTATTGGAGCTATAAGCCAGTCTGATGATAAATCGGATTCACGTTCGAGTGATTTTATTGATGAACTTTTTAATGCTCGTTTGGAATCAGGTAATAAGGAATTGAAGAGATGTAAATCAGAGATGTTGTTACAAAATCATAATCTAAAGTCATTAACAACTGGCAGAGGCCAACAACGGTCAACGAGTTTGACTTGGAATAATAAATTTGACACCAGCTTACTATCATCTACAATAAAAAGGTGCAAAATGGGAAAATCATCAACAATAACTGGAAAATTAAGTCCAATTCAGAGATTGACTGAAAATCCTTTGGAGTCTATAAAAGAGATTGAGAGGACCAGTACAGATAAGAAGTCTAAATTGGAAACAACTACTAGCAATGATGTATGTAATGAAGCACCTCACACATCAGGCCTTAATTATTGTACAACTTCGCCTAAACAAAAGGAAGAGTCGAATGCAGAAAATAAAACTGAAAAAACTGAAGGATATTATCCTGACGTCATAGATTTCTACACAAAAATACATTGTAGCCCAATTTCACAATTAGATGGTGCTGCCGATTGGTCGGGATCCGAAAGCAATTGCAGTTCACGTCCTAGCAGCCCTCAAGATGACTTTACTCCTATTCAACAGCTAGATGGAGCAGAAGATAATCATCCAGGAAATGATAGTGGGCTAAAAAATCAAACGAACCAATTCCTATATAGAGCGAGTGGAACAGAGAGTACTTATACTGTAACTATTGCAGGAAATTCGATAAGTGGACAGCCGGAATTAGTGATGCGACCTCTAGATGAGAGTTCCGCTGTCCCAGGACAAATGGAGCAGCTAGTAAGATGTGACCGATGCCAATGCACATATAGAAATAAGGAATCTTATGACAGACATATGCCATCTTGCGATATGATGTCTACTAGTGAAAGTGAAAGCGAGAATCCTAAATCTCCTGAGAATAGGACATTAACAACTCTGCAAAATGCTTTCCAGGGAGCTTTTGCGCAGCCAATGATAATACATGCAGGAGTTGTTAGTGGCACTGAGAACACAGTGAAAGCGGAAGGTATATCCGCTAGGAGGACATCGATTAATACACGGCAAATTACAATAAATGGCACAATAGTAGAAACGCCTTCACCAGGACCAACTAACGAAATGACAATGACCATTACGGAACAAATGAAGTCGGGTACCGTAATATTCGACCAGAGTAAAACCACAAATGTGCAAGTGTCTGCAAATCAACAAGTTTTATCGTCACCGCAAATCGTTGTAACACCCCAGATGCTGCTCCCTCCTAAGACTAGTTCGGCGGCGGGACAGAAGATAATGGCTCCTCAAATAATCACGCAACCTGGGTTACTACCTTATAATATTTGCGTGAAACCAGGAAATGGAAATGCTAATATACAACAAATTCAAGGAAATGATATGACTCAACTGCTATCTGGTTCAGGTGGGATACAAGTGTTGACGTCTAATTCTAATCAGGTATTGACAATTCCTTCCAATCAAGGAGGTATTACATCTATGATTCAGGGCAAAAATCAAGTTGCGAATTTCCCCAATATGGCAAGTGCATCTTCCATCGCACTGCCGGTAAATTCAATACAAGGTATGCCAAATACTTCAATCATTCAAAATATTCAACCAATGATTCGACCGCAAATTCAAGGAAACCCTACAATTGTCGTGCCTGCAATGACTGCTCAACGGCTTTCTTCGCCTAATTCTCAAAATAAGCAGCAAATTATACTTCCTAATACACCGCAAAAGTCTCCAAAGAAACAACCAGCGCCCGTTCATCCGAAGCCTATATTTCAAGCTACTAATAGAGGCAGGGGAAGACCAATGCCTAAGCCAACGACGATAAAGAGGCATACTAAGTTAGAAAAGACATTCACAACAATTAATCAGTCTCCTCTTGGACCAGGAAATACTGTTATACAATTGCAAACTAACAACCAAACTGGCCAGCCGTCTATCATAGTGCAACCAGTTGCAAACCAAAATATTATGTCAGCTTATGTAGAAGCTTTATCACAACAGCAGAATCAAAATATGCAATATATTGCAACCATTGCTCCTCAAGGGGATTTTAAAACCGGACCGACACAGTTTATTTCTCAAAGCGGCCTCGTACCACAAACATTCCAAATACAACAAACCGAATCTGGCGGTTTAGTGGCAGTACCTAGTGGAGGCATACCCGTGTTACTGCCACAAGGCAACGTCGGAATTTTGCCTCAAGCGTTACAGCAAGGCGCTACGATATTACCTCAAGGAACTATTCAAACTCAAGGAATAATTTCACAAGGTCCTAATGGACACACTATCCTGCCACAAGCGATACACACTCAAAATGGCACAACGATAATACCACAAGGAACTATTCAAGGTCTAGCTCCTGGCAATATAACATCTCAAACGGCAACTGTCGTCCCACAGAGTGGAATTGGTAATGGACAAACAACCATTATACCTAATGCACTACAATCTCAAGGTAATACTTTGATATCCTCTGCGCCAGGAACAACGATACTACCTCAAGGAACTATATTGCCACAATTTTGTAATGATCAGGTATTGTTGGGTTCCACACCTACCTTAGAAATGGTTACTGATCCATCGGGTTGTATGTATTTGACGACAACGCAACCAGTATACTATGGCTTAGAAACAATAGTACAAAATACCGTAATGTCGTCACAACAGTTCGTATCTACAGCGATGCAAGGAGTGCTCGCGCAAAATAGTAGTTTCTCAGCAACAACTACGCAAGTGTTCCAAGCGAGTAAAATAGAGCCAATCGTTGAAGTACCTACTGGTTATGTTGTAGTTAATAATGTAGGTGAAGCCGTAGCCGTTTCATCTTCACCTAACGTGGTAACAGCACAGTCAGTACAATCATCTCCTGTTCTGAAGAATATCAAGACCTCAGTTCCAAATTTGACATTGCAACCACTACCAGATAAATTAGGCAATAATAATCGTCAAACTCCTAAAGTTATACAAATGAGTCCCTCTCCACTGACGGTCGGATCTCAAGCTGGTAATATCATAACTGCAAAATCTAATATAAATCCAATAACATCACAGATTCATACTATGACATTGTCAAATACATCTCAAAATATTCAAAGAGTGAATATGTCTAAACCGAATAACGTTTCGATGTCCCCAAATGTTACTCTCATATCATCAACGGGACAGCCAGTAATGGCCATTTCACAATCAATTCCTAATACAGCTAACTCATTTACAATGCAATCGCTTCCTCTGTCACAACCTATTGTCTCAAGCTCAATAGCGCCTTCGAATAAAAATGGGTCAATGAAGATTGAGAACTCGCACGTTATTGAAATTAGTGGTAATCTACACGAAAGTCCAAATTCCTCTAGCTTACCCACGATAAGTGTAACGCAAAGTATGAAGTCACCGACTCCGTGGAGACTACCTGAAAACAAGTCGGATTTACATAATATGGGGATGAAGACTAATGTTACGCAAAATTCTTCCATTCAAAATAGTATGATTACTGGAAGACAAATTTCGCATAATGATTCTGGAAAAGATAACCAAAGCTGTCTCTTATCTATGAATACGGGAAATTCAATGACAAGTAATATGCACTCTCAACAGTTCGAGTCAAACATAAACGCTAGTCATCACTCTGCACATTCTACTTCTAACAATGTCATACAAATAACTGCTGGAAATATATATACACCTTCATCATCTATGAATAGCAATTTTGATGCAGATACAACATTAAAACTCAGTAAAATTAATGCTCTTTCAAAGACAGAGGGAGGACATCTTAACTTCTCGCAGGAAATAATGGCATCACACTCACAACAACATGCTCAAAATGATAAAAGCTTTCAAAATATGGGACCAAGTGATAATAAACAAAATAATGATAATATGCAAAATCAAATTAACATACATAAGTTGAGCAGTTGCCAAGTCGCGGGAAACATGAATAATTCTCCCTCAATTAGTATTATCCCACCAAATATGATACGTCCACAAATGCAAAATAATCAAAATTCCATAAATATGCCTAATAATCAGAATCAAATGTGCTCCATTTCTAACAGTTCTTCACATGGTCAAATACAACTTATGAATTCTGTGAACACGTCGATGCAAAATATTAATATGTCGTGCCAAGAGATAATAAATAATCGGGTAAATATGTCAGTTACCAGTGAGAACAATCAACAACATGATATGGTTAATACATCTATAAGTACACCAAACATGACACATGGTAACATGCAAATGATGTCTCATGACAATAGCCAACTTTCATCTTCTAATCAAATTCACATTATGAATGGACAGATTCAACATAACCGGCACATTGACAATAGCAATCAAATGCAGCAAATAAATCAGGGAACTTCCAACAGACAATTCCATGATAATCTTATTAACGGCCAACAAAGTCATAATCAAAACAATATGCTTTCGAATAGAAGTACCCCGGATAATAGCAACATAATGAATCAAAATATGAATATGCACAACATGAATAATCATTCAATGAATCGAGGTGATCTTAGTGATTTGAACCACATGCATGTTAATCAATCTTTGTCTAACATGAGTAACATGCAAAATAATAGAATGATTATGGATAATATGCAGTCACATACAATGAATAGTAGCAATCATCAAATTCACTCAAATAATCGATCTATAGAATCTTTACATAATCAACAAATGCATTCTATGCAACAAATGAATCATCATATGTCTGCTAATAATAATCGATCTCAAATGGATAATAATATGCATATGAATCAACAAATGTCAATACAACAAAATAGGCAAATGGACAATGTTGTTCACCATCATCAACATCAAATGTCAAATATAATGCAGTTACAGAATAATCGTCAGCATATTGACAATAACTTATTGGGTATGCATCAACATGTATCGAATCAGATGCATAACCGGCAGCAAATGGATAACACTATGCATATGCACCATATGACTAGTAATAACGTCAATATGGGTCTCGGAAATCAGATAGACAATTCAGGCGTTATGTCGAACATCCACAGTAACAGACACGATAATAATTCTATGGGAATGCAAAATTTAAGCTCTATGAACCAAATGCAAAGTAATAGAAATTCTTTGGAACACAATAATCTCATGCAACATCAAATGAATAATATGAATTCGATGAACAGTATGAATATGCATAATAATCTAAATAACTCCATGCAAATGACAAATCCTAATCATCAGTCTATAAGTAATCCCATTATGCATATGCCTAATATCCCTGATATTAAAAATGAAATTCAAAATTCATGCAGTGGAAGCTGTTCAAATACCAGTAATCAATTTAATAATAATCAATCATTTGAAATGTGTACGAATATGAATTCCAATAATAATATGAACTTGAGTAACGCTTCAAACCTTATGCATGGTATAAACATGAATAATAGTAATATATCTAATAATATGATGATGAATAATGTGAGTAATAATTCAATTTACGGAGGAAATAATCAAAATAATATCCCAGGACATGATATTTTGATGAGTTGCAATAATTCAGGGGATCATAATGTTACAAATATTATGTCAAGCAATACAACTCATATGATGATCAACAATTCACAGTCTCATACAAACAGTAATCAGAATCAGATTTTAAGCAGTCAAGTCCCAAATAATTCTCAAATAAATATAAATAGTTGTAGCTTAAACGCTAATAGTTCAAGCCAATCACAGATGACAAACATGGATAACCAACTCAATAGAACTAACATGTCTGTAAATGATCAAAATAAATTTGGGCAAGAATCCGTAAGAAGCAAGAATGTGATGGGACCACCAGCTACACCTAATATCACAAATATACCAAGTGCCGATTGTGCGAAATCTAACATTGTGGGTAATAATGAACAAAAACAGAATCACACAATTTCAGTTAGTAATCAAATAGGATTTATGCAAATGAATTCACAAAACAATAATAGGGTGATCAACCTTCCTGAAAGAAATAGGCTAAACAATACGAATATCGATAATAATATGAGTCAACACATGTCGCAACAACATAATATACGTGTTGTAACAAATAATAGCAATAATAATGTTCCTGGTATTCCCAGTGATTCTTTAACATATCAACAGAAAAGCGAAAGCAGTACAATGATTAATGTTCCTTTCCAAGCAATACCCAACAGTGCACCGATGAATATAAATGTCAATTCTAGTAATAACACTGTAAACATAACAGTACAAAATAACTTAGTTGATCCGAAGATCGCTTCCAAAGCAGCTGCTGACTTGAACTTTCCTCTACAGACAAGCTCAAATCTAATACAAAATCAAAATAATGCTAATAATATGATCTGCATACCTGTGCAAAATAGCACAATCAACTTACCAACCCAAAATAGTTCGAGTATAACTCTTCCTAAGGCACCACCTACTCAACAATCTGGTATACCAACTAATGTTGTTAATCCAATGTCAATGCGGCCAATGAATAGAGTCTTGCCTTTACATAGGGATGGCCAGAGTAAGGCGTCAAAGACATCAGGCGCTAAGACACCTACGGCACCTAAACATAGGCCAGTAAGTCACGATATGCCAGATTTAAATGTAAAAGAAGAGAACGTTGACAGCGATCTTGAGAAGGCAATCGAAGAATCTAAAAGAATGATGGAATTAGAGAAAGCAAAAAGGGAGAAAGAGGAACGAGATTCAGCAAGGGCTATACAATTATCAAATGAATTGCAACAACCAAATACGAGCTCCGCATCGTCTTCAATTCCTGCGGTTCGTAACACCGAACCCATTGAAAGTATTCCCAAGATGACATCACTACCTAGTTTAGACATAATACCAGAAACACCAAAAGTGTTAATTGAAAAAGATACTAATAAGGCACCTGTGACCGCAAAGTTAGCAACTACAACTACCAGAGTTTTAAAACGTCCTCTCTTAGAGAAAAAATCTGATACAGAAACAGTGGTCATGAAAAAACAAAATAAAGTACTAAAAGGCCAAGAAAATAGATTATCGCAGCCTAAACCTGCTCCTGAACCCCCAAAAGATGATGGGCCAAAGCTCATATACGAAGTATCTTCAGATGACGGATTCAACTATTCTTCATCATCTTTAACCGACCTTTGGGCTAAGGTGATAGAGTCGGTTCAGAACGCAAGGAAACAATCTGGATTACCGCTTATTCAATACAATTTGCCATCTGCTTTATCTGGAGCTCACTTATTAGGTCTTAATAATAATGCCTTAAGATACCTTATTGAACAACTACCAGGCGTAAGTATAATTTCTTAGAGTTTGTATTTTATTTGTTTTTCTTTTCTTAACTTTAGATATTTTTAGGCAAACCGGTGCTCAAAATACAAAATACGTCAGGGACGCCCACTTAATAGTTGGGACAATGATTTGGACTTAAGTGAGGGCTTTAAAGAGAGCCCTTGGGGAAGTGCGCGGACAGGACCTGTCGCTAGAAAACAAAATCACGATATGTTTAGCTGGATGGCTTCTCCTTTCAGAGAAGAACCACCACCGTTCGGCGGTCAAGAAGGAGAAAGTTCTATATCAAGGTAATGATATAATTTATGCCAGTAACGGTTAATGCTGTAAAAATGCACTGAATTAATTGAATTAATCATATTAAGGCACAGATTTAATTTTATATATCGTGTTTTCCAGGCGTTTAGCAACGCTACCCCCAGCTATGAGGTTCAGACAGTTAAAAGAAACTTCAAAAGTGTCTGTCGGCGTCTATCGATCACATATTCATGGACGTGGCTTATTCTGTAAACGAGATATTGAAGAAGGTACTGAAACATTGTTTTATTTTTTCAGGTGTCATCCACTTTGATATGAAAATTATAAACTTATGCATAATTTCGGGTTATTCCAGGTGACATGGTAATAGAATATGCCGGCGAAGTAATACGCGCCGTTTTAGCGGACCAGCGAGAGAAGAAATACGAGGCGATGAGCGGAAGACGCGGCGTGGGCGGTTGCTACATGTTCCGCATCGACGACAACCTGGTGGTCGATGCTACGCTTAAAGGAAACGCTGCAAGATTCATCAATCATTCTTGCGACGTAAGTTACAATTCTGTGCAAAATATTTAAACGCTTTTTGATTCATATCGTTTCAGTTTCTTAAAATAACAAAGTTTATGCCTACTTTATTCACTTTAGCATTCGAAATATTATATTACTATAGAAAGGGACGTTATACTAATATTAAGATATTATGCCATACTAGCGTTTCACCCCCGCACCGCTCGGGTGCGTCCCCAGTTACGTTTTAACGTTTAGTATATAGATTTCTCAAAGATGAGGTATTTTCCCAGATATCCAGCTGTCCTTGTACTATATTTCATCAAAATCTGTCCAGTGGTTTACTTTACTCGTTTTGCGGTCACAGAGAGACAGATAAATATTCTAAAAACTATAGATCCGGTCTTTGTTTCGATGATAATAACTATTTCAATATGATTTTCCAAAAAATATTTAATGTACAGATTCGATTCAGTTAGAATTTTATTATATGTATAGATTTAGCTACGTTTTTGTTTTGTATTGTTTTATGTTTTTTGAATTGACTAAATGTTTCATATTTTTTACAGCCTAACTGCTACTCCCGCGTCGTTGATATCCACGGCCACAAACACATACTTATATTTGCTTTGCGCCGTATCACTGTCGGCGAAGAACTCACTTACGACTACAAATTCCCTTTCGAAGAAGTCAAGATACCTTGCACGTGTGGCGCCAAGAAGTGTCGCAAATACTTAAATTGAACAGCACCCATAGAGGGATTTGATGGTGTCAATTATACTGGTGGCAAAGTGTAGTGTGCTAAGTGATCTAGTGTGACGTACATGTTGATGACTTATCATACAGACTACTAATTAGTGTTGCGGTCCAAGGCGATGACGCGGACGCTGCAAAGTTTCGGCATAATTACTGTGTAGCATAATTATAAGTACATTACTTGATTTAGCCGTAATTTTAGAAACAGTAGGACGTTAATGCGTCGATGGAGGAACGTTACAAACGAATGTCTTGTTCTAAATTTTATTTGGAATTTATGGAATGCTAAGGTGCGGAATGAAATACTGGGTCGAGCACAATTTTTTTATATGTACATATGTAAGACAATAAGTCAAATTCACATATCGCATTATTCCCACCTCTTATCTTGACATTAGTGCCACTAGAGCTATCGACACGAAAGTTTTCATGAATCTTGTTATGATCTCTTTTTGAATCTACCCAGTGTTTAAATTGTTGGATTGTATATTACATTGGTTTTACATTAAATATTTCTTATTTTGTGATAGGTTTTTATACATTGTGTAAATATTTTTTAAGTTGTATCGTTTTATGAAGTAGATTGGTTAAGAGTCGAACGGCTAAGTGTAAGCAACCCGTTTATACTTGATTTGATGTGATATGCATTAACCCAAACCGGGTAAATGAATGGTTAGTGGTAATATATTTGTTCCTCATTTGTTCTTATTTTCTTCACTTGTGATCAGTTAAGTCTCGACTAACGTAGCGTGTACATAGTTGACGGAAGGTTAGATGTTAAATAACGACATAAGTACATTCGAATGAAGGGTTGTTATGAGTAAGTTACAAGTACAATGTTACTTTTTTTAGTAATTTTAATGATTGTATAGAAAATTTGTAAATAAGAGGAATTATCTGTCATAATAATGTGGTTAAGCGACAAATCGTTTTATTTTAGTCATAGTGGTAGGACATACTTTATAAAATATAACATACTTTGTAAATAATAAGTTATTCGGTGTGAGGGTCGGCTCGGGCGCAACTCGCGACAACAACGCGCTCTTAACTCCCAGCCTGGAACGGTTTATTATGAAAATGCACATTTTTAGCTTTAATATTTTTCAGCACAGCTTGAGTTTAAAATTTAATTTTTATTAGAACACCATTTTTTATTATATTTTGTTTTTGTGTGTTAACAATAATAAAATTAGAATTTAAAACATCACATTATCATCACATGAAAATAAATTAATGTACCAGTGGTTTTCCCAATTTTACAATTTAGTAATATGTCTAGATGCAGGATCGATTTGCAGCAATAGTCTTAGAAAAGAGAAGTCTGCATCAATTAAGCAGTATTAACGTTACTCTATAGGTAAAGATGATAAAATAACAATAGTAATAGTATTACTAATAATCCAGGCATTGTACAGCTGATACTGCACCAGTACTAGTTTCTTATAGCTTGTAAACAGTGCTAAGTATGTAATTCCTTTCTTATTGCAAAATACCAAGCTGCTTTCATTTTGGAAAAATTTGAGTTCAAGGTGCATACATGTAAGGTAACTTTACTCTGTATTAGTAACTTTTATACGGCCCCTTTTTAATGCTGTGGAATTTCCGTCTGATCTATAGCTTTATCACACAAACAGTTGTATGATATTGTTAGCAATTTTTATTTTCCAAAAATGTTGAAATTTTTACATTGTCTCACCTTGTTATTTTTGATGCACTATCATTTTAAAACAGAAACTTGTGGACTAGTCTTTAGGAGTTAAAATTTTTATATAGCCATACCAGCAAGTATATTTTCATTAGGTAATTGTACTACATATTTCCAATCAATCAATAACTTAGTAGAAGTTGTACATCGAGTTACGATAATAAATAACAAAGTACAGGTAATTTTAATGAATATGGATTATAATTAACATCTATTTTTAATGTAAGTTTTTTATTGAAATAATATTAAATGAAATAATTTTTTCCTCTTCTGTACCTTCTGTATATATAAAATTATATGTTTATTGATTGACCCATTGTTATTTTCGATTTATAATTTAGATTTTTGTAATAGATTTCAAATGATTTTGAGTTGTGTTGAATGTGAAACCTGCTTTAAATTAAGCGCATGTGCATTTTATTAGTCCTGTATACAAATATAAATTATTACAAAGACCAAATCACTAAGTGATGAATGAATTGAGTTCGTTAGGTATTTTAAGTGAAAATGTCAGCTCTTGATATTATTTTTGTGTTAAAAATAATGCTTTTATTTTTAATGTACACATGCCATTTTGCCTAATGTTATTATAAATTATATTATATTGCTTTAAAAGCACCAATTTTACAATGCATAGTTCTATGACCTGTCTATACATTTTATTACTTTATTTATTTCTATCATTATTTTGTATTGTGGTAAATTTTACCAAAAATAAAAATACTAAAATGTGCTTTATTTTTGCGGTTTTATTGTGACTTCATGCAGTCACTGATTCCTGACAAATATCAAATATTTTTTACTATAACATTAGAAAAAAACTAATATAAAATTGCTATATAATGTTAAAAAATGCTGAAAATGAAATAAAATATTAATTTTATTATGTTAATTATTATATTTGTAGAGCTAGTGCCCATATATTGACTATACAATACATATATTTATTCTCCCAGCGCACAGTACATGTTCCATCGGTAGAGATATCCCAAAAGTATGCGGCCGCAGTGTGTAAACCTGAGCCGTTTTTCTGGGTCACCGTCATTCTCACTAAAAATATCTCAAACTATTAAAACCTAGACCGTGGTTGGGTTTTAAAAATATTTAAATAAAAATGATTCCTATGTGTTTAAATCCTTTATTCTACATTGATCCAATGTTTCTTAATAAGGAAATTTAATTAATAAAAATTCGATATTAACAATAAAAAAATATTATTACTTATTATAAGGGTAGTGTTTTTTTTTATGTTTTTTATAACTTTTCAGTATAACTTATTATCTAACCTATTAAAAAATTTTTTGAGACACGCAATTTGGCGCCTCAGATCCGCCATTTGATTTTTTATAATATTTATATACCTACCCTAAGATACTCGCGTTATCAAGACTAATCGAATTACAGGTCAAAAACATAACCCTCCTTTAGGCTTTGCCGCAGTCGGATAAAAACGAGGTTTGGCAAACCTCCATTTTAATACTTCATACGCTTATATAGACTTATTTATTTGAACCTTCAGTTACATGTATGGAGTACCATCCCTATATTTTATTATGTGTAATTCGACTAGAGATTTGTGTCGACTCTAGGGGTTCACTTGTGGCTCCTCGTGACCTCTCTACCAAATATCAGCAATATAGCTCTTACACTTAATATATGACTAAATTTAAAGGTTTCGTTTTGTCTGTAGTTCCATAACCCTAATTAAATATGATGATCAACCCAGATTGTTATGATTTCAATCCCGACGGCTTATCTCACTGAGAGTCTGGCTAGAGATTGATGATAGTCCGCCCACAATACTGCAAGCAAGTAAGCACAAGTGCACTCAGAATTGAGAATAAGATGAAATAATTTAATTGTAGCCAAAAAATACTTACCGATATACTTAAAAGGCTTATTTAGTTTGTGAAGTCTAGCCAATGTTTTTTCAGTGATGACCGTAATCCATTGTGGCGCTCGAGAATGACTGTAAATATTTCCTCCAAGACAGAATTCTATGTTATCTCGAACGATTTTCTGAACTTCTTCCACGTTAAAAGACAGATCCTAAATTTCATTTTATTCTATTATTTCTTTCAAGAAAGCAAAAGGATGAGTGTAATTTCAGTTTAAGTTATTATTAAAAAGTAATAGAGGCCTAATAAAGATTGGCGAAAATAATCCATATATGTATATGGATTCTCACTTTTATAAATTTTAATATTAAGTATGTACTCAATATTAAAATTTATAAATGTGAGTATCTGTTTGTCCTTAGAGTGAAGGAATGTGATTCTTTGTGTGGAGATAGTTTTGGAAGGCTGGAGTGACATAAGCTACTTTTTAGCGCGGGAGATTATCTCATCCTCACGGGCAAACGTATTATAATATTACTTACAACAACTCAGCATACCTATATATTATATATTATAATCTATCTATTCTATACTAACCATTATAATGTACCTAGGCACGAACCCGAGTGAAGCGAGAGTGAGCCGCTAGTATTTTATAAATAAATTGTGGTTTCCGACAAGCTTTGGTTTTTACTCAAGATGTAGCGGGTTTAATTTCCGTACAAGAACATAATATGTATTTGAAATGAACATTTTTATATCTGTAGAACAAATTTTATAGGTAACTAGCGACACACCCTGGCTTCGCTCGGGTTCGTCCCTAGCTTGGATATATTATGTTATCCTTACGAGATAGACATATGCCATCGCGGACTTTTTTGTAGACCTTTTTAAGGTGTACAATATTGTAGTACATTATTTTGATCTATCTCGTAGGGTTCAGCCAACGTTTGCAATGTAAGCACAAAAAAGTGTGTTTATTTACGACATCACATTAGAAACCTCTAAAATTATCAGTGTTTCTCTACTATGTTAGGCATGTATTAGACATATAAACCTTCTTCTTGAATCCCTCTATCTATTAAAAAAACCGCATCAAAATCCGTTACGTAGTTTTAAAGATTTAAGCATATATAGGGACAGAAGGACAGCGGGAAGCCACTTTGTTTTATACTGTGTATTGAGTATTGATAAGACTCACGATTCAACTTGCAATGTACATATGATGTACATAATATCATTTTCACATTCACGGTAGAAACTAGAGGAGAACCGAGAATGTGAAATATATAGTGTTGCTCCTCTCTTAAATCTTATGTAGGTACTTCAATAACATATAGACATTCAGTACTAAAGAAACCAAGGTGCAAGATCACCGCTGGGCCCTAATATCAGAATGAAGAATCCTTACAATAAATAACCTAACTGATCTGACCTGATTTAAATATTTAAAAAACTACCTCTTCATCTTCTTCTTGAGCCATTGGTCTGGTTGCCTTTCTTTTTTTAGTTCAAGATTGTATAAAACTAATTCAAGTAGGCGTTTGATATTTTAGTTACGCTGTTTTTATTTTATATGGGTAAATATAAATTAATTATATTTTATTTAAAATACGAATTACAATAATAAAATTATACAAACTTTTTGTATTTTATATAATGACAAGATAACTAATTTGTATTTTTAATTATAAATGATAAATATTTCAATATTACAGAACCATTAAAATGGTAAACATTAATTATATTTACTCAATTTTATTTATCCTAGTAGAACTGCTTAAACTTGTACTGTTTACAGCTTAGGCAAACTGTCATTTTGCTCGACAAATTTCCGAACGCTTCTTCTCGTAAGTCGTAACCCACTTTGAGGTTTTGAGCTTAATATTTTGTATTTTCTAATTTCTATTGTAAATTCGGAATGTTTGTGTCATATTACTACTTGTTTTGTTTAGAAAAAAGGTTGCACACGGATTGAACACAATATATAATGGTGTCTTAGATATTTATGCATTGTGAGTTGTGTTGTGTTCGAAATTAATGGAGTTAAAGGTCTGGGTCGAGGGAATACAAAGGATTGTTTGTGGAGTGACGGAAACTACCACTTGTCAGGTCAGTAGGATAATTTCTCATCGAAATTATGAAAGTGCAGTGTTATACAAAGAATTCTTTTTATATTAGGTGATACCTAAAGCTCAGTATTTAACCGAAGTTTTTTTGCTTGTATTAGCTTTTTGTTGAGCTTTTTTTTGTACATATTTCAATCTTAGAAGAGGCTACGAAAATGAGAATTATACTTTTTACATTTCCATTTGGACAATTATTTTGTTTAAATAATATAAAATGAGTTATTGAAAATTCTTATAACTGTTATTCAATTTTAGGATGTAGTATTTGCTTTGGCCCATGCCACTGGTAAAGTCGGCAGATTTACATTAATAGAGAGATGGCGAAATAATGAACGTTTGTTAGCACCACAGGAGTATCCTTTGAAGGTAGGTAAATGAAATATTTTTCTAAATTTATATTAGTAGTAGAATTTAAATGATAAAACAAAAGTTACTCAAGTAGAGTTAGTAATTAAAAACACATAAACATCATATTCAATTTGTTACTGTAAATGAACTTTGCAGATATTGATGAAATGGGGTGAATACTCGAATGACATACAGTTTATATTAAGAAGATCTGACAATAGCAGCAACAACCAAAAACCACAACAACTTACTCATAATTCTAGGTCACCTATTGGAAATGGGTATGTGATTATAAAAAAAATGTTGTATACTTTCAGCATTTGCAGTAAAAGTAAAAAAAAAACCTTGGTAATATAAATGAAAAGTGATGTTACTTATTTGTCACTATGTGTCTAATAAACCTTATTGTAATCTAACATTATTAGTTATACTATAGGCCAAACTATTTATCCAACAGGAGCCATAACACTAACCCAGTACCAGATAAGCAAAGTTCACCAAGTCAGGTGAACACTATCCCTACACTTAATGTAAATAATACTTCTCCTGGCAATCCTGTGGGTGTGGTAAAAGGGGTACAACAAGCTAAGTCTCCTGAATCTAATAGTCCAGTGCTTAAAGATGTCCCACCCTATAGGTAAGGTTAACAAATGTCATATTTTGTAAAATTTAATGTACCATGGAAGGATGTATATAATTTTGAATCTTTGACAAGATGATTTTTTTATAGGAATTTATTTATTTTTTACACCAATTTTAACAACAAAATAACTATTAATATTTTAAATCCTATTAACAACAGCAATCCATAAAATATATACAAAAGTAATATTCTAATATCATTTAATTTTAATAATTATAATGTAACTAATGATTTTAATTGATATCTAACATTTAACAGAGACCCACCACCACCATATAGATCGCCCCCACCACCTTCAGTAAGGAAATCTCCAAATCGTACCATTCACAGACCTCCCATGTCCCCTGTGAACTCGGCTGAACAAGAGGAACGAGGTCCAGAGGCAGTAAGCTACAATAACCAGTACAGAGAGCTGGTGTCACTGGTGAATTACCAGAGAGAGAAACTGTCAAGTCAACAAGTTGATCTTATTAAGGTAATTACTTATGTCTTTGATGCATGTTATTATAAAATAAAAATAAATATATGTAATAACAACTTATAATCGCTTTGCTCCGGTGGGTTTTAATATTTTTGAAACCCTGATTTTGGGACCCTGATTGTTTTTCTAAAATAAAAGTAGACTAAGTTACTTTTTATAACATCAGCTATCTGCCAGTGGTAGTGCCATTCCAATCAGTCCAGGCGTTTCGAAATAATCTTTAACAAACAGACATACTTTAAAAATGTTAAAAATCTTATAAGTGATGTATATACTTTCATATGCATTTAGTAAAAAGCTGTTTTTTTAACATTATAAATAGACACTTTATTTATCTCTATAGATTATAATATTTTTCAAGTTAAATAAAATATAGTTTAGTTTTTATTACTTTATTAAGTAGATTCAAAGATAAAGTTTGAATTTTCTGTCCTGTTATATATAAAGCCGTGTTCATATTAAATCATTGTTGACTAAATAGAAATTCACACATCTTCAAACAGTAGGCTCTACGAAAGCTTAATTTACTAGCGTTTTGTGACTTATAAAAATTTACCAGTAGATAAAAAGTAACCTATGTGCTATTCTAGACTAATCTATCTCTGTTTCAAATTTCATTCAGATCCGTTCAGCCATTTTGGTGTGATTGAGTAACAAACATCTATCCATCCAAACTTTCGCATTTGTAATATTAATTATAAAGGATATGTTATTATTTTTATATATATATATATATATATATATATATATATATATATACCCTTTTGGTAGTAATAATTAATTATTTTTCCTTTCATATCATCAGTATGATGCAGAAATTGGTTTCTGGGAGAATAAAGGAAGAGAACAAGAACGACAGGTGGAGTTACTGCAGCAACAAATTAGCTCAGCAGACAATCAACTACGCATTAGCACTGAACAAGTATGTTCTATTATAATTATGTGGCTTTACATTATTCATTAAAGAGACAACTGTGACTGTGAATCAGTTCTTCAAGACTCTAATATAATGGAGTAAAAAAGGCCAAAGTTCATTTCTATTGTATCCTGTGTTTTTTCATTCATTACTATCTATGAATACTTACCTCATACAAAATACTTCAAAAAATTTCGAATAATATTTTCCAAAAAATATTTCAGAAATTTCTAACAATATAGTTAATTATTTACACACAATATTGTAAGATGATATATTTCCCATGAAACAATCCGTTATCATCCGATTGTGAGTTCTCACACTCAAATCAAATTACACTTGTTGTTATTGTATTAGAAACTTACACTATTGTTATTAACACACTATTGTTAAACATTGTGTTACTGTGAGAGTCAGCAAAATAGTTAAAATGTATTACTAACAAGACATGGTTTGTGTTTAACTTAAATGATGTTGACACTTGATTACCATTATATAGTATTGATATATTATATGATAGATATAGTAAATACATTGAGAAGTAGCAACTTACCCTCACCTCGATTCATGGATTTTATATTTTTTGCGTGGATCCCAACTTTTTTAAAATAAAAGTAGCCTATGTTACTCCTTATAACATCAGCTATCTGCCATTGAAAGTTCCGTCAAAATTGGTCTAGCCATTTCGAAGATTAGCCGGAACAAATGGAGACAGACAGACAGACAAAAATTTAAAAAAATGTTTTTTTCTTATTAGTACCATACTAAATACTTTCATATGCATTTAGTAAAAAGTTGTTATTTTGATATTACAAACAAAAACTGCAATTTTATTTATTTATATACAATAGAATAATAAACTTGTTCCCTAAATCCGTAGGCATATCCAATGAACTGTATTATGTATCTTATAGAACTTTTTCTTTTAAAGTCGTCAATAATTAATAACAGTTATTTTTTTAAGTTTATGTTTAAAATAAAATAAGTATTGTGTTTTTAGGTACAAGCATTGAATTATATAGAAGAGGAGAGTGAAATAGTCAAACAAAATGAGAAAACGTTGAAATCCGAAATAGTTTTAGTGCGATCCAAACTTGCAAACTGTGAAACTGAGTTATTACAATGCAAAAACAAAATTCGCAAATTAATGGAGGACATACACAATGAACAGCGCGTCATCAATAGCCGTCAGCAAGAGAATAGGTAATTACACTGTGTACTTAAATATAAATATGTATAAACGTTATTGAAGGTACTGGTAGTCCAGTGGTAACGCGCTCGCTTTGCAATCCAGGTGATGCGGGTTCAAACACCGGGTCTCGCACTTCTGATATTTTCATGTGCGAATCATTTCCAACATGATTACAATTTACCTTACAGTGAAGAAAAACATCCCGAGGAAACCCTGTATGTCTGAGAGAACCTAGCAAGTTTTCGAAAGACATGTGCAGTCAGAGTGGTGGCCTATGGTCTGATCCCCCTCGTATTGAAGGGAGGCCCGTGCAAAGTAGTGGGATGTTAAAAAGAGCTGAATACAATAGCGACGGATTTCCTGCAATTATTTTGTTTAGTTATAATATTTGTATATCATATTATATTTTTTGTAGGCAAGCCCTAGAAAGATCAATGCTTGCAGAGATGGAGAATTTACAAACTCAGATACAGCAAGCTAAACATGCCACCGAGATCAACCATTTGACTGCAGAAAATTTGAAAAGAGAGGTTTGAAACTTATTACATATGTATGTGTATTAAAAAAGTAATGATAGTATAAAATTGTTGGAAAATCAATGTAAAGTAGATCTTTATGGTTTTCAAAATAATAAGATATGTCCTCACTGAAAATGTAAAGGTCAACTCAACTCAACATCTTATCTTATCTTCTTATGTGAAAAATCGATATAATTGAAATCAAACATTGTATTAGATGCTTCCATTGAGCCACATAGATTTTAATTTTTAATAATTTTGCTTTCAATATTCACAGGTGGGTGTTTTGGAGAGTGCGATAATGGAAAAGAAACGTCAAGTAGAGCGCTTAGTGCAGGAGATGAAAGAAGCAAACTTACAAAGTCTCACCGGTAGTGTGGACGAGTTGAGGCATCCTCTTGACGGTAATTATTAAATAAAATAAAAATTACTCTAAAAGCGCAAGTTTGTAAGTGTGTTTGTTATTTGTTCGTGATGTAATGGTTGAAGGACTGAAGTGAAATTCCTATATTTATATTATAGAAAAGTAGTTTATATTCTAAATGAACACCTAAGTTGTTTATCAACTTACAATGCGAGAAGAGTTGCAGGTGAAAAGTAGGGTATATTCATTATATTTAATTTTTAATAATAATAATTTATTATGGTATAAATAGAACATGTAAGTTGTTTACCAACTTACAACGTGAGCAGAGTCGCGGTCGAAAAGTGGTGTTTATTAATAATATTACATTTTTAAAAGTTGTGTTTTTCTTATTAGTAACGTAAATAATTTCATATGCATTTAGTAAAAAGCTGTTATTGTGACATTACAAACAGACACTTCAATTTTATTTATCTGTATAGATTAATTAGTATACAGAACAATTCTTTATTTCAGGTTTATGCAAGGCAGGTAGTGCTCGTAGAATAATAGGATCACCGAGACAGCTAGAAAATGCTGCACCTACTAATAAAAATCCTCATGGAGTTTGGGTGTAAAGATTAAATTTTTATATTTAATGTTTGAATGTATGTACATATATCAGCCGCTGGCCCAGTGAAAAATGAACATTGATAATAGGGTAGTGCTGTATTTAATGTTTTAACTTAATATATTGTAAGATAAAATATTTAAATATCCTATTCTATTTATTCTAAAACTTATAGTGATTTGTTAAAGCTCAAAAAACCCTTCAACTCCTACTTATTCTGAAGATCAAGAATTAATATGATATTGAATTATTCAAACAAAATCAGAAAATATAGAGATGGCATATTTTTCGGTGTTGCCGTTTTAGACATTTCAATATTTAAATTTTTATTCTATACCTGTTATATTCGAAAATATTTGGTGATGTAAATTATGTATATTATGTTATGGGCCAAACTAGATTTCAGGCCAAATTGGTTTTTCCTAGGCCAAACTGGTTCATCCAAAGTGTGTTAGGGATATACTAGTTTAGCTCAGGACAATCTAGTTTAGCTTAAATACTAGGCTTAAATAGTTTGGCCTAGGCCAAACTGATTGACATAACATAGCACTTATGATATTGGGGGTTCTGGTTCGATGTTATCCAAGTCGGGCCTGTCACATAATAATACTCCCATTCCTCCAGAGGCCGCGTCTCACATATACTAAACAGCCGAATATTACCTCAAAATCAGTTTGGCCTAGGCCGAACTAGTTAACCCCAAAGTATTTAGTATTTTGTCTGGACTAAACTAGTGCATCCTGACGAATTAGTTTGCCCTAGAATCTAGTTTGGCCAGTAACATATACTTGAATTATATGTAGATTGAAGATTTTTTGATGCAATGTTTTATTGTACTGCCATAGATTTTGTGTGAATGTTATTATAAAGAATGCATTATTTAACTTCATATATTTTGTAAGTTATTATTTAGTGATTAATTTATTAGATTTGTGTTCAAATTAGTGTCATATTTAATCATTGTCACAAACTATATTATATTTTAAGGAATTTGGTTTTTGTTTTAAAGTATTAATTGTATCTTGCCGTTATAGAAAGTGACAGAATAAGTTAAATCAAAACTTCTGTTGAGACTGTTTTGTACTTAAAGATAATATAAAAGTATGAAAGCATTTTATATTTACCAAAAGATAAATTGTCATCAATAAGGCACTGTGTTTGTAATTAGTTTGAAGGTCTTAACTGTTTGAATTAATATTTGTGCCATGAGTGCATTGTGTTTGAAGAATAGTGTTAATTTTATTTTTAGAAATCCCACTTTATAACTAAAATGTATCCATATTCTAAAATATATGTTTGCAATATAGAATAATGTATTGATAATAATTATCTAGTCGGAAATATAAGCCATTGCAATATTATAGACAATTCATAGACGTATGGCCTAACAATTTACTTGGAATATATTCAAGCATAATAAACTAAATTCTAGGTTATGACCTAGGGTTTATTTATAGATTGTATTACTCTGTGTACTCTGCATGGTTACTAATAGACAGTTTGTGTATATTCATATACAAAATATACTGAATTTAGAACAAATTATTCGTTTTACTCATTCCATTACGTAAGTAGTTTATTTTTTACTATCTTACTTTATATCTATACTATAATATTATAAATGTGAAAGTGTGTTTGTTTGTCAATCTTTCACGTCGAAACAGAGTGACGGATTGACTTTTTTGCGTGGAGATAGTTGGAGGGCTGGAGGACATAGGTTATTTTTTACCGCGGGAAATTATCTTATTCCCACGGAAAAACACGTTATTAATTATAATAGAACCCACAACTCGTTTTACCTATGTATATAAACGTATAGAATATCATAGACAAAATCTGTCTGTGTAGAGTACAAAGATATAGTATATGTATAATATATTATATTCTATCTATTACGTACTAATCGATGAAACGTACCTAGGGACGAACCCGAGCGAAGCGAGGGTGAGGCGTGAGCTTATATTATAATTTTAGGTTGCCATTATTTATTTCTCCCCATATCTTAACATTTTTATTGACAATTTCTATAATGATAAAAAATTATGATTATTAATTATTATATTCATTGGTACCTAATAATATTTGTCTCTTATTATTTTATCTTTCACTGTAGGTACTTTAATACTTTAAAAAAATGTTTCGTTAAGTATTTTTTTGAGTGCAAATTATTTTCTTTGTAAATTTAGGTTTAAGGAGTGCCCGTACTACACCGTCTCATACCATGACGTATCAGGCACGGAAATGAGCACGGTATGAACTTCTATCCCCAATAGAATGTATCAACAGCGTATCATACCCATACATAACAGTTTTAGTGCCGCGTATGCTCATCATTGTGCCGCCTTTGCGCACCGGGACCGCAACGTAGCGTACCGGCACCAGCAAAATATTCTCGCCGACAATTGTTGCCGCTCCGTGCACGGCACGCGACGGCGCCGGTCGGTGACGGAACGGTCTAGTGGGCAGTCTCATACTTTTCAATACAAAGAATATTTTTTTGCCTGACACGGTCTTACCCACAGAACACATACTCCTAACGGAGTTCTAATACGGTCATGGCATGAGACGGTGTAGTGGGCAGACTCCTTTAGGGTTCCGCTAGTTATGTAAGATATCCAATAACGACTGATAGCGCCCCCATTATGAGTTTCGTTAGTCATACTGAAAAATATTATTTAAATCCTAACTTCATTATCCAAGTGGAAGATGATGTAAATTTTAATGTTAGGAAGTGACCAGTGGTTGTGAAAAATAAAACGAAGATATATTTGGAAACCTTATATTTAAATCGAGGAATTAATCTTTCAACTGTATTAAAAAACTACTTTCTGTACAGAATTTTATAAATGCGTTAACTTGACGCTGTACTTATTATATTATGTCGTACGATTCTTGCATGAATCAATACTATATACAGATTGCCAGTTTAAAATATCAAACAAAACAAATCCCTTTTTAATCTTCTTTCTTCTGGCAATAAAATTTATTTCTTTTATAAAATATGAACAATATTTTATTTTTTTCATCACAATATAAATACTTATGTCTGTAGACAACAGTAAGTTCAGCGTTAGTGAGATGACCTAAATCTTCTTTACTTGGCATCTAATGTGAACTGAAATATTTCACATAGTTATGAATTACCCTTTTTTACAAAATAATATAAAGATGCCTTCACATTTGTATTTAATTTAAACATAGGAAACGGACATTTCTCTACTATTATTTTTTTATTCTTGAGAACATAAAAATGATTGAGTGTCATCTCACTTGCGCTGTAAATACTATGCTTTTTCTTCTTTTTCTCTATTATATCGTTCTAGTTCTTTTAAGAATTGTCCTTTAGGTTTCATTACATTAGGGCGATCGCCACGGCACTTGGGGCAAAACCATTTGCCTTTTGGCTTTGTTGTGAGAAAAACACATGAGAAATGGAACCATTCTATGGGGCAAAGGTCGTTGTCACATAGAATCATTTCTCCATAAGATATCTGATCACAGAGACAGTATCGAGGCTCATCAGGATCAATGGCGTCTGTTTCTTCAGGAGGTGTTTCTGAACGTTGTGCTGTTTGGCGTGCTTTGCGTTTCTTCTTCTTACCTATACCTGATAACATTTATATCATTAATAACTATACCATAAATTATTTAAAATGATATTTAAATTAAATAAAATGATAGAATGAAGTCACAAGTTAAAGCAAATGTTACTGTCAAAGATGTAATTTATAATAATAATATATATTTATTTACCCTTCTTATGAGTAGTATTGTGTGTGTGCCTCTCATTGTCTCTCTCGCCAGAGTCTGCACCATCCGTCGCAGCGCCTGCCGTAGTCCGGGACCGTCGCGGGCGTTTCGACCAGCGTTCACCTGTTGAAAAACGTAATAATTAATTTATTATTCCATTATTTAATTAGTATTATAAATGGGAAAGTTTGAAGTGATGGATGTTACTCAATCACACCAGAAGGGTTGAACAGATCTGGATGAATGATTATAGTCTGAAATAGCACATATTTCACTTTATATCCAGGAAAAATTTACAGTTCCCATGGGATAGATTTGTTTTTGTTTTTCACAGAACAAGAGATCGACTATCTGTTCCATACTAACCATTAATAAATATAAACCTTGTACATAATAAATTATAATTTCTCAGAGCATTAAATAAAATATAATTATATAATATATAATTTTTTCATATTTTTTTATTTAATGTTCTTTATATGTAAAATTTGTTAATATTTGCTATATAAAATTGAATGTGTTCATAAGTATTAAAAATTGACAATATTACACCACTCTTACCTCCAGACTTATCTTTATCTGTTTTTTCTTTTTCTTTGTCATTAGATCTTTCAGGAGGTGCTGGAGCTGGTGTATGTTGTTGCTGCGTCTGTGTGCTTGTGTCCTTATCAGTTGATCGAGACTCTGAAGCTTGAGGTGATTCTTCTTTAACTGTTCCATTTGTGTTAACTTCTAGACAGGAAACTGGAAAGAATATTTTTAAATTTTATAATAGTTTATTACCCGAATATATTTGGATACACATTACATATTAAATAAGATTTTATATTTAAACAGTATTGAGTTAGACAACTAAACCATATTTCTAGTCGCATAAGTAATGGCTTAAAAAAGGAGTTTTAAACAATTGTTGACTTTTTAATTTCTTAAGGAGTCTAAAAGGGTCAAAGATAGGACAGACTGCTTGTTTCTATTTATAAAATATTATTTTAACTTTTGTTATATAAACTTCAAGGTTTCTATATTATGTATGTTACTCATAAGAATTAACATTTTTCATTTGCTTTATTTTTTCAAAAATATGCAAATATATAATGTAATAGATATTTAAAATATATTATCTTCATTTAAAAAAAGAAGTTTAATTCATAAAAAGAAACATAATAGCACAGAAGGAAATTTACCTAATTTCTTGTGGTCTGCATCGAGAGATCTTTGTTTATTGTCAATAAGATCTTGTAATAGTTGTACTACTTGTAACTTCTCATCACCAATCTCTTGAGCAGCTACTAGTGCTGTTTGAAGACGCAAAGCTGCTCTCCCACGTCGTCGCTCCTCTGTATTAGGTCCAATGCAAACTGCTAAGTGTGTCTCTGCATCTCGGAGGCACTCTACACAGCAAATTATATGAAAAATGTGTTATAATTATCAATGTTCACATTAATATCATTATTTATATATGAGAAGCTTCAAAGAAATTCAGGTTTTTGAACTCAGATTTTAGAATAATCCAATCTCTATTCACTCAAGGTATTTATAAAGTGATGAATGAAATTGTTATTAATGTTGACAGTACATCAAAACACCTAAAAGAACTTTATTAATTATATATTAAAATAAGCATCATGATTGTAACGAATTAAGATTGGAGAATGGATTACAAATGAAAACGTCAACACACAAAAATCTAATACTATTCATGGTTTCAAAGGATCCAGGCTTTTATATAGGCACAAGGGTATTAAATAAACTGAAATTACGAGAAATATTCTGAATATTACCTCTATAAGTCACATCTAATTCTCGCATACGCGATAAATGTCGTTGCAGGTCATTGGGCAAATTTTCAACGCAATCTAAGTAATTTTCAACATAAGTTGCTGAAAGCAGCGCTTCTGTTGAAGTTTGGTTCAACATAGCTAATGATTTCACACAGTTATCATTATCGAAATAATGAGAAACTAAGAAAATATAATTAACTTTCAAAGCCAATAACAAGTTATTGCAATCCAAAGCCGTCAAACGTTCGTAAACTATGGAACCATAGGCAAACAGTTTAGTTCAGAAACTATTTCATGTTTATTATAAAATAACAATCACATTTTTAAAAAGTTGAATGTAAGTAATCAATTAAAGTAATGCAAAATTGAAACTTTTATTCATATTTAATTGAATAAGTAATAATAAAAAACAACAATAAGGAAAAACAGAACTAAGAAGGGAAATTAATACTATTTTATGATACTATTTCTGAACGTAAAATTTGTTTACAATCTATTTTCAAAATAATCCAAGTCCATGACATATGTCACGAATTAGGACCATAGACAATTATTACGATCGGGATTCGGGACTTTGGGCTTACCGTAGACAGAGAAAACATGGGGCTCACCAAACCTAAAGGATATTTTTTTCTAATTTTAGAATTTTTATTTTCACATGTCGTTTGTTCGTCGTTTATTCTTGATTGATCGCCGTAAATATTTTTTTGTACGTAAATTTTTTATTTATAAATAGTAAAACAAAAGTGTACCCTCAAAATAGCTTTTTCAATCGAAACTTGTCATTTTTCTTGTAACTTACTAGCAGTCTTTAAATATTCATTAATGTTTGTTCGTTTATGAAATACAATTGGTCTATAGTCAAAGAGCTTATTTTTTATTTAATTAGAAATTTTCATTTAGCTCTATTATTCTTCAGATATATTTGTGCATGCGTTAATTTAACGTTTAAGGAGGTTCTTTTGAAAATAACAGTGACAACCAATCTATACTATTAATATAAATGTGAAAGTTTGTTAGTATGGATGTTTGTTACTCTTTCACTCTTTGATCTGGGATAAAATTTGGCACAGAGGTAGATTATAGTCTGGAATAACACATAGGCTACTTTTTATCTCGAAAAAATGTACGGTTCCATACCTATCCCAATAGGTATGTTTTTGGTTTCCTAGAGGCGAACCCGAGCGAACCCGAGGGTATAATAAAAAGAGGTAAATACGTTACTAGCACTCTAAAAATTAAGCGCTTCTCACTTTGCTAACCGACATTCGTTTTTATAATTAAAATGCCGTCGTGTGTATTCCGTAACTGCACTAATTATCAAAGTATACCAAACAAAGTTCACCGGAGTCTTTCCAATACAAGGCCAAAACGCAGCCTTAGGAAACTGCTAGCGTATGTTTGTATGTTATTTTTAAAGCTGTGAGTACAATGTATACATAAATTTTGCGTACTGCTCGTGTATAGCTTGTAACGTGGACGCGCGCGTCCTTTTCTCAAACTATACTACATCACTTAGGCCTGACAAAAGTTTTAAAGATTTATGTAGTTTAATAAAGTCATTAATAATATATGGATTATGTAAAATAATTAAATGAACAGTTTTTCGTACGGCTTACTCGCAAAAAAGGTAAGTTATGTTAAGCTACAGTTACACATGCTCATTACTAGCACGTAAGCATGCTTTTATTGAGCAAATGCTCATTAGCATCATGTGTATTGATACATTGCTAATAATGAGCATGCTCATTTCGAGTTTGCTCAAAAATCGACGGTGGTGCGATTTTAAGGCATGCTACCTGCAGCGCGGGTGTAGGGGGGCGTGCTTTAAGCGCGTGTGAACAGGTTTGCTTTTTGAGCATGCTAGTATCGATTGAAAAGTCAAATTGATGCGGTAGCATCCGCAAATAGTTTTTATAACCCGCAGCATCTTCTACTCGCATTTCCGTAAGCAATCGAGCACTTGCTCCTAAGTCCGTTCTTCTAGATATCCAATCACGGACCCAAATCTTTCTCTTTCTTTTCTTTTTTTACCGAGCTGATATAAGCTTCTGGATAAATTGCATCGCCAGCAAAAGGATGATCTTATTCAGCTCCATACGGATAGCTGTTTGATTGTCCATGGCTTTGTTTGAACTGAGACAAAAGCACGCTATAAAATGGCATGTGTAATGGAGTGTTTGCTTTGAGCATGCTTATACTGGAGCATACTCAAAACCAGCATGCCTATTGCTAGCAAATGTAAACTGCTCATAAGCATGCTCATATTAGCATACTTAATAGCACACTTTTTAGCATGCTATTTTGGAGCATGTGTAACAGTAGCTTTAGGTTGGAACTGACCATCCCCCCCAACGTGCGTTCACCTTGGTGGTGGTGGTGGAGGAGGGGGGGGGGGGAGTCTCAGTAGTGCCCGGCAATTCAGCCGGGCGCGAAGTCAAGAAACGCACAGGGAGGTGGCCCACCTCGGTGGGCGATGTGCTGTGCGTGTTGGTACGTCCTGGTACATCTCTGATAGCAGAGTGGACCGTTGGACCAGGCCGCCCCGACGGCAGGTCTGCCAAAGCAGACCACAACAGCCATGGCAACCCCATGGCCTGGTTGAGTGCGCAAGCGATCCTGCGACGCCCCATTCAGATTTTACTGGGTAGTACTGGCCGATGAGTCCCATACCTTGTGCCTAAATGCATTTCCCAAAGTAAAAAAAAAAAGAAAAAAGGTTGGAACTGGCCATAACGACTAGAACTTTTAGAAAAAAAAATGCTTTAAAAGAATCCAAATATTACATGAAAAAATTATAAATTTATTTAATTTTAATCACTTGGCTAGGCAAGTCATTAAACGATATTGAACCAAGTCATTTATTTAATAATAATATTTTAATATAATAATTTATTGGTAAAAATCAGCACCTGCAAACGACAACATTGTTACTTTGAAATGAGAGGTAATTATTTAAAAATAGAAATTATTTTCTCATACAAAAAGCTCATAATTTATATAAGACTGAGTTACACTGTTATTCCTTACAGGTTTTGGAATAACACAGAGACCTCAATTCCAAAAAAATGTAAAGTTTGCATAGGTTAGTGTTTGAGCAAAGCGATTTCTTATTATTTTGCCCGTTACAAAATCAGGCGCGGATGTTAGACCTGAAGTTCTCTATTTTAAAGACAGACAGACTTTTTTTCTTCAAGACCCAGGGTCCCTTTTACGATGTTCGGTGATGTGCAATGTGCATGACCGTCAAAAATATATAATAATGTTGATCAATAATTAAACTAAGTCAATTTTTCAAAACTCTAAAATGTATGTGAAAATATTGAATTTATTGTGTACTAACGTAAACTCAAAAAAATGACAAAACCAACACAACAATCTAAATACAACACTTTTTACTTTTGAAATTAGTTAAATCTTTAGAAAATTTTATACAAGCGTCATAAAAGTTTTTCAGATAGCAGACAAGTACCTACTCAAAAAAAAAAACATGTTAGGATAGGTTAATATCTGATATCATTGCATGATGTAAGGCCAAGTAGCTTCGAGATGACGATAGTTTAATATTGTAAATGTAATAATGGCTATGAGATTTAAGAACAAAGGGAAATCATAAGTCTAAATAATAACAAAGTTAACTACCATTTGAGGCCGACCGAACACCTACATTTATTTCGCCCACATCTTTGTAATAAACATAAAATGTGCGGCGACAGTTCGCTCTATAATCACGAGGTAACTAACACGCGATATAAGCCAATATTTTTACTTTTATTTTAATTGTGAAAATTCAATTGACTTTCTTTCATCTTATCATACAACATATTTTGTAAAATATATTTGTAAGTGCTTAGCAGCTTAGTGCTTTCCAATGTCTTCTACACAGATGTTCGTCGGCCTGCCCGAGGATTCAAAGAGATCTATAACAAAGTTAGTATTTCTTTCGTAATTAACTTATTATATGTTTTGCTATTTTCGTTTATTTAAACCTTTTGCAACCATACCTTAACGTTTTTAAGTTAGTTTTTACATATTTATGAACTAAGATGTAATTTAGCATGCACATAGGTATATTATAAACGCATAGAATATAGATAAAAGGAAATTTAAAACAGTTATGATTTAATAAAAAATATGATTTTAACAAAATATTTATACTTCTGTTTCTACTATATAAATGTGAAATTTTGGATGTTGGATGTTTGTTATTCCATCACACAAGAATGGCTGATCGGATCTGGATGAAATTTGACACAGAGATAGATAATAGTCTGGAATAGATTATAGATAATAGTCGGGAACCGTACATTTTATCCCAGAAAAATGTACGGTTCCCGTGGGATAGATTTGTTTTTATTTTCCTAGCGACGAACCGGGGCTAGGCGAGGGTGAGCCGCTAGTATCATATAATCCTAAGAAAAATCTGTTTCAAGTTAAAAAAATAATTTATAAAGTCTTAGAATCGTACAACTAGTTATTAGATTAATGCTTGAAAGTATTCTAATCCTTTTTCATTTTCATTGACAAAAGCGACTATAAAAGTTAAATACGGCGCCAGGGTGATCAAGTATACACGATGCTGATTCTAATTGAGCGTGTGGGAGATCAGATTTATGCCTTAAGAGCTGGTAGGCGGCACTGCATTTACCTTGACTCTTCCTATTAAGGTTACATCCTTAGATTTTTGCTCTATATACATATACGCATAGCCTAAGTTGTTTTGTCTTTATATTTTGTATTTTTATGAAACCTTTCAAATGGCCATGACTTGGCTGTCGTCTTAATTTCTTATATGTCTGGGTCACAAAAGCTTGTACATATAATGTATATATCAGCGTTTGTCTGCAATTTTCTTGGCGTCAGTGTTTTTTTAGTTCACTAAATTTTCTTAGGTTTGCAACTGTTATCCGTACATTCAAGTAAATCCGTGCAATTCGTCCAGCTGTTTGATTAATGCATTATTAAACCGATTTTTTTTTATAGCAAAATTTATAAAAGCTTGGGTAGTATTGTAAGTAATTGTTACTAACCGTTTATTAACAGATATAGTATACACATCATTTGACTATATACGCCACAATTAAACAATTTACCCATATTCCACATACTACATACATATATTATGTTTTCTACATATATTCTTATAATTAAAATTATTGATTAATGATCATCTACTTAAAAATTTCGTTTAGGTACTAATCATATATAACCATGAATATTATTTTGATTGATACTTATACCTACTTTCTTTTAATTTCTAATATAAATACTTTTATATGGTAACAAAAAATAGAGTAAATGAGGTGGTACAATTAGGGTAGATTACAAGGAAGTATGAGTCAGGATAAATGGTTACTTGTAACTGGATAGTTGTTGGGAAGCCTCGCAGCGTTGGGGTAAAACAATGCAGATTGCGGAAACGCTGATCATATATTTTAATTCTGTTTTTAAAACAAATTAAGAAACATAATATGTATCTTTGGCTAAAACTGTCATATTTTTAAAATTTTTAAAATCGAATAGTTGCTGGCTGAAAAATCTAAATTAACTTTAAGCGTCAGTTTGCAATATTTTTAGTCGGTTAAAAAAAAAGAACATTTTAGGCGCGTAATTATGTAAAAATACATACTTAAAATAAAAAAAAATGTTACGAATTTAATAATTATTATAATAATATTATATTTTAAAGCTCAGACTAATGGAATAATAAATATTCTTCTTTAGTCTCGAGGTTTACAGGTTATATTTTCCGGTGATCCAAAGTTATCTAATACCACAGATCATAATATAATACTATTCTAGTACTAATACTTCTTAGAGAACTTCGGGCTAAGAAATTCTTTAGTCCGAACATAATAGTTATTTTACACTATTTTTATTTGCTATGAGGTACAGGGTTGTTGTAGACAAACTCTGGGCAAATCATAATTTCGAGTTTCTTTATGTGTTAGCCGTTAGATTAACCTATAGGCTATAGTCTCCTGAATCCAGATTAAATCCAGATTAATTACATCATAAATCTTTAACATAACGAGTTCAATAATATTGCAATATCCACACGTTTATGGTTTATCAAAACTATAAAATGATCGAAAGCTTATGACAGTCACGCACTTCGCGTCGCAAACAATGGCGGCGCGCCCCGCGGAAGCTGCGCTATTACATGCTTCGCTACTCTTCTGGTAGCCTGATACAGTAGCAAGGATATTATAGCTTATTTCAATGTCCATATTGTTCTGCCACAAATATCACTTTGACGTTTAAATTATTTATCTAATAAAAACGTTTTTTTTTTGTATTGTACTACAGTATAAAATATTAAGTATAATTTCCCTCTTTTAATGTTTCATACGAAAGCTTTAGTCTTGGATGAACTCATGTCATGATACCTAGATATTTTTTTAAATTGCGAGTTTGTGTTATGATAATATCCTTACTCCTATAATATTATAAATGCAAAAGTATATTTCATGCTTTAATTATCACAAAACGATAGATTTATGTTGCATGGAAATAAAATATAGTGACAGACAGGCCTCTTGCAGGACATAAGTCTAATTCATTAACTCAAAAAGGATTAAATAGTTTGTGTATTTTTATCGTTGTCGATTTTAATTTTTTTTTTTGCAAATTTAATGGGTAGGTATATCGATTACGTTGTTTTAGTTGACGCTATTAATCTATGTGATTTATGTGTATGGCATAAATTAATGTAGGTACCTACATGGTATAAAATCAAGTGTCTAGATATCGCGAGTAATGTCTCTATCAATGTGTCATAAATTAGAAACCAGGTTTTGACACAGGTGTGATGTCCTACTGACATCCCTGTGCCTGTGGCATATATGGAGGTGCTGCCGGACGGCTTGTCCGTCTGGCATATCTCGGTCAATCCATTTAACAGCTCTGGCATTTCTTTATACACGTTTTTATAAGAAACTCACTTATATGGTATGATTCTTTTAAGTTTAATGAATCAATACATTTCTATCTTTTATTTAACTGCCTCGGTGGTCTAGTGGCTAGCATGTACGGCTGCAGATCATGGGTTCAAGTCCCGGGTCGGGCCAAGTTTAATTATTAAGTTTTTTGTTATGATATTTTCAGTAGATCCCGGAGTTGGGAAGTTGGCGGTGGTATACATCCCCGTGCTTCGGAAAGAACGTAAAGCCGTCGGTCCTGCGCCTTAATTCTCACCGGTCGTGTTGAAACATCGTGCATTTGCACGTACATTTGTGCGCTATAATATTTGATATCACCTGCGCATCAGGCTAATCTCCGTGAGCTTGGCCGCCGTGGTGGAAATCGGTCAGGAGGACAATAATTAGTTATATTCCTATAGCGATATTTATCTTTGTAAGCTTTCTTTCCTTTGGAATTGATAAATTCTGTTGAGCGATGGACGGTTCCTTCTTCAATGTCCGTTTGAGTTATTTTACCATTGATTTAACTGTTTATTTCCTTCGTTGGGTAGGTATATTGTTTTCCTTGTGAGTGTTTTGACAGGTAATATAAATGAAATAAATAAACGGGTTGATTAACTTATCCAAATAGAAAGTATTATTCTGAGATTTTATGAAATGAATGCATCGATTGTTGATAGTAAGATTGTATGTCCAGTTGTAAATACCGACTTGAAGGATCGTGATTGTTCCTTCACCCCATCTCCGTTAGTATATCTGTTAATTAGTGGATTCGATAGTGCGCTATACAACTCGACTGATAGTGTCAATTAGAGAGTGGAGTTGATGGCGGCTATTTATTTCGACCACAAATTGGTAGAATGAGCTATAAATGAAAGAAAATGTTGGTTGTTTACAAATGACTTCTTGTTTATATATAGGTGTATATATTGTCTTAATAAACAGCAATATAAAAGTTACTGAAGAAAAGGTAAAATATGAGCATACAGCTTAATTTTCAACAAATACACACTCTAAAACGAAAGTCCGCTTTAAAACTTAATATTGTAGTGCATTTTAATAACAGAAAATTACATAGCACTAGAATCTTTCTATTTAGCTACCTACTTATAATTGTAGCGTTAACGATATAATTATTTTATTGCAACCTTATTACAGTGTACTTCTTATAGTATGTCTAATAAGGAAAGTTATGAGGCTTCATCTATCATATAAATTGAAGGTTCATATCGTACACGTTTGATATGAAGAAGCGATAAAATCTAAAACATGCGTCGTATGTTACATTTGTTAATTACTTAGCTTAACATTTTATTTATCGTATTTTACTTTTGTTAATTTGAATTCGATATTTTTTCGTCAATACTCGTACTAAAATATTTTGATACGTTTATTTTTGGTTTAGTTTGGTCTGGTTTTTCTATGGTCTAAGTTTCCAAGCAAATGATAATAAAAAATTGATTAAAATGTTGTATATTAGTTATGACAATTGAAACGAAATTTGGAAATGTCAATGGCTGGTTTTATAGCTGGTGACCATCCTGGTTTGCTACAGAGATAGCTTTATTTTAGTTACATTCTAGTTCCATTTCACACCTATACCAGCTTCCTTTTACGTTTTACGATTAATACAAGTATTTCTTTATTTCTACGTAGTCTGAATTCTATGACATCTTATGAAGTGGGAAAATGTTGTTTTTTTTCCAGCTACACTTCCCAGTTTACTGGATAGATTTTATAATTTATAGCCTTAAGGCAAATACAATTGCATTATAAGTTATAACTGTTTTTATTTCTACTGAGTAGTTATAACTTATATAGGAAATATCATGGGAAGATATATATATTTTAGAAAGTTATATAATTTTACATTTACATTGTACTTAAATCAGTTTCAATAAGTTTTCTATGTTAAATGTAGTAAATATAGGACAATTCAATTATTGTATAAACAAGTCAATAAAACAAATTTTGCCTAATGTGAAATTATGTGAAATTTATTAGTAAGAATTACTAAATAATAATTGTGATAAAAGTTTGATAAGTTGTAGGCTAGTTTCATCAACATACAATGGGTGGTGCGCGAGTATGGGATAGTACCTCCTCACGATGATACGGCTGGACGAACTTAGATGGAATTTAGTACACCGATAGAGTATGACCTGGAATACCAGGTAGGTTACTGTTAAGCATCTAAGGATGCATACTTTTTTTTAAAATTGCACGCATACGTAAAGTAAAGAAGTTAATATTGCCCACTAAACCCAACGGAACTTTCCCCGTCTTAATGATGCGTCGCAGGATCGGATACGCACTCAACTACGTCGCTCCGACGGCAGGCCTGCCGAAGCAGATAACAACCATGGATTTGCTTCTACGGTCCATTCTGCTATCAGAGAAGTACTTACCAGGAGTAAACCACATAGAACACCGCCGACCGAGGTGGGCCTCTCAGTGCGTTTCTTGGCTTCGCGCCCAGCTGTATGGCCGGGTAGTACTGAGCCCCTCCACCACGACAAGGTGATCGCACGTTGGGGGGATGTCATTTTACAACTGGGCGAAGCATATATTATGTAATTATAATGACTTGTGCATCATACAGATAGAGAATACACATTAGGATCAGACTGCTTATTTACTGCATTATTTATACTAACTTAAACTATTTCTTAAACAGAACTTTTTGTTATATGTATATTTTTTGTTTGAAGAACATTGATAAAAATAAAAGATGAGAGAGAGTTGAATGATTTTCATAGGTTTCGCTTGGCTGCCGATATCAGCGGGCGGGAAATGGCTAAGTTTCACTTGCACTAATGGTCAATAGTATTATAAGAAAGTCTGCACACTTCGGATCTTACGAGTATACCGCAGTAATCTAAAATGTAGTTTTTTTGAGAAGTATATTGGGAACAACACCCCAGCACGTTTTATTAATAAGGATTTAATTTTTAAATTATTTAATTAAATATTAATAGGAGTTTTTTGGTAATAAATATTACATTTATTGTGACAATATAATATTCTTAAATGATAAAACGCTTAATGCTTATATTGAGTATAGTCTTCTTTATATGGGAGATTTCAAGCAACCGTGACTGCAGTCCGTAGCCGCTGACGTGGCGGCCATTAGCAAATGATTGCTAGTAATTGATTTGTGTCCTCTAGTTTATTCGTTCTGGTCAAGCGACTTTTCATTTTCATGTTTTGTTACAATATAGTTTCAATTATTATAAATATATATTTATGAAGTCATGGAGCCCAAGATTTGAAATAAAGTTTTCCTTTATCTATCTGTTTACTGAATGATGAGTATTTTGTAACAGTGATTTTCCGGATTGATGAAGATGAAGCTGTGATGAAGAGCACCATTTATGACCAAAAATATTTTTAAATTTTATGTGATACAAAAATAATATTTTTCTATTGTAAATTACAAAATTTCAAAGATGGGTCAAGATTCACAACAAACATAAGTAATGTTTGTTGTTGTTGAATTTTGAATGTTGCAGGATTATTTGTATCTTCAACAACACCAAACAACAGGACCGTGATTAAAGTAGCCAATGTCATGCTCCAGCCCCTAAACTATCTATTTATATCTATCTAGCAAATTTCTGACAGTATATATTTAATTAATTTACAATTGACATTCATTTAGAGCATTTATTACATAGTTTTACTTTACTTTTTTATTATTGAATCAAATAGATTGTTTCGTTAGAACACTGGCTTAATATATTACTATCTTTTGCCAGTTTTATTCTGTCGCATGTCATTAGTTCGTAATACCGAGCGTAGGATATTGTTGTTTGATGTGTGTTCCCTTTGTGGCAAACTGAAAGTATAGGGAGGCGTAAACTCTGGTCTGGAGTTAGGCCAAAGGCAACATTTACACACAATAGTTACATGAGTGTACGACCTACAATGTATACAGAATGAAAGATATTTTGCCAGATACAATTTTTATTATAATGATTAAACAGAGGGACAGAAAGTGAAAATGCAAGGAAACAATAGGAAAGTATATAAATAAATAAAACAAAAATAAATACAATACATAAACATACACCGTACAATGTACATATACACCTTATCTATACATATTATAAAATTCTAACTAAGCCGAATCTGTACATTAAGTATTTTTTGGAAAATCTTATTGAAATAGATATTATTATTGATGCAGAGGCCGAATCTATAGTTTTTAGAATTTTTGTCTGTCTGTCTGTCTGTCTGTCTGTCTGTCTGTCTGTTACCGCATCACAGAAAAACCACTGGAGGGATTTTGATGAAATTTGGTATGGTGATAGCTGGATATCCGGGTTAACATATAGGATACTTTTTATTGCGGGAAAATATCTCATCTCTGAGAAATCTATACTAAACGTTAAAACGTAAGTAGGGACGAACCCGAGCGGAGCGAGGGTGAGTCTCTAGTAGTTATAATAATGTCTACCTGATCGATTTCGGCCACGGCGCGCGGCCAATCTCACTGAGACTAGCCAGATGCGCAGAAAAACACAGTAATTAAAATTGGCTGAACCCTGGACTCGAACCCGGAAATTTCGAATCTGCAGACGTACATGTTAGTCACTAGACCACCGAGACAGTTACATTATAATTACATACATATTATAAAAACAAAAATACAAGTATATACAATACTACATAAACATATAAGTTAATAAATAAATACTATAATTATTTTTAGTTTATTTAGTTTATTATTATATTGCTAAGCAGAAATGTATTTTAATTTGAGCTTGAAAAAGCTGTTTTATGTTGACTTTAAACACAGCAGTAGAAGGCTCTCCTGTAGGATTTCAGTATGAGATAATATATCAAGATATTTCTTTTAATATGATTACCACATGTTTATGTGGAGAACGGAAGTATCGTGGAAACCTTCATGTCTGAAAGGATCTAACTAATTTTTGAAAGACGTGTGAAGTCTGTCAGCTTGCATCATGGCCAGCGTGATGGGGTAACATTTCCTATGATTTCATAAGATTTCATAAGTTACTGAAAAGCTCACGTCATACAATACACGGTAAAAAGGTTAATAGTAAATATATGACATTGGAAGAACATTATAACTGAAACACGAAATGAGCAAATCGTCCCGTCTCCGACCGGCACGTCCTAATTTATTGCCAGTCGATGGCAAGCGATCGATAGAATAAATAATGTCGTGATTGATGATATAGGGACGTATATTGTTAAAGTATTAGGATCCCGACCTGGTTTTCATAATTATAATAATGTATCTAGGCCAGGTTTCATTTGCATGAATCTAAATTACATTTTGCATATTGTGTACCTAATATTAAGAAACGCTTTGTAAGCATATGTATACAGTACCTACCTAATAAAAATCTATACTAATATTATAAATGTGAAAGTTTATGAGTATGGATGTATGGATGTTTGTTACTCTTTCACGCCAGAATGGCCGGACGGATCTGAATGAAATTTGGCACAGAGATAGATTAAAGTCTGGAATAACACAGGTTTTTTTATTCCGGAAAAATGTACGGTTACCGTGGGATATGTTTGTTTTGTTGTCCGCTAGTATAGTAATAATCGCGTTTGTACTACCTATCAATTACAGATTTAATATGATGATAACATAGCGATAGTATATTAGATTTATCATAAAAGTCAATAAATATAATAATAAGTTAGATACTCTAAATTAAGAGAAGTAAAACTACGAGTATTTAATGATATCGGTATGAGTATCTATTAAAAAGAGGTAAAATAAATCGAATCCATCAGCTCAGTGGGTAGCGCCTGGCAAGGATATATTAACCTTTAGTAATTGAATAAACCCTTCCTGTATTAAAAGTTTCATTAATTGTGGAGAGTAAAAGTCAATTGACTGTAAACGCCGTTGTGGTCGTTTGTTATCAGATCTTCGTCTAGATATCAGATAGATAAATTATCTCTTTTTTCAATTTCAGTTTTTAGTGTTACTATATTATATAAAAATATTATAACTATGATTGAATGGAAGGGGAGTAGAGTAGGGAAATAAAGGGGGAGATGAATGATATATTATGTAATGTAATAATTAATACATAGATTGTAAGTACATATTGTATATAGAGATATCAACCTTGATTACTCTCGTTATTAACAGAACTGTTAATTAATTCAATAAGAAAGATGTATAAAACATGTTTTCATTATAAAATAAATATTATTACTTACTGGCAATAATAATAAGTATAGTTGTAAAGATTCTGTATTATAAAGTTATTTTGAGCGTGTAAATAAAAGGTGTAATTGACTTAACGGTTTTAGAATGAAGTATGTAAGTAAAAGTGAGTTGTAGTAGTTATAACTTTATAACAGTTTGTATTATATCCGCAACCTGTAATATTGTCACTCGTGACCGGCTCACGACATTTGTTGCACAAAATATACCATCGCCTGGAGGCAAATGCGATCGTACTCGCACTAAGTATAACGACTCCGTGAATTTATAACTTTGATCTCTATAGGATGAGTTATAAGTAACTACTTTCATCATTTACGATAGAAATGTGCACGCATTGTATACGTTACAAATGTAAAATGTCTCTTTTCTTCCATAAATTATGTTGGAAAAGCCTCGCGGGATGTTTTACGGTGTTTCGAAGTGTCCAACGCAGTTTCTTGTGCGTGACGTCACGATTTTAGTAAAGTAATACATTGATGAATAGATGACGTTAAGTCAGCAAGTGTAAGAAATTTATAGACGTGGAAATAACGATGTTTTGCATTTATTAGATTTATTAAGAAGCAAAGTATTTAATTTTTTTAACAAAAGTCCACTTATCCTAAGTATTATATGGTTATTAAGCATTTATTATTATTATAAATATGTTATTAAATATTTTGATATATAAATATACAATTTTGTTTATTCATTTGTATACGAAAAGTTCAAAAACAACGCTTGTGACGAAAAAATCAGTTATTGAGCTTTATTAATGTTATTTTATAAAAGCTCATACTCATTTACACATGCTTATTGGAAGTATTTTGTGTTCATTTTTATTTATTAATAAACGTGCATAATATAATTATATATATTATAATATAAGTTGACTACATAAATATAGTAAAACAAGATATGTAGCTCAATAACAAATTTAATTATGATTGCTGTAAACGATTGGCATCCATATTATAGAAAATTATAGCTATCGTAAAGATAATTTTGTAATTTTATTAATAAGCTAATGATATTTATTGCAATTATAAAATTTTATGTAAGTAAAATATAAATAAATTATTCTTCAGAATATTTAAAAAATAGTCATATCAAAAAAAAAAAAATAGATGTCGGATAATAGAGTATAAAGTAAATTTATATTATGTTTTGTACAAATCTAACTACACTCTACACAAATCTAAATACAAAGACTAAGCTTTGTTTTTGTCACATTTTGTGTACGAACACTTTCTGTATGAAAGCAAGTAATTTGCATTCTTTAAGTTTATGAGCGTAAAGTATGCGCAGAGAACACATTTATTTAATATGGTCGCTAAAATACATAGGCCCTTACATATTAATTTTATTTCTTTAACAACAAAAAAAGGTTTCCATTTTATTCTAAATCTGTATAGTATAAAAGCTAAATTGGATAATACCTCTAAATGAAAATGCCTGTCTCATATGTGTACCTGAAAAGAAGTAGAGAAAAAAACTTAATGCTGAATTAATATTTTTGGTTTAAAATGTAAACATATGTATGTTTTAAAATATTTATTTCTAATATCTAATATATTTGAACGAGCAATTTTTGTTTATTTATTTATTTACGAGTATATCGGCGATCTCGGAAACGGCTCTAACAATTTCGCTGAAATTTCGTTTGTGGGCGTTTACAGGGGCGAAAAATCGATCTAGATTAGTTTTACAGTAGATGTTTGGGAAAACGCGTGCTTTTGAATTTTCATGTGGTTTTCTTTTCCATTATTCCACGCAAAATATTTTTCGCTAATTTCGCACACTCGGGCATAAGCGTCATGGTCAAGCGGCCAAGGCGCAAGATTGATAATTACAGAAGGCTTAGACAAGTGGCATAAACGCTAGTAGAATAGAGTAATCAATGTATGGGACTGATATATGTTTACGACTTCAAAGACTCAACGTATCACATTTGTAATTGGCAGCCAAATGTTGATCTAATCTCTTCGATGAAATGAAACGCCAGGGTAGTACATTAATCTCCATAGAAATTGAAGACAAGTGGCACTTTTGACAAACGAATTCGGCTGCTAGCGTACGACACCTATCGAACGCCAATACCTTGGAGATAATGCTACAAAATGGCGAATCACTGAATAATATGTTAAATAATATATGTTAAATAAAATGTAAAATAACTTTTAAACTTGGTAAAAAAAACTTAACTTATTACTTATAAAAAATAATATTCATTACAGTGGGATGAATGTGCATAAATTAAATAAAAGCTATTATGACTAATTATTGTCATGGTAACCGTTGTCATTGTCTGACAAATATATATCATTGTATTTATTATTATTATAGCAAAGACTGCTAGGCGAAATAATCCTTATAATTAGTGAACTTTTAATAAAGAAATCCTAAAAATCCTATGTGTTGCTCGTATACGTTTAAATTTTAGTGCATTTCACAATGTCAAGATGAGGTTCACAAACAAAACTATGACTACGTTCGATTATTGCCGAAAGATCGAATAGATTGAGCGTTCGACAAGTCCTTGTACGTTTGGCTACCAAATTGTTATCGAAATTGCCAAGGCGTTAGCGTTTATCGAAAGAGAATCGATATGGAGCGTTTGCCACTTGTCTAAGCCTTCAGATGTCTATGTTCGAATCGCGGTCGGTATAAAGTTTTTACTTTTGTTTTTTTTTTTGTTATTTTTGTATTTATTCAAGTTTTTAGTCTTTTTTAAAAAAGAAAATTGTACTTTCAGCCAAAGACTCCGAGCAAAGTTCGGTCGCCCAGGTATTTATATATAAACTAGAGAAAGCTTGTAAAAAGCAGTCCTTTTTTATAACGTTTGAATTGATCACTTCAAAGCTTAGGTATATAATTTCAATTAGTCTCTTTAATAATCTAACCTGAAGTACTATGCGCATATAAATATACGCATAGTACTTCAGGTTGAATTTGCTCCTTATTCCTCTTTGAACAGTTATTGCTTTTAGATAGATTTAAATGACAGTCACAGACTTGGAGATTATTTAAATGGTCCGTGAAGAAGGTTTAATAGGAAATGGTTTTTGAATTGATGATGTATCTGTAAATCCACTTTATATAGGCGATAGCGGTTCTTATAATTCTGATTGTGCGTAGGCTATTTGACTATTTACGGCATTAACTAAATATTTTTTAAGTAAATTGCTTACTAATTCCAGTCTAGATGAACTATAAGTAATAACCGATCTCTTTTATAAGAGAAATAGTTATGCGAGTTTGGGAAAGTAGTAGGGAGTGAGTATGTGTAGTGATATAATTTGCCGATGTGAAGAACAGTTTCCAATTATAATTTATCAAATGTACCTAAATAATAGTGGTAGAGAAGTTAGCTCATTCATATTTTTTATGTCGGAGGTCACGAGTTCGACGAATCACCAAGTAGACGAATGTATGTATTAAACACGTAGCTAATGCTAAATAATAATGTTATATATTATAACACTAGCGACTCACCCTCGCTTCTCTCGGGTTCTTCCCTAGGTTACTTTCCAAAACAAAATTAATTAATTAATTTTAAAAAAATTTTCGTGGGACCCTATTTTTTTTTCTTAAAAGTAGCCTAAGTTACTCCTTATAACGTCAGCTATCTGCCAGTGGAAGTCCCGTCAAAATCGGTCCAGCCATTTTAGAGATTAATTAGCCGGAATAAACAGACAGACAGAGACAAAAATTGTAAAAAATGTTGTTTTAGTATATGTACCGTGTATATATTCATATGCATTTAGTAAAAAGCGGTTATTTTAATATTAGAAACAGACACTCCAATTTTATTTATCTGTATAGATTACCGTGCTAATGCTTAGCTCAGTCAAAATGCTAATTTGAGAAGCGTTGCAACACATTGTCTTTCATTTGGTAGAAGGCAGAGAGCGGAGTAATAATTAAAAAAAAACTTCTCTTTAAAGTGGGATGGACGAATAAATAAATTATTTTATACTGACGTACTTTCAAAATGTATTGAAGTTTCTATACCTATAATTATTGACATTGCGTCTATTGATATACAACTAGTAATTACTGTAAATAATAAATATAGTGTGTATGGCATGGCAATTTGTATGTACATTTATTCATTTATTGCTTTTGGTTTCTGTGAATGAATTACCTTTTTGACATAAAAGATTTTAATAATATACCACTACACATTTTTAACTGTAATATAATACGTTATATACAAGTTAGGATTAAAAATAAATATATTATTGTAGTGATGCATATATATCTTTAAAATAATAGTTTTTTGTCACGATAAGATGTATCAAGATGTACCGACGTTACATCGATGCGGTATCGCTGCGGCGACAGGTGATGTCTTTGATGCGTTCCATTGTTTATGCTACAAATAAATTTCTACTTATCGTGACTGGATTAGTAGAAATTTATTTATTAAGATTTAACAGATGATAAATTATCTTATTTAATATTATTATCTTATGTACTTATATTTAGTGACCGAACTGTCGTTTATGTAGAGAAATTATCCATATCCATACTTATATTATAAATGTGAAAGTGTGTGTGTGTTTGTTTGTTTGTTCGTTCGTTTGTTTGTTGTAATCTATCTATTCTATATTAAACGTTAAAAGTTAAAACGTATCTGTGGACGAATTCGAGCGATACGAGGGGGAGTCGCTAGTTATCTCATATTTTATTTTACCATCTTTAAAAATACATAGGTACATGTTTTTTTTCTCATCCCTCTTACTAATGTATATACTATTATTTGTGCCGTTATCAGAAAATAAATGTATGGCAAATGTAATAATTTATTCTTTAATTTTATCTTGTTTGTCGTGCTTTCACTTTAATAGCAATTTTGACAAATAAAGGTAGTATGGCAAATATTTATCTCGTGCTGTACTCATCTTGATACTGTTTACTTTATTACATTCGATGTTCAGTAACAAATAATATTATTCGAATATATTCAGTAATAAAAATAGTAATGGATACTCTGTGAATAATTCCAATAACTTATTAAGTTATGTACTCGGATTGTAATGCTCTGAAATTTGGTACCTTAGACATTGCTTCTTGCGCACACATGTATTTACATAGTTATTTTTGACAGTAATATTTAGATACTATTGCGTACGACAGCGTATTACTGGGAAGTTATTATAATTAATATCCTACTAATATTAAAAACCGAAAAAAAAATTGTGAGGATGTATGGATGTATGGATACCTACATGTTTGTTACGTATAAACTATAAACTATGGAACGGATTTTGATGAAACTTTACAGTAATATAGATTATAATATAGATTATAAATTAGAGTAACGCATAGACTATAATTCATAAAGATATAGAAATACAATATTGAAAAACGCACGCGGAGCAGCGGGTAAACGCTAGTGAATAATATAAATAGAACATTTTCATTATTTTACAACTGAAGTATTGCTTGATGGAGAGCAAGATGAAGTTTTATAGTACCTATCTACAATTAAATAGTCATGAAAGTCATTATGTTTTATGAATGTTTAGTTTCTCTTAGGATATTTATAATCTGTTCCCTCAATTTCGAGCGTTTGCGTAACACTACGCGCTATATGTCATTGACTTGAATAATCCTATTGATTTTTATTCTGTGTGTTGAAACATTAATTTCCAGTTTTTCTTTTTTTTAAATAATATTTTTAGGCCTGATGATATTATAAATAATAATTGTTAATATTTAAAGAAATTTTTTTAAGTTTATCTGATGCTTATTGTCAAACAATATGTAGTACATGTTTGTAGAAAGAGATCTATATATAAATAGGCAAGACAGTTCAGTCCTTCTCTTTTTCTCTGTTTGTCAACAGTTTTTTTTGTATAATGGCTATTTTGTTAATTTTTTTTAGTTGATTTTTTTTATTGAATAGCTACCTATATTATACAAAAACAAGAACTAAAAAATTTTGGGATCATTAACTATTTTTTACATACTACATAGGTAAAGACAAAACAATTTATTACTTTTTTCTTCAAACAGTGTTAACCGATTTTATTTCTTTTTTTGTTTAATGGCTATTGTTGTTATATAGTAAAGTATTGTTTTTATTATGAACAGTTATTTCAAAATTATGCTCAAATTAGCATATAAAATACTCAGCAATTTTATAATAAATTAAATATAAGAAGTCAAGATAGGACAAAGCTGAAATATTAGTTTATTTGTATACTAATACATATATAAATGCAAGATTTCCGACACAAGTGGATGTTACAAAAGCTAACGGGCTACCGGCTACAAATCATAGCAATCTATGCATCTTCGAATAAGCTCTACGACCCGTACTGATTTATTGGAACATCGCCTCTGATCTGTTCAATTGTATGTGTATTAACTGTTTCTCCGTACCAAAGCATAACGGCAACCAATAAATTATAATTGATTTAATGTATGAATAAAAAATGTTGCGAATGTTACAACATATCTTTCTATGAGGCAATAAATAACTCTGCTATGTGTAATGTAATCAGCCTTTTAACGTCCCACTACTGGACACGGGTCTCCCTTCAATATGAAGATGATCAGGCTAGCCAACGCCAGCCACGCTGGACAAGCGCGGCTTGGCGGACTTTACATATCTTTCGAAAACTTGCTAGGTTCTCTCAGACATGTCTCTCAGATAGGTTTCCTCACGATATTTTCCTTCACCCTAAGGCAAGTGGAATCATGTTGGAAAATGATTCGCACGTGAAAATATTAGAAGTGCGAGACACGGGATTTGAACCCGCTTCACTCGATTTCCCAAGCGAGCGCGTTATCACTAGGTTACCACTGCTTATACTATGTACTAATAACGTCAGTTAGACTTCCGTAATCGAACTAATCTTATGCTGTCAGACCGTAAGGACGTCTATCATTTCTATGGTATAAAATTAAGACTGTCACATGAAAAAATTCGCAATAGGTAAATAAGCAGTTATAATTTTAATAAGAATTTGTTTCATTAATCAAATTATTAAGGTACTAAGAAAATATAAAAAGTAAAATAAATACAAGTTTCAAATTATTGCATAATTATAATAATAATAATAATAATAATAATAATATTTTAATCCGAAATCTTATTTCATCCTTGCGGGCTGGTCTTTTATTTGCGCTTTATTATAGTATAGTTTTTATATCAATGCTTGGATACCAACCACATATTAGGACTTTACCCACTTACTATTACGTCTCTGTGCGAGGTTGCCTAGTTACATATTACTTTTATAATTTGATTCCCAATATATTTTATCTTTGTCCGAGTTTGGATGTAGATAATAGGGAGACGTACTCTGTGCATTTCCCATCTCATACACAGCATCCTGAATCCATATCGTCCATGTATCGGCACCATTTAGATAGTAGGCAGAATATATTCATTAACAAATAACTTGATTTTCAAACATTGTGACAATTTAATAATGCCAATCCAACGTCACTTAAATCATAAGTGTTACAACTAGGTATAGAAACTGTTTGTCATAATCACAAATTAAGACAACAATCAAGTATGCTACTACTTCCATTAAACAATGAAACAATTAGGTCTCTATATCTGATATTTTCGTTAAGATACGAATCTTTATTAGTTGTTTCCTCTATTCCTGTATAAATTCCTTTGGGTGATATTTAGCATACGCAAGCTCTACGGGACGCAATTCTAACTGCGAGTGAGTATCATAGCTACAATCAAACGCCAATAAATTATTCTAATCGTTCTAATAGACACGCATAACTCATGAGTCATAAATTATATTTTCTCGTTTCTAATGATGCATCGTGAAATAGTGCATTCTCCTCAGGAAGAGATCTTGCAACAGCGTACAGGTACAAGCTCTGTTCTTTTGTAAAAATCAAGATAATGAAACATTAATTTTACTTTATACATGCTGTTTTACTTGTAGTTTATTTTATACATTGTTTCTGTGTCTAGTAAGATAATTTTCTGCAACAATACCTTGACATTTTATTATAATTTAAAGTATGCAATGTAGTTGGTACAATTTTCCAAAGCATTATTTGTTAATAAAAAAAACAGTAATTATATAATTTTTCACGTGTATTTTAGTTAGATTGTTGCGAGATAAATGTATGTGAGCGTTTTAAGATTAATGACCGGGTACTAGAAATATAATTCGGTCAAGTGCAAGTTTTGATTGATTGCAATTGGGTGCTATAAAATACGCATTAAATATATTATGCAGCTGTCTAATTCTTTTACATCTGAGTACCTTCATTAATATATTTAAACTTACAATAATTGAAAAAATAAAAGTATCAGTATTAAAATATTCATCAATTACAGTGAAAATAAAATTGTTTATCAAGCTTCTGAGAATGTAATCAAAGATACATTAAAAACCTAAACATGACACAATTTCATAACGAGTATCGCAAGATCTTCGCGGAAGCCACGACCCGCCTAAACAGTCCGTTGGGTTCCGTAGTTATTTTGGCTGATTGGACTAGGAAGCGGAACGTTCTATTTCAAAATAGCTAGCCCTTTGTTGCTCCGGTTTATTTCTGTTTACGTGTTTCGTAATTTTACGAGCGAGTCTGATGCGCTCGCGCTCGCTGTTGCAACTGTAAAGTTATTAACGGCCACCCCGGGGCGGTTCAAATAGCGAACTCTGGTTAACGTTTTCTATTCTGACAGCTTGGACGTCAACGAATTGATTTTCATTTTCGTTTAACAACGTTTCCAAAAGTGATTGTTAATGTCGTAATATAATTTAAACGATTACGGTAATTGTTTTTGATGTACTAGTTAATGTACTTGTAGTATGTGTATTGTTATTTTATAATTGAAAAAAGTTACAATTTTTATGGCTTTAAGAAAAATAACTTTATTATTTTAATAAATAATATGTAATGAAACAATATATTATTAATTATAGAGTAAATACGATAAAAGGCAAACATTTTAAATGAATCTTGATATGGAAAAATAAAAATAATAGAATGGGAATTTCTACCTTTTTGATTACATTTTTATTCAAGAACTAGCAGCTTAATTTTTTTTCGTTAATTTTTCATTTTTTCTCTTTATTAAAACCTTCCGTGGACCTTAAGCAACATACAAAAAAATAAATTAGCCGAATTGGTCCAACCATTCTTGAGTTATGCGCTTACCAACATTTATTTTTATTTATATAGATTGAAACTTAAAAATAAAGTTCATGATATTTTTTTTTGATTCAAGATGAAATATTGCAACATACAGATTATAGTATCGTCTGTTTATTGTTGTAAAAGGTACGGTGTTTCAGAACTTGGCGAGGTACTGTGTTCTGAGATAGGAAACATGGTAATATTGATTGGTCATTAGTTTACATCTCACGGGAGCGAATTATCGACCTCTGCCCCTTTCCCACATTCAATTCGAGAGGCGAAAGCTATCAGCGTGGGCAAATGATAATTTAGGATTTATGCACACAGTACATTAGTAGAACAATTTGTATAGCATGGCAAATATTTAATATTCATTTCGCGATCAAATTGAAAATTCTTGAACAGTCAATAAGAATTAGGTAGATTACCAATTATTTGTAGGTATTCCAAGAAAACATGAACAAAATAAAGCATAGAGGTAAAAATATCAACTATATAGGGCTATTAAAAAAATAAATTAGATTTTAGAGTAAATTAATGTTGTTGAATCCACAAATAGGAAATGTTAGATTATGGAAAAAAAACGTTTTTATTTATTTCAATACAAGTAAATTGTATTTGAAATAATTATTTTCCCTTAAAATAGAATTTATAATTGATAGGTATGTATATTAGAAATCAGTGTTACTTAACATTTCGTTCGCTGTAGCATCAGCTCTGTTACTAACCTAATTTCATATTGCTACTTTTAAATGCTAATAAACTGCTCTGTATTTATTTTCATAACTCAATGACTTATTTTTTATTTAAATATGTCTTATCATATACAAATATACATAAATAATTCTGTCATCTACGTATTATAACTTAACCTATGTTTGAAATTAATGCGGGTCTATTATACTGTTAAGTCAGCTTTGATCGAGTGCAGCATAATAAAGTCGTCCTCTCTATTGCGGATTTCCTTGATCCGTTTGAGATTATTTTCTTTAGTCATTGAACTAATTAAATTTGTAATTATAGGTACCATTACGATTGCAGGAAATCCTTTTTTCGTAATTATAAGTATTAAAAAGCTATTATAAAGTTCTTACGACCATTTATACTTTGTCTTTAACCTATGAAGTGATAAATTTATTAAAGATCTTTTTTAGTCAAATATAAATCTCAAAATGAAAAGGTTTATAATTTGCTTTTTTACATATAGCGTAAATATAATAGACAACATTTTTAATTACAACAACAAATAACCCGACCGCATAAAAAGCGTACAGCACTGCACAGAAATAAAAAAAAATGTATATATATGTATTTAATTTTTAAAATAGCCTATAAGTAACTATAAGTTTAACAGGTCACGTATTCTATTAAAGTAGAAGTTACGTCAAAACGAGTCGAATGATAGCTCCGAGTGTTTTAGAGGATAAATTTTTCTTTAAAGAAATAATGCTTTTATATCCATTATTTATTTTTTTATCAATATATGTGTTTCAGAATTAATTCGTAGGTATACTAGTACGTCTCGTCTTTTACCGTCACGAGTCACGAGAATATGGCGAAAACATTTCTGAATTTTTGTGCTTACTATAAAAGATTTACCACACTTATCCGTAGTACGACTTACTTTCTAATTTGAAATCCTCCATTTAAAGCTCTCTATTTTTTATGTTACAAGCTAATTATATCGAATGAGACACAGCTATGACTTATCTAAATAATACAGGCAGCAGAATGGCACTTTACTTTTTAATATACAATACTTTCGCAAGCTTATCTAGTATTTAGATCCACTAAATTTTAAAAAGTATTTTCGTTTTTATCTATATAATCTATATCTATACATCTATATCTATACATCTATTCTATATCTATACATCTATATCTATACAGATAAATAAAATTGGAGTGTCTGTTTGTAATATTAAAATAACCGCTTTTTACTAAATGCATACACGGTACATATATCAAAACAAAATTTTTTACAATTTTTGTCTGTCTGTCTGTTTGTTCCGGCTAATCTCTGAAATGGCTGGACCGATTTTGACGGGACTTTCACTGGCAGATAGTTGATATAATAAGGAGTAACTTAGGCTACTTTTATTTTAGACAAAAAATATGGTCCCACCAAAAACAATTAAAACCAAATTAATTAATTAATTTTGTTTTGGGAAGCAACCTAGGGACTACCTACTAACTTTATAAAAATAAAAAAGTATGTAGGTATGTGGTATAAAATATACACTAACAACCTACGAAATTAGACAGTTTCCAGTAGGTACTCCATTTAACAATTATATTTGTATTGATGAAAGTATTAGTTTCGTTCGTTACATATAAGAGACTTACCCTTGCTCCACTCGGGTGCGTCTCTAGGTACGTTTTAATTTTTTTGAGCGGAACTCTAATCCTTTTTTAATTTAAAAGTAGCCTAAGATACTTCTTATAACATCAGCTATCTGTCAGTGAAAGTCCCGTCAAAATCAGCGCAACCGTTACGGAGAATAGCCGGAACAAACAGACAGACAAACAGACAATTTTAAAATTGTGTTTTCTTAAAAATACCGTATATAATTTCATAGTAGCATTTAGTAAAAGAATTTATTTTGATATAACAAAACAGACACTTAAATTTTATTCTTCTGTATAGATATTAGTAATCATTATAATGGGTATAACTGTAATTATAATTACGGAACAACAAAGGATGCTGTGAGATTTAGTGTATAGATCTATACTAAGAAATATTAGTAGTATCTTTAAATCTGATCAAATTTAGTGAGTGAAAGCCTTTAATGCTATTCATCAGAGTTTCATAATCGAGCGAAAATAAAGAATAGAATCAATATAGATCGGCAATTTGATTTTATGATCGAAAGTTCTGACGAATGATTGCTGTACTTTGATTACGAGTAATTTATTATTACATAAGGAAAACTTGTACTTTAATGATTAATAAAGAAGCCCATTTTGATATTGCTTTAGATAATTTTTAATGAAACTTTACGAGATATCTATGCAACGTCTATTCATTTCGTTCTACGACGATGGCATAAGTGTCACGATATTTAACGATAAGCTTCGATCTTGTAGATTGTATATGGCTTTAATTAATTTTACATAGTAATGCGTTTCATTTTAATCTTTCTAAGACTAAAATAAAATTGACTCAAAACGTTTTGAAATCGACGTAAGTTCATTTCTAAGCCATTTTACACAAGAAAGCTCTTATGCGAATAGCTAACGCAGACTGCTGCTTGTACAGTTAAGCGAAAATAGCAATCATAGCACGAGGCGGATTGAGAAATTATTTCCACTAAGTCTATCTATTCATAGGATAAATAGCTGCGAGTAGCAGAATTTGTTACAAGTTTACACTATTAATTATCACTAGCAGAACCCGCGGCTTCGCCCGCGTGCAATCTACGAAAAAAAAAACTCTTTTGCTTTATGTCATATAGCAAGTCATCTTCGTCCCTATGTATTTATATAATATTAAATTATTTGGATATTGTTCATATAAAAATATAATCAAAATAATAAAATAATAAATATATAAAAAAAATTGTGGGTTGGGGTAGGAGGGTGAAAAATACTTTACGACCTATTCTCTTCCTACCAAACATACAAAAAAAAAACATTAAGTGTCGGAGGAGTGCGACCACAAACATCGTGTCACGAAATATTTACATATTAGATGAACATTTGGGTATAGCTACACTTCACCTATACTTAATATTATAAATGTGGAAGTTTGTGAGTATGGATGTTTGTTACTCTTTCACGCCAGAACGGCTGAACGGATCTGGATGAAATTTGGCACAGAGATAGATTATAGTCTGGAATAACACATAGGCTATTTTTATCCCGGAAAAATGTACGGTTCCCGTGGGATAGATTTGTTTGTGTTTTTCTAGAGGCGAAATCAAGCGAAGCATGGGCGAGCCTCTATTTCCTAAAATATTTTTTTTGTTATATCTGTATGCGTTTTTAAATAAATTATATATAGTATATCCTTAAAACTTTTATGATAGTAGAATGATGCTTGAAGACTGAAAAACGTCAAAAGCGAAATCGCGCCGTATTATTCACGGTGCGTCGCTAAAGTAGAAACATGAAGATTGACATCATCAAACTTGCGTTTTTGTTCGAGTCACGCAAGATAGATTTCTCTATACATTATCGATATTTAATATTATATGTATACTCAATATATCCTACAGTTCAGCCCTTTTCTTACATTTATGTAGCGATTTTTATTCGTTTAGGTTTTTTAGTATATGATGTATATTTTACTATCGAAGAGAAGAAAGTAGAATTTAATATTTTAACCCTTTCCTTTGGCGCTGAGTATATGTTCCTAACGTCACGATTTGCCTGACGCTACGTACATGGGTCGTACCCACGATTTGGCGTACCTATATTACTTAAATATGGTTTGTAGAAATAAATAATAACATATGCTAATAAGTCTAGGACTAGAAGAAGATATTCACAATTAATTTATCGCATAATAAATAACCATTATCGCCGATGAAGCGTCACCTTAAACCTCCTGCCCATTTAAAGCGGCTTAGCGGAAAATGCAAATCGACTTTGAAGTCAATAAGACGTGAATAACGTAGTGTATCCTTCTGATTATAATCTGTTAGCGAGTTTATGGTATATTTTAATTATGTATATAAGTATAATATGAGAGAAATTACATTCGATGAATAATTCTAACGCTATAGGTATGTGATATGAGTAAGGGAGTATTTTTAAGTAAAAATTTCCATGTGTTTGTTGGTTCATCCTTCTTTCATTGCGAAGTGAAGCAACGACAGTTGTGATTTTTAAATAAATATAGTAGCATTGAAGCTATGTTTTGTTGGTCGATTGGTCAAATTACAGTTATTATATAAAAATAGTTAAAATGAAATAAGATAAGCATCCGTAATTCCTTATGTTAACGTAAACGTATTTGAAGGTATTAATTTCATACTCTCTTTACACATAAATTAGAAAACAGTGATGTTAGTTTAAAATCTACTAAACTACACAAATATCTAATCTAAATAATTTTCTCCTATTAGTTCAGTATTATAGTTGAAAACAGTAAAGTCTATAAGCCACTAATATAAGTAACAATTTAAATGTTAGCGCATAAAGACACAGTTAGGTGGACCTTAGTGTTCACTTGTTAGGATTACCATTGGCTAGCTTAAGCCATAACCAGTTAAATTTATTTCATTTAATGTATTACTTGTTCGCAACTAATGAGTTGCTGAGGTCAGATGGAAATCGCTTTAGGCTAAACTTTGTGTCATTACTAAATGGGTACAGGTGTATGCAACTATAGATAAATTCTATAGAGTGAGATGAAGACGTTATTGTTATACAATGATTATTTAAGCAGTTAATCGAAGAAATTATATTGTATTTAATTATAAATGAATTAGAAAACGTTAGTACTTCAAAATATAATCTTAAATTGAACATCTAATTGCAAAGAAACCTAGCTCAAAGATTAATTACCGACCTGTATAAAAGGTAGCGAGCACTTGCTTTTATTTCTACAAAGATAGAGTGAATTCATCTTGGCAGAGTGTTATCCGTTCCAAATCTAGAATGGGCGTTGTAGCGAGCGAAGATATTATAAATCATTGTCGAAATTCCACGGGTATTGTACACTTTCTTCTAAATATTTACTAATTGTAGTCGTTATGAGGGCGCGATCGCTTATCTGTTGTACGCTCGATTTGTTGTAAAGATGTATCCAGACTGGCATTTGTGAAAAGTTTTAAAGCGATAGATATAATTATTCTCAGCGTTTTTGCTAATCTATTAGTCTAAAGCAGTGCTAGTGATAGATGACTCGCTTCGCTTAGTTGATGTTCAAATTTTTTTGGCAATTGATCTTTGTTTAAATTTCTTTTTTGACTGCAACTTTTTATTGTTGTAGATTACATATAAACTATATATCATATTATATTAAGTGAGCAATTCTTGTATATACACATATAAATTGATTTCGTGTATCTCAGAAACGGCTTTAATGATTTAGATAAAATTTTATATTTAGGTAATGTTTTGCTTTTTAAGTTGATCTATATAGGTAGGTGTCTATTCTGAAAGAACGAAATTTTTAACATCTGTTCCAAAAAGCGCAGAGCTCCGTTGAGCAGGTACTAAACATATACAAAATATATAATACTATAATATATTATTATAAGTTGTAATCTATACGAGTATGTGTTTATTTTAATAAACTATTTAAACTTCTTACTGATGTTGTAATTTTTTCAATATTAAGTGTATTGAAAAAATTACAACGTAATGTAGGTAATTTTTTTGGAAAATCTTAGTTTTTAGATTTTTTGTCTGGGAAAGCATCACGGGAAAATCACTGGACAGATTTTGACTAAATTTGATATGATGATAGCTGGTTATTCGGATCAACATATAGAATACTTTTTACTGCGAGAAAATATCTCATCTCTGAGAAATCTACACTAACCTTTAAAACGTATCTAGGCTAGCTAGTAATTAATATAAAAATCTATGAAGTAGGTAACTGTTTTCAGAAAGTACTTTTAAAATTACTATCCAATACGTTCTCATAGCTGCTACTTAACTGAAAATGCAAGTCAGTTTTAAAAAGCTTTCATAAGAAAAATGAAAGTTCTGTGATGATTATTTCACTTTCACGTCAGTAACAGCTCCGTGCACTTTATGGTATAATTGTATTATTTATGAAGTTAAGGAGTAAATTTGCATTCATTTTGATATGTTAATAAGATAGTATAAATAAATATTGATTTTGGATTTCTTACCTAGAAAACAATTACACTCAATAGGTAATTTGCTAAAATTTAGTTTTTACCCGAATTCGATAATGTTTCTTTGCTTTACGATTAATGTAATATATTTTTCCTTTCACTTGACCAGTGTAAAGTCCGCACAATAAAGAAAATATGATCCATTATTTTATATTTCACTAACGGAGAGCTTTGTAAAAGCTTTTTGCAGTACTAACTACCGGTTTCTATTTTTAATGGATTAAAATATCATAGACAAATTTCATTTCAATACTAAAACTTACTTTATCTATATAACCCGATGTAGCCCTTGCCTAAAAAGCGTGTTATGGCCTTCTAATTATTTTTATGCTAATATTATGCTTCGTTATATTTAGATCGCATTATTCATGTGTATTGTGTATATTTAAAATAATTACCTTATGCGATGAAGCTTTAGTATGGAGGGCCAGTTAAAATTACCACCACTGTGCTATGATAATCTGGAAACTATATCATCAATTGTTTTCATGCATAAATAAATATTATTAGGTAATGTATTCCATGATATTGGAAATTTCCTACATTTTATGGAGAGCATCCTGTCCGATTAACTTACGGCTGGCTTAGTGCCCGTGTTGCACGAGGGATCGTGCCTGAGACGCGTGAGCTGCAGAGTGGTGGTTATTGTCGTGCTAATATTTATGACCAAAAGTGGATTTGGATTGTGAAATGCTGAAAATTAATCTTTTGGAAAAGTAAAACTAGTCCAATGGATTATAATAGCTGATGTATAGCTTTTGCTGTAGTGCCTAATTCTCGTTACTAATACTTACGTTACTAATCCTTTTTTTTGCTTGTGGTGTATAGCGTGTCCTAGTTAATTTATGTAATAGCAAGTAGGTTGATATGATTTCATGATTTATAAATTAAACAGGCAACACAGATAGAGAACGCGTTTTATTATTTTCCCCTTTTTGCCGGAAAATATTATAAAAAAGGCACAATATCTTTAATCGTTGGATAATGCAAACACACTAATACAACCTGAACAATAATTTATTGATGAAAAATGAAAATGAAGAAATAGTAGGATAAATAAATACAATATATATTATAATAATACAATGAAATACAATTTTTCTTCTTAAACGATTAAGAAAAATAAAATAATTTTCTTTTCATAAAAAAGTCGTACATCGATGTATCCTACATCACTACATACTCGTAGTATAAAACAAAGTCGCTTCCCGCTGTTTGTTTGTCCATATATATGCTTAGATCTTTAAAACTACGCCATAGATTTTGATGCGGTTTTTTTTAATAGATAGAGTGATTCAAGAGAAAGGTTTATATGTAGAATACATGCATAATATAGTAGAGAAACACTAATAATTTTAAAAGTTTATAATGTGATGTCGTAAATAAACACATTTTTTTGCGCTTACATTGCAAACGTTGGCTGAGCCCTACGAGATAGATCAAAATAATGTACAACAGTATTGTACACCTTAAAAAGGTCTACAAAAAAGTCTGCGATGGCATAATATGTCTATCTCTTAAGGGTAAAATACTATAACCATTTTATTACATCCAAGATAGGGACGAATTCGGGTGAAGCGAGGGTGAGTCGCTAGTATGTTTATAAACGTGTCCATTCTTTCCAACCTTTTATTTTTAAAATACTTAATCTATATAAAAGAAAGCAACATAGGCTACATGTATAACATATACATATTTTAAAGTCGAACCAAGTTAAAACAAGTTCAGATATCGGCGATTTGCAAATGATCTGCTAACCATTTACAGTGTCGCCTTGCAATTGCACGGAGCATTTGTATCCAGCCTCCACAGTGATAAAATGTAATAAATAATCATATCAATTAACTAACGTCCAATGATAACGAATACTAAGTAATGTTGAGATAATTAGACAGATACATGTATAATTTGTTACTTGAATATGGAAATTTATTATAAGAGCTTTTATACACTTGAAAGGATGACTACAGTCAAAGTATTATAAATATAGGATATTTGATACTTCCTGATATAGGGATGCTTCCATAGTAATATCCTGGATATTTTAAAACCATTTATTCTCATAGTTAAACGACAACACCAGTCATAATGCTTAATCAAATAAGTTCTACCTAAAACTGTAGAGGTCAAACTTCTGTACATAGAAAAAAAATGTTAAAAACCGAGTCAGTGAGATGTAAGAAGAGAAATAGAGCAAATCCAGATTTTTCTCAATTTTTTTGTTTCTCTGTCTGTTTGTCTGTTTGTATGGGCTAATCTCCGAAACTGTTGGACCGATTTAAATGAAATTTTGTATGATGATACCTTATATCCCCGGTCAACATTTTAGATACTTTTCATCCCGGAAAATTAAAGAGTTCCCGTGGGATAGTTAAAAACTATAGTAACTTATACAGTTTACTACACAAAAACTACTGATTGGATTTGAATGAAACTACAATAATATAGTTCACACATCAGAATAATAAATAGGCTACTTTTTATCCCGGAAAAATGTACGGTTCCAATGGGATAGATTTGTTTTTTGATTGCCTAGAGGCGAACCCGAGCGAAGCGAGGGTGAGCCGCTAGTTATTTTAATATAATATTTATAAAATAATTATATATTTCAGGGGAACCACCCAAGTGGATCCAAAAATAATATCTATATGCTATAAATATTTTTATGCCCAAAATCATGTTAGAGATGGGAAAACTAACAAAAATTTATGTATTCATAAAATTCCTGATGTTTTAAAATTTTATATAAATAGAAGAGTGAACAAATATTGTTATAATAAATTGTGCACTATATTTAATTGAAAAACCCTTGAAAAAAAAGTATGGAATTAGAAATAGCAACTCAAAGAGCTTGAACTATCAGCTTCGCACCTCCTGGTTAATTTCTAAGAAATTAATTGTTAATTGGACCACCAGTGGCTCGGCGGTCGTTGACAGGTTAAGCAACAGTATAAACGATTTATTTCGGTAATTACGTTATTTTTTTGACATTTATTTCACAAATTTTATTTTAACATCTTAAGGATCTACATTTTTAAAGAAAAATTATAATATTTAATTAATCACAAAGATATTATAATAAATAATATTTTTTGCGATCTCTACGGTACCGGGTACGTATAATATGCGATGCAAACTATAATCCCATTTTTTATCTGTGTGTATTTTTCTTTATCTGCATGAAATTAATTAAAATACAACAAAAACAAAGCATAACATATTATATGAAGGTAGTAAAACACATTTACTTAAGTTAGTCTTTAAAAGTTTCTTATTTTTGAGAGAAAGCAACTTATCATAAACTGTCAGCTAGCATATGTATATGAATATCATCTATACATATAATAAAACTGTAGAGGTCGAATGTCTGTACATAGAAAAAAAATGTTAAAAACCGAGTCAGGGGGATGTAAGAAGAGAAATAGAACAAATCCAGATTTTTTCAAATTTTTTGTTTCTCTGTTTGTCTGTTTGTACGGGCTAATCGCTGAAACTGTTGGACCGATTTAAATGAAATTTTGTATGGTGGTATCTTATATCCCCGGTCAACATCTTAGATATTTTTAATTCCGAAAACTTAAAGAGTTCCCGTGGGATCGTTAAAAAACTATAGTAACTTATAAAGCTAAGTATACAAAAACTACTGATTGGATTTTAATAAAACTTTAAAATAATATAGTTCATACTTTTCAACATTTTTAGCCCGGAAAAATGTACGGTTCCCGTGGGATAGATTTGTTTTTGTTTGTCTAGAGAAGAACCCGAGCGAAGCAAGGATGAGCCGCTAGTTCAAAATAAACGGCAATCGAAGAACGCGTAACGTATTTAGTTGCCACTAAAACTTTTTTGCTACCCTGAGAAAAAAAAATCAACGTCATTACTATTTTATGTTATCTTTTTAAAAATTACATTTAATTTGGAGATAATTATCTAAAGGCGATATATCTGGTAAACATTTAGACGGGCGATGTGCGCGCGCGCAGCTCACGAACTCCATTGTGTTGGATTTCACGCCTGCGCCCGATTCGAAAGCTATAGTCACATCTAGGAATGCGATTAAAAAGACTATTTGATGCGATTACGAGCGAGAATGTTTTCTTAATTGGAATGTCAGTGGAATCAGCACTTTAATATAGGGTATTCTTTACGTAAGCTATTTATTCGATCTTTTTATTACGCAACCTCCTCCCGTTACACCATTGCTAGAAAAGCTAAGAATTTTTATTATTTTGTGCATTTTTCTTGGTACTTTGCTGTGATGTTTTGTTGATAGTATCTTTGTTTAGAAAACGGAAAGTTGTCTGTTCAATTGCTGTTCTTCCTTGACCCATCTTCTGTTGGCCAAATGTGTAAAAATTTACTACCATTAAGGTATATTCAAAATTTGAATTAATTTGAATTCGAAAATATAAGTGAAAATACCAAACAGAGAAAATGAAAAAAAAAAAACAAATATTTAACTATTTTATTAAAACTAGTAATCGCCGCATGGTTGAAAATCAACCATAATTCATTAATATATATTTATTGTCTCGCGTATATTACAATATTAATCTATTCTCAATTTGACCACAGACTTTAACAATAAACAAAAGAGTAGGTATATATGCACGTGTGTTAAATACATAGTAGTGTGTGTAATGTTTTTTTTATTAATTTAATGCATAATTTTAAAAAATATTGGCATTATGCACTCGTTCTCTATATAAACTATAAGTGTGAGAAATTTCATACTCCTCCGTCCGCGCAATTTTCGTAAAAAGGAGTACAAAGTTTTTGCTTCACGTATTAATTATACCTACATAATTTATGAATTTACTAATATCACGTTATGTAATTTGGTAATAGGAAATGTATAAAAATGAATTTAATAAAACGTGGATCAGTTACAAATATGATATGTTTTAAATAGTGAAATGTATGTAGTCAATTTGTTCAGTCAACGGAGATGATAATATCATTTTTTGTAACAATGTGACTTAAAATTCTGTACAATAATATAATTACGTCAATTAGCGAATCGGTGAGAAAGGCTATTTAGGGAGAAATTCGATATAACAAAAGTCAAAGCGGGTCAGTTTTAATGTAACTATGAAAAGTCTCACGGTGTTATGTAGCTTCTATTAGATCAGTGTTTCTCAAACTGCCACTAAGCAATGATAATTGATTTAGTATTATCCTATGGGTAAACTAGCTGACTTCATACAGGTGTACGAATGTATTTTTAAAAAGTAACTAATTGAAATGTATTTTTTATTATAAATATAACGTAAAAAATACATGAAGTAGCCTACAGACAAAGTGTATATTTTTTTTTGAATTTAAGTTGACGAAATCAACAACAGCTTTTGAAAACATTTGAAAACCAATGCTTTATTAAATTAGATAGGTGTTATAGATAGGTACACCCGTGCGAACGTCAATCTCAGACGGGCAAACGATCGGATTGATGGTCTGACACATTCATTTGTCAATCATCATATTTACAGTTTATGAACATTTGATAAAGTAATTTAATATATTAATGTATTTTATAATAGATTGGAAAACTGTTGGAGAATTGTATTTATCGGATCTTCAGTTATTGTAAAAGTCTTTTTAAACGTTTACTTTAACAGCAGATAGTTTTAGATGGTATAAGTATATAAAAATTATATATATATATCAATTTGAAAAAATATCTTTAAAGAAAAAGTACGTTTTTAAAACAAAATAAATATAATATAGTATGCTTAAAAAAGCCATCCGTGTCACTGAATCCGTGTCAGTGTCACTAAATCTATCTTAAATATATAAAAAAAAGTAAAAAAAATGCATTATTACCTCACTATCTCATACAGTTTTCTTATTTTTTTTTCAGACCTTTGATAAATTGAATAAACATGTTACCATGAGCTTGTATAAATATATTTAAAAAAAATATATATTGAAAGCGTTGAATTAGAAAAAATATTGTAATCATTAATTTAAACACAGCATTGTAATAGAAATAAAAATAGTATCTAGTATTTAATGTAGTATTTAAGGTATTATATATATTTTAGTATACCTTTAATATGTTATAGATTTTTTATATGAGCCTGAAATAAAGACTTTTATTATTATTATCATTTTGTGATTTTAGTGTAAAAACGGCCCAATAAAATGAAATTTAGCTAAAAAATAAATGCTTTTGGTGTTTATTACTATGTAGGTATAATAACCACGACCATTTAATGTTTATCATAACGCAAATGGGGTACATCCGAACCGGTTGCTTTCTATTAGTCGAATAATTACAGATTGCATCGACAGTAGAAATTGCAAAACGTACTGTCCATTTCCTCTGTAAAACGGAAAAATATATACTTTTTATTCGCTTAAGTATATATATCGTGAGCTCATATATATTTGACGAGTTTGTTTTATATTTTCATAAACTTGTACGCCTTGTACTTGTGTAAGACAGTGGTAGCCCAGTGTTAACGCGATAGCTTGGGAAACCAAGTAAAGGAGGTTCAAATCCCGGGTATCGTACCTCTGATATTTTCATGTGCGAATCATTTCCCACATGATTACCACTTGTCTTACAGTGAAGGAAAATATCGTGAGGAAACCTGCATGTCTGAGAGAACTTAGCAAGATTTCGAAAGACATGTAATGAAGAGAGGCCGTGCCCATCAGTGGGATGGTAAAAAAGGCTGAATACATAAATTTGCACTTGTACTCCATAGGCAATACTAATTATTAGAATACCACAGTAGGCATCAGCTAGATAGACATATAGTGGATATAATTTTTAAGATACGGACAAAAACCTGACACCTGTTACTAATATGATTAATTAACAAAGTTATAAATTATAAACGTTCTGCATCAGATGTGGCTGATATTACAAGTTTCCCTGACTTGGAAGTAATCAAGTTTGACTTCATTAAATAAGTCCGAGATACTGGCGTGCGGTAGGTAAATACGGCGGAAAGATTAACGGATAGGCAGATTGAATAGCACGATAGTTTTATTAGTTTTAATTGGTATAGTATATATGAAATATTATTTTCACTGATATTGGTGTTTTAAATAAAACTATCTTTTCGGATCCCGACCGGGAGATGTATCTCCCGTGACCATGATTGCTGTAAAGCATTCGAAACGTCGGGAATCAAAAATCAAAATAAATCCGCAAAAGAATCCGAAAAGATAGTTTTATTTAAAATGTCAAATATTCGCGTAAATCTAAGAAAGTATTATGATATTGGTGTATTAAAGTTATAGAAAACTAACATATCAACTTTTAATTGATTTTTTGCATTTTATACTATTTGTATAAACTGAACAAACTAATTTCTTATTAAATGCTTAAATTGAAGAAATGAAGTTATTATTTATAGATATATGTGTTATTTATGATAATAAATAACTAGTACGTATCTAGTCTTTATTTTTTTAATATGAATTATCTTATATGTAAATATCACTGTAAGTACTTGTATTTAAACCATAAACTATTGAAATACTATTGTTCTTATTTTTTATAAAACCAGATAAAGTAAGGGCAGGAAACCGAGATATAATGCCCAAAGTAATTTAAAGAGAACATGTAATGTAAGAGGCTTATCAGAAACTTAGAAAGGTTAGCAACGACATAGTATTTTGTGTCTTTCGCTTATCTATTATTTGTATAGTTTTACGTTATTTTCTTTGTTGAAAGGGAACATAGCCAAAGTCCAAATGTCCTAGAATGTTCCTAGTATTATCGTTTTCCGTCTCATTGGCAGTGGTGAGCTACATAATTTGGCGCTCTGGGCCTTTAAGATTGACTGCTTCTTATGTTGTATGCCCCTTGTATCTACTAAAAAAAGACGAAACTAATAGATTTTAAACAAGAATGAAGGCCATATTCCTCATTTAAATTTGTTTTTTTCATTTTGTATCTATTTGGTAAAATCCTCAAAAATATAATCATAATAAATCAAACAGTTTAAATACTTGCTCATGGACTGCGGTATCGTAAAAACGTAACTGCTCGTTAGTCTAGTAGTTAGCATGTGCGGCTATAGATCCGGAAATTCTTGGGTCGATTACAAGGTGCATGTATTGAGTGTTTTTGTCACGAAAATCTCCATAGCATTTCGAAATTGGAAAGTTTGGAGTGCTATATGTACGTATAACGTGTGTTCTCTAGGGCTTAATCTCTCTTCGTTCGTGTCGAATTATCGCCACGCTCACACCGGACATTCACGCGGCTTCGTACGCGTTCAAACTTCCGATATATACATCAGTCAATATGCGATATAATCATCAATAATGTATAGAAGTCTGCCCGATTTGTTGTCATTTAAGATTACTGCTCCGCTCCCTTGGGTAGTAGCATGATGATATGTAGCCTTCCTCAATAAACGGGCTATCCAATGCAAAAAGAATTTTTCAAATCGGATTAGCAGTTCCTGAGATTGGCGCATTCAAACAAACAAACAAACTCTGCCTCTTTATAATAATAGTATAGATGCACTATAATATAGTGCACAGTGTACAACAAAATAATGTGGCGCTACAGCACAGACGACTTGCCTCAGTAAGGTAGAACGCCGCGGCCGGAAATGGTTAGGATAATATTTTCTTTTTTATTACGAAATGAAAAGCAGCAGTAGTAATATATTGCTTGCAACACTATAGTGATACTACTAACAGCGTATTCGGTGCATTCTATCATAGGAATTTTCCCGGGAAGAAATTTTAGGAATTTAAACGATTTAAACATTTAATTAAGAAATATTAAATGTATGTTTAGAAAACTAAGATAAAAGTTTTTGACAAATATGTAAGACTAGCGACTCACCCTCACTTCCCTCGGGTTCTTCCCTAGGTTGCTTCCCTATACAAACTTTCATTCCTATTTTCACTCTCTTAAGGGATGATTTCCGGAATAAAAACTATTCTATGGCCTTGGGTCTCAAACTATCTTCTTACCAAATTTTTCATCTAAATCAGTTCCGCAGTTTCGGAGCCTATTCGGTACAAACAAACAAATCTTTGTTCTTTATAATATTAGTATTCATCACCCTTTTGTTAATATTACACTATGTCTAAGTTGGGCGGTGGTAATCACCACCATATTTATAAAATTAGCTTATCTAAACTATAATAATCTATACTATAATAAAGCAGTAACTTAGCGAAATCTGTACATGAAATATTTTTTAAAAACAATGACTGTAACGTATTATGTATACGATATAGACCCCAAAACAATAGTTATTAATTTTTTTGTCTGTTTGTCTGTTTGTCTGTTTGTCTTTTTGTCTGTTTGTCTGTTTGTCTGTTTGTCTGTACGCGTTTCACGCAAAAAGTAATGAACCGATTTCAATGAAATTTTGTGAACTGATAACTTATTAGTCGGGTCAACATTTAGGATAACTTTTACTTTTGGAAAATCTTTGTTTCCCGCGGGAAATCGCAATAGCTGGTTTTATCGAGTCCTCCTTAGGAACCCTCCGCTGGCTAAACCTAAAGACATACATCAAAACAATGTACTAAAAAATTGTAGATCTTGAAAAGGCCAACAGAAATATCTACAACAGTATATGTCTATCTCTCAAGGTACACTCGCAATACCTATTCTTATCTATACCTATAGCAAAACTAACTTAGTTAAATCGATGTGCGCGTTTCACGCAAAAAGTACTGAACCGATTTCAATTAAATTTTGTACAGTGATAGCTTATCACTCAAGTCAACATTTAGGATACCTTTTACTACAGGCACATTTTTCGTTCCCGCGGGAAAACGCAATGACTGGTTCTATCGAGTCGTCCTTAGAAGTTTATATGGCTAACGCTGGCTGAACCTTAAGAGATAAATCAAAACAATGTACTAGAAAATTGTAGGTCTTAAAAAGTTCTACAGGGAAGTTCGCAATATTATATGTCTATCACCTAAGGTACACTCGCAATTACTATTTTTATTCACTACTCGCGACTCACAGGCTGACTTATCAACGTTTAGCTCAGTTCAGCAGTGAAACGTAACTAGGGACGAACCCGAGCGAAGCGAGGGTGAGTCGCTAGTGAAATATAAATTCGCAAAACAAAACCCTTGACTGTGATATCAGCGTTAGACACATTGTGTCACACACACCCTTGTGTGTCCTTATCTATTTGCATTTGCATTGATAAAGCTGACGTAAACATTAACTGAGTCGAGATAATATTATAATTTATGACGTCATCGATGGGCTATTTTTTAAAGATAAGCTTTTACTTTTTCGCCATGATGTCATCGAACGGTATTCATTAATTTTTGTCCCATTTTATTGACATTTATTGTTTTTTTTTTAATTTCGTTCATCGATAATTCGATTAAAAAGTAATTGAGGTTTGAATGCAAATGATGATTACAATCTTTTTATTTGGTCAAAGAAGTTTTATTACCTTGTTTAATTGGAAGGAGGAAAAATAATTATTTATTTAAATATTATTATACAAATACATTATAATTATTTGAATAACCAATAAATTAAATCTTATTAGTACAACATTTGCATAGTGACTTAGAGCTTAGACTATCTAGTTTTAGTCCTCGATAAAATCATTAAATTTAAGAGCTTCCGTAATTTTAATGTTCGTGTTTCGTACCTCATTATCGGGTAAACTATTAATGGTATGTTTACATATAAATAAACTTGCTATTATTTTAATACTATTTTTTTATTGCATATTAGTTTATTGAATATAAATAAATTAAAACATTTTTGCTAATTTATTATTAAGCATTAGTGTTATTTATTGTTATATTAACTTCAGCCTACTTTTTCGTGAAAGCGATATTTATTTGTTTCACAATGACTAGATAATTATAATTCGTAATTCAATTAAGTAAAGTACGTATAATTAATTTAAATAAATTATAAAGCTCCGAGTGTCCAACCCGTTACTATGGATCTACAATCTACATCATACATACCCCTTACATACCCCTTCTTTACGTATATAAAGAAATTAAATAAAACGTGGTTTCAAATATGAAATTGGTCTAAAATGATCAAGTAGCGATCATGTTGACAAAAAATGGTTAAAAATGATAAAAGCTAGTGTCCAATCTATATTTTAAAAAACATTAAGTATTACAAGATATATTATACCTACACTAATAAAGAATTTCATATTTTAAAGAAATATGCATGATAAACGAATGTTTCGGTTGAGTTAGGTACTATTTGTTGTTCTACATATGTCAATTAGGTACTTGTACCTAGAGATTACTCATTTGAGAAAATGCTATATCAGGATAATAATAGCTTATCCAGACGGAAAAATAGATTGGCTAGGCTGGGTCACGAGGCTTTTGTTCTAAGTCGTTTCTACGGTCAAGTTGCACTCTGAGTACTTATCGCTTCTACGACCTCGTTCCGTTGCTTGTTTTACTCCGACATTTACTAGGGAGAGATAAAATTATGCACGTTTACAACTTTGGCAATGCCATCTGAAGAAATATGTTAGGCTATAATCCTATTTTAGATGAAGTGATGAATTGTGATAGATCAATAATTTTCTGTTATAATGGTTGATACTCGGCCTAAATAATTCTGTTTGCAGAGTTTTGAACTATCAAATATTGTTTCTTATAGGGCTGGCAAAGCAATTAAAGGACGCGCACTACTTTAATTGCTTTGCTAGCTCACTCTTGGGCCTAGAAATATATGCAAAAAATTATAGCTGCTTAAAGGACAGAGATTCATAGTTGCTAGATTTCAGGGCTCAGAAACCCGTTCAATTTTTAAACCGGTTTTGGTCATTGACCCTAAACCGAGTGGCTTCTCGGTTTTAAGTTTCGGTTACGCTCTTTAACCGGTTAAATCTCGGAGAGCGGCTTTTAACGAATTTAGGTTCCATGATTAAAATTAAACGGTTAAAATGAATTTTTGTGCGTTTACATTCGCTTAATCTTTGCTAATGATGAATTGCGTAGTAGAAGGATACATGTACGTTTCTTACTTATTAATGAATTAAATGGTTTATTTCAGCATCCAGCACCGAAAACAAGTACAGAAATCCAACCTTTCTGTAAGAATAACTGTTAACCATTATAATTTGACGGCACGTTTGGCTCAGTTTGTAGTGACCCTACTTGCTATGCCAGCGGTCGCGGGTTCGAGTCCCGCTGGGGGCATTCATTTGTATGATGAATACGAATGTTTGTACTTCAGTCATGGGTGTTTATATTTATAATATGTATGTATTTAAAGTTATATATGTGTAGTGTATCAACTATCTGGTATCCATAACACAGGCCTCGTAGCTTACCATGGTACTAGATGGTGCTGTGTGTTAATGTCCCAACATATTTATTATTTATTTATTATTTATAATTTCGATTTACGAAACCGTTCGTTTTTATTATCCGGTTAAAGAACTGGCGATGAATTAACCATTGCATTACCGAAATTAATCGTTTTTTTAATCCGTTTCCAAGCCCTGTTAGCTTTACTGTAATATAAAAGTTGCAGTAGGTACTATATATCAATTTTAGAGCACTTTTTTAATTGGAAGCTTTTTAGCTATTTTCGTTGTTTTTTTATCCTGCCAATAAATATAAATAATTTTTTTTAATATACCTATATAAAAATAAATATAAAAAATTCTAACAAACTTTAATTACTACATGAAAAAAAGAGAACTGAAACTGTTTTATATTAAACTAGCGACTTACCCGCGCTCCGCTCGGGTTCGTCTCTAGTTACGTTTTAGGTTTAGTATAGATTTCCCTGCAGTAAAAAGTATCCTATATGTTGACCCGGATAACCAGCTATCTTCATACCAAATTTCAATAAAATCTGTCCTGTGTTTTTTTCTAATAAAAACTATAGATTCGGCCTCTGTGTCGATAATAATGACTGTTTCAATAAGATTTTCCAAAAAAATATTTAATGTACAGATTCGACGCAGTTAGAATTCTATTATATGTGTAGAAAAGAATATTTAAAGATAAAGAATGTAACTTAGAATATATTTTTTAGTTTATAGATTGTGTTAAATGCCATTTATAGTTGGTTATTTTTCCTTATACGTATTTATTACTTTTTCTTGTCAAGATCTTGTATATTACAGGTGATTTATAATTAAACTCAGCTGAGTCATGATTCAACTTAACAAATAGCTTCAAATACGGAGTAATCCGTAGTTTAATTATAAGGTTTATGAGCAATTAGATGGATTTGCTTTGATTAATGAAGAGAGAAAGTTTCGCATACTGCAATCCTTTGTTTGATGCAATGATTTGTATTTACGTTTATTTCTTCTTTTAATTAGGATCTATACCTATATCTATATAATTTCATACTTTTCAAGGTATATATTTTATTTATGTATCTTTTGAAATAATATTAGTAATAGTAATAATATAGTATACATAAAGTCAATGGTGACTTTATGAGTATAATTGATTTAGGATCAATAATAATTAATTCATTAAATATTATATTCTTAGCTTTATATACATATTTATAAACATAAAAAATATGAAATAGCAGGTACGCAACAACAAGTGGATAGTTAGATTTGACACAAAAACATTTCAATGTAGCACTAATTTTTGGATAGTGGGTCACTGTACCGCTTATTATAATACCGTTTATGGAAAGTGTCAGTGTCTTTTTATAAAATGAGTTTATGACATGTATAAATGCATTACAATAGAGTTCGCTGGTAGTCATTACGTTTCGTAGTGGACAATTTGGAATTTTATGGAATCTCACTCTCATTAACTGTAATTTTATAGCATTTACAGGGACCGTTAGATCATCAAACGTACAGTTGATAGACTGCATTTATAAGTCCAAAACTTATTTCGGTAGATTTTAGGTACGGAAATATGGTAGATTTACTTAAACTAAGGTGTTTTTTTTTAAGTTTTAATAACGTTCATTTTCGTGAATGATTTACGTAATAAGATGTAAAATATTTAATTAATTAAATTGTTCATCACATAAATAAGATTTAAGGAGGTAAAGTAATATAAATTAAAATTAAAATTTAAAAGCCCTCTTAATATATATATATATATATATATATATATATATATATAATATAAAATAAGCAAGACAAATATTTTTAGACTAGATTATTAATACTAAATTTCATCAAAATTCAAAATTCATCCAGCCGTTTCTGCGTGAAGGAGTAACAATCCTACACACACAAACAGAAATGTTTGCATTTACATATTATATATTCCCATTCTCTCATATAATTTGTGGCATTTTTTCATATTTTTCGATTATTTGTAAAACAAAATTTTCGCTTTCGCTAAAATCGCTGCTATTGTAGACATACAAGCATGATTACTGTCATTGTACTCGATGTCGTTTTGTGATGAATCCATGTAATTATAGTAAAACGCTTTTAAACTGTAATTTGGGTGAATTCTACTGTTTAACGCAGCATTCTCGTAATACTTTCTTTTTAGTGCTCTGACCAAGAGGTTAAATAGACTGTGAACTAAGCTGTAAATACTGGGCTTGTAGAAAGCGGGACTAAATTTAACTTAAACAGGAAAAAAACAAGATTAGCAATTTTATAATTTCTAATTAAATAATTATTGATTAATTTCACGGTGACGTGACCTAATTGTTACTGTAAAAATGTCATGAAATAATTTGTTGTACGATGTAGCATCTTGCCAGTAGAATAAATTATTAGTTTCTTTGATAGTCTTGGTTCAAGTAGATCAATTCTTGATCCCAGTTAACTAATTAAGTTACATTTTAGAACAACTGGACTCAACTATGTGAGCCTATAACTTCCTCTAAAGTATACGTAATATATAAACTAGAGAGTATAAAATGTATATTTTATATATTTACTAGCGACTCACGCTGGCTTCGGTCGCGTTCGTCCCTATGTACGTTTTCACGGTTACTATAGAACAATAAATAAATTTCATCGCCCTTTTCACCCATGTCCTTCCTAGGGTCTCATACTATCTCCATACCAAATATCATCTACATCGGTTCAGCGGAAGGTAACAGACAGACAGACAGACAGAGTTACTTTCGCATTTATATATTAGTATGGATATGGATTATAAGTGTATATAAAAAATGTAAAGAAATTTATTTATAAATCCACGTAGTATTTACGAAGTAATCATTATTTAATATATTTAACTTTTTTTCATAAAGTTCAAAAGCTTAATCTTTAACATAAAATAATTACATCGTTAAATTAAACGTCGATTTATAAACACAAAATTGTATAATACGGGTAAAAGTACTTATTAAACCAGTGCAAGTAGCGATATAGAGTATTTGAGTTTAATTGCGAGAGAGATACACAAAATTGGTAACAATTAATTATTATCAGTCTTATAAACGAAAAAGGTGTTTTAATAATAATTACTCCACCAAAATATAATCCAAAATACGTAATAAAAAGTAAACAAACCACTTTCACTACGTTTTTATTTATAAACATGAGAAAAGCGGTGATCGTCAGCAGACAGATTGGAACAAAAAATTCACTGCGACTGATACAAGTATGACATATTTGTTTACGCATGGCGTGATACGTTCGCTTTACCGATGCAAAATTACTATATATACTATATATAGTATTAGATATACGTACGTGTCCCATTGACAAATATTACAAATCAGAAAAATGTTTAAGTCTTGTTTTAAATCGTTAGAAAAATGAATTTCGTAAAAACTACACCATGCAAGAGTGAGACGACATAAAGCTAGCCTTGTATAATTCTACAATTAGAGCTGTGTATGGGATTTTTTATGGAATACATATTATATATTACATAGTATTGATCGTTTCTGAATGCGAGAGGTTTTTTGAATGAGCTCTCTATAGGTAAATCTCAAATGTTTGCGTCAAATTTTGAACTTTACAACTTTTTTATAATCAGTGTTACAGTAATGATTAACGATATTTTTTTTATTTTCATAACTGTTAGGATGCAAGCAAAACTAAATAAATATCATCTGCGTATGTACATTTTGCTAAAATTACCAAAGTAGAGTAAAGTTTAATGCAGTACCTACATATTTAACAGTTATATTATTTTTAAATTTTAACATTATTTAATTATAGTTGTACAATTCGAAACTATAGGAATCACAATTCCCATTCATGTTCTAAAGGTTTTAAATTAGAGAGTTTTGCAATGAATATAGTGTGTTGCGTTATGATCGGACCTGGTATAAATTACAATTTGATCATAGTGCTGTCTATAAAATAGTTGGGTAGTCAGAATATTTGCTGCTACGTTAAAGGTCATAATTGTGATTACTGGTAATGCGTAATTTGTAACGTGCAAACAATATGTTTGGAATATTTACATTTATATCGTCACTGTTTTTTTTTCTTTGAGGTAATTTAGTGTTATTATGTATTATGAGTATTACAATAAAAATGGATATATTTATCAGGACTATCAAACTGTACAATAAAGTGTTCGGATGGACTCACAGATCATCCTATTTTAGAAACCATTGCGAAATATCTTTATGCTTATTATAAAAATAATTCATGATTTTATTATATAGATAACTATCTGTAGCGAGCAATTTAAATGGGCAGCGTCGTAAATAACTTCGATTAGAACCAACGGTAAAGAGGGCCAGTAGAGAAATTTTGATATCACATAGATAGTACCTGTTACATTGTTCTGTTTACATCTATGCGTACTACCGTACACAAAATTATTAGCCGTGCAAACTCAATATGCACTTAAATCTAGATATGAGTTTGTCGCGTGTGTAGGAACCATTCGTTGCTACACCCGTTATCTCAATTGGCTGCTGTGATGTTGTCTTCTACGAATACAACTTATCCATTAAAATATCTCCACAGCAAATACTATATTAGTCTGATTACTGTTAAACTTTACAAACCGGTGTCCACATTGCGGAAACAATGTAACAACGCTTAATTTGGACGTTTAAGGCTAGATTAATCTTTAGTAAAGAATATTTTACAAAACTTAGGTACTTTTAATAATACTACCTCTTAAGGAAGGTTTAATGGCTGAGATGTACGGGTTCAGGTCCGTAGATCCTTGGTACGAGTCGCATGCCGAACTAAATATAAGTTATTGGTTTAGTCCTACGTCTGATCTCGCACAGGTCGTGTCGTATTATTGTATCATTGGACTTTGAGAGTTAAATCTTGTGTTTGCACGCTCACTCTAATCTATAATATCTTCTGAGATGATTGTTATTCTTAGTCAGATTAGCCACCGTGACCAAAATCGATCTGGACATTATTATTATATACATCTCACGGAAGCCTTTAAAATCAAGTCGACATTTTGCTTAAATCCTACATAAAGGAAGAATTTACTTGACGTTTACTTCTACATAATATGAAGTCCTATATAACATCACAAGCTATTTTTATTTTATTAATGTACAAAATTAAAGCATTTTACCGGATACGTGAACTCTTGAATATTTATCTAAATTCCATGCAGTTAGAGTCGTAGCAAACGAATAGTTATACAGCTTTTATCGACGAATGCACTTCGTAATTAATGCAGTAGCTTATTTAGCACGATTATTATTGTTGTAAATTTGTTTGGTCTGTTATCGACAGTAATTTTCTAATAATACCTGTTTGCTGATAACATGGTTATGGGCGGAGAGCAGAATATTCCACTCCATTATATTTTACTTCCTTTAAACTTGGAATCTTTAGATATATAAAATGAGCTAAGGTATTAAAAGTAAATAAATAGAGTATTAAAAGTTTGATTATAACATTGTGAATATTTCAAATGACTTTTTGGCTATTATTCAATAATAGTGATTTATCCTCGCTTCGTTTGAATGCGTCCCTAGGTGTAAATTTTACGGAATTCTAGGCACTATGTTATAGTTTGTTCACTAAATTTCATCCGAATCAGTTTTAAGGTTGAAGTAAATAATTAACACATGCATACACATAGGTACCAACTTTCCCATTTACAATTGCAGTCTGATCGTGCCTGACGTCGAACAGAACACATATCATTGTCATGATTTCTTTTAAAAATACAACAGGTTTATAAAATAATTAAAAGGCTTTATAAAAAGTAACGTAATTACTTCGTTTACGTTAAACTGATTTTGAGATTTTGAATGTCATTTCAACTTCCTACACTTGATAGACGCTTCATAGCCCATATGAATTTATAGTACTAATTAATTATTGTACTAAAGGCGGCCAAAAAAAAAAAGAAAGAATGACGTATAAGATGTCATAATTTTTTACATATTAACATTAGCTTATTAAATAAATTAATTAATTAATAATGTCTATATATAAATATTGTTTTAGATGTCTGATAACAGCCATTCACGCCACATTAGGCTAACAAAGCGATGCTTAGATAACAATTACACGTTGCTGAGATACTGTGGCAGTACTCGATTATTGCAACACACTCCGTATGCGGTACTTAGGCACTGATATAGAAATTTCTTCCACTTAGACCAAATAGAATTTTATAGTTATATTTTTTATAGCCGTAGGTGGAGTTTTCTAATACTTATTATTTCTACATAATATATGTTTCTTTATATTCTTAATAAAATAACTGTGTAGGTACTACCCTCCTGGATTTAAACTATAAGTACATCTCAACACCTGAGTGAGTACTTAATAAAAAAACAAAATAATCATCAAAATCAAAATTTGATAATATTTTTTATTATTGTCCCATTAACAGTTATAATTTATACATATATTAAAATTGTAACTAAGCCGAATCTGTACATTAAATATTTTTTGGAAAATCTTATTGAAATAGACTTTATTATCGATACAGAGGCCGAATCTATAGTTTTTAGAATTTTTGTCTGTCTGTCTGTCTGTTACCGCATCACGCGAAAACCACTGGATAGATTTTGATGAAATTTGCTATGATAATAGCTGCTTATCCGGGTCAACATATAGGATACTTTTTATTGCGGGAAAATATATTCTCATTTTTGAGAAATCTATACTAAATATTAAAACGTAACTAGGGACGAACCCGAGCGGAGTGAGGGTGAGTCTCTAGTAAAGAATATTATCAAATTTCATTCACTCTTTATCGTATTAATATAATGTCTGTTAGAGCTATACATAATGTGCCAATATTTGATTTAATATTTTATTTTATTGAGATTTTCGTTGACTATTCTTTTGAATGTAATGAAAAGGTCTTTTTTAAATAACCGGGGAAATAACTTATTTTTCTGACTAGACGCATTTCTTTTTATTTGAGGTTGAACTTCACTCTTGCCGCGGTCATGTACTGTGCTGGCATCTAATTGGACATTGATAAGGTCTATTTCCACCGTCTTCAACTACGTTCAAAGGATGATCTTTAACGTCCTGTTATATTGATAGTAGATTTAGTGTAAGCTTCTCCGTAACACCTGAGGCATTTTTCAATCCGGTCTAGCAGAGTGACACCCACTGACTAACAGAACGTACCTATTTCTTTAAAGTATGTGTTATATTATTTACATACGACAGACCATACAACAAATACGTAATACAAATTATGTTAAAATATAAATAATATTTTTTATTTACATAATTCGTTTGATGATCTCAAGACTTTTAAAAGAGCTCAATTTTTTTTATGAAGATGTAATTTTAAAACAAAACTACAAAATGAAAAGAGACCGTGATGTTATTGGATTAACTAATATGTGTTTAGTCTTTCTAAAAGGAAAATCACGTAAAGATAAGTAGGTGTAGTAAATATTGTAGGTGTGTAGTAGAACAATTCTTAAGTGTTTAAGCATTTACTGAGTGCATTTAAGGGGCGCGCTCGCACAAAGTAGTTATCAGGCGATCTCTTCAACACGCGCTTTGGAACAGACAATTTGCTGTTGAAATGTCCCGATAGCGGCCAATTCGTTAACGCAACGCGTTTATATCCGGACAAGGTTTACTCATTTGCTTTCTATTTTCTTAATATTGATCTTATTAAAACATTAATCAGCAATACTTTCATTTGTCTCCGCGCTTAATTTAATTTCATTTTTGTATTTATTCGTTAAAAAAATTAGTCTTTATGTTGATACCGCAATAAGATGCTCGGAGCTTAGGTAAGATTTCATTCTACAAATCGTTGAAGAATAGACATTTAAAAAAATATATGTCGATATATTTTTTGAAATTTCTAGAACCTCTTTCTTATATCTAATTGAAAAAAGAGGTAATTAATTTTCTATGATTAAAAATATTATTGTTAATTATACTTAACCTCTAACTAATAGAAATATAAATTAAATTAATTTATCTTGGATGAGAACTTGGGTAATTTATTAATTTAATTCCCATTTTATTTTTCAAACTACTCATTACATTAGTACTTTATTACAAATTCTATAAATACACTGAATACTGAGTTCAAAATGGTATAAAAATTTTAGTGACCATTATTATAACCTAAAGAGAGGTTTTTTTTAGAAATTTAAATTAACTATCTTGAGTAAGAACTTTTTCATTAAAAATGAATCATTAATTCACAAAAAACATACACATGATTTGAGGATCTCCTTTTTTAAATGCAAGTACCCCTTATATCAGTTCTTATTACATAGTTAAATGTTCTGGAGTACAAATTATAGAAGACGAAAAAAGATTTTCTATTACCAAAACGTATAATTATTCTCATTTGAACTAGATAGCTCTCTGTGGTTAGACTCAATGGCAGGCTTATTACACGTTTATTTTAACGAGCTCGATTAAATGCAGGTGGAGAAGAATCGAAGGGTGGAAATTAATCGGTGAATACAAATTGTAATACTGTAATCTAAGAAGCGAAGCTTTTGCACGCAAAAACCAATTACGCTCACCTTATCGATGATTAAGTAGATAATAATTTGAAATATTATTTATGTTTAGGGTTATTTCAAAACATACTAATAAATTATTTGAATTTTATTGACTAAAAAGTCGTGTTTGAAAATATTCTTATTTTAAGAAACTATAGCCGTGCAGCAATATTAGAATATTTAGATCTATTTGATTTGAAATACAAATGAAAATCGTGCGTAAAATTGTTCGTCTTTCAATGTCACTTTTTACTTTTTATTAAAATCTGTCAAAAACGTAATTTATAAAAAAAGACTGTTAAAAAAGGTCTTAACCAAAAATGTAAAACTATTAAAAAAAGATGTGTGTGTATATGTGTGTGTGTGCCTACAATATTCAGGTAATTTGCATTACCTATTTGTTATATTTATCACTGCTTGAACCGTTAGAACAATTTTATTATTTCGAATTATTAGTATCAAAAAGTAATGTATGATTTTATAATATAAGTACATATGTTTTATTAACTTTTTTTTATTTACTAAAAAAATACATAATTTTTATTACTATATATAATAATTTATATTATAAATAGTAATTAATAATAAAAAATCAAAATACATAATTGCAATGCAATTAATGGCCTACAGAGCTATAATTCTTTGTCCTGGCTGTTGGCGTCGAAACAATTGAAAGGCAACCACAACCATTATAAAGTAGTTAGTCATGGAATTGTTGAAAAGGAATTACAAGTTTTATGTTAAGGAAACATGAAACTGAGAACAATAGCGTCGCTGTCTCTTTTGTTGGTAAAATATTATGATATTATTTTTTTAAATTTCATAATTACTTGTAAATTTTGAAATTAAAATGTTTAATGATGTGAAAGTAACGCTTTCATTGTTTAGAGTCCAAATATAAATAATTTATAGGGATTATCTATAATCTCATAGAGCTGTGATGATTGTTAAAATTATAATAACTACTCGCTTCTTTCTCTCTCCTTCCGCCCATTATCCTATTTCTAATTAGGGTCGGCTCTACCTTAGTCGCCAAAAGTACGATTTCTCTTTCGTCATTAAATCTATGTTAAGTTCTTCTATCCCAGAGATTTTATTGATAGTTCATATGCGTCTACCACAGCATTTTGTTTCTGTATTATAAATTTAATATTGTTGTATGTAATATTGGTAATAACGAGGAGGAAAATTATAGTTTGTTCATGTCCTAACTTCATACCGCTCATACTTTAGTTTTTTTTAGATATACTAGGTTAAAAAGCCCCCCCATGATGTGTGTGTGTTCACCTTGTTATGATGGGGGGCTCCATTCATTCAGCCGGGCGTGAAGCCAAGAGATACATTGGGAGGTGACCCATTTTGGTGGGCGGTGTACCATGCAGGTTGCTCCTGGTATTTCTCTGATAGCAAAGTGCACCGTAAACTGGGTAAATGCATTTCACAACATTAAAAAAGGGGTTAAAAAGCTACTTGTCGTCCTCAGAAATATATGTATATTTAAAGAACAACTTTTCCAGAGTTGAATGTCAACAAGTACATTCTCAAATTCACCCATCCAGATTTTAAATATGGTTAAAAACCAGATACAATTATTTATGAAATGTGACCATTATTTATTTGTTGGATTTCAATTTCTTAGATACGGTTGTTCAAATGGATGGATATGGATAGATGGAAAACAGGATGTTGAGCAAAAGAAACTATTAAAATTAAAAGGCTCTGTCGAAATTATCATAAACAAAGTATTAAACGGTAATAAAGAATGCAATTACATATAATTAAGATTTAAGTGCATATTTAAAATGCATGGCACGAGTTTTTCTACTAAAAGTCCATTTAAGGGCTATAAAGAGCATTCTAACTGGTATTAAATCCGATGTAATTGAGCTTGTAACTACGTGTTTATGTATTCCAATAAAGAATGGGATTACAACAATTCCTGAACAAATATATTTCAATTAGATACTTGTATTGTGAATGTGTTATGTGATTATTTGTGGAAATGGTAACTTAATTGCTAATTCTGTTGAATTCAACCTCATAGAACTAAATTCAAAGAGAACATAGCGTTATATATTCTATATAGTAATGTTTATAGTATTATTTATTATAGTAATAAAAAATAAATTTTCAATGTGTATAATATTTAATTCTCACTGTGATTCATATTGTCTTTGTAATAATGTGTTGTCGTCACACATAAGCACGGCTTTATATGGGGTTATAAAAGAAAACAATGAAAAAGCGATGACTTTAACTGATGAGATTTAAAAAGACGACACATTCTATTGTTATTTTTTAATACTTAAAAGAACATTAAGCGTCAAAGAGATGCGAGGACATTTGAATAGCTTTCCCTGACTCGTTTTAATTTAGCTCCAACTATTAAAGTGTCTACAATATGACGTGAAGGAAGCGCTAAGTACTTATCTCTACGATTATTTACAGTCTTTCTCCCACACGAATAAAGATTTAAATGCCTTGATCGCGTGTATAATATAAGTATATAGCCCCTGCACTCGTATTCGTAGTACAAAGCATTGTTGATTGAATCCACGGAACAGGCCCTATTCAAATATGGCTATTGTTTCTTTCGTGTTTAAAAATGAAACTCCTTTCAAGACGGATGGTGAAAAGGTGAGGGTTGCTACAACCTGCGGTTTTACGCTTATTGACTCTCATGGACAAGTGACGACAAATTACGGCGGGACTGTTCAGGCACTATGCGCGAATAGCTCAACTTAAATTGTTTAATGATTTCAACGATAAAAAGTTTTAATAAAAATTACAAGAATCAGATTTAAGTTTAAATTTTTACATCAGTTAATATAATAAGTAGATCTATAATGACAGATATATTACACACTATATACATTTTTTTTTCTTATTATTGACTCACACCTTGAATTATAAGTATAGTTTGGCCTACAATGAAAGGAATTAGATATATGAGGTGTATGTATCACAAAAGTATATAAAATAAAACTGTAGCGACGTCAAAGTTTTAAATCATCAATCATAATAATTAAAGAAAATTATAGATTTTTAGGCGATGATTAGCATGTAATAAAGCTAATTCTTAGTTATTATTAGATATTTTGCCTATGTTTGTTTAATATGTGCATAGCACGGAAATGGTTGGATGGTTTTAAACATATTGCTTGACACGGCCTTCCATTACATACGAGAGGCTAGGCCCTAGTTATATACACGGACCAAATATGAGATACGGACTTCACAAGTCTCACAGGTATGCAGATTTACTCACGATATTTTGTTTCACCATATTAGCAAGTGGTAATGAATGATGTTGAATGATTTTGAAAAATGATTGTCACGCGAAAATCTCAGAGATGTGACTCTGAACCCGCTTCACGTGATTTTCCAAATAAGCATATTAACAATTGTCTATCATTGCTTCTGATTTTAACAAGAGACACATTTTTTCTTTTTTTAATACATAATTATATTTATACGTAATTAGCAACAAGAAATTGTAAAATATATACACTTTTATTATTTTTTGTTTTAAATGGACCATCTAATTAAAAGTTATCAGGCAGATCTACTTTAATTATTTTTTGTAATAGCTTTACGCGCATCAGTTAAGCACTGTTTACTTCACCAACGTAGCTTTAGAATGGTTGTCGCTAATATACATAATTTATATTAAAAAAAAAATCGACGAGGACAGCCCTAGAGTGAGAGAAAGAGAAAGACGTGAGAATAAACTGTCAAACTCCATGTCACTCAGTGGTTAACAAATGTCTATATGTCCGCTAATCCTAATAATGTTATTCATATATTATGTAAAATGTTATGAAGTCGACTACAATGAGAAATTTAATTTAGATGCTATCATTCTAAGCCACACTCTACTCGTGTACTTTTAAAATTAAACATTAGAATTGAATAAATATATATTCATTTTGAATAATTCATAGCGTTCAGGAAGAAAGTTTTCTTATGTGATAAATACCTGCTATTACTAGTAATGAAACATAGTAGAATAAAATAAGAAGTGACCTAAGAAAACACTCTGGTGTAGATAGTGCTTTTTGTATAATTTATGGCTAGTAATCCCTTAAAATACTTCTAATCTCACTCATGCCATACCTTCGAGTGCAGATTCACTTAAATACAGTAAAAATCAGTTATCTCATCGTGTTTTAAGGAAATCATTTAGATTTTACTGTTTGTAAAAGGTTTTTATGTTTCAGTTACAAGCTGATAAGCTTAATCGGTAACTAAGTGCACATTATGGTAGGCCTAGTCGTGTCACAGATACTTGTCGCCGGAATTCTTAGATCGAAATCGCACCGCGTGAGCACGCATTATAGATAACAAGATTCGCGATGTGATTAACTGTAATGATGCTGACATATGGCAATATAATAAAAATATTTCCTATCACTCTGTTTTGTATTTGTAAATATTTAAGTTATTGATAAAAAATATTTCACAGTAGCATAGAAACTCGTAAGAAACTTGTAAAAAAATTAAAATAATATAGTTATAATCAAAAGTAAATTAAAATTTTAATTAGTATACGATTTAAAAAAAATATCCTTTTTAGATAATATTTATACCTAGTATTTGTAAGTAGGTAGAGAAATAAGACGTTATAAGAGTATAATAAATAAATAATAAATACATATGTTGGGACATTAACACAACACCATCTAGTTCCATGGTAAGCTAGGCTTGTGTTATGGATACCAGATAGTTGGTACACTACACATATATAACTTTAAATATATACATATTATAAATATAAACACCCATGACTGGAGTACAAACATTCGTGCTCGTCACACAAATGAATGCCTCCAGCGGGACTCGAACCCGCGACCGCTGGCACAGCAAGTAGTGTCATAACAAACTGAGCCAAACGTGTCGTCATATATGAGATTTAATAAAATTATTCTTTTAATGTACATGCACCTTTATAAACAGTAGGTACCTAAATCGTCTAACACACCTTTACTTTACCAAATAAATACATTAGACTAACCAAATAAACCAAAGTAATTTTATAATATGCTTAGATTAAATAATAATTTCCTTACAAGCTTTGCAAGATTTATGCTACTGTTACGTGTTGTTTGTAACGTATTCAAATATTAAACGATTATGTGTCTGACCTGTACGTGGGAATATCTGCCTCTACCGTGTTAATAGTCCGAGTGCACGATAAAGCTCAAGATTTCATACTAACACCGGAGAAACTTTCCTTTCAGTATGTCCTTAATTAACCAAGATACTAATATAGTAAATGAGTTTTAATGATTATCTTTCGTGTTAATTTTCCAGTGTAAGAAGATTACCCTTTAGTTTTAACACTTTAGTTTGAATATTCAGAATTTCTAATGAAATTGCAAATAATAATATACTAGCGACTCACCCGCGCTTCGCTTTGGGTTCGTCCCTAGACAAAAACAAACCTATCCCACGGGAATCGTACATTTTTCCGAGATGATATATAGCCTATAGCCTTCTTCAGTTAACGGACTATCCAATGCAAAAGGAATTTTTCAAATCGGATTAGTAGTTCCTGAGATTAGCGCGTTCTACCAAACAAACAAACTCTTCAGCTTTTTAATATTATATATATATGTGTATATATATATATATATATATATATATATATATATATATAGTATAGATTATTATGATACTATCATGTCTATAAAAATTGTACCCTTATACATATAATAGTATGCATGTTACGTAAGTATTATTTTTAAAAGAAATTTATATACCTAATGCAAAAATTTCCCGTTTGGGTCTATTTTTGTATGAAATTAATATATTTTATTATTTTAACTTGTAAAATTAAAGTCGGTTCCAATATTATCGAAATTTATTTTCAGAAGAGAATTTTATTATAAATTGCAAATACCTAAACCGAATACCTATTATATAACTCCATAATATGCTGATGGCAATCGGCACTCGGTTGTGCATTAAGAATAATGGTTTACTTAGAGTTAGTATTAAGTATACATATAACATAGTTGTTGCTAAATAGCGTTGAAGTACCATATTTAATTAACATGTAAATCAGGTTTTAAACTATGGCAACAATACTGTTTGTTTCTAATTTAAATAATTCTATTATTATTATAAGTAGAGGATAGCAGCTGCAAGCATGAAATAGATTACCGTCGGCACGAAAATACTTGGGAATAACGGTGAAGGATTTAGTAGAAAATGCTCTTTACTTCAATTAGATGCATGGCCATTCTTTCTTTGTTACTTGATGTGATTTATAATATCTTGATTTAAGTAGGTTTATATAAAACACTTTAGTACGTTCTTCTACTATATGTCATGTTAAATGTAGAGTCTCATGTCATGACTGATGATAAGCCTGACGAGGACTGGCTGGCTGGTTTTACGTGAAGGGTTAATATTTCAATAACAGTTAATCGCTATAAAAGAAATTTAATAACTAAACAGGAAAAGGGGTTACGAAGTTTGTATTGGAATCAATTTTTTTTGGGGTGTCAAATAAAAAAATGGATTCCGAGGAGGCCGTAGAGGGCCTCTATAAATATGATTAATGGTTACAGAATAGTTTTTATCTGTAATATCGCGTGCTTGTTTAATCGTGTATATGATTACTTTTTCTACTAAATACATAAGGTGAAGCGCGTAGTACAAGTAACTATTAAATCATGGTCAGTATTTACACGATTGTACGTATTTCTTAATAAGTACAAAATAAATACAGGGAACATAAATAATAATCTTTGAATCTACACGAACGATACAATGTTTTACTGTATTTAAAAAAAATCAGCTACGTTTTTATTTCAGATAGATAAATTTCGTTATATGTAATCTTAAAACTATGTTTTAGTATATTCGTATGGCAAATTTAAAAAAAAAAGAAATATAAGATGAAATGTATTTCACCGTTTTCTTAGACATTTCTTTGAGACCTACATAATCAATAGGCATTGGCAAACCTGAATAAATTTGAATTTTATATGAAGAGAGAATAAAATGAGAATTTAAAGATAGCTGTTTATTCGCATGCGAGTGTAAAATGTGAAGTCAGCTGAGACATGTAAATTTAGTATGAAACATTGTACTATCTCGTGAGTAACTACTGTTCAATGAGTGTGAAACATAAAAAAAATATTTGATGTCAAACTGTCATTTAAAAATTGGCCAAGTGTAAGTCGGCTAATAGGAATCCGTGCAAATGTATAATTATGTGTTTTATAGATTTTTTTTAAAGGATTTATTTTATCGCATTAACATTGATATATTTAATGCAAGTTTGATACTCTAATAGCATCAAAACTTACTTTCAATTTTAATAGAAAACTATAATCCCACCAAAATATTTACAGATTTTACGATAAAAAAATTACGATAAAGCTAAAGTAAAATAATGAAGATATGAGCAATAACATAACACGTTTCTTATAAGTTATTTTTTATTTTTATTATACTAATAATTTAGGAAATATTTGTAATATTACATGTAAATAATTGAACCGGCTACATATGACTGCGGTTCAAAAGATACATACAGCATTTTAAAAACCTAAACCAGAGGGACAGATTTCGAGTCTCTCGAGGGTTTCGAGCTCTCTGGATAGGGAACCCTAAAAATGTTTTCTTTTGCGTTCTGTGCGATTTACTGGATTTTTTCATATGTTGACATGATTTTACATGAGATATTATTCATAATTATTCTAGTTTGTTTTTTTTTTAAAAATATCTCATTATCGTGTGGCTCTAAGGCTTAAATAAAACCTATATTATTAGATAGATTTTACCTGTAAAGGGCAAAATCGATCAACAGTTTACTTTATAGGAAACAATTATTTTGTTTACAATACGCCATAGACTACATTGAACTATATCTGGCAGGAAGCGAGGTGTAAACAATCATTTCCGTGAAAGCTAATGTCGGTGCATTTTCAGATATTTGTAAACGCAATCAAGTGCGTGCGGTACTTTGAAACACCATGATCATTAATTATACTTTTTAAAGTGGAAATTTGTTCGAGTTGAGAGGTGTGTAAAATAGTTGAACAAATTGTATATGTTGTAATAGGTAAGTGTTGAAACTGGGAAGCCCTCGATTGTTTGACGTGTGCCGCACAGAAGATGGATGACGGTTGCACTGACTTCAAAACACATGGGAGATTGATTTACAATAGACGCATTATTAATTTATTACGCTCATCCTATTAAATATATACCGTTTTTTTTTTAATTGTAGCATAGTATACTGGTAATTAATTATAATCAATAATAAATTTATTATAGTCAAGTTAGAGTGTCTTATAATATTAATATTTTCGAAAATTTACCTGTAACAATGTAGATAATTAATAGTTATATTTTTTTTTATTTCGCTGTAATATATTTTTATTATGGTTATTTAAGGAATAAAGTAGAAGTGATGGGTAATCAATATAAAATAAAAAAATCTATTTTATATAAAAATATGAATAAGAAATATTTAAAGGCTTTTAATAAATATTTAAAACTAGCGATTCATGCTCGTTTCGCTCGCGTTCGTCCCTAGGTACGTTTTCACGGTTAGTATAGAATAAACTATATATGTATATATATGTACATACATAGGTATAGAAAAGTAAGTACTTACTTTAAAAATTAAAAAAATATATGATATATATCCCTTACTTGAGAAATCATTCCCCATACCAACTTTCATCACCGTTTTCACCCCCTTAAGGGATGGTTTCCGGGATAAAACTATCCTATGTCTTTCCCAGGGTCTCAACTATCTCCATACCAAATATCATCTAAATCGGTTCAGCGGATTAAGCGTGAAAAGGTAACAGACAGACAGACAGACAGACAGACATAATTACTTTCGCCTTTATATTATTAGTATGGATTATTGCGGTGTTATACAAAAACATAATCCGTATGTTTACTAAGCAGAATTAGTCAATGTTTACGGTTCTCTATTTAATGGACCCGCGGTGATTTAAGCTAAGACGCCTCGTACCAAAGACCAATGTTACTTATTTTATAAGTAAGAAAAAATATTACAATATAAGATACTAACAACTTTCTCGGTATTACTTTATATGGCTTTTTTTTTTATTTTACATACACGACAAATATTGTTTTTTATATAAATTTCACTATCTTTTGTTAACCACTTTAAAATGTTTTAAAAAAATATTTTTAGAAACCGCATACAAAATTTTAGATTTTTAGGTCCATAAAGGTCTGGGCGATAAACGAATCGATTTGTTCGATTTGCACTTCTTTATTACAGTAATTTATACTATCCATACTAATATTATATAGAGATAGAGGTAAAGTTTGTAAGTTTGTGAGTTTGTTAGGTTGTAGGGGGTAATCTCTGGATCTACTGAACCGATTTACATGAAATTTGGTAAGAAGATAGTTTGAAACCCTGGGAAGGACATATTATCTTAGAAATCATCCCTTAAAGGGTTGAAAATGGGGATGAAAGTTGTACGAGTAATCAACCTAGGGACGAACCCGAGCGAAGCGAGGGTGAATCGCTAGTACTGTAATAATCTAAGGTATGGTACGTCAAAGTAGTTCTATTTTTAAATCTTATAATAAACATATTAAAAATACTAGATAAAGATCTTTTGATTTATTTGAAATTAAAATAAATAAAACATATCAACAGAAATTGGACTTTATAAAAATTACATTCAAAGATTAAAGAATAAGTAAAGCTTTATTGAGAATTAACCTAGTTTCTTGATAAGTAAAAGACAAGCTCTTAATTTCTTTATAAAACTTACCTGAAAGGGGTCCATGAACGATAAAAGTTAGTTATAAGCGCTGTTCTTTATACGATTTAGTTGTATCTTAAATCTCAAGCACAGATTATAGGAATCAGACGATACTTCACATTAATCAATGTCGATGGACGCACGACTCGACACCGTATCGGATTTCAGAGCCGTTCATTAAACAGTAGCCAATTATACGCTTTAAGCATTTACATCCTATCTATTACTTAAGCACTGATAAAGTAAGAGTGTCATTGGATCAATTAAAAAATATATTACATCATAAGATTAAAAATAATTAAAAACCTGTGACATAATTTTGAAACTTTTAACGCTTACTTCAGAGATATGAGGAAGGAACCTGCCTGGAAGGAAAAATATTTTAATATTCTCAATGTACAGCCACAAGTGGTAAAATATCCACTTTAACCTTTATATTATTAAATACCTTTATATTGTTACTAAAAATACTCCCCTAAACTGTTATTGGACTGTTTAATTTCCGTCATCGGATATTTAATGTCATCCCAAAACCTACACCTATCTGTTGACACGAGTCATCTGTTTTCATGACATACAGGAAGGGCCAGGTGCTGGTTAGTTAAAAAAAAGTAAAAAAAAAAACAAAACAAGAGGAGCGGAAGCGCATGCGCGGTTCACTTTTCACGCGCGGGCGGAGGGTGGTAGCATCGACTTAAGCGAGGGTACTAGCGGCGCGCGATCAGTCAGCTGACGATCGTCATTGCGAACGCACGTTCTCTAAATCTATCTGCCGGATTCGCGCAGTGCTCGCACTTTGTGTTTTTTAATCGTGTAAAAAAACCCTTTTATCACAATGGCCACATACGCCCAATTCAAGCACGTCGAGCTCTACAAGATCGGTCATGGAAAGAATAGGTAAGTCGATTTTCAGATGCGCGGATGCTGTGTTTCAGTGACGGTCCTTTGTCGCGAGTAGGGGTTGGTTAGCGAATTAATGACGTCGTTAATTTATTTTTCAACAGTCTGAATTTATAGTATCGTCTGAGTTTATAGTTTTTTTTTCCGAAAACATAAGTTGATTCCAACTTATAAAAATACACGTTAATTTTCACTTTTATTAAGAACAAAGTATTTTTGTGAAATAATTACATTTTCAATATAAAGGATTTTTTCTTTTATCTAATGGTTTTTAAAATTATTCTCTTGACATTGTAGAGTGTATTGAACTCTAGGTCGTTATAATGCGGAGGTCACGCTTCATGATTCGTATCGTGCTTTCAGCTTCAGACCTAAAGCTTATGAAAGCGAAGCGAGTTTTCAAATATAATATTAAGGCTTGAAATCTCGACTGTAAGCTATACAGATTTTTATCAGCTATAAATTAAGAAAGCCAAAACTTATAGCACGTAAATTACTTTTATTACACAAACGTTTTTTTTTATGTTAGACTAGAAAAAGCTATATAAAAAAATATAATAACGTGGATAGCTTGACTACAAACCATTTTAATGCCTATTAAATTCGTTTATTAAATTAGCCTAGTTAGCTAAGCTTTTATAGAAATACTTCTAGTTTCATTTTAACTCTTACTATAGGTAATATACCTATAAGAATTATTATATATATCATAGTTTAATTTTTCAAAATGTTATTCCTTAGCCCGAGTTCAAAATATAGAAAAGGTGATTTAAGTAAAATAAGTGATTTGTTCAAAATGAAACATTTAAATTCTATTTAAAAAATAGTAAAACATTTTGTAGTTATAAATACTCGTATATGTCTACTATAATATAATCTCAAAAATGATTAGACCGATTTGAATTTTTTTTTGTTTTGTTGTGGGCGTGTCAGGGGTAGTTTAAGTATAAAAAAAGGGAAAACCCATAAGAACAGTTGGAAGATCGAAAAGTTCAGAACTGTTTTTATATGGGAATCACTACTTTGGATTATTTACAATAGTGTCAGATCTACCATCTCCAAAAATACGTCAAGTTTAAGTTGGAAAAAAATAAATATAATATATTTAGTCTATCTACTCCATACTAACCGTTAAAACGAATCTAACAAACCCGAGTGAAGCCAGGGGGAGTCGCTAGTGAGATATAAAAATAAAACTAGAACAAATATTCAGCACAGAAAGAAACTAGAGCTGTATGTACATATATAGCCGTGAAAATTCACATAAAATCTGTGCATGCGAAATAGTAATGATCAGCGAAATACACGCACATTGTCGGCACGCGTAAAAGTTGGACAAATGATTCATATTTACACAGTTTTTTGTGTAGCTTAATAAAACCAAGTATATAAATAACTTTAAACAATTTTCTATTTATGTTTTTAGCATTTTAGAAGTATGATGTTTTAACGTAAAAACTATAAATTAATATTTAGAACTGTTTAAAAATAAGACTTCAAATAAGATATTTTTTATAATAATAATTTATCTAGGTCTATTATTATTGCAGATGTATTATAATTCATGTTATAGCTTTATACTTGAAATGCCAACAGAAATAAATCCTGCTTGAAATACTCATTTGTGATTGACGACTAGAGGGTGGATGTAAAGGTGCATTCAGACGTGTCTTTTAATTTTTATTTTGTTCTTATATTTAGAAAATTAAATAAGATATTAAATAAAAAAAAATATAATCAATAATAGTTAATGCCAGAATTGCTCTTTGCCGCATTCCTGTGGTATAATCGCGTGTCGACACGATACATTATCAAAATCATAAAATGTAACAAGATTGCGGAGGGTGAAACGAATTGATCCGTCAATTAGTAAAATTTTAGAAATATGTTCATACGGGTATGTACACCTTACTTACAAGATTAAAATATGGTAATAAAATTTACTTTCCGTAAATTTCTACGCAACTCAAATGGAGGGACTCTTTTCTCACATGTGAGCACATTTTGGCACACGTTTGTCTTGTTCAGGAATCGAAATAACATGATTCATTAATATCACAATATATATGAGAGTGCCCTATGAGTTTATACTTTATGCAATGCAAAATTTATGAGATGCAATATTTTAGTATTTCATACAAGTATATATTATGTAAATGGTAATTTAGTAAAAATATTAAAAGCTGGTATTAATATGTTTAATTTAAAACGTTATATTATTAATGAAATTAAATGTGTTAAATAATTAGTATATAATAATACTCTGTGTAAAATTAGTCTATGTAAAAATAATTTGTGCCAACTAGCAAAAAAAAATATCGGTCACCTATCCCAGGTGGTCTAATATTGGCAGGATGCCCCAAATCTGAAGCGACAGTAGAGTCGCGTGCCGGCGCCTCACATTAGCATATTCAAAGGAAGTGACGTGATTACTTGGGGCGAGCAGACAGACGCGTAACCTCCCCTTGGCAAAATACAGGCTTTTATACAAGTAAAAACTATAACCAACTTCTATAGCTTAGATTTTATTCTCTTACGATTACAAATGCAGACCATCTTTATTTTATGTACACTAAACATACACTTATATGTAAATTTTAGTTAATTTTCTATTATATTATTATATTACTTCTTTTAACATAACGCTCTGCGTTTTTCGGAAAAAATATAAAAATAACGTTTTTTAGGAAAAGACACCTATATGGAAAAACTTAAAAAGCAAAACCGTATCTAAATACAAAATTTGATTCAAATCGTTAGAGCCGTTTCTGAGATACACCAAACAAAATTATTTATAGTATACTCGTACAAGAATTACTCATTTAATATTATAAGATGTATTTGTTATTGAGTTACAAAATGCAACTCTATCTGACATGTGTATAATATAATTATTTATCTAAATTTTAATGCTGTTAGTTGAGATTGAAGGGTTTCATATTCTTATGTTATTGAAAAAATCTACGTAGATTTGTGCTCCATGAAACCTGACTATATATTTTTTATAATTTCATGAAATACCGACGGAAAAAGGAGTTTTTTTTTAATCTAATATCATAAATTTTTCATATACTACAAAACATTCGTCTGATCCTAAAAAACATCATTTTAAATGAATATTTTGACAGTTTCAAAAATTTCTTCATATTTATTGAAATATGGAAATTTTAGTACAGTATAATAAATAAAAATCTTGTCCTTGCTAGGGTACAGTAGTGAAATGGTCGGTTAGAATAAATAACTAAGTAATTTATAAGCGAGATCGGAAAAACAGATACGCTAATATATTAGGCAGAACCACAAAGGTCTCACGCTAAGGACATTATAGAAAGGTTACGATAGGTCTACGATTAATTTAATTATTACACTTTTACTTTGAAGACTAAGACGATTTAGGTCATATACGAGTATTACAGTAAAAACTAAATTAAATTGATATGTAACTCTGCTATTAAGTTGGAAGATACTGTAAGTAGTAGGTATAAGTGAAAAATTAAATATTTAATAAGTTTTTATTTAGCAATCCGTTATTATATTTATGATGTGTGAACCGAAACTCTTAACTGAATCCGAAAGATAATTTGAAAAACCTTACAATGTTGATCTGGTTAATAATTCATGACAATATGTATTCAGCCCTTTTTAACGTCCAATGCTGGACACGGGCCTCCCTTCAATACGAGGGGTATCAGGTCATGTCCACCACGCTGGCCAAGTGCGGGTTGGCGGATTTCACAAGTTTTTCGAAAACTTGCTAGGTTCTCTCAGTAATGCAGGTTTCCTCACGATGTTTTCCTTCACCGTAAGACAAGCGGTAATCATGTTAGAAAAATGTTGCACATGAAAATATCAGAGGTGCGAGAATTGAACCCGCTTCACTTGGTTTCCCAAGCGACCGCGTTACCACTGGGCTACAACTGCAGTGCAGAGTATGACAGTATATTAATAAAAAATAAATCAATATGTGTTCCAGTATTAGTTGTAGATGTAAGTTTTTATCGCTCTGGCGACATTAAAGCTTGATTGCTATGGTCAAACCGTCAAAGTAAATTGCTCGTATAAGCAAAACGTTACGGCCGGCATCTGCTCTTTTATAGTGCCTATAAGATCTATCGATATATCTGGTTACTTAGTAGTGAAAATGCTACATGTAATAGATGCTAATATTCGTCATTATATTATATGTTAATATTACATTTATGATTAGCAAGAAATAACTAAACATTAAAAATACAATCTACAATCGAGTTATATTCTTCACGTTAATAAAGCGAAAAGCATATAAGTTTTTAAATGTAGATGTAAGTGTTGAGGATATAATAATTGTTAAAATTAATTACGAAACGCTTTGTCTAAAATTTTTATCTTAATATTATAATGTGTAAGGAACCATTAAGTGATTGTATCATAAGAAGATACTCATCGATTAAAAATGATTAAAACTTTCAAATATCCGTTATAACTTGTAAATATATATATAATAAACGTTTAATGTAATGTCTATAAAGATTTACATAAGAATGTCTTAACATCTCAAGTGTTGTTGCTTGGAAGGTACATAGTAAAAGCGTTTAAAGAGTTAAATATTTAAGTGTCACGTAATAGTGCTTTAAACATAAACATTACCAATTTATGTTTCAAATGGGACGATTAGCCGAACATATGTGAATACTTAACATGTTTCTTTTTTTTGCATTAGCGTGAGTGCACTTTCGAAAAATATCTAAAATTGACAACATTCGTATACTTGGCATCACTATGATGAAAATAGCGGGTTCTAATCTCGCGATGAATACCTACTCGATGTCTTTCGCGTGATGATGTGAGCCGTTGTGCAGCTTATATTATCCTTTTATTGATAGAATTTTAATTGCCTATCAGAAAAAGTATAGTCAAATAAGATCTAATACTTTAAAATGACAGTAAAATGCTGAAATTTGTTCATAGCAAATTTTTGGAGTAGGATTCTGAAACTTTAAAAAAAATATATATAATTTTTTTTTAAATTACGTACCTAGTGTAAGATAAAAGTGTGCTAAGTACACCTTTTTAATTTTTGTTCTTATTATCTATGAAATTATTTTCTAACAAAATTAATTTTGTTACCGAATATATCACAAGGTATAGCGTTAATAGTATTCAATAAAAGACAATTAGTGTTTACATGTTTTTCTGAAAGCCATAACTGTATGTTATATGAAGTCGCTTAATCGAGGCACGCGCTCGTTTTTGTAGAAATGTACACCAGTGATGGAGTTACGGCGTTTACAAAAACTTGAATGCATCATCGCAATAATGCTATAATCGATGCGAAGAATGTCTTGAACAATTTGCATTACATAATTGAAATTTATTTATTTTAATTATAACATTAATAATAAAAAGAAAGTTTATGGTTTTATCATATCAATTATTAAAACGTTCTATTAGTATAATAATAATTATTAATATGTCTTTACGTTTACGACTGTCAAAAAGTGAATCTTAAGACTCAATTCAATTAAATTCTTATGTTCAATGGTTTCTAGGAGTGACATTTGGGCACCATTTACTTCGCCAATGTCGCGTAGAATGGAGAAGACACGTTTTATACAGAATGATCGGTATACAATAAAGAAAAAAAAAACATTAAATCTGATTAACTACATGTAGAAACGTAGCAATTCGTTGTAAAATCAGGACCTACAACAGACAACACAATGTATACAATAATCAGAGAAAATTAAAACTAATAATTGTTAAAACTAATATATGTATCTGCTATTTAACTCTATTACTTTTTTTTTAATTTTTTAAATATATTGAGACATTAATACACAACACCATCTAGTTCCATGGTAAGCTACGAGGCTTGTGTTATGATACCAGATAGTTGATACATTACACATGTATATCTTTAAATATATACATATTATAAATATAAATACCCATGACTGGAGTACAAACATTCGTGCTCATCACACAAATGAATGCCCCCAGCGGGACTCGAACCCGCGACCGCTGGCACAGCAAGGCCTCATTACAAACTGAGCCAAACGTGTCGTCAACTTTTAATCTCAACCAGTTGGTAGAGTTGTACGGCGCAATTTCATGATAATAGTTTGTTTTACGAAAATTTACAATATGGTTATATAGTATGTGCAATATTAATTCTAAGCTGAAAAGAAGAAGTCACTTGTGACTAATACGAAATTATTGAAATGCTATTACAGTATACAGGTAAGTTTTTCATTTTCATTGCATTTTTCAGGCAATAATGAATTCAACTATCTCTTACAAAAAAAAATGTTTGTGGGAGAAGACAATTATTATTAAGGCATTATTTTATGAAAATTACCTAAAGTTAATTTAAATCTAGTTCATCCACAAATCCTATTGTTTTGGATTTGTTTTTGTAGACTTTAAGAAAAAATTGACAATAATGAAATTGAAGCTAACTTGCAGAATTATGAGTTTTAAAAAGATTGTATGATTTCACTGTTATGTAAAAAGTATAACGAAGCCTCATTGCTTTGACGCAAAAGCGCTACACCTACACGAGTCTCTCAATTACAAGGACGTGGGTCGCGTGCTCTGTATAAGGTCTATAGATGATTTCATGCCGCATTTTACTGAAAATGTCATGACAGTTCGCAGTGAGAACATCTGCAAAATTACATAAAGATAATAGAATTTGAATATACATAATATAATGTACGGAATTTGACCCGCGTTAGTAATAAATTGTTAGTATTCGTGCGTGTAGTACTTTTTGTGATGTCGGAGTAATGAGCAATGTGTTTGTTGAAAGTCATTATAAGTGAAATATTAGTTAATTTCGCAGTTATGATTATAAAAATATATTATTAAGTAAGATTGCCAAAGTTAGTTAAAATATTTAGCTTTTCTATTAGTAAAAATAGTATAAAAGCTCTATTTTTATATTTATTTGAAGAGAATAGGAATAAATTTCTTCCTTCAACTTACGTTTACGTAGGTATATATACATGAATATTTATAGACTATAATAAACTCTTTTCGAAATCACATACATAGTCTACGATTTACAGGTGCATTGCAAGCTTTATGTTTATTCACTTGCTTTCGCCTGCGGTTCTACTCATGTCGTGTCGCTTTCACCCGAATCCTCTTAAAGCCGTTTTCTTTTTTCTTCTACATATTGCGATTCCTTCTTGAATTCGATAGCCTTTGTCACTTACTCCAAATTACCTATCCACTAGAGTAAGTTTCGTTCAAACAGTTTACCCGTTTTTAAGGTTAGCGCATACAAACAGTGTTTAACGCTTTAGTATCGTGCAAATATATCCATATGAGCTCAATATAGCGTAGTTATTTTGAAATCACTGTCTCTAACTTTATTAACAGGTATAAATTTTCAAAAGTTAGTAGAAGTCTCGTAGATATAAATCATTTTTAGTAGTGTTTTCTTTATGTTTGTGAATTTACACTCGTAAAATGTTATCGTATCAGCACAGTTTTTTTTCCACTAAATTTTAGGTTTAGATTTTCTCCTTTTATTCATAACATAATAAAATCTAAAACAAAACTAAAATACCATTTTATTTAGTCGTTCCTTAAAATATTTTCTATAAATAAAAAGGAAAATATGGAAATAACTTCAATACGAAAACGTAGTTCTACAAAACCAAGCTTTTCCCACGGTAAAGCCTAATGGTAGTAAAGCTCTTCTATTGCATCAATCACACAAAAGTGGTTTTGTACAAAGGGCTCTTAATGTTTGTTCGTGCCTTTTTATTTCTCATAAAAAGTTAAGCTCTTAAAGCATTAGACAATAAAGGGAAATTAGTTATGCTGACATGTTAATGTTTAAAGCGTAAAATGTCCGTGTTAACCGTAAACACTTACACAATAATAATACACACATATTTCTTGAAAGTTCACATACGTTATAATTCATATAAAGTTTTTAAAAACCATTTCCTTTTAGTGATAGGTACTTTTTCCATTGCAAAGATTATTTTATTACTCGTAATTCAATTTAAACTTAGTAATTTATGTAGTCGTTTAGTATTTACAAGATGATTTGATAATTGGGTGTCATGCAACGGTCGGTACTCGGTACTAGTCAAGCATGTATTTGTTGCTATTACGTATGATGTGATCGGTGCTATTACTAATAGTAACTATAGTAAAGTACTTAATTTTAATATCTTGTACATATTTGAGATGTATAAATCATAGATTAATAATAAAGTGGTATAAATATATTATGTACTAGCGACTTATCCTCGCTTCGCTCGGGTTTATCCCTAGGCGGTATTTTAAATTGACATAACTTATTTATTTATGAACTATTTGAAAAAAAAAACTAAATGATAAGTGAAGCTTACCACAATATATTAGTGAAATAATCGCACTCAAATCGGTTAAACAGTTTCTGAGATTGAGAAACACACAGACAAACAGTAAAAATCTAAAAATCATTGTTTTGGGTTCTATTGCGTTAATAAAGACCCCTAATAAAAGTTTTACTCAAATATCTTCCATGTACAGACAGCGACCATTTACAATTTTATTATATGTGCCTATATATATAGATAATATAAACCTTAGGTTATGATGGCAAGTTAATATTTATTCAATAATAAATAATCATATTGTAATAATGAAATGTTTGATTTGAAAAACAAAAAGAATTAAAGTATTTGCTATTTTTGATTCAATTATGTTTTTGTGTTGTTTTAATATAGGTATGCCATTAAGCTGGCATTGGTACCTACTTGTTAAGGAGTATCAAATTAAATTAATTAACTGCGTGTAAAGTTATCTCTTTTTATTTTCATTGTAATCTATACATATAATAAAACTGTAGAGGTTGAATGTCTGTACATTAAAAAAATATGCTAAAAACCGAGTCAGGGAGATGTAAGAAGAGAAATAGAAAAAATCCAGATTTTTTTCAATTTTTTTGTTTCTCTGTCTGTTTGTACGGGTTAATCTCCGAATCTCTTGGACCGATTTCAATGAAATTTTGCATGATGGTATCCCATATCCCCGGTCATCATTTTAGATACTTTTCATCCCGGAAAATTAAAGAGTTCCCGTGAGATAGTTAAAAAACTACAGTAACTTATACAGCTTAGTACACAAAAACTTCTGATTGGATTTTAATGAAACTTTACAATAATATATAGGATACAGGATTAAAAAGGCTACTTTTTATCCTGGAAAAATGTACGGTTCCCGTGGGATAGATTTGTTTTTGTTCTTCTAGAGGCGACCCCGAGCGAAGCGAGGGTGAGTCGCTAACTATGTAATAATTAAACATTAATTGAATATAGTACATTAATAAATGAATTACTTAATGAATTTATTAGGATTAAGTAAAATAATAATTTTTTTAAGAACAATAATGTTAACTGAAGTGATCAGAAGCGATACGGAAAAAGAGGTTGCAAGCCGCGATCGTAATGACAGGCGGAGCGCATCGCGATCCGTTATGTGGTACCTTTTTTATCTGCGCGATGAGTTTTTATCTGTACACTTTGTTTTTATCTGTGCGATTATCGCGCGCCGTTAGACCGCACGCGCCAAGCAACTGCAACATATCTGTTGTTACAATGTCTAATTGTCTTTGTAATTGTACAGTATTTCAAAGGGAAGGGAATGAATCATTTTGAAAATGTGCATTCGAGTTATTCAAATTGAAGAAAGAAATGACAGAGTTTTATATTATAAAGTATTTATAATTTTATTATGTTATACTGGAGTTTTAACCTTTCATCAATTCTTTAGATATGCGCTCAAACTAAAATCTAAACAGATAAATAAAATTGAATTGTCTGTCTGTTTGTTTGTTCCGGCTAATCTTCGAAACGGCTGGACTGATTTTGACGGGACTTTCACTGGCAAATAGCTGGTATTATAAGGAGTAATTTGGGCTATTTTATTTTGAAAAAAAGAAACAGGTTCTGCGCAAAAAAATTAAATCCCATGAAATTGTAACTGTAATCCGCGTATCTAGCGAAGCAAGGATAAGTCGCTAATTCTTAATAAATTAGGTAAACATTGAAATTTCTTTATATAAAAAATAAGATAAGTTAAAAAAAATTAAATAATTTCAAAAGCTGTTTTATTAAAAATCTAATAACAAGTTTTTTTGGTACTTTAAAATCGATGAGATTTGTAAAAGTTATGCATTTACATGCAAATTAGAAAATAAAAACATGCTATTCATAACATTTAGGGCCTATCATTTCAAAATAGCTTTGAATAAATTTTGTAGATATTAAAAATGAAAGTAAGGGAAAACTAGCCACACTGTGATATATCATAAATATAGAGGTGCAAAACGGCCTATTGTTAATAAGTAGTGTTGTGGCTAACATGGAATTTCACATTTCTAAGAGTAATTTCAAATTTTAATGTAAAGAGTAATATAAATAATAAAATAAAACATATTGCATAACCCAAGTGTTAGAAAGCTTCGATATACTCGTAGTTTCATTTGACAACAACACCTAATTTTCTGTTAATGTTTTGATGAAGTCTCTACATTTACGACTGTCTCTATAAAACCAGAGTAAAGGTACAATAGTGTTTTACTGAATAGGGTTGGTTTGCGTATGTGAAATAGTTCAATATAATGTTTTTAAATATCTTAAGGTTATAAAAAATAATATGCAGGCTTAAAAGAAAGTTGATTGGTATTGAAAATTACCGTGTTTATTTGTCAGACGCTTAATACCTCACAAAACTTATTTACCTACTCAAATAACATGCATTTTTATACACGAAGTATGTGAAAACATGGGAGAAATAAAAAAAAACCCTTGTTTATTATATTCAAATTTTTGTATGTAAGCGATTGTAATGAATTCTATATTCTTAAGGTATAAAAGGAATGTCTTTATACTGTTTTTTTTGGGATTTCCCTTCTGGTGAAAAAAGTTAGTGGTTTTTTTATTTTTATTTTATAGCGATGTGTTAATAATTTCGTACGGTTGGCCAGCCGTGACGCTACGCAACAGTTAAAAAAAGTAAATTATAATATTCTTTATATTATAGTTAAGAAATTTTCATCAAAAATAGCGAAAGTGATCATGTCAGAATAAATAGAAAATAACGGACCGTTGTCGTGAACGACGCGTGCGCGTGCTACGTCTAAATTTACAGGTGCTCGCGCACGAAAAGTACGATCTGGTAGAGATAGCCGTCTTTATTACTGCGCGGAATTGTGGCCACACTACGCCACGCTATGCAATATTGTAATGATGGGAGATAAGTGAATATAGGATGCTCACCGGAAATTGGATGAAAGTAATGATGATTACCAAAATCGCCTTTTATTATAGAGTATGCATATGTAGAGAAAGTGGTTAATTTGACGCTTCATTCTGTCAATAATGATTTAAGAAAATTTCACGCGGAAAATAAGCTATTGTAATAGCCTAAACTTCACGCGAAAAATAGACTATTATAATGTTAAACACGTAATTATATAGGACATAGGTTACAATATGAATAGAAAATATTACTAAGAATGGTGTACCGTTGGATAAAAGTTTTGAATGCGATATGCCTGACACATTACGATTACTTCACACAATTCAAGTTACAGTTAGACTATTGCACTCAAAACATAAATGCTAGTAAATGACATTATTATTTTTTGTCCAATGTAATGCGGTGTGAAATTAACGTCGACGCCGACAGTAACATAAGATTGTTGTATGTTGCGTGTAATTTGTTTGTTCTGTTAATCCGTAACACAAGAATATCTTATTTTTATTATTTAGACGGCTAAATTAATAATAAGACTTATAAGTAATTTTTCAAAGATTTTGATAATGTGTACCGTAGAGTATGATTATTATTATTACGAAAAAGCTGAACTGACAGACGTTGGTCTGTCATAATAAAGGTATATGTGATCTTTGAGTTCATTGAAAAAATTCCAATGGATAAAGGGCTCCAAAATTTCACGGGTTTTAGAAAATTAGAAACAATTTTAAATTAGTCCCATAGATCCGGCCGTTCTCACGTGATGATGTTTTGTCAACAAACTGCATTTCTTTTTTTTATTCATGTAGATTTAAGGGATAGCATAGTTAGCTTCAACAAATAAGCAAGTGTTCATAACTACATATAATGATAACACAAAGGGCTTTAACACTTAACCAATAACAGAGAGGTGTGTATACACCGTACAGTCAGCGTATGCAGACATTTTTTATTTCTATCATTCGCTAAATCACGATGCACGTTCTTTGAGCGAAATATGAGTTTGTCCTCATTTCACTAGTGCGATAAGACAATGTTTTTAGTGCCGTAAGCCGTAAAATAAAAAAGGTGTATTAAGAGACATCATGAACAATTAAATTTTATTACGTAATATCTAATAATTTTGTTATTCTTGCAGCCTAAATCGAGTTGTCCGATTATTGTCGGTCTTAAAAAGTTTATTTTCGAATTGTATAATTGTTTCTAATCGTCGTTGCTCAACTTCCTTTATCGGATAATATTTTCGTTAGATCTTTGAGTTAATTAAGTGTCAAGGGGAGTCGATTCGTCTTGTACAAAAAATCTGTTATTAGATTTATAGACAACGTTATAACATATTCTCATTAAAATTGCATTTTATTAATATGCTTTCCTTCAGAAAAATTAAAACAATATAATATAAACAAGTTTAAGTATCATAATAAATTGGTAGACACATTATAAATATAGAAGAATAGAATATTGTTCTATCGGCTTCTGTCAAACATCGCCGCTCCTATAATTTTTTTTATAATTATCTTTACATAGACTTTCCAATATAGTCTCAAATTGCATATTATGTTATTTTGGCATACATCACTATAAGCGTCCGTTATGTACACATCGCCATTTGATTTACTTTGCCAATATGTACATAGTGTAAGATAATACACTTGATATCATTTATTGACTGAGTAGATATCTATTGAAGTAATGATTAGGCATACGTACCCTTCTCATGTGAAAATTAGCTTATAGCAACGAACATACTTTGGTAATATGCTTTTTATACATCAAATTATCTATTATCAGATACAAACCTCTTTTAGTCATAGAAATGGTCTTATTGGGTTTTTAACTTACATAATATGTACCTATGTATTAATCAATTTAGAAAGGAAAAGTCAGTAGGTACATACTTTTATTAAGAGAAGCTATGAGAAATAGAAAATAATGATTTTCCGATATTATTATGGTCGTCCATAAATTCTTTTCTTTGTATACATTACATAAACATTTATATTAATTTAACTAGCAACTCAACCTTGCTTCGCTCGAGTTCGTCCCTACATCATTTTTAATATTGACATAACTTTTTTATTTATGAATCGATTGAAATAAAACAAATAGTAAATGTTAAATGAAGCTTAGCCCAATATATTAGTAAAAACCGCACCCAAATCGGTTAAGCCGTTTTTAAGATTAGCTCGCACAAACGCACAGACAAACAGACTAAAAATCATTATTTTGGGTTCTATTGCGTTAATAAAGACCCTTAATAATAGTTTTTCTCAAACATCTTCCATATACAGACAGCGATTAGTTACACTTTTATTATATGTATAGATTACAAAATACAAAAGTGTTTTGTATGAGCGTGATACGAGTAAGTGTATAAACGGTTAAGAGTAATACACTAACAAAATATAATATGAATATTATAATTACAGTTATCATAGCAACGTCCCACTTTCTTGAGATTTCTAATGCGTGTCGGTCGGGATTGTGATTTTTTTATGAAAATTAATGCTACACTGGAACGGCGCTGGTGCTCGTAATGTGTAAGAAATGTGCGTATGCGCATTTGTAATGAGGTTTGTTAAATGAAAACAGGTTTGAAGTTTATAATGTTTTAAAATATTTTTTGCAAATAAGAATAAAGAATTTTTGCCTAAAAGAATTTAATTAATATGCTATTTATTACACATGATACAAATACGTTTAACTACAAAATAATCTTTTAAATACGTTTCTAAAAGCTCTTAATTTTGGTGTGCTTATGTTCTAAACTATAGACCTTATGAATATGTACTTATTCCATTTATAGAAATGGGAATAGTTATTTTTATATTAATAATGTTAAACCATTAGTTTGGTTATTATATACCATTTATAATTTTCTATGAATATAATAAAAATCATTAAAGAGAACTTCAACACTTTCTATCGTAAATAACCGTACTTTGAAATAAGAGGGTGGACGTACATAGTAATTTTGTGGCAAAATTATTTATGTAAGTAGCGTTGTAATGCCTCAATTTTTGCTTTGTCATTGATTGTCAATTGAGATGTTGATTTTTTGATTTCACTTTCTCAACGTGATTTGATATTACGGACAACGTTAAAAAAGTCAAAAGTTTCTTTTTCTACTTTAGCTAAATAAAGTATAAGACCTACATTTAAATTTGATTTCACAATAGATAATATTTTTAGCATTCATATTATCAACGTAGTGTATTAAAATTTAATAGCTTTTACTTCTACGTAAGCTTAGAGCTTTTAAAGCTGCGTAGCAGTAAATGTCAACATACTGTAATGTAATAAACCGGTGTTAACTATTTTTCATATTACAAAGAGTCCTAATAAATGTTGTTGTATGTTATATGGGGTTTTAGCACTCTAGGTGTTAATAAAGCTATTTCAAACTATAATGTGGGACATTTACGATCGTAATCTATGACCAACTTAGTAGCTAAATGCGAAGAAGCATAATAATTACAGTATAAATATTCGCGCTAAATTCATGTCTAAACGACACCATTGAATAAATACTGTAGAACAAATTAAATAGAATATACTATAGAAATGTTATGTAAACAATTTTTACTTTATAGACATAATTTGATAATTTAAAATTATTAATCGATTTTTTTTTTTAATTTTCACAGTAAAAAATATCTATCTTTTTTATATAACGTATTTCTAAGAAGTTGTAGTTTACCTAAGTAATTTCTTCGTGATTTTGTAATCCAATCACCCATTGATTGATTGATTAATTATTACTCTGGTTAACTGGTTAAAAAATAGCAAAAGGAGTTTTCATTAAGAATTTAAATTATACATTTTCGTATTGCAATATCAAAGATATGCTAATATGGATAATACTTAAATGCAGGTTTATTGACCGTAATTTAGCAATTTAATGAAGACGATTCAAGACTCATGAGCAATTGAATGCGATTTCCGTTTGACCGGAGCTATTGCATTTGCGCATTGACTGGGAAGTGGGACTTGTGAGATACTTATCTAAGTTCTATGTTAGACATTTGGTGACTTTATCTTGAGCTGCCTCAGAAACCGGTATAAAATTAGCCTAAGTGATTCTTCGACACACAAACAACGCTTATGTAAAAATTTACATAATTTACATCAATACACAACAATAAAAGAAGGGCAAATAAATAAGCAATATTTAGGTATAACATCCAGTTAGTATCTAGGTACTTTGATCAATTTCATTGAAATATGAGTATAGTATTGTAACTCACAAAAATCATGAGCGACAGTTGGTGTAGGACATGCATACAAATAGCGAAAATTTCAACAATAGAAATCAAGTATGATCAAAGGACTGCGCAATTCATTATGTCTGTATACGCACCTCTATTTAACGTAACAATTGGCACGTGGCATTGCAATTCCATTCATCAGAACATTTTGCATAAAACCCATTCGCTTATTGTTTTACCAAAATCTCATAATTTTATTGCCTTATTGTTCTCTCAGTAGACTGCTAGGCTTGGCGCTGCTAACAATACATCATTGTATGCGCTACGCATGAATGGCAGATTTTTGTTGATTTCATAGCCGTGTTCATTGTTTAATATCAGATAATTGACGTTATAAAGATCTATAGGCTATACCTAAAATAAATTAGTAGCCCACCCACAGGTTTTCATTTATTATAATCGATCTCATCATTTTTTCGTCGTCGGAAATCGAAAATCAAAATAAATCCAAATAAAATTCGAAAATATAGTTTTATTTAAAACTAAATTCCCTTATGGGATGATTTCCGGGATAAAAACTATTTCATTCACTCACTTTTCATATTATGATATTTAAAAAAATCTTATTTTAATAAAAAATCTTTTTGCTTTTAATTTTCTTCTATACAAAACTTGTCCTGACAAAGACAAAAAAAGAATTATCCAGTTTGGTGCAGTCGATCGGAAGTTATGCGTATACATAGATACATTTCGGTCATTTATTTTTATTTATATAGATATTTCAAAAGTATACATAACATAGTAGGGACATAGTATGTTAAATATTATGTAAGTAAGTCTGTGGTAATAGGTGTTGTCAGTGTCTGACAAGACGTCCAACAATTTGATCTGTATCAAGCGGAAGAGGGCTATTACCTAAGCAAATATCGCCTATCAATGTATCACTAACATTAAATCAAAACATGCCTCTTCCGGTTATTGTTCATGTCTGTGTATTGTGACCGATATTCTCTTATTTGAAACTACTATTTTTTAGTATCGAAAATATACATCTACGTGTATTATTTACGGAACAGTAATTTAAGAGCAAGCAAAAAAAAAAAAAATAACATGTTACTTTTTTTAAATCTATACGCATTTTATTTAAATTTCATCACTTAAATTAATCAATTTATTGTTTTAATGAAGCTTTTAATAGTCAACACATAAAATAATAGTTTTATATAGTAATAAAATTTCCTTTGAACACCTTTAATTATTTAAATAACACTCTAAACTCTATATATGAACATAAAGTAGGTTATATAATATGTAAATATTAATAAGGATATCGTTAGATATATAATATCATATAATTAATAAAAATATTAACAGAGTGCTTAAGGTTTTTATTGCCGTAATTATAAACTAACTAACACTAGATAACATAAATACTGGTAACAGATAGAAACTTAATTATAAGGTACACGATACGTATTAATATAAATACTCGGAGAAGGATAATGAACGTACTTTGTATTCACTTTCAATAGCAAATGCTAATTATGATTTTGTTCTCTTTCAGGTAAGGATTTCCCTACGAGTTATTTACAAAACAATCAGCACTAAAGTAAGAAAATTATGCTATAGTTTTAATTATTAATTATTTTAATGATTAATAGCTTCAAAGAGTTTTAATTGGAAAATATCATATCTATACATATAATAAAATTGTAATTGATCACTGTCTGTACAACGAAGAAATCTGAGAAAAACTATTATTGGTCTTTATTAACGCAATAGAACCCAAAACAATGATTTTTAGAATTTTTGTCTGTTTGTCTGTGCGTTTGTGGACGCTAATCTCAGATTCGGCTTAATCGATTTGGATGCGGTTTTCACTAATATATTGGGGCAAGCTTCACTTAACATTAAGTGTCTGTTTTATTTCAATCGGTTTATAAATAAAAAAGTTGTGACAAGTTAAAGAACCACCTAGAGAAGAACCCGAGCGAAACGAAGGTGAGTCGCTAGTTGTTTTATATTAATACACGTTATATAACGAGAATGTCCAGATAGATACCAAGTAAAATGCATCGTCCACCGATATCATCAATATCTGACTTTTTTATGCTGTATGCTAAAGCTTTATCAGTATAATGTTACGAGAAGATTCATAGATGTATCCATAAATAAATATTGTTTTAAAGAGGAAATAGCTGCTGTTGTTACAGACGGTAATGAAAATTAATGGCCACGGCGCCATCTGTTGCCACAGGCTTAACTTGTCACTTATCAATAAATCTTTTGTGACTGAGAAATGTATTGATATGGTGTTCTATCCTAGTAGATATTAGTAATGTTTAAAATTAGATCATCGGTGTAACTATCGGTTATCATTAGCAGATAATTTTATCTATTCGTAGCATATGCGGCATATGCGGCTTATGATGTATTTTTTAATAATCTTAAAGTCAAATAATGTACTCTATGAACTTATATTTATCGAACTCATATGGTCTATACAGCAAACATTCCCTATTATAAAATTTTAAAGGGAGTAATGAGATTAAAACATCAAACGATGCAACCCTTCTCTGAAGTGGATATCATTCATTTATCAAGCTTTATCAATATAATATGCGTAGATAACGATATATTGTTACGGTTACAGTCCAGATTGACACTTAATCAGATATCGCTCCATGTAGGTACTTTATACATACAATTCTTTATTATTATCCCATCATGTGGGCTTAATGTATGCAAATAGTAAGATATGTTAATGTTTATTGATCTTTGTGCTATATATGGAACGGCTTAATTTTATTTCGCTGTTTAGACTCAATATGGTATTTGAATATTCTACCTTTTAGGTATTTTATTTTATGTTAGATATTTCAGAATTTTAAAAAATGTAAATTTTTTAGAGTGTTATATTTGAGTATTTAATAAGTTTACTTAACCTTTTTGAAACTAATTATATAAGTCTAAAGGTTTTAAGGAAACCTAGTTTCATAATTAGGTATGATATGAAAAAATATTTCAAATCTAACAGACCAAAAATAGGTATGTAATTTGTTTTTGTTCTTTATGATCTTCACTTTTATAAATTTCTTAAAGAAAAGGCAGAATGTAGTGGCACTCTTTTAATGTATTTCTTGCTAAACATCTACACTGGTAATATAATATAGTTGTGGTAATAATAAAAGTATACCCAACTGTAATAAAACATGTTGGATACAAATAAATATATTTTAATATTTTTGCTGTAAACTATTTGAGGTCACAGAAGTCATTCAAAAGGAACTAGGCTTCCAAACAATAAAATAGTGAAAGGGTCTCAAAATCGTACCATATCTCACCCACTAAACTAATAACAAATACATGAGCCCGTTATTTCGTATAAAGGATGCCATTATACGTGACCGAATTCTTCCATCGACTATTAATATTAGAAACGGTAATGCTATATGGACTTTATATTCCCTAAAGGTTCTAGTTATTTAACCGTTTGAAAGTGCATCTGGAACGAACAAGCGATGCAAATAATGCGGTGTGGGATTGAATATCATGCGAGGATCGCTTGTCGCATATAAATAAGGGTTACAAAGTGTAGGCAGGCATTGTAGGCCGCAATAGTGATAGGATTGCGATAGGTTTTGTATCATCTTTGTAAGAAATGCCCTGCGGGGTGTATGGTTCTTTACATGAAGCAGTAATTTGCTACTGAAGTTACTGCTTTCTACTCGTATATTTCTTAGCTTATGAATGCAGCTGTACTTACATAAAGTACTTGAATCATGTCTATTTAAATATTTTGGAATTAATTTAATTGATTTTTTTTAAATAATATAAATGATTGTAATAATTCTAGATGGTGGATGATGATATCAGCTTATTTTTTTTTATTATGAACTTTAAATATGTATCAAAGCTTACTATTACATCTATTAAGATTTGACAAGTAGTTTTTAGTTTTATTTTCAAATAAATGTTTAGAAAATATATTTGCAATATTTTATGATTCGCATCCGCTATAGCTAATAATCAATTGACCGCAAAATTTTGATTTAATTTCCTGCCTCTTGTTTTTAAATGATTTTAAAAGATAGATATTTTTTGTTTTATCATATTAGACTTTAATGTCGTCCAATTAATTTAATATTCATCAATTTTATTTATGGGATTTTATTACTCAAAGATTAATGTTTTTAAGTTAGTTCAATAATCGTTCCTAAATTTTGTAGGATGAACGAGCTTAATTTACAACATTTCTTACTTAAAACATACTAAATGCGGATATGCTGACTAATTTTTACAAAACAGTTAATAGGCGTAAAAAGAAAACTGTAACACTTATATTTAAATAAGCGTGCATTAAGTTAAATGGAGTGCATATAATTAACGGTTACCGCAAATTATTGCGGTAATAACATGTTAGTCATTGACAAGGGTAAAGTAAAACTGTTGTTGTTAAATAGGTATAAGTCAACTTAATTGGTGTTTCATTTGTGTTATATTAGTAGAAACATAGTAAAATAATGTATTATTATTATAAATGTAAAAGTTTATACGTTTGAAAGTTTTTGACAGCACGTTTGGCTCAGTTTGTAGTAACCCTATTTTCTGTGTCAGTGATCACGGGTTCGAGTCCCGCTGGGGGCATTCATTTGTATGATGAGCACGAATGTTGTACTTCAGTCATGGATGTTTATATTTATAATATGTATGTATTTAAAGTTATATATGTGTAGTGTATCAACTATCTCGTATCCATAACACAGGCCTCGTAGCTTACCATGGAACTAGATGGTACTTGTGGTGTCCCAATATATTTATTATATGTGAGGATGTTTGTTATTCTTTAATATGACACGTCTGGACGGATTTGGATATTGTACATAGCTAGACCTGGAGTCCTGGACTAATACATAGGTTACTGTTAAGCATCTAGAGACGCACCAAAGCGGAAACAGAGTGAATCACTAGTAAAAATTCTTAATAAAAGAATATTGCAAAAGAGATATTAAGTGTCTACGTTTCTTTTTTAAGGTATGTAGTCTAGTTTAAAGTAATTGGTCCAATTTCAATATAACTTTTTAAAATAAATTACTCTGTAATCGATAAAGTGGTTTCAAAGCTTTTTTATTCATCTTATCTGTGTTAGATATTAACTCTTCATTTTCTTTCATTGCCCAACTGACGCTTGTTATTATGAGAATCGAATTGAAAACCATTACTCCATCACCAGTTAACTGCAAGCAGTAGTTTTATCTTACGTAATCATTGTAATACCAGTACTTTGGAGTAATCTTCGTAATAGAGTGTATTGAATTGGATCTTGATCGGATGGAGTCTGTAGAGCGTTAATACTGGGAACGAATAGGTACATATTTTTGATAGCAGCTTATTTAGAAAAAATACCAGTTTTCCTGCTACTTTGTCTATCTTCTTATTGGCATAACTAGCTATAAAACACAAAGTAAATAAGAACTGTTGTGTTTTAACTTTTTTTTAAAGATTCTGACTTTCTATTAGGTAAGTAATGTATATAGATTTTTAGTATTATTTTTAATTTAATATAAACTTTAATGAGCAATTTGTATTTTTCTTTGACAATAATGTCTTTCCATTCAGGAAAGAAATAAATTCATAACGTTATTCAAATCTTTCCATTACAAGTTCAAAGCAAACGTTAATCTCCCAATTAGGCCGATCTCGCAATTTCACACATCTGTCACTGCATATATTTATATCGGGGACGTTAAGGATGGTGAAACAGCCTCTGGCTATTTGGTGAGATATTTAATCTCTGAGATATGTTTTAAGATAAAAGTGTTATTGAATGATTTATAAAATTATATTTCTCACTTAAATACTACTTCTATATATTACTAGCACATATGTACAAGGTATCCATGAATGATTTTTTACTGTGTAGTAACTAATATCTTCTTCACATTTCTTATATTGGTAATATTTTCTGATAGGGTAATTTTGGTAACAGAAATTATAATAGTTGCGGGTTAAAGTACTACCTCCCTCAAAAATTAATTGTCAATTAAAATAAATTTGTTTTAAGTTATTCATTTCAGCAGTGCACAACTGATTATTCACTTAATGTTCATCTATGTAGGTCTATCATCATTTAACTATACTACAAAATACAGAGTCCCAAGATCAAATTCAATGCAAAAGTATGCGCCCTGTGTTCCAATTAGGGTGTGCTTAGGCTATCATTCATCTCACAATCTTTGCATTTCTCGGGCAATCACGACAAGATCCGTTAGAGGGGACAAAAAGATTGGGGTAAATGTCAAGTGATACATACTTGAGTTACCCTACTCTGCTTAGATAGATCTACATTGAATGGTTCTTAGGAATTATTTTGAAAAATATTGTAACGGAATTTGAACAAAAGGAAAAGAATGTACCTAATATTAATATCAAGTATAACAATATTGTTTTTGTAAATTTTTTAATTAAAAAAAATTAATTTTTAATATTTTTTTTATGTTCTTAATATTCTTAGTCAGACGTTTCTCCATAAAACTATAAATCTCGTGAATAATAATAAATGAGACGGTTGAAAGTGGTCGACGACATCTTCGTAACTATCGTGATCTAGACGCTTACAGGCAATCACGTCCTGTCGTTAGCTGAGCTTCTAGTAAGATATAAATTACGAAAACTTAATTAAAATATCTTGTCTTAATCGTTTATCCTTAACGTAACATTACGTTGAAAAGTAGGTAAAACTGACTTAGACCAGTTTATTTATAAACTAACGACTTACCCTAGCTTCGCTCGGATGCGTCCCTGGGTACGTTTTAAATAAATATAAACAGTTATTAGCTAGCGTTAGCTAAGTAAATTCAAAATTGTAATTTTTTCGTGAATTTTTTCGATGTTTTAATAGTTATTTTGCTATTCGGGGAGATGACAAGTCCAATAAATCAAAGATCATAAAATTCGGTCCAGTCGTTCTTCAGTTATAAATCGTGTAACTAATCCGACTTTGTTGTATATATTTATATAGACTAGCGACTCACCCTCGCTCTGCTCGGGTTCGTCTCTTGTTACGTTTTAACGTTTAGTATAGATTTCTCAGAGATGAGATGTTTTTCTGCAGTAAAAAGTATCCCATATGTAGACTTGGATAACCAGCTATCATCGTACCAAATTTCACCAAAATCTGTCCAGTGGTTTTCTCGTGATGTGGTAACAGACAGACAGATAAAAAAAATATAAAAATCTATAGATTCGGCCCCTGTATCAATAGTAATGACTATTTTTACACAGTACAGAATCGACTCAGTTAGAATTTTATTATATGTACAGATTGATTATAATAACATATAATAAATTAATTTCTAAATATTGTACTATATAGATATGGTGTGCCTTGTTAAATATCATCTACTAAAAAAATAGGAAATTGCTATTAAGATTTAAATCTTGTTAGAAACTGCAAAGATTGTAATCGGAAACAAAATGTGATATAAAAGTCTAATTAAATTACCGTTGTTTTCGCATTATAGTGTATATTTTATACAAATTAAGTAGAGCGTGATGTTGTAAAACAATTTTGGCTTAGTTTTAATCGATAACGGAAGGGAACGGACAATTTCTCTTTAGATGTCGAAAGTTCCGATAGGTACAAATGATGTGCCAAAAATAAAACCGTTAGTATTGATTGCGCTGGGAATATAAACTACTAGAATAAATTAAAGGGTCTACTGAAGATCACATAGCTAGGATGGGCCTCAGGTCCAGTCCATGACAGCCAAGTGCCGGGTGTCAGATTGCATATGTCTTTGGATAATTAGTTACGTTCTTCCAGATATGCAGGTTTTCTCACGTTGTTTTCCTTTATCGGTTCCAAAATAACTTAAATTAAACAAAATAAATGGCTTATTTTTAAATTCAGCAGTAGGTACGTATATTTTACACAGTTTTCTATACATATAATAAAATTGTAACTAAGCCGAATCTGTACATTAAATATTTTTTGGAAAATCTTATTGAAATAGACTTTATTATCGATACAGATGCCAAATCTATAGTTTTTCAAATTTTTGTCTGTCTGTCTGTCTGTCTGTTACCGCATCACGGGAAAACTACTGGACAGATTTTGATGAAATTTGGTATGATGATAGTTGGTTATCCAAGTCAACATGTAGGATACTTTTTACTGCATGAAAATATCTTATCTCTGTGTTAAACGATAAAACGTAACTAGGGACGAACCCGAGCGGAGCGAGGGTGAGTTGCTAGTAATTTATATCTCTTTATTCAATAAAAACTTTAGTTAAATACCATTTCTATGTTATCCGACATTTATTCCAATCCTCAGATACGGAAATGCATTAGTGCGATAACTGTCACTTGTTCCGTCACTCCTATCTTTACAATGAACGGGTCGGAAGATGCGCACGCGCAGAAATGGACGCAATTCTCATGAACGTCATTTTGATGGCGTTTCCTTGTATCAGCATTTTTATTATCCCGTTACGGACTATTTTAAGAAAAAGATATAAGTGAAATATTTGACTATTATATTTGTGTGTATGTATATAGAAAAGTGTGATGATTAATGTCCAAAAAGAACATTTGTAAAACAATAATTTAATTAGTATAATTAGTAGTTAGGAGACAGTCCCTCTAATATGGGCGTGGGTTTGATTCTCGTATAAGTATAAACTTTGTTCTCTCTCCTAAGACTTGTTTGTTGAAGAAACCTTTTATCAGCCGTCCATTTCCAACCTATTTAATTTCCGTACCATTTTCTCCATTGTCTCGCCACTACGGTATAAAACAGGTGCAGTCAAAATGTTAACAAAGGTGAAAGGTACAACTTGGCTTGGCACTTTGCAGAAACAGAAAATTGACACCTATATTAATTGTTTTCTTGATTTACGATCGGTTATATCTATCTTATAGCATAAAATTTATCTAAGATCTATTTCTATACAATTATTACATTATAAAATATTATAAATTATTACGCATAAATAATTTTAATGGTTATATTCTACATTAAAATAAAAAATGTATAAACTTAATTTCTATAAGTTTTTATTCTTCATTGGAAAAAAGTTAAAAAATAATCATGAAGTAATAATTATAATAGTCACCGGAAAATAATCTTGAGAGAAGTTAGTATGCTTAATTACTACAGTAGGTAATTATGAGCTTTCCTTGACCTTCTATAAAGCTTGTTTTTATTTAAGTAACTGGTTTGTATCATGCATATTCAAATGTTGATCTAAATATTGATAGTATTTGATAATAACTTCTTCACACATTTCTAAAAGAATTTAAATAAAGCTCCACAGATAGGAAGTGAGCGGCGATAAAGTGACAAGTCAATCTAAGTGATTGATCGACTTCAGCTCTATTAGGTCATAACTGTGATACCTATCCAATAACATATTTTTTACTTTCTAACAACTGTTAAATAATAATAATAAATTTATTTTTTTTGAAAAAATTCTTATTTATTTCGTTGACCTAGTTTTGTTTAGTAGTCGTATATTTACGGTTAAAAACATTTAAAGGTTAATAACGTGAATACTGAAATAGAACTTGATTTCAAATAAAACGAAATTTTCTTAAGTTAACAATCGTTTTACTTCTGCCTTTCAAAAGTCGTAGCAGTGAGAGGCATTATAAGATAAAGTTCATAAGCGATTAGGTCGGAAAGCTGACACGGGGCCATTAATAGCGCTCTTCTCGCCTAAGTAGGACAAGGCTTGGGCTACACAGCCAATGTCGGACTAGCGCCTTGGGGTAAACCCTTCAGATTTTTAAAAGACCTTGCTATTGTAAAAGTCTATCTTTACATTGTATCATGCTTTATGTGTACTGATTTTCAACATTATAACGAGCAGTTGATTAGTCTCTGTAAAGAATGACGTATGTATGTAGTATGTACTAAAACAAATCTATCCCACGGGAAAAGTAAATTTACAATTTCCAAGAAGTTCTTTTATGATAATAATGTTCTTCTTTAGTAATCATGAATGATAAATGCCCATACAATAAACGTAGCTTTACTTTTGTAATTATCATATATCACTAGTCTACGTGTCTCTCTAGGCCATAGTCTATCTCTATACTAAATTTCATCCAAATCTGTCCAGCCGTTTCAGTAGCTAGGAGTAACAAACATACATATAAACATTTAGCACTAACATTCAAATACAAACTTTTATATAATTTATAATATTAATATGACTATATTTAGATAGGTATAAGTATATTCAAATCTTATATATTATATATAAGGTTTGTATATACATATATCATAAGCTATATCAGTTAAATGAATAATATTATCGTGCAATAAACAAAATCATGTTTTCATCTGGTAGATTTTGTTCAGATAATGAAAAATCGTGACTTTGTAAGATACAAACTTAGAAAGGTATTTTAAGTAATTATGGTGTACTAAAATATTTTAGTTCAAGACTTTACAATAATAAATTATTTCATTGCAATAAAAAAAATATTCTGAAGAAAATATTAAATAGCAAAACGTCTTTATCTTATGAAGATATACATTTTGCATTTTATGTAAAATAAATAACGTATTCATTAATATTGCATTGAGATGAAGTTCTGTAGACTGCTATCAAGCGTGAAATGAATATGTAGAGAGAAAACCGATAGTTATCTGTCACTGTCTGTCCGTATATTAACTCAATTGAATCAGTACTGTTATTAGAGTTTCTAATTGAGTTCTACGGTATTCAGTATCGATATCTCTCGTTATTTCATTAAGTGTAATCGAGACATCGATTAGCCGTATTGATCAATAAACTTCGATTATTTAATTGTATTTCATTTGCAAGTCTATGTAGTTATCTTTATATATTGATTGCGATTTTCAATCGATAATGATTATTATATTCGTTTGATTGGCGTTTCTGGGAATATTAAAAACATTTATTTTCAAAAGTTTCGTAATGTCTATGAATTTTTTTTTTTAATGTTTTAGGTACTATATGAATGCATGGAATTAAGTTCATTAATTTTTATATTCTCACGATTTTTTAAAATTCCCAAAAGAAAAAATACTACATTAAATCAGTAGTTGTAACATATTACTTATATAAGTAAAATAGGTATTTTAGTTGTTTTAATCCCACAGACATAATGAATATGGAAATTGATCAATGAGTTTGTTTGTTGCCAATGAGTATAGTTTATATACTAGATAACGCTAGAGACGACGCCTATTACACATTTTGTATAGGAAAGGTCCAAATTGAAAACAATTGGTATAATCGGTACTTATCATATAAACAAGTGCCAATCAAAGGCTGGGCAGTTTGTTATAGCATTTTAGTTCATATTCTAAAAAGGTTTATTCAGCATTATTCTCGACGTGAAAGTGGAGGTCGTGGGGTTACACGTCAGACGCTTTAGGTTTTTTCTTCATCGAGTTTACCTACTTTCGTCTATGCTTTTTATTGAATTCTATGACTCAACATTTTTTTTTCATCTATCTTTTATAAAAATACTGATTGTGTAATAAAATTACATATATTTATAAATCATGCAATAATCTCGGAAAAAAACGAATAGTTATGTTGTTACACTATTCTTTGTTACAACATAATACTAGTAGTGTTATATAGTAACTATTCTGTGGGATGACCAAATAAATCATTTTTATATTATTTTTCTAGAAGTATTTTATTTAAATAATTTTTATGTAAGAAATATTTAAATCGACTCACTATTTTGAATATTTCACACGAAACTTTTTTTATTTGAGAAATAAAATAGTTTTATCTTTAATACACGTAGGTATAGTAGGTACTTAATTACTGAAGTGTCGCTAGTGCCACACAATTATTTATGTACCATTAGCGTTAATGATTGACCTTCACAGCCTGAAAACTCTATTAGTTTCTTAGCCTCAAAGGTAAGCGATAAAATGTACAAGATTATGGTAATAAAGTTATTTTAAGATTTTTAAAATAAATTATTACATTAATATTATATTTAATTTATTTTGGCATCGCAAAATAAAACAATGGTTTCAAATTTCAATGTATATACTTATTCATTTAAAATAATTAAAAAAGACGTATTTTTTTTCTTAATTAAGTCAAATTTGAATAGTATTAATAGAATTTTATTACTAATAAATACTTATTTCAGTAATAAATTCTTATTTATATTATCTTTGTAAAATATATAAATTTACAGTTAACTGTAAATAGTTACAGGGTTGATGTAAGCGGAAACAAGCTGTACAGGGGTCGACAACACGTCCACAAATAGAAGGGAACAGACGCACCGTTATTAGCTTCTAAACTCCAATTATAGTTTTTACTACAAACAGTATGTTCCGCATTATTAAGACGAAATTATGCTGAAAATTTGAAATTAATCTATACTAGTATTATAAAGAGGTAAAGTTTGTGAGTTTTTGAGGTTGTTGGGGGATTTCTCTGGATCTACAGAACTGATTTAGATGAAATTTGGTAAAAAGATAGTTTGAGACCCCGGGAAGGACATAGGATACTTTTTATGCCGGAAATTATCCCTTAAGGGGGTGAAAATAGTGATGAAATTTTGTATTGGGAAGCAAGCTAGGGACGAACCCGACTGAAGCGAGGGTGAGTCGCTAGTTTAAATATATTCTAACAGAAATGTCAACTAACACATAAGATTCTTTTAATTAAAGAAAAGCGTACTATAAATAAATTCCGTACTTTTTAAGCATTTGTTTTTGAACCTTTGAGCTACGTTGAAATTAAAGGTGAAATATGGTTACTGTTACTTCTGCCATGAGGTACAAGAAAGGATTTCATCAAATCCCTCCAGTAGTTTTTCCGTGATGCGGTCACAGACAGATAGAGAGATAGACAGACAGACAAAAATTCTTTAAACTATAGATTCGGCCTCTCGATAATAATGTCTATTTCAATAAGATTTTCCAAAAAATATTTAATGTCCAGATTCGGCTTAGTTACAATTTTTTTATATGTATAGATGTATAGATTTAATTTGTTCTATTTTTTTATTATTCTTTACAGAGATTTGCTTTCATAGCTCTTAATGATAATGACAGGTGACTGATATTATGTTACTTTTTTCCTATCTGAATATTTAATCTTTAAAATATTTAATAGTTGTTCGAGCACGCGAAAACGCTAATTGACAAGACATCAGACGGACGGAAGTGTTCGACACCGAGTACACTGTCCCCTCGGTCTTACTTTAGTAAACTTACATAACATTACTTTCTACTATAGATGCGATTTTTATTAATAGCATTGAAAGCTTAACAAATCGAAATGTAATCACTGTCGAATTGTCACGATCGTGACATAACTATGTTTTATTCGTAAACCAAGTTCTAAAACGTTTTAAATGTAATAAAAAATATCATAAAAAGTTATTTTAATTGTTGCTATATAAAATAAAAATATGTACATATTTTATTTAATTCTTCATTTATGTAAATTATGAATTTATATTAAGTAATTACACGAATCGCTGATTCGTCTTTAGATATCTCTACCAAATGGCAGTCGAGGAACTTTAAGAATATAGAGTAAAAAATATAATAATTTAATATTTTCTTAGATTTACGCGAAAATTTGTTATTTTAAATGAAATTATCTTTTCAGATTTTGTCGAAACGTCGGGAACCAAAATATAAAACAAAACTGCGACAAAATCCGCACAGATAAAATATAATAATTTAATTAACAAAAAATTGAATAACTGAGGACTACTTCATATTTAAATACTTAAGCTACCTTATATAACCTATGAGCAACTATCGCATTTGGTTCAATAATAAGCTTTGGGGGTTCTCCGAAATATTGACAAAACATTTCCGTGCCCGCTCCGGTTATCACGGGCTGAAAAATGCTGTAAAAATAAACACAAGGCATAATATCTGTTATGTAAGAATTTTATCGACGTTGAATATTTACTTCGTTTTGTGAAAATGTACAACGGTAAACCATTGCGTTTTAATATCAATCCCAATTTTGAGTCAATAGTTTTTAAACAATTCATTGTTGTACGAGCTTATTTATTCTAAATGTATTCTTATTCCAGAAACGCATGTGAAAAGATCGAACTCGGCTACATCAAAGCTTATACGTTTATAGACCTATTTTCTATTGTACCATTGTGGAAACCTCAATTACTATTATATATTTAAAGTAAAAATATCATTATTTGAATAAAGCTTTCCACGACAATTTGTCCAATTTCCTTAATAGAGTCGTCAAAGGGATTGTTATGTCAATGAGTGTTCAGTCGCTTAGCGGCATTGCCTACAGTAATAATGCCTTTCTTTGGTGGGCGTTTCTTAACCATTTGAGGCTGAGACTTTCGCGTAGGAAAGTAGCTAGGAGATAAATTATGTTTAATACTATTATTTCCTTGTAGACAGTTTACAGTTTTCTGTAATTGTTTGTAACGGATTAATGTATAAATTGAACTATAGATGTTTGTACTGGTAAGACTGTTTTTCATAGCTCGAAATGTGCAAGAAATTACTTTTGGTTTCCAGTTCAGATATTTTTCATTTTTATTCATAATTTTTAATCCAAGTACTAGTCAGATTTTTTATTCTTAACCTGGATACTATAGTTTTCAGGGAGAATAAAATGTCATATTATTTTTATATTATTATATATCCACAATAAAACGTAAAATATCAATTTACGTTTATTTTCTAATAATGAAGAGTTGAGGTAAAACAGAACGCCCGTACAAGGATAGCATTCGCTCACTGTGACAGAAATATAGGCCATTTTCGAGTGCTATTTCCTGACGCAAGCCAGACGCATACAAGTGTCACTGGATTGCGAACCAACGCGAAGTTTAAATAGGCAAATCCATTAGTGCACTCAAAAGACCTACTTACGATAATTGAGATACTTGTAGACGGTGTAACATTCGAATGCAGACCAATTTTCTTCGTAACCCATAAATAACATTGACAGTAATTGTAATGTACCTAATTTGTTTGTATCTAACTTGTTTCTGTAAGTATTAACAAGATTCTAATTGAGATTAACTTATTATAATTATTTATTCTATTATCTTCTATGGAAATCTTTGAGTCAATTAACAAAGTGAGATACCGTAACAGTCTATAGCTCTCTAGTTAGGTACATATTATGTATGTAGATATAGCTACATACATACATATGTACAATGTACATATCTTATAAATTATTTGAATTTACTCATGTTCTTTTGTGCTTAATATCTACGTCGATCCTGTATCTTGATTCAGTTTAACATCTCACTGTAATGCGAACAACTCGATCCTAATGGAGGTACGTCTAGGCTCGGGAGAGCTTAATTGGACGTATTCGTGACGAGCGCGTGCGTTGTGACAAGAACGCCTTTGATAATGCCGCACCCTACGTTAATGTTTATGATATAGTACACAGAATAATCCATACAGTTATTGACTTTTAATATTGTCTTTCATGTTTTGTTCTAATTAGAATATATATTACATAATGATTCTAAAATGTAGGTACATTGATAGTGTGCATAAAAAGTAGTTTAATATTGTAAATGGGAATTGTATTTGTTAGAGTGGAAATGTGCGTTTTTTTTATTACAAAAATAGAGCTATATTATAATTTATAGGGCGGAGAGTTAAATGGACTAAGGTTAAATTTATTAATACCAGTACCTATTTATTTAGACCTAGTACTTAGTAGTATAAACGAAAATATTCTATTTATAAACAAACAATTATATGGAACAATAAACGCAACCCCCGAGGTGCAAAGCTTAATTGGACGTAACAAAGCACACGCGACGAGCGAGTATACGGCAGCCGGTAACGGCCTTTGAGAGAACCGCATCCGCATCTATGATGACATGTAACATAAATAGAGCGACGTCGAGAGATGCAATAGATAAGATTGTCCGTTTCGCGATTGTTCTGCAGTTAATAGGGTGTTTCTGTTTCTTACTGTGTGTTCTTTAATAAGTCTTAAGTTCTCTTATGATTTTAAGAATAATTGGGAGATTGGACAAGATGCCATTCGACAATTGTTAACGAATGTAAAACTAAAATATATAGGTATGACATACGTTTAATGATTCTCTGACATAACGTTTAATTTGTAACTTCAACACATTTTTTTAAATTTTTCACTCCGATTCTGGAAATATACCTTGTACAGGCCTTCTTCTTATAGATTCAATAAATTACAGGTTAAAGACAAAAACTAAGTAGTATTAATTTAATTTATGGTAATGCACACATACTAATTTGCTTATCCTTATCCGTAATTTTAGAGATAATTATGTAATTAAAATATACGAGGTTTAGGAAATGCAATTATGTGGATATTGCAGTGCCTATTATTTGCATGTGTGTAAGTATGTCAGAAATTCGTTTCAAGGCGAGCATTATTCATCTCAATCACGCAAATGGACGGTACATGAATATTCATGTTATCGGGCATTACGCAGACATGCTCTATTTTTCCTTTCCGTATATGAGTGGATCAGTTTCTCCTTATTAATCTACATTAACGACATTTGTTATGATTTAAGGAAAATTACTTGATTATTTTTGCTAGCACAAATGCAGCTGTACATTTTATGCATTTCTATAACAATTTATGACTATGATTTGATACGATGTATAACAGAGGAAAATAATATTATATACTACTAGCGACTCACCCTCGCTACGCTCGGGTTCGTCTCTAGGTACGTTTTAATTTTTTTTAGCGAAACCCTAATTCTTTTTCTAAAATAAAAGTAGCCTAAGTTACTCCTTATAATATCAGCTATCTGCCAGTGAGAGTTCCGTTTAAATTGGTCCAGCTGTTTTGGAAATTAGCCGGAACAAACAGACAGACAGACAAACAGACAAAATTTTTAAAAATTGTGTTTTTCTTATAAGTACCGTATGTAATTCCAAATGATTTTAGTATAAAGCTGTTATTTTGACATTACAAAGAGATACTTCAATTTTATTTATCTGTATAGATTACAAAATTTAGAACATTTTATTTTATGTTATTTAATTTTTAGTATTTAGATATGTACATGAAATGTTATCAAATATGTATACATTGTTTAGTGAGCCTAAATGTTCGCTGTGAACCGTAATGAACTTTGACATTTGAAACATGTAATTTAGTAGAATAACGAGATTCTATATTTATACCAAGCGTAATTTCAAAGAAATGTTCTAAACTAGATTATATATCTGCTCCAACAATTACTTTATATAACATCTTACAATAAATCCAGTAAAATAAATTATCAATTCACGATACATTTGTAAATATTTTCAAAATATCTATTCACTATCTTATAAACCATTTAAATCTTTACTTGAAGTTGGTTTCTAGAGATAGATAAAAACTTATTACTGTAACTTAACAGCATTTGCTATGGAACCTGTAACTAACTTAACAACAAAATACTATGCAAAACATCGCTAACCGATCATAAAATATATATTGCCAATTATTTCATACTTTTCCATTAAGAATGGGAGCATCGGCCGATTGTGGCTTCCGTTCAATCAGCCGTGGCGATTCGTTCCGCGCTCAGATTGCGCTTAATACTAGGGCAAGCACAGACTATGCGTGAAAAATCTTTGAACTTTCTCATAATTAAATTAAACAAATATACACCGGTCAGTGAACTCAGATTGTTTATAGCTTATACTATACGAGTATTTATGTAACAGAGTTGACAAGTAAAGTAGCGTATTGACTAACTTTACGGCAGAAGATCTTGATTGAACAAGTGTAAGTCGGTATATCTAGAATTTAGATCTCCCACACAGGTAGGTAGGTACACTTAATAGATAGAAATATACTCTATGGCATTTTCTATAGATATAATAAAATTGTATCTAAGCCGAATCTGTACATTAAATATTTTTTCGAAAATCTTATTGAAATAAACATTATTATCGATACAGAGGCCGAATCTATAATTTTTTGAATTTTTGTCTGTCTGTCTGTCTGTCTGTCTATCTGTCTGTCTGTCTGTTACCGCATCACGGGAAAGCCACTGGACAGATTTTGATGAAATTTGATATGATGATAGCTGGTTATCCGGGTCAACATATAGGATACTTTTTACCGCGGGAAAATATCTTATCCCTGAGCTAAACGTTAAAACCTAACTAGGGACGAACCCGAGCGGAGCGAGAGTGAGTTGCTAGTCTATTCTATAATTTATGTTTGTGCAAAAAATCACGTCAATCAGTTACCCTTTCGCCGTGAAAAGACGGTAATTTGGTAAGGATTATTTCATTTGCGCTAAATATTATATAACTGTAATATTACTTTGATAACAATAAATAAATCATATTTTTTTCTTGGTTTTCATAAAACAATAATTGATTTTTGTGCGTGTGTCATTGAAATTTTCATGGACACTATAACTATGGCCCTACAACTAATAAGTTTTGTGTTAAACGAAACCAGGCAGTAGTTAAATGTTGAGTAATAGCTTTTGCATGTCTCGCTTTGAGTATTTTCGATACTGTATCGAATTGTACAATTTAAATCTTTATTGCTTTTAAATGATGTTTATTATATAATAGAATGAAGTGTAACATTAATACTTAGACATTAACAGTAAACAATGAATATTTTTAAACATTGAATATTTTTAGTTTACTGTTTTGTGACTACTTAAATTGTGTAACTTGAATGTTCTCTATAGATAAAATATTACGAATTCTATTTCCTTACCAGTGTAGGATATCTCAGGAAAAACCAGCATCACGTTTCAAAACTTATATAATTCGCATGCTTAATAAAAACCTGACTTAACTCAAAAAACTAGATACTTGATAAATCAAGAAAAATGATTTTCTTTTGTTCGTTCGTTTGTTTATTCTTTAATAGAATAAAAGTTTACAAAGTAAATTAATATATTTTAATTATTCCAGATAGTCTTTAAACATTTGAATCGTTTTGTGTAATTATTTTGACCAATAACTCAATTTGGACCTAAGTTGTAATTGGTCAGTTTTTTTTATTATGCATATAATATTCGCACAATATTCTAACTAGGTTTAGTTAATTTATTAGAAAACACTTATTCTCAACAATTTCTTATTTCTTTTGCTCACCCATGTCAACTCTACCCTAACCCACCGACCAATCCCACCGACCAATCCCGTCTTTAGTTTATTTATTTTTTCTATTTTTAATTGTATTTTTATTATTTTTTTTCGGCCTAACCAATCTCCTTATTTTTAACTGCTTGATTTTCAAAGGTATCATAATTAATGCGTTCACGTAGTCAGTGTGGTCAGCATAATTAATTACTGTCATACATGCGAAATGTGTTTGTATGTACGTTGTGTGTGTATGTTTGTTACTCCTTCACACTGAAACGGCTGGACGGATTTGGAGAAAATTTTATATACAGATACACGACCTGGAGTGACATAGCCTACTGCAAGGCACTTGAGCGAAGCGGGGGAAAGTCGTGTGTAATAAAGTTACTTGTTCTGGCTGACTCAGAAATGTCCAGGCCAATTCGCTGGATCTGAAGGGCTTAATTTCCCATTATAACGGCATAGGTAACCACTAAGAAACGGCTCACCCATTCAGAGTAAAAAGCTGCATTACGATAAATAAGCCTTTATATTATCATGAAAGTCCAGATGATGTATCTTCATGTTCACTCAATCTTCCCCGCAAGGGGGAGAACGTTGTGATTGAAATAAATAATGTATACAATTATCTTACTTAGCGAACTACGTTTGATAGAAAATTACAATTAAAATGCAAATGATTCATACTTATTTCAGCACTATAGTCGTAATTTCTTCAACAGGCGTGGCTAAGCTAGTTTTTAATCTAATAATAAGTATATTTAAAGAAAACACTATATATTTCTTTTTTTTTTTGTGTTACGATGTCTGGTAAAATCTCAAAAGATTCAAACGCGTTAAATGTTTTGTAAAAAAAATATCAATTAGTAAAGTTAAAACGCTCTTTTCGACAGCTTATTTATTAGTATGTTCCCTCACTTTTTGCGTAACTTTTAGAGCACGAACGGTCTCTACCGTTTCACACGAAGTAAGCGCCCGGAACCACCTAATGAGTTCATTTTAAACTTCGTTTATATCATAACTCGATAAGTATCTATCGAAGCGCAAAGCGTCTAGACTCGACATGTTGTTATATTACTTATATTTCAAGCGGTTAATACTGTTTGAACTGCTGTTAAGCATGAACATTAGAAAAAAACTTAATGTTAAAATTAATTATTGTCATTTTCTTTAATTGTACTTATAACATTTTGTTTTATTTTTCCAGGTATGTGCCAGTTTTTGAGGTGAAAGTTCTTTAGAGTGGAGTAAGTAAAATTATGTTAATTAGGTCTAATTAGCTTGTATATATTTTTAATTAGCCAAGATATGTGTTTATTTATAATAAGATTACAGAGTCTACTATTGTAGTCTTAATTATTATTTGTTATAAAGACTATTTTAGTTTTTAAAAAGATAAGTAAAATAAAAAATAATAATAATAATAAGTTATAATTATAAGAAGCCTTCTTATATATTTTTTTATAAATCGGACTATTATTATAATAGGGAAAGTTTTTGTATGTGCACATATTGCTTTCTTCTTTACGCTAAAACGGCTATACTGAATTGGATGAATTTTATTACACAGATACATATAGTTATTAATTGGATTGTTAAGCTAGCTTAAATAATGCCATTTTTATACTTGCTCGTAAGATACATATCTATACTAAAATTATAAGAAGGCAGAGTTTGCTCGTTTGTTTGTTTGTTCGTTTGAACGCGCTAAACTTCGAAACTACTAATCCGATTTGAAATTTTTTTTGCATTAGATAGCCCGTTTATTGCGGAAGGCTATAGACTATATATCATCATGCTACTACCCAAGGGAGCGGAGCATATCTAATATAAAGTCAAAGATTTTTTTATAGATTGCACGCGGGCAAAGCCGCGGCTTCCGCTAGTAAATAATATTTCTAACTTTTCCTATACAGTATTGTAAAGAATAAGTGGTTTAATATCTAATTTGATAACGTGTCATACGATATAACGATAAACTGTGTGAATAAAACTTTCAATTCAAAGTTAATTTAACAATACCACAACAACTAATGATAGTAATCTGTTAAACCATGATTTAAATTAATCCACTCAATTTTATTGTTACGGTCAATTTATTGTACATTAACTACTGTGTGGGTGTCATTGTTCATTAAAAGCTGAAGTTTAGTTATTGTTGTAGCTTAATGTTATTGAAGTTCCGATAATATTTTGATCGTAATATGATCGATACTTGTCTAGCGTACAACATTGTCTTAGGTCACTTATAATACTATTTTTTTATTAATAAGTATTTATTATGTATACCTTATATTTTGACTTAAAAAAAATGCGAATATGTATTTGTTACATTATCGTTCTTTCACACAGTATAGTGAAGGAGTTGACGTATAGCAATCTTTTATACTAGTAGATTAAACGATTGCCGTGTAATATAAGTATTTTCCAAACAATATTGTAGAAATAATAATTTAATAATACTTAAAGATGCTGTAGGATTCTAAATCGTAACATCTCTTTAGTACCCTGAGACATAAATACTCGTAATTATATTGAGATAAAGTCGCTTAAAAGTTCCCATGCTTGTTATACTGATAAGATTTGAATAAAATTTGGCACAAAGATAGATTTTACAGCATTTGCAGAGTGTTAACCGTGTTATAATTGGATAAAAGATAGAAGTTTTACGATAATTGTGTTAGCTTGCATATCATACTCAAAGCGATATATCTCTACTCGGTCGCTTAAAGCTAGTAATATAAATAAAGCCATTAATCTGTCGTCAAATCATAAATAAAATTAAATATTTAAATATATGCTTCACATAAGCTACTTCCTATTCCAATAACCTGTAAGAGTGGGTCATTAGGAGCACGATCGTGTCGACGGTGCTCGCCTCTAATCTAATTAAAGTGCATGCACTGATCACGGAAGGGCTTCACTGGACATATTTTTTCACATTTATAAACGCAGTCAGCATTAGTATAGGTAAATTAGCGATGATTAAAAATCATAATTACAGGCGTTTCCGCAATAAATGTTTCAAATGGATACGTTAAAAAAATTTGAAAACATTCTGAATGGTCTATCGTTTCGATTTAATCGAGTTCAAAAAGGAGGAGATATTCAACTCAGGTGTACCGTGTAGGTTTTTTGTTTGCATTTTACGTACTATCTTTTCTGTGAACCGATTTTCATGATTTTATTTAATACATCATGGGTGTAGCAATTTTTTTAGTTTTTTTAAGAGGACATACTTTTTATTTGATTAATAATTCAAATCGTTTTTAACACGTGAATCGCATTTGTCAGGCAATAGGTATATTTGCGCAATAAGTGCAATTCAAGTCGAGGTAATTCAATTGCATTGGTAATAATTCTTAGCGCGTGTGTTAGGGCTACCAATGAACAGAAAGCTCTCACCATAAAATACTATTCTTGTGGTGGTATTCAACTTCTTTTCAAATAAATACTATGGTATATTTACATCTTAAGGATCTCTTGTAGATAGATACTTTTAGTATCTTTGTCTAGGTATAAAGTCCATAGGCGTTTTTTTATTCTACATTCATTTACATTGAGCATACATACAACGAACATACTAATATACTAATTGTATAAACTTAAAAACGCGCAGTTTTGAACGGTCTTATTATACATAGTATATCTTATTAAGGATGAATTGTGAATGCAAATCGCGATCCACGCGTGCCCTTAAGTATAGAAAACATTGTCAAGTCTCATCGCGATTTGGATTTTTTTACATAATATTACGTTAATACAAGTTATTATTGATCTATAATATTATATAACACTTATTTATAGGGTTTAAGATAAAATATATTAATATAATTGTATTGGCTATAGCCAATTATTCATGTTTTATTTACTAGGTAACTAACGACTAACCCTCGCTCCTCTACGGTTCGTCCCTAGTTACGTCTTAACATTTAGTGTAGATTTCTCAGAGATGAGATATTTTTGTTTTTGATGAGATGCGCCCCCAGACAAACAGACAGACAGACAAAAATTCTAAAAACTATACATTCTACATTATAAACTATACAATAATTGTTTAATGTACAGATTCGACTCAGTTAGAACTTTATTATATGTATAAATATAAAAATATTAATAGTGTTCCTATAAGGTATACCTTAAATTGCATAAAGTTGTTTTATGGTAGCCCTATCATAGCACTTAGCCCTATACCTATGGCTTTGGTGATTAGAATGTTGCGGTTGTACGTGGGAATGGCTCGTAGACAAGGTGGCAAAATTACCTGTAAATTGTGGGATTAGATACAGCCAGCTTGAGACATCGAGTCGTTATGGGAAATAAAATTGATTTAAGATGTACAGTTAACTATATGGAAATGGCAGTGAAAAGTTTGTATTTCAGTCGTTTGAGTAAATTTATTTAATACTAGCAACTCACCCTCGCTCCGCTCGGGTTCGTCCCTAGTTACGTTTTAACGTTTAGCTCAGAGATGAGATATTTTCCCGGAGTAAAAAGTATCCTATATGTTGACCCGGATAACCAGCTATCATCATACCAAATTTCATCAAAATCTGTCCAGCGGTTTTCCCGTGATGCGGTAACAGACAGACAGACAGACAGACAGACAAAAAAATCTAAAAACTATAGATTTGGCTTCTGTATCGATAATAAAGTTTATTCCAATAAGATTTTCAAAAAAATATTTAATGTACAGATTTAGCTTAGTTAGAATTTTATTATATGTATAGATTATAATTTTCACCTTAGATTATAGTAATAGTTTTACTCGTTTGCACTTCAGTCCGTATTTTCTAGAAAAATACATGTTATATGATATCTATACTAATATTATAAGGAAGCAGAGTTTGTTTGTTTGAACGCGCTAATCTCAGGAACTACTAATCCGATTTGAAAAATTCTTTTTGCATTAGATAGCCCGTTTATTGAGGAAGGCTATAGGCTATATATCATATAATGTATAATCTATATATTCCATACTAACCGTTAAAATGTACCTAGGGACGAACACGAGCGAAGCGAGGATGAGTCTCTAGTTAATTTACGTTTAATTGATATGTGAAAAAAAATTTTTTTCCTATAATATACCGTTTGAATATACGTTGACCAAATAAAATGTGTTCCATCAGTTGCATATGCTACAGAAAACTGATATTATTTTTTTCTTTTCGCCGACTGAAATAAAGAGGAGATAATAAATTCTGGGTATGTTTATTGGTTTAGAAAAATAACTAATTTGTACTAGAATCATTTTGTGTTTAAATATTTTATATTTTTAATACTTATATCTTATTTCAATAATGATATATACCTACCAACGATCGTTAGCAGTAAAAGACTCGTAAAGCAAGTTATTAAGAAAAGATATTTCATAATTACTAACTACCTTTAAAGGGTAAATTACATCTCTAACAGGATATAATTAATAAAGAAATTTAATTGCAACCTCATTTTAATTACATATAATTTTTTTATGTTTTTATAATAGCCATTGCAATTATTGTGATGAGAGAAATGAGATGAGAACAGAATAATAATCTACCTGCCAAGAATATTATAATTAATAAATTAATAATAATAAAATGGTTCATCTATTCAAAATTTATTAGAATTTGGTTCCTAATTGGCGAAAATATAACAAAAAGTATTTTGTGTTTGTGTAGGTACACACAAAAAAATCACCTGGCACAAAATAAAGAATGCATTGGAATAAAATTTTAGTTATCGTTTTACGCTATATGTATTATGACTAGTTAAAAATATTCTATAATCTACATACTATATTTCACTATAATTAATTCGAATTTAGTTTAATAATCGTGCGTCAGCGCAATCGTTACATGATAATGTTTGGAGTATAAATTAAACGCTCGTCGTAATTCAATTGAATTATCATTCTGACAGCCGACGAGTGTTCGTCAACTTTTTGCCTCTGTCCGCTTCGCAAGCCAGTAATTAAATGTCCGTTAAAAATAATACTATCAATTAATGTTATCGACGTACCGATCATAGCTACTTTCATACTTATTATATATGTTTAATTTTAGCGTCGTTTGCATTTTGTAAATAAATATTTTTCTATTTTCGAATTAGCTTTCTACATTAATTAATAGTAGGTATTTGGGCGGAGATTTTGTGCAAAAGTACAAAAAAACAAAAGTAAAAACTTTGTATCCAACCGGGATTCGAACCTGGACTTGTGTTTGTCTATCTTGCGCTTTGGCCGCTTGACCATAATGCTTATGTCCGAGCGTGCGAAATTAGCGACCATATTTTGCGTGGAATAATGCGAAGAAAAACCGAATAAAAACTCGAAAACACATGTTTTCCCAGACAAAAGGCTAATCTAGATCGATTTTTCGCCCCCGAAAACCCCCACGTACCAAATATCAGCGAAATCGTTAGAGCCGTTTCCGAGATCGGTTTATAAGAGTATAAATAAATAAATATACAAGAATTACTCGTTTAAAGGTATTAGATTAAGTTAAATGTTTGGTATTATAGTGTAAAATGTAAATTATATTTTTTTATAATCTATACAATATGTAATATTGTCGCTTCAAACCGAATACGTATATCGAATGAAAATCGTATCACTTTGTCTTAATAAGTGTCGTAATTATTAAAGTTTTTATACCTCATTCAAGATTTACCGCATATATTATCTTTCATAAGAACGCTTAAACTTTTAATACCTGTCATCAGGTTATATCTCTTCTTTGGTAACTACATAAATACATATATAATATTGAATGCCCTCCTTGTTGCGTAATTAACTTCCACGATTCAGCCTACACGATCGTTTAGCGAATTTATTGGTCATAATGTTCGGCTTTTACGTTAAAATTACCGTAATTGACCATTTTAATAGTTTTTTTGTCCACCGGAAGATTAAGGAAACTGCGTATCTAAAACATGGTAAGAAGCATTAAAAAAAAAATGCAACCAACGCATTTTAAGATCGTATCTACATATAAAAAATATGTGAGGTTTTTCTTAAAGTAATTTCAATGAGAGTTTTATTTTGATTCTAAGGTATTTTGTTTTGAGAATATTATGTTGATTTTTATAAGATTTTGTGTTTGAACCATGTTAGTATAATTCAGTTAGGGTTCTTCAGTTGACCGCACAATATTGAATGTTTCGTATAAGTTGAACTCTACTATGCTGGCCTAAAGCCAGCACAACGTTATTGATTACAGGCGTCCATGTTCTGTAGGAGTTGACTGCTCAAAGGATAAGTGGCGCAAGGAATAACGTTTCATCTCATTCTAACTTCTTATTACTTCAATGTTTTGTCTCTTTCCCACGTATAGAATTATAGAAGTAAAGTAATATGTTAAAATAGTGTTAATCTAACTGCAAAGTAAAAGATTTAAAATTATGATAAAACTGAAAATGTAAGTCAGTCATAATTAATTTTAATGAAACTTAAACATTAAACTCATATTAATTAATTTCTTTTTGACGTAGTTAGTATAAAATAAAGGTTAAAACAACTTAGTGTAAAAACAGGTTCTTCTACCTATAGAGAGACAAAGTTAATGAACGCCTTGCGGCATGTTTGTTGAAATGAAAAAAGGAGCAAAGTGACCATAGCGTCAGACAGCTTTGTTTTTTAGCCTTTTCAGGAGGTGTGAACTGTGAAGTATGAAATGACAAAGGCGAAATGTAAAAGAACTAACTAATAATTAGGGTACTGTTTTAAACCTTTGAACGTACGAGTGTTTTGTACATTTAAAAGTACGAGGGTATTTAACTTATTGCTGTAAAGACTTTTTCTTTAGACGTACTTTCTTTACATATGTTTGTAGTACTTATTTTTGTATTCAAATCATTTCAACGTCTTACTAATAGTCGCGGACCTCCTTTTAATGTGAGGGAGATCAGGCTATAGTTCACCATAGTGGCTAAGTACGGATTGGTGGCATGTCTTTCTAAATTTTGTTAGGTTCTATCAGATATTAAAGTTTTTTAAAATGTTTTCTTTCACTGTGAAGCATATTGAAAATGATTCGCAAATGAATATCAAACGTGTGAGACCTGGGATTTGAACCCCCTTCACTCGTTTTCCAAAGTCAGAGCATTACTACTGGACTACCACTGCCTATTTTATTTTTGTATCATTTTTTCTTCTTTGTGGTAAATAAAATTGAATCATTTAAATAAGTCAAGTTAATAATATCTATACCAATAATATTTGATATTTTGGATAGCGTTAATAGTTATTTGAAACAGCACAGTCTATTACTGTCTAGAAATCTAGAACAGAAAGGCATCAATTAGTAGAGTTCGTGTACGCCTATGCTCTTTGTATATTTTATTATCTGTGCCGTGCGCGAAATCACGATCTTATCTACGATTCAACAATAATTCGCGGGATATCGATTTCTCTTCGATCGCTATCGAAAATCAAACAAACGTAATATTGTGATAGATATCAGACTTTATCAAGTGTAACACGAATCTCGACAAATACAAGTTTCGCGATTAGGTGATAAATAAGGGTTAGTTTACATTTTTTTTAATAATATATATACAGATTTGGTGAAAATAGATAAATAAAGGAAATAAAAGTGACGTTGGTTTTAAATATATTTAAACATATATATCAATGTTTACTGAAAATACAAATGTTTTGAACATTTCTCGGTAACTCAAGGTAGACGCTTGCCAGACAGCCGCAAGGGGCAACGCCCGCGTTTCGTGCCTAAAGTGGAACTACAAATAACGCTGACAGAAGATTCGTTCTTGCCATTCGACTTATCTAAATCGATGTTCTTGTAACCTAGATTATATATATTATATTGTCTAAGCTCTAACATTTATCTTACTAGTAGTATATATACAAAAGTTTGTATGTACATATATTTGTGTATGTTCAGCATTCTGAAACGGCTGAAAAAATCTTAATGAAATTTATTATAAAAATAGACTATAAGTTGAATACACATAGGTTTTTGTTAGTAATAAATACTAAACGCTTACTTGTAATGTATATAGATTGTACATTATTAAAATATAATCCTGTACATATGTAGATCAAATGTATTTGTGACTATTAGGTCTTTGACATTTGTGTGAGTGAAGTTTTGGACAATTTTTGAGTATATCTATACAGATATATTATAACATCGTTATATTATTATACATATAGAGTTTATACTATGTGTCCAGATTTTAAACAGCAAAATGTTGTATAAACTTGACTGTTCATGAGACGTCATATAGGAAATAACATAATGGTAAGAGATGCATTTCAAACCACTTTGTATAAAATTTGATCAGAAAACGCAAAAGTACAATGGTTACTTATAAAAAAATGACAGTTTTTTGTTAGTGTTGTAGCTCTTAACACTTAATAAGATAATAGTAAGAATTTTATTAAGAATTTCATTTCATTTCTAATATATGTATAATGTTTATATACTTCTGTATACGATCGTGAATAAGATATTGACAGTGAACGTAGATGAAATAGGTGCATTCCCATAATATATTCGTAGCATAATAGCTAGTCCCGTATTTGACTATTATTATAAATGTGAAAATATTTGTTTATTTGTTCGTCCTTTTTTCACGTTGAAACAGAGCGACGGATTGATGTTATTTTTTGTATAGAAATAGTTGGAGTTTTTTTATTATTAGGTATCTTAGGACGAACCCGAGTGAGGCAAGGGTGCTTTATTAGTAATTTAAAATTTATAATGAAATATATTTAGTATAAATCCATACTAATATATAAATGCGAAAGTAACTCTGTCTGTCTGTCTGTTACGTTTTCACGCTTAATCCGCTGAACCGATTTAGATCATATTTGGTATGGAGATAGTTTGAGACCCTGGGAAGGACATAGGATAATTTTTAACTTTTAAAGTAGGTACTTAATTTTCTATACCTATGTATGTAAATATATATAGTTTATTCTATACTAACTGTGAAAACGTAGCTAGGGACGAATGCGAGTGAAGCGAGCGTGAGTCGCTATTATATAATAAATAGCTATTTTTATGTAAAGAAAAATGGCTCTTAGCATTGAGCTAATTATAAAAATTCATAGACATCGCCCGTAGAAAGTAACTATATACCTAGTAATCTGCGGGCGAAAGCTACTTAATATTATAAGGCGTTAATTGGAAGAAAGCTTCCCATTTATATAATTTACTAAAGAATTTTCAACAAATGCATGCACGTTAATTCTGATTATAGTTCGTGTACAAGTTACTAAAACACGTTAATTAGAAATGAAAGCTTCACAACTGAAAGGAACGTAACACGAACAAAGAATGCACTGTAAATACTACAACATTGCTCACTGCCGTGTACTTACTCGTATAAACCGCGGTGTGGATTAAGTAATTTAGCGTGTATTTGGAATTAGAGGGTTTGTTTTTAACGTGAGAAAATATTATAATGTTATATTTTTTAGTCTTTTGGTATTTACATATGTATTTATGTATATAATGATCATATAAATAATGGAAGTACTCGTATGTACGAAGTAGGCATGACGAAATGATAATCACGGAATGACAGCTTAATGGTAGGGTAAATTATACATTCGAGCTGTTTTTGAAGGGACCGTTACGTCTTGCATTGTAATCTTAAAAATCACCTTACAAACTAACTTCTAGCAAATTTATTTATAAAATATACTGTTTATTTCTAAGTGCATTATGCTCATTTTATCCTTCCTATTCATGCAATCTCCCCAAATGTGTCTAAACACCACTAATCTAAAGTAAAAAGAAAATCTTACAACTATATAAATGCGAAAGTTTGGATGGATGGATGTTTATTATTTAATCAACGAATCTTGCTGAAATATGGCACAGTGATAAATTATAGCGTGGAATAGCATATAGGCTACTTTTTCCCGGAAAAATGTACGGTTCCCGTAGGATAGATTTGTTTTTGTTTTTCACTAAGGACGAACCCGAGCGAAGCGAGGATGAACCGCTAGTGATAATAATAATTATGTTTACTTAAAATAGTTTGGCACTAAATAGCCATGACTACAAAATAAGTTAGCATAACTACAGAAAAGGGAAAGTCAAGTAGCATTTTTTTTATTTTAGTATGTGATTGCCTTTATGATAATAGAGCAAGTGAAGGTTAGAAATCAAAACGGTGAAAGACAAGAAGCTACGCTCTTATCCACGTACACATATAATTTCATCCAATTTATTTTTTCATCATCTCGCGCGAAGTACTTGAGCCTTAACAAAACAAAAACGATGCAGGGAAGTGCAATTATGAAATCGTACTGCGATCATTTCCGTGTCGATTTATGAGTTTCATTAAGTCGAGGTGTTTAGATTTGAGTTCTTTGGTACCGATAAATAACAAATTATGAAAACGTTTTTTAAACGTCACGCGTATGTAATAAGTTATAAAATGTACAGTTATTACTTATAAGTAATAACTAATTAGTGTACATTTGTTTTTAATTTATTATTTTTTTTAATTTCATTATACTTATTATTTTTTCTTGTAAGTGGAATAGGTTACTTTATATACATTATAATAAGCTTTATATTATATAAGGCTTGTCGCACTTCAGGATTTAAAGCAATATATATTTAATCCATCTGCCATTATGTCGAAATAAAACAAACAAGGTACAGTTATGATAGAAATGCCAGACTTGGATTAATAATAAGCTACATGTAGATAACTTGAATGTTTGTATCCTATTACAGTTACCATAGAAAGTGACAAGCGCAAATGCCATCGTACTAATTATACAAAGGTCTTCTATATATTTCTAGGCAACAATAACGTTATCTTACAAATAAATCTTATCAAGCCTTTAAAAGCTTTGTGACGTAACTTTTTGTATCAATAAGATGAAAAATTTAATAATCTCCACGACGTTTATGTAGTATATTAGCCGACCCGTACCTACGTTTTCCTGCCCAAAGTTTATTAAATTTCCAACCTTTCATTAGTTTACAAATTTCCCAATTTTACTGGCAAGTTTTCCCTCTTTTTTCCACTCAGAATATCATTTATATTACTATCAATATTTAAAAAAAATAGCCAAGTCAGTCTAGTCCTTCTCAAATGATGCGCCTAGTGCCTATCAACTATCAACATTTCATTTCTATTTATATTAGATTTAATTATTATTTAAGAAGAAAGAAGTTTAACTAAATTTTGTCTAAAATTTCCTTAAATTAAAAAAGAAATATTAAATTTAATTTGCTTTGCTTTACAGCTTATCTACCAAATAAATCAATAAGAAAAGTAAGACAAGCAATCAATATCGAGACCTAATTGACTAGATCCAACTAAGTAGGAGCATGACATGATCGGATTCAACATCGACGAATTAGTGATGCAAATTGACTGGTTCATTATTTACAGCTTGGATTTCCATAACCTTTGTGGTATAGTCGTACTTCAAAGAAGTATAATAGATGTTTATGATTTCTTCTATAGTTATAAAAAACAAATTACGCCGAATATAATCATCGTTAATTTATTTTACATTTTTCAGTTGTCTGATGTAGTTGCCCATACGTCGGATATAATCATATATGTAGTAGGTTTGAGTCACGCTCGGGACAAATGTATATATATTTACCATAAAAGTATAATACATACATACCTATATCGTGATCTAGGTGTGTATGAGTTCTATGTATGTTTCACGGACTGTAAGACGAAAGATGTTTTGTCTGATGTTAGAATATTTATTAACTATAAATATTAATAAGTCTGTCAGTTTAAAACTAATAGCACCTTCTAAAAACACTTGTAAAGAACACACTTGTCTAGAAAAGAATTAAGCAAAATTACTTTTTGCCTCCACTAATAAATGACAGTATGATGAGGCACCGCATTTCTGCAAGGAATGCAGCGAACCCTCTTGCCACCATTCACTGTGAATATTGTAAAGCAAAGGTATTTTTTTATCTGCACTTATATTTAAACATAAGTTTAGTGTACGAGTATATAGCAAATAGCCGTGAATAGGTGCATCGTTGAAACTCCATCGTTCATTTTATTGTTAGTTTATAGCTAGATTCATCTCTACATTTTTTGTTCAGTCCGTCTTTCGTCATTCGACCGTTCGTCAATCAGTAATGAAAATTAAGCTTGTGTATAAATTTTCAATATTTCAATCTTCAAAGGCAAAGGGCACTTTCATAAACATCTAACACGTGTTACATGATTATCATAAACACTAGTAAAATCGATTGCTTAGAAAGTTTTCAATCTTTGCTCTGTATAGAATAACGTATCGCCTTTCATTCTAAAACTAAAAGCAATTTCTCCTGTCGTTCCACATATGATAAAGTTACGGTCTCTCATTACCGTAGATATCATTACAGTTCTCCTAGTGGCAGGTGGTAATGAAATTTTATGACTCTAACAAAATACCATATTTTTCAGGGAACATGTACCTAAGCATTTCTCAATTGCGATCTACAATTATATCAAGTGTTCAAACACACTTATTAAAATACACTGAATCTTGGCCTCCTCCATTAGTTACTAGTTATTTACTATTAAATAATTTATATAAATTTTCTGCTAAATATTTTTTAACATAAAAACTGATTTAGAGCAATGAGTTTTATCATCGTTGTCAGATCACACAGTTGTTTATTGAGATCCCTTTCCTAAAAACATTCATAAGATGATTCCTACAAACATGATTGTGTTTGATATACCTACTGTTTTTTTTATTTGAATGTCTTCTTTAAATTTTAATTAAAGCACGGGTGTGCTGGTACAGTTAAGATATTAGTATCTCACACATAATAAATAAATCTACTACTTCGAATACCCGCTATGTATTTCCGTTAGGTTCATCTTTAGTTAGATTATAATTACCATGACCAATTATAATGTGATGAATTGGACTCGATGTTAGAGTTATGTGAAGTAATAATAATAAATCCTGCATCCTGCGCTATAAATCATTTGGTGCCGTGTTAAATGCCTGCCATACATACGTTAATACGTAGCGCCATCTTCGCAATGTAGAGAAATTACTTACAGAATATTAAATATAATTTACCTTTATTCTGTGTACTTACACTGTAAAATTTAACTAGAGTTTCGTAAATAAGTCTCGGTTGTATGAAAATTTGACTTTGCATAAAATTTTTAATAACATAAAAATTTATGACGCAGCATTGACATGAGCTCAAATCTTCGACTTGAATAGTTATATTTCTTTATTTAAATTTAAAAGTACGTAACCTTTATAATTACTCTTTTACGCATTGTTTTAAAAGTCTAAAAGTTTAAAAAAAAAAAAATTAAATCTTGAAGAAGTCAATGATTTAGGCGTGTTTTTTAATATTAACTAAAACTCTGTATGCATACTAAAATAATTTCAAATCATAATATTTTCATACAAAATATTTTAACCGTTTTCCGGCGTCCAAATGGGGGTAGATACATTCTATTTTAGTAAAGCTAGAACACCCTCTCTCTATACTCATCGCGTGCGCACGCGTTGTTATTATTTGTATCACAAAACTATGGTGTTTAGCTCTCACGCACTTTCTTATTGAGAGTAATTTTAGGTCTGGCGCAAGCGTTTGATAATATTAGGTATGTAGAACGTAATTATACCTTTGGGCAATTCTTTTGTTATTTAATATATTTAACTTTCATTATTGTTTGTTTATATATAAAACTTATGCAATTGCGCAATGCACAAGAATCGAAGGCTCGATCTAACATGATAAAATTTTGAACTATAATATTTATAATAATTATTAGAAACCGTTCTTGTGTTTGTCTCGTCAACATAAACTATATTCAATAAATAATGTTATAAAAATTAAAAAATATGTATATATACGTATAACATCAATCTCTTCTATAATAACTGAATGATAAGTAATCTACATCATGACAGATATTATCTATCTTCAACTGTGGCTTGAATTGGCTAATTTTCAATCGGATATAACATCAATCAGCGAAGCACGCAGATTGCGGTTGATGCGAGGACGTGTAATTTACGCGTTGCAGCAAGCAGTTTGCCACTGTACGTGCGAAAACATAATTTATATAAGCGTACCATAGACTAACCATAGACTACCATATTAAATTCTAGTCTATTTTCCTGTTTTTTTTAATTATTTTAAAAATGTATTTGGATAGTATACATTGTAGATGAATATTATATTATAGATTTTATTTGAGAGTTGCTAAATTACAAAAGTTGTAAACACATACTTTTTGACTTAATGGTCAAATTATTTTCTTACTCTCACTAATATAATAAATGTGTAAGTTTAGATGTTTGGATGGATGTTTGTTACTCAATCAAACGATCTAGATGAAATTTGGCACAGAGATAGATTGTAGTCTGGAATAACACAGAGACTTTTTATTTCGGAAAAATGCACGATTCCCGTGGGATAGATTTGTTCTTGATTTTCCAGGGGCGAACCCGAGCGAAGCGAGGGTGATCCGCTAGTTTTAATATACTTAATGTACAGTAGAATATTTGCTCCTAAGATACAACATAAGACAGGATTTTTCTAATTTATCAGAATTACCAAAGAATTTACATACATAATTCAAATAAAGACAATTATAATTATATTGTTATTGTTGATAATATTGATCCACTAAGTTATTTTCGAAATGTGAAGTCGGTTTAACTTTATAAAATATTACAATTACAATTAACTACATAAACAAACTACTAAATTAGCTTGACTACATTTTACTTCTACTTAATTTAAAAGCATATAACGGCTGCTATAAATAATAGGCGCTTTCAAACATTAGCTTATATTACAGTTGTATTTTCTTTTGACAAATATTACATTCTAGAAACTTCATTAGGTACGAATTGACATGTAATCTGGATTGAGGTATAAATATTCAATACCTACTCAGGCAGACTCGTCGCCGTCTAATTTCCTCATGCCGCCAGTGCGTGGGCATGCTATTAGGCTTTGAATACATATACTATCCTGTACATCGTTGGTGAATTTGCCTGTATTTATTGTACCGACGCAGGGGGTACTCAATAGTACGCCTACGTGCTGTGCAGTCTCTAAATCGAATATTGAATTTTATGAGTTAAATATATATCTGTTGTCTTGTTATGACGTTTCAAAATATTAAACTGTACCTGAAGTAACTTCTTTTTACGTAGATTTTTACAGACCGATATATTTGAAATTAATATCTGTTTTGTTTATTTAATTATAACTTTTTGATGTTTTTTTTTTTATTTTTATTTATATTTTTCTAAATATATGCAATGTTATTTGCATTTAGAGTATCTATTTGCACAAATCCTATATGAACTTACTACTAACCTTTAGTTTTCCGGGGTCACACATTGGCGTTTGGAAACTTAACAAATATGTCTATTAATTCCTTATTTATTACGATACAGACTTATAAATAGTGTTAGTAAAAAGTGTCAGTGAAGGTGGCAGCGTACAGGCGAGAGGAAAGCCGCAGTGCCGCTATATCGATTCCATCTCTTCGCTGATAATGTCGCTAGTTTGCTATTGACATGGTAATTGTAAATTACACACTGCTACATTTATATTGCTATACTATTTTTACGATCTAATATTCTACAGAAAGGATATCAGGCATTTTTTTTTGTATCTTTGCAATGTTGATCCTCTGAGAGTCTTAACACCTGGATAATATCTAAGAAATTAATTGTTAACTGACACGCTGGCGTGCCCGCGATTCTCAAGGGTTACTTAAAATATTTTTGCAAAGGTGAGATAAATCTTTTTTTATAAATTGTCACCAAAGTCGCATCTTTTTAAGCTGAGTTTTATATCAATACGGTGCCAATGAGTGCGTATAGATAACAAATTTTGAAAGAAATAGGAATTGAACGAATGTAAGCCAAAGAATGCAAATAAAATTATATTTTAACTAGCGACTCACCCTCGCTTTACTGGGGTTCATCCCTAGCTTGCTTCCTAATACAAATTTTCATCCCCGTTTTCACCCCTTTAAGGGATGATTTTCGGGATAAAAAGTATCCTATGTCCTTCCCAAGGTCTCAATCTATCATCTTACCAAATTTCATCAAAATCGGTTCAGTAGATCCAGAGAATACCCCCTACAACCTCATAAACTCACAAATTTTACCTCTTTATAATATTATTATAATATAGATAACCCACCAGTATAAACTTCGTATATTATTGTTGCTGTAATTCTCATAGAGAATAAGTAAACGACACAGAAGAATAGACTATTCTAGTCTGTACATAAATAAGCTAAAACTGTCACAGTGCATAATATCGGCCAAGCGGAAACCGCAGTGCCGCGGTATTGATTCTGCTTTTACAGCTTGCGACATTTTTGTCGTCTGCTTCGAAATGACCTACGTATTTGTATATTTTAATAATAATATTTTTATTATTGACTATAATTTTAAAAAGCACTTGTATAATATAGGATTTTACTAACCAATACTGATGTCGTAGGAAGTATTATTTAATATTTTCTATAATTTGGCTGGATACAGATTATAAACGTCCAACATAGCAAATGTACTCGTACCTTCATTAAGCCGCGTTAATTTAACTGTGCAGATTATTCTTATGATTTAGAAACATAAAAAGATATATTGGTATTTAAATGCATACACCATTTGCAGTGTAATGCCTGTTCTTAGATAGGTAGCTTCTATTAAATAGCGTCTAGATTTATAATCGAGTGTTTTCTGTTCACGGAGAACTTATTAGTTGCACCCACACACGCACCGGTGTTCTCATAATGATGTTTCTGGAAAATTGCCTTTGAGACGCTTGCCTTTCAAATTATCTGCCATGATAAGTTTATATGTATAGGGAATTATATTGAAGTACGTAGTTATAATAAAAAATCGATGCTTTGAGACATTTTATATTTGAAAATAATATTAAGATTCCCATAATTATAAGTAGTAATTTCAATTATTATAAATACTAGTCCGTGTTTGTCCTTAGTTAACGATATTTTTGTAAAGGGGTAGTCGATATTCCTAAATTGTCATTGGGTACTTTTTATCCCCACGTGGGACAATATGTTGCTGTCATAAAGGATGAGATTAAGTTTATCGACTTTGTTTTGAATTAACATTTTGAAGATTCAATATAAGTAATCGTTATCATAATTTAGTGCTGAATACATTTATATTTTATAATACTTGAAACTTAAATAAAAATCGATATTCAGTCAATCCTTACCATGTCAATGAACTCTATAACCCTACAATAATTTCTATGGGTTTTCAAATTGACCGATCGGCTTGTGGTATTGTTGCTTATGAAGGTTTCCCCTACGGAAGTAGTCCCCATGCATTGGTACCCATAGGTAATAGTTTGCGTGTCCAGTGTCCACTCAGTAGGGTGATCGGAGTGGATTCCAACTACTAATGTATGGTTTGGATATTAAATTACAGTAAACGAATCAAAGATATTAATAAGGGTAGATGAAACAAGCATTTTAATTTATATAATGTATGCAATGAATTAATATTTCAAATAATAATCACAATAATTTGAAATCTTAATTGCATATGTTATGTGCTTCATATTTATATACAGTTGTAATTGTGGTTTATGCTATTTTATTAATTAATTATTTAAATGTTCATTTCAGAGTTCCCAATGCCCCCAAGAGCTGCATTGCAGAGATTTTCAATACCGACGGAACAGATGGCGGCAGTCCCGTCAAGAACGGCTCCAGCCGTCCGCGCGTTATCAGGGACACCCCTACCCGTCCCAGAGACACACATTCTCGCCTTTTCGGACAGGTATACTAATTACTTTCTGTGCCTAAATAAAAGAGCAACAGTTGAGTTTCTAACCTGCTATTCTCAACAGAATTGCCTAACCCGGCGGTGGTAGCTTCCTCATGGATTTCATACTGACATTTAGAAATAAAACAAAAAAATTTACGACTCAAATGTACGGGTTAAAGAAGTAAAGAAAATATGTAAAAACTTAAATAATATTAGAATTTTAACTATCTAGAGCATACTTAGTAATTTCCTGCTCAATATATTTTTATGCCAATTTCTATAGAAACATTCTTATGTCTTACTTAATTTTAAATTCTCAAATCAGATATTATGCTCCATAAATAATTATAGCCATTATCTGTTTTCAGGCCGCAAACAACTCTCAATCGGCGCCAATGATCACAGACACCATTCGAAGCCACATTCAGTTCGGTAACAGCGAGATGAACGGAAGCCCCGCGCACTCGCCCAAGATCAACGGCAGTTCGCACTCCACGCCCAGCCGAGGTGAGATGGACCTCGCCGATCACTGTGAGTCGATCCGAATGTAGGCACGCCAGCACGTCACGCTCGCTATGCTGGGAACGAATGTGGAATAGAATACCTTTATAATGTATCTTGGGTGCTACTTCATAAAATTTTCTTTTTATCAATAATAAGTCTCAATTGCAAAATAAATTTCCAGAATGTACACCAAAACATCTTTATTCGATTAATATTGACGTATAATGGAATTAGAATAACTACATGTTATGTTAGGATCATATATTATCTGGTTTAGTGAAATCTTACAATGGTTTGCATAGCTACTTATTTAGAATAGCATACCTAAGTGTTGTAACATATCTTGTAGTTAGAATTGCAAGCATATTTTACCTTGTAATGTAAATAAACACCGACAAAAGCACGTGCTTTGTTATATTCACAAGACACATTGTATTTTAATATAAATTTCTAAAGGAACGAATAGGTAGTTAAATATTCTATATATTCTTTATAGAATAATACATAAGACCTCGAATAATGTATTGAGAAATATTTTAAAATTATAGGATTCCATTCCACCTTCGGACAATTCGAGGCGTACACAGCATGCACTAGGTTTTGCTTCTCGAATGTGATTTCTGTACACAGTCTAGGAATCTTGCGATACCGGCTCACATTCTTGTAGCACGTTTATAACAACAATATCATGTTAACAATTCACATTTTAACAATTTACCTATTATTAAAATTCACCTTTTAAAAAGTTCATCATGTACTATAAACAAATGATGATTTACATTAATAAAAATGGCTTTGCTTTCGAAGTAGAGTTACCAACGATTGTTTTGACTAAAATAAATTACAACACTAACGTACCACAGATATTTTCATTAAAACACTACGTAATACTTCTAAAAGACAAGTACATAAATTATGGCTAAGTTACTTATTCTAATTAAGATGACTAAATAAGGTCAACGATTAAAAATTAGCAATAGAGTTATATATTTTGTATTTTAATTCAAAGATATATTGCTAATTGAACCGTTGATTTTTGTTCGGGGTTCGAATGAAAACCGTTTGTTCTAAATGGTCAGTAACGTACACGCCACCGAAGAGGAATCCTGTGACCGGGGACGGAGTGCCCCTGCCGCCTCCGCGCCGCAGACATCCAGCCGCCAGCCTGCGAGGTGCTTCACCTAACACCTATCCACTTTGTGACCTAGATCCCCAACCTACCCATCGATATTACACGCGAGAATGGCCGCCAGTACCAGCTCATTATTACGTAGAATCTACTACCAAGCCAATACAAAATATTTGTCACACTCCTTATTCCTTATTAGGATTACAAACTGATGATCCAGATAAAGTTCATCCTATAATAGATCCAAACTCTTTTTCTCCCCAATTAGTTCTCGACAGGCACTGGCCGCCTTTTCCAGCCCAACATTATTTAGAACCACGTGAATATAATGTACCATACCATCCTTTGCAACCCCACGCCTTTGTTGGCATGACTTCTGCTTTGGGCGAACGTCCCCAGCCAGACTACAAGTATAATCCAGTGCCAACTTTGGATGGACCAATAGATCCATTTATAATTGCGAATTCTGATCCTCCTCCAACTTTGTTCAGATATGAACGTGACGGTCCGATCCCAGATGTATCATTGCTCCAAACATCTTCTGGCCCAGGCCCTAGTACTTTAACGGGTTTCCCTCCTATATTCCATAAATATGTTCCTGGATACCTCTTTAGACTCGACCAGCATGCTGAAGACTTCAATCATAAGACGTACTATGTAGACTATGTTCGCCGAAGAGAATTTGGTGGGTGCTTAATTTAGGCAGTGAAGGCACAGTTTATTCTGGTCAACTTAATGAAATATGTTGTCCGTCAATTTGCACTTTATCACAAATGTATAAATGTACAACGCTTTGTTTGTATTGAAAGAACCTTATGACGATTCCTTCAAGTTCTATAATTAAGCACTCAACTTCATTATTATTTGCTTTCGTGAACCCAGAAAAATAGTTACTCAATTATATATAAACATAGATTATAGGTACATATTTGTAGCTTAATTTATTGTCCTTTATTATTAATTTGTTGTGTTGTCATTGTAATAGGATTAGCTTTTTATTGATAATAAATTGTATTGCTATAGTGTAACATAGATAAATTCTGTTTAAATATTTTTATTACTTTTGCACGAAATTATTTTTTATACTTAGCTCTGTATAAAACGGTGTGACAATTACTTATTAGTAGCAGTAGTAAGTTATCAAGTTTAGTTAGTCATAATATTGAAAATAGTTATATTCATTTATATTATAAAATACATTTTATTAAATATATAATATCAAAATTTGTCTTTTGTAATTGCAACACTAGTTTTCTTATTCTTCACTATCGTTTCTGTTGTAAGTTTCAAAGCTGATTCCTCTTATGTAGCTGCACATAAGTGTAGTGTTAGAAATAATTGTCTGAAACTCGTATTTTTGTGTAGCTTTGATTATTTATAGCGTGTAAGAAATTAAATAATATTTATTTTTATTTAGGTACCTAATAGCAATTTGCATGCTTAGTCAGTTCGACATATACCTAGACAGTTTTCCTTAGCGTTATTCTGGTCTCATTTGGAAACCTTTTAGAAAACACGATATTTTATTTATTGAAAATAGTTCTATTTTTTAATTTATATATTTAAAGCTGTTGTTCAAAATTTTCGCTTTAAATGATAGCCAAAAATATAATAATTTCGTACTTAATCAAGTCAATATATAGCTTTTGTTCAGCGTTTGTCAAAACAAAGCTTTATTTGTTGACTATTGCACATAAAGTGAGAATAATTGACGTTTTAAAATTTCAGAAGGCAACCCGATCACTGGCGACGGCTACAAATCTCTCAACGGTCAAATCAACACTGTGACGTCAATAAATGGCAACAGCAGCATTCTTCACAATCGCGTACCGCCTGGCGGATTCTCCTCTGGGCTTTGGTAGATGTATTCCGATCACGGCCAAAACTATATCGACTGCAGCGCGAGCTCAGCCTATCAATCTTGCTATTCTTATCATATATGAAAAATATATACTCTTTTTTCTTTTACATTATTTAGTTCTGAAAAAGACACTGTAGGATTATCATAATAAGAATAGCATTATTAGCTGATTGGGTTTGTGATGCAAAACGAAGCATTTATTTCATTGACGACATGACATCATTATAATTGATTTAATTAACTAAATTTAAGTAGAATTTGAGATGTTAATAATAACTTGCACATGAAAACAACGTCCACTAAATTTGAAAGGGTATTTGTTGTTCAATAAATCCTTAGCCTGTCCCAGTAACATTTTATTCAATAATAATTTAGTATAGATTATAGATATTTTTGTAATAGTAACATTTCGATAGAGTGAAATCATTTTCGAGCGTTAACATTTGAATTTTTAATGTGGCAACATTTTCGGGCTCAAATATTTAAGCGTTAAACAGCTGATTCTCTGTTAAAATTTTAAATGTTCCCGCTATATTAGGTATTCTAAGTAAGTTCATAAAAGTAAAATTGTAATCTATCACTATAAGCGCATGTTACGCAAAATTGAGAATTAGGAGTGAGGATACGTATCAGCAATATACCAAAACGAATAGTGCCTTGATTGGTTATAAACTGAAAATTCTTTAAGAATCAGTAGGATTGAGAGACGGGATTTGTGTAATGGAAACAAGATAGTGATTATATTGTCTATATTTCACGGTATAGAAATAGTAATCATACGGCACTCGGGCTAATTATATTAAATTAACTTATAATATTCGACACTATTTAAGGATTTCTCGTTTGTTGATTTTCATTATCGTAATTTAAAATAGAAGATATATAGAATGCATTTATTTTGTCTGTTTATACATTTTTTAGTTTATTTTCTACTCGTTTAGATTTAAATGTAAATGGATTTGAATCTTGGTCGATTATCTGTTAACCAATGGACCATAGTACAGCGTAGTTTGTTGGTAGAAACGACGATTATTCTATATGTATTTCGTGTATAACGATATTATATATAACGATAGCTTAAATCAGCATATCATGTTTGTAAAAACGTTTAACAAATCCTAACACTAAGTCGTCGACACTTGGCCTAACTTTAACAATACGTTAATAGATAATAACCACTATTTCAAAAATAAAGTTTTTTTAATTATTTAAAGTTGTTTTCTTTCGATGTATTGAATTTTATTTATTTTATTTATACACACTATTGGTACACTTACAAGTCACACTTGATACTACTGGTACTGTACTTCTAATTGCTTTTTCCTGGGCTAAAGGGTATGTATAATATTATCTATAAAGAAAAGTGAAGAGATTGTATACTTCTTGGTTTGTTTGTTTAAACACGATAATTTATAAAACTATTAATCCAATTTGAAAAATTATTTTTATAGCCTATTCATTAAAAATGGTTTTGACTTATAGCCTATGTAACATAGCGATCAACCATAAGGTATACTTTTAGAATACAAATTGCTTACACAATTTAAGCTTCCTGTGAAAAAAAATTAAGTAATAAATGTGCACCCTACACAAGATTAGGTACTGGAACAGAACATTATCTAACACTATAGTGTATATTATAATATAATCTTAATTCGTCTTTCGATTTGTGATATAAAAAAAAATGTAGATAAGATATATATATATGTGTATAGGTATATTATCTAATAAAAAAAAAACTCAATTCATTTTTACATATATACCTAGATTAAATAAATAAGTTTTTCACTTAAACTTCGATTTTAGAAGTTGATCTGATTCAACTTTTTAGATCTTATATGATGTATCTCTTTAGGAAATTTCAATTGAATGTAAATATCTTAATATATTTATAGTGTGTAAAGATATAAATAAAATAATGGTACCGTTCACACATAGTTTATTATTACTAAATAAAATTCCGCTGGTATACACACATTACATTTAAGGTAACATTAATTTTAGGTTTGTTGAAAGACAGATGAGTCAAAAGTTAGCTTATAATAAACTTTTACGAGTATATACCTACCATAGAGTTAATATAATGTAAATTATTGATAAAAATAGAGACATTTATATAGTATAGAATAACATTTTAAAACCACCTTGTGATCCGATCTAGACATATATCTACTTCATAATTATAAGTGCCTATTTTTGCTTAGTTATAGTAACACAGATCTAAAAATATTCGCAAAATATTATCACATCAAGCATTTCTTAATCCTAAGTAGTTTTTATTGCAGAACCTTCTGTGAACGAATATATATTTTGGAAGTTAAATTCTTTCATAGTCTTGCCATAAAATAATTATATTCTTAGTTAATAAACTATATAAGAAAAATATGAAAGCAAAAATCCTAAAAATTTTTTAAAAGACAGTAAAATTAGACCATCGCTCGCTGCGCTTATGTTAAAATGTATGCGAAATACAACTCGTAAAAGAAAAAAAGAGCAATTACATTCTTCCCCTTTTTGGTAAAGAAATTTCATTCCAGGCGCAGGGAATTATGCATTTATGAGCCTTATTTCGCCAGCGTCGGTGATACCAGCAAAAATCTTGTTCAGGGCGGTACGGTCCGCGGGAACGGGACCTGCTAGATGATGCATTTTGATTTTGCAAAACTCTGACTGTTAAGACACCCACTTGACGCATAAGTGCGTCCACACGACGAGATAAATCCTCTATTTCAGGATCTGACTTATCCGATGAATCGGATTCTGTAGACGCCGACGAAGCTGGCCTCGCAGGACAATTTTGAGTTGAAACATCCAAAATTCTATCTGCCAAAGAAGCTAGCTTCTCCAGTGGTAGATCTGTGTGACCAGCGAAAATATTTTGAACGTTTGATGGTAAGCGTCGAAAAAACAACTGTTTTAATATAGTCTCGTTATGAAGAGAGTGGCCAGCAATGGCTCTCAGATGGCCCAAAAACTGTGTAGGCTTACGGTCGCCCAGTTCCTCTTTACCCAATAGCTGCCGGATCCTTCGGCGAATTAATTCTGACTTAAGATACTGATATTTATCCTCATTAGGAGGATTTGTGATGATGTCCTCCACTTCCGCTGCAAATTTCTCGGGTAGTTGACTAACAACGTATCCATACTTTGCACTGTCTCTTGTAATGCCAGCTGTTTCGAAGATAGCCTCTGCTTGAGAAAACCATAGGGCTGGACGTTCGGGCCAAAAAGGCGGGAGTATAGTTACTTTAAAAATATTACTTGGTGTAGTATTATCAAGATTAGCCACATCGGAATTCAAAGTAGCCATCATAAAAGTAGCGGTTTTGAACGTACAAGGTTGATTAACAGTTTTTCCTGTTACCGATTTTCACCACTGAATAAATAAATAAGACGAATATGTATTTGAAAATATCACTCACTCTGGGCCTAAGTAATAAGTTAATTTAGTAAGTCTTCCACAGTAAATATTCCCAATTAGAAATGTCGATTCCAATCTTGAATCTCCTGCCGTCGAAAATCGAGATGAGTGAAACAAAAAAGACAGTAGGTGTATGCCGGGTGCGTCAATAATATGTTTAAGCGATTATTGATTTTGCATTAAATGCAAGATGGAAATGGGATGCAATGTTTATATTAGGAATTACCTGGTTTTACATTCGTTTTATAGGAAAATGAACTAACGATATTTAAAAGAACTATCCAAATCAGCACAATAAAAAAAAACTGAATAATATTTTTATTAATTTTCAATGAGTGCGATCAAAGCGACCTTTAGTGCTAGGACATATACTGTATTCCCTCATCCCAGTCTAGGCATCGCTAGGACATGTAGGATTCGAAAACTCGCTCCTACAAATAGTGTTGTGACAAATGGAACGCGTTCGGATTCTTGTATAAACTATTTTAATTAATAAATAATAATTATTATTGAATAGGTATGTAGGTAATGTAAAAGAATACACATAATATGTATAATTATTTAATAAAATGTATTATTGAAAATCTAAAACATTGATGACACTCTATGAAATACTTAAAGTCTCATACTAAAATTAAGTAATAGCTTTTTTTTAACTAGATTTTGCTCGCATACTTTATTTATGTATAGATTGCGAATAAATATATTTATATATATAAACGTGAAAGTGTGTGTGCGTGTGTGTGTTTATTTACTTGTTACTTAGACGGCTGGACTGATTTGGATGAAATTTAGAACATAGGTAGACTATGACCTGAAGTTACACATAGGCTACTCTTAGATATGCAAGGGAGCTCCCGAGCGAAGCAAGAAAGTTTCTAGTTGGCTATAAAATGCAAAAACAATTTTGCGCTCGTATCCGGAAGCTGTAAGGGGAAAAATAATTTGTTTTTTACCTTCCGCAAGTTCAACAATGGTGATGAGTAATCGTAACCAGGCATGTATTATCTGCGCTTTTAGCTTATGAGTTTCACTTCTACTTGTACGTCTTGCGGGATGGCGTGCACACCAATTGATACGTCATTTTATAATACATATAAATGCAATTGTATAAGGAAGTCTCAGTGCAAAGTATTTAGACCCTAGATCTTCGTGATGATATTATAATTAAACTAGTGACTCACCCTCGCTTTGCTCGGGTTCGTCCCTATTTTCGTTCGTTTGATTCCCCATACAAATTTTTATCCTCATTTTCACACCCTTAAGGGTCGATTTCTGGAATAAAAAATATCCTATCATCTTCCGAGGGTCTCAAACTATCTTCTTACCAAATTTCATTTAAATTGGTCCAGTAGTGTTTGAGTTTATTCATTACAAACATACAAAAATACAAATCTTTCTTCTTTATAATAGTAGTGTAGAAGTGTAGACATAACCCTCTTACATACATACATACATACAACATCAACTAAAACAAATTCCTTCACCTATACTTACTAGTATTTCATCATTAAAGGCCTATGTCCAGCAGTGGACGGATAAAGGCTGATGATGATGATGATGATGAAAGGTGCATGGGGCGCAATTTACTGTAAAAATTTAATCAGCAATCGGGCAGAAAAATACTATGAAACAGCAGTATGTTTTTGCTGACGAAATAAATATTTACATTTGTAAAATACTTTTTATGCCAATTCCAACTTAGTTGTTTTAATATCCGATAAACATCATTTTTATAATAATAATAATATTTATTGCAAAGGTAAAACCAAATTTACAGCATAATAACATATATGTAGTTATCACAAGTCAATATATATTTTTTTTACACCACTTATACATATAAGCATGTCAAAACAAAAAATTATAAAAACAAAATTCAGTAAGGCTCTTATATTCCTAGGTTTATATGAATATTTATTCAATGCAGTTTGGTCTTAATTACAAAAAAAGAACAAGATACTTTGTTAAACAAAAGTTAATAAAAACTATTTCAACATTTTAACTAATATTAAATCTATAAAATATACATTTAATTATTCTTTAATATCGTTTATTTTGCTCTCTGAATTATCTGTTGCTTCATTTGTTTTGCAGGAATTGGATTTGATTTTTTTGGTCCCTTTTTCATTTGAATTTTGTGATGACATTTCCAACTCTAATGTGACAGGTCCATCGTTTTGTAATTCAACTTGCATATATGCACCAAATACACCATCTGAAAAATATATAATTTTTTTTTATAGTATAGTATTAATATTAATTTCACATGAATGCAGAACTTGTACAATATAAGTTATGTATTAAATATCTAAGCCATTAATATAGTTTTATTACCTTTTATTTTCTCTGGCTTGTATATTTGTTTTAATCTTTCAATTAGTTTGTCGTAATACTCCTTAGCTTTTTCAGAAGGCATTGCATTATGAAAATCAGGTTTGTTGCCCTTCATTAGAAGAAAAATTAAAAGCTTTAATATATATAACTATTCTTTTTATAATCTCTTAAAAGTTTTATTAGAAAAATATTATTTATAATAATTAAAAAAAAACTTGTTACCACTAATTACTCTCCAAAATAGATGTTTTCCATACCTTCCATGTGTTGTATAATGTGAACTGGCTTACACATAAAAGTTCAAAATCTTTGTCCGCAATACTTTTTTTCCATTTCTTATCATTTTCATCATCAAACAGTTTTATACTTAATATTTTGCGAGCACTAGAAATTCAACAAACCAATTGTTTTCATAATATTAATAAATAATACTTAATTAATATTTTAAACATGGTATGTTCATGGCAAAAATTAAGCAAAAATAGTTTAAATTTAAAAAGTCAGTATTTATATTTTATGTGGCCGTTTTTAGGAGTAAGCAGGTAATTAATTTTGACTTACAATGTTTCCATATCTTTTTCATTATCATTATTACAAATCCCTATAAAAACGCATGCTCCCTGTCCAATACTGCTTATTACTTCGCCGTTAACTAAAACCATATATAAGAAACGAATAAATCCTCAAAAATTCCTAATAACAAAAATATTCTATTAATTTGTTATTCATGATTCCATTTACCAGTAACTTTTGCGTTCATTACACGCTGTATAACAGCTTTCATTATGTATACTTATTGTAAGAGTATTATAATAAATTAAAAATGTTTCAAATAGGTATTGCGGCTCGTCTTTTATAAACGGGTTCCCCAGTAGACTCTCGATTTTTTTTGTGCAAAGTACTTATTATCTTGAGTAATCCCACAAAGTTTTAAGTGGAAGAAATAAATACTTTCAGAAATAAATAACATCAAAGTTGATAAATATAACCTCAATTCTGCACTAGTGCACTATTTTATTGTTAAAAGTATGGATGACAGAAAATTTTGACAGAAGTGTTGCTATTTTAAGGAGTTAGTCCAGTCAAATAAGGTCTGAAATCAAAATTTTGGCACTCAACTTTGCATTTTTGATATAATGTAATTTTATTGATACAAAAACAATGTATAAAGGTTTTCATGTTTGCCACCCCCGGCAAGGGTTGAAAAAAAATTGCAAAAGTGATTTTTCGCAATTACTCAAAAATGGTAAAATTTAGTCAAAACAGTTTTAATAAAAATGTGTAGAGCTTATCATATTAGACTTTCATATTAGGTAATCTTGAACTTAAACAATGCTAACCTTTATTTGTATCCATTAACCATGATGCTAGACGAATTATGGAATTGACATTTGACCATAGAGTTATAAGAATAGAGTAAGTACGCAACTGCTATGCTCTCTTATAAGTGGCAGCGTAAGCGGATTAGAAAGAGAACGCAGCCTAAGCCACCGTTCTATTTCACTCTAACCGAACTGTGATTGGTTATTCCCCTAACAATAATAAACCGTCTTAGTTCTACTGTGTTGTTTACACAACAAAAAAATATACACTGTTATTTCCTAACTAGAGTATTCGTATAAATCGTACGATTTATTTTATTATTAGTGGTTGAATATCGTACCTTACCACTAACTGAAGCAATCTGAGCCACTAGAAAATCCACTAGCCACTAAAACCAATATTTAGCCGCTAAAGGGGAAGTCTAAACCACCAGATCTAGTGGAAAATCCACTGAGTTGGCAACACTAGTTGTGCGGTTTAGACGGTTGTATAACCAATGACGACTCGCCTAGAGAGAGAAAGAAAGGTGATTTGGAATGCGTTCTCTCTCTAATGCGTTAACGCTATTTTAGCTACGTCACGCACTCTTCTTATAACTCTATGCATTTGACACTTGACAAATGACGATAAGTAGTGACGTGTGATTAAAAATGACAATTTACAAAATTTTAAACTTACCGCAAACTTATCATAGTATTTATTTTTCCCTTTATCCTTCCTTTTTTTAATAAATATGATTTTTTGTGAATTTATGATGGGGTAGCTAAAAAGGATTATATGAAATTTTTACTTGATTTGAGTATTGGTTTTTACTATTGTCGATGGATGTTTTAATAACCAACGACAACAATTTAAAATACTGCGACTTGCCGGTAGTAATATGCTTATAACTACTACAAATTTAATTTCCAACAGCGCCTTATAATTTTATGTTTACAAACTTTAAATCCAGTAGAATTGCACTATAATATTTTTTTGTTAAGCCGGTCTCGTGGCATACTACTGTACCTAGAAGCAAAAGTACCTACCTAAGTAGAAAATCATAGTTGTAATCATGTAAATATGTAAATCATGTTGTAATAAAAATTAACAAAAACTGAAAAATTTATCTTATGCCCGCTGCATAAAATGCTTGCGAGTAAACCCGATCTTGTGACTTGCCGCAGTTTCTATACTCAAACTCCATTTGGCCTCAAAGAGTCTTTTGATCACATTAAGGAATAGGACCGTTGGCTACAAACAATATTTCGAGTTGATTAATCGTTTTTCCGTACAAAATGTATGGGAAAAGTTTTTGGCGGTTTCTGTAATTTTTAGTACTCATACCTTAAATGGTCCCATAGAGCCTTTTGATCCCTACATGAAATAGGATCGTTTAACATAAACATTTTTTTTTGGTATTTTTGCATTTTTTTCGCTAACTGTACATTTCTTCCAAAACTGTGAATGCAGTTTAAAATATCTCAAAAATGTTTTCCTGTAACTATAGTATTTAAGGTACCTGCCCTTACTGTCCTGACTCAAAATTCCACCCTGTATAGGATGAGGACCCTGGTTTCCGACGTTTCGAATGCTTTACAGCAATCATGGTCACGGGAAAGACTAAGGTTTTAGACGTCTCAAAGGCGTCACATTCGGAACGTCGGGAACTAAAAATCAATATAAATCCGAGAAATAATCCGAAGAGATAGGTAGTTTTATTTAAAATGTCAAATACGAGTATTCGCGTAAATCTAAGAAAGTATTACGGATCTCTAATATTTAGTATATTGCAAAATTTTATTTAATAAAACATAATTTTTTCTATGATATATATGATAATATCTTTTTTTTTTCAATAGATGATTTTTAGAATACTGAATAACACACTCATTATGATTTATTTTTCAGATATTTTGATATAAAATTGTCATTCACTTCGTCTTGAGCCCAAATAAGGATCTATATTAGGTCAAAGTGCCGTCTTTTATTTATAGAATGTTCAAAGTAAGAATCATTCCGGCTTCAGACATCTGGTTCCAGGTTACATATGCTATGATTATTATATAAGGTAATGTGATATAAGAAGTAATATAAACATATTTATTATTCAGACTAGTTTATTTAAAATAACAATTAAAAGGTTTACCCACATTAAATAAGAAACTGAATAATTATAAGCGTAAGTAGTTAAGCTTATCTTAAAATTACACAAGGAGTGTTGTGCATAATAACAACAGTAATACTTGACAAACCATTAAATTAAAAATGGAAATATCCTCGTACTAACAATATAGTACTAATTGTCGCTAAAATGCAATGTTTACACTTGTGACTTTCCTAGTGCGTCAGCGGCGTTAATATTTTTACCGTCTATTAATATATAATATACATACATAAGTATGTATTTAAAAACATTATATCTGTTATTCATAGATGAAAGAACAAGAAACAAATTTCAGCAAAACAAAAATGCACGAGTGTAAACGAAACTAAAACGTCTATTTCCAAAAACAAGTATAATTCATTATACAAAAAAAAAAAGCTTAGAAATTAAGCTTCTAAAGATGGAAAATGACAGTAAGGAACTGCCGTATTACTAGATGTAATAATAGTAATGTCCTCCTGACCGATTCCGGCCACGGCGGCCAATCTCATTGTGACTAGCCAACTGCGCAGGATATATTATAGTGCACAAGTGTACGCGCAGTCACAAGTGCACTCTCTATTCCTGTCACTCTCATGCTACGGTGGGGCGACTACTCGACACGACCGGTGAGTGTTAAGGCGCAGGACCGACGGCTTTACGTGCTCTCCGAGGCACGGGGGTGAAACACCGCCAACTTTCCAACTCCGGGCTGTTACTTAGAGGCTTACTTATACAGAAAGACTCAATAACTAGATTTGGCCTGACCCGGGACTCGAACCTAGGACCTCCGGGTGTGCAACCGTACATGCTACCCACTACACCACAGAGGCAGTTAGAGTTATTAGATATAATCAGTACAGGACACAACTGGTGTACATGTTACTTACAATATAATTTTATGAATGTTACTCAAATTCGTTGCTTAAAGTACTCAAAATGAGCACAGTGGTTAATCTGTGTGTGCAATATAGATAACTAACTAATCACTATTAAATGCCGTCTTTATTAATAACATTATATTTTTATAAAATTATATAACTAAAAAGAATCCTTCTTGAAATGAAATAATACATATATCTATGAATTCATCTTCACATGTACTATAATTATGGTTCACCTTTTAAAACTAAGAGTATTTTAAAGCTTCTTCAGCTTTTTAAATATATACCTAATATAAATTTTGATTATATTCAATAGATGATTTGTAGAATAAGGCTTAGATGATATAAAGTAATAATAATTTACACTAAGTAATTAGTATAGGTTTTTAAAGATTTTTTACACTGAAATATAGTTTTATATAAATTATTATATAATTTATTTATTGAAGTATTATTGGATAGTAAAGTAAGTATTAAATAAGTTTATTAAAAAAAAAATGGACGAAATACTAGAGTGAAAAATACTAAAACACGTTACGTATTTATAAATATCATCTAAATATTTATGTTAATTGGAAATTAAGTAACCGTAATTGTTAACTCAATTTTCCGTGATGTTATTTCGTCCAAAGATATAATAAATGACACACGGATATAAGTCTAGATACATCAACAGCCTCTTTAATAACAACCTCAAGAATTTACAACAAGAAGGTTCCTATATTAGCCACAACGTTTCTAAATAAGACACTGCATTTAAATATTATTGCTAGAAGGTAAAATAATTATTTACCGATTACCTTCATCAATAAGTACTTAAATAAAGTAAAAATCACAATAAACGTATCATAATAAAAGTTACCAATTAAAATCACTCAATCTTTCAATCGCAATCTTTTAAAAGTAAGTTCTTAGGATTTAGGTTCTACTTTTAGAGGTTTATTTCGAGCTTCTTCTGATGGTACTAGGGTGATGAGGCCGGCGCCATATAAACGTACATGTTCTAGGTACCGCCTTCGATTTTCTGGGTTACTCATGACTGCAGCTACGAATTCAGATGTTTCTCTTTGTAGAGCAATGATTTTCTGTTGAATTAGCCTGTTCTTTTGCATTAGGGCAATGGTTTTCAATGCTAATTCAAGAATGACCTTGTTTTGGGCAGTTTTGTCAACAGTAGGTTGTTGTGGTGGTGGCGCAGTGGCCTCTTCAACTGGTGCAGGAGTAGCGAGCCAATGTAGTCTTTGTAAACGCCTTGCCTCTCGCAGACGGGCTACTTGAGAACCTGTAACAATAAAAAAAAAAATATTTTAATTAATACGGCTTTTAATTAAGGTAATTTTATAAATAATATTATACAAACAAACTTTATTTGTAAATCTGCCTTCTTAAATCTATTTACTTCATTACGTACGTACGGTGTGTTACGTACGGTGTACCGTGCCGAATGCTAAAACTTAAACTAAATTATAGTCACAGGATTAATTTATGTATTATGTAAACCATAAGTATGAAATAGCTATAATATGAAAACAATATATTAATCTTAATATCAATATATTATAATATCTTGCTAAAAACGAGTTACTATTTCAAATGATGCTAAATGAAAATGTATCATTGTATGTAATCGTCACGTTACTTGCGCATACGCTCAAAAACCGCACGTCAACAAAAACAACGTGTTTTAGACACGTGCACGACAGGAATTTTTACGTCTTATATGCTATATATACATAGTTACTATATCTGACCATAGAATAGATATTTTGATGTGTGATTAAAGTAATCATTGTAATTTTGAATAAATTTAATTTATATATTAGTTTAAATTTAATCATTTAGTAAATAAACATTATACATACGTTTTTATTTACATACATTTGATTTAATTAAGTTATCTATAAATCTTTTGTAGATTATATAGTTATTATGTAGTAGATTATGTAGTTTTATAGATTATACAGTTTTTATCAGAGATTGGCGGTTTTTACGCTCAGACGTTATTAATTTTTTATTTAATTTAAGTTTTAAATAGACATTGAATTTACTTGTGTTCAACGACTTTTATCGTTTAAAGTTATTCAAAATTGACCTAATCGTAAATTATTGAATATTATAGGACATAAATTAATTAAAATTCTCTTTTACACTAGTAGTTTTGCATTCAACTTAATAAAAACCATCGCTGGATCGATAGCTCCTAACGACACAATTGTAAATAAGTATGAAGCCGGTATAGAGTTGGTACTGTGGTACTATTTATGTTTGTGGTATAAGTTGAGTTATCTGCGTGAATTTCATTCAGAATTATAATCATAGTAGACAGTAAAAAAAAAAGTTATTTATAACAGGTGAGTTTATTGAATGAATAGAACATGACAATAAATAAGGAACGTGCTCACTAGTTTATCGTATGTAATAATATAATTAAATAATTATAAATTCGTAAACGTCAGCATCAAATATTTAAAGTTTGCCAGCATATTACTAATTTGTAGAAAAAAAAAAATGAAAAGTTTCTTCTTACAAAGTTTCATATCGGTATGATAATTAGAATTAAGTCATAAAAATACTCAGTAGTTTTAAATAAAACTATCTTTTCGGATTTTTTCGCGGATTAATTCTGATTTTTGGTTCCCGACGTATCTATAGGTTAATCATTGTACGTCTAAGTACGTACCTACTTAATTGAAACAAGATTCTATTTAAAGTAATTACTAAGCCTAGTATAGATTTGTTTAGAAAGTGGTAACCAATCTATGAACTGACGCTCATATAATATACGGTAGATAAAAAAGACGAATTAATAATATTATGATAATTTTACATGTATTAGGTAATTTATATTTTTTTAATTTGTAGTAAGTACGTATTTCATAGGCTTACCTAACGAGAGCAGTCGATATTTTTTATACATACTCTATTTTTTTATTTTTACAGATGAATTTAATAATTAAAACATAGGTATTGTTATTTAATTTAGATAAATGAAAGTAGATACTTTAAACGTTGGCAATAAAACATAATTCATTTGCAAAATGTACCTTTTGTAGATAAAGATGTGCAAAGATTTTGATCATGTCAAATAAAAAAAAATACGATAAAATATAAAATCCACTGCTCTCTGAAGTTACTTAAAATTAGTATTATATGATCTGTGCTTAAAATGTAGGTAACAGGAGTTATGAAATATAATTACATAAACAATTAAACACCGCATCAGACTTAACATTCTCACGGAAAAAGAGGTGCTTTTTGTTGCTATGACAATATTTACAATAATTTATATCGTAATTTTTTTTTAATCTTGTATTGTAGTAATACATAGTTACTATTAATATATTACGTAGTATTTAGTACGGGTTTTGATAAAAAAACACAATGACTGTTTGTAGAGCTTTAGAATTATGTATTTAAAAACTTAAATATAATTATAAATATTATAATAAATATTTTATTGTACATAAAGATTAAAGGTTATATTCTCATATTAACTTTTAAACATATGTAAATGTTTATTCAAAATATTATTTATTTTTATTTAGTATTTGATATTTTAAATATAAATTATTCGTACTTCCATTATATTTTTATACTTATAAAATATAGTTTAGTATAATAAACAAAATAAATAAATTAAGCTTTAGTACAAAATCACAATTGAAAATAATACGATTACAGTTAACTGTAGTTATGGTGATAATTATAGTTAAAATTTGAAAAGCTCTATTGCATTTAGTATGTATAGAAAATCTAGTCACGGTGAAAATTTCATTGCAATATGATGTAGCACGTCGTACATTATCTAATTGCTCTAGTGAGGTAGGTCAGTGCCGAGTTGCTAGGGCTGTTTTTATTTATTCCTAAGTCTAAGAGGATAGATAAAAAATAACTGACCTTTTTTAATTTTCCTTATCCTCTTTTCACACATTTTTATTTGTTTATACACAGCTGGTAATATCACAAAAAAAAAACAACAAATTTGTATATCGAACGCGTGGGACTGGTACGTGTGTACCACTCGAGCTCCGGATACGAAGTTAGCTTGGTTTGAAAATCGAAGGCCCGGGTGGGCGGTCTCGACGCGTAGCGCCGTAGAGCGAGATGGAAAGTTGTATTGTCATGCGAAAATTTTCATTTCCACATAATTTTTGTTTTTATTTGAATAATTGTTTTATTATGGGAATGTTTATTAATAAATTAATACTAATACTACTACTAATTAATACTAATACTACTAATTAAGATATTTATACTAAAAAAAGCCGATGCAAGTTATCTTAAGTCCCAAAAAATAAAGTAATAAATACTTCTAAGCTAGGTTTTATAAAATCGGTGAATTTAGATTAGTTCGTTGAGGTGCCAAAATTTTTTTTTTCTTCTTCAAAAGCTTTATCTTATAAATGTAATATATATATATTGTCCTATAAAAAGTTTATATTATGTTAAAAGTCGTTAAATACTATCGTATTCAGAAAATGTAAAAAAAGTAAGTTGACTGAACTCGTTGCCTTTGCCAAAGAATTATTATTAGAATTATTATTTTGAATCTCTTATTATTTAAACCGAACGAAAAGTATATTAACGTTCTTTAAAAAAGCAAAATTATGTTATAACCAATATAATATGTACGTCTCTACGCTACTCCTTATACTTGTGGTCTACCTTCCTTACACAGCGGTGAGTACTTATTTTACACGAAGATTTTTTTTATTAGTAGGCTTTGTTGAGTAATATGTGTTTTTTAATTTCTTCACATTCTACGCCTCAACTTGAGTTGATTTCAGAATGGAAATATCTTACATTATAGCATAAATCATTAACTACTTTTTATCGACATACGTATATACAATGCCTATTTACACACAATCAAATTAGTATGAATTTTTATAAAATAACTTACAAAAATTTTTCAGAACCTTATTTAAGAAACTAAAGGTATTTAAAATGACACATATGTCAAGATAAAAAATCACTAAAATATATACAAATGTGCGCAGTTTTTAAGTTTCCACTATTTTTATATATTATGCAAACGTGTTAATTATCTAAAATGTAATTTACCTGTAAAACTATACACTACATTATAAATATACTATCAAAAAATCAACAAAAAAAAAAAGAAAATTAAGGAGTGCGTGTATGAATGTGTACACGCGCAAGAAGTAAAACTTCTGTAGGTTATCGGTACTCTTTATGAAATTCAATTTATGTATTAAATAATTAGGATAGGTGAGGTACTAAAAAAATAATTAAATAACGTATATAAGGTATATTACAATCATTTATAGAATATCATTTAAGGAAAGAATATAGTATTATATATCATTTGTCAGACAAAAACAACGGTTACCATGGCAACAAACGGTCGCCTCGCCCGATCACACTTTTCGTAACGCTCCCGTCAAGCATTCACCAGCTTGCTCCCCAAGTCAAGCGTGCGTAAAGAAGTTTTACTTCAAAAACGCTAAAACAAATAATGTTTTTAATCTGTAATGTTAATATTATAATCTTCTTCTTCTTCTGCCTGGCATTTATTAATCCCGGCTGTTACCGAGGTCTGCCTTCCTGCTAAGCCTCCTCCACTTTGCACGGTCTTTCGTATCATTCTGTGTAGGTCCATTGGCTCTCATGTCCTGCTTTACGACATCCAGCCATCGCTTTCTTGGGCGTCAGGGAGGTCTTGTTCCAGGAACAGATATATCAAGGCACTTTCTTCCAACATAGTCCTCAGATCGACGCGCGACATGGCCATACCACCTCAGACGACTCTCTTGGAGCTTATCCGCTACGTCACGGACGCCGAGACTGCCCCGGATGAACGTGTTGCGTATGCGGTCAGCTCGCATTACGCCGCACATCCACCTCAGTATCTTCATCTCCGTGACGTGAAGCTCCTGAGTGTGCCGAGATAGCGCTGGCCAGCACTCGCTTCCGTATAAAAGGACCGGTCGGATGATGCTCTTGTATATCTGTCCCTTGAGCTTGGGCTATATTCTGCGATCGCAGACCACACCAGTGACCTCTCGCCATTTGGCCCAAGCAGCGCTTATACGGGCTTCAACGTCGTGATCAATGCTTCCGAATTTGTGCAGGACGGATCCAAGGTACCTGAATTTCTCCGACTTAACGGCTGGTTCAAGCCCTATTTGGATGGTGCTAGAGTCCGGACTCCCGCAAGCCATGTACTCGATCTTCGCCACGTTTAGTTTAAGACCGCCGTTCTCAAGCGTGCCCTTCCACAGCTTCACTCTACGCTCCAGCTCTAGACGGCTCTCATCAACGAGTGCTATATCATCGGCATACATCATCAACCATGGAGGCTGGTCCTGGACGCATGTCGAGACAACATCTAGCACTACGTTGAATAAGAACGGGCTAAGAGCGGAGCCCTGGTGAACCCCTACAGTGATAGGAAAGGGCTCGGTATCGCCAACAGCGGTTCTAACCACGGAAGCGGAATTGCGGTACATGTCTCTGATAATGTCAATATAGGCCTCAGGCACGCCTTTGAATCGCAACGCTCACCAAATGCATTGACGAGACACACAGTCAAAGGCCTTCTGCAGGTCCAAGAATGCCAAATGCAGAGTTCTCCTTTTCTCCGTGTAAGCCTCGATCAAAGTTCTGAGGGCAAAAATGGCGTCCATGATGCCCGATCCCGGCTGGAACCCATATTGACACTCAGAGACAGCACACTCTCGGCGGAGCCTGAGGTCGATCACGCGTTCGAAGAGCTTCATGGTATGACACATGATTTTGATCCCTCTATAACTACCGCAATCCTGAACACTGCTCCTGTCTTTGTATGTAGGGGTTATAAAGCTAAAGCGCCACTGGTTCGGCATCTTTCCAGTATTCAAGATGCAGTTAAAGAGATCAGTAAGCATGAGCACACCAAGAGAGCCCAACGATTTCCACGCCTCGATCGGTATATCGTCAGGTCCCACCGCTTTTCGGTTCTTCATGCGGCGAAGACAATCCCGAGTTTCATCAGGTGTTATTGGGGCAACAAGTCCGAGGTTAGGGGGCTTAATATTATAATCCTCTACTACTTTAACTAGTAATATAACAAAAAATAATATTTACCCATTCATAAAGGTAACTTCTCCGCGAGATGGTAACACCGTAGGCGTGATGTCTGCAAACGCATGGTTCAACACGTGTAGACGAATTACCAGAGACCGCTATCTAATCGACAAAGAGCTACGATATTTGGATATGATACGTTTACACTTTATAGTAAAAATAATTTTATTTGTTATATTATTTATAATTTAAGAAGATATTTCTAATATTTTCTAATATCAATATAATATATTATATATATTATTAGGTATATATAAAATAGAATTAATTGTGTTTCATCGTAAAAAATGAAAGAGTTCCCACAGTATAAGCAGATAAATATTAAACATCTTCTGTTACAGTTACTGTTAAGCACATCTCACAGGTCAAGAAGATAAAGAATAGTTCCCTGGTAATTTCACAACATAAAAAGCCTTTAGAAAGGTAATTTTACTTATGGTGACTTTATTAAAATATATATAATATAAAGTATACTAAATTTTTTGACAATACTCCATTACCTTTTGAAATGAACAACTTAGAATATACTCGTACGTTTGTAAGTATATAAATATTTTCAATAATCTAGGTTGCGTAAGAAAAACAAAACATATACTAGCTTAATAAAGAGACACTAGTATTGAGTAAAATAAAAAAGTATGATTAATTACATATCCATTTAAACTTGTTCGTAGCTCGATGTAGTTGCACGTTGTGACGGCAGACAAAACAACGCGACTTATGAGTCATCATGCGCTCTATAATATGAGCAACGAGCATTCCACGCCTTTACACATCACAGGAATTGATAATAAGAAGTATCTAGTAGATAACTAAAATATATAATATATTTTAATCGTAAAAATCTATTTAAATATTAAGAATTACTATAAAAAATTGATTTAAAAAAATTACAGATGGTTGTAAACCAACTCTTGCGCATGCAAAATTTTTCAATTAAGATAATAACGAGTAATTTTAAAATATTAATTTCTAACGCTCTTAATTGAGCCAAAACACATTATTTTGGCTTTAAAATATTTGGTATACTATATTTATGTAAGTGTTCTCGTGAAAAGTAAAGGTAGAGCAAAATTGAGCTTAGCTATCGATGTTGAAAGTAAAATTTGGCGCCTTTTACCACTTTCTACCATGTAAGAGTCCATTTATATATTAATTTAATTTTAAAAAGTGACGATTAACAAGAAATGAAATGCTATCAAAAAGATTTTTTTTTCTACAAAATGTATTATTCGTTAAACTTTATTATATAATAAACGCAAAATTTATGTTGAAATACTATTTATTATTAGTATTTCAACAATGTTCTACAATATTTTTTATTCAAATAGATTGTAATATAAAATGAATGTGGAAATTTCCACATTGCCTTCCACGTGGTGATACACGTTCAACGAGCCAACAACGTGCTTGGTAGGTACGAGTATTTTGCTACGTCCTGTCTTTACGTTACATTAGAAAGGAAAATGAGTATATACAGTACATATTAATGTGTTATCTTTGTTGTTACGACAGAGAATCGATACGTATTATTAAAGAAATCTACATTACGTATGTAATGACTTCTACTTGTTGTCTACGTCGTCATCGCATACGTAAATATAGGCTTTGTTTAAGACATATTTTGAAAGAGATATTTGTTAATTTACACTTCATGTACATACATATGTGAAAAGGAGCTTAATAGTCTAGAGTATATTGAACCTACTAACATAATTTTAAGTTCTACGCAGTAAAATACAGTAATTAGTAGTTTACTTAATGATCAAATTCACACAGTGCCTAAAAGTCAATTAATAATACTGTTAACGTTTCCATTTAATTTCAATATCAAAATGTAATAAAAACTTATTACATCCATATATTGATAAAAAATAGCTTTATTCGATAATTAAATTTATTTTAAATAAAATAAAATTATTAATTATTTTAAATAAAATTATTTCATTTATATAAAGTGTATTTATGCAGATATGCACATTGGTTTTCATTGTTTATAAATATATAAATATATACGACCAATAGGTCGTAAAATATAAAAATATCAGCATGATTTTTGCCCTTTGATTGCGACGCGGACTTTATTGATTTTATTCACCCACCGCTCATTCTATAAATATAAAGGGTGAATATTGGCAGGGATGGTGGATGCACCTCCCCGTGTATATCTATCTACATATGTATATACATACATATGTATGAATAAAAATCGTATTATAATTCAAAATGTACCAAATAAACTTTCAGTATATTCAAAACTGCATTATTTTGTGTACATTAAGTTATTTAAACGTAGGTATTTAATGTAGCTAGGTTAGTATGAAAATAGTTAAATTACATAAAAAATAATATTAATTGTTATTTACTGTGTACATAACAAAACAAAGGATATAGTAAAAATATAAAAACGGTAATTAGAATTACATTATTATATGACTGAGGCTTAATTAATTATGTATTACAATATTATTTATCTTTATAGTACAAACAATTACAATGTTATTTATCCAAAACTGTGGTTTAAATATACATATATTAAATTTTATATTACTATTAATTAACTAAAATCGAATTATTTTTATTTTGTTTAATTTTACATTACACTGTTTCTGATTCTTGTTAATTTTGTATTTTTTATAAATTACTATAATAATTCCATAATATTATGAATGCTATGTACACTTGTAACTGATATGTATGTCTGTTTCTTTTTTTACTTTACTTATTGTATAGAATTTGTTTTAACATGTGTATTGTAAGTGTGCTTATTAATAAATAAATAAATGTATAATTATCTTTCACGACAACGACAATTTTCGCATAAAGACCAAAGGCTATAGAGTATTACCAATTCATTAGCAACGTGACTATCGATTGCAAGCGACGATGTTCTAAAATATGTACGAGTATATAACGGAAAAAACTTAAGAAATTTCATATTGTGTCATTATTTCACTTTTAAGTTACCAAACACGTATGAGGTCATTCATCTGAATAAGGGGATTGAAGACAATATTTAATATATTTATCACGTTTTGTGATATCTATACACTTTTTCCAAGATCTATATACATAGAGTAACTAATTGAGTCTATCATATAACCATGTATGATTAAAAATTCACTTAAAATTGGTCAACATGTTTTTATGCAGAGTGTAGACACCTATAGAAAAATCATGTGTATATTTTGTACACTTTATTTCAATCATAATAAATTTATTTTCTTATCTTACAAAAAAGTAAAAAAAAAACATGTTCCCATAAATTTGTTCAAGCCTAAGATTTCAAACGAGTCGTTATCTAATCATTATAATCATTAAAACGTAATGCATTGCCAGCAACGTCATTTATTATGGAAAATGAGAGCCATATATCTAAAATTGAAATCACATTGAAGCGTGTCTCATTGGTGTATTGTTCGTACGTCCTTGGCTGTAAGCGCATGCAAGCCAACGTGCTGCTACGTGCGATGACCTGCACCAACCTCGTGTTGATACACACCCGTTCATCTACGTTTTACCGGATCAAACGGCAAAGGTATAGAAGATAAATGTATGAAAATATATGAGAGTAAGCTGACTTTGTATTTAAATTGCGGTTAATGCTTAATATTTATACCTTTGATGCAATTTTATGTATATGTTTGTATTATGTATGTGAAAATAAATTATATATTAGTATAGGATTCTAAAATAACAGTAAAAGTAAGAAAAGATACCGTGTGATAGGAAGGTTTAATAACAATAAATAAATTAATAACAATCTATCTGTTGAAAGGACCACGCGTATCCATGCAGTTGTAGAAAATATAGAGATGCCTTGCTCTACAATCTTTTCTAGTATTTTTTCTTTTTTAAATATGTGTGTTAGTAAAATAAATGATTAATTAATTATATTTTACACTTAGAAATGAGAAGAGGTGATGAACATTCGCTGGCAGTAGCTTCATCTAGAATACTATACAGAAAAGGGTAATATAAATTTTGTGAAATAAAATGGCATACATACATAATATAATATTCATATACATACATAATACAATATTCATTACGCATAAGAAATATATAATGTATTTATGTATATGAAACATGTGATTGATAGCCGTGTGAAGTCACGTACTTACTTACGTACAGTTGAACATTCGTCACATCCATGTGACTGTTGTCAATCGTACGACATGGCACGTTATAGGTAACGTTACTAAACTTATCAAAACATTACGAATATTGCAAATAATGTCACAATGTATATATATATATTAATTGTAACTAAGCCGAATCTGTATATTAAATATTTTTTTGAAAATCTTATTGAAATAGATATTATTATCGATACAGAGGCCGAATTTATAATTTTTAGAATTTTAGTCTGTCTATCTGTGACCGCATTACGGAAAAACCACTGGAGGGATTTTGATGGAATTTGGTATGGTGATAACTGGTTATCCGGGTCAACATATAGGATACTTTTTACTGCGGGAAAATATCTATACTAATATTATAAAGCTAAAGAGTTTGTTTGTTTGGTTGAACGCGCTAATCTCAGGAACTACTAATCCGATTTGAAAATTTTTTTTTGTATTAGGTAGCCCGTTAATTGAGGAAGGCTATAGGCTATATATCATCCCGGAAAAATGTACGGTTCCCTTGGGATACATTTATTTTTGTTTAGGGACGAACTCGAAGCGAAGCAAGGATGAGTCGCTAGTCGTTAAATAAACGTTAAAACATAAGTAGAGACAAAGCCGAGCAGAGCGAGGATGATGCTAGTACTTTATATTAATATTTTCACGGATGAGATTCTGTCACAATCTTATACACATTACATCACATACACATTAAATCATGCATTCGATTTCCGCGGATGGGTTTATATTGGTTAATACTTAATAGACATTTGCTCAGTACTAGTACATACAATATATTATGCAACGACATTAGAAACCTAAAAATCAGAATAATAATTAAAATTTTGGGTTAATGCAAAGCGTTAAAACGTGATGATTACCTACTAAAAATTCATGTGTTCAAACTGACTGTTTACGGACTTTAAAAAGTAGCGATCTCTTATTTCATATTAATATAATTAATACAATTTCGTGTTGAAGCCCGAAAAATATATTTTATTTACAATTATGACGGTAGTGCGGCAGATGATTAATTAATTGCTGACAACGACATGGTCACGTTTGATTCCTCGCAGCGTTTACAACGTGCTACATCTGCATGTAAACAATCGTGACAGAAACGTTCTGTGTTGACATATTTTATATTTATAAATTAATTTGACTTTTAATTATTTTATGTATAATTGTTGATTCTTGTACGTATTTATTTATTTGTAAGTAAAAAAGTTATAAAAATAGACAGATATTAATATACTTTAAAATAAGTTTTAAGTGTTGTTAAAGAAATTGCCTGTGGTAATTTTTTGGTATCATGGGTTTTTTTTTGCAAAAAAAAAACTAACATATTGACATTTTCTGTACGTTCGTTTACGTGTATAACCGATTTGACCTCATTCATTTTCCTATTTCTCTATTGAATAATTTATTATTTCTAGCTAGCCTTGTTTAAAAACTTAACTTTCCCATAGTTTCCCATTTTATATTCATACTTTATATTTAGAATTTTATAAACAGTGTAGTGACGATGTACAATAAAAAATAGTTATGCATTCATTGTATACTTAAAGAAAAACTATAAATAATAATTTATTCATATATTTAAATATAAATATTTCCTTGAACTGGCACTAAGTGATCAAAACGCGATTATTATTATTGTTCTTTCTTGTGTAGGAAGGCAAATTAAAATTCTTTTCCGCTCACGTTTGTATATCGACGCTTTTATACGTATTAAATATTATACGACGAGTTTTACGTCGATTACTATTATCTAGGAAATATGCTAAGGAGCTATAGAGTTTCATTGTTTATATAGTTACTAGAGACTCACCTTCGTTTCGTTTGGTAATCTAATATATAATTATCTTGTGTCACGGTGTTTGTGGTCGCACTTCTCCGAAACGGCTCGACCGATTTTAATGTTTTTTTTTTTGTATATTTGGTAGATATGAGAATAGGTCGTAAAGTATTTTTCACCTCCTACCCCTACCTCCCATTCTTTAATCGCGATTTTAGTATTTTTGTATGAACAATATTATGTAAATACATACTATACAACATAGCGACGAACCCGAGTGAAGCGAGGGTGAGTCGCTGTATGACATAAAGCAAATAGTTCTTTTTTAGATTGAACACGGGCGTAGCCGCGGGTTCTGCTAGTAATATATGTATCTAGTTTAACAATAATGGATGGGAGTTTATCAGATTTGTTGACATTTATGATTACTGCTCCATTCCGTTGGGTAGTAGCATGATAATATATAGCTTATAGCCTTCCTCATTAAACGGGCTATCTAATGCAAAAACAATTTTTCAAATCGGATTAGTAGTTCCTGGGATTAGAGCGTTTAAACAAACAAACTCTGTCTCATTATAAGTACAGTATTATGTGATCTGTGGTATAGATAAATATTTAATTTATGGCTTTCCGTAATTTTATTGGTTAAGTGCGTACAATATGTAAAAGCGGCTAGCCGGCAGCCACCACCGCGGTTAACCGCTAGTGCGGTGCGTATAAGGCCTTAGTTACTACGAGGGAACATAGGGTCGGACATACATATCAGCATACATACATACGTACATACATACATAGTACATACATACATAGTACATACTTACAGGTTAAAAACATAAACTTCCTTTGGGTTTCGCCGCAGTCGGGTAAAAAGTTACAACACGTGAATGTGTATCTAAGGTGAAAGCACTATTTCTTAACTTGGCTTAAACAAGCTTACAATTATCGTCTATTAATAAGTTTAGATTACTTAACGATTCTAAACTTGTATCAAAATTGTTGCCAAATAGATCAACTTTGAAAGTTTGTGTTGGTAAAATAGCTTTAGGATTTAGAAACTTAAACTTTTTGCCTAAATAATTTAAAATTGTCTTTTAAAACTTATTTAATTCTGTAATATTTTGTGATCTGTGCCAATATTTTTAATAATAAGTACGAGTATTATTAAAATTAGTTATTAATGTTAAATTTTGTATGTGAAGGTGTATGTTTGTTACTCTATCACAGACGAACGGTTTTGGGTGAAATTTAATATACAGACTAGAAAACTTACTAGAAAAGACACATGATATTACTAGTAATAAAATTAGCGTAACCTAACATACAATAAGCAGGTACCCAAGGAAAAGAAACTTATTAGTACCTACTATATAAAAAACAAAGATGATAATTAAAAAAATGTTCAAACAAGTAAGTGGATTAATCTTTTACGTTACCCACCGTATATATCTACTAGTCACGTTTAAAACCACGTTGTTAAGTTGCCACTAACGTGGAGTAGATTAGGGTGGCTTTGTTAAAACGGAAACATGGTAAGAAGAAAATGCAGCACGTTTTTCAACATTGTATTTTATCGTTACTAACTTGTAAGTTTATAACAATTTTGTTTTTATATAAGTAATTTTCATATAAGTATATCAGCAGGTATATTAAAAAAGTATTTATTTATGATTAATTTTTAAATTACCTACTTAGTTAACCTTATTTTACCGCAATTTTGATTTGATTTTTTAGGTTTGTTATTTCTCCCAAAAATAGCACATAAATTTAAAATTATTACCTTATTTTAGATAGTCTAATATATTCGGCTAATATTAGCACTCACATAGCTAATACATTAGGGTTTAACGTTTCATTTATTAGAGCTTTTCTTTACACTAAGTTTTACATTTAGAGCATATCTAAAAAAAAAAAAAAACTTCATGGTATACTTCTATCGTGCATAAAGAATGCTCACTGTTTCTAAGATCATTATTAATTAATCAAAGTATACACCTGTACCTATTCAAATAAGTTATAGTTCCACAGTTATATATTATTGAATATTCTCTAGGTAAAATTATTAAAACGCCTCGTGATATCGTAAACACAACGTAATTATCACTTATAGCGCTAAGAACAATTAATTAATTAGAGCTTGTATCTGTATAATGATTACAATGTACATAAATTATAATGATTGTAAGTGTTAATCTATTAATAGAATGGAATTATAGATGTTTGCCAATTTATTTAATTATCTATTCAATCATGTAAGACGTTTTTTTTTAAATTAAACACAATTTACTATGATAATGAATTTTATTAAAATAACTAACGACTTCCCCTCGCTCGGGTGCATCGCTAAGTATGCGGATTTTGTTCACAATTTGAAGGGTTTTAAAATTTTTTTACGCGGAACCTTTTTATTCTTTTTACAAAATAAAAGTAGTAGTAGTTACTCCTTATAACATCAGCTATCTGCCAGTGAAAGTCCCGTCGAAATCAGTCCAGCCCTTTCGGAGATTAGCCGGAAAAAACAGACAGACAAAGAATAACATAGTATTGTTTTTTTTTGTTATATGTACTATTTATATTTTTATATGCATTTAGTAAAAAGATATTATTTTGATATTACAAGCAGATACTTCAATTTAATTTATTTGTGTAGATTAATTTTGATATTATGGCATTAAAAAGGCCCATAACCTATTATATACTTTTTTTTTCTTAAATTTTCATTTGAGCAAAAAAGTAAGAGCTACGGATCCTCGTAGCATGTTATTAACTATTAGGTATTCTTCAAACACAATATGTAGAATATAATTCTTAAAAGGATATAGAAAATAGTTCTGCATATTTTATTTCCGCTTTTTATCGTTTTCCACTTTACGCCTTGTTATTTAAATAGTTTGTATGTTAGTTCTTGATAAAAAAGAAAACAGAAATATAGACAATTTAAAAAATACTATGTCACAAAAGTGAACCTATGTGTTTATGTCATTTTTAAATGGTAGCCTACAAGTATTACATTAAAACATGTATCAGTACTATACTTTCGATTTTTTATTTTTTACTCACTTTTATTTGATATATTTTTACAAAATTTATTTTTTTCTTTAGATCTATCTTTCTTTGATTCGCAGGCATTATTTACGCATTAGGTACCTATAGGTATTACATCCCGCGTCACTTCCGTAACTAAGACGAATTCAACAAGTTATTCCAACAGTTTAAGTAAAAATCCATTAACTAAAGATCGTATCAGAGAAAAAATATTAGACATTATTATACTCGAAGGACATTCGATCTGAGGTAGTCGAATAAAAATCAAAACCTATATTGTTCATTAAATATCCATGTATCGTACGCGCATACATGTGCGAGCTATTTATGTAACTAAAAAACACCTTCAAACGTTTCTACTAATTGTTATCTATAAGTAGGTACTTGCGTTAAATGCACTTCAAGCGTCACCTTGCATTACGTAACACAGCAAACATCGCGCACGTTTGCGTGCACACGAATTATGCGATTTGTCATATACCTCTTGCCCTAATACTTGCATACTTAATACTTGCAACGAACTAATTATAATAATCTATACAGATAAATAAAATTGGAGTGTTTGTTTGTAACATTAAAATAACCGCTTTTTACTAAATGCATATGGATGTATACACGGTACATATACCAAAACAACATTTTTTACAATTTTTGTCTGTCTGTCTGTCTGCCTGTATGTTTGTTCCGGCTAATCTCCGAAACGGCTGGACCGATTTTGACAGGACTTTCACTGGTAGATAGCTGATGTTATAAGGAGTAACTTAGGCTACTTTTATTTTAGAAAAAGAATCAGGGTTCCGCGAAAAAAATTAAAACCCATGAAATTGTGAGCAAAATCCGCGTACGGCGTACGCACCCGAGCAAAGCGAGGGTAAATCGCTACATAATTTAAATATCTTAGGAGTAGCAAGCTACTATTTATGTATAAACATAGCGAGCGAAGCGAGCGTGAGTCGCTAGTTTGTACAATAAGCTTTTGCTAATAGCTTTATCTACACCCTTATTTTTATAAATAGAAAACGTAGAATAGATAGTTTGAACTACAATCTTTAAAAAAAGTCCCTTTGAAATCCTCCAGGCTATATTAATCCTCTGCTCTATATTCGGCCAGACAGACGACTAAAAAAAACTTAAAATTATTCATTTCTTTTGTTTCAAACATTTTCCAAAGCCTTTTCTTTAAAGCTATACACATAATAAAATTCAACTGAGTCGAATTAAATATTTTTTTGGAAAATCTTATTGAAATAGTAATTATTATTATCGATACAGAGCCCGAATTTATAGTTTTTAGAATTTGTCTGTCTGGGAACGCATCACGAGAAAACAACTGGGCAGATTTTGATGAAATTTGATATGGTTATCCAGGTTAACATATTCCTATAATTTTTACTGCGGGAAAATATCTCATCTATGAGAAATTTATTTATTATTTTTTTATTTATTTATTTATGTACCAAAAAAAAAATACAGATAAAATTACAGTACAGTAACCATGTGTACAAAGGATGACTTATCTCTTTAAGAGATCTCTACCAGAAACCCTCGAGCGTGAGAAAAAAAAAATAATAATAATTATACGAAATATTAAAACGTTATAGAGACGAATCCGAGTAGAGCGAGGGTGAGTCGCTAGTATTCAATTCCATTTCAAAGTAGAACCTTCAACCTCGTATAGGCTACGCGTGTGCCAAACAACACAATTGGCTGAGACATAACAGAGTAATCAACTCACTTTGACATTAATTACAGTATTTGTAAGCATTGAAGGTCTAACCCGGTTTGTGAACCAAACGAGCATACATGACACATGCTGTAATGTTTTAATTAGGTTATAGTTTAGACTTTAGTTATATTAAAGCTGTTTAAGGTACAACTTTAGACAATTTAACAATTTCATTCATTAGAAAATTACTGTTTGCCTAATTTAGGACTGCATTTTAAATGTGAAACATATGTTAACGATAACTGCGACAGCCTTGTTCCAACGTTGATACAAACAACGAGTTGCACATGTACATGGTTTTTCAAATAGGTACGATATTAATTTGTAATTATGCAAAAAATATCAGATTCCCAAAAGGGATAGCCCTCTCTTACGTATCGGGATGAAAGTGTGAAATGTCCCATTGTGCCCTAAGGCAAATTTCAAACTTTCCCTACGCTAATAAAAAACCACCAATAATTTTCTTCATTATAATCAACAATAAAGAAAAAGGAGGAATGCACGAACGAACTAACAAACACATTTTTGCATTTATATTAAAGACTAGCATGAAGAATAAGTACATATTATATTATTATAGTATAAAACAAGGTTACAGGTGTATTTGGTTTTTCAAGATATTTTTATCACGTTCTCACGGCTGTGATCCGACAAAATTGGAAATTTAAATGCCTGCTTCATGAAAAAATGATGTTTGTGGTAGAGTATATAGGGGTGACAAAAAAGTAATGTTTTAAGAGCAATAATAAAATAATTTACTCTTTTTTTGTTTCAATTTTAAATATCTTCATATGTTCACGATAAGTGTAAATAAACAATCGAAGCTATATACATACGCATGTAAGTATTGCCATAGATTTTATGATATAGTAGTAGTTATTTATATACTGGCTTAAATGCCTAATTATTTAAAATTATTAACACCTGGGTCAGGAATGTTGTAAAATGTAAAATATTGAGATAAGACAATGTTTATTTCCATAGCTATAGCAGTTACGGATTTTTTATTACAATTTGAATTATATAATGAAAAATACTTATGATATGCCTCTTCATGGCACGCATAAAGATACTTAAAAAGAAGAAGAAAGAGACAGTGATTAGAGCTTCTTATGATCATACATGTACTTTTTAGGGCGATACGTTTGGCTCAGTTTTTAGTGACTTGCTGTGCCAGCGGTCGCTGGTTCGAGTCCCACTGAAGACATTCATTTGTGTGATGAGCACGAATGTTTGTACTCCAACCATGGGTGTTTATATATATATATATATATATATATATATATATATATATATAATAAATGTATTTAAAAATTATATTGTAATAATATTACACATATAGTGTAGGATATCAACTATATGGTACCCATAACAAAAGCTTCGTAGCTCACCATGGAACTAGATGGTGCAGTGTGTTAATGTCCCAACATATTTATTTATTCATTTACATAATAGTAGGTAAAGGAACAAAATGTTTTATAATATTTTTTTATTTAATTTAATTTTTAAATGATATATATTTAATTAATGATGAAAAGGGGTTAAGATATTTAATAATAGTTTTGATGAAATAATATTTGACAAAAGATGTACACTGAGTTTAATTTTAATTAGAAAATATTAATTTGTGTAGGACCCCAAAAAACAAGAAAATCAATGTATCAAAGATATCACATAACATTTAATCACAAAAAAATACAATAAATAGAGATAATACAGACCTCACAAAAATGTTTGTCGTAAAAAGAATCGTCAGAAATAATATCAACATTTAATAGCTAAGGAACGTAATTGTACAAAAGAATTATTTAAAAATAACTAATTCATTTGGCAGTAATGTTATACTTTATCTAACAGAACAGAGCGTAATTCAGGTTGCCAATTTTAAATGTCATGATTTCGATCCGGAATTGCACATGTTTGATCACGACTCACGTTGCCTCACTGACATCGACTATGTATTTTTTAGATTGAACTACTATATTTTATGATCTGTGATTGAACTGAATGTTTTAAATTACCTACAAACGTAAAGAAAATAATAATATAGGTTTTTTAATGTGTCAACTTTTGATTTTTATAGCATTGTAATTGTTACAAAAAAAAATCTAATACATAAAAGATTATTATTATTAATAATATATTATGAATAGTATTATTTATTATAATTATTAATGTGATTAGAAAATTTTATTATAATTATTAATTACTAGCGGCTCACCCTCTAAAAAAACAAAAACAAATCTATTCCACGGTAACCGTATATTTTTTTCAGGATAAAAAGTAATCTACATATGTCATGTGTCATTCTGATGTATAATTATTATTGTAAATTGTAAAGTTTCATTAAAATCAATTCAGTAGTTTTTGCGTGAAAGAATAACAAACATCCATACATCTATACATCCAGACATCCATACATCCTCACAAACTTTCGCATTTACAATATTAGTAGGATTATATTTATTATTATTAACGTGACTAGTATTATATGTATATTTATGATATGATCTCGGAAACAAACATCAAGTAGAGACAGTTTTTATATCTTTTTTAACGTTTAGTATCGATTTTTCAGAGATATTTCCTCCAGTAAAAAGTAAACTATATTTTGACCCAGATAATCAGCTATCATCATACCAAATTTCATCAAAATCCCTCCAGAGGTTTTTACGTGATGCGGTAACAGACAGACAGACAGACAGACAAAAAGTCTAAATACTATAGATTCGGCCTCTGTACCGATAATAATGTCTATTTCGATAAGATTTTCCAAAAAATATTTAATGTACAGATTGGGCTTAGTTACGATACTATTATATGTATAGATTTAGTAAGTATTACTAGTTACTACTATCACAGACATACATACATATTTTGTAAGTTACATCCCTGTATGGGTGTGGCGTATGGTCAATCATAATAATCAATCACTTGTTTTGCTAAAGTTTATGGAATTATTTATATGAAGTTGGTAGCCCTAGGTCACGTTGTTGCCACGATTCGGAAGTGCACATGGCTGACCACGCCTCACGTTGCCACAATGTCGTACATATATTACTGGGTAAATAAATATTTACACGTTTTTTATAAATGTCATCGAATTTAATCGTAAACAAAAGAATTCGGACTTCGCCTGCGTTAGCTTTGGTTAACTCACGTGTTTGTGCATTTTACGCGTTATTGTTTAAGTGTTTTATTAATATTGTTGTAATTTCTGTAAATTAGTTTTTTACTAACTTGATGTTGGGTATTGGTAAATAGTAAGTGTTATATTTTCGTTTTTATATATAGTGTAACATAAGTTAAAATGGAACCTGATCCCCCGCCTGATACACCTAATCCTGGCGGTTCAACAGTTCCTCTCATTCCTTCTAGAAAACGTCAAAGTGATGATGTATTAACGGATTCAATAAAAAAAACCATAGTTGACCCGGCGTCAGCTACACCGTCAATAGGTATATGTACACCCATCCCTCTCCGGTCCTAAAAGTTATTCTAAGGATGACAAGGGTCCTTTCATTGTTTACGTGTCTCGTGAGACTCCAGACCCTGCGGCAGGTACTACTATTCGGGTGATAAAATTCGGCCAATTTTTATATCATAATAAGATCCAAAATATTGTTAATGATGGTGTTAAAAATGTAGGTCGCAATAGAATCGAAATCCAGTTTTCGTCAGCACTAGCTGCAAATAACTTTATAGAGAACCCTATTTTAAATTTATCAAAATTCGTTGCTTCAATTCCAACTTTTAATGTAACCAGAATGGGTCTTGTCAAAGGAGTCTCTGTAGACTGGGCAATGGATGAATTTGTGTCATCCCTGAAATTCCCTTCTGGCTGTGGTCAGGTATTGAAGGCAAGAAGGTTAAACCGCAAGACTGTGAATGATGGTATTGTTTCCTGGGTTCCAACTCAATCAGTTGTTTTAACTTTCCGTGGTCAAGTGCTACCACCCAGAGTATATTCCTACCACACCTCCTTACCTGTAGAGACCTATAACCTCCCAACAATACAATGTATGAATTGTTGTCGTTTTAGCCACATAAAAGCACAGTGTAGGTCTAAACCTAGATGTTACAGGTGTTCCCAACCACATACTGGGAATGCGTGCGATGTCTCAAAAGAAAATTCCACGTGTCTATACTGTTCTGCAAATCACTTTGCTATTAATAAGGATTGTCCTGAGTTTGTTAGGCAGCAAAATATCAAAGCTCTAATGTCACAGGATAATATATCTTATATGAAAGCATCCTCTCGGCTTCCCCTAGTTAGACGTTCCTATGCAGATATGGCAAAGGAAATGTTCTCACCTCCTGCATTTATTCCACAATCCAATCCTAGTAATTCCCAGGCTCCTATTAAAAGATCCTATACCAAAACTGTTATCCGCTCCCCACGTCCCCGAGCTCCCCTTGCCAAAGGATTTGATAGACAAGCTCATCAAGCCAATTGTCCTTCTACCTTACCGAATGGCTGCGCTTTCAGTAATAAAAATGAAGCCCCTTATGATTTCTCTCAATCTAACCTTTTATTCAGTTTGACTGAAACCCTTATTTCTATTATATCCGCTGGTGATGAAATTACTTTACCGTCCAACGTTGCCCAAAACTTACTTCATATATTTAATATCCTTAAAAATGGTCCCACTCAACTTCCTTCAGTGGAATAGTAAAAGTGTACGTTCTAAAAAACATGAACTGCTTTCTATTATTGCCCTTTATGAGCCTGTCATTATTGCCCTCTCTGAAACATGGTTGATTCCTGGTTCCCGTTTCAGGGTCTCAGGTTTTGCCTGTTTAAGGGATGACAGAAGTGATGGGTATGGGGGCAGTGCCATTCTTATTCGGCACTCTACTCCATATTCCTTAATCCCTCTCCCTTCTTATAGTCAGCAGATTAATGCTGTGGCTGTAAGAGCTTTTGATATTTCCTTCCTGTCCCTTTATATCCCTCATCCTTCTTCTTCTCTTTTTCCTGAGCTTCAGTCTATCATCTCTTCACTTCCCAGTGCTGTACTAGTCATGGGTGATTTTAATACTCACCACACTTTGTGGGGGTGTTATTTTTGTGATGTATTCTCTCCTTTGTTGGTGGACATGATTGATGATCTCAATTTTTGTATTTTGAATGATGTTTCACCAACCCGTAGAGTATATCCTTACCAAAATCCTAAGACTGCAGTAGACCTGTCACTAACTTCTCCATCTATATCTTCCCTACTATCGTGGAATATTCTACCTTCCTCCCATGGTAGTGACCACTTTCCTATTCTACTCTCTTTTAATAACGGACATCCTCCTCCCTCACCCTTCAAACCCTTACTTCCATATAATTTAAAAAAAAAACAAATTGGTTAGAGTATGCTTGCTCTGTTGATAACATGTTGGACTCGCTTCCTGAGTCTATAAGTGATGAGGATATCATTGTTTGCAATGATCGATTCCTTTTAGCTATTATTTCAAGCGCTGACCTTTTTATTCCTAAAAAACTCTCCATACAAAATCAGTTGCCTTCCAATCCCTGGTGGGATCAGGAATGCAGTGATTTTGTTAACCGACGAACACTTGCTGAATTAACATACGCAGCCTGTATGACAATGGAGAACTTTTTGGAGTATCAACGCAGTGATGCAAAATTTCGAAGATTGACTTATAAAAAGAAAAAACTTGGTTGGATCAACTTCTGTGAGTCCCTTGAACCTCGATCCCCGTCTTCTCTTGTTTGGAGACAGGTTAAAAGGTTTCGTCGGGCTCTTGATGATGTCCCCCATCAAGGCTCCAACAATCCATCACAATGGCTTAATGATTTTGCCGACAAGTTATCACCTCCTTTTGTCCCTTCGCAAAACTTATTTTCCAGTCCAACTCCGCCCTGCTCATTGAATGATATGGATGCCCCCTTCACTTTGGTAGAACTCGAAAACTCCTTAATGGATTTAAAGGACACCAGCCCAGGTGAAGAAGGTATACCATACTCTTTCATTGGTAAATTGAATGAGAAAGCTAAAAGGTATTATCTCATTCTTATTAATGTAATATTTAAATCTGGCATTATACCGGAAGCTTGGAAATCCCAGATAATCATCCCAATCCTAAAACCCGGTAAAAATCCTTCTGATCCAAATTCCTACAGACCTATTGAATTATCATCAACATTAGCGAAAATTACTGAACGGATTTTAAAAAACCGACTGGAATGGATAGTGGAAAGCAGAAATATCTTGGCGTCCTCTCAGTTTGGTTTCAGAAAGGGTCTAAGTTCTATAGATAGTCTCAGCATTTTAACGACAGACATTCGACTAGCCTATGCTAAAGGAGAGTACTTAGTTGGTGTCTTTTTGGATATAGCTTCTGCATATGACAATGTTCTTCTTCCGTTGCTCAGGCAGAAAATGCAACAGCTGAGTATACCGCCGAGGTTGGTACATTTCATATGTAATCTGCTAACTGGTAGAACCACATCTGTGCGACACCGCCTACTTACGTTACCTCCCAGACTAGTCTGGAAAGGTCTTCCTCAAGGCTCGGTCCTCAGCCCTATGCTTTATAGCATTTACACACATGACCTCGAATTGTCTGTTAATACTTTTTGTATTATCCTTCAATATGCTGATGATATCGTTCTCTACTGCAGCTCAAAATCTGTGGAGGACATTAGTTTTCGTTTGAACTTTGCTTTGCATTATTTAGGCCAGTGGCTCTCTGAGCATGGCCTGTCATTATCGGTGTCTAAATGTCAGTCTGTGGTGTTTACAAAAAAAAAGATCTATTCCAAATTTTGAACTTCGTTATGAGGATCAAAGTATTAATCTGGCTGATAATACAAAATTTTTAGGCGTAATAATCGATAGGCGACTGGATGGTATTGCCCACGCAGAGTATATCAGCAGAAAATGCGAAAAAGGCATCAATGCTCTTCGAGCGGTGTCTGGAGTGTGGTGGGGTGCACACCTATATACTCAAAAACTACTGTATAATTCTATAATATGTAGTCATATAGACTACGACCTGTTTGTTTTGGACCCCTTTAACAAAGCAGCTTCTGCGAAGCTGAATAAAATACAATATAAATGCCTAAGATTAATATTAGGTGCAATGAGATCTTCTCCTACCAATGCCCTGCAGGTTGAATGTGTCGACCCTCCTTTACCTATCCGCCGCCAGTATTTATCCGATCGCTTTGTTGGCAAAGCATTACAGTTATCTTCCCATCCCTTGTGGCCAAGGCTTCGGCATTTGGCTGACTTAAGCCCTGCGAATAAGCCATTATCCTTTTTACTAGATAGTTTCCTTAAATTTACTAATCTACCACATCCCATGTCTTGTTTTCCCTCTAACCCTATCTTCTGTACTCCTTACAATGCTTTAGTTATGTCCCCTTCCATAGTTACAGAAATTAGTTTGACTAAGGGAGCACCAGACACCAACACAAAATTTGAAGCGCTGGTTCGTCAAAATTGGTTGGATCACCTTCTCATATTTACTGATGCTTCAAAGCTATCCCAGGATGGTTGTGTTGGTGCAGCTTGCTGGATTCCAAAATTCAAATTTTTTTTTGCAATTTAAGTGCCCTCCCCAATCATCGGTGTTTACAGGCGAGGCTGTTGCTTTGTTAGAAGCAATCCTGTTTACCCTCTCCCATAATTTTAAACAGACCGTTATTTTTACTGACTCTCTAAGCTGCTTAATGGCTATTAAGGAGAACCCCTTTCGTAGTAGATTGAGATGTTCTATAACTTTGAGGATTCGTGAAGCTTTGTACTCATGCAATCAAAAGGGATTGGCAGTCTCTCTAGTTTGGATCCCAGGACATTCTGGTATTCCAGGGAACGAAACGGCTGACTCTTGTGCCAAAGCTGCGGTACAGTGTGGGTCATTAGAGCATTTTTCAAACTCAGCACAGGACCTTTTATCTATTGCAAAATCCCGCTTAGATAAATCATGGACAAATTACTGGAACTCATCAAAATCTTTTAAAGGTAAACATTACGCTGTAATTCAGCCAGAGATTCCAAGACGCCCCTGGTTTCCTCGTTGCAAACAGGCGGAACGTTGGGTATTAACTACAATATGTCGTCTACGTCTTGGACACGCAAGTACTCCTGTGCACTTGGCGAAGATCAGAGTCAGGGACCACTCCCTGTGTGAATGTGGCCTTGACGAAGGCTCCTCTTCCCATATTCTTTTCAGTTGTCCTAAACTTCAGTATCCTATCTATGACATCCTTCCTTCTAAAGTCCCTCGTCCTATTAATGTTAATTGTTTGTTGATGTTTGTGTTTAGTCCATTATGTAAATTTTTGTGTAAATATATAAAAAGTAACAAAATTAAATTGTAGTTATATGTAAAATATGTGATCATTAGTACTAACAATTGTAATTTTTATTTTATCTCTTTATTTTTCTATATATTGTGTTGTCTGTTGTAGGTCCTGATTTTACAACGAATCGCTCTGTTTCTACATGTAATCAGATTAGTATTTTTTCTCCCCCGCTTTTTTACCGGTCATTCTACATAAAGCGTGCCTTCTCCATTCTACGCGACATTGGCGAAGTAAATTGTGCCCAACTGGCACTAATGGAAGCCACTAAACAAAAGAATTGAATTGAAGAATTCGACACTTAAAACAATAACAAGAGAATTGTTTGTTGTTTTAAGCTATTTGTTGAAATGTCCTATGTCCACGTTACTATGAATAATGCAACTACACTGTTTGATGCATACTTGAACGATATATTGTAAACAGGTACAATTTATCGTATAATAACGGTTTTGCCTAATTTAGTAACCTACTAACCGACAGTGTTTCTTAATACTCTCTTTTCTTTTGCGATTGCGAGGATATTCCTGTGTTTTTATAATTATTATAGGAAACAACGAATAGTCGTCATATTTGGCAGACTTCAAAGAGGAAGAGGTACTCATTTCCGTTGTATATTTTTTTTGTACATACTGTAAAGCGATTTTCATCATACATTTTTATCAATAAGCTTTATAGTAAAATGCCTCAAGAGCGGTCCATATAAATTTCAAGAAAAAATAACAAACAGTAAAATAATTACCCTTAAAGAGATTTCGCTGTCGATTTACATTATACCAGACTGCGGAAGCCTAAAGAAGGGCTATGTGTTTGAAGCGGAATGTATATATGTATGTATGTATGTCCGACCCTATGTTCAAAGTTTAGTCAGTAGTAGGCAGTAGCATTTATTAAATTACTCAATGGCTTAACCGATTTTAATGATTCATACGTGGGTAGATTCGTCTTGATAGCGATTTTTAGTGGTTCCAAAGTTATTTGGATTTAAAAAAATAAATAGTGAAAACCAGATTTTAGACTAAACTTCGCAAGTACAGCCCAAGTATCAACTATGTGATAGTGTTTTTTAAAGCAGTCATAGTGGAGCCTTCTAATAATAATATATAATAGTTTTTGTCAGAATCTTCTACCTATGTTCTAATAAATAAAAAAAACCAATGAACAAATTCAGTTCATTAATATTCATCTTTAACTATCAGAGTCCTTTCTTAGATTTACGCAAATATTTGACATTTTAAATGAAACTATCTTTTCGGATTATTTTGCGGATTTATTTTGATTTTTAATTCCCGACGTTTCGAATGCTTTACAGCAATCAGGGTCATGGGTCATCATCAATCATGGTCAATAATATTCCATATTCAATTATAAAACTTGTTAAAATTATAAAAATATTTAAAATTAACAAATATTGTAAAGTAGGTACTTTGGTGCCATTTTTAATTTTTGTTTTAATTTATTTTGTTATTTTGTGGGTAAGATGGCTGTAACAACTATATAATGCCTTTGAGACATCTAAAACCTTAGTCTCTCCCGTGACCATGATTGCTGTAAAGCATTCTAAACGTCGGAAACCCAAAATCATAATAAATCCTCGAAATAAACCGAACAGACAGTTTTATTTAAAACCCTTTTTATAATTAAAAAATAAACTAGTTAGTTAATAAATAAAAAAAAAATATTCGTGTAAGCACTTTTTACATATGAAACTTGGTGTTAGATAGGCAAAACAGTATGATATAATATTATGATACCTAGAAAAAATAATTTATTTGACGCGTCAGTTTAATACTCAGTCGTAATTACTGGTTTGGCATCTAGGTCGGGATACACGCGACACAAGCACGTGTGAAAGGCCCATGACACCAATACACGTGCCACTTCACTGCAGTTTACTGACTTAACTAAATTGTACTTTAACCATTTACTGAGGCTGAAATCTGGGTTAACATGTTAACGCTAATTTGTTCTTGATAATGTTATTTTTTTAATTAATTAATTTAAAAATAGCCTGGTGAGGATTTCGGTAGGCAAGCTATTTTAGGTGTATTTATTTATTATTGAAACTTTGTAAAAAATATAATATTTCATCTGGTTAACAGATCGGTAAACTTCGTGGTGTATCCGGCTCTTCTACTATACATATATCAGTTTCATCGTTTCTTTGAAAAAGCAAATCAAAATTACGGCAGATCAATTTCCATACAAAAATTTTAAACGCTTATATTATATTATTTAAATATGGCAACAATAAATAAAACAGAATTACTTTTTAAATAACAAGGTAGTAAAAATCACACTGTCATTAAAACCACTATAAAAGTAACTATTCTTGAAATATATATGGGACATTTATATACCGGTATTTATTCATTAAAAATATCATCAAAATCGAGGAACGAAGATATTCGCTTAATAAGCTATAGGTACACGAAGAAAACATACACTCGATTTCAGTAAAGCGAGAGTGAACTTTGTACGGCAATAACTCCTAAAGAATGACTGATACAATAAAACTCTGTTTTACTTAAACATATATTTAATACTAGCGACTCACCCTCGCTCCGCTCGGATTCGTTCCTAGATACATTTTAATGTTTAGTATAGATTTCTCAGAGATGAGATATTTTCCCGCAGTAAAAAGTATCCTATATGATGACCCGGATAACCAGCTATCATCATATCAAATTTCATCAAAATCTGTCCAGTGGTTTTCTTCTCATGATGCTTTCCCAGACAGATAGACAGACAGACAAAAATTCTAAAAACTATAGAATAAGTCTCTATATCGATAATATTGACTGTTTCAATAAGATTTTCCAAAAAAATATTTAATGTATAGATTCGACTCAAAATTTTATTATATGTGTAGATTTCACTTGTAGCATAAAATTAAATAAGTAATAAAACATTATATAAAATAAGTAAATCGGCCTATAAAAGAAAAATATGACATATGTAGAGTAGTTTGTTATATGAATTAATGTTTATGATATTCGTACATGCTGTATTCGATGATTCGACGATTCTATAAATCGCCGCAAGCTTGTTGTAGTGGACACGTGACCCCAATGACACCAATATATGGTTTGCTATTTTCAACCAACTTGATAAAAAAGAGACTGCCAATTCGCTTCGTATGTATGTAATATTATTAAAATTGTAAAATATTCATACATATGTCAAATAGGGCTAGGATCATAAGGAAATATATATTATTGTGTAATTATAGGAAAGCAGGTAGCACTGACTGTAATAAAATAGAAAAAGATAATATCGGACATATTTTACTTTTTTTCTACAATACTTTTTTGAAGTAAAACAAACTTCTTTACGCACGCTTGACTTGGGGAGTAAGCTGGTGAATGCGTGACGAGAGCGTTACCGTTGTTATTGTCTGACAAATGATATATAATATTATATTCTTTCCTTAAATTATAAATATATGATTGTAATATGCCTAATATGCGTTATTTTTAGTATCTCACTTACCCTAATTATTTAAAACATAAATTGAATTTCATAAAGAGTACCGATAGCCTACAGAAGTTTTACTTCTTGCGCGTGTATACATTCATAAACGCACTCGTTAATTTTTTTATTGATGAACATTTCAATTTATTTATTGACTAGTCAATTACCCTCGCTTCGCTCGGGGGCGTCCCTAGGTGCGTTTTAATTAAATATGAATAGTTATTGCGAGTGCACCTTAGGCGAAAGACTTATGCTATTGCAGGTTTTTCTATAAGCCTTATTAAGACCAATTTCGAAGTTGGTGTCAGTCGCTACAAATCAAAGCACACCGACTTCGAAAATAGCTGATTAGAAGGTATCTTGAGTAAATGAAAACTACCAATTAGTTTATTTTTTACTTTTTAGTGTTGTTTTGTTTGTAAGTCGGTTTTTTTTTTCATTTTTTTAACGTTTATATATTATATGTATTGATTGAATAAATTATAAGTTTAAGTGCCTGTGAGTGAATTTTAATAAGAACTACATATTGAGCTTTTACTGTGTTTTGCGTGATGCCAAAACCCATAATATGTAAATACGCTTTTATTGAAACTTTCACTGAGTATGGAAAGTTCAAACAAAAAGCACAAAAGAATAGAAGAATACCTATTACGAATTTTGCTATTTTAATTGAAAGTATTATTTTTATATAAATACTAGCAGAGCCCGCGGCTTCGCCCGCGATGAAACTACGAAAAAAAAAACTTTTTCGCAATACATACTTTATTACTTGCAAAAATAAGTTCGTGTAAGTTTTATTATTTCTTATAAATATATGGAAAACAAATTTCATTTTAGCGATCGTAACTCAATATACAGTATCTTAAAAGAGGTTAAAGGAGTCTGCCCACTACCCCGTCTCATACCATGACCGTGCTAGGAGCGTGTCAGGCAAAAAAATATTCTTTGTATTGAAATGTATGAGACTCTGCCCACTAGACCGTTCCGTCACCGACCGGCACCGTCGCGTGCCGTGCACGGAACGTTAACAATTGTCATCGAGAATATTTTACCGGTGACGGTACGCTGCGTGCCTGGCACGCGACGTTACGGGACCGGTGCGCGTAGGCGGCGCAATGGTGAGCATACACAACACTAAAACCGTTATGTACGGGTATGATACGTTGTTGATACGTTCTAGTGGGCATAGTAGTCCGTGCCATGCTCGTTTCCGTGCCTGATACGTTCATAGCACGGTCATGGTATGAGACGGTGTAGTGGGCAGACTCCTTAAGTGTATAATCTGTAAATAAATTTACACTTTAAATATTTAGCAAGCTCACTAACTGTATTTCTTGCACATTTTTCTACTCCATCTTTCCAAAGTTAGAAGAAGAGAGTACAATGATACAATAGCATACAATCTTTACGACTTTAGAATCATGTAACACGGCTATTTATGTATATGTTGTCATATCGAATTTTTAATATTATGTCTAGAGTAAAACTTTAGATTCACTTAAGTTAGTCTACACTAAAAAAACCAGCCACAAATATATCACATTGATGAATATTCTATCTAGTTCTGGGTTCTGCTAAAATATCCCTGTAAGAAACAATCCTCTCTTAAGTCTACGCCTGCTACTTTTAAGGACTGGCCCTGAGATATATAAAAGATCATTGCAAAGCAAACTTTAAGAAATAATTACAATAGATTAAATTCATAGGCGTAGCCAGAAGTTATCAGTGGTATTCGAGGTATAAATTCTGATTCCCCCATCCAGCAGACACAGTGGCCACTATAATGTTTAATGAATTACTCAAAGTCTAATCCTGTTACATAGTGTAGGCGAATTTTTTATTGCAGATGTACCAACCTTCAGAAGGAGGATATAGATAGCAAGATACTCTCTAGCTAGGTTCTCTTTCTCGCGTTCTAGGTCTGTTATAGTTGTTGCTGCTGTGGCCAGCTGAAAAGTTATACATAATTTTCCTTTGGATTCGGAATAATTACCGTTCTCTACTTTATATCCCACACAGTAAGTGTGCACTTACAGAGAACTTGAGTCATGTTATTCTATTTAAATGTATTCAACAACTCCAACTTCGCCGCCCAGTTTTACCCATTTAGGGACTGAATTTAAAAAAAATCTACAATACATGTTTATTTAATTGATCATTAATACCAAGTTTCAAGTAATTTTGATCATAAACATTTTTTTCCTCATATAAACAGCACACTCCCTTTTTATCCTTTTAAGGGATGAGTTTCAAAAAAAAAATAATTATATTTGTATTTTTTTAGTTGTCTTTTTAAAGATAAATACCATTTTCTGTGCAACAATTACAGAGTTTCATACACACTTTCATCCTCTATTTGACAGCCTTATAGGATGAATTTCAAATAATGCTAAAAAACGTATTTATTTAATTGTATTGAAGAGCATTAATACCAAGTTTCAAGTTATTCTGATCATAAATAATCGTTTGCCCATACAAACTTTATTACCCTCTTTTAGCCTTTTAAGGGAGGAATTTCGGAATAAATGTAATACATATATTTCTTATTTTTCACCTTAAAGCTAAATACCAATTTCCGTGCATTTCGCATTACGAATGACAGAGTTTCATACAATCTTTTATCCCCTATTTTACCCTCTTAGGGGGTGAATTTTGAAAAATCCTTTCTTAGCGGATGCCTACATTGTATAAGGAATATGCCCTGTAAATTTCACGTTTCTACGATCAGCGGTTTAGGCTGTGCGTTGATCGATCAGTCAGTTAGGACAAAGCATTTTATGTATATATAGATATCCGTTTAATTATTTTAACGTGTTTATTATAACAATGTCTTTAACAATCGTCTTTATATGTCGAGGTCGAACTCGTGTACGATGAAACACGTGACTCCTGCTATTCGGCTCGTTACAAAAACTTTTTATTCAGTGGCTATTTTTAAAAATGACTTAATTTTTACTGCTATTTTTTAGTTAAGACTCTGATCGGCCTGTTTTAATATTGAATAGTTTTAAAAGGTTATATGGCTAGCCAGTTATGTTAACAAAGAAAAGCTATCCCAGATTTTAACTATTGTATTGTCTTGATACTTTGAAACTGACTTTCTGACTGATTCACTGACTGATTAATCAACGCACAGCTGAAACCGCTGAGGCTAGAAGCACGAAATTTTCACAAATGTTCCTTAAATGTTGTAAGCGTACACTAAAATGGGATTTTTGGAAATTCATCCCCTAAGGGGTTAAATAAATATATAAACCAAGTCTTGACTTGGATTCGTAAACGTGCTACACTGACCCTTAAAAACAACTGTGCTACTGCTCATAATAACGTCCTGTTTAAGTATTTTGAAGAGTCAGCAATAGAATATAAGTTTGTCGATATAGTGATACAAATGAATGAATCAGTTCACTATCCTGTGGAATTCTCTAACATTGTTATCCCTCCAGGCCCCCTTTCTCATAAACTCCTCCTGAAGATTGACACACCTGTAATGAATAAGCCACCTAAGCTATTTAACGGCACTAGACAGAGAGTAATCTATAAAACATTATAGTGGCCACTGTGTTTGCTGAACGTGCTCGAGAGGAGTCCGTTTTCATACCTCGAATACCACTGATAAACTCTGACTACGCCTTTCAATTTAATGTAATGTAATTCTTCCTTAAAATTTGCTTCGCAATGACTTTCTGGGCTAGTCGTTCGAAGTAGCAGGCATAGACTTCAGACAGGATTGCTTCTCACATAGACATTTTAGAAGAACCAGACAAAACATCCATCAATGTGGTATACAAAGAAATTCTTGTTAAAATTCTAACTTCCTTTTCGCGACTTTTTAGCATAGACTAAGCTAAGTGAATCTAGAGTGTTAACATACAACAATTATAACTAATTCGATATGTCTACATATAAATTCAATGGAAATTAAAATTAAGCAAATCCTGGTCTGGTCGACCGACTGGTCGACCGACTGGTCGACCGACTGGTCGACCGACTGATCTATCGACTGATCGACCGACTGGTCGACCAACTGGTCGATCGACCGGTCGACCAAGCGATCGAGCGATGGATTGACCGATTGATCGACTGATCGATCGATTGCGAGTTAATAGAAAATAAATTATTTTGGAGTGAATATTTCTTTTTCATATACGATGCAAAAAACAAAATCTGTATAACTTATTACGACCATTGTTTTATTATTAATTTTATTGTATCCACATTTAAAAAAATTCACGTGGGAGGAGGGGGGAGGGGGTCCAGCAAAATCTGACGAAATCTTACCAAGGGGGGTCGAAAAATCACCATAATTGTCTCACGTAATTAAAATGGATGCTCTCTTACATAAACATGTATAAAAAAGAGAAACACATGTGAATCGAAATTATTTGTTAAGAATTGTACTGTTCACTTTCATAGCGTTATCATATTAGGTTAAGGAATGAATAAATAAATTTTATATAACATACATTTTTACATATGTATATAAATTTTCAAGTATTTTTTCCACACGTCCACGTGAGCGATGTATTGGCTAACATATAATATTATGATCATCGTATAAGTAACATAATGACTTTAAACAATAATAAGGTTTTACATTCTAGCAGAAAAAGGTAACTAAATCCTCCTTCGACATTATCTATAAATAGGCAAAGGGAAAACAGTGCAGCAGTTTTTTCTCCTCTGTTGTCAACTGTTTTTTTTTTAGTTTTCTGTTTAAAAGCTATTGTTGAGCTTTAGTGTTATCGATAAAAAAATATTATGGTCACTTCGACCACTGGTAAACACTAGTATTAATTAATAGTATATATGGATAGTACACGCAGACGAAACCACGGGAAACAGTTAATATTATAAACAATACTTAATAAGTGCCAAGTGGTAAGCGTTCTCACGTGTTTGAAACAGACGTAATATTTTGTCATGGGACAGCGGAAAAATTTTACACGAAAACATTTTACCGTTAGTGCTTTGAATTAGTACGAAATACCTTTTATCAAACCTTTATTTATTACATATTATGTATATGCTAAGCGGGGAATTAGTGGATTTTTTTAATAAGGGTAAATAATTTGCAATTTGTGATGTAATATTGATCATAATGACACGAAATATAAATGTGTATATTTTTATGTATGTTTGACCACCGATTTTTTGCAGGCAGCTTAAGCAATCTGGCTAGTTTAAAGTATATAATAAATATGGTACTTTTGATGACAGTCTAACGGTTCATTTTAAAAGGTGGAAGAAACTACCCTTCAAGCTTAGGTGTACTTTGATTTGTATTGGCTGGCACCGACTTTGAAAATATCTGATTAGGTAACTATTCTAAATGAAAACTCCCGTTTAGTTATTTTTTACTTTTCAGTGCTTGGAAGTCGGTTTTTTTTTTGAAGTTTTTATTTTTCCATTTTTAGTGTAGACGTAATAAGCAGGTAATTTGTAAGAAGAAAGATTTTTAAAAACATATTCGATTAAGCCATTTATTCGGACCTCTAATGACAGTCACAACTAATCTACTTATACAGTTCTCATCAATACAAATTAATCAAGCCCAAACACCAGGTAATTGCTGTAAATCGTTGAGGAGTTCTCTCAACTGTCTTTCGGCTCCATCAACAGATTGACTCCAGACCTCTATACTAAATATTAGTGCTTTAAAATACTTAATGAAAAAAAAAAAAATAACAAACGCACAAGTCGCCCCTACGATTTCGAAGGTTCCCCTCGATTTCTTTGGAATGCCATCATGAGATCCTGGTTTCCTTATCATGGTACCGCCCTTGGGATATCTCCTTTCCAATAAAAGAAAATCATCAAAATCGGTTCTTAAACGATGAAATAATCCGCGAACACACATAAAAAACATATACGGTCGAATTGAGAACCTCCTCCTTTTTGGAAGTCGGTTGAAAAACATATATTTTAACATATCTCTGTTCCAAATGAATATTAATGCGTTATCAGTCATTCACGTGTAGTGTTGGTCTTTGATAACGCAGCACGTGGCAATAAATAGAACATTCATCAACCTTATCAATATGCGTAACAGTTGGATGTAAATAATAATAAAAAGACTCAACAACAAAGTTATTTAACTATTATTTGACTGATTATTATTCGGATTACTATTATAATTTCGAAAGCTTGTACGTCTGTACGTATGTTTATATTTGTTAATTTTTCATACTGAAAGGGCTAGAGATTTAGTACACATACATATAGATTATGACCTGGGTATCGAAGGTTGCTGGGCACCTAGGGATGCACCCAAAGTGGGCGAGAGTAGCTGTAATAAAATATAATATCATTAAACTCATAAATATTGGAATAACTAGTTGTATATATAGTATATAGTTATTTCTAATAGTGATCCATCTCCAGGTAACATTCGCAAGCGATTCCACGGGAAACACCTGATATATAGGCATAAAATTAGGTTTATGACACTCTACGGTACATGGTTTTGTATAGAGCTAACACATTGTATAGTATTCACAAACTTGATATTAGACAGTTATATTTTTCAAAAATATCTGTAAATTCAACGCCTAAAGGGGTAAAAAAGGAGTTAACTTGTATGAAAATCACAAAGAGTCGAGGGTAAATACTAGTGATTAACATAAGTAATCTTTAACATTTAAAAAAAACATCTGATGAATCCATCTAACTCTTTCCTTCCTGACTCTTATCAACAGAGCTATGCTCCGAGCCAGGTAGCGTGAGAATCACGGACTGATGACATAACTTTAGTTCATATATCTATACATACTCGTATAAAAAAATTCTGAGTCGAATCTGTACATGAAATATTTTTTGGAAAATTGTTTTGAAATAGTCATTATTATCCATACAGAGAATGCATCACGAGAAAACTACTGCATAGATTTTGATGAAATTTGGTTTGGTGATAGCTGGTTATCCCGGTCAACATAAAAGATGCTTTTTACTGCGAGAAAATATCTCATTTCTGAGAAATTTATACTAAAAGTTAAAACGTTACTAAGGACGAAACCCGAGCGGAGCGTGGGTGAGTCGCTAGTGTAATCATAAAAAATTACAAATTCAAAAGTTATAATAAAGTATTTTTTAAAGTAGATTTTTTATAGTGTTTGATGATAAATTAACTACACTGATAAAGTAAAATGAGTAATAGTATTAGTTAAAATTATGTAAATAAAACAAGATAACTATGTATATAATACAATACAAAACAACATATCGATATATGGCATACACAAAACTACAAAATTTCCAATTCAATTCTCTATTATTAGCCATACAGGTCGATTACAATATCCACTATTGTTCGTAGCCCGGTGACAACTGACAACTAAATAGGTTCACTGTATTTATTTGGTTTTATATCCATTATTTAGTTTTGCAATCGAAGCTGCCTTTGCAAAGATATCAAGTAAAGACTTTCGAAAGTCAATGTCCTCCTTAATTGTACCCAGTATTGGATGTATTTTTAGAGCTTAATTTAGATCTGAGCTTAATTCGGCACACAGTAAAACCGGTATTTGCAAACCTGATTTTATTACGCTAAGAGTTTTATAATGTAGAGTAGCAGCACTAGTATTCAAAATAACGTCTATAAATAAACCCTGCGTGCTTTTGTGAATTATTTTTAAGGATTTCCCGTGATTTGAAACGTGGTTTTGTTATGATGTGATTTGACTTTAAGCATTCTAACTTTGTCAAGAATCTTGCCAACTCTACATATAATCATGCTTTACATTTTATTATAAAGGTTTTTAATTCATTGATACAGAATATAGATGTACTATCATACTATAAAATTGTTCATTGTTTATGTTTCACATATACAGTACAGTTAATTGTATAACTACTAAAGTATATTCTATTACACTCGGTAAGTTATGTTTACGTAAAGTGTACTCAATTTGTTTAATTTAAATTTTTAATTTATTATTACCTATTTATCTCTTAAATAAATTAATATTAAAATAAAAATAATTTACAAAATCTGTCGGATCTCATTTTTTTAAATAAAAAGATGTATATATGTATATGTAGAGCTATCTTTCGTGTTTGAATAGGTTTATGTCACTGCAACACGTGCGCGGCAGTCACGTGTTCAGAGTTCGTGGCAAAAGTGAGGCACGCCTTTAGTGGAATAGCTGTGACATTTTGTGCAGCTTATTTTGCTTACGATGAAAAATATTATTTAAGTTCTTTTTTTTATTTAATATGGCTCTTAGTATACCCCTAATCAATTGCTATGAATTACTTTTAGTCTTTTTTTGTAATGTATGTACATAAATATTCCAAATAAAAGATGGTATACGATATATAAATAAATAGCAATATTTTTGTTTACTATTTTTACTGTTTTAAATAAAACTATCTTTACGGATTATTTCGAAATATATATTATAAAAAAGTGTTATTTTTACTGTCTTTCTCTATACACAAATAAAAATTTGAGTGTCTATTGATGTCCATCTGTTTGTATATGTATATTAAACCTTGGAAATGGATGCTAAACTTTCACTTGTGGATAGAATTTTCTAATGAGAGTGACAAGAGCAAAACAGCGGGTGAAAGCTAGTTTCTATGCAACATTTTGGAGTAAACAAAATTTCTATGTCAGTTTTCACGTGCTCTGGTCACGTGTTTAGCAGAGATAACAGTCAATGGCACTGTATACACTATACTGGTTTTTGAAGTAGAACATTGAATTCCTTTTATAATATAATATGTAAATACTAAATACGTACTTTTAATTCCCCGCTTTATTAAAAATAAAGCTAAAAAAAATTCGAATCGATAATATCATTTTGAAATTTTGAATGTTTATAAATATGTATAATCAAATACTAACGAATTATTATTTTTATCCTAAAAGTATATAGAATACGTACAATATATCACTACTATGTTTATAAGGTATTGTGATAAATTTAATAACAAATGTGAAGATAAACATTCACAATATTAAAATTAAAAAATCCAAAAGTTTTTCCAAATTCTTTTAAATCATTCATTACTCATTAGTTAATCTGTGTTTACGAAACAACACTCTTAAATTGTTATTTGTCCTGTACCGAAAATGTAATTAATCCATTGGTGAATACTTCGATCAGCAGTAGTATTGTTGATCGAAGGATAAATACAACTTTGGCTGATTGATTTTGATAATATTCTGTCACATTATAAACCAACTACCACTGACAATACATCGACGAACACATACTAAGCTTAACAGTGTGTGAAAATATTCATCACAATATTTAATAATCTAGCCGAGAATGGTGAAACTGCCTCATATTTGTATCAAACATTTCACAGAAATGGTATTCAGCACACAGGATGAATTTGATAGAGTACTGTTAATTAAATTAATTAAACAAAAATGTCCAGTTACAGCGAATTGAAACTACGTAGTGTTTCATCAGAACAACTCTATATAGTTGACTCGACACGAGTCTGTGTGTGTGTTTAGCTCGACACGAGTTTTTCAGAACTCTATTGTTATATTTTATTTTTATATAAATAATATATATTCATGAGACTTTGTAGAAAAAGATTTTAATGATTACAAAATTTGTTATTGAAAAAAAAAACTTAGATGATTATAAAATCATATTGGAAAATGTTGACATGCTTAGGTTTTACAAAGACAATGTATTTATTTCGCGTAATGTGAATAAATGCTGTAAAAAAAATAAAAAGTCATATTTTATAGTTGAATAAGAGTGTACTAAAATAAAAGAAATTACAAAATGACTGGACTTGAAATTATTTTAATTTCTACTTGAGTACATAATATATTCTTCAATCCTATAAAAAGGTCTCTATCATATTAAAAAATGTATTTTCAATAAAGTGAAACAATTTGTTTATAATAGTATACTTATAACAAGAAAATGAGAGTACTGCATGTATGCATGTACTAAATGCGTATGGAATTTATATACGGTACTTATAAGAAAAACACAATTTTTAAAATTTTTGTCTGTTTGTCTGTCATCTGTTTTATTCCAGCTAATCTCCGAAACGGCTGGACTAATTTTAATAAGACTTTCACTGGCAGATAGCTGATATTATAAGGAGTAACTAAGGCTACTTTTATTATAGAAAAAGAATTAGAGTTTCGCTCAAAAAAATTAAAACGTACCTAGGGACGAACCCGAGCGAAGCGAGGGCGAGTCGCTAGTATGTAATAAAAACGACTATGTACATCATAAGTAGGCGAATCATCCGCTCGCTATATAGTATGTATAATAAAATACATACTATAACGACCTCATAGAGTGTCATTGGAAAGCGATAACCTCACTGTCACGTGTTGAATCTGACCTTATAATACATGATTTCTCATCGCGTTTACGTTACGCTTGTGTAAGGTTTTATCATATTTAATAAGTTTTATGATTTATTTAAATACTAAACTGAGATATAGAGATCGATTAAGCTCCATGTTTGTAAATATTTTAGTCGATTTTAACTTAAATTTATTTTTGACCTGCACGTATTATTTTACTTAAATGATTTTAAATTTCAGTAATAAATAAAATAATTTCCTAATAATAAGTGAAATTCAAACTATTATAAAATATGAATTTTAAAGTATATTTTACGTTTAATATCTTCATTTATTTAACTTTATTATTGTTAAATCTATACAAATAAATAAAATTTGATTATCTGTTTGTAATATTAAATTAACCGCTTTTTACTAAATGCATATGGATGTATACACGGTACATATATCAAAACAACATTTTTACAAATTTTGTCTGTCTGTCTGTTTGTTCCGGCTAATCTCTGAAACGGCTTGACCGATTTTGATGGGACTTTCACTGACAGATAGCTGATGTAATAAGGAGTAACTTAAACTACTTTTATTTTAGAAAAAGAAATGGGTCCCACGAAAACAATTAAAACCAAAAAAAAAAAAAATTAAAAAAGTTTGTTTTGGGAAGCAACCTAGGGACGAACCTGAGCGAAGCGAGGGCGAGTCACTATTAATTAATAAAAAGAAAGTTTAGGATAATAATCTAATTTTTAAACTAATTATTTAATAGCTCTGCGTCCATTTTTGTCTTTTTGTTCCTATGACTCATATAATTTTCCATAGTAAATAATATACTAATTGTGCATGTAAACAAATAATTGAAGTATTGTGGGTATTTTGCATAGAAGTGTCGGTTGGCCGCAATCCGTATCTTGCGGAAGCATCGACCCCTTAGGTCACGTGTTTTTAATATTCATCGGACTCTTCGTTTCTAAAACATTTGATAAGTTCCACAGATACTAAAAAAATACTGCTAATAAAACAAGACTAAACGTGTAATTATATCACATTTTAAATAAAATAATAATAAAAAAAACAATTTTAGTTTTACTATTGCCATCGAGAAATACAATACATTAATACGTTTTTGGAAAATAACTATTTAGAGATATTTTTATTTATTTATTTATTTGGATCCACTAGTAATAATTACATTAAGACATTTTTAAATTAAAACACACAATGTAACTTAATCTTAAATGCATTACCTTTTAAAGTGGATACAGCGTGCATTAATTTTAATTCACAAATTTTAATATCAATATTTTAAAAAATAGATAAAAGTACTATTTTATCATTACCTATAAAATTAACATTAACAAAACACAGATTAAAGTACACATCCTAGTACGGCAACAGAGGCTACCATATCTTTTGAGTCGACACAGCCTAACTTAAACTGAGCTTAAAAAACTAAGATTATCCTGTATAATAATATATGTATATTTGTTTTTTGTATGTAATATGTTTACTGTTTTATGTGTTTTTTTGTACAATAAATTATTATTATTATTATTATTATTTAATAATTTGGAATCGTTAGACTTCAATAAATTTACTTTACTATAATATTCAAAGAAATTATGTAAAAAAATATAATATTAAAGTAATGAAGTAAAAAAAAAACTATGTCAGTGATGTGAAAAATAAAACTTGCCGATGAGATACAATACGAAAAAAAGATTCTTCAATGTACCTCTTTTGTATTTGTGTTTTTATCAGGATGGGCAAATCGGGATGAGCGAGATAAAAAATAATTACTCAAGCTGCGTGTCGACCATTGTATCCTCTCATGTGTTAGACTGTGCTTCTGAAGCAGTGTGTCAAAATAAACGTCAAAAGTTCGTGCATATTAAGCACGCTTATCATTCAAATTCCGCATCCTCTATGTAAGTGAATAACATTTTTCAAATCTTATTTGTATCGCTCTAATTTTCACACAGTATACTCAAATAAATAAGCATAGCATAAGACTGAAGACAAAGTTTATAAAATACACTATTATTGAGATATAATCTATACAAAGTCGCCCCTCGGTTTCGTCGAAACGCGCGAGCCGTGTGCATTGTACGCGTGTTCTTTTTGTGATAATATCTATTGTGTGTGGAGTGAAAGTGATCGTAAAATGGATTTACATTATGACTAAGTAAGTAAAGATCAATATTAATTACATGATTAGGACAATTGAATAAGATTTTGTATAGAAATAGTGGTTTTAACAAACATCGCCGCTATTATTCGCGGCAAAATGGCGTCATTCTCGTCGATATTTTTTGTTAACTTTATTATAAACATTGTGTATTATATACGTTATATATAATATATTATACACGTAGTCTATTATTTTTATGATCTTTACGAAACATTTAATTTAAAAACAAATGTAAAAATAATTCGTATTATTGTAATAAAAAAATACCATATTTTAAAAGATGTCTACACAGATGGGGTATTCTATTTGTTTACTTTAGAAATATTTCAATATGGAAGCGTATAATATTATCGTTGTGCTTAAAACATTGTCATTATAATCATATTTTAGGAGGTCAATTAGTGTTTAAAATAAATGCAAAGAATTTTTCAATGATTGCGAACATTTGAGAGACCTTTTTTTTTGTTTTTAATTTCAAGTGCTTGGCTTGTAGTTTGATTTATTGTAAACTAAACACTTCAAACACTTGAAACTCTGTCTGTAACAAGTATGTGGATCGTATTACATAAAAATTTATTACCCTAAGCCACTTGACCTACAGTGTTTTCGATATTGAAAAGTAAAAGATTTTATTATTTTATTTCACTCGCGCGGGTGAAAAAAAAGGGTGAAATTTTCTAAAGCTTGTGTGGTGAAAAAAATATATGGAGAGGTGTATTCTTTTTGTTTATTAATGTGAGATAATACAGTTCTTATGAAATAAAAAAACAAAAATTTGAAATAATGGTTTTATTTTTAAGTTATAAAGGTTTTTAGGTAGATTTTTGGGTAACATCGGGTTCCCTGACTTCCAGGTCTATTTACTAATACATTGTAAGGCAGTTTTTATTGTGGTTTTTTAAATGTGTTAGGTTATTTCATAACGATTCCAACGATATAAGTTACTATAGCTCCCATACAAAACTTCACAGATGTCGTCATTTTAAACACCCGCGAGAAAGTTTTAGGGGTTGTTTAAAACCACCCTACACGAAGCTGCATTTTTGACATAAAGCTTCATAAGTGGGCAACACAAATGAGAGGGTATTTTCAGTTCAGACTTTTTTACATAAGTGACAGATGACAGAGTTGCCATGATCACAGATCACTACAGTACCTAACTATGAAATACACTGTTACGTGAGCTGACCATATTTCATTTAATCATTTAAAAAAAATTATAAAATATAAACGTGAAGAAAAAGAATCTTTCAGGAAACTCATTATAACTTTTAAAACATGTACAATGTACACATGTACGTAGCAACGGCTTAAGAACTCTGATAATTATTATTAATATCAGATGGTAAAGATTTCGCTACGTTGTTGGTATTTAAATTAATATAATTAATTATCCATACAATAAGCGTTCTGGTTAAAGGAAAACAAAGTATAACACGTTTAACTAATAAAATTCACATCAGGTCTTGCCAAGTGACCTATTATATTTCCTCGTCACATTTTTATGAACGTGATCATTTCCAGGTTTCAATTATTTTAAGTTATTAATCAACAGAAGAGCTATAAATTCATACATTTTGTGTATGTTTGTAAATTCCTTTATATTATATTAAACAATTTGGTTTATCCTTAAAACTAAATATTTTTTAAATCCTTTTTAATTTTAATGCTTTCTTAATGTCCACTTTTATAAAAATGCAAGCAGCAGCACAACATGGAAAATTCATAAAAAGTTCTTCCTGCTATGCAGCAAAAATCCTTAACAATTCCGTCATATTATATCCTAAATATTCATAATGTAGTTTAAGAATCGTTGAAGACAAACTACTATTTAAAGGGCACACTTTTCTATTTCCTGAAATTCCTATTAAACAGTTTTCAGCATTCCTGAAGAGTATACCAATTTTTTTTTCAATAATTATTAAATGGCAAGGCATATCGTAGAGGACTTTAAAGTAACTTTGAAATGATTATTCTACCATATTGACAAGAACTTTAATATGACTATGTAAATGTAATGGGACTTGTATAACCTTTCATTAAAAAAATCATTAAAATCAAGTTTAAGTCGTACAAAAAAATATATTTAGTGTTTGGACTTCACCATTACGAAAATAAAAATTAATTTTAATTCAGAACTAATCTATACAGGTAAATAAAATTTTTACTAAATGTATATGGAGGTAAACACGATACGTATACCAAAACAATATTTTTTTGCAATTTTTGTCTGTCTGTCTGTTTGTTCCGGCGAATCTCTGAAATGGCTGGACCGATTTTGACAGGACTTTTATTGACAGATAGCTGATGTAATAAGAAGTAACTTAGGCTACTTTTATTTAAAAAAAAATAGGGTCCCAAGAAAGAAAATTAAAACCAATGAAAAATTGAATAATATCCGATTCAAATAGGGAAGTTGTATGCATAGCACATACATTATATTTTTGCTATATTTCTTCTATTTAGACTATAAACTATTTATAATATACCTAGAGACGAACCCGAGCGAAGCGAGGGTGAGTCGCTAGTGCAGAAATAAGAACAATGAAAAACAAAATTAAAAGCGCCCATTACATTATTGAAACTCCATTATAGATAAAAGCTCGTGCTTTCCTATAATTTCTCCCTAGTACGTAACCATACATAATACTATTACTGCTGTTACGCTATTGATTTTATACAGTCACGTGTTGAAACACGAGGCAGACTTCCCCCGAAGTCTGCATCCTGTGTCGACGATAAGTAAATCAATTTACATGTAAATGTTAATTTAAATATCTAAAAAATTTCTTTTTTATAACATTTTAATTAATATTGACTTCGTAATATACAAATGCTATAATGTACTCGTATTATAATTATTTAATATACGGTATATAAGTTAAGATGTTTGAAAATCATAAGAATTCAAATTTAAAAACTGGTAATTTTTATATGTGGTACAATGTACAGTAAATATTTGTTTTGTTATCTAAAGATTCAATATTATATTAAACATGTATTTAGCATACACGAAGACCGAAGACCTTCAATAAACGTTGTCTTATATGAATATCAAAGAACAAAATTATTGGATAGTCTTAATGGCATCGTAAGCCGAGGTCAAAGCCGCACGCAAAGTGCCCTTGGGACATTCCATCTCTGGGAACTTCACGCTTAACAAATATACAAGGTTGTGCCTTGTGCTTGCTCAGAGCCATGTCGACTAATCATAAGGCCAAACCATACGTTTATAATATAAATTAATCCAATATATTAAAAAATGTACATTAAATTGCATACCTACATAAAACACACATCTTTTTAGTTAAGTTTAGTTTAAATTTCATCTAAATACGATAACAATCCACATGGACATTTTAAAGTATTCGTCGATATAGTACGAGTACTTATGTAGTTCCAGAGTGGTAGAGTAAAAATTAAATTTTAAGCAATCTCTAGATTTAAAAAGTGATATCAACGAAAAAGGTAGTAAAAAGCCGGAAAAAACATTTATTAATGCACGAGGATGAAATCGCAGGAAAAGAAGATACTACGAGTACTATAATACGTATGATTATTTACGTGACAACAATAAACACTAAACAGTTATGATTACCGACGTCCGAATTTCAATTGAAAAATATGACTATTAAAGCTTTATTTTATTTCTTTTGCTTTTAGTCTACGTATTATAATCTATACATATAATAAAATTCTGACCGAGTCGAATCCGTACATTAAATATTTTTTTGAAAATCTTATTGAAATAGTAATTACTATCGATACAGAGGCCAAATCTATAGTTTTTAGAATTTTTGTCTGTCTGTCTGTCTGTCTGTTGCATCACGAAAAAACCACTGGACAGATTTTGATGAAATTTGGTGTGATGATAGCTTCCGGTTAACGTATAGGACACTTTTTATTGCGGGAAAATATCTCATCTCTGAGCTTGACCGTCAAAACGTAACAAAAGACGAACCTGAGCGGAGCGAGGGTGAGTCGCTAGTGTATGTATATATCACATACTATTTATGTAAATATTACAGAAACAAAAGTAATAGGTACGTAATATATGCAATATTATATATGCATGCAATATTAAATATTCAAATTCAATTAGTTGATTTAGAAATCAAATATACTTAAAGTAAGAATTTCCATTTAATTGATACTAGTAGCTTTTGAAGTAACTTATCATTTAAAATACCTAATCATTATTTTTTAAAATAAGTTACATATATTTTTAATCTAGCATTAACATACAAATAAAACTATAAACAAAGACTAAGGATAATTTAGTATGACCACAAATAAATCATTTACATCTACACATGTGGGAAATTAAAAAATATTTACAAACAAAGTAAAAAAAAAACTTAATTTAAAACCACAGTTAATTAAAAAAATATTACGAAGATTGTGTTAACAGATATCTAATATGTATAATGTTTATAACCTTCATTTTCTAGAATATTATAAAGTACCTAGCTACCTACATAACATTTTCATATCTTGTATAAACAACTTAAATTATTTATTATTGCTTATTTCAAAATGTAAAAAATATTAATTCGACAATGCAATGAATAAGAAAAAAAAGTATATTGAAATGTAACATTTGAATGAAAAATCGTAAAATATTGTAAGGATAGTGTACTAGAACTTTCAATAGCCTTCTGTCACTTTGTTCACTAGTCACGTTCACAATTCGGCGCACGTGTAGTACGCACGTGAGTTGCGCATACGCACCTAAGGTACGCGAGGGGAACGACCTTGTCTTCCTTATGCCAAGTAAATAAAAATAGCAATCATATACGTCGTTATCTGAAGATATACGTCATTAGTTAAATAAACTTTTCTTTATTACGTATTTGATAGATAGAATCGTTTAAAAATTTAAAACTTGCCGTAATTACTTTTTTGAACGTAAAATTACATATCATGAAGATATTGAAATATTTTTGAATGTAGTAAAGAAAGTATATACTAGGTCTAAGTTTTATATACTGTATATTATGTATATCAAGTATATGTATATTCCTAGAATGCAATATAAATAACATGGACTCATAATAAGAAACATATTAATATAATGTAATTTTCAGTACTAATCAAATCAAATCAAATATTCTTTATTGCACACCAACATACACATGACATAATATACATAAAAGAAGGTATAGCACAACAGGCGGCCTTATCGCTAAGTGACCGATCTCTTCCGGGCAACCTTTGGTAGGGAGAAAGAATAAGATTGGGAAGGAGTGCAATCAAAAATACTAAAATACTAAATACTAATCATAATACATAAATTGAAATTCATAATTTATTATAAGAAACTAGTGATCTCCTTTAACTCGTCTCTAGCTACACCCCGCTTGCTATATTTATTTATAGAACATACCATCATCCCATGGAAATCACTGTCAATCAAAGCAATGATACCTATATCAGAAGTAGCCCTCGTCATCTTTGAGGCCATAACATACCTCTAATATAAAATTAAACTATTGTTTTTCATTGACTTGTAATTCTTAAAACATGACTAAGAAGAATAAACGGCTTTCAGTTTCCGGCAGCTCCTTTATTCATTGTCATTGAAACGGTCTCTCATATGTCGCTGTTGATCTCCAGATGAGATCAAGCTACTTTATATACGACGTCTTCGCTAAAATCGAAAAAGGCAGAATTGGACAGCATACGGTAGAGCAAAGCTAAAGAACGGGGAAGGATATTATAGTGCTCATATTCTCTATTACATCATTAAATTTCACGAATGATTTAAGAGTCAGACTAACCCAACTTTCCTAACAGCCTACGGCCACTGTTTGATTGAAGATCTTCCTCAAATAGAGCGTTCTTTATATATAGCTTTGACTTTTTAACATCAGCGTGTGCGGACATCTCGTCGGGACGTAATCTTATATAATTACTAGGGACGAACCCGAGCGGAGCGAGGGTGAGTCGCTTAAAACGTTTTAGGGTTTGGTATATATTTCTCAGAGATGAGATATTTTCCCGCGGTAAAAAGTATCTTATATGTTGACCCGGATAACCAGCTATCACTGTAACAAATTTCATTAAAATCCCTACAGTGTACACATTCGGCTTAGTTAGAATTTTATTATATGTTTAGATAATGAATGCCTCTCGGTTTTCCTTATTTTTCAGGTATAGCATTCTCGTCAATTGTAGGTACTCTTAAATGACTTTTAGATAAAATATCCAAAGCCACTTTGGGATACTTGGCATCCTTCTCAAGGCTAAAGTAAGTTACCAACATTTAGTGTCTTCCACCTTGTCTTCGAACTTCCAATAGATCAACTAACTGCAGGGGCATGATAGGGATTCTTTACAATATCCTGTACTACTACACTACTACACCAGTTAACTTATTGCCATGAGAATTAGTGCACATGGGCATTTGATTAAGGAGAATATTGCGCGGTCGAAACTGCGGACACACGCCAGTAGTAAATAAATAGTACTCTGACATACAATGCCATCTAGTTATTTAAGGTTAATACAAAAATATTAAAAGTAACTTTAAACTTAAGTACTGATAACGCCATCTATGATATCTTTTGAGAACTATATCGTATTCGACCCCGCAAACTACTTACATACTCGTACTGCTACATTAATAAATATCTGTAATTTAGAATAGATGGCAGGCTAAAATTGTAAGCTTAAAAATTATCTTTTTTTATTAATATCAATTTATTTAGTAGTGATTATTACTAATAAAGTATAAAAAAAACAAAATCTACTCATTAAAGGAAGATACAAAGAAGTTATGGACAAAAGTTCCTGTTTCAAAATGTCAACTTGGTAGTCCGTCTTATTTTTTGGAAATTTTTAAATTATTATTTAACATTTTCGAGTTAATTATATAATATTAATTTTAAGAACAAGTACACTGATCAATTAATAAGATATTCGTACATTTACATACATATACACAAAAGAAATAATTATCATCATTGAGCTGCAACTTAATCTACGTTAAGTATTTATGTATTTTGTGTAAAATTTAATGTGGAGTAGGTACATGAAATATTACATAAATACAAAAAAAACCATCACTTCATAATATGAATGACTCTTTGTATCGAATTTTTGTAAGTTGACTACCATAAATTTTAACATAAACATATCCAAATGTCAGATTAAAGTGCTATTAATTTGAGATTGATTGAATATTAAAACACATAATATTTACTTTAGCAAGAATAACTTTACTTAACATAATATTAGCTATCTTTTAATAATGCATTAATAATAATTAACATGAAATAAAAAATACTATGATAACTATAATGTCAATGCTATATTACACATATATCAAGATAACTACTAATCTATACCAATTCGTGACAGTGCTTTTATGAAAATATAGAGGCAGAAATTTATGTTACATTTGACTCTAAAACTGTCGACTGTGTCTATTTGTAAGCTTAGAATGTCATGGACATTTGTTTGTTTTATACTGTCTCATTAAAATATTGTCTCATCGAAATATTGACCATTAAAAGAAACTAGAACTTTGGCAAAGTTGAAGGAATTTGGCATAGAGATAGATTATAATCTGGAATAGCACATAGGTTGTATTTTATTGCGGAAAAATGTACGATTCCCGTGAGATAAATTTGTTTTTGTTGTTCTAAATAGATAATTAAATTCTATCAAAAACAAAAATTTGAAAATGGGAGCCAAGTTCAATATTAAGAATATGCATGGTTATCGACTTGGCCGACAAAAGAATTGAGATCTAAAAGGGCCAAGTTTTGTATATAATATTGAAATTTATTCATAAGAACATACAACATTCTTAAATAAATTTTAAAACACAACTTCTTGTCGTTTTTCTGCTACAACAGTATTTGCTATTTAAAAATAGGTCTTCTTAAATTCGAACAGTCGAATTATTTACACAGAGTAGATAACTTCGGATAAATCGAATTCAAGATTTGACTTGGATAGTTTTTACCAGTAAACCAAATTTTTAGAAGAGATGTTAACCTTACAATATTAAAACAGTAACTTGCGTATAGCATAAAGAAGATATAAGTGATTAGCCAAATATAAGAACTTGTATGTAAAAACTACCCAAGTCAAACCTGTACCTATTCGTACCAACTCGTAGTAAAATGAGACAAAAAGTACATTAAATAAGAAATATACACATGTCATGTAATTTACTATCATAATATTATATCCATAATTGCTTTTTGATTACGCTTCATCGTTAGTTTATATATAAGACGAATGACCTGCTTCTACTTTACTTCAGCTCTCATAACACTTTGTACCGAAAACTTATAAAACCTCCATCTAATAGGATTCCTTTCAGTGTCCTAGAAATAAAACTCGCCTATATAACCGTATACGAAAGCCTTGCTTTTGTTCGTTTTCTTTACTTTAAATAGGTATTTGACATAAGTTTACATAGACATATAAGTTATGCCTTTCTAATCTCTTGTAAGAAAAACCATAGATAGATAGGTTATTCAGATTAACTGAATGTCATTGTTATCCTACCTATTAACCTGTTTTTTTAATGTTGGGAAATACATTTATGTATACCACCAGGTTGTAACGTGGGACTTATCGGCTGGAAAAGCCAGTACTTCCCACTAAAGCCCAACAAAACCTCCCCCGTCTTAATGCGGGTGTCGCTAGATCACTTACGTACTCAACCACGACGCTCCGAATGATGACAGGTCTACCGAAGCAGACCACAACAGCCATGGGATTGTTCCAACGGTCCACTCTGCTATCAGAGAAGTACCAGGAGCAACCCGCATGGCACACTACCCACCGAAGTAGACCTCCTCCCAGTGCGTTTCTTGGTTTCGCGCCTGGCTGGGTTGCCGAATGCTAACGTGCCTACACCCCCTTCCCCCCCCCTCCCCTTCCTCCCCCCCACCCTCTCCCTCCCCGCTAACTATGAATCTTCATAGGTATCTATATATATATAAAACAAAGTCAGGTTTCTTACAATACTTATAACTCTAGAACGGCTGGATTGAATTTCATGATCTTTGATTTGTGGGATTTGTCTTCGCCCCGAATAGCAGAATAACTTTTTCTGAATTTCCATTTTTTTTTAACATTTACATGATTAACGCTGGCTAATAACTATTTACATCAATTTCAAACGTACCTAGGGACGAACCCGAACGAAGTGAGGGTGAGCAGCTAGTGTATAATAATACTAAATTTTATATAATAAAATCCCTAGTTGCCTAACAGCAGCTTATGTATTAGTCCAGGTCGTATTCTATCTCAGGTGTATTAAATTTGATCCGAATGTGTGTAGTTACGCGCGCACACGCACACACATACGCGATGCACACACACGCGCAACCCGCACGCGTACGCGGCGTAGATATGTATATACATAATTTATAATTAATTAGATTAAACAACTAACTATTAGAAAAAAATACGTGTGTGTGTGTACTCATGTACGCACGTAAGAAGTTATACTTCTTTGACTTCATCCCGTATGTCACAACTCTCTGTTTGTAAAAGGAATGATAAATTATAAAATAATTAAATAAGGCATATTACAATCATATATTTTTATACCCTGTACAAGTTAGCTTGATCTTTTTGACAGACGGGCTAGTGATGGGAAACAGAAAATATCTAGTAGTCCAAAAAATAACGTTTTAAAATACTTGTAACTGTGACGAGATGGTGTGGGTGTATTATGTGTGAAATTCTTTATTGCACTAGACATTTAAAACATTGGGTAGATAAGCGACGGTGGGTCAATATTCATAATAAGTACCTATTTAATATTACAGTCTACAGGGTTACTTTTGGACCTCCAGGTGGTTCAAACTATGAAAGTAAACAACGATGAAATGCGTAATTCAAATTAGAATTCATTTTTTTTACCTTATTTTTCTAAAAAGAGCTGTACCAGCCAAAGAGACCCCAACCACTAGCCAAAGAGACCCCAACCAAAAGGACCCCCGTTCGTAACAATAACTTAACAATGATCTTTAATAATGATTTTTTGTAATCGATATTTGTAACAGTTACTGCCTATTATTCGTGTCCCATCCGTATGTACCGACCGATGTAACATTGTACAAGCGTCTATTATTTTCAGTGCTCTTATTTAAATTTTACTTAAATAAAAAAAAAAATACTTTAAAGCAATAAAAAGTCTTAAAATTTTCGGATAACGCTTGAATCTTTGGGACTTTTGTGTTATAAGTATTTTTTTAATATTTTTACAATTTTTAAAATCATTAAATTAAGAAAATAATATGTTCGTCATTGAAAAGTTATGTCGATCAGAAAAATTTACATCTGTCAAAAAGATCAAGCTAACTTGTACAGGGTATAGAATATGATTTAAGGAAGGAATATATATTATATATCATTTGTCAGACAATAACAACGGTTACCATGGCAACAAACAGCTATCAGCTAACTTCATCATGTCGCTTTTTGGTTGTCGGTGTGCACGCGTATCGTAAAAATTTTACTCTCATCATTTTTCCAAATGTCCCAAAAGAAGTAAAATTTCAATAATACAAGCAACTTCACTTTGTTCGTTGTTAATAAATTCTCGATGAATTAAATATTATATGATAATTTATTTTTTAAGTGGGAAATTTTAAATGCGTCACAAAATATACATAAATATACAAAATTCTAAAATAAACACAATTTATTTTGACATTATAAACAGACACTTCAATTTTATTTACCTGTATAGATAATCCAAGATAAGCCCGTGGGAAATGTGTTTATATAAAATGACTAAGATTGACTCGATTATCTAACTGTAGGTTCCATTTACATCATGAAATATTAAAAAAAAAACATTTTATATATATATATATATATATATATATATATATATATATATATATATATATATATATATATATATGTGAAGTGTAATGGAATTAGACTTTAGAGTTTAAACTAACATTTTTGTAATATAATTAAAATTTACTATCCACTTGTTTTCTATTAAGGTTTTCATCAGGGCCGGATTTAGGGGTGTGGAGGCCCCGGGGCAAAAACGGAGGAGAGGCCCCTAATTATTTTCCGAATAACAACTTTTTTAGTCAAGTGATTTAAGTATTTATTGCGAAACAAATTAAATTATTTCAATAAACATATGTAGATATAGTCAAATACAAGAATTATTCGAAATTAAATTACAGCGTTAATGAATTGAACCTTGCGAGCTTTTTTTGACGAAAAATAGTTGATGATTTCGCTGAACGTTAATGCTTTTTTATTATGGATAGAAGTCTTAAATTACCCATATAAATAAAATGACCATATAAATAAAATGGCCATATAAATTATAGACTTAATGTAAGCATAAATAATCTTTGATAAAGTTATTTTTTAAATAAAAGAATATACATTATTTTAATAAAATAAAAAATACTAAGATAGGTAGTTGATCAATAAATAATTTAAAACTGTATTTTAGTTACATCAATTGATTAGATAAAGCCGGAGAGCTATTTTTTTTATATTGGAATAGACACAAATAATTTTGAGATGTGGATAAGTACTGTTTTACTAAAACTACGGAGATTTTTGACGGACAATACACATAACCACTCCAGAAATTTTTTTACAAAAAAAAAACCGACTGCATAAAAAGCGACCTAAAAAGAAGAGAAGTTGATGAAGGAACATAATGGTATTATTATTTTGTAGTCACAGACATACACACACACGGCTATTCTCAAACATGTAGGTACATAGTATATGTATGTCTCCGGCTGGATAATATTTTGCTCCTTCGTCAATTTGTGCTCTTCTTTTTAGGAGAGTTAGACATTTTTAGTTTTATTTAACAATTTCTTATCCTAAATTTCTTTTGAACATATAAGTTGTAAATATTTCTGTAACCGCCTCTTAATTAATTATATTTCGATACCCCACACGATTTATTCGGACGAAATTTTTTTTTCAATATACACAAACTGGCACGTAGGATCCGCGATTTTGATTCATAGAATTATAAGAATAGAGTGCGCGACATAGCTAAAATAGCGTTAACGCGTTAGAGAGATAACGCATTCCAAACCACCTTTCTTTCTCTCTCTAGTCGAATCGCGATTGGTTATACCTCCGTCTAACCCGCACAACTAGTGTTGACAACTCAGTGGATTTTCCACTAGATCTGGTGGTTTAGACTTCCCCTTTAGCGGCTAAATATTGGTTTTAGTGGCTAATGGATTTTCTAGTGGCTTAGATTGCGTCAGTTAGTGGTAAGGTACGATATTCAATCACAAATAATAAAATAAATCGTACGATTTATACGAATACTCTAGTTAGAAAAGAACAGTGTATATTTTTTTGTTGTATAGACAACACAGGGGAATAACTAATGACAGTTCGGTTAGAGTGAAATAGAACTGTGGCTTAGGATGCGTTTTCTTTCTAATCCGCTTACGCTGCCACTTGTAAGAGAGCATAGCATTTGCGCACTCTATTCTTATAACTCCATGTTTTGACTTTTAATAATATCTATATAGCCTATGACACTCGCATTATCAATACTAATCGAATTACTTATGAATCATCAAAATCGGTTAAGCCATTTAGTGATTACGAACGAACATAGCATCAGACATACATACAGGTTAAACACATAACCCTGTTTCGCCGCAGTTAGGTAAAAAACAAACATCTATATATAACATCAGCAACAGTATATAAATAAATCTTATTCACTTGTTTTAACAGGATATACCATATGGAAACTTTTAAATTTAAATTTGGTGGACTGCATTTAAGAGTTTCAAAATGAAACTCTCGCTGGTTGATTGTTCCTTAGCTTTTTTTGCAGTTGCCTCTTCTATGACTATCCGACAAATGGCACACAATGAACAAAACCTCGTTTTTTTATTTATAATTAACAATCTTATTAGATAAGCTACTGTGCGTTTAATCTTTTAGATATGCTCCTGTGAGTCTAAATTCTTGTTGTATTTTACACTTAAGCTAGATTCTGCCGTCGCGTAGACGTAACATACGAGTACATCATCAATTTAAGGATTATATTATTGTCTATGAATTTGTATAAGTCCAAATCAATTTTAGTTATGTTGAGTGTGGTTGATTGTGGGTGAATTCAATAAAAAATTCAGTTATTGTATCTATACCTACAGATAAATAAATTTTATATGTCTGTTTGTAATGTCAAAATAACAGTTTTTTACTAAATTCATTTGAAATGCATATATGGTTTAAATTCTTAAAATTTTTGTCTGTTTGTTCCGGCTAATCTCTGAAACGGCTGGACGGCTTTTGACGGAACTTTCACTGGAAGATAGCTGATGTTATAAGGAGTAACTTAGGCTACATTTATTTAAAAAAAAATCAGGATTCCGCGCAAAAATTAAAACCCATGAAATTGTGAATAAAATCCGCGTACCTAGGGACGCACTCAAGCGAAGCGAGGGTAAGTCGCTAGTTGACAATATGTGTTAAATTTTTTATAATAAAAGGTTAAATCCCCATGAGTTCTTTGTTTACCTTTAGTTAACTACCTAAACCTATGGAGTAGATATAGTTATGTGCATGCACTCAAAAATACAAAAAACGAAAATAGAAAGGGATCGAAGAAAATTTCTTTCAAATTAGAATTAACAAACGTGAATTTACCTATAAAGCATTGGTATTTGATGATAATATTGCAGACCTAAAAATTATAAAATAAATAAACTCACGCGAAAAAAAACGCATGATAATTAATTATAACCGCTCTTTAACTTCTTTTTACCCGACTGCGAAGAACTGTGGCGTACGAATATGGATAAATTGTTTTTAATATTTAAGAACAATTATATAACATGTATAATCAATCACATTTGTTAAAAATAAAAACGAAAAAGTTGTCGACCAGTCAGAGTTTGTTTTTTTTTATTAAATCTCTTTTGTGGAGGCCCCTCTTTTGTGGAGGCCCCGGGGCTGCAGCCCCGCTTGCCCTCCCCTAAATCCGGCCCTGGTTTTCATATACATATTTATTGTGCTATCTTTTGTTGTGAGCCCAAGGTTTATAAAGGATTTACTCCGTTTTTACACATTATAACTTAATATACCTACATTAGCTTATTATTTTACCGACCAATCTCCTTCGTGTCTTCTCCATTCTATTGACATTGGTGAAGTAATCTGTGCTCAAGTCACAACTGGTACATTTTAAAGCCATTAACAAGAAAGTTTAATTGAATTGAATTAAGAAAAAAACTATTTTATAATACTTTCTTAGATTTACGCGAATATTTGACATTTTAAATAAAACTATCTTTTCGGATTATTTCGCAGATTTATTTTGATTTTTGGTTCCCGACGTTTCGAAAGCTTTACAGCAATCATGGTCACGGGAGAGACTTAGGTGTTAGACAACTCAAAGGCGTTAAATCAACAAATATTGTAAAGTACTTACTCTAGTGCCATTTTTGAATTTTTAAAATCATTTTTGTAAATTATGGGTAGGCACTGTCTGTAACAAGTAACGCCTTTGAGATGTCTAACTCCTTAGTCTCTCCCGTGACCATGATTGCTGTAAAGCATTCGAAACGTCGGGAACCAAATATCAAAATAAATCCGCGAAATAATCTAAAAATATAGTTTTATTCAAAACTATTTTATTAAATTATTTATTAATTATGAATTTTATATCTCATTATGTACATATATTAATTTGATTTAATATTAACAATAACTTAAAGTTATTGGAGAAATTATTATGAAATAAGTTTCTAGTTTTATAGCAGTTTCTACTTAGTCCGTACGGTATCTTAATATATATATATATATATATATATATATATATATATATATATATATATATATATATATATATATATATATATATATATATATAAGGTAATATATATATATATATATATATATATATATATATATATATATATTAAAAAAAGGACAAGATAAAGGAGGATAAAATTAATGTCTAATTTATTTTTCCATCTGTACCAAATTAGTTTTATTACGATGCAAAAACAATACTCCTAAGAAAAAACAACTTTTAGCATTCCCAACGTACTGAGCGTTAGTCAGGTATTCCTTTTTTTTTATATAACCCGATTGGTTGGGGTAAAAGTTTCAATATTTAGTTTGGCAGAACAAGGTTATTTTATTTTTCACGTTAATTCTTGAACTAAAAATCGTTACAGCTAAACAAGTTGGAGATATTTTGTTCACAGAAAAAGTCGCAGTTATTCATGACAACTGATAATAGTCGGACGAATAGGTAATGCAAACACATCAATTTACAAGAAATCTTAAAATAATTTTATGTTATTGATAATAACAGGTTGGAAGAAGTGGATATAATCAAGGATCTGGGCATAATTCTGGATGTAAAGTTTACGTTCCTGCCACATATAAACGCGGTTATAAAAAAGGCGGCCAAAGTTTTTTGTTTTATTATCCGTCTCACTAAAAGGGTTTTTAAGCCTAGTACAAAAATTATATTATATAATAGTCTGGTGAGGAGTATTTTAGAGTATGGCAGTATTGTCTGGCGACCACACTATTCGACACACTCTCTTAGAATTGAACGACTGTAAAAGCGTTTTACAAGGCAGCTTGCATACTCCACAGGCGTAGTAAGAATGTTAGACACATATGACAGTAGGTTAAAATACTTTAAAATGATATCCCTGACCACCAGAAGAGATATGCTTGATATGGTATTTCTGTATGAAATTTTGCGTGATCAAATTGATTGTCCACAACTTTTACAGTTATTTAATTTTTACGTGTCTCTTAGCGCGAGGTAAACGTCGTACTGTGATCAAGCCTTTGTCTGTGCCATTTCGTAGAACAGTATTGGGGGCGAATTCAGCTATACCTCGGATTATAAAGATTTTCAACAGGTGGGGTATCTCAATCGATGTATTTGACACTTCACTCAATAACTTAAAAAAAATCAAAACAGTCTTTACTAATACTAATTAAGCTCACACAATAATTGTTTATTTCTCTGTTCCATTTAATTGATTTTTGAGCATGTTGTATTTACCTTTTACCCATCGAGGACCGCGTACACGCTGGCGTGTACGATAACAATTGAATTCTCGGAAATTCGCTCGGATTTCTTAGAAATTATCCTGGAGAGACTACATAGATTTACAATTACTAACCTATATTTCACTTGTATATTATGTATGTAAGTCATAAATTTATATAATTGCAAAACTGCTGGTAGACCTTAATAAATAAATAAAAAAATAACAAAAAAACAATATTTTTTTATTGTATAGAATGAGTTGGAACTGCCTAAACAATAATTATAATAATTAATCAACACAAGATTCACGATTCATATCCGCGCTGTCAACACTCACATACCAGTAAGCATAAAAAATAAAGTTTTATAGGTAACTGTTTCTGTGTATTAATAAAAGCTTTATCCTAACTTTATTTGGACTATAAACCTTGGACCCACAACAAAAGATAGCACAATAAATATATACATGAAAACCTTAATTGAAAACAAGTGGATAGTAAATTTTAGTTATTTTACAAAAATGTTAGTTTAAACTCTAAAGTCTAATTCCATTACACTTAATATATTTACATAAAATGTTTTTTTTTTTTAATATTTCATGACCTAAACGGAACCCACAGTTAGATAATCGAGTCAACCTTATTCATTTAATATAAACACATTTCCTACGGGCTTATCTTGGATTATATTTTATAAAGCTAATGGTTATTTAATATAGCGAATATGTTTTAGACCGGTATAATAGACTAGACCTTGCACATAGCTATGCTTAGCAGGAAAATAATTTAACCTTTGTTTAAATGGCACAAAATTGTGTTTATTTTAGACTTTTGTAAATTTATGTAGGGTAAGTCCGGGAGAGACGCCTATAAGGGAGAGATGCTTACTAAATTCAAAAATTAAATTAATTAAATATGCGTGATCCGGAACGCATCCATAATTCATCAGTTGAAAGTTAATGTCAGTGGGGAAGTTTTTACACAAATATATATTACTGTTAATTAATATTTTGGTGTTCATTTGTAAAATAAGGTAAGTGTAGTTAATATATAATACGTTAGAATATAATTTTTGAGATAGTTTACAGTATTTTTTTTTTCCTCAATTCTCCAGTTACATAGTATTAAATTGTTTCATAATGTAACATTGTAATCTTGTTTTGTTAACAACCCATCATTTTGTATTGTAAAATATGCTTTAGGGTGTGTTCATAGTCTATAGGCATCTCTCCCTAATGATCGGGAGAGATGCCCAATTATATTTCGGGGTTAGATGCCCAGTATATTAATTGGTTCCCCCCTAACGTGCGTTCGCCTTGTCGTGGTTGGGAAGTTCATTAGCGTCCGGGCGTTAATTAAGGCAGTGGTAGCCCAGTAGTAACGCGCTTGCTTGGGAAACCGAGTGAAGCGGGGTCAAATCCCGGGTCTCGCACCTCTAACATTTTCATGTGCAAATCATTTCTAACATGATTACCATTTGCCTTACGTTGAAGGAAAACATCGCGAGGAGACCTGTCTGAGACAACCTAGCATGTTTTCGAAAGACATATTGTGAAGTATGCTAACCCGCACTTGGCCAGCGTGGTGGGTTATGGCCTGATCCCTCTCGTATTGAAGGGAGGTCCGTGGCAGTGAAGGCAGTGGGACGTTAAAAAGGGCTGAATATAAATAGTTTGACCGGGCGCGAAGCCAAGAAACGCACTGGGAGATGGCCCACTTTGGTGGGCGCTGTACCATGCTGGTTGCTCCTGAAACCTCTCTGACGGCAGAGTGGACCGTCGGAGCAACCTCGTGGTTGTTGTAGTCTGCTTCAGCAGACCTGCCGTTGGGTTGCCCCATTAAGACGGGGGAGGTTTTGTTGGGTTTTAGTGGATAGTACTGGCTTTTATAGCCGGTGAGTCCCACATAACCACCTCTACGTCTACGGGTAGTATGCGTAGATGCATAAAAAAAGGATATTTGCGTCACTACACAAAGTACAAGTATAAACTGCTCTCACACTTGTGAAGAGTATTATAACGCCACTAAAAAGAAATGCGACTGATTACAGTGTGTTCATTCTGGTTTCATGAAGACTGCAGTGAAGATTCAGCGATATGCCTAAAGTGTAACGTCTGATTATGCACTAATTATAATTCGTGGGCATCTATCCCTGGCAACTAACCCACATATCTGGGTGAGATACCTATTTTCTATTAATTTTAAGAAACATTTTTTTATCTAAAATTTATTGCACAATAGTTCCAAATTTAATCTGAAGTGCATAAATAAATATTGAAGTAAACTACGCGTATTTTATGTGGTATCTTACATATACATATAATAAATATTGATCTTTTTGTAAAACTATAGGCAACTCTCCCGGACTTACCATATATTTTGTGACACATTTAAAATTTCCCACTTGAAAATAAATTATCATATAATATTTAATTCACTGTATTTAATACATACTTCTTTTGGGAAGTTTGGAAAATAATGAGAGTAAAATTTTTACCATATATACCATATATACCATATACCATAGATAACCAAAAAGCGACATGATGAAGTTAGCTGATAACTGTTTGTTGCCATGGTAACCGTTGTTATTGTGTAACAAATGATATAATATAATTTACATATATTTTTCCTTAAACGATATTCTATAAATATATGATTGTAATATGCCTAATATGCCTTATTTAATTATTTTATTAATTTATCATTCCTTTTACAAACAGAGAGTTGTGATATAGGTACGGCATGAAGTTTTTAGCTATTTTTATTCTGTTACATTAAAGAAGTATAACTTCTTACGTGCGTATATAAGTACACACGAACGCATCTGTTTTTAATAGTTGTTAAATCTAATTAATTATAAAGTATGTATGTATATACATATATGTGTTCTTTTTCATGTGTCTAAAAAAAATGGAATACATTATCTATAGTGCGCGTGCCGCGTGCGCGTGCACGTGGCGCATGCGCCTATTCGGATGAAATTTAATACACCTGAGATAGAATACTACCTGGACTAACACATAAGCTGCTGTTAGGCAACTAGGGATTCACCCAAGCGAAGCGAGGGTAAGTCGTTTTTATCATATAAACTTTTGTATTATTATACACTAGCTGCTCACCCTCGCTTCGCTCGGGTTCGTCTCTAGGTAGGTACATTTGAAATTGATATAGATTACAGATAGCTATTAGCCAGCGTTAGTCATGTAAATGTTAAAAAAAGTAAAAAATTTAGAAAAAGTTATTCTGCTGTTCGGTGAGAAGACAAATCCAACAAGTCAAAGATTATGAAATTCGGTCCAGCCGTTCTAGAGTTATAAGTATTGTAAGAAACCTGACTTTGTTTTATATACATATATAGATTTCTATGAAGATCTCATAGTTAGCATTAAGCAAAGACGCATTTTTAACCTTGTAAGAAAACAACGTAGACCTCTTCTAGTAACCGGTTTTAATCTAATAATAAATTGCACCTACATAATATATTATATATACCTAGATAGTTACTGAACGCGCCATAAACATACTTTATTCATGCATATACTTAACGTTAAAACTACAAAATTATAAGTTATATCTTATTTAAGTGGAAGAAAATATGATTTTACAATTAAAAACACTATAGTTTTTAAGAAATAAGCTCTCTGTCAAGGCCAAAATAACCTTAAATGATTTTTGTCTGTTTAATTATCGGATACTCTTCTAATCAGCTTAAATTATATTAATGGAAATTCACGAAAATTTAGGCAAAAATATAAATGATGGGTTGTAGAAACGTATTAACAATTAAAGAAACTGTAATTTTTGTACGGCATAAATAAATATGCTTTTATTTTTTTATGTGGACTACTATTTGAGCAAGCATCTATAAAGTCTATAATATTAAAATTCATTTCCTTCCTACTATGCACCAATGCACCACTACAACCAATAGATATATTTAAATTTAATTTTAGCAATATCTCGTGTAATTAATAAATTACACGAGATATTTCTAAAAATGTATAAACGTACTTGTATCAAATTATTATAATATTGAAAAAAAATATATAAATATTTTAAAAATGAGTATATATATATATATATATATATATATATATATATATATATATATATATGATTATCATAATGTAATACGGGTTTAACTTGCATAATATATTTTGGATAACATTAAAATACAAACACGTTTTTTTTTAATATATATTAAAATAGCTACTCGTATTTAAATAAAAAAATAAGGATATACTTGTTTTGTTATTAGCTTAGAGTTTGTATTATTATTATTTTTTTGCTTATTACTAATAACATAACCTGATTACCCCAAGTGATATGCAGCAAACACAAAACATACTTCACCCTTTCTTAACAGGTAGGTAAAGGAAGGGTATTGATGAGGCCCCATTTCCGCCTCAGAATAAAGAAAGAAAATTATGTCATACGATTTGATTTTTTCTTTACATATTCTGAAATAAGATTGTCTGCCTGATAATAAAATATTAGGTATATATTTTCTCATCTCTCATCATGAAGAAAAAAATAATAATATTAGGTACTTGTGAGCGCCAAACTTTAGTCTAAGTAGGATTTTCGTTCAAAATGAAACATGTTCAGTAACATTTCAACTTTTTTTATAATGTCAAATTCCTAAGACCTTTCCCAATCTAGACTACGCATACGTTTTTTTTATTATTATCTCACTTTTTACTTTTTGGTCTTTTTAATATACTTACGTTGTCCATCTAGAATGAGACTATGATTTAGTTTGGAATATTTCTTAATATCTATTTGAAATTTGGAATGTCATCGAAGCGATCTTATTTATTGAATTTAATTGGTGTCAATGGATGATTATTGGTACTTTATTATTAGCTTATTGACAATGAAGATTCGAAGTGAACGGGTACCATTCACCTGCGTTAGTAACATCACTAAACATGCAATATTTATATGTATATATGTACATACTTATGGTAATATATGATATTACTTTGTATCTAAACGTTAGTTGAAGTTATAATATTCTCTGTTTTAGTAAATATTCTTTTATTGAATTTTACGGTTTTAGCAAAGTTATGTGGGATGTATACATAGTTAATTCGTGTTATTTTATAAGCAATATTATGATTAGCTTGTGCTCTGTGGTTTTTTTTATGCTGTGATCTCTATCATATAATATGATATGTAACATAAAGTAAATTTAATAATACCATTCCTTTATTTAGGTTATTTATTTAATATATTTACTAACAAAATTGTAACTACATACTAACAATATTGGTAGTTCAGGATCACACTTATTGTTTACTAGCGACTCACCCTCGCTTCGCTCGGGTTCGTCCCTAGTTACGTTTCACTGCTGAACTGAGCTAAACGTTGATAAGTCAGCCTGTGATTCGCGAGTAGTGAATAAAAATAGTAATTGCGAGTGTACCTTAGGTGATAGACGTATAATATTGCGAACTTCCCTGTATAACTTTTTAAGACCTACAATTTTCTAGTACATTGTTTTGATTTATCTCTTAAGGTTCAGCCAGCGTTAGCCATATAAACTTCTAAGGACGACTCGATAGAACCAGTCATTGCGTTTTCCCGCGGGAACGAAAAATGTGCCTGTAGTAAAAGGTATCCTAAATGTTGACTCGAGTGATAAGCTATCACTATACAAAATTTAATTGAAATCGGTTCAGTACTTTTTGCGTGAAACGCGCACATCGATTTAACTATGTTAGTTTTGCTATAGGTATAGATAAGAATAGGTATTGCGAGTGTACCTTGAGAGATAGACATATACTGTTGTAGATATTTCTGTTGGCCTTTTCAAGATCTACAATTTTTTAGTACATTGTTTTGATGTATGTCTTTAGGTTTAGCCAGCGGAGGGTTCCTAAGGAGGACTCGATAAAACCAGTTATTGCGATTTCCCGCGGGAAACAAAGATTTTCCAAAAGTAAAAGTTATTCTAAATGTTGACCCGAGTAATAAGTTATCAGTTCACAAAATTTCGTTGAAATCGGTTCATTACTTTTTGCGTGAAACGCGTACAGACAAACAGACAAACAGACAAACAGACAAACAGACAAACAGACAAAAAGACAAACAGACAAACAGACAAAAAAATTAATAACTATTGTTTTGGGGTCTATATCGTATACATAATACGTTACAGTCATTGTTTTTAAAAAATATTTCATGTACAGATTTCGCTAAGTTACTGCTTTATTATAGTATAGATTATAAATTCTATCAATAATTCGAAAAATATGTATATCAATCCGGAGAAGAACTACCAAAAGTAACTAACTATTTATTATTTTTTTTACAAAAAATAAAAAAAAAAAAAATTTTTAAAGTTGGAATTTATAAAAAAAAATTGAGTGATCACACAATTAATTATATTATAACTTTTTTAACTTGAAACTACTTTAAGATGTGTAAGTTCTTTATGTTGCCTACTTATAGGTATATAGATATCTACTTGGATATCTATATATAAATAGGCAAAGACACGATAGTTTAATATCTTTTTCTCCTCTGTTGTCAACCGATAATCCTTTTATTTCTTTAGTAGCTATAATATATCAGACTTCCTGACCAATTTCGGCCATCGGCGGCCAATCTCATTGAGACTAGCCAACTGCGCAGGAGATATTACAGTGCACAAGTATGCGCGCACACACAAGAACACTCTCTATTCCTGTCACTCTCATACTCCCGTGTGGTACTCCGGTGGGAAGACTACTGGAAACGAACTTGGCGCAACCCTGGACTCGAACCCAGGACCTCCGAGTGAGCAGCCTTACATGCTAGCCACTAACATATAGAAAGAGAGAGATTGACTTTATTGTCAATAAAAGAAATGATTATGGTCGAATTTCGACCACTGGGTGAATACTAGCGTCTTAACTAAAATACGAGGGGAGTTCAAAAAGTTCGCGGAATGACAGGGAAGAAGGGTGAAATTAAATATGAAACTATTTTTCCTTTTCAATGTATTCTCTCTTAACTCTAATACATTTATTGGATCTATCAAATAACTTATTTATACCGTTGAAAAAAAATTGTTTATCTTGTGCGTCAAAATAAGCCGAAATCGCTGACTTTACCTCATCATCGTCGTTAAATTTCCTTCCACGCAGCTCTTTTTTCATCTTTGGAAATAAATAATAGTCGCTAGGGGCCAGGTCTGGACTGTAGGGTGGATGGTGCAGTTGTTCAAAACCGCATCGGTGAATGGCAGCGGTCGCTACATGACTGGTGTGCACGGGCGCGTTGTCATGCAAAAGCAGCACTCCTTTGATGAGTTTTCCTCTTCTTTTTTCTTTAATGGCTTCCTTCAATCGGTCTAGCAAGGAAGCGTAGTACTCTCCCGTTATGGAAAGGCCACGTTCCTTGTAATCCACCAAAAGGATACCTTCAGAATCCCAAAAAATTGTCGCCATGATCTTTCCGGCCGATTGAGACACCTTAAACTTCTTGGGAGGGGTAGTGCCTTTTTTCTGCCATTGCATCGACTCTTGCTTTGACTCAGGTTCGTAATGATGAACCCAAGTTTCATCCCCAGTCACAATACGGGCCATAATTTCTTCGTTTTGCTCTCCAGAGCGGTCCAAAAACTCGCGGCAACAGGCGACGCGGTCTCGTTTTTGAAGTGGCGTGAGCATTCTCGGTACCCATCTCGCGCAGACTTTACTCATGCCAAAATGTTGATGAAGTATATGAAAATGGTAGTTTCTGATACACCAACTAATGCTGCAAGCTGTTTCTTCTTCAAACGGCCATCTTCCAATACAAGTTTCTCAACTTTATCGATGATTTCCGGTGTGGTGGCCTCGATCGTCCGTCCAAGTCGAGGGTCATCTTCAATTGACTCCCTTCCTTGCTTGAAAAGACTATACCACTTGTAAATCATAGTTTTTCCAGGAACAGAGTCCCCGTAAACAGCTAACATCTCTTGAAAAACAGTTTGAGGTGTTTTTCCCTGTTTGGTGAGGAACTTTATGACGGCACGATGTTCAATTTTTTCTATACTGGTGACTTTCTTCCCGATTCACTTGTTTAATCGTTGATAACTCGAAGACTAATGACCCAATTAGGCTGAAACTTGGTATTTATAGCAAAAATGAGTTACTCAATTAGCGAGTACCTGGACAAGCATCAGACAAGCAACCTGTCCATTCCGCGAACTTTTTGACCTCCCCTCGTATACTAAGAAACTAAAACACTTAAAGCAAAGTAAAGCCATGCAAGAAGTATTTATTCCTCTTTTATCCAATCCCCCATTTTTTAATTTATAGGTATAGGTCCACCTTTGAGGTATAACCTATTCTTTAAAAACAGAATTATAAATATCGATTCACTATTGGCAAAGATATCGATTAACATAAAACACACTCAAAAACATATAATCGATTTGGGTCCACCCTGTTTTGAAGAAGTCGGTCAAAAAGAGATCGATGAAAAAGTTCCTTATAATAATGTGAACGTTAAGCTATCTCATTAAGTAATACCTTGCTTTTGACGTAAAAAAATAGTTACTTCGAAAAATAAAACATGAAATTTAAAACAAAACTTGAAAAACCTGTTGCGCATGGTACGTTACACTCAATTTAAATATGGGGCTCGAAGTCGGTCCGACCTCAGTGACATGTAATTTTATTAATTGCGTCCACAACCACTTCCTATTTACGACACCTTTATTGTCAGTCATTTTAAATATATAGGTACATGGGGAAAATAATTTGGAATATTTAATATTTTTATATTAGTTGTCGTAGGTGACCTTATAAAGTTCTTAGCCTGTATATCGGCTTGAAACCTGGTCATTTAATTCTCAGTAACAAGCAGCCTGAGTTAAGAGTTCGTTGGCATTTATATTACGACATCGTAGTATTTTCGGAACTGGCCCCTGCAAATCAATCCATTTTCGGTCGCATAGGATGGATCCATCGGACTATGAGCGATAACTAAATAAATTGAAGCTAATGTCAGAAAAATAAAAAAAAAATAAGTAAAATTATCACTGTTATCGGTAAGAAGGTATGTTAATATTAGAATAAAACAGAAAATAAATTTATAAATATTTACAAGTTATAATAATTATAATAGGTAAACAGATTGAACTCTAAACAAAACACTCAAGAGTACAAAACTAAAAAATAAATAACGAATAACATATTAAATATAACAAAATTAAGCAAAATACGCCTTTTAATGTTTTTAATACATTAGTATTGATTAAGCAATATTGAAAACAATAAGCTTATTGCGACATATCAGTAGGTAATTTTAATGTAACTAAACTTGTTGGACGGCGTGGTAAGATGTATTTATATGGAAAAAATAAAAATAAAAAAAGTTTTTGTCGTGTTTTGATAACTGGTGAAAATTGAATGAGCTTCCAGTACTTTCTCTCCACTTACTGTTACATAAAAAATTAAAGAAATCTGATTTTTTCAATATTATTATTAAATTTAATTACAACAAATATTGTATATCAATAATTAAAATAATAATTAATACTTTCTTAAATTTACGCGAATATTTTACAGCAATCATGGTCACGGGAGAGAAAAGCAATCGAAACGTCGGGAACCAAAAATCAAAATAAATCCGCGAAATAATCCGAAAAGATAGTTTTATTTAAAATGTAAAATAATAATTATTATTTATTTGATAATTTATACTATTATATCTTAATATTATAAAGCTGAAGAGTTTGTTTGTTTGTTTGGTTGAACGCGGTAATCTCATCAACTACTGGATGGAATTCAAAAATTCTTTTTGTGTTGGATAGTCCATTTATCGAGGAAGGCTTTAGGCTATATATCATCCCGGAAAAATGTACGATTCCCGTGGGATAGATTTGTTTTTGTCTAGGGACGAACCCGAAACGAAGCGAGGGTGAGTCACTAGTATTTTCATAAATTCATTCTACAACAATTACTAACCAACTAATTAAAACCGTGTTTTAGCTATTTTATAATAATTAAATAAATTATTATTTACCTAATTAATAAATGATGTGATTTAATATTCTGAATCACTTGAAATTAAGTTGCGAAGGTTTAACTTACGTCTCAATGCCAAAATGATTATTATACCTGCCTATATTTTAGTTAAAAAATTAACAAGGTCTGTCTTCAGCCTTGATTTTTTGAAACTTAATTATTGAAAACATTTTAATTCGTTAATAGCTTAGTATAAACTTAAGTTAGACCTTCGAAAACCTACTAACCCATATTGATTAAACTCAAAACAGACTTTGTTCCGGTTTCTACTCAGCTATGATAATAGATAGGATGTGTAGTTATGTGTATATAGAAATGAAGTAGAAATTTTTTTCAGGTTGAGTAATGTATAATCTATACTCGTATGAGACTAGTCTATGAAGATAGACGTTAAACAAAAAACATACAGACGAAGATAGAACCTCCACCTTTTTGGAAGTCGGTTAAAAAGTAAGTAAATGATGAATGAAGAATTAGTTTGCCGCTGCCTTTATAACGAAGTGATTACTAACACGTATTTATTAAAACAATACTTTTAATTAGAGTTGAAGCCTAAAAAATATACAGTCAATCAAAGAAGCCTTAACGTTCAAGTTAGGTAACTCATAAAGTGTGCACACATCAAAAGTCCATTAATTAAATATTACGAATATTGCACAACATTAAGTTAAAATGTGTAAAGAATATATCTTTGTAAATACGTCAATATAATAAGTAAGTAAGGTAGTTATTAAATATTGTTTAACTATAGACCAGTTTGAGAATTAGATGTTGTCAGTAACACTAGCAACTTACACAAATTATAGCGTCCATAAGAGCTTAAAAAACAAACATGGCTCAGTATACCTTAAGCCACCGCACAGACATAAGGTCTATGTCAGGTCTATGTTTTTTAAAGTAATAAGTTCCTGGATAATCTAGTAAATTAATTGTAATATAGTGCTTAGTTATTTAAATCAGTTGAAATTAAAAAGATTTTCATTTTTTAATTTAAAAAAGCTTAATAAATGTGAGACGACCGTCAAGACTGCATATTTTGATGAGAAATTATCTATAAAATTAGGTGTAAACAATTTGTTTTTGTAATCTTTATGAAATAGACTATTTTCAAGAATAAACAATCAAACAATTGAAGACTTTATAAACAAGTCTCGGAATAAGATTACCTACATTAGTAATATTGCATTACGCAAGAATAACGTGAGAAAGGTCGTGAGTGAAATGATTTAAAATTTATTCAGTGGTAACAAAATATATATTCGTTTTGAGAATGACGACAGAAATTCGAAAACCCGTCAGTCGGACTAGAATTGTGCTATCGCAGGTTAGTATTTCATTTTTTTTAATTTTTTCCATTTTTATATTTTCAACTCACACAAGTTTTTTTTTAATATAAAGTTGACAAAAATTAAATATCAATAAATACCTTATACAAAATAAACGTACGATATTATTTTTAAGAAAAATATTGAGACTATTATACGAGTATACAGGTTGGACTTTTGAGACGGGAGAGTAAGGGCAGGAGGTACCTTAACTGCTATAGTTACAGGAAAACGTTCCTAGGAGACCTTCCATAACTTTTTGAGATATTCTGAACTGCATTCACAGATTTTGGAAAAAATTTACAGTCAGCGAGAAAAATGCTAAAATACCAAAAAAAAATTTTTTTCGTATTTTAGCATTTTTTTAGCTAGCTGTAATTTTTTCCAAAATCTGTGAATGAAAAAAATTATGGATGGTCACCTAGGAACGTTTTCCTGTAACTATAGCAGTTAAGGTACCTGCCCTTACCTACTGTCCCGTCTCAAAAATCCACCCTGTATACGAGTAGCAAAGCTTGATGGTTATTACACACTGTTGTTGTTGTTGTGTTACTTTGTGGCTCATATCAAAAAAATATTTTTAATTATATATCTACTGCTATTTTATATGCACAAGCACATGAGATAACATTTTTATCAAAGTTCGAATTCCGTTGTATTAAAACATAAACAAAACACAACTTTTTTTTTCGATTTTAACTCAATAATAGATCGACGTTATCTATATATTATATAAAAATGAATCCCTATTTCCCTTGGTCACGCCATCACGCGTGAACGGATGGACCGATTTCACTAATTCTTTTTTTATTGTGTTTGTTATTGTTGTAAAATGAGGATGAAAGTTTGTATATGGAAGCGAGCTAGGGACGAACCCGAACGAAGCGAGGGCGAGTCGCTAGTAAAAGATAAATATAGAATTTAAAGCAAATAAGGTTCAAAATATTTACGTATGGTTTGTGCATATATAAAAATAATGACAAATATCCTCGTTTCTAAAGTGAGACCACATGTAGAATGTATGTACAACACGTAGAATATATGCAGAACAATAAATACTTAGGTACATATTCCGCACGTCGCGTCACACGAATTCTTATCTTGTAAAGTAAAAGGATCATAATTTATAATACAGGATTCTTGTACAATTCCTATTGTCTTGGTGGTTTTCACTAATCATTTTATTAAATACTAGCAGTATCCGCGGCTTCGCCCGCATCTAAACTTCCAATCGCTAAGAAAATTCACAGGATCATCCGTTTGGCTAATCTGAAGATTGCCTGAAAAATTCATCATAATCGCTCCAGCTTTTCAGATTTTTATATTTGGAGTCCATAGAAAACACACATACACACACCAATTTTTATTTTTTTAACTCCTCGCGGACCGCGAGCACACCGGTGTGCTAGATAACAATTGAATTCTCGGAAATTCGCACGGATTTCTTAGAATTTGTCCGGGAGGGATTTCAAGAATTTAAATGTATTTATTGCACGGAAAATGGAGTCTTTTATGAAAATTTAGTGACATACCGACTGCAGCGCCACCTACTGGGTCCATTTGTGAATTTTAACCCTGCAGGGACTCACTCGAACATACACAAAAAAATATAATTAAAATCGTTCCTTCCGTTTAGGAAATGATCAGTGACACACTGACTGCAGCGTTACCTACCGGGTCCATTTGTGTTTCCAAACCATCCAGGAACCCATTGAAATATGCACACAAAATTTCAACTAAATCGGTCCTGCCGTTTAGGAGGAGTTAGGTGACTAACACAAGTACAGATGAATTATAAATATTCAGATACCGAAACATAGTAAATAATCATTTATTGAAATTCATCTATTAGGGAATTTCAAGTGCATTTGTTTTACAAGTCATACAATTTATTTTTTTGTTATATGAGTTGTGTATAATGAAATTGTCAAATATTGTTTAATATTATCATTGATGTTATAACTCCGATATAAGTCGTGTATAAAAATATTAGAACAACTGTATAAAATTAGGGACTATTCTTTAACGTAGCTTATCTTTACAATAGATTCAGCAAAACGTACGCAAGAAAAACCATAGAGTTACATAAATATAATAATTACTTGTGCTGAAAATACTTAGCTGTATCGTGTGTAAGACATTGATAATTATTAAAGACAAAAGTTCAAAATAAAAATTAAATACACATATCATTTATACGTTGTGTATATTTTACAAGTGACTTAGCCTCGCTTCGCTCGAGTGCGTCTCTAGGTACGTGCACATAGCGTTGCTACAGTTTAATAGGAAGTTTTTTTAAAGAGGAATAATTCTCTAATACATTATCATATAACTTTATTAGTTTACGCGGCGGACGCCAATGAAGCTTCCAGTCGAGATGATCTTTTTCGACATCTTCAACAATCATCGTCATATTTCAACCAATTTACACAAAACCTTAATGAATTACACCTAAACCTTCCTCATGAATCACTCCATCTATTGGTGAAAGCCATATGAAAATCCGTTCGGTAGTTTTTGAGTTTACCGCGTTCAGACAGATACAAACAGACATACAGACAGACAGACGTGGCGAGGGGACTTTATTTTATAATACGTAGTGATTTTTACAGTGTACTAACATGATGTAGAAAAGCTCAATAAGCCAAATAACTATATTTTTCGGATAATAAAGTCTATAAAAACTACTGTTATGGAGTGTAAAAAATTCACGCCAAGTTGTATCCAATTTTAAATTTACTCTAGGCTGTAAAACTGTTAAAATCTGTTAGATGTTTTATTTTTATGCACACCGAAATATAGCATTAGTGTGTGTTAGGCCTTAAATCTGAAATCCGGAATGGTCACTAAACTTGTTTAAAATAAAAGGTCCCTAAATTTTATATGAAAATATTTTTTATTTATTTAAATATATTGAAATAAATGTAGTAATATGGCCGATGGGGCAAAATATTTTAAAATATACTGTTATACATTATATATTTTTATTTAAACATCGCAATCGCAAATTTAAGCTCCGCCAACAACCGTTTTTGGATGTATTGATACTGAAATTGTTTATTTATTCTTGCTTAATAGGGAATATGCGTCATTTTTTTTATGCAATAGCTAACGTCAATATATAATTCTAAAAAAAATATCCAGCTCCAAAAAGCTAAAATTTAGTATTTTGGAGCGACTAAATCGCTAATTGCTCTGTTATTGATAATATTTTGACGACCAATGGCGTGCGTTTCAACTACTTTAAATTTTCCACCTGTATTTGAACATTTTAATAATTATTCTCTTAATCAAAAAGAAATTACACTAAAAATATTGATATAGGCTTAATTCAAAAACAATAAAGATTATAAAAAAAAATCACCTTTATTTAAATCACACGCATATTCCCTATTGGGAATCATTAAACGAACCTTTATAACCTTTAATCATCCTACTCTGTAAAAATTAACTTGATATCTGCTATTTATTACGTAAATCAATTTATTTCTCTTAAACCCAAAACATAAAAAACGTAAAAAGAAGATTTTTTTAAGTTTATAGCTTCCTCCTACACATTAGACGTCGAAAATGTCGTTCTATAAAATTTCCATTAACAATCTCTGTGACGAAGTGCCCGTCCCTTATAAATTATTAACGAACGGATTCATCAATCACTCTAATAACCTTCTATAATATAGTCTTCAGTAAAATAAGAAGTAAAATAATGACAAAAGAGGACTACGGCTTTTTATTTTATAAAAACTATAAAAAAATTCGCCACGAAAATTATTACAAGTATTAAAAATATTAAAGAAAAAAATATTTCAAATTATGTTTGTTTAAAAATTTACTAAAATTTATAAAAGATATGATAAGAAGTGAATATTTTAACAAATACGAAATTTAAGATAAAAGTGACTCCATCTAATAGTCGCAATCATTTTTTGCTCTATCGTTACAATCAATACTTTTTTCTCTCTAAAGCGTATTTTTGTTTTAATTATATTTGTTTCTAATTGGCCCAAACCGGTATTAAAGTCGTCGAAGTAAGGTTTTTTATACAAATATTTAATTACTCACGAGCTGGCGGCAGTTTTAAGATGTAATTTATTGTATACCTATATCAAATAACGTAATTAATTTTCCATAAAAGCAAATCAGAAATGAAAGCATAATTGATACGAAACTTACATCTTTGTCACCTCAAATCATTTCCTGCATCATGAAAAATCCCAAATAACATCAGTTATTTACGATCGTACACAATGTGATGAACCAATAAATACCTGTTTCATAACATGAGGAATAACCATAATAATTATAAAGACCTTTGAAGACTTGGTGACCTTTTACTTCGATGTTACTTAGATCTTGTATTTAGATGGCGTCAAGTTATCTTTGAGAAATAAATAAATTAGATAACTTAATGCTTATCATAGTTAGTTCTATAATAAGTCTTTGTTAAAAAGACAGATAATGCTTCAGTTAGAAAACTGAGGTAAAAATCTAAACAGCTTATACATCTATGCAGATAAATAAAATTGGAGTGTCTGCAATATTAAAATAATCGCTTTTTACTAAATGCATACACGGTACATATACTAAAACAACATTTTTTACAATTTTTGTCTCTGTCTGTCTGTCTGTCTGTTTGTTCCGGCTAATCTCTGACATGGCTGGACCGATTTTGACGGGACTTTCACTGGCAGATAGCTCATGTAATAAAGAGTAACTTAGGCTACTTTTATTTAAAAAAAATAGGGTCCCAAGAAAAAAAAATTAAAACCAAATTAATTAATTTTGTTTTGGGAAGCAACCTAGGGACGAACCCAAGCGAAGCGAGGGTGATTCACTAGTATCCAATAGTAATCGTATCTATAGCAAAAATATATATACTCATATAGTATATAGTAGTAGCAGTAAGTAGACAAAGATACAAGATATATTTTTTTTCCAGGTTATAGCATGTCTTGCTTTGAACGTCCTTTTAATTGGTCTTGGGATGTCTATAAGTTTCGTCACGATGGTCATCCCTGATGTATTGGATGCTGAAGAAGGATTGTCTCTTAACAAAAAGCAAGCATCTTGGTTTGGTAAGTTCATTTTTTTATCTGCTTCATAATAATTAGTAATGGTATCATTTTATTTCTATAACGATATAACTATTAGGTCATTTCAAATTTTCTAAACCTTTTTTGTTTATATTTTGTAAATATAAGTGTTCAGTTCGATTCTTTATTTAATGGCTTTAATGCGTGGCAGTTTGCATTTTGAATTGTGGCGTACCTACGTCTTATATCTATATATATAATTGATTATTAGTATAAGTTCAGATGCATTGTACTCCTATTAGAGCAGGAGTATTAAGGAGTCTGCCCACTACCCCGTCTCATACCATGACCGTGCTAGGAGCGTGTCAGGCAAAAAAATATTCTTTGTATTGAAATGTATGAGACTCTGCCCACTAGACCGTTCCGTCACCGACCGGCACCGTCGCGTGCCGTGCACGGAACGTTAACAATTGTCATCGAGAATATTTTACCGGTGACGGTATGCTGCGTGCCTGGCACGCGACGTTACGGGACCGATGCGCGTAGGCGGCGCAATGGTGAGCATACACAACACTAAAACCGTTATGTACGGGTATGATACGTTGCTGATACGTTCTAGTGGGCATAGTAGTCCGTGCCATGCTCGTTTCCGTGCCTGATACGTTCATAGCACGGTCATGGTATGAGACGGTGTAGTGGGCAGACTCCTTTAAATGTATCTTTGAACCGTAAACATTTATATTATTCCACTAAAAACTGTACCTATTAACAGTATTAAATAGAAGGATTTTAATGTTATACCTCCACCTCAAAAATAGAAAAAACAAAATATAAGTGAATTATAATATTTCAAATATTATACCTATCTATAATAACAGGAAATGACAGGTAGGTGCAAATAAATCGACACTCGAATGATTCGTACGAGGTTTTTTTTTGCCCATGTGTCTCAATATTGACAGAACAGGTTACTTTTTTTATAATTACCTACTGTAAGAGTTAAACGAACTTATTAGAATATCTAAAGGATAAAAATTTATTCAGTTAATTTTTAATAAATGATATCATTAAAATAAACATTGGGAGCCACTAAACAATAGGTTTATATGGCGTTGATATAATCTAATAATTTTATACCGTGAGAAAACAAAGATTTATGTTATAAAAACAAATTATAGTGATAAGTGTATTGAATAAATAACTCATAAATGATGAAACTTGCTATCTATGAAGGTAATTAATATTTATCAAAACATTTTCTTCATTTCTATAATACGTTTGATCTTTGGTAATTATAAAATTTCCACACAAGATGTGATTTTTTTTATTTGGTACCTATACTTGTGTAACGCTTTCACGTTTTCACGTCGTTTCATTCTTGCTATGTACTGATTTGATATATCCCACAAAATAATACGGAATATATGAGCCAGGTCAAAACTTATATAATAATAATAATAAAGCCGCCGAAAATATATGACGCAAAATCATTTGAATTCGTTGTGTCTATACTTACTAATATTATAAAGCAAAAGAGTTTGTTTGTTTGTTTGGTTGAACGCGCTAATCTCAGGAACTACTAATCTGATTTGAAAAATTCTTATTGCATTAGATAGCCCGTTAACTGAGGAAGGCTATATATCATCCCGGAAAAATGTATGGTTCCCGTGGGATAGATTTGTTTTTGTCTAGGGACGAAGCCGAAGCGAAGTGAGGGTGAGTCGCTAATGAATAATATAAGGACTTAAGAAGGATTTATACGTATGTATTTTTTAACTATCGTACATAGTGGTGCCTTACTATTAATGTATCTCCATATATATATTCACATTTTATCCTCAAATATTCTATTATAATAGTAATTTACTATGTATACACTTTAAAAGAACAGGCAGTCATTGTGCTACTTATCAAATCTAAAATTATCACATCACAACTTATATATATCATGAATGCGATGTTTATAAGTATTTTAACATTTGATAGACACGTTTCATTCGCGATTTATATTTATTAGTTCAATTTCGTTCAACAAAAATGTTTTCTATGTTTGATTTTTGATGTCTATGAAAGTTATTTTGTCATCTCAACCATAAATTTGTCGATTAAGATTATTAAGTAGGTACTTATTTAAATATTTGAAAATTAGATAACACTTTATTAATGTACTAAATATAAAATAACCTTAGCTGAAAGAAACTAATGAGATAAGTTGTCAAACACAGGATTGGATGAAATACGACGCCCTATCGATTTGCTATTTCTGGACGTTTTTGTATATTCGTTGTGCTACATTCAAGTAATTTCAAAAATTATAATTCTAAGAATATTACATTTGGTAAAAAATCATAATGCAGTTTCTTGTCAATCCTATCGGACGTGAAGCAGTAAAGTATTCTTGCCGTTTTGATAAAAGAATAGGTAATATTAAATGTATACGGACGTGTTATTCAAACAGGTTGAATTTTTGAAGTTTTATTTCTTTTGGGGCGTTTGGAAAAAAATATGAAAAAAGTGCGATGCGCGCGCACACCGATAGCCAAAAAAGACATGATGATGTTATTTGAAAGCGACATGATGAAGTTAGCTGTATTCCTTTTACAAACAGAGAGCTGTGACATACGGGATAAAATCTTTAGCTCTTTTTGTTCTGTTACGGCAAAGAAGTATAACTTCTTACTTGCGTACGTAACACACACACACAGGTACACACACACGTTTTTTTTTTCTTTATAGAGTTGTGGATATACACGCATATTATTAGATTTTGATTGACTTGATATGTTGAGTCCTGTTGTATGCTATGCACCAAAATGACCAAGAACTTTCTGGTTTTAATAATAATTAATAGACCAGCGACTAATGTCATCTTGTAGATGACATTTTATTTTTACTATCGTGAAAACATAAAATACGTGTGAACGAAAACAGCGTTGTCGCCTAATCAGTATATTTTATGCTTATATACATTTTTAATAAGGCAAGGCAATACAAATAAATCCTAAATACTAAGCTTAAATGAATAAAAAAGTAATAAATTAGTACCAATAAAAAAGAAGATTAATAAAAAATCAATTTAGTTGGAATCGGACTCCTGCTTCGAGAGTTCTGCATCAGCTTGTGATGCGTATTTTTTAATAAAATAGACCTTGCATTAATTAAACAGCAGTTGAAACCTTTAGTTTTTTAGGTCACTTAGATTAAAAATGTCTAGTCAAACCCTATTACTGTTTTCCACTAAGCGGATAATTTCCGTTCAGGGGCCTTACCATCACCTATTTTAAAACATTCATACTTCAAGACTGTTTTGTTTCAAGATTACAATAATCTTACTTTTATTCGTACCATGACCTTTAAAAAGCAAGCTTGTTTTAAAATTGTTTAGTGATGCGACAGAACGAATGATTTGTCTATTTCCTCCTATAAAAGAAAAGAAATAGTGCTATATAAGTTGTATAGCGTTATCCCTGTCACTCCGAGAGTCGTTCGTAAATATGATTAGTACTTACCTAGGATAAAATTAAAGAAAAATATTATATTATTTAATTTCAAATGTACATGTTTTCCACAAAATATACGCAATCTATGTCTTTTTTATACTATTTATACAAATAATTTTAGTTTAGTTTTAAAAATTAGGAAAACTATTAGAAAAGAAAATAAAATAAATTATGGCTAAACTGTGATACAAAATTCGGAACAAATTATTTACTTGACAACCGCCTGACTGTTTGTTTACTTGACGACGAGTGAAAATTAAATGTCAATAAGATGATAGTTTGTTTATGTGAGCTTTTAGAGTAGAAAAAAACAAGTTGAACTTATTTTATTAGTAATTTATACTATATGAATTAACAGTTAGAAACAAGGTAAGGTGTACTGAAACGTTTTATTCATTAAATAAATTTTTAAATCAAAATAATACTAGCCTACATAGTTTCACGAGTACTTCGCAAAGGAACCATTTGGAGAGGCAAAAAAAAGCTTAATGTTTTTGGGATTTTTTATTTCAATTTAATGCTTAATATAACATATATTATCTTCACCTACACTTTTTTTAATTATAAAGCTATAATTTTTCAGCTAGGCATAAACAAAAATAAAATAAGCACTTTAAAAACGTTTCATTTATAAAATTGTTTTTTTAGGATTTTAAGTGCTGCTTTTCCCTGAATCAATGGAGAAAATACCTCCACGTAGCCTAACTCTGCTGCTGATCAAGGAAGTACTGTGTTGTTGATTACTACTATGGTGCTGTAATTGAGTTTCCTTTATTACATATTTTGTTACTTTATAAAAATAAATATATTATTATACATACACAGTTGTTATAATTTTTGTAAGTTTTTTTAGGGTTCCATACCTAAAGGGCCTATATAATCTTAGAAATCTTTCCATCCAACTTCTTATGTAATTTTTGGATATAATAAAAAAAATCATAGTAATATTATAAACGCGAAAGTAAATCTATCTGTCTGTTTATTATTCTATTATATCTTACGTATTCACACCTAAACCTTGATATTTTGTAATGACGGCATCAAGTGAAACGAGTAGGGGGTCGAAAAATTGAAAAGGAAAGACTAAAAGTAATAGTACTAAAGGAATTACTAAACTAGAAATAAAGTTTCTATATGTATTTTTATTTACTATATTTCCTTCGCATATGTAAATTCTCATCACAGAGTCTCGTTACAGAGTTTGTTTTACATATTTTTATAATAGATAATGCTTAGTAAATGCTTCTCAATTGATGTCACAAAGGACACATTCGAAACATAGCTGAAAACGAGATTTAGTGTACTACAAGCTTCTGCTTTATAAACTTTTAAAATCATAAGTATTTCGAAATTATTACACTTCTAGAATCAAAGTATACATTAATTACCGACATACTAAAATTACACGATACGTGTCTCAATCGAGAGATTTACGAAAATAATAGGTTTTATTCCATTTATCTGGCACAATCAATTACCTTTTATATTATAAATTTTGAAAATAATAATACATCCGTCGCGTATCAACAACTTTTACAAGATTGCTAATTATGACAGAAAAGTAAGAATGCTATTTGTCAAAATTCACCTCATGGTACGAATTGAATGAATGATAATAACATTTTCTTAGTAATTTTGGTGTCGTGACGTCACAAAACTGCTAAGAAAGTAAGAATGTTTCAAGCTTATAATAACCTTGCTTTTAAGACGTCATGGTACGAAAACTCAAAGTAAGATTATAGTATTCATGCTATAAGAGTTCATGGTAAGGCCCCAGTGCGTTCTTAAAATACGTTTTTCATCTACTCGTATACGAATAAATAAAATTGGAGAGTCTATTTGTAATATTAAAATAACTGCTTTTTACTAAATGCATATGAATGTATACACGGTACATATACCAAAACAACATTTTTTACAATTTTTGTCTCTCTGTTTGTTCTAATCTCTGAAATGGCTGGATCGATTTTGACGATCGATTTTCACTGGCAGATAGCTGATGTAATAAGGAATAACTTAGGCTACTTTTATTTTAGAAAAAAAATTGGAACCCCCGAAAAAAAAACCAATGAAAAAATGAATAATATCCGATTCAAATAGGGAAGTTGTATACATACATTATATGTTTTCTATATTTCTATATTTCTTCAAATTTAAAATTTAGGGATGAAAATTTGTATGGGGAATACTCCTAGGGACGAACCCGAGCGAAGCGAGGGTGAGTCGCTAGTTTAATATAACGATATTTTTAAGGTTCTCTAGGTACTGAAAGAATTAAGTGAGAACCTGTCTCTTCGCCCGTATATTTATCTGTATATCCATTTAAAACATAGTATTTTAAATAAATCGATCTTTTCAGATTTTTTCGAGGATTCATTTTGATTTTTGGTTCCCAACGTGTGCAATGCTTTGCAATAATTATGGTCACGGGGGAGACTCCAAAAATGTCGACTATTCGCGTAAATTTGAGAAATTATTACATTAAAACATAATTTAAAATAATATTTTTTTATTTGTAATAGATAATGTACGTTTTAATAGAATGTGTTATTTTGGCAAAAGTATAATAAAAATTCCGTATCGTACCACTATTTTATTTGTGTGCTTAGATATTATTAATTTATATTTATTTAGTATCTATACATTTAGAAAATCCCTAACTCGTCGAGAGCCTTTAAGAACCCTAAAATTGATATAGTGATATAAATGTTCCGTTAAAATTCCAGTCGTACTTTTCAACGGTCATTAATATCAAGGTAAACTACACCAACTAATAGCGAGAATTCTGTACAGATATGACTTCTTTTTATCAAAATTCAGAATAAATTAACTTTTATTAATCTTAAAAGGATAACTTTTATTATAATTTGTAAGAATTATTATAAAAAAAACATCAAGTGCCAGCCAGACTCATCTGGAGAAGATTATACATTATAATACATACCAAACTTGCCATTATATTTCTCCTGTAAACTTAAGTGCGAGAGTGCGATACCTAATAATTTAGAAGAACTTTCAGCCAGACACGTTAGTGACCTATAGACTGTTATAATAATGACCTTCTAGCTGTTTTAGGCCACGGTGGTCTATCGGCGCAAAAGACATTATAGTATACACACAAACATAAGTGGTCAATGGATCGGTACTTCGATACGTTCGGTGAGAGATCAGACGTTAAGCCGATGGCCTGGCTTAGCATCCAAGACACAGGGTAGCATCGCCGACTCCCCAATTCCGGGCTGCTGCTACTGAGAACTTCTTAACAGAAAAACTATACTTGACCCGATCTAAGACTCGAACCAAGTACCTCCGAACTGAAGTCGTGTATAGTAGTCACTAGATCAACAAAGCAGTCGTAGGTTTTTATATATTATATTAAAAATTATTATAAGGGAGTTCACCTCACAAGTATGGAATCCTAAAAATTATTCGCCCGCATTATTGTTTAATATGTATCCAAATTCCAAGTGTGGGAGGGAGCCTTAACAAAAATTATGCAGATTAAGTCTTATAAATAAATTTAGTATATAATCATACTGATAAGCGACTCGCTCTACAATCAAAAAATCTTATTCTGGCATCCGGATCATGGCATCCGAAACCGGATTATAAAATTATTAAAAAAATAACTATTAAGTCGAACAAAAACACAAAGAATTTTTAAAACTACATCATTAAATTAATTAAAAACAATACGATTTATTTATAATCGAGTAGAGTATTAATCTACGGTAAAGGCTTTTTTTTTAATATTATATGTGCTACAAGCCGCTGTGACTTTAGCGAAGCCCTATCTATAGCTCTCGAGTAATTTCACCTTAAAACAAATACAGCAAGCATTGTTCTTAATTCTCATATTTACTTGTACATAGGTAAGCTTACATTCATAATATAATTAACACATTTTTCAGGTAGTATGGCCTTTCTCTGCCAACCTCTTGGCAGTATATTCTCTGGGCCATTGCTGGATTATTTTGGACGACGAAAAGCCCTATTCCTCGTTAATATACCACACTTGATCGCTTGGCTTCTGATGTACTTCGCCTGGGACGTGCCTTCTTTATTTCTTGCAAATGCACTTTTGGGCATCGGAACTGGTATTATGGAAGCACCATCTGTTACTTATGTAGGAGAAGTTACGTAAGTTACTTTAATATTATTTTTTCATAGTTATAAGTTATTACTCATTAGTCTTACTACACCTTACATTTCTATTAATCCATTCGATGTGGCCAGATAAAAAGGTGCCTATGTCACTCTATAATATATACATTATTTCCTAAGTGAACAGATTAAATCAAAATTTATATTCTCTTATTTATAATAATAGTAGTATTTATGATAGTACAACAGATCCAATTCATCTGTTCCAAAAAGTAAAGTAAAAGCCCATGTCGAAACAATGTACCTATATATATAAAATTAGCGAAGTCTAACTTTACAAGAAAAGTATTCTAAATAAATCTACATAGGATCGTAATTATGAACTTGCGTAAAAAGAGGTAGGTGCGTCGTCGAAAAAAAAAATTTGAGTGCATGTATGAATGTGTACACGCGCAAGTAAAACTTCTGTAGGTTATCGGTACTCTTTATGAAATTCAATTTATGTTTTAAATAATTACGATAGGTGAGATTCTAAAAATAACGCATATTAGGCATATTACAATCGTATATTTATAGAATATCATTTAAGGAAAGAATATATCATTTGTCAGACAATAACAACGGTGACCAGGGCAACAAACGTACGTACATAGTTTCGTAACGCATTCACCAGCTTACTCCCCAAGTCAAGTGTGCGTAAAGAAGTTTTACTTCAAAAAGTTACATTTGTTTGAGTTATTCTACGTACGAAATGTGCGTACTATTATAATTTGTGAATTTAACTATTAAGCAAGATTGCTACTTTGTAGCAGTAAAATTCAGGCCATTGCAATGTACCTCCTATGTACAAGACATCACTCTGGGTATAATAAGGGGACATCAGTTAACGACGGGAGTCAATTATGGAAAATAAGTTTTTTTCTTTTAATTTAATTTCAAATATCAAATTTAATTTCATTAAAAATTTATTGACAGCATCATATTTTTTAAATTAATATTACACCTACATCTACAACTTATATCTGATATAATCCCATTTATTGCTTTATTTTTCATGTTCTTTTAATTATTTGTTAATGGCTTCAAAAGGTGCCAGTTGAGCAGATTATATCGCCAATGTTATTTTTCATGTCAACACATTCATAAATGTAAAGTATTTAAATTTATATTCTGCACTAGCAGAGCCCGCGGCTTCGCCCGCGATGAAACTACGAAAAAAAAAACTTTTTCGCAATACATACTTTATTACTTGCAAAAATAAGTTCGTGTAAGTTTTATTATTTCTTATAAATATATGGAAAACAAATTTCATTTTAGCGATCGTAACTCAATATACAGTATCTTAAAAGAGGTTAAGTGTATAATCTGTAAATAAATTTACACTTTAAATATTTAGCAAGCTCACTAACTGTATTTCTTGCACATTTTTCTACTCCATCTTTCCAAAGTTAGAAGAAGAGAGTACAATGATACAATAGCATACAATCTTTACGACTTTAGAATCATGTAACACGGCTATTTATGTATATGTTGTCATATCGAATTTTTAATATTATGTCTAGAGTAAAACTTTAGATTCACTTAAGTTAGTCTACACTAAAAAAACCAGCCACAAATATATCACATTGATGAATATTCTATCTAGTTCTGGGTTCTGCTAAAATATCCCTGTAAGAAACAATCCTCTCTTAAGTCTACGCCTGCTACTTTTAAGGACTGGCCCTGAGATATATAAAAGGTCATTGCAAAGCAAACTTTAAGAAATAATTACAATAGATTAAATTCATAGGCGTAGCCAGAAGTTATCAGTGGTATTCGAGGTATAAATTCTGATTCCCCCCGAGCACATCCAGCAGACACAGTGGCCACTATAATGTTTAATGAATTACTCAAAGTCTAATCCTGTTACATAGTGTAGGCGAATTTTTTATTGCAGACTAGCGACTCACCCTCGCTTCGCTCGGGTTCGTCTCTAGGTACGTTTTACTGCTGAACTGAGCTGAACATTGATAAGTCAGTCAGTGAGTCGCCAGAAGTGAATAGTGAATAAAAATAGTAATTGTGAATGTACCTTAGGTGATAGACAAATAATATTGCGAACTTCCCTGTATAACTTTTTAAGACCTACAATATTCTAGTACATTGTTTTGATGTACCTCTTAAGGTTCAGCCAGCGTTAGCCATATAAATTTCTAAGGACGACTCGATAGAACCAGTCATTGCGTTTTCCCGCGGGAACGAAAAATGTATTTGTAGTGAAAGGTATCCCAAATGTTGAACCGAGTGATAAGCTATCACTATACAAAATTTAGTTAAATTCGATTCAGTACTTTTTGCGTGAAACGCGCACCTCGATTTGACTAAGTCAGCTTCATTATAGGTATAGATAAGAATAGATAAGAATAGGTATTGCGAGTGTACCTTAAGAGATAGACATATACTGTTGCAGATTTTTCTGTTGACCTTTTCAAGACTTACAATTTTTCAGTACATTGTTTCGATGTATATGTTAAGGTTTAGCCAGCGGAAGGTTTATAAGGAGGACTCGATAAAATCAGTTATTGCGATTTCCCGTGGGAAAGATAGATTTTTCTGAAATAAAAGGTATCTTAAATGTTGACCCGGGTAATAATTTATCACTTCACCAAATTTCGTAGTAATCGGTTCATTACTTTTTGCGTGAAACGCGCACACACAAACAGACATACAGACAAACAGACAAACAGACAAACAGACAAAAATTTTAATAACTATTGTTTTGGGGTCTATATTGTATACATAATACGTTACATTCATTGTTTTTAAAAAATATTGCATGTACAGATTTCGCTAAGTTACTGCTTTATTATAGTATAGATAACGTATAACAAAACAGTAATATTATTTAATAAAAATAGTTATAGCGAGTGTACTTTAGGAGATAGACATATATTGTTGAGAACTTTTCTGTAGAACTTTTTAAGACCTACAATATTCTAGTACATTGTTTTGATGTACCTCTTAAGGTTCAGCCAGCGTTAGCCATATAAATTTCTAAGGACGACTCGATAGAACCAGTCATTGCGTTTTCCCGCGGGAACGAAAAATGTATTTGTAGTGAAAGGTATCCCAAATGTTGAACCGAGTGATAAGCTATCACTATACAAAGTTTTGTTAAATTCGGTTCAGTACTTTTTGCGTGAAACGCGCACATCTATTTGACTAAGTCAGCTTTATTATAGGTATAGATAAGAATAGGTATTGCGAGTGTACCTTAAGAGATAGACATATACTGTTGCAGATTTTTCTGTTGACCTTTTCAAGACTTACAATTTTTCAGTACATTGTTTCGATGTATATGTTAAGGTTTAGCCAGCGGAAGGTTTATAAGGAGGACTCGATAAAATCAGTTATTGCGATTTCCCGTGGGAAAGAAATATTTTTCTGAAATAAAAGGTATCTTAAATGTTGACCCGGGTAATAATTTATCACTTCACCAAATTTCGTAGTAATCGGTTCATTACTTTTTGCGTGAAACGCGCACACACAAACAGACATACAGACAAACAGACAAACAGACAAACAGACAAACAGACAAACAGACAAAAATTTTAATAACTATTGTTTTGGGGTCTATATTGTATACATAATACGTTACATTCATTGTTTTTAAAAAATATTGCATGTACAGATTTCGCTAAGTTACTGCTTTATTATAGTATAGATAACGTATAACAAAACAGTAATATTATTTAATAAAAATAGTTATAGCGAGTGTACTTTAGGAGATAGACATATATTGTTGAGAACTTTTCTGTAGAACTTTTTAAGACCTACAATATTCTAGTACATTGTTTTGATGTACCTCTTAAGGTTCAGCCAGCGTTAGCCATATAAATTTCTAAGGACGACTCGATAGAACCAGTCATTGCGTTTTCCCGCGGGAATGAAAAATGTATTTGTAGTGAAAGGTATCCCAAATGTTGAACCGAGTGATAAGCTATCACTATACAAAATTTAGTTAAATTCGATTCAGTACTTTTTGCGTGAAACGCGCACCTCGATTTGACTAAGTCAGCTTCATTATAGGTATAGATAAGAATAGATAAGAATAGGTATTGCGAGTGTACCTTAAGAGATAGACATATACTGTTGCAGATTTTTCTGTTGACCTTTTCAAGACTTACAATTTTTCAGTACATTGTTTCGATGTATATGTTAAGGTTTAGCCAGCGGAAGGTTTATAAGGAGGACTCGATAAAATCAGTTATTGCGATTTCCCGTGGGAAAGATAGATTTTTCTGAAATAAAAGGTATCTTAAATGTTGACCCGGGTAATAATTTATCACTTCACCAAATTTCGTAGTAATCGGTTCATTACTTTTTGCGTGAAACGCGCACACACAAACAGACATACAGACAAACAGACAAACAGACAAACAGACAAAAATTTTAATAACTATTGTTTTGGGGTCTATATTGTATACATAATACGTTACATTCATTGTTTTTAAAAAATATTGCATGTACAGATTTCGCTAAGTTACTGCTTTATTATAGTATAGATAACGTATAACAAAACAGTAATATTATTTAATAAAAATAGTTATAGCGAGTGTACTTTAGGAGATAGACATATATTGTTGAGAACTTTTCTGTAGAACTTTTTAAGACCTACAATATTCTAGTACATTGTTTTGATGTACCTCTTAAGGTTCAGCCAGCGTTAGCCATATAAATTTCTAAGGACGACTCGATAGAACCAGTCATTGCGTTTTCCCGCGGGAACGAAAAATGTATTTGTAGTGAAAGGTATCCCAAATGTTGAACCGAGTGATAAGCTATCACTATACAAAGTTTTGTTAAATTCGGTTCAGTACTTTTTGCGTGAAACGCGCACATCTATTTGACTAAGTCAGCTTTATTATAGGTATAGATAAGAATAGGTATTGCGAGTGTACCTTAAGAGATAGACATATACTGTTGCAGATTTTTCTGTTGACCTTTTCAAGACTTACAATTTTTCAGTACATTGTTTCGATGTATATGTTAAGGTTTAGCCAGCGGAAGGTTTATAAGGAGGACTCGATAAAATCAGTTATTGCGATTTCCCGTGGGAAAGAAATATTTTTCTGAAATAAAAGGTATCTTAAATGTTGACCCGGGTAATAATTTATCACTTCACCAAATTTCGTAGTAATCGGTTCATTACTTTTTGCGTGAAACGCGCACACACAAACAGACATACAGACAAACAGACAAACAGACAAACAGACAAACAGACAAACAGACAAACAGACAAAAATTTTAATAACTATTGTTTTGGGGTCTATATTGTATACATAATACGTTACATTCATTGTTTTTAAAAAATATTGCATGTACAGATTTCGCTAAGTTACTGCTTTATTATAGTATAGATAACGTATAACAAAACAGTAATATTATTTAATAAAAATAGTTATAGCGAGTGTACTTTAGGAGATAGACATATATTGTTGAGAACTTTTCTGTAGAACTTTTTAAGACCTACAATATTCTAGTACATTGTTTTGATGTACCTCTTAAGGTTCAGCCAGCGTTAGCCATATAAATTTCTAAGGACGACTCGATAGAACCAGTCATTGCGTTTTCCCGCGGGAATGAAAAATGTATTTGTAGTGAAAGGTATCCCAAATGTTGAACCGAGTGATAAGCTATCACTATACAAAATTTAGTTAAATTCGATTCAGTACTTTTTGCGTGAAACGCGCACCTCGATTTGACTAAGTCAGCTTCATTATAGGTATAGATAAGAATAGATAAGAATAGGTATTGCGAGTGTACCTTAAGAGATAGACATATACTGTTGCAGATTTTTCTGTTGACCTTTTCAAGACTTACAATTTTTCAGTACATTGTTTCGATGTATATGTTAAGGTTTAGCCAGCGGAAGGTTTATAAGGAGGACTCGATAAAATCAGTTATTGCGATTTCCCGTGGGAAAGATAGATTTTTCTGAAATAAAAGGTATCTTAAATGTTGACCCGGGTAATAATTTATCACTTCACCAAATTTCGTAGTAATCGGTTCATTACTTTTTGCGTGAAACGCGCACACACAAACAGACATACAGACAAACAGACAAACAGACAAACAGACAAACAGACAAACAGACAAACAGACAAAAATTTTAATAACTATTGTTTTGGGGTCTATATTGTATACATAATACGTTACATTCATTGTTTTTAAAAAATATTGCATGTACAGATTTCGCTAAGTTACTGCTTTATTATAGTATAGATAACGTATAACAAAACAGTAATATTATTTAATAAAAATAGTTATAGCGAGTGTACTTTAGGAGATAGACATATATTGTTGAGAACTTTTCTGTAGAACTTTTTAAGACCTACAATATTCTAGTACATTGTTTTGATGTACCTCTTAAGGTTCAGCCAGCGTTAGCCATATAAATTTCTAAGGACGACTCGATAGAACCAGTCATTGCGTTTTCCCGCGGGAATGAAAAATGTATTTGTAGTGAAAGGTATCCCAAATGTTGAACCGAGTGATAAGCTATCACTATACAAAATTTAGTTAAATTCGATTCAGTACTTTTTGCGTGAAACGCGCACCTCGATTTGACTAAGTCAGCTTCATTATAGGTATAGATAAGAATAGATAAGAATAGGTATTGCGAGTGTACCTTAAGAGATAGACATATACTGTTGCAGATTTTTCTGTTGACCTTTTCAAGACTTACAATTTTTCAGTACATTGTTTCGATGTATATGTTAAGGTTTAGCCAGCGGAAGGTTTATAAGGAGGACTCGATAAAATCAGTTATTGCGATTTCCCGTGGGAAAGATAGATTTTTCTGAAATAAAAGGTATCTTAAATGTTGACCCGGGTAATAATTTATCACTTCACCAAATTTCGTAGTAATCGGTTCATTACTTTTTGCGTGAAACGCGCACACACAAACAGACATACAGACAAACAGACAAACAGACAAACAGACAAACAGACAAAAATTTTAATAACTATTGTTTTGGGGTCTATATTGTATACATAATACGTTACATTCATTGTTTTTAAAAAATATTGCATGTACAGATTTCGCTAAGTTACTGCTTTATTATAGTATTAGCCATATAAATTTCTAAGGACGACTCGATAGAACCAGTCATTGCGTTTTCCCGCGGGAATGAAAAATGTATTTGTAGTGAAAGGTATCCCAAATGTTGAACCGAGTGATAAGCTATCACTATACAAAATTTAGTTAAATTCGATTCAGTACTTTTTGCGTGAAACGCGCACCTCGATTTGACTAAGTCAGCTTCATTATAGGTATAGATAAGAATAGATAAGAATAGGTATTGCGAGTGTACCTTAAGAGATAGACATATACTGTTGCAGATTTTTCTGTTGACCTTTTCAAGACTTACAATTTTTCAGTACATTGTTTCGATGTATATGTTAAGGTTTAGCCAGCGGAAGGTTTATAAGGAGGACTCGATAAAATCAGTTATTGCGATTTCCCGTGGGAAAGATAGATTTTTCTGAAATAAAAGGTATCTTAAATGTTGACCCGGGTAATAATTTATCACTTCACCAAATTTCGTAGTAATCGGTTCATTACTTTTTGCGTGAAACGCGCACACACAAACAGACATACAGACAAACAGACAAACAGACAAACAGACAAACAGACAAAAATTTTAATAACTATTGTTTTGGGGTCTATATTGTATACATAATACGTTACATTCATTGTTTTTAAAAAATATTGCATGTACAGATTTCGCTAAGTTACTGCTTTATTATAGTATAGATAACGTATAACAAAACAGTAATATTATTTAATAAAAATAGTTATAGCGAGTGTACTTTAGGAGATAGACATATATTGTTGAGAACTTTTCTGTAGAACTTTTTAAGACCTACAATATTCTAGTACATTGTTTTGATGTACCTCTTAAGGTTCAGCCAGCGTTAGCCATATAAATTTCTAAGGACGACTCGATAGAACCAGTCATTGCGTTTTCCCGCGGGAATGAAAAATGTATTTGTAGTGAAAGGTATCCCAAATGTTGAACCGAGTGATAAGCTATCACTATACAAAATTTAGTTAAATTCGATTCAGTACTTTTTGCGTGAAACGCGCACCTCGATTTGACTAAGTCAGCTTCATTATAGGTATAGATAAGAATAGGTATTGCGAGTGTACCTTAAGAGATAGACATATACTGTTGCAGATTTTTCTGTTGACCTTTTCAAGACTTACAATTTTTCAGTACATTGTTTCGATGTATATGTTAAGGTTTAGCCAGCGGAAGGTTTATAAGGAGGACTCGATAAAATCAGTTATTGCGATTTCCCGTGGGAAAGATAGATTTTTCTGAAATAAAAGGTATCTTAAATGTTGACCCGGGTAATAATTTATCACTTCACCAAATTTCGTAGTAATCGGTTCATTACTTTTTGCGTGAAACGCGCACACACAAACAGACATACAGACAAACAGACAAACAGACAAACAGACAAACAGACAAAAATTTTAATAACTATTGTTTTGGGGTCTATATTGTATACATAATACGTTACATTCATTGTTTTTAAAAAATATTGCATGTACAGATTTCGCTAAGTTACTGCTTTATTATAGTATAGAAGATAACGTATAACAAAACAGTAATATTATTTAATAAAAATAGTTATAGCGAGTGTACTTTAGGAGATAGACATATATTGTTGAGAACTTTTCTGTAGAACTTTTTAAGACCTACAATATTCTAGTACATTGTTTTGATGTACCTCTTAAGGTTCAGCCAGCGTTAGCCATATAAATTTCTAAGGACGACTCGATAGAACCAGTCATTGCGTTTTCCCGCGGGAATGAAAAATGTATTTGTAGTGAAAGGTATCCCAAATGTTGAACCGAGTGATAAGCTATCACTATACAAAATTTAGTTAAATTCGATTCAGTACTTTTTGCGTGAAACGCGCACCTCGATTTGACTAAGTCAGCTTCATTATAGGTATAGATAAGAATAGATAAGAATAGGTATTGCGAGTGTACCTTAAGAGATAGACATATACTGTTGCAGATTTTTCTGTTGACCTTTTCAAGACTTACAATTTTTCAGTACATTGTTTCGATGTATATGTTAAGGTTTAGCCAGCGGAAGGTTTATAAGGAGGACTCGATAAAATCAGTTATTGCGATTTCCCGTGGGAAAGATAGATTTTTCTGAAATAAAAGGTATCTTAAATGTTGACCCGGGTAATAATTTATCACTTCACCAAATTTCGTAGTAATCGGTTCATTACTTTTTGCGTGAAACGCGCACACACAAACAGACATACAGACAAACAGACAAACAGACAAACAGACAAAAATTTTAATAACTATTGTTTTGGGGTCTATATTGTATACATAATACGTTACATTCATTGTTTTTAAAAAATATTGCATGTACAGATTTCGCTAAGTTACTGCTTTATTATAGTATAGATAACGTATAACAAAACAGTAATATTATTTAATAAAAATAGTTATAGCGAGTGTACTTTAGGAGATAGACATATATTGTTGAGAACTTTTCTGTAGAACTTTTTAAGACCTACAATATTCTAGTACATTGTTTTGATGTACCTCTTAAGGTTCAGCCAGCGTTAGCCATATAAATTTCTAAGGACGACTCGATAGAACCAGTCATTGCGTTTTCCCGCGGGAACGAAAAATGTATTTGTAGTGAAAGGTATCCCAAATGTTGAACCGAGTGATAAGCTATCACTATACAAAGTTTTGTTAAATTCGGTTCAGTACTTTTTGCGTGAAACGCGCACATCTATTTGACTAAGTCAGCTTTATTATAGGTATAGATAAGAATAGGTATTGCGAGTGTACCTTAAGAGATAGACATATACTGTTGCAGATTTTTCTGTTGACCTTTTCAAGACTTACAATTTTTCAGTACATTGTTTCGATGTATATGTTAAGGTTTAGCCAGCGGAAGGTTTATAAGGAGGACTCGATAAAATCAGTTATTGCGATTTCCCGTGGGAAAGAAATATTTTTCTGAAATAAAAGGTATCTTAAATGTTGACCCGGGTAATAATTTATCACTTCACCAAATTTCGTAGTAATCGGTTCATTACTTTTTGCGTGAAACGCGCACACACAAACAGACATACAGACAAACAGACAAACAGACAAACAGACAAACAGACAAACAGACAAAAATTTTAATAACTATTGTTTTGGGGTCTATATTGTATACATAATACGTTACATTCATTGTTTTTAAAAAATATTGCATGTACAGATTTCGCTAAGTTACTGCTTTATTATAGTATAGATAACGTATAACAAAACAGTAATATTATTTAATAAAAATAGTTATAGCGAGTGTACTTTAGGAGATAGACATATATTGTTGAGAACTTTTCTGTAGAACTTTTTAAGACCTACAATATTCTAGTACATTGTTTTGATGTACCTCTTAAGGTTCAGCCAGCGTTAGCCATATAAATTTCTAAGGACGACTCGATAGAACCAGTCATTGCGTTTTCCCGCGGGAATGAAAAATGTATTTGTAGTGAAAGGTATCCCAAATGTTGAACCGAGTGATAAGCTATCACTATACAAAATTTAGTTAAATTCGATTCAGTACTTTTTGCGTGAAACGCGCACCTCGATTTGACTAAGTCAGCTTCATTATAGGTATAGATAAGAATAGATAAGAATAGGTATTGCGAGTGTACCTTAAGAGATAGACATATACTGTTGCAGATTTTTCTGTTGACCTTTTCAAGACTTACAATTTTTCAGTACATTGTTTCGATGTATATGTTAAGGTTTAGCCAGCGGAAGGTTTATAAGGAGGACTCGATAAAATCAGTTATTGCGATTTCCCGTGGGAAAGATAGATTTTTCTGAAATAAAAGGTATCTTAAATGTTGACCCGGGTAATAATTTATCACTTCACCAAATTTCGTAGTAATCGGTTCATTACTTTTTGCGTGAAACGCGCACACACAAACAGACATACAGACAAACAGACAAACAGACAAACAGACAAACAGACAAAAATTTTAATAACTATTGTTTTGGGGTCTATATTGTATACATAATACGTTACATTCATTGTTTTTAAAAAATATTGCATGTACAGATTTCGCTAAGTTACTGCTTTATTATAGTATAGATAACGTATAACAAAACAGTAATATTATTTAATAAAAATAGTTATAGCGAGTGTACTTTAGGAGATAGACATATATTGTTGAGAACTTTTCTGTAGAACTTTTTAAGACCTACAATATTCTAGTACATTGTTTTGATGTACCTCTTAAGGTTCAGCCAGCGTTAGCCATATAAATTTCTAAGGACGACTCGATAGAACCAGTCATTGCGTTTTCCCGCGGGAATGAAAAATGTATTTGTAGTGAAAGGTATCCCAAATGTTGAACCGAGTGATAAGCTATCACTATACAAAATTTAGTTAAATTCGATTCAGTACTTTTTGCGTGAAACGCGCACCTCGATTTGACTAAGTCAGCTTCATTATAGGTATAGATAAGAATAGGTATTGCGAGTGTACCTTAAGAGATAGACATATACTGTTGCAGATTTTTCTGTTGACCTTTTCAAGACTTACAATTTTTCAGTACATTGTTTCGATGTATATGTTAAGGTTTAGCCAGCGGAAGGTTTATAAGGAGGACTCGATAAAATCAGTTATTGCGATTTCCCGTGGGAAAGATAGATTTTTCTGAAATAAAAGGTATCTTAAATGTTGACCCGGGTAATAATTTATCACTTCACCAAATTTCGTAGTAATCGGTTCATTACTTTTTGCGTGAAACGCGCACACACAAACAGACATACAGACAAACAGACAAACAGACAAACAGACAAACAGACAAACAGACAAAAATTTTAATAACTATTGTTTTGGGGTCTATATTGTATACATAATACGTTACATTCATTGTTTTTAAAAAATATTGCATGTACAGATTTCGCTAAGTTACTGCTTTATTATAGTATAGAAGATAACGTATAACAAAACAGTAATATTATTTAATAAAAATAGTTATAGCGAGTGTACTTTAGGAGATAGACATATATTGTTGAGAACTTTTCTGTAGAACTTTTTAAGACCTACAATATTCTAGTACATTGTTTTGATGTACCTCTTAAGGTTCAGCCAGCGTTAGCCATATAAATTTCTAAGGACGACTCGATAGAACCAGTCATTGCGTTTTCCCGCGGGAATGAAAAATGTATTTGTAGTGAAAGGTATCCCAAATGTTGAACCGAGTGATAAGCTATCACTATACAAAATTTAGTTAAATTCGATTCAGTACTTTTTGCGTGAAACGCGCACCTCGATTTGACTAAGTCAGCTTCATTATAGGTATAGATAAGAATAGATAAGAATAGGTATTGCGAGTGTACCTTAAGAGATAGACATATACTGTTGCAGATTTTTCTGTTGACCTTTTCAAGACTTACAATTTTTCAGTACATTGTTTCGATGTATATGTTAAGGTTTAGCCAGCGGAAGGTTTATAAGGAGGACTCGATAAAATCAGTTATTGCGATTTCCCGTGGGAAAGATAGATTTTTCTGAAATAAAAGGTATCTTAAATGTTGACCCGGGTAATAATTTATCACTTCACCAAATTTCGTAGTAATCGGTTCATTACTTTTTGCGTGAAACGCGCACACACAAACAGACATACAGACAAACAGACAAACAGACAAACAGACAAACAGACAAAAATTTTAATAACTATTGTTTTGGGGTCTATATTGTATACATAATACGTTACATTCATTGTTTTTAAAAAATATTGCATGTACAGATTTCGCTAAGTTACTGCTTTATTATAGTATAGAAGTGAAAGGTATCCCAAATGTTGAACCGAGTGATAAGCTATCACTATACAAAATTTAGTTAAATTCGATTCAGTACTTTTTGCGTGAAACGCGCACCTCGATTTGACTAAGTCAGCTTCATTATAGGTATAGATAAGAATAGATAAGAATAGGTATTGCGAGTGTACCTTAAGAGATAGACATATACTGTTGCAGATTTTTCTGTTGACCTTTTCAAGACTTACAATTTTTCAGTACATTGTTTCGATGTATATGTTAAGGTTTAGCCAGCGGAAGGTTTATAAGGAGGACTCGATAAAATCAGTTATTGCGATTTCCCGTGGGAAAGATAGATTTTTCTGAAATAAAAGGTATCTTAAATGTTGACCCGGGTAATAATTTATCACTTCACCAAATTTCGTAGTAATCGGTTCATTACTTTTTGCGTGAAACGCGCACACACAAACAGACATACAGACAAACAGACAAACAGACAAACAGACAAACAGACAAAAATTTTAATAACTATTGTTTTGGGGTCTATATTGTATACATAATACGTTACATTCATTGTTTTTAAAAAATATTGCATGTACAGATTTCGCTAAGTTACTGCTTTATTATAGTATAGATAACGTATAACAAAACAGTAATATTATTTAATAAAAATAGTTATAGCGAGTGTACTTTAGGAGATAGACATATATTGTTGAGAACTTTTCTGTAGAACTTTTTAAGACCTACAATATTCTAGTACATTGTTTTGATGTACCTCTTAAGGTTCAGCCAGCGTTAGCCATATAAATTTCTAAGGACGACTCGATAGAACCAGTCATTGCGTTTTCCCGCGGGAATGAAAAATGTATTTGTAGTGAAAGGTATCCCAAATGTTGAACCGAGTGATAAGCTATCACTATACAAAATTTAGTTAAATTCGATTCAGTACTTTTTGCGTGAAACGCGCACCTCGATTTGACTAAGTCAGCTTCATTATAGGTATAGATAAGAATAGGTATTGCGAGTGTACCTTAAGAGATAGACATATACTGTTGCAGATTTTTCTGTTGACCTTTTCAAGACTTACAATTTTTCAGTACATTGTTTCGATGTATATGTTAAGGTTTAGCCAGCGGAAGGTTTATAAGGAGGACTCGATAAAATCAGTTATTGCGATTTCCCGTGGGAAAGATAGATTTTTCTGAAATAAAAGGTATCTTAAATGTTGACCCGGGTAATAATTTATCACTTCACCAAATTTCGTAGTAATCGGTTCATTACTTTTTGCGTGAAACGCGCACACACAAACAGACATACAGACAAACAGACAAACAGACAAACAGACAAACAGACAAAAATTTTAATAACTATTGTTTTGGGGTCTATATTGTATACATAATACGTTACATTCATTGTTTTTAAAAAATATTGCATGTACAGATTTCGCTAAGTTACTGCTTTATTATAGTATAGAAGATGTACCAACCTTCAGAAGGAGGATATAGATAGCAAGATACTCTCTAGCTAGGTTCTCTTTCTCGCGTTCTAGGTCTGTTATAGTTGTTGCTGCTGTGGCCAGCTGAAAAGTTATACATAATTTTCCTTTGGATTCGGAATAATTACCGTTCTCTACTTTATATCCCACACAGTAAGTGTGCACTTACAGAGAACTTGAGTCATGTTATTCTATTTAAATGTGTTCAACAACTCCAACTTCGCCGCCCAGTTTTACCCATTTAGGGACTGAATTTAAAAAAAATCTACAATACATGTTTATTTAATTGATCATTAATACCAAGTTTCAAGTAATTTTGATCATAAACATTTTTTTCCTCATATAAACAGCACACTCCCTTTTTATCCTTTTAAGGGATGAGTTTCAAAAAAAAAAATTATATTTGTATTTTTTTAGTTGTCTTTTTAAAGATAAATACCATTTTCTGTGCAACAATTACAGAGTTTCATACAAACTTTCATCCTCTATTTGACAGCCTTATAGGATGAATTTCAAAAAATGCTAAAAAACATATTTATTTAATTGTATTGAAGAGCATTAATACCAAGTTTCAAGTTATTCTGATCATAAATAATCGTTTGCCCATACAAACTTTATTACCCTCTTTTACCCTTTTAAGGGAGGAATTTCGGAATAAATGTAATACATATATTTCTTATTTTTCACCTTAAAGCTAAATACCAATTTCCGTGCATTTCGCATTACGAATGACAGAGTTTCATACAATCTTTTATCCCCTATTTTACCCTCTTAGGGGGTGAATTTTGAAAAATCCTTTCTTAGCGGATGCCTACATTGTATAAGGAATATGTCCTCCAAATTTCACGTTTCTACGATCAGCGGTTTAGGCTGTGCGTTGATCGATCAGTCAGTCAGGACAAAGCATTTTATGTATATATATAGATTATGATATTTTAATTCTAAATACATATATAAAACATATCAGTAACACTTTAATTTATGTTTGAAATTATCTTACTCTTAATAGTCTTAGTATTAGTTAGTCAAGATAACATGACTAAAATTCCGCCAAGTGTGAGTCGGACTAGCGTACTAAGGGTTCTGTATCTAAGATCTAGACCTAGAGCATAACGTTTTTGTGTTACGTATTAATAACCAGTGCAGTGGTAGCTCATTGGTAGCGCGCTCGCTTGCGAAACCGAGTGAAGCGGGTTTAAATCCCGGGTCTCTCACCCCTAATATTTTCATGTGCGAATTAAATAATTTGCAACATGATTACCACTTGTTTTACAGTGAAGATAAACATGTGAGGAAACTTGCATGTCTGAGAGTACCTAGCAAGATTTCGAAAGACATGTGAAGTCTGCCAACTCACACTTGGCCAGCGTAGTGGACTACGTCATGATTCCCCTCGTATTTAGTGAAGGGAGGCCCCTTGCCCAGCAGTGGCACCTTAAAAAGGGCTAAATATAAACACACAATTAACCAATAAAATTGGATTTTATATTGAAATTGTAAGAATAAAAGAACAGTAAAGCATAATTCAAGAATTACTCAGAAGTTTTCGCCCTTCGTGTTACTTGTAGAGATACTCATAATAAGAATGGTATGTAGTAAGCATGAATTAGTTTTAGTCAAAATGCCATCGTTTCAGCAATTTATCCATATTAACGATAGTCCATACAAACACTCAAATAAAACAGTTACGCATAAATGATTCATAACATTTATAAGGAGTGGAAATTGTAAAAAAAAAAAGCAGAAAATTGCATTCCAATACGCAACAGAATCTAGGAAATGCAGATCAAATATCAGTCTCAGTTGGTGTCTACTTTCATTTATATTAAGTTTCAGTGGTTTTAATTTAACACGATAAATGAAACTGTAAATCGACCTTTGGATCTACATAGAGTAATATGCTTAGGCAATAAAATGTTCAATCACATATTGCTAAGCAAAATAGAACGAGTTTTCGTACTTTGTCATCATATTATTTATTTTTATCTAGTGGTAGACTATTTTCTTAAAATTAAAAACATTACAAAAGTCCAGTTTAGAAATTACCATAGGTATCGTGTATGTGTGTGTGATACCTGTATAGTGTATACAAATAAAACCGAATAGAATTCTTCCTTTTTTACAGCCAGACGATATTTATGACCCGTTATTACCATCCGATATGATATTGTAAAGCAATTACTTTTTTACTCAAAAATATTAGTGTAAATTAATAATCATACAAATAAAAAATATTTCAGTATAATATATAAATAGAAAATTGATATCAATATATTATATAAAAGGCAAAAGTGATTGACTGATGTATCAACGCACAGGCAAAACCCTTAAGGCTAGAAAATTGAAATTTTGCACACGTATTTCTCATATGACGAAGGCATCTCCTAAGGAAGGATTTTTCAAAATTCAACCCCCAAGGGCGTGAAATAGGCGATAAAAGTTTGTATGAAACTTTTTCGTCCTTGGACATATTTACGTGAAATTTCGTATGAATTAAATACGGCAAAAATAATGAGTTACGTATTTCAACGTTTTCTAAAATACAACCTCTAGGAGGGTAAAATAGGGGATGAAAGTTTGTATGAAACCTACCTTTTTAGTTTTTTTATAGTTTTAGTGCGAGCGAAGCCGCAGATTCTGCTAGTCTAACAATAAATTATTAAAAATTATAAGTCATAACAATTTTGTTTCTAGTTTTGAATGACAACTCATCAGTTCACTATCCAATTACACAAGACTGACTCTAATGCCCGTTTATATTATACCTATATTTGTTTTACCTATAGGTATATTATGTTTTTGTAATCATTTTGTATTTAATCATAAACAATGCTAAAAATAATTGAGCCTACGTCATCTGTCCATCTTAACTTGTCTTAACGTTTTTAAATACGAAGCTAGCGAATATAGAGTGGAGAATATAACTTATCGTGGATATTCCAATAAATAATAAAACGACAGTTCCAAAGAACAACACTGTACCTCAATATTAAGAAAAAAAAATAATTTAATTGCGGACGTCTCGTTTTAAACCCTTCCCGTTTCTTACGTTTTTATTGATTAAAGAGACATTTAACTTTTGTGTAATGTTTTAACTTAAACGCGAAAGATTTTGACTGTCTTTCTTTTACTACGCGGCGACTGCGAAACAATGGCTCTAAGAGGATTTTTACATAAAGTGACCAGGCTACTTTTTATCCCAAAACTGCTATAAGTATTGTTGTCTAGTTAGTATAACGGAATGGTACATAAATATATCGATTTCTGTGATTTTTTTCGACTGTCCACAATGGCAACATTTAAATAAAATTACATATAAAGAAAAGTAATTGTTTTTTAGAGATCCACAAATCCGAGGCACGCTTACAACTCTTACTAATAGTTTTACCTCAACGGGTATGTTCATCGCGTATCTTCTGGGCACGGTGGTTTCCTGGCGACATGCAGCACTTCTTTCGCTCATTATACCGCTTAGTACGATGATCCTCGTATTGTTTGTATGTATAATTTTTTACTATAATTTTAATATTTAAATTTTGATACAAGTATGTTTTAATATAAATCCGTGTTTAGGTCAACTTCCGAAAGTAGGAGATAAATTGATATAATTAATTTATGAATATTTAAAATATCATCACTCATGGTTTTCAGCAATTTAAAACATGTAAAAATTATTATAAAATCCATCTAGACGAATATTATAAATGTGAAAGATTGTGAGTATGGATATTTGTTACTCTTTCACGCCAGAACGGCTAAACGGATCTGGATGGAATTTGGCACAGAGATAGATTATTGTCTGGAATAACACATACGCTACTTTTTATCCCGGAAAAATCTACGGTTCCCTTGGGATAGGTTTGTTCTTGTTTTCCTAGAGGCGAACCCGAGCGTGAGCCGCTAGTAACATATATCATTAAGTTAAGAACTTATAAAGCTTTAATTATATATTCTTTGAATACCAAGTATGTATTGCGTAATATAATACCTAGATAATAATCATTATGTATGTATGTATCATTATGTAAATATGATAGATAATATGTATGGTTTAAAAATTTTATAATAGCGTATAATATATCAGTTATACATTGGGATTAATACTCATTTTAATAATAAGAACATACATATGTACAGACACAGTCTATATGTTACAGAACAAGTTATTATTGGGCATTTTGGCAAAAGCGTGAATATTGATTATACAAATCGGTCCATGTAATGAATAATTATATTCATTACATGGATCGTAGGTAATAAAAAATGAAGTTTTCATACAAAAACTTCATTATTTATTATCTATTGGTTAATATTGTTTTTACTGCTTGCACGTACGGCTTTGCTAACGTGGAATCCTGAAAGCATCCGACGTCCGATCTTATTACTGTGATAAGTTCCCCAAGAGCTAATCCCATCTATATCTTCTACCTATGTGTCTAATTTCGTCCAAATCCGTTAATTAACTAATTATAGCGTGAAAAAGAATCAAACATCCATCCTCGCAAACTTTCGCGTTTATAATATTACCTAGCAGAGTTCCACATTATTTGCTCTATACATATCATATTTCATTTGCGTAATCTTTATGGTAATTAATCATAGTAAAATTATGCAGTTAATTTATTTTTAGGGTTCCGTACCCTAAGGGTAAAACGGGACTCTATTACTAAGACTTCGCTGCCCGTCTATCTATCTGTCCGTCTGTCACCAGGCTGTATTGAACCGTGATAGTTAGACAGTTGAAATTTTCACAGATGATGTATTTCTGTTGTCGCTATAATAAAAAATACTAAAAAGCAGAATAAAATATATGTTTAAGGGGGCTTCCATACAACAAACCTGATTTTTTTATTGCTCGTTTTTGCTCGATATTGATAACGGCAACAGGTAGACGCTTGAAATATTCACAGAATATTTAGTTATGTATTCACTTCAAAAATAAATAATTAAATTAAAATAAAGCAAATATTTAAGGGGGGCTCCCATACAACAGACATGATTTTTGCCGTTTTTATAGATAATGGTACGGAACCCTTCGTGCGCGAGTTCGATTCGCACTTGACTGGTTTTTTTATTTACAAGTTAAAGTTACCTCTACACTCAATATTGTTTTTCGCATAGAATATTAACCTACAAAATCCATTTGACGTGTCAGGTTACTCTTCAGCCTGTTACTCCGCTGTTGCGTAAAAGAAGGCGATACACTATCTTATTTACAATACCTGTAATTTAATTATTTAAATAGTTAATTATATAAACTAGTTTAGGCATGCAAGACTCCAAGTATGCACTGCCTAAAGCGTGGATTGTGATGTTTAATACCCATATATATATATATATTAAATATTAATGTTATACTCAATCCAACTAAATCAACCACGCTTTGGAATTCGTTACATATCATTGTATTGATATTACGATGCTGTGTAAAAATATAATTTATTACGTTTACTTTATTCTTCTACTCGTACTAGATTTATGAATTAGCTAAAAACAAATATAAAAATTATTAAAACCCTCATTTCATATCTGTTCACAAACATGAAAGACTACATCTTTATTATTTACTAGCGACTCACGCTCGCTTCGCTCACGTTCGTCCCTAGGCACGTTTTCACGGTTAGCTGTGTTTATATATAAATAATAGCTTGCTATACCTAAGATATTCATTTAAATTATATAGCGTTTTACCCTCGCTTCGCACTGGTGCGTACGCCGTACGCGGATTATGTTCACAATTTCATGGGTTTTAATTTTTTTTCGCGGAACCCTGATTCTTTTTCTAAAATAAAAGTAGCCTAAGTTATTCATTATAACATCAGCTATCTGCCAGTGAAAGTCCCGTCAAAATCGGTCCAGCCGTTTCGCAGATTAACCGGAACAAACAGACAGACAGGCAGATAAAATTTTAAAAATTGTTTTTTTCTTATAAGTATCATATAAACTTTCACATGCATTTAGTAAAAAGCTGTTATTTTGACATTACAAACAGACAATTCAATTTTATTTATCTGTTTAGATTTAGCCTATTTACTATTGAGTTACTAAATAACTAATTTTCCCTACAAACCTTAACCGTCTATTAAGAACATTCAAATTACCCAAATTGGTAGTATCGTTCTCAAGTAGTGCGCTTACAAATGAATAGCTGTTCATTTTTTATTTATATAGAAGATATTTATTTTTTCAGGTGCCAGAAACTCCAATATGGTTATTGTCAAAAGGCCGCCAAAAAGATGCCTTAACTTCACTATGCAAATTGCGAGGTTGGGCAGAACCTGACGATGTGCAAAAAGAATTCAACGATCTTCTTCAGTATAACGATAGTATAACAGAATGTATTGTTTGCAAAGAAGCGAAAGATCGATGCGAGCATTCTAAATATAGTATAATTAAAAAAGTATACTTTAAATTTAAATATGTTTTCTTTGTGAAGGAAACTTTGAGGCCATTTATGTTAGTTATGGCATACTTCTTTTTCCATACAATGAGTGGTCTGTTACCGGTTAGACCCAATATGGTGAATGTTTGTAGAGCATTAGGAATGAAATTCGACCCTAAAGCAGTAGTGGTAAGTAATTTTTATGATTGTTGTTTGTTTCATTTAAAATTTTATTTCTTTGGAAGTTGTGGTTCTAGTTGACAAATTGGGTGACATTTTAAAAAAAGCCTTGTCAGAAACAATTTTACCCAGTTATCTAGTCAATAAAATAATTAATATAATAATTTATTCACATATATTATAATTATATATAAATAAATATTTATTCGAGTCCTGTTTTCTAAGCTACCTTTAAGAACTCCCTATTAGTGATAAGGCCGTCTTTGTTACATCTGCTGTACAGTTATGACTTTTTAATATATGGCTAATGTGTACCATATATTTGTGCAATAAACTAATATAACACACTAGGGACTTACACTCGCTTCGTTCGAGTGCGTCCCTAATTTTAAATGGTTTAGGAACGCATAAAAGACAAATGTCAAACAAAGAAAAAATCTTTTTTTTTTTTTGGGGCCAGGAACCTTCGCAGGTAAGATAAAGTAAATTCGTATCTTTCAATGATTACTACTATAATATATAGTAATAATTTTACTGTATAATCTCTTAATTAAATCGCTGATGGTGATTTTGGTATTTAGACATAGGTTGCAAATATAACATAAATCATCCTATAAAAAGACTCAATTAACATTCTATAGTGTTTTTTTTAATTTTCAGGTAATAGTTGGTGTTGTATATATAATAATGAACCTTCTATCGGCTATCATAGTTAAAACAATTGGAAAAAGAAAACTTATCCTATCATCTTTATTAGCGACTGCGTGTTCTAGCCTTGCTCTGTCTATATATTCTAAAAGCAAATTGTCTGTTGATGTTTTTTCATATGAAATCAATACTTTTCCGGAACAAAAGGAAATAGTACCGGTAGTGTTATTTATGATGCTCGTGTCATTCACTAGTTTGGGCATACCTTGGATTTTGTTATCAGAAATGTTTCCATTCAGGTTAGTGTTATTTGAATATTTGTTTTATTTTTATCTATTATGGTTTGAAATTAGGTATATTTAATTTTAAAAAGTTTTATAATTTTTGCATTACTTTAAATATTTTTGAAAGTAGATTTTTTTATTGTTGATTTAAATTTCATACGCCAAAGGACCGCGCATTGCTTATTATTATTTTATTTCCCTAAATCTATAATATAAATATTATCTAACAGCGTAAGAAGTGGTTTCGATAACAAGGGGTTATAGTTTGTACTGGCGAGATCCCGGTTTGGTTAAAACTAGTATAGTATTATATGATCTGTGGTTAAAATGAATTTCGATAAAAAAAGGATCTATAGTCCCGCTAAAGGAATTTCGTCTCAGAGCTGTTCTTTTCTTTCTGGACTGGAGTTACATAAAGTAATAATCGCCCATAGGGATATTTATAAAATTATTTATAATAATAATTTACAATATGCAATCATTGCTCTCTTTTATTTGCAGGAGTCGCGGCATGGCGACTGGCTTAGCCGCAGCTCTTGGATACGTCATTTTCTTCTTAGCATCCAAAACGAATTACAATCTCGAAAGCACGTTCCACATGTCCGGGACATTTATGTTTTATTCTATCATCGGTTTAATTGGCACTATCTATTTATATTTCTTCTTACCGGAGACTGAAAGAAAGACTTTAGTGGAAATAGAAGGCTTTTATAAAGGAAATAAAAAGATATTCGCAGATGATTTTTTTATCAATTCATTCAAAAAAAAGAAGAATAATAATGACTCCAATAAGCCAATGCTAGTCAATTGTATTTAATTTAGTTATTATGTCCTTGCCATGTACCTAATGTATTTAAGTTCATCGAATGGCTCTTTGTTGAGATTATGTATTGAGATTAAGATGTATAGAGAATTGTGAAGTGTCAATACGCGGCGCGAGTAGGTTTTAAAGAAAATGCTATCTGTTTCATATCGCTCGCTTTGTCAACCCTTATGGTGTGATAGAGAGTGTTGCAAATCTTAGAGCAATTACCTATATTTTCTGTTTGAAATATTGTTTCGGGCGATAACGTTTTCATCCCCTTAAACATTTACGAAATGAGACGATTTTGGTCTCATTAGATTCAGTACACCTTAATTTAGTTCTCTACGTTTTTCTTTTTTAGTAATTCTGTTTGGTTAAATTAAAAAAAAAAATTAAAACACCCCAGGAAGTTTTTAAGTCAAAAATACAGATATTTAGATGCTAATAACTTCTATTATACTCAATATTTCTTTAAAATAAAATCGTACGGACCTAGTTCTTCATTATATCTACAACATTTCCAAAAATTATGAAAATTAGACTATGTTAATAAGGGGAAAAACGTTATCGCTTTTTGTATGAAAATTTACAGCTTCACAATCCTCTTAAGCAGCGGTCTGCAACCCGCGGCCCGCGGGCCGCATGCGGCCCGCGAGGTGCCTCTATGCGGCCCGCGGCCCATGACTGTTTTATAAAGAAAAGTTTTAATGGTTTTTTTTTTTTTAAGTATTTTGAATTTGTAATTACCGAAAAAATTAAAATGTTCCTCGTCTCATAAATAAGCATTTAAGAGTCATTTTAGAAATTGTCACATTGAATGTTGTCGTTTTTTTTTTTGCTCTCACAAGTGCGGCCCGCCTTTACCAGGTATAGCCACCTTGTGGCCCCTGCCTGCTAAAAGGTTGCCGACCACTGCTCTTAAGTGTTAGTTATAATATGTTGTTCGCATTGTACCTATTAGTACGAGTATTTAAATGTTTGACAAACATTTGACTCTACGATTTTTGTTTAACCTCTTATGTTGTTTTATTTATTTATTCAGCCTTCAATACTGTTTGTGGGAGAATGAACGGAATTATGTTTAGAGCACAAAATTAACGTGAAATTTTAACGCACAATCAAACGTTACTGTTGAAATATGAAGTGTGAATAATAAATACATTTTTATATTTAACATTTATATTTTTTCTGTAAAAAGTAAATTTCCTATCTTTTAATCCCAAAGAAACCTTATTTCCTTTAGCTATAGTATTACGAACACATGGTCTACCACATTCACTTCTTAATCTTGTTATAGATTCTGTAAGATTTGTATGCTTTAATTTTTAATGTAATAATAATGAAATTTTCTATTTTTTGACAATCTTTACATTTGATAGCATATCCGTTCAAGTCAATGGGCGGTCGCCTACTGTATGGATTTTTATACTGTGTTATAAATATCCGAAGATGAAAATTATTTTGTACCCACTACAAACAAAAATAATAACATAGTTTTGTTTTTTTTAGTTAATGGGCTTAATACATACTTTCATTTAATTTAAAAAATAATCTATCCTTTCGATACAAAAAATATTATAATATGCTTAATGCCATCGCCCATCTTTTATTATTTGTGATTCACTTCAATAGTTTTTTTTTTGCTGTTAATTGATAGCTTCGCTACTAATTAAAGTAAAAATTCTTCAAGTCTATAATTAAATATTGTAATACGAGCTCTTTGCCTTCAACTTCTATCACCAGTTTCTTTTTCATATTACTAGCTCTGTGTAAGTATCAGTTACGATTTTTTAATATTTTTATTGAAATATTTTTATTGTACTTAGTATAATGCCAATAATAATAATAATTGCCATATTTGAATCACTATCATTTTTGTTGTCATGTCCAGAAAGAAAATTCGTTATACTATCAGATTCAAAAAGCGCCCTCCTACATTTGGCTCGTCTAACCTCGATTATTCGAGGATATCCGATAGCCTATAAAATCTTACAGTATATTTATGAAATCGAAACTCAAAGTAAGACTGTATTTATTCAATGGGTACCTTCTCATATCGGACTTGAGGGTTACGAGGAAGCAGACAGGGCTGCCAAACAGGCTATTAGCGAAGGAATTCCTTACGATCATGTTCCTCTACATAATGAAATTTTAATTAAATTAAAAGAAATGTGTAAACGTAATTGGCAAGAATATTTTGACGAGCGATCACGGTACAAAGGTATACCTATGGTATAAAACAATAGTAAGCGAGCTTCCTCGTTACCCCTGGTTTGATAGATCTAAAATGAAAAGGAAACAGATAGTATCGCTGTTAAGACTGCGTTCCGGGCACATTCTTTCAAATAAATTTAAGTTTTTGATGCGTAGGTATATCTAATACAGAAAAGTGTTCACAATGTAATTGTATCGATGATATATATCACCTACTAATGGAATGTGTGCGAAACGAAGAATAAAGGCCACTTTTGTTAAAATCGTATAATGTGGGTATTTGTAACAGCATACTTGCCGTGCCACTGTCAAGCAATGCGATTATGTTAGCCAAGTTGCTCCATGAATGAAATTCTATTTAGTTTTTATTTGTTTATGATTATTATTAAGTTAGATGCTGTACGGGGGTGACATAGTCAATGTCATGACTCAAACTCCCATGTAAAAAAATAAAGATATAAAAAAAAGTTTTGTCTAAAATTTTATATCGAGGTCTTTTGGGATAAGACTTGGCATTGTTTGTCAGTCAGTCAATTAATCAACCAGTCACAACACTATTTGACTTGACAGGTATACATAGGTTTGTTTTCATATTTTATTTCTTTTATAGTATTCAGTCTCGATTTATCTTAATCGTTTTTGATTATTCTGTTGATTTTAATTACTTTGGCACAAATAATGAAGTACCACCTAATAGAATAGTTTTTATTATTGTCCTTATTAGAAAACAATGAAAAGTACGCTTGGCGTTGTTTTTTTCTTTTCTTCAAAAGGACGTACAATTCATATATTATTTTTTTTTTTTTTGATTTTTTTTTTATGGTCTGCAGTTCATTTTTTTTAAATATCATTCACTTTATCAATTGTTTTATATATGTTTATATAATAATTTTGATAATTTCTTATTTGTATTGCTTAAATAAAATATTTAATGACGTTTATTTGTTAAAGGTGTTTTAGAAAACGTGACGCGGCATAATAAAAGAGGAAAATGTGAAACGAAAAGTTAGAGTTTTACGAAACGTATTCTGTGTATGGCTTCCTAAGCATGTGTTTTTGTTACAAGGACGAATTTAAGAACGTAGACCTACTTAAATTTTGTCACAAATGATATAATATAATACCAAGTTGTATTAACATAAGATGATAAATAAGTAAAGTCTTTGTTTTTTCTTCGGTTACAACGACTTATCTTAAGACACAAGGTTGTTATTTTCGCTCACCAACTTTCTAAGGTCAAGACTTCTTCCGACCAGGGACTCGAACCCAAGACCACAGTACCTGTAGCTAAACCTGCCACTACAACGAAGAGGCGCCGACGATACTTAAAAATGGCACGGAATCAAAGGTTTTTAGTGACGTATTTTGTTAATTACGGTCTTATGTTGAGACTAGCGACTCACCCTCGCTCTGCTCGGGTTCGTCCCTACTTACGTTTTAAGGTTTAGTATAGATTTCTCAGAGGTGAGATATTTTCGCGCAATAAAAAGTATCCTTTATGTTGGCCCGGATAATCAGCTATCATTATACCAAATTTCATCAAAATCCCTCCAGTGGTTTTTCCGTGATGCGGTAACAGACAGACAGACAGACAGACAAAAATTCTAAAAACTATACATTCGGTCTGTGTATCGATGATAAAGACTATTTCAATAAGATTTTCCAAAAAATATTTAATGTACAGATTCGACTTATAACGAATTTTTTATAAAAGACAAGACCAATTTGGCGGTAATAAATTATTTTACAAGTATTATAATATGTCTAAATTAAAAACGTAACAAGTTTTATTGTAGTTAGTACACGCTGACATAAATATACTTACATCATGAAATCCCCATACTATCTATTAGAACTCAGAAGTAGAGGTTATAGGTAAGAAGTAAACATCTTTATTTATGGGAAAAAGAGTACCTAATATACATATGTCTTGTAGCTGAAGCTACGACAAGAAGGAGATTTACATACTAAAATTAAGGAAACGTAAAAGTTATTACTATAGTTAATTTTAATGTTGACTATTAAAAATCTTGGTCCTTCAGCACCTGTTATCTTTCTGACCGTTGGTGCAAGCACTTGATACTTTCGTCATATATTCTGTAAGATAACAAATTAGATATTGAATTGGTTTCATAATTTTTATTGTTTATCACAATTATATATCTACCTAGTTGTACTTCAACCTTTCAATACCATTGATAATTCTAACTACTTAAAGTATTGAATTTGTTTAGAGTAGGAAATAAATATACGTAGATAAGAAGAGAGCTAATGCGGCAGGTACTTCTACAGTGACACTTAAAAAATCTAATATATAAATATCTCGTGTCATGGTGTTTGTGGATGCATTACTCCGAAACGGCTCGGCCGATTTTAATGATTTTTTTTTGTATATGTGGTAGGTATGAGAATAGGGCGTAAAGTATTTTTTACCCTCCTACCCCCAGTCCCCATTTTTTAATCGCGATTTTAGTATTCTTGTATGAACAATATTATATAAATACATAGCTGTATAACATAAAGCCAAAGAGTTTTTTTTGTAGATTGAACGAGGCATAGCCGCGGGTTCTGCTAGTATCTTTATAACAATGTGTTAAGCTCAATCGCAACATCTTTTATGTAAATGACTGAATTAACCTACAAAACTGAGGTTAGTTACATCTAATCCTTAAAAATATAACAATCATAAAAAAAATGTCGTTTGATTTAGATTATTCATTACCCTTGACACAATTATGTTATTTGAATTAATTATGATGATATAAACTATGTTAAGACTAAAATTGTAGTATGTAAAATATTAATTTCAATTAGGCAGATATTTATTTATAAATTATAAATGGTATACTCTTAAAAAATTAAGATTTGTATCAAAAACGTCCCAATGAAAACTGATTTCAAACAGCTTGTTCTTGAGCAACAACCTGAAGTAAAACTCAGACAAGGCCATCGGAAGATTATTCAAGAAAATCATGGTCAATTGAATTGTTATCGTCTATTAGTGGAATTTATGTAATGTACTAAAATGATGTTTGTTGTTATTTTAAACTAACTATTCTGTAAACAGAAATAATATTCCTTTTTTTTATTTTTATTCACATTACACAATATCTTAATTTTTTTTATATATTATTAAAACAAGCTATTAGAAATCATTTTGAAGTTTTTTCCTATGCGTCCTGTGAAACAAACGAAACATCTCATTATATATTAAAAATTAATATTGTATAGTATTAATTTTAAAGAATCATGAGATTATGAATAAATTGAAAGGCTACAAAACAAATTATTAAAAATATAAGTAAAAAATGAAAAGTACTTACGAGTGTTAAAGTCACAATTATATTCGTACATATCACACATATCGAAAAAGCGTCGGCGACTACAGCCATTTGGGGAAGTGCCGCATATTTCTGGACCTCCGTGAAGACACGTTGTAGCCAAGTTACAGAAGTTAACCGGCTGAGAAAAATGGCATTTAACAATTATTTTTGTTTTAATCGAATAATAAAAAAAAAATATGTACCTATTTCTAGCTACTTTCTTTTTTTAATGTTGGTAAATGCATTTAGGCACGAAGTGTGGGACTCACCGGCAAAGCCAGTACTACCTACCAAAACCCAACGGAACCTCTTAATGGGGCGTCGCAGGATCGCTTACGCATTCAACCACGACGCCCCGATGGCAGGTTTGCCAAAGCAGACCACAGTAACCATGAGGTTACTCCACGGTCCACTCTGCTATCAGAGAAGTACCAGGAGCAACCCGCATATCACACCGCAAGTCGTGGTGGAGGGCGGCTCATTAGCGTCTGGCAGTTTATTCGGGCACGAAGCCAAAAAACACACTTTTCTAGCCGGTGAATCCCATATAACCACTTGTATGTCTACAGGTGATATGCGTAAATGCATTAAAAAGGTGTAAAGTGATACGCATCCATAACACCGGCACACAAAAAAACAAAAGTGGTTTGTACTTTGGACCGGACCTACCTACGGACATGTATTTCGACCCGCTGAATCCGAATTTCAAGTCCGTTTGGCCCGGTCACCCTCCAGTTTTGAGTAAAATGCCAAAAAACCCTATATCTATACTAATATTATAAAGCTGAAGAGTTTGTTTGATTGATTGTTTGTTTGTTTGTTTGGTTGAACGCGCTAATCTTAGGAACTATTGACCCGATTTGAAAAATTCTTTTTGCATAAGATAGCCCTTTAACTGAGGAAGGCTATAGGCTATATATCATCCCGGAAAAATGTACAGTTCCCGTGGGATAGATTTTTCTTTTGTCTAGGGACGAACCCGAAGCGAAGCGAGGGTGAGTCGCTAGTACAGAATAAACAGACAAAAAATTTAAAAATTGTTTTTTTTCTTACTGATACCGTATATACTTTCCTTTGCATTCAGTACAAAGCTGAAACTGGACTTTGGAATTACAAACAGACACTTTAATTTAATTTATCTTTATAGATGGATTGTTTTTTCAATCGAAGAATATGTACCTAAAGGTAAAGGGAATCTCACTGACATCTGATTTTCAATTTGATTGAAGAATAGAAATTACAATTATAGACAAACAACAATTGGTCAAATAAAAATGACATTATTGCAAGTCACTATGGTGCTAAAAAATTTAGTAGGTAGGTACTTTTTGGAAACCGACATTTTGAGTCCCAGGTAAGTGCTGAGGGTATTAGTAATCGTATTAGAACTGTAGACCTTAAGCACAAGTCACTTTATAGCTATGTACCAGTTCCAGACGACTAGAGATAAGAATGATAAAAGTAACTCTAGTTCCATTTTCATAATGACTTTTATCGCTAAGGTATTTGTTCTGCCTAAACAGCTATTCTTTATCTTAAACATACTGTCTAATATTATTCAAAAGTCAAAACAAACAATTGTGCATGCATTTTTACGATCTTGTCTCCATGTTTTCTAATCTAGCCTTTTATTATCATACCAAAAGAATAAGTAGGTGTATAAGTTTGTAACGCACGATGGAATGTGAGACGAGACAATGAGAACTCAACTTATACGTGTACCAGACGACAAATGAGCTCAAGGTATATTGTTATATTCCCGTTGGACTAAACAATAGCTCGCATTATGGTTTCAGATATAAGAGTCTCATAATCCCCAGACTGTTGACAGCGACATTAAAAAAAGGTGATAAAGAGCTCAGCAATAACAAAATCGGATTTTCAATTCATCATTGTCTCCATAATATCAATACCTGGACGGTATGTGTTGCTGAATCTACTGATCAGGTCTACGAGGACGTCATAACAACACTTACATCGACCCCAATTGTGATGTGTGTACGAAACATTAAATCCTCGGACATCCAACTCGCCAACGAGATCGTGTGATTTAACGAGTTAAGAGTTTTATTAGCTAATATGACGTAATCTATCAATCTTCAGAGGCCTTTGCAAATTTCATCGATGTGTGTTCAACTTGTCGTGGTGGGGGGCTACTTGAGAACCTCGGAAGGTGTGCCATGGGGGTTGTTCCTTTTACTTCTCCGATAGCAGAGTGGACCACGGGAATAGTGTTGTGCTGTTGTGGTCTGTCTCCACAGATCAGCCGTCGTCATGGTTAAATGAACCCCACAAAGCCCCATTAAAACGGGGAAAGTTAAAAAAAGATTAAAAGTTACAAAAAGACGGACGATAAGTAGGTACATAAAAATAAAGTTATTCGAAAAATCTGAAAAGCCTTATATTTTCTAGCTATATTTATAAATTGACACATAATTCGTCATATTTCATACATTAGACTTAACGCAAATAACTATATAATCAGCAAACACAAATATGTATACTGTGAATATAGTGTGAATTCTTAGAATTTACTTAGAATAAGTCATCTAACCTAATGTGGGAATGCGTTAGTGACAATTCTTAGGCATTTGACATTCTAATTATAAGTAGTTTTTCGGATATTTTCACGCTTTAAGTTTGATTTCTTGTTCCCTACGTTGTTCTTTATAGCAAGCATGATGGAGATAAAGATTTTGACGTCTTTAAAATGATCGTTATTGTAGGCGGTGTCTACCCACAGAAATAACTAATCTATACATCTATACAGATAAATAAAATTGGAGTGCTGTTTGTAATATTAAATTACGCGTTTTTTACTAAATTCATATGAATGTATACACGGTACATATACCAAAACAACATTTTTTTATAATTTTTGTCTGTCTGTCTGTCTGTCTGTTTGTTCCGGCTAATCTCTGAAATGGCTGTACCGATTTTGACGAGATTTTCACTGGCAGATAGCTGATGTAATAAGGAGTAATTTAGGCTACTTTTATTTTAGAAAAAAATAGGATCCACGAAAAAAAATTAAAACCTAATTAATTAATTAGTTTTGTTTTAGGAAGCAACCTAGAGACGAACCCGAGCGAAGCGAAGCGTGGCGAGGGTGAGTCGCTAGTACATATAATAAATAATAATAATAAATAATGTCCTCCTGACCGATTCCGGCCACGGCGGCCAATCTCATTGAGACTAGCCAACTGCGCAGGAGATATTATAGTGCACAAATGTACGCGCAGACACAAGTGCACTCTCTATTCCTGTCACTCTCATACTCCGGTGGGACGACTATTCGACACGACCGGTGAGAGTTAAGGCGCAGGACCGACGGCTTTACGTGCTCTCCGAGGCACGGGGGTGAAACACCGCCAACTTCCCAACTCCGGGCTGTTACTGAGGCTTACTATACAGAAAGACTCAATAACTAAACTTGGCCCGACCCGGGACTCGAACCCAGGACCTCAGGATGTGCAGCCGTACATGCTAGCCACTACACCACCGAGGCTATAATAACATAGTAGCAAAGCGAAATGTGTATATTAAATATGTTGTAAAAGTAATGACTGTTACGTATTGTGTACAAAATACAGACCCTAAAATTGTTTAGAATTTTTTGTCTGTTTGTCTGAAACTATGGGAATGCAAAATATATTTCGGGCGCAAATCGATTTTGATACGGTTTTCACTAATAGAATATTTTATACAAAGTAACAACTGACCCATGACTAAACATAAGGAATACATCAAAACAATGTACTAAAATAATATTTTATGTAGGTACTATAGGTAACTATAATATATGTATATGTACTTTTATGTAACGGGTAAATATACAATACGATTGATTAATTATTAATAACTTTTTATATATTTTTCTATTTATTAATAAATCTAACTATATTATAGCATACATTAATAAAAAAATACATACAAATGTGTATCACTCTATATTGCAAGAAATGTAAGTGTATTTAACTAATGACCGCAATAAGCTAATCGAACTCCGTCAACAAATGTTTTCCTTTGCCTCAGTAAAAAATAAATTTTACCCGCAAATTACTTAATATTACATAATTATAATTATTGCATTAAGATAACATGTTAAAATTGTGAGATAATAAAAGTCTAATATTGTTAGGATAGGATATAATTCATCATAATTTTTGTCTATTTTCGACGACGCTGGTGCACGGTAAAACTCGAATGAGTTTATGACTGTACCTTAAATTTCAATTCTTTTTATATTGTACTTGAATGAACTATTTATTTAAAAAAAATATATTTCAAACGTACCCAGGCAGGCACGCAATCGCCCTAACGAAGCGATGGTAAGTCGCTAGTCTATACAGATAAATAAAATTGAAGTGCCTGTATGTAAAGTCATAATAACAGCTTTTTACTAAATGCGTATAAAATTATATACGGTAGGTACTTATAAGAAAAACACAATTTTAAAAATTTTTGTCTGTCTGTCTGTCTGTCTGTCTTCTGTTTGTTCCGGCTAGTATCCACAACGGCTGGACTGATTTTAACGGGACTTTCACTGACAGACAGCTGATATATAACGAGTAACTTAGGTTACTTTTATTTTAGAAAAAAGAATTAGGATTCCGCTCAAAAAAATTGAAACGTGTTTAGGGACGCACCCGAGCGATGCGAGGGTGAGTCGCTACTATACAATAAATTGAATGAAAGAAAAAAGCAATGGCACCGAAGTACCTAACAATTAAAAATAAATTTTAATGAGGGATTCTATAGTTTTATAATTGGAAAATATCTAATTTGTGTTGCTATTAACAAGATTAGGTATATATTCCTTCCTACGTTCCTTCTGATCATTACAATTTTTTAAATAAAAAAAAAAAACGTTTATATAGAGTATATCTAACAGTCTAAAAATACAAATATTAGACCGCATACTCACTCACACACAATCTTTTGCATCTTAAGTAATATTTAATTAAAAAATAATTAATTACTCCATCAAAATGCTGCTGCGACCGTGATATCGAATGTGCCACTGAAAATAATAATCTAAATTTTACAGTGGACCGTGTTATATTAAATTAATATTATATGAATTTAATAACTACTCGATAGCTTGAGAATTCATCTTCTAATGTCATCATTTTATGTTTCATATAATTTATATTAATATCACAAAGTTTGTATAAGTCTTATAAATTATCAAATAAACTAATACAGTGGACCGTAACACTGAAACATAAGTAGATGAATATGACTTACCAAGCAATAAAATACAAAACAACATAATTTTCTTTGTTTTTTCACGTACTCAAATAACGTTAAACTAAAATTATGAGCGTACAAAACATTACGTAATACATCGTGAACAAAGTAATAAAATGTATATAAAACTAAAAGTAACATTTGCAAGGAAATTGTGTTAAAAATGAATTGTATTCAACAAAGGTTGTCCCATACATCTTGCTATTAGGTAATTCATCATATGCCAGTATGATTTTTTTACTTACTTAAACAACAACAATAATAATAATAAATATGTTGGGACATTAGCACACAGCTCCATCTAGTTCCATGGTAAGCTACGAGGCCTGTGTTATGGATACCAGATAGTTGATACACTACACATATACAGGATGGATTTTTGAGACGGGACAGTAAGGGCAGGTACCTTAAATACTTTAGTTACAGGAAAACGTTCCTAGGAGACCAGATCCATAACTTTTTGAGATATTCTGAACTGCATTCACAGATTTTGGAAAAAATGTACAGTCAGCGAGAAAAATGCTAAAATACGAAAAAAATTTTTTCATGTCAATCGATCCTGTTTCATGTAAGTATCAAAAAACTCTATAGGACCATTTAAGGTTTGAGTACTAGAATTGACAGAAATCGCCAAAACCTGTTTCCATACATTCTGTATGGAAAAACGTTTAATCAACTCGAAATATTCTTGGTTGCCAAACGGTCCTATTTTTTAATGTGATTAAAGGACTCTTTGATGCCAACTGAAGTTTGAGTACCATTTGAAGCAAATAAAAAATATAATAAATTCTAAAACAACTATCGCTTTGCACGGTTTATTTAAATTTAACCTTTTAGTTACTTTTATAGATATTTTAGCATATTGATACCTTAATTCGCAAGTCAGCTAACTCCGTCTGACATTTTTCAACAATTTAAAATTTCATGTTTTCTGAATTCGTAAAATTATTGACTAATATATGATGACGTTTTAGTGCCTTCTGAAAATCGCACTGAAAGTGATTAAGCCGACTTGCGATTTAAGGTATGGATATGCAAATATTAATAGACAGTCATTACAAAAAGATAAACTATTTGCTTAGAACATTCCTATGTATTACAGGCAAAGATATTTTATATATTCTCTTATTACAGTACACACAACAGGTCTTTTTAGTATGACTGATAACAGCTTATAAAAATACTGTCAATTATTCTTCGTCCTACTAAGATATTAGCGACAAACTCACTTTATTATTTTCGTTTTACCGCAGTAGGCGCGTTGTCTCTACCGCAAGAATTAAAAATGTTGTGAATTTTTCGTTAATATGATATACTGTTAAAAATCAATTAAGATCAATTGCCTGTTCAACGTGGAAATTTAAATCAAATATTAAAAATTAAAAACGATGGTGCTGAAAATAGATATCTCTACAAAATCTCATCATGTCAGCCGACTTCGCTCGATATCCTCTCAGGTACGTGAAATATACAATTACATATAAAAGTATATATATTATTATTATAAGTTAATAGATTTACATAATATAAAAGTAAAGTAAATAATTCTTTTTCACTTTAACTCTGAATGAAATAAACCGTGAAATGAAAAAAAAAATAAAGAAATAAATTCCCAAACAATTATTTTTTTAAATCCTGTACGCTCGATGGTCCATGTTAAACATTTTTTCTGATGTAAGAAAGTTGATACCTCCTTTATTGACAATGGACAACAATTTAATTATAGTATAACATTTCTGAAGTTATTCAGGAGTTCTATATATTTTTAGATCAAGTGTTATATTACTTTGACAACACGTTTGGCTCAGTTTGTAGTGACCCAACTTGCTGTGCCAGCGGTCGCAGGTTCGAGTCTCGCTAGATGCATTCATTTGTGTGATGAGCGCGAATGTTTGTTCTCCAGTCATGGGTGTTTATATTTATGTATATGTGTAGTGTATTTATATCTGTAATGTAGCAACTATCTAGTATCCATAACACAAGCCTCGTAGCTTACCATGGAATTATATGGCACTGTGTTATGTCCCAACATATTTATTTATTTATTATTACATACTCGTATATTATTTGTGCATATGCAGTATCTATAATAAGACAGTAATAGTCGAGTTAAATTTGCTGGATTAATTAGAACTATAAATAAATAAAAGGATTTAAGGAAGGAGATGCCCAAAATGATTGGGCCCTAACAAGTAGACTAGTTAACAAAAAAAAACTACCCAATCCTAGGAATAACTAGCGCAAGAAACTGAGTGGTAAATGTTACCCATAACCAAGTATAATAGAGAAAATCATTCGTTATTATACATCCAATGGTGTTCATGTCGTGAATATACATAAGCTAAATTCAAACATACTAGAACAGAGAACTCACTCTAAAATGCTCCAACATAATATACAAAAAAGGTCCTTCTTTGTACATATTTGTAGACGATATTGGACTATTATACATAACTAATGGGGCATAAAACGTAACTAACTAACCATGGGGCTTAAATACGATGTCATTTTACAACTGTTGTAAAATAGAAATAAAAAATATGAAGATAACATATTGTGATTCTATGTTATAACGGTTGGGTTTTTGTCATTTCGAAACAATTTTTAAAATTTTTATTCGTAATAGATTATAAAATATTATCTTGTCTAAGACCCTAGATTATATTTAGGTAGTAATCCCTATTACAATAGAAGTCATGAACATAATTCTTCATATCGATATTTTGTATTACACATTCTCTTCAATTTATAGTCCTTACTAATAAGTAATATTATAAACTAGCGGTTCACGCTCGCTTCGCTCGGGTTCGCCTCTAGACAAACAAAAACAAATCTGTCTCACGGGAACCGTACATTTCTCCGGAATAAAAAGTAGGTTATTTTTTATTCTAATGTATGAACTATATTATTGTAAAGTCTCATTAAAATCCAATCAGTAGTTTTTGTGTACTAAGCTGTACAAGTTATTATAGTTTTTTCCGGGATGAAAAGAATCTAAGATGTTGACCGGGGATATAAGGTACCACCATACAAAATTTCATTTAAATCGGTCCAACAGTTTCGGAGATTAGCCCGTACAAACAGACAAACAGACAGAGAAACAAAAAACTTGAAAAAAAAATTGGATTTGTTTTATTTCTCGTTTTTACATCCCCCTGACTCGGTTTTTAGCATTATTTTTCTATGTCCAAACATTCGACCTCTACAGTTTTATTATATGTTTACGTATGTTTTTATTATGTGTATATTAAATTGCGTTTATTTGTCCATCTTTCACGTCGAAACGTAGCAATATGTTAGTGTAATTTTTGTTTTGGTATATTATATAATTGGAAGGCTGGAGAGCGACTTACGCAGCTTTTCTTCACTTTCAATTCTTATACACGGTGAATTTCGATGGTTATATTTTTTTGTGTGGAAATTGTTGGAAGCCTCGAAAGTGACCTAGATACATATGTATTTTTTTATTAGGTTTTGAATAAAATATAAGATTATATCGCTGAAAATAAAAAATAGAGTGAATACTGAATGAAGAGTGAGTAATTTCTTTGTTAGAATCATAAAAAAGAAGGTCGCAACTTCATGAAAGTTGATTTCGAGATATTTGAAGTTTTGTCTTACTACTCCGTCAAAATTACTACTAGTTTTGACGTAGTTACGATAAAAATGGTTATGGTATCTCCAGATTAATCAGACTTAGAGCTTTATGAGTAAGACTATCAAGTAGCATTGATTGATTGATTGACTGTTGATTGATTCCGAATCTGCATTTAAGTCATTTTTGAGCAAATTGTTAGTTAGGGCCTTCTTTATTATGATGGCAGAATAGGTGAGAAAAATAATAAAAGCATAACTAATAAATATTTGTAATATTTAAGAAATTATAATTTTGTTTTTTATTATTTGTTGAAGAACTAAATACTTAACTAAAAAAAAAAAATATAAAAATATGATTCCCTATACATATTTTGTTATCAACAAAAAAATGCTAAAACGTCAGCCGCTCGAGCCGAACTTCTAATCAAAGCAAATGTAACCTTGTATGGCTAGACATTGGGATTGTATTGTAGGCGCATTGTTTTTTTTACGTTTATATAAAATAGTTTTATTTTAATGATATAACTAAAGATTCCTATTATTAATTATTTACGGTAATAGATAATTTACTAATATATAGATATTATTAGAATACTCGTAATGTTTAATGGTAAAAAGATTAAATTATTTCTTAGGTATAAACACTATATTAATTATTATTATTATTATTTGTATCTCTTTGGAATTCAGGGGTTCGAAGAAGCCCGGCCCTTTGGAATGCTTGCGTGGTGACAAAGGTCCAACATGTAGAGACCCCATAAGAGAGGCCTCTCAAGTTTGTTTAACCCTTGATCTGTACAACCGACTTTGAAAGTCGGAATCGAAATAGTGACGCGTAAATTATTATTATTAATAATAATTAGTTTAGCAACTGTAGTCCATTCGCGTTAAGAAAATAGTGAGTCATAAGTGCAACTACAGGATAAAGGTGTATTCATAGTGGAGTAAAAATTCAATTCAAATATATTTCAAAAGATTAAGTTTGATAGATAAAAATCAACTTAATTATCTCAAATCACAATAGTCATTAATAATATATTTAATCAATATCACTAGAATCTCGTTTGTATTTATTATAAAAGAATCAAAATCATTTAAATAGCACAATTTAAAGTAGGTACTTAAAAACATTATAAATTACTCATCTTTCTCCGCTATGAATTATTATCGATCCACTTTTTTTCTTACGAATAGATGAGGTATTTATTTTTAAAATTTATTGTAGATAATGCACAAAGGACAAAACTGTTTAGTACGAAAGTTTGCCTTCAACTGGTCATTGTAAACATGACTTTATAATATGCACTATATAACGAAAACAAGCGGATATCTAAAACAAAGTGCGCACCTGTGGCGAAGTACCTTATATATATGTACAAAAGCAATATGAGATAAAAGTTCCATACACTATCCATACACTAATTATTCATTGAGATGGTCATAGCTTTTGTCTTGATCTTACAATTTACCATATGAAAGAGTATTATATATAGTAATAAATGCTAAAATAGTTAAATTGACTTTGAACTTTACAAACAACAGTTACTATATATAATAACAGGTATTTATTACAGTATCTGCTTAAAAACATAATATGTTCTAAAGAAATTGTACTAATAGGTCAAGATTGGTAATTGAATAAATTTAAATAGACGTTAAGTGAAAAAAAAAATACGTTTCATTATAAAAATGTTTGTTCAGTTTATCGCATCGACCTCATCATTTCTGCTTTTATTCGACCTGGGGATGGCGATCAACTTCACAACAATAATGATTCCTGCTCTTCTCAACGCTAAAGAGGGCTTGTCGCTAGACGAAACACAAGCTTCTTGGTTCGGTAAACTATTTTATTTTTAAATTATAATTTAAAGCATTCTATGCGAGTGAAATCCAATCTTCATGGATAAAATAATATTGTATAATATTATATTTATCCTATACATACAAAGATATATACATATAAGGATACATACAATACCTACTGTTAATGTAATAATGTTAATATCCTCACATATTTAATTATTATTTATTAATTTATATAATTTGATCCTTTATGCTTGTTTTAAGCAATTATCATACTTTAATTAATTACTTTGCGTATGTTTAGACCGTTATTTTAAGGAAATTTCAAAAGGTACAGAGTAAAGTTACTGCAAGGACCTTAATTATATTGAAAAATAACAAATGAACGGAATTTAATTTAATTTCTGATCCATTAACGGCAAATTTCAATAAATTATCTACACATTGTTTTCCTTACAAGATAAATAAACATTGACATAAGCTCCGTAAAAATTAGCCATCTCTAGTAAGGATAGATATTTGAATTCACCAATTGTGTTATTTTGTGATAATTTTAAGTGTTGTTATTACTCATACTCAGGAATAATATAAAGAGAGTGTCATAGAACTAAATATGAAGCCAAAAAATGATGTTATAAAATAATATATAATGTTTCTTAATATATAATTAATATGATAGGTACATAAAGGTTAATAAATGAAAATAGCGAACGGATACATTAAATTGTATTAAAAAAAACGCTAATATTATGCTATCTCTCTTTCAAGGGAAAGCGAACTAATGCTAAAAAGATAAAAGAATATAGTATTATTTTTACTATGCATTATTATTCATATTTTCTTGTCAAAAATCGTGACCTAACCACTAATACCTACATCATAAAATCTTTGGTAAAATAAACGATTGGCAAAATCGAAATAATTGCATAAACAGCAAAATCACGCTACTATTTTTGACTTTGACGTTTTTTTGTGACTTTGACGTTTTTTTGTGGACTCCATCTATATAACTCTTTAGTCCGAGTATTATAATTTCAGGAAGCGTATCATTCCTTACGCAGCCAGCTGGTGCACTTTTGTCCGGGCCGGTGGTGGATTATTTCGGTAGAAAAAAAGCGAACTTCCTTGTTAATATACCTATGATATTAGCATGGGTTCTTATGTATTATTCTTGGAACCTCCCTTCTCTTTTCACTGCTAACGCTTTACTAGGAATAAGCTCTGGCATCATGGAGGCACCTATCAATTCTTATGTGGGAGAAATAAGGTACGCATGTACATTGTACATTATACACATATATGTACCTACATAGTAATTAATTATCACTTTTGGTAGTCTTGAATAAGGAATAGCTGGTAAAAATATATACAAGTATATGTCAAATAGACATATCTACATGTAATAAAACTCACATAATGTATAAAACATGTGTCTCAGACTGCATAATACTACGTCTGTCGTAAGTTAAATTGTTTCCATCTTTTCACACGCAGTCAGCCCATTTTAATTTTTTTTTTTTTGAAGATTTATTTTTATAGCAGTCTCCCGACGCGGCGACGCTCATGATCAAAATATTAATAGGTACTGTTAATGAAATTAAAAGGCCAAGAGAGCACTTTTATTTTTTTACTTTTTATAGTTTTTTTTTTGTGTAAGGGGTTACCTAAAACTTTTAATTTTATTTTTATTCGATTCTTTTTAAATTACTTGCGGACACTAATTCTAATAGATAACTCTTAACACGCTATGTCTGCTGTAAGTTTCTGAGGAATTTAGTATCCCGCAGATGCTACAGCATCAGCTCAAGGTTACTATATTTTGGAAATACCACCGAAGTACCAGAACCTACACCAAATATCCAATCAATTGGATCTCTGAGAGTCAGTAAGACCCTTTTGTAGAGTAGGAAATGAGCTGATGATAATCAGACGCCTCAACAGATCTTCATAAATTATAGCGAAGAACCATCTCGATCATGTTAGCTTTCAAACAAAATAAACCGCATCAAAATCGGTCCATTCAATTAAAAGCTACGATTCCACAGACAGACATACAGATACACAGACAGACACGCCAAATTTATAGTAGGAGATCCCGATCTATATGGTGGTCCCCTCACTCTAGAGAGACTCTCTTACATAGACTATTATAACAACCCTTTTTTGCATCGGCGGTTAATCAGGACCATTTAATACTATTGTATTTCAAGATTAAACCACTAATTATATTAAATAACTTTTTAGCGAACCTTCAATTCGTGGTGCATTATGTACTGTGACTCAATTCTTTACATCATTTGGTATTCTCATCATGTACTTTTTGGGAACTATTGTGGAATGGCGGACTGCTGCATTAATTTGTCTCGTGGCTCCTGCCGCATCGATGTTCATGGTTGTTTTTGTAAGTAGTCAGTATAAAACCACTAACTTTTACCCACGACTTCATTCTTATGTTTTTTTTTCTTCTAATTCTCTTAGGCAGCACTATCTATGTATTAATAAATCTCGAAATAAAGTATTATTAAAATAAAAGTTAAACTGTTATCCCACGGAACATACTACATACAAAAAAAAAGGAATCGCATGTACTAGTTGAGGGTATGATATTTCAATGTGCCAAGTTTATTCAAAAGTCTTCGTGGTCGATATTCAACGAAATATTTAAAATTCACATTTAATTTTATCACATTTGTATATATATATATATATATATATATATATATATATATATATAAAATTACTTGTCCTGACTAATTCATCAACGCAGAGCCTAAACCACAGAGGTTAAAGGAAGGTTTTTTGAAAATTCCACCTCTAAAGATTTAAAATAAGAGATGAAAGTTTGTATGAAAGTCTGTCATTTTTAATGTGAAATGAACGAAGAAGTACTATTCAGCTTTAAAATAAAAAATAAGACAATATTTATATTAAGTTTTTGTGACATTCATCTCTTAAAAGAGTAAAAGGGGGTGATAAAGTTTATATGAGAAAAAAATTGTTTACGATCAGAATTACTTGAAATTTGGCATTAGCGTTTATATGCGTTTTAGAATTTTTCATAATTCATCCACTAAGGGGGTAAAAAAATGGATGAAAGTTTGTATGATAATCGTTATTTTTAATGTGAAATGAACGAGAAAGTAATATATTAATATAAGTTATAATATAAAAATTATTGTAAAATAAAAAATTACAAAATACGTATATTAAGTTTTTTTTAAGTTCGTCTCTTAAAGGGGTAAAAGGGGGTGATAAAGTTCATATGGGGAAAAAAATGGGTATTTTAGAAGTTTTCGAAATATGAATTACGAAACCGCGGGTGGATCCTCGGGTTCTGCTAGTCATATATAGGATTACAATAACAATAACTATCTAAATTAATGAACATATGAAAACTATTCAAAATCAATCGATAAATTAGGTAGAACTCACAATACATTAACTATCATGAAATTTTTGTTTTAAGGCACCTGAAACACCGGTATGGCTTCTCACAAGACAACGACATGATGATGCTTTAAAGTCCCTATGCAAACTTCGTGGATGGACTTCGCCAGATAATGTAAGAGAAGAATTCGATGACTTAAGCACTTATAGCAGAAACTTAGGAAATTGTGTCATATGTTCTAGCACTGACCAAGATGCTAAGACATGTCCACATGATGGTATGAATTGGTTTAAGAGGTAAGTGAAATTACCTTGTTGTACATACCTTTGGTAACTACTAAATACTATTACTATGATTTAATAATTGCAGCAATATTATAATCGATAATATTATAATCTTAGACTTAAAATTTTATTTTCCCAGTGTCTCATGCCAACATAGCGAAAACGAAGATCGAGTTAACAGATCTACTTAAATAAGTCAATAGTAACGTTGGCATAAGACAATCAATTGAAAATGTAAATTATATATTTTTATATATTAATTAATTTTATAAATGTTTTTAATATACACGAGTAATACTAACAATTTTCTAAAGGCGCTTAAAATAGAAAAATACTGACTTCTTACATAAAGATAATTGAAATATTACTTTAATAGTCCCAATCACAAGAGAACAACTTCCTCTACTTTATACATTCATAATTATGTTTGACATGAATGCGCTAAGCAACTTTATAAGCATAAAGGTATTATAGACTTCAAAAGAACTTGGTATTCAGCCTAATTATTTTTTTAATTTCGTACAACTAATCTACACAAAAAGTAAAGCCTTGAAGCATTAAATTTAAAAAAAAAGAGTAACCTACTCTAAGTAACCTAAGAGTAACCTAAAAAAATGGACATACACCTAAAAAGTAAACAGTAAATACATGTCTTATTTAATTTTAACAAATGTACTTGTGTTTCTAGTTTCTACAAGGTCCAATATCAATTATGAATCCGTTTTTGGTTTATTGCTGGTGTTAGTATGAATAGATCGATCAGTTCAGTCTTAGTCACTCAAATCATAAGGACGTAAAGAAACAGTAGTATCCTAAAAAAAAGTACTCCTACCTAATTATACTTAATATATACTGTTATATGCATTTTGGTTTTTGGCGTAGAAGCAGCACCAGGGCTGCTACTGTGTAACAAATAAAAAATTAAGACTGCAAGCGTAAATAAATTACTAATATTACAAAAACAAAAGTTCTTTAAGCGGACTCGAGACGATCAACCGCAATTGTCCATATGCTACGGTATTGTCAATTGCAAATGAATAGCGATTGATGCAGTTTTCAATGTCTTTGCGCTCAATTTGCTTTTTGGCATTAAAACAGTTAGTGTTCACACAGGCAACTACGGACAATGGTATTGGTATCAAATATAGACTGACGCGAATGACGGAAACGATTGTCAACGACTCAGTAAACGATCAATTGGCAACTTCAATGGCTCCTGTCAATATGAGCATCAATTAAAATTTCCATCAATTGCTTTCAATCACGTAACTGCGATTAACAATCGTTTCAATTATACTTGTAAACGATCAATAAAATTGACAATCGCGATTGATCGTCTCGGGTCCGCTTTAGTACATAGTACATTAACATGATTTTCTTACTTACTATTGACCATACATATTATTGACATGAAGTGATTTCGTTGGGGTCATAGCAAAATGTCACCAATAATATAATACATAAAACATAATTTTAGACGCATGCTCAAGTTCAGATATGTGATGCTTTGTAAAGAAACCTTGAGACCGTTAACGTTAGTGATGATGTATTTTCTGTTCTTCGTGATGAGCGGCCTAACACCGATTCGGCCCAATTTGGTAAATGTTTGTGGAGCATTTGGTATGGCCCAAGATGGAAAGCAGATTGTAGTAAGTTTACATTACAAATTTACAATTTCAACAACTAAAATAAGTTTTACAATATAGCTAATATTTTTACTTCAATCCCACGTGCACATGATTTGTACAGTTATTATCAAGTGTACATTTGATTTGTGTATTATGTATTTCGGTATATTTCTTATTTTATTTTAGTTCTAAGTAGGTATATTTCAAATTTTCTTTCCATTACATTAGATTCTAAGCTTTATTTACACTTATGTTATATATTGACGAGTATTTATTACAAAGGATAATGATACACTAAAGAAATACACAAAAGAAAATATTAAGTTTAATTCAACACTCGCTGGTCAACTTTGCTCCGCAGCCTTTGCAGTTAGGAAAGTGAGAAACCTTTAATCTAATAGACGTCAATACTGCCCGACTTTGTAGATTTCTGTAATTTTAATAATATTTCATCTTACGGGATATTCTATTTCCCTATATTATATCAGGAATATCGAATTTGCGATCTGGTGATTCCCTGCGAGATGTTTTCAAAAGAATTGGTATTCCTACTGTTGCATCACAATATACTTTGTGCAATTAAATAATTACTTGATAATAATAATAGACACACAATAAATACAATATTTAAAAAAGAAACTGTAGTTTCTCACCGGAACTTTTTAGCAAAGCTATTTTCTGAGCTGGCGGTAACTTTCTCACCAACTGACTTTACTGATTCTCTTTGAATTAGATTAACGATCCATTGTGCTTGTATAACTCTTATTGAATAAAGTTTAATCTCATTTATTCGTTCAGTCATTGACTAAAGTATTATTCATTGACATTAAGACTACAATATTGATTGTATTCAGCCCCTTCTCCCGGACAAATTCTAAGAAATCCGTGCGAATTTCCGAGAATTCAATTGTTATCGTACACGCCGGCGTGTACGCGGTTCTCGAAGGGTTAACGTCCCATTGCTGGCCACGGGAGGGGAATCAGGCCATAGTTTACCACGCTGCCCAAATGCGGATTGACGGACTTTACATGTCGTTCGAAAACTTGCTAGGTTTTCTTAGACATGCAGGTTTCCTCACTATGTTTTTCTTCACCGCAAGGCAAGTAGTAATCATGTTAGAAATGATTCACACATAAAAATATCAGAGGTGCGAGACCCGGGATTTGAACCCGTTTCACTCGGTTTCCCAAGCAAGCGCGTTACCACTGGGCCAATATTTTATTATTGTTCACGAAATTGATTACGATAGAATAAATAGGAATTACTAATTTGAGGAAAATCCAAGATAAGAAAGGTTAATTGTTTTAACTATTATTTCAAAACTAATTATTGCCTTCAGCTCTCATGCGAGTGTTTACCTTTTCAGTTCACACATTATAATTAGACATTTACTATAAGACATTTAAATCAAATTAAAAAAATTATGGCTAGTGGTCCCACGACCAATATCATTTTAAATATATAGTCCTATTAATATTTACATGTATGTATGTATGTGAAATTTTGCGATTAAGAGAGTAAATGAGAGGGTTGGTTACTTCTTTATTTGTAACGGCTCAACGGATTTGGTAAAATTCGGTTACAGATATAACTCTATTCTAATTATACATACATATGTATATTGTATCAGTATATGTATGAATTTATAGTATTCAGCCCTTTTTAACGTCCAACTGTGGGCACGGGCTGTCTCCCAATACGAGGGGGATCAGGCCATAATCCAATCCATATTTTGTATCAATTTCATCTATAATTCGTGAAATCACGTATAATTGGTGAAATTAATTAATTCATTCATTCATTCATTCATTAATAATTAATTAATTAATTAATTTCACCTATTAAACGACCAGAACAGCGGGCACAGACTAGTATGAAACGTTTTAAATGAAGTGTAAAAATTAATGACGCAATAAAACGTTAAGGAAGTTTATCTGGAAAATATAGTTCTTCCCAAGCCTATTTATGTAAATAGATTGGTTTATTTTTTACTAAGTTTCCTCAAACAGTAATGATTTATGTAAATAACCATTTGTAGCTAATACCTACTATGATATTTTGAGCATACAAATCTGAATCTTTTAGTTCCATGGCTTTTTCCACGCTTAAAGGAAAATGATAGATATAGGCTTTTTATATGGATTATTACGTTTTATAAAATATCTCCTAGTTAGTTACTGAGTAAAAAACAGTAAAGTAAAAAAACTGAGTAACTAAATTTGGCCCAATCTGGGACTCGAACCCCAGAACCCCCGGATCTGCAGCCGCACATGCTAACCATACTAAAAACTAGACCATGTCTCGGTGGTCTACTGGTTAGTTATTGTCTTTCTGTTAAGGAATTCCCAATAACAGCTCGAAGTTGGGAAGTTGGCGGTGTTTCACCTCCGTGTCTCGGAGAGCACGTAAAGCCGTGATCGGTCCTGCGCATTAATTCTCACCAGTCGTCTCGAAGTATCGTCCCATCGTACTTTCAGAGTAAAAGGAGTAACAAGTGCACTTGTATCTGCGCATACACGCGCTGCACTATAATATCTCCTAAACATCTGGCTAGTCACAGTGAGCAATCAGTCAGGAGGACATTATTATTATATAATATAATTTATATATTTACTAGTGACTTTGAATTTTATTATTTTTATAGGTTTTAATTAGCCCTACCACGAGAGCATAATTTACTGTGCCAATGTCATGTAAAATGGAGGAAATATTATGAAAGAAAGATTTATTAACGGCAATTGTAATCTATTTTCCTTTCCTTTCAGTTAATGGTGGGAGTCTTATCATTTATTACTGGCATTTTCGTTATCGGTATAATCAGAATTCTGGGCAAAAGAAAACTCGCAATATCTTCTTTATTCGGAAGTGCAATTATTTGCTTGCTACTCAGTATATATGCAAGACAAAACTTAGACGACAAAGTATATTCATATAACCCCGAAACATTTCCAAAGAAGACTAGTATAGTGCCATTGATATTGTTGTACTTATTGACAATATTTACTGGATTGGGTATTCCATGGGTTTTACTTGGAGAAGTTTTTCCCTTCAGGTAATTCTTGAACATCATTTTCTATCTAAAAATCTTAATATTAAAAAATTATGTAGATACAAATTCTTTTTCCCTAAAATAAGCAAAAAATATTAATAACTTATATTTAGTATCAGTTAATATTATCAATTATTTTTAATATTTTTATCAACATAAACTTAAAGCACACGAAACTTAAAATAAAAGTTTGCAATACTATTTTAAAACAAATGAAAATATCAATTTTTAAAAATACATTATTTTCTGCAGGAGCCGAGCCAACGCTCAAGGATTATCAGCAGCAAGCAATTATGTATTTTCCTTTTTTGGTTCGAAAAGTTTCATTAACCTAGAAAATAGTGTCAAATTATGGGGTACATTCGCCACTTACGCTGCTTTCGGTTTCGTAGGAACAATTTATTTATATTTCTTTTTACCAGAGACTGAAGGTAAAACTTTGCAAGAAATTGAAGGATTCTACAATGGAGATCTTAGAATATTTGCAGATGACCCCATCATAAATACATGCAGGAAACGAAAAGAACAAAAACGATGAGATAGATAGTATTCTTTGTACCTGTGTATACTGCGTTAATTACTTTATAAGAGTTAGCTATTATTATAAGATTGAAATGCGTTTTAATTTTCTATAAGAGTATTGTTATTTAAATTATCTCCTACCTCTATTAATATATAACAAATATAAGTACGTAGGATTAAATGACTTACGTTTTATAGTACTTCTAATATTAAATATATAGATAGCTACCGCCTATTGTACTATTTCTACTTTAATTTCTTTCCACTATGTAATGCAAAATAATGGTGTGCAATAAAAAAAATGTTTGTATTTGTAAATCAAAGTGTAGTAAAAACAAAATAAAAACAAACAATATATTAAAAATAAGCTAATCTAGGCTAAAATTTTATTTGAAGAAATGAAAAACAATACTCATCTAAATTACCAACTAAAAAAAAATTACATTGAAGGGTCATCAACTCTCGCTATGAACAATGGTATAGCAAACTGTGTATCCCAAAGCACAGCTAAAAATGGTCTGTCCGCCTGGAAAACGTTAGATGGCTCTTCGTATGATAAAGCTACAGCTGCGAATCCAGATGCAGCCGCAGCAGAAAGTCCCTGTTCGTCTACTGACAAGAAACCCGTATGAACAGCACGAGATATTTCTGGAGAAAATGTCCTATAATTTCCTATACCTGTCAAGTCGCTTTTACGAGAAAATATGCTTGAAATACCCATCTGAAAACAACGTGCAATTTTAATAAATAAATTATGAATTGTTACTATAGATCATACTTTGAAATGCTATTATTTTTCAATTTTTTCTTGATTATTGTAAAGGAAGCACTTCTCTGTTGAACAGCTAAATAATTTTTCAATATTGTTTAAAGTAGCAGCACCTTTACTTACATTTTTCAGTACTGGTATCAAATCAGTATCGGATTTTATTGTAAATTTCGGGATCGCCAGTTGAACTTCATTTTCCTCTAATTTCTGATAACTTACTAGTTTCATGTTAGTTAAGGAGTTCAAAACGATATCCACGTTAGATAATTTATGTGGCAATATCATTACTAGTGAGTATTGAATGCGCTGTAACAAAATTCTATTTTGATTATTTCATATTATACTTGCCAAGTCGAGCTAAATACATATCTATAGTTATTATTTACTTGATGGGATAAAAAGTTTTACGGAAGAACGTCGAGCATTTGATATTTTCATTGGTTTTTATAGGTGATTCTATAAATATATCGACTTATTTGGAAATTACTAATTAAAATAAATTTTAGGTCATATTATAACACATTTATAAGTTTTTGAATTTTTGCTTGGTATTTCTGAAATCGTGAAAATGGTCGAACAAAACTGTAACTCTGGTATATCTACTAAGTTTACCAGACTTGAAATTAAATAGAATACTAGTTATAAAATAAAAATTAAGTTAACTTTGCTAAACTAATGCACTCACAAAGTGCGGTCGAGATGAAACTTCATAAAATGTAATTAAAAACTGTACACTTACTTCAAATGGCAGAACCACAACGAGAGACTCAGTATCTTCATCAATACCATATCTGAATGAATGACGCATTCGCATAAAAGGTACTGTCTTAGTTTTTCCATCGCTGAGGTGAAATAATAATGGTTTAGTGGCTTCTGGTTTAAATTTCGTTTCCCATAATCCCTTGAAATACACAGCATTAGCTATTACCAACTGAGTATCGAATTTGATAGCATCTGAAATTGTTATATATTTATTTATTACCATTTAATAATTATTTCAACAAAGATGATCTAATTTAAACGATGATATGTTTTTAAGTTTCGATGCGTCTTCCCATTTATTTTACAAGACCAGAACATTACACGGTATTGAACCAAGTTATTTGCCTAGATGCTAAATGCCGGGATGTCATTTAGCCGCTAACTAATAAACCGTACTATATCCTAAATTATCATATGCATTGAATGTGAAAGTTTCTTATAATCTGTCATCAATTTATCTATATTTTTCTACACTGCTCCAACTAGATGTTGGAAAACATCGGAACTGCAGCATGTTAGTAAAGAGTTGAGTATTCTTGCAGATTGCAGATGACGCTGCTTTTAGAGATTAGATCTAGAGCTTCCGTCATTGCAACGTCATTGAAGTAACGTGACGCTAAGTTTCAAACGGATTAGATCAGTGGAATTTGAGTCTATGGAAAAGTATAAGTCGCTAGTAGATTTATAAAGTCAAATAGTCTACGGGCTAATTTGTACGGGCTAGTTGGCACGTCTAATTTGTACACAGGCAGAGCCACGGACAGTGCCACGGGCAGTGCTAAGGCTATGAAAAAAACTATATATTGATAACTAAAATTTTCCAAAAAATATTTAATGTATACATTTGACTCAGAATTTTATTAGATCTATATATATATTAACTTACCCGGTGCGAGTAGATTTGTAATTTTATTATGAGTTTGAGTCGATATCCATTTATTGATTTGCCTGACTGCTGCAGTAGGTACCGAAAAATCAATAGGCGTAACTTCACTGCCAAAATTTTGAATAGCTGAGGCTTTGAAGTCTGGATTGATTTCGAAACCATCTCCTATATATAAATTATTCGAAACCGTCAATATATTACGCGAATTTCTTTTCTGAAAACAATAAACATTAATAAATTATAAATATTCATTCAAATCTACACAATTTAGAATGTTAGGTTAATTTGGTGTCACAGAATAGATCGGAAAGATATAAAAATAAAAACGGTACTAATAGACTTATTATTATAGATTAATTAATTTATTTTTCTTACTATGTATTAATTGTATAATATTTCTTACTAAAGATTAATTAATTTATTTTTCTTACTTTCATATCATAAGTAAGACGCTGGTACGTGGGTGCTGTAACGCTTGCAGGCATCTGCAAAGACCTCGTTATTTCGTCTTGTGCTTCATCTATTGTACCTTGTTGCAAAAGAGCTAAAACAGTTGCAACCGATGTTGGTGACACTATTATGTTACCATTTTGTAACTGGTTGATACTCTGAAATTAATGCATATTACAGCGCTTTATCATTCATGCACCTAAGTGTGGTGTCTCTTGCATACATCACTAGTCTCAGTGAGATTGGCCGGAGCAACCAAAATCTGTTAAGATTATGTATTATAATATGTTGACATTACATTGACTGTATTATAATATGTTTTTAAATATGATAAATAGTTTAGTTTATAAAAAAAAACAACTTACTTTCATCAAATTAATTCCAAAAGTAGTTATAGCATATGTTATATTATTAAGCTGTTCTACATCAGTTTTTGGCACACCAATAAATCGGACTGGATTAGAAGACTCATTGGACCCATAATCAGGTTGTCTACGATCAATTGTATTACTTTTGTCGCTATTTTCTAGTAGTAGCGGTGCCTGTGATGTTGCAGAATTTCTTTGTTTTAGTATATCTTCAATATACTTGTCATAAGCATCCGGTTCAGCTCTGCCAAGATTACGATTTAAGAAAATCTTATTATTATGATTTTGAATATTTTGTCTTAAATCAAGCTTTGGAATTATTTGTTGTTGCCCATCGTACCACTGCGCTCTTACGCTTGAAATGCAGAACGCCCATAATGCTAAAACCAAATTTTATTATCTATTACATATATATTTATATTATACTAGCGACTCACCCTCGCTCTGCTCGGGTTCGTCCCTACTTACGTTTTAACGTTTAGTATAAATTTCTCAGAGATGAGATACTTTTCTACAGTAAAAAGTGTCTTATATGTTGAACCGGATAACCAGCTATCATTATACCAAATTTCACCAAAATCCCTCTAGTGGTTTTCCGTGATGCAGTAACAGACAGACAAAAATTCTAAAAACTATAGATTCGGCCTCTGTATCGATAATAATGTCTATTTCAATAAGATTTTCTGTGCTTTATGCATTCTCAGTAGTAGCCAAAAGTGAGGAAGTTGGCGGTGTTTCAACCCCGTGCCTCGGAGAGCACGTAAAGCCGTCGGTCCTGCGTCTTACCTCACACCAGTCGTGTCAAAGTATGTCCAGTCAATATAGGAAAAAAACAGCAAAATCTACATAAAATAAAGCAATTTCCGCGATGTTGTCATTCGGTAAAGGGGCATTTTCTTAGTCTAAAGCCAAGTTTGAGGGGTCGTCCGAAAGGCGCTGGCGCCACTGTCGTAAAAAACGCGTCTTATTCAATATCTCCAGATCGGGTTATCCTGTATATATATTTAAAAAAAAACTATAGAAATCTTTTCTCTTTTAAATTAAATCTGCTATCTATTTATTTTTTATTTAAAAAGTTTTTTCTAAAATTAATATTTCTGGAGATATCGCGCATGAAATGCACAAATTTCGCTACCTTTGTCGGTTTTTTGCGATTATCTCCCTAGCCGTTCACTTATTTGCAATTTTATTTATTATTATATTTATATTATTTAATAATATTTCTCGTCTTCTTACTTAAGTTATCTGACGAATTTAGCTCTATCAATGGAATATGGCATCAGCAGATAATTCAATAACTGGATATCTCGAGAAATATTAATTTTAGAAAAAAAAGTTTAGGCTTTATTTTATGTAGAATGTAGATTGATTCACTATATTGACTTCACTGGACTATTGTGCACTATAATATCTCCTGCGCACTTGGCTAGTATCGGCGAGATTGACCGCCGTGGCCGAAATCGGTCAGGAGGACATTATCATTATTACTAAAAGTACATCCAAAGTTATAATCCTTACAAAGGTATGTTTAAATAAAAGCCGTTTTTTTTTTTTTTTTTAAATGTTCTTAAAAACCAATATTTATTACGGACAGACCTTTTCGTAAGTTTTAACTTCCGCCAGACGCTTCAAAGTCATAAACTACATTGTAACTCGTGAAATATTTATCTTTTGGAAACAAATTTTATTAAAAAGTTGCATAAAATTTTAAGCTCTGCAATTTTGTAATAACTATTTTTGACAATCTCACACAACTTAAGTCATTTAACTTCAAGATACATCATTAATTAATTTGTATCGCAATGAAAGAACCCATTAAGAGGACATTTTAAAATGGTGGATATATTTTTGATAATGTCATCCTATATGGCTATTTAATTGCGAAAATTTCACACAACGCTACTTTTTAAAGAAATAGGTTAAACATTTTATACAATTATACATAAAGAAAAGAAATCTTAAAATTACACCGCTGACAGATGACCAATTCACTCAGTACAGGACTGTAACCTGCGTACTACATAATATGAAGTAGATGCAATTATAAATGCGAACATGATTTAAAACATGATTTATGAATATAATTTATGTTACCGTTAGCCTAACCTTACCAAGAATAAATTTCATATTAACGCACTCAAATTGCACTTGTGCAATGCATTAATCACAATAACTTATATATGTTTTATTAATTCGAATATTGTTATTGTATCAAAAAGCAAAAACATTCGCACTGCTCGAACTCAACTTGCTACTAGACTGATCGTATACGAGAATATAATTTTCATTCACATGTACTATATCTGCTATTTAATATTAGGTTCTATTGCTCAAAGTTTAGAGATAAATATCCAATGTCATTAAAATGTCACTCGCTATATGCTATAAGCCAGCTTTTTTGTATTGTATATCTCATAATGTGGTTTTTCCCGTATGTGAGCAGGTTTTCGCAACAAGTATTTAAAACATAAGGTTAGTTGATAAAATATTATTTAAAGGTCAGAGTTTAAATCGATTTAGATATCCAAATATATACGTATATGTAATTAAATGTCGCAGTAAGTAGTACGTATATATATATATATATATATATATATATATATATATATATATATATATATATATATATATATATATATATGTGTGTGTGTGTGTTATTGTCTTAATAGGGAATATGCGTGTGATTTAAATAAAGGTGAAATAGTTTTTTTTTTATAATATTTATTGCTTATGAATTAAGCTTATACTAATATATATTTTTATTAAGTAAATTATTGTTTAAAAGTACAAATGTAGGTGGAAAATTCATTCAGATTATATCATAATAGAGCGATTAACGATTTTGATAAATTACGTCGACATTTTTCTGTGTATGTTATACTGTGACTACGGAGAGTAGAGGTAAGGAGAACCGTCTTATATTGGAAACAAGATGAAAAAGTTTCCAGTGGTGAGCAGCAAATTGTAATTCAGAAACTCACCGATATAGCGCTAATGTAGCAAGTAGAAGTGATATGAATTTAGCAGTTTTAAACGGAGTGAAGTGTGCTGAATTTGAAAATTTAATATTTCTGCTGACTTGTGTGGTTAATAAAACTGCAGTATATAATTTAGTAAATATAACTTGTAAAAATGCTTTGAGATAACGTAGAAAGTGATTTCATTTTTATATACCTTAGATAATATTAGATATATATAACTATTTCTTCAGAAATTTATCATTTTTTTAAATTATCTTAAACTTAATATTAAATAATAATTAGATACTTGAAAATAATATGTAATTATATTCTATATGGGGGTTTGCCTATGTTAGAACTATTTTAAAAAGTGCACCACAACAAAGCTAAAATCTTTCTTTCCTTGTTTAATTCACCATTTTACTATTATGACTTTAATCTTTAATAATATGTACTTAATCTTATGGTTTTAAATTTATCTGCTTGTTTTCTGTGGCTCCACCAATTTTATGCTTGTCAGCGGTCACTTTTTATACACAGAGATAGTTCTCCTTACCTCTGCCCTCCATAACTGTGACATCACGCTAAGCGCGCGAAATGGCTGTAAATGGTTTAAAGCACAGATATATCTATATCTGTGGTTTAAAGTATCCGTATCAATATATTTTTAATTATTTTTTATAATACATTTTAGTTTTTTTGAAGCTGGATATTTTTTTACAATATAATTATAAGGATGTAAGCTGTTGTATAAAAAAAAACACGCATATTCCCTATTGTTAATTATAAACATTAGGTACTTAAGATTTTTCGATTTTGGCCACTACTGAAACAAGCCAAAATTAAATTTTCTTTTGTTTTATAAAAACTACTGTCTGTCGGTCACTAAGATCAACATCAACTACTAAAATCAACCAAAATTTTCTTAAATAATAATTAATTTAAAATACGCGGTATTTAACTGTATGTTATTAAAAATAGTAACAGTCATTATAACCTTATTTAATTTTTACGCATTACGTTAATATAATATTACATTGATTTTACTTCAATTATAAATGGACTTTATCATGTGTTAAACCAGTTTTTTGGTTTTCCTTAACAACTTATGTATTAAAATTAATATAGCGTTTTTATAGTTATCAGACCATAGACGTATGAAATTTTAGCAAACGCTGGGACATTTTATTAAAATAGTAGACTACAAAGGGTAAGACACTTAAAAAAAAAGTAGAACTTACCTTACTAATTTAATAGTAAAGAACTTTAAGAAAAATAAAATTATTATTGTTGATTATTATCGATTACTTTCGTAATTTATTTGTGATCAAAAATTACTGATAAAAATTAATTGTATTTATTACACGTTTTAGACACAACGCTTATTTTTTTATTAATAATAAAAAGTAATAAAACAATCAATTTTATTAAATGAATATTTTATTTATATTACATATTTTCATTGATTCTTTGAATATTATATTTGGTACTTTATAAATCAACCACATATTACTTAGGACTAAATTTTAAAATATACATTTATTTTACACATTCAATATAAGAGATGAGAACGAATAATAAGTGATTATAGTTAATAAGATAATAATGTCAAGTCAAATTTAAATTATACGAGTTACCTTATTACTAGATATAAAATTAATCCTTAATTTAAAACTAGTTTGACAACCTTACCCTAACAGCTATTCTACAAGTGAAAGTTCATTAGCAGAATTAACTACTTTTTGAGCTATAAAATGCGGACCAATGCCATAATACTCTAAAGGTGCTTTATATTTAAAATATGGTGATGACATGCAACGAATTGCCTTCCTTTGGATCGAACAGATCGAGGAAATACTCGAAACTTTACCCTCAGCAGCTTTGTATCTGAAACGGAAAATACATGTAAAAAGACTCGCCCTTTACAGAAGTTTACTGTCTGTTTTGACCTTTAAGGAGCATAACAGTAATAAAATAAAAATATTACGAGAAAAGATTCACAATGCAATGAAACTGGATGTTTTAAAGTTAACTACACAAAAGTACCTGTCTGCAATGTCTACAGGTGGTATGTATGGTAAATGCATTTCCCAACATTAAAATAATGAGCTATTTGATTTTAGGCGGTCTAAGATAAGATCTACCTATATATAAGCAAGTAAAAAAACTATAACAAATAATGTGGGGAGAAACTGAATAAATTAAATTGGAGCAAGTTGGAGTACTGAGTAATCCTACAAAAAAAATATACATAGATACACATATCACTGACAGTACCTTTCACGCCAGTCGCTTTATTTTCTCACATCTTTTCTTTTCCTTAGATTTTGATACTGGTCAAATAATATGTTAAATATAATAATGAGACATTATCTTCCCAATAAAAAAGTCAATGTACAATGTATTATTATAAATTATAAAAGTAATTTTAAGATTAAACATTAGAAATTAAACTTACACAGAATTCATGTGTAATCTAACCATCGCGTCCTTTCTTCGTAATAGCAGAACAGCATTTCTTACTGCAGCAGCACCTATTACAGACGGGTACTCATTGCACAATGATTTATCTACCATCAGGCCTGCCATACAAAGGAACGTGGCAGCCACTTCTATCTCACCAAAATGGCAGCTATCGCAATACCAAGAGAAATATGCTATGAACTCTTGAGGAATTACTGGTTGTGATGGAAATTTCTGAAAACGTATTATGTTATTTATATTATAGTATCATAATGAACATTTCTTTTTAACTTAATTCTTTACTTCTGTTCCATTTTATAAGAGAAGATTGCGTTTAACTAAAAGTATCTTTTACTGGAACGAAGTTCCTTATCGCGTGTTACACGCTCCGAGGGGATGAGAGCGAGATTGAAAAAAGTGTAATAAGACTTTTTCCGACACTTCTTGCTATAGTTACAGCCGTGTATGAACTACATACTCGTACATACATCGCCGCACACAGCTATCACGCTCGCCGAAAGACTCGACGGCTCTCTTCTCTTCGGCTTTTTTTAACTTTTATTTATATTTTTATAGTAAATAATTAATGTTTATTTCTAAAATTAAAAAAAGTATTATTAATAAAATAAGATTTTTACAGTTCTTACATTTTTATTTGTGACTAACTTAATTATCCCAGATCATTCAGTATTTAATGTATCATTATTAATTATTTTATACATAATAAATATATTTTATCGTAAATTTTTCAATTGAACTCTATCAACTTGATATTTTATAACATAATTTATAATGACTGTATAGCAAACGTCTACCAAAAAGCGAAAGGACTTCGCTCCGATAGGGGGTCCGTAAGACCCTCATATATAATATTTAATTGTTTTAAAAAGTCCACGTAGAGAAATGTATCATACCAACTTATAGAGTACAGCTTTTTCAGCTGACAGCAGATTTCTTATTGTGAAAGCTTCACTTGAGTACTTGACGAGTCTCCTAGCACTAACAGCCGGGCCATGAATCTTCTGAGCTATCCAATAACCCGCTGCCGCAACTAATTGTAATGAGTTAATTTGAACATGACAAACTGCTAACACTGCATCGAAGTACCATTGGGCAGTTTGAATTACGGCTGGATTTCCATTTAGTCCCTAATTATAAGAATGAAACGGTAAATAAAATAATTTTTTTTAATACTAGCGGCTCACCCTCGCGTCGCTTGGGTTCGCCTCTAGACAGTAAAAACAAATCTATCTCACGGGAACCGTACATTTTTTCTAATGTATAAACTATATTATTGTAAAGTTTCATTAAAATCCAATCAGTAGTTTTTGTGTACTAAGATGTATAAGTTACTATAGTTTTTCAAGTATCCCACGGGAACTCTTCAATTTTCCGGGTTGAAAAGTATCTAAGATGTTGCCCGTGGATAAAGGTACCACCATACAAAATTCCATTTAAATCGGTCCAACAGTTTTGGATATTAGCCCGTACAAACAGACAAACACACAGAGAAACAAAAAAATTGAAAAAAATCTGGATTTGTTCTATTTCACTTCTTACAGCCCCCTGACTCGACTTTTAGAATTTTTTTTCTATGCACAGACATTTGACCTCTACAGTTTTATAGATTAAAGGACCGTCATTTTATTACTTCGATAATAATATAGACTTACATTAACTTTTATCAACCAGTTAATAATACATGCTCGTATTTTACTTGATATTCTGGGTACTACCATTTTGTTTTCGATATTGAGCAAATACGTAAACAGATCCTCCGTATAATCTCTGTTTAAACATGTCATGTACGATTTTTCCACTAAAAAACCAAAATAACATGTTATTCTTTTTACAATGATAATAGTCTAAAATTTAGATAAAATTAACATAAAACAATATTATTAACATTATATATTTAGACATATTTAGTAACATTAATTATTATTTATGAAAATACATAAAGAAACACGATTTAAGGATTATTATAATATATTTTATTACTTACAGAAATCAGGAGAGTGCAATTGATCTTGCGAAAACTGAGTAAATTCTAAGCGCCGCTTATGCCTCTCATCCCTTCTTTCTTGTTGAACCTTGGGAGAAATACCTTGAAGTTCTCTACTGTGAGGTCTTTTCAAACTTCTTTTAATATTCTTAATCCTGTTTGGTTCTAATGATGGCGACTTAAGGGCGGGCGTCAAAGCCTTTTTAGTATCCCCCAGACAATTTTTTTCATAGTGGTTAGTAAAATAGTTAACATGTTTACTTCCCTCTTCATCAATTTCTTTTTCCTCATCGCTTATAATTATAACGCTACTACATTCTTTTATCTCATTGTCTTTAAACACTTGATAATTCCAATCTAAATCTTCAGTGTTCTGCCGAAGAGTAACATGTCGCGTGTCAACTTTCAGTGGACATTTTGTTTTTAAATTATTTCTTTCGGAATTTTCAATTTTTGGATTTGCGTTTGTTATATTGGGTTTATTTATCGTTTGCCAATTAATTGTTTTTAAAGGATGCCTCTCAAACTCTAACTCTTGAGGTCGTTTTATTAAAGTCTGTGATAAAGGTGGTAGTGGATCCTTTGGAAGAGGTATTTTTGATTTTACCTGCACTCTTTTGTTTTCTTTATCGATGTCCATATCTTAAAACTTAAAAGAATAATGCTTTTTTAAATTTTTTACACTTTTTTTATACTTAGCGATCACGGCCAGCGTGACCGTTAATACAATCAGTTGAGCTTCTTATAAAACTTTAAGTACCCTCATTATTTTTGTATAATGTAGCATTTTTATAATAACAGTTCTGAAATTTATATATTGTTACTAGGCTTATCGTTATAATTTTTTACAAATCTAAAGCGGTGTTGAAAATTTAAAGTGGAAAAAACAATTTCATATATATTTGTAAGAACAACCTCTACTAAATCAATAGGTAGGAATATGATTTATTTCTTAAACATAGAAAAATCATTATTTAATTGGTGCGCCATATCTCTCCTTACATTTTATCAAAATTAATGATTAGGACATTATTTTTAAGATTAAGTTCCCTACTACTGACCGAAAATAAGCAAACAGTACTTTAGATTTGTTGTGTAATGGGTTCAAAGTTTGCCAATAAAAGACTATTTAAACAGCTACTATTTACATAACGCAGATCACCTTCAATGACCTGTAATAAAAAAGAAGACGTCATCTGATCACGACGTCTATTGTGCGAAAAATTCCCATGACACTAACATTTTTAAAATTATAATGCCAAGTTAATTAATTTGTAATGAAAAAACAAAGACATTTAAATTATTGTTATTAAAATCCATAGAAATAAGGTTAGGCACCATGTACACAGATGACATAATACTAGACCAAACATATTACATATGTTTTATATATATATATATATATATATATATATATATATATATATTGTAATACGTTATATGAGTATAGAATTTATAACGAAAATAATTAATAATTTACCTTTATCATGTGCGATTTGTAAAAAAAATATCTACAACGTTATTTCTCCGTAAATAGGAAGTAATAAATAGTCTAGTGAAAATATACAAACCATCATTTATTTTATGACTGCAGAAAAGTATTCAAAAGCCAATTAAAACGACATTTTTCAAAAAATATTTTTATTTCTTCTTAAAAATATCACAAAATGTAAAAATAAATAATCTTAAAACTAAACTTAACTACGCTGTGTACTTTTTCAATATCAAATGCATCTGGTTTAGCTCCATTTTCAAATACAACCTCACAGCAAAAGTGAAAATAATATAAAAAGTAAATATATTATTCTTTGTAATGATAAGGGGTGGGAGGGAAGCAACGACTTATTTAAAAAAAATAAAGTAGAAATATACAAATACTAGCGACTCACCCTCGCTTCGCTCGGGTTGATCCCTAGCTATGTTTTAACGGTTAGTATGAAATATAAATCTTTGAATTTCTCGGCTTTTCTGTACTATAATATGCATGTATTATACATATAAACCTTCCACTTGAATCACTCCATCTATTAAAAAAACCGCATCAAAATCCGTTGCCTAATTTTAAAGATCTAAGCATACATAGGGACAGACAGACAGCAGAAGCGACTTTGTTTTATACTATGTAGTGACGTACTTGAACAAATTATAAAATCTGTCATCTAGTACAAAGTAACGTCAAATAATAAAGTTAGCTATTTTAAAAATATCTAGTCTCATAATAATAGCTAGTCATTAAATTAATTCATCTTTCATATTTAAAAAAAAATATCATTAATCTTTGACCTAATCTGTCGTATATTTTAAAATAACGGATAAATTCGCTTCAAACTAACTTCGGTTGACATTCCAAATTTAAAATCAAAGATCCGTTGGCAATATTGGGTCAATGACTTTTCCAGAAACAACGACCAGGTCGTCTAAACGGTCAATAATATAAAATACGAATGGGTGCTCAACGCAAAATTTACGAGGCTCTTTGTTTTCAAATAAAGGAAGATTTTTTAGTGATGCTGCTGGCTCTTCCTCTCCGCCTGCACCAACTGTAAAAAAGACAAACACAATTTTAATCTCACTAGTGCCTAACCCACACTTTATCCAGGTGTAAAATGTGGATGCAATGATAGCCTAGTTTTGGTGAGGTAAGAATATAATATTAAACACCATATCATAAACAGAAATTAGTATAGTATAGCCATAGGTATTAAATAAAAAAAAATGCGGGCTAGGATCAGTATCGTAAAAAAAAAACAAATATTTTTCATAGTTCTCTCAACTGCGAGAATTAAATGTAAAAAAAAAGATGTACGTCATCTTACATCATTTTTATATTCAGTTGCTATGCACATTTGTAATTTTTTCTGTTAAAATAATACAGGTATCCAAATCAAGACGTTTTTTGGAAATAAATATAATTTACGTCTGACCAAATCTGACCAAAAAGTGAAATAATTTATTAATTCATTTATTAATAAATATAAAAGAAATAAACCAACCTCCAATTAATGATACCGTAGAATCATTATTATCAACACGAACAGCCACGTTCTGCACCAACTCTTGGACAAACAATCCTTCCTTTGAAGAAATACCCGTCAGTTCTGCTTCTTTACCAAAAATACTGCTAACTCCAAACTGTAAGAAATTAATTAAATCTATTACATTTACCTACTCTGCGTTAAAGATACTCGTGTATACGAGCCCTGTATAGGGCTCATTGAGTTATATTACTGCTGTAGCAAGGTAAAGCAGATTACAGTAAATAAAAAACATAAACGGATTTTTCTTATAATTTTTATCTTATAGGTAATTAAATAATAAGGCAAAACCGTAAACTGATTATAAAATCACTATAAAAATAATTATTTCAGCTTTATTACTAGCTTTATATACGCTACATGAACGGGTTACTTCAAAATTGTGAACCATTAATTATTATTTTAACCTTAAATACTATAAACATTTTGAACTAAAAGATACAAAATGTGTGAGTAGTAGGCGAAAAAAGTAACTAATATAGCTAAAAAGGTAAGAGAGCGAATTTTGAGAAAAAAATGTACGGCATAATTAGATAATTAAAAAAAAAAACCTAAACAGAAATATTATTTTATATTTTACTTCTTAATTCTATGACTGTACAAGAATTTCTAATTATAGTATAGACGTAAATTTATCTAAATAAATGCAAAAGTTTAGATGGACGGAAGTTTGTTATTCAATCACGCCCGAAAGGCTGAACGGATATGGATGATAGATTATAGTCTGAAATAGCACATAAAGTACTTTTTATCCCGGAAAAATGCACAGTTACCATGAGATAGATTTGTTGTTTTTCACCAGGGACGAACCCGAGCGAGGCGAGAGTGAGCCGCTAGTACCATATATTTTACTAACATAGAATTCTTTCAGCTTTTATGCTCTATATGTACTATTCTATTCTATTATACTTCAGTAGGTACATCTTTCTTACCTTAGCCAAAGCAGTGACTGGCTTAGTTGTAGTTTCAACGTAAAATGTAGGCATTGACAATTGCAATTCCTCTTCATTCAAACTTTCTTGGATTTCTGATATAGTAGTAGCGGGCAAATCAGCTATCAATCGCCTGAGACCGTCGCGTGCGCGCGGCACTAGCAACAGTAGAGCATAGCGACCACCCTGTAATAAAATAATTACTTGTAGGCCTTAAAAACGCTTTAAATGTTAGATGTCTCACCTTAAATGTAGATTTTGTTTGAAAGAAGAAAATTAATAAATATTAATAAAAGAATAACTAAAATTACACACAAAAAATAGTTAATAAACCTTTACTTATATGATTAAATTAGGATTGCTATTAATGATGATGCATTGATTTTTGTGATGATAATTTATATATAGATCAATGTGATTTTTAGAGATAAAAAATACGTAAGAGAATTACAGATTATTAATAGTAAGTAATCAAGTTTCTCCTAAATTAAATAGACGTAATGCAAAAGTCACCTTAAATAAAATTACAGAATATTAAATAATGTACAGTCTAATTTAGAACAATAGAATTCAGAACAATAGAATTGGGACATTAACATAGTGCTGTAAAACTAATATTTATTACTTGTTCATTATATTTTAATACAGTATTAAGAAATTTGATATTTTTTTCTCAATAAGTAGTTCTTACTATACCCAAAGTTTACTGGTGTCCATGCATTTTGTAAGCTTCTTTATTGAGACGACACACGACAGAGGCTAAAGCGGCAAAATTTTCCAAAATGATATTTTATTATATATAGATGATATAATCAATATTTAAATTAATGTTTATTTTTATATTTTGTGGGTTATACTTACATCGTACGGCAACAAAATGGCTTCACTGTCCAGATCTGGTAGAGAACTGGTTTTGAAACTGCCCTTTGTTTTCATCATCGGCACTTGTTTTTTCTCCGTATTGGATTTATAGAATACACCAGATTCCACTTTATCGAATGCCTTCTCCCACGATCCACGGAAATACATTCCGTTGAAAATCAACATTAATGAGTTAGTTGCTAAAATAGTAAAAAAAATATTGAAAAATTAATAAAAATATTAAAAATCTATGTTTATTTGTTGAAATTGTGTCATAATATTCCTTCCACTAAGTAACAAATGGACGAATATATTGTTGGCAATAACATGTATTAATATTATAATTTTTTTAAAAGATTTAATATAATAATATTCATTAATATTGTCTTTTCATAAGTCTGATAAAATATTATGAAATATGATTAGTTAAAATCGTAACTTACTTTTGCTAGATTTCTTTCCAACACTATTAACTGATATACTTGATACTACGTCATTATTGCCACTCAGCACTTTAAGACTTCGCGCGTGATTCCTAGCTTCAACCGCAACCATGGTTTCTTCATCATCACCAATTTCTTCATCATTTGTTTTTACAAGCTTTATTTGTTCTTTGATATTTTTAGCTGGTTTATATTCAGAGTGAGTAACGTCGACCTTTACTGGAGTATCTTCGACCGCATAAGAAATTAGCTTTTCGCTGGTATCGGATGGAAGACTTTCATTCGGTGGTATTATGTCACTAACTTCTTCCTTTTTGTCTTCGGGCTCATGATCGTTATATCTTTCGACGGATCTCACTTCAGTTAAATAATAATCTTCCAGAATTTTCTTATAATCATCATTAATTGTGTAATTCTTGTATATGTAGAAGAAATTTTTCAGTTCTGGTTGATTAGTATTATATTCATTTCTGAATTTAAGGCGTTCCAAAATGTAACGGTATGCCTTTCTTGTTAAATCCTGGTCTTCTGGCAAATGTAATGCCGATACGAGTTGGTTTCTTGTCTCTCCTTTAGCACCTTCCGCGAGTATGGCGAGAATGGCTGAATAACCAAGAGGCGAGAAAGCAATATTTTTATCATCATCAATATATCCCTGAAATTATAAAAGAAAAATAAGTACATAGTTTATTTATATTATTTATGTTTGAATACGAAAATCGATATTATTATACATTTATTATCTTCGTAACAATTTTAAAATTATAAACTAAAATTAAGCTGCAAATATAATCGCCAATTCTAAAATATATTCTGTTTAGTAATTAAAAATTTTCAAACTCGGAGAAAGTACGCAAAAATCCCGAGTTAAGAAATAAAATACGTTCATATTTCTCATATCAATATATTATAAATATTATTGATATATAACCTGTAAGATAGTTGTAGAAAGTTCGTTAGTAGCTTTTCCAATGAAACTTGTCTCCTTAGGCTGGTTGGACCGCTGACGGCGCACCCATCTTGCATTTGAAAGTCCCACAGCCAAGAGGACTGAAAAGATAATTTATGTGTTATACATATATACACTTTACAAGTCTATTAAATATGATAAAATTCTAATTGAGTCGAATCTATTCATTATATATTTTTTGGAAAATTTTATTGAAATAGTCACTATTATCGATACAGAGGCCGAATTTATAGTTTTTAAAATTTTTGTCTGTACCTATGTGACCGCATCACGAAAAAAAACACTGAACAGATTTTGATGAAATTTGGTATAATGGTAGCTGGTTATACATTTTACTGAGGTAAATTATCTTATCTTTGACAAATCTACCAACATAAGTAAAAAATAAATGAAAACTACCAATCAGCTATTTTTTTCTTGGTTTTTGCTAAAACATAATCTATGACCTGGAATAACACATTAGCTTAGCTTTACTGTAAGGCACCTAGACACATAAACACTACAGGAAAGCGAGGCTAAGACGCTAGTTACTTAATAAATTTTTAAATTCTTCTTAAAATTAATTTTAAAACTTTGTGGAAAATAACAAACGCTTAACTAATACGCAGTTATACTACCAGACGGTGTTTCATCATGTATTTTATTTTTTTAATAATTAATTATAAAGTAGTAAAAAAATATTATAAGTATGAATAAAATTATTATTCTGTTATTTTATACTAATAGTCTCCATCGCCATAAACATCATAATTTTACTATAAAGTTCGCATTAGATATTTTAACATAAATGAATAATGAAAATGTAAATAAGGAGAAGTAACAAGATTATCAGGTGGCACGATCATATTAACACAGATTGAGGCTTAGTAGTCCTTATTATAACAACGCCATTAATATAACTGATGTTAAGACTAGATACTAGATTGTAGGTCACTAGCGGTACCTGTGCATTCCAACGACCGCATGGCTCGAAGATGCAATTTGAGTTGCTATGGTATTATGCACATTTCTAGATTTCTAAATAGTGTAAATTACTGTAACAAAGTGGATCACAACTTTGTTAAATCAGCCAATTCAATAATTAGATTTCCTCTCATGTATTTATATATGTTACAGTCAAAACTATTTTTTAGTTAAAACTACTTTTGTCTAAAGAGGTTGGTCCAAAGTAATTTTGACTGCAGACTTTGGTCAATAGCAGTTTTGATTGGCATATAAAACCATAGTAAGATATGTTATATTCGCGAAATTCTAATATTAGCTCACTAAGTAGGTAAATTGGTATGAGGTTATCATTATTTTTCCTTTTATCCTCTTGTAGATAAGTTATTATTTCATCCTTTTGTGCTTCTACTAATGTCCTAGTTCAGAATTATAATGTAAGCATTGCATTCAGATTTCACTTCTTTTCTACTAAGTCTATGAAAACCATTTAATTTAAGTGTCGCGGTTTAAACAGGCCATGAATACAGAACATGCTTTATCAATGGCAAATGGCTCTGTAGTCTCAATGATGTTTTAAAATATCATTTTCACTTATTATATCATTGTGTAGTCTAATAATTACTACTATAACTATTACTATTCATACTAATATTATAAAGAGAAAAAAATGTGTTTTTGTTAGTAATGGATGAAGTAAAGATCCGTAGAATCGATGTAGATGAAAGGTACGAAGACAGTTTAAGATCCTAGGAAGGAAATAGGTTATTTTTTACCTCGGAAACCATACTTTAAGGCGGTGAAAAAGGGGATGAAAATTTGTATGTAGAATCAATATATTAAATCAATTATCAATATATTAAATATATTTAATCAATCAATATTTCTCAAGTAAGGGATATCTATTCCATATTAACCGCTAAAACGTACTAATAGGCAAGAAGCCGAGTTAAGCGAGGGTGAGTCACTAGTCTACAATATATAACGTAAATTACTTCCATAAGAAACCGTATATAATATTTTATATAAGTAAATAGAAATAAGAATATTGTTAAATTAAACCATTCTGTAACTTTATTTTTATTTATTTTGCAGAATATTCATAGAAATGTTATTTATTCTTTATCAACATAAATTTAAAATAAATATATCTTTATTAGAAATAATACTATACTTGATCTTTTCAAATGTAACCTTTCAATAGTATTGAGTATCTACCTACAAAAGGAATAGCCAAGTAAGGCACGGCAAGTGCGCGGTGAACGCACTGCGCTGACCCTACGCTATTGTACTCTCACAATTGTACTGTTGACAACAACCTTAATAATTAATAATATTAAGATATTATTTATTAATACGATAAGATATTTCAAGATATATATATATAAGGTATATTTGGATCAAAGTAAAGATATTCAATAAATATGTAAGTTTATGGAGTGGTATAAAAGGTAATTATACCTTTTGACTGCCACTTTAACCATAATTATTTTATTTAATCAAATAAATGTTTTATTAATTTATGTATTATTTACTTTGATAAGAGATACTCAAGAGAAAGCTTGTATTTACTAACTGTGATCAATGTTAAATTCAAAAATATAGATGACGCTTAATAGAAAACAGTTAATCAATGAACTATAATCGAATCGCTCTGTTTCGGCATGTATTATGTAATCTGTTTTACTATTTGATTTTCTCTTTTTTGCCGGTCTCTCTATATTTATATAACGTGAATCTTCTCCATTGGCGAAGCGCGACACGCGACATTGGCGAAATTAATGATTGTACACAAAAAAAATAACTTCCAGTAATTAAATAATCTGTAGTAATGCCGACGCTACCATAACACTTAACAATCTAGCACATACCGGCCGAGAAAGTAATCAGCGAGCCCACACGGACAATAAAATGATTATTCTGTTACAAAAAATACACAGTCTAAAAGCATAAGTATATCAAAATAATTCATGCGAAAATATCTAATTTTAACAATCGGACTACTATAAATGGGAAAGTTGTTTGTTACTCCATCACGGTTAAACTGCTGCATGGATTTGGATGAAACTTATTAGGTATAGATAGACTATAGTAAAGAAATAGTAGAAAAAGTACCTACATATTTATTCGCACCCCTTCTATCTTAATACTATTTCCTACACCTGAAGGTTGCCTAAAAGAAATCGCTCTTTTAGCGATAAGGCCGTCTCTTATACTTTCTCTCTATATACTCTTTTTGGGGTGTAAATAAAGGGTTATGTTAATATTATTAAATACTAGTAACCTGGAGTTACACATAAGCTTCTGTTACCAAGGAAACCCGAGCGAAGCAAGGATAAGCCGCTAGTAAATAACAAAATAGAAAATCACTAGTACTTCTTTTAAACCCTAACAAGTATTATTTACTCCTTAGTTAAAACAAAAAAAATATAGACATAGAACCTCCTAATTTTTGGAAGTCGGTTAAAGAGGAATTCTCATTATAAAGCAACAGTCTGTAATAGATTAACGGAATTTACTAGGTACAGAATTCATTATGCACCTTTAGGTATACGAACTAAGTGCTAAGATGCTGCTATAATTGAAAGCGAAGCATATTAATTTTACACATGAATATTGATTATACTTTACAAATTTTACTTTAAAATTAATTCATGAGTGACGATAATAATAATTATTGTTGTAATTACCAAGTGATTAGACACGGCAGTCATTAATTTATTGTAAATTACCATTAGAATTGTTGATTTCAACTATCACAGAACAATAAAATAAATCATATCTTTAAAGGAACACTAGCGACTCACCCTCGCTTTGCTCGGGTTCATCCCTAGCTTGCTTCAACGTACAAACTTTCATCCCCATTCTCACCCCCTTAAGGGATGATTTTCGGGATAAAAACTATTTCACTCACTCACTCATGAGATTTAAAAAAAACTTATTTAAAAAAAATCTTTTAATTTTTTTCTATATTGTCCTGATAATAACAAACACAAAACAAAAAGAATTATACAATTTGGTGCAGTCGATCTAAAGTTATGCGCTTACATACATTTCGATGATTCATTTTTATTTACCTATATAAGATTTAGTAAATAAGATTTAGTAAATAAGATTTAGTAAATTTTGACATTACAAACAGACACTTAATTGAGTTATTTATATTTCAGTTCAAATAATCGTATCTCAATTCTCAATTAGTAAATCGCTAGTTTACACATACATATCTATGTAATATATTTAAACGAGCAATTCTTGTATATTTATATCTTTATTTATTTATACCAGCGATCTCGGAAACGGCTCTAACGATTTCGCTGATATTTGATGAGTGGGGGTTTTCGGGGAAGAAAAATAGATCTAGATTAGTCTTATGTCTGGGAAAACGCGTGTTTTCGGGTTTTCATGCAGTTTTCTATTGCATTATTCTACGTAGAATATGGTCAAGCGACCAAGGTGTAAGATTAAGAATCAATGAATCAATAGGTGTGTTCGAGTTAGAATCTCGATCGGACACACTATCAGATACAGTTTTACTTTTTTTTGTATTTATTCAAGTTTTTTGTTTTTTGTTTATCTAAAAAATATGACACAATAAAAAGCGAAGCGAATAAGAAGCGAAGCTCGGTCGCCAGGTACTATTATCAGGTGCCATTCAAAACGCTGTCCTTATCGAGTATTCTATGCATCCTTATATTAATGCATACAAAAAAAACATTACTTTTTATTTCCCTGAAAAGCCGACAAATGCAATTCTCAACGCTAGTGTACTTAGAAAGAGACTCATTGAATTTCCATTGTACCTACTCAAATATGACTCTCACGTAGAATCAGGAATTATGATCTGTTTAGCGGATGTTAACAAGCAAGCTTGCAATACAAATTGCACTTAAATAAACGTTATGTGACAGTTTTCTTTCTAGAAATTGAACGCGTTTAATACCTATACAGCTTTTTAACGGTTCTTCCAGTAATATTACCTTTGAATATTTTGGTTCAATTGTTAAATCTATGTGTTATAATAATTGTTTATACATACATAATATCTATATCCATGCAAAGAACAGCAAAAATTTCACATATCACCTTCATCCACTCATGTCTTCAATTTTATTTATATAACTAGCGACTCACCCTCGCTCCGCTCAGGTTCGTCTCTAGTTACGGTTTAAAGTTTAGTATAGATTTCTCAGAGATGAGATATTTTCCTGCAGTAAAAATATGTTGACCCAGATAAGCAGCTATCCCCCACTAAGCCGCCTCGGTGCGTCGTGGTTGAGTGCGTAAGCGATCCTGTGACGCCCCATTTTTTGGTACTCAGGTTTTCCAGGTGTTGTTGGGTTTTAGTGAGTAGTACTGGCTTTTCTAGCCGGTGAGTCCCACATAACCACCTGTATGTCTACGGGTGGTATGCGTAAATGCATTTCCCAACATTAAAATATAATAATAATAAATATAAAAAAAAAATACCACATTTCATCAAAATCTGTTCAGTGGTTGTCTCGTGATGCGTTACTAGACAGACAAAAATTCTAAAAACAATAGATTCGGCCTTTGTATCAATAATAATGACTATTTCAATAAAATTTTTCAAAAAATATTTAATGTACAATGATTCGACTCAGAATATTATTATTTGTGTATAGATTTCCCATCTATGTATAAACAAAAAAAAACTAAAAATAAATAGCTAGGGCGCATACGATTAACCAAAGAATTTGCAAACTTTTATCTTTTGAATAATTAATAGTTATTAAAAGCATATTATAATACGTCAAGATTATAGACGCTTCTCATCTTACCTAAGAATAACAGCTTCATTATATAGATCATTCACTCCTTGCCGTAACTGTAAAAAAGTAAGGAAAATATGAAAATGTATAATCTATATTTTTTGAAGATTTTTTTGTAGATACCTATACACTTAAAAAATAATAATATGACAATGATGACTTATATAATTTAATGCAATTTTGAAAGTAAATAATATTAGGTACTTTTATAGCGTATAATACTTGTATTTAAGAATGGTAATTTTTTAACTGATTCAAATCGATTCAAATGGATTTCTGAGTCGGTAAACTAGTTTTATTTATAGAATTTGTTTTGTTTATTTTGTGTTATCTTGTTATGTTACTCGTACATCAAAATTATATTATGCCTAAAGCTTCTATCTAATAGTAGCAAAAAGTTTTTTGTAACTCCTTTTTTTTAATGTACTAAATAAATACGTACAACCTTCGTTCTTATAAGGTCTAAGAACAAGATTTTATCAGCAATGGCTTAAACTCAAGAAGGACAAAATTAGCTTAAGTCAATAACGAGTATTGCGTCATTTTCATGATTTTCCATTTAGCTTCTTCAATGTGAACTAGTTTATTAAAATTCCAAAGATTTGCATGTGTCTACGTTAGACACGTTAATTTTATTATTTTTAGATAAAAATGAATTTATTACTAACGGATTTTTAGTTATAACATTAAAAAAATAACTGTATTAACTTTTCATCTAATTTTGTAGTACTAAATTTTATACAAAATCTATATTAATATGTATAAGTATGAATAGAAATGATGGATATTATATCTCTTAATACTACGGTATTAGAATTATAATCCAATATAAAAAATATTATTTTGTATTTGTTTATCTCATACGTAATGCTTATTTTAAGGATATGATCATATTGTGTTGTAATCACAGTGACATCACGTTCAGTGGAGAGAAAATCATATAGGCATTTGCACAAAACTTAAAAATATTTATGAGAAACAAACGTAATATAAAACCAACTTAAAATGAAATTATGTCAAACTTAATTTAATTTGCTAATTATTGAAAAATTAAAAAAAAAATGGTTTATTTTATTTTACAACTTCGACATGGAATTTGTAAGAAATTAAAAAAAAATTGACCTACATTGCACAGTTGTATAAATACTTACTCTTAAGAATAACAGAACAGATTCACAAATTTCAAAATTGTACAGATAAAAAAATGACGTGAAAATGCGCGGGAAGCGGCCGCGCGCGTGTCGTGCCCGACCGTGAGTGACGTGCACGGAAGCTGCTAGGCCACGCTTTATATCTACATTTAACAGTTATGTTTGAATAAACAATACTTAGTATAGAATTGACTATGGAAAAAAAAAGTGATAATTAATAACATATAAGCTTATTTTTATATGTTGCTGTTAATTACTATAAGCAGTAAATTTTCATTTAAACACTACGGTTACTTTTCTTTTAGAAAATACCACACAATTACTACACTCAGGTCCCAATTTCTTTTTTCGATAAATGTTCCAACTAAAACTAGAAAAAAAAATTTAAATAATAATTCTTGCAGTTTTAGATTAACAAATATTATACCTATGTGTAAAACTTATTAAATACATAATATATGTATGTATGTAATCTGTAGTATATGTTAGAAATTAAATATATGATTAGGTTTATCGCTTATAAAAATAATATTAGCGACTTCCAGTAAAGTAAAAAATAACTAAATGGGAGTTTTCATTTATTAGGTTTTAAGCTTCTATTTTTCTAATTTCAGTGTAAACGTAGTAGTAGCAAATGTGTAAGAAGAAAGTATTTTAATTTAATGAAATATTCGTTTAAGATGCCATTTAAGTTAATTTTATGCTAATTATAAACATGATAATTATTAATTATTATCATGATCGAAATTGCCTATTAATTGTTAATTGTTAATATTGGATATAAAAAATATTCATTCGTGTTTATAATATATTTTTGATCTACCAATTTTTAAATTTACTGCCTAGGGGTCATTCATTAATTAAGTTAAGACAATTTTGGCCATTTTTTAAATAATACGTAAGAATTGTTTTTATGTGCGTACCTATAATTCTTTTTAATATCCCACTGCTGAACACGGGCCTTCTCTATAGTCCACACAGATTAGTGGACTTAGATTCTTTTAGACATACGATTTTTCCTGACGATGTTTTCATTCACCTTAAGGCAAACGATACCTAAATCTTTTTGAAAATGATTCACACATAGGAAAGATGCTAGACCTAAATCTAGCAGTTGGGTAGACTATTTTTGTTAAACGCACCAGGTTCAGGTTATTACATGGTCCTACAATTGTAGGATTATTGATTAAACAGACATTATTAAAATTAACTATTGTATTTTATTCATTCGTAGCATTCTCTTAACAATTCGGAAAACTGGAAAGATTTTTCATTAGTATAAAGCTGAGAACAATGTTCATTGAACTTCTTCAAAATAAAAAAAAGGTTTTAACTATTGACGACTATATTCGAAAACATACACACAGTAGGCGTCTGACGCGTTGTTTGTTAAGTAAGCTAAATACTTTCTAATAAAATTATAGTATTCTATAATGTATAAATGATATCGTTTCTGTTTTTTCTTTTAATAACAGGTAATAATTAATTAATTTATTGCAGGATGGAATTGTTGGATACAGGTTTTAACTATAATATAATTATTTTACTCCTAGTTAAAACTTGTATCGGAGAATATGTCTTAGTTGATTCTTTAATTAGCGAAACAATTGCGTAAGTTAAAAACAATGTAATGTTATAATTTTTGATGTCATAGTCTTTTTTCTTAACGCATTGAATCATTGATAGTTACATTTGCTTTAACATTTCTTTATAAACAAAATAAATTAATAATCTTATCTATACTATAATAAAGCAGTAACTTAGCGAAATCTGTACATGAAATATTTTTTAAAAACAATGACTGTAACGTATTATGTATACGATATAGACCCCAAAATAATAGTTATTAATTTTTTTGTCTGTTTGTCTGTTTGTCTGTTTGTCTGTACGCGTTTCACGCAAAAAGTAATGAACCGATTTCAACGAAATTTTGTGAACTGATAACTTATTACTCGGGTCAACATTTAGGATAATTTTTACTTTTGGAAAATCTTTGTTTCCCGCGGGAAATCGCAATAACTGGTTTTATCGAGTCCTCCTTAGGAACCCTCCGCTGGCTAAACCTAAAGACATACATCAAAACAATGTACTAAAAAATTGTATATCTTGAAAAGGCCAACAGAAATATCTACAACAGTATATGTCTATCTCTCAAGGTACACTCGCAACACCTATTCTTATCTATACCTATAGCAAAACTAACATAGTTAAATCGATGTGCGCGTTTCACGCAAAAAGTACTGAACCGATTTCAATTAAATTTTGTATAGTGATAGCTTATCACTCGAGTCAACATTTAGGATACCTTTTACTACAGGCATATTTTTCGTTCCCGCGGGAAAACGCAATGACTGGTTCTATCGAGTCGTCCTTAGAAGTTTATATGGCTAACGCTGGCTGAACCTTAAGAGATAAATCAAAACAATGTACTAGAAAATTGTAGGTCTTAAAAAGTTCTACAGAAAAGTTCTCAACGGTATATGTCTATCTCCTAAAGTACCTACACTCGCTATAACTATTTTTATTAAATGATATTACTGTTTTCTTATACGAGTACGTTATCTATACTATAATAAAGCAGTAACTTAGCGAAATCTGTACATGAAATATTTTTTAAAAACAATGACTGTAACGTATTATGTATACGATATAGACCCCAAAATAATAGTTATTAATTTTTTTGTCTGTTTGTCTGTTTGTCTGTTTGTCTGTTTGTCTGTACGCGTTTCACGCAAAAAGTAATGAACCGATTTCAACGAAATTTTGTGAACTGATAACTTATTACTCGGGTCAACATTTAGGATAATTTTTACTTTTGGAAAATCTTTGTTTCCCGCGGGAAATCGCAATAACTGGTTTTATCGAGTCCTCCTTAGGAACCCTCCGCTGGCTAAACCTAAAGACATACATCAAAACAATGTACTAAAAAATTGTAGATCTTGAAAAGGCCAACAGAAATATCTACAACAGTATATGTCTATCTCTCAAGGTACACTCGCAACACCTATTCTTATCTATACCTATAGCAAAACTAACATAGTTAAATCGATGTGCGCGTTTCACGCAAAAAGTACTGAACCGATTTCAATTAAATTTTGTATAGTGATAGCTTATCACTCGAGTCAACATTTAGGATACCTTTTACTACAGGCACATTTTTCGTTCCCGCGGGAAAACGCAATGACTGGTTCTATCGAGTCGTCCTTAGAAATATATATGGCTAACGCTGGCTGAACCTTAATAGATACATCAAAACAATGTACTAGAAAATTGTAGGTCTTAAAAAGTTATACAGGGAAGTTCGCAATATTATATGTCTATCACCTAAGGTACACTCGCAATTACTATTTTTATTCACTACTCGCGACTCACAGGCTGACTTATCAACGTTTAGCTCAGTTCAGCAGTGAAACGTAACTAGGGACGAACCCGAGCGAAGCGAGGGTGAGTCGCTAGTAATTAATAAATAAATAAGGAATACTTAAATAAATCTTATAAAAAACCTAATGTAAATTAAATAAATATATTTAATAAATAATAATAAATATATTAAATAAATATATTTAATTTACATTAGGTTTTTAATAGCTATTTCTTAATCTAACTCGCCTAATTGTTTGATACCAAAGCCCAAGTAGCTTCATTTTTAAAAAAAAAAAACGAGACTCATTAGCGAATTGCAGATTTGAGAGAGAATGACACAGATTATTTAATTATTAAAGCTTTAAAAAATTAGGTATATTTACACATTCACACATTACTCGAAAATCTCATGTTCGTAAAAACGATTAAAATAAACTTCTAGCTAATAAAGAGTTCTACTTTCAGGCTCAAGCATCAGATAAGTCTGATAGTATAATATAATAATGTCCCCCTGACCGATTCCGGCCACGGCGGCCAATCTCACTGAGACTAGCCAATTGCGCAGGAGATATTATAGTGCACAAATGTACGCGCAGACACAAGTGCACTCTCTATTCCTGCCACTCTCATACTCCGGTGGGACGACAGGAGACACGACTGGTGTGAGTTAAGGCGCAAGACCGACGACTTTACGTGCTCTCCGAGGCATGGGGGTGAAACACCGCCAACTTTCCAACTCCGGGCTGTTACTGAGGTTTATTATACAGAAAAGCTCAATAACTAAAATTGGCCCGACCCGGAACTCGAACCCAGGACCTCCGGATGTGCAGCCGTACATATTAGCCACTACACCACCGAGGCAGTTAGTAGGCCGATGGTATGGTATGGTATGGTATGTTCGGGCTGTTCTCCGCAACTCGACGACTATGCGCCTATTTTGCGTGTGGGGGGAAATTAGATTTGTTTCATTCTTGCCATCCCAGTTCCTCCAGGAAGTTCAGCAATTTCTTCGTTTTGCCAAATGTTTCCGGGAGTGTGCTGGGGGTCCCAAGATGTTGTGCCCGGTATGCCGCTACACCTGGACAGTACAAAATAACATGTGCAGCCGTTTCATCAGCCCTCATGCAGGCCCTGCAAAGTGGGCTGTCGGTTATACCTATATTAAATAGATGTTTGTTGTAAGGTCCGTGCCCCGTTAGGGCCGCAGTTATCTGTCTAATTTGAGGTCTGTTGAGTTTGATTAGACGGTTAGTCATTTTGGCGTCGATGGTTGGGAGCGATTCCCTCGCCTGTCTGCAATCTACGACCTCACGCCATAGTTTATTGTGTTGGCGTTTAGTGCGTTGTCGGATTTGGCTTTTGAGCCAGCAGGAAGGTAGTGAGACGATAGGCTCTGGTCCTATCGTCGTAATGTCGGAACCTCTTCTTGCTAGCTCATCAGCCCTATCATTTCCCCACGAGTTACTATGGCCTTTAATCCATTGTAAGGTGATCTCATTTTGGTCACTTACCTGTGTTAAAGCGTTGTGACATTCATGGATCAAACCTGATGTGGTGGTGTTACTATTTAATGCTTGTAAGACTGACATACTGTCTGATAGTATGCGAATGGAGTAACCTTTTACATCCTTTGTCGCAATTGTTCTGGCTGCCTCAAGTATACCTAGACATTCAGCTTGGAATACTGTGTTGTAGGTACCTAAAGGTATTGAAGTTTTAATGTTTAGATCATCAGAGAATATCCCACAGCCTGTTCCTGATTTGGTTTTCGAGCCGTCGGTGTATATTCTCAGGTTTTTGCTATCGTGACCTTCATATGTGTCTTCCTCCAGCTGTATTTTGTATTTTTTGTCAAAAATATATCTTATTTGTATTCCTTCGTTGGGTGCTCCCGCGAGAGGAATGTCCTTGACTACGTCCGTTAAAATTTTTGTGTGCGGTGTGTCTGTTTTTCTTAGCAGCTTTTGACTATCTAGTCTTATCGCAGTAGTCGCCGCTTCTTGTTGTATATACAGGTGTAGTGGTAGAAGATTTAACATGGCTTCGAGGGCCGCGGTGGGTGTTGTCCTCATGCAGCCCGTCACTGCCATGCACACTAGCCTCTGCCAGCTTTGTAGCTTAGTTTGTGCTGTAGTTAGGAGTGTTCTGCGCCACCATACCACGGCACCATAGCTGATCATAGGTCGTATAACTGCCGTATACAGCCATAGGGTTAGTTTGGGGTTGAGACCCCATTTTTTACCTAGCATTCTTCTGCATTGCCAGAAGGTGATACTGGCTTTGTTTAATTTGTTGTCTAGGTGTTTGGACCAGTTTAGTTTGTTGTCTAGAGTAATTCCTAGGTATTTTACTTCTGTTGTTAGTGTCAGGGTTGAGTTAAAGAGTTTCGGTAGGGTGTAATTCCCCAAGATTCTTTTGTTTGTGAACATTATTAATTCTGTTTTATGTGGATTGACCGTCAGATTATAATCTTTACACCATTTTTCCACTATTTTCAGGGCCGTCTGTGTTAATTCACAGATCGTACTTGCGAATTTGCCTGTTACAAGGATTGCTAGGTCATCTGCATATCCTATTGTGTAAAATTTTTTGTCGTTGAGTAGGGTTATTAAATCGTTGACTACGAGGTTCCACAGAAGAGGTGACAGCACCCCTCCTTGTGGGCACCCTTTGGCAACAATGGCTCCTTGTTTGTTGTCGTTTCCCAGCCTGACCATTCTATTCGCTAACATGTGTTGGATCCAGTTAGTTAATACTGGATTCACATCATGTCTGTTAAGTGCGGCTCTGATGCTGGTAAAGTTAGTTTTGTCAAAAGCACCTTCAATGTCTATGAAGGTACCTAGGCATATGTCTTTGGTGTCTAGCGCCTCCTCAATTTTGCCTACTACTGCATGGAGTGCTGATTCCGTTGATTTGCCTGAGCTGTAGGCGTGTTGATTACTGTGTAAGGGTATCTTTGACAGTATGTTATCTCTCAGGTATCTGTCACATATTCTTTCCAAAGTTTTAAGTAAGAATGATGTGAGGCTGATTGGTCTGTAGGATTTTGCATCCGAGTAGTCTGATTTCCCGGGTTTCGGTATGAAAATTACCTTAACCTCTCTCCAGGTTTTGGGCACGTAGCCAAGTGCTAGACATGCTTGGTATATTTTGTTGAGTATGTGATACAGTTCTGGGCCTCCCCATTGTATGAAGGCTGGGTAGATACCGTCTAGGCCTGGTGCTTTGAATGGTTGGAAGCTTTTGATGGCCCATGCTATTTTCTTCGGGTTTATGACCTCCGTTGCAAATTGCCAAGAAGTGTCTGTTGTGTCGTGGTCTGTGTCTGACCATTTGGTTTCATTAGTAATTGTGCAGTCGGGAAAGTGCGTCTGCAGAAGTACTTGATGTGTTTCCTCCAATGATTTGGTGAATGAGTTGTCCGGTTTCCTTAGAGAACTCAGTTCTCTTTGCGGTTGACCGGTAAGAATTTTACGGATTCTGTTTGCCTGTATAAACGATTCTATGGACTCACAATATTTTCGCCATGCACGATTTCTCCAGTATCTTATGCGTTTTTTGTACCTGGCTTTAACATTCTTATAGTGATCCCAATCTAGATCGTTGTATGTATTCATAGCTCTATTAAAGGCTTTCCTAACCTTGGTTCTAAGGCGTTTTAACTCCGGACCCCACCATGACTGTTTGTCAGCCGGGTTTTTCGGAGGGTGAATTAATGGGCATGTTGCTTCGTAGCATTTGGTCATTAACTGTGTAAGTTTGTTGACTAGTTGTTCGATACTATCGGTTTCTGTAAGTCTGTCGGAGCATTCAAGCACCTGCAGACCTTCGATGAGTAGTTTGCGAAATTGCTCCTTATTTGTTTTTCGAGCGTTTCTGAAGGGTTGGGGGTGTGTGGGATTTAGCCCTAGATCGAAGCGTATCCACCTATGGTCCGAGCAAGAAGCTTCATCAGACACATGCCAGTTGGATATCAGTTTGGCACCACCGTCGTTCGCTAGCGTGAGATCAATAATACTATTGGCACGTCTTGTTACAAAGGTAGGTTTGTTACCTGTGTTGATAATGTCTAGGTTAGTGGTCGATAGATATTCAATTAATATCTTACCTCTAGCATTTGTGTTTTCGTTACCCCAGATCGTGTGATGGCAGTTCGAATCTGTGGCAATTATGATGTCTAGTCCTTCTGCTTCGCAGTAGTTGATGAGTCTCACCAGGTCTTGTGGGGGGGGGTCCTCTCCGTCTGGCATATATACCGACGAGAGGACTACTTCCCTTGACGTCATCTGGGTTTTGGCTGTTTTTATTGTGCAGATATCTCTGGAACAGAAGTCAGTTAAGATCTGCACAGGAATGTTATTTGAGATGTATATAGCGGCCCTTGTTTGGGCTTCGTTGCTTGTTATTATCTTACCTTTTAGATTGTTTAGTCCTTGTATAGACCCTGACCGAGAGAGCCAGGGTTCTTGGATGAAGGCTACGGCTGTGTTGTTTACCTCCAACCACTTGCGTAGCTGTGCCGTGGCGGTGAGACTGTGGTGGAGGTTGATTTGGAGGGCTCGACTACTTGGTAAAAGGGACCCCATCGTCAGAGTCATCCCCTGTACCAAGGTCGAGCTCCTCAATCCCCTGGGCCCAGTCCCCGACACTCTCCGCCTCATCACTGACGCTCGCCATTTCGACGTTCGTCAGATCGTACGGCATGTCAGAGGGATCCAGGGGGAGAGGGTTGTTGTCCCCGCTGCTGGTGCTGGGATGTTGTTCCTTACCGGTCTGCACTTTTGAGGTGTCCGTTGTTTGTGTGGCCGTGCTGTTATCATCGGTCTGCTTCGGGGGTAGTTCGGTGAACTTGCCCTTGCGTTCTTCAAATTTCACGTAGACGGCACCCAGTAAATAACTGAGCTGTCGTCCACGTTTGACAATTTCGTTTACCAGGTCTTCAGGGATGCTAACTAGGATGAACGTCCCTGTGTTTTGTTGTTGGGCAGTGTGTAGTAGCCAACGCTCCACTCCTGCCCATGGGTTGAAGTACCGGAGTGCCTCCCCTATTTGGTTAGGTGCTGCTTTTCCTGGTATCAGGATAGCACACCTAATTTTCTTCGGGAGATCCGCCTGTTTGCGGACCTCTACCTTTACTCCGGAGGTTATTGTCTGGCCATGGATAGCTGATCTTAGCCACTCCATGGCCTCTGCATTTGCACACCATATTTGTAGTGATCCACCAACATAAGTAGGTCTGCCCTGGAATGTCGGTGGATTGCTTGCTTTGGCCTGTACTAGAGACCAGAGTTTGCTGTTCAGCACCTCCTGGATCTCTTCTGCCTGTTCTCTCGTTAAGGGCCCCAAGTTGCCAGCTGTGATTGCCGCTATGAGGTCCGATTTGGCTGCGGCAGCATAACTTCTTGGGGTAGCGCCCGTGCGAGCCTTCTTTTTAGTTCCGCCGGGTGTTGTTGTCTCATCTGGACGGTGTCTCTTATTGGTCCTGCTGTCTCCTCCAGTGGAACCAGAGGTCCCTGCTTTGGGGGGCTGCAAGTCGCTCGTGTTTTGTCCTGGGGCTGATGTGCCCACCGTGTTGTTGGGTGCAGGAGTTGGTTGGGCAGTTACGGCGTGCACCTTGCGCTTCCATCTGTTAGATGCATTTGGCCTCTTCCTGCGCTTTTTCTCTGGTACATTAGCTTCCGCACTACCAGTGTTTGTTTTGCCTACCTTCAAGGGTGGGTTTTTGTTTGCTTTGCGGGAGGTTACCACTGTCCATGGTCCTCCTGCTGTTTCCGGGTTAAAGTGGGTAGTTGTAGACGCTGCCGTGGCCGCCTCCTTTCCGGCCGTCCCGATTGCCTTCGCGTTGGCAGACGGGGGCAGTACCGGTTTCCCGGATGCCTCCTCGTTAGCCTCAGCGGTGGTTCTCGTTGGGTCGGTCAGGGGTGCCGGTGGAGCATCTTCAACTTCCCTCTTCCCTTTGTCGGTTGCCCCAGCCCCAATCATGGATGGGGGGGCCTCCAGTAACCTGGCTGCCTCCTCGCCACCAATGCTCGTGGTTGCTGCAACCGGTTTAGGGTGTCCCGTGAGAGATGGAGTGAGGGGGCCTCGTAAGGCCTCCGCTGACCTCATCTGATGTTTTTGTTGTTGTTCTTGGGTAGGGGCTGGCAAGGTTGGCTTGGGAGCCTTGGGTTGCCCCTTGGTTCCTTTACCCGCCTTGCCTTTGCTACCCGTTTGGCGATTCGCGTGGGAACCTCCCACAGGAATTCCTGTGTTTGGCTCACCGGCCGCGTCCGTTACGGTTGTTTTGGTAGGGGCTTCTTTGGGGTGACCCTCAGATGCCACCTTGATTTTTGTTTGCTTGAATCCTTTATTATCCATAGCTATTATATTTAATATTCATCTGCTAGGCTTCCCACCCTCCACGGAGCCCGCAACTGGGAGTGCTCTTAGAGCACTAGGACTACCCAGCAGATATAGGTAGAGAGGGATGGCGTACGGTGCGACATCAGGGGCTCGGACGCACGTGCCCGAAGGCCTCGTGCTATGTGTGGCTGGCAAACCGGATTCTGGTTCGCCAGTTGTTCCACACACCCTTGCTCCATCAGCATGACTTTCCGCTTCCCCCCCCCTACCTCACCTACGGCCCTCTGACGGGACGTATAACCGTTTCCCCTAAGTTGGTTAGACTCAGGGGCTACTGTTTAGCACGAAATCGGGACCAAAGGGGTGTGTTGCCGGCTGGTCTGGCTCGACTCAACCTCCCAGGATTCCGTCATCCGCACGTACAGCGCTCAACTGCGCAGGCTCTAGCGCAGGTAGGTGTTCTAATAGATTTAAGATTGTCTAGTATACGTACATAAATAACGGGCTATCCTACCTCTGGTGCTTGCCCAGGCACATATATATTGTAATATATTATTGTTACTACATACATATATATTTTATTTAGACATACTATAATAGTCACGGCCCACCTACTAGTCGTGATGTTTTAATACTATACAATAGTGATAATACTGGAGGGTGCAGTGGAATAGACTACATATTAATAGTTTTACTTATATTACATACATTTTACATATTTACCCTCTGAACCGCCCGGTGGTTTTGGTTGTGCCTATTTCAGATGGAAATAGACCTATATAAACAGGGCCGGCAACCTCGAGAAGGTTAGTCCACCGGAACTTGCCTTGGGGATCTTTGCGACTTGCGCTACTCCCAAGACCGACGCCCCCCTACCGTCTCTGAAGGAGATGGTAGGGTAGGCCTGCACCTAAACTACCATGCTAAGTCATGTCGTACGGGAACCGTAAAAGCCTAGGCCCAGGCCCGCCCCTAGTAGGCCGATAGTATAACATTATTGTAGTCTCTCGATTCATATAATTAAAAACTAATACGGAATGGATGCGAAAACAGAAGTACGTTAAAATCCATCTTAGATTTGATTACTTATACAGCCAATTACTTATTTTTAGTTTTAAGTAAAGCTGAATTATTATTGTTTATTTATTTATTTGATTATTATAATATATACTAATACAAATATTTAACATAAGGACCCACAAAACTGTTTGCACAGTTTGTCTGTGGAATCAGTAAATCGTCTTATAAGGGATTCATACAAGAAAGAGGATATAAGGAATCTGCATCGATAAATTAAAGCAGGGTTTTTCTTAGCGGATAGATATTGAGATCATACTCACAAAATCTACTTTTTATCCCGACAAAAGAGAAACAATTGAAGGCAGGTAATAAAATAATATTATAACTAACAATACATGTTTGTATATTATGTCTCACGTCTTCCGTGGATCGGTTTCCACTTAGCTTCAGCTAGTCTAACCAAATTGCCACAAAATATGTATAAAATCAATCTGACAGATTTTATATTTACATCGTAAATTTTCATCGTATAATATAATATGGTTGCGGAATAATAATAATCAACTCTGTGTAAACAGCCTGTATTTGAATAATCTTGATCTCGAAATCATCTTTTTTATCACAATATACTATAATTGTAAAAATTTACAATTCATGTAAATTATATTAACCTTAAATTAACCTTTTTACATATATAAACACTGGTTTTCGCTTACGCGTTATGTACATCGATAAAAAATAACATATATTGTACGGGTATGTTAATCTGAGATTTAAATAAGATTTCACTTAAATCCCTAGAGCCGTTACAGTGTTAAAAATAACAAATATAAACTTTCACCTTAATATTATTAAGATTTATATCTGTAATATTTACAATATTCTAAATATTTCATTGAAACTAAAATGTCTGTTGGTGTACTCTTTAACGCACAAAGTGCAGTGTGGTTTTTTACATTAGTTGAAAGATATGTTTAAAGTCGAAGATTGCTTTGATTAGCTACTTTTTATCCCGGTACATAATTTAATGTCATGTAAGTATACTATAGTATACTTACATATATTAATAAATTCTACTATGCTATAGCATAGAAGAATTTATATTGAAATTTGAAACGGTGGCAATAAGGGCGAAATACGTATGTTATGTTATCTGCATACTTTTAAATACTCCATTATTATAAAGTAGGAGAACTTGTATTAATTAAGCTATAAAATTTATACTGTCACCCTCGTTAAATTTTGCGGCTAAATCTGGGCCACTTGGTTGGCTGATGTGGTTAACATTTTATGTTTTTGCTTACAGTACTTTTATATTGTTTTATATTTATTTATATAAATTGAGTAAGTACCTTATTCTATGCAGGGCTGAGATTTTGTTGCAATAATTAAGAGCGATAAATTATTTATTTTTCTTGTGAACTTATAAAACTTAAAGCATTTACATATTTTTTAAAATATTTGTATAGCTTTAAAATTAAAGCGTGCTCGAAAAACGAATTCTAATTTTAGTGATACAACTCGTCAAGTAGTCCAATTCGATATAAAAAGCAAACCTCAGATACCTGACTGCATTCAATTTTCAACCTCCCATAACCTTCTTGGAATCCGATGTCCGTTTTATCGCCACAATTAAAATTATTTATGGAATGTTCGTCGTGTTTACAACTCTATAAGTTTTACATGCGGCTTTCCAAGGACAAAATAACAAACAAACAGTCAATTATATATTTTTTACAATAATAACATCAGCTATCTGCCAGTGAAAGTCTCGTCATAATCAGTCCAGCCGTTTGGGAGATTAGCCGTAACAAATAAACAGACAGAATTTTTAAAAATTATGTTTTTCTCATAAGTGCCGTATATAATTTTATATGCATTTAGTAAAAAGCTGTTATTTTGACATTACAAACAGACACTTTAATTTTATTTGTCTGTATAGGTATACTGATCAAAATTGTGCTGGTATTTTTGGATAAAATGCGAGGCAACGCGACGTGACAACGATTTTTGACAGATAAATACAGATAGATTTTTAATGATTGAAAAACACAGACATATTTTTCATAATTTTATTAAATAAAATTGCTGTTTTGTGTTCTATATCAATAATAAAAGTCAACTGCAATAAGTGTTTTTAACCAAACAAGAACTTGGCACTAAAAATTATATTATTATTATTATTTTTAATAAACATTATGCCCGGAAATTTAATCGAATATGTAAATGTCGTCCTGTATCACTGTGCCACATCAAGGTTGTGTGAAAGTGGAAAGGTAAAAGCTACAAGCCTACTTTGTTTATGTTATTTTAAATGAAAATACTCTTTAGCAAAATTAACATTATTAATAAGTTTAAAATTCAAATTCTTTTTTATGACTTTTACTTAATTATGTATTTGACGGGGCGACGCGGACTTTTAGAATATTCTAGGGTTCCATTCAGAAATGTATCTTTATATTATGGGTATGTAAAGGGGTTCTTTCGGTTCATAATTTTCGATCAGTGTTTTATATGCAGCATCCAGAATTTTCCACAGAACATATCATGTTAAAATAACAGCGATAATTAACAACTGAGCGGTATTGAAGCAAACTAATCTTTTATTTAGAACTAGCAACTAACCCTCGATTCGCTCAGGTTCGGTACTAGACACGTTTCAAATAAATAATAATATTTACTGTGTTAGGAGATATACACATGCTTTCGTATATACAGATATACAGACAAACAGACAAAATTTTTAATAACTATTGTTTTGGGATTTACATTCTCTATAAAATAGGTTACAGCCATTGTTTTTAAAAATATTTCATATACAGATTTCGCTAAGATTTCGCATATACATACAAGGTACAATGTTTTTCCAAGTTTAAAATTTTATTGATAAACTTTAAGCTTTAAAAGCATGGATGGATATAATATTATATATGTGAAAGTTTAGTTGTTTGGATGTTTGGATGGATATTTGTTACTTAATCACGCCACAACGGCTGAACGAATCTGGGATGAAACTTGGCACAGAGATAGGTTATACTCCGGAAAAGCACATACGCTACTTTTTACCCCGGAAAAATGTTCGCGTGGTTCCCGTGGCATAGATTTGTTTTTGATTTCCGCTAGTGTAACATAAACTTAACATATTATGTATATTGATTATTGGGTAACTGTGTATTGTGTAAGTCCAACTTATACGTAAACCCTTTTCTATTTTTGTAATGTAGAAGAAGATCTTATCCACTGCCGTATGTATCTACCTTATGTTCGTTTTTACTTACATAATTACAAAACGGAAGTACAATACATAATTAAAAAAAGTTTGTTAATTGTGTAAATCCACATTACCAGACTGTCACATACTATAAGTACATGTATAAGTTTGTAAATTTAGATATAGGCTGTAATCTCCGAAACTACGGACCTGATTCTGAAAATACTATAATACTTCCGCTAATAGAAAGCCACACGAATGTAACTAATCATAATAACTCAACTGCTGTTGAAATGTTTTCTCGGCATGCTGCATGCATTGCTTAAAACGTTTGAAAGAAAGAAATCTATTTTATTTAATATTATAAAGCTGAAGAGTTTGTTTGTTTGTTTGGTTGAACGCGCTAATCTCAGGAACTACTAATCCGATTTGAAAAATTCTTTTTGCATTAGATAGCCCGTTAGCTGAGGAAGGCTATAGGCTATATCATCCCGAAAAAATGTACGGTTCTCGTAGGATAGATTTGTTTTTGTCTTGGGACGAACATAAAGCGAAGCGAGGGTGAGTCGCTAATGAAATAGGTATATGACAAAAACTTGACACTTAGAGACGCATCTGAGCGAGGCGAGGATGAGTCATTAGTGAATTATAAATGTGTTATTGAATATACAAATATTTTACTATAACCTGAAGGCAGTTCAGTGTAAAATAAAAAATCTGACTTCTTAATAATAAAAATTATTTATTTATAAATGCCATATAAAATACAAACATTATAATTTGATTAACTTATGTCTAAACATATTGCTGCACTTGCCAATTACGGTGAACAGCATCTACATTTTGTTTTTTTGCATCTGTAAAAAAAAAAATATAATTAATTTCCATACGAGTAGGTCAACAACACATTCAGAAAATAATAATTACTTTATACCTAAAATCATATTTAACTGCAGATATTTGAATAAATTATGCTTGTTTATTTTTTTTAACGGGGCAGTAATGAGTAATTTGGCAGATGATAAATTATTTATTTATTAAGTACGTTACACTAAATAAGTGGATATTGACAGCTTGATTATGTTAGTATTTGACATTTAGTTTAATAACTCAATACTTGTCTGGAAAACATCAAAAAACATTATTTCTCTAATTCCGATTTCTGTATCACATTGATGAGATTATGCAACGTATGTATGTATAACTATTAACTGTCATTAAAATCGTCTTTTGTTACAAAGTAATCATAAAGCTTAAGTATGTAGTCATAATCACAATGCGTGTGTGTGTCAAATACATGGTAGTTGTGTAATGTTTTTTTTTTGTTGATTTAGTGTATTTTTTATGCATAATTTAAAAAAAAAATTAGCATTCTGCATTCCTTCTTATATAAACTATAAGTGTTGAAATTTTATACTCCTCCGTCCGCGCAATTTTCGTAAAAAGGGGTACAAAAATTTTTATAGATACCGGACATAAGCTATTACATCTAATCATTATTGGCTGTTTTATTTACATTTTGAACATCTTAGCCATTGCCTTGCTAATAATAGCAAACTTTTTAGTTTCACCTTGTAATTTTTATGAACAGTCATAAATTACTTACTAGCTAAAACGTTGTCATCGATTATAATAGTAGGCTCCTCAATCTTTCCTTCAAATAGACTCAATCCTAATTGGTTGTCTCGGATAATGAACACAAATGGTCTATCCACTCGTAATTGAATACCATCTTCAATAAGAGGTATGACCAGAGCAGCTGTTGCAGCAGCCGCAACTGTACCCATCTCGTCCACTGACATGTACACTTTATGTAGAATATTGTTCACTTGTGAGGCTTCGTTTTCAAATATGCCAGTGATGTTGGCGTCTTTAGTGAATAAGGCATTTATTCGCATCTATTAAAAATAGAAATATTAGTATTTATGTTTATCATACTTACAGGGATATGGAAAAGATAGAGACTTAAAACAAGATGTCATTCTATAATCATCTATAATATATCTATACAGATAAATTCAAAAAAGTCAAAATAACATCTTTTTACTAAATGCGGATGAAAGTACGGTACTTTTAAGAAAACAACAATTTTTTAATTTTTCGTCTCTTTGTCTGTTTGTTCCGGCTAATCCTTGAAACGTATGGACCGATTTTGACAGGATTTTCACTGCCAGGTAGTTGAAGTTATAAGGAGTAACTTAAGCTACTTTTATTTTGGAAAAAGAATAAGGGTTCCGCGCAAAAAATTAAAACCCATAAAATAATGACTGTAATCCGCGTATGCGCCCGAGCGAATCGAGGGTAAATCGCTAGTTGATGAATAAAATTTGAAAAAATCTCCCTTTTGGAAGTCGGTTAAATATATAGGAGTGGGGGTGGGAGGATGACATATTAATATCATTCTATGAAATAACTATTGATTTTGTGATTTCAAAAAAAAATCCTTTTTGAAAGCGATTATACTGAGATGTATGATCACAATCTTATCTAAGCGCCTTGATATTTAGCATAGAGACACATTGTATTTTGAACGGTTTTCCTAACAGAAAACGTAAAGCATGAAGTATGGGTTATTTTAAAAAAAAATCACAGAAAGAAACTATCAGTATTAATTTTAATCTGGTGAAAGTGGCATTAGAATTAATGGGAATATTAAGTTTTCAAATATATAACTTACTTTACGTAAAGGCTCGATCATGCTAGCACTGTAGTCAACAGTAAACTTGGGCATGGTCAGACGAACACTCGCAGGTTGCAGAAGCTGTCCTATTTGAGGGAGACTCATGTATGGTAAATCTCGAATAAGAGTGTGAATTCCTTCATGATCTTGCGGAACCAAAATAATCATTGAGTAACGATCACCCTGGAAACAAGATTAAATGTCTAATATACCCTATTAAATTAACGTACATTTCCTATAATTTATAAACATTTTATTATTTATCATTTATGGTTAAAACTTTTTTAAGAAAATTCTTAAAATGGTGATATTTTGAAAATATTGGTTAACAAATTGCTTATAAACAGGAAATTTAAAATAGATCAAACTAATACATAACATACCTATTGTCACTATAAACAGCAATTACTTTTATAAAATAGCTGTACATTAATTAAATGGTATGATTATCAATAGAAAGGTGATTTTTGCTCATGATTATGCATTTTGAATTTCGTCTGACTAATTTAAAATAATTTTGAATATACCTCATACGGAAGTTCTAAAGCATGTGCTCTCAAATTGTCCACAAACGCGTAATTCATATCTTTATGTAGTTCCATCATCGCTACTTTATGACACGTATGCTGTTTATAAAAGCAACCCGGTCGAGTATGCTTAGGGTTGAATGCGTGACGCCAAGATCCCTTGAAATATAGCGCGTTTATAAACATAGAGTCCGATGTTGGGTTGATGTCAGCTAGAAAATAATAAATTGATATTAGAAGAATCGATTTACAGATTTTAAAAGAACCTATTAAATCGCTATATTCACGCAAAATCCGAAGCTTCCTCGGTCGGGTGTTCCCAGTCGTTCTTAAGGATAAAATATCTACTTAATATGACAAAAAAAAGTTCTTACTTATTCAAAAATCTTACGGATATGACCTTTTTTAATATTAAGGTAGGTACAATGTTGCGGAAATACCAGTTTGTGAGTCAAGAAAATTTCCTTGGACAATAATAAATAATTGAAGAATATTACAATATTTATTTTAATAACTGATTACATTATATTCAACAAAAGATGATTCGCTCGAAAGATATAAAAATAATTCTTAATGCTATTGGATTCAAAACAGAGGGAGAATTATTTGCAATGAATGGTACCTAACTGTACCTATATAGCTATCGGTATTGTCAATAGTCTACTGATTAGATCAAGATAACATTCGTAAATCATCATAATCATTTAGGTATATTTTAAATCTTTTCTTGTATCAATCTAATTTGATTTAGGTACTACTTACTATTACTACGAGTATTTAATCCATACAGATAAATAAAATTGAAGTGTCTATTTGTAATATCAAAATAACAGCTTTTTTACTAAATGTATATGAAATTATATACGGTACTTATAAGAAAAATACAATTTTTAACATTGTATCTATTAGATACACATCTGTTTGTTTGTTCCGACTACTCTCCGAAACGACTAGATAGATTTTGACGGGATTTTCCTTCGATCAACAATACTAGTAGTATTGTTGATCGAATGAACTTTCACTGGTAGATAGCTGATGTTATAAGAAGTAACTTAGGCTACTTTTATTTTAGAAAAAAAATTAGGGTTCCGCTAAAAAAGTAAAACGTACCTAAGGACGCACCCAGGTGACGCGAGGGTAAGTCGCTAATATGAAATAATTTAAAGTTCAAGTAAAGGTTCTAATTTCTAGGTTTTGTCCCTTAAGATTCGTTAAATTCTAAGTGGTTACTTAAAGTTTGACTTGGATCGGTGGGAGTGGACTTTGATACCTCATATCATCATATGATAAAATAATCAATAATAATGAAAAAAAAAAACCTAAAATGTTTCAATTTTTTTAGTTTGCTTTTACGCATTCGCGTTTTTTTATTTTTATAATTACTTTTTATTTACAGCTTTCAATTTTTGGCTAGTTAAACATTTGGAGTTTTATTTAACAATTTCTAATCCTACTAATAATAATATTACTTTATATTTAATATTATTTAATATTTAATATTATTTATAAAAATGCGAAAATTTGTGAGGATGTATGGATGTCTGGATGTATAGATGTATGGATTCTAATGAAACTTTACAATAATATAGCGCATACTTCAGAATAACACATCCGCTACTTTTTATCCCGGAAAAATAAACGGTTCCCGTGGGACAGATTTGTTTTTATTTTTATCTAATATTTTTGTGTTCACCTCTTAAAAACTTTCAAGGTACTCCACCCCAAGGTTTGGAAGTATTTTTTAAAAAAACATACAAATTGACATCTACAATCTGCCATTTTGATTTTTAATAATACACATTTAGCCTATGACACACGTTATGAAGGCAAATCTAAGGACATATGAATCATGAAAATCGGTTAAGCTTTTTAGTAATTACAAGGGAACATAGGACCGGACATATGTACATAATAAGTAGGTATATACATAAATACATACGAGCCGAACACATAACCCTCCTTTGGGCTCGCCGCAGTCGATTAAAATTAAGTATAACTCTTAATGAAAATGTTACTTATTTATATTAAATTCAATTTTTTGAATTATTGGTTACTAGTAGTGCCATTTAGGTACAATGTACTTCGCCAATGTCACGTAGAATGAAGAAGCCACGGTAATGATTCAATTATAACATAATAAGAAGTAATTAATATTTCGCGTACTTTTTTGAGGGTATTTAAAAACGACACTGACATAACTAAAAAAATAAATTGACGAATGTATAGTCTTCCCTGTATAGTACTACAAATAAAAAAATGGAAATACTTTTACTTACTCGACTGAACGAGGTCCGTTATAAGCCCTTTAGTTTGGAAATTAATCCAATCATTTATCAGAGAGGCCGCTGAGGAAGTATCTTGGAAATCAGCTGTCCCGATTTCGCAGAAGTAGACTTTGCGTACTATCTGCTCGAACTCTTTTTTAAGTTTCAACCTCTTTGATACAAATACAACATTTGCATTTTGAAGAGATACTCCTGTAGTGTTTGCCTGAAATTGAAAATAATTTAGCTTCGTCCAGTGCACATGTCAAAATGTATTAACTAGCGACTCACCCTTGCTTCGCTCGGGTTCGTCCCTAGATACGTTTTAATTTTTTTGAGCGAAACCTAATTCTTTTTCTAAAGTAAAAGTAGACTAAGTTACTCCTTATAATATCAGCTATCTGCCAGTAAAATTCTCGTTAAAATTGGTCCAGCTGTTTCGGAGATTAGTCGGAACAAATAGACAGACAGACAGATAAAAAAAATAATTAAAAATTGTATTTCTTTTTATAAATACCGTAAATAAGTTCACATGCATTTAGTATAAAGCTGTTATTTTGACATTACAAACAGACACTTAAATTTAGTATTTGATTGTTTTAAAACGCAAATGATATTCCTATTGAGTAGGTATACAGGTCTTTTATTGCGATGATAAAATTTTTAGTTTAATGTGAAGATTATTGCAAATATAACAATTGAGAAATGACATTACAAAACTCACATTCAATGCTGCCAAATATAAACTTAATTGTTCTCTAAGTTCATCTTTATATGGCGACAATCTTAAAGCACTCCTGATTTCTGCTTCAGTATTTCCATGAGAACCTTCTAAAATCATAGCCAGGACAGACTTGATACTGGCCGGTGAAACCATCACATTGCCCGTCTTATCCTCGGCAACATATCGAAGTAGGTCAGTGTCAAAAAAATTTAGCCGCGTAATTTCTGGTGGAACATTATCTTGACAATTCAAGCTCGATATGCACGTGAAGAGTAATACTGAAAAAATATATAAAAACTAAACAACGAATATTTAATTAATCGGACGATTATTTAAATGCAATAGATTGTACGTGCGACGGGCGTGTATGTTTGTTTGCTATCCCTTCACGCCCAAATGGCTGGACGGATTTAGATGATTTAACACAATAAATAAATATATTGTAAAAATAAAAAACCCGACTGCATAAAAGCTAACTAAGAAGATGAAAACAAGTTCATGATGGAATATAATATTATGCAGTAGGTGACATACACGTTTCATCCTTGCCGCGAGATGTACACACTACACACTCGTATGTATGTCTCCGACTGCATAATACTATATTCCATCGTGAACTTGTTTTCATCTTTTTAGTTAGCTTTTATGCAGTCGGGTTTTTTTTTATTTTTATAATATATTTATTTATTTACAGCTTTTTAAGTATTTTTAAGTAGAAAAATTAGAGAGAATGGTTATTGACCAACTTTAAATCATTATATATCCAAAACTGTTATTTAAAATGAAAAATGATGAAAGATACCTAAAAATGATTTTTAAATACCTATTCAACGATACCTCACTTGATATAATTCGTCGATTTTCATTTTTTCTTTTCCACATTATGGAATCTAGTAGCCCCCATATGTTTTTTATATCACCTATCTAAGAACACTAATTGGACTAATGAGACGAATCTAACGCTACCTTAATTATCTAAGATATATAAGCTAAGAAATCATCAAGTGGTTTGGAAGATAGGAGGGAATAAAGAATATTACAAACAAATAAACATACAAAGACTGGCCCCAAAAACATAACCCTTTCCTTGCAGTCGGGTAAAAATAGACTCTGACCTAGAAGAACACAAAGACTACTGTTCTCGCTAGTATATAAAACAACACAAATATAACAATTAATATTAAGCAATGATAGATCAGTTTTTTTGCTTGAAGTTATCTAAAAGAAGCGGGAAAACTAGCAATAAGATTTTAATTAATTCTATAATAGTTTCTTTGTGTTAACAATATATAATGGTTATTCATAATACTAATACGTACTTAGTACAAGAGGAATTGGTTTCCATTACCGCAAAGAGCATAATAAAGATCTATTATACTCTAAACCAGAAAAACCCTGACAAAAGTAAACATTTATCTAAAAATTAATAACTCCAAGGACTTAAATAAATATTAAATTTAGCCAAAGTAAACGTTAAACGAAGTTGGAATAAACTTTTAACAGCTAATATTCTAATACATTTCTTGGCGAGACAATCTTTGAGTTTGGTCTGAATATTTTCCTTGTATAACCAGTTTATGTCTTTAGTAAATTAATTATATTTTTTTGCATTTTTTTTTATATTTTCCAAACATTTGGAGATTTTAATTATAAATATCTTAGTGCTGACTGCTGAACAATACTCAAACAATTTTACAATAGTTCTAATTAATAAGATGTTTACGAAACCGGTTTGACTCCATCAAAGCGACAGCAAAAATAAGTTAGACAAAAATAATTAAGCTTGACGTAATACCGTAATTACTTCCTATATTTTTGATTATAATATATTACATTAATTTACCTAATTATTAAAAAGCTATTATTGAAAAAGTACTTACCTGTAAATAGAAACATTTCTTTAGTTTTCGTTTTATTCACCGTAAATAACTTATTAAAAAAATCTATAAACACGAGTGACCGCCAATGCGGTCTTTACACAAATGATAATTTAAAAATAATGAATAAATGCGGAATGGGAAATTTTAACAAGTGAGGCTCTATAAATTTTAAGAAAACAAGGCTGAACAAAAATGAGATGATACAAAGAATTTGTCATGTACATGCAAAACTTTTACCGGTTTTGTGGTTTTTGTTTCATCTCTTGTAATAAGAATTAATACCAATGCAAAAGTTTATGTATGCTGTATGTCTGTTACTCCTTAACGCTGAAACTGCTGGACTTTGTTTTTAGTAGGTACACAGATGTTAGTTATAAGCCAACAAATTAGTTTATACAAAAAAAGTAGATGTTTTTGTTTCCGTTCACAAAAGGCTCCTTCACACGTTGTTAATAACAAATATATATAAAAGAAAATGCGTTTTTTAATATTTTTGTCATTAAAATAACTGAAAAATTTTAGAGCTTAGGTCGACACTAAAAATCCTTATTAGTAAATGGAAATACAAAGATGGCGAAGTTGTCGCCATTATGTTACTCTGGTACTGTAAGTTTTCTATTCTGTTAGGTACCTACTTGTATAACTATTTTTTGTGGGTACCTACCTCACCCACAAAAAAATAGTAATAAGAAGTGTTTATGAAATAAATATTATATGATTAATTATTTCTCGTAGGATCTACACATACGTTAAACAAGTTTTTTTAAATTCTAAAACTAACAAGGTTATAATTTCAAGGCTGAATTTATAAATGCACATGATTGGTTACTTTTAAAGGATTAGAAAATAATATAGGTATGTAATATGCCTTACAGTGTAAAATTTTACACAAAGCCCGAAAGGACGATTGGAAACTATTAAATTTTATTTTTTATATTAAATTTATTACTCGTAAATCGTTACGACTTTACCGACTTTAATGAATGACTATACTTCTTGATGGTGCGAATACCATTATTAGTGCGAAACTGCCTTTTCTTTTTTTTTCAACCGACTTCAAAAAGAAGGAGGTTCTCAATTCGGCTGTATTTTTTTTTTTCGTTTTTAACTCAGAACTCCGTCATTTATTAACCGATTTGGACAATTTTTGTTTTGTTTCAAAGTGTATACTTCCAATTTGGTTCCATTTAAATTTGAAAATAAATACCACCACTAAAGTTAAAAAAAATAGCTAATGAAAATTTAACCTACTTCTAATTGTCATATTGACTTGAAACTATGCAAGTGTTTCTATTTCCGTTGATAATGCAATGGTTCGGTATCATCGATCTGATCAGATGGTAAGGCCAGAAGGTGGATAGGTGGAAGTTTTCAACGGCTAATACTCGTAGACCTTGATACTTTGAGTTTGGGCTTATTTTGTTTGATTTGACAAGCCGAATACGTTAGAATTAGAATTTAGAGCCAGTTTTTTTTATGTTACTAATAAAAGCGAATTTTAGTTTGTCAGTCTTCATATAAAAATGGGCATCAAACTAATTTAAACAGCTTAAACGAATATTTTATTAAAATACTTTCTTCTAGCTTTGCTATGTCTACACTAAAAAGTGAAAAATAAAAACTTTAATAAAATTATTTTATTTTATTTTTTTATAATTTTAATATTGGGTTTTTACCAATATACCGGATATTAAAATTATAAAATTAAATATTTAAAATAATCCCCGACACAAAAAAATCTCTAAAAAGTAAAAAAATAAAATGTCTCTCTTGGCCTTTTAACTTCATTAAAAGTACCTACCTATTAATATTTTGGTGATGAGCGTCGCCGCGTCTACTTTATCATTATCGATCTTCTTTTTATTTGTATTCTGGTTTTTATTTTAATTACTTAGCGGTTCCCCGATTAACTTTATTTGTATTTCTACTTTTTAAAATACTCACGGACGCTAATTAAAATTTTTAATGTATGTTTTTTTTTTAAATTACTCGCGGACATTAAATTGATAACCTTCATTGAGTCTATTTTTATGAGCCCAAACACGCTATATCTGCTGTAAGTCTCTAAGGAATTGAGCATCCCGCAGACTATTTGATGCTACAACATCAGTTGAAGATTAGCATGTCCTGGAAATACCACTGAATATACACCAAATTTCAAATCAATCAGATCTCTGAAAGTTAGTAAAACCTTTTTGGCAAGTAGGAAATGAGTGATGATCATCAAACGTCTGAACAGATCGTCATAATTTATAGCTAAGAACCATCTCTTCACACGTCAGCTTTCAAACAAAAACACCGCATCAAAATGGGTCTATTCGTCAAAGAGCCATGATGCTTTGAAATTTTTGTTGAATTTATCTAAGTTACAGATATTAGACGGTAGCAATACTCGCAGCAACTACATATTCCTACATCAACTTGTTTTCATATTTATAGTTCGCTTTTTAGCCGGGATTTTTTAAGTAATTTATTTTTTACTTGAAAAACTGACATGTTGCGTAATTTTCACTATATCCTTTAAAAATAATATTTATTGTCACACCTTAAAGCCTTCTAGTAAATTATTATTTTAAGACGAAATTCTGAGTAGTTTAGAAGTGCAAATAACAAATAAAGCTGTCTGGTTGGCATTGTGTAGGTACTATTCCTGAAGTCAGAAATTCGATGTCCTCTAAATGTGAATATCTATACAGATAAATAAAATTGGAGTGTCTGTTTGTAATATTAAAATAACCACTATTTACTAAATGCATATGGATGTATACACGGTACATATACCAAAACTTCATTTTTTATAATTTTTGTCAGTCTGTCTGTTTGTTCCGGCTAATCTCTGAAATGGCTGGACCGATTTTAACGGGACTTTCACTGGCAGATAGCTGATATAATAAGAAGTAACTTAAGATACTTTTACTTTAGAAAAAAAAATAGGGTCCCACGAAAAAAAATAAAAACAGAACCAACCTAGGAGCAACCTAGGGACGAACCCGAGCGAAGCGTGGGTGAATCGCTAGTTTGATAACAATAATAAACAACAACCCATTTAACCCAAATCACGATATTAAGTATGTGCCTACACATAGTCTCGATGTTGGATACAAAAGAAATACTTAGTCATAACTATTGTTATGACTAAGTATTTCTTTTACGTAACGTTGTTACTGTTCGTTCCACGAGATTAAAACATCTTAAAAATTAACGAGTAAGAAGAACAAAAAGTAAAAAATATATAGAACAGACAGACATTATGTGATATATTATGTGTTGAAACACATTATTTATTCTTTTCATTTTTATAAGAATTAGGAAATGCAATTCGTTATTCCATCATCATATATATATGTATAATGTATACAAGTAATAGTGGTTATGTGTGACGATCTGCTATCAAAGCAGGTCAAGGCAGGCGCCTTGCTTTGTATCATGGCTTCACGCCTGGCTGGATTGCCGGATGCTATATAAACATTGATGCTAAATAGAAAATAGAAATACATGGATAAGCCATTTAAAAGCAGGGCAGGCGGACGTTCGATAGAATTCGAAAACCTAAAAATGGAACATTTGAAAATAGGTACTTATGGAGTATTTTATTCATTAGTTATGCAATTTTTTTTTGATTTCTAACCGGTTCGCAAAAATTCTGTTTGGCTCTTTTTTTAATCATGTTGGTATTTTCTCTTTTGTATCTCAAATCTCAAGCAATGCTCAGGCAATGAACCGATTTTTTTTACATAAGCTTATAAGATATAAATACTTATTAGCCAGTGTTAGTCATATATTTTTTTTTCGTGATTTTTTTCAGATGTTTTCCAACAAATCAAAAACCATGAAAATCAGTCCAGCAGTTCTCGAGTTATAAGTGTTGTCACAAGCCCGACTTTGTTATATATTGTCTCACCGTAAAATTGTAATTACCGCTAAATTATAATCTATCTAGTGAGATTGTAAACTGTCGAAAGATTTTGTTTCGACAGTTTACAATCTCGCGAGATAGATTATAATCTAGCGGTACTTACAATTTTACGGTGATATATACAATAGATTTCCTCCGACACTAAAAAACAATTATGATATATGTACTTTATATACTCGTATAAACACAATTTTAAGAAACATTTATATTTTATACATTATATAGATTATTTATGTGATTTATTTAATGTGGGATTTTTATTAGGTAACGATGATGATGACGGTGTACAACTATAATTAAAATGTATATAATTCAATATTTTCATATTTATGATAAATGATTTTTTTATTATTTTAAATAGTCAACAAAACTTTTGAAATATTTCTATTAATTTGTAAATTCCTTATTCATTAACTATATGTACAATGTACATATGTATATATGTATGTTTAATTATTTTATTATATAAGTAACAGAAATTAAAGCAGTAATTTTTTCTAATATGTTAAAGGCGGATATAAAACAAATTAAGTTTCATTTGTGATATAAGTTGTATAAACGATGCATGTATGATCACATACCTTGGTAAATTATTAGAATAAACTAACAAATGACGCAAAGTACATAATGGATATGACAATATAAACACAGGGGCAAGAATAAAATAATATTTTCTTTTATTACTTTTATTTATCTTTTAATTGACTTTAACTTTATATTAAGCAATAGAGAGCATCTGCAAATTTTAAACTTTACGTATTTAAGGTATTTTTTTATTACATTACACTTTTTAATGCAATATTTTACATAAATATACATATACTTCTAGTTCTATCAAACAGTTGTAACTGCATAATGTCGGATATCTCTACATAGGTAGTTTTTAATACTTAGTTTTCTTGTTTTGTTTATAATAAAATATGACTATAACTATCTATGACAGGTCCACAGTACAAAACCCATCTATTAAATTATGGCAGTAGTAAATCTGGGAATATGGTATAAATCATTCCCATTTAGAATACAATTTTTAACTGACTTTAAAATAGGTAAAAGTACTTAAGTCTAATGTGTGTTTTCTTTGTCCATATTGTCTTGATGGCATATTCAACGATTTCATTTGATTTTCATGATTCTTTTTATAAATTTATTTTAAAGTCAATGTAATTTATACACAACTAGCGACTCACCCTCGCTTCGCTTCGGGTTCGTCCCTAGTGAAAAACAAAAACAAATTTATCCCACGGGGACCGTACATTTTTCCGGGATAAAAAGTAGCCTATGTGTTATTCTGATGTATAAGCTATATTATTCATTATAATCCATTCAATAGTTTTTTTGTAAAAGAGTAATAAACATAGATATATCTGTACATCCAGACATCCATACATTCTCATAAACTTTCGCATTTATAATATTAGTAGGATAATATAGTATAGCATGGATTAATTATCACAAATATTTATATATACGATTATATTGGGGTCTCAACTGAACGACCAATTCCGTATTTATTTTGTAAAGATGCTCTTAAAGTTAAAATAATATTTGTTGTTATTATTATTCTTTTAATCAATCTTATTTCAGTTTAAGTCACATTGAACTTTGTCTATGTCTTTTTAAAAGCACCAATGGGAAGTGAAGGGTCAGATACGCGTCCAGTGAACAGCAATTGCCTGGTTTGCTCGTCTTGTATGAAAAACAGGAAAGGCTTGTCGGCATTCACCTCAGCATACGGCATCCCGTCTTCGCCAAATTTGTTCTCAAGAGCAACTTCTACGAAATAAAGAAAAAAAATATGTTTTATTTTTTTTAATAACATATAGGTACTTTTGTAATGGAAAACCCATCAAAATACCTATCCAGATTAATTTAAATATATTACTTATTAAAATAGTACCTACGTAATGATAATACTAATTTATCACTGACATATAATTAATTATCATAGTACAACATTTATTAATAAGTTATAAATTATATTAATTAACTAGTGGCTCACCGTCGTTTCACTCGGGTTCGCTTCTAGACAAACAAAAACAAATCTATCCCACGGGAACTTTACATTTTTGAACCATCTTACTGTAAAGTTTCATTAAAATCCCATCAGTAGTTTTTCTGTACTAAGCTGTATAAGTTACTATAGTTTTTTTAATTATCCCACGGGAACTCTTTAATTTTCCGGGATGAAAAGTAAAAGGGATATAAGGTACCACCATACAAAATTTCATTTAAATCGGTCCAACAGTTTTGTAGATTAGCCCGTACCAACAGACAAACAAACATTTGAAAAAAAAAAACCAGGATTTGTTCTATTTCTCTTCTTACACTCCCCCTGACTCGGTTTTTAGCATTTTTTTATGTACAGACGTTCAACCTCTACAGTTTTATTACATGTATCGATATAGGTAAGCCGCTACACTAGTATCTTCATAGATATACCTATAAAATTATGTAACACTAGCGACTAACCCTCGCTTCGCTCGGGTGCATCCCTAGGTACATTTTATTTTTTTTGAGCGGAAGCCTAATTCTTTTTCTAAAATAAAAGTAGCCTAAATTACTCTTTATAATATCAGCAATCTGCCAGTGAAAGTCCCGTTAAAATTGGTCCAGTCGTTTCGGAGATTAGCCGGAACAAACAGACAGACATACAGATAAAAAATTAAAAAATCGTGTTTTTCTTATAAGTACCGTATATAATTCCATATGCATTTAGTAAAAAGCTGTTATTTTGAAATTACAAACAGACACTTCAATTTTATTTATCTGTATTTAAATAACATTATAAAGACATCAAAGTTATGTGTTTACATTTTATATATATGCTTAATGGTCTAAGCACAGGCAGAGATACGAGAAGTAGGGAGATTATAAATTAAAGATAATTTACCTGTAGCCGAATATACGACACTGCCTAATTCGTTGACTTCAATACCAGAGTGCTGTAATACTTTGGAGATCTTCAGCCTGTTACTAAGATACTGTCCACGAGTGATGCCGGGGAAGGAGGCTGTATCTTCAAACGCCTGCCTGACGCCAAGCTGCAACAAAATATGTTTATATGTATATCAAAAATTATACATATATATATATATATATATATATATATATATATATATATATTTTTGTTTATTTGAATTATGAAAGTTTCATTTAGTTATTTTGCCTAATATCTTAAAAATCGAAAGCTAAAATTTATACATATTTTGTATTGTATATAACTTTGGGAATTTTTCGTCAACACTTTGCCTGCGTATTTGCTTTCCATGTTATTCTAAACTCCATGTTAAAGCCTTATATGTTGAAGGCTTGCTTTTTTCATCCTAAAAACGTATTTTGTTTGTGTGTATTTGTGCGTGGACATGTATGTATGTACAGCAAGTGTGATACAACTAGAAGAATTTGGATAAGTACACAAATAAAGTATGACATGGATTTACCAATTTTAGATATAAATACCCCCAATTCTCGTGGTGTCACCTTGTCGTAGTAGAGGGGCTTATTAGTGTTCAGCAACCCAGCCGGGCGCGAAGCCAAGATACACTTTTTTTATGTTTGATCACGCATAAGTTTTTACAGTGTAGTCCGATGTCGATGATTCTTTTTTTATTGGATATGGTATATATCAAAGTTGATCCAATTTAAAATCGAGAAAAAACCCACCCCTAAGTGTATAAAATATGGGATGATTGATTTTTCATCTAATGATTTTTAAAAATATTTTCTTCTTACTTTGCTATTACTATGTCTACACCAAAAATGGAAAAATTAAAACTTAAAAAAATAAATAAAAACCGAAAAAAAAAAACTGTTCAGTAGTTTTCATTTACTATTATAAATAACTAATCAGATATTTTCGAAAGTATTTATGTTCTAGCTATTTCAAAGAGTTTAAGCACAAAGATAGATAGAAAGATAAGAAGTATTGTAAATAATCTGCTATACTCTAAATGCACCTATACCTTATATTAGAATTTTATTATAAATTTAAATTGCATAAATTACTTTTCTCTTGGTTTTGCCAACAATAATAATAAACTACTAACCCTAATCAAACATTGGTAGTGTATGTATTCAGCCCGTTTTAACGTCCCACTGCTGGGCACGGGCCTCCTTTCAATACGAGGGGGATCAGGCTATAGTCCACCAAGCTGGCCAAGTGCGGGTTGGCCAAACATTGGTATAAAAAACTCATATCGTCTACCTAATCTATCGCTATATTAGTAAACAAGATATTTTTAATTTGGTTCAAGATCATAATACTATTTACAAGGACCGTCTATTGTACCGACAATAAAACAAAAATACTAAAAGGAAATACCCATGTCGTTTGCATATGACGCTCGTAGCATATCGCGAAGAGGAAAATGTTAGTGAAATTGAAGTTAGGTATTGACTTATATTTAATTACGACAAATAAAAAACTAAAACGTTCATGCATAATGTATATCCAACTAAAATAATAATCCATAGTAGTCAAATTGTAATAATCGATGTGAAAGTCAAAAGTTAAAAACTTTGAATTTACTTATTAATGTTGTCCAAATTAGTGACAGTATTTGTAGTTTGCTTTAACAATATTTAAAATTTTCTAGATATAACATTAATCATATCATAATTTACAGTAGGCAATCCCTTTTATCCTATATTTATTTTATTATTATTTTTATAAATTTTAGACACCGAGTGAAGCGAGTTCAAATCCCGGGTCTCGACCTCTGACATTTTCATGTGCGAATCATATCCAACATGATTGCCACTTGTGTTAACGGTGAAGGAAAAATCGTGAGGAAACCTGCATGTCTGAGGGAACCTAGCAAGTTTTTAAAAGACATGTGAAGTCCGCCAACCCGCAAGCGCAAGCGTGGTGGACTATGGCCTGATTCCCTTCCTACTGAAGGGAGGCCCGTGCCCAGCAGTAGGACGTTAAAAAGGGCTGAATACATACAATACAATCCCTTTTATCCAGGGGAAGCCCTCTCGTCTATTGCAATAAAAATACCCTATATTAAAACATTTTTGTACAAAAACTAATCAAAATCCATTCAGTAATTTTTGTGTGAATAGCGAACGAACTCAGATTTTCTTTAATAATAGTTTAATAGAAATTTTTAATAGTTTATCGTTTAACCAAAAATTATAAATATTACAACTCTCACTGTAGATTTACCTATTTTATTAATAGGGTAGATTTTTATATGGAAGGTACACAAACGATAACATTTATCCAACTATTAAAATTAGGAATAGACTATAAAGATTCCATATAACATAATGCTTACACGTATAAAAGAAAGTCTCTGACGAGCGTCTGTCAGTACGTTAATTTCGAATTTGCTATTATGATATGCATGTCTCCTCAATCCTGTCTCATGTCAAGATTTTAAGTGCTGAGCATAGATGTGCGCTGCCTAAACGATTAGTAACTATATAAAAAAAAGCATGTATTATAAGTATGCTCTAATAAAAGTCCACGATACCATATTAACGTACATACTACTTATATTTTGATTGGTATAGTTGTAAATACGTCTAAAAAAAAGTATAGTTTGACTATGAAATGTTTATGCCTATTTAAAACCAATTAGTTTCTCATAGAGATAAAATTTGTTCTATCGTTAACGTCATTATGTTATATAATTTAGGAGATACTGAAAAATTACAACAACGACTTACGCGCAAGGTTATTTATTAAATTGTGTGGAGTAAATATAAACAAAACTGACGCGAACACTGAGGGTTCGCATGAAACATTAAAATAAGATTCTAATCACAAAAATAAACCCTTTAATGCGAGGGAAATCAGACCATAGTCCACTACGCTGGCCAAATGCAGGTTTGGAAAACATCACATGTCTTTTGAAAACTTACTACATGTAGTTTTCTTCACGATGTTTTAATAGACTAAATAGTAAAGAGCTTACCTCTTTTAGAACTCCATCTAATAAAGACGTGTATTCAAACTGGAACTTAGGAATAGTAATATCGACGATAGATTCTTGAAGGTAATATAACTCTGATCGAACATCACTTAGCTCGTTAAATAGTGATGGCAAGCCAGTGAGCGAATTCGGCACTATGATGTACATTGCGAATTTGTTTCCCTGTAAATAAAATAATAAGGTAATGATTAATTACCGAATACACGTTATTCCTAGAAGTATCATTCATTTCAGGCTTACAGAAAGACATTTATATTGCAAATATACTTACTAAATATGGCATCCTCAAAATTTTCGCATTAAATCGCGTAGATTCCGTGTAATAAAATTTATTCTTAAGATTCATGAAAGGTATATCTTTCTTTTCTGTAGCTGTGACGTAGAATACATCGTTCTTAGTTGCATTTGGTGGAAATTGGTAGAGCCAAGTGCCTTTGAAGAATATTGTGTTAAGTACTAGAGCTGACACGCCATTTACATCATCTGAAATGAGAAATGTAGTTACAATCGGAGTACTATTATAATTGTGAAACCTTTGTTACTTCTTCAGGATAAAACGACTAGATAAATTCGGATGAAATTTAGTTCATAGATTATGACCGGTTAGGCAATTAGGAACGCAATCGAGCGAAGCGAGGGCAACATGTTGATTATTATATACAATGAATCAAAATCATGATCTACTACTATATCTCTTCTTGAAGCTCGCCAAGCTTTAAAATTAGTATTACCTAGTTTAGTATTATATGATCTATGGTAGTACTAAGTCTAAAGTAATAGTTGTGTAAAATTAAATAGATGTATGTATTATGTATGCACAAAGTACTATCCTATCCATAGCTCTAGTGCATACAATCACACCGTGCGAGCAATGTTTGGAACAGATCATTAATTACTGCCATATGCCGATAACAAGCCATAGTCATCGGAATACTGATAGCTACACTGACTGATACGATAGTATATATAATGTCCTCCTAACTGATCTCGGATTACTGCGGCCCAACTCAGTGAAACTGCGGGAATATAACGGTATGCGTACAACACTTACAGTGAAAAGCCTTGTGATGTGATAAACATATTACGGGCAGTGGAAGATGAACTCTAACATACACTACACAATACATCTAAACATTGCGAACTTCCCAACTCTTATCTATTAATAATTATTTGTTGACAGAAAAATCAGTATCCAGTTATTTAGGACTGATACGAGGACTCGAACCCTGACCTCACTTTCAAAGATCGCCCAATCCGTAGCGGAAAATGCTAGCAACGAGTTAATTATGTACATAATATATAGCAGCACATACGAGAATACCTTTAATATGTAGAATTATTGTATAGAAAACGAAGGAATATTTTTCTTACCATTATCAACTAAATGGTTGATTCTTCCTTCGGTGTTATTAGATACCCATTGATTGATACTCTTCGCGGCACTTGTTGGATCAGTAAAGTTCAATGGCTTCAATTCAGTTTTGTAGAACTGTTCGGCTACGGAAGAGAAGCGTTGTTGTGGTACTACATTACCACCAATGTATATTCTACTAGCTAAGTTCAGGATATATTGTGAGGACTTCGTCTATAATATAAGAAAAAAATTATTTTAAATAAAATTATGACAATTTGGCAACAAACATGGTCACCGGATTTCTCTTCCGAAACTAACTTTACGAAATGTTAAATGTTCGCGTAAATTTAACTATAGATTTAAGATAATACTAATTATCTTTTTATATGTATCAACATTATTTAATGGCATAAAAATTTTAAAGCCCAGTGTGAATCTTAGTATAAATTTAATTTGTGCTAAAAATTAAGAAACGGTTATATTTTTCATATACATTTAATATTTTTTTAAACTTTAAATTATAAATTATAAAAATATATTTTCGTATTCCTTGAATAAACTTTTTCATTAGTCAAAATGCAACTGAAATGCGTCACAAGAGTTTTTCTTCAACACCACCTCTAGTGTTCAAAATAAACGTCCAAAATAAAATTTCGTTTAATTTTAATCGTGAATGGGCGGATTTACACTATATATTATGTATCAAGTTTCCTTCTAGTAAATTCAAAAGAAATAGTGACAAACGAATATTTCTATATGCGTTTCGTTTTTAAATTGGATACATGCCCAGTGCAAATCCCAGATCTTGCACCTCTGATGTTTTCAGGTGCGAATCACTTATAACTTGATTACCACTTGTCTTAACGGTGAAGGAAAACATCGTGAGGAAACCTGCATGTCTGAGAGTACCTAGCAAGTTTTCGAAAGATATGTGAAGTCCGCCAATCCGCACTTGGCCAGCGTGGTGGACTATGGCCTGATCCCCCTCGTATTGAAGAGAGGCCCGTGCCCAGCAGTGGGACGTTAAAAAGGGTTGAATACAATACATGTACTAAAAGTAAACCAAAAGGTAACTTACATGTAAAGAATCTAAGATCATTGCGAATTTTTGCCTTACGACGTTTCTATCAGTATCTAAGCCCAATACATAAGAGAGCTCTGCTTGAGTAATCCCCGTCGAAGCTTCCATAAGTATAGCCAACGCTAATTTAAGCCCCAAGGGTGATATCAGGAAATTTTCTTGGGAACTCGCTGCTACACGCTGAAATATACAAAAGAACATAGTAAATATGCGATGTGGCGTTATTAGAAAATTTACTTTAAGAATACGTTTAGATTACATAAGCTATTGTTTTACATTTTCTCATATTTTTTCTATATAATTCAAAGCCTGATGCATAGTTAAAATGCTAGCAGAAATGTGACTGAAGTCAATACTCCATAGGCTTAATTCTAACCCATAATATTCTCATATAATAAGACTATTCTACATTTATTTACATTTTCGTCAATAAAGTTCGTTTAAAAAAACATCCAAAAACAAATGAAAACACTATTTACTATAAGCTAAGTTCAGGATATTATATTTATATCTCTAGTATTACCTTTGTAAGCGTCCAGTCGAATTTGTCATAATTCATATTGGATGGTGCATATTGATCTACGTTCTCATATTGATCGGCCAACTGGACTTCTTTTTTTGGAGGAGATACGGGTGAGGCCTGTGCGAACGCCGGCGTTAGCGTTGCGCTAGTTGACAGGTCTGGATTTCCAAACACGCTTTCCAACAACTCTGGCGTTATAGCAATATTTGTACTGCATATTGTAAATGGCACTATAGAAAAAATTATAATGTTAGAACTTTTGACCTTAGATCACTTGTTACTTAAAGAAGGTACACATCTGTCGGTTATTAAAAATATAAAATTAGAACTATATTTATTAATTCCTAGCTGTCCCGACAAACGTTGTTCTGCTATATAAATTATCAAAGAAATCTAGCGTAAGATATAAAAATACTAAAATCGCGATTAAAAAATGGAGGTGGGGGTAGGAGGATGAAAAATACTTTACGATCTTTCTCATACCTTCCAAATATACAAAAAAAATGAAGCCGTTTTGGAGGAGTGCGACCACAAACACTGACACGAATTATATATATAATATGTTAGATTACATGTCAACAAAACATTATGTATTTGCTATTTAGAGTTCGAGATACATGTAATTATAAGTAGTTTCTGAATTATGAACTTGAATTAATGTTTAGTATTTCTAAACCCTTAAAATGCAACAGAATTATTATAAAAAAAAAATAATAACAATTTAAAAGATATGTATTTTTATAAATGATAATTCCAGGGGAAAACCAAACCGAACGTGAGTTTGGATTATGCTGGTAACGTGTAATATAAAGAACCGGTTAAGCTCGTGATTGCAATAAAGATAGCTTATTTTTTTTTTCTATTTCAAAACATTTATGTATTATAATAATATTATTATATTCATAATGAGTCTTGACTCTCTTGACTCTTGGTACAGATAGACCATATCCTGGACTAACGTATAACAGGTAAGGGCGTTCCTTGGGACAATAGTTAAACTTTAATGTTAAATGTTCTGAGCTTATAAACTTTCAAGTAAAAGAAAGAAAGTGTTGTTTTCAACAAAACAAAATAAAAAAAAAACTTTTGTATAGATAAATAATCAAAGTGCAAAGTTGGAGTACAATGGGTAAGGGAGAGTTTCTAATCGTAATTTCTGTAATTTTGAAACAGTCCGTTGTGCGACATTTAAAGACGCGAATGGAATTGACCAGTTGACAAGTTTTGGTTGATTGTCTATCATTACATTGGTATTATATTCAACAATTTAAGTCAAAGTTAGATGCGATTTTGTTGATGTATTTGAGTGAGTTCATAAATCATACGGGAACCGTACTGAGCTTACTGAGTACTTTCTGAGCTTTTTTATCTATTCAATTTGACGTAGATAAATCAGTATTATTTTGTCGCTTAAATTGAAGCTACTGCTATCTTTCCCTTGGCTTGAGATGAATCTGCTTGCACTATGGTTTCGAATATATCGTTATCGACTTTCGCTTCTACTCGGCCACGGGGTTTGATTATTGAAAACGGAAGTGATTTTCAATGTTTATCGAGATAGCGATATAAAAGAAAATTCGAACAGAAAACAAATGAAGAACTATTAAATTTTATTTAAGCACGCATTATTTCATTTCCATCTACTTAAAATATTTTTATAACCATGATATACATTGTTGGTATCTACTGTTTTTCTATTACACATTTTTCACAATCATCATTAACGTCATTATTGATATATATTCGAACTAATATATCTTAGTTCCTGATGAGACCCTATGGCATTATATAGACGTAACCGGATGAATAAGCGTAAAAAAATCCAAAACGATACTAAACCGGATATTCTATAAATAAATTTAAAATAGGGTCTATAATGATATTTACATTGCTTAAATACGGCATAGTAAAGTCAAAGATGTATGTTTACACACCAAAGCCACCGACCTCGGCACAAGCTGAGGAGTTTGTCTGTCGGGCTTTTTAAAATATTATGCCAACAGGTTACCCTCGTGCGGCTTGACGCACATATGTACTTGTACATGCTGTTGTACATGTAAGATCTAGCCCTAAACACAGATTAGTTTATAGATAAATACTTCATTTATCCCAATAATTCTTGTTATATGCGAGAATGTACCTTATGTATAGCGATAATAGTAGTAAATACTAGTTCTAGTTCTTTGTTCTGTGGCTTATAGGCGTGCCATTTGGGCACAATTTATAATTACTATTTACGAGTTGCAATAATTATATTACTTTATGACGTGTATACAGAGTCATTCAACTCAAATAATGCAAATGAATGACCAAATTATTAAAATACAAACGTAATTAAAACATGCCAGAATAATATATGATATTTTCGTAAAAGTACCAACATTTTACCCACTGGACAGTAAATAAACATTTTTTTTGCAATCATGTATTCCCCAAGTCGGTAAATTTATAGGTGACTGGTGTACGATTGCGATGACCTTTGAAATGACCTGTTGATATCACAAATGTGAATGGTTATTATAATAAAATTAAATTTTATGATAACTATAATTTGCAACTTGTAAATAAATAATTTTAGACCACAAAAGATAACGGTCCTGTTTTATTTAGTAAATAAGTAAGTTGCATACATTTACTAAACAAAATTAATAATAATGTCGTCTAAATCAATATAAATTTTTATGTTGCATTTAAAAAGGCGGTCACCAACGAAAAGACTACTTCGGTCATTGGTGGCTGTGTTTTGTTGACCCACAGTCCAGTCCTCGGACCTCGCTAACGGTTCTATCTGACTAAATTATGCACAATAAGGAGTGTCTGAGGCCTATGTAATATATTTTTGGAAATCTATATTTTACCGGGATTAAATTGCTAAAAAGAATATTATGAATTCTTGCAGCTATTTCCGCATTCTAGTTAATTACTATATATTACATTATATCTACACATGCTTGTTATGGAGTAGATAGTAAATCATAGAGACACTTTAACTAGTATAAGATATATTACTATATTTCCACGTTAGGCCTCAAACCTTAGTCTAGGTGAGCAATGACAAATTTAAATTGTTGATTAAATTAATAAACTTGATCTAAATAAACATTATGTATAGCCGCAAGTGAGACCTATGCCTCACTTATCAGTTTATGTTAAAATTTATACATAAATCTATTTTAATATTATAAATAGTTTTTTTGTATGTTTGTGTCGAATAGACTCCAAACTACTGAACTGATTTAGATGAAATTTGGGAAAAAGATGGTTTGAGATCCTGGGAAGGAGTTGTCCTTCTATCCTATGATATCTATCCTATGATAGTTTTTATTCCGGAAATCAAATGGAGTGAAAGTTTGTATGGGGAAGCAACCTAGGGACGAACCCGAGCGAAGCAAGGGTGAGTCGCTAGTAATATATATAAACAAATATAATTTAAGGAAATTATAATTTTAGGGAAATAAATGTATGTTATAACGTAGTCTCACAGATATTTTTTCCTTAAAAATTTACATTATGTTTTCAATTTGTATATTCCCGTTAGGTTCCTTATTAGTTAATTAGGTGGCAGTGAATCGGAATTATCAAACGGGAAAATAACGACTGTGTCATTGTAAATAATAGTACAGTATTAAAAACGAAAAATATATGAATTATCATTTATCTTACATACCTAAATTTAACGAATGGATTTATTTTTATAAATTAAATTTAATAAAGCAATAAAAAATATAAATTAATTATCCGATTATCGTAAGAATACACACTTCGTTGTTAATAACTAGAACAATTAAAAATAATTAGTAATCCCTTATAGGAGACGTCATATATTTCTTTATCAACAATTTAAACTGTTATATTGATTAATGATTAATCTTTATGATATTTTTAACTGAGAAGGCTTTATGGCAATGATGCATTTTTGGGCGCGATTTTTCATATTTACTAGGTATACTATTTATAGGTCCAAATCACTTTTTTATATGTATTAAAAAACTATGCTCAATGTAATTTTATTTTACTACCATTATTACCATGTATTAAATTCATGCCAAGATATATGAATCAATCAAAATTTTTCGCCTATCCAGTATCCCGCAAAAGGCATTATCCCGTAAAACCCAGAGACGGTTTTTCAATATATGGTAATAATCATAAGTTATCAATGTAATAACTATTACATAAATCATATTATAATTTATAATATCATTTAATATATATAGTTTATATTTACTAAATGATATTATATATTATAACATTACAAATAACAGTACATTTTTTTCTCAGATACATTCCAACAAAAAATAACTACCATGATTTCAGACAGAGTCAGGAATCGGTGAGTATAGAATAGACTTATACATTATACAATATAGGAATATAACAAAGAATAATGAATAGATTTATTCACTTACCTAAAAAGATGACAAGAAAAAACTTCATCTTCGCACTTGTTTGTGAACGAGGAAAAACTAAATAAGAAAAGGATGTCGTAAAGTTTTTGAAGTCAAGTTTATAGAAACTGATTTACCTAATTCATGAAACTATTAAATTAGTATAAAAGTATATATTTATTACTTATATAGCCCTTATTTTATGTTCATTGTTAAAATGCGTGTCTGTTCGACGATGTGTAAATCACAACTGATGATATTCGCTAGGAAGGTCCTCACAACCGGTTCAATGACGATAGCGTGTTTTTACTAAATACTAAGCATACACTCTTTATGTCGATATGAATTTTATATCAAAATATTTTAATAATGAGCGTTAAAAATCCATTATATTCTCATTTTGCTTTTGGGCGAGACTAATTCTTTTTACAGGCTTTAACATCCACATTGTTCTACATAACAATTAAGTAAGTACCCTCATTAAAAAGTGGATATTAAGATTTGATTTGTTTATTTTTATTTTTTAGTATCTAGGCGACCGAGTTCGACTATACCAGCTATAAATAAAACTAAAAAGCAAAATCTTATCTAAATATACTATAGGGGGTATACGGCTAACATTCTTGCCACTAATTCACGCGGATATAACCTGTAAAATAATAATTAAGTGTAGATTTGTTTTGTATATATAATTAAGTATATTCGTAATTTTCTTTATTGTAAATTAAAAAAAACGATACAATAAATTTCATATCTCATATTAGTATAGCACAGTGTTAAGGAAATTAACATATGTTTTTATTTTTTTTATTTATTTATTTAATCATTTATTTCAGGCTATATTTACAAAAAGATCTTAAATATGTAAACAGAAGCCCATAACATATAGGTATACCTTAAAAAACTAATATATATATATATATATATATATATATATATTATATATATATATATATATATATAAACTAATATATATATATATATATATATATATATATATATATATATATTCGGCTAAAGATCCTAGAAGTTCTTTGAAGAATTATAGAAAATCATTTTACAATTACTGAATGAATATAATAAGTATGTATATCGTAACGTACTGTGCAAAGAAAAACAACATATACAGACTAATACTACTAGTCTGTCGAAAAGACAACTTCTTCACAATTAATGGGTTTAAAAAATATCATAAACTATACCTTCTGTCACTCATCAACCTTGCGTACTTATACAGGTAGGTTTTTCCCGGTTCATCGAATTGCCGCTTAAGCGTTCTACTAATAATGATAAATCTATGACGCAGACACAGATATACATACATATGTATAATACTTGGCTTTCAATGATTAAACTTTAAAAGCCAATCAATATTTATATGAAATATTTTTGAACAACTAACTTTACTGAGCATCCTGTATGGTGCAGACTAGCATTATCTATTGGTTATTCCGACGGGAGTAACCGGTTTGATCTTCATTATAAATACAGAATTGATTTTGTACATTTGATCACGTAACTGATATATATTATAAAAATAAAAAAACCCACTGAATAAAAGCTAACTAAAAAGATGAAAACAAGTTCACGAAGGAATATAGTATTATGCAGTCGAAGACATAAGACATACACGTTTCATCCTTGCCGCGAGATGTACACACTCGTATGTATGTCTCCGACTGCATAATACAATAGGTATTCCATCGTGAACTTGTTTTTATCTTTTTATTTAGCTTTTATGCAGTCGGGTTTTTTATTTCTATAAATTATTTATTCACAGTTTTTTAAGTATTTTTAAGTAGGAAAATTAGCGAGAATAGTTGTTAACCAACTTTAAATCATTATATATCCTAAACTGTAATTTAAAATGAAAAATGATGAAAGAAACCTAAAAATGATTTTTAAATACCTATTCAACGATACCCCACTTAACATAGTTCGTCGATTTTAATTTTTTTTTTTCACATTATGGCGTCCAAGATCGGCCATTTAGATTTTTTCCAATTTTTTATGCTTTCTTATAGCATTCACGCCGTCATGACGAATCAAACGATGTATCATTTATCAAAATGGGCCCACGCGTTTGGTCTAAATAATGCCACAAAGGTACAAACCCACATATGTACGTACATACATGGGCTGATAAACACATTACCCTCCTTTGCGTCGCGCAGTTGGGTAAAAAAGGAAAACATACTAAAATGTATAGGAGTATTCAATATCGAATTCACTACCTTCGACGTTGTTGTAAGCAAACTGCCGACAGATACCCGTTCAATATTGAATTTTATTTTAGGAAAACCCATATGTGATGTGGTAACAAGTAACGATGCACTTATAAGTCATAAGTTATCATTAGTATTCAACCACAAGTCTTGTTTTTGACTTACGGAGACATTATTGTACTATACAAGCAGCGCACAGTGGGCTGAAAATCGACTTTCATAGACTTAGAGATTTTTAATTTTAGAGGTCGTGTTTTTTGCTGGATATCGCTTTATTTAACTATGACCGTACTAGAATATGGCATGAGAGTCGGTTTTGAACAAAAACGAATGAATTATAAAAAAAATTCGAAAATTTTGTATGGAGATAAGAAGAAATTTCCAATTATTTTTGGAACCGCAAAAAAAACCGTAATATCCTCAGAGATAGTCAAAGTACTAATTATTTGTGATTTTTTGACATACTACACACAGCGGTCACGGCTGCGTTTTTTTTCTAAAAATGATGAAATTTTTTTTAATATTATTTAATGTTTTACCTATATATTTTTTACTTGTAACCATAAAACACAGCTTTTAGCCTCTTATATAATGAGTTACAATTATTTAGCACGAAGTCAAGATTATTTGAACACTTGTAATTAACTAATGACAATTTACTTTATTTAGAAATTATTTTAAGTAGGTGGTTTTTTGAGTTGCCGACAAAGACTCCATGATAAGAAAAGCAAGCGTCTTAATGAAGGCAGTTAGCAAATAATATAATTGATTATCACTTACCTAATGAAGGTAAATGCAATAAATACACTATACATTGTAGCTCACTATACTCAGTACATCTCAACTGTTAACATTGCCTTAATTTTGTGACTACAATGGAAAGTTTATCCACTAATTTAGACTTGTTTGTTGCTTTAAAATGTGATAACACTTCATTGGATTATAAAGTACTTTACAGAAAAGTTATAACACTATTGGGTGATCGACTGCCTGATGAAGATCGTTTGACTCTCAAAGAATTTTGTCGGCGATTTACGCGTGCTGCTGTTACAAGGTGGGAGAAATGTTGTCGCAACGCGGATGCATTCAGAAGCCAGTATGAAAATTGGCTTCAGGAAAATGTTGATTGGCCAAGTTTCATGCATGCTCGTTTAAACAGGCAAGAAACCAGTGATGAGAGTGCAAGTTTGACTTGTCCAGAACCGTCAACTTCAACATCATGTGGAACCATGACAAAGAGATCCCGAAAACCATTCGAAGACTTAGGAACCAAACAAAAAAAGAGAAGGTCTGACGATCACAAAGGTGAATATGCGAACGAATTAGCTTATTCTGCTGTAGCACGTTTTAAAGAAGATGGTCAGGAGGACATTGCTTCTATCATCGAACATTTGCTGAAACATCCAGAAGCAGCGACTAAAATTAAAGAAATTATTGACAAACCACGTCAATTTTTTACACCTGAAAAAGCATTAGGACTACTAATTTCATTAAAATTAACGAAATGGCAATATATCACTTTGCGAGAAGCTGCAATTCGGGAGTGTGCTAAGGACATTTATCCGTCTTATTACAAAATTCAACAAGCAAAGCAATTGTGCTATCCTCTTAAACAATCAATCACTGTGACGGATTCTTCAGCAAGAGTCACCCTTCAAGCATTACTCGATATAACAGTGAAGAGAATTCTTGACAGTTTGCCCAACAGTATAGAAAATAACGTCTTGAAATTAGTCTCTAAGTGGGGATTCGATGGTGCTTCCAATCAAAGCCGATACAAGCAGAAAATGGACGGAGAGCAGAATGATGCAAGTGTTTTTATGACGTCTTTGGTGCCATTAAAGCTGACTGCAGGAGATGAAGTACTATGGACGAATCCAAAACCATGTTCGGCTTTATATTGCCGTCCAGTTCAGTTCACTTTTGAAAAGGAGAGCAAAGAAGTTGTCGTGAAACACAAAAGGCAAATGGATGAAGAAATAAGAGCTCTTACAAACTCTGAGTACAAAAATAACACGGTGAGTCATCAACTGATGAAGACAATGATCGACGCAAAAATATGTACATATCTAGCTGAAGACCAAGGATCACTATAGAGATTATCCAACGCATCGTGCTACTTGTGCTTAGCAAAACCTAAAGAAATGAACCATTTAGATGCTGTAGCCTCACGAACTGTGTCCACTGGTGTTTATGAATATGGATTGTCATCATTACATGCCCGAATAAATTTCATGGAATGTCTTTTGCATATTGCATATCGGCTCGACTTTAAAGAATGGGCTGCGAGAGGAGAAGAGCGCAAACAAATGCTAGAGACAAGAAAAAAGATTATACAAGATAGATTTAAGGACGAGCTTAACCTTTTGATTGATATTGTGAAACAAGGTTCAGGAACCACTAATGATGGAAACACAGCAAGAAGATTTTTCGAGTTTCCCGATAAAACTGCAGCAATCATTGGGTTGGACGAGGAGCTTGTACGAAGATTTGCCGTGATTCTTCAAACAATTACGTCTGGGGAGGAAATTAACGTGAACAAATTCAAAAATTATACTCGCAAGACAGCAGAGAAGTACGTGGAGCTGTATGGCTGGTATTATATGTCATCAACCGTCCATAAGGTGCTGATCCATGGAGCAGACATAATCGAAAATAATGATATTGTCCCGATCGGGAATCTATCAGAAGAAGCCTCCGAAGCCCGCAACAAAGATTTTAGAAAGTTTCGGGAGTATAATTCACGGAAAAAAAGCAGGCAAGCTTCTAATGAGGACATTTTCAACATGCTCCTTTTGTCTTCTGATCCTTTATTAACTGCTCGAAGACCAACGTTTCCAGCCAACAAAAAGCAGAAATTATTCGCAGAAACTTTGGAGCTATTTATGTGTCCAGAAACCCAGTTCGAATTTTTAGATGTATCTAATCTGGATAGTGACTCTGAAAATGAATCTGACGAAAGTGATAGTGAAAATTAAATTAAGTGTTGTATGTTTTGTTTGTATATTTTTGTTTTAGTTTATTTCAATGTAACTTTTAAACATTTTGTTTGTATATATCTCTTTTTGTACATTTAACATTACACATGAAACAATTTGTTTCCTAATAAATACACTAAGTACCCACACATCTGATTTTTGTTACTTCATCATCGTAAACAATACTTCAAAATATTTATCAATTACAGTAAGTAACTTACTAAGTATCTCCCGTCAAAATAGTACCTTAAAAAAACTATAAAGAATAACAAATATACTTTCTATAATCTTGACTTCGTGATATATAAATATAATTCATTATATAAAAGGCTAAGAACCGTGTCTTACAATCACAAGTAAAAAAAATTAAGTAAAAAATTAAAAATTATATGAAAAATATTTTATCATTTTTAAAAAAAAAAACGCAGCCGTGACCGCTGTGTGTAGTATGTCAAAAAATCACAAATAATTAGTACTTTGACTGTCTCTGAGGATATTACGGTTTTTTTGCGGTTCCAAAAATAATTGGAAATTTCTTCTTATCTCCATACAAAATTTTCGAATTTTTTTTATAATTCATTCGTTTTTGTTCAAAACCGACTCTCATGCCATATTCTAGTACGGTCATGGTTAAATAAAGCGATATCCAGCAAAAAACACGACCTCTAAAATTTAAAATGTCTAAGTCTATGAAAGTCGATTTTCAGCCCACTGTGCAGCGTTGCCAATTTGTGGGGAATTCCCCAAACTGCGGGGAATCTGAAGTCGATTGGGGATTTGTTGGGGATTGGTATTATGTGGGGAAAATGCGGGGATTTTGAACATCGATAGTCCGACCGAGTCCGAACACTTAAGCATTAAATTACTAATAAAAATCGTACATAGTTTTCACGTCTGAACCAATTTAGCTTTTAATTTAAGCTATACTAAGTGTTAAAACTACGCAAATTTTCTTAGTCCGAATTTCTTCACTAGTAACAATTAATAACTTAAATGACTCCTAGCAAGTCCTCCTAATTTAAACTTCTATATATTACAACAATAATAATTTTGAAGTTATATTTATAATTTTTTTCTGAAAAATTACATTTTAATGTAATCACAGAAAAAATGGAACTCAATCACAGTCTAATCTTATTTATTAATAATTCAAAAATATAATTTAAAAAAACAAGTTCATATTTACAAAATATAATTAAAGTTTTGTTAAAAATCATAAAAAAAATGTCAAAAATGATAATTTTTTTTAAGCTACGCTAAAACTTTGTTGAAAATTTATTCAAATTTTTAACACTACCTTTAATCTTCTGTGCATCGATAAAATGGCATATTATATTTAAAAAAATTTAAATCGATCAAAAATTAATAAAATATCGATAAATTCGAAAAAGTAAAAACTTAAATAGATTCTACGAGAAAAAATCCAAAAAATAGGGTTAAAATATACCATCCTCTACCTCCCGAGACCATGAAACATAAATTTCTCGGAAACGGCTAATTATTTCAATTTCAAAAAAAAAATTGCTTATTATATTATGTATTTCGAAAATTATATTCCTCTAGTTTCACTAAAACCAAAAGATGATTGCAGAAATAAAAAATAAAAAACGAAGAAATAATTAAAAACCGAGATTTCTGCCAATATCTCGAAAACTTTGAAGTTATTGTAAAAAGTGTTATCTATAAAAGTTGTAGATTTTTACTAGACCTATAACTTTCGTAGAATTTTTTTTCGATAGGACGTCACAGTAAGCCGGAAATTAAAAAAAAATACTATTTTTTAATGCTTTGCATCTCCCTATTTCTCGGGGGTAGCTGGACATCGGGGGTATTTTACGAATTTTAATTCCTTATAAAGCTGCTAACGTTTTAAAAACAAAACTTTAGGTTTTAATTTATTTGTTTCCAAGCCAGATTTCGATTGGACTATATTAATTTTATTTAGTCATTATATTTCTAACATAAAGAAAAATCCGAAAAGATAGTTTCATTTAAAATTATTTAAAAATATAAAAGAAAAAATAAATATTATTTAAATACTTGAAACTTGTTTATTTTTAATTTTTTGAGGGGAATTTGTGGGGAATCAAGTATATTTTTGTCCCCAAATTGGGGAATTTGAGTTAGATTTTCGGGGAATTTGATAAATTGGTATTGGCAACGCTGTTTACAAGTTACAACTAGCTGTTGCTCGAGGCTTTAAACGATTGATTTTTACTTTATATTTAACTACGATAAAACACGCAATGGATTTGTACATATAGAATAAGGATTTATTTTTTGACTCGAAAAATTCTTGTTTTTAGTGATTTTAAGAAGTAAAATACGAAAAAAGCGTTATCGAAATAATAATCTTGTACAATTTTATAAAATTCATAGGATTCGATAGGACTTGTGGCATCCTGGCATCCACAACGACCAGTTTAGTGAAAAATTATAGTAGAGCACTTGCTCTAACGTGACGTCGTGTCACAGACGTCGAAAATATCTGATTAATCTGATTAGGTATCTATAGTAAATGAAAACCCTCGTTCAGTTACTTTTTAGTGGCCGGAAATCAGTTTTAATTTTTATTATAATATTTTTTTGCTTTTTAATGTCTGGAAGTCGAATTTTTTTGTTTTTTTTTGAAGTTATACGTCTTTTGGCGCGTTAGGGAAAAAATGATGAGAGTGATTTTTTTACGATGCGACAGATTGAGACTAGAGTATGAAGTTAGCCGTTAAATCTCCCTGTAGTAAAGTGTGAACTGCGAACTGATATCTATATTCAAGATATTTATTCCGGTATTTCTATATACACATCACGTTTTATATATCGATAAAAATACCCGGTGTCTGTCTGTAATTAAATCTTGCAAGTTAAATTTTAACCATTTCATAGTGTCCGATTGAGCTGAAATTTGGCACACACGTTTGGTTCTCGTGACTGCACGATTATCTAAATGCCACCATTTGTAATCCAATATGGCGGACGTTACAAAATGACCCTTGATAGGGCTTGATGAGCGAAACACAATAAGCAAAGTGACGTCATTGTAAGTCCAATATGGCGGACTCCCAATGATGGCGGACTATGTTTTTTTATGCATCCCTTTGACATGGATATTAAATGAAAGACTTTGCTGAGAAGAATACGAATAAAGTAAAAAAAAGAAGAAAAAAAAAATAAAAACAAAAAACAAGCTTTTATTTAAATACACTAAAAAACAAATAAGTATAACTTCTTACGTGCGTATCTTATCTTGCGTATATCTTGCGTACACACACACTTTTTTTTAAGTTTTTATTACTTTTTAGTTTTTACTGCATAAAAATCAGAATAAGAAGAACGCGAGTGTTTTAGGGTATATATATGGATATTATTGAAAATCAAAATAGCGGATTTCAGGCGTTAATTTTTATGTTTTGAAAAAAATGTTTTCTTTCAAACCTATCGAGTAGGGTATCAAAATAAAGGTTTTTAAGAGGCGAGCACAAAAATATATCCAACTATATGTTTAATAATAATTTAAGACAACAAATTGTTAAATAAAACTTTAAATGTATATTTTGGCTAAAACTAAAAAAAGTGGGCCGTCACAGGACGTTCGACAGATGTGATACATATGTGTTAATATTAAAATTCATACTTAATAAAAACCTATAGCGAAATACGAAGTAAAATAAAGAAAAAACTTAAAAAAAAAATAAAAACCGACTTCCAGGCACAGAAAAGTAAAAAATAACCAAACGGGGGTTTTCATTTAGAATAGATACCTAATCAGATATTTTCGAAGTCAGTGTGCTTTGATTTGTATTGGCTGGCACCGACTTCGAAAATATCTGATTAGGTATCTATTCTAAATGAAAACCCCCGTTTGGTTATTTTTTACTTTTCTGTGCCTGGAAGTCGGTTTTTATTTTTTTTTTTTAAAGTTTTTATTTTTCCATTTTTGGTGTAGACGTAATAAGCAGGTAATTTGTAAGAAGAAAGATTTTTAAAAACATATTCGATTGAACCATTTATTCAGACCCCTAATGACAGTCACAACTCACAACCCATCTAGATGTAAAGTTCTCATCAATACAAATTAATCAAGCCCAAACACCAGGTAATTGCTGTAAATCGTTGAGGAGTTTCCTCGACTGTCTTTTGACTCTATCATCAAATCGACTCCAGACCTTCATTAAATAGTAGTGCTTTAAAATACTTAATGAAAACAAATTAACAAGCGCACTAGTCGCCACTACGATTTTCCAAGGTTCCCCTCGATTTCTCTGGGATTTCATCATAAGATCCTGGTTTCCTTATTATAGTACCACCCTTGGGATATCTCCTTTCAAACAAAAAAAGAATCATTAAAATCGGTTAATGAACGACGAAGCAATCCGCGAACACACATAAAATTACATCCACGTAAACAAAAATTTTCATACATTTTTTTTCATAAAATGAAAACTACTAAGCCAAACTATGTTAAATTTTTATGGGACCAAATGGCAACTATTCCGCATCAAACAAAAGAAGAATCACGTAAATCGGATCATAAATCTCAGAGTAATCGGTGTACATACATAAAAAAAAATACCAATCGAATTGATAACCTCCTCCTTTTGGAAGTCGGTTAAAAAATAGAGATTCGTTAATAAAATTAATTTATTTTTCTTATCATTTTTATCAGAATATATGAAAGTATTTTTAATAGACTGTTTTACAGTGTAGCGTGTACAGTACGCGCGCGCGCTCACAAGGGAGTTGAGAGCGGTGGCGTAAAAGAGAGGGCATGATGACAGCGTCACGCCGCCGTTTGTCGTCACACCACAAGTCGGTTTTACTGCCAAGGTGCGCCCATAGATGTTTCGCATCAAAATCTGTACAAAATAAAAAAACGTGTGCGTCTCGGGACGCCCGACAGAAGTGATAACTTAAACTAATCTATATTATTTATAACTTTTATATTTTAAATATTATCGCACACTAAACACTGAGTAGAGAGAGGGGGAAGCGTCTGTCCGAAATACGGCTAGCGCTGTGGGTCAGAGTGAGAGAGGAAGAGCTTGCCTACCGCTGCCGTATGCGTGAGAGAAAAGGAAGCCAGACAGACTGGCGCCGTAACGCATTACGTAACGAAGCGGTTTACCCTCCCATAAGAAGTTATCACTTCAACAACTTATAAAAATAAAAAAAATCCAGCGGTGTAAACTGTTTTTAGTTCGCGTTTTACGCAGTGAGGTTTTTATTTTTATAATTTATTTTTTCCAGACAGAAGTCGATTTTTATTATTTTATATATACTATTTTTATGAAATCATATTAAAGGCTAACAGAAGACTAACGTTTGCATTTAAGCTATGACGTCATTTACACATGAGCCATGCGATATATGAATAGTGAATACATCCATATTCGTGACAACTAATATATTACATCACTTTTACTGAGAAGTTGTAAAGTTTTTACATTGTCAAGATAACTCAAAAACACTTGACCTACATACATGTATATCATACTCAGAACTTGTATCTTTAGCCTGTAGGTTTCCTTCCCTTCCCCTTCTAGCAATGTAAAGTGCATAAAGATTAATTTATTATAATACTAGCGGCTTACCCTCGCTTTGCTCAAGTACGCCCCCCTCCCCTAGGCCCTACTCCCTAGGGATAAATGGCTTAGGAACGTATAGAGGACAAACATTCAAAGAAAAAGTCTTTTTTTTGGCCAGGGACCTTCACGTACGGGCATACACGTAACAACTCATTACAATCGGATGAATGGTTTAGGAATGCGTAGAGACATACAAAGAAACATTATTTTTTATTTATATTGAGAAACATGTGATAAAACTGTAATTACAAAAAGCAACTGTGGTGAACCAACAACATGAAAATATTAAACATTTTTCATAAAATAAATAGCAAAAAAAAACATGTACGTAAATAAATCTAACACTAACCGAGTTAGGTAAATCTATTTTCGCGTTTTTTTTTCCTTTAAAGACTTAAAAAACAATTATCGGTAGGTTTCAGTAGGTATTTTAATCAATTACCAAGTCCTTCTATATACTTATGAGAAATCTATTTTATCTTAATCATTTATTAAAATAAAAAAAATAATTGGCAATTTAGTATTTTTTTGGTTTCGCTCATAGAGTGAACACATTTTTAATATAAGTACCTACCTACATTGAGATATTTAATGTATATGTTCATATATTTTAAAGTACATTAAAATGTTGACTAATGCTTTTTAAATTATTATATGCATTCCTAATCTTATCATGAACAGTTGCTTGTGTTGTCCACTTCAATGAATTAATAACCATTTTGTTTAGTCATTATGTAAATTTGACATATAAATGAATAGAAATAAAACACGAGACACAAATTCAATTAAAAAAAATATTATTTCGTTAACATTTATATTTAGAGGTCGCTCGAAATTACTCGAAAACATTTTAAGTACGCTACTTTTAAAGTAAAAAAAAAATAATATGAGTGACCTTTAGAAAGTTTGATTTAAAATTTTCAGAATCAACACTTTTCTCACTCTAGACAATGATATAATAATGAGAAAAAAAAAGAAAAACAAAACAATTTTTGTCGATTTTGGAAATTTTAAATAATCTTGAGCGACCTCCAAAAAGTGATTTTTGAGCTGATTTTTTATTATATTCGTTTTTTTGGAGGAACCTTAATGTATATAAATAGATATGATGAATTGTTGTGGGTTGTATTATAACGTATTTTCCCGTGGGAATGAGACAATCTCCTGCGGTAAAAAGTGCCCTATATCATTCTCCAGACCTCTAACTCTCTCCACACAAAAAATTCCGCAAATCCGTCACTTTGTTTCGATTTGAAAGAAGGACAAAGAAACAAAGTCAAACTGTACATCGTAGAAAGAGAAAGTTTCAAATCTACAAATGCATTCAAGTAGTTCATATTAATTTTAAGATTGCATTCATAATTATAAAGTCTACTACTTAAGGAAAATGTAAAAATGTATATACGATTTTCCGTAAATTTTTTTCTCTTCTTAAAAACCTAATAATATTTAAATAAAAAATTATTGAATTATTCCAGCCGTTTTCGACTTGTGCGGTTAGCAACACATTATATTTATAAAATATTTCTCTACGAATAAATAATTATTTATTCGTGATATTTCCTCATGAAACAAAAGATGACACTTAACAGTTCTTAAAATGAAACGATGAATAATTAAAAAAATCTTTAGAAATACTTTTTTTCCTAAAAACAAGGTTATCGTTACACAATTTGGATTTTTTGAAATTTAGTATAGCAATTTTATTGTCCCTAGGTACGTTTTAACGGTTATTATGTAATAGATAGACTATATATTATTACTGCTCCGCTACCTTGGGTAGTAGCATGATGATATATAGCCTATAGCCTTCCTCAATAAACGGGCTATCCAATGCAAAAAAAAATTCAAATCGGATTAGTAGTTCCTGAGATTAGCGCGTTCAAAAAACAAATTCTGACTCCTTATATTATTAAATAAATATTAGTAATGTTAAAGATAGACAATTAGACACCCGTAAAAACCTATATGTAAATAATCGAATCGCGTAATTAATCGAATGACTCAATAGATTATTTCTTTTTATTTATCATTCTGCTTAAAATGTACCTACCAAATTCCCAAGAAAAGTGTTTGTGCATTTTGTCTTGCCCAGTCAGTATAGGAAAAAAAAGGCGAAATCTACATAAAATAAAGCTATTTCCGCGATATTGCCATTCGATAAAGGGGCATTTCTTAGCCTAAAGCCAAGTTTGATGGGTCGCTCGAGGAGCGTATGCGTCACTATCACGAAAAACGTCTTTGAGTCAATATCTCCAGAACGGCTCATCCTACGTAAAGAAATCTTTTCTCTTTTAAATTGAATTTCCTATCTTTCTTCAATTTTCCGCTAATAAGAATTAATAAATTTCAATAATTCATGTACTTCATTTGTTAATCCTATTTTACGTACTTATTTTACCACGACCTTCACAGATCGATGAAAAATAATTTTGTGTAATAAGTATGGGATAGAGCATGCGGAGTAGCTTACATTTGAGGGATACAGCCGTCATATTATGTTCCCTTCTATTGCACGGACTTCGGCCGCTCTACTTTCTTTCTCGTTCACCGTTGCTTGCTCCGATTTGCAAAATTCAAAGCCTGACAATGATAATTAACGACAGGTTTATTGTACGCAATGTTCTACCATCTCGTTTATTATAAAATTACCTATATTTTGATACATAATTCAAGCGGTTAACAGATCCGTAAAGTTACCCATAGTAACTTACCTGTTTATACCCGCTTGCCAGGTAGTGGTCAAGAAATGAGTAGGCAAGGCAACTTAGGCATATTCTTTATATTATTTACTATCGCTTAGAACAAAATTGGGCTGGTTAACAGAACGGTGAAAAAAAAAAAAAAAAAAAAAAAAAATAGCCTGGTCAGGATTTCGATACGCAAGCTATTTTAGGCGTATTTATCTATTATTGAGACTCTGTAAAAAATCTTTCATCTGGTTAACAGATCGGTGAAGGTTATGGTGTATCCGGCTCTCCGGTTAATACATGTCATACCGAAATCTGTCAAAAGGCATTAATACTAACCAAAACTCTTTTCACATTTTACATTCAAAGCCATGAATTGTGACGCACTTCTGTACCTAGTCCGTGCATCATTTGTGATAGGACAAATAAAAGAAAAAAAATTATACATAAAATTTATTTATACATCTGTAATAACAATAAAAGTAACAAAATATTTTTTGTGATGTTATATAATTTCTAAAAAAAAATACTGGCAAGACAAATATGGCTGAAGGAAGACTTTTATAGTTTAATAAGTGGGATTTTTATGGCCTAAGAGATGGCATTCACGTAAAATATATAAAAAAAGCAGTCATGAGGACTATAAACAAACAGTTGTTATTATTGGATATTCAAATTATTTGATTTTAAATTAAAATTTGTAAATTAAAACTGTTTACATTTATCTGGCTTTGACATCTATCGGCACTCTGAGTGTGTGCGTTAACACGTCACGTGACCATCTCGATGATGACTTACATGAATTTACTCCCCATCGAAACCTGCCTATAGAAGTTTTTACTTCAAAAAGTTTTTTTTAAATTGACAATATTGGACGATGGAATTTTTAAATCGTTTTATTATCTATAGGTACACATCTTTTATAGCGTATATATATATATATGTGTGACTAAATTAAAAAAATATTGCATATTTTCAATTCTTGTAATACACTAGATACATATATCTATGCGAATAAACATACTTGATTAAAATTAGTTAACTATATTATTACTATAACAACCAAGTTGAAAATATTCATATAATATTTGTTAGTTAAGGTTACTTAGGTTACTTTTTTATTTTAATATAGTAAAATTGCCATATTGAAAATACGCAATTGTGCGGTAGAGGAAAATCGTATTTTTTCGTCATAAGTTTAACTACTGCTAGATCTTTTAATTTCAATTTTATATTTACATTATTAAAAAAAAAATGTAAAATTGGAAGATAAATAATAATAGAGTCACTGTAACCATTATTTTTAATTTTATATCTATATGTTAAATTATATAATACAATTATAAACATTAATATTTTATATTATTGTGCGTTTATTTATCAGACTAAAGAAATAAGATGTACGGTCTAATATATTGAACAAGTAGAACGATGCCAAATGTTCTTTTCAAGCTGTATTCTAACCTATTCCGCATAACCGTATTCACTCAACATCTTAATTTTTTAGTGTGATGTTTATATACTCATAACTTACAATTTTTAATTATTTTAGTCTATAAACGTTATTATATAAGTGGCTGCTTTCAAATAATATTCCTTCAAAATATATATTTAATACACAATTTAAATACCAGTTTATGTAAAACATATTTTTTTTACGAATGATTACTGAATATATTATATAATCTGAAACATAGAATCAATCAAGTTATGAAGGATATTCATTTATAAAGCAGCACGTCCTAAAAAGGAATATAAACAATAAATACATTTTTTATATTTTTATCTGTATTACAACACATTTTTAAATAGAACGTGTTTGTGACAATTACGGAAATTTCTTTATGTATTTATATACTATGGATTGAAATTTAAATCCAAAGGATACTTTGAATTATAACAAAATTTAAATATAGCTGCATTATTCAAATTTAAAAATAAGAATCACCTATGAAAAAAATAAATAAAAAAAAACAGTAACTTTTTTTAACACAATGTGCAAAATTTTAATTAGTATATATTTACTTTTTATAGCATTATCTTATGTCTGATATCAAAAAAATATTATTTCAATTTAATAACTACAGATTTTTTAAGTATGATAATTTCTAAATAGTTAATTTAAATTAAGGTACTCTGTGGCATTTTTTTTTTTTATAATTTTGGCGGTCTCGGCACGAAATCTTCAGGAGTGCTTGTTAATAAAACAGTAACAACCCATAAATGTAGACCAATCTGTAAAAAATAACCTTTTAAATTAATTTAATACTATTAACCCGAGTGTGGCGAAGCTCATAGGAGGGATTGTTTAATATTTTTTAATATATTGAGACATTAACACACAGCGCCATCTAGTTCCATGGTAAGCTACGAGGCTTGTGTTATGGATACCAGATAGTTGATACAATACACATATATAGCTTTAAATACATATATACATATTTTAAATATAAACACTCATGACTAGATTACAAACATTCGTGCTCATCACACAAATGAATGCCCCCAGCAGAACTCGAACCCGCGACCGCTGACACAGCAAGTAGGATCACTACAAACTGAGCCAAACTTATCGCCACAATCTAAAATTAAATGCGACACCAACAATTATACATGCACAAAAAGTAAAGTTCTGTGCAAGTTTAAGGGTCATAACTCATAAGTAATCTTACAATTAATGTAAAAATAAGTCAATTATTTAATTCATATTTTATACAATTTAAACTGTCTTAAAGTTGTCCCGCAGGGTTTTTTGATATTGGAAAAATATAAGTAGTAGATAAGCTTCATAGCGTATTTTCTGTTTTTGTTTTTAGTTCGTTGAGATTATTTTTGTTATCAAGAATATAAAGCAATTTATTATAATATAAAAAAGATAATCTTACCATATAAATCAAAACTAGCAGTCTAAATATGGGGAACCTCTTGATCATGACGCCTATACGTAAAGATAAGGCTGACAAAGGTGACGACGAATAATTATTTCTAGTCCTTAGCCGACTGTCGTCTTGCAAATGGACTACACTGTGGGAATATTTGGCTTGGAGAGCGGCAAGTTCTGATCTGTGTTTGGACTGAAATAAACAAGTCAGAAGACAATTAAGTTTTCACATCACTAAATACTTCGCGATTTTTGGTATCACTAAGCTACAGAGCGGTCACCCATGAATAACGTGGCAGGGGCATATTTGCTTTACTTCGTTTAAATTTTAAAACAGTAAAAACTTTGATATATTTTGTTAAACAATAAGAAAGATTATAATCGAAATTGGACTATTATTATAAGTACGAAAGTTTATGTTTGTTACTCCTTTACACTAAAACTGCGGACCAGATTTGTATTGAATTTTGTTTATAGGCAGATTATAACTGGAATACTCCCTGTGTATACTACAAATAAGCTATTATTCAAACTCCGATCGAACCGATCAAAGCTAGAGCAAGTCACTAATAATTATTAAGCATGTATATGTTTTATTTACATAAAAAATCTCACCTCCAATTTATCTAACTGTATCCTCATAATATTATTATCAGCCAAGAGTGAGTCTATTTTTCCTTGTTTCTGGATCAACATTTGCGTTAAGTAATGTATCTTTTCGCTGTCCGCTTCCTTGATGACGTCATAGTCCGCCACATTCAAAGCGCTGTCCGTACGAGCGGTAGACGTAGTCTCCCTCAAGTTATTTAGTTCATCGTCTTTAATTTGTAAGGACGTTCGAAGATTTAGTATTGTTTCATTTGTTTCTAATTGTAATGTTTGCAATTCCTGAAAAGAAAAATATTGTTTTGATTCATATTCCATTATAGTAAATGATATTTGTTTACTATATATGTATATATTTATACTGTATTTTATTGTTAAAGTAAATAAATGTATTCAGCCCTTTTTAACGTCCCACTGCTGGGCACGAGCCTCCCTTCAATATGAGGGGGATTAGGCCTTAGTCCACCACGCTAGCCAAGTGCAGGTTGGTAGACTGCACAAATCATTCGAAAACTTGTAAGTTTTCTCACGATGTTTTCCTTCACCGTAAGACATGGTAATCATGTTAGAAGTGATTCGCACAGGAAAATATATTCACTCGGTTACCCAAACTAGCGCGTTACTACTGGACTACCACAGTCAACGAACAAAAGTTTAAAGAAAAAAGATTAATAAAATCCTTTTTATTTTACCACACTGCTTCAGACTGACTTTAGCCACGAAACCTTATCTCACTGAGATTAGTCTATCACGTAAATAAATAAAAAACTCAAAACTAATACCACAGTGTACTAAAAAATAACAGTGGGCTATCGCCTTTGATGTTTGAAGAAAAGCCGACACCGCGTAGCGTACTTCGCAATACGCAGGGTTGTTACAGTTTTTTTTTGTAATTTAATTAAAATATAATATTATTATTTAGTTATTTATCGAAGTTCTTCATAGCAAAGAATACAAAAAGGCATTTCGCGGAGGCAAATTCAAATAGAGTTTTACAAAATTTCATATAATAATAATAATAATAAGCCTTTTATTTCTTTAATAAAAAATAAAATATACAATTGGTTTAACAATTATTTGATTTGATTGAATGAATATTTCTATGTGACATTATAATTAATTTAATGAATAACTAGATAATTAGAATGAAATAAATTAAGTTATAATAAAAATAAATTAAATATAGCAAATTATATTACATAAGTCAAATTGAATTTAGTTATATATAAATTTATCATTATTTTCAATTTTTTAGCAAAGTTAGTTTTATATGATATAATGTAATTAATATAATATAATTTCCAAATCACCTATTATAAATGGGCAACGGACAAATATTTTCGGTTTCTAGATTTACTGGATTTGAAATTTCTGTTATTAAACTTAATTATGTAAAAAATCCTCATCCTAATAAATAATTTTAGCAAAAAATATATAATATAGCACAGGTAGTATGAACCATTTTAATTGCTTACAAAGTAAAATAAACGCGCGGCAGCCCTTAAAGTCGTGTCCCGAGCTGCTAACTAATTCGGGCGGCAGAAATGTATGCAGCTCGGGCTCGCCTACCCGCGTCTCACCCCTCACACCCCGCACGATTGCCCTGTCTAGACGGCTTCGTTGGATGACTGTATTGTTTTATAGACTGTGCTAATACTTTGAGGATATGAACATGTGGAACTAATTCTAATCGAAACTCGCGTAAGATAAGCAAAATTATTGTGTTACAGTTTTTAAACAAATACTATTTTTAAAATTCCATCTAGTGAGTTTCTCGCCGGCTCTTCTCAGCAGAAATGCCTTCTGAGCCCATGTTATCTTCCTTACGTACTTACAATACTGATATTTAATAAAACATAGAAATTCTAAAGACCTTCTAAAAGTCTATTTGAATAAAGTATATTTTCATGTGATTCAATATCTTAAAGGTAACCCATAAAAATAAAAAATAACCCATCCCCAAGGCTTCAATAGTACTAAAATCATTGTACATTTAGTTTAAAAGTAAATAAATCAGCCAACCTTTCTCAAAACAGCACAATGGCCTTCAGCTCTGTTCCTCGCCAGCCGTTCCTCCTTCAGTGTATCTCGTAGCGCCGTCACCACACGCTCTGCTGCTATATGCTGCTGCTCTAACTGAGACATACACCGTTTCATATCATCGCACTCGTTATGTACTTGTGATATCGCTTGCGAGAGACTTTCTTTTTCATCCCTGTTGAGATTTATTATTGTATTATGTTTTGCGTGTAGTTGGCATGGTACGTGAAATGTTTCTTATGAGTTAATGGTATTAGCGATCTTTGTCGTGGTGGGGGAGGGGGGTTCATTAGCGTCCGGCAATCTAGCCGGGCGTGAAGCCAAAAGACATACTGGGAGGTGACCCACTTCGGTGGGCGGTATGCCATGCAGGTTGCTCCTGGTAACTGGTGGATAACAGCAGAGTGGACCGTGGGAGAAACCCCTTTTTTATGTGGTCCGCTTCGACAAACGCGTCGTTAAGTGCGTAAGGAATCCTGCGACGCCCCATTAAGGCGGAAGTAGTTCTGTTGGGTTTTAGTGAGTAGTACTTGTCTAGCCCGCGTCTCCCACATAACCACATGAATTTTTACAGGTGATATGTGTAAATGCATTGTATAATGTTAAAAAAGGGTACTAGCCAGTAGCCACTGATGTGTTGACTAGGTCGTGGTGGGGAGGCTAATAATCGTCCGGCAATAATACTAGAAATATCAACTACTAATCCTACAAATATTATAAGTTTCAGAGGATAGATGTTTATTACATGTTCATGCAAAAAACTACAGAACGGATGTTAATGAAACTTTACAATAATATAGCTTATACACTAGTTACTAGAATAATACATAGGCTATAATTATTTATAAAGACATAGTAATACACAAATGAATGATGCATGCAAAGCCGTGAAAACCGCTAGTACTTATAGCCTAAAATAATGAAGCCTACCTACTTACTTTAATATTTCAATTTGCTCAAGTAATATCTTGTTATCTTCTGTTATATTAGTACCTCCTCTCATAGATTGTATTTGATTATCTTTGGCGAATAGCATACTTTTTACGCGTAATTTATAAGCTTCCCAGTCTTTTTCTAAACGATGGCACTCTGCTACTGTTTTCTCTAAGTTACTTTGTTGCTCACTTATTGTGGTTTGTGCATGGCGTAATTCATTTTCAAGTTTTATTTGTGCAGTATTTTTAACGCTCACCTCTTCTGTTAGTTCTTTTATTCTGTAATGAAAATATAATTTCTTATATTTAATATGTAATAAAATATATTTATTTTTAACCCTTTAATATTCCACTAATGGGCATGGGCCTCTTTTCAACACAAGAGGGATCAAGCACTAATGCACCACCCTGGCCATGTGTGCGTTGACAGACTTCACGTCTTTCAAAAACTTGCTAGATTCTCTCAGACATGCAGGTTTCCTGATGTTTTCCATCACCGTAATTCATAAGACAAGTGATAATCATGTTGAAAATGTTTACCACTGGGTAACATATATATGAGATGGAATAATTATTGTAATATAGTTTTGTTTACTTGGATCAATAACTGGACTTACTTGTCTTCTAACTCCTTATTTCTATGATTCAGCAAAGATACACTGGACTCCAACTCTTGGTTGTATTCTTTGTATTTATTTATCTCACCACTACCATTGTCTGTTATTTGAATTTTTGACTGCAATTGTGAGACCAGTGATTCTTTTTCTTCAGTTAGCATAGAGTTCAATTTTTCACTACTTTCTAGTTTAATTTGAGTGGTTTTGAGCTCTGTAAATTATTATTTATGTTATAATTATATATTAAAAATAATAAATCGATGTTGCTAGTAAGAAATATAAAAAAAGGTTAATATGTATATTCATAATTTTATTCAGACATAGCAGATATCTACTGGGCTTAATTCTAGTCACTTTTTGCTAAAGTTGCACACACTCTGTTCATAATTGTAGAATATATTACAAGTGTGTTATCAATAATAAAACATGCAATATTATTATTTAAATTATTATTCAAATGAGATAGAATTTCTACATAAGTAAAATACATATGAACTAATGGTATCTCAATATGAATGCTAATGAGAGAATAAACAATTAAACATTGGTAAAGAATAAATACTAACCATCTTCAGTTTTACGTAATCTATCCAGCAACTCTGATACTTCTCTATTCATAACATTAAGTTCATTTTTCAACATGGCATTTTCCACTTCTAAATTTTGCATACTATATGTAAGTTTTTCTGTATTTATAAACTCCAGATCAGAAGGCAAACTGTATCCTAAAACATGTTTTTTTGTTAATATTTAAATAACAAATTATTGAAAATTTATTAAAAAAATGGCTAACTTACTCCTACGTCTCAGTCCAAAATTGTCAACTGAATCATGATCATTGAAGTCATCAACAAGTGTCTTAGGGCTATTATTAAGAGTATATTGAGCTTTCCTTGGTGGAGACTTTTTTCTAACATTTTCTATTCCATTTCTTATATTATCAGGAGTTTGTTTTGTTGGAGATCTAGGTTGTCTTACTGGTGGACTTCTTGTAGTTGGAGTATAACTAGACCTTGTTTCAGAAATGGAGCCATTTTTCTTTACGTTACGCGGAGTCTTTTTCTTCTGCCCCAAAGTGCCCTCGGGATGAAGAATAAAATCACGTTTTTTTTCTTTAGTGCCATTGTGATTACGCAGAACTGCACCTGTCTGCTCATCAAGGTTGTTGAGGAGGCTTTCTGCCTTGCCAGCGAGGTCCGAGAACCATGACATTTATAATATTACAGTTTTACCTGAACTAATAAACTGTCTTGTAATAACTGCTATTTAAGCATTTCGCCTACTTGCATTATTTGTGCAAAATGAACTATCTTCCACAAACTTTATAAATTTATTTGAATTAGTCTTATCATAAAAATATAAGCCAAAAAATTTTCTTAATTAGAAATATGAAACCCAAATTACAACATCTTCACATTACTACTTTTAACTTTGATGTTTTCAAATTATAACAATGACACATTATTGACAATGACACGTAAACAAAGAAGAAGTCTTGTCCTGACTCTTGTTGTTTATAATATTATATAAATTCATTTAGAATTACTAAGATATCTTATGGTATATTTATTAGCTAGTATGCAATTACAATTCGATATGCAACAAAATTCTTCAACTTCTTTCATATTTTAATATTTCATCAAACAATCTCATAATAATAGATAACATTTTAACGTATCTTGTAACTGTGGTCATAAAATATTGACAATTGACATTGACATTCGTTAATCGATATTGACAAAATAAAAAATATTGAATTGTGTACGGCCTTTTATGTTGTGAATTAAAGTTTTCTTAAATATTCGAAGCTTGAAATTGGTTTCCTAATCTTATTATAACCTAAAATATAAAATGGATTTTGAGAGCCCAGACGTAGAAAAAGATTTTCCAGGCCTGTATGCATCGGAAACTGGACGTAAAAGTAATGAAAGTGACTGTAAGTTCTATGAACATTTAGTTTTTTTTAATTATCTTAGTTTAAAGTATCTCGAACATAATAGTACCTATGTAGTATTGTGGTTGGCTAGTACACCAATTACACATTATTTTACAAATAAAATATGACGCTAATGTGACTTATAGTAGGCACGGCCTAATTTCTTAGTTTCTTACCCATAAAGCTTTTATTAATGTAATCTCTATTTAAAAACTCCAATAGGATCTCACCAAAATGACAAAAGCAACATAGAAAACAATAAATATTTATTGGTTTCTATGTGGCTTTTATTGGTTTCTATACCCTGTACAACTTAGCTTGATCTTTTTGACAGATGTAAATTTTTCTGATCGACATAACTTTGCAATGACGAACATATTATTTTCTTAATTTAATGATTTTAAAAATTGTAAAAATATTAAACAAATACATATAACACAAAAGACCTTAAAGATTCAAGCGTTATCCGAAATTTTAAGACCTTTTATTGTTTCAAAGTAAAATTTAAATAGGAACACTGAAAATAATAGACACTTGTACAATGTTACATCGTTTACAATAACAGGCAGTAACTGTTACAAATATCGATAAAACTATTTTATTTTTCAACCTTAATATTTACATACAGGGTTATTTTTGGACCTCCCGTCAAATTTATATAGGTGGTTCAGTCTATGAAACTTAACAGCTTTTCCATAGAAACATGGGTCGAAAAGTAAAAAAAATTCGACCCTCCCATAGAAAACTGCTCAATCATGTGGTCGATTTCTTTGGAAAAGTTGTTTACTTTTATGGTCTGAACTACCTATTTAAATTTGGCGGGAGGTCCAAAAATAACACTGTAATATTAAATAGGTCCTTATTATGAATATTGACCCACCGTCGCTTATCTACCCAATGTTTTATATGTCTAGTGCAATAAAGAATATCACACATAATACACCCACACCATCTCGTCACAGTTACAAGTATTATAAAACGTTATTTTTTGGACTACTAGATATTTTCTGTTTCCCATCACTAGCCCGTCTGTCAATAAGATCAAGCAAACTTGTACAGGGTATACGTGGCTTTTGCCGCTTTTGTCGTTTTTCAATAGGGATAATCCTTCAAACATATCTGTAATTTTTTACCGATATTAAATTCTAAATTTAATAATTTGTAATTGGTTCTGGGAAAGCCCTTGATATTAATAAAAATTTACACAGTTAGTGATGGCGGAGAGCATGAAAAACCCAGCAAAAAGGATTTACTTGGTAGACGGAAAGACAAAAAAGAATCCAAGAAAGATAGAGGTTATGCTGCTTTGGAAGGAGAAAGTTCTCCTGAAGAAGACACAGATACTAAGTGAGTTATTAATAAGCAATTTAAAAAGATGTAACAAAATAATAACAGTAAATTAATTTTATTTAATAGATTAATCTGATAGATCTCTCACAAAAATTACAGACTGTTTTAAAATAACTACACATAATTTTTATATCAGTACCTGTTATAATATGTTTTGTTCAGAAGTCCATCTAAAACAAAGAAGACAAAGTCATTCAAATTTCCAACTAAAAGTAAAGAGAAGAGGGAGAAGTCCAGGGATAAGGAGAAAGTTTTAGAAGATGCAGCAAAACAAAAAGAACTCAGTGAAAAAGAGAAGAAAAAAGAAAAGGAAAGGGAGAAAGAAAGAGAGAAAGAAAAAAAAGAAAAAGAAAAAAGAGAGAAGCTAAGAGAAAAAGATAAGGTAGGTGTTCTTTTCGATTTGTTTTGTTATTGTTGTATTCTTTTAAGGAAAATCTATAGTTACTCTATCAAAATAAGAAGACCATAGATAACATTACTTATAAAACTTAGGTATACATGAAAGACATGTGTGTGATATGTTTTATATTTTGCTATAATAAGGCTAATCTAAGATTAAGCTCATAAAAATCTTTACAAAATTTAACTAAATATAATACCAGTTCATTTAAAACAGAATCATAAAAACCTATTGAAAACTCAGAGAAGACATTGCATAACATACAAACAAAATAAACACACTCAAATGAACTTCCTTTTTCCTTTTATAGTTTGGTTAAAAATATAATATATTAATGAGGTAAAAAGAGATGGCAAAATTTATAGTAAATATTTTTTTCAGACTTAATTTATTAGAAACTTATCACAAGTTTGTATGGTGTGTTTCTTATTCCTTCAAGCTGAATGGATTTGGATGTAATTTAGTTCATACCCGTTCAGACCCGAGCAAAGTGAGTGTAAGACACTACTATAAAATGAAATATATTTCTCTCAATTATATAAAGAAACACATTACATATTTAGAAAAATATGAAATTTTATTAAAGCACCTGACAAGACAAAGAAGTTTGCTATTTGCTAGTAATAGATATATTATGTACTTATTGGCAGATGGTTGCAATTGCAGATGTATATTGCCTTGACATATATGTTTTTTATATGAAAAAATGCAGTTATTGTTAAATTTCATTTTGAACAAGTTTATAAATTCTTATTTATACAATTTAGCTGGTGAATGTTTTTAAAATATAAGTGATAATTGTATCATTTCATTTATATTGACATAAATACATAATATGCTTACGCTATGGTATTTATTACCTAACTAGTGACTCACCCTCGCTTCAGTCAGGTGCGTTCCTAGCTACGTTTTAATTTTTTTGAGCGGAATCCTAATTCTTTCTCTGATATAAAAGTAGCCTAAGTTACTTCTTATAACATCAGCTATTTGCAAGTGAAAGTACCGTCAAAATCAGTCCAGCCGTTTCGGAGATTAGCCAGAACAAACAGACAAAAATTTTTAAAATTGTGTTTTTCTTATAAGTACCGTAATTTCATAATATGCATTTAGTGAAAAGCTTTTATTTCTACATTACAAACAGACACTTCAATTTTATTTATCTGTATTCTGTATAGATTTGGCCAGTATGTTATACCACAGCATAAAAATCTGTACAGTACTCAGTAGGTGATTGCCCATTGATTTTAACGGAAGTGGCAATTTTCATGGCGTGCAATCTCGTGGCAAGTCATAGTTATATCCGTTTAACCCTAAAACCTTTTCCCGAATGTTATAAAAAAGTAAGTATGACCATGGGGTCACATCACGAACAAAGTGAAATTAGTTAAAAAAAATGATAATAGATGGCATTGTATGTATCAATTTGTTTTTATGTTTATGTTAAATTCAAAATTTGAAAAAAATTAAATGCGAAAAGCATATATTCTAACTTTAAAAAAAATACCTAAAGTAAGAAAAAAGGAAGTAATGGACAAAAGTATAATGTTTTTGAAGTTTTATAAAATTCAATAATATCGTTATATTTCTGGCGGCAATAATGGGTACTACATTGTGATAGTACGATCTTTGATAATAATTATGTAAACTGTGTTCATAGATGGCGCTCAATATAATAAAAATTTTTGTAGCACTCAAAGACAATATCTTAAAAATATAATTTGTAATTGTCATAGTAGCCTTGAGAGACCTTACATAGTTACCTACAACATTGCGCAGCGGCAGCTCGGGGATAGATACCCTTAGCTTTTAACGCCATCTATCATTTAGAGTTGCTAGATGTCGCCTTATTTTTAATTCTCACTTGCGCCATCTATTATCATTTTAGGACAAAAAAAATAGTGTGTCCAATAGCGTGAGTTAGCGATGTCCAAATATTTGTATGGGATGCACTATCTGTACTCTATATATGATCTGTGGTATGACATTCGGTAACGCGTCATTTGCGTCTCACCTTGCACTGCCCACACGATTGTCTTTTATCTTTTTAGAGGCTTTCCGTAGATGTTTAGATTAATAAATTGTGATTAAGATTAAGTACACCAATTACCATGCAACTGAAGTTCGGTCGGGCCTATATTTAAAAATAATAACTTTATTGGAATAAACATATAAGGGTTACAACTTACAATACATATTTCTTAAAAGTTATATAATTAGTACAATTTTTATTTAAGCACACTAACGTTCAGACGATAGGCTGAGCCTAATTTTTTTTATTTATTATTCTAATAAGTAAAGTCACATATTTAATACTAAAAATATGTATACATTTTATATGATCTAAGCAATTTTAAGATACATCAGCGAAGGTACTTGTTTATACTACTAAAAACATGTATGTAGGTACCGCCATTATGTCATTTGTTGATTGAAGTTAGACCACTAAAGCAACGGATTTAGGTACCTAATGATATATTTAAACTATCCTTCTGATTTTTAAAACGTAAAAGTTTGTGAGGGTGGAGGGATAGATTGCTGGATGTTACTCTTTCACGCTAAAACTACTGAACAGACTTAATATAATAGATATAGTAAAACATCACTGAACGACGCTTGCGGATTTATATGTATATATTTAAAAAAAAATTTAGAAAATTTATGATTATTCAATCTTGGCATTCAAGAACTCATCTTATTGTTAGTTAAACACAAACTATTTCATTGGCATTAAATAGTAGGTAGTCTATACTTTTCTGTCCCCAAACTATCTCTATTATAAAAACCACCTTCCAACATCGAAATTTAAATGAGATCACTCTAAAAGGTATTTATGACTATCAAAATCATAAAAAAACTAAATTAAAGAACTCCTTCCTTACTTAAAGTCATTTAAAAACATGACCCTACCATGGTTAATTAATATTTTACTTTAAATTATACTGTTTTTTACAATCATTTCACAAAAATATTTATTATTTTTTAAAAAGATAATTATATACGTACAATTTCCTTATTAATTTGTAATACATATTATAATAATGTTATGAATATATGTATTTATGAATGCATAGTGGGGAAACCCAATGCGCTCAAGTATCAATATACAAGTATATGATGTCTTGTAGACAGTCGACTTAAGCTAAGTGAGTTCGACCTTGACTTCTAAGAACCTTTTTATATAATTAATTGATTTTTCTAATGGAAAATATAAAATTTTCTTGATTTTTAATGCACTTGAATTTTTTATTACAGCTTATAACTTAAAAGCTAAATTATGGTTTAAAACATACAAATAGCTCTTTAAATATAATACAGAAAGATCGACGAATGGACAGACAACTTAGGCTATGTTATAAATACATAAAACATAAATTTTAATATATTGGGAATCCCAAATCTTCATTTTCGACATTCTTACACACACTCATGGAACCCTAAAACTGCACTTCAGTATAGTATAGCACATTATGTGTATCAACATAATAATATGTAGTTAATTTACGTGAAACGTCAAGAGTGTTTATAAAAATATGTGACACATTATAATAGGCGTTGACATAATTATGGTAATAGGTGTACTCGTAATGTACCTTTTTTTCCTTAATAAAAGACAACTACTTGAACTAGACCTTGAAGATATTTTTACCAGACCGCGACCGCGACGCCCAAAAGAAGGGTTCGCATTTTAGTTTTTACGCAGTTAGATGTTTTTTTTTTTTTAATAATTTAACTATTAATTTTTAAATATCAAATTTTATAATCATCATCATATTATGATGTCGTATTTGTCATAAGCACCGTCGTTGGAAACTTGGAACACAACACAAACAAAAACATAAATTGCATTGACTTGCAAATGAATGGATTTACGTTTGCTAATTTGTGCAAAGCGAAACGCTTTTAAATGACTTTAGATCTTATGATGTGTGTATTATTTATATACTAAACTAGCGATATTTCCTCACTTCGATTGGGTGCGTCCCGGTGCGGATTTTGTTCGCATGGATTTTATTTTTTTGCGCGGAACCCTAATCCTTTTTCTTAAATAAAAGTAGCCTAAATTACTCCTTATAACATCAGCTATTTGCCAGTGAAAGTCCCGTGAAAATTGGTCCAGTCGTTTCGGAGATTAGCCGAAACAAACAGTGAAACAAAAAAAAAGTTTTTTCTTTATTACTAGCGACTCACCCTCGCTTCGCTAGGATTCGTCCCTAGGTACGTTTTTATTTAGGAAAAAAAGTATTTATACATTTTTTATAGATAATTTTATGACCTACGATTTTTGTCTGAGGTATTTTTATGATAAAACTTACCGTTATGTTGAAAATTGCGAAAAACTCATTTTTTTGACCTTTGACCTTGAATAATTTTTTTTTTCCATTCAGGGGAAAGATGGGGAACTTTCCAATTTTATTTATAATTATATTTTGAACGATTTCATCAATTTTCAGCTTGTTGTGAATTTATGTAGCTTCACTCTTATTTTTTGGTTCAATTTGACCGGACTATATATATTATTTTCAAGAAAACGAAAAAGGTATCTACTATATTATTATTTATCGAACAATTTGTAACATACTATTACTATAATTAGTAGCTATAGTAGTAAGATAATGGATTTCTACGTTTCTTTATCACGATCACAATATTATCAATAATAATATTATAATCTCGTTTAATTCGTTTACAATAATTTCTTGATCAAGTATTAGATAATACTCATATCTTATACTCATAATTTATCTTTAATAATAATTTATATATTTTTACTAGCGACTCACCCTCGCTTCTTTCGGGTTCGTCCCTAAGTTGCTTCCCCAAACAAATTTGCTGAGTTTCTTTCGCCAGTTCTTCTCAGGTCTGAGGCTTCTTCTTTCCGAACTGGTAGTAGACTCATGACGTTCAGTAAAAAATTGTAATAATTTAATGCTGAATAAAATATTTTGAATTTGAATTTGAAAAAATTTAACCCCCAATTTTTACCCCCTTAAGGGATAATTTCCGGGATAAAAACTATCCTATGTCCTTCCCAGGAACCCAAACTATCTTAACAAATTTCATCTAAGTCGGCTCAGCAGTTTCGGAGCTTATTCGGTACAAACAAACGAACAAATCTTTCCTCTTTACAATATAAGTATTGATAAGAGTATCTTTACTAATATTATAAATTCAAGTGTCTTTGTCTGTCTATTATCTTTTCGCAACCAAACTGATATACTAGTAATCTCAATTCTCAATTGTAACAGATCTAGCTTATTCTATTATGCCATAAGATGAAAATTTTCTCATATAGTAATGAATTTTAATGGACTTCATGTAGACAGATTGATTACTTATTCCTTCACGTTTACCCTCCAACATTTAAACTATTTCCAAATAACAAAAAGTGTCTTGATTCTTGAAGTACCCAGATTTGCTTATTGTAAAGTCAAATTGAATGAGAATCGCAATAATCACATTTCATCAGCTGGGAAATTATTTTTTTATAATTAGTATAGGTATATCTTATTGTATAAAAGGCAAAAGTGATTGACTGATGTAACAACGCACAGGCCAAACCCTTCAGGCTAGAAAATTAAAATTTCGCACACGTATTCCTCATATGACGAAGGCATCCACTAAGGAAGGGTTTTTCAAAATTCAACCCTCAAGGGGATGAAATAGGGGGTAAAAGTTTGTATGAAACTTTTTTTCCTTAAACATATTTGCATGAAATTTCGTATGAATTGAGTACGGCAAACATAATGAGTTACGTACTTCAGCTTTTTCTAAAATTCAACCTCTAAGAGGGTAAAATAGGGGATGAAAGTTTGTATGAAACCTACCTTTTCAAATTTTTTTTTTTGTAATTTTAGCGCGAGCGAAGCCACGAGTTCTGCTAGTACTATATAAGATTACAATGTGTTTCTTTTATAATAATCCGGTGTTTTTGTCTCAAAAATAAATAATGGTCTCCGCGATAACACCAGCCAAGGTAGAAAACAAGCAGCCTTTGAACAACTAATTAGCAAATATAGGTCAAGATACGAAACCTACGAAGCTTTGGTCATAGACTAACTATTGCAAATGACTAAAAATTACCATAAAAAAGTATTGGCATTTACAGCTGTGGTCTAAAAATAAATAGTAAGTGGAATTAAAAAAAATAATCACCTGTTCTTACTTTCATAGTATCATCATCTTTGTTAGACATGTTACATTATGTATGTAATACGTGTTATTATTTATTTTGTCCATATTCGGAATTTTAACATTAACATGTTTCATGCATTGTCGAGGTGATAGGTCATGTAAATTTTGTAAGTAGGTATTTAAAAAGTTTTATATAGACATCTTATTTGTTTAATGTTTTATACCATAGGCGTAAAAATAATATTTTTTCTAAATTTTCGCTCATCTATCGGTATATTAGAGAAATCTCTCTCATTCACTCACATCTATAAAAAATGGACGATTGATACAACCTCCACTCTACTATGATTTATTAGGCAGTCTGCGCCGGACACAGGTCTTCACACTTCACGACAGTCACTGTATTCTATAATTTACAAAATCATTGGATAAATTATATACGCAAACATTGACTAAAATTGAACACCTATTAATTTATTCAAGACGTACATTTGGTTCATTAGCTTCCAAAAATAATAATAATAATAATCACTGGATTGTGAAATAAGTCATGGCTCATTCATCCATATATTTTGTTGTGTAGGTAGTACCGACCTTGACAGAGCCGACATGGTTTATTCAGTTGTGTTCAGACCGCGACATGCATCACCTGCGGAACGTATTCGCTAAGGTGATCATGTTATTTCTGATCGATTGCGCGTAAAAATCTAAGTAATCATATCATATTTCAGTGATTATAAAAAATTATGTTAATATATTATTTTAAGTAGTTTTACCTTAAAACGTGTTTGTTTATATACGAGTATATTATAAATTGTAGATATGTGGTAGATATTTATTACCTAGTTGGTAAAAGTAAAATTTAAATGGGGAGATTTGTTCAATTTAATGAATGTCCGTGTCCGAATGTGCGACGAATCAATTTTATGGTTATTATTTATTGTTAGTCGTTAATACATGTTATCCTCGAGTTGAAAAGTATATTCTATTTGTCGGTTTCTTGGCAATATGAATAAAAATATATTATATTTAATTAAGTGTAATATTTAAGAGAAAAATGCTTTCGATAATCTAAGCTTTTTTGTTTATAAATTCTCTTCTAGTATTTTGGTAACTGTATAATTCTTCGGCTTATATTTCCATAAAAAATCACATCGACAATCAAGTAGGTACTATTACTACGTTAAAGACAAACAAAAAATTAAAAACATTTTTTTTTTGTATTTATGAAACCTTTGTATAATGTGAGGGTTGCGAGACAAGTAGATATTAATTAGTGCCGCCAAATAACTAAAAAGCCTATGATTAATTTTTGTAAGGTACTTAAGGTTTAAGCTTTTATGTTATGAAATTAATTATTTTTTCGTTCTTCGTTAGGACACACAATTAGTCCAGTCGGATTTATTTACTATAGGTATATATGTGCATACGTCGAACGAAACTATCATTTGCTTACGACACCGTAGTAAATGTCCATAATTTATATTTAAAAAATATATTCAAATTGGGAAATATAGAGTAACTTTCTTTATCATGACATGTTAAAAATAATCTTAAATTATTTACAGGAAAAAGAAGAAAAGGCTAAATTTAAACTTGAATCGAAGGAAAAACTAAAAGATGATAAAAAAGAAAAAGTTAAGGATAAAGACAAGGAAAAGGTAAAAGAGAAGGATAAGGAGAAGGTCAAAGAAAAAGATAAAGATAAAAAAGACAAAAAACTTACAAAGGTACCATCAACAGTCACGTCAGGTGTTCCATTTGAAGAAATATTTACTTTAGGAGGTAAGTGTAAATGATATAATTATATACATACATACTACTAAAATACACTTGTATTGTTATAAATGCGATAGTTTGTAAGTTAGTGTGTTTGTTACTTCATGTAAGTTTGTTAATTGTTTTTAATAAATTAAAAACAATAATTTCCCGCAGCTCCGCTCGCGTGTTAGGTCATTAAAAAACGTATGTGAATTTTATTCATAGGCTACGTTAATATGAATTAACGTAGCCTATGAGTTCATCCACCATAAAATCCATCTTCATTCCGAATTTCATTTAATTACTTAACTCTTTACAGCGCGAGTAACACAAACTTTCACACCAATGTTCCATAGTTAATATTTTATATTAGTAAGACTTTAACGAGTATCTTGAAAATTCCTTTCAACTGTCACAAGTGATTAGTTACATAATGATGTCCTCCTGACCTATTTTTCGGTCACGCGGTAAATATAAAAACATAGATGTACTCTATGAGCCCGCCACGACCGAAGAGGTCACATTTGGGTTCGATGAGACTTTATTTCCGAGGCTAGGAGTGTTTCATCATCACAATCATCAAATTACCGAACACAGACTAATATAAAAATCCAGGTTAAATATTTTTCTCCGATTCTGAGACTCAAACCCGGAATTTCATGCGAAAGATTGTGGAATCAACTAGGTGTATCTTTTTAAAATTTATCAAAATATCGGACAGTAACCGCTATTTGTTGTTGTTGTTTATAGGAACTTTTGGAAGTAGTTCGTTCAAATTATGCTTAAATGTGTTTATTTTATAATTAAAAAAACTAAGATATATTCTTTTAATATTAAGAGATAACATATTTGATTTTCATCCATATTTAATACTAGCGGCTCACCCTCGCTTCGCTCGGGTTGACCTCTAGACAAACAAAAACAAATCTATCCCACGGGAACCGTACATTTTACCGGGATAAAAAGTAGCTTATTTATTATTCTGATATGTGAACTATATTATTGTAAAGTTTAATTAAAATGTAATTAGTAGTATTTGTGTTTTAAGCTGTATAAGTTACTATAGTTTTTTAACTATCCCACGGGAACTCTTTAATTTTCCGGGATATTAAAAATAAAATATTAATTGTTGACCGGGGATATAAGGTACCACCATACAAAATTTCATTTAAATCGGTCGAACCATTTTCGAAGATTAGCCCGTACAGATCATTTGTTACAAAAAATTTGATAAATGAAGAACCGCTCCACCGATTTTGTGCAAACTTCACATAAACCATCTACTAAATAGTCCGAACAAAACCTAAACATTTAGTTTGCATAGGTGAGCCCGTTCTTGAGTTATAAAATTTCAACGAAAAGTGGCATTGATTTTTCCATATTTAATATTATTTTGATAAGATTTGAGATAATATTTGATTTGGCAAACAGTTAAGTTTTAGTATTGTTTCCTAGAAAGTTGGTTCAAGAGCCACTCCTAAATGGAATCGTGACCTTTTTTTTTAGTGTTGAGAAATGCATTTATGCATACCATCTGTAGACATACAGGTATATAAACATAGGGTTGCTCCACAATCCACTCTGCTATCAGAGGAGTACCAGGAGCAACCCGCATAGTATACCGCCCATCGAAGTGGGCCACCTCTCTATGAGTTTCTTGGCTTCGCACCAGGCTAAAGTGCCGGACGCTGATGAGCCCCCCCCCCCCCCTCCCCCTCCACCACGACAAGGTGAAGAAATTAAAAACGAAAATATGATAATGCCTGATTATCCCATAGTGCCGAAATACCGCCTATTTTTATAATTTTTAGTAAAGTATGCAAATAGAATTTAAAGCATAGGTTTGCTATACCGAAAAATGTATATTTTTCGTAAAACTACGCTAAATGATAAACCGTCAATGTATTATTATCTGTGCTAATGACAAAACAAAACACTGGCTCAAGGCAAATGATAACGTGACGGCAATTTTTATATTTCACCTAGAATCTTATTATTTTTAATGTTCTCCACGAATCCATTTCTTTATGGCTTTGATCTTGGTGGTAAGTTTTATTGGTTTTTTTAGTTTAAATTGTATTAATCATAAAGAAACGTTGAAAATTTCATTAGTGTTTGCATTTTTTTTTTCTTCTAAATCTTAATTCGGACTTTGCAAAGGTTACTTACTTGTTTATACGTCGTATCACTTATTTATGTATATTAAGTACAAACTTGTGAAAAATAAAATTAAATAAGGAAAAAACGTGTAGGTATACTTCAGATTTTTGTTTTGGATAAAATGTCTATTGTCTAAACTAACATAACATTTCTTATTTGCTACCTTAATTTCTGATATTGAAAGCGGTCGCGTCCTAATTATTATTGACATTTATAATATGATTTTTTTTATATTTATACATAATACGTAGGTATAATATATTTCCACAAAATTTTATACAATTTACATAATTAACTTATATAACTTATTATATGATATAAACTTCAATTTAATAGTAAACAAATGAATAAACTACAAAAAAATTATATGGACGAACTATTAAATTGGGTTGTGCGTTATTTTTTTGTGTGTTAAGCGATATACTCGCCAATTATGAAACAATTTAAATAATTCTTTTTTAGTGTATAGGGAATAAATTTCCATACTTTATTTAATAAACCATGTAAAATGTAATAAAGTTTATATCTAAGGTATGGATTAAACCAGTAAGATTAAACCAGGTCCCACATAAAATTCAAAATACATTCCAAATGTAGGTGTCAAATAATTATATTTATATGATTTTTTATATAAAAAGTAATTAATACGATAAAGACTTTTTAGTATAACACATACATTGTATGTATGTATTACATACTATGTACTAGCTGTTTATTATTATTATTTCAGCTTTATTTTTCCACTTAACAATTCTTACTAATATATATTCAATTATAATTATTTCCTTTCTATTTCTTTGTTATGTGGCCCCCTGATGGGTAAAAGCCTCCTCCATTCTTTTCCATCTTTCCCTGTCTTTGGCTGTAAACATCCAGCTTTTTCCCGCTGTGTTTATTATATCGTCGGCCCATCTTTTCTTCTGCCTTCCCACTTTTCTTTTGCCTTTTGGGCCCTTCCATTTAGTTGTTTGGTAAGTCCATCTCTTATCTTTGTATCTTGACAAGTGCCCAGCCCAGTTCCACTTCTGTTTCAAACTAAAATGAAGAGCATCTGTTAATTTGGTTTTCATGCGGATGTCTATGTTTCTCGTTTTTTGTATTTTCCTCAGTTTCAGTATACTTCGTTCCATTGCGTGTTGACAAGATGAAATTTTGTTTTTTACTTTTTCAGTGAAGACCCATGTTTGGCTAGCGTATGTTAAGCTTGGGAGAATGCAAGAATCCATTATTGTCTTTTTTATATTGAGACTATAGTTCCCTTTTAGAATTTCTTTTTGGGCCCAGTATTTCTTCCAAGTTGTACTTATTCGTCTGTCTATTTCGTTTTCATTGCTATTTGCATCAAAGGACACTAATTTACCTAGGTACACATATTCATTTGTATATTCTATCGATTTTTCCTCTACTTTGATTGGTTTCTTTTGACTGTTTGACATAATTTTAGTTTTGGATGCGTTCATGTGTAGGCCGATTTTTTTGCTTTCATAGTTTAATCTTTGTAGCATTGCTTCTAAATCTGTCGCGGATTCACTAAATAGAACAATGTCATCTGCAAACCTTAGATGTGTTAATTTATTATTATTTATCCGTAGGCCTTTATTTTCCCAGCTAATGTTTTTGAAAATCTCTTCGAGTACGGCTATAAATAGCTTTGGAGAGAGCGGGTCTCCCTGCCGCACCCCTCTACCAATTGTGAACTCCTCCCCATGTCTTTCCAGTTTTACTCTACTTACACTTTTAGAATAGATATTTTTTATGATATTTATATATGTTTTGTTTATATCATTCTTTCTTAGAGCAGTCCATATTGATGAGTGTACTATGCTGTCAAAGGCTTTGGAATAGTCCACAAAAGCTATGTACAGTGGTTTATTGAATTCTTTAAATTTCTCTATTATTTGTTCTATAGTGTGAATGTGGTCTATTGTTGAGTAGTGCGGCCGGAAGCCCGCTTGTTCTATTGGCTGATTCTTGTCAATATCCGGTGCTATTCTTCTTAGGATGATTGATGAAAAGAGTTTATATATTGTTGATAGTAAACTGATAGGCCTGTAGTTGCTAATATCGAGCGGGTTCCCCTTTTTATACAATAGTATTATGTTTGATTTACTCCATTGCGATGGTACTTGCTCTTTTGCCAGTACTAAGTTGAACAATTCTGCTAGATATGTAACCAGGATTGGCGCTCCGATTTTCAAGGCTTCGTTTGTGATGTTATCTTCACCTGGGCTCTTCTCTGGTTTTAATCGTTTGATTTGGGTCATTATTTCTTTTTCTGTTATTGGATCTAATGGTATTTCTGCTATATCTTCTCCACTTATATCACTGTTATCTTTTTCATCTTGTTGTGTCATATCATGTGGTGGTTTTTCATAGAGAGAAGTATAGAAAGCCGTTGCACATTTTATTATACCTTGTCTATCTTTACTTTCGCCCTTCTCACTGTTCAGACTTTGTATCCAATTTTTGTGAGTAGCTAGTTCTTTAAAGGCTCTTTTTGAACTACGGAAAGTAAGCATATTTTTTTCTATAATTTCTGTCCTGTGGTTAGCATAGTCTCTTCTGATAGATCTGTTGGTTTGTTTGAACAATTTCTTTAGTTTCTCTCTCATTTCTTTGGTCTTATTCTTCGTGAACATAAGTTCAGTTCTTTCACTGATTAAGTTTTGTGTGTGTTCGCTAATGATCTTTACTTTGTGTTTATTTTTTGCTCTTTCATTCATTTTAAGGCTTGTTGTGATTGCTTTTTCCAGTTTATCACTAAATGATTGCACAGTCTTATTTTCCTTTAGAAATTCTTGCAATATTGGCAAGTTATTTTTTAGGTTTTGTATGTAGTTATTTTTCTCCTGTGTGGATTTCAATTTGTTGGGCATGGTTTTGAATGTTCCTCGGCTAATTTTTGGTTTTTGAATTTTTATAGAGCATCTTAGGATCCTGTGGTCAGATGGGAAGCTTATTTTGTTCAGAACTTCTACATTTGTTACAGATTTTGGGTTGGGGCTCAATATAAAGTCAATTTCATTTTTAGTTTTATGATCTGGTGATATCCATGTCCATTTCCTGGAAACTTTCTTCTTGAAATATGTGTTCATTATTGCCAGCTTGTTCTCTTGTGCATATTGTATTAGGCGTGCACCTCTGGCATTCCTTATGCCGTATCCATATTTGCCCATTATGAAATTTTCATGAGGTCTAGGTTGTCCAATTTTAGCATTAAAATCTCCGATGATTAACCTATTTTTATCAGCCAGTTCTTGCGCTGTTGTTAAGTCCTTGTAGAATTTTGTGATTTCTTCTTCACTTGAACTCTCAGTGGGAGAATATACTTGAATTACTGATAGTGGTCCCTCCTTAAAGTTCAGTTTTAGCAGAGCCACTCTCTCAGATATTCCAAAAAAGCTTAATATGTTGCCCTTTAATGATTTCTTTATTATGAAGCCCACTCCATGAAGTCCTTGTGTTTCTCCTATATAACAAAATATGTAGTCTTTATGTTCTTCAATGGTATTTCCCATCTTTTTAACTTCTGCAAGTCCTATGATATCCCATTTTATTTTATCTATTGCATTGTTTAGTTCTAGAGTTCTTTCTTTAGTTGATATAGATCTCACATTGAATGTGCATATTTTAAGGCCTTGTTCTTTTCTTGACTTTATACTCTTGTTTTTGTTTACATAACTAGGGTTGATTTTATTGTTGTTTATAATATTATGTTGGTTTTCATTTGATGAAGGGTAGTGGTCGTCTTGCCCCACGGTGACCAGCCGGCTTGGGGTGCTTTTTTCAGAGGTTGCTTTTAATAATGTTGTTGTATTTGTCTTAATTTTATTCCGGGTGCCGGTGGTCGTTGCTAGTTTTTTGAGATTTCAGACAGTGAGGCCGTTCTGCCTCGTCCAACATAGTTAAGAATATTAGGTTTGATAATTTCTTTTGAGACACTCTTGGAAAATGGTGGTTTTTTTGGTTTCTGTCGAGTTTATTTTCTTTTGGGTTGATGAGTTGGGTGAGCCTGAATCTTCTCTCTTTCTTTTATCTCTGGTTTTATCAGTTGGTGTCTTTACTATCAGTTTGTCATATTTAAGAAAAGCGATATTTCCTTTCTTCCTCTCCTCTTCTAGTTGTGGTTGTAGCTGCTTCCGCTTTTCAAGTACTTCCTTAGTGTAATCTTCTTTGACATTCATACCTGGTGGGAGATTGGCCTTGTTTTTCAGTATGATATGTTTTTTCCATAAAGACGCTATGGTGACTACGACGGGGCGACTTTTATTGTTGTTTTTGCCTATTCTGTATATGTTTTTGATTTCCTGACTATCTATGTGTGTTCCTGTTTCTATTATTATGTCCTTTATGTAGTCTACCATCTCTGCTTCTGGCTTACCAGACTCCTCAATTCCAAAAAAGACCAGGTTATATTTTCTTTTTTCCAGTTCTATTATGTTGAGTTTTTCCTCCAATGTTGAAATTTTCGCTTTGAGTTTAGTATTTTCCTCTGTTATTGTTTTTAATCTCTCATCTATTGCCTCCATGACATTTTTTGTTACTGTCGTTGTTATAATTTTAGTTTGTTGGTTCAGTTTTTCGTCCAGTCTTGACAACAGCAATTCCATGCTTTTATAGCTGTTTAGTGTTTTGAAATTTATATGGAAAAAAAAATATTTAAATGAGCAAATAAAACCGACTTCAAATAAGTATCTTTTATATTATTTATTTATTCTACCTTATTCCACTCAGATATAGTTTTTTTTTTAAAGAAAAAACTGGATGCTCACTTGGTACAAATATCGCGTAACGTAAACTCTGTTTTTAATCTCAGAGACTAAATTGACTAGTGGTGTGACTGATATATTAGTATTCGCTAAGAGATTAGTAATATTGAAGGATCTGTGTATTAGTAATCTGACAAATTCTGATATGCTAATATTTCATATTCACATAATCTTTGTGATAACCATTCAAAATAAGTCGGATAATATCGTTCGGATTCATTGTCAGTTAGGATTCTTGGATTCGTCAAGGGAATGTCAAGCAAAAAATGTCCTTATTACTTACTAATACGATCATAGTGTACCTACATTCATTTATTACCATAGATGACAAATAAAATTTATTACGAATATTACATGATATTCCTATATTAGTTCCAATTTTAAATACTTAGTAACAAACCTAATATAAGTAATATTGAACAGGAATACGATAGTGAGTGACATACCTGAGATAAATATCACTAATATTAAAATATTAGTTACAATATTATAATATTGTCCGACGAATATATTAGTATTACCTAATCCTGAGAAATATCGGTATTAACCCATCTCTAAAATTGACACATGCAAATGTCAAATTTAAAATAATGTTGCCAGCTCTTTTGGTGCAGTGTTGTACCTACGACACCGGTTTGTTGAATCGTAACTTTTTATCTTTATTAGACGATTCGCTTCAAAGTTTTATATTCAAAAGTGTATAATTAAAATTACCATTATTAATTTTAAATCATTAAATATCATATTAATTTATTAAAATATCATATTTATTAATTTAAATATTATATTTATTAATTTTAAATCATTAAGTATTATTGAAATTAACATTATTAAATTTAAATTTACATTATCAATTTTGTATTCTTACGTTTTAAATAAGTACCTACACATTATTTAAGGATAACTTATTATAAAAAAAACGATACTTGATTTTATTAACATTAATTTTCGATAGTGGTACATCACATGGTACATATTTAAGTATTGCAAAAAACTGACAACCCACGAAATGTCAATTTTGTCTCTGAGTCTGAGATTAAAAAACAGGGTATAAGCACAAAAATATACAGTCAAATTAAGAACTTCTTTTTTGCAGTCGGTTAACATTTTATCCGACTACAAAAATATGGATTGAAAGAAAATCATTATAATCTACTACATAGTCTAAGAAAATACTTAAGAATATGCAAGTAATAAGTTGAATTTTGGTTTCAGTCGCGTTACCAATATTTGGCGTTCCACTACAACAGTCTGTTGAGCGTTCGAGATGCCACGACGATACCGGCCTGCCTTTAGTAGTTCGGGACAGCATCGATTATTTACAGGTATTATTGTTCTCATACCGTAATATATTCGAATGTAAAAGAAGCTTTTAATGCAGTTTTTACCTGAAATTTTATTTTATTAATATAATAATAAAAAGTATGTAATCATCTCGATCAAATAGTGTCTTAAATGCTTCGGCAAATGCGTCAGATCTAAATATCTTATCCATACTAATAATAACGAGTCAGAGTTGGTTTGTTTGTTTGTTTGAACGCGCTAATCTCAGGAACTACTAATCATATCACGTTACGGATAGCACGTTTATTGAGGAAGGCTATAGACTATACATATATCATATGACTAGCAGAACCTGTGGCTTCTCTCGCGATCAAACTACGAAAAATACGAAATTTCATGCAAACATGTCCAAGGAATAAAAAGTTTCATACAAACTTTTATCCCCTATTTCACCCCCTTGGGGGTGGAATTTTGAAAAATCCTTCCTTAGTGGATTCCTTCGACATATGAGGAATACGTATGCAAAATTTCAATTTTCTAGCCTTAAGGGTTTGGCCTGTGCGTTGATACATCAGTCAATCACTTTTGCCTTTTATATATATAGATATATAGACTATCTATTCCATACTGACCATTAAAACGTACCTACCATAAAAATAATAATTATTTTAGTAACACATATGACTTGGCATTTGATACATTTTAAACGTAGCTCCTATTGCTAGACTGTGAACTAATAGGCTTATTGGTAATTACCCTACATTCGTCTTGAAAAGCCTGTCACATATTAAAATATTTCATACAAACTGTCCAATAATAATGATATATAACTTGTATTGTCACGAAAATGAGTGCGCAATGATCATCACTAACAATGTATAACAATAGCTTTAGTATGCATGATATATTGCAGTGCTTTTAGTAAATCGTTTCTCTAAAATATTATCTTTTCCATATGACGTATTGCGGGCACTTATGCAGTTACGTGCCCAATTTTTAATAGCCATATCAATTATTGTCAACCTTTAGTGTTCAAGTTGCTTACATGGGTCCATGTAATTTTGTAATGTAGGTTTGAATATAATACAATTTAGTTGAAGTTTTTGCATATAAGCCGTTATTTTGTATAGCCGACTAGCTCGCTTTGTCCCTACTTAAGTTTTAACGTTTAGTATAGATTTCTCAGAGATGAGATATTTTCCCGCAGTAAAAATATGTTGACCCGGATAACCAGCTATCATCGTACCAAATTTCATCAAAATCCCTCCAGTGGTTTGTCCGTGATGCGGTCACAGACAAACAGATAGAAAAAAATCTAAGAACGATAGATTCGGCCTCTGCATCGATAATAATGTCTATTTTAATAAGATTTTCTAAAAACTATTTAATGTATAGATTCGGTTTAGTTACAATTTTATAAGATGTATAGATGTTCGGTAAAACAATGATTGTTAAACGATGTTTTCGATAGGTATATCATATTCTTGTGGGCACCCAACTACTTTATGACTAAATTTATTTTATCCTAATAGAAACCGTAAAAGTTATATAGTTAGTTTACTTTGACAGCTTAATAAAGTTTTATACAGGTAAATGATAAAAATATTATTTTTAAAATATTTATTTACATCTTCATATTTACACCATAAAAATATAATATCCAATACTAGATACAGTTTTATAATTTGTAATAATAAACAGTTATAATACCTACTAGTAATAATAATATTCTTAATTTTTTTATTGTTTTTTTTTTTTTTTAATTTAATTGCAGGCGTATGGTATAAAATCGAACCAAATATATCGAGTGGAGCCCGACAAGATAAAGTTGCAACAACTGCGCAAGTTGTATACGGACCGGGGTCCGACTTTCCCCTACCACTGGGACGTGCCGGTCGCCTGCGCTATTCTTAAGAGTTTTATCAGGTAATATTTACTTTAACTTTAAAGGTTTTTAAAAAACGTCTAAAAGAATAGTTTTACCCTTTTTTAATTCCTTCCGATTGCTACATTATTATTTATTCTTAAAGTGCATCAGTATCATATATCAATATGTATGTAGCTACTATCCTTATGTTTATTAAAACATTTCTTGCCTTTCATGTATTTTTTATTATTTTTTTTTTATTTTATTTATTTCATTTATTTTATGTATTTGGTTAAACTGATACTATTATTTTATATAAACTTATTGTCATTTTATTACCATTATTATCATATGTATGTATCATTTTTATTTTCCTTAACTCTGTTATTTTTTCACACCTTCCACTTCACACTTTGCTATTTCCTACACCTAAATGTTGCTGTTTTAGCGATAATTGTGCATATCTCCTATTACTGTATTGTTCTTTTTTTTATGTCTTCCTCTTTTGTGTGTGCAATAAAGATTTTTATTATTATTATTATTATTACTTTTTAATTTATGTAAGTTTATATATCTCTATTTATTTTTCTAAGTATAGTATAAAAACATAGTGGCTATATTAGAGGTGTTTTTATTGTTTAAGGTGTTGTTATTAAAAAGAGTTTTACTAGACACGTAGTTTGAAATTGCAAGTCTGTAGGTCAAACAGATTTCAAGTTGTGGAGAGGTCAAAAGTGGCTCAAATGGTTAATGTAGTATAATACTACTGTCAGTACATCGCCCGTTTGGTTTGCGAATTCAGCTAATAGTTGACTCACTGCCGTGTGTAGTTATATAACATTTAATAGACAAATCTTAGTAAAATCTAAATAAATAACTTTTAATAAAATTAACAGTAGGTACTATGGTATAAGATATCTTTATGTTTGAGTATTGATTAAATGTCTGACTCGGAAGTATTTTATTACATACCTACATGTTTTATAAAAATAACAACGCATTCATTTCTTCACACTCTATTAATATAGCAAATAGGCTATGTAGCCTAATAATAATATAATAATTAAAATTCTTTCACAATTTAACAACTGAAGCTATCACGTCACATAGCCAAAACTCCAAAACAAACTTAATCGATTTCATAACCCCAAATTTCTAAATTATGTTTTAAAATAAAACCAAAGCCTCCACAGCGAAAAACAGACCCATTAAAAATAACGACTTAAACCCGACAGCGAGCTCCCGGACTCGATACTAACACAAGAGCTGCACGGGCAGTTCGAACAGGCCACGGCCATGGCCGAGCCACAGCGCGAGGCCACGCTGGCCGCGCTCGTGGCGCGCCTGCCCGCGCCACACCACTCGATGCTGGCCTGGCTCATGAAGCACTTTGAACATGTTGTCGCTAATGAACAGGTATTATCCAATTTCTGGCCCAGGCTGACGTTGACTATATATTTTTTTACCATTTAAATCAAATGATATTTTATTCAAATAGACTTTTACAAGCACTTTTTAATAGCCAATTTTATTTCAAATTTAAATTAAATTAAACGTAGTTAAGTTAAATGTAATGTAGTCAGTGTAGTCAGACTCCGTGAGGAATCCACCACCGACTCGTTACACATTACATTTTGTATAAGCGTTTTCCCGCGGCTATTCTACTTTCTGGCCTAGGAAACTTCTTTATACTGTTATTAGTTATGATTATTATTTTTAGTTATATTGATAAGTTTATTAAATAGATTATACAAATTCATTTGTCACAACCTTTTTAATGGATATTGCTACACAATATATGTACTGATTACCGATCAATCTCCTTCATGTCTTCTCCATTCTACGTGACATTGGCGAAATAATTAAACAAGGGAATTGAATTTTATATATGTACTAGCGACTTACCCTCGCTCCGCTCGGGTTCGTCCCTAGGTGCGTTTTAACGGTTAGTGATTCCCATACAAAATAAACAGTTCAGAACTTTTTGATTTTCCAGCTGTTATTTTTTTGTTTTTGCTAAATTTATTTTATATTTAAATCACCCCTGACACCCCCCAACAAAACAAAAAAGAATTATTCAAATCGGTCCAGCCGTTTTTGAGTTTTAGCGAGACGACGAACGAACGAACAGCAATTGATTTTTATATATATAGATGTATAGATATTAAATTCACTAAATTATAATAATTAATCTTATATTGAAATGTATCATAAATGCTTTTCCAGGTAAATCACGTAAACATCCAAACGATAGCGACAGCAATGGGTCCAGCTCTCAACATGTCCTTGAATCTCCTTACATATTTAATAACCAAAGCCGACAAACTCTTCCCCGATGTTCGCCTTACTAAGTGAGTTGATTTCTTATTTATTCATACTGCCTCGATAATCTAGTGGTTATGGCAGCCACGGCTACGGCTGTAGATCTGGAGGTCCTGGGTTCGAGCCCTGGGTCGGGCCAAGCTCAGTTATTGAGTTTTTCTGTTAAGAAAATCTAAGTAACAACTCGGAATTGGGAAGTTGGCGGTGTTTCACCTCCGTGGCTCGGAGAGCACGTAAAGCCGTCAGTTCTGCGCCTTAACCCTCACCGGTCGTGTCGAGCAGTCGTCCCACCGGAGTATGAGAGTGACAGGAATAGAGAGTGCACGTTGTTTATGCTTGTGTACTATAATATCTCTTGCGCAGTTCATTAATCTCAGTGAGATTAGTCGTCGTGGCTAAAATCAATCAGGTGGAATGTCCAACGTTCAACTTATATTCATACTAGCGACTTGCTTTGCTTTGCTCGGGTAAGTCTCTAGGTGCTTAACACCTATATGTTATCCTAGGTCAGTATGAATGTACTAAATTTTGTCAAAATCCATTCAGCGCTTTCAACGTGACGGTGTAACAAACATACACACATACAATCTTTCCAATTATAGTAGTTCTCTCGCTCTCTCGCTTCGTTTCGGGTTCTTTCCTAAAAAAAAAAAAAAACAAATCTATCCTACGAAAACCGTATATTTTTCCGGGATGATATACATATAGCCCATAGCCTTCCTCGGTTAACGGGCTAACTAATGCAAAAATATTTTTTCAAATCGGATTAGTAGTTCCTGATATTAGCGCGTTCAAACAAACAAACAAACCCTTCAGCTTTATAATATTAGTATAGATTAGAATAGTATCCGAATATGAAATAAATGTATCTCTTATGTTAAACTCTCACTTACTTTGATTAGTTTGATTATACAAATAATTTTACTAAATTATATACATATATGTATTCATAACGTTCTAATATATATATTAATAAAGTTCTAATTTTATATCGAAGTATGTTATAATTTACTAAAGTAGTAAAGATATAATAGTGTTTTTTTATTCACCAACAGCAAACAATGAATTAAGACTTACTGTTTTTGTATACAAATAAAATAAAGAAATCACTTCGTCATATTTATGTCTTGTTATAAATGACAATTTATTTAAAATTGTAAACACAATTAAAATAGTAATAACAATTGTGTAATTACCAGAACTCATTATAAATTTTCCGTTTAATACATAAGGGTAATTGTGTTTGTTTCCCACATCGTCTATCTGCTTTGATTGTTGTGGAAATAATAATAATTATTGCAGAAAATCTAATGTTATCACATGTTCAAAATAAAGTAATCCTATAAAATGATCTGATGTTTCATGCCTAAGCGTATGAGTTTGATTTCCGTTTAGGTTAAATATAATTATATATAATTATTTATTTAAAAAAACAATAACAAAAATAACTTAAAGATAATAACTACATTAGTGTTAAAATAATTGGCATAATAAGAGTAGAGTATATTAATATGAGATCTTCAAAAATGTCTTATAAAACACTAGCGACTTACCCTGCTTCGCTCAGGTGCTTCCCTAGGTACGTTTTAATTTTTTTTGAGCGAAATCTTAATACTTTTTCTAAAATAAAAATAGCCTAAGTTACTCCTTATAATATCAGCTATCTGCCAGTGAATGTCCCGTTAAAATTGATCTAGCCGTTTTGGAGATTAGCCGGAACAAACAGACAGACAAAAAAACCAATTCTGTGACGTCTGAATTCGATGCCCTATTTCACTCTGTTGGTTAAATATTTTGAAAAAACTGTGATACACGTGTTTCATAATTTTAATTAAAGAGTATGTGTACCAATTTTCGAGTCGATCGGCCCCGAGAATAAAAAGTTTCACAGAAAATTCAATCCCCCACTTTACCCTCTTAGGAGTGGAATTTCAAAAAATCCTTTTTTAGTAAATACTTACACTTTCCAAAGAAAACATCCTCCAAATTTCATGCCTTTAGGACCAGCGTTTTAGGCTGTGCGTTGATATATCAGTCAGTCAGGACTTTCAATTTTATATACATATATAGATTATAGATATTTTTACATACATGATTTAAAGAAAAAAGACGGTTTTTTTTATATATTAAAACTGTTAATTTTATGCCAGATACGTCCCTCCACTTCAGTCCATCCCAGCTGATTTCCCCGAAACAGCGAATGAAATAAGCGAAGAGCTTCGAAAGCAAGAGTCGCTTTTAAACCAAATACACGCTGAAATGCACGCCGGGTTCATTACTAATGCCAGGGACCAGCAGCTGTGGGAGGCGCAACGAATTGTCACACAGCTCAAGGTATGTATGCAGACCTTTTTTTTTAATTAACTGCAGGGGGAACTGCGGGCCTCCCTTCAATACGAGGGGGATCAGGTCATAGTCCACCACCAAGGCCAAGTGAGGGTTGACGGACTTCACATATCTTTCGAAAACTTGCTAGGTTCTCTCAAACATACAAGTTTTCTCACGATGTTTTCTTTCACCGTAAGACAAGTGGTAATCATGTTGAAAATGATTCGCACATAAAAATATCAGTAGTTTAACATTACCAATGTACAATGCAAACATTATCCTTATCCTGGCATCGAACCTGTGCCACCGACAGAATTATGGCAGTCGTGTCTTTACTAAATCTGAAAAGAGTACTGACGATAAAAATTGTTTAATCTGAGTTTAGCAATTTACTGTAATAATAAAATACTTACTGTTAAGTCCAATTATTTGAGAATTTATATTAAGATTATTAATTCATTGATTTCTCTCATATTTACACAGAGAAAACTTCGGTCAGTTCAAAAATCAGTAGAACCGAACGCAGCACCGGTACAGCAACCATCTATAGATGAGAAAGACAAACCCGAAGAAAAACCAGAAGCAGTCCGAAGAGATTCGCAACCAATAGAAACTGTCCAAACCGAAGTAGAAACTCCGCAAACAGACGCATTTGATACTAAAGAATCTCCAAACACTATGAACGACCCAACATTCCCAGTGGAATTCGAAGACAATTTTGAATTTAAACCAACAGAAGATATAACCGATGCAGAATCATCACCAGAAAAACCAAAGTTGACAGAGAAAGAGCTGAAAGTACTAAGATTACAATTAGAGAACGCTGAATATCTACAATTGAAATCGTTACTTCAAGCCAAAATAAATTCTGAACAGTTTGAAATAGTCAAATTGAGGAGTCACGTGGCATTGAAGAGCAAACAAGAAGGGAATGTACAAAATAAAGAAAATAAAGAGAACTACACATTAGAAGAACAAGAGTTGAGGCAGAAGTTAATGAAAGAAAACGCCATGTTGGAACAGAAAAGACTGAATTTGGTCAACCAGATATTCCAAGAGCGTGTTGCGTGTATACAACTGAAAATCGAACTCGCTATGAACGAGATTATGTCGAAATCTTAACTGTTATAAAATTTAAGGTTAAATTAAGCCAGAAAAAAAAGTTGGAAGTTGTTCAGACTTCAAAAAATTACCTACAACGGGTGAGCACGATGCTATTTATTTAGTTCTACTTATTATAGATCTCTATATATTTAGTGTAAGTTTAACGTATGTTATTTATAATGCAATGATATAATAAATTATTATTAGCTATTTTATAACATTTTTATTACAATACCAATTTACGTAATATTTGAATAAATATAAATAAAAAAGAAAGCATTAGTACAATACATATTCACGCGTTAAGTCTCGTAGTATAGTTATTATATAAGTATAACACGTGATCTTATCGGGGGGAAAGTGGGAAAGGGTGCACTTAATACACAGCAGTAAATAAGAGATGGACAGTGTCTACGCCTTTATTATTCAGGTTTATTTACTACTTTAATAATAAAAATAGTATTTATTTATTACGTAAGTATTCTTTCTCTGATTTAAGAAAAATATTGGTATTATTATATGAACCACAGATTAGTTAAAATAAAAAAATCTTAATAAAGAATATATTAGAATAAAAGCTAATGCTAATGAAATGTATTTGTTAATTTGTCTTCTTTCACACAACAATGACACGTTGATTTGATTTATTTGCGAGAGATAATAGTTCATATTGTAGCACAGAAACTATAGTCAATAGTCTAGCGAGCCCATGTATTAGGGTTGTAGCATACAATTCGAAGTGGACGTACGCTCCCTACACATATACTTTGTCTATAACAGTTATAGACAACCCTAACGTTCACGTGCCAAAAGAGATAAGAGCTACGTTATAGAAAGAGAGGCAAGTTGTGGGTAATTATTGCAATTCCATCATCACTATATATTATAAATTAAAGTCCGCCCGCCGCGGTGAGTTTGTATTTTTTCTATCTGGATCTCAGAAAATATATAATAAAAAATTGGATTATCTAAGAAGAAATAATTTATGAACATTTTCTTGTATCTATATATTATATAGGACTAAACGATCGGGACATGGAAGAAAAGTATTTTAAAAATTGAAGATATAAAGCTTTACTCGAATGGAAATTTCTTAAATTTTAAAAAATAATAACTCTATTTAATTATTTTTTTAAAGCAATTTACTAACTCTATCGATTAGTTTATTAAAATTCAATTTTTAATGAACTAATAGGTAGGGTTTAGTGTGAGAATAAAATCTCTAAATCAAACATTATATCTTAAAATTATAGAAAACCATGAAATCTCGTTTTTTTATTTCATAAAAGATTTCATAGTCGTTACTCTACTTAACATCGTTAGCAACAAACGAACAGAAAATGCAAGAAAAATACCTACCATATATAAAGAAAATATTGTATTTCGCTAAGAAAACATTATTTTTTTTTTAAATACGAATCTGGAACATTTTTTTAAATAAGGGGTTCATTCCATTTTTTTTAAAGAGATTACCTGAGCCTAATATATAATTAAACTAAAAACGCAAAAAATACGCCATCACTATTTTATCCAATTAAGCAACGGCATAAGTAGTCCATAAAATCTCTCGAATAAACATTCTTACAATTAATGAACATCATGAAGTCTCACAATTCAGTATACTGTTTGTATGCGCATTTTGCATTTGTGTTCATGTTTGCATTATACATTGTAATGTGGTGTGTGTACATAACTCATTAACTCATTATACTCATTGACTGATAATTCATAATCAAGGAAGCTTTTTAAAAAATATTAAATACAGCTATTCGTTGTATAATAAAATAATGTTTCCTTTGAGTGAAACTAGATATGTTCATTATTTAAGGTACTTTTCATCCATGTCCCATTCGTTTGTTCTGTGATGTTAGCTAGAGTCATTATGTACGAATTGTAAGATTTTATGGTTTTCTACAATAATAAGAACACAATAATTTATCGTTATAATATATGATAGACACTATCGATTCGTTTAATAAAATAGTGAAATTTAATATCTTTGCATTTTTGCTTGGTTCGGTTACCGGCTTAGATAGGTAATCATTTTAAAAATAATTAATACATTTTTTTTTTTGTAAATACTAATTTATAAACAGTTATTCCTAATTAAAATTATAGTGTGTGTACTTATGTACGCAAGTAAGAAGTTATATTTCTTTGTCGTAACAGAACAAAAATAGCTAAAGATTTCATCCCGTATGTCACAACTCTCTGTTTGAAAAGGTATACAGCTAACTTCATCATGTCGCTTTTTGGGTGTCGGTGTGCGCGCGAATCAAAAAAATTTTACTTATATATTTTTCCAAACGTGCTAAAAGAAGTATAACTGCAAAAATAAAAGAAAGTTTCATTTAAATAAAACGTCATAACTTCAATATTTAATGTACTTTTTTTCCATATCCCGTTCGTTTTTTCCAACCGGTAGAAACTATGTATCTGGGCGACCGAGCTTCGCTTGGTGTTTTGTAAAATCGTGTTTTTTGAGAAAAGATGTAAAAATTGCATACATTTTGAAAAGACATTTATATAGTTAAATTTAAGAATCAAAACCTTATCTGAATACAAAATTTGATCCAAATCGTTAGAGCCGTTTCCGAGATAGGTGTACATAAAATAAATTTATACATAGATATATGTACATAATATATCATATAAGAATTACTTATATAATATTATAAAATAAACCCTGTCTGTGACTTTATTCACGCTTTTTCACGCACGCTGAATAGATTTCGACAAAAGGCAAGCACATGGACTGCGTCCTGGGATCGGACCCAAGCTACATTTGAACAACATCCGCTTATCACGCGAGCAAAAACTATTTATCTGTAACTGCGAAGATCATTTAGAGACAGTAAAATTTGATATTATATTGATCATGCATCTTTATCAATTGGGGATATTGGGGTGAATTGCACAATGCAATTGCCTCTTCGCCACGACGCGATGGAAAGGTTTATATTTGTCTATACATTATCGTAGTGGTTCTTAATTCTGCTTTAGCTACTGTCATCTAACATGCTTGCAATACGAAGTATCACGTAACTGAAAAAAAAAACAAATTGACGAATAACTGTATTCACTCTCTATGCATAGAAGCATAGAAGGGGAAAGTTTAAGAAAGTTAAGATATGCAGTAGATACAATACCTACGAGCTGTAAAATATAGCTTTATAGAAATGTGTTGCATGGATTTCTAAAAAGTTTCTAATATTTATAGACGAGTTTATATGTTCTATTACTTGAAATTCATATATGTACTCAATCACTTAATGATGCCAACTTCCATGAAAATTTTTCCAGTAATTTTTCACTAAATTCTCCATATACGTTCTACGGACCATCTCGCACGTATTATTGTGCACGAGATCGATCCCTCTCTCCAGGTTATATTATTCTATGTACAGTTTCCATCCTATAACCTATCTCGCGCCTATTATTCTATCTAATCTATCCGCCTATTAAATCTCAATGATGATGATGATTTACTCAAAAAAATATTGTTCTTAATCAATTATTTTTGATGTTTGCACAAAATAGAGTAGTTATTTAGAAATATCACATAGACACTTCTATTTTATTTATAGGTAGTTGTAATAGATTACTGATTAAATATATACCTGTTGTATTTTATAGCTCTGTAGTCTGTATAACAAAGTAACTAAGTGAATACTATTTCAACAATGCTATAAAATATAACCTTTGAGCAATTATTCAAACAAATATATAGGCTACTTTGTACATAATTTATGTTACATTTGTTTTGTATAAATTTCATTTTGCTGACGGTTATTGATTTCAATTAGAATATTTTACCCGTCTATGTGAGTGAGAAATAGAATATTTTACATAATTTTTGACCGTCTCCAAAAAGAGGAGGTCCTCAATTTGCCTGTATTTTTAAAATAAAAGTAGCCTAAGTTACTCCTTATAACATCAGCTATCCATCCTTATATCATGCCAGTGAAAGTCCCATCAAAATCGTTCCAGCCGTTTCAGAGATTACCCGAAACAAACAGATAAAAATTTAACTAATTGTGTTTTTCTTATGAGTACCGTATACAATTTCATATGCATTAAGTAAAAAGCCTTATTTCGACATTACAAACAGACACTTCAATTTTATTTATCTGTATAGATTTTAGTCATCAAGGGCAGATTAACGATCGAGATCGATAAATGTCGACATTCAACCGTACAGCCCACCTATTACTTTATTCATGCAAATTAATCATTTCTCTAAAAAAGGAATAACCGTCGACCACGGTAGTATCTACTACCTAGGACTTGGAAGCGTGGGCAACGACAAGTATTTTAAATGTCAAACTGAACTATATATAACTTTAATATGCCTTTCATCCCATCATATTCTTTTCCGTAGTTATTATTCTCTCATACATACTTATCATAAAGTAGCGACTCACCCTCACTTTGCTCGGCTTCGTCCCTAGGTTGATCATCCTCATACAAACTTTCATCTCTATTTTTATCCCCTTAAGGGATGATAACCGGGATAAAAACTATCCTATGTCCTTGCCAGGGTCTTAAAACATCTTCTTACCAAATTTCATATAAATCGGTCCAATAGTTTCGGATCTTATTCGGTACAAACAAACAAACAAAAAATCAAAAGTATAAAATTTATTCTTAACAATATTGTAAATTAACGTTTACCTCCGACTTCAACTGCATAGTCTACTTATGTATCTGCTCTAACAGCTATAGCGTGACGTTAGATAACCTATTACCTATAGGCACATAACCTTCTTCAATGAAAAGGCCATAAATGCAAAAAAATAATTAAATCGAATCTAATCGTTGGTTTCAAAGGTCTCCAAACTTTTTTTTAGAACGTTGAAAAAGAGGTTCAATTTTATTTATTAGCATATGCTCGTAGTTAAAAGTATAATACATACATATATGTTTGTAACAACGTTTGTCCTTTGAATATGCAATGGCGTGTGTGAAGTAGATAAGTGATAAACTTATTCGGTATCCTTATTTATTATTTATACTTATTTATTTTTTTATTATCGGGGTACATCGAGGTCCGTTTTGTCCGTCACAGAAATTTACTATCTTTAAGTACCTATACGACTCAGTAGCACTTTTAAAAATCTAATTGAATAAAGTTTTTCTTTTGTACACTCCAATCCAATTTGTGTAGTTTGTAACATAGATACATATACATTATACATATTTAAATAAAGTTTCTTGTAAATTAAATTTTTCAAAGTATCTTTAAATTATTTAACTTGATTTTTATGGTTGTAATATTAAAATATAATAGCTTCGTAAGTTTACACGTCTTATCGTAAAAGTTAAAACCGTAAAACTGACAAAGTAAACAAATATTTACTTAGTGTCTCTTTATTAATACCACTAAAGATGGTTATCGATACTTAAACTGAAATATAAATAAGTAGGTAGTATTCTCTTAAGTAACACAACAGTACATACAGATAAACAAAATTATAAAAATATTAGTTTTTTTTTATAGTGTTCTGAATTAGTGCTAGTGACTACGTTCCACCTGATGGTAAGTGGTAACGCAGTCGTAGATGGTAAGTCGCACTAATTCAGTAACCAACTATTCACCCTTGCCGACGTTTCGAATGCTTTACAGCAATCATGGTCACGGGAGAGACTATCTCCCGTGACCATGATTGCTGTAAAGCATTCGAAACGTCGGGAACCAAAAATCAAAATAAATCCGCGAAATAATCCGAAAAGATAGTTTTATTTAAAATGTCAAATATTCGCGTAAATCTAAGAAAGTATTATTCACCCTTGCCTTGAAGACACCCATATTGTAATCGGACGGAAACACCGACGCAGGCAGGTTGTTCCAATCCTTAGCCGCTTTTTATTTAATTAGTTTTACAATAAAACCTTTTTACCAAAATAAAATTAAATAAATTGGTAAATAGCCCGAAACATTTATTAGATTTTAATTTTATATTTGAGCGATGACACATTGAGTTCATTGATGTCTCGCAAGTATCAATGACCGGAAATCTTAATTCGGGATCGGAAAGAAGGTTATCGCTTTGACCTATTTAGAAAGACAGAGCTCCATTCATGTTAGATTAACATTAAAAAGAAAGCAGTACAATAAAAAAATTAAAGATTGTGTGTATGAATGTGTACACGCGCAAGAAGTAAAACTTCTGTAGGTTATCGGTAATCTTTATGAAATTCAATTTATGTTTTAAATAATTAGGATAGGTGAGATACTAAAAATAACGCACATTAGGCATACTACAATCATATATTTATAGAATATCATTTAAGAAAAGAATATAATATTATACATCATTTGTCAGACAATAACAACGGTTACCATGGCAACAAACGTACGTACATTTTTTCGTAACGCATTTACCACCTTACTCCCCAAGTCAAGCGTGCCTAAAAGAAGTTTTACTTCAAAAATAATCGGTACTTTTTCTAATATGTTCTACGTTACCTATATTGTATGTTATATTTCTACATAGTACCTATATGTTATTCTTCTGCGAGTATACGCGAAAGTAGGTACATAGAACTAGAAGTGTGTTTAAGCACTCTCCATTAATATTTTAAAATATCAAAAATATTTTTGCTAAATACTGTAGTCTGTAACTACTTTCATACCTACACTTTCGTTATCAATGATAAAGATTACAGGTACAGGTTGAGCAGTTACTTTTCAGAATGTTAGTTTCTGAGTTCGCTCATTTTCACGCAACAACGTGATTTTTATATGAAGATATTTTTGTGAGGTGGAGACTGATATAGGCAGTTATTTATACAGTTTATCTCAGTATATTAAGTAGATGTGATGTGCTGCTAGCCTGTTATAAACTACTTAGAGACGTTGAGTATATTCTGTATATTTTATATTTCTCTCCTGGATTCTTCCATTTCTTTTTTATCTATTCACAAAGATCAGTCTGCAGTGGAATATGATACACTTATTAAATACAATTTGTACAAAATTGTAAAAAACCGCATTGTTATACCGCAGAAGTTATAATAAATATGGCTATAGATATAAGGTATCTACATACCTACATTAAAAAGTCAAAGTACAACGTACAAATTATAATTTACTTTATTTTTCAAGAATTTCGACCTTTACATTTATAATGTATTAAAGATTGAATTACTTAACCTATTCATTGTATAAATAGATTTACCATTTTAATAATACATAACGGTTTATTGTTCGATATTCGCAATCGACTGGCTTATCGCGTTGTCGGAAATCGTGTACGATAAATAATTTAGTTAGGTGCATATACATATAATATGTTACAGTTAATATGATTAATTGAAAATTAATGAAGACCGGTATAACACTAACTGGCTTACTAATTAATAAAATAAATTGAATTTTATTTTACCAATTATACAAGTATGAAGTACAGATAAGATAGGTATAGATAAGTAATAAAAAAAAACACCTAACTTTTAGAGTTACAGTTAAATTTTAAGTATTCTGTAAGATTTTTTCATCATATCACGTCAATTACAACTATTTGTATTTGATTGACTGATTATGGTGATTTTCGGTTAGGTACTTTTTAAATTAACCTATTATATATTTATTACTTTTACCACAACATATATAGTAGGTAGTACCTAATTTATATATCTAATATCTGTCCAAAATATGACTCAAGTATATACATAGATTGGAGGCTGTTGCTCTATTGTATTAAACATGTTGGTGAAAATGAGGATGCCGAATAACATCGACAGGCGTTCAAAAAAAGAGACCTTGTTTCACAAAAGTAAATACTAAAAAAGTAAAGCAAAAATTAAAAACAGAAATCTAATGTATTGTAAAGCTACTAGTGATGTTACACACCTTGTCTCGGGCCGCTTCTTAATATTTCTCCGTTCGTATTACAGCCATCTCATCGAACTTATAGTCCGATTATAGTGAGGCATAAAGATATAGCCAGTGCATATATTTATGTGCTGTAGGTACTAAGTCTTTCGTATGTACTTAGCTAGTTTTAATAAATTTGGTCGATCATACCAGTCGAGTCCAAACCGTTAAAAAATATTACTAAAATCTACTTATTTACGCTGGCTTAGTGACTCAAAGAGAATCTTGGTCTTCGACACTAGATTCTACCATTCTTTTCGTCAATCCAAAAAGGCTCCTCGAAGGTGGCACATGTTTTTTTTTAACTTTGTCAATTCAGCTATACAACAGAACGGCATTCACTTAGACAGCCTAAGTATGCTATTTAAACCGCACGATGCTCCCCCATCCTCTCTTTATGGCCGAGCCAGCGAAGTCGAGCTGTCTTGCTTTCGCCGATTATGTTGAGAAAAGAATGCTGGAATTAAAGAACTAATATCTCGGACAATCCTCCTTCCTCCTTGAATGTAAACCTCCAAGCTTCGCATCCATACAACAAGATTGGTCTTATAACAGTCTTTGATCTTTGTTACTCTACTAATCAGCTTCGAGGCTAATACTTTGTAAAGCGCTGCTGCGCATCTTATGATATTTTGCCGATTATTATACCGATTTCTTCGTGACTTTGGTTTGTATCCGTCACTGTGCGTTCTAAATATTGAAATTTTGAGACCCTTTTATGTATCCTTTTATGTGATTCCTTCTTACTTCAAATCTTTCCTGCCAGTTCCTGAGTTTTTCCATCTTCACTTAAAGAAATACTCCATCTAATCACGGCTAATTCTAAGACCAACTTTCTTTACGGATACGCAATACTTTTCAGACGATATGTTCGAGTGTTATGTTAAACAGCATCGGTGATAGTACATCCCCTTGTTTTAGTCCTGTAACCACCTTCTACTTCTCTAAACTTATTAAACTGTGTGACGCTTTAATCATTCTGTCTGGCTTTTTAAAATATAACTATATACAACATAAAATACTAAGTTTTTATAATGTATGTATGTCATCATCATCATCATCAGCCTTTATCCGTCCACTGCTGGACATAGGCCTCTCCAAATGCACGCCACTTCGTTCTATCTTCGGCTTCTCGCATCCAGCTCCTGCCAGCCGTCTTGCGTATATCGTCACTCCACCGTGCCTGAGGACGCCCTCTATCCCGTTTGCCAGTTCGCGGTCTCCACTCCAGGACTCGTTTACCCCAGCGGTTGTCGGTCCTGCGACTGATATGGCCAGCCCACTGCCACTTCAGCTTGCTAATCCGGTGGGCTATGTCGATCACCTTGGTTCTCTGCCGGATCACCTCATTTCTGATGCGATCACGCAGAGAAACGCCGAGCATAGCCCTTTCCATAGCTCGCTGAGCGACTTTGAACTTGTGGACCAGCCGTACCGTCAGTGTCCACGTTTCGGCTCCGTAAGTCATAACGGGTAGGACGCACTGATTGAAGACTTTCGTCTTTAGGCACTGTGGGATCGACGTATGTATGTATGTATGTACTATAACACATAGCAGGTAAAGGAATTCGAAAAAAATCGTATTTTAATTTAATATTATAATTAAGGCTGTTTGCTTCTGCAGTAATTGGTAGCATTTTGTTTTTTTTTTTTTTTTTGTATTGTCTCATAATTATATCGACGCCCTAATTGCATAACAATACCGCGGTTTCTTATCTCAACTCAATATTTATCACCAAGTACGTATGTAACTTTATCATAATGTTCTGGTCGATTTCTTTACAATGATAAAGTAGTGTTGTAAATGACTTAAACATTTAATTTATATCCATAACTAGCGACTCACCCTCGCTTCGCTTCGGGTTCGTCCCTAGACAAAAACAAATCTGTCCCACGGGACCCGTATATTTTTCCGGGATGATATATAGCCTATAGCCTTCCTCAGTTCACGGGCTATCTAATGCATAAAGAATTTTTCAAATCGGATAAGTAATTCCTAAGATTAGCACGTTCAACCAAACAAACAAACTCTTCAGCTTTATAATATTATATTAGTATAGATTGCACTGCAACTGCAGTTATCTATTTACTTGTTCAATATACCTTATGTATAGCATTTAATTCATACTTTAGTCTCTGTACAGATGGCATGTTATTGCAATTTCAATTCACACCAATATCTACATATGTAACCCGAATAGCAAAAAATATATATAACAACACAAAGCAACGCCTATCCTACATACAGTTTCTCGACCGTAGATTTCAATTAATTTATACTTTTACGATTACGCGGCCCCAAATAGTGGAGAGTGAGTCATAATGTTTCGAGACGTTCATAGACAGACATATTGCTTCCTGAAGCTTTTTTATTTACATTTTACTACCAATATATCACTTGTAATCTTAAAACAAGAATTTATTGGAGGAAATCCTAAAATTAGGAAGTATACGTTTTCATCGCATCCGCATCGGCACTATAAAGTAAGTAGGTATGCATTGTCCTTTGATCCCGCAGCATGGAGCCGACTCAAACGTGAGCCGAGACAAACATTGCGATATTATTGGATGTCCCACATCCCAATTATTATTTTCTGGCCTTTGTTACAAGCGCTGAATGAAAAACATCTAATAAACAAAAACGACCTACATATTTTATAGTAGGTAGTTTGAGACCGAAAACATTTTAGAAAAACTTCCGATACATTTCTGCGTAGTCTGGGTCTGAGTCAACTAATAGACAGACAGTTATTAGCATATTAATAGATATACATATAAATAAATTCGTGATTAAATATGTATAAGAAAGGTAGAAACATCACAACACGTAGTTTTTACGTGTCTATTTAAATTCGAAAAGCAGCTTAAACATTTATACATAACATAGCTGAGCAAATATAAAAATTGCACGCTCTTGAATATCTAGGTCAAATAACCTTATTTTAACTTGTTTTAAGTTTCTCAATGTCATTCTCACCACCTCATACATAATTGCGATTTACACGTCTTTACATAGGTAGGTATAATAAACCTTCAGAATGAACACTTACTAAAGAGATAATGTCAAAACAACTTTCCCGTTGATAATATATTAAAAACTAGTAGCTCGCCTTGGAATTGCTCCAAAGCATCCCTAAATACCTATTTCCATTAGATTTACATATTATCTTATCTTATGGGAACCAGTTAACATACCCAGGCTGCTAAAGCTAATCTGATAATCTATCTGTAGACAAAAATAATGTCCTCCGCGTAATATATGCCAATAGAAACAAAAACACTAAATCATTTTTGAATTGATAAAATTGGTAATGACAACTTGCTCTTATGTAAGCAGAATAATCATTTATGTAAATGGTTATTAATTAATTTGGCGAATGACGTCATCCTGTTTAGCTAGTCGACGGCAGCTTCACGCACGACTGGGCTCCAATCAAGCAAGTGCGGTTAGTCATACTCGAACACCTTGATACCTACGTCTAGACTTTTTTGGACTAAAATTGCAACGTCGCGTAGAACAATACGCTGTACATAATAGAATTCTCAAAATATCATAGAAAATTTACTATTTGGTAAAGAGTTAATTAGGTATATTGATTATATTGAACTGCCACGGTGGTGTAGTGGCTAGCATGTACGGCTGCACATCCTGAGGTCCTGGGTTCGAGTCTCGGGTCGGGCCAAGTTTAGTTATTGAGTCTTTCTGTATAGTAAGCCTCAGTAACAGCCCGGAGTTGGGAAGTTGGCGGTGTTTCACCCCCGTGCCTCGGAGAGCACGTAAAGCCGTCGGTCCTGCGCCTTAACTCTCACCGGTCGTGTCGAATAGTCGTCCCACCGGAGTATGAGAGTGACAGGAATAGAGAGTGCTCTTGTGTCTGCGCGTACACTTGTGCACTATAATATCTCCTGCGCAGTTGGCTAGTCTCAATGAGATTGGCCGCCGTGGCCGGAATCGGCCAGGAGAACATTATTATTATTAATTAGGTATTGAGAAAGAGTTTTTAAGCACTTTTTAATTACAGTCAGGTGATTATACAAATGCATACACAAATTATTTATCTAGAATACTATATTGGTTTTGTGATAATTATAATCGTTAAGAGTCATTTAGAATAATTATTATTATGACCACATAATAAAATAAAATCTGTTTAAGACTTAAAGCTAAGTACTACGTAGGTACTTGAAATACTTTAATGAAATATTTTCTTTACTAGTTTTTAAGAAAACCATAATATATGTTATTATGTAAAAGCATACATATATCCATTATCCAAATATGATGAACTTTGTAATAAGAATGATTTTAAACTTTACTATTAATGATAAATCTACTTCATTTATTACCAAATTATTAAGCTTCTTAACTCCCGACGCAAAAACGACGGGGTGTTATAAGTTTGACGTGGTCTGTGTGTGTGTCTGTCTGTGGCATCGTAGCTCCCGAACGGATGAATCGATTTTGATTTTGTTTTTTTTTTCGTTTGAAAGGTGAATTAGTCGGGAGTGTTCTTAGCTGTTTGATGAAAATCGGTCCAAGATGGTCGGGGGTTTTTTAAATTTTTTATTTATACAATAGATAGATATACTAATTATAGACTACAACACACATATTTATTGTTACCTTGTTATGAGCGAATTCATTTTAAATTTATTTTTTTAGTGATAATTCTGTAAACATGTTTGTATGAACTTTATTCCAGAGAGATTGCATTATGCATAGTAGGTACTTGAAAGAAGAAAAATATTTTTGTTGTTAAGTACCTATCTTTTTTTATTTAATATTTATCTATTATATTAAATTTACTAGTGATTTAATACAAACGACACACGATATTATTACGTGATTGAACAAAATTGCACGGACATAAGTAGGTATCAATTGCGATATTAACGCAAGCATTGAAAACAAATCCCAAATTTTACGAAACACATTACAATAATTTTATATCATAATGATGCTATACAAAGTAAATTGCAAATATTATATTGGAATATATCAGAAAAACTTTTATAACATTTTTTTTAATATAAAAATAATTTTGTTTTCGGACTCTACATCGACTCTACCAATAAATTAACTTTATGTTGCTTATTATTCATACTTTGTATTGTTACTTCATTAATCATAATTCAGTATGTAATAAATTAATTATAGCACATAAACATGACATATAATATTTAAAGTATAGATATAAATCACTCATTTTGTAATTTTGTGTCGTATTTGTTAAGCTGTATTGAAAAAATAGAATATTTTGTAAAAATAAAATTATGATAAAAACCTACAATTAACCAATCAAACAATCCTGCGACAACATATACAAATACGAGTATATTCGGACTTTAAACGTTATTCTTCTCTTGAAATATTTATTGACCGTGACAAATGCCATTAGGTTAACTCCATTGAGTCATCTCTACCCACGGAGTTACTTTTTAACACAATTCTCAGTAGAATTATAACTTGTATGCAAATGTAATGATATCACTGTTCAAACAGTCCAATATAAAGTTTTTGCCTCGATCAGTTTAGGGAGCGACCGTCTTCGGAAGAAACAGTAATCGAGTCATTGACCGACCGAGAATTGCTACAAATAGAGAAACGTTTGTACTTACTCCTAGCTGTATAAATAAAATTAGCGCCGGATCCCGGGTAAGAAGACAAAAAAATTGGTCACCGTTTATAAATACAGGTTTACGGAATTAGTGTGTATGTGTTTTGTTCTTGTACGATGACTCCTTCGTTATGTAATGTTTGTTGTTTTGTAAACAATGATTCGAGTTGTTTCCGATAAAATTATACCCACATTGTGAAATATGGTATATACGAAATCGAGTTCGCAATTTGATTTAAACTAGAACTGTAGAATATAAACCTAAATAATAAAAACGCCGGCTGTCTCATTTAACAGCAGTCGGTCAGTTACGAAATAAGCACGCATAGATTTCTACATTCTTGACCACACGAGACACTTATATGCCTTACTGTAAATTCATTTTCATTGTAAATGGGTATACTGGAAATACTTTTAGTCTCGAGTTTGTCTTTTACGTATTATTTTAGAATCAAAATTGTTTTAGAGATCTCTATATTATCCTTATAGGGCATATAATTGGCTTAAACACTAAATAATGAATTTTATAATTGATTGAAAACTAAGAAATAATGTTTTTAGAATAGCCTTGAATACAATTCGTTATTTGTATTGTTTTCTAAAACTGCGAATTTAATGAGTTCACCGATAAAGCATGAAGTAGGTAATTAAGATAAAGTAGACAGAAATGTTGCTTAAATATTTTTGCAATAGTTATTTTTGCAGTATGATATTTTCCTAGTTCTCAATTCTTACGTCTACAGTTAATGCGAGCATATGTGTAGCTCAAGTAGAAAGCTCTCTGTATCTACTTTCGCTATAAAACAATGAGAACTCGTATTCTTTTAAGTTAACTTTTTGACGATTTTTCCCGTCATAGATACAAAAAAAATCATAGCATTTAACTTATCTGAACGCTGTAATTTATTGCTTAATTAGCAAACAAATAACGTTACTGTATCTTTATACTTGGTAAATAAAAATATTGCTTATTAGCGAGTTTCAGTGTGTCGATTACAATCGTAGTTTAGCGTCTGCTAAGACGGCGGTGTCGGCGCGGCGGGCTAACGCATCGTATTCGGGGACGGTTGTTTTAATATTCATTATATAATGAACGCTCGGCGATCGGCCGCGGCCGCCGCCGGTTGCTTTCACTCACTCCGCTATTAATTACGAACATGATTGTGTTCATTCGGTTTTATTTACTCAACTGTTCCGACTGCTAAAAGATAAAGAAAATAAGTAAAACGCTACACGAGTGTCGTATCTTATCGGTACCACTATATTGATCACTCATCATTATATCGCAGTCGGCTCGCCTTATACGGACGACCGGACTACCTTTATTGTCCAATTTAACGTGTAGACGTGTACTCTTCTATAGGCGCGATGTTGCCGGTGAAGTCATAATGTGTGCCGTATAAAAATAGAAATACAGTGTTTGCAGGAAAATAGTATCAATAATAAAAGTGTTGTGGTTTGTTATCGAGCGGAAATGGCGCACAAATCGCCTACAATTAGTGTGAAGTCGCGGGAGATGATCGGCGGGGACCAGTTCAGTCAGCGGCGCGAGGTTTTCGAAAAGCACGACACTGTGTTTTTGCCCCTACCTTCCCCGACGGCCGTTACACCCACGTACAGGGAGGTGGAGCCGATCATTACCACTAACCACGGAATAACGACGTCTAATTTTAAGCGCAATACTTCTGGCTATTCCAGCATGCGCGAAACGAGAAGCGAAGATCGACATCACGATTATCGACCACGAAAATATTCCGACAACTTCACATCCGAACTGAATCAAAGCGACGATGTCGACTACAGATACAGTATGGCAGAGAGAAATAGACGGCTGTCGAAACTGCGACGAGACTTCTTAAAATCGAATTTACATGAACCAGGCGAGAACACACTTCAACGAGGCGGCGTACGCGCCTCGCTGCCTACTACTAACACTGTCTCAGCAATAAGGTACAAAGTAGAAAATTTTAATATACATAAATTTCCATTCGCCGAACCGTATGCAACGCCAACACCGACACGCAGGGTTGTCGTGGATTTAGGATCACCGAATGGTGAAGAAAATGAAGGCGAGGAAGTCAAAGAAAAATCTAAGCACCAGAGTTTACCAAACAATTCAAAGCCCGGCTCTCCGATAATAGATCCTCAGAAACTTTATGAAGAATTAGTCAAACGATATTCGCCACAACGCAAGCCCGTAGATTGGACTTTACCACCAACAAGGCCGAAGGTAGTGGGTTCCGTTCCAAAGTCTACTTCAAGTGCGGCGGACAGTGTCGACAGTATCGATAGAAAAGATCCAGAAATAGATGATGTGTTTGAAAAAAAAGATGAAAATAAAAGTGAGGCCAATAATAATGGAAATTCGGAACAAAAGCCAGTTGAAGAAATTAAGCCTAATGTGGAAATATTACACAATGGAGAAGTAGGGGGAAATAAAAATCCTAACAACGACTCTACAAATAAAACTAATGATTCCAAAATATCTCTCTCCGAACTGGAGGAAAACGACTATGTGCCCGAACTATCGAAGGTCAAGCAACAAATAAGGAGAGAGTCTATAAAGAAGCCACCAGTTGACAAAATTGTTGATTTAACCATTCCAGCACTTATTGAAAAAATGACAGCAGAGGGTGAAAATAATCGTAAACCCGAGGGTACAAAAGTTAAAAGGAAGAGAAGTTTTATCGACAAACTTTTAGGTAGAAATAAGGGAGTAAAAAGAGAAAAGTAAACAAATATGTGGACAAATGTACAGCCCTGCCAAAGACTATTCAATGTGGGTTTACAACCAGGGCGTACCTGCCTTAGTGTAGATTAATATTCGATACAATATTTGCAAGTTTGACGGAGTGTAAAAATCAATTTTACTACTTAAAATTGTTGGCAGTTCTAAAAAGTGCATACTAAATGGAAAAAAACTTAGAATGTTTCGAAGGTAGGTCCGGCTTTAAACATGACATGACGTCAGAATTTGTTATCACTTGATAAAAAATGAAACAATTTGATAGGTACAGAATAACCATTTTTTCCGACATGTATAATAATTATATTGGAATTAATGAAATTAATGAAGGCAAATCCTTCCTCTAATTATTATCTTAATGCAATAGGTTATCGTAAATTGATAAAGTGCCATCAGCCATGTGACACTCCCTATCAACCTACATACTAACGCATGATAATAATAAAGACACATCTATATAAATACCTAATAAAAATTCATTTTAAAAACTTTTCAATATTAAGTTACTCTAGATTTTGATATAAATATATTAAAAAAATAATAAACCTTGTACAACGTTATGATACTTAAAAGCTGTTACCGATAATTTGAAAATTGTAACTTAAAATTTATTTTACATAAAATATTTATTAAAACATAGATGTATGTAATTATTACAGTTTCCTGTTTTGTGTCCTTTACGAATGATTCATGTTGTTTGTATGTGATAATTTTATATTAATAATTAAATATATTTTAACGCAATATTGTGGTAGAGCAGATAAATATGGAATAATTCTATATATATATATATATATGTATATTCTTTTACATTGCTTTGAAAGAGAAAATGTATGAGTTTGACGAATATGAAGCTACCTAATTTGTTTTTTCGGTACAATTCAATGACTGATCTATCTAATCTATATTATAAAATCATAAAGATATATTGATTATTTTCATTTCAATACCTGGTTTGTTGTTACCTAATATAATTTTAATAACTGAGTATATAAAGCCAAGAATACTTACGATAATATTTACTGTATTTTTTATTCTTCATAACGGTAATCTACAAGGCAAATATTGCTATATATCTTTATAATTAACGGTGCATCTTTAATATCTTGATATGCAAGTCATTACTGTTCGTCGTACTCAGTCATTAATACAGAAATACAAGTAAGTATGGGTTGAAACTTGAATTTAAATTTTATGAACACCATTTTAAATATAAATCGATATTTCACACACCTAGATAAAGAGTAGCACAACTCAAAATACCTCTTTTTTTCAGGAATAGAAAAAACGTTTTACTTTTTTTTCCATTTGATATATTAAAAATATTCTGATATGTGTTCTTGTATATAATTTTACGAAGATATTTTTTGATCAATGGCTTGTCATCAAATAGCAGTATCACTTGTAACCAACTCAATAACAAACACTTGAAGATATTTATTTGAACACCAACTAACCAACTATATATTAAACACCAACAATTCCAAAAAAAGTTTAAAAAAAATTGCAATCATGACAAAATCATGTGGAGTTTATGTAGTTTTTAACGCAGATCCCTATAATAGAAATAACTCGAATTTGGATTATTTGGATTTGTGCTACTCTTTATCTAGGTGTGCGATTTTATTATAGTATTTGCTAGTTGTTGTAAGGAATTTTATTTTCATTAATAAATGTTACTAAAATTTGTATTTTTCTTTACTTTTCATTAAAAAAAAATGTAACTAAAATTTATCAGATTTTAGCAGATATATATAATTATATCAACTTTTGGGTTGATTCTTTAAAAAATTTACGATATTTACAGTACAAAATGAATATTATGCAAAGCCAAATTATTCACAGTCAGATAAAGTACACAATTAAAATAAAAAAGCCTGTAAAAGTGTGTATCTATATAATAAACAAAATATCTAACAGATCAATAAACTAATCAAAATTCACAAAACAATAGGAACATCAAAACCATCAATGAAGAAATAGTAAAAACATATTAGAATTATAAAATACTGGATGTGGATTATAACTGTATAATATAATTTGTATGTATGATAATAATACATTATAATTTTAAAATATAAAAAAAAAAATACTTTGGTTCCACTACATTAATAGCACAGATAAAACACCAATCAGATCTTCAAATCAACAAATCTCACAAATTGAACTATGACAATTCCTACTACAGCACAGTGTTTGTCTTTAATTATATATAGAATTTTAAGCTTTAATGTAAATATAACATATTAACCAAAATGCATCCACATTTTATAAAATCAATACTTGAATTAAGCAAAACATTCAAATAATTTTTAAAAATAAACAACGTGCCTAATTAAAAATAAAAAAAATAACATTTGGGTGAGATATAACAAATAATATTGAACTAATATCTATACATATAATAAAACTGTAGAGGTCAAATGTCTTTACATAGAAAGAAAATTCTAAAAACCAAGTCAGGGGGATGTAAGAAGAGAAATAGAACAAATCCAGACTTCAAATCTTTTGTTTCTCTGTCTTTTTGAAAGGGCTAATCTCCGAAACTGTTGGACCGATTTAAATTATACTTTGCATGGTGATACCTTATATCCTCGGTCAACTTTTAGATACGTTTCATCCCGTTAAATTAAAGAGTCCTCGTGGGATAATTAAAAAACTATACTAACTTATATAGCTTAGTACACAAAAACTACTGATTGGATTTTACAAAAACTTTATATAATATAGTTCATAAATCAGAATAACAAATAGGCTACTTTTTATCCCGGAAAAATGTATTCTCGTGGGATAGATTTGTTTGTCTACAGGCGGATCCGAGCGAAGCGAGGGTGAGCCAATAGTTCATAATAATAGTAATAAGTCAGGTATTAACAAAGGCAAACATTCAAGTAAGTTCATATAAAGAACTAGTCAGTTCTTCAGTATTTCAGTTTCAGTCTTTCTTCAGTATCAGTTTAGTCAGGTCAAGTCTGACAGATTCTTTTAGTCCTTTCTCTTTCTCTTAGTCCTTTCCCCTAATATCATCTAATTCTATACATTATTTGGTTGATTTTTTTTTCTTTTTCATGTATGTATGTATGTATGTATGTATGTATATATATGTAGGTATGTATGTATCTTTATATGGATTTGTATATGTATCTATTTATCTATAAGTATTTATATATATATATATATATATATATATATATATATATATATATATATATATCTATACTATAATAAAGCAGTAACTTAGCGAAATCTGTACATGAAATATTTTTTAAAAACAATGACTGTAACTTATTATGTATACGATATAGACCCCAAAACAATAGTTATTAATTTTTTTGTCTGTTTGTCTGTTTGTCTTTTTGTCTGTTTGTCTGTACGCGTTTCACGCAAAAAGTAATGAACCGATTTCAACGAAATTTTGTGAACTGATAACTTATTACTCGGGTCAACATTTAGGATAACTTTTACTTTTGGAAAATCTTTGTTTCCCGCGGGAAATCGCAATAACTGGTTTTATCGAGCCCTCCTTAGGAACCCTCCGCTGGCTAAACCTAAAGACATACATCAAAACAATGTACTAAAAAATTGTAGATCTTGAAAAGGCCAACAGAAATATCTACAACAGTATATGTCTATCTCTCAAGGTACACTCGCAATACCTATTCTTATCTATACCTATAGCAAAACTAACTTAGTTAAATCGATGTGCGCGTTTCACGCAAAAAGTACTGAACCGATTTCAATTAAATTTTGTATAGTGATAGCTTATCACTCGAGTCAACATTTAGGATACCTTTTACTACAGGCACATTTTTCGTTCCCGCGGGAAAACGCAATGACTGGTTCTATCGAGTCGTCCTTAGAAGTTTATATGGCTAACGCTGGCTGAACCTTAAGAGATACATCAAAACAATGTACTAGAAAATTGTAGGTCTTAAAAAGTTATACGGGGAAGTTTGCAATATTATAGGTCTATCACCTAAGGTACACTCGCAATTACTATTTTTATTCACTACTCGCGACTCTCAGGCTGACTTATCAACGTTTAGCTCAGTTCAGCAGTGAAACGTAACTAGGGACGAACCCGAGCGAAGCGAGGGTGAGTCGCTAGTATATATATATATATATATAAGTACACCGCCTACCGTTTTTATGAAACTTACTCCTCCACCTGAAGGTTACCTGGAAGAGATCGCTTCCAGCGATAAGGCCGCCTGCTGTGCATCTTTTCTGTGTTCTTTTTTTTATGTTTTTTTTGTTTCTTTTTGGTGTACAATAAAGGATATTATTATTATTATTATTATTATTATTCTTCACAAAACGAAAAGAATGACGAGTTATAAAACTAATAGTGACTCACCCTCCCTTCGCTTCGGGTTCATCCCTAGACAAAAACAAATCTATCTCACGGGAACCGTACGTTTTTCTGGGATGATATATGGTCTATAGCATTCCTCAGTTAACAGGCTATCTAAAGCAAAAAGAATTTTTCAAATCAGATTAGTAGTTCCTGAGATTAGCTCGTTCAACCAAACAAACTCTTCAACTTTATAATATTAGTGTAGATAAACTAACATGGTCAATGTAAAATGGTACATTGTGGGGTATTTTCAATACTTAGAACCATAGGAATAGACCTAAAAATTCAGTCGATTTTAATTGTAATATTTCTTTTTTCATATGGGTAAATCTTATTTATTTTAATTCAGTATATCCACAATAAAATGGTGTATACAATATATGGGCAGGATTTTTTTCTAACTTTGTATTAACATTATCCATACAATGGAATTTTAAAAATCATGAAAATATTCATTTCTTATGAAAAAATCAACTATTTTATTTTAAATCTGGGTCAATTTTTTTTAAAGCTGCTTCAAGTGCAAACAGGTGATCATCTTGCATATCTGGAGCTAATTTCCGCATTGCATCAGCTAAATTATATACATATTCTTTGTTGGTGCCACTGGGGCCTTGGCAACTGATAACTTGCTTTGCAATATCTTCTATTGACGCTGGTCCTGAAAAAGAAATATTATATAAATCATTTACAGATCATAATAAAACTATTTCTAAATATCTATTCAATCATAATTCAAATATATATTTTCAGAATACATTATTTTTATATAACTTATTATATTGATATTTTTATTACATATTCCTTTATATAATATATTATACTTATCTATACAAATAATAAAACTGTAGAGGTTGAATGTCTGTACATAGAAAAAAAATGCAAAAAACCGAGTCAGGGAGATGTAAGAAGAGAAATAGAACAAATCCAGATTTTTTTCAAATTATTTGTACTTCTGTCTGTTTGTCTGTTTATCTGTTTGTATGTTTGTACAGGCTAATCTCCGAAGCTGTTAGACCGATTTAAATGAAATTTTGAATGGTGGTACCTTATATCCCTGGTCAACATCTTAGATACTTTTCATCCTGGAAAATTAAAAAGTTCCCATGGGATAATTAAAAAACTATAGAGACTTATACAGCTTAGTACACAAAAACTACTGAGTGGATTTTAATGAAACTTTACAATAATATAGTTCATACATCAGAATAATAAACAACTTTATCCCGGAAAAATGTATGGTTCCCGTGGGATAGATTTGCTTTTGTTTGTCTAGAGGCGAACCCAAGGGAAGCGAGGGAGAGCCAGTAATTATTTAATAAAGTATGTAAAATATTAAGATCAAATTAATAAAGATCAATTTAATAAAGTATGTAAACTATTAGAATCAAAAATATTTCTCTGAACAAAATAAACTGGGTATAGATGTTTGCATTAAATGTTTCATATGTGGATTTATCATTCCCAAGCCCAACTATCAAATCTTGTAAGCTAAATTTTTTTAGCTTATTCCTAATGATATAGTTAATAGCTAAGAAAGGATTTTTCAAAGAAAACCTATAAAAAGGTAGCAATGGTCATATGGGAAATAATATTTTTTTAAATTTCAAACAAAAAAAGCCCAGCAAAACCAAAGCAGGCTTCTGATCTAAGATAACTATTAAGTGTTTCAAACTCATTAAAGCTAAATCTAGACTGCTAAATAATACAGAAATTTTAAATTTAATGTTACTCTAAACAAATTCTTATTCAAAGTTATAAACTAATGTAATGAAGTTATAAAAGTATGCTTAATAAAAGAACTACAATATATAAATGTTGCTTTATCTTACATTTATACTTAATAATTCATATTTTACAGGCTATAATGTCAACTTACCGGCAAAAGATTCATTATCCTTAGTAGCTACATATAAGGTTAAAGAGAATGGAGTGAGATGTTTATCTTGTGGATGGAATGTAACCGTTTGCTTAGAATAACCATTCTTTTCTCTAAAATCTAAATGATTTGTCACTTGCTCGATATCCTCTGTTCTAATTTTGTAAGCAATACCCCATACCTTACTGTTTAGGTCTTCGCTGGGAACCAAGGTAACTACTCGGCCAGGCTAAAATCATCATAAAAATAATAAAAAATATTTTTTACACAAATATTAGAAAACAATGTATTATTTTCATGTAAAGACCTCTAATAAAATCATATGATATCGTGTCATTTTCATATAAGTGTACTTACTTTTTCAGGAATCCCTCTATGATCAATGCTATGCTGATAAAATCTTCGAAGATAACCCTGTATATAACCTATAATCTTTGATTCATATTTAAAATCTACTTTCCACACTAAAGACCCGTAACCAAAGACCCACATGGTGAATTATACTAGAAATTAGAATAATATCATAATTTTTACATCGTGTATTTTCCGTAATGGCTTAGAATAGCGTTAATATTATTTTTTTATATAATTGTGTTTACTGTTTACTAATTTTGACAACAGGAAATTTTGATTCAATGTCATTTGTCATATTAAACTGCCAAACCAATAATCAAACCATAGAGACTAGAAAGTGGACTGAAAACTTTTTTATGCTAGCCGTCGGCTAAAAGTGGCGGAATAGCGACAAACAAAACAAATCATGTGCAACCAGAAGTCTTCTACGAGTAATGAAGATAGATATTTATAACCACTTTACATTCCATTAAAATATTGTAATTTTCAAGAATATTATAATTTTTTTAAACTCCTTTCATAAATTCAAATTGGAATAAAACACGGGTATTGACCGTACGTTCTCTCAGTCCATCCTTTACTGTTCTCTATGTCTATGAAATTAATCAAACCATTTTTATTATTTGTTATCCATGCAAACCAAAGAGAATGTCACCACTACGTTTTAAGAGGCGGGACTTAGAACAAACTTTTTGACTTCAATTTACATCGCACTTCAATACCAACTGTACGACAGAAACGTCAAAAGAACAAGAGTACCAACCTATACAACCTAACAGACCAACTAGTGCTTTACGCGTTTTTATCGATATCGATAATATTCAGGATCAAAATCTAGGGTCGTAGATACTAAGCAAATATTATTGAAATGAAGATCAAGTCTACATTTAATTAATAATTAAGTACATTGTTGTTTAGTAGGCAAAATAATTAATGCAACACTGGACTTAATTAAATGTAGACTCGAATCGAAATAAAAAAGTAATGAAAGAATACATAAGGTTTATATTTTTATTTTATTTTTCAATATAATTATATATTATTCAGCATTAAATTATAACAATGTTTTATTGAACGTCATGAGTCTACTACCAGTTCAGAAAGAAAAAGCCTCAGACCTGAGAACTAGCGAAAGAAACTCAGCGGGACTGATAATTATCTTTCTTGTAAGTTAAATTATAATTTACAATATTTTGCTCCTAGTATTAATCTTGTCAGTGACTTCTCTCATGTACGGCAGGACTGCAGGGACGCGCTCGACTGTGGCTGGTTACACCGGGTCCCTGTGATGCATAATAATAAAAACAAGAAAATTGTAAAAATCATATTGATGTAAATAAACAGTCAAATAAAAGTAAAAAGAAAGAGACAAACCTGAGTTACTAGGCCCAGCTATTGCTTCAACCTGGTATAGTGAATGTTCATTGTCATGTATCCTTTGAGAGACATTATCCATGGTAGTCTATGTTGGATTGAATATGACAAGAAAATTCAAGTAACATTTCTTCAGAAAGTGACTGACCCAGTTTTAAATTTTTTAATGGCACAGCTAACTTTTTAAGTCAACTTTTTTCTTATTGAAAGCTTTGTTCTCAAAGTGATTTCCACATACATATTTTAATATATGTAATTTTTCTATTAGAACATAATATATTAAATCTTCTTTGCCCACAGCCTTAACTCATTGCCTGCATCTAAAAAATAAATTAATTAAAGTGAAATTGGGTATATGTTTTTTTCCTTTCAATCTGGACTTAACCTGTTATGTATAATTTTATTATCAATATTTACTGTGCATAGGCTAAAGACATTTCTCTTAAAGAACACACTGTTCACTTATACAGAGACTAAGTATACATAAAAAATAATATTAACAGTATTTACACAGTAGCATGCATTATATTATAATTCACATAATTCTCATTGTTTTATTCTTATTTATCCTTAATTAATTTGTTACACCTTTATTCTAATTAATTTTAAACATGCGTGAATTTAATCATCTTTTAAATATTGTTTACAGTTTAAGTGTTCATTACAACATTGACATTTTTTTTAAATTGAAGATATGCAGTTATAAAATTTTATCTTTATTATGTGATTTTAACTTATTCTTAAAATGCTTATATGATTACAATCTTTTACAGTATTCTGTAGATTATTATATAAAAGTACATCTTCACACATATTTTTATTACCATTAAGATCTCGTCAGAAGCTACCAGATTTGAAGCTTTTTGTTTCTAAGATTATGTAGGTATAATATACTTTGCTATGAATGTTATTATTGAATGTATGTTTTAGTCATTATTTTTTAATATTAATTATGTGTTGTATGCATAGTGGTTTAATTAATATTCAAGAATTTGGTTTTTTTCTGTATAGCTTCTTACTATAGTTCTTGTTAGTAGTTGTGATGAAACAGTGTTTTTATTAGTTTACTTTGTGCTCCTTGTAACTTACATATTTGTGTTTGTGCTGGTTTGTGCAGCTGAGCCCCATATCTCTCTAAGGTACTCCAGGTGTGGCTTGGCTTGTGTATTATACATAGTTGTTCTGATTTTGTATGGAATACAATTAGATACATCGCTAGATAACAACTGTAAAAATCATGAAATTTTTATGAGTTCGTAGCTATATCTGATTTAATACATACCGACTTTCATCTATAGGAAATTTCTCCATAAATATCCTTTTCTCGTCCGCCATTATTTCCACAAATTGTTCGATTTCCACAAATTTCACATCCTATAAACCGCGTTTTGGCGGCATTTTAAAAAAACGTATTCACTGAAACAAAACTCGATAACTTGTTGCCACAAATTCTGTAGAATATCTTCTTGCAAATTTATGTAACAAATTATGATATTAATTAGTATTTACGTCTTAATCAAAAGTCATAAATAGTGAAGAACTGTCTATCGATAATGACGAACGGATTAGTTAAAGAAAGAGAAGCTACACGGAGGAAGTGCGATGGAAGATGTCCGCCATTATTTTGCCTGCAAACTCCATAGAACAGTTTTTTTGTTCCTAGTTGCGTTAGACTGATGCAAACCATGATCAAAGTCACAACACACAGATAATGTGGAAATAAACATTATGATTAGAATAGTATTGCCAGAAAAAGGTAAATACTAAATATTAATGCATGCACTATAGGTTATCTTAGAGTACTTAATAATTGTACGTTAATTAATGGTATTGCATAAAAAATCAGATAATATGTTACAAGTACAGATTAAGGCAGTTGTAGCCCAGTGGTAATGCGCTCGCTTGGGAAACCGAGTAAAGCGGGTTCAAATCCCGGGTCTCGCACCTCTGATATTTTCATGTGCGAATCTTTTCTAACATAATTACCATTTGCGTAATTACCTTACAGTAAAGGAAAACATCGTGAGGAAATTATTTTTGCAACTTTTAAATACACGTAGCAGCGTCGTGAACGTCTTTACGCTTGCAGTGTTTCACTACAACTAATCGAAATATACGCTCACTTTTCAAGTAAGCTGATATTTACCGAGACTGATTTCTGACACCGATCCGATATCTAGTAGTATTGTTGATCGAAGGCGTGCTTTCATGAAAGCGTCACTCTACCTACTGGCAGTGTAAAATCCCTAATACAAAAAATCTAACGTCTGTGATAGTTTTACGGAATTCCGAATCGGGAATCCTGTTCAGGAAATCGAATCAGGAAACCGTACGTATGCGGCCGACCTTATATTGTTATATTCTATGAGTTCAGGGATCGGAAATAAAAGCACATCTTTTGCACTATTAATGTTTTATTGCTCTTGGTTAACAAGAGTGACTTATGGAGATTCACTTTAACAAGAGTGACTTATGGACAATTAGGATTGTGGGCATTCCCACTGTGCCCATAACAGTGAAACCCCGCTTGCCAATTGAGTACAGATTACTTCATCAACGGCACATGGAATGGAGAATACATTGATATGTCTCAAACTCAATAATTATTGTAATATATAATAAACAATATACTAAGCCAATATAGTAGAATATATGTTTAAGTATATAAGATAATATCTATACATATTATAAAACTCTAACTGATTCGTATCTGTACATTGAATATTTTTTGGAAAATCTTATTGAAATAGTCATTATTTTCAATACAGAGGTCAAATCTAGTTTTTATAATTTTTGTCTGTCTGTTACCGCATCACAAAAAAACCACTAGACAGATTTTGATGAAATTCGTTATGATGATAGCTGGTTATCCGGGTCAACATATGTACTTTTCACTGCGGAAAAATATATCATCTCTGAGCTAAACATTAAAAGTAACTAGGGACGAACCCGAGCCGAACGAGGGTGAGTCGCTTGTTTAATATATAAAATAAACAAAGAGCTTACTTTTATATTTAATTACGATAAATTAGTTATAGGTATTTAAGGTCCAGTCTTTTCAATTTAACATCATAATGTGCAATGTGCATGTATAATGAGGTTTGTTTTCCAAAACGCATTAACACATGGTATTTCCTTTGTGAACGAAGGTACGTATGTACACACGTAAGAAGTTATACCTACTTCTTTGGTTTTTTTGAGCATTTGAATAAAAGCTTGTGTGTGTTTTTTTAATGTTTTAACTTTTTTTAATGTTTTTTACTTTTTTTCATATTCTTCTCGGCAAACCCTTTCATTTAATATCCATATCATGGGGGTGCATAAAAAAGTCCGCCGTCTTTGCGAGTCCGCCATATTGAATTTAAAATGACGTGACTTTGCTTATTGTGTTTCGCTCATCAAGCCCTTTCATATCATATCCAATCATAGGGGTGTATAAAAAAACAGTCCGCCAACTGGATTTACGACGTCACTTTACATATTATTGTGTTTCGCTCATCAAGCCCTTTCATTTCATATTTATATCACGGGGGTACTTATAAAAAACAGTTCACCATCTTTGGGAGTCCGCCATAATGGATTTACAATGACGTCACTTTGCTTATTGTGTTTCGCACAACAAGTCCTTTCGGTGACATTTAGGTAATCCTGCATAATTGCATTGTTACGAGAACCAAACGTGTACGCCTTCTTTTCCACACTACACTAAACTAACTTCATACTGTTAAGAATAAGACCCCATGTAAAATTTTCGTTTTTTTGTTCAAATTAATATCAATAGATGGCATCATAATATGTATCGATTTCTCATTTTAGTTTTGTTATAAATACTTTTTATATATACATTCTTTGAAATTTTAAAAAAATATTCTTATGTTCGATTATCATGTATGACATTCATTCATAACTCTTATGCTAATAAAAATGTCTTATTATTTTGTATATTGAAGTTATTTTATTGGCGACGAGGAAATAAATAAAAATGAACCCTGAACAAATAGAGCAATTACTTCGCAATCAAGTTTCACAACAACAACAAATAACAGAAATTTTGAAATTTTTAGTTGAAACACGAATTACCACGCCCACACCATTGAACAACAATGGAACGGAATCGCAGGTAACTACCTCAACACCGATGGAAATGAATAAAATAGCCATCATTAATAATTTTAGAGGAGATAAATTTGAACCGTCAAGTAATTCGTCAATTGAAAATTTTATCGACTATTTCGAAGCCAAATGTAGAATAGGGGGTGAGAGTTACTTAATTATACAGAAAGACCTTTTATTATCATGTTTAAAACCAGAAACATATCACGAAATTAAAACAGCACTAATACCCTCATTCGAAAATTCTTCCTACGATGATATTAAAAATAAACTACTAGATATATATAAAACACGGAAAACAAGATACAAGGCATTGACAGATTTTTGGTCTTGCACCAGAGAAACTTGTGAAAGCATGGAACATTACGCCAATAGGTTGAAAGAACTCAGCAAAGATTGCGGTTATGATGACGCTATATTAGAACGACAGTTACGAGACCGCTTCGCTACAGGGCTAAATCATCAACAATTGCAGATTGAACTAAAACAAAAATGGCCTGATCTTATAGATACTCAAAACGGAATAAAAACAGAAGTAACATTTTTACAATTATTTGCTATTGCTCAGTCTAGGGAACTAGCTGAAGCAGATATAAATACAGAGAGTAAAATTAACAGAATATCTACCAAAACTAGGAACAGAAAAGAAGAAAACACGCGGAAACCTACACGCAAATTACGTATAGACCAATGTCGCAGATGCGGTAAGCACAATAGACACAGCTTTAACAAATGTGAAGCCAGAAATCATGAATGTGCAGAATGTGGAGTTAAAGGTTACTTTGAAAGTTGCTGCATTAAAACTGGCCGAGCGTACCTTGACAACTATAAACCACTTAAAAAATCAAATAACTTTCAGAAAAATAGACATTTAAACAGAATTACAGAAAGAGCAAATATAACTAACAGAGAATTACAAACATCAACTTCATCATTTTCAGGTAGCGAAGAAAGTGAGGAAGATATTAATGCCTACAAAATACAAAATAAAAAAACAAGCAGATGTAAAAAAATAGATGTTAAAATTAACGGTATTAAGTGTACAATGGATTGGGATCCAGGTTCTGTATACTCCATCATTAATACTAAAATGTGGAGAAAAATTGGATCACCCTCACTATTACAAGCACCCACATTAAAAGCTTACTGTAACTTCAAACTAAAGCCTAAGGGATTAACTGATGTTACTGTAGAAGTTGATGGCCGAAATCTAATACTACCAGTAATTGTAATGAAGCATGCTGAACCAATGCTTTTTGGCCTACAGTGGAGTGAATCTTTTGATATGATTTTTCCAGAACCTGTTTACTCTATAAAAAGTAATACAATGACAACGAATATGTCACTTAAGCGTGTATTAGATGCTCACACTGGGCTCTTCGACGGTAAACTAGGAAAGGTAAACAATTATCAAGTAAACATCCACATTAAAGAAGGAGCTGAACCAAAACATCTTCCAGCTCGTCCTATAAAGTTTAGCATTAAAAGAAACGTAGAGATTGAATTAGAGCGTTTAGTTAATGAAGGCATTATTACTCCAATAGACCCAAACATAACTCCAGTTGAATGGGCAACACCTACAGTTAATGTTCTTAAATCAAATGGTCAAATAAGAATATGTGGTGATTACCGTATAACAATTAACTCAGTACTTATAAAACATGCACATCCAGTTCCTCTTTTCGACCATTTACGTCAACGGCTATCACATGGAGAGAAATATTCAAAAATTGATTTGAAAGACGCATACCTACAATTTGAAATAGCCGAAGCATCAAAAAAATATCTAATCATTTCGACACACAAAGGTTATTTTCAGTATAACAGAATGCCATTTGGTATCGCAACTGCGCCATCAATTTTTCAACATTATTTAGACAAACTTTTAGAAGATATACCAAATGTAGCCGTTTATTTTGATGACATAGCTGTGACTGGAAGAAATGACAGCGAACATTTGAAAGCACTTTCCACGGTATTTACCCGATTAGAGAAAGCAGGTCTCAAAGTAAACTTAAAAAAATGTTCATTTTTACAACCAGAGATAGAATACTTAGGACATACCTACAATTGACAAATTTGGTGTGCGGCCAACAAAATCAAAAATTGAAGCTATCCTTAATGCACCACCACCCAGTAATATAAAAGAATTAAGATCTTTCCTAGGTTTAGTTAATTTTTATGAGAGATTTATTCCAAATTTACATAGTATTTGTGCCGATCTCCATAAATTAACTGGAAGTAAAAGCAAATGGCAATGGAGATCTTATGAAAATGAAATTTTTGATGAAGTCAAACACAGTATAACGACGTCCAAATCATTAATAGCCTTCGATGAGAAACGTCCTTTATTTTTAGCATGCGACGCGTCAGAGAAAGGCATAGGCGCGGTATTATTTCATAAAACAAACAAACTTGAACAACCTATAGCATATGCATCGAGAAAACTTAAATTATCAGAATCCAGATATTCAGTAATAGATCGTGAAGCACTTGCCATATTTTATGGCATTAAAAAATTTGACCAATATTTAAGAGGGATTAAATTTACTTTGGTAACTGATCACAAACCATTAATACACATTCTAGGACCCCAGCGAAACCTACCAAAAATAGTAAACAACAGACTCGTGAGATGGGCTTTATTAATAGGCAGCTATGATTATGAAATCTTATATAGAAAGGGCGAGAATAATACAGTCGCTGATTATTTATCACGAATGCCAAATCCTAAAGAGGAACCTACAAGAGCTGAATTAAGAATTCATAAAATTCACGAAATTATACAATATGGTAAAATAAATGACTTATCACTAACTCAACAACATATTAAGGAAGAAACCGCGAAAGATACAAGTCTTAAACAAGTAATGCAATACATTAAAACAGGATGGTTAAACCTGGTAAAAGAAGCAGAATTACAACCTTATTTACGCAAACGTGAAGAACTTGCAATAGAAAACAATTTAGTTATGTGGCAGGGCAGAATTGTGATGCCGTGCACATTGCGCCTGCCTACGTTAAAATATCTACATAGAGGTCATCCAGGTATTTCGGCAATGAGAGCTTTAGCACGGTTTTATGTATGGTGGCCAACAATAGAAGAAGATATTGATGTTTACGTTTAAAGATGCCATATGTGTCAAGAAAATCGACCAAATAACACGGAACTCCCTATATTTTCATGGTCAGTTCCAGACAATGTTTGGGAGAGAATACACATCGACTTTGCAGGACCGTTTGAAGGAAAGTACTGGTTAGTATTGGCGGATGCTCTATCAAAATGGATAGAAATTATTCCAATGGACAAAATCACTACAGATAAACTTTGCAACAAACTAGACGACATTTTTACTACCTTTGGACTACCACAAATTATAGTTTCTGATAATGGACCACAATTTACATCATCGCAGTTTCAAACATATTGCAAACTTAAGAACATTGTACATATCAAATCGTCACCTTACCATCCGCGAACAAATGGATTGGCAGAACGGTTAGTTCGAACTTTTAAAACCCGAATGGCGGCAAGTAAAGGTGATAATGACTCCCAAAGAAATCGCCTAAGAAAGTTCCTATTTACGTATCGCAATACACCTCACACAACGACAGGGAAATCACCAGCCCAAATGATGTTTGGACGCAGACTTACATGTGAGTTAGACAATGCCCGCCCGAATCTAAAGCAACAATTGAGATTTAAGCAACTACAAGCAGACATTCTTAACGAAAATACAAAAGCATACAGACCCGGAGATAACGTTTATATTCGAGATCAAGTGATAAAACAATGGAAACCAGGTGTTATTAAGCAGAGAACACATAAATACTCATATAAAGTAGATACACCCAATGGAACAGAGAGGCGAATGCATGCAGATCATATTAGGCCAAGAGTCATGGATGTAGAAAACAATACAAGAGCAGCACATACACCAATCAGTTCAACATGGTTTGAATCTAAAGCACCTGACAGAAAACAACCAAATTCATCAGAAAAATCTAACGAACCAGCGACACCGATGAGAGTCTCAATTCCTAATATTACACCCACAGAAACGATAACGATACAATCAACACCTAGACCCGTTAGCCTAACAGCAGAAACAATTGAACAAGACAGGCTAACCAACGAATCAAATAAGGATAGAGAATATAAAGCGATACGACGTAGTAAGCGTACTATAAAACCGCCACGAAGGTTGATTGAAGAAATGTGATTAAGGGAAGGATGTTAAAAAAAATAACCCCGGAGAAATGTTATAAATACTTTTTATATATACATTCTTTGAAATTTTAAAAAAATATTCTTATGTTCGATTATCATGTATGACATTCATTCATAACTCTTATGCTAATAAAAATGTCTTATTATTTTGTATATTGAAGTTATTTTAAGTTTGTTTAAAATTACCAAACACCCGATAAGGTAGGTACGTATATTATGGTTTTAAAAAAATCTTTAAGGTAACGAAAACGAAATAATACGCTAGTTAATTATGCAACCTTACCGATTCACTATTAAAAAATCAGTTAACATGTAATGGATTTGTAGTGCATGTACATAGATGGCGCTTTATTTTTTATAAATTTAAGCAATTCCACGATTAAAAACTGTTAAAGTCGCTGCAAGTTGTTTAGTTAAATTTAGAATGAATTTTGAAATATGTATCGCGTTTTAGTTTACACATACATAGCTATAAAATAAACTAGTTCGATAGTTTGTGGATCAACGACATCTGTTATCTATTCAAACAAACAAAAATAGTCCAAAATAGCACTGACCAATTTCTTGTATAGAATGGGGTCTTGTAATAATATATCTGTGCTAGTAAAATAAAATAAAATGAAACCCATTAGCAAGAAAATAGAATTAAAACAAAAGTTAAATTTTGGCACAAAAACAAAAAGCTTTAAGGTTTGTTAGTGTCATTACATTATTATTTTTTCGATATTTAATAAACTGTGGTGACATTAAATATTTAAAACAAGAATTTAAATGTATGACTTGATATATAAACCATTATGTCATTATATATATTTATCTCATTTGACTTAAAATCCTTCCAAGCATAATGTTTCAAATTTCATATTTTTTATAAGAATATTAAACACATAAATAAAAATGGTAAGATAACTGAATGAATAATATCTTCAATTAATAATTCATGAGAAAATAAAGATATGTAATGCCCACCATTGCTCAAAAACTTTGTGATGATATTGTTGAACCCATTTTAAAATCATCAAAAATCCAGAACAATATTTTATCAAATGAAAAAAAGAACTTAAACAATCAAAATGGTAGGGCTGTGCAATCTTCATATTCCCAGAGAAGACAAGTTATAAGTAAAAATCAGTCATATAGCAGTAATACATCACATGGGTTAAAAAAAGATGTATCAAAAAAATATGAAAACTCTGCCATTAACACTGAGATCACTGGACAGTTAAGATGTAATAATAATTGCATAACATTATTGAGAAAAAGAGATAACCATGTACTTTGCAGATGTAATAATAATAAGCAATCAAATTTCAAGTTGAGATCTAAAGAAATTCAGACAATAAACAAAAAGGACTGTTCTTTAAAAGATAAATCTTGTACTCATTGTGTAGAAACAGTAAGCTGTGGAACTCAATTATTTGATGATTCTAATAGTATACTTAAAAAAAATGGTAGCCGATCCAGGTCAAAGACAAACATAACAATTAAATTACAAGAGAGTAATCAAAGTTTAACTAAATTATGCAATGATATTAAAGAATATGAAACATTTATTGAAAATAATTTAAATAATATTCAGAAAAAACAAATAAAAAGCTATACAAGCCCAATTTCAAAATATGTTGAAGGCAGGTACTGGGCTATATCTAATTATACTGCTAGAGGTCCAGATTTTTAATTTCATGATCTCTTAATGGTTGATTATAATTAAATATTTATTCAATTAACATTTATCCTTTACCTTTATAAATACTTATAGTTTTAATGAGAAGAACTTCTAAAAGTAAGTCAAAATAAAAAGACAAATGTCAAAAATCCGAAAACTTTAATGTTTAGACCAGTCCACTACAACAGCATACAAAATTAGTGCTTTCATCTTGTTTTGTACCTAAAAACATAATACATCGTTTGCAACATGTGGCTAATTGATTTATTTTTATAGAGAATTCTTTGTTAAAAATAAGAATAATATAATATTTTTATGTCAATTAATAAAATATGCTAGCAAATAAGTGCAAATCTATATCTATATATATATAAATTTAGATTCTGTTTTTAGTTCATTAATTATAACTATGAGATGATGTAACTAATTATTATTGATTTGCACTATCAGGCACATGTTATACCTAACTCTATATTTATATATGACGATCAAAACTTATGAGTAGCAAAGATACAGTCGACAAGATTGTTCTCAATATATAAATAGCTTTCATCTCACTACAAAGTATTTAAACCAGGTGGGTAACACCTGAGGTTATAATGATGTTATTTAAATATATTTAATATTCAATATATTAATCCCACACCTAAAGTGTAAGATTTATAAATTAATATTATCTTTTGAAAACATTGTAGTGAGAAAAGCGATATATACTTGAATCTCACATATTCTGTTGGGCTGGGCTTGCTGGTGGTGGCTGGGCTTCCAAATTCTTAATCAATTGTGCTAGCCAATGCTTAGTAGAGTTATCTTCTTGGAGACAAGCAGTAAATGTTGCATCTCGTAATTGGTCTGGAAGACACTGCCTTAATGCCTCTCGTGCCCTAGGATTGTCAGAGAGACGGAGGTAGCAACGAACAACATGTTTTAACAACCTTGCTGATGGGTCCTTAGCTAGAGATAGCACCATCTTTCCTAGAATCATTGCTACATGTGAAAATCTATCATAGGTTTGACATATATAACTCAAACCACTGTCATCTAATAAAATTTTCTGTAGTATAAATGTAGCCACGGTCTTTGATAGTTCTGAACCATTTTCCATAATACGTAAACATAATGGTATTATTTCTGTAGTTAAAAGGAAAGTGATCACCTCCTGCTCATCAGTTTTCACAAGAGCTCCAATCACACCTAAGCTAGTTAGTCTCAAATATTCAAATGGTCGGGTTTTCGAGACAGTATGAAGAAAAGGGTAGAGGAACAATGGTACGTGTGCTTGAAGAAAAGCTGATCTTGTTTCAGGATGAGATGCGACGCATTGCATTAAGGCTAAGGCGTTGCAGACTCTGTTACTCTGGTGGGCTGTGAGAGTAGGCGGTATCATGGCTACGTAGATATTCGTAATCTCCTGCAACAGTGCTGCAATAGTACCAAAACTGTGCCATAGCATAGGCGCTAAATCTGGTACAACTTCTCGCTTTTTACTAAGTTCTAGAAGAGCATTTTCGCGCGTTTCAGGATTACATAGCTCCAAAATCCATGTGTAAATCTTTTCTCTATCCACAACAGCCTGCATATTAGCCGGGCTTTGCTGAGCACTCATATTATTATTCATTGGAGCTCAAATTTGGATGATTTTGAAACTTTAATTGATTTTCTCATGATAAACAAAACATTTCACTTTAATCAATTTATAAATTGTTTTTATTAGAAAGTTTTTTATGTAAATAGATTATTGAGTTAGGCTTTTGTAAGATAAACAGCATAAATCAGTAATGACAATTGTTAAAAAATAGGTAATCACACGCCAGCATAAGTCGTTAATTTCATAGAATATTTATGGACGTGCCAATACCAATCAGTGTTGCAAAAGTGAAAAATAAAAAAATCGTTAAATTTGCCTGCTAAAAATTGGGAGAAATCGGAAGTTTTTGTTTATACTCCATAGGTTTAGGTAGTTTCAAAACTAAGGTAAGAAATCATAAAACAGATACTTTCAGATGCCGTTCTTCCTCATTTCAAAATTTACCGTTAAGACAAGTGGTAATAATGTTGGAAATAATTCGCATGTGAAAATATCAGAGCTGCGAGACTCGGGATTTGAACTCGCTTCACTCGGTTTCCCAAGCGAGCGCGTTGCCACTGGACTATCACTGCCTTGGAGACATACTTATGGGCATACATCTTGCGGCAAGGATGAAAAGATTACCCCACTCGATTGGTTTGGAAGAATTTTCTTTTAAAGACATAAATTGGCGCCTGAAATCCGCCATTTTAATTTTTAACTATTTTTATATGGCCTATAGGCCCTCGCGTTATCTAGACGAATCTGACGACCTATGAATCACCAAAATCGGTCTACGCACTTGGCCTCTAGAATGCCATATAGAAACAAACATACATACATAGAGTGATAAACACATTACCCTACTTTGCGTTGCGCGAAAATTTGATATTGTTATCTAGCTAAGAAATGCAGTAGCCTTTATTTAATTAATTGGTTGTTGTTATTTGTTCGCCATTTTATATTCGTTGTTAATTAAAAAACAAGTGGATATGTGCCTGGTCCTATCAGCTTTAGTTTCTGTTGTTTACGATTCCATAACCTTATTTTCCAACTTTATTTATGAATATTATTTTACATTAGTTGGAAATGCAAAAAATCGGGAGATAGGATCGGTATATCTGGAGACAATAACCAAAATCAGTAGATTTCCCGAAAAATCAGGAACTTTTACAACACTGATACCAATGACAATCCTGAGTGAGTTTATCGACAATCGACATCGAATAATGAGTTTGTTAGATAAAGTTAGTGTCTATGGTGAATATGCTCTTTTATGGGAAGAATTTTGCCTTCTTCTTTCGCCAGATGTCACGATCACTATGGCCCTCAGTATATTGTAAAGCTCTATAGTGTGGATGGTTTTTTTTTTTCATTTTATTTGAAATTTAACTAAAATGACAAATTGTGCAGTGCCAGCATGCAAAGAAAATGGATATAGTTTGTTTCCAAAAGATAAAAACTGAAGAAATTGTGGGCTAAAACGACTAAAATTGACTGTTGGGGACCGGTCTCACATTGCGGGGAGCGGGCAAGAACGCGCCGACAGTGGGCTGTGGCTTGTGGCGGCTCGGCCGCACTAGCGATGCGCGCGAATGATTTAATGATTCGAATCACGCTCTCGTCGCGCATTCACCAACTTACTCCCCAAACCAAGCGTGCGTAAAAAAGTTTTACTTTAAAAGTTATGAAACCTTAAAGTTAACTTGTAAGAATGATTTCGTGATGTCATCCGACCTGAACGACTGAAATTTAAATTAATTTCTCAATAACTTACTGACAGATTTAAAAAAAAAAACTGATTCATTAGTTTTTATCTATATTATAATTCCATTGCGTAAAATATGATATTAACAACATCATGAAATTTCTCCATTGAATACCAGTAATAGGACTTTCCTGTGTTAAAGAGTCTTCATTTTGTAATGTCATTTATTGAATTCAATTATTTTATGATTTTTTGTAGGAATGAATGAATACATGCTTTGCGTATGCTTTTTTAAATAATATGCATTTATGCTCTAACAAGAAGTTAAGTCTGTTATTGTATTGTAGTAGCATATTTACGCTGGATGGTCTGACTGGTAAATAGTGGCCGCTAGGTTGTTTAATAACTTGCAACTTGACAGTTAAAGTACTTTAACCATAGATGACTTTGACAATTACAAGTTACAACCATGGATGACAAATAAAATAGATGAATTAGCTCCATACGAGCTTTTGGTGGATCTATCTATCCCTTTCATTTGTTTGATTATTAACATGCTATCTCTATATTTGGCGACAACGAGTGGGACAACAATATATTTCTGTCGCAGTTGTCACATACGTCACTACTGTGACGTCACTGCGACATTTTGTCAGTGTTGAAATTTTCAAGTTTTAACCGTTGTTATTATTATTATACTCATCCCCGGATTTGCCGTTTTTATATTAATTTACATTTGATCAATTTGTAGATTAATGCTGATTTGTGCTTGAATATAAACGATGTGATTTCTTAATTAGTTTTTCTCTTCGTTAGTTTGTTTTTTCTATTAGTGTTGTGTAAACATGGGAAAGCATTGTAATATTCCAAGTTGTCAGGGAGGTTTTTCATGCCATAGAATGCTTTATAAAGGTTCACGTCAATTTTAAAACGTATACGTAAAGAATTTCTTAAAGCTATTTTCAAAATAGGGTTTATTCCTAGAGTAACTATATGTGACCCTGGTTCTGCCAATATAACTGCAATAAATTCATTAATTTCTGATAATAAACTAAATACTTCGTAGTGACAATGATGCATTAAGTGTTATCCATTATGAAGTTAATGGGAACAAAATTTACTATTTGTATGATGTACCTCATTTACTGAAATGTTTCTGTAATCATTTTCAGAAAAAGAATTTGCTCCTTGGTAGTCAGCGTGCTCAATGGTCAATTTATGTTCATATGTTGTATAATGCAGATCAACGTAAAGGTGCTGCAAAGCTAACAAAACTTACTAACAAGCATATTTATCCAAACTCTTGATAAGATGAAGATTGAAGGTAATTAATATTGTAGTTTAATAAATTGAGGTATATATTACTTTAGATTATAAATATTATCTTATTTTTAATATAAAATTGTTTTTAAGAAAGAAACTTCTTGAATCTATTAATATGCCCTTATATAATATACTATTCTATACTAATATATAAAGTTGAAGAGTTTGTTTATTAATTGATTGCACTCATCCATGTAATGTTCAGTCCATTAAAAAAAAAATCTCAGCTTTCTCAGTAATGTTAAAAGCCATTTAAAGGTTTAATTGGCTTATCTACCTAGACCCTAATAATAATAAACTATTATTATATTACTGTTCATCTATAGTAGTTACTAATAATTATACTATAGTTATAGTTTAATTAACTATTTAATTTGTTATTGTAATACATTAATTTATTGTAATAATATATTTACAGGTGAAGTATGCTATGCAGGTATTTAGTCGAAGTGTTTTTGCATCTTTATGTCGCCTGACGAAGGCTTGTAATTTCCAGGAAGAATACAATTATTGTAATACATTAAATGTAAATATTGAGAATGGCTTATTCACAGCTGTGATGATTTTATTCATTAATGATTTATTTGATAGTTTAAATTGCTGTGGCTATGAAAGGTACCAGCTTACGTAATGCTTAATCCCTCCCGGACAAATTCTAAGAAATCCGTGCGAATTTCCGAGAATTCAATTGTTATCTAGCACACTGGTGTGCTCGCGGTCCTTGAGGTGTTAAAATTAAGTTTTATTATTCATTTTTTACTAACATTTGTATTTTTTAAAATTTCTATAAGACTAAAATGTTTGTTCCAACGCACTAATCTCAAATCTTTTGCTTTTTATAAACTAAAGATGAAGGTGGTTCTAGAGCTAACAAACTTCAAATGCAAGAGCTAGATTTTAATATATACTTACAATTAAAACCAACTACATAAATGACATAACTACTACTCACATAATAATGATAATGTTATTAACAAGAACTATTGTTCTATGTTACTTCTAATTTTATTGCATTGTAATATTATAAAAAATGTCCTTTCTTCGTAATAACAAACAATGTATTATAAATGTAAAAAAAAGGTATCCTGCTGAGTTTCTGGCTAGTTTTTTCGGGTATGAGGCATTTTTTTCGAACTAGTGGTAGCATTAAAATAGTAAAATAAAAAAAATTGAAACCTACCTTTGTATTTTATTTCTAATTATAATTAGTATCATAAAAATGAAAACCTTCCTATAAAACCGACAACAGTTGTTGAATACCGATAATTTTACGATAAAATACATCCCTACTTAATCGTAATTAATACCGATTTCACATCACTACGAACTAAATTCTCCCAGATTTGCATATGACGTCATACCTTTAGAAAGGGATGCGTGGCGACTATGAAGAAATACAATAGCCGTGAAAGTGACAGCATATTTTGACTTGCCATGTATGCCTTAATTGTCCCTAAATTATGGGAAATATCATGACAGCTCTAAAATATAAATTAATTTTTATAACGTAGGAACTTATATTAATATATATTTTATGTTTGATATGAAATATAATTAAAATTTGACATATCCCATGTAGCTATTATTAATTTAAAATGGCTAAGTCGGGAACGGGGAAAAATCTTTCTTTGACTATCTTGACCCCCCCGGCCCCCGCTTCATCATATTCGCCTACCGTTTTTATGAATATGCGCCTGTATGGAAGTCAACCGGAGTTGGTTACAACTTAAAAGTAGTGGTGACATTCTCTTTGCTTAAAAGAATCAAGTTTGACTTTGGTAAATTGACAGACAGCCTTTGCTAGTCCTATTTGTTACAATTTTCTGCTTTTCGCATTTATATTTCAGTAAATAGAAGTATATTGGTATACAGTTTATTTTTTAGGTCTTCATATATATATTGATATAATACGGTTTTGTTTAAGATTATGTAAATACACACGTATTGAAATAAGAGAATTTTATGTTAAGTAAGTATACTTAGTAAAATATTGTTGATACTTTAATTTAACTGTCGATTATTTGAACTGTTATTATTTTCTGTAACATGTGGTAAGTTTAATTTAGATTAAAATATTTCGGTGTTCAGAGACTGATTCATGCATGACGCCATTGTTTACAACCGACAAAGCAATTTATCTCAGTATTTAGAACAGTTTTAGCGAAGGTCGGATGTTCCATGTAAAATAAACGGAAAAATTCAATTACTCTAATTGTAAATATATTTATTTTGAAAGTTTAATCATTTACTGCGACTGCAATTTAAAACAATACTTTGTTATTGTATTGAAATGTAAATATTTCATATTGTGTGCTGTTTTATGATCATCTGGCTAAGTGGTCATTCTCTTACTTTTCGCATTTACAATAAAATGGTTCAATAGTTGATAAGCAAATTATTTATATATTATCATGTTTTTATAGCTAGAATGATAAGATATTTCTTTCAGCTCAAAAAATGGAAGTTTCTCATTCATTGACACTGAATGAAGCTGCTTTGCAGCAACTTCCTGATGATAAGAAGCCACATTTCATCTTTGAATGGCTTCGATTTCTTGACAAAGTGCTAGTTGCTGCACATAAGGTAAGAAATATTCTTTCATGAATACTATTTTCTGAACAAATTTTAAAATTGTTATAATTTTTTAAGTTTGTTTAATTATTAAAACAATATTAATTATTGAATTGTATTAATTTAAACCAGCATTAACAATTCTCTCATAATTTTTTTAAAGATGGTAATGCATGGCTTCAGTCTTAGGAAGTCATAAATCATAACACAAATGCAATTATAACACATCGTTGCTGTCTTAAATCTATTGATAGTATAAAAATGTAGGTCTTCAGGAATTGCTTGTAATTTTTATTTTGTTTAAGTCTAGTTTTTGTTTAAGTTTATATTTTATGATTCATATGTTGCTTAATTAATGACACTATTGCTAGTACATCTTCATTGATTTATTAAGCCTAAGCTATAACAAACATAGTGAAGAAAGCTATATGCAAAGTAAACCTAAGGATGGAACAACTACTTTTGTATTTTTTGTAAAAAGGGGTTTAACTTTTAGGTTTATTTCTTTAATTAGAAAAAAATTTATAGTATTTAGATATTGATTTATATATACGCTTAAAACAGTAAATCCATTTATAAAAATTGATAATTTTTCTTTGTGCAGTCGGATCTCAAGAGTTGTCAACAAAAGTTGGTAGCACAGTTAGTAAGCTTACTTCGTGAAAATCTTGGAGCTCCAGCAAGGAGGCTTCTAGCTAGATGTCTTGCTACACTGTTTAATGTTGGTGATACATTCCTACTATTTGATACAGTAAACAAATGCAATGATATAATAAAAGTTAAAGATGACTCACCTTCATATCTACCAACAAGACTGTGAGTAAATGAAATTTATCTATACTAATATTATAAAGAGGTAAAGTTTGTGAGGTTGTAGGGGGTAATCTCTGGATCTACTAAACCAATTTATTTGAAATTTGGTAAGAAGATAGTTTGAGACCTTGGGAAGGACATAGCATACTTTTTATCCCAGAAATCATCCCTTAAGGGGTTGAAAATGGGGATGAAAGTTTGTATGGGGAATCAACCTAGGGACAAACCTGAGCGAAGCGAGGGTGAGTTGCTAGTATATTATATATTGTAAATCTGAGAGTTCATATGTTTATATGTGTGTGTGTATGTTTGTTACTCCTTCATGTGGAATCGACTGTATGTATTTGGATGAAATTAAGTACACAGATAGTCTAAGGCCTGGAGCAACACATAGGCTAATGTTGGGCACCCAGGGATGCATCTACGCAAAGCGAGGGTGAATCAACAGTCACTAGTAAATAATAAATCTGAAATAGTAAATTATTATTATATTGAATATTAAATTTTTGACTATGGATTATTGCTGACGGTGAGAATGACATTACCTGAATAGAATCTTCTATAAAAAATATATATAGACCATGCCTAACGAGAGTAACCGTAGACGTAAGTATTAAATATAAAAAAAAAACATCTTATGTGTTGGCTGTGATAAAATTACGGTAATAAAAAATTTCAGGGCTGCCATATGCTGTTTAGGCAGTATGTACGAAAAACTTGGTCGCATGATGGGTCGGTCTTATGAAGAAACAGTGACCACTCTGATAAGGTCAATGAAGAGTGCTGAATCACAGACTCGGCTTGAAATTATGAATACACTTGATAAGGTAGAATATTTTATTACATAATTTAAACATTTCTAACTTTTAACACCAACTACATGATAATAAATATGAGAAATTATAAGTAATTTTAATAGAGATTGAGTTTCAATGTGACTGTGAAGGTTGTATTAGTAATATTCTTATGTACATAATGCGATTGCTTTTTACATTATATGTATGATACCATATATGAAATTTCCTTAAGAAATATAATAACAGCAAAACATACTAAAGTTTTATATACAAAAGTGAGTGCATATATGTTTGTTTCACACATTAATTGCTTAAGAGATTTAAATTTTGTAATTGGATTAAATAAATAGTCAATGTGTTCATTCGAGATATAATCTCAGATTACCACATAGATTATTTATTTAATCCGATTTGAAGCCGATACAAATTGAAAACTTGGGTTTAAATTTGCTAAAAATAAAATTTTAGTCCAATATTTTTGTACAGTACAATAGCAGAAAGATTGCCACCGATGCCAAGATGTCAACAACTTATCATTTGTGATGTTATTTAGAAGAGAATAGAAAAGAAAGACCCATTTACTAACTATGTTATTATTGTATTTGGGTGTGCTGAAAGTTTAAAAGTGACATCTGCTAACCTGCACATGGCCAACATAGTGGGCTATGGCCTGATCCCTCCTTCATTTAATGTCTCCCTTGTCCAGCAAGTGGGATATTATTATTGTTTTAAAAAACTCAAAACACACGCTTTTGATGAATTGAAATGTATTGGACTTGTCAAAACTTGTTGACTCCTCCATCAAAGCATCTCCATGATTCTAAATTATATGTAGTATTATCATTCAAACTACAGAGTACAAAATTTCATTTCGATATGACAATTAGAAGTTAAAATTTACTTTGAAGATTTTTTGACATTGTTAACTACAAGTGAAGCTTACTCTTAAAAGCGTATTAAATAAAACCAGTCAAATGCGAGTTGAATTCGCACACGAAGGGTTCCGTACCATCGTAAAAGATATAACTCTATATAATTTTTAAATACTTTTTTATATTATATAGTATTTTATTATATAGTATTTTTTATATTATATAATATAGTATTAGATACTCTGTGATAATTTCAACTCTACCTATTACGGTTCTTAAAATACAGCCCGCTGACAGACAGACGAACGGATAGCCGAGGTTTAATATTAGGGTCTAGTTGGCATGCTTTGGGGACGGAACTGTAAATTGTCGTGAATATAAAAGTTTATTATCGTATAGATATGCGTGGGAATGGGCACAGCGGCGGGCACAGCGCTACGCGAAGTGTCTCGCGCGGCCCGCACGGCGCTACTGAGCGAGCGCGCGCCCGCCGTGCGCGCGGCGGCGGCGCACGCGCTGCGGCACATGCTGCCGCTGCTGCGCCTCACGCCGGCAGACGTGGACGCCACCGCCGCCGCCTGCCTGAGAGCTGTGCAGCCTAGTGATTATCAGCTTAGGTATGGTATTGGTGTTCTTAATTTATTGATTAACAATTTTAAATAAAACTATCTTTTGATAATTTTCGCGGATTTATTTTGATAATGAATGAAATGTCAAATATTCGCGTAGATCTAAGAAACTATTGGTTGATAATTTTTTTTATGTGAGGAAGGGTCTTGCTTCTGATGTTAGGTTTATGTATTTAACTTTGTTATTCAAACAAAATCCACTTTAATAAAAGGTCTTCGTCCGGACTGATGTAGATGCCTGCTAAAATATTACTTTTTTTTATAAATTAAAATAAAGTTGTTATTTTAAAGTTTCTAAAATTTTATAGATCATTTTTTATGGTCATTCCATAAGTATGACGTTACTTAATTAAATTGTATTAAAATGAGGAAAAAAAATCTTTTTTTTTTTAAAGTAAAATAAAAGGATTTTACGTTTCTTCTAGATTAAGTTCATAAAAGTACCACAAATTATTTCTATTGTTAAAAAATTACAAAAAAAAAAACGCACGTAAGAAGTTATACTTCTTTGGCGTAACAGAACAAATATAGCTAAAGATTTCAGCCCGTACATCACGTCTCTGTTTGTAAAAGGAATGCAACTAACTTAATCATCATGTCATGTCGCTTTTTGGCTGTCGGTGTGCGCGCGCATCGTAAAAATTTTACTCTCATAATTTTTTCCAAACGTGCCAAAAGAAGTATAACTTCAAACATTTCGTCTTTAAAAACTTATTAATAAGATTTACTGTCGCAGGTGCGCCGTTGCGGAACTCTTAGGTGCTTTGATTGCGGCTACTCAAGCGGGAGAAACTACTAATATCAATACAAAAACCAAAATGGGAATGCAACCAGGTATTTTTTTTTATATAAAAAAAATATATATTATTTCGCCTACTTGTGTCATAAAATAAATTCATCATGTTTACGTCTCGGGACTTAAATTTCTAATATCTTTCTAATGAATATTTATACTACTTTATACTACTGTGTGTAAATTAATGCGTTTTTATTATTGTTCCATTGGTTCAATATGTAAAAAAATAGTACAATTATAGTACAGTATTGTTAAGCCATAAATAATTATTTTATTTAGATATTTAAGTGTATTTAATATGAAAAAATATGATTAAGTATTTACATGGTATCAAGCCTTAGATTTTAATTTTTGGTGTTCCAATTTCGCTATGTCTATTTGTCTATGTTTTTTTATAAATAAATAAATAAATATACTAGGATATTAACACACAGTACCATCTAGTTCCATGATAAGCTACGAGGCTTGTGTTATGGATTAAATTATTATTATAATTATAAACTAGCGGCTCACTCTCGCCACACTCGGGTTCTTTTGTAGGAAAACAAAAACAAACCTATCCACGGGAACCGTACATTTTTCCGGGATAAAAAGTAGCCTATGTGTTATTCCAGACTATAATCTATCTCTTTGCCGAATTTCATCCAGATCCGTTCACCCGTTCTGGCGTAAAGAGTAACAAACATACATACTCACAAACTTTCACATTAATAAGATTAATTATTATTGTTAATTAAATCAAAATAATAAATATTTTCATACTGTATATTAATATTGTAGAATATAATTTGTTACGCTTTCTTTGTTATCTATTATTAGTAAGTAGCGACTTACTTTCGCTTCCCTGGGTACGCGGATTTTGTTCACAATGTCATGGTGACACAATTGATGGGTGCTCTTTGAGAGGCGGCACATCTTTCTTGAAGGGAGAGATTATTTTTGCGCGGAACCCTGATACTTTTTCTAAAATAAAAGTAGCCTACGTTTCTAAAATAAAAGTTACGCCTTATCACACCAGCTATCTGCCAGTGAAAGTCCTGTCAAAATCGGTCCAGCCGTTTTGGAGATTAGCCGGAACAATCAGATAGATAGAATCAGAGAGATTATTTTATAAATGAATAATGATTTTGAAACAGATTTCTAAATTCATTATGTATAACTATTTGCATACTTTAGGTTTGTGTTCGTTTTTTAAATGTATTTACAATAAGCCATTTTGAAGAATAACTTCAAAATAAATATAACTTGCATGAAATTATTTTGAAACAATATTTTCAGTGCAACAGAATAAAAAAGATCCACCTAAAAACGTGATATCGTTGGATGAGGCTTTGAATTTATTGATGGGTGCTTTTTTGAGAGGAGGCACATCGTTTTTGAAGGGAGAGATTATCAAATCTGGTTCAGGAGTGAATAGGGAAGTCCGTGTGTGTGTTACAAATGTAAGTATTATTCCAGACTCTCAGTTTTCTTGGTTCTGTTTGAATATTTGTTCAATTAAACTATATTGTAGAGCTGAAGGAAATACCAGTACGATTTAAAACATGTTTTTGAAATGTATAGGATTTTAAATATAATAAGAAAATCTATCTAACAATTCGTTTCAAACTACATATAGGAGCAGGGAATTTATATACATGTATGTATATATATAAAAGTCTCGTACAAAATCGTGGCCATTAGCTGATCTAATATATATTCCAATATATATAGTTATGACCAAATGTAAAACATGTTATGCTTTCTTAGATTTACGCCGAGCATTTAAAATGTCAAATTACGCGAATATTTCACATTTTAAATAAAACTGTTTTTTTTTTTGGGATTTTTTCGTATTTTGATTTTTAGTCATTTGTAACGTCGGGAATCAAAATCCAAAATACATTCGCGAAAAACATCGTTTTATTTAAAATGTAAGATACATTGCCTTATTTAAACACAATCTAGTATATGTGCCATAGTATATTGTTTATTATATCTTACAATAATTATTTAGTTTGAGACAGGACATATCAATGTATTCTCCATTTCACGTGACGTTGGTGAAGAAATCTGTACTCAACTGGCAAGGGCGGATCCACCGCTATGGGCACAGTGGGCATGCCCACAACCCTAATTGAGTTCGATAGAATAAAGTTACATCCAATGCCTTAATAAATTAAAAAAAAAAAAAAGCTTTTTTACAAATACGTAGATGAGTATAGATACCGCTTAGAGATTGTTTCTTATTCAACACAGAGTAAAGTACCTTTTTAGAAATGAAATACATAGGTATATTGATCATGAGTCCCTACTTCGATACGCACTTAGCCATTTTTCTAATGGCTGTGGCTACAACCTTTTTTGAGGAATGGATCCGTGCTTGTCAATTGGCACACTTTGAATTATCAAACAAAATATGATATGCAACATAATTAGCAATCGACCGCTAATTATTTTTTTGTTTTTATAGGCATATGTAGTCTTCGTGCAGAACATGGGCGGTGTTTGGTTAGAGCGTAACATGACCACTTTCCTCACCCATGTCTTAGATCTGGTTGCAAACCCTAAAGCAGCCAGTTCACATGTCGATGCTGTTTACTCTAGGTATAGTTATTTTAAATTTATTTAAATTTAACTATATATTTTATTAATGTCCCACAAATAAAAAATATATAATATATGTATGTATGTCACTTTTCTGCCGGCATTCTATGAAAAACTTAAATCTATCGGAATCTTTTGCTTTTCATTGTGGAATTTTGTAAATTTTTACTTGGATGAGGAATTATTAAACAAAATTTGTTGTGTGATGAAGGTATTCCTTAGACTACTTTATTCTAATATCATAGTTAACTCTTTCTAAAGTTGATTTTTCCACATGTAATTTGTTATTGAAATTCTTACAAACAGATATTGTTGTATTTTTTTTCTTATTGTTCTTGCTTTTTATTTAACATTTAATTAAAGAATAGACCCTCTATTTACACTTTTATCGATATATTTATAAAATTATCGATTTTCGTTTATTACCAGGAAATGCATTAGCTACATCCTAAGGAACACACTAGGCAAGATGTTGGGGGAGAAGGCCCAGGCCTCGGCGTGTCGCGAGATCATACAAATTGTGGCGAAACAAATGAATAGCATTGACTTCAACCCGGAAAATGCTAAAGATTGTAATCAGGTATGTTTTGTTATTTCTTTAAATACTTTTTTATGGTCGGCCTTTTTTATAGCATTTTGTATAGTGGATAACAAATTCTGTAGTTATAGAAGAAATCCAATTCACATTCACATTCGTCGTATCTCATTTTTTCTTTATATAATTAACCAAATACGTTTGTTTATATGTTGTGTGTATATTTTTCTTCATTCTTTACGCTAAAACAGCTCAACGGATTTAGATGAAATTTAGCAGTAATAAATAGGTTACTGTAAGGCAGCTAGGGACGCTCTCAAGCGAAGTCATCATAAATCTCTAGTCCCATAAATATTATAAATGCGAAAGTTTAGATGGATGAATGTTCAATCAATCTCAGTCACGTCAGAATGACTGAATGGATCTGGATGAAATTCGGCACAAAGATATATTATAGTCGGAAATAGTAGATAGGTTACTTTTTAACCCAGAAAAATGTATGGTTCCTGTGGAATATCCATACTAACTGTTATAAATGAAATCATTTTTCAACATGTATTTTGGTTACAGGAAACTCTATTCAGTCAACATTTGCTGGTATGCGCGTTAACAGAAGCGGGCGAACTCGCCCAGCAGCTGGGCACGGCCGTGCACAGCCTGGTCTCCGATACGTCCCTTGGTGTGCTTGATACTGTGTTCTCTGTGAGTTTGTCTTTATTATTTTATATTTTATTATACACTCACTCATGGAGTTCAAAATGGTTATATTTGTTTTGGTTACATGTTTGTTAAGCGTGATTCGATATGAATTCGTCAAATGAAAGGGTCAAGAAATATTGCAATTGCATCAAATATTATGTAACAGGTAATCTCAATATGTATAGAATAAGAAACATAACCGTCTTTATGCATACATTTATTTTGTAAAAATGATTCTAACAATACACTTGATTGAATTTCAAAATATTTGATTGTTAGAAAAAAATATCAAAATGTGTGCTAAAAAATAAATTAAAGAGTGCGTGTACGAATGTGTACACGTGCAAGAAGTAAAATTTCTGTAGGTTATCGGTACTCAAATAGTAAATGCAATTTATGTTTTAAATAAATTAGGATAGGTGGGATACTAAAAATAACGTATAATAGGCATATTATAATTATATATTTATAGAATATCATTTAAGGAAAAAATATAATATTATATATCATTTCTCAGCCATGGTAACAACGGTTACCATGGCAACAAACATACATACATTTTTTGTAACTCATTCACCAGCTTACCCCCCAAGTCAAGCGTGCGTGAAGAAGTTTTACTTGAAAAAGATTGGAATATTTTTTGGGTAATTAAATAATTGTTAAGTACAATAAGACGTCGCGGTACAGGTGCTGGAGCACCCGTGCGTGGCGGCGCGGCTGGCGGCGGCGGCGTGCCTGCGCGGCCTCTGCGTGGCGCAGCCCGCGCTGCTGGCGCCGCTGCTGGACCGCGCCGGCGACGCGCTCGACGTGCCGCGCCCCACGCCGCACCGCATCTCCGGTCAGTGCACACGCATACACGCATATATTTGTATGTTAATGCACACACATATGTATGTATATGCATACACATACGTATGCATATACATACATATGTGTGTGCATACACGTACACGCGCGCACTTGTGTTTTATACCTCGAGTAGCACATAGATAATTATTTTAACTCTCTTGCGATTTGTAACTCTTGTTGGATGATATTGAACATTGGTTTTATGCACGGCTCAGCCTCGCACCACACCGCGCCGCATCACTGGTGCAATGTCCTTTGTTACTACATTGTTTTGAAAATTTTCTTGATAGGCACATTCGAGCGCATGACCGCCGTGTTCTAACTTTGTTAGTATTTTAACTTGTTTCGCATCCAAGCAAATGTTAAGAAAGAAAGAATAGATAAATCTTTTAGTTTACAAAAAAAAAAAAAAAGAACTATTCACTAAAAAAAAAAAAAGAACTATTTCACTGTCGCCTAATCATTTACAATCAAGCGGGCTGCATTTTTACATTTTATTCCCATAATAACCGAAGTGATCGCTAAGAAAAGATTTTATGAAATAGTAAAAAAAGAACCCTTAAAAATGGTAAAGTTTATAAGGGAAAAATATTTTTCGTATGTCAAATTAAAACAAAAAATCAGTAAAGCCGATTGTGGTGCGAATGAAACATATGTTATTTATATAATTTACATAATTTTTCAGGTTATTCTGCGGCCCTAGCAGCAATATTGGGTGCCGTGCAGTCCTCGCCCCTCGGCGTGCCGCACGGCAGGGGCAAGATAGCCTTCAACGCGGCAGAGCAGCTGCTGCGCTCGGCCGGCCAGAGCAGCCGCCTCACCGCCGCAAGGACCAACGCTGGCTGGTTGATCGTTGGCGCTATTTGTACTTTAGGTGAGTGTTGGATATGTGACTGGTGTAATTTGACCTCTTAGTTTATTTGAAGGTATGTAATATTGGTACGGGTTCTAGAAAGTGTAGGCAATTAGGAGCCAAGATGTGGGTGAAAAGGGAAGAAAAATACTTCGCATATTTTATTTCATATTTGTAGTAGCGCTTTATTTAAAAATGTAATGGTCTGATTAGACTTTATTAACGAGATATTTGAAAATTAAACTTTATATTGATTATTCAAAAATATTTTGTAAGTAAATAGAAACATATTTAATTAAGTATTCATCTTGGTGGTTTTGCATAAATAACTACAAGTATTACTAAAATAGTATAATTCTGCTCGTGTGATGAAAAGATGTAATGTAATATAAATATTTATTTTATGGTTTGCAGGTGTACCGGTAGTGCGGGGCTTGTTGCCCCGTATGCTGCTTCTGTGGAGGAATAGTTTCCCGCGCTCAGTCAAAGAGCTAGAATCAGAAAAAGCTCGAGGTGACGCTTTTACTTGGCAGGTGAGAAATATTTTTCTATAGTTACTCATTATATAAGGAGTAATTTTAATGAGTAGATCATAACTGAAAGGAAACTCTAAAGGTAAAATAATTATTTGAGTAGTTTTGAAGTTAAAATTGAAAGGATGGAAATGTTTTTTTTTTTTAAGTAATTATTTATGAAAATTAAAACAAACTTTTCATGTACAATTAACAGGTAACATTAGAAGGTCGAGCTGGAGCGCTATCCGCATTACACAGTCTTCTCATACATTGTCCATCGTTGGTTAACAATGAGGACACCGCTAAAAGATTAACACAGCCCATTGAAGGAGCCATTGCTGTTCTTACCAAGTGAGTAAATAAAAAAATATGAATGGAAATTATTATAAAGAATTTATACTTAGTTATCGTTTTTTTGTGCTTGATTTTTGGAAATAAAATTTTAAAATAATATCAAATCATAAATAAGCTCATAATACAGGTTTTCCTAGTACAAGCTCTTAAGCACTCTTTTTGGATATTTTATGCGTTTTAAGCTAAATAGTTATTGTAAAGAGTATATTTTTCGTAATCTAATCATGTGTTTATAAATAAATATTGTTATTTCATTTGAATAATGTATTTTTGAACCATAACGTACAAGTATATTTATTATTAACTTACATACAATCCACCCAGCGTGAGTACAGTGATACGCAACTACGGCGGGTCCCTCAAGGCGCCGGCAGCGCTGCTCCGCCTGCGCCTGTACCAGGCGTGCGCCGCGCTGGGGGCGGCGTCCGCGCCCGCCGCGCCGCTGCTGCGCCTGCTGGCCGCCGAACTGGCGGGCTCCGACCCTAGCGGTGCTAATGTTGCTACTGGTATGTTTCTTATTTGTTTCTATTATGTTTTAAGAATAAAAAAGCAAGGCTCTAGATCGTGGCTCTTAAATATACCGGAAGGATTGGTCAAAAATACTACATGAATAATAATTGTAGTTTTGACGAATAATAATGTATGTATATGTTTTGACAAAGTGTTTCAAACAAGCCCAAACTTTAAATCGAAGGTTGCTAGTAGTAATTGAAGAGTTTTATTATCCATTTGTCAAAGTAAATAAGATACGCTCGGTTGTACCAATTTATTGTATTTGAATCTGAATTTCACTTTCAAGATTTGATTTTATAAAACAAGTACATATAATATAAATGCGTTAAAAAGCTAGTTCAATTAAGGTTCAAGAACCAAGCATTGTTGTTTATGCATTCTCTCTCATATTTTTTTCCATTTCAATAAATGTAATAATTTTAATTGAGCTTGGATAGCTTAAATTAAATATATTTAAAACGTCAAGTTTAAAATAATGTCTAAAGTTGTGGTATGATTTGGAAAATTAAGTCTCTTTCTTTATGATTTTTTTTTTACTTTTTATAAGTTATGTTTTTTTATATTAATAGGAATGCTTAGAAGTGCATTGCATCCACGTGATACTATTCTTTTGGGTGAAGAAGGCTGGATATATGACACTGATCATGCTGAAATAGAAGAACAAGTTAGTATATTTTGATATCATTGGAATATATGAATATTTAACATATGAATGTTAAATAACCACTTTAATAATAAATGCCAAAGTGAATGAGAATGAGAAAGATATTGTCTAATGTATACATATTTCCTCAAAATGTATTAGGAGAATATAAAGCATTAAGAGGCATTAGTTTTTCATCAATTAAAACTAAGCATAAAAACATTTCGTATCTGCTCCTGTAATTATTTTATTATTTACATATATACATTATTTTTGTAAATATTACATTACTTAAAAATACCGTTAAAAGTAAAACAAATAGTACACATATAAAATTTTGTGCTATTTCTTTTATTTTTAACAATATTTTTAAGTATTTATATGTCATATATACATATGATTCCACTAAATATATAATACATATTAATGATAATGTGAACATTTCGCAGCTGATATCGCCGCTGAGCGCGAGCGGGTCGAGCGCGCTGGAGCACGACCCGTGCTGCCTGTACCGCGCGGCGCCCGGCGCGCCGCCGCTGGGCGTCGCCGTCATTGACGCCTCCGTTGTGCTCTTCCCGCAGATATTTGCGAGGGCCGCCAACAAGCATAGGTGACGTTGGACTAGTATTATAATTATGTATGTTTGTGTGTGTGCGTGCGTATGCGTCTGTGCGCGCGTGTGCATGTGTGTAAACTGGTACTCCTTCATGCTGAAACGGCTGGATGGATTTAGATGTAATTTAGTACATAGATAGACTGAACTGGAGTAACACAGAAACTACTATTATACAACTAGGAATGAGCGAAGCGAGATTAAGTCGCTAGTAAAGGTACGATAAAATTTTCTATGATTATTCAACCACGTGCAGAATAAATAGAATAGTACAAAAGTCATTCAGTTTAAAGGAAATGCTATCAAATGCAAGGGTTGTCACAACTAATTTTCATCGCGAGAGACTCCGATGTAATGGCACTGTAATACTATCTCATGGCAAGCTACAGTTATACCCATCACTTTTTGCCGGTCATTCTAAATATAACGTGTCTTCTCCATTCTATGCGACATTGGCGAAGTAAATTGTGCCAATACGGCACTCCTAGAAGACATTAAACAAACAAATAGAATTGAATTATATATATATATATATATATATATATATATATATATATATATGAATTATATATATATATATATATATATATATATATATATATATATATTTAATTTTAATAAATTTATGATTTCAGACAACAAATGCTAGAACACTTCGTAGAATGCATTAAAATGTCGAAGGGAACACGCCAAGAGGCTATACAAATTAATGTATATACGGCTTTGCTGCTTGCTCTGCGCACTTTAGCTGAATTGAAAACTTCTTTGGGACAAGAAGCCGTCAAGACTATTGCTACTGACCTTATAATTGTAAGTCATGTTGAATTTTATCCCTTTTTTGTTTTTATTGAATACTTGAAAGATTGTATTTTGTGTAAGCTAATAATCATTTTTTATTCATAAAGTTATTTCAATTTTTTATATACTTTAAAATATGTACATACATATTATATCGTTTTAAGCCTCATTTACTTAAAAATCGGAAGGGTGCTATTTATGCTAAGTTTATCATGATAAAAAAAAAACATTTTTTTTTAAAGCATTATGTTAAAATTTCAATTATTACAATTACTTTAGTAATACAATTCAAATGAAAAATATACATTGTAATTTTTTTAAATTAAACATTGCCCAAAATTCTTCTTACCTTCTTACCTTACCGTGATCATGTTTGCTGTAAAACCTTCAAAACATCATGACCAAAAACTCTAAATATAACCGTGAAATACATAATAATAACATATCCACCATATCCTGTACAGGCGGGTCTATCATCAAACAGTGCAACCGTGCGCGCAGCAGCGTCTTCCTGCGCAGGACGGCTCTGCAGCTGCATCTCGGAAGTGGAGAGTCAGGCGCTAAGCGAGCGCGTGATAGCGCTGGCGCGCACCGCCGCCGCGCGGCCGGTGCGCGCGGCCGCCGCGGCCGCTGTGGGCGCCGTGCAGCGCGCGCGCGGCGCCGCCTCCAGCGCTGCGGCGCTGCCGGTGCTGAGGGCCCTCGCGCAGGATACTGCGGCTGTTGAAGTGCAGGTGAGAATTATATTTGTATTATAAATATGAAGTTTGTGTGTGTGTTTGTAAGTCTTTCACACAGAAATGGCTGGATGGATTGACTACTGTTTGTAAAAAATGCAATATGCCCGTATACACATTACACATATACGTTATAAATACAAAAGGCACTTATTGACACACTAGAGTGAATCGGGGGTAGGTTGGTAAATAATATATACTATAAAAGATTAATCTAAAAAATGCTCATAGATTGGGTATTGTCTCTTTATTAAGCCTTTATTAAACTAGTAAGTAGTTATCAAAACAGTTTTTTCTTTATTGACATTTTCTTAAAGCATTTTGCAGGCCTAATGAAGATATTTAACATTGTAATATTATTAATATCTTCAATTATATTCACGCAAGTATATCTCGCCAGGTATGGTCCCTCCACGCCCTCTCAGTCCTGGTAGACGCATCCGGACCAATGTTCCGAGGCCACGTGGAGTCCACCCTGAACCTCGTGCTGAAGTTGCTCTTCAGCGCACCGCCATGTTCCGACGAGTTGCACCGAAGTATTGGCAGGCTGCTTGCCGCTTTGATTACTGTTGTGGGGCCCGAGTTGCAGTGTGAGTTTGTATTTTTTTAATCCTACTAATATCATAATGTATAAGCATTAGTGTGAGTGAACGTAATGTGCACTTTATATTCCTATTTATTATTCTCAATCTTTGGCACGACCGTTGAGAGATCAGGAGCAAAATTCAGGACTGTTTCTGAAACTTTCTTGACAAAAAATTTATACTAAAATGGCTATTATCATTTAAAGTCAGAAGAATAAAGTGTTATGCCAGTAGGATTTCTCTATATAATAATATATTTCTTCGCGCCACGGCATGCGACTGTAAAGCCGCGGGACTGAATATATGCGCGAGCGTTATTATCACTGTAATCGAGAAAGATGAACTAAAAAGTCCTTAGGCTTTTATATAATAATATATGTTTTTTTCTTACTTTTCTATATACCTAATGATACATTTGTCCCCACAGCATGCGGCTGCAACGCCGTGGGGCGGTTCATCTGCGCGTGCGCGGCGCTGCGCGAGCTGGGCGCGGGCGCGGGCGGCGCGGCGGCCGACGCCACGGGCGGCCTGCAGCAGCTGCACATGTTCGCGCCCAGCCACATCAACCTGCACGCGCTCGTGCCGCAGCTATGTGTACGCTATGCTGTTAATATTACATTTATTTCGTGTATATCGAAAACGGCTTTAACGATTTGGATCTAATTTTGTATGTAGATAACAAATGTAGGTTTTGGTTTTTAAGTTTATCCTGTACAGGTAGGTATCTTTCCTGAAAGAACGTAATATTTTCGCAAAAAAAACTTTTTATAACTAATTATTATTAGAGCCTTTTTCTATCTGCTCTCATACAGATAATGTCATATAGCGCCATTTTGTAAATTTTTGTGGTACATCCGTCGTCACAAATGGATGATAATATTTCTATTTATAAGTGTTATTTCTTAAAATATAGTAACTTTTTGCCTAAAAAGGTACAGGAAATTCGTATTCACTTTAAGATTTCTTTTCTCAAAATAGGTTCGTTTAAAAAAAAATTGTTAAGCTTTACTTCTTGTACACATTCATACACGCACTCTTTATTTTGTTTAATTCAATTTCATTATATTACTACTATATAAATAACATAATTCCACAGCGCGATCTCTCCAGCCCTGAGTTATCAGTGCGGCGCGCGGCCCTGTGCTGCCTCCGCCAGCTGTCGCAGAAGGACGCGGCGGACGTGTGCAAGTACGCGTTGCTGGCTAAGGAGCACGTGCCGCCCAAGCCTTATTGTGGTGTGTTGGCGAATTATTTTTTTTTTTTTTATTTAAATAACTAGCGACTCACCTTCGCTTCGCATGGGTTCTTCCCTAGGTACGTTTTATTTTTTTTAAGCGGAACCCTAATTCGTTTTCTAAAACAAAAATAGCCTAAATTACTCTTTATAATATCAGTTATCTGCCAGTGATAGTCTCGTTAAAATTGGTCCAGGCGTTTCGGAGATTAGCCGGAACAAACAGACAGACAGAGCGACAAAAATTTAAAAAAATTGTTTTTTTTTATAAGTACCGTATATTATTTCATATGCATTTAGTATAAAGCTGTTATTTTGACATTACAAACAGACATTTCAATTTTATTTATCTGTATAGATTATATTATAACTAGCGATTACCTTTATCGCTCGCTTGTCTCGGGAGCCTATCTCTGGTGCCTGACAGTAGCTTATCTGTTTGTTAAGGTTCATCCAAATCGGTCCAGTCACTTCAACATGGAGGCTAGTAAATGTATACATACATAGAAATTTTCGCATATATAATAGTAATACAATAAATATTTATTGGGTCTGAAAATTAGATTGGAATATGTTAGTTATAATAGTTACAATCTATCTCTGTGCCAAATTTCATCTAGATCCGTTTAGCCGTTCTGGCGTGATTGTGTAACAAACATCCAAACATCCATCTAAATTTTCACATTTATAATATTAGTAAGAAGTAAGATATATGTAGACTTGTTGATGAGAGCTATTATCTAGATTACTTAGCATCTAATAATTATGACAATGATTAGATAAATATTATTTTGTTTTAATACCTATCAGTTTAATGTAATACCATAAATAATATGAAATCTCCATCCAGGTGTTCGAATAACAGAAACGGGTCTCCCGGGCGCACTATTTGCATACCTAGACATGGAACGCGATGAGACCGCATTATCGTATGCACGAGACACTCTCACTTGTTGTTTACTAGCTGCCGCTGCTAACCGGTCTGTGAAGGACTGGCTCGTGTTGGCTAAGAAGGTGCTAACTGTGAGATTGGGTGAGTTTTGCTCCTATAATCTCATAATTTCGTCATGACCGAAATCGGTCATGGCGTCTAATCACATTGAGACTAGCAATATGTGCAGGGGATATTGTAGTAGGTGTGTAAATAAATGTATACTCTATATTCCCTTCAGTCTCAAAAAAAATTTTTGGCATTTAGTATTACATAATAATGTCCGTCCAGAGGGGTATCAATAACAGACAGTAGTTTCTTTGTCACATAATACGCATATGCCGTCTTTTCAAACCTGTAGCTTCTTTAAAAGGTGGGGTTAAAATATTCTATATAATAGTTTGATGAGTGTTGGAACCTTAGTCTGTTGCCGAATGTTGTAGGAGAATAAAATTGGTGTTTATATATTGAAAAAATGAAATGAAAAAAGTATGACGGTTAATTTTAGGATTTGCCTTGTCATCAAGAAAAAAAGACCAGAAGATGTTTGATGAAAATGTTTATTATTAGATGTTAATAAAATAACATGAGCAAGAGTTCTTGTATAATTATTATATTAGCAAGAATGAAGCAATAATAAAAACATGTAATATAAATAGCGACTTATTATCGGTTCACTCAGATGTATCTAACAGTAGCCTATGTGTTGTGTGTATCACAATGTACAATGTGTGTATCATTAAAATTCACATTATTAAATTTGCATTGTTAATTTTGTATTATTACGTTTTAAATAAATACCTAAACATTATTTCAGGATAACTTATTTTAAAAAACGATACTTGATTTTCTTAACGTTAATTTTCGATTGTGGCACATGACTGTTTAAGAATTGCATAAAAGAAGCAACCCACGTAAAGTCAGTTTTGTCTCTGAGATTAAAAAACAGACTAGTAGTCGGATATGAATGCTTAATATATACTAAATAAAATAATAACGTTCTATACAAACCTATCCGCAGAGGACAGTAGCAATACCGACATAGACTTCGACGCGGAGGGCGACGACGACCAGGCGGAGTTCCACGCGGAGAGCGAGCAGTCCACGCACCCGGCCATACAGCCCAGGTGGCCTACTCGGGTGGGTTTGACGATTTTTTTTTAAATATGTTTAGTAATAACTTGAGTGATTTAGGATATTTTTGTGTCCTTTTTAGTTATGTTAGATAAAATATGTTATGTAATAGTGATTTAACATACGCAACCAGTCTAATTACCACTATTTTCGTAAAGACTATTTATGACATAAACTGCTAAAAAATGAAAATAAGTATATATTTATGTATTGTTATTATTATTATTAGTAGCATAAAGGAAGTCGATGAAAAGAAACAATTTTGATAAGAGTGGTTTCAAATATGCTTATAAATGAACTGAAAGGCTAAAATACTCGTAAAGCATGAAATGAAATAAACTTTATTCAATTAGACTTATTACAAGTGCTTTTGAATCGTCAATTTAATGTAAGCGTCAGTGTATTCTGTCCGTGAGGAAGCTACCACCGGCTCGGAAAGCAGTTCTGCTGAGAAGAGCCGGCAAGAAACTCAACAGTTGCTCTTTTAAATATCGATATTACATTTATTTTATTAACATAAGAATATAGATAGCCCGCATATGACTCAATAATACTCAATTCCACACATTTTCATCAACATGAAATTCTTGAACAGTGTAATACGCTTTACTCAACAAAACATTTTTAATTTTGTCTTTAAATTTTTGAAGAGGTAAATCTAGGACAATTTGTGGAATCTTATTATATATGCGTATAAAACATTTTCAAGTTATAGTTTTTAACCTACATTTTATTATATTCATTACATTCATCCTTTCTTTATTAGAATATTGTAGTGTAATCAGTTAATTCAATATTTAATTCTCTATTTCTTTTTATAATTACCCTTGTCTCCTACCAGGTATTCGCCATGGAATGTATTCAAAAAATAATGGGCGCTTGTGAAGCGACCGGGGAAAGTGAACACTTTGATCTCGTCAAAGCTAAGGAAAAGTTGCTGACTGATCCTAACGGTAAGTTATGATAAGTAGTAACAGGGTTTGATATGAGAAGATGTTTGGGTTGATTCCATCTTAAACATCTTTGAAACAAATCAAAAGAATTTTCAAAATGTTTCTTTTTTCGCATTCTACTTTGTTTGAAATTTAATTAGATTTTTATAAAAAAATTCTAAGCGACTTATACGAGAGATTAAATTCCATTCCATCGGCTGGATTCGGGTTTGGTGGTCTTTCTAATAGAAATAACGACATGTGAAGTCCGTCAAGCAGTACTTGGCCAGCGTGGTGGATTATGGGCTGATCCTCCTCGAATTGGGATGTCCATGCTCACTAGTTGGACGTTAAAAAAGTCAATACAAATATTTATATAATTTAAATCCATACATATAATAAAATTCTAACTGAGTCGAATCTGTACATTAAATATTTTTTGGAAAATCTTATTTAAATAGTCATTATTATACAGAGGCCGAATCTATAGTTTTTGGAATTTATGTCTATCTGTTTCTGACCGTATCACGAGAAAATCACTGGATAGATTTGGATAAAATTTGGTATGATGATAGCTGGTTATCTGGGTCTACATAGGATAATTTTCACCGCGGGAAAATATCTCATCTCTGAGAAATCAATACATAGTATAAAACAATGTCGCTTCCCATTGTCTGTCCGCATGTATGCTTAGATCTTTAAAACTACGCAACGGATTTTGATGCGGTTTTTTTTAATAGATAGAGTGTTTCAAGAGGAAGGTTTATATGTATAATACATGCATATTATAAGTACAGAGAAGCCGAAAAATTCAAAGATTTTTATTTCATACTAAACGTTAAAACGTAACATAAGTCCTCTCTCCCTGTCGCAGCGGACTACCTGTCGCTGCACCTGTCGGACCTGGTGCGCATGGCGTTCGTGGGCGCCACGGGCGAGTCGGACGCGCTGCGGCTGTGCGGCCTGCGCACGCTGCAGCGCGTCATCACGCAGTACGCGCGCGCGCCCGAGCCCGACTTCCCCGGTCATCTGCTCATGGAGCAGTACCAGGCGCAGGTTGGCTGCGGGTTTCGTTTTCTGATTAGGACTGTTTATGGCGTGACTCGTCGTTTTTATTCCAAGCAGATGTAACATTGTAAAGATATAACTTTCGCATTGAGGCAGTAGTAGCCCAGTGGTAACGCGCTCGCTTGGGAAATCGAGTGAAGCGGGTTCAAATCCCAGGTCTCGCACCTCTGATATTTTCATGTGCAATCATTTTCTGACATGATTACCACTTGCCTTACGGTGAAGGAAAACATCGTGAGGAAACTTGCATGTCTGAAAGAGCCTAGCAAGTTTTCGAAATAATGTGAAGTCCGCCAACCTGCACTTGGCCAGCGTGGTGGACTACGACCTAATCCCCCTCGTACCGAAGGGAGGTAATTCCAAAATCGGCATATCTTATCTATCTGTTTAATAAACGCAGGTTGGCGCAGCGGTGCGTCCCGCGTTCGCCGGCGACACGGCGTCGCACGTGACGGCGGCCGCGTGCGACGTGTGCTCCGCCTGGATCGGCTGCGGCGTTGCGAGGGACATCAACGATCTGCGACGGTATACTGTCGTTTATTGTTTTTGTTAACACCATCCAAAGTTAACGTCAATTATAATTTAGTTGAATGTCAATAATGAACTTCTAACCGACTTTGGTCACGGCCAGTCTCATTAAGACTAGCCAGCGTAGCAGATAATATAGTGCACAAATGATGAAACTCCGCCAAATTCTCAAATCCGGGCTGTTACTGAGAATTTCTTGACAGAAAAATTCGATCCGGGAATCGAACCCAGGATCTTCAGATTTGCAATATATGCTAACCACTAAACCAATGATCCAATCATAAACTAATCTCTTCTTAATTTTTTAGTGTCCATCAGTTACTGGTCTCTAGTTTGGATAAACTGAACAAAAAAGGCAACACTACATTAATCTATAATGAGAGTATGGCAACATTGGAAAAATTATCCATATTAAAAGCTTGGGCTGAGGTATGTATTGTGGTTTATTATTAATTATTATTTGTGCTTACGGTTTCGCTCGATCGTATTTATTAATTATCCATTAACTAAACATCTCACGATGATCTACGTAGTTATGTACAGCATGCAAAAAAGTATTTTTTTTTGGATATTGTTTTTTTATTTATTGCTTATGAGTTACATATGTATCTTTGCTTTTTTGGGTTCATTTTTTATATAATGTCCTCGATTCTTTATTTTCTATTTCATTTCAGGTGTACATAGTGGCGATGGTTAGCAACGATAGTGCGCCAGGCAGTTACGTGAAGCAACTGGACACCAAACCCGTAAACAATCGTGCCGAATTAGCAAAATGGCGGAATCAACTTCTGCAAAACAACAACGAATTAGATAACGCTAACACTGCAACTCCTGAAGACGACGAATACGGAGAGTTTGAGTCGAAAGGGGAGAGTTTGTTGAAGCTAGTTGAGCCGGAATTGGAGAGTTTAGGAGAGAATTGGTTGGCTGCGCTGAAGGATCATGCGTTGTTGAGTTTGCCGCCCGGTGAGTTTTAGTTTTTTATTGCATTTGATATTGTAGCATAATATATTTAATGCATCAGTAAAGAAATTGATATTATATTTTCTTGTTCTTTCTTTTATTTAGAAATCAGTAGTCAATTTTTAGCATCTAAAACAAAAATATACTTCATGAAGACGAGAACGGATGTGTGTTTAAACGCAATAACTCTAAAAATATCAGTCTAATTTTTAATTTTAATTTAAATATTTCGTTGAATATATAATGTAAATCGCTAAGAATCCATAGTCGTCATTTTTGAAAATTATAGACATACCCAAATATAATGCATTTTTTCCTTCATTTTTGAAGTCGGTTATAAAGAAGTAAAAATCGCATTTATACTATTGTGAACTGATAGAGTTCGCGTCGCAACTGCCGCACGGGGGCGGCGCGTTCTACTCGGCGGAGACGGCGGAGGCGTCGCGGGCGCACTACGCGCGCGCCTGGCCCTCGCTGCTGTACGCGGCCGCGCTGCGCTTCAACGCCACCATCGCGCACGACAGGGACGCAGGTGGCGACACTGGTGGGTATACATTTTTTTTATAATATGTCACCATCGATCAAAAAAGTACCAGGTACACATCCCATGCAAAAGTTGTATTAAAATTGTCACCAATTGTGTTTAGGTAATTATTCTATTTGAAATAAATATACAACAATGTAAATTGAACCTTAAATGCAATGTTTAAAATTGTTATCATAAAAATAATTAAAGTATTTTTGTAAATATTTTATAGTTAGTGAATTTAATATTGAACATAGTATTACTTTTAGATAAAAACGATTTCATGAATTTTGGGGCATTATGGTAGTACAGTAACATATAATTTTCTTTAAAAAAATTTTTTTCATCTATACTATTAAGATTTGTTTGTTTGTTTGTGTATTTGAACGCGCTAATCTCAGGAACTACTAATCCGATTTGAAAAATTCTTTTTGCATTAGATAGCCCGTTTATTGAGGAAGGCCTTAGGCTATAATACATCATCATGCTACTACCCAAGGGAGCGGTGCAGAAATCATAAATGTCAACAAATCGGGCAGACCTCTTCCATACATTATTTCTAATAGCATAAAGTTAAAGTGATTTTTTTGTAGTATTAGCGCGAGAATATTCTTTATAAAATGTATAAAAGTGACGTGTAAATACATAATTGTTATATTTGTTTGCAGAAGAACTTGACAATAATGTTGACAACAGAATCAACAAGAACGAGAATGGGAATTTTGAATTTTTTGAACCAATCGACGAAAAGTTTCATCTTCTTTTTGGTATGACATATACTTTAATTTTATTTCCAATTTTTATTAATCTATTAAGTTGAACATTATTCAATTTTAATATTGTTTTTTTGTGCTAAATATAAATCATATCTATGACGTGATTTTCTAAAACATCCAATCCAAATATAAAGAAATATAAATATATAGATATGTAAATACGTATTTATAAAATATTGTGCAATATTGTTACTATGATTAAGATGGAGGAGGTTCCGTTGTGTTTTAGTGGGTAGTTCTGGCTTTGCCGGTGAGTCCCACATAACCACCTGTATGTATGTATGCAGGTGTTATCGGTAAATGCATCTCCCAATCTTAAAAGATAATAATTTAATATATTTATTAAGATTCGTGTTATGTTATAAATACTAAACTAATTCTTTGTTCGAACGTTCAGAGGTAATAAGTAAAGCCTATTGTATTTAATAATCCAGGATATAAGCTATCTCCTCCGGCCACAGCTTGATCAAGTAACAAATACACTTCTTCACAAACTTGTGTATTTGTAATATTGTGGATAACTGAAATGTATTTTTAGGTATTTGTATGGAGGCGCTCTGTGCGCAACGCGATATGAGCGTGGAGAACACAATATCCGTGTTGCTGTCTTTAGTCACTCTACTCGATGCTCCTGAAAATAGAGCGAGATTACTCAAAGACAGGTAAAATATTCTCTACTCTTAAATGATTGAAATTTTTACTTGATTAAAAAATAACTATTTTTACTTTAAACGAAAAAAATATAAATTAAAAAAAAATATGATAACTTTGGTGCTGACGTTATTGGTGAAAAGCTCATCTTATATGGATTGACTAATGTCAATGAAACATTTCTCTATTATACCTATTTTCATATTATATAATATTAATATCAAATATTCTTCTCTTTTTCATTAGCGAATTATTTATAGTGTAAAGAACTAAGCTATAGAGCTATATACGATTATAGGATCGTGACTGTTTTAACAAAACAGTGTAAGTGAACATTTCTTTTTTTGTAAAGAATCTAACCAATAAATAGGCATATCAATTCATGACTTCATTAAAATAAAATTTTTAAAAACAAAATAGTAATTTTTCATTTCTTTACAGGGCATTAGCTATAGAGTTATGTCAGATCATCCACCGCACCGGCCTCACGCAGGAGAGCATAGAAGCGCTGCTGTTAGCTGCAGACGTGTTGCAGCTGGTCATAGTGGCCGCCAGAGATCAATTACGTGCTGCCATACAAGAAAAAATTACAGGTAATATTTTATACACAATAGTTATATTATCACAATCTCATAAACTATATAATAGTCGTCTAAAGAAAGGACGAGACGCAGTCAGCATTGTCATACTTACTTTTATTTGTCAGTTAGAAAACGGCTTTAGAGGTGATGGGTATAACTTTGAATTGTCACGAGATGGCACAATTTTGCTTTAACTTCGGAGCCATTTGCCATGAAAATTGGTATTTTTTGAGAACTCTTGAATTTGAAAGTATTTCTGCTTAAATCGATGGGCGATTGCCGGTATGACATATTATACTGTGACATTATTACGTAGTATTTGAACTACCTCTAAATCTCGTTGGTTTAGTGACCACCATGTTCGGCTGCAGATCTTGAGATCCTGAGTTTAAATTTCGAGTCAGGCCAAAATAGTTGTTGGTGTTGTCTTTTAACATTTTTGTAGTACTAGCGGCGAGGCTGGGAAGTTATCAGTATATCCAACGTATCCGTTGTACGTCTGATCTTTTTTACTGAGGTTTTTATTATAGGTATGTATTAATATTTTTCATCAATATCATTTAAAAAGGATTGATGTCCCCTGTTACAATATGGCCGAACTTATTATATTTTTTTTAGTTTGAAATTGTGACCGTTATAATATAATGAAATATATGTTTCTGTATAAATTTCAGAATTAGCACCAAACGAATCACCAGAAAATATACCTGAATCAGTCCTCGAAGTGGTACACACATTAGGGGAAGGTGGACCAACCGGGGATTTACCTCCGGGGAAATCTCTAGTTTTTGCGTGTTTGGAAGTGTGTGTCTGTTTGCTTGTTAGACGACTACCAGATCTCAGCCCTTTGAAGCAAGAGGGGAGGGTTGGGGTGATAGGAGTAAGAAAGGGGTTGGGTGTTCACGGAGATACATTGTTGATCAAGAGTTTGGCGTCTATGTCTGAACTGACGACACTTACTAGCCCTCAAGGTAATTTTTTTTTATTTTTAAATACCGGGCTTTTTATAAAAAGTTGTATACTTGAGGCATTGCCAGTTAATCAGATTATTAATTTGAGTGCGAAAGTTTTATGTATTCACGCTAAAACGCTGAATGTACTAAGATGATATGTAGTGCACAAATAGATAATGACTTGGAGTAACACATGTGATACTGCAAGGCAGGGACGTAACTAATGAAGAGAGAAAAGTTACTAGTATAATGTATTAACTATTAAGGAGTCTGCCCACTACCCCGTCTCATACCATGACCGTGCTAGGAGCGTGTCAGGCAAAAAAATATTCTTTGTATTGAAATGTATGAGACTGCCCACTAGACCGTTCCGTCACCGACCGGCACCGTCGCGTGCCGTGCACGGAACGTTAACAATTGTCGTCGAGAATATTTTTCCGGTGTCGGTACGCTGCGTGCCTGGCACGCGACGTTACGGGATCGGTGCGCGCAGGCGGCGCAATGGTGAGCATACACAGCACTAAAACCGTTATGTACGGATATGATACGTTGTTGATACGTTCTAGTGGGCATAGTAGTCCGTGCCATGCTCGTTTCCGTGCCTGATACGTTCATAGCACGGTCATGGTATGAGACGGTGTAGTGGGCAGACTCCTTTAAGTGAAAAAAATATATCTATAAATTTTTAATTTAAATATTTAGTGTATAGTTAAATGTATTTATCATACAGCCATCACTGACGAATGTGTATAAAAATGTTTATATATAAATTTTTAAATGACATTTTTAGCTATATTTATTTATTTTATGTACATGCATCACCCAAAAAATTAATAAAATGACAAGTGCACAATAAAGTCTAAAAATACCTATATACATAAATGAAGGTAGAATGATAAGTGTAACTCGAACTGTTCCAGGTGCACTATCAGTGCTGCCGACGATCCTGTACCTGGGCACGGAGGTGCTGCGCTGCGGCGGCGGCGGGGGCGGCGGGGGCGCGGCGGCGGACGCGGGCGTGCAGCTGCTGCAGGCGGCGGGCGCGTGCGCGGCGGCGCGCCTGCTGCCCGACACGCGCGCGCGCCACGCCGCGCTGCTGCAGGCCACGCTCGCCGCGCTCGTCGAGAGGGTCAAGAGTGGTCCGTATAATTATATATAGTATAGTATAGTTGTATATTTATTTATTTATACCGGCGATCTCGGAAACGGCTCTAACCATTTCGCTGAAATTTGGTATGTGGGGGTTTTCGAGAGTGAAAATTAATCTATATTAATGTTTCGTCTGAGAAAACGAACAACAAAAATTCACAACTGGACCCGATAGGTGGCGCTGCTGTGGCGTACTAGCGGTCGCGACAGACGTTGTCCTGTCCGAACATATAAAAGTAATTGTACGTCTGTATGCCACTCAACTTCTAAATGGCTGGACCGATTTTGATGATTTCTTTATGTGTTTGTCTCATACATAGTATTTGTTTTATTGTCGAAATCAATTATACCATCTAAACAAAAAGCCAAGCTGATTCAGGTAGGACAACATCTCTCGGGTCCGCAACCCTTACTAATGTTAATTATGTTTATGTATGCGAATGTCTGTGAGATGCTTGCAAGTGTAACCAATATAAGTTTTTAATTTCCAATTTGTTAATATTTTTTTAATTTATGTCTAATATATTATATATTATATTTGATATGTTATATCTTCAATAAATTAACAGAGGATGGCGAGCACCGTATCGACGCGGTGACGGGCGCGCGCGCCATGGCGTGCGTGCTGGCGCGCGCCGCGCCCGCGCCGCCGCTGCACTACCCCGCCATCAACCATTTCCGCCAGTGCCTCGACACCAGGGACAACGAGGTGAGGACACTTTTGTTTGCTGGGCAAGTTAACTTCGCATAGATTTACAGTTTTTCTGACGATGTTTTTCTTCACCGTAAGACAAGTGGTACTCGTGTTGAAATTGATTTGCATTTGAAAATATCAAAGGAGTAGTATGTAGAATCTCCCATCTCTTAGAGAATCACCATCTATTAGCAATATTAAAGAATCGAAAGTAAAATTTTGAGGTGGAATGAAATCTAGACACAACAGTGTGTTAGGCAAGTTTGCAAACCATTAGGATGGGGCATCTACTAGTATAGTATTATATCTACTAGTATATGATTATAAGAGAGCTACATTCAATGGTAAGACATTGTCCAGAAGGGGCGAATTCGCCGCGAAATGTTTCGCGCGTTAGTGAGGTACTAGACGCCAATACATCGTGTCCACAAGCTTCGCGCGAATTCAAAATACGCGCGTAAATCGTGTGCATTTCGCCAGATTCTCGACTCGCGCCTGATTCGTGCGTATTGCGCGCGAGTCGAGATACTCGAGGCACCTTGTTGCGTCCAGTTAACGCTCGAACTTGGGAGCGAATGTGAGCGAGTGCAACTCCACGTTTTCTACTAACTTCAAATTCGTTCCCAAATGCTCGCGCGTTGGTAGGCTTCTTCTGAATGCAACGGTCGCGCGTGATACGCACGAGAGAATGGCGGTGAATTCGCTGCTTCTGGACAAGCTCTAATGTGTGCGTGTCGCGCGGTAGGTGTTCGCGACGTGCTGCAGCGTGCTGCGCGGCGTGTGGTCGCGCGCGGCGCCGCCGCAGTGCGTGTCGTGGTGGGCGCGCGCGCTGGCGGCGCGGGTGGTGGCGCGCGCCGCCGCCGCGCGCCGCCCCGCCGACGCCGCGCACGCGCGCGCCGCCGTCGCCGCCGTCACCGCGCTCGACGAGCTGGTGGACGCCGCGCCGGACGCTGCGCGTCAGTACACTAGACTAGTATTGTATTCAGGGGCACGGGTCTTCCTTCAATGCGAGTGGGATAAGGCCATTGTCCAGCATGCTGGACGCAACCTATAAAGAATTATGGCGCAGGATCGGCTTCAGGGTGTCTACCCACTACACCGTATCATACTATGACCGTGCTATGAACGTTTCAGGCACGGAAACGAGCGCGGCACGGACTACTATGCCCACTAGACTGTATCAACAGCGTATCATGCCCATACATAACGGTTATAGTGACGTTATGGCATACGACTTCGCTCACACCGCACGATTGCCCCGTCCCCGATAATAGATTGTGGTAGTAGGATTGACACTGTATACTGTGGATATAAATACCCTGTACGTGTGCCTATAACAGCAGTAACAATTAGGGGTGATAAAGATGAATTGAGATTGTGTTTAATTTTATTAATTATAAGTTTTATTTTATTATCATATGTCGACGACACGTTTGGCTCAGTTTGTAATGACCCTACTTGCTGTGCCAGCGGTCGCGGGTTCGAGTCCCACCTGGGGCTTGCAATTGTGTGATGAGCACGAATGTTTGTATTCCAGTCATGGGTGTTTATATTTATAGTGTGTATTTATTGAAAGTTATATATGTGTAGTGTATCAACTATCTGGTATCCATAACACATGTCTCGTAGCTTACCATGGAATTGGATGGTACTGTGTGTTAATTTCCTAACATATTTATTTATATTTTATTTATGTTTTACTTTTTGTTATATAGTATAATTATTTATTTATAATAATGTTACAGTTTTAAGTTACTACTATATTTTTCCTTTTCGGTAGTTACATGTAGTAAAGTACACAATAAGTAATAATATAATTTTCTTTCTGTCCAATAGAGGATCCTCACAAAGGTGAGATAAAACTAAACACCATATCATACGTCATTAAATAAATAAACATAAATAAAGCAATCCTTCCTCTATAACAGGTATACAAATGTTGTGGATCCTAGTGCCTATAGTGATATCGTATCTCCGCGAGGCGAGTGAGCTAACTCGCGCGCCGCCTCACGTACGTACTCTACACGAGTTCGCGCTCAACTGGCTAATGAAGATTGGACCTAAGTACCCACAGGTTAGGGATTATTTTGGATTGTACTAATTGTTTACTAGTATTCGTTGTTAGAAATATCCATTGTATGCCTGGATATTTCGGCTATTTTAGTTCTCTTAAGTAGACTAAAGATGGCGCTGGCCTGTACTTACAGAATAATAATATTTTATTTTATTAAATTGTGTAAAATATGGTAATAATCAAAGTGAATTTTATTACCTATAACTGTTCACAGCCGGGGTATATATTATCACCATTGATGCGTAGTATACATTTTTTATTTTTGTATACTATTTCTTTTATTAATTTTCCATAATTTTTTGAACTAATTATAATTCCAATTATGAAACTTTGTTAAATTTTCATATGTCATGTGTATATTAATATAAAATAAAGGAATCAGCGGCGGACAACCAAACCAGCAAAAGTTTAAAATTTTAATGCTTTATAATCGTTTCGTAGTCAAATTTATTTTATTAAAAAAATATTATTTTTTTAAGAAAAATATAATCAATCCGTTACAAAGACAATATTTATATTGGAAAATATTTTCAGGAATTCAAAACCATGATGCAGCAATCATCAGAATTGCGGACGAAACTAGAAAACGCGGTGAAGGCGAGCCAGGCGAGCCGCGCGCTGCGCCGCGCCGCCCCCGCGCGCCCCTCCTTCGAGACGCGCACACCCAAACCCACTATACAACTGAAGACTGACTTCAGTGACTTTAGGTAAATGGTGGGAAATTGACATTTTAACATTCGGACTTGACCCAAATTATACCTTACATAAGCTTACTATCTACTAAATGGTATATTACAAATGTATATTATGAAAATGAGGGAAGACGGTTCAAACCTAGGTTTTGTATCTCTTAAAGGATCCAAGTACGAATCTCATTTTCGACATTATTACCACTAGAAAAGAGACCTAATTTTTAAAAGATGTGCGATTTTAAGTAAAAGAAGAAATTAAAATGGCCAAATAAATTATATTGTAATGGTATTTAGTCCATTCGTTACGCCCCTTATTAATATTATATATGAATGTCATTTCTATACGTTTTTTTTATTAGCAATGTCGATTGAAGAGGCATCTTGTCTGTCTTTAGGTTTTTTGGTGCAAAAATGGTGTAAGTTAAATTTTTGCAAAAGGTTTATACGATAAGGGAAATTATAATATAAAAAAAAAATTAAATAGTACCTAGGCAAAGCTTTACATTATACAGGGTCATTTTTAATTTACCGAAGACCTTTTGGGAATACAGGGTGGATTTTTTAGATGGGACAGTAAGGACAGGTACCTTAACTGCTATAGTTACAGGAAAACGTTCCTAGGAAACCATCCATAACTTTTTGAGATATTCTGAACTGCATTTACAAATTTTGGAAAAAATTTACAGTCAGCGAGAAAAATGCTAAAATACCAAAAAAATTTTTCTTATGTCAATCGATCCTATTTCATGAAAGGAACAAAAGACTCTATTGGACCATTTAAGGTTTGAGTACTAGAAATGACAGAAATCGCCAAAATCTTTTCCGATACATTTTGTACGGAAAAACGTTTAATCAACTCGAAATATTTTTTGTTGCCAAACGGTCCTATTTTTTAATGTGATCAAAAGACTCTTTGAGGCCAACTGAAGTTTGAGTACAGAAATACTAAAAAAAATTATTTTATGCCCGCTACATAAAATGCCTGCGTGTAAACCCGGTCTTGTGACTTACCGTAGTTTCTGTACCTTGCCCTTACTGTCCCGTCTCAAAAATCCACCTGTATACTTTTTACATCATAACAACAACATATGTAATAAAAAAAATATATTTCTAATAATTTTATTTTCATACAAAAATAAAAATATTTTTATTGCACCTTCTTAACGGTAATAGCCTAGCATTAGCAAAAGAAAGCGCGTGGCCGGTGGAGTGGGAGGTGTAGGGAGTGGGGGAGGTGTAGGGGGGGGGAGGGGGGGGGGAAGGTGTAGGAGGCGGTGCTTACTCATTTAAACTTGACTAGATACTAGGACTATTACCGTTTAGAAGGTGCAATAAAAATATTTTTATTTTCGTATGAAAATAAAATTATAAGAAATATATATTTTTTTGTTACACACGTTGTTGTTGTTATCTAAATAGTATATTTCCAAAAGGTCTTCAGTAAATTAAAAATGACCTTGTATATCTCTTTTGATTGAACATAACAAATGGACATATTATTAGTCCATTTGTCTCTACTGTTATAAAATGAGGCTACTTTTGCGCTGACATCTTTAACAATGTTCTAAATAGAATGTTTAAATTAGAAATTAGAGTTCATTAATAATAATTCTAAACATACTATTTGATAGTTTATATTCGAATATTTACTTTTAAAACTTACTACATTTAGTTTAAGTTACATAAATATTCCTTTATTCTATTATTAAGGATAAATGTAAGAAGCGTTTATTATATTTATGTTTACTACATAGCTTTCTTATTTTCAGTTAAGTACCCAAAATAAAAGTTTGTTTATGATTAAAAAATGTACTCATGAGTTATAAAAAATATATATTATTTCTGATATGTTTAAAGGTTTCTAATCAAGTAAGTGAAAGTAAGTGAAAGTATGTAGTGATCGTTTACTAGTCTTTTAAAAAATAAAAAATGTTAGTAATTGCATGACAATCACAAACCCATGTGCGAATTAAAATAAAATCTATATTATAAAAATTAAGGCAATTTTTGGCTGATATTTATTTTTTAGTGTTAGATTTATATATAGATTTAAAATTTTGTCTGGTTTTTAGTAATGTCCGTATCCTCCTATTTTTTTTGCGTCAGAGCAACACATTCCAGGAAGTGAAATAAGACTTATTATTGCTATTGTAAGAAATAGTAAAATGTACTATTATATCATTTTTTTTTGTGAAAGTTTTTATATATTTTATAAGTAATTTGTAATAGCTGTGTGGCGAATAAACTATATTAAAAATAAAAGTATGGAACACTGTCCATTCGAGGACATAATAAATGTATGCATAAACTCATTTATTTATACAGAAAAAGATTCTTTACGTATTTATATTACTATTGAAGATTTGATCTTAAACATATATTTATACATTTTATTGAGATGAACTAAGCAGATTTATTTAAGTAGAAAATTTTATTACTAGATGTATTCATTATTTAAATATTTGAAAAATGCGTAGCATTCTTCCTCTATATATAAAGTGAGGTATACTAATGAAATTATATTGATATTATAAATGAAATAGATGAAAATATTGTTGTGATAGAACTAATTAATACCAAAATGTATTGGTTTCTTCCACTGCCTTTACTGAATAATGGCGTAAAGTTCCGTAATACTGTCTACATTTAAGAAATATATAATATTAGAGTTAGTTAGCTGTAAGTGATTTTAACAATAAAGTATGAATTTAATCGTCCTAATGTGTTTTATTTTTCTTACAAATATATTATTATTTAAAGGAAAAGAAACAAATTATCTTGTGGTGATTTTTATTATACTTATTTTAGTTTTTACAATTCAAAAATTGTCATTAATTATTTTCTACAACAGACAGTTGCTCTTCATTTTTTGGTGAAGATTCGCTTTCTTCATTTTTAGATTCGCCATTTTCTTCTTCATTAACATTAGATTTTTCTGTAAATAAAAGCAATTTTAGTAATTTAAACAAGTCTTCTCCAAACTGCCTTAACTTTAAATATCGCATTAGCTTACTGTTTGAAAATTTTAATAGAAACTTACATAATATGGTCAACTTTAATAACATGCTTATTAAGTTAATTCTTTCTTCCATTTTAAAAGTGATCATACTATCTTTAAATAAGGGATTATCTGTTGAAAATTAGATCAACTGCCTATTCATTAAAGAAGAGTAATCAAAACCATGATTCCTTTTCGTTTGTCGGTCAAAAAATACAATACTAACTTCGTATGAAGGTGGGAGGCAAGGTAGCGACGGTGAGGTACCCCGTGTGTCCCGGCGTGCTGGTCGGCCACGCGCCCACCACGTAGCTTTTGTCACCGCTCGGCTTTTCTTCCACTGGGTTTTCAGAACTCTATAAAAATATATCTTTTATTAATTATACATAAAAAATTAATCCATTTTCCGCCTGTCTGTTTAGATAAAAAAACAAACAAAACTAAAACGAAATCTGTAGATATATGAAAAATATATGTATTTAATATTTTAAAGCAAAAGTGATAACAAAAGAGAAAAGCTATTTATTATGCTTTTATAAATTTCATCTTAAATTGATATGTAAAAGGTTCATTACTTCGTTAAACGATATATTACAAACATAATTTCTTTATTTTGTACTATACTCGTATAAGCTACAGTAAAGGCATAAAGTCATAATTATTTGTGTCGAAGATGTTACAATGCGTCATATCGCCTGTTAAATGTGTAAGATCAACAGACGCGCATTATACACCTGCCGACTGAGTACGTGCTTGCCGCGGGACCTTCGCGCACGTAACTATTTTTAATATTAAGAAGTTATAATAAATATATTCTTGTAATATCAATATGTTAGAAAAATATAAATAAATAAATAAATAAATATGTTGGGACATTAACACACAGCACCATCTAGTTCCATGGTAAGCTACGAGGCTTGTGTTACGGATACCAGATAGCTGATACACTACACATATATAACTTTAAATACATACATATCATAAATATAAACACCCATGACTGGAGTACAAACATTCATGCTCATCACACAAATGAATGCCCCCAGCGGGACTCGAACCCGCGACCGCTGGCACAGCAAGTAGGGTTATTACAAACTGAGCCAAACGTGTCGTCAAATATACTTTAATTATAATTGTTAGATAATATCGGAGCGCTGAATATTTTCTTTTATATGTAAAATAAAAAGAAACAAAGTTTTAAAACTAAAATATGGATCACTAGATTAATTTATTGATTTCTTCATATTTGTCCCTCATTTCATGTAGGTGAAAGCTTCAAAAGCTTCACATAAGTAAGCACTTGACAACACGAGCGTACCGCAAGGGGGTCAGGGCGCAAGGAGTTATTATCGATGTCACGGATTGCGTCTCGTAAATCGTAACATCTCGTCCTCCAAATAAAGCCACTAAGCGACTTTATGATCCATTTCGCCTGTGGGAAACTTACACTAGTTTACATGAAACAATGCTGTTAGAATTTTCCGCATTCGTTGTATATATTTGTTGTGTTAGGTATTTGTTTTGTTTTACATTTCAAAACGTTTATTGAGGCAACATCCATACCACAATACAAAAAGAAACGAAACGGATAATAAAAAGTTACAAATGCATATTTAGACATTTCATATTGATATTGAAGACAATAATCTATTTTATTATTAATTATTCTTTGTTTTTTCTGCTTTTAAGTGTGCCAGTTGCGTTCAGTTTATATGGCTTATGTCACGTAGTTAAGGTTTTTATCAGAAAAGACAAACATTTTTAGGTCTCCAATTGAAAATCAAAAACCACCGTTTAAGACAATGTCAAACTAACCGTTCTATCGGACTGTGCCACTAGCGTCAGTAAACGTACATTTATACATTTCATAACCACTCTTTAACTGTCAAAGATGAGAAAATACCAATTTTACTAAAATATCCAAGTAATGCAGTATTTCGTAACTTAGAATCACGGCAGATATAGCGGTGGCGCCACGCTGCTAATGACAGGGGCGCGCAGACGACAGATTAGTGCGTTCAGGTGTTATGTACGTCATTACTAAAACGTATTCAATATGTATGTACGCCATCTAATTTGTATCCACCCGCTCTCGTAGACGTATTGTGAGGAAAGCTCGGTCTTTGATGTGCCGATGCGGATTGCAAGAAACAAATTATCAGTAAAATACTAACTTACGTAAAAGTATATCCATTTACTGTATAATCTATGTGCTAGTTTTATTTTCAGTTCCTTGTTTCATTTTATGAATCGATTTAGGCAGCATAATTACTATATATATAAATAAATATGCCTAGATTTCGCCTAGGCTTCACACGATATATTCTTACAGAGAGGAATAATGCCACGAGGTCCTGATTACATTAGGTATATGATATATGTATAGGCAATGAAATATATGACTATATAATAAAACTTTGAAAAGTTAAAATTAGTATGTTTAAAATTTTAAAGCAAGAAACAAAGAAAAAGTCATTATAAATTCAAAAATTTCGTAGATTTATTTATTTATTATCTTCGTCGTATTAACCAACGAGATCAGTCAGCTTCTGAGAAACTTTTAGCCTATATAAAAAGCCTTTATAAGCGATAAGGATAAGGTTTAAACAGCTTACAGCTACGATACTTATCTAAGGAACATTTTTATGTAATTAAAGCGTAAAACAAGTATGGAATGTGGAGCCTTGGCCTGTGGGAAGATTACACTAATTTGACGCCGAGTACCGAAGCTAACCGCAAAGTGAACTTAACCTAACCTTGGCTTTGATTGGCAAAAACCTATTCACATCAATATTTAAGGTAAAATAAAGATAAAATACAGAAGTTTGAAAAATATAATATTTAACAATACTTAGTACTATCGAGGAAAAGTATAAGTTTGTTTGATAAATAATGAACTTAATATTTTCTTTCTATCTTATTATTCTTTTTGGAACAATTATTATTATTGATACAGAGGCCGAATCTATAGGTTTTAAAATTATTATCGGCCTATCTGTCTGGGAACGCATCACGAGAAAACCACTGGATAGATTTTCATGAAATTTGGTATGATGATAGCTGGTTATCCGGGTCAACATATAGGATACTTTTTACTGTGGGAAAATATCTCACCTCTGAGAAACCTATACTAAACGTTAAAACCTGTTAAACCCGAGCGGAGCGAGGGTGAGTCGTTAGTAAAAAAATAAAAACACAATAGCAGCTTTTACTAATTTAAAATGCGACGCAAAATATTATCTAATTCCAGTTCAGTTTAATTGATTGATTAGATCTAGATGCACAGAGATAAACCACTAATAAGTAATAACGGTAGCTAAAAGTTAAGAATATGAAAATAAGATACCTTTATTACAATACGTATGTTACGTTACGTTAGGAATAAAAAATGCCAAATTTATTTGTTTTACCATAGAACCATAATAAGTCATTCCCATAAGTTTTTGTACTTCAACGATTATGGAAATATATCTTGTCTAAGCCTCTAGTTATAGTAATTATTTGAATCTGTAAATACTAGTTAAAAATTTTGTTCTTGAGTAAATAATAGTTATTAACAAGACAGCTTAAAATCATAACCCAGGCTCATTGGTCGCGAGCCGCGAGTCGCAATGCGCACGCACACTGCACCGCAATTACGTTACATAAATTTATTCAAACTTGGAACGCGTCGTGATCGATGGTCCGTCTCGTTCGGAAATGCAACAAAATATTGTTCTTGCACTTTTGATTTATGGCTGCAAGTTACGAAACTACCTTAAATCGTTCATAATTTAGGCCATTTAAAACAAAATTACTTTAAATCTCTTTTCGTTTTTAAATTTAGAACAAATTATGCTATTCATCATAATTACCGAGTTAGTTATTTACCGCTTTAGTCCATAAACTAGATAAACTGTAAACGAAGCGTGGACATAATCTCCTAATACTACTGGTTTCTATTGAACGAATTGGATTTTATGTTGAGATTAACACATAAAAATTCTATGGTGTCAACATAAAATTTAAACTCCCCGACAGTTGACGTGGGAAAAAAAGAAAATAAAATTGGAAAAAAGAATGACCAGCAAAGAGGCGCATTAAGAATTGAGATAAGAGAGATGGACGAGCACTCAGCGGCGCGCGGCCATCTTTATTATTTATTGACACTTAAAATAATTATCTTCTTTTAGTTTGGCCCGTGCCGAAATATGGTGTTTATGGTAATTAGTGTGTAAATTTGGATGTTTTATCGAGATATTTTACATAGGATTCCGCTGGTGGTCATAGTTAACATAACTTATTGTCTTTATTAGAATTGTCTTTATAAAATATTCAATATTTTAATTTTAAAAAATATGATCTGTTAAATAGCTAAGGCTAATGTTAAAAGTTGTTTATTGATATCTTATTTAGATAATATTGAAAAAGATATTTATACTATTTTTAAATCCCATAAATATTATAAATGCGAAAGTTTGGATGGATTGGTGGCTGAATGGATCTGGATGAAATTTTGTACAGAGATAGATTATAATCTGGAATAGCCCATAGGTCATTTTATATCCCTGAAAAATGTGCGGTGCCCCTGGGATAGATTTGTTTTTGTTTTTCACAGAGCAAGGGATCGACTAGCTATTCCATACTTACCGTTAAAACATACCTAGGGACGAAACCGAGCGAAGCAAGGGTGAGGAGCTAGTGTTTTAATAAAATTAAGACATTCTGTATCTTATATTTAGCAGTGAAAAGATTTATTTTTCCATTTTAGAGTTACAAATTCGCAGAAACGTCGCGATAATGCAAATCGCAGGTCAGTAAAAAAAAATTGGCGATAAAATGACGCTGCTGCCAAAAGTCCGCGACAAAATACGAGTTTTATCACTCGAGCCTGGGCCCGACGCTGTTACTGTCTGAGCGATAAACATGCCTTGGATTTAGACATTCATAAGGATATAAATGAGACATAAATAAAAGAACAAGTCGAAGCGTTCAAGATATCGTAAAAAGGATCGGTAGCGGTCAAAACGCATGTTTTTGATAGCATTTATCTTGCTCAACTTGGATGTCATAAATAAGTTTTTTTCTCTTTTTTAAAACATATGTATATCCCGTATTTTAAAATACAACGGTATACGTGTATTAGTGCTTATATATTTAATATTTTATATAATTTTGTGTTTGTCGTGACAATTTCATCTCAATTTCGATATCTCAATTGTACATTGATTTTAAACGTTTATAAATTTAACTAAAATCGAATCGAAATATCTTCAAATAACTTTTATAGTCCATAAGGATTTGTTTACATATTGTAACAAAACACTTATACATTAGTGTAAACGAACCTTAATATTTTATAGCTTTCATCCACAAGTTAAAACGAAATGTATAGATAATATACGATCAATATTCGATTACGCAACGATTAAATGTTGCAGTATCGTAAATCAATCGTCATTACGCCGCCATCTGTCAGTAATGAGGGCAACTAAATCATGCGAAGGGTACACGTGGCGACACAGCTTCGACATTCGGAAACAGTCTCTAACATATCGATAATAGTGATTTATACAATGTATGTAACACGTTTTGTTGCCTGCCGTACTGACGGTACTCTTAAAGGTTTTGTTTTTAGCTTCTTACTCGCTTAATGCGATAATCATCAAAGATACGTGATGTAAAGCGCCGCTGGAGCATGCTGACAGTTTTGATGGAAACAGTGAAACAAGTAGATTGATCTAACTTTTCTTTTTCTAATTGAAAGTATAACAAAAAATAGATTTGTAATGTATTGATCACTAAATAACAATGGTTGGTTTTTTGGTTTTGTGTACAACTGGTTTGAAAGTTTATTCACCGTTTCACTTCTTTTTCTTCAAAATTGGATTTAGCAACACAGTTCTTGAGTAAACAAACTTATTAACCTTAGAAAATCCCATACAAAATTTAAAACCATCAGCAATAAAGCGAGCAATAAATTAAATACTATAAGTGATTCCATGCGAAATGTTTACGCTTCGTCGTTCTGAGCTACCGAATTTAAATTCCGTGGGTGTCGGCTACTGTGCGGTTAATCTCTGTGAAACTTTATATTTGCCCAATATCGCTTTACCCCTGCAAATTGCTTCAATAAGCATCACAATTTTATAACTTAATACTGAAATGATGTTGATGTTTGTAATTTAACGGCTCATAAAGTATCCATACTTACAGCGCGGCACTAAATATGCTTTTATTTTGACAATATGCGTCGATTTTGTTTTTATTATTGAGTAAAGTACGTTTTATTTATTGAGCAAAGTACGCTTTCATATTTATACTTTAATATATTCAGATTTTATTTTGGCAAACAGTTAAGACAGCTGCTGCGCTCATCTTTGAGCCTTTTATTGACAACCCTATCTTTTATAAACTTGTTTAAGAACTTCATTGTTAAAGTACTTTTATAAATTTAACCTTCACTAGTTTATATATGAATAAAATAGTTAAAACTTTAAATTATTTTAAACATATCAGATATCCGGCTTTCAGTCGTGATCGGGTCCTTACATTTAGATGATTGAAGCACTTAGCAGTGATTGATTTAGGTTTTGAAATGCCGATGGAGTAACGTTGACATATTGGCTAATTTTGCGCATGCAGAGTTAGTCTTTAAAATTTAAATGTTCATTTTTTTATATAGTTACCTTAGATGTAAATTATCTTATAAATTAAAAGGCTTATAAAATAAAATATAAAAAAAAAATGTACAATACCTAATGTTAAAATAATAACTTATAATTTATTAATCTCCTGATTACATTCATAGACTGGGGCCATTTTGTTCGAACCCGGGACCCCCCGCGAACCGATAATGCGATTATCGGATCAATCGATTCCACTCAATAAGCCAGCACTTTCACTGTAGACTGTAAATGTCAAATCTGTGTGACATTATTAAATCTGGATCAGGCGTAATCTCTAGTGCTCAGTTTTGTCACAATCCCTTTCGTCACGGCCACTTATTAAGTTTTATGAACTGCATTGTTATTAAGCCTTCTAGATTGTAAGTATGGTATTATGAATATGTTAAGTTAGTTAAGAGAAGCAATAATAACTACATATTATGATATACTTACTATAGTTAAATAAAAAAAAATATATATAGAAATATTACCATTAGGGTAAACTTGCATAATTATGTGACTCACATAATTCTGTGATATGATATTTCAAAGATCCTACTGCTTGATAGAAAGAAAATTCCCTTTTTTAAATTGAACCTTGTGATAGCGCAATAAACCTTCTTTTTGTGTATAAAATTTTGTTACAATCCTGCGTGCGAGGTAGTAACATTGAAGTGAATTGTTATTTCGCGCGGCCATTTTTTCTTTTCGCCGGTAACGTACGACTGTGTTATGATCATTAATTCATTTTAAATAGTAAACATTGATGTACCTTCTTGAAATTTGGAAAATAAGTTGTAAAAAACATATACTTACTACTACCTTTATTAGTTTCAGTTATTTATGGTTAGTGTTTAAGTATTATCTTATTTACGTTGCTTGAAAATTAACGCTTTTCAAGATTTGAGCGCGAAACATTATCACCGAATTAACCAAGGTGAATGTGACATTTGTCTGATTCTGAAAGTAAACATTGTTGTTATTGCGAGTAATTAAGTAATTTCAGTCAAAAAAATACATTTATTGAGATAATAAAGCATCGACAGTTATCAAATATGTTTAAAATTGTTATTCAGTTTTTTTATCACGGAATAAAGTGAGTCGTGTTATTTCAAACACCATGAACGAAAAAGAAAACTCGAAAAAAAGAATAGAAAATATAATGAAGTAACGTTAAAATCAGCTATAGAAAGTCTTTTAGAATCGAAATTTCCTTTAATTATTTAGATAATTTCGTAATCATTATATTTTAACGTAGGTACTTGCATAAGTTACATATTCTAACATATTTACATTAAAAAAAATCTTTAAGATTGTAAAGAAATGTAAATTAAAGTTATTGTAATAATGTTACATAAGATTATTAAACTTGTTTCTAGTTGATATGTGAAATTATATTTGATTTTATCTAATTGTTAATTTTTAATATTTAATTATGGCTAATTCTGTGACAAAAAATAATTAATACTCACTTAACTCTGATATATTACAATTAGAGTAGTTCTATCACCGAATTAAAGTGATTGTCATAGAATTAACCAAGTTATCGTCATTTTAACAAATTCATATTACGCTAAGTTAAGTGTTTTAAAATTACCATTTGTACTTCTCATAAGGAAAACAAAAGTCTGATTATTAGTCGTACTTAAAATAAAACGTATTGATTAAGATTAACCAGGGTTTTCTTGCGATATTCCGTTTTATCACAGAATTATATGAGTTTACCCTACTAGCGACTTACCCTCGCTTCGTAAAAGTACACGTTATAATTTTTTTAAGCGAAACACTAAATCTTTTTCTAAAATAAAATAAATAATTTAAAGATATTATATAAATTTAAATTCTAAAATTAATGCTAAATGCGATATAATCTATAAAGATAAATAAATTTGAACTGTCTGTTTGTAATGTCAAAATAACAGCTTTATACTAAATGCATATGGAATTATATACGGTATTTATAATTAGTATTTTGTAGAGACTAGAGACAGAGGTCTGTCTGCTTGTGCCGGCTAATCTCCGAAACGGCTGGATTGATTTTGACGGGACTTTCAATGGCAGATAGTTGATGTTATAAGGTAAAGTAACTTAGGTTATTTTTATTTTAGAAAAATAATTAGGGTTCCACTCAAAAAAAGTAAACGTTTCTAGCCCGAGCGAAGCAAGGGTAAGACGCTAGTAATGATTAAACACGTAGTATGTACATAAAATATATAGAATGCAAACTAAATAAGTACTCTACAAAAACAGGGATACTTGTACAATGTACCATTAACCATGAAATAGAGTATTTTAAAATTTACAATGTTTCCAAGCAATTATTAGGCCATTATAGCCGTTCAAAAATTGCCATAGCGGTCGGTATTTCACGACCACACGGCGGGGTATTGGTAAAGTTTTCAACTAGCAATAATCGCACCTCGGATTAACCTCATTGGTTACGATATTGCCTCTGCGCAAAGTTAATATTTTTCACTCACCCAAAATGTCTTATACTTTTTAGCAGAACCAAACCATAGCGCGATGTAACTATACCGTGGCGCCATCTATTAGCAACTTTTGGAACTACACTTTTTAAAACTTGCAAACACTGAATCGTCTTTTCGTTTTTACAATTATGATTTTTACGTCATAATCTTTTATATTTAATAACAGTTTTTAAAACAATTTAAGTAAAAATAATATAGGTACTTTGCAAGCTATTATGGTAATTGCGGTGTCGAGTTTGTCAGAAATGTCAGAAAATCGTTCAGTAAAAGTACTCTTAAAATATTATGAATTTGTTATATTTCAATTTTCAAGCTTGTTTCTATTAATTATTATTATTGATAGTTTAGGAATAATTTAATAAAACAATATCGCATCTTTTTTTTTAAACCGTTTTACTAAAAATGATTGTAGGTAATGAAAATTAAATGTATAACGATTAGGAGGAATGTTAAGATTATGGGGTTCATTTTTCTTGGTAAGCGCAACGAATGATACGCCGCGAAAATGCTTGCACGTAGCGTTTTCTCAGAGGATGTTATGAATGAATCGACTGGAGTCACGACCTTATTGTGATCATTTTTTATCGGCCGTGACACCTCGCCTTCCGTGTCGGAGGTCGGCTGATCGTGCGTTTGTTCATAGATTCTCCATTATACTGTCCTCATTTCAAGTTGAACGAATTTGTTAGAAAATTAAATAGAGTATAATCATTACCTTAGAAATAGTAAAAATAAATTAATTACATTGCAACATAAATGCATTTATTATATCTGTTAGTTACGTATATGTATAATTAAATGTATATTTGCACATATTATGTAAGTAACTTCCTTTAAAGTAATACGAACAACTATCTATTGAAATACTGTTAAACTATTTATATTTATATTTGTATCACAATTATAGTATTTTAATTTTATTATTATTTTAATTTTATTAAGTTTTTTATGATGATATAAACAGCAATTTTTCAATTATTATTTCAATAATAAAATTCATGATATATGAAATTAAATTAAACATAAAATAATTTGAATTTTTACATTTTTAAAAACCTCCATGACTTTGGGAATTTTTGCGTTTTCGGTCAGTGGTTAGGTCGTGACCAAAGTTTATTCGGTCACGATATTTTCTTTTTTCAATGAACCACAGTTACCCTTATAAAATTGTCTCACAAAAAATAATCATCTACAATAGAGACCGTAAAAATTTCGTCCTCTGTTGTTTCCTGGACCGTGCAATCACGAATTTGAGATTTAATTTCTTGACACGGATAAACGATTAATTTCTTTATTTAATCTGAATTTTATAAAATTCTATTGATTTTAAGAAAGCACAAAGTTTCTAGACTTTATGTAGTTTAGTTAAACTTTATAAGTTTAAGTAAATCCAGATTGGGTAATATTCATTCTCGTGCGTACATATCATAATAAGAAACTTTATCATGTCAACACATCTTTATGTCACAATTCCTAGAATGTTTAATTGTGGCAGCGACCTATAAGCTAATTTCATAGCAACTACAAAGTAACGCAAACTCCGGTTAGCTTTCGATAGCGATCTTCATCAGCGAGGTCGAGGGCCAGCAGTAATATCATTAATCCGTTCAAAACAATGGCACCCAAATGTACTCATTAATGCTTGAGTAACTAACTTCTGATTGCTTTGTCTCAATATGTATTAGGAAATTTCTATAGATCAATTAGTCCTATTCATTCCCCGTGTTTTAGACGTCAATTTTGCAAATATGTCAGTATTTCCTACCTACAGACATAAACGTAATTGCGGATTGTAATTATTATTATGTTGTCAGATTGTTTTATCAATTGTGATGGTGTAAGTTAGAAGAGATTATTTTATTTGGCAGTATGTAGGAAGTTAGCCTTCTTGTATAAAAAAGCATTGGGATGTGTAGTGAGGGTACTCTATTATCTATATAATTAAAAGAAAGTATGAAAAAGTGTAATCTTACAATTGAAATCCATAGCGAATCAAATTAAAATATGTTTAATAATGGTATTAGTATCCAATCTATTAAGCAATTTCGAAGTTCACCTCTACGTGAAAATTACAAAGTTACTCATATGTAAAGAGCTTGCATTTCATAAGTTGTGGCACAGGCCACGTCAGAGACAATACGGTTGGTTAGTAGATCGGGGTCAGGGCGGGTCACGAACCGACATGAGCTCCAGGCACCACTTTTAGGGTCAAACTCTACGCTGTACAGCGAATGACTTCCTAAACTTAATAAGTATTTGTAACAATTTCACGCTTTGCATGTTTTGTTGTTGTTGTATAAAATTTCTTAACCCAATGCGTTTGTTATTATTGCTGTCCTTACGTCTATCGTATTGTTACAGCTAAAATTATCAAATAAATATGTAAATAATTAAATAATAATAATTTGTGATTCATTGAATAAAGTAAGCCTAAAATACTTAAGTTGTAAATTGCTTATGTTACATGTTTGCAAGCAAATATATGTTTGTTGCATATTCTGTAAATTTTGATGTCATTGCTTAAATTAAAAAAAAGTATGAGAACATTAAATTTAAAGGTTATAAAGTTAGGGGTTTAAATAGTACAAAATATTTCAAATAAAACTATCTTTTCGGATTTTTTCGCGGATTTGTTTTGATTTTTGATTCCCGACATTTCAAAATCATTATAAAATTATTATTATTATAATTATGTTTAAAAATAAAATTAACAAATATTGTTAGGTACTTTGGTGCCATTTTTGTATTTTTTGAATTCATTTTGTTATTTTGTCAGTAACAACTATATAATGCTGTTGAGGTGTCTAAAACCTTAAGTCTGTCCCGTGACCATTATTGTTGTAAAGCATTCGAAGCGTCGAGAACCAAAAAATTAAAATAAATCCGCGAAAAAAATTTAAAATATAGTTTTATTTAAAATGTCGCGTAAATCTGAGAAAGTAGTACAAAATAGTTTAAATATAGTATACTAAATAGTTACGTAATAACATTGTCAAACTAAGTCAACCAAAAAAATTTCATCGATTGCCCTGGAACAATCATACACCACTCACTTTGATCATATTAATATTAATTATTATAATAAACATGGTTTAAGACTACATCCGTAATAGTGATTGATCGAGACCAGAGTTAACAATGGAATTCGACGTGGGCAACCGGACAGCGGACAAGATCACGGGTGTGACGAGTCTATCAGACCTTGCTGTTCTGATTGATATAGAACGGTTCATTACTGGGTGTTTAGTACCTAATTGGAATGCTGTTGGAATGTCGGAAGTAAGATACACGTAGTTAAGACTTTCGGATGAAACATTTTGAAATGAAATATTTTAAGATTTTTCATTATATTTTTCACTATGTTTCATGTTAATATATTAATTAAATTTTGGGGTTTTACATAAAAATTTGATACTAAAATCCAATACATGAACTTCGTAATAAATCAAGTCTTAGGAAAGCTTACTGAACATTAGTTATTCTGTCCTAAAAACATGACAAGCTCAGATCGTCCAGATCACCTGGCTTGAGAAATAAACGATGGCAGATCAAATTAATGCAATTTATGTGTAAATATTTAATATGTTATAGTAGTATTAGGTTACAATTTGTTGGATACACCGAGACAAATTTATGTAGCTCAATTAATCTTGTACCATCACGTACACTCTTCTTACGAATTAATTTGTCCCCATATTAGATTTCTTAATAAATATAATATTTTGCTCTTCGTTTATTAATTATTATTCTTATACTCATTTTCCACGATTCTATTGTCACCCCAATATATTTGTATTACTTTAGCTCTTCTTGAAGTGCAAGTAAGATGTAGAGTTTGATACAAGCAATTCTACAAGACACTTTTTCTGATTCCTGACATCTTGTTACGAGCGCGAGTGACACTTAACAAAACGCAAGGTAATGTCAGTCGAAATAAATCGAGGGAGAAAATAAAGCATTTCATCGTCGTTTCGAGTTGGACGCGTTGTTCGGGCTCATCTAGATACGGTCCTCGTGGGACCGAACACTCGCCGGCTAATTTATTGCCGTAGACTATACTACAAGCTAGTGACGACTCTATTCGCTCTCATGAATCTACCTAGTAAATGAGAGCTCTCACCAAAATCAACGGCTGCATGTTGGTTCGAATAAGTCATTTAGGTATTGCACATGCAATTTATTCTCTTTATAATATTTATATTAATATCTTACTACTTATATACTATTGTTATACGGCGTACACGTAAATTTTCCCCCAATGACAGGCTGCTATAAAATCATTAGTACTATCTAAAAATAACTTTATTGAAAATTATCTATTTTTAAAACGATTCACACATTAGTCCCTTCTAATGCAATGGCACAATACGTAAGTAATAAATTTAGTTGATTTTCAATTCAGAGCCATATAATAAATACATATTCAGTAACCTATGTCACGGTATTAGATTCACACGGTACATCTGATTACTGAGCACTACCACTCACTGGGAATGGCATAAATAAATGCACGTGATGATGCACGAATTTACTATATCGCTTATTTATAGTCAGTGCAATAAGGCTTAGCGGTAAAGTATGCTTCTTCATCTATAACGGCTGACTTAGTCTAAGCTGAAGTCTGTAAACCTTTGTACATCTGTAAGTACATCCTAATCTATGTTAGTCTTATTATGAATATTACTAGATTTCATAAGGCGCTGTTATATTTTAAGCTTATTTCTTCCTACAAAAATGCACGTAGTATACATATGTATACTGTCAAATTACAATTTATACAAGAACTACGACTTAAATAAAAAAAAATAACTAAATGATTCTATACTCCGTTTATACACTAAGCGATGTCAATAAAAACATAATATTTATAATAATAATCCTGAAAATGGTTAAATATCGAATAAACTGTAGACATGTAGCCATTAGTTTGTGTTGCGTGTCCTTAATGTAAATGTATGTACTACTCCATAATCGTATTTTGCGTTTCAGTTACCATACATTTATATGTCTCTATCCTCTGTTTATTTAAGAGACATCTATCTTTACGCGTCTATTTCAAGTACTATATTATATATTAGATGCATTCACAAACATGTATTTTGAATTATATAAGTTCAACGTTAACTAAAGCAATTCAAAAATAATCTGCTATAAAATATAGAATTAATCTATATCTATATATCTATATACTTATAATAAAATTCTAACTAAGCCAAATCTGTACATTAAACATTTTTTGGAAAATCTTATTAAAATAGACATTATTATCGATACAGACGCCGAAACTATAGTTTTTAGATTTATTTGTCTGTCTGTCTGTTACCGCATCACGAGAAAACCACTGGACAGATTTTGATGAGGTATGGTGATAGCTGGTTATACGGGTCAACATATAGGATACTTTTTGCTGCGAGAAAATATCTCATCTTTGAGAAATCTATACTACGAGTATACGTTAAAACGTAAGTAGGGACGAATCCGAGCGGAGCGAGGGTGAGTCGCTAGTGTAAATAATAAAGAAAGAAAAACCTAAATATTTTTTTATTTATGTTCCTAACAAATGTACGTATGTATTTCATATTAAAATACTTTTAGTAATTTTATGTAAGTTAATCAACTTTAGCGATTATTATTAGTCGCTTTTGAATATTTCTACAATATACAGCAACTTCTAGGTATTAAATGTTACAGTGTAATAAAATGATACTAAACAATGTATCTTATACTTTTTTATTATCTTTACTATTATAATAAATGCCGTAATTTGTCTGTATGTTTGTTATATTTTTAGGGTGAAACAGTTGAAATGATCTCTGTAAATGTTGGTACAAGCAAAAGTAGTACAAGGTAGTTTGGATTACAGATGCTCTATTTGCTTCTTTACTTGGGAAAAGAATACTCTACTGCTTGGGAAAAGAGTAAGTACTAACTACAGTAGCTTTATGAATATTCTGTTAATAGGCACGACTTTAAATTTCTCCATATACATAAATTATCATAACGATTCTTTAATACTATTTATATTTAATTCTATTTGATACACCGAAAAAATAAACATCTGTTTAATTTTGCTTCCGAGGTAAATACATTAGTGTATTTACTTTAATGGTTATAAAATATATCGACACTAGAGACTCACCCTCGCTCCGCTCGGGTTCGTCCCTACTTACGTTTTAACGTTTAGTATAGATTTCTCAGAGATGAGATATTTTCCCGCAGTAAAAAGTATCCTATATGTTGACCCGGATATCCAGCTATCACCATACCAAATTTCATCAAAATCCCTCCAGTGGTTTTTCTGTGATGCGGTAACAGACAGACAGACAAAAATTCTAAAAACTATAGATTCGGCCTCTGCATCGATAATAATGTCTATTTCAATAAGATTTTCCAAAAAATATTTAATGTACAGATTCGGCTTAGTTAGAATTTTATAATATGTATAGATTATTTTCAATACAAACTTTGGAAATATTGAACATTTAAATAAAATATTTTATAAAGGACAAATACTAAAATTTAAATGAACTGATTTTAAAGTGCATTTACAAATTACATAGCCTTACATTGTTGTTAAAATATCGCCTATGTATTGCTAAATATACAAGTCTTTAACGTGTTAAAGTAAGTCAAGATAAACTAAATGAAGTAAAATATGCTGTGTCCAAGACGTATTGTAAGTTGAAGTCTCCCAAGACAGTATAATATCTTTATAAAGATATATGTATATGTTTACATCGGGTGATTATTCAACATTGTATGTCAGCGCCTTAAATTGAATAGTGAACTTACAAAGTAAGCTAAATGGGCTTTTAAGCAGAATCTGATTTATTCAATGAAATTATTTGCTTATTTTTTTGAATTTTGTACGTACTTTTCATTAATTTGGATGGAAATAACCAGTTTTACATTTTAGATTAGTGTCAGTTTATGTTATACTAACGATTCACCCTCGCTTCGCTTCGAATTCGTCCCTAGACAAAAAGAAATCTGTCCCACGGGAACCGTACATTTTTCCGGGATGATATATAGCCTATAACCTTCCTCAGTTAACGGGCTATCTAAAACAAAAAAAAAAATTCAAATCGGATTAAAAATTCCTGAGATTAGCGCGTTCAACCAAACAAACTCTTCAGCTTTATAACATTAGTATAAATGAAGAACAACCAGTCATATACGACATGTAATGTGACGTGTAAATTTATAGGTCGTAAATTCGTTTTCCGCATGGGGCAAATGTTTTTATTGATGCACCAGCAGATGAACGTCCTGGTCTGGATATGAAACACGGCTTCAGGAACTGTCACAAAATATGGAATGTAAGATAATGGCGGAAGGCGGAACGAAGTGAAGAGTTTTACAGAAGGAAAAATAAAGCTTTAAATAAAAAAAAAACAAACAAAAATGATTATTCATTTAAGGGTTTGAAGTCGTATAGTAAAGTACGTGAATACATAACATTGTCACGATTCTAGCTTCAAACAACATTCCAAACTCAATAGTGACCAACAATCAAAACTGATTTTGATCAAAGGCATCAACATAATTAGATTTAATAACAACTATAGAGAATTGACAAGATCCGCAAGATACGCTGTTCACTGTTACGATTGCAATTGCCAATCGGAATTATCTGGATATCAAAGCTCTTGGAAATTTCTATTACAGTGCACCCGTATTTAGGTATCTGATTGAGAGGAGTAGGCTCAATATATCTCTTTGGGCGTTAATAGCTTCGAACTATCGCGTCCCTATTATTTTGTCAAGTTGCGGATTTATAGATGGCGGGTGTAACGGTAAAATTGTGTTGAGTCCCGGGAACATTCGCTGGCGATGGTGTTCTAAAGGTCGTCTACGGTGTTCATACAGCTGATGCTATCGAACAGTGAGGATAAGCGGAACTAAGTCCATTTATAAAAGAGACATGCGAACGTAAGTTTCAAAGAAATATATTTGGTTCTAATGGATTTATATTGCTTTCGATAATTATCTTGAGCTTTTAATGATGTTGGCTATTTATAGGGTTCGGAATACGCAATGAGATGAAACTTATTTACTGGATGTTTTATTACATTTGGCTATAATTAAATACCTAGTTTAGACTATTTTAATGTTGTTATGGCTGTATACTGTTTTAAATCCAAGTTATTAAATATATAATTTGTAAATGATACTAGATTTTGAGCGATTTATTTAATTGGATTAAAACATGAGTAACAACAGGTCGAAGAGCGGGAGAATACATTAAGCTGGCATTGCCACACGGGCCGTAACAAGCGATTTCACGGCGCAGGCGCATCCTTTAGCCACGGCTGTCTCGAACCGCCATCTTGCCTGCGACAGATTTGTTGCGTCACTCACCGCAACAATATGGAGGATCGTGTTACACTGCCCTAAATCTCTTTGTTCTTCGATTCGCGTGTTCAAACTGTCTGGTGAATGGTGTTGGTAAACATTATTGGAATTATTCGCCGCTGTGTTATAAATGATAGACTTGTTTCAATAGGAATTTATGCAACGTACCTATCACGTGTCGTGTTTGACTTACGAAATCTTAACTAAACGTTGATATTTCATTAGAATATATCTTAATATTGTCTTGACAAAATTTTCATTCATATTTCATCACTGCAGCCTGTTTAAATCGGCCCTTGTTGAATGGCGATTGATTACGATAGAAGCGGTCAGTCGATCGGTTACAAGCTCGGACAGTGTTTGGACACGCGCTGCGACCGCGGAGCGACAACGACAGATCGCGCCGATCCGCGATAAGATGCTATCTGCCGGCTGCGCACGCGCCGCGCACCGGTTTAGATTGCGCCGTGAAATTGAGACCGATTTATGGCTGTGTCTAATGGCTTTCTCGATTAATTGTCTTCTAAATTGTTGAAATTACAACACTATTAACGTTTTAAACTAGTTGACATAATTATATTAGCTCGCTAATCTTGGCTTTTGTTGGCTATTTGTCTTAATAGAACCGAAATACTGTTTAGAGATTATTTACAAAATGTAAAAGATTTTTAAACGTATAACGCGTTCAAATAGGTAATGTTATACACTTAAACAATCAAGACATATAATATTATAATTTGATTAGCTTATTTTATCATCATCAACGTTAAAGTCATAAATATTATCCATTTATTAAAAAAAGTAAGTATTTAAAGCCTTAATGGCTTTAATAAAGAATTGAATTGAAAAAGTAAATAACTTCAGTCGCCTACATATATTCACAATTTATATATAAATTCATACTACTTTATATTCAGTCTTTAAACATTTCAAAACAATAAATCGTTCTAAAGTAAGCTTTACAATACTGTTTTTGTAACACATTATAGAGGCATAAAGCGGATCTCCGATCATCTCTCATCTTGTAAGTAATGTGGGAATGCTAGCCGCTTTGTTCTATCGCAGCTGCGTCCGTGCACGCATAAATCATATTCGGTACCACAAAGATTGATCTGTATCTAGATAAAGATAGGTTTTAATTAGGAGTTGTAATATACAAGTAAAATATAATATATTTCGGCAAAATGTTTTTTGGTTATCTAAGACTTCTATGCTTTTAATGAAAATATTATTTAATAGTGTTTCATTTTCCAATAATATTCAATGGAGAACCGAACCTACTATTTCGTATCATCTGGACCGATCAGTGATCATGTTTAGAGTGTTTCCATATCAATACGAATGTAACGGTTTAAATTCCTGAAGTATTGGCAGCAATAACTTCTAAAAGCTACATTGTACAGAGTAAGCGCAGATGGCAGAGACAACCCATACACTATCGGCGTACAAGGACACAAGCTCATAACCGTGACAGTGGCTAACCTATGAATACCAATCATTATGATTTGCGTCGTCTAAGGTTGGACTAGTGTTAGCAACTTTCTTGTTAAACGAATATCTTTCGTTTTAGAAAACTTGTATAATTTCTTTTATTTAAAAAAGAGTGGCAATTTTTTACATGAGACACAGTAGGTTTTATAAGTAAATAAATCTATACTAATATTATAAAGCTGAAGAGTTTGTTTTATTGTTTGTTTGTTTGTTTGTTTGTTTGGTTGAACGTGCTAATCTCAGAAACTACTAATCCGATTTGAAAAATTCTTTTTGCATTAGATAGCCCGTTAACTGAGGAAGGCTATAGGCTATATATCATCCCGGAAAAATGTACGGTTCCCGTGGGATAGTTTTGTTTTTGCCTAGGGACGAACCCGAAGCGAAGCGAGGGTGAGTCGCTAGTTATAAATATATGTGAAAAGCGCCGAATATGTATGAACATGATGTAAAGCTTCATGTTCTATAGTTGTGAAATATTGATATGTATATATAAACATACAATATTCTTATTGAATTATAGGTACTCTAATAGTATAAAGCTACTACCATATCTTTCTAGGTTGTCCCAAAATTGGCAAGAAACGTATATGGTATAAAATAATGCCGTTTGTTATCTAGTTACGTGCTAATATATGAAGGCAAACTAAACATTGATTTTAAAATGCTTTTGATTTTCTCACGGATGTAAACGAACTTTGTTTTCTATATAATATCGATCTACAAAAGGATTACTGTTTTAATATATTTTGATATATGCATTTTATTAGGTGTGATAAATTGAAGAAATCCTAATTAGTAAAGTAAACGGTTAGTTAATAGTTACAGCCAATAAAATTTATTTATATAAGAAAAATGTAAGCGATATTATTGCTTTTTTTTTTCATTTTAAATACAACCTTCATAATAAGAAATATGTGATGATGAGACAGCATATGAAAAATTATTTAAAACATCAACTTATAAAATAATTCAATACTGGCAGCCTTAAACCATTAATTATGTATATATCGAAACAATTTGTCAGTACGATCATCACTAGCAATCGGCTACCGTCCAGAACGTGACCACTCGCGGCAAACGGCGCGCGTGACGATTTTGAACGCGCCTCGACATGTCGCCGATATTTTACTAATGTATGCGAAAATCAAAATATCGACTTTATTCGAATACTAGTAAGGCTTATTACATTTGTTTAACTTTCAGCTCGTTTTTAATTGTGATCAGCTATAAGTGTCATAATAATAAATTTCGCATCTAATTTCGCAATCCATGCTCACGATGTAAACTACTAAGATCGCGTTAGTCGTACCCACTAAAATTAAATTTATATCATGATTTAAGATAAAACAGCAGTATTATAAAATTTTCTATCATTTGAATGAGATTAGATGCTGGATTTTCAATAGGTCGTTTCGAAAGCCTAAAATTAGTGCAGATAGATTCCCAGATATGTACCCGTACGTAAGAGACAAACGATTTAATGCACACTCTTTAACCTTATATAACTTTCCATATATTACCATTTAACTTCAATCTACTAACGGAAATCTATGATCGCATTCATGAAGAAGACATCCAATTACCGATACTGATAGTTTTACTTTACCATATTTCAGAGCATCCGTTTCAACTAGTTTTATGAGAGTAATAATGTGCTTGAATTTGTTTGTATTTAAATTAAATATATATCAGTGAGTTGAAGCCTTATAGGAGACAATTGTATGAATAAAAACTAAAATACGACCGTGTATTGTGGAATAAAACTAGCAGTAAATAATAAAACTTAACAATTAATTTATTTGTTTAACTATGAGCTTTTTAAGCTTTTTCATTTTATTGCTAATAGAGTTCTTTTCTTTATTGTAGTATCCGCTTTAGGTCGTATTTCACAGGTATATAACACTTGGTGTTCTGTCAATTAACGGCGAGTTAGTCTCTGATCGATCCTGGTGCACGCTGCTGTGGCGTTGTAACTTACTTGAGTTAATGTGTCAGCTGTGAGGTCAGCGGGCGGCCCAGATTGCGATACTTAACGAACTTGGGCTATTGTATATGTGCGTTATAATTTCTATTCTGTATTTATACTTTAGGCCTATTTAATAGACGTATTATAGGAGTACTATTATAAATACGAAAATTTGAATGTGCTTGTATGTTGGATAAAGGCAATGGCTGAATAGATTGGGATGAAATTTAGCACACAGATAATCTAGAGAAACACATAGGATACTTAAGAATCTAGGGGCGCACCTGAACGAAGCGAGGGTAAGTCTCTATCTATACTAATATTATAAATGTGCAAGTTTGTGAGTATGGATGTTTGTTACTCTTTCACGCCAAAACGGCTAAACCGATCTGGATGAAATTTGGTACAGAAACAGATGACAGTCTGGAATAACACATTGACTAATTTTTATCTCGGAAAAAACGTACGGTTCTCGTGGGATAGGTTTGTTTTTGTTTTCCTAAGTGTAGTTTACTAATATAATATTTTTAAAGAAATAATACCTAGAATTTTAACAAAGTGTTCTTATTTTTAAATACTTTATCAAAAGGCTTAAAATATGCAAGTAAATCTTCTAACTGAACTGAAACATATATGTTTTACATGGTGTTCTTGGCTAATTGATCGTTTCCTCGTTTCCTACTATTATGGTATGGTATTGACATGGTGGTTCCTGTGTCAAGTACCTTCCTTTTTAGGTCCAAAGCCGATACCTATGTATACTGGTATTTCTGTACAAATACATATATTTTATTTGTATGTATGTCAATTATCGGCTTGTTAGCCTCTGATCGATCTCCTCGCACTCTGTGGTAGCGTTGTAACTTACTCGACTTGACGTGTCAGCCGTGAGACCAGCGGGAGGCCTAACTGCGTTTATTGCTTATTAAACTTCACCAATCGTTATTGTTTTTCTGCATGTTGATTTATTAAGTTCTATAGAATTTGTAAAATCTAACATTATAAATAAATTGAAAATAAATTTTAAATTTGTTTTATGTAATGTAAGATATTACATTTACTTTAATTGCTAACGCACGTGAGACAGTGAGTTCGAATGTTGTATTTTGTTAGTTTTTATTGCTTTTATTTTTTAGATTAAGATTTAAAAAAAGTAGAGTTAAATGGTTAAATGGAAAAGTATTGAATAACAACTGTATAGTTTTAATTTATTTAGTGGAATTGCTTATTTTTCTCTAACAAAACTCTTTTTTTTTATAAACAGTATTTCTTATTAAATACAAAAACTTTACCTTATGTTTCAGGAATGATAAATCCCTCACTGGCACTGTTCTCCTGGTAACTTTAAGTTCAGTTTGAAGTACTTCCATCGTACTTATTTCCTCAAAGCCATGTTGTTCTAGGGCTAAGCAAGTACGTTGTACTTGCTCTATGCATGGTGAGAAGGAACAGAAGCGACCACCTGTTGTCAAAAAAAAAAAAACATAGAAAACGTTTAAAGAATTCTAATTGAAACTGACTTCAGGACCACAGACGTTGCTAAGTTGACTTTTATTTTGTTACGATAGTAAAGCGCCTTGTAATAGATTATCATCGATATGTACTAAATTTTACGTTACATAAAAAAATGTTTTTGTAAGCTATAGAAAAGTGTGATCAATGTAGAGTAGAAAGAAATATAACAACTCGCTTTGTATGTTTTAAAGAAATAAAGATAAAGGCAGACGGCTGTTGTCTCCGTGTGACAGACTAGTTCGTTCCGATAAGGAAATGTACCGACGTTTTGGGTATGATGATATAGATTAAAAATTTTTACAAGGTGAAGTTGCCCGAAACACATCTTTAATGTGCCGCCTGTTCTTATCCATCAAATCTTATCGACCAATAAGGACGGCGAACGTCACTCACTCTGCCAATCTGAGTCGTTGTACGCGGACGTAGCGCCATGGGGGGTGATTTTCAAATTGTTTTCATTTTAAAATGTGTATCGCGTGCCTGGATGATATAATGGGCGTTGTAGCGGTACATTAGCATAATGCGACCGGATCGGGGAGGTAATGAAGCCATTATTGAGGATCTCATGCGAATAGGTGGCGAAATATGTAATACGTTATCTTAATGCATCGAGAGTCACGTAGCTGTGTCGATCAGGGCAATAGGGCGTTTAGAGTTTAGACTCTATAGTCTAAACGTCCTATTACCAAGAAATTATAAACATTAAACTGTGATTTTCTTGCAAATTTCATACGATGTTATAAATATTACTACATTATATATTATTTAATATTTAAGTACAGCAAAAAATAAAAATTAGTAATGTACATTATTGAAAACTTTCGCAGACCTTAAAGTTGCTCTAAACAATGAAAGCAAAATGATTAATCGTAAAACCAGGAAAGAAATTCAATACCGCTTGTAGATATCCAATCGGAACTAAATATATAAAATACAACAAGCAAGAAAAGGGTTAACAATGGCCGTTAGTCATCCTCCGTGTGGCAACGGAGTAGGTCACGGGGCTGGAATGCTGGCTAATTGACAGACTTGTGAGGACATCAGCGTCTGTAAATTATACGAACTGACGTCGACTAAACTCAATGTGCACTAAAAATACTTTACCGCCAAATTCGTAGACTCGATTGACGCATATCAGCGCTAAATTATGCGACCCGACGTTAATGTAGGCTGAGCAGACTAAAAACTTCATACCTACCAAATTTACATACACTTGGACGGATTAGTGAGCAATAAGCTTACACCATTGGAAAATCAAGTCATTTGAACTTGCAACATAAGAGACCATTTTGAATATCTTATAGTATCTTAAGAGCTTTTGGAACAGTAGATTTTCATTTGAAGAATGGGATATGGTGTATTTAATGTATGGTATTTTCGCTAATCGTACTAATGAATGAACTAAAAAACCCAAAAATCTGGCCGGAAAAATTGTGTTTTTAATAAAAATTTTCTTTTCTAAGCTGCACCTTTCTTTGCTAAGAGGTTGAATTATTAATAATTATGAAAGACTGGCGACTCACTCTCGCTCCGCTCGCGTTCGTCCCTACTTAAGTTTTAACCTTTAGTACAGATTTCTCAGAGACGAGATATTTTCCCGCAGTAAAAAGCATCCTATATTTTGACCCGGATAACCTATCTATCTATCTATCTATCATCATACCGAATTTCATCAAAATTGCTCCAGTGGTTTTTCTGTAATGCGGTCACAGACAGACAGACAAAAAATTTAAAAACTATAGATTCGGTCTATGTGTCGATAATAATGTCTATTTCAATAAGATTTTCCAAAAAATATTTAATGTATAGATTCGGCTTAGTTACAATTTTATTATATGTTTAGATATATTAATTTATTCGAATGACGAAGTTCGTTAATAGTAAGACACGTTTTGGCCAACAATGTTATAACATCATAAAACCTTTGCCAATATTTCGTATTTTACTCACAACAGCGGTATAGCAGTGTATAGGAAGTATAACAATTTCGTACGACTAAGTATGGTATAAGTTTTCACCACAAATATTTTTAATTTACATACAAATATTTATTGATTTTAAATTATAATTATTATCAGGCAAGTAACCATAGTTGATTAAAAGTATGCACTTTCTAAGCGGCTACGTAATCGAAGTCTATCCATTGTGTCGATGGTTTGAGCTAACTCTATTACCCATAACAATAGGTGATGAACCAGATAGATAAAGCGAGTCTTTTATCAATTAAATAATGTAATTTAAGTTTGAAAGTTCCTTATATATGAAAGTTGCGATGATGTAGGCATATATTCATGTACAAACAAGGTTATGGTATAAATTTTATAAATGAACAAATTTTAGATGTGCCACTTTGGCTTTTGTTATGTAGAGGAAAACCGAATTTACGATCTAATATAAGAAAATTGATCACTTCATATAAAAAAGGTTTTGTAAATACATAGATATAAAGGCAAGTATCCTGACAAGTATCCTTACATTAGTCTGATTGATTAGAATATCTTGTAACACTAATATCTTATAAAGATCACGATAGTATTATTGTTAAAGCTTACACGTTCGATACCATGTTGCTGATAGGTCACCGTTGATTGGAGCTAATGCAGGTTTAAGAGGTCGACTCGAATCCTATGCGATTTTACGCTGTAATCCCAAGTAACAATTTGTACAAGGGATGAGTCCCGTTGGTAGTATTAGAATATCATTTTGTTGATTATAATCAGATGACATCTATTGATTTTTTTAACCGTCTTCAAAAAGAGAAATTCGTCTTTAAATATATTTTTTTATGTAAATATATTTGTACATAGCTTATGAATTGGTTTCGATTATTCTTTTAGGCTTTTGGTTTGAGTTCGGTTAATAATTACCGGATAACTATTCGAAATTAAATAGAAAATGTATAGTGATTGTACGGTTTATGAGAAATCCCATAAGAAGGTACTAGGTACATAGCTACATAAATATGGTCAAGGACGTGCTGGACTGGACTGGACTTGAGTTACAGAATAACATAACAGGATTCCTTAACAACAAACAGCACAAATGTGTAAATTGAGTTATTTTACTTAATGCAGTTTCGCCGATTTCTCAGAAATGGCTTTTCTGGCTAAGCCAGTCTAGCTTATTTAAATTGTATGCTGCTAAGATAGATACCGAGGTGAGGTTGAATTAAACGTTTCTAAGAAAAATCAGAAAAAAACATGACATTGTAATGTGCTTGTAAATAAATCTAGAAAATGCCTATATAAATTAATATAGTATACTTATGGAATATAATATACCTATGGAATATAATATACCCATGGAATATATAAGAAAGATTCAAAAAGTGATGAATAAATCGATTGTTCTGCAAGAACCCCTTTACAGATTAAGGCCTACTCCAATGATAGCCAATCTTTTCTAAACTGAGCTGTTTGAACCCAGCTAGGATGAGACGTCTTTTTGATCTCATCTTCCTATCGACTGTAGGATTGTCCCTTGTTTCGTTTCCCTTGTGGGTCTTTCCATAACGTCACCCTTTTAGTCTACCTGTGGTTTTTTTGTCCAGCCCATCTCCATTTCCATTTTAATGCCAAAGCCTTCTGTAGACCATCAGCTCCCTTGGTGATTTTTCTTACTTTTATATATATACTCGTATATATGAATATAACTAAGTTAAATAATTACAGAGTATACCGTTGTACGTCACTAAAGACATATATCACAAAAGGAATCACGTCGTCACATACAATAGTAGTCAATCTATTGATGTATTAGCTAAGATAAAGTGGCAGAGAAATCACATGTGAGGCCTCTACACCTCGTCACGTAAGTGAACATCTTATTTTTTATTTTATTTTATTTTATTTTTATTTATTATAAAGGCTTACTAACTAAATTTACATAAAGCATTAATTTAACATAATAATATTTCGCTATTTTTATATAAATTTAATTTAAAAGTATGCACAGCTTTTTATAGAAGTACTTATTTTATTTAAATTTTATTTTACGAGTGTATAAGGAGCCATTTAAGTTGTACAACAAGCGGAAAAAAAAATGAATCTAAATATTTAAATACAGTTTCTTTTTAAATAAATTTAGGCTATCAGAAAAAATATCTATATCACAATGCTGAAATATAAAATTGTATAATTTAAAGCTTCGTAAGAGTGGTGAATTGCAACCGTATCTATTTTTTCGTTGTGGGATATATAGTGGTTTGTAGTTAATAGCTCTTGCTGCAGGTCTTGGTGTTTGTATATTTACTAGCGACAGTAGTGACGGACAATCTATATAATTATTGACTAATTTAAAAACAAATATGAGTCGCAAAAAGTCGCATCTTTGGCGTAAAGTTTTCATGTTAAAGTGTTCAAGTTTTTCTTCGTATTTAGTATCAATAAAATTGTGGCGACTGGTATAAACAAGTCTTTTTAAAAACTTTTTTTGTATATTTTCTATTCGTTGAATATTATTCTGATAATCAGGGTACCAAATCAGACTACAGTAATCAATATTGCTGCGAACAAGGCAAAAATATAAAATTTTTAGTGCAAGTATTGATTTAAACTTTTTGGTATTACGGTGAATAAAACCTAACATTCTTAGGCTTTTGCTTATTACGGTATTAATTTGACTAATGAAACGCAATTCTTTATCCATGATTATACCAAGATCTTCTATTTCTGTCACTTGATTTAGTTTAAACCCATTGATGTCATACGTCGTATTAAAAATAACTTTTTTTCTTGAAAACTTTATATGAAAGCACTTTTCTCGATTAAGTTCCATTAAATTATCCTTGCACCAGGTACATAACCTTCCTATATCATCTTGAAGTTCTTGCCTACTAATTTCAGAGTCAACACTTTTATATAACTTTAAGTCGTCAGCATAAAATTCAAAATTAGAGCTAAGAATACAGTGTTTGATATCGTCAACAAAGGTTAAGAATAGTATTGGTCCCAAATGAGATCCTTGGGGTACACCTGAGGTTGGAGTGAACTCATATGATTTATGTCCATTTACATTCACTGTCATAGTTCTTCCATTTAAATATGATTGAAACCATTGTAAGAGTGACCCAAAGATTCCAAAATGTTCATGGAGCTTTTTAATAAGTATATTGTGATCTACTTTGTCGAAAGCTTTTTTAAAGTCACAATAGATAACATCAATTTCTTTACCTGAGCTAATAGCTTCAAATTCAAATCTTATGGGACCTTATTCCTATAAAAATAAAGTATAAATTATTACTTGAAATTTACGTATGAGGCTCATTGTATATCGCGTAATGGGGTCATCTGGTATGCACTGTATTGTTCTTATAATGGTTCGATTGAAAATAATTATTTAGATACTCAATCTTATTCTTAATTATATCTTTGCTGCATGGACCTTAAATTTATTGTTATATCTCTTGAGTTTTTTAATAAGAACAATGTCGAAAGAATATATTTCGTTAATTTTAGCCTACTCTAGCTTTAGTACATAGCCTATTCTTTTATAACAAAGAAGTAGTAAGCATGTAAGACTAACATATAATTTAAATAGTAGAAAAGATCGTAACGTTTTACGCATTTTCCTACCCTTATTATTATCACTGCACTTATATTTTAGTACCTTGGGGTCTATAATTCAAATATAGTGTGTGCAATTATTTTTACGGGGCATATGCATATAGTCGAGCACGGGGCGTTCGCTGGGGTGGCCGCGCATGCGCCGAGCCCGCCCCCGCCCGAGGCACTCACTATTATAAAATACCACCTATAAACTGCAGATAATTCAATGTAAACAATCCCGCCAATGGTGATTGTGATGTCAAAATGTATGTTTGCTTTTGTTTCAGGTCTGATTTGCTTTCTGTTGGCGTCGTAGATTCTGAATACTCGTACAAATGCTAGTTACGGCTATGGAATATAGGAGGAAAGTTTTGTCTTATTTTATTGTGTACAAGTGTTTCCATCTGAATTAGAGGGAGGGTCAAAAAATGAAATATCCGCCTGTTTCGTAAACATAAGTGATATTCTTTGTAAAGCTTAACCGTTATATTTTATTGATAATAATAGTAGTAATAGCACAGTGGCAATTAAAAATACTTTAAGATTCTCAGAATTTCTTAACGCTATATAAATAACATGAATAAATGTATATAATAAACATATTTTAAAAAGCCGGTAAATATATAGGAATAATTATGAATAATGTTAAATATCTAAATATCTTAGTAAATTAATAATGTTATAAGTCACTCTTGTTAATTAAATTCAATAATAAATAATGTCAAATCAGTTTCAGAATAAAGAGCAACGAATAAATATATGGCATTGCTTATCGATTATCAAGATATGATTTGATAATAATTGATAATAACAAATTGTTAATACAAAATCAAAATATATTTGTTTAAATATTATTCAGTATTAGCATTGCAGATAAGGTGGCACTATTCAATTTTTATTGGTGGTTGTCTCAAGGTAAAGCTGTTATAAATTCAATAGGCCTGCCTACATTAAATTATATGACAGCAAAATGAAATCATTAAAAACATTGTTACCTATCCGATATTGCTGTTTTCTTCCAAGTAATAGGTCGATACAGATCTATTTTAATATACTAAGTGGTTCAGGTCGGAGCTGGTCTGACTCGATCCTGATAACCGACTTCCAAGAGACTTTCAATTAATTTAAAGAGCATTCGTTAATTTTATTAATGCTCAAGCCTAAATCTACGATCACTGGTGATGGGATCGCAGCGCCTTCTCATTTTCGAAATTAGCAAATGAATAAAAAAAGAAATTGAGAACCGCCAGCAGAGACAAGATAAAGAAATATACTGAGAGGTGCTGCGTTCGAGGGGCAAGATAACACCATTAACGCCGGGGAGGCTCGCAAGCCGAACTCGAGAGCGAGAAAGCTTAAAAGCTTCTTATACCAAAACCACATAAGTCGCATGGCTGCTTAATTAAAACCTATCCAATCTTGAAAATATACGGATCAATTCTTCATGAAAATTCGCAGCACTTAGATGTTGTATTTTGCGAGATATTTAGCATTTTGCTATACGCAGGAAGAGGATAGTGTGTGATTGTAATGATAGCGAAATGAGTGAAGTAAGTTTTTCTCAGCCACCCAACCAGCAACATAATTAATGACGCTCGTGTCGCAGACGAATTTATAAATTGGGTTTATTCCGTTTTAACAAAGGGGACATAAGTGATATACTGATAGTTCATCTACGTAGACTGCGTAATTATGTAAAATTTTTTCATATCACTTTGTACCTATTCATGATGAAATTCTTTGAATATTTAGTTTTCTAACCATCTGAACGCCGTTATTAAACTCCCTATGCCATTTTGCCTCTTACAGGATCATGTTTTGATGAATGATAAAATCTTTTTAATATTGTTACACGTAAATTATGTGGTTATACTCTTCCTGTTAGGAATGTAAAGAAATATAATTTGTTATGGTTGTATGTTTGTAAAGCATAGATAGTTAGTCTTGATATATAAAATTATTGATATCTACAGGTAGATAAAATAAAGCTTATGCTCAAAACAAAAGGGAAGGTCTAACAATTTATAACACAACAAAGATTATATTACAATATCTAATTTATAACAGTAATATTCTTCATGTACAATATATTTACTGCTTGGAACACAACAGGTAAAAGGTAACTAGGGCGACATGAATAATAACTTCAATATTAAACAACTGAGAAGCCATTATGTCAGAAACGATTCACTATATAACTGTATTTGTTGCATATTAAACGGTTTCTATGATAACATTAGGCAAGTCCATGGTAAAAACCATGCAATACTGAAACAACGCTCTTTTAAAGTATACATTTATATGCTCCGCTCGGGTTCGTCCCTAGGTGAGATATTTTCCTGCAGTAAAAAGTATCCTATATGTTGACCCGGACAGTCAGCTATCACAGTATCAAAATCAAAATCTATCCAGTGGTTTTCGGTTTTCTCATGATGCATTCCCAGATAGATAGACAGAATAAAAATCTAAAAACTATAAATTCGGACTCTGTATCCATAATAATGGCCATTTCAATAAGATTTTCCAAAAATTTTTCATGTACAGATTCGACTCAGTAAGAATTTTATTATATTTATAGATTGTAAATATTAAACTGTTTTAACATTCAATATTCAATTACTCTCTATGAAAAGAAATGATAGATATAATATATATGTATGTATGTATATATTGTAACGATTACACATAATCATTTCTTCATGTTTTTAATAACATGACCACCACTTAAAGGTTTACGGTAAAGTTTAAGTATTATACACCATCTTATTTATTTTCCTGTAACAAAATACCACGAAACCGCCAATAAATTAAACCTTAGCTACGTCTAACCCCATAAATCCTTTTAAATACCTTTCCCAACAATAAATAAAAAGATAGCTCGGTCGTTGTAAAGCGCATTATTTGTTTCGCATATAATAATGGGATATTTAGTGGACGATATCAGTTAATACGGCGGGTATGGCATAAATCGGCGCTCGCGCAATCTAACATCGCGCCCCGCCCCCCGCGAGTAACTCACAGCTATCTACCCCGAATATTGTTAATCAGAGTATCATTAGCTCTAGAACGGCTCATACAAGGCGATGTTTATTTTAATTCTATATATATTTCTTTTCATATAGGTGTCTTATTTGCATAATATCAGAATGTTTGTAATGTATTATGAATACATTCGAAACGTATATTGTATTGATAGATGATTGCAAGATATTTTACTTTTAATTTTGTGATTTCATGTGATATCTTATGCTTTACATGCATGAAAGTACAAATAGGTATATGAGTAACAAGTTTAGGACTTTTGACTATACCTACTATGGGGCCATGTTTATACTTTATATTCAAAGAAATTTTCATACTAGTACTAGTAGATAGTTTCATCCAACTTTCGACTCGAAATCGCCTAGTAGATACATTTATTTATTACATGACCGGCATTCGATTCCATCCCTATGATATTATATATTTAAGTTGTACTACTATCATAAGTCTATAATGTTCGACTGCAAGGTTAAGGGCTTTCCATTCTCTCTACAATTTTCTATTTGTATACTAAATTTTATCCAAATCCGTCCAGCCGTTTAATTTTAAAGAACTAATAAGCATACACACATATACAAACATTCATATTTATTATTATAGTGGTTCGTTTAAATAAGAATTCAAATTCACATAGTGTGTATTGCAATCCTAAGCCCCAGCAGATGGTGGCTGGCGCGCGCGATAGCTCCATAGCGCACCATCCGATAGAGATAAAGCTAACGGGGAGGCGCGCTATAAATACAAAAAACGAACGAAACATTATTACTCTGTCCTACTCGCGCACGTGAAAAATCTAAATCCTTTCGAGTCTTCTCGCTCATTAGTGTAATCGAATTGTAGTGAATTGGCAAAGAAATTTTACTAGGGTATAAAATGAAAGTAATGTGTTTAAAGAAACTTATAGAAAATTACATTAAATGCAGATAATTACATCCAAGATAATTAAACGTACTTGGTTTTATTAATTAAAATTAAGTATTTTCTGCTTAATATTGTCAATGAAACATTTTTTCATATCGGATTTGAAAATGTATAACAGGTTTTAGGTACCTCTTCCATATATCAAATTTAAATATTTAGGGGACTAGTGACCATTGCAAATTGCTTTCACTGTAGAGCAATAAAGTATTTTACAAGTGATACAAGAATATACGGCAATCGGTGAGCGAGATCTCTCGTTGCTTTAACTTTATAAATACAACGCTATTTATTTCTGGAAATCAGCCGACTCATCAATAAGGGTTCGGGTGTTCGTAAGAGTTTTCGGCCGTTAGGGGTTTAATTATATATAAGACCATCGCACAGTTACCATTTTGCCAAATACTATCTGAAGTCTCCAGTATACCTCGTCAACATCAGTTTCTCTTAAATTTGCTTTTTCTATCATTGAAGCACATACATATTTAATGAAAATGACTTGCACAGATCGACATCGCATACTTATTCGATAGGAAAAGCTATACTATAACTAATATTAAACTATAACTTTGAGTTAGCGCTAATTCCTTTCTAGAGATATAATACTAAAAAATACCGTTAATATATGTAGTATTTCAACAATTAGTATAATATGGCACCTCATACGATCAGTATTAACACGAACGACAGAAGAGACCAAACATCACATTCTAATAAGAAACGTGATTTAGCTGAGTAATTTAACAGTAAAAGTGATATATGCGAAAACTAAGTCACGATTGACATGGGTCCTGACACTCAAAAATCTCTGTCACGAATCACTAACGAACTTTGTTTACTTAGAAAACTTGCATATTCCAGTGGATTGAGGAAAAAGGTAAAAATTAGTTTATGAAACAGTTCGGAAAATTAAGAACATAACTTGTTTAGTTTTCCTGTTTGATAACCATCGATATACTCTAGATTATATTTTACAACTCATAATAAGAATATGGTAACGTGAAGAAAAGATATCTATACGAGTTTGAATTAATTGTGAAGTTCATATACAAATGAAGAAAGAAACACTGATGAAGAATTACATTCTATAGAATAATTATATATGTAAATATGACAAATATAATATTAATAACTGAAAATTATCAAATAGAAGTTTTCACTTTTGAGTACTATTCCTAAAAATAATACTATTTCAAATTGGCTTTACATAAAAAGGTTATATAACTAAAACATGAAACTACAAAATGAAAACTACAATGATTGCATACCAATAGTGACTGTCGTTTGACCTCCGCAACCGGAAACCAGGACAAGTAATAAATTGCGTAGGTAAAGAACTATTAAAGAACACTCTCAATTATCTTAATTAATTCCCAACGCTGAATAATGTTTATATTACTTAAGCCCTAAGCAATCTAATCTTCCATTTTGCAATTACAATGTTAACATCCGCTGCGAATTTACTTGAATTAAGAAAATTAGTTTTTCAACAGAAATATCATTAATTTTAATTACGAACAGTGCATCGTACAGGGAGATTGCTTGTAGACTTTCTATATATTATATTGAAGCCAGTAACTCGCGTCCTAAGGTAAATATTTGAATAGACCACTCGTATATCGTAATTATATGTGACGGGGGTCGAGGACTTGATGAATTGGATAAAAAGTAGCAAATGTCACTGTTTGGCTCGTAAAGTATATTTTTGCTGAATAAAACAAAAACGTTACGGTAAAACTACTACTACTAAATATAATTTCGCTTGTATAATGTTAATACACTTACGCACTTGGTCAGCGTGGTGGACTATGGCATGAATCCCCTCGTATTGAAGGGAGGCCTGTGCCCAGAAGTGGGACGTTAAAAAGGGCTAAATACGATGTTAATAACTTATTTATATGTATGTACTTCATATTATGAATGTACATACGTATGTATATATGAGAAATAAAAGAAAAATCATTTTAATGTTGCACAAACAAAACCATCCCAGTTTCGGCAATGTTATACGTCATATCTTTCCAAACGAAGATAAAAGACTATAAAAGGTTGTCACATTCGAAATTTTATCGTAAAACAATACACTTTTTGCCCGCCCCAGGTTTATTATGCGCTTACGATATTGATTTATTTGCCCATATGAATGCTACGAGGTTCCGGATTCCGTGTAGCGCTGATTTATTTATTATATCATGACGTATTACGGAGTGATTTATCGAAAACAACCGCTTGTTACTATGTGACGACTGGTTTTATAAAACAATTAAGTTCCAACATTGTGACATAAACATTTATTTTATGTATTCCAACAGAATATTTAAAGTAAAAATAGTACTATAATAGCAATAAAAATTTATTATGATTGATTAAAATAGTAAACAATCGGTCTAGCGTGAGTTGGACTCTCGTATTAAGGTTTTTGTACCGTACACAAAATGTAAAAATAATAATATACTAATACGTGTTCACGTGTCTATGTTTTTTCTGTAAAAAATTACGTATCGACTATTCAAAATGTTATTAAACAGTCTATTAATCCACTTTTCGGTATCATACCATGACTTCAGGGATTTCTTGATCTAATTTCAATTTAGATTAATACATCAATATTGTGGTTGACGACTGATTTTGGTGAATCTCGCCTTGAGAGAACATGCACCAATACTGAATCATATGATTGTTAATAACTTAACATTTAAATGTTAAGTGTTTAATTACACTCTAGTGTTTATTAACGAGGCAGCGACACATTCCGGGGCTAGTTTCAGAAAGGTCGTCGTATATTAGGTGCGAGTACGATTATACGGTAGCGCGACCGCCGTGTGTAGTGTCGCGCGAACATGTTGCAGCTCCTTATACGCAATGAATGGTTGACAGTGCGTGTAGACCGCCCCTATACGGCCACAACTCTGCAATTAGAAACCTCACTTTTTATTGGATAAATTATAAATAGATCCCATTCCTTTATATAATACAGCTATAACAAAACTCCTTTCGCTAAAATGTTGGGAAACATGCGTACGCTTTCATTTTCATTTACCTTAATAGCTTTTAAAGTCAGTTTTATGTGTACCGCTCTAACGGTAAGCGTTAAATCATTAAGGGACGTTCCAATGCCGCTCAGGTCGCACCAAAACGCATAAGGCAATAATACTCATTCACACGTTCGTCAACTTAATAGATGCCTTATTAAAAACGATTTGGTGAATCGATTCCATATCGATACACTTCTAGATCTGATCTTCTCGATTGAAATTAATACAGTGCGTTTACGCGGCACGAGTTCGATTTAAGCACTGTTAGATTATTATTTAAATTTATTCGTGTTCCATTTTGTGAATACTGGAACTCCATGTAAAACTTCGTTTGCGTGTAATTTATTCTAATGTCACTGCATTTACCATTGATTACTAATCGTTTAGATATGGATATTTACTTTGATAGAGTCACAATAGAGCTAGAACCGTGTTTACACGACCACTGAATAGACTTGGTAAATCAAGATTTTGTGAGGTCTGAGTACGTCTGCCCGTTGTAGAGTTTGCGAAATCATTTGATTCGACCACGCTGTCTCAAATTGATTGTGATTTTCTAGGAAATTACCATATAATTCTATAATTCACATGTGATATGTAAGAAGGTAAATTGATGTGCAATCTCTTATTTCGGCATCATGTAATTTTATATGTTCACACATACTTATGCGCACCTTAGACTGTGTCCAATTATTATGGCCACCACCTAAAGGTAACCTTTAACACTGTAGGCAATTAATATACAGAAAGCGTTTCTTGTGCCTAGTTTCACCAAAATTAGGTACGAGCTCGTAGCTCGCTTATCTTAATCATTAAATATTGCTTAATACTGAGAATTTGTTTAATAATATTATTACATATAAAATGTTAATTTCGCTATTTAAACGAAACATTGTCGTGTAGTTTGGAATTTCTTGTTTTTAATTCTTCCATAAGTATTGTAGGTTAAATTGGAAGACAACTAACTTCAGCCATTCCCTACTCCATACTTTATCCGGTTTACTATACCAGATCTGTAAAAAATATTTGCACGATCAATATGAAACTACACAACGTAGAAATCTGCGACCTCACAAAATCCTCGATATTTATCAGAGATAGGTCATCGAACTAATGTATGCCCGTTAGAAATAATAAGACGGAATCCACCTGTCGGGGTCCGGCCCGTGGGAACGAGCCCCTAATTACCGCCGCCCTACAACGAGTCTAATTCGCGAGCTGCGTGCGCGCACCTCGCTCTCACGCACGCATTGTCTTCTGTAATTGCCGATCCTGTTCAATTTGTTGGATTTGTTGCCTCTCCGCACAGTGATTCCTTTAAGTGGCCACTTTCAATTGGCTAAATAAATGGCGCTTGCCTAACTGAGAGTTCCATATACTTTTTTTATCCTCCGTTCTTGTCGATACTTTAAAGGAACGAATATATTCTATTTTATCATAGTACGAGTACATATTTTTATTAGCAACATACATTTACTATTCATCGTTTATGGACTTATGGATAATTTCCTTCTGAGCGTATAATTATTCATAGTTTGCGTATATCGTTTCACAATTAATGCAAGATATCTCTCGGAAAGCTCTGAAGCGCAATGTTGGCTGCGCTAGCGCAGGGCGGTATGCCCGCAGGCACCTGATGAAGACATCATTCGGGCCGCCAATTGATTAGTTGCGTGACGACAGGCGATATGTATAGACATATTATTATAATGCATTAGATACACGACCCGTTTTCAAAAGCAATTTTCAATGTCTAATATGCGCCAAAATATCAAGCAAATAGCATTTTTTCATAAAGCACATAAAATTTAATTTCCTATAAAAAGGTTTTTAGTTTGATCATTTATCGAAACTATTTGGGTTCAATGACCCCGAATCAAAGTGATCCAAGGTGAACAGATATATAACAATAAGAATTATATCTATCTGTACATTAGTGCATTACTATTACTTAATATCGCCACAATTTATTAACTTTAATGAATAATGAATGTGTTAGTCACGTTTTACTAATTTCTACTTTACAACTATGATATATAGGTGCGTAAAGTTGTGTATTAAATTTGATAATAAAATCTGTACCGAGTTGAGCTTGACTCGCTAATCGAGATATTTACAGTATAATTAAATGGGGTTTCTAAGTATTTTAGTAAAAAAGGTCCTGCTTCTATTTCAAGTCCGGTCATTAGTTATTATAATATGTAGGTATCTTAAAGAGTATAATTGATAGTGCCTAACAATAATTAAGAGACATAATAAATAGGCGGTCAAGATAATCTCTATAATTGCCTCGTTAATTCATTCTAAGCGAGCGCAAAGCAGACTAGAGCGCGGCAAAAATTACAATAAGTCATTTTATTTGAAAACCGATGAAACAACGATGATGAAAAATTTAAAATATATGCGTGCTAGTATTGAAAAGTAGCGAAGCGTTGTACATGAAAATTTTCATAAAAGTCATAATAGATGTCAAAATTATGCTACTATACATTTAGCATATTTTATATATATGTATGTATTATATATAAATGCAAGCTATAATTTCAACTTTATTATACAAAATACAAATTACCTTAATTTTGTTATGCGATTTACAGGACTGCTATAAATATAAATATGTAATCGTATAAACCGACGACTTAATTACCCTTACACATTAAAAACATAACGAGATCAAAGAGAAACCAAACCACCTCGTTCAAATAGAGACATTATTTGTTTCGAATGATACAAAATGAAGTTATGAATAGCAAAGTGGTGGATGATGAATGCATTATACAGAAATCGTTACTAATAACAATTTGTTGGTGCAAATACATATCGGACGTAGCGTGCGGCGGTCGATTTGACCACAGTAGAGCACGCCGGTCGCCCGAGGACGTGAACGAAATTGTTTTAAAACATTCAACGCGTATTAATTGCTAACATAAATGATTTTAATGTGAGATATTAGTTTAATGACTTTTATTCTCATGCCATATATCTTGAGCAAGGTTTATGTGTATATTTTGAAAGTTGAAAGTAAATATTTTCAACTTGTTCTAAATACGGTATCCGTTTTTTATTATAAACATAGTATAAAAATGTTATACCTACTATTTAAAAAAAACACTAAGAATCTTAACAATTTCTTACAAAAATTAGTTCGGTGAAAAAAGTTGCAATGCTATTATTTCTGGGACCAGGTCAAGACTAGGCCAGACAAAAATAAAAATCCGGACAAGGGCGAGTCGGACTCGCCCACCGAGGGTTCCGTATTTTGTATGGAGCCTTTAATTTTCAACTTTTTTTTATTTTTTGGAATTTTTCCTTTATTTGTGCTGTAACTAACACCTTGCTACTTGCCAAATTTCGTGATTCTAGGTCAACGAGAACTACCATACCTATAGGTTTTCGACCCAAAACCTATAGGGTACTTCCGGTTGACCTAGAATTGTCAATTTTGGTTAAAAGCTAGGTCTTACAGCACAAGTAAAGGGAAAATTCCAAAAAATAAAAAAGTTGAAAATTAAGGTAAATTTTGGTACTTGCAAGTTTTCGCGAAATTCTAAATTTACCCATATCTTTTTATCGTGTTGACTCAGGACGTTGATTTTTATACACCTAATATAATTTGAACTTGCTAGGTTTTTGAGATAATCGATGGTGACACACGAACAGACAGATGGACAGACGGACAAAAAAGTGATCTTATAAGGGTTCCTTTTTTTACTTTGTGAGGTACGGAACCCTAACAAGCCCTAATATCTACTATTTAGATGCAAAAAATCAGATTGATAGTTGCGTTGCTCAGTGAGCCATTGGTGGATGAAAGAAGGATAAACTAACCAACATTTAAACCTAAAATAGATATTTTTTAATATTATGACTATAATAGATACCTTATTATATACATATGTATGTAATATCTATGTATCTATTAATATTTGCTTAACCAAATCGACAAAAATTTGAACAAACCGTTTGGAAATTCGACGACAATTACGGAATTTTATTTGTGATCTTTAAAAAAGGGCTCTACCTGTGGGAGCCAATTAAAGATAAGATCCATTTAGACGACCCCATAAGTACACAAAAATATAATTTAAGTCTGCCAAGACGTTTAGGAAGAAAAACAATTACGAATAAACGCACATTTTATACGAAAGGCTTACTTTTGCCTTTAAAACCTTAAAGAGTATAGACGTTAAAAAGAAAAAAAGTTGCAATCATTAAATTACTGCCAGTAATATACCTTCTTATTACGGTTACGGTTTACTAGACGGTTTAAGCTTCTTTTCGACCTGAAAGGTAACATATTGTACTACATAATTTGACGTAGATAATATAGTCCGAAACCTATTTTTCCTACTCATCAATAATGAATAAATAAATAAATATGTTGGGATATTAACACACAGCACCATCTAATTCCATTATGAGCTTATGGCAAAGCATGGTAAACGAGGCTTGTGTTATGGATAGTTGATACACTATACATATATAACTTTAAATACATACATATTATAAATATAATATACCCTATTGCACCATGACAGCCAACTTTTCTTTGGAACTACCTACGCAAATAATAATTTGAATATTAAATTTTAATACAAGCGGAACGATATCTGTGTCGCATAAAAGATACTCTTCACATCGCACAGAGAAGGGCAGTTAATTTTCTTCCCTGTCGTAGTTTTCTATTACCATACACAATAAACTTCTCTCACAAACACTGACTAGAATAGAATTATAATGCTCATTTTATTCGACAATAAAACAGGGATCAAATAATTTAAAGTCTCGATAGCGACAAACGCTTACGACGATAAGGCGAGTCATATTATTAAAAACGGCTATAGGCAAGCAGTATAATAAATTCCCACGCAAAACTGACTTAAAACATAGACAGAAAATAATAAACAGGCGGCAATCGGTGTAAATTACTCGTAGCCGACAGCCGCATTTACGGGCGACGTCTCGTGTATTGAAACTAAATCATTTCAACGTGACCCCACCCGGTCACAAAATACAAATAATCCTACTAATGAACTTTGATTAAAAACTGATTTATTATTTTTTACGCTTATCTACATGCTGAAGGCTTATTGTAAATTATTATTTTATTTGCATTATTAAATACCTACATTACGTTTATTCGTTTCGTGAATTATTAAGGTGCTAAAATATGTATACTTATATCCTATATGTTAGATGGAAAATAACGCCATGTAAAACAAGATTCATCACAATACCTACTAAATTTTAAAAACTAGTTAATACTTGTGCGTACTCAGATTTTAGAAATCCTTCCTTAGTGTACATCTTCGAATTATAGGTATAATTTTTGTGCACATCACAGTAGACATCACATTAGTACACGTTGGCTTTAAGTTTTGCGTTGCGTGATTCAGTTTAATAGTAAATGCATACATTAGCTGAAAAAAAAAAAACGTGTGTGTGTACTTATGCACGCACGTATAAAGTTATACTTCTTTGGCGTAACAGAACAAAAATAGCTAAAGATATCATCCCGTATATCACAACTCTCTATTTGTAAAAGAAATGCAGCTAACTTCATCATGTCGCTTTTTGGTTGTCGGTGTGCGCGCGCGTCGTAAAAGTTTTCCACTCATAATTTTTTCCAACTGTGCCAAAAGAAGTATAACTTTAAAAACTCTTTTTTAAATATATATATATCTCTTAAGACCTTATCAATATCACGACGACTTCCAGCTGCTAAACCATGTTCAGCTTCTTGGGCAATAAAATATTAGGTAACAATTATATGATAAAATGGATTAATATCACAGCATTATGATAACAAATCGCCACGTGCCAAACGCGTATAGCAGATATATACGTAAGTTGTTAAGACGTGCGGTATGCAGGGAGCGGCGAGTCAAGGTAAGGGGTCGTAGAAAGGAGCCTAACGTCTGTATTCATTTTATACTTTAGATATAACAGCCACGGACCGATTGTTCTTGTTCTTGTCTTATGTAAAACAGTCATGGAAGTTATGATAGCCCGTGATAGGTTTACACTGATTTACGTTGCAGCAATATATCAATCAGGGTAGATAGCGTGATACATTGAATTATGGTCCTATTTAATGGTTCTAGATTCGATAGTAACATTTGAAACAATTAGAACTATGAATTATCGAAATTAAATTTTACACTTCTAAATAACAACTGATTTTGCAATATATAATAATATAAGTAAGTAAAAAGATTGTGAAATATATCAGCATCCAAAATAAATAATAGTCAGTGATCAAACGTTTGATTTGAGTCATCGTTGATGAAGTTGAAATTGATAAGGCCCTAAAATTTATAGACAATCAATCACAAATATGGAATTCGATTTAGTTGGCGATAAACTACGTACGCAGATAACACCATGCAATAAATTAAATCTAGTATCGTAAATAAACCAGTGACCTAAAAGCAATGAGAGCTAGACACAAAACATAACTTTTGCATTATGACAATCATAGCAAAAATATAGCCCTACGCTTGGACAAATACAAATATGTCATTTAATTATCTATAAACTACGATAATCATAAATGAAGTAAATTGTTAGAATTTAATATAGGTAATTATCTAGACGTAATGAAAACTTACCAAAGCTGTCTTTTAACGTTTCTGACGTTTGGATTATCAATTTGCTTTAATTCTTGTAACTTTTGTTAGGATTTCTATCAAACCCTAAATGATCCTAAATATACATACGTAGGTGTAGGGTAATATTTTACACACATGATACACAAATATTAACTCTCGTATATGATCTCCTTCTACTCATGATCATAGAGGCAGTTACTATGTCCTCTCAATCAGATGGTCGTTCAAAAAAATTCAAAATGAATTTATTATTCTGCACTCGTTTTACCCTGTCTTCACAAACTTAAATTATAGCCATTGTAATTGTGATTTTATAATGAAAAGTATTCATTATGATAAAAATAGCTCTTAGCATCAGATAAAATGTGGTTTCATTTTAGTGAAAGAATTTCAGAACCAGATCGCCAATTCTGCAGATAAATATCCTATATCCAAATTACAAGTACAGTTTAGTAAAAAAATTATGCTAATTATTAAGGGCCAATTAGCAAAGTAGGTTTTGGTACAAAAACTATATTATTTATACATATAATAAAATTCTGAGTCGGATCCGTACATAAGCATGTTTGGAAAAATCTTATTGAATTAGTCATATAGAGGCTGAATCTATAGTTTTTAGAATTTTTGTCCGTCTGTCTGAGAACGCGTCACGAGAAAACCACTGGACAGATTTTGATGAAATTTGGTATGATGATAGCTGGTAATCCTGGTTAACATATAGAATACTTTTTACTGTGGGAAAATATCTTATCTCTGAGAAATCCATACTAACCGTTAAAACGTAAAGGACAAACCCGAGTGGAGGGTGAGTCGCTGGTATATAATAAGATTAATATAATTAAGCTGTTTTTGCTTATTTTTGCATTATTATTATAATTTGAATTCATTTATTTTGTATGGCGTAATCTGTCATATGGGAAAACTCGCGTTTAAGAAATGTCTGAACCTTACGGGCATTTGATGAATTATAAATTATTATAAAAAAGGGGTTAGAAAATTAAAACTAACTCCCAAAATAAGATTCATTTTACGATACGCCTATCATTTGGGTAAATACATACCTCTACATCAATATATACCTTTCATCTTTTCCCGCCACGAAAAAAGCTCTCAAGTCTATTGGACCCGCTGAAATAGTTTTTGTATTGAACCATAAAAAAGTAATACTACTAATTATGCTCTTTATTTATTGATCGATAACATTATTTCTATATAATAATGAGAGGCCAACAAGTGCATATAAAGACATTGTATTGTCATTAGTACAACTAAATAGAATAAATTAATAGCCACATTTTCTCACTTTATAAATTAGCCTATCTGTCTGATAATATGCACCGATCATTAACAACGAATTTAATTGCAATACCTACATAGCGATTAATTGTGTTTTAATTTAAACAATTTATCGTCACGCCTTACATACTTCAATACTACTACTAGAGCTATTTATTAAATTATAATTTGCATTTTGTCGTTCCAGTAAAATTATACATATATTTATTTCATATTATATGTATTTTTTTTCTATTATGTATACGAATTTTTAAAGTGGAATAGTCCAACGCTTGGGACGCTAATATATTTATTATATACTGTAGTAGGCTACAATGTCTGTCCGTTCTACATACTCTGTGTTGTATTCTTTGAACAGTTACAGGTAACCTGTTTTTTTAAATATATAATTTCTATGAATGTGTGCATTTAATTAATTAATCAATCTTCTTATACTTGTAGCTAACTAGCGGCTAACTAGCGGAAAACAAAAACAAACCATGGGAACCGTACATTTTTCCGGAATAAAAAGTAGCCTATGTGTTATTCCAGACTATAATCTATCTATGTACCAAATTTCATCCAGATCCGTTCAGCCGTTCTGGCGTGAAAGAGTAATAAACATACATCTATACTTACAAACTTTGACATTTATAATATTAGTACAGATTAATGCCAAATGTACTGAATAGGGTCTGTAAAATAATATTTACATTCCATAATTAGTAATTATGAATGAATATTAAAATACTACTAGTATTTTAGTATTTATGTTGGAATCGTATTACTTTTTGTATATAAAAAAAGTTAGCTTCACTCACGTTATATGTGGTTAAAGTAACCGACGTTACTTAGAAAGACCTTTCAACATATAAAGAATAAGTTTTCAAATTGTTTATTAAGAAATTACATACATATGTATACCTAATTGTTCTCTTTTTAGTTTTATATCCACTGTGCTGGTTAAGCCTACGATCAGCAGTGAATTAGAAAACACAAAACAAATTCATTATTAATAGACATTCTATCAGCTATCGACCAGTCCGGTTGTAATTCAGTTAGGCAAACAAAACGCTGTATTAGTCATATGCTCTATTGTCTATAGCTGTCGTTCTGAGCTTTATCTTAATTGACCACTATTTGATTTAGTGGCGCAGGCACTACCAATATTGAAATAACACTATAGAAAACTTATTAAACCTTTAAAGTATCTCGCATAACGCCTAAATTGGAATGATAAATGTGTTAAAAAATCAATAGTGTAGCGCGGTCTCTCGAAAACAATAACAAATTGAAGAATTCGTTCGTAGAAAGTTGGATTACGCGTTTATAGATCTTATAGTTATTGTTATAAAGATTAACGATGCTAGGTGGAGAGCATAATTTAGTTGGCAGCAAAAGTCTGGCCGAGTAGTGCCTGAGGGGACAAGCTATGTCATGTGGCTATTACACTTATGACATGTATTTGGAAAGTAACAAGGATATAAGATTGTTATCGTCGAAGTATGCGAATCGAGTACCCCTGCAGGGTGCGAGAAATATGCATGAAATGTATTCGACAATTCCTTGATCGTTATCTGTAATTGCTGGATTTGATAATTAAACGCGTTAGAAACGTTGCGTTAAGTTATTTATGGGTTCGTGTTTTAACGGAATTGGTTCATTCGATTAAGAAAAAATCTTGATTACTATATTATTTGATTGTATAATGAAAAGATTTATTCTACCTTTAAAGTTAGCTAGATAAATAATATGCTATGTTATTAGTAAAAAGTTGGTCTTTACACATTTTAGACTAAGGCTCTACTAGATCCTTTAGAAATACTTAAAGATTAATCCTCTGAGGAGAATACAACTATTATAATATCTTGTTTCTAAGTAGTTCTTGTATAACAGCTGTTTTGAATGAAAAGACAGCGTGGTTAACGATAATATTGTCAGTTATCGGTGAGTGTTGACACTTGACCAGTTGTGATTGGTGGTACGATGATAGTTGCGATGCTGATTTACGACTTATGGTTGTAGTCGTAGATGGATGAATTTGAATGGAGTTGCAACGACTCGATTTATAACGCATTGAGCCCTTTACTGGGTTACGCATTAAACATGTGTTTGATCTTTGATAAATGATGTATTAATTCAGCAAATTATGGATATAATATGGCCAATGCAAGTTTTTATTGACATGCTTTTATTGAATTAACTTGTACATGATTGATAATATAAATGCAAGAATTTATACTTATTTATGAAAATATAGATCTATCAAGATTATCCATCTATAGTTATATTAAAATTAGATGGATAGAAAACGCAAACAATACAATAATAGTTAAGGATAACTTTGCTAGAAGAGTAAGATGGATACATTCAGAATAACACTTTGTTCTAGTTACTGAGCAAATTTAGTACTATACTAGCCATTGATATGAATTATATATCCTACAATGCTTTTAGGTGTCTCAGGCAATACATTTACATCAAGCAGTTTAATGAGTTTTACAAAAAAAACAAAGTTGCACTAAAATTCGCTAACCCCATAAAGGCTGGTTCTGTTTCTTAAAGTACAATAGGTGCTATTTTTCAGGGAAAGATAACGTCCCGACCGAGACAGCTGAGGTAAGGGGCTGTCTTATTAGACTTTCGTTCGTTCTATGTCTAGACCACCATGGGAGAGGGCTCGGTTACATTGATATGTCATGTTCCGAGCGCAGGCATTTGTAAGTGTACTAAATGCCGCGATTACGGCTGGACACTTAGTAAGTGCTAGTAATAGTGCTGGGATATCATTAAAAGCCTTCTTTGTAGATGCGTGTGCCTCCGATTAAAACTGAGTAAATGTTAATGATTCGAATATTTCTTTTAAATGTTGAAAACACGCATATAAGAAGGCATTCCTTAAATTGTTAACGTTTACGTACATTATAAATAGTATGTAACGTAACGTATACTCTGAATGTGGTTTTTTTAATGTAAAATAAGTAATTTTAAAATTTAAGTTTGTTAAAGTATAAGTAAAAGGGATGTTGGCGTGAATATGAAGGAAAACTGTATCAGATATTGCCGTCTAGACATCGTAAGAAAACGTTTTACAAATAAGTTAACATTAGAAAATATACACAATTGATCAGCGAAAAAGGTTAAAAACAGGCTTAGAGGAATGTGCAATATTTTAAAATTTATGTAAGATATCAGCATTTTCAGTAGGTACTAAAATATAGATGTTTTATTAAAACGATACTTTAAAAGTATCATGAAATGATTGCGTAAAAACAAGAAATCATTTGATAAAAGAAACTAAATTCTACCGATAATTACTTACATTTAAAAGTACAATACTGGCATTATCTGCTAAGGTTGAACTTTGTACGAGGTTTACAAAGAACAGTACGCACATTTCTCAGCTATTGTTAGCTTAGAGTTAGACCATCACAGTGCCGAGTGACCATTTATTAATAAGACATATTTGGACAACGACGGACGGGCGATAAATAAGCCCATAGAAATCATAGTGGCCCGAAACTCTTGTTAGATACGCCTGTGATACAGAAGATATTTAACGTCTATTGTATCAGTATTTGGTATTAGTGAGCGGTTTTATGTTGGTATATTGTTTGAAGTTATTGACTGATGTATTAAGAACTGCTTTGCTCATAATCTATATATATAAAAGGCAAAAGTGATTGACTGATGTATCAACGCACAGGCCAAATCCTTAGGGATAGAAACTTAAAACTTCCCAGGCGCATTCCTCTTATGACGTAGGCATCCACTAAGGAAGGATTTTTCAAAATTCAACCCCCAAGGGGTTGAAAAAGGGGATAAAAGTTTGAATGAAACTTTTTATTCCTTGGACATGTTTGTATGAAATTTCGTATTTTTCGTAGTTTGATCGCGAGCGAAGCCGCGGGTTCTGCTAGTTTCATATAAATCTTTTCAAAAATAAACAAATTCTGATAAGTAGAGAACAGGTAGAGAATGATAGTTTGCTTAACAAGGTTATATTTACACATACATAATATTAAATGTTAAAAATCGTCTTTTAGTTTGTCCGTCTGTCACCCCTAATGAATTTAAAGTCCGTATAACTTCTTACTTAAAAGTAATTTTATACAGTAGTACAGATATAACTGGCCCGTAATAAATATTTATATCCATCTTCATACCATTAACTTGTTAATTCAAAACTTCGTCTCATTTATTTGAGACATCGAGATAAAAATAAACAAATAATCGTATTTATAATATTAGTAAGGATATTTTAAAATCATAAAGCATTAGAGTCGTTTGCTTAAATAAATAAATAAATAACCTAAACATGTTGACATTTACAATGATTGTAAGTCTCTATGCCTGACAAACAGAAAGTTACTAGCGTGGTGGACAATATTTTGACCTCTTAATGACCGTCAACTACTATCCTCTATCATGAATATATATATATATATATATATATATATATATATATATATATATATATTTCGTCTGTTATATCCGGGCATCCTACTATTTTACAAATGCACAAGTACCTAAAGTACGACAATTGCATATCATTTACAAGCAAATTGAAATGTTAATACATACCCTACATAAGAAAATATATTTGTCAGTAGAGATAGAGCTAAAAATATTATTCATTTTAGTTAATTAAAAATTACGTTCTTGGGGTTTTAGAACTCTAAAAGAGTGCAATCTTAACATCAAGTCCAAAATCAAATAAGTTAAAATGAATGTATCTTTAAGAAACATACTGTATAAGCTATAAAGCATAATGAACCTAATCGTACAAGTAAAATCAAGGTCAACTTACCACAAATAAACAATTTAAAAATCAGCCTTGGAATGCTTCTGCAGTTAAATAGTTATTATAATAGCTATTTAAATATATGTATATCTAAAATATAAATTGAAATCTTAAAATTTATTTACAAAAGATTCTGATTCAATCGTAAAATATGCACTATAGCAGTCGTAGTAACTTGTGCTGTTAGCGAATCCGTAATTGAGTCCATGTATTCCCGATCTCCATACTCCGAACTTTGTTTACGCACTGCATGTAAAGAACGACCAACAGAAAATACTATTTTATTTCGAACTTGCATACATCGTTGTTCATCTATACAGATAAATAAAATTGGAGTGTCTGTTTGTAATATTAAAAGAACCGCTTTATACTAAATGCATATGGATGTATACACACACGGTACATATACTAAAACAACATTTTTTTACAATTTTTGTCTGTCTGTCTGTTTGTTCCGGCTAATCTCTAAAATGGCTGGACCGATTTTGACGAGACTTTCACTGGCAAATAGCTGATGTTAGAGGGAGTAACTTAAGCTACTTTTATTTAAGAAAAAATATAGGGTCCCGCGAAATAATTTTGTTTTGGGAAGCAACCTAGGGACGAACCCGAGCGAAGCGAGGGTGAGTCGCTAGTTTTAAATAAATAAAAACAACCAATTACTGCAAGTAGACGAGCTAAATTACTGTTTTTGTAATTAATGTTATAGTTTAGACAATTTGTGGAATTACAGGCAGTAGAAATTGTTGGGATTACGAGTGGGTGACGCCGCGGGCATTAATTATAGAAATATTTCTATTAAATACGATCCTTCGATCTTGTTATGACCAGTTCAAAGTATTATAACAGTGTATAAGGCGACTTGCACAAAATTTTTAATTTTCTTTAAATTATGTAGTTTAAAAAAATTCTTAATTTGTTTTTTTGTAGTTAGTTTAAAAAAAAAAAATAGATCGCGAGGTGATTCAGCGTTGGGAAAAAGTCCCTTTTTAATGATTTTTAATGGTTTAATCTCTAAAACTATTAAAAATATTTTTTTTTCAAAACTACAAGAATTATTTATTTTATTTTTAAACTAATTGTCTAACATTAGACTTAGATATTTTAAATCAAATGAATCAAATGAAGAGTTAATAATGCAAGAGTTAGTAATGCATGTAGCCCTAAATCTCTTATACAAAAGAAGTCTCTCAACGTAGTGTGCGATGTGTATGAAAGAACTGCGTAGATTTACTGGTAAAAGAAACTTTTGCGTAACCATATTAGCAATCGTTTAATGACGTGCTGTGTACTTAGCTTCGTTTCTAAGGTAAATGTATAGACTATTTTAGATACGAAGACTGTTACTTTAGATTATTTTATTAGGCTTTTGTCGGCGCCATAGTGTTATACTCATTGGTCTACTCTCAGATATTTCGCTTTTGATCAGCAAAAGTAAAATAAAGCCGCTTGAGTGTATCAACTCCCATGGGCTATTACTTTATTTTTGCAATTTTTTAATCTTGCTTATGAAAAATTATATACAAAATAATATAATATGAAACAGAGCTTGAAGAAGAAGCCTAATTTTTTTGCATAGATATAGATCATTTTTTACCATTTGTTTTACTATTTTCATCAATTTCCGTAAGTTCATTTTGTACTAGAGTATTGCATGTACATCGATGTCAAAATGAGCGCCACAATTACGTTGGTATATTACATCACTACGTAAAAAGTTACTGTCATCTAACAATAGGGAAGCAAAAAGCCTTCAAGGATAAATAACAAAATGTGTCATTTATTTGCGACGGCGCAAGAGATGCGTATCTAGATTTTATAAGGACCTACCAATTAGGCAAAATAATCCAGGGTTGTCATATGATACATTAATTTTTATGATAGTGAAGACAAAATTATTAAAAAATGTATGCTAAAAACTATTTTCTGTAGGGATATGCATAAATGTATTAATTAAATTATAAACATCAACATAGTATATAGTTTTTTTTTTAATTTTAAGCATTATTTCAATTTAAAAAAAGAAAGTACCTATTACTTTGTTGACACCATCTTTACCTCCTTTACGTATACAGACATAGTATGGCAGGCAACACTTTGTAGCGCGTTTGTTTAATCTAAGACGAAAACTTCTTTGACCTACGCAATAAAAAGGATATTTTGTTGAAGTGCTGCCACTACACGATATCAGTCGTGGTATATAAACAAAGTAACCCACAACCCTGCCATGAAATCTAAGGTTAACCGACTCGAGTCTATGAATCGATTTTAAATTCGTTATCTAGTTCAGCACTAGCATGTTTAATGAATAGAATAGAATAACTTACAAGCGGATCGGTATAATCGACACTGGGTAATCAGATTGCAATCGAAGTAGATTTATAAGGATCTGTAGTTTCCTGCTGTGATAGTTTATCTTTATCTAGATGGCTGCTTTCGTTTGTATACTAATGTTATTTGTTTCATGCATTGTGAAGTTACGCAGAGATTTACGTATGTATGTATATACATATTTATTTAGAAATATTTGCTTTGTTTTTTTTAATTATTTTTATAAATATATCGTACTATATAGCAACTCACTTTGCTCAGTTGCGTTCCCTAGGTGTCTTTCAGTAACTTATTTGTCCTATTATGAAGCCTATCCATACACTAAAATTCATCTAAATCTGGCCAGCCGTTTCATTGTTAATCTAATTATATTTATAGACTAGTGACACGCCCTCGTTTCGCTCGGGTTCGTCCCTAAATACGTTTTAACGGTTATATAGATTTCTCAGGGATGAGATATTTTCCTGCCATAAAAAATATATTATATGTTGACCAGGACAACCATCTATCATCATACTAAATTTCATCAAAATCTGTCTAGTTGTTTTCTCGTGATGCGTTCCCAGACAGACAGACAGAGAAAAATTCTAAAAACTATTGAATTGGCCTCTGTATCGATAGTAATTACTATTTCAATAAGATTTCCAAAAAATATTTAATGTACAGATTCGACTTAGAATTTTATTATATGTATAAATTAATATAATTACTTTACAGCGGTATTATTTATATAATAAGGGCAACTGAAAAAAATATTTGTATGTATAGAGCTATAGTTTAAAACGTTTGTTATGAAGAGAAATGATTTGGTTACCTTTAAAAAACGCTTTGCTTTGTGGACGTTATATCACAGGGTTAGGTTAGGTTAGGTTAGTTATTAGTCAATGAATCGATGGGATTGTTTGAATAGAGATAGTGTATGGGTAGACGGAAAGCAGAAAGCGTAGGTTTCTACTGATGCCGATAAATCAAGCAATTCCGTCGGTAATTACTTTTATGGCAGAGTCCCTCAGAGGTCAGAGTGAAGCGAAAGTCGTTTTTCGTATGTAATCTTAAAAATAGGCATAATACCTATTAGATGTTTTTAATAGGTCTTTAAGTCAATGACTATAGAACTAAATAAATCGAGAATTCTTTTTCTGTTGATAACATTCAGCCCCTATTATAAATGCGAAAGTTTGTATGTGTGTTAGTGTGTTTGTTATTATTTCACGCTGAAACGGTTGATGGATTTGAATGAAAGAAATATCTATAATATGTAGTTCGTAGACATTTATAAATAGTTTCAACCTCATTATATCTCGAGTAGTTTCGCATGAAAATCAATTTAACGTTAACTATTGTCAGCCCCATTACTCCCTTATTAACGGGAGTAGAGGCCTGAAAATTAGGTGGGAAGAAGTTTTAGATAAACAACAATAATTATACGGTAAGAACTTTTCATTACACGCTGGTGCAGTTTTCATATGCTTATTTCGCTGTACCCTTTAGTACGCAGATATGTATGTAGATGATTATCTGTTAACATAGGTTAGTTAGGCTCCTAAGGATGCATCCGAGCAATGTGAGGTTGAAGCGCTAGTGTATATTATAAAATGAAACCATTCCATTGTATTATAATTATGCAAAGTTATCAGCTAAAGATTATTATAACACTAGAGATATTTTCGCCATACTTTATGACTTTATTAACTATTCTAACAAATGGATCGTGTCGTAAACGGATTCGTTTGGATTCTATTTGCATCTAGATGGAGTATTTAAATTACTAATGGTGTAACAGGTTTATCAGATACTTGGGAGGTTATGTGATTAATGGTATACTTTAAGAAATATAATATTTATTTACATCATTATATATTTTTTAGTATTTATAATTCAAACAGATATAGTTGTAGACTTAAAAATAATTTAATCAAAATACCGCTTTGTGATTTTCTTTTTGAAATATTTTATACTAACTGTTTTTAAACCAAATATAATTATCGTGTTAGCATAGTACAGAGAGCTTATACTCGTAATATTATCAAACGTTTCCGCACAATAAGACAAACTGAATGCATATGTTATTCTTGAGAAAATAAAATGAATCTAGGTGCAATAAGTACACAAAGATAGTTTAGTAACCAACAGCGACAGTTGACAAATAGTACAAGAGATTTGAAGATATACCTATCTACACTTCAGTGTAAGTACATACTACACACATAAAATGAATTTAAATATACACTAATTAAATATACTGAAAAATAGTTCATTTTTCCTAAACATTAATATAAGGCTGTGGTAGGTAGCCCAGTGGCAGCCAATGCGCTCGCTTGGGAAACCGAGTGAAGCGAGTTCAAATCCCGGGTCTCGTACCTCTGATATCTTCATGTGCGAATCATTTATCACATGATTACCACTTGCCTTGCGGTGAAGGAAAATATCGTGAGGAAATCTGCATATCTGAGAGAACCTAGCAAGTTTTCGAAAGACATGTGAAGTCCGCCAACCCGCACTTGGCCAGCGTGGTGGAATATGGCTTGATTCCCCTCGTATTGAAGGGAGGCCCGTGCTCAGCAGTGGGACGTTAAAAAGGGCTGAATACATACAACCATTAATATAGACTCACCTTCATCCTTCAAAGCTTTAACGGCGTGAACAACTCCAGACCAAGGGCTCGGTAAATCTAAGAAAACTGCATCCGCTTTCTCATTCAGTTCGTCACCGAATCCATCTGCTAATACATCTCTGTGTCGAGCCTAATAAGAAAAAATAATAAAAAAACTTTTTTTACCAATATGTATAAAAATGTTTGTTTATCTGTGTGTCACATATGCGTTCTTAACACATTTATATGATCAAGACGAAACTGTGTCCACGAAATTTCCTGACTATATAACATTTATGTACACTATCGTAAATTAGGTAGCTGAAGTTTAACATAATTGTCAAATTGTCTTCACACTGAACTATGAGAGTGGAAGGAATAGAGCAAGTCAGGCCGCTGTGATCGAATCGGTGGGGATGTACCTATTTTGTAATTTACTAGCGGTTTACCCTAGCTTCGCTCGGGTTCGTCCCTAAGTACTTTTTACCGTCTCCCGTCCGTCGTTAGTCTCTCCCGTGACCATGATTGCTGTAAAGCATTCGAAACGTCGGGAACCAAAAATCAAAATAAATCCGCGAAATAATCCGAAAAGATAGTTTTATTTAAAATACTTTTTACCGGTTTGTATCCGCTCCCTTAGGTAGTATATAGCATGATGATATGTATATAACATATAAGCTTCCTCAATAAACGGGCTATCTAATGCAAAAAGATTTCTTCAAATCACATTAGAAGTTCCTGAGATTAGTGCGTTCAAACAAACAAACAAATAAACCCTGCCTCTTTATAAGTATAGATATACCTACATAGATATATTTGTATAGATGTATTTAACTATTTGTGTCAATTTACATTGGCTGGGTTGCTAGCTAGCAATAAATAAAAAGCTAAGTACTATTTTTTATAGTAGATGTATCTTGAACTCTCCATTCCATGTCTGTTTATACAAAGTGGAGTTCATAATTGTTTGGTGACTGAACTACGTGTTTGTTTATGTAATTGGCGCATGAGTCCAGCTACTCGTGAGTAAAGTGTACTTATTTTCATTCATTTTGTACTGATTATTATCAAACTGACAGTATTTATTAATAATTAATTAAAATTAAATAAATTAAAATTAATATAAAAAAATAGTTTTTTTTTTCACGGTTTTACTAAATTAACCAATTTAAACCTTAATGTAAAATAAAACTGCGAAAAAAAAATGAAAAAAGTTGTTAGTGATTTTTATCATTTTACTAAATATTTTTATTATTTTATACTAACTGTTACAAAATCAGCAAGTCCGTGGGCTTCAAACTCCTCTTGAGCGACTTTAGCCCTGTGGTCGTGAAAGTCGAATGTGTACACGTGACCGTGCGGACGTACTCGCCGGATAAGTGCATGTGTTAACGAACCACTGCCAGTTCCTATTTTATAAAACGCTTTTATTATTATAAACGTAAAACGTAAAAAAACATTCATACATTGCCATTTTTAATGGCAATAGTTATTAGTCACATTTAAAAAAATATATACGAAATATTCAATTAAGAAAATTGTTTCATGCCAATGAGTTATTCCTACCCAAAATTAATAAATCAATTTAAATTCCATATAAATAGATATTATAGTTAATATCTGTAACATACTACAATAACTACATAATGATTTTTCATCAATAACATATTTATTTGATTACCCTTTAAGCAGGATATAACTTGGTTTTTGTAAAGTGTTTTCAAAAGCTTCCAAAAGGTTCTTTTTTAAGATTACATGTATCAGTTTGCATTATCAAAAAAGGTATGATGCATATGAAACGACATACCAGCTTCAATAACAATGCTTCCTGGAACTAAATCCAGTTGTAATAGAATCATACTAATATCTGGAGTATAAATGATTTGAGTCCGATGTGGCAGTGTCATTGACCATAGTTCAGGGGTAGGTTGAAGAACATGACCCCAGCCTTTTGATAACTCTACCTAAAAGTATGAGGAAAGGTTATAATTCAAATTCAAGTAATAAGCATTAAAGTATAAAACTTATTTTAATTTTAATTTAAACTACTATTTTTAAACTAATTTAAATGATACTAATTAATATTTTTAAGTTGTGTTTCTTAAAATAAAAAGCATTTAAGAGTTGAAAGGTTGGACAAAGCAAAATTAATGAGGTAATTTTGGAAAATGAAAATTTTAATTTGTTTTGGCATAATAACAATTTATTTCTAGTTTTTGCCTGTGGCCACACTTGCCTTTTTTTCTAGTTAGTACCCAAAAACAAAGATTATATTTATAATCTTTATATTATGTTAGTATTATTATGATACTGTATTCAGTTCTATAGCTGAGAGCTTAAAATGTATATTAGGTATACTGAATCAATAAAAAAAATATAAGAAAATAAGGTAATAAAAGTTCTAATACACTAACATATAACATATGTATATGATTCAAACTATAATATATAATACATTTATTTTATATAATTACTAATTTGTTTAAACAGCGTAAGTAGAACTGTAAATTATTTTGTTCTCAAGATAAATTTTACAGTAAATGAATGTAAACATAACCTCATTTTCCATTTATAATATACATTAGTGCAGTTTTTACAACAAAGTTTTAGCAAAATACGGTGTGTAAGTATTATAATTTTTATAGATGACTTACTCTACTTCCATAATCAACCCCTATTAGATTTTTAACTTTTAAAGCGCCAAAAGTTGTTTGGTACACATTCTCAACCATTTCGCCCTTTTTATTTTTTATTTCCGGTCTTACATCAATAGCGTGGAGATTGTTACTTAAATATAAAATCACTGTGTCTCCTTCATCAATTTTATCTTTATAATTTCTGAAACTCATTTTCAAAACAAAATATATGAAATTTAAAAAGACAATGTTTACAAAACATGTGAGTTTGACATTGACATTTGACATTGATATTTGATTTCGAATGTAACATAGCTCATTGATTTGTATATTTTATAGTATTGTTTAGCATAATATTTAATTAATATTATAAATAAATAAATCAGCAAAATGCACATTTAATTTATTTTATTTTCATTTAATAGAACACATTTGTTGCTCTTACTTATAAATGTTTATATAACCTGTGGTTGGTGAGATTGCGAGTAACAACTAACATAACAAATGTCAAAAATTCATAGTAAATGTGAAAATATATAAATAGTGCTCTTGTTGTTAAATATCCTATTAAAATAATACTTCTTGAGAGTTTCTATTCGTTTGTTGTTAAATGTGACAATAAAATTATGAACAGTAATCAATAGAACTTGTTTACTTGCTGGAAACGCAAATAAAATGGTGAAAATGGATGCATCAAAAATTACAAGTAAAACTAGCTCTCTTAAAGCTTTGATTTTGAAGGCCTGGCGTGAGAGATGGACCGACATACAATGGGGGATTAATATTAAAACTATTCTTCCTAGAGGCGTGAGTGGCGACTTATATAACTTAGCTGATTGTATTCTTCAGCAGGCCATGGTGGGATGTGGAGCTAATCAGCTAGTTATTTCGTATCTTAAGCATTCACTGGCCTCACATTTAGTGTCTTATGCTGCAGTATTACAGAGGATAGCGAAATTTGATGCCTTTCATAAACCTCACTGCATTTTAAGTCTACTGGAGTTCTTAGAAAGCTTTCTCGACAATATAACATGTCGAAGCAAAATGGAAGAAGAAATACTAGCCTTTGCAGTGTCATCAATTATTTTTTGGTTACTACAAGTGTACCACTACTCATTGAGCAAATATCCATCCTCTAATCCAATACAGAGTCAAGAATTACTTGAAAAATCGACATTACTTTTGAATTCTATAGTCCATTCAGATTTTCTCATAGCTATGTTTTATTTAGCTAAGCAAAATGATCCCGATGAATATAACGAAGTAACAAAGAAATGTCAAGAGATCACTGCTTTTATGATGATGAACACACAATTTAAAGCTCCAGTTACTATTCATGAAACCTTACAAAAGATCTGTAATATGGATATAGATAAAATAGCTCCATTGAACAATAGGCCTGAGGCTGTAAGTCATTGTTTACAAGCTTTGATAGCTGTAAATGTTTTGGCAAACCCTAGCGCAGATGTGCAGCAAATATCCAGTCAACTATTAATGATACAAAGAGTTAAGAGCTACCCATTATCTAGACTTTATTGTGAACTAATTAGAGCATGTTTCATTTCTTTAAATGATGCAAGTAAAGATGCTTCGAAGCAGGCTTTGTGGGCTGCCTTTACATTCCTCAAATTACCACAAGTTATAAGTTATATTCATAATATCTGCGGTACCAACAACAAAGAAGGAGATTCTTCTGTAGAAGTAATTGAAGCATTTGAAAAACTGTTACAAGGGACTCCTTTACTTGATATTGTTGATGCCAAGAATTCCTGCAATAGTATTGTTTCTTTACTAGAACCTTTAGTAAAGTTGAATGTTGTATCAGAAACTCAGTTGGCTTATTTTAGTCAGAAGAGAGAAACTAAAGATATAAAGTTACAAAAATTAGAACCAACTGGTCTCCAAGGCTCTGTCCCATCTTTTATAACTCGTGCAGAACCTACACTAGCAGGAATGCTCAAGACTATGGGAGGTGATTTTCATAAAACCCAAGAATCTTTGTATCCTATGCTCTGTCAAATTGTTGGGGGAACTACATTAGATACCATACTAGCGGTGGCAACTGTAGAAGGGAAATTGAAATTATTTGCATCAAGATTAATAAAATTTAACGAATTTGCCCTTATGACAGCTAGTGAGAAGGGAGCGTCCCAATCAAAAGTTTACATATTTGATATATCATTCTTAATACTATGCTCTATTGTCCAAGATTATGGAGCAGAAGCTGTTCTAGATGAGAATGGAGACTCCTTTTTTGAAATGTGGGTTAAAGAATGTATGGCACATAAAGGTGTTTATAAATCACCAGAACAAATTTTGCAAAAATGTGATTCACAGCTTGTGGATATCTTTATTCATCATCTTAGTGCTTCTGACTTTGATTTTAAGAATACTAATTTAAAGCCACATGATTTATGCACAAATGTTGGAGGGGCTATGAAAGAGATCTTATTTGCATGGGAACAAGGTTCTATTTCCTCTACAGATGTTAAGCGAATGTTGGATTCAATGAGACAAAAAATGGCTTCATTAGCAGTGTGTGCTTCAGTTTGGTTGTGTTCTTATATGAATGTTGTCCATCAAGATGCTTTCATTAAACCCTTAAATATGGTACAGATGTTTTTGTCGCCACCTAGTGAAGTTGAATTATCCCAAGTTGATAATTTTAAAGAAAGAGCTTTATTGATGTGCCAGATTATAAGAAAGATGCAATATGACATTCATCCTCCCTTATTACAGAAAACTAAAATTTTACCTTTTTCTCATTGTATTGTGTCAAGGCAGCCAATTTTGGAGCAATTACAAACAGTTTGGGAAGATGTCAAAACTCGTGGTTATTTGCACATTGATGCCACTCATATTATAAAAAGCCTCTTGAATACTGCTGGTCCAGTTTGGTTTGTGACTAATTTAATTAAAGAAACTCTTAAATTTAGGTATCAAGACGATTTGGATAGGTCAGTGGATACTGTATTGGCGATGTTCTATTTAGACATTGAAAGGTGTACTGAAGCGCTTTTATTGCATGCGTTACCTCAGTATTTGTATAATGCTAAATTATGTGATGAATTAGTTGAACCTCAATCAGCTATTTTGGCAAAATTGTGCGTTTACGCTATTTACGCGGCTCTAGAGAGCAGCCTCATGAATCGATCTTCAATTTCGAGAAAACGCCGACACGATGATTCAGAAGACTTAGATACGATGTGTTCCTCGAATAAAGTAAGAAGATTGAACGATAATACTTCTGATTCATTATACTACTCTCAAGGACAGAGTATTTCTGGACTCAGTATTAGGGAGCCTTTGCAATCTGCTTTGGAAGTACTGTACAAGTCATTTTTGCAACTGGCAGGAAAGAATGGTGAAGTTACACCACAGACTCAATTTATTTTTGAGTTTTTAGTGTACGCTGTCCAATGTGGACAAGAAAGGGCCCAAGTAGTCTTACAGAAAATGCCAAGTGAAATCGTGCCCACGTTAATAAAAGCTCTACCAGAAAACTTTAATATTGGACTTATTTTAAGACTTTATGATTTATCTACTCCTTATGGTAGAAAAGATACTGCGAGAGATCTTTGCTTATTGAGGAATATGCGTCTTCGTCCAGAATGAATCACTTACATAGTATTTTAAGAGTGTTTAATTCATTTAGCTAATAATAATGGCTGTAACTATTAAACTACTAGATAATATCTATTGTAAAGCACATACATTGTTTTTAACAATGACATTGATTGCATTTTTTAAATTACCATAGAAATAAATGTTTTTATGATTTTTTGTATTTTGTATAGAAATACAAAATTTTGTAATGTTAATTGTAATGTAAGTACACGTTTTTAATTATTGCTGTTTTTAACAACAATTGTTTAATAAATAGGTAAAAAAAATAAAACAGTTTTTTATAATATTTTCCTTTAAAACTATTCTTCCTAGAGGCGTGAGTGGCGACTTATATAACTTAGCTGATTGTATTCTTCAGCAGGCCATGGTGGGATGTGGAGCTAATCAGCTAGTTATTTCGTATCTTAAGCATTCACTGGCCTCACATTTAGTGTCTTATGCTGCAGTATTACAGAGGATAGCGAAATTTGATGCCTTTCATAAACCTCACTGCATTTTAAGTCTACTGGAGTTCTTAGAAAGCTTTCTCGACAATATAACATGTCGAAGCAAAATGGAAGAAGAAATACTAGCCTTTGCAGTGTCATCAATTATTTTTTGGTTACTACAAGTGTACCACTACTCATTGAGCAAATATCCATCCTCTAATCCAATACAGAGTCAAGAATTACTTGAAAAATCGACATTACTTTTGAATTCTATAGTCCATTCAGATTTTCTCATAGCTATGTTTTATTTAGCTAAGCAAAATGATCCCGATGAATATAACGAAGTAACAAAGAAATGTCAAGAGATCACTGCTTTTATGATGATGAACACACAATTTAAAGCTCCAGTTACTATTCATGAAACCTTACAAAAGATCTGTAATATGGATATAGATAAAATAGCTCCATTGAACAATAGGCCTGAGGCTGTAAGTCATTGTTTACAAGCTTTGATAGCTGTAAATGTTTTGGCAAACCCTAGCGCAGATGTGCAGCAAATATCCAGTCAACTATTAATGATACAAAGAGTTAAGAGCTACCCATTATCTAGACTTTATTGTGAACTAATTAGAGCATGTTTCATTTCTTTAAATGATGCAAGTAAAGATGCTTCGAAGCAGGCTTTGTGGGCTGCCTTTACATTCCTCAAATTACCACAAGTTATAAGTTATATTCATAATATCTGCGGTACCAACAACAAAGAAGGAGATTCTTCTGTAGAAGTAATTGAAGCATTTGAAAAACTGTTACAAGGGACTCCTTTACTTGATATTGTTGATGCCAAGAATTCCTGCAATAGTATTGTTTCTTTACTAGAACCTTTAGTAAAGTTGAATGTTGTATCAGAAACTCAGTTGGCTTATTTTAGTCAGAAGAGAGAAACTAAAGATATAAAGTTACAAAAATTAGAACCAACTGGTCTCCAAGGCTCTGTCCCATCTTTTATAACTCGTGCAGAACCTACACTAGCAGGAATGCTCAAGACTATGGGAGGTGATTTTCATAAAACCCAAGAATCTTTGTATCCTATGCTCTGTCAAATTGTTGGGGGAACTACATTAGATACCATACTAGCGGTGGCAACTGTAGAAGGGAAATTGAAATTATTTGCATCAAGATTAATAAAATTTAACGAATTTGCCCTTATGACAGCTAGTGAGAAGGGAGCGTCCCAATCAAAAGTTTACATATTTGATATATCATTCTTAATACTATGCTCTATTGTCCAAGATTATGGAGCAGAAGCTGTTCTAGATGAGAATGGAGACTCCTTTTTTGAAATGTGGGTTAAAGAATGTATGGCACATAAAGGTGTTTATAAATCACCAGAACAAATTTTGCAAAAATGTGATTCACAGCTTGTGGATATCTTTATTCATCATCTTAGTGCTTCTGACTTTGATTTTAAGAATACTAATTTAAAGCCACATGATTTATGCACAAATGTTGGAGGGGCTATGAAAGAGATCTTATTTGCATGGGAACAAGGTTCTATTTCCTCTACAGATGTTAAGCGAATGTTGGATTCAATGAGACAAAAAATGGCTTCATTAGCAGTGTGTGCTTCAGTTTGGTTGTGTTCTTATATGAATGTTGTCCATCAAGATGCTTTCATTAAACCCTTAAATATGGTACAGATGTTTTTGTCGCCACCTAGTGAAGTTGAATTATCCCAAGTTGATAATTTTAAAGAAAGAGCTTTATTGATGTGCCAGATTATAAGAAAGATGCAATATGACATTCATCCTCCCTTATTACAGAAAACTAAAATTTTACCTTTTTCTCATTGTATTGTGTCAAGGCAGCCAATTTTGGAGCAATTACAAACAGTTTGGGAAGATGTCAAAACTCGTGGTTATTTGCACATTGATGCCACTCATATTATAAAAAGCCTCTTGAATACTGCTGGTCCAGTTTGGTTTGTGACTAATTTAATTAAAGAAACTCTTAAATTTAGGTATCAAGACGATTTGGATAGGTCAGTGGATACTGTATTGGCGATGTTCTATTTAGACATTGAAAGGTGTACTGAAGCGCTTTTATTGCATGCGTTACCTCAGTATTTGTATAATGCTAAATTATGTGATGAATTAGTTGAACCTCAATCAGCTATTTTGGCAAAATTGTGCGTTTACGCTATTTACGCGGCTCTAGAGAGCAGCCTCATGAATCGATCTTCAATTTCGAGAAAACGCCGACACGATGATTCAGAAGACTTAGATACGATGTGTTCCTCGAATAAAGTAAGAAGATTGAACGATAATACTTCTGATTCATTATACTACTCTCAAGGACAGAGTATTTCTGGACTCAGTATTAGGGAGCCTTTGCAATCTGCTTTGGAAGTACTGTACAAGTCATTTTTGCAACTGGCAGGAAAGAATGGTGAAGTTACACCACAGACTCAATTTATTTTTGAGTTTTTAGTGTACGCTGTCCAATGTGGACAAGAAAGGGCCCAAGTAGTCTTACAGAAAATGCCAAGTGAAATCGTGCCCACGTTAATAAAAGCTCTACCAGAAAACTTTAATATTGGACTTATTTTAAGACTTTATGATTTATCTACTCCTTATGGTAGAAAAGATACTGCGAGAGATCTTTGCTTATTGAGGAATATGCGTCTTCGTCCAGAATGAATCACTTACATAGTATTTTAAGAGTGTTTAATTCATTTAGCTAATAATAATGGCTGTAACTATTAAACTACTAGATAATATCTATTGTAAAGCACATACATTGTTTTTAACAATGACATTGATTGCATTTTTTAAATTACCATAGAAATAAATGTTTTTATGATTTTTTGTATTTTGTATAGAAATACAAAATTTTGTAATGTTAATTGTAATGTAAGTACACGTTTTTAATTATTGCTGTTTTTAACAACAATTGTTTAATAAATAGGTAAAAAAAATAAAACAGTTTTTTATAATATTTTCCTTTATTTTCATAATCAATTTTAAATTCAAATTCGCCTTTATTTCGCCATTAACAATATTTAACATTACAATCTGTCTGCTTCAAGATAGTTTTTAAATAATACAGAAATTAAATAATCTTATACACCTACGTAATAATTTCAAATAATGGTGGACGGAATTGATGGAAAAGTAAAACATGTAAAATCGCATAAAACATCGAAATTGTTACTCATAATATTGTAACAATATTTTTATAAAAAATGTGTAGTAAAAATTTCGATGTCATAGCCATTTAATTAGTTAATGATCCGGCACTGGCAATACGTAATATCCCTGTTCAAAAACTCCAATAGGATTCCATCAAAAGCGACAAAAGCCACATAGAAATCAATAAATATTTATTGGTTTCTATGTGGCTTTTGTCGCTTTTGATGGGATCCTATTGGAGTTTTTCAACAGGGATAATATATGTACATAATGTCGATAAATGAGGTTGTTTGATATAATATTTATGACAACAAATGATAATAGTCAATGAGCAATTAAAGTAAACATACTCTTCACTTACATAGATCTGTGCATAATATACTCAAAATGTGAATGGACGGACCGTATTTTAATAATAAAGGTTTTCTTTAAATAGTTTATTACGTTTAGGTTAATGACACGAATTCACCACATTTTTTAACATGCATAATATGTTGTCTTCGTAAACGAGAGTATTTTTACCTTTTGGTACCAAACTATTGTTTGCTTGCGATTTGTTTTAATAGATTAAGTTCTTTTTTTTATTTCTTGATTATATTGTGTAGTTTTTAATGCCGGATCTTAACGTAGGTAAAATCTAATACTGAATATCAACTAACTAAATGAAGGTAAGAGAAATTGCACAAGAAAAGGAGACAAATCCTGTCTTTTTAACTAATTTAATATTTGTTTATTTACATAAAATATACATAATTATTCTAATTCCTCACATTTAATGTGACCTTGTCTGTACACGCTATTTTACAAATTCTTATAAACACATCACAGGAGAGTTCCAGAACGCTTACCTCATGTGGGTAGTTATGAACTAAGAGTATAAGGTAACAATATATTATTCTATATTTATATTCTAAACATTATTCTAGTTATAATGCAGGTTTTTTTCCACCTGGTGAGTCTGGGTGCGGACGATCTGAAACAAAATTAGATAATTAAAATCATGAAGAAACGAATGAAAGAGTCGTTTTTTCCGATCGGTTCCGATCAAATCTATACATAATAATTATATTTAAGCATATCTATACTGTACCTATATTTTTTGAATAAAATAATAATATAGTAAAATAGTTTTAGAACATTTTACATTTGTTTAAGTTTCAAATATTTTAGTTTGTTCATACAGACATTTTAATTTATTCATACTTACCCATTTGCCGTCTTAGATTTTCTTCTCTATTTGCATCCGGCGTCCTGACCCTGATTCTGTTACAATCGTCTGCATCATTTGCAAACGTCCTTTGATTTCTATTCCATTGGTAGGAACTTTCCGTTGTGACTGTACTACATCTATTTGTATGTGGAACATATTGTTCTGGGGACCAATCGAATACGAATGTATGATAATTTTGGGTGTACGCTGAAGGGGTTCCCGAAGGAGTTGGGGGAGTTGTGGTGACATAAGGAGTAAGATCTTGATGGCAGACGTCAGGAACTTTTTGCAGTGCTGATTCAGACCATGTCGGACTTGGATTCCATTGGTCCATTTCCGTTTCCGTTATGTTATAGTTCTTAGAACCCGGTCTTCGATTGGTTATTGTTGCGGTGGCCACTAATGTGTCCCCGTTTGATGTTATGTGAGGAGATATGTTGGTGATAGGCGTTTTGTCTTCTGATTTTTTTCGTTTCGCATTTGGTTGCCGTGTATCATCAATTCGGAGGTTATGGTACCTGGAATAAAAATCTGACGTTAAACTTGGAGTATTTCATCATGACGTGGAGGACGTATACCAATACAATTTATTTATTAAGCCTATATTATTTTTACAATAATTATAGATTTTTCAATAATTCTTAGTAGGTATTTCCATTCAAATTGAATTAATATTAGGTTCTTAAAAAAAATAAATACTGCATTAATCGGTTTTTTAAAAGCTTCCTACCTGTTTTCCTGAAGGGACACCGAGTAGTCCACTGGTCCGTTCTCATGCCTCTCATAAGCGTAATGTATGGGAGTTAAATGCGGCGGAATATGTGGTATATGAGGTTGTACGCTGGAATTTGGCATCAACACTGGTTGATTTCCATTTAGGCAGACTGGTGGTGTAGTGTATTGTATGTTTGGGGGATATACTTGTATATCGGGAGGAGGAGGCCCGTACATCCTGGTTGCAGCCTCATAAGCCAATCCGTAGTGTAATTTTGACTGCACTGCGTAGTAGTGGTACAGCCAAGGATTTGCTTTCATCACTGCCGCTTCTTGTTCGCTGTTCATAAAAGAAATGTATGAACTTATTATGGTTTAATACAAAATTAAGTTATATTTATTAAGTAAGAACAAACGGATAGTTATTTTTTAATGAGTATAACAAGATTATTATTATATAAGTATGTAGACTTTAAAAAAAAAAATCTCTCCTTTCAGTTCCTAAAATTACGAGTAAAATAAAAAAGTTATATTTCATTTTACTTAAAAGCGTAATGAGAGAATGTATTTATAATGTATACTCATGAAACATCAATATAATTGTTTAAACAGATCTTATTGCTGGAAAGAATTGCACATCACCCTATCTACGACTTTGTTACATGCTTTACCCATTAGTAGAAACGGGGAATGGGGACCACTAAAGTTTAATGTTTATATTAAGTAGTGCCGCTAGCTTTTGTGCCTTGTATGTGAAAATTATTTTACAATGAATAGGGCGATGTAATACGATGTGGTGGACTCTGGCCAATTTAAATTATTCCCTTAGATAAGGATAATCGTTTGGCTGTTTAAATTAACGCGGAGGTTCAACCGTAAACTTACCAATCCTTGTTTATAATTCTTTTAATAGAATATGTGTACCTAACTTTTCCTTTTGCTCAACAATAGATTTCAAAATGGTGTTTCATGTCTAATGGAAACAATAATGTAATTGCCGCCACCGAAGTATTAAACTTGTTGTTCTAAGGTGACCTTTAACGTTAACTCAAGCTTTGAGGCAACCTTTTAGATAGTGGATGCGGGAAAATGTCAAATAGTTGGACTGAGTCCTGGACTACAGATACATTCGCGAGGAAATGTTTCTGCAGTTCATATGCGATTAATGTCAGCAATTGCAAATTGAAAGTAAGTATAATAACTGTTTTAGTTTAAAAGGTACATTATTTTGTAAGGGAATTAACATTTTACTCGTATTTAGACTAAAGATCATATAGATACATATACAACAGATACATGTTTCCATCCCTATTTTAATGTATTAATTCTTGAAATGCGAAATGATATGAAAAAAAAAAAACACTAAGTATAATAAAAACTTGTACACAATTTAATGATAACACTACTTTTGAATGCAATATTACTAACATGAAAGTTTAAATATGTTTTGGACGACGACAAATCGTTTACTATTCTAAGATAACTAAGAATCAAAGGGTAAGGTGGATAAGCGAACGCATACACACGTTCTGCATAATGAACTTGACCTTCTCGAATTAAACATGATTTTATACTATTTGTACTAAATATATTAGTATAAATGTGTTTTAAATTGAATAATCCATTACTACCATACAATATTAAGTTTTTGTATGGTGTACAAAATTAGCTTATCCTATTGATAGAGTATTATAATAATCATGTTGTCTGTCTGTTGGTATTGCTTGTTATAATAATTTTCAATATAGATTGCGTGTGTTTAAGAAGAAATCTTACATAGCTCGTACAGCTAACGTACTATCGCATAGTAATAGTATAATTAAGGTCCATTCCCCCTATAACAAGTGGCAACCTTTGCCCTGTGCTACAACCAGAATAGACTGCTTTATTTTTGCAAAAGCCGAGAGCTAGGAGTTCTTGCGCAGGCACAAAAAAGGAACAAAATTGAAAAACCCTCATTTCAGTATTTCCCAATTTAAAACAAAATACAATAAGCAGTTATTTTAAAATGCAAAATAATGCACTTTGGTTCTTCATTGAAAATTCTTATTTCTTTCGGCTAGAATAGTAATGTAATCTGGCCCTTGTTATGCATAACCGAGTTAATGGAATGTTGGGGACTCGTACTCGTTTCGTCCGCCAATTTGTGCGTCCGCATCGGTCGAACGCATAAATCTCATGAACATGACGTAGGCGGCCGACTTGTTGACAATTTGTTGTCGTTCACCGGACCGAGCTGCATGTGTGGAGCCTACAACGTTCCTATCGATTTATTAAGACGTTACAACGTATAAGGCGATCCGTAATAAAACTTCCTTTAAAGGTTATGCTGACATAATGAATAAGATGCAATGGAGACTTAAATAAATACAATTATGACTTGTTTGTAATTATTATAGCAGAATGTTCGCTCAATTATGTGATGATTTAAAATGACGGTAACTTTCCCGTGGTAAGTGTTGTACTGACAGTTAAATAAAGCTTGAGTTAGTATTTAAATATAATATGATAGTTAGTGTATTACTAAAGCTGGAGCATTTATCAGTAGAAAGCACGAAGCGACACAAGTAAGTTGCGCAAGAGCATGCGCAGAAACGTGACAAATGACGCAATCCCGCGAACAATGCAACTGAGCTTGTGAGCATAGTGGATATAGTGGATCGAGCTTAAAAAATTGGTGTAAGTCAAAGACGAGTCTAAATAGTCACTTAGGCGATATGCTGTTTTTCATCATTATACATATATAATACATATATCATATTTGGTTATTTATATTATCATGTGTTCTAGTTACTATCTAAAATGTCAGTATAGAGATGTTCAAATATGAATATAAATTTAACGTTATTTATAATTATCACAAAATCACCGTATATCTGATATATATTTTAAATCAATATTCAACAAAACGTATGAGCCGTTAACTTGAGTCAAATATTAAAGTGCTTAAGGCTCGCACCCTCTATGTCGTTGATTGTTTAGGTCACTCTCGTCACCCACTCGCATTGATATTAATTTAGATTTACTATCTCGAGCGCCTACTGACGATTAATTTGAGGTCTTAGTCACTGCAACGCATAATGAGTTTGTACAGAATTATCTATTAAATTAATAGTTGCGGTAATAGCCTCAGGCTTGTTGTGATAAATTTAAATGCTCTCAGGGGTGTATTATGACGCTATTTTTCAATAAACATTGCTTATAAGTGATACATTTTAGGTTGTTTTAATATTTTATATTAGTATAATTAGTACAGGTACAAAATAAACGAAAACACACATATATATATATAAATGACAATTACTACGGAATGTAAAATGCGCACATAATAATTGGAAAATATAAGATATAATCGGAACAAGCTCATTATTAATAAACAAAGAATGTACATTGAATCTATAATAATGATGAATATTTGCTTTTATTTCGCAAGCCGAGGTAAACGCTTCGCCGTATACAAACAAGATAGATCTAACATTCCATAGAATCAGGTGTTTTAGTGCATTTTCGCGCTATAAAATATTGTAGACAGTAAATTCCGTCATCGATCAAGCAAGGTTGGTGTTCGGTGCTTGTTAAACACCGTTTCTCACATCACAATGGCTGTGCGGGCATATTTCAAACCATCCCGATACGAGCATCGGATCGAGGTGCTTTGACTTCATAAATCACCCCTTACAATATTTATTCGTTGCAACTTTACTATGGGTTTACGATGGACGTTAAAGGTAGGCTTTACAGATTAATGTGTAACGGAAAACTTAAACGGAAATAGTATGTTTTTCGTAATATTTAAGCACTTAGAGCACAGTATATTTGTAAACAATAAAATATAGCTAAATGGTCTGAGTTATAAAAAATATCTCTTTATGTACAAAAAAACATAAAACTTATATACACTAAATTAAAGAAAATTTACACAAATAAGATTTAAAATAATATTTTTCATGTACTATTTCAATATTAAAATCATAACTCACAGTTTATATTTAAAATTTTTCGTTCTTGCAATATAACAAATAGTACGGGTGTCTACTCGTCGTCTTGAGACGTCATCTAGTATTGATCTCTCAATAGGGAAGTCTGTAAGCGACCATTTTAAATTATGGCAGCTATTTTTCAAAAGGCTGCCCCTACTGAGAACTGTGAGCGAGTAATAGAGCCGCTTTAAAGCCAATTAGTACTGCATATACCACTCAAGGGTTTTTAAAAAGCATTAACACTAAATATATGCTGCCTTGTAAACTGCCCCACAAATCTTGCTATGTTGGAACTATATTTTAAAAATGGTACGATTTATGTTTATTGAACATTAGTGTTTAAGACACAATAATCACGTTGTGTTTTGAGTCTGGTTTAAAGTTTATTTTAATATGGAAAATATACTTTAATGAGTGTTACATGTGATTTGTAGGAAGTGAACAAAATGAAAACGCAATTAGGTCAATATTAAAGTAATAGGGATTTTTTTTATAATTAATGGGTATCTACTCGTATGTTATATGTCTTTTATAAACTTTTCTCTAAACAAGTATTAATAAGTATTTAAACTCTGGACAAAAATAGCATGATAAAATTTTCCTATCTTAATAGATTTTATACTTATTTAATAATTAGTATAGGAAATTATTATATTATACATTTTTCTAAGCAGACGACTTACGACTGCGACTTAAAATTACGCCGCGAGTGACAACTGACGAATTTTACAATTAATATATGTATATTGTAATTATTACATATTTTAATTCATAGAATTTTCTTTATCATTTAGATACTTACTTGTACCAATTTTAAAGGAAAATATTTAATTAATAAGTAAATCTAGGTTCCCATTTTGAAATTAATTTTATAAATGAAAAAATCTCAATGCTACATAATGAGATCCGAACTTACAATTGTATTAAGATTTACTCGCGGGAATCAAACCCGCTAGCAGTGTTGCAGTTCACAGAGCGATTCGTTTAGATTACTTGAATATCCTTTATTTATAAAATTACCTAAATGTAATATTTTTTTATTGTGAGTTGTTACAAGTATATTTATGGAGAAATAGTAAAAATAATTTATTTTCTTAACCTATCAGGTTATCTTCAATCTATGTTGGCTTATGCTTTATGCGTTTAAATATCAAGATTACTACATGGTTAAACAAGTATTGCTCATCTCTAAATTACAGACATAAAATATTCACATAGTTGAACAAATAGCAATCTTTACAAATTATTTTCAATTACATGTTAAATTCATAATTACGGTCGTAATGCTACAGATTATGACTGTAATCAATATGGCATCTCGTCAACTATAAGTATTAAACTCTCGAAATTCAGCTTACATGCATATAATATGTAGATACTTATGTACTTAAGATATTATAAGTAATGAATGGTTAAGTTTTGGAAATTATGAAGTTACTTAAAATATAAACTTATACAGTTTTAATATAATTTTATATTTTAATAGTCCTATGAGTATGACATTAAGGAGAATTATTGTTTTGATGTTCTAGTAAACTTTAAACAATTAGTTATCTGATAATTTCGTCTATATATTTTAGGCTTTTAGTTTTTAATATTTTATTTGGACAAGCTTTACACGCGTTGAATTCGAGTAAAGTAAGAAAATGTCACATGGCTGGTCTTAACATGCTAACTTCATTAACTTCATTACTACTAAATTTATAGAAAAAATAATATTTTAATCGTTTTAATATGTACGTTAACAAAGTTCTAAGTTGTTGTATTATAAAATATAATATTATTTATATGTTAAACAATTTACCAAAATCTTATTTTACATTTTGCATTATTATAAAAAGCTTGCTCGGACAGACCATGTAATATTTACACCGCGATGATATATTTTGATTGCGCATTAAACTTTAAAAGCCAGTTCTAAAAATTTATATTCTTGCTTGAATGCACGTGCGTTTACATTTACTGCGTCACATAAAAGTATATTTTGATCATTCTTTAAATCACAAATACATTGCAAAATAGATTTAGCAGTATTTATGAATGAAAAAACGATAAACATATAAATATTTGGATAATTTTCAATGAATTATCTACGCCTGTCGTCATGTCACATTATTGTCAGTATTCCTTATTTTTAATCGACTCTGCATTTGGATGAGTTTCGATCAATAAAACCAAAAAACCATAAACTTATAAACTGACAGGTAGTCAAATACGCTGATATCTTTGTACACTATAGTAAGTCTAATTTTCACATCGCAACTACGTATATTTAGGTATGTGGTTTAAATAATTGCGTAGAGCGGCAAAGATGAAGTGATTTTACCCTTGATCGCTAGATTGCTATGCTTTCGATTTATTAATGGTCAATAAGAGATTCCAAGGGAAAGGGCGATTATGTACGATGTTTTGAGTGCTTTCATGATTTAGCTCTTGTAATTTAGAGGCGAGTGAGATGTTACTTGCGAAATTGCCTTATGTTATTTAGTACATAATTTGTATTGGCGATCAATCAATTAGGGAGTATAATGGAACTAAGTATTAGTGTCAAATTATGCTTTATCAATGGCAAATCTATGCTAATTTACAATTGACTGTGTTTTAGTTTGAGTCGATACTTATGAAATATAGTTCTGAGTATGATTAAGTTAGATTTATTATATCGCATATAAGGGCTAGTCGTTGTCTAGTTACATTTATATGAGAGTTTTGTAGTACAAATGCACGTTATGTTTTATAATAAATGATCGTTTTGGTGTAGTAGCTGACTTACTATGATTACTGATTGGTTCGCGGTTCTACATCTCTATAATATTTACCACGGAAAACAAAATTTTCTCTTCGTATTCCCTTTGCTAAACCCAAACCTGTAATCTTTTTAGCACTAGCGGAACTTGGCACAGAACATTGATCAATTATGGTTGTAACTATATCTTTTTGCAAACGATTTGTTTAGCTTGTAAAGTTTTACTATTTAAAAATCATCAATATGTTATTCCATTGTTGCGCAAAGGACGGACAAAAACTGTGTTATCTCGTATCTTTGAGGAGTTTAGAAGTTAGGAATGTGTGTATTTGTTACCACGATTACTTGAATAAAGAATGTTTTTTTTAGTAATAATATAGTTAGTTCGTTACCTTAACACTTGATTCGTACACACGATCACGGGTCGCTGTGAGTTCTCCAGATTGTCCTTTAACTGAAGTACTGCATGCACCCATAGGAACTGTCCACATCGTCTCTGCAGTCGGAGTAACGCAATACATGAACGCTCTTGCTCTGACTGTGTGACTTGTAAAATAAAAAAAATTAAAATAATTCATTCGTATAAATAATCAAGAAAAGTAATTAATGTGAACTTTATAACGCTTTAGTTATTTTAAAATAATTGAATTATATAGCTTATGAAATGGTTATATTGATATAAATAGGTCTATATTTTTTTCTTGCGAGACGTAGAGTGATAGGAAAGGAAAGGTTGCCGAAAACTAAACTTTAAATCCTTCGAATTTTTGTACTTTATCTTTACATCTTTACTCTAAAATATCTTTATTATTGTACAATATTACAAATCCTTTATTAATTTGATTTAAATATTCACAAAATTTTAGAACAAACCTTGTTTAATAAAATATGCTTTATGTAAGAAAAATAATAAATAAGTATTAAAAATACAAACATCTGTACGTCTATGATAATATAAACAATTTTTTCAAAACATCTTTAACTTTTTATGCTATTCACTAATAAAAAGGTAGGTAAAGGTTAAATAATACCACAAAAACTATCACAAAGGATACTCATAACAGACATTAATCAAAGATATTAACACTCAATCGAAACTAAATTGTTATAATTGAATGTAACTATTATGAAGTCATTGTTAATAAACGGATTATCTGCGATACTTCCTAACCAGACAGCCACCGTAAAAAAAGCCCTACCTATAATCTATAATAAGGAGATTTCAACTCTAACATAACGTAATATGGTTAAATTTACGTGCTTTCCTTTATGCTTTGGGTAAGAATCAGCACTGTGCTTTGTAATACAGAAACGTAGACAACATTTATGAATTGAAACTATATCCACGCAAGAATCGAACTAGTGATCCCTTAGTTACATACAGTGAAACGAATATAATATGATAATACGACAAACAAAAATTAATATTTTTATTATTATACACATCATACACACATATATGGTAAGCGATCCATGTACATAAAAGGCCTCACTGTTGATTGGCTAAAGATAAAAAGTCAAGTTTGATATATCGCGCAACTTATAGTTTTCCTACAATTTAAAGGGTATGCTAATTTTGTTGTGTAATTAAATCACGCGATGCTTATTAGTATTAAAATATGAAAATTTTATGATCTGTTTACGTCTTAAATCATTTAGCGCAAGTCAACGTAATTGATTCAAATATTTGCAAGTTCATGCTAAAAATGAATATATTGTAGGTTTACACATTATGTATCGTAGGTTTATACTTGTAGTTATTATTTTATTTCTTGTATTCAGCCCTTTTTAACGACCCACTGCTGGGCACGGGCCTCCCTTTAGTACGAGGGGAATCAGGCCATAGTCCACCAAGCTGGCCAAGTACGGGTTGGCGGACTTCACATGTCTTTTGAAAACTTGCTAGGTTCTCTCAGACATGCAGGCTTCCTCACGATGTTTTCCTTCACCATTAAGACACGTGGTAATTATGTTGGAAATGATTCGCACATGAAAATATTAGAGGTGCGAAACCCGGGATTTGAACTCGCTTCACCCCGTTGCCCAAGCGAGCGCGTTACCACTGGGCTACTACAGCTTTTTTTATATTTCTTATTCAATTTCATTACATTTTTGTTTTATAAATTAGTTCTAATCACTCGTAAATAGCTATTACGATTCTTAAATACATAAATTAGTTAATTAAACAAGAGTGTTACAAACTTTCAAAATTTGTTCGTGGCCGAGGCTTTAGACCGCATGACACTGGCTGTAATAAATATGGATTGTACAGTAGACTTAAAATGTTTCTCTAATCATTATACTCCTATTAGGTGTCCATATGGAGTTTTACAAACTTGTGTTGCCTTCTGTATAACCTGAGGTCGTAATTAAATATGCATTCTATTAGCACTACAGGACATCCGTGTGGGTCATATTGAGCCTTCGCTTATCTATTAATTGTAAATCAATAGTATTACTATAATAATTAAAATTGTCGTTAAATTATATATAGATTTATGTATAAATTATGATTTCCAATCGTATTGGTAAGTGTTGTTTTATACAATAAACTACATACATATTATCTTAAACTATATATGTATGGAAAATATATTAATATTTTGATTTTATTAGAACACTTAGTTTAAGTTTTGTAGTTATACAAAAATAAATACTGATGTATAAAACTACTGGCCCGTATAAAGGACATAAACTAAGAATAAAATAGAATACAAACTGAAGCTAAGTAAATTCTTACAAGAGATTGTATTATTTTTGTTATATGTATGTATAATATATAACAATCAATTATAAATTAAGTAAGAAAAATAATTCAGAAGACTTTAAAAATATAAAAACTAAATAAAATTTACAAATATTTGATGCAAGTGAGATGTCTTCGTTTCACATCCCTAAGTAACTTTATAAACAGTCTAATATCCCATGTGAAACTTTTAACGTACGAGGATAAAAAAGTAACCTATGTTACATTATAATATTATCTCTATAAATAAACTATCAGTATGCATAAAATCACGTCGATCTCTTTATACGTCTCTACATAATAAAAGAATAAAACAGCAAACACGTGATTTTCAGACTCTTAATTAAGTAAAATTGTGTTATATGTTATCTTAAATATATATATATATTTAAGATACACACACACACACACACACACACACACACACACACACACACACACACACACACACATTATAATAGATGTAAGTGGGCAATTAATAATAGACGATTTTACGTTAACTAAGTTAACTCTAAACATATTTCAGTCAACTTTACATTCATAAATGTGTTATGAAAAGTTCTTAAAGCAAAATATTCGTAGGCGTGAACGGATTTATACCTGCTATAATTCCAATGTTATCTTATGCTAATAATTACTGGAATTCCCACGAAACATGCCAATATCTGATTGCAGCGCTCAATAAATCCGCTGTGACAGTTTATAGTCAAAGAATGGCATTAAAAGCTAATATCGTTTCAGATAATCTATACGTAGCACTAAGTATGGAGCTGGAAAGGTGACGGCTGTATTGTTTTCTGAAGCTTAGGACGACTACAATAATATTTAGAAAATTACAAACACTAATAATATCATTTTATAACATTAATTTTATTATAACATTAATTAGCAATAAAATATTTTGATGATTTGAAATGTCGAAATATTAGTAAAGTAAACATTTTTTTGTTTTTATCTCAGATTATTCATTTGTAACTTTTACTATTAGTTACGTAGTAGTTTACAAGAATGTTTTATTACGGAAGCAGCTTAACTAAAATGTGGTTATTCAGATTTGCCTCTTTTTCAGGTCAATTTCGAACTCTTACAAGCAAACGTCAGATTACGATGTGATTTATGGAATATATAAGGCTGCAATATATTATTGTAATAATATAAAATGTATTTTTTATTATTTCTATTTAACGGGAATCACGGGAAAAACATCAGTAGGTATAATAAATACATAATGTTGAGTTTTTTAGTTTGTCTTTTCACACATCAACGGATCGGTAATTTTACGTATTGAGATATTTGAATTAAACATCATATAGGATATAGATCTCGGCAAGTAATTTTCTTATTTTGTGGGACTCATGAGATTTAATTAAAGTAGCTCACACTTTAACTAAATCTCATGAGTCCCACAAAATAGGGAGGACAGGTTGCTAGTAACCTATTTTTATTTAGCAACACATAAAATATAACCCTACATCACTTAATATAAGTCGTATCATAATCGTATATGTGCGTATAGTAAGCCCTTAATGATTTTCGTAAGTTGCTCAAACTTTAGTGTATATACTCAAATTACCATTCAAGGCATGAAATATGGAGCTCGCGTCGATTATAATGAGCTAAATGATTGGAGTAATCTTTTCGAGGGTCTTATTTGAGAACTTTAGTATTATGACATGATTTTATTGAGACTTATTATGAATTTATATCAATTTACTTTAGGCTGAAAATGATTTATCACAAGTAGTGATAAATTATTAACGGTTTTTCTGATATGTAAAAAATGATAAATGAACTAACATTTAGAGGTTTTTATAACTTTAATATATTTTTTTTGTGTTCATTTAGAACCAGCATAAGTTTATTTTTATAAAATAGAAACGATTAAATAAAATAAAATTCATATTTAGAGAGACAATCAGATACAAAACGAAAAGTCAAGAATCAGAACAAACAAAAAGATGTTCAAAGTTCACCCTAAGGTCACTGCGCACAGGCTGGTCCTTGTCGACGCGATTATCGAATTATTCGAATGATGACTCGACTCGCATAGATGAATGCATGGTCGAATGGGCATATTTTGTATACAACCAACATAACTTTGTATACACTTTGATAAAATTCATTAGAAAATCAACTTTGTGACATTGACTTAAGTAAACTGTAATATATTTGACAGTAACATAGTTTGTGAAGAGTAATAAGGGTTAATGCCGGGCGGTTATTTGTGCAATCTAGAATGTTGGTTTTAGAGTCGAGAAGAGATTGACGATTGCTATGATTGTGGTCGGGTCGGGTAACTGGTGTGCTTATCCTCGACTTGTTTTATCTGTGTGTATTCCTTAAGTGGGTTTGATTTGCGACTCCTATTTTCTAAGCTCTACCTACGCATATGAATAGTTAGTAAATAAATCAGAAATAAATCGCTATAATGAATATTTATTGATAAAGCATTTACATTTTTCACCTGAAATAAGCTATTTGTCTCTCTGTCAATCTTTTCAAGATTAAAATAATTGTTGACATATTATGTCATTGTTTTATATGATTGTCGTTAAACTTTAAATTGTCTGCTTACATAACATTTCCTTGTTAAACTTTGTTTCACAGAAAACGTCTTCACACCTTTGTCATGTTAGAAAGTGTTCCAATTTAAAAGTCACGATTTAAAACATTAGGACTAAGAGTAGTTATTTTCTTAAACAATAGAGTGCAAAATTGTCAACATTTATAGGATTATGTTAAAATTGGTGGTTTTGTTTGATTTAATCGCTCACGTACGGACAAACGTACACGAGAGACACGCGTGATAATGTGTCAACTTTCTCTCGATCGTGAAGGGTTAAATTCGTGGTTTCTATTTTTTAGGTTATCTGTTGTGACATGTGTCAAACACATTTCATTAATGTTAGACACCTTAAGCGAATAGGCTATTTTAAAGCGCGAATAGGTGCGTATATTATTATGAATGTACATATGTACATATAAAATATCTAAAAAAACTTTTGTTTAAGTTCTGAAAACGATGATAATTAACACAGCTGTTTTCTTAACATTGTGTTAAATCATCTTAATTTAATTATAATTGAGACTCATCGCAAAAATCATTTTAATAAAGGAATCTGAGATTATCGCATCCGTATTTGAAATCGGCCTGTCAATGATCACATTCGACATTGATTTGTCATTTAATAAAGTCGAAATTATAAATTATTCATTTTGATATAATCATAGGTCATTTGGGGAAGTGAGGTAACGTTATTAATCAGAAATATTCGATAAATACTAACATAAATCTATTAGGGTATGCATTTTGCCTTAGGCGCAGATTGACAGGTGTCTAGACCTCAACAGTTGCATGCCATGTACCTACTTGTTGACAGGTTATGAGATTGTAACTAATGATTTTCATATTTACTTTATAAATGTTTAATGAAATAGAAATATTAATAATTTTATATTTCTCCTATTATAAAGCTTTACTTGCATAACGAATTGTTCTATATTGCATTCGATTAAATAAAATAAAATCTGATAAGTTTAATTATACGTAACTAGCGACTCACCCTAGCTTCGCTTCGGTTTCGTCCCTAGACAAAAACAAATCTATCCCACGGGAACGTTACATTTTTTCGGGATAATATATAGCCTATAGCCTTGCTAAATATACGCGCTATCTAATGCAAACAGATTTTTTAAATCGGATCCGTAGTTTTTAAGATTAGCGTGTTCAAACAAACATAGAAACAAACTCTGCCTCTTTATTATTATATTAGTATAGATTTTGTTAAAATAGTAAACAAAATATTATAATATATAAATAATTTTATGAATGAATAGTTCCAACCTCTTTGTTATCTTGTGGCGGTTGTGTGCCTACTTTTTTCTTTTCTATTTAAAATTGTTATGTTCCAATGTCACTGTAAAAAGTATTACCGGGCAATAAACGTTGTTAAACTTTCTGTTTTATTATACAGATTTTGACAAACGCAACATATGTATATTTTTTATTTATCTGGCATCGCACAATTGCTAAGTGTTCATCTTCATGAACGCTTTTGTAACTTTTTAAAATTTTACGCAAAAAAGAAAATATCTTGATCCATTATGCCTTAATCATGTGAATGACAGATGAACCAACAAACTCACAAATAACTTTACGCAGCTGTATTATTATGAAAAATAAGATAATAATTATTGGTGTTTGCAAATAAAATACATGACTTACATTTTCTCATATTAAAAAAAATCTTTTAGACAAACAGTATAATCCAGGTTTATTTATGTTATGTAACTCAAATTTTGTGGTTGTGTTTTAAATATGTCATTATTATCTATTATTTGCCTTGGTGTTCTAGTGGATAACATATACATCTACATATCCAGAGGTCTTGCTTTCGAGTCCCGGGTCGAGCCAATTTAATTACTAAGTTTTTCAGTTCTAGCTCGGAGTTGGAAAGTTGGCGGTGTTATATCCTGAGATTAACTCTTATCGGTCTTGTCGATGTATCATTCCATCGGACTTTGAGAGTAAAAGGAATAGAGAGTGTTTGTACGCATACTTCTGCACAATAATATCAATATCCTGCGCAGTCGGCTAGTCTCAGCGAGATTGGCCGCCGCGCCGTGGCCGAAATCGGTTAGGAGGACATCATTAGGTATATGAAAAAGACAGTATTGTCATGACGAGCAAAACGGTTTGAATGTTCCCAAATAATATTTAACGATATTATATACTAAAATTAATATTGTATAGAAATATTGTTACATATAAAAAACTAAAAAAAGATCCAACTACGATAAAATTTCATATCATCTCTCATCTCTTTCTTTCAAATTAAACAGAGAAAGATACTATACTGGTACATTCATAAATTTTTATAACAATTCGGTTATTGTTTCCAAGTAGGTACAGCAGAACAAATCTATTAAGAGTTCAAAAATTATTATATTAACCGTTATTTGTAATGCGATCGAGTAGATTCCAACGGCCGGAACATTACAAAGCTTAGTTTACTGGCCGCATTTAGAAATGTTAAAATGGTTATAAAATAACGTGGGAAGGTAGATTTAGTGTATTTTATACTGAATCTGCTTAAATGCCTATATAATTTATTGAACTGATTTTTATTATATACTTTTGAATGGTTTTTAAGTAAATATGATATATTTATCCATTGGTGCCCCAGACAAAAAAGTTACAAACATCACGTTTGTAATATATGTATAAGGATAATAAATAGTCCTTGTTTTATTTCATATAAAGATTAAGGTGAAGATTTTAAAAGAAAAACAAATATATTAAAATTACATATTCGTTCAGATCGGTTATAACTACACGATAACATGTTCAAATTGTTTAAAAAGCACAGAATAATACGTAAGCTATTATCGAGTAAACGTGTCTATTTTTATTCCATTACCTAGCACTAACAGATCCGTATTTAGGTAACCTTCAATAGAGAAATAGTTTTGCTCAACTTTAATGTTTCTAGGTATCCAATAAACGATTGACATCTTACATTCACCATTCTTTTTTTCCTAGACCCATTATAGGTCGAGGCTACCCGTAAAAGTCACTACGAGCTTTAAACAAAATCCTTGATTCGTTATTTGGAATCCCAGTTCCTTTTTGTGCAATTTTAGTTCCGTGCCTACTTAATGGTTTTATAGACTATTTGATAGTTAAAAGTTAAAGGCTAATAGTATTTAGTCACGGATGCTTTACTTATGCTTAAACGAATTTATACTAATATTATAAAGCTGACGAGTTTGTTTGTTTGCTTGTTTGTTTGTTGGTTTGTTTGGTTGGTTGAACGCGCTAAACTCAGGAACTACTAATCCGATTTGAAAAATTCTTTTTGCATTAAATAGCCCGTAAACTGAGAAAGGCTATATATCATCCCGGAAAAATGTACGGTTCCCGTGGGATAGATTTGTTTTTGTCTAGGGAAGCGAGGTGAATCTCTAGTGCATTATATAGAATATATTACTTCCATTAAGATTTGAAGAACGTTTTTAATTCAATTTTCTTGTTAATAGCTTTAAAGCGTGCCAGTTGAACATAGATTACTTCACCAATGTCAAGAACATATTTAATAATATTTAAAATATTATATAAAAAATTATAATGTCAAAGTCAAGCAAAATAATTATCATTTAACTACCTGTTAAAATTGACAACTATGGTCAAATGCTGAAATTAATAGCCATAGTGCGTTCCACCATACTAATAAACATTTATAATGCGAACGTTTGTGAGTACACGAGTACTAGTATAGTATTGTGTAATCTAGTAGTATTGTGTATTGAGTATGTTTCTTGCTTTTTCTATCTATAACGGAACAAATAACGGAACGGATTTGGGTGAAATTCGGAATGGCCAGAGCTTATGTCTCGGACTAAACGTCTAATATATATATATATATATATATATATATATGTTAGTTTTTAAGGTATATATTATATGGGTCTCTGTTTACATATAAATATTGCCTGAAATAAATGATTAAATAAATAAATAAAAATAATATAGGTTTTTCATCGACGACTATGGTTGTAGTTTTCGAAGATTATGGTTCTACAATTATAGGATTTGCACAGAGCTTCTTATATAATAGGTGAGCATACTCGTACAAAAAATATTGTAGAAAAAATATACGTTATACGTTTAAGTATTAAGAAAAAAATCCATTATTTTAGTCTTGATTATTATATAAAGTTCATCTTCACTATATTATATACATTAAAGTCGTACTTGATCGAGCTAATCTTAGCGTCTCCTGTATGAATTTTCATACAGTTTTCATCCTAATAGAAATTGGAATTATCTAGAAAGGATAGTGTATAATTTATGGACATTTTACGGAAATAAACTACCTGCATGATTATATATGTGTATTAAGTCGAAAGACATAATCCTGTCTGAGAATTTTCGTAATATTGTAATTACAATTATGTGAAGGGAAACTAGGGATGCATCTGAACGAAGCAAGGGTGAGTCATTAGTTAATCAAATTTAAAAGATATTCCACCAATATGTAATATACACAGAGTATTCAAGTAAAGTCTTTATCGATTTATAAATACATTAAAGCTTTAGGTAAAAATTAAAAGAAATATAAAATCTTAAAAAAGATCCGGGACAAATATCCGTGTCATTTATTACACACTATAGGTACATAAAACGCGTACTTAGAGCGCAATAATAATATACGAAATTGCATATAATGAAGCAGGTTGAAGTTATTGTTTAAATTGTATGTGATTTTAGCTTCAATTTTTCCTTATATGAAGGTCAATAAGAAACTAACCTTATTTGATCGCAATGAGGTAATAAGTACCTTTAGATATCTTTTTTCTGCGAAATATTGTAACTAAGCATGCTATATTTGAACAAGAAAGCTCTTATTGCACTTTGAAATTTGAGAAATATTTTGTGTTGTTGTTATTATAGACATTACCTGGGCGACCGAGCTTCGCTCGAAGTTCTTTTTTCTTATATGCTATTTTTTAGATAAAAAAAAAAACAAAAAAAGCCTAAAAAAAAACTAAAAACGCCGTTTCCGAGATCGCCGGTATAAATAAATAAATATACAAGAATTGCTCCCTTGAATATATTTTATAGAAATAAATAAATATTTGTCTTTTAATCTCTAATGAACCTAGTTTAAATTGTTAAATTGTAAACCAATTTACTTTTTTAGGCTGTGGATAGTCCGTGAAATTTCTAAACTAATTAACTCGTAATTAGAAAGTTACACTATGTTTTAGCAGTTAGCTATGCGAAAACTAAGTAGTAAATAATTCAAATATTAGATAAACTTACAAAGAATATTAATCTTTATATAAATACTTATGTTGTTATTTTTGGATAATTTTAATCTTTATAATAGTACAAGCGGCTCATCCTAGATTCGCTCGGATTCGTCCTTAGTTTGATTCCCCATAAAAACTTTCATCCCCATTTTCACCCCCTTAAGGCATGATTTCCGGGATGAAAACTGTCCTTCTCAGATTCTCAAACTATCTTCTTACCAAATTTCATCTATATCGGTCCAGTAGTTACAGAGATTACTTCCTACAAACTAACTCACAAACTACCTTTTTATAATATTAGTATAAAATAGAAATTAACACTATGAAATAATATTTAATTATACTGTAAGTTAATTTTCACAAAAATATTTGATAAAAAATGTATGATAGCTTAATTTTTGAAGCCACATGACATACTATCATAAAATCGAGACATTTAAAAAATATCCTCTATTCTTATACAGTTCACACAGTATTCTAAAATGACAATGTTAGTACTTTTAAATGTTACTTACTTAATCTGTGTTTGTTTTGTGCCTCTTTACAGCAGTCCGGATGGAGAAGATGGTACCAGCTGACGCCATGTAGAGAACTTCTTTCCCAGCCCAAATGCCACTCGCTACTAGATAAACAGATATACATTTATGAATTTTCTTATAAAGTTATATAATTAAATAATAACTTCAAAATAATACGTATGGTGATAGTATCGATGGATCGATCGGGAAAGGAATATTGTATAATATTGATTGTATTATTTTAAGGCATTGTGTCAAAGTTATTTATTTTTGTACTAGCTTTGCCGGCAGCTTTCTTCATGTGTTATGACGTCTAGAATACATTATTATTCTTAATCCAGATCCGGATATTACCGAGTACAAATATATAGATAGAATATCTTAATGGTTACATATAGGCTCAATATTAGGTACCTACTTTTAAATCATTCAAAGTGAGGTGTTTTTGTTAATCCTTAAACATAAATAAAAATATACCTAAATATTTTTCGTTAGTTTATTTTCTTCTAAGCACAGTTTAAAGCTCATACTGATCAAATACAAATATAATAAACTATGGAGTAGCTAATTTAAAAATAATTATAGTTTTATAAAAATACCATGTGCACCATAATTAAGTGTTTTAAATATTAGAGACTCAGCAAGTCGGAATCAACGGTATTGACAAGGTCTCGATGATTGATGGATGTGATGACCCCACTAGATATTTGTTTTGCGGTGTCAAGTTCACTTTAATTACATTTATCATTATTTTTAATCAACTCTTCAGATTCATAAGCTGGAATAATGAAGTTTGATTCTTGATTTGTTTTATTATCGGAACATATTCATATATTGTCTTTACGTAACATGATTAGCTTATACTTTTTTATGCTTATGCGATATATTCGCAAATTGTGAATTGATTTTCATAATCGACCTTTTTATAATTATCTTGATTTCAAAATATTTTAAAATTAAAAAATAATCCACTCCTAAGGGTAATGTAACCCTAGAGATGTTTTTTTGAAACGTGGATTTTAAGTTACCTTGAAGTTAAGGTGATATCAGACGGTTCACTCGAATGAATGTTCGTTCACTTCAATTAATGCTTTAATTTTCTTTCATTCCATGTTCACACGGCTGAACTGGAATGACTTAACAAAAAACGTTCATCTGTTCTTTTCTTTTAACATCGTCGAATGAAGTTGTGCGTCTTGGAATTAGTTTAATTTGTGATCATTTAATCAAGGACTTAACCACAAAGAAGCAAAGAACACGTCGACGGTGGTGGGTGCGACCATGGATTAAAAGAAGAAATTTATTGGGAGCTTTAAATACGTTGTTAAGAGAACTAGCCGGTGAAGATCCTAAATCATATTACAATCATCTGCGAATGGACAAAAGTAAATTTGAAGAACTTTTACTACTTGTTCTAGGTTCGTCTGCTACAGGACTCGAGACAAAATGGCCGATCCGAATGAACGAGACTTTTGTTTAGACTGTTCATTTTTCGTTCGTTCGGAGTGAATGTGAATAATGTCAATTGCCAATATCCAACATCGTTGGATTGGTTCATTAATGAATTCATTCAGCACTCCTGTTTCATTCTGTGTTCAGATATTTTATTTCGAGTGAAAGGTACCGAATGAAAGGCGAAAATGAATGAAAATTAAACGGTCTGATATCACCTTTAGTGCTTTTCATTCAGTGAAATGCTATGTTACTTTTGTATATAATGTATAATTATAGCGGAACTTTTTTAACTTTTTTTCAAAACGTATTTTTTTCGTATATTTTTATTATAATATTGTAACTGGAGTTGGTTAATAAGCTTAAAATGTTAAGCCAATTGTAGTGACATTAAAAGTGATTTTGTTGTATCAGAAAAATATCTTTTCTTATTACATGAAAGTCGTGGGTAATAACGAGTTTCAATAAGCACAGTCCTTTATTTGTTAGGTAATGTTGTATTGATCTCTACACCCAGGGGCACCTGTATTGCACTGGTACGTATTAACATTACCTCGTGCATTGTTAGATTCCAGACATTCTTTAAACCTTGGATTTGTATATCTGACCTGTATTCACAAGTAAATGGCTATATGTGACATTCTATAGACGATTTAATTTGGTTTCTATAATTTAAGTACCTACTGTTATCTGATATATATGGGATATACAATATCCTCCTCCCGATATCGGCCACGGCGGTCAGGCTCATTCAGACTAGCAAACTGCGCAAGAGATATTATAATGCACAAGTATGCGCGTAAACAAAAGTATACTCTGTATTTCTGTCATTCTTATACTCCGGTGGGACGATTACTCGACACGACCAGTGAGAGTTAAGGTGCAGGATCGACGGCTTGACGTGCTCTCCGAGGCACGGGGGTGAAACATCGCCAACTTTCCAACTCCGGGCTAATTGTGACTTCCGTAACAGACAGACTTAATAACTAAATTCGGCCCAACCCGGGACTCGAACCCAGGACCTCTGAATGTACAGTCGTTCTTGTTAGTTACTATACCACGGAGGCAATAAAGTTATGGGATAGGTATAGGAGTCATGTATCCTAAAGTAAAAAAATTGTATAAAAGCCATTGCAAGTTGCGTTCATTGAGAGCAAACGCATTTAACGAGCGTAAACCACGATTCAGGGGATTTAGACAAGATGTTATTCTGTAAACGCTAAAGAATAGATTTTGAAGATTGTATTAAAATGACGAATGTCATCGCCATAAAATGCCATAAAATCGTAAGAAGTAATTCCCATATATTTATTAGATTTCTATTCTTCGACGATTGTAGAATAATGTCTTGTCTAAGCCCTTTACTTACCATCACGGTCGCTCGCATGCGACCAAGAATACTAACGGCTTTACCAATTTTTAATATAGAAGCTATTCAAATAAAATAATATTTAAATAATATTTCTATATTATTTTAATACTAAGATTACCATTAAAGTTATTTATTGTTGTAAGAAATGCAAACAAAAGAACAAAATATTTATTTTTTTTCCTTGGCCTTATTGAAACAATACTTAAAGACGACTGAGATGAAAGCAAATATAATAGTTTAGAATGATTAATCTACATGAATATTGCATATCACCTTTAATACTAAGATTTAGAGTCGAATTTCGTATGGCTATTTATTTCAAAAAATGTACATTAGTTAAAAGTAGGTACCTATTAGGTAGCTTATTGTCATCGAACAGGATTTACACAATTGGCATTTTTGCTTAAATAAACATTATTTCGCATATTATGCCTTCTTGAAAACTTAAGAGCTATTAAGTTTTTTAACTTTTCTATTACCAACATTATAATCATAGTAGTATACAGAAAATTCGACTGGTATGCACTTTAAAGTAAATTTTAACTACAACGTACCAGAGTTACTCTGTATTTTAAAACAAATTAACTTATTAACAACATTATTCAGGTCCAAGAAAGCAATTTGACTTTTTATATATCTTAATTATTATTATTATAAATTGTATAATTGTATGCATTAAATGATAAACGTTATTTAATTTGTTCTTGTAGGTTATTTATTGGATTTTAGCTATATTTCAATAAAATTGAGTAAGATTTCTTATATTTTGAATATACGGGGTGAATTTTTGAGATGGGACAGTAAGGGCAAGTACATTAACCGCTGTAGTTACAGGAAAACGTTCCTAGGAGACCATCTATAACTTTTTGAAATATTCCGAACTGTATTCATAGAATTTGGAAAAAATATACAGTTAACGAAAAAAATGTCGTACGATACTGTACCTAGAAGCAAAAGTGCCTACTTAAGTGTCCTTTAATGGCAGTAGTTAGGCACCCGAGCGAAGTCAGGGCAAGACGTAGGTACAATTAGATATATCACAATTTAAGTTAATTTTCTAAAAATATCGAATGTTTATTATTAGTTCTGTATATACAATTTGGATGGATTTATGTTCATCAACTACCGATTGCCTTATAAAGGGCAATGCTACATTTGAATTAATTTCTCAATTCTTAAGGGCATGAACCTTTTATAATATCATCTCGGTATAATTGGGCTTAAATTCCATTTACATAATATAATAGCTTCTAATATATGTAATCCAGCGAAGGTATAATTATTATTGGAAACGAGTAGTTATTAAATTGAGACTATTAACAAGAGTTATTTTTTAAGTTATTTTTACTTTGTTTATCTTTCCTTCAAATACATATTTATTATAAATAATATTATAAATGTGAAAGTGTGTTTGTTTGTTTGTCCTTGTTTCACGTCGAAAAAGAGTGATGGATTGGCATGGTTTTTAGTGTGGAGATAGTTGGAGGGCTGGAGAATGATATAGGCTATTTTTTACCGTGGAAGATTATTTCGTTCCCATGGGAAAACACGTTATAATACAACCCACAACAAATCATACCTATGTATATATTTAATATATAGTCTATCTATTCCGTACTAACCGTTAAAACGTACCTAGGGACGAACCCGAGCGAAGCGATGGTCACCAGTAAATAATAAATTGACATCAACGAACGATTGAATGTGATCGACAAAAAAGCAACGCGGTCATAACTTATACATTTATACATAAGTTGGGTACATTAATTGCTAGATTAAAAAAAATACCTTAAATAACCATACCATATTTACCTACCATAATTATTATTAAAATATATTCATGTATGGATAAAACTGCAAATGCCAAAGAAGACATTCTTAAAACAAATGTACGCAAGTGAATTCATAAGCGTTTGCTTGTTTATTAAGAACTAATTACCATTCACATAAATCTGTAGCTGGTTAGAAAATACTACATTGGCGCCCGTGCCCATTGAAAGTCGCATAATAGTTAGTACAAGACAGAACAATGATGTTTATGACGAAGCCTACTTAGAGCGTTAAAATATTAGAAGTGGTTTGCAACATGTTCATTGTATTATTTTTTAATGTAACAAGTGTGTGGTTGTTAGAAAAATGTACAAAAATATCACTATTCATTCTAATTTTCAATACAAGGTACATTCTTGCGATTTTTGGTAATAGCTACATTATATGTAGATCAATGTAATAAATAATTAACCTTTAGGAAACACAGTCCCTTATTTCTTTTAGATTATAATATAATAGAGACTTTCTACATCTATAGGTCTATTTTAAAGTATAAAAATAAGCTATAGAATAAAAATTCAAAAAATCGGGCAAGCGCAAGTTGAATTCGAATTCTCTACCAACGTACTTAACTATATTATATAGTAACTTATTAATATGACTTTTACTCTATGTATGTATGTATGTAATATGTTAACTTCGATGATCGATTACGAACGTTAAAAAAATTTTTCTTGTATTTTTATTTATTTTTATTATTTGTTGTTATAGCGGAAATAGAAATACATACTCTGTGAAAATTTCAACTCTCTACCTATTACAGTTCATGAGATACAGCTCTCTGACAGACTGACGGACGGACAGCGGAGGCTTAGTAATAGGATTCCGTTAGCACCCTTCGGGTACGGAACCCTAAAAATGAAACAAATGCAAGGGTAGCGAGTATTAACTCAATAGAGTAACTTTCTAGTTCATCTTGAACATAATTTTAATTACGTGACGATTAAACATGTCTATATGCAATATTTCAATGGGTAAATAAATTATCCAACACTAATTTATTATACGACACTTTAACCTATTCACTGTTCTAGGGTAAGGGACAGCACAATGATGTTTATGATAAATGTAATAGAATATCATGGACGATATGACATATGCGTGTGCGCAGTGCGTGCGAATACCAAGTGATTGGCTTAAGATATAAATTACAACTTCAACAATATGATGACTACACAATACTACCTATATTAGTAATAGCAATTATATAATATGCCTAGCAAAAAGATCTGCTATACAAATATATGATAATTATTTTTCTTTGTTAGTATGATTAAATTTATTATAGGTTATAGAAAAATTTAAACAAAAAGACAAACAGACCTTCTTTAACATATATTGTTTTATTTCATAAAAACGTAAAAGTTATTACTTTACGTTAGGATAAATTAACGAATTATATAGTTTTTATTTCTTTTATTGTGTGTATGTGCGATAATTTTAGCAAGTACCAAGTCGATTCTAGAATATTATTACTAGAAAGTTCCACTATCACTACGTAACACAGAATATTACTTATGTATTAACGTACAACGCGAGTAAAGCAATGTGCGAGAACTAGTGGCATGTTACATAGACATATTTGTGAAGTATAAATAGGCATTACATAAATCAACATTGACCAATGCACGCGTCAAAAAGTGACGACTGCACTTGAAATTCATCCACCAGAATAAAAAGAAAACGTTTCAAGAGTAAAAATATCGATAATGTATTTTAAGTGTGCATTCAGCCTATAATGGGAGCCTCAGAAGCTTGTAAGTTTGTCATTGTATGCAAAGTTTCTTCCGAGCAGGTGATGAACACACCTTCAAAACAAACTTGATAGTACGAAGATATTTACCAGAGAATGAAATTTCTAATCTCAACACGTCTCGCTTTGAATATAGCTTACATTTCTATGAATATATGCTTGTATTAATGGTTTTCAAAGGAATCATGGTTTTGTTTCCGCTATTCTAGAAATTTTACTTTGCTGTAGCAAAACTTTTTTTTTTTCATACTATTACTATTTGCATTTTTGTACTTTAAGTACTATCTTTATTCTGAAAGAAATTATATATGTAAGTTTTTCTTACAATTCCATTTAGTGTTTTCAATATCAAGTGTCACCTAGTGACTTTACATTATTGCCTTAACTCGTGCCGGCATAAATAATAAATTAAAGGAAACAGCTCAATAATCATAATAAAATTCACTCAGACAACTGGTATTAAAACAAAAAGATCATCGGAATTCCCATAAAAGAGACATATCGCATTTGCTTCCATACATTTAGGTGCTTAATATTATGTACATATATTGTTAAATTCTTAACGCCCGTCGTATTGTGATCTGATAATAACATTCAGTTTGCTATTGACATACATGTGTCGAGTGATCGGCGAACACCGCGCCCGGCGCGAGACTCATCCGACCACTGTTCTCCAGTGCATACTTCAACTCGTCTTATTATTTCATGCCATTGTAGGCGCTGACGCACATGAATATGAAACGGCTTCAATAGAGACGTTGTCATACATCTGCTTTTGATGGACAGTAGCTCGATGTGACAGTTACGCATCGGTAATAAGACCTGTTTATTGTTCGCTTTAAACCTTGAACTAGTGTTGACGAGGAAGTGAGGGAAAAGCCGTTTGTTTCAGAATATTATCATACTTGTTTTGCTTTGTTCCTCATTGCCCTTGGGCTTTTGTTTGTTTGAATTAATCTGCTACAAAGTCTAACGAGGTCTTCCTATTAAGTAGTTGCAAGATATTGTTCCATGTAAGACATAGCGCTGAGTACATTTACATTGGTACAATCATCATTCAAAGATTAGTTATTGACCTCGACTTCTCTTCCGTGATATTTTAAAATATATAAATTAAGATTATTACAAACTAGCGACATACTCTCGCTTCGCTCAAGTGCGCTCCTATCTGTCTAACGGTAAGCCTATGTGTTAGTTCATGTCGTCTGTCATAGTCTATCAGTGTACTAATTACATCTAAATTAGTCCAGCCGTCAACTTTCGCATTCATAATAGTAGTCCGAGATAATCTATACGTATAATAAAATTGTAAGTAAGCCGAATCTGTACATAAAATTTTTTTGGAAAATCTTATTTAAATATACATTATTATCGATACAGAAGTCGAATCTATAATTTTTAGAATTTTTGTCTGTCTGTCACCGCATCACGGAAAAACCACTGGAGGGATTTTGATGAAATTTGGTATCTTTGGTTATCCGGGTCAATATATAGGATACTTTTTACTGAGGTAAAATATCTCATCTCTGTGAAATCTATACTAAACGTAAAACGTAAGTAGAGACTAGAGACGAACTCGAGCGGTGCGAGGATGAGTCGCTAGTATAGTTTATAAATATTTATTGTCTTGTTACTGTATAAAATTCATATTAATTAATTTCTTTAAGCAATTTATACAGGCGCAACATCTGCAATTTCAATTTACAGGTGTCGATGTCAGTAAATGTTTGTCGTAAGTACGTACTTAATGTCCACAACACTTTACATTTTTCTTCATTTAAAAGTATAGCATTATGTCATCTGCAGTTTGAATAACAATTTACACATTGAATACATAATATATGTTTTCTTTTTTCTCATAAACACACTAAAATACATTTACTTTTTATTTAGATTATGTTAGAAGATTGTGTTATAGAAAAGTAGATACGTTCCGCCGATATTTCATTTTATCGTTTCCTTGCATCTTCTCTGTTAGAATATAAAATAAAATTATAAGGGTTCTTCATTTTGTTCGTTAGAAATAAAGTATAACATTTTGAGTGGTTAATGTGTTATTTTAAAATTTCCCATAACGTTATCAGTATCTACGGCCTCTGAATCAAAATAGCTAGCAGAAGCACATTGCTTCATTTGCCATGATTTCCGTTCACCGTACCAAAGACAACCATCTATCAACAGGCATACAAAAAAAATAGTTTTTAGAGCTTTTGAGATTTTTAATTGTTTTTTGAGTATTTTAAAAGATCATGCAAGTAGCCTTATGAACACAATAAGGTAGTTATTTTAAAACAGACATATTTTTTATTTTATTTATAACTAGGGACTTACCCTAGCTTCGCTCGTGTGTTGAAATTGCTTAGAAATGTCCAAAACATTCTTTTTTTTGAGCCAGAGACCTTCGCAGGCGTATACAAAATAACCTACTATTTTCATCACAATCATATCAACGTTTTAGAAACTCATAGGAGACAAACATACGAACATTCATTTTTATTTGTATAAGACTAACACAGTTTCGCATGCATTTAAACTTCCGATCGCTACCAAATTTCAGGATCTCCCGCTAGACTAATCTGAAGATTGCCTGAAAAATCGCTCCTTCCGTTTTGGTGTCGATTTTTATTTATATATAAGATAATTCTAATTATTTTAGGCAGATATAGATTTATTTAATGCACTTACTTAGCATCAATATGCAATATCTTCATGTCCATAGCGTGGACAGTAGTGAACACGTTGGTGGCGCCATGTACAACACACTCTCGCGTCTCGGGCATGGCGAGCGGTGTGCACGCTGCGAGGAACACGGGCTCGTTGCGGCTGCACAGCGGTAAGTAGGAGACGTAGTGACCGCGCACTAGGACCACCTGGGAAGATAAAATAAATGTAATTTGTGCAGGTAATCGGACTAGTTATATAAATGCGAAAATATGTACGTAACAAATGAAATTGCTGGACTTTTTTTAATTAAATTCAGTACACAGATAGGTTATGACCGGTCTATTTTTAGGCATCGAGGGAATCACCCGAGCGAAGTGAAAGTAAGTCGGCTAAAACAATGGTTGCTTTTAGGTAAGCAATCAATAACTGAAAATTAAAAATTAATATAATTATCGCTACGCATAATATCATTGAAGAATTTGACAATATGGACCGCATACAATTTGATTGACCTGAGAAATATGTTGCGTTTTATACTAAAGTTGATGTTTTATTTTATCAATAGACTATTAAAATATAATATATTATTGATTTGTGCAAATTGGTACAAATTTAAATAACATATGTAAACTATGACAATTTTGACGACAATTACTTTTAAAGTGATCATAATAAAATTATTTAGCGCTATTTTGTATTCTATAATTTTATAATTTTTAAACGATGTAATACTTTCTTAGATTTACGCCAATATTTGACATTTTAAATAAAACTATCTTTTAGGATTTTTTCAAAATAAATCCGCGAAAAAATCCGAAAAGATAGTTTTATTTTAAACGATGTGTAATATTATAAAGCTATAAAAATGACCTCACAAGACCATGTGTTGTCAAACATCTGACCTCATTTTAATTTCATTGTATTCTCGTCAATCGCTTTAAACCTTGTATTGAACAATCTTTTTGATATAGCCATATATTTAATAATTACACAACTAGATTATTAAGGTTACGTATCAAAAAGCATTTCTATTGCCATCGCGACAGTCGCATTCACTCGTAGCTATGACCGCTTGGCTTCAAAGGCTGTAGGCGTGGTGCTATGACATTCTTCAGTTTTAACAACAATAGGTAGATAAGAGCTGTTCGACACAATACTTCACAGTTCAACCACTCACCGGTAATCTTCGATCCGGGACTGTGGCCTTGGTATACATTTTATTGAACGTATTCATACTATGTTGCCCAATCAATTGTACTCGTAAGCAGTTGAGTTACTAGTAACTACGCTACTAATATTGCATGTATAGTGAAATCGATATACCAATTTGTAGCGTTTAAGAGGATATATTATCATTAACGCCATAAAGTTATTGTAATTGAGTGAGGAAATCTGAATATGTTCAAGTCTTTCGAGATATACGATTTGTTTTGTAAGACATTATAACTTATTATATAGCTTATTTTGAAAGTATTGTGGAAAATAAATATACTAATACGAGTAAAAAGCGTTATTAAGAACAATAGTCATTTTAAAAATAATGTATGTAATGAATTATGTGCATTGTGCATGGATTTGAATTCACTTACAATATTATTAAGGGCAGAAATAATATTTTTATACCAGGAAATAATTTTATTACAAAATAAAACGCGAACAAGTTTTTACATTGCCAGGATTTATTAGACTTATAGCTATAAACTGCAAGTTAAGTCAATAATAACCTTAATTAAATCGTAAAAAAACTAATTTATATATAGTAAGGAAGAATAAGAATTACGGTAATGAGTAATTATCATAACATTGATTTATTTGATATGAGACGAGTATTAAAATATTTAATACATACTTTGTAGATATATAATATTATCTTCACGATATATTTACCGTACAAGATATTATTATATTATACTGTTCTGTATTTTAACCTTCTGTTTTCAGGAGTGTAAAGAAAAGTTATTTTTAATACTCGCCTTATAAAATAATTAATATATCAGCTTTTATATAAACTGTATAATGCCGGAATCACACGCTTGCTAAGGCTCGATAAGCCTCTCTTCAATGTGAGGGGATCAGACTTTAGTCCACCACATTCGCTGAGTGCGGGTTGGCGGACTTCACATATCTTTAATAAACTTTAATAAACTTGCTAGGTTCTCTCAGACATGCATATCTCTTCGCCATATTTGCTTTTACCGTAAGACCATTGATAATCATGCTGAAAATAATTAGCACGTAAGAGTATCGGAAGTGCGAGACTCAGGATTCGAATCCGTTTCACTTCGTTTACCAATTGAGCGGTAACTCGCTAGACTAACACTGCCTTATAGTCATTAAAATTAATGTATATTAATTATTACTTCTGGATAAATATATTAGTTTTAGAATCGATTTGAAATTGATTTAACTTATTTTATAGCTTTGATCTATGCTAGTAATATTAATAAATTTTAATAATTATATATAAAGATTGATATGCAATAGCATGTAGTGTAGATTATGAAAGTGTATATGCGATTGACGACATCGTTTCAAAACACAAGTAAAAGCAATCCAAAATTTAACGGAGGCCATAATTATTATAATTAACACTCAATATTTCTAATCTTCATCGAGATTTATTTTCCGATTCCCGCGAAGATTAATAACTAGAAATGAACAGTTGCGTCAACGCGTCTCCGCCTACGAAAACAAAATGTAATGAGGCTATAATCTGATATGAAACATTGAAATATCGGATCAAATGAGTGAAACGCCCAAACGCACTGAATAAGACATTGGTTCTCGTTTCATTTAAAAGCTCGTTTCGATACAGTAAAAGTTGCTGTGCCAGTAAAAGGTGTGAATATATTTGCAAATATATTTTGTTTTTATAAATGTAAATCTTAATTGCTTTGGTGGTGTAGTGGCTAGCATGTACGGCTGGCTGTACATCCGGAGGTTCTTGGGTTTGAGTCCCGGGTCGGGCAAAGTTTAGTTATTGAGTCTTTGTGTTAAGGAAGTCCTAGTAACAGCTCGGAGTTGAGAAGTTGGCGGGACCCTCGTGCCTCGGAGAGACCGTAAAGCCGTCGGTCCTGCGTCTTAACTCTCACCGGTCGTAACGAACAGTCGTCCCACCAGAGTGTGAGAGTGACAGGAATAGAGAGTGCAATTATGTTTGCGTGCATATAGTATGTACTGCGTAGATGCTCATTGAGATAGACTGCCGTGGTCAAAATCGGTCGGGAGGAAATTATAAATTTTTGTAATCGTTATTAGAATTTTAAAAATACATTGTCACGCAAAATTTAGGTAGTTAAATAACAAAAAAAGAAAAAAAAAATTAAATACGTGATGTTCGATTTTTGTAAAGTATAATCTAATCAATGTTAAGAAAATAGAAGGTAATAACAATGAAAATTGGTAAGCAAGTGAATACAAATTTCAGTTTTACAAAGGTCTATTTTATTATCATTTACATAGGTAAGTAGAACAGAAATATATATTTTTAGACAGATTTAGAGCCTTATCACCCACACAGTATCTTATCAAGTGATCTTACGAGTGGGTATGACAACTTAGGGCGATCATTCGTGACTTATTATCATTGCGACTTTGAATCTATCACTAGAGTCCACTCGGAGGTGAACAATACTACTTTCTACTTTCATGTTTATTTCGATATTGTCGTGACTCAGACTGACCAGGTCACATGTCCGTTCGTATATGAAGTTAACTGTCAAATCATAGGCTTTCAAACAGCTTATTTCTTAATATCTATTGCTATTTTTATTAAGACGACCATCGTTGCATAATTTGTCATTTAGAGGATAGGATTCCTATCCTATATGACCCTCCTGTATCCCTCCTGGGATAACTAACAATTAGAGGATGTTCAAATATTAAAATAACATTTATAAAACCTATGTATTATTTATTTTTGAATAATGTTATGCAAGATAGGATAGTTTTCAATATTTGTCTTAAACTTTGAATTATTTATTAAGTACTTCACATAACATAACTTTAATGCTAAGTAATAACATGTTTTTGACTTTAATCAGCATAAACACAGAATTTGATTACTTTGAGCGGTCATTAAACCACTTAAAATATGAAGATTTAGTTGGAATGATTTTATTATACAATAATGCAGTGCTGCGCCGTTTATAGTGTCTTTAATGTAATGTCTTTCTAGTGAAAGGCGTCAGGATTAAGGTATATTGTAATATTTTGATATTATTGCCTGTCGTTAGTATTTTGTTTCTGCAGTTTAACAGTTATTTATTTAACTGTTTGCTTGGATATTTTTTATTATTTACGCTATTTTATTTGCAGGGTGTACAGAACTGGGTGAAGGAAAACATTGTGAAGAAACTTGCATGTCTGGAAGAAACTTGCATGTCTGGAAGAATCTAATTTGTTTTTGAAGGACACGTGAAGTGTACTACCCCACACTTAGCCAGCGTGGGAAACTATGGCTTGATCACTCTCACGTTAAAAGGAGCCTCTTGCCCAACAGTGGGACGTTGAAAAGAGCTGAATGAGATGAGTATGCAAAATGTTTAATGACTAGTTATTAATTTCTCCGAAATCATTAAAAGAAATGTATGGCCAATACAAAACAACAGTCATATGTCACGACACGCGTCACGACATAAATCGTTTTGGTACATTGTCAGATCGAAATCGAAGCGATTTCTTAATAAAATATAATAAAAACTTCCGATTTTATAATGCTCTTAAAGTTCGGTCAAAGCACTCACGATCAGAGTCAAAGTCACGAAACGTTACGTCAGGACACACCTCTCAACAGTTTTGGAGCTTTTTGCTATACCCTTAACGGTGACTTTAGAATCATCATATGGTTATGGTTATATTAAGGTTTTATGTTATATAGCCCATAGATTCACTTGCACTTTTGAAAACTTATATAGTATATGTGTATGTTATTATATATGTACATATTACATATAATGTATTGTGCATGTAAATGATAAAATGGCGTATATTTAACTTAATAATTTCTTCTGTTTCTACTCTTCTTTTCTGGTTTTCTCTTCTTCTTTTCTATTTTGAAAATTTATATAGTACATCTATACTAATACGATGTCGCGAAGACCTAGTTGTTAATAAGTTTGTCTTGCCTTACTTTTCCATGCGTAGTACGCAAGTTTGACATATTCAAGAGCTTTATTTTAACCGACTTCCAAAACGAAGGAGGTTCTCAATTCGTCGGAATCTTTTTTCTTCCTTTTTGTAATGTTAAAATACCACGTAATTCAAGACTTGGAGTAAAGAATTGTAAACAAATTGAATTATAATGAAAATTGTGTATTCGACTTGTAACTTTAGAAACAATGCTTTTGGAAATAATCATACCATAGGTATTCTTTATGGAAATCAAAACAAACATCTCATTTGTTATAAAATTCAAATACTCTATAAAAATTGGAACTAAATATAATATTCTACTTAGGGTATTCAGTTCATTCAATACAATGTGGTAGGAAAGTACTATAAATTCCGTTACATAAGAATTAAAGCTGCGTGGAGAAAATTTATAATCTCGCGAAAGAAATATTTCGCTTTGTTTCCTTCACTTGCATATATCACTAAACAAGAAGTATTTACTGTATAGATATTAAATATTAAAATAATTTTATATAGATGTTTACTTCATATAATTCTGGAAAACCTGTGAAACCTTACTTAAAGAGACTTACTTTTTTACGTCAACTAAGTAATGGTCTATGATAGTATAATTAATATCTTTCATAATTGGATTATTTCATAGAATCTACCTAAATACAGTTAAATTCTTACTTTATTTAATCGGCATTATCTTCATTATAGATAACTAGCGACTTACCCTCGCGTCGCTCGGGTGCATCCCTAGCTACGTTCTAATTTTTTTGAGCGAAACCCTATTTCTTTTTCTAAAACAAAAGTAGCTTAAGTTACTCCTTATAATATCAGCTATCTGCCAATGAAAGTCCTGTTAAAATGGGTCCAGCCGTTTCGGAGATTATCCGGAACAAACAGACAGACAGACAAAAATTTTAAAATTGTGTTTTTCTTATAAGTACCGTATATAATTTCATACGCATTTAGTATAAAACTGTAATTTTGACTTTACAAACAGACACTTCAATTTTATTTATCTTTATAGATAAGAAAATATTGTTATTATGAATTGAAAAAAGAAAATAATCAATTTACAGAATCCATAAAGTAAAAAAGTACAGCTTTCTGAGTTATAGCATATTTAACTTTTTACAAGTTAGCTAGTCGTGACGTGACGTCACATGACGACTGCGTGCGCGTGCGCGCGTTGCCCGAATTCACACCGACACCACGACTCGATCGTTCAAAAGGTTTTTTTAACCCGTGGCCATTGCCATTGACAGTATACTGTGTATATAGAACTACTATTATACATGCAAAAGTGTTTATATAATAACATATGTACATGAATGTATGTGTGTCACTCTTTCCCACTACAGCTGGACGGATTTAGATGTTCACACGGATAGATTATGGAATAACACATAAGTTACTTTTATTGATCTAGATTCTAGAGCATTCCTAAAAAGAGAAAATGTACGTTGCAATCCTGAAAATATGTACTTGATAAATGAAAATATTGGCTTTTAAACCAATAAAAATGTTGGTTTAAAGTGGTCAAAGAAAGGCTTTTATTTACCTACGATTTCTCTACTTTGAACGAAATTACGCAAAATTACTTCTAAAAAATGATTGTAGTTTTAAGTTCAAATTATTATAAATGGGTTTTCTAGTCGTGCATTTTCGAAACGTGATTTTTATTTGTACATACCATACATGACCAATGACTGAATTACCATGTTTGATGGAATCATGAAAGCTTCTGTATACCCATAAAAAAAGCTTTCATTATCCCATCAAATAATGCAATTTTCTTGATCGAGACTCGAACCCAAGATCTTAGCACAGAAACTGATATTCTCCTCCATTTTAAACATTACAGTAAAGAAAATCACATTCTGTAATATCGCAGTGAAAAATAAGCCCATTAAATCACCCACACGGTCACACGTCGAACGTACAGTATGCAAATATAACATCTTAATATAGAGTGCGGTGGCTCGCAGTTTTGTTATTACAATCAGATGAATTTACATTTCATAAATAAATGCATCTCGGACTGCCCTAACGACGCCACACTCAGTGTTTTGCCGCATAAAATGTGCGAGCCTTAATTTAAATAAGACACGGTTGGGATGCGAGTGTGAATTTTAGATAGCATTTTAGTATTGGCTCTTCATAAAATGCTTGTTGCGTTTCTGTTTTTAATTTTGTTTAGTAAATTGATAATTATACTTTTTTTACACGTTTTCATTCTTAAATGATGTTATTACATAATATTGTTTGTATGTATTGTGCGTGTAATGGCATATATTTAATTTAACTTAATATTTTTCTGTTTCTACTCTTCTTTTCTGTTTTTCTCAGTGTATTTTTTACTTAAGACGGAAAACATTATTTCAAAATTTAAAAACATGAAAAAATTTAAAACATTTAAAAATCAAAGTATCCTGAATCTAGAAGAAAAATTGTATGATAAAATTTAAATATCTCTATTTACTAGCTAGGTGTGTTTTGAAAAGAATAAAAAATATTACTTTACAATTAAAAAATCTATACTAATATTATAAAGCTGAAGAGTTTATTTGTTTGTTTGGTTGAACGCGATAATCTCAGGAACTACTAATCCGATTTGAAAAATTCTTTTCGCATTAGATAGATAGCCCGTTAACTAAGGAAGGCTATAATATATCATCCCGGAAAAATGTACGATTCCCGTGGGATAGATTTGTTTTTATTTAGAGACGAACTCGAAGCGAAGCGAGGGTGAGTCGCTAGTATTTAATAATTATAAAACCATATATTCCAGCATAGAAGATAAAACCATAAAATTATGGTAAAGTTTTACATACTATTCGACCATTTTTGTTTGTCAGATTTAAGATCTTTTAATTTCAAAAGGATATAGGTACCTATTATTATATTTTTTTGTACTTGTATTTCATAAGAAATATATTCTTTTTTATCCTGTTAGGTATATAATTCTTCTTGGATATTAATATGTTACAAAAGGTGTTTGTAGAGTGCCAGAGGTCAATCTAATATATGTAATTTAAGATATAAATATCTCGTGACACAGTGTTTGTGGTCGCACAGCGCACTCCTCCGAAACGGCTTGATTGATTTTAATGATTTTTTTTCTGTATATTTGAGAGAGTAAGTCGTAAAGTATTTTTCACCCTCCTACCCCCTCCATTTTTTTAAGTAACTTATGGTGAGCCCGAGCGGAGCGAGGGTGAATCGCTAGTTTTTTATATTAAAAGTGTTACTACTTTTTTATTTAAATATTAACATTAATAATACTATAAACTTTTATGATTTTGTGATTTATTTTAAAAGCCATATTCAATGAATTGAATTATAATAACGACTGGCAGTCTTTCCAGTAAACGGATCATAAATAATAATTGATTGACATAGATACAACAATATTAAATATCTATATACAAAATTTATATTACACTAGCGACTCACCCTCGCTTCGCTCGGGTTCGTCTCTAGGTTGATTCCCCATACAAACCTGCATCCCCATTTTCACCCCCTTAAGGGTTGATTTCTGGAATAAAAACTATCCTATCTCCTTTCCAGAGTCTCAAACTGTATTCTTACCAAATTTCATCTAAATCGGTCCAGTAATTTCGGAGCTTATTCGGTACAAACAAACAAACAAAAAAATCTTTCCTCTTTATAATATTAGTATAGATTATTATAAATACAATAAGCACCTAGCGACGCACCAAAGTAAAGCGAGGGTTGCTAATTAGATTTCTAACTTTAAAATCATTATACCAGCCTTAGAAGTGAAATGTTTATTTAAACATCTACTTAATACATATTATATTATGTACGACTCACCCTCGCTTCGCTCGGGTTCGTCCCTAGTTACGTTTTACTGCTGAACTGAGCTAAACGTTGATAAGTCAGTCTGTGAGTCGCGAGTAGTGAATAAAAATAGTAATTGCGAATGTACCTTAGGTAATAGACGTATAATATTGCGAACTTCCCTGTATAACTTTTTAAGACCTACAATTTTCTAGTACATTGTTTTGATGTATCTCTTAAGGTTCAGCCACCGTTAGCCATAGAAATTTCTAAGGACGACTCGATAGAACCAGTCATTGCGTTTTCCCGCGGGAACGAAAAATGTGCCTGTAGTAAAAGGTATCCTAAATGTTGACTCGAGTGATAAGCTATCACTATACAAAATTTAATTGAAATCGGTTCAGTACTTTTTGCGTGAAACGCGCACATCGATTTAACTAAGTTAGTTTTGTTATAGGTATAGATAAGAATAGGTATTGCGAGTGTACCTTAAGAGATAGACATATACTGTTGTAGATATTTCTGTTGGCCTTTTCAAGATCTACAATTTTTAAGTAAATTGTTTTGATGTATGTCTTTAGGTTTAGCCAGCGGAGGGTTCCTAAGGAGGACTCGATAAAACCAGTTATTGCGATTTCCCGCGGGAAACAAAGATTTTTCTAAAGTAAAAGGTATCCTAAATGTTGACCCGAGTAATAAGTTATCAGTTCACAAAATTTCGTTGAAATCGGTTCATTACTTTTTGCGTGAAACGCGTACAGACAAACAGACAAACAGACAAAAAAATTTATAACTATTGTTTTGGGGTCTATATCGTATACATAATACGTTACAGTCATTGTTTTTAAAAAATATTTCATGTACAGATTTCGCTAAGTTACTGCTTTATTATAGTATAGATATGCTTCTATAACAAAAAAAACACTATTCAATACGAAGTGTATGTGATTTTTAATGATTTCAGAGACATATTATTTTCTGTTCTCACGGACGCTATAAAAATCAAGTTATAATTTTGAACAACCTCCGAACCGACACGTAGGTATATTAATTCAAATAATGACCATCTCAATGAGGCTTCTTTCGTCACAGCGCTAGCGTATAGAAAACATCAAATACATATAATTAAAGGTATCTATAAACTACGGTAATTGTAGTGTTCTTTAATTACGAATCAAAAGCGAAGGTAAGCTTGTGAAACGTTAATTTAATTTAAAATATGTGATCGATTGGTTTTATGGTAAAAATGTCATTGTTCAAGAGATTTTATAATAAATATGTTGGGACATTAACACACAACATCATCTAGTTCCACGGTAAGCTACGAGGCCTGTGTTATGGATACCAGATAGTTGATACACTACATATATATATATATAACTTTAAATACATACATATTATAAATATAAATACCCATGACTGGAGTACACACATTCGTGCTCATCACACACGACGACGACTCCAATCCGCGACCGCTGACACAGCAAGTAGGGTCACTAGAAACTGAGCCAAACGTGTCGTCAAATTCTTTGTGATAAGAATTTTTGATTTGATAACAGATATTGCGAACATAATTAGAACAATATTGATTTCATTTTCCAATATTGATTTCTGATCCCAGAATCCACTCTCGTAGTAATATTTAAAGTTAACAATACTCAGATTGAAGTTTTTATGTTATATACGAGTACTTTATATTTCGAGAGTTCTCTATGATAAATTACCATAATCTATCGCGTTACAAAGATTTCAACACAACAATATTGTCAATTTAACAAAATACTTAATGGTCCATTATATTCCTACAGAGATCGACGATGAGCCTCTCAATATGTTCACAATTCTCAATGCATTTTCAAACTTTGAGTACTTTCGTGTACTTTTTTGTTATCGTTGTATAACATTTTTGATGTTTTGTACAGTCTTTTACGTATATATTTAAAATATTGAAAAAAAATATTTATAGAATCGATTTAGTTTTAAAATTGTATCATTAGGATGTTTACATATTTAGTATCGCATGCGGCTTTGCTTAAGAGATTTGTGAAGTGTTGATACGCGGCGCAAGTAGGCTTTTTAAAAAATGCTATCTGTTTCATACCGCTTGCTTTGCCAACCCATATGGTGCGATAGAGAGAGTTGCAAATCTTAGAGGCAATTACTTACATTTCCTGTTTGTACTATTGTTTCGGGCGATAACGTTTTCACCTCCCTAAACATTTACGAAATGAGACAATTTTGATTTCATTAGATTCAGTACACCTTAATCTAGGTCTGTACGTTTTTCTTTTTTAGTAATTCAGTTTAGTTTAATTAAAAAAAAAAAACGCTCGAGGAAGTTTTTAAGTAAAAAATACAGATATTTAGATGCTAATAACTTTTATCATACGCAATATTTCTTAAAAATAAAAACGTACGGACCCAGTTTTTCATTAGATTTCCAAAAATTATGAAAATTAGACTATGTTAATTGGGGGGAAAACTTTATCGCTTTTTGTATGAAAATTTACAGCTTCACACTCCTCTTAAGTACAACAGTAAAAAAATTACTTTGTAAAAGATATTATGCATGTGAGCTGAAGTGACTTTTTTAATTTTTCTGTATTGAAAATCTTGCACGTGTTTACTTATACAGTATTCATTTATTATAATAACACATTTTAAAGTTATTAAAACATTTAGTATACGATCGTATAATTTAGAACGATGTTGCCATCATTTAAGTCAATACGTTCCTTTTCATGTATTTATCTATTAAAGACGTAATACTCAATACAGTTTCCATAAGTACGTAGTAGTATGCATAGCAAGAGGTATAGAAATGTTTTGCTGTGTACGATCCGAGCCGTTATTGTAATATGGAATAAGATTAGTATACCTACTGGAACCGATCAAAGTACCGTCCACAGCTAAATGTAGAACGTTACTAAATTTTAATATTTCTTAGGCATTTAAGAATGTTGAAAACACAAAAAATATTTGAATGTTTTGATCACAAAAATTCTTGCCAATTTTTTATGTTTTTGTAATTTTAAAATATTTATATTTTTCCAATGGTCAAAATTCGATCATAATATTTTTTTATTGTTAACACTTAAGCTTGTACTGAACTGATTTACTTTTGCCTATTTATATATAACTAGCGAATCCCTCGGGTTCGTCCTAAGGTACGTCTTAACGGCTTATGGAATAGATAGACTCTATAATATATTATATTAGATATATGGGTATGATAAGTTGTTGTGAGTTGTATTATAATGTGTTTTTCCGTGGGAATTAGATAACCTCCCGCAGTAAAAACTTAGCCTATATCACTCTCTAGTCCTCCAACTTTCTTCACATAAGAAAATCACGCCAATCCGTCACCCTGTTTCGACGTGAAAGAAGGACAAACAAACAAACAAACACACTTTCAACACTTATAATATTATTATAGTAAGTATGGAAGTATGGATTTAAATTTTCAATTTGTGAAAGTTAAGAATATACAATTTATTAATTAACAGTGTAATTTTATTATATTATATAGTAAGATTTAGGTACTTATGTAATGTATGTAATGTGAATTAATAAGTATTAAGAATTTAATATTTTATTATAGCAAAATATTAAATTTCGGCAAAACTTTAAAAAGAGTACACAATACAAATATATTTAAGTAATTTTATAGCAAGAGTTTTTTTTCAACTCTACAAGCGGATACATTTGAAGCAGTTGCACAAGTTTCTTTTGTCATTGTATAATGATGCTTAACGTTTGTGATGTTTTGTGAGTTGGAATGTGCTTCGATTAGACTTATGTGCCATACAGAAATGGATTATACTCTAGCTAATAACTAACATTGCTTCAATATTAACAATAAAATGCCTGTAATACCTCGCATTAAGGTTCAAAATCGCATGAATCTTTACTAATAAGTGCAAATGTGGTCAGATTTCCTATATTCAAGTGATCGATGTGTCGCGTCGGTAGTAGTAATGTTAGTTAAAACTTGTAATTGATGGAGAGAAAGGAAAATTTTGATTAATAGCATTGCGATGTCAACATTTGTTATACTTTGCGTCTGATATTTCATTTAGGAATTCATGAAAGGGTTCTTCAAACATCGTATAATTTAATTTATCGCCTAATAATATCACTTAGAGGAATAATTTTACTTTAAAATGATTTATACTGAAGGATGGCTCTTGATATTATTCGATACTGAATCGATAATAATAGCCTAGGTATCGGAATCAACAAGCATTATCACTCTAAACTTAAAGTTATGCTACATTTTTGACACAATTTAATTCGGTTCGGTTAAAAACTTTTTTTATTGGATAAATTACAAATTACAATATTTCTCTAACATTGGAAAATGCCCGGAGACGATTACATAATTCCCAAGGTGTTATTTTCTACATAATTTTATTAATCAAAGGATATTTGAACACCTGTCGTATTTACACTTCTAAAAGCATATGGAGGATTAAAATTCAAGTCAAATTGACTAAGAAATATGTAAGCACTTGTAGACACTGCATAGGTTAATATGTACCATAATGGCTGTATTTAGTGCTTTAGAATAAAACTGAGACACTGGAAACAAACGATTTGATCGTTTAATATTGGAATCAATAAGGCGAACCCATTTACATTTTGTTTTTTTACCTACCTATAATAACCACCTACGTCGTTGTAATTAAATGATAAGAATAAACTACATCCTATTACAATTAATAAAAAAACAATAATGTTTAAAAAAAACTATGAAAAAACATCTTTTGTATTCGCTTGATAAAAAGAAGCAATAAAAACTTATCTAAAGAACTTAACAAGCAGTGATTAATACTTGACAATCAAATATGTAATATTCGATGTGTGAATTGCGTATTTTGCATTTATAAAGAGAAAAAAAAAATAATTAAAAAAAACATAAGTTGGAGGCCATCTTATTTATTTGTTTGTATGTGTAACGCTAACATGGCTGAGCGGATTTGGATGAAATTTTGTACAAATATAGACTACTAGCGACTCACCCTCGCTTCGCTTCTAGTTCGTCCCTAGACAAAAATAAATCTATCCCACGGGAACCATACATTTTTTCGGGATGATATATTGCCTTATAACCTTCCTCAGTTAACGAGCTACCTAATGCAAAAATAATATTTCAAATCGGATTAGTAGTTCCTGAGATTAGCGCGTTCAACCAAACAAACAAACAAACTCTTCAGCTTTATAATATTAGTATAGATGACCTGGAGTTATACATAGGTAGGTTACTGTGAACTATAAAATTTGCCAAATTTTGGCGCTGGCTTTTTTTTTGATACCAAGGAAAGGTAGGTAAGTCGTTATTAATCTATATATTATTATTGATCAACTTCGTAGCATAGTAGGTACATAATATGTTACTGTTTACTATGTTAGAAATTTGCACAGGTTGATTTGGATTGTGCACAACACTTTAAAAATTCGTTTTGATTCTAATCGATTTTAAATTTATTTATATGGCTAATTTTTACTGTGTGGTGGAAATTGACCCTGTGTACATCCACACTTCTTTTGTGACCACATTTTTGTGTTATTTGATTTCATTGAAACAAAACCTCAATGATAAGAGAAAAAGGAAGGAGAACAATGTTGATATTTTATGAGTCTATTTACAATGTAAGATACGCCGTAAACGTTATGTAACTCTAATTAATTACCGATTGATTTCAAGAAAAAAAATATTTTTATAATAGAGTTTATATTTATCTATACTAATATTATAAAGAGGTAAAGTTTGCAAGTTTGTAAGTTTGTGACGTTGTAGGGGCTAATCTCTGGATATACTGAACCAATTTAGATGAAATTTGGTAAGAAGAAAGTTCGAGACCCCGGGCATTTTATCCCGTAAATCATCCCTTAAGGGGGTGAAAATGGGTATAAAAGTTTGCATGGACAATCAAGCTAGGGACGAACGAAGTGAAGCGAGGGTGAGTCGCTAGTTTAAAATAAGTTTACACTGAAAGAAAAAGTTAGATGAGACTATGAAGAAATAACAAAACAAATCGTCCAATTCCAACTATACCTAGCAAATGATATTAATGATATGCTACTCCAAAATCCATTTGCGGAATATCGTACTCAAAGTGCACTTAACACTAAATTACTCAAAGATAAAGGAGCGTTCGTTCGCTGAATGATATCTGTGATATTATTTTATGGATTACTGGAAGATTTACTTGCTAACATGGTTTTCTCGTGTTACCTACTATTTGCAATCGGTATATACGAGATTTATACGTTTTTTTTAAGTTAACAATTTTATTTAGTGCAAAACGAGAAGGTACTTGCTGATTTTGATATATAAGTTGAAACGAAGTGTGGTGAATCAAAAAATTAAAATCGCGCGAAAATCCGAAAAGATTATTGTATTTTAAATATCAAATATTCGGGTAAATATAAAAAAAATGAGTCTGATATAAAATACAAAAACTAATTTTGAGGTCGGCGTATCTCTTTAGTTAAATAGTTATATGACATATTTTGTATAATGAAATAAAACCCAATGTTACAAGTTCATAGACCTGTTAGTCGAATTAGCAATGTCTATTGTATACCTATAAAGGTTAATTTTCATCTCAATGCTACCTAAACTTTAATATATCAATAACTAAAAAACAAAAACAAATCTATACCACGGAAACCGTACATTTTTGCGGGATAAAAAGTAGCCTATGTGTTATTCTGATGAATGAGCTATATTATTGTAAAGTTGCATTAAAATCCATTCAGTAGTTTTTGCGTGAACAAACATCCAGACATCCACATTTCCTCACAAACTTTCACATTTATAATATTAGTAGGATGATAGCTACGCACAATTACAATTGTAAAACAACTGTAAAAATGATTACACTACTATCAAGAATGATGCGAATAATTTATTTCACTGCCTTTAATATTTAGTTACAAATTATTTATTATATTTATTACAAATTACATCGAAATGTAAGAAAATCCATTGCGTATTGCTCAAGAGATAAAATGGTATTAAAAAGTACGACGAATTGAGCGAATGAAAGAATGGTATACACGTCCTTCTGCACTAACAAGGGGTTTTCGGGATGGCGCGTACGCCATCGGCCGTGTCATCGCGGGCAGGCTTGATAAGCCTCATTAGTGAACTTAACTTCATCAAGCGATACTGGACTGCAGTAAATGGTTAATAGTTACGTACTTAACAGTTTGTATGTAACTGTCGATTGTGAATGTCAACCATTGTTTTTATTATCTGCACCCAATTAGTAATGTGCTACGATTTAGATTGTACTTGCATTTCTACAACGTATTGTCCATTACATTATTATTATTTTATTACACTCCTGGTGCCAAATATTGAACCTATGTACCTATTACTCCTGGTTATAGTCTTTCTACTAAATTTCATCCAAATCCGTTACTATTATATATACGAGTTTGTGTGTTTGTGACACATAAGCTTTCGCGGATATATTAGTAATCGTGACAATTGTAATATAATGATATTATATTATGTTAGAATTGTATTTACTTGTATATTTTACCAAATAACCTGTTAATTGGCTTAATTTGAGCTTATAACTAGTGAAATAGAAAGTAAAACATTGAAATAAAAAGCAAAAAAACAGGTAAATAAAAGCAGTGTTTTCTTGTTAAGTATATTTCATTATAGTTATAAGACTATACACTTTTCATAATGCATCAAAGATTTACTGTATTAATAAATAAAGCGTGTAAAAATACTTAAAGCGTTCTCATTTATAATAAGTAGGATACAAGGGCTGTGTAGCCGCGTCTAATGAATGCCATATCAGACAGAAGACGTATGATAAGGCACCATTAACAGCTCGGACATTTCGCTGGCTCAGTTTCATTACTATGCTGATTAGAATCGATTATGAAATAGTTCGTATAAAGAAACCATTATTCAATATCTATTTATCATAACGCATTTATCAACTCATTTCAAAGGAATAAATTGTAATAAAAGATTCATAACCGTTTCGTTTATAATATTGAATTAATTCGACGATTTATTTGAACAGGATTTTGTAAGTTTGTACTGGGTGGGTATGTTATTAATCTTTGGTATTTCGTTTGTGGTCGCTTAAGTATACAATTTTATTTTGCAATATTTTCATTGAATATCTTTTTAATATATAAGTTCCATATAATAGGTTTCAGTGATTTATTATTATATAACTAACAAGCGAATTATTCGTGTTTCTCTCGGGTGTAACCCTAGGTACGTTTTAATTTTTTATTAAACGGAACCTTAATTCTTTTTTTTTTTTAAATAAGTTACTCCGTATAACATCAGCTATCTGCCAGTAAAAGTTCTGTTAAAATAACAAACAAACAGACAGACAAAAATTTTAGAAATTGTGTTTTTCTAATAATACCGTATACCTATAATTTCAAATGCATTTAGTAAAAAGCTGTTAGACATAACAAACAGATACTTCATGACAGATAGATGTAGGTATAGATAATATTCTAAGTTTCTAATCGATTTTTGTCAATACCTGTAAACGCACAATAACATCATTCTGTACTATGCGCCTTCGTATTAGATCGTTAGTTGTGTACTAAAGTAATAGATACAAACACATATGTATATGTATATATTTCTATTATTTAGTATCTGATCAATACTTAGGATACTGCTACATCTAGCTTCATCTCGGAATACAATACGATATTCATGGGATATTATATAGTATACTTTTGCTATAAAAGTTGGGACATTAACACATAGCACCAACTTGTTCCACGGTAAGCTACGAGGCTTGTGTTATGGATACCAGATAGTTGATACATTATACATATATGACTTTAAATATAAACACCCATGATTGGAGTACAAACATTCGTGCTCATCACACAAATGAATGCTCTCAGCGGGACTCGAACCCGCGACTGCTGGCACCACAAGTAGGGTCACTACAAACTGAGCCAAACGTGTCGTCAAAAAGTTACTATTCTTTATGATAGAATATTAAGTTATTCATGAATAAATTGATTTTAAAATATTTGCGTGTGAAAATTTTAAGTGATTGAAATGGAAGGAAGAAAAGAAAGGAAGGCATTTCAGATACATTTTATTTAATAATAATTATAGCTGTTAATTCGTCTATGGATACCAAAAATTAATTGCTCATTAGATTTTACCATGTGTCTAGAAATAGTATGAGCTTACCGAAACTGTTATATAAATCCAAAATTATATTATGGATATTTCAAACTTTAATTGAAGACAATACAACGAGTACCTACTATTTTTAACAGATATATAAATATATATAAAACAAAATCGTGTTAGTTACACCATTAATAAACGGCTGTACCAACTTTTCTGATATTTGATTTTTTGGATTTCTCTTAGTCCGTAATAGTTTAAATATCTATGAAAAGCGTACCTAGCGACGAACCCGAGCGAAGCGAGGGTGAGCCGCTAGTATATATTATAAACAAGCTTTCGTTATTGTATTTAAAATACATATCCTCTTCAAGTAATTTGCAGTGCACGTAGGTAGTGCACCTAATATGATATATGCACGCGATTAGTGAGTAGACGTGAGACATTTTAGCGCTTCACAGAACAAACTTTTGAGATACGGTGTGCAATAATGAGTACATGAATACAGGCAATATTGTCTTTATATATAAATAAGGAAAATAAAAGTAAAATATATCTTAGGCGAATTTTCATGGAATTATCTTAAAAATTAAAACGTGTGCGGTCGAGGGACTCCCGCCAGGAACAAAGTTCCTCACGCCTTTTCTTAAAATTTGAATGTAATTTAATATGGATATTTTCATTATACATATTTATTTATTTTTGTGACTCGAGGAAAAAGTGTTGTCTCCTCCTTGTGACGTTAGGTATCTTTCTCTCCTCCTCTCTCTCTGCAACCCGTTTTTTTTTATTTCTATAATTGTTTCAATGTAAATAATGCAAAGTAAGAAATAAAATCAAAGGATGTCTTCAAATATTTTATGAAAAATATTTATTTATCCAAAATCAGATTTAAAATAATGAATTATAAAATAGATAAAAATAATCAGACAATATACCTAGTCGTAATACATTTTTAATAAAATTGATAGTTATTGAAAAATGATTTTATTTAACAGGAATATACTATCGAGCACATTTTACTAACATGTCATGTAAATAAGTATGGCGGCCAGCGCTTGATGATAACATCCGAACTACGCCGGACGGACGTAACGATTTTTCGTTATGTTACGATTTTTACCTGCCAACTATAAACTATTAAGGAACTTCGTTCCTTACTTCTCTATTTTTAAATATTTTTCTCTATAGTATAAAGTCAAAGAGCTTGAAGATGAATTTACATAACACTAGCGACTCACCCTCGCTTTCCACAGGTTCGTCCTTAGGTACGATTTAACGGTTAGTATGAAATACAAATCTTTGAATTTCTCGGCTTTTCTGTACTATAATATGCATGTATTATACATATAAATCTTCCTCTTGAATCACTCTATCTATAAAAAAAACGCATCAAAATCCGTTGCATTGTTTTAAAGATCTAAGCAAACATACGGACAGATAGACAGCGGGAAGCAACTTTGTTCTATACTATTTATATAACATAACATAAAACTGTAAGTTTTGTTTACAAAATAGAATTCTAGACGCGGACGGAGTTGAAGGTAATAGCTACTAATTTCATAAAATAATGAACGCATATAATTAGTATCATTTTACCACGCACGTAGGTACTTTTCGAAAGTAAATATATAGGAATGACATAATATTATGAATTTATGACATAACGACTTTGGATATAATTTATGAACTATTCAATAAACATTGTAGAATTATATCATGTATTAGTGCCAAAGGTAGAAAATTAAGCTTACCGTATAGGTATACGTATAGGTGACCATGCATATGGAGTAAAACATATGGGCTACTAAAACAACTTAGTAAAAAACATAGTAATTTCCCATTTCACACCATAAAAACGACGTTAGTAACTATAAAAGTTAGTTACTGATGTCTTGTCGAACATCTACACTACTCTCAGCGAGTAGCACGTGCGTCTTGAATATTAATTGGACACAATAAACTTGGAACCGAGACTGTTTGTTACTTCATGCGTCCTCTCCTCTTTATCTGTACACCACTTATTAAGCGTAGGCGTACTAATATAAATTCTTTAAGACATATGACACTATAGTGTAAAATAAAATTTAAAATGTGCTTTAGAAAATTAACTGATCTGTACTTAATATTATGTTTAGAAATAGCTCTTAGTAGTTATAGTTTAAAAAATTTAAAATCCTTTATATTGTAAAATTTGATCTCTTCTAATTATTGGACTTCTAAACGTCTGTAGGTGGTTAAGTGCATGGATAGTTAGGTTAGTAGTGAAAAAAAAAACGAAGTTCTATAGTAAAAATAAAATGTTTTTACATACTTTTCGCTTTTTAGACAATATCAATCAAGTCAAGACAGACAGTCAAGATTTCACCCACTACTATAGATATTCCACCTAATCGATTTCTGCTAAAGCAGGTAGTCTTACTGAGACTAGGCAACGCAGTTCAAGTTTGTGCGCAGAAAAAAGTGCAATCTCTATTCTTTTCCCCTCGAGGACCGCATACACACCGGCGTGTACGATAACAATTGAATTCTCGGAAATTCGCACGGATTTCTTAGAAATTATCCCGGAGAGACTACCTCTTCATTCTGGTGCGACGACAATTTGAGACAAACGGGGCAATAAATACATACATATTTCTTCATAAAATTTAAAATCTTCTCTCGAAAACCTATTTTATAAAAGCTAAATTAATATTTCTACTAACATATTTAAAATTATTATTAGTAAATGCAAGATTGCCATATCTAAATACGATCTTATATAAGATTAAAATAAATTGCAAAGCTTGCTCATTTTGAATTACCCATTAGCATATAACTAGTGTATCATATTCATAGTTGATTTTATCTGAAGAAGACAGCCGTCGCGTCGATAGATCTTCTAACATTAGCACTCGCCCAATAAGTTATTCTCGTGTAATGTCGAATATTAAACCGATTACGCCTTATCAAAGGTTATGATCCAAGAAATAATTACAGAAACTTCACACCATCACTTTCTAACTTGAGTATTCAATTACGTATAATAACTACACTATATTGATGCCTTTCTATTTGTCCGTCAATCTGACCTTTTTATTATCCACCTTGTAGAGATCCGTGGAATTATTTGCACAAAACATTATTATATGCGGTGTATTATCGCCATATTTATTAAGTTTTATTTATGTGTCTGGCAAGGTAGAGGCCACAATTTTGCTAAAACGCATTAAGTATTCCTGCGTTGTGTTCTATTAATAAAAATTACACTGCCTTTATTATCGTACTTAAAAAAAAATTAATGAATAGCCCATATAACAAATAGTAACTATAAAGTTATGCTTAAACTTATTTAAATAAAATTTATTTTGACATGTATGTATGTACATACATAACGAAATCATTTTCAAAGCAGGCCATAATAAAACTAGTTCATTTGTATTTTAAAACTTTCGCAATATTTTATTATTTCGTATATTAAAAAAAAATAACGCTAAGAATTAATAATAAAATAAACGTTATCCTAATTAAAGAAAATAACGTCTCAAGAATCACACGTGTTGAATAAATGGATTAACTAAAACGGTTTGAAAGTAAACTTGTTAATTATCTTCTCATCAATTTTTATAATATATCGGGACGGAACCAATCTCTGAGTGACGTTGTAATTTCTAACGAGCACATTCTCTGTTTCAATTACTTGCGGTATCGATTTTAATGTATTAATTAATATTCGAATGTAGCTTTTAATTTTCTTACTTCATGATCAATTAAAGTGTTGAAGATGTATTCTGACCTGTTATAGTTTTTTGTTACCACAAAGTTATTAGTACTTCACGCTACGGTACTAACGAAGTAGGTATAAGTTATACTAGCGTATTCCCGCGGCTTCGCGTTGTTCAATAATATATCATTAAAAATTTTAGCCTTCCTGCTACTCTGATGTATAAGTTATACTATTGTAAGGTTTCATCAAAATCTGTTCAGTAGCTTTTGCGTGAAAGAGTAACAAACATCCATCAATGCTCACAAATTTTTGCGCTTATAATATTAGTAGGATTTTGTTCGAGATAATTTTTTTTAGTTTTTGCACCATACCAATAATTATAATGAAGATTTTAAATATAATGAAATTGATTACAAAAAAAAAGGAAATACAGCCGAATTGAGAACGTCCTTCTTTTTGAAATCGGTTGAAAATGATTTCATCCTAATATTAGTATTTTATTACGATACTTAATTAAAACGGCATATTAATTATTTTATTATCAGACTATTATTTTATTATCAGACTATTATTATATCAGATTATTATTTTCGAGTTAAACCTATCTTACCTATCTTAGGTAATTTCTTTATATTGTATTGTCATATTCTATAGAGTAAGTTGATGATTTTGACATATTAATTATTATGAGGGTTTGTTACATGCATTGGTTTTAATTTTTTATTTTATTTATTTATATATTTTTATTAATTAAGAGAGTAACTTCTTAATAGAAATCTTAATTTAGAAGCATAAAATTTTACACCAGATTTAAATTATTATATTTAACGTTAATATAAACTAGGGATAAAGTGGAAATGTTATATTTTCTTAGACGAAGCCAGGTCTATACAAGAAATTTCCTGTTTTTTTTTTAATATTTTGCTTATTTTTATACTTGTATAAGAATAACTAAAAACAAAACATTTTGTTCACAACTACTCTTACCTTCTGATCACCGAACCGCATCTGTCGTCTGGCATTTCTAGCAACGTTCATCCGGCATAAGAAGACCCGGTCTTCCCCATCGGTCGGTGCGCGCGAAAGCTCAGACCGTACGGCTTGCTGGTCTTGTTTGTCTATCACGTCGTATACACTGTCGCCATGGATTAAGAGATCTTCCTGTGAAATAAAAAATGAGATAAATAAGAAGAAGGCAGTTGTAGCCCAGTGGTAACGTGATGGCTTGGGAAACCAAATGAAGTGGGTTCAAATCCCGGGTCTCGCACCTCTGATATTTTCATGTGTGAATCTTTTTCAAGATGATTACTACTCGTCTTAAGCCGTATTGAAGGGAGGCCTACGCCTAGGACGTTAAAAAAGACTGAATATAATACGAAATAAGAAGAAATAAAAATTGAAATATTTACATTGGTAAATAAAAAACGTAGTTTATATTACCTGTATTTTCTGTATTTACAGTAAAAATATATTTATGATCTTTGCAACTTAGATACACTTATGTTTCCTCTATACTTACTAACTCCTACATACTTGTAAATATATGTTAGAAATATAATATGATAGACTAATTCTGACAGTTGTGAATGTTTGCAATTTTCTCGGATTATTTTTGAAGCTAAGTTTGATGCTGCCGTTGTCCGTTTACTAGTAAAATAATAGGCAAAAAATATTTGAAGATCGTGGGATATCCGAATCGTGGCCGTAACGTGCTCGTTGCACTATAAAGACCTCAAAAATAGACAAACACAGAGGTGCCAGTCCGCGATTAAAATAATACTCTGCGGTCGGCACACTGATGAAAATGTCGACGCAATCTCTCTAAGTATACGCCTCTTAAAAAATAAAAGCGTTTGTTTCAACTTTGCGGCGGCAAACTCTTGCTCGGTTTCCGCAATTATCATTCTTCATTGTTTTTCATTGTATAGTTAAAATTAAATATTTTGACATTTTTAATAGCTTTAAGCGCAGTATTGCCGAATGGATTTTCAAGGAAATGTTTGATTAAACTAATAAATATAGTTAACTAGCTATTAAAGTGTCTAATAAAACTGAATGACAAATGAATATATTTTAAGTCCATTTACGACTATATAGAGCTAATTTGTATTTGCATGTACATATATAATATTACAATCGATTGCATTGCGAAAGAGGAACCTGTTGCATGTAATCGCAGGTTTGATTTCGGCATGGAGTTTTTTATGAGAATACAATGACTTTTTCCCGGTTTGACCATAATAGATGCTGTGGTAAGCTTTAATACTCATAACACAAGTCTTACTTTAATGAACAGCGAATAATGTATCGAGGCAATTTTATAGATAAAGAGTGTGATGGCGAGACATACGAGATATCATATAAATTAAACCTTGCACTATCATAAAATATAATAATTCAACGATTATATTGCAGTATAATTTTCAATTTCTATTTCACAGGCTAACAGTACACCAAGTTAAATGCTTTAGGCAATGGATGTTTAATTATAGTTTAAGCAGGATGACTATCAAAAATATAAATATAACGCAGAATGTTGTCTGACAAAACAATCTACGTGGTTTATTTACTAAAGCCCTATTTCTAGTAAATCCACTGTAATTACTGGTTTGTAGCTTTAAGATATTTTACTCGGACAGGGCTAATAAAATCGTTGTAAATTCTCTTTGTTTTCTGCATATTAAACAATTTCAATTAACCTAGGTCAGCGCTATTAACTTTAATTAAATCATAGCTCTCTAGCCAAAGAAAATTTGCTAGACCTGTGTTTTGAAAAAACGTAGAGCTGTGAATTTTATTTAAAAAAGTCTTAATGTGTTTTAATTAAAACGACTATCTTAATTTATTTCAACTCAATTTCTGTTAATTCGTTATGTTAATATTTTCGATCGGTTAAATTAATATTTTATTAGAAATGATTACGCATTTCTAAAATACATACTTATATATTCATATGTATTCCTGGTTATTATTTTATGTTTGCTTATAATTTACATTTTACATAACATTACATTTAATGGAACTTTATTTATTACTAGCTAGCAACTTACCCTCGCTTCGCTTGGTTGCGCACCTATGCGTGTTTTTACCATTTTTATTGCTTTATTTGAAACCGTTTAAGCAGCGTACGCACATTAACCAACAGTCAGTTTTGATCCTACATCAATTAAGGTTATAATGATTTCTGACAACAGACACATTTTCATCGAAAAAAAAAATAGCTTATAGCTTTCAGTTGTAATATAACTTACTATTAGTGAAAGTATCAGAATGGGATCAGTAGTTTCAGAGATTATCCCCTAGGTATAAACTTACAAACTTTACATCTTTATTATAAATAAGTTTTATTTCATATTATTACTAATATAAACATGTTATTAAATATAGAGTATGTGTGGTCGGATATTAATTTATGACGTGGCGACCCATCTGACGTCAGTGTCACACCGCCCCGCCCACCTGTCGCGGGCGGTCCGGTGAGACATAATTGTGCGCTTGCGCATATGCCGGCCGCGCTCTATACTGACATGCAAAATGTAAATAAAACAGATAGGGGTTAAATGTACTTAGTTTATTTTCCTGGGTTACATAAAAATAATGTTATGTGACGTATTTGTATGTTGTTGCGCATTTGTTGTACGTAATATGATATAATTAATTTGAAGAATTGATATAATATGCTTAAATGTCTCCCTTTAGTAGCTTTTAATGAATGTTATCGATAAAAATTTAGGAAACAGGTTTTTTTATAAATATATAAGTAAATTCTATTCATATATGTTTTTCTTAAATTTTCAATAATGGTCGAATTTTAACCACTGGACCACATTTGTTATAGTATATTACGTGATACGGATATTCAAAAATATTGGTTTGCTTTAATGAGTATTAGTGAACTATTTTGTATTCACGTAAATTAAATATAATTAATTGTTGATGTTATATTTTATTTTAAATTTTGAAAATAAGCAAGGCTAAGCGGCAGTGGTAGCCCAGTAGTTAGTTGTAGCCCAGTGGTCACGCGCTCGCTTAGGAAACAGAGTGAAGCGGGTTCAAATCTCGGGTCTCGCACCTCTGCTATTTTCATGTGCGAATCCTTTCCAACATGATTACCGGTTGTTTTATGGTGAAAGAAAACATCGTGAGGAAACCTGCACGTCTGAGAGAATCTAGCAAGTTTTTGAAAGACATGTGCAATCGCCAACCCGCACTTGGCTAGCAATGTGGACTATGGCCTGATCCCCCTTGTATTGAAGGGAGGCCGGGCCCAGCAGTGGGCGTTAAAAAGGGCAAAGTGGTAGTAGTGACTACCACTAAGTAAGGCGAATTAATATGACGGACGTGTCACCATATAACTACTTGCCACTATTGAGATGTCATTATTCGCTTGACTGCCGCTTGACATGGAGAATTGAAATAAATACATTGATATTAAGTTAAACAAGATATTATTTAAATAACTTCTAGTCTAGATATCTGATTGTAGACCCGATCTGTTGAGTTTCATAATACTTATTAGCATACAATTATAACAATAAATTAAACTTTTGGAAATATTTATATTGTCAGTTTTTAATGGTGCAATATTATTACTACTTTTAAAATTATTGGTAGCTTTCTGTGGTAAATTACTGAGGTTATTTAAGGCTAACTAATCTAAAAAATGTATCTTAAGCTGAACCAAGCTAAAGTAAAATGAATTATTTAATAATTATTTTATGCAATCCGTAAACAAACTTAATTCATGTAGGTTTAAAATTAAAAATATGATAATAATATATCTAAAATATATGAAACATATGAGTTATCATTCAAAACAAGTGCAATTGAATTTAACTTTAATTACCAGAACTTATTTTACACCGTTACGTCCGTTACTCCAAACAAAAAGAGCTGTAATTCGAAAATTCTACAATCATAAACAAGATGATCTAGAGCAATCACGTCGATCAGATCTAAATGTTGAACTAACGGAGTCCGATTGAGACTACAATACTGGAATCAATTGAAAATAACGAAACACCGGAACGATACGAAGATAAATTCCCCACGATAAATAGCCCACCTCAGACGGTTAGAAGAAACATACCTGATTTTGATTTTGATGTGTTTTTAAGTATATTATTGTTTTAATGAGTTTTATTACACTTATTAAATTCCATTAAAAATAGAGAGAAAAATATATTTAGTACTATTTGTTTAATAGTGTATATAAATAGCAAAATCAAAGACGTCTTGGATTGATTATTCAAAATTAAGCAGTTTCTTAAAGTTTTCACTAAAGATAACTAAAATTACAGTTAAAAATTAAAATAATTTAGTTATCGATATAGTATTTGTCGAATTAATAAAATTAGTTTTAGAGTAAAGTAGAGTATCTACAATTATTGCACCAGCCAGCCAAAATTGCAAGATTCAAAGGGTCAAATTCAAAGTCAAGAAGCAAACATAAAAATATTGTAGATTTGATGGTTGATTTTATTATTGAACCAATAATAATTACTATACAAATTGTTTAATTAATTATTATCTGAATTGTAAAAATAGAAATTCATGTACGTTTCAAGACCGTATTTTAGGCACACGCTGCGACCAATGAAATAACCATAATTAATACGACTTTTGAATTAACAAAAATAACTATTACTATACAATACACAGGTAATTAATCATTTAAATAAATATTTGCATAGTCTTTATTTTTCTGATAATTAACATATTACACTCGTCAATCACAAGTGTTACATATAATACGGATAAACAAACCGGCCTCTGGATATGTATTATGTGGATCAGGGGACCTCAAGTTTACTCATACGCTGGTTCTGAGACGGAAGACAATAAACAGTTGTTTAATAGTTAGTTTGACTTTTATTTTATAAACTAGTGACTCACCCTTGCTTCGCTCGGGTCCGTCCCTAGGCACGTTTTAACGGATAGTATGGAATAGAAAAACTGCGACAAAACAAGTCAAACTGTCAACTCACTTTTTTATCTGGAGATTTTTTTAACCCAAATTTTTCACTTTTCCGTACTATTTTTCAAACTATCTTCATACTAAATTTCATTTAAATCGATTTAGCAGATTTTTAGTTTATCCATTACAAAAAAAATCACAAACTTACAAATTCACCTCTTTATAATATTAGTGTAGATTTATCTCTAAAAATAAATATATGATTTGCAGGCCTCTTGCCACTTGCATTTACATACCCCTGTCATAGATTAATGGTCAAAACGAAAGCACTGTCGTAATTGTATAACAAATTAATGTTTGCTTTATATTTGATTTATTATATTCTACACCTTGATATGATATAGTGGCAACATTTAAAATAATGTTAGTGTTTTTGTATATTTATTTTATTAATATTTGTTAAGTTTTAAAAATAATACTATGTATATGTACATGATACAGAAATTCAAGGATTTTGGGATTCACGAGTATTAAACGTATTGTATGTAGATTAGATTAAGATTAAATTTAAACAATTATTCTCTAGAAACATTAGTAAAGTTGAAATTAAGTTTTACGAACATTTTTATTTAATCGATTAATGTACTTAACTACCAATAATTAATTAATTCAAACTAGTATGTAAACTTCAAACAATATATGTATATTCAGCCCTTTTTATCGTGCCCACTACAGAGCACAGACCCCCTTCAATATGAGGGCCATACACGCTGGTCCACCACGCTGGCCAAGTGCGGGTTGGCGGACTTCACATATCTTTGAAAACTGGATAGGTTCTCTGAGACGTGCAGGTTTCCTCACGATATTTTCCTTCATCGTTAAGAAAAGTGGTAATCATGATGGAAATGGTTTGCACATGAATATACCAGAAGTGCGACACCCGAGATTTGAACCCGCTTCACTCGGTTGACCTAGCGCATTACCACTAGGCTACCACTACCAAAAATAACTTCGATCTATTTAATTTCAATCGAAAATCTTAAACCAAATTAGCAAAACATTCCAACACGTGTAAAACCGTAAACTGTGATAAACCAATGAATGATAAGGAAACAGACGTACCTTTAGAAATACACGAGTTACACAATAGCAATGATAAATTTGTATCGCCGCGGGCTAAAGCTTCGTTCAAGCCCGCCCATCATAATTAGATCTACCCTGTCCCTCTAATGTGAGTTAAATCACCTTAAATCGAGGGAGATGTATGAAATCTGCAGTTCATTTAACGATGGTCGGTTTAATAACAAAGGTTCTAATGATTTACATCAACAAATCGGCACGGTTAGCGACGAAAGCGCATTGTAGCTATCATTATTGTTCGGTTTGCATATTGAATTGTGCGTTCTATTGTTTATAGCTGGATTAACTACGTGTGTGGCTTGAGGAAAGTGTATGAAAGGTACAATTAGGATGTCTACCCGGTTTCAGAGTAGGCAGGTACTATTGTACGGGAAGCGAACCGTTACGACTTTATTAAACTGTTTCGCATTTGCTAAATCTTTGCTATTTAGTATTAAGTTATGGAATAATGTAATGAGAAATTAATATGATGCCTGGTTTTAAGATGTTTTGGAGAATCAGAGCAGTGGTAATTAAGCAAGTGAGACTATTAGTTTATTTATATTATTACACTTTTCAAGAGTTTCTTGTTGATGAAAATGTGTGGAATTGAGTAATATTTATCATATTGTTATGTTAATAAAATAAAATATAACTTCGATATTTAAAAGAGCAACTATTGAGTTTCCTGCCGGCTCTTCTCAGCAGAACTGCTTTCCGAGCCGGTGGTAGCTTCCTCACGTACAGACTACACTGACGCTTACATTAAATTGACGATTCAAAAGCACTTGTAATAAGTCTAATTGAGTAAAGTTTATTTTATTTCATTGTGTTTTTAGTAGGAGATTCCGCTCTACGCGGTGGACCCCTCACTCTTTTTCCAGACAATTTTTTTTTTTCAAACATAAAACATTAACAAACATGACTCGGGAGTTGTCACCAAAAATTTGCTCCAGGCTATTTTTAATTAAAAAAATATGTATAGCTTTTTTAAGTACAATAACTTTTTTTCTGTGTCAAATTAGTATCAATCGAAAATAAAAGACTTGTAGAAAGTGCCATCATACGTTTGGTGGCCTTTTTCGAACACATTAGGTACCTGACGTTCAGGTATAACATATACATGTACATTGAAGTAGTTAATTGCTCGTATCGCTTTCCGGAACGAACCAAGTATTAAAATGTAGATAATTTTATAACAAATTTTATGATATAGGTTTGTCATACCAAAACATCTCCAGGCTAGGATTTTTAGTAAAAAATGACCTGGAGCAAATATTTGGTGACAGCCCACCTGGGTCGTGTTTGTTAATATGTTTCATGGTTTAAAAAATATATTTCGTCTGGAAAAAGAATGAGGGGTCCGCCACATACATCGGGATCTTTCATCTTAGACTATTTAATTTGTCCTTTTGTCCTTCTTACAGGCAGCCACGGAACAAGTCTTACCCAGGGCTACCTAATTATCCGAATTAGTCTTAGTAAATTATAAAGAGTTATAAAAGACCCAAATAAAACGAGGGCGGGTCACTAGTAACATTTAAATTTAATTGGATACTAGGCATAAAACTTTAATTTTTATTTCCGGTCAGTTAATATATTTGGTCCGCCCTCTATATCTTTTGCTTAGTTTATATTCGCAATATTAATATTTATATAGCATAAACTTGTTTTAAGCACTCACTCAAATATACTGTATGTTTAGTTAAATTTTTGGGTCAAATCCATTTCTAATAAGATCCGCCTCTGCACCAATTTCAAGCCTTAAACGCCACATTAACAACGTTGCATTGTTTTTAAATAGATGTTTGGATTAAGTACTTATACCCTCTAAAATCTTATCATTAATCTTAATTGCGAAATAACAATAAAATATCGCTTAGGCGACGTAGAGAAAGTAATGCAATATGAACTATATGTCCATGAAATTAGAGTTTAAAATGATTTTTTTCTATAGCAATAATGATTGGTATCGATCATTACATTAGGTATCTTATAAGAACGAGATCGTGGGAAAATGGCCGATAGCTAAAGTATGGGATTGAGATGCTTTTTAATAATATTGTTTTCTCTACTTGGTAATGTCATTAATTTTGTACTTACATATTTTAAAATTATAATGATATCCGAACATAGGTTAACTAGTGACTCACCCTCGCTTCGCTTGGGTTTGCCTCTAGAAAAACAAAAACAAATCTATCCCACGGGAACCGTACATTTTTCCGGGATAAAAAGTAGCCTCTGTGTTGAGCTGTATTATTGTAAAATTTCATTAAAAACCATTCAGTAGTTCCATCCATACATCTATACATCCAGACATCCTCACAAACTTTCGCATTTATAATATTAATAGGATTAGGTTTTATACACATTATGGGTATGACAAACGTCGTACCTCGTGTCGTCGTAATGATCTTGATAACAGGTTCTGGGGAAATGTTTGTATTTTTGTTTACTAACCCACTAGTTTTTACTATTTTTTTATTAAGAGCTTAATAAAAGAAAATAGACAAGTGCAGTGCATGTTCGACTCGTTCATAACAAGTCCCGAACTATCACGGAAGTCATTTCAGTTAGTAAATCATAGAAGTTAAAGAGTCGTAGAAATTTTTTATGTTATGTATAACATGCATTTAAAACATTTCTTTATTATAATATAATTCTAAACAGGACAATAGGTTCATAATCTCAAAAAAAAATATGAACGATTTTTAAAATAAAGATAATATCAGATCGCTGCTCATCAAAGAACTTTAGACTTTCGATATCTAACAAATTGTTTGTATCATAACAAAATGTCAAGCTTTCTAATATAAAAATCTTTAAATGCTGGGAACTTTGAACTTAAAAACGTGTACTTATTTTATAGCAAAAATATTTTTATAATTTCTATGTTAGCTAAAGCAGGACCTGAGTTAAAGTTTTTATTTTATTTTATCTGTAAATAAAGTTGAGAATCCGAAATAAACTAAATTTATAGTAAATTAAAAAAAAACTAGCGATTAGCAATGGCGATACCTTTTCACGATTAGTAAATATTTCTCATCGATGAGATATTTTCCTGCAGTAAAAAGTATAGGTACTATATGTTATAACATAACTTTCATCAAAACCAGTGTTTTTCTCGTGATGCGTTCCCAGACAGACAGACAAACAAAAATTCAAAAATCTATAGATTTGGCGTCTCTATCGATAATAATGACTATTTCAATAAGATTTTCCAAAAACATTTAATGTACAGGTTCGACTCCGTTAGAATTTTATTATACCCATGTATAGATAATTAAGTATTATGCTCATACGGTTATTGGAAAGATATTAAAGTTGTGTTTTGTTTCTTCTGGGATTCAGAATAAGAGTTTCATGATTTCTAAGCTAAGAGTGGATTCAAACAAAGTAAGGTCGCTTGTTTAGAATATATTCTAATCGATTGCGATATAAGTAACGATTGATATAAGATAAATAAACAGAAAATGAAAAGAGTGATTATTCCATTGTCCGTCATTGTGCCAACGCTAACGTAATGGTTATTAATCACAATTTGAATATATTGATCACGTACCTTTGTACTATGGTAGCATGTTTCACACAGACCGACCGCCAAAATTTTATTTATATTTCAAATACAGGTAGTTTTATTTCTGGGAAATTATAAAATAAGAAAATATTTAACATTAGTCTAGTATTTAATTATAATAATTATTATTTTTCTTACATAATGTATGTTAAGTATTATTTATATTAAAAAAACCGGTGTTCGTGTGTTCGTAATAATTCTTCTCCTCTCAAACGGCTTGATGAATTTTGGTGATTTTTTCTGTACTTTTTTAGATGATTGTCAACTATAGTTGGAAGTGCTGTTGTCGAGGCACTAAGTTTTTTTCCATCAAAAAGGATTTGTGGCAGGACAAAGTTTGCCTGAATAATTTTTAGTTTGCTTTAACTTTCATTGTACTTTTGGTAGATAAAGCATCATACAAATAAATAAATATAACCGCTTAAAGATATTAAGAGTTATTACGATTTCGAGAATACAATATATTAAACCAAAAATGTTATCAGTTATCATCAAAAGTAAAATCTTATAATTTTTCTTACAACTTAGATGATACAGTACAGTCAACGTTTGCATAGTATAAACAAACAACATCGACAAGCAAATATTTAATTAATACAAAGCAGAGTTTATGTATCAACCTGTAGGGCTGGTGTGCGGGCGCGGCAAACAATAAAACGCAGTGATTAATTTATCCATTCCACAGCTAACGATTTGGGGTCACCGGTACAATTTGTATCGACCTACCGGCTGGCTTTGAGAAAAATTAAACGAAAGATATTGATTTTGTTATCTTTAGTATTAGTGGTGTTTAATAATAGTTCTAGTATTAGTAATAGTAGAAATGTATTACCTATATGAGATAAAAACAGAATGATATTCAATATTTTAGAGATTTTTTATTAATTTTAACTGTTTAAGTTCTTGGTACAAAAATTTCGTTAAATGGTTACAAAATTTAAAAAATGAAATATATGTAAACTATTTAATAAAAGTTTATTTTTTTAAACATATTTTTCCCAATATTTCTTTCAAGACAAAGGCAATATGTAAGAAAATATTATGACAAAAGTAAGTACAAGAGGGGTTTTTGAAAATTTATCTCAGTAAGGAATTAAATGGGAAATGGAGGTATATATGAAAGCTCGTTATTTTTAAAGTTAAAATATAAAAATGAAGGATATACTATAACGTGGAGCCAATATGTATAAAATAAATTGTAAATTTTGCTATAACAAACTAAAAATACCCTATCAACATACCAGTATCGCAGCTTCATAACAAAAAAATGTGATAACTTTCTAAGCACTAAACAAGCTTACCATTGAGTGTCCGAGGTATTCAGCAGCGTTATCTGATATGTATAACAGTTTTCCATTCTGTGTCATCATCATCAAGAAACCGTTTAAAGCCTGAGAAAAGAAAAAAAATATTAAAAGACATATGTATACAAAGATATCATGGTAATAGAATATTTGAAAATAAATTTTCTTTCATTTGATGTGTATCAGTGAATCTTGGCGAATTTTCAGAATGGACCAGTGGGGTACTTTCAGAATGGACCAGTGGGGTACATATATCGAATGCCTTCTACGCAAATATCACGGGTTCTGTTCCTGCTTGAGACAGAAGTTTGTTTATATATAACAAATAGAACTTCCAGCCTGGTTAAATTGAAAAACAATAGTAGATACATGATCATTTACGTAACACTTCAGTATAAATGCAGGATAAAATTAAAAAGATGTCAGTATATTTCACTATATAATATACTTATACACTTTTATTATTATGAGATGTCTGATGATTTTATTATTATTTATATAACTGTTTTCCTTTTCATTAAGGTAATCAAAAGTCTAAAAGATTAAAAGATAATTTTGAACAAATTTACCAAAATTATTTTTGTGCAAGCATTGAAAAACTACACAATAATAATTTTAAAGTTCTTCTTTGTGGAAGGACCTTGTGTTACCAGGAAATCATTACTGAGCATACATTTAACGTTTTCGCTCACTAAATTGCATTAATATAAAAACTTTAATTATACAAATTCATTTAATTCGAATAAAAATTACCAATTGAGATATTAAAACTGAATGGTATATACTACGAGTATATAATAAAAGAATATTACAGATCCATTTTTGCTTTGCTCGAATACTAACTGCACTCCGCATATCCTAGAAAGTTTATTCAATAACCACTTAATACACCGAAATAAAGAATAGTAGCCTATGTATCTAAGGTTCATAATAATTTATTTTTATTTATACAACAACTAGCGGCTCACCCTCGCTTCACTCATTTTCGATAAATAAAAACAAATCTATCCCACAGGAACCGTAAATTTTTCCGGGATAAAAAGTAGCCTATTTGTTATTCTGATATATGAACTATATTATTGTAAAGCTTCATTAAAATACGATCGGTAGTTTTTGTGTACTAAGCTGTATAAGTTACTATAGTTTTTTAACTATCCCACGAGAACTCTTTAATTTTCCGGGACGAAAAGTATCTTAAATGTTAACCGGGGATATAAGGTACCACCATGCAAAATTTCATTTAAATTGGTCCAACAGTTTTGGAGATTAGCCCGTACAAACAGACAAACAGCCAGACAGAGAAACAAAAAAATTGAAAAAAAAATCTGGATTTGTTTTATTTCTCTTCTTACATTGGTGACTCGGTTTTTAGCATTTTTTTATGTACAGATGTGCGACCTCTACAGTTTTATTATAGGTATAGATTTACGAAAATAATAAAATAAATACATTAATATCACGAATGAAAACGTTTTTGATACATAGTTGTACAAGTTTGAACAGATATATCTAGATCAGAAATACTTCGAGCTAGAATCGAATCGAGACCCTCACTCCAAAATACAGATACAAATATCAAGCAAATACAATCATTCATTTTGTTATAAGTAATTTTTGATAGCTTAAGGCCTACCGCATATATACAACTGTTACATCGACTAAACTGTTTAGTCGAGTTGTGTGCTTGTGTCGATTTCATGACGACCAAACAGTTTAGTCGACGAGGGTGCGCATACAATCAACTCTGTTGTAACATATTTATTTTAGTTTTCTTTCGTTTCGTCTCTTAAGCGGTTGTTTTGTAGAACTCAACTATGCTCGAATACAATGGCAATGCTAAATAAAAAAAAAGTACACATGCTTTGCGTATAATAAATATTTATTTTTATAAGTAATAATTATTATAAAATATATTTATTAATATATTTATATTTTTATAATAATAATTATTTAGAAAAATATATTTTTACTAATTATAATATATGTTGGGACAATAAAACTTGTCGCCATCTGGTTCCATAGTTAATACACTACACATATATAACTTTAAATACATATACATAAGCACCCATGACTGGAGTACAAACATTCGTTATCATCACACAAATAAATGCCCCTAGCGGGACTCGAACCCGCGACCAATTGTACAGCAACTAGGGTCACTACAAACTGAGCCAAACGTGGCAGCACGACCGTCACGCATCGACTGTTTAGTCGAGTGTATGCGTGCTCCAATACATTGCAATACATATTGAGTTGTCGGTCGATAGTTGTTCAACTGATTAGTCAAAAAGCAGTCGATGTGGTTTTTTGATTATTTTGTCGAGCAACTATCTAGTTGATAGTATGCGGTCCTTCATACATTTCCATATACTTTTGACATACAACTAAACAGTTGTTCGATTAAAAGTTGTATATATGCGGTAGGCCTTAGTGTATTTTAGTTGTGAATTGTGTGCCATAATTTACAATCAAATATTCAAACAACGTTTCACTTTCATAATAACGAGAACGATATAGGCATTGTGAGGTTGCTATAATAGTAAAATGTGATAATCTACGATAATACTCGTTTCACACCATGTTTGAACGTTTCGATTTAATATTTTATCTGAACTGATAACCGTTTAACCACAATTGGATAAATGAAATTACTATAAATAACTACATCATATGGCGCAGTGATAACCATCCTGTTTACAACTGCAGAGGTGTAGGTTCTATCGTTATACTTGATGAAAAACGAAGGGTTTTAAAAGTTTTATCTCATGTAGACGTCATATATCTACTGATCCCATTACTTTTTTGAAGTAAAACTTCTTCAGAATCGTTGTGATTTGAAACTCAGTGAAACGGAAATGCGACACTAAAAAGAGACAAGCACATAAATATGTATATAGAATTGAATCACGCGAGAATGAGATAGAATATATTGCCATGGTAGCCGTTGTTATTGTGTGACAAATATATAATGTAAAGTTTCACTTCTACTATGTGTGAATTGCACACACACACACTTTTTTTTTCTTTTATAAAAGCAAGTTAAATCTGGGTAGTTTTCGTTATATTTTTTTACATTATAACTGCTTTCTTTTGTAAGCTCGAAGATATTGATATATGTATCTGACGATAAAAGGATTGTATTATGTGTGACGACATATGAGTATGAAAAGTTCCAAATTTTTTTTTTACTAAAAGCTAGTTGAATCAAAAGGCTTTTAGGTGATAAAATTTTATCCTGCTATTTCAACTTAACAGTAAGGATTAGGTTGTAGTAGTAATATTGAAATGTTATTATAATGCATTTGCATATCAAAATATTTATTCGGTGTGGGAAATTTAACTTTAGGCAGCCAAAGTGAATATTTTCTTCTCAGTTTTCGAATCATATTTCCTGCTAATTATTCTACTAAAACTGCCCTTTTTATGAAAAAAACACATCTGCATCTAATATTTACGAACATGAGTTCTGTATTCTAAAAATATTTTTAACTTTAGGTCAAAGATCCCTAAATCGAAGTTAATAAGAGGTTTTAAGAAGCCACGCCCATTTAATAACGTAGTTTACTCGAATTGAAATAAATCTGTATTAATTCCATCTCTTTCCTTTGTATTATAAAGTTAAATGTCAGAAAGAGATGGGCAATGATAAAGCGTACCAATTTGTATAACACAATGCGGCGTGGGAAACACAATAACTGTGGAACAGTAAAGTCTTCTTTAACCTTTTTTAGAATATTTCATAACATTTATTTTTCGTATTTTATATACAATGTTTTATTACGGGGCTTTTATTTTACTATTTTTTTATTAATACGAGATATTAAAGTTTTAATTTTATCATCAAAAATCATTATATTTTAAAAAAAAATACAAAGTTGTAAAAAATACAAAAAAGTGGAGTTCAATGTTGCAAACAAGTTGACTTAGAAAAATAGTACTATGTAGTTGGAGATATACAAGTTTCATACTTGAAGCGAGTCTTGCTATATCAAATATATAATCTTTCTTTTGGTATCCGTCGCAGTCGGGTAAAAAGGGGGTGTTAATTGTTTTAAATATCATCTTACCTTTGAAAATCCAAAGTTAGGCGCTGTAGACGGTTGATGGTTGATGTCAAAGCGTTTGAAAACTGTAAATAAATAACACATCATTAATAAATATATTCTATAATGAACAAAGAGGAAGTTTATAATATTATAAAAATAGACCTAACAAAAACATGATCGGTGGTAAAAATTTAGCAGCCAGTAGGATAAATAGTAGCTCTGTAGTTATACAAATCGAATTTTAACAATCGATATTGCTAATAGAAAATTACAAACTACACGAGAATAACATATTTTGATCACATATCGAAATGCTCAAGTTGTCTTTCCATACATTTCTTAATTTTATAGCGATAACGATTATAGATACACATATTGACTAAACCCTTTGTGCTGTAACCCTTCTAATAATACTTTCATAGATTTACATACATACAAATCACAAAAAAACAGTAAAACTCACTCATAGTATAAAACGTATGTTAATATTAGAATTAGAAAACTTTCTAAGCACCTAACGACATGTATAATGACTATTTCTTCTCTGAGAGAGCGGTTTAGAAATTACGTGTATCGCGTATATACAGTGTATTGTCATTTACCGGGACATTACACACCCACGGGTATCCATAAAACAGTTAATAGTAACATAATGTACTCGAAATCGATAAGAAATTGTAGCGTTCTCGCAAAATGCCATTTCTAAGACTAGCTCTACACTAGCTTTACATTTGTTTGGTTAGCTGACCTTTTGTTTTGAGGTATATTATTTATTGCACTCACTGTCTCAAACATCGTTAATCGTCGAAAGCTATGATATCAGTATCCGTACGAGATATTTAAAATAAGTTTGTCTGAGAAGATATTTTAAGGTTGTTTAAGATTGATAAAATATAAGATATAAAATATATTAAAAAAATAATTATTATATAAAAAATCTTGTAAGTATTTTCTAACTGTTTTTTTTTAATTAACAGTTACTTAAATGTCTAAAATTTAGTAAAAACTAAAATATTTTAGTTATGAGTCAGCTTTACAGTGAAGTCTGATGAAAAACGTCCCAGAAGTGTAACTTGAACAATTGACAATTTAAGCAGCCTACTCAGTGAGATATGAATCTCTATTGAATTTCGATACAGTAACTATATATGAACCTCATTTAGAGACTAAATCCCACCAGTAATATAAAGAAGTCTTACACAAAGTTATTATTTTTCACTATTCTATGCCCAGCAATTCTGATGTAGATAGATGTTGTTAATTTTATTTTATTTCATTTCTGTAAGTTATTTTTTTAGGATAGGTTCAGTGGAATCTAAGACTGACTAACAAGGCATTGCTTTCACCACTGGATCTAGACACGTCTAATTTTGCATAAAAATCTTATAATGAGGGGATAAGGAGGAAAAAAGGTTAAAAAATAACTTTTAAATATTCATATTCTTCAAGTACTAAATAAGAGATGAAATAGATATGTGAGAGAGCTTAATTTTTTCAAAGTAAAAAATATGGAAATTGATTTTATTTACATGACTCACAGAAGATCCCGTAGGGGACACTGTTAGTAATAAAGACATTTTTAAATAAGCTTTACGTCAATGAATTTTAAAACTGGCGTTTTTTAAATTTTTCCTAATATATATATTTTTTCAATATAAGATCTCTTAGGGCTCTAATTTAAAAAAGAACCTAAATTTTTTTTTTTTATATTTTTATTCTTCAATGGTTGTAAAATGACATCTTGTCTAAGCACCGTAGCTTTATAGTTATTAGGGCAGCTTATTAAGGGCAAAGCTAACATTACAATGACGTGGAATCTCGTATTACATATTTAGCATCAATCATAATTTGTTATCTGCGGCCCAGTCGCATAATCTTAACGCTATTACCGTCGGTAGAATACTATTCCATTGTCAAAAAAATCGATGTCATTGCGGGCACTTAAGGAACAAACATTGTTATAATTAACCGATTCTATCGATACTTTCTCGGCCTTTGAAATATCGATAAACAATAACCGAGCGGCTACCCGATTATATCGATAAGATATAGGATAATTCCAGGCTCTAATGGACCCGCCGCGAAGCGTAAGGTGATACTTTCTAAAACTATGAAAGATGGATTAAAATGTGGTAACATATAGCTTTAACAATGTTTTTTATAGTGTTACAATTTTTTTTTAATTTTAAATCACGGAATTCTGCCAAGCCATCATTCTTTTGCGAGTGTCTTGCGTTTTTTTTTAAGACGAGTACTAGTTGAGCATATAGTTGCCAATATTGAGTAAAATGGTGAAGAAAAAATGAAAATAATACGAAAAAATGGGTTCATTCAATCCATGGGATTATGAAATCTACTTATTAAATATCTGTATATTAAGTCTACAGTTTTTATGATCATAATACAGGAAAAAGGCTTTATATAATACTTAAGACTCGATGACAGTTTTGTAAACCGTACAATTTGTGTTCAAGATATCTATGATAGAACAAAAATTTCCAGAAAAACGACATTTGTAAAAAAATAAAAGTAAGAATCCTTACTACAGTGAAATAAAGCACGAAACAATACGTCAGAAACAGAAAACACATTACATAAGATAAAAGCTTGCAATTATCTAATAGAAATATAATGGTTGAATGGTCCGGATATTATTCAGTACAAATGCGCTCACGAACTTCTTACACGGTCCTAACTGATTCTAACGCGCAGCGCCTAGCGGTTTGTAAGTTAAGCTAAGCGATTATTTCGAGCTTACGTGAGCTTCCATTAAAGTGATTAAATATAGCATTTCTATACTCAGAGGTAACATTCAGTTATAATATAACAGGATACCTACTACAAAAAAATATATAGTAATAATTAAAATTAAAAATTAAGTAATATAATTATTTAATAAATTGTATTTCTGGGCATTTAAAGCTATAAAATAACTATAAGTAATTCATTACAGTTTTCGATTTCTTTTTTACCATATGATCTTAAAATTTTGGTCTTCATAATAAAAAAATAAAAATATGTATATAATATGTTACAATAATATTATTATAAACTAGTGACCCACCCTTATTTTGCTTGGTTTCAAAACTACCTATACTATATTATAAAGATATTTTTGAGCATTTAAGCGAATTGCCTCTTATGGCCAAACTCGTGAACTTTATATTCAACTAGCGACTCACCCTCGCTTCGCTTCGGGTTCGTCCCTAGACAAAAACAAATTTATCCCAAGGGAACCGTACATTTTTCCGGGATGATATATAGTCTATAGCCTTCCTCAGTTAACGGGCGATCTAATGCAAAAAGAATTTTTCAAATAGGATTAGTAGTTTCTGAGATTAGCGCGTTCAACCAAACAAACAAACAAACAAACAAACTCTTCAGCTTTATAATATTAGTATAGATAGTATTAGTGTTTATACTAATGCGATACAAATCCACTATAATAATATCTAAATAGCTTTGTAAATTACACAAAGATAAAATATAAAACCGCGGCAAGATTAATAAATAAACAAAATATAATTCAAGTACGACTCCTCCCGGTCAAAGTATCTCATAAATCCTTCTTATTTAAAGTTTAATCGTTGATAAGTTAGCAGAGCTAATATTAAAGCTCGCATCGTCACGGTTAAGTTAATTAATTAAGGCTCGTGGTATCGTTTCAAATGCGCTCGCTAATCAATTCTATGTACTGACTGTTTTTATCGGCATGGGGTCCACTGAATATTTCTATAGCAACGCTATAATTTTTTTTATATGATATGTAAATATGGAATTAATTAATATATTTCAAGAAACTATGTATGTATGTATGTATATATATATATATACATACATATACATATATATAGTATTATATAGCGTCGTTGATCGTCTGTACATGGAAAATATTTGAGAAAAACTATTATTGAGGGTTTTTATTAACGCAATAGAACCCAAAACAATGTTTTTTTTTGAATTTTTCTCAGAAACTCAGAATCTCAGAACTCAGAAATCTCAGAAACGGCAAAACCGACTTGGGTGCATTTATCACTAATGTATTGTAGTAAGCTTCACTTAACGTTTAGTATTTGTTTTATTTTAATAAGTTCATAAATAAAAAAGTTATGTCAAATTGAAGAATCACCTGGGGATGAAGCGAGGGTGAGTCGCTAGTTTATATTATACATGCAGTATTTTTTCTCAGATAGTTCTATGCTATATTTCGATGTCATATGGGTATGTGAATACTGTGTTCTATCACCCCTTTCTGTACAGTTTAGTAATTCTTCCGTAACCTAAATAATTTGGTCAATATATGTTTATATTGTAAGGATTCTTCTTGTAAGGACTTCTGGACTCCTATGTGTACAAAGGTGATCAAGTTTAATACGTATTTAAGCCAAAAAGTAGCAAAAAATAAACTTTATACTCATCATGCTTGTCATTAAATCAATCAGAGTATTGCGTTGCGCTATAGGTGGATCATCAACTTAAAATCTACCATTTAGCAGAAATACTCGAGAATTAACGATCTTTACCTATTAAAAGGTTTTTATTGGCAATAAGATCTATGTTAACGAGTTCAAAATTATTGATGATAGTGAGGCACAATAACATTGAATATTGTACTATAAATATTAGCTTTAACGGCAAAATAGTAATAACATTTACGCCAATCATAATGTAAATAGAGAATGAAATTTGTCCATCGGTCTTTATAACAATTCTCCGATGAGTAGTGAGGTGATATGTTACTAATATTATAAATATGAATGTTTAGATGTTTGGATGTTTGGATGGATGTTTGTTACTTAATCACGCCAGAACCACTGCACGGATCTGAATGAAATTTGGCACAGAGATAGATTATAGTCTGGAATAGCACATAGACTACTTTTTACCTCAAAAAAACGTACGGTTTCAGTGGGATAGATTTGTTTTGTTTTTCTAAAGGTGAACCCGAACGAAGCGAGGGTGAGCCGCTAGTAATACATAACTATTTTGGATAATAATAATCAAAATAATATGCCTACACATATATTTCAGTAAAGTTTATAATAATGCGACATTTTAGGTCTGGTCTAGTATATTATTTAATCTATGTCAGTGGAGTTCACGGAAAATCCTGAAGCATTAAAAATAAGAGGCTTGGGCGCGCACCCAATCACTAAGCAATGGTGGCGGGCGACAGAAATAACCGCGCGAGATTGACGAGATACATACCATTATGGCCTAACGAACATCTCAATTTAACCAACCACCTGCCTCGCTTTAAATAAACTTGCCATTTGCCAGTGTATAGGAATTCGGTGAGATGCCCTAGCTATAGATTTTCAACGAGCCCTCTGACTAAACTGGTTTACTTTTAAAGAACTATTTATTAATTTGAAGTTATGAATCATTTGTTCAATATAATTTAGTAAAAAAAATGTAATGCATAGTAATTATAGTATTTCTTACTAGCGTTTTTCTGCAACTCCGGCCGCGTATTTAAATTACACTTGTAATAAATACTATATCTGTATAAATTATGTGCAACTCTGACGTTAAGCTGTAAAGTTTCATTAAAAATCCTTTCAGTAGTTTTTGCGTACCACATCCATATATATATATGTATATATATATATATATATATATATATATATATATATATATATATATATATATATATATATATATATATATACTATCACAAATTTCTTTAAGGATGTTTTTTTTTATATATTTATGAATTGTGTGACTACGATCTATCAGAACTTCCATTTATTGTAATTAGAAAGAGCTTTAAAGACACATATCACACTAATATGCGAAAGTTTGTATGTACATATGTGCGTATGTTTTTTACTACTTTATGCTTAAACGGCTGGATGGATTTGGATGAAATTCAGTATCTAGATAGATTATAACTTGGAGTAACATATAAGCTGTTAGAAATATTGCCAATAGTTGGTGCTACAATATAAGATTAAGATATTAAGTCTAATTAATCTAATTAATAATAAATTACTAAGCTTTATTAAATTACATAAAAATGATTATGAAACAAATATAAACTACACAAAGGTAAACAGTTCTAAGTTAACAAACAGTGTAACACCAGAGAAAGGTTAGATCGTTATACCAGCCTTAACAGTTCTTACAAATGCCATCTTAATTACGCCGAATGTCGATTACCGGCGGACCGTGTATCGAATTGGTAATCTTGCAAAATCATTAGATCGAAACGAAAAGCCATTACATTCACACATGACCTAAAGTCCTACAATTAATAGACCAGGGGACTGATAGACAATGGACTTATTTAAAGGAAAACCCCAAAAGGCATCGCACGGTTATCGTGAGGGGATAGGACCATTTCTTTTGTAGTAATTGCCAATACGATTTGCATAAGCAGTACCATCCGGTCGCGTTTTCATGGTATACGTGAACGCAGGGATACTATACTGCGGCTATTGCGTGCTTTTAAGATCTTTGGATTTAGAAGTTTTAACAGTTTTTATTACATTTATTGCTTGTTCAATTAATATATATTTTCATCTCCTTGATTATAATATGTAGACATACAAGGTTAATCAGAAATGTTATGCATTATCTATCTATATCTATATATATAAAAGGTAAAAGTGATTGACTGATGTATCAACGCACAGGCCAAACCCTTAAGTCTGGAAAATTGAAATTTCGCACACTTATGCCTCATATGACGAAGGCATCCACTAAGGAGGGATTTTTCAAAATTCAACCCCCAAGGGGTGAAATAGGGGGTAAAAGTTTGTATGAAACTTTCTATTCCTTGGACATATTTGCACGAAATTTTGTATTTTTCGTAGTTTGATCGCGAGCGAAGTCACGAGTTCTGCTAGTAATGTATAATTTCGAAACAAAGACGTGCTCTTAATAATTACAAAATATGCTATTTAACTATTTCATGACTGAATAGTAGCATGCACGAATGTTTTAATTAAAAAAAAACGTATGCTTTTCACATATTTTAAAATATTACAAAACTCTTTCAAACACTGATCTGATCTGTCATAACTAAGCTCATCTATCAAGCGCACCGCAATTATCGTTTCACGCGTCAGCCAAATTAGCCAGTCATCGGTGTGAAGACGTCACATTAGTGGCATAACTCGACGCTGCGCAAGCGCATTTATTTTTGTCAATATAATTCTTCTTTCTCATGTGAGAGTACAATTTTTTCTAATAACTACAATGGGAATGAATAGTTTTCGTCGTTCTTATAAAAAAGTAAATACAGATATTTTGTGTATTTATTGCTTTCTAGAAAAAAAACAAACAAATATAAGACAAATTTCAGATGTCAGACGAGTACTCTCTGCAACATGTGAGCTTTCATTTTAAAAAATTATTTAGTATTTTTAGTGCCTTTGAAAAGAAATAGAGCAGAAATAATTGTTAAATACAATACTAATTTGCAATCGTAATATTGTTGATAAAGCTATATAAATTGAATATTTATGTTTGGCGTATTTCCTCGGGGCAGAGCCGCAAGGAACCATTATTAAGATCTAGATTAAATTGACCAATTATTTGTACGAAAACATCAAATTACAAAAGCACTAGCCTTAAATATTAAAGAAATTATTATTGATTAGTCATATAAAATTAATTGCATGTAATATCTTTTATATTCCCGCATTAAAATTTAGAGAAAACTACATGTTTTGTAATAAAATGGTTGTAACATAATCTGAAGCGTTGCGTAGCATTCAGATGGTAACGTATACTGTATCGGAGTTTCCAGGTTCGATTTTTGTGAATATTTTTACTGGTTGTACTAACAAATAGGTAAATAATTCACCCAGTTAACGTTCAAGCAAAATTAATGAATAGTAAGGAATATGCCTATGGTTTCAATATTTGTACTTCAAACAAAAGAGCATAACGGTATAAGATTTATTATTCAGTCTGTTATTATATTTTACTCAGTAGATGTATTTTATATCAAATTATTTTTCATCTACACTATTATTATAAAGAGGAAATATTTTTATAAATATTATTATAAAGAAGAATAAACTCCAAAACTACTGGACCGATTTAGATGAAAAGTAAGAAGATAGTTTGAGAACCTGGAAAGGATATACGATATTTTTATTCCGGAAATTATCCCTTGACGAGGTGAAAATGGGGATGAAAGTTTATATGGGGAATCAACCTAGGGACGAAGAGTCTAGGGAAGAATGAGTCGCTAGTATATTATAATATTATTATTTGTTGTAGCAAACAAAACAGGCAGCAGAAATCTTGTGGTAAATTAATAAAGGATTCTTGCCATGATTTAAAAAGTAAAGCTATAATATGTAATTATCTTCAGATTTATTGGCTACCGAACACCTGTTCGCATAACGTAACATTGAGTTTACTAGCTATTTGAAAGATTTTTTTATATTACATACAATTAATAGTAATAATTATTCATTTTCCTTGACATTTGTTTAAACACTGTTTGCAATTTCATAAAACATGATTTTTTAACATTATTTTAAATAATAATTATCGAGCCTTGATTTTAAAACTGTATTTTTCACATAGAAGGTTGCCCAAAACGTTTTATGGCTTTTATGATTATAGCGAGTATCTGTTTTATAAAACAAAATTAACGTATCTGTAAACATTGAGGATGGGAGGTGAATGTTTGAACGTTTATATTTTCATTTAGATTTGAATCTAAATGAAGTTAATACGAGTATGTTATAATTTCATTATACTTAATAGAAAATTATTTACAAATAAAACAGAATATTAGAAAAAATTAGAGGGTGCGTGTAAGAATGTGTACACGCGCAAGAAGTAAAACTTCTGTAGGTTATCGGTACTCTTTATGAAATTCAGATTATGTTTTAAATAATTAGGATAGGGTAGATACTAAAAATAACGCATATTAGGCATATTACAATCATATGTTTATAGAATATCATTTAAGGAAAGAATATAATATTACATATCATTTGTCAGACAATAACAATGGTTACCATGCCAACAAACGTACGTACATTTTTTCGTGACGTATTCACCAGCTTACCCCTCAAGTCAAGCGTGCGTAAAGAAGTTTTACTTCAAAAAAACGACAAGAATAATATTATATTATAAGTGAAAATTATGTATATACTCAATACATATGAATTATTTTAATCAATTGTACTTCAATTTTTTTTTTAATTCAAATTGCTTAGACATTAATACAAAATAATAGTTTCTAAAACAATTCATTTATCAATCCATTAGTCCATAATACAGGCTCTAGATAATAATCGATATGAAACCAAATATTACAAAAATAAATACACAAATAATAATACACGATCGGATTTGTCAAAACAAATTATAAACTAAAGCGGAAACACTGTTAGCTTGTTCTTTTAATCGACTTATGTATTTTAATCGATATTAAAATACAGGTCAATCGGTTTATAAATCAAGTTTGAAATCGTTCTCAACAAGTGACTATTAATTAAATTGTAGTTAGATTAGAAATTAGATAGTTGGGCGGTGATCGCGTTTGATAATATATAGGGCCAAGTATAAACAGGGACATAAATTTCTCTTATTTTGAATCTAGAGCTATAGTTGAATGGGTAATTTAGGTGTCACAAAACACTTACCGCTTGTAGATGTATTTTCGAACAGATAATACATCCTATTATCTACTGTCCATCTTCATAAATACAAAAACTTGTCTGTTTGTCTTTTAAATAATTTAATTTCCTTTAATTGTTTAGACAAAGTCGATGACTGCACAAAACTAATATACGTTATAGGTTTGTTTCCCGCCTGTGGTAAATATCTCTATTCAGTTTAATACATTTTTTTTTATAACTTTAAAGCTTGCCAGTTGAACAAAGATTATTTCGCATATATCACGTCGAATACTAGTACAGTGGGCATGCAGATCTATACCTATATGTTTGTGTCATGTCAATAGTTGGTACTCATTCTACCGAAGATTTTAAGAGAAATGGTATTTAGGCATTTACCTACATATTATATTTTAGCTATAGTGTCAGAAAACTAAGGCAACAATCCTTGTTAAAAAATTAACTCTTGATAGATAATGTTATTTATAATTCCGTTACTTTTAATATTATCCATACTAATATTATAAATGTGAAATTTTGTGAGGATGTATGGATGAATGTTTGTTACTCTTTCACGCCAGAACGCTGAACGGATCTGGATGAGATTTTACACAGAGATAGATTATAATCTGGAATAGCACATAGGTTACTTTGTATTCCGGTAAAAGTACGGTTTCCGTGGGATAGATTTATTTTTGTCTAGCGACGAACTCGAAACGAAGCGAAGATGAGTCGCTAGTTCTTTATAAAAACGTTATTTGTTTTTAATAAGTACTTACCTCCTTACTTTACCACCTTTGTCCACGTTACTTTCTACGTATTTTGTTTTCTTATAACTTATTTGTGCAATAAAGGATATGCATTAAAAGCACAGCTATCAACCTGCTGTGTAAGGCCAAAAACCAACAATTGGCTAAGGTCATACATTTCACAATCATAATCAAATATCAAATAAATCATTTCTATAACTAAATTAGCTGTCTAAGAAAGATAAACAAAAATTGCGAGTAAACATGAATGAAATATTATATTTCTTTATCAATCACCTATCAATAAATTATTGAGAGATTGAGTCATCAACTTTAGGTTTGTAATCGTCACGTCAGCGCAATCCAATTAACTGTGACCACGGGCTTTGGCAAGGCTCTTTATGTAGTATTCTATTGAGTAAATAAGGCTTTTACTGAATATTGACTTACGTTTTTCTTTTAACTTTGCGTTAACGATAGTTTATTATTTATGAAACCATTAAGCTTATGTTAATATTTTTTACTTGTGTTATATCTAAATAAAGTTTAATTTTCTATGTTTAAAATAAAATAAATAATTGTGTAAACGTTTCCAATTTTCCGGATAAAACAAACGGTAACCTGATCTTGGTATCGGCGTAAATAGAGAAATATAACATGGAGAAAGTAGAGTATGAAAAGTATTATAAAAGGCAAAAACTTTTTTCCTAACTACATATTTAATGTTTACGCATTTTCTCTTATGGTAACGAAAAGAATGTTGTAATTGTTCAATTTATTTTTTAAGACAAATACAAGATATATTGATAATTAATCATAATGAGTAAAAGTTTATGAATAATACAAATATTTTTTATGTAAAAAATCGAACCCTTAACCTCTAGGCCAGTGTGCAGTGCCAGGAAACATGATATACCACGCCACAACAGCCGTTACCTGTACGAGTACATCAATCAAAAGTCAAAATAAAGAAGTCGATTTAAAATTAGTCAATAAATAAAATGCTATTCGTAATATAGTAATCGTTCGCATCTAAACGACCTTTTATTTCACAACGTGTAATTTCATTAAAACAATTGAAAGCGAGAACCGATAATAATTTCATATGAGGTCATGTCGCTATGTGTTAATGGCGATTGATGTATTACATAGCGTTTGATTTGACCTTGTCAAGACCTTACGATGTGGTTTTTTGGATACGAAATAACCTTAAAAGAATATAATGTTATTATTTTTTAGAATTCCGCGCGCAAAGTGGCGAGTCTTTCTAAATCAGTTCATCGTATACTGTACGTATAACATCTTGAAAAGGTATGTGCGTATTATCTTTGAAGCATTAATAGATTATGTGTAACATTTTTTTTTATGGAGAAACAAAAACTATGTATTCAGCTCTTTTCAACGTCTCACTGCTGGGCACGGGCCTCCCTTCAATACGAGAGAGATCAAGCCATAGTCCACCACGCTGGCCAAGTGCGGCCATATCGCAAAATTACTAATATTATAAGCTATCGAATTTTTTTGGGTTGTATTACAAAATTTTTGATTTAGAAGGCCTTTTCTATGGCGACAGATCATTAATCACAGACAAACAGATTATTAGGTTTTCTGTCAAGCAATTCTTAATAACAGGGAAGTTCGTGGTATTCCGCCCTTGTGCCTCAGAGAGCACGTAAGCTTGCACCTAATCTCTCACTGGTCGTGTCGATTTGTCTTCAAACCGGAGTTTGAGAGTAATAAGAATGGAAGATGCACTTATGCTTGCGCATAAACTTGTGCTCAATAATATTTCTTATATACATGGCTAGCGTCACAATCAATGAAATTGGTTGTCGTGCATCATTTAGTTTGGATAACATACCAATATAGTGTTATATTTTACCCTTGATACAGTACATTGTATTTTATTATAACAAGGAAAAACGACCTTATTATAAAATAAAATGAAAATGTAACAGTGTGTCCCCGGTATAGATAGTCTAGACAATAATGAACTAAGTCCCTATTCTGATATTATCATATCTTTTAAGCAACACTCAGTACTTTAAGGTCATATAATGTAATGCTTACGTTTCTATATATTTACGATTATTCTCTAAGTAGTTTATCTTATTACTCCAGAAAAGATAAGAGGCTGTTAGAGGTAATATTTGATATGGGCCGATAATGTGCAGGTATACATACATTTTGGTATTGTACAGAAAGATTTAAGGTTTCAGCCGTATTCATGGGAGTTATTATTTTATATCTAATACCTTCTTAGTTTATTTTGCACTTTCATTTACATAGAGTTTGAATTTTTAATAATAAATTCTTTAAAACACCTTTGCATCATAATGCATCCTTCCGTCTTGTTAGGAATGTCTGTCACAGTCTGGGTAGTGTTTAGAAACGTTATTCAGGAATAATAGTTAATACATATTGCTTTTTTGAACTCTCATATGACTGTCGGTATCACTACATAGTATAAAACAAAGTCGCTTCCCGCTGTTTGTCCCTATATATGCTTAGATCTTTAAAACTACGCAACAGATTTTGATGCAGTTTTTTTAATAAATAGAGTGATTCAAGAGGAGGGTTTATTTGTGTAATATATGTATAATATAGTAGAGAAAGACTGACAATTTTAGAGGTTTCTAATGTGATGTCGTAAATAAATACCATTTTTTTGCGCTTACATTGCAAACGCTGGCTGAACCCTACGAGATAGATCAAAATAATGTACTACAGTATTGTACACCTTAAAAAGGTCTACAAAAAAGTCCGCGATGGCATATGTCTATCTCTTAAGGACAACATATTATTCCATTCTACTATATCTAAGCTAGGGCAAGTCGCTAGTTTTCATTAAAGTTCATTAAAAGTAAATAATATTAATATAGTATACATGCAAAATAAATTTATTTTTTGTGAAATGACATTATTTAACGAAGTTGAGAATATATTAAACGTACAAAAGTATTTTCAACAATAAGTTGAACAAATTAAGATATAACTTCTCACAATGATTCGATATGCCTATTGTAATAAATCGTAATCGATTTATAATATATACATATAAAATAATTATATCCGGCCTTACTTGGAGTTGATTATTGAAATTGGTGGACAATTAATTTAATTAAAAATTGCGGCATAATAGTTAGCGGTTACATAAAAGCTACCGAAAACATATATACTGAGGTCGGGTTAATTATGTTATTTACGTCTTGTCGGATTATTATCATTTCCAATAAAATATATCATTAAGACATTGTATCACAATGAATTTTCTATAGGAATATAGGTTGCGGGCTCAAACAAAATCAGTCACAAGGACAAAAAACTACCTGTGCTTTTTTATCTTACTGCCCGCTTCTCGGTCATGGCGGCCAATCTTATAAGAACTAGCTGGAGGTAATACAATGCATACCCAAATATATCTGTGGCTGTAAGTGTAGGTGCGCGTTCTAATAGTTTACTATGAAGACAAAGTTAGACAAGACAGTATTTTAAGACGACGGAAAAAGATCAGATTCTTCATGCAGCATGGTACTAAATATTTTGTATAGAAATCCCAATAGTTTCCTCTTGCCCTACTCGTACCTTTTCTTCGCACTAGCCACGAGCTTCATAAGCAACCTACTGAATCTACGACGCAAATTTTTCATTTCAAATGATGAATATTTTTTACTTTAATTATATATTTCAAAACATATGTATGACTTATATATTCTAATCCTCTCTTTAAACAAATTCTGTCCACTATAATCCTTTCCATAGACAAATTCTGTTCATATAAATTGAAAATGATGATGGAACCATTACTCGGTTCAAATGTCATATTTTTATAGAAATGGCATTGTATTTAATGACTTATTAGGAAAAATGAGACGTTGGTAAATAAAATCCAGATTGAATGCGCATTGAAAAGTTTAGGACAATTTAGATTTTCTTTTTATTTATTATAATTACAATAATTACATATTTTAGTCGTATATTTAATTTTTATTTCCAAAATAACTGCATGTATCATATTTGATAATATTTATTTAATACCATCTTACCTTACCTTACATAACACTATACTAATTTAAGGCAGTGCAATAAAGTAAAAATACCTTTAGGTAGGTACCGAGTATAGTTTATGTAATGAAAAATACCAAGTAAATATGGTTTTTGATACAATCTCAATAATAATGGAGGTTTTATCTCACCGCAGATCTATTCAAATAGAATCGTATTTCTATTTGATTGTAAATTATCTTTATCGTATATTGCTATCTTAGTTGCTGAATAAAACTTTTAATAGATAATCTTTTTTTCGATTTGTTAACTTCTTAAGTTATGTTTAGTTAAATGTTATGTCAATTAATATTTAATGGGTTACGTAATTAAATGTTGCAAAGAGAAATCCATGGAGAAAGAATGGGGTAAGCACATAAACACTTTAATTCGTGTGCTATACACTGGGAGACAGTTCTAGATGGGTCTTTCCAACACTGTCCTTTGTCTTAACTTGATCGAAATATCTGTATAAGTAACAAAAACTTTCTTCATCAACTAGAATTGAATCTGCTACCATTGGCAGTGTCACGGAGTGATGCGAATAAAATTAAAAAAAATGAGCTAAACTTGCAGTGTATAATAGTATTATGTTATTAGCATTTATGTTATCATCTACAATTATTTTCAATGTTCGAAGCTACGCTATGAATCATTTCAATCAGAAGTGCGCCACAATGTATCGAGATGTACCTATAATAATCTATAATATATCTACATATATGTATATATAGTTATAGATACCTAATTAAAGTACCTTTTTGTTATTATCCATTATTTACATATTATTAAGTTCTGTGTGTATTGAGCAGTGGTAGCCCAGTGCTAACGCGCTTACTTGGGAATCCGAATGAAGCGGTTTCAAATCCCGTATCTCGCACCTCTGATATTTTCATGTGCGAATCATTTCCAACATGAGTACCACTTGCCTTACTGTGAAGGAAAACATCGTGAGGAAACCTGCATGTCTGAGAGAACTTAGTAAGTTTTCGAAAGACATGTGTAGTCCGCCAACCCGCCCTTGGCCAGCGTGGTGGACTATGGCCTGATCCCCCTCGTATTGAAGGGAGGCCCGTGCCCAGCAGTGGGACGTTAAAAAGTGCTGAACACAATACTTTCTTAGATTTACGCGAATATTTGACATTTTAAATAAAACTATCTTTTCGGATTATTTCGCGGATTTATTTTGATTTTTGGTTCCCGACGTTTCGAATGCTTTACAGCAATCATGGTCACGAGAGACTAAGGTATTAGACATCTCAAAAGCGTTATATACTTGTTACAGACAGTGCCTACCCACAAATTTACAAAAATGATTTTGAAAATTCAAAAATGGCACCAGAGTACCTTACAATATTTGTTGATTTTAATTCTAAACATATTAAAAATATTAAAAAAGTTTAATTAGTATTATAATTAAATATTATTTGTTAAATTTTAGCTGTTATTATTATAAATATTACAATATTTTAAAAAAAACTTTAAGAATTAATAATGTAATATTATTTAGTGTTGCTATTACTATAATATGTCTAACCACAAAGAAAATCAAAATATTAATTATTTATTAAATACTAATTATTTATTAAAGTATTATTATTGTTTTATATGTAATTTAGAAAATTAACTTTTTTAATTTAGATTTCTAATGTAATTTTAAGATAGAATATTAAGCAACACTATCTTCACAGATAAAATATATATTAATCTGAATCATTGTTATAGCGATCCACACAGTATGAACTAACTACATCTACAGGTCTGTTATCTTTGTTTTTGCTGTTAGATTTTATTATGTTTATTACAGGATCCCACGATGATGGTAGTACCCAGCCATCTTCCCTATTGAAGTTTGGATGTTTTTTAATTTCAATAGCTTCGCGAATCATCCTGGGGCGATAACGGCTTTCTTTCGCAAGTATTTGTGGATTATCAAAGCGAATGTAGTGGCTTGGGCGATCCTGGCTATGTTTACAGACTGCAGATGTTGTATTGCGACGGTGCTTCACATCAGCTATGTGTTCTTTGACCCGAGTTCTAATGGATCTCTTTGTTTGTCCGATGTAGGAGAGCCCACAATCACAATCAAGTTTGTATACCCCTGCATCTTGGAGAGGGATGTGGCACTTGACTGGTGGTAAAAACTGACTAATTTTCTTTGGCGGCTTAAAGTAAGTTTTGATTGAAGCACGCTTTAAGATGTAGCCAATCTTGTCAGTGACTCCTCTCATGTATGGCAGGACTGCAGGGACTCGCTCGACTGTGGCTGGTTTCACTCGGTCACTGTGACGCAGGCGCGGCACTTGCAGCTTGTTGTCTCGCAGAACTTGCTTGACATGTTGCAGTTCTCCGGCCAGGTGTTGCTCGTCACAGATCCCTTGTGCTCTCTGAAACAAAGATTTTCCCACGGATAGATGTCTTAGTTAAACGCAACCCAGATAACACCTTGAGTCACACTGTGTATAGAGATAAAGAAGACCCATACTGATAGGTACCTGAACGGTGAATCTCACCACCATCCTTCACAGTTAGCTACCGTGGGAAAATCTTTGTTTCAGAGAGCACAAGGGATCTGTGACGAGCAACACCTGGCCGGAGAACTGCAACATGTCAAGCAAGTTTTGCGAGACAACAAGCTGCAAGTGCCGCGCCTGCGTCACAGTGACCGAGTGAAACCAGCCACAGTCGAGCGAGTCCCTGCAGTCCTGCCATACATGAGAGGAGTCACTGACAAGATTGGCTACATCTTAAAGCGTGCTTCAATCAAAACTTACTTTAAGCCGCCAAAGAAAATTAGTCAGTTTTTACCACCAGTCAAGTGCCACATCCCTCTCCAAGATGCAGGGGTATACAAACTTGATTGTGATTGTGGGCTCTCCTACATCGGACAAACAAAGAGATCCATTAGAACTCGGGTCAAAGAACACATAGCTGATGTGAAGCACCGTCGCAATACAACATCTGCAGTCTGTAAACATAGCCAGGATCGCCCAAGCCACTACATTCGCTTTGATAATCCACAAATACTTGCGAAAGAAAGCCGTTATCGCCCCAGGATGATTCGCGAAGCTATTGAAATTAAAAAACATCCAAACTTCAATAGGGAAGATGGCTGGGTACTACCATCATCGTGGGATCCTGTAATAAACATAATAAAATCTAACAGCAAAAACAAAGATAACAGACCTGTAGATGTAGTTAGTTCATACTGTGTGGATCGCTATAACAATGATTCAAATTAATATATATTTTATCTGTGAAGATAGTGTTGCTTAATATTCTATCTTAAAATTACATTAGAAATCTAAATTAAAAAAGTTAATTTTCTAAATTACATATAAAACAATAATAATACTTTAATAAATAATTAGTATTTAATAAATAATTAATATTTTGATTTTCTTTGTGGTTAGACATATTATAGTAATAGCAACACTAAATAATATTACATTATTAATTCTTAAAGTTTTTTTAAAATATTGTAATATTTATAATAATAACAGCTAAAATTTAACAAATAATATTTAATTATAATACTAATTAAACTTTTTTAATATTTTTAATATGTTTAGAATTAAAATCAACAAATATTGTAAGGTACTCTGGTGCCATTTTTGAATTTTCAAAATCATTTTTGTAAATTTGTGGGTAGGCACTGTCTGTAACAAGTATATAACGCTTTTGAGATGTCTAATACCTTAGTCTCTCGTGACCATGATTGCTGTAAAGCATTCGAAACGTCGGGAACCAAAAATCAAAATAAATCCGCGAAATAATCCGAAAAGATAGTTTTATTTAAAATGCTGAATACAAGTTCTGTGAGTTCGGAGATCGGAAATAAAGTCTCTTTTATTACTTTTCATTTAATTTTTTACGTTTTATTACTTTTGTAATACGAAAGTTCATTATAGTGGTTCAAAAACCTACGCGGTATAGACAGGCTTCTGGCTTAATTCACTTTTTGAACACTATTTTTAACCACTAGTTATACTTCCACTTCACTCTACTTTTCTTCACTTTTTCACTTTCTTCTCTTAACTTTCCGTAATTAGACTGATCTGTCGACACACTGCCGACCTTTTTATATGTATAAACAAACAACTCTAGCATTCGAAAATTCGAAACTTTTCTAGCGATTTCGATTCCTTTCTGGAAAATGTTTTGTTCTTCTCTTACACACGGCAATTTACAATTAACTGTTCTTGTCTGTTAATTGTCACTTGTCTTAGAATGTATAAAGCATATTTCAGACGTGCTATTTTAATTATTATTTTTAGTGTAATGACGTTCATACTCTCCACTACGCGACAATATATTAAAAAACCAAATGCTTTGGCAAAACTGCTAAAAATTAAATATTTCTACTGAGCGCAATAAAAATGTAAATATTTGTGTGTAATTGCTGAACATAATACGTACATATGTTCAATATTTTTTTATTGTGTTTGGAAACAAACAAAGGAGGCTTTTGCCCAACTGTGGGATGATTTAGGCTGACGGTAACAGTAGGTATAAACTATCGAAATTTACCTGAACCTAAAACTAAGTTTTAGGCTCAGGTAGATTTCAATATTCATATTAGGTAGATTGCGTATTGAAAATTAATGTATTATTTTCATGTGAAATAACGATCAGTTTCATAGCTGAGAAAACTCATAGTTCAAACATAACATATAAACAAAATTCATTAATTAAACAAAATAATAGTTGCGTAAGGTCACTTCTAATGAAAACACCGTTATTTTTTATATTGAAAACGTTGATTTTGTAACTCACTGAGAATCTCTTATTCAAGGTTAGGGTAACCATTAACGTATATAACATTATAGTTTATCGAAAGTAATATTCAATTGTAAAACTAGTAATACTGCAGAGGCAATAAATCTTGGTACGGACGTGTGTATGAGCTTGCCTTGACATAGTGTTTGTGAGCTAATAATTAACTAATACAAGTACTTATTGCGTTCAATCTTTATAGTTATTTAAAATTCGCATTTCTATGACATACAATGCAATATGCTAAATATTATCTAAATCTATACTAATATTATAAAGCTGAAGAGTTTGTTTGTTTGTTTGGTTGAACGCGCTAATTGCAGGAACTACTAATCCAATTTGAATTATTCTTTTTGCATTAGATAGCCCGTTAACGGAGGAAGGCTATAGGCTATATATCATTCCGGAAAAATGTGCGGTTCCCGTGGGATAGATTCGTTTTTGTTTAGGGACGAACCCGAAGCGAAGCGAGGGTGAGTCTCTAGTAGAAGATAATAAAATATGTCTTAGAGTCCACTTCAGCATCTTAGACAATCGTGGATTTGGCAAATAATGCGTAATTTAATGTAAAATGAACATAGTAAGCCCTTTTCCTTACAAGAAATGATTAAAAATAAAAAGATTAAAATATCTAAATTATTTTATTTCCTATCAATCAATAAACTATTTCCTGTACATCAAGAAAATTGTATACTATCAATAAATTATAATCGATGTGTCCACCTGTCGCCACGAGCTCTTAGGTAGTGAACAAGTAATTTCAGGCTGTTTTAAAATTCAAATTTATGCTAATATGACACGGCCGCGTGCACACTAATTGGATTATATGTGAACATATTTGTATATTGGTATCAGAGGCGATAAATACCGGATACTAAATTGAAATTATTACTCGATTTGGCTTAATGTTATTTTTTTAATTTGAAGTTATTAATGACTGATATTTTGTATGTTCAACACATTTTTAATTGCCAATACAGTTTGTGTTTTAAAAGTAATGTTGCCATATTTTACAGAATATCTATAGCTTATTATGTTAATAACTATTAGCTGAATTCAAAAATATTTTCATAAACTATGTATGTATAAAATGACTTAATATAATAAAATACTTTTAATAATCGTGAAAATCACAAAATTTGACTAAATAAAAAGAAAAAAAAACAATAATATTATGTACGATAATTTATATAATACCTATGCAAAAGGATTTCACCTCTAGTTTCGACCTACGGCTTCGCTCGTGCCATACTAGTGAAAGTAAAACTATTGTTATATTGCGTTAAATATAAAAAAGGGCAAGATCTAACGAAAACGCAGTGTGGGTCGAAGATGAACATCTTGGATGGAAAACCTACGCCAATGATTTGGAAAAAGCATCCGTTCCTTATTCAGAGCCGCGGCATCGAAGATACAAGTTGCCTTAATGATCGCCGACCTTCGAAAGAAGATGGCACTTTAAGAAGAAGTAACTAAATTTAAGAAATTGATTAAAATTTATAAGAAAATGATATTTTTTTGTAAATTGCAATTATATTTATGTACTCGTAGCTTGTTCTTAATTAAATAACAGTATGTATGCTCTTAGGTACCTACAATGTATTCTATTTTTAACAGCTACAATAATTCTCGCGCAATTATATAAAATGATAGTGTTGTGAGCTTTGGAAGAGACAATTGCGATATTGGTAATAGCGCTAAGTGTCGGTCTGCCTCTGTGGTTGCCGTAATGATACCCGATGCACTATAAACGTGCATTTTGCCTACTGTTTGTAGGTTACTATGCTCTATAGTCAATACTGGCGACTTACCCTTGTTTCACTCGTATTTATAACGGTTAGTATGGAATAGATAGCCTATATATTTATTATATACGTAGGTATAGAAAAATAGTTAAGTACTTAAAAAAATCTTGAAATCATCCCCTATTTTACCTTGATTGATCATAAACACCAAAATATTATTTATGTATTGCTTTATAGCAATCGCAAAGACAACATTCGAAACGTCGGGAACCAAAAATCAAAATAAATCGGCGAAAAAATCCAAAAAGTTTTTTTTTTTGATACACGAATATTTGAGATTTAAAATATTATATTCGCGTAAATCTACGTATTATGGCACGTATAATATAATAGTATACGAAAAACCTTGTATAAATGAGCCGCCACAAAAAGTATTAAATTACTTAGCACCATGAATTTACAGTGATTTATAACTTAAGATTCCATACGTATATTATCAATCAATAGTGCAAACGTTCTAGGTGTAGCATCAGGCATCAATTAATCGTAGGGTAGTAAACGATCACTTAGCTCACATATCTGAGCTATCCTTTAGAAGTGATCAACTTTGCTAAGTAGTGGTTATTTTATAAACGAATGTTTTATATTAATGATAAGAAATATATTTCTGTGTAATCTCGCTAGTAAATATTTAAGTGTGAATGTACACGCGCATGACATGATACAAATTGAACTGCCTCGGTGGTGTAGTGGCTAGCAAGTACGGCTGCACATCCTGAGGTCCTGGGTTCGAGTCCCGGGTCGGGCCAAGTTTAGTTATTGAGTCTTTCTGTCTAGTAAGCCTCAGTAGCAGCCCGGAGTTGGGAAGTTGGCGGTGTTTCACCCCCGTGCCTCGGAGAGCACGTAAAGCCGTCGGTCCTGCGCCTTAACTCTCACCGGTCGTGTCGAGTAGTCGTCCCACCGGAGTATGAGAGTGACAGGAATAGAGAGTGCACTTGTGTCTGCGCGTGCATTTGTGCACTATAATATCTCCTGCGCAGCTGGCTAGTCTCAATGAGATTGGCCGCCGTGGTCGGAATCGGTCAGGAGGACATCACAAATTGAAATGGTAGCGCATGCGTAGTACGTATGAGTTTTATTATAAAAGCAATAATTTGTACGTGTGTGTGCACGGATAGACTATGACCTTTTTTTTAAAGTTGACAAATGCATTTACGCATACCACCTGCATGTATACGGGTTATGTGGGACTCGTTGGTTAGAAAAGCCGGTGCTACCCACTAAAACTCAACAGGACCTCCTTCGTTTTAATGGGGCGTTGCTGGATCGCTTATGCACTCAACCCCTGACGGCTGGTCTGCCGAAGCAGAATACATATCCAAGGGTCTGCTCCCACTGTCAACTCTGCTATCAGAGAAGTACCAGGAGCACTCCGCATGGTACACCGCCAACCGAAATGGAAAATGAAAAGTGTGTGAAGTATCATAGGCTACTCTTAGTAGTAATTTTGTGAAGAAGTGGAGGTACTTGTATTTAATATTAGCCGTCACCCATACGCTTCGTTACGTAACAATAATATGTTTCTTTTGATCTTCAGACGCCTTAATGTAAAAGGTTATTCGCTTAAAAATTAAATATATACATAAATAAGTAAATTAAAAAAAAACATATGAACGAGATAAGTGTAACGTCTTTTGTTTTTACTAGCTGGAAAAAATATTTATGAAAGTAAATCAAAAATAAAAATGGTCAAGAGTGTATGGAACTCAAAAAAAAAAAAAAAAAAAATTGCCTAAAACCAAAATTACAGACGATCACGCGTCGATTGGTCAAAGTCCCATGCCGAAACGTTCAGTAGTTTTTACATGTTGGTATGACAAAGGAAACATCGTTTTCATCATATATGTACTACATATATAGAAAACAAAAATAAAACGCAGTTAGAATTTAAGCTATAATAATATTATTATATTAATAATAACTACTGTAGACAAAAAATCTTTGCTCAGTAGGTAGTCTAGGTAGTCACAATATTTCAAAATTTAAAAAATGTTTTCCTGTAGCAAAAGTCTGAACATTCCAACGTAAGTAAAGTGTAGTATTAAAAATTCACCGAAGAATCGCAAGGTACGATACACATTACTGATCCGGTGTACTTAATTAGACTGAAAGATGCTAGTTCCCATGGTGGTATGCAAAAATTGTTGAGAAAATATGTGTGCGTGTTCGCTAATTCGAGACCCGGTTTGCAATTTCAGTATTTAGATATACTTATTATAAAATTGTTGAAGGATTGATTACTGTGCGTTGATTTGTTTTAATATTACCGTCGAGATGATCCGACAAATAAAGCAAAGAAGTAGAAATTTGTATCTTTTTCTACTTTATGCTCTATGTTTTAATGAAAAAGATTTTATTTTTAGAGGTAATTTAGGTTATTATTTAAAAAAAAAACTATAAATGTAAAACAAATAAATATAGATTTGTCTGTAGTCCAAGTATAATTTATGAAGGTTTTAAAGGCATATTGCGAAAGATAACAATTTCGTTCATATAATCGTGAAAAGGGCATAGGAATTATTAAACCTAAAAACTGTGTACAGAATTAGTGAAACTAATCAGTATTCAAGCGGTCGATGAACAAACTGAGCAAATCATATGCAAACTACGATTCCCACGATCGCCGCTTATCGAGCTTTGCCATATAGAAACAAAGACGGCAGTCATCCCAAATAACGGAAGATATTCGTGGATAAAATGTACTCGTAAAAATATAGAAAATAATTTAAAAAATGCAAAATTACATTCTCTAAGGCACATCGATCGATGAGTAAACTCGACAAATCATATACACAGCTTGATTCCCACGAGAGATTCCTTGCTGCAATACGGTAGTCATCCAAACCAACGAAAGGTAAATGAGGATAAGGTGATTGAAAAATTGATATTATAATAAGTAATTATTCAACCGAATTATAAAAGAATATGAATTTTCCATTTTTTTTGTTATTTATCTATTTTTAAAAATAAAATTTTACTTTTAGGAATTAATAGATCTTAATTTTTAAAAATAATGATTCTATGAAAATAAATATACGACATAGTTAAGCTCTAAGCTACGAATAACTCCTAAAGTTTTGTTCTAATCGTACATTAATAAATATTATAGTATTAAAAAATACTATACCAACATTTCCAACACGTGGGAAATCTCCGAGCGTATCCATATGTCTGTCGAAAAATCCAGACTTCCTAACCCATGTGAACCCCCCGCGGTCAGTGGCGTGCGGCGCGGGCGTGACACTACTCTCCCAGGTTCGAGTCCCGGCGGGCACCATTAGTGCCAATAACAATCAGCCGGTAGCCGGTCCAACTCGCTAATTTTCTCTAATTTTCCTATCAAAAGCGAAACCATTGTTTAAACCGCCAATAAGGATAACTGTATTCTGAATCGTGAGAACATCGATTTCGTTACGTAATTATCGATTTTCGGTTCGCTCGGTTCAAGGCTGCGTTTTGATGGTAGCGTGCATATCGATATTTAGGTACGAAATGCGACCTTGTGATAATCCGTTAAATTGGGCTTGAAGGAAACTGCGCTAACTGGCTGATGTTTAATCTGTTGTGTTAGAAAGGCACAGGGTTATAAGTGAGGTAGTTTAGACTTTTAACTTTTATAAATATCTACTTAAAAATTACATATTAGACGAGGGTCGACATTAATTACGCTCGTTGTCTGTCGCTCTATCATTCATCTAAATTGAAGAAATCTTATATTAATTTAAAGAGTTGTATTAATTTATACTTAAATTATACTTTTTATCTCTCTTCTTTTTATATATTCTATGACGCAAAATAAAAAGTTCATGTAATTTAACGAATTGCACTGTTTTTTTAGGTGCTAATAAAAAAATGTAATGACTTCATTTTTAGCACAAATAAAATTGATGTGGTAGTTTATATTATTTAAGATTAACTACCACAAATTAATTGCAGTATAAGGAATTAATAGAATACTTTGTTACACGCTGTATCAAATGTTTAACGCAACACTCATATGGTAACCTTTGGAAGTTAGGTCGGCATTGGGCCTTGTTGGCAGCTACTTACCCTAACACACCGTGAATAAATTAATCTCTAACACGCATGGAGGGCTGTCACTGTCTGTCGGTACGTTGCCTTGATCCGTAGCTTGTGCTTCAGTCTCATACAGTATTAAACATGTTTAATTTCATATAACTTGTTTTTATATCAAACTGTAGATAGAATATTTTTCAATGCACATTTTTTTTGGCATTAACACATAGCACCATCTAGTTCCATGGTAAACTACGAGGTTGTGTTATGGATACCAGGTAGTTGATACATTACACATTTTTTATACGCTTTAAATACGTATATTTTAAAAATTTTAACACCTATGACTGAAGTACAAACATTCGTGCTCATCACACAAATGATTGCCCCCAGTGGGACTCAAATCCGCGACCGCTGTCACAGCAAGTAGGGTCATTACAAACTGAGCCAAACGAGTCGTCAACACAATGACTTAGATAAATTTTTAATGAGTTTATTTATAAATTAGTTTATTTTATATTTAATCTAGTTTATACTAGATTAAATATAAAATAAACTAATTTATAAATGTCATTATTGACACACACACATGTGTATGTAATTGTGTTGAGTGATGAGTGATTTTTTGTGGAAAACTATTTATAATATAAAATGGACCCAAAAAAAGACGAATAAAGAAATCATCAAACACACCTTTGCATATACTAACATTATTTAAGTAAGAATTAATTATTTTTCTAAGTACGAGACTTCCGCTCCGCTCTGGTTCGCCCCTACGTTTTAAGGTTTGTATAGATTTCTCATAGATGAGATATTTTTCCGCAATAAAAAGTATCCTATATGTTGATCCGGATAACCAGCTATTATACTCACTCAAAATCTGTCCACTGGTTTTCGTGTGCAATGTTCTCAGACAGACAGACAGACAAAAATTCTAAAAACTATAGATTCGGCATCTGTATCTATAATAATGACTATTTCAATAAGATTTTCAAAAAAATATTTAATGTACAGATTCGACTCGGTTAGAATTTTATTATCTATACATATACATATAATAAAACTGTAGAGGTCGAATATCTGTATGACATAGAAAAAAAATGCTAAAAACCGATTCAGGGGGATGTAAGATGTGAAATAGAACAAATGCAGTAATCTTTGAGTTGATATAAAATCCTATAGAAGAGGTACTTTAAATTTCCATAATTCACGACTTTTTTTAATTTTTTTTTCCCTTGCAACCTCATTCGGACTATAAACAAAAACATTTTAAGAAAAATAGCTATACCTCTCCAGTCTCCAGTCATTCTTAGCTACGCTAGCTTATCAACAAATAGCATTTCATTTTTATTATATAAAATAATAAGAGTAAAGGTGTAGTGCGCCATTAGAGCTGCAATAGTAAAACCGATGTAAGATTGAAATAAACCAAATCGACACTTACCTACATTGTAAAGACGGGGTCGGTGGATTTATTTATGAGTTTGTAATACAACATTATTTCTCAAGAAAACCGTTTAAGTGTTGATCTTCCTTACCGATAAGCTCTAATGCTGGCATAACCTATGGACTTTTAATAGACCGTGGTGAAGCATTTGAGTATCGTAATGGGTATATAATAGAAGCAATGCAATTATACACAAGTCAATAAAACTTACAAACGTATACTGTAAAAAATACGCTTCCTTCATATTGTTTAGATAAATAATAATTAATAGCTAATAAAAAAAATATCATATTCATTTATATCGTATTTTACATAAAAAAGCGCTCTTTTTCGAGGCTATCTAAACCTGAATTAACCTTCCTTGGTACATGTATACTTTGTTATCAAACTAGAAAATTTTAAAAGTCTTATCTAGTATGTTATATGCTATTTAAAAAAAACTGAATTTATGAAAAAATGCTACATTTTGCACTATTTTAGCATTGGTGGATAGCATATAGCGGAGACCAAGAATAAGGAAAATTAGGCGAAATTGTGTATTCGCATAGATTTAATTAATGTAAGCGTACTTATTAAGCGCGTATATAAAGCGTACAAACCTTGTTGAAAGTAGTTCGACTTTCGCACATAGACACAAACTAATGCCATTAGTTGCAATTGGGACAGTCGTTGTCGCGTCGAGGGGGGTAAGGGTAGGAGGTCCCGAAGATTTGCGATCTCTGCGTTGATGAGGTCGCGCCGAAGTTTGCTCGCGCCTTTTGTTGATTTGCCTTGATCGAACCTGGAATTGTATACTCATTTAAGTATTATAAAGACAAGTGCGAATCTGAATCGTATATCGAGCGTTCTCTAGCGTAAAATATAACAGATGGACAGACGGTCGTACGTACAGACGGAAATGGCGAAATATAGAGTTCCATTTTAGCGTTTTGGCTAAGGAACCTACTTTTTAAGAAAAACTCACATGAACAAATAAAAAAATATATAGCCTTTATGATATAAAGATGTGTAGTTATTAATAATAACCAATAGATCAATATTTTCATAATGAAAAACCCAGTTTAATTGATCATAATTCTTATAGCATATCATTTTGTTAAATTCGCTACGCCTATACACTACACTGTATTCTTTTAAAATTAATAGTTACTAAGCTAGTGAAAATAATTTTTACTATATATATACATTGCAAGATAATAAAGGCTTAATGAGTTGATATTTACACCTGCAACGATAGATAAATGTATATTACAATTTTTTTTTCTCACACCAAATGATTAAGTCATTATCAACATCTCTTGACATGATGTTAAACCCTCTACTTGACTGCTCATATCTAATTTTACCGATTAAAAACCGGTTAAAGTTGTAAAAGCTTCAATCCCATGACGTATGGCGACTAAAATAGTCTTGCTTCAACCTATTGGAATGCGGTTAATTAGTTTTGCAAATTGTTACCTTGCTATCAGATTTAACTGCATCTAGGAACTACGTCACCGGAAAACATATGTAATATCTATAAAGAGATTTAAATTGCCTGAAAACAATAAAGCGAATAACAATTTAACTTGCCTACTTAAAGAGTACTTTATTTATTTTTGAAAAATATGTAACACTAGCGACTTGCCCTCGTTTCGCATGGGTGCATCCCTATGTACTTTTTAAATAGATATGAATAGATATTGCGAGTGTACCTTAGGAGAAAGACTTATGCTTGATATTGCAGAGGATTCGATAGAACCAGCTGTTATTGTGTTTTCCCGTGAGAATGAAAGATTTACCTGTAGTAAAAGGTATCCAAAATGTTGACTTGAATAATAAGTTATCACTACACAAAATTTAGTTAAAATCATTTCAGTACTTTTCGCGTGAAACGCGCGCACACAAACAGATAAACAGACAAACAGTTTTTTTAATAACTATTGTTGTAGGGTCAATATTCTGTACACAATATGTTATAGTTATTAATATTATTATATTATTTCAAAAAAAATATTTCATGTACAGATTTAGCTAAATTATTATTTTATTATAAGTATAGATTAATTATAAGTCAAAACATCATGTTAGTCATACGCTATACCCAAACAAGACGGTTTTCGTAAGAAATGCATCATATTCCGTACTTGGATTTGTAATTGTATTTCCGTACTTGGATAGATTTTACCTTTAGATCAAGATAATCCGGTAACCGGTACACACAAACATTTGCCCCGAGGATCGAACCTATGACCATCGTATACTTTACTATCGCAACTCGACAATCACTGAAATTCTCATAAGAGTTCTGGAGAGATTATAGCTCGCTAAAGTCACTTTAAAACAATGAAATTAAATTATTATAAGTATTATAAATTAAAATATTTAATTAATAATAAATATCGATAAAATGTATATGCTAATTAAATGACTGTGTTGTAAAAATTTAATGTGCAACAATTTGTCAATTCCCAAAGAACATCGAGACGATATCGGTGTATCGATTATGGTTATAAATATATCGATTCGTTACGGTTAGAATAATAATTTCGACAGGTTTACCATTTATAAGAAGATTTATTAACGATTCATATTGATTTTAATGGAGGCCCATTACATTTATCCAGACGTTTTTATGTTATTTTTATATTCTGTGAGAATAACATTAAGCTTATAATTTCATCTCGAACATGTCATTAAATGTGTGTAAACTTCATGGATAATATAATTCTATTAATAATAAACTTCAATATCTCAGTTTATATTACTAAATAAAAATCTGTGTATATTTTTGTTTGCTCTATATGACATTACGTGTAGCTGAGAAAATTCTTCTGACTTGGCACACCTATAAACTATAAACAAACAATTGAATTAATTATTACGTTATATTTTGATTTTACGATAACATTAAATGCTAATTTAAGTAATTCAATGGTAAAAAACCTTATAATATGTCAAACTCACTCGAATCTTTCATGTAAGCAAAGATGCAAATAAGCTTTCCCACGATACCCAATCATTTTCTCACTTTAAGTACTTACTCTTGTAGTCTACCCGCCAGTAAATATTTTATTATGTTTTATAAATAAATCCACTATCTAGGCGTTAGTATTATGACCTCAATATATTACTCGTATCATTATTTCAAAATACCAGACAGTCACTTCTTTATATATATATGTATATATATATATATATATAAAATTAAAAATTTTCCACACTCATATTTCCGGATAATTAAATTATTACAATTGGCGCAAATTGATTGGCGAATATTTAATTTCTTGATTATTACTAGTTTAATAATTTCCACATATGTTAATTGACCTTGGTAGATAATTGATTATAAATTAAATTATTATTTAATATAGCAATTGAATAAAGGTTAAATTTGATCATTGTTATTTGAACCTAGCTTTCGCTCGAAGCTCCGAACGCGTATTACGATTATTTAAAAAAAAACGTGTGTGTGTACTTTTGTACGCACATAAGAAGTTATACTTTGGCGTAACAGAACAAAAATAACTAAAGATTTCATCCCGTATGTCATAACTTTTTGTTTGTAATAAAATAATTAAATAAGGCATATTAGGCATATTACAATCATACATTTATAGAACATCATTAAAGGAAAGAATATAATATTATATATCATTTGTCATACAATGACAGCGGTTATCATGGCAACAAATAGTTATCAGCTAACTTCTTCATGTCGTTTTCAGCTAACTTCATCGTGTCGCTTTTTGGCTCTCGGTGTGCACGGGCATCGTAAAAATTTTACTCTCATATTTTTTCCAAACGTCCCAAAAGAAGTATAACTTAAAAAAACATATTATGTCTGTATGTGTTGCAGTAAAACTAAAATTAGTATAGTGTATAAATAGATAAGATTTTCAATGATGGAGAGATATTTCAGTTTTACTTATAAATATAGACTTAAAATAATTTAATAATTTTAACAAATTAATAACAATTGCAATAAAGTAACACCTGATGAGTTCGTCTCGACGTTAATAGAAATCTGCCTATAGTAAAAGTTCTGTTCGTCGAAAAGTCATTACCAAGTAATGTTTGGGCTTGTGGTGTTTCTTTTGATCATGGAAAAGGATATCTCTAAAGGATATTTACGTCCTCACTAGTTTTTAGTCATAACTAAACATAATTATTAATGGTCGACGAAATTTTTTGTATACAAATACTTCATGGGCTAATTGTTATCTCAGCACAGAAATTTCCTGTGATATTTAATAATTTATTTATTTCACAAAATCCACAGCTAAGACATTACAAGAAGATAATAGTATAGAATTTAAGCAGAACCCAAAATTGTATTAATATGATTTATTTTTAAAATATTGTATAATAAACTTAGTATTACAAAAAAAATGAAAATTACTAGTAAATAACTGTAAAAGACAAGGGAAGTGTGGGTATGACATAAGTTGTACAAAATAATTTTATAATTTAATTTTTATACCTGTCGAAGTAGCCATTAGTATAAATAATTGTTTATATAATATATTAATTGCCTGTACGTAACAAGTGAAGGTAACCATTGCACGAACTCCCATAACTACACGTCAATTAAAAGTGTATAAAACCTTAACACTTTAGGTTACTTGAAAAATTGACCCGATATTTATTATTGTTAGTACCTATGAGTATATAATTTCCATATGTATATGGTACTTTCGTGTGTTACATTTTTTAAGTATTCGTTCAGTGGTCGACATTCGATTATAATCAATATATAAAAAAGCTGACTGTTTCCAACGAATAAAAATTTTTTTGGAAACGGTTTTTTTTATATGGATAGGTAAATTATATTCATATATGTTTTCCTCTTAATAATGATTATGGTCAAATTTAGACGTCTTTCTTTTGAAGTCGGTCAAAAAGTTATACTTAAGTGAGCCTTTTTCTTGTGTGGTGCAATGTTGAGAAATTCTAAACAAATGGTACGTAATTAATAAAGTTAACAAGTACATCCATCAGCTTCGACTAGAGCTTTGACAAGGTTAATTTCTGTTAATAAAGGTAATATTTAATTTAACTTTAAGCTTAGTGGCAGCTAACTACAGCTGTACCGGTGAAAATTCTGTGATTTTGTGTTCGAGCCTTTGGCCGGACAAAATATTATTAGTTTTTTTCTGTCAACATACTTTCTACGGTAGCCAATTGTGAGGGCTATGCACACGATGACTTTGTTAGACGCGCGTTTGTAGCGATACATTCAAGTGATTTCTTTTTTTAAATCAATTGACGTAAAATATACGGAGACATAGAATATGCATATGCTCCTTTAAGTTTATCAACGCAGAAAATGCGCAGGTGGCGACGATAGTGCGTTGAAAAGTCGTTGTATGCAAAGGCCCTTATACTTCGAAGAACATGTGAACCTGTCGGTCCTGAGACTGACCATCGGTCGTTTCAAATTAGCATCCCATCGGACGGTAAGACTAAAAGGAATAAAGCACTTATGTTTGGTCACTTACTCGTCAATAGTGGACTAGTACTCGTAAGTAATCAAGCAAAGCAAAACGTTACGTCTTACTATATACTTCTTTTTAATACATGTATGTGCAATAAAGAATATAATAGTACCTGAGCGACCGAGCTTCGCTCGAAGTTTTTTTTTATTATGTCGTATTTTTTAGATAAAAAAAACCTAAAAACTTGAATAAATACAAAAAAAAAACAACAGTAAAACTTTGTATCTAACCGAGATTGAAACCCGGACATCTGAAAATATCAATCTTGCGCCTTGGCCGCTTGACCACGATGCTTCTGCGCGAGCGTAAGAATTTATCGACCATATTTTGTGTGGAATAATGCAAAGAAAACCGCATGAAAACTCGAACACACGCGTTTTCCCAAACATAACACTAATCTAGATCGATTTTTCGCTCTCGAAACCCCCCCACATACCAAATTTCAGCGAAATCGTTAGAACCGTTTCCAAGATCGCTGGTACAAATAAACAAATAAATATACAAGAATTGCTCGTGTCAATATATTAGTAGATACATATTGTGCTTTGTAATATTGGTTGCCTTAGCTAAGGTAAGGTAAGGTACGGTAGAGTATTTTATTTATGTTCCTTCCTTTAAGAATTTAGTTTTTTTGGTTGTTTTACTGTAGGATTACGTGTTCAACTCCAGCATGCGCTGAATTTTTTCACTCACCATAATAATTTCTTTATTAATAAAGATACACCAATTTCAAAACAATTTACAATTAATTATTACATACTAAGAACTGGTTTATTTTGCTATAGGATCATCCTTAAGGTATAACTTATTGAAAAAAATATTAGAATTTAAAAAATCAATTTAATTGGCGGAGATGTCGAGTGACAAACACAAAAAAATATTACAACCAAATTGAGTATCTCTTAATTTTCAAGTCGGTTATAACGAAGGTAAACTATTCAAATATATTTAAATAAAATTTAAACATATTTGCAATAATACCAACTTCTCTGAACATGAAGGATTTGCTAAATTAATGCATACGAAGAAAAGAATGAAGAGCTTTTGCTCTTTCGCATTTTTGTTGTTAATTTTTTACTTACTTTGTAAGTAAGTTATTTATTAGTATATGGCAACTAAAAAATGTACAGTAAACTGCTATTCATATACACAATATGAAATATTTTTAAGAATTCCACACAAATAACTCGAGTCTAAATTAAAATTCTCACGTTGAAAAAGAAAAATGTAAAGATAATAATACACGGTATTATAAGGGTTCAATCAGTGGCACAAAGCGGCAAAATCAATGACTGGCGTTTACGCGCTTATTAGCTAATAAAAAGGCGCACGCGATGCTTTTACTTGTAAATGTAGTGCATTTTTGTATATAGTATAATAATAAAGTATACATTGTACGTCGTATTCAGCCCTTTTAATGTTCCACTGCTGGGCACGGGCCTCCCTTCAATGCGAGGGGGATCAGGCCATAGTCCACCACGCTGCCATATTGCGGGTTGGCGGACTTCACTTGTCATTCAAAATGCAGGCATGCAGGTATAGTTTTCCTTAAGCTCAAATGGACTATTAAATGCGAAAACAATTTTTCAAATACGACTGATAGTTTCAGAGATTAGCGCGTACAAAAAAAAGCAACAAACTATCTCTTCAGTTTTATTATACATACTAGCAGCGACTCACCCGCGCTTCGCTTCGGGTTCGTCCCTAGACAAAAACAAATCTATCCCACGGGAACCGTACATTTTTCCGGGATGATATATAGCTTATAGCCTTCTTCAGTTTACGGGATATTTAATGCAAAAAGATTTTTCAAATTGGATTAGTAGTTCCTGAGGTTAGCGCGTTTAACCTAACAAACAAAATCTTCAGCTTTATAATATTAGTATAGATTAGTATATGTACAATCGACATTTGGAGTAAATAATATATCTAATAGACTACTATTACCAACTACAATTTAGGAAAGTGCGAAAATAAAGTAAATTACCTAGTTATATTCAATTTGCAATGTAGGTGGCTTGTTCAGACTAGGTGTAGTCTGACGTGGAAACTCACCTGTTTTCCCACGCACACTGCGCTAGTACAAAGGCACTCAATAATTTAGGCAATTTTCCAATATCGGACTGTATGTGGTATAAGTTGGACGATTAAATATATTTTTATATTTTCTCGGATATACTTTATAACTCTTTAAATAATGTATATTCTGTATCCTACTAATATTATAAAAGCGAAAGTTTGTGATGATATTTGTTACTACACGCAAAAACTACTAAATGGATTTTTTATGAAACTTTATATTAATATAGCTTATACTTCCGAGTAACATAAAGTCTATAATCTATAAAGATATAGTAATTATTAGTATTATGTATGTACTAGTGACACATCTCAATTGATACTATTAGCCTGTACACAAATATTCAATGGGAGCCACTTGATACTATAGGATAAAATATTTTATGATGACTAACAATTTATCAACGATAAATACTCTATGGTTTTATAAATTACTAGCGACTCACCCTCGCTGCGCTCGGGTTCGTCCCTAGCTTGATTTCTCATACAAACTTTCATCCCAATTTTCACCCCCTTAAGGGATAATTTCCGTCCGTAGAATGTCATTCCCAGGGTCTCAAACTATATTCTTACCAAATTTCACCTAAATCCAAAGATCCCTACAACGTCACAAACTCACAAACTTTCTCTTTATAATATTAGTATAGTTAATATATAAGGATTTTAGTATCTTTTTAGAAAAAAAATATTGATTTTACCATTAACACCAGTATAGATTATCCAATATGGATCAATTACTATGTAGGTCATACAGCCATTAAAGTAATCAAATCGCTTTCGTTTAATTGGTTTGAGCATTTTGTATGGGGAAATCATGTGTAGAATGTTTTGTATGCTTTAAAGACAACATACGCATAAAATAATTTAGCTTTTATACAATACTAGCGACTCACCCTCGGTTCGCTCGACTTCGTCCCTATCTTGATTCCCCATACAAAATTTCATCCTCATTTTCACCCCCTATATTTCATCTAAATCGGTTCAGTAGATCTAGAGATTACCCCCTTCAATGTCACAAACTCACAAACTTTGATCTCTTTATAATATTAGTATAGACTATGATAGTACTAGTAGATAGACTAGTAATGATAAAATATTTTGTAATAGTGTAAAATATATTCTTAATGTTTAATTTGATTAATTGTTAAAGTGGTCGAAATACAATCAAAATCATTATTGAAAATTTCTGGGAAACATATATGAATGGAAATTATCTAACTTTATAGAAACTGTTTCCATATTTTTTTATTGCTAGAGCCCGTCAATAGCTACTTAACAAAAAAAAAAGTAAGTTGATAACAGAGAAGAAAAAGGTATTGAACTGTTTTATCTTTGCTTATTTTTATATAGATATCTATATAGAAAAATAAAATTGAAGTGTCTGTTTGTAATGTCAAAATAACAGCTTTATACTAAAAATATAATTTTTAAAATTTTTGTCAGTCTGTCTGTCTTTCTGTTTGTTCCGGCTAATCTCTGAGACGGCTGGACCAATTTTAACGGGAATTTCACTGGCAGATAGCTGATATTATAAGGAGTAACTTAAGCTACTTTTATTTTAGAAAAAGTATCAGGGTTTTGCTCAAAAAAATTAAAACGTACCTAGTATTAAAACGTCGCTAGTATACAAAAAAAAAAACATATAAATTAAAATTAGGATTTCCATATTATTATTATTTTTCCTCCAATATTTTGTTAAATTGGAAAGGAAATAAACAGATATCATAGATATTTTACAATAGCCTTTGACTTGTACCATTCGTATAAGACCGTGTACGTATACCATAACAGCATATCAGTATACTACAAGGCCCTCGCATTATACCGTATAGCATACCTTTATCTTTATACTTAATAAACAATGTTTTTGTCTGCTTTAGAATTTTATATAATATTTTTTTTACGTTTTTTCCTTTTAAAGTTGATAGAAGAGGTGAAATTGTAAATACTCAGTTTATATCCATCGTTCTAATCGCCACGCTTTCCATAAAACAAACTAAATTATTGTAAGTTAACCTAAGCACTTGCATTTCATACAAAAATCGAACTCGGAACATAGATACATACAAATTTATTTATCATTAGTCATTTTTAAAATCAAAGAAAATATCTATCTTTCGATTACTCGACCAAACAGAGATTAATATGTAACACTACTACCTATGCTTATAATTTTCTTGTATATTCTTCGAACGAGGGCTTTTATTTCGGCTGTTAGTCAACTTAATAAAAAGTAAAAAAAACTCAAAGGAAAGTGATTTTACGTATATATTTTGTTTGACAACATAAGTCTTATTTATAATGTGCATAACATGTTACCTTGCTTCACATACTCCTTTATAAAGAGTTGATTATGATAGCTCCAGCTAACAATCGGCTGGAAAGCGCGCTAAACGGAGCCTCGAGCGAGCAATTTACTCACATCTCGCACCGTAGGAATTTTACTCATAATAAGTGAGATCTATTCGGCTTGAGTTTGAATACAATATTAGAAACAGTAAACTGTGGCAGTATGCTTGAAATGTTAATATCAAACTTTAATAATGCTCTCTGCACCCTAGTAAACATATGGCTTGCCCCGTTGGTATAGCCCGTTGGTATAGTGGCTAGTATGTCCGACTACATATTAAGAGGCCCTGTGTCCGAGTCCTGAGACGAGCAAGTATATTTTGGGTTTTCTTGTTAAAAAATTGTAATTCTTAGTCAGCTTGAGGTTAAAAAATTGGTGATGCTGTCTCCCCATGTCTTGAATAATATGAAAAGTCATCGGTAACGTAATAACACCTGAACTCCCCCTGGTCGTATAATCTTACTGGAGCTTGAGAGTGAGAGGAATAGAGAGTGCACTCATATTTGTGTATACTCTCACTAAACTAAATTCCCTCTAAACATATCTAAATTATTTGTATTTGATAAGCAAATAGTAATTGGCTCACCATATATATGTAAAAGATGTTAAATATTTTTCCTCTTTTCAATGAAAACACTTCCAGGCATAATTCACATATGTATGCATACATCGCAACAAGCCATACAAGACAAGATTTAAAACCAATGGTTTCTCTGAGGTATGAGATTGTAACACTACCAAGTTCTCAATTCCGGGCTACTAGTAAAGTTTCTTGATAAAAAGTCAAATAAAACTTTTTTGTTTGATTGGGACTCGAATCCAGAACCTCAAAATCTGCAGCTATATATGCACTATTCACTACCATATCACTATTCACAACCAACATGCCAAAGAGCTATTATTTAATACGATAGGTAAATTAAATATTCATAATCATATATTAAAAAATTGCTAATATTTTATCCACATTAGGCGAGTAACGACCGCGTTTGACACTGACTGCCTATGCAGTTATTAGCACTCAATTAACCTTCGTATGTCACCAAACAGTTTAATGTTTTTTGCTTTACCTGCCTTATTATTTGATTTTATTTCATTTAATGAGTTATGTAACGTTAATCCATTTGGTACGGTAGCGTTGTAGTGCTATTTATTGGAAGTTGCGAGTTCGATTACCGTATGAGGCAAACTTGTGTTCTCAGTTAAATTAAAACAAAAGTGCTAGATGAACGCTAGGACTGCCTAAATCATGATTTAATGTAACAGTATCATAAAGTGGTATTTGTTTGTTTCTATGTAAGGAATAGCTTCTGGAACTAAACCGGTTGTAAAATATCTCTCTGCAAGAAACTGAAGCATCCATGGGTAACGTAGGCTATTTTTTTAACTGCCTCAGTGTTGTAGTGGCTAGCATGTACGGCTGCACATCCGGAGGTCCTGGAATCGAGTCCCGGGTCGGGCCAAGTTTAGTTATTGAGTCTTTCTGTTTAGTAAGCCTAACTAACAGCCCGAAGTTGGGAAGTTGGCGGTGTTTCACCCCCGTGCCTCGGAGAGCACGTTAATCCGTCGGTCCTGCGCCTTATCTCTCATTGGTCATGTCGAGTAATCGTCCCACCGGAGTATAAGAGTGACAAAAATAGACCGTGCACTTGTGTCTGCGCGTACACTTGTGCACTATAATATCTCCTGCGCAGATGGTTAGTCTCAATGAGATTCGCCGCCGTGGCCGAAATCGGTTAAGAGGTCTTATTAGGCTATTTTTTACCGATGTACCATCTAAGGGACATCGAAGTCGCAATCTAGTTAATGATAAAAAGATAATTACTGCTATAATACTATATAGTATTTAAAATAATTCTATTACAGAACATATTAATGTCATGATAATAACAAGTATTACTATGAAAAACATTATCTCTGATATATCAGCGAATTTCGTGTTAAAAACGTCGAGTTAAATTATTTGAAATTTAAAATATACAACGTAAGTCCATTAGAAATAATTTTATTTATAGTCATAAGTTTGATAATCTAACTAAATATTTATCATTTATCTTTATTATATTTATTGGCTTCGTGACATTTTTAGGGCAGTAAATACATTATGTGAATAAATAAATATATTATAAAAATAAAAAAACCCGACTGCATAAAAGTTAACTAAATATATGAAAACAAGTTCACGATGGAATATAGTATTATGCAGTCGGAGACACACGCGTTTCATCCTTGCCGCGAAATGTACATACTCGTATGTATGTATGTCTCCGACTGCATAATACTATATTCCTTCGTGAACTTGTTTTCATATTTTTAGTTAGCTCTTATGCAGTCGGGGTTTTTTTATTTTTATAATATATTTATTTATTTACAGCTTTTTCAATATTTTTAAGTAGAAAAATTAGCGAGAATGGTTGTTAGTTAACCAACATTAAATCATTATACATCTTAAATTGTTATTTAAAATGAAAAATGATGAAAGAAACCTAAAAATGATTTTTAAATACCTATTCAACGATACCCCACTTGATATAGTTCGTTGATTTTTATTTTTTTCTTTTTCGCATTATGGTGTCCAAAATCAGCCATTTTGATTTTTACAGATTTTTATTTTTATACCATTCGCGCCTTCATGAGGAATCAAACGACGTATCATTTATCAAGATCAGCCCATGCGTTTTGTCTAAATAGTGCCACAAAGGTACAAACCCACATACATAGGCTGATAAACACATTACCCTCCTTTGCTTCGCGCAGTCGGGTGACAAAAACATAACAACTCAACGTATATTAATTACTTAATAACCATTTGCTGCATATTTGTTTATTTTATTCTTAATCTCGTGTATCATTTAATGTTACTTCGTGGTTATACGTGTAAATAATAGTAAAATAAAATAAATTAAATTAGAATGTGCAATTGGCATTCACTTTAAGAGTTTAACAGATCTAAGGCTAAAAATATCCAAACGAAGTGTAGAATTTAGAACAAGTTGTAGAATTTTATCCTTACGAGCTGTGCTACTGAATGATGCAAAAATAAAGGTGCGTTTTTTTTTTTTTCAAAAATAATAAGTTCGATTATCCACTAGAGCAAATATTTTTAAACGGAATTTTAGTTCTTACCAGAATCATGAGCAATTTTCTTAATCCCTATATTTATTTTGGGCTTAGCCACCCAGGCCCACTAGAAAAATCACTTAATATGTACCTGTATATAATATTTATACATTACAATATATTTTTCAGCATCCCCGCGCGTTTCTTTGTTTTATTTATGTTTTTGCTTCGCACCTAGAGGTCTTACTCTGATGTTAAATAGTCTTCTTCGATGGAGAAGTTTCATAATGTTTTTAATATCATATTTAAAGCAATGGGATTATAATATAGATCAAATCAAAACTAATAAATAAGTGTTTTTTTTTAAGTCTGTCAATAAATGACAGAGATTATTTAAATTTCGGTTGTTCAGGTCGTGTAATGTCACGAAATTCTTACAAGTGCAACTTTAAAGTTTCATCACTTTTTTATTTCTTGAGATATTTTAATAATTCTTTAATGTTTTTGTTATATTTACTTAAATGTTTATAATTAATATATAAAAAAAAAATTCTCCATTGTGAGTGACCACTGTTATAAATGCAAAAGTTTTTATGTCTGTTAATTGATAAAGTATGATCTGGAGTAACGTAAAAGCAATACGTAAGGCACCTAGTTGCACCGCATTCGAGCGCACTAAGAGTAAGTCGCTAGTTAGGCTATAAAATGTAAAAAGAATTTTTCAAATCAGACCGGTACTTGTAGCCTGTAGAATTAAAATTCAAACAAATAAAAAGACAAACTCATTAGTTTTATATATTTGTATAGATATAATTTAGTATATTTATATATAACATAATATATAAGACTCTTCATCAATAAATAATCTTGGACAAGTGAAGACAACGGTGAGCAGGGTCAGTGCTCGGCGTTCAATGGTGCACTCATTAGTACGCTATTTGCATGCACTAATTATGGCGACACGGCAACTGCGTCAAACTTGTAGTGTCAAGCTTGTTTACTTTTTACTGGTGCTTTTTTAATTTTAATATATTTAAATTATTATTAAATAAAAAAGATGGATTTTAGGGCGTGAGTTCTAAATTTCTAGTATTTAGGTACATTTACGTTATAATATATCATTTGTAAACGCAAATAATTATTATTTACTAACGACTCAACTTCGCTTCGCTAGGATTCGTCCCTAGTGAAAAACAAACATAAACTTATGGAAACCGTATATTTTTCTGGGATAAAAAGCCTAGCCTATATGCTACTCCAGACTATAATCTATTTCTGTGCCAAATTTCATCCAGATTCATTCAGCCGTTCTAGCGTGATCGAGTAACAAACATCCATCCATCCAAACTTTCGCATTTATATAGTAGTAAGATAGGTTTTTTTTTATTTATTATTGTTCTATGAGTTAATATAACAAAACATACATTTATATTCTCTAATGCAAAAAAGGAATAATTAACTAAAGTTCTATTCTATAAATGGAATATTCAAATACAGAAAATACTCAAATCACTATATAGATACAATTTTTTTCTTCTGGCTTGCAATTCCGTGTCAATCCTGAGAAGCCCTAAGATACTTTTACCATAAAGTTGTCATAGAATAAATATCTAGCTATTACGGAAGTATGTCAAAAGGTTGAACCGTGTCTCTGACAATTTAGATCCGGCTAGTTAAAACAAAAGTACAGTATAAGAAAGCTCTATCTAAGCTTATTACTGTAAGATGAGATAATAATAGAGAACTGAATGGGTACGTTTTGTTTATTTTTTTAATACAAAGTTGACAATTTTTTTTTCGGTCCATTTGAGATAACATGTAGTAAACGTACCTTACGTATTGCAATAGTTTGGAAGAAGGTTCTCTATTAAGAAATAGTGCATTTGGGGTTGTAGTAGTACTTAGACGTTGGGCCTCTTATTAGTCAAAATATACACAACAACGGGTATTGATGTATGCTACTACATTGATATTTTATAATAGGTTTTACTCCTCTGATGAAACCATCTCATGGTGACAGCAGAGCTATATAATAGTGGTTACGAAAGTACATTTTGTATTTCTGGTTGTTCTGTAGCTTTAAGTAGATATATGGTATGATTTGAATGTGTCTGTTTGTTTTGAAATCTCAATTCAATTCTTTGGTTGATGGCTTAAAAGCGTGCCAGTATTTTTTAATCTCAAAAGGATAACAACACTATGTTGAATCTCTTAGGTGGCCACTTACCATTAAATCGACGTGCGATTAAGGTTATTTTAAAGGTATTATAAAATCATAGGTATCCTAGAAACATATTCTTATGTACTTTGCGTCTAGTATATAGTTTTACAAATATCCTTTATATTACTTGATTAATTTCATTTGAAATTTTATTTTCCCTTGAAACTTCATCTTGTCTTAAAATATGATTGCACGATGTACCTAATTTTATCATACGATTTATACAATCGCATGAATCCTCAATGTCAGCTATAAACAATCTGCCTCTCATTATTCGAACTCTGACAGAAATCTAGCCCTTAATCGAAGATTAAAATTAGCTGTCAGATAAGGAACATTACACAGTAATTCCAGTCAAGTGATAAATAAAAATATTGCAGTAATTTAGTAACAATTTATGTATGTATGTATGTATGTACATATTATGTACCTATTATGAATTATAAACTAATATAGGAACATGGGTCACCGGTTCGAGGCTCACTCGTAGATTTTTTTGTACTGCCGAAGTATCAGTACTAGTTACGTTTGAATGTGCAGAAAATGTAAAAGTTTTTTTTTTTAATTTTATTTATTCAGTAACTATATTATTTAATGTATTCAGTATATAAGGTTGTATCATAATAATTAATACAAAATAACTGAACAACTTCAAAATTTTAGTTTCAACATAGATATTACTGTTTAGTCTCTAATGTGTATGGAGCCTAATCACTGCCGTCCGCCGGATTGTTTAACACCGCCTCGCACTGCCATTGCGTTATAATTGTTTTTCACGCTCATTAGTTGTAATTGAAATAAATCTTTTGTTTGATATTTATTTTTATGCACAGCTACGAATTATAAAGTACAGTGGACCACCCAGGTCCTAAATTTTATTGGATCATAAACAAGTAATATGATCTATTTTAAAGTATGTGTGTCCATATTATTTAATAATTGATATAAAATTATTGTTCTTTAATAGGTAAGGTAATATATATAGGATAGGTGGGGTAATTTTGTACAACATAGTACCTATTTAAAATTATTCTATAAAACGACGCTATAGTAATGACAAAAATAGTAGAGAGCAGAGTCAAAGAAAACATAAAAATAACAATAATAAAACGCTCTTAAAAGTTTCCTTAATAACATAAAAAATACGCAGTAGAGTAAAATAAAAATACGATGTATTTTTTTTTATTTACTAGGAATTACCATACAAACAATTAATTTACAAAAAAAAAAAAAAAAAAAACAGACTGTGTAAAATATGTACATACATGTTTTATAGCTACATGTTTATGTATGTGTGTATTGTATATGTCTTCGACTGCATAATACTATGTTCCTTCGTAAAGTTGTTCTCATCTTTTTAGTTCGCATTTTATGCAGTCGGGGTTTTTATTTTTGTATATTATTTATTTATTTACAACTTTTTAGTTTTAGTCAGTAAGACATTTTTAAGTTTTATTTAACAATTTCTTATCCTAAATTACTTTTAAACTCATAAGTTGTATTTTGTAGTTGTATAAGTGTATTTTTGTAATCGCCCCTTAAAACTCTGTATTTTCATATCCCACTCAATTGATTTGGATAAAAAAAAATTTCAAGACACAAATTGGCGCTGAAAATCCGCCATTTTGATTTTTTTAAACACTTATCTAAGGACACTTAGGTTTTTATGACGAATCCAACGATATCTGAACTGTCGTAATCCATCCAGCCGTTTGGAAGATACTAGGTAATAAATAAATTTACAAACAAACAAACAAACAAACATACATACATAGAAAATACGCGCGAAAAATATTACCCATCCTTGGCAGTCGGGTACTGAAGTCACTAAATAAATTTTAAAAGTACACAACTTATATCATTTTTTTTGTAATTAAATGCAAAATAGGAACTGTCATCCAGCAAAATTATATAGATTCATGAAAAAGTTTTAAGCTCCATACTTTTATCTACTCTAGGTCCCCCTCGTAGTAGCGATTATAACCTAAATGACTATGCCAATCGCTTAACATGAGTTTAGACAGTGTATTATTAAAATAATCTCTATATGGTAGTGTTTATTTTAATGCTTACTCATAGTGTGGCCTTGAGTAGAATAATATGGAAGATCAGGAAGCGATTTGCGTCCGTGAGCAAATCCTATCAGCCTTTAGCTGATAGTTCAAAGAATCACACTAACGTTTTCTATTAACAGAAATAAGTGTTTATACTTTTATTTAGCCAGTAACTTATCCTCGTTTCGTTTAGGTGTGTTTTTGATTCTATAAGTTATTAAGTATAAGTTAAGTTTTTCTTTAAAAATGTTATAGGTAAAGTTTCAAATTTTAAAGAAATATTTTATTTTAAAACTAGTTTTTGCCCGTGGTTTGGCTCGCATGATAAGCGGGGATAGGATCAAGGGTAGCCTATATCCGACCTCAGCACGCAATTTATGTATTTATCAAGTTTTACCAATATCTGTTTAGCGGTTTAAGCGTGAAAAGGTCTCAGGCAGACTTACTTTCACATTTGTAATATTAGGATGGATTATTGTTAGTACTCGTTTCTGAATTGTTTACTGCGATTAAATCTAGCTAATTTAGTCATTGACTGACAGACAATACATAGTTTAATAACATCCTACATTTTATTCTAATTAATTAAATTTTACATGTTTGAAAATTCTTTTTCTTACGGTTTTAAATGGCATAAAAATTAATTGGAAATTCATCACTATTAAATGACTCGAAAATGAAGACAGTACTTAATTCAAGTTATTTTTTGTATGAGTTATATTACACGAACCTTTATAAATTGTGGAGAAATTTTCATAATTCGTTTTTTAATTAATAGATTAACTCTCAAGAGCGGCCTAGTATAAATCATAGGTAATTATCACCTCTAGGGGTGAAATGCTTAGGTACCTATATCCTTATAGGATTTGATTTTGAAATTGGTGTATCTTTAGTACAACAGTAACTATTAAAGTAAGAATTGAGCATACAGTTGTTATATAAAATGTAAGAAAGAACTCAAAATTGTGGACTATTGCATGACTTCGATGTCTGCTCTTTAGATATAATATGCGTTCTACGCTGACACTATTTGCTAAAGGTTAATTTATATATTAGTCATCCAAACTCAAGGTTAAGGCACATCAGACAACCATTGTTGGGTAATTGACATGATTTGTCCTACGTCATTAGTATGAAAAGACATAATAACATAGTTTTTTTATATACTTGTCTTCTATTATAATAGCAAATTAGTATCGAAATTATATTTCTAAGGTTACATAAATGATATACTTATCTTAAAGAATATAAAAGTGCACAATATAATGAGCTATTTCACCAAAAGGTCAACAGATTTTGAGATTATACACTGTTACTAAACATTACTTATGTTTTATTTATATTTAAGCACTACTGAGTAGTGACTATGGATAAATTTTGTATTAGAATCATATCCCACATGTATTACTTAAAGTCCCGATTAAAAAGTATCTAGTAGATTATGTGTGTCACTTTAGGTTCAAGCAAATATTTTTGTAAAAGACACTTCAGGTCGCTGATGGGATTCTCTTATTTAAGACGATTGTAAAAATGTAAATATTTTTGAGTTTTATGTCAAACCCCAAATAATACTATTCGGGTTGAAGGAGCATATTCAAAATTAAGCCTACTAGGCATACGCCTACGAGTATATTATATAATATAAAATATGCACTATTTTTGTTTGATTAGAAAAATTAAATTGAAATAAATAAATTAAAAGGTAAAGAATTGAAATAACTCATAAGATTAAGTACAATATTTTGATTACTGAATAATTTTAAATTGCCACTGAAAGCAAAAGTCGATTGTGTAACAAAAATACTATGAGAGCTGCTTAGAATAAAAGATAGAACTTGATTTAAAAAATCAGTAGTCTTATTTCAAATGAAATGAGGTCCTATTGAATAGAAATAAGGCTTAGGCTAATTGAAGAAATAAATCTTCAGTCTACTTTGTCGGTTCCCATTAAAAATGATTGACACTGGCATCAAACTTTACATATCGACGCATTAATATTAACCGCAAAATACTCGTAGATATAAGAGTTTGCTTCCACTAAAAAAAATTACTTCTAATCTATTGTTACATTGATTATATTTATTATAATATAAATAATATTTTATTTGTAGAAACCATGGAAATTGCCTACCATTTACAGCTTCGCGAATATCCGATCTCTTGCGTGAACAGAATACCTTAAATAGTTATCTTAATCCTATGTTTTTTTATTGTGATAACATTTACCACGCCTGATAATCGATCCCGTAACTTTAGTTACAACAAGCTGTTCTAGACACCTATAACTACAAAAAATATTATAGTAGAACAAACTCAAGCAGTTTTAATAGCATCTATTAAAGCTATACTATTGTATATATTATATAAAATCACTGGATATAAAGCCTATATAGTTCTTTTGACACGAGTAATAAGGTAAAGGTCATTGTAGTTGTTAATGTATCGAGTCGAAGGACTGAATGAGTGAAAACACTTAATTTGTTTTAAAAACTAATCATGATATTTAACAGTTATATTAAAAGTGAATGCTTAGATCGTGCTTAGTATAAATAGCCCGATAATGATAGTGTTTTAACAGGTGTTATAATTTCATAATTAGTCACGTTTCCAACAATATTTTGTATATTGGGTACTTATATTACTGACCTACAGATTAAAAATGATTAATTATATATTTTCATTGGTCATAAATCTTCTTTAAATTAGATTAACATTTTTAAATATAACTTAGTTCACGCTTATGCATTCTGAAAACAAAATGTTCGTAAGGCCGATTGGTTCTAGCATTTGTATGACGCATACAAATACCACTGAAAAATCAAGCATTCACTATACAATTTAGCACTGCAAAGTAAAATTATAATATTACAAGCTTTTATTTAGTTTCACCTGTCCGGAGTTGTGTAATGGAATCTTGCAAGTTAAATTTGACCCATTTCCCAGTGTCCGATTGAGCTGAAATTTGGGATACTAGTTTGGTTCCCGATACAAAGAATGATTACTTAAATGCCGCCAACTTTAATCCAATATGATGGACGTTACAAAATGACCCTTACGATATGGGTATCAAATGAAAGGGCTTGATGAGCGAAACACAATAGGCAAAGTGACGTCATTGTGAATCCCATATGGTGAACTTCCAAAGATTGACCTACTTCCCAGTGTCCGATTGAGGTGAAATTTGGTACAGTTTGGTTCCCGAGACAATGCACGATTACTTAAATGCAGCAATTTTTAATCTAATCTCGCGACAAGCTTTTATATAAGTTGTGTAATGTAATTAATTGATGAGTCTGATTTAATTTAAAGTTTATTTTCTTCTTTTTACAGCATTTAAATAAAAGTTGATTTAAAAAAATGTTTTCTTTACAATTATTTTCTTAAAAACAAACTTAATATGAACTGAAAACTCAAATTAATGATTATTATTTTATCCTACTGGTTTATATGCAGAAAGAGTCGGGCCTTAATATATACATATGTATTTATATTATCATTATGAAATGAAAAAGAAATGAAAAATGATTTATTAATAAAAGAGTTTTTCAAATACATTAAGTCCGTTGTTGGGACACCCTTTTAAGTAAATATATACTTGTGCCAGGATGTTATATATCACATTTCAACCATGTCTCTAAAAAAAAAAAAACAATTTATATATGCAAAATATGTTCGCAATTCAACAGTTAGTTACTAGGTGCCTGACGTAAGAAATTAAATATTATAATTTATCTTGCTATCCTACCTTCTCGATATCTTCAATACATCACCACGCACGATATTAAAGTACTGATCGTACCGGAACTTGATTTAATGTAGTCACTGTTATTGGATCCTGATTATTTATTACTAACAGCAGTCGTGGGAAAGGTTGAATTAGTTATATATATTGAATCTTATGCTGTTACTGATAAGGACTAAAATAATAGACTTTTACATCCAGGTGTTACGAAGACGTTGAAAATGTAACATCGTATGAAATATGTGGCGAATATTTGACTAATAGCCAATATGTTTTGTGTGAATTTAAGAGGAGGTCTTAGATGATTTTAGCATCTTAGTAATATTATATAACTATTCATCCTCGGGCATATTTTCGTGTAGTATATAAAAAAAAGCTCTATGTTTCCGCAAGTATCGATATATTACGAGTTATGTGGCACTAGCAAAAGTTAGTCTTTGCTTTAACCAGACCATATTATATTAAACAAATATATGTAGTTATAGAAATATTGAAGATTTGAAAAGGGATATTATAATATGATTGTAATCAGGTCTGATCCCCCACGTATTGAAAGGAGGCCCGTGCCCAGCAGTGGGACGTTAAAAAGGGCTAAATATAATAAATACTCTGTGTATTAGCACTATTAGTTAATCTGTGGTATAAGTGTTTATCTTATATTGTATTAGTGTTTATCGTGTTTATCTTTAATAAATAGGCTATATAATATAAATCATTTATAGTTCCAGAAAAGAAGGCATTTTAAAAAAGCGAACTCTTCACCTTTAAATATTTTTTGGAAAATCTTATTGAAAGAGATTTGGAAAATATCATTATTATCGATAAAGAGGCCAAATCTATAGTTTTTAGAATGTTTGTGTCTCTGTCTGTCTGTCTGGGAATGCATTACGAGGAAACCACTCTAGTGGTTTTGATCAGATTTGAAGTTTATATAAAATACATACATACTTTACACTCATCCAATAATAAAACATGCATTCATCATAATAAAATGTAGACCCGGATCAAAACATCAATACAATTAAAAGTAAGTTGAACAAAAACCTCTGATCAAAGGCAACTAAAACTAGAAATGGATCTATCAATTAAGCCTTAGACCATGGGCATTGATTGATGCATCAATAAGAGGTAAAGTCCATTAAGATAATACTCTGTTAATTGTGAATTTCTACGCCTGTCGGTCTGTATGTAGGGTATGATATATGTTAACGTATGTAGTGTTTATACTTATTATTTTCTACATATAAATAGGCAAAGGCAAAACAGTTCAGTACTTCTTTCTCCTCTGTCTGTCAACCAATATTCTTTTTTTTTTAATAGCTATTAAAGATGCTTTAGTGTTATACCTACATTTTACATTACATTACTACATACTTACTACTTACATTTTTAATAAAATTGTGTTAAAATTAGAAAATGCAGCTAGTATATGAACATCAAAGTATTTTCGATACGTTATCATATATTTATTAACTTGATCATTTCTTCTTTAGTTCCATACGAACAAATAAACGGGTTTTCTCATTAAAGGCATATAAAAAGTATTTAAAAAGTAAAAGAAACATATTAAAAGATATTATATTGAAAAAAAAAAAACATTTTAAGCAATCACACTTAAAAAAAGTCTATAAGGAAAACTTGTAGGAAGTTTCCCAAATATGAATATGAAATATTCTCAATAATTAAGTCGGCGAAAAAAGTAAGTTAAAGTTGTTAACAGTAGATATAGTGATCAGCGCACTGATTCAAAGTGGATTCAAACTCCGAATCTCGCAACTTTCAGATTTTTATGTACGAATAATTCCTTTACAATATTACCATTAGCCATAAGGTGAAGGAACACGTTGTAAGGAAACTTGCATATCTGAGAGAAACGAATTAGTTGTCAAAAGACATGTAAATTTCGCCAAACGGTATTTGGCCAGCGTTATGGAATAAAACCCTTTTTTTTTCTTTGATTCGTGGGGAATGGAATAAAACCCTGATCATCCCCGCTTTAAAGAGAGGCCCGTGGCAAGCAGTCGGACGTTAAAAGTACTGAATTATGAGTATTATTTATAGTTTGTACAAATATAGTATAAGCTATACTACATACGAGTATGTTCAGTAAATTAGCATAACTTATTGTCATAAATTAACCTTGAATAATTAAATAGGCATTTCTACATTTCGTGCTACGCGTGTCTGCAGCTTTATGCAAATATTGTAGCAGGTCAAATGTATATTATTCAATTGAAATGGCAAAACGTAAATCAAGGCCTCGATATTGAACGATATATCCGGCTGCGACGTTATTGTATTTTATTATACTAAGTTCCACATCTGACCTCGAGTTGTAGTGTGAGGACGATCTTTTAATTTTTATTGTATTTGCTCCATTTCTAATTGTCTGAATCGTAATTATATGTATAGTTATTATAAAAATCTAGTGTCACAGTGTTTATGGTTGCAATCCTTCAAAACGGCTCGACCCGTTTTAATGATTTTTTTGTATACTTGGTAGGTATGATAATAGGTCGTAAAGTATTTTTGACCCTGCTACCCCCCCCCCCCCCCCCCATTTATTAATCGCGATTTTAGTATTTTTGTATGAACAATATTATATAAATACATAGCCACGAACCCGAGCGAAACGAGGGTGAGTCCCTGTATTACAGGTAGCCAAAGAGTTTTTTTGAAGCCGCGGGTTCTACTAGTAGTATTATACAATTCGTATACACAGAATCAAGTACGATATGATGACAAGAATGAGGAAAAGAAAATCAAAACAATAATAATATAAAGTAGGTGGGTACTAGCATTTATAATTGGACTATATTATATAAAATAGTGAGATTTGAGACTTTTAGATACTTTTGTAAGTATCATCCCCTAAAATTATGCACTAAGCCTGGCTAAATAAAATTTATTATTTCTGTATTAAAAGGGAAAAATGTATATCGGAGACCGAAAGGCATTGTGCTTTATAATATGTAAGTAATTTAGAACTAAGTTTTCTTTGAGGACGTTTAATTAACGTATTAAATAAATGTTTAATTACATCTAATGGGTAACGTTTGTAATACAATAACTTAATTAAAATGAGTACATTATCATGTTATATCGTTGTCACAATATCCCTGGCTCTGTCAACCTGATGTCACTAATGTTGAATGTGACACTGGCCAGCTTCAAAGTATTTGATATGGAAGGTACAGGTGACAACAGATGTTTTTATTTTTAAAATAATTATTTTTGCTTTAGTATTTTTGTAGTATACATATATTTAAAATATATTATATATAATAGCTAAGGAACAATTCCTACGTATTTTTGAGTAGATTTAAAAAACGAAAGCTATGTATAATAAAACACTAAATATTATAATAATTAAACGAAAATAAACTTACTTAATATATTTTTTTTGCTATTAAGTATACCAATTTCAAAAGTTCTTTCAAAATTTTCTTCTTCTAACAACACAACTAAATCTACTCAAACAAAATAAAAAAAGTTATTAAGCTTACACTACAGTTATAACTTAATAAGTTAAACAGTTTTCTCTCCAACTACACGTGTATCCAAACAAAAACAGCTATGATCGGCTTACGTCTAGCATCTGTCCACGTGCCCGAATCAAATGTGACTGTACTTTATACCTGGTGTATGATAAATGGGCTGTGATGCAACAACGGGGTACAGGATTAATGAAGTGACATTCTTCTTTCTTTATTTGGGAATAGCTATACTTGGGTTTAAAATATCTATTTGTATAGCATGGCACGAGACTGATTGACAATATGTAGTGAATTCAAATCCCATATGGAGCAAATATTATTATATTATTAATACTAGCGACTTAACTTCGCTTCGCTCGGGTCCATCCCTAAGTACGGTTTAATTTTGTTGAGCGGGACCCTAATTCTTATCTAAAATAAAAGTAATCTAAGTTACTCCTTAAATCATCCGCTATCTGCCAGTGAAAGTCTCGTCAAAATCAGTCCAGCTGTTTCAGAGATTAGCCGGAACAAACACACAGACACAATTTTTTTTAAATTGTATTTTTCTTAAAAGTACATACCGTATATAATTTTATTTATGATTTAAGATACTTCAATTTTATTTATCTGTGTAAATAAGTATATATCACATATATTGGTTTGAAATATCTGAAGATGTATTTAGGATCATATAAGATACTTTTTCAAAAATTAACTCTATTTCAGACATTAACTCTATTTCATGTGAAAATAAACATTTTTAAAATATTTATTTTTGATTCTATTCTTCTTAAATATTACAAATATACATTTTTTGCAACGTATTGATTACTGACTATTAATAATAACTATTTGTATGTTTATTTATAAATAGAGAAATAATAAGAATAATTTGTATTAGGACTTCATAAAATTATCTAAAGGTTTGTAAGGGGATGTAGCTCAGATGGTAGAGCGCTCGCTTAGCATGCGAGAGGTACCAGGATCGATGCCTGGCGCCTCCAAAACGTTTTTTACTTCAAATATAAAACAAATATAAATTGAAAACTTTTTTATGTTAAGTAATAATTAATTATTAAAGCAAATAAAAACCGTCTGATAAAAAGCTGGACATGAATTCAAAGTTTGTTATAATATGTGCTTTCTTTTCGGAACGATGAAATTATACTTCACATTATGCCTATATTATAATTTCCCAAAAGTTCTTTTAGACCAAATTTATTTAAGATCTATTTTATGCACTAAATAATATATTTACACAATTCAGTTACAATTGCGTTAGTTAAATCTTTGTCATTATTTAGGTTTTATTTTTAATAATATATTAAAATAAATAATATAATATATCATGACTTTCCAAAATTACCTTAACACGCTTTTTAGCGCCACTGACGTGATTTATCAGAAATTAATATTTTATTGTAGACAAAAGGATGAGTGATATTTCTAAAGCCACTTCTAACCTACTCATCAAAGAAGTAAAGGAAAAATTGATGAATATATTATACTAGAGATACGTACTTGCTTCTTCTTCAGGTGCATCATTAGTATATTCTCAAAATATAATATATTTTTTGATCCTTATATATGATATGATAACTGCGTCGGTGGTGTAGTGGCTAGCAATTATTAGGTGTAGGGTTCGAGTCCCGGGTCGGGCCAAGTTTAGTTATTGAGTCTTTCTGTATAGTAAGCCTCAGTAACAGCCCGGAGTTGGGAAGTTGGCGGTGTTTCACCCCCGTGCCTCGGAGAGCACGTAAAGCCGTCGGTCCTGCGCCTTAACTCTCACCGGTCGTGTCGAATAGTCGTCCCACCGGAGTATGAGAGTGACAGGAATAGAGAGTGCTCTTGTGTCTGCGCGTACACTTGTGCACTATAATATCTCCTGCGCAGTTGGCTAGTCTCAATGAGATTGGCCGCCGTGGCCGGAATCGGTCAGGAGAACATTATTATTATGATAACATTAAACTGTTTTGCCGTTGCTTAAAAAAGAACAAACTGACAAATTAATTTGGCTTTTATAATGTAAGGATAGCTAAGACATTCTAAGTATATATTTTATCAACTTATTTTTTATAATATCTTCTGTCAAGGTGTTCTATTAAAGATGTCGTAGCAGATTTTTGAAGTGTTTCGAAAATCAGCCGCTTTAGCCGACCACAATAAGAGCAAGTCATCTTAAGCTTAATACAAATAGCTCATTTCAACGAAATCAGCTAAAGGCTGCAGTCCACTGTCTTTTAAACTATTAAATAAAAACAATTTGATTCAGTGTAAAAGAGTAAAATCATGAAAATAAAATCAATGCTCTCCTAAAGCTCTTATAATTATATTATGTACCCCTACACTTTACCTTATAGGTTTTATTATCATTATTTAAACTAAACATATTACTATTAACAAATAATTTATTCCAATTTTTATTAAATAAAAAGTTATCTATTGAATCCAAATATATTTATATATTTTTTTTTGAATATTTTATAATTAATTAGTAATAATGTAGTTTAGTATCGCTTTTGGTATGTTCAACCCTAAAACTCGTAATGGTCTTACGCGCATTACGTTATTTTGAGTGGTTTGTAGTGAACAAAAAATAGAGACAATTTGAGTTATGTGTGGAACATTCAGTCTAAATAAATCAACGAAGAATGTTCTTTAAGATAATGGAAATTAACATTTTGTTGAAATGATTTTTTATTATTGATATAAAAGTGCGAGAATCTAACCTTTTAAAAAGTACGGTTTATTGGAAGTACTATTCTATTGTTTAAAATATCTAGCTAAGATATAATTTGAAGAATGATGCCATTTCTTAACTTCATTAAAATTCGTATTTTAACCTTATTATCAAAATGAAAAATTCACAATACATAGGAACATTTCCATATTTATTTAGTTCAGTTAAAGAATATTTTTTAAATGATAAATATATTTATTAATAAATAAAGCTTCATAACAAATACTTAAAACTTAGCTTATCTCTACTTTGTTTGTTAATTAAGAAGGTAACAAAGGATAAAAGGATCTTCTAAATCCGTATTAATATTACAAATGTGAAAGGTTGTGAGTATGTATGGATGTTTGTTACTCTTTCACGCCATAACGGCTGAACGGATCTAGATAAAATTTGGCACAGAGCTAGATTATAGTCTGGAATAACACGTGAGCTTTTTATCCGGGAAAAATATACGGTTCCCGTGGGATAGGTTTGTTTTTGTATTCTTAGAGGTGAACCCGAGCGAAACGAGGGTGAGCCGCTAGTATAATATATAATATATTATAACTTCTATAAAATAATAGCTCCTTTGCTATAATTACAAAAGTTTTATGTATGTGAATATGTTTGTTACTTCTTCACGATGAAATGACTTGGCGGATTTGGTTTAGAACGCAGATATACTTAGACTATCACCTGGAGAAACACAGGTTGCTGTAAGGCTTCTAGGGGCGCATCCGAGCAAAGCTACGGAAAGTCGCTAGTTCATAAATATTTTATGCTAATTTTATACTTTAAATATCCATAGATATATGCATAACTTAATGTGTACATTGAATATTTATATATTATGATTCTAATTTATATTAACGGGATACTTTCTTGCTAATGGGCCAGCCACGACGCCGCCAAATTGAGAAAAGCTCTAATCACTTAAGTAAAAGATATTTTTCATTTCAATATAACTCGATGTATCATAATATCTGAATTTTTGATACTAAGGAGTGAAAAGTGAATTATGACTTAAAAAAAATAATTTTTATAATATTAATCTATAATAATTACAAAGAGAAAAAATTGTATTTTTGTTTATAATGGGTAAACTAAAAATTATCGAAACCGATTTAGATGAAATTTGGTATGAAGATAGTTTGAAACTCTGGGAAGGACATAGGATATTTTTTATCCCGGAAATCATCTATTAAGGGTGGTAAAAAGGGGGAAGAAAGTAAAATAAAATAATTCTATCTATTCCATACTAACCGTTAAAACGTACCTAGGGACGAACCCGAGCGAAGTAAGGACGAGTCGCTAGTCGTTTATAATTTAATATGTAATACAATTGAAAGTTTTATGTTTTGGAAATGCAATTAGAGGTATTATAAGTTTTAAAACACTTTTTAACTGTTTAAACTCGTTTGTCATTTGCACACTAAACTAGACGTTTAGAAAAGAGTTCTACAAAGATATTATGAGAGTGAGATATTATAATTCTATAACAACAATTTATTTGTCATTTCAATATATTTAAAAAAAAAAAACAATCCTTTAACGATTACTGAACTGAACAGATTTTAAAGCAATATTTTTTTATGAGAGAGCTTCTTTTTCATCTCGATTATAAGATCAAGCTCAATGGAAAGCCACAGGCGGATGTTACTATTAGAAACAGATTTGACAAATTACATTAATTTTACTGTATCTATCAATAACTCATATTGGATACTCGAACGTAAATCAATAATTTAATAACATTAATCCGTCTGTCTCATAATTTGCTTAAGATAATGAGGCTTACATTAATTACTGTTAGTAGCTTTTTTTTTAATCTTATTAGGTAATTAATTCTTACATTAAATGTACTGTTTTAGAGTATGGAGAAAGTTGAAGTGTTATGCAATTTTGTTTTTACCAAGACGAAGATCTACAGCGACCTATAAACTTGCCCTCTCTTATAAAAAATCCATAAGTAAGTGGTTTATATTTAAATGAAATTTAAAATATATCGTTATACTACTTCTATTGATAAAAGAAACAAATATAAGTAGTTATACTAGATTTCACATTACAACACGGTACTTTAGCACTTCATACGTCACTGTTTAAACATGCCGGCCAGTGTGAAACGTCATTATTTAGCACAATTAACGTATTTATTAGTTATTACATATGTACATAACTAACGAATAAAACCTATAACTTCTCATGTATCATCGACTATACATAAATAGTCTTTTTAATATAGAATGTTTTAAATAACAATAAAACCACTATACGAAAGATTTATCTTATGTAAGTTATATTTAAAGATTATTTTAAACATCTAAGTCTGTCTGTGTATTATTTTTTTGAATCCATACCATCTATCCCACCATGGCTATGGAACTCAATACATTGTCTCACAAAATAATATTAGAAAACAGCATATATATTTGAATATGTAATTGACTAAATTTAATTGCTTCTTATAAAACAAGAATTTAAAAGGGGAAGCAGTAGAAACCAAAGAACGTCACTATATTCGTATGCTGCAAAAATAACATTCTTATGAATGTTTTAAATGGACATATTTATATTTTTTAATTGCAGATTTATTTATGGAGTTAGTGGCCGAAAAAAACTAAGTTCAATTTTTTTTACGTTTGATTTTTAAAATATATTATATGCGATGGTATTTATATTTTTGGACGTTCGACGTTATTTAAGTAACATCTTTTCATTTCGTCATAATTTACAAGTGCGTGAGGTGTAAATTTAATATATTCTTGTTGTATTGTAACGGTTGCTGGGCAATGTCGTAGCACCTTCTTTATGTCACAAAAAATGGACGAAACTAGTCACGAAAATATTAATTCCATAATCATTTTGAGAATTATATTTTTTTTTTTAATTTCACGGAGACATATTTAGATACGGCTATCGCTTTATTATGTTTTATTAACATTATGATAATAAAAGTATTTCTACTTATACAGATTACGTTTACTATTGATCTGATCTCAATAATTATATTTAATACAAATAACCTGCATTTTAAATATGGCTTTAATGTAATCTTTATTTCTGATTTCATTTAAAAAAAATACAAACAAACCTCGTGAACATGATTGTGTGACAGTGACAGTGGCGCGCTCAGAGTGGCGTCCCCGCGCGTCTCAACTGTCATCATTAGCGCGCGACACCTTCAGCCAGGCACGCTCTAACACCTGAAACAATTAATACATTAATATTTTTATAATTATAGTTAGGTAATGGGTAATTATTACATTCAATAGTATAAAAATGTTATGTAATTCTTATTAACTAAAGGAATCGTATGTTTGTCTGTGTATACTACTATACATATTCTCTTATCAAATCTATACTAATATTATAAAGCTGAAAAGTTTGTTTGTTTGTTTGTTTATTGGTTTGGTTGAACGCGCTAATCTCAGAAACTACTAATCCGATTTGAAAATTTCTTTTTGCATTAGATAGCCCGTTAACTGAGGAAAGCTATAGGCTATATATCATCCCGGAAAAATGTACGGTTCGTCCTTAGACAAAAACAAATCTATCCCACGGGATAGATTTGTTTTTGTCTAGGGACGAACCCGAAGCGAAGCGAGGGTGAGTCGCTGGTAAAATAATAATCGTATAATCTTTTTTCTATTAATTAGTCAATAAAGTTATGCTGAATGGCACAAATAAAAGTAAAAATAATAAATACTCTATTATTACACCCACAAAAGTAGAAAAAATTAATTGAATAAAAAACAAAATTAAAGACAAATTCAATTACGTTTTTCAATTTAACATAATCAATATTACTTATATTTTTTATTTATTCTTATAATTTTTTTATAACGTTATTTATACAATTATACGTTCCTATTATTTGATTTGAATATTTCTAAGTTTATAAAAAATTATATCTTACAATGCAACGTTACATACGTACATTTATTTAATAAATATTTTCACATAGGTATATCGTAATAAGAATGACTACCTAATAGATAACCTTGTAGTTAACAGCTTGTTAAGACTAGAACACATCATTGTAGAACTCGTTAAAATTTAGTTATTTAGGGTAAAGTAACATAGTAAATAAGGCTATTATTTAAATGAATTTAATTCGTGTATCTCAAACTTTCTATGAATTTTGGATAACGAGCTTTAAGTTTTCTAAAAGCTTTTCAGTGTATATATTTTTTTTCTGCTTCCTTTTTAATTTATCTATATCAAGAAGTTATTTGTTATTATTATTTAATAGAATGTAATAATTATATCATTTTACACTTGAAATAGTTGACTTATATAAAATATACCTTGTTCAACGTATGCCTGATATTCATAAGAGAAATAACAATAAGCAATTTAATTCACAAATAATAATTCTGAAAACCCAAGGACATACACATGTATAAAAGATATGCAGATATTTCTAAAATTAAAACTCAACTCAAACTCAAAACAAAGGAACTCTGAGTCATAATCAATATTTTTCGATGCAATGATACAATAACATCTCATTGGTTGTACCATATATGGTACATGATAAATCTTTCTCTTAAGTATTGCTAAAGATGGTATGCTAAAAATTTATCAAACACTGTAATTGTACCAAAACCAATCCGATGTGGTTATTTGGAACTCCTGAAAAGGAAATGGGCGGAGCGTAGTGATTCTTATTGGGTGACTCCAATAACCGCTTTTTTATTAAGTAGTTAAATGATTTGTGACTGACACTAAATATACACGTCTATATTATATAATTAATTATAATTTATTTGCCTAAGTATACAAATGGAAGATTTTTTTTTATATTGTTCTATTTAGTCAACAACTTCAAGTATAATATAAAATCTTTATATAAATAGTACATAACTTACTAATCTATAAATCTAATACTTTATTAGGTTTTTTAACGTTAACTAAGTTTCTAATTTAAAATTTTACCGTACAATAAAAAGTCTCCTGGAAATTAATTCAGTAGGTTTCTGTTTATCCAGGCTTCTATGATAATATCTAAAACTCTTCCCTTAGATGAATTTTATTATAAGTTAACTTTATATTATTTAAGTAAGTACATACTTTCAAAAGTATTAAAATACTTAAAGTAAGAGAAGTATTAATTACAAATGTCCATTATTAATCTTAAAACAAAAGCTTATCTTAAATATTATTTAAATTTTGTAGTACCGTTGGAATATATAGGAATATAGAATAAACGGTCCAGGCGATCTCGGAGACTTGACTAATGTGGGCGTTAACCTCACGCGAAAACAAATCAGACTCCAGTAGTTATCATACTTTACATTTTAAATGACATTTATGATTATGAACTTGTCAAAACACCATTTTGAACATTTATTTTTATAGGTTTTTTGTCAAGCGAAAAGCTAATAATATATTTTTTATCATATCTTTCATGGAAATAAAACAGATATGTACATACGTATTTGATTTATTAGGTACTAGTAGAATCCGCGGCTTAGCTCGCGTCAAAACTACAAAAAAAACTCTAAAAAAGTAGTACAAACTTTCATCCCTTATTTTACCCCCTTATGGAATGAATTTCGATAAATGTTAAAACGCTTATTTATTTAATTATATTGAAGAGCATTTATACCAAGTTTCAAGTAATTCTATGATAAATAATTTTTTGGGTTGTATTATAAACATGTTTTCCCATGGGAATGAGATGATCGCCCGCGGTAAAAAGTAATCTGCCAATCCGCCAATCTGTTTCAACGTGAAAGAAGGACAAACAAACAAATAAACATACTTTCACATTTATAATATTAGTATTATTAGATATGTATGACGAATAAACGACACTCTCAATCCTAGTAGATCCAAAAAATACTACAAACAAGTTCGAGGTCGATCAAGTTACTTACAATATTTAGTGTCATTGTTGTGAGATATTTTTAGTACTTCTTAAATTCTTATTTTATACTAAAAGTAAGAAAACAGTATAAGTAAGAGGTACGTAATTTACTTATAGTGTTTTCTTAATCTCAATAAGTATAATATAAGAATTAAGAAGGCAGTGGTAGCCCAGTGGTAACGCGCTCACTTGGGAAACCGAGTGAAGCGGGTTCAAATCTCGGGTCTCACACCTCTGATATTTTCATGTGCGAATCATTTCTAACATGATTACCACTTGCCTTACGGTGAAGGAAAACATCGTGAGGAGACCTGCATGTCTGAGAGAATCTAGCAAGTTTTCGAAAGACATGTGAAGTCCGCCAACCGGCACTTGGTCAGCGTGGTGGGCTATGGCCTGATCCCCCTCGTATTGAAGGGAGGCCCATGAGGGTAATTTACATTTAACAGGATAGCAGTTTAGTACCTATTTATGAATATTTCCATAAGCAAAACCTTGACTAACCAATAAACTCTTATCATAACACAGATAATAATTATTCAATTACTTAAACGACCATTTACAAGACTGCTACAAGATTTCTGACAAATAATAACATAAAAATACAGTAAAATGTGTCCAATCACCAACTCAAAGTGCACGTAATCATTTTAAATACATGCCCTCCGCCTTGTTAGCGTGCTCTGGTATTAGGGACCTGTTGAAAACAGCAATTTAGTTATCGAAAAACGATGGACATTCCTAAACGTGTTCAATAATTTCATCATAATCAATATATGATATACTTACAGTCTTCTTTTCGTTTTGAATCTTTGAGTTAGTAAATTTGAAATTATTTACTCGAATTATAACATCCTTTCTCTACATATATGTATTTCTATACATATGTATGTATGTATGTAGGTACATACATACATACATATGTATGTATAGAGTAAAATTGTAACTACTTCTGTTTTAATTAGATTGTTTAACGAATATGGATATTATCTTATATTTAGGTATTAATACAAATCTTGTATAAATAGATATTATTCCCTTAAATTTTTTTCATTTATGTTTATTATAAATATATGTTTATCATAAATTTATACAAACGTACGTTTTAACGGTTAGTATAGATTTCTCAAAAATGGGATATTTTCTAGCAGTAAAAAGTATTCTAATTGTTGACCCGGATAACCAGCTATCATCATACTGATTAAAATCTGTCCAGTGGTTTTCTCGTGATGCATTCCTAGACAGACAGACAGACATTCAATAAGATTTTTCAAAAAAATATTTAATGTACAGATTTGACTAAGAATTAATTATATTATATGTAAAAATTTCCATAATGTTGTTTAATCTAAAAACTTTTTTAAATTTAAAATGGTAGAAGCTGAAAAGTACTAGTAAAAGTTGCTCCAACACTACAAAATAAAGGAACATTACACAACTGGTTTCCTTATATTAAAGCCACAATTTGTGTACCATTTATATCAATATGACATCAGGAAGCCAAATTATAAAGTAAGATTTAGTCGAAGCAGTTCCCATAGAGGTTTTATATGCAATTCGATGAAAATTTCTCGGAAATAAATCTCTCATGGGGTAATATTTAAATTATTGAGTAATTAAACTAGCTGTTATTTCTATTATTTATATTTTTAGTGTACATGTGTTTCATTTTCTATGTAAAATGTATCATTTTTTATTGCCTTAACCATGTTAATGCTTTTTAATTTGGAATTTGTTATGTTTTTGTTTGTATAGCAGTCATAATGTACATTATACAGAGTACAGTAGTATTTAAAAAATAAAAATGATGTGCCTATCACCAGCAATACTATATTTTCATACGACTACTCTTCAAAGATATTTTATATAATAATCCACAATAAAATTGAAGTAAGATTTTAGTATATAATTTATGTTAAATCAACTTAATGGGCTTGGTTCACTCTATAGAATCGAAATGGTTACACAAAACAATAAATCAAATTTGTCTTGACTAAACTTTCTGTTACTTCAACTACTGATAACCCATATACGGCAAACCATAAATTCCAGTGTATTAACAAAACGCACTGTGAAACTGCAACCTTCTTAAATAATGTAAATACATAATTAATTAATTATAGAGTATGATATATAATCTATTCGGTTTAACAATAAATATAGGTAGCGGTAGCTCTGTGGTGACGTGGTATCTTAGAAAACCGAGTGAAGCGATTTCAAATTGTTTCAAATTTATTTGTTTTTAAATTAGTTAATAATTATATAGAATGTCCGTCACTACTGTCGCTATTATATATACAAACACCAAGACCTGCAGCAAGAGCTATTAACTACAAACCACTATATTATATCCCACAACGAAAAAATAGATACGGTTGCAATTCACCACCCTTACGAAGCTTTAAATTATACAATTTTATATTTCAGCAATGTGATATAGATATGTTTTCTGATAGCCTAAATTTATTTAAAAAGAAACTGTATTTAAATATTTCGATTCATTTATTTTTTTCTTCTTCTTCTGCTTGTTGTACAACTTAAATGGCTCCTTATATACTCGTAACATAAAATTTAAATAAAATAGGAAAAGTCAAAAAAATCTATAAAATGCTGTGCATACTTTTAAATTAAATTTATATAAAAATAGCGAAATATTATTATGTTAAATTAATGCTTTATGAAAATTTAGTTAGTAAGCCTTTATAATAAATAAATAAAATAAATAAATAAATAAATAAATCCCGGGTCTCGCATCTCTGATATTTTCATGTGTGAGTTATTTCCAACGTGATTATCCCTTGTCTTACAGTGAAGGAAAAAAATGTGAGAAAACCTGAGAGAACCTAACAAGTTTTCGAAAGATATGTTGTGAAGTCCGCCAACCAGCACTTGGCCAGCGTGGTGGACTATGGCGTGATCCTCATCAAACAATAAATAATGGTTAAAGAAATAGACTATTCAAAATCTAAAACACATATGAATTCTTGGCTTTTTTGGGTCGTTTAGAATTAATGTGTATCACTTTAATTCTCCCATTAAATGTTAATATTAGTTCAGATATGGTTCCAAGACCCCTACCAGGGCAGGCATGCTAACAAAAATACAGAATCTACAAAGCGATACTAAAGAAACAATATGAGAAACAGTAGATCCTGAATTCTAGCCACTTATAAATCGAATAAAACAACTGATATTGTATTATGGCGATCTTCCATACTATTTGCTCGTATAGTGAGAGGGTATACTAGAGCGGGATACCGCTACCGGTTGAAATGTCGTAGGTCATTAGGTTCTTACCATGTAGGGTTCGCAATATGCCAATATGGAAGGAACCGTGACTTTTATAGGTAAGTTTCGAACAATAGATATAAGTTAAATGCGTCGATGACCTGTACTGCATGGTTAGATGACTTTGATAAGAAAACATAGCAAGTGGAGAAATTAATTGTGTGATTATTTCAACTTATTGAATCGTTGTATGCAAATTGCTTTAAGCCCGTGTTTATCGTAACACTAGATAACGTTATGGCAGATAAGAAAGGTCTATGATAGCTGTAAGCTTATAACTAATTAGATACTGATTAGTTATTTTATTGATTAAGTAGAAAATACTGAAGCCCAGGAATTTTATTAATATCGATTAATTCATATCGATTTACTGTCATGTTTTATAAATAAAAATACAAAATCTATAAAATGTTATAAATATATGATATAATAGTATTATTTGAAAATAAAAATTTGCACTAGTCCAATCTAAATTGAAATCATTATAAAGCTATCTAAGTTCATTCGGTTAGTCTGCACCAAATAGATCCTATATCTCACAAAGGTCACTGAACTATCACAATGTTACTATTTAACCGAAATTGTACGACTCCGAAATTAATAACCGTGTAAGAAAACACAGGTTTGTCATCTAAAAGTCATCGGAACGCCGATTCAAATTATGATAAGGCGTGCATTAGTTCTGGTAGGGCGTAATAGCTAACAATTAAGGCGTAAGCTACAAAACATGGATACGGTATCTGTTACGAATTTAATGCTTTTCCGAAATGTGTATTTATTTTTAAAACTACCGTTATTTTAAAAAAATATATATTTAAGTCGATCTGCTGTTGAAATAAATAATAATTTACATCATTTTCGACGTAGTAAAATTTTCAAACAAATAAAATCCATTTAGAAATACACATTGATATTAAGTATAATTTAACAGTTTTTATTTTTCCTGTTTAAGATTTCTGAATTAACTAAAATGGCTGACTAAATCAAAATGATTGTTGTATAAAAAATTATATACTAGTGTTCGTACATCCATGTCCTTATTCTAAAGAGAGCTGTTACTTATGCATGGCATCTACTTTAGTGCACAGATATTTTATCATAAGCATTAGAATTTTTAAATTAAATACCAGAGGCCACTAGAGTTTGCTATTCATAAAGTTTTGAAATACTTTTTTAACAAATCAGGACGTTTGAGCGTTTAGACTAAGCTAATATTTAGATTCTGTTAGTGCTTTAGTACATGTGTGAATATTTTCTTAGAAATAAGGTTAATATCAAAAAGAGTGTAGAAATTCTAAGCAATGTTCAGTAAGCTGTAGAGTGAGAACTTTATGTAAAGTATGAAAGAAGTCCTTTATTTGATTTTGACAGATTTATATAGGAAGCAAGGTCTTTATGGCTAGTATTATACTTTTATAACACTGATATATTTTCAAAACAAAATATTATGAAGAAAACCACCTGGTATAATATCCTGATATTTAAAAGTGCATTAACACAAAGCCAGCCTCGTTAAACAAAGACCACCTGCCAACCCTCTCTAAGTGACCGCTAATGAAACCTCTCGCACCCTGTCCTTGCATAGTGCTAATGTGTAAAAATGCGGGGTAAATATTGATAAATATTTGTACTGTTAACATTTTTGGAGTCGAGTTTAAACAAAGTATATATATAGTACAAAATTTTGTAAGTTTCAAATCATTAAGTACTCCAGTGATTATTTTTTTGTCTTTGTCCGACATGTTTTGGTTCAAATATTTTTTCTCTTAGACAAAATATATTATCCTAGCGACTGATCCTCGCTTCACTCGGGTTCGTCCCTAGCTTGCTTCGCAATACAAAATTTCATCCCCATTTACACCCCTTTAAGAGATGATTTCTGGGATAAAAAGTATTTTATGTCCTTTCCAGTGTCTCAAACTATCTTCTTACCAAATTTCATCTTAATCGGTTCAGTAAATCTAGAGATTACCCCCTATAAACTCACAAACTCACAAACTTTACCTCTTTATAATATTAGTATAGATTATTATATTTTGGATTTTAAGTAACAAATTAATAATATATAATAAAATATTACTTTATATATTCTTAATCCAAAATGACGATTTAGTAAATACGACAAACAGGCGTGTGACCTTCTAACTATAAGTCATCTATTTCATATTCTGTGATAATCTTTCTCCGCTTATTCAGTAAAGGAAACAAAGACTTAGCTTGACATTGACTATAGTGTAAACAATATCATAGAGTATCTACCCCAGAAGTTTCTATATCAAAATAAAAAATAAAAACCAAATTTTACTTTTGTTTTACATCCTTATAATTAGCATAACTATACGGATGTAACCAAATATTATTAGTCAGCTCTATTCGAAGGTGCATTCAAAGATGACTTCATACGCTAATACCTTATCTACCTCGGAAATAAATCCAGGAGTTAATAATATTTTTCCCATACAATGATAAACATACGATGATCTAATCGTATAAATGCAATAATTTATAAACTGTAATGTACCAGGATTCTCATTTGTGATAAACTTAAATATTATTAAGATTTTATCGATTTAAAATCCTGTTATAATGATTAACAACTGTACAAATCTATATTCTACTTCTGTTTTTTCTAATAGATGTCAGGAAGACCGATATAAAATATGTTTTGCGGTCAATAGACATTTACCATCCGTAAGCTTTACTACATACAATCGGATATACATATGTAACTCATATGAGTCACACCTGTCAGATAAGCTTTTTTACATTTGTGTTCAAGAATATCTATAAATTATTACTCTTCTGATAATAATTTAATTGCGCGTGAATATACTTTGAAATAAATATTTATTCATATTATTCTATAAAATAGAGAATTATATAAAGACTAATGACTCACCCTCGCTTCGCTCGAGTTTGTCCCTAGTTACGTTTTAACGTTTAGTATAGATTTCTCAGAGATGAGATATTTTCCCGCAGTAAAAGTATCTTATATGTTGACCCGAATAATTAGCTACCGTCATACCAATATTCATCAAAATCTGTCCAGTGGTTTTCTCGTGATGCGTTCCCAGATAGACAGATAGACAAAAATTCTAAAAACTATAGATTTGGCCTCTATATCGATAATAATAACTATTTCAATAAGATTTTCCAAAAAATATTTAATATACAAATTCGACTCAGAATTTTATTATATGTATAGATAATAGTGAAGAAAAAGTAAATTCGCTTTCACTCTACGAAAATCAAAATTGTGTACCAAAGAATTAACACGTATCGAGGCAAGTCCACGTGACTTATAACTTATGAGGAAGACATTTTTTCTTATATGTGTACAAAAATATATTTAAATGAAATCATACAACAACTAATGAACGGTTCACAATAAATATTTATTATTTGAGCATCAAGCACATTTAACTGAACTATGTAATAGAATAATTTAAGTACATTTGCTATCTGCAAAATTCGCTACAGTCTTTTTTTTAATGAATTCTGCCGAATTTTGCAATAAAACGAGCGTGACAAATATATTTACTGTTATGACGGTTTTTATTCAATGTTATACTACGTCTTATGTTATGGCTCCTTAATATGTTGTTAGCAGCGGATTTTAATTTGAATGATGTATTTCAATTTTTAATAGGAACTCGAATACTTGTATCACTATTTATTACGTAGAAGAGTAGAAGAAAGTATATAAACTCATTTCGTTCTCTGCTTTTTATCAGATAAATACGGTTTAGATGACGATTCTAATAATATTTACAGTCTAACTTATGTCACAAATAAAGTAAATGATTAATATAATGCATTTAGGGCTCTTAGTATTACTTCTCCGTTTCTGTAACATACATATCTGGTATGTTCTTGGATGCCCATGTAGTCTACTTTTCCAAACAACGTACTGTACCTTGTTAAACGGTGTGCGCTAGTCCTGACAGTATCCTGAACACGAAATATAGGCTAAATTGAACATATGTGTATAAATTGCTAGTGCAAAATTTCTCACGGGATACAACTAACATAGTTTTAAATATTACTTACTTTATTGCATCATGGTTATCTGGATTAAAAATATTTATTTTATAAGTGTCTTACAGTAATCTATGTGTCTCTTTAGACCCTAAACTATCAGTTAACCAATTTTATCCAAATCCTACTATTTCAGTAGAAAGAAGAACAAACGTACACACATACAATCTTTCGCATTTACAATAATAGTCCAATTATTATTCACCCCGTATGGCGATCAAATCCCTGAACTTGCAGCATACCACACGTACCATACGTGGCGTTTCACACAATGCAAGTTATGTCGTTAAGTTTCCTAAGTTAAAATATATAACATTTTTAAGAAATTTTGGGTTAAGTGAATATATATTAAGTTTTAAGACTTCATTCCATTCATGTACGAACATATTATTCTGCTCGAATATGATACCTGTGAATTTTAGGACAATAGTGGCAGGTGGATAAAGTACGTACTATTGCACCAGAAAGGTCATATTAAAATTATTTGCGAAATAGTAACAAATGTCGATAGACAGTCTTATTGTGATGCATCAGGGAAAGAAATCATATGGATGCTAAGTTAAAAATAAGAGTATTAAAACTAAGCGAGATGCGCCCGCGTACGCAAAGATCTCGGTCAGGCGGGAGCCAACTTCTTTTGTTTCCAACCTCGAATCAGCCAGTGTTTCGAATCTAGATTCTGTTTGTTTCCTTTTACTTTTTTTTCCTGTATCTTTTTCTTTATTGTCTCTGTGCGAGCAGTACGGCTTTCGAAAAAAAAAGAAAACCCGGTGGCTTATGGCTCCCCATTGATATGCGACGTTCGGATTGAAATTTAAATATTTGCTTGGATACTCGACGGGCTTCATCGGCTATTCTCTTTTTGAAATCACTGTTGCCATCTTAATATTTAATATGTTACTCAGTAAACAGCGTTGCAGATTGTAATCAGAATAGAACCCTGTACAGCTTTTGTGTGTTAAGTTTTATGTTATATTCCACTGATTTTCCTATTAAATATTGGTTCATATTGTGTATAATTAACACTTTCCTGCTTATATATAATATATAATTTATATTTCTTCTGGAATGAAAGAGTTATGGTCTATGTCTAGAACATCTTATCATTAAATTGAAACGGTACTTGTTAAAATAAGACGTCAATTTAAAAAAAAGAGTAATCGATGAAAGAAATTTAATTGCATTTCATGGAACCGGGTTCAGGGGGCAATGCTAGAGTTGTGACCGTTCCGCTGACTGGTCGTCTTAGGGTTGTCCAATTGAGAGAATTTTGATTATAACTAATATTTTAAGATTCGAAAAATTAATCAGAAGAAATTAAAAAATGACCGGTTTTTTTCAAGTAAAGATTCAAGTTTTTTTTTTTTTTTTGGATAAGTGTTAAGTTATTTTTCTACATTATTCAATATAATAAAAGTTTTTTAGCATTTCATACCTTACCTTATGAGTGATGTAGATGAAGCTGGCTTTTACACTTAAAACAAAAGTTTATACAGAGTAAATATCAGAGTCAAAAATTGACAACCCTAGCTTGGACAGGTTTTTGGTAGGAACCAGAATTGAGTTTAAAAATAAATATGTAGTATGAAAAATCGTTCGTTGGTTGATTAGACGCGCGCGATCTCAGCTGTGTCAATTGATCTTAATACGTATAATTATTATGTAATTTAGATCTGCGCTGCTATAATGTTTTTTTATACATTATCTATAAATTTTTATGGATCATACAGATGTTAATTTTAGTATTATTTTAGTTAAGTTTTACTAATAAAACATTTTTTAAGCCACACCGTTACCTCTGGTAATAATCTGTTGTTACTTTTAAAAAATGAACCAATCAAATAAACGAGAGGAACCTAAGCTCCAGGGTTCTGTTGTGACTGTAATTTCAAATTTTTAACAAAGTTCAAAGTTTCCAATTGATAAGATATATTAGGAAAGAAGTATTATACTTAAGATATTAACCCCAGATTTCTTTATATGCTTAGTTTTTTTATTTTGTTAATATAAAAATAAAAGGTAAAAAAAAAACGTGTTCACATAAAACAAAGGCAGCGTAGAGTGAAGAAGGTATGTATGACTTACTTCTCACTACGTGCACTGCCTGTTTTGTAAGAGCTTAAAGCGAACTTTAAATAGATAACTTATTCTTATATCAAACTTAAAGCTTGTCTTCTGGTTATTACATTTTTATGGCTTTTTATTAGTAATGGGTATTGAAATTAATAAAAATATTATAAATGATGGTTTTGGGATATTTATAACTTCCTATTCATCACTGAGCTGTTCCAACGACTTGAGACAGAAAGTGGCAACATCAGTCTAGCCGTGAACAGAACAAAAACTAAAGTGATGATAGTTGATCGAGCCGGAAAGTCAACAAATGGCATCTGCAACATTCCTGGCATTAATAACGTCGATCACTACATATACTTGGGCTCCCAAATCAACAATGACGGCAGCTATCCCCGAGATAAAAGAAGAATCATGATGGCAAAAAATGCTATGTCCCAACTAAACAACATCTGGAAGAAAAGAGAAATAGATTGATATGAGTACTGGTTTTCCCTATCTTCCTGTATGGAGTAGATACGTGAAAATCAAAGGATTAATGCATTCGAGATGTGGTGTTAGAGACGAATACTGAGGATACCTTGAACAGCAAAACGCACCAATGCATCGATCCTGAACCAGCTCCGAATAAAAAATCGCTCGTCCACCTTATGTCGACAACGTATTCTTTCGTGTTTTGGCCACACAATGCTCACAAGCGACGAAAGTTTGGAAAAACTTATTATGGTTGGAAATAGCGAAGGCAAAAGATCGCGCGGTTGTTCTTCAACAAGATGGACCGACCAAATTAAAGACTCGTCATCCAAACTATACTATACTATACACGGTTGTAAGAGACGCGCTAAACAGAAACCGGTGGAGGCAGATCATCCGCTCCAGGTGCAACCATAATGCTGACCATGATCCTCAAACACGAGGGACGACTCCAGAGAGAGATGTCATAAAAAACAAGTTTAATAGTAGGGGGGCAAGGAAATAATGTATAGAAATTATACAAAAGCTCATGATTTTAGCGTCATTAATATTAGCTCTTACTTAAGTTTTCATTACTACGTGGGAGACTACCTAAGGCATAATTTTGGATAAAATATGGCCTTATTTTTTTTTCTTTAAGTTTAAGTGTTTATCTTAATTATCCTTCTTCACTAAATATATTATAAAATGCAAATATAATTGTTCACTGTACTTTTAAAGATAAGCATAAAAACAAATCTAACTCTTCGGCTTTATAATATTAGTGTTTAAGCGACAAAGCTCTTTAAACGGAGATTTAAAAAATATTACTATATATAGTACAGATACAAAAATACTACGAAATGTATAAGTATTTTTATTTACGTCATATACATGAGTAATATTGAAGTCATTCGTTTTTTATTTTAATAAATAAAATTGTTCTAACAAATCCTTTTACCTACGTGGTTTGGATGCTTGTGGTTCTAGTTCTAAGTTTACTTTACTTACTTCTCAAACGAGGAAACCATTTTTTTGTAATTCCTAATATAATGGCTTTGTATTTACAATAAATTATTGAACATATCGAAGATTATATAAAATAAATCTATCAGTTTGCAAAATGAATATGAATTTAAAAGATTTAGTATACATTTCTTTAAATTTTAGATTTATAAAATATTTATTTATAAAATTGTAATAAAGTATATTTTATAAAAAGGAAAAAAAAGTTAAAATTAATTCTATATATTTTCTACGAAGGGATAGTTTCATAACAATATAATCTATACATATAGTAAAATTGTAACTTATACGAATCTATACATTAAATATTTTTTGGAAAATCTCATTGATACAGAATTCGAATCTGTAGTTTTTAGAATTTTTGTCTGTCCATCTGTCTATCTATCTGTCTATCTATCTATCTGTTTGTCTATTACCGCATCACGGAAAAACCACTGGAGGGATTTGATGAAATTTGGTATGATGATAGCTGGCTATCTGGGTCAATATATAGGATACTTTTTACTACGGGAAAATATTTCATCTCTGATAAATCTATACTAAACGTTAAAACATAAGTAGGGACGAACCCGAGCGGAGCGAGGGTGAATCGCTAATATAATATACATCCATACTAATGTTATGAAGTGATAGACAATAGATAGAGCTACACGATCCATAAGAGCTATAGGGTGCTACTTTCATTACTATAATAAAGATTACAAATTTTATTATAATTTTTGGAGTAAGTGTTATATGCTTGCTAAATCTTTAGTTTATAATGATTCAACGAAACGAATTTCAAAATCGAATGAGTTATATCGACACATATATCAAGAAAGCAGAGCCATGGGATAAAATTAGTATATTGGTAAAGATAATTTTTAGCATAAATCACAATATATAATAGTTTGCAACGGCCTGGCTACTAGTATAGTAATAAAAATATAATAAATGTATACAAATTATTAAAGTAATTCGTTTGGTCTCATATAGTTTTACCATTTAAACTAAGTATTACAGTTATTTTTACTAAGCCTCCGCTGTCCATCCATCTATCAGGGCTATATCTCATGAACCGTTATAGATTATGAAAGTTGAAATATTCATATAGTATGTATTTCTATTGCCACTATAACAATAAATAATAAAAATAAATAAAAATAAAAATACAAGAAACATTTTTCTAACATCCGTAATCGATCATCGAAGTTAATATACTACATACATATGTACATAGCCTAAAAGTCATACTAATAAAAAGTACATATACGATGGTACGGAACCCTTCGTATGGGAATTAGACTCGCACTTGACCGATTTTTATTTTTATATGTGACAATTATTCCTATAATTATACAACAAGTGCGTCAATTTTATAAAAGTACCTTTAACAATTACTAGGAAATCATAATGTAGTCGTAGGTGATTCAATTGTGATAAAAATTGTCTTAGGATAATCCAAGCGCCTCGTAACAAAAAATACCAGATCAATTGGATGCGTCATGCTTTTGACCTATTAATATATTATGATATAAAAAAGGCACTTACGTACGTGTACAATACTAGCAGGTTAGATCTGAAGTGGATTTTAGATCATTTCAAAGACTGTTTCACTCCAAGTAATGTATATTCTATTATTTTATTACTACTTTTTGCTTGCTACAGGACCCTAGTGTTGAAGCATAATGTTAGATGACCTATAAACTTTCACAATAAGTAAGCTTTAATTGTAAGAAGACTCGTTTTAATCGGAAATTCAATAGATTAGCTCGTTCAGACAAGCAAAAGTCAAATTCTACAGCTTTATATCAATACAGAAGAAATAGACAAAATAATGTTAAATTGTTGATTATATTATCATGTGGTAACGCTTTTTGCGAGGTAGATAATTCAATAAGGAACCCCAGTGTGCTTTTTATTCCATAGGTTACAAATAAAACTTAAAAATCAAACTTATATAACGTAATATTAGTGTTGAGATAAACTAGCGAAAAATGTATGTATTCGTTTTCATTTTTACTGTGGTTTTTGAATCACAATGCGCCTTCACATCTTTTGACACAAATATTAATACGGCCAATAATTATTTACTTTCTTTACTTTTATTTTAATTTTTTTTATTGATATTATAAAAAATATGTTTGTTGATAATCTATTTTTATATAGCAACACAGAGAGAGATAAAATTAATCGACAGGCTATGTTTTATCCTGGTAAATCTATTCATTTCCATAGAGTTTTTATTTTTTCAAATGTTGTCTAATAAATCCATAATTTGCTTTTACTCTGTTTTAAGCATTCATCAGCTAGTCAAATCGTTAAATACACTGTATAGTATTTTAGATTTTTACAATCAATTATCACGTAGTTGTGACGTCATGATACCCATTACATACTACGCCAAATGTCACGAGTTAAGAGTCCCGCACGATAGAGTATCACTACATAGTATAAAACAAAGTCGCTTCACGCTGTCTGTCTGTCCCTTAAATGCTTAGATCTTTAAAACTACGCCACAGATTTTGATCCGGTTTTTTTAATAGATAGAGTGATCCAAGAGGTAGGTTTATATGTATAATACATGCATATTATAGTACAGAAAAGCAGAGAAATTCAAAGATTGGTATTTTATACTAACCATTAAAAAGTACCTAGAGACGAACCCGAGCAAAGCGAGGGTGAGTCGCTAGTTACGTATACACGATAGATTGTCTCAATTTTTTTAAGACAAAACTCATGACGTTGGATAACGTCATACTATATACAATATACATACAACACAATTCCGATGGAGAGAAGAAATCAGAGTAAGTAGTCACCACGATCTACTGTATACTTGAATACCTATATGTATATGAAATACAGTTAATATTTTGCAGTAGTAAAAATCAATTTTGTATGCTTCTCTTAATCAATTATGATGAAATCCTATGTACGTACGTAGTATACGGCATGGCGGGGTATATGGCTGCTATTTATCCAAATCAATGATATCTGATATAACGTAAAAGTTACTGATGCATGGGATGAAAGAAAATGGGATGCAGATGAAGAGTATGGGATGAGAGGAGCTTGGACCGCTAGCCATAAAAGAATATCAATAGCCAAATCCAAAAATTGTCTAAAAAAGCTAGGTAAGCTTGAAAATTTATTCTTTTATATTTTTTAATATAATTAATCTCTTTTTACATACCATACAAAAAAAACATCATATAAATTTTATTGAATTGCGTAAAAAATAAGTTATATAGAGTTTCACATAATTTGCTCTTAAGAACTACGCTTAACAAAATTAAATGTTCATTTTAATTAAACGGATATCCGTATATATTTTAAATACAGTATAAAAAACCTATAATATGAAATAGATAAATTCAATAAAAATTTTACAAATTCTTTTATTTAAAAAAATAACTAATATTAAAAATTTTAAAAATGTTTTAATTTTAAATGATTTTATGTTACATTATATCCATTGATAAAAAAATAAAAATGTATGTAGTATCTCTTACCGCTTAGTGACTTGAAGCAGTAATATCCTCCTTTCAGTATTAATTATTTATTAACATGTAGTTACAGCAAATTCAATAGTTTACACGTTCCCAGTTCACACTTTTAACGAGTCAAAATTCACGCCCTTGTAACCACATAACTGACTATTCAACATTAAGCAGACCTTACAAAGCGTTTAGCACTGAATTTGGAACACTCTAACACATGTTTATTAATCATTGTTAAAAAATGTCACTTCAATCCTTTCCATACACTAGTCCAAAATAACTAAAAAGTTTTTATATTTATATATATTAATAAAATTGCTATATCAAGTGAGGTCTACGCAGTAACGATTGAAAATTCGTTCCATTTTTGAACGCAACCGAATTTGACAATTACGTTTCGTTCAGTGGCTGTCAGATTTTGACAGGTGCGCGCGCGTGTGAGCGTGTAGTGCGCACGAGCATCGGCGCAGTACTGCGTTCGCGCGCTTTTCGACCCACGAAACCTTCTCAATCTCTAGAATGGGATGTATATTTTCTCACGGAAAGGATTATAGGATATACTCAATAGTATCTTCGCTGACTGTTTCTGTCCAACTTTTGTTTCCATTTTGACGTGTGGTTTTTTTTTAAATCTTAAATGGGATTACCGTTTGTAAACGCTAAGACTATGGAGCATAGTGAGTTACAGTTATATTTTTATGTCATAAGTTAAATATTTAATAGTAATTTTATTAAAGTACCTAGTTTTAATCACATTATCTTTAATTTCTTATCGCAGTTCTATACGTAATAAAAGCTATTTAATTTTCTTTGTAATTACTTTGAAGTCATATATTTATAAATACTTAAAAATGGATTTGAAGGATAAATTACATTGATTATTTTAAATAAATACTTACTTAAAACATAATCTATCATGATTTTAAAAAATAAAGCGTCTTTAGAAGAATGCAATACTTTAAAGTGATAATAACGATTAATAAATTTAATAGTAGGTTCAATAGGTTATCCTTGATCTGTGACTGTCTAAATGTGAAATTATTGGGCTATGTAAAAGACATCAACGCTCAACGTCCCGTGACAGTGTCCTAATATATTATACTTAAATATGTACCTAATATAACTAAGAATGAAATAAAAAAAATTACAAATCTCTAATCTTGTTATATTCCTAATAATGTTTTAATAGTAATAATGTAAGGATGTTGATAACAAAGCCGAAAAATTATGTTATTATCAACAGAAACGTATAAAAATGCGCAAGCGAGACAAGACTATTCCTGTTGTTCATATTGCGACAATCATTTCTTCTTCAAAGAGAACAGTCGTCACGCGTCACCGCTAAAGACTGCCCACTTAGGAGGGGGAGACAAAATCTATTCATCTCTCTCACTCTTAGCGCTCGCTGTACTAATGAACGAGACAGAAAATACCTTCAGTTTTTACAATTTTGCTCATTTTTTACTGTATATAGATCAACTTTAAAATAATATGTCAATGACCTCTTTGATGATGTTTTGACCTGCAATAATATAAAAAAGTTTTAGCGGTTAACAATACTTTTTATAGATTCGACACGGATGTAACTTTTTAGTAGCTACTTAATTTAGAAAAATACGATAAAGTAAAAAATTAAAAATAATACAGGTACGTACATCTATCGTTTATTGCAAATCTAAATAATCCGCACGTATTTAAATGGCTGTCGTTGATGTATTTTTGTAATTATTCGTTAACTATCTATGCTTAAGTTTTGATCTCGCTGTAATAAGTATGCATGTAATGTGTTTATTTTGAGTTATATAACTCGTTTATTGCTTTAAGTAGTAATTTACTACTTTTTTTGTAATCTAAATAGCTATCTCTAACCGAAATAAAAAATGTATTCGCAAAAACTGCGACATATGTAATGTATGTAATAAGTATGACAATATATTTACGTTACAATTTTATTTAAGTAATCTATATAAGATGTATAAAGCTACTTGTCCTGACTGATTCATTAATAAATAGTTCAAATATCTTAATGACTTAATGAACTGAAATTTTAATAACTTATTCTTAGAATAACATAAGTAGCAGCTAAAAAGGGCTTCAAAGGAACACTCAAAGGGTGAAAAGGAGTGGCAGAGATTAAAAGGAATAAGTAGTTTAGCAAAGCCGAAACATAAACATTTTATCTTTCTTACGCATTTATTTAGTCGCCCATAACTTCATTCGCTCGGTACAGTATTTTTATAATAAACTAGCGACTTACCCTCGCTTCGCTCGGGTGCGTGCCTAGGTGCGTTTTAATATTTTGGAGCGAAACCCTAATTCTTTTTCTAAAATAAAAGTAGCCTAAGTTATTCCTTCTAATATCAGCTATCTGCCAGTAAAAGTCTCGCTAAAATTGGTCCAGCCGTTTCGGAGATTAGCCGGAATGAACAGACAGACAGACAAAATTTAAAAAAAATGAGTTTTTCTTATAAGTACCGTATATAATTCCATATGCATTTAGTATACAGCTGTTATTTTGACATTACAAACAGATACTTCGATTTTATTTATCTGTATAGATATAGATTTTATAATTTCATAAAAATACTTTAAATTACTCAGACATAGTGAAGCTTTCTATTAGTGAAAGAATTTTTAGAAATTTTGGAGTAGACAAGTATCTACTTAGAGGTCATTTAAAATTAAACGTACAAATACACAAATTTACCTAGGTACATATACTTAAGTATAATATGGCGATGACTTTGGAATATTTTAGTTGAAATAATGATGAGATATGAGTGAAGTCGCTAGTAGTTTCATATAAGATACTAGAAACTTAAAGATGATTAAAATTTTATTTGAAATACTTTTAAAATTTACCTCTCATAAATTATGCGTATAACGTACCTACCTACTTTATGTCATGCTATTCGAAAAAAAAATTTTTTTTAATATATTGAAAATTGTAACGATTTTATATGGCTTAAACCTATTGAAATAATAAATTATTGATTCATGGAACAAAAAGACAGGATGTAAGCAGCATATTAAAAGAGCTTTATTGTAGTAGTTTAGCAGGATGAAAGATTATCTCTAATATTTTCAAACTCTTTCACAGATCTACTGTTTCCCACAGCGATGCTTGCACAATGCACGGGTTGCATATCAGCCGATATTGACCGTAATTTGTAGCTTCGTGGAGCTAAGAGATTTACTGCGTTCGAGATATAGGTACTAGGGAATGTAGGAACGAAAGCTTCTTCCCAAGTAAGAGTTTTTATAATGAAACTTTTTTTGAAATTAATTATTTATTTGTAAATTTTTCAGTTGTATATTTCTTTGATTTAACAGAAGAGTTTGAAAAAATATAATTTACGTTTTCGATATTGTTTTCAATCTATCTTGCAGTAGATATAAATATGTATTTCATATTAATAAATGCCCAAAGAGGTAGAATAAGAAATTATTAAATATCAATTAACTGAGATCTCCGCACATTTTTTTCTTAATAGTCCAGTCAAATGAGCCAAAAAAATCAATTTACTAATATAAAATTTTAAATAATACTATCTTTTCGGATTTTTTCGCGGATTTATTTTGATTATTGGTTCCCGACGTTTCGAATTCTTTACAGCAATCATGGTCACGGGAGAGACTAAGGTTTTAGATGTCTCAAAGGCATTATATAGTTATTACAGACAATCTATCCACAAAATAACAAAATAAATTCAATTAAAAAAAAATGGCACTAAAGTATCTTACAATATTTGTTAATTTTAATTTTAAACGAAAAAATAGTTATATTTAAAATATCAAATATTCGCGTAAATCTAAGAAAGTATAATATAAAATTTGTTAAATTCACTTAAATGTTTAAATGTAATAAGCTTTTTATATACTTATATAATATATATGTAAAAACATGCTACAAAGTCTATACGTACCTACCACTAATTAATAAGCTCAAGCTATATGTATATATATATATATATATATATATATATATATGTATATATATATATGTATATATATATAACTTTTATTATATTAAGTATTATTTTTGAAGTGAAAACTTCCATAGGCAGCTTTGGATGTGAAGTAAATTCATGTAAGTTGTCATCGACATGGTCACGTGACGTATTAACGCTAACACTCAGAGTGCTGATAGATGTCAAAACCAGATAAATGTAAACAGTTTTAATTTACAAATTTTAATTTAAGATCAAACAATTAATTTAAATATCCAAAATGACTACTGTTTTTTTATAGTTTTAAATTTTCACTTCTGTCGGCAGTCCTCATGACTGCTTTTTTTTTAATTATTGCAATGAAATATTTAAAATAATAACCTATAATATAAAACATAGCTCACTCATAGTTTACAACATTAATTAACTGTTTATAAGAACAAATACCATTTAGAAATCGCAATTTACTTGCTAATATGGTAAAACTAAAAATAAAAAAAAAATTGGAAGAGGAAAAAATGAACTTAAGAAACATTACTGTTAGCCAGTGGACTGTGACTGGGGCGCGTATCTCAGCTCACGTGCATTGGATGCCGAATTTGACACGACAAAAACCTTCTAATTTTAACGGTCTCTGACTAAACTATTCATAGATAAGTTTCATCAGCTTAAGTGCTCAAATGATGCCTTAATTCTTAATAAGGCAGAACAAATTATTAACATAAATATCTCTTACATAGTTCTTAAGCATCATTATATATCCTTAAATATTTATAGAAATATCTAGAAAAAGAAAGAGAAGTTCCATTTTTGCCTTTTGGCTACGGAACTCTAACTCTACGGAACATGTAAACTCTCGTTTTTTAAAGTCTATCTAGTCTAAAATACATTACGATCCAATTTTATCAGTACGTATAATAAAATTGAAAGGGTTTATAGGTAATTTAGTTTTTAACTTATGTCCAAAACTAAATCTGTATGTATGCAGGTGGTATACATAAATGTATTGCCCAACTCTAAAAAAACGGTCTTAGTCTGTAGTATTTTTTTCACCGGCTCTTCTTATCATAAAGGTCTTACGAGCCAGTAGTAACTTCTTCATGTACTTACAATACTGGCTTTTAATTAAATGTAAAAATATAAAAATTGCAGTGCCATTAAAAGTCTATTTGAATATACTATATTTTGTTATTTATAATAAGATAAACAGTCATAACATGATAAATGTTATGATTGTTTGTATAGAAAAGAAAAAATTAAACTCTATCACCATTTAAAAAAAAACAAATCTATCATAGAAAAAATATAAGTATCTCATATTAGATACTAGCGACTCACCCTCACTTCACTCGGGTTCATCCCTAGGTACATTTTAACGTTTAGTAGAGGATAGATACACTATGTATTAGTATATTATATATACATAGGTATGATGAGTTTTATATCCCTTACTTGAGAAATAATTGGTTTCCCATACAAATTTTCATCCCCCTTTTCACCCCTTTAATGGACGATTTCGGGGATAAAAAGTATTTTTTTCACCTAAATCGGTTCAGTGGATTTTTAGTTTATCTATTACTCACGAACTTACAAACTTTACCTCTTTATAATATTATTAGTATATTAGTATATTAGATAATCAATACTTAAAATTTCGTTTCCCTAAAATCTGTAACTCAATTGACGATATCTCCTCGATTTACTTCCTTAAATTCTTTAAATAGCTAAGTGTAATCGATGCGATTCGGCTGAACCGTGTAAGTATTTATAGCTAACCAAGAACCGTGACCTCTTATTTCCCCATAAACCTGCACATCTAGTATCTTATCATAGATCAATTCAAATTGGTTAGTACTACCAGCAAAAACATGGCCGTCAATTGTACCAGGTAAAATGCCTTAATCAAACTTCCAAAGAAAAAGTATAGCAATAAAAAATGAATTTCTTGAATACTCAAGCGTTGTCTGGATCAGGAATTCCGGAGCAACACAAAAACGAATTACTATGGTAGTTTGTTTAAATATTGAATGACAGACAGTTTTCTAATTAAAAGTATGTTTAAGTCAATTTATATATTTTAAGTTTATTTGACTTTGTTATAAACATAATAAGATAGTAATCGTAAGTCGCAGATCTTGAGGTGTTAGGTCTTGGGAGGCTTGAGTCCCGGGTCGGACCCACCGATGTTGAAAATAATTATGTATATAAAATGTTGGATATACCAGCAGATCTGGTTTTGGTCGCATTTTACTCAGTTTTTAAGCATTATCACTAGACTACAACTGTTGCATAAACTTCATACTTTTTCTTTGTATTTTTCTAGAATAGCTGTTATTAAAACCTATAATTAACAAAATAAATCTTGATGAATGGTATGTATTTTTGATCTGGCGGTAAACTCAATAATGTTCGGTGAGTTATTATAAAAAATATTATCTAAACGGAATCCAAGTAGAATCGATAGCTATCTAATCGGAATGTCAGAAATCCAGCCTAATTGGATAGCCAATAAAAAGAGTTAATACAAAATTCAATTTTAACACAATATTGTAGTAAAGCACTCTATTCTCACACATCAACGTATGCTATCAACTGTTGAATTGCAACAAGTAATAAGATACGAATTGAATCTAATCTCCGCTAAAGTAATCGGTGAATCAAGTATGGATGAAGACACGTGCGCGTGCGCACCGAATTGTTTTATACCACACAAAAGTATTAATGCAAGGAAGGGCATGTAAAAATGTAATAGTGATGTGTTTTTTATATTAATATCGATATATCAATATTCTAATTTAATATAAGGTAGGTAAATACAATGTACATTTTAAAATCAATATAATCACTCATTACATAATTAAAAAATTAATGATAAAATATGTCTTTATTTAACTTAACCATAGTGAATTAATAATAGCGAATTTTAACATCTAAAACGTAAAAATTTGGATTTATTTACGAATATAATATCGTACTTTACAAAAATCGTTGAGTCGAATTAAGTTTTTATCGACGATTGTGTGGACAAACCTACCGCATAGCGGCGCGTACGCAGGAATCTCGCGTTACGCATATCCCACTTTCCATTTCCTCACATATTACAAAAGGTTTTTATGCCAGGGGTCCTGCAACAATGCTGCTCGATGCTTGGAATTTTATCATTTACGTATTACATACTTTATTACAGAGAAGTGAGAAAAGCTACGCAATTATTTTACTAGTAATCGATATTTTATGATAGTCCTTATAAAATTAAATAATGTTTTGTATATTGTGAATTATTTATTCCCCTTCATAATTCTAAAAGGCCCCATATTTGGTTTCTTATTGTCAAAAAAAGGCTTGAAATAAAAATTTGTTATGAAGTTCTTTAGAAGTTTTGAAAGCTTGTTACCTTCAGAAATTCATAATAATTGTCTCATATATGTTACTTTAACTTTTATTCAATCGTACATTTTCTTATATTACATTCATTTGAAATTTCCACCACTTTTAACTTAAACTCATATTTCTAACATCCTATCATAATAAACATTAAGCCTTTTGGAAAGCCAGTATCACTGTCTCGACATTTCCCATATAGCAAATATATTTGTACTTGAATATTTTCTTAGCCGTACTTATATAGACGTGGGATTCCATTCGCATTATGAGGCTAAAGGTATTGTTCCGATTGTTTATTGGACGTGCACAATAGCCTGAAATACGCGGTAGTCGAATAAAGTGTATGCGATCAATAAAATATGTCCTGGACGGTATGGTAATATTGAAATCGCTTTAAAACAAAGAATTGTTTACTTAAATAAAAAGAATGGATAACTGATGATCATGATTGTACAGTATCTGTATGCAGAAATAGAAATCTTTATCTTTTAATGCTCAATGCTTGGAATGATGACAAAATTTTTCTTTAATAAATTTTATTTTTTTATTTATTTGATACAGTAAGGAGGCATCTTATATTATTGAGATTCATAGTAGTATCTACCAGTTAGGAAAATTCATATTATATATACTCGTAAGCGACTCACCCTTCGAGCGTGTTCGTCCCTAGTGAAAATCAAGAACAAATGTATCCCACGGGAACACAATATTTTTCCGGGATAAAAATTAACCTATGTTCTATTCCAGATTATAATATATCTCTGTGCTAAATTTTATCCAGATCTGTTCAGCCGTTTTGGCGTGATTGAATAACAAACATCCATCCATCAAAACTTTCGCATTTATAATATTTATTTATTTATGTACCATGAAATATATGTTAAACAAAATAAAGTAACAGAATGTCGACAAAGAATAACTTATCTCTTTAAGAGATTTCTTCCAGAAACCCTTCAATAGTGAGAAAATAAGTTAATTTATGCGATGTGATTAGTTTCTTCCAATAGAACGATAATAACTTAGTTACTTTATTATAATATAATTACTAAAAAAATAAATCTTAAATTAAATTATAAATTAAAATACGATAAATATTTTATTTTTATTTCTTCTGAGAATATACCGTTTTCACCTAAGCTAAAGCTTGCTTCAATCTAATGAGTAAGGGCGCTTCATTAGTGAACAAACACAGCCGACTCGCTCCGCTATACATCTTGTATGAGGCGGGTTATGCTTAAAAGTTTAAAACATTTTTATTCATTTATATTGTTTTTATATATTATCTTTTAATTAAACAATTTTACGCTATCCCTAAAAAGTCTAAAGTCAAGTCTAAAAATCTAAAGTTACCGAAAATAATTATAGAACTATTGCTCGTTAAATATCATATTTGGACTCTTACAAGTAACAACGTTCACCTTTGAGATTATTCAAATAGAATTTTAAAACTTGTACTACTATTACAACTACGAAAGTTTCTATGAATGTGTGTGTTACTCTTTCGCGCTGATAAGGCTGGACGGATTTGAATGAAACTTTGTACGAAGAGAGACCATGACCTGCAGTAACCCACTAAGGTCACTCTAAGACCTAGGGACGCACTCGAGTGACGGGACGATATGTCGCTAGTTAATCATGTGTTTTAGTGTATGTTATGTTTTCCTTTAGCTGGAAATTCATAAATGTGCAAAAAAAAGCAATATTCCCCAGATATTATATACTACGTAATCACACGTTAGGTATTTAAAATAATTATATAAATATTATAACAAGAATCTCTATACTTTATCTGAAAATTGTTTCAGAATAACCCTACCATTTCACCTGTTTGCTATCTTATATATCGAGTATTGTGTGTACAAATTGATTGGGCGCATCACAAGCGGCTGCCGCCTCAGCGACTGTCACTTTGTCACTCGGCGTACTAACGAGCAAACATATTTATATACATAAAAAAAAGAAATAAATGGAAAAATCAACGTAATTGCACTGGAATAGATGTGCTATCACAGTTTGGAGACCGCAAATATAAATTTGTAACTAAGTAACTCCGGTTTTGCGGTTGTTAGGACAATTTTTCAAAGATCTATGAGGAGACGATGAAGTATACACTTACGAAAATAAATAACATTGCAACCGATTTTAAAAGAATACTAGCGACTCACCTTCACTTCGCTCGGGTTCGTCCCTAGGTACGTTTTAATTTTTTTGTGCAAAACCCTAATTATTTTTCTAAAATAAAAGTAGCCTAAGTTACTCCTTATAATATCAGCTATCTGCCAGTGAAAATTCCGTTAAAATTGGTCCAGCCGTTTCGGAGATTAGCCGAAAGAAACAGATAGACAAAAATGTTAAAAATTATGTTTTTCTTATAAGTACCGTATATAATTCCATATGCATTTAGTATAAAGCTGTTATTTTGACATTACAAACAGACACTTCAATTTTATTTATCTGTATAGATATGTTGTGAAATTACACATTACTTATATTTAAGGTTTCATAACCAAATAGCAAAAATAGAACACTTATAATTTCATCACGTCGTATGCCACAGCAATTTTCCTCGGAGACTATTGAGGCTGTATGGCTAAAATCCTTCTAAGAATGAAGTGGAAAAATGTGACAAATGAATGTAACAATAGAACATTTTGGAAGCCAAATAATTTCAAAAAATATATTGAGGACAATATGTTGAGTAGATGTACTAAGCGTTCTACCGAAAAAATACTTTGGTTTTTCATAGAGATATTATGAAATACAAATTTATTTTTGCAGTCGATAAAATGAATCTAGTAGATGGGTAATTAAACATAATATTTAATTTTTATTTTAGTTTAAACTTTGTCTTTGATTTTTTTTGAGATCTAGAAATGTTTATAGAACATAGAATTTGGCGATAAAATATCACCTTCCATTATACTACCACTGCCATTAAACCATATAGAACAATATATTATTTTTAGAAATGTTATCAATATTCTATTAGCTTAAAGCTAATTCCAACTATAATTCCTGCATCTGCATTCCGAATAAATTCAGAAACAGAAAGCATTTCGGCGTAAACGCACGCGTAATCTAGTTAAGGCGTACACGCTGTACATTAGTGATTATTTACGGATTGAACCCGCGCCCTACAGGGATGTACGTGCGATACGCAACTTATCTAATCTTATTGCGGCTTTCCATTGTCTGGCCGACAAAGACTGTTAAATTATTTATATTACGAGTGTAGTACTGTGATGTCACTCTATATGATATTAGAATAAGAATTGGTAAAAAGTAAATAATTAAAGGTATAATAAAAAGCATTGAGTTTAAGAAGTAAGAAGCTATATATATATATATATATATATATATATATATATATATATATATATATATATATATATATATAATTTGTGTGAGATCGATTCCTTCAACAGAAGTTGCTTTTGTTGAAAAAAAATCCAGATTATTCCTTTTCTACTTCTAAATATTTTTTTTTCAGAAATGGCTAAAAATTGCGTTTTCTAAGTTTTTTTTGTATATTCTAGAAGCGAACTTACCAGTAAACATGTATAAATTAAGTATTAAGAATATCTTAATTTAAAAAGCTACATAATATGATTTTATAATCATTACAGTATGTGCTCGTAACTAATGTACCACATAGATATGAATAGCTTAAAATAATATTTAAATTGTCATAGGACTGTTGTAACTTTTTAAATAAAACTATCTTTTCGGATTTTTTCGCAGATTTATTTTGATTTTTGGTTCCCGACGTTTCGATTGCTTTACAGCAATCATAGTCACGGGAGAGACTTAGTCTCATGTCAAATATTCGCGTAAATCTAAGAAAGTATTATGACTGTTGTATTTATTAATAGATTTAGCTTATAAGCCCATTTTTAAATATTGTGCAACAACCGTCAAAAAGCTTTATTTAAGAATAGAAATATATTTTTACCGATTCGTCATAATGAACACAAACGGACACAGGCCCATGCCATAATAAATATGCAATAAGTTATGGAACGCCGGCAGCTCAGTACTGCATTAAAGCTCGCTCTGATTCAGTTTCAATGTTACTGCCGATTCGTTTTAGTGCTTTTATCTTTTTGTATGAATTGAATACGTAAAAATTGATGATTGCTAACTGTAGGAATCTAAATATCAATTTTATTTTACATCTTAAATAACTTAAGTTATAGTATCTTACAAAACAAAAAAACTTTCTACACTAAATTGTATCGATTAAATACTAAAAATATTTTTATTTTACTTACTAGAAGATCGCATGAATCTCCTTCCATTTATAAAATTTTTATCCAGAAGACAACGGAAAGTTAAACACTTTTGAAAAAAATAACAGAAATAATGCCCCATATAGATTCATTATCAACTTAAGATTATATTATTATTATTTTGCAAACATGTCAGGGTAATAGTAGCCCAGTAGTATGGCGATATCTTGGAAAACGAAGCGTAGTGAATTCAAATCGTTAGTTTTGCATCTCTGATATTCACATACATATGCAAATTATTTTCAATATGTTTACTACTGAAAAAAAAACATCATGAGGAAACCTGCACTCTGAGAAAACAGCGAGTTTTGGAAAGTCCAGTTAAGTCCGCCAACCCGCATTTGCCAGTTTGATGGACTATGACCTGATGTCCCCCGAATTAATAGGAGGCCCATGCCCAGCATTCGAACGTTAAAAAAGGTTGAATACGTATAAGAGACCTTTACAGTTTACTCAGGCCCTAACCAGAAACCATAGAATAACTTCATATATTGGAGTGGGACTGAGGATTTCCTAACGAAAAACCCCAATAACTACATTAGACGAATAAAGCACTCAACACTAACTAGTAAGGATTTTAGAAGAAAATTGATATGATTCATGTCATATAAAATGATAAAACAATGATTTAATAACGCCGTCATGCTTTACTTCTAATTATAATCGAATACATTATGATATACAGGAAAATCAGATCGCAATATACATTCCAGGAATAAACTTTAATATTAGTCAGATTACCTGTAATTATGTTAACGCAAAACCTATGATGACTTGTGAAAAATAATTTCCCTATTACTTAGGTCTTATCCAAGAAATATTTTGCAATATTTCTTGTTTTCTGTAGGTAAGAAGATATAATTTTACCAAAATCCAAGTAAAACTTATGAATTAGGATAAAAATGACTGGTATCTAAAAATTAACTTAAAATTTTAAAGACTGTTATATTTTATTTACAATTACTTTTAATTTTAACCGACTTCAAAAATAGTAGGTTCTCAATTCGATTGTATTTTCTTTTATGGATGCTACCTCAGAACTCCGCCATTTGTAAACCGATTTAGAAAACCTCTAATTATGATATTGACTTGAAACTTTGCAAATGTTTGTATTCCCAATGATAATGCAGTAATTTGGTATCGTCGACCTTATCAAGCGGTGGATAGTGAAACTCTTCAACGACTAATAATAGATACTTTGAGTGTGAACTTATTTGGTTTGATTTGCCCAATATGTTAGAATTGGATTTTAGAGCCTGATTTTTAGTGTTACTAATTAAAACTTAAAAGTTTGTTAGTTTTCGTGTAAAAAATGGCATCAAACTGATTGAAATGGCTTAAGCAAATATTTTATTAAAATACTTTCTTCTCATAAATCTATAATTATGTCTACACTAAAAATGGAAAAATAAAAAAAAAAATAAAAAACAACTGAACTCCAAAGTTTAAAAGTAAAAAGTAACTGAACGGGGTTTTTCATTTATTATAGATGCTGGCACCGACTTCAAAAATATCTGATTAGGTATCTATAGTAAACGAAAAGTAAATTTTTTCTTGTCGGTTTTTTACATTTTCCTTCAATTTTAATTATCTCTTACTTCGATGCGGATATTCATAATTCTTAAAATTGTATAAATGTATCAATAATACTATGAAATAAAAATATTTAAATCTACGTAATTATCTTATAAACATAAACTTTAGCTTTATTTGTGAAATCAATCAATGATTCATAAATATTTAAGCTTAATTATAATTTAGAACTGTTATAAATAAGAAAGATTAGATTCACTATAATATAGCAGAAACAAAAAATAGAAAATTGTAAAAGTAAAAACCGCGGAGATCACCAGATTGAAACGTTCACAATAAATATAACACGTGCCTTTACAGCTTTAAACATAAAAACACCGCCAGAGGCAATAAATTATGGCTACATAAACACCCAATATCGGACGCAGTTAAAAATAAACAGGTCAAAACTTCTTACATTGGTTCCGTTTGATAATAAAATTATTAATCGAATTAATAAGAGTATAAGAGAAACTTTTATTTAAAAGCCTTAAGTTACTACAATATGAATTGATTGACAACCTATAAAAAGTTGTTTTGTCAGCAACACACAAAATATACTTGAACCAATATTCCTTTAGGATAAGTAGGTAACTTTTATATAGAATTAAATATTGAATTTGAGAGTTGATTGAAAACAATACCTTATACTATTATATTTTTTTTATTCATTTGTTTTTGTTTGGTTAAACATGTTCAAGCTATCTCTGAATTTAACGTATTGATTAGATTTTGTTTTCTTTTTATAGCTTATTTTTTCCAAAATAATCATACTACGGCCCCTAGAAGCAGACCAATTATTACATATGTATATAAACTGCACGAGCGGAGCCGCAGACAAAAACATCACGCAATCTCTTATTTGCTCCAGTTAAATATAGACTTAAAAACATTGAAGACAACAAGAATATAGAACTTGGTATTGCGACGATACGTCGATATGTGTACTTTTACGGAATCCTAAATACCGGGTAATGAATAAGAAAACAACACCATAAATCTAAAGTTAAAGAGGTGTTATAATTAATGCATTGAACGTAAAAGGATGACCGTAAAAGTGCGGCAAATTTTTAAACTTTAGAATTACCATGGCATAATTTTCGAAATGAACTAAGCTACCCTCCCACCATTTAGAAACCTTATAGAAAATCCTATATTGGTATAGTGTTCTATTATGTAAAATATGCAATTATATCCTTATATTAAAAATTGGACAAGTGCTAATCTGACTTGTAAACTGAGGATTCTGTATCAAACATTAAAGTATTTTATTTTAACTAACGTTATTTGCTAGGTTGGGCAGTGGTAGCCCAGTGTTAACGCGCTCGCTATGGAAACCGAGTGAAGCGAGTTCAAATCCCGGGTCTCGCACCTCTAATATATTATGTGCGACTCATTTCCAACACCATTAACACTTGTCTTAACGGTGAAGGAAAATATCATGAGAAAACGTGCATGTCTGAGAGAACCTAGCCAGATTTCAAAAGACATGTAAAGTCCGCTAACCCGCACTTGGCCAGCGTGGTAGACTATAGCCTGATTCCCCTCGTATTGAAGGGAGGCCCGTGCCCAGCAGTGGGACGTTAAAAAGGGCTGGATACAATTTACTAGGTTGAAAGTAAACAAGTATATGATTTTAGGTAGTACAAATGATGTTGTACTCAATAGGACATATTTCTTGAAGGAACTATAAAAATAAAGTTGATAATGGGACCTCTAAACCAAGCAACAGTGTGTTTTCGATAAAAATCCACCATCATTATAGTTATTTTGTTACTATAATTTATAATACAATAAAATTAGGATAAATGTATGCCTTATGTGTAGCAACAATAGCACTTGTGCAATGTTATTGAATTCAATCGAGGTCTTGTGCAATCTTTAAACTTTATAAGATTCTCTAAGTGAAGGGTGTCGAAATGTTAGTATTTTGAACATTTTACGTAATATATTATTTTGTCCATTACACGGTTCTTAAATTATAAAGCAAGAGACTGCTTTGCAACTATTTTGCATAAATCGTATCTGGCACTTGTCAAAATATAACTGGTTAATTCTAATGTGACCATTTACTTATTAAATTCTCTTGTTTGATAAAACTTTATCTGTTGTTGCCTTAAACTTAAAGTTTCTCTGATAAATAATATTAAAATATATTTTTAAGAACTTAAATAATATACATACACGACAAACTGCTAGTGAATAATAAATTAGTACTTTTCTGAAGTGTAAAAGGATAGTTGTAATCTTTCTAAAAGATCTTTCTATTCTTAAAAGTTGGAAGATATTTAATTTTTAATTTTTTTAAACATTCACCAATATGGGGATACAATATGGATTCAATTAAGTTAATCATAATTTTATTACAGAATTTGCTCCGATTTTACTTTATCCGCTCTATATTTTTACCTTAATAAAATAAAAAAATCATAATATATATCTAATCATTCACATCCGATTTCTTATAATAAATTATATATTTTCCAAGATAACAACAACATAATACATTCATGATGACTCATAGTCAGAATATAGATGTATTAAAACATATTAATTTGCTTTACACCTGGACAATTAATTTGAAATTACAAGCCAAATGTTAGACAATGTATCAAACGTCATTCACTCTATTACTAAATCTGACTGCAGATTGGTAACATGATAATGCAATAAAGTGAGATATTTGACTCATGAACAAAATTATTAAACTAAATCGCCTAATTTGACTATGATCTATACAAAAAGGTAACTTCCTTTAAAAGAAAAGATTTATTATTTATTAGCGGCTAACGCTCGCTTCTCACAGATGCATCTCTAGGTGCCCATGTAATTACTCTTGGTCATACTCCATCTGTATACTTTTCATACAAATCAAAATCGTTCAACCGTTTCAGCGTGAAGAAGTAAAAACATATATGTATTATGTGTCGTGTTTTATGTATTTATATAGAATTTATATATATAGAAGCTACTTGTGAAGTTTTAGCTTGCCAGTAAAAACCTCGAAGTGGACTGTAGACTAATAGCTTTTGATGTCTTCATTCCCATTTAATACCTACTTAAAGCAGAAGTCCCGAAAAGATTGTTTTACTCATTGTGATAGAAAGACTGACAGACTGATATACAGAATTAGTATATAGAACACACATTTATTTGTTGCCGTTTATTCGGTAACCATATGTGTTTTAAGATTAGACTGCTATCCTTACAACAAAGTTAAGATGTATTCTTTAAGAAAATGATCTGATACACTAAAAACCATTAAAGGTTATAATGTAAATATATTATAGATCGAAAATATATTTTACTAGCGGCTCACCCTCGCTTCGCTTTGAGTTCGTCTCTAGACAAAACAAATCTATCCTACGGAAACCGTATGTTTTTCCGGGATGTAATATAGCTTATAGCCTTCCTCAGTTAACGGGCTATCTAATGCAAAAAGAATTTTTCAAATCGGATTAGTAGTTCCTAAGATTAGCGCGTTCAACCAAACAAGCAAACAAATAAACGAACTCTTCAGCTTTTTAATATTAGTATACATTATATAACATAAAAATTTAAATCTCTTATATCAGAGCATAAATAATACATAAATTGTCCTTACTGCTAACGCTTCGAACAATATGTAATTATAATTTCCATACAGTTATTATAATTTCTGATTTCCAGTTATCAATACTATGCAGTTGTTCTGATCAAATCCAGAATTAATTTCTCGCTAAGCACGAGGAAAACAATTAAAATGTATGCAAAGTTCTAATAGAAACCATCAATTCTGTTTAAATGGCGTCATGTCTGACGGTTTTACACTAATGGTGATTAATATTAATTTTATAAGTCATTGTTTTTAAGATACAATCAAATATATTTAATATTGTAGGATAGTAATAAAAAAACGTGTGTGTATATTTATGTACGCATGTAACAAGTTATACTTCTTTGGCGTAACAGAACAAAAATAGCTAAAGATTTCATCCCGTATGCCACAACTCTCTGTTGTGTTGTAAAAGGAATACAGCTAACTTCATCATGTTGTTTACAGCTAACTTCTTCATGTCGCTTTCAGCTAACTTCATCATGTCGCTTTCAGCTAACTTTATGTCGCTTTTTGCCTATTGGTGTGCGCACGCATTGTAAAACTTTTACTTAAACAGAACTTCTTTTTGCTTAAACAGAATATGTTGAATCAGGAGCTGATACCGTAAAAGTCTAATACAAGATCTTTACGATAACTCCTGATATTACCAGTCTGGTAACATACAATAAAAATGAATACGTTTGTCTGTTCATACATACACACGCGGTGTAGCCACCAAGAGCTGTATCTCTACATAGCTTTGCTTTTTTTCATTTTCAACATTCTCTTGATATACGTACAAGGAAATAATAGGTTTTCAAAATTGTTTAACAATTTTTGCTCGAATTTGCTCTCCTTTATAATTTTAAACTATTATAGTGTATCAAATTTTGTTTTATATCATAAATAATTAGATAAAGATAATACTCAGTAAACGTTTTTTAAGAATAACAGCTCTTACTCGTTGAAGTCTAATATACGGCCGTAAATTTTAACCCCACATATTCCACCAGTATTTTCGAGATACAATGCTAGGATGATTCAATAAAAATCCTTTTATATATTTATATTTTTTCGTTATTTCTCTCGACTTTGATATAGTCATTGGATGTTAATAAAATAAGTTAATTGATGCTATTAATTCATACCATTACTATGTACTCAGAAACAAATAGACAAAAATAAAAAATATAAGAATATCTATACAGAAAAATAAAATTGGAGTGTCTGTTTGTAATATTAAAATAACCGCTTAACACGGTACAAATACCAAAACAACATTTTTTTACAATTTTTGTCGGTCTGTTAGTTCCGGCTAATCTCTGAAACTGCTGGACTGATTTTGATGGGATTCACTGGTAGATAGCTGATGTTATAAGGAGTAACTTAGGCTACTTTTATTTTAGAAAAAAAAAATAGGGTCCCATGAAAAAAAAAAAAAAAACCAAAAAACAAATAAAAAAAGTTTGTTTTGGGAAGCAATCTAGGGACGAAGCGAAGTGATGGTGAGTCGCTAGATTTGAATATTTCTATATATTTATTTTGTTTTTTCGACCATATTTTTAATATCATATCATATTCTTACTCATATTTTAAGTCTAAAACTCCTTAACCATTAGAATATTGTCGTAAATCACTAAAACGCACTTAGCAAACACCAGTTAATTAACAATATTAGCAGTATCGTTATGCGATAGCTGCAAGTATCTGATTTAACCAATTCGATACTAAGTAACAATGCTTTGTTAGTATCTTACAGCCTCTGTACACTGTTCTTGATTAATCTGACATTTGAATAGATAACTTTAATATAGTACAGTAGTAACTTGTTATTCTAGACAACGATTTAATAAACAAATAGAAATAGAAAGTGTTTCAACTTCCACTTAATAAAACTCTAACACTGACTAACTAATACACAACGTGCAGCCCAAGCCGATGGGTAAAAAACATAAAAATTTTGAACAAGTGTATCATAGTTCAGCAAAGATATTTTTAATATTTCATATATAATGAAATAATGAAAGTTTATATGATTTTTAAGATAAGTTGAAGTTTGGAGGAGTTTGAAGTTGGCACAAATATCTTGTCATGAAAAAAAGAAGTAGAAACTATAAAATTCGATTGTAAATTCTCAAATCAAGTCAAATCTCTTGCGGGATTTCTTCATTTATAGTGAATCCATTTTCATAACCTATTTTTTTTTATAAGTTACTAGCGACTCGCCCTTGGACCGACCGCTCGGGTTCGTCCCTAGCTTTATTCCCCATACAAACTTTCATCCCCATTTTCACCCCCTTAAGGGATGATTTTCGGAATAAAAAGTATCCTATGTCCTTTCCAAGGTCTCAAACTATCTTCTTACCAAATTTCATCTAAATCAGTTCAGTAGGTCCAGAGATTACCCCCTATAACGTCACAAACTCACAAACTTTACCTCTTTATAATATTAGTATAGACTACTGTAACTTATCAAAAAAGTACCAGTTTCATTGAAAATATGGTACTCAATATTTTCAATAAAACGCCACCTCTAAAATGGGTAAGTGAAATTAAGTACTATTCAATGGTTTTAAAGTCCTACATATTTTAGTTATTAAGCCTTATTATACTACTTTTCGCGACTACTTCAGGCTTTGAATGTTTGTGATTCCTACACACTTGATTCCTAGTATAGAAGCGTGTGGTCCTTAATTAAGACATAACCCATAGGCTTTGTCTGAAACGTGACCCGAGAACTATAACTACATCTCGCAACCCTGGTAACAAAGTCACATGCAGAGATGTAAAATGACTGGAATAAATAATAAATAAATAAATTTGTTGTGATATTAACACACAGCACCATCTAGTTCCATGGTAAGCTACGAGGCCTGTGTTATGGATACCAGATAGTTGATACACTACACATACATATATATAACTTTAAATACATATTATAAATATAAACATCCATGACTGGAGTACAAACATTCGTACTCATCATCCAAATGAATGCCCCCAGCGGGACTCGAACCCGCGACCGCTGGCACAGTAAGTAGGGTCAATACAAACTGAGTCAAACATGCCGTCAAAATAGGTAGGTATAAAAAATAGGGTTATAAATATCTAGTAAACATCATCATAAAAATCAATTTAGGTTTCGGTTAGCAAAACTTATCAATTGATCATCACATATAAAGAGATTTAAATGATTAGCGTATAGTAGTTTTTTTTTTAAATTACTAAGTACTTAGTTATAAAGAATATTGCTCTACATAATCCAATAAAATAATAAAGTAGTGCACTTGTTTAAAGCAGCGATAGGTCTGGAATAGGCGATGGTGCTGAGAAATCGAGCAATACTAAATTTTCTTATTTGTAATTTATCTAAAGCCTTTGATTGTGTAGACCATCAAGTATTTTTACTTAAAGTTAATCACTTTGGCACGCGGAGTGCTGTCCGATTATTTAGAGAATGAAGATCAAGGTTGATATAAATAATGTAAATATCTCTTAAGAATGAATATTCTACAAAGATGTATTCTGTACCTTTAGTGAAAAGTGATATAACTCAACTTGTAGCAGTTTTTAGTTCTATAAACAATATTGAAGCTTGATTTTTTTTTGATTTTTCTATCTAATCGGTGTAACTCTATCTAATATAGAACGGGAAATAAGTTTCGTGCTCAATAATACAAGTCGCATTTTTGGTTAATTTTGATCATAATTTTTGTGTAAACTGATATGTCTTTAGTAATATTAAATTGAACTAAACCTTTCGACTTAAACAAATACGTGTAAATAAGGCTATCTCGATTTGTAATACTTGACACATTTAATATTAATTATATGAGCTTTGTGCTTGATAATACAATACATTTTATATTAAATGACACAAAAAATACCATACAATTATCAATGGTGAATTATAATATAACTCTAATTATGTCTCATATATTTATGCAGTATTAATGCCGAAAATGTGTTAAGTGGTACAACTAAACCTCTATCAAATTACACGTCAAATATTTTTATTAACGCATTTAGTTCTTAATAATATAAATTTATTTATATCGTTATAGTATAGGATTTTTAAAAGCCAATCAATAGTAATTATTGTGTAAAGTGATACGCGTAGTTTCATCTTCTCGCTTCCATCTCTTTCTGACGGGGCGTCTCCGCAGTGAGAAAACGAGAACGGCAATGACGGTGGGGGAGGAACTCGTGCTTTAAGTTTTAACGCCAGTCCGACTGTTATATAACATATATATAACAATAATAAATATGTAGGAAAAAACCGGAGAGCTAAATACTAACACACAACCACCTGAAAATTCATCCAAAGACATACTAATCCAACATACTGAAACAAAGTAACTTGGTGGAACGACAGAAGATTCAGATGATTCAATTCCACCAACCCCAGAATATTCTATCCAAATATTTTCTGACTTTAGTTCAGGCAGTAGTGATTTTTACATCCCAAATACCGATTTTGAGGAGAGTGATGACAATAATAGAAGTGCTCCGATAAAGTAAAACACTATTGATTATCTATATCTATATGTACATAAAATGCTTTGTCCTGACTGACTGATCGATCAACGCACAGCCTAAATCGCTGGTCGTAGAAACGACAAATTTGGAGGACATATTCCTTATACAATGTAGGCATCCGCTAAGAAAGAATTTTTCGAAATTCATCCCCTGAGAGGGTAAAATAGGAGATAAAAGATTGTATGAAACTCTGTTATTCTCAACGCGATATTCACGGAAAGTGGTAGTTAGCTTTAAGATGAAAAATAAGAAATATATGTATTAGATTATTTTCGAAATTTATCCCTTAAGAGGGTAAAAAGGAGTGATAAAGTTTATATGGGCAAACAATTATTTATGATCAGAATTACTTGAAACTTGGTATTAATGTTCTTCAATACAATTAAATAAACATGTATTGTAGATTTTTTTAATTCAGCCCCTAAGTGGGTAAAATGGGCGGTGAAGTTTGAGTTGTTGAATTTATTTAAATAGAGTAACATGGTTCAAGTTCTCTGTAAGTGCACACTTACTGTGTGCGATATAAAGTAGAGAATAGAAATTATTCCCAATCCAAAGGAAAATTATGTATAACTTTTTGGCTGGCCACAGCAGCGACAACTATAACAGACCTAGGACGCGAGAGAGAGAGGGAAACTAGCTAGAGAGTATCTTGCTATCTATATCCTCCTTTTGAAGGTTGGCACATTTGCAATAAAAAAGCCACTTAAGTTAGTAACAGGATTAGACTGTAAGTAATTCATTAAACATTATAATCTTGCCACTGTTTTTGCTGGATGTGCTCGGGGGGAATCAGAATTCATACCTCTAATACGACTGATAACTTCCGACTACACCTTTGAATTTAATCTATTGTAATTTCCTCTTAAAATTTGCTTTTCAATGACCATTAATATATCTCATAACCATTCCTTAAAAGTAGCAGGCGTAGACTTAAGAAAGGATTGCTTCTCACAGGGACATTTTGGCAGAACCTAGAACTAGACAGAACATCCATGAATGTGGTATATTTGTGGTTGGTTTTTTTATTGTAGACTAACTTAAATGAATCTAGAGTTTTACTCTAGATATAATATTGGAAATTCGATATGACAACATATTCAATGGAAATTAAAACTGAGCAAATTTTTCAGTTCAAAAAGCTGAAGCAAAATAAGAATGGCACTTTATATTTGTAACTTAAAAAAGGCGGAGAAGGAGGGAGACTATAAGCTTCAGTGTACATAGCATTGGGTTCTTAAAAATAACATAGATGTTAGCATGTTAGTATGTTAGTTAAAAAACCCATATTAGGCGAGTTACATGATTCTAAAGTGGTAAACATTGTATGCGATTGTATCATTACATTCTCTTTCTCTAACTTTGGAAAGATGGAGTAGAAAAATGTGCAAAAAATACACGTAGTGGATCTTGCTAAATACCTATTGTGTAAATTTATTCACAGACTATACGCTTAACATCTTTTAAGATACTAAATATTTTCATTTACGATCGCTAAAATTAAATTTGTATTCCATATATATGTACTTACACGAACTTATTTTTTTTCGTAGTTTGATCGCGGGCGAAGCCGCGGGTTCTGCTTGTATATAATAAATAATAAAAGAATAAGTTTACTTAATGTATTTACACTTTTATTCACCCGCTTTTTAAATGAAATCAGACCCCGACAGAATAAATATATGCTACTAGGCTCCTATAATAGAAATAAAATCAAACTTGTATTACTTTACACCTTGAAAGTTTTGTAGTTTATTTGATATAATTAAAGATAGATCGATATACACCACATCTTTTATCATATTTAATGGGTGTAAAGTGATATAACTTTGATTTTATCACAGCACACTAGAAAGACACAATACCCTTGAAATTTCAATGTTTTCTGAACAAACTTAGTTCTAGTGTTTTTAGTATTAATAATTCTATTGCTATCAAAAACATGTTTAAAAAATACTTGTATCATTCAAAAACTGTGTATTTCATGGTATGTTAAATGATATAACTTAAATTATAACATTGTACACATAAGAACTTAAATGTGGCTAATGATATAAGTCTAGTTTTTTTTAATTATCTCAGATTCTTATTTTTATTTAACACAATCAATGCTTATCCGATATACAAATAACAATTTCCAATTGATAAAAGTCAAAACATAAGAAAAAATCTCCATAATAAAAAAATTGTAGCCGTTTAAAAATTGCAAAACTTTGTATTCATTTTTCTCAAAACGAGGTTTTCTGACTTATACCACTTTTCACTAAAGGTACAGTATTAATGGTCCCATTTTATTCTTTCTCTGAATAATGATTACAATGGTTTATCTTTTTAATATCGAAGGTAGGTTCGTCATTAATTTTTAAAATTGAGCTTAAAAGATTTAATTATGTCGAAGAAAGCAGTGCTCGTATAAAATTTTGAAGTAAAATAGTGTAGTACTAAACGCCAAAAGTACTAATTATAACTAATTTATTTCACCTAATATAACTAGGAAAAAATGTATTTGTTTCCATGCAATACTGAGAAAAATATATTTAAGCAAAGCATAGGCTATACTTGAAACTCCAATGGAACCCTCATATCCTTTACTTGGTAAATTAAGCTCTGCCGCGTTTGGAGGCAATACTTATCGATTTATGATGTATGCTAGTGTATTGGTGGTTACATATATATATATATATATATATATATATATATATATATATATATATATATATATATATATAAAACATCACACAAACCAACAAAAAGTAAATATTAATAAATATTATATTTTCACTCACAAAAATCTTCTTGTAAACGTATATCCATGAACAAGTAGCATTTCCGTGGGTATTTCTTCACACAGTCTGCGCGTTGTGGAGTATGCAGCGTTGCCGGTACAATTTTATGTCACTTTGACGATGTTATCGAGTGTGCAAATGCGGCCACTCATAATGGCCAGCCAGAGATCGCCAACCGTATGAATAAATAGATTTAGGTCATACTCGAAAAGGTATTTCCATCAAATTTAAATAATATCAATACCTTATGTATGAAAGAGCCCGAAAGATATTCATACTTAATATTTATAGCTTTGATATTCAGAATTCGTGTGAATCTATACTAATATTATAAAGCTGAAGAGTTTGTTCGTTTGTTTGTTTGGTTGAACGCGCTAATCTTAAGAACTATTAATCTGATTAGAAAAAATATTTTTGCATTAGATAGCCTGTTAACTGAGGAAGGCTATAGGCTATATATTATCCCGGAAAATCTACGATTCCCGTGGGATAGGTTTGTTTTTGTCTAGGGACGAACCCGAAGCGAAGCGAGGGTGAGACGCTATTAAAATATATAATAGTTAACTTAGCTTTCAATAAAATTTTGTTGATTTAAAAAAATATATTAATTACTTCTCCGTAAATTGTGTAAAAAATCTTTCACAAAGAAAGTGCTAAGAACAACTGTATGTATAAGTAAAGTCCAATTAAGCTAAATAAAAATAATCAAAATTCAAAACAGGAGTCAAGTTATTTTAATCTAGTTATATAGCACCCTTTCATCGATCTATACCTATATTGGGTATGCACTAAATATAAATATATACAATTTAATTACCATCGCATGAGAAAAATTAGATTCTTCTTTTGTACCATCATGCCTACCATCTTTATTATATGTGTACTCGGCCCTTTTTAACGTCCCACTGCTAGGCACGGGCTTCCCTTCAATACGAGGGGGATCAGACCATAGTCCACCACGCTGGCCAAGTGCAAGTTGGCGGACTTCACATGTCTTTGGAAAACTTTATAGGTTCTCTCAGACATGCAGGTTTCATCACGATGTTTTTCCTTCACCGTTGAGACTTGTCTTAATAATATTATGACTACTTTACTTCACCTAATATAACTAAGAAAAGATCTGTTTGTATTCTTAATAATACAATACTGAGAAAAATATATTTAAGCAAAGCATAGGCTATAATATATAATTTCAATATAATTTCAAGCTATATAAGTGGAGTGTTTTGAAAAAAAGTAAATAGTCTAATATATAAATTATATAGCAATAATAGTTGAAAGGGCCCAAAAGTTTGAGCCTAATATAGCAATAATCACTTACATATATCTACTAAAAAGCCATAATAAATTGTAACTTACAAAACTCGATCCGTTTTTAAATCAAATACTCAATTTCCATTTGTTCAATAAAGTATAAGGGCCCATAAACTGGTCTGGCGATGGCGTCCGATTATTTAGAAGCGTAGCGAAGTGTTAATTTGTCGATCTTAATTTAATTTTATGAAGTCAATTCAGTTCACAATATTATTGTTATGTTCTTAATATTAAATTTATTACAATTAATTAACGGCTATTTCTTGAAATAGACCAACTCTAGCCAAGTTTTGTTACAATGTATTTGGAAATTCGTTAGAAATTGTATGATAGAGTTAGAATTTATTAAGTTATAGTTTGTCTGCAATTTGGAATTAAATATAAACTTTTTTTCTAGATAGTATTTAAGCTTGAACCTTCGAGACATCTTCTCATCCATCTTCCCACTTACCTTTTGAACTGTAAAGGTTTACGTTACGTAGACATTAAATTTACATAGAATACGGAGCGTTATGATTTTTAATAATTTTATTATAGAGAATTATCTACAAAATAATAAAAATTAGGGTCCTCATAAAACAAAATATGTTTTAACTTATTTTTTTTGCTTTATTGTTAAACTGTTGTAAATACAAGCAAAAAATGACCTTAGTATGTTATTATTATAGCATGAATTCTAAAAAAAAGGCATATAATAATTAAAACTAGCCAAGTGTGAGTGAAGCTAGCTCTAAAGGTTTCAACCAATATACAATACAGCTATTTCATTGGTTGTTTTTCCTTATTTCTGACTCTTCAAAAATAAGACTTAGCGTAAAAATATACACTTTTAACGAAGAGCTTATGGCCCTAATATTTAAAGTTGATGTTACTATTATAGAGATGTTCCAATAATAGAAGAGCTTATAAGAAATAAAATCAATTCAGTATTTACTATAATGGCTATACTATTAGGGCTAAGTGCCCTGTTGTCTGTTACACGTTACGGGTTAAGTGGTCTGTACAATAAAATTTTACTACAGCCACAAACGGCTACTTGTTGTTATAAAGTTGCTTTAAAAAAGATTAAATATGTACTGTAGGGTGCGAATATATGGCTATACATAATATGAATTATATTTTTAACTAATGAGTCACCCTCGCTTCGCTCGGGTCCGTCCCTAGGTTGCTTCCCAAAACAACCTTTTCTTTATTTAATTTTTTTGGTTTTAATATTTTTTTCGTGGGACACAATTTTTTTTATAAAATAAAAGTTCCCTAAGTTACTCTTTATTACATCAGCTATCTGCCAGTGAAAGTCCCGTCAAAATCGGTCCAGCCGCTTCAGAGATTAGCCGGAACAAACAGACAGACAGACAGAAAAAATTGTAAAAAATGTTGTTTTGGTATATGTACCGTGTATACATTCATATTCATTCTGTAAAAATCGGTTATTTTAATATTACAAACAGATACTCCAATTTTATTTATTTGTATAGATTTGTATGTAACTATTAAAAATTTAATTTAATTTTGCTTCAGTTTCGGTCATAAGATGTACCTTTTCTTATTTCAGCACTAAATATATTAAATCACCACTTTCTTATCCTCTTAGCCTTTAGCCAATAATGATATTAATAATAATCCTTCATAATTTATAATCTCAATTGAAATACATTGAGCATCTATTAACAAGCATGTAACAATGTAATAACAATTTTAAGTGAAAAATATTTATTTTTTTCATATGTAATCAACTCTCTTTAATGTTATCAATAAAAAAAATTGTAAGTAGTTCTTTTTATATATATATAGGTAGATTTTATTCATATATGTTTTCCTCAAATTTATAATAATGATTTTGATCGAATTTCGACCACTCAGCGAATATTTATAATACTTAATAAAACTCCTATAAATCCTAACAAACGTATTACGTAATGCTATTCAGTAAAGCAATTATGCGTAACAAGTTAAACTATGTCTGTTCACGTTCCCACATAGTGCTCCCATGTAAAGTTAATTGCTTAGGTAACCTAAACTTAGGTCACCAGTTATCTGTATCGATAGCCACTGTACGAGTTACCATTATCAATTAAGCGATAAGAATCTACAATACGAGAATTAAATATTGCTGTGCACTATTTGATTGTGTTTGTGCAATTTGAAAGCTGTTATGTGTTTTATTATGTAATAATGTACGTAGTACATATAAATTACATAGTCTTGTCTAGACAGGAAGTTCTGCTGCGCCAGGAATCAAGGATCCAATATCCGTATATTTGTACTATTCTTGCTAAAAGTAGACACAAAGTTTTCAACAAAATCATTATATTAAAGAGGAATTACATGAAACTAAGTAAGCAAAAAATGAAAAACAAAATAAATAAAACATAAATATTATGTTCTTTTTTTCTAAAATTTAATTTAAGCTTTATATTATAAAAAAAATTACCTTCTTTCTTCTTTATTAAGCTCTTTTTAATTCAAATGAATTAAAATTAAGTACTTTAAATTGTTTACTTCTTCTTCTTTCCTAAAAAAAGTTCTTCTTGCTTAAAAATATTTTAATAATCTCTATCTTCATATATAGATAGAAAAGTAACTGGTTCTAGAGTACTGATTAACATAAACTCAATATTTTACGTGTATGTGAAACAATAACGACAACAATTGGATATGCTTCCATCTTATTTCATATCGCACGCATCGGCACGCCGGTAGCGGCTACTTTACTTTCAATGAAGTAATAACTAAATTATCAACTTTAATAAATAATGGTGATATTTTCCATGTTATTAAAGTAAATTTAGATTAATTGCTATTAATGTGTTATTAAAATACATTAAAATTACTATTTTTATCTAAAGATTTACCCTGACTTCACTCGGGATTATCCCGAAGTGCCTAACAGTACTCATATGTAATATTACTCCAGGTAGTTTATCCGTTTCAGTCACTCATGCGCGCACGCACTCATGCACACAGACACACACGTACAAACTATCTTTAATTATTAAAAACTATAATTATTTTTAATTAGATTAGATTTTTATTTAATCTTAAGCATAAGAAAAGCTTTTATTTAGCCTAGCGATTTATTACTAAAATTTTCTTGACAATAAATCTAAAATAACAAAGTAAATACATACATACATAAAACTCATCCAATAAATATCGTTGAATACTATCCTCTTTAGTAAAGATCCAATTGTAATATAATGCAATGGGAAGATTACAATAATATTTGCAATTGTTGCTATATTACGGCCGCGTCTGATCTGCTATGATTGAACATTGATTGTATGATTATGATTAGACGAACCATTGCCTGGTTAGCCCGTGGGACTTTGGGAAAAACTTATTTATTTCCTATTTCTTTTTTAATAAAATAAAATATTATAATAAGTTAAATGATAATAAGTATTTTTTTTTTATTATTATACTGTAAATATACTATTTTATTTTATAAAACTACTACTTCTTACATCAATTAAATACTAAAAATAATGATAATTAAATAATAAAAAATAAAGCGCTAAAACCATCATTCCACATCTTTTATAAAAAGCGCATTATGTTCCAAGTACAATTTTCATGGCATTTAGATTTCCAAAGGTCGACAGAGCGAAGGACAAGAATAAACAGTGTTTGAAGAAGCAAAATAAACGATATGTTCTTCTCAAACACCTGACAGTCTCATTACCGCGAACTATTATCAATGCACACTGCGCCCACGCAAGACAACACAGACAAAAAGTTTTTTTTTTATTTTATTAAGCAAAAACTCTTTGCATATGGAATTAAGAACATATTTTTATTATCTCGAATGTAGCATAGATTTATATTTAAGTCATTGCAAATTCGACTTTAACTTATTGGACAACTAACATAAATACCTTTAATTAATTATAGAAAATATGTAAGCGTTCTTTACAGATTATATTACATATTTTATTTTTTTTTTAATTTACATGGCCCACAAAAGAGGATAACTAAGCTTTTTAAATGAATTAAAACTTATCACTGACTTTTAAGTAGGTACTACTGGTATTTTAAGTAAAATGATATAAAACATTTTATCCACAGCCTTAGTTTTAGACTCAGTGTTCAAAGTATCACCTCTCACCTCGACAGGGCCGCAGCTCACCGCTTGACACGCAATTAAATAATGCTCCGAGTGTTCACACTAAATTCAATATCTCCCAGCAACGCAAGATCTAGTTCCGAGATCCTGACGATCCTACTATTTGCTCTCGAAAACCTAACTACTGTATTTTACAAGTTTGCTTTGTATATTACATTTTAATAAATAAACAGAAAAGTGATTTATTTTTGTTTTGAAATCCTATTCCACCTAATGAGTAAAAAATAAAATTAAAGTGGGAACTGAAAATGATAATTGTAAGCTAAAATAAATAGTTTTTACGTTATGAACGCATACTATATATTTAATGTTAGACGAAAATGATTAAAGTTGATGACGACAAATCTATGCTTTACGACTTATAATTTGCGACTTAGCATGAAACAATAAATAAACACACTAATACGAGAAGTTAACGAGATGTTAGTGAAAGTGTTATATGGTAAGTGATTCAGTGCTATTCAAGATCAGTTGTAACTGAACACGCTTTGTTTTCTCGGACAGTTCCCACAGCGAAAATAATTGACTGTCTGTTCAACAAAATATCGTATTCGCACATTACTTTTGTATCACTACATAATGAATTGCAAGTGAACCAAAAAATATAGCTATATGTGCCTTATTTCTTCTGAATAAAATAATTATGTTTAATCTGTACATAAACTGTCACTGTCAATTTTGGCGCCATAAATATATTTCGCTCTAACATAAAACTATTGCAAAGTTTTCGCTTCTGCAACGCTTTGGCGCGTCGTTTATCCTTTTAATTGAACCCTACATTAAGAGTTCGTACACTACCGACATTACTTAAGGCTTAGTGACACGAACGCATAACTCACGTCATACCAACCATTACTGTAAGTCAAAATGGCGGCTATCAAAGAGAAAGCTCGCTCTCTCACATCATTCTCCGAGCTATAGTCTATGAACGGCTTGTGGAACTTTGCATAGACAAAACATCGCTATAGCAATTTGAATCTTTACACTTATTACATAGAGTTCAAGTTTATTATATTGTTTATTTAAATTTTATTCGCTCGAGTGTGACAGGGCTAAATTTATCAATTTACGAAGATTGTTCTTTGTCTGGCATTATTAACACGTTACCGTCGTGTTCGGAGCGTTGCAATAGTTGCTAAATATTAAATTATGGATATTTTAGTTGCTGCCACGATAACACATTGTTCTTCAGTGCAAAGCGTATACGTTATTGATACTTGAAAGCATGAGCTGTGCTAGAATACAAACAGCATACATTTCATCTCTCGATAAGGCCTCTTACATACTAGCTTTCATCCATTATTTGATATTATATATAATGCAAGATTAAATACAAGCTTACAATAAAACTTGATTAGAATGCATCTTGAGTTAAATTTTTTAGTCAACGTTTTTAAATGAAATTTTCCCTTTTTTTCATATAAATTATTATGTAATTATATATTTATTTGCTATTAATAGGCTCGTTCCGTGATTTAGGGTATGGTAAGGGTATGCTGAGAGAATTCCATTTCCTACTTCACTTTCTACCTTTTAGCTACATACAGACATACATCAAATTATATTCCCATACCGTGTATTGAATAAAGTAGACAAAAACCAATATTTGTGTAATCAAGAATCATTAACTTCACGTGAATTTCGAATCTTCAAACAAGCAGTATAAAATACAGCTGTTCAAGTCAGAGTATACAACGACAAATGTATTATTTCAACGAAAGCGTTAGAATTTTTGTTCTGCTATGTAAACCGAAGTATAAGCTAAGGTCTTTTCTCAATTCTCTTAATAATGGGACTATAGGGAGATCGATATACATCGATCATGGAGGCATGGGGGAGTAACATAACCAAGTTCCCAAACCTGGATTGCTTAATTAATTTTTTTTTAAAGTAAAATCTATTTCTCTACAAGAAAATCTCTCTTAAACCGACTCGGAACCCTATACGCGACAGTTCACTGCGTCTTTAACTACTAACCAGCTTAGCTTATTTGCTTTGCTTTGTTAATTATTTTTGTTTTTCTTTTTATTATATACTTCCTTTAAGCAAATTTTTTTGAAGGCGAGATTATCTTTCAAATAAACTTAAAGGTAAAAAAGATATATAAGGTAGCTTTGCAATATAAAAATACTCTATTAATTTTTTTGCACTCTAAGTGTAGTGGTATCATCTGGGTGTTGGTAAACTAGCCAATTAGGAAGATATCAATAAATAAAACAAAACTTTTTGATATACACAGTGTATTTTAATAACATTTTTAGATTCATCCTTTACAATAGGATGTATGTATTTTAAATGATCGTAACTCTAGTATTTCAATACTTTGTCACAAACGATGAAGTGCAATTAAAAGAACCTATTCTAAACATTCTACTCCTCCAATTACCATGGGCATGTTGTTTTTTTTTTAATTTAAAAATCGTTCAGAGATATCTAAATTTTTATTCCTATAAAATAGTAAATGGCAAAAGACTTTTAAAAGGAACTGGTAATAGGCTTAATGTTATGAGAAAAAATTGATTTCATTGTAAAGTATGTTTATATATTATCTATCTATTAAGTATATAGTTTTATGAATTAAATAATTACATTTACATTATTTTTCACTTAATGTTCATATATAAACTCTTTACGCCTTGAAGTTTGTATAAACATGTTCGTTCTGTTATATTATTTATTTTGTCATAATTAATTTAATATATGAGACAATTTTTTAGTAAGTTTCAATGTAATATTTTAAAATTTTCACCACGCCAAAGGAAATATTAAAACATGAGTAAAAAATCACTTAAGTATGGCCGATATTCAAATTAAGTCTATAATTAATTATTGTTCTTTCATTAAGAATAAGTTAAAAGTCTTAAGCGATAGGAATGTAAGTACTAATAAATAACTTAATATAATAGTTAGAAATTCATCGCTACATTCCATTACCATAAGAGAACTAATATTGTCAATGGCACCATTACTTTTCCTGTAAATGTAGGTACATGTTACTTACATTATGAACGTTTTTTTTTTAAATAAATTTACATACATATTGTATGTAAATGCAAGCCGAAGCATGCTAATTAATTCGAATTTTCAAAGAAATTGTACAATATCTACCACCCTTTGGTCTTCAACTACCAATACAGCAAAAAATTTTAAATGTTCTATGGTGTACATACGTACATATATATTAAAATGCTACAATATGTTCCTACTTTTCTTATCATACCCGTACCCGTATTTTCCGAACTCACACGTTATATGTATAAAGAATTTGTATTAATCTAATTATTTATTTAAGTAAAGAACCTTTAAAAATAAACAAAAATATAGCATAATTATTAATAAATTTAAAGAACTAGATAGAAATAATAATTTTGAGCACGCACTCGAAACTTTCTTACCGTTTTGGGTGCTTTAGCTAGATACATATTATACAGCAGACTATTAAGTTCTTATTTGTACATAATATACTATATTTGTTTTCAAACAATTAAATACGCTACTTTAGTTTTAGGTACATCTATTAAAGCAGAGCACATAAACATAAATGATTTTTTCAATTGACCCAAATCTTAGATAGCTACATATATTTAAAAGAAACAATAGAACCTCCACAGTTATTAAAAATTGAAGGAATTTATTATTCATGTTTAAATAATAGTATATATTATGTACACAGATAATTAAAATTGAAGTGTCTGTTTGTAATGTCAAAATAACAGCTTTTTTTACTAAATGCATATGAAATTATGTACGGTACTTATGAAAAAAAAACACATTTTTTTAAAATTTTGGCTGTCTGTCTGTTTGTTCCGGCTAATCTTCGAAACGGCTGGACTGAGATTTTGACGGAACTTTCACTGGCAGATAACTGATGTTATAAGGAGTAACTTAGGCTACTTTTATTTTAAAAAAAGAATTGGGGTTCTGCTCAAAAAAATTAAAACTTACCTACCTAGAGACGCACCCGACCGAAGCGGAGCTAAATCGCTTGTATATGTGTAATTAATGAGATAAGAATTTAGCAGATAAATTTTACTATTGACATAAATTTGTATGCCTTAATTGCCAGTTGTATTTCATTGGCGTTTTTTTTTTAATTAAAAAACGAAAGTATTCAATAGTAAAACAATATTTTTGTTCTTCTACCCGAATTCCGTTGCGCGAAACCATTCAGCTATAAATATGTACATATTAGAATGCATTACAATTTTCAGAAAGTGATTTTTTTTTAAATTTGTCTATCGCATTTAATATATTTTATATTTATTGTGGAGATTCTATAAAATAATTAATTTATAATTGACATCATCTAACATTTAAGCATAGACTACATAGATAGCTCTCATTCATGTACCATTTAAATATTTAAGTAAGACCAATTTCTTAATCAAAATAAAAATATAATATGCTTAAAAATAAGTAATACTATTACCATATCTGCTAACTACTATTCAACTAAAGTTTAATATAAATTAGTTAAAATGATACACATAATAATTTTAATTGTACGATAAACATTTATAATCGTTCTGTAATCACATTTCTAATAGAATATTTTCGTTCTAACACCTATTCAATTCCATCCAACTACATCTATAAGCACAAAATATTTAACATAATTTTTAATTACCGTGGTTTCAACACTAATAATAATTTTTAGTATGTACCAAGGAATATTAACCAAGAAGTATTTTACAAATGAATTAAACATCTCTAATTTTATAGGCCGATAGTGAAACTCCTTCGTAATTATACTTATTTTCTTTATAATATTTCTGATTTCTAAATTACACAAGACAAGGCACGCAAATAAAGGTTATATGCAGCATTTATGATAAAATACATTATTGATCACAACTCAAATAGAGAAATAGCTTGACATTAAATATTAATTTGACACTTAATTTAATTTTTTTATTATTAATTTAGGCAATAATATATCGTCAGAATCATACATACTGTAAATAACTTTTGTTTTTACATTAAATATTTTAATTTAATAAATTTTATTATTATAGTGTATACTACCAGTTTTAATAATAAAACTTTTTTGTGCTTATTACATTATTTTTGGCATTGTTCTAATTAACATGTATTTAAGAGCAAGTAATAACTTATCACTTCTGATGTTATAACGATTGGTATATTATATTTTAAATTAATATATAAAAACCTATAAACCGAATTTTTGGAAATTATAAAAATATCACGAATGTGTTTTTCTCATTTATTCTTGTATCACAACTGCTTTATATAAAAAAAAAAAATATATAATAATAAAATCTACTTCACAAAACGTTACTAAAACATATTTTTACTTACTTTTTTAATTAAATAGTTACCTTGTTATTATTCCATTGGTTACCATAACATACGTATAAATACGTATCAATTAGAACTATTACTTTATTTGAACAAAAAAAACAGAAGTTAATATTTTTACGCGATTGCCATTTTCATATTTTGTAATCTTATGATCTTTTCTAATCTAAACTACATTTCCATCCCATACTTAAAAGTTTAACTTTATTTATTGTAATTACACATGCTCTCGGTTGATGTATCTTGAATTATGGTTACATGTATTTTCCTGTAAAACACATATTTGTATATTATGTACATATAATGGAAAAAAATAGACATTAGTTATATTAAATTACAACAAAAAAAACTATAATGAATATGTACTATTTATTGATGAGTTATTGACTAATATTGTATTAGTATATACCATATAAAGAAACCTCAGACTAAGGAATAATAAAGGCAAGGTGTCGTAGAACTAAACATGAAGCCAAACAAAAATGCTTTAAAATAATATAGTTTTTTTTTTTTAAATAGTACACAAATGACAATTTTTATTATGCACTCTTTAAAGGGGAAGAGAACTAATGCTTAAAAAATACAAGTAAATATTTTTATTATTGATATTTTATAGTGTCAAAAATTGTATAATAATTTAACTAATACATATATAAATTTTCCGTTATACTATAAAGAAAATAAACGATATAACAAAATCGAGAATAGTAGCATAAATATCAAATCATGCTACTTTTTTCACTTTGACTTACATTTATTTTAGCGGACTCCACCTATATTATTCTTTAGTCTGAGAATGTAACATAAATAAATATATAAATGTGGTAATGAAATATATTAGATTTTCAATACATTCAAGTGTAAAAGTGAGAAGTGTAAGAAAGTGTAACTAAGTACATTAAGACGTAAAAAGAAATCACAAATCTGCATTTCTAGCATCTAAATAAAACTAATTACAAATAAGTTGTCTTGAAAATCATATGAACATTTAATATGGGTGTTTTTGGGGAGCATGAAAATGTAATACAGATATAAAAGGTCAGTAGAGTGAATACAAATAAACTAATACTTTCTTAGATTTACGCGAATATTTGACATTTTAAATAAAACTATCTTTTCGGTTTATTTCGCGGATTTATTTTAATTTTTGGTTCCCCTTTGGTTTCTCTTGGTTTGGTTTGGTTGGGAACCAAAAATCAAAATAAATCCGCGAAATAATCCGAAAAGATAGTTTTATTTAAAATGACAAATAAACTAGGTAATGCCTTCGAATTTTCGATATTGATTTAAATACAACATGTAGATTTGACATAAATTTTTATTCAATAGATATATTGAACCAAACTTAACTAAATAACTTAAAATTTAAAGTTATAGTTATATTTTAAAATAATAAGCCCTTTAAATATGCAGAAAGCTCCTCATTGTCAACTTTATATGAGCCTTTATCTTTATAATTATAAGTATACAATTTAAATTACTAAATGCCTACAATGCTAAAATTTCTACATCTAAAGCTTTTTAGTCAATGTACTAGATTTCATATATAACTTTTATGTCATTTTATATGAGCTTGATAAAAATATATATGAAATAGATAATAATATAAGAAATTAGTAACATTGTAAGTTCTATTTATATTTTATTTTATGTAAAGGAAAACATCGTGAGGAAACTACATATCTGAGGGAACCTAGCAAGTTTTCTTTAGTAATATAAAGCCCGCCAAACTGCACGTGGCCGTGTTGAAGTACGTCTTGAAACTGGAGGGAGGCCTGTGCCCAGCAGTGATACGTTAAAAAGGTTTGAATACAACTAATTTATTGTTTACAAACATGAATTTAGTAAAAATAGATAATATACTAAACTTTTCATCTGACAAAAAATTTATACGACACCAAGTACATTGCTGATGAATTAAAAGAATTAATCAAATGTTGAAAAAAGTAATGAAGCATGCAATCGGACTACTTAAAAATATTATAAAATTAATATAATTACTCGATTAAACTAAATTGAAAGCAAAGTCGTAAGCTCTACCATGCCAAGCGAAGTAACAGACGGGAAAGAAGACTCTATCTGACTTACAATTATGAGTAACTGCTGCGGTAGCGTTTGCGGCTACGACTGCAGGGATGCCGGTCATAGTCGGAGTGCCACGGTATCGAACTAACCAAACATTTGTTTAATGTTATCACCTGCAAACAGCAGTAAGCAGAACAAACGCCAGAAGCATCTAGCCTCTACACTATCGATATCTCCAAGGAAGGGTCACAACAACATTGAGAATAAAATTGATACGTATCATGATTTAATATACTAAAATCTTAATACCAATTTTATACTCAAAAACAAAGTTTAATAAAAAAGGTATAATGAAGTATAGAGTAAGTGCTCAAGACACTATATGTATACAGAAAGAAGAAGGAAAGTTAGAATTCCTAAGAGCTTCTGTAAGCAAATTGAAGCGTCCTAACATTGCAGTTCTATATTAACTATGATAAAACAACTTCACAACACAGAGATCCATCTATTTATCCTTATAACAACGATGTTATTAAACACCTAAACGAACAAGTAATTTGTTAAACAATATTTTATTTATATCAACATTTACATAATTAGGCTAATTTTAAAAGATGAATTTTGCATAATATGTTATAATAAAAATTTGGAAAGGTATTTTAGAAATGTATGGCAAATTTCATCCATTATAGCATACCATCTAACGTCTAATCACGGGACAACATCGAACTTCATTTACGTTAAAATACTGTTAATACTTACCAAACAGAAGCCCTATAATGATGATACCAATCACGCCCATTATTATCATCATCTGTAAAAATCATTCTTATCATTAAGAAGCGTACAATTTCTTATTACTAATACTTTTTTTAATTACTAAATTCTACAGATAAAATAAACTAACTTAATTACTTACCTTCAAATTTTGTAGCCAAAATTTGTTTTTCAAACTCTTTGCCTGTTGTTCAAATTGTGAGGCTCCTTGTTGGAGGGCATCTGAGGAATTAAAACACAATTATTACATCTATACTAATATTATAAATGTGAAAGTTTGTGAGTATGGATGTTTGTTTCTCTTTCACGCCAAAACGGCTGAATGGATCTGGATGAAAAGCACAGAGATAGATTATAATCTGGAAAATCATATAAGTTACTTTTTATCCCGGAAAATGTACGGTTCCCGTGGGATAGGTTATGTTGTGTCTTCCTAGAGGCGAACCCGAGCGAAGCAAGGGTGAGCCGCTAGTCTATAATATAATCTGAACCACATGTATGATCAATGATCATAATCAATAATACATTATTATGTACCTGCTCTATCGTCTAACTCTGACAATTTTGCATCTCTGTCCAGCACCTTCTCCACATTAGTTTTCATAATATCCACCACCTGAAATTGCATTTTAAAATATTTACATAATATTATATTTAACAATGTAATATTTTTTATTTATATATATGTAGGTATGATATTAACAGAAGATTATTCTTAAAAGCTTTCATACAACTTTTATTGTTGGATTACAGCCTATGTAGACAGTTCTAAGCGTGTAATTCATTTTAATTTGAAGCAATATATAGATTCGTTGACATAATACAATAATATGGAACTGATCTGACGTAGAGTCAGTGATCTAATGTCTTGAAATCTTTGTACAAGGTTGTTTTCAACAAGACTCATTTGACTTAATATTATTTAAAGTGAATCCTCACCTCATCGACTTGAGCCTGAGTTTGCTGAAGCCTTCGTTGGGCAGCGATTTGCTGCGGAGTGCGAGGTCCTCCGATGATCTCTCCATCAGGTCCAGTTTGAGGTTCTGCGGGCGCTAAGCCACCAGGCGTACCACCTTCCGCTGCCCTGTATATAGCAATTTAACGCTTATATTCAATTTGTGGAGTATTATACACCTGTACCTTGTGAAGAAACCTTGAGAAGTCTATTGGATGAAAACAAGCTAATAATTATAATGATAGATATAACGTAAAAATGTAATGAGTACACTAGAAACAAAGAGTTTTAAAGTTTTTTTATTTAACCGATTACGAATATAGTGATGGGTATTTAAAAAGTATTTTCGTCTTTGTTTCAGCATAAAATATATATAATTTAATATAAACATTTCTATTCATACAAATGAAAATTTTCTATGATATACCTATTATTTGTTTTTTTTTTTACTTCATAGGTTCTGTTTTAAATACAGTAGAGGGATAAGTTAGAAACTTAAAAAGTTACACCATATCGATTCATTGTCAAAATAATGTTGGCAGTCTGCCATAACAATACCATATAAGTGAAACTCTCTTAGAAAATATTAAATTTGCTTTACATATAATGTTTCCAAAATAGATTTCTTCTACATACATACTCGTATCTGTTTCAGTCTATTTTTGCATTTTAAATATATTTTGGCTGACTCTGGAAATAGTTTCTCTTTATCTTTTTTTTTTTTTTCATCATACTAAATGTACAATATACATTCGTAAGAAGTTACATTCATAAAGCTTCGAATAAATGTGAGCTTACCACAACAAATGAACTGTTAGCCGGCTGATGAAGTTTTAATACAATTAAAATCTATAACATAACATATTTTAATTCTAATTCACAATATTATACAAATCATATTTATAAACTAACAACACTTCTATTCATTAAAATAAATTAAAGATCATAATAATCTATTTAAAACAATATATATAAAAGAAAAAACATTGAAACACAATTCATAACATATAAGCAAAAATAACAGCGAGTTAATTAAAACGTCAAAGACCAACTTACATTTCGCCGTTTGATCACAATACGTATATTCAGCACTAAAGTAAAGAAGTAGGAATTAAAAAGGTATAAGGTTCTCTACAGGCAGGCTTTTCACTAGCGCTGAAGCTTGCCGCAAGATCGACTGACTCGGCCGCAGTAACATCGCGCACAAATTTCCTACGTAATGCTTTTGGACCTGCGTCATGGGATTGAATTTGGGTTGTGATGTAACAATGTAACCTACATTTATTTTATGGGGAATGATACTAGTTATGTTCCCATACTTAATGTAGATAAAATAAATAATATCGAATTATATACTGTCAATTTTATTTAAATGTTAATTTACGTTTAGTGTTTACAATTTTGATGGTTTCTAATCTTTATACGTTCAGTAAATAAATAAATAGCAAACAAAGCAAGGAACTTCAATTAAATAGGCTCCTAAAGTCCGTTTCTGACATTAAAATGACTTTGAATGTTATTCCTATAAAATCTTTAACAGGATGCAATAAAGTAGCTGTTTAAATTTATAATCAACAAAACAAATAAAGAGCTCAAAAAAGCACAGATAATACATTTGTGGTTTGTTTCATACTTATTATTAAAAATATACATATATTACTATTTCCTTTAAATTGCTTTAAATCTGTTATTAGATTTTTTTACATCTTTTTTTATATCAATATACAATATTTATTATCTTATATTTCTATTTTAAAATCTACATATCATATACACTATCATCGCATTTTCATAACAATGGTAACCATTGCCAAAAAATTACAAACTACGAATATATTCTCATAGCACCTCTCTTCTCGCCAGTACCGCATCGTAGCAGAACGCCTGCGCGCCACTGCGTGTGTTTCATCGATTGACGCGCATTCGTGGGGTAGGTCCGGGGGATACCACACGTTCATCAATGTGAAAGAGCTTCCTTTCATATGTGCAACAGCATAAAATAAATACATATATGTATTTAGCGACTACAAATCTACATTTTAAACTAGCAGTACCCACAGCTTCACCCGCGTTCAAACTTCCGATCGCTACCAAACTCTTGTGAGTTTACCCGCTGGGCATATCTAAAGATTGGCTAAAAATTTCATCAAAATCGCTCCAGCCGTTTTGAAATTCATAGGGCATATACATACACACATTGATTTTTATATATGTTTTATATATCTATATATCATTTCGTATGTAGCCTGCATTGTGTTTTGCATAAAAATTGCAAATAAACTTCATTCAATAATTTTACCTAGATCAATTTAATGAAGCTTAGAGCTTCTAAGATCATTGAAGAATCGAAATATTAAAAACTTTTATTCAAAAATCATAACATACAACGTCATTCCCATATATTTTTGTAGATTTTTATTCTCTGTAGGATGAATTCTTGTCTAAGACCCGTGTTGTCCAGTAGTGCCGATCGAACAACATTTGTCTAGGACTAATAATTTCTCAAAGCTTTACTTTTTAACTTTCACTTCTAGGTACAGAAAGTGATTAGATGTAAGTGGTTATTGGATTCAAAAAACAAAACAGTATTTAGGGCAATACCTCCATGAATTTTGTCAAGACGATGAATGTTCGAGACATTCAATTTAACAGATGAATAAATAAGAATCATTCCGGTTTTCTACGTTTCCATTATACATCTCTGATAGTTTGTGATGTCAAAATAACAGCTTTTTACTAAATGCATATCAAATTATATACGGTAGTTATAAGAAAAACATATTTTTTTTAAATTTTACCTGTTTGTCTGTTTGGTCTGGCTAATCTCAGAAACGGCTGGACTGATTTTGACAGGATATTCACTGACAGTTATAAGGAGTAACTAAGGCTACTGCTAGAAAAATAAATAGGGTTCCGCTCAAAATAATTAAAACGTATCTAGGGATGCACCCGAGCGAAGGGAGGGTATATCGCTAGTATTAAATACTATGTATTTGAAAGACTTGGAGAACTTTTTACTGTATTCTGCCCTTTTTACCATCCCACTGCTAGGCATGGGCTTTCCTACAATGCGATCACCAGGCTAGTCAAGTCATATTGACAAATTTTACATGTCCCACGAAAACAAGTTGGGTTCTCTCAGGTAGCCTTCCCCACAATGTTTTCTTTTACCACAAAGCAAATAAATGATCATCATTTTGAAAATGATTTTCATATAAAAACATCAGAGGTGCATTTTCGGGGTTTAAACTCGCTTGGTTTTCAAAGTTTACCGAACAGTTTACCATTAAGCTGCCATTGCCTAATTATAATTATTCATATTTTTTTAATTTTATACTATCACCAAGTTTCACACTTGCTTCGATACATGAGACGACGCAAGTGATCACTAATAAAAATAATTTTAAATCAAATTTAAAATTATAAGGATTAACCTATTTTTTTACTTTTTGCTTTTTTTATTATGCTTAAAATACGTATGAAATGCATATTATCTAATACATATTCTACATAAAAAATGTACCATTTATCTACTATGTTTTAAAATATGGTTCAAAAGGTGGACCCGACGAACAAACAACGTTGACTTGTTGTTAGAATGCCTAATTTCCAGTACAGAACCCTAAAAACTCATCTTTTTAGTCCCTAACTCTGCAAAAACGTCAATATTAATTCAATTTTACACGAAATACATATACACTACACTAAAATACATCATACAGATATTAAAATATGCAATAAAGATGAAAAAGCGCAGATAAGAATAAAATATAATCTCCTCTATACTTTAATTATTTCGTTACAAAAGCAATTAAGCTAAGCTCGAAATAAACTAATTATGAGGTACGTACTTATTACGTTTTATTAATTGATATAATTTATTCTCAATGAACTTAACTAAATTGAGAGCTTATAAAATATAATAATGTAAGAAGAAGCCTTGCTTGTTTTTGTAAAATGAAAAATAAATGATTGAACCATGTTGCGAAAATTATAGGAATGTTTTTGTTTGTATTATAAAAAATATTTAACATGAATTATAATAAGAAGTACCTGGGTAATCGCGCTGTGCTTGGTGGTTTTTGGAAAAGATATAAAAAATAGGTTTTTTTCCTGATCAGACACCTATATAGATAAACTTAAAAAGAAAACCCTTATGTATCTAAATACAAAATTGGATCCAATTCGCAAAGCCTTTTCCGAGATACAGAAAAAAATAATATGTAAAAATATATACAAGAATTGCTCATTTAATATAATAAGATATATATAATAAATAAGTTTAATACGATAAAGTAAAATTGCATTTGTTTTATGTGTCCTTTTTCATGTAGAGACAGAATAACGAGTTATACCTAAAGTCTATAGGCTGGAGGCCTACCATAATGTAGCATATTTTTAATTCCAGTACACGATGGAGTTACTATACGATATTAGTCATTTGCAAAAAGCTACGAAGCAAGGTCGGGTCGATGTAATAGTAGGTTCCTAAATACACATAATTGGGCAAATTCGTTTGTGTATTATGTATGTATATACATCATACAACACATACAACATGGGTTTGGTTGTGTCCCACTTATTATATAATTTTTCAATCTTTAAAAGTCAGTAGATCTACTATTTTCTGCTTAGCCATATACCTCTCTAATGAAACTATCTACATTAATCCAGAATACTAAAAATGAATCATAAGTTTAGATTCTTTACATAAGTTTTCCTGTTACTGGCAACCAATATTAAATCTAGGAAAAATAATAAAACAAATTCAATTGCTGTCGGAAACTTCGATTATAAATCATAGAGCATAACTTAACCTCATATATAGTTTAATATAAATACCTTCAATTTATTTATTTCACTCTTTACTACACCAAAAGAAATTTGTAAATTACAAAGAATATAAAAATCTACAAATATATACATCAGTGTAAGAGCAGCCTTATCACTTAAAGTGATATTTTCGTGGTAAAAAACCTATATTATAAAAGTCAATCCATATTTTAATATTTTACTAATAATATTATAAATGTGAAAGTGTGTTTGTTTTTCGTCCTTCTTTCACGTCTAAACAGAGTAACTGGAAACTAGGTTGGAGAGTGATATAGGCTACTTATTACCGCGGGAGATTATCTCGTATTAATACAAAGACTAAAAGTGATTTGTCCAAACCACCAATTTTCCGAAAGAGTTTTTATTAAAGAACTATCGATTTTTAAATGTCAATTCCGTTGTTATAAAATAATATTTACTTTAAAAACCTAAAAATGTATTTTATTTATAGATGTACATAAATCTTAAAAATAAAACTTTGTAACAAGGAGGAAAAAAACTCTCTAATGTAAAAACAAGTATTAGTAGTTTAAACAAATAAGCGCTAAGGCGACAAATTATGAGCATTGCATGTCTTTACAATAATTGTACAATTCACGCTATACTATGTAATTTGATAGGCAATGAAAAATATAAAATACTCGTACCCACAGTCAATACTAAACTACCATCGTAATACCGATAATGACTAATATTGCTAATTTAATTTTAAGACAGCAGATGCAATTTTCTACCGCCACCCAACCTCTTTACTATCAGAAAAATGAAAAACGTTGTCGCGTTTTTAATGGTCAAAATAATATATATTACAATTGACAATGTTTTACGTCTTTACAGGCATTTGTATTGACCGAATTACACAGAAAATACATGTAGATTTTTGTAAACTATTGTAGCGTCAACCAAGAGAGCCGAGTGTGTCCTCTCATAAATGGCGGAAACGGAAAACAGATTTTTTACAGAATATATCGATGTAAATAGCGACGTTCAAAAACTTATGATTATTATACGCTACAACGTGAAAAAAAGAATTTATTTAAGAATTTGACCAAATTATTACTTTTAAAAGAGTTTGCAATTTAATAGTATGTTTTATTAGTAAATACAAATATTCCAATATATTATGTATTGTAGACTAAATTTCTACATCTAATTTTGACGTCGTTAAGAGATAAGACTTGTTACTTAAAGGCATTTTTTTTTTTTGCTTCGATTACATTCCACGTGCATTCTGACCGTGACCCGATCGCGAATAAAGCCTGACGTCAAACACCGCGCTATCAATGAATCTATTCAAACAGTAAATTAATGTTTGATAATAAATATAACACAATTCATATAAATGAAATAACAAAACTTTTAAATCTTATATGTATAATTTTACGTGTAAAATTATTATTTGTATACATATTGTGTATGATAGTTTGGAAATCAGTTCCACTAAAAGTTGTATTGTAATTTAAGGTTTCTTAGCAAATGCAACTCCGGTTTCGAATTTTCTTCATTAATTCGGGTTTTTATCTATACAGATAAATAAAATTGAAGTGTCTGTCCGTAAAGTCAAAATAACAACTTTATACTAAATGCATATGGAATTATATACGGTACTTATAAGAAAAACACTATTTTTAAAATTTTTGTCTGTCTGTTTGTTCCGGCTAATCTCCGAAACGGCTGGGTCAATTTTAATGGGACTTTCACTGGCAGATAGCTGATATAATAAGGAGTAACTTAGTTACTTTTATTTTAGAAAAAGAATTAGTGTTTCACTCAAAAAAATTAAAACGTACCTAGGGATGCACCCAAGCGAAGCGAGGGTAAGACGCTAATAGATAATAACTTTGACTCAAATTACCATTATTGCCACTATGTAGCACTAAAACTTTCAATGTCATCCATATTAGACCCCTTCAATCATTTATTCATTAATTTTATTGTTTGGAGCCACTTCATCGCTTGTAATGATGTAGCCGAAAGGATGTACTAAGCCTTAAAAATATCGCCGTTTAAAAATGAACCTTATTCTCATGTCATTGGAGTAATTATACAATTACCAGCGTATACCAGACAACGTCTGAAAGGTTGCGCTTGTTATAATTTGGTCGTTATTGTAAGGCATTAAGAGTGACGAAGGAACGTTTATGTGTGGCCCGCTATGTCGATACTTAATGCGTGCATTTAACAATAAAACAATAGTACATTTTATGTTCAATGAAAATGTGTGGATATACTTGAGGATTTATTTATTTAAAAATATTATTGTAATGAACACTCTGACTCATTAAAAACTTGTTTGTAACACATCGTAGTCTATTTTATTAAAAACTAGCGACTCACCCACGTTTCACTCGGATTCCTCCCTAGCTTGGATATAGTGAAATGGATATAGTATGTTATCCTTAAGAGATAGACATACATACATATGCCATCGCGCACTTTTTTGTAGACCTTTTTAAGGTGTACAATGCTGTAGTACCTACATTATTTTGATCTATCTCGTAGGTTTCTGCCAGCGCATGCAATGTAAACGCAAAAAAATGTGTTTATTTACGACATCACATTAGAAACCTCTAAAATTATCAGTGTTTCTCTACTATATTATGCATGTATTATACATATAAACCTTTCCCTTGAATCATTCTACGAGTATGTATTAAAAAACCGCATCAAAATCCGTTGCGTAGTTTTAAAGATCTAAGCATATATAGGGACAGACAGCGGGAAGCGACTTTGTTTTATACTATGTAGTGAAGTGGAGTAAATTCTATGTGAATGTAAAGCTAAAGATCTCTTTCATAAATAATGTAATCGTTGATTTTCTTAATGGAGTTAGAAATTTGACATGAGCTCCATACATATTATGTCAAAATATCGATAGTAAGCTAAACCACAGATAGGTTATTCAAAGGTACCGTTAGAATTTTTAGTATTAACCATTGTCTTAGAATATAAAATTCGAAAACATGAGTACATTTTAATCAATTTATTTTTAATCCAGTCATATCCACTATTATCCATCTTATGATAAATACATTAAGTATAAATTTTATAAGGCCATTAAAATTAGGGCGGTCGGGCCTCGAGCAAATTGTTGTGAGCGGCATCAAAGAGTACCGCCTAATCAATTGCCTCTACTCCGGAGAAAAATGTACTAACTATAATAACAATTAACAAACATACTGTGGCATTTTTATTTATGTAGGTATATATGATAAATAGTAGGTAATATGCAAAGAATGGTTTCGCTCATTTCTTTTTAGCGGTTTAAATGCAATAAAAACTTTCTAAAGTATTGTTTGAATTACCTACAATATGATTACGAATTGAAGGATTTACTAATTGAATTTTGTTTTTAGAATCAGTCTGTTGAAACTCAGACTATTTATAATGATTTTAATCTTTTTCATTTTCATTTCAGCAGTTAATATTGTGAAGAAACTCATAAAATTATAAGAATTTATCAATTACTAGCGACCCCATCTGACTTTAGCCAGATGTACTCATACAGATTACTGATATCCCTAAAATACTCGTTATATTGAGCCAAGAAATCTCATAAAATAGCATACGACCTATAAACATTACACACAATAATAGTTTATTCACAATTGCATGATTTAGGAATAGAAACAAAACACACAAACAGATATTCCTATATAGGTACATATATTACAAGCTTATGTCAAATGTATTTTTATATTATTGGTAAAAGAACACTTTAAGAAATCTAACTTTACGTAATATATGTCAATACTTGCCAATGAAATCTAGAAACATTGATAAGTAGTAAAATCTCTTAGTAAAAATGAATTCTTCTATTAGTCTTTTAATATTAAATGAGCAATTCTTGTATATTTATAAATTTATTTCGTGTATGACGATGACAATTTGGATCAAATTTTGTGTTTAAATAAGTTTTTTAAATAAGTTCTTAAGCTTATTTTTACTGAAAAAACGGAATTTTTATATATTTTCCGAAAAACTTTCCGAAAAACTTCCTTTCCGAAAAGCTCGGTCGCCCAGGTACTTAATACTACATATTTCCGCTTCACTTTCCTACGAATAATTCATTTTAACTTTTCATACTTTACCAAACAGGAGCAGGCAGGTGATGCCGACATTCTATCAACAATTAGTCCACTTAACTTGCAACTAGGCGCAGTAAACATATCTACGCTTTGTCCACCGAGTTAGCGGGGCCAGGCTAAGTGCCGCGATCCTTGTTAAATGGTTAGGTTAACAAGGCGACCGAGCTGTTTGCTACGGCCGTTGGTACAAGGAGCTGTAGCTTTGGTTTTGTATGGTCTATGTTCTAAATTTAAGGAATGTTCTTCTTATTTATTTTATAAACTACTGGTGACTTATGACGAAATAGAGACGATTTTTCGAATTTAATTAAAAATAATTAATATTGGTTGTTTTGATGAAAATGTTTATAAATTATAATCTAAAACCTCCTTCAGATAATCCTTGTTTCTATTGGTGAAAACCGTATTAAAATCTGTACAGTAATTTCTGCGATTAGTGTGAATAAACAAAAATTCAATTTTAATTTATATTACGTAGTATACTTACGGACCTTTACTGAGGTACCCGTTCGTAAGCGCAAAATTAAAAAAAAACCAAAAATGAAATAGTACCATGTGATATACGTAGTATTAGAGCTTCGTCTGTCTGTTTGTTATGCACCTTTTTATGTCTAAATTGCTAAGCAGTTTTTGATGTAATTTGGCAAGAATATAAAATGCATCATGGGGACAGATATACATAGGTAGGCCCTCTTACCGTGCTAACGACGCGACTAGAAAGAAATAAATAACAACTAAAATTATACATCGCTCCAGCTTGTAACTCACATTATAAATACATACAGCCAGCCTTTGCAGGCTTATCCTGATTTTTTGCCTAGAATTCGTAGAGACCCGTTATTATTCATACAATTTTACCCCAGATTCTCAGTTATACGTGAAATATCTTAGTTTTTCTCGCTACTGTTAAAATTTTGACATAACCTTCCATTTGATTCGTCAATATTTGTGCTTCGGCGACCACACTTCGCCTTTAAATTTTTTATCCTTTTAAGTAAATAGTAACAGCGACGAGTATTTTTCATATTGATTATTTATCAAATTATATCACATTATATTACGTGAAACTATTTATTTTTAATGTGTGATTAGCATCAGCTACTATTTAAATATTAGTTATAACTTTGAAATTGAATAAATATTAACTGATGTGGTATTTACTATACCAAGAGTTTATTGTTAACTGTAATATAACCTCAAAAACCATAAATATAAGAGTACATTCACATCCCATATGTGCATGGTATAAGGTCATGGGATATCGGGATTGCAAAAACGTAAACGAAGGTAACTCAAAACCATTTTATTAATACCGCTTATAAGTTCTTATTAAATATGTACATTATTATAAACTTACAATGTTATCTTAATTGAAAGTCGATATTAACCTTCTTCTACTTGTCATATCGAATTAAAAGTTTTAAAGTATATAGTGGTTTTAATACGCATGCCAATATTATCTATACATATAGTAAATCTGTAGAGGGCGAATGTTTGTACATAAAAAAAATGCTAAAAACCGTGTCAGGGGGATGTAAGAAGAGAAATAGAACAAATCCAATTTTTTTTAATTTTTTTTTTGTTTCTCTGTCTGTTTGTCTGTTTGTGCGGGTTAATCTTCGAAACTGTTGGACCAATTTAAATGAAATTTTGCATGGTGGTACCTTATGTCCCCGGTGAATATTTTAGATTTTTTTCATCCCCGAAAATTTAAGAGTTCGCGTAGGATAGTTAAAAAACTATAGTAACTTATACAGCTTAGTACACAAAAACTACTGTTTGGATTTTAATGAAACTTTACAATAATTTATAATAGTTCATACATCAGAATAACAAATAGGCTACTATTTATCCCGGACAAATACACGGTTCCCGTGGGATAGATTTATTTTTGTTTGTTATTTCATACAATGAGCTTATCTTAAGAAGTATCCAGAACACATTGGAAATATTCATTTAATTAGTTATCGCGTGTCCCATCATTAAAATTGGTTAAAGGTGTGTTTTATTTATTTTTTAAATCATTATTGTCTTAAAATGTATTCTAATTTAATTATTACCTTATTCAACTTAAATATTTGCATGTTCCTTCAACAATTAAATGTGCCCTTGATTATATAATTGCTTATATCACTTTGTGTAACTAAAATTGTATTTTTTTTTATATCATACATAGTTCAAACCATCGTCCGTTTAAAAAAAATATAAACATAGTTATAAAGTATATGTAATTTTTCAGTTTTAGGGTTGAGAAATAGTATAGTCAAAAGGTTGCGTGTTCAAATCACGTCGGGGTCACCAGTTTGGTGGTTGTTGAGAGATATGACAAGACACAAATAAAAGTCTATGTACGTCACGAATTAAATTGTAATGAAAAAGTCAACACACACGTAAAAACAGTACAGAAGGGATAACTTAGGTAGGTACACAATATTCAAAGAGTTACAGCACAAACGCAAGAAGTCCACATACAAAAATTCACGAAAAACGAATAAATTATACAAGACAAGTAATTAGCGTAAGATAGTAAAGCATCGACTGTTTTCTTAGTAAAAATCACAAGTGGCCGGTAGGAGACAAACAAATTCCGATCTGCCGTATACTACGGGTTTCGCGCGGCTATGCTTGTGAATTAATGGAAAGTGAATAAATATTAATTAATAAATATAAATAATTAAGTTTATGTGTTGTGTGTATGTAGGTGTGTGTGTAATATAATATTAATACGTAAATTAAATAAAATATAAATATTATATGGAAAGTTTAATATATAAATATGATAAACTAAATATTACGTTATAAGTCACCTACAGCTATATAATATAATACTACTTTTTGATGATTTTCAAATAAGGTTGGAAGTCAGTAAACTCATCCGTCGATTAAAATCATCATAATTTACTATCTAGATTAGGACTAAAAAGGGTAGTTCTCATAATGGTAATTCGGTAGCAGTAACTAGATCGTTTAGTATAGTATTGTAAAGAGTTGTGTCACCTTAGGACGATCTGAGATTTTCGGTGGTTTTCATCTGTTCGCATTACCACGTGTACGATAATTGATACGGCGGGTGCGCTTTGCATCTGCCCAAATATCTTACATACAGAATGTTCTATTAAAATGAAACTTCTGACATATATGACTAATAGAAAAAAAAAGTTAACAGGTAAATCGTTATGGACATAAAACTATAATAAATTTTAAGAAAGGAGAACTCTGTTTTAAATAAAACACCCATAGTTTTAAAAGGAAGGTAATTTCAATATTTGCTTAAGAAAAATAAATATAATACTTTATATCATAAGTAAAATTTGAAGCAGTCCTATGTTCACCGTCAATTTATGATTTAAGTGTAGCTACACTTTAATGTATGTATGTATAATGTTAATGTATATAGCTAAATACATCTTCAGCATTATATCTAACAGTGCTACTAAGTACAAGTAGGAACAACCTGTATAAACTTATGCATATACCTTAAGTAGAAACGTAAGTAAGAAATATATCTGATGTGAATACAAACACTCGCACGTGTTACTGTTACACTCATGTTACTTTTTTCAGAAAAACTTAAAATTTTAACTAGTTTATCGTTTGACTTTTTAACAATTAAAGTATTTCCAGTAAATTCAGTAATATAAATGCTATATATAATATAAGTTTGATTTAACCCGTAACCAGTGCTAGTAGCAGTGCCGAATTATAATTTTTTACGTCATAAAAATATCATCAGTGACCATGAAAACTTAAAGACTCATATATTGAAAGTTTACTTGAATAATGTCATTAATGTTCATTAGAGATCAACTTCACTATTAATTTTACACAATTTACACGAAAACGAAAAATGTACCTCCTTAATATTCTATAGTGTAAAAGTAGTCTATTTTGCTCTCCTGCTCAATAAATATTATTGCTGCAATTGAGTCATCGGTGTGAAAAACTCTTGAACTGTCAACTGGACATTTCTATATAATGGTCTCCTGATCGATTTCGGGCACGGTGCCCATTTTTAATGAGACTAACCATGTATGCAGCAGATTTTATAGAGCACATAGGTGTGTGAAAAAAACATAAGTGCACTATATATACCCTTTATTCTTCAAACTTTGTTGGACGAGAAATTCTAAACTACCATATAGAGATCAGGCGCAGAACCGACTGCTATACATACTCTCCAGGATTTGGTGACGATACGTAAATTTCCAAACACCGGCCTGCCACTGAGGTTTTTTTGGTAGAAAATCCTATAACTATAGGTCTTGCTCCACCTGAGATCTCAAGCCCAGGACCTTAAGATCTGCAGGCATGTAAAAAAGCCACTAAACCACAGAGGCAGATCATACATACATATGTAGGTATATATATGTACGTAGGTAAAACACTGTACGACTAAGCAAAGTCAGGTGGTTGATAATAAATAAATTGCCTTTACAGTTATTCGATAGCTCAGCAATGTGTGGCACAGCGAGAGTATCACAAGTAATTAATTGGACAAGGCTAACCGTGTAATAGAATCGTTTCGCCATGTGGTTTATGAAGACAGACATGAATTATTGGGTGTTATAAGTATTTACAATGTGTTGTTGCTTTAATATATGAACAGTGAAAGTAGAGTCATATAAAGCTTATGTAAAGCTTGAATTTATAAACAAAGTTAATTTTTTAGCTTAACATTACTTTGTAATTGTTTTGAGAGATTACTAAGATGACTCTTTTCTGTGTCCTGAGCTTTCTATTAGAGACATTTTTATAGTAAACAAAAATTATCTTACTTTAAAAACTGGTACAAGACCTTGCTCTAATCCGAATATAAAGAAATTTAGAAATTTTATTACATATTCAGTAAAAGTCTCAATTTATAATAATGAAGTATATTGTATTTAATTTCAATCATTCTAAAGATGAATTTATCTAAAACTACTTATTTATAATCATTTACTAAGCAAAACATACGCATAGTTATTGAAAGCCCTAAGTAATATTTTAAAAGAATATAATAATAACTAATACAAACAAACACAAAAACGATTCATCATAATAATATTAGCAAGAGTATTTTGATTAAATTACGTAGTATCCTAGCTCTCACACGTGGCTTCAATCGAACGGTATCAATATCCATTCTTTCTTTACATTTTTCACTACATGCAATGAAAACACAATAGCCACCTGTTTATCAGTCATCATCATTTCTCTGCCCATTTTCCAGTCACTTGGGATCGGCGCATTACCCCTTCCGTACTGTTGATAGGATTTGGCAAAAGTTTTACGACCGGCCGCTATTGCTATTGTTTATCGCGGAATAGACCCAAAGTGCGATGACCAGCACATCTAATTTTATATGCACATTCCCTATTGTTTTCTTTTAAAATATTTTTTATAGTTTTATTCAAAGTTTTAATGTAATTTTCACCTGCTTATATGAGTATAATACTAAATTATTACAAACTAGCAAGTCACCCTTGCTTCACTCGGGTTCGTCCCTAGGTTAATTGCCCATACAAACTTTTATCCCCATTTTCACCCCCGTGGATGATTTCCGGAATAAAAAATATCCTATGTCGTTCCCAGGGTTCCAAACTATCTTCTTACCAAATTTCATCTAGATCGTTGTAGTAGTTTTTGAGTTTATTAGTTACAAACATACAAAAATACAGATCTTTCCCCCTTATAAGATTAGTGTGAACAAATTATAATTAAACAAGACCGTAGTATACTTTCTGCACAAGAAAATAAACTTAACGTTGTATATACTCGTACTAATACTCATAGTTTCAATAACGTAACATAATATAGGTATTATTTAAATAAACGTTTCAAGGAATATGTAACAGAGGAACTTCTGACGTCAAATACGCAAGTTTGCTCTGTGTTATTTGATCTAACATGTTTGCGCAAACATGCACATTGCACATGTCGTAGGGCAATGTAAATCTTCGGTTGAACTCCTGTTTAACGTTTATGTTTACGAACTAATAATCAACTGATTGATTATAATATAACACTGACATGAAGACTGATATTTAATATGGTAGTCAACAATTCGATTCCTGATAATTATAAAAACTAATAGTACAATTTCGAAATATTTTTTTATACTTCAATGATATAATAAAATATCAAATAAGTTATCCCTAAAAACAAGCTTTCATTTTTGACTCATCCTAGAAGGGGTCAAAGCTTGTTTTGAAAATTATGAAAATGTTATAGTTTGCTTACATTTATTAAATGTAAAGAACGGCACGTACCTACTGCTATTAATTTTGTCTATCAAAAAAAAATAGTACAGTTTAATCTTACAATAAGATATACATAATGGAACACATTATAAAATTAAGGTCTTAACATATAATAGATTTAACTGTTCATTTTATTTAATAAAACTGTTTCAATTTTCATTTCTCTGTGCAGCAGCCGCTTCATATTTGCATACTTCTATTTTAACATGGCGATACTCTGAAAGAAAACGTACATTGTTATTGTAATCAACATAATATAAAGAATTTAACCTTCAATTAAGTATAATCCCAAAGAAGCCTCCATTAATACATATACAGTGTCATAACTTGACTGATATTTATTGATGCCCGAAGAAAACTGCACCACGAGGGTTAAAATTTCTATGCGATGTAGGTACCTTTTTCTATTTCTTCGTGGCTATTCATACGTTTAAAAAAGAATTTTAAAGTTATACTTCTTTTGGAACGTTTGGAAAAAATTATGAGAGTAAAATTTTTACGATGCGCGCGCACCGACAGCCAAAAAGCGACATGATGAAGTTAGTATAAAAATGTGTTTTTTTTTTTTTTTGGTAATTCAAACCTTCTTAGAGATAGACTTTTGAGTGAATTATATGCTTACTAATAAGACAGTATTAATATGCCTTTAAAGGTTAACAATGCTACCAATTATACTTTTAGAAAACTTAAAAACTTGTGGAAATAACAGAATACGTATTGCCATAAAAGCACTTAAAACTGTTTCAACTTAAATTATATTTTAACAAATTTTTTTTGAACTTACGTTTCTTCTCATCACAGTTATATTCATATAAATCACAATTATCATTGAACATTCTGGATATGCCTAAAGAATCTTGTCCACAAATTGGTACGAAATCATGTTGACATTGATCAGCCATTTTACAGAAGTTTATGACCTAAAAATTATAATAAAATAAATGTAAAAGTAGCTTATTTTATTTGTATTTTTTTTTAATTGGGCCGATCCAATTATAATTTGATATAGGAATAGTTAAATTATGAGATAAAAGAATGTACGAAAAATTCTATAACTACTAATTTAAACTTGAGATTTATATTTTTTGAGTAAAATTAGATATTAAAAAGAAAGTAAAATAAAAAAAAGCAGTCATGAGGACTGCCGACAGAAGTGAAAAATTAAAACTATAAACAAATAGTTGTTATTTTTGGATATTCAAAATGTTTACATTTATCTCTTTTTGACATCTATCGGCATTCTGAGTGTTAGTATTAACATGTTACGTGTCCATGTTGATGACGAACTACAGAATTTACTCGCCATCCAAACCTGCCTATAGAAGTTTTCGATTCAATAATAAATTGGTGAAGCCTGGACAAGTCACAAGTATGCAATTTAATTTCCATAAAAATGACAAATTACTAATTTTAAAACGAATTCAATCCATTTGATACAATATTATAAGAAATTTCCATGTATGAAGTAAACTAAATAATTTAACTCTACGCTACTTACAGGTTCTAACGGGAAAAAATAATCTTCTGCCTCTATTTCAACGTGAGTCCAAACCTCTGCTGCATATTCTAAGATGATTAAACCTACAGCGTGAATAAATATTAAAAAAATTAATAAGAAGAAAAATTTATAGTGAAAATTATTTTACTATTCTTTTTGTGTTTTCTATACACGTATAAAGATAGTGAATACAAAAGAAAATCTACCTTAAAGTTCGAAGACAATAATTTATTTATATTATACACATAAATTATATGTATGCGATAATACATATTATTTAAAATAATCAAATTCTAATATTGTATTGGTCAAGTTTTCGGTAAATTACAACGTGATAATTAAAATACGAATAATGCTAACATTAAATTTTCTTTCTTTTTTAAAAAGGATTATCAGCTACAATACAACACTTATTTATGTCGATCATTTCTTTCTAGTAATTAGATAACTAAGTATTCGCGTTCATACAATATAAAATATAATGCTGAAAACCAACATATGCATTCAAAGCTCCTAACTTTACAGTACGTATGGCGTTCAAAAGAATCTTAAAAATCACTTACTTGTTAAAAGCCTCCTAAATATCATATCACACGACCTATCAAATACACGTTTGACTATGATCTAGTTTAGTTTTCAATAGAAATGTTTGTCCATACATCAAATTGAAACAGGAAATTGTAACAAAACATATGCTTTATGTAGAAACCTATGTGGAGCAGTTGGAAACTACAAACAGTGGAGAATAACAATTTGTTATATTAAGAAATGTTTTTGCGAATTTAGACGCCAAATAATTAAAATGTCATAAAATGTTAGCATATTTAGTAACTATTGGTCTCATAATTTTTTTTTCATTGTATTTTAGTTAAAGTTCTTACATAATTTTGCTAATTTTGTTAATTATAAAATATTACTGACTTAGCTCCTCCAGAGGTGGGCCAAGGTCTAACAGTAGGCTATATCTTAATCCATTTCGTAGTCTATCTGTATACTCATCCAATGCTCACTATACTCATCCAAATTCCTCTTGCATTTTCACTCAACGAAATTGGATGTAATTCAAAATGGTCACAGCTTATATCTTAGATAAGCATATAAACTTAATTTAATATTTTATCTAAGGTACAGGAAAGATTGTTTAATAAAATCTATAATATAAGCTTACTCTATATCGAATATACGTATAATACCTAATACCTACGTATAATAACTTTTTAAATACTGTTGGTGATAGTAAATCTATACATATGAATATAATTGAAGTGTCCGTTTATAATGTTAAAATATCAGCTTTTTACTTAATACATATGAAAGTACATAGGGTATTTATAAGAATAAAATAATTTTTAATTTTTTTGTCTGCCCGTCTGTCTGTTTGTTCCGGCTAATCTCCGAAATAGCTGGACCGAATTTGATGGATTTTTACTAGCAGATAACTGATGTTATGAGAAATAACTTAGACTAATTTTATTTTAGAAAAGAAAATTAGGGTCCCGCGTCAAAAAAATATAACCCACGAAATTGTGAACCAAATCCGCGTACATAGGGACTTCCTCAGCGAAGCAAGGTTAGGTTAGTTAGGTTATTTACTATCGCGTATAAGTCAAAGGTTTACGACACCTGGCATCAGGTCTGCATCTTCAACGCTATACTAAACCACAACATGAGTGCATCGGATATTATCATTTAATAGATCAATACACCGGGATGTGGTTGAACATCATTATTCATTGTACTCGTAAGTAAATATCTACTTTTATCTTCATAACACCTGTATCATAAACGTCTCATATATAAATTAACATTAACTAGTACCTGGGCGACCGCGCTTCGCTCGGAGTTATTTTTTGTTATATCTTATTTTTTAGATTAAAAAAAAATAAAAACTTAAATAAATACAAAAAAAAACAATACTTTGCACCCGATCGAGATTCGAACTCGGACACATCTATGATTGTTAAACTTGCACCTTGTTCGCTTGACCTCGATGCTTATGCCTGAGTGTAAGAAATTATCGAGCATATTGTGCGTAGAATAATGCAAAAGAAAATCGCATGAAAACTCGAAAACACGCGTTTTCCCAGACATAAGACTAATCTAGATCGATTTTTCGCCCCCGAAAACCTCCACATACCAAATTTCAGCGAAATCGTTAGAGCCGTTTCCGAGATCGCTGGTATAAATAAATAAAGATATAAATATACAAGAATTGCTCGTTTAAATATATTAGATTCTTTACGTATAATTTATTGTAACATAATAAAATCGTGTTCTAAGTGAGATAAAATAATACATTATATCTCACGGAGGTTATACATATTATATAGAATATAATCTTTTCTCGTAGGTTTGTATGTAAATAATGCGAGTATTATACACTGTAAAAATGTACCTAACATGCTGCGTTGTATACAGAATATTATTAGAAAAATGATGTTAGGGATTGCAAAGGAATATCAAGATCAATAATAATTTTTAGTCCATGTTAAAAGAAATCAAGCTTAAATTAGTTGAAAATTGTTACAATTTGAAAACAATTTTGTTAAGACTGTGTTTATTAAAATTATAATAATTTTTAGTAACTTTATTACATTATGACATTTTAATATCTACTTTGCTTTTAATTTAAATCTAATACCAAATATTGCTATATACTCTCCAATCAATAAATGGTCATATGTATTCAGTCCTTTTTAACGTCCCACTGCTGGGTACGGGCCTCCCTTCAATACGAGGGGGATCAGGCTAAAGTCCACCATGCTGGCCAAGTGCGGACTTCACATGTCTTTTGAAAAGTTGCTGGTTCTCTCAGACATGCAGGTTTCTTCACGATGTTTTCCTTCACCGTGAGACAAGTGGTAATTATGTTCGAAATGATTCGCACAAAATATCAGAGGTGCGAGACCTGAGATTTAAACCCGCGTACTCGGATTCCCAAGCGAGCGCGTTACCACTGGGCTAACACTACCGCTACATGCTCATATACTAATAATCATTTATCGATTCAAATATGCAAAGTATAAAATTGAAATAATTAAATATACCAACATCAAGTAGAATTCGCATTTCTAATTAATTATGTAACATGTTATCATTATAATCCTAATAAAATAAGTGGACGATCCCACTTTGCCAATTTATGATGTAGTTCTATGAATATGGATTATAATTTTTGATCTCAATTGAAAGCAATTACGCCTACATTTGCATTTGATTTAAAATTCAATATTAATTCGAATAAAATAAATAAAATCATTGCTTCAATATGAACATTATATAGAAAAAAGTTGTACTAAAATACAATGAAATAAAAAAAATCATATAATAATTTATTATCAAGTTTGAATTCATTAATAATAAACAGTGAGTCCGATAAGACTCAGCGACAAAATACACAGTAGTGTCAACATCGATTCTCATATTTTTTTTCTCATATTTTTTTTCTATAATTATTAATTATTAAACAATGTATATTTAAAATGCATTTTTATGGTACTAAGCCGATCGGATTAGATTGTGCGATATCAATCAGTCAGGGTTCGTTCATAGTTACGCTTTAATGTTTAGTATTTGATTTCTCAGAGATGAGATATTTTCCCGCAGTAAAAATTATCCTATATGTTGACCCGGATAACCAGCTATCATCATACAAAATTTCATCAAAATCTGTCCAGTAGTTTTCTTGGGATGCGGTCACTGACAGACAGACAGACAAAAAATATAAAAACTATAGATTCGGCCTCTGTATCGATAATAATGACTATTTCGATAAGATTTTCCAGAAAATATTTAATGTACAGATTCGACTCAGTTAGAATTTTATTATATGTATAGATATTATAAATTGGCCGCTCGACAACAACCTGTGTAGAGGGAGAAAAGATTACAGTGGTTTCTGGGAGAAACGTTAATTATGTAAAGTAACATCTAACGTCATCGTTGCAACTATTTTCAAGATATTATGCTGACATAAAATTTTACTTCATTATAAAAAAAAATCTCGACCAATTTACACGATTATTAAAGTTTAAGAATTTAGCTAACCTTTAAAAAGTTACTTATGTGCACAAATATAAATAAATTGTTATATAAATGAATTTTCTTTAAAATAGACAATGACGTATATAATTCCCGTTAATTTTCACTAAGTACCTATATACAACATAAAATTCTTAAAATCATCTCTTGCTGCTATCTAAAAGCGAAAACCTCTCAAAACTACAGCTTTTGTTTCAGCTCTCATAAGCTGCAATGAATACGGGCCATAAGAGTTTAATAACAGAGCGAGCAGTGAGATCGTATCGCTTTAGCAGAAAAACAAAAGTGTGCTTCATTTTGAGTATAGAATAAGATGACCTTAGTGACGTATTAGGACACATGTCTTGTATTACCTACTCAGGATGGTGGTCGCATATTCGTTTCTTGCGCAACAGGATGATTATTTGTATTTATCATTTTCTATATTCCTTGCAAGTAGTATTTAAACTAAAATTTTGTTTATTAATTTACTAGCAACTTAACCTCTCTTTGCTCGCCCTTTTTTTTTAATGTTGCCGAAGAAGACCACAACAACCATAAGGTTGCTCCACAGTCCACTCTGCTATCAGAGAAGTACCACGATAAAAGTGAACGCACGTTGGGGGGGCTCTTTAATCGCCCTAAGTATCCTTATAGTAGTAGCGTATATGTAACTTCGGGTCTATCCATTAATTAAATTTGATCCAAATCTGTCCAGTCGTTTCAACGTAAATTACAAACATACACATACACACAAATAAACTTTCGAATTTATAATAGTAGCCCTACTCTTCTATCGCACAGTAATGTGACTTGTTGCATAAAAATAGTTTACGAAGTTAAAATATTCGCCAATAATATGGAATTGCAGCGGCTTGGTTAGGATAAGTGGCTTAGAATACCGTAATATCATGCAGTGAATCGGTATTGGTGAAAAAGTGGTGAGGTGAGAGGTCACTCTCTCGTCTGACTGAAATGAAAAGCGCTTGAGGTTAAGAAAATAGTTGTATGTAGGTGTTAGTAATATCATAAGTACAGTATACATAAGTTTACCTACGTGGTACGGTTATATGCTTAGCATTCCCGCTTGGATATTTTGACTAATAATGTTTAATATATGTTTTTAGAAAGAGGACTATATATTGCGATAAATATATAAAACAGATACTTTATTATATAACGTATGTTTTGACATTTCGTATTAATTTTCCCAATAAATTAACGTTTATAATTGTGCAGATTAATTAATAATTATTAAAATTATCGTTTACGTATGCATAATATATTTCACCGATTAAAATCGTAACAAAATCGATTACGCACAACCATTACGTTGTGCCTGAGATAGCGCATACTAAGCCATATTTACAACGGCGTAAACATATCAAACGATTGCGTTATATAATTAATACGTTAATATTAAACCTTTTATTTACATATACCTACCATATTTCAGATATATTATGGGCCTTCCTTATTTTGCCGGTATGCAGTCATCTCCCGGACTACGCATCTACACCATCCGTAAGACATAAATTAGATTATAACTTTGAATAATTTGATTGAAATGCTATTTGATTTCATATCTATTAATAAATTCTGATGTAATGTGCCTATGAACTTATTAATATGGATACTGTAGTAATTTATTTTGTGATATTTATGAATAGTTATTACTATGATGTAATTGACCTTATATCTGAAGGAAAATCATAGATGGAGATATAATTTTTTATTTTTAATATTTATTTTTAAGGTACAAATTATTCTCATCTATAAAAATATGGTTATGATTGGAATATCTTTAAAAACTTAGATTAGTTTGGCACAGTATTTAAGGCACACAATGTCAAACATTGCTGGTAGTCCGGTCAAAATAGACATTCACCCTTATATAAATTCCCAAGAAGCTAAAAATTTATATAAACGTTAGGGACACCATTATAATGAAATTGTGAAAAGTCCCCATCGATCCCATGTGTGCAAAAAAATTTATGCAAGGTCAAAGTTTGCAAAAATAGGTTTTTTGGATTTTTCAGCAAAACAGTTAATTTTATTATAGAAATAGTTTAGACAAAATTTGTAGATTTTGCAACTATCTACAAATATTGTCCTAACACTTTTTTCCTAAGATTCACCATTTCTAAGAAAAAAACGGATGTAAATTTTCAGCTTCTTGGGAATTTATGCAAGGGTATGCCTATTTTTCGGACTAACTGACCGGGCTTTGCTATATTTTAAAGTACATTACAACCTCTTTTTATGATACAACCCCAGCTGTAGCAGAGCAAGCATAGTTTAATAAAGTATACGTACGTCGAAGACTGTCTACTACTGGAACTTTTATTATTACTTTAAAATTTTGATATTACGATGGAAAAATAACAAAAAACATAATCCAATAATATAAAAAATATTTTATTTCAGAACAAAATTGATCAATTTTGCAGTCTTGCAGATACTTGTATACATGACACCATACCGATTTGTGGCAAAATGGGAGATGAAAAAAGAACATTTTTGGACTTATGCGACATGCTCGAGTATGCCTGCGACACTAACCAGAGTAAGTGGAATAATAATTATTTTTGTAAAGGCAGTGAATATTCCTTTTTGTAGTAAAAAATGTAATAAGTGAATAAAAGACATACTTTTTTCAGTTTTTGTGCACGTCGATGATACGGCTGGATGTCCAGACAAGGGCAAATAAAATCTGATAATATTTAAAAAATTCTTCTGTCAACATAGAATTTTCGTTCACAAAAATATTAATTAAAATATATATACATATAAAACTAACAGTGTTACATTATTAAATATTACGTCACCCTTATACTATTTTGAAGAAACAACATTAACTAAATATTTCTTGGTCAGATCAGATTATTTTAGATGATCCTACATGGATGACGTGACTCTGATAGCAACACTTTCAAACTAAGATAATTATTTAGGTAAGCCATAATAACATATAAGTATAAAAATATTTATCCTGTACCAGAATTGACCTTGTGACCAACTTTGCCTTGGATCAACTTGATATTATTGGATATTTAGCCTATTATACTAGATATCTGAAAGTTGAAAGAAATGTCTTATTTTTGACTATACAGTATACTATACTTAAAATACATTTTAAGATAATATTGCGAAGCAAAGTCTAACGCAAACTTAATTATAACGAAGCGAGATCATACACACACTAACTTTTTGCACAAAAAATATCTTTACTTAAATATGTGTTTAAGTACCATTACCGTAATGCCTGTCTGACCCGAGATAAAGAAGGATAAATATATTGTACTTTATATGGGCGTGACTGAGATGGAGATACTGAAGGCTGAGCGGTAACAGGTTGGGGTAAGTATAGCAAGCGGTAAGGTACGGGTGAATCCTTATGCAGTGCAATTGGATGTTAACCACAGCTTAATCATTTGTTTCTTATCTAAGCTTGCAAATTTTTTATATTCTAAAAATTGTTTTTTATAATTTAGTTTTCGTCAACTTATAATGAATTGCTAAAAAAATAGCTGAATTAAGTTATTATAAAGATATTAAATTTTCTAAATCTGTATTGAAATATATTTTTACAATTTAACGTTAAAACATATAAAAATAAAATTTTGTGATATAAAAAATAATGTGAAAAATATTATGTTATGTGAGAGTTTAATCTTTGGTTATACGTTAAACTGGTGTTAAAGCTGGTCCTTCAGTCCGTGAGAAAGGTACAATTTGAACAAGGCATAATTAACGGGGGCATTAAATCAACCCGCCCGCCGATTTTGTTGATTAGCCGGTTTCGGGACAGGTGGATTTAGGGGTCAAGGACAGAGGTGAAAAAGTTAAGCTGACCTCTGAGAAAGCTTTTGCAAATTGAAATTTTTACATTATTTCTACATAAGGCTAATTAAATGCATATACATTAGCAAAACATATTATTTTTTACTTATAATCAAATCTACTATTCTCTTCATAAATATATCGCATAGGAAAACATATACTAGGATAAAATTAAACATATATTATACTCAGTATAAATAATAAGAATATTATAATGACTAAAGGTAAATTTGTATTTAGCCCTTTTTAACGTCCCACTGCTGGGCACACACGGGCCTCCCTTCAATAGGTACGTAGGGGACCAGGCCATAGTCCACCACGCTGACCAACTGCGGGTTGGCGGACTTCACATGTCTTTCGAAAACTTGTTAGGTTATCTCAGACATGCAGGTTTCCTCACGATTTTTTCCTTCACCGTAAGGCAAGTGGTAATCATGTTGAAAATGATTCGCACATGAAAATATTAGAGGTGCCAGACCCTGGATTTGAACCCACTTCACTCGGTTACCCAAGCGAGCGCGTCACCACTGGGCTACCACTGCCTTAAGCTTTTAGTGTTATAAAATATTGCTTTTAAACAATAAACAACATTTAACATAAAACTCGAGGTAAACAATACCATGTATTTTTTTCTATTTAAAACTCAATTATCTAAACTAATTTTCTAATCCCAAATTATACCCCGATTATTTTATATCTATTATATTATTTTAATTTATAAATGTTTTATCAACGTAAATTATTAATTCTTCTGTATTAAATAATAAAAACTTATGTTTATTTTGATTGTTCTTCAATACTGTGCCATTAAAAACTTTAGAAGCCTAAGATCTTAAGACCAATAGCTTATAATTTTTCACTTTATCTCCCCCAATATATAAGCAGATCTTCCAAGAACTCTACAGCATGTTGTTAAAATTGCATTGAATTTATAAAATTAGTTCAAGATAAAATAAACCTTCCGAGCTTCAGAATAAAGTTTATTATAAAAATATTTCAATCAAGACTTTTACTCTCAGCCGAGATAAGCTACACATTAGCTTAACTTTTAAAAATAATGAAAGCTCCTAAAAATAGAGATTACATTTTAAATTATACTTAAGAAATTTTGACATAAATATACCTTCCCTCATTAAAGTCATGAAGAAAGATTAATGATTTCAAATTATTTTAACAGCTGGCTTACAATAGTGATTTTTTTTTTTTTTGTGACTGTCACATTTTATTCTAGAAAGATAGGCATAACCTCTCAAGAACTCGGTGATTTTTCAGTGCAACAATACTCAATACTGTGGTTTGATTTAAGTAGACTGAAATATAAGTATTTATATTGTGTACGTACATTAATTTACTTTCTATATTCTTTTGAATCCTCAACCTGTGATGCAGAAACTGTCAGACACACATAAATAGATAGATAACTTCATAAAATTTTATAGATTCACCAATTTGAGTCCAGTACAAAGTCCAACGCGTTACAAAAATAAAAATGTAAATCCCCGTCTTTAGCCACAGATAAAGTTATATAAAGCTCCATTACGGTAAACCTTAAATAATTGGATTTATTTTATTTAAATTAATGGATGGATTTAAATGGACCTCAGCTTCGCTGCCGATTCATAACATCAAATTAAACATTAATAGGTAAATAATACAATATTAAGAAAAAAAAATAAAAATATTTTACAGTTCAATCTAGATATCTTGTTCATCCAAAAATTACCAAAGCCAAAATAAGAGCATACATTCCCAGTACAGTGCGATACGGCGTCATGATAAGCATCGGTTAGCCTAATAACCTGCCGGGCCCTTTGTCTATTGTTTACATTGGGGTGCTGTACGTGATTTTGTAAGTCACGCCGGCACCTTTACGCAGACCTCCCTGTTGTTATTTTTAAATACGTCGTCATTGGGACGAATGACGCGACAGGGTGCTTAATTAGGTTCAGATCAAAGAAATTCTGTAAAAAGTTATTATAAAAATAATTAATTATTTCCATAGTTTGATGTCTTTTTCATTTCATTTGTTGTTTTTAGTTTTACTTTGATTTATTGTTTTTGAAATCTATGATAAGACAAAATACATCTTTCACAATTCACAACCCAAAAAATTCCACTTCAATTTAATTTGCTTATTTTTTTTAAGTTTATCTAAAAGTATATTTCTCCTTCTTATTCAAAAGTTACGCAGCTAATTAGCAGTAATAATTGTTTAATTCTTAAAACTTATACAATTTACTTATAATATATATATATATATATATATATATATATATATATATATATATATATATATATATATATATATATATTTCTGTTTTGAAATGTTTCTAATTAATGCCATATACAAAAAGCTCACACTGTATCGTAGGGTGCGCACGCGCACGTGGCGCAGTTTAGCCTGAGCGTGAGTGGTGCGCTAATGACCCGATGTCACTCGCCCTGCGGCCGCCTCGCCGCCCGGACGTCACCGAAACCTTTGATACACCGAAATTCAAAAGATCGGCGCTTTTTTGATATTACCTTATTAAGAATCAAGGTGTAAAGCTTCCTTTTCATCATTTTCTCGGATAAATTACTTTAACAGATATCACAAAGAATTGGAGTTCTAAATTATTTTGTAGACTAAAATATATTGCCCTAAATTTCAAAGTTTTACATTTTTTACGTAAAGACTTTCTACCTGTAAACTTTAATAGACAGTAACTTACTGGAAATGTACTTTTCATATGTTATGGTTTATTTACCTTTCACTTATCTATTAATTATTTTAGGAACATAATTATTAAAAATACAACTGTTATATTAATTCTAATGTTCATTCAAACAGATTTGGTATAGTGACACGCCTAGGCCACATAAAGAATTGAATTGAATTAAAGATTTGGTATATCACGAAAACAACGACAATTTTGTTACTTGTACTATAGCTCTGTCATCATCATCATTATACGCTCGGTCATATAAAGAGCTTAAAAAAAAGCTCTACCTATTTCTATGTCACTTTTGTAGAATAAAATAACTATTTACTAAATTCAATATGCATGTACTCTGTAAGGAAATAAACTTTATTTTAATTATATTTACATATTAATAACAGTAATATCTACGAGTATATTGGCACGGTTTGGTTTTAATACGTGATTCACAGTTGCATCAACACGGACATCCGCTTGTTATTCCGTGAGGTTTTTGCTTTTTGTATCTTTTAATTACGCACGAATATGAGGCAACGAAGATCTTTGTAAGATTGGCATGTTTTATTACAACACTACTCAGCCTAACTGTTACAAAATTAAGAGAGTCTGTTATAAAAGGTTTTTTTTTTAAATTCTAGTATACATATCCATGAGGACTTAACTACATTTTGAAGTCCGCTGTAGTTCGCTTGCCTAATTGAGCCAGCGTTTTCCAAAAAAATATTGTCTGAATATATAACGGACATAAATTAATATCTATACAATACCTATACATCTAATAAAGTTCTAGCTGAGCCGAATCTGTACATTACATATTTTTTGGAAAATCTTATTGAAATAGTAATTATTATCGATATAGAGGCCAAATCCATCGTTTTTAGAATTTGTATCTGTTTGCCTGTCTGTCTGTTACCGCATCACGGAAAAACCACTAAAGGGATTTTGATGAAATTTGGTATGATGATATCTGATTATCCGAGTCAACATATAGGATACTTTTTACTGCGGGAAAATGTCTCATCTCTGAGGAATCTATTCTTAACATTAAAACGTACAGGACGAACCCGAGCGGAGCGAGGGTAAGTCGTTAGTAGTTTATAATAAATAGAATTTTATTAATATTTCTAATGTATATCCAAAAATTACTGTCCTTTAAGTAGAGATAGAAATGTGTTAAATGCGTTCACAATTTTTTACAAACATACATGTATATTGTCTATAAAGAGCTTGTCTTGAATCTATACTAATATTATAAATGTGAAACTTTGTAAGGATGGATGGATGGATGGATGTTTGTTATTTTTTCTATATATGTATATCGTAAACATAGAAAAAGTTACTAAAAACTAAAAATGGCCCTATGTCTAGAAACATGAAATATGATTAAATAATTTCAATTTCATATGTTACGAAATCTTGGCTTTGAAGAATTTTTAATAAAATTTAAGAGATTGTAGACCAACAATATTCTAAATAAACCTAACATGTTTTGCTTTACATTAAGTAATGTAAACATGTTAGGTTGGATAATAAGAAGAACATTCGAACTCGTCATAAAACGCTTTGATATTTTACATCCATGCATTCTATCTATACAAATAAATAAAATTGGAGTATCTGTTTGTAATATTAAAATAACCGATTTTTACAGAATGAATATGAATGTATACACGGTACATATGCCAAAACAATATTTTTTACAATTTTGGTCTGTCTGTCTATCTGTTTGTTCCAGCTAATCTCTGAAATGGCCGGACCGATTTTGACGGGACTTTCACTGGCCGATAGCTTATGTAATAAGGAGTAACTTAGGCTACTTTTATTTCAGAAAAAAAAATAGGGTCCCACGAAAAAAAAACCAAATTAATTAATTAATTTTGTTTTGGGAAGCAACCTAGGAAAGAAACCGAGCAAAGCGAGGGTGAGCCGCTAGTCTTTAATATTTCTATTAGCGATGGCAATTGAAGAATCCTTCCAACAGTTTTTTCATCTTTATAGCTCTTTATGGCTCTTAAGTAATGTAGAGGACATTCAACTCATATTTAAAAATATATATATAAATATATATAAATATTATATAATTAATATATATATTGACATGATCTAGCCGTCAAAATCGTCTAAAGCTGTAAGTTTTAACAAACAAAATACAAATATAATAAAGGCTATTAGTTTTTCTGTAAGTTCTTAAATTTTCGTTCAGCAAAAACCATCGTTTCGATAAATTATCTTCTATTGTGAAAATAATGCACAAGAAATACATTTGCTAAAATAAAAATTTAACTATCTATTTATTTGTTACTTTTAAAATAAATATGTAATATAATTTTAATTTAAAAAAAAGTCTTTCGAACGACCTCTCACCTCAAATCGAATAATTACATCGAACAAGCAAAAGTCTCAAAAGAAAACTGTACACTGAACACTGCTCCTACTTGTAGAAAATAGCGAGATATGATTATTTCGTCTTAATAAGATCAGATCAAAAGGTGTTGCAGAGGCTTTATACGACCAAGTCAAAATGTACCTACATCTTTTTATGTACAAAATTAGCGACTCATCCTCGCATCGCTCGGATTCGTCCCGAGATGATTCTTTAAATTGACATAACTTTTTTATTTATGAACCGATTGAAATAAAACAAATATAAAATGTTAAATGAAGTTTACCACAATACATTAGTGAAAACCTCACCCAAATCGGTTAAGCTTTTTCTAAGATTAGCGCGCACAAACGCACAGATAAACAGACGAACAGACAAAAGTTCTAAAAATCATTGACCCCCAATAATAGTTTTTCTCAAATATCTTCCGTGTACAGACAGCGATCAGTTACAATTTTATTATATATATAGATAAAATACCCACATAGGTACATTCCTTCATACACTTAGCCGATTGAAGTTAATTGATTTTTAAGTAACATTGTTAGCTTACATTAAAGAAATCAAATGAACAGATAAATAATATTAATATTCACAAAATAACTTCACTATTTAAATATACTAGCACTTTCATCTTTAATTTATATTTAAATAGCATGTATAGACAATAATTGCGTCGTCTTCGATATACATAGATATGTCAACAAGATCATTTTATTTACTCTATGGTATAGAAACTACGTTAAAATTGCATTTTCTCTAGATAGTTTAATTCAAGTTAGAAGATTGATTGGATCCCTGTTCCCATTAGTTGTGAGATTACGGTGATCGTGAGTAACACGGTAGCTGCCCGCGGGCGACGAGCTCTTTTAAACTTTTTTATGTTTTCGTTTAACCCTTATTTCTTTAAAAAAAGTTCTATAACATCTTCTATATAGATTGTTATCTTGGTATACGTTGGTTATTTGAAATTATTATGACGAAATTCATTAAATACATTTGAAAGATTATTTATATTCAAAATTTCTTCAAATTTTTACTTTAATTTTATATTATTACGTTTGTCATTTTCTCTGCCTGAAACTGACTACTACATCTGAAGTCGTGCATCCGAACCCTTATGTTAACAAAAAAACTAATCTAAGTATTTAACACATGGATATTTATCCCGATTACCGGCGTATTCAAGAAAAAAAGGATTTTTACGCTATATGTATCGAATTATATCTGTCCGATACACAATCTCACAATAGTATAGGATTAAAAAAAGCCCTACAAAAATTACTGAAATTAACTGAAATTGTTGAAAGTTTTCACATTTTACGCCGCAATAACAGTTTATCTCATATTTAAATACAATGAATTATAATTTATCAAAGTAAATAAACAATGTTACCGAATAATACTTTTTTCAGATTTACGCATATATTTGACATTTTAAATATTATCTTTTCGGATTTTCAAAATCCAAAAATCAAAATAATCCCGCGTAAAAAAACCGAAAAGATTTTAGATTATTAAAAATCTTACCAAATCTTTTCGGCGGATTTATTTTGATTATTGGTTTGCGACGATTCAAATGCCTTACAGCAATCATGGTCACGGGAGAGACTCTCCAGATAAAAATAATAATGTTCTTAAATTAAGTAAAATCAATTGTAAAGTAAACGAATATGTAAGTGTAAATATACACTCTATGGCTGTTGCAGCTATATAGAAGAATTATTATTTTATTCTATTTTAATTAAAAATGAAATTCTGATATGTTCACTTTTTTGTCCTACTTTTCGTTCACACTGTCAAAAAGTAATATTATGTATATTATATCTAATAGCTATCAATGGAGTTCTTAATATTCTTAATATTAAATAAAAGCATAAAAAACATTATTTATTTGTACCTACACTCTATTAAATTGGACAAAACCACAAAGAAAGAGTCGCAAAACCACAAAGGTCGCAAAACCTCTCGATTCTAAGCAGTATAATACCTAAAGCTCTCAGATATCGTCGCCGGAGGAACATGTACCTACGTGCGTTGTGAGTAGCTACTTTTTAGCAGAAATGTGAATCTGTAAAGTGTGAATGTGAAGAATAAAATTGTTAGTTGTAATTGTATTTTTTGAATATAAGAATGCACAATGTTTAATTATTGTATTCAGCCCTTTTTAACGTCCCACTGCTGGGCACGGGCCTCCCTTCAATACGAGGGGGATCAAGCCATAGTCCACCACGCTAGCCATGTGCAGGTTGGCGGACTTCACATGTTTTTCGAAAACTTGCTAGGTTCTCTCAGACATGCAGGTTTCCTCACGGTGTTTTCCTTCACCGTAAGGCAAGTGGTAATCAAGTGTGAGTAAGTAAAGTGGTGATTCGCACATGAAAATATCAGAGGTGCGAGACCCGGGATTTGAACCCGCTTGACTCGGTTTCCCAATCGAGCGCGTTACCACTGGGCTACCACTGCCTATTTAATTATTATTATAATTAATTTAAAATACGCTTAAATTGTACCACTATTAAGTATAATAGCGTTAGAATTCTTGACTCTATCAAATGTTTACATGGAAGATAAAAATATATAATGTGTAATACATCGTAATTGATAGTAATAATATGATCGAAATACCTACTATATAAATACTTGGCATATAAATTAGTATGCCTGGGTATTCCCAGACATGTTATATTTAACAGTTTGTTTTCTTTTTAAATCAACAAGCTACTCTTTTTTATCTACTTATTTGTTTAGCTTTATAAAATATACATCATATCTGTGTTTCTTAATTATAATCTGTATTTAAAAATATCTCTTTAAGAATTTAAGCTCTTATAAGAACAGGTTTCACAGAACAGCCTCATTAAAATCTAATTAACTCGAGAATCCATATCAAGATTCATTGCACATGCCTCTGCGCAAATCGTCGCGCTTCAAACCGACGCACTCAACTAAAGTATCAATAACTGTCATTACATTCGTAACGATACTATCGTCTCTTTTACACAAACTACGGTAATTACAACGTTACTTACGTCCCTTTCGAACTCATTAATCCAACGCAATGTCCGTAGAGTACTTAGCATTCTGTTCCTCTCTTACAGAAACAAAACATAAAGACGTCTATCCGTCTCGCTCGAACTCATTTGGTTACCGAAAATTAAAGTTTAAATTTTCATTCAAAATGAAATCAGAAATTTTGGATGACACGTAGAAAGTGTTCAAAACGGTTTTGAAGTTGGAAGTTCACATCGGGACTTGTTAAAGCTTCGTTTTTGGTAAAAAAATAAAAGGAGCGCGCGGGAAAGAGAGGCGAGTGGAGGTTTTATAGTCGTAGTCCCGATGCGCTCGCGCACGGAAGTATCGGGCTTCAGGATCGTTCTTAATCTCATTCTAATAAAAAGCTTACGCACATATTGACGCGTTGTAATCAGTTTTTAATAGAAATAGTTTTTTTTGTGCGCTTCGGTGTGAAGCTGTATATAAATTATGTTAGGCACGTGTTCTTTATCATTTTTATGGCTATATGACAATAATTTGTGAAGTTTTATGAATAGGGTTGTTATTGAGCAATCATTGAGACTTCTTCTTTCATACTGTGTGGTCGTGGATTTTTTATTATTTTATTCCTATTGGAAATGGAATTTAATTAGATTTGTGTAGTGATTTGGTTTTATTGTAATTGTAGTGATCAAGATGTTCTTAAGGTAAGATTTTACTTAAATGTTATATTTAAACATTCTATTTTATTATTTTTATTTCTTTATAATATCTATTAATATTTATTATAAATAATACTATATTATAATTAAAAGAAAATACAAAAAAAATAAAATACTAATTTATTTTTTATATTTTAAGTATAGAATATAAAGAGGTATTATTTAAAAATATATATTATATTTATTTATTATTCCTAATATTTGTCAATTAATTAATTAATTAAAAAAAACATTACAAATATCTAATATTGATGTGCAGTAAAGTAATAATACTAACATTTTGTTACTTAAAATACATAATAATATTTATTCGTTTAAAGCTCAACTGTGTACCTACTCTATAGAATTTTACGTTAGGGTTTAAGTAATTAACTATACTAAAAAGTTAGTCTCTAGTTAATCTAATCTATACATATAATAAAATTCTGAATCGAATCTGTACATTAAATTTATTTTTTTGAAAATCTTATTGAAATAGTCATTATTATCGATACAGAGTCCTTTTCAGATTTTTGTCTGTTTGGAAAGGCATCACGAGAAAACCACTAGATAGACTTTGATCAAATTCGATATGATGATAGCTGGTTATCCGGGTCAATATATAGGATACTTTTTACTGCGGGAAAATATCTCATCTCTGAGAAATCCATACTAAACGTTAAAACGTAACTATGGACGAAACCGAGCGGAGCGAGGATGAATCGCCAGTTTACAGATTATCCTTTTTGCATTACATTACTTAAATGCTAATAGGTTTGTGCACTAACAAGTTGTGCTTTATTTAATTATCTGAGCTATAACATGCTTAATCTATAAATAAATAGGCAAAGAGAAAACATTTCAGTTTTTCTTATATGTTAACCAACCGATTTACTTTTTTTTTATTTAATAGTTATAAACGAGCTTTAGTATCATCATCAAAAAATTGAGAAGAGTTTTTTTATATAGATTTTTTTATATAGATTGGTAATAGATTGGTAATTTCTATTCATATATTATGTTTTCCTCAATTTTACAATAACCATTTTGGTATGGTCGAAACTCGACTACTGGACGAATTTTAGTATATGTTAGCTTATTTTTCATATCTAAAAATGACTACTAAATTAATCTATCGCAATGAATTATATGAACTCGATTTCTACAATAATATTTAAATAATAGTTTTATTAAATAATTATTATATTAAACTGTCAGAATTTCACCATACACTTACCTGGACTGTGTAAGGTCTTCTTTATGTAATCTTCGACATGTTTGGGTAAAATGACCAGGTTATCGATAATAATTACTTTTCCTCAAATATTATTATCATAAACTATAAGCTAATAAGAGTACTACGAAAATCATTTGATTTCATCCATTAAAGATTTACAAGCACTTTTAAATTTAAAAAGCACTTTCCCCTTTATATCCCTTATAAAATTAAATAGGAAACCTTTACTAGAGGTACGAATTCTTCCCCATTAAGATAGAGAATGTATAGTACATTCCTATGCTAAATTTAAAATTCATCAATTCATGTTTCAACATATTATATAATCATTAATGATATTCATAAAATTAAATTAATATAGTGATATAGTTGAAAAATAATTAAGTATCTACTATTAGAATAGCTTTCAACATAATAATAAAAACATTTTAGAAGCTGAACATTTTAGAAGAACTAAATACATTTGTAAGTCAAAAGTAAAAATTAATCAAACCATACAGTAGAGAAATTTAGTAATGTTTCACTGAATAAAGCCAAAAATATAAATCTATATTTCATTCTGAATTACACCAGGTTTTCATAAACTATCTATCTGAAGTTTTCCTCACTAGAGACAACATTTTGACAAAAACTCCATTAAAATTATGACGAATTCCTACCATTCGTATTAGAGATATATATAAGTTATTGAGATCCGCCGTTAAAATATAAAAAATTACAAAAAAAATTATATTACAGTCAAATATCTATCTATGGCTGGCAAAACACTCAGTAGATAACTTATCAATTATGACCTCTTCAATTTTATTAACAATATGAATATGAAATTCTAAATAACTACATAATTCCATAAGTACGTAAAAAAAAGTATAACCGCTGAAAATCAGATTCATTGTTACTTAAGTGCTAAGTGAGTAAACAATCTACGACATGATTCTATCAAACCATTTTGAATTTAAATACAACATGTTAAATATCAAATTCCTCTACATATATTACTGTTGGTTGTTAAGCAAAAACGTACGTATCCTTGTATAAAAATAAATAATAAATACTAAATGTTACGTAGAACTATTTATTCATGTTTTCATCTCAAAGCAATGATTTAGCTTAAAATATAATTTTCTTTTTACGTGATGTCACTGAATATAATAATAAAAATCTTTGTTTATTTTCAGTGTTAATTATGTAGGAAAAGCTTATTTAAATAAGCGTAGGCACAAGCTTCAAAAGCTCGTGCCTTAAACGGAAATAACTTTTAATATATTTATTAATAATAATATATTGTTATAAATACCTATTTAGCTAACCAAATAATGTTAACATGTAAAGAAACTGAAATTTAAAAAAAAAATATGGAATGTAAAATAGCAACTTCTTAAAATAACTTTGCTTTGTTTTTTAAATTATCAAAATAATGTTATATACATAGTAACTTAACATAAGTATAATTTCGATTTAGATAAAAGATAAAAATATATTTATTTAATATAGAAATTCCATAATTAGTTCTTTTTTTTATAATATTGACAGAGTAATTTTTATTTGCTGTGTGTTTAATGGATGATATAGAGTTATATTTAAGTTCAAAATAAATATCGTTCAATAAAATAATCAACAATAAATATGGAAGTATAACAAGAAACCAACAAAAAATAATGAAATTAAACATCTGATTACATCGACTACACTGTTGTAGCTTTGATGGACGTCGATAGAGAGCGATCGGACGGATAAAATATTTCGATCGTCATTATGTCAAACTGCGCCGGCCTTAGACGGAATTATCGTATGTAATCAAGTAATCACGTCAATTGTACTGAGGAAATAGACGAAACTATCTGCTTCATAGAACATCCCAGTCGGTATAGATATGATTGTTTTTTTGATACTTTTGACATCTGTTCTTGTTCGTTTAGTGTATTTCTATATAATAAAAGCTATTATTATTTCGTACATTTTTTGGTGAACGTTAGAATTGTCTTACATTATTTTATTATTTACTAACTCGAGTAACTAATATTACAGAAAAGTAGCGCCACCTTGTAGTAACTTTTAACACTAGCAGTATCTAATTTTTAACTTCTAGTTAAAGTTGTTATGTATAAATTTCATCCTAATTCTTCTAGTCATTTCAGCTTGAAGGTCAACAAACATGCACACACATTACACACTTTTGCTTCATTTATACTTTTATTAATTACTAGCGACTCAGCCTCGCTCCACTCGGGTTCGTCCTTAGTTAGTTTTTAACGTTTAGTATAGAATCCTCAAAGATGAGATATTTGCCCGCAGTACAAAGTATTCTATATCTTGACCCGGGTAACCAGCTATCATCATACCAAATTTCATCAAAATCAGTCCAGTGGTTTTCTCCCATTCCCAGACAGACGGACTGACAAGAATTCTAAAAACTATAGATGCGGCCTGTGTATCAATAATAATGACTATTTCGATAAGATTTTCCAAAAAATATTGAATGTGCAGATTCGATTCTGTAAGAGTTTTATTATATACATATTTAGATTTAGTACCTACTATGATTACAAGAGGGGTAATAAAATTATACCAAATTCATATATATGTACATGGTCCGGTTAAAGCAGAAGCTATACGATAACTCTATAGAAATTAGTTTAAACTTAACATATAACAAAACCATTTTGACTAAAATTTAAAGATTATGAGCTTAGACTTCCCGCAGGATATCAGATTATTGCAAATATTTACTAAGTGTATACCAGAGTAAAGCGAAAGCGTGTCACTAGCACTTAATAATTCATTCTTACAATTTAACATTCCGAAAGTCCCATTTAAACGCGTGCTTTAACCCGTTAAGCACAAGCTAATGTATCAGGGAATTTACACGGTTGACGCGGGGCAGCGTGAAATGCCCACGTTTCATGGCAGCTATGTAAGAAATGTCCACTTTTTATACGCGTAAAAGGTAATACGTCGATCTTTGAACTTCATTCAGACGATTATAAGATAAATTCTTTGGGGTTCTAGGAAAGTAATTTATTATGTAAAGTTTTCATTATTGCAAGTGACAATAGTCATAGATCTTGTTAAAAATATAGGTATTGTGCCACTTGTACCAAATTATTAATTAAAATGTCTTAGGTACAAACTAAACAGCAAAGGTAATACTACCATTTTATATTATTTACTAATTGTTAAACATATTTATATTATAGGTAATTTAAATTAAAGGAATTTTAGTACAAATGATCCTAACTCCCAAGATGATGCACAATATTCGTACATACATATTTATTTCCTACAATTTATTGTTTGGACTTATCAAGTATAATTATAATAATTCTAAAATTATGTTAACATATGATTATTACAGTCTCCTCAGAAATTTCGTTACAGATAATATAGTATAGTATAGTATAGGTAGATACCTAACTATTTTGGAAGAGCTTATAGAAAGTCTAGATTATTTGCCATATGTGAGGACAATAGTCGTGTCGAATAGTCGTCCCACCGGAGTATGAGAGTGACAGGAATAGAGAGTGCACTTGTGTCTGCGCGTACACTTGTGCACTATAATATCTCCTGCGCAGTTGGCTAGTCTCAATGAGATTGGCCGCCGTGGCCGGAATCGGTCAGGAGGACATCAGTTCTCAATACACATCAAGCAATAACATAAGCCTTAACATAAAGTCTCGTAGATATTTCTGTATGATATAAAAGCTCTAAAAATACATATTTTTTAAGTGAAACTTTTTTAAATCGTTGTGATTTGAAACTTGATGAAACAAAAATGCGACACGAGAACAAAAAAACCTTACAATTATCCTATCCCTGATACTCTATATATGTTAATCTCATTCTCTCGTAGGTTACTTTTCTAAAGTTTCACTTCTACCGTGTCTGAATTGCACACACTCACACTTTTTTTACACTTCATAGTTTTTGAAAATAGTAATATTCTCTGTGCTTGACCCTATAATTTATCGATGACAAAAGATAGAAAGTTTTCTTTACAAAATGTTATATCAAAAAAACTTTTGATGCTCAATATTACAATAATTACTATAACCACTACTGCCGAAGCTTTTAAACTCCCATAAAGCTTATCACCGGCGTCTTAACCATCATTACTAGTTGTTTTGGACCTCAAAACAAACATCCAATTCAATCAAATTAATAAAACGACGGGGGCACCAATCATTTATTTCAACAATCGTCCAAAACGCCGAATAAAACGTAATAAAACTTAATGGTTACAAAAAGGACTCCCTAGCGAGATAAAACGTACCGCAATGTGCTTTGGTGAATGTTAACATACGAGATAGCTACTTCCTTTACTATTCAAAAGATATATTTTTTGACTATAAATTTTCTAAGGTTTCTCTAATAAAGATGTATAAAGTATTGTAGTGATATCGTTAGGTTATTATTCGGTTTTAATCAGATATATTTAATTATTTATGCGTATACAAAAGTTTAAAAGATAAATTAGTTATTGTCTATTATTGTTATATATTATTGTATTGGCTTTGTTTCTATCCGTTTCCTTGATGCAATCTATATCCTACATTGAAATTTCATCAAAATCTGTTCAGCGGTTTAAAGTTTTAAATATGAAAAACAAACAGACAGATTTCATTTTATGTTACATTATTGAGATGGTTAATTGCAATTAAAATATTCAATTACTACTACTACTACTGATTAAAGTTTTCATAGAAAAATGATTCCTTCGGTACTTATTACTTGCCTAGCAACTTACCCTCTATTTGTTCGGGTGCCTCCATAGGTGCCTAATAGTAGCCTGTATTCTTTAGATGAGTCTATCTATGTTCTAAATTCATTTAAATTCGCCCAGCCGTTTCAAGGAGTAATAAGCTTACATACAAACTTATGCAAATATAATAGTAATCCTATAATGTTTTGGATTTAATTAACAGACCAATATCCAGAAAAATTAGTAGCGCTTTTCAGCCCATAAATAAATCTCTGTCTAAGCAATTAAGTCGATATACTTAGCAGGACGTAATTCCCGTGAAATTTTAGAATATTGCCTAAACCTAGGAATCTTATAGAGTATGCAGGACCTAAAAGAAGCTCAATTTGTAAGTCATATAATAACAATATCATAACAAATGAAAACACTTGACAAAACAACATAAAGCATTAGAAATGTACAATCGCACACCATGCAAATTCTCAGATATTATCTACGATTACAGAAATGAATGAAAATCACTCTCATTGCGTATTCTCGCGAAGGATATAGGAAAAGAAATTGTTTGCATTTGAAATGAAGTTATAGAATTTGCATTACAATAAACATCTTGAGGTAAGGCAATAAATCTAAGAGTCCTTTCCGGCGGCGCTATTACAACTATTCTAATGGTTTGCGCGTTATGTTAATATGCCTGTACCATGCCGACATACACCTGTCCGGAACACAGTATCCGCGCATTGTCTATGATCCTAGAATCATTTATGCTTTTTAAGTTCCTAGAGAATTTTTCCGCTTGTAATAAATTTTAATGCTTAAGATGAGAATGTATAAATGCGATATTTGTAGATTTTTAACGTTTAGGTATTTATTGAGCAAATGGATAGTAAAAGTTAAAAATAGAAACTAAATCTCTCTTTTCATTTAACGTTAATATTGTATAAAATGTCTATTTATACTGTCTAGTAGTCGTTCTACCATTTATCATTATGAAAATTTAAGGAAAACATATGTACATAAATAAAACTTACTTATCTACGAGTATATAAAAAAACTGTTTCCAAAATTTTTATGTTGATAAAACTAAAGCTCGTTAATAGCTACTAACAAAAAAGGAAATTAGTTGACTAACAGAGAAGAAAAAGGTACTGAATAGTTTTATTTTGCATTTTTATATATAGATATACTAAATATATAAACAAAAATATATCGTATTAATTTTATAAACAAAGTTCCTCAAATAACTATTCTTACTAATATGTACCAAATATATTAGAGAAGTAAAGCTAGTACGTGTATACTACCGTCATTAGTAAAATACTAGCGCTTCGCTCGGGTTCATCGCTAGGTACGTTTTACATATACATAGATATTTGAAATAGTTATTTGGCAGCGTTAGCAATATAAATTAAAATATATATTTTTTTAATTTTTCTGATGTTTTTACTACTTATTATCCTATTCCGGACTAAGATAAATTTAAAAAGTCAAATATCATAAAAATTGGTCCAGCCGTTCTTGAGTTATAAATGGTGTTAGTTACACCATTTATAACTCAAGAACACGAAACTCAAGAAAATGAACACGACTCTGTTATATATATATATATATAGATTTACATACATATAATCAACAATAAACATTTAAAACTGCAATCACAAGTAACTTCATTTTGTACCAGGTTCGAACCTACAAAGTCAACAAAAGGCGCCAGCAAGATGCGCCGCGATCTCATCAATGCTGAGATATCTAACCTCAGAGACTTGCTCCCTCTACCCCCGTCGACTAGACAGAGGTTATCGCAGCTACAGTTGATGGCCCTCGTGTGTGTTTATGTGAGGAAAATGAATTATTTTCAACAAGGTAAACTATACTTAATATAATGTCAGATAACTTAAAGCTCTAAGTAATCCCTTTTCTAATTAAAAGTTCCTAAATAAATAATAAAAAATATTTTATGAATCTAGCTCAAACCAATTAGAGATATTTACATTTTTTTTATACGTATAAATACGTAATTCCAAAGTACTTTTCTTATGAATAAAAATCATCATAAAAACTAATATATTCACGTGAATGAAGTTACTCATACTTAACAAATAACAAACGACGGTAACGGAGTAAAATTCGCTTCACAGTTTCCCATGCTCCGAATCTTTGGCTAAGCTCATCACGTAAACTGTTATCCTAAATCTCGACCATGTTTTGAAAACGTCCCCAAACTTTTTGTTTCACCTTCAGTCACGAAACGGCATATTAAGACGTTTAAAATGCATTTAGTTCGCTATCTTATCTCCCGTTGCTATAACTTCACCCATAATTCCGTCTTTCTTTCTGTTTTAGTGTTCAAAAGTCACGACTTCAGTTATCAGTACCAAGAGCAAGCAACTCCTACACCTAATATTGGATTTTCAAAGGTATTTTTTTCAAGTTTACGACTGTTACCGTGAAACTATTAAATCGGTAGTGACACTTACAATGTCTTTTTCAGGCAATGAACGGTTTTATGATGATGATGACACAGAACGGCAAGCTGTTGTACATATCGGAAAATGCGGCGGAATATTTAGGACATTCGATGGTATGTATGGAAAACAAGTGATCTTTTTTTGTACATTCGACATTATATATACATAATTAATCATAATACGAAGACGTATTATTAATTAATTAAAACTGTTGAATGTATGTAATATTTACGAGTATAAATTGTTGCAGTGTACCACTAAATAGTTTTTCAAAAGTTGTTATTTATTCTTTACATACCCACTTATAATGATTATTACTAAAAAATCAAACTTAATTAAAACAATAAAACATAATTTCATAACATTAATTTCATGTAAATGATGAATAATTATGAAACATATTATTAATAATTATATATTTTTATCTTCCCCTTTTAATTTTAGGAGGATCTTCTAATACACGGAGACAGCGTTTATGATATAATAGATAGACAGGACCATCAGATGGTGCAATTAGAACTAAATAAAGGCTGCAATGGAGAGACTGAAAACATACCAAAGACTAGGCATTTCTTTTGTAGGATGAACGTGTCTAGAAACGCTAGACGGCAAATGAGATTTGGTGACCAAAAAGTGAGTATAAAAATTATCATTGCATATACATATATTTATAAATTTTGTAATATCACTGATTCATTTTCAATTCAAGATAACTATTATGCACCACCTCTAGTTATATATTGCTCCTATATACTAATTAACAACGATCTATATAAAAACGCTCGGGTCCGTCCCTGGGACGGTTTTACTGTTAGTATAGATTTCTCAGAAATGAGATATATTCCTGCGGTAAAAAGTATCCTATATGTTAACCCAGATAACCAGCTCTCATCATACCGAATTTCATCAAACTCTGTCTAGTGGTTTTCTCGTGATGCGGTCAAATAGACAGATCAACAAACAGACAGATATAATTTTACAAACTTTTAATTCCACCTCTGTATCGATAATAATGACTATTTTAATAAGATTTTCCAAAGAATATTTAATGTACAGATTCGAATCAATTAGAATTTTATTATAGATGCATATGTATAGATAACATAGAATATAATTCCATACTGTTTAAATTAAACTAATAACTTAAAATTAGAACCCACTCTTGTTTAACTTAGTTTAGTTATACTCACCATACAAACATCGTCAATTTATCACATTGTTCATTAACAACTGAAATATTCTATTAAAATCCCACTGAAAGTACTTTATGTGAATAATCTCCCCCAAAAGCTTTACATAGCCTGAAAAGCATTTGCAAGATATCACGTGAAATTCACTAAATATTGACAACCTAACAGACACACAACCAATACATAAAATATATAATAAAGATCTTTTAGTAAAAATATCATCTGAAACTAACAAATTTCGCTTTTTTCAGGTAGTATTAGTAAGGGGCCATTACGTGTCGTATTTACCACTGTGTAGTAGAAATGAACCAGTATTCCTAGCATCGTGCACTCCCCTGGCTATGCCTGAGACAAGAGAATGCGTAGTTCATGGCGCCACTAACGTGTTTACAACTATACATGCAATGGACATGAAAATTTTACATATAGATGCTAAGTAAGTTTTACAATAATATTTGAGCTTCTAATTTGAAAATATTACATACAAAAATGTTTGTTATTATTTCAACAAAACAAAAATATTTTTATAATTTCTGTTTATATAATATTAATGTTTAATATTATTTTTAGTGGTGAATGGTATTTAGGCTGGAAGAAAACAGATTTAGCAGATGTATCATGGTACCAAATACTTCATTGGGAAAGCTTACGAGAAGCTCAAACAAAACATAAATTAAGTAAGTTCCTCTTATCATTTTAAAACTTTTGTTCGAAATTTTAACTAATTACTTTGTCAGTGTTGATTTTCAAAACAAAATAAATTAGAAAAACAGACGTATAGGTTATTATGTTATTAAACACGATTTGTACCGTGAAAAATCAAAATCAATACTTTATTTATTTAAAGTTAAGTCCCGTTCCTAAATATTCCAAACCAATTTATATGCATTTAGTTAGATGTTACTCAAAAAAAATAAAAATGACTAAATACAGTAACTTCATTAAATAACATTAGATACGTAACTGTATCCTAGTCTAATTACCATATTGGTACACAAATCACGTGTAAAACAGAGGCAAGTAGTGTTTCCGCGCTAAATTGCTATGGTGATACTTTGAGGAAGCTAATTATGTGTATCTGAACTCAATAAATGATCGATTTAGAGATTTATGTGTAGCATTTCTTTACTTACTTTTACTTCATAACATTATCTTAACTTAATATTTATTACAAAAAGGGTGATTTGTTGGTTTGGCCTTATTTTACACGGCAAGAAACAGTAGTGAAGAGATGATCCATGTTCATTTTATCGATCATACTCTACTTACACCTTTGTATGGTACTGAGATTGAATCCCGGGTCGAGACAAGCATACTTATAGGGTCTGTCAAAAAATTCTCAATAACAACTCAAAGTTGGGAAGCGAACGGTATTTGTGCCTCGAAGAAATTGACTTGTCTTAGTGAGATAGGCCACCGTGATAACATTTTTGTTACTAAAATTCACAGAAACCACTTGAAATAAACTCACTAATGCAAAAACATCACATATCGAATGGTTGCTCCATTGCTACGTAAGAGACAAACGAACGTACCTTCAGATTTATAGTATTAGTAAAATGAAATGTTTTATAGATCTCTAGTTTTTTTAAAGATATACATAGAAAATTTCATTTCAGTAACTCAATCAGATCAAGACAAATGCTGTATTCTTCTTGTAAAACTTCAACAAAGAAGCGGGCAGTTCTTATGGGTGCATGTTGTTTTACAAGTAAAGGATGCTGCTGATACGCCAAGACAATTCATCGTTGCTACAAATCAGGTTTTAAGGTACAGATACTACTTAAATATTATACTCTTAAGGACTGTCACATTAATATGATGCTTCTATCTGTCCAAAAAAGGACAAAAAAAAATTTTTTTTAATGAGTAAAAAGTAGTATTGTGAAGTACCTACATATTTCTAAGCCATCCTTTACTTATATTCTACACTATATAATCAATAAATACAAATTGCAATTCACGTTGTATAGGCAATTCACTATCTTCGGTGACCTATACAATGACTAAACTACTAAACCGGCCCTTACTTTGCCTTAGCCCTCATACTCCATGCTAAAAAGCTATTCCTCTCTTTTTGAGATTAGTATCACCTATGGCACCTTTGATCTATGCTTGTATAGCACTTTCCAAAAAGTCCAAAATGTTTCATTCCAAAAGAACTTTTTTTCTTCACTTGTACAAAACGTAACCAATTTCTTTTCACCCAAACTTCCACCAGTGTTTATATGAAAGACATTTCAGCAGTCTCGAATATTAGTGGCCACGTTTTTAAAGGATATTTTGAATTTGCAATCATTTAAATCATATGAATCATATGAATTCGATATAAAATAACTCTTCAAAAGTTCAATTTTTTTCATGAAAATAGTGATTTTTTTTAACTCATTATTTAATTATGATCCTACAGTGAGGAAGAAGCGTCAATAATGCTCGCAAACTCTTGGTTATACCAGTACTATGGATACCAGAACCAGCCTTGTGGCATGTTGGATCCTCGATGCCAAAAGTTTTTCCGACGAGAGCCAATTTATCCTGACCCCTACCAAGAATATCAATATGTAGAAAATTCGGAGGTCGACTACACTGGTTACCATATGACACAATATGTTCAAAAAACAGACGAGTATGGATGTGAAAGAGTTTACACGGACAGAGGACCAGTCGATTATTCTACACATTCGCCACAATCAACGATAAGTGAAGAAAGGTGAGTGATATTTATTATTAAAAGCTTCTTATCATACCTACATTTAATTAAAAAAAAAATATTATGACATAGATCTCAGGCTTAAGTTCCGATCGTGCTTAATGTAGCTACAATATACACGTTTATTACACTTTCCTTTTGGTAAAAAAAAAAAAAAACATTTTAATCAAATGCATATAGCATTATACTTTTGATGGTATTGACTTCGGCATCATCAATTTATTTCTTGAAATAAAGTCCTTATTTTCCTATTAAATTTATATTCAAGAACAAGCTACCTGTTCGATTATAATCTGGGCGTCCAGCGCCGCAGGCAAAAGCTAGTTTTGAAAAACACGTACTTCTTAAATTACTCGACCCAATATAGAATACCTATTCAGAATAACGTATTTAATTTTATAAGGTCAAGTTGGAAACGTCCGTCAAAACTATTACTGAAGTGAACATTGAGTTTCGACTTAAGACCTTTTTGTATAGAACTTATCGTATTTGGTTAACGCGGACAACTTTAAACTTTACCTAAACTAGAAAATTAATTCGATGATAAATCTTATTCCATTGAAATAAGGCTTACCGCTTATAATTTGTTGGTAAATTGAATCTTGTGATGGCAGCTTCACAATAAATATGGTAATGAAAGGTGTCAAATTACGCGGATGGACAGACGGACGGACAGGGTGATGATTTTCTTATTTATATTCCCTCGCTGTGACATGACGAATACAAATTGTATGATGTGACCTTGTGTGTTTGTTTTTTAATAAATCAAGATCATTGGATATAATTTTGTAAAAAAAATATTTTTATCATAATATTTATCATCGAAAATTGTTTGAATATTACAACATTTTCAGTCTACTGTATTTATTATCATCTATACTATAATAAAGCAGTAACTTAGCGAAATCTGTACATTAAATATTTTTTAAAAACAATGAATGTAACGTATTATGTATACAATATAGACCCCAAAACAATAGTTATTAAAATTTTTGTCTGTTTGTCTGTTTGTCTGTTTGTCTGTTTGTCTGTTTGTCTGTTTGTCTGTTTGTCTGTTTGTCTGTACGCGTTTCACGCAAAAAGTAATGAACCGATTTCAACGAAATTTTGTGAACTGATAACTTATTACTCGGGTCAACATTTAGGATAACTTTTACTTTTGGAAAATCTTTGTTTCCCGCGGGAAATCGCAATAACTGGTTTTATCGAGTCCTCCTTAGGAACCCTCCGCTGGCTAAACCTAAAGACATACATCAAAACAATGTACTAAAAAATTGTAGATCTTAAAAAGACCAACAGAAATATCTACAACAGTATATGTCTATCTCTCAAGGTACACTCGCTATACCTATTCTTATCTATACCTATAGCAAAACTAACTTAGTTAAATCGATGTGCGCGTTTCACGCAAAAAGTACTGAACCGATTTCAATTAAATTTTGTATAGTGATAGCTTATCACTCGAGTCAACATTTAGGATACCTTTTACTACAGGCACATTTTTCGTTCCCGCGGGAAAACGCAATGACTGGTTCTATCGAGTCGTCCTTAGAAGTTTATATGGCTAACGCTGGCTGAACCTTAAGAGATACATCAAAACAATGTACTAGAGAATTGTAGGTCTTAAAAAGTTCTACAGAAAAGTTCTCAACAATATATGTCTGTCTCCTAAAGTACACTCGCTATAACTATTTTTATTAAATGATATTACTGTTTTCTTATACGAGTACGTTATCTATACTATAATAAAGCAGTAACTTAGCGAAATCTGTACATTAAATATTTTTTAAAAACAATGAATGTAACGTATTATGTATACAATATAGACCCCAAAACAATAGTTATTAAAATTTTTGTCTGTTTGTCTGTTTGTCTGTTTGTCTGTTTGTCTGTTTGTCTGTTTGTCTGTTTGTCTGTTTGTCTGTACGCGTTTCACGCAAAAAGTAATGAACCGATTTCAACGAAATTTTGTGAACTGATAACTTATTACTCGGGTCAACATTTAGGATAACTTTTACTTTTGGAAAATCTTTGTTTCCCGCGGGAAATCGCAATAACTGGTTTTATCGAGTCCTCCTTAGGAACCCTCCGCTGGCTAAACCTAAAGACATACATCAAAACAATGTACTAAAAAATTGTAGATCTTAAAAAGACCAACAGAAATATCTACAACAGTATATGTCTATCTCTCAAGGTACACTCGCTATACCTATTCTTATCTATACCTATAGCAAAACTAACTTAGTTAAATCGATGTGCGCGTTTCACGCAAAAAGTACTGAACCGATTTCAATTAAATTTTGTATAGTGATAGCTTATCACTCGAGTCAACATTTAGGATACCTTTTACTACAGGCACATTTTTCGTTCCCGCGGGAAAACGCAATGACTGGTTCTATCGAGTCGTCCTTAGAAGTTTATATGGCTAACGCTGGCTGAACCTTAAGAGATACATCAAAACAATGTACTAGAGAATTGTAGGTCTTAAAAAGTTCTACAGAAAAGTTCTCAACAATATATGTCTGTCTCCTAAAGTACACTCGCTATAACTATTTTTATTAAATGATATTACTGTTTTCTTATACGAGTACGTTATCTATACTATAATAAAGCAGTAACTTAGCGAAATCTGTACATTAAATATTTTTTAAAAACAATGAATGTAACGTATTATGTATACAATATAGACCCCAAAACAATAGTTATTAAAATTTTTGTCTGTTTGTCTGTTTGTCTGTTTGTCTGTTTGTCTGTTTGTCTGTTTGTCTGTTTGTCTGTTTGTCTGTACGCGTTTCACGCAAAAAGTAATGAACCGATTTCAACGAAATTTTGTGAACTGATAACTTATTACTCGGGTCAACATTTAGGATAACTTTTACTTTTGGAAAATCTTTGTTTCCCGCGGGAAATCGCAATAACTGGTTTTATCGAGTCCTCCTTAGGAACCCTCCGCTGGCTAAACCTAAAGACATACATCAAAACAATGTACTAAAAAATTGTAGATCTTAAAAAGACCAACAGAAATATCTACAACAGTATATGTCTATCTCTCAAGGTACACTCGCTATACCTATTCTTATCTATACCTATAGCAAAACTAACTTAGTTAAATCGATGTGCGCGTTTCACGCAAAAAGTACTGAACCGATTTCAATTAAATTTTGTATAGTGATAGCTTATCACTCGAGTCAACATTTAGGATACCTTTTACTACAGGCACATTTTTCGTTCCCGCGGGAAAACGCAATGACTGGTTCTATCGAGTCGTCCTTAGAAGTTTATATGGCTAACGCTGGCTGAACCTTAAGAGATACATCAAAACAATGTACTAGAAAATTGTAGGTCTTAACCTATTACGCTCAATGCTCTCTGCACTCAAATACCGCAAGTTTCGGTGCGACCTAGGCGCGCGCGCGGCGTACGCTCCTTGCGTATTATTTTACGTCTAGCGATAGAATGCTTTTGATTAGGGTGATTTGGGTTACTTTAACTGAAATTTATTGAAACAGAGGTTATTGAGCTATAAAACTAAGTATAAATGAAAAATAATATAGACAAAACAAACGATCGGTCAATTCACGCGCGAATGTCGTGCGTAATTTTGAATAACGGCTATTTCTACTCGATGTTTCGCCGAGAAATACTACTTATTATACAATTGTAACTATGTAAAAAGCTTCGAAAAACAATCTAAAATGTATTATTTAACAGGAACTTACCGATTCTTTGGTTCAAACTCGTTAAAACATAAAATTTAGAAAAAAAACACAATTCACTATACGTTTTATTGACAATGGCACAAGCTAGTGACTAAACTTTGGTCAGCTATTTTTTCGAAATATTGTTCCCAGATGGTGGCGTTCTTTATTTTAAATTAAAGCGTACTCAGCCCACTTCATTCAATAATAAAGGTATTCAAAAATAGACTTTGCTTTAAGTAAAATAAAGCTCAAAAGCAAAAATGTTAAAATGGGACACATGGCACAGTTCGACTGACACGGAATTTCGAGACGAGGGACAATTGCCGTCGTTCGATATTTAAAAGTTAAAAAGTTCTACAGAAAAGTTCTCAACAATATATGTCTGTCTCCTAAAGTACACTCGCTATAACTATTTTTATTAAATGATATTACTGTTTTCTTATACGAGTACGTTATCTATACTATAATAAAGCAGTAACTTAGCGAAATCTGTACATTAAATATTTTTTAAAAACAATGAATGTAACGTATTATGTATACAATATAGACCCCAAAACAATAGTTATTAAAATTTTTGTCTGTTTGTCTGTTTGTCTGTTTGTCTGTACGCGTTTCACGCAAAAAGTAATGAACCGATTTCAACGAAATTTTGTGAACTGATAACTTATTACTCGGGTCAACATTTAGGATAACTTTTACTTTTGGAAAATCTTTGTTTCCCGCGGGAAATCGCAATAACTGGTTTTATCGAGTCCTCCTTAGGAACCCTCCGCTGGCTAAACCTAAAGACATACATCAAAACAATGTACTAAAAAATTGTAGATCTTAAAAAGACCAACAGAAATATCTACAACAGTATATGTCTATCTCTCAAGGTACACTCGCTATACCTATTCTTATCTATACCTATAGCAAAACTAACTTAGTTAAATCGATGTGCGCGTTTCACGCAAAAAGTACTGAACCGATTTCAATTAAATTTTGTATAGTGATAGCTTATCACTCGAGTCAACATTTAGGATACCTTTTACTACAGGCACATTTTTCGTTCCCGCGGGAAAACGCAATGACTGGTTCTATCGAGTCGTCCTTAGAAGTTTATATGGCTAACGCTGGCTGAACCTTAAGAGATACATCAAAACAATGTACTAGAAAATTGTAGGTCTTAAAAAGTTCTACAGAAAAGTTCTCAACAATATATGTCTGTCTCCTAAAGTACACTCGCTATAACTATTTTTATTAAATGATATTACTGTTTTCTTATACGAGTACGTTATCTATACTATAATAAAGCAGTAACTTAGCGAAATCTGTACATTAAATATTTTTTAAAAACAATGAATGTAACGTATTATGTATACAATATAGACCCCAAAACAATAGTTATTAAAATTTTTGTCTGTTTGTCTGTTTGTCTGTTTGTCTGTTTGTCTGTTTGTCTGTTTGTCTGTTTGTCTGTACGCGTTTCACGCAAAAAGTAATGAACCGATTTCAACGAAATTTTGTGAACTGATAACTTATTACTCGGGTCAACATTTAGGATAACTTTTACTTTTGGAAAATCTTTGTTTCCCGCGGGAAATCGCAATAACTGGTTTTATCGAGTCCTCCTTAGGAACCCTCCGCTGGCTAAACCTAAAGACATACATCAAAACAATGTACTAAAAAATTGTAGATCTTAAAAAGACCAACAGAAATATCTACAACAGTATATGTCTATCTCTCAAGGTACACTCGCTATACCTATTCTTATCTATACCTATAGCAAAACTAACTTAGTTAAATCGATGTGCGCGTTTCACGCAAAAAGTACTGAACCGATTTCAATTAAATTTTGTATAGTGATAGCTTATCACTCGAGTCAACATTTAGGATACCTTTTACTACAGGCACATTTTTCGTTCCCGCGGGAAAACGCAATGACTGGTTCTATCGAGTCGTCCTTAGAAGTTTATATGGCTAACGCTGGCTGAACCTTAAGAGATACATCAAAACAATGTACTAGAAAATTGTAGGTCTTAAAAAGTTCTACAGAAAAGTTCTCAACAATATATGTCTGTCTCCTAAAGTACACTCGCTATAACTATTTTTATTAAATGATATTACTGTTTTCTTATACGAGTACGTTATCTATACTATAATAAAGCAGTAACTTAGCGAAATCTGTACATTAAATATTTTTTAAAAACAATGAATGTAACGTATTATGTATACAATATAGACCCCAAAACAATAGTTATTAAAATTTTTGTCTGTTTGTCTGTTTGTCTGTTTGTCTGTTTGTCTGTTTGTCTGTTTGTCTGTTTGTCTGTTTGTCTGTACGCGTTTCACGCAAAAAGTAATGAACCGATTTCAACGAAATTTTGTGAACTGATAACTTATTACTCGGGTCAACATTTAGGATAACTTTTACTTTTGGAAAATCTTTGTTTCCCGCGGGAAATCGCAATAACTGGTTTTATCGAGTCCTCCTTAGGAACCCTCCGCTGGCTAAACCTAAAGACATACATCAAAACAATGTACTAAAAAATTGTAGATCTTAAAAAGACCAACAGAAATATCTACAACAGTATATGTCTATCTCTCAAGGTACACTCGCTATACCTATTCTTATCTATACCTATAGCAAAACTAACTTAGTTAAATCGATGTGCGCGTTTCACGCAAAAAGTACTGAACCGATTTCAATTAAATTTTGTATAGTGATAGCTTATCACTCGAGTCAACATTTAGGATACCTTTTACTACAGGCACATTTTTCGTTCCCGCGGGAAAACGCAATGACTGGTTCTATCGAGTCGTCCTTAGAAGTTTATATGGCTAACGCTGGCTGAACCTTAAGAGATACATCAAAACAATGTACTAGAAAATTGTAGGTCTTAAAAAGTTCTACAGAAAAGTTCTCAACAATATATGTCTGTCTCCTAAAGTACACTCGCTATAACTATTTTTATTAAATGATATTACTGTTTTCTTATACGAGTACGTTATCTATACTATAATAAAGCAGTAACTTAGCGAAATCTGTACATTAAATATTTTTTAAAAACAATGAATCTAACGTATTATGTATACAATATAGACCCCAAAACAATAGTTATTAAAATTTTTGTCTGTTTGTCTGTTTGTCTGTTTGTCTGTTTGTCTGTTTGTCTGTTTGTCTGTTTGTCTGTTTGTCTGTACGCGTTTCACGCAAAAAGTAATGAACCGATTTCAACGAAATTTTGTGAACTGATAACTTATTACTCGGGTCAACATTTAGGATAACTTTTACTTTTGGAAAATCTTTGTTTCCCGCGGGAAATCGCAATAACTGGTTTTATCGAGTCCTCCTTAGGAACCCTCCGCTGGCTAAACCTAAAGACATACATCAAAACAATGTACTAAAAAATTGTAGATCTTAAAAAGACCAACAGAAATATCTACAACAGTATATGTCTATCTCTCAAGGTACACTCGCTATACCTATTCTTATCTATACCTATAGCAAAACTAACTTAGTTAAATCGATGTGCGCGTTTCACGCAAAAAGTACTGAACCGATTTCAATTAAATTTTGTATAGTGATAGCTTATCACTCGAGTCAACATTTAGGATACCTTTTACTACAGGCACATTTTTCGTTCCCGCGGGAAAACGCAATGACTGGTTCTATCGAGTCGTCCTTAGAAGTTTATATGGCTAACGCTGGCTGAACCTTAAGAGATACATCAAAACAATGTACTAGAAAATTGTAGGTCTTAAAAAGTTCTACAGAAAAGTTCTCAACAATATATGTCTGTCTCCTAAAGTACACTCGCTATAACTATTTTTATTAAATGATATTACTGTTTTCTTATACGAGTACGTTATCTATACTATAATAAAGCAGTAACTTAGCGAAATCTGTACATTAAATATTTTTTAAAAACAATGAATGTAACGTATTATGTATACAATATAGACCCCAAAACAATAGTTATTAAAATTTTTGTCTGTTTGTCTGTTTGTCTGTTTGTCTGTTTGTCTGTTTGTCTGTACGCGTTTCACGCAAAAAGTAATGAACCGATTTCAACGAAATTTTGTGAACTGATAACTTATTACTCGGGTCAACATTTAGGATAACTTTTACTTTTGGAAAATCTTTGTTTCCCGCGGGAAATCGCAATAACTGGTTTTATCGAGTCCTCCTTAGGAACCCTCCGCTGGCTAAACCTAAAGACATACATCAAAATAATGTACTAAAAAATTGTAGATCTTAAAAAGACCAACAGAAATATCTACAACAGTATATGTCTATCTCTCAAGGTACACTCGCTATACCTATTCTTATCTATACCTATAGCAAAACTAACTTAGTTAAATCGATGTGCGCGTTTCACGCAAAAAGTACTGAACCGATTTCAATTAAATTTTGTATAGTGATAGCTTATCACTCGAGTCAACATTTAGGATACCTTTTACTACAGGCACATTTTTCGTTCCCGCGGGAAAACGCAATGACTGGTTCTATCGAGTCGTCCTTAGAAGTTTATATGGCTAACGCTGGCTGAACCTTAAGAGATACATCAAAACAATGTACTAGAAAATTGTAGGTCTTAAAAAGTTCTACAGAAAAGTTCTCAACAATATATGTCTGTCTCCTAAAGTACACTCGCTATAACTATTTTTATTAAATGATATTACTGTTTTCTTATACGAGTACGTTATCTATACTATAATAAAGCAGTAACTTAGCGAAATCTGTACATTAAATATTTTTTAAAAACAATGAATGTAACGTATTATGTATACAATATAGACCCCAAAACAATAGTTATTAAAATTTTTGTCTGTTTGTCTGTTTGTCTGTTTGTCTGTTTGTCTGTTTGTCTGTACGCGTTTCACGCAAAAAGTAATGAACCGATTTCAACGAAATTTTGTGAACTGATAACTTATTACTCGGGTCAACATTTAGGATAACTTTTACTTTTGGAAAATCTTTGTTTCCCGCGGGAAATCGCAATAACTGGTTTTATCGAGTCCTCCTTAGGAACCCTCCGCTGGCTAAACCTAAAGACATACATCAAAACAATGTACTAAAAAATTGTAGATCTTAAAAAGACCAACAGAAATATCTACAACAGTATATGTCTATCTCTCAAGGTACACTCGCTATACCTATTCTTATCTATACCTATAGCAAAACTAACTTAGTTAAATCGATGTGCGCGTTTCACGCAAAAAGTACTGAACCGATTTCAATTAAATTTTGTATAATGATAGCTTATCACTCGAGTCAACATTTAGGATACCTTTTACTACAGGCACATTTTTCGTTCCCGCGGGAAAACGCAATGACTGGTTCTATCGAGTCGTCCTTAGAAGTTTATATGGCTAACGCTGGCTGAACCTTAAGAGATACATCAAAACAATGTACTAGAAAATTGTAGGTCTTAAAAAGTTCTACAGAAAAGTTCTCAACAATATATGTCTGTCTCCTAAAGTACACTCGCTATAACTATTTTTATTAAATGATATTACTGTTTTCTTATACGAGTACGTTATCTATACTATAATAAAGCAGTAACTTAGCGAAATCTGTACATTAAATATTTTTTAAAAACAATGAATGTAACGTATTATGTATACAATATAGACCCCAAAACAATAGTTATTAAAATTTTTGTCTGTTTGTCTGTTTGTCTGTTTGTCTGTTTGTCTGTTTGTCTGTTTGTCTGTACGCGTTTCACGCAAAAAGTAATGAACCGATTTCAACGAAATTTTGTGAACTGATAACTTATTACTCGGGTCAACATTTAGGATAACTTTTACTTTTGGAAAATCTTTGTTTCCCGCGGGAAATCGCAATAACTGGTTTTATCGAGTCCTCCTTAGGAACCCTCCGCTGGCTAAACCTAAAGACATACATCAAAACAATGTACTAAAAAATTGTAGATCTTAAAAAGACCAACAGAAATATCTACAACAGTATATGTCTATCTCTCAAGGTACACTCGCTATACCTATTCTTATCTATACCTATAGCAAAACTAACTTAGTTAAATCGATGTGCGCGTTTCACGCAAAAAGTACTGAACCGATTTCAATTAAATTTTGTATAGTGATAGCTTATCACTCGAGTCAACATTTAGGATACCTTTTACTACAGGCACATTTTTCGTTCCCGCGGGAAAACGCAATGACTGGTTCTATCGAGTCGTCCTTAGAAGTTTATATGGCTAACGCTGGCTGAACCTTAAGAGATACATCAAAACAATGTACTAGAAAATTGTAGGTCTTAAAAAGTTATACAGGGAAGTTCGCAATATTATATGTCTATCACCTAAGGTACACTCGCAATTACTATTTTTATTCACTACTCGCGACTCACAGGCTGACTTATCAACGTTTAGCTCAGTTTAGCAGTGAAACGTAACTAGGGACGAACCCGAGCGAAGCGAGGGTGAGTCGCTAGTTAATCTATAAGTTTAGACAATTAGGTATAATATCAAATTAATATTATGTAAAATATGTAATCTTATATTTTAACTTTTTTCTGTTTATTGACGTAAACTATGTACAACATGGACAAAGCCGCGGGCAAAAACTAATATTAAGAAATTAATTATCTACCATATCTTAAGATATTTTAATCATTAAATATTATTTTAAGGTCACCCCTCCACTACGACGCTCCAGATATAGTTGTCAACAGCAATATGTACATGTACCCTATGCACGGCAAGCGGGAATATTATGAACAGTATCCTCATGTAAATTATAATATACAAGAACCATGTTCGAGTCTTGATGGTGAGCATTATACTATTTGTAACTTTGTAAAAACCGCCTCAATTCACTACGATTTTTCATCATTATGAGAGAAATTCTTTGGTTCTTTATAGATTGAAAATGATATTGCATAAAACAATATTATGTCACTTAAAATTAAATCTATACCTGTATACTTATATTATAATTCCGAGTTTTGTTTGTTTGTATGCGCTCTGAAACTACCATACTGAAAAAAAAATCACAACCTAATTATTAGAAACCCATATGAGCGGATCAATTATTATTATTAGGTATTATACATAAATAAACGAAAACCTTTTAAATGTATAATTTTCCTATTACAAACATACTGGAAACTTTTAATAGTAAAAAGCTCAATGATTTGATTTAATCTCAGAACTTTCAGTTGAGCTTATTATAATTATCTACATTTAGTGTATTATATCTTAACCTTGAAAGTGTTTTGAAACATATACATACATACTTATATATGTATATATAAACATATATTTTTATTTTTTTAAGTAAGTATTTTTAATGCGCCTTTGGCCGCGAATGACGTCATTATCGATGTCTTAAAACAAAAGTGTGTTAAAAGTTATATTACGCCATAAAAAATCATAATCTATTTTATTGGCAAATCGTGTGCGAGCAGTATTTTATAGAAAAATAATTTTAAATTATTTCCTAAATAGTAAAATAATATCTATTATATTATTTTTATGATGTGAAACGGGTGTTTACCATGTATTATATTATTGTTTTTGTTTTGCCCATATTTTGGCACTATCGGAAGTATCGTAAACATGAGTGCAGAGGCATGCATGATCATGAGTAAAAACAGTAAAAAAGTCCTTTTCTTAATATAAAAACAGTATGATTTACCACGAAAAATTAAAAACTTTTAACACCTATCAACGATTAATAATTTACTATACGAAAAATGAAAAACTTTTAACACCTATCAACGATTAATAATTTACTATACGAAAAATGAAAAACTTTTAACACCTATCAACAATTAATAATTAATTTACTGTATGCTTGATTTGCTTCACTCAGGTATTGAATATCCTTCCGCCAAAAGAATGAGGGTAGGACCAGCACCACTGAGCATAGAGGGGACAGACGGGATGGACCGATGGAACCCCAGTCCCCCCTGGTCGGATACTCTCAAAATGAACGACTACAGTCAAAGATTCACTTACAACATGTTACCTATACCTGAGAGGGCTATGGTCACTTAATTATTATTTATGTTTAAACTAGAATAATTAATTTAAAAGGCTAGATTGTGCAATATGTGTTTGTGCAATTTCTTTGTAATATTTTTGATATTTTGTAATTTGATTTACTCGTTCCATTGTAAATAACTAATAGTAAATAAAAAAGCTTTTCTGAGTGTTTATTTTTCATACTTCCCATAAGTATGTATTTTTTTAGCTTCAGTTTTATTAATACATTCCAAAACGTTTATGTTGAATTATTAAAATTGAAAAAACAACAGTTTTCTTATAAGAAAAGCAAGATTTACTATTAGATTCTACATATTTTCTATTTATGAATTTATGAAGTTATACGTACTGTTTGTTTGTTTAAAATTACTTTTAAAAGCTCAATTTACTTAAATTGTTTCAGTATTTTAATTTAAGCATTGTAAGTATTATGTCATATATAAGTAATATTAATGGGAAACATTTCCGTCCAAATACACTTTTTGACATTCCAAAGGAATAATTAATTATTTAGTAATAGGGTTTCATATAAGAAATATATTTTTGTAAATATTTATATGTAAATTATTTTTGTGTACAGAACTCCTTTATTGTATGTTAGATTAAGTTAAGAAATAAAGTTTTTTTTTTAAATATTCTGTATCTTTTTATTACAACCTTTTTAATTACTTTCTTTGACATGTTTCGTTAAATATGTAGAATGTAGATATAATCTATATCGCTTTATTTTTAGTAAGACTTTATAAGCTATTAAGACCTAAAAGCTTAGATCTGTAGTCATATCATCTAACCTACAGCCACTTTACAATCAAAGGTTTAAAGCCATCCATTAGCCGATTAACGTATTCAAATAAGTTTCTCGAAATAATTAAAATACAAAGATTTACATTTCGAGGTCGAATATCAAACTTCTTATTAATGCTTAATAAAGGTAATTCTTAGAAAACCTATGCAACTCTATTGAATTTTCACAAATTGTTTAGAAATGTTAGTGGGTTTGGAGATAGTGTAGATCATGTTATGATGGTGGCGCTTAAGCTGTCAAATTTACAAAAGCTGTATCCCGCGCGGTTGTGGTACAATGCATAAGCTTTCTAAGATATATAATAACTAATAAGGCTGATATTATATTTACTTTTAGATGACAATCTTCTATTAATAACTGTTCACATATTTTTTAATGATATATTTAATAACGTGGTTTCCAAAATACATCGCAACAATAATGGTTCATGATTACTATAAAGCGATCTAACTAAACATCAAAAGAAATCCTCAAAAAATGGGAAAAAACAATTTTATTGAAATTTCATCTAATCAAATCAAAAAAATTCATCATATAATCGTGTAAATCTAAGAAAATAATATATTATTTAGTAACAGCCTTGTTAATTTACATATAATAACGATTAGTATGGAATAGATAGAATATATGTTATATGATATATAGCCTTTAAAAGCCTTCCTCAATAAACGGGCTATCTAATGGAAAACGAATTTTTCAAATAGGATTAGTAGTTCCTGAGAACCGCGTCGAAACAAAAAACCTCTGCCTCTTTATAATATTAGCATAGATTCATTCTAAATTATTGCAGATTAAAAGGCGTCATATGAAGTAATAAATAACGAACGAGTATATGCGCATTGCGTAAACTCAAGTGCACTCTTAAGCTCATTTCATTCTCAACGTTCGTTCGGACAAAAATCATACTGGCGATGAAAAATCACCACAAGACCGACGGCTTTGCGAGGCACGTTGGGGTAACATTACAATGTATATATTCATTTATATTTATATTTTATCGCTAGTCGCTTATAACACATAACTATTTATCGCTAACTCTAGCTTAGGCATTACTATTGCGAACTTGTCCACCTGACCGCGACTATGATGAATTATTGATGCAATACTACGTGATCCGTACGACACCATGGATTAAATGTAATGGAGCTCAATAAATGATATCACATGACAAAAAATAAGAAAAAAAATATTTTTTAGACTTATAGCCAATGTATTTGATTCATGTATTTAAACCTATGACATTTAGATAGCTTGACTTTAAACGATTAGATGGAAATACTTACGAAATGTACAAATTTTGTACCGTATTATAATAGACAATGTATGTCAGATGTCGTTAACATGTTCATTTCTAGAATCTATAATGATTAGTGCACCCTAATATAAATGATATTATACTGTAATGATCGTCTTAAAATTTAATCATATGAAATCATATAAAATTATTTTGAATTACATTGTTTTTCTTTTAATTTTATAAGATTTTGTAAATAAAAAAATAAAATACCCAGTGTTGAAATAAATATTAATTAAAACTTATAGCATGAGCCTTTGATCTCCACTTTCGAAAAATTGAGAAAAAAAAAACATTTTTAAAACCTCATTTATCATTGATACATAGAAAAATCATACAATTTTATTATTTAAAAATATATAATAACAATTATTAAGAATATTATGCAATTAAATACAAATGTAGTGCAACTTATTTTATCTGCAACCGATTCACTAACATCCTTAAATCTTTCACCTATCTTATAGTAAAATTAAACACAAAATATAGCTTGCTTCATACTGCATACCGTCATCCAGATGTTTGAAAAGCATCGAAGCGGTTCGCATTAGCTCAACTCGTTAACAGAAAACAAATTAATAAATTATACTCCCTTGATCGCTGGCTCCGTGGGAAAAGTAACGTAATTTATTTATATTATTTATCTAGGCTATGCAAGACGTGTATGGTTTTAATTGAGACAATTATAATCTGTTTGTGATGAATATTTTGCTTCATATATATTTTATATAAGATGCCATTATTATATAGTTATTAGCATTTCAAATTAATTTTACTGTACTACATATATTACCTAACCGTTAGATTGGCTATGTGCAGATTTTAACGTTAATGAGAACTACCAAATTATGGTATCATATACGCACACAGAAGAAAAGGCACTCTTTTATTAAAACCCAGCGACATCTAGAAACGTACGCGGATTTTGTTTACAATTTGAAGGGTTTTAATTTTTTTCCGCGGAACCCTAAATCTTTTTTCAAAATAAAAGCCTTTGTTACTCCTTATAATATCAGCTATCTGTCAGAGAAAGTCCCGTCAAAATCGGTCTAGCCGTTTCGGAGATTAGCCGAAACAGACAGACAAATAGGCAGACACAAAAAAAATTAAATAGTTTGTTTTATATAAGTTTCATATGCATTTCGTAAAAAGCTGTTATTTTGACATTACAAACAGACACTTCAATTTTATTTATTTATATAGATTATAATATGCAAAAAAATATATTTGTACTAAAAGAGGCAAACGAGCAAACGATGTTAAGTCGATGGAGTGAACTTTTATCAAAGTTTACATAATTATATAGTTAAAGTATTTATAATAGTGACTTATATTTTATTAAAAACTTTATATTTTAATTTTTATACTAAAACGTAATATTTAATTTTAGCAGTGCAAAAAACTTATTTTATAAATTTTGAAAATTGAAATTAAGCCTACTTTACCTGCTATGAGGTTTACTGCTGCTTATGAGGAGTATGGTAAAGAAAAAAAACGTAAAATAATTACCATTACTTTATATAAAAATTAAGTCGCACTGTTTTAGAGCTTTCACTCCAGGTGATAGACAAATTGATTTTATCAAAATTCTGCATGTAAAATAAACATAAAATTTGAAAATGTGCAAAAAGTCTTCATAACAACACTTACGTAACTGTTACCTATGTAATTAAATTAAAATTTAAACTATTAACCTAAAATCTATACTTATATATACTTTAACTTAAAAAAGTTAAACTACAATACAAATAGAGATTTATTAACTTTAAAAGTAATATTTTTTTATTTAAATTGCCTTTAAAAATGTAAGAGGTCGTAAAACGTAATGCACCTTAGTCGGAAGGCCGTGTTTGCAAAGTGTCAGATAAAAATGCATTAAAATGCGGTTTACGGCATAACCGACTAGTGTGATAAATATTCATGCAAATATCCACGCATCCTGGATTCCGTGTAAAAAGGAAAATAAGAACGCGGATAGATTATGTGCTATTACGTATCAGGCGCTTTGTTTATGTAAAGAGGGATAGTTTGCTCGCAACACCATAATGAATATGCTTCGATGTTTTCAATTATATTATTTTACTAGAGACTTCGCTTAACTCGGGTGCGTCTCTAGGTACGTTTTAATTTTTTTGAGCGAAACCCTAATTCTTTTTCTAAAATAAAAGTAGCCTAAGTTACTCCTTATAATATCTGCTATCTGCCAGTGAAAGTCCCGTTAAAATTGGTCCAGCCGTTTCGGAGATTAGCCGGAACAAACAGACAGACAGACATACAGAGAGACAAAAAATTTTAAAATTGTGTTTTTCTTATAAGTACCGTATATAATTGCATATGCATTTAGTATAAAGCTGTTATTTTGACATTACAAACAGACACTTCAATTTTATTTATTTATAGAGATATGGTATAATGTAATCATCAGAGTATGGTTCTATTCTGGAGGTATATAAGTCGATTTTCATATAGAATAGATATTAAGAATTTTGGAATGAAGATTTATAAATACTCGACGCTATATTGGAATATCTCTCTGTACAGCATCATTTATATTGAGAAACGTGATGATATTTATCAAGTGAACTTCCTAGTTTGCAAAGGTGTGTGTTAGATATTTTCCGGTATAATTAAAAAAAAAACACGTTTTTAACACAAAACTGCAGTCGTTGTATGTAATAAATATATAAATATTTGTAGAAATGTTCGCAAAATTTTGAAAACAAAGTAGAATATTTATGTTATTTGTGCGGACATGTAAGATTTAAGTAATTTATCATATTCTTTTACATAACATCCTATGATTTTTGTTAAGATTTTTTATTAGGTATACCTAATATCTATAACAATTATTAAACATTAGGGCAAATTGGACTAGATTTTTATGTTAAACACAGGTAGGTAAAAATTAAGGAATAAAATTCATTGAGAAATAATAGTCCCATTAGAAAACAAAAAGGACTTAAACAATAATCTTTCGAAAGAACATGCTCCTGTAACTTATCCTCTCTCGCCTACTCCTAATTGAAAAAAAAAAGATATCAAGATAATCAACAAATTGTGAACATGAATGATCGAAAACCTCAGAATTCTATTAAAATTAACTCATTTCTGAGTAGCTTTATTATGTTTGAATAAGTAATTTACGTTATTTACTTTGAAAGGTCACAAAAAATGTTTTCCTTGAGAACTTAAAATAATTTAACAGTGTGAAACGTTAACAGTAATTTTGTTCAAATTCAATATTAGTTTAAGTAATGCACGTTTTAACAGCTAAAAATATATGTACAAATAATATACTGATTAAGTATAATTCGTATTTTATTATGTGCTTGGTTACATATTTTTACAAATTTCAAAAAAGAGGACGTACTCAATTTGTCTTTATGTTTTGTGGGCTTGTTACTCGATACCTTCGCCAATTGTGGATCAATTTTCACAATTCCTTTTTTTTTAATGTATACACTATAGATTAAGGATTATTTCAAATAAAATTAAAAAAAAACCACCTATAGGGTGTATTTTGAAGGCGATTTACTTTTACTATAAATTATTAAAAAAAAATTAACCCTTCCTGAAAATAATATCTTTTAAACCATCGGTAGTCAAAAGTAGATATATTAATATATTTTTAATAAAACTATCATCAATATTGGTAGGTATTGAATAGAAAACTATCAAAACACAATAAAACTATAATAAACTCTCCGTACACGGAAGGAGTCACCCAGTTCGATTACAATTCAAAAGGAAAAGGAAAATAAATAAATATTAAAATGCAAATACCATTCGCGTTCATCGATTAAGCGTTAACTATTTACGATAATATCTCCACTATGAATAATGTCTTCAATTCTGCTAAGAAATTTAAATATAATAAGCCATTAATTTAAATATAATAAGTAATTATTATATTTATAGAAAACAATTAGTTTTATACCCAGTATATAATGGTACGAACGCACGAGTTCATGGAGAAATTGTGTGTTGAAATTGTTATGTAGAATGCGTACTTCGCTATAAATCATTGTTAATATCTTATTGGGACGTGTTTTAATAGTGCTCATATTTCAAAATAATATTAAATACAGGTAGCGCCATCTATTTTCAAGTTTTGTTACTAACAATAGCCTATGTGGTATTTTTTGTACTAATGCAAACTCGTCCGGAAATCTCAGCATGAAAGAGTAATAATCATACACACATATGTCAAGTTTCGTTACAGTATACTGGAAATAAGAGACCATAAATTAATTTTACAAAAAAATTGTAAAACAAGAAAAAAGCGACAGTCGCTATAAAGCGATAAAGCTATTGCATTTATTAAATTAGTAAGAATCAAAAAATCAATTAGGATAAAAAAATACATTGAGTTTTGATTGATATATAAGTAGATATTATTATCTTAAACAGTTATATCTTTTTAAAAATATTTTTTTACTTTAAAAAAGTTGTCGCGTGTTCTCTATTAAGACTACACAATGTAGAATAACGGTGTTATATTCATGAAAATTTAAAGAAATACAAAATAGTATCATAATTATTATAATTCGGTCACATTAATGCAGTCGAGACCGCCGCAGCGTCGTAAAGAATATTAAGTGGATTATCAAAGAGGTTGATTCTTTTAATCGTGTTAATCGAAATAAACCGATATTGAAAACAATTGACAGGGTAGCGCACGACTGTAGTACATAATTAAGGATGTAAGTAGCTTATCGATATTTAATATCGATATTTCATAAATATTTCTTTAATATAAGTTGCATAATATTATGGGATTTCTATCTACTACAGTACTAAAATACCTTCTAAGAAATGCTTATAAGGTAGAAAAAACTATGAATGTAAACTATTATTATTAAGCTTTAATTTTACAAAACAGATTGTTTGGAAATAATGCAAATAAAAAATCAAATTACACTTACATATATATATATATATATATATATATATATATATATATATATATATATATATATATATAAAGTTTGTATACATATTTTTATTTATACATATTGAACATTTACTTAAAGTGAAATTTTAATAAATATATAGTTATAATTTTAATACCTAACAAGCTCATCTGATGTTATCGTAGTAAAAGAATTATGTATGTTTAAACTTCAAACTTTGCCGCCAATTTAATGTAACCAAAATTTTGTTTTTTTTTTTTTTTTTTATTTTTACACATTATTTCTTGCAATTAACCCTCAGTTTACCAAAATATTTTTTAAAAGAATACACAAGATGACTGTGAGATACCAAAAAGTATACCACCTACAACCTACAACCCTACTAATTTCATAGAGCGCACGATTTTCATGTTTCTTGCCACGTGTGCGCCGCGCATACACGACAAGAGCTTACACCCTGAATTTCAAATTGCCTTATAAAATTATTCTTTGTTTTCACCCTTTCCAATCAAATTACACGCACGCTCTTTTAACACGTGCCGAGAACCGTATGTGAATTTAAATCGATTTTTAAAAATGTTACCGATTAAATACAAAGGGATGGTAACGGTACGATTGTATCGATGTTCCTTTCGGACCGTTAGATGTCGATACTTAACGGATTTCGGCGTTCTGTTTCTGATCTCGATTCGTTGGAAATAGGTGATGTAAGGAATAATAAGGCGGCTTTGACGACAGGTGTCGGCTCTATGAAGAAGCACGAAAATCTACGTAGTGCCCCTAGAATTTATTTCCAAATTTGTACCAATTAAATTATATTAACGCTAGCAACTCGCCTCGGTTTCACCGTGATTTTTTTTATTTTTTGAAGTTATACTTATTTTGGGAGGCTTGTAAAAAATTATGAGAGTAAAATTTTACAATGCGCGCACACACCGACAGCCAAAAAGCGACATGATGAAGTTAGCTGTAAACTATTGGTTGTCATGGTAACCATTCTTATTGTATGATAAATTATTAAATTATTAAATGATAATAAATGATAAATTATTAAATGATATCCTATAAATATAATGATTGTAATATGCCTTATTTAATTATTTTTATAAATTTATTATTCCTTTTACAAACGGAGGGTTGTGACATGCGAGATGAAAACTTTAGCTATTTTTATACTGTTACGCCAAAAAAGTATAACTTTTTGCGCGCGTACATAAATACACACACTTTTTTTATATAATTATTATGTTTTTTTCATTCATCAAAATATTCATATTGATATTTTCATAGTAGTAGTAGTTTGTATTTTAGAACTCAGCCATACTAGATTTTATTTAAATCGATCCACCCATTTTACCCTCAAGATCAGTTTTAGAGGCAGACAAAGCTTACTATTTTTAATTTAGGGATTATTACTTTAACTCTAATTGCTATGAAATAATAGAGCAGTTAGCTACATGTATTATATAAATTAATATATATTTTAAATAGATTTTATTTAAAATTTATTTTTGTACCGTATTTTAATTAAAATTTCTTATCATTGTTTATATAAATAATACTTAGATCTTTTGCTCTAATTAAACTGAGATCAAAATCTTCTATGAACAGTTATATAGTATAAACAGTTCCATTAAAACAAAGCGCTAAGCTCAATGTTTTTTAAGAAAAATATTAAGTAACATGTTTTAAATAAACAGCTTAATATTGAAAATATTTTAAACAATAATGGTGACATATTCTCACCGAACATAATTTACGGTCTGTGACATACTCGTAGGCACCACAGGTGCGGTGGGCGTATCTAATCTCTCTCACAATATACTGACATTTCACTTAAATGGCGAACATTTAGTTTCGCGAAATCATTTTTACCTTAAAAAGAAGAAATAGCGTACGTTATAATTTAATGTGTATTTATGGAAAACACATTTTTTTGTTGGGCGTATGAGAATTTTTTTTTGTAGTTCTATTATAAAAAAGAAAGAGAACGATTTATTTAAGACTAGCGACTCGCCCTCGCTTCGTTCGGGTTCGTCCCTAATTGCGTTTTAAAATTTAGTATATATTTCTCAGATATGAAATATTTTCCCGCAGTAAGATGTATCCTATATGTTGACCCGGATAACCAGCTGTCACCATACCAAATTTCATCAAAGTCCCTCTAGTGGTTTTTCCATTTTCTGTGATGTGGTAACGGACAGACAGACAGACAAAAATTCTAAAAACTATATATTTGGCCTCTGTGTCGATAATAATGTCTATTTCAAAAAGATTTTCCAAAAAATATTTAATGTACAGATTCGGCTTAGTTACTACTATATTATATGTATAGATTAACATATTTGTATATGAATAAATGTAATATAATAAAAATCAAAATATATTAATATTATACAGTTCATAATAGTTTTTCTATTATTATTTTTAATATTAAGCAAATTTGTAATTGTATTATACTTATATTTTATATTATTTTTATCTTTTTAATTTTACTTTATATAAATTGCATAATGTATTCCATCCATAAGGAGAGCATAATACAATTTCAAGTCACTACGGAAAAAAAGGAGAGCATAACTGCTTTCCAACTTTTTTTTCAATAAAATATTATTATTACACAATTTTTTACTCTGAATTCACTTGAAAACGACTAACTCAATTTTCATTAAAGATATATCTTGATATCTTATCTCAAAACAATGGTAAGTGTACTTCAATGGGTTGAGTGTATTCAAAGGTAACTTAAAGCTTAAGTTATCATGAGCTTTGTGGTCTCATGAAACATTTAATATTATTGAAGCCATGTCTATGTTTTAAAATCCACTGTTGTCTTTTACTTCTATACTTCTTAAGTCAATTCACAAACTCGCTCAACATCTTTTATCCAACATCAAAAAATTTAACAAAAAGAAAGACCTAACTGGTATAACGATAAAATCATATATGTATATTTAAACATCAAGAAAATCATATATCATCAGCTTAGATACACAATTAGCGTCTCAAAACTGTCCTTAAAAAGAAGCGCATAAACCGAAATTATGAGCTTTTTTTAAATCTCTTTTGTTCATTGCCTTTCGGATGACAAAAGTAAAACGCACGTTGTTTCGTTTGAAAAAAACACTTTATGTGATGTGTGTAAGTTCGAATTTGTGTTTAAATAATAAGAATTTTCGATTTTTTAATTTTATTCTTTAGTTTGACTTAACGTCACATGTCGACGTCATTTATTGAAAAGATATTTGTTAGGAAATGTGTATCTATGTTTTTATATGTATACTAGCGACTCACCCTCGCTTCGCTCGGGTTCGTCCCTAGCTTGCATTAAATCACGATTGATCAGTTTTCGACCGGAGAGGAAAAATGATTAACTTACTAAAATGGCTATTAAAAAATAAGGGTTGATCGTAGAAGGGTGAAAATTGAGGATTGTATGTATTTTTGTATGTTGTATCATAAAAAAATAGAAATTAAAAATTTTGTCTAAAAAATAAAAAAAAAATTTAGGGGTGGACTACCCCTAACATTTAGGGGGATGAAAAATAGATGTTGGCCGATTCTCATAGATACCGGATAAGCACAAAAAATTTCATCAAAATCGGTCAAGCCGTTTCGGAGGAGTATGGCAACGAAAACTGTGACACGAGAATTTTATATATTAGACTAGCGACTCACCCTCGCTTCGCTCGGGTTCGTCCCTAGCTTGCAGTAAATCACGATTGATCAGTTTTCGACCGGAGAGGAAAAATGATTAAATTACTAAAATGGCTATTAAAAAATAAGGGTTGATCGTAGAAGGGTGAAAATTGAGGATTGTATGTATTTTTGTATGTTGTATCATAAAAAAATAGAAATTAAAAATTTTGTCTAAAAAATAAAAATAAAAATTTAGGGGTGGACTACCCCTAACATTTAGGGGGATGAAAAATAGATGTTGGCCGATTCTCATAGATACTGGATAAGCACAAAAAATTTCATCAAAATCGGTCAAGCCGTTTCGGAGGAGTATGGCAACGAAAACTGTGACACGAGAATTTTATATATTAGATTAAGACGAGGCTCCCCAAATTTAATGCTGATTTGCCTGGATATTCTATGTATACCAAATATCAAATCAATGTGATAATTTAAATATATGATTTTTCAAACCTTTTTCTAACATAGTGTAAACATAGAAACACAATTGAATGAAATTTTCTCGAGAGTTTTATTTTTTTTAAATATGCCTTTTTTAGAGATTATTTGGTTTTTCCTTGAAAGCTACTTCAGTTATATATGTAAAATAAATACTCACAGAAGGAAAATATAGTTTATTACCCACGGCCAAGGCAAAATTTATCTTGACCAATTATTATTCTCATAATAAATTAAATTAGATTTTAGACTTACGTCCTTTAGTTCTGTGCAAGAATAAGGTCGATCGGATATTCGATATTCAACCTTATTCGCTAGCAGCTTAGGTGCAACGGCGATAGTGATTCAGTCGGCCGCTGGCCCTTGACGAGGTAGGACCTATGTCGCTTTTGCTCGCGCACAATCCCCCCGCTAATTTATCGAAATATTATTTCTTGGACATAGTGTAAAAAAATCAACGTTTTTGCTTTTTATACATAGCTTTGTCAAAACAACTTTAAAACGTTCATACATTTAAGGTTGAATTTACATTATTGTATACTTTTTTAAACTAGAATTACCTAAACACAATTAGGTTTTAAGAGAACTTTTGCATAGGATTGTTTTCGTATCTAGTTTAGTGATCGATGAAATCATAAGTAAACAAATTCCGATTTGCCGTATACTACGGGTTTCGCGCGGCTATGCTTATGATTAACATTTAATATGAATAAATAATATAATTAATAAATATAAGTAATTTATTATACGCGTTGTGTGTATGTAAGTGTGTTGTGTGTATAACATACATACGTACATAATATGTACGCTTATCACTTTTGTACTAGGTTCTTTTCTAGAGTTTACAAGTGTGTTATCAGTATGAACTTTCGTTTCGTTTCGTGGTGGTATAAGTGGGTATGAAAAGGTTTTTATGTAAGATGTTGATAATATTGTTTTCTCTGGTATTAGATAATCCGATTATAAAAATGCTTATAATAATAGGAAGATATACTTCACGCACCCAGAACCGCTGCATTTTTTATTTTTTTCTAAAAGTCTATGTTGCGGGACGCAGACATACACCCAAACCTCTATATATGATCTGTGCCCAAACACACTCTTACCGATTCTGCCACGACTTCATCAAGCGATTGTGCGCGTAGGATTTGGACGCGGGTTTCACATAAATCTACATGTAATATACCTACCAAATTTCATAAATATAAAGTGGACTTAGCTAACTTAGTAAGTAGATATATCATAATAAAACATAGGGAATGTTTGTCCCTCAAGGATAATGCTGATTTCTATGACAGAAATAATTTTCAAATCGGACCAGTAGGTACCTAACTACATATGTAGATCAGCAGATTATCTTCATACTTATAACTTTACCTTTTATTATGTACATGCCATTTTAAATTTACTGAAGACCTTTTGGGAATATATTATTCACATCATAATAACGTCGAAGTTTTTTTATGTAAAATAAAGCAGTATGTAAAGTTAGTGTAAATATGTTATTTGAAGTGGCGTCCCTGGTGGAATAGGCACAGTGGTTAGTGAGCGCAATCAGCTGAGCCCGGGCGTCAAGCGGTTAGAAAACCAAGCGTTTAGAAAAAAAAGCGAATAAATAATAAAATATTTCGCACATTATGAACCACGTATTTCGCTTCGCAAGCCAAGCATGAGTTGGTGTAGCGGTATGACCTCGGACTATAATAACGATCATCGTAGGTTCGATTCTCTGTATGTATAGACGCTTTTTTCCTTTTTCTCAATTTATACATTGAATTTTGAATTTTCATGTACAAAGTTTTTTCGTATGCGCTTTAATTACTATTCCTTGTTGAAAAGTCCAAAATTCCATTTTTTTTTATCATTTCTATGCCTTTTGCATATCTATACATATAAAAAAACAATAAATGATAATAAATAAATAAAATATTAATTTCTCTGCATAATTGAAAAATGAATAATATATAAAAATTGAAAAAAAGAAAAAATCGTCTCAGTTCAGGGATTCGAACCTACGACCACAGAGTGTCTTGACCGAGCTCTCACCGCTACGCCAACTAACGCTTAGTAAGTAATTCGAAATAAGTGGTTCATAATCATAGTCCTTCAATTGCTTTTCATTATTATTAATTCAATATTACAAAAGTTACATAATAATTTGTAAATTTCTAAACATCATACCAATAAAAACATAAGTAACTTCCTGATCAGATTCCTAAAGTATCCATATGAATATATAAATAATTGAATAAAATATAATTTACATGTTCAATATTTACTCAAATTCATTTATTGCATAGGGATAAATGTCTTAGCTTTTCGCGATTACTAAGTATATACTTATTATAATAAAACAAAGTGTTACCAGATCAATGCCCGTATTTTAAATTCCAATAATATTAAAACCAAATTAATGTAATAAGTTGGGCTTCTGCCTACAGACGCGCTTGCGTACTCTGTGACGCTTGGCCTGTAGTTGTGAGTTCACGCCGGCGACGTGAGCGCACAGCTCGCTTTGCGGGAGGGGAGGTAGCGTTAAATGCCTACTTCGCGCGGACAGCCTAGTCTTAATGTATAAAATTAAAGACTTCCTTCATTACATTTCTTTATTTGAAAAAAATGATTCAAATTACTTTAAAAAGCGACATCTAGCCTATATTCAAATAAATGAAAGGTCAACTAGAAAGTACATCTACTTCTACATTAATATTTGAAGTTGGTGTTAGTTTATCAATATTTCAACAGATGGCGGGTACCGAGAAAAAAAACTTTATTATTGAAGAATTTCTTATTATTTCTACATACTTTAGAATTTAAATCAAATAATAAAATATATAGGCAGTGTTAGCCAAGTTTTTAAAAGAAATGTGAAATCCACCAACCCACACTTGGCCAGCATGATGGAGAATGGCTTCGTATTAAAGAGAGGCCCAAGCCCTGCAGTAGGACGTTAAAAATAGGAATGAAATAAAATAAAATATTGTATTATCAACTTCATTATTTACCTAATCGATGTCAAATTTCTATCAAACATGTCATAATCCCTCGTTTGAGATAAAAATTTTTTTTGGCCTTCACAAATAGGCTCATCAACCAGCTGGAAAACTGAAAAATAAAATTAATCGATAAAAAAATTTGGTATGTTGCGTTGATTTGCCTTAATGTCTTTTTCGTTCTTTTTTTTTCATGCCCTTTAATTTTTCAGAGACCAGAGACCTGTATCGCTTCTTCGGCAAAAGTGGTTCCTATTGATTTTTGTCGATATCGTTTAGTATTTTTTGATTTAAAAAATAATAATAAGGAAAGAATATTATTTATATAAATTATTTTTGTTTTATTATAATATTCGCTAGTAAGTTCAAAAGGTTAGTCAAATGTTTGTTGTTTTTCGTGATTAATTCATCGCCGGCCAAAGGCTAAAGCTGAGGGAGATGGATTGGTATAGACTATGGGGCATAGGTTTTACGATATTTTGTGCATCAAATTAAATATGACAGATAGTTAAATCACGGAGAGGATACTAATGAAATATTATAAGCTATATAACTATTAAATACTCCTTTTTAATGAGCCGTGTTCACTGAGATTGAAATGTTTATCGACCGACTATTTATTAAAATTCTATACGAAATTAAAAAGTTGAGACTCTTTGACGCTGAACTCTATTTATATATTCCGAGGTAGCTCTTACTAGATTGAAAAAAACATTTGCTTCAGACTAGGATCGAACACGTGACTTTCAGAATGGAAAGCTCAACCAGTAAAGGACATACATTTAATAAATATGAATACTAACATCCCCTTTTCTCGCAGTTCACTTTATGGAATGTGTACAGGTCCTCAAATTCCGCTAGGAACTGTTGGGTTGTATCGTAGCCGCAGACTTTATCCCCGCCCGAAGTACATGTTCTTAGTTTAAAACAATGAAATTGAGCATATTTTTCTCGCACTACAGGACTGTCATCGTATTCAGGATGCTGTAATGTTATTTTTAAACTAAACAAATTAATTACTATTCTTGTTGCAATGGAACTAATGAACATTTTTTTATTATAAATGGGCTTACTCTTGACTTTCATTTTAGCTGGAAGGCATAGATAAGGTATACGATCTAGCGAGTTTGCCCACGAGAAGCCAAATAAACATTCCATCAAATATGAAGTTAAACTAAGCTAACTTATATATTTTTTTATATTAAAACGTCTATATTATATACTCACTATTTATAAAAATATATAGGTAATTACATAAAAACCTTTACATAAATCGTTCAGATAAGTACATAATAATGTATTTTATGACATTATGTCTCAGTAAATTCATTTATAAAATTTACTTACATTAGTAAGGGATGAGCATTTCGGCCAATACGATACTAATATTAAAACTGAAAATTGTAAAATGGACGAATTAAAAATTTTCTTTTCGGATTTTTTCGCGGATGTATTTTGATTTTTGTTTCCGGACGTTTCGAATACTTTACAGCAATCATGGTCACGGGATTGCTTTAAAGCGTTTGAAACGTCGGGAACCAAAAATCTAAATAAATTCGCGAAAAATCCGAAAAGATAGTTTTATTTAAAATGTCAAATATTCGCGTAAATCTAAGAAAGTATTATGGATGAATTAACTACAACAACTACTAAGTGGACATTTAAAATCATCATTAATAAGAAAACTAAAGAATGCATCCAAATTATATACAAGTATGCAAATGTCACGTGATAGACATACGTATGATAATATACTCGTATATTTTTCAGTTTTCTATTAACTATGTAGTTATGTTTATACACGATTTCTACAATCTATGTAGATTGTAGAAATTGCGTATACAAGCGAGTGATTTTAACAAAAACTTACCAAGTGGAATAATAATTTTATAAAAATACATAATGTTTAAACACGAGCTTTGTTGTTGAAGCAATAAGATTTTATAAGTAGCTTTAATAAAATGAGCTGAAATGAAAAGCAAATTGCATGCTCGAAAGAATTTAATATCTTTTATAGAACTTTACGTTTGTTACGGTGAAATCTGAAAGAAAGGACTTTATTAATTAACTGCATTGTTCCGCTATTGTGGTATGTTTTATTTATTCCTACAGTTCAACTGTGAGTTCAGAACGATATTTTACATAGTTTATGAATGCTAAAATATAAATATAAATAGAAAGTATGATGAAGAACTTATTAAAAGAACACAAGGCTGATTAATCTATACATATAATAAAACTGTAGAGGTCGAATGTCTTTACATAGAAAAAATGCTAAAAACCGAGTCAGGGGATTTAAGAAGAGCAATAGAACAAATCCATTTTTTTTTGTTTCTATGTCTGTTTGTTTGTTTGTACGGGCTAATCTCCGAAACTGATGGATCGATTTAAATGAAATTTTGCATGATGGTACCTAATATCCCCGGTCAATATTTAGGATACTTTTTGTCCTATATAGGATAGTAAAAAAACGACAGTAACTTATACAGCTTAATACACAAAAACCATTGATTGGATTTTAATGAAACTTTACAATAATATAGTTCATACATCAGAATATCAAATAGGCTACTTTTTATCCCAGAAAAATGTACGGTTCCCGTGGGATAGATTTGTTATTGTTTGTTGAGAGGCGAACCCAAGCGAAGCGAGGGTGAGCCGCTAGTATGAAAAATAAAACATTTTTTTACGAGTATATACTGAAAGGATATTTAATTTAGTAAACTTTATATCGGTAAGAGTTGAGAATTTTAATCAGTATCACAGTATTACAGTAACTGAAAATTATAAAATATATAAAAACTCTTTTAAAAGAATTAAATAAAATCCCGACTTCGTAAAAAGAGAACTAAAAGTTACATTACATAGTTACATTATTTTTTGTAAAAGTAATCTATCTATATTAAAAATAAAATTTTAACTGAGCCCAATCTGTACGTTAAATATTTATTTGAATATCTTATTGAAATAGTCATTATTATCGATACAGAGGCCGAATCTATAGTTTTTACAATTTTTGTCTGTCTGGGAACGCATCACGAGAAAACCACTGGACATATTTTGATGAAATTTGGTATGATGATAGCTGGTTATCCGGGTCAATATATAGGATATTTTAACAGCGGGAAAATATCTCATCTCTGAGAAATCTATACTAAACTTTAGAACGTAACTAGGGACGGGACCCGAGCGGAGCGAGAGTGAGTCGCTAGTTGACTTATATTATTGAAATCTTTTAACATAAGAACACTAATCAAAACTTTTACTTTATATTCCAATAATGCCGAAGAGTCGTCAAAATGAACAATTTTACAATTACTCAATAAACTTGAATGTTAGCTTATAACTAACATTCTTAAAGATAGCCCTACTAAAATGCGCTGAAATGAAAAACAAGTTGCATGCTCGGAAGGATTTAATATCTTCTACAGAACTTCATGTTTGTTACGGTGAAATCTGAAAGAAAGGACTTTATTAATTATAATTAATTTAAATTATTAATTTATTAATAATTAATAATTATTTAATTTTAATTATTTACATCATTACGGTATTGTGGTATATTTTCTTTATTTCTGCATCTGAGAGTTCAGAAGCTTGAAATATAAATGTAAATAAAAATACGATAACCTACTATTTTAAAGAACACTAGATTGATTAATATGAGAAATAGAGCGTTTTTTTACGATTTATTGTTAATTAACGACACGTTTGGCTCAGTTTGTAGTGACCCTACTTGCTGTGCTAGCGGTCGCAGGTTCGAGTCCCGCTGGGGGCATTCATTTGTGCAATGAACACGAATAATTGTACTCCAGTCATGGATATTTATATTTATAATAAGTAAGTTATATGTGTAGTGTATCAACGATCTGGTATCCATAATACAAGCCTCGTAGCTCACCATGGAACTAGATGGTGCTGTGTGTTAATGTCCCAACATATTTATTTATAATCATATGAGAATTTCTTTCTCTTTTGTTAGTAGTCAATTTAATACTATCGATCTCCTGGATGAGTATACCAGAAGATAATTAAGGATTATTATAGAGAACATAACATTTCATGCACCATTTACGTTATACGTCGATTCTTTAAAATAAGAAAAGAACGGTATTATATTTAATTACACAAGTGTAGTGGCTAGCATGTACGGCTGCACACCCAGAGGTCCTGGGTTCGAGTCCCGGGTCGGGCCAAGTTTAGTTATTGTGTCTTTCTGTATAGTAAGCCTCAGTAACAGCCCGGAGTTGGGAAGTTGGCGGTGTTTCACCCCCGTGCCTCGGAGAGCACGTAAAGCCGTCGGTCCTGCGCCTTAACTCTCACCGGTCGTGTCGAATAGTCGTCCCACCGGAGTATGAGAGTAACAGGAACAGAGAGTGCACTTGTGTCTGCGCGTACATTTGTGCACTATAATATCTCCTGCGCAGTTGGCTAGTCTCAATGAGATTGGCCGCCGTGGCCGGAATCGGACAGGAGGACAGCAGCATACACAAGTACTAACCATACACAAAATTAAAAGGTTTTCGTAGCATATAGTGAGATGTTAACTAATTTATGTAATCTTATTGATGGAGAATTTAAGGGAGTTGGTAGAGTAGTTTGAATTTTTGTGATTCAATCAGCCATAAGCTGTTACACGGGCGCAAATAAAATTTCGCACACGGAAAACCATGACCCGTACGAATAGGTAATACTTTTATCGCGTAATAGATAATAGTAAACAAAGCTTTTAGTATAGATTTATCAAAAGATGGTGCTACTCAAAAACGTTAAAAAAAAATAAGAAAACATTTTTCTTAGAACTTGTGTTTATGACAAGAAATTTAATTAAAAATTCAAAAAACCCACATTTATACAGATACACGCGTTAAACTTTCAACACCCCTCTTTTGGGGTCGGGGGTTAAAAATGTAAATGCTTACCGTGTCCATAATGACAATTATGCTTGTAAGATTCACAAGCACTGCTAAACTTTCGTTTTTCATTCAGGCGCCGGTCTCTTCCACATACGGTATTTCCCTCCGAATGACAATATTTCGCTCGCCAACACCAATACTCCTTGATTACCGCTGCTTTGCCTGGTTCGATCGGTTTCACTGTTCTCTACACATATAATAAATGGAATAAATAGAATTATTTAACTATCGCTAGCCCAAGCTTGGGATGGTTGGCGTTCTATGGGGGAGGCTTTCGTCCAGAAGTGGACGGCGACAAGTTGAAAAAAATATTAATTATCGGACTTAGCATAATAAATGCAAAAGATTGTATACGTGTGTGTTTTTAATCTAAATTTTTTAATCTAACGCTGAAAATTTAGTACACAGATAGATTATGAACCGGAGTAGATATGGGCTCCTATTATTCATCTAAATACTGTATTATCTAATGACTACTGCGGCTTACATTCTGGTTTTCACTGGGTTCCGTTTTAATTAAAATGTTTTATTATTATATTAAATGAAGCAACAACACTTAATTTCAAGTAAATTTAATAAAAAAAAAGATTACTTTCTATACAAAGTTCTTTCTACGCCCTTTCTTAGCTCTCTTTATTCAGCAGCTTAGGTATGAATGAATTCAAATGTTTTTATAATATAATAGAAACTCTGTCTCGGTGTTCTAGTGGCTAGCATGTAGGGCTGCAGATTCGGAGGTCCAGTGTTCGAATCCGGGGTCGAGCCAAATTTGGTTATTAAGTCTTTCTATTAAGGAAGTCCCAGTAACAGTCCGGAGTTGGAAAGTTGAACGGTGTTGCACCCCCGTGCCTCGGAGAGCACGTAAAACCGTCCTGCCCCTTAACGCTCACCGGTCATGTCAAAGCACGAGTATCATGCCATTGGACTTTGAGAGTAAAAGGAATAGGGAGTGCACTTGTGTCTGCGCGAACACTTGAGTACTATAGTATCACCTGCGCAGTTGGCTAGTCTCAGTGAAACTGGCCGCCGTGGCCGAAATCGGTCAGGAGGATATTATTATTATGTGTATTTAACTATACATGGAACTAACTTAGCAACACATAAAATTGAAACTCGAACCGTATGTCCGTCCTAAAGATAAAATAATCATAAATGAACATTAAAAAATCAAAAATGAACATTAAAAAACAGTGATTATTTTATTCATTTTTAATTTTATGTTTGTTCGTTAGTTTTTTGTGGAATATAATATTATACTATATAGTAAATAAAAAATAAAAATTTTCATAACATTGTTTTAATTAAATTAGAAAGTTGTATGGCATTTATTGTTTTTTTCGTTTCATCTTCCTTTTAACTTCATCTTCTTCTTTTTTAACTTCGTCTTCTTCATCATTTACATCAGGTTCATCACCTGATGCACTGTGTTTTAGTTCTATGTCCTTTTCTTTTTCAATATGATCATCGTCTTTCGAATTGATTTCCTTTTCTTCTGACTTACCTTCTTCCACATTGTCCCCGTCTTTCGTATGGTCGAGTTCTTTGCTACCCTTCAAACCTTGTTGATCTTGCAAATTTATGCAAAGTCCAGAAGATACTTTTTGATAACCTAAAAATAACATCTCGTTCGTTAACAGATTAATACTATTATTAACAACCTTTTATGTAAATAATACATACTCGTTTCTCTTAAGCAATTATATTCCTTCAAGTCACAGCTGTCTAGAAACCACCGAACCTTACCACCCTCGTCTTGTCCGCATTTCTCTTTCCCATCGTGAATACAAGTTTTGGCTTCATAGCATGTCTACAAATAATTTTCCTAATACTTTGTAACAACAACCTTATAATATAAAATATTTTTTTTAAATTATTGCCTTAACTGTTACTATTTCAACGTTTCTCTTATAGATTCATCACGATATAGTCTTTAAAAAGACGTCTTTTAACGCTATACTTACGTTCTTAGTATTAATTTGAGCTACGAGTGTGAAGTACATAAAGGCGCTTCCTAAAAATATTTACCATAATGACAAAAGAATATCAAAACCACCGTAATTCATTTTAAAAATAAAAGTTATATTACCAACTAAAATTTTAAATCCGATCCCCATATTGTTTTCGTAGTTTCTAGTATTTTCACGATTTTTATTATCAGTGTTGGATATTTTGCAATAAAATTATGAGCGATAAATTGAAATTGACTTTACAACTATAATACAAAGTTTAAGTTTAAGGAAAGTAAACATTCATGTTCGGAAAAATAATTTTCATATTAATTTTATTAGTTTCTTGTTACGACTGTTTAAAAGAAACGAAGAAAAAGAGATATAAAGTTATTATTTTACCATATTAAGCTTCGTAACATAGTTTATTATATTATTGTATGTAGGTATATGTAGCCTCGTCGCCCAATTATAAAACTCCAGACCAAAATGCTTGAAATTTGATAGTGTATTCCTAAGATGTCATAGAAAGACTTTTTTATAAAAGGCGCCTAAAGACGTATTAAAATGAAAAAAATAAAAATTAAAAAAAATACTGGTGAAGTTGTATGAAAAGCAATATTTTCGAGTATCAAATACAAAAAAGTCGACTCAAATCTAGAGCGGGCTTTTAGTTTTTATATTATAAATAGGGAACTAAAAATAGAAAAATAAATAGGATTCTTGAAATATAATTCAATAATTAATTAACAATAATTAATTAACAACATTTGATTAACATTTTTCAGTGATTTTCTTTAAATGTACATACATATATACATCATACATATATTGATTTTTAGTCGCCTTGCCTTAAAGCCTCCTTCTGCATGCATAATGGTAAAAGAGAATGTGGTCTTGAGCCCAAAACTAGAGAAGTCAGGTGGTTTATTGATAAATGCGATATACTGGAATTCAACTGTGAATATAGTACACGTAAGTTATATTTCAATAACAATTATTCAGCTTACTCGTCTAACTTATAGTCGTTCGAGTGGAATTAGATACATACCTACATATATCAATTAGTAAAAGCCTCTCTAAATACTTTCTTAATACTTTCTTAGATTTACGCGAATATTTGACATTTTAAATAAAACTATCTTTTCATAATCATGGTCACGGGAGAGTCTCTCCCGTGACCATGATTGCTGTAAAGCATTCGAAACGTCGGGAACCAAAAATCAAAATAAATCCGCGAAATAATCCGAAAAGATAGTTTTTATTTAAAAAGCCTCTCTAAAATCAGTTTAAACCGTTAAAAAAGGAGGTATATAGAGATAAAAAGACGGATAACTTCACTATCATTTGTATACAAAAGAACTCAATATGGGGTAGCTATTTTAAAGTCATGAAACTACCTTTCAACTTTATTCATAGATATAAATATATGTATAAATTCTGAAAATTTTCCCAATAATATCTACTACAGTGAATGTGTATCTATCTTATTATCCTTAAAAAGTATAATAATGACCTCCCGACCGACTTCGGCCACGGCGGCCAGTCTCATTAAGGCTAGCCATCTGCGCAGGAAATATTATAGTGCAGCGCGTGTGCGCGCAAACACAAGTGCACTCTCTATTCCTGTCACTCTCATACTCCAGTGGGACGACACCAGACACGATCGGTGAGAGTTAAGGCGCAGGACCGACGGCTTTACGTGCTCTCCGAAGCGCGAGGGTGAGACACCGCCAACTTCCCAATTCCGGGCTGTTACTGAGACTTACTAAACAGAAAAACTCAATATCTAAACTTGGTTTGACCCGGGACTCGAACCTATGACCTCCGTATGTGCAGCCGTACTTCGTAGCCACTACAACACCGTGGCAGTTAAAAAGTATAACACATTTTCTTTTCTTTGGATATTGCCAAGATTTTAATTTCCTCACGCTCTCCTGAAAGTCTTAGAACTGGTTATTAAATTTTTGATTTAATTAAGATGAAAGGGCGGGATAAAAATTACTGCCAGGCGCATATTGTCCAAAATATTTAAAAAAAGAACTGTACAGAGTAGCAACGACCACGTCTTCAAAATCGATTTTTAATAATGTTAAGTATCTATGTGTTTATGTGTGTGTGAAAAGTATTATGAATTAAAAATGACATATTACACTATTGTTATAAATACGAATGTTTGTAGTAGCATATGTGTGACAGTTTTTGTGTGTATGTTTTTATCCTAGACGAGACTTTAGACTAGACGAATATGGATAACATTTAGTATTTGCATTGGCATCTTATACTTCCTTCCTTGGAAATCCTTCCTCCTTCTTGGAATATATATAACATATAATTTAAATTTTAAACACAGATATTTTACACTTAGGTTATAGCTCTACTCTAATAAAGCGATAAAATTTTAACCATCTAACTTATCATTTTAAAAAATCTACTGTTACAGTACTAATTAAAGTTTAGATTTTAATAAAAAATTCAATTAAAAACAATTTACTTTTAAAAATAAAAATGTACTATATATTTCAGAATTCAAAATAACAATACCAAAGAAATGTCAACATGTACCGCCATTATAGTCTAAATTCAAAATTCCTAGAGCTACGGGAAAGTTTACGTAACCTTATACATAACACACTAGACACTGATCCTAGTTTAGTAAACAAAGTGCTAAATCAAAATATATGGTTGGACACTCATTCGTATTCCGCCACTCGAGGGAATAAAGTATACTAGCCTGTAATTACAATGTTCTCTAAGATTACAGGTAATATTTATTTATTTTGTACTATTTTTTAACCGATTTCAAAATAAAGGAATTATTCAATGTTCTTTGTGTGTATGTAACCAGTACTTTCGAAAACTATGAGCCGGATTTAAAGTTCTTTTTTTAATAAATCTTTCTTTGAAGGTGATCTCATATTTTCAAGGAAAAATATAAACAAAAATTTTCCTCTAAAGATTGAAATTAAAACGTCATTTTTGATTGAATCGGAAGAATTGAGTAATTAGTTCAAAATAGAATGCAGATTTCTCATTTTTTAAAGATTGATATGAGTTCAGTTCATTTTTTAAAGATTAATATGAATAAATAAGTACTCATATTAAATACTACCATTGTTGTTTCTACTGCTTACAATAAATTTACATTTTTTTAATATATATTTGTTTAAACTTTTGATACTGGTGAAACTATCTTTAAGAAACAAAGACTATCTTTTACCGACATACCAGACGAGTGTTATTGCGAGTCAGCGAGAGACTTTAGTATTTTATAACGACGTATATTTGAATTATATCCTTTTTATTATTTTCAGTTATTTTCTTAGTATGCTTATTGACAATGCTGGTGTCTTCACATGGTCCGCCATTAGAGCGTGACAATGAGGATATCACCATGGGGAGGAAGGTAAAAAAAGTATGATCATGTAGTTTTATTTTACATTTTAGCAACTCCCAATTTTTTAAATTCATTTTCACTATAAACCAGCTAATACTTCATCGAGTAGTTTATTGCATAAATCTTAGTAGATATATGAAAGCTTATATAGAACCTACAATGTAACCTAACTTAGAAAGTTTTAATTTGACTCGAGTGTTGCTAGTAACTTACATCCCATTAATATTATAAATGCGAAACTTGGGATGGATGAATGTTTGTTATTCAATCACGCTAGAACAGCTAAATGAATCTGGATGAAAGGCACAGAAATGGATTATAGTCTGGAATAGCATATAGGTTTTATCCCGGAAAATGTACGGTTTCCGTGGGATACATTTGTTTTTATTTTTCACTAGGGACGAAGCAAAGCGAAGCGAAGGTGAGTTGCTAGTAAAGATTGAATATTTAACGACATTCAAAATAGGAACTTCTATGGAGATCTGTTTAAATACACGCTATAATGGCCTAACGAATTTGAGAGATATTTAATGGAAATAGGTTATATCGTGGATTAACACAAAGGCTACATTTTATCAACTAAACTACAAAAAAATGTTACTTAAAACATAATCAAAAGAATGTTTATTCAATTTTAATTATGTCTCTCTTACAGATGGGAGCTAAGTGGTGCAGTATGGCTAAAGTTTGCAATCACGACAGAGTACCAATATGCGGTATCAGCCACGCCGGGGACATTATGGGCTTCAGGGACTTGTGTGATATGTTCGATTATAATTGCATTAGGAGAAGAAGTGAGTACACCTTTTTTATATTGCTTAAGGTTATAAATGTATGAAAATAGGCTACGAAAATTTCCGGCATAAATACTTAAAGTAGAATTATAAATATCCTTATTTTGGGATAATATTTACACTTGGATATTTCCTAGCAAAAATTCTATATATATATGCATAATTATTTATTTTTAATACTAAACAACGAGTAAAAGCTTAACAAACCCTGCAGTACAACCAAACGATATTTTGACCCACAATACAATAAATAAATATGTTGGGGCATTAACACGCAGCACCATCTAGGTCCATGGTAAACTACGAGGTTTGTGTTGTGGATGCCAGATAGTTGATACACTACACTTATATAACGTTAAATGCATACGTATTGTAAATATAAACACTCATGAATGGTGTACAAACATTCGTGCTCATCACACAAATGAATTCCCCCAGCGGGATTCGAACCCGCGACTGCTGGCACAGCAAGGAGTGTCCCTACAAACTGAGTCAAGCGTGTCATCAAATGATTCGTCATACTTTAATTTTAGTACACTAAAATGTACAGTTCCCGTGGCATAGATTTGTTTTCGTTTTTTAGAGGCGAACCCGAGCGAAGCAAGCCGGGTAAGTCGCTAGTACCTATGTAATAATAATCTAATGTTGTATAACATTGTTCATATATAGATAACTTATTAGCAAATTAAGGGCCTAATTAAGATTTAATACAATGATTTTCAGATTACAAGCAAACTGCCTGCCCAGAGGACAAGTCGATTCTCACCGTATCGCGTCGGCCTACCAACAGTTTCTATGACGACTAAAATATATTAACGATATATCTTATTTTTGAATATAATGTACTTAAATTAAGCACACGAAATAGTTTATTTTCTATATTCTTAATGAACTATTAGAATAATAAAAATGTAAATTTATACTGGATATTTTTGTTTAACTTCCGTAATTCCGATTTAAACTAAGCAATTTTCGACTGTTACAAAAACGCTTTCATTTTTGATATGGCACTCCACATGTACGTACATTGTACATATCTATCAGCACTACCTCGAAGTTAGTTTTAATCGAACTACTATTAGGAATGCGAAGTTGTCTATATTTTTAATGTGTATTTTTTGCTACTCTTTCCAAGGCGGGTTGATGACAGGCAGGCGGCCGTAAAACTTTTGCCAAATCCTATCAGCATGGAAGATGTACTGCGCCAACCCAAGTAATTGGTAAATGGGCAGGGAGATGATGATGTTTGCTACTCTTTTACGCTAAAACGCTAGACGTATTTGGATAAATAGAAATCGATATTTGGATGCGTACTAAACACATATAGACTATGGAGTACCTGTAATGTATGGAGTAATATGTAGGTCGCTGTTAGCCTACGACACTTACCTAGTATTACTTTGCTTACCAACTTTAAAAGCCAACACTACCTTATTATACAGGGGAACTAGCGACTCACTTCGCTTCGGGTTCGCCCCTAGACAAAAACAAATGTATCCCACGGAAACTATCCTAAATGTTGGCCCGAAAAACCTGCAGAACCTAACTAATTCTTAACCCACAACTTGGTTAGTGGGGTAGCCTAATCCCCTTTATATTGAGGAAAACCTGTGCCCAGCAATGGAGCGTTAAAAAGGCTAAATAATTACTTAGCGTCCAATGATCGCCATTTACTTCAAGCGAATGCAAATCTCTTTTGTGCGCTAAACACACCTGTTACTGCAGTATATTATGGATGTATCCATCCTATTACTTAATGTAATCAAGCAATTAAAACGTTTGATCGACTACTCGATACCTATTAATAGATGTCCTTTCTAGTTACAGCCATTCTTGGAATAGAGCTAAATGTAAATATTAGGTCACTATAGTGCTTGTTTATATTCCCTGTTTAGGTTTATATTTTGGTTAGATATCGCCTACATCCGTTCATTATGATTTGATCTATTGTAGAGTTTAACAGGACTATTGCGCTGATTGTATTTGACGTTTTAAAACTAAATATGAATTTATTTAGCAAATGTTTCTTTATGTTATTATTTCTAATCGTCGACAGTCATATAGTGGGGGATAAAGCTCATCTGGTAAGTTTATAATAATAATAATCATCATCATCATATCTTTTTAGTCCACTGTTGGACATCGGTCTCTCTTAGGGCGTGCCATTGAGCGCGATCTTGAACTTTGTGCATCCTTTCTATACCCACAGTACAGCGCAGGTCGTCGCACCATCTAACAAGAGGACGTCTCATACACCCTGCTTGATCCAACAGTAATTATTCGTTCTCCTGCACATATTATGGAAAATTTATAACAGCAGCTATTTATATACTAGAGTGATCGAAGTTCAAGCATAATCATTATTTATTTGAAGAAAACGAATACAAATAGGTTTACCTATCTTTATAAAAACACTTAATGTGCTTACACTTTTTTATTTATAACATTAAAGCTGGTCAATGGATACTAAACAAACAAAGAATATCGGTTGTCAAACAGATGAGAAAAAGATACTGAACTGTTTTTTCTTTGGTAATTCAAACTCCTAAATAGATAGCTAAAGTATAAATAAAAATTTCCATGTTGCATTTTATTTATATAGTAATTTTTAATCAAAAGTTTTTATTGGATTCCTTTTGGAACAAAACGAATCGGATTTTTTTTTTAAGTTTAGTGTATGAGAGAAATGATAGATTAGTAACATTAATATACAAAGGCATGTAATATCGATCTGTGGTAATATATATTTAATAAATACTAATCATTTAATTGACATAGTAACTATATTTAGTTATTAAGTGGCTTCAATTTATTACAGACAGAACTGAAAAAGCTTTGCGAGCACGCCTACATCTGTTTCCATGACAATGTTATCATTTGTGGCAAATCAGTTAATGAAGCGAGAACCTTTCTTGATCTATGTGACCTTTACGAGTATTCCTGCGAATATAACATGGGTAATTAATTCAAATCTACTGTAATGATTTATGATATAAAATATTTGATGTAAAACCCTACGTATCGAACACATAGTAGATGTATGTTTGGGTGCGTAAACGCATACAGTTATGTACAAACCTTTAAACACTTCGGGGGTTTGATTTCGAGATTCTCTATTTTTTTCACAGTTTATGTATACTCGTAGGTACCTAATCCATAAGTTAACCTAAAACCGTCGTTCTCTAAAGAAAAATAATCCCATATTTAAACTAAAATTCTTTGAATAATTATTGTAACTTCTAGAAAAAAAATGTCAGAAAGAACTTTAATCTTTAAAATTTTAAAAACTTAATTTTAAAAACTTTAGGTACGTAAACAGGTAAAACAGGTAACGTAACAATTTATTTTACTATTAAACATTCATCGAAATTATGTAACATATGAACGAGTCAATGTTTTCCTTAATCGGACTAACTATTGAAAAAGCAAAAAAAAATTGTTTGTGTGTGTGCATGTTTGGTTCTCATTCCTGCTTAAACAGCTGGACAGGTCTGGGTGTTTAGCACACTGGATTCTGTTTCATACTTAGAGACGCACCCGAACAAAACAAGGGTATGTCGATAGTAATTCCTTAGCATTTGTTTTATCAAATAATAAAATCAGACATTTAAATAATTACCTGTTTTTAGTTTTTAGGCACGTTAAAGAAGAGGAGGGAGTTTGTCCAAATCCCAAAGAACTAAGGCCAGGGGCAGGATAAAAACCAATGAAAAAGTAAGAAGTATAAGAGTATCATTTTATTATATTATGCATTATTAAATTGGCTTTACTTAGCTTAACTGTCGGTTATCTAATCTGTCGGTTAGCTTAACTGTCGGTTATCTAATCTGTCGGTTAGCTTAACTCTCGGGTATCTTAAATACCAGTTAGCTTAACTGTCGGTTAGCTTAACTGTCAGTTAGCTTAACTATCCGTTAGCTTAACTGTCGGTTAGATTAGTTACCTAAGTAACTGTTAATTAACAGTTAAGCTAACTAACAGCAAGCTAACAACAAATAAATATTTAAATTATAAAAGGACAGAATTTGCCACGCGCTAATCTAATCTAAGGAACTGCTAACCCGATTTGAATATTTTTTGCATTATTGAGGAAGGCTGTCTGATGATAGCATGATGGCTACTATCCAAGAGAGTGGAGCAGTAATCATAAATTTCAACAAATCGGGCAGACTTATTATTGTAAAATTATAAATTATAATGAGAAGCGTGAACGTACTAATATTCCATTACATGTTGTTTAAAATGAATTGATGAAAATGTATAGGTACTTAATTACGAAACAACTTGGCGATTACTTAATTTTGAAGCAAAACTCGTAAATTTTCTTTTGCAAAGTATGATGTTGATATGAATTAGTAAACTTGTCAACTAAAAAAAAATAATTTAAAAAAAATATATCAAATATTGATACGGTCACTATAAAATGTTGTTATTTAACTAATTGGGTAACGTTTTATTACAAAGTTGTCGGATAGATGCTTCCATAGATAGATACTGAATAAATTAACCACCTTTATTTTACATTATATCGCATAACTTTTTGCGGTAGAAGAAATGTGTTGCGAGACTTGCAATTTTTTACATGTTATGTTTTTGATGGGATTATACTTTACGTCAACAAAACGCAAAATGTTTGATTTAGTTAATATTAGTTTTTGTGTAGATAATATGTTTAAAAATATATCATTGTTAAAACTGCCTTGTTATAGGTACTTCCTTATAGAACGGGATTGCAAGATGGCAAAATAGCAAAATCTGAAAAAAAAAACAAAACAATTAACTATATAGTAACAATTGTATGTTATAAATTTAAAATATACACAGACATTGAAATAGACATACACTATACATATAGGCTATGCTAACTTAATTAACATAAAATACTTCAGTAACTTATGATAATTAAACTTATAATTGAGTTTTTATCGTGGGCATAAATTAGAATTTTAGCTACGATAAATCTCATCTATACAGATAAATAAAATTGGAGTGTCTCTTTGTAATATTAAAATAACCGTTTATTACTAAATGCATATGGATGTATACACGGTACACATACCAAAACAACATTTTTTACAATTTTTGTCTGTTTGTCTGTCTGTCTGTTTGTTCCGGCTAATCTCCGAAACGGCTAAACCGATTTTTACGGGACTTTCACTGGCAGATAGCTGATGTTATAAGGAGTAACTTATGCTACTTTTATTTTAGAAAAAGAATCAGGGTTCCGCGAAAAAAATTAAAACCTATAAAACTGTGAACAAAATCCGCGTACGGCGTACGCACCCGAGCAAAGCGAGGGTAAATCGCTATATAATTTAAATGAATATCTTAGGAGTAGCAAGCTACTATTTACATATTATTATAGCTAACCGTGAAAACGTACCTCGCTAGTAAATAATAAAATTGTAATACTCACTGTATTTCCAGTAGCAATTCACTTGAAGCATGTGACAAACGTCTTCAAATTTACCATAACCAAAACTATCATCGTACCCACACACAGTATTCATGGTCCTATGACATAATATTGCCACGGAACACCATGTACTTCTTTTATTAACAGGATGATTATTCGGCACCATTACCGGCCTAGCATCAAATGAGCGACGTGACTAAAAAAATAATAAGACTTTATTTAAGGAAGAGTCCTACGTTTATATACTATATACATATAACGGGCTATTGAATAAAAATATGATGATGACATGAAACATCTAATATCTATCTAAAATAATTAAGAAATATTTAAGAGTACTCGAGATTAATAAAGAAAACTAAATATATAGAACTAATCAATTATTCAATCAATAAAAACCAGCGAGCCTTACAGTAGTAGAATATGATGTGTAGCAACTAACGTCTCACTTTATTATGTTTATTTTACTCTAATTAACTATATGCTATAATTTCACTATAATTTTAACTTTTTGTAATCTAATTAGACTGAGTAAAGTTTGAAGAGAATTTTAAACGTTGTTAAAAATTTTGTATAATTATATAAGTTGAAATGAGAGTTTGTGGAAATATTTTAATAATTTTAGTCTCAAAAGATAGGTTTAGAACTAATATTCCAATTGGAATTATGAAAATTGGATGACCCGTTTAGAAGATATGAGCAATATTGTATAAGAGAAATGTAAAAACCTTTATTATTTAAAGTTTAGGTATATTTTAGTTTTTTTTTTTTTTTAGTTATTGTAGTTATATAAAATATTGTTGCTTTATATAAGAATAGATATATAAGGAAATACCTACCAATATAAGGGAATAAAAACAAGGCTTAGGAGTACAATTGTATCAGTCGGACTTCAGCTCTCAACAGAGCAACAACAAGGAAGAAAAATTAAGAATAAATATAAGAAATCTGGAAGAATTGCTATTTATACTAAAATATAATCAACTCTTACCATTTCAGGCTCCACAGGATATTCTAAAACATTTTCTAAGCTTTCAATAGGCTCTTGAAATGTAATGCCAAGGATAGAGAAGAAGACGACACCTAAAGAAAATTCAATTACTTTTTATGTGAAGACTCCTAAATTATTATTATAAGATAAACTATTACCTAAAATAACAGGCCGCATTATGTGTATTTGTGGTTCCGCACTTCTTACAAGTAGAATGGAGAGCAAAGGAAACACACTTATAGTGTCGATAATTTAGCATGTTGCTGCTTTAGTTTTGATACTTTACCTATATCTAAATATAGTTTTTAAAAGACATGTTTTTTAAGCTTACTTTATAAACAATTATGAATTATAAGAAACAAGAAAATTAATATTATTTATAAAAAAAAGAAATATATTCACAATTATTTTAGGCTTTTATTTGTAAACACAAAGAATGTAGTATATATATTAATAACATTTGGCATTGCTAAATACAGATAGATATTTTTGTAGGTTGAATCTCGGCAAGAAATTTAGTAAAAAGGTCACATAAGGTCTAGTTCCTATATAAATAATAAATAAATTCATTTATTCCAGTAACAGTAAATCATTTTGTTAGTATACATAAAAAACTTTTTCTATGTTAGTAAAAATTACAATTATAACTATGACTTATGTTATATATTTGACTGAGTACATGAGTCACGGAGGATTCCCATGGGAAATAGTGCAACAGTGGTTTCTGTACATACAGTCAAATCTTTCCACGATCATGGCTAGAATACTGCTCAAACTAGCCGCAATCCTGCGCACCAGGGAGCACACACCGCTTGTGCATTGTAGTATGAAAACAGTCCACTCTGGCTAGTTCTATAGAAAGGCAAGTCAATATGTTAAAAGTGTTAAATTATTATCATAAACGAGTGTATTTAACCGATGCGTAATATGATATAATTTTAGTTTTGAAAATATTTGCAATTAGGTAGTATAGTAACTAATTGAATTGGATGTTTTATGATCTATTTAAATGAATAAAATATTTTAAATTAAATAAAGTTATCTTTTCGGATTTTTTCGCGGATTTATTTTTATTTTTGGTTCCCAACGTTTCGAATACTTTACAGCAATCATGGTCATGGGAAAAACTAAGGTTTTAGACGTCTCAAATGCTGTCGGACACCAAAAATCAAAATAAATTCGCGAAAAAATCCGAAAAGATAGTTTAATTTTACTTAAAATGTCAAGTATTCCGGTAAAACTTTCTTAGATTTTTATTATAAGATAATATTATGAAATTAAAAGTATCAAGATCATTAAATCCAACTACTTTTCCGGCGTGATTTATAGACACTAAGCGCGGTGTGATTAAATTACCAGCGCTGATACGGCTCTCAGACAGTAAATTGCACTATTACAACCGTCACATGCTTCTTAATTGTAAAAACACAAGTACTATCAATAATTAAGTTACATTATCTGTTTTATCCATACATATAATAAAATTGTAACTAAGCCGAATCTGTACATTAAATATTTTTTGGAAAATCTTATTGAAATAAATATTACTATCGATACAGAGGCCGAATCTATAGTTTTTAGAACTTTTGTCTATCTATCTTTCTGTCTGTCTGTGATCGCATCACGGAAAAACCACTGGAGGGATTTTGATGAAATTTGATATGATGATAACTAGTTATCCGGGTCAACATATAGGATACTCTTAACGGCGGGAAAATATTTCATCTCTCAGAAATCTATACTAAACGTTAAAATGTAACTAGGGACGAACCCAAGCGGAGCGACGAGGGTGAGTAGGTAGTATTAAATAAATATTAAGCAATCAATATTGTTACCAGCATCATTCAATATATTTACTTTTGTATAATTATAATATTTAGTTGTTATATTTTAATATTAAGTTTATAACATTTAATGCTGTACTGTACCTACACCGCTCTAAATTAACTTATTTTCTCACTATTGAAGGGTTTCTGGAAGAAATCTCTTAAAGAGATAAGTTATCCTTTGTCGACATTCTGTTACTTTATTTTGTTTAACATATATTTTATGGTACATAAATAAATAAATAAATAAATAAATCAAGCTTTGAAAATCTTTAAGTTGAGATCTGAAAAAAATAAATTGTGTGAGAATATAGATTTTTTTTATATTTGTAACCCAAAATGTATGGTTTTTATTTCTATTTTTTTAAGAAATTAAAACTATGCATCTTTCTACTATACAGAGAGCAGAGTCCAGTATGCATGTAAAAATAGCTGGTAGCGATTACGCCACCTTTGCACATCTGCTTTAAAGCTATAAGATAATATGTAATATATTTATATGTACTATATGTATATCTTACTATTGGTCAAACACCAGTCGTATTACGATATGAAAATTTCACTGTAAAAAGACATCTGTCTGTCACCTACACAGTATCCTTTAATAAAACTTTTCTTATTTCTACCATAGCTAGTTTATTTTAGTAATAAAACAAAATAACGACTCTATTTACGAGCACTCGGATAAGAGAGGCTTACTCAAAAATTAAGTTACAATTCTTTTTATATAAAACATTCACAAATAGTAATGACTATACAAAACATGAGTAAAAATGATAAATAATGTTTATTATATCGTTAGGTAAAGTATAGTATTGTTTTACATGCTTTGATTTTATACGGTGATAATGTATACACTAACTATATACAACTATATATAACTTTTGCATAGTTAAAAATCTTAGCTTACCAATTAATTGTAGTGTTCATGCACTTCAATAACTTAATAAGAGAGAACATTTTTCTTAATCTTAACTATAAATAAATTTCAAAACATCTAACATTTTTCATTTTTTAATATATTTACACCGATATATATGTATGTATTGTCCCATTTTCTTACACCGTATTTATGTAAATGGATTGATTTTCTTAGAAGCCCTATCAAGAATGTGCATTGAAACGAGTATCGCTTATATGATAATTTAATATTTGTATACATCGTGCAATATTTAATTTGTATTTTTCAGCTTTTCATACGATAGTATTTTATTCGCTAGTAAATGGCCACAGTGAGACTATTAAGGTAAGAATCTTATGCTCAAGGTACGTGAACTAAACAAAGCTTATTTCGTTACAAACGTGTGCAATACTCAACATCTTGATTAATAGTAACCAGTCTCAGATTTAAAAAAGTTATCGCCGAAATTGCTGAAAACTTTTGATTCAGAATTGACCAAATTATTAGACTATTGAATTCGGCCCTATCGCATTGAGCAACAGTAGAGTAGAGAGCCGTAAATAAGAACTAAATTATTATTATTAGCAAGTTCAAATAATAAATTAATATTTTACACCATAATTTAATTTCAGTCATAATTTTGGTTTAAATATGTTTTTAAATGAATAGGTATGATTTTTTGCATATAGGTAGTTTAAGGAGAGCTAGAGAGGTCTAACAGCTAGTTTTTATCCCGATGTTTATTTATTTATTTATTTATCATTATGCTATCAAGTATTTCATAGTATATTGCAAAAAGAATACACTAAAGGCTATAATTAGTACAGTAATAATATTTATGTAAGAATATTACCGGAATATTTTTATAAATATTACTAAAGTAGGTAATAAAAATTTTAGAATGAGGAAGAATGCAAGATAGCTGATCTGTGCGTCCACGATAAAGTGCCGATGTGCGGTATCGATTCTTGCGGAGAAATGAGGACGTTCATCGACACGTGCGATATGCACGAGTTCAACTGTGACAGTAAGAAAGGTCGGTAATTAGTATTATTATTTACTTAATTAAATACTATAGGTATTTATTTTAATATTCACCTTATAAGTTAATCTTATAAGTTAAACAGTATACTTATAGCTTTTTGTATCATTTAGTTGACATTAGGTTGAAGTGATACATAGCTTCTTTTTTTATTTAAATCTTAACCTGTACAGTAAAAGAAGTTCCATTAAAACACATATTACTAATCTTGAGTAACGTGTACAAATAAATAAATAATAAATATGTTGAGACATTAACACAGCACCATCTAGAGTTCCATGGTAAGCTACGAGGCCTATGTTATGCATACTAGAAAGTTGATACACTACACATATATAACTTTAAATACATACATATTATAAATATAAACATCCATGACTGGAGTACAAACATTCGTGTTCATCATACAAATGAATGTCCCCAGCGGGACTCGAACTTACAACCGCTTGCACAGCAAGTAGGGTTACTACAAAATGAGCCAAACGTGTCGTCAGAAATAGACAGATATAGAAATAATCCTACTCTTTTATAATAGTATAATATAAACGCGAAGGGAACGATAGATGGATGGATGTATGTATATACATTATGATGTCCTCCCGACCGATTTCGGCCACGGCGGCCAATCTCACTAAGACTACCCAACTGCGAAGAAGATATAGTGCACAAGTATACGCGCAGACGCAAGTCCACCCTCAATTCTCTTCACTCTCAAGTAAACGATACGAAATCACGCGCAGAATCGACGGTTTTACGTGCTTACCTAGGCACGGGGTGAAACACCGCCAAGTTACCACTCCGGGCTGTTGCTACTAGGACTTTTTTGTACACCTTACACATGTACACCAGTGTACACATAATATACATCCATAGATACATTTATGTATGTATGTGTTCTATTCTTTTATGCAAACTAATAAACGGATTTTGATAAAACTATACCGTAATATAGTTTATACGTCAGGGTGATGCATAAGATATAATTTTTAGAAGTATGGTACCTAATACAAAATTAAACTACGCGGGTGTAGCCGCGGGAAAAAGTTAATTATATTATTTTTTATATATACACTAATACTACAGTAATGCGCTCGCACGCGAATTAAGTAAAGCGGGTTCAAGCAGTGGTTCTTACACCTCCAAGATATAATATGCTGACCGTTTTCAACGTGATTATAAGTTAATACTGTACAAGAAAACATCACTACCATTTGCCTCACAGTGAAGGAAAACATCGTGAGGAAATCTGCATGTCTGAGAGATCCTAGCAAGCTGTCGAAAGATATGTGAAGTCCGCCAACCCGCACTTGACCAGCGTGATGGACTATGGTCTGATCCCCCTCGTATTGAAAGGCTCGTGCCCAGCAGTGGGATGTTAAAAAGGGCTGAATACATGCTTACATAGATACAAGAAAACATCGTGAAAAAATCTATAGGTCTGAATAGAGAACCTAACTAGTTTTCGTAAAACGTATTAGACTATGGCCTACTTCAAGTCCCATCTATTTTATGTATATTTTGGAATCCGTACTATTCGATCCAACTCTATACAGCTTTAATCTCAATTTATATGTATATAACTAATCTGTAGGTTAGTATAGTAATTGGCTGGACTCTATCTGAAATGAGGAAAAATGTGTGTTATGTTATTTATGATATTATTAAAATCTAAATTAAATATTCTGATATACAATAATATCTTCTGATGTTATACAAATTAATACGTTATTCTTAATTATTTTACATATTAAAATCGCATGTATTTTGTTTAGTTTTAAATGTTTTTTTAAATATATTGGAAACCAAATTTGTTTTTTTTTTTTAATATAGTAATTTATTGATAATACGTAGAGTTCTCATACAGCCTGTAAGCCCATGCACAAAGCGCCTGTCACGTTCTTCATAATACATTCTACTTTACATTATATTGCTGCATCACAATCATAGTGAATTAAAAAAAAGTTTATATATGTAGCATTATTATTATTTTAATATCATATTACATATATATTATATAGTATTTATATTTATAATATGTTACATACATATTTAAAGTTATATATCTGTAGTGTATCAACTATCTGGTATCCATAACACAAGCCTCGTAGCTTACCATGGAACTAGATGGTGCTGTGTTAATGTCCCAACATATTTATTTACATATTTAATATTATGTAGATTTAACAGAATAAGCTAAATACAATACATTAAAGTATTCATTTCATAGATTTCAAACAGAGACCGATACATGAGTGCTGGGTGACGTGCAAGAGAGGACGTTCATTCAAAAAGCCGGAATTTAGAACTGATTGTAATTTGAATATCAAAAATCGTACTTAATAAATAATTTAAATAATAGTAATAGCATATTTTCTCTCTCCTCCTACAGCTTTTAATAATATCGGTTTGTCCTAAAACAAAAATCACCTTCGTTTCCCTTCTAGATACATTATTATTGTTAAATGTGGTTGATTGTCTATAGATATCGATTCTTAAATGTCTTTGTCACGATGTTTACAAATGCTGAAATGATTCTGTATCCATACTAATATAATATTATAAAGCTGAAGAGTTTGTTTGTTTGGTTGAACGCGCTAATCTCAGGAACTATTAATCCGATTTGAGAAATTCTTTTTGCATTAGATAGCCCGTTAACTGAGGAAGGTTATAGGCTATATCTAATCCCGGAAAATGTACAATTCTCGTGGGATAGATTTGTTTTTATCTAAGGACGAACCCGAAGCGAAGCGAGGGTGAGTCGCTATCTCATGTATATCGAAAGCTCGCATTATAAATTATGCCAAAATTTTCCGATAATAAAACTTTGAAACGCTCTACATTATTCAGTTTTTATATATTATACATATACAAACACTTACCGTGAATAATAGCAATGTACATTTTATGACGCTGAAAGAAAAATTGCTTTTCCACTCAATAACGTTATTTGCGAAATGCTTGACGGAATTCTTTTCAGTTTTTTGATACATGCGTTGTTCAAATATGAAATTTCTAATGCACATATTGATGGCGCAAAGGTATGTTTTTTTGTAATATAATGTGTATAACAACATTGGTGCAATGCTGTGAAGTTATTATATTCCTAACATTATAATTTTTTAACTATATCATTAAATATTATGAGTGTTTTTATAAGAATTTGAATTCGAGGGATATATTTTAATTTTTTGTCCTTCAGTATAATTGAGCATCACTTAATAACGGCTGTTCGGATATCAACTTTATATTTTTATAACTTAATAGTTTACATTTAATAACATACTGAAGTAAAATTTCAAATTAAACCTACACTCGTGAGATTGCTCGTCGATCAATAGGACCGTCTTAGCATATCTAGGTACTTTTTTTTTATTGATTTATCTGTTGTTTGCTTTGTTCTCTTCTTCTATGTGCAATAAAGTATTTACGTAATTATTTATATATATCATCGAGTCAGAATATGAAAAGGGGTATAGAACGGTGAAAAAATATCCACCATAGTGGGCTTCGATTTTCTATTTCCAGTGTCTTCACAAAGAAATCTCTATTAATTCGTTGTTTGTGAGAGCCACTAAACAATAATGAATATGTAACGTCACATCCAGATACCGTTTTAAATTAACTTCAAGCAACAATTTACGTACGATTCAAATAAAGTTTTAATTTTTTTAAAAGCTCATGAATAATGATTTTTAATGAAAAACGCCTATTAAGAATCAATTATATGTAACATAATGTCGGCGTAGGTGGAGAACTAAATAACTCAAATTTTCTAGTTTGGAGAAAATCGCGATTTACTGATTTTTTTCCAACTTTTTGGTATAATCTATAAATGAGAGAAAATGTTACTGTCGTTAATTTTATATACTTTACGTCTCTTTCTACGTTATTGTTTCAACATATTTACTTTACCATTTGGAATATAAAAACGGCTATATTTCTGAAACGGGATAAGTTATGAAAATGCTTGTTAGGGTGAAATATGCGGCATTTTTTGGGTATTATGAAAATAATTAAATGTCAATTTGGCCAAAATCGCAGTTATTTAGTTTTCCACCCACGCCGACGAATTATAAATATAAAGTAACATATTTTTAATTTTATTGAAGTTTTTCGTTCGCGTAGTATCTATGACAATAAAACATACTAGAAATATAGTTTACAATTGTGTCTAAAATTTACTCATGCAGTTAGACTAAGAGATTCTACTAAATTATAAGTACATTATTTAATATCATCAATAGACAATTCGATATCAACAACTTTTAATTCTGCATTTCCGGTACAATATCTAACAGTGGAAGGTATATCGCTTAATCATTTCTCAATCCAAATTAGCTTCAAGAAGAATGTAAAATAGCGGATATATGCCGTCACGATCAAGTGCCCATCTGCGGGATAGACTCCTGCGGGGAAATGCGTACATTCATCGATACATGTGACATGCATGAATTTAATTGTGACAGCAAAAAAGGTAAGAAAGGAAGGTAAAGAAAACGCCATGTCTACATCCACGCTATAATGGGAAGACATGGCACACCATTTCAATGTTAACTTTTAACATTTGACGACACATTTGGCTCAGTTTATAGTGACCCTATTTGCTGTGCCAACGGTCACGGGTTCGAGTCCCGCTGAGGCCATTCATTTATGTGATGAGCATGAATGTTTATACTCTAGTCATGGGTGTTTATATTTATAATATGTATGTATTTAAAGTTAATATATATGTAGTGAATCAACTATCTGGTATCCATGACACAGGCCTTGTAACTTACCATGGAACTAGATGGCGCTGTGTATTAATGTCCCAACATATTTATTTATTTATATATGTATAATTTTTTTTTTCATCAAAGTAAAAAAAATCGATGGTCCGGATGAATTTATTTTCGCCAGTTATTCTTTTTTCCTTTCCGAACCGGTAGTTGACTCAACGTTGAATAAATCATTTTGTAAAAAAATGTATACTGAATAATTGTTTAACTTTTGCTTTAAGTTCGTTTCTAGTACTTAGAATTCTTAAACCACTAAGCATGACCTTGCTTTGTCTAGAAACGCGCAACGTTGAGCTTATCCTCCAACTTATAGCCCTACGAGGCCAATTGAAATCAATATTAGCTATAATTTTAATTGAAACTATTAACCATCTATCATTGTATTAGAAGCTGCTATCAAAATATATCTAAATGTTTTCTTTACACTTTACACCTAAATTATAACTTTACATAATTAGTTACTTAAAACTGTGTTAGACATAAAATTAACAGAATTAAACAAAAACACATAAAACACATTAAATCAATATCGATAGCATTGCAAAGACAGCCTTAGGTAAAAATTTAAAAGCTAAGACAGTTGGGTTGTGCATTTTCCTGAGACACTTATCACATTGTCCTTATATACATTATGAATACATATGTATATACATACAACTCTCTAAAGTCTAAATTATTATACCTAAATCCTATTATATATACTTAAAAAAAGAGATTTATTATTTAAAAAAAGAGACAAAAAAACTGCTTAATACTAAAACGACAATGACTAGACGTCTGTAACTAAGTGACGCATTATATTTGAACCAATTTATGTCGACCTAAATTACATACATAAGATAAAGAACGTTCCACTCACATTGTATTCCGACAGGGATCAATTTCCAATGGCTAAGGACACCCACCCACCCTGGCGCCCTTTGAAATCTTCGATTAAATGTTTCAACGCTCAGTCGGCGGCTCTATATAAAGTATTCCAAGAAAAACTATTTGCGATACCTATTTATATTGTGTATTTAATTAGTGTTCAACTATATCTATACAGATAAATAAAATTAAAGTGTCTGTTTGTAATGTGAAAATAATAGCTTTATACTAAATGCATATGGAATTATATACGGTACTTATAAGAAAAACACTTTTTAACATTTTTATCTGTCAGTCTGTCTGTCTGTCTGACTATTTGTTCCGGCTAATATCCGAAACGGCTGGACCAATTTTAACGCCACATTCACTGGCAGATAGCTGATATTATAAGAAGTAACTTAGGCTACTTTTATTTTAGAAAAAGAATTAGGGTTTTGCTCAAAAAATTAAAATTTACCTAAGGATGCACGAGCGAAGCGAGGGTACGTCACTAGTTAATAGTAAAGATATTTTTTTATCAACTTAAATACGTGGCTATCTAAAATCTGGCAATGAGCCAAACTGCTTATTCCAAAAGGGCATCTGTCTTCTTCACAGATGAGACATGGGGAAAACCTACGTCAGGAAAGCAAATATTAAAGAAAGAGGGTGTGTCACCCATAAAGATGTCTAGTATGATATACAAATAAATCACGACGCTCTGTAATTTGTCAGCTACATAATTTTAAATGACAATTAGTCAAGGTAATGTATCTGAGTCACATTGCCTGCTTCGAGTATGTCGGAGGTCGCGAGATCAGCTTCTGTTCAGTTAGGCTAGGCACTGTTATACAGTATATATTGTTTTAATAACAGCTAAATTATTAACACTATGTAATTTATTTATTTATTTTAATAAGCTTTGCTAGTGGTTATTACATGTTTTACAAGAAATGATTTAACTTAGATAGTTAAATAGAGAACAGCTATGCAGTTGAACAGTCAAACGGTTATTTGAAAGCAAACACAACTTGCATATTCTTGTGTCCGTTTTCACAATTATGAAGATTTTTAAAAATATAATAAATAATATATGCATCAATACAATTTACAAATGATAATTATATAAATATCTATAATTTACATGGATATAAATAAAAATTAATTCCTAACACTTGTTCTGCGATATCTTTGCGAATCGTGAACCGATTTTCATAATTCCTTTATTTGATAAAGGTTATCTCTATTAATATCTCAATGGTGTTCCTTTATAAATTTCGTATATAATCCCTTTAACTAACTGTAAGTGTGAAATATTTACTTATAAAGTTGATTGTTTGTGGTTTTAAAGTTTCTAAGTCTTTTAAGTAAAAAGTAATAAAAATTGACTGAATATATTAAACATAAAAAAATTCGTTATACGCTCTCAAATTGTTTGTAGGCACAAAAAACTGTGGTTAGACATTAAAGACTAAATAAAAAAATACAAACGAGCGGAGCTTTAATCAGAAGCTAGTGTGTAGTTTATTATCTATACATAATATAATAAAATTCTGAGTAAAATCTTTACATTAAATATTTTTTTGGTAAATCTTATTGAAATAGTCATTAATATGATACAGAGGCCCAATCTATAGTTTTTAGAATTTTTATCTGTTTGTCTGTCTGGGAACGCATCACGAGAAAACCACTGCATAGATTTTGATGAAATCTTAGTATGATGATAACTGGTTATTCGGGTCAATATATAGAATACTTTTTACTGCCAGAAAATATCTCATCTCTGAGAAATCTATAGGTACTAATCGCCAAGAGCGCGGGAGAGTCCCTAGGTATATAATAAATATATTTGCTCTACCAATTTATCTATTACCGTTAATGAGTATTGCCTAAAGGCTACATTGAACTATGTATGTGACATTTAGGCAAATATTAATGTTTATTTAAACATTTGAAATTAAATTTATATCCGGCTTAGTAATTTTATCTTTTATGCTATCATACAATAAAAGTCAAGGACAATCTTAAAATGGCGATGTATCTAAACTATGTGACTTTGATAAGTAGGATTGAGAAAGAAACAATGTAGAAACGAGCTATCCCAAGGGATCCCTTTTTCTTTTCCATAGGAAAAAGTTACTTTTGCCTGAATTTTCTATGTACCAGCAAAATTCCTTTTAAAATCCATTTGACCGTTTCGGAGATCAAATAGTTCATTCATCAAGCAAACAGACACTTTTTGTGAAGCCTAGCGATTGTCTACATAAGCTCAAACAGGCTTATATTTTTAAATCATAGAAAAAATAATGCATAATTAAGAAAACACCGAGAACCCACTATGTGTAAATATATATGTATTTCTATTTAGATTTCAAATGTTCACAGATTTTGTACAAAAGCCCGTACATGAGTGTTGGGTGACCTGCAAACGAGGTAGGAGCTTTAAGAAGAGCGCATATGGTGCTGCATGTGACCTAAAAAACATAATAAAGTAATACCGATCTACTTTCAAATTTAACTCATATTTATTTTATATATTACTAGCAGAACCCGCGGCTTCGCCCGCGATCAAACAACGAAAAAAATAAACTTTTATGCAATACATACTTTATTGCTTGCAAAACTAAGTTCAAGTAAGTTTTATTATTTCTTAAAGATATATGGAAAACAAATTAAATTTTAGCGATCGTAACTCAAAATATCCAGTATCCTAAAAGATGTTAAGCATATATCCTGTAAATAAATTTACACTTTAGGTATTTAGCAAGCTGCACTACCTGTGTTTTTTGCACATTTTTCTACCCCATCTTTCCAAAGTTAGAGGAAGAGAGTACAATGATACAATCGCATACAATGTTTAAGTCTTTAAAACCTTGTAACACGGCTAATATGGGTTTTTAACTAACATACTAATATGCTAACATATAGGTTATTTTTAAAGACCCAGTGCTATGTACACCTGAAGTTTACAGTCTCCCTCCTTCTCCTTTTTTTTTAAGTTACATATATAAAGTGCCATTCTTATTTTACTGTAGCTTTTTGCCCGCGGCTACGCTCGCGTGGACTAAAAATTTGTTCAGTTTTAATTTCCATTGAATTTATATGTTATAGTTGTCGCTGCTGTGGCCAGCGGAAAAGTTATACATAATTTTCCTTTAGATTCAGAATAATTTCCGTTCTGTACTTTATATCCCACACAGTAAGTGTGCACTTACTGATAACTTGACCCATGTTACTCTATTTAAATATATTCAACAAAGTTCAACGCCCAGTTTTACCCACTTAAGGGCTGAATTTAAAAAAAATCTACAATACATGTTTGTTTAATTGTATTAAAGAGCATTAATACCAAGTTTCAAGTAATTCTTATCATAAACAATTTTTTCCTGATATATACCGCACAACCCAAAAAAAAATATATATTTGTATGGTTTTAGTTGTCATTTTAAAGGTAAATACTATTTTTCGTGCATCAATTACAGAGTTTCATACAAACTTTCAACCCCTATTTGACAGCCTTATGGGATGAATTTCAAAAAATGCTAAAACACGCATTTATTTAATCGTATTGAAGAGCATTAATACCAAGTTTCAAGTTATTCTGATCATAAATAATCGTTTGCTCATACAAACTTTATTACCGACTTTCACCCTCTTAAAGGACGAATTTCGAAAAAAACTAATACCTACATATATTTCTTATTTTTCACCTTAAAGCTAAATACCACTTTCCGTGCATTTCGCGTTACGAATGACAGAGTTTCATACAATCTTTTATCCCTTATTTTACCCCCTTACGGGATGAATTTAGAAAAATCCTTTCTTAGCGGATGCCTACATTGTATAAGGAATATGTCGTCCAAATTTCACGTTTCTACGATTAGCGGTTTAGGCTGTGCGTTGATCGATCAGTCAGTCAGGACAAAGCATTTTATGTATATATAGATTTTCATACCTATTATTATATATTTTTCTTATATTTTATAGTACCCTCATACTAGTTATTCATTTTTAAAATAGTGAACTCAACCCAAACAAAATATCTAAAATTTAATTAAAGTATTCACATTTATTAATGCTTATTTAGTTACGAAGTAAGTGGAAAAAGTAATAAATTCTATTAGTTGCCGGCTCTATGCTCCGGTTTAATCCTTATTCATTCCTCCTTCAAAAATCCAATAAAGTAAAATACTTATCTGACACTTTTCCGAGGCCATTAGTGCAGAGAGGATTTACCTTCATCACGGTTTAGTAAATATACTTGGTTTCACTTAAATATTTAATGGTCCAGTGGCAGTGGACTGCCTCGTTAAGTTGAGACAAAGGGCTTCAAATTCAGAGTAAATATTTCTACATAGTTCAGAATACGATTTTAATGTAAAAATATTCTACATTTTAAATTAAAATAGCACGCTTAAACCATGCTTAAGAATAGATGTCAAGACAGCTGTCAACGCACGACAAACCACGATAAGAATTGTAATGGTAAATTGCAATGAGCGGAAAAGACAAAGAATATTTTCAAGAGTTATAATTACTAAAACATTTTCGAATTGTCATTAACTTGAATAAATTACCTAGAAGCAGTGGTATCTTAGTGGTACACGCTTGCTTGCGTAACCAAGTGAAGCGGGTTCAAATCGGACCTCGCACCTGTGATATTTCCATGTTGGAATCATTTTAAGCATGATTGACTATTTGCCTTACGGTGAGCAAAAACATCGTGAGGAAACCTGCGTGTCTGAGAGAACCTAACAAGTTTTCGAAAGACATGAAATCCGCACTTGGTCAGCGTGGTGGACTATTGCCTGATCCCCCTAAAATGGAAGATTGCATTAATGGGAAGCACATGCCCAGCAGTGGGACGTCAAAAGGGCTGAATACAATAACTAAAATATTCTATGTTTATGAAAAGGGGCTGTAGTGTATTTAATTGTTAGTTGAAAAACGAAGCAAGCGAAGAAGAAAAATGAAAATGCGACAGTATTAGTGTGTGAACTAAGTAACTGAATTAAGCTGTTATTATTTGTAACCTACGCGTGTATATGATTTGCTAAAATTGACTCCGTATGTGTATGTGTGCGTAATGGCATTAAAACAATTAGGGCCGCTCTACACTATAGTGCCGATCACAGTCCGTTCTCGGTCCGATATTGGTCTGGTAAAGTATTTCTATACAAGAAACGTTGCTGGGGCGTGATTCGACCGGAACGTGAATCTTACTGATAGTGTGAATGCACTCATTGTTTCTTGTATAACAATACTTTACCAGACAGACATCGGACCGAGAACGGACTGTGATCGGCACTATAGTGTGGAGCGGCCCTTACAGTGTAAGTGAAATTACATTTTCGATCCACGAACCCTAGCTTGTAAGTTGTAACAATAATTGTAATTTACGCTCCTAGGTAGCTTTTTACAATAGATTAAGATGGTAGAAACCCTTTTATAAAACCTGAATAAAATGCAGCCTAAGTTATTCACTCGCCTGTCCATTAATAATCTTTATGTATTACCATCTTACTTTTGTTCTGTCGCTGCGTAAACGGATAAGTTAGTAATCACTATAGCATTTTTAATATTTAATAAATATTTCCGTAAACGTAAGCTGAGACCGTTACATACAGAAAATAATGCAAAAAGGAAAACTAAGGAGCAGAGCTATATTATTTTGTGTTGTAAAGTGAAAGTTAAATATGAAAGTTGAAATGTTTTTTTTTTTGACAAAATCTATCAGTGTTCTGTAAATCAGGATATTCTTCATCTTATTTTAATAAAAGAATATAACAACATTAAGATTTTCTAAATAAAAAGATAAAGTAAAAATATTTTTTATTACAACAATAGGTAGGTATATTAAGTGAACAATAACTTACAATAAAGTACTTATTGCTCTAGATCACAGCTCAAATTATTAGAAACGATTAATATCTAATAAATTACTTATTATTACCTAAATATAAACACTAAAAATAAGGTAACGTGTATATCCATCACTTTATGAAATTGTTTTTTAAATTAAAAAAAAATATTTTTATAATTTAAATCATATCAGTATGGTAATAACATTCTATACAGTATTTTTAATTTACATAAAAACAAAATTAATTATTTATAAGGGAAAATAACACACATTTCAATATAATTAAGAAGATCAAAAGCGTAATTGATAAATTTTCCATCAATTTATTGCTTGAGTGTCTTTAACCCTTCGAGGACCGCGTACACGCCGGCGTGTACGATAACAATTGAATTTTCGGAAATTCGCACGGATTTTTGAATAGTAGAATTTGTCTGGGAGGGGTAATGTCCTTTAATGTCTGTCCAAAAACCCAGCACTTTTTACAATATCGTAGATTCTTTGCCTCGGTATTTTTTCAGCCTCACGCTCTACAACTTGCATTTCTTTCTTAGTAAACCAGGATTCTTCAGCTAGGGCCGCTGCGATCGCAGGGTTGCTGTAGAAGGCGTTGGATTTCAATAATTCAGGTGGCAATAAAGCTTCGCTTGCTGCGTTTTGTTCTACCGCAGGGTGGCCGTGAACTACTGGTGCACTATGTGCGTATTCAATTCCCGGTAGCGCGAGGGGTTGCGTGTAGATGAAGGTAGGTAGAGCCTGTGCGAAGGCGAGGATAGAAGCTAAGATGATTAAGTAATGCATGGTGATCTGAAATTTATAATACAAAGTATTATTTTTTTCATTAATTCTATTATATATTTTTAATGTTATCTATACATATAATAAAATTCTAACTAAGCCGAATCTGTACACTAAGTATTTTTTGGAAAATCTTATTGAAATATTCATTATTATCGATACAGAGGCAGAATCTATAGTTTTTAGAGTTTTTGTCTGCCTGTCTGTCTGTTACCGCATCACGAGAAAACCACTGGATAGATTTTGATGAAATTTGATATGATGATAACTGGTTATCCGGGTCAACATATAGGATATTTTTTATTGCGAGAAAAAATCTCCTCTGTGAGAAATCTATACTAAATTTTAAATCGTAACTAGGGACGAACCCGAGCGGAGCGAGCGTGAGTTGCTAGTATTATTATAAATTTGAAAATATTTAAAGACGTTTGTTTATACGTTTGTCGTTTAGCTAATTTTGGTGATAAACTTAACACATAAATAAAACTGTATTCATTACACTAATACACATGATATTTCAAACACCAATTTAGTTCTGAACTTATCAATACATGGTGCTTTCTAAATTAAAAGGGAATTACCTTTTTTACTTAATAGCGACGATGATATTATGATTTTACTCGTTAATATCCTGGCTTAATGATAGTGTTTTATCGATATACATTTTAAATATACGTACATAACATGTGAGGCAATAATTTTTTAGCTTTGTTTATATTTCTCTCAGTTATTTAAGCATACATACTCAAGGCTTTGTTTTTACTTACGCGTTCAAATGATACTGAATGCATATGTCATGATTGGTATTAAGAAGTAGGTAATTTACTTTTTTTTTAAATTTTTGCAACTAAATTTTGCATTTGCAATTGCTATTATGCAATTACATTTTTTTAAATCCTATTTCATTTTTTTAAAATAAAGTAAAATAAATTAGATTTATATTAAAACATAAAAATAAAGAAAAAAAAACAATTAAATTATTTACAATTACATTCTATAAAAAAATAAATAATATTATTTTCAATATAAATACCAGTGCCAGCAAAACTCAAGCCTAAAATGCAAAAATCCAGGAACAACGCAAAACAAAAACACATGTAATATCGCTTTATTGACTTTAAAACTATTAATTTTATATTTATAAAACGTTTGTTAACTAATATTTATTACACTAATGAGGGTTTTCACACACTTTTTTTATTGGTCGTATTTAAATGAAATATTCCAGATTACACATTCAAAACATGTACAATGTACATCTCAGCAAACTATTAAAAAAAATATAAACCAAACTTACTTCACAAGTCACAGTCAAGACAGTCACTATATGCGCGGGCGCAGTGACGCTGGTATATAAACCTTTTACAAGCAACCTTCTGCCTACTTCCGTAATGTAGGTACATCGGTTATAGTTAGTATATCTAAAGTATAGGTAGTGATTAATAAATTTATAGAGACCAATGGACCTGTTTTAATAGATTTATGTAAATTTAATAAATAAATCAGCCACCGCGCTGTGCAATTTTTTGTGCGGAGAATATATTATAATATTATCCATATATTATAATCTCTCAAGGTTTTTCAAATAAATTAAATAATTGTAATAGACACAAGTATACAACCTAACCCACTCACACACACGCACGCGCGCGCACACACACACACACACACATACACACTTTTTTTTCTCTCCCTCTTGTAAGTTAGAAGTGTTTCTTTTTGTTTTTTTTTTGTTTTGTTTACATTACCTTACCTTATTGTAACGTGTAATTCTATGCATTGAATATGTACGCCTGATATGGGAAGGTACTAGCTCCTGAAACACAATTTTATAGTTCAGGAGTTACGGCTGTGTGCATTTGTTACCATTGCGTTGTTTGAATAATGTCTGTTTTTTTTAAACCAAACCTGAAATCTAGATTAATCACATTCTTAAAGTAACGTGAACATCGAATCAGTCCTAAACATAATACTCGTAGCAGGTAGTTTCACCAATGAGCGATTAATGGCAAGTAGAGATCCTATTCTCAAAATATTATTCCTTTAGCTTTCCATCTTTAAAGACATTATGAAAAATATAATATATAAATGAGTAATTAATATAAAATTTACATAAAATAAATAATTATATAGCTGCATAATTGATCACATTATATAATTGAGAGAACTAAAAGTAAAAAGTTGTCATTGCAATCATTTTTTTAAGTAAAATTATAATGTAAGCTTACGCATTTGGATATCATGATTTTATTTTACAATTTATTGCATTGTTTTTTACGAAAAACTGATTATTTTTCTTTCATAATTGAATTGAATTCATTAAACATAAAGATTCACACGTCCACGCAATTATTTTAAAAGTAAGTTTGTTAGTTCATTCTTAAACGAAGCAACAAAGGATTAGATAGATATTTGCTTAAAGATTAATGGGCTTGACTGTAATATAGACTTAATAAATTACGTTTATTTTCGTACCTACTTAAGTAAATCTCTTGAAGTAAATTAAGTTTCGATGTGCCTGAACGAAAAAATACAACTTCCTGTCACAGAGTTATTTATAAAATAATGAAAAAAATAATAATAATATATATTTTTTTTTTATTTTCTCATCACAAAAGCCATTATAACAAGGTTGTAATATCATAAATAAACTTAACAAATAACAGTAATAGAAGCCTTTGTGAGAGACTGGTGTCTGTACTAGGTACAGATCGCCAGGCACTCACCCTTATTAGCAATTATAAGATTAAAACTTTAAATTAATGTAGACTTAGGTCTATAATATAAATATGGAATATAAGAATTAATAAGAAAAATAATAAGAATTGCCATATAACAGTAAAATTTTAAATAAAAATCAATAAACGATCGCAATATAAGTACGACAAAGTTCACGCGGTTGTTTGCCTTGCGCGCTGTCTCATTGATCAAAGGTTCCAGCCAGAGGCTAGGATAGCTTCCGCCGCGTTACTTCCTAGTTCCGAACGCTATTAATTTTAAACGATATTTATAGATCAAATGTACGGATTAAATTCAAGGAGAGCTTATAATTACTATCAAAGTATACGATATCGATATCATGATCGATTTACAATTTATAAGAATAGTTTGTAATCAAATGAAGTAGTAATGAATGTTAAAACCAGTAATAGAATCGTTATGTTCTGTAAAAATTTCCGTATAATATTTTTTTTTATTTCCTCAACACAGTTCAATTATTTTGTGGTCTCTCCCTCTCATCGGAATAACAGCCAAAGTTTTCTGTCAAAGCAAAACCGCTTGTATGTTTTAATTGAGCATCACTTATAAACGGTTGGCCGAACTTCAATGGGACTTATTTTATGTATAACAAAAGTTTTATTTCAGACCAATTAATTAAGTAGAAACTATGATACACCAAGAAATCCAATGCATATGATTTATCTATAAAAATCTCTCCAATATTTTAAACTGTACCCGTAGGCTATTTTATCGACTACGAGAATATTAATTAGGTACATGAGAATAACCAGAAAAAGCAGGCAAATGCTACAGTGTTTTTAAGTATTCAAAATTAATTATATTGTGTATCTAATACAAATTGTTAATAGTAAATGACCGTTTAGTGAATTCTGTCACCGTTTCTACAATTAATTGGAATATTATTGTTTAGTGTCACAAGTTTTTTTTATAATTAAAAATTTCATCATTTTCATCTCGATGTTATAATTAACAGTATCGATGTCAGTGACTTTCATTAAAACAATTACAGGGCTAATTTATAACTACTTAATTAGATAATGTGCAATCATGATACAGAACATTAAGTATATCGAGGTCACGGCCGGCTTTGTAACTCGATGTGGTGACATTAGCCATTCGATATGCTTTCAAGACTATAAGGTAATGGATTTCCATTCTTAACAAATAAAAATTACATTTGGACTAATTTCATACATCATTAAACTAATAAGGCATAATATGCTATAAGAATATAAAAACATTTACCGCGTTCATGAAACCTCATGAGTGGTGAAAGTAATTTCTAATTAAAATCATACATCACATTAAAATTATCTATACTAAAATTATAAAGAGGTAAAGTTTGTGAGTTTATGGGTTTGTGAGTTTGTGAGGTTGTAGGGGGTAATCTCTGGATCTATTGAGCCGATTTAGATGAGAGAAGAAGACAGTTTGAGCCCTTGAAAAGGACATAGGGTACTTTTTATCCCGTAAATCATCCCTTAAGAGCGTGAAAATGGAGATGAAAGTTTGTATGGGAAATCAGCCTAGGGACGAACCCGAGCGAAGCGAGGGTAAATCGCTAGTTTTATCATATTTTTACAATACTAATCATTTACATCGCTCGAAAATCCAGTAAGCTTAAATGGGTGTAGGCTAGCCACATCTACCGCATGTCTGCAGAACTGATGCCCAAAGTTACCACCAAGTGGAGCTCTGCCAGGGAAGCGTCGGGAACCAAAAATCAAAATAAATCCACGAAAAAATCCGAAAAGATAGTTTTATTTGAAACTTTATGTTGATCAGATGTTTTTTATAGATCTCTATTTTGACGTAATGTCAGTCTAAATAGAATAGATAGTGTAATAGTTAGAATTACTAACATAATCTAGACGTAACTAAAATTACACAATGCACATTACGTACTATTATATTCAAAGTCATGATACGTTTCTTTTACAAGCTAAATACGTGATGAGTAAATAAATTGTATGAGGGAAAAACAAAATGCAGGTCAATTGCAAAATAACTTTTGTTGCTTCATTTAAATATCTTAATCTCATATTGTTCCATTGCACAAATTAAAAGTTGAATATAAATTATACGTAGAGCTGTAGAAATTTCTCCTTAAGGGAAAGTAAAACCTGGAGTTTTACTGCTACAGAAAACTTCTTAGACACAAGATCCCATTCACAGTTTAGGCCCAACCTAGGATTCAAACTCCATGATCAGCAACCATGTAAGAAAATAATAAATTTACCTAAATAATTCTATACAAAAGCTTTTCCTTTCGCATGAAATAAGTTTAAAAGACCAAACGGATAAAATCGCGCTCATAAAGTATTTTTTTCTTAATACAAAACTTTAAGTCCTCTAAAGGGAACCATATTGAATTTAGGTTGACGTCATATAGCCTATTTAGAAGATATGCGGGAATAGATGAACGCATATATACCTTGGTGAATCCATAACCCATGGTCGTGTAAAAGAAGCAACTACATCGACATTCAACAGTAATACTAATGCAGTATATATAATTTATGACTAAATTAATTAAAATGAGTCTGATACTAGCCAGGCTCACCTTATTTTATTTAACCCACGCTTGAACTTTTCATTATTCCATTATAAATCCTTGTAAAAACAATGTATTTGTTAAATATTCATTATTTTTGCTATTTTATTCAACCTACACAACACCGCCCACATTTGTTACATGCATGCCTGAAGAAGAAATTAAGTTATTATTTAAAGCATTTTTTTCAGAGAAAGCTAATAATTACATTTTATTCAAAAAGTAGGTAATTGCTAGTAATATTGCGCGTACTGTGGTACTATTCCGATTACTAATATAATTGCGAATGTTTGTGTGTATGTTTGTTAGTTTTGAACGCTGAAACAGATAAACTGATGTGGATGAAGTTTAGTATATTATGTAAGTCCATAGAATATATGTAAATCCATAGATGCACCAGAGTGAAGCGAGGGTAAATCGCTGTTATTCTATATAGCCAACAAATACTTACATTATTATTTCTGCTTAATATAAAGAACGTGATTTATATACCAAAAATATATATATTAAGTAGAAATATATAAAAATATTATAAAATCTAACCAGGTAAAAATGTATAGATGGTACCAAAATAATTAGATATTTAGATTTGTCCTTGGGTAAACCTCCCCCGAGTAATTTAAATAAAACTATCTTTTCGGATTTTTTCGCGGATTTATTTTGATTTTTGGTTCCCGACGTTTCGATTGCTTTACAGCAATCATGGTCACGGGAGAGACTAAGGTGTTAGATGTCTCGAAGGTATTATATAGTTGTTACAGACAGCCTACCCACAAATAACAAAATGAATTCAAAAAACTTGAAAATTGGCACCAAAGTACCTTACAATATTTGTTAATTTTAATTTTAAAACATTTTTATAATTTTAATTACTTTTATATTTATATAATTTTATATTATTTATATAATTTTAGCTTTATTATTATAATTATTACAATTTTTTAGAAAATTTATTGATTAATAACACTGCACAACAAAATTACAACTTTTGTCTGATGATTGACTTTTATCACTTGATGTTTACTAATTTGACGATGCTGATTCTAGATATACCCTCGTTTTTTTTGTAACAGCTCTTGTTTACGAGTTATAGCTTTCACAAAAATTTGACGTATAACCGTGTTAATTTGCTGGATATTTTATAATTTATTAAGTTTTCTCAATATAATTTGATATGGTATCTTCAAGACGAGTTTGTGTGAATGATCTGAATAATTTTTATTTCATTTGCGGAGAGTATATGTTTAAAAAATACCGTTTGAATGTGACTACGTTCGTAATCGAGGCTTACAAAAATTACTTTGGTCACCCACTGGAAATGAAAAACAAGCCTTGGATTTCGTAAAAGGTATGCAAAACGTGTGTTGAGTTTCTACGTTTGTGAACAAATAAGAAAAAGAATAGATTTAGGTACGAAACCGCTATGATCTGGAAAAAACCCGTGAACCACCACGATGACTGTTATATTTTCTTGGTGAATATAACTGTTCCAGGTTTCAAAACAACAGTACCTGATAAGCCCATCTTTAGTATCAAGGGAACGTATAATTTTGCCTCCGTTACATATAAGACTAAGACTTAAAAACAATTAGTAAAAGGTCTTAACAAAAATGGAAATTGTTTCCTTTTCGTATAAAAAATGTTTCCAAGACTGAGTGCGGAAAAGATGAAAGTGGGAATTTTTGACGGCCCACAAATAAGATCATTAATAAAAGACTCAAATTTTACGGAAACTATGACAGATATTGAGAAAAAGGCATGGAATAAGTTTGTTTGGCTGGTACAATTTTTTTTGGGAAATAAGAAAAGTTCGGACTTCTTTCAACACGTCGAAGAACTAATGAGTCACTTTCAAAGGCTTGGATGTAACATAAGCCTCAAGTTACATTTTCTTCACAACCACCTAGACCGTTTTCCCGCCAATCTTGGAGTTCTAAGCGAAGAACAAGGCGAGCGATTGCACCAGGACCTTCGTGCGACGGAAGAACGCTATCAAGGCTACTGGAACGCACACATGATGGCTGACTATTGTTGAAGCATTTAGAATAGCTCTCTGCCTTCAGCTTCAGCAAGAAAATCAAATAAAAGAAATTTTTATTTAACTTAAAATAAAATAAATTGGGATCATCTCTGAATATATAGTGTTTTATTATAAAAAATCCCATGTGTCATATTTTTTTAATTAGAGCTGATACAGAATTTTCAGTCACGGACTTGAAATCGTCATTGAAAATTGGATTAATATCATATAACATAACCTAATCATCAGAAATGCTGTTGTGCAGTGTAATCTATATTTAGTGTTGCCATTATTATATTTACTATATTATAACTATAAAGAAAAAATAATTTATTAATTATTTAAGCCACATTATTATTCTATGTACATCGGACAAACAAAGCGATCCATTAGAACTCGGGTCAAGGAACACATAGCTGATGTGAAACACCGTCGTAATACAACATCTGCTGTCTGCAAACATAGTCAGGACCGCCCAAGCCATTATATTCGCTTCGATAGACCCCAAATCCTCGCGAAAGAAAACAGATATCGCCCTAGAATGATTCGGGAAGCCATAGAAATTAAAAAACATCCAAATTTCAATAGGGAAGATGGCTGGGAACTACCATCGTCATGGGATCCTGTCATTAATATAATAAAATCAAATAATATATCTAAACAAAACAGACAGTTAGATGTAGTAAGTTCTTACTGTGCGGATCAAAATAACAGTAATTTAAATTAGTATTCAAATTAATATTTTCATTTGCAAATAGTAATTCTTAATTAAGTTTAATTTTTAAATTACACATAGAATAATAATGTGGCTTAAATAATTAATAAATTATTTTTTCTTTATAGTTATAATATAGTAAATATAATAATGGCAACACTAAATATAGATTATTAATCAATAAATTTTCTAAAAAATTGTAATAATTATAATAATAAAGCTAAAATTATATAAATAATATAAAATTATATAAATATAAAAGTAATTAAAATTATAAAAATGTTTTAAAATTAAAATTAACAAATATTGTAAGGTACTTTGGTGCCAATTTTCAAGTTTTTTGAATTCATTTTGTTATTTGTGGGTAGGCTGTCTGTAACAACTATATAATACCTTCGAGACATCTAACACCTTAGTCTCTCCCGTGACCATGATTGCTGTAAAGCAATCGAAACGTCGGCAGGGCGATTACGTATCTCGCGACAGGCTTGCGACAGTTGTAAATCGCGCGATCGCTGCTGTCAAACGTCACTTTTGTATTACGTGACAGCGGCTAGAGAGCAGAATGCAGTCGAGCTCTTTCACCCTCTATCGGACAATCTATGAACCCATCTCTCTCGACTGCAGTCTGCTCTCTAGCCGCTGTTACGTAATACAAAAGTGACGTTTGACAGCAGCGATCGCGCGATTTACAACTGTCGCAAGCCTGTCGCGAGATACATAATCACCCTGCGGGAACCAAAAATCAAAATAAATCCGCGAAAAAATCTGAAAAGATAGTTTTATTTAAATGTCAAATATTCGCGTAAATCTAAGAAAGTATTATGTCTCCCCCGAGTAAGTTTTGCCTTGTATACAAAATATAACTAATTCTTTTCAGAAAAATATTATACTTATGATACAATATTACGAGTATAATCTTAAAACAGTGTGAAGTACAATTGAATAGGTAACTACATATTAGCTTGCCTCGAGTGCGTGCGTAGGTGCCTGACATACCTATACATACATTACTACAGGTGTGCTTAATTTCATCCAAATGAGACCAGCCCTTTCAGCGTAAAGTAGTAACTAACAAATATGCACACACATGAACGAACAAACTTTCGCATTTACAATAGCTGTGTGGTTGATACAGACGAGGAGAGAAGTGACAAAAGGTTACTACATAATTTTATTAATATGCTAATATACTAGTAAATTCATATTTTGTTAAGAAGTACTAAAAATACAGGTACGTTATGTTACACGTGGAGTATACAGCCACAGTCTATAAAACAATACAGTCATCTAACGAAGCCGTCTAGACAGGGCAATCGTGCGGGGTGTGAGAGGTGAGACGCGGGTAGGCGAGCCCGAGCTGCATACATTTCTGCCGCCCGAATTAGTTAGCAGCTCGGGACACGACTTTAAGGGCTATCGCGCGTTTATTTTAATTTGTAAGCAATTAAAATGGTTCATACTACCTGTGCTATATTATATATTTTTTGCTAAAATTATTTATTAGGATGAGGATTTTTTACATAATTAAGTTTAATAACAGAAATTTCAAATCCAGTAAATCTAGAAACCGAAAATATTTGTCCGTTGCCCATTTATGATAGGTGATTTGGAAATCTATTAATTACATTATATCATATAAAACTAACTTTGCTAAAAAATTGAAAATAATGATAAATTTATAGATAACTAAATTCAATTTGACTTATGTAATATAATTTGCTAGATTTATTTTTATTATAACTTAATTTATTTCATTCTAATTATCTAGTTATTCATTAAATTAATTATAATGTCACATAGAAATATCCATTCCATTCATCATCCATTGTTAAACCAATTGTATATTATATTTTTTATTAAAGAAATAAAAGGCTTATTATTATTATTATATGAAATTTTGTAAAACTCTATTTGAATTTGCCTCCGCGAAGTGCCTTTTTGTATTCTTTGCTATGAAGAACTTCGATAAATAACTAAATAATAATATTATATTTTAATTAAATTACAAAAAAAAACTGTAACAACCCTGCGTAATGCGAAGTACGCTACGCGGTGTCGGCTTTTCTTCAAACATCAAAGGCGATAGCCCACTGTTATTTTTTAGTACACTGTGATACAGCGATGAGATATTGTGTCTGTAGAGTTAATGTTAGAAGCTGAAATCTTTTGTAACCAGAACGCGGTTCTTACACGTGTAATGTAAATAGGTTTCTAGTTCGTCTTAAGAAGTTATGAAAAACGAAATAAACGACCCTTTTGTTGGTAGAGTTGTAGGTATTAGAATATATAAATGTTAGATTTAAATTTTCTGTAACATATTTTTAATATAATAATTATAAAAAAGGAAATACATTGAAATTACAAACTTAATTAAATACTTATATAAAATAAATGTAAACTTATGTAATCATTACTGTTATACTGTACAAAACGTGTCCGCGTGGAATTGTGGTAAGAATGCTGAGCGCATTCCCACGCTGAATAGCAACGCCGATTCTTTAGGCGAAAAACGAGTCAGCTCTCCTGTCACCAGTAGAGGCGATATATACCATGACATATCATATTTATTTATACACTAGCAACTCACCCTCGCTCCGCTCGGGTTCGTCCCTAGTTACGTTTTAACGGTTATCTCGGAGATGAGATATTTTCCCGCGGTAAAAAGTATCCTATATGTTGACCCGGATAACCAGCTATCATCATACCAAATTTCATCAAGATCTGTCCAGCGGTTTTCCCGTGCTGCGGTAACAGACAGACAGACAGACAGACAGACAAAAATTCTAAAAACTATAGATTCGGCCTCTGCATCGATAATAATGTCTATTTCAATAAGATTTTCCAAAAAATATTTAATGTACAGATTCGGCTTAGTTACAATTTTATTATATGTATAGATATGTATTTCATCAAAATCACTTGTTGTGTGTAATTTAACAACTTTAATTTAGTGTTCAGTTGTGTAATAAATATGGTTAACGTGAGCAGGAAATTTTTTGCTAGTATCGGGTGTTCGACGCATTAAAAAATCCTTTTATCTATTAAAATCAAAATGTCTGCTTTATACTTTTTTATTCTGATTATGCCACCATTGACATTACAGGCAGTTCAACAAATTAGAGCGCTTACAAAAACTTATCATTAACATTTTTTTTAAGACTTTTTTAACGTTTTTTTAAGGATTACGTAAAGAGTGTTTCTCTTTTCCATAAGTGGTTTAAGTAGTTATTAATTAACACGGATGCATCTTGCGCGTCCTTTCTTTTCAATTTGCATCCTCTGCAATTCTTATCTAAAGCAACGCTTATGCTTTCTTGGCTCAGACCGGATATAAAGCTGCGAGCATGGTTCGATAACCGTCAAAAATTGTAAACTTGTTGCACTCAATAGTACGCCAAATACTCAACTATAAAATACATCAAATTAATTATTATTGAACGTTCTGAACTCTAAAATTTGTCAGTCGATAACTAAGTCAGTTATTTTTCAGTTACTTTTTTGGGTACAATAAGGGTAAAGTTAAATTTGCAATTAAAAGTTAGTCGACGGGCAAATCAAACAAGAATATAAAAAAATAATAAAATACTTTAAAACTGTTAACTCAGTAATTGGTTTCAAAGAAAGTTAAAGGCAATGTATACCGATTTGTTTTAAGATTTATCATAAATCCATACTTCTGTATAAATTATAAATGTGAATGTTTGTGAGTATGGATGTTTATTACTCTTTCACGCCAGAACGGCTGAACGGATCTGAATGAAATTTGCCACAGAGATAAATTATAGTCTGGAATAACACATAGGCTACTTTTTATCTCGGAAAAATGTACGATTCCCGTGGGATAGATTTGTTTTTGATTTTCTAGAGGCGAACCCCAGCAAAACGAGGGTGAACCGCTAGTCTTAATTAAACAATTCTTCGAATCGTAAAATTAATAATGCGGAAATGTCGACTTTCTAAGTGACCCAATCACATTTACTTATATTATTTTAACTTCACGAAAACATTGCATTAATACGATAAACAACTAGAAAAGAATGTAAGACAAACATGATTTTCTATATAACCTCCCTTAACATATTCATATAATATGTATGCAGTAAGATTTCTCAAGCAGCCAGCGGGGCCAAGTTCATTGCAGTTTTAACGAGGTTACACAACAAATGACTACGTGCCTCACTGCCTTACTGCGCGGAAACAAACGATTAAAAAATAAAAAGATTCTGGCAATTTGTTTGAAAACTAACAAAAGATTACTTATTTTAAAGATGAGATTATATTTTAAGAATAGATTATAATTGAACTCTATGAAATATGTATAATAATAATTTACCATTTTAGTAACTCTGTAAAGTAGTAAAAATTCGTACTGTTTTTATGATTGACATTTAATTTTTTCATAAGGTTTTTTTTTTTATTTTCAGACAAAAAAACCAATGTGTTTTAATAGACATAGTCAATATAATACGTTGTTGGTTTAAACTGTAAAACTTTTGAGTTATGCAGTTTGTAATTAGTAAATAAATACAATTCAATCCTTTGCTAATAAAGTAAACGCTAACTAAACTTTAAAATGAATAAGACAATGAAAAAGTTATCAGCTTTTTATCTTCTTATAGGATGCCTTGACATTAGACGTAAATTGTGTTGTTGGTGACAGCATAATATGTGCGTTCTCACGATATAAGATTAAATAGATCTCAAGGTTTAAATTATAGTGAGTGGAACTTCTAAGCAAAGAATTATTTCATACTCTATTTCAATTGCTTAATCAAATTCTTCACCTTCATTATGGCGACCTAATTGAAAATTATCATCAATATCGTTTACATTTGGAGTCATACGTCGAGGCCAGTGCGTAGTATCTCTTAAAATTTTAACGCGATCCCCGTAACGAGCTTTGAGAATTTGGTAAAAATCTCTCGTCTCACCTTTAGCTGTTACTTCCCATGTATGAGGCCTATCACAATCCTTCGGGTATTCACAAGTAACTAGAGTCGCTACGGATTGGTTTTTACTGGAGGTCGTGTCTGTTGTTTCAAAGTGCTTTGTACTACTTTTCTCATAAATAGTTGTTAATGTTGCTTCAGTCAAAGCGGTTGTTACCGAAGTTTCTTTTGTGCTAGATGTACAACAGCAATAGCCTGGTTTTTCTTTGATTTGTGATGTAGTTATATTTTGAGGACGAGCAGTACATGTTGTCGAAGTTGACTTTGTTGCATTTGTTGTATTCTTATCATCAGTTGTTGACGTTTTTGTCATCATTTCAGTCGTTGTCTCAACAGTAATTTGAATTGGTGTTGATGTTGTTGTCGATAACGGTGTTGTTGAGGTACTTGTGGTCATTGCAGTTGTTATCATTTCAGTCGTTGTCTCAACTGTAGTTTGAATTGGTGTTGATGTTGTTGTCGATAACGGTGTTGTTGAAGTACTTGTAGTAATTGCAGTTGTGTCCACAGTAGAATGAATTGATGTTGATATTGTTTCGGATATGTTAAGATTACTTGTTGTAGATTCTGAACTGGTACTTGTTGTGGTCGTTGTTGTTGGCGAAGTAGTTACCGCTGTTACAGTTTCTGTTGTTAAATTTAACGTCATTTCAGTTGTTTCTGTAACTGTAGCTTTTGTTACGTTATCTGATTCAGGAAGTGAACTCTTGGTTATTTCATTAGTAGTTTTATTTACTTCTATACTTGTTGATGATAATGTTTGCAAAGTTGTTGTCGCAGTTTCTGGAGTTTGTAAGCAGTGGGAAAACTCGGTTGGATAATATGCTGTAAAAACGTCATTATTAGTAAAATTATATATTTTTTCTATTCGTACTATGAAAACGCATGATATGACGTTTACGCAGCAAAAACCAAAGGGTTAATATGATATTTTTCATAGAGATAATTGATTTAAGTGACTTTTCATTACGGTATATAAAGAGGTTTTGGAGGAATAGTAACGAAGTTAAATTTAATAAAATAAAAAAATAAAGTAATGTCAGGGACTAAAAAGTTATTAATGGATCGGACTTTAGATAGAAAAAAAAATTAGATTTGTATAATTAGTAAATTTATGTATAACATTTTAACTATAATTAAGATTAATACTTTTATTTTATTCATATCGTAATGGATTTTTGACATGGACTTCTCTAAGATAATTATACTTTTAACACAGTCAGAGTTTACAATCTCTCCCGTGGCCATGATTGCTATAAAGTATTCGAAACGCAGACAAATACTTCTTTGATGTAATAAAAAAAAATACCTTTATGGTTGTCACAATTATATTCAAACATATCACACTCGTCCAAAAACTTTCTATTATGTTTTTCATTTATTTCTATTCCACATAAAGCTGTTCCGGTGTGGTTGCAGGTTTGTGCTGACAAGCAAGGTTGTGGTGGCTAATATAAAAAACAAATAGTTACATATTTATATATTTCTGATCTGTTTAACTATGCCATGTAAATATGCAGTACGAGCATCAATGTAATTTAAAAGTGATATAAAGTGATAAAATACAGTAAATATTATACCATCCAATATTATACAATGGTTGTGATGACCATGTGGTAATGTATAGTAGGTCTAATAACTAGCTACACTATAACTCTTGCACATAACAAATCTTAGTAAGAATAGCCGACCTGGCCAAAATCAGTCTGGATACCAGTCCTATATTATATATCTGACAGTATCTACTACACTAGAGATCACAACTCTGATTTTCGAATAAAGTTGTTATTTGTTATTTGTATTCCATAACATAGTACTTCTAGGAGCCACAAAACAAAAACAATTGAATTGAATATTTGTATCGTTTGCATAGATATATTGAAACGCGCAGCGAGACAGCAAGGCGAAAGTGGCGAACAACACTTATGGGCCTTTATAACAAACTGATACTATTACTGTCAGAATACAATTTAACCCCGATTTCACCATTACACGGCTTTAAATACAATTACCCGCACTGACACCAGAATGATCCAAAAGCAACTTATTAGAAACTAGCGCCTCACCCTCGCTTTGCTCGGGTTCGTCTCTAGTTTGATTCCTCATACAACAAACCTTCATCCCATTTTCACTCCCTTAAGGGATGATTTCCGGGATAAAAACTATCCTGTATCTTTTCCAGGGTCTCAAACTATCTTCTTACCAAATTTCATCTTAATCAGTTCAGAAGTTTCGGAGCCTATTCGGTGCAAAAAAACAAACAAACAAACAAACAATCAAATTCTTCCTCTTTATAATATTAGTATAGATAATACATTTTATTATATTTTTAAATATTGAATATAAGTTTAACATTAATTAAATATTAAGTATGTAACTATGCAAATAATTTATAACTGTAATAAATAGTAATTAATTATACAAAATAATAAAACACACGAGTGAATTGGAAAGATAATACAAAACCCGTTCGGAAACAAAATGCTAATCTATTTTAAGATATTTGAAATATAATTTAGTATTAATTAAATATAGCAATTAAGTGAATATAAATAACGAATAAATAGCTGATGCCTACAACACTATTAATACGATCCTATTTAATAAAAGATGTAAATTAGTAGAAATATATGTTTTTGTAACAATATAAAATAAAACTGGCTATATATAATATAAAGTGGAATGCGGAAGAAGAATCACAAGAGTAGTCACTATAAAAAATAAAATAAAAGACGAAAACATTTATCGACTTACCGGTACATAATGTTGATTAGTTAATTTGTTATGTAAAGTAACGACTGCAACTAGGTTAAACAAGCGTTTAAACATTATTAAATTAATTTATTATTTATAATATTATAATATTTTGTAAATGGTACTCATATTTTTTTTATTTTAAAATTCATTCTACAATATTATCATATACGGTGTTTCCAATTATGTTCACCCTAACGATATTAAAATAATTCGTACATACATTTTATGTGCCATAAAATTTTCAATAAAATTTATTTTTTATAATAATTTAGCTTTCGCACATGGCTTCTCTCGCGTAGTAAAGTGTATACAGAGAAATCTATACATATAATAAAATTCTGAGTCGAATCTGTACATTAAATATTTTTTTAAAAATCTTATTGAAATAGTATATATTATCGACACAGAGGCCGAATCTATAGTTTTTAGAATTTTTGTCTGTCTGTCTGGGAACGTATCACGTGAAAACCACTAGACAGATTTTGGTGAAATTTGGTATGATGATAGCTGGTTAGGTTATCCCGGTCAGCATATAGGATATTTTTACTGTGGGAAAATATCTCATCTCTGAGAAATCTATACTAACCGTTAAAACGTATCTAGGAACGAGCCCGAGCGAAGCGAGGGTGAGCCGCTAGTCAATTATAAAAATACATTTCACAGGGACTAATTTAGCTTTCCATTAATGAAAATAAAATGATATATAATTAGATGATAATGATAATGATAAAATGATGTGTGACATACATATACTTTTTATAAAATATATAAAGGCTTTTGATAATAAATAGAAAATCTTAAAATTTTTACGATTTATTCCAAAAAATCAGATCTATCATTTTTTGTAGCCTTGTCCCTTTTTTTAATATATCCTTTTACGATTTTTACGTATTTCTTTCCGTTTTTAATTATAGTTCCTTTTTTTATTATCACAGTTCTTATTGGTGTCAAGGTGGTTTTCTTCGAAGATCTTGATACCATTACTACCGTTGTCGTTTTCGTCCGTCGTCTCCTTTTTCTTCCAGTGGGAGAATATCGTCGTTTGCCTTTTAACATATGCATTGGTAACGTGACTTTTGTTGTGCTTCTCAATTTCTTACCCATCCTCCTTGATGGTACTTTCGGATATTTATCACCCATTCTATGGAATCTATGGTCGGGACACGTTGGTATGGAAGGACATGGTGGCCTTGGAGGACATGGCGTTACTGGTATATTAAAACAATCAGAATAGTTAATGGCATAATAATCTGAAAAATATAAATATATTTATTGACTGAATTGAATGACCGTTATCCCTAAAAGATAACAAAAAAATATATCGGAATAATATGTTCTGACCATCTGACAATGAAAGATATATAATTTGCATCTTACATTTTATAGCTTTATATTAAACATAGCGACTGTAGAATGTAATCTATCATATTGATCATATACATACATTGTTGTATTAGTTTGTTTTATTATAAGACTAGCGACTCACCCTCGCGTTGATCGGGTTCGTCCCTAGTTTGGATATAGTAAAATGGATATATTATGTTATCCCTAAGAGATAGACATATACCATCGTAGACTTTTTTGTAGACCTTTTTAATGTGTACTATACTGTAGTATATTATTTTGATCTATTTCGTAGGGTTCAGCCAGCGTTTGCAATGTAAGCGCAAAAAAATATGTTTATTTACTACATCACATTAGAAACCTCTAAAATTATCAGTGTTTATCCACTATATTATACATATAAACCTTCCTCTTGAATCAATCTATCTTTTAAAAAAACCGCATCAAAATCCGTTACGTAGTTTTAAAGATCTAAGCATATAAATATAGGGACAGACCGACAGCGGGAAGCGACTTTAATTAATACTATGTATGATATATATAAACTTTGTGGTGTAACATATAAGAGAAGAAAAAGAATGAAATACAACAATGATGTCAGACATTATATATGAATGTATATTCCGCAGCTATCATGTAGTTTTATTTTAATAAACTATTGATATAACATAAAAACGAGCCGAGCAAAAGCTAGCAATTAATAAATAATATACGTAGGTGCATTATTTCGTGTCGCTACAATATATATAATATATATAATATAATAATACCTCTCTCAAAATCGCAATTATATTCATACATGTCGCACTCATCAATGAATAATCTTCTGTTGTACATATCCTCTTCATTCTCGCTCCCACACTCTGGGATCCAAGTATGATTACAAATATCGGCTAGTAAGCACCAATGTAGAGGCTGCAAAGTGCAAAAATTTCTACGTTAAATTGCCCGTCATATTTTTAGTACCTGGGCGAACGAGCTGCACCCGGAGTTTTCCGGAATAGATATAAAAAATACGTTATTACAGAAAAGACACCTATATAGATAAACTTAAAAAGCAAAACCTTATCTAAAAAAAAATAATCCAAATCATTAGAGCCGTTTTTAAGATACACTAAATCAATTTATATATACATGAATTGCTCATTTAGTATTTATTATAAGATTAAAATAGAAAAATCTTTAAATCTCACTCAATTAATTATGGCCTGATGACGGACTTGGGGAAGGTGTTTGGGCAATTTTTGAAATTATATAAAACAGTATACTCGGTATACTATCGATATTAATGAACCTATAAATACCAAAATAAAAGATTATAATGATTTCAAGTTGCCTAGAGTATATTTTTTTAAATTAACTTTTTTCCGAATGCCACAAACTTCGGAATATAGAAATAACCACAAACCCTCTTCCTGACTTTTTATTCTAGGTTCACTAAATACACAGTACAATAATCCAAAATAATATTTAATTTGATATATTATTAATATATTATTTATTATGTCAGTAAAACACACGCCCTTCACCAGAGTGACCTTTATCACGAAGTAATGAACTGTAAATCCTCCCACGTATGATACATTACCCTCAAATGTGGAATGTCATTCGAATTGTTCGTAATAACAAAATACGTTAGAGAATAAAATAATAAAGAAATATTATATTTTTATATATATTTAAGTGAACCGCCTTCACGTCACACGGAGCTTAAGAAACCCCACGATATGCTTACCGTACTATTTATTCTCCATGATTTGCTTTCCCGACACCATGTTTAGATAAAAGTCCTATCTAATTAAATATTATTCACATATTATAAGGTGTCTGCAGTTTTATCGTAAATTATATACATACATATTTCCAAGTAAATCAACAGACAAACATACATAAAATTAAAATGAAATTTTATATTATTGTAAAATGTGTTGAGAATATTGGAAATAACTAATTATATGGAATAAAATACGAATTTATAAATATGCGTAAATACTCTCACTACCTGACTTTACTATATGTATGCAAGTTATATAATTACATTACTTGGTCAAATATTTGTATTATACCGTACTTACCCAAACAAAATGTTGTTTTGAAGGATACGGTATCAGCAAAACAACTGTAATCATTGAAAACAAACGGCTTAAAAATAAATTGAAAAAAGCAGTCATGAGGACTGCCGGCAGAAGTGAAAACTTAAAACTGTAAAGAAACAGTTATTATTTTTGGACATTCAAATTAATTGTTAGATATTAAGTTAAATTTTGTAAATTAAAACTGTTTACATTTATCTGGTTTTGACATCTATCAGCACTCTGAGTGTTAGCGTTAACACGTCACGTGACCATGTCGATGACGACTTAGATGAGTTTACACCCCATCCAAACCTGCCTATAGAAGTTTTCACTTCAAAAAATATTATCTAGCAACCGAGACATTTAATGGCGATTTGACACTCTCCTTTCAGCTTATCTGAATCAAGATTAGGTCTTCAGAAATAGACAAGATTATGCCACGCTTGACTTGCCTTACCGAGCTTGCAATTCTCAGTTCCTAGAAACTGTGTCTATTTGATATGATATCACTGCTTTCTGAAGACACATAATACCTGTTATTTTGAATACTCTATTTTCAAAATATTTTTTTAATTATCTATATATTAATACGTGAAGCAAAAACTTTGTACCCCTTTTGACGAAAATTGCGCGGATAGGGGAGTATGAAATTTCCCACAGTTATAGTTTATCTATATAAATTTCTCTTCTTCTCTATAGAAGGAATGCAGAATGCTAATATTTGTTTTTTAATTATGCATAAAAAATACATTAAATCAATAAAAAACATTACACACACTACCACGTATTTAACACGCACACGCGTATGTACTCTTTTTTTTTGTTAAAATCTGTGGTCAAATTGAAAATAGATTATTATTTTATTAGACGAGTACGCAAGACAATAAATATATAACTTAATGAATTATGGTTGATTTTCAACGACGCGGCGATCACTAGTATTATGAAATATTTAACTTATTGCATTGATGAGTTGAGATTGTCAAAATTTAGGTAAACATCTTGTCATATAAAATCAATTTTCCCGCGGCTCGACTAGCATAGTACCTACGGCATTCATACAAGATCCATTTCGAATTTTCTTTAAATCCATGAAGAGATTATAATATAACAATGTAACAAGCACACACTTACATTTAGGATTTATTATATTAGTGCGATTATTAAGTACCAAATGTTCAAAATCATATATTACTTAAATATCTCTATACATTTTTGAATCAATTACCTTAACATTACTCATTCTATTTATCAATATTTCTTAAAAATCCAATTTCAAATATATGTAAGTTACACCAGAAACCGTAATAAAATTTCTTACCTATGAATAAAAAATCATAAAACATGGCTTGTCGATTTCATTTATTTAAATTGAAATTTGATTTTATTGCTGCTTAGCGTTTCATAAATAACAAATGGTCAACACGTAAAACTAACACTCGCTAAAACTTTACCGGCAGGTTAAATAAAAATAGGATTCATATAACTTAATCAAGTCTTAAATTGTCCGAGCTGTCATACCCTTGTAATGCCTACGAGTTTAGAGGTTTTATTTTTACTTTTCTATGGTAGGTACTCAGACTAAGGAATAATATAGACAGAGTATCTCAGAACTATGTAAATATTAATAGAATATTCATACCTGAGATAAGTAAATAAATATTATCTATACATATAATAAAACTGTACAACTTACATGTCTGTACATAGAAAAAAAAGCTAAAAAACCGAGTCAGGGGGATGTAAAAAGAGAAATAGAACAAATCCAGATTTTTTTCAAATTTGTCGTTTCTCTGTCTGTCTGTTTGTACGGGCTTTTCTCCGAAACTATTGGACCGATTTAAATCAAATTTTGCATGGTGGTACCTTATGTCCTCGGTTAACATTTTAGATACTTTTCATCCCAGAAAATTAAAGAATCCCCCGTGGGATAGTTAAAAAACTATAGTAACTTAGACAGTTTAGTTCACAAAAAATACTGATTGGATTGTAATGAAACTTTACAATAATGTATTGCATGCATCAGAATAAAAAATAAGCTACTTTTTATAACGGAAAAATGTACGGTTCCCGTAGGATAGATTTGATTTTGTTTGTCTAGAGGCGAACCCGAGCGAAGCGAGGATGAGCCGCTAGTTTATAAATAAAAAAGCTTACTGATTTTATTATAATAAAGAAAGAAAAATAAGCAACTATTATGCTATCTCTCTTTAGAGGGAAAGGAAACTAGTGCTTAAAATGCTAATTAATATAATTTTATTTTTATTATTTATATTTTTTTCTTAAAAATTGTAAATTAACGACTAATGGATATATACATTTTTCTTCATTCTTTGAAGGAAGTAAAGGATTTGTATGGCAAAATCGAGAATAGTAGCATAAACAACAAAACACGGTAGAGATCTTACACTCTGAAACTGCAGGTGATATTGAAGCATTTTACATAATTATTATATTGTGCATTTTACATAATTATTTTATATAATTATTATATTGCGAAAGGACATTTTTATTGCAATCATTATAAAAGTAAGTTTAAAATAAATAAAAGGAATAGGAACAGCTTGAAATAATTATTTCTCTACACACATTTAAATAAACATGTAAGTTGCGCCAAGGTCGTGTGCGGTTTAGGAGTGAAAGATCTCTACTATTTTTGACTTTGACATTTTTTTTTTGGCATGTCTATAAATTCTTTAGTCTTAGTGTAGGTATAAGATTAAGTGCCTATACAATTTACACATTATGAATATAATAATCATTAAAGCCAATGTTATAGGCACAATCTATATAATGTAATATACATAATACGTATAAATGTATAATACATTTATACGTATGAACTAAATCTGTGATACTTGTTACTTACAATTAGCTTGTAAATGGTGTGGTACTCGACCTTAACCCTATAAGTTAGGACACGGAGGTCAAACAAACATTGCACAATATGCGTAGAGAATTTCGTCTTCAAATATTTTATGGCGATATTTTGCATTCGATTGTATTCATATACATTTATTGGGTAATTTTTTTACTTAAATTATTATGAATTCGACAATGTATTTGTTGGTTTCTAATTTATGTTTCTTACTCTTTCACACTGAAAGGATTGGACGGATTTGGATGAACTTTAGTTTTTTTTTTATGTTGGTAAATGCATTTCCGCATACCACCTGCATACATATAGGTGGTTATGTGGGACTCACTGTTCAGTAATACCTACCCACTAAAACCCAACAAAACACCTCTATCTTAAAGTGACGTCGCATTATAGGATCGCAGACCACAACAACCAAAGGGTTGCTCCCACGGTCTTCTCTGCTATCAGAGAAATACCAGGAGCAACCCGTATGGTACACCGCCCAACGAAGTGGGCTACTACCCTGTGTGCTTTTTTCTTATTAGTTTCACCGGCCGGATCGCTGGATTGCTGGTCGCTACTGGTGACGAAGTTACCAGAGACTTATTCTAACGTTGCGTTCAAGAAAAAGAAAAATGTGATTTTTACGTTTTTCCGTGAAATTTTTCAAATTTTTCTCTTTATAAGAACCTTCCTCGAATATTTGAAAAAATATTAGTCAAATTGGTCCAGCCGTCTCGAGTTTTGTGCTTAGCAACACATTTAGCCATTCATTTTTATTTATAAAAACCAGCGACTCACGTCCCTAGGTACATACGTTTTAACGGTAAGTATAATATACATACATAGGTATAGAAAAGTAGGCAAGTTATTTTATATTTTTTCTCGTTATTAAAACTTTTCGTGTACCTTAAGAACATACGAAAAAAATAACTGAATTGGTCGAGCCGATCTCGAGCTTTGCGTTTAGCAACATTCAAAAATGTCAAATATTTGCGTAATTCTAAAAAAGTATTTATTAATTAAATTCGTAGTATTAAACGAATTTACTATCTAAGGTCTAATTTATTCTACTCATTGTTCTCTAAACGGTAAATAACATAATTCAATTTGATTTTACATGATAAAAGGAAATTTACTTGTAACATTGCTGCTAATGAACCCGGCTTATTCACATAAATTCAAATGTTTTATATGGGAAAACCTTACTTAAGTATTCCCCATATTTTTTATTTGGTGCACATCTATGACACATTTAAAAAAAAATGTACACTTATATAAAACTTGTTGCTGAAGATAAAAATACTTACCCCAGAATAATAACAGTATTTCTGTATCGTCCAAATCATAATTTACTCGCTCAAATTTACACAACGCTCGAGAAAACAGAACTACGAATACATTTCATGTATGAACATCTGTTATACTTTTTTAAATAAATGTTATGTACATAAATCAGTTAATACTATTTTTATACCAGTGAATAATTTAAAATTGTTGACTTTCTACATCTGTGTGTATATTATATATTTTTACAAAAAAAAAAACAATAACTGAGAAATGTGAAAAAGAAGAACAAATGGTATGTAAATAAAACATTTTTAAGGTTTTTTCTATTTGTCTGATAGTCAGCTTATCGGTTTGTTGAATACATTTTTTTAGTCATGTGTACCTCCATATCTATTTTAATATTAGAAAGCTTAGTTTTTTATTTATTTGAACGCGTCTAAAATAAAATCTAATTCTTTCAACGTAAAGGAGTAACAAAAACACATACAAACTTTTAAATTCACAGATCTGGAGTAACTTAGACTACTGTTAAGCTCCTAGGGTTGCACCCGAGCAAACCGAGGGTAATACTATACGTATAATATAATATACGTCTAGTATAATCAATTCTAACATTAACAGATAATAATTAGTTTCCGTGCAACCGGTTGATTTAATTCAAAGGTCAGAGACATGACCCATGTTTAGTAATTTTGAAAGAAATAAGTCGAAACTAGAAGCTACAGCTTAGTTCAATATTTTTCATCCTTTGCAAGAATCGAACTTGGAACCAATAGTCCGAATTTTTATTTTACCTAAATTATATTATTATGTACAAATCAAAATACATATTTTTAATATAGAGGCAAACATAAAGTTTAGATTTGAAAAGGCAGCAATTTGTAACAGATATTACGTACATCCCCTGTGGATTTTATTTTGCTATTTGATTGACTCAGTTTGTGGTAAAGGTCATTAGATATTTTATTATATTATGTTATATCAAACGATGACTTCGTATGAAATGAGACTTAATATTTAGCATATTTGATTCCTTTTTTGACAAAATATGTAAAATATAGTGGTGAATTACTGTTATCTCTGCCCACGCAGTAGACGGTATGGCGTGATTGGAAATGAGAAATATGACTTGGTTTATTTTGATGAATCCAATTTCATATTCCTATACACAAATCCAACTTTATCAATATGTTTATTGGAAAACCTATCGTGGTGAAAGAGATCTCATTTGCTCTAACAATTTGTCGAAATATGATTATATATTCTCTAGATATACTCTCTTTAAGTAAAAACCAATTTAAGGTATAAATAGTTGTAGTATTTTCTCAGAAACTGCTTCGCGTTGACCTAAGTGCACTATAATATGTATATAACATGTTAAAGGGCAAAAGATCAATAAATATCAAGTGTGACAAAATGATACTGTCGTTGGAGATTATTACATAGATACATTCCTTATTAAAGGATTAACCCTTTAAGAATATGGTTATCATATGGGATTAACTTCAATTAGGATAAAACAGTCGCCAACGCAAACTTATCCATGCCATTACGTAACACCCACATACAGAATTGATTTTTGTTCCTCACCCTGCCGAAATACGCATGCGTCGATTTATACGCACACATCTTTGCTTAAACGCCTACATACATACACGCTTTACATCAATTTACTAGGAAATTTGTACCTTATTCTATTAATTGTAAGGTTGAATTTGATATAAAAAATCAAGTGGTATTTTTAGACCATTCGTACCTATTAGGGAATATACTGACGCGCCCTCTCTCATGCAAATCGGGAAACTTGTCACGGAAGGTTTTCACATCTATCTGTATTTTATTTAATATCGCGTATTTTAGCATTGTTCTTACAGTCGCGCCGCTTTAGTATCTAAAAAGTGTCGCTGGAACGTGCTTCCTATAACGGATAGGGCTTAAAAAGCTGTTTTTAGGGTGAAAAAATTTATCCTAAAAATAGATTGGCCGATATACTTGTAGGAAAATCTAGTAAGCATCCCATTCATAAAATACATTCATTTGGTGCTGGGCAGTGAAGGTGCATAGGTCGGGGTATCTACATTCTACAGTGAATGAACATTTAGAATATCACCTGTGAACTATAAACGCAATTGATTCGGATTATCTTCATCTAATAAGAAAACATATCAGCTAACATGTAAGTATTCATTTTTTTTATAAAAAAAAATATACTAAATTACCTACTTTAGAAAATAATTCAACATACTTGTTTAAAGTTAGTGGTATACGAGTATCTAGCATGCACTATTGTAATTTTTATTTGGATTACGTTGTAGACATATGTCTAAGGAACCTAGGAAAGTTACAAGATAGGCCATTTTCTTTGAAAGGTTTTGCCTGTGATTATTTTTCCATTTTTTTTTAGTACAAAGGCTGTATTTTAGATAAATATACTGTACTTTTTTATTGTGTTTTAGTGGTTTGTATTTATCAATCAGTAATTCTCCATAATACTAAGCATTATTTTTGTGATTTTAGAATATTAGAACAAATTCATAACATCATACTTAAATATTTATCATTATTAATATGTTTTTTTTTTTATAAAAATAACCGCCGCTATAAATATTTTTCCATTTCCAACGAGTAAATAAACGACTAAGGTTTAATCCACTTTAGTATAAGCCATATCAATGAAATTCCATCGTATGTGTCCTGTCTGCTAACACAATGACAGGATTTACTAGGAAATTGTATAAGATCTATACAATAGCCATTGAAGACTCTCGATGATGGGCTTCAACGAAAACGTCGATATGGCACTTTACTGAAGCCTTGTGACTCTTGAATATCATATGCCTTGTCATAAGCCTTCTGTAGATCGATGCAAACTTGTTATACCCGAGCGAGACTGTTTAGGATCAATGAACTATAGAAACTAGTATATTTATATCCATATGACATTTGAAATAGGTCAGTATGAAAATGACTGAATGTTACAGAAGTAGGAAAATTTAGTCTAAGAGTTATTAAGGCTTCTCATGTCGTCAATCGTCAGTGTTAAGGAAATCAAAAGTTTTTACGGAAATAAATATAAAATTTCCGGTAAATCAATACGATACTCGTAAATTATGGGATTAAATAAAACAATTTGATCTTATTTCATTTGTTTTAAAGACCTCGCTTGGTATAAACGATTAGCTTAAAAACAAAGATTTTTGTTTATTTTTTATAAATACACCTTCGTAAAACTATTAAAATCTATTGCGTAGTTAAAATAACTAAGCGGACATATAGATAGATGTCAACAGTTACTTGGTTTTGTATTATTTAATATATAAAGCATCATTATCCTATTTCTTACTTTAAACTGATAATAAAATAATTTATACAAAAAGAGGGCAAGTTACAATTTGTTCAAATGAAAAAAGACTTCAGTGATTCACTGGTTCAGTCAAATACTTTTACATTCGTTATACGAAATATTGTACATAAAATGTAAAGTATTACAAATATTAAGATGAAAAGAAAATTAGTACTATTAAATTAAGCTTTTTGGGGTTCATTGAAATATAAAAAGTACATATTGTGAGCATTCAAAAAATCTAAACTAAATAAAACACACTGTTGATTTTTATCTAACAACTATTATATAATTCTTCGTTATTATGTTATAATATATTATAATAATTAATGATTATTATTATTATATATTTATTAGTTCAAAAAAAAATTGTCACATTTTTGACAAATACTACATACAATACATTGGACAAAAGGATTCCAATGGGCTAATTCGAAGATTTTCCTAGGAAGCATGGATGATCACTACCGTCCTGGCTCCATCGTCAAATCAACTTGATTATATTTATATTGCTGTTGTTACATTATTATCTTAATTCAATGTAGGAACTCAATTCCGAATCGATATCACCTTTAGAAGTAGATATGTGGGTCAAAATCGAATACCAAGATATGATATCGTAGATACCAACTAGTAAATCTGATGAAAGCATATTAAAAATGATAAAATCTGTAATCTATACATATAATAAAATTCTAAGTGGAATCTGTACATTAAATATTGTTTGGAAAATCTTATTGTAATAGGCATTATTATCGATACAGAGGCCGAATTTATAGTTTTTAGATTTTTTGTCTGTCTGTATGTCGTCTGTTACCGCATCACGGAAAAACCACTGGAGAGATTTTGATGAAATTTGGTATGATGATAGCTGGTTATCCAGGTCAACATATAGGATACTTTTTACTGTGGGAAAATATCTCATCTCTGAGAAATCTATACTAAACGTGAAAACAAAACTAGGGATGAACGGAGCGAGGGTGAGTCGCTAGTTCTGAACATATTTATTATCTTTTATTTATAAACAAATATTATTTTTTGTCATACTCTAGTATTCTATAATTACCAATCTAGATAAGTAAGAAATAGATTGCAATGTAATTTTGTTGAGCTCGTCGTTTGATACAACATTCTCTGTGCCTTCAGTAGACATATACATAAATGCTGTGTGATGGCACCACAGCCATATCCGTTATAACATAACGTTGTTCCAATAGTAAACTGGGTACGTTTTATAGCATTTCTTCTCATTTCGAAGTAATTTCTGAAGATTATGCAAATGTAAAACTAGATAGTGCATTGACGATGATGTACAGCGCTAGTGGTTAAGTTACTGCGCAGTAGAGTGACAGAATGCAATAAAAAGTAGCATTTAAAACATTTTAATGTACAAGCTTTAATAATAATTTAACTGGAATTACCTTCTTCATTTTTAAACTCGGTTAAAATTTTAAAAAACACCTACTTCGTTCTTAAGATTATTTTCTAATTAATAGAGGCTTGGATGAAAATGTTAATGATGAACTTTTCTTTAAAAAATATAATATATCTTGGACCCTTACTCAATAAATCCATATTTTTTTTTAATTTTCAATTTCAATTTTTTTAATTTTCAACTAGAATATCTTATTATAGACTAGCGACTCACCCTCGCTTCGCTCGGGTTCCTCCCTAGGTACGTTTTAACGGTTAGTATCAAATACAACTTTTTGAATTTCTCGGCTTTTCTGTACTATAATATACATGTATTATACATATAAACCTTCCTCTTGAATCACTCTAGCTATTAAAAAAACTGCATCAGAATCCGTTGCGTAGTTTTAAAGATCTAATTATACATAGGGAGAGACAGACTACGGGAAACGACTTTGTTTTATACTATGTAGTGATATTGCCCTTTGAGTTTCGAAACATAATATCGTTCCAAGAAATTGTACTCAAACAAAACTCATGATACAACAATCACAGATAATAGAACTAACATACTCGTAACAAGGAGACTACTCATATAAGGCATTAAACAGTGGTGATAACTGATAAGATGATTATTCAATTGTTTTATTATTTAATTAACTAAATAAAAATAATTCACTTTTGCTCTACATTACATTGCTTTCTATATATCAAAACACTTTATTTTGCAAGACAGATAGAACAATCTAATAAAATATCACTTCTTGATAAACTTTTCTAAGACTCTACCTTTAAAAAGTCAAAACCTAACGCGCTTTATATTAACTAGACGTATACAAACTTTTTTATCGATACATGTGGGAAGACTTGTGAACTTTAACGTTGAAGCCATCAATATATATTACTTAAATATCAGTCTATATTACTTAAAATGTGTGCCACATGAGCAATAAAGTACATTTAACAGATTAAATCTGCTCCACTTGCGGTTAAAGACTACGAATGCGGGTCTGAACTTCAGTTGTGATGTTATCTTTTATATGTTTTTAGGACAAAAGAAATGTATTGTTAATTTGCCTGAATAGAACGGAATTTTATTTTACTTTCCATTCATGTACATTGTACTCTAATTCAAACAGTAAGTCATTAAATATTTTATTGTTATAATGTTTATATTGCTTTAATATTTAAAACCAGATAAAATTACTATTATTGGTATTATTGGGGTAGATACCCACACAAATAATAAAAAATTGAGATAGGCCCTTGTACCAGAAATGTGTGTTTTTCTCTTTCAGAAAATTCAAGGCAAAACAAATTTGATTTCAATATTTTGATAATGTATGTATATAGGTATATAATAGTGGCAGTGGTAGCTAAGTGGTAATGCGCTCGCTTGGAAAACCGAGTGAAGCGGGTTCAAATCCCGGGTCTCGGACCTCTGATATTTTCATGTGCGAATCTTTTCTAACATGATTACCACTTGCCTTACGGTAAAGGAAAACATCGTGAGGAAACCTGCATGTCTGAGAAAACCTAGCAAGTTTTCGAAAGACATGTGAAGTCCGCCAATCCGCACTCGGCCAGCGTGGTGGACTATGGCCTGATTCCCCTCGTATTGAAGTGAGTCCCATGTTCAGCAGTGGGACGTTAAAAAAAGGGCTGAATACATATATAATACATTATAAATTGGTTGGTATTATTTTAACAATAATCAATTAAAGTTGAACGGACAAAAAGAGAAAAATGATCTTTTATGTATGATCAACTAATTTTTTAAAAATGATCCCAATTTGGCTATTTTTTCACAAATTGAATAAAATTAAATCTTTTTAAACCTATATAATATTGAAGACTAATTAAATACATGAAAGTAAAATAATCATAGCGTCGCCATTTTTAGCCTCCTTCATTAAGAGTCAAGTAGGCTTTTGAACAGCGAAGAAGATGAGCCCTCATGATATAATCTTGTATACGGGAATCATTCAAACTTTCATATGTATCCATATAAACTAAATTTAAGTTGTAGAAGCTATCTCACATGGTTATTTATACGATACAAAAGCCAGAAAAACCGCTGAAAATGTTTATCTGTCACTAATCCCGCCTAATCTTTCCAACGGCAGATCTTATTTAGATTCTTATATACATTTTCCTGCTGAAATATTCTGATTATAAGCTTAAATTGTCAATGGTCAACATTCTGTTTTTACCACATGACTTGTTTTATACTATTGACTTACCCTCGCTTCGCTCGCGTGCATTTCTAGTTACTCTTACGTTTAAAGAGACAAAAATGGTTATTGTAAGCCTACCTTAGGAGATAGACATGCTATTCTGGACTTTAAGCCTGTTTGCCTTTTCAAGACCTAAAATTTTCTAGTATTTTGATATATCTCTTAAGGTTTAACTAGCGTAACTCAACAGAATCAGTTATTTTATTTTTCTGTGGAAATGAAGGATTTTCCTGATTAATTTAAGTAAAAGAATCTTAAATGTTGAATCGAGTAATAAGTTATCACAACACAAAATTTAGTTAAAATCCGTTCAACAATTTTACATGAAAAGTAAACAGATATACAGAAAAACAGACAAAAATTTCAATAAGTCGTGTTTTACATAATACGAAAGAGTCATTGTTTTTAAAAAATATTTCATGTACAGATTTCGTTTTGTTACTATTTTATTATATATACTAATATGTAAAGATATGTACATATTTGTACCTAGGCGCTTTAGGACTACCGAGATTCCAGGAAGAGAGAGACTACAAGATCTTCAGATATACTCGTATATATTTATATTTACACCCGCGATACGCTCGGGTTCGCCTCTAGACAAACAAAAATAAATCTATACCACGGGAACCATACCTTTTTCCCGGATAAAAAGTCGCCTAATTATTATTCTAATGTATGAACTATATTATTGTAAAGTTTCATTAAAATCCAATCAGCAATTTTTGTGCACTAAGCTGTATAAGTTACTACAGTTTTTTAACTATCTCACGGGAACTCTTTATTTTCCGAGATGAAAAGTATCTAAAATGTTGACCGGGGATATAAAGTATCACCATGCAAAATTTCATTTAAATCGGTCCAACAGTTTCGGAGATTAGCCCGTACAAACAGACAAACAGACAGAGAAACAAAAATTTAAAAAAAATCTGAATTTGTTCTATTTCTCTACTTACATCCCGCTGACTTGGTTTTTAGCATTTTTTTTTCTATTTAATTGACGATTAAAAAAAAATATATTCAAACATATTATGTAATCTTATACATATGACGCATATTTTAGAGACCGTTAATTAATACTAGTACATTTGACATTTGCACGTTAGCCTAACGAATGGCGTTTCAGCTTGCACTTTCAGCTGAAGAACACTTAAGCTACATATAAAGGACGCATGACCTGGCAGCAAACCAAGTGGAGCATAAGAACTTTGCAGAATACATGCCAAATCTTATGAGCAAAAATATTCACAATTCACAATATATAGTAAATATATAGTAATATACTGTACTTATATTCTGGACTTTACACACGTATGCACAGTTATAACATAACAGCCTTAAAATATTTTTCTAAAATCCTAAAATGATTCCAAAATGTGCGTAACATACAAATTCTTGCATTTTAAGAATAAATTGATAACGCTTTTTAATAGTATAACTCGAAATAGTTATAATTAGTGATCAATTACTACTTATGAGTAGTATATTGATACCGCATATTATTTAGTATTGAGTTTAGAAAAATCATTTTCAACAACTCAACGTCATCATCAACAATCAAAATCTCAAAAATTGAAACTCAATCATGGTGAATAAAACTATTGGATCTTTAACTTTTATATACATATAAAAATAACAAGTACTATAGAAAAACAGCTTAGACGCTGTCATTCTTACATTTTAAGGGCTGAGATATTTGATCTAGAAACATGTTTATGAACACTGAGTTTTTGCAACTACTCGTATCTATAAAAGCAGTAAGGCTTTAAACTTGGTATTAATATAGTGATAACTAATAAAAAAACATAACAACAACACATTGGAAGTATATTATAGTTCAAGCTATATGAAGTACTATTCGGGCAGATACTCGTAATTACATAAATGTATAACGTAACTAATACTACCTTTTCTAATTATATTAGATAAAACTCGAAAACTTGCTTTTTCGCATCGTAGAATACCTTAGCCTTAACCTAATAGCCATCTAAAATTTTAACTTGAATAGTTCTTCCTTTGAAGCAAAGCTGTATTAAATTGCAGATATTATTTTCATTATAATAATGATTGACTCACTAAAATGTAAATTAGATGATATTTTTTATATCTTATTATAATACTAGTGGCTCACTCTTCGCCTCTAAAAAAACGAAAACAAATCTATCCCATGGGAATAGTACATATTTCCGGGATAAAAAGTAGCCTATATGTTACTGTACACATTGTTTGACCGGTAATATATTGTGTACGAAGCTGTATAAGTCACTATAGTTTTTTAACTATCCTACGGGAACTCTTTAATATTCCGGGATAAAAAGTATCTAAAATATTGACCGGGAATATAAGGTACCACCATGCAAAATTTCATTCAAATCGGTCCAACAGTTTCGGAGATTAGCTTGTTCAAACAGACAGAGAAAAAAAATATGAAAAAAATCTGGATTTGTTCTATTTCTCTTGTTACATTCCCCTGACTCGGTTATTAGCATATTTTTTCTATGTACAGACATTCGACCTCTACAGTTTTATTATATATATAGACTAGACTTAGCATAATACTTGTGAGCATTATCATATGATCTGTAGCAATATAGAAGAATTCTTTACATTTTAAATTATGCAGTATTAAACTTAAATACCTGTAACATAAAATTATAATAACGGCAATCTACAACGAGTTTCCACACTGCTAGCAAATTTCCTGGCGCAGTTTCTTCGAAGGAAATCATAAAAGTTAAGCAAAGTTCAGACTTATTGAAGAGAAAATTTTACAATACATACTTATTTTTAAACAATTTTATGTAAACGGTGTTATGGATGGTAAATATTGTCTTGTTTTGATGTTGTTTTATAGATAAAATACATGAATTACTTTTAAATTACAAATAAACTATTGATAACAATAACTTTGGATAATCTCATTATCATCTCATTTTGCTTTGATTTGTATTGGCTGGCACCGACTTCGAAAATATCTGATTAGGTATCTATTCTAAATGAAAACCCCTGTTTAGTTATTTTTTACTTTTCAGTGCCTGGAAGTCGGTTTTTTTTTTTTTTTTAATAAAAATCAGAGAATCGATAAGTTTACTTTTATAGCAACGTTAGAAGAATTTATTGTGACTCTAAACTCTTTTTTAATCTTTAAAATCTTTTAGAGTTTCTGCAGGAATATTAGATCTTAGAAAGTCTTAAAATTACACGGCTGCATTGGTGATGCTTTACTACAAGTCCTATACAAGAACAGATTAAGTTAAGGTAGACCGAGCGAAGTAGGTATTTACTGTACGTGTTTTTTATTGAAAATTATTTAAAACAATCGAAATTAGTATAAACATACGTACAATCTATACATATAATAAAATTCTACCTAAGCCGAATCTGTACATTTAATATTTTTTTGTAAAATCTTATTGAAATAGACAATATTATCGATACAGATGCTAAATCTATAGTTTTTAGAATTTTTATCGTCTGTCTGTCTGGGAACGCATCACTAGAAAGCTACATTACAGATATTGATGAAATTTGGTATGATGATAGCTGGTTATCCTGGTCAACATATAAAATACTTTTTATTGCGGGAAAATATCTCATATCTGAGAAATCTATACTAACCGTTAAAATATATCTAGGGACGAACCCGAACGGAACGAGGGTGAGTCGCTAGTGTAATATAAAATAACGAAGAATAAAAGGTTTTTTTTTGTATTCTTTTACAACAATTATTAGGGGTAGATATATTTTATTTCTTCTCTGTAAATAAAATAAAGCAGTTTAACTTATAAAGCTACTGTTACTAACGGCATCCCTTTTAAGGCTACTTTTTTTAACTTTATACCAGAAACATATTTGTTCCTTATACAAACTTTCACAATGTTAAATAAACCACCGGCTTAATAAATTATTTCATGTTAGTTTCCTATTGTTATAATAGGCGTGAGCGGTCAAAATTTAAATTCTTCAGATCCGATGGTCTAGGTGTTGATGAATCAATCAAACTAATCTATATAAATAAAAATGAATGTACGTATGTTTGTCCTTACTCATTCATCCGATTGTGATGAAACTCTGGTAGGTTATTCTGTATATGCCTAGGGTACCTAGCGCAAATAAAAATCTTTGACCATTTGTCTTTTATTTTTGTTCCTAAAACATTGAAGGCTAGGGACGCAACCGAGCGAAGCGAGGCTAAGTTGCTAGTAACTATATACAGAGAATAAAACAATAAAAAATGTATAATTGAGCTAAGTTATACATTTTTTATAGTTTTGTTCTGAAGCTTAGCCACGGTAAAGATATATTACCGTGGCTTAGCTTAATATTTTTAGCTTACCTTATAAATATTGTTAGTCTTACGCAATATTTTAATTATAGTCTCTGTTTATTTCAAATTAACAAATATTTCTATCAATATTATACACTTGTCCGCTATATATACTTCAGTAATACACGACAAGTGACGTATTTCCACGTGCCGTCTGGTTACCGACGAGACAAATCAATAAACCTGTTGTTTTACTACATAGACAAAGGAAAATAAATTTCTACCAATGAACACCAGAAAATATGTCGCTTCTACCTTCTATTGCTTCATTATACAAACAATCGTTTTGTAGAAATATCAGTATTTATCACAATATATTTTTTCCCAATTCAATTATGTATTTTTGTGAGTTCAGGTTATGTAATATAAATAATAATAATAGATTATGTACCTAATTTCTTTTTTTTTTCTGTTTATAGTCATCGTATTTAAATAGTGGATTAATACGCTTTAACTAACCCAAAACATTCTGCCAATATAATATTATGATTATACTATGTTATATTTGGAATGTATGTACATATGTAGGTACCATATGGATCCATGACACAAACGCACGTCTAGTGGTTGATTTTTATAAAATTCGGACTCAAGTATGATATTTCAAAGTCTGAGAACGTTTGAAGGCTTACACAAAAAAGATTCTTTCGTTCAGTCTTATACTCGTAAACTAAAAGAAATAGGTATTATTGTTTCTTAGCAAATCAGATTATTTAAATCAAACCATAATTTTTGATTTAAATTCGTTAGAGTATTTTTAAATTTATCTATTCATAGATATAATAAAATTCTAACTGAGTCGAATCTGTACATTAAATATTTTTTGAAAAATCTTATCGAAATAGTCTTAGTCATTATTAATTAATTATCGATTCAGAGGCCGAATCAATAGTTCTTAGAATTTTTGTTTGTTTGTTTGTCTGTCTGTCTGTCTGGGAACATATCACGAGAAAACCACTGGACAGATTTTTAATGAAATTTGGTATAATGATAGCTGGTTATTCGAGTAACCGTATCGGATATTTTTTACTGTGAGAAATTATCTCATCTCTGAGAAATCTATACTAGACGTTAAAATGTAATTAGAAAGGAACCGGAGCGGAGCTAGGGTGAGTCGCTAGTAAATAATAAACAGGTACTTATAGACTAACAAAAGAACTTATTATTAATAATTAATAAGTAATAATGTCGTTGCAGATTTTTTTTTGGCTTCTTCACATCACAAAAATGTATAATTGCTGGAATAAAATAATAAAGAGAACTTTGACCGATATCACTTAGGTCGTAATTAAAAATGTATTATAGGGTATATCAGAACATAAAACTGTAAAACTACAATATTTTTATTGAACAGTCGTAGGTCGTTAGTAAGTGCATTCACCTTTAAAAACGCAATTTTTATTCGGAGTTTTACTTATATAGCGAAAATTATAATGAAAAAATATCAATACAAAACATTTACAAGCTTAATATACTCTAACTCGGATTCCATATATATGCCATAGATAAATAACTTAATAACTTAAAAATTCCGTATTTCATCATTAATTTATCCTTATCAAATATAATCGTACATTATAATCCTTTGAACATATCGACCATTAGGTGTATACCTTTGTTGGTGTAAATTTTCGTTTAATACAAGAAAAAAGTAATCGGCAACCTTAATATTTAATGTTTTGATAACATTTATATCTTTCTTTCTCATTAAATTTGAAATGCATGTAATATCACAGGGCAACAGAAGGAGGTCTGGCGCCTGGTGGCGATGACATGCCAGTGGGAGGACCCAAGACTCCTCAACAGATCGCTGCCCAGCGTCGCTTGCAGCAGACGCAAGCACAAGTAGATGAGGTATATGAATAGATTTATTTATTTATTTTCAAACTTTATAAAGTTCTTCGAATACTGGTTCAGAGATTTGCACTTATACTTACAACTTCTGGTATAATTAAGTACAGGTATAAGTTATTACTGAAGTAATATGAGAAAGTATAGTATAATATAGATAGTCTTTTAGTCTTGGGCTCTTCAAACAAAGTTTGCGATGTAATAAACTTATTTCTGAAAATTACAAAAATGTGCTTCTATTATAGCCATATTATTTTTAAATAGCTTGGAATAATAATCTATATTATCTATACTAATATTATAAAGAGGTAAGTAAATTTTGTGAGTTTGTGACGTTGTAGGGGGTAATCTCTGCATCTACAGAACCGATTTAAATGAAATTTGGTAAGAAGATAGTTTGAGACCCTGAAAAGGACATTGGATGCTTTTTATCCCGGAAATCATCCCTTAAAGGGGTGAAAATGGGGATGAAAGTCCGTATGGGGAATGAAGCTAGTACATTATACATACATACATATATAAAATTCAAAGTCCTGACTGACTGATATATCAACGCACTGCCTAAACCGCTGATCCTAGAGACATGAAATTTAGAGGGCGTATTTGTTGTGAAGTGTAGGTATTTACAGAAAGGGTTTTTTTTTAATTCCACCCCTAAGAGGGTGAAATGGGGGGTTGAATTTTCTGTGAAACTTTTTATTCTTTGGGTCTATTGACTCGAAAATTGGTACATACCTATACTTTTTAATTAAAATTATGAGACAAGTGTATCACATTTTTTCTAAAATCATACCTTAACATAGTCAAATAGGGCTTCGAAAATCCTATATGGAATGGCGCATGATAATTACTTATAACATAAAGCCAAAAAATTCGTTTTCTTGTAGTTTTAACGCAAGCGGAGCCACAGGTTCTACTACTTTATAATATAATCCAAATTATCCCATTCCTACCTCTTTGTAAAATATTGCTTTGTATTGGAAAATCAACAAAATAATAAAATAACAACAAAAGGGCTTTCGAGTTAAATGGTTTGGAAATTGGTGCTTTTGTAATATAATACGATTCTTTACTGAGATTTCATATTGAATTATTTTCTTTCTCAGGTGGTGGACATAATGAAAACAAACGTGGAGAAAGTATTGGAGAGAGATCAAAAGCTCTCCGAACTCGACGACAGGGCAGGTATGACTCTTTGTTATTAAACTTTAATTTGAAAGTCAAGGACGGACAATTTCATAATACTTTATGCCTTAGCCATAAAATATCAAAAACCAATATTTCACTATAACATAGTAAATTGTAAATTAAGTAGTAGCTTGGTAAATTGTTTCATTAGTTAGATTTTCGTCTTTACAGATGCTCTGCAGCAAGGGGCGTCACAGTTCGAGCAACAGGCTGGTAAACTCAAAAGCAAATTTTGGTTGCAGAACTTAAAGGTGCGAACTTGTTGCTTATTTTATTTTTAATACTATTAGCGAGTGTTCCATTATCATACTTCGTTATAATGGCGCCCAACGTGGGACAAATTAAACCGTTTTATATTCTGTAATTATTTTGAAAGCAAGTAATGCTTTTATATAATTAAACAACGTTAAAATACGCTTTGCCGCTAAATTACAATTTCTTTAAATAATAATTTAAATTCTTTGTGATTTTACAGATGATGATAATTGCAGCAGTCATCGGAATCATTATTTTAGCCTTAATTATTGGTAAGTTTCCCGTCTAACTAACATATGCACATTAGAGAATGTCGCTCTTAAGTTGTTTTTATATTTAATAAGTTTTTAGACTAATCATGCTATTATTTTTTCTCACATTTTCAGCCAACTTTGTGTGAACAAGTTTCGGTAACCGAAGTTTAATTTAGAAGTTACTTGTTATAATATATAAATAGTAATATAACGTATGTTGTTATTTTGTTATTACTATTTGATATTTAACCTCTTTTGGTAAGTTGGCAGTGTCGTTGTTGATGAAAAGCCTGATAAGAAATAATTTGGCAAAAGTGCATTTAAGATGTTCTTCAAATGAAACTAATTTAAAGCATTACTATTTATTTCTACATCACTGTTGCCAACTTATTCTAGTCATACAGCTCGATGAGTAATTGTGATATTACTGCAACTTGACATTATATAATATACAATAATTAAATACTAAAACTGTCTTTCTTTAAGTTAACTTTGAAAATGTTGCAATTTTGTCCCAATTACCATCAACCTTGTGTATGGGTCTAAGTGTTGGCTTTATCTGTTCTACCGTATCTTCGTGTATCGTATATCTCTGGAGTTTCATGCCGTCTTCTATATCTTTACTCATAGCTGACACTACGTTTTAATGTTTACATTCATAGCTTAAAATTATTTATTTCACTGTTTTAAATTAAAATATGTAAAAAAGTTATTAATGTAAACGATCGTACAAAATAATTTCAGCTTTGTTTTGCAAATGTGCTACCTTGTGTATAATATTGCTGTTACAACTTATACAATATACTTAAATATAATAAAGACTAAATTATAGATAACTATATGCTTTAACAAATCTGTCCTCCAAGAATGCATTGCTTACCCCAAGTAAACCCTACTCTATTATGCTTTAAAGATGACGACGTAGGTTCTTAAGATATTTTACAAGTCACTAAGAGATTTCAAAGCCTCTTCCAAATGCATATTAGCGTAAAGTAGAAAACTCTCAATCAATATTTCAATTCTTCTTCACTAGATAAATATAAAAGAAACTGATACATTTTCTATTTCCTGAGTCTAAATTATCCTGTTGTCAAAACGAAACATTTAGACCAATAACTTTTTGTTTATTTCAAACATTAATATTTTTTAAACATTTTCTAGGTCTGTAAACACCGTAATGGAGGAAAGAGGCCAAGGTATGTTTATTACCCTTCTTCTGTGATAGAAATAGACAGTAATTTCTAGTTCATGTCATAAATAAATATTTCACATGGTTTCAGGTACCTATTCCAACAGCAGCTCTATCCCAGCAATTTCAGCAAAATAGTTCGTTTTATTAAATTAGTGTTGTTGAGCGTTCAGAATTGATAAAAATATTCCGTATCTTCAGTGTGTTATTGTATTTTATTATAGATTCTCCTATATTTACAAATTTTCGAAATCACTCGTCCTATATCGACTCCTTTAGTCACTATCAGCTATAACAATTAGAGTATTTTTAGAGGATCTTTCTTTGTTAAACTATTTACCTTAAAAATCTTAACAACATATATCGCTATTTGCTATACATATTATAGAAACCTAAGGCTTATCGAAAATATACCATATCTTGAAATTTTAAATTGTGTTCAAAATAAGACGGATTTAATACTTTTTTTTTTTAAATTTGGACCAAGTTTCTGAAGTTGAACTTTTAGTAACCGCATTTATTTTTATACTTCATATATTTTTTATTCTGTCGTCTATGTAGGGAGAATAGCGTCACACTGTTGTAAGTTAAAAATTGTTGAGTTGTCAGAATTTTGCTAAATGTATAAATACGGTGTGACACCCCCCGTGTGACGCCAGCTTTATAGTTGATCTTTGATACCCTTTATGGATTTGTTTGTTATGCTTACAATATTTTTATAAACACTTTTTAGATGTTGAATAGGTACATAGGTTGTTTGTAAAGTAAAGCTGGTCCATTCCAAGAGTAGGCATTTTTTTAATTATATATTTACAAAACATTATTTTTGCCAAATAAAACTTTATGTTTTTTTTTTTTTAACTACAGTCTAATCATTGTCACTTATCGTATAGCTGTAGTGTTAGTTACTTGTCTATGCTAACCAATATAATGACATAAAAATTTATTCTTTCTAGTCATACACTAAATAATATTGTTATCCGGTAATTGTATCTTTCTGTGTGTAAAATATATGTATAGCTTGTACTAGTTAATTATGTAAAATATGGCACATTTCATGGTTCGATCATCATTATTTAACTTACCTACATTTTCATGGAAGAATAAACTCAGCTATATTATCTTAGAATCATATTGTGTTAAATATATTTTTAATAAAATATTTAGAACTATTATTCAATACAATTACCTCGATGTTCTATTTTCCATAAGAAATTGCAGTTTAAATACAAAAAAATCACCATTTCAAATATAATGTTACATATTTATATATGAATTATATTGAATTGAGTCAAAAGTACCAAATTAGTCAGCTAAGTATGTCACATATATTTTGAAGAATATTTTTAGACTTACCAAGGAAAATGAACGCAATCCTTTGGGGTAATTTTTGCCTGTATCATAATAAATTCAGTGGATAAGTCCAAAAATATTGTGACATATTAGAATTTTATGTTATAGTCGTATGGATGCACTATGATATTGTTGATTCTTATTATAGAAGTGTTTTATCGAATTTTAGTGAAAAACATAAAGTGGGTATAGATATAGATTAAAATAAATCATTTGCCTCTCTTTTTGATATGGTAAGGTTATTTGTACGTTCCGAAATATTTATTGGTTTATTATATTAATTTCATTGTGCTCTTCAGATATCTTACAATATATTTAATAATAAAAAACAAAAGCGTTCTATTTATTAATAAGAAAACAATTAATAATATTATTAATTCAATAATTTAGCTATAAGTATATACCTAAAGTTCGAAATTATTATACATATATTATGTAAAGTCCTTAACATTCAAAAATAGAGGCCTAAATTCACTGTAAGGTAAAAACTAATACACCATATGTCTTTAACTAGACGTATATGATAGCATAATAATGTAAAGGGGAAAAGTATTGATTGATTCGTTAAAAAAAATATTTTAATATTATCTGGTAGTACAAATAATATGCTTATAAAATATAGTATGAAAAAAATATTCACTGCATAATGAGTGTTAAAGATTTGTCTACAAGAAAAATGCAGATGAATGAATGCGTCTGTCAGTCTTGGGCTGTTCGCGAACGACCTAGGTAGGAAGAGCGCTCTTTTAGGCGAACTATGTGAACTAGTTCGCCGAAGATCTCGCTCTTATATAGTTCTTTATATATATATTTTTCGACGTCCGCTGTATTAGGTATGAACAGAATTCGCAATTATCGTAAATATATAATTTTCTTTTTTTAATTATCTTTTCTGAAATATTTAAAAACAAAACTAATGAATTAAAAGTGCAAACTACCTAGTTCGCTATATGTCTGCGAACTAAATTGAGCACTGCTATTGGCGACTGACTTCGCCCAAGATTAGTTTGTATAGAGTTGATGAATCGCATATCTAAGTAAAAGAAAACATATTTTTTACAATAATTTTTGCTTTTGAGTCCCATTTCCTTTGTGTTTTTTTTTTAATTAAAAAATAGTAGGTTTTGTCCTATACACAATTCACTTTTCAATAAAGTAAGTTAGGCCGGCATGGCACGACAAATCTTTAACTTTCATCGCACCGGATATTCCTAAAAATTACTAATCTACATACATACATTTTTTTTTAAAACAGCAAATTTTAAATTATAAAAAAATTGTCAATACTTTTTACCTTTATTATTGCTAAATGTAATATTTTATTAATTATGCTTATTGTTAAGATCTCACTATTATTACACTCATTATTTTATATTTATTAAATTGGATTTTTTAAATAGATTAGATTACGTTTTCATATATTAAACGCTATTTTATTATCTATATAATTATATTATCTTTAACATATATATATCTAGGTTGTTAAAAATATAATTATGATTTGCCATTGTTTTAATGTCATTGTAAAAAAGGCAATGTAAAAAATGGTAAAAGTTATAGATAGCCAAGTTTTGTTATATTAATTTTATTATTAACTGTAAGAAAATTGTGTTTAATTTTTAGTAATATTTATGAATAGATAGAATATTTACTTCGTTCAAAATTGAAAGTGTATTCAAACGGCGTATCCACAAGTTGCGATGTTTATAGTACCTACTTTAAATTGTCATTGATATATTCGATTAAATAAATATTGGATATATTATAATGTGTGTTTAGATTTTATAGAGTATAGGTGTTGTATTTGAACGTTCTACTTAACTGTTGTACAATATAAAGGGAAACTTACACAGTCAGATTTTAAAAATAGACATAGTGACGGTAAAACATTCAAATATAACTAATTCTATGTTACAAATCAACAACATAATCAGGTGTAATCTCATTGTAAGAGCTATAGAACTAATATTGTAATTCTATATGTACCGATAGTATTAATTATTGTAATTATTGCTTCAATAAATAAAAGCAACTTTAAATAAACAGAAAATCGCTATTTTTTAATGCCCTTATATCATACCTTTTATGAAATCCTTAAATCTAACTACAATTATAATAATTTAGGTAATAGTAGCCCAGTGGTAACGCGCTTACTTGAGAAACTTAGTGAAGCGAGCACTAAAAGTTAAAAATTAATATATTTGACAATTTAGTGCGTTAAAATCTCATATTTTCATAAAAAAGTTCAAGTTCGAGCGCAAATCTATATCTCAGGGGTCTCATAAATTTCTTTCCTGTGTGGCGTGTAACGCCCGAGCGGTGTCATAATTCAATCCGTCGAAACTATTAAAATGATATTTTCAAAAGTTTTCGCTAAATAAAACTATCATTATTTTATCATGTAGACCTTGCCTGTAATGTTCGTTGCAGGATATAGTGTGAATAGAAAAACTACAGGGGTTAAAAACCATTAAAATTGTTGCGAATAAATTTCTTACCCGTGTACGACACTCGAGCGGTGTCATCATAATTCACTCGGTTAAAACTCTGTTAATAGTAGAATAACTTAGGGAACTCAATTCTGAGTTTTTTACCCGACTGCGACGAAACCGAGAAAGGTATTTTGATGTATGTTTTATGCAAGGCTCGGAACCGGTTTAATGAAAAAACGATTTATTTCGGTAATGTAATGGTTCCCATCGCCCGTTCTTTAACTGATTAGTGAAAACGAACAGTTCAGTAAACCGAAATAATAATGGTTAACGGTTATTCTTAGAGAAAGGTTGGATTTCGGTTTTGATACCGAAATAAACCAGTTAAATCATTCATAAGTAAGAAACGTGCATGCATCCTTCTACTATAAGCCATTCACCATAAGCAAAGACGCACCAAATGTAAACAAAAAACTCATCTCAACCGATTGATTTTATTCATGGAACCTAAATTCGTCAAAAACCGTTTCCCCGGATTTAACTGGTTGAAGAACGTAACCGAAACCTTAAATCGAAAAGCATTTCAGTTTTTGGTCAATGACCAAAACTGGTTTAAAAATTGAACGAGTTTCCGAGCCCTGGTTTTATGTATGTTTCTATGTTCCCTCGTGGCTACGGTAGCTAGATATATACAGTATATTCTTATTGATGGCGCGAATGTCCCTGGGTAAATTAAAAAATCTAAATGTCGAGAGCTATGTTTTAAGCTTCAAAAATTTTTTTCTTCTTAACCCATCGAATAGGGCTTCAAAGACGATTTGAAAAGTATATACAGCAATTATGTTTAAAAGCAACTAGTAACGGTAATTAAACTAAAATGACTCCTAGATTCATTAGTTTGCTAAAGATTTTTAAATCAAACGCGAATGAACCAGACAATTTGTAAATAGCAAAAAACTAAAATTTATTACATATAAATTATCTAAAATATTTGCATCTATGCATATCTACAACGCTTGGACCAAATTCTCTTTATGTTCCGTACATGTTCCAATATCTTCTTCTTTCTTTTTATTAGGAACATATTCTTCGTACGATTGTAAGTTCTGTTACTAAGTGTATTCTTTGTCGAACATTGTTTCGCATTGAGTTTCGTCGTCATCACTCTGCGATTCAGGGATGTATGGGCATTTTCGATTCAATTCTATAAATTGTAACAATTAAAGCTATAATAAAATATGAAATCGCTGTGTATTAGTACAAATTTTTTAAATACAGATAGGCGATAGATGTCATCTCGATAACTCAATACTTTCAAACTTTTTTCGGGATTTTTACGTATCTCGTATCTATGATAGTAAGTTTCCCGGCATTTTTTTTTATAAGTGATATAACTACTCACGCCCTATTTGCTTTCTCTATTGGCAAGATATATAATAATAGTCTATTAGCAAGATAGGGTTTGTAGATAGTATTTTAACTAAATTATTGATATACTCATTAGTTAGCATTTCGTTGGTTTAGAAATCACTTTTGGGCATGTCCTTTAAAACGATTTTATAGATGTGGCGCTATTTACGTGATAAATTTTAACAAGGACTGCGCTGAAAATAACTTTGAATATCAACATAATAGCACCCACAGCATTTCATGTATTCAGTAAATCTAAAAAAGATTGTCTAAATAGTAGTATCCTATGAACCTATTTTCATTTGTTTTGTCAAAAGAATTTCTATGTGACATATTGACATTCTCTTTTATTCAATTCAATTCCATTTTCTTGTTTAATGGCTTCAAAGATTCTCTTATATTATGATACCCAAACTTTTGAACTGTAAATAGTGTTGTCAAAACCAGCTGATGTTGTCAAATTGTCAATGTCAAAATAATGTCGTGTAGGTAGTAGAGTTTGAAACATTATATTTCGGGATTTACCTTTTTAAATAATAATAACATCATTATTAATTATTTATATTATACTATTGCTTTATTTAAAAACATCTCACGTAACCCTGTTATTTAAATATTTTTATAACAAGTAAGTGATATATATAATATTTCACAATATTGTGACAAATTCAACTAAGTAGACCATATTAATGTAAACATTAATTTATTGAATATGTTCTTGCAGTAATTAAACAATTTCTTAAATAAACGAAATTTTACAAAAGTAATATTTATAAATTTCTTAGGAACCATGTTAGAATTACCAAGAATAACCAGAGCCCTCAGAGCACATACTCAACTAGATAAACCTCGATGCCTCAAACCATCAGCAGATATAAACAAATTATCATTTATATTACCAAAAAATACCCAAAGGTAAGCAACATTTATTTTTAGAGGTATTATGTATAAAAGTAGCATTGTCAAAAATTATAAGGTTATTTGCCTGCCTTGGTTATATATGATATCTTAATAAGTGGTTAAAATCTTTTTATTGCAGATACAAATCTTTTACTGATATATACAGTTACATTAAGCACAATGAACCGTCTAATGTCATCATTTTACTTGATCAACTTAAGGATGATTGCAAACTCTTAACTGGGGATGTAACAAATGACATAATTGAAGATGCTGCAGTGTTCACTTTAAGAATGTTTTTAGATCAAGAATTGGTAATGCTTAAACATTTATCTCAGTTGAGGCAAATGTTTGGGACTGTTTTGTCATCTACCGCTAATAAAATTTGTGAGGTAATACTTTAACCATTATATATAAATATTTGTGTTTTGTTTTTCATATAAATGGCAATATTCTAACAAATAATGCATTAATTTCAAAAATACTTCTGTTTTTTTTTAATTTTGTACTTAAAACATTGATAATATTTTATGTCATTTCATTGTGAAACAATATGGATTCTATAGTGCATGTCTATTAAATTATTAGTGATTGACGAAATCAAATTATAAATCGTTACAGGTTGTTATGCAAATATCGAATAGTATAACAGATGAAACAAAAGAATATATAAGGACAGAAAATAATGAAATTAAAGAGAAAAAACTATGGGGTGAAAATATACAATGCCATTACATTCCATACAAACCTGCAAAAAAACCTTTAGCAAAATTAATTAAGAAACCAGCCACAGTTAGTGCATTTGTCACAGATTTCTCAATGAAATATAATAACAATAGTGCTAGTAAAGATATAAATGTTGCAAGTGCACCAAAACCAGTATCTAAGGTACCTATAGTAATTAGTACTTCTTATTTATTTATTTCTATATTTAATCTATTTTTAATGCAGATTTTTTTAGTATTATAACTTTTGTTACATGTAAAGGATATATAGGTTTTGCAGTATTTTATTTTAAAGTAACAAAATAATCATTACATTACAGTTTGGCAAAGTATGGTTAGAAACTAAGGTGAAGGAATTATTTGAAAACTCAACGGGTATGTCAAGTGCAGATATCCTTCAATCTATGATAACATTGTTAAATTCACCAAGAAGCAATGATGATATACAAAATGATTTGTTTGAGTTGTTGGGATTTGATAAATTTGAATTTATTGAAGAAATATTACAACATCGCCAGCAAATTACAGACAGTTTAAGACCTCCACCTTCACAGCCAACTATAGCTGAAAGTAAGTTAAAAACATTTAATATATTATTTTGTGATTTTTTAAATTTAAATGGAACAACATCATAATTTTAAAAAATATACCTAAGTGAAAATTTTTTTTTGTTATTTTTCTTCAATTTAACCTTCTTTTTAATATGGCTTTTTTCAACATTTTATTAAATTTATATTGTGAATAGTCAATAGGAAGCTAACAAACTATAGTAGAATTGATTATGAAAAAAATATTACTAGAACATAATTAAGTTCTTTCCAAGTAGTATAATTAATATTTTTTTTATAGTTGCTGCACTTCTCCCAGAAAACAAAATGCCTCAATATTTATGCCAAGTGTCTGTTCAATCGGAACAAGAGAAAATGTTAGCCAAGTTAGTAAGGAAAGGCGAGAAGAAACAGAAACATGCGAAGAAATTTGAAGATAATGATGAGGAACAGGAAATTAATATTGCACAATTAAGAGCCAAACGGTAAAGTATAACACAATCATAACATAACAATAAATTGTTGGTAATACGTTTAGGGTATGTAGAATTGATATACTATAATACTGCCTCGGTGGTCTAATGGCTAGCATGTACAGCAACAGATCCGGAGGTCCTGGGTTTGAATCTTGGATAGGGCCAAATTTAGCTACTGTCAAGAAATTCTTAGTAACAGCTTGGAGTTGGGAAGTTAGCGGTGGTTCATCTCTGTGCCTAAAAGAGCATGTAAAGCTCATGTGCCTTAACACTCAACAGACTGACAGGAATACATAGTGTATTTGTGGACATTATATTATAATATTTTTTTACAGAATAGCAGAGTTATCAAAACCAGTGGTACCATTTTCATCGACAAGATCATCTAACAACACGGATCCTATATTACAAAAGATTTCGTACTTCCAAACTAAAGTGCAATACCCAAATGTATATGATTCTTCTATAAATGCTAAGAACTCTGCAGGTAAAAACGAAACCAATAACATAACGTGTTTTTAACCTTGCACACTTAATTTTTTATTTTTTTTTTTTAATAATAGCAATAAAAAATATGTGTATATATATATATATATATATATATATATATATATATATAAAATAATATTAGTACTTTCGATTATGGTATGGTATGTTAATTCACTGAACTGAAACAAAAACTTTTCTAAGTATGATTAAGAAACAACTTGGATTGTTTATTTTAAACATATGATATGCTTTTTTGTCATTACTGTCTTAAATAATTTTACTTGTATACTAGGTATACTATGCTATACTATTGCTATACTATACTATAAAATAATACCTAAAATATAATAATAATATATTCTCCTTAGGTTTTGTCTCTGGTCTAAAGTTAATATTACCAGAAAATGCCGTAAGAAAAGATAATAAGGAATATGAAGAAGTATTAATACCTAAAAATGAGTCAGCGCCGTTGGAGGTTGGGAACAAACGTGTACCTATTTCAGATATGGATGAGGTATTTATTAATAAAATTGTTTTTCTTACATAAAGATTGTATAAAATATTAAGATTTATATAAAGTTTACTATACTATGTTAAATATAGCAAAATGAGAAAACAAAACTTTTGTTCATTATATATAAAATGTATGTTTTAATGGTTATATGAAATATATATATATATATATATATATATATATATGATGAGTTATTGTATTATAACGTGTTCTCCCGTGGGAATATGAATATGTCATTCTCCGGCCCTCCAACTATCTCTATTCTAAAAATCACGCAAATCCATCACTCTGTTTCGACGTGAAAGAAGGACAAACAAACACACTTTCATATTTAATATTAGTATGGATGTTACCTATGAATATGCAAAACAAACTTATTACCAAATGTAGTGACTAATGAGTAATTTTCATTTCTTCTTCAAAAAATGTTCATTTCTTTTGAAATTGAAACTAAAATGTTTATCTTTTTTTATGTTAAGCTAATCTAAGTTATTCAAATCTATATAGCAAAGCTTAATATCTAATCGGATCTGAAGTCATGAAGACTGAAGTTAGAATGCTTTTAAAAGACAATAACAGCACATTATCTTAATTTTAGATCGGTCAAATGGCGTTTGAAAATATAAAAGAACTAAATCGAATACAATCAGTAGTATTCCAAACGGCGTACAATACTAATGAGAACCTCCTGATCTGCGCGCCCACAGGGGCCGGTAAGACCAACATCGCTCTGCTAACTGTGGTGCATCAGATAAAGCAGCATATAGAAAACGATGTTATTATGAAGAATAAGTTTAAAGTAAGTGTCTTTAATTTTAATTAGAATGTCCTTAAATTATTTATAACGCGTGTTTCTTGGCCCGAACTATTTTTATAATTTTTTAGTGTGACTTCTTAAGCCGAAAATGTGTGTTAATTATTTATTTATACTAAATATACATCGTTGTTTAATATATTATAATGTATCAAACAACTTTGAAATTGATCATCCCCTGGAATCCATATTATAAATGGCACCCAACGTGGGGTTTAGCAAAATTAAAAGAATAATAGAAAAAAATTACTGCATTTCGAGTTCCGACTTCATTTATGTTTACTTTGAATTAAAGATTTTAATTAACTCGAAACTCTTAATCCTAAATTTAACTATATTTATGCAATATTTTTTATATTTTAGGTCTAATATAAAAACAAATTTTATTTTTCTTTTTGTTTTTTTTACTACAGATAATCTATATAGCACCAATGAAGGCTCTGGCCTCAGAAATGACGGCAAGCTTTGGAAAACGTCTCAAAGGTCTCGGTATAACAGTTAAAGAGTTGACAGGAGATATGAAGCTAACTAAAACTGAAGTGCAACAAACTCAAATGATTGTTACTACGCCGGAAAAATGGGATGTGGTTACTAGGAAAGGGGCGAGTATGTAACACTTTAATATATAATTCACATTATTTTTTAAATAAAAAAAATTATTAATAACTTAAAAATGGACAAAGTATAATTCATTTTTTTTCTTATTATTAGTTTTTTTAAGTAGAGAATCACTATCCGGCTACTATTATGATTGTGAAAGTTTGTATATGTTAATTCTTCACACTGAAATGGCTAGACGGATTTGGATGTAATTTAGTACGCAAAATAGCAACTTACCCACGCTTCACTCGGGTTCGTCTTTAGGTACGCGGATTTCGTTTACAATTTCACAAGTTTTATTTTTTTGCTCAGAACCCTAATTCTTTTTCTAAAATAAGTTACTCCTTATGACATTAGCTATTTGCCAGTGAATGTCCCTTCAAAATCGGCGTAATCGTTTCTGAGACAACAGACAGACAGACCGATACACAAACATTTTAATTTTTTTTTTTTCTTATAAAAACCATATGTACTTTCATATGCATTAAGTAAAAAGCTGTTATTTTGACATTACAAACACTTCAATTTTATTTATTGTATTATTGTATAGATAAACTATGACATGGAGTAATTAATACATAGGTCCCAAGTGTCATATAATTTTCGTCCACAGCCGACACAGAGCTAGCCTCAATAGTGAAACTACTAATCATAGATGAAGTGCATCTCCTGCACGGCGACCGGGGGCCCATAGTCGAGGCGATAGTGGCCAGGACATTGCGCCAAGTGGAGTCCACTCAGAACATGATACGTATAGTTGGTTTGTCCGCTACTCTGCCTAATTATCTTGATGTTGCCAGGTGAGAACTGGTTTTGTTAGTTTTTTGAATTTATACTTCTTTTGGCACGTTTGGAAAAAAATATGAGAGTAAAATTTTTACGACGCGCACATCGACAGCCAAAAAGCGACATGATGAAGTTAGGTGAAAGCTACATGATGAAGTTAGCTGTTTTCCTTTTACAAAGAGAGTTGTGATATACGGGATGAAATCTTTAGTTATTTATGTTCTATTACGCCAGAGAAGTATAACTTCTTACGTGCGTACATAAGGACATACACACGTTTTTTTTTTTTTTGAAGGTAGACTGTAAGTTACTTAAGAAAATAAAAAAAAATATGCAGAAATTAAAAGCTGATTTTTCAGACATTAAATAAATTACTTGACTAAATGTAGAAGTAAAATAATTGAATACTCTCATACAACTGAATTTTAATTTATGTATTTTGTATTTCATCCTTTTAATCAATAAAAAAATTATAAAAGTTTATATAACTCCCAACATCTGAAATAGTATAGTGTACAATATTTTACTGTTTTTTTTTTCCAGATTCCTCCGAGTGAATCCAAACATTGGTCTGTTTTTCTTCGACTCCCGCTTCCGCCCAGTGCCGCTAGAACAACAATTTATTGGAGTCAAGGAAGTAGGAAGTGGCGGCGGCGCACATTTGAGACAGGTATTTCATATTTATATTTATGAGGTTATTTATGGTAATATATAAATCTATTTCGACATCAATACTGTTCATGTAAAATCCTGATATGTGGTCATACAATTCAACAAATTATGATAATTTCTCATACTATTTTATAAAGGACACTTGGCTGTCATTTAATTTTATTAAAGCTATTAAAATATCCCAACAAATGTTTTTGTGATTTTAAAACACACATATATTTTTTTTAAATTATAATAAATAGAACAAATCGCATGTTTCTTTTGTATAAAGGCCATTCTAAAAACTTAAATTTTGTAATACAGATGCAAATAATGAACGAAGTATGCTATGATAAAGCAGCGGATATGGTGCAAAAAGGCCATCAAGTGATGGTATTTGTACACGCGCGTAACGCTACGCACCAGACCGCCATGATTCTGAAGGAATTAGCTCAGAAAAAGGGCCATTTAAAGTATTTCGAACCAGAAGATTCGGCTGGGTTTTTAAAAGCAAAGAAATCTATAGGCAGTAGTCCTAATAAGATCTTAAGTGAGCTTTTTTCGTTTGGTTTTGCGTGTCACCATGCTGGTATGTTGAGAAGTGATAGGTAAGAACATTTAATATTTTAATTTTAGTCTCACTACTATCTATCTAATATATTTAAACGAGGAATTCTTGTATATTTATTTATTTATACCGGCGATCTCTGAAACGGCTCTAACGATTTCGCTGAAATTTATCATGTAGGGGTTTTCGGGGGCGAAAAATCGATCTAGATTAGTCTTATGTCTGGGAAAATGCGTGTTTTCGAGTTTTCATGCGGTTTTATTTCGCATTATTCCACGCAGAATATGGTCGATAATTTCTTACTTTCGTTTTTTTTTTGTATTTATTTAAGTTTTTACTTAAAAAAAAAAAAAGGAAATTGTACTGTTGACCAAAAACTCCGAGCGAAGCTCGGTCGCCCAAGTATCGTATTCAGCCCTTTTTAACGTCCCAATGCTGGGCACGGGCCTCCCTCCAGTACGAGGGGGATTAGGCCATAGTCCACCACGCCGGCCAAGTGCGGGTTGGCGGACTTCACACGTCTTCCGAAAACTTGCTAAGTTCTCTCAGACATGCAGGTTTCCTCACGATGTTTTCCTTCACCGTAAGGCAAGTGGTAATCATGTTAGAAATGATTCACACATGAAAATATCAGCGGTGCGAGACCCGGGATTTGTATCCGCTTCACTCGGTTTCCCAAGCGAGCGTGTTACCACTGGACTACCACTGCCTCCACTGCCTCCACTGGGCTACCACTGCCTTAATCGTCAATATTTAATAATATGTTAAAAAAATATAGATAATTTCTTAAACATTTAGCCACAAAACTTTTGAAATATGTTATTTTAAATCTTTTTTTTTATTTCAAGGAACATGGTTGAGAAATATTTCGCTGAAGGCTACATCAAGGTGCTTGTATGTACATCCACATTGGCTTGGGGAGTGAACTTGCCGGCACACGCTGTTATTATACGGGTACTTTATTTCTACTACATACTAGCTTTTCCCGTGTATTTTCCTTAATACTTTTCTCAAAAAATAGGCTATATAATGCGAAAATAAATTATTAACTCAGACAAATACTTTCAGAAATTACTCTTTATTTTCAGATTTGAATATCTATACATCCTAGTAGAAATCTAAACAAAAGTAATGAACCTAAGATCACATACATATATATTATTTAAAAAAATATAAGTCACCTGTTTAAAAATATATGAAAACTAGCGACTCACCCTCGCCCTCCCTCGAGGTTCGTCCCTAGCTTACTTCCTAATACAAGCTTTCATCCCTATTTTCACCCCCTTAAGGGATGACTTCCGGAATAAAAAGTATCCTATGTCCCTCCTAGGGTCTCAAACTATCTTCTTACCAAATTTCATCTAAATCGGTTCAGTAGATCCAGAGATTGTCCTCTACAACCTTACAAACTCACAATCTCACTAACTCACAAACTTTACCTCTTTATAATATTAGTATAGATAGATAATAAAAATAATTATTATGTTTTTTTCCCAGGGCACAGAAATATACGACCAAAGTCACGGTACATTCGTAGATCTAAGTATACTAGATGTGCTACAAATTTTCGGCAGAGCGGGACGGCCGCAGTTCGATACGTCCGGTACAGGAATTATAATAACTACACATGACAAGTTGACGCATTACCTGAAGTCCATGACAAACCAGTTTCCTATTGAAAGTAACTTTATTAACCTGTTGGCTGATAATTTGAATGCTGAGGTGAGTTTTTACTGTTATTACAGATGACATATTTATATTAGTATGGATACAGGGCGAGCGAGTGTACCTTAGGTCCTAAGACTTAGGAGACTATGCTTTTGCAGACTTTTTTGTAGGCCTTTTTAAGACCTAAAATTTTCTAGTGCATTGTTTGGATGTATCTCTTAAGATTTATGTAGTGTTATGCATGTAAATTTCTAAAGACGACTCGAAAGAACCGGTTATTGTGTTTTCCCGTAGCAATGAAAGTTTTTTTTATAGTAAAAAGTATCATTAATATTGACTCAAGTAATAAGTTATCACTACAATTTTTTTTCAAAATCGGTTTAGTACTTTTTACGTGAACAATTTCAATAACATAATATGTTATGGGATCTACATTCTTTACACGATACGTAACATCTTATCGTCAGTATGGCTATACTACGAATTTAATAAATATGTATCGATTTAACTAAAATTAAACTACTTTTCCTTTGTATCTGATGAGATGTTATGGTTTTAATGAACTATTCTAGACATAGGTATAGTCTAACTGTCGGTGAATGTTATCTGTTACAGGTTGCTTTAGGAACAGTGACCAACATAGACGAAGCAGTGGAATGGCTAAGTTATACATATCTCTTCGTACGAATGAGGATAAATCCACAGGTATCGTTTATTATTATAATACAGTCTTTGATGCTATTATATAAAAAAAAAAAACTTAAAATTCCTACTAATGCTCACTTCATTCAAGAAAAAAATGTAATTCTCAAAAAGCTGAACGTGTATTGATACATTTTGCAAACATGTTACATATATTTCTTAAAATATGAACTACTAATAATGTCTTTCAATAAAACAATATTGTATAGTATTTCGTTTTTAGGGTTCCATACCCGAAAGCTGCGAATGGGACCCTATTACTAATCCTCCGCTGTCCGTCCATCTGTCTGTCAGCGGGCTGTATCTCATGAACCGTAATGCAAATAAAAAAAGAATCGATTAGTACATAGTGTTATATCTTATACGATGTTACGGAACCCTTCATGTGCGAGTCCGGCTCACACTTGACCAGTTTTTTTTTAATTTCATTTTATTTTTAGGTATACGGTCTCACATACAGCGATGTGCAAGAAGAGCCGATGTTAGAGACGAAGAGAAGAGAGTTAATAACGAATGCGGCGATGCAGCTCGACCGCACGCACATGCTGCGCTACAATGAACGCACTGGAGACCTTAATATTACTGGTATATTTATAGATTTAACTATTTATTTCATATCTATTTACATAGATTCGTTAAAAATGAATGATTAAAGTAAAATTATAACTTAAAAACTAAGTTATGTTTGAAAACTAACATCAAAAAATACACTAACCTTGAAACTAAGATTGAATCGATCTTTCCTAAAGATATCCGGTCTGAATGAATGAATGAATGAATAACTCTAATGTACACCCAAAAAGAGAGTAGAAAATATACAAGATATAGAAGAAGGTGCAAGAGGCGGCCTTATCGCTAAAAGAGCGATTTCTTCCAGGCAACCTTTAGTTCTAGGAAATAGTACTAAGATAGCAGGCGCGCGAACAATAAATAAAGAGACAGTATAAAGTCTATATATTTATACATATACGTATCATACAAATATATAATAAATATAAAATAAATACAAGGTCTGACTTTGAAGTAATCACATACATGTATGTTATATTGGGAGCTAATGCAACTACAAGCAAATTAAAATAGTATTAGCTATAATAGAAGCATTCAAACTGATTTTATTCCATATAATATTTTCCGTAAATAAATAAAACACTGGAATAAAATATAATAATATATAACCCAATTTTTAAGAATGAATCATAACTTTTTTTTATTTTATAGACCTTGGACGAACCGCAAGTCATTATTACATCACCTGTGAAACTATGGAGGTATTCAACTCTATGGTACGAAAGTCTATGACCCAGGGATATGTACTTGAAATGTTAACTAGATGCTCCGACTTCCAACAACTTAAGGTAAGATTGGCGCCTTATATTAAATAACAGTGCAGTGGTAGCCCAGTGGTAACGCGCTCGCTTGGGAAACCGAGTGAAGCAGGTTCAAATCCCGGGTCTCGCACCTCTGATATTTTCATGTGCGAAACATTTCTAACATGATTACCACTTGCCTTACGGCGAAGGAAAACATCGTGACGAAACCTGCATGTCTGAGAAAACCTAGCAAGTTTTCGAAAGACATGTGAAGTCCGCCAATCCGCACTTGGCCAGCGTGGTGGACTATGGCCTGATCCCCCTCGTATTGAAAGGAGGCCCGTGCCCAGCAGTGGGACGTTAAAAAGGGCTGCGTACGTACATACATTAAATAATAGACGGACTAAAATCACACGGGATTCAAAAGATATGTATATCGGGATATATATGTATATTATTAAAGCAATAGCGCATAGCGTACATATAATATCTTATTAAATGGGCAATTCTTGTATGCTTATAAAACTGCTCTAACGATATGGATCAAATTTTGTGTTAGGATAAGGTTTTAGGCTGTATAGGTGTCTTTACTGAAAAAAAAGTCGGTGGCCCAGGTACTATGCATAATGAGATACAGTATCATTCATCACTTTTATTTTTATTTATCATAATACTCATCATCTTTATTCACAAAACCCAGGTACGTAAAGAAGAATTAACAGAGCTGTGGAACCTGAAAGATCAGTACTGCGAACTAAGAATAGAAGACCCCCCAGAAGACATACATTGGAAGACAAACATCTTGTTACAAACTTATCTATCTCGGGGAAGGGTAAATGGATCTTCTTTGCAGTCTGATTTAAATTATATTAGTCAGGTAAGTCTTAATACTAACAAGCTCTTATTAGCTTTACTTATAGATATGTGATCAAATCTTGGAAATCGATTTTAACTTCAACTTTGGTATCGATTTGAAACTTTAAATGTGAAATCCCGATGAAAATATGCCAGAAGGTGAATGGTGGAATCTTTCAATAGCTACTAGTAAAATCTTAACATTTGCATTTGAAGAGACGTTCCAAAAAATATTATTTCCAATTTTATTACAAAAAATATATAAAACAGATATTGATCGTACACTGTGAGTTCGAAAAAAAGTGTATTTATTATTTATATTTACACTTATGAAAATATAATTTTACAGAACGCAGTAAGAATAGTTCGGGCATTATTCGAAATAACGTTACGTAAGAACAACGCGTACATGGCAGGTTTATACTTAAAGATGGCGAAAATGATGGAGCTACAACTATGGGACTTTTACAGTGACATGAGACAGTTCAATTGTTTCCCCAACGAAATATTGAAACATATAGAGTATCCTATGTTGAAGCCTGATCAGTTGAGGGATATGGATTGGAAGGAGTTAGGTAGGAATAAGCTTTGTTCAGCCCTCATTAACATCCCACTGCTGGGCAAAGCTTTCCCTTCAATTCCACACATTTTCCATTTGGCCAGTTTGATCAAGTTTATTGATTACTACTTTAAGACACGCATATGTTTTTTTTCCAAAGTTATCTCCTATACTCTTTCGATTTACGCGAATATTTGACATTTTAAATATAACTATCTTTTTGGATTTTCTCGCGAATTTATTTTGATTATTGGTCTCTGACGTTTCGAATGCTTTGCAGCCATCATGGTCACGAGAGAATCTCTCAATCAGTCTCTCCTGTCGGAAACCGAAAATCGGAATAAATCCGCAACAAAATCCGAAAAGATAGTTTTATTTATCTGTTATATATGTATCTTAATTATGACTTCGTTATGATAGATTCGACAAATCCCATGTGTTTTTCAAGTAGTACTTTACTAAAAAAAATAGTATTTATTAAAAAAAACTTTTATTCCAGGTGATCTTATTCGCAATCCAAAAACAGCACGACAGTTAAAGAAATGCGCAGATGAATTTCCTCTATTGGAAATGGAAGCCAGTCTGCATCCTATCACAAGAACAGTGTTACGAATACGTCTGACAATCACACCTAATTTCAAGTAAGTTCTATTAAATTAATAATGATATACAATCTTAGGTAAGCAGTGCTAGCCCAGTGGTATCGCGCTGACTTGGGAAACCGAGTGAAGCGGGTTCAAATCTCGCACCTCTGATATTCTCATCTGCTAATTATTTCTAACATAATTACCTCTTTGTAAAGAAAAACATCATGAGGAAACCTGCATGTCTGAGAGAACCTAGCACGTTTTTGAAAGACATGTGAAGTCCGTCAACCCGCACTTGGCCAGCGTGGTGGACTATGACCTGATCTCCCTTATACTAAGAGGAGGCCCATGCCCAGCAGTGGGACGTTAAAAGGATGAATACTAATTTTCAGTTGATCATAGTTTCGATTCTCGTCTAATGAGTTTAATATTTTGTCTTATAGTTTCAGTGCGATAGAATATTTATAAATGGTTACGTTATGTGTTTAATATATTGATACAATGTTCATTGCGAACCATCTTGTAAAAAATCGATTTTTAATATGTTTTAAATATGAATTTTCAATTGATTTTGATCTACTAATATCTTATCGATTTGAAAAACTATGATATCCGTAAAAATGCAATGATTTGATCCAACGAGCTTATCGCACGAAGCCACGATAGTGGAACTCTTGAATGGCTACAAGTAAAACTTTCAAGTTTAGACGCATTTGATATGTTGAAGTGTGTTTAGATTTACAAAATTTTAGTACTAACAAGCGACTCACCCTCGCTTCGCTCCGTTTCGTCCCTAGGTACTTATGCTTTAACGGTAAGTACAATGTACATACATAAGTATAGAAAAGTAGGCAGGTTATTTTATATTTTATCTCTTTATTAAAACTTGCCGTGTACCTTAAGGAACATTGTATTCAGCCCCTTTTTAACGTCCCACTGCTGGGCACGGGCCTCCCTTCAGTACGAGGGGAATCAGGCCATAGTCCACCACGCTGGCCAAGTGCGGGTTGGCGGACTTCACATGTCTTCCGAAAACTTGCTAGGTTCTCTTAGACATGCAGGTTTCCTCACGATGTTTTCCTTCACCGAAAGGCAAGTGGTAATCATGTTAGAAATGATTCGCACATGAAAATATCAGAGGTGCGAGACCCCGGATTTGAACCCGCTTCACTCGGTTTCCCAAGCGAGCGCGTTACCACTGGACTTGCCGCTGCCTTAAGGAACATACGAAAAAAAAATACCTAAATTGGTCGAGCCGTTCTCGAGTTTTGCACTTAGCAACATTCATTTTTATTTATATAAATTGACGATTGAAATACCAAAACGGTGTTAGTGGGCTTTTAGTTAATACAAAATATATTTATTATTCAAATTTTTAGATGGAACGACAAATATCATGGCAAAGCACCTGAAGCGTTCTGGATTTGGGTTGAAGACCCCGATACAGATATTATGTACTACCATGAATACTTCCTCATCACAAAGAAACAGGTAGAATATAATGATACTTACACGTTTTAATCGCTTTTATTTTTATAATTATTTCGTTTATTTAATGAAATCTAATTTATGGAAAAAAACACACTAAAAATATCTTTCGTATTACATGGAAATGATGTTAATTTCTAAAAGTTTTACAATTCTTTTAAATTTTATATTAAAAACTTTAACTACTTATTATATATGAAATGAAATAAAATGAAATTAAACTTTATTCAATTAGACTTATAAGCACTTTTGAATCGTCAATAAAACATTATTTATATAAAAGACTCTTTATTTATACATTGTAGGTTATAACAAAGGAACCACAAGAACTGATCATAACGATACCAATCTCAGAACCGTTACCGCCACAGTATTATATCAGAGCTACATCTGAAAGGTAATTGGATTTTTTTTATACTCAACTTAAATATTATTTGTTTTGTATTGATGGAAAAACTAAGAATATATTATATGTTATCATAAACGTAAGTACTAGAAAAACTAAAATAAAATTAGTGCTTATATACATGGCTATCTTAAAGCTGAATAGCGAATATAGTATGAAAAATGAAAATTGCCACTTATGTGATGATAAATAATGTAATATCTGTTTTTATAATTTTAAAATACAAAACTTTAAAGTAGTTAAAAAACTCATGCAAAAAAAGATTTTCCGGTTCTCACTTTGCCTTATTTATATTATTATCTATATTTTCTTTTTTTATAGGTGGTTGGGTTCAGAAAGTGTTCTTCCGCTGACATTCCAACATCTTATTTTGCCAGAAACACATCCTCCTCACACAGGTATTTAATTTTTTATTTTACAAGCTTTCACTCGTTAATAGCTGAGTTTTAAGTGTGGTGCTGCTTGGAACTTTTGAAAAATTTTTGGGATATTTGTTTCATTTTATATTAAGCTAATGTATGTAAATTTGAAAACATTGCTTATTCTTTATTCCAATAAATTGGAGTTCATATAAGAAACCTGGTAAACAAAGATTCTTAAAAAATATTTTTTATCTTCTTTTTTTAAATTGAAATAAAAACACAATTAAAATCTATATACAAACATTTGCCCTCAGCTCTGTCCGTATAATATGAAAATAACAAATTTTCATACAAACTTCCAACAATTTTTCTTCCCTTTAGAAAATTAGAGGCTCAAAATATTGTTAGAAGATTTTGATTATATTGTTGAGAAAAAGTTTGTGACATGTTTGGCTCAGTTTGTAGTAACCCTACTTGCTGTGCCAGCCGTCGTGGGTTCGAGTCCCGCTGGGTGCATTCATTTGTGTGATAAGCACGAATGTATGCACTCTAGTCGTGGGTGTTTATATTTATAATATTATGTATTTAAAGTTATGTATGTGTAGTGTATCAACTATCTGGTATCCATAACACATTCCTCTTAGCTTACCATGGAACTAGATGGTACTGTGTGTTAATGTCGCAATATTTTAGATTATATTTATTTTATAATCTTTTATTTGTATATATAAAGACACTTAGCAACACATAATTCTCTGATTTACAAATCGATTTATGTATGTATACTAATATTATAAAGAGGTAATGTTTGCGAGTTTGTGATGTTGTAGGGAATAATCTCTGGATCTACTGAAACGATTTAGTTGAAATTTTGGTAAGAAAATAGTTTGAGACCCTGGGAAGGACATAGGATACGTTTTATCCCGGAAATCATCCCTTAAGGGGGTGAAAATGAGGATGAAAATTTGTAAGTGGGATCAAGCTAGGGAGAACCCGTGCGAAGCGAGCGTGAGTCACTATTATTCAATATTTTAAAAAAATTGGCACATCGTTTCTCATCGGCAGATCTCCTAGAACTCCAACCGTTGCCAGTGACGTCCCTGAACAACCCCGCATACGAGATGCTGTACCAGTTCAGCCATTTCAACCCGATACAGACGCAGATCTTCCACTGCCTGTACCACAGCGACCGCAACGTGCTGCTGGGCGCGCCCACCGGCTCCGGGAAGACCATCGTCGCCGAGATCGCCATGTTTAGGGTCTTCAATCAGTACCCTGGCTGTAAGGTGGGTTACAAAATCAATTATTACCCGACTGCGGCGAAGCCTAAAGGAGGGTTATGTGTTTGACCTGTATGTATGTATGTCCGACCCTATGTTCCCTCGTAATTTCGTCGTTAGATTCGTCTTGATAACGCGAGTTTTCCTTACGCAGTTGGGTTTTTTATGTTTGTATTTACTTATTTAATTAATCCTTTATTACCATTGATACACAAAAACTCAAGATGCACAATTAGCGTCTCAAATGTATCCTCATAATAAGTACACCATTCGAAAATTAATTGTGCTTTTTTTCAAATCTATTTTGTTCATTGCTTATCGGATGACAAAAGTAAAACGCACGTACTTTCGTTAAAAAAAGTACTTTATGTGGTATGCGTAAGTTCGAATTTGTGTTTAGATCAATTAGATCTTTCGATGTTTGAATTTTAGTTTTTTTAACTGCTATGTATTGATGGCTTATATTTATTATTAACATAATAATGTTTTATTTAAAAGGTGGTGTACATCGCACCATTGAAAGCGCTAGTAAAGGAGCGCATCAAAGATTGGAAAATTCGCCTTGAAGAGAAACTGGGCAAGAAAGTCGTAGAGTTGACAGGTATGTCGTATTACTTTTTATTTAATCTAATTTCATCTGTGTACAATGCTTAAAACATCATAGGTGAATGGTGTCACGTATTTTTTTCTATCTACTTACGCCATTGTTTTTATGTAAACCATGACTTTTTTAAGGTGACGTATCCCCCGACATTCGAGCTATACGCAGTTCTCACGTCATAGTAACGACTCCCGAGAAATGGGATGGCATCAGTCGCTCGTGGCAGACCAGGAACTATGTGCGGGATGTGGCTTTGATCGTCATAGATGAGATTCATCTGTTGGGAGAGGATAGAGGACCGGTGTTGGAAGTTATTGTTTCTAGGTGAGGGGTTTTAATTGTTCATACATGCTTGTATTACTTCCAACTGTCTCGGTGATCGTGGTTAGCTTGTACGGCTGCAGATCTTGTCTTTAGTTCGAGTCCTAAGTCGGGCATAGTTAAAGTTATTAGGTTTTTCTGTTATGAAATTCTCAGTAACAGCCAGAAGTTGGAGAGTTAGCAGGTTTCAATAATCTGGTTAAAGGGAACCTTAAACCTTAGGTACTGCGTCTGTACTCCCTATCGTGTCAAATTAACGTCTTATCGGACTTTAAAAGTATAAAGTATAGAGAGTGTATATTGTTTGCGCATATACTTGTGCACTATATTATCAACTACGCAGTTGGCTAGTCTCAGTGATATTTGCCAAAATCAAAAAGTCTACCATTTTCGAAATAAAAGAAATATTTTAATCGTAACAATTCATATTTCATATATCCATCCAATTAATTTCACAGAACAAACTTCATAGAATCGCATACGTCGCGCCGTTTGCGAATCATCGGCCTCTCCACCGCGCTGGCGAACGCGAAGGACCTCGCCAACTGGCTCAATATAGGCGAGATGGGACTGTACAATTTTAGACCTTCAGTGCGACCTGTGCCTTTAGAGGTAATTATAGTAATAATAATGTCTCCTCATTGTTCACATAAAAGAAAATAATGGTGGTCAACTTGGCACCACTGACTATAGCACAGCTCAAGTCTCGATGGAATCAAAAGTTTTCTCTTCCATAAACGCCAATCAAAGAAGCAAGTTATACTCCTCATTCTTTTGTACAACTTGCCGCAGCGTATGAATATGGTCTACGGTAGCTATTAAAGCCTTTATGAAACGAAACTATATCAGTCCGACTTCAGGATCAGGACTCGAGACCCATCCAATTGCAGCGATGAGTACTACAACTCAATGTTATTTCTCCTTTTCCACTACATTGGAAGACATCTTTAAGTCATTGAACTGGAATAGAGCATCAATATCTTTATTTATAAAACATAGTACTAAGTACATACATACTTGAAGTATGTATTATAAATTTAGAACTAAAATAAATTAAAGCTTGTCTATACTATTGTTACTCCCTAAATAATCCCTGGACATAAAATCTATGACCAATAAGTTAACTGTTATATCATCTACAGTAATATTATAAAGAGGAAACATTTGTATATTCATGTTTGTAACGAATAAACTCAAAAAATACTGGACCGATTTCGATGGGTAAGAAGTTTGAGACTCTGGATAGGACATAGGATACTTTTTATTCCGGAAATCATCCCTTAAGAGGATGAAAATGGGGATGAACGTTTGTATGGGGAATCAACCTACGGACGAACCCGAGCGACAGGAGGGTGAGTCGCTAGTAGATTATATCTAACCAGTGTCCCCCGAGCAGGTGCACATCTCGGGGCACCCCGGCCGCCACTACTGCCCGCGCATGCTGTCCATGAACAAGCCCACGTTCCAGGCCATCCGCACGCACTCGCCCTGCGCGCCCGCGCTCGTCTTCGTCTCCAGCAGGCGGCAGACCAGGTACATGCGTACATACATACATATGTACATACATACATACATACATATGTACATACATACATACATGTAAGCACACATACATAATTTTCATAGCACCCTAATAATGATTCGTACTCTGGGCTGGGCTTTTTAAGTTCATTATAGGCATTAAAATGTTTTGCGTTATGTTCTTTTTTTTTAAATCCTTTATCACATAATATTTCAAAAATTGTAATTGCTTACACAATAAAAATAAAAGAAAACGCAAAAAAACTATCTAAAAAGGCAACGTCAACGAGCAAAACGTCTGTGATGTGTCACATACTCATTTAAAAAAAAATAAAGATGAAACATTCTTGGTTAAATATTTTGGACATTTTGTTCAATGAGCTTTTTTTTTTCAATTTGTGCTAATATTTGAAATAATTAATCGAAAGTTTATTTCATAGATGTATGTATGCTTCCTTGTTCTTCCGTTAATTTATTTGGCTATCATATCGAAAAGCTAAACCAATTTTAAGAATACTTTTACACTTAACGTAATACACCAGCAAAGTTACAGGCAAATAGTTGTAAATAAATCACAAAAATTTCCTTTATTTACTTAGACTTATTTATTTAGGTTAACCGCATTAGATCTAATAGCGTATCTGGCTGCAGAAGACAATCCCAAACAATGGCTGCACATGCAAGAGTCTGAAATGGAGCAAATCTTATCGAATATTCGAGAATCTAATCTGAAGTTAACCTTGGCGTTCGGTATAGGAATACATCACGCGGGTTTACATGAAAAGGACCGGACTACTGTTGAAGAGCTGTTTATTAATCAGAAGATACAGGTATGATGTTATGGTTTAGTAATAAAAAAAGGCAAGTATTAAACAAGTACGTAGATGATCGAGTTTAGCTCGGCGTTTTTTTTTTTTCGGAAAAGATATAAAAAAGTTTTTTTTTCCGAAAAGACACCCATAAAACCTTATCTAAATACAAAATTTGATCCAAGTCATAAGAGCCGCTTCCGAGATACAAGAAATAAATTTATATTAATTGTGATCTTTGTGCAAGAATCGCTCGTTTAGTAGTATAAGATTAATATTTTTTATTTGTTATAAGTGATTAATATTTAAGTCATATTTTATACTTAAATATTATTAATTATATACCATAGCATTAATGCAGGTATTCAATAAAGTGGGATTCAATACAAACTAGTAGTAACCTGTATTTTTCTAAATAAACAAGCAAAAATAAAGTGTAGAATAAGACATTTCTGCATAACTGTATATCCGTAAAACTTTGTTTCACACAGCAAAGGAAGCAACGTGCAATCTTCATTTACATAATTTAGGCACCGGAGAATGATCCACTATTTTATATTGAAATATATTCTTAACATACAAAATTTTACATATTAGAAAGACGGGCTATAAAAGTTATTACAAAACTCGTGAAATAAATGAAATTGGGCTAGTTACTGAACATTTATCTAAATAACAGGTTCTAATTTGCACGGCAACCCTCGCGTGGGGCGTTAACTTCCCCGCACATCTCGTGGTCATCAAAGGAACCGAATATTTCGATGGGAAACAGAAGAGATATGTCGACATGCCGATTACTGATGTGCTACAAATGATGGGCAGAGCCGGTAGGCCACAAGTAAGTGTATTATTTTAATTTCCTTACCAATTTCGTTTGTGATAGCTAATTTCCAAAAATAAGCCACCGCAGGAGATATTATCTATACATATAATAAAACTGTAGAGGTCGAATGTCTGCACATAGAAAAAAAATGTTAAAAACCAAGTCAGGGGGATGTAAGAAGAGAAATAGAACAAATCCAGATTTTTTTTTTCAAACTTTTTGATTCCCTGTCTGTTTATCTGTTTGTACGGGCTAATCTCCGAAACTGTTGGACCGATTTAAATGAAATTTTGTGTGGTGGTACCTTATATCCCCGGTCAACATTTTGTTATTTATATTATATTTTTGGCTTCTGCGTTGTCACAGCATATTACTTTACAGGTTTATTTTCTTAATGATTATGTCAAATATGAAATTAGTTATTTTGGTTGCTTGGTATCTTCGGCAACAGTTCTTTTTTTTTTTATATTTTTCTTTTATTTTATTGTTAACATTGCATTATCTTTTGAACCTTAGTGATGGATAAGCATGTAATATCTGAATATATAGCATATTATCATACTTTAGTTAAACTTAAATATTATACTTTTTTTGAAATTTTGTTAGATGGACAACAAGAAAAAATATGTTTATTTTCTTTGTATCCTCATATAATATTGAGATTGTTTATTATGGTAACTGAGATAGAAGAATTACTTATCATATTTACATACAATGTATATTACATATCAAATATATACACAATAAGTCATATTTACATTAATAGATCTACCTTGCAAGTTATTTGTAAATTATATTTCTGGCTTCTGCACTGTCACAGCATATTACTTTACAGGTTTATTTTCATAATGATTATGTCAAGTAAGAAATTAGTTATAAATATTGGTTGCTTGGTATCTTCGGCAACAGTTTTTTTTTCTTTTTATTTTATTTTATTGCTAACATTGCTTTATCTTTTGAAGCCTAGCGATGGATAAGCACGTAATATCAGTATATTATCAAAATTGTAGGGGATTAAGAACCAAGTTGCATATACTTTATATGAATATTTTATTGCATAATTATGATGTCATAGTTTTGACTGAAACATGGCTGCATAGTGAAATTTTAGATACTGAGTTTATTGACTCTCGTTATCGAGTATACCGTTGTGATAGGGATCGCGTTGCCAGTAAGCGGCTTGACGGCGGGGGAGTGCTGGTGGCGGTGCGCCGCGAGCTCGGAGCCGCGCCATACATCGCCCGCACCGCCTCTGGTGCGAGGCCGCCGCCGCCGCCGCCGCCTCCGTCACTGCCCCATATTGATCATGTTCTCATTGAATTACGAGCGCGAGACTATTGTTTTCTTATTAGTGCCGTCTATATACCACCGAATCTTAACTCAGCAGTTTATGCTTCTTTTCTTGATTACGTATCTAACATTATGCAATCGTTAGACGTGAATAGTTTTATATTAGTTGGAGATTACAATCTACCAACATTAAAATGGAACGACTGTGGAACACACTTAGAACCCATTATAGATGACAGTAACTGCCTGTGTAATAAACAATTAATTAACTTTGTATCCTCTTTAAATTGTTGGCAGTATAATAAATTTGAAAATAGCCATGGTAGACTTTTGGATCTATTTATCAGCGATAATTATAATTGTAAAGTTTTTCAACCGTCTATTAGCCTTGTCCCTATCGATGAGCACCATCCACCATTTTATGTACTTTTGCCAATTACTAAATGTGTAAAATCCATTCGAAGCAAACCCAGAAAACAATACAACTTTATCAGAGCCGATTATACATTAATTAATACAGAAATTGATGGCATAAACTGGGACGAATTATTTTTTCAAAAAAAAGCTGAAGACGCTGTAAATATTTTATATGAAAAAAATTATTTAATTATTAAAAAAATAATACCAACCAAAAATATAAAAAATACTCAATACTCAACTTGGTTTACACCTCCCTTGATACACATTTTTAAAAATAAAACGCGAGCGTGGATTAAATGGAAAAAATATCAAAACAAGTCTGATTATGATTCATTTAACCTTTATAGGTATAGGTTTAAAGTAGAGAGTGAGGTCTGTTACAATAATTACATAAAGTCCGTAGAAGAAAGCATCCAACATAATATAAAGCACTTTTATACGTATATGAGTAATCGCAAAAATAATGATGATATGCCTAATTGTATGACATTAAACGATATAACAGTAAACGATCCCACAGACATATGTAATTTGTTTTCTACATTTTTCCTTTCTGTTTTTGAGCCTTCTGCCGTTAATAATGAATTAGATGTAAACAATATTTCAGAAACCAATATCAATTCGAATCTGAATATTAGTGATATATATATAAGTAAAGAATCTGTGACTAAAGAATTGCAAGTACTTGACGTATCTAAAGGTTCTGGCGTAGATAATATCCCGCCAATCTTCTTTCGATCAACTGCATTAACCATTTCGCGTCCATTGCACTATATATACAACCTGTGCTTACGTGAAGGTGTCTTTCCTAAAATCAGGAAAACTGCTCGTATTGTACCGGTACACAAAGGTGGATTAAAAAATAGGGTGGAGAACTATCGTCCGATATCAATTCTACCTGTTCTGGCCAAGCTTTTCGAAAGACTGGTTCATAACATAATTTATCCTGAACTCCACAATGTAATTATTGAACAGCAACATGGGTTTGTAAAAAAACATTCAACAGCAACAAATTTACTTCATTATACAACTTATCTTTTTGAACAGCTAGACTTAAATAAACAAACTGACAGTGTATATACTGATTTTAAAAAAGCTTTTGACAGAGTAGATCACAAATTGCTTCTTGAAAACTCGCTTTCAACGGTATACGTGGTAACTTGTGGCGTTGGTTTAAATCATATGTATCAAATCGTACTCAAAAGATCGTAATTAAGGGATATGAATCTGAATTTGTCACTGTCACCTCAGGAGTTCCACAGGGCTCCATTCTGGGCCCCTTACTCTTCGTTCTTTTTATAAACGATGTCTCTGAGTGCTTTACTTTTTGCAACTTTTTATTATACGCTGACGACCTTAAAATTTTTTATACAATTGAAAGTATAGAGGACCATCAAAGGTTTCAACATGATTTAAATCGCTTCTCTCACTATTGCACAATTAACAAATTAAGTCTGAATCTAAATAAATGTCATTTAATAAATTTTACTAAAAAAAAAAACTATTAGTAACTATCCATATACATTGTGTAATACTCAACTGAACTGCGTTAATAATATAAGAGACCTAGGAGTAACTCTTGACAGCAAGCTACATTTGAACATGCATATAGACAATATTATTAACAAAGCCTATAAAATGTACGGCTTTGCTATGCGAGCAAGTACTAAGTTTCGACAACCATTGACATTTATACATATATATAAATCCCTTATTCGATCTCAACTAGAATATGCTGTGCCAGTGTGGAACCCCCATTATGCTAAGTACATAGATTCACTTGAAATTGTACAAAAAAATTCCTTCGCAGTATGTACTATAAGTGTTATCGACGCCACTTGCCTTATGAGCAACTGTTAATAAGATACAAGCTGCTTAAACTGCAAAGTAGGAGAGTGCAATTAGATATAATGTTCTTATATGATCTTTGTCATGGTAAATATGATTGTATTCAACTTAATAATAAATTATGTTATAATGTACCATATAGAACACATACTCGTAAAAACAATAATTTTTTTGCTACCAATCGTTGTAGAACTATTGCAGGTATACGTTCTCCAATGCGCAGAATTGTTAATACTTACAATACATACTTCGGTTCTATTGATTTAATGAATACAAACATGAACAGCTTTAAAAAAGAAATCATAAGCATAATACGCAATTCCCTCTGATATTTATGTCATTGTGTTTTTTTTTTTGTGTTTTTACATTATACCTTTAATGTTTTCTTCCATCAAATAAAATAATATATTATTAAATACTAAATACATTACCACCTCTCAAGACTTATTAGTAACCTGTGGTCAACGATGCTGGTGTCATGATTATTTATTTGTTTATATAAGTTTTTTTTTTTAGATATAAGCTTTATTGTGAACACTGTTTGTAGACCCAAATAAAAAGAAAAAAAAAAACATCTTATATACTTTTCATCCCGGAAAATTAAAGAGTTCTCGTGGGATAGTTAAAAAACTATAGTAACTTATATAGATACACTTATATGCGACACATACATTCCAATGAGCTCTCTATTTCTTTATCTTTCAAACTCCGATTGAAAGAGAGATTAACACGACCGTTGAGAGATAAGACAATGCCACAAATACATTCCAATGAGCTCGTTCCAAACATAGTGCATAGCGTAATTTACACACCCCTACGACGATTTTTCATACATTTCGTCGGGCGTCGGACACATACAGTCTGAATTTTCTATTTTAAACTTTATTGTTGTTTGGCATCTAACATGTGAACTACTTAACATTCGTTATTTTTTGACGATACGCTTGGCTCAGTTTATAGTGACCCTACTTGCTGTGCCTGCGATCGCGGGTTCGAGTCCCGCTGGGGGCATTCATTTGTAATCACGAACATTAAGTACTCCTGTCATAGGTGTCTATATTTATAATATATATATGTATTTAAAGTTATATATGTGTAGCTACCATGGAACTAGATGGTGCTATGTGTAAATGTCCCAACATATTTATATTTATTTATTTTTTAACAGAAAACCCTTAATTACACTTTAAGCCCTACTCAATTTGTATTCTGGAGCTCAAAGTGTCCAGACCTTAAAAAATAATTTACATACTTGATATCAAACTATCAAATTATTAATATGAATTGTTTTATAAACTTTTCCAGTATGATAACGAGGGTGTTGCTGTTGTATTGGTTCACGATCAGAAGAAGAACTTCTATAAAAAGTTCCTCTATGAGCCTTTCCCGGTGGAGTCCAGCTTGCTAGCAGTGTTGGCTGATCATTTGAACGCTGAAATTGTGGCTGGTAATTACATTTAACTCAATTTTTGTTAAGTACTAACATTCCAAGGGAACTATTTCTAGTTCCGGGAAGAAAAGGAGTTGAGAAATTAAAACCAAAAAAAAATGTTCAATATTGCTATTTCAGAAATACACTTATAACAAAAATACTAGTTTTGAGTAAAAATACATTTATTTAATTCTTTTTAGCGTCCCATTGCTGGGCACGAGCCTTGCTAAATTCTCTCAGACATGCAGGTTTCCTCATAATGTTTTCCTTTATCGAAAAACAAGTGATAAGTTTGAATAAATTCGCACATGAAAATATCAGAGATGCGAGGGGATTTGAACCCGCATCACTCGGTTTCCCAAACCATCACGTTGCCACTGGGCTACCACTGCCTAACAAAAAAAAACATACATAGTTAAAATTTATTATATTCATTATTTTCCCACCTTTCTAAATAAAGCAATATCTAATCTATCCAGGAACGGTACAGACTAAACAAGACATCCTGGATTATCTAACATGGACGTACTTCTTCCGTCGCCTCTTGAAGAACCCTTCGTACTACAACCTGGAGAGCCTGGAGCCGCAGGACATCAACTACTACCTATCCAACTTGGTGCAGACTTCCCTGGATGCGTTACTGAATGCTAACTGTGTGGAAATTGAGGAGGTAAATGGATGTTTTGATATTTTTGTATACGATATTAAATCTCGCAGTGTTAAGGCGTATAAAATAATAATAGGTATTAATTTACGCGAATATATGACATTTTAAATTAAATTTGATAGAAACGTCGGGAGCAAAAAAGCAAAACAAAATGCCGATAAAAAAGTAAGTTATATGTAATAATTTACTCCGATTAGTGTCCTTGGAATATTGGAGGGCCCTAAATTGGCCTTCGGTTTTTTTTTGGCTAAATATAATAATATTGTACTATTTAGTTGATCTGATGACGGAGTCGGGCAGTGGATAGTAGAACCCCTGAATGGCTACTAAAAATATTTTAAATTTTGTTTGGTCATTTGATTACTTTTATTCCATACATTAATATCTGCTAAAAGTGTGTTTTGTACCTTTTTTAAACCTTTGATAATTTTCTATAATTCTTCTATTTTCTTAGGACCAACGTACAGTAAATACGACATGGATGGGACGTATTGCATCGTATTACTACTTATCGCACAAAACGATGGCGCATTTCCACCAGAATTTACAAAGCAATCTCAATTTCGACAATCTTTTAAGAGTTTTATCGGATTGTGAGGAGTATGCAACACTGCCGGTGCGACATAATGAGGACGTCTTGAATGGGTATGATTGAAGTTATCTATTTAATCTAATATTTATTTTAAAAAAGCAATTTGGATATAGCTCAAATCCATTGAGCCTTTATAGCGCAAAAAATAACAATCTTTATTAATCTTATAAGAATACTAGCGGATGAAAAGTACCTAAGATGTTGACCAGGGATATAAGGTACCACAATACAAAATTTCATTTAAATCGGTCCAACAGTTTCGGAGATTAGTCCGTACAAACAGACAAACAGACAGTTCTCTTCTTACATCCCCCTGACTCTGTTTTTGCATTTTTTTTCTATGTACACACGTTCAACCTCTACAGTTTTATTCTATGTATAGATATATGCATTTGAGGGGTTTTAGCCAATGGGATTGTACCATGTTGAAGCAAGACAGAATGGTGAATAGAGAAATTTTGCATAACCTATGTGTTCTGTAAATGACCTCTTAAATGAAATAAAAGTGACTTAATACATTTCCGATTTTCTCGAAAACGGTAAGCTATATATCAAAGAAAATTATACGATTGCTTTCTTTATACTTTATGGACTACCTCGGGATCTACCTCTACATATACAAACGAATATACAAAAACAAATTAAAAAGTACAAACAGACAAAAAACCTCCTCATAGACAATACGTTTAGCTAAGTTTGTAGTGAACTTACTTGTTGTGGGGTTCGTGTCCCGCTAGGCATTTATTTGTGTGATGAGCACGAATGTTTGTACTCCAGTCATGGGTGTATGTATTTAAGGTTATATATGTAGTGTATCAACTATCTGGTATCCATAACACAGGCCTCGTAGCTTACCATGGAACTAGATGGTGCTATGTGTTAATGTTCCAACATATTTTTAAATCGCTTACTAACAACAATTTGATACAAATTAAATTGCCTTATTAAATTTGTATTTATTTCAAAGTGAACTCTCCCAACAATGTCGCCTACCAGTGGACTCCCTGACGCTGGACTCGTCCAACGTGAAGGCGTTCCTGCTGCTGCAGGCGCACCTCACGCGCCTGCCGCTGCCCAACTCCGACTACTTGACTGACACCAAGTCCGTCCTGGACCAGACCATCAGGATTATTCAGGTACTGACGACTCACTGTCCCTAGGTACTGTAGTAACGTGTCTTATTTCAATAATTAAAACAATTTAGGCACAGAAGGTTTATTAATTATTTTCTTAACACATGTTATATGTCCTTTCACACTACAGGTACGTTTCAACGGTTAATGTGGAATAGATAGATATGTACATAAGTATAGAAAAGTAGTTAAGTAATTTAAAAAAAACTTAAAATCATCCCCTATTTTACCTTGTTTGGGCATAAACGCCGTATTTGTTTATTTCTTACTAAAATTATAGGATATAGTGATTTTTTTGTCCTTAACTCGAGAAATGATTGATTAGGTATCGAATTGCAAAAAAAAATTGTTGGCATAGATAAAAAAACGAAACTTGAACCAATTAAAGTTTCATCAACGTCGGTCAAAAATTTTTAATGTTATTATTATCTAAAGTGAGAATATAAAAATAATTTGAAATAATTATACCATCAACAAAATAATATTGATTTTGTGATTATTTCGTTGGTTTAATTTAGATATATATTTTTTATTACATTACTAACTACAGATAATAAATCAAATTCTTATACCTCATTCCAGGCAATGATAGATACATCAGCAGAAAACGGCTGGCTGTACGTGTGTCTGTCCTGCCAGATATTAATGCAGAGCATCGTCCAAGCGCGATGGCCGACCGACTCGCCCCTCACAACCCTCCCACACATTGAATCCCAACATCTATACATATTCTCCCATATGACCAGAGATTCGAACAAGCCATGCACAATGTTAAATGGGTTGAAAGTGGCGTGTATGAGGAATTATGAGTTACTAGCCAAATATATGAGACGGGAGTTCGAAGAGAATCAAATTGAGCAGGTTTATAGGGTGAGTAAATGTAAATTGTTATTTTATTTTAAAGACACTAATAATATAATAATAATGTTTTACTATTTATGATGTGGAATATTTATCATTTTTAACAAACTTCTTAAACCATTTTTTGTTTTAAACACAAAATTAGAAATTTATCACATTTAGCTCAGAGATGAGATATTTTCCCGCAGTAAAAAGTATCCTATATGTTGACCCGGACAACCAGCTATCATTATACCAAATTTCATAAAAATTTGATCAGTGGTTTTTTCATGGTGCGGTCACAGACAGACAGACAGACAGACAAAAATTCTAAAAACTATAGATTCGGCCTCTGTATCGATAATAATGTCTATTTCAATATATTTATTATATGTATAGATTATAGCACATTACTTATTTTAAGAGAGGATTGAGTAAAAAACTTCGCCGATGAGATGGCAATTGTATTATATACGAAATAATGTATTCTGACATTTAAAAGAGCATTTCTCTCGTTTTTCTTCTTTCTTTTCTCACTTCTCAGCGGAACTGCACCGTATTTTTACTGACTGTGTACTCTATCTTTGTCTGATTAAATTAATTACTTAAAAGAGTTTGAAAAAATCTAATCGCTTAATTAAATTTTGACTTTTACTCTGAATGAATAATAATAATAATCATTCTTTTAGACCAAACTCGCAGTATTAAAACTTACTTTGTCAAAATTTACTTACAGATATAATACACAAATAAGATAAAAAATATTGTGTCATCGGACAAAGCGTTTCATAACTAATTATCCATTAAAATAAACAGTAATAACAATGTAATAAAATCTATATATATACATAAAATGCTTTGTCCTGACTGACTGATCGATCAACGCACAGTCTAAACCGCTGGTCGTAGAAACGTGAAATTTGGAGGATATATTCCTTATACAATGTAGGCATCCGCTAAGAAAGGTTTTTCTGAAATTCATCTCCTAAAGGGGTAAAAGAAGGGCTGAAATATTGTATGAAACTCTGTTATTCTTAACACCAAATGCACGAAAAGTAGTATTTAGCTTTAAGATGGAAAATAAGAAATATGTGTATTAGATTTTTTTCGAAATTCATCCCCTAAAAGGGTAAAAGGGGGTAATAAAGTTTGTATGGGCAAACAATTATTTATGATCAGAATAACTTGAAACTTGGTATTAATGCTCTTCAATACAATTAAATAAATACGTATTTTAGCATTTTTGAATTTCATCCCATAAGACTGTCAAATAGGGGATGAAAGTATGTATGAAACTCTGTAATTGATGCACGGAAAATGGTATTTATCTTTAAAATGAAAACTAGAACAATACAAATATCATTTTTTTTTTCGAAATTTATCTCTTAAAAGGGTAAAAAGGGGTTGTGCTATTTACATGAGGAAAAAATTGTTTATGATCAGAATTACTTGAAACTCGGTATTAATGCTCTTCAATACAATTAAATAAACATGAATTGTAGTTTTTTTTTTTAATTCAAAATAAAAAATTAAACATATTTAAATAGAGTAACATGGCTCAAGTGTGGGATATAAAGTAGAGTAAATTTATTTACAGAATATACGCTTAACATCTTATACATATTTTTGCAAGTAGTAAAGTATGTATTGCGAAAAAGTTTATGTTTTTCGCAGTTAGATCGCGGGCGAAGCCGCGGGTTCTGCTAGTGTTACATATAATTTAAAACCATCTATATTTTCAGGCAATATGTGATTTACCAACACTCGACCTGACTTTCCACGTACGAGGCTTGTGGTTCGACGCGGACTGTGAACAAGACAAGCGTATCAGACAACCTCCCGGCAGAAATGAATGGATGCCTTTACATGCTGATCAGGTAACATAATAAATACATTTAAATATTTCTTTATAAAAAACGCATTTCAGGTTTTATTTTCGAACACGACTAAACTAAGAAAAAAAACCAGTCCTTCTTCCCGCAACAGCAGAGAATAATCTAAATTTATTATTATTTATTACTAGCGACTCACCTCACTTCGCTCGGGTTCGTCCCTAAGTAGTTTCCCCATACAAACTTTCATCCTATTTTTACCACCTTAAGGGATGATTTCCGGGATAAAAACTATCCTAATATGTTCTTCCCAGGGTATCAAACTATCTTCTTACCAAATTTCATCTAAATCGGTTCAGTAGTTCCAGTGATTACTTCCTACAAACAAACTCAAAAACTTACAAACTCTACCTCTTTATAATATTAGAATAATAACAATAAAAACATTGTAGGAATACACACTACTAGTGGACATGAGCCGTCGCGGCGGCAATCCCAACAACGTGTTATGTCCGAGGTTCCCGCGCGGCAAGAACGAGGGCTGGTTCCTCACACTCGGCTCTACTGAATACGGCGAGTTACATGCATTGAAACGAACACCCGCTAAAGGAACCACGCATGTAACCTTCTATACACCTCCGAAGACTGGTAAGTTCTCATATATTATTTAATCCTTTCTTTATAGGAAGACGTATTGAAGTCCATGCCCAGCTGTGGGACGTTAAAAAGGACTGGATACATACATTATAAGAGGTAAAACTATTGTGGTATTGACAACATACCGCCATATTTTATTAAAGTCGTGGCGCGTAATAAAATAGTAGAATAACTATGTATATGGTACTTGCGATATAAAAATATGCCATATAAAAACTAACAATAATTAAAATGTACTCCTCTTCATACTAAGTGTAGGTTGTAAAAGTATCTTGTGATATTAAATGAACAATTCTTGTATATAAATTGATTTCGAGTTTTTCGGAAACGGCTCTAACAATTTGGATCACTCTTTTTATTTAGATAAGGTTTTACTTTTTAAGTTTATTACAAAGGTTCTTTTTTTTTGGAAAAACGCAATTTTTTTCCAAAAAAAATTTTTTTTTTATTAACCAATAATTAATTATTAGAGCCTTTTTCTAACTGCTCTCTCGCTGACAATGTCATATAGCGCCATCTCGTAAATGTTAGAGGTACTTGCATTGTCGCCAATGGATGATAACCTACTTATGAACGCCTATTTAAATTACTTTTGCTAAAGTATACCATTATAGTTAAATTAATTTATGAACTCTAATGCAAAATAACTGAACATTTAGTTATCAAATCATAGCACCCCATATATAACTACCTACCCCATATATTATATATAACTACGATTCATAATTAAAAAGCAGTTAACCGATTCATTGCGGGTGACACCTTAGGGGTGTCATACATTTCTTTCCTGTGTGGCGTGTGACACCCGAGCGGTGTCATAATTCAATTCGTCGAAACTATGTTAAAATGACATTTTTAAAGGTTTTCGCTAAATAAATCTATCATTATTTTATCACACAGATCATGCCTGTACTGTTCGTTTCAGGATTTAGTGTGAATAGAAAATTTTCAGGGGTTAAAAACCTTCTCATTGTTCCGAATACATTTCTTTCACGTGTGGCGGATGACACCCGAGCGGCGTCATCATAATCCAATCCGATGAAACTCTGTTAATCGTAGAATAACGTATGGAACTGAACATTTTACCCGTTTTGCATAGTTTTATACCCGACTGCGACGAAGCCGAGAAAGGCTATGATTATGATGTATGATTTGATGTTTCCTCGTAGCTACGGAACGGATAAAGTGTTTTCTATAATGTATTTTCTATAATATATATATCGATATTGATCGGTAGATTCTTCTTTGGTGACGGGAATGTCCATGTGTAAATTAAAATAACAAAATACCGGGTGCTATCTTTTAGGCTTTAAATCTTTTTTATCAAAATGAAGGGGTCTCAAAGAAAATTTATGTTATTTTTATATTCAAAATAATTATGTTTAAAAGCAACTTGTAATAGTACAATCTATATTTTCTTAATTTCTGTGCATGCCCCAATATCTTTCATTTTCTTTTTTTTTAGGAAGAACATACTCTTCATATGATTGAGAGTTCTGTTCCAAAGTACACTGCGTTTCGTCTTCGTCACTCTGCGATTCAGGGATGTATAGGCGTTTTCGATTCAATTCAAAAAATTGTAACAATTCTTTAAGCTATAAAAAATATAAAGTCGTGTATTACAAAATCTATACTAATATCCATACTAATATTATAAATGCGAAAGTAACTCTGTCTGTCTGTCTCCTTTTCACACTTAATCCGCTGAACTGATTTAGACGAAATTTGGTATGGAGATAGTTTGAGATCCCGGGAAGGACATAGAATAATTTTTACCCCGGAAATCATCCCTTAATAAGGTGAAAAGGGGGGTGGAACTTTGTATGGGCAATTAATCATTTCTCAACTAAGAGATATAAAACTCATCATACCTATTTATGATATATGTATATAGACTATATAGTCTATGTATTCCATACTAACCGTCATAAGGTATCTAGGGCCGAACTCGAGCGAAATAATAGACGTCATCTCAATAGCTAAACTCAATACTTTCAAACTTTTCTTGGGAGTTTTAGTTGCCAGTATTGCACCAAGTATATAAAAAAAAACTTTGCAACACCAATTTCAGAACATATTTTAAAATATATTCTTAAGCTATTTAAATTGTATAGTCAAAGAAAAAAGAATACCAAATGTTTACAATATCTGATTCAAAATAGTCATTTCAAGTAAATCACGTATCTAAACACAAGGAACTCACTCTAAACGAATTAACAAACTGCTTAGGTCTGATATTAGATGCTGACTGAACGAAATCAAGTGTAAATAAGTCAAAAAAAGAAAAAAAAGCACAAAGTTTTCATATATGGCTGAAGGCACCGTAGGGGTGTCATTTTAACGTATGGCGCGTGACGCCCTAGAGGTGTCATGAAAAATTTGTTCGCCGCCACGGGCCGTAGTTCGTAAAAAAGGCCGTCGCAATGAATCGGTTAAAAATGCTAATCATTTCCCTCATTCCAGGTCGTATCATATACACTGTGTACATCATGAGCGACAGTTACCTGGGCCTGGACCAACAGTACGATCTGCAATTTGAACTCATGGACCCACTACCAAAAGAAACAGTGGAGAAGGTTTATGACACTACAGATAAAGTTATCATTGAATGATTCTTTGTCATTTTTTTATTATTTGTAAATAAATTGTTTGTTATATGCTGCGTTTTTATTTACTTTCGCTTATATGATTAATGAAAATGGAAACGAAGAAATATTTTTTTTCTAAACTCAAAATTACATACATTATTTTATTATATTTTAACTATTACCGAATTACATATACAAATCTATCTATTAAACAATGAATAAATATTATATTATACATATATAAACCTTGTCATATCTACATTCTTCAAGTAATGCAATGGTAAAGTTTTTATCATAATTTATATTGAATAATCTATTCAAATAAATAAAATTAAATAAAAAAATGACTGATTGTAACGTCAAAATAAGTTTTTTACCAAATGCATATGAAATTATATACGGTACTTTTAAGAAAAACATATTTTTTTAATTTTTGTCTGTCTGTCCTTTTGTTCCGACTAATCTCCGAAACGGTTGGACTGATTGTGACCGGACTTTCACTGACAGATAGCTGATGTTATAAGAAGTAACTTGGGCTACTTTTATTTTAGAAAAAGAATTAGGGTCCCGCTTAAAAAATTAAATCACATAATACTATAGTAGTACAGATGCTTCATCCCATCCAAAGAAATAGGACAGCGCTAATTTGGGCTATTCTTCGGGCTGTTCTTGTTTGCTTGAATAGATAATAGATGTCGTTGATTCACACATAGTTAAAGTGTTTTATTTTATAAATATGTGCTTACTTACGTATGGTAAATATTGTAAAATTCATCCTGCATTCAAATAAAAACAATTCAGTAATTTTAACAATTTTTAACTGATAAAAACAATTCAGAAAAAGTAAAAGCGCCATCTGTGAATATCCACTTAAAATCCATCATCTGATTGCTGATATTTCAATAATCGGTAAAATTACCCATATTGATTTACAGGTATTTCGTTTCCCTTCACTGAGATAATTTTTAAACAATAATACGCCTTCTTGGGACCGTTTTCTATCTTTTGTTAATTTAACCCAAGTTTAATAACAAACCGATACATGTAACGTCATCTATAGACATTTAAGCTATTTTTTTTTGTTCGTGACGAGACCCCATGTTAAAACGTACCTAGTGACGCACACGCGCGAAGTGAGGGTTGAAGTCACTAGTACTAATTCCGGTACCCAAACCCAGGACCTGATGTTTAGTCACAACAAGCTATGTACTTCACCTAAGAAGCAATATAACTAATAATAGATACCGCTATGTACTTATTAGATCTTTAAATTAGAATTTAATTAAAACGCAGAATAAACAAAAATAGAGTTTGTTTATTTTTTAATAATTATTTCAAATTACTTTTTACAATAAAATATTAATTTCTTACTTAAAATGCTAAGTTATAAGCATAATATGCAATTAGTTATGTCATTATTATTTAACATTTTAACACATTAAAAAATAAATAAAATAATAATATAGTAGAATAAAAGAGTTTTTAGTTGCTAAGATATTAATTGTGAGAAAAAATACAACTTTTTAATTTTTCTACTAAATATAGGTTATTGGATACAATTTATGTACCTACACTTTTATTTAACAATGCTTATATTTGGAAAAGACTAGATAAGCTGCAAAGAAAAGCTTACTAAAGTCTAACAAAATTCAAAGTTTACTTGAAATGCTTTTGAAAATTTGCTAAGAGTTATCACACAGATATGTACATACATTAAAATAGGCTAGCTTAAATATATTTTTGAACAACATTCACTTATTTCACTATATAAAAAAATCAATTGATCTATATTCATCATATGTTACTTGTCATAATATTATAATACTAATCATACAATACAAAACTAAAATAACATTTTTTTTTATAAATTATTATTTTTTCTAGGAAAACCTTACAATTTTTAAATACATACTTCAATGAAATACACCTATTAAATATTAATGAAAAAGCAAAAACAAATGCAAGTTTTGAAATATTCAAAGAAAGAAATATTATGTATGTTTTTCTAACATATAATATTAATAGTATTAGCTTAATAAAAAAATATCAAAGCATTATCAGTTTTTTTTAATGTACAGCCATATTATAACTTTTTATATAATATTTAAATATTATTGTATTAATATTATTATATTAATTATATTGTAATTAATTACACAAAGAGAATATAATCTTCAATGACATTCGAAATCACATAATCACATCATGTATTCTTGAAGGATTTTTTGATTTATAATGCACTTCTAAGTCTACTTTTAATTATCAATGTCAAAATGTGATAGGGAATTACAAAAATAGTCTTCACTTCTTTGATTGCCATACATTCTTAGCACACAACACAAGAGATCAGAATTAAATGACACTCATACAATATCACATATTGTTTGAGTGTTGGCATCCTGTTATTTCCGTTTTTTTTGCTCATACTCAATAGCCCTCGCCTCAGATATAATTTGCCTTTCTCGTGTTAAAATACCATCTAATTGGTTTGTAAAGGCTTCAAAAGAAAATTTAGTTTCAAATCTCTTTCTTCCTGCTTTACCAAACCATTCACATAGTTCAGGGTTGTTTATTAACTTGCTCATTGCATTTGCAAAAGATCTACTATTAGGTTCACATAGAAATCCTGTTACATCATGTACAATCGTCTCAGTGGGTCCACCACTATTTACTGCAATAACTGGCTTACTATAATACATAGCTTCTAAAGGCACTATACCAAAATGTTCATTTGAAGGAGTATATATTAAAGCAGTGCAATTATATAATAGTGATACTTTTTCAACATCTTTGGGAGATTTCATAAAAGTGACTTTGTCTTCTAAATCAAGTTCTGTAGCTATATCAGTAAGTTCCATGAAATGCTCCATATTTTCTAAGTTTATCGGATCAAACCCACCGGCCATTATTAAGTGTACTCTCTCCCAATCGGTAGGATCTATAATACTTTTTAACTCTGCTAATGCTTGTAAAGCTAATTTCAAATTCTTTTTTCTTTCATATCTGTTAATTGATAAAAAAATAAATTTATCAGTGCCAACGGGCACGACTTCCTTAAGATTTTTAGGTATTGTACTGTTAAAAAATTCTGTGTTTATTGAAGGATAACAAATATCAGGAATGTCTTTAATTTTTTGAAATGCATCTTGATAAACTCTAGCAGTATATTTACTGTTTACTAGAACTTTGTCAGCTCTTGCAGTAGTTAGTTCCTCTAACCAGTTTAATGGCGCACGATAGATTTTTTTAAAGAGCCCACCTTCAGTAGTCAACAATTTATCAGGATGGTGGCAGTAAAACACAACCCGAAACGGCCCACGTGCCATCTTCAAAAATGGAATGCACAGAGATATGAGATCACAAAATATTAAAGTAGGTTCTTCTGCTGGAATAACGTACCAAGCTAAATAAACAGCTGCAAATACCATACGAGCGTAAGCACATGCCGCTTTAAACCTGCCAAAAATAGCACGCGGGATCCAATCACCAATAACCGTCACTGGAAATGTTCCGTCTCTGGTCTCTGCGAAGCAATGGGAAGGATCGTGATGATTTGTATAAAAAGCGACATCGTGGCCTTTGCTTTTGAAGGCCAATGCGGCATCCAAAACTAAACGCTCAGCACCTCCAATTCCGAGATCCGGATGGAGAAACAGTATTTTGACCATTTTTGAACTAAATTATAGACAAAATGAAACATATGAGACTTTATATTGTCAAATATTTAGCTTTATTCTTGAAGTATATTGCACAATGCCAACAAATGTCGAATAATACGATTTTCTTATTCAAAATAATTTTCTTAGTTATGACGTTACAATGTCAATGTCAGAAGTTAGTAACGTTTAAAAACTTATGTGGCTTGCATTAAACCATAAGAATATTGAAATTAATTAAATATTAATATTTTGTAACACAGAGAAGGTCAAACTAACTCATTATATATTAAAACTTATTTTACTAATAGCAAATTTTAGTTTTACTCGCAGTTCATCCACTGAAGGGTGGAAACTGGAAAATAGGAAACCTCTATCCTCCATAGTTCTAACTCTATAATATGTTTAAAATGTCATCTTGAGATAAATGATTTAGCTATATGAATGCTCCTATAAGCCACAGAACAAAGAACATTATATGAATGCCCATCTAGACTGCATGTTATTACAATTAGGTATCCACTGTTGACTATTAAAAGGTCTACAATTTTGACTATACATAAGTATACTCTAAGGTAGTGTTGCCGAAGTATCAATAGTTTCACTATCGCTAGTTTTTGTCTAAAAAAGCCCTACTATCGATAGCTATATCGATATTATCGATAGTATCGATACTATCGATAGCTGGAAATGTGACAATATTATTGACAGACCACAATACTATCGACACTACCGATACTATTAATGTTTCGAAATATAATAATATCGATGGTATCGAAGCTATCGATAGTAGATCGTTTTTTCATAGTATTAGGTAAGTTTTAAAAGCAATGTAATTAGACGAAAATCCTTTTTACTTATGACTTACTTATTCACTACCGACTTCCTCTTTCTTTTTTAACTATGCTCTCAAAAAATGAGCAACTATCGATAGTTCAAAGTATCGGTAACATCGATAGAACTATCGATATTGTAACTATCGGTCACTATCGATTAACTATCGATAGTCGACTATCGATCGGCAACATTACATCTCTTTAGGTTTAGTAAGGGGTTATCTCTGAGATTACTGATCCGATTCTGCAAAGCTACATTAACGCTGGGTGCTATATGCTATTTCTTTTAATTCTGATACAAATTAGCTTACTATCAGAAATCATCATTGGTAACTTTAATTGAAATGGAAAAAGCACTGGCCATTGGGTTGCTTTATCCGCATGCGCTGCCTAAACAGTTTGAAATTAGCTTTATCAAAAGTACAATACCGCACCTGGAAGCGGGGATAAGTAGCTACTTCACTATACGAAAAGACGAATTATATTAATTATTGTCAACTATTCACATATTTAAAGTTCCGCGTAAATCTCTATCGCCAACTAAAAAGACGAGAACAAGTTGACGAAGAAACATGTCGCTTTTGTGCAGTCGTTTTTTTTAAAACTTAAAAAAAAAAGAAAACAGACTTCCAGGCACTGAAAAGTAAAAAATAACTAAACAGGGGTTTTCATTTAGAATAGATATCTAATCAGATATTTTCAAACCGGTGTGCTTTGATTTGTATTAGCTGGCACCGACTTCGAAAATATCTGATTAGGTATAGATATGAAATTTATCATTAAATTATCATTTATATTAGTAAAACAATGTAATTTACATTTAAGTATTTCTTAGAATTTATGCAATATACTCTTCACAATGTTTTTTCTTAATCTTTAACAATATTTTCACTTCTTAATCAATGTCTGACTCAAGTAAGTTTATCTGCACACTAAAAAAAAGTTTGTATTTCAAAAAATTTATTGAATACTAATTTACAATTCATCTCTTCTTTCTATTTTAACAAGATCTACATGGAATGTAAGAGTAGCAGACTTTGGTATCTTGGGTGGAGCTCCAGCCTCCCCATAGGCTAATTCTGGTGGAATTACTAATTTCCTTTGTTCACCTTCACACATGCCAATTAAACCTTGATCCCAACCTTTAATGACTTGACCTGATCCAAGATTAAAAGTAAGTGGGTTACCTCTTGGGATTGAACTATCAAATTCTGTTCCATCTTCTAATGTACCCTTTAAAAATCACAATATAATATTAAACAATTTACGAACATTTACTTCTAATATAAGCAACAAATTAATTATAAAAATGAAACTTACAGTATAATGCATGTGAAGAAGGTCACCTTTTTTACTTTTGATGGGGCATTCAGCGGGTCGTTTTTTAACTCCAATTTGTAATTTTTTTGGGGCGTTTGAAGCTACGACCACATATTGAATTACACTCATTAATACTAGGAAAAAAAGAGTAATTTTACAAATCTTTATCAATGCAGTCTTATTCATTTTCGTTTTATGGGGGAAAATTAGTTTTAAGGTAACTCCCAAACTGGAATTGAGCGGTTGATTTAATTATTTCTATATTTTAATTAATTTCAATACATATAATATTTAATAAATGAGGCAGTAGTTGTTGTTATCAGTTATCACTTATCACATAAAGGCAAAATTCGATATTAAAAGTATAAACCAAACATAGTCCATAGACTAAAAAGACAGGAAATAAATGAATAATTTATGATGAGAAGTCATTCAAAAAGTCAATGAACTTCTCAGAGACCATGGAGGATATTTTTATGGTTCTTTGGTTTTTTATAGACGATTGTTGGACATTATTTTCTTTGAAAATCGGAAAGGACAAATGTATCTTTTTAGCTTGAAAATGAATATTTTTTACGTTTTTTGAAGCCATTAGCAAGAGAATGGGCCATGAGAAAGAATTTTGCTATTTTCTTCCACCAGATGTCACGATCACTATGATCATCAGTATATTGATTTTTCTTTGAATTCGATCTCATTATTTGAGTTTTCGGCATCATATTGAATTATTATGCATTAGAGTCCGTTAAGTAATATATATTTTTAAATTTTTTACGTAATGTTGCGGATTATAAATTAATCAAAAAAGTTCTTAAAATTAATCAAATCAAACTTTGTGTGAATCCATTCTTACCTATTGCATAACTGCCTATGGTGGTGCTGCGAAAACTATTTTTCTAGGTACCACATGAACCTGCTCAAAGAACAATCCTAAAAGTAGCCACCTATCGCCCTTATTCCTTTCCCACAAATATGCTTTACTTGGAATGCAAGGTACTAACGGTCCATTGAGAAATGCATGGTAAAACTATAACCTGAAACACAGGTTCTTAACTTAGTTTAGGTAGGTTCCAAATTGTATAGTGTCCTTGGTAATTTATTTTATAAATATTATAAAACTTTGTAAATGTATTTCAATAAAATTATTATTATTATTATTGCAAATCTCCATAGCGTGGATGGATTTTTTTTCATTTTATTTAAAATTTAATTAAAATGTCAAATTATTCAGCGCAATGTTGCAAAAAAAATGGATATCATTAGTTCCCATAAGATAAAAACTGAAGAAATTGTGGACTAAAGCAATAAGACGACCAAAATTGGCGATATCATAATCTTTATATTTAAATGGATATCATTTTATGTAAATTGATTTTAAAACTCTTAAGTCGTCTACAGGTGAATATTTTTTTTATTTTTTGTATGTTTGTACATATTAACTACAGAGTATCAAAAAAACTCATCTCCCATTTTACCTCTATATGAAATTGAATTTCTCAAAATGCTAAAACATGTATTTATTTAATTGTATTGAAGAGCATTAATACCATGTTTCAAGTAATTCTGATCATAAATTATTCTTTGCTCATATGAACTATATTACCCCCTTTTACCCCTTTAAGGAATGAATTTCGAAAAATTTCCATTCATGCTATAGAGCTGTACAATGTAGATTGTAGTGATCATGACACCTGGCGGGGAACAAAAGAAAAATTCTTTCCCAATACACTGTGTGTTTATTCTGTTCACTCTGTACTTGATTTTTTAAAATGTCAAACATCAAACGTTTAAGAATAACAAAATGTCAGTTTAATGTTTATATTCCTTTAGATAAACTTGCCACAAAAATATTGTGTATGATATGATTTAACTTATAAAATATGATTTAAAATAAATAAATATGAGTCAATCAGATAATTATAGGAAGTTTTTGATGAACAGAGTAACTACTACCCAACCTATTCTTGAATATATTGAAAATTGTTTAGTCACAGAAGATGAGATTGTTAAACATGCATTTCATAAAATAATGGTTAGTAGAGAATTAAAAAAAAAAATTAAATAAATTCTATATGTATATTAAAGTTCAAATTCTTAATAAAATTTTCAAATATTTCAGATTCACAATTGGGCAGAAAGTAGTACACAATTATTTGAAATACTAAGCGATTATTTTGGTGTAGTGTTTGTGCCATTAAATTATACAACACAAAATGTTCTAACAACATTTCACACTACCAGTCTAATGTTTCTTTTAAAAATTATTAAATTAGACTTTATGTTTCCTTACACTCGTAACATGTTTAATATTGACATATTATTTAATGACAAAACATCTACTGAATTATTTGGGGAGAAACTGACTACTGATGATATTGTATCGCAAGTAGTAAGCTTACGGTTTAATGAACATTGTGAACTAAATTTGTCAAACTTCTGTAATGATGAAGGTGAAAATTATATTACCATTGCTGTAGTAATATATTTATAATAAGTTGCTCATAAGTAAATTTGTTTTCAGAACTAGCACAAAAGAAAATAAATTTTTATAAACTGTCCCTATTATCATATTTCAAAATACTCATGATAAGGATGGGACGAGATACAAAGATTTTGAACTTAAGTAACAACAACTTGAGGTAGTTATCTCATGTAATTTCTTAAAAAATTACATTTAATAAATATGATATTATATATTTTCATTTATGATGTATAATTTTACATTTTTAACTAAACCCTTGTTCTCTCTGTGTCTTATATATTTTTTGTTACTTTCAGCCAAGTTCCATTGGAAATATTAAATTTTTTTATTAAAGGGGAACTCATTGGACTCAATCTTAGTAATAATAATGTAAGTATAGAAAATACTTCAATTACTTAAAGGATTTAATGAATAGGACTATTCAGGAAGTTTAATAAATAACTAAATTACAAGATGTCATTCAAGAAATGAATAAATTACAAGATTCAAGTTAAAAGAATTTACAACATTCAACGATTTATGCAATGACAGTAAAACCTACATATGTTTATATAAATTTGATATATTTTTAAATTTTTAAGATTCCATCAGTATCTGAGTTACACAGAATTAGTAGTAAAATAGAAAAACTTTGGGTGGAAGGAAACCCACTGTGCGAAGACATGGAACCAATGACATATATTAAACAAATCAGCCAGAAATTTCCCCGATTAACTGAATTAGTAAGTATAACTATTAGTGTAAAAAAATGCAAATATTTTTATAAGTTTTGTATTATGTCAAAAACTATAAATAAAAAAAAATATAAATGAAAATAATATCCTAACTGGATTCAGTCACAGTGGCCATTCTCACTGAGATATCAATCAATTTCATGAGACATATTATAGTATAGTGTTTAGGTGTGTCTGTGTAGACAGAAGAGCTATCTATTCTTTTAACTTTCATTTTTCCATGTAAAGTTGACACAACTGTTAAGAGATCAGGCGCAAGACATGTATGTTGTCGAGTATTTTGTAATAGTGAAGCCCCATAACTATTTTACTCCAATTCACGGACTGAACCCAGGACCTCACGATCTGTAGCCGTCCATGTTAGCAACTAAACCAGTGAAGCAGTTTTAATAGTAAATTACATAATGGTAAAATAATTTATAAAAACATTCATTTTAAACCTATTTCAGGATGGGGTGAAATTAAATGAGCATGGTCTAATGATACCATTTTACAGCAACTTTTTAATTTCACCAGATAAAAAAACAAAAATGATAATAGAAAAGTTTGTATCCTTATATTTTGCATACTATGACTCTACACGAACAAAGATAGATATGTTTTACGACCAATATGCTCATATGACGCTTTCAAATACTTTCACAGGTAATATAATATTTATCACTTTATATAAATTTCCTTTAGTATAAACTAATATAGAAAATACAATAAATATATATATATATATATATATATATATATATATATATATATATATATAATAAACACACATATAATAAACACAGATATTGAGGATTTTTTCCATATTTTTCTATAAATTATAAATACCAAAATCCTTCCTCTATTAAACTCTAATGTACAGCTTTTAGCGTTGGTCTGGTTTCCAAGTTAATAGCACTATCTCTTGTGGTAAAGTGAAAAATAGTACAATATCAATATACCTTGTATGTTGAGGACTTACCATAATTTACCAAAATATTTGACTTATTTATATCTTATTTGCATTTTAGAGGCAGATGAAAAAGCAATGGAGAGTTACGTGAAGCACTCAAGAAATATTTTAAATCCATTACATAAAGAATGGGACTTCAAATATAAAAAAATCTATAAGAAAAGATGTGCCATTGTAGGAGTGTTGTCACAACTACCGGAATCCATACATGACCCAAGTACATTTACTATTGACGTATTGAGACACGATGTAAGTGTAATGATTAATTATTATAAAATGCAAACGGTATAAAATAAAATCAAGTAGAGATTTGAATAAAGAACATAATAGCAAAAAATTATATAAATGTACTACTTAATTTATTTATTATGTATTAAACATATCAATAGATGGTGTAGCCTTCAATCGCTAAAATATTTCATATGGCCAAGAAGTTTGTTTGTTGCCTTTGGCTTACGTAAAAACGCTAACCAGATTTCGATGATATTTGGCAAGGATATAGATTGTGTTATAGGGATGCACATAGACATCTTTTATTGCCAGCCTTGCATGCTTACCATGGGATTGGAGTCGCAGACAAAACTATCATTTAATTCATATTTTTGTTTTTTACTTGACTTTTTTCGTCTTGTTACAGAATAAATTGTTGACAGTTGTGATAGAAGGTATTTATAAGGAAAAACCCAAGGACAGAGTAGAACAGTTTATACATTTCCGAAGAACTTTCATATTCGACATCTACTCAATCAACATAATGTCATTTTATAATATTGTGTGTGAGATGTTTACTGTTTCATTTGCTACTCCTGAAATGATACGAAATAGTTTTAAGGTAAGTTTAAATTATATACTCACATTTTATACTAATATTATAAAGCTGGTAAGTTTGTTTTTGATGTGAAACATCTAATGCGGCGGGTAAAACCAGCTATTGGCGTGGCGACACGTCGCCACGGGCTCATAACTCTCAGACTTTTATACCACTTAACTTAGCGATTCATTCCTCCCTTTCTCTCATCGCGTTGAGCACATATTTTAATTACTAATTTTAGTATTAAATTAAGAGGTATTTTTTAAATAAAGATTTTTTTCTCTTAGGTTTCTCATGCATATTTTCCTTACAAAATAGTTTCGATGTTTCACCTATTCATGTTTCATCTACCAGGCGTCCCGCGGTGGCTTGTTTTTTTTTTTTGCTAATCTCGAATACTACCAGTCCGATTAGATTAATACAATTTTTTATTTTATAGCCTATTTATTGGCAGAATTATAGGCTATCTAATATTGTATATAAATATATAAACTATGTAAGCGAATACGCAAATGATTTTACGAACATAATCTGGTTTTGTGTTTGCTTTCCAAATATTTAAATTATATATTTTTTATTCATTAGCATCCTGTGAGACATTTAAATCAACTAACTCTAATAAATCCAGATAAAGAAGAAAGAGATATGATATGCGCAGCTTTTATGCATTTGACGCAACTTAAAAAATCTGAAGCTGAAGCGTAAGTTATTATTTATCTATATTATTTGCTTGTCTTGACTCCCAAGAGATCAAAATTAACGGCTTATTCCTATAATCAAATCAACAAGGGAACCATTAAGATTATTAAAAGTTAAGTTTATATGATTATATTTCGGTTGTCAAATTAACATAAAGCAACCAGGCCTTAATAGGAATTCAAGTGCAGGGTAGGCTAAATAATCAGTCTTCACCATATGTATATGTGTTTTATATATATAAAAACACCTGTTACAAAAATGAAGTAAAGTTAACAATAGGTAAAATGTACATTGAATTAAGCATAATAATATTAATGTTCTTAAATATTTTCAGCCGTCTTCTTTACAATGATTGGGACATAAGAGTTGCTCTAAAAGCATTTACATCAGATTTGAAGAATAATAAGATTAATGAAGATAAATTAATGCTGGATGAAGAAATGTCGGATATATCATCACTTTTAGATGATGAAATAGATTAATAAAATTATTAGACATAAAATATTTTTGTTTTTTTTCGTCTAAATGACTACTACTACTACATTTAACGGTAACACTCAAGTACAGTGAATCTTAAGAAAATATATGTCTTTTTCTTAATATTGCATTATAGTGGCAAAATAAAATGACTATTATTAACATCCATGATATATGGTGCGTGGTTTATACTGCAAAATATCGTCGTGCCGTTCTGATACACAATCACGGAAGATAAAAACTTTTTTCTCTTCATTCTAAACAGTATACTCGAGATGATTTTATCGTCTGCGAACAAAATCTGATGGACTGCCCAACTCGTGTATACTGGGCTTAATAAAATAATTGCTCTGTGGTAATATATAATTTGAAAACATTGGCTATTGACTAGTCTTCTTAATCTGTGGTCATTGACTCTTGTTCAGCGTTGCCAATTTGTGGGGAATTCCCCAAACTGCGGGGAATCTGAAGTCGATTGGGGATTTGTTGGGGATTGGCATTATGTGGGAAAAATGCGGGGATTTTGAACATCGATAGTCCGACCGGGTCCGAACACTTAAGCATTAATTTACTAATAAAAATCGTACATAGTTTTTACGTCTGAACCAATTTAGCTTTTAATTTAAGCTATACTAAGTGTTAAAACTACGCAAATTTTCTTAGTCCGAATTTCTTCACTAGTAACAATTAATAACTTAAATGACTCCTAGCACGTCTCCTAATTTAAACTTCTATATATTACAATAATAATAATTTTGAAGTTATATTTATAATTTTTTTCTGAAAAATTAGATTTTAAGGTAATCACAGAAAAAATGGAACTCAATCACAGTCTAATCTTGTTTATTCATAATTCAAAAATATAATTTAAAAAAACAAGTTGATATTTACAAAATATAGTTAAAGTTTTGTTAAAAATCATAAAAAAAAAATGTCAAAAATGATATTTTTTTTTAAGCTATGCTAAATCTTTGTTGAAAATTTATTCAAATTTTTAATACTACCTTTAATCTTCTATGCGTCCATAAAATGGCATAATATATTTAAAAAAAAATCGATTAAAAATTAATAAAATATCGATAAATTCGAAAAAGTAAAAACTTAAATAGATTCTACGGGAAAAATCCAAAAAATAGAGTTAAAATATACCATCCTCTACCTCCCGAGACCATGAAACATAAATTTCTCGGAAACGGCTAATTATTTCAATTTCAAAAAAAAAAAATGCTTATTATATGTATTTCGAAAATTATATTCCCCTAGTTTCACTGAAACTAAAAGATGATTGCAGAAATAAAAAATAAAAAACGAAGAAATAATTAAAAACCGAGATTTCTGCCAATATCTGGAAAACTTTGAAGTTACTATAAAAAGTGTTATCTATAAAAGTTGTAGAGTTTTACTAGACCTATAACTTTTGTAGAATTTTTTTTTCGATAGGACGTCACAGTAAGCCGGAAATAAAAAAAAAACTATTTTTTAATGCTTTGCATCTCCCAATTTCTCGGGGGTAGCTGGACATCGGGGGCATTTTACGAATTTTAATTCCTTATAAAGCTGCTAACGTTTTAAAAACAAAACTTCAGGTTTTAATTTGTTTGTTTCCAAACCAGATTTCGATTGGACTATATTAATTTTATTTACTTATTATATTTCTAACATAAAGAAAAATCTGAAAAGATAGTTTCATTTAAAATTATTTAAAAATATAAATATTATTTAAATACTTGAAACTTGTTTATTTTTAATATTTTAAGGGGAATTTGTGGGGAATTAAGTATATTTTTGTCCCCAAATTGGGGAATTTGATAAATTGGTATTGGCAACGCTGCTCTTGTTGTTCTTGGTCTATGTCATTGACAATTGATTATTGACATATTATTATTAGCATGGATGACAAATAAAATTATTTACTAGTTCTTTAATCTGTGTATTATTATTTAATATTTTTTGTTTGAAAGTTACAAATCGATTACTATCTAAAAAAAAAAACATTAAAGAAGATTTTCAAACGTAGCATTTCTATATAGTTCGTGTTTTCAAAGTAGGATTGTTTAATTTAAAATATTATACTTAAGTCTGTATTTAAATTAATTATAGAATAGAAAGAATATATAATGGCAAATAATTCTATGGGCCAAGCTCCTAATATGCCATCAATTGGTGCAATCAATTCACAAACTATGCAATATGTAAACAATCCACTTCAAAGTCCTCAAATACAATCTGCTCCCATCCAAGGATCACCTTCACAACACAGTCCGATGGGCACACAACAAGTTGGTACTAAAGTTAATCAAGGTGGAGGTGATCAGACTACACAGGTATAGTTATTGAAATTTGAAATATTAAAAATAATTTTGAGAATTCATAAAGCAGAAGTTATCATAGTAAGCACACCATCTACTTGTTACAAAGTAAAAAATATTTGTTTTTGTAAAATGCATTCTAATGTATACAATGCATTTTTGACCATTTTAATTATAGTAAATAATTATAATAGTTGTATGGACAAATCATTTATATATATTTTTTTTAAAGTTACTTAGTCGACCTCGACTTCAAGAACTAGTGAGAGAAGTTGATCCCACAGTCCAGTTAGATGAAGAAGTAGAAGAAATGTTATTACAATTAGCTGATGACTTTATAGATACAACACTTAATGCAGCTTGTTCTCTTGCCAAGCACCGACATGCTCCCAATGTGGAGCTAAAAGATGTTCAATTACATTTAGGTAAGTGTCCCATCATTAAATAAATGATTTATTTTTCCCAATACATCTAGATTGTCAATTAAATGTTAAACATTTGACTTGAACTATTTTATATAACATTTAATATTATCAACATTGAAACTTTGAAAATTAATTGAAAACATTGAAAATTAATTATTAAAATATTTCAACAAATGAAAAAGTTATGAAACTTTAGTTGCCCTCGTAAGAATAATTTCATGATGTCACACAACCTAAATTCAGGACCGAAGTTTAAATTAATTTCAGAACTAGTAGGCCAGATTTTTTTAACTGATTTATTAGTTTTGATCTATATTTTAATTGTGTTAAATATGATATTAATAAGATCATGAAACTTCTCCATTGTATTTAAATAGATTGTTTATAAAAATGTCTCAGTGTCATACATTACATCTTGAGTAAGGGCTTTTTTATCATTCATATTTGATATATTATATATATTTTTGACACAAACAACTTACCATCCAAGAAAAATATAACTACATAGACAGGTCTGTAAAACCTAATAGTACTAAAGAAGAAAAACCCAAAAATAAAAATATAAATGAAGACACAAGAGAACAACTTAACGAAAGAATGAGCCTTATAAGTATATAAAATAAAACTAAAGAAATAAGAGAGAAAATAGCAAAACTAAGTAAAACAATATGCGAAAAATTGAGAAAACACAGAGAACACAACAGACTAAAGGAAATTGAAGAACTCATTATTAAAACAGGTGGCATAAAGAAAGCAAAAAGGAACTTAAACAACAAAAAAGAATGGATCCCAAAACTTAAAAACAGAACTAGAGGAGAAAATACTAAAAGAGTCGACATACTCAATACAGCTACAGAGTTCTATAAATCATTATATACAAAGCAACAAGAAGGATGTGTCACGGATATTTCATACGATAAAGAAGAGATACCGGAAATATTAAACAGAGAAGTGGAAGTAGCAATTGAAACACTGAAAAAAGATAGATCACCTGGACCCAATAACATTTCAACCGAAGTAATCCTTCACAATAAAGAAGTAATTACAAAATTACTAACAAAATTATTTAATGAGATTATAAAAACTGAATACGTTCCTAAACAGTGGACTGAATCAAATATTATACTTCTATTCAAAAAGGGAGATATCTACAACATCAATAATTACAGGCCAATTAGTCTTATGTCTAACATGTACAAAATTTTCTCCAAAGTTCTGCTCAAAAGAATGTCCACAGCTTTAGACGAAGCCCAACCTATTGAACAAGCAGGGTTCAGAAGTGGGTTCTCAGTTATAGACCACATTCATGTTGTGAAGCAGATAATAGAGAAATACGAACAGTACAGCAAACCCCTATACAGTGCATTTATTGATTATAATAAGGCATTTGACTCTCTGGAAAACAACGCAATATGGCAAGCACTACAAGAGCAAGGTGTTCAAAATAAGTATATAAGACTCATCAAAAATGTCTACACAAATTGTACAGCTAGAATTCTCCTAGAGAAAAAAGGAAAAAGTATTAACATCGAAAGAGGTGTCCGTCAAGGCGATCCCATATCACCAAAACTATTCTCAGCCACTCTAGAGCATGTGTTTCGTCAGTTGGAATGGGAAGACGAGGGAATATTGATCGACGGAGCCAGACTGACACACTTAAGGTTCGCAGACGATGTAGTCTTGTTTGCTAAAACTCCAGAAGAATTGAAAGTTATGATAGAGGATCTCAACAAAGAAAGCCAGAAGGTGGGGTTAATCATGAACACTGCCAAGACCAAACTTATGACCAATCGTGACAAAGTCGAGATAAAAGTGAACAATACTAAAATTGACTATCAAGGCGAGTACATTTACCTAGGTCCAATTATTAGCATGAGAAACCTGCACGAGAAGGAAATACACCGCAGAATAGCCAACGCATGGAAACGTTTTTGGTCTCTCAGAGAAATACTAAAAAATAAAAAAATTAAAATAAAGCTTAAAAAGAAAGTGTTCGATTCTTGTGTTCTGCCTGTGATGACTTACGGCTGCCAATCCTGGGCTCTTACAAAAAATCAGTATGAAAAATTTGCCTTATGTCAGCGCGCTATGGAGAGAAGTATGCTGGGAGTTAAGAGAAAGGACAGGAAAAAAAATACAGACATAAGGAACATGACAGGGGTGGCAGACGGCTCAGTAAGAATCAGGTTGAAATGGGCTGGTCACACTTTAAGAGGAAAGGACAAATGGAGCCAAAGGGTTACAATCTGGTATCCAAGGAATGGTAAGAGGAGACGAGGACGGCAAAATAAAAGGTGGAGTGATGACATTCTAAGGATAGGCGGAAAGTTATGGACGAGGTCCGCCAAGGATAGTGTTGTGGAAGAAGTTGGAGGAGGCCTATGCCGAAGGGCACACAGACCACAACTAATATTGTTATATGCTACTATGTGTATGTGTACATGAGTGTATGTATAATATGTATTTGTATGTATATGTATGGGTTTGTATGCATATGTGTGTAAGTAAAATACATATATATACTACTGCTGGTGTCAAATAGCTTTTATTATTAGGATTAAGCACAGTGTTACTATAGGAATGTTTAAGGTCTGAATAAAAGGCTTATTTATTTTATTTATTTATTTATATATTTTTGTTACAGAACGACAATGGAATATGTGGATTCCTGGTTTTGGAAATGATGAACTGAGACCATATAAACGAGCCGCTGTAACTGAAGCTCACAAACAAAGGATGGCCCTCATAAGAAAAACTATAAAGAAATACTAAGTTGTTGTATCTCTTTTATTTTTTAGAATTAAGTTTTGTATTTAAATATTCATAATAAAATATATAGGAAATATATGTGGGATATCAATAAAAACAATAAATTTTTATAACACACTTTATTTAGTTATCTTAAACAACATCACAAAATCATGTCAATAGAACTATTCAAATACAACACGACACAAGTACAATAAAATTAAGTATCCATCAAATCACATTTAAATTACTTGTAACATGTAAAATTTAAAATAAAATAAGGAATAAAATACTGGTTAAAGAACCCAAAATCACAGTCAAGGCTTACCGTTGAATAATGCATAATAATATTCTGATCTTTTGGAATGTTAAATATTTTTTCTAAACACCAATTCACATACATATCATAAAAATAAAATACACATAGTATTGCTTAAAATTTGTTGCAACTTTAAATACTGACAGCATGATTTAAATCTATGAAATCATAAAATTAGCAATTTTAAGTAAGCCTAATTAATTACCTAAAGCCAATTGTCATGGCTACGCCATTATCTAGTATCTACTAAAATATCTAAAGTCTACACAATCGTCAATGAGTAATAATATGTGATTATATATCAATTGATAAGTGCTGTGGTTTAAAACCATGTGCATGGTGCACCAAGTGCATGGTTTAAGGCCCATAGATGACACTTAAATATCTTTGAACACCCATAGACTCCTCTCAAATGATGTATACAGTTGCCCTTCATTTTTGACATTTTATGTAATATATAGTAATAGAATAGGCCGCACCCGGACTATAAAAAACCACGCTTCACTCCCCACATTCTGTCTACTCTGTAAAGGAAAGATATGAAGATGAATAACAGAAAAAATTACAGGATGCAAGTTATTATAAAATGCAGCAATGCTTAGTTACCACTAGTATAATAATCTAATATTTGCATTTAAAATGATTATCTGTTTAATTTTTTAGACCTTGGTTCAATGTTTTGCGTCGCAGTAAAGATTCGTGAACAAGTTAGAATTTTGCATACTTAACTATAAAAAAGATGATATATATTTATTGTATTTATAAAAAAGGTTTAAATTACAACAATTAGCAATAATAAAAATTATAATGAAAAGAAAAAAAATAAAAAACTCAGGTTCCACCGAGATTTGAACTCGGATCGCTGGATTCAAAGTCCAGAGTGCTAACCATTACACCATGGAACCTATACTAAGGTACTCCAAATTTTACAAGTGTTTTGGTTTTTGTTATCTTTCTTTTTAACATTTCTTTATATATTTTTTTCTGTATCTTTTCCTAGAAATAATTTACACTGATTCAAATATAAAATGATGATTTCCAAATATAACTGATAACAGTTGTAGTTGTATTTATCACTATTGTGATTTTTATTAAATTAAATTTTATTATGATTTTACAGTTGAAATTGATTTAATTAACAAGATATTTGTGTAATAACAATATTAGCAAGGAATGTTTGCGAACCATATTACAGACGAAGATGATTTGAATGTTAAATAGTGGTTATTGTTATTTTGGCCTTATTAGAATTTTATATATTTAGATGTTTTTCTTTATACCTACAAAAACTGTCTGTTCGTAATATCAAAATAACAGCTTTTAATTAAAAGCATATAAAATTATATATGGTAGTTATAAGAAAAACACAATTATAAGAAAAATAAATTTTTTTATCTGTCTGTTCTGGCGAATCTCCGAAACGGCTGGACCGATATTAACGGGACCTTCACTGGCAGATATCTGATGTTATAAGGAGTAACTTAAGCTATTTTTATTTTAGAAAAAGAATTAGGGTTCCGCTAGAGAAAACTAAAACGCACCTAAGATAAAAAAAAAACAAAGCGAGGGTGTGATTAGCGAAATATAAAAAATATTACATTGAGGGGATACCCACCTCTCATGTATGGGTCATTGGTTTTGTTTTAATAAAGATTAAGTACGTCCTAGTATGCACTGGCAGTTTCTTTATCAGGTATGTAGAGATGATCGGAGGGGTTTAATTTCTGCCAGTGAAGCAACTTTGATTTAATTTTGACTGGTTCCTGTAACAAAAAAGTATTGTATGTTTAATTTTATTAATATCATAAATGCGATAACGTTTAACACAGCAAAGATCTACGTGATTTCTTGCATAGAGTACTTTACGGGCTGAGAAAGTTATAGATAACGAATGGTATTAACGATAATATAACATAACGAATGGTATCTTAAGGTATTACGATACGATTCCCATCGGACATTGGTCTGTTGCAAAAGTTACATAAGTTACTTTAGTAATGTAATAAAAAATATACCTATACAAAATGTATATAATAAAAAAGCAACCTATCGTAAAGCTTTTTTAAAGCGACCGAAACATAACACGGTGATCGCGAGTTCGATGACCGCTTAAGATATTATGTCGGTCTAATCTGATACGTACGATGAACTTACAATATGTTTGAATCCTCAATTTAGTTATCTCTTTAAAACTTAATGATAGGGGAATTTAAATTAAATACGAGAGAAAATTTCACAAAGCCATTTAATATTGCGCAAAACGAAACACGTAGAAGCATAATATAATAAGGTAAAGCAAAGTTAATATAACATTAAGGAAAAAAATAATTTACTTGATTTTATTATTATGTACAATATGAAGTATTACAATAACCATTAAATGAAAATACAAAGATATTTTAAAATAGATTTTTTTATATAAAAGCAACATTATAATAAACTGTGTAGAGAACAATAGGATATAAGATGGCTTAAAATATTTTGAATTAATAATTTCCTGATTCAGGTTTTTTATTAAATTGGACAAGATCTGACTGAATAATCTCTATTATTATAAAATCTCAAAACAAGTCACGATAGTTCAGAATGATCATATGTTGTTGACTTTGAATTTATAAGGAAAAATGAGGAAAAATAGAATTTAAAGATTATAATTGCAACCAAATAAGTTACGTTAATTTATGTGAAGAAACAATGGAGACGAGTACTTTATAGGATCCGCTCAGAATAAACGCAAAACACGCGCGAAGCCATACATATTTGCTTATGTTTTACGGTTTCGTAACGTCTCTCCTTTGTTATGTAGCAGAAATTTACGGAAATATTGCTTCACGCTAATGACTATAGAATATAGGTCCATTAAACAAGGAATTATCCATAACTCACTTAAAATCGTGGTTTTCCGATTGCTATTGAAATTGTAGTCAAATGATGTCATAAATTAGGAATTGTAATATAAAATGCAATAGAAACGATAAATCTATTTTCTTTAGATTAAAACACAAATAGACTGCTATTCGTTTCGTGATGAATTTAATAAATGGTTCATACGATAGCCTGTTAACTTATTTCATATTTGTTATAAATAAAAAAAATATCTACCACTAGCGACTCACCCTCGCTTCGCTCGGGTTCGTCCCTAGCTTGCTTCCCCATACAAACTTTCCCCATTCTCACCCCTTAAAGGGATGATTTCCGGGATAAAAACTATTTCACTCACTTACTTTTCGTATCATGAGATTTAAAAAAAAATCATATTTTAGTTTTTTTTTTTAATTTTCTTTATTTATATATTTTTATTTATATAGAATAAAACGTCACATGTGTTAATAAATTCGCTAAAACTGTAGTAATAATTATATTATTAAGGGTTAAAAGTCAGTTAAATAATAACCTAATTATCTATTTAATCATCTTTTTACTACGACACACCCACGCGATGACGCGACCTACAGATAAACAACGTATTTTTGATAATAACATAGTTATTTACGTATTCATTTATTGAAATTAATTTTCTTAATCATTCTGAAGGACAATGATAAATTATAACTGCGCCATATTCTACGACCTAGTAACGTACATTAGAATTGATTATAACTAATAATATTACTTAATCGGAATACTGTTATATATACCTATGCGAAAGTTTGTATTTATGTTTGTTACTTCTTCACATTGTAATGGGTGGGTTGATTTGGATGAAATTTAGAAAACACAGACTATATCTGGAATAATCACCTAGTGTGCACACGAGTGAAGTAAGGATAAATCGCCAGTAAATATATTAATCCATTATCTGTGTTATTTTTTTTTGTCTACGACTGGCCGTCGATTTGCTGTCTTAAATGATAGATTAATTATCTTGATAACGGGCCAATCAATACTGGGAAACAATACCTCATATACTCCTCCAATCCATAAACACATTTATTTGCCTTATCGTCTCTTGGCTTTATTCAATGGCGTTTCGTTTCAGTTGCAGTAAGGCACTTTAAATAACAATGAGCTGTTAATATATCAGAATGCACAATATTATGATTTGCATTCAAGGATTTTACGTACCTATGAGTAATGTATTTGTATTATATAATATAATATACTTTTACATAGTAATAAATACTGGCAATACGTATTTTTTACTAGACAACTTCATCTGGTTATTTCTGACTGACTTCAAAAATGATGTACTCAATTCGTCTGTATTTTTGTTTGTATATTATTATTATATTAGACGATATTTTTGCCAATTGTGAACCGATTTTCATTTTTTTTTTTTTAATAAATAAGATAAATAGGTTATAACATATGGTTGGTCTTATATAAATTAAAAGGAATATATACATCGGAACAATGCACTAAAGTTTACATGCGTGTACGTTTGTTTTCCTTTTAATTTGGATGAGTGCATATATAGGCTATGGAAATAGATAGATCTGGAGTAGCACACAGACTATTGTTAGATACCTCCCTATGTACGAGAAAGAAGTGAAGGCAAGTCATAGTTATCCATACAAATAAATCAGTGACACAATTTTCCCACAAACCCTAAGAACTAAATTGTAGCAACTCTAAAACCCGTGTTTTATAATGTCTATATTAAAAAAAAAAAAAAAAAAAACAGGAAAATTTCAAGGGTCAAACAAAGATTATTTTACAAATCAATCGTCCTAAACTTTTCACTTTCTTATCCGAAATACAAAAAAAAAACTTCCGTAATATAGTATATTAATAATATATAAGTAGGCACAGGAATTCATTTTCAACGCTTTAATCTTCTGAGTTAGTAGACACTAGACACGTAATAAATCATTCATTCTGAACTCTACACATATATATCTAAAATAAATAAATAAATATTTTGTATATAAAAACAAGGATATAGTATAAAACTAAGTGGATTTTTGATTTAGTAGAAATGATGGAGAGCAAATAACGCATAATTTTGTTATAATCAATAATAATATTAAATCAATATAACTGTCGAATAATATATCAAAAGTAACATTAGGAATAATTAAAAGCAGATGTCTCGAGACTAGAATGCGTGCCAAATAGCCGCGGTAACTAATATATTATGATGAAAACTAGTCAGGGACTTACAATAATGATATAAATAGCAAAAGATCACATTATAAAGGATAAAATTATTCTATTATTAAATCATCAATCATAAAGTGTTCTTTGAACGTGCAACTTATCTTTTTGTTTGCTATATAGGTATAGCACCTTGATAAAATTTATATATACACATAAGCAAGATTTTCCGGCATAATATTTACTTTTTAACTACGAAAATAATAATCCATCCTTAGCAGTTGGACATTTTAATTTATATGGGGCCATCATACATATACGTCATATAACCTATCCAGGGCTCGGAAACTCGTTCAATTTTTAAACCGGTTTTGGTCATTGACCTCAAACCGAAAAGCTTTTTGGTTTAAGGTTTTGATTACGTTCTTTAAGCGGTTAAATACGGGAGAACGGCTTTTGACGAATTTAGGTTTCATGAACAAATTAACAAGTTAAAATAAGTTTTTGTATGTTTACATTTGCCGCGTCTTTGGTAATGATGAATAGCTTCCTGGGATAGGGATCCTGTAATAAACATAATAAAATCTAATAGCAAAAACAAAGATAACAGACCTGTAGATGTAGTTAGTTCATACTGTGTGGATCGCTATAACAATGATTCAGATTAATACATATTTTATCTGTGAAGATAGTGTTGCTTAATATTCTATCTTAAAATTACATTAGAAATCTAAATTAAAAATTTAATTTTCTAAATTACATATAAAACAATAATAATACTTTAATAAATAATTAGTATTTAATAAATAATTAATATTTAATAAATAATTAATATTTTGATTTTCTTTGTGGTTAGACATATTATAGTAATAGCAACACTAAATAATATTACATTATTAATTCTTAAAGTTTTTAAAATATTGTAATGATGAATAGCTTAGTAGAAGGATGCGTGGACCTTTCTTACTTATGAATGAATTAACCGGTTTATTTCGGTATCAAAACCGAATTCTAACCTTTCTCTGAGAATAAAAATAAACCGTTAGTTTTCATTAACCGGTTAAAGAACGAGCGATGAATTAATCATTACCTTACCGAAATAAACAGTTTTTTTAAACCGGTTCCGAACCCTGAAGCCATCAAATAAAAAAAAAGAACATTGTAAAAATAAATTCACAATTGGTGAATTTTTCACGTGATAGACCCACATACAAAAACATACAACCGAAATGAAACCTATTTGAATCACTTTGGACTGAATTATAAACTCATTAGTCATTACTCATTAATGAAAGATTCATTGAAATCAATTCAACAAAAATTACGAAGACTAGAGTAGGTACTGAGAGAATAACAAACCTACAAAATATATTTGAGATTGTTTACGCTTTGGTAGTTCAAATTATATTAGCTGGAGCCTGGACACACAATTAGATACACATTTATATTTTTATTGCATAGACGTCGAAGTATATTTTGTTTTGAACATCAGCAATATTTTCCATAAATACTTATCTTTATTTTTTTCTAATAATAATTCCATTAGAAATACGCTATTTACAATAATATATATTTTGTAGATAAAATATATAAAAAACATTATAAATTATTCACTTTGCATTAGCTTAAGTGAATAAAATAAACCTAATCAGATAAACATTGCACTACTGCGTATTCCCGATAACGTTCTCTTATTTTACTTTATCGCTATCGAATGTTGAAGTGAACGTAAAATATAATTGAACAAAACATTTAATTTAATTTTTTAATATCCTATTTGAGTCTATTTTTTTTTCTTTGCCTATACCTCTAGTAATTTCTCGTAAACTACAACGTGAAAATAAGAGCACTGTAAGTACATATACATTATAATATATGTATGTATTTAGCCCTTTTTAACGCCCCACTGCTGGGCATGGCCTGAACTGGGCCTCCCTTCAATACGAGGGGAATCAGGCCATCATGCGGATTGGCGGACTTCACATGTCTTTCGAAAACTTGCTAGGTTTTCTCAGACATGCAGATTTCCTCACGATGTTTTCCTTCACCGTAAGGCAAGTGGTAATCATGTTAGAAAGGATTCGCACATGAAAATATCAGAGGTGCGAGACCCGGAATTTGACTCGCTTCACTCGGTTTCCCAAGCGAGCGCGTTACCACTGGGCTACCACTGCCATTATAATTATATATATGTACATGTACCTATATCTAATATTTTTTGTTTGTTTAAGTGTTTTATACCTATAAGTTTCATTATGCTACCTTGACGAAAATAAAAATGAAATGTCTAATGGCATCTTTCATGGAAAAATTTTAAAACCCCATTTTATTTTCCTCCTCGAACATTCTTTTACCTGAACGTGATTAGTCAACTGTAGCGTTGTCATTACCTACGTGATAATTCGATGAGTAGGTATGTAAATTGTTGAATAAACTTCTATATATTAATCATAAGCTATAAGTATATATACAGTCCATTGATAAGCCAAAAAGTAATTCCCCTTGAAACTCGTGTTTTATGTGAAAGATTAAATATTTTATCAAGATAAAAATAGACGTTACAACTTATAGAAAAATTGCACTTTTTTAATGAATTTTGGCTTAAGTTGCAATATAATATTTCTATATACACACACACACAAACACACACACACACACACACACACACACACACACACACACACACACACATACATATATATATATATATATATATATATATAAATTATAAGTATAAGCCAAAAAGTAATTCCCCTTGAAACTCGTGTTCTATGTGAAAGATTAAATATTTTAACAAGATAAAAACAGGCGTAACGATATATAGATAAAATTGCACTTTTCTAATGAATTTTGGTTTTAGTTACAATGTAATTTCCATACATAATTACATGAACCGGAAAATAAAGAGTCCCAGATACACAATTCGACACAATGTATGTAGGTAACATATGTAATTGTATTTAAAAACGAACTTTATACGTACGAGCTCTCTAAGTACGTACATATATTTTCATTTTTCTATTTATAAATTGTGATTATTAATAAATAGTTCAAAAAAAAACATCTGTAGACTTGTATGTATTTGTATTTTGTATGTAGGAAACATCTGTAGACTTTTATGTAAAATTTTCCTTATGAGTCATTAGACCTTGCTAAAGTTTATATAAAAGTAATTTTATAATATCTATTTAACATCTTTAAATAATAAATAAAATATTAAATACGTTTGTAATAATTATGGAAAAAATAATTGAAATAAAAAAATATTCAGCAACAAGTTTTTACTCTCCATATCTTTTTTAAACTTTTACTTTGATTAACTGTAAAGATGACATGCAAAAATAATTAAGAGGCAGTATCATCAAATGTCTCAGGATAAAAGATAATTTGTATACACAGTGCCGGATTTACCCTTAGCGCCGCTCCTGGGCATAGTAAATAATACCGCCCTATTATCGAAATTTTGAATAAAACGTTTAAAGTTTATTTTTTTTATTTATTGATTTTTTGAAAAATGCAAAATAATCATTTATAAATGATGTCAATTTTTCGAAAATTGTACCTGCTACAGTAATCTTTTTTTGTTTTTCATTTTTTGGAAAATAAAAAAAGCATATTCGATAACGCGAAGAATTTTTTTTTCCACCCCTAGAAATTTGCCGCCATGCGCACTAGCCCCGAGTGCCCCTAGTGTAAATCCAGCGCTGTGTATACACGATACTATTAACAAATATAAAAGCTTTTACTATAATTTTACCTCAATTATTTGAGTATTAGTCCGAAAGGGTAATAACGCAAGTTCAATTCCTATCAAATATTTTAAAAGTGCATATATTAAGCAAAAAAATAATAATACTCGTTTTTTTATTTGAACAGTTATTGTACCGAACCAAACTAAACTTCCTCAATATCAGCTTTGTCGTTATTCCTATGTTGAAACTTCCGCGAACGCGAATAATGACATAGCCTATTCAAGGTACTCTATCTGTGTACTAAATTTGATCCCAATCAATCCAGCTGTTTAAGCGTGAAAGAGAAACAAACATATATGTAAAACTTTCGAACAAACTTTATTGTAGACTAGCGACTCACCCTGGCTCCGCTCGGGTTCGTCCCTACTTACGTTTTAACGTTTAGTATAGATTTCAGAGATGAGATATTTCCCCCCAGTAAAAAGTATCATATATGTTGACCTGGATAACCAGCTATCATCATACTAAATTTCATCAAAATCCCTCCAGTGGGTTTTCCGTGATGCGCTAACAACAGACAGACAAAAATTCTAAAAAGTATAGATTCAGCCATTGTATCGATAATAATGTCTATTTCAATAAGATTTTCCAAAATATATTTAATGTACAGATTCGGCTTAGTTTTAATTTTATTATATGTATAGGTATATCATATAGATATCTGATTAGTCTGTATATGTAAATCCATCTATAAATATTATAATAACAAAGAGAAATGTGTACATGAAATATTTTTTTAAAACTGACTCTTACATACTGGAGAATACAGACCTCAAAATAATAAATATTGGAATTTTTGTGTGTATGCTGTTCGTCTGTATGTCTATGTGCGTTTCATGCAAAATATACTAAACGGATTTTACATAAATTTTATGTAGTGACAATTTAATACTCCTAAGATACCTTATAGAACAGGAAAATCTTTCATTCCCGCGGGAAAACACGATAATTATTTCTGTCGAGTCTTCCTTAGAAATTTACATGGCTAACGCTAGCTAAGCTTTAAAAGATACCTACATCAAAACAATGTACTAAAAACTTGTAAATTTATTATAGCTTAATATGTCTATCTCCTAAGGCACACACGATATAACTATTTTAATCTTTTCAAAATGTAAGTCTCTAGGATTAAAAAAATCTTAATTTTTTCCCATGATTAACGTTTCATAGATATTATGTAGAATTATTTTGTAGTAAAAGAGAAAAAATAACAATTGGTAGTATTATATTGAATGAAATACGTTCATTTAACCAAGAAAATTTTGTTTTTAATTCCTTAAATTATCTTTGAAGCGAAGTGTTTAAACAAAAATAAACACTCGATTTCCTGTAATCAGTTATTAATTCTATAAACATCAGTTCATGTTCTGATATAGTTGATAACAAACCATAAATCAATATTTAGTTAGAAACTATCGCTAACTACATATAATACTTCATTAAACATTAAGGTACGCACTTTTGAATCAGATTAATTGTAAGTTTTAATGGACATCGATTTCATTTAAAAAATGTTATGAAATAGTAGAGTAATTAAAAATAAACAGTAAAATTTGAAAGTTAACATAAAAAGGATTTATAATATACAAGTTTCGAAAGTACTCTTAAAATAAAGCTCTATTTTATATTTTACGAAAAATTAAGTTTTACTTAAAGTTTAATATTTTACTAGAAAGTATAAACTTTCTCTTTGACTGAACCCAGGTCTTAATTATTTAATAAGAGAACTTAAATATGGTAGGTTTAGTCTTGTTGAATGTATCATTTTATACCTACAAAGTCATTTCATTTCTATGCCACAGTGAACAATAGTGAAAAATATCGCAGTTAGTTTTTATCATCCATTGTGACAAAAATAAATACAATAAAACATTAAAACTTTATAAAATAACGTAAGGCACAATGGTAATGTGTGCTATTTAATCCAAGGTTCTCTAGTTTTATAACCGCTTATGACAAATAGCCATTTAGCCACCAAAATGTTTTTTTTTTGTAATAATCTTATCTATCTATCTATCTAATACCTTTAAACAAGCAATTCTTGTATATTTATTTATTTATTTATATATACCGGCGATCTCGGAAATGACTAACGATTTCGCTGGGTTTTGGGGTTTTCGGGGGCGAAAAATCGATCTAGTTTAGTAATATCTGGGAAATGTCTGTTTCGATTTTTAAGTGGTTTTCTATCGCATTATTCGCACGCAAAATATGTTTGTTCCTATGTTCTATTCTAGAGACCAAACGCGTTGGCCGATTTTAATAATTCATACGTCGAAAGATTCATTTTGATAACGCGAGTGTCATAGGTTATATTAAAAAAATAGTTAAAAATTAAAATGGCAGATTTCAGGCGCCAATTTATGTATCTCTAAAAAAAATCTTCCAAAACAAACGAGTAGGGCGTCAAAAAAAAGGTTTCTAAGAGGCGATCAAAAAAATGCAACTTATATGTTTAAAAGTAATTTAGGAAAAAAAAATGCTAAATATTATTTCAAATGTCTAATTTGCAAAAAATAAAACGCTGTAAATAAAAAATATATTATAAAAACAAAAAAAACCGACTGCACAAAAGTTAACTAAAAGATGAAAACAAGTAGACAAAGGAATATAGTATTATGCAGTCGGAGACAGACAGATGTACACGTTTCATCCTTACCGCGAGATGTACATATGTTACATGGATTTTTTATTTTTATAATTTAAGTTTATCTATATAGGTGTCTTTTCTGAATAAACACAATTTTTATTTATTTCCTAAAAAATGCAGACTGAGGCACGACTCCCTATGAACTTATATTGAAAAATAAACAATTTGAAAGATGGAGATGTAATTATTTAATATAACCTACCTTAGCAATTAGCTTTCCATCATCACCAATTAGATATTCTTCTAATCCAAAGACAAGAGGTGAAGCATTTCCAAGGTGGAAGATCCTTGATGAAGTGCCTCGATTTACTCTAAACTCAATTGTTTTAGCCATCAATACATTTGTAATCATATATACTGACTTTTTGCCCTTTAAAGCTAAAAGAAAAACACATGTATGAAATATAAATATACAATAGTAAAATAAACATAAAAGTATAAAAAAAAGCTTATATAAAAATTATAATAGGTATATATGATAGTTTTGCAAGTCTTTTTTTAAATAAAGTCATTATTGAAAAAGATAATATTAAAAAAAATATTTTATTAATTTAAGCACTACCAGTATGAGTTTTAAAATATATAATAAAATATTATTAATCTAAGAGTAGTATTTGCTAAGCAATAGTTTTAAGTTTTAATTTCATTGAATGTAATGTCACTTTTCATCTATATGTGCAACTTGATTATTGACAATATGCTAATATAACATGGTAATCATTGGAAGACTGAAGAGTAACAAGTATATTATATTATCCTTCAACAATACATATTTTCATAATAGTATTCACTTAATTATATTTAATTTGATGTGTGTGGAAACATAGTATTATGAAACTTTAATAATATTTTCTAATCATATTGATTAAACATTATCTCTTTTTTCTTACCTTTATTGTTTTCCACGTCTAAATAAATGTTGTTCACAAAGTCCTTTCCTTTAGGTATTGCACATCTACTAAAATTAACCATTATCACTCTTACTTTATTCTTAATTGATTCATCTTGTAACGTTATCTAGAATAATAAAAACATAATTATTTCATTTAATCCTGCATTACCTGCATGACCCTTTGACCGGGGCTCATGGACAGCTCAAGGTCATATTAAAAAGCTGCTAAGTACTTTACGACAGCAAGAAATAGCGTCTATTGATAAAAACTGAAAACAACATACCTTAACACTTTCATGCGGAAACTTAAAATCTTTTTCATGAAAATCACCTTGTTCCAGCAGGTCGACGTATTCTGGACTAGATTTCTCCTTATTTATATTCTTTTTCAGTTCTCCAAGTGGTGTAAACATTTTACCGTTTATTTCTTTTTCGTTGGGCACAAAGAGCGATGTAATATTGTAGAGATCGGCTTCAGTAATATGCGGAATACAAACTAACTGGCTGCTACCAATTTCAATCTCGATTTCGTCTCTGATAAATGGCCAAGCATCTTCGAGTTTTAGTGATTTTAAATTTTCCAAACTCACGTCTTTTCGAATCTCATGAGAATAAAGAGATTTAACCACAACTTTAAGCTTTTTCGGCATTTTAATATACGAACCGCAGAAAATATCTTAATAAACGTACTACTTTCTGTACAGTTAATGGTAGACTAACATTTCCCAATGAGCAATGTGATGTGAGTAAGGTAGCTAATAGAATATTCTATCGATTCCATAAGCGCGAAAGAGATGACGCAAAGTGTTCTCATGTTGCGATTCAACAATTTACCCTAAGTCAGCCACTTTAGAATTTTTATTTATATCGTAAATTCTTTGCTCTTAAAAAGTTGTATATATTTTGGCACGTTTGGAAAAAATTATGAGACTAAAATTTTTACGATGCGCGCGCACACCACAGCTAAAAAAGGACATGATGAAGTTAGCTGAAAGCGACATGTCACATGATGAAGTTCGCTGCATTCCTTTTACAAACAGAGTTGTGACGTACGGGATGAAATCTATAGCTATTTTTGTTCTGTTACGCCAAAAAAGTATAACTTCCTACGTACGTACATAAGTACACACACACGTTTTTTTTCTTAGTTGTCACTTTACCTCATAATAGTGTTTTTCTTTTTCATTTATACTAAAAATATGATATTAAGATACAGTTTAATCCTTTTTTTATTTACCAGTCATAACTTGTGGTTTGTACACAAAGTCTTTATAAAGAAAAATAATAAGTAAAGAGGTGACATAGTGTATTATTGCACCATTACTCCTTATTTAATCATTACTTATCTTTTTTATATTTTGTGCAACTATCATAAAAATTACTCAATTTAGGGAGATACGATAAACTGACAACATTTAGTTAAAATACGTCACGCAAGGATCACGAATGTTTCACGCGCTCAGCGTCTCGGAGTTGCATGTCCCAAGTTTTTGTGTATGCCACCTGATGCACGTTTTTTTAGAACTCCAGTAACATAATATATGACTAAGTTTTTTTTAGGTTCATGAATTTGCGTCATATACTAACGTGCCCCAGACATGATCATCACGCTAACCCCAGGATGATTCATGTATAGTTTACAAATTTACCTCAAATCATAGTAATTAAAAATGTTTAATAAATCTATTATAGAAGAATGTTTGAACCATTATTCTCGATATTATTTTTTTGACATTTTATAAGGGTTATATACTTGTATTTTAAAGGATACATAATAAAATAAAAATGTTAAGTCAATAAATATATTTTAAAGCTATTAGACAAAACAAATATTTAATATTACATGATTTCTAGATTCTATTAAATAGAGGAGTGTTATCTGATTTTAACAAATGTGAATGGAATGTTATAATAGTGAATCAACTAGAAAATTGTCAATAATTGGTCTTGAATATTTATTTCTAATTTTTCAGATAATCTATGCATTGAACAAGGTATTTCACATTTAAGCATGGTCACAAGTAAGACTAAAAAACTTAATACAAAATAGTTATATAATAATAATATAAATTGTGTTATATTTTAACAATTACCCTATCTGTTACAAACACCACAATTTGTGAAATAGATTATTAAAACTGCAAAGCTTTATTCTGAGCACACACATATTTGCTTTTGTAATAGCAGCAGTTATTAAGCTGGTGAGTGCCAAGATAAAAGATAGATGAAAGTAAATTGATCAGAAAAACAAAAACTGAAAATATGTCTCACATATCTTATGTATCCAAAAAATATTAAAACTTTACATTTCAGTCAAAAGACAATTTTGACTGAATCAAGATTATAAAAAAGTAAGTATTAAAGTAAAAATAATATAAGATTATTTTATAGATTAAACCAAAAAGATAATGAGATTTCACAAGTCATTCAATTCAAGCATTTTCTTCTCAGTCTTCCTAAATACCAAGGCAATTAAAGTATTGCACACTTTACTTCTTATGCACATTAGGTGTGGTAGACTGAAAAACTGATGATGCCGACATTAAATTTTCTATATATTGACCCAAGACTTGGTTTTCAGAGCGTAACTTCAAATTTTCTTCTTTCACTGAATCCACTCTTTGGGACAAATCTGAAATAAATACCATGCAAAAATCATATTATGATGGCAGAAAACATTATATATGTAATAAATACACTGTAACAACATAACACAAAATAAACTACACAATGATTTAATAGTTACCATCCAAAGTATTTTGTAGTTCTAAAACCTGGGATATCAAGCGCGCTTTCTCTTCCTGTTCATCGATGCCGGAATCTGGCTCAAAACTGGCAGGTCCATTTAATCCAGGGCTTGAAGAACCTCCTGTATAGGAACTTGGAAGGGAATCCATCGACCTTCCATGGTCCAAACGATTATCTACATCATCAGTTATTATAACTTGTGGATCGTCATCAGCCAGAGGTATATTATCATCGTTACACTTCTGTATTAAGGAGGACATGTTATATTAAGTTTTGCGTAGAAATAATATTGAGGTCACACTTTTAATCAATAATGTGTTTATAAATTTGACAGACGTCAAATAGTGCAAAATGTACACATTTAAAATAATTTTAATTTATTAAATGGGTAAAAATATTCGGTACATATTTAAAGTTTATTTCATAAATAAAATAATATAATATTTCTTTTAATCCCTTTTCAATGCTCAAACAAAAGGGTATATCAGTTTATAAAATTGAAATAGGTACCTTAGAGATGTACAGTTTTGAGTTTATGTAAATATATTATTTTAATTATATTGTATAACAAACATATGGCTGATACCCTTTTAATTAATTATATTATAAATTTATAAAACATGTCTCAACGTTAAAAACATCTTATTCAAAACGAGCAGCTTACTCCGTAAAGTACCTTTTACCAGAGACAAGGAACAACAAGCCTATTATGCTGGAGACACACCGACCCAACGAACGCCAACGAAGATTATTCAGCGTTGGCTACCGCATGTATATTTTTCATTTGCTAATGTAATTCTTATTTAATTTTAACTTCTTAAATTACACATAAAACAATAATGTGGCTTAAATAATTAATATTTTATTTTTTCTTTATAGTTATAAATATAATAATGGCAACACTAAATATAGATTATTAAACAATAAATTTTCTAAAAAATTGTAATAATTATAATAATAACATCTAAAATTATTTAAATAATGTTCCATATTCAAGTATAAAAGTAATTAAAATTATAAAAATGTTTAAAATTAAAAATAACAAATATTGTACGATACTTTCTTTGGTGCCAATGTTCAAGTTTTTTAAATTTATTTTGTTATTTTGTGGGTAGGCTGTCTGTAACAACTATATAGTACCTTTGAGACATCTAACACCTTAGTCTCTCCCGTGACCATGATTGCTATAAAGCAATCAAAACGTCGGGAACCAAAAATCAAAATAAATCCGCGAAAAACTCCGAAAAGATAGTTTTATTTAAATGTCAAATATTCGCGTAAATCTAAGAAAGTATTATGACATGTTTTGGTTAATCAATCTATACAAAGAAAAACCTTCAGTCTTTGGGACCCTACTAATAATTAATATAAATTAAAAATGACGAGAAGTGATTGCTGGGTAGAAATTGCTAATATTTTTAATTGCGATACACATTTCTATTCTTAAAATATGTGGTTGTCCACCATCTCCGTTTTCGTTTAATTTTTCTTGTCCTTGCTAACTCGTTAAGGTACAAAAAACTAGCAATTATAATTATTTCGTCGTCGTCCATGACCAAATTGCGAATGCAAGCCGGAATCTGGTGCCAACGATCGTTCGCTCGACCACTAAATGTATTTGGACGTATCTTCGAAGGCCAACGAACTTACGGTAGCCAACGCTAAATATCCTTCGTTGGCGTTCGTTGGGTCGGTGTGTGCCCAGCATGGAACGATTCCTTTGATGTTACTGCCACGCTTTGAATCGCAGACACACGCCAACGAACGATCGTTGGCGTTCGCTAATTCGTCCAAACAGGGCCAACGAAACCCATTCGTTGGCGTTCGTTGGGTCGGTGTGTACCCAGTATAACATACGTGCGGTAGCCAACGCTGAATATTCTTCGTTGGCGTTCATTGGGTCGGTGTGTACCCAGCATAACCAGCATGACAACTCTGATACGTCATTTGACACTTAAATTAATGATATTTAATCTGTGAGTGTGACTGTGACATAAATGACTTTAATATCTATTTAATATCTAACGTCAAAAAGGTGAGGAGACGAAAATGTTTATAAATTTATACTGAATTGATTTCATTTTACAAATAACCTGTATATTTTCATATTATAAAAGCTTTGCTTATAAAAGTGAAACATCATAGAACGCAAAATGTCGTTAGTAATACGCAAATCAGCCCATGATATATTTAGTGCAACTAGATGGGTTGTCACGAGAGGTTAGTATTAATTTAAAATATTTTAAATAATAATTATTATAACTATCGAATAAATCTACGGTATTTAAATATGTCTTATTGCAGACTGTCGATTATTATCATCTTTACCTGAGAAAGCGGAATTTTCTGCTGATGTTGAGAAAGAAAGAATATCAGGACCCAGACCACGGTCACATAATCCGATATTAGAGTATCGGCATGTTTACCCAGAATTCCTTCCAGATCCCAACCCGAAATGGAGAAACAGCCTTCGTGAAAAGTTAGAAAGAACAGACATGTTGAAAAGAAGAGACCAAATTGACATACCAGAATTTTATGTTGGTTAGTAATTGCATATTCCTTCACTTTTTTCTATTAATTGATAAAGTTTTATATTCCATAATTATATTTTAATTATTTACGATAAAATTGCAATATGTGAAACTTAATTTCGATTTTAATAATCAAAAACTTAAATCATGGCATATTAGAAAACACTTAAAATGTAAATATTTCAATGTTTTTTGCAGGTTCTATCTTAGCAGTTACAATATCGGATCCACATGCTCAAAGCAAAACCAATAGATTTGTGGGTATTTGTATTGAGCGAAAAGGCTGTGGTTTAAGAGCTGAGTTTACATTAAGAAATGTTATTGATCATCAAGGAGTAGAGGTAACTTATTGACTACAAAGATGTTAAGTTCTGTTTCAGATAGTTTATTCAGATATATCAGATATTTAATAGCAATATTTCTTATCTGAATCTGATGAAATTAAATTCTTTTTAAATTAATTTAGATGACAATAATTTTTTTAATAATAAAATTAAAAGTATAATATAAAATATTTATAATAAATTTCAGATTCGTTATGACCTTTATGATCCCACAATACAAAATATACAAGTTCTTCGTTTGGAAAAACGTCTAGATGATAAATTATTATACTTAAGAGATGCCTTGCCTGAATACTGCACATTTTCTTTGGATATGGATCCTGAAATATTGCCTGAAGGAACACCAGTACCTATCAATCCAGTCCAGGTATCTATTCCTTTTAATGTAATATATGGTATGGTACATACATGTATTCAGTCCAATACCAATTTTATGATACACAAAAAGCATTTAAATTGGGCATTTATGAATGAATTAAAATATGCTAAAGTTCACTAATTTAATAATTTACTACAAAATCTTTAAATTCATGACAATATACATATATTTTGAATTAGGTGAAACTAAAACCAAGACCTTGGTTAGAAAGATGGGAAAGGCAGGAATTGAAAGGAATATCAAATATTGAAGAACATTTGAAAGAAAAAGATAGAGTCCGAAGAGAATTAAGAAAAATGCCTTGGGAGAAATTTGACTTAATGAAACAATACAGGTGAAAGCAAACAAAATGCAATTTTTTTTATATCTGTATTATGTATGTAAATGTAGTATATAAATAATACTTACTCATCTAGTAACATCAATTTGTTTATTTTTTGTGTTTTAGAAAAACCATACCAATTGAAGATCAGTCTGAAATCTGGAGTGAAGTCTACAATCAGTTACAACAAATGAGGGTTTCCCGTAAAAAGATGTCTAGAAAACGCACATTTACTACTCCTAAGCCTCAACTTGGATAGAATAATTGATAGTTATTTTAAGCAAAAATAAAGTAGTTAAAAAATAAATGAAGTTCTTACTATGAAACTTAAATATTATGATGATACTAAACAATACCACAATTTCTAAATTATCTATAGAAAGGTCAATTAAAGATTTTTTGGCATCACATTGTAATAAAAATAACTAAATGTGGTTGTATCCATTTTACTAATATTCAGCCCATTGTGTGCTTGTATGTTTGTTGAGTGTGTGCCTGTGCACGACGTGTGTGTCGTGTGTGGGACTTGGAAAATTTTCAAATCTGTGGTGTTTTGACTTACATATAATGACAGACAAGAAAATGTAGGAAGTTAAACTTAGGAAATTGATATAGATCTCCAGAATAACATATCTCATACTAAATCGTAAAGGCTGAATTATTAATGCTTCAACGGCGCGGAAGGAAGACGGCAATTAACGACTTTTTCCATCTCTTTTTACTTTTTCACCAGTTATTTCGCATATTTCGTAACTCACACGTTTATGTATTTTGAAAGTACGATAAAATGCAAATTTAAAATTTAGTTACATAAACAGCAAAGGATATATGTACTTCAAAAAAATTTCGTATTGTATGGTACAGTTTAACTCGACAAAATACACTATAGAATTTGCTTTAAGTATAAAAAAAGCATACCTGTTTTCGTACAATTAAGAGTTTAAAATAGATCTTTAAATATAAAACTACTTTCTAAGAAGAAGCATGGAGAACTTGGCATATTAATAAAAATAAAATCCATACTAATATTATAAATATGAATGTGTGTTAGTTTGTTTGTCCTTCTTTCACGTCGAAACAGAGTGACGGATTGGTGTGATTTTTGTGTGGAGATAGTTGGAGGGCTGGAGAGTGACATATATTACTTTTTACTGTGGGAAATTATCTCATTCCCACGGGAAAACACGTTACGCCCAAAAATATATTTATGATCAGAATTATTTGAAACTTGGTATTAATGCTCTTCAATATAATTAAATAAACATGTGTTTTAGCATTTTTCAAAATTAATCCCATAGAGGGGTAAAATAGAAAATGAAAGTTTGTATGAAACCTATTTTTTTTTTGAGTTTTTTTGTAGTCTTAGCACGAGCGAAGCCGCAGGTTCTGCTAGGCATTTATAATATCATACATTTTGTAGCAGTTTTGCAATTTAAATTTGTTAACCAAATTAAAATTTATTGGTCATATTTTAGTTTCATTCCATTTTTTGATACAAATACAATACAAATCCATAGACAATCTTATATACTATGCAGAGGTACAGCCCTATTGGATTTACTCTTTACACAACACGATTTTCATTTTTATTCAATTAAGATTTTTTAAGTATTATTTTTATTTTTTTTCTAAATAAAAGTTTAAAAATCTTTTTATTTAATTCTTATAAATATATTCTTTCTTAGTATAATATAATTTGTAAAAAGTGTCTGTTGAATCGTATCGTTGTCGTTGCCCTCTTTGTAAAGTAGTCGTAAAAGTGCAATCTATGCGTGCGGTACGGGTGGTTTGCAAATTATACAGTTTCATTTCTACAAGGAAATTAAATGTTTAGGGAATTAATTTTTGTCTAAAGGCTGAATTAAGTATCTTCGACGGAGTGTATGATGTGTTAACAGTGCTTAAATTTATCAATGTATGATTTTCGTGTTGGAATTCGTGGTGCATTGCTACACGGTACACCTGTCGCCGGGTAAGTACTTGTTTTATTGCAGTTTTGACAATTAAGGAATAACATTTAATTTTAATACTGTCATATGATAGGCGTTAGTTATTTATAAAATGATTGTTAAACCCTATCAATTTAGAATTTAAACGCGATAGCATAATTTATTGTTTACATTCGAAATTGCAAGATGCATTTAGTTCAACCTTGATTTATCGATTTGCGTGCATACAATTGAATATCAAGTACAATTTTATTTCTGCCGTCTTTGTTTATTTAATTCTTTATGCTATGTAAACAAGAGTAACATAAGTAGTTACGTTAAATGATAAAATTTTTAAATTACTTTCTTTTTGTAATTGTTAGTTTCTCAATTTCATAGTTCATTAATCAAAATTGGATTAGATTTATATATAAAATGATTATTTTACAGATAAATTTGTCTGAAATATTTTTAAAGAATAAGGTCTTTAACAACCACAAACAAATAAAGTATATTTATTAGAATTTTTATGTTGTGAAGTATTTAATGTATTTGTAATTTTAACAACATTGACCTGAAAAATAATTTTCGCTATTTCAAAGTACATATTATATCTACTTAATTATTAAACATAACTGGAATCACATAAATTTTAATGTTTATTATAGTTGCAAAGTGTCTAACAAGTATTCTAGAAAAACTTTTCTGATTAATGATTAATTAATTCTTTGTTACTAGGGATTCACCTTCAATTTGCTTGAGTTTGGCCCTAGGTATGTTTTTACTGTTAGTGATTCCCATTTAAAATTTAGTGATTACAACAAAAAAACAGTTCTGAACTTTTCGATTTTTCAGCGTTTAGCTAATTTTTTTCTATACAAAGCATCCCAACAAAACAAAAAAAGAGATATTCAAATCGGTCCAGAAATTTTTGAGTTTTAGTGAGACTAAAGAACAACAATTGATTTTGATATATATAGATTTTAAAACATTTGCAGTGAAGTTTGCAAACTAGAATAGATGATAAGAAAAAATACTATCATATACACAAAGACAGCATTTATTTTTATTATAGAACTGAGTTTATTAATTATATATATTACATATTCCTCTTTGTTATAAATTTTGTGTAGCAAAACCTATACAAATATTCTCAGATTTTTTCGGGCAGCCATCACACCTGAATGTTCTGAAAATTCAAAATACACATGTCAAAGATTTATTCTCCAAACTGATTTCACAATAGTTTATTTCATCAAATCATCATAAACTGTTAATTTTATTTATATCTTCATACCTTACCTGATAATTGTTTGATATGTGATTTTTTTTACTTTCAGTATTACCTATATTTTTGTTTGCCTGTATACAACATAGGTTATATATAGAGGATTAGTAATTAAAAAAAATATGGTGTTGTGCTCTTGCATTACATATAAAGATTTATAGCATAATACTATCAACTTGAAATATAAAAAGAGGTGATGCATGAGTCAAATTGTATAAACCTAATTTAAAATTTATAAAATGCAATACTGAGGTACATTCAGTAGAAAATTTATTTAGGTGTTTGTATATTCATACATATGTATGTATATACTATATATTATATGAATGTCCTGAGTATGTATAAGCTAAGCCAGAGCATGTCGGTAATATGTTATACTTATTTTACCTTTTATAGCATAATTTTGTAACATTTGCACATTAAAGTAGTAGTAAATGAATAAAAAGATGTTTGAAAAGGGAATAAATAAGATTTAATTAAGTCTAAACTCGTTGTAGAGTAAAAATAAATCACGAAATAATAATACATACATTAACACTGTCTAGGGATATTTCATGTTTATTAGCATAACTTTAAAAGTACTGGTTATTTGAAAAAGATTTAAACATCAATTTGTTTCCGGCACAGTTATTTTCTGTATTCAAAATTCAAATAAAAAAAGAATGGCAGAAGTGGCAAAAATTTATTTAAATTTATAAAGATACATTAATTTTTCTTCCTTGTGTGTTAAAGATTTTATTGTTTTTAAACAAAATTTTAATTTATTCGCACTTTTAATAATGAAATTAATACAGGTGGTTTTTTCTATACTATGGAACATCGATATTTAAGCAGAGGTGTTGAGAGCAATAGGCATGTTGGAAGCGGGCGCGAGACAATGCAATATTGCTGATGCCTTTGGCACCAGTCAAAGTGTCAAGATTTATCATCGTCTCGTTATCGGGACACTGACGAGGTGGCTGAGCGGCACACTGGGAATAGTCGAGTAACAACCACAAGACAAGACCGATTTTTACAAATTACGGCTAGAAAACAACCTAACGTTATGGCTAGGCAATTGATTTTAAAGTTACAGCCGGAACACCAGGTCCTGGTTAGCTACTATCAGGAAGAGACTGCACGAAGTCAACCTTCATGCTCGTAGATCACTTCGGATTCCTGCACTACGACGGAGCAATCGCGGACAAAGATTACATTGGGCTAACGAATATTTAGCTTGGATCGATCGCCAATGGTCTAGGACAGCGGTCGGCAACCTTTTAGCAGGCAGGGGCCACAAGGTGGCTATACCTGGTAAAGGCGGGCCGCACTTGTGAGAGCAAAAAAAAAAAACGACAACATTCAATGTGACAATTTCTAAAATGACTCTTAAATGCTTATCTATGAGACGAGGAACATTTTCATTTTTTCGGTAATTACAAATTCAAAATACTTAAAAAAAAACCATTAAAACTTTTCTTTATAAAACAGTCATGGGCTGCGGGCCGCATGGAGGCACCTCGCGGGCCGCGGGTTGCCGACCGCTGGTCTAGGATGTTATTCTCAGATGAATACCAGTTCAGTTTCCATCCAGATTCACAAAGAATACGTGTTTGGCGAACACCTAGACTTGAGAGCCGCCTGCGAAATCTCTAGGAAGCCCATTCATATCAAGGTGGCACAATCATGGTATCGGCGGGAATACGCTTGGGTGGGAGAACTGATCGCGTTTAGATAAACGGCAACTTAACTGCTGCAAAATACTGGGATGAGGTACTGGCACCTGTAGTTCGACCACACCGGATGCAAATGGATCAAGATTTTATGCTTATGCATGATAATGCCTGCCCACTTACGGCTCGAGTGGTAACTCAGTGGCTACATCAACATAATGTCGCGACCCTGGACTGGCCCTTGCAGTCCCCAGATTTAAATCCGATTGAGCATGCGTGGAATATGTTTCAACGAAGGGCTTTACGTAATTTTCCCGAAAATCTGGTGACTGATAGTGAACTTTTCATGCATCTTCGTCGAACGTGGGACGTTATCCTACAACAAGTTATTGATAAACTCATTTTGAGCCTGAATAATCGTTACAGATGCGTTAAAGACGTCCGAGGTACTTTTACAGATCGTTAATTTTTTTTTTATCCAAAATTTAATGTTTCATTCAATTTTGTTTCGTTCTTTAATCACCAAACACAATAAGTCTTATTTTAGTACAGTGATAACTTTTGTTTATTTTTACTAAAATAATCCTTAATAAACAAACCTCACATTTTATTTAATTTCCTGTTAGGGTATAAAATACTGCGCATTTTCATGTTTGCTTTAAGAAATTCTTTGTAGTTTCTTTTCAATTCATAAATAACTAAAATATCCCTAGATTGTGTTGATGTGTATATTATTAGTTCATAAAGAATGAATTGTAGAATTTCAACTTATGTAGTATTTATTTAGAAAATTATTACTTTGCTAGAAATTATCAAAAGCCTATTATAATGTACTAGCTTTTGCCCGCGACTTCGTCCGCGTGGAATAGTGACTTTGCTCCCAGAGCTAGCTATCAGACGGCGCGGCGGACAGCGCCCTCGCCTTGCATCGGGCCGAGAGCGCGCTCACCTATAGTCCGCGTAAAGTTAAATATGTATATTTTAAAACTATGATATCTCCTAAGATATTCATTGAAATCAAATGATGTCAAGGGTTTGTTCAAAATCAAATACTTGTGATGAATAACGTATTTATTTGGATAAGGATTAAATCATGTTATAAAAATACCTTCGGAAATTATGCATTATTTTAGAACAAATTTGATTACCATAAAAAGGGTTATATTGAGTCAACCTTAAAAGATAGACATATGCTGTCGTGGACTTTTTTTTAGAACTTTAAAAGGGGAACAATTCCGTCATACACGATTTTTGCGTAGCTTTAACCGTTTACGCAGCGCACGCAACGGAAGCTCTCAAAAGGAATCATCTTTTCCCGTTTTTGCAACATTTTTCATTTATGCTCCGCTCCTATTGGTCGTAGCGTGATGTTATATATATATCCTGCTGTAACTATATATATAGTTCCTGAGATTAGCGCGTTCAACCAAACAAACAAACAAACAATCAAACAAACTCTTCAGCTTTATAATATTAAGTATAGATTTAACTGCTAAAAATAACCCCCCTTTTTGCATCGTTGATGTCAGATCAAAATAAATCCACGTGTACGTGTTACATAACCATGATATAATCTTCGTGCTACACTTCGTTGTTTTAATTCCCTTCAGAAATTAAAGGTTCTTTCGTCCATATAAGTTATGAATTTATTTGAATTAAGTACATACTACATAATGTAAGTTGAAATATTTTATAACAGGAAATGAACGCGGGAATTGAGTATGCATAATTTGCAAACCACAATTATATTTCATTTGGTTTAATTTATTCTGTAAAGATGTCAATGTAAAATCATTTGGCATTATGCAAAAATTACAAATAATAATTTGACAAGATGTCAAACTTAATTAAATTATTCATATTAGCGTACACTTATTTTGTATTACGGTGAAAAATAATGTATCAAACATTGATTTATAAAAAATGATATCAATGATTTAATAGTAGCTAATTATTTACGAAAACTTAATTATAGTATTTTTTGCCAAAGAAAAAAACTGTTTTCATACGCTTACGTGACTAACTCTGGTTAAACCTTAGAGGTATATTAAAACAATGTACAGACAATTGTAAATCCATAAGCAGCCTACAAAAAAGTCCATGATAGTGTTCTAAGTGTATCTCCTAAAGTACACTCAGAATAACCCTTTTTATATATTTGAAATGTACCTAGAGACGCATCCGAGAGAAAAGGAGTCAAATATCCGAGAGAAAAAAAGCCAGTCGTTAGTATTTAGATAAATTATTAAGTATTTTTCTCAATCCTATGAAATTGAAACGAAAAACGTCTCTTTGAATTTGTGATGCCATTCTTAACTTTTTAATCATAATATAAGTCAGCAAGTGTGTAATATAATGATGCAATATTTATACAAAACTAAAAAATCTATACCATAAAAATCCTTCCAAAAATATTTATCTTGTGTGCTCAAGCTATCAACACGTGCTTTATCTAGCTTTCGAAACCGGATGACAATAAAACAAACGCGTTAAAATGGTGTTAGCGAGCACCTAAAACCGTTTTAGTTCAGTATTATTGTTGAATAATATAAATACGCCGTGACAACATCGCGTATTCTATATCCATGTGACATTGTTTATTTTAGCTATATAGTTAAGTTTGTATACAAAGTAGGTAGGTACACATTTGGTTAACAGAAATCGCCTAACTACTTTAAAAGAAACATTAAAAAAATGTTGCATAAATGTCTATTTTAGTAGAAATATCGGAAGTTGCAGACTATAGTAATAATTTATACATGTACAAGTACATAATATGTATATTATTTTGTGTTATTAATGTACTTATATAGAATAGTTTTTTTTTTACTTTTAAACAAACTATTAAGTCTTTAATATCAAACTATACTAAGCAAAGAACAATAAAGATCTTATATGATAAACCATTTAGAATGGTTTTAACATTCGATTTTCTATTGGTATTCTGATAGCTTTAAAGCATGAAAATTAGTCACAATCTAGGTTATAATGTTATCGCTTCTTGTCGAAAGGTTATTTTTATCAAAAAATAAGCTTCCTGAATTTCAGTTATCATAAACCTATTAATATAAGCTTTAGTACCGTGTCTGTTTATCGTTACTAAAACCTATATAACTGTAACAACATAAATGGCTCAGACTTTTACAATATTGTTTTTATGCCAACTTCCTATGTTATGAAATATTTTAGTAATTACGATTGAATCAACGATCAATAAGGAAGCATATTTTCATACTTAATTACCTGTCAATTTGACAGATGATTGACCTGAAATATACAAGAAACGATGTCGTCACTTCATTCAAATGAAAATAGCAAAGGATATCCGTCACGTAACTTTTGACGTTTCTCCGTTTCCTTTTCTATTGTATTATGTTATTGAAGTAAAACTTCTTTTACGCACGCTTGACTTGGGGAGTAAGCTGGTAAATTAAGTACGTTACGTAATTATAAAAAGCGTTACGAAAAAAGGTACGTACGTTTGTTGCCATGGTAACCGTTGTTATTGTCTGAAAAAGGATATAATATTATATACTTTCCTTAAATGATATTCTATAAATATATGATTGTAATATGCCTAATATGCGTTATTTTTAGTATCTCACCTATCCTAATTATTTAAAACATAAATTGAATTTCATAAAGAGTACCGATAACCTACAGAAGTTTTACTTCTTGCGCGTGTACACATTCATACACGCATTCTTTAATTCTAATTTTTTACTAAAATTATTATTAAAAGATTTTTTTTAATACGGCGTACTCTATAGATATATGTATGATCTAATACTCAAAATGGATGATTCTTTTTAATTTGATTTGATTGCCTTAATTTTTCTTATGTAGTAAATACAATACAATTATATTTATAAAACTATGACTTTGGATAATTCGAATTCCTGTTAGTCTTTTTCAAGACCTCGACCAAATATACTATTTCATTTTTTATGTTTATAAAAAAAAAAACAAATAAGGTTTTATTACGGAATATCACTAGCTGCGGCTATTTAAAATATCCTATACCAAAAAAAAAAGTTTTTTAAAATTACTTTTTAAAATTTCAAATAGGTTTAATTTATGTTGTTGTGGTAACTAATAAAAATCCTGTTTCCGCCCGTGATCGAACCGGGGACCTTGTGCGTGTGAAGCACACGTGATAACCGCTACACTACGGAAACTTGATTACAGTGTCTAAAAATACGGGACCGATGCAATTGAGAGATGCAGTTGATGTTTAGCATGATCTAATACCACAAGAATAACGTAACAAAATAACACTAGATAAGTACCTACCTACTGACACTCAGTGCCTTATTATAAAACAATATTTGATATGATACAATGAATTAATTATGTATTTATGTAAATGCTACATGTTAATTCTTACTTACTCTATATTATATTATAACGGTGTTTGTCTAGCTGGTTTTTCTTTTTGGGTTTTCTTAGAGATGTTTCGATAATTTTTTTGTACAAATTATATCCAGAAATTGTATATGTTTGTCAAATCTTTCTCGAGGTGAGACCTAAACCTAAGTAAAACTTAAAAATACTACTATAGAATATTGACTATCAAGGATTAAATTGGCCTGGCCTTCTTCACGATATATAGCAATGACCGGAGGTGTTTTTACAGAAGTATTATGTCACCATGAATAGTCCATTTGTTTCTCACATTTAACTGATAATCATCGCTGTTGCAATCAAACAAAGCCAACTTGATAATTGTAATAAACTGTGCGAGTTAAACAAAAGGTCCATCTCTGTTCAATCAATAGAACGTTGACTCACTACAAGGGCGATTGCCGTAATTGTTGCACGCAATGTCGTATGGGGTCTACAAGTCTTCATTGTCTAAATAAGGTGTGATGTCTCTATCTTTGGTAGTTTGATGTTATATTGCTTAAAGTTGTATTACGTTACGTTCCTTTCTCTTGATTGCAAAGAATTTTCTTAAAATAAAACGTAATATTTTTATTGTGATTTGTGAGTCCACGATTCTTTATATTTATTTGTTGATTTTATAAAATTTAATCTTTTTTTAAGCGTCCCGTTGCTGAGTACGGTTCTTCCCTCAATGTGAGGAAGCTTAGGCCATTACACTGATATAACGGGGTTTAATTGGGTCTAAACTTCTAGTTGGGTCTAAACTACGTAGAGAATAATTTGCATATGAAAATTTTAAATGAAAGATTCGAATTTGAACGTACTGGCTTTCAAAGCGAGCGCGTCACCAATGAGCTACCTGATCTGACCTGGAAATCTGACAGATTTTAGAAAAGCTCACAGCTTGGTATTGGCTGCGAAAGATATAAGTTTACATACAAAATGCTATATTTTTTAAAAATTCATATAGATAAGGTATGCATTATGTTTTTATTGATCACTTTTGTATGTAAGGCCTAGGTTAGATTAAAGTATTTATGTATATATATTTTTGGCCGTGAAGGTAATAATAATACACAATAACCTCTCATATTCCATTGAATGTACAACCCACCATCCGAAATTGAACTTCATTCAAGGGTATGGTTAACCTACTCATATTTTGTTTGTACATTTGTATTTTGGTTTGTTAAATATGATTGATTAATTATAATTAAGATGATATTATTTTATATCCTTATCCCTGCACATTACTGATATGTATTCAAATCTGCATAAATAATACGGATAGCATAAGCACTACATTTACACAGGAATAAAAGCGCATTAATTTCTATTTTTGAAAGGAACTTGTGCTTTCAACTATACATTATATCTACTTTATTTTTATTTCACACACTATCTTACTATTTTCTTATCTCGCATGATTTTAAGCCGTTGCATGTTTATGTGTTATAAAAATATTATGCCACGTGGGGTTCCGATACTTTATAAGGGTAAATTTCGTTTAAGGGTGTTTTTACTATTATTCACTTTCCCATTTCATTACTTTAATATAATTAATTAGACTTCCCACAGCGATGTGAAATAAGCTTTTAATAAGTCGCGGTATTTCTAACTTTTGCATCTGCATTCTAAATTCCAATTTCTACTGCGACTATAATGGGGGATGCCGTTATGATATATACCGGCAAAAATTATATTAAAGAAATTTTTAATATGTATAGCTTTTATAAGTTCAGAACTTGTTACAATCTATTTTTTCTAGTAGTGATTGTGTTTATATTAAGATATCTTAGTGGGAGTTCAATTTCCTTTTCTATAAAGTGAAATCTGTAAATGAATTAGTTCATAATAAAGTTTATATTTATTTTAGTCTACTTTGTCGGTGCTCTTTTAAAGCGATTTTGTTGCAATATTACGCTTTGATGTCATCATAATCCTACATTTCTCGTTTTCCAGCTTTCTAAAGAACACCTTAAAAGGTTTGACTTTGATAGACCATGCTCATGCAAATCAGGGTTATCTGATGTGACGATAAAAAGTAGAGCTTTTAACCGTAACAAATGGACCTACTTAATAAGCAGTCATTATATATAGGTAAACGAAATATATTAATTGGTTATGTATTTACATATATTTCTTGTTTAAAACTCTGTTATAAAATATTTGTTCATACAACCTTGTTGCCGGTTAATAAGGATGTATTTATAAAGTATAATTGCAGTTTGTTTTTTTTGGGCATAAAAGTGGAGACTTTAGACACTCATGGTCGACGTTTTAGTTGTATGCTCAAATTAATTATTAACGTAAGATGAAATAAAGGAAGAGCTATAAGGAAGATCTTGAAGTTTTGTTGGTGTAATCATTTCTATTAAAAATATATTTACCATTATATTGAAATAAAGAAGTAATTTACAATAATAATATAATTAATTGGTAAATGCCGTAACGCGTTTTTGTGTGACTTATTAAATTATATTTATATTATAAAAGCCCTTCACAATTAGCTATATAAATGCAGAGATTTCTCAATTAGACTATTAGTCAAGGTGACGTGCGAATCAATTGATACTTCCCATGACGAAATTGAAGATGAAATTCAATATTTGTTTGGGTTACAAACGCCTCGGAAAGAATTAACTGTACCTACGCGTTTCAAAAAATAATATAGTTGTTAAGTTTCTTAATACCGAAAGTAATCTGTCCTTTAATTCTAATGGTAAATTTGGTAAAAAGCGAACTAAAGAGATGAAAACAAGTTGACGAAGGAATATTTTACCCGAACACGTTTTAACCTTAGTGGGAGATGTACATACATATAATATGCCCGACTGCATAATACCTACTATGTTCCTTCGTCAACTTGTTTTCATCTTTTTAGTTCGATATTTACGCAGTCGGTTATTATTTTTCTCTTTAGTTGTATTCTCGTGAGGTGTTTCCAGACAGACAGACAAAAATTCTAAAAACTATAGATTTGGCCTCTATATCGATAATAATAACAATTTCAATAAGATTTTTCGAAAAATATTTAATGTACCTACAGATTCGACTCAATTAGAATTTTATTACACAGGTATGTGTAGATTTTCACTTAAGAATGGTAAATTAGGTTCAAGCTTATAGAAACCTGACAGCATAATCTATTATAATTAATATTTCTTTTTTATTTATAGCTTTGTAATTTTGTCCAGTTAGACATTTGGAGTTTTATTTAAAAAATTATTACCCTAAATTATTTTTAAACATGTAAGTTGTATCGCTTCTTAAATAATGTCTTAATTTTTTTTTATTTTAATACATAAGCCGTTGCGTAATTACGAGGGAACACAGAATTATACATGCATACATACAGACCAAACACAATCCTTTGGGTTTCGCCGCAGTCGGGTAATAAACCGTGAGGTTACGAGAATTTAGACATTATGTATTTTATTTTTAATCTACTAATATAAAATATTTATTTTATACTTAAGAAACTTAGTGTGCAACGAATTCTTAATAAATATATAATATTAATATAAGAAACCAAAAGCCACTTCGCTCTTTTGCTTTTTGTGACGCTTGATGTGTCTCTGCGGGAGTCACCCACTGATTAAATATTTGTAAAGTTTACTTTTTACGTTTAGGTACGTGACTATATTTATAAATGAGGTTACGTATAATTATGGATATACTCGGAAAAAATATTTTTAGACTAAGTACTTATTTCTAAACGAACCTATAGTAACAAACATTTTTTTCTAAGAGTTTAAGGAAAGGTTAACAATTTATATTCGTAAAGTATAACTTTAATTATATGCTTGCTTGCTCTTTTTCTTACATTTTAACATTTAGTATAGATTTCTCAGAGATGAGATATTTCCCCGCAGTAAAAAGTATCCTATATGTTGACCCGGAAAACCAGCTACCATCATACAAAATTTCATCAAAATCTGTCCATTGTTTTTCTCGTGATGCGTTCCCAGACAGAGAAACAGACAAAAATTCTAAAAACTAGATTCGGCCTCTGTATCGGTAATAATGACTATTTCAATAAGGTTTTTAAAAAAAATATTTAATGTACAGATTCGACTCAATCTTTATTATATGTATAGATTTTCACTTGAGAATGGTAAATTAGGTTCAAGCTTATAGAAACCTGACAGCATAATATCCAGAATTGTCACATGGTTTAGAAAGTAAACATTATTAAATTTATGTCTGTTTCAAACCGCGCTTATAATGGACAAGTCTTATGCCAATTACAGAATTAAAAGCATTTCAGCCTGCATATGGTTATGATTAAGTTACAGTATATTTTTAAATTGTCTCATATCATACTCCCTTAAAGTTAAAGATGGTGGGTCTTTCTCTAGATTTTATATTTGTTTGCGTTTTAATTATATCTTATTACGTTACACATATACAATGTTGTTTTAAAAGATAAAAAATGTGTCGAAAGTGTCAATCTCCAAAGTAGTTTGCTTTGATCTCACTTAAAAGCGTTTTTATAAATAAAGTCGTATTCTTAAATTTACACGCACTATAAAAATAAGCGATAATTGGTTTTAAAAGTTCATCTTTAGTAAAATATGGGTCATTGAAATATGTGGTTGTATTAATATTTATCTATCAAATTGATGTTTGACTATAATTTAAGTTGTATAAACATTTTTCTCAGTTTTTTTGAAGGGGTTTGTACGGTAGTATAATTAAATATCTACATAATTAAATCGAAATATTTTATACTATAAGGATATAGTGAAAACTTAAGAGGTAATTGATAGGTATACCTATCAATATTATTATTCTACAGAATATGATGTGAAAAAGCGTGTTGCAGTGCACGTCACTGGTGGATTTGATAGTCGCCTTAGTCCGATATTTATGTTGATTGTTGACAACTAGCGACTTACCCTTGCTTCGCTCGGGTGTATCCCTACTACGTGAGTATGAGGATAAGTACGTTTTAATTTTTTTGAGCGGAATCTTAATTCTTTTTTTAAAATAAAAGTAGCCTAAGTTATTTCTTATAACATTAACTATCTACTAGTGAAAGTCCCGTCAAAATTGGTCTAGCCGTTTTTGAGATTTATCGGAACAAACAGACAGACAGACTATAATTTTTAAAATTGTATTTTTGTTATAAGTAGGTACCTACCGTATATACTTTCAAATGCATTTAGTAAAAAGCTGTTATTTTGATTTTGATATTACAAACAGACACTTCAATAGTGGCAGAAAACGAAAAACATAGGTCTGCCTCATTATGTTCTGTCTACTTCGAATGGAATAATCATGAAGCTATATGTTGTTTAGTAGATTCTACATTTTTATAATTCCACTTGCTTGTTACTTAATTATCCTTGCAGATAACTTGCTTATTATTTTGACATCCTTAAATTGGAGTCGTATACTTATAAAATAATTGTACAATATACATAATGTATGTATATAGTATGTTTTTGTAATTGTTTGTCTTTAAAATAAGGTTTCCCCACGTCGCACTATGGAGTATTTCACTCAAAAAGCTGGCCAAAATTATTTATTAGTATTTTCCTACTAAGTTGGTTATAGAATGCTATTATATAGAAAAATATATTTTTTTGGTCCGTAAATATTGATATAGTACTAATTTTAACACGAAATAATGTATTTATTGTCGTTTTGTATTTATTTATGTTTTCGTAAGGGTTAAATTTTCCATGAATCTATTTACTTATTACATATGAACTTTCCTCAAGAAACTCTACAAAATATTAGCGAAAAATGCAGCGAAATCCATCAAGTAGTTTAAGAGATATATTTCAATAACACAAAAACGCAAATTGATTTTACTATTGAGCCTCTTTCACCAGCTGTAAAAGATGTAACTTAATATGTCAAACAATCCTTTTTACATAGTGTTATAACAAAAATCGATGTTGAGTTTCATCAAGAAGTTTTATAGTAATATGGGCACTTGATTTTAAAACTACGAGATATATTTTATACAAAATTTTTTTAAACAAAATTTAATCTTCAGTGTTCATTCTGAATCCTCTTAATCCAGGTTTTACAAATCAATCTCTCCGGGTAGAAACATCTGCATTGCAATAGTGGAGAACGGGTTTCACATACGTTGAGGCTTGGGTCTCACACTGCTCAACAGAGTATCAGACGTTAAAAAAAGCCTGTTAAGGAATTTTGATAAAATGCATTTCACATAAGCGTTGAATTGAGTGATTTACAAGTGCCTGAGTCTTATTTCAGCACAATTTTCTGTAACCCTGTAGGCATCTTGAGTAGGGTAACAGTCATTTTTAGTTTTTATGAGCCCCGCTTTGGTTGCCTTCTTCGCGTAGCTTCATCTAACCAGCAAACAAAAGTTCGTTCGCATCCGTTTCTTCTCTTAACGGTTGTGTCTTACGTCTTTTACAACATTCTGATAAATGATCAAAAGTCATGTGAGGTCGCCCAACATTAAATGCAGTATGGTGAGGTATATTAATTGTACCTTTTAGCCATTCTCGGTTTTGTTAAGAAAATTGCTTTCAGTACGATTTGCGGCTGTCCAACGAGTTTTCATTTCTTTCTTAGAATAGGAAAATTTTCGTATAAAATCAGCTTTAAATTCGTTTGGGAATGACGGATTTGCATGGATGATGATATTTACTGAATCCAATTTATCAGCAAAATTTCGCTCCTAATGTTTTTTAAGCATATTAAATATGTCCAAACGTGTCACTATCTTAACACCAGATGGCCCTAAAATAAGTAAAAAAAGACTTTAAAAAACATTGTCAAAATTAAAGTGGTTTTGGTAATACGCGATTTCAAAAAGATTAAGTTCTATTTTAGAAGGGGCACATTGGGGCAGAGTTTTTTTAATTAGTTATTAAGGAGACTCTGGGGATATCAAAAAACTCAAAATAACCACCGCATATTACCCGCTTGTATTACTAATATGCTCATAAAAATTTTAAACTCAAAAATGTAAGTAAATTTTAAGTACACTTCAAATAATATTATTTTTACATGTTATGTGCGTATTTATTTCTAATATAATGAAATATAATAGTACAACATACCTGGCTCAACATCATCCATTATACAAAGCACCACAATTATCTCCACAAAATTAATAAAATATTTATTAAAAACTATAAGAATTTCGTACTATGAAATCGTAATATGTAGTCAGCACACGAAAGCAGTCTAATGACGACTGGTGGCCGAAAGTTTGTAAAGATAAGGACAAACAAAGGCGATGTACAGGTAACCTGGACTCTTTTGCTTACCCAGGTACCTTTTTTATTAATGAATTCAAATTTTTGTATAATTGAATATTGGCCAGCTTTTTGGATGAAATACTCCATAGTGCGTCGTTAGATTTACCTACATAGTCACCTATTTAGCCACGCAAATGTACTTATGCCTATTTGGTAATATTTTTATACTATTAATATATTTATAATTTATATCTCCAATGGATGTTCATTGCACCTTAAATAGAGATAACTTATTATATATAAATTCAAAGTAAATTATTTAATATAATACAAGTTTTTGGTGATGTCATATTTTCGGGCGAAAGAACAATATCTACACATGTCTCGTACACATTATTTCTCAACTAAAAATACTTTGCCCTATGTAAGCCCTTGTGCCCTCCTTAAGATGGCGAAACAATTGTTAGATAAACATTTGAAATTCAAACAGCTGTTTAAACATGCCAAATATCATGCGTGTGGGAACACTTTGTTTTATAAAGATTATAAAGGTAGAATATTTAACGTCAGAAAAATTATTATCATAAACTAATCTTGTATTTTAAGTCTAACAATATCTCGATATTTTTATCGATGTTTATTGTAGTCAAAACGCATGCAAAAAGAAAAACTTCAAAATATTTCCCTATTTGAATATTATTATGCAATGTCTGTTGTTGCCCTTTATTTTATTTATTTTCATTCTACAGTTGGGTACTTTGTTAGTTTTTGGAGCAAAATGAGCATAACAGAAACGGGAAAGTTACGGTATAACATTTCTACTGATTTGGTATTGCAAATGCAATTAGATATCGCAGAAGTTAAACTATATCTAACACTTGCGATCATTAGGATCCGATGGAAGAGTTCAAACGAATTATGTATGCGTGATGAAAAGATGCAAAGAAATATACTTAATTGACGATTGATAAAAATTAATACAATGTGTGAACGTTATTTATCCACGCCAGGATAATTTCTAAGAAATTAATTGTTAACTTAGATACTGATGTGCCCGCGTCCCTTAACACGTTAATTAATTACATTAAATATCAAAGTAATGCGTAAGGTTTAAATGAAATTAGAAACGTTATCATTGAAACAAGACAATTTAAAGTTAAAAATGCATGCAATGATTTTGTAAATAGTAATTGTTACAAAATCAGTAAGCTTCAGTAGGTACATCTATCTACACATAGCTCTAAGCTAAGAGTCCGTTGAGGTAATGAATAATGTATCTAGTCCAGCGGTTATCTCGATTCTCATGCTAATTATCCGCATTTACTTGCATTTAACTGTATATTTGAACTATTATATTTAATTCGAAAAATAAATAGAGTTACTGTTTTCCTCATCTTAACGGCGTCAACGTATTGATCATTAAAATGTTAAGTACAAGTTGTATAGTTATTAGGTTTCAAAGACGTAACGGTAACAGAATAATTCAATCCGAAATAGAAGGGACTATTACAATGCCCTTCAAACAACCATAATAAAAAACTAAATTAAAAGTTACCGTTTGCTAATCAAGGTGATGATATTTCGTTCCTTAACCTGAAAAGGTGCTATTGCTTAACAATTTCCTTAATAGGTTTTCCTTATGTTATTTGTGTTCCTTTTAGAATTCTAATTCTTGCTAATATCTATTTTTTATTAAATACACTAGCGACTCACCCTCGTTTAGCTCGTGTTCGTCCCTAGCTTGGATATAGTAAAATGGATATAGTATGTTATCCTTAAGAGATAGACATATGCCATCACGGATTTTTTTGTAGATCTTTTTAAGGTGTACAATACTGCAGTTTATCTATCTCGTAGGGTTCAGCCAGCGTTTGCAATGTAAACGCAAAAAAATGTGTTTATTTACTACATCACATTGGAAACCTCTTAAATTATCAGTGTTTTTCTACTATATTATGCATGTATTATATACCTTCCTCTTGAATCACTCTATCTATTAAAAAAACCGCATCAAAATTCGTTGCGTAGTTTTAAAGATCTAAGCATACTCGTATATTAAAGGGACAGACAGCGGGAAGCGACTTTGTTTTATACTATGTAGTGATAATATACAGTTTAATAAATTATTTGTAACTAATATGTACTTACATAATGTAATATTACCTTCAACCGTCTATCGTGACTAACAGAATGGTTAGTTTTGTAAGTTCAACGGGGTTAATATCTCTTGCTGATCCAAGACCAAGACTATTCATTGAGGTTATTACATATTTTATATATTCAGGAAAATACCTTAAAATTGATTATATAAAAGATATGTATGTTTGTATGTGAATAATTTCGGCAAAATATCGCATCGTATCATCCTATTGAAAGCTAAAGCTTGTGACTTATACGTTTGTTGTTTTCTCAACCCGTAATGGCTTAAGGGATTTGAGTAAAATTTAAAATGGAGATAGCTAATAGCATGAATTAACACATTTAGCGTATTTTTACATTCATTTACTAGCGGAGTTGCGTCCAATAAGTATTTAAAGCTCCTTATAATTTAGAAATATTAATGACCATCTCTAAGTAGTTTTTGTAGCACAGTAATATTCTTCTTCAGGGAAAACTTGTACTAGGATAAAAAGTATTTTTCGGACCGTGAACTGTTTTTGTGCGATACCTTGTATGTAAGATACTTTGTACTTTGCTGATAAAAATGGGTAAAGCCATTTATATTTGTAATATTACTTAGGATGAAAGATACTAGTAGGATAAAAATATACATTAATATCTAACTTTAGATATTAGAAATTATAATCGGTGTACATTAACGGTACAAGGTGCCAAACAGCCCAGTGATACTAAAATGGAAATACAGTACCTCAGAGCGAGACAAATTTATTCCTTAAAGAAACAGTCTTATATACTTCTTCGTATAACGCAAACATAGCGCGATTCAGTCATAAAAATAAGTACAACGCTATCTATCGAGTGGAAGCGTAAACAGAATTTAACAATATTGATTTAAGCGTTATGAACAAACACATTCGGAACATCCCGCCCACCAAAGGGATTATTATTCCTTTAGTAGCGCCCACCCTGATCAAATTCAACAAATATAAAACAACAAAAGCAATGGACTGTATATGTAATTATAAGCATTAAACAGGGGACGGTGTATTTATGAAGTATTTCTTACTATAGTATAATCTATGGCCTTAAACATAGTATAAATCTGACTTATAAACTTGTAACAAAGATAAAGTAAATCCTATCTATCTTAACACCAGACAACAAGCAAAACAAATTGTATCCTCCTTGGATTTTAAATTAAACTAAATAAAAGCTATTAAAAAAAAATAACAGAAGCATAGTGTAACTAAACAAAATTCACAAATAGTTTTAAACAAGCTTAAACTCAATAAACTCAATAGTATGTAAAACATAAAACATTTTCAATATTAAATTAAAATCTCCTTAAACATAAATCAATACGCCCACCAAACAATGAAGAATTTAAGCCTCAACGGGAAGCAAGCATAACTTTGAAGTTGGACGTTTGAATTAGATAGTTAGACTAAAACTTTTAAGTATATTATTGCAACTAATAGTATACATGGGAATCCGCTAAAGCCTATGAAATGAAGGTTGGGAGCAATCAGGTTGTTAAGACACACGTCCTAAGCAAAATGTTCTAAAGCTGATTGCTAGCTTAATGTACAATCATTGTGCCTACTAACCTGTACCTGTATAAGCAATGATAGCCTACAATTCTACATGCAAACTTATCATTCAGCCTGTAGCTATCGGTCAGTAAAGAATGTGTTGCAAATCCCACAAAACGGTTATAGTGCATTAAATGTACCCATACCATTATCAATAGAGGTACCAATTTTACCTTTCCACGGCATACTTCCATAGTTATAACTTCCTTTTATATTTGTGGGTTAAAAATAACTATTGTCTTTTATATTTTTACGTTGGCTTATTATGTAACAAGTATCAAATTGCATTTTATAAATACGTTAATAAAATTGAAATATTCCCTTATCAGAAGTCAAATTTTTATCTCTGCGTTAAGTTTAATTCACCTGTCTCTCCAACTTATGCTTTAAGATTGTTGAAGGTTATACAGAAAGATCATTATTATCAAACGAAGATTTTACAAAGTCAAATGATTTGTTATTTAAACAGTGAACTAAATTAAAAACTTTATTTTATAAATATAATTATTAGAGAGTTTTAAATTTTAACTTAAACGAATTATACTTAATGGGTATAGGGTATAGATAGGGTACGAATAATATCTAACTTTGTACCTAGTATCATAGTGAACTCGAGCGCTAAACATGCCCTTAGAAACATTTCTCGGATTTCATGAGAGTATCATATTTAATATCACATGATTCATTGTTGACATCTATTGCATATGCAGTATGCACACCGAGGAATTCACAGTTAGAATTATAAAGCAGATACATTAAATTAAAGCTGTTATATACTTATGTTTTCTTTTTAACTTACTATATTATCAGTTTTTACTAAATATTATTTTTGTTAGTCTGTTAATACTCGTATTTAGTAGGTAGGTACCTCTGGGCGACCGAGCTCCACTCGGCGTTTTTTCAGAAAAGACACCTTAGATATAGATAAGCTTAAAAAGAAAAACTATCTAAATACAAAATTTATTCAAATTGTTAGAGCCGTTTCTGAGATACACGAAATAAATTTATATATTACTAGCGGCTCACCCTCGCTTCGCTTCGCTCGGGTTCGTCTCTACGTACATTTTAACGCTTAGTATGAAATAGATAGACTATATAATATACACATACATAGGTATGATGAGATATTCATAGTTGTATTATTACGTGTTTCCCGTGGGAATGAGACAATCCTCCGCAGTAAAAAATAGCCTACGTCACTCTCCAGCCCTCCGACTATCTCCACACAAAAATCACACCTATCCGACACTCTGTTTCGACCTGAAAGAAGAACAAATAAACAAACAAACTTTTACATTTATATATTAAGTATGGATATACGAGATTTATTCATTTAAAATGTACATATGGATAATCAGAGTTGTCATATCAGTTCTATATGATAATCTAAGCAAATGAAACCTGATTTGGAGATGTATGTTTCCATTATGTAACACTTACGCAATATGGGGACCTTTTAACAATGCAGTAGGGCGTTATAGAGACTAATATGGTAACTGTGGGACGAACTAGCCTTTATAAAGTAGCATGGATTATAAATATAAAATGTTGACTCGTTTAATGTGGATGAAGGAGGTACTCTACCAATTCCACTCTTGTACAGAGATATACATATAGGTAATTTATGACTTTTAAGAACCATAACATATTATTTCAAACTTAGATTATTTTGGATGGCTTGGCTCATTAACTGTGCGGTTAGCAGAAATTTATTTACTATAATATCAAAGTAACGACATCTTGTAAAAAATGTAACAGTTAATTATCGCAAATTTGGTGAAGCTGGCTAACTTTTACAAGTCATTAATGATTGCATTTTTTTTTAATTATTTTAAAAATAAGAGCTTCATTAGTTATACTTATATTGCATAGCGAATTTCTTGTTCTAGCTGTAAACCATTCCGATTATTTTATCAGTAATTGGTTCTATAGCTTTTGGTTACACGGTGTGGTGCAAACGAGGAAAATAACTTTCAAGTTAAATTAATAAAACATCTAAAAGGATCTCCTGAAATATAACAGGGCTCTGGCATGGTGCCAGTTCGCTTCGGTCATCTCTTTTATTAGAGTATGTTAGGCTAGTGAAAGAGGAAGGAATGCAAATTAATCTAATAACAGTTTAAGATGAGTTCCGATATTATGGATCACATATGTACATACATAATAAATACTAAAATATACTAATTTATAATATAATATAAAATATTTATAAAAGCGACTTACACTCGCTTCGCTCAGGTACGTCCCTAGGTACGCGGATATTGTTCACAATTTCATGGGTTTCAATTTTTTTGCGTGGTACGTACCGTAAATAATTTCATACGCATTTAGTAAAAAGCTGTTATTTTAACATTACAAACAGACATTTCAATTTTATTTATCTATAAAGATCAAATTTTTATTTTCCAGGTACACGTATTAAATGACATCGATTTTAATGGAAATGCATGAATGAATTAGGTAAGTTTTATTATTACACAATCCTTTAAAAATCGTAAAGATTATATTATATAAGAAAGATTATATTAAAGTTTCTTTTTTTTAGTAGTGCAAAAAGTTTAAATATAACAACAAACTGTTAAGTTTATGCTTGGTTATTTATTTTTACTATCTTTTTTTATTTTATTAGTAGTAGGATAGTTCAACGACGTATTTTCTCACGGCTCGACAGTTTCCGAAATAGTCGAAACTCGAAAGCTTCAGTATAATTTCACGCTTCACAGTATAATATCTGTTGAGTTATTTACTTTAATAATAAACGCTCTCTAGTGAGTCTGGATTATGTTTATTGAATCGGATAATGGTTTCGCACGTGATTTAGGCCTACCGCATATATACAACTTTTAATCGAACAACTGTTTAGTTGTATGTCAAAAGTATATGGAAATGTATGAAGGACCGCATACTATCAACTAGATAGTTGCTCGACAAAATAATCAAAAAACCACATCGACTGCTTTTTGACTAATCAGTTGAACAACTATCGACCGACAACTCAATATGTATTGCAATGTATTGGAGCACGCATACACTCGACTAAACAGTCGATGCGTGACGGTCGTGCTGCCACGTTTGGCTCAGTTTGTAGTGACCCTAGTTGCTGTACAATTGGTCGCGGGTTCGAGTCCCGCTAGGGGCATTTATTTGTGTGATGATAACGAATGTTTGTACTCCAGTCATGGGTGCTTATGTATATATATTTAAAGTTATATATGTGTAGTGTATTAACTATGGAACCAGATGGCGACGAGTTTTATTGTCCCAACATATATTATAATTAGTAAAAATATATTTTTCTAAATAATTATTATTATAAAAATATAAACATATTAATAAATATATTTTATAATAATTATTACTTATAAAAATAAATATTTATTATACGCAAAGCATGTGTACTTTTTTTTTATTTAGCATTGCCCGTGTATTCGAGCATAGTTGAGTTCTACAAAACAACCGCTTAAGAGACGAAACAAAAGAAAACTAAAATAAATATGTTACAACAGAGTTGATTGTATGCGCACCCTCGTCGACTAAACTGTTTGGTCGTCATGAAATCGACACAAGCACACAACTCGACTAAACAGTTTAGTCGATGTAACAGTTGTATATATGCGGTAGGCCTTACTCACTGTACTGATACAAGTTAGGATATCTTAAAAGGCTCTCAACTACCTATTGTTATTTTACTTTATGAACTCCGTAGTAATTTAGTCACTTGCAAGTTTAAAGTAATTTATTTATTATAGTAATATTAAATAATATTAAATTATTTGTTTGAACGCGCTAATCGCTGGAATTATCAGTCAGATTTGTCAAAATATTTTTGCTTATAATAGCTTTTTATTGAGGCGTTACTGTATAAATAACTACGGTCCACGGACCAAAGCTAGCATTATCATAAAATTGAACACAATACCTCCAATTTGTAATTAATTCCTATTGTTTCTTAAAATTTTATTGATCATTTGAGCACTTTTACATTTTATAAAGTATAAACTTATAACAACTCGTGATATATATATAATATTTTGAAAGTGGTTATTATAAATCCGACAAAAAACTATTTTAAAATATAAATAAAAATTGATTTAAAAAAAAATACTAAAAAGTAAAAAGTAACTGGTTGGTAATTTTTATTTACTATAAATACCTAATTAGATATTTTCGAAGTTGGTGTGCTTTGATTTGTATCTTCTGGCACCGACTTCGAAAATATTTCAGTATCTACTATTAACTGTTGAAGAGTTCCATCTATCCACCTTCTGGTCTTACCATCAGACCAGGTCGGCGATACCGAACCACTGCACTATCAACGGAAATAGAAACACTTGCAAAGTTTCAAGTCAATATGACGATTAGAAGTAGGTTAAATTCAACATAAGCTAATTTTCCACCCTTAGGGGTGGTATTTTTTTTTGAAATTTAAATAGTAATTCCATTCCCATCTGCAACTATACACTTTTAAATAAAACAAAAATTGACCAAATCGGTTAATAAATGACGGAGATCTAAGGTAACAAACATAAAAGAAAAAAATATAGCCGAATTGAGAACCTCCTCCTTTTTGAGGAAGTCTTGAGGAAGTCGAAGAGTTTTGAGGAAGTTGAAAAATAATAATATGCAATGTATTTGTATTAAATGGCAAAAACATTATTGTCATGTAATAATGAAGAGGTGTAAACGTAAACGTCGTTAAGTTAACCACAAATCTTGTAATGGTATTAGGAGCGTTGTAGAAGCCCATAAATCATTTGGTTGCCACGAGGACAATACCGATGGCCTTGTCGGACTATACTGAGACAGTTCATTGAACTCCCTTATTCCAAATAAAGATGAAATACCAAGCGCCAACTATATACAAATATAGCAAGGACAATATTACTACATATTTCTAATGTATGTAAGTAAATATAGTTCCGTAAAGGGAATTGTTGATATTGCTTTGTCATAGTATGTATTAAGTACGAAGGACATAAGTTATCAAAATAAATAGCTATATTAACCTTTATATTTGAAAGCTAAATATTATTTTGGGGCTGCAGAATTAAAACGAATTGTAGAATATTTAGAAACATACACTTGTGCATGTTTCGCGGGATTAAAAGTATTATTTTCGCGTTGGAATAACGGCCATAAAAGTGACTTGTGCATAGGTGGCTGCGGGTTCTATTTCCGGTCGGTCAAATGTGTAATATTAATGAAGCAAATGCTTTGTAGGTACCACACTTCTTACACTAAATACCTACAAACAAACTGTTTTTATTGTTCTATTTTAAATAAATAAAAAACATTCCCATAATTGTATTACTTGCGTTAGAAATTAGAATATAATAACAAGTACCTATTACATTAGATATTTCATATCTTTAATGAGCCCTCTAATCCGTATGAATACAACAGGCTCATAGTTTGTATAAACAGTAGTCTAATAAATATGAATGGGCATGGTTTAAAAGGTGGGTGCCAGATTATAATGTAACTGTACTACACAGAGTTCATAACTCGAAAAGAAAAATGTTCTAAACACCGTAGCAGATGTACCATTATGACATAAACATTTTAAACGCCAATAATTTTATTGTTATTGTAGAAAGTATCATCATATTATATTAATTGTTTTATATTATTCAAAGTTAGAAACATTTAAAATAATATGAGTATGTTGTACGTAATTTATGTGACTTATGAACGTGTAGGGATGTATTTGTTATCAAATTCTTATATTTTTACTTAGACAATTATGGAAGAATAAACAAAAAATATAAAAAAATATGGCTCTCAAATAAAATTATCTTTTAAAGTAAAAAAGAAAAATCAAATACATGCAAATATTAAAACAGATAAATTGACATTTGTTGTACTAATTACTAATATTATAAAGAGGCAAAGTTTGTTTGTTTGTTTGAACGCGCTAATCTCAGGAACTACTAATTCGATTTGAAAAATTCTTTTTGCATTAGATAGCCCGTTTGAGGAAGGCTATAAGCTATATATCATATGATATATAGTCAATCTATTCCATTCTAATCGTTAAAACGTACTTAGGGACGAACCCAAGTGAAGCGAGGGTGATTCGCTAGTATTATATAAAACATATAAACCTTCATTTAATTAGCTTATCTAGTATTCTTTTAATTTCTTTTGATACACATGAATGATTTGAACTAAACATGCCTATAAAGATTTGATTATTCTATAGTATAATCATAGGTTCTGGTTAGTTTAAGTGTATTAGTCGAGTGGCGGGCTGCTTAAGATGTCGTGCGTGGGTGAGTAAACATGCAGCCGGCTGCAACAGTTGTTACTATGATTCTTATACTGCGTATCCGTTAGCTTGTACCGATACTAATGTAATTAGTCTTACGGTATATGATATTGATGAAGTGTTTGAAAAAAAAAACACTTTAACAATGACACATTAAAGTCCGCGTATCATCTACCATTACTAAAATTAAGCCCATAAACTCAAAAGGGGACATTTATTTTATACTAGCGACTCACCCTCGCTTTGCTCGGGTTCGTCCCTACTTACGTTTTGACGATTAGTATAGATTTCTCATACATGAGATATTTTTTCGCAGTAAAAAGCATACGTTGACCAGGATAACCAGCTATCATTATACCAAATTTCATAAAAATCCCTCCTGTGGATTTTCCGTGACGCGGTAACAGACAGACAGACAGGCAGGCAGACAAAAATTCTAAAAACTATAGATTCGGCCTCTGTATCGATAATAATGTCTATTTCAATAAGATTTTCTAAAAAAATATTTAATGTACAGATTCGACTCAGAATTTTATTATAATCTGTATAGATATCTAAACGTAATCAAATATAAAAGATGTGTTTTTGCTTTAATATTAGAATCAATTAAGTGATCAAAAGAAATACTTATGAGATTATATGGTGACCCATATGCGAAATAAAAAGTCTCTCTAGCTTTGACTTCTTAATTACTGAAACATTCTTTTATCAAAAATATTTAATATAAGTAGAACGCTATTCCCTAAACGTTTTATTATATACCTATAAGTATGTATGTAGTATTGATTTTATTGTATTTAGATTTCTATCTCTAAGTAAATATTTTTTAACATTCTCATATTGTTTACCAAAGCAAAACTACTTAGTTCGTACTAAAATGCGGTCAAAGTGAATAAACTACTTTACAAGTTTTTCACTATTTACAGTCAATTCTATTAGCACCAAAAGCTTAGAAAAACGTCATATTTTTCTTTATGTAAATAAAGACTTAAGTGATTTTTGTTAACCGGTATAGAATAAATATAGAAAATAAGAATTTTTACTCAGGTTTCTTTTTAAGGCAGATTTATTTACACGGGACCATATTAGTGTCAAAATTACGTCAATCTATTGTTGCTTGAATGAAGGACAAACGGTTTTGCATTTATAATATTAAGTAAGAACATGATATTCTAATACATAAATAACAACTTAGGTAGTATGTACAGATAGTGCAATGTGCTTTGCGCACGAGCATTAAACACGCGTTAGTTCCGACTCACAGAGCAAATAGGAGCTGCAAATGAGCCTTGATGTCTCCAGTTGATGCCAATTTCTTTGATAGAATGAAGACATATATCATTTCCTTGATATTGTTTTATATATAATATGTAATTAGAAGATCTACGCAACAACACCCCTCCGTGACTTATCAGATTCGTTAAATACTTATTTTTTTATCTTACATTTACGAAAAGATGAAGTGCGTAATAATAATTTCTCTCATACATGATTCATCTTCATAGATTAATTATACGGTGTTATTAAATGAAAACGTAGTCTGGTTTGATTAGATTAGACACATAATATATATATTTTTTAATTATTCTATTTTTTATTATTTGGTGCTTGAAAAAAGTAGGGTTAGGCGGAACGAGGGTACAAATCTTTAATTCAAATTTAACTTAGATTTTTAAAATTCTAAAGTAAGTAATAATTATTTACTTTGTTCATTCATTTATCTTCATTAATTTTATTATACGTCGCAGGGTTATTATAATAATTTTACTAAAAAAATCTGTAATTTTAAGATTTCTAGTTTTGTCTAGAAACATGTGTCAAATAATTGCACGGTACATGAGCGGAATCCCTAGCACTAGTGAGTCTATCTATACATATAATAAAATTGTAACTAATCCGAATCTGTACACAAAATATTTTTTGGAAAACCTTATTGAAAAAGACATTATTATCGATACAGAGGTCGAATCTATAGTTTTTAGAATTTTTGTCTGCTTGTCTGTCTGTGTCTGAAAAACTGGGGGGATTTTAATGAAATTTGGTATGATGATTAGTTATCCGGGTCAACATATTATAGGATACTTTTTACTGCGGGAAAATATCTCATCTCTAAGAAATCTATACTAAATCTTAAAACACAAGTAGGGGCGAATGGCAGTTTTTAATTATATGACTGTGTAAATAAAAAAAATAGTTATATTGTATACCTGATTATTTAGGTAAATATTAAATATGTAGTAATTTAATATAAATCACTAGTGACTTACCCTCGCTTCGCTCAGGTTCGTCCCTAAATGTGTTTTAACAGTTAATGCAGAAAGAATTTTTCAAATCAGATCAGTAGTTACCGAGATTAACGCGTTCAAACAAACAAACAAACTCTGCCTGTTTATAATATTAATATAAATTATGTATGTTATTTATGGTTCAGTGAAATAACTAACCATGCATACAGTGTTAACTCAACCGAATAAGACTAGCGTTTATTTGTGTTTATTTAGAATACTAAATAGAAGGATGTTGAGTAACAGATTGGAACGGTAAAGACTAAAGAAGATGTAATAAGAAAAAAGTGAAAGTAAAAATAGCCTTGGTAGTAGGAATAATAATTTTTTAACGTACTCGTAGGTCACTTTATAACACCTACCATTCAAAATATCGTGGGTGCTAAAGTCATGCTGTTATTGTTAAACTATTATTTGGGTTTCTTAGATGTGAATGTACTTTTTGCCATTAGATAATTGTTAAAAAAGTGAAGTGACTTTTCGGTTTTTCGGTTGTATGAAATTAGTGCTTTTATTAAAAAACATTCATTAAATATTTAAATAAAACTATCTTTTCGGTTTTTTCGCGGATTTATTTTGATTTTTGGTTCCCGACGTTTCGATTGCTTTACAGCAATCATGGCCACGGGAGAGACTAAGGTGTTAGATGTCTCAAAGGTATTATATAGTTATTACAGACAGCCTACCCACAAACAACTATGTCGGAAACGGAAAAAATCCGAAAAGATAGTTTTATTTAAATGTCAAATATTCGCGTAAATCTAAGAAAGTATTATTCATTAAATATATTAATTAAATTAATACAATACAGCACACTAGTATCTACAGGTACAGAAATATAAGTAATGTACTGTTTAGTATTATGAATTAAGATAACCCACACGTAATAAGTTATTAAATCATCTTTGATGATTATGTTTATTTGATAATAATGTTTTTAACAAAATATTTGACTTATACTAAACCAAAATAACTTAAAAAATAAATTGATTTCTTTTTTCAAATTTATTGTTACAACAAAATCTTCAAAATGTCATTATGTAGGTACATCCAAAACTTAATGCATTTGCTTAGCCCTATTTTGAAAAAAAAAAAACGTTAGTAGATAACTAAGCAAAGTACTACGAAGTGATGTCATAAAGTTCCCTCTGTTTTTCTCTGTTTATTTAGATAAATTATAATATAATATTTAGGGTTCTGTACCCAAAAGGTAAAACGGGACTCTATTACTAAATCGCAGTCCGTCCGTCGTGATAGTTAGACAGTTGAAATTTTCGCAGATGATGTAGTTTTGTTGCTGCTATAACGACAAATCCTACTAAAAAACAGAATAAAATAAATATTTAAGGAGGCTCCCATACAACAAACGTGATTTTTTTGCTCGTTTTTGCTCAATATTGATAACAGCAAAAGGTAGAGACTCTCTCTATTCACAGAATATTTACTTATATATTCACTTTAAAAATAAATAATTAAATTAAAATAAAACAAATATTTAAGGTGGGCTCCCATACAACAGACATGATTTTTTTGCCGTTTTTATAGATAATGGTACGGAACCCTTCGTGCGCGAGTCCGACTCGCACTTGGCCGGATTTTTAAGATAATGAGTACCCAAGCGAGAGTTACATCCGTTAATAAGTAGATTATAATATATATGTATACCCAAAAAATATTATTAAGTAAATGGAAAGCTTAAAAACAGAAAGTGAAGTAAATGTAAATAAATAGCGTTATTGATAAGGAAAGTTATAAAATATTTTATGAATGGCCATTAATCGTTATTTAATTTTTTATTAAGAATAGCATTTAAATAAATGTTATACAACATATTTCATTAAACATTGTATCTTTAAATATTCTATTTGTAAAAAGTACAGGCTGCATACGACGAAATGTCAGTAAAAATTGACATTTAAGTTATGAAGGTGTATAAAGCACCTGCAATGTTTACTGTCTCAGCTGTATTACTCAAATGCCTCTACATTTGTTATTTGGTAAAGTAATTATCAACATCAGTTTTTTGTTTGGTCATGTATTGTTAACTCTTCTCTATATATGTTTTGCAATATGATAATATACCTATTTAGTATGCACTTATTAGCTATTTGACCGTGTAGGTATGTAATATTCCCCTTATCGCTAATGCCTTTATGTAGGATATTTTTATTACTAAGGTAATCAATTATATTTTTTTATTTTTCTATCAAATATCAAGTAGATATTGGTATAAATAAGTAAAAAAATCTGGCTTAGTTTAATATTTTGTATAATAAGAGACTTAAAAGTGCTGCTAAGGTTTTCTCAGATTGTTTAGTTTTAGTTTAAAGAATTTGTTACGTATTTAAAAAATATTCATTTTTAATAGCAATAACAATATTATTACAAATTGTGCGTACCTAATCATTCATTAGTATGTAGTAAAATTGATTAACATTCTAATGTGTGGGAGATAGGCGTGTACTAGTCAAAAATAATTACCAACTTCTAAAGAAGCCGAGATTTGAGGGACGTATATATGAATGGTTAATTGCTTATAAGTAATTACTTGTTCATTTCATTCATTACATAAACTTCACTTTCTTCGGACGTATGAGATTATGACAATTGTATGGCATGCCCCGAAAATTTTTAGATACGCAAACATTAGTTTCCGATCGAATTTATTTTTATTTTAAAACTTATATTTATGGCCATAAGGCTCAATATATTATAGTTGACTTAGATAACGTATTCACTGATCATTGATAGTATCATATTTGCTCGTTACAAATGTCACTTTCTTAACAGTATGAATTCTAAAAATGTAAATGATTTGAACCGTAGAAATTGGAAAGTAAAGCTCCGTAAAAGTGTTGTATAGGCATATACAGTGCGTAATATTATTTGTATATTTTTTTTATTCAATTTAATTATTTTTGTCTATAAAATATCGATTTTACCTTGGCGTTTGAAAAGTTATAAGAAATATAAGAGTAACTGTCAACAATTAGTTATAAGTACATCCTGTAATTAACGCCTATCTATCTTTTAAACTCCTCCTAAGACTTCCTCTATTTGACGTAGTAGCGTCTAAAATGTTCTAGAAACAAAAAAAGAACATGTTTTTACTTCATACAGGATGAGAATTCATACAGTAAGGCGTTACTATTTAGTATTTAGATTATTATCTACTAGCGACTTACCCTCGCTTCGCTCGGATGCGTCCCTAGTTACGTTTTAATTTTTTTGAGCGAAATCCTAATTCTTTATCTAAAATAAAAGTAGCCTAAGTTAATCCTTATAATATCAGCTGTCTGCCAGTGAAAATCCCGTTAAAATTGGTCCAGCCGTTTCGGAGATTAGCCGGAACAAACAGACAGACAGACAAAATTTTTAAAAATTGTGTTTTTCTTATAAGTACCGTATGTAATTCCATATGCATTTAGTATAAAATTGTTATTTTGACATTACAAACAGACACTTCGATTTTATTTATCTGTATAGATTAAATGCAGCATTCTCAAAGATATAATAATAGCAAAGCCTGGAATTTAATGGAAGCTCTCGTCTAGAAAAGCAAACGGTGTTTTTATGGGCGGCGAGGGCGGATTGATGTTGCTATTTTTTCCTTCTCTTTTATCCACTTGACAAGTTTAAAGAACCCACTTCGGACGCGGAAGCTAACCTTCTAGTAATAAATCGGAGGAAGTTTCAGTCGACTAAAGGCACGACTTAGCTGTTTGTTATGTCTAATAAAACATTAGTCCCGGCTGAGTATTTCATAATTGACTTAACATTTCCTAATTATATACAAATATGTAAATTAACTATCTTTAAGATTTGTTACGTAAAAATCTATATAGAGAATGTAAATTATTCATTCAACTTCAAAAACATAGGTTAATCGAATTTCACAGTTTGACCCCAAAAAGGGTTAGACGTAAGATATCTACTATTTACTATACTAAATTTAAACGTCAATCAATCATGGGCGGAAATTTAAATTGACAGATATTTCCACTATATTAGATTACATCAAAAGAACCGTTTTGTTTTAAACGTACAAAGATTACATAAGAAAGTAACAAGTTACAAATGCAATGAGAGTTATTTTTGATTAGGTATTCAATCTAAATAAATAATGTCGCTAAATTATTTACTGCTTTATAGGTTTCACTCCAATCCTATTGTTTCAATTATTTTTTTATATTTATGCCTAAGTATAAGGAAGTTCTTTCGTTCTATAGCTGAATTAAATCGGTCAACTAGATGGGTGGGTGTGAATGTAATTCAATCCTAAACATAACCAATTTATTTTACACCCACTATTTAAATATTGGTCTACGATCTAGTTTTTATAAGTACTGTAATTTATATCTCATGTTATCGTAAACATACGAAGTGTATTGTTCAAACACACATGAGTTATTTTTTATCGAAGACTACTAGAGCAAAGCCGCGGGCTAAAAGTTTTCTTTGCACGGTGTCTCTAGTAGGTACATGACTTTAGTTTTTTATGTTTGATATTAAGAAAGATTACTCTTAGAACATATTGTCAATTTTTACACTTTTAAAAAGAGACTATAATAAATGTTTCTTACACAATATTTAATTTTTAAAGGTAGGGAGGTACTTGTCAAAGAACAAACTCATAACGTTACTGTAACGTTTCTAGTTGGAAAGCGTGTATAATGGAATCGCATCTGCCAAAGGGCTTGTTAACGTAACCATTTTTACTTTTTAACTCTTTCGAAGCTTATATTTGATGGCATGCCAGTATTCATAGTACAATAAATGGAGACTATGTGTAAAAATCGAGAAAAAACAGGAATAGAAACAAAACGAAGGACTCTAAGATAAAGAAGTTAACATGATTAATTATAATAATGCGTTTAGGCTATCTTATATTCTAAGATAACTTAGGAATTATTAGGTGGAGACTGTTACATGAATTTAAATGAGTTGCATATGATTATGATCGATATCATAATAAGCAAGACAAACTGACAATATAAATACATATGTATGTATGTATAGCACACCGCGTACCTATACAATAAAACAAATTAAAAAATTAAAAAACCTGCGACGGAAAATTGTGATATGAAAAAAACTTGAATTTTGAAAAAATGTCGTGGATTTTTGAAATTTTTTATTTGAAAATTTTTTCATGTCACAATTTTACGTCATAGGTTTTTAAAAATTTTAATTTATGTTTTATTTGTGGATTTTGCAAAATTTAAAATTTTAATAGTAAATTTAAATACATTTATTTAAATATTAAACCGCCTCATTCAGTAGTAAAATAAAAATAACCGTTTTGGAGAAACATGACTGTAGCGCCCCCTGGCGATCTGTAACATTATAAAATTTAGCTAAAAACATGCTCAGGAATGAAACTTATACAAAGCAAAAAACCTTTTCAAAATCGGCCAAGTCGTTTCCGAGAAACATGGTAACAGACATACAAACCTCTCAAAACCTCTTTCCCCAAACGTATACACCGTCTTCGTCGCCGTCGCGGGTAAAAAACATTTTCAACATTTCGGTTAACAAAAAAGAATTTAGAAAAAAATATATAATGTATTAAAGATCACCATATTAATCGTCAGTAAAATTATATTGAAATCAGTATTAGTTCTCAGATTATAAGCTTATATTGCGCTAACGGAAACACGCAGATAGAGAGATTGTGTGTGGAATTACAGGTAATTTTATTTTATCAAATGATAAATCGCATCTGTGATTGTTATTAGTTTATGAATGAATGAAACGAGAAGTTAAATGTAAGGCGAGTTTTTAAACAACTTACATAATAATATGTATTAACACATGTCACAGAAACAATGTTCTTACTTTCTACTCCTTCGCTTATCACAAGGACAATTGGAAACGGTAATAGAACTTCTTTTGTACTCGTACTGTTCTCTATTCAATTGTTAAACTTTCGATTTTGCGGAGCTTGATTAATTGTACTTTCATGAAAATGGAAAACGTATTATGTTTTTGTGAAGTGCTATCTTTTTACGTTAGATGATTTCAAATATCTTAAATTTTATATCTCATACATTGAAAAGTTTATTTATTTATTTATTTAAAAAAATAGAATTATATTATATTGTAAGGTTTTACTATTTTAGAGAATAATAAACAGGTATTAATTGATTGTACTGGCCATTATAATACCTTTATAAATCAGGCAGTTAATAATTACAATTAAAAATAGAAAGAATAAATAAAGAAAAGACGGGATTGGTGCAGGGAGTTGAGATGGGTGGATGCTATGGGTGATTTTTAACTGTAGCAAAGAAATAAGAAATGGTTGAGAATAAGTGTTTCCTAATAACTTGTAACTAAATCTAGTTAAAATATATAAGTTTCGAAACATGATGCTGGCTTTTCCTGAGATATCCTACAATAATAAAGCCGGTTTTATAATACATAAAGTTTGCCATAAATACCTTAACTTCATATGTGTATAATGCCCTAATTTGTGTCGATTGGCCTAGTATAGTCTTAGTACAGGCACATTTTCCCAGATGAATATAAAATGATTGATCACTATCAATGTGTCCTCATTTATCTTTGCCATGTCTCAAGGTGCTTTAACATACATAAATGCAATTCATGGTATGACACTTGTCCTAAATAGTGTTAGCTGATTAGCATAACATGGTCTTTGTAAGTGTTGCGATTGTTTAAAAGGTCGAAATATTTGATCATTTTTATTTCAAAATAAAATACTAAATACAATTTTTTGCCCGCGGATTTGCTCGCGTTGTGGGTATTGTGGGGTTGATGTTTTTTATGTACCTATTGTACAATGCCTATTGTACATTGTACAATGTATTAAGGTGTTAAAGATGTAAGCCAATGTATTAATCCTGAATATAAATCCGTTGTTAGAATGTAAAAAAGTAACAAACACCCTCACACATTCACCCTGAATTTACCCTGTTTAAACTTTCGCAAATATAGATTTCCCGCGACTTCACTCGCATACTCAGAATGTCGATAACGTAAGCCATGTGTCAATCTAGGATCTAGGGTATATAGTATCTGTATGCCTAATTTTACGCAAATCCCATGAAGCCGTAGTGTAAGAAGTAGTACTTAACACTGTGTTTATACAAAAATTGTGTTAAGTGTGTAATAATTATGACTTTTTTTTCCTATTTATATGATTATGATGTTATATGTTTAAATGTATTGTGATTGTGTGTGATTTATTAATAGAAATAGTATAAAGATTTAATTTACACATATCGGTAACTTATAATTAAACTAGCTTCATTGTATACAGTTATGTTTTGTTTTTATAAAAGTGTATTATTATTTTTATTGAGCATTAAGTTATCATAATTATTAGTTTTATACGATTTAACTCATTTACTGACTTTATTAAATAAAAACTTAAAAAAAAAATAAAAACCGACTTCCAGGCACAGAAAAGTAAAAAATAACCAAACGGGGGTTTTCATTTAGAATAGATACCTAATCAGATATTTTCGAAGTCGGTGTACTTTGATTTGTATTGGTTGGCACCGACTTCGAAAATATCTGATTAGGTATCTATTCTAAATGAAAACCCCCGTTTGGTTATTTTTTACTTTTCTGTGCCTGGAAGTCGGTTTTTTTTTTTAAGTTTTTATTTTTCCATTTTTGGTGTAGACGTAATAAGTAGGTAATATGTAAGAAGAAAGATTTTTAAAAATATATTCGATTAAGCCATTTATTCAGACCCCTAATGACACTCACAACCCATCTAGGTGTAAAGTTCTCATCCATACAAATTAATCAAGCCCAAACACCAGGTAATTGCTGTAAATCGTTGAGGAGCTTCCTCGACTGTCTTTCGGTTCCATCATCAGATCGACTCCAGACCTTCATTAAATAGTAGTGCTTTAAAATACTTAATGAAAAAGAAATTAACAAGCGCACTAGTCGCCACTACGATTTTCGAAGGTTCCCCTCGATTTCTCTAAGATGCCATAATCAGATCCTGGTTTCCTTATTATGGTACCACCCTTGAGATATCTCCTTTCAAACAAAAAAAGAATCATTAAAATCGGTTCATGAACGACGAAGCAATCCGCGAACATGCATAAAATTACATCCACGTAAACAAAAATTTTCATAATTTTTTTTTTCATAAAATAAAAACTACTGGGCCAAACTATGTTAAATTTTTATGGGACCACATGGCAGCTATTCTGCATCAAACAAAAGAAGAATCACGTAAATCGGATCATAAATCTCAGAGTAATCGATGTACATACATAAAAAAAAATACCAATCGAATTGATAACCTCCTCCTTTTGGAAGTCGGTTAAAAAATGGAATTTCTGCTTCACAGTTATAACACCTCAACATGATTGCGAGGCCTTCTTAAACATTTACATTTTAGATGTCGTAAATTTAACATTGTTTATACAGAGTGCTCATAATATTTTATCTAAAATTAATGAATAGTGCGTTTTATGTACTACTTTTTATATTCACAGCTAGCCCATTAGTAAGGGCTGCGCTAGATATGTAGTTACTTGGGATAATGATACAAATAGCTGCTTCAGATTAAAACTAACAATATGCTTAACAAGAAAACCTTGTATTTGTGCGGTAACGGATACAACCTGTTCAATTTGCTCGTCTTTAAAAATAATATATTATTTTCTAATTGGATTATGCTAATAATATTAGGCTGAAAGTCTTAATGACCGTTGCATTATTAACATGGATGGTACTTCTATTTCTATTTAGGTCTTAGAATTGTTAGAATTGTGTATCATTATTGAAATTTGGTAATACCTACATACATAAGTATTCGTACAGATGTGAAATACACCTTTGATCATTTATCATTTACTTCTTAAGAAATACATATGTAGTATAAACATTTTACTGTTCATTATGCACCTGCAATGTTTATTTATATACTACATATTAATAGTGATCCATGATCCATTAACCTAGAATTTAAATTATTTTTATAATTATTGAAACTTCTTACGTATTCTACAAGCTACAAATAAGTAGAGGCGGCTAATAAAATATTTCTTATTCAATTATTTTTTATTAGCGACTCGCCCTCGCTTCTCCCGAGTTCGTCCCTAGGTTAATTCCCCATACAAACTTTCATCCCTATTTTCACCCCCTTAAGGGATAGTTTCCGGGATAAAAAGTATCCTAAGTCCTTCCCAGGGTCTCAAACTGTCTTCTTACCAAATTTCATCTAAATCGGTTCAGTAGATCCAGAGATTACCCTCTACAACGTCACAATTCACAAACTTACAAACTTTACCTCTTTATAACATTATAGTATAGACTAGCGTCTGCTGCAGATGCCTCTTTTATAATTAATAGCAGCTGCCAATTGCATCTTTTCTATATTTGGAATGGTATGGAGTTTATGACCACGCGCCGCAATTGTTTCAAAGATGTTTTGAACTGACATAGTTTCAAGATGTGCATTCTATTTTTTTGCAAAATGTCAGAATAACGAAATGCTGGATGAAATATGTCAATTGCTTATATGGTATTGTCATTGTAAATTCAGAAAAGTACGCCATTTTTTTTCGTAAATATAAATACATAGTAATTCCATATATTTTCATATTTTTTATTATTCTATCATTCAATATCGGAGAACATTTCAAGTAATTTTATACAGAACCGTTTATTACCCTCGTGAGGAGTTTAACGGTTTTGAACATCACGATGTAGCTATTCGTTCAAGCGGCTTTTGTTTAGATTATTTTCTATATATGTACTCGTATTTTACAACTACTTTTATGCATATTGTCGTTTAAACAGAGTTTATTGAAAAAAGTTGTTTGAACATACTATATGATAATATGTTAACCTAAATACATGATAGATAATATGTAATTTTTGGTAATAGATAATAATTTTGGTGTATTTTTTTGCAAAGTAACGTTAAAAAGTAAAAAATTCTAGTTAGAAGCTAAAAGGAAAATACCTCAATATTGATAGATTTGGCGAAATATATAAAACTTTACTGAACTGAGATTCACATTAGATTAATGATACTTATAACCAATCAGTATCAAGCGTCTCTATATGATATTTTGTAGATTATAGTTAAGATCTAAAAGCCTGTCTTACTCGCACATCCCATCGAAATGCGGAGAGGTAATTATAGGAACACTGTCATTTGTTACATTCCTTGAGTCCCTCCGAGCTATAAACGAGATAGAGAATTCTGGGGTTATAATATATCTAGATAAAATGGAATTTTGAATTAAAATGGAATAAGAATTTGTATTTTTAATACCGTTTTTGATGTTATTAATATATTGTATCTATAAAATTTTGACCGCTTTTATTAAATCTAGGTAGTGAGACACTCAAGGATATAAGGTATGTGTAGGTATTCCGTAATTCATTCTTATTGAAGTTAAGCTGTTCAGAGGTTTCTCTTTTAGTACAGAGAACTCAATTCGGTTGTATGAATTTATTTGTTATGTGTATGATGATATTTACGTTAATTGTGAACTCGCTATGGGTTGTCTTAAGGATAGAATATTTTTGATATCTCAAAACGGCGTAAAAATATATACTTCATTTTTATAAATGCTATGTGACTTACATTAAACTGAATATTCGCCGTGTTTTATCTTTTTTATAAAGAAGTAAAGGTAATAAGGTTACATGATTACTAAAGTATTGATTAGATTATTTAAAATAATGTACCCTATAATTTTTCTTAACAAACTATTTTTTTCTAGTCACTGCGCTTATAACATAGATATTTTCCCCAGGACTATAAAATTTCACACAGATCTTTTATTGCTCGTTTGTATATAGAAATATGGTCGTTCTAGCTTAACGACTCTCATGGCTTAGAATCCAGTTTCCATGGCAATGGGGTCTATTATATGCACTCCTTAATTATACTTGTTCTACAACCGCAACCAAGTAAAGCTTTAAAGTCTTAGAATGGAAAGAACAGAGAAGGGAACTATTATATTATGGTTTTTTACTTGAAATGTAATAAATATTATGTAGTTCTTACTACGATTAATATTGGTCCTATCTGGTACGACGACGTTTACGATAATATTTTCTTAGATTTACGCGAATTTTTGACATTTTAAATAAAACTACCTTTTCGGAATTTTTCGCGGATTTATTTTGATTTTTGGTTCCCGTCATTTCGAATGCTTTACAGCAATCCCGTGACCATGATTGTAAATTATTCGAAACGTCGGTAACCAAAAATCAAAATAAATCCGCGAAAAAATCCGAAGAGATAGTTTTATTTAAAATGACGTTTACGATATTACTATTTCTCTTTCAACACATCCATTTTGTTGGATTTCGATCATAATATTAATTGCATAATATTTTTATCACTTTGTTAATTGCAAATTGAGCGTGTAGAATATTGATTTTATAATATACTTTGTTTCCCACACAAATTTTACTAGAAACTTTTATTAATATGATTTATTCTGTGGCTAGCATAAATGATAATCTTCGCGCTAGCTTTTATTACAAGGTGTCCAGGATACCTGACGTGGCGAATAGACTCGACATGTAAATGTGGGATCTTTTGCGGTAAAGAATAGCTAAATGTCAATTATATATTGTCATAAATTCCACAATTAAACACAAATTAAAAAAGTAACACACTGATATTTCTTAGGCGAAAATATATAATAAAATCATTTATATTTTATATTACTTTCTTTTCTACAAGAATAATATATTTAATTACCTTAAATTTCGCTTAAAAAGATTTGAGACAGGCTCTAACTTTCTAGGTGCTTTTTGATGACTGATTTTTTTCCTTAACTCAACTCAACAATTATCAGTTTCCGCAATTAATTCTACACTAGTAATATTACCAATATTGCAATATTAAAAATAATAGTTATATCATTTATATAAAAACTACCCACATTTTAATAATAATTATTATTATTATTTGATCTTCAGAATTCCTTCATGACATTTAAAGAGGCTTGTCTATGATCCATTGTGAATTTTTACTTTTAACGATAAACGGTTTATTTAACGAAAACAAAAGTTAACGAATGTTTAGCTCTGAATTTTCTGAAATAACAAAATGATAAAAATGAATACCTAGAGTTGTACCAATAGTTATCCTCAAGTTTTTAACTTTTTATCACTTAATGCCTCAAATAATTTTAAATGCACAGCTTGCCCGTCTAAGGACCTTTTGCATATTTCATATTATAATATATAGGTCTACCGGAAAGTTCTGTCCGTTTTTGGAATAAAACAAAATATATTTTTTCTTACTATCAATAAACTTTAATACGTATAATTGTCATTATTATTAATGACTTTTTGCCTGCTTGAGGGCAATTTATATATCCCATTTTTGAAAAATGTTTCCCCTTTTAATGCGAAAAATTGAACCGGTGCTTCTTTGATATCTTCCTCATTTTTGAATTTTTTGCCCTTCAAAAAAAAGTTGTAAGAACAAAAACAAGTGATATTCGGAGGGTGCTAAGTCCGGAGAATATGGTGGATGCAACAGAATTTTCCAGCCTAGTTCTGCAATTTTTTGACGAGTCCCCAAAGCAGCATGTGGTCTGACATTATCATGGTGCAGTATGTTGAAATCACCTGTTTCAAATTTTTCGAACCATCTTCTGTACGTCTTATCAGAAACTTTACCTTCACCAAACACTTTCAATAAATTTCTACATGCTTTTATAACAATTCTTCCTTGTTGAAATTTGTATAAAATACGGTGCCGTAAATGAACTTTATCAGTAGCCATGAATACACTATCTTTTCACACTTAAGACTAACTTGAATCAACTTTGTTTTACTTAATTTGCTACGTTAGTATATATACATTAAGCGATAAAAATAGAGAGCCGAACATACGCCAAATAACCATGTGCTTAGGTAAATGTTGAAACTTGTTGTCATAGAAATGGACAGAACTTCCCGGTAGACCTATTTTTGAAGTTATACTTCTTTTGGGACGTTTGGAAAAAAAATATGAGGGTAAAATTTTTACGATGCACGCGCACATCGACAGCCAAAAATCGACATGATGAAGTTAGCTGATAACTGTTCGTTGACAACTTATTATCATTAATAATATGAAGTACCTACGTATTATTTAAAAAATTAACCTTCCAAGAATTCCTGTAAGCATAATAAAAAGTTGTATTCATCGCAACGTGAAATCACGAACTACATATAGCCATTCCTCTATGTTAATTTATATGCAAAAGAACTCGTCTTGTGATATGCTTCAGTACTTACGATAAATTTATAGTTATTAATTGAATTGTTTAAGTTTATTCTATAGACAGCATTTAATTCTGTATATGTATATTATTAAAGTATTTCTCTTTTCTCGTCATGTGGTAATCTCTATTACTACCGCTTACAAATGTTCTGAAACTTATATTCATTTAGTTAATATGGTGTAACTAAAAATTATAACTAACTCAAGTTATCTATACAGACAAATGAAATTGAAGTGTCTGTTTGTAATGTCAAAATAACATCTTTATACTAAATGCATATGGATTTATTTACGGTAGGTACTTATAAGAAAAACACAATTTTTAAAATTTTTGTCTATCTGTTTGTTCCAGCTAATTTCCGAAACGGTTGGACCAATTTTAACGGGATTTTCACTAGCAGATAGCTGATGTTATAAGGAGTAACTTAGGCTACTTTTATTTTAGAAAAAGAATTAGGGTTTCGCTTAAAAAAATTAAAACGTACTTAGGGAAGCACCCGAGCGAAGCGAGGTAAAGTCGCTAGTTTAAAATATAACATGCAATTTTACTTTTTATAGGATTTTTCACCTGCAATATAAACTGGGACTAATCTTAGAAAACATCAACTTTAGTTTCGATTTCCATAGTTCTATCTGTAAAAGGTTTTGGCTTTACGTAGTTTGTTACAGGATAGGGAATATTAATGTAATATTTTTATTCCGTAGAATTGCATATTACACAACATGTAAATATATTAAAACGATGTATGAAAAAACGTTTATCTTACATACATTTTTGTTATGATACCTCTCATTTGCGGTCAGAATCAGCTTGATTCATCAATCGATCGATTAAACCAGCGTAATCATTGCATACATGCATGTTGCCATTTCTTGAAAGCCTTGCCCAGGTGACTTGTCCATGTATGTAACAGTGAGCTTATTCGAAACTTAGTAATCCGACCAATTAAAATGTACATACGTTTCAATGGAGTCGCGTTAGAGCGTGGAAGTCTTTAGTTTGTTAGCGTAAAAGTTTGAAGTCCAAGTCGTTCAGTTAGATGCGTCACATAATCGCGCTCTGTGGCGCCTCAGTTTGCTCGCGCTGCCCGCGCAGCTCACTCGTGGGTTAACTTCGCGCTATTGTATTTATCATACGACTTTCCGAATACAAATTTGGAACGTTTTAGACCGGTAATGTCGGTTTAACCGTCGTTTTAAACGGCATGTGCCTTATTCCATGTGTATATTTCGCTTTGCGAATCGGAGGTGACATTACTTCGTTCTGTTAAGTTGTTGTCTTAACAGTATCTGAGGAAACGTGTGTAACTCTTCCTGCGCTTTGGAATTTGCAGGTTTTGTGTTCGTTTAGTGAAGTGGAATGTGGCTTATGATATAGTGTAAGTGTTAATATTTGCTAAATATAACTGATCACAAATCAAAACTTCGCCTTGATTTGCTTTATATTTTTCTTCGTCTTCAATGATCCGGGATTTGATGTATGGTGAGTGTCCATTTCATATTGGAGAATATTGTTTTGAAACTATTTGCAATGTTACAACTTCATTTAACTTAAGCATAACTTAACTTTAAATGCAACCTTAAAGAATTTAAATAAGAAAATAAAGGCTATCGCGTAGGTATCATTTGAGTGTCTCAATGACATCCACCACGACTCAAAAGGCGACAGCGCTAAAATTGTGATAAAACGAATGTGTTAAACTAGCGACTCACCCTCGCTTCGCTCGGGTGCGTCCCTAGGTATGTTTTAATTTTTTTGAGCGGGATCCTAAATCTTTTTCTAAAATAAAAATAGCCTAAGTTACTCCTTATTACATTAGATATCTGCCAGTGGAAGTCCAGCCGTTTCAGAGATTAGTCGGAACATATACACAAACAGATAGACAAACATATTAAATACAGTATTTTTCTTATAATTACCGTATATAATGTCATATGCATTCAATAAAAAGCTGTTATTTTGTCATTACAAACAGACATTTCAATTTTATTTACCTGTATAGATAAGTTTGCAATTTTTAAAATGTATGCTATGTCATGCTAAACAAAATATACCAGACATTGAACTTATACCAAAAGAAATTTGTGTTGATGTTATTGCATACTAATTAATAAAAAACCGGATAGCAGTAGAAGCTTTTTGTTAAATTTGATTTAAATTAGCATATAAAAGAATGAATCGAAAATTCTCAATGTACTCGAGAGTAGGTCAAATCATTTATTAATTGCGAATCGACGCTTGCAAGTGGGACCGGCATTGTGTGCGAAATGATCAAAACTGGAACTTGTGATTTCCGTTCACTTTTAAATCTACACTACATTTATCTCCGCTTTGAAGGTTATAAATACTTAAGCATGTAATGTTTTGTTAAAAATAAATATTTGATACTACTCCCAGTTGAATAATGCCTTAATGCATTAATAAAATTTATATTTATGTAACTTATGCAATACAGTTTCACTGTCTATATAAACAATTGTATCACAAATATATGCATGTTTTGTACAATAGTAAATAGCATTGTATCAGAGAGAATATATTTAGTAAATAAAACCGTGCGGGGTTTTGACTAAGTTATCGAAAACCGAACACCATACCTATACTATGACATACATTTGTTCAATAATCTCATTAACTTTACTGTCTCAGCATTATTTACAAAATCAATACCGTGATTTTTAAACAAGTACTTTTTCCTTCGTCATATTATTATGTTTACATGTAATTAAAACTGAAATAAAGAACTCCAAGAAATTATAACCAATTTTGACAATGTCTTTTCAGATTTTTTAAGGAGGCCTACGTTGTATACTAAGAATACATTTCTTAACTTGATATAGTCTACACTTATATTATAAAGATTTGTATTTTTGTATGTTTGTAACGAATAAACTCAAAAACTACTGGACCGATTTAGATGAAATTTTGTAAGAAGATGGTTTGAGAGCCTGAGAAGGACATAGGGCATTATTTTTTATTCCGGAAATCATCCCCTAAGGGGGTGAAAATAGGGATGAAAGTTTGTATGGGGAATCAACCTAGGGGCGCGTGCCCGAGTGAAGCGAGGATGAGTCGCTAGTTTTAGTCGTTAGTTTTAGTAGAGTTACAGAGTATATCACAATTAAAGGCTAACTTAGCATGCAAAAATAGTTGCTGAAATAAAAAAACAGATACCTTAATTTGCGGTTTCACATAACAGATATACAAAAAATAAATAATGGTTTGCTTGTAAATTCATCTCATAACATATTAGAGCTTCTTAAATGCTACGTCATTTCCTTAAAAGGTAGACAGACCTCTACCAGACGACTTACCCATGTAAAAGCCATATAATATCATTATCATTTATGTATATGTTAATCATAATTCATTAGTTTGATGTTAGATTGTAAAAGATAATAATCAATAGAATGATAAAAACTATTCGATAAAATAGTTTCAATGACACCGCCTATTTGGTAATCAAAAAGGACTTAGCACTTGTGTAGTAAAATTGTTAGATTAGTAGAAAATAATAAGCTTAATTTGTAGTTTTAAAATAGGTTTTCATATTATCATCCCAAGAAAAAATTGTACCTACTATGTATATTCCGCAGTCGCTTAGTTTATCTCGATTCCGTAAGATATGTATTCGAAATAATTACGAATTTATATTTTACATTAGATTAATTTTAAATTAAAACTTTAATTGAATAAACAGCTTAAGATTTATATTTTGATTTTAGTTAAATGTGTATGATAAAAAATATACAAACATAACATAAATCCACGAAAATGATAACATCGCCTACAAAGTGGTTAGATTTTACCAAATTATACATCAAAGTTTAATGTCAATATAACAAATTATGAGTATGTCTTTTACTTGACTTTTGCTTTAGCACTTAGATTTAGTTATTTGTATCCGCACCCTTGACCTTTTGTCACGAAGTTTGTAAAACATCGTGATCTCTGATAGTATAGTAGTCTGATATTATAGCTCCAACTTTCCTTCATTGTCATACAGTAGAAATGGAAATGTCATTATTCAGAACACTTTTACTTGTCATCTTCTGTTATATCTGTTATTATAGTAACAATAGTATTATAATAGTAACGACATGTAGTAGCAATGACATATTATATATAGGTATATTTTTTATTGGAAATAATATTATTTTAGGATTATGCCATAACTATTTGTCTAATACTTGAATAGTGCTGATGTTTTATTCAAGAAATGTTAGTTTAGTTTATATTTTATATATAGTATAATAGGTATATTGAGAGATTTGAAGTAGGTATAGCAGAGATATTATCTCTGATATATTTTAAATCAATCGAAAAGCGTCAACAGTAAAACGAGACTTAATTTAGTGATTGAGAGTATTATAATATAGGACACGCGCGAACTCATAGATGAAAGCCAGAACTGTATGAAGTTCTTTCTTTTAAATAATTATTAATTAAAAAAAATACTTTTTATTAAAATTAACGTTTTATTTTAAAATATCTTAAAAAACAAAATACACTAAATATTAATTAATACATATATGTACATTGTACATACATTGTTTATTCTTTTGCCTAATTTCTTATTTTCTGTTAGTAATATCATTGTATTGTATTCAGCCCTTTTTTAACTTCCCACTGCTGGGCACGGGTCTCCCTTCAATACGAGGGGGATCAGGCCATAGTCCACCACGCTGGCCAAGTGCGGGTTGGCGGACTTCACATGTCTTTCGAAAACTTGCTAGGTTTTATCAGACATGCAGGTTTCCTCACGATGTTTTCCTACACCGTAAGGCAAGTGGTAATCATGTTAGAATAGATTCGCACGTGAAAATATCAGAGGTGCGAGAACCGGGATTTGAACCCGCTTCACTCGGTTTCCCAAGCGAGCGCGTTACCACTGGGCTACCACTGCCTGTCATAATAATATCGTAGTCAGTAATAAATCTTTTACTAGTTGCAAGTTCATGTTAAGTGTTATAATTGTGTTTATATACTGTCGTAGAAAGTTAAACGTACCCTTTCAGCGTGCCCACTATTAAATCACACTTGGCACAGCTTTAATGTTCGTATTCCTTAATAAATTTAATATCGAGATTTGTTGTTGTTGGTAAATCTAACTCGCGTTTTCTCTTTGAATAATACAATATACAATATGTAAATCTTATACATACTTTATCTAGCATCTTGTTTAAAAGTTTGGGTTCGATAAGATTTATGGGAAGAAAACATTTCCGTAGTACAATTGCCATTTGACTCATAATATTCCTAAATTAAATAAATTATTTCTTTAATTAAAAACATTCTCATGAGAGTTGCGGGATTATCATTATAAAATTTCAATAATTTATGCACAGTGCACAAGAAAATATTCTCCCATGACATACTTGATGCAGCTATGTAGGTTGTCGTGAATGTGAAACTGTCACAGCATGGTTCACGTTAGACAAGTTTCATGTATTTAAATACAACTTAGACCTATTGGAATTTGATAAATATAAACAAATCAATGTTGAAAATGCGTTCTCCTCTTCTAAATTACTGTCTTCAAAATTGCCTTTGTAATTTGAATCAGCAGCTGTCGTACATTTTATAGTGACTGTTGACTAATAAAATTTAATGGATAAGTTACAGGTTAAATAAATAAACTAATCTGACAGCGTGATCTAGTTACTAAATTCGTCGTAACATTTCGTAGAGCGCGACGAAAGATTTTCATACTAATTGCTTTATTAACTCGACTTGCGTAATGCAGGATGCCGCGTGTAACAAAAGCCACTTCCACTTCCCTAAACGTCTCTGTTTGAATTTATTTTGCTACAACCTTGGTATCATTTATGTGTACAAATTTAATCTTTGCTTCGTCTCATTGTTTAATTTTACATTAAAACAGGTATTTTATCGCCTTATCATGTTTTCAATCTACGTTTAATTTTTTACGATTTATGCTCATTAACATTAGTCGTCAAGCGCTACTCTAAAAGTAAATCATAGTTTGCATTTAAATTGATTTAAATGAGGGTGTCTAATAGGAGATTTTTTATTATGATTCTAACATGATTCTAAAATAACTACGTTTAAAATTGTATTAATTACATGTACTCAAGTGGACTACATTTAGTTATCTGGTATTATGCAAATTGTGCAGTTTGAGATTTATATGGTAATATGCGGAGGTGTCGCAAATAGCGGTTGAGTGCGTGATAACTATCAATTCATATTTCAATCCACTACTCGCTAACATTGTTTGCATATTTATAAATTCCTTAACGAAAACTGTTTTCGGTACATTTATGAGTCACAGTAGGTCATTTAAATGAACGCCACACACAACGTTGCCATCGCGTCAGCCAAAAGTTCAATAGTCTGGTCCCTTTTCCGGTGTATGGGCGCGCGCTCTCTGTGACGGGATTGCTGACAGGCACAACTTTAAATGCGCTACGAAAGTTGCGCATATTGCAATTTACAAAAGTCTATTCCTTTCTTCGAATAACATTGAAATAATTCGTAACAATCATCCCCTTTTATAAATAGCGGTAAAATAATATGTTCAAGCTCATCATTTTTGCTTTTAATAGGTTGTACTTAGCATGTTTTTAGTGAAAAACCTACGAGTATACTTGGAAGGTTTCTAGATCATTTTCTTGAAAAATCTACTTACATGTGTAGTTATAGAAATACTGATAAATAAGATTGCAAATGGCAAATAGTCAACTTTTTAAGTATACAGTAGATGTAAGAAGTAAGTACTTATTAAAACAGGTACAACATTACATTTTATACTAGAATTCGTTAAATTATTTGGCCATTAGAATTCAAAATTATTCCTTGTTTTTAACTTCCTTATTGAAATGTAAACCAAGTCAGGCAATCATTTTAATTCCAAAAATTATACCATTTTTAATAATTGTACTAGTGTGGCGTAGTTGTTTAAATAAAATAGAGGTTTCTAGTGTTTTAATAAAAACATACTAAAGTAGGAGCTTCCGTAAACAGCCGTTTTCTTATAATTCAAGTGTTGTTTTAGAAATCCAAATACGTAATTGAAACAAAATTGTATTATAAAGAAATCATATTTTTTTTATAGGTACATAACCTATAACTTTTATATATACCTATTGTAAACGACTACCTGCGTAATATATTAAGAAATATGAGTACTCGCTCCCATATAAGTAGTGCAGCGGACGTCCGTCTGTGGACTGCAATAACTATAAACTGATTCATCAGCGTGCATGATTTTCATATTGATGTATCCGGTTTTTCATTTCATTCATAAAACTTATGTATAATAATCAAGATTTCCTGTTGGCGTTTGAAGAAACAAGAATCAAAAGCTTCAATGACCTAGTGGCAGTCCAAAATACCGTTAAAACAGTTATGGCTGGGAAAATGAATTCTACATGAACATTATGTCATTGTGCATCTTTTTGCCCTTTGATTTATGATTTATAAATAAAGAGGTTAATCAGTTCCGGTGATAGTTACATTAATACACATAATAGATTATTTATTTAACGCAATAACAAAATATGTGTCATAAAAAGTAATTGGAAATTGGAAATGGATTTTTTCGCGGATTTATTTTAGTTTTGGTTCCCCACGTTTCGAATGCTTTACAACAATCATGATCACGGGAGAGACTAAGGTTTTAGACGCCTCAAAGGCATTATGTAGCTGTCGATACAGGCTGTCTATCCTGTGATTGCTGTAAAGCATTTGAAACGTCGGAAACCTTATTATACGTCGGGAATTTTTTCATTCATTCAAATATTCGCGTAAATCTAAGAAAGCATTAATCATACATTTCTAGTAAATATAACAAAAAAATATTCAACTCCTTAACTGAATATATTATGTATCTATATAATGAATGCAACTTTGTTGCAACTTAGTTATTTAGGTACATATTTTCTTTTAATACTAAACTTACTTCAACGCGCGTTATTGCGTTTAGCATTTATTTTAATGTGCTATACTTTAATCCAATCGAAATTATATGTTCAGCGTTTTATTCAGGGTCAATAAAGATAGGCCACTTTCGTTCGTGACTTATGGTTGCTCAGGCAAGTATTGTTAGGCGACGTAATTTCCTTAAGAGGTAATTACTTACAGCTTCCTAGTAATTACTCGTAAGACTCGGGTGAAATTTATAATTTAAGATTACAGAGCAGAGAGTTACATCGCTTTCTTAGGAATGCTTTTGAGTTTAATACCTAATAAGTATCTTTATTTATAGAGGTAATCATTTCTTTGTTTTTTTTTTTTTTTTTAGAAAAAGAAGTGTTTACTGTAAAAGATTTTGGAGATTTTATTAGGCCAGTTATGATTATCTTTCAATATAATCTAAACTATGTATTATAAATTATAATTACTAACTATACGGATTGCCCTGAATGGGCGATAAATAACATTCACTCTTACCGGTGTCACAGATTCCATTATGCAACAAATAATTATAACGCTGTACCCATAATTGGAGCCTATTATCTTAAATTCCATTCATCACTGACATGCATTTTAGAATATTACATTATTGCATTTAGAATAAATACATCTATATTATTATTTCGGCTAATGGTGCGGCTTAAAAAAATGAAAAAAATGGGTGCTGTTGTCTTAAAATTGCGTAATTTATTGTTTCACTACTTGTCATTGATAATAAAGAACAATGTAGACATATTTTTTTAATCTGTGCAGAAGGCTTGTAATTTGAACAGTTTAATTTTAAATTAATCTCTCTCTTTATTAATATAGTTGATCTATTGGAGCTTTTCTGCCCATGTATTATATATCAAAGATAGTGTGCGGCTTTGAAATATGATAAATGTGTATCAGATTGTCACTTGGGTGCCGAGAATAGTACCCCACTATATCGTCCACAGAAACACGAACCGAACAATATATTAGGTATTTAATAGTATTTTATTTTATATTATTTATGTTATCATATTTACATTTATTTATTACTTTTATAATAGAAATACTTTTTTAGAATAAAAATAGTTATGGGGTAAGTTATTATAAAAAAAATATCTTCGGGAGATGTTAGTATGGAATATATTATGCCCAAACGACAAGTGCCGAAAAATTCATCACGAGAAAACGCGTGATTTTTATTTTATAGGACTTAAAAATGTACCCCTCCTGGATAAAGAATAGGTCCAAACATATTTTAGAATAACATAAATATTGTAAAAGATGCATTTCCGTGTACATGGCTTTCGTTAAAGATATTAAACGTCAGTAATTTTAGTTTACCTAACCTGTGAAAATGCCAAGAAACTCACGTTTATTGATTACGTGAACATAAACCTTTTAGTAATATAAATAATATATGTACAATGTACATACATACTGAGTTTATAAATTATGTAAACGTGTAATTTTACTATTACCTTTGAACTTTATATTATTGTAAAGTTTCATTAAAATCCATTTAGTAGTTTTTGCGTGAAAGAGTAACAAACATCCTTACATCTATACATCCTCACAAACTTTCGTACTTATAATATGAAGTATTAATTTTCTATAGATATAATATGAATAAGATTTTCAATATTAAAAAACCTATTTTTTTAATAACTATTCTATATAATGAGGATTTCCTTTGTTCAGAAAGAAAAGGAAAAGAAAGTCTTCCTCGTACAGTCACACTAAATACGTATTTACTATCAAGTAACTTTACAAACTTCGTATTATATCACTTAAAAAAATTAATGTCGCATATTTTTAATAGGTATGTCTGCAGAAAAATATTATATATATAGCTTATAATGAAGATACGTTCATTTTAATAAATTACTTTAATGTCAATATCGATTTTTAATTCGGGTGCACTTTTTAGTTAGTAGTAAAAAAAAAAAACATTTTAAAAGAGCTACAATATTGTGTGGAAATGTTTCGTCCCATGCTTTAATAGACGTACTGTTGACAAACATAATATTAACTAAACTCTTCTAACAGCATTAACTGGTTAATCTTCAAAAGTGTGAAACATCTAATTGGTGACTGTTATTGCTTGGAAGATGCATTACCATTTAAGTGGTGCGTGCATTCAAATAGCTTGGATTTTTATTGAAACTTTTTATAATCTTGGCCTCTTTTTTAATACCTTTAAAATATTACATGCATATTTAATTTTAAATCCAAAGTAGATCTCAGACACTAAACATGATTTGATGGTACATTCTTTGGTTAAACTTAATTATTTGTGATGACAAATAATGTTTATAGCCTTCAGAGTTCTTTAATATGAGTCAGAAAGGATTTATTTAACTGATTAGATTAGATTAAATAAAAAGTCAATTTATAATTTTTATTTAGGTATTTTAGTAAGTTTTTCAAATGGTTATTACAATAATTAAAAATTTGATCAAGGAATGAGTATGATATATAAAATTTTATGCAATCTTCATAATGTTTAAAGATTATAATCTATCCGATTACTGATATGAATATTAACGCACAGTCCGAACCGCTTTAGAAACTTGGAATTTTGCGTTAAAGTAAGTACCTTATATAATGTAAGCAAGCAGTTACATAAAACGAATTTTCTGATCAACCGATAAAGAAGTAAACTGATAAAAGAGGGCAAAATTTTAATGTGTGTAGGCCATTCTTTTTTTTGTTTGACAATCCCAACTGCATCTATATACGAGTAACTACACTTTGAAAATAGCTATATGAGGTAACTTTTTAAAAGGTGTGTTTGAAAAAGTTTGTGACTGTGTTCATATTATTAAAATAGTATACAGTGAATTCATATGTATCACTTTTTTTTACTATAGAGTAAATTTAAAAAGCAGGTTACTGTAAATGGCATGAAGACATATTTAATTTATTTAAGTTAGGGTATTCGCCGTAATAACACAGTTTTGTTTTTTATTTCAACCGGTTACCTTTTATTATTAACACCTCCTGGATAATTTCTAAGAAATTAATTGTTAACTGACACACCGGCGTGCCTGCGATTTTCACGGCTGGGCAAATACTCTAGGCTTTGGTATGAAATACAAGGTACTTTTTTCCTAAAATTCCTTGTCCTATAAATATATAACATGTAAATATGATATCAAGATATTTTGAAATATTATAATTATAATAGATTTACTGTCGTCTTTATCTTTGTAAATTATCTAAATTTCCGGAATGTTATGAGTAAATACAGATAATGCTAAATAAATGTTATTATGAGCCCGTTATGGGAGCACTTGATCATGGGCTTGTTAGTTTATCTAGACTGGATCAGTGCTGGGTTAAGTGAAAAATAATGGTTTTACGAGCTTAGACTGTGATTCTAAGCCTGTGATAAAATTATATCTTAAAGACATTTGCAATTTGGACGGCGAGTGAAAGGATATAACAGGTTATAATATAAATATTAACCCTCAAATAATATAAAACATAAAATAGTTCTTTATGGTATTTTTATTTTAAGTTCTCTAATAAAATTTATGTTCATATTCGGTATAGCAATGAATAATAAAAAGAAGAGAATTGTTTTTTATCATCTGTCTAGTAATTAGCTATTTCTGCTAAATCACCATTTCGTACGTGTAACACATTCCTATACTACTATACTATAATTGAAAAATTGTAACTTACCAATTAACTTTTTATATTTTTTTTGTAAGCGCAAGTAGCATAGCATACCTATACCTTAGGTAGGTATATATACGAATGGTACTTAGTATATAAGGATGGTACTTTACATTTTATGGGCCACGCGATTAGCCTTGAGTTTCATCAGATTTTGCCTATTCTCTACCAGTGACTCACCCTCGCTTCGCTCGGGTTCATCCCTAGGTTGCTTCCTCATACAAACTTTCACCCCCATTTTCACACCATTTAGGGATGATTTCCGGGATAAAAACTATCCGACGTCCTTCCCAGGGTTTCAAACTATCTTCTTACTAAATTTCATCTAAATTGGTTTAGTAGTTTCAGAGCCTATTCGACACAAACAAACAAAAAAAAAACAATTTTTCCTCTTCATAAAGAACTAGCGGCTCGTCCTCGCTTCGCTCGGGTTCGCCTCTAGAAAAACAAAAACAAACCTATCCCACCGGAACCGTACGTTTTTCCGGAATAAAAAGCAGCCTACGTGTTACGCCAGACTATATTCTATCTCTGTGCCATTTCATCCAGATCCGTTTAGCCGTTCTGGCGTGAAAAAGTGACAAACATCCATACTCACAAACTTTCATATTTATAATATTAGTATAGATATAGATAAACCCTTTTACTTCAAGCCACATTTTGTTGAATTACGAGTAATCTAGACGTTACCACCAACGTTACTACGTTAATATGTGTATTATTTTATATTAATAAATATGCGTTGGAATGTGTGCTAAATATAAATAAGTCGTTACATGATAAACAAGTTTAAATGCGAATTATCTCAAATTGTATTTCATCGTGTTAAGTCGTTCAAGTTACTATGTAATTTATTTATATTGACTACTTGATTATGTTGAATTTACTAAGTATTTTAGTTATATTTATTGAATAAAATAACTGCGGTAATATATAAGCAAATGATTATATTGCGGACAAAAGTAGTTTAAATAAATCGATCTGAGAATAACAGCAAGTTGTAAACAGATACGAGATAATTAAGAATATTATAATTGAATAAATAAGTAATAGTTTGTTTTAAGTTTTTTTTATCCACTAATATATCTTAGATATCAAATATTATTTGCTTGCTTGAAACCTAACGTACAAAGGCTGCAAACTCGTTTCCGACCACATATGGCCTGTTGCGACGTAACTTCTAAGGTTTTTTCTGTGAGACCAGGCGATTAATTACTTTTTCATTCATCAATGTGTGTCACTGTGAGACATTTCTGTCGAACGGGATTCAAGTTACAAATATGATGATACCTGTCAAGTTGTTACACAACAAGTTTGATGTAATTCCCTCATACGATAGTGGTAATTATGTTATAGGCAAAAGTGTTATTGAATATTAAATTTAATTAATGTTGTAGTTTATTCATAAATTTGACATCTTTTCATGGTCATAATGTCTACGTAAAGGCCAAAGATCACGATCATTCAGTGGAAAATATTGTTTTTGGCGTGTAGGTATATATATATATATATATATATATATATATATATATATATATATATAATTCATTAATGTACATGTGTGTTATATTTTAAATCAATCTTTATGTATGAAGAATATTTGAGCGTACGTGATAAAGATTGATTGTATAAATACGATGTGTAATTTCGAATTTAGCAATTTCATGTTGGTACCTACACGCCATAATATTATGTTGATAGATTACGTTACTATAGTTACTTACTGCAATGTGCTTATTAATTTATAGTAATATGAGTTTTTAATGTAGCAATACATCACATTTAATATATAACTTAATTTTTTAAATACGTGGTATTTTTATGACGTCTGTGGTGACTGCTTCGGAATATAATTGCAATTAGTAATTTTATGATAAAACTTGCAAGCAAGTTAAGCTTGTTTTAAATAACTTTATAATATAATTTTTGTTTTTTTTTTACAGGTAAGCTTCACAATAATTCCTCTTCAAAAGAGTAAGAAAACACAACAATGTTATTTCTTTTTAAGTTTTATATTATTTTGTGGTTATTGTTAAGAAATCTATTATTTTATTAGCTAAGTCTTAATCTTAGAAAAAAAAGAAAGACATATTCTAATCTCTAAAATCTACATAAATAAAAATCAAATATAATAAAAATTATAAAAGTAAAATATATTTTATTTACATTATTATTACATTCTAAAATAAAACATGTCTAAGTTAATTAATTTATTTTTACTTTTCTTAGTTAATTCAGAAGTTTATATTTTATAATTTTAGTTAATTAAAAGCTTTATTGTACTGAACTTTAGGTAACTAAGAAGGTAAAAACAAATCTAATTTAATTGCAAACCAAGCAGCTATGATATGTTTACACTTAGTAAGTCGTTATAGTGTTTTCATCTGATTCAATACATGTTTTATGGCGTGATGAAGAAAGCAGAAATGTTTGCTTTCACTAAAGATGAAAATTTCCTCGTTACAATAATTACATGTTTCCATAGAGAAATATGTATTGCTGAGGATGTTCGATGTTAAGTGAATCATATACCTACAATCTACATGACGTTTATTTAAAATCATGTTGATATTAAAATATAAACTGTTATGAGTAGGTATATTGCTCAGTATACATTTATAGTTTACCTAATAAAGCTATAGCTTATTCGGTATTCCGCTCATAAATAATACTTTCACGTTTAAGTACTTATTATTAAGTATTTTAAATTGATACGTCTAAATGTAGACTTTGTTAGTATAAAATTTCCTAGAATTCATAAAATAGTATTAATTTCCATCTTTTGAATATTACTGCAACATTGTTTGTTTGCATGTTAAAACTAGTTGAGTCAATAATTTTTAAATTCTCAAAGAACCGTGTCCCGTTATGTCTCCCATTACTATTGATGGAGGTTTTATTGGCTGTGTCAAATGCCTTGCATACCCTAAATACCAAATAATAGTTGCTATGTGAGCACAACAATCTACGGTTCGAGCCCCATTTTTGCAGGTACAATAGAAGGATTTTATTGAGTCTTTTCCTTCTATGTTTTTGTCGGCCAGGACGTAAATATAGTATTTTGTTTTATTTACATATCTAGATTGAATCTTTTCTTTAAGAAATACTATATAACAATAATATTTTCGCAAATGAAATGGGTTTGTGCTACCCTAATGTAACGCATTTAACTTTCTTGCTATCAAGGTATGCCCACCAAATACGAGTACGCTCATAAGAACGATATATTCTATTGATATAGGCTATGTACTATCTAATGATATATAAGCTACTTCGGGACTCTTTATGGCCCAGAGCCCGTACTATCCGAGACGCGGTTCTTTTATTTTATTATGTTAGCGTTCTTTCAGCGCAATGTATATAGCATATATCCTCTTACATACATCATTGTATTTTAAGGCTAACATAGCTCAAGCAGTGCTATAATTAATTATTTAATATTGGCCTACATTTGACAACTAATCTTGTAGTTCACGTAGCGTTCAGCAGCCATTCGAGTTAATCTATCACTAGTGTCTAAAATGATTTATTACAGCGAAAGTGAATCCGCTTCGAAATAATTTTCGCAAGGGTATTGTTCACAGCATGGGACCCGAGATATAAACACACCTTATTTTCACCTGTCGTACACAATTAACGACCTAGTTGCACATTGAATAGAGAATGTTTTCCTATTAAATTGATTACATAAAATCGAAACTGAAATGGTAATCCTGATCTAGATTTTACTTTCGAATTTGAATAGGCCTTCATTGAAAGGGCTCAATCGATTAATCAGTGCTTTGTCATATTTATTGTTGAAATGTAATGAATGGCATGTGAAATAATGTCTTGTTTATTTTAATATTAATTAAAAGTTTTGTTAGGTATCATTGCATAGTTTTATTATAATTATGAAAAATGAAACTATATTGTAGCTATTATTATAGAGTGTATAATATTATCGAATAGTTTTAAAAAGAAAACGTGTTCAGATTAAGTTCAGGTAAAAAAATGAATGACATATGAAAATTGCTAAAATAGGAAAACTTAATAATTCATAGGTTCTTATAACAGTTTAAAGTATCGAATGTTATACCATGTAGTATGTATATATACGATAAATTGGTACGTTGCACAGTAGACGTTTATTTCATTCCATACGAAAGTGAAATTAGCAACTTGCCGAAATCGGCTGACCACGCCTTACTCGCTAATTATTCTCTCTTGAAAGAAGTTTTAAGTGGTCTACACATAGGAACATGTTCGGTTTAAAAACCACAGCTCAATTATAGGTGTGAAATATAGCGGTTGTGTGGTTTATCAGGATTCTTATTGTATTTTTTTGCTTTTAAATAATTACAAATAAATTTTGTTAATTCACTTTAGTGTATAGTGTATGTTTCATTAGAATATAAATACTTCATTGTGTAGAAATCCGTAAAGCTGCAAGGTAGGCAAAGACTACGGTTGCTTGGGTAACTCTTAAATATGTCTCGTGTATTAACGTAATTAACCAGATTAACGTTTATATGTTATAAAATGAATATAATCTAATATAATAATACATATCATAAAATTCTGAGTCGAATCTGTACACTAAATATTTTTCCGAAAATCTTATTGAAATAGTCATTCGTCATTATTATTATCGATACAGAGGCGTAATCTAGTTTTTAGAATTTTTGTTTATTTGTTTGTCTGGGAACGCATCACGAAAAAACCATTGGACAGATTTTGATGAAATTTAGTATGATGTTAGCTCGTTATCCGGGTCAGCATATAGGATACCTTTTACCGTGGGAAAATATCTCATCTCTTGAGAAAATACTAAACTTTAAAACGTAACTAGGGACAAATCCGAGCGGAACAAGGGCGAGTTACTCGTGAAATATAAATATTGATGCTGTATAGAAATCTAGAAAAGCTACCTACCACTTCTGGCGTTTACTACACCAGAACTCAGAAGCGGTGCCAATCAAACACATGCTTACTTGCAACGTCTACTCGTATTGTGGAAGTGAATATACTAGTATTTTTTTTATTCCTATATAACTTTCTTACGATTTATAGAGATATTATGGACAAATGTCACGTATTTTCTCATAGCATCATGTACACCATCCGCCATATCCGGTTATTTGCGTTGTTATGCCTCGAGCTATGGTGGGCTATCACCCGAACTTTAAGACATAGTGAATATATTACCACATAAGCTGTCACATGATGATTAAAATTTAAAATTACCCTATGAATATTACTGGTTAGTTAAACGAAATTGTCTGTAGTTATAGGGCATTCGTTTTATCATAGAACCGTCTTTGTTACATCATAACGCTTAAAGCCCATTATGTATGTGCTCCTATTCATTACATCTATTTATGATTTATTATGATCACTCTTGTTTAAAAGTAACAGTTAATGTTTAGTAATAAATAGTTTGTATCATTTTCAGGAAATACTTAATTTACTTTTACTAAAAAACTGCGCCCACCCAGACTGTATGTGTTACATTTGTGTATGTAAGTGTAAGATATTTTACGTATATGTAAGTCGTAGTAATATTTTTATGTATTAATTAATAGTCTACAGTCTACACTAGTATAATCTTGATATAAAGTTTAAATAACACGAGCCGCAACTCAAATCACGATGTTGGGTGTGAAATGGCATAATTTGAAATAATGTGAACGTCAGTTATGATCAATTTTAGCCTTTTCATTCTAGAAATATGCCGCTAAGTAAATAATACATGAGATCGTGATTATGAAAATTATCTAAGTGATCGAGATGGTACATGGACCATTAAAGTAATAGTTTGTGAGAAGAACTTTTATTAAACAAAAAAAGTGAACAATATACATTATTCTGACCCCAAATAATCTACTTTCTAACAATATAGATAAGAATTAAGGCAATCCGAACAGCGAGCACAATCGAACAGAATTATTAAGATTGGCGTAAGTGGGACGAAGAAGCGAAGTATTTGGATAGCAATTTAAATTCACTGATGCCTATGGTAGATTGAACTTGGATCTAATTGTATTGAGAACAAACCTAAAATATTAACTAGTGAATGTAAACAGATAATCGTTGCTCTTATTTTTTATTCAAGTTGTTTAACAATGTATTAACTTAAATATGAGTCTTTGTTACTGTCAAAGTGTATTGATGGGAAAATTTTACGTTACTAACTCAATTCTCACGGAATCTGTAATCGTATTTGTATGTTTATGGCCTATGGGTTGACACTTGACACACATCTTGTGTATTCATGCGAACATCTACAAGAATAGTTTAATAGCAATACAGTTACTTTTACCATATTAATAGCTGTGATGCGTTTTCATAAGACATTAGACCTTTTATTTCCATGGGAAATGCAACATAATGATAATTTATGTGAATAAAATTCATAATAATGATTTATTCTACTACGGTTAAATGTTAGGCAATTCTATTACCATAGACATTTTGTTGATTAGTTTTGAATGAAAATAAAACATAAAAAAACTGAATCTCAAGAGTAATAACAACATTTAGAGGAAATAGATTTCTAGCTTGTAATTTGAAAGGAAACAGTGGATACATTTACAAAGTCTAATTATAACTTTTGGTTTGAACACGGTGCACTAAGTAAGGTGCTAGCCTACATTTCTTATCTGTGTTGTGTTGCAATGTTTGTTGACACGAAATGCCTTACGTACAAACCGTATGGCACTCGCTTTACTTAAAAAATATTATCTATACTAATATTATAAAGCTGAAGGGTTTGTTTGTTTGTTTGGTTGAACGCGCTAATCTCAGAAACTACTGATCCGATTTGAAAAATTCATTTTCCATTAGATAGCCCGTTAACCGAAGAAGACTATAGGCTATATAGCATCCCGGAAAAATGTACGGGTCCTGTGGGATAGATTTGTTTTTGTTTAGGTGCGAACCCGAAGCGAAGCGAGGGTGAGTCGCTAGTATTAGATATAAGTGTTATAATTATAATTCCTCATGACACAGAGAAGTCTACTATGAAGGATTTTCTAAAATTCATCCATCGACTCGTTTAATTGTAGGTTATATTACATTTTATTATAAGAAAAGTATATTTTAACATTTAGTTTGTTCGATTCTTGTCTCATAATAAATGATATGATTTTTCCAAATATAACGTTGTTATTATAAATAAAAGTAACACCTTGGATAACTAAATTTAGATTATATATTAAAATAACTAGTCATTTCAAGAATATCTACATTAACGTTTTTTTAGTTTCGTATGTCTTGTTCCAGCGCTAAGTTGGGAAAAGAATTAAAAAAAAAATAGCTCCCATAAATGGGCTTACGATATTTCTTATCGCATGAAAAATGTTTATGGACGAATAGTGTTAAGTGTATTAAAACTATCGCTATCGTTAATCTATATATATACATAAAATGCTTTGTCCTGACTGACTGATCGATCAACGCACAGCCTAAACCGCTGGTCGTAGAAACGTGAAATTTAGAGGACATATTCCTTATACAATGTAGGCATCCGCTAAGAAAGGATTTTTCTAAATTCATCCCCTAAGGGGGTAAAATAGGGGATAAACGATTGTATGAAACTCTGTTATTCTTAAAGCGAAATACACGGTAAGTGGTATTCAGCTTTAAGATGAAAAATAAGAAATATATGTATTAGATTTTTTTCGAAATTCATCCCTTAAAAGGGTAAAAGGGGGTGATAAAGTTTATATGGGCAAACAATTATTTATGATCAGAATTACTTGAAACTTGGTATTAATGCTCTTCAATACAATTAAATAAATATGTATTTTAACATTTTTTGAAATTCATCCCATAAAGCTGTCAAATAGGGGATGAAAGTTTGTATGAAACTCTATAATTGATGCACGGAAAATGGTATTTATCTTTAAAATGAAAACTAAAACAATACAAATATCATTTTTTTTTTTTTGGAAATTTATTCCTTAAAAGGGTAAAAGGGGGTTGTGCTATTTATATAAGGAAAAAAATCTTTATGGTCAGAATTACTTGAAACTTGGTATTAATGCTCTTCAATACAATTAAATAAACATGTATTGTAGATTTGTTTTAATTCAGCCTCTAAGTGGGTAAAACTGGCCGGTGAAGTTTGAGTTGTTGAATATATTTAAATAGAGTAACTCTGTAAGTAAGTGCACACTATCTGTGTGAGATATAAAGCAGAGAACGGAAATTATTCCGAATCCAAAGGAAAATTATGTATAACTTTTCGGCTGGCCACAGCAGCGACAACGCTAACAGACCTAGAGCGCGAGAGAGAGAGAGCCTTACCTATATTTGTGGTTGGTTTTTTTTAGTGTAGACTAACTTAAGTGAATCTAGAGTTTTACTCTAGACATAATATTAAAAATTCGATATGACAACATATAAATTCAATGGAAATTAAAACTGAGCAAATTTTCCAGTTGACGCGAGCGTAGCCGCGGGCAAAAAGCTACAACACAATAAGAATGGTACTTTACATACGTAACTTAAAAAAGAAGGAGAAGGAGGGAGACTGTAAGCTTCAGGTGTACATAGTATTGGGTCTTTAAAAATAACGTAGATGTTAGCCTGTAAGTATGTTAGTTAAAAAACCCATATTAGCCATGTTACATGATTCTGAAGTCGTAAACATTGTATGCGATTGTATGTATCATTGTACTCTCTTCCTCTAACTTTGGAAAGATGGAGTAGAAAAATGTAAAAAATACAGGTAGTGGAGCTTGCTAAATACCAAAAGTGTAAAATTAATTACAAAATATACGCTTAACATCTTTTAAAATACTGGATATTTTGAGTTACGATCGCTAAATTAAATTTGTTTCCATATATACTTTAACAAATAATAAAACTTACACAAACTTATTTTTGCAAGTAATAAAGTATGTATTGCGAAAAAGTTTATTTTTTTCGTCGTTTGATCGCGGGCGAAGCCGCGGGTTCTGCTAGTTAAATAATATATCACTGAGGTTTATTCAAGTTAATCGATATTGGCTTATTTTTATCTTTTTAAAACAAAGCAACAGGATATATTATTTTACAGACACTGATATTATATTATTAAATTATTTAGATTTACATTTTTATTCAAATATTAAATAGGAACTCTCATTAGCTCTTAAAAAATCTTAATACGAAAAATATTATGATGACGACGTGATAATATTCACGTTCTATCCGTTGATGTTTATTGTTCAATTTAATTGATCTTGGCTTATTTGTGTAATTTTGACCGACTTAAAAAAGTTGTGCGTGACGCGAAATCTTCATCTATTTGGAACTCTTTCTAATATGAATGAAGAGGTTAATAGGTAAAAGGTCAAATGTGATCGAATATAAATTTCAAGAAATAATTTCATCACCTAATAAGGGTCTTAACTTTTCTTCAAGTGATTTTGAAAAAATTTTTTTTTATAATTTAAACGATGTATATATGTAACGAAGAATAAAGCAACTGAATAATTTAACATTCAAAGTCGTTAATAATATTGCTTTAGAATAATTTTTGTTTTACTTCTGGTATTGTTACTATTATTCTAACTAATTTAAAGATGGTTTTAACTTTTAAAGCAGTAATATAGGAGTATAGGAAGCTGAACTATTAAAGATACGAAACGAAGGTACAACAAACTAAAAGGTTACATTATGTGTTTACCTTTCAATATAATAAATATAATAGAAAGTGCACTATCAATCTCTTAGTAATCCAACATTCCGGATTGCTTATATTATAGGAAGTATTCTACATTATTCTATTCTTGTTTCCATTTCATAGTTCGAAGAAGGGATTGGAAAGATTTATTTCTTGACAAGTTTTATAGTAGCAGTATTAAACATGTAAAGTTTTATTATAGGGTTCACCGTTATCGTGTGATTTAATGTTCGTCTACGATGTTATTGAAAGCTTAAGTAAGAAACGTATATGAGTAAAGAGAAAGCAATTATATGCATTAGAGTTTTAGACCTTTAACATCTATAGACGATTAAACGTAAACATAAATATGGTTATTTGTACATTGGTTTTGTTTTTAATTTAGAATTTATTTCTATAATTGAAAATTGATTTTAAATTTCCCACATGGTATAAAGTTATAACATAAGGCCCTTTGAACTCGTTTTATGGGACCCCGTCATTAATGTTTATTTTATGGTGCGGTGGCGCCGAATTATTTTAATGCACCAAATCCCACCTTCATCTTTATTCATTTATTGTTTGTTATTCTATTTAAATAAGCTACCAAATGTCTATGATAAATACAGGAATATATGATGTTTATGGGACCCAAAGTGTTTGCGTCAAGAGTGAAACGCTTTATTTTCTATGGTATTATTAAGCGCTAAGAATGGATTTGGAAAAGATGTGATATAAAATATTTTGTAAATGATGATTTCCGGGTTCCATATTAAAAAGAAAAAGCGACAGGCTGTTAGTCTTACATAACATTATTTTACAAAAGTTAAAATATAATCCATATATATAAATAAATTAAAATAATACCTATGCTGTTCGTGGGGAAGTGTATCACTAGTGAACGGCTCGATCGATTTGGCTTAATTTTACTTAAAATGTTAAAAAATGTAAAAAAAAGTTTCAAAAGTTTTCCTGAAGAAATAAAAATATCAGTAAAAAACTAAAAGTGCTTCTTTCTGTAGGATTTTTGTGTAAACTCAAAGATTGCACTTCATCTGTCGGGTCAGTTAGCATGGAATAAAATCATTATCTAGGTACTCTCGATTTCCAAAACTTCATTTGTTCTCACTAAAAATGTATGCTAACAGCCAAGGGAAAGTGTTTTCAAGCTTATTTTGAACCGGTAATTGTGTATGTTAACTTCAATAACAATTTTGAAATTACGTTTATGTAAATATATAAATGACGTCTTTTATTTTCTTAGTAATGTTATTTTTTTTTATTTTTTTTATCATTATGTAATGACAAAAGTATTTCGAATGCAATGTTTTTGATAGCACATTTATGTGTATGATTTAAGTAAAATATTTTTAACCGCCTTTTTTTTAATGCTTTATGAAATTTAAAACTTATAAACTTTATGTTTGTAGTGAAAATTCTGAAATACATGAGAGTCCATGTGTAAAAGACTTTTTATTTTCAAACTGAGTTCAAGTTTATAAATTATAACAAATGTAATCGATAATATTGTACCTGCTATTACCTTGAACGCGATTAATTTCGATTTCTCTACAAAATTGTTTATTGAGTCGCAGCTTTCTTCCAACGTGTGAACTATTAATAACTGGTTTACTTTTATGTGGGCTTTTAATGTTTAATAAATATTCAAATTTTATTTTATCTTATTATTTTTATTAAAATTACTTAGTATTTATTATTTTGTATAATTTTTTCTACATCCTCCTTTATTTCGAACTGCTAAGTTTTATACGTTGTTGGCCTATTAGTTTATTAATTGAATCTGTGACATCCGGTCGTAAATTTGGTACTTTAATCTGTATCCGTTTACGTTTAACTCCGTGTTAATATAGTTATTTAAACAATTTATACAGCTAAGTGAGAACGCTTGAATTTATTTAAGTTACTCTCATGTCTTCCATCATTTATATGTATGTATAAATTGGTATACGGGTACGTTTAAGAGGTGTGGCATGATCTAATATGCCCTCGATACGCTCTTGTGCATAAACTGTAAAATTGAGACGATAACGATTGTTTCTACTTTACAATTTGATACAGTCAACTTATAAGTATAAAGGGATATTTTTAATATTTTGTTATTATATTCATCAAAGCGTTACTTAACTTTTACCTTAGCTTATGGATTAGCAAAAGAAGATTTTTCGCGCGAGAAATTTTGTTTAAAGAAGGACAGCGCAACAAACACTTTCGTATTTAATTTGTAATGATCCTCATGTTCATCATTTGATTCTTTGTTGATTTCTTTTTTGCATGTCAAGTTACAATTATATAATATATTGTTTTTTGCAGTGATCTGATCTTATATTTTTTGAATTTAATATACATACCTACTACAATTGTATTTATTCTTGCGCGTGTTCATTGTTCGGTATAGGAAGCAAAATATAAATTATCTACGTGAAATGTTTAAGTAGTTTAGTTGGAGGGAATAACGTGAACTTTAGCGTCTGTAATAGGTATGATCGTAATAAACTGTAGGGCGACAGGTCGACTGCACAGCACTGTGGTGCAACGATTGCTGTATTGAAAGCGAAGTATTAAAAGGTTATTTGGTCAAGCTATTGACAGGACGATGCATTTGTTAGATTGCATTGCAAGCAATCAGACAATGGATCTGAATAGTAAATAATTACATGATAGGTTTGATTTCCGTTACGAAGTTACATTTTCGCTAATCTTTTTGTTAATCTCGGATAATATAAATAATGTAAAAAATGCAAATTTTGTTTTTTACAACAATTGTTAAGCTTTTTAAAAGCCTTTATCTATTTTTATTGAATATCTCTTATTTTATATCATTTTAATACTCATACTAGGTATCTATTACATTTGGAATGGCGCTATAAAAATATAGAGAAAAAGTTATATTAAATGTGGACAAAAACATGTAAGTGCCTACCTACTTGCATTGAGCAACATTTTTAAGATGTTTCTCCCGTAAAGTGGGCCAATGTTATACTCACGTTGATGATGACGCAATGTCAACAATAAATCAGATTAATGAATGGATTATATTTATTTATTTATTTATGTACTATAAAACATATGTTATACAAAATAAAGTAACAAAATGTCGACAAAGGATAACTTATTTTTTTAAGAGATTGAAGGGAGAAAATAAGTTAATCTAGTGCGGTACAGGTACAGTACAGCATCAAACGGTATGAACTTAATATCAAAATATATCAACTAAATATAATAATTATACAAAAATAAATATATTTTCAAAAAACCAAAGATAAAAACAAAAGTGTGCACTACTTGTACACTGTGAAAGTTTATTAGCTTAATTAATATGTGTTTGTTAAATAATAAAGGTCTACAAAACTGATTTGTGGTCAACAAGTAGTTTTAGCGTACATATATTACCGGCATTGTGTAAATATAAAATTTTGATTTTGTTGACTTTGTTACTCAATAGAAGTTAGTTCTCGGACCCTTTTGGGCTGTTAATAAATGTTAATGTTAGTTAACACTTTACAAGATATTGAATATCGTACGTTACGATACGGTGGGCCGGTACATTATGATGGGTAATAGAAAATTGTACTACTTTTATTTCTAGCTTATAATTTTAAATAGTTATTTAAAGATCAGATCAGATCACTCCAAAAATAATGATCAACCAGATTATAATAATATTACTTATTTTTATAGTTAATTAAAGTTGATATTTAAATTCTTTCCTAATCGTAATCTATTTTTAATATGCCTATTCATTAATCTGAATTTGGTGTATTTTTGTTAAAGCTAATGATATGAAGTAAATTATTTAAGTTTCCAACTAGTTAAATGACCTTCACATCACAGTCGTTATTTGTTACATGTGCATTATTACGCCGTTGCTCGCATTTAATAGATTTCTTAGAACTACTAGACTTTATAATGCTTTTATAATAACGTCATATGCACCTATCCTACTAACATACGTAATACTAAAGTGAGTTTGTTCATCTGTGATATTGTACGCAGTGAGGTAATATCGGTACGATATGATATGGTTAAAGACACTTTGTAGCTAAGCGACGTAGGCTTTTTCATACTGACATGTAAAAATATGGTTTCCACAGATTATTTATATCTTGTAAATACTCGTAAAGATACACAGCGTTTGTGTATTATTAAATATCATCAATAAAACCTTGAACATTTGAACATATGTAAGTTTAATTAAAAATAGTTATCCGATTTCTATGTAATATTAAATTAACTGCCTGAAAATCATGTATCTAATAAAGCCTAAGTTGGTAAAAAAATATATAAAGAGTAGTAAAAAGTATTTATTATATATATATATATATATATATATATATATATATATATATATATAAAACAAAATCGTGTTAGGTACACCATTTATAACTCAAGAACGGCTCGACCAATTTTTATGATATTAGATTTTTTGGATTTCTCTTAGTCCGGAATAGGATAATAATTAATAAGTATTAAAATATCAGAAAAAATAAAAAATATATATATATGGTTAACGCTGACAAATAACTATTTTAAATATCTATCCCCGAACCCGAGCGAAGCGAGGGTGAGCCGCTAGTTTTAAAATATAAATTCAACAAGTATTAGGAACTTAGAATAAATGACAAGGTTGTCAATGCAAAAGACCTTGAGTGTAGAGCGCCGCCTGATGAGGTAATATCGAGATGCAACCTCTGACGGATTAGGTAATGAAGTATCAGTAAAGTAGTATCAGTGAAGTACCAGTTTAATTAAAATGGGATCTTTGAACTCTTGCATGTTTAAATGTGGATTTTATTATCATGTTATGACAGGTATCGCGGTTATGCGTAACTGTAGCTCAGGTTTTCCATCAGGCTACATCCTTTAGCAATTTTTTGCAACATTTATGGGGCAGGATAGCTTAGAAATCTTTGGATGTTACGGGCATTAAAATTAGCCTTTGTCACTTACGTTGTTGTTGGTGATACGATGGTATTTTTTTTATCTTAGTGGAAGGATTTGCAGGATCGAATCACTAGTTTAAGAGTTACCTTACACAACCAAATATATCTATGTATACATATTATAAAATAAAGTCTCCCGCCGCGTCTGTTTGTTTGTTGGTCTGCCTGTCTGTCTAAACGCAATAAACTCAAAAACTAAAGAACGTATTTTCACACGGTTTTCACCAATACATGGAGTGATTCATGAGGAAGGTTTGAGTGTATAATTCATTAAGGTTTTGTGTAAAATGGCTAAAATATGACGGTTATTGTTGACGATAAAGTTATATGAAAACCATGTATTACAGAATTATTCCTCTTAAACACATCTTCCTAATAAACTGTAGCAACGCTATGTGCACATACTTAGGGACACACCTGAGCGAAGCGAGTGTAAGTCACTAATTATAAATATTTAGTGTAGTGTAATATTGTTTTAAATAATTATAAAGCTCAATCATAATTCAAATATAAACAAAAGGGATGAGAACATATGGATTGAGTTTAATAAATGCATCAGGAAGCATTTTTAACAGCTATTGTAAATCGTAAGGTTACTTTACAAATGCATTGTTTCTGTAACGAACTTTTCCGTGTGAGAAGTAGCAAGTTGTAATGAATGAATTGGATCAAGCACAATAACAGTGATATCTTCATTGTTAAGACAAACTTCTCAGGAGTTTTATATTCATATCTTCAAATGACTATGCAATTCAGCTGTTACATGCTTTCTAATCATGCACTAATGAACTACCTTGATAATGATCTAGCAACGGTCAGGCTGAATTAGGTATACATTTGTATTGATTGGACTTATAATTACTATGAGAATATAATAGTTATTGATCGAACGTATTTTTCTATGTATAATGTGTTCTGCAGTTGTTAAGTTAGCTAATATCTATTCCTATATAAATTCCTTAAACTTTTGAAAAGAAACAATTATTTTTATATTGTCATAAAATGAAGGGTATGAGTAAACACATACATATGTAGGTAATTCGTGAATATCAAAAAAAAAGAAATTATACCTCCATTTTAATGTCACCTCAATTCATTGAGCCGTTAAGAAGTAGAAGACAACACAAACACTTACACGCTTATGTACCTAAACTAATATAATAGGATACATATTACTTATAATAAATATTACACAATTAAAATATCAGTGTTATATAATAACTAATAATAATGTTTAGGTATATTTGTGATGTCGAATAAAGGTCTGTTAACGCAACTCTTAAGCCACTAAAGAAAAAGAAAAGAAAATGGGTTTACACATTTGACACGTCATATAGCATGGTATTATTGTTATTAACTGTATGTTAAAATATCCGTATCACTTTTTTCAAATGAGGTTTCCACTTAGGTTGCCTATGGAAAATTTCAATGCTCATTGGTATTCACGTCTCTATTCGCAACGGTTCAATGAGTAGGTACAGAACAAAAATGTTAAGTGTTACAACGGTTTATTTTTAAAATAATTTTTGAATTGAAAACTGTAATTATAATTTCTCCATTTAATTTAATATTTTTTTCTAATAATTTAATAGGTACTATTATATAGGTCCCAATAATTAAGATCTCGTGCGGTACTTTTACTCGAGTGATAACAATCGTGACTTGAATGTTGTTGTCGTTCTAGCTCTGAAAAGTTTTTTAAATACAACTCGCGCGTATGACACCTTTCCATTCTATACATACGTCAGAGTTAACATATCCGATGTCCTTTATGAGTCGCCGGTAAAGATGCTCACGCGCATTGTAACCAACCTGTTGCAATTTGACACCCACGTTGTTTCAACATTATATTATGCCAGTTTAAAACTGCGCCTAACTGTTTATTGACGGAATAATAAATTTATAGCTTCGATGTGTGAAATTTAAATTTGTCTGTCGTATTATTTGTTCTATTTTATAGATACTCGTATGTTAAATAAACAAAGTAGGTAGTAGTTAGTGTATAACGATATACGTTTTGTTTACCTATAACTTGAGTATTGTGCAGCTCGAACATGCATACCTAAAAGCGATAATTCAAGCGTTATAAATTATGCAGCGAAGTGTCGTGAATCATGACACCACGTGGTTGTTATGAAATGAGTGTGGTCAGCGGTGATTCATCTGCTAGCCTAGACTTAGTTACCTACTGCATTCTCGCAGCTTTCTCAGAGACTTCATGTTTACTTAAGAAAGCGACGCTTACTATAAAGTGAACCACTTTTAAGTCATTAGTAATTAAAATAGTATCAATTCTCAGTAATGTACCTATATCTTCACTTAATTCTTCAAATCATTACATTTTTGCTTTTAAATAAAAAAAAATATTTCTATACGTCTGTTTATATTTATTTTATTTCCAGTAGCAAATGTTGATGAAAAATTATCGAACGTGTGATACGCACTTTTCCACAAACTAATTCTAGTCATACTTGAATCATTGCAAATACCAAAGAAACTTTATCAGAGATCGTTTCTGCCCAGAATACTAACATAGAGACTTTGTACAATGGACATGCCTTGAATTCTTAAAACGATATGAATCTAACAATTTACGTTATATTACAGCCTTCTTCTTATACTGTACTATATGTTACTCCCAAGTCATAGGCTCTCCCTGTATACAAAATTTCATCCGAATCTGTCCAGCCAGTTTAGCCAAAAATGTATATTTTTCAGGAATTATATGTATGTTTTTATTCCACTGTTTCATACTGCCGATAACTTTTTTTCAATGTACCCAATTACATGGCTTAAGTTACATTCTTCTCGCGTATTATTCTAAAGTTTTGTAATTCTAATTCAAGAAATCCGTACTTGCGTTTCGGAGTGACATTCCAAGTATTCCATGATATTAGCATATAAATAACTTTAAAGACTAAACTGTTTTCGTATTCGTCAGTTGTCGTCGCATGTTAAACGGCAATTGTCACGGGAATCCTTGCCGAATCGTTCAAATACCTTTACTGTATACCGTACATCTGTTATTTATGGTGTGTAGACAGTGAATTTTTACTGCAAAAGTTAAAAGAAATAGACGTAAAATATCTTAGGATTTCAAATGTCTTAGCCGTTGAGTAACTTAAGTTTTTTTATTTTAATGTCATGTCTTCTTGCGTGTCGACGATATCTCTATCGCGTGCCACCGGTTATTGGGTCGCAATCCCTGGTGTACAATATTACAACGTCGTGACTTTTAGTAAATATTTAATTACATTTACATTATGCGAACGAACGTAACGACGCTGCAACTACAATATCCGATTAGATTTACTTAGTAACTTAAATATTATAGAATTTAACATAACAATACATACCTATACATACGTGTTTTGGTAAATTATGATTTTGAATATTTGAGATATTTTAATTATAGATTATTTAATTAAAGTCACACTAATATTAGTGTAGATGAAAATGGCAATTAAAAAAAACATTTAAAGAGTGTTACTTTATCGTTTGCATAATAATTTTCGTAATTCGTATCTTTATTTGTGTACAGCGTCACTATAAATATACTTTATTAGAGTAATAAAGCGTAATGACCGTTTCGTACACTTGACCAATGTGTTTAATTTTGAAGGTTGCGTGCATCAAGCTACCCTATAAAGTTAACAAATAGTAAAACAATGGCCATATTTTATCCTGTCTTATTAATGAAGCTTTCCCCTTCGTTAACTTGCAGCTTTTACATGTAGCAAAATGTTTCGAAACATTTTAGTTAGTATTGAAAATATAATTATATATTAAACCCATTTCGTAACTTAGGAGATGAAACTATGAAAAAGTACATGTAATATTTTTCATATGCCATAGGTCGTAGTAAACACTAAACGACTAAGCTAAAATAAAAAATGTTATGAGTTACTAGCGACTCACCCTCGCTTCGCTCGACTTCGTCCCTAACTTGCTTCCCAATACAAACTTTCATCTCCATTTTCACCCCTTTAAAGGATGATTTTCGGGATAAAAAGTATCCTATGTCCTTCCCAGGGTCTCAAACTATCTTCTTACCAAATTTCATCTAAATCGGTTCAGTAGATCCCTAACAATCAGTTCGAGCTTTATTATAATATTAGTTTAATAAATATCCCAAATGTCACCTAGGAGCCACTGAACAAAAGAATTGAATTGAAAAATGTCTGAAAACTTTCGTTTGTATCTAGTACAAACGTACGTACAGTAAGTAATACTCATTTTAAGTATAGCAAATGCGTTCTTTGTTTTGTAAACATGTTACTATCTCAGAGTCAGTAGCAAACATTTCTTGCTGTATTCCATTAAAGCTCTTTGTGTTTTTTAACGTACTCTAGTCTCTAGTGCAATAAGACAAGGTTTACATTAGGGATTGCAATCCGGAAAAACGGATCCGGTAATCCGGCGGATCCGGCACCATTGAACGTTTACCGGATCCGGTACCAATATACCGGATCCGGCGACCGGATCCGGTGCTAGCAATTTTTAGCAAAATAATGGAGATGTTGCATGTATAGGCCCTATGCAGAAGAGATTAGACCCTGTTAAAGGTAGACTTTCGAAGCAAGAGTCAATAACGCGGCGTTTATAGCGTTACCGACGCCGCGTAAGTTGACTGGTGTCAGTGATGCCTTGGTGACTTTGGATGGCCACGACAGACGTCCATCATCGTACCGCCTTTGCCACGCCCACCACATCTCGATAGCTCTTTTAAAAGTATTTCCGTCAGTGACGCTGCGCTCGAATGTCGTTCCCTACATTTACATAGTGCAAGCGTCAGTGAGGTCGCGACAGGGCGGCAGATTAATGCACTATGAATATGTAGGAAACGACATTCGAGCGCAGCGTCACTGACACTGTGTCAGTGTCGCTGCGACTGTGATGTTAGACCCTAGCGTTACTGCAGCGCTCATATTCGCAGTGTCGCCGCCGCCCAAGTGTATTTTGAGGTATTTTCAATAAAAAATCATAAAATGGCATCTGTTGAAGCGTTTACTGAAAATGATGAAATTTTAATTACACTGGTGTCTCGGCATCCATTGCTTTATAATTTATTTTTTATATTGTTTTATAATTAATAACGTAGAAACCTTCATTCTTTCGACTTTTTGATGAAAATTGGATGAGTGGAAGGCCCTTTTTACACTGAGATAGTATCGAATTAAAAGGTCATCATCTTCTTCCTCTTCTATAATCAATTCAAGATAATCCATAATGAAATACTTTTATAAGAGCTGTCGAAATGTGGTGGGTGCGGCAAAGGCTATGGACGTCTGTCGTGGCCATCCAAAGTCACCAAGGCGTCAAAGTTGTTTTTATATATGTTTTATTTTTTATAAACTACCTATATTAAGTACAATGATACTTGATTAACTTACTAACAGTTCATTTTGAACCGAAAAGCGAAAATCATCCTGATTTAATCAATCCGGCCGGATCCGGTCGGATCCGGCCGGATCGATGGGAATCTAGTCCGGATCCGGCCGGACTAAAAATGACGCCGGATTGCAATCACTAGTTTACATTGAGTTATCTAGTTATCCGTACAACCATATAACACTTTTTCTTCAATAGAACTAATAGTTTACTTTCTGTGCCAAGCCCTTTGAAGTGTTTAATAGACAGACAAATATTATTATACAAACGCTCTCGCTTTTATTGTGACATGTAGAGAAAAGTGAAATGAAAGAGGTTTGTGAACTTGGCCTTTCTTTTCAACTTATTGACGGGGTCATACTACAATGAAATTTAAAATTAAATTAATCGCTTATCGTACTGCTCGAATTACACTTTTTTTATCAAGTAACATCTTAGATTACACTAGCGATTTATCCTCGTTTTACTCGGGTGTGTAATAATATTTTTCTATCTTTTTATAAAATAAAAGTAAGCCTAAGTTACTCTTTATAAGTATCAGTTATCACTTATGAACCAGTGAAAGTCCAATCAAAATCAACACACAGAAACAAACAAACAGACAGCCAGACATACAGACAGATACATTTTTTTTTTGTATAAGTACCGTGTATACTTTCATATGCATTTAGTAAAAAGCTGTTATTTTGACATTACAAACAGATTTAAGCTTTTATTTATATACCTGTCTAAACTTTATAAATACATTATTCGCATAAAAATTAAAAATTTGGCTCAGTACCAGTGGCACTTTTCAAGCAAACTCATCTGCGAAAAATTACTAGTTTGATACGCATATTATATTTCTAACATCTAATACCCATTATGATGTGTCATGTAAAAGCTTAATAAGAAACTATCACACAGACCACACTGCCCCCGAAGTAATGTGAAATTAAGAGAAAATGTTAAGATTTGTTACTATATAGGTATAATAACATTTTAACTGTTAATATTATAAGAGTAAAATGTATCGTGTATATATTATTCGTTTCACATTTTACTAACATGGTAAACAGTTACGAATTTTGTTATGCATATTTTACGACTTTCTCGGCAAGCAATTTCTTGATTACTGCCGTAGATTTTGTTTTCTTTAATATTTTTACCTTATAAATTTCAAGATATTCGAATTGTCGCCACGAGCGATCTTTACGGGAATTTCTCAGAGAAAATATATGGCGGCTTTCTCAAATAAATATCAAGGAAAGTAATCTCAAACTTGCCGATACTAACGACTGTTTGAAACATAATGAGATTTTATCGAAACAGAAGAAATCGTCTATGACAAATTGAGACAAGCATTGTTTTTATCTAATACACAGTTTAGTTATGTCATACACGACGAAAGTGAACGGTAATAGTATGAAATGTTGACATTCGAAGATATATTATTTTCTCGTTAATCTTCACTAATGATATTGTATCACAGTAGTGATTGTAATGATGATCGTAAAAAACAGTTGTTTCTTCAGTTAGAATGTCAATGTGTTTTATTTTTATTTAATTTCAATTATTACTCTATTACTTATGTAATATACAGTTTAAATCAAAGGATTAGGGGCATTTGACTATCATCTATTCATATAATAATGTATGTATATGGTACTAGCGACTCACCCTCGTTTCGCTCCCTAGGTACGTTTTAACGGTTAGTATGAAATACAAATCTTTGAATTTCTCGGCTTTTCTGTACTATAATATGCATGTATTATACATATAAACCTTCCTCTTGAACCACTCTATCTATTAAAAAAACTCGCATCAAAATCCGTTGCGTAGTTTTAAAGATCTAAGCATATATAAGGACAGACAGACAGCGGGAAGCGCCTTTGTTTTATACTATGTAGTGATGATGATAGCTGGTTCTTCGGGTTGATATGTAGGATATTTTTTACTGCGGGAAAATATCTCATCTTTAAGAAATCTATACTAATCGTTACATGGGACAAACCCGATATTATATTATATTGTATACTGATAGTGGGTAACCTACAGTTTAGTTTAAAATGATTTTTCGCGCTTTATTCCAGAAAACAGTGTATGTTAAATCGATTATGAACACTGTTAAATTTAAGTCAGCCATTCCCAAATGTCTATGATATAAAAAATCTTTCCTCTTGTCGGTTACAATTCGTTTTGCTTTACAAGTGTTGTTTTGTGATAGATACACCTGTGAATACAGGATGTTTAAATATAAGTTTTTTCGAGCAGGATATTTTTTTTCTTTCTATGTCTATTGAATTAATGCGTAGGCGACAATTCACATGAAAGTGACCGGTTGAGGAACGTATTTTATATATGTTAACTATATTTTTAATCTAACGTACTTTTTGCGGAACACAGTCTAAAAAAAGGTATTTATAGTTTATTAGTTTGAAGTTACATTTAATTATTATTTAATTACAAGTTTTTGTTGCTCCACTTGCGTTGTAGGTACATCCATTAATTAGCTTTAAGATAAGTTCTTCGATCTTCGATCCTTTCTGAATTTCACTTAAATCCATAGAGTCGTGACGACGTGAAAAAGTAACAAACATAGTCATTAACAATTTTTTGCATTAATAATATTAGTGTAACGATTAGAAGAAATAATTTTTGCACTTAACTAATAGATTTTAAAAAATAAAATAATTTAAAGATATTTCCTTAGTATATCTTGAAAAAGCAACTTGAACTTTAGATAGGTACCTATCTAACATTAGTAAAAACAATTTAGATAATTTTCTTTAAATAATTAAAACAACGGAAAACAAATATATTTTCATATAAGAAACACCTGTATAAATAGAACTCGCCGAGATCCTCTGATCTCGTAATTACACTATTGTAGCGTGCAACCCTCTAATAGGCGTGGAAGAATCCAAACTCGTTCTTCCTTAAAATTAATTTTACTAACTCCAACCACTGTCAGAAGAATATTTATAGTAATAGCGAAATACAATATGTAAATATAAAGAAAATATTTAGGATAAACTACATAATAAACTACATACAAAATGAAACAAACTCACTCGACTATAAAAACGCTTCCTAAAAATTTTGGAGTAAGACTTTAATATCAGTACACGTATGTATTAAAAATAACAAGCAGTCAAAAACTATTAGGTAGTTACTCAAAGATTACTTTTAAAAGCTCTTACATAAAGCTCATATGTTTCTTAAAATCGCTTAGTTATGACTTATATGGTTTCACAAATAATGCAAAGCTATAATAATATTGTGATGCAATACCATATTAGAATTTGGAACCAACTTACCCACTGTTGTCCGTTAGTACAACTTACAAAAAAATAATAATTTTAGTTAGCATGCAGCAACTTGGTCACAGGAGAAACGATTAGAACGGTCATTACGATACTTGTTGCATTGAAAATGTCGGTAACCCAAAATTAAAGTAAATTCAATAAAATAGTTTTATATAAAACTAGCGACTCACCCTCGCTTCGCTCGGGTTCGTCCCTAGCTTGCATTAAATGACGATTGATCAGTTTTCGACCGGAGAGGAAAAATGATTAAATTACTAAAATGGCTATTAAAAAATAAGGGTTGATCGTAGAAGGGTGAAAATTGAGGATTGTATGTATTTTTGTATGTTGTATCATAAAAAAATAGAAATTAAAAATTTTGTCTAAAAAATAAAAAAAAAAAATTAGGGGTGGACTACCCCTAACATTTAGGGGGATGAAAAATAGATGTTGGCCGATTCTCATAGATACCGGATAAGCACAAAAAATTTCATCAAAATCGGTCAAGCCGTTTCGGAGGAGTATGGCAACGAAAACTGTGACACGAGAATTTTATATATTAGATTTCAAATATTCACGTAAATCTAAGAAAATATTAGATAACCTTCATTTTCAAATTCTGCTGATAAACTTTTTATGTAATTTGTAATCTTAAATGACAATTGTGCATAATATATCGTCTAAAGTTGTAAACGTTATTATTCGTTTGTCGAAGTAGGTACATACACTAGGTCGTAGGTATATAATTTTCGGATATTGTATAAAATATTTTTTTCTTTAAATAAATTGTTTTTATTGTTTTGGTGTCTTTACCAAGAATCTAATCGGTGGAGTCCCTTGGAGGTCCATTATCTTTTTTGTTTGTTTGGGGCTAGTTCCATTATTACTGGAATTGATATTTGAAACCTTCTTGTTCTTATTTGTACAGTGAAGATTTATTATTGTTTAAGATTGGGTAATTCATTCAACATTATACATTTCGTAGAACATTATAATGCAGTTACATACACAGTAAACATATTTCATGGTAAATCACGTTTTATATATCGTTTTGTCATATATAATACGAAAGATTCATTTTAATTTAATATCAGCTGTGACTTACAAACACCTTTTCATTTTACCTTTACATAACTGAAGTAGCGTGGGAGTATTTCCTAAAATTACATCCTCGTTGCGCATAACGAGCTATTCATCTGTCAATGTCATTTCATTTCTTAAATAAAGAAGAAAGTCACGATCATGCTACCATAATTTTGTAATCATGAAAACCATAGATATTGATCCTTTAATAGTAGGTATGTGGACACTTAGTATAGTCTCTTGACATATTGAAAAAAAAGATCATGTGTCGTTGTGACACATCGATATTACGAAATAGGAACTACTCAAAATGCGTCTGCTAAAAAACATGAATCCTACCAGCAAAATGTTGGACGATATAACAATTAAACTAAAGTACATGTGCTGTAATATAAGAAACATATGAATATTTATTACTTTACATAATATATTACAGAACCTTATTAATCTAAGAATTACTATTAGTTTACCAATGTTTGTATACATTACATACAAGGAGATTTACAAAATAAACTTTATATGTGAAAGCTTAGTTTCTCTGATGATATTTAATATTTATAATATCACTCATAAAGCAATTTGTTTGAATGATCATGTTGCGCATAATTTGTTTGCTTTGCCATTCAAATTAAAATAAAATCATTAATCATTCAGTGTACTTTCAAACATAATTAATTTAATATGAATAGTTTCGGTCTATCAATGGATGAGATTATTTTGTACATAACATTTATAATCTGACACGCTTCCTCTTTACGAAATATGACTTCACGTTAAACACTCAATAACCCTTATTACAAATACGTGGTGTTGTTACCTAATACGGAACTTTACTATCATCTTAACATAATTTGCATTTACAAGTGGCAAATTGTTTTGTTACTAGCATCTAATAGTGCATTTGCTATGTATCGGATTACGTCTACACGGCGCTGCTAACGTACCACTGTAATCTAGACTATAAATTTAAAGTCAAATGCATGTACCGTTATAAAGAGAAGACAGATTAAATTGTACAATATCTTATGGGGGTCAATTGTATTAATTTTATCTGATCTCCGGAATATTAGAAAGCAAACGTTTACCTAAATGGAGTACATGCTTTCCATGAAGATCACATTGTCATGCTTGAAGTGATTGATCTAGAATTCGATCGTTGAGGTTATCAGCGCCTCAGAAGTAGATCGTTGGAGTGCTAAATTACCTTAGAGAAAACGCAGAATGTAGTTAATCTATGAAAATTGATCGTTTTCTTGACAACAGTCGTATTGTATGTCGAGAAATCGAAGTACAGTTTCATGTTTCTACGTTTTAAAGTCAATTTATTAAATTAAAAGATTTTTAATGATACACCTAAGATCGAATTAGAAGATGAAGCCAATGACCTAAAGTAATGTGCCGGTGGCCTTGATTAGTTTTTTATGTATACGTGACCACCACCTACACACCGAAATTGACATTATCGTGTGATGAGACCCGTAAGGGAAATAATGGTATTTTATATGTTTTTTTTCTATCGTCTAGCCTGTCATCATTAGTTATACATTACGATAGACTATTTTCTTCATCTATCTTTATTATGCTTGTATTAAAGCCTTGACATTATTTACTTTTGGAATGTAATTATCTTTTTGTACTATAATCAATAACTTGTCTTTGTACTTCTAGACGAGTAAAAAGGTTATTTTTTCATTACTTTTAAATTAAATTTAGTTTGCCGTTAAATTTTATTAGGTAATATTTCCTTTGAGAACTTGTTCTCCGCTTACAATTAGACGATGCAGGTGCTCATTATGTTTGTCACCTATCGTGTAAGTGCTATGTGCGTAGAATGAATGAACTGAAATTACTCATGTATATTTAAGAACTGGTTTCTTGGTAAATGTTTCTTTACACATTTCCGGGTTCGTTTGCTAACTAAGCTTACAATATGGAGTTTAGTATTTTGTGTTGCTTTTTACTTGCTTAAATCTGATTGTCTTTATTTAATTTTCAAAACACTACATATTGTGCAGTGATATCCAACGCAATATTGTCTTGACCTAACCATTGTAAATATCTGTAATATAACTTAGTGTCACTAGCCCTAATCGCTCCCCTTTGTCACAAAGTTGATGTTTTCTTCTTTATCCATTTTAATCAATAGATATACGTGTTCCGGTTAAGCTTTCCAATGTTCACAAAAAGGAACGACTAAAATCACTCGCTTTTTGTTATAATGTATCCTGTGCGAAAATAGAGTCTGCTACTCTAATTTCTATAGCGTTACGCAAGTCTAGTTAAAGTTACAATTAGTTATTGTTGTAGACGTGTTCTATATATATTTGATTTAAATTGATGTAATCAAAATGTATTTAGGTCATGTACTGTAATAAGATCCTATGGCAAAATAATAAAAAAAAATTGTAGTGGTTAATTTTAAAGATTAATGTCAAAAGATACACGCCGTAAATGTGTTGTAAATTATTCTTTTGTTTAAGACCGAAGGGAAGCAGGTGCAATTTAATGTGTTGATAATAATAGCCGTTATGAGATAACAGATGTGATTCGACGTATAGATAGGTACCTAGTACCTATATTAGGTAATTTTAGGATCTTAATATTTTATCATGCTACTAAATGTTAGGTACATTTAATAGCATAATTATGTTAAGGATATACATATATAAATAATATAATCTTTCAATCCAAGTAATTCAATACAAAACTGAAGTAGTATATAACTTATAAACTCGTGGTATTTAAATAAATCCTATTAGAAAGGAAAATAATACATCGTGGCAAATGTTGTGTTTTCTAGCCTTGCGAGTTGCGACAGTTTTAAGTGTGCCCTGAAGTGTGCGGAATGTTTCCCTCATGGATAAATGTTATAATTTCTCTCAATGTATCCATTTGTCTAACTTTCCTAGCCCTTAGTAGCCTCGTTGACCTAGAAAGCTGAAACTTTACTTGTTCTACACCACATACATTTATGGGAAAGAAATCGGGGCCGCATTTCTCCGCCGGAAGGGTCGTTATTGCCTATTGTAACCGATTTAAACTAACACCTTTTGTTTTTTAATAACCACTATGACATTAAAACCTATTCGATTCAATAAAACTGGCTGATGTCCATACACATTTAATTAAAGGTCCAGTCGACGACAATATATATATGTATATATATATATATATATATATATATATATATATATATATATATATATCGTTGGTTAGGGCAATATGAATTATTTTAATTTTTATAACCAATAAATCTTACTTGACTCCGATATATCTAAAATTAATGTGTGTATGTATGTTCCATATGGACTCAAAAACGGCTGTAGCGATTTTGATAAAATTTTCAGGCTATCTTCAGATTAGTCCAGCGGGTGATCCTGTGAAATTTGGCAGCGATCGGAAGTTTGAACGCGGGCGAAGCCGCGACTACCTACTGCTAGTTCTCAATAAAATGCCATTACTATCACTACATACCCAAGAAAATATATTGTAGCTTTAAGTTTACCGTTGTTTTAGGTAAACACGGACAACGAATATATTTTAAGTAGCGTTATCTCACGGCTCCGCCCGCTTCCTTTAATTTCGAGTTCTTCCGCTCTTGTAGATCTTCGTGTAATGTGAAATAACTTATAACCTTTTTTAGTAAATGGGCTATTAATCGGACCAGTAGATCTGATCTGAGATGGAGATTAGCGGGTTCAAACAAACAGAGAAACTAGTCAGCTTTATATATTAGTACAGATAGCTATCATTAAGACATTTTTCATTAAATGTGAGGAATAGGTACTTAAAAACAATACGAAATTATATTTTATAAAAAAAATATAATTTCAAAAAACAATAAAAACAACCACGTGTAATATGGTACTTGTCAAAACAAAACATAAGCACAATCGCAAATATTTTACTAGTAACCATTAAAAAGTTCCACAATACACCTCCTGGCTCCATGATGAAATCAGGTAGTTGGTACAACATATTGTCTTCCGAATTAGACATACTTTCAAAATTCACTATCAAGATTTGATCACGTCATCGTCAGTTAGTTACAAGTGAAGTTAAGAAAAGCGTGTTAAAAAATGACGATGGGCTGTTAGAAATATTAATTAGTGATACACATGAATATGTTATTAAATTATAATAAAAATATTATAATTATTTAAATAAATACTATTATACAAATATGTACATACAATATATTATTATCTAAAAGTTGTATTTTCATGGTAATTATGGACCGAATACTTATCATCAAAAACACTCAATAATATCGTATGCTCCAAAGCTTAATAGTACCTAAACGATCACAGGCACTGTTCGTGTCTCAACAATTTGTCTTATAAATCAATAAATTGGTGTGAAACTATGAAGAAAATTACGCCCAGTCGCCAGCTTTCCATTCTATTGCCTAGTGCCCTTAGTGACGTTCGGTGAAAACAATTGATTTTTGTTGGTGAAAGTCCCTTTGCGTGTGTTTAAGCGTATCTGGAGATCTTCGATTGAACCAATTGATTTCAACTACGAGTATATAGATAATAGGTATTAAATGTCAGTATATGCAAAACACTTTATATAAACGTATATATACGTAGGATATTATACGTTTTCTTAAGCAATTATAATGCTGAGAATAAAAAAAAGACATTAGTATACGAGTATTGGATTTTTAAAGCCAGTACTATATTTATAATTAGTGACTTACCCTCGCTCCGTTCGGGGCGTCCCTATGTACGTTTTAAATAGATATGAATAGTTATTGCGAGTGTACCTACCTTAGGAGATGGACTTATTGCTATTGCGGACTTTTTTGTAGGCCTCTTTAAGACCTACAATTTTCTAGTACATAGTTTTGATATACCTATATATCTCTTAAGACGACTCGTTAGAACCAGTTATTGTGTTTTCCCGTGGGAATGAAAGATTTTCCTATAGTAAAAGATATCCTAATTACTGACCCGAGTAATAATTTATTACTACACTAAATTTAGTCAAAACTGGTCAGTACTTTTTGCTTGAAACGCAAACACACAAACAGTCATACGGACAAACACACACTAGACAGAAAAATTAACAACTATTGCTTTGAGGTCTATATTCTGTAGGTACACAATACGTTACAGTCGTTGCTTTTAAAAAATATTTCATGTGCATATTTCGCTAAGTTACTGTTTTATTATATGTGATAAAGTTCGCCCTTAAGTTTTTTACAAGTGGCTATTATAATTATATACTCGATTGACCATTTGGTTACAGCATATAGTATTGTACGTCACTCTTCGGCCCATAAACTATAAAACCTCGCCAATCCTCTGCACCATATGTGCCTCAAACAGAACAAGCTAACGAAATACTTTCGTTTTTATAATACGTATTTGTAACAATAAAATATTGTCATCATGGTTTTACGTGACTTGGAAGAACTATAGATCAATTAGCTCTCTACATAGTTATGTAGATACGATTGCTATAATTTAATTGTTATCTAGTGGAGGATCAGTAGATTAATAACAATTTATTGCGTTCATGTTAGAATTTATGTTTCTAGCTACGATCATAAGTACCTATCTATGTGTGTGACGCATCGACATTAAACTCATTTCTCTTTATGGTGGAAGACCATGCTACAACTTACAGATATGGTGTTACAAAGTGTCCTTTGAGAATAATTTTCATTGCTATGAGTGCAATATGTGTTAGTACTTACTACTTATTTAATGATTCGGATGTAAAGTAGGTATTAATGTGCCTTAAGTTAACCTTGACCACAAAATTCAGCTTGAGAAACAATCTATTATATGTGTATTAAGGTGTGTTTTTAACATACTGTGTTTTGTTTTTCCAGGACCGGCTCAGCGAAGCGCAGAGAGAAGGCAAAAGGAAAAAGTACGCAACATGTGACCACCGACCGATGAACCAAAACAGACAATATCATCTTCAAATTCATGAGTCTTGTCTCAAGATTACATGATTAAGAAAATTATTTATTGTACTTTAACTTTAACTTAACGAATCTAGTCGCTTTAGTTATTTTATAACGAAGCAATTTTTACTTTAATAAGTCCGTAAAATATCAAGACAGTACAAAGAGACGAGACAGTACAAAGACTAACGGGAAATCTAATGTTGATTTAAGAATAAATTGATTCAATTAGCCAATTCCCGAACAAAGAAGTCAAAATGTCTACAAGTGAGTATTATTTTTACCTTTTTTAATTTGGTAAAGGACCGACCTCGTCCTTTTTATTTAACCTTAACATAGGCAGGTATTGCGGAAAATACTTATCATTCCAAGGTTAATATTTAAATATCTGAGAAAGACAATTCAATTTTATATCGATGAATAATATTTTGTGTTTAAAAACATCATCCAAATCCGGATACGGATGAACACCTATTGAATAATACGCGGATTGAGAGTACTTAAAACTATTAGGACATTACAATTATTATTAAATACTAGCAAAAATCTTTCAAAATGTTACTTAATAATATTTATGGATAAAAAATTGACATTCCAGGTTGCGAGAATTCAGTCGGAATTCTTAAGAGCAGCTTTTCGTTGTCTTCGCTGCGATCTGCGCAGGCGCCACCAAGTGGCGCCGGTGACCAGCTCGAGCGGCCTTACCACAGCCTTACTAAAAAACGGTAAGTCTTCATTAAGTTATTCAGGAATCAAGATATATTATTATAAATTAGGAAACGTCAATATGTAAGTTTTTGCACCAGATTAATATTCCATATACTATATATAGGGATAGTAGGTACTGTTATAAAAAGGAGACCATGTCACGCTCTTGTCGTTCTAAAATGTTTTGTTGTTTAAAGAGAAAAATTTACAAATCAATACACGATTTTGGCATTCATAATAGTAGCTACTATAGACATTGTTATTTTATATATAGGTATTATTAAGTGATATAATAAAATAAGTATAATTCTTATATTTCTACCTGTTTTTACTTCATTGTATTCATATTAAATGCTAATAGCTTTTATTTACTTTTATTATTAATTGATTTGCGAACGTAAAAAACGTATTCGATTGAGAACGACGCTATCAACTTTTCAATTAATGACACGTTCACGCTCGCGTACACGTGGAACCTTTAAATTGTTTATTCTATAAACAAAAATAGTTTGTGCCTCTTTTTTATTTATTAGCTATTAGGCTCGTATTTAATTTATTTATTTGTTGATTAAAGTATTATTTATAAGGTAGGTGAAAGCACAAAATGTAAAGGCACCTTAGACCGATATATGCTATTGATTTGGTTGGACCTTTGGGGTATTATTCTATTTGCATGGGTATTTGTAGATAGGCTGAAAGACCGAAAACGTTAATTGTGCAGACAAAGCACGCACAACGCGTTATGACTAACTTAAACAGTAAACGGCAATGATTGTTTTCGTTGTTTGTACGTGACGTATTGTGAATGCTGAATACCGTCGCCGTGTGCAGTTCTAATGTATGTTTAAATTTATTTAATCTTAAAAAGTTCCACTAAATCGGTCCAACCATTCTCAACAGGCAGACAAATCCATGTGATTCTAAAACCACCCTAATGTTTCTTGAATTCAATTTATATAAAAATATTGAATCTACATTACACACTACAGATTACTAACTTATAAAAATCATATGTACAATAATATATTTTCCAAATGTTACAGAAAAGAGCCATGTCGTGAAGCATGGCGACGTAGTTGGGGTTCGGCGGCGAGTGGCGGGAGCGTGGGAGACGACCTGTGGCCCTTGCTCCAGCACCACTATGAGTACATCATGGACAATCAGATCATCGATTCTTGCAAGGTGTGTTTGAGAAATATTGGTTTTGTTTTGTTTTGCTACTTTAATGCAGGTTTTAGGAGCTCGGAAATTATATTTTTTGTAAAAATGAATTTATATGTATTGTAGTCAGATAAAATAGCAATGTCATATATGTACGACTTCGGAGTGAAATATGAATTGTTTTTATACACATTTGTGAATGTTGAATAATGAATTTCACAGTTGTGCTAGTGAAATCATTTTTTATTGTGACATTCAAGTTATTTCTTTTTTAATAATTTGTTGTATGCGTATAATTCATCAAAATACTATGAATGTTTCGTACTTCAAGCCTTTAGCTATAAGCTACTCGTTAAAGAAAAACTTTTGAAAATGGATTCATAATTAGGTCAAAAATATGGTACTTAACGTTTAAAATAAATCTAAAGTGAGTCATAGTTCTAAAAGAAACTGCTTTTAATATCACTAATGATCGTCCCAAAAGGAAAATAATAAACATTGATATCGTATCCATTTAATACATGAAAAGTAAATGCTATGAAAAATGAAAAATATGTTAAAATAATTTTTGTCTACCAATTTTCCAGGAGGCAAATGGCGAGCTCTTATCCCACTCATCACCACTTAGCCCACGTCTTCTGAATCCGACTACCACGTTCAACAGACAGTGGTCCCTCAACCAACTGATATCTGAGTTCACCGAACTGTGCCAGTGGCTGACACACGTGCAGGAGGAGATATATTCTAGTCCAGAGAATCTGTCCAGCAGGAAGCTGAGAACGGTATTGTATTGAACACATACATATATCTGCACAGTATATGAAGTATTCAAAAATATGACGCCCTAAGCGGCGTATAAGGGCCTATGTACACGGCGACTCTAACGCGTGGTCAACGCGCTTGACGCGTGTTTATATCAATACTGAATACAAATGCAAGAACTCTGCATTTTTTTAATTTATCAATGCAGCATATTATGCGGATACAGCGTACGTTCATGGATCGTGCATTGTCGGGGAATTTATGAAACGTAGTCTGCATATGCCCTTTTGAGTATCAGTTTGTTCGCGTTCTTGAAATGCGCGTCGAACAACGAATCGCTCTGTTACTACATATAATCAGATCTAGTGTTTTTTCCTCTTTTTAACCAGTCTTCTTCTATATATAACGTACTTCACCTTTCTATGCGACATCTGTGAAGTGAATTGTGTAGAAATAGCTCTCCTAGAAACCACGAAACAAATTAATTGAATTGAAGGCGCGTCGATAGCACGTTAAAAAGTCGTGTGCAGAGACCCAAAGATTGACAGTCCCTTATGCTCTACGCCCCTTGAACCTACTAAAGAAGGCGGAACTAAAAAATACCATTTATAAGAAAGAGGGTTATTAAATTTTTTCCTCACTCTGTACATTTAATAACAAATACAAAATCCTCAACAACATAATTATAATCAAGCAAATAATAGACGTTCGGTAAAGTTTACGCTGTGTCTCGCCGTCTGCTGTCTTGAGCCATGGACCGTAGTAGGGTAGTACGCCACTCTCCTGTAAGGCAGCCAGAAAGAATAGTTTAAAGCTATACAATCTTTGTTATATTTCAGTTTTTCCTTTGTATACGTTTTTGTAGTACGTATTTACCCGCATCTTCATCTTTCAAAAGTGTTTATATTAAAAGTTCTTGGGCAGTGATTTAAACGTCGCACTGCTGGGACGTCTCTTCAATTTGAAGGGGATCAGGCCATAGTTAATATTGGCTGCGTCTCTGCTCGCGAGGAAGGTACATGATAAAAAATTGTTTATATGTAAATCCAGGACTAAAGCTACCTGCATTTTCAAATTTCATTTAAATCCTTTGAGCAGTTAAATCATGAAGAAATATGAATACGCACACTACCTTACGAACTTTCGTATTTATAATATAATATTAGTGTAATATTAATTATACTATTACTATTATTGAATTTTATATAATGAAAACATGTTACAGAGTCGCATGTCAGAGCTGGTGTCAGTGGAACCTCGCCGCGCGAAATTCATAGAACAAGGCTCGGCCATACTTGAACGTATTCCTGAAGCGGCCGCAGAGGTAATATACTAGTAAACTATGTTTAGTACTAAATTATGAAATACTTATTATTAGCGACTTACCCTCGATTCACTCTGGTGTCTTTTGATGTCTAATAATAGCACGTGTTACTCTAGGACATAAGGCAATTTTCAATAATGTATTTGAAGTTTTACTTATTACAGATAGAAATATAACTTAAGCTCCATACAAATTATGTAAAATTCTTATCTCTAGTAGGAAGAACCATACATGGACATAGATATGGTATTGAGATCTACTGATAGTCTGTGTACCAATATACACACTCGTACAAAATTTCACATGTCTGATAAAAATAGTTAGTTACTAGATGAAATTTCCATATTTTGTTCGATTCAGGGAACATTAAAAAGGCCAACGAATTTTTTCATGCGAGAGATTAAACCTAAAATAAAAAGTAAAATGATACTTCATATAATAAGGCATAATATGTTAGTCAATTAAAAAAAAACAATTACTCAAATGTATGTTTTAAATAGAGTAAAAGTTGATATATAGGAATATTCGAATTATTTTTTGTATCGGACCAAGTCAAATTAAATTGTGTTTGGTCTTTATGATTCCACTAGATAAAAGACAAAATGGAAACACATTTTTAAGACTTTGAATATTAAGTTCTATTTAGATTTTTAAAATTAATAATATGTTTAAAATTCCATTTTTAACCGATGGTGCCTTTTTCAATGTAATATTTTGTTATACATAATATGTATGTACATTTTATTATCATCATTACATAGACTGCCATATGCAGTCGGTTTGAAATCGACCACTGATGCATCAGCATGGATATAACAGGATATTATATATACATCTTTTTTAATTTTATTGTCTTATAGTATATTAATTAGGTAATTATATGTAAGTAGGTTGATGTTACGTAAGAATCTATTCTTTTAGTTTGTATAATACATTTTAAATTACCAAAACGTTGAAACGAAGTATGCACGTGATGAATTCAATTTAAAATATTGTGAGTTAGATATGTTCCACCTTAAATATAATTGTTATAACTAGTGTTGCAAAAAAGTGTTTTGAAAAAAAAAAACATGAAAAAAACACGTATTTTTTGCTGAGCATGTTTTTTTTCAAGAGTAGAGAATTTAAAATTATTAACGTAATTTCCGTAAAAGACCATATTAGAGTTTTCTGTTTATTTTTAAACCTACCGTACTTTTTTGGTTGAATATTACCAAGCTTACATGTGATAAAAAGTATCCTATGTCCTTCTCAGGGTCTCAAACTATATTCTTGCCGGTTCAGTAGATCCAGAGATTATCCCCTACAACCTCACAAATTCACAAAATTTACCTCTTTATAATATAAGTGTAGATCGATATCTATTGGCCACTACTTACCATTCCACTACTTAAAGCTTTTGTCGGTTAACTTTGCTTCTTACACAGTTTTGTCATGTATACTATAATATTATAATGAGGCAGAGGTTGTTTGTTTGTTTGTTTGAACGCGCTAACTCAGGAACTACTAATCAGATTTGAAAAATTCTTATTGCATTAGATAGCCCGTTTATTGAGAAAGGCTATAGGCTTATATTATATCGTCATGCTAGCGTCAAGGGAGCGGATCGGTAATCATATACATATGTCGTAAACAAATCGGGTAGACTTCATACATTATTATAAAACTAATGTTTATAATCAAACAAATTTAACGCGGGTGGAACCGCGGGGCACAGCTAGTATATGAATAAATTTTGCTGTGAAAGTATTGACTTCTTAGTTATTTTATTATGTTATTAACAGAAAAGCATTAATATATTAGTGTAACGTTAAACATTTAATCATTTAGATTAGAATAATGGATTGGATACGTTATAGCTAGAAAGTAGAATATCTTAACGCGTATGTAGGTGGACAGAGGTTTGCTTGTCATTATGTACAACTTATAAGGCCCCTAATCACAAATCACTTCCTTCTAATAAATGTTTCGCCGTTAGCCTCAATAATCCATAAATCAACGAGATAATCATCACTTTTCCCGTTTATATATGATCACACATTTTCAGAATTATAATAATAGTAATACATATATATACAACCCGTCTGCGCTCCACGCAAATACAGTGCAGTGCGTAAACAGCAATAGCTTTTATTCTAGTAATGTCTTCTGAGATATTAATTTTAAAAATATTAACTTTCATCTGCAGCTTTTTTACATGTACTGAGGTTAAAAAGTTTAAAAATGTATTAAGTTCTCAACACTTAAATATATGGTCTTCACATTTGTGACCACCAGCTTGAAGTTGACCAGTTGAGATGAAGCCTGTATTTCAATTAACAATTACACTATATAAAGTCTCTTTAAAAGCCATTTTGTTGTTCTTGATTTATTGAAGTGAAAACTTCTATAGGCAGGTTTGGATGGGGAGTAAATTCATGTAAGGTCGTCATCGACATGGTCACGTGACATGTTAACGCTAACACTCAGAGTGCCGATAGATGTCAAAACCAGATAAATGTAGTCTTAATTTACAAATTTTAATTTAAGATCAAACAATTAATTCGAATCTCCAAAAATAACAACTGTTTATAGTTTTAAGTTTTCACTTCTGTCAGCAGTCCTCATGACTGCTTTTTTTATTTTCTAATTCGCAAGAGACAGTAAATAGATTGCTTTAGTTTTAGATATATACGCTATTTTATATACGCTAGTGTAATTAGAGCTTGACTGAGTTCGTTAATTCTAAATACATTTGAATAAGAGTTGTAGAATTTAGTTAATATAAGATGCAAGAAATTAAATATTTACGAAGCCCCCAACACAATAATCTATTCATTGAGGACATCTATTCTAGACTGGAATCTTTTACTGTTAAGATTCCGTTCCAAAATTCTATTAATAATAATAAGAAAATGGTGTTCCTAAAAGTCATTAATGTAAACTATATGGCATTCGGTAGTATGATGTGTTATGTTTAATTTAATAATTTAATATAATGCTTCGTCTCTAGGTGACATGGCGGATTGAGCACTTAAACGTAAAATGGGAGAGTCTCCGCCTGTTGCTCAGTCCGGAACAGCAGAATCGCGACGGGGAATGCTCAGATATTGTTGGTAAGTTACAATTATTATTAGTGTTATTATTAGTGCATATAAATTTGAGAACGCCTTTCGCAATTTAATTAAAGATTTGGGTATGAGAATTGTTCAATTGGTGAATAAAAACTAAATTTAGTTTTGAAGTAAAACTTCTTTAGGCACGCTTGACTTGAGGAGTAAGCTGGTGAATACGTGACAACAGCGTTACGAAAAGTGTAATCGGGCAAGGCGAACGTTTGTTGCCATGGTAACCATTGTTATTGTCTGACAAATGATATATAATATTATATTCTTTCCTTAAATGATGTTCTATAAATATATGATTGTAATATGCCTAATATGCGTTATTTTTAGTATCTCACCTATCCTAATTATTTAAAACATAAATTGAATTTCATAAAGAGTACCGATAACCTACAGAAGTTTTACTTCTTGCGCGTGTACACATTCATGCACGCACTCTTTAAATTTTTTAATTTCATAACGCAATATTTATTATCATTTTCTTTTGTAAAACAATGTAAGCTTTGTACAAATGTACTACATATCGTGTATGTATTTTTCAGCTTTTACTATTTACAATCCACCAGACTTCAGTCGTAACATTTAAGAAAGATTTTTTGAAATTCTAAATGGTAAAAGGGTGTCAAAGTTTTTAAAGGAAACAATATTTTTTGGGTGTCAATCTGAAGAAAATAGGTCGGACAAAGCTTTAGTCTAACACTCATAGGTTCTACATTAAACCACCTCATACCCGTATCATGATTATCATTAATAGTATCAATTAGTATGTAATTTCTATTATCTTTATTGTACATGTTCAGATTCTAATGGCGCAATTAGACTCAATATTAAAATATTAGTAGTAGATGAGACTTAATATGTAACACTTGATCCTCAATTCGAATATAAGTGGACGTTATTCTGGTTCCAGTTTGTCAGAATTCCTAATTTTGACCCTTTGACATGATTACGATTCCTGCTGTAAAGCATTTGGATCCAAAAACCAAAATCAATCCGCGAAAAAATATGAAAAGAAAGTTTTATTTAGAACTAGAGACTCACCCTCGCTTTGCTTGGATTCGTCCCTAGCTTCATTCCCCATGCAAACTTTCATCTCCATTTTCACCCCCTTAAGGATAACTTACGGGATAAAAAGTTTCCTACGTCCTTCTCAGGATCTTAAACTATCTTCTTACTAAATTTCACATAAATCGGTTCTGCAGATTCAGAGATTACCCCCACAACATCACAAACTTTACCTCTTTATAATATTTGTTCAGATGTCATATAATCGTAAATAAATTAAAGAATGTATTTATTTCATAGATCCAGCTCACGAACTCCGTTGTCTACGTCGATGGTTGCACTGTATGGAAGGACGTCTGCCGCCGCCATCTTTAGCCGCCGCGCGATCCGCCTCCTACCACGAGCTGTTGAGGAAACTTCGAGAACATCAGGTTAGTTCATCATGTTGTTTGCTTAGAAATGTTATCATACTCATATTTTATACTCAAGTTAGTGAGTGTAATTCAAAGAACTTGAGTGAAATTCCGAATGGAGATGTCTCATCCTGAAGTAATTAATACAATGGCAATTTATTTCTATACTGTTATTTTTATATTTTAATTTATATTTGTATAGGAATGGTGCCATAAACTGGTCATTTTTTTTAATGTAAGATTTTGAGCAATAAATGAGATATATAATAAAAGAGCTTTTGTTTAAAACATAACTATATCTATTAATCTTTCAAAATATAACCCAAAAACAATATCTTTTTGAAGTATTGTAGCATTAAGTCAAATTTAAAAAAATCTTAAGAAATCTCCCACTCATGTCGGCCATTGATAGTCATAAAAATGACATATTATAAACAAAGTCGTAACAATTATTATAAAAGCTCTTATGTTTTATAATCGTCTATTAATACACCTCATATAAATAATATACCTATAATATACCATATTTAATCGTAATCTGGTCGATGCGTTTAAATGTTGGGAAACGCATTTACGTATACATACAGGTGGTTATGTGGGACTCATCGGTTAGAAAAGCCTGTACTGAAACCCAACAGAACCTCCCCCTTCTTAATGGGGCTTTTAAGTCCTGCCTCAACTACTACTTTTTCGTCCCTTGCAAGGCCTAGTTGTCCCAAAAAAGACTTTCATACAATTTTAAAAATATCCTCACAGCAAAAAGATTTTCGAAAAACTTTGTATTACTTTGCACTCACCTTGAAGTATTTAAATTTTAAACCATTGTTCAGTTAGCGGTACAATAACTATCAAATATTATTTAAATAACCTAATAAATAAACTTCACAAACAACGAATAAAATATTTTTATTCACGGAATAATTAAACCACGCTTCGCCATTTTCTTTGTTTTGAAAATCAAATGATATTTACGTCAATATTGTTACTGAGTAAATATTAACAGAATGTAGAAAACGAAAATCTACTACTTGTTTCCTAGAGTCGTAAGTTTAATTTGTCCCATTCTGAACTTGTCCCTTTCATAGCACATTCCCCCTGTTCCGCTTACATAAAAGGGATTTTATGGGAGCGTTTTCAGGATGATAATATACATCCGCGTTTATTGATGGAGCGCAACATACATATCTTGATTTTTATGTGGAATAAAAATGACTTAAATTCGTAAAAACAATAGAAATACTTTATTGAGAAATCAGCTTATTACTCCATCACGGAATACTTTGCAGATGTTAATGTGGGAATGATTTCTAGTTGGTTCTCACATAGGATAAGTAGATAATTATTGTATTGCAATATTATAAAGTGTTCTTAAAAGAATAAATGTCGCATTTCCCGCCTGCAAATCTTAGCAGAAGTGCCGGTGGTGCTGGCACATGATCTTCCTCATGGACTTACATACTGACATTTAATTTATACTAACGACTTACGCTTGCTCCGCTGGGGTTCATCCCTAGTTACGTTTTAACGTTTAGTATAGATTTCTCAGAGATGAGATATTTTCCCGCAGTAAAAATATCCTACATGTTGACTCGGATAACCAACTGTCGTCATACCAAATTTCATCAAATCTGTCCAGTGGTTTTCTCGTGATGCGCTCCCAGATAGAAAGACAGACAGACAAAAATTCTAAAAACTAGATTCGGCCTCTGTATCGATAATATTGACTATTTAAACAAGATTTTCCAAAAAAGATTTAATGTACAGATTCGACTCAGAATTTTATTAAATGTGTAGAATTAGATGTATAGAAAAAAAAAAGTAAGTAATGGTGAATTAGAAGTGCTTGTGAAAGCATTTGAATAAAATATATTGTCATTTGATTTAATATCCAGTACTTAATATACTAAAAGATTTAATTTATAGATGTACTATAGTAATCATTTATCTTATTTATAATATTTTAAGCGCTTAAGGAAATTATTAGGTAAATTGTTATGAAGTTTAAGATTTGGTTGAGGAATTACTAATAATTAGGACCATGTTCAGATGTCAATCTATACAGATAAATAAAATTGAAGTGTCTGTTTGTAATGTCAAAATAACAGCTTTATACTAAATGCATTGAAATTATACACGGTACTTATAAGAAAAATACAATTTTTTAAGTTTTTGTCTGTCTGTTTGTTCCGGCTAATTTCCGAAACGGTTGGACCAATTTTAACGGGACTTTCACTGGCATATAGCTGATATTATAAGGAGTAACTTGGCTACTTTTATTTTAGATAAAAAAATTAGGATTTCACTCAAAAAAATTAAAACGTATCTAGGGACGCACCTGAGCGAAGCGAGGGTAAGTCGCTAGTGTAATTATAAAATCCAAATCTTTTTAAATATCCATTTTAAATTGGAGCATTGTTAAGATTAAATGCGAGTCACGTAACTAAATCTTGTGCTGAGCTGGCGATTATAAAGAGCTTACTTTTAAAGATTGCACATTCGAGCAAGTTCAAAAAATATTCAAGTTATGTATTGCTGTTGTTACAACGTACAAAATTATATGCGAAACGAACAAACGTTTGTAAGATGTTCAAATGGTTTCATAGAGATGTGAATACATATCAATGTGTGAAATAAATGAAAAAGATTTTGTCATTAGGCCCATATAATACCTAATTAAAATATTTATTTCACTTGCGATGTAATTATAATTAATGACGCGAACATTCACATATCTTATTCATCGTGACATTGACCAAGTAAATTGTTCCCAAAAGACAAAATTAATTTTAAACAAGTTGCATTAGTGTATATAGACTGAGACACTTATCTTCAAATTGAGTGGCGAAAATTTAATCGGCATAAGAGTTGTTTTGCAAATTGCCCTGGATTCTTCTTTGTAGGCGTTGAAACTACATTTCAAACGGGTTCAACTATGCATCCTTATGATTTCACATTAATATTGAGCTCGTTTAATAATATTTTACAGATAATGCACAGGTCATTAATTAAATAAAGTGATATTTAAATATCTTAATTCGTTCAACCATTTCAACGTGAACAGTAACGTAACAAATATACAAAGTATAGTATTTATAACAGTATACGTCCAATATACGACGTTGTACTCTCGTTTTGCTTGGGGGGTCCCTAGATAAACAGAAGCATACCTGTGTCATTCTCTAGGCCTCCAAAAAAAAAACTGTATCGATTGTATAATATTTCTTTGGGAATTAGATATTTTCCCATGAACTGAATGTGACCTAGCTTGTGTCACTCCATAACTCTAAGTGTCTCCATACAAATATTTACATTAATTCGTTCACTCAGTTTTGGCGTAAAATCAAACGCTCTTTCACATTTATAATTTTAGTATTGATTTGTGATGAATGATGATCATAATGGTGTATTTAAATAAGTATTTCGTACTGAATCTTATACTTAGTAGTTTAGTGTTAAATGATGCATGGATTTCAATGTATTTACTATTTACTTAATAATATTTTATACCCGTGACTTAAGAATAAGGCTTCTTTTATCTTTCAATAGTTGGCTCACTCTTGTCTCAATGTCTTCGGTTAAGTTCCTAGAAGTTTAAAAAATACGTTATTATTTACTTTAATATGTACACTAGCGAACTAGCTAGGTTGATTTCCCATACAAACTTTCATCCCCATTTTCACCACCTTAAGAGATGATTTCCGGGATAAAAATTATATTTCATCTAAATCGCTTCTGTAGTTTCGGAGCCTATTCAGTATAAACAAACTTTTCTTTTTTATAATATTAGTATGGATTAATTTAAGGTTTCATTTTTATTATATAATACTAGCGACTCACCCTCGCTTCGATTCGGGTTCAAAACAAAACGGGACAAAAACAAATTTACCCCACGGGAACCGTACATTTTTTCGAGGTAAGAGTAACCTATTCCAAACTATAATCTATTTCTGTAAGAGCTATTCCAAACTATAATCTATTTCTGTGCCAAATTTCATCCAGATCCGTTCAGCTGTTCTGACGTGAAAGAGTAACAAACATCCATCTAGCCATCTATCCATCCTCACAAACTTTCACATTTATAATATTAGTAGGACAAGTTTATTACAATAGGAAGAAGTTGGCATTTCGTATAAGTATAGGATTTTAATTGACTTTTTAAAATACGTAGCAGTGACTCCAAACAAGGTAAACAGCATATAACGTACACTGTATTATAATATAATATTACTTTTGTATCCTGTTTCCTTTGCCTCATAAAATTTCCAGCAATATTATTAATGTATGTATTAGTTTTATGTTGAATATAAATTCATGATTTAATTTTTACGTTAAAATCTAATTGGCATTAATTTTTGTAAGTAAAAAAATCAAGTAAAGAAATTAGTAATTTAAAATAAAAAGTTAGACCAAAACGTTACGTTGTAGATAACAATAATCTTTTGAACTACATACGTATATGAACATATAAAAAATAATTTAAATTCTAAAACTATTTATGTATATGAAATAAAATAAAACACAATAGCTTTTATCGTAATGTAACGTAAAACTATGCATATTTTTGCAATTGTGATAATAATATAATAAAAGGTATGGTAGTCGATGTAATCTGACAACGAGGTCGGTGGGTGGATAATGCCACATGCCCGTAATTTAATATTACCAAGTTTCTGGTAATGTTTTATTAAGTGCGTTAAAATACGGACTTAACTCTCATTTTTATTATGTGTGTATTCTGCCCTTTTTTAACGTCCCACTGCTGGGCACGAACTTCCCTTCGATACGAGGGGGATCAGCCCATAGTCACCACGCTTCATGGGAGATCCGGGATTTGAGCCTGCTTCATTCGGTTACCCAAGTCATCACTGCATGGTTAAATGACATCGTCTCTGTCCAATGTAACTCCTATAGGATCACTCTGTGTGATCACTTCTCGACGCAAAAACAATTCGCGCTTGACCAATCTTTTAGGTGCACTTATTAATGATCCTTTTGTTATCAATTGACGGGATACATATCTCTCAATACGTATCTAACGGTACAACAATGTGCATGTGCCCTAACGAGTAGCGATGTAGTGATACCCTTAATTAACACCGACTCCGAGTGAGAGTGCTTTGTTCTACGTTTATCTCCAGATCGTCCTCGTTTGTTCGATTGAATTATTATATTCGCACGTCGATTTAGATATATGTAGATATATACGATTTAACATCACGTTGTTTAATTTTTGTATAAATTAATTTTCTTAATTTTTTTTTTTATATATATCCTATTGATGTTTTTTCGGGCCTTTTTAATTTTTTTTACACAAATATAAGGTAAAATTTTTCTTTGCGTCATAAATACCCCACGTTTTTAGGTGTTTTTTTTTTTGTTTAACTTGTACAGTTAGCTTCATTACGTTCAACTTAAATTACAGTTGAGTAGGCTTTAAGTTTTGATGTTTCCTCATCATAGAAAATTTATGCTCATGGTATATTTCAACATCAATCGATATGATTGAACCGATAGTTAGCATGATTGACTAATGCAAAGTGTCTGTTCCGCCAACTTTCTACTGGGTCGTGCCGCGTGCGGGACGTCAGAATGAACCCCGCTACTCAATCTGTGTGACATGCCCATCTATTATCTAGAGCGGGATCGTTTCCTTAATAATGCTTTAATGCGGTAATGTGAGCGTAAGAAAGTGAAACTAACTCGACTATAAGCTTTTACAATCTACATACAATTTACATATTATACTGTCGTTGTTTTAGATGTTTATTTGTATTTAATGTGCGATAAGAAATGTAGCTATGTTAACAAGTGATATTTCAATTGAATTGCTTTGTAGAAAATAACATAGTTACGTTTTAAGGGTTAAAAAATATATCATGAGTTAAAAAATAACTGAAAGCTTTTATCATATATACTCGTAAAAGTGTTAAAGTGCCCAACATTTTCATCTGTTCTATATAGATTTTTAAATATTTTTTCAGGTTTACGTATGTGTAGTAGGCGTGTAATAGAAATCTAGAATACGCAACATATGTCTCAACCGGGCTTCACGAATTAATCCAATTTGATAGTTTGTCACGACTTCCTTGCGAAACTAATTTTATTTAAGAGTGCACTTATTGTGAATTAAGGTAATTTGAAGCTGAAATTCTCATTTAGGTTCATATGACACGCACGAAATCTAGACTTACTTGATTGTAAAATTCATTCATTCATTTTAGTGTTCGTTCTTTTTAATTTATCATGTAGAAAATATTTAGATAAAATGGTGATTTCCACAAATCACTTTTAAACATATGTTATAGCTCAAGTGTCTCGTTAATGTGATGTTCTATTTTATGGGTAAAAACAAATGTAATACAAACAAATTGTGTGGTGTGGCAAAAGTAAAGGTTCGATTCACACTTGACTGAAATTCAGGTATCTTACTTTAAAGTGATTGATCTTTTTGTTCTATCTCGAATCTGAATAAAACAAGATTATATCGATTTGATTATAAGGTCCCGTGCGCAGTCGCAGATATGAGCTATTATGGTTGTATGAGTTTAATCATATATTATAATACATACATACGTTGAACTCAATTGCAACAATCAAAAGTTCGTGACATAAATGTCGTTCCAACACTATACCATGCTTCGTGTAGTGCATTTGTGCAATATTCTGTTCGACAGTCAGAGACATTCGACAGACAACTTAAATTCGAAAAAGATTTGATTTATTTATCGTATGTAAATAATTTTAAAAATCATTAAAAAGTTATGTATAAAATTTCATACATAACTATTTTTTAATATCGATTTCTTAACTCATTAGCGATGATAACCAAGAAGTTATTTATAAAAAGATGAATATCCAAAATATAAAATGGTGACTCCACTCATAGAAGGTTAACAAACGGCACATAAATCAAAGTGACGTGCGTTATGGAGATAGCGCACGGTGCAATACTGAAATATTCCTTTGTTAAGTACACGTAACAACTATATAATTTTGCACCTCGTCTGATGTCTAGGAAGTAAATTATTGGCATTACAATTTAAACAGTAGAAAGTCGACGGTTATTCGAAAATAAATGAGTTTTCGAAAAGTTATTCTAACTTCTATGCCATTGCCTAAGTTATGTATACTGCATAGAACACTATCAGCATATTTATAAAATATATTGCTTTATTAGAAACAGAAGTCAGATGAGAAGGTGTAGACACTGTGTCTGGGTTTCAAACTTAGTCTATGTTAATCGTTTCGGCAGTAATAAATCAAGATGTAAATTGGATCTATTATGTCAAACTAAATGTGTATAGATTTAGGATCAATGCTTTCTGTGCAATTAAAGCGTTAATATTATATGCGGTTGGCCTGAAGAGAACAAACAACCTAGTTGGAAATAGAGTGATTAATGAATTTATCGATGTGTAAGATCTGCTTGTAGTAGCCAGCTTTCGCTCCCGCGGGCGACGGAGAATTTATACAAACATAATTAACATGCGCACGCATATAATTATTGTTTATTGTAATTACATCTTGCATACAAATCGGTGATTACTTATGAGATATTCGTTTATTTTTATACATGTTTACATTATGCCACTACTGGGCACTCATTACTAGCAAGGTTTAGTCAAACTCTTTAAGAGTTAATTAAAATCTACGTTTTGAAGTATTCGCGTAACAAAAGTAATAAATTTATAGAATACCAATACGCTGTCCAATGTGTGATTGTTAGTCGATAATTCTCTTGCCTCGTTGACGTGCGATAATATCTTGCTGATCTATAATAATGCAGCTGCAGGTAGCCAATAAATATACTTTAATAAAAGAAATAGACTGTGTATATTTCGAAAAATATCTTCACTTACTACATTATTATACCAACTTCCGCAAAGAACCATTTAGTAGGTGAGTGGCACTCAATAATTCGCATGCTTTGCTAACGTGCCCAATACATCTAGTTCATTTTTGACATCTCGCTTGTTTGTTACAATTAGAATAGTAAAAAATACAACTTAACATTTTATTGCGTATTCAACAACTACCTCTGACCCAATTATGCAACAGTGTTGTTAACTCCGAACATTTAATTGATCTTGGAAATTTGATCGACGATAACGATCGATGGTGAACGGTGAATTAGTTTAGCAACCAGCGTGATGGTTTTCCTCGACTCCGACTAGCTCAGTTGCATGCTCACGATAAGATCCCATCTTAACTTGTACAGGTACAAAGATCTAAGTTAATTAACTGTAACGTTTTGCGTTTACAGTAGTGCGGACATTATGTAAATAAATGTTTGTTGTTAGCCTACATAAATTATATTTGCAAAGGGAGTGGAGATGAATGTGTTGCCTGCACTGAAAACGATGTCCGCAATAATTGTTTTTTTAAATTGCCCCAAGCAACAAAAATTATCTTTTCGCAAATTTAGAAAGCACCGTGAAAGTAGCTTTGGCATGCAGTATGCGATAACGTAATATGGCAAAAATCGCCAACAATACTCGCTTGCGTAGCCGAAGGCGATGCTATAAAGTCGGGCGTAGAAAAGACAACGGAATTTATTATGGCAAGTACGCGGACCACCGCGAGTGTAACGGTCGTTAAGTTACACATGATGTAAACGATCTGTCTGTGGATTCACTGCACGAGATCCTTAAATCAAATTACTTTGTTCCTTGTACTCAAGTGATGCTTCACTCTGTGGGAAGATATTCATATGCTCTTTGATGTATCGAGTCTTAGAAACTCTTACACGTGTTGTTTAGTAATATATGTAAGTACATATATGTACATTGTACATAATATGTAGTATCTGTATCTGATCTTTGACGTATGTAAGGTTGATGATTTTCTAAAGGTGCTCTTAAAGTTTGCGTAGCTTGATTAATTTTAATGAAGAATTTAGTTTTTTTGAGTAGAAACCGAATTCGTAACCACCGTTGTAAGTAGTTTAGCTACTTCATACGGTCGTTATAGGTACATCGGGTCAATAGAATAATTTATTATTCAATTTCCTGTAGGTAATGTATTCGATTTCTACTTATCGAAGTATTATATCCGAATAAGTGTTTGTTGTTTGAAACGGACCAGCTTCTCTCCGACCTCAATTATCGCGGCGGTCGTATCTTCATCCCATCTCGGCTTCAGGTGAGGGGTCACACCGCCTATACGCTACCCGTCACACGTTGCCCTTTGCAGTTTACTTACAAACACCAGCTTTTCGCTCACAATTTTAACTTTCGCTTAATAACAATATTTGCCTAGGAGCGATATTCTCAAATCTAATTTCTCTTTCGATGCTTTTCAAAGAGATAATTACTTCGTGCTACTGAATCAAACCGGAGCATGTTTAATTTGCCTTCTACAAAGCTACTTCATTTATACAATAATAAGTAGCAATTGGTTTTGATTTAGAACAATGTCTTCGTTAACTACTCGTATCTATCAATCCCAGCAGTCTTAGAAATACATATTAGGACAATGGTAAATGTACCTACCTATTGATTTTGAATTTATCTACCGAATAAAGTTAAGCATTGCTGATGCTTGACTTTTCATCGACTTCATATAACTTTAATATAACTTTTGTAATTATATACCTATACATACCATGTACCCACTTTTTAGTCATTTAATCTTACATCCGAAATACGACCATCCTTCACCTATCTGAGATCCAACAGATCTGATGATCCCACATGATGAAAAGTCATTTATGCTCAATATAATATGAACTGATATATCGAAAATATCCAATGAAGTATAATGGTTGGTTGAAGAACCAAAGTAGAAATAAACTTTTGAAAATTTTCGATATTAAATAAAAATTGGCAACGGTATAGTATAAAAGTATTTATACAAGTAGGTACTACCGAGAGGATATTTCAATAAGAAATAATAAATAATCGTTGAGTAAAAGCCAGGTGCGGTAAAATATCTTTACGGTCGCACTCTAATTAAGTATTCACTTCAGTTCCGAGTGCACTTTATTTATTGAGACCGTTGAAAAAGATGTCGTTTGTCGCCATTTTCACTAAGATCTCAGACACACCCTTAACGTTACGGGCACTTTCTTCGCACCTTTCTATATTGATGTAATAAAATAATTGCTCAATTGTTAACTGCTTCCATAGTTTCCTTGATAGTAAAATCAACGCTTTAATTGCAATAGCAGGTGATTTCAGTTATGTGAGTTGAAACGTTATAGCGAATCTGCTCTTTTTATTGCTTTATTGTTTAATGCCTAATTTAAATGCGCGCAGTTATTTTACTTAAATAACTATAATTAAAGTCAACCCGTATATAAACAGTGAATATTTACACATCGCAGTAAACCGATAACAGTGTTAACGTATAATGTATTGATTTTATTAAAAGGGTGGTTGGAGTGAACGTTATCGTATCGAATATCGATTTCTGCACCGAATTGTTTATTAAGTCGCCCCTTACATACCTAATAATATAAGCACGTTTTTCGTTACTATGGGAATTGTATGTAATAAATATATTGATTTCCTGTTGTTTTGTATGTCATATGACACACTCAATACAGGTCACTAGATATTTGATATTTATCTGTATAGAAAATTAGTAGTGCATATCGTAGTTTTCAATAGCTGAATATGGAAAAAATGATAGTATATGATTTTATAGGTTTTGTTCTTTTGTAAGTGTTTTTGTATCATTTGTACTTACCGTCAAATGAACAGATAATATTTTTATATTATACAACTGAAACCTTAATTATTTATTTATCTATACAGATAAATAAAATGGAGTGTCTGTTCGTAATATTAAAATAACCGCTTTTTACTAAATGCATATAGATGTATATACGGTACATGTACCAAAACAACGACTACTTTTATTTTAGAAAAAAAAATAGGGTCCCACGAAAAAAAATTAAAACCAAAAAAAAATTAAAAAAGTTTGTTTTAGGAAGCAACCTAGGGACGAACCGAGCGAAGCGAGGGTGAGTCGCTAGTTCAAAATATATTTGAAAGTAAAAAGTTATTCTTAGTAAATACACGTTAAATGCATTATTAAGCAACTACGCTGGTGTAGATATGTGTTTTAATATTTCCAATACGTTAGTCCTTTTATCTCGCGTTCGTATTATCACTACCAGTCATAAATCGAGCGCGGCTTTCGTGTTGCTATCGTGATCTGTATTAGTCTGAGCATAATTCAAAGCTAGCCGTTAGTAGTTACATAATTACCGCACGCGCTCCCGGAAAGTTCGCGTAATAACAGGGCTCGCTTAAATTGACGTATAATTGCATATGGGCACAAAACCAGCTATGATGGCTTAAAGGCGTCACGAATCATTATGAACGTATAATAATAATTTATGGAACAAAACTTTAATGATTTTCACTTTATCGATAGTTCTGTGTAAGTACGTAATTAATATTTGAACCCTGGGTTATTCTATGTATAAACTTTAAAACACGGTAATAGGCGGTGACTTATTATTCAAATATATTTTCACCTACGTTTGAAAGTTTCCTTTTCACTGAAAGGTGTTATTAAAACTTTTAAGCTTATTGTGTTAGAATTAAATCAGTATAAAATAATAATAAATCAGTATAAATAATGTTAGGTAATACTTAATATTGTAAAACGGCGTGAATTTTCATTTGTGTTACTTATGATTGAATTTTTGATGTACACCTACCTACCTACCTACTATGTGTTATCATGTGATTTTAATATGGACTTGATAAAAATCCTATTTTTTTATGTACCTTATATAGATATAAATTTATATTTCGTGTTTTATTGAGATTAAAGTACAGGTACTTAACGTTTAAACACTAAAGGCCAATTCATTTAATTTCCAAGAGATTTTATCGCACCGGACATTTGATTTAATAAAATCTAGATTCTAGACACAGTTCCAGCGCGCCCTAAATTGTTTTGACTGCCTCTTTACAATCTCGTATCGCAACGGACCACTACAATCAAACAATTATTTCTCTAAGTTTCTTGTTTTGCTTCTGAGTGTTTTCATTTTCCCCCAGTGAATAACGACTTGTTGTACCTAAATTACTATAATTTCACACGCCCTGCTCTTGAAACACGGGGCTTATATTTGTTTCCAAGAAAATATTTCACAATAAATGTAATCCTAACATATGAATAACTTTTTATGCTAAAAAATTGTTATGCTAAATAAAATACTACGTATTCAATGTAAATATCTCGTGGATTTATTTTATAGCTTAAAAAAAAGTGGAACAAGTTTAAAGTAAGACATTTTTAATTTGAAATCAGATATCACTATAACGACATGAGCGCTTGTTCCAGTTGTATGTTTATTAAACACCTGTTGAATGTATGCAAGTATAGGAATGTAATCAAAAAAAGTAAACATATCCGTACATATAATTTTAATTAAGCATAATTAATGTATCAACTTTTTCATTTAATAAAAAAATTGATAACTTACGTTCGATAAAGTAAAATATATAAAAACTTACATATGTATATCTTTTTAATAATATCAAATGTTTTTCGTTTTACGTTACGAGTGTAAACTGTAACGTAGCATCAGAAGGTTAAACTCATTCTAATCTAAACATCCGGTATATACTGTATAGTCATTGTCCGCGCATCCTGTCCCTTAACCATTAATTTACATTAACGATTTATTACTTGCCGATTAATGACAATAAGTTCCGTTATCAATTAAATTGACCCTTTGTATAGATTCTGTGAATCTAATAAAAGGATTAGAAGAAACCCTTTGCTTTGTAATAAGTTTTTCGATTAATTTTGATAGATACAGCCAGTAAGGAACAAATATTTGGGATGTCTTGCCCTTATCTTGAACTACCGTGTGATTTTTTTGCCGTACCCAACCCTTTCGGGGTTCTACACTATGTACTTTCTTTTTTTAATTTTATTTCCAACATGTTTCCACTTCCATTTGTCTTACGGTGAAGGAAAACATCGTGAGGAAACCTGCATGTCTGAGAGGACTGCATACTAACCCTACGTTGTCCGTCCTGTCCTGTATAAAGTAAAAAAAAACAGTTGTACAGAAATCTCAATGCGCGAGTACATACACTTGACATATTTTATACCTACATATATGGTCTGTTTGAGCTCCGCATAAAAAATACTTTATTATAACGATATTTTATGATAAAAATAATTTTATTTAAAACTTTTATTAGTATAACATGGCTAATCTCAACTATTGTGCTTTCATCATTATGACCTGGAAACTATTTACTATTGACCAACAGCTGGCGATTTTCCGTTAGAACCATTGCCTACACTGTGATGCACTCACGCATATGTCACCCGGTTCTGCATCGCCGCTTTTAGGTCACCGTTATAATTAAGGCTTTGGAGGTAATAGCTTTATGCTATACTGGATTTGATTGATGATTATACACTATTGTTTTAATACTAGATAATAGAACACCATACGTTGTTTATATCTGACTGAGTGGTGCATGCGACCGGTTTTATACCTGTGACTTTATACGAATATATTTAATATTACGGGGAATGATTCGTAACTATATGTACAAAATTGTTTAATTAAAATTAAATTTGCCTATCAAATCGATATACAGTTAATGTTATACGATTACTGATACGCTCGAGTTCCATTAGAATGTTTATTCAGTCTTATAATCATGTTAATGTAAGCTCAAGAGTTTTATCATCATCATGTCTACTTACTATCATAACTAGGTTTCATTTATCTTAATTTGTATAAATTAATACGTAAACACGTTTCCTATGAAATTATTATGACGTAATGACGATTGAAACCATTATGTGGTAGGTATTTATTCTAATAATGCCTTATGATTTTTAAAGTCCGAAGCAGCTCTGATTTTAAAGAATGAGAGTCGAAAAACAAAAGGAGTAAAAGGCTTTACGTTTTCTTTGAAGCTTGGAGGAAAAACACTATCAACATCACAACTTCGGACTATGTCTGAAAACGTAACAGAAAAACTCAATAACAGAAATAATAACATCTAAACCCATTCTATGTTATCACGTTCAGTAGTTAAGTAAATCATGCCTTAGATTAATACATAGTATAGCATACTTACCCCTGGAAAGCAGACGATGAAAATTTAATACGTCAACTAATTTTTAATTAGCATAATTTTTTTGTTAAAAACATGAAATAAAATGAATTATTTTAGCATATCTACTATATAATAAAAATCTTTACGTCATCGGCTCAGTCACATCTAAGTCTCCCAAATCTAAAAGCAGGCACAAGATTTCTTGAAGGTTTAATTTAAATTCATCGCCTAAACGAGTTAAATATACGATAGAAGTTTGTCATTTTCAAGTTAGTAATACGGTTTATGTTTAGTTTTCTATTAATATTTCTTGTCATAAAATATTGGACTAAGTACATAATTGAAAATCTAGTTATACACGTTTCAATTAATGAATATATTTTGTTAGTGTTAGTATAAATAAATTTTATGTAAAGATTTAATTTTCTAATTTACGAGCCATCGTTTCATGATACTGCGTTTTCAATTATACTGTATTCATTCTCATCAGCTACTTTATTTACTGTTCACGATAAATAGAGAAACGTTTTAATTCCCGTATTTAAACTCAATTTGTTTAACAACTCACTGATCGTATTATATTGGTTCTTAAATAAGATAGCTGAGTAAATGTAGGGCTCTCTTACACAATTTGTTGTTTCCTTGTTATTAATGATACCTTAATTCGACACGGTTGTAATAAACGCATGGGTATTGCTTTATGCAAGTATTCCGCATTCGGTGATAGTTTAATGATTTGCCACGCCTTAACTTTCCAGGTGCTGCAGTTCCTTATACCGTGTACTGTCTTACGTACGTCTTTATTAGAAAAACTCACGTTTTTTACCCATTCTTTATTTTATTCTATCTTATTATAAAATTATACTTATATATTAGTTATATGACGTAGTCTTACTTATAGTAGCTAATTTAACAATAATAAACCTACCTACTAACGTTGGTACGCAATTTGGAAGCTGGCTTACAAAGTTCCATATGACCCCAGTGAACCTCACGAGCGTATAAACTGCCAACCGCTGCGTTTGCCAGCCGGGAACGTGACGACCACAATGACTTGAATCACGTATAGTCACTAAATCTGTTAGTGTAATAGCTTTTTCCTATTTTTACCTTTAAATTTTGGCCGAATACTGTGACAAGAGAAATGAAATTATATATAAAGTATATGTGTACTAAGAATTACATAATTAAATTGTCGCATTATTATTAAACAATACTCAAACGTACTAAAATTAAATTTCAAAACAATTGACTCAGCTACATTGTGTTGTCAACGTGAAAGTAAATGTTGGACAGTATTTCATGAACTCAAAACAAACTGAGCCATGTTCTGTAAGAAAATTATTGAAATTCGTTAAACATAATGCTGTCAGCATCAACATTATATTACATAACGGAGCTTATAATCTAGTTTGTGTCTCCATTTGAGAATGCGACAAGAGAAACCTAACACAGTTATACACGTTGTGGGGTTCAATAAATAACATACGGGATAATAATTCATATTGATCGAGGTGTTGCGTGATGGATGATTGTACCACGCCTTGCCTTCGAGCTTGACGCAGCCTATCGAACATCCTTGATTTGCAAATTCTAAAATAAAGTCTTTTAATATTATATATATACTCGTAGATGATTACCACATACACGGTATTCATTATTGTTAGGTGAACTTTTAGTCAATATCATCGTTGAATCTCTCCTAAAAGCAACGCAATTTTAACATATTTGTTGATTAATTTAGTTAACTTAGAATTTGTTTTTCTTTTTGTCTCGTGACTTGTTTTAGCCAAAAATGCATTAGTGGCACATAAATTATGTAAAGTAGTATTCCTCCCCAATGTGCGTTCACCTTGTCGTAGTAGGGGGCTCGTAAATGTCCGGAAATCTAGCTGGGCGAGAAGCCAAGAAACGCACTGGGTGGGGGCCTATGTGTGCCATGCGGGTTGCTCCTGGTACTTCTCTCATAGCAGAGTGGACTGTTGGAGCAACCCCATGGTTGTTGTGGTCTGCTTCGACAGATCTAATGTCGCGGCGTCTTGGTTGAGTGTGTAAGCGATCCTGCGACGCCATTAAGACGGGGGAGATTCCGTTGGGTATTAGTGGGTAATACTTACTGGCTTCGCCGGTGAATTCCACTTAACCATCTGTATGCAGGTGGCATTCCTAAATGAATTTCCCAACGTGGTAAAATAGTATTACAGCATAGTTCTCTCGATAGACAACTAGAAATTATAATTATATTATACAAGCAACATCGGTGGTAATGTAAAATCTGTAGTAGACTAAGCAAAGTATTACTTGTTATTTGACCTATAATAACCTATACTAATAAAAACAATTGGACGATAGTATCTCCGAAATTATAAAATAATGATTGTCTTTGTTTGTTACAGGTATGTTATGTAATATTGACTTACTAGCTGGCTTTAGGTAAGTATAAGTAAAATAGCTTAGACTGCAAAAAATCTTTTCGTTCTGGACAAAATCAACTGCTAATATAAAATATATTAACTGAAGCACTAGATTACACTTTATATTTTATATATTGATAAAATATTCAGAAGGTCTTCTTATTTATTAAGGTTAAATTATAGACAATATGTAGAAATGTGTAGTAAAAATATGGTATTCATAGAAAAGAGACTAGAGTTAGGAGTCGAGGCTAGTAATACTGAGTCTGTCTGAAAGTAATTTATATAAGTATACAATATTTCCTTTACCCGTAAAGTTATATTGAGATGACGTTATAATTACAGAACAATAAGCATATTGTGACTGGTCGTTATTGTTAAGGTCTTTATTCTTATCGATGTTTATTGAGATAAGATTATAGTATTATGCTGGTTAATAACGTCATTGTTGCGAAAGAATTGTTTTGTTTTTAATTTCAAATTTAAAGCCTATCATTTGCACATGATCTCATCCTTTTATTGTCAGCCCATTTCAATAGAGACCAAAAAAGTTTCAGATTTTTATGTAGGTATGAAACTATTGTTTCCTTTTAACTAGTTAAATAACTATATTAATGCTTAAGGCGCCACGTTGCTCAGTTTGTAGTGACCCTACTTGCTGTGCCAGCGGTCGCGGGTTCGAGTCCCCCTTGGGGGCATTCATTTGTTTGCTGAGCTCAAATGTTTGTATTCCAGTCATGGGTGTTTATATTTATAATATGTATGTCTTTAAAGTTATATATGTGTATTGTATTAAGTATTTGGTATCCATAATGCAAGTCTCATAGCTTATCATGGAACTAGATGTTGCTGTGTGTTAAACATATTCATTTATTTAAATCGTAGTAATCCCATTAATATTATAAATGAGAAAGTTTGTATGAATGTTTGGTACTCAATCACGCCAGAACGGCTGAACGGATCTGGATGAAATTTGGCACAGAGATAGACTATAGTCTGATATAGCACATGCGTAGGTTACTTTTTATACCGAAAAATGTACGGTTTCTGTGGGATAGATTTGTTTTTGATTTTTAGTAGAAACGAACCCGAGCGAAGCGAGGATGAGCCGCTAATAATAAATAAGATAAAACTCATATTTAAGTTTAAGCACATTTAGATACTCGTAGTTGTCTCGCCATAGGCTTAATTTTTGTTTATGACAAGCTATAAAAACAATTCAGATGATATTTACATATAAGTTTACTTTTATGCTTTAAGGCAATTGCGTGTAATCATTCGTTTAAGTATGCCAGGTGGGTATTACATGCATGATTGAACGGCATGTAAATATGTGTGTACATTAACATACATAGCAAGAGATTAAAATTACTAATTGTCCACGACCCCTGTCTATTTTGTAGACGTAAAGTGTAATTATACTATTTCCTTTTTTTAATGCAAATTAAACAAAATTTATATTTGTAAGATGATTGCTATTACCAGAATACCGTACACCTTATCGATAGTTTCAGAGAGAAAGCCGTATTGTAATATATTTTATATGTGCTCGATTACTTAACTACACTGGAAGTCCTGTTATTACTGCATAAGCGTTCGATATCGATAGTAAAACAGAAGCCAATAGAGCAACTAAGCTGCATGTAAACGGAAACATGAACGATCCACAAACTAAGTCGCAAATCCTGCATTAACGGTTACACCTGTGTTTATCCGCTAGGTATATCGCCGGACAGATAATATTGGTATATTAAAATAATATTGTTTTTATTAAACGTTTTGTATTTATTAAAGTTTTACATATTGTTAAGAGGATCAGCTAAAAATTTTACGTTATCAGCTACTTACTTTCGATTCGGTCGGGTGCTTCTCTAGTCCTAGCTCACTTATGTACTAAATTTTATCCAAATTCATCCAAACATTTCAGCGCGTAGCCAGTACCAAACCTTCACACATACAAACTCTCGCATTTATAAGAATCGTCCGGTTGGAAGTAAAAATGTACCTACTACCTACATATTTATTCTACAAATTTTTTCACCGCTCGAACCCTATCACCTGCACCTACACCACCCTGCACTATACCATATGTCACGAGTCATCGACAACTTACCGTTCCGTGACGATCTACGACACCCGTGACATGGCATTGATCCTTGAAACTGCACGTTTTGTTTTCCAACAATCACAAAATCCTAAATTGTCTTCTTATATTATTTAATTTTTGTAACATTAAATCATAAATGTATTGTTTTATTGAGAGAATCATAAACAACAAGTCGTTAATAACATTATCTTACTTGCCCGACGCTTTATCTAATGAAATAAAATCCTTAATAATATTATAGGCGTGTTTATTGGTTTGTCTTTCTTATGGTAGAGCTATATATTATTTTCTTGCTAGAAGTTACTTCAAAGCCTTAGAAATTATACAAAATAACCTAATATTACCTCACTGACCTCTGTCTTCTGAGTAATTCAGTAAATCCAGAAAATTATCAATTAGTTATATGTAATAAGGTTTGTAAGATTTCCGAGTAGATGATAGGATTAAGTTTCTTTCTCTATTACTACTTCATAAATTGATTTACATATTTTGATTAAATTATGCGCAATTACACGAAAATTTTATAAATATTTTATAGATATACTAGCAGAACCCGCGGCTTCGCCCGCGATCAAACTTTATTACTTGCAAAATAAGGAAAACAAATTTCATTTTAGCGATCGTAACTCAAAATATCCAGTATTTTAAAAGGTGTTACGCGTATATTTAGCAAGGTCCACTACCTGTATTTTTTGCACATTTTTCTACTCTCTATCTCTCCAAAGTTAGAGGAAGAGCATACAATGATACAATCGCATCCAATGTTTACGGTCTTAGAGCCATGTTACCCGATATGGGTTTTTTAACAAACATAGTAATAGGCTAACATCTACGTTATTTTTAAAGACCCAATGCTATGCACACCTGAAGCTTACAGTCTCCCTCCTTCTCCTTTTTTTTTAAGTTACGTATATAAATTGCCATTCTTTTTTGCTGTAGCTGCTGTGGCCAGCCGAAAAGTTGCACATAATTTTCCTTTGGATTCGGATTAATTTCTGTTCTCTGCTTTATATCCCACACAGTATGCACTTACGGAGGGCTTGAGTCATGTTACTCTATTTAAATATATTCAACAACTCCATCTTCACCGCCCAGTTTTACCCACTCAGGGGCTGAATTTAAAAAATCAAAAATAAGTGTTTATTTTTTAGTAATTCTGATCATAAACAACTTTTTCCTTATATAAACAGCATAACCCCCTTTTACCCTTTCATGGGATGAATTTCGAAAAAAAATGATATTTGTATTGTTTTAGTTGTCATTTAAAAGGTAAATACCACTTTCCGTGCATTAATTATAGAGTTTCATACAAACTTTCATCCCCTATTTGACAGCCTTATAGGATGAATTTCAAAAATTTTTAAAATACGTATTTATTTAATTGTATTGAAGAGCATTAATACCAAGTTTCAAGTAATTCTGATCATAAATAATTGTTTGCCCATATAAACTTTATCACCCCTTTTACCCTCTTAAGGGATGATTTCCGAAAAAAATATAATACATATATTTCTAATTTTTCATCTGAAAGCTAAATACCACTTTCTGTGCATTTCGCGTTAAGAATAACGGAGTTTCATACAATCTTATATCACCTATTTTACCCCCTTAGGGGATGAATTTCGAAAAATCCTTTCTTAGCGGATGCCTACATTGTATAAGGAATATGTCCTCCAAATTTCACGTTTCTACGACCAGCGGTTTAGGCTGTGCGTTGATCGATCAGTCAGTCAGGACAAAGCATTTTATGTATATATAGATTTACTAGTAATAATAATAGCCGACTTCAGCTTCACTGTATTGTTTTTTTAAATATATTCAAAAAATATTGTTTTTGATACTAATTATAGCAATCATTTTCGGGTAAAATATAAAAAGTTCTGTCGTAACGGTATAATAGGCTGTAAAAATTTCAGCTCTTCATAAAAGTATAAGGCTATAACGGTACATAAAGGTGGAACAAAATGGTTTACATTTTAAAACAAAATAAATGTTATGAACATTAATTATTTGTTTAGTTCCTGTGTGGACTATATCACCATCAATATTATTTTACTGCTAGTAACGTACTAAGTAGTAGCTCGTACGTTTATCACGCACTTATATACAGAAAAGGCTTTTAGTTTGCGGTGTGCTTAAATGTAATTTATTTCAAAGGCAATTTCGATTAAGTAATGATATGATAAAATACAGTATTCTACGCCATAGTCTTGCATCAGAACACCCACGTTAGCCACGGTTCGTTGCATTCACGAGGAATTACGCGACACCGCCTCGGGGAGAATGGATTTCCTATGGTGTCTTGTATTGTCGACTTTGGAGTTTGTCTATTCAACTTGAAACGGATATTGTAAGAGCTAATTCGATGTACTTTCAAAAACTTGCTTTTATTGTAGGGGTTTTTATCGATAAAGTCGGATTACACCGCACATATTCAACTGAATAAAATTATCGCTATAATACGTATATAATGCACGCAGATGTATGAGGTTCTAGCTAGATATGTAGATGTCTGTCCCGGTTATAGTACTGCTGAATGATTTAAAACAAAGTACAATTTAAAACATCATTTTATGGTGTTCAGAACTTGGCCCTCTTTACATATTTGTTTTTGCAAACAACTAATCAATTTTCTTAACCCCTCAACTAAAATTGTCGACAGGATGTTGTTTCCCAGGTGTCAGTAGCGTAGCACAAAAATATCCATGATTAATATTCTTCCACATTAAGTAATAGTGAGTCGTCAGTAACACGTGGGTGAATTAATATAGGCGGTGCAACGTTGCATCGGCAGATGCCCCTAATTGAAGTCCACTTATATTTTACCTTGAATATTTTAATTCATTTCATATTTTTTATATTTTTATCTGTAAGCAATATACTCGAATATTTTTCTACAAAATTATATATACTTTCCAATTGGCACATGAATAATATTTTTTCTTATTTACATATATATTTCGACAATAGAGTTTCCGCTAGAAATTGGACGTTATCCAAAAAATAGTCAATCCACTTCCATTTGGATGATCTCATACAAAATCATCAATGAGTTACTCTTATTTATATATACAGTTTTGGCACTTAACTCTCTTAGAAACAACTTATTTATAAAGATTTGGGTAAGGATTATAAAAAATGTATCTTCGCTGGTGACACGATCTGCGCTCAAGTATCTGTGAAGTACGGTACCTTAAAACAATAACAATATTGTAAGTATAGGCACCTCTAATGAACACTGTCTTTCTAGTTGCCATAGCCATTAAGTATTAACATTTTCGCATTTATTTTTATTTGGATTTACTACTGATAGTATTCTGTGAAGCCAATTCGAAATACCGTTGGTGCATCAGCCGTCAAGCAAGACGGAAGTGCGCCTACGCAACGCGATCAAAACCGGGAAGCGAAGAGTAATTGTAACTCGATATAAATGAAGAGAGATAAAACCGATTGCACTGTTTAAGGAAGGATAGTTATTTCGTGTTACCATTATGTTTAGATACTAATAATAATCGAAGTGTGATCGATTTTAGTCGATGGCGAGTAGGAAGTTGCGATACTTCATGATGTAAATGAAAATCTCCTCAGTTATATTACTATTTTAACTCTAGCCAAAAATTATACTGAATAATTTATACATGTACGCACCAGATGTTACATGTAACTAGAAAGTGTATAAGGATCTCCACAAAACTGTTTATTGATTTTATGAAGTTCTGTTGCCCGCTGTTAAAATGTTTGTGTTTAACCTTTTACTAGGATTCATTTAATCGATCTTTTTACTTAATGGCCATCGTGGTGCGTGTTTGAGTGGCACTATCTATTAAGTAGGAATACATTGGTAGAATGTTTGATTTTATCATATATTTTTCAATACTGATGGAAAGAAATTTTTCGAATATCTATATTGCAATTTACTATCTAATTGTTATTTTAATTGTAATTTAATAGTTAGTATGTCAGAAAAACCTATAACACTATGATTAGGTACAACTTACGTTTTAAACTAAAAGTTCATTTTATTACCGCAACACTCATATCTAGTTTGGTAAAGGAACATTGACCTACTTTTTTGTGATGTTCTTTCATGGTGCTTGTTTGACAGCAATAGCTCAGTATAGTTAAAGAGAAATGCCACTAACAATTCTGCGCTTTGTACAAAGGGCCAAGTGAAAGTTCGAATATAAAGTTATAGGTACTTACACGTGTACGTACATCATTCCCAAATCAGTTCACCGTATTGTGAACGATCCAGATTCGTCTTGAACATCAATCTTTTCAACGGCCTATGTTCTATTTGTTGAGAATTTACACTTTTCAATCTCGTGTAATAAGTAGGGGCCTTTACTTTGTGTCTGTTAAATAAAAAGTACAATGTATAACCCTTTAGCTATTGTCTCAGTAAGAGATCGATTCAAAAGATATACTATGACCTTTCTTTCAATGAAGATATTTAATGATTATAATATTTTATTGTTCTCAAATCGTGATGGATCATAATAATAAGTCTCAGTTTCATTAGAGAAAACGATTATGAAATATGTTTAATTTGGTAGAGGCAAGTCAAAGCTATCTTTGGCAATAGGTACTTACTCGTCGTATAATAAAATTGTAACAGTCGAATCTGTACATAAAATATTTTTTGAAAAATCTTTAGAAATAGTAATTATTATCGATCGGTACAGAGGCTGAATCTGTAGTTTTCAGACTTTGCCTGTCTGTCTGTATGTCTGTCTGGGAATACATCACGAGAAAACCACTGGACAGATTGTAATGAAATTTGGTATAATGACAGCTGATTATCCGGGTCAATATATAGGATACTTTTTACTGCGGGAAAATATTTCATATTTGAAAAGTCTATACTAACCGTTACAATATATATTTTTAAATATGATTTTTTTAGAGTTTATTCTTTGATATAAACTATTTTTTACGTAAATAACAAAACGTTTTATTGCGTTAATAAAAAATAATAATTAAATGTTTCAAACTTAAATGCATAATGATTAAGGATTAAATTTTACGAAGTAGGTACTTCAACAGTTCTCATACCTCTTCCGATAGGTACATCATACATTAAATTGATGTAATTCAATATTTCATATTGTACAAATACAGAAAAGACACGAATGCAAAATTATCTTTGCCTATAACTTCCTATATTTACTCTATAGAGAAAGTTAACTGACATCCACGAACCAATTACAGGTATGTTTTTCTTTGTTTCTTTGTCATTTTCATTTCCTCAAGCTATGTACATACATCTTACGCAATTGTTTGTTTTCTCTGCCGTTGGAAACAATATTAGACTTGTAATTTTTGTTTATTATCAATATCAACATAATATTACGTATTTCATATTTTAGTTAGAGTTTACCTTTATTTTAAGTTATGCATATTGTTAAAATACTAATCATTCTCGTTTACTTTTCAAGATTGTTATTCTATTCTTTCATACACTCAATATAAATGATTATGTAACAATTACTTAAAACTTTGTAACAATAATGCGAATTACAAAATGTATCCATTATCCTTATAAATTAACAAACGTTTTATTATTTTGAAATAAATTATTTTGTATTGCATACCGTAATCGTTTTCGGAAGTAACAGCTTTTAAGGTATTTCAAAAGGCCTTTGTTTCGTAAAGTGCAAATTGTTAGCTTATGTTTAGTATTTTTTATCTACTAATGTAGGTCAACGTGTTTAATGATAATATTACCTATAGAAGTTTAAATAAATTAGTATATTGTTATACTATGTACATATATCAGAGACTGCCTCGGTGGTGTAGTGGCTAGCATGTACGGCTGCACATCCTGAGGTCCTGGGTTCGAGTCCCGGGTCGGGCCAAGTTTAGTTATTGAGTCTTTCTGTTTAGTAAGACTCAGTGACAGCCCGGAGTTGGGAAGTTGGCGGTGTTTCACCCCCGTGCCTCGGAGAGCACGTAAAGCCGTCGGTCCTGCGCCTTAACTCTCACCGGTCGTGTCGAGTAGTCGTCCCACCGGAGTATGAGAGTGACAGGAATAGAGAGTGCACTTGTGTCTGCGCGTACATTTGTGCACTATAATATCTCCTGCGCAGTTGGCTAGTCTCAATGAGATTGGCCGCCGTGGCCGGAATCGGTCAGGAGGACATTATTATTATTACATATATCAGAGGTTCCGGATTGATTTACTTCGATTTAAAACTTTACTAGATTTGACCAAGAAAGAATCTTTAGACCTTAAAAAAAGTAAATCTGAGATGTACTTTACTTATGTTATCTTTAGTTTTGGTAGTTTTTGGGCTTACTAAATTTTATTTCCATAGACAAAATAATAGAAGTGGTATTAACCATTAAGGTAAGGCTGATTAGCTTCGGTATTTCACATGAAAAAGAGTTATATAATTGACCTGGTTAGCACAAAAATGTTAAAAGCCAAAAGTGGGTTTCGGGACGTCATGTTTGATATGCGATATGATCGATTCAAGATCTTTTTAGATAATGCCTGTATTGAGGCCAACACTGATGTTCGGTTGCGCATTTCACATCTAATAGCAAGCTACATTAGGGCTTTTACAAATTATTCGGATGTTTATATAAACAAACTTTAAGCCATACCATAATGCTGTAATATTTATCTAATATCTAATACCTGTAAACGAGCAATTTTTCTATATTTATACCGGCGATCTTGGAAACTGCTCTAACGATTTCGCTGTTCGGCATGTGGGGGATTTTAGGGGCGAAAAACTGATCTAGATTAGTTTTATGTTTGAGAAAACGCGTGTTTTCGAGTTTTCATGCGGTTTTCTTTCGCACGCAAAATATGGTCGCTAATTTCGCAGGCTCAGGCATAATAATCGTGGTCAAGCGACCAAGGCGCGAGATTGACAATCACAGGTGTCCGGGTTCGAATCCTGGTCGGATACAATGTTTCTGACTTTCTACTATTGGTTTTTTTTTTTGTATTTATTCAAGTTGTTTTTTTTTAAAAGAAAATTGTACTTTTGGCCAAAAACTCCGTGCGAAGCAAGATTGCCCAGGTACTAACATTTATAAATGCAAAATACTTTCGTTGGTTTTTCTTTTCGCGGAGAAACAGCGACGACTCCATGTGATCTTTGAATAGTGATAGATTTTATGAACTTAAGGGCAATCAAACAGTTCCTGAAACCCTGAATATGATATTACTGTATTGGAAAAATTTAATAGGTAAATAAAATCATAATTGATTAATATAATCAAAATTTAGTATTCATGCTCTGTATTATCTTTATGTCTATAACAAAACTGTTACTTTTTAAAACAGTCGTTAACGTCACTCGGAAGTAATTATTATAAACTGAAAAAACTATACCTCCTTTAAGATATACAAAAAAAAAGAGCAAAAGCCTTTATTCCCTATTAAATGTCGCGTAGAAGTTCGATCGCGCCAATGAATATTGGTATTGGTATCGAAAATAAAAGTCCAAAAGTTCGACATTGACAGAAAAAGTCCTGCCAAGTGCCAAATACACAAAAAATATTATCGTTCCGTTTCACTCTGACTAACGCTTGGAAACTATTCACGTCGCTGTAAACTTTATCCTGCGATAAGACGACAACAATGCGTAAATAGCTGCCATCTCTTTCACACATTGTATATTTTCGACTGGTGAGGGAGATGGAAAGGTAGGGCGTCCGCGTGGCCGTTGATCGTTCGAAATGAAACGGAACAGTTTGCAAGTTGCCGGCTTCGTGCATGGCCGACTCATGCAGACAGTTCATTGCGCTCAATATTTAAATTTATTTTATTAACACCTTTAAAACTTCCATGATTTAGTTCTAATCAGTGCCTTATGAATGGATGTGTTTTTTTGTGCATGGAATTACTGACATTAAGAACTAAATGTTCATGAAGAAACAAGTGTGTGGTTTTTGAAGCATCTTCTTTTGTGTCCTTTTGGTATAGTGTTGCGATTAACTAAGAGTATTTTAACTTGTTCATAATACGCTTTATGTTAAATGAATTGTGCTGATGCACGCTTTGCCCCGTATATTGGCACGAGCCCTTAATAATAATAGTGCACTGAAACCAGTTTGCGAGTGCGGTCATTCGTTTGTGGTTAATGGTTATCCTGAGAATATGCGGGCGTCTTTCTTATAACGAAATCTAGAATCCTTTTTAACTTGACACAAAATAATATATTATTTTTACGTATAATAATTAAATAACTTCGATTATTTTTATTAAAATTATCTTTGTGTATTGTAATCTTTGTTTATCTGTACATGTTATTTTTATGCGTCATTTTCTACCTATGTGATAGCATACTTATTTATAAAATAAACAAAATGTCATTCTTAATAACGGCTAAACTGATTTACCTTGACCGTTTCTGCTGTTAATGCAGTTAGCGACTTTCATTTGCGAGGTAAATAGAATTCTACAGAAGTATTTTTACATACAATAGTATTTATTTTTATATATCTAATATCTATGCTCCAATTAGACTTACTATGTGAGCGAGATAGACTGGATCACCGGGATAAAAACTTGTCATTTATGTTCTTCTTAGAGCAGTAAAAGGATATGGTGCCAGCAATATCGCTGGGTTTAATTATCCATTTAAAACGGTTTTATAGAATAAAGTACCATAAAAAGAATTACATAAATCGACATGACCGATCAACAATCGTGCCTCGTCTTCATACCGGTGACTGAATCGCTTCAGCGAGAATTTGCTCGTGTTTTCTCGCCACTTGTTGCACGCTTGGTTTCATTTTGTAAACGTGACTCAATTGCCGACTTTTTTACATGATATCAGCACGAATTCTCTTATCTAACCTAAACTTGCAATCAGATTTCCAATTGCCTAATTTTACTCGAGCAGTTGACGGTTTTTCTAAAAAAAAAAATATACACCTTGGTACACGTATTTACGTAGATACTGTTTTTAGGTTAAATTAATCCAGTAAAAGTCAACGATCCTTCTCGATAGACTAAAATAGAGTAATTTAAATAATATAAAGAACAAAACAAGTGGTTCACGAGTCATTTCGTGACGAAGCTTGGAGGAGGATAGCAAAAACTAGAATATTTACGCTACAATAATTGAAAATTATTATTATTACTTTAGCAATGTAACAAAAAAGATTAAATATTTTCTATTCTATAAATTTATTATGACTCGTTTTATTATAGACACCCGCATCTCTCGTATTTGTAAAAAACACAATAAAATATTCTATGACAGACGAATGAAATTTAACGATCTTTTTATTTTCTCCATGCATGGTTGGCTCAATAACGTTTTTTCTTTTATTATATACCAAAATGACACAAATTATTTCTATGTTTAGATCAACGATCGAAGAATTAGTGATATAAAGTGCTCTTAACTTAATATAAGTACAAACTTTATTATAATATATTTTTGATACTTGCCTTTTGAATAGTGTAGTTAAGTTATATTGAATATTATAAGGTAGCTCGAATACTGGAAACGAAAATATCGCAAGTTTAATTTTACAACGGAATTACAATCAAGTTCTACGTTTGTGCACGATGATACACACAATTAGGTAAGATTTTTTTTATTAATTTGTATAGCACTTTTAAATCGGAAGTTTAAAAAATCACATCTATGATCATGGCAGCTGTAACTACATGATTAGGCCTTTTGTATTAATAAAGAAACAAAACAACGAAAATGCGGGTGATATTCATTCTTTAGCTTCTATACATTATGTACTTCTTGTATCAGAATGTTTATTATATCAGAAGGTAAATAACAGTATAATTGTTATGAGTATTTGGGAAAAAGCTGTGAGGTGTTTTAGCAATATAAAGTCAGCATTTGCCTTATGCAAGCCAAAATAATTTTCTTGAAACACTGTTCTTTCTAGAATTTTTATAAGCAATTTTTAATTGATCAGGTAAAAACTCTAAATTAAAAACTTATGTATATAAGGTCTCATTTGTTCGCACTCCCAATTACACGAGTAATTGTTACAGGTAGTTGCGCATAAATAAAAATACTCATGCAGGCATAAAGAAGCTAGTAAGATATTAGATCATACTTCCTCATCTCAATAAAAACAACTACAATCTTCGCTTCTATAGTAACTATGTAAAATATAAAGCTAAATTACTCTTTCCCAAGTGCCTGCCACTCACACTTAAGTGTTGATAATTGTCTATTACAATTAACAAGATAAAGCGGTACAAAGATACAGCTAGGTTGAAGATACGTATTTCTTTTTTGCTGTATTATTATGACACAACTTGCCTGCTTATCTTTTTGATATACGAGCTACATGAAACGAAAATATTTAAGTTGCACTACACTACTGCAAATTAAGGTTTAAAAATATCTAGGATAACGAAATCTCACGAGGCAAAGCATAAGGCTTATTATTCCATATTTAATGTTTTTAAAAAAATTACAAAATGGTAAAGGTATTTTTTTTTCAATATTTTAAGAAATCATCGTCTATCCTGGATGGATAAGCGCTGATTTCGGTTTTGTATTTTATAATGCTAATATAACATGGCAACCGGACGCCTATATTTAGAAGCGCGTGCGCAGGTTTCGGCGCGTCCGGATGTAGTTACGATCTCTTCACGCTCTAGTTGAGATGTTCTTCACGTTTTGTTATGCTGAAAACACCTTTTGCTTCAGGTATAAATATTTCTATAATAGTTTGGAGTACTTGTTGTTATATATTAATATGTTTATTATACTAAGGTCTTTTTTTGTTACTTAGGATTTAATATTACTAACAATTAAGAAAAATAAAATATGAGCAAAATTTCCAAAGATAATTATTAAATATTTTGAAATAATATTGACATTATTTAATTTATGAACTAATTCATATTTTTTGCTTGAAAAACTGTGCGATTGACTTAAGTACACAAGTATTCTTCTAAAACTAAGGAAATATCTGAAGAATAATTTAACCCGGTTTTCCAATTTTAATTAAAATAGATGCCGGAACTATGTTTTTCCGCAAGAGAAATTTGGCCCTATTTTATATATAGGATTCGATTCAATTTTGTTGTCACGTTCAAACAAGTCAACCATAGTATAAGTTTTATTCGACTTTCCTTTATGTATAAACAAAATCGCCAGTTACCCAATCTGTCGCTTCGCAAACTAAAAAGCGTATAACAATGGCCCCCGAAAGTAGAGTTAGGCGAAATGTAATCTAAGGTTACCGTTAGCGTTGCAGTGGTTTGATATCCGGACTAGGTCATTTTTTATATTAAATGGACGCTCTTTAGATGATTTTGAATTACTTTATACTTTCAGCAAACTATTCATCTGGTATACTAAATAGTAATTATCCAAACGTTGTTGAAAGCGATGAAGATATATTAGAGTTACTTGGAATAGGTACTCTATGATGTAACGGATTAGCAGAACCAACCTCATGATATAATCTATATATTGTTATCGAAAACTTCCAAATTTATGGGTTTTTTCTTATTATTACTTTATTATTTGGGCGTGGCTTCAAGTGTTTCTATGTTGAAATGTTATCAAGACATTTTCGCCCTTTGCGTTAATTAATTTTAATGGTGTACTATCACGCTAGTCCTAGTTTTAAGAATAAGGTCGCGTGAATAAAATATAAGGTCACTCGAATGTCGAATATTAATCACTACGTATTATAAATATTATCGTATAACATTTTAGCCAAGAAATGTACTTGAATATTTGACATTTTCAATAAAACTAATTTTTGGAGCAAAAATAAAAAAAAACCTAATTTTTGGAACAAAAATAAAATTGCGAAAATATCTGGAAAATAGTTTTATTTTAAAAAGGAGATAAGTCGTTAGTAAATATTCCTACTGTTACCTCCTGATTGACTATTTCTAACTTGTCCAGGTTACATAACATAAATCAATCCTGTCGATGTTACAGTTAATAGTAAATAGTGACAACTTAATAGTTTCCTCTTTTTACTACACTACTCCGTCCATATTTCCTGCTAGAGCAAATTGGTCCTCTGCTTAGGGTATTGATTCTATTTATGTAATGGACGACTTATTTTGAGATTTTAACTAACAAATCTAATTTTATAAAATCTTATTTATCACATAGGTTACTTATAACATTTTCATAGATAATACATATATGATATGAGTAATTTTGTAATTATATTTAAATTAAAAAAGCTGTAAATTATTTTTATCCTAACTTATTTCTCATCACGTAATGATATTATTAACGTATATAATTTTAATACGCTAGAAAACTTGATTATAAATTTAATGCTTCCGAGGAAAACGTTAAGGTGCTGTCACGAAGTACGGATATAGAGGGATCGTGTGCATTCTACGTCAATATACGCCATCATGCATCCTCTAAGTCATTATATTTGCTTATCATCGCTGATTGTATATCATTGGAAGTCGCTGGGAGCGATACACAATAGTAAGACTCTACAATATAATAAAGCTTGAGCCAGGAGAAAACGCGATAAAGTGTTAGGGGGCAGCGCTGCTCAGTCATTATTTTGTTAGCTATTTGAGTGAAACTTAGAAATTTCAATAAAATTACTGGTTGTGGATTTATGGCATAGACGGGTTACTGGCCGTGTTATGACATTGTATTTATGGGAAAGGAATGTAAGTTACAGTATTGTTTCCTTCCAAAAGTCGTTAATCTTCTTCAGCCTCCATGGTTTATGATTTATAAGAAAATATTTTAAGACGTTTAAGTAACTACATCTTTACTTAATATGTTCATTAGAACCTGAATTTCTAAATAAACGTACTTATGTATTATAAAGTCGTCGTTGTGTCATTAAATACACATTAGATATAGGCATGATCAAACTCTTCTTGGATAATTTAAAATTTATAGGTCATTGCAGAATACTTCGCAATTTAATGAATTGAGCAGTAAACATAATGTCTATTCTATCTAAGCGATATTAAACGCAATATGCATCTTTAGACAAATTATTATTGAGACGATTCTTGATCATTGCTTTAACACCAACAATTTCTCTTCATAACTTCAGTAAAGAACATGTTTTTACCTGAATGTTTTTAAAGCGTTTTAGATTAGGACATACACAAAACTGAATTATTTAATTTATTACTCTTTTTTTACGGCGTTAGTTTTACATGGCAAAGCCAAGCAAAGTAATAAGTGGATTGACGTGCTCGAGATTGTTTGCATAGCTAACAGCAGTGACGATGTATGAATGTAAATGTAACAATATATAAATGGAAGTAAATACTGCAATTATAGTTATAAATACATAATAAAGCGAAGAAATGCCAACTGTAAAATAAACATGATTGAAAATTTTTTATAGTCGTAGAGACAACGATTTGAAAGATAGGTACTTATAGTTTCTCAATAAACAGTACAAATATAAATAAATATAAATATGATGGGACATTAACACTCAGCACCATCAAGTTCCATGGTAAGCTATGAGGCTTGTGTTATGGATACCAGATAGTTGATACAAAACACATATATTATAATTATAAATACATACATATTATAAATATAAATACCCATGACTGGAGTACAAACATTCGTGCTCATCACACAAATAAATGCCCCCTAGCAAGACTCGAACCCGCGACCGCTGGCACAGCAAGTAGGGTCACTACGAACTGAGCCAAACGTGTCGTCAAAGTATATAAGAAACAAAAAGCATGATGTGTAAATGATAATCCACAATAGAAAGCTATTACAATAATAATAACTCAGTTGGGCTTAGCTCGAACGCAATCCACACGTTGTTGTAAGATTCGAAGGCGAGATGTAGGATTAACGATCTTTGTTATGGCCCAAGCGACGGTAATTATATGAAAGAACTTGTGAATTATATATTAAATTACTGGAAAGTAAATAAATCCTTCTTGTTAAATACAATTGACCGTTTAAATATCCGCAGCCCATTTGAAATTTCTCGTGCAATCTCTGTACTTGACCATATGTTGACTTCTCCCGTTAGTTTTATGGATACTCTGTATCTTTTTATCCTACAGCTTTCGTTCACATATTTTTATATACTAGTGCATTATGAAATATCATCACATTTAGCGTTTGTGTTCTGTATTTAATATATAGAATAATGTTGGTTTTCTGCTGTTTCAACATAATATACTCGCATCTAATTACCTCTTATCTGACAGCATTTCAATGGGTTAGGCTCTCAGAGAAATCCATACAAGCGCTTGTAATTAAATGCTTAGTGTTCTTCAGATTCAATGCGTCGTTATTGTGCGGCCTGACTTGTGTAGGTTGTATTTAACTTATGCCGTTAATCTGATTGTCTTTTGTGACTTATAATGCATGGACGATATGTTGCAGTTAAGTAACTTTTTCTCAGCTTGTTTCACCTTAGATAATGATTTTGTTTAACATTATACGTAAGTGAAAGTTATCTTAATGATAACTTTGTATTTATTATTATACATAGTTATAGTTTGTATTAAATCGTCACTTTTGTAAGCCTTTCAATACAAATCGATTGAACGATGAATTCATTCAGTTAAACCACACGTAAAAACCGATTTTTGGTAATTTAATCTACAACGCTAGCTGACATAGTAGTGCTTCGGGGATGTTCGCGAGTGCTGGTGTGCCGGACTTTTACGCAATAGTAAGATCACGAATAGCGTCTCTGATGCGGCGAGTGCGCGATAGCCCCAATAGCCTTGTAGCCACTGTGGCTGAAAGACTTGACAGTCACATAATGTGGCATTGGATGACGACACATAGATCGTCATTTAAATACATACAATAATGTTCCTATTAGTATTAAATTCCAATATATTATTAAATGTTAAATGTTTATAATGAAATGTTATGTAAATATGGACCTGTGTCTGAACGAAAATAAATAAATTAAATAAAAAAAATTAAAATAAATAGTATCTAATTTTATTTTTAATGATAAAGGATAAACTAGTTACTATTATACACGGATCTAGTTTCAACGGACTTTTATAATAATATTCAGTTTCATCTCATATATGATAACGTGTGATAATAAGCAAAAATATATTTTTAAACTTTTTATTATGTATAGATTTTAGCAATTTATTTTTCGTGTTTTAGTTTTTACGACAGTAAATACAGATAAAATGATGTTATTCGTAATAATTTCGTTGTAATTTTCTTAGAATCCCAAATTTAACCTTTTTGTGCAACTAAATTGATTCTCTACATTGCATATTACCTACTGATATTATATTTGATATGATGTGATAAATGTACACTTTACGCTTTGTATTTTTTTACCAACTTTTTGACAATTTTTTGAATTTTTAACGATGCTATAATATTTCACATCAAATTTTTAAATAAACATTTTTATCTTATTTTGTACAGATCTGCCAATAATAATAATCAAACCATGCCCACTAAGTATTTGCATTTGTACGATAATGTTATCCGTTTTCCCTTTTGAATTTTCTTGCAATCAGTCACCTTGAAACTATATGATCCCTAATATAAAGATTTTATCATGTTTGTATTCTTTAGGATATCAACTATTTTTTTTTGTACTATCTTTTATTTTTACTATATTTAATCTTATATATAATAAAATTCTGAGTCGAATCTGTAGATTAAATATTTTTTGAAAAATCTTATTGACATAGTCATTATTATCGATATATAGGCCTAATATTTAGTTTTTAGAATTATTGTCTGTTTGTCTGGGAACGCATCATGAGAAAAACACTGGACAGATTTTTTGTGAAATTTAGTATAATGATAGCTGTTTTACTTTTTACTACGGGAAAGTATGTCATTTCTTAGAAATCTATATTAAACGTCAAAACTTACCTACCTATCTTGGGAGTGCTAGTCCTAGTGAGTTATAAATTTTTTCTATAAATAAAACCTTTCGAATTTGCTTTATTTCAAAAATGTTTGATTATATATTACGTTTTTTTCTATAGGTACCTACTCTATTGGATATCAATTATGTATTCAAAATGTTAGTCCTTGAGGCTCTAGTTACCGTACTTACTCTACGTTTATTTGGAAGACTGAAAAAGTTTAGATATTTAAGTGTGCCGCTTGTAAACATGAAATGTTTACTTTTTCCCTTTGTTTATTTTACTACTAGCTAGCTTGATACTGCTTCGGTAATGTTTTAGGCCGATGTTGTCACACGGAGGCGTGGGAATAAAGATAATATGGTTAAGTGATATTATTTTTTGTTAACCGTAGGAAAAGTGAATATCCTTCTATAGCTATATTTATTCGCTTCTTCTAGTGATTAAAATTATTGTTATGATTTATAATGCAATACTGCTAGGTCTATTGGAGAATGATTATTTTTATAACATAAAGTTAGTTTTACTTCAGTAGATAACATGAGACTGTCGTACATCTATATGAAATCAAAATAAAATTCATAACTATTTTTAACTTGCTTTTATATGACATTTCTGCATGGAATACCTATTTTACTATCAACATAAACGTAAAAGTTAACGTTAGAACATAAAGCCCGGACCACATAGCCCGTAGATACAAAGTAAACTAAACAACTAAAACTGCATCTGTAAACAGAAGAACGGAAGCGGGCGGGACACGTGTTCGATTCCCAGCGTCCCCTTCCTTTTACTTATTAACTTATACACTAAATAAGGAACGAACGTTTATTTGAAGTGCTTCATCATTAAATTAAACATTTTTTGAACGTTTAATAAAGATAAACGACAGAAAAGAATTTTTACTTAAAATATTTCACTGATGTATATGGCTTACGTATATTTATGCATTTCAATGCTTTTTAAGACCAGCTGACAGTATTGTAAACCATCTGTGCCGAGTAAACAATGGGGCAAATACTGATATCAAGTAACAGACGTAATTTAGAATATACCTACTATTTGATTGGGAGGTATTTTATACAGTTGCATGTACTGGTTCATTAATCAATGCCCAAAGGTTCATCTAGATTAGAATATAACTGAAGTTTAAGGACGATATTATGACTATAGCAAATTAATAACATATCTAACCGCTAAGACGGGTTTTGTTTAAGTTCAACCCTTATAAGGATTAAAAGGTTTCTGTAAAATGTTTACATGGTAAATAATTTTTTCCGGGTATTAATTTAAAAAAGAAACATAAGATTAAAGAAATAATATGCTCATTTATATGACTTTATTTAGATACTAGCATTGCCCGCGGCTCCGCCCGCGTTCAGATGATCAAAAACCAAATTCTTAGGCTTTACACATTAGTATACTCTTACATATATAACTTTCATTGCACACCGCATGATTGGTAAATAATGGCAGTGATTGACAATGCTACAAAGGTTCCTCCGTTAATATCATATTTGATTTAGTAATTTTTGTTTTAGTAATAACATTTATGTACATATGCCTATACTTCTGTTTTGTTTGTTTATTTAGTTTCGGGCGATAAACTCTCAAACTACGGAATTAATTTTAATCATTTTTTACTAATAGACAGCTATTGATTAATTTAAGATTTAGCTGATAATTTAAATTACACAATGACAACTTTTCTTAATGTTAATCTGTCGCGCAACATGGATTGGTTAGCGCTAGTTAGTAATTAGTAATATTGTCTAAAACGAATTTCAAAAGAAAGTGTAATAAGTAAATAATTCTAAGCAAATACTTTTTATTAGGATTTCATATGGCTCGGCTAATATGATTAAAGTCGTAAGCATTTTATTGTTTCCTTTAAGCCTTTACCTTCCAAGAAATGGTGTCAAAAAAAAACTGAAAATGTTGAGGTATAACAGTTCCTAAAACACTTTTTCTTAATTTTTGAAACATGAAATATTTTTAGTTACCCGCTTTGTCAGTTTAACAGCCATAAACTTGTTTCCCATAAAATGTTATAAAATAATATGAATCGACTTTTTTTACGGTTGATAAAATGAGTCGATATTGTGGAAACGTAAATATTATTTGTATTTATTTTAGTGTTAACCTAACAAAACACGTAAGTAAGAAAAACAACAGCATTTTGCTATACGAAACCTATAATGCGCGAATTGGATTTGCATTTGCCCATTTTTTACATTAAAAGATTAAAAAATATTAACATTATTTACTAAACAATAAAAATTTACAAATATTTTAACTTGAAAATTGTTTCTGCCAACAAAATATTACTACGCGTAATATGTTACTAATTTATAAAGCCAAAAAATTTGTTTTATTGAAAATTTGAACACAGGCGGGGCCGCGGGTAATTTAGTAGTAATACTAATAAAATCATAGAAAGGTTATTTCTGTACATTATTTTTTTGGGTTTAAAACTACATATTTTAAAAACACATGGCGACATCTATTGTCAAATATCTAAATAACACATAAATAAATTTTCATTAAAATAACTATTTTAATGAATAAAATAGCGCTATTCATATAAATTCCTTTAAGATAAGCTTTTTTTAATAGTTTTAACATACATAATTAAGTTACCGTGCTAATATGTTAATAGTATCATCGTGCTTTTATTTTAACCAGTTTGTGTATTTTTTCCCAATAATGAGATATTTTCCTAAGGTAAAAAGTATCCTATATGTTGACCCGGATAAACAGCTCTCATCATACCAAATTTCATCAAAATCCCTCCAGTGATTTTTCTGTGATGCGGTCACATACAGACAGACAGACAAAAATTCTAAAAACTATAGATTCGGCCTCTATATCGCTAATAATGTATATTTCAGTAAGGTTTTCCGAAAAATATTGAATTTACTGATTCGGCTTAGTTACAATTTTATTATATTATGTACAGTTACTAATTTATAAAGCCAAAGAGTTTGCTTTACTGATAATTTGAACACCGGCAGGGCCGCGGGTAATTTAGTAGTAATTCTAATAAAATCGTGGAAAGGACATATCTGTACATTCATTTTTTTGGAATTAAAACTACGTATTTTAAAGACTCATGGCGACATCTATTGTCGAGTATCTAAATAACACATAAATGTATATTAATTAAAATAACTATTTTAATAGATAAAATAGCGCTATTGATAATTTGATTTTCAAGATAAGCTATTTTTAATAGTTTTTACCATATTTTGTAAGTTACCTTGCCAAACTGTTTACAGATAGTATCATCGTGATTTTGTTCCAACCGGTTTTTGTACTTTTTCTCAGAAATGAGATATTTTCCCGCGGTAAAAAGTATCCTATATGTTGACCCGGATAACCAGCTATCATCATACCAAATTTCATCCAAATCCCTCCAGTTGTTTTTCTGTGATGCGGTAACAGACAGACAGACAGACAGACAGACAGACAGACAAAAATTCTAAAAACTATAGATTCGGCCTCTGCATCGATAATAATGTCTATTTCAATAAGATTTTCCAAAAAATATTTAATGTACAGATTCGGCTTAGTTAGAATTTTATAATATGTATAGATTATTTAGTAATAAATGATTTCTGGAGGCTTTTTGAACTGTGGTATATACTGACGTACTGACAGAATTTATAACTAAACAATTTTTCATAGAAAGAGCACTGAATGATGTATTACTAAATAACGAGGGTAATTGAATACGAAAGAAATATATAAGAAAAAGCTTACGTAAAACGTTAATTATATTTATTTAATTTAATTACTTTCAAGAACGGTAATAAAAACTATCTTGGATAAAATGAAAAAAAAAATTTAGTTTATTGTAATGCGCTTATTACGGTTTACGAATATTTATAACTAGCGACTAACCCTCGCTTCGCTTCGGGTTCGTCCCTAGACAAAAACAAATCTATCCCGGGAACGAGAACCGTATATTTTTCCGGGATGATATATGTAAAGCCTATAGCCTTCCTCAGTGAACGGACTATCTAATGCAAAAAGAATTTTTCAAATCGGATTAGTAGTTCCGGAGATTAGCGCGTTCAACCAAACAAACAAACAAACTCTTCAGCTTTATAATATTAGTATAGATTTTGTACCATTTGCCAGTAAGTTTTGTACTATGTCACGAGTATATCTCCTGTACACAATACAGTAGGATAAATATTTGTGTCGAATACATACTCGTAGATATTCGATTCGGTCTGACTAAAACGGAAGCGCGGCGTTAAATACATACACCCAACACGCATCGCTAAATAGAAATCTGAATCGAGTTCTAAGAAATTGACTTTTCTCTGTGTGCCCTGTAAGTAGGTAAGAGGCCATTTTATTTTATTATTTACAGTTATTTTTTTATTTTAATATAATAATATTTAACGTATGTACATTTATAGCTTTACGAAGTCGTTAACTTTTTCATTTTTTTTTTGTTATTGTCTTTTTATTTTTTAAATGCGCTCTTTTTCGGTAAAATGACATAGAAAAATGTGTTATACTAAAATAGAAAGCGGACCACGCATGAATTATTGATATTCGTCTACAAATACTGAAATGATTGAGAGTCACGCAATATTGTTCTTTGTTTAGAAAAAAACAATTTAAAATAAAAGTGCCAAATATAAACAATAAACAATGCTTTTTTAAAGGTAACAAAAACATGTAAAAAGGTGGATCAAATATAATTGTTAATTTCTTTTATTTCATAAATAAAAATGGAGTGTTTTATTATTACTTTTATTCCCATTAACTATAAAATTATATAGCAGTTTTTTTTTGTTATAACCTTTACTCCGTTTCTGTGCAATTTAAAAACTGGAACTAATACGAGAATGAAGGTCATTGCATTGGTTCCACTGTCTTTCTTGTTACAATAGCAGGCTGCGAACGCCATTTATAAAATAAATTATTATATTCAAACGCCGGTAAAAAGTTCCATAAACAATTATATTTTATATCGTGTTTATATTAAGAGTAAGTATTAATAAACGTAATTTTTTATTGGACAGACGAAGAATTTTCTAGAAACAGCAACCTCGATATTAAGACTATTTCGATTTAGTACTTTGTTATAAAAACCTGCTATCATTTTATATGATGTCATACTTTACAGGTGTTTCTGTTATTCTATGTTGTTATTTTTTCATTCATCAATCGATACCTACTACTAATTTGAACTAATATATTATATTTTTTGTGCGAGTCGGAAGATAGGTGTTAGTAATTCTACACCAAGATAGTATTATGTAGTAATTCTATACCAAGGATATTTTGGAGCTTTGTCTTTTCAATGGAACTACGCGTATCGCAAATCAATTTAGCGTTTTCGAGGTACGGTTAGTGTTTCACGAGCCGGCCATTTTGGCCACCGGTCATTCACCTCTGTCGTAAATCAATTTAATGACTAGATTTCTGCCCGAGGCTTTGTCTGTAATGTAATTGTTACTTTGAAATAACAGTACATCAGCAAAAAATGCTAATCTCGCCGAGAAGTTGTAGGATCATCGTATTACTTTTTGTGAGCAAATGTTCTCAGACACGATTTAAAGTGTCTTCTCTCATCAAAAAATTATTTAAGAAATAATAATTGATAGCAGTTTTTAATTATAATTTTACATGCTTATTCTTTAACGAAGTCACATTTTCTGTTCTTTTTACTTTATTTTTTTTTGTTGCTACAACAAAAAGCAATAAAACAGGCATGTCATTTTTAAGTTAGTCGTCGGCGGGTGGAAGTATTACAAAATACATATTGAGCTCTTTGTACGTGACTTGTGCGTCTTTGTCCTGTGGGTTCAAGGTTGCAGATATTATCGCTTATAATATAAATAGTAAATTGAGTAAAAAAGCTGGATTATCTCATATATATACATATGTATGTATATTTAAACACACACATGTACATTAAATGTCGCTATAAATTTAACGACATTTACCTACTTTAAAATATAAAAATATAATATTATATGTTTATTGTTAAAACGATATTTCTCACACACAATTCACTTAAAAGATTAAGACTTGATTCGTCATCCAACGTTGTTACCATAAACATTAATTAATTAGTCATCTACGAAACATAAGACTCATTCATATATCTCTGTTGTGAAGACAATAAAATATGTCCTTGCTCTAATTATAGAACCTGTAAGACTAATCACTAGGCCTTATTTGAATATATTACTCATGGGACTCATAGAACAATGAATTCTATAATAGATATTTCATTTATATTTTTTCTAAATAAACTATGGTGCAGTTTAAAGTAAGGTTTCATAAATCAATGAATTCAAAAATTTTCTAATGTGATGATTCTTTTCCAACAATATATTCCTATTGACATGTTTTAAGTTAAGCAGAGCGTAGTTTATAAGACATGTTTATCTCGAGTATGTGCCCGTTTCACTCAGGTGTGCACCGTTTTAATGGACCCCATGAAACTGCCTTGAATTATTTACAATAGCGATAGCGACATCTGAATAGAAATAGGCCATAATAGCAGGTTCCATCAAGTAAGAAGTCAATGACCGTCTGTCCTATATAAGGGCCTGCACCCTCTGAAATCACGTAATAATTGCTCTCAGTCATTAACAGTTGTTAACTGTTATTGGAAGAACAAATAGGGGAATGAAACAGACGCCACGGGTTCCGGTATCGGAAGTTTGAAAACTTTATTTATATACCTTTATTTACTATTGATTATTTATTATTAGATCAAAATAATAAGTATATGGAATATAATTGAAAATTCTATGAACACTAGGGTTCATAGAGAGTAATGTTATGTAATTTATAGAATAAAATTATTATAGCATTTACCGTATCAGCTGTATCTAAAAAATTGCCAAAAACCGAGCAGAATATTGATTCCATGACTACAGACTAGCTTCGATTTTATTGCGCACGATATCTTCATAAAATTTGAATACATGGTAATGAAACAACCTTATATCACATTCTTTTTGTGGCGTGTAGTTTAGTTACAACAGCCACGAATAGGCGTGGTCCACCCCTCGTCAGTCACGAACCGATCTGGCAGCAGGTGCAGGGTAGAGCTTTCATACTGTAAGCAAATACAGAGTAACTGATTATTGCCAATGCGGGATAAACAAAAGATACTTATTTGTACAATAGAATATCCGGGAAATTTACTGCTTTTTCATATTTTTTTTGTGTTTCAAAAAGCTGTAGGTAAATTCCATAAGAGAGTAGATTATAAAATTATTTTATTTATCATTACATTGTATTTGGTATAAGTTATGTGGGAAACCAAACATTTGCCTGAAGCCATTCTGTGCGTGTGCTGCCCAAACATGCTATTAGCGCAGGCAAAAATGATTCATACATAATTTAAAAATTCTTTTTGCTACAGCAGGAGAGGTCTCGTGATAATGGTTGTTCATTGTCTAGGCGTCTTATTAGACAAATTGGAACAGCTATTCTATTTTCGTATTCATTTTATTAGTGAAATAGGGTACTTCCCAATTCGTATATTCTCATTCACGGGTTCACTAGCATTTAATAACGTCCTGTAACACCCACAAGACTCAAATTGCTATAATCTACTTTGAAAATTGTATATTCTCTTTCTCTGTAAGTTAATTTAATTTTCTGTAAACTAAATTCAAACAAATAAATAAGATAAGAAATCATAAACGTAGACAGACAGATAAATAAACTCATCTTTGATTATTATTAGTAAGGATTATTCAATACAGAAGATGATGAATTAAATTTAAATTATTTAAATTTATGGAATAGTATTGTGTTAATCAAAAGTTAGATTTTATAATTAATATATAATTTGATAAAAAATTAACGAATATTCATATATTTTTAATATAAATCCATTTATATTAATATTATACATGAATTTATAATTAAACTTTAACAAAAAATTAATGTAATATTAAAACGACCCATTAGCAAAACGGCAATATGATATGAAAACAGAAACTTGTGTTTAAAGAGAAATTTTAATGCTCTAAGGACTCATTAGAGCCAGTCACGAAGCGAAAAATTACTTTATAAAGCAATTACCTAATGAAGCCTAGGTCTAACACTTGCGTGCCCCGACACTGTCAGTAAACGAACCTAGCCTTCTGGGCTTGACTTTACGATAGTTCATTCACCCTGACCTTAAACACCCTGCAATTTGAACTGTACTGTTAAACGTACCTTTAAACTTATTAATGCATAATAACTCAGTAAATGTTTTGAGCCTTATAATGTATGATGTAAAGTGTATTTTTTAAAGAGCCAGCAAAGCCTCAAAATCTTAATAAACCTATAATGTTACGAGTAATTAGAAAGCTCTAAGGAGCTCTTTATTCTTGACGGAATAATTAAGTGGTTTAGCTGTTCTCATTAATCACTAGCGCATAGAGAATGAACCTAAAAGAATTTGTCGCTAGTAATGCATTATATTTTCCTAAAACTTCTTGAATAAAAAAATGAGCCAACTTTAAACAATGTACGTCAATCTTGTTCGTATCTTTGTCGTAACAAAATGTATTTTATATACATATGTATGTACGTATGTATGTATTTATGTATTTTTAATACTAGAAATATTAATTTTATTAGTTTTTCTAAGCTATTTTTATAACACTCATTATCTTAATGACCGCAATTCTGATTATTAATTTTAATAAGTTTTGTATTAAGTTGATATTAACCATGTGTTTCATTTTTTCTATCATCAAAGGACCTTAATTTCCGCGTGATGCAACTCGTGATGACGTCCGTTAGTGACGCCTCCCGAAAGGAAGTGTTAATGGGCGTGTAGTTTCCTTTCTTAGAAAGAGTATACCTTTAGTTTATTTTAAAATGGTCTTAAGTTTCTGTTTTGATAGTTTACAAAGCTTAATTTTTAGAATTATACAAGATAGTTTTAAATACTAAATTAGGGCAGTTATTATTATTTATGGAATTTACGAATTAAATAAGTATTTTTTACAGCGTGGTATAGATATTATATTCATAAAAGTTTGAGATTTTTTATAGTACCTATATTTAATTATATGCCTCCTCTCATGATAAAATATATGAATGTGCGGATATTTCAAGAATTTACTGAAGTGATGTCCCACGGTTGAGTAATGATATTACATTTGCAATAAACCGAATAGAATTGCACTTGTTAATAATAACTGACCCGTTTTCCTTAGATACCGGATGCTACGTGAAGACTGCATCTATTTTGGTTTCTTCTTACTCATTGTAAGGTATTTGTAATTCGTTACGACTCGTATTGTTAGATAATTGGCCGTTTTTGTGTTATTATTATTCTTAACTACCATCACCACAGACGCGAACTGAATTCTAATGTGTGGTTTAAGTTCACACTTGCTCTATTCTTACCGAATGTTCAAGTAATAGTTGTTTTACAATGCTATTTTAATTTTATAGGACTGTATTATACTAGGGAGGTATTCTTAATAATTTTCTCAGGGAATTACCTAAAAAAGTTAAATAAATCTTTAAAACGTAACTAACAATGTCTATCAATATTATCTATCGATTATATATATCGATGTTGAAGCGATTTAGTTATGTTTTGTTTTTCTTTGTAAAACCTGACAGTGGGCATTTAAAGTTACGTGAAAATATCTATAGACATAACGTTGGCAAGCTCATGTTAAGGTGTAAATAATTGTAAATGATGTAATATTTTGTACACATAAATATTAGCACTTGTTCATTTCGCTGTAAAAAGGTATACGTGACTAGCCTCATGCCAGTTGCCGACAAAAACTTTATGAAGAGTTTTCTGCTGATATAAAGTTAACAATTGAGTTTATTGAAATATCGCAGAATTTGTAAATAAATCTCTTTGCAAGATGAAAACAGTATTTTTATTTTACGACTTACCACCATGTATATAATTATTATATTTTTGCTGTCAAGAATATTTTATTTTTTGTAATATAGTAGTAACAGTGCAACAGTAAGGAGTAAATTTTAAAAAAAATTATAAAATATTTAGCAAAAATCTATCACAACTTTTATGGATTTAAGAATATTATCGTATCGGGCGTTATCAGATATATCAGTACTTCAACACGTCCTGATAATGTCACGCAGACTGAACCGCTTTCTACGCGTCTAGTCAAGCCATAAATAAATATCACGACAGGGAAATTTTGATAAGGAATGCAATTTACTTCGCTTACGTAATAAAGACGAAATACAAAATAAGCGTTTTAACTTTAATCATACACAATGTTTTATGACGTGCATATAATATTGAATAGGTATTACATGAATTGCTAATATTACATTACTTTGTTGTTAGAATGTATATAATATACACCTTTATATATAACTTCCATATATAACTAGTGACCTAGGTCACATAAATTTTTAGGGCATTACTTTTAATTATGTACTTATCTTAAAGTGCGTAATATTTCGCAAAAATCTAAGAGCTATATTCCACGACAACCACTTGATATACCTCAGCCTCATTTAGCCTACGTAAATATGGCGTCAATTACTTGCTCATTTGCTCTTGAAAGAAGAAAAGCCCCTCAAACACACTTTCGTAATTATAAAACGGTATACATATTATTAGTTTTTATACCTATGCGAGATAGTTATATGATTACTTTAATTAGGTAAATAGTATAATGTCTCGACATTATGAAGTGAAGTGTTTTTCATTAAAAAACATTTTTAATGCAAATAACGTTTCACTTAAAAGTTGTGTAACAAACATTTCTTTGTATTTAGATGAATTGTTAGAAATAATGAAGTTAACGAAAAAGAAGATACAAAAATAATATTTTTTTAAGCGTTCATTTTGATTATGAGCTGTGGGAGAGATCACATCTGTTGATATTGTCAACGATGATATTATTATTAGTGGCCGAATTTTAACGGTCTTTCTGTTTTGGGGGCAATTTAAATTAATCCGTTATGTAAATCTTTGTGCAGAATAATAAAAATATTATTATTGTGATTAAGAATATATATTTATTTAATTCAGTTTATAACTTATACTTAACTATTTATATTTTCAATTAAAATAAAATAACACTGACAACACTATTATAATTATATTTCTTTTTGTTCACAGGTAAGAGATGCACTATTAGTACTCTATAATAGGTAATTAATTTTGTTATTATTTTCTTAATCTGTACAGATAAATTAAATCGAAGTGTCTGTTTGTAATGTCAAAATAACAGCTTTTTACTAAATGCATATAGAATTATATACGGTACTTAAAAGAAAAACACAATTTTTAATTTTTTTGTCTGTCTGTTTGTTTGTTCCGGCTAATCTCCAAAACGACTGGACCGATTTTGACGGGACTTTCACTGGTAGATAGCTATTGTTATAAGGAGTAAGTTAGATTACTTTTATTTTAGAAGAGATGCTAGTGATAATAATAAAAATACGTCTTACATTAAATATTTATTAATTATTTGTATCCGTAAACAGTTAGAACATAGAATTTTTGACGTTTTGCACTTTTTGTGCACAAAGTATATTGATTTAATTGAATGGTTCTTAACTATTTTTGTTAATAAATTACATTTTATCCCTAACATTGTATATACGTAATAAATTATGCATGGTATCCATCTAAAGTAGTATAGTAGCTTTCAATATTGAGCCGAGATTACTTTCCAGCTATAATAGAGAAAAGTGTACATTGAAAATAGTGTTTACAATTTAGTTGTCATTCTCTAATTATACATTAATTCCAATTGAGTTTCATAATCATGTCATTAGGCTAACCACCATATTCAATCAAATAGCGTGAAGTGAAAGTGTTATGCAATATGTTGCTCATAGTCATGTACATATGTATTTACTTTTATATTTTGTCGATTAAGAGTAATGTTTATTGACGAATAAACCGACAAAATAGTTTCAATATTGTGGAAAAGGATACATTTTTATTTTATAATTTTGCTACTCAATAAAACGTAAAAATATGAAGTTTAAAATAACTACTATGCAGTACAACAGTATATAATGCCTTTGAGACGTCTAAAACCTTAGTCTCTCCGTGACCATGATTGCTGTAAAGCATTCGAAACGTAACCAAAAATCAAAATAAATCCGCGAAATAATCCGAAAAGATAGTTTTATTTAAAATGTCAAATATTCGCGTAAATCTAAGGAATTATTATTATACAGTAGTTATAAATTGCGTGTAAAGATTTATCAACAATACTGTCTTCTATTATAAAGTCTAAGAACATATACCTACTAAATACTCACGTATCTGCAAAACAATGAAACGTATTTATGGTTTTCTTCAACGACCTATAATTTTGTGTCATAAAACAGTTTCTTTACTGGTTTTATACCTTGTGGAATAAACATTCCGTGACACCATTTTCATTTACCATTTGTGTTGTTTAATTTTTATTTGCAAGTTCTGATACTATTCAATAAATGTTACAATCTTGTATAATTGTCGTTTGTAACAACAAAATTTAAAATATATAATTCTAATATTCTTTATTGTTAATCTCGATTAAAACCTTTATTTTTAACCGTCTTCAAAAAAAGGTGGAGGTTCTCCTATACAATGATGATTACATATCTTTCTAACTCCGAAGCTTGAATACAAATTATCTTTTTATGTATTTTACTTCGAGGGACAAGTGTTTGATTAATGGCATATACATACATAAATTTAAAAGCATTTAAGTTGAAGAACATTGTATAGAGAAAACTAGTTTTGACCTCTAAGTAAATCTTCTTGAATAAAATAGAATTCTAAATAGTGACCTCATTATTCAGCTCGTATGTTTGTTTGTACAATATGAAAGCTCATATCTTCTAATCACAAACTGAACCGATTTCAACAGCACTTACAGGCGTTTAAAAGATTCGGGCGAGAGTGATATAGGACAATAAAAATTCAGACATATGCGTGTACGTTTTCGTAAAAACTAAAATGTACACAACATTTTAGTTTTTACGTTATTTGTTGATGCACAAATTTTAATATTTATATTCAAATTCTTGTTATATATAAATTAATTTGATTATAACATTATCTCAACTAAACGCCAATGGCTCCGTATTATATGAAATCTTAAAAAATCTATGGGACATTGCCACGGGCAAGATAAAATTATTTTTGGAATGGATTTGTATAACGTAAGTCACAAAAAGAATTCTCTCACGCAGCCTGGTTGACCTAATTCCTTTATTATTTCGTAACATGTGCCGAACATCTTAAAATAAATTATTTGTATTGCCATTTGATAAACAATTAAAATGTGGGTGGTAATAGTTGTGATTTTTGCAAAGTTTATTTAAACATATACATATTTTCTTATTTTTCGTTGGTTCGTACTTTAAGCTTTAAATACAATAATATTGTAATATATAAGTATTGTTATTTTGCTATAGAACGTTAATTAAAATGATTACGCGGAAGAAATATAGAGCTTTGTTTAGCGCGTTTAGGCCTTGTACCTACGAGTAACTAATGGATATGTGTACTTGTAATATGCTTAATCTAAAAAATGATATATTCGTACAAGGTCAAAATATGATAAATGTTTTTCTTTGTTCTTTATTGATTAAAGGTTTTTAGTAGACTTCTAAGGAAGGATATTTAGTAATACTTAGTTTGTTTCGGAAATAATCCTTGCTAATATCAAAACAACAAAAGTGTTATTGATTTTGCCTTTACGCAGTCATCGACATGACCTTTTGCATAGTTTATTGGTCCGAAATTATGTATATTATAGTGATATAATATGGATTCTATGATTTAGTTCGTACTTTTGATTTAGTATACCAACAGACTTTCGTGGGATATAGTAAAAAAAACTTTGCCAAAAGTTTCCCAACGCGAGCTCATCTGAGCAAAGTGAGGGGTACACTAACTCTGTTTTTCACGCTAAAGAAATTTCGATGAAAAGTAAGGATGTAGCTTGCATTATGAGGACAAGCATTGACTACCTTCATGCGAACGCTGCGGGAAAAGAAAAGGTTATATAAATTGCATTCGTTATTAAAAATGCATTCTAAACCACTACAACGTTTATAATGATTATAATAATCTTATAAACGAGTATTACGACATGAAAGATGGGTTGATTTTGTAATTTGATTTGATATAACATAAATTGATTCACCGTTCACTTTTCCAAATACGTATGTTATGGAAGAAACACACGAAGAATTACATCAACACAATCACGTTTACTCGCTTACTTTTGTTGGACAATATCGGAGTGGTAAAGTAGGGCGATCTATAAATTGTGCGCGTGAGTTGTCTAAGCTCTAAGAGGCTCAAGGTCGCTGTAAATGTTCCAGAAAGCTACTTTTTTATTTATCGAACTTCACACACTCAGTTTTATTAGATATAGCGTCAAGTGCTTGAATTACTTGTTTTAGTTACTCCGCTGACGAACGGAGTTAGTCACTAAACATCATTATCGCGAAGATGCGTAGGTACAATCGTAAATTATTTCCTTTGTTCTGTTTACCAGTTTCTCACGTTTTTGGGTTTTTAAAAGTTGTTTTAATTATATAATTCAATATTCATTTTGTAATCATTATATAAAATCTATTCGGTTTTATCGAAAAGTTTTAACGGTATATATACACTATATTAAAGTTACAGACATTAAATTGAACCTATAAATTCAATAGGTATACCGTATAATACAATTAAATACCTTTCGTGTAGGTTATTGTGTCTTATTTAGTTAAAGCCACCCTTAAAAATGTAAGAAAAAGCAAGATTAGTTCTTAAAATGCATTCACTAAAGGACAGCTAGAAGGAAAGCCTATGTCACGCCAGCGATAAAGTTGTAAGTTTACGAGACACTCGATAACTACACAAAGACTTGGCCTAAACGTGACTGCGCAATTAAAATAATTTAAGTTTCACAGTTGGACCTTAATACAAAAGCTTTCATGATTCCAAAATAGGTTACCTACCTATAAATACAGACTTTGCATATATATATATATATATATTATCCTGTTTTAACAATATAAATTTTTTTTAATATTATTAGGAACTTTAAAAAATATTTAAAAATGCAACCGGCTTTAAATGACAACCCTTTTTAACATACCTTACGGTAAAAAAACTAGCTATTCGTATGTAATAAAATCTTAGAACGGTTTTTACTTTTAATTGCATTGATTTGAAACACTGTAAGTTGATGATGGAGTCAGGATATATTGATATTTATTATTACAGTTAGGCAAAAGCGTGATTTTTAGTGTAAACGTTATTTATTTAGACATAGAATAGCACATATATGAATGTAGGTAAAAAATATTTTTAATACTCATCTGATCTTCTTGATTTTTTTTATTATAAACACTAGAGACTCACCCTCGCTTCGCTTCGGGTTCGTCTCTAGACAAAAATAACTCTATCCCACGGGAACCGTACATTTTTTCGGGATGACATATAGCCTAAAGCCTTCCTCGATAAATGGACTATCCAACACAAAAATAATTTTTCAATTCCATCCAGTAGTTCCTGAGATTAGCGCGTTCAACCAAACAAACAAACAATCAAACAAACTCTTCAGCTTTATAATATTAGTATAGATTTATACTGTTACTTTTAAAATTTGGAGTCTATTACATAACATTAGAAAATGCGGTACATCTTTAATCTGGTGATATAATATATTATGCATCTCTCAAATAAATTGCCACTAATCAAACATCCTTATAGACTTAACCTGATACGTGTTACAAAATATACGACGATCTCTGACCTTCACTCATTCATTCATATGCCATATATTCTTGTTAAGCACGCATAATTGAAAAATTATTACATCTTATACTAAAGATCACTTACTCACTTTCACTTCAATTTCTGGCACTTTAACTGGACAGATGACTTATATGTGATTGATGGCTCCCATGCCTTTATGATTGATTGACTAATTGATCTTGTGTACCAATATGTAATTATTTCTAGATATTTTTGACACTTAAATTAGTACCTACATTATTTTGGTAAAGGCTTAAATTCTTAAGATAACAACGTAATGTACACATTATAGCCAATAATAAGTAAATAAGTTTACAGTGGGATGTGTATATTATGTAAATGAGGAATTTGTGGTGTTCTTATATTTTGTAAGTACCATTTACGTAAGCGGTAAATATTTAGAATTTCACTCATATTTACATTTATCTGTGTATATTCCACTGTTCTTACAGGTTTGGATGTAATGCAGTTTTTAGTCTTGAAACTTTCGCCTAAACTATCTTATAATAAACTGTGTCGCTGTGGTATTCAGTGCGTTGTTTATTATGCTGAATTTACATTACAAGCCTACAACCTTGTCTCAGACAAGCGACAATAACTGAGAGGATTTATTACGTGAAAGTACTTAATATCTTATGAAATTTCGATATATTGGTAACATCGTGTGTATTTTTATTAAACGCAATTATTCTGACTCTCCTTAAGTAAAACATTACTTGAACGTGTTACTTTGTGTTATTTTCTTAAAAGAAGTAGTCTTTTCAGCATGATGCTACTAATTTCTAGATTTAAACCAATTTACATTCATTCGCATACATAAAACAAAGGCACGAGATAAGCACCATTTCATTAGTTGAAATAATAATGAGCATCAATCGAAGCGTGGGACTCGATGTAGATAAGTCGTCGTGAAAGCTTCGGAAACCTTCGTGAAATACCGCATTGTTAGTAAATCTTATTTAGGACCTGGCCGGGACAAAGATGCGTAGGCAAACGTTAGCGTAATTTATCATTTTTTACTAAGAAAGGCAATGTTTAATAATTCAACTGGAACTTAACTCATAAATAGAGCAAGTAGGTATACAGTAATCGGACTACTATAATAGATGCGAAAGTTTATATTTTAGAATATATGTAGATGAAATTTAGTACACAGACTAAATAAACATAGGATTCCTTTAGGAAATTGAATGTACCTAATCTCATGTTCTTGTTTGAAGAAAGCGAATACTGAAAATTATAATTAAAAAATTATTAATGTTTAGTATAGATTTCTCAGAGATGAGATATTTTCCCATAGTCAAAATTATCTGATATGTTGACCAGACAGACTGACAGGCAAAAATTCTTAAAGCTATAGATTCGGACTCTGTATCGATAATAATGACTATTAGAATAAAATTTTCAAAAAAAATATTTAATATTCAGATTCGACTCAGTTAGAATTTTATTATATGTACATCTATCTATAAGTAAATTTTCCATCGTTTTTGAATTTTTCTGCATTACGCAAAATTATTGAAGTTTTTCAACCTTAGCATGAAATAAAGCTTGAATTACAATTGACATGATACTATTATCATATCTTGTTTGCGTGATCACCGACAAAGAACTCTTTGTATAATCGTTAAAGGTCGTTGCCGAAAAAATGGCCGCGATTTTTAGTGATTGAAGAATAATAATTGAACTGATTTTTTGAACGCTATAATATTGTAAAATAAGCTATTAAATCTTATTTTTATTGATATTCATTATTTAAATTTGAAATATATTATTTAGAAATCTAATTTATTTTTCTATTCAATTTAAACTAATATTCGTTCTATAAGAAATCTCACATAACAGTTTTTGTCCTTTTTATATAATGAGTTAAAATATTATTATACAAAGATATCCTTAAACAAAACTTTCAGATTGAAGTAACACCTGCTTCGGAAGGATTTTTTCTCCCAATTTTTCAAGGTGCGGTTGCACCTGCGAAAGCGGATGCATATGTTTCATTTCGTAACTTTTGAAAAATATGCATTTTGAATCTTATACATGTATATATAGGCTTCTATTTCCCTTTTAAATAAAGTACACGTCTTTTAGATTTTTTAGTTCGTTAATAAGTATTTCAATGGATGTATTTACCAAAGTCACGATTTTTTTCTTGCTTCAGCATTCAATATATTCGATTATTTAATACTAGCAACTCACCCTCGCTGCGCTCGGGTTCGTCCCTGGGTTGCTTCCCAAAACAAAATTAATTAATTCATTTGGTTTTTTTTTGTGGGACCCTAATTTTTTTTTAAATAAAAGTACCCTAAGTTACCCCTTATTACATCAGCTATCTGCCAGTGAAAGTCCCGTCAAAATCGGTCAAGCCATTTCAGAGATTAGCCGGATCAAACATACAGACAGACAAAAATTGTAAAAAATGTTGTTTTGGTAAATGTATCGTGTATACATCCACATGCATTTATTAAAAAGCGGTTATTTTAATATTACAACCAGACACTCCAATTTTATTTATATGTATAGATTATGTTACTTATATTATTTCTGAAAAAAAAATTCATTAGTTATAAACTCTTTCTTATAAATATTGTAAAAATATTGTTTATTTTTTGCTTTATCTGTAGATATACAATTCAAATATCATGGGCTATGTTGCCAGTAGAACATAAACTTTGTTATAGGAAGAAATAATAATGATCGAATCGTGACTTGTAAATAAATCGTGAAAGTAGCTGGTGTGATAATACCTTACATGTTGCATGTGTTATTGCTTATCGAGTACGAAATGTATCTTATTATCATATGTAGTTAAAGGTTCATAGGTACAATTTAAGAATAGTAGGTATATTCAGATCTTCCTTCTTTATATTTTTTACTAACAACCCAACATACATACTTTCACATTGGTTACAGTTAGGTAAGTTAAGAGTTGAATTTTCCTTAATTTAAAATGTAAACAATACTCTATTTATTTATTGTTTTTAAATAATTTTTCGTTTTGGACCTTTTTACATAGAGACGAAGGAATCTAATTTTAAGCTGTTATAAATATCTATATTTTGTGTCTGAAACATTTATGGTCGATGTTAGACTAGTGACACATTGGTGCGAAAACGATATCGAGATTGTCAGGTTACCGACTTTTGCGCATGGTTTTCTTTTTACTTGTCACACACGTTGAAGATTTTTTTAGATGTAGGTACATTCATTACCAACTTTTAACTTGTTTTTGTATTCACAATTAAAATAATTAATAAATTGTTAATATGTTATAGATATTAAGTAAAAACTAAAAAAAAAACCTTAAAAAAAGTTATAACATGACCTTTCCCCTTTCCAGTTTTAATGAGCATTCATAGGATCTCTTTTGTATTATGACAGAAAGCTTTATCGCTTGTTTTCAAACGGGTGAGATAGTTCGCTTCTGAATGACAGGCAATATATTAAAAACAAATTACCTTTATCGATATGCAAATATAGATAGCAGTGTGATGAATATTCATACGTAAAGAAAAAATACTAATTGTATTTAATACGCTGTAAATTAGTAAGTAAATAATAGATTGTAAGTTAATATTTAAAAAATATGATAAAAATTTATTTCGAAATAAACTAAAAACATATGTTTATGTTTTATTAGATGTAAAAGTAGTTTTATAAAAAATATTTTTATGTACATACCCGAACTGACAACTTCGTAACCGATAATAATTGTTGCATTATGGTAAATTTTCCATAGATTCACGATGTCATGACGGTCACGTAATTTTTACGTTCGTTTGTGTAAGTGTATTTTATAAAGGCGTTAGTTGCTTTTCTTACACAATATACAATTTGCGGCGTGAACTGTGGGTTGCGGACAGTCGAATATTGAAATTAGAAATAATATAATGATAACCTTCGCATTCACATCGCATAAGTAGCTTTTTGATTAGGTAACTACTTTGTATTGATGTCCATAATTTATATTTGTGTCCTATTTATATAATAGATAAGTTGTAGTTCATAATAGGTACATAAAGAGAAAACATGCGTAAATTACTACTTAAAAATAGTTACATTATTTTATACATGAATTATATAAAAAAATGAGTGCGTGTAACCTTTACGCGCGGTTGAAGTAAAACTTCTTTGGCATATATCGCAATTAAATTAAAACATCAATAGTAATTTGTCAGACAATAACAACGGTTACCATGGCAACAATTAGTCATAATAGCTTTTATTTAATTTATGCGCATTCAGCTCACAGTAATAAATATTCATTTTTATAAGTAATAATTTTAGTTTTTTTTTTTACCAAGTTTAAAAGTTATTTTACATTTTATTTAAAATATATTACATAACATATTATTCAGTATTATTTTTTACTTCCTGTGTAATATATTCTATCTCATTCTTTCGCCTGCTTCATCCTATATATTTGTGTTTGTCTTTTTTTAGTGCCGCATTTTCGTTTCATCGAGTTTCAAATCACAACGATTCTAAAGAAGTTTTACTTCAATATAAGGGTTTTAGGTGTATTTTAGTAACATCAAATTAGATAATTACAAACAGAAAGCTTTCATTTGTACTCAAAATCCAAAAAAAAAACTTATTTATTTTTTCGTTTTAGACATCAGTTATATGAATAGCTGTTCAATATTCTAAGTAAAGTTAAATACAATTAGAAATATGTATACGGAGAAAGTTATGGATACCCAGTCGGCCGAGTGCGCGGCACCGTCTGAACTTGACAGTGACAACTTTTTGTACGCGCCGTATATGAGCATGCAATGGTCTACCTGTGTACAAACATTATCGCCCATAAACACTATACGGCTAATAGCTAACGGGTATGAAGGTACCTATTTTAAGTCCTGGCATAAATCTTTCAGAAATATAAGCATATTATTAAAGTGATGGAAAGCTCATAATAATATATTTATTATTATTAAAATAGTTTTTTACACCGTTTTAATAATAATAAAAAGAACAACGTTTATTTTCGTTGATTTTGGAACAGATTTACGAATTTTTTTTGTAAGATTTCCAGTGCAATATTACGATGGTAAAGAAAAATGTAAAGATAATAATTTCCCAACATACTGTTTTAAATTACCAGTAATTACATTTTTTTTTCTTCTAAACGTTATATTAGTCAATAGTAATTAAAAAGCAATAAAATATATTGAAGTGTGATAGCAAATCTCTACCCGGAGGCGCAGCACCGAACAATATCACCAATAACTGACATTAAATACCTTGTTACGACAATTTACATTCGTTTGCCATTGTATAATTTTCCATTAATAATTATATAACAGATAATTAAACCCAAGTTATTTGTACAACTGTCAACTTCAATACGTTTTAAGATGGAATGAGATCAATATTTTTGTGCATTTTTTAGTTCCGTGAAAGTAAGTGCAACTGGTTTTTTGGTGCGAAAAAATGCACATTGATTTTTTACTTGTTGTAATTTAATAGCCAAAGAATTTTTAAAGTTCAAGCCAGTGTAACAAAATACGACAAAACTTGTTGGAAAAAAATGTTGTTTGATCACAGTGAGAGATTAACTTAGCCACAATTTTTTAATAACCCCTTTTTATTGTACAGTTGACACCGGATATTTCTTGTTTAATAGGTTTAATTATTTATTTTTAAGTAAATTCATACTTTATTGCTGCACTAAAGCGGGTTTTAAGACCTGTTTCACCTAGAAGGTTTCGTAGTTTATTTTTAAAAATAACATAATATTTAACAAACTTAAAGCTCCTTTACTTCTTGACAATGAAATTTTAAATTTCGTTTTTCGTTTTATTTTATACATTAAATTAGTATTTCTAAACTTCAATAATCATGGACTTACCTCATCTATATAAACACTAGCGACTTACACTCGCTTCGCTCGGGTGCGTCTCTAGGTACGTTTTATTTTTTTTGAGCGAAATCCTTTTTATTTTTCTAAAATAAAAGTAGCATAAGTTACTACTTATAATATCAGCTATCTGCCAGTGAAAGTCCCGTTAAAATTGGTCCAGCCGTTTCGGAGATTAGCCGGAACAAAGAATCAGACAGACACAAAATTTTTAAAAATTGTGTTTTTCTTATAAGTACCGTATTTAATTCCATATGCATTTAGTATAAAGCTGTTATTTTGACATTACAAACATACACTTCAATTTTATTTATCTGTAAAGATGACTGGTCAATGTTAGGCACAGCAAGTAATCATCACTAGAATAAGATCACGAACAAATGAATATGCTTACGATGACGTAACCGATTTACTGCGGCCGTTCTATTTTGACCACTTGCTAAGTTGTTACACGAACGTCAAGAACTTTATTTACTTGAAATTTAAGTAATATATAAATATATACCCTATACCTATACAATTATATGAGGTACCCAAACTGTTTATGTACAGCTTATCAACCATTGTTTTGTATAGGCTTTTATATTTTAGTGTAAGTATTTACATCTAGTATTCTTCTTATTTGGACTATCTTTCTTTACAACTATCGATAATAGATTTTTTATTTATTTTGAATAGTCTAGTGTAAGTACGTACCAAGAAGCAAGAACTTTAGTTCATATCTGAAGAAAAATAGAGACGCGATGTGTATGATTATTTGAAGTCAAGAAAAAAGCGAATTTAATAGCTTTTCTAATAATTCATGCTTTATTTAGAAAATGCGTGACAAAATTACATAATACCTAATTCAATTTTTTTTTAACTAGCTACGTTAAACTTGTTACTTGACATAATAGCAAGTATGAGAAATTTTCGCCTTTGTTTAGACTCTAGAGAATATAGTCTGTGGTAATAGGACACAGGTGTGCATATTTTTTGCACATCAGTAATCACGGTGATTAATAAACTTTAGCTAGCTCGTCGGCCACTCGTGTGGGTAAAAAATACTTGTTTTTTATCTCTTAAATAACTATCATAATCTTTTAATAGAAACCTTGAACTTTATGTAAATTTCATGGTAAAATTTAATCAAAAATATAACATCAGTAACGCAATCGGTAATTTTAATGAAATATTTTTTTTCTAACGCACCGTGTTTTGTTTCATTTAATGTGTATATTTTATCATAAATTAATGTATTTTATAAGAACTCCAATGACGGAATTTACTTTTTATTTCTTTACTAGCGACTCACCCTCGCTCCGTTTTAACAGTTAGAGTAGATTTCTCAGAGATATTTTCCCGCAGTAAAAAGTATCCTATATGTAGACCCGGATAATCAACTATCATCGTACGAAATTTTATCAAAATCTCTCCATTGGTTTTTGCGTGATGCGGTCACAGACAGACAGGCAGACAGACAGAAAAAATTTCTAAAAGCTATAGATTCAACCTCTATATCGATAATAATGTTTATTTCAATAAGATTTTCCAAAAAATATTTAACGTACAGATTCGGCTTAGTTACAGTTTTATTATATCTACAGATTAAAAGAAAAATGGAAAGGCTATCTTGATGTTTGTCGTAGGTAATAATATATAGAATAGAACAATATCTAATATATAAAATTCTCGTGTCACAGTTTTCGTTGCCATACTCCTCCGAAACGGCTTGACCGATTTTGATGAAATTTTTTGTGCTTATCCGGTATCTATGAGAATCGGCCAACATCTATTTTTCATCCCCCTAAATGTTAGGGGTAGTCCACCCCTAAATTTTATTTTTTATTTTTTAGACAAAATTTTTAATTTCTATTTTTTTATGATACAACATACAAAAATACATACAATCCTCAATTTTCGCCCTTCTACGATCAACCCTTATTTTTTAATAGCCATTTTAGTTATTTAATCATTTTTCCTCTCCGGTCGAAAACTGATCAATCGTGATTTAATGCAAGCTAGGGACGAACCCGAGCGAAGCGAGGGTGAGTCGCTAGTATAGATATAATAAAAAAGTATGAAAATATTTTATCATAAGAGGATCTTTGTTAGCATTAGAAACGGTTATAATTTCCTCTCAAATTGTAGGGTGTAAATAATTGATAGCTAGTCAGAACACATGCTTAATCCTAAATGATGTAACTAATTCATAAAAGCTTGCGAAACATTAGTCGACAGTATTGGAAATTTAATGTAGCAGCGTGATTAATTACTATTATCGACCCTCAAAATTAGGGAAGCTATTGAAATGATCCATACAATGTATGTCGTGTAATTAAGGGAGCGAATACAGCATTAGATTTTCTCTTTAACCATGTTAAAAATATGTAAGTAATGTATTATTCTTTTTATAAGATTTTTTTTCGCGTTATATAACAAAGACAAATAATATGAAAGTTAATAAACATTATATTATTAAATGTTTCGAAATCTGCGGACGTGTATTTGTCTTGTTTTACGTTGACAATTGACATTGACAACTTCATCCGCTTTATCAAAAACAATAATTGATAAATTACAAACGTTTTAACTGGTGTAATTAAAATGTAATATAACGTCTGGTAAACTCTCTACCCGAGTCCTGATAGCGATCTTAGCATCCTAAGATAGTTGTTTAAACTAACCTCATTAGCTCAGACTTAGCAATGCACCTAATAATAGTTACGATAAGGTGGAGTGAACAATAGGCATTTTCAATAGAAATATTTGAATCTCCACAAAACTTTCACACCCACATTGCTGATACGTTAAGGCGGACCCGGAATATTTAATTTACGACAATAACTTAAATCGATATAATTTTGTTATGCTTTCACTTTCTTTATGTTAATTTATTTATGTGTTTATTATTATAATTAGACGGCATTTGGAGCGTTATGGTTTTACAGATCATCTATCTAAATCAACGTTATAGAAATTGTACTTTCAACCATGAACGGTAATGGGCTGAAAGCTGCATAAGTTTTCCAAACATAGAGAATTCGTGGAAGCATCACATATATTTACATGTTTAAATTATTGGTTTGGCCCCACATGAACTCATTGTATGCATACATCTGTTCGTCCGAACTTCAAAGCGTAATGTTAGACAGATGTCGTTTTGATGCTGTTAGCTTAACGCGTAATTTAGCCTCTAATCAAACTATACCATCTATTGAATTACACGCTATCGAGGATTTAACCCAACGCCTAATTGGCACTCAATTGAGTGCACTCTTGTAGACAAATATTTAAATGAACATTGATTGATATGTTAGGGAAAACACAATCAATCTGCTATTGAAGTAGGTACCTACTACATTGTAAAACAACCGTTGTAACACGCAATTGGTTGCTTATTTTTATTAGCTATGTCAATTTATATTTTTGATCGACTTCAAAATGGAAGAGGTCTCAATTCGACGGTGGTCCTATATAAATTTAAAAAGAAAATTATATCACTAATTATTTCACAATATCTTTTATATCATTTTGGAATCGTTGTACCTTTATTGCTAACAAGTATTATCTATACATACAGATAAATAAAATTTAAGTGTCTGTAATGTCGAAATAAAAGCTTTTTAGTTTTTACTAGATGCATATGAAATTATATACGGTACTTATAAGAAAAACACATTTTTTTTTAATTTTTGTCTGTCTCTCTGTTTGTTCCGGCTAATCTCCGAAACGGTTGGACTGATTTTAACGGGATTTTCACTCGTAAATTGCTGATTTTATAAGGAGTGAATTAGGCTACTTTTATTTTAGAAAAAGCATTAAGGTTCCATTCAAAAAAATTAAAAGGTAGCTAGGGACGCACCCGAGCGAAGCGAAGGTAAGTCGCTAGTATGCAATATGTGTAATAAAATTTGAAAGTGAATAAGCATAATATAATTATAAAATTAACTTGTTTTTATTAGTTCATTTAGGTAGTTCAATATTAAGAATTCTTTTAAAGCAATTATACATAACACCGACCCTTACATAAAAAAAAATCAAATAAAACTAAATAACGTGGTGTAATTATGCATTATGTTTAATGTTCGCTGAGCACTTTCTCTTGTTATGTCACTTCATACGTGCAGATTTTACCCATGATGCTTTTAAGATACATGGGAACATGTCATAAACAGATTGAACGTTTACGTCACATCCTCTATCTGTGAGTACATTTGTAATGATTAATAAATTATTAACATTATTAACAATCTACTAATTATTTTTTTATTTATTGATATGTCAATACTTATTCTGCGTTAGATAGTTGATTGATTTTTTTTTGTTTAGAGTGGCAGTATTTCATTTGAAATTTTTAATATAAAAACTCGACGATTAAGTTTATATTTGATGATGTAGACTGTCTTCTGGGGTGGTTTGAGGTCGCAAGTTTAATTTTCAAGCATATCACGCGTGTAGTTATTTAGCATCCTCCACATCATTATTATTGTCTTATAAGGGTTTGTTAGGCAGCAAGTTGAAGAAATGGGGTGTATTCTATAAATATATATGAAATAAAAGTGTGCTTAATAAATTGTGGTCGTAAATACAAAAATACGACATACATACATAGATAGCGGGGGCGGTTCGCCCGATCAAACCCGATCGGAGGTTATATCCGTCTGTTTGCGATACGTATACAAACTAAAACAAAATCAATGTTTTTCTTAGTATTAGAAGTTCGACAGAGGAGAGTGGCCCTTTTTTTTATAAAAGAGGCAAGGCACCATCTGTAACCACCCCGAAGTGTCTGATCATATGTGTATAATGATAATGCTTTTTGTTGATTTTAATATGTCTTCATAACTGAATATCGTTACTACATTAGTCATCTAAAATACTCCAGAAAGTATTTGGGTTTATAAATGAAATCAAAATTATATTCTCTAGTGCTCACAAAAACACGTAGAGCAGTGGTGAGTAAGGCAGTTTCACAGAAAATACCGCGAAACTATAATGAGTAACGACAAAAACGGTTCCTGTTGGTGCAGCCGTAAACTTCGACGTACTGGCAAATTCGTTCCGCTCCAAGGAACATTGCTTCTGAATGTACACTAAGAAAATAAATATATTTTAATGATTAAATTACATTTTTATTTAATTTCTTCCGCTATTCACTCTTGTATATATTATATGTAATATTATCAAGAATGGAACAATTCTTGTCAGTTCACAGAAAGAATGAGGTGGAGTTTTTTTTATTTTGCTAATTAATTAACATTTTCTTATTATTTTTCATAAATGCGTTAAATTATGTTTGCCCGAAAAAATATATTCGCTGTTTTATGACTACAAAGTCACATTTATCAAATCTAAATTAGTTTCCGGTCAGTATGGTCCATAAATCGATCATAATACATTCGTGAATTCAGTTTTCTAATGGTTCTCTAAAGATTTATCGATACAGCAGTAATAATAATCGATTTCCTAGATGTCCCTTGCCATAAATCGAAGCTGTCGCGATTATGTCGCAAATTGTATGTTCTTATGGAAACCTACATATTAAATGTAATAACACGTTGTTTGAAATCGATTTAGAGATAAATAACCTCAACACTGTGAATTAAAGTATTACAAGTAACATTTTTCACTCTAGAATAACTTCAATAAAATGGAAGACTCATCATGTATTATTTTGTTTTTTCTATAGTATTTACGGCCTAATGTTTCTTTTGCACTCAAAACATCGTTTAGGTCGAGGTTCGGTAGTTTCTTTTTAAGTACAGGTTAGAGAAACACTACATTGCTCAACGGATTGACCAATTTGCGTCGATTAACCTAAACCTCTTTTTGCTGTATAGCCCTAAATCACTCGAATTTTGCTGCGCTCTTGTAATTTCTTACTTTCTCTTTTATGCAGGCATAAACAAGCCTTATTGGGAATGTTCGTACATTTTTAATTATCATAGAAGTAATTTTAGATTCAAAAATACTATATAAGGAAAATATACATATTTGTTTATCATTAATATTAAAATATAGTATACAAAAATATAGGTTTTATTTTATACAATAAGTATTACGACGTATTGTATACGTACGTACATGCATGTGGTGTAGAAACAATGAAATGTGAAAATAACATGTGGCATAGAAATAAATCACAAAGTGACATTAAGGAAGTCTTCATAGACAATCGACGATAGTGAAAACTAACAAATGATATGCTTCTGACTTGAAAGAAAATTGACGTGTTCTTGGTTAATAATAATTATTGAAAAAATAAGTAGGTATGTGACCATTATAGGCAAGTCGCTTATATAAAAATCTAGATTAATACATAAATATAAATAAATTCACAAATCTCGAATTTATTACCTGTCTTCTTATAACTCTAACAATATTTATGATACTTTGAAAAAAAAGGTATTATTATCGCGTATAACATTTCATAATAAATAAAAAGTAAACGATCCGAGCTACTAAGAACAAAAAATGGTTTGATAAATAGACTACGAACGGTGAGCGGTGTGAAAGTGTTGATTGTAAGTACATCAAACTTTAAGCAATATGATGTGGAGTTTGATGGATACAGATAACTTAAGTAGAGGAATATTTTACTATTATTCGAATTTAATATTTATTTAAAAGAAAATCGTTTAAATATCTTTATTGTACAAAAGGTGCAAGGGCTCTAACAATCATTTGTATTTATTTTTTTAGGGTTCCGTACCCTAATGGTAAAACGGGACCCTATAACTAAGACTTCGCTGTCCGCCCGTCTATCTGCTTGTCTATCTGTCCGTCTGTCACCAGGCTGTATCTCATGAACCGTAGTAGTTAGACAGTTGAAATTTTCACAGATGTTGTATTTCTGTTGCCGCTATAATAACAAATACTAAAAAATAGAATAAAATAAATATTTAAGGGAGGCTCCCATACAACAGACATGATTTTTTATCGTTTTTATAGATAATGGTACGGAAGGAACCCTTCGTGCGCGAGTCCGACTCGCACTTGGCCGGTTTTTATTATTCCAGAAATCACAATTCTTTAGATGTGTCTTATTCACAGTACAATGAATTACTGTAACAATGCACTGCATTTCGCAATCCTGCTTAAACGAAACACTTGGTTTATGCTCTACAGTTCCTCGACTAATGCACTTGGCCTTAATTCGCTACGTACTAGATACGTTAGCTCCTATTTCATGGTAGAGCGTTGACCGTTCGATACTTTATCTTATATACTATCAGTGAACTCAATTGGTAAAGTTATGTAAACATGTTTTGATTAGTTCAATTTCTTTTTTACTTCGAATAAGTGGATTCGGTTTCTATATAAACTATTTCACGCCGCGCCGACATGGATGTGAATGATAAACAATATATGTTAGGTATGACAATTTATCAACAGCCTTATAGTAGGTGTACATGATTTTAGAAGAAAAAGTATTTTAAAAATCACAAGTTTATTTTTTATCTGAATTAACTTAGGTTTTAAATAGATTTCTATGGTAAGAGTTTTCGACATCAGACATTCAGTATGTATGATTTGATATTGGAAGTATTATTAATCTGTTTGCTCATACACTCTTATTAACTATTTCGATATCATGAGCTCATGCCACATCATCTTTAATTTCAATTTGAATCGCGGACCGTGTTAAAATTAAATTATTATTTATTGATACGGCGAATGAAACATTTAATAGGCGATCAAAGTTAAGAAAATTACTCATATTTGAAGGGAAAATATTAGATTTGTGTTAAACAACAATCCATACCTCATTCAAATCCTCAAAATGAATATAAAATATATGCTGGCTATAAAAACGTTTAACATCGCAGAAATCGTTTAATATATTTAAATGATTAAATCTACATATTTATTACAAAATGCTGACTTATTAAAAATGCTGATTATTTAATTACTGGTAGAAAGTCTAGCTTAGATAAAGCCCAAGGAAAAGCGCAAGTAATTGGAATATGACGATAATATCTTAGCAAACATGACAGTGTAAAACATTATAATGATACTTTATAAATTTGTAATAACTTTCTTCTAAAATTATCGCCTCACCAAACTTGGCATTTTGTAATAAACCCATAGTCAGAGTATAAACAACACTTAACAACTAAATCTACCGTGAAAAGTGATCGCTCGCGTTGAATATCAATGAATGCGACTCCGGTTCTTGAAAATTGTTAAGGGCACGTGCTTCATTAAGCCCGTTACTTAACCTCTTTATATTGAAAAATAATGTCCGTTTTTAAATCTGTATTTTATAAATTTATTTAATACTTTACTAGCATTTGCTCGCGGCACTGCCCGCGTAGATTTAAAGATCCCTTAAGAATTAAAAAAAATCTTTTCTAGCTATTCCGTTTGAAGAATCTAATTGCATTAAGTTTGTAACATTTCCACTTTTTGAGATTTCGTGATTAATCACAATAATCAGTGAGTGGTATTTCGCTTTTATAAATAAATTGTATGATTTGAACTGTCAATGCTTATGTAGATGCATAAAAATACTATATTTATATTGATCATTGGAACGTATATTACAATCCAATACCAGCGTTAGCAGTAGAATAAATAACATCCAAAATAGGTCAATGGCATTTGAATGGACAGCCATATGTATGTTCGCGAAATTAATAGATTTGTGAGTCATATCTCGCTGTTGCTGATCTCATGCCATAATAAGAAGTGTTGTTTTAATCGTTAAAAACTTCACTTTTAAATGCTTCCTCGTTCATAAGGTCATACCTTCAATTTAAAATCGCTCGTACAATTAAATGTAATGTATGTAATTAGAAATAATTGGTATTATTTTAAAGAAGGTACTACTCTATTGCGACTTTTAATACGAATATAGGTTCTACATTTATGTATATATACTGTTATATATAACTAGCAACTCACCCTCGCTCCGCTCGGGTTCGTCCCTAGTTACGTTTTAACGGTTATCTCAGAGATGAGATATTTTCCCACGGTAAAAAGTATCCTATATGTTGACCCGGATAACCAGCTATCATCATACCAAATTTCATCAAGATCTGTCCAGTGGTTTTCTCGTAATGCGGTAACAGACAGACAGACAAAAATTCTAAAAACTATAGATTTGGCTTCTGTATCGATAATAAAGTCTATTTCAATAAGATTTTCCAAAAAATACTTAATGTACAGATTCGGCTTAGTTACAATTTTATTATATGTATAGATTACTAAACTGGGCTAAAACTAATAAGTTTATTAATTATGACTAAAGCCATGATATTTTACATTTCTATTAAAAAAAAAAACAAGTTTAATTTACCTCAATGGATTACTCTTATCATTTTATCCGTAATAGATAAAATAAATCATAAATTACGAAAGTAATAATAATGTCCTCCTGACCGATTCCGGCCACGGCGGCCAATCTCATTGAGACTAGCCAACTGCGCAGGAGATATTATAGTGCACAAATGTACGCGCAGACACAAGTGCACTCTCTATTCCTGTCACTCTCATACTCCGGTGGGACGACTACTCGACACGACCGGTGAGAGTTAAGGCGCAGGACCGACGGCTTTACGTGCTCTCCGAGGCACGGGGGTGAAACACCGCCAACTTCCCAACTCCGAGCTGTTACTGAGGCTTACTATACAGAAAGACTCAATAACTAAACTTGGCCCGACCCGGGACTCGAACCCAGGACCTCAGGATGTGCAGCCGTACATGCTAGCCACTACACCACCGAGGCAGTTAAATTACGAAAGTAGTTTCTAATTAATTGTATGTTCAATTTAAATTAATTAAAACTGTAAATTAATTTAATGATAACCTAATATAAAACATGAACGTTTTACATTCATGTTTGTATTAGGATTGCATGCATGCATTAGATGCTTTGAAATTATTAGCCTTCAAAATATGTATATTAAAGATATTAACGAGGTCAGAAGTATATAATATATGTATATACTCAAAGGCTGTTGACAATATTAATCTCACGTTAATACTTAATTTTTTCTTTTATTAAATCTCAGGAATTAGCATAGTCTACTTGCTAACTGTATTTCTAAAACAATAACATGCTTACTCTATGTGTGAAAAACCTTATCATGTTTGATTATTCTTAAAGTTTATCAAAAATGTACAATTTTAATTACCAAAACAATAGTTACATTACAGAGATGATGAATTAGTGTTTCATTGGGCACGTGGGACGTTACTAGGCCGTTCGTTATATCGTGAGGATCGTAAATGCATTAGTAAATAACGTGGGTGGAGGATGATTGGATGTAATTTTACTTTTAGGCGAGGTGAACAACCCGCTTTGTGTTCTTACTATCTAATGATCACATCTGATATATTGCGATACTAGCGAGTCACCCTCGCTTCGCTCGGGTTTGTCCCTAAGTACGTTTTAACGGTTAGTATGAAATACAAAACTTTGAATTTCTCGGCTTTTCTGTAATATAATATGCATGTATTATACATATAAACCTTCCTCTTGAATCACTCTATCTATTAAAAAAACCGCATCAAAATCCGTTGCGTAGCTTTAAAGATCTAAGCATACATAGGGACAGACAGACAGCGGGAAGCGACTTTGTTTTATACTATGTAGTGATTTTTGAAACGCTGACCTTTTAATGTAAAAGTTAACTCTTCACACTTACTAGTGACAGTTTCATAGTGCGATACACTATACTTGAAGCACATAAAAATCTAAATAAGACAATAAATGACTAGGCGCAAGTAGTTAATTCCTGTACACGACAGTTGAATGCAAATACGTTATCACTCCCCATTAAAATAATTACAGCGTGTAAGTGCAAGTTCTAGTATCAAGATTTTATAGTTAGCTTTCTCATTTTATTCTCTTGTAAAGCAAAATCTTATAATTAATTATAAGGTTTTCTTTTAATTTATACACATAATATATTGACAATATTTATACAGTTTTATAAGATACTAGCGACTCACCGTCGCTCGGGTTGGCCTCTAGAAAAACAAAAACAAACCTATTCCACGGAATCCATACATTTTTCCGGGATAAAAAGTAGCCTATGTTTTATTCTGATGTATGAGCTATATTATTGTAAAATTTCATTAAAATCCGTTCAGTAGTTCTTGCGTGAAAGAGTAACAAGCATCCACATATATATCTTTATATTCATACATCCTCACAAACTTTCGCATTTATAATATTAGTAGGATTACTCATTATTATTTTTTAATATAATAATGTTATATGAATATGAACACTTAAACTTTGAATCACTGTTGCAAACAAAAAGAATTATCTTATTAATTCCAAGGTTTGTTCAGTCTCAGGTGTTGCCTTTGTAATTGGCTGTTACTTACATAGTAATTATTATAAATTATATATTTTAAATTATCAACCCATTCGGGCGAAGCATTAATCTAAAAGCTCAATGTTGTAAGCAAATTGCAGCTTCCCTTCAAATGTGTTTGAAGGTCTTTTTGTTGCGTTAGTCATAACGCTGAAATAACATTACATCTCTAAGATTCGATCTTAGTTCATCATCTAATAGTAGTAATATCAGAGCTTTAGTTGTTTCTAAATTCATTATTTATGACAAGTAATATTAAATATTATATCACGAATTAAGAATCCATGTGTTAATAATTTATTACTACTAAGAATATCTTATTTCTTACAGCCAATAATTCTAGATATTGAAAATATCTTATGTTTCCCGGTTCCCTGACCACTGCAAGCTATTTTTCACTCATCAATCCTGTCGATCTTACCGACCGCAGTAATGATAATTGTTATACTACCTGCTTTGGTTAGATCATATTTTGCATTTCATGGATGCACTCCAATCATGACATCATTATTTATGTTTTTCCACCGTCCATCACTCCTTTAAATGGATCATGATATAATTCTATTTTGACAAAATATCCACCCATCCATCATTTTTATTTATCACTATTTTTGATTACGTAAACTAAGTATTGCACGATAAGGAATCATGATAACAAGCTATATATATATATATATATATATATATATATATATATATATATATATAAATATATATATATACATATATATATATTTATATATATATATATTTATATATATATATATATATATATATATATATATATATATATTCGTAACATATTTTAATTACAAACAAATAGAAATGAAACAGTATAACTTTCTAAACTTAATTCTTTTAAGTAACACTTTAAATAAGCTTTGCTGCATATTTACTTCAAATCAACTAACAGTGAGTACATTATTTCCAAGCTCTTATGAAACAAAGCAATACTGTTCGGTACTTTGTATTTACAATCAAATATAACGTATTGTTTGACTAACGAATTCCGATGCACCTGGCTTTATGCAAGTTGCAGGGAACGTGTTTATATATAAACTGTGAAGTAGTTTCAGTACGTACATTTGTTGTATGGTAAGGAGTTGTGTAAGCGTAACTAAATCACCATTGGAATCGGAAATGGGTGTAGGGCTCAAGAACAATAGTGCTTTGGTAAAGGTGCTTGAACCCTAAGTTGTTCGAGGGAAATAATGAAATTGCCCGTCCAAATAGTGCTTTTATTATTTCTAGGTTCTGATAATTTGTATGTTAAGAGTTTGAATTGTGTTGATGTTTTATTTTGTCATGAATTAAAAACTAATATTTTTTTTTCTTGTTTCAGGTAAATTGAACTTTTGACTCAGAAACTTAATAAAAAAAAAACAAGGGGTATATGTTATATTACGGTAATGTATTTTTTAAAGCTTACTTGTTTAAAATAACATTTATGTCACTAAATGATATTACTGTAATATTTCTTAAACGTAAGTAGATATGTTTGTTCATAAATCCATATACTCAAAAATACTACTATGCTTGAAGTTGAGCAATAGATTGAAAATCCTTTTCAAGGGAGCGCAGCTGCACTTATAGACACGTGCTCGCTAAATGCAAGTTGTGGGGTGTCGATTTCATAAACAAAGAACTGCAAATTTTGCCAATATTTCAATGTCAATTGACATAAAGTATGTAGGTACTTAACTTTAATAGTCAACAAGTATTGTAAATATTTATGTTATATTTATAACATTTTTTTTTGTTAAAAGTTGATGATGAAAATCTTTTAAGATAGAAATAAAATAACCTTATTACTGTTTTTTTTAAACTTCCGTGTCAAAATCATGGTAATACTGAAAGACTAAACATGTAGTTGTGATATTAAAATGTTAAAAATATTATATACGGTCGAATTGAGAACCTCCTTTTTGGAAGTCGGTTAAAAATTGAGTAGTGTCAGTCTCTTAACTTATAGAAGAAACGGTTCGACTCGTTCATTTCATAATTAATAATAATTTAACATTTTACTTCAATGGTACTTTTAGTACTGATAAATTCCTACCATCGCTTGTTTGTAGCATAATATGACGAAGAGCTCAATTGTCGACGTTTAAGAGGATATGTTGTATTTTTTGTTATAAAACAAAACAAATTTCACGGTACTAACTTCAAAAATGACACACTTTTATAAAAACCTTCTAGACCTTGTCATGTAGCTTACGCTTTCTGTGAGACAATGAGTAAGGTAGATAATATATTATTTATTAAATAAGTTGATAATTTTGTATGCATTTATTAATATTGCTGTCTATCTAAGGAATAACTTAAGTAATGATCTGGGGTCTTGATCATCAATTGAATATTATTGAGTATTACATACTAATATTATAATTACTCGTATAATTAAAGTAAGCATATTGTGAATAACATAAACCAAGTTTATAATAATGTACTCTGCGGGCAATATGGACAAAAGCCAGTAATAATTCAATTCAATTTTCTTATTAATGGCTTCAAAGCGTGCCAGTTGAGCACAGATTACTACAGTAATAATAATAATTCCAACTTTCATTTTATCCATGACATTTAGTAATTGACATTTATTTTTTTCAATTGTTCCCCTAATTTGTGGGCTGTAGCATATTGATAGTGATCTTAAATATTTGATGCATTATATCACTTTGATCGCAAATTTCACGCCTCCAGCCTGTCACGGTTCATTTCGGAATGTTTTGATCGTCACTTACGTCAACACTACCTTCAAACTGTTCACTAATGTCCAATTCCATTATAGTGATTCGATATACTTCGCAAATGTATCAGTTTTGTAATAGCTTCGCTTAGATTTATACTGTAAATTGGGTTTTGTTACATGTGGCTATTAATTTCAGCTTTATATTTATGGTTGAAGTGTTAAATTTTATTACATATACGAAGATGATCTTAAGTTTAATGAAAGCACATAAAGTAGCTAGAATATTGTTATTTTATATGCAAACTATTAGATATAATAATTATATATTCAGTTTCTTCATCAGAATTAAAAAAATGCCAAAGACCACTGGTTGCAAATTCAATGAAGGGTGAGAAACCTGTTGAGCAGCGCGTAGCCCGTAATAATAATGACGAGACAACGAGTGAAATAGTTCTACCATTTTTTCGATAGATGACGCTACAGTATAGTTACATCGCGCTATCGTTTGGTTCTCTTCAGAAGTATAAGAGCTCTACATTTTTCTGTTGGGATTAACTTTGCGCAGAGGCAATATCGTAACCAATGAGGTTAATCCGAGGTGCGATTATTGCTAGTTGAAAACTTTACCAATACCCCGCCGTGTGGTCGTGAAATACCGACCGCTATGGCAATTTTTGAACGGCTATAATGGCCTAATTTGATTTAAGAAAAAAAAACTCATATAATAATTCTTAGAACTGCATTTCTAAATGATTTTTTTGCGAATATTTTCTTAATACTTAATACTGCATGGCGAAAGCAATGTAATTGTAGCAATAACTCGCCATTTCTTTTTGTTTAAATAGCCCACTTAATTACATGATCAAGAAGCCGTTCCCATGTCGTTATAGTAAATCTGTGCTAATACGATCCAATTGCTCTTAAACTTGTACGGTAAGCATCGCAAGTGGAAAACCTAATATTAAATTCTAGTCTGTATTACTAGGATAATAAAGCTTAAAGTAGATTGATAAAATTGCACATGGCGCGTCGCTCGTGGGGCTGTGGGAAACAGAAATGAGGGTTTGACGGATTTATGTAGCTATTGCGGTTGTCTCTTAACCTACACGTTGAACATTGAATAACTGTTTATTACGTGCCTTCTTGATTGACCTGTATGGATTAGATTTTATTGGCTGTTTTATTACTAATAGTTATAATATAGTGTGATATAGAATTTTATATGTATAATAAAAATGTTAAAATTGAATTATACTACTCGTAATATAAAAAGAGATAAATGTGATTTTGTAATTTTTCTTTTGAATATAAAAAAATATTTTTTTTAGTGTTTTGTGCTTACATAGAGCTTTTTATTATATAAATGGATATAAATATGTTATATAATGTTGCTTGAAGCCGTAACACAAGTAGCACTAAAACACATAATGTTAAAATTAAATTTTATTCAGTCCCTAAATGAGACGTTTACTGCGCCTATCTACCAAACATGGTAAAGTCAAGCCAGTCATGACACAAACATGTACGTGAACATCTGTCAAGACTGCACTAAGATCAAATCTTGCGAGACGAATGTGGCCATTCCTGACGCGTTATATTGATGACGATTCTGATACAGTGTGAAACTAGAAAATTTCACAAAGCATGTTTATTTTATCTTGTATTTTAATCTAACTAACGGAAGTGTTTTAACTACGTATAGACTTTTTTGCGTGCATTTGGTTAGAGCTGGTATTATGTATTTGAATTATTTTCATATTCCAAACGCTAAAGGAAAATTATCGTATGAATGTTATTATTAAAAATTTATAATTAAGAATGTAAATGTACTCTGCAATACGCATGATGTTGAATTGTATTTTGTTTTATGGTAGAATGACATCCTTTCTACTTTAGGAAGAAATATCCAATGGTATTTTACTTAAAATTGCTTGTAAATTTTATTAATATTCCTATAATTACTTTGTACATTTTAAAAAAGATATTTAAAACATAAAATAAAAAATTACAAAAGTTTTTTTCAATATAACTGAATATGGTCTCTATTCTTCCTTATCTATGTATTTAAAGGTATATGTTTTGATTTTAAATATATATAAGTAGTCTCAACTCAATCGTGAAGAGCAATCGTAGAAATGTTTGTTTAATAAACACAGTGACGACGCTCGTGATCGATCCATCGATGGATCGATTTCTTCGCATACCAAATGTGTAAATACACGACGTTTCTAGTACGTATGACATCTGCTTTGTCACGGATTCCGTGTAGCAAGCAGCATTTAAGAAAAACGTAAGCTCGAAATGAAAACTTCATAAGTAGGGAAAGTGATGTCACATAATTTGTAAACTAAGATAATTAGATTTTTTTTTCATAATTGAACTTAAAAAATGCTAATGCAGACATTATTTTTCTATAATTAATAAAGAATTTCTATACACTTTAGTGAGACCAAACAATATTTATATTTTTTGATAGTATCATCTATCGTCATCTTATTCAATAATTTCACTCTGCAAAAAAATTCTTCTTTCTTATTACCTAAACTTGATAAGTATATCTAGATTTTATTAAGTACAGTATTATTTAGATACGGACAAGACAAAATGATACGTTTTTATAATAAACTAAAGCTTGCCTGCGGCCCTGACTGTGTAGATTTATTTATGATCTAAGGATCATAGTGGTGATTTTGAGATATACTTACCCCTTTTACTTATTGAGAGTTATTCAATGCAAAAGATTTCCAAATCGGGCTGGTAGTTGCAGAAATTAGCCTGTTCAAATAGACAAATAAAAACGACAGCTTTAAGATATTTCTTCAGCTTCAGCTTATTAATAAATTAGAACAAAGAAACGACAGTTTTTGACGTGTATGTACATTTTACAGTCACACTCACACGGTACATTTATTTAAGTACACAATCAGAAGTCACGTTCTTATATTTATCTAAGATTTAAAAGCCTAAGTATCAACTTTTAATAACCTCTTGTACAAAACAATGAAGCAGCAATCCATACATATAATAAAACTGTAGAGGTCGAATGTCTGTACATAGAAAAAAAAAATGCTAAAAACCAAGTCAGAGGGATGTAAGAAGAGAAATAGAACAAATCCAGTTTTTTTTTCAAATTTTTGTTTCTCTGTCTGTTTGTCTAATCGTCTATTTGTCTGTTTGTACGGGCTAATCTCCGAAGCTGTTGGACCGGTTTAAATGAAATTTTGCACGGTTGTACCTTACCATCTTAGATACTTTTCATCCCGGAAAATGAAAGAATTCCCGTGGGATAGTTAAAAAACTATAGTAACATAATAGTAACATATACAGCTTAGTACACAAAAACTGTTGATTGGATTTCAATGAAACTTTACTATAATATTAACTGTAGTCATGAAAAAAATAAAATAATTTTTAAGAGTTTTCTTTTCACCTACTGTGTGAAACCGAACTCTATACTGTATGCTCGTATAAGTACAATGTACAATGTACATACCAAAAATTACCTCGCCATGTCAATGTCTAACGAGTTGAAAACAAGCAACAAATTGCGTCGACCTTGATAATATTTTATAATAATAGTCGTCTAAGATTCGATTTTAAAATACTCAAAAAAACTCAACAAAACATCGCAACTATAAAAACGAATTTGCTTTGGTATGGATATTTTAAATATTGTTATGGACAGATTATAATTCTTTTATCATAGATTTATTGCAGTTCGCATACCGTGGCGGATTAACCGTAAATTGATAAGTTCCGATGCCATAATGCAGGTAAAGTTACTGAGAAAATGTATTAATGCGAGTAGGCACGCCGCGTCGCTCGCGCGTCCGTCCCCCCATCCCATTTGTGGTGACATAACCCATATTATAACGGTGTTTTATCTTTCATCTAGACATAGCTTCGTAAACGTCTTTACGTTTTGCAATTGTGTATTATGATTAACCGTTTCCCGCGGCTATAGTTTATTAGGTAGTTATTTTTCTATAGCTTAAAAATGTTTTTCAGTTTTCACTAAGTTATCTAAAAAAATATACTTACTTCAAAGTTTCTGGTAGTACTATAGAAACAGACTTATATAACACTTTTTTTTTTTTTGACGCTGGGGAAACCCATCATGGGGACCTTACCGGCCGTCAATGGGTGAGGTACTGTGAGACTCCTACTCACTAAAACCCACAGCGGAATCCGTCGCCGCAGTGCAATGGGGCGTTGCAGGATCGCTTGCGCACACACTACAACACCCCTGGGACTTATATAACACTAGATCAACTTCTTCCTTTATGTTTTTTTTTTTCTGTACTTAAAATAAGATCGTAAAATATTTTACGCAGATACTTATAAATATATGTATATTAATAAAAATCTGATAATATTCAATAAAGGTCAATGCAATGTAAGCAATGCATAGTTCGTAATAAAACCAAGTCGCAGCATGCTACTTCAATTAGATCAAGGTGTATTTATCTAGATTTTTCTACGTTTGCTGGGGCACCTTAAAACCGAGAAATCGTCGGCAATTTAAGAACTCCGAGGCAGACTCGGTAGCCTTGGTTGTTCCAATTACTAAGTATTCTAAATAACTTTAACCGGTGCGGCGGAGCAAAGAAGCCGTTTTTTGTTTGGTTTCCTCAATTTGTAACAAAGAAAATATGTAATAAAGAACCTTCACGACTCGCAACCAGCTTTGCGCTGTGCCTCTAACGAATTGATAACATTTATTTTTCTTTTATGTGAGATATTTGCAAAAGATGACATTAACACAGCAAGAACGACAAAATCTTGCTAATAATAATTTATGTTAACTTTTTAATGTATTTTATTATCATACTTAGCCTCGCTCCGCTAGTTACGTTTTAACGTTTAGTATAGATTTCTCAGATATGATATATTCTCCCGCAGTAAAAAGTATCCTATATCTTGACTCGGATAAACAGATATTATCATACCAAATTTCATCAAAATATGTCCAGTGGTTTGTTCGTGATACGTTCCCAGACAGACAGACAAAAATTCTAAAAACTATAAATCCGGCCTCTATCGATAATAATGTCTATTTCAAAAATATTTTCCAAAAAACATTTATTGTACAGATTTGACTCGGTTAGAATTTTATCATATGTATTGATATACTTACGTATTATTTACTACATAGTACTTTGTTGAATTTTTCAGTTGAGACGGCAGTTGATAGATCGCTTTATCCATACAAGATACAAGTGTAGTATCTCCCTAAATAGAGTTGCAAGTTTTTGTCGGTCATCTCATTAATTCTCTGTTGTCGATCAGTCGTGCTTGCGCTTATGGGAGTCGCAATCATCTATATTTGTAAGAACTTTTTATAAACTCAAAAAATCGAAATGTGTAACATGTTAAGTCTATATCCTAAATGTATTTAGTTTGTTTGTTTGTTACATTGTGGTAGTATAATTTAATCTCATTCCGAGATTCTCAGATATTTATATATCTAATAGCAGTAATCTGTCTGTTCGTCTGCTAATCTAGAGGAAAATTGAAACAATTTTAACAGGATATTCAATGGTGGATTAAAGAGCTCCAGCCTTAGAAATAATATATAAGCATTTTTTTCAATTTACACGAGCAAAGCCGCACGCGAAAGCTCTACTACATTAATAATATGTTAATTGATTTCTCTTTAGTCATTTTTTATTGATATGCGAATAATAAATCTTCTTGATCAAACTTGTTCACATAATTAACCAGTATGAAATATAACGTACGACCTTATCTTTGCACAACCGGTTCTTAAACACATTAGTCAGTATGTCATTTTTTGCGACAAACTCATTCATTGCTTTTATATACATGTTTGGGAAAACTGTACTTTAATTATCTTACCACATGGTGATCTTTCAAATCATAGTAACGTACCATAACATTTACTGAAAAATTGTTTACTGGTCATTCGTCTATTCTCGTCGTTCATTCGGCTAATTCTGGCGGTGGCGGACGATGACTTCCACGGTATTTGCTTGGCACAGGACCTTGATGTCATATCGACATTTGATTTGCTACTTATATCTAAACAAAGAAACTTAGTGAATTTACTCATGATTTCTAATTTGACGACGCGTTTGGCTCAGTTTGTAGTGACCCTACTTGCTGTGCCAGAGGTCGCGGGTTCGAGTCCCGCTGGGAGCATCCATTTGTGTGATGAGCACGAATGTTTGTACTCCAGTCATGGGTGTTTATATTTATAATATGTATATATTTAAAGTTATATATGTGTAGTGTATCAACTATCTGGTATTCATAACACAAGCCTCGTAGCTTACCATGGAACTAGATGGAGCTGTGTTAATGTCCCAACATATAAAAAAAAAAACGTTTCTAATAAGAGATATATCCGTAAGAAGTCCATAAATGAGAGCTTAGATAATTATAAAAGTAGATCGATATGATAATTATCGGAATTAATTTGTACGTACCAGTATATCCGGTTCACTTATTTGGACAGAATGTGTGTTAGATTCATAACGATTTGGCTCTGTTAAAGGTCATTGTTGTTTTATTTTAAAAGAATTAAAATTAGAAAGAGTTCGCGTGACGGATGCTGTAAAATTAACACAGATGCAATTATACACCAAAACTCTTGCAGATTACACTGTTATAAATCAAGTTACATATAGTTTTCCTTAATTACATACGTTTCACAAACTTGATACTTGATAGTATAATTATCATTGTAAAATAAATTGCTCATATCCGCTTTTCATTGTGTTTTTAGAGCGAATATTTTTTATCATATTTATCTTAGAGGTGCATATTTAAGTTTAAAATATTCTAACTTCTTAGTTAAATAATTACCTAGATTTAGTAAAGTAAAATGGTCTTCTTACAAGTAGAATATGAACCTATGGTTCATTGTTGCTAGCAAGAGCATAGCAAAGAATGCTTAATCTAAAATATCTATAGAATATACCTACTGTTCTTTTGCTTATATTTTTTATTAACTAGGAACTAAAAACGTGTACACACAGAAAAATAACAATTCGAATTCCATACAATAAAGTCGTGACTCACATTGGGCGTCCTATTAGCTAGCTTCCAGCTTACATAACCTTGATATACTTTGCTCTGGAGTCTTTAACCTTTAGGTCGTTCGATTAAGTCTTATTAAACAGGAAATAGAGACGATAATGCCATAAAATAATTTCTACATAGAGGAATACCGTTCGCTGTACATCATCGTCTATCAACAAGGAAAAGCGTTCAAAATATTTAGAGCGCGCTATACGAACCACAAACTATCAATTTGTACGCTTTGAATACACTTGGCATCTCTAACAATTAATGTACCTATAATTATTATGGCAGTGTTGCTAATTATTGCAAATATAATACATTTTTGGCAAAAATAAATAGATTCAAAAAAGCAAACTGTAAAACTTATTCAATTTTATGATCTTAACATCTAGTTTAATTGACTTAATTTTGAATCCTGGGAAAACAAACGATGATGCAAAGTGTATACTTAGGTATATGACGAAACTACCATTTTAATGAGATTTTTTGTCAGTGTTATATACGTATGTACATACGTTTGTTCTTTATATAATCAAAAAAATAGTATTTTTTTATCAAAGTTCAATTACCTAATAAAATGTTTTACCAAATTATAAATAATAATTTATTCGTTATAAATTTTAATTTATTTAAGTTATAAAATATTATCCTTTTAAAAGGTAAAGTTACATACATATATCACGTCTATTTTACTATGGCCATAATGATTCATTGCTCGTGACATTTATTACACCGTTCAATAGCTCTCTCACCAGAATCTTCTAAACCAGCTTTAAATAAACATTTTCTAATAATAACAATATGTTTTTAAATGGAATATTTATTACATATGAAATCTTGTAAAATCATATTTGCCATTAACGTATCTCAATTGCGGATATATTTTAGAAATTTCATCGTTAATGTTAGCAAAATGAACAGTTACCATGTGATGTTGTCGCGTCTTAATATGAAAATGGCAATTTACCCTCATCAGGTACAGTAATAACTGTTACTACATGATTATATAATATATTATTATGGCATTAATATTCACGTTGACTTCAAAGCCCGTCATCGTCAACTTTTGCCTTCACAAAAAAATCCGTTTATTAGACGCCTTTCATTCACTAATGACTGAATCAAATAATTTCATGCTTATACTTATAATATAATTTCAACATTTAAAAATTCGTGCAAAATTTAGTGTACCTATTCGTTTACTGATGTTAATTTAGCATTAATAGTTATAAAATATTCCATAGATGTTGTAAACTTCTTATTAAGTTGATTCCCAACAGACTTAATTTTTGTCTCAGGAAAATTTTCACCTGTTTATCCCTACAGTTTCACGGCCGCAAATTGGCATATCACGAAATGAATCTCGATTCAAATGCCGTAGCGACGTCGCTAACTTGTTAACAACATGCAGCCTTGACTTCGCACCTATTGGTATTTAAACATCTAATCGATGTGCATCGTGTGTGGCGGTAAATGTTTGTGTTTCTCAGCAAAAGTGATGTGGCTCGTCTATTGGACCTAATATCATAGTTACATATTTTTCATTGTTTACTTTTTATCCTACTTATATATCTTTTAGTTTACGTGCTGTTTTATTTAATTTAGTTATTATTTAGTATTTACTACTTTAATTTTTTTTAAATAAGTTCAAAAACTGTTTTTGTTTTTTTTTTTTAGATTATCTAAGTTATGATTTAACAATATTTTGTTAATTCGTTAGTATTTTAGAAGTTGTACCATGGAAATTATATCCATCCACGTGTGTTCAAGGTCGGAACTAATAATGCGTTGATTTAAGTGCTTTAGACAAACGCCATGATTACAAAACAATGGTTAACTTTCACTGCGATGTGGAATAATTACGTCAATTGGTTAGATTATCTGGGTTCAGCTACAATATTAGGCGATATTAAATTAATAAGTAGGCATATTATCTTGATATTTGAAGAATTCTGATGCTACATTATATGACATGATAAATATTTTGAGTTTGAACTAACTCATGCTATTAACTAATAAGTAATAATAGACTATATTTAACTTAGCTCTGAAAAAATATATTCTTATAACACTTTCTTAGATTTACGCGAACATTTGACATTTTAAATAAAACTATCTATTCGGGTTATTGTAAGGTACTTTGGTGCCATTTTTGAAACCATTTTGTAAAATTGTGGGTAGGTACTATCTGTAACAAGTATATAACGCTTTTGAGACGTCTAAACCCTAGTTTCTCCCGTGGCCATGATTGCTGTAAAGCACTCGAAACGTCGGGAACTAAAAATCAAAATAAATCCGCGAAATAAGCCAAAAAGATATAGTTTTATTTAAAATATATTCCTGATAAAATTTTGTTTAATCGTTAATTCCGTGCTGTCGTCTTATTTAAACAGCTGGTTATAAATTGTATTTTTTAATATTTTAAATTTTATTAACCTGTAAAAAGCTTTATTGAAATGATAAATCATTTTGAAAATAATGATGAAGCTTGGGTCAATAAACTGTTGAATCTATTATACTCGCTGTATGTTATTATAAGGAACAAGGCCACTGATAAGAACTTGTTACATAACATTTGATGGTCATAACGAAACCATGATTACAATAAGATTGGCTATAGAAATACTCTTGCCTCAATAATAGCCAGCGAGATGAGCATGATGTTATCACACAACAATCAATTCAAGCAAAGGCACAAAAAATAATTTGAAATGTTTACGTTTAGTAAAAAAGTGAAGCAAGAAACGTTTTTAACATTATAAACATGTTTTACAAAGTAGGAAAGAAAAATAAATTCATAAAAAACAATTTAGGTATGTTATTTTAAACATTGAATAATAATTTTATTTTGGTGTTAATTCTACGTTTTATAAGTGGAAGTGCTTACTATAAAATCTTTTTTATAGACTCAATAAATTGAATTTTGTAAATGCGTATATATTTTATTTTATTTGTAACATAACAAATGGCGTAATTTAAAACTACATGTTTGATGCTACCAAACATTGGCAGGTTTGTCAGTTTCGCACCTGTTTTTAAAATTTATATATGTTCGTCTATCGTGGAATCAGAGGAAAAAACATATCCATTTTACTTTCGTAAATATCATAATATAACATTCACATATAAAAGGCTCGATAACAAATTTTTAACCGACTTCAAAATAAGGAGGAGGTTCTCAATTCGACTGAATATATTTATTATTATCGCTCATTTAGTAAATAGATAGCTTTAAGACAGATTGATATTAGATATTAACAAAACGACATTTGGTTTAAATTTCTTGCAGAGATAAAGGTGACGACAGAATAACAGAATTGAATATTTCACATCTATTTGATACTATTATCGCTTTCTCGTTAAAGGTTTATTACAGTTTAGTTGATTAGAAATGTTTTGTTTCTATTATTCTGATACATTTTATTACCCAACCTACTTTTGTTGTATTCATATCACACAGTCAATCAGAAAGAGAAAATGTTGTACATACATTTATGTATAAGCATAATAGTTTTTTTTAGATTTTTATCTTTATAGTAATGCTCTTCATCCACAATTATTACCATTCATGTTCATTTCCGCAAAACTTTCGCCTACTTCCAGTTAATCTTTTTTATTCATATTTACTACAGTGTATTACGTATGCTCGCATAATAAAGAAAAAATCGGTAACCCACAACCTCTGTTCTTGACTTGTTTGCCTTCACCACTTCCGACACGTTACTTTCGATCCGTTCAATCAAGCGTTTTCTCAAACGTAATCGAAATCGAAATGGCTGCCAACGATCTCGATAAATGTAATTTCGACAGCAATCGATGCGTTTATCTGTATTGATGGTAATTTGTATAAATGCATAGCGGTTATGTAGATTGGAATCTGTGTTACGGTCCATCTCATTATTGAAACGACTTCGAGAGTAAATGTCGATGTCGTGGATGTAAAATTTATTATAATATATTTATAAATGCCCTCTTTGTCGAGCTAAGCTATTGTTTTGATGACGTTTATGTCTGATTGTTATTGTTGGTTACATGGGCTTAATTAAGTAAAGTGGTTAAAGTTAAATTTATTATTTCCTTATTGTTAGTTTAAGATACTACCATAATAACGAATGTTTGGTCCATTGTAATATTTTATATATGTATTATGATTTATTACATTACTCTAACTTTATTTTTAGGCTTCAGGCCATAAAATGGAACTTCGCTTTAGAAGTTTTTTTATTTGTTAAAATACTTGAAAACTTTTTCGAATTTAGGTGAACACAAATATGTAACGTCTTCATTTATTTCTTAATCTACCTTCCTGTAATATACTAAGCAGATTTAATTAATGTATAATAATTTTTACAACAGGTATTGCAAAAAGACGTGGAATGCCACGGCCGGATCGTGAGTTCGGTGGTACGACTGTGCGGAGGCGGTGACGTCGCACGTGCGCTGGAAAGACGCTGGCACCACCTGTACCTGCGGGCTATCGAGTGGCAGTGCCATCTTGAAGCCTGTCTCGCTAAGACTGATAATCAGGTAAGATACGATTTGCTATATTATGTTAAGATTTAGCTTCCATGTTATTGTTATGGCGTAAAATGTAATGCTTACCATTTATATTCCTCTGTTTTTGAACTCCCAATATTTCGATACGATGCAATGCAAGCAACTTGTTCACGAGTATTTGAATTATCTTTACTTTGGAGATCATTGACTAGACAATTGGACCAGTCACAATAAAATTTAACTAGACTTTATTTATTTTGTGTGGAATAATTTACCAGTAATGCTTTTAAAGCACCGTACAAATTATAATGACACGTCATTTTGTATCATCAGACGGATCTTAGGATCTTACGCAATTGTCGTTCGCTGCATTTTTACTTTCGACCGACCGCAAGAATGAAGAAAGCGAGCTTGACAAAAAGAAGCTAATTATCAAAGAATTACTCAACGTTTTGTTGACAGTAGAAGACTTCAAATGCAATCGAAATGATTATGATGATCATTTCATTTATATTATCGTTTGCCACTAATTGATATCGTTTCTATTTCTACTAACATATGTAGACTCGAATCTGTACCTACTCGAATAATAACGACTTCAGGATAATTTCTAAGAAATTAATTGTTAACTAAACCACCGGTGTTCCCGCGTTCCTCAACACGTTAAACTTAAAAATTCAAGCGATTGTCACATAGCAGGTTGTGTAAAGTAATAGGATTTCAACAAAAAAGCCAATCTTTTAAATTCATTGTGTAATCTATTCATATTTTGAGCAACCAAAAGTACCCCACGTATTTTCCTCACTTCAAAGCGTTGTTCATTTAGTGAGTTTCGCACGAAATATTACAATAGTGCAATCAACCACACGCTGTGTTTGCACATACGACCCCAGGTTGCATCAATAGTTTAATAGGTATTTGTGAAAAGGGTGGTAGCTTTAAACGTTACTTTAAACTATCATCGTAGGGTTAGCTCACGCTAATGTGTCTATAAATAATTCTATAATGGGATAAGGGATTCGTTCTGTGATTTGTGGTCGCCTAAAGGCATTGACCTAATTCAATAAAGCTAACTCTAGAACAGCGAGACCGACTTTTCTTTGACGTTTATTTTAATTTATGAAGGGCACTATCGTATAAATTGAGGGCGCTTAAAATGAATTTTATTTGTCCATAAATTAATTAATAGATCCCTATATATAATTTTCAAGCTCGCCATTAAATATGTATGTATGTATATATATAGTTAATATTTTATTAAACAATGTTTTCATTTGTATTACGTCAACGTATGACTTGAAATATTCAATTGTTTTTAATATGACTACGGAGGGAAAATACAATTATGATGACTATATGGGAAAATCAGCTCGAATGTTCATGAACAAAATCCATAGTGAAATTATAAATGTTAAAGTAATGATGTTGGTTATTTTGATACTTTTTCACATTTGCCTCGGAATAGATTACAATAAGAAGGAAATTGTTGTATCATAAGGACGAGCGTAAGCCCCGTTCAGCATCCTATACAACTACGGAAGTTCTACCGAAATATTATGTATATAATTAATTCCTCTATTCCAACAGAAAACCTTTAATTTTAAACGTTTTCTACTTTTTTCAGAATTGTGTGCCAGTAGAAGTAGCGAGTGATAGCGACGACGAGCCAGCTCTCAAACAGCCGAGGTTGAGTAGACGCGGGTCACCGAGAAGACAGCGTACACCAGTAAATGCTAAACATAGAGACAGTTCTGAAGACAGCCGACAATCTGCCTCTGAGGTAAATGGATTTTTCATTATATGTGACCCTAAATATATACAAGCGACTCACCTTTGCTTCGCTTCGGTTTCTTCCCTAGACAAAAACAAAACTATCCCACGGGAACCGTAGATTTTTCCAGGGTAAAAATAACCTATGTTCGATTCCAGACTATAATCTATCTCTGGGCCAAATTTCATCCAGATCCGTTCAGCCGTTCTAGCGAGAAACAGTAACAAACATCCATCCATCCATCCATCCTCACAAACTTTCATATTTATAATATTAATATGGATTTGTTTGTTTGTCGCCTTTTCGCGTAGCAACGAAGCAACAGGCCTATGTGATTTTTTGCGTAGACAAAGTTTATGAGTCCGGCAATTATTTAAAAACGTATTTCAGTAGAGCGAAGACAATTCACAAGGTTTTAAAATATTTTTTGCCATATCACTCATGTATACAATTTAATGATGGCATAATAATGTTAAAGTACTCGAATGTGCCCGAAATTCATATTGCAAAGACTTCTATTGTAAATAAACTTCGTTTAGAGAAAGACGAGGCATGTTTATCGTTAATGCTAGCATATACATATACGTACGTATTGAAGAGTTGGTTATAATAGCTAGTCACCATGAACTCGAATAATATATCGAATTAACTAAAAATTTCTAAAGTGGCCTTAGAAGGCGCAAAAATAAAACATCATATTATAATTTTAGCTTGCTTGCCAACTGTTGGTAACCTATAAACAGATCTCGATCAATTGATTGAACTAGAACAATGCCTATTCAGTACATTTCGAGGCGTATTCGGAACAAAGAGAAAGACGCACTCTAGGCAGTTTTTTCATGAAGTCTTAAGTGCTATTCACTATTTTTATTCTATTTATAAATAAGGGGAGATTCTAAACTAATTCGTATTATTTTTTTATTTCAATAATAAGTACACTTAGACCCCTATGTTAAGTTTCATGGACAGCTTTATTTATTTATACATGCAGTATGTTCTTCCTTCATTTTAGTGTTTTTTTTTAATTAATTATAAGTTTTATGCTGACAATTAATTTATTTTAACTTTTTATTTGTTACTTTTAAGCTACTACATGTCATATTAGAAGATATACATTATGATTTTGAATTATTATTTAGAAAGTATTAATTACTTTCCAGATTTACGCAAATACTTTGGCATTTTAAATAAAATTGTTCTTCGATTTTTTTATGGTTTAATTTTGATTTTTTTTTTATTATCAATTAATGGTCATCATCGAGTCTTTCATGACCATGATTGCTGTAAAGTATTTGAAACGTCAAGAATCCAAAATAAAAAAAAAATAAAAATGTTTTATTTACACATAATCGGTAAAAAACATTTAACAAAGCTAATAAACAATTATTACAGGAGGAACAAGAATATGCAGTGAGGTTCACTTGGCGTGGTTTCGGCTCGGACTGCGAGTCCGAGTTGGTTCGCGACAGGGACACGATGGCGGACGCCAGAGTGCCGTCCGTTGAGAACACTGACAGTCGACAGACTGACCAGACTGTGCCTGGGGACCAGGTTGATGGTAAGAGTTGATATGTTACTGAAATACTTTGAACCTACGGCAAACCTTAAGATAACCTACGATTTGATAAGTTTAAAGTTAGTCATTTTTCTGTGGAGATCGCTCTATTCAGTCTTATGACATTGAAATAGTATATTTTGTATGTTTAGACTCGGACGGAATAGAATGTATTTAGGTTGCATAATGTGACATTGTGTATAACAAGGTTTTTTCAAATGAGTTGTTTGTTTTATCTGCCAAGGCATGATTTTCAAAATTAATATATGTATGTATATATTTACATACATATAAATCCAATATAAATCCAATCCAATAAAATCCTTATCTCATATATTTTCAATCTACGATGTAACGAGTAGCTTGAAAGTTTCTTATGCGATTAATTTTTAACATGATTACTAATATATTATTTTTTACCAAGTCTTAATACAAATAATGTATTTAAAAGACTAATTGGATTCGATTCTTATATATCGTTTAGTTAAGACAAAGTACGTTGAGTACTTCTATCCAAAACGCAATATCTTGATAGGTACTAATAGTACCAATAGAAAGCTGGGGGCTGAGTGAGGGGTCACGGTTCCCTTTTGGCATAGATGTGTTAAGTCATAAAGAAAATAATTCTTCTTTATTATAATATGTACTTGATACTTTAATCACGGTTCACATATTGCGGAACTCTATGGGTGTAAGGCTTTACTAACTCTCCTTTCCACTTTAATGACACCGGTAACAATACCCTTTCATACATTTGCATAGAACATTAATAGTGATCAATGGTTACAAATGACTGACAGTTAACTTTCCATTTTCTCACATAAGAAAATAACTCACGACTCTTCCCAACTCATTTGAATTTAAAACAATGACTTGTTGAATCTATTAGTGAAGGTACTCGTTAAGATAATGCGTCTAGTTTACTAATAAATGATCATATCAATACAGTTATCGAAGACAATAATGATCGGTCTTTTTATTCGCAGGTGTAAACACACATGAATGTCTCAAAGTCGAAGAAATCCCAAAGGAAATGAAAACTCCACCGACTGTAGTCAAACGAAAAAAACCCGTAGATACTTCTAAATTTAATCAATCCGATAGAAAATCAAAAAATTGTGCCACGTTCTACTTTAGACATCACGATACGGATTCGGACAGACAGATGATCGAGGATGAGAAATCGCAAACTGAATCGTCTGAAGAAGAATGGACTTACGTTGATGGACCGAAAATAGCGAATGAAGATTCAACAGATATAATGACATCATCAGTTGAAATTCAATGCGAAATGCCCTTAGACCAAAATAAAGACAAATCATCGCCCAAACCAAAGTTAGAATCGTCTACACCGGACCTTATACGTCTTGATCAAACTTCAAGATGTAAAGATATTGAGAGACTAGTGATTGAAGCTGAAGAACTTGTTCAAAAACAACAACTAGCAAAGAAAAAAGCCTCTAGAAGTTTAAAACCGTTAATGTTTGAAGAGGAAGGCAAAACTGTTAGTCGTGCGAAAATGTCACGCATCAAGGAATGGTTGAATCAAAGTACTGACGAAAAAAACGATAGCAATCAGGTAAACTTAATTTTTTAAAGATATATATTTTTATTTATTATACTTGCATGTATATATACTTTTGTATTATATAAATGTAAGATATTTAAACGAGCAATTCTTGTATATTTATTTATTTATACCGGCGATCTCGGAAATGGCTCTAACGATTTCGCTGAAATTTGGAATGTAGGTGTTTCCGGGGACGAAAAATCGATCTATATTAACTTTATGTCTGGGAAAACGCGCGTTTTCGAGTTTTCATGCGGTTTTCTTTCGCATAGTCGATAATTTCTTACGTTTAGGTATAAGCATCGTGATGAAGCGGCCAAGACGCAAGATTGACAATCACAGGTGTCCGTCTTGGTTCGAATACCGGTCGGTCATAAAGTTTTTACTTTTACTTTATATCAATATACAGTATGGCGTACGTAGTGTACGAGGTACAAAAATGATATTTTACTTCGTTCTAATACTATATATCATAAGTGATATAATGTAGAGATGAAAAAACGATTATATAAAAATAATTAATGCTTCATACTAATAGGTGTTTACTTTTCTCTTCAGGGAACAGAAAGCTATGACGCATCGGGCGAATACACAACAGAGAGTGAAGTCGACACATCGTTTACGTGTGAAGACAGGAACATACACTCGTCTATGGATATGAGCACGTCCACTTGTACCGTCACCCCGACCCATCATGCTAAGGTATTTTGCGCTTTATTGCTTTGCGCTAAAGCTCATTTATGTCTGTAAATAACTATGCTGCATTTTGATGGTCATTGGTTAAGATGGATATAAATATCATTCAGTTAGGAAGGGATTTTCTTGACTGGAATTTAAGTGAAAATTAAATTCGGTTTACTGCTGCATGTACATGAACTTGTATATTAGCTGTAATAATTTTTATATACATTTTTGGTCTTAGGCTATCATAAACCTTTATAATAATTATTTTGATATCTCATTCTAAAACAGCATACAGTCTGATGTATTTCTAAAAGAAAAGAATTGTCCTTTTGTCACTTAATCAATAATTATGATTTGAACTATATATAGTATTACATTTATTTCACTACATTTTATATCACATAAAAAGAAAGTCAATCACATCTTAACCGAAAGCTAGGGATCAATTGCAATATTTCTTACAGCACTATGCATTATTCAATTATATCACAACACTATTTGCATATCGATATTATTCAATAGCCATTAATCGCACCAACACTAACCAAATCGCAATGTACGTGCTAACAAACGGTCACTAACCAGGTGCAACTGCGCAAGAAGCGTAACAACACTAGCGCTCGGCCGTGGTCCGTGTCGTGCCTGTCGCAACTCAACGCGGGCACATCACTAGCGGCCACGCCCACTAATGACACAATGCACAATATGTCGATATCGGAATCCGCCTTGAACACCCTCGCTTCACCGCAAAGAGTCACGCCAGGGAATTCTAGCTCCAAGTTGCGCGGTAGTTCTACTACTGTACAGGTTTGTTGTGAATGGATTGTTTTTGAATGCTCTATTTTTTTTGTTTTTTTTTTTTTTTATGTAGTTATAGAGATTTTCCATTTGAATTAGATTATTAGATATTTAAACATAACCTAAATAGTGTTAACCATTAAAGTTTTATCTGAATTTACTAAATCCTTGTCTGTCTTTTTTATTTTTTTTTTCTATTTAAATAAGTAGTACTAAATAGTAGTTAGATTGATTTCAACCACTAAAACGAAATTTTTCTTACAATTCATATGGCTAATTATATTTTTAATCTCCCAAAACCAGGGTCACATATCAAGCACAAATACAATGACGGAAGCGTGCACGTCCTGCGTCGAAGCAAACGACAAACAATGTTGGTTGCGACGAAAACGTCTAAAATTACGACGATACAACAACAATACAGCCCGAAGGGAGAGATTGGTCAAGTCTTTGTCGTTTTGTGGGAGATTGAGTCCTGAGATCGAGGATAAGAATGAGAGGAGTGCAGCGAGTGATCCCGCCACTAGCAGGAAAAATAGGTATAATATTATTGATTTTGATTTACGTGATCCGTGATCATCAATAAGTAAAAATGAATTTCGATTATGGATATTGATTGGAGATTTTTTTTTGCTTCTTTAGTTTTTCTTGTTATTTTATTTTTATGTATGTATGTACATTGTTTATATTTAATAGTCACTTTTTTGCAATACAACTTATACTATCGCTAGACATGCTCAGAGAAAAATTGTGTAATTTATTTTGATAGTATACAATTATAATTGATGTAATTTAGATATATATATATATATATATATATATATATATATATATATATATATATATATATATATCATGAATATGTTATTTTTTTATTTTTAATAGATGATATTTTAAAATATTTGTTATCAGGTTCGACACCACGTCTACGTCTGGAAATGACAGCGACGAGGAACTAATCAAACAACAACTAGCAACAATCGCCAATTTACGTAGGAGTATCGAAAAAACCCACATTTCTAAAGACGATAGTGCCATTCCAGAACAAAATGAACAAGAAACAGTCACGCCTAGCTTTAAATTGGGTCCTGAAGGAGGATCAGTTAGGCCGCGACTAACAAAAAGTATGGAAAGAGAAAGGACTTTCTTGTCATTAAGTCTGGGTGATCCCAGTCAGATGTGGGACCTTTGTGTGGATAAAGACTCGGATGTAGACAAAAGTGTGACCGCCGGCACGGAGGGACACAGCTCGTTTTCGGAGCAGGCGTGGGATTTTTATCAGGTATAGTATAAATATAATAACGTACAAATATTGAAAAATAAATGATTTAAAGGATTTTTTTATATAATGAAGGAAACTTTCACAGCAATTTCTTTTTACTTTTTGTTTGTTAATAAGTTTTGTTATATTTGTCACTTATTTACTTATGTATGTACATTATAAATGTATTTTTGTTTTTATTGTCAACAGGAAAAATACAATTCGGAACCGTATTCTGAAGCGCCAGATTCGGATGCCGCTCGACGCCTATTAGAATTCGGAGATGATTATAGAGCGTTCCTCGACTCGCAGTCAGATTGTTGCTCAAGTTTATCTGCTCAACCTGAATATGATCAGAGTCCAAGTGGCACCCGCCGAAGAAGACCACCCTCAGATATGTCAAGAGAAAGGAGCCTGCCAAGATACAAAAGACCGACAAAGACTTCTCCAATAGAAACACCTTCACGTAAACCCAAAAAATCCATGTCTAGTGCGGAGCGTAAAAAGTCACTCCTAGACAGTCTAGAAAGATCTAGAAACAACACCAGCGTAGAAAGTAATGAAAGCATCCGTCGACGAAAACCTTCAGAGAATGAAAGAAAGAATACCAAGCGTTCACCGGAATTCGATCTCCTAAACATTCAAGCACTAAGCCGCAGACGTCACAGCTCAAATTTAACTAGCGACGAAATCAACAGTTCCCTAGAATACACTGAGGTCAACAACCGACCAGACATACTTGACTCTTTGAACAGACGACGCAAAGAGGACGGAGAGTCAGAACTACAAAAGGTCGCGTTATCCGAACTCCGTCGGTCAACGGAAAGTACGGAATCGAATTCCGAACGCGAGTCATCACCGAAATTGAGACGAAGTTGGGGCGATTCGGATTCCGAATCCGAAGAAATCCGATCGCTCGTCCGGAGGTCGAGCACGCAACTGGAAGTGACGGAGGCGATGATGTCGCGACAGGACGCCTCGCCCGACCTGCTGCGATCGTTCGACTACGTAAGACAATTCGATACAGATTATGATAGCTTCACAGACGACTCGTGTGTAACGATTCGTCCGAATTGTCTCAAAGCGAGGCTCTGTCTCGCGGTTACGGCGTTTTCTATTTTAATCATAGTATACATACACATCCAATGACATTTGGCTTGGGCATGTTTGATATTTATTATCATGTATGTAAGTATTCGTATTAGGTACGCTGCGATTGTCAGATTGAAACTTAATATTCTGCTACGGTCACGTGCGATGACGTCATAATACTTTAATATCAGTGTTCCTGGATGACCTAATGTATACACCGCTTATTTGTATAACTTTAGTAATGTATACAAATTAAGCAGTCCTACTGAATACCGTCCCAGAACTGTTACGGGCAGCTACTCGATTAAATTTAAAATTAATCGGTATATGAGCCTAAAATATTGAATTTAGTCATTTTTACAATCAATATGTAGTCCACTATATATAATGTTATACATATAAAGGAGCTTATATACGGCATTGTGATCATAGAATTGTAGTCAATATTATACATTCCAATTTGTAAGTTAGTTTTAAATAGGTACAAATGAAACGCATTTGGAATAATTTATTAATATAATGTCTGACAAACGCAGTTTTTTTTTATTATCTTTCTTGATGATTGTCGTGACACCTGTCAAATTCCTATTACCTTTGACAGTTGACAGCTTACATAACTGCTACAGTGTGAGTGTGTTAATACCTTTATATATGTTTGACACGATTTTACTTTTATTATAATATATACTGTCAAGAAACAAAGTAAAAACGTGTCGAGATTCAAATCACATATTTCCTTATTTTTGTTTGAGTTTTGTTTTTTTTTTTTTACATTTACTAACAAGTGTTTGTGTTTTGTAGTTTACTAACTGCCTGAGTTATTTTATATTTCCCTTTTTAATTTAATCCTTTTCTACATTAGTTGCAATAATTCGGTGCTAGAACAAATCTAACTTTTAGGTATATTCAAGTAATATATTTATTATTCATAAAAGTTAACGGTGCGGGTTCGGGCGGCTTATCAATGTAATGGCGCTTTAAACACGACTGACATTACACAACGAATTGACAGATGTCACATTTGACATTTGCGTCACAGATAGAAAAGAGCTCAGTTACTTAAATTATTTTATTTATAATCTACATCTAATCAAACGTGATCTTCGTTGTAGTTTAGCGATAATTAATTTGGTTGTGTAATTTATTACATAAAGTTATCTCATAATGTTAGTGCATACGAATATGTGATTTGACTGAACTCCGCAATATAGCGTTTCGATTGTGAATGTATTATCGTATGTTGACTAGGGCTAGGTTGTTAATTGATCTATTTACAAAATGTAAAAAGCTACAGTGATCTTTGTATAAATGTTTACAAGAATAAATGTTACAATTTGCAAATCAAAATGGAGTTTCAGTCAATTAACACCCATCTCTATCAACATTAACTTATAACGACGTAGTTATATGAACGTCCTCTATTAGTGAAGTGATCTTGTAAGCATTTGGGTTCCCTATGAGCTTTTCTAAACTATTTGGCCTTAAAATTTCCATACGCTTTGGCACTATTAATATTTGAATGAAAAAATAAAGCTATGCCAGAATAACAAGTCAAAAATGTTGCATGGACATTATTAAAGTTAATGCATGTTTTTTTAAAGTGTGTACTTTATGCTAGATGAAACAAAAAAAGTAGTAAGTGCAAAATTGATATTGAAATTTAAAATTATTTAGTTCAAAATTTTTTAGTCTGTGTTGATTCGATTGAAGTTTTAAATTCAAATTTTATTCAACGAACGAACGTTTTTCCGTTAGCAAATTGAATTTTTATTCTACACAGACGGAGGTGGTAACGCGTTGCCGCGAAAACATCAATCTATTGGAAGTGGCTCTCACTGATGGATCTCTATCTCCGGCCTTACAGAGAGACGTCAGAGGTTTGTACATTTTATATGTTTAAGTGAATTAGGAAGAGTATTTATTCAATTTCTATGGGATATTTCAAAATTAAAAAATCAATTCAAATTACTGGATGCGAAGTTTGATCGCTGTTTTAAAAAATAATTCGCGGATCTCTATTACCTAAAAATCTGCCCCTTGATATAAATATATTTTTTATATGTTAACTATTCTCGAATGATATAATCTAAACTTTAATTAGTATGCATATTCATAATATGGTGGATTTTTTTAGTAAATTTGCATGTCTCTCCAGATTGTTTTTTAAAGAAAGCATAATTGTGTAAATCGTGCATTGGATGTATCTGGTTACTGGCAAAAATGCGAACGCCCGGTGGTCTGCGGTCACAAACATGGGTTCTTGCGACCGGTTCTGAGCGAAGTGTATAGAAAATATCGAAGTTGATCGATTTTTCATTAATTCAATTATATTATAATTATGAATTGATTAACTTGGAAGTCTTTTATCGATGTTTTTATTTTTTGTTTTAAATAGTAAAGCTTTTTAACTGTATTTGATTGGTTGTGTAAGAATTTTCGTTCTAATCTGAACTATAGTATATGGTATATTTTCTTTTATATTCTGGTTCAAAAAAAAAAAGTTAAAATGACATCATCCCGACTGATTCTTTGCAAATTATATTACTGCTTTTACTTGCTACTTAAAATGTTTATGGAATAATTAGAAATTAGAATAGATATATTAAAATAAATTAAGATCAAATCGTAAAAAGAAGTTAGTTCTTAAATAAAGCACAAGTAGATTTTTCCTCCTCATTGAATAAAATCTCGTTCGCAATCAAGGTGACGCTGTTTTTGGAGTTTCAGAACTGGTTCGCCTCGGTTTCGTGATTCGTCGCTGTAATTTAATATCGACCGAATTTTTAAGCCCTTGAACAGTACTTTCGTGAATAAAATTTTATGTTTGCTTATAAATTAAAATAAAAAAAGCAAAAACGGAAGGGAAAACAAAAACAATAAAAATATGTAAATTTATTTTTTCGATCGCCAAATTAATGCCTGTATGGTTTTCTCTTATAACTCGGTAAATGTAAGTCCATTTACCGAGCTTTTAAACGTTAAAGAGAAGCTCTAATAAAAAATGTTCTATTTTATTATTTTTAAACCAATTTTGTAACATGCCGCAGACGACACATTGCAAAAAAGTCCAAAAGCATATCCTATTTGTATCCCGGAAGCGGCGATATGGCGATCACGCCCTGCCGTTTGCGCTGGCCGTCTGAGTCTATTTCTGCCTAGGAAAGCGGAACGTTCAACGAAAGTGAGGACGTCCGACTCATTTCGCAATCGTTGCCACTTATGTAGAAAACTTTTTTTTTTTAATTATTAAGTTTATTGATCTATAATAGTTATGTATTAGTAGAAATGTGGAGATGCAAGCAAAATTACAATAAATCAGAATTCATACAAAGTTATAAAATACCTATTATAATAATAACTAAAATATAATTTAAAAAAATCACTGTAATAATTTTAACTAACTAATACTACTAAACTATGCATTTAGGAGCTATTTGTAAAACAAAAACACTTAACATGTGTATCTCAAGGGAAGCTAAAAGATAACAACGTAAAGATTGGTAGTATAATTTAAAGATTGTGTTTAAACGTGTTTTTGCCTTTAAGTGGTAGTTGCTTAAAAGCATTCAAAGTAGATAAGTACCTACAGATATAAATAGTTTTCCGAAAATATACGTAGCAGTTCATAAATATACTTACATGTATGAGTCTATCGCTTTATATTACTTTACGAATCTATACTATAATACTATAAAGCTAAAGAGTTTGTTTGTTTGGTTGAACGCGCTAATCTCAGGAACTACTAATCCGATTTGGAAAATTCTTTTTGCATTAGATAGCCCATTAAGTGAGGAAGGCTATAAGCTAAATATCATCCCGGTAAAGTGTATGGTTCCCGTGGAATAGATTTATTTTTGTCTAGGGACGCACCCGAAGCTTAAGACTTAAAAAACGTAAAACCCATTTCAACTACCCAACACATAGCTTAAAAAAGTTGATCACTGTTTAAGCTTCTTACTTCGCAGGAATGATGGATGTAAATATATATGTATATCAAATATAATAAACTATATTAAGGTTATTGTTTTACGTAAATTAACCTACAAATTTTTAAACGTTTGTTAATTACAATAGTCAATATTTTTTTATCCATTAGGTGACATATTCATTGTGACACACAGTGACATCATTCGGTCTAGAGATCTAAAAAGAAAAATAAACATGAAGTATCTCGTTATGCACTTATCATAATTATTGTCAGTAACTTATAGTTGTCTGTACAATAAAGGTGGCAAATTGCAATGGCGATCAGGAAGGTAGTGATTTATATTGGGAAATCCAAATTGGTTAGAAAACGTGAGTTTCTTTACTTTTATGCACCATTTTAAATAAAACTATCTTTTCGGATTATTTCGCGGTTTTATTTCCGAAATAAACCAAAAAGATAGTATTATTTAAAATGTCAAATATTCGCGTAAATCTAAGAAAGTATTATTTTATGCACTAATTGATAAATTTATCATAAATTATTTGAAATTAAATAACTTTACAATCAATTTTGATTACCCTGAAGTTAAAATCTATACATATAATAAAATTCTAACTTGAGTCGAATCTGTTCATAAATATTTTTTGGAAAATCTTACTGAAATAGTCATTATTATCGATACAGTGGCCGAATATATAGTTTTTAAGATTTTTGTCTGTATCTGTCTGGGAACGCATCACGAGAAAACCACTGGAGAGATTTTGATGATGATGATTTGGTATGATGATAGGTGGTTCTCCGGGTCAACCTGTGGGATACTTTTTACTGCGGAAAAATATCTCATCTCAGAGTAATTTATACTAACCTTTACAGTTAAAGACATATATTTTTATCTGTAAAGAATAGATTTACGCAATAATTTCAAATTACAACACACACTATATTGTAGTTATAATATTTTCCCTTTTTAGCAACCACATTCTAATACGACGGACGGGATAATTGCATGAGAATTATCTATTTAAGTACCTACTACTCTAAAAAATCTGACTCCTCAATAATTATTTTCAAATAAGGCTTGATTGTAGAATGTCGACTAAACATAACCTTAACTAGGCAGTTTAATTGCTATAAAAATGCTATTGAATGGCATGTTTTCTTTCTTAACTGTCTTCCTAAAATGAAGAGTTCTATGTTCGTCTATGTGTATGTATTTTTTTTAATAAGTTTAGTCAAGATAGTGTAGTTTTTTTTACTTAGATATTACTTACTGCCATAGAAGTCGAACGATCGTAGAATCTTAACGTTAAAATTTAAATTTCAAACTTAATTAGCCATTAAATAAGTTTGAACTTTAAATTTAACGTCAACATAATAAACTATCGCCTTTTAATATTTATTCATATCTATAATTTTTAAGACACAGGTAACCTTACATTTAGCCTTCATTTTTAAATAAAAATGAAAAAAGACACTGTTTATAAGCGAATGGAAGACTTTTTTTTGAACGATTTTAATAGACCATTATTATGCTCATTGTATGCAATTTAAACACAACCTTCGGAAGTAATTGTAAGCGATTCTCAGATGCAAAATATAAATAAGTACAAAAAGCGCACAGACAATTTTACATTTCCAAGGATTTTTCGCATCACGACACTGCACCGCATCTCGCGCCGAGGGCGATCTAAGAAATAAATTATACAACACTTTAAAGAATTGAAAAATCCTTTTCTACACGATTGTTCCATCATAAAGTGATGATAAATATAGAAAATAATTCACATGATAAATAAACTAATAAGATTACGTCTGACATAATTGCTTAGCAAAGATAGTGCCGTGTATTACATGAAACAACATACATACAATTATTATTTATAGCTTATATAAATATTACAATTTACATAATTATAATAACGATAATAAACGTTTTGCGTTCGTACTGTAGTTAATACGCTTCAGCACTGTACTAACAAATAGGTACAATGTAGAGTCGATTGTTTTCAGTTCCGTCACATACTTAAAACCAACCTTCTAATTATGATTTCATATCGTTTCATGATATCATCGTCGACGACAAAATAAAGCGCTTAAACGGCTGTATTGTTTCCACTCGATATGTGGTAATATATCGATAGTTTTTGGTGCAATCGCTTCAAGCGCTGATAATTCTGAGTCGAAAGGTGAAGTACATAACGCAGTAGATCAGCTGTAAACGTCGCGAGCGGCAGACGTGTCCCTCGCTGACACTGAATATAGTTTATATAACATCGCGAGTGAGTTGTGTACAAGTTATACATACTTCGGTGTACTGTGTATGCAACTGCTAGTGGATTTATATTGGGCTCACTTTTCTATAAGAAACTAGATGCGCATGAGTTCACACTTTCGCTTCTCTTCTGATTTAAAATTGCAATGAAATAATCGCGAACAACACTTATAAGGTAATAGATAGCATCCAATCATTTAGAAAATGTCCAATTACTTTTCAATTGTTTGCACAAATTCGACCTTCGCGGTAAAATAAGCCTAGGCCGCTATTCGCGATTACATGCCAGTTGAAACAGTATTTTTAAATAGATTTTACTCGCGTTGATATTGAATAATTTGTTTTGTATTTATACACAGTTCTATTCAAAAATGGATTGAATTTGTATTTTAAGGGATATTTTTTAATTTATTATTAACAAAAATAGCAATTAAGTAACATAAGCAATGGCTATAACGTCTACTTATAAATATTTTTATTTCTTTTTGCAAAAACCTGTTTGTTTTACATCTAACCGACTAGAAACCTTATATCGAAAGCGATTGTGATTAAAAATTCAGATATCGTTCTTTAAAGTAATTGTGTATACAAATCAAAGGATTATTTGTAAACAATAGAACTCACGTTAGTTCGACGACCGCTACCCATATTACGAATATAATGGGTTCTATAAAGCGTGTCGAATAACTGTTTGGTTACCAGTTGCATAACCCATTGATGCTGCTAATATATCGTGTCAAACGCACAGTAGCATCAAACTAATGTACAACGAAGCCATCATATGTCACTCTAATTTTATCCATTTTACTTTATATTTGGCCTAATTTCCACGTTAATTAAAATGAAAGTAAAACCTTTAATGAAAAAACTGCTTCGTTATTGAAGGTTAGGTGCGATCGATAAATACTTAGAGGTTTTATAAGTATTATGTTTATACACGGACCTTGAATATGTTTGTACTGTGTGCAATTTGACATAAATACATGCTATGTATTCGAGATTTAACACAAATGTTAAGGTGACATTTAAATAACCTGTGGTTAATGACACCGATTAATGTATGCAGTTAAATAATTGCATTACAGACCACTCTCTTTCGTGTCTTCTCCATTCTACGTGACAATGGCGAAGTAATCTGTGCTTAACTGGCACGCTTTGAAGCTAAAATTGAATTGAATTAAATAATTGCAGTCACTTACGTCACTGGTTTAATATAGCTTGTTTACATACATTATTATTATTTATTCAAAAGAGATATTTTATTTGGTTTACGTAATATTCATGGTATGGTTATTTATATTATTTACGCCGTCAGATTTCACCGCGTGAAAGTTAACATTTTTAACGCACCTGCGGTTTAACAACTTATTTTAACACCTTTATTATTTATAAAATAATAAATATTTTCCCACTTAACATTATTTACTTTAAACACTAATTACAGAAATCTAACAAAAAACTTGCGTAATTGTAAAAAAATATAAGAAGAAAAACAAGTTTATCTCTATTTAATATTTGCTATATGACATCTAGTTGCTCTTGACATGACTGGTGAGATCATGGTCGATTTAGAACCGATACAAAAACGTCTGCGCCTAATACGGCGTTCTCTTGTTATGGAATATACAAGTCCAAGTTATAATACCATTAGTCGTTAGTATCACAATTATGGAATACCATGTAATCTTTACAATTAAAAAACTCACTGAGCGACGGTAACATAATTCATAATTTGCGCAGACGCAATATACCTACATAAACATTCGTTATTGAGTATGAACTTATTTTAAGAATTCAATTTCAAGGCGCTTTCTCTATCTGAATTTATAGCATTTTTTGGAATATATGCCGGATTTTTTTCATAAAAAAGAATGCAGTATGGGTTTCCATTGGAATGTTGATTACCAAACTTTAAGTAGAGTCGATCTTTTGACATTTTTTTTTGTATTAAGATATTGGTAAACATTAAATATGTATTAATGATTTAATTTAAAATTACCCGAAGTATCTACACTAATATACATATGAGATTACATTAATAGACATAGGAGATTAATCTCCAAAAATATAGAACCGATTCTAATTATTTTATCACTCACCCTCGCTCCGCTTCGGGTTCGTCCCTAGACAAAAACCAATCTATCCCACGGGAACCGTACATTTTTTTCCGGGATGATATATAGCCTATAGCCTTCCTCAATTAACGGTCTATCTAATGCAAAAAGAATTTTTCAAATCGGATTAATAGTTTCTGAGATTAACGCGTTCAACCAAACAAATAAACTCTGCAGGTTTATAATATTACTATAGATTAATAAGAGGTTTATCATCCGTGTTAATGAAAGACTACTTTTTATCCCGATATGCAAAGGATTTGTGAAGGATATAAGAATGTACAGTAAAATTAAAAGCTTGAATAAGGCGAGAGGAGATTGCTAGTAATATTATAAAATTTATATTTCTTCACATTTAATAATTCGTAGCAAAATTAGAATCTATTGCTTCACCAGCTATTTACATCTTATCTATAATGTTAGTCTCGTACATTTAACTGTATATAATTAGTCAAATCTGCGGCATAAGTATTTAACTGCACCGTATACTTAAAGGAAAGTAGACGTACAGGATTCCCAGTAATACTACATGAGGTAAAGTTTCACCATATTCACGCAACAAGAAGCCTGTTTTGCATGTACGTACCTTTAACTCGCCTTTTTTAAATATTTGGACCGGAAATTGAGTTATGCGGGTAAGCTTTATGAAGTTGTATTTATACGAATTCTTTGTCAGTTTATTTCGTTCATTAAAATTAATTAATCAGGCGGTTTCTTTTGAATTATAAATTATATTGCAGTGATAGTTGAAATAGATTAGATGTCTATTATAATATTTTGATTTAAAAACGTTGCCTTAGATTGATTTTTATCTAAATCTAAAACATGTTTCTCTTTTTTATTGGTAATGTGTTTTTTTTAATTAAAAAATAAAAAGATAAATATCATGTCAATGGTCACGTAAGAAGTGGTCTAACCAGTATACAGTAGTATATAAAGACTTAAGATAAGTTGTTCATCATATTGCATAATGCTTTTCCTTGTAATAAAAAAAGTAAGCAACATTAAATGTACGGGTATAAAATAAAGAATAAACAGAACAACTGTGCAATATTTTCTAACAATTTATGCATATATATGAATAATCTGTTCATCTCAAGCAACATTTATGTGGGCTTTTGAAAATTACTTACAGCCCATGACATTTTGAATCAAATAAGGTCATCTACTACGAAGGTGAAAAATTCTAAAATCTTATCACATACCTATATACATATATTTCATAGGCATTATTATATCTATACTAATATTACAAAGAGGTAAACTGTGTGAGTTTGTGAGGTTGTACAGGATAATCTCTGGATCTGCTGAACCGATTTCAGATGAAATTTGGTAAGAATATAGTGTGAGACCCTAGGAAGGACATAGGCTACTATTTATCCCGAAAATCATCCCTTAAGGGGGAGAAAATGGGGATGAAAGTTGTATGGGGAATTAACGTAGGAACGAACCCGAGCGAAGCGAGAGTGAGCCGCTAGTTAATAATTAAGAAACAATTGACTGTGAAGTTCACTGCAAATATTTTTAATAGTGTATCAATTATTATATAATAATTAATAATAGACAGTGAGATAAAATTACAAATCAATAATATTGTGCATTTCTATAACAGCTGCCGCGATTAATCATTGCATTGTTGCTCGTAAAGATTAATTCGTCGATTAATTGAGTTTGTCAGGTTGTAACGGTTATCCGACCGGCTATTCTAGTTCATCTCGTGTACCGCTATCTACCTCCGACGTTTCTTTTGCATTGTACATAAGGTTTCTCATTTAGAAATCCATTAAACTGATATATCTCTTGATACATTTCTTGACGTTTTCACAAATATATTAAAGCAGTACCTGGGCGACCGAGCTTCGCTCGGAGTTTTTTTTGTTATATCGTGTTTTTTAGATAAAAAAATAAAAACTTTGTATCCGACCGGAATTAGAACCCGAACACCTGTAAACATCAATCTTGCGCCATGGCCGTTTGACCATGATGCTTATGCACGAGTGTAAGAAATTATCGACCATATCTTGTGTGGAATAATGCGAAAGAAAACTGTATAAAATATCGAAAACACGCGTTTTCCTAGACATAAGACTATTCTAGATCGATTTTTCGCCCCCGAAAACCGCCACACACCAAATTTCAGCGAAATCGTTAAAGCTGTTTTCGAGATTGCCGGTATAAATAAATAAATAAATATACAAGAATTGCTCGTTTAAATATATTAATTAGATAATAAAACTAACAGAAATAATGTCCTATCGGGCAAATATAATGTTAACGATACGATATCATGTTGAAAAGATAAATTTAAAGACAACTTAAATATATACGATTTAGCTATTAATAGTAAAGTGAAATTTCGTCAATGTCGTGATGCAACCGTCACGGAATACACAGATAACGAACATGATTTCAATTAAGCTGTTGTCGTGGACATAATTGATAATCATCAAACGTCTGTCAATAAAACTCTCCCACGCGTCGAACACTTATATAATTTTATAAGTACATCTATTGTTTTACGTGAGACGCCGCTTTCCCGATTATGCGTTAGATAAATGATAATTAAGGAACACAAAGTCTGTTTAAATGATTTGGTATTATCATTTAGCTTAGAAAACTTTCTTTTTTTATTGTATGCTATATAACTGCAAAATAAAATATGGCGAAGCTTCTAGTCATTTCTACTTGGTCATTTGTGCAAGCATTACGAAAATTTACTTTAACCTAGTAAGCTAAAGATAACATTACGGTTAGGAAAGATTAAACTAAAAGGTGTTATATAGAAGTGAGCTCAGTAAATGTGTTAATTATAGGATATAATATAAACAATGGAAACTTTTCCAAGCCATGAAATTATATCTGTATTAATGAGTGTATGAACTTTTTACTTTAACTGAGATACAATAGTGTTGTAAGAATGAGTCTGTCAGTCGCAGCAAGCAGTAAGAATAATGAAGAAATTGGTAAGTTAATTAACTACTGCTGTAAATATTTAACAACCAATTTGTATAATATTGTTTCTATAATTTTAAACTATTAAAGCAAATAAACATCTTAGCAAATGGTGTACTTGACCGCGCTCGATCTCGTCCGCCTACATCTAACCCACGCTTGTCAATATTAGCATCGAAGGTTTCTCTTGTACCTTCGATAATTACACTGTTCACATCTCTGACATCCTTAATATAAGATAAATAGGTTTTAGTTCTTCATAATTTAGTATTCAAAATTGGTTTCACTTCTAGTCTGCTATGAACTGATTTCATGTATCTTCTTTTATACATACACAGATCTGTATTCATGAAGGATGTTAATAAGATAAAATAAAATAAACGAACATTTACATATATTTGTAATGCACACTCACCCACGTGTCAGGTTTTAAACCCCTTAGTAATACAACTTAGCTAAATAAAGCATGCGTTTGTGATTAACTCGAGCTATTTTAGTAGCGTGGCTGCGTAGATGCCGCTTTGATATAAAAGGCAAGGTACAATCATTTAAGTATGATGAAAGTTATTTTTCTTTAAAAATTTTAATCATTTTGTTCTTAACTTTTGGTAGGTATGTGTTTTTAATATTTCTGCTTTTGCAATAAACTGCGCAGTTACTACTGCTTGATAGCAGGTCGTTAAGCATACAATGACGCGCTCATTGTAAGGCTCGTATATTTCAAGTAGGAACTACATCTTCTCTAAAGAGCAATTAAATAGTAAAATTTACGAAGCGACCAAGACATCTTAAGGAAAATTTCTTCGAAGATGAACACATTTTTTATATTTAGCAGTCAAAAGTGGGTCGAGAGAATCGACTTTTTCTGAGTCCATTATCTGACAATCATGTTGCAACTGCACAAATGCACTCTGACGCAACTAAAACCATTCGTGCCAACGGATTGTGATACGACAATTTGTTCATGCAAATGACCTTGTGTACAACTAGAACAGTAGCTTATAACAGGACTTCACATATTACATTGACATCCGACCTCCTTTAACACTTGAGTGCACTATAATAATCAAGTAGTATTATATATGTATTGGATATTGAGCATTTTTGTAACATTATAATATTTTGCAAACGAATAAATTTATTATATATAATTCTATAGACCATCATAACGGACGTAGTAATTACAGAGCGCTTATACGGCATACCTACCTTGATGTATGGATCAGCCTCAGCGAATCTTGTTTTTAATTTAATTATAACATAAATTATGGTACTAAAATTAAGATGCGAAAATGAAGATTAGTTTAACAGACTCTAGGTATTTTTTCTATACTAATTATAAACGTTTGGAAATTTAAAAATGAGTAATTTTTTGCTTATACTAGTTGGTACATATTATATATTGGGATAATGTTATATCATCCTTAAAATCCCTTTTTGAATTTGTCCAACTGCCTTAGAGATCTATACTAATATTATAAAACTAAGAAGATTGTTTTCTTGTTTGTTTGAAATTACTATCTCTGGAACTACCAGACAGATTGTACACAAATCATATTGCATTTTAGAGCATTGGCGTCGGAAGGAGTACAATTTATTACTAATAATGATTTGTTATTATACAGATTTCGATCAGTTATATAAGCATTTTATTGAGATTATATTGAATCTCAAACTATCTAGGTTGTCTTATCTCCGAAATTGACTTATTATAAAATCAAATTAGAGATATAAAACTTGATAATCATTAAAATTTACTCTCGGACTACTTCGATATCATAACAACTTAATAAGCCTACGATGAATTAGTTACGTAATTTATTATTTCATTCGCGTGGCAAGTTCCTGTTTCAATTTTGGTTCGGAATGCTTCGCTTGCATAGCGGAATTTTAGGGTGAATGACTGGCTTTGGTGCATGTCATCAACCTGTCTACAACATCAATCTTTTTGCAATCGCAATTGGAAATTTTTTTTGCTAAAACGTAGATTTTTTAGCTTTGAAAACTGTTAACGAATCTATGACACTTGGCTTTTAGTAGGCAAATTATTGATATGTGTTTTTTTATGTTGAATATTCAATAAAAATGGCAAGTGTTTGACAATCGAAACGTAATAGATTTTTAATAACAATTTGGATGGCGAATTGAAGTTTGTTAAGTACACTTTATTTTCATAATATCAATAATATAAAACTTTCCCGTATCAATTTACGATAACCCGTTTCATGATAATGCAAATAAAAGTCACAGAGTGCTCTAAAATATTAAATTTACGAGTAAAGTATATGCGGAATTTGGACATTTTGCGCCTAATTTACATTCATTCGATTCGATTTAAAGAATCTTTCCCTGGTACGTCTATTATAACTAGGTCATCTGCCATTCGATGTTTTGGCGATTAAAACGAACTCGACATGAAATTCGGTTTCGCAGATACTAAAATATAATATCTTGTCGTGCATATTACTATTACTTTGCTCCTTAGCAAACGTCAGTTTCTCAACTGTCACAACTTGCAGTCATGTGGAACTTATTCAATGCAATCACTTCTTTATTCTTATAACAATACGTACATTCGTTCCGAGATGGGACGTCGAATAATAAAATTTTCCGTCACGATCTAGGATGTGCGCCAAATCGATATGAGCTGTACTTAGTTGCAATAGAAGCTAGAAAACAAAGTATTTGTCGTTTCAAATGCAACAGTTTCGACCTTGCCGCCTCGTCGACACCCGCGCGCAATCGAGTTGACAGTGTTATAATGGATCGCAATTATCTATCACCATATCCAGGTAGAGCTAATATTAAAATATTTTTTACGTTTTTTCTATATTCAATTTCATTTAATTTAAACGATTTATTCTAAGAAAATTTCGTATTTTGTCTTACGGTGATATTTTCAATTAAGCAATTCTTAATGCTAATGACTTTTGAAATTTCTGCATCCTCTAGAGTATTTCTTTTTCTAGCATTTCAATTTTCTCTCCATAAATATTCGATGCCAGTGACTTTCCGTTCTTGTAACACCTTATACAATTTATTGGCTTTCACCACTTATGTGTTGTGGGATCATGGATGTGTTGTAACAAAATGGACGTATAACTTGAACATATTTGCATCTTAACCACATATCTAACTTTCTTCATTTTTAACACTATAGCGTCTTAATTAATAGATTTATTATTAATTTTAAAATATTTCGTTTGTTTTTATTTTTTCTGAAGTGTTTTGATGATATTACATAGCATATTAATGATGTTTTAATTTGTTTTTTCCTGGTGTTTTGTTTGTGTTTTGCTTCTTGCAAAAGTTTTCAGTTATCGCATTTATTCGGAGTTTGATAAATAATTTGTGGAAAAATCCAAGTTAACTTTGAATAAATAAATTATTTATGTCTTTTTTATTTCTCTTTTATATCACGAGAAATTAATTCAAGATTTGTTTGCGTTACGTAAGGCGCACATTTATTTTGAGTTTACGTCGGGAATGGTTAATGTTATTAAATTACTGAAAATTTTCCGGAATAACTTTTTTGTAAATTATAATATTTTAGAGGCAAAACATACTAAAGTTAAACATGAAAGTTATGTAACTTTTTCAGAATGTATGACAATGATAAATGCAGACATTAACTGAACTAAACAAATTAATTGTCACATTTGCAATTTAACACTACTGTTAAATTGATTTGTAGTTGTTATTTCATTGTTAATCCATAGTACTACTGCAAATACCACTATTGATTTATATTCATTCTTAAAATAATAACCAATATAGGCTTACCGGTTGTCCATTTTCAATTCGCAAATTGCTTTCAACAGGAACGTAATGGGTCATTGAATTCATTGTCACTACCACACGAGTTAGAATACTGTTGTAGCTCACTTTTACTACAGTTGCTACAGTGTAGTGCTATGTTATATAGATAGATTCTTTAGACAATAGCTCTTGTTAAAGTTTTACGTATTCACTAGCGAGCTCTTCGTATGTGACCATAGTAGGGATTCAGGCGGCGAGACGACGTCGGAACACAAATTGGTTTCCTGCGGAACGCAAATTGCTTGTTTCATCAAAATCGATCCCCAAAGACAATTGGATACAATCGTTTTGCTAATTATGAAAATTACATCCTGCACTTGACCTCTTTTGTATTGTAAAACAATTGCCAACTATAGGCAAGTTGTAAAGTACTTCTAGGTGCATTGAAAGGCAGCCTGTTCACTTACTTTATTTAATAATACAAGTAAAATAAGAGATTAATTAAAATGTTATTGATTATATAAAAGCTTTAAAAAATTTAATTTGTTTTTATTCTCTTAATTACTAGAATGTTAACCAGTTATTATAAAACGAGTATTCATTTTTATAAATTGTTTTAAGAACGACTTACATAAGTAAAACATGTATGAGCGTTTTGCAATTCACAAGTAGGTTCATAAAGCTATCGGTCGTTGCCTTCATCACTGAATTGTCGGATTATTGTGCTTCAAACACAAGTTCATGGACCCGACGATATTTAGGAGCTATTATAAACTCTATAACTGGAATGTCTATTGTCAACCATCCTAATTTATGATCTTTTACGACAAGCAGTAAAATATGTTCAGTTTCTCGTTTCTCGTTATTTTGATTTCTTTACGTTCCTTTTGGCTTATTTCCAAAAAAGATTTATGTTGTTATAATTACAACTTTGTATTGACATGTACTAACCTAACTATATTAATCTTCTATATATATATATATATATATATATATATATATATATATATATATATATATAACTAGTGACTTACCCTCGCTTCGCTCGGGTGCGTTCCTAGGTACGTTTTAATTTTTTGAAGCGAAACCCTAATTCTTTTTCTAAAATAAAAGTAGCCTAAGTTACTCCTTGTAATATCAGCTATCTGCCAGTGAAAATCCCCTTAAAATTGGTTTAGCCGTTTCGGAGATTAGCCGGAACAAACAGACAGACAGACAAAAAATTTAAAAAATTTGTTTTTCTTATAAGTGCCGTATATAATTCTATAATATGCATTTAACATAAAGCTGTTATTTTGACATTACAAACAGAAACGTCAATTTTATTTATCTGTATAGATAAAATTCTACCTAAGCAGAATCTGTACATTAAATATTTTTTTGGAAAATCTTATCGAAATAGACATTATTATCGATACAGAGGTCGAATCTGTAGTTTTTAGAATTTTTGTCTGTCTGTGACTGCATTGAGAAAACCACTGGGCAGATTTTGATGAAATTTGGTATGATGATAGCTGGTTATCCGGGTCAAAATATAGAATACTTTTAACTGCAGGAAAATTTCTCATCTCTGAGAAATCTATACTAAAGGTTAAAACGTGTCTAGAGACGAATCCGAGCGGAGCGAGGGTGTGTCGCTAATACTTAATATATTTTGAATATTTCAAGTGTAAAGTATGTACCCTACTATCCAATAAGCTTATTTGTGAAATGGCCAATAGAAATACAGCAATAGCAACAATTTCTTACTTATTTTAACTGGTTAAATAAAATAAATCCTGTCTTATAGCTTATGCATTGACGACATGCACCGTTAATTTTACTTTTAAGTTTAATCCTCGTTACAAATCTCATTTAAATCAAACTTCATCTCGAGGTGAATGTACTTGCATGTTAGTAACTTATTCGGTACGCTGCTATCTTTTTCTGCTTTGAGACATGAATATTTGCAATTATTTTATTCCTAACAAACACAAACAAATCTGTCCCACGGGAACCGCGCATTTTTCAAGGATAAAAAGTAGCCTATTTGTTATTCTGATATTAACTATGTTATTGTACCAACTATATAAGGTACCACCATGCAAAATTTCATTTAAATCGATTTAACAGTTTCGGAGATTAGCCCATATAAACAGACAGAGAAACAAAAAAAATGAAAAAAAAAATTGGATTTGTTCTATTTCTCTTCTTACATCCCTCTGACTCGGTTTTTAGCATTTTTTTTTCTATGTACAGACATTCGACCTCTACAGTTTTATTACATGTATTATGTATAGATAATTTCATTAATAAAAAGATGTATTATAGATTACCATTGTTTTGCAGATTTGCTCATGCAACGCATATTTTTCTGCCATCGTATAATCATGTTCCCTACATTATCATATGACACGATATCTACTTGCCAAATTTTCCTTGATAATTTAATATGTAATTTTTATACAGTTACAATATTATTATGTATATACAGGAAAACGTGTAAAATATTTCATCACACTTAAACAAACTTGTTTGAATTAGATTCTTCCTTTATAGGACTTCTGTTTTAACAAAATCAAGGTGCTTTTAAAAATACTTTGTTTATACGCAGCTGGCAGAACTGACACTATGTGGGTCGGCGCTGGCAATGCATGAGTTATGTGAGTTAGTGGGTTAATGTATGTCGATACAACTGTTGGTTTTGTGCCAGGACAACAGTACTTCGGTTTTAATGTTCTCGCATAAAAAAATTGCCAATGAAGGTTTTTATGGTTGTAGTTGTAAATTAGACTCGGTATTGACATTTATTCTATCTTATTTATAAAATAGAATTGGAAAAAACAGTGGATTTACTTAAATATGACTAATAGTAAACAGTAGAATCCTTTAATACAAAGAACTAAAAGGCCTGAGGTGAAGCTAAAATAAGTCTAGACTCAAGTTGTTTTGAAATTTTAGATACTTTAAAGCATAATTTACTGCGTATATCTTAGTACTTTGAATTCCCCAGCCTCCGAACATCTCCATTTGCATCTAAGCAATGTATGGTCGGCTATTTCTGTACGTCCTTTGTGTGAAACTTGACGCCTTCAACGTTCGTATATGGGTTTCAATGGCTCTACATATTTATGAATGGCGAACTATTCGTATTTAAACCTATTTGTTCAATGTGGCAAACGTACACTATAGAAAAGTCGATTCTTGAATTCATGTTTACTTTATGGATAATATGTCTTTGTGATATTCAATTGGAACTGGTTTTGACGTTTCACTAACGCACTGCTTATCAAAAGGTCGACATTTACATATCTATCTACTGTGTAGCAACTGGGCTAATGTTTACGCAAAACGCTTTGACTATACGCCATTTAAATAGAATATGTTATTTCCTTTATTAATATTTAACCGTAATAAATATCAGAACGAATTCTTTCTCTTAGTAATAATATAAATGTGTTGTGCTATATGTCGAAATATAAAATACAAAGTGACAAGCATTTTAGTAAGTTTTTGCAATATTCCATGGAAAGGAATTTGATTTTTAACTAGGAGTAATGGTTAGGGTAATCATTAGCCTGAAGGAAAAACAAACCAAAAATACATTACATATTTCTGTATAATCTGTATAATATTAATAAGGATTACGTGCTTAGATCTAACTTTATCATCTACAGGTGTAAGATTCAAATTGAGATAGGCTGCTTAGTAGATACTAGATAGTTTAAAATCATTATCTACATTCGTACCTAATCTATAAATATTATGAAGTGCATATCTTCCCGGATATCTGAATACTTTTAACGAAAAAGATTTTTACGTCATAAATGGTAATAATATCTTTTTGCCCACAGCTGTATCAGCAAGATGGTCAGCTTTAAGAGCAGCAGCGATACGTCGCGGCGGCGCTCGTCGTTTGCGTCGTGAGATCGCTGCCTTGAGAGAAACTCTTGATGACATATGCGAGCCTGGCGACTGCGCCCCGCAGCCTCACACCCGGGCCCAGTTACATAGACGAATTGAGGAGCTCAAGGTAAGAAATAGTTATATTTAACTCTGTATATCTTGCAGGTTAAAGAAAAGCCAGGTGAGTCGATTTTTGACCGATTTTAGAAAGGAAATTCCAATCTTCGAGACCAAAAAATACTCAAAAGTCATTTTGTGGGCGGTGTACCTACCTTTTTAGGTATAAGGTAATTAAAATAGATTTCAAGTTAAGGCTCGTAAGTGACTAGAAATGGTTCTGTAATAGAAATATAATTCACTGCTGGTGTATCGCTCTTTTATTTTAGGAATGACCATTTTTCCCGCTTATTAAATCGTTTCAGTTCTATATTTTTGGTTTTCAGTCCGTCTGTTTGAATAGCATAGTAGATCTTAACAATATGCGAATTCAATCTTAACTTTTTTATTTACAGGAACGTCTTTCACGTCTGCTAGAATGCAAAGTGTCAATGCTGAAACTGACGGTCTCCGTGCGTCGCGCGCTCGGCGAGATGGAGTCGGATGACAGCGGACTCACAACCGACCTGACTGCTTTGTTAGCCGCTTGGGACGATGCTCATCAACGGTAAGATAATGAATAGAATGGTAAAATGTAATTTACTTTACCATGATTGTGTCATCTTTTTGTTAGTCACGCGTCCTCGTATCACTTAGGCATGTCCCCAGACGCACTTAGGTATTTGCTAATATCCCATGAGAGACCTAATGCGACTTAATGCACATAATCTATGTCACTATTAAGTCTACACACTAATATCTTTGCAAAAAATCATTGTGATTTTTTGTATTTAGATGAAGCATAAACCAAAAAATACACTTTATTAGCATGATTATATAAGCCCCCATACAGTATTTTTATAAGTAGGTTATATGTTTAAAATAATTACGTAAACAGCTGACTTGATAATTAATATGCTCCAGTTAAGAACTAGATATTATCAGTTTTCTATACTTGTCATAAACTCGTACTAAATTAGACTGTTACTTAACTGATGCATAATAAATTAATAGCGAAAGTTTTTTTTGATTTGTTATTATTAAAAAAAAATAAAAAATAATAAAATTTGCCATGTTTATATTCTGTTACTTGAAAAGGAGTTATTTTATATTCCGATTTTATAGCTTCCTGTGGGGTATATCAATAATCTTGCCAAATGAAAGATTCGTTTTTTTTATTTATACAATCCATCCTACATAATTAAAAGGCGTTATTAAGGTCATTTTAAGTATTCTAGTTTTCTTAAGACTGACTTTACTACTATTTAACCTACACATGAAGTTAATCCTTTCATAGTCTGACCTCAATCGTGCCGAAAGGCTTGAATATGGTGAACTATTTTAAGCTTATTTAATACAAAGTGAACTGAAAGATAATTATATTCCGACTTTGAAAATGAGGACGCTGTCTATTCGATTTTATGATGTTTTTTGTGTGTATGTGATACGATATCTTCGCCAATTATAGATGGATTCTCATAAATCTTTTTAATTATTAATCAGCTATTAATAAACCTCAAGGGAGGTCTTATATAAATGTAAAATAAATTCCACCCATAAGGATGGGATAATTATTTATACTTTAAATTGATTTTGCCCTTTCTTCTACAAACATAAATCAAAATAATTCATTACAGATAATTTTGGCTAGTTAAATATAGCCGTTCCCAAATCAATTTCAATTCGATTGGTTATCGTTATAAAATATACGTTAATACATCTTCCACAGCACATCAAACGAGTTACTCTCATTGGAAAAGGCTGTGTCCGCGTGGGCGGAATGGGAAAGTGCATTGAGGGAGTTGCAAGGCGCATTACGCGGTGACCTCGCAACGCTTCAAGCGCTAAAAGACCGCGGTACGGCATTGGCGGACCACGCGGAACTGGCCGCTCATGTGAGGCAGTTGGCTGCGTCTTTGATCGATAAAAAGAAGGTATGGTTTTATGCTAAGTTTTGAACTTTAGTCATATTCAAGCGGTAGATATGTCGATAAAAATTAGCTTATTTGTTAATTAAAGATTTTCTAGTATATATAGTGTATCAACACTCGGTATCCATAACACAAGCCTCGTAGCTTACCATGGAACTTGATGGTGTCTGTGTGTTAATGTCCCAACGTATTTATTTATAACAAGTGCACCCCCCAGGGCGGTTCGACCTGCGACTCGCTGTCGGACTCCGGCATCTCGGACGGCGACAGCGACGCGGCGGGCACGCGCGCGCGCCGCCTGTCCGCGCTGCGCGAGCTGGCGCGCCGCCTGCAGGCCGCCCTCGCGCCCAACTCGCCCGCGCACAGGGCTATTGCTAAGGTACGTGGTGTTGCTTTAGGAATTATTACGTTTGAAATTTATTTTTCGAGTTATCGGTAGCGTAGTTACGTTATTAGTAGATAATAATATAGTACTAGCGACTCACCCTCGCTTTGTTCGGGTTCGTCCCTAGCTTGCTTCCCAATACAAACTTTCATCCTATTTTTCACCCTCTTAAGGGATGATTTAAGGGATAAAAAATATCATATGTCCTTCCCAGGGTCTCAAACTATCTTCTTACCAAATTTCATCTAAATCGGTTCAGAAGATCCAGTGATTACCTCCTACAACCTCACAAACTCACAAACTTTACCTCTTTATAATATTAGTAGTACCTTTAAGAGCTTGATAGTATTATCTTTAATAGCTTGCACACGAGAACTTTCTACGCGGAATGAACGCGTTTGTATCAATGTGTATGCAAGTAATCTGCATTTTTTAAGTTTACCTGCACAAAATATGCAGGTGACGCGACGATGATGATGAGATGATGACGACGAACATATAATCATAATACACCCATCGTCATTCGTCGCCCCGGCGTGTTTAAAAATGTGCCCTTACATAGCCCTTTAAAATAACTTTTGTGTATTTTTTTTAACATAAGATTAGTTGTGTTAGGTTAGTTTAAGAAGAAAGATCTAGGTTATTAGATACCTAAATGTAGTTTCATAATAATTCTCTGTGCATCAAAACTTCAAAGAGAGAGGGATTAAGGTTTAGTCTACTGCTTAACATACATATGTATATTATGTTATGTGCAATATTAATATCAAATAATATGTAAAATAATAAGTTCTACTGGTGTTGCAAGAGAAATATGTTATTATTATGTAATAGATTATATGTATATGAATTATTTCCATGTACTTTAAAACTCGTAAAACTAGAAATTTGATGAGGTAACACTTAACGACCTCTCTATCATATAATGTATTTCTATATTATTTTCTGATGATATATGTATATTATGGTGTAATGCAAATAAAATAACAGATAAGTGAGATATAAACAATTTTAAATAAATATATTTTGTTTTTTACAGCGTATGGAACAAACTGAGAACGAAGTGAAATGCTTACAAGAATCTTGCCGGGCTTTAGTTGAGCAAAACATCCCAGACCTGAAAATTGACGAAGTATCGTAAGTAAAAACAGTATATTATGTTATATAGCTAATATATTATGTTTCAATTTTTGTTTTTTAATTTTTTATATACTATAATATCTTTTTCTTTGTTCCTAGACGTGACCACGCTATCGCGGTGTCAAATAATAACACCGGCGCAGGCGATCCGGACTACAATCCTCGTAGTAGTTGGGTATGGCGCGTACTTCGATCCTCAATTCCTATACAATTATGCCTCGTGGCGATACTTCTAGCAGCTTGGTTGGTGGAACGACCGAGATGTTGCGACGCCCTAAACTCACTCGCGCAAACATTGACACCGCAGTTGCGTTACGTTCGTGGACCTCCGCCTGTGTGAAAACACCCTTATTTATAGAGTCATGTGTCATATACACGTGGTTCTATAGAATAAATATTGGCGGGAAACTGACAACTGTCAAATTCAAAGTGACATCTGTCAATTTAAATTTGCTAAAATTATTGGTATGGATGCGATGTAAATAATCTCGTTTGAAGATTGCTCGTAGCGTTTTAATACGATAATTTTTACTTGGATCAAGACTAGTTGCAATAACTCTTTAGCTGTATTTAAGCTATTTTTGAGAAGAAGCTTGTTACTTCGGTGTATTGGTGAGAAAATTGGCGTTTACTAAACCAGTATTGCCAGGTTTAATAATAAGTAGTTCTACTTATTTTACTACGTTATATTATGGAGACGAATATTTTTTATATGCTCGCGAAAGGAGTAACAGTCATAAGGGAAGATATTATTTTTTTATTGCAAAATCTTTTCGACTTTCCAAACGCAGGCTTTTAAAGAATTTTGATTCTATGATAATAATCTGAGGGGATAAAAAGAAATGGGATTTGTTATAAATAATATAGCTTTTAGCTATAAATTATTTGAGAGAGTGTAGCTAAAATGTTATTTTTAAGGTTGTGACATCTATAACGTCGAATATTAGTGTTGTGCTAATTTTTATTTTATCGATACAATATACTTTTTTATTTGTGGGTTGGACTTTGTGTTTTTGGTAGATGGTTTTTTGATAAGTCAAATATGGTCAGTGACACTTAGCTAACTGCTGTGTCAAAAGCGAAGATATATCGTGGTATTCTTAAATAACGAAATAAATAATAAAAAAATGAGTAACGGATTTATGTAAGTTTCTTAGACAGAAATAGTACTCTGACATATTTACTCTCTATAGAGTTTAGAATTATAGATATCAGCATTTTATTAGGACCAGACTTAATAATAGAATGGATTGCTCATAGCAAGAGTTCAAATAAAAAAAAAAATCCAAAAACATAATCATCTGTATCAGATGAAGTTCAAATTAGCTGTTTTAGTAATAATTTACTAACAAATTGACATACTTAAATAAGTTTGTACGTAAGTATACTATTTTAGTACAAGTAATGGATAGCTTACTTTAGTTAGCGAGTGAGTGTTGAGTGCACTAAGAGTGACAGATTTTCCAAGTACCTATATATTTCTTAAGGTAAAATGTTTCTTCTTGAATAATTATAAAGTACTGCCAACACTATGCTTAGATAAATCAATCTTTTATATATTTATGTATATTTGAATATGAATCTACTAAATATTTATGAATGCAGTCAGATAAATACTTGATTATATTATTATATTTTGGCTTCATTTTATAAATAATTATATATTATAACGTTAATCAATAAATATATATTTATAATTAATAAATCAAAGATGTTTAATAATGAGCTACATATACTTACTATGTCCATGACAATATGTAGTATTTTGTGGCCTTAGGGTCTCTGCCCACTACACCGTCTCATACCATGGCCGTGCTATGAACGTATCAGGCACGGAAACGAGCACAGCTCGGACTACTATGCCCACTAGACCGTATCAACAGCGTATCATGCCCGTACATAACGGTTATAGTGACCGTAGCATCCGCGTATCATCCGCGTATCATCCGCGTATCAACCGCGTATCAACCGCGTATCATACGCGTATCAACCGCGTATCAACCGCGTATCATCCGCGTGTCATATCCGTATGGTTTCCGTTTTAGTATTACCTGTTGTTTCTAGATAAATATCACTAATATTGAAGTATTAGTTACAATATTATAATATTACCAGACGAATATATTAATATTACCTAATCCTGAGAAATATCGGTACTAACCCATCTTTAACAACGATTATCGCCCATCTATACAAGACAAGCGGCAATACGTAACGGGCTTAGAACGGTCATCATACGCGGTTATAACGGTCATCATACGTGTTTATAACCCGTATGCTCACCGGTTCAACAACGTCGCGTGTCAGGCACGGAGCGTACCGGCACCGGCAAAATATTCTCGCCGACAATTGTTGACGCTCCGTGCACGGCACGCGACGGTGCCGGTCGGTGACGGAACGGTCTAGTGGGCAGAGTCTCATACATTTCAATACAAAGAATATTTTTTTGCCTGACACGCTCCTAGCACGGTCATGGTATGAGACGGGGTAGTGGGCAGACTCCTTTATCCTTCATATATATCATAATATGTTAAGACTGATAAAATGATGAAACTTTGACATAACTTTTATATTTATTTATATAATCTTCTTGAATCTTTTTGAATATTTTATTTATATCATTTGATATTCTTTATTATGACAATTTTCTTTAAACGCACTATAATGGTGGAGCAACACGTTTTGTTTTGTTATAACTACCAGTGAGTTTGAGTAGAAATTATTGTTCAACAAATAGTCTTGTTCCGCCAATATATGCGAAAATTATGTTTATACATTATTTATAATGTTAAAATATTTTTTTTATTAAGCAACAGTTTAGGATGATTATGTCCATAGGAACTGGTATTGTTTTTGTTAAATTATAATATGAATTATTGACATTTGTGGATTTCTTTCATTTAAAAGTGCATGTTATGTAAATGGTCTGTATTAGGTTTTCTCTAACAAGAGTGTTGCATGTTTACGGTAAAATTAATGTATAAAATATTTTTTATTATTAATATCTAGTAGTATTAGTATATAGCTAATATTTTAGAATTAATTTTGCCGTGTTTATTGAATATAATGTGTAGCAACAGTTATAAAACATATTCCCGCCAAATAAATAATATTCAAACAAGTTTACACTTAAACGTAATTTAATTATTTAAGTCAAATTTAAAATATATTTTTCAATTATAACTGAAATGTTAGATGAAAAATAATTAGGAAATAATTTTACATGTTTTGGAATACAAAAAAAGTTAAATACCTATTATTACACACTTTAAATTTAGGACTGTGTTGCCTAATGTCGTATTTCTGGGAAAAAAATTCAAGAATTCATACTGTACTGATTTTTTGCTAATTATAGAAAGCAATGTTTAGAAATATTAAATATTATTTCTTGATAAAATGTAAGACAAGCATGTGTCTTCATCGTGTCATATTCCTTATAACTTTTTAATTTTAAATAGGTGTATGAGCGAGATGTGCTGTTTGCATTTAAATTTTGGTTTTAAAGGAGGGAGCATAATATAGGTTGCATAACATCATGTTGGCTTTATGAATTGGAAATAAAGAAAAATGTTTTTAATCTTATGTTTTTTTTTTCATTACCTCATAAACCGTACCTATCTATATAATGATATAGCTTGAAGCGCCATCTAGCCAGCTCATCACGACTATCTTGAAAAACAAATTAATAAACAATTCGATCTAACATCGGCTTTGTCTTTCTTTTAAATAAAATTATATTCAATTTTGAAGAAAATAAAATTACTTGATATAGAACAGAAATAAATTTCTGTAAGGCTGTACTAAACTATTTGTTTTATTAATAGTTTAGATTGTGCATTAACTCTGACTGTCAAATACAAGAAGGTTGATTAAAGATGAAAGAAGACAACGTAAATTCAAAACAGATATCGTATTCTGCTGTTTATAATACTTCAGTACAATATGATTAGCAGACGTCACATGTCTTTCATTTTTATTTTTAAATATGTCTGGATATTTTCTTAGCCGAAACAAAAAAACAGGCAGATAGACATTTTTTTTTAATTGTTAGTTTTCTTATAAGTACCGTTTAAAATTTTAAATGCATTTAGTAAAAAGCTGTTATTTTGACATTACAATCAGACACATCAATTTTATTTATCTATATAGATTTGGTTTGGATAGGAATATAAATTCTTGCAGCACAATTTTTTATTAAATAAAATAGTTTATTCCCCTGCATGATAGAGAGCGCCAAATGCGACTAGCATTAAGCGCCCTTTCTCGTCTACTTAGGTCAAACAAAATAAACTGAAGAATATAAGCCTATAAGTAAGATAATACGTGCCACGAAAGATGAGACTTGACGAGCGTCAGTAGTGGGGAGCCTGCGCAGGTACAGTCGTGTACGAAATAGTTATCTATAATTTATTTCTATATCTATTTTAGGGATTCTTCGACGTCATTCGGAATAAGGTGTATAGCAATGTTATATTAAAATAATTAACAATATTTATTACGAAATGATACGAGTGGTACGCAACGGTACGTATTTGTACCTGCTTCAAATTTTGTATACTTCCTTTGCTCCTTTTAACATATAAGTGTACACGTCGTAAACTATTTTCCTACTTTGTCTTCTTAATGTTTTATCTCGAGGCATAATCAAAATTTTACAAAATTGCACACGTATACAACACAACTTTAATAAACACAAGTTGCACTCGTCTGTATTGCGGAGTCAAGCGGGGGTTGCACGGGGTGAGGAGAACGGTAGGCAACTAACACGCATGCGCAGCGCCGTACCGCGCCTCCCGCGCAGTTTTCGACGCCCCGATGACGGCCGATCTCTTCTCGCCTCAGCCCTCGTACCACTAAAGTGACCTACCTATAAATCGTCTTCAGCGCAAGTGAAATCACGTGGTATGTCAAGTCTCATCTTTCGTGGCACGAACTATAACGGTAGCAATTCTTTGGGAAGAAAGAATTGCTACCGTTACTTATAGGAAATGTTGGAGATGCAAAGATTCTAACTAGCGCCTCAAGTGTCAAAATTGTGAAGTTGTCTAAGTACGACACTATGACAGTTTTTGATACAATTTAAAGCGTCTGCAAGATACACAAAACCAATGCGTACTGGAGAAGAATTATTAAGGAGTACAATGGTGATTTCTGTAGGAAAAAAATAAAAAATAATAACATAATTCATGTATAAGCACTGGTACATTACAATATTAGGAAACAACTTCTGTCTTCTAGAATATGTAACAATAAACATAATCTCGTTATCTGGCGAGAAACTCGCCTTAGCCTAAACTAAATAAATAACTTATAAAATATATGTGAATATAATATAAGTAGAATAAAATAATTAAAACATAATTATACTTACTGCTTGGAAAATAGTTTGAAGCTTGAAAATGATGAGAACAAACTCATTGCTGGTGACATCTGCTTGCCTATTCTTAAAGCAGTCTCCCATATTTTCTTTATAATTTTGTCTTTTGGAAGCAAATGAAAACTTATTCCCGAATTCCGTAAGTGCTACATTGAGGAACGCAACAATATTCCGTATTTCTGATTTTATTAGCAACAGGTTTCTATATGTAATCGTGATCCATCTGATTATGTCTAAACTTAATCTTAATTTTTAAAGCAAAGTGTCGTTCTTAGACAACTTCTAAATTTCGCCGGTAGAGGCGCGCGGATAATATTTGCATCGCCAATAGCGCACCAGTAGTAAATGTTAATAAAATAGGTAAAATCAGCAAATAAACCGTCTAAATTGGATTATAAATCAAATCGCCTTATTAGAGAAAAAAATGTTCAATTGATATATTGTGTCGATTTGTCATCTATGTTTAATTAAATGCAAAATTAATTTTGCTATATTTTAAAATTTAAATACTTTAGTAAATATAATACAGTAATTCGATAGGTAGCAGATCAACGCCATCTATCGCCCATCTGTTGCTCGAAGAATAGCCCTATTTAGGGCAAATTCTTTGTATGGGATGAGATTTGTTACATTTAGCAGGTTAATTGACACTACCAAATGTATCAAAATTAAACGTGATTATTTTAAAAATAATATTCTTCTTTTCTAATCATCGATTGGAAACTGCTATTGTATTCTAAGGAGTTTATAGTTTGTAACACCTTTATTTGAGATCCAACTTACTTTCAGACCATCAGAATTAAAAGTGAAATATTTTTATAGTGTAATATAGCTATTTAGCTACTCACTATTTTTCCATAGCTAAATAAGTTTATGAAAAATATACATGAATTTTATAAAAATATAACAAAATTACAGGAATTGATAGTGCGTTATTGCCTAAGAATATGACTACCAACCTAAACGAGTCAAATGAAACATAATGAAAACTTAAATTATTAAACGCCATATCCGCTTGATTTGCAGCTCACCTTGAATCTGTTGTGTGCCGTATTAATTTCAAAGTCATATTTTTATATTACGTGATAAATAATAAATAATAAATAGAATAAGAGTTTTTGGTTTAGTCTCCCATACTCTGTTTATTAAGGTAAGGGTCATAATAAATACAAGTTATATTTTGACTACTGATGTCGAGATATTAAGCAAGCGTCGCCATATTGTACACCACAAGTTATCATTCGATTACCGTCGTCGCTTGAGGACTTAGAAAATCTGTAAAAATATAATTTATTGATGTTGTGTAAATCTGTGTTCTCATAAAATTATTTTCAATGCAGTAAGTAAATAATCAGTAACCTTTACTTTAGCGTGCGTTTATTTTTGCTTGCCGCGTGGTGCCGACTATCCGATGCCGCCATTTCATTACGATATGCCCGAAATATATGGAACAAATGCTGAAAAGATATCAAATTATTGTTATTTTATGCAATATAAATGTAACTATGAATAAAACACTTTTCTGCCTATATTTTTGTAATTAATTTAACGGTTAGATTGTATATGCGTCACATACTTTACTTATCGTATCCCAACCTTTCTAAAAACGTGCTTCAACTTTCTCGAATTACATAATGTATTAATATAATTTTAAGTAAAGCGAATCTATTACTACATCCTGTTCTGTACATCATGAATTAATCGGAGCGCAATCGCATAAAATGTTTGGTTATAACATGTAACATATGTGTAAAGCAATAAGGTTGGGAAATAAACGTGAATCGATCCATTAACTTATATGTGCCTATAATTTATAATATTTTTGTATTTACAGGCGTGGTGAAAAAAAAATGGTAGGATCCCGCGTGTACGTGGGCGGGCTTCCCTTTGGTGTAAGGGAAAGGGATCTTGAAAAATTTTTCAAAGGGTTCGGAAGGATCAGAGACATACTTATTAAAAATGGATATGGATTTGTGGTAAGAAATTATTTAACAAAACATTGATATGTATGTAGAATATTTTGTTATGTAGAATGTGACTAAGACTTACTATTCCTTGCACATCTACATATATTGAAATAAAATTCATACAAACAATGTTGCTTAAATTATTTTTATTATAAACTAGCAGTACCCGCAGCTTCGTCCGTGTTTAAACGTTCGATAAAAACATCAATTTTACAATAATGTATGGAAGTCTGCCCGATTTGTTGACATGTATGGTTACTGCTCTGCTCCTTTGGGTAGTAGTATGATGATATATAACATATAGCTTTCCTCAATAAATGGGCTATCTAATGCAAAAACAATCTTTTAAATTGGATTAATAGTTCCTAAGATTAGTGTATTCAAACTAATAGACAAACTGTACCTCTTTATAATATTAATATAGATCAGCTAATGTTCTGTTATATATAAATATTATTAACTTGAAAGAGGCAGAGAGGTGAGCAATTATTTTTATTTTTAGGAATTTGAAGATTACCGAGATGCAGATGATGCTGTATATGAATTAAATGGAAAAGAGCTGCTTGGTGAAAGGTAAGTAATCTTTCATAAATAAAGTAATTGTGTTTGAATCTTAAACTTGAACTCAGAATTTTGAAATAATGAACTTATATTTAAATATAACAGAACTTAAATATTTATTAAGTTAAAGTAAATTTTTTAGTTAAATTAATAATTTTCTTTATCAGCCGGCTCCACATTTTGCAAGAATTTGTATGGAGAACTGATATTTGTTAATTTTTGTAAGTCTTGTTGTAAATGGAGATTTTGAATGAAATTAAAGAATGCAAGAATGGTGTTTTTTGTTTATATTTTGACCATTTTGTTCTTTTTGTTTTATTTTTTTAAATTTCTTCTTTATTTTTTTTAAAAGGTGTTTTATAAATAAAATGTATGAGATGAGAGCTATGGAGCATTAGGGAGAATTGTGTGGTACAATTACAACACCCAAAAAATAAGCATATTGTGTAAAGTTATCATCAGAAGTGATTATTACTCAACAGTCTTTTTCATGATTCGTTAAAGTAATAAAGTTTAAGTAACTTAAAAAAAAGTATTGCTAACACATTATTTTACAAAACTAGTGATTCAGCCTCACTTTGCTTTGATGCCTTAACATTTAGTATGTAATAGAGATATTTATACATATAATAAAACTGTAGAGGTTGAATGTCTGTACCTAGAAAAAAAATGCTAAAAACTGAGTCAGGGGGATGTAAGAAGAAAAATAGAACAAATCCAGATTTTTTCAAATTTTTTGTTTCTCTGTTTGTTTGTTTGTACAGGCTGATCTCCGAAACTGTTGGACTGATTTATATGAAATTTTGCATGGTGGTACCTTATATGGTGGTACCGGTCAACATTTTAGGTACTTTCATCCAGGAAAATTGAAAGAGTTCCCGTGGGATAGTTAAAAAATTATAGTAACTTATACAGCTTAGTACACAAAAACTACTAACTAGATTTTAATGTAACTACAATAATATAGTTCATACATCAGAATAACAAATAGGCTACTTTTTATCCCGGAAAAATGTATGGTTCCCGTGGGATAGATTTGCAGTTGTCTGGCTAGAGGTGAACCCGAGCGAAGCGAGGGTGAGCCGCTAGTTATATATAACCTATACTTCCTCAATAAACGGAAGAATATCTAATGCAAAAAGAATTTTAGTATAGATGTTTATTGAAATGACATAAATCACTTCTTATGATAATAACATTAACTTACTGTACATATTAAAATCTTTCTAGCCATCTAAAATATGGATAATGTTGACATATTTAGCACAAATTGAAATCAAACCCAATAGTTCTTTGGTAAGTTAGCTGTTTTTTTTTTTCAAAATAAAAGGGTTCATATGTGCTTGTTTTAACCAAATATTTTCTTTAAATTGAACTGATTGCATCGTTTACAATGTTTTATTATTATGTCAAATAATTTACTTAATCTGTTAATTAATTTAATAGTACAAGCTTTTCTTGACAATTAGTTGATCAATTATTATATGAATAAAGTATCAAAGGTGGTAGGTGTCGGTTGCGCATGTATGCAATGTCGTAATGGTACCACACACGGCGCGCGAGATGGCGTACAAAGACAGATGTTGTGGTAAAGGCGGACGTGTGCTGCAGGGTGGTGGTGGAGCCGGCGAGGGGCATCGACCGCAGCGCGGACCGCTACCGCCGCGACCGCTACTACGAGCGAGACCGCGGCCGGTCGCGATACGAGTGAGTGTTGTTTGTAGGGTGTCGGTGGAGCGCGCGCGCGGCGTGCCCCGCGGCTCCGACCGCTGGCGCGCGCGCGACCCCGCGCCGCCGCCGCGCCCGCGGCCCCGCGCGACCGTCCGGCAGCAGGCGTCTGTATACACACACCCCCCACACCCACACATGCTCATTCATTGACATCGTATATATGTACATGTGTTTCATACGTCAGCGTTTCTCAAAGTGTACGGAGATGTAACTATGTCTAGGGGGTTTCCAGTAAGTAGGTATAGGTTTAATAAATTTAATGATCATCCTAGAAGTTTTTTTAACTATGTAAAAATACTATAAAGAGTGAACCCCTGCAGAAACTAGGTTTCTATTTTAATTATATAGGTAGTAGAGGGGATACTAATTTGAGTAACCCTAATTTGATATATTATGATATATGAAAATCTCAACAATGTTGTATCTCCTGCTAAACATTAATAAGTCCTTAAACTTTATGATATTTAGTTAAATATTAACTAAATATTATAAGTAACTAACTAGATATTACACTAAATCGCAAATTTTTTGTCACTTTATCAACTTGTACAATAATCACTATATGTGTACAAAGAAACATAAGTTTACTTTTATAATACATTTAGATATTGGAACAGACATAAGTAATTGAATGAAAAACAATATAAAGTATTCATAAGGTTGAAGATGGGATGTTGTTTCAATAGAACACATCACTGAATATTTGAATTTCGTAGTTTTTAGTGAATCAATATTCAATACAAAAAACCTGTGTATGATGTTTTACGTTGAGAATATCCATACAAGATTTAATACGAAAAGTATTTAGCGTTTCTTTAAGGGAAATGAATCTTAAAATAAATTATTTTAAATAATTTATGTATAACATAAACGTTACTTGATAAGTGTTAAATTGATAAGAACACTTGATATCTTTGTTTTAATTTTATATTACAGCTCTTATCAGTAAGTACTCAATGCCACAATGTAATTGCTAAAGTATGTTGGCCTTCAACATTGATAAATATATAATAGTGATAATTGACAAAACGCCACCGACGTATATAATGCATATCAGTTAGAAAGAAAGAAATATTGTTTTCTCATTGTAAAGACATTTTTCAAACATCTACAGATTTGATGTGCTTAAAAACTTTCATGTACATAGTTTCATTATTTATTTTCCATATACATAACAAGGTTATTCACTTTATCCATTTAAAAAATTTTGAAATTAATATTTTGAATGATAGTTTTTATTATATGAATAGAATAACAGTCCCATATAAAATTCAAGAAAAAATCCACCCTTAAGCATGGAACAATACTAATGATCCTTTAAAGAAGTAGAATTTCTAACGCAAGTTAGGTTAGTATTCCCACTAAAATAAAAAAAGTAATGATGTTAATGTATACATTTTTCGTTTGCAGTGACTACAATTATAGATACGGGCCGCCGACGCGCACGGAGTATCGACTAATCGTCGAAAATCTGTCTAGCCGCATTAGCTGGCAGGTAAGGCACTGAGAGGGCGGATCATCATCATCCATCACGATCACTCAGGGTGGACCTTTGGCGCAGGGCTGGGCACTAGGCTAGGACGAGACTGTACCCCACGGGCACACACACTTGGCTACGGCGGAAGGGCTAAATCAACTCGTACCGAAGAGAGGACCAAGGGCTAAAGGACTGACCAAAGACCAAAATGATACCAGAAGGCCGGACGATTATGGATACCACCAGAGGCTATGGATCTGAGGTGCGTTGAGAAGACCTTCCCAAATGAAAGAGATAGAAGACTAGAATACCACATGAGCCCGGACCGGACGGCGACATTTGCTTTAACTCAAAATAAATTCTAAGTAGCTTTCATGTTTTGTAACTTTAATTTTAATATATAAAATTGTAAGTAAAATTTACATTACATTGCGAGCTTATAGTTTTTTAAATAACGACAGAAGGTGGCGTTTCGTGCCCAGAGCCCTTGCCGATGTAGCGCGTGTGTGTGAGGCGATGTTAGGAGCCAGCCAGCCGCCGCGCCGCCGCCCTGCAGGTAAAGTCGGGGCACAGGAGCCGGTCGCTACACGCGATCATATTTTAAATTCATTCATTTTATATTATTTCAAACACTCGAGGCTAATGTGGCGTTTATTTTATTTTCCTATAATTTATTACTACGTGCCTACACAGTTTTTCGTGATCGGTGCTGCCTATAAGGTGTCATTGCTTACTGGATCGAGATGAGCTTTCCAGGACTGGTTCCGAGGTCAGCATCGATTGGAGCTGCTTGGTTTTTAATTTGTTGGGTTCCTTGCGTTCGGATGTTAGAGGTTCAGGATGCGTGTCGAATTTGGTCTTTTGATTCCATTGAACTATGACGTCTGATGTGGACACGTGGATCACGTTCTAGCAGATATGAGAGAGTAAAGATTATTCAATTACCAACAACAATAAAAAGATGGCTTAGATATGGATGGATTGTCTCACTGATGAACGATTGAAGGAGGTCATCCTGCTCATACTGGAAGATGACGCATAAAGACGACTCGAGGACCAATATTGGAGACAATAGGACTTTGGCTACGGACTAGAACAGATAGAGGCATATCCTAGACAAAATATATTTACTAGTGGACAATTTTGAAATTATTGACTGAAAACGCCAATGCAAAAATTGCAGAATCTGATCTGGAGACGTTCAAGACCCAAAGCAATGAAGGCAGGACAATTCCTAAGAAACAAAGTGAATCAAAGGATGGATCGCTACAACCTGAAACTAATCGCTCTTGCGGATTGAATCAATGAGTCGAGCTTTTTGTGGAAAAGATGTCGCTAAATCCCCATAGCCGTCCCATTGTGGCCATTTTCCAAAGTAATGAATGATAACCAGTCGGTTGACCGTTTGCGAAATATCTGTATAGGCACAGTCATGTTTTTTTTGGTTCCAAAGGTCTTTTTCATTCAGACACATCATAAGCTGTTAGGGAAATCATCGATCTATCCCACAAACTTCATTTTTATGATGATATCGTTTTTTTACCATCTTTCGGGGCTGAAAGTCTTGATGATAATTTGTTATCTGATGAAGTTTGTAGGAAAGGCTTTAGGTGTTGCTGAAAACTATATATTAATATATTTTTCAACTTGCAGGATTTGAAGGATTACATGCGTCAAGCCGGTGAAGTAACTTACGCCGATGCTCACAAACAGCATAGAAATGAAGGGTGAGTTATTTTTTGAAGTTATACTTTTAGCACGAAAAAAATTATGATACTGGATTTAGACTCTCGCGCGAGTAGCGAGATGAGTCACGAAGGTGATCTATGCGACGAGCGTATAAACGATCCGTTTGTAACTCGCCTCGCGCCTCGTCTCGTCACTCGCGTGGCGAGCGGTTTTTTGGGCGCGAGCCAAAGGACCTCACGAGCGACGCGAGCGTAGTGTTTACATTCGCGCTCTCACTTCACTCGTTTACTGGCGTTAAGCCGTGCAGGTAGTGTTATAATTTGTTGCTTTACCTACATATGGATTGGTCTCACGAAGAGATTTTGCAGTTCTTGAATTATTTCAAAAGGAACCGATAATTTGGAACCCTAAACATAAATGTCATAAAAACAATCAAAAATCCACCATCTCCTAGTGCGACGTCTTCTTTTTTTTACATTAATCGTATAGTAATAAAAGCTCAATAAAGAAAGAGTTGATGCCGCTAATATTTCAACGTCCGACATGGTTGCCGACTTAAAGACAACTGAACGCACCGCGAGAGTCTAAACAGAAACTCGTTTTTAAGTCGGATTACTCGAGCTGCGAGGCAAACACGATACAAGGTACGAGGCGAGATACGAAGCGAGAGTCTAAATCCAATATAAGAGTAAAATTTTTACCGACAGCCAAAAAGCGACATGATGAAGTTAGCTGCATTCCTTTTATAAACAGAGTTGTGACATACGGGATGAAATCTTTAGCTATTTTTGTTCTGTTACGCCAAAGAAGTAGAACTTCTTACGTACGTACATAAGTACACACACGTTTTTTTTATTGTTAAAACTAGTTTGACTTACTTGCTTAGGTGTCTAACAGTAGGCTTGTGTGTTATTCCAGGCTAATTCTCTCTAATGCTTCGAGCCAAATAACTTCGCATTTATTATAGTAGTCCAATTTAATTTTAAAATGTAAATATTTAACATTTTCCTATTTATTCACCAACAGCGTGGTGGAATTTGCAACGCACTCTGACATGCGCGCCGCCATGGAGAAGTTGGACGGCACTGAGCTGAACGGTCGTAGGATCCGCCTGGTGGAGGACCGTCGGTCGTCACGTCGTCGCACGCGCTCCTCGTCAAGCCGATCACGCTCTCGCAGCCGGGAGAGACGTCGGTCCAGGTTAGAATGCTTGTATTTATGCTTATTAAGTCACTTAGAACAGCTGTAGCTTAATTCTTCTGAAAGGAATGTAGGTGAAGTTACTTGGTTTTCTTAATTATTGTTATTAATGTTATAAGTAGGAATAAAAAGTGTTTTAAGTTATGACCATCCTTCACTAAGAATTAGGTTCTGAGAGAATAGAGAGTCTGTTTCAAAAAGCCACTGAGCTGAGATATATTGTCGTATTTGATTTCTTTTGCCACTATTATTTAGATTCGTTTGCAGTGCAATTCAATAATCGTATTCATAATTTAAAATAATAATTATGCGAGATTAGGCTTTTTATGATGATACTATATTTTTTACCATCTTTCGGGGCTGAATACCTGTGAATGATAACACTTACACTGAGATTACAATAATTTAATTTTCTTATATCTGTACATTTGACATTTTTATAAACGCCAAGTATATATACAGCAGGTCCCGCTCTCGCCGCTCATCCCGCTCTCGCTCCAAATCGCGTCCGAAAAGCAAGAGTCCCGCTGCCAAGTCCCGATCGAGGTCCCGATCAAAGTGAGTTACAAAGTCGTATACATTAGTTGCTCACTCAGCATCAGTATTGTAAATACATTAAGTCACTTAAGGTCTGTTCAGCAAACATCACTTTTTATTACTCTCAAATATATTTAAATCTTTGCTTGCATGTAATCAATTAAAATACTATTATTCGCAAATTAAACGTCCCTATTAAAATATTGCATGAATTTGTATAAAATTAACCTAGTGTTCATTTGGCTAGGTGTGTTATTTCATGCGCTGAGCAAAACTTAAACTCGTAAGTATATAGCTCTAGTACGATCATATTTATGTACATATTAGTGTTGTATGTAGCGTAGTTACAAATGAACAGGCGCCTTGTCTGTCTGTACATTTGTAACTTTTCTAAATATAATGTTGTATTTTGGATTTGTCACCATTATCATTAAATATTATTTTTTAAACTGTTATTAGTCTGTAACATGTACCTATGTATGTGCATAATAATGTTGACAAATCAAAAGTATTATCGATGTGTAGAATGTAGCTAATCTAAATATCCGTTACTATCGTTTGTCGCTCGCGACTCACATAGGGATCGCAGTCGTTCGAGATCCGCGAGATCCGCGTCCCATAAGTCCGAGCGCCGCTCCGAGTCCCGCCAGTCCCGCGAGGGCTCCGAACCCCGGAAATCCCCGGACCGTAATGGCCGCCATTCCGCCTCGCGCTCCAAGTCACGCTCGCCGAAACACGATTCTAAGTAAGTTTGTGCTTTCAATCCCGTCTGACAATTGTGCCGCCTTATGAGGTTATATTTCAGCAATGTCTCGTATTAGTGACAAGGTCATACATTACATACTATTTTATTATTATAGTTATGGTTGAAAAATGTTGTTTGTATACACTTGTGGCGTTTTCTTTGGTCGTCTGAATTATAACCTCATGTCAATCGTAGGCATGATTGTCAGATCGTACTGAAGCAATATTGGCATTGTTCAATAATGAAATTCCATACTTGTAACTAATTGATGGCACAATTTGTTCATTTATTAACTCTTACCATATTTTCCCGCACCATTTGAAGAGAGGCCGCCGACAGGGCCAGGTGAGAGTGTTGATGGTTTAGCGCAGTAGTGGCACATCTCTTGTTCTGTTGCTTATTTGAACGCTTTTGAAGTTTATTTCGAGCTGTTTACCTTATTTTTTTATTAGTGTGTTCCCATTTAGTTTTATCCCCCGCTTATAATTCCTGTTTCATATCATAAATGCACTTAATTATATAATTGGATGGACATTTAAACAACAGCGATTTTTTAGATAGATACTTTGTATAATAGAAAGTGTTTTTTCATATTTGAAACATATTTGTATTGAGTGTTTATTTTTTATTTATTTTTTTTTTTGTTTTGCGTGTCTTTTTTTAGTTTTTACTCATTATTTACTCAGGGAAAGATCTCGTTCTCGCAGCAAAGACGCGGGGTCCCCTAAGCGTGAGGAGGAGCGTCGGGAGCGCGAGAGCAAATCTCGATCCCGGTCACGATCCCGGTCTGGATCCCGCGAGAGATCCGCATCCCGGGACCGCTCCCGGTCAGCGTCCCCGCGGCAAAATGGCGACGCTCAGGACCGCGCTAGCACTGACCGCTCCCCACGCAGTGGTGAATAGAGTTGAAATAAGGCGACGCTACATGGACTGTATGCAATTTTTATGGAAACTACACTTTGTTATAAAAAGAGCATGGGGTTGCAAGGTTTTGATTTTTATATGGTACAGTAAATGCATTTCAAATTTTGTGTTACACTCCGTGTAGCTAAGCCGAAGACTTAATTTAAAATATTTTATTTTATAGATTTAATGTATAGTCTGTATGATCTCGTGACACATTCATAGAGGTTCCCTTCGACGGGTCTCGTTTTAAATACTTGACGCGTATTTTTCGCGATTACTTTTCAGTTTTCAGAGAAAGGTCACGTTGAGATATTGGAATGTCATTGTGGGCTAGTGAATGTTTTATGTGTTGAATAGGAGACTAAGGGTATGTAACGCACGATGAGCGTAATGCTACACAGGTTTTCACTTTGAAAATTGGTAATGTTTTTTATTATATATATATATTTTTTTTAAATACGTCGTACAATTTGTATAATGTACCTTAAATGTTGCAGTTTTAGGACAAGATGTATTTTGTTAAAACTTTTTACATGTTCTTGTAAATTGGAAAGCTGTATAGAAAATAGTACATTTACCTTGTAGGTAATTAAAATTAAATTTTCATTGACACCCTATTCAAATAGGTTAAGGTATGTTGTAAATACATCGTTTTAAGGCACCAAATAATAAATAATTAAGGATTTATTTTTTTGTTTCATTTTACCCTTGATTATAATCATTCTGGACCACAACGTTGAATTTGCAAAATGTTGGATTCTTATGATGTTGAATTCGCAAAATTATACTTTTTTGAAGGCATTTGAATTATTTTTGGTTGGTATTAATTAGGTTCTACTTGGATGCTTCATTGGAACAATATAATCTTTTCTCAAGAAATAGTTTTGCATTCTAGTTATTGCATCATGTAGGATATTATTGTGTAGCTAATAATATGACAGTCGGAATTTTTAATATAAACACGGACTTTCGAAATAAACGCTTAATAAAGCTAAAAAAATGATTGTCTTATAGTTAATATAAGTAATAGTAGTGTCGTAGAAACTAAACATGAAGCCAAACAATTATGTTTAAAATAGTACGAATTAATAGAATTCTCAGTACTGTGATAATTAAATAATTGATCAATGTTCATAAACAATAATAGCTAATGGATTTTATTATATACGTAATATTAAAAAAAATCAATTTTTCAAGGGAAAGAGTGGTAATCCACAATCCTTTAAAAAATACAAAAGAATAGAGTATTATTTTTAAATTTTTCTCAATAGTTTAATTTAACCAGATACTTATATAAAATGTACCTCATTTTTTATAGAAAATAGATACAAAAACGAGAATAGTAACAAACAGCAATCATGCTAACTACCTACTAATTTTTTGGCGGACTCGTGTATAATGTGTAATATTATAATCCTTTAGACAGGTTTCGACTAAAAAAGTATTTTAGAAACTACGAAAGTAAAACCAAATGATGGAAGACTAAAAATGACCTACATTAAGTGTAGAGCGAAATTTATACATATAATTAAATGTAATAAAAATAATTAGACAATCCCGATCGTTTTTGATATTGGCTCTCGTAAGTAAAATTTTCAACTCTCCTAATAATGTACATACAAAAATTATTTTCTAAACAAAATTTGCAAATCGTAGAATTAAAAAGCAATTTGTTTTGAATTTGGATGATCTGTGTTTAACACATAGGTTATTGCTAGGTAGACACTTAATGACGCACCCGAGCAAAGTGACGGCTAGACGCTAGTTTGATATGCTCTGGTACAACAACACAAATCTATTTTACAATAAAAAAGGTTACATACTCTATATTTTATAATTAAAATTGACACTATAACCACAGATTTTCCAGAGAATTGCGGGTACATATTTAAAAAGGAATAGATAGGTGTTTAATTTCTAAAATATAAACGATATGTAAATGTTATAGTGAAAATACTAGCGATAAATTCTGGAGATACATCGAGATTTGAAAAGTTCTGAAAAACAATAGAAGTCAAATTTATACATATAATTATGTAATTACCTTTCATATAACCCCTTAGGCAATATTAATTTATTTTTTGTTTTTTCCTAATATATATTATAATCTATATAGTAACTTACCCTCGCTTCGCTCGGGTGCGTCCTTAGGTATGTTTTAATTTTTTTAATGGAATCCTAATTCTTTTTCTAAAGTAGCCTAAGTTACTCTTTATCACATCAGCTATCTGCGAGTGAAAGTCCCGTCAAAATCGGTCCAACCGCTTCGGAGATTAGCCGGAACAAACAGACAAAACAAAAATGTTAAAAATTGTCTTTTTCTTAGAAGTACCGTATCACGTATGCGGTATGTAATTTCATATGCAAGCATTTAGTAAAAAACTGTTTTTTGACATTACAAACAGACACTTCAATTTTATTTATCTGTATAGATTGTGTGGATACTTTTTGATGTAAGTTGTGGTTCTCTATAGGCTATAATCAAGGTAGCTTTTACCATGCATAAGTCAATTAATTATATTAATATAAACCATGTATATCTAATTGTTTACTCAGTTGGAAGCCCTGTTTAATTAACAAATCTTCTGTTTATCCGGGCGAATCTTCAGAACGACTGAATAGCATTTATCTTTAATCAGGCGGTATTATTCGTAAAGGACAAATAGTTCAATTTCATTTAAATCCCAACTTTTATATAGAATTATTTAATACTTTTTAATTAAGTTGGCACATTCTTATATTATACTCGTAATACTCTGCTTTTAGTATGCTCAGACCACAGTGTACTATGATATAAAGTGATTTATATGTAACATTAATAAGAATTTATATTGTTTTTATCTATGTTAACGGCTAAACCAGGTTTTAGGCCAAATCGGTTCATCCAAATTGTGTCAGGATATACTAGTTTGTCCCAGGACAATCTAGTTTGGTATTTAGACCAAACTCGATTGTCCTGGGACAATCCTTTAGGCTTAACTACTTTGGTCTAGGCCAAACTGATTGAAATAACATGTTAGCACTTATGATATTGGGGTTCTGAATTTGAAATAAAAAATAAAATAATGAGAAAGCTAAGGCGGGAGCGAGACCGGAGACGTAGCGTAGTTCATAACCTACCAAGTCCAAGTCCATATATAATATGAAAAGGTATGGGTATCTGTAAATCTTGTGTTCACGGAAATAGGAGAATAAATCATAATTTCTATTTGCTCAATTGTTTCTTGGACGAAATCGCACACTAAGCGATAAAATCGCCTTTTGCATTATAATTTTTTTGTACCTTTATGTAAAGTATGTAAATGGTGAGCAATAAAGAATATTTTTATTAAAAAAATCATCTAAAATATACATTAAATATTCGATCTTTAATCTTGGTAAAGACATGATCAAAAGATCAGAAAAGATTATATATAATTAGTAGATATACAAGTATAAGGTCTAGACCGATTCTAGCTTAATTTAGACAATTGAAATATAGGTATGTCACAAGTTACGACTGGCAAGGAACTTAGTAAAATCTATACAACTTTTAAGTAAAATAATTAGTATCTCAAAATCAGAATCTGTCCAGCAGTTTTCTCGTGATTCGTCCCCAGACAGACGGACAAAAATTCTAAAAACAGCATATAGATTCGGCCTCTATATCGACGATAATGACTATTTCAATAAGATTTTCCAAAAAATATTTAATGAACAAATTCAACTCCGTTACAATTTTATTATATGTACTAGCGACTCACCCTCGCTTCGCCCGGGTTCGTCCCTAGCTTGCTCCCCAATACAAACTTTCGTTCTCATTTTCACCCCCTTAAAGGATGATTTCCGAGATAAAAAGTATCGTATGTCCTTTCCAGGGTCTCAAACTATCTTCTTACCAAATTTCATCTAAATCGGTGCAGTAGATTCAGAGATTACCTCATACAACCTTACAAACTTGCAAACTTTACCTCTTTATAATATTATTAATATAGATAAATATTAAATAGATAGATGTATAGATGAACGATTTGAGCTTGGACTACATTTTCTATTTTCCCATGAAAATGAGAGGTTTTACCGAACTAAATTATTAAATTTGTTAATTTTTAACCCTCCTACTGATAATTATTGAATTTTTGACCAGAGCGCGGAGCGCGGGTTTTCCGGTCGTAAATCCATTAAATAGGTACTTTTTCCGTGAAATGTTAAATGCAGACAAATATTTAAAAAAAAACTTTTTGGGCTCTATGTTCTGTACACGATACGTTACAGTTATCGTTTTTTAAAAAACATTCAAGTATAGTTTCTGATTTGTTACTAGTTTATTATAAGTATAGATAATACAAGAGATACTGAAGGAGGCTAGTTAGAATACAGAGTTCAATTGAGATAATATGTTATAATAAATCAAATATAATTTCTGCATAAAATACTGTTTGGACCGTAGTGATATAATAAAAAACAATAAAGTCGTTTTAAAAATGTAAATTGCTGTAAAGCATTCGAAACCTCGCGACGGGAACCAAAATAAATCCGCGAAATAATCCGAAAAGATAGTTTTATTTAAAATGTCAAATATTCGCGTTAATCTAAGAAAGTATTAAATAAAGTCGTTATTTTTAGTTAAATATTATTATTTGAAAGCACGACTCACTAGTAAGTATGAAACCACAAGAAATCCACTTTAATTTCTGCTATAAATAATTTAAAACATTTCAGTATTATGCAAAGGCCTTCAAATTGACATGATGGTCAAATAATAAAATTAGTTTTCGAATAATAAGGTAATAAATGAAATTATTATAATTAAATAATAATAAGGTAATAAATGAAATACTTTGTTAATCTTTTGTAAACAATTGTTTATTAACATTTTATTTCTTCTTGCATCGCTGCACATAATACACATTCGTCACATACACGCTGGCAAAGATATCACCACATTAGCATTACAATGACTTTTAATTTGATAGGATCTATCTATGGAATTATTTGTTATGCTCCCGTCTACAGGATGGCTTTCATTTTTCTTTTGACCTAAGAAAATGTGAATATACTAAAAGTATACACGAAATATTTTATAGAATAAATTATTGTACTTTATCTAATTAAAATAATCAAGATACGTTTGTTCGCATGCAAAATAAACATAGAAAAATAGAAAGAATAAAATAAAAGATAGACACTTATGAGAAATGGAATGATTTGAATTTATCGTCTTTCAGTATACTCACACCTTAACTATAAATGCATTCATTGATTCTCATAAAAATAAGTCCAAAATACAATCAAGAAGACAATTTAGCTTCAGTCAATTGTAAACAGTTCAAAAAAAAATAATAATTACACAATGATTTTCAATAATTAAAGTAATACACATTTATCGCAATCATATTTTTAATAAATAAATTAAAAATACTGTCATTTTATTGGTTCGGAGCGAAATTACATGGGCGTATATCATTAAAATATTAAAAGATTTTCAAAAAGAAAAATGAAAGTGTCGTTCAACTGATCAACGTTTAAGTACACTAGATATGATATCGATACTTTCGGTAATGTTTCCTATTTCACATAATTTAATCTTACATTTTGTCACCTTACAAAATTAAATACAAGAACATTATTATAGATCATCAGTCTATTCATAGTTTGATATAAATTTTACAATTTTGTCGATTTAACCGTCTAAACTATCGAGTACAAAAGGCAACATGAGAGGTAACGCCTATCACTTAGAGTAATATCTACAAAATTTTCATAAGATTGTAATTTAACGCAGAAAAGATTCGCCGACGACTCGTCACACCTTCGGGTAAATGGGAACGCGTGAAAAGTCGTGAACGATACCAATATAAACAACGTGCACTGTACTAAAATAAATAAGTTAAAAACAACTTGTAATATCGAGTCCTATGTTGCCTAATGACACTTATATTGTCACAGTACTCTTACGAAAGTAATGGAGAATATTCTTAAATCACTAAAACTTAATAGTTTTTTTTATACACAATGACTTAGGTTTCGACATTTGTTTCTTATAAGTACTCAAATTATTTTAACCTACGGACCATTTAAGTGCGCTGTGTAATTACTGTGAGATGCGAGAGCGATTTTCAAGACCTCCATCGTCACAATGTACACGGAGGAAAAGAAAATCGCGCTCGAACAAAGGAACAACATTTATTATATATTCCAGATAAAAGAAGTGAGATGAGTATAAAAAATCTATGTCGATTTTCAAGAAAACCGCAACAAGATTTTTAGCTTTCAATTAACAATCATAATCATAGGAACAATGACAATAATTAGTCAATCACATATAAATCAATGTAAAAACAGAACGCATCATTTGCGTTTTTATAAATTAGTCTAAAATCTTATATAAACCCACGGTTTGGTTTCTATACTGGTGCGAGTCTAAACAAGGGACAGCGGGGCGTGAACAACAAAGATGCGATACTGACCACCGACACGTCACACATGAATAAATCAGCACAGATTATATTTCAAATTCAGAATTAAACATAGATTATACGCAAATGATCCTGGACCATTCTTCTATAAAACAAATGAGATCGAACAAGTGAATGATCAGGACTCATTTCGAAATAAAAGAATGGGAGGAGCGTTTGAACGTTTCGTGTAAACGAGGCATAAGTTTGAAAATGGAATGACTGGAAGTGAAAGTGTGATAGGTTGTATAGGTTTTTACATATTTTGTGACAGTGCAGTGGTGTTTAGTATCGAGTCTGTGCGCGGTCACGCGGCGGACCGAGACCGCGCGAGCCACGCTTCACCGTTACCTACAGAGATCGCAGACAGTGGACCAGAGTCCACTACCCCACAGCAAGCGCGGTCCTCACCCTACCGAAACCCAATTATCATAGGAAATACTTAATATATGAAAAAAATATGGCTACTAAATGTAACATATTGCTGTGATGTGAACGTCTAAGCAATTCCTATGACAATTAGTTTATCAACTTAATACAATTCACTAGTCCATTTACATTCAGTCATATTATCCTCAGTTCTAAATCGGCCTAAACGCGGTATCGGGCGACGCTTGCCGATAAAGGGTGGAAAAGCGATCCGATCCGCCATAATTATTTACAAGGGCGTACGGATCGCGATCAAAATAAATATATCCGAATACTTAAAACTAGCCATCTATACAGGGGTCACTTTACACTTTACGCTATATGTACACGCGGCGCACAGCCTAGTTCGCACGAGCGTCCGTTGTAAATAAATAAGTTAATGTCCACTGCCGTAAGTTAGCAACTTGCACTGCACTGGCGTTGCGAAGCGGCGAGTAATGGTCGTCTAACAGCGGCGCACAGCCTAGATCGCACGAGCGTCCGATGTAAATAAATAAGTTAATGTTCATTGCCGCGTTTGTTAGCACTACACTTGTGTGGCGAACGTTGGCGGCAGGCAATGGTCGTCTAACACGTACACCCCTCCGCCTTCTAGCGCTCTCTTCACTAGCGACGTATCGCTGTAACAAAAACAGGTTACGTTAACAAATTGTACTTAAATTAGTAAAATGTTTGTTGTGTGTTTTTGTTAAATTTCTAGCAAAATAGTGAATGGAATATTTTGGATTTATTTGCGATGACAGTAGATTTAATTAAGAAAGTTAATTATTAATATTTTTTCGTATATACACAGCAAGTGTTTGATACTAACCTATTAGCGCAATACGCGGAATCTGCTGAGAGCCTCGAAAGCCTTGGGTCAAGCGCTGCTAATAGTCTCGCAGCACTTTCTGTGTTGAGTGTTTTTCGTTTACATTCTTCTGCCGCCGCATTATGCGCGTTCTGGCATTCAGGTACTGGCCCTTCACACTTGCCCCAAGTATTTCTTATGACGCGGCCACCATTACCCGCGTTGGCTGCGTTTTGTGCTCTCGCTTCAGCATCTGCAGCATTCTGTGCTCTCTTTCTTCTTTTCTTAATGCACGCGAAAGCAATCCCCGCTACAATGGCTGTTAGCGGCACCGCCACTGACAATATAGCTATTAGCGCAATATGCTTGTCCGATAAACTTTCTTGTTCAGGTGTTTCCTCTCCCACTCTTCGCAAATGGCCGCCCGCCGGTTTCGCAGCCGCAAAGTCGGCTAAGGATACAGTGCACGACTTTCCACCCCAGCCGACAGGACAGTTGCAATGATACCCGTCTACACGATCCCGGCATGTTCCACCGTTGCGACAAGGGGACGATGCGCATTCATCCACGTCTATGCTGCAGTCCTTCCCAGCAAAACCCGGTCGACAGCGGCATTCATAGTCATTATCGAGAACGTGGCATTCTCCTCCATTAGCACATGGTTTCGCTAAGCAAAAGTCAACGCGAGTTTCGCATCTAGGACCGAGAAATCCGGGAGCGCATTGGCATCTTTGTCCGTTGACTAAGTCCACGCAAGTTCCACCATGTTCGCAAACTATTCCTGCACAATCGTCGATATCGATTTCGCATCGGTTTCCTCTAAAACCAGGTTTGCATGTGCATCGGAAGCCATCGCCGGCTCGTGTGCATGTAGCGCCATTTCTACAAGGGTTAGCAGCGCATGGATCTGCTTCGACTGCGCAATCTAAGCCAGCATATCCCGGTGGACATAAGCAAACGTAGCCGGATGGTCGAGGCTCACACGTGCCGCCGTTACGACAAGGTTGATCACTGCAGGTTAATCTTCGTGTTTCGCATTGTGCGCCCTCGTATCCAGAAGGGCAAGCGCATGAAAGTTCCCCACCTTCATCCGGAACGCAAGCGCCTCCATTCAAACACGGTCGGACAGCACAGGAATGGAGTGATTTTTCGCAGTCGGGACCGGTATACTCAGGTGGACACATACAGGTGTAGCTGCCTTGCCCTGTATTATGACAGGTACCCCCGTTCCTGCATGGTCGGTGGTTGGTACAATAGTTCAGATCTTGATTACAAAAGAGCCCGCCCCAACCTTCTTCGCAGATGCAATCCCAAGGTTTCGAGCACGTACCGTGCACGCAACCAGGATGCCGCTCGCATTGATCGCAAAGCTCGCCCACCCAGCCCGAATGACAACTGAAATTAAAAAACATAAGTCAATAATGTATACGAAGTGATAACAAGCTTCTAAAAACCATATGTCGAAGGAACAATGACGAGGATGAATGATTTAGATGGAAGAACGTTAAGCGTTTAACACAAAGGTGTGAAGTACTCACATGCATTCGTCGGGCTTGAGGCAGTGGCCGTGCTCCGCGTCGCAGCCGGGCAGGCATCTCGCTGCAACAAAAGGAATAGGTTCGTTAGCGCATCACAAAGACAAAGCTCACACAATGGAACGCTACCGGTGGTACTAAAAGGCAAAAACGGTCGATAATTCCTCAGTGGTACGCAATTTCGCATATTAGCCGTGGAATCTACGAAGAATCGCAAAGGACACGGTAACAAAGAGAGAGGTTCGTTAGCGTCCCGAGTCGGGGGCGAGGTCACGCGCACCGATCATTTATTTCTACCTATAACCATGGCGAGATGTTATACGAACTTTATTGCTCAAATTAATTTATACTCACACATACCTTCTAGTAGTTACAGGACGTAATTTCATTCCTGCGTGAATCGCTTTATTTCGTAATGGTGAGATATTTATTTATATTGGATTCTAAACATTCATATTTTATTCGGACGTGATGTATTACCAACGTAATATGTGCGCATCGTTAACCGTGTGATTTACGTGCTATACTCGGCGAACCTTACCCTGTTCTGGCGTGACTATGTAATGAAAATGTAATGGAAGAAACTTGAATTTGCGCGTGCATTGCGGTTTGAGTACAGACAAAGGTACGAACAACAAAAGGTAAAGAAGTAATGGCACAGTGAGCGTTGTAAAAAAAGGTGTTTTGAAATGAGAAGTGCGGCGCAGCGTCGTATCGGTCGGGTGCGCATGGGCAAGTTATCGGAGCGAATACAAAGGGGGCAGATAGCGCGGGGAGTCTAACCGTCACTCGACCGTTACTAGTCCCCTAACTCACTAGAAAAATACTAAGACGCCATTTTGTACAACGCATTACCTAGTCAAATGCACATTTAAGCCAGGCTTTCGCGTTCTAAATTGAACGAGGAAACAGTTTAGTTCGGCTATATCTCTGGATTTCCGAGCGGCGGCGGCGGTGTAATAAAGGAGATTAGCCTGCCCGCCGCTCCCTAGACCGTAATATAGGTTTAAACTCATCCGGACTAACTCAAAGCCCCCGAACTCGCTCGAAGCGCTCGCAAATCCGCTTACGAATCACTCAGTTAAATTGGTAAAGTTATCTAGTATTTATTCACTATGGTAACGATATGGCGATTGTAGATGAAATTGAAAATATAATCCGCTTTCACAAAGCTTTTTACTTTCGTAGGAGAAATTTACAATCTAAACAATGAGTATCTCTCATGACATTACATGTTTATTTTATATTATCATTATAAGATTTAAAACGTAAAAAGAATTGAAATTATTGGGATGGCGCAGGCATAATATGTCGGCATAAAGGGGCATCAAAGACTTTCGAGTGTCGGCTACATTGCTCATTGCACTATCCACTTAAATATCACTTGAATTGTTTTATCTCAACCCTTGAAAGATAGGTAAAACGGGAGTCGTAAAAATTACACTTCAAATACAATATTAGGGTAAGTGAGCCACGTACTACATGTTTATCGCTCTCTGGCTATCAATTAATTATCAATGAATAGGAACGGTATCGATTTCTAATGTTAGGCTAAGGGGCACCGCACTGCGACCGACCAAGGTCTTACAAAATAAAGTTTTAGTAACAAAAATTTGGTTTTACAATGTAAGGAAATGACAAAAAGTGACCTTTCCCGAGGAAGATGTGCACGTGTTCAGGACTGAGCAAATATTTAACTGTTCTGACATCTGTTTCTATTCAAAACGGAAATTAGGTGCGCGTGGGATTCGCAATTCTACACAGAAGGTAATATTCGTGAGAACTCCACTCTCGCTAGCAATTAGGCGAAATTAACCAGCCGTAAAGGGTTTCTCTCGCGATATTTACCCTATCATTAAGAAGGAGAGCCGGACGATCGAGATAATGCTGTCGGGACATGCAAATAAGTTTTTCTGATTGTTAAGCTTTCCCAGAAGGCGAGATACCGTTCAGCAGATGCAAGCAAGTTTCATGACACGGTCAAGTACAAAGTATATTTCGATCTGTTCGATTTTCGTTTAAAGGTGTTTTTGACCCGGTTCTCGGCGATGTATTGTAACTATGTGTGCGTGTGCGAACGAAGTGTTGTTTTCATTTCATTATGGCCGCTTCACTCGCTTTTACGTTTTCGTAATCGACGATGTGCTTGCGAGGTATAGGGTCACCCGACTATTACATGTCGCATGTGTATTTTAGAAAGTAGCATTAAACTCTCACGAACGAGATGAGAAATTTCCGTGATCATCAAAAATAGTTGCCATATTTGTCGACCGCAACTGTTAAGGTTTTACCAGAAAATTGTAATTTCGTGGTCATCCCGTCGCGTGGTTGTACTAGGATTGTATAGTTAGCGGGCGGACAGCCCTGGCGTGGAAGTGAAATAGCGCGCTACACGGAGCGATGTGCCTGTCTCTTTCTCGCGCGTTTTTTTGCGGCGCCGGAGTGTGGGAACGCAGCGGCAGGTGGGGCTGCCGAGATTGCGACGCGACATCCGCCCGCCACAATGCATCTTGAGTCGCACCGCTTTGTTTTACAATACAAGACGCGATGTCTTTAACATACGTCAGAATGTAATGACGTTTGAAACGTTTAGATTTTTTTCATTAATACCCATCCGCTTGCTTGATCGATTAAAATTGCAAATTGACTCGTTTTGCGGAAATAGGGAAAATGGTACAATGTAATCTTCTATTCTAATTTAAGTAGAGCGGGACTTTCTTTGTACAAAATAGTTTAGAGCGCATAAAAAAGTTATTATTTAGAAAATGTAATGAATAAATGGTATTGAAGTGATAATAAAGGGGAAGGGCATTGATGAATGTCGCTAATGAGACGGCGCGGGCGGCGTTTTTCCTTGCTTTTGTTTACAAATCCGGCGGCATTCAAAGACAAACAGACCACACGGGCTCAGAGGCAAGCGGTCACACGCTTCTCAAACTATGTGACAATACCATCAACAATTCAATAATCTTTTCTATTAAACATCATATTAAGCGTTTCCCCTTGTAATTTAAAACTCTTAAGTTTCTAATTTAATAGCTTAAGCTTGGGTAGAAATCTAATCTTTGCAATAGCAATAGTTGACTAACCATAACCATTTATTATCTATATTTTATATGGGATCAATACTGACCTACGTTTCAAGCCAAGCCAGGATAAAAATAAAATTCGACAAAAATAATGCATTAACTGCATATGACCGCCCGAGTTCTAAAAGAAACTTTGAACGGACATTAATTTCAGTGATTTAGTTTATGCCGCGCAATAAACTTTAATGATGGATGAAGATATACATCTACAATTAAATATTTGAAGCAACGACCCGATAATTATAATTAAACTGATTTGAAAGAATTAATTAAATTATAACAACATGTGAAAAATTCTTATTTAACAATTGAAATATTTATAATTTTTAAACAGGAAGTGAAGTAACCCTGCGGTCATATATAGGTTTTTGAACTCAAAAGTTTTTGAATGAGACTTCACTAAAAGGTCGTTAACATTAGTAATAATTATGTGAAAATTAAGACATAAGACTGCTCTTAAGAGTACGAAGTCAGCACACAAACTGTTGATTCTCAAATACAAGAAAATTCGTTTTGACATTCAGTGTAATATAAATGTTTAAATTTAGCGCAAGTTTCCTATGGGAAGTAACTCCTCCCTTGACCTCGATGACTCATCGACGTAATGGCTAGAAAGTATTACATGTTCCATATAATTGTATGCTAAAATTGGGTTTATGAGGATGTTCGACCGGATTTGTCATCGTAACCCATTAATGAGGAAGAGTAAATTGGTGAATGCTATTTTAATAGCTATTAAGGGGCGTTACGCACACAATTAGAATAGATATATTATGAAACAGAAATGAACTTACGTTTTGAACAGTAGTCGCCAGTCCACCCGGTCTTGCATACGATTTCTCCGGTAGGTGAACAGGTGTAGTGTCCAAATGGATCGTCTCTCGGTCTGCACAGCACTTCACAGCCCGGTCCATAGTAGTGAGCGGCACACGTTACTCGGTAAGAAAGCTTCAAATGAGCGCCCCCCACACCTCCCCACCGTTGCTCCTCCTCGATCCAGGGCCCTCCAACGTCAGCAATACTTTGCTTCGTCATTCGCGCAATGAGTGTATCTGAAATAACAAGCCCCAATTCAATACAAATTTCAACTAAAAATAAACCGGAGAAAGATAAATTTCACTAATGCCCTACAAAGATCTAAATCTCGTAAGGATAACGACACAGCTTAATTCGATAAAGAAAAAGTAATTTGTTTATCAGCGTGGGAAACCGTATGGAAGCAAATTGACCTGTTACAGTGGGCCGTTTGACGCCCGCATTCAAACGCGAGATTTCATTGTTCCCAAGCGTGATTCACTGTTTTGGTTCGTTGGCGCCCATTTGATTGATTAAGGGTTTTAACCACATTCTTATTTTGTGTAACTAGTTACTTCAACTAGGTGTACTAATCGTAATGAAGGTATCGTATCTAAAAAAATCAAAAGCGAGAACAAGAAAGGGGAGCTTACATAACTTCCCGTAAAAAATATTCAACAGAAACTACCCGCAATGATTAAAAAAAATGAATTGCCAATCCATTCATCAAAGCGATGTAAGTTGTGAGACGGAGGCGCGCTGGGAAACCTTACCGTCGACCAGTTCCTTTATTTATTTCTCTTCGTGTATGCCAGCTTTTTTCTCTTTTTGCTACGCTCGACGTTACATTCCTAAGCCGGTAATCCCGACAGCAGATAAAATTAAACCAGACGCGAAACAAAATTAAAAGGTATATAAAAACGATCGATCCCGACTAATTTTGTGGCGTATGGCATTCGATAGTTGAAGATTGTTCTTTGTTATTGTATAGATTGTCAGTGATAAAGCAATTCGAGTAATGAGACTATATCATCTTGATCTAATTCTTTCCTGTTTTGTTTATAATATGAAATTTACTATTCGTTGACTACAGCTTCTTTAAATATTTATAAATTTGTATCGTTAGCAAAATTTTGGAATAGAAACGAGTACGTAGCTGATTCACCTTGTCTTACATAATCCAGTATAATCTGTAATAGCAGATGAGGAATCGCACAGCGAAGGCGGAATACCACATAGCATATACAATTGAGCGTAAACTTACACCGATCGTATCTATGCAATAAATCTGGAAGATAAAACACGTACCTATACTCGAAGCTCGCCCAACGAAAATATAATAAATACCAATAAATTTTATCCGCGATCGATTCGAATAGAAAACGTAAATCGTGTTACTGAAGAGATTTTAGCACGTGAAAGCTCAAAGCTTTTTATCTGTAACATAAGAACGTGATCTGGAATCTAAATAAAAAAATAACCGAATGTCAAATTTATAATATTAAATCTTAAGCTCTTTGAACGTTAAACGTTGGCGCAATATGATACGTTTGCAACAAAGAAATGTTATTAAAGCGAAGTGCAGAGTTCGGAGGGAATTAGAAAAATGATGTGTGGGAACGTAGTCGGAGCGGTGTGCAATTTAGCTCGAATGTGCTTGGAGAATTATGGCAACCGTGCACTCGCTCAGGTGTGCTAGGGCTGCTACCCGAGTGATATATGAGCGCTCCGACATACTATATACCGTTTAATACACGCGTGCATACCTATATTACAAGACCCGATGAAAAATAACTAAAACATAAATTAAGATATGTTCAGAATATAAAATTGTTATAATCTTTGCTATATTCCAGACAATGTAATCTGTTGGAAAATTGTTTAACGCTTTTTGCCTCCTATAGACAATAAAGCGAATAAAATGTTTCATTTGTTCATGTTGAGTTTGTACAAATTACACTCATCATCCAAAATTATTGTTGAAACGATATTAAATGAAGGTGTATCCTATCTCGTCTATTAATGTAGTTCAAATTTACGAATAAATAACACATTAAAAGCAGGACGGGGAATACTGGTACGTGCTGGACTGTAACATATAATTACGAGCCCAGAGGTCACTCAAAATTATAAACTAAGAATAAATCCATCGATACAAACAAAAGAAAGGCAAAATAACAGATAATTGGACGTGGGTTCGATACGAAGCGGACGTAATCGATTTCATATATTTTTATATACGATTTAGGGAAAGACGGGGGATGTGAACACGCAAATCGGCTTCCGTTGATCATCGATCACTCAATAACGCCACCGGATGCGTGCTCTACTTCATTATATAGGTTGTGGATTGACAAGTACTAGGTCTGCTTCAGCGGCCTAATTGCTAAGAACTCGTGTAGAGCAAAATAGCGACTTTGTCCTGCCCTACCGTGGTCAGTGAATCATTGACAGTTGTCTCGATTTCTCGTTTTAGACACCTGCTTAACCGGCCGACCCGTTGCCGCTGGCGCTGTGGGAAACGGCATCTCATCAATGGACTGTGTACATAAACGACGCACTCCTTTTGTTTATAAAACTGTCCACTTCTAATGCTCGACGTGTATTTCAATTTGAGTGGCGCACTCGGCGTCGCGCCCTGCGCTGTGTAAACAAACCAACGAATTTGTATAGGCGTTTGGAATTTATGACTTTTGGTCAATTTGACAGCTAACACTCGATCATTCTCCTTAAGACGTTTTGCATATAATAGATTTTGTGAATGGTAGAATTGTTAATGTACCAAAAAGAAGTTTAAAAAGCATTTAAAATCTAGATTTTAATAATATTTTTAATTATTATTATTTAGCAAACATATTATAAAATGGTCCATAGCGTTTATATTTTTAGTAAATAAATTATAATAAATATAAAAAAAAATATAAATATTTTGATATTTAATAAATAAAATTAAAATTAGCTTGTTAATTATAAGGTAAATCTTCTCATATAACAGTATCATAATCGCATCTGGTTTGTAATATTAGGTAGCGGCCCCGCGGCTACGAACGCCGCGCCAGACCAGACACGTAATTGCCTTCGAATCTGTTATCATTACTCTCTTTTCACACGCTCCTATTCTCGTATCTACAATACGTAGGTGTAAACCGAGACACTGCAATAATCGTAAACGAAGTGGCGACTCGATAAACAAAACAAACGGGACACTGTTGTACACCTATTATCCGGAGCATGTGCTCAGTATCTGTCGACAGCACTTCCCGACTTCGTCAATGCCTGTTACATCATAAATTGAGCCTTCCGGACCATCTTCCGTGATTTTTTATCCAGTAAAGCCATATGACGACGAAAGACGAAGTATAAACTAAAATCCACTTCCCCCAAGATACATTTTTTAAGTATCGAGTAAACAAAACACGAAGCCGTTAGTGCGTCCCAGGTGCAGCCCTGTCCGCCTCAGGCGATGCACAAAAGATTTCGGTGAAGGAGCGAACTACGTCAGAATTGCAAGCAAAGCGGGCATTGTCGCGCGGCTATTTGTTTAGTACAAGAATCCCTTTATACATCACCGTAAGCCACCATCTCTTTGTTACATTCGTACTTATCTGTGATATATTGCATTCTTAGTCGTGTGTCGCTATTCTTCGCAATTCTTTTATGTCTTCAACGTAAAATCGTAATATGCAGGGATGCTAGTCATTATGAATAGAAAAATTGTTTTAATCTATAATGCAGCTGTTTCACATAAGAAAAACCGAATGTGATTTAATTAAACATTAGCCCAATGGGTCGATAGTGAGTGAACACAAACGGCGTGTATGTAACCTGTTATTATGCTTGATTAGATTTCTGTTGGTAACATTTCTCGGTAGTGCGTCGGCGCCGCCCATCGCTCCCGCACCGTATTAAAAATATACCCGTCCTCTTAAGCTATCCACTTCGGACGCTAATGATTTTCGGTAAACCGGCCCGTAGCACTCCTCCTCATATCTTTAAATCTCTTTTAAGTAAATCACCCAAAGTTTTTGTTACTCGGTCAGGAGTTATAATTATGTCGGTCAGAGTGCAGCAGGATGAAAAACTAATTAAGAAATGGGCGTCGCCAGTCAGTTTTCGCTTAAGCCATTTTTGTATTTTTAAACATTGATTCAGACGATTGTTTATGTTTGGGTGCCTTCAAATTTGTCCATGTCGAGATCTATATAGGAATATATGAGCAGTTAATTGTTATGATGATGTATTTACGTTAAGCTGTGCGATTACAAATCATTGGGAATGGTTTTTTCGGTCACGCCATGTCGCATGTAAACCGTAAACCTGTCGATTCTTTATTGGGCATTCAAGCTCTGCGCGATATCGTCGAATGCAATAAGCCAAACTTTTGTATCGATTCTATCATTCGTCTATAATAAATATTTAAATGATGGTTATCTAAATGTATTGGGCGGCAAAACTATTTATTACTTTTTATTTACTTGTGCTGATGGGAACCTAGAAAATGTAAAAACTCGCGTAATTGTCGAATACGCAATGAGCTTTTTCGTCTAGGTATCGGTCAATGTCCATCGGAATACATTAGAACAATTCTACTAAATTTTCGTCCTACAGAAGGCTGAGTTTATTAGAATACGACGTGCATTGCGAAGCGACTCACGCGCGCCGCCGCGTGCTTTGAACACCAATCGTCCACGCCATGGGAACATTTTTGTCTTCCACGATATGATAATATAAGCATTCAAATATACATACTGTCCGTTAAATGCACGATAAACACCCAGAATTACAGTGAAATCTGAATGTAAGGGAGTCGTGACGAACGTGATATGAATTTTACAAAAATTTCAACGTTTTCATGACACTTTTTATCATAATTGTATAAAGTACTAAGTGGGACTCACCATCAGATCTTGACGTTTCATTCGTGTCATGCCACGCTTCGACTATAAGCGAGAAGGTGCCCTGAAAATAAAATAGCACAATTATTAAATCAATAAATTAATAAGTTAAATCGAAAGGAAACATGTACAAACAGTTATATTAGTTTAACATTTTCTATTTGAAAGTTCAACGGGTACGCGTTGGTGTCGCTCTCCTCACAATGAGATAACGCAAGATATCCTACCATCTTAAGCGAAGACCTTTAAAATGGGCGCGGCATTCGAGCATTTCAAATATTTCCTTTACTTTACGACGTCGTTCAGTATGGCGGATGAGTGTAAAATTAACAACATGATAGACAGGTGAACCGAGGAGCAGATGGCTTTGTTATAATACGAGCTAAAAATACTGCTAGCGCAATAAGGCGACTGCTGGAGTACTTAATGCCCAATATGGAATCGTGTAATGTTTCCGTGGCATCGAAAAAAAAAATGTTAACGGGTGCGTATCAGATAGTGAGCTATTGACATTTGTCGATGTTTACATAAGGAGGCGAAACGGCAGTCGAAATTCGATTATCGGTGATAAGGCGTCGAGTCAACAGTTTGTAGGCGCCCATCATCTTTATCAATGAATTTTATGATGATTTGGGTTTCGTTGATGCAAAAATGTGTAAAATTATATAAAATAAGTAACTATCGGTTTACAAGAACCGGTCGTTCTTACCATACAACGTACAAGTGTTGTTTCGATGCATGAATAATACCGGTAATAATAGATCTACAATTTACCGTAATTACACGTAAATAGTATCTTTCATGTTTAAAATAAATTGATAAGCCTTTACCAAATAAATAATCGAAATACATGTGTTGTTCAGGCATTTTAACTTATTACGAGTTTATAACGATAACTACACATGTAACTGACACGCTTTGATAATAATAAGTTGGTAAAGGCGAAGAAGTGAAAAAGAAACAGGTCATTTAATATCAATAAGGTAATCAGACGGCGATGTCCGATGACGGTAAATGACGTTTGATTCCTCAATAGTCGACGAGGCCCGTGACCAAATGTAATTAGATACATACACGTTGTGACGTGTGCGTCGCCTGCAGCTGCGCCTAACGGATGTAAAGGGTCACCATTTTAATTTCTTCATAAGATCACCACACGAACTCTTAAGGAGTGATTCAGATCTGACAGATGTCCCCCGTTGTCAATTAGCTTGATGAATGAAAACATAATTTACATCAGCGAGAACTAACAATGAGCTATTTGCATAGGAACTGATATGAGCCTCTCTAACGAAACAATAATCATTGTCGGATGGTGGAAATCAATAGTAGAAATCCAGTTTCCCAACGCACATCACACGGCTGTATACGGTAAAAATGCACGCGTTTTTCTCTGCTTGTAAATGTTGATGGTTTATGTTCGATTAAGCTTTCGATATGGAGTTCTGGCGAATTTGTTATAAGTAATCCTTGTTTAATACGTTGACAAAAGACGGACATGTTATCGGACATTACTGAATACTAAACAGGCGAACGGATTGCGAGACTAAACAGATTTGAACCTTACACACGAGACTCCTTTAGTTAATGTAACATCAATTTAACGTAAACGGTCCTGTCTTTATAAGGAGCGAGGAAGGTTGTCGAAATATATTATGATTTGTTTGCACGATCAAATATGGTGAGTCGTAGTATACGCTGTATTGATTTGTTAATCGAGTATGGAGAGCGCATTTCGGTCAGCTGTAGTTGGCCGTAAGTATATGCCGGTTCCCACGACAGTGACTCTCGAGGCAGCCCATAAAAAGCGGACGACGACGTAAGCGTACGTGTACAGGTAGCCTTTATAAACGTGCCGAGTCGGCGATACCGTATACTTATGATACTTGCACAGATCTAGTCAAACAAAATGCCTTGTTTAGATTAACTTTTATTTTAACAATATAAACTTTTTTTTTATTAATATAAAATCTTTTAAAATATAGTTTTAACACTGGCTTATCGACATTTTTAATTACTCAGCATTACAATTGTGATGTATTTATTAAAAAAACGACGTTTATTACTTAAAATACAAGGTTGTGAGATTGTACCGTATCTTGGCGCATTAACTATCCCTTTGAATGCGATGCGTTAAATTGTATTACTGGCTCAAACGAAAGCAATGGAATGATATCGTGGCCTCAATGCCGGGAAATTGTTTGATAATCGTTTTATGAGGGTGCTCAAAGAGGCTACTCCCATATCAGAGCCTGCTTTAAAGTTATTTTGTTATTAATTAAGGAACCGAAATAAATAAAAGGATACGTGGGAAAGTTTTCAAATTTTGTTTTGTTTTTAAGCGCCATCTGTTTGGGGTTTACAGCCTTAGGACAAAAGGTATAATCAGGTGACCGGTACTACTTTCGCGCATCTTTCGTACACGTGTTTCGGTTACTATTGTTTGTTTTGTTTATTCATTGTATATCGTTTATCTTTGTTCAAAGTGAAAGAAAATAATGCAGATGTTTTGTATTTAAGTTTCTTAATAATTATGTTTTTGTAAGATAACCAAACAATATTTTAACAAATTTAAATGTTGGACTTTAACTAAAAATGTTTTTTTTTTTTAAATAAAGCTAGTATTAGAAAAAGAGCATCTTAAATTTGTTACAACACGAGAAAATACCTAGTTATTTGGAACACAAACAGCCGGCCAAGTGGAGGAGTCGTGATTTCATATTTCACACTTCACTAGTGTGGTAACATCGTTCCGGACAGGTTTTTTCGTTTAACTATATCCGACGAGAACTCGTCTCTCATGTTTTCGACCTATCGAAATAAGGTTTTATATGCAACGATTGAGTATACTGAGAAAAAATTAATGTAGCCAAATGATACGAAGAGCGCAACAGATTGAAAAGCCATACGTCAAATTAAAAGATATGCAAATTTCAATGTCTGTTCGATACAGACTTGGAGCGTGAAGTATTAAAGCGATTCGAGCTTGTGTAATCCAAATTATTAATGCTTTTAATTAAGTAGGTATATTCTATTTTAGTATCGTCCAGGTCGTTGACCCGATGATTCACAAGATAAATTAGACCCTTAAATTGTAACATACATACACAGCAACATGTTATTTTATACCGTGTGAATAAGAGATTTTTGTGTACAAATATTCACTTATAAAAAATATCCAGGTCGACATTTTATTAGCGACAGTACACATGCATCGGTTAGAATGCTAAACAGTTTCGTGGTAAACACGAGTAACTATGACAAGCGGTATCGAGCATATATGTTATGCTGGTAAATTGTGAATACCTTCACCGTTCTGAGTGTTGTTTATTTTCTACGATACTTTGTTTAATGGTCGGATTATACTTGTTGGTATATGAACGTCTCGTAAAGCTTATAGACAAAAGACGTTCTCAAAGCAAGCAACCTTGCGGCCTATGTGAACTTATGGCGTTACAAATTCAAATAGTAAAACGAGTCTTTGTTTAAGCTCATAAATGTTTTAAAAATGTTAGATCATCTCGCTGCATTCTTTAAAAAATTTAAATACCGTTCAGGTTTAAAAATTTAATTTTCTTTAACAAAAACAGCAATGAAATTGAATTGAATCTCAACTACTCTTTCTTGAGATTTTATTTAACGGTAACTGTAAAATTAAGGAGATATTAAGGAGTTTTATTAGAATATGGTAATAAACACTTACCTTTTATTTATATTTGTATGCAGACTGTAATGTCTGGTCCATTCGGGTCATACGATTAAAAACAGAATGAATATAATATTAAATGACTTAACTTTTTTTTTAAATAACCTTGTACATTAACATTTTAAATATATTATAAACATGGCCACGTAATTCTAAAACTAGGTAGTTAAATATAAAATGGTATGTAAAAATATTTGTCGTTTTAAAGCGACAGCATTATAATACCTGAGAAAAGTAAACATTTAGGTGAACGGAACGAACAAAAAAAGTAAATGAGTTTCATTATTAAAGGATTAATTACCGCTGTCGCTTTACTGGGTAACATTAAAAGTTGAAGAGCGGGTCGTAACTTAAACGTAATGTTATACTTTATATCATTGACGATTATTTAAGACGGTGAAGCTAACATTAAAATAGACGTAATCATGTTTCCGACGCTAACGGCCTGTCTGAGGTCGTATACACGGAACAAGTCAGAAATTAACAATTTATTACCCCCAATTACAACAATCGCGAAAAAAACTTCGTCAAGGATGGAATTCTGGACTTTTAAATCTGGGCGAAGTGAAAAAAGAAGGCTACATTTAATTTCACATGGCATCAGCGGCATTCGGCAGACGGACCTTACTCAGGCTCTAAGGAATTCCAAAAATGAAAATGTCGGCCATAAACAACTGAATTATTTGAATGAAGCATAAGAATTAAAAAATAAAATTAAGAATTAACAAATTTCGGATGGGTGATGTCCGCACCGGCTTCACCCGCTCCGCGATCGCCGATAAGGTCTGAGAAGGGTAAAGCGTTGAAATCGAAACCACGTTAAAAAACAAATCTCGAGATCAGTTCATCCGGATTTTATCCGAAGATGACGCGCGATGCCTCTCCTAATACAAGTTTAGACATGATTATTTTGATACGTATCTCAGATTTTTTTCTAATCCACTTTGCATACCTACGCCAGCAGTGAAATAAAATTAAATGACACCGATGAGTAAGTCTCGTTATACATGTAACTAGGATATTAACCTCTTTATATTCCCATCACGGCAGACGTTATGGTTATAAACTGAAAATTGTTTAAAAATACAAAAGCTAAGTGCGAACGGTAACCGTAATCCTTCTTGCATCAACAACGGTCTCTCGGCTTTCCCAGAAGGTTTCAAACTTTGCATTTCTAATAAGTAGATTATTCTCATTATCAAGATCATTGGACGCTCTGAATTTCTAGGTTTCGCGGAGGTTCCCAGACTAAGATCGGCCTTTGACACGTCTATAAATTCGACGAAGTACGTACGACGCACGTAAATATCATGCCTTCTCCCATACTAAATAATGACAGCGATTTATTCGCGCAGTTGCGGATACGACTAGAGCATGTGAGCGTTCGCGGTGCTACTCGCAATTCTTAGAAACATCGCGCGTGTGATGAATAAAGACAGGAATGCAAAGAATTTAATCAATGCAAATTCGAGGGCTTCTTGCTCCCTAGCTTGACGTGAGAACGTATCGTTTGGGATTGGGGACTAAGATTTCTACAGACTACTAAATTAGAACGAATGACATTTATTTATATGAACTTTTGTTCTACAAATATCAAATTGCGTAAATGGTTAGTAACAGTAATTCAATTATCAAGGGCAAATTTGTCACCGTGTAATGATATAAATCGGGATCCTTTACCATTTTATTAGTGGCCGTAAATGACTAACGGGGAGGCAGTTAAAATGTCAGAATATGAACACAAACGAGCGTCCATTTGAAAAAGGACTGTTTTCTTAAGCGCTCGGCTCAGACGTGCTATAATAACAAGACTGGTAAACTTTATTGTCTATTCATTCTCTTGATGAGCTTATTTTCTTTATCTCTTCGTCTATGACTGCACATTATTTATTATCTCGGATTTTCGGATCCCATTTTAATAGGTACTTTGTTATTGTAGCATCCGTTGAACACTTAGGCGGTGGGGTTTATTGTGATGGGTTTATTTAGGCGAATTTATGTGAAACCAGTGTGTACGTTAATTGATAGGTTGCCGAATAGCTGCTCAGTGGCTCTGAACAATGCAATCTGCTTAGTAATTATATACGCTCCGATTGTTTAAATTTGAAAGTTATGAAATGTTAAATCATGAAATAGTGTATACGCAAGCCGGTATGCCTTGTCCCTCAAAACACTCTTGCGAGGAATTTCATTTCGCAATACTTTTTTTTGTTAAAGTTTAATTGCTATTCGTCGAAAGGAGAGAGATAAAAGACGGTGTAAAGAGGGAACACGATCGAATAAGGCATTCCATAGCTTCGGTAGATTATTAAAAGAAGCGGATGTAGGGGTAAGTATTTTAAGAGGATCCCGGCGCGAGCGGATTGAGATAAAGGAAATTATTAAGAGCACTCTCGGAAAAAACTTCGTAGACGGAAGTTTCTCAGTGGTTCGTGTATATAGGGCTATGAGGCGTTTATACATCGCGTTTCGCTTTGAAATTATAAAGTAATAAGTCGATGATCCATGCGGAGGTTCGCGTTTTCTGTTTTTTTTTTTTTTTTCAAGCAATTGACGACTTATGTAATAGCTCTATTGTGAATAGAATAACAATGCCGGACATGCTAACTGATTATTATTCACTTGTAATTATGCTCGTTTTGTGGCGCCTAAAAATTTAGTGTTAAGATTCACGGAGGCATAAGATTTTACGACACACGGTACGTATGGATTGTTAATTACTTTCTAATGATAATACAACAGAGGTGTTATGTTGCCGGTGTATGGTGTATGGTTCACACGTGACAACGGCTCGCACTCGATTCTTATTGCGTGCGTTCCTGTACTATTGTTTTGAGATTCGGATCGACCGTGACGTCACTGCAACGTTAATTTCCACGAAACAATATACCGTATGTCATGTTTTTGCACATAATAAAGATATGTCGACATCTTCTTCGGAGATGCTACTTTCATTTAAATTTTTACAAACATTCAGAGCGTGAAACTATTGACGAAACATGCAAAATAACTAACAATCTCTAGAATTAGTTACGCCGTTGCTTAGTCTACTTGTTCCACAATAAAGAAGCGTGTTTCTTCACATTATGACATAAATGCATTAATCAGGCACTCAACTTGCGATTATAACCTATTAATTTAATTTATTATTTTTGATTACTATATTAGATACTTGTTTGTACTTATTAGAGATATAGTCATTATGACAATTGCAAAAATGATTTACTTTATACGATGCGGTAATAAAAAGTTTGCTGGCGGATGTATAATACATAAAAATGCTGTAGTCATTGCCAACGAAAACACATAAAAATACAAATATGAGAGTAACAGCCCGTCTCTTCCATTTAATTAACCATAATTAAGTTAAATCACGCTAGTTCTTGTCAGTGTCTCACGGTAAAAAATGATAAAGCTCGCTGTGTCGCCGGCCAGTCGACATTAATTCCTTCCGGTGATTCTATTGCCTGTAAATAAAGATGTAGCAGGATTCGAAAGCTATATTTAGATCAATATTACGGGTAATATTGATTTATATTTCCCTTTTATAATTTTATAACAAATAAAAATAATTTTATTGATTCAGTTACTAAACGGTTAAATTAAGAAAGATTCAACCTCACTCTCGCTCAGATTCAGAGTGCAACATCGTGTTATTGTAAGACGCAGCCGACCTTCATAAGCTTTGTGGGAAAGTGACTTGCCAAAATCATTTTGTTCCCAGGGATACACTGAAATATTTATCGAATATAAATAAGTGATACTTAATTGGTGTGTAATTAATCATTTGATAGGTTGTATTCAACTCAACGAGATGAAGACAATTTATTGAGATAAGATTTAACAATGGCATCTTAAAAGTAATGTTTAAAGCAATACGGATCTATGTTTAATTCATAAAAAGTATAGTTCACGGTCAGTTCATAGCAAATGTGTTGGAATGTACGGCGCAGGACCTGTGTTTGCTTAACACACATGTACAGGAAAAATAGCAGGTGCTTTTTAAATTTCTATACGTGCAATTCTGTTTTTTCGCATTAAAACGTTGTCGTAACGGTTTCCTCTTGACATGGAATGAATGAACCCGTTCATGTTGTCGCGGGCTTTACACCCTCTAAAGGCCACTACTACCCCACGCGATTAATAATTTTCAACTATTCAACATGAATTGTACAAATAAGAGCTTTTTGCGTGTATATGCGATGTTTATTTTAATCCGGTCCTCCGCTTTGTCACATCCGGACCGGTTAACGGGTCTCAATATAAAACTTGTGATTTACAAACACAAATTGTTTAAGAGTAAAATAAATGAAACTCGGACACTAACTTTGAATACAAATGACTTTCTTTTTGAGTGAGCCATCTTTCTCTAAACGTTATATGATAAATAGTTTCTTATGGGTCGTTAACTCGCGCGCCGCTTTACTTGTAATTTTACTGTTCGATGTTGTCAGTAATATTAATATTACTTGTGACCTATTATCGGGCGGGTCAGATCTTTCTATGCGGGCCGTAAAACCGATTTATTTCATGAGGATCAAGATAAAGTTAGTGTACGGTGGCGACAAAGCTCCTCCAAGCGACTCCAAGTTTGAAACACGAGCGCAACCGTTACAACTCCATCCGCGGGACGAACATCGCGGAGTCAAGTTTCAAAATATTGTGAAGCAGGCCACTGACTTAAGTTTCTTAATGAATTATTATAACGAAACACAAATATTCAAATTAATTAATGCACGTTATTAAAATATTACAATAAAAGTCTAAAAATAAACATATATAAACCTACCAAGCTGGTGCTTGACGAAGTAAATTATATTTATTCATATACACGTTATGGCTCATGTAACAGGCGGTTCTTCGATGACCTCATTACTAAAAAAGAGCTAATATTCTATGGTAGATTATTTAATTTAAATGCAGCGCAGCCAAGTGAGACACGACTTGCAAAGGTCATGTATTTAATACTGCCTATATCCTTGCTTACTTGCAGCATATGGAAGACTGAGAGGCAGATGGGAGATGTTGCGACGTCGAATTCCTATCAAATGAGATAAACGGCATATGGCATAAATTCGACAGCTCTTACTTTAAGCTTTACTTGTCACTGAAACTCGATAGAAGATTGTTTCGCGTCACTTTCGCTCAATTGATTACATGTCACAATGTCTGACAATAGTGAACTCTATGTGAAATTAAACAGGAAGTTTCAATTTAACGCCAATTCATATGGAATGATACTGGCAGAAAAGGAACCGGACGCATATCGACGGTTGAAAAAAGTTTTGAATTTCAACTATGGTCTCTCATTCCTACCTGCTAGTTTCCAAATGTCACGTTTTTCTCCAGATGGTCTAACTTGTGCAAGCGGCTTGGGAGTTTGTTTGCTTTAACATTACGAGATGGTACGACATTTGAAGTGGGCCGCTAAATAAAACACAAATAGCTCTCCAAGCCTCGAGTATATACGGAAACAGTGTAAGTCGAAGACAATCTACGCAAGTGAAATAACCGTAACTAAGATCCAATTAAGATGTCTGATATCCTTGAAATTGCGATTTGAGAGAGACTCGTAAATAAATAAGAGATAATTACAATATCGGATCACGATCCTTGCCGGCCTCTGCTCTCTGGTCGTGGTATTATGAGAACGAAGCACAATGGCGACTAACAGCTAAGTACATCTAATACGACACGAATAGCTCAAACATAAGCCTGACTTCATAATTAATTAAAAATGAACCATTGAACGCTGTAATCGTCCCACGCGGAACTCGTTGAACTATCAAGTATTCTTATCGTCATTGCTTCTGTCAAATTTGAATATCAAATCTCGTAATTTCTTTTTTACTATTATTTACTAGGCGAGATGCTACGATCTGGCCTTCGCGTGGATTATTGGAATTTGTTAGTATCGTCGGTTTTTGATTTATGGATGTAGGGTTGCTACTTAATGTTTCATTAATGATATATTGATCTTTACTCCGGCTACAATATGAATACGACGTTTTTATTGAGCGTTCATTTGATAGCGTGAGCTCGATCAACGTAAATGTTGGATTTAATGCTTAGAATGAGAAATGATTGTTATTGGCAGTCTATCAATCTATGTGTCTTGTTTAATAGAAAAGAAATTTAGCACTTACCGGCCACGTGAAGTCGAAGGGAAACACGATGGGATTGGTGAATCCTTCCACATTAAGATTTGGCACATCCAAGGAGTTTCCTCCGAGCACCGGAGTAGTGATGTCACCGAATGTACACGGTGATGTCGTATCGATGTTTGCTTGATAAATTTTGAGGCACACTCGGAATTTAGTCCTGCACGGCGCCAAACACGGCGCGTCACTACTTGAGGAACCATCACAGCACTGCCCACTACTTAACCTACCCAACGAGTTCGTAAAACTTTTTATCCTAAGTTCGAAGGAACCAGACGTCAGCACCTGAAATAGAAAAAAATAATATTTATATAGGCACTTAAAATTTTTAAATGTATATTAGTCAACAATTTTTTAAAGTAAACAGAGCTATATAGGATTCAACGCCCTGTAACAGGCAATCCTAAAAATAAATTATTTGCACAACTGTCCGAGAGATCGATCCCGTTGAGACATTAACGGTTTTACTGGACAGCTATGTAGGTCGCTTAAAATTGGGGTTGGCAATACACACGTGGGGTGACGTGATACCCCTAACCAGAATCGAATGTCGACTACGAGAGAGAAATTTAAAATTAATATTTACTCGTATCAGAATGTCATACATCCTTTAAACAAGCCCCCAGCTTTGTTTTAAGCGATATTTTTTGTGTAAGATATCGTTCTGAAGAATCGATTTAGCGCTGACAGATACGTAGACGTTGAAAAAAGCTGAATGACTGGAATTCTTTTTTGTTATATGAATAATAATAGCGCACTGCCCTCTAGGGTAGCAACCCTTACATTAATGAAAGAATGCGCAGTTGGCCGCGATGCATGTGGGATTAACTAGCTTCAACTCAGTTATGCATTAGGGAATATGTGACAAGTTTGTAAATACATATATAATAATATTATAAATGATCAAGTTTGTGAGGATGCATGGATGTCTAGATGTATAGATGTATGGATGTTTGTTACACTTTCACGCAAAAACTACTGAATGGATTTTAATAAAACTTTACAATAATATAGCTCGTACATCCGAATAACACATAGGCTATTTATTATCCCTAAAAAATGTACGGTTCCCGTGGGATGAATTTGTTTTTGTTTTTCTAGAGGCGAACCCGAACGAAGCGAGAGTGAGCCGCTAGTTTATAAATAATGCAACCATGCTAAGTTTCAACTAACCCGTAATGTACCACTTTTTACGTATTTTTTTAAAGACGCGTATTTCCTTAAGTTTTGAAAGTAGACGTCCGTAAGTAATTATAAGGCATCGGAAGGAAGTGGTGAGGTTGTATAGCGATCATGTCCTGACGAATCATTATTGTATGTTATCAGCTGTCCCTATCGGTAAAAAGAGATATAAACAAAGTAATTTTAAGACTACATAGCACTTAGTTATCAAACGTTGGTGCTTATTATACATTGCTTTTGTATTTGTAACGCAAAAATAATATCCATAATTTCCTGTGGAATCTTCACTTTCGCTCTTGATCATTTCTTAGGAGGCGCGCTATATGTATTTATGTAGCCATTATTAAAGTACGTTCATATGTCTGTAATTACAATTAATAGTATGGTTTATGTTCTACTGTAGAGCAATATTTAACTTTTTTATATAAATACATTAATCTCTATCAAGAATAAGCTATGCGATAAGCAATATAATAATCAAACTTAAGTAATCATAAGCATAACAATTGAAATTTCCCACGCACTGTGAACTTCATCTCTGAATTTGTAAAAAGTTTACAAAAGAAAGAAAATAAGGAACAATGAACCATTTAAATGACGTCTTATCTAGAGACGGTAGATCTTTATATTTAAAATTTTAACCACAAATTAAACAAAGAGCGACGTAAAAAAGACACCAGATTTCTACCAACTTCCTGCCAAGTTGATAGGGGTTGTTTCTGTACGCGCAAAACTCATCCCTTCTCTTTTCATTGAGAACTAAAGAACGGGACAACATATTCACATCCACGTGGTAAACGCCAGGTAGGAGCGGAACATAAAAAATAAACCAAAAAACGTACGGCCACTCTAAACATCCCCTTTTTTTTATCGAACTTGATGAATTGTTTATCAAGTAGCATAGATTGTAGATTGCCAGATTTATTAAATTTAATTATATAAAGATGGGTCCACAGATTCCATAGATGCTAGTGAATGTTATGAATGAGAAAGAAATTTAATTAAAAATTTAAAAGAAGTTGTATTGTATGTGCCGTTCGCTTGGCCTGAGGCGGACCACAGCTTAACAATTAAATAATACTTAGGGACTACCGAATAAGTTATTTAATAATATCTTCAGGCGTTTTAGCGCGATGAAGGTCTGACTGATTGTTTGGATATGGCTAAAAAGGTGCCAAGCTCATTCTTATCCATTATTTCAATACAAAAATAAACTAAGATGCTTACTACATTTTAAAAACACAATGTTTATCTTTTCTTTTTACTTAATCCAAATTGAGTAATAAATTAACGTATATCTGACGCTAATTTATTTTACTTACGGCTAACATTTAATGCATTCGACGTTAGAATCGTGAACATCAATATTGTTTTTTTTTACACTTTGAATGGAAAGTAACACTGGCATGTAACATTAATTGCAGCGGCGCGTGTCTTAACGAAATTCAAATTGATTTTTGAACTTATCATCCATCTTGCAACATCTTTGGTAATATATAATACATATTATTTAATAATGACTTATTTAACAAATTCATTTTATAATTTTGTTATTATATAACATTTGATTTTAAAATACAAATGATTTATAACATCCAGTTAAGGAGCCTAATATGAGCAGCATTGTATGTATATGAGCCAGAGTAAACACTTGTTCCAGTCGGCAGGTTGAGCGCTATCTAAAAATAGCTCAAATAATGAAACACAGGGGAATGTTTTTCATCTCGACCGTTATACACACGCAAAATGTGTTAAAATAAACACCCAAACAGTCTTTTAATAGCGCGACGATGTGGCCAGTGCATCAAATTCACAATTGGAAATTTATATTTGGCGTCCTCTCTTGGTATGATTTTTTTTTCATTAACACTTCTTCTTGTAAACGTTGCAAAATTGACTTATCAAACGTCCTAACTCCTGACCTTTCTAAGAAAGTAAGCTGTTACAATAACTATAGCTAATTAATGACTTAAGAAAACTACATTGTATGTGAGGGTAAAAATTATAAATACGGCAATAGAAACGTTTCACAGAATACTTCGACGAAGAAAATAAAAGGACTGACGTCTTAAAGGGAACAAATACAAAACGTTTAGAAATTCGACGTTCGCGCGACAAAAGTTGCAATGTCTTTGTTCGATGGTTAATTCCTGGCAGCTGCATCGGGATAAAAGAAACATGCAATCTAGTGGAACTCTGAATTAGCGGAGAATCATACGTAATAGGTCCGTGCAGGGTAGATTGCCTAGAACGTATATGGAAAGCGCATAATAAGGTATTTTGCGGTTATTTAAGTTGCACAAGGGAATTGAGATTTCGTGCGTCGGTGTACGCTATGATCGGATGAGAGTGAATTCGTGTTATATCGTAAACCAGATCCGACTTAGATTGTTATTGGGTTTGTACGTGTGAACCTTTCTACCGCGTAACCACCGGAACGGAGCTTATTAAAATAGTTAGTGTTAACTATAAAAGAATTTTAATGATTTTAAAAACGCTTTAACTAAATAACAAGTAGCAATAATGTAATTGAAATAAAGATTGGCTGTGTATGTATACTGAAGTGAATACGTTTTGAATGAAGTTATTTGAGATTAGTTTAATGCACTCTCCGTCTGATTGCGAAACGTATTAATAACATTGTGAAATGTTAACAGCTACTGACTAAACTTACAGTTTACTTTTAACAAATGGGAGGCGAATCGCGTGTATTTCTACATTACGATTTGACTTAACAGCTACTTTAATAAGCTTGTTTCTGAAGATTATTTTAAAATTACAATTTAAAAGTGTCTATTAATCACTATGTCATAAATAATATGGTATAATAATGCATTATTAATTTAAGTTACACCATCGTAATTGTTTTTTAAGAGTTTAGTTTTATGTATTCATAACTGTCATCTCCTGGCCTTTACTTCCATCCCACGTCTTAAGCGAGTCATCTCTTAACGCCTGAAGCGTTGCGCAGAAGGTGCCATCTGACACATTTACCCAATTCAGAATTGAATAATTTTCACAGGCTGCTAAACAATAGACGTTTTGCGTAACGTAGTCATTCACGCATTTTAAATAAATGTACTGACAAAAATTATTTTGAAATATCAAAGGCGCTAATAAATAGCACGGATGTGCATAAATCTAATTTGTTGTTAGTGCCAATTGTTTAATTCAAAGTACGAGCTGAGTTATGCGTGTGTTGATAAATAATGCATAATATTGACTTCCCCAAGCATCCAGTTCGGCGACATTGCGTAATCTGATCAATGATCCTGCGCCATATTGTTTTTTTTTTGCGTTCATCGAGATCGAGAATCAATTAAACGTCCGGTCGGGATTGAAGGGAAAAATAAATTAAATAAATTATTTTAAATAAGCCCGTAATGAAAGAGATGGTGCTCGTCAACAATACAATGAAGCGTGACTGCCGCCTCGGAGGCGTAATGAATTCGTCATTTGTCAATGTTTGTCTAACAGATACGAAGATAAAGTACTTGGGCTTCTTGAGATTAAAATAGTTTTTATATACATATATAAAGTTTAAACATTTGTTTTTTTTTTTAGATTTATATAAATACTAAAATTATTAGTTAATAACGTAATACTGTCAGATTGAATAATGAACCCGTAACAATTTAAATGATGCAGTCTCACAATCGGCCATTATAAGCTCTCCTCATACAATAACACGAAAACTGAAATTTCACATAGTTAAGACGTTAAAACCGACGATTATACGGATTTCGTACGAGTTTTCTTATAATTGAGTCGGTTCTCATAGAACAAAACCGCTTTGGACAATGGACGAAATTATAACAGGGTTAAATACCTTCACATACTTATATGCTTATTGCGACTAACATGACATATGACGATTAATTATTATTGTATTGTTGTGAAAACGTTAGGGAAGAAATTGCTTGATTTCAGGTCTACCTCACCTATTAAGTTAATATTTGGTAAGTACTGGGAATTTAGGTGTAACAATATAAATACCTGTCGTTTTGTTAGGCAACTGTAATCATTTCGGTGTGGGAAAACTAAAAATAGTTTTATTAAAATTTGACTTTAAATATTGCAATTTTGCATATTACTGTCAAGATGAGTTGACGTTTGGAGACATGCAGTCATGCACGAGCGCTTTCTTTTTGTATCTAGCCACAAATAACTGTACAATTTTATTATAACTATTTGGGCAATAAACACGCCAATTAAGTTAGTTACTGTACCAAAAGTTATAACACGCTCGTCCCCAAAATGGGCTCTAGTCTTCCACGCGGTCAGTTTGAATTTGTGTGCACGAGTAAATTATGAAAAAAAGCAGATGTTAGAGTTCTTAAGAGTAGCCATTAATGTCGCACCTGCTTGCAATGTGGGCCGAGCGACCACATACACACACGGTAAGAATACAACGTTAAGAAATATAACCGATTATATCACGAATCGTACGCAACCAATACCTATTACCTACCAGCGTTCCATACGAGCTGACATGCTATGTCCTAGATAACGGACAAGTAGCCGAACAATCTCGATATTAATACAGTAATGTCGCAAACCGATAAAAATACTGTAGCTGTCCATTTGCGGCCTATTGCACGTTAAACTCATGTTTTACAACACGAACTTAGCCACTGTTAAACATGGGTTTTTTAACTATTAAATTGTATTGGCAGTTAGGTTATCCTCGATACAATAATTGGGCATGCGAACGAACTCAACCTTCGTTGAATTATTTATAATAAATGGAAATTGAGATTATTCGGTTGCGGTTTTAGACAGACGTGTTTCCGATGGTTCTTCCGATCGAGTGGAGCGATCACGCGATTCAACCTGGCCGGATAAATATGCACGTGGTAAAAAAGAAAAATGCGTTTGATTCCTCCGGATGTATCGAGATCATAAGAATCGAGTAGGGACAATTACATCAATGTACCACCGCACGTAGGCAGGCAGGATAAACCTGTTGTCGAGTGAAGTTTTTTACATGAATAAAAAACCTAACTTTATTTATTATTTTATATTGTTTAACTAACTTGTATGGAGTTTGTTTTAGATATATATTTTTAATAATTGTAAAGGAATTTATGATTTTTTCTATATTTTATTCAAATATAACAGAAACAGTATACAGTTTAACGTTAAAGTTATTTTTTCTCGTCTACTATCTAGAAAAAACGTAACGAATTGAATTACAAACTAAAGTTTTTACTCGATGAAGAGTAATAGGTACCTTTGTGCTTTAATGAATGTCGATCGAGTCAGATAATTGTACAACTACATGACATAAAAAGTATAAAACATTTAAGGGCAGCGGAAAGTGCACGAAAATCACACGATAGCTCAAGATCAGTTCTCAGCGCACCGGTTACACAGACAAGTTTAGTAACGCGTAAGTATCTATAAGGCGTATTTGTGTTGGTAATAATAACGGTATATATGCGAACATATTAATAAATAAGCGATCGTACAGTGTATGCGCGCGCGCATGGGGTATAGATCCCTCGCAAATGTTATTGGACACTGCACTGGTAAATACGGGAAGTCAATGTTAAATTGATTTTAGGGGACTATATGAATGGTTACATTTTAATGTTTTGGTTGTTTTTACTAAAATAAGTTTATTGATGTCATTAACTTTAACTTAGTTTATCGGTAACTTATTACTTGCATCAAGAGTTACGATGTGTTAGTTTGTAATGAAAATAAATATACTGTCTATCGAACTAGCGGTGCAATGCTAGAGTGAATGTTAGAGTTAATAATACTAATAGTTCTAAACACTTTAAAAACTGTTCAAAATATAATACATAAAACTATCAAACTTGGTAAGTTATCCTTTAAATCACATAAGACTATATTATAATATAATGAAATTAAAATTAAGTCACTTAGAAATGGTAGGTTGTAATTGTTTTTCTTACATAAAAATACATCCCTTAACATGGCGTAAACAACCTTGACCGCTCTTAGGCCACCGACCTTCATTATGTGATAGATTATTATTATTTACTTTTATCGCTAACTATAATTTTAACCAAAGAAAAAAGTGAAATATATTATACTACTAAATATCAGTTACAACGTCCTTTTCGTCATTTTATATCAAATATTAAGTAAGTGTAGACCAAGCACTAACTCTGTCCGAAATATCGCGTTTTGATTTTAACAGTGACTTGTCTGAAGCTATTCCTGTCCGTGCATCGCAGATTAGTCCTTTTAGGAATCGACTTCATCGCGAAGCCTCGGTATGCATCTAATTTTAAACGAAGAGGCTCGCGACCTGGCTGACCCCGCCGACCGTATTAAAACCTGAACTTTCTTTATAACTATGTACAAACTATGTTTGCTTGTTAAACGTATACACACACAGCAAACTCTGCGGACTGGCTTGGGCCGGTCACGATTCGTCCTAACCTACACCCTCGCCTATCCTGGACGATCTAGGGGCCTCGAGAGCCGGCACTCGTGGGAAAGTGACTGTCGTGACGATACGGCCCCCGTGTAATCTTCCGAGCTACGTTCGATTCGCAAGTGTCGATTACGATTCGAAACGTAAACAAACAGGGATTCGCGGTTTAGGTCTGTCAGTACCTGGGGCAGAAACCCTAGGAGGGCGATGAGCACCGTAGAGGCGCGCATGCTGGCGCGTCCTACCGGCGCCTGAGCACACGGGATCCGAACCCCGTCAGCAATCGACGGTGACGGTGAAGAAATCCATCACATGCACATATCGTTGTTCACTAAGTCACACAACACTAGTTGTCACCGGTCGCGCTCATCGGCTTTAGGAACCGGTCGTGTATGCACTACGTTCGAATCGCGCGCGTGCTGCCGGCGTATGGCATATAGCAGGCGTAGTTACGTGTGATCGCGGCGGTGCGTGACGGCGGACTGAGGCTGAGGGCGGGTGGAAGTGGCGGTGCGGGCCGCGCACACCTGGCGACGTTGTGCGGCCGCTAGATGGCGCTGTGCGACACATCTGCCGTCGCTGACACCCCTCCGTCCCGCACCGCATTAGCTCGGTCCCACACACTACAAAATATACGGAACAGCCGTCCTTCGCTAAATGTCTTGAACACGTGCTCGTAGTAAAGTTAAAAAAGTTATTCAAAAGATTTTCTATTCTCTATGCGATTATGTCATTTTTTTTGTTTTTTTTTTTTCATACGAATAGATGCATGTATCCTGTGCTTCTTAACTAAATAATTTGCTTGTTTGTAAAAAAAATTGTAGTTTTATACGAGATAACGTTTAATACCTACTTATGAATAATATTTATAACAAACATTTTACTTACATTGCAGTCGTAAGTTCGTAATATAATATAGTAGTTCCTAATTGGACATTAATATATATTTACTGTTTTAATGGTAATGAGCTAATAATGAACGCAAAATATCTATTTAGCTCTCATTAATAATGTTTATTACATTTATGTGGCAATTATTATTGAGAGCTAAATAGATATTTTGCGCTCATCGTATGTAATAACATAAAAATAATTTATATAATTTAATTATTAATATGTAGTTTGATTTGTTATTGCTATTTTAGTCGAATTTAATTTATGGGAACATTAGGATTTTTTAATAATTTAAATTTAGTACGAATATCAACTCATTCTAGTAGTTCTGATAGAAGATATTTTCATTGGATTAGGAATTTGTTTTTATAAGCCTAGATATAAAAATTCGACAATTAATCACTGTGAGTAAAGATGCACATATAACTTTTTTTATTATATTATTACTTTTACTAATATTTTTTCATTATATTTTGATTAATTTTGGATTGCGTGCTAGAGGTCCGTTCACGTATGCAAATTTTCGAATCTTCACAACGCAGCTGCTTGTGCGATGCGTTGCGAAGCGATAAACATATTCATGAAGGGTGATTGCAGGTTTTTTAACATTTATAATATTAACCCGGGGCCAAATAAAATGTGGTAGCAGTGCCACGCAATACTTTGATTGATTCAAAGTAACACACGCGAATAAGAAGGAAATAGGTTCATTTTTATTCCTAAATTTATTTAATTCAAATTTTTTCTTAATTTTTAAATTACCTGCCTCCGTGTAGTGGTTAAGTAATTGAAGGACTAAATATTAAATTTAACTTACCTATATGTAAGAGCTATACATATTATGAGTACAAATAAGGTTTAATATTTTTGTTTTTTTTTTCCTTTATATTATAGCGCAAGTAGCATTAAATCTAACCGCTACAGTTTTATTGGTCGTTTAGACCACGCCTACACTTAGTAGGTAAATGACGCGGCATACAATCATACAATCATAGTATTGACTTTTCTATTGTGTACATTGAGTGCCGCGTGGATATGTGGCATTATAACCCTTATTACAGATTATATAATATAAATATATGGTAATATAAAAATATAGATCATCTATAATCTTCAAATTTCATTAAAAAAAAATTGTTGTACGAAAACTACTGTAAAAAATCTTTATTAGGAATTAGATCATAGCTCAAGGCAGGTAGATACATATTTACAGTGGTCGTAAAACTCATTATAGCTTGAAATACCAAACCTCCGTGTTCATTAACGCTTGATTATAAGAAGCCATTATTCAAAGATAGTGCAAAAGACAAAATTATTTTTACTATGTAACGGTAGTTCAAATACTCAAATTAATTAAAGCAACAGGTAAAACGGTTCCAATACAATTTATTTGATGTAAAGTCTAATGAAAATAAAAATAAAACTAGTTTAAGATATCCTTATAGGTATGCGTTCAATGACCAGTTTTTTTTTTAAATTTGCAATGACGTTTTCATAAAACATAAATTAGTTTTTAGTTGTAGGCAATTCATTTTAACAATGGCGGAATCGACGTTTTATATTTTTTTTACTTTTAAAAATGTAATTAGAATTAATTAATTTTATTAAATATTATGTACATTCATTTAGAAATAATTAAATATAATTAGTTTAGGAGCTTAGAAATTAGTCATAATTAGTATATAATATAACTTATAAGTAATTTTTCTATGCTTATATTTGAAATATTACATTTTTTGTTGATAGTAGGTATTGTGTGTAAAAATATAGACAATGAATAGATAAAAGACGCCGATTTATTCTGAGAAATATTAAAGTAAATTGCTAATATCGAAAAGGGTTCTTAATTACTATGTAGGTACTTAAAATTTGAATAATCACTTACCTTTTCATGAAACGTAAAGTAAAAAAAAATTAGGTACCTACACCTACATATAACTTTGCATGTATTTAATTTTTAATTAATTTGAAGAAATGTTATGAGATTTCGTTACTGTGTTACGAGTTTAAAATTAATCGTCTATAAAGTATTTATATTACAACGTACTATTTACTTTAATGCGGCGACTTCGTAATTGAATTGCATGATGTTATTTAAAGGCGAAAACTATTCATGTAAGTAGCAACTTATGTTTTTAAATTATAGACGCTAGAAGTAAATATGTATATAAGTTTATTATTTAACTAGCATAGCTAGATAATTTTGCTGTGCTTCGTTGATTTTACGTTATCGTTGAAATCTATACAGATAAAAAAAACTTAAAGTGTCTGTTTGTAATGTCAAAATAACAGCTTTATACTAAATGCATATGGAATTATATACGGTACTTATAAGAAAAATACAATTTCTAAAATTTTTGTCTGTCTGTCTATCTATTTGTTCCGGCTAATCTCCGAAACGGCTGGACCAATTTTAACGGGACTTTCACTGGTAGATAGCTGATATTATAAGGAGTAACTTACGCTACTTTTATTTTAGAAAAAGGATACGGGTTTCGCTCAAAATAAATTAAAACGTACCTAGGGACGTAAGTCTGTATGTCGCTAGTACTATATAAGCGTTATAGCCTATATCGTTCTGCAGGTACATTTAAAAAATTGGTAAAAGGATTTTGAAATCGGGTGACCACTTTAGGAGATTTCCTTTGATATGCAAAATTAAAATGTATACTTTAAATCAATTATTATATTTAATTAAATAAAGCAAAATTAAATTATATACCTACTTTACTCTTAATAATAACCATCAGTGTAAATGAGCAGAGATTAGAAATAGATTATGATGTAACTTGAACTATGTTTTTGTGTTATGTTCTATTGGTAGCATCTTTGTCTAGCTTTGGTTATTTATAGATAGATATAAGTATGAATGTCTTAACGAGATTGAGTCTTAACTGTTTAATAAAACAACTAACTGTTTATAAAACAGCTCTGTTATTTAAAGTAACTTAAAGTATAAGTTAAAGTATAAGTAACTATATTGAATAGTGGGTAATTTAAGCTGGGTGACAAGTCCGTCTTGGATTATGGAAGTAGATAAAAAGCAATATCTCTGCTTCGCTTCTGTCTTAGCTTTCACGTTAGGTCATTTTTTCCATAGTAGGTACATAATTTGGTATTAAAATTTACAATTCAAGTATCTAAAACATAACATTTTTATTTAAAATAAATAAAATACATTAAAATTACAAAAATGCTTAAAATTATATATAATGTATAGTATAAAACAAAATGTACACTTAATTATTACTCTATCTAAAATGACGGTTTGTTTGAAGTTTCAACCGTGAAGATAAGCATTCGCGAAGTTTGTATGGGAAACAACATTTTAAAGATGTCTGAATATAAAAAAAAAGTAGTCTTGAATAAAACTAACTATTTTGCTATTATTATAAATGATTTATTATATAATAATTCGGTATCTTAAAAGAGTTCAAAGTATGCGAAAAATCAAGTTTCTATTTACAAGATCATTGGCAAAATAGCTAACTCAATAGAATAGATAAGCGAATGAGCCTGAATTTTTCACAAATTCCTAAATTAATCGCGGACGTTAACGAGGTCAGGTTTTTCGTGCACAATACACAGTGATGAAACAAAGAGCTCCACCCACCGCGCCTACTGCCCCTGACACAATAATAACCTTCTATTATTCAATTCATTTGTTATAATTAGTTCCCTTTAAAAAGTAAAAGTTTTATATTTTCGTTGAATAGCGTTTAGGTCTTTTGTCGTGATATGCAAAATTAAACAATTATGTATTTAAATAGTAGTATTATAAATACGAAAAGTACTTTAAGTGAGGATTATATTTTGTTTATTATTATTTTAATTTCTATGTGATTTGTCAAGGTATATTTTCAATGTTTTAAAGAAGTTTAGTATAGGTTTGATTACGGTGTACGGCGTTTTTTTATGGCATCGATAACGATACTGTTACGGGGCTTGTAAAAATGTAAGAAAATAAATAACGGGTTATGACACCAACAAATGGACTCAAAGAGACTCAATGATTTTTTTTCACGTTGGCTGTAAAAAACCGTTTAAACGGCAAAATTTTATTTTTAAATAAAAGCTCTTCTTGAATATGTTTTTTGCAATAATTAATCGATTATGAAATGGTATATTTACCGCCTGAGGTTATAAAGCAGAAAATTTTATATTCACATATCAGGGAGAATACCTAGTTTTATATTATTTAAAGAGTTTTATATACTTAATTCCTTCTCTAAAACATTTAGTAAATACATCGATAGCAAATAGTAAAAGAAGATAATTTTTTAGTTCATTTATAATAATTTGTAGGTCTGTTTGTTTCACTGAAAGTACTCAACTGATTATAAAAATTCTTTCTCTTTTTCCTCTTTACATTAGGTTTTTATACATGGAGGATACCTAGCCAGAGTCGCTGGCGAAATTGTTTATTAATTAATTTATTTATTTAGGGTAACCAACAGAACATACATTTAAATCGTTCAAAAACTACATATCTAAATATGTAAATTTAATAATAATATTTATATTTCTTTATTATTACGTTTATTCCAAAGCGATTTAATAAGAATAAACTGAACACTGATGAAATCAGTAGGATTTCCGGTGTAGGAAAAACCGAGAATATCTCAACAACAATACCGACAAACAATTACATATATTATTAGTAATCATGCTTAGGATCCTGATAGTTCTAACAAGCTGGATGCTGTATTGAAGGTCACTCATCTTAATAACTGGTATTAGATGCAGTGATGGTTAAGATGTTCTTATATCGTTGAATTATATATTAGTTTACTGGTTGATCACGTATTCTAGGAGTTGGAAGTTAATTTAACTTGTATTTGTGTTTGATTTATATTTTATATTCTACTAGTTATTTGTTCTCACATTACTCAGTATTTTTTTTGTAATATGTTCCACGGGGCTGTCTGATATACATACTATGATTAACACCGCCAATTAGTAACCTGTGTCACTGTGTATGTGTATTCAGTCCTTTTTTTTAACGTCCCACTGCTGGGCACGGGCCTACCTTCAATATGAGGGGGATCAGGCCATAGTCCACCACGCTGGCCAAGTACAGGTTGTGTCATTGTATGGCAAACAAATTATCTCTGAGAAAATCAGTCTCTGTCAAAATCAAATCGATCCTTGGCTCCGTTTCTGTTTGAAGGCAGTATATACTAACTCTACGTTTCACATATTTTATAATATTAAGGACTAGCGATTCACCTTCGCTTCGCTTCGGGTTTGTCCCCAGACAAAAACAAATTTATCCCACGGGAACCGTACATTTTTCCGGGATAAAAAGTTACTTACGTGCTATTCCAGACTATAATCTATCTCTGTGTCAAATTTCATCCAGATCCGTTTAGCCGTTCTGGCGTGAAAGAGTAACAAACATCCATCCATCCATCCATTTAACTAACTTTCACATTTATAATATTAGTATAGTATAGAATAGTATGGATAGTAAAAGATTAAAAAACTTTAAGTAGATACTAAGAAGGGATTTAAGAGTTTGATTCATAATTTTTTTAAGGTATTTCTGTCTTAAAGATTAGTTAAGATTAATTTTAATGAAAAAAATGTCGTCAAATATATATCTATTATAGTATGTAGAAGTTCGTTGATTGTTATGTGGAAATATAAACAATTTACTCCATGTGTATTGATATAAAATCCATTATTTATTTTACAACGTTAGAAACAAGTTAATTTAAAACACTTATACAGTCATTCAATTATCGTATCCGCCTTTCTTACTAAGTGGAATTTCAACTCGAGAATAAATTCGAAATACATATTGACTTAGGCGTAAACTGGTCTAAGCGGTCCAAAGATGAGTGACCTGTCCCATTGACGGGTCAACAATATCTACAAACAGCAAAATAAACATATAAATATAACATTACATATAAACTTAATCAGTTAAGATATTCACTAAGCCGTGTTTTCAGATGCATATTGGTTCAAGAATGCCGTTGCGCAACGCGGCAAGTTGAATTTATTCAATGTAACTACCTTATATGAACATTTGGTTGCGTACAAATATTACATACCTATATAATGTCACTGAAAGTAGACTGGAATTACTTGTTTCATTCAAAAAATTTTAGCCCAAACATTTACATGTAAATATTTTAAAGTTTATTTATATTTCTTAATTGTGTGGAATGTTGATTTTTATCATTATTTAAATAAGTTTTCAAAAAACCAATACACTTAGCAGTATTGAAGTATAAGCTATTTCATGAAAATGAATAACTTAAAGGTTAAAATTAAGCTAAGAATTGGAAAGTTGAGCTTTTTTGTAAAATTACATAAGTGAAAATTCTAAGGTACGAGTATAAAGTAAATGTGCATGTGCCACTGCTACATGACGCAACTAAAGGAGTCCTTCTTAATAATAGAACGCAATGAAACCAGACAGCATTTATGTGGTACTATCTTATATAAGAAGATGATTACAAACATTAAAATCGATAGGATCATAAAATAAACTTTATTGTACACTATATAAATAAATACATTTTCAAAATTAAAGCTTAAAATTCTAAGTTTAGTTTTATTTAAATTTTACATAAAACTACCTACCAGTTATATTTCATAATTATTTTCATTAAATATTTGCGAGAAATCATAAATGGAAATTATGGTTAGAAAACTACGATAGTAATAGTTATCTAAGCATACCTAATAATAAGAATAATTAAAGTATAAAACAGGACAATCGTAAAAAATATTGAGAAGGAGTGTTTCAACTATATAATTAATATAATATATTTATTATTATAATAATTAAAATATTTCTACTAACATTTTCCGTAGGTCATTAAATTTTACACGACCCATGTAACTAAGCAAGGCTTGGCAAAGTATAAAATTTTATTGCAAAGAAGCTTTTCAAGTAATTACCCGGTTATGAAATGCAGTAAATGCAAAGCTTATCAACGTCTGGAATATTAAATCTATAAGGAAATAAGATTAGAAAGTTCTACAAAAGATGCAATATTGATTAATCGCTTGATACACGTATTAAGTAGGCTTTAGCAGTTAGTTCTCGTTTGTATTTGTTTGGGTGGTGGTTCGAGTGGCAATTAGTATGCTAACAAACAAAAGTAGTATGACGAGTAATATGTATCTACTTCTAAATATTTTTATAAAATATATTATTTTAGGCAGTTGTAGCCCAATGGTAATGCGCTCGCTTGGGAAAGCGAGTGAAGCGGGTTCAAATCTCGGGTCTCGCACTTCTGATATTTTCATGTGTGAATCATTTCTAACATGATTACCACTTGATTTACGTTGAAGGAAAACATCATGAGGAAACCTGCACGTCTTAGAGAACTTAGAAAGTTTTCGAAAGACATGTGAAGTCCGCCAACCCGCACTTGGCCAGCGTGGTGCACTATGGCCTGATCGCCCTCGTATTAAAGGGAGGCCCGTGCCCAGCAGTGGGACGTTAGTAAGGGCTGAATACATATTATTTAAAACTTTACGACTTGACTTTCTCAAGCCCCATAACCGAATTTTATGTTACTATCCCTCTGGAGCGTGATGTAGGTGACATGATAATAAGAACCAATGTCATTTCAACTTTACATAGTTCATACAAAAACTCAGAAACAAAACAAGCTAATGAATGCTCATTAGCTCTTTTTCTGTCTATAATATTAGAAAGACGTATACATTTCTTTCATATATAAAAAAAAGAAAGATTGAAAATCTATTAAACACTTTAAAATTGGTGACATGTAATTTAATTAAGCGCTAAACGAGCGACATTGCTATAAAGTAGAATATTCTCATGCATTAAATGTAATTTATGTTAGCTATTAGTAAATAATATTCCTACAAATAAGGCCCAGGTACATATTGGCGCTAGTCGTTTTAGGTCAAACAACTAACAAGGTAGTTTTAAGACTCATCTATGTGATTATATCCGTCATACATTTAATTCCACAAGTGTACAGTTTTTATCATTATTCTATGCTAATTTCATAATACATATCTATCTGGTTTTGTCGACTGTTTTGGTCTCTTAGTTGAAATATTTGTATTAGGCTATGGAAATGTTAAGGTGTTAATTGCAATTGCTTATACAGTAAGTTAACAGATTATATTTCGAAAGATTGTAACAGACACCGTTCTTTGGTTATTTTTTTTAAATTATAGACGTCATTAATTAAAAAAAATATATTAATTATTAATTACATTTCGTTTTTATTTCTATTATATATTTTGTGTGAAACATAATCTATACAGATAAATAAAATTTAAATGTCTGTTTGTAATATCCAAATAACCGTTTTTACGGCTAGACTGATTTTGACGGGACTTTCACTGGTAGATAGCTGATGTTATAAGGAGTAACTTAGGCTACGGTTATTTTAGAAAAAGAATTAGGGTACCGCTCAAAAAAATTAAAACGTACCAAGGGACGCACCCAAGCGAAGCGAGGGTAAGTCGCTAGTCTATACATATAATAAAACTGTAGAGGTCGAATGTCTGTACATAAAAAAATGCTAAAATCCGAGTCAGGGGGATATAAGAAGAGAAATAGAACAAATCCAGATTTTTTTCAAATTTTTTGTTTCTCTGTCTGTCTGTTTGTCTGTTTGTACGGGCTAATCTCAATCTAAACTGTTGGACCGATTTAAATGAAATTTTGCATGGTGGTACCTTATATCCCCGGTCAACATTTTAGATACTTTTTGTCTCGGAAAATTTAAAGAGTTCCCGTGGGATAGTTAAAAATCTATAGTACTTATACAGCTTAGTACACAAAAACTACCGATTGAATTTAATGAAACTTTACAATAACACAGTTCATACATCAGAATTATAAATAGGCTACTTTTTATTCCGGAAAAATGCACGGTTCCCGTGGGATAGATTTATGTTTGTTTGTCTAGAGGCGAACCCAAGCGAAGCGAGGGTGAGCCGCTAGTATATTTTTATTTATTACCTATGAACGCGAGTATCTTATAAACTTGCTACTTTAAAACATTCCTCAAACGAAATTATTCAACGTATATATTCAATAATTGAATTCAAGACCGGATTAGAGGCGTGTAAACGGAAAGACGGCTTTCTTGTCCCGTCTGCCATTAATTACTAGTGCTGGTCATAGAAAGCTCGACCCGGGGTCACACCGGGATGGAGGCATCGGTACAACACTAGCTGCTTTCGCCTATACAAAGGAATTGCTATCTTCACTTTCCTTTGTAAAATCAAAGCCTGTTTATTGGAGGTGATGTCTAAATGTAGAATCAAATTTTATCCGATAAAGACCATAAAAAACTTAACTCATTTAATTTATTTATCGAATGTATACCTATTATAGAGTTTTATCTTCCACTAGCGACTCACCCTCGCTTCGCTTCTGGTTCGTCCCTAGACAAAAACAAATCCATCCCACGAGAACCGTACATTTTTTCGGGATGATATATAGCCTATAGCCTTCCTCAGTTAACGGGCTATTTAATGCAAAAATAATTTTTCAAATTGGATTAGTAGTTCCTGAGATTAGCACGTTCAACCAAACAAACAAACAAACTCTTTAGCTTTATAATATTTTATATAGTATAAATTATTTCATTATATAACCATGTCCTTTAATTAAATATATTTATTATTGATCATTATCCGATAATCTATGTATTTATTATTTATAATGTATCTATTATATATTTAAACAACTGTGTGAACTAGCGAGTTATGACGTCAATAACAAGAAAATTGTATACAAATTCGAAATGAAATCACATTATATTTTTCTAATTTAAATATATAATTATATTAAATAGTGTCTAAACCTATTATTCAAAACAAACAAAGACAATAATGATAAGAAGATACTAATTTTTGTATTGAAAATAGTTAAGCAAATATACATAGAGTTACTTAATTAAAAAGCCTGTTTATACCGTTGACATTGTTCGCTTTGGTAATCAGATTATTTATAATCCGAATTAGCATTTATCGTAGTTACGTTTGTTAGACATTTAAGGCGATGCTTGGTATTTTGATTTGGAATTTGTGGTCTGAATTACTACGGTTGTACCTAAAGGTGAGTCTCGCTAATGAAGTTTTAGTAAAGAAAACTTAGAGGACATTATTTTGTATTTTGTTCAGTCATATATGTAGATAAATAAAGGATGAAAAGTTTATGTTTATCCCAAAACTAGGTAATAAATATGTTGGGACATTAATACACAGCACCATCTAGTTCCATGGTAAGCTACGAGGCTTGTGTTATGGATACCAGATAGTTGATACACTACACATAATTTTAAATACATATATATTATAAATATAAGCACCCATGACTGGAGTACAAACATTTGGGCTCTTCACACAAATGAATGCCCGTCAGCGGGATTCGAAGTCGCGACCGCTGGCACAGCAAATAGGGTTACTACAGACTGAGCCAAACGTTTCGTCAAAAGGTAATATGTATATTATGTAAGAGAGTACTTAAAATTCAGAAAAATCAATCAATATATTCATTTTAGATTGATGATCAATCTATACAGATAAATAAAATTAAAGTGTCTGTTTGTAATGTCAAAATAACAGCTTCATAATAATTGCATAACGAATTATATACGGTACTTATAAGGATAAAACAATTTTTAAAATTTTTGTCTGTCTGTCTGTTCGTTCCGGCTAATCTCCGAAACGGCTGGGGCGATTTTGACGGGAATTTCACTGGCAGGTAGTTGATGTCATAACGAGTAACTTAGGCTACTTTTATTTTAGAAAAAGAATTAGGGTTTCGTTCAAAAAAATTAAAACGTACCTAGGGACGAACCCGAGCGAAGCGAGGGTGAGTCGCTAGTTTTAAATATGATGTTGGTAGCAAAAGAAATAGTTTATATAACAATATAAAACATTCCATTCAATAATGTATAATTATTGAATATATTTTCCCCAGGGAATATTTATTAAACACGTTAGTACGCAATCATCTTCAAATCGTTCTATTAGCAAACAATTTCGCAATACCATGTCTGAATTCAATTGCAAATCTCAAAATACCGAAGCCAGAGACGCTTTAACTAGTTCCGAATAAACGACTTTATTGCCATTTGTAAAATATAAACAATTTTGCCTATATATATATATATATACCAAGTCTTATAAAATGTACAAAAAGCATTATATTTTTATTCTATGTGAATAACATTTTATTAGTGTAGAATTTTTGTAATATGACCTTCTTAAAGTTATACTTTTGGCACGTTTGGAATAAATTATGAGAGTAAAATTTTTACGATGCGCGCGCACACCGACAGCCAAAAAGCGACATGATGAAATTAGCTGATAACTGTTTGTTGCCATGGTAACCGTTGTTATTGTCTGACAGATTATATATAATATTATATTCTTACCTTAAAATGATAATATGTCTTGTTTCATTATTTTTATTAATTTATCATTCCTTTTACAAACAGAGAGTTGTGACATACCGGATGAAATCTTTAGCTATTTTTGTTCAGTTACGCCAAAGAAGTATAACTTCTTACGAAGTAACATTTCAATTTGGCCTACTAATTAGAACTAGGTACATTGTGGAATAAATTATGTTAAATAAAGCAAAAGGCCGAGTCATAAGATTGATAATATTAATTATTAACCCAATGTAAAAAAAAAAAATTATTACGCAGAATATTTTTGTTTAAGGATTGTTCGAAATAACCAGCTCTTATAATGAGGATAATTATTTCTAAATCACATAAAGACACTTTGATTTTATATATAAGTAGATATTTTTAAATAAACAAACCTATACGAGGAAACAATTTAGCAGCTGCCCAACATAGGTCAACGTTACTAAACTTAAAAACTAGTTTACTAGGTCACTACCCTAAGCACCTGTTATATACATGCATTTAAAAACTACGCTCCATTACAGATTTTTGTACTCTAAAGCACTATATACTATTCATACATAGCTTCACCTGGCATACATATATAAATATGTTTATTTACTCGAATATACTTTACTAAATATATGTTTAAAATTTTTTAACATATAATGTTTACATCACATGCATATTTATGTCGATTAAAACTAATAAATAAACAAATAATCGAATATATTAGTGAATAAATAATACAAATCGTAGAAAATGGAGTTTTAAATATCATTAGAAAATCCCTAATTTATCAATTTACATTTATATGCGTGGTTCGTAGATACTTGTGTCACGTTACGATGGATCGAGTGAAGTTTTGTCACTGTTTATTTTAATTGATTATAGATTGTGTAATGTTAAACAGATTTTTGAGGCGTCAATTATATTTACATAATGTTATAAAGAGCTTAGTGCACATCCATTTTTATTAGTTTTAGTGACACTGTATTAAGTGTTAATAGGATTTTGCAATTGTATGTACAAACTAGCGACTCACCCTCGCTTCGGGTACGTCCCTAGACTAAAACAAATCTATCCCACGGGAACCGTACATTTTTCCGGAATGATATATAGCATATAGCCTTCCTCAGTTGACGGGCTATCTAATGCAAAAAGAATTTTTCAAATCGGATTAGTAGTTCCTGAGATTAGCGCGTTCAACCAAACAAACTCTTCAGCTTTATAATATTAGTATAGACTAGCGACTCACGCTCGCTTCGCTCGCGTTCGTCCCTGGGTACGTTTTCACGGTTAGCTATGTTTATACATAAATAGTAGCTTGCTACTTCTAAGATTTTCATTTAAATTATATAGCGATTTACCCTCGCTTTGCTCGGGTGCGTACGCCGTATGCGGATTTTGTTCACAATTTCATGGGTTTTAATTTTTTTTCGCGGAACCCTAATTCTTTTTCTAAAATAAAAGTAGCCTAAGTTACTCCTTATAACATCAGCAATCTGCTAGTGAAAGTCCCGTCAAAATCGGTCTAGCAGTTTCGGAGATTAGCCGGAACAAACAGACAGACAGACAGACAAAAATTGAAAAAAATGTTGTTTTGGTATATGTACCGTGTATACATCCATATGCATTTAGTAAAAAGCGGTTATTTCAATATTACAAACAGACATTCCAATTTTATTTATCTGTATAGATTTAAAATTTAATATTGCAATTCTAAAGAAAAAAATATTACTGAGAGTGAGATAAAATTAGAAGTTAACATGCAACTAATATTTTAATTCGTCGCTTACAATATGGATGTCAAAATGTCATTGTCATTGATTTTTTTTAATACCAAAGTTATTGTTTGGACTCGTGATTTACATTTAATTAGTTATAGGAATGTACCTACTGTATAAAATTGTTAAGCCGATTAATATATACTTGTTAAAAAAAATAGTTTTGGCTCGAGTGCTAATACATCAGAATAAAAACCTAGTTCATAATATTCTATAAATATGTAGAAACTATTATAAATACGTAGAATCATCTTTTTTAGGTGTTCAATGACGCGCTTTATAGCATTCGGCTAAATCGGCTCTTAGATTGACAAATATTTTTAGATTAAAAATAGAATAAGATTGTTTCTGAATGAGTCGATACGATATTGTTTTTGTTTCCTTCCACAGACAGCTAAAAGTTTATTCTGGTAATATTTTTTTAGTGGTACGTAATGAAAATAGACTTAAGTAATGTTACTTTACAGTCTTTGTGATTACCACTTACAGCATGATAATTTATTCATTCAAGTCATACCTACCAAAATTTTTGCTAAATTAAAATTGTAATATTTTGTTTTATAAATACAAGAGTTTTTTTTCTAAGCGGAAATATAAAAGTATTTTTAGGTATCACTTACATCATATAATTTAATAATCTGTTTAAAGTTTAAAATTTACCAATCGTCTCACATAATTAACATAATTTCCCATAAAAAAATTAAATAAAATTGTTAAGGATGCTCTCAAATAAAGAGGAATGCTCTGAAGTCGGTGTTAATTAATCTTTTTTCATTCATTCGGCGGTAACAAACCTTTGTAAGGTTTAAAATAACACAAGGGCCGGAAAGTTATGTTAAAGGCAAATTAAAATAGTGTTGTGGTATATAAAGTGAAGTATCGTGTGTATATGAAATAGTTTTTACGCTTTGTGACGAATCGACAGATCGTTAGCAATCAACACGGTTTGATGTCGTAAGAACTGTGACTGTTGGTGTACACGATGTGATTTTTTTAGCTTACTTTTCTCCTTTTTGTAATATTTTTTATTTAAATAAATATATATATATATATATATATATATATATATATATATATATATATATATATATATATATATTTGTATTATTAAATATATATATTTAAATATTAATGCTTAGACATTCAATGTATAGTATTTAATAACATTTTTATTATTAATACTAGCGACTCACCCTTGTTCCGCTCGGATTCGTCTCTAGTTACGTTTTAATGTTTTCTATAGATTTTTCAAGGATGAGATATTTTCTCGCAGTAAAAAGTATCCTATATGTTGATCTGGATAATCAGCTATCATCATACCAAATTTCATCAAAATCTGTCCAGTGGTTTTCTCATAACGTGTGTTTCACACAGATAAACAGACAGACAAAGATTCTAAAAACTATAGATTCTACCTCTGTGTTGATAGTAATGACTATTTCAATAAGATTTTCCAAAAAGTATTTAATGTACAAATTCGGTTCAGTTACAATTTTATTATATGTAATATGTATAGATTTACATATTATATTCATTAAAAATGTACCTCTAAAGAGTTTATATATACGTTCAAGCGTGAGAGAGTATCATGTAATTAGTACCAAATATTGTAATTTATAGTCCATTTTTTCTTACGTGTCCTAATTGGTAAACAAACACTACCATGAACGAAAATCACTTGTTTTCGGACAATCATACATTTTAGATTTGGTTTTATCGTTTATAACTATTTCAGAAACACACACGCTACGAATTACACTAATAAAAGCTGTTAATTATTGATTTAAACACATTATTTTTGCTAAAATTGAAATATTGACAGAACCAACTTCCACAGAAAAAATATGAACACAACATTTTGACGTTTCGATACGCTACTTTGTCTTTGAATTATAGAGATGTACATTTAGAATGAATTATCGAGAGTGAAAACTGAACTTATTAAAAATAACAATATCTTTAAATTACAAAGTACGATATTTTGTTCAAATTGTTATTAGGCTTAAAAATAGTAATGTCTTCTGTAGAATATAGAAGATTTTTAATTGCTTTTAATGAATTTATACTTATTATTTATTTGTTATTGTAATTATTATTATTTCGTATCTTATTGCACAGTTTATTAAAACGGAGTGAGGGACTTCCGACCGCTTTTTGCTTTTTTAGGTTAAAGTTTTAAAAATGAGTTTATATTAAGGCCAAAAAAATCTTAAAAAAACTTTCACGTCATTGATTTTAAAATAGACAAGTGACATTTTGACAACTTTAATTAAAATTTAATAAAGACAATTATAATAAAAAAGTTATTGATGAAATGGCCGCTCATAAAAATATAATTGTTCTGCGCCTTCCGCCGTATCATTGTGAATTAAATCTAATAGAATTAATACGGGCACAATTAAAATCACATGTAGGAAAAAATTATAAAAGTTTTAAAATGGCTGAAGTCAAGGAGCTAGTCAGAGAAGGATTAAGAAAAATTGGTACGGCGTCTTGGATAAATTGTATTGAACATGTGAAAAAAGAAGAAGACAAAATGTTGCAGCTTGACGGCTTAATAGATGCTGCAACAGATACACCGACCCCTAATTTTATAATACATATATCAGAAGAGTCGAGTAATTTATCATCGGAATCAGACTAATAAAATTATTAAAATAACTTGTCGTATTATTTCAACCCAATACTTTACGTTCACTGCATAAAAATTAAAAACCATTAAGTTCAGTCATTCATTCGTCATGCACATCTCTATGAATTATCTCTGGTCACCTGTACGCCATATTTGTTTACTATTTAAGACACGTAAGAAAAAATAGACTATACGCTAATTATTATATAATTTTTTTTTAGTGTCACAAAAAATATAATAATATTATTATATTATTTTTAATTTTGAATTTTGTATTGCTGTTAACATTTTATATAATTTAATAAATAAGAAAAATATAATTATTTTTTATACTGTTTCTTTTCTACAATGCAAGTAAGTATAATAACTTTGTTTATTTCTTACGTAATTACACATATTGCGAGCATAACGGCGGAAATGGGTTAAAACAACTAATTATATTACCACTTTACTGTTTCTTAGTTTTCTTTCTGAAATAACTAAGCTAACTATATAATATGTTGATCTTGAAAACTGTTTGTTTACACATTTGAATTGTAATTTTGAAAAAAATATATTTTTTCTACGAAAACGGGAAATGAGTAATTTTTAAATATTTTTCAAGTAATTTAGAACTATACGTAGTCCACAAATCTCAGAGTGAATTATAGGACATTCTTAGACAGGTACCTAACTGACAGCCATATATTACGTCCATGTTTTTTTTGGCTACGCGCCTAAAATTTTTGTATTCCAACTTTGAAACCAGTGAATATGCAGTAGTCGTGAGAATTTATGTTGTTTTAAAAGATGTTTATTTATAAAGCAGTGATCAAGATTATTGGATTCGTGTGTTCTTTAAATGATAAACGTGCGTTTTTAATATGATAATATTAATCTAACAGGTTTCTTTATAAGAACGCTAATTTTCTATCAAAATATTTACGTATTATGCTATTATATTTCGCAGCTTCAGAATAAATGATTACATGATTAGTGCTTAGAAATGACCTACTAATTTAGATTTAATTTTGTTTGCTAAATCTGATATTAGTAATTTATTTCTACATACAAGTTGTCTATCTTAAATTTATAATATCGTAATATTAAGAAACATCTTAGAATTTTACGATTTTATCCATCTAGAAATTTCTAAAATCCTATAATGTAACTATACAAATGTCACGGCATAATTCCGTACACGACCCCATCAGTTCGCGTGCTCACCTCAGACAGATATAACGACACGCATATTAATATTACATAGCAATAAACGGCTAATTGGAACGTGCGCTACATTCTAACGAATTGTAAGATGTAAGTGACCATTTAATTTGAACCATTGACGAAACCTGTCCGTTAAGTAAAAAAATACCGTGAAATTATATAGTTATAAATACTATTTCTCTCTATAAATATTAGTCATAAAAAATATTTCATACGCCGTTTATATCTAGCTCAAAAGTATTTGTAATAATATGATATTCGAGGTCCAACGTTATGAGTAAAATGACAAGTGGTAGCCGAAATATAAATAAATAATTCTAAAGTCGTAAAACGTAGTTGTTATTGGTAATGCTAATATTAAAAACTTCTGTACTCATGGGATGATTATTAAGTTTTTGTGTGCGCAGCACTTGAGAATTGGTGGTCGATTTTCCATGGAACTAATATCAAATCTTAAGTTTTATTTGCATCCGTTAATTAGATCTAAACAATTTTCATTAGCTTATAGCTAGCTAGGTAGAAGTCATGTTTAAATGGACTAAAAAATACATACATACGCGGAGAAAGCATCAGACAATAGCTAGTCTTATACATACATACATATTAATACATCTTAGGTAATTAAAGTTAACTAAGTAAAAGGCAGTAGTTATTTTAATAATAATATGAAGGATTATCAAATAATTTTGAAACGCGTTGACCTACAGACCTGAAGATGTCTTGCCTTTAGCGATACCGCCTTCGGCAACCACCAAGCTACCGAATGATAAACACAGATCAATACATAATTAATACATTCTTTGTCGAGGCCGACAGATTATATTAAAATTGATGCACGATAATGTCGATGCAAGATAATGTCAAGTGATTTGGCGGTTTGTGTGACTATGGGCTGTTATAATTAAAACAGTTTTTGGTTAATTGATATCGAGATTTCTAAAAGTTTCAAGGATACCTCAAGTGTATTTGAAAGTTTGCTTATTTATGGTTTAACAAGATATTTGCATAACAATCGTAAATTCTCAATATTATTATTTTTTTATTGCAAGTAAAATGATAGCTGACATTTATTTTATTTTATAATTTATGAAGCAATGGTGATATTCAACATTTTTTATTACACACAAGGTCGTGAGTTCGATATTCATACCATACGACATGCCATAATCATTATAGATAAAGTACTTCATTATTATAATAATAATAATACTTTATTCAAATAGACTTTTCCAAGCACTTTTACAGCATTTAGTGCATTTCTATACATTTTTTAAGTTTTTAATAAATAATTGTTTTTTTTTTGCAATACATAACTTATTAGTGTATATATTGCATCGTGGATATTTAATTAAACCTTATTGTGATATAATTTATTACTTACATGAAAATTCGTGCTTTACAGTGGGTGGTTTAAAAATAATATATAATTAATGATTACAATTTTATTCTTATTAATATGGGAACGTGATAATATTTGACGTCTTTGCGCAAGAGATGATATAGATTTATTATTGTTTTTAACGTCGGCGAATTTGTTTGAAAATTATACTTGATTTATTACCTGGCCTTTTTTATAATCTTTTTTATATTTGTGCCATTCATTAGCTTTGTGCTATTTACATATGTTTAACTAATTTTATTTCTATTATTGGCTTAAACAAATATGACAGTCTATAAATGTACATACTTACTGTTTCATTCGCTTCAAGAAGTTTTTAAGGTAGGTAAATATTAACTCCTTTGGATTTATATCGCGAACTCTAGCTTTAGCTTTCAAGTAACTCCAAATTAAATCAACATCTAATATTTTTATTTATCATATCCCGTCAATTTTACATACATATGTATTATGTATATTGCTTTTAGTAAAAGGAAGGCAGTTGTATTCATTACTTTCCGCTAAAAGTGGGTTTAGAAACTATGAAGAGAATGAAATAAAATATATACATTTGATGAAGGCGAAAGTTTGCGTGGAGGATGTACGGCAAGTCTATAAAGTGACATGAATATTATGACAAATCAGAATTGAACCTTTCTAAATAGGAGGTTTCAAATTATACTGTAGGATTTCCTTAATCGGTTAAGTTATTATTACTGTAGAATTTTATGTTAGTTAACGTCGTGATAGATTTAAATAGGGAAGGGTTTAACTACGTTTTATAATATAATAAATCATACTGATCGAATATTTAATGATGACCTACTTTACGATTACAATTTTGACTTTTGTTTTTATATTCTCTCTTTTAACTAAGCACACATTTTAAACATATTTTATGGTAAATTAGTACACCTATTATCAATAATAACTTAAGTACAAATATTTAAAAAAATATGTATGTTAATATAAAAAGAAAAAAAAAAACGATTACAGATCACATCATCTCACTAACTTGATAATATCATATCCCGATGCGTACACGCATCAACGAGGAACTCTTTTATAACCATATCTTTTTCTTAAACAACTGTCTAAAACTTTTTAACTTGTTTGGCCGGCTGATCGAAAAAATAACAAAAGTTGACCGTTCCCATTTTGAACTCTATATTCTTTTTAATAAGGTGTTTTAACCTTAGCACCAGTTGTCAGATGTGATTCTTGAACAGGTGTGGAGAGGAACAGGTGATTTGGTGACCGCTAATATATTGGATATAGGATCGAAGTCGGCGTTCGACATATTGTGCTATGTAAATTTATATTGAAGTAAACGATTATAATCCTTATTGTCACGACTTAAGGATTTAATTTCGCATAACAACAACGACAGATGGGGTTTATTTTTGCGCTTATGTAATTCAGTACCTATGTAAGGTGATTGGAGCTTGGAATGCAATTTAAAGGTCTGACCTAAGGCGCAAGATGGGTGACAGTGATTAGGATAAGGTACTTTCACAGCTAACTACTGTTAGATGGATGGCTTTCTCTCTTGGATCTTACATGAAATTCTAAAATCAAAGCCTTAATAAATTATTCTGTTATTTATATCCTTATCCTTACTTATTTTATGAATGTGAAAGAGCGTTTGTAAGTTTGTTTCCTTCTTTCACGCAATAACTGAATAATGCACCAGAGATAGTTTATGGAGCTAAGATTTACGAAGGCGGATCTCAATAATCTATTTATCTTTAATATTTTTCATTAACATAAAAGAAATCTTATTAATATACTAAATACGAAAGTTTGGATGGATGTTTGTTACTCACGACAGAATGGCTGAACGGATCTGGATGAAATCTATACATATTTATTTATTTATTTATTTATTTATGTACCAAAAAAAAATACAAATAAAATAGATAACAGTAACCATGTGTACAAAGGATGACTTATCTCTTAATAAGAGATCTCTACCAGAAACCCTCGAGCGTGAGAAAAATAATAATAATAATAATAAGGTGCGGTGTAGGTACAAACTACAAACATCAATTATGTCTATATTATGTAAACATACACATATACAAACATACATACATACATACTTACATAGATACATACATACATACATACATACATACATACATATTACATACATACATACTTCAAGATATGTATATAAAAAGGAAATTATGTGGATTGACTCAGATAAAATTCTTTTAAGCGAGATTTAAACAATTTTAGTGATGGATTGTCATTTATAATTTTGTCAGGAAGAGAGTTCCAGAGTTTTGCTGCCTGGACTGTAAAGGATTTCTCATAAAAAATAGTGTTATAGGAAGATACGTTAAGTTTTTTTAGCCTAACACAGGACCGTATGGGTCTTGAGCTGGGGATCGATAGCTGAAAACGCTCGCGTAAGTACGTAGGAGAGGAATTACTTAAAATAGTGTATAAAGCCGTAAGTATCCGCATGTTCCGGCGAAGGCGAATAGGAAGTCACTTCAGTTGAAGTCGAAAGTCACTTACATGATCCAATTTGTGCAGACCATAAATGAAACGAATGCACAAATTTTGAAGTCGATCTAATTTATTGAGTAGCTCCTCTGTAACATCTAAGTAGCAAACGTCAGCATAGTCTAAAAGGGGAAGTAATAAGGATTGGGCTAAGGAAATTTTAGTTTTAAGAGGAAGGAAATTTTGTAATCGTTTTAGTGAGTGAAGCGAGTAATGCAAACGTCTACTAACCTCATTAACGTGTGCCGACCAAGACAAATGACTATCCATAATCAGACCAAGATTTTTTGTCTTTTCAGTGAGTTCTATTGTCGTTCCCTCATAAATGATACAAAGCAAGTTATGGAAATTTACTTTATTGCGTAATTGTCTGCTACCAATAATCATAGCTTGCGACTTATTTGGGTTAACAAGTAATCCAAAAGCTGCAGCCCAATCACTGATTCGCGCCAAATCTAAATTAATGTTGTTGATTTCAGTTGAGAGGTCATTAACAGTGGCGTGTCTGTACAGCTGCAAATCGTCTGCGTAGAGATGGTAGGGAGATGAAATAAATTTAGTGAGCTCATTTATAAAAATGGAAAATAATAAGGGAGACAATACACCACCTTGAGGAACGCCAGCAGTGAGATCCACCCAATCGGAGTACGAGTCTTTAGAGCAGACTCTCTGCCGCCGTCCTTGAAGATATAAATTGAACCATATAATAAAATTGTAACTAAGCCGAATCTGTACATTAAATATTTGTTGGAAAATCTTATTGAAATAAACTTTATTATCGATACAGAAGCCAAGTATATAGTTTTTAGAGTTTTTGTCTGTCTGTCTGTCTGTCTGTCTGTCTGTCTGTTACCGCATCACGAAAAAACCGCTGGACGGATTTTGATGAAATTTGATTTCATGATAGCTGGTTACCCGGGTCAACATATAGGATACTTTTTACTGCGGGAAAATATCTTATTTCTGAGATAAGCGTTAAAACATAACTAGGGATGAACCCGAGCGGAGCGAGGGTGAGTTGCTAGTTTGACATAATATATATAGGATAAGAGGATACAGCGAGACAGGAGCAAAGCGAGGGTAGGTCAATAATTTTTATATTAAGTAAGTTATGATGCCGAATATTCAACCTTTAGTAAAATAATAATAGATATTGACCTTTTTAAAGTTAGGTATATATGCTAATTCAAGTTACATAATTTATACTTAATCTAAATGCCATTAGAAAAAGACAGCTGAGACTTAAAATATCTACTATTTATTTTAAAGGTGTTTTTTTTATATTTACCGTTCTGTTTTTAAAATAATAACAAACTACAATTTTTACGACGAGATTATTTTCTTAACCTTTTTGAAATACTAACCTATTAATTATACAATATTAGCGCTGTTTACAATAAAAATAGCGTTTTATGTAAAATGTTCTGCGGCATCGTGACTTGGACGATGGGTTTACTTCCATATTGAATGTTTATATATTAATATGAGAACTACGATAAATTATTCAATTTACATAATAATTTGTTTAGCTCCTCTTAAAGGAAGTTAGCAGGTAGGTACTAGGTAGGTATGTCTATATAAAAATATCTACTATACCTTTGTTTTTAGACAGAATGAATAATGAATTTTAATATGTATCGTAAAATTTGAAATCTTTGTTGGATATTGCTTAATTCAAAGTTACACGGATACACAGAATACGACAACTGCCACAGATTAATATTTCTAAAACTTTTTTAAGTAAGGAAATTCATTTTGTAATATTCGCATTTAGTTTTCATTTAATTTGATTAGCATAAGAAGTTGATTAGAAATAGCTTATATGCAAATGACATTTCCTTTAGTAACTGGCAGTGGCCAGTGTCCGCAGTCCGTCAAACTAGTATTTTTTTTAAATTACGTTGACACCATTATTATACATTTGTAAAGTTTATGTTGAATTATTTTCTTATTTTTTAAAGGCAAAACTTAATTCAAACTCAAAAATAATAATAATTAAATGATAAGATTAGAAATTATGAGAGACCTTTTAAATATTTTTTTTAATTGTCCCTAAATGGGACTATGTCACGAGAATGCCAAGGTGTATATTAATATAGTCTATATTTGTACTCGTAACAACAAAGTTTTAACAAATTCAATTATGTACAGTAAAAATATGTTTTTATTTTTTTAAATAATCGTATGAGTTGAATGTTTTTATTCCATTGTCAAGGACTCTTAACTGTACTATTCGAAAGTAATTTCTTTTCACTTTTCAACTCAAAATTCATATTGCACGTTCTTTATTTAACATTTTTTTTTGTTAACTTTGAGCCGAAAAAATCGTATTTGTTACAAAAATAATTTTTAGTCTCTTCTGTTTGTTATCTATGATAGTGTTTTCATAGATGTATAATATTATACCACACAATACACAAGAAAATGAAGAATATTTTAAATACCGTTGTAAATTTACCAGGATTACCGCTATGCGCTTTATTGGGCAGGATTTTGCTTTTCAAAGTCAAAATGAAAGGGTTCTAGCCTTTTAAGAATAACATAGAAAGCTAAGAGGTTGAACTTGTGCCGTCTTCATAGTAAAATGTACTGATGACAAAATAGTTTTGATTCATAATAAAGTATATCTTAAGAAAAAAAATGTGGTTAAAATTATATTTATCTTTACAGAACACTTATTTATATAATATGAAAACATAATAAGAGACGATTAGAAAAATATGTAAAGTAGAAAAAACAGTACAGTAAAAAAAGAAAAAGAAAAAAGTAATGAAGAAAAAAGAAGAATTAAAAACAAGGGGATCACAAAAAGTCTAATCACATACTGTATGTGTATAGCATACAAAACTCGCGCATTAGACTTACGTGAAACCATATAAGCATCACAAACAAATCTGTAGATGTATGAAAGTAGATGATACGCTTCTCCATCTTCTGAGGAGTGCGGACCTCTTATGCACAAGCTTGCAGTCTTCATCTTGGAAAACAGTTTTTGGGCCCAGATGAAATTATGGAGTGTACCTCTAAGCAAATGCTGCAGTTTATTACAGCGGCTTACTTTAGTCTAATATACGGCGATCACAATAGATGAGAAATGATAGAAGTGATACTTAAAGCCGCAACAAAGAAATAAAAAAAAGTAATATATATATATATATATATATATATATATATATATATACACACACACAACATAAGATTTACTTGAAGCCATATATATGATAATATAGGTGATAATATAATATAATCATATGAAAAATTATTCCAATAATACGATTATAATTGTTTCACATGTGGGATTTTATCAGTATATTATATAATACGCTTGTCCTTGTTATTTTTAATCGAAAATATCAAATAACTAGTTCATCCCAATGCGAGTTTGTCAACTGTACACATCTGTCTGTGTGCGTGCGACCTTTGCGCACATGGCCTGCGACCTAGAGCTTGCGGGTGGGATATCATTATAGCTATTCACATACACGTATAATATACCCGGGTTATGTTTGTGTGAAAGTCAATATAAATATATATAAATATGTTGGGACACACACAGCACCATCTAGTTCCATGGTAAGCTATGAGGCTTGTGTTATGGATACCAGACAGTTGATACACTACACGTATATAACTTTAAATACATACATATTATAAATACAAACACCCATGACTGGAGTACAAACATTCGTGCTCATCACGCAAATGAATGCCCCTAGCGGGACTCCAACCTGCGATCGTTGGCACAGCAAGCTCTACAAACTAAGCGAAACGACTATCTGAAATGTATGTAGATTTTGCAAAATAATTCGTTAATTCTTGTTATTTCGAGTTTAATTATTAATTTTAATTATTTAATTTACCTAAAGAACTATAAATGGCTTAATTAACTGTTTACTATCCAAAATTTCAGACAAAAATCTTTTAAAAGATTTTTTCAAAATATTTGATTAAATTTTCTAATTTTTTTATAAACTTGTATTTATGGTTGGAAAAATATGTCTTATTTACTTAGATAAACACAAAATAAAGTAAGTATATAACTATGTATGGATAAAATTGATTACAATTCTAACTATATAAATACGAAGTAGATATCGTATTTATAATTATAATAGCATTTTAAATAAGGCTAACATCTCAAAATATAATGTTCAATACCAAATAGTTTCAGGTCAATGGATGCTAAATAGCGCGCCACGCGAGGAATGTTTCCATTTTCACTGGAAAGCGAGATCGCACCGCTTAAACGAAACAAAACAAATATGTCGGTGTTTCAAGGCTTTTGTTTATATAAAAACTATCTAATTTACGTACTTATATAACTATGTATCTAGTATCTTTGTAATTTTTTAAAGTGATTTAAAGAATGTCCAAGAAATAGGTATATTGCTGTATATTATAATTTAGTATTCTTTTCAAATAAAGCTTCGTAAAAAATAGCTAGCTTCAATAAAAAATTACGTTTTTTTCAGAAAAAACACCTATATATAGACTTAAAAAGCAAAACCTTTTCTAAATATAAAATTTGATCTAAATCGTCACAGCCGTTTCCGAGGTACACAAAATAAATTTATGTATACACAAGAATTGCTTTAATATAAGATAATAAATGATAAATGAAAATAGAGTACGATAAAATTTCTTAAATTTTACTATTACTTTGTTCTCAGAATGTAACCTTTCTTCATTGTTCCTTACTTCATGCAGTAGTTGTTTCCAATGACTGAAGTGACATTTACGATCACTTTATAACCTGCTACATTGTATCGAATACATCGTCTTTATTATTAATAGGTATAATAGTTTTTGGAAAAAACTAGCGACTCATCCTCGCTCCACTCGAGTTCGTCCGTAGTTACGTTTTAACAATTAGTATAGATTTCTCAGAGATGAGATATTTAAAAAGTATCTTATATGTTGACCCGGATAACTAGCTATCATCATATCAAATTTCATCAAAATCTGTCCAGTGGTTTTCTCGTCACAGATAGATGCGGTCACAGACAGACAGACAGACAAATATTCTAAAAAACTATAGATCCAGCCTCTGTATCGATAATGATGACTATTTCAATAAGATTTTCCAAAAAATATTTAATGTGCAGATTCGACCCAATATTTTATTATATGTATAGATAAAATAAATATCTGCAGTCGTATTAATTATAATTAATGTATTAATTAACATAAGTTGTCAATGAAAACAACATTGTAACATATTATCTGTAAGACTAATGATTTTCATTTTACTTAAATAAAAACCTTACTAGGCATATTTTACGAAGTTAACGGCATAATGTGATCTTTTACGTAGAGATAGTTTATGGGCCGGAGAGTGACATGTGGTTTTTTCTCGGAACATTATGTTTACGAAGTGCAGAAGAAGGTAAACTTACGAGTTTTTATATACGAGATATTATTTTTTATTTTGTTTTGATCTTATACCTCATCTTTTAATTTTACTTGACCATAACCTAAGTTAAGCATATTTTCATAGTGTCAGATACTTATAAATTTATAACCACTTTAATAAAAACAAATATTTAAATACAAATGATGTATTAAATACATATGGCATACACGACGCCAATATTGACTCGCAAGTCTAGGTGTTTTTGAACCTAGGATAAGACAAAGGTCAGGCATTATAGGGCTTAGGTAATAGAAATAGTAAATAAATGAATAAATTTTAAGTAGCAATAGGTAATGAGCTTAAATCAACCTGTTCCGATGATTCATTTCCCATGACACTAGCGCATGAGTCAGGAATGAGTTATAATTCCTGAGATCGTGAGTCGTGATGCTGCACAGCGCACATGGTGAACTGTTACTTCTAACATTTGCATATTTACTGTAATCTCTGATTGTAAACGTTGAAATTCGCGGTCACGGCTATAATTATAACCTTTAAGGAGGATTCACTCGGAATTGTCCGTACGTGTTACTTTCCTAACGTTTCAATTAACATTTAATAGAATTTATGCTAGACGTGAGATTTTTGTTAGATTATGGTTGCGCTTGTAGATGTTTTTGTTATTATTCAAGTGCCAGTTTTATTATTCGAAGTTGTTTCGATTCCTGTTTGAAGAAATTGTTGGGAGAGTTTACTTGATAATGGTGTTAGTCTAATTTTAAATGTTACAGGTACCATGTATAGTATATAATTACATAAGCGAAGTGGCTTAGAAGCGCTTAGAATCAAAAAATGGAAATATCATCAATATCAAGCAATATGTTTAAAGAATAAAGAATTATTTTTTTATTACAGCACTTATTCGTTCTCGTTTAGATTAAATGTATCTATATATAAGTAGGCAAAGACAAAATAGTTCAGTACCTTTTAATCCTCTGTTTGTTATACACATAACATCTTTGGAAACAGTTACTTTTTTATATACATATGTGGATACTGGTTATAATAGGTAAATTCTCATATACACATATACGTATCAGAATAAACATAGCTAAAGATTTCATCCCATATGTCACAACTCTCTGTTTGTAAAAGGAATGCAGCTAACTTCATCATGTCGCTTTTTGGCTGTCGGTGAGCGCGCGCATCGTAATTTTCAACAGTGATTATGGTCCTATTTAGACCAATAGGCGAACAATAGTACCTACATATAAATTAACAAGAAATTCAGTAACTCTTTCAGGGGTAAACCATGTGATTATAAATATTGATCAGAAAATATTTATTATGTATATATACATCTTCATTCGTTTCCGTAATACTTTTGGCTTGACTCACGTTGTTTAACTTGCATTTCTGAATAATGAAATGTAGAATCATCTACAACAAATGATAGGCATTTCTCTTTTACAGTCTTTGTTATTTAACTTGCTTCGTTCTTTTTCCCGTTAAAAATTTACTAACTTTGTATCATTAATCATTATGTTATTTACCTAAGTAATTTTAGTGTTTATAATATAATATAGTATGGAGTTGACCTGATGGTGGAGCTACAGGAGTATTTCTCTTTAGACTCTCTCTTTAATCACACGATTATATAAAAAGATGTTTTTATAAGACTTCATATGTTCATTTTAGTATTATATTTATCGCTTTTTAACTTCTACTGCTGGGCACTTGTCTCCCTTCAATACGAGGGGGATCAGGCTATAGTCCACCACGCTGGCCAATTGCGGGTTGGTGGACTTCGTATATCTTTTGAAAACTTTCTAGACTCTTTCAGACATGCAGGTTTCCTCACGATGTTTTCCTTCACCGTAAGACAGGTGGTAATCTTGTTGAAAATGATTTGCACCTGAAAATATCAGAGATGCGAGACCCGAGATTTGAACCCGCTTCACTTGGTTTCCCAAGCAAGCGCGTTACCACTGGGCTACCACTAACTGCTAATTTCAATAACTTAATATTGACCAAGTAATAATAATAACTTGATATATCTATAGTGTTAATAACTATTTCTTTTTAAAGGGTAAATTAAAAATTATTTTCGTAATGTAAAAATACATTGTGTGCATTTGGTATAAATTCGGAATATTGCAATGAAACTCGATTTAATTAGGGGTTGGATTAAATCCTATACTGAATCCTTACATTAACCATGTAGATGACGTCAAAACCGCTAGCATTGTCGTTATTGGGGTGCAAAGAGTAGACCATCTAATCCAAAACAGTTACTAAAAATAGTTATTTTGTTTTCAAACAGTTAAGAAAGAATAGTTAAATATAAGCAGATGTTAGTAATTAATTTTAGCTGAACCAGATGGACTAACTATTGTTCAAAGTTGCACGTGTGTACCTGCTTCAATAAAGGCTATAAAAGAGAGTTAGTACAAATACTTTAAAAACTTCACTGGAAGCTCAGATTTTATTACAGTTTATTGTCTTTGTTTTTGGAATATTTTCGTTTAATCCGAAACAAATGTTGCAGTTGCATTTGCAATGAGCTTTTGTGTATTGTTTTAAACTCACAAGTGATGACTTGATGTTTCATGTTGTAATTTTTAGATGCCATGTAATTTCTTATTTTATATATGAAATTGAAAAAAAGCTAGCATCAGTTGTAAATTTTAAAGTTATTTTTACCAGAAAGAACAATAATTATCATATACACATTGCCACCCTTTTTATCTTCGACGATACGTTTGGCTCAGTTTGTAGTGACCCTACTTGCTGTGCCAGCGGTTGCGGGTTCGAGTCCCGCTGGGGGCATTCATATGTGTGATGAGCACGAATATTTGTACTTCAGTCATGGGTGTTTACATTTATAATTATATATTATTAATATAAACACCCATGTGTTTAAAGTTATAAATGTGTAGTAGTATTAACTATCTGGTATCCATAACACAAGCCTCGTAGCTTACCATGGAACTAGATGGTACTGTGTGTTAATGTCCTAATAACACATCTATCTGTGCCTCGTGTGTATATTTCCTTATTGTCAATAAGAATTTGACATAATTTCGGAACTCATGACGAATTTCTACCTCTAGTTAGAAAACTACAGATGGATAGTTTACTGGGGATCCACCGTTAGGATTTAAAAATTCTTTCTTAATGGTTATCGGTATTCGCAGAATTTCAAATTAATATTATGTATGAAAGTTTTTGAATGAATGAGTGTGTGTTTGTTACTCTTTCACGCTATATTGGCAAAACGTATTTATATGTTATGCAAGAAAAAAAACATAGCTAGCTTATATATTATGTAATAAAGTTGTGGTAGCCTAGGGGAAACGTGCTCGTTTGGGAAACAAAGTGAAGCGGGTGCAAATCTCGGGTCAAAAATTTCTGATATTTCCATATATGAAGGCCGCCAACCCGCACTTGGCCAGCGTGGTGGACTATGGCCACCCTCACCCTTGTATTGAAGAGAGACCCGTGCCCAGCAGTGGGACGTAAAAAGGGCTAAATACATACAATAAAAAAAATATTTTTAAATATTATTGAAATAATATAAAATAGAACCTTATAGAATTAACTAATAAAATAGTTAAATACAGCCAAAGCGCTGCAAGTTTAAATAGAGAATTGAAGTCATTATAAATTACTAATATAAAACATTACCTACTAACATTTAGCAGCTTAAAAGACGCTTTTCATAACACTTTATGACTCTATTAGAGCAAATTACACAATAGTGTCTTTAATAGGTTCACTTAAGTTAGTAACTGTGTAACGTCGTTGTAGAAATAGAGACGGTTCTCGCGTATCTCTCGACATTTAACTGTAATACAATCAGTTGCACAAACTTGCCTAGATATACTTTTTAGTTACTAGATATAAAAAAAAATGTGTTAATGGTTATTTATATAATGAATAGACCAAAATATATAATGAATAGAATAAAATTTAATTGGTAACGTCAATAAGGAAACTTTCTCTTTATGAAACATGTTTTTGTTGTTATTAGTAACTTTATCAAAATTTAGTTTTTTCTTGTTTTTAATAAGAAATAATCCGATATTTTTAGTATATTATAATGTGCATGTACGTAAAAAATGTACGAATACATTAATTACTTGCATACAATGTGACATTAGACTTGGATAACTTTGTCGTTCAATGCTATCGTTCGTGAACGTACATTCCCGTACCCGTATGCTATATATTAATAGATAGTATACCGCCAGGTGGCTATCGAAAGTGTGTTAGAATACATTTGATAAGTTTAGCATAAATTATGTGCTTTAACGAATTTATAAGCAGTCGTGATGTCATTTTACTACGAGAGTACCGTAAACTGTTGCTTTTGTAGTTAAAAAAATGTTTAAATTAGGTAATTTTTCATTATAATCGACATTAATCACTTAAAACTTGATTGGAATTTAAGAAGTTTATGAGATGGACAGTCAATGAGGTTAATTAATGTTTATTTTGTATTGGTATGTTGTACGAAAAGTTCTTGAATGAATGAAACAAGTATGTAAAAGGATAAAAAGAAGATGGCTTGTTTTTCGATTGTTGGTGCGTAGTTATTTTTAATTACCATTCAATAGGAGCTTTGGTACCAAGACAAGAATATTTTTCAAATAAATTGTTTCAACGATACATTATTTACTCTCGTAAGTTAAGGTACATAGACAAGCGAGATTTTTATAGGTCTCAAAAAACTAGTTTGACCATCTTCAAAAATGCTTATTTTAGCAGTAAAATTCTTCAAAATACTTACCGTCAACACTAAACAAGTATATATAATAATAATTTTGTAATAATTTTGTGAATAACATGACTCGTGAATAAGTTAAAAAATGTAAGCGATCGTCTGTGGAAAGTACAAAGGTTTAGGAGACACACAGTCGTCGCTCACATTCCGAATCCGGCCGCGCGACCTTTAAGGTCGATTAGATCGGGCCACTCCCGCGGCTCCCGCTTTGCTTGCATGGCATTTTGTAGGGCATTGTGCCGCGTTGAGTTGCCAAATTGTCTTTATTATTTTATTAATTACCTAAAAATGTTATTTTTTTTCGATTTTTGGATGAAAATATTGTCAATTTACATTTTCTGAGATTGTCCTCGATTGATAGACTGTTCAATTATATATATCTACATATATTATGGATCCACTTATTGAGTAAAGAGTAGCTTATATCCCATGCTTTAGCTAAATACGAATTACATCAAAACAAGGAGAAATATTAATGTCAATTAAACTCACGGTATTTGTAACATTAGAATTAATTAATTTTATTAAATTAGATTAAGGGTTTATTAGAAAAAAAGGAGCTAATGTTTAAAAGTTAATTAAAGCTTGAGGAAAAAGAAAATGGAGTACATAACAACTTTCAAACTGTAAAGCTTGTCTTACATAAATACGAGTACTACACACTTCCAAAAAAATACTAACTAAAAATTACTACTAAAAATAAACTACATATACATATAAGAAATTGAAAAAATAATAAATGCGGTACGTCGCGTTGCTGATATTTAGAATACAATGAAAAACGATTTACAAAGCCAAAGAAAAATTATCTTATACATTTTTGTTTATCTTAAGTACCTACAGTTTGAGATGTTTTTATACACACATGTATGTATGTATATATAAATATACCTACTAAATGTTAATTTATACAGTGTCTATACTCGTATAGTTGATAATATTTAGATTGTAATGCAAAACGTTTTAGGTACAAAGATCATCGGCATAGCGTGAAGGGATGGAATTTCAAGTTACCTAATCCAGCTTTTAGTTAGGAATTGGCCAATCAAATGCTTAGAAAATAAATACATTTCGATCCACATTGTTTACTTAGTGTTTACTTCATCGAAACATTAATAACTGAATTTATGACCGTATTATTCTCATTTTATCTATACTTAATATTATAAAGCTAAAGAGTTTGTTTGTTTGTTTGTTTGTTTGTTTATTTGGTTGAACGCGCTAATCTCAGGAACTACTAATCCGATTTGAAAAAATCTTTTTGCATTAGATAGCCCGTTAACTGAGAAAGGCTATAGGCTATATATCATCCCAGAAAAATGTACGGTTCCCGTGGGATAGATTTGTTTTTGTCTAGGGACGAACCCGAAGCGAAGCGAGGGTGAGTCGCTAGTTTAAAATAAAAAAATAAAGCCTATATAAATATGAGATATAGAAGTATGTTTGTGACTTACTGATGCAAAACTATTGGATAGATTTTGATGAAACTTTACAGTAATAAAGCTTATATATAAAGGCAACTACGTTATATAATTATTTATAAAGATATAGTAGTACATACCTAATTGAATAACGCGAATGAAGTCATGGGAAAACGCTTATATTATATAATATAAGCGTTAACATAATAATATATTAAACATAATAAGCTGCTACCTGTAGCACTAGTTACGTGTATACATACTTTTATTTGGTCTGCAACAATGTGACTTCCGTTTTGCATAAGACCGGGCAGAATAGAGAGCCCAGAACAACTTTTTAGAAAATGTCAATTAAAGTTGAAAAGTTCTCGAGTAACGTGGGATAAAGCAATCAGATATATAAAAATTCTTAAAAAGTATAGATTTTTATTTTTATTACATTCCAAAACGTAAATTAGGTCAAGAGATAAAATCCATATAAGTACGTTCAGATATTCACAATAAAAATAAATAATACCTGTACGTTTTTAACTCCACAGAAGACCATAAACGTGTAACATGATATATATAATCAAAAAATACTAAAATATGACAGTCTAGTAGTGAATACTGTTGGTATGTGAGATATACCCATCGCTTTTGTAAAGAATTAAATAGATTATCTTCATTACTTGCATTCCGACACAAACAGATTTTAAAATTTTTCGATAACTTCTTACTTCTTCTCCTTTACTTTTTGAGGCAATGAAATAAGAATTGAGAATCTCCTCCTTTTTGGAAGTCGGTTGAAAATGCTTATTTTAAATTTTGAATTGAAATAAAATTGACATAAGAGAATTTTCTGCCTTTGTTGAGGCAATTTTTGCCATTTTTTGTAATGTAATAATTTTGAAATAAACCAACTTTAAAATTAATATGAATTAGTTAAGATTTTTCTGCTTGTCTAATCGCGAATTATTGTGAAATAGCGACTCACCCTCGCTCTGCTCGGGATAGTCCCTATTTACTTTTTAAGGCTTAGTATAGATTTCTAAGAGATGAGATAGATATTTTCCCGCAGTAAAAAGTATCCTATAGTATGTTGACCCGGAAAACCAACTATCATCATACCAAATTTCATCAAAATCTGTCCAATGGTTTTCTCGTGATGTGTTGTTCCCAGACAGACAAAAATTCTAAAAAAAAACGATCTCTGTATCGATAATAATGTTTATTTCAATAAGATTTTCCAAAACGAAAAAAAAAGTTATCTACAGATTCGGCTTAGTTACAATTTTATTATATGTATAAATTAAGCATAGCTAAGTCTGAAATCGACCTAGTGAAGGCACTTTTTGAGCTGCCAATTCTCACGTCTGTACAAAGCACGGGTCAAGTTTCGAATATTATGTAAATATATGCGAGTGATATCCGTGGCACTAGCTAGTATAAACTATCTAAATAAAGAGAACACAATCCCTATGTGTAAAACCTAGCAGATTTTATATTAAAGTATTTTAGGCCTTTTCACGGAATACAGTAATAGATATGAAGAAAAAAAATCTTATTTTTTTTGCTGTTGGACTGTTCTGGATAAATAAATAAATAAATATGTTTGGACATTAACACACAGTACCATCTAGTTCCATGTTAAGCTACGAGGCTTGTGTTATGGATACCAGATAGTTGGTACACTACACATATAAATAACTTTATATACATACATATTATAAATATGTTATTCATCATCAACATATGAACACAATTTTTACTATGACTCTACAATAGTCTCTGCTTTTGTTTTATATGTATGGGTAAAAGCGGTGTGACAGCTATATTTGCAAGATGCCGGAAGACATTTAGGATATGCAATAGTGAACAATAATCTGATTTCTTAATCAAGTTAAAAAATAATTATGACATTTTTACTATAAAAAATATCATAATCGGTCCAGGAACATATATCGAAAGAAGTTTTTATTTACACTTTTTTTTCAACTTTCGTGACAGTCACATCTAGTATGAGTACGCAAAAACTTGAAACGCCGCTGATTATATTCAACTAGCGACTTACCCTCCCTTCGTTTCGGGTTCGTCCCTAGACAAAAACAAATCTATCCCACGGGAAACGTACATTTTCCGGGATGATATATAGCCTATAGCCTTCCTTTTCAAGATTTTTTCAAATCGAATTAGTAGTTCCTGAAATTAGCGCATTCAACCAAAGAAACAAACTCTTCAGCTGTATAATATTAGTGTAGATTTGTAATTTACCATATCTTATAATATACGTACTGATATTATTTTTACCATAGACAATCTTCAATTTTAAGATTATTACGGCTTCACCATCTGCTAAACCCTTAAGGCTCCATGTGTCCAGTAAAATTAAATTGTTAAAAAAACGAAACGGCCAAAAGGCAGACAATAGGCCCGGAGATTTATAACGTTTTAACATCTGTTTCTTACCTGAGATGGTATGACTGAACTGAAACGATTGAAAGCTTGAATGGATGTTGAGTAGTATTTTTTAGTTCTAAGTGTGTATACGGATATTATACATATATTTTGTTTCATTAAAATGTTTTAGCTAATGAGTTTATTTTATTTAGATTTAATGACAATGGCAATGACCTTATCCATCAAAAAATCTGTAAGCCAGGCAAATTGGGTTATGATTTACTTAGATGTTCATTCACTTTATCTTATATGAGAATGTGGATCGCTCATGCACAAACGTAGTTAGTATTCATCTAGGAAAACAATTTAGAGTTCCCGATGAAATAATGGAGTTTAAACCTCAGTAAATCCAGTTTATAATATCTGCAGGGTTTCGTGAAAAAAAAAAAACTTAGATGTTACGCTATCTAGAAGGAAATGAAAAAACAAACAAAATTTTAATTTATATATAAAATTTTCAAATTTTAGAAGTTCTTAACTTGACAGTTAACTATATAAACGAACCGAACTCGTTGCCTGGTGGTTAAAACTCAATTATACATACTAAATATTTTTTTATATCCTCGTTATTTATATATTATACGTCTAAAAATTATTAGCGTAAACTATTTATTGAACAAGAGTCATCTAGTGGTCATACACCTAAAGCACTCTCTCATTATATGTAGACTAAAATTAAGTTGTACCATAAAACTTGCTTATATATGGTTAAGTTACCATAGTAATTTATATTATGAGAAATTGTCGCGGACGTCTAAACAACTTAATTTTTTATCGTTATAGGGTAATATATCATACGTACTTATTGTGTAAACACAACTTTAAAGAAGATTATAGATGTTTGTTATTAAATTAATTTTCATAAGAGAAACTTATTGCAGTCTTTGAATATATTCAATTAAGCAAAAGATTCACTGTACAATTATTTGTATTACAATCAGAATTTAATATCTCGATAATATATTTTATGTTTATGACATTTTGCTAGTACATAATTAAATAACGGCTTAGCCAATTATAAATGGTATTTATACAATTACTAGTAGAATCCGCGGCTTCGCTCGCGCTAACACTATAAAAAAGATCTAAAAAGGTAGGTTCACACAAACGTTCATAACCTTTTTTTCCTCCATACGGGTAGAATTTCGAAAAATGCTAAAACACGTATTTATTTAATTATATTAAAGAGAAATAATACCAAGTTTCAAGTAATTCTGATCATAAACATTTTTTTGAGTTGCATTATAACGTGTTTTCCCATTGGAATGAGATAATTTTCCACTGTGAAAAGTAGCCTATGTCACTCTCCAGCTATATCCACACAAAAAATTACGCCAATCCGTCACTTTGTTTTGACGTGAAAGAAAGACAAACAAACAAACAAACACACTTTCACATATTTTATAATATTAGTATGGATATGGATAAATGCGAAAGTGTGTATGTGTGTGTATGTTTGTTACTTATTCACGGTGAAGCGGCTGAACCGATTAAGATGAAATTTAGTACATACTCGAACTGATCTAATAAAGAGCCTAAAGGCGTATTGTGGAGCTTTCCAATGACTAGTTACTAGTTCTTTGTTCTGTGGCTTATAGGCGTGCCATTTGGGCACAATTTACTTCGCCAATGTCGTGTAGAATGGAGAAGACACGGTAGAGATTGACAATTAATCGGTATAAAAAAAGGATATTCACACTGATGATTGAAAACTTTGATACAAGAGGGATTTATTGTATAATCTGGACCTACATTTCCAATGACTACTAAAAACACCTTGATATTTAATGTCATTGATTCGAATTACGAAATGGATACATTATTTACTTTATTTATTGAAGTGAAACTTCTTTAGAATAGTTGTGATTTGAAACTCGATGAAACGGAAATACAGCACGAGAAAGAGACAAAGATTAAGATTAAGCCGGCGACAGAATGAGATAGAATACATTACACAGGAAGTCAAAAATAGTACTAAATATGTTATTATGTAATATATGTTAAATAAAATGTAAAATAACTTTTAAACTTGGTAAAAAAAAAATATATAGTTTTTACTTATAATAAAAATGAATATATATTACTATTATAATTATGACTAATTGTTGCCATGGTAACCGTTGTTATTGTCTGACAAATATATAATATTATAATTTTTCCGTATATGATATTCTATAAATATATGATTGTAATATGCCTAATTTGCCTTATTTAATTATTATTTTGTTTTAATTTAATTGCGATATTTGCCGTGCACTTCTACCTTTGTGAGTGAATTGCATACACACACACTTTATGTACCATAAAATATATTATAAAAAATATGAAAACTGAAAGTATAACTTAACATTAAAGTTGGCCAAAGGCACATTTTTTGATTATTTTAAACTAAAAAAAAAAATACTTTTTAATTTAGAATGAGATAGTAATCTAAACGTCTTTGAGGCACATTATAAGAGAAAGCTTTTTGCGCAAATAGCTAGAATGTGTGTTGTTTTAAAAAACCTTAGTGTGACTTCATAACTGACATTATAAATAAATGTATTGAACTACATTGTTGTTATGAGACAATTTGTTTGAAATGCTATAAAAATATGTACGTAAAGCATGTGCAATGGAAGTATTTTGTACTCTTAATAGGGCACAAGTAATTAGCACATGTCACTTATGTTAATACATACATACAAAAATATACGGTTATATGTCCATGCTGTGCACTTCTTTAGTTATTTTATTTGACCTCGTATTACATATACATCATTTTTTCTTATCTTAATCAGTCAATAGTTTTTTTAATTATTTTATAAATGCTACTCGTACGTTTGCATTCAGTGAACTTAAACTATTGGTAAAAACTTATATTTAATTAGTATTTGTATGTTTAAATAAAATGTGATGCAGATGTACATACATATGTATGTAACGAGATATAGCTTTATCCTAATATTAAGAATATAAAACGTGTCTGCACGTGTTTTATTACTTTATTATAAATCCAATTAATTGATCTTTAATAAATCGGGTCCCGATACAGGCTTATTTTAGCCCTGGGATTGTATTATAATGTATTTTATACTAGCGGCTTTTCCTCGCTTCACTCGTATGGGTCCTTTATTTAGCTCATAGTATACATATCTGTGTACTAAGTTTTATTCAAATCTGTCTAACAGTTTAGCGTGAAGGAGAAACAAACCTTTAAAACATATCAACTTTCATTAGTTTTATAGTGTGATCAGCGACTCACCTTCGCTCCGCTCGGGTTCGTCCCTACTTACGTTTTAACGTTTAGTACAGATTTCTCAGAGATGAGATATTTTTACGAGTAAAAAGTATCCTATATGTTGACCCAGATAATCAGCTATCATCATACCAAATTACATCAAAATCTATCCAGTGGTTTTCTTGTGATGCGGTCACAGACAGATAGACAAAAATTCTAAAAACTTTAGCCTCTGTATGGATAATAATGTCTATTTCAATAATATTTTCCAAAAAATATTTAATGTACAGATTCGGCTAAGTTACAATTTTATTATATGTATAGATAATAAACATAAACTTTTTTTCACAATAAGTTTAGTAGTCACTTTAAAAAAAGCTTATTTGCAAAAAAATCAAATTCAACATTCCGATGCCAACAATCAGTGAAGCGACACGTCAGTGGCTTCCCAATTATATAATTCGAATATTAATTACATTCCAGCCAGGACTAAAATATTCATGACGGTATAATATCGTAAATAATCATGATAAAATTTGAAGAATCGTCTATCATTAGTTACTGTAGGCTAATGAGGATTGATATTGTAAAACATTCTAGGAATATTTCATACAACCAACTGCTCTCCCCAGATGCTATGTACAAGAAATTAAGATAATTAACTAAAAAATAAATAAAAACTAAAGCCAAATGACACGTGCCCATTTTGCATATGTTAAGGAGCTCATAAAACGTACGGGTTATAATAGTTCGATGCGGCCACGACACTTTTATGTCATCGGACCTCGATAAACTTGCAAAGACGATTTTGTGGACGTACGACCGATTGGAGTGCGAGCTTTTAAAATTTTAAAATTTATCATTGAATAAGAATTGTCAAACGTTGTGTAATAACTTAAAAGTTATTTTAAACATTTTGTTTATTAATTAATATCCCGTTTAAATAATACTTAGTTATTATATATTATTTAAAATTAATAACTATATTTAATAGCATTAGCTACTATTACTTAAGCTTTTACTTAAAATAAAGGTAATTACATGAAGTGTAATTAGGATGTGAAATTCCAAACAAAATGTTATAACCTAAAAATATTGAGCTATATTTTTTTTTATTTTGAATAAATATTAATATAAAAAAATCAATTATGAATGTTTAAAAACTTATTGCATTTGTATATTTAAATTAATACAATTTTATATATTAGCATTTTAAATTCCAAATTTTATCAAAAAGAGGCACCTTTTTCTGCCGTACGTGTAATATTGTCAACCGATTGCATCGCGACACATGACGCCTTGATGGTTTTAATTAAAAAACGAAAAAAGATGAACATACAGATATCACCTGCCGATGTAAAGGTGTAGATTGAGTAAACCCTAAATTCCGCCACCCTCCCCCCCTTACTCTTAACTCCTTTAATTACCGTTTAGATAAGAACCCAACACAAGAAACCCGAACTCTAATATCGTTATACTTATTTAGATTGTAACTGTCATTCTACTAGTTAATATCTCAAACTATTAAAACATAGTCACTATATTTTAAAGAAAATCTTTATTTGTAAGTTCCAAGGATAATTTTGGCGGAATTTTAAATGGTTCGGCAATATAATCGCGATTGTAATAATCTAAAAGATATTTTATTGGATCTATACCTATTAGTATTATAAATGCGAAAGTTTTTGAGGATGTCTGGATGCCTGGATGTATAGATGTATGGATGTTTGTTACTCTTTCACGCAAAAACTGTTGAATAATATAGCTCATACATCAGAATGACACATAGGCTACTTTTTATCACGAAAAAATGTACAGTTCCGGTTAAATTTACGGTTAAAATGAGTAAGCATTAATACTTTCTTAGATTTACACGAATATTTGATATCTATATAATACCTATATAAGACAAGTCTACTGTAGTAATTGAAAGAGGCTCACAATGTAATTTATCTAATCTAATATATATAAAAGGCAAAAGTGATTGACTGATGTATCAACGCACAGGCCAAACCCTTAAGGCTAGAAAATTGAAATTTCGCACACGTATTCTTCATATGACGAAGGCATCCACTAACGAAGGATTTTTCAAAATTCAACTCCTAAGGGGGTGAAATAGGGAATGAAAGTTTGTATGAAACTTAATTTTTTCGTTTTTTTTTATAGTTTTAGCGCGTCTTAGCAAAGCCGCGGGTTCTGCTAGTTATATTAATATATGTAATCATTAATTGTCAAAATATAATTAAAAAAAGTCGCTTTATAAGCTAAATAACTGAACATCAAGGTCTCTAATTTTAGACAGACACTAAAATTCTCATCACATGTTTATTTGCTTTACCTCTTTACCTACATTAGCTTTATTGGTAATTACGTTTTTTATTATCCCCGTTTTATCGTTACAAAATAGTGTGCTGTAAAATGGCACATATAAAACCCTTTTGAAATACGAGTATTAATGGTCTATAAATAATTGTAAATTAAATTGGTTTTGATACAACAAATATGTATTACGGCTTTTATTTCGATTGCGGCAAAAAAAAACCGCATTGAGACTTACTTTGAAAATAATCTATAATTAATGTTTCCTTAAGAACTCTTCTTAAAAAACGAAATAAGAAAAAGTACATTTTTTGTCATATTTAACTCATCTATTATTATAAAAAGGAAAGATTTTGTTTGTTTGTTTGTACCGAATAAGCTGCGAAACTACTGAGCCGATTTAGATGAAATTTGGCAAGAAGATAGTTTAAGACCATACCTTAAGGGGGTGACACCGGGGATATAAAATTTGTGTAGGGAAGCAACCGAGGGACGAACGCGAGTGAAGCGAGAGTGAGTCGCTAGTTCTCAAATATAACATGTGTCCACATTTACTATTTAGCCTCAGTTAGTAAATTAATTACTTTAGCCGGCTCTGCAAAAGTTATCTTACAGTAGCAACGATTCTTGATACTATTTTTTATTTAATAATAGTAATAGCAAGCAGTAATAACGTCAGTTAAACTTAAGCACCTAATGTATCGGTAAACGTTACGTTTGAAATACGTATATACATATATATGGATCAAACTTAGAATCTTCGTTATTATCAATTAGCGACTTACCCTTACTTCGCGACTTCGCGATTTGTCTTGCGACTTGGAGTTACTCCAGGTCACACTGTGTATCCCCCCTAACGAACGTTCCTTGCAACTTTGTCGTAGTGTGTGTGTGTGGGGGGAGGGGGGACTCAGTAGTGTACGGCAATACAGCCGGGCTCTCATCCGGCTGTATTGCTAAGAAACGCACGGGGAGGTAGCCCACTCCAGTGGGCGATGTGCCGTGCGGGTTGCTCCTGGTACTTCTCTGTCTGTCTGTTGTTGTGGTCTGCTCCGACAGGCCTACTGTCGGGGCGTCGTCGTTGAATGCGTAAGCGATCCTGTGACGCCCGATTAAGACGGGCGACATTCCGTTCGGTTTTAGTGGGTAGTCCTGGCTTTGCCGGTGAGTCCCATACCTTGTGCCTAAATGCATTCCCAACGATAAAAAAAAGGTTGTAAACCTGTAAGTAGTTCTGTAATTGGTGTACTTTAATTATCTACAGTTATCTATATTCAATAAAATCTGTATGTCTTCATAATTGACTACACTGAAACCCTTTTAATTAGCTTGCGATCATTGAACCTGCTACTATATATTACTACTGATGCATACAAAAAGAAAGTTAAAAATTGTAAAAACAATCAAATAATTTGTAAAAACATTGAAACGTAAATACTAACATTTTAATCTATTAGTAAATTTAGTATCAAAGCAGTTGGCGAACGACTAGCCTTTGTGAAACATACGGTGTATTGGAGATGTATTGTGATATCTGAGCACCTAACGGGTTGGAAGGCATCTGCTATCTGTGATATCAGGTGAAAATTATAAGCTGTCAGCGTTAGCGGTAAAATAAGAGAAACAAAAATGAAAGGGAATGATGTGATAATTATTTCTCGGTTCATTTAATATAATATGTCAATATATCTTGACACTATATTGCAGCTGAAGTAGCCACTAAGTCAGTTAGAATAGAAACAAAATGATGAGTGATTTATATATAAAATACTAGCGACTCACCCTCGCTTCTCTAGTGAAAAACAAAAACAAACCTATCCCTCGGGAACCGTATATTTTTCCGGGATAAAAAGTAACCTATGTGCTATTCCAGACTATAATCTATCTGTGTGCTAATTTTTATCCACATCCGTTCAGCCGTTCTGGTGTGATTGAGTAACAAACATCCATCAAAACTTTCGTATTTATAATAGTAATAGTAAAATAATATGTATCACAAGGCAGATACATTTTTAAATATGTCACACGACTGAGGAGAAGCTCAAAGGAGTTCAAAATTGTTTACTTCATAGTGGCATAAAATATTGCAGTTTTAGTTCCAATTTTCCCATCGATTAATAAATTATAAAAAGTTTATAAATACACGTGTATTTTATAAGTTCGATGTTATTTTTAATTTTAAACCTGCATAACTTATCTCCTTAGACCATACACCTGAGTCATTTTTAAGGGTGCCTACAAGGTGCAATCGCAGATTTCGACAAGTCCCACAAAGGTGTAGGGGCTGTGGGAAAATCACATTGGATATCAAAATCGAGCAAGGTGTTTGCTCGTTTTACAGCTATTTTACTATTGTCATTCTACATTTGATGTCTTTCCGTACAAAAAATATCGATGCGGAAGTTTGTCTTTGCCTATTCTTATTTTTACATAGATATTACTGTAAAATGTAACATAAGTACTGACTGTAATTTAATTTTATTAATATAATTTTAATTGTAGTATTTAGGAACATATTAAATAATGACAAAGTGACGACGAAAATAATAGAAAAAAAAAATGGTGGAAATGGACGATGATTTGGAATGTCAGATTATTTCTTAAAAATCAAGTCACAAAAGATTTGCTACAAAAGTTTTAATCAGTATACACAAAAAACGGTATTTTTATAATGGAATATAGATATATACAGCGGTTAACTTTTTAAAAGTAACCTTTTAAGTTCTGCCACATATACTTAAGAAATTAACTTCGCATACAACGCTGTAAATACAAATTATAGAGGCCATGATATACTTATCACAAACTGTTGTAAAAAGTTCACGTTACAGCTGCTTGTCAAAGAACTTGATAAATTATGCGCAGGCCACGAAAAATCTTAAAAAATGTCAAAAAATAAAAGCACATACGACACTAATCACTCGCTGCCGATTTTTAAGAACGGATATTCGACATCCGAACGGAAATTGGCACCTTTTTATATTTAAAAACATTTAAAACACCTTCAATTGAAGAGGCCGTCTTAATGCAATGGAATAAGGTACATTTTTAAATCAAATATTACGGAATAGGCATATGATCACAAGTCAAAAAATGACTAAAACAAAAAATCATTAGGTAATTTTTTAATTTTGTAGGTCAACTTTTTGCTATTAATTTATGAGTATTATGCAGATGTGTTTTTAAAAAATACAACGCTTCCGAGATGCGGCAGATGCACGAGACCTTGAAGATGCTAAGGAAAAAATATAAACACCTTTGCTTAGGACTGCATCAGGCATTTTTTCTAATAATTGATTGTGAGATTGTGAGATACACTAGAGAGTTGAAGGAAGCTTATTTTTTCAATTAAATAAAAATGTTTTTAAATGTTTCAATATAACGAGTATTTACATTAAGTATTTTCCTTCAAAAATAAAAACAATTTTAGTATATTCTTCACATATCTCACAGTAAACTAAGCTATCTGCCATTTTACGCAGTTTCAAAGAAAATATGTAATGAACAGAGCGCCACTCTTAAACTTGGCTACACTAATTTAACGGCAATGACAATAATCTCGTGCTAAACATACGCTTTAAATAAATTCACCATAAATAGCAGTCCGAAATAACTTGCACTTTGCAAAATCGCCTTTCTGACACGCGTCCGAATGTATACGAATACGGACGAAGACTTACATATCGAAATTTTTTAAAATTAAACAAAATTATACTTTAAATTTGCGGGTTTAAGTCCACTTTTCATTATTAATATTAAATGGTACTATCTCAGTATAGAGAGCAGATGTGTTTCACACAGTTTCAAGTAACTTTTGAATCATTATGTTTTTTTCTTAAGGAAGGCAAGGTATATTATGCTAAGACGCCAGGTAGGAAGCTGTAAGCTTGGTCAATGTAAACTTGCGAGGTGGCTTCAAATGTAAATGAATCTTGTTTTCATATTAAATTATAAACTACATCCGCAATTATAGATGTTAATAAAAATGGCAAAATATCGTCGTTATTACCACGCAGTATTGTAGTTTTCATTTTTAATATAAAATGTACATAGTTATTTCTAAACTAGCGACTCACCCTAGCTTCGCTCGGGTTCGTCCTAGCTTGGTTATAGTATGTTATCCTTAAGAGATAGACATATGCCATCGCGGACTTTTTTGTAGACCTTTTTAAGGTGTACAATACTGCAGTAGGTACATTATTTTGATTTATCTTGTAGGGTTCAGCCAGCGTTTGCAATGTAAGCGCAAAAAATGTGTTTATTTACGACATCACATTAGAAACCTCTAAAATTATCAATGTTTCTCTGCTATATTTTGCATGTATTATACATATAAACCTTCTTCTTGAATCCCTCCATCTATTAAAAAACACGTCAAAATCCGTTGCGTAGTTTTAAATATCTAAGCATATCTAAGCATATAGGGACAGACAGCGGAAGCGACTTTGTTTTATTCTATGTAGGGATTACCATTTATTCTTTTGTTTGTTTTAAGTAGGTAAGATTTAAGAATATTAATATGACTCTTAATCCATACTTAATTTATAAGGAAAATCAATATTTACTTACCGTAATTAACGCTTAGCTTAATTTTAATCCAATTAAATTACTAAATTAGTAAATTAGCATTCTCATAGAGAATAGCAGCGTCTATGAAAAGTTTATTGGAATTTGTTCTAGCTTTTCTTTTCGTAAGGCTCATGTCCCCAAGTTAAATTTAAAAGAATCTAATAAGTCATCAAAATCAAGTAGGTATACAAGTTTACTTTCGAACTAAAATATTATTATGGATTTTATTTATATTTGACGGCACGTTCGGCTCAATTTGTAGTGACCCTACTTGCTGTGCGGTCGCGGGTTCGATCCCGCTGGAGGAATTCATTTGTGTGTTGAGTACGAATTTGTTCTCCAATCATGGGTGTTTATATTTATAATATGTATGTATTTAAAGTTATATATGTATATGTGTAGTGTATTAACTATATGGTAGATGGTGCTGTGTGTTAATGTCCCAATATATTTAACATATTTATTTTATTGATTAGAGTGAAGGGATATGGTATTCTCACAGTATTCTTAGCTCTTTACTTGACTGGCCCATTTCAAGAAATTGCATGGTTAGTGACGTTACTCAATGTCGTTCTCATATATATACCATCCAGCCAATCACTTCATCGCTAGTCATACCTATCATTATTAAAAACATCTTGTCCGGAAATCAGTGGCTGGCGCTTAGATACAAATCGGTTATTCTGCGACAGTTATAATTATGTTATTTATTCTAATAATCCTATGTCCAAGAATATGCTTTCCGATTTTAAGTGTTCCTAAACTTGACACAGAAAATGGATGCCAAAATTAATAATATCTTGAAATATTTATATCGGGATTCAAAAGAAACACGTCGTGATCTGTCATATTCCTTAGTCAAAGGAGGAAAAAAATAAAGATTTCTTCAGCATGGCACGTACCAAATGTTAGCAACAGATGTGCACGTGTCACGGAGATCATTTTGCGAATTCCCAAAGCAGATGCCTCAAAATACATCAAAGCAACTAAAACAGCGTATCACCAAATTTCTTTCTTAACACTTACGTCCTTTTTGTTCTGGAGTACTCATTGAATTTTTCTTAAGCTTAACACATCATGTCGATACAGTCTAAAATTGAACAGGATTTATATTATTTTGATCTTTGCCTATTGAAATGAAAGAATCGGACACCTGATGATAAAAAGGTACAATGTAAGTACATTTTACTTGAACACGGTTATAAAAGACGATCTCAAGGCAACAAAAGAGCATCGCAACAGTATGTCCATGGCAATTTTACGCTTCAATACATGCGATATATAAAGAAGGCAAAATTATAGCATTTTGAATATAAGATCATTTTAGTACTGAATGTTTTGTTTAATTTTTTTTAATTTATACGATTTACTTACACATGTATTCGTATATTGCTATCACAATAATATTTAGATATAATAAATTTGCAATATGTGATGATTTTTCAGCAAAGAGAAATTTTAAAATAGCTTGACAAAAAACTTGTCTAGTGACCCGCAATTAGTTCTTAGGTTTGGTGCTTGAATTACAAAATATTGAACTCGAAGAGACAAACGTGGATAACGAATTTATTTTTAACTATTCAAAGCTTGTTTTGATTGACTCATTTATAATGATTATTAAGTTTTACATCATTTTGTTAAATCCAAAGATACGGCTTTATCTTTCTGTTGTCTAGTTTTATTAATCCTCTCATCGTGAGGAAACTTGCATGTCTGAAAACAAGTTTTCGAAACACTTGTGGAGTCCCTCAACCCGCACTTGGCCAGCATGGTGAAATTTGGTCTGATCCCTTCAACCCAAAAGAGGCCCGTACCCAGCAGTGGAACATTAAAAGAATAAACAGGGCTGAATGAGAAAGAAATGGGAGACATGTTTAGTAGGTATCTACCTAAATGAAATCATGCGAAGATATTGGTTTTATTCGTAACTGATCAGTAAGATACGAACAAACCAGTTCAACAAAAATGTTAATTGTGCTTATTAGACGATTCCATACATTTGTCTTGTGTACATGTGACAAGATATGAGGATGTATAAATCATGATGCTCACTCGATTTTTATCACTCAGCCATAGACATGTTTTTTCCCACAGCGCCACTTCCTGAATAAAATATCGAATGGTTAACGGAAATAGCTAGAGCGAGTAGGTTTTAATGTTACGAAAGAATTTTCGCAGTCGAAATGCGGTATTGAAAATTTATGTAAATAATATGGATTAGTTTTAGAATAAACTAAATTATTGTATTTTTAGAGTTCATGATACACTTACCGGATACATTGATATATGTAATACATAAGAGGTAGATTAATATTTAAATGTATACTTATAAATTAAATTGATGTGTCTGTTTGTGGTTTAAAATGACAGTAATGACTAATAGTTCATATAAATATTTGTTTGACACTTACTCTATTTTTTTTTTGCTTATTATTCATACATAAAAGGAATGCAATAGTAAAGAAAAGATGACAAAAACACACAAAAACCCGCGGTTATAAGCTGGTGATCAGTAACCATTTAATACAAACGGGAATTGAACATACAAATTTTTCTTCGTAACTTACCTTTACCAGTTATGACTTGAGTAATAATAAATAACACATCATATTTAAAACTTCCGTAGAAAATAATACGTAAGTAAGAAGCCTATGTCCATTTAATTTAATTAAAAAAAAAAAAAAAAAAAAACTAATATTTCTCAACGCAGCATTCATATAAACGGTTATGCCATACAACATTCAATAGAGTGTTCAAATATAACATATTTGAATGAAATTTTATTAATTTTACTTTAGAATATACTTAATAAATGTCACCGTGTGCTGAACAAATTGAAAGAATTGCTTAAAAGCATTATAAAATATGCGTCTTCGATCGAACTTTGAGCTATGCAAAGTAGCTTAAGTAGTCGATATAATAATTCCACTAAATCTTTACACAGCTTCTTAGGTGTATATTACGAGATGTAGTATTAATATTTGCTGTTCATTTAATATCAGATTGGTAAGCGCATACTAGTGTTTGTATAAGGTCCATTATACGAAAATCTCCATTATTACAGTTGAATTAGGTTTAGAATGGATTGAAATTTTAATATGTTAGTACGTGACTTCAGTTTTGTGCGTAAATATTGAGAAACAATATGTTTTATCTGTTTTAGCTTAAATTACAATGTAATTAGATACGTCTATTTATATCATGGCTATAAAGGTTCTTGACATGGTTAAATCAAATTATGAGGGGGCATGGCGTGGGCAATAATCATTTAATTATAACATAATATATGAAATTAATTGTAATTGTTAGAAGCTATACGACAATGTCTTGTCTAAAACCTGTCACGTTTAGTAGATTAAACTAAATAGGTATACCTTCACGTTATACGTGATTCTACGTTACGTGTCACATTATTTTCTTTTAACGACATGTTTGGCTCAGTTGTAGTGACCCTACTTGCTGTGCCAGCGGTCGCGGGTTCGAGTCCCGCTGGGGGCATTCATTTGTGTAATGAGCACGAATGTTTGCACTCCAGTCATGGGTGTTTATATTTATAATATGTATGTATTTAAAGTTATATATGTGTAGTGTGTGTAGTGTATCAACTATCTGGTATCCATAACGCAGGCCTCGTAGCTTACCATGGCAGTAGTTGGTGTTGTGTGTTAATGTCCTAACATATTTATTTATTATTATTTATTTTATAATTCACACAATTCTAAGTAGATAAAGATTTTGATAGTCTCATCTCTTTAAATATATTATGTTAATAGCTTCAAGCCGATGTCAATAATAAGACCTTGACATATAAAGGAGTCTGCCCACTACCCCGTCTCATACCATGACCGTGTTAGGAGCGTGTCAGGCAAAAAAATATTCTTTGTATTGAAATGTATGAGACTGCCCACTAGACCGTTCCGTCACCGACTGGCACCGTCGCGTGCCGTGCGCGGAGCGTCAACAATTGTCGGCGAGAATATTTTGCCGGTGCCGGTACGCTCCGTGCCTGACACGCGACGTAGTTAAACCGGTGAGCATACGGGTTATAAACGCGTATGATGACCGTTATAACCGCGTATGATGACCGTTTTAAGCCCGTTACGTATTGCCGCTTGTCTTGTAGAGATGGCGATAATCGTTATTAAAGATGGGTTAGTGCCGATATTTCTCAGGATTAGGTAATATTAATATATTCGTCTGGCAATATTATAATATTGTAATTAATACTCCAATATTAGTGATATTTATCTAGAAACAACAGGTAATACTAAAACGGGAACCATACGGATATGACACGCGGATGATACGCGGTTAATACGCGGATGATACGCGGTTGATACGCGGTTGATACGCGGGTGATACGCGGATGCTACGGTCACTATAACCGTTATGTACGGGCATGATACGCTGTTGATACGGTCTAGTGGGCATAGTAGTCCGTACCGTGCTCGTTTCCGTGCTTGATACGTTCATAGCACGGTCATGGTATGAGACGGTGTAGTGGGCAGAGACCCTAATAGTAATATACAGTTTTTCAGATTGTAAATATGATTATTTTATAATAGAATAACTTATCTTTCGCCAATATTTGATGAATACTAGAGAAGGCCTCGAAAAAAGTCGGTTAAAATTATATCGGTTTTTTTCAAATCCAAAATCCCATTAAAATACTACCTTTTAAGGGATAAAAAGTTGTACTGAACTTCTATTTTATATAGAAATATGAATAATTACTAAGTTGGTGATAAATAAGATACTGTTTTTATACTTTAATAATCCATACTAATATTATAAAGAGGCAGAGTTTGTTTATTTGAACGCGCAATATGAAATATTTATTTGAAATCTCAGGAACTACTAATCTGGTTTAAAAAATATTTTTGCATTAGATAGCCAGTTTATTGAGGAAGGCTATAGACTATATATTATATGACGTATAATATATAGTGTATCTATTCTATATTAACCGTTAAAACGTATTTAGGGACGAACCCGAGTAAATCGAGGGTGAGTCGTTAGTTAATAATAATAAGCTTAGGAATAAGTCGGAAATACAAAAATGACTAACATTTTTATATACTAAATTAAATTAATTTAAATTGATAATAAAAAAGCTTTTTATATATAATACACTAATTAAAACCTTATACACATCAGGACAAAAATGTTTGAAATTTCAGTTGCGATGCCAATTTACGATCTTTATCTGGATTTTTTGCAGCCGTATTCTTGATAACATATAAATATAACTTATTATATTTTAAAACATAAAATATACATTTGAAGCTCATTATTTTGATAACTTTGATTGATATTTGATAACAATAAAATAATAGCGACATTTCGTAAATGCAACTCAGATAATGAACTATAAATGTTTTAGAATTCAATATATTGTTATATAAATATAATCTGTGATTTTTCTGCACGTATAAGATACGTAGTATAGTATATCTAGGTATGTGTGTAGTCCGCCAACCCGCACTTGGCGAGCGTGGTGGACTGATCCCCCTCGTATTGAAGGGAGGCTCGTGCCCAGCAGTGGGACGTTAAAAAGGGCTGTACATGTGTGTGTTGAATTTTCTATTTTAACTCTTCTGATTATATTACTTATTTTTTCTTTTTTCCATCTGCAATCAGCCTTACAGCATCAACAATGAATTAAGAGTTCTACTTTAAGAATCTAAATTATTCAAAATTTACTAAAATTCGTATATTTTGTAGTCCTCTTCAAGTATCGCTCAAGATCTCTTTTAACAAATAAATTGTCATAGAAAACATTGAAACAATCAGTTATAATAATAACTAAAGTTTTTATCGCAATAAATTGTATTATTTTTTTCTGTATTGTAATTACTTAGAACAAGTCATATGCATAGAATGTTAAAGTTCAAGTATTTTTTATTACTCATGAGGTCAGTTCGAATGACTGACTGACCTAAGAAAATTTAAATTGGAAGTGGCATCAAATGTATTTGTGTTACCTATCTACTATTTTAACTTATCTTTTAAACATTTTTTTTTAATAAATGTATAAACTTATTAATTATAATTAATTGGTTGGTCAAAAATCTCATAGGAAATAAAAAGTTATCTGACTACTCTCAACACATTGAGCACCTGTAGCTGTGCTGCTGTTAAACTACATTCTCTTTAACCATTTAGACTATTTTCCAGGTTTTAAAAATTAGGTCTCCCCCAACGTGCGTTCATAGTGGCCCACTTCGGTGGGCGGTGTACCATGCGGGTTGCTCCTGGTACTTCTCTGCAGATACTTCTCTGCTCTAGCAGAGTGGGCCGTTGGAGCAACCTAATGGTTGTTGTGGTCTGCTTTGGCAGACCTGCCGTCGGGGCGTTGTAGTTGAGTGCGTAAGCGATCCTGCGACGCTCCATTAAGACGGGGGAGGTTTTGTTGGGTTTTAGTGGGTAGTACTGCTGGAACATTCAGAGTAGTAATTTACTCGGTTAACAAAAGATTTTAGTTTCGAAATTCATGTACTTTTGTTAAAATCTCCTACATTACATTAATATCTCAAAAAGTAGAGCTGCTATTGGAAAACGAACTTTAAATTTGTAATTAGCTCGGCAAAACCTCTGTTCCCCAGTGTTATGAATGTTACGCTTTTATAGGATATTCTAATGGATTTCCATTTTTTAAACTATATTAATGTAAATCTGTATAGATTTACATTAATTTTTGTTTTAATTTATTCTATATATCTGTTTTAAAGATTTAATATACATTTAAGTATATCTTAATATGTCACGGCGGATTTCTCACATTTTTATTGGAACTTTATAGATTTTTTTTCTTACCCATCTATATATGTATGTATGTATGTATGTATGTATGTATCCAGCGGTTTTTAACGTCCCACTGCTGGGCACGGGTCTCCCTTCAGTACGAGGGGAATCAGGCCATAGTCCGCCACGCTGGGCAAGTGCGGGTTGGCGGACTTCACATGTCCTTTGAAAACTTTCTAGGTTCTCTCAGACATGCAGGTTTCCTCACGATGTTTTCCTTCATCGTTAAGACAAGTGGTAATCATGTTGGAAGTGATTCGCACATGAAAATATCAGAGGTGCGAGACCCGGGATTTAAATTCACTTTACTCGGTTTCCCAAGCGAGCGCGTTACCTCTGCCTGCCCTTTATATAAAAGTATATAAGCTTTTTCGGCTGTTTTTTTGCTGAGTTTTTTTAGAGTTGAGGCATTTGGTCTATTGGTAAAGTTATTAAAAACAATAAGTGTACTTCTGATATAACAATATTGAATATAGAATTTTGAGTTTGAAAGCAAAAGGGAGTGTTAGAAAGCAAGTATGTTTTAAAAAATCTTCATACTAATAATTATATAAACTCAATATGTAGTAAAATGGGTAATTCATATTAATTTATAAAAAATACACATGCAGAAAATCTCTCTTATTTTATAGCGTGATATAAAATTCAATTACAAACAACCATAACTTCAATTAAAATATAATATCGATATATCTAGTTATTATATAAAGATTTATTCACAATTTTAGTGTATCTATAATAAATAAAATCTATAAGTTTTTTCACTCAATTACTCCAGAACGGCTGCACGGATACTGGATAAATAAATTTGATACAGAGATAGATTACATTCTGAAATAGCACATAGGCTACTTTTAATCCTAGAAAATGTATTATTCCCGCGGGATAGATTTGTTTTTGTTTTTCTAAAGGCGAAACCGAGCTAAGCGAGGGCGAGCAGCTAGCTTAATCATATTAACAAACTAGTTTTGAGGAAGTATGGAACCGTGAAACTTTAAGGTCAATGAAAAAGGGGCTTAAAAGAAACTATTATTGATTTGACTTTCGACATCAATTTTAAAGGTTAATTAATTTGAAATCCATTATTAATAAGTAAATTAAATTTAACTTCAAAGCAGTGCGATTAATACATTTCTTATTTACAAAAATAAACAGTGTAAAAAGTACGTTTTGAGATGTTTACCTAAAATTTATATTAAAAATATTTCTAGAATGTTAACGTATATATGTTACTATATTCGTATTTCTTTAAAGATCTGATTATTTATCTAAATATATAAAACAAAGTCGGGTTAGTTACACCATTTATAACTCAAGAACGGCTTGACCGATTATTATCTTTAATTTGTTAAATTTGTCTTCGCCCCGAATAACAGTATAACTATTAAAACATCGGAAAATTTCACGAAAAAAAATTACATGGCTAACTCTGGCTAATAACTATTTATAACTATGTGCATATTTAAAATGCACCTAATCTTAAAGACGCACTCGAGCGAAGCTAGGGCGAGTCGCTAGTAAAAAACATATCACAGAGTTGTTGTATAAAGTTAGATTAATTTATAGAATTGTAAATTAACCTTATACCCCATAATCTTGGATTATAAAGGAATTTTTCACATAAACATAAAAATATTTGCTAAATCTCATAAATTCAATGATGATAATTACTAACTTAATTAAGCTATTCTTAAATTTACGCGAATATTTTACATTTTAAATCTATTGTTTCGGATTTTTTCGCGGCTTTACTTTGATTTTTGTTTTCCCAACGTTTTGAATGCTTTACAATAAACATGATCACGGGAGAGTCTCTATTTTTTCATATTTTATTTAATTGAATTAATTAACTTATTCTGCTTTGTACTAAAAATATTTAGGAAAGCTTTAGATAAATAAGTGTGTTTCCGCCTTAAGCGTCCGATGAGTCAGCGACGTCTCGTCGAATGCGTTTGCGCAACACTCACACACTTACATTCCGTTTAACTTACTTATTAGTCATACATTATAAGTTATCTTAGAAAGTTAGATTTAGTAGTGTTAAGTAAAAGAGAAATGGTTGCCGTTTTCACAAATGTTACAGTGAAGATAAAATGTTGATACGACAAGGATGTCAATAAACTTACACCTGTTAGCATATGGCCGTGTTAGTCCATATTATGTGTGAGATTTAATAGAGACACTGAGTTTCTTGTAACAGTTTGCGCATAAGAATGCGCTATTAGGTTTTATTTCGAAGTTTTAGTTTGGCTAAGTATGGTAGCAGACGATCAATTCGTTATTGGTCTTAGTATTTGTTATACGCCGGAGATAGTGGGCTCAAAACCCGCGAGTTACGATTAAGATAAACATTTATTTTTGCCGTGATCTATATTTATAAAATACTAGCAGAACCCGCGGCTTTGCTCGCGCTAAAACCACAAAAATACTCTAAAAAGTAGGCTTCATAAAAAATGTTATCCCCTATTTTACCCCCTTATGGGATGAATTTCGAAAAATGCTAAAACACATATTAATTTAAACATATATAATTAAACATATATTAATTACACATATTATATTTAATTGTATTGAAGAGCATTAATACCAAGTTTCAAGTAATTCTGATTATAAATAATTTATTGGGTTGTATTATAACGTGTTTCTCCGTGGGAATGAGATAATCTCCCGCGATAAAAAGTAGCCTATGTCATTCTCCAGCCCTCTATTTCTACACAAAAAATCAGGCCAATCCGTCACCCCGTTTCGACGTGAAAGAAGGACAAACAAACAAACAGACAAACAAACACATACTTTCATATTTATAATATTAGTATGGATATGGATATTTGCGATATTTACCATTTATGAGTCTTTTCAGTTTGATCAGGATAAAACTAGATCTTTTTAGGCATGTAATATATATTGTATATGTTATATGTTGGGACATTATCACACGTCACCATCTAGTTCCATGGTAAGCTACGAGGCTTGTGTTATGGATACCAGATAGTTTATAAACTACAGATATATAACTTTAGATACATACATATTATAAATATAAACACCCATGACAGGAGTACAAACATTCGTGCTCACCACACAAATGAATGCCCCCAGCGGGACTCGAACCCGCGACCGCTGGCACAACAAGTAGGTTCACTACAAACTGAGTCAAACGTGTTGTCGTGTTGTAAGGAATGAAAAACTGAATTGAAGTATAATAATTTTAACACAGCTAAGATGGGTCGTCTGGTGACGCAAATAATTTTAATGTGTTACTCGTTTTTTTATTTATTTGAGAAATAATATGTATTTTATGTGTGAATCTAAGTTTTTATGTCGTATGTATATATAATGAATTCTATTTTTGTCCACTATTATTATATAATAGGATTTATTTAATTCATTATGTGGATGAGAATATTATAATATTAATAAAAAAACTTTTTTATAATCATTTCATTATCATAATTATTATTGAAAATTTGAGGAAAACACAGATACATGAATATGATTTACCTATCTATATAAAAATTTACTTTTTCCAAGATTTTTATATTGATAACACTAAACCTCGTCAATAGTTACTAAACAAAAAAAAAAACCTTAGACAAACATAGGACTTTCATACAAACTTACTATATTCTTTACGCCGTTTTAGTTCGGCCATGTCGCTAATCCGTTCTTACATCTTCGACCTATCTTTCAGCTTCATGGGACAAGTAACTCCCGAGATTTCGTGTTTTGTCAGTAAGTGAGGGACCTTTCGATTCTAAATATTTAGTTTTATATTTTCCTCTCATACTAATCTGAACATCTCATAATTTGTGTTTCTTTTGATATTTGTCGCCGACTTCCTTACGGTAAAAAACTTTAGGCTTTATGTTATGTAAGTTGTATATGTATGTATATATATATATATATATATATATATATATATATATATATATATATATATATATATATATATTAACAATAATGTATAGAAGTCTGCCCGATTTACTCCCTTGGTTAGTAAGGATGATATGTAGCCTGTAGCTTTTCCCAATAAACGGGCTATCTTATGCAAAAAGTAATTACTTACATTAATAGGTTTAGCGAAAAAACCAATAATATTGATATATTTTTTATTAATATTCAAATATCTAATCAGACATATCTAAATTACTTTGCAAACCACGTAGAGAATAGATTTATATGGAGTTGGTGTAAGCTAGGAATAAAATTAAAAAGACTTGATTTCTCACGCCCGTAAAGTAGGCATCTAAAGTTTTTAAAGCGATGACTAATTTCTAACATAACCTTATTCATCGTGCAATATTTACACGTATCTATATTTTTTTATTCAAGTAATAAAAGCTTGGAGCTATATTTTTGAGTATTTTTTTTCATTGAAGTTATATACTTCTTTTGACACGTTTGGGAAAATAATGAGAGTAAAATTTTTACGATTCGCGCGCACACCAACAGCCAAAAAGCGACATGATGAAGTTAGTTGCATTCCTTTTACAAACAGAGAGTTGTGTCATACGGGATGAAATCTTTAGCTATTTTTGTTCTGTTACGCCAAAGAAGTATAACATCTTACGTTCGTACATAAGTACACACACACACGTTTTTTTTATGTTATTTAATACTTTCATAGTTTTATGCGAATATTTGACATTTTAAATAATAGTACTATATAGGCAATCTTTTTGTATTTTGTTCCGGAGAGACTCCCCCATAACTATGTTTATACAATGAAAACAATCGAAACGATGCAAACAAAAAATCAAATTATTTTATTATTGTCATATTTAAATTATTTTTTAGAATAATATTTAATTTACAATATTTATATTTATAATATTTATTTGTATGGATTCCAAAAGTCATAGGTTATATAAACATACATAGATATACTTATCCTAATGTAGTTAAGATGAAATATTGTATATAAAAACTCACTGAAAAACAATTTATATTTATTTATTTATATTATACATATAATAAAATTGTAACTAAGCCGAATCTGTACATTAAATATTTTTTGGAAAATATTACTGAAATAGGTATTATTATCCATACAGAAGCCGAATCTATAGTTATTAGAATTTTTGTCTGTCTGTCTGTCTGTCTGTCTATCTGTCTGTCTGTCTGTTACCGCATCACGGAAAAACCACTGGAGGGATTTCGATAAAATTTGGTATGATGATAGATGGTTATCCGGGTCAACATATAGGACACTTTTTACTGTGGGAAAATATCTCATCTCTGAAAAATGTATACTAAACGTTAAAACCTAAGTAGGGACGAACCCGAGTCGCTAGTATAATCCTTAAACTAATTACCGACAAGGAAGTAAATACAGTATCACTAAATAAAATAAAAGAGAGCGTCATGTTATATAATACAATAATAAGTATGTAATAAAACCCACAAGATCGTTCTCAGGCTTTAAATTGCTTTAAAATAATATTATTTAATTCAAAAAAAATAAACACTGCAATCATAAAATTGTCATTACCGATTGACGCGTTGATAATTGTTTGCTCGACTCTACTGTTGTTTTTGTATAATATCTTGAAAGATTACAATTATTATCTCGTCCCATTGTAGAGTGTAAAGTTGCCATATAAAGAGATTAGGAAACATTGTTAATTGATTCTATTGTACTAACATAGCCTGTTTTTAAATTGTTCTTTTTATTAAACTATCATACTGTATCTAATTAAACACAATCGATATAAAATTGATTTGATTGCTATCACACTAACTTTTTGTACCTAAGCAAGTATAAATAAGATTGGAGTGTATCTTGTGATTTAAAACTTGAGTTTTTTTTAGCCAATGCATAAAAGTAATTGTAGAGTCTTTGTGATACAAAAATTGAACTAAATGGATATTAAGAAAGTAACGGTTGTTTTAAGAGTTTACGAACGTATATGTATCATGTATGTATAATTATCACAATATTAACTATGAATTAATGGATTTTGCAAAATATCCTGATTAAATTGATTAATTATCTAACTTTACCTTAAAAATGTTTACAAAACTTACGTTTCCAGAATTGAAATTATAGATATCTCACGTTAAGTAAAGAAATCGTCTTAATAACATATTAATTACTGTACAATTGATCATATCTATCTACTTCCTATACAATTAAAAAGGAAATTTAGTTGTGGAATAACATAAAGTGACTAAACATCCGTCGAGACGTCTAAACAAGTTTTTATGCTCAAACATAATCTAAGTAAAAGGCAGAAATTGGACTATTGCAGACTGTTCCGACAGCCATTTTTACCTCGCATATCCGACTCGGTTCCCACGGCGTCCACAAACAGGTTATTATTAAAACACGTCGCTAAAACCATTCGAATCTAAACCTAATCGTTCTGTAATAAAATAGATTTTTCATTGAACTCGCATTACAACACTCTGCGTACAATATAAATGAATATAAACTCTATCGTATTGAATTAGAGTTTAAAATTGAATATCATATATAATACAAGTGAGTACAATTTGAAATTCCTATTTGAAATCATCGGTGAAGGATTTTAGGTTCTCTCTCCGTTGTTTAAGACTTCTTAACTTATATAGCGGTAAAATTTTGTTTTATAGAGTGGATGTATGAACATATTAATTGTGTGTTAGTTGAATGCTACTAGAATTATGAATCTGCGATAACGACCTGAATACGTAAAAGATAAACGTGCTTAGTGCATTTTATGTGACCAACAAAGTGATCTATGACAGGGCTATCTCTGTTCTTGTTCGGCATAATGGGTATAAATGAATATTTGTACGCTATAATAAGCTATTATTCAGTTATTTTTACTTAGGATTTAAAGCAAATTCATTTCTTTTTTCTTCAAGAGCCATTTTAACAACCAAATTCTTAATTAAAACATCGTAAACTACAAATTAACGTTTGTTCATTATTATTATAAAATGATCATTAAAATTTATCATCATTCTTATGTCATTATTTAAATCAAGTTAAGAATTTGAACCGAGAGTCCCGTCCCAAATATATTTTTTAAGTGTATATTTTAGCATTTGTTTTAAATTATGAGTTTTGGCATTTATTATAGATAACTAAATCATTAATTGACCTTGAATATAATAAGAGATTTATAATTAAGCTACTAATAATTTATTTTGTATTATTTAAAAATAAATCTCTTATAAAGTCTGCGTGGGCGCATGACATATTACTTTGTGCCTTATCAAATATTGTGATACATTCAATGAGTTCATATTATTTCGGATGACATTTGAGTGATGTAGTGTAATTACAAATGTCAATACTTTGTTTAATAATCAAATGTGAATTTAAAGATTAAATAAATTAATCATAATCAACTTATTAGAAATAGAAAGAGACTTTATGTATATTTTTGAAAATACATAATACATATACATATAAGTGTATGCTGATGTTAGAGCACGTTTTTTTCATTGAACATCTCAGGTTCGATTTTGCGCGATGTAAATGTCTTTTAAAAACGTATTTATTTAGTTACATTTTGAGAGACACAATTACTAAGCAAAAACAAGTAAAAAAAAATATAAAAATTTTATCAATTATAATAGTACGATTATTTTACGTAATTTTATCAACATAATGCTACTTGAACATAGTATATCTTGACTGTAAATCAAAATAACAATGAACTCCTACGCAACTATGCATTGAAATTAGGTAACCTAAGGAATGAGCAGGCGCAGGCGATGCAACGTAATCGCTTAGCCATCTTCACGATGAATCGTTTCATATTGCAATCGAGTTTAATGTAGTAGTGAAATATTGTTTCCACTTCATAATATTTAGACACATTTGTACATATTAAATGATAAAAAAATGTGAAATTTTAATTTTTTTAAATATATTATGTAGGTATATTATATTCATCACTTACTAATAGGTCCCGACCTAAGTACTGGATCCCGAGAGCGTTTCTTTTTAAATTTAAACTTTTTTCAGTTTCATTTATTGTATCATACCTATTTATTTTTAAGCTTTTAAAGTTTAATCATTTAAAGTTTAACCAAATTTTTACTTAGACATAATTAGGTTAAAATCAGTAAAAATACGAGTACATATGTATATGGGTAGAGAATTTTTATCTATTCCCACATATAAGAGCTTAAAGCTTTATTTATTTTTTGAAAAGCTCATAATTGGTTTATAATATTTCATTAAACATTATGAGTATATTCACGCCATTCTTAAACCACAAAAACTTCCGATGAATGACGCTCATTCAGAATTTTCTCCCCAGTTCCTTTTGTTTTCATCAATAGTATGTGAGACCTGTGCCTATATTTAGGATAACGCGTAGGTTTAAGCATTTAATTTGAATTTAAGTACAAGCCATTCATGTTTACGAATAACGGTAATAAATCGTTTGGAATACTGTCTCTAATTAATTATAATATTATTTAGCAGCTTTGGAAATATGTTGGTATATTATATACATAATTTTAATGGAATAATATATATTTGTTTAATTGTCATTTTACTCATATTAGTAAATTGCTTATGATATCAAAATAGCTACCCCATATAGAGCTCATTTTAATTATTCATCATTATAGATCTCTAGTCAGGTTTCTTCTTCTTTTTCTTTCTTTCTCAGCATACTCACCTTTGGGTATATGCTTCTCTAATTTTTCTCCATGGCACGGCCATTTTAATGTAGGGGTCGTGCTGTAGCTTAAATGTCACCTCAACCTTTACCCCTGACACTTTACTTTTACCCCTTTTACTATAGAGGTTAAAGAAGATACTTGCTCCATCTGCCGCCAGAGATGTCTTGCCTCCAATTATTGTACAGCATCTAATCATAGCTAGCATGTCAACATGTTTCTAAAGTAGTATAATTTAAATAGATTTTAAAAACTAAATATTTTCATCAACGAAATCCAAGGTAAAAGTTATTTTGATTCCGGAAATTGTTTATACAACGATAGAGCGCTAAAGCTTTATGTGATCTTTAGGTGTAAGGTGTTCGTCCATTGAAACATTGTTTTAAGAAGAATTTTTATAAGGATCATACTTTGTGTAATAAAAATAATGATAAAAATATGATTATATTACTTTACTAATCATTTAGTGTGAAAAATAAAAGTTGGCGATAACTCAAAGAAATTATTGTTGGTAAATTAAAACAGAATCTTTATATTAAAAAAAAATCTTGCTGGGAATAGAACCCGTTGCTTTTGAAAACATAACACTGCTTTAATGCATCGGTCGCTAATACTACAACCAAACAATTCTTAGTTTACCATTGGACGGTATGTCAATCAGATAAAAGTTATTGCTTCAATTTATTGATATCTATACATATAATAAAATCGTAACTAAGCCGAATCTGTACATTAAATATTTTTTGGAAAATCTTATTGAAACAGACTTTATTATCGATACAGAGGCCTAATCCATAGTTTTAGATTTTTTTTCTGTCTGTCTGTCTGTCTGTCTGTCTGTTACCGCATCACGGAAAAACCACTGGAGGGATTTTGATGAAATTTGGTATGATGATAGCTGATTATCCGGGTCAACATATAGGATACTTTTTACTGCGAGAAAATAGCTCATATCTGAGAAATCTATATTAAACGTTAAAACGTAAGTAGGGACGAACTCGAGCGGAGCGAGGGTGAGTCGCTAGTATTATTTATAATAACTTCACTGAATGTAAAAATGAAAATTAAAATATTTTCTCGATATTCCTATAATTTACTGACCTTTAACAATAGAAGGATTTGTTTCTTTGTACTTACCTGCGTTATGGATGGCTGGTCTACTCTTATTTGTTCTAAAACATCGTTCCGATGTATGCAGATAGTTAAATATGGTAATTGCAACAAACTCACAGCATGCAAAGGGTTAACGTTACACTTTAAACACCATAAACGTTGGTTATTTAAGTTGGATTTAGACTAAAAAACTACATTTAATGCTTATAACTACTTTAGTGTCCCATATTTAAATAATGGTTTCTTATTAAAGCCCCCATTGTAAGTACTCCTGTATATTTTTCTTATTATTTTTGCTATAGCAGATGCCCTTATATATCCAATTCGCAATTAATTTACTTTTGATTCTATAACTATTAAGGTTATAGTAATTACGGCTAAAATTCACATCGCCTAAAACTGTTTATTGAATTAAAATTTAATGTCATTTCAAAGTGTTCTATTCCTATCCTTGTTGTTATTTGCGATCACATCATTATGAAGATGTTTTATCATAAATCATATATTTTATATATTATGTAAGTCATTTATTTTATTACTAGCGGCTCACCTTCGCTTCGCTCGGGTTCGACTATAGACAAACAAAAACAAATCTATCCGACGGGAACAGTTCATTTTTCCGGGATAAAAAGTAGCCTATTTATTATTCTGATGTATGAACTATATTATTGTAAACTTTCATTAAAATTCAATCAGTAGTTTTTCTGTATTAAGTTGTATAAGTTACTATAGTTTTTTAACTATCCCATGGGAACTCTTTTAATTTTCCGGGATAAAAAGTATTTAAAATGTTGATCGTGGATATAAGGTACCACCATGCAAAATTTCATTTAAATTGGTCCAACAGCTTCGGAGATTAGTCCGTACAAACAGACAAACAGACAGAGAAACAAAAAATTTGAAAAAAAAAACTGGATTTGTTCTATTTCTCTTCTTTTTGTACAGACATTCGACCTCTACAGTTTTATTATATGTACCTATAGATAACCTTTAGCTCACAAACACTCCGTTTTTTTTAATTTTGCAATAGAAACTTTTTTAACGTCTTTTGAGATCCTGTTGTAAGTCATATACAATATACATATATATTCCATACTAATGTTATAAAAGCGAAAGTAACTTTGTTTTCTTTTCACGCTTAAACCGCTGAACAGATTTTGAAAAAATTTGGCTAGGACATAGATAGCATCCTGGGATCGGATATACCCTTGAACCCCATCCCGTTTATCACGCGAACCAAGCCGCGGGCAAAAATTAGTTGTCCATAGAAAGAATTAACGACTCTGTGTAAAAGAGTACCTAATATAAGTTTGTGATAGCTTCTGTTGTTACGATGCATATCGTACGTACTTCTTTGAAAAATAATAACTAACGAATATAATATGTACATAATATTTTCTTACGCGTATTTAAAATACTCAGCTAATTAGAACGGAATATTGCTAATTTATATTATTATTTAAAGAATGTTTCACATTTTTATTACTTTGGCCATTTTAATAGTTTTTGTCCTCATTTCATAAAACAAATATAGTATGATTACAGTAAAAATGAGGGAGGGGTAAATTTATCGTCATGCCAATTGTGTAGTAGACATACCATGCAAACTGTTAAACTTGAACGTATGTTTAAAATTGCAAAATAATGATTTTATAGAAGAATAGATAAATAAGTATGGTTTTTTTTGTGATATAATATTTGATATAAAAAGTGTAAGATTAAATAAAAAAAAGCTCTGATACATAAAATAGTTCCTTAAAAGTTAGCTTAAGTAGTTAAAAAATTCAAAAATATTATTCAAAGCAACAAAGAATTTGACTCGGAACTATCTATTTTTGTTTTATCTACTAGAGACTGGCCTTCGCTTCGCTCGAGCGTGGTCCTAGATGACTTTTGAATTTATAATGTTATGTAGCGTCATCTTATTTGAAATTTTATTACTAGCAATGACCTATGTTTTATTACAAGTCATAGTCCATATGTGCACTAAATTTCATCAACCGAATAGGTTAAGGAGTTACATATTATGTACATACACACAAACGCACGCACACATACGTGTCTTGCACGCACACACACACACGCATATACACAAACAAACTTTTTTATTTGTAATAGTAATGTGATCTGTTTAGTGGTTTGGCAGTGACAAACATTAGGACACAGCGTCTAATTTGCAATATTATTATGGATGAAAAGACATTCATTAAACTACAACATTTAATTTGATTATAGAAGCATTTAGTTTAAAGTAATGAAATTACAAGATATTTGCTCTTAAAGTAAATGTCCTCGTTTACCGTAAATGATGTTGTATGCAAATAGATCATTTCGCATAAACTATACACCGTAGGAAGCCTTGTCACTCGCTGTGTGTTAAAAAAAAATTAATAATGATGATAATGGAAAGATTTTTTTTTATTTCAAATTAAGTCAAATTAATTTTCAGAATACAGCAACTAATAATTTAACAATTGTCTTATGGATAACTAGCAGAACCTGCGGCATTGCTCGCGATCAAACTACGAAAAATACGAAATTTCATGCAAATATGTCCAAGGAATAAAAAGTTTCATACAAACTTTTATCCCCTATTTCATCCCCTTGGGGGTTGAATTTTGAAAAATCTTTCCTTAGTGGATACCTACGTCATGAGAGGAATACGTGTGCGAAATATCAATTTTATAGCCTTAAGGGTTTGGTCTGTGCGTTGATACATCAGTCAATCACTTTTGCCTTTTATATAATAAGATTAGTTAATATCCACGGCATCACCGATGTAAAAAGTATTTAACCGGTTAAAGTCATCAAAATCAAAAAAAAAAAAAATTCAAAATCCTATGTTATACACATAAGACGGCTCATCTCTTAAAATATATTTCTTCTGTAAGAGAAGACAATTTGATATACTCTATGTGTGCCAAGTTTTATTGGAATCTATACATATAATAAAATCATGAGTCGAATCTGTACATTAAATATTGCTTGGAAAATCTTATTAAAATAATCATTGTTATCTATTTAGAGGCCGAATCTATAGTTTTTAGAATTTTTGTCTGTCTGACTGGGAACGCATCACGAGAAAACCACCGGACAGATTTTGATGAAATCTAATATATTTAAACGAGCAATTCTTGTATATTTATATCTTTATATATTAAATTTATACCGGCGATCTCGGAAACGGCTCTAACGATTTCGCTGAAATTTGGTATGGAGGGGCTTTCGGGGGCGAAAAATCGATCTAGATTAGTCTCATGTCTGGGAAAACGCGTGTTTTCGAGTTTTCATGCGGTTTTCTTTTGCATTATTCTACGCAGAATATGTTCGATATTTATGTTCGTATTTCTTACACTCAGGCATAAGCATCGTGGTCAAGCGACCAAGGTGCAAGATTAACATTATATGGATCATATTGGATATTGGATACAAAGTTCTACTTTTTTTTTGTATTTATTAGTGTTTAAGTTTTTAGTTCTTTTTTAATCTAAAAAATATGATATAACAAAAAAGAACACCGAGCGAAGCTCGGTCGCCAGGTACTTTGGTATAATGTTAGCTGGTTATCCGGTTCAATATATAGGATACTTTTTATTGCGGGAAAATATCTTATCTCTGAGAAATCTATACTAAGCGTTAAAACGTACTTATACTTTTACTTTTATACCAACGTGATTAACCTCATTATATGTTGTTTATTAATAATATATAAACATATGTACTTAGAAATATGTCTCCATGACGCTTTTACTAATCATTATAAAAAAAATGTGTTTTATTTAGTACTTACGTCTGTAGTTTAAGGGATGGAGAGAAACGAAGCTTTAGACGTTTTTTTTATCAAAGTTCATAATGTAACTATATTTTAGTTTTTAGTAATAGTGTCTGATGATATTAGCTACATAAAAGTACGTGAGCTCCTTCAGTGCTTTGGTGATAAGAAAAGAGAGGGCGTCACGAAACGTGAAAATTTACTGCTTCGGTACTTTTTCCCAAGCCAAAACCGAACCTACGATCGTCTTCTTGAGGCGCTGATTCAATGCTATTTATTTTACAATATTTTTAGAGATTACAAGATTTATTATATTCCATTTGATGTTTCTGTTCTTTTTTTTAGTTGTGCTTTGAAGACGTCACAAGTACTTTATGTTACTTGGATCCTTGGGCTTAATACGAGGATAATTAGATGGCATTAGATGGCATGATTACAATTAATTGCGTAATTGAGGTGTGAAATAGATACTATGCTAATTTAATCAATATGAACTAGGTTTTTATCCAACAACTATATTGATGGATAATTAATCGACTGATATTTTGCATATAATTTAGTCTAGATTTATTTTGTGTTGCTAATGTAAATACAATATTCAATGTACGTAAGGCAATGTTTGCTATAAATATATACCTACTATCTATACTAATATTATAAAGCTGAAGAGTTTGTTTGTTTGTTTGGTTGAACGCGCTAATCTCAGTAACTACTAATTCGATTTGAAAAATTATTTTTGCATTGGATAGCCAATTAACTGAGGAAGACTATAGGCTATATATCATCCCGAAAAATTGTACGGTTCCCGTGGGATAGATTTGTTTTTGTCTAAGGACGAACCCGAAGCGAAGCGAGGGTGAGTCGCTAGTACTTTATAATGATGTATATATGTAAAAATCCACGTGTGTATGTATGTTTCGTATTTACTTCAAAACGGTTGGAGCGATTTTGATAAAATTTTCAGGCAATCTTTTGATTGACCCAGCGGATGAGCTGCGGGTACTGCTAGTCTATCTATTTTGACGCAGCGCAGTGCGAGGCGTCCAGAGGCTGCATGTTGCGACCGCTATTATGATAGATCACGCATGCTTATTGTGGATCATAATTATATAATACTAGCAACTCACCCTCGCTCCGCTCGGGTTCGTCCCTAGTAATGTTTTAATGTTTAGCTCAGAGATGAGATATTTTCCCGCAGTAAAAAGTATCCTATATGTTGACCCGGATATCCAGCTATCATCATACCAAATTTCATCAAAACCTGTCCAGTGGTTTTTCCGTGATGCGGTAACAGACAGACAGACAGACAGACAGACAAAAATTCTAAAACCTGTAGATTCGGCCTCTGTATCGATAATAATATCTATTTCAATAAGATTTTCCACAAAATATTTAATGTACAGATTCGGCTTAGTTACAATTTTATAATATGTATAGATAACCGATAACATTATAATATTTTTTTCTCCTGTTGATTATTTAAAATTAAATAATATTTCGTAAATTTCAATACTAATTGTGTATCTATAATTTTTTTTTCTATAGTCACCGTCGATACGCCGCACGCGGCATCCAACATCAACTGACGCTACGTTAAGCATTTGTAACATACCACAAAAGTTAAGTATCATTTTCGTACAATTCTCTTGTTATGCTCTAAAAAGCATAACTTTCGAATTTAAATCTCTATCTTTATTGTTTTTGGCTTTATATTGCCTTACGCTAAGTCTTTGCCAAAGTTTAAAAATTCATTTTTAGGGTTCCTATATCAAAAGGAAAAAAGGAACCCTTATAGAATCACTTTATTGTCCGTCTGTCTGTCTGTCTGTTTGTCAAGAACCTTTTTCTCAGGTACACGTGGAGGTTTCAAGTTGAAATTAATATAAAATACTCAAGTCTGAAATTTCTTGGAGCTGTGAAAAAATCAAACTTCTAAGTCAACGTAATCGAAAGATATGGTCGTTTATTCCGCATATTTTGACACTCGCAAGGGACTCAAAACCTATAATAAATACTTTCTGTTGCCATATTCATGAAATTTGGCTACAAGCAATCTCTTATATCATAAGTAAAGGGAAAAATCCGAAGAACTATATTTTTTTTAATTCAAAACTTATTTTAATTTTTCACATTACAGAACCCTAGGTGTGCGAATCAGACTCGCACTTGTCCGATTTTTTTTAATATTACATAAGCCGTAATGTTTTTATAACCAATTATTATACAAGTAGATAAGTAAAATAGCATTAAATTGTTTCAATCGTCCTTGCATTCGATCGTTGTTCCCGTCAGTTGGATTAAGACGATTATAATGTCACAGATGTTTAAATATTTAACGTCTGCTCTTAAGAAAGGCAGATACATACCTACCTACCTGTATAGAATCATAATATTTGTACAAAATAACTTCTCAATAAAATTGCGTTAATAATCTTTTCTTTACATTGTACAGAATGAAAAAAAAAAAAACGATAAATAGATAATTTGTAAGTAGTTATTTCGACTAATTAATTGATATTTCTCTTAGTTTTTTAGTAAGTCGCTAACGTCTTTTAATAATTAAAATAATAATGTACCTAACTTTTAAAAGCTGAAATATAAATGCAAAAAGAAATGTATATATAATACTTTCTTAGATTAACGTGAATATTTGATATTTTAAATAAAACTATCTTTTCGGATTATTTTGCGGATTTATTTTGATTTTTGGTTCCCGACGTTTTGAATGCTTTACAATCATGATCACGGGAGAGACTAAGGTTTTAGATACCTCAAATGCGGTATACACTTGTTACAGACAGTGTCTACCCACAATTTCACAAAAATGATTTTAAAAATTCTGTGACCATGATTGCTGTAAAGCATTCGAAACGTCGGGAACCAAAAATCAAAATAAATCGGCGAAATGATCCGAAAAGATAGTTTTATTTAAATATTTTATTATGGTTAAGAGTTTGTGACCTTTAAAGTGCATGTAACTGGAAATTAATTTAATGGAAAACATAAAATCATAAGTGGGTATATGTTAACAAAGATATCACGCTTATTTACTTCTAATGTAATAATAATTAGTTATTGGTACCATTTACTTACGCCTATATCTCATATTATACAATTACGTGTGTCTCTACAATCTGCAATGTAGCGTAAACTATGATTAAATAATGTTGTAGTTGTGATATAGTTGAAAAATTAATATAAACTAAACAATTTGTATATAAACAATGATATTTTAAAGCTTAAAGTATTAATTATATAATACTTTCTTAGATTTATACAAATATGTGACATTTTGAAATAAAACTCTTCTTTAGTCTTTAAATCTTTTCATGAATCCTGACTTTCCTGTCTCTCCCGTGACCATGATTGCTGTAAAGCATTCGAAATGTCGGGAATCAAAAATCAAAATAAATCCGCAAAAAAATCCGAAGAGATAATTTTATTTAAAATATTAAATATATGCGTTCCAAGGCAGACACACAAAAATTCTAAAAACTATAAATTCGGCTTCTGTATCGATAATTAGCATTTCAATAAGATTTTCCAAAAAAATATATAATATACAGATTCGACTCAGAATTTCATTATCTGTATAGATATTTATATTTAAGAGGCAGAATTTATAATTTGAGTTATCTGTCAGTCTTTTTTTTTAAATTATTTTAAACATTTTTAATTCTTATCAAATTAAAGAACACACGGTCAAATGAAGTAAATCAGTCATAAGGCGTTGGAACCTTGTAATATCTTCTTTTTGCAAAGCTTTAATGAATTGATTAAATTAAATAATAAATGCAAAATTCTTAAATAACTTCCTATACAATAAACGTTAAAAATAATATTCACCCGATTTCAATTAATTAAAAAAGAAGAGAATATAACTGAGCGAGGTTTTGTATTCACAATAGGTATCTAATTAGCTATTTTTGCGTTGGTGGCACTCGACAAAATTAACAAAATGGTTATATATGTACGTAATTAAACACAAATAAAGACGCACCGATACACAATTAGTATTTTTTTATTATAATAATAAAATAAACATGTTAGGACATTAACACACAGCACCATCTAGTTCCATGGTAAGCTTATTATAAATATAAACACCCATGACAGGAGTACAAACATCTGTGCTCATCATATAAATGAATGTCCCCAGCGGGACTCGTACCCGCGACCGCTGCCACAGCAAGTAGGGTCACTACAAACTGAGCCAATCGTGTCGTCATCTATATCAATATCATCGTATTGTATCAAATCGTATCGTATGGAAGTAAATAATTTTGAATTTATTTTAAATTATTAATTTCATACTGGCAAAGCATGATATCTAATAATTGCATCTTGCAACATCTCATAAGACTACTATGATCTCATGGGGTTTATGCATCGATGACTCAAAATCTTGCAATTTGTTGATAATAAATAAATTACTTAAAATATTATCAAAATAGTAACTTTTAGTGATATTCAATATTTGGTTAGACTTAAACAGCTTTAGATATATGTATATTTTGAAACGTATTATTTTCTTAGGAATTGATAGAAATAATGGGTACTACTTTCAGATACATTATGGTATGCTGCAGTTTATGATCAATTTTATGAAACCACAAAAACAAACAATACACTCATATTACTTCATTACACGCATCAACTTAATTCCGTTCATATGCACGTGATGTTCACATCTTAGAAGACATTATTTGTCTGATTGTATACTTTTGAATAATTATAATTAAGCTTGTTTACATCATTCGTATGTCGGTTTTGTGAACTTATAAATAAATAAAATAAAAATTTAAAAAAAAATATGAATATAGAATATGATAGAGATTGGTAATAATTAGAACTTAAGCGACTTATAAGGTTCGCTTAGTGGTTGAAGTTAGGCGATAATCATCATTATTGGAGGAAAACATATTATATTTTTTATTGATAACACTAAAGTTCACCAACAGTTACTAAACAAAAATAAAACTGGGTCGAGAAACAGAAAAGAAAAAGGTAGTAAACTGTTTTTTCTTTACTGTTTATCTATTTATGTATAATATGTAGATTTTAAGATTTCCTAGAATAGATATAGAAAAGTAACCTATATGTCACTCAAATTAATTTTAAAGCTATGGACATGCCCAATTTTATTAGGATGAAGGTTAAAGTAATGTTGTTTTTTCTCATTTTTATTCTTGTAGAGAGGGGGGAGGGAGAGGGGGAGGGGGAAAGGGGGGGGGAGGGGAAAAAGCCTGTGCCAGGATGTTTTAGCCTAGCTTATCAGGGATGGGGTATTTTGGGCCCTCAGGTCTTGACTTGTGGTCTGCGCCCTGTTTTCAAAAATTTTTACTGAGTATTCAATTATTACAATATTTTATAGAACATTCACAAATTCTGAAAGAAGATTTAGTCCTGGGAAGAAATGGTTAAAAAAAATATCATTATTTTTTATTATCATTAGATGTATAAAAAATTTTCTTCTGTCTAACAAAAAATATAAAATTATATAAAGACAAACATACAACTTTAATTTAAGCTATTGAGTATCTTCAAACTGTCAATCTACAGTCATTATGGTTAATGATCGTGAAACCTAACGATATTGTGACGGTGATTCAACTTGCCTATTGTCCTATGGCATTGAAAGTGCATCGAGCTTATCGTGCAATCCCTTTGCAAGTAGGTTAAAAATAATACAGTGCTAAATTTTATACTTTAGATTAGCAATCTTAAAAGTAACGTAATAAGAGGCCACAGATTCAGTTCCTGATGGCAGTAATTTTAGACGTAAAGACAGACGTGATGTTGGTGATTTACACATGTATACTGCTAATATCCTGTAAATGTATAATGTAATTTGTTTTAATTGTTTTATTTAGGTACATATTATTCAATAAAATAAATCTATATAAATAAAAATGAATCACCGAAATGTATGTACGCGCATAACTTCCGATCGACTGCACCAAATTGGATAATTGTTTTTTTTTGTGTTTGTTATTGTCACGACAATCTTTGTATAAAGAAAATTAAAAGAATTTTTTTTTTACTAAAATAAGATTTTTTTTAAATGTCATGATATGAAAAGGGAGTGAGTGAAATAGTTTTTATCCCGAAAATCATCCCTTAAGGGGGAGAGAATGGGGATGAACGTTTGTACGGGGAAGCAAGTGAAAAGCGCTAGTAAAAAAAATAAACTCCAATATTTTTATTTTATCTACCACTTTTATGAGCATTGCGGGATTTTTATGTTCTGTGCAGAACATATATTATAAAGCAAGCAAAAAAATCTATTACGAAACTACCAACCAACATAAAGATATAACCGAGTATAATTTGTAAAAACATAGGTCAAGTATCACTGTAATAGCAATTTGAAGAAGTGAAAAACAAATAGTAAGTCATCGTGACCCTGTCAATCTGCAGTCATTACGGCTAATGATCGTAAGCAAGGCCACGTGCTAAGGCATGCGCCTACGCCGGTCTCACGGTGTGACGCATCCGTAGGCAGTCGATTGCGTTGCGATTGTATTGTATAATAGAAGATATTATTTTATATAATATATACTAGCGCTATATACTAGGTACGCGATGGGTTTTAAGTTTTTTTGCGCGGAACCCTAATTCTTTTTATATAGTAAAAGTAGCCTAAGTTACTGCTTATAACAACAGCTCTCTGCCAATGAAAGTCTTGTCAAAATCAGTTCAGTTGTTTTGGAGATAAGCCGGACAAAGAGACAGACAGACAAAATTTAAAAAAGATGTTTTTTTTCTCGTAAGTACCTTAAAAAATATTTTCATATGCATTAAGTAAAGAGCTGTTATTTTAACATTACAAACAGATATTTCAATTTTATTTATATGTATGTATAGATTCCAGTGTTTTTCTCATGTGGAAAATTTAACTATGTAGTTTTAAGATATTATAAGACTGTTGCCACTTTTTTTATCAATTACTTGTATTTTTTTAATTTCGCAATAAATACATAATAATTATTATTTTGATTATCTATTACAAAAATTATTATTCAATAATTATTCCAAAAAAACCTTTAGAAAGTTTAGGATCTGATTAAAAACTGCCTATTTATCCTTTCATGCTACATATAAGCTACGTGCTATTCAAATTTTCTTATGATACTAATTAAGCTACGAAAGTATAAGCTTTTCGTATAAGCTTCCTTATGTTTTAGGATGATTTTTTTTTTAGAGGAAAAAAACATGAAATATATTTTTTTTGTCTAATGTCCATATTTATATAAGAAAATAATACCTTATACAAATAAGGACATCCTTTAAATGTATTAATATTAGAAATCGAACTTATTAGAAATACAACAAGATTTAAAGTACGATGAAATCAATATAACGTGAAGAACTTATTATTAAACCATAAATACAAATTCACTTGTAAACCAATTAAAAAAAAAACATAGTTAAAAATTTTATTTGTTTATTATAAATAAAAAAAATAGTTAGTATAATAAAATAAAAAAAAAGATAGGTATACGAATAAAACAATTCATTTGCTTTATCCTTATATTACTTGTAATAGTAACGATGTCATAAAGGATATTTTTTTTGAAAGTTTGAACTGTCATCATCAGTATCTAAAAGTATGTATGTATTGCACCTGTATAGACTGAGCTTCGCTCGACATTTTTCGCAAGTTATATAAAAAATGATTTTTGTCAGAAAATACACCTATACAGATAAACTTAAAAAGCAAACCTAAACTAAATACAAAGTTTGATCCAAATCTTTAGAGCTGTTTCTGAGATACACAAAATAAATTTATATATATGTACACACGTATACAAGAACTGCTCATTTAATATTATGAGATGAAGAGTCATCGAGTAAGGAAACGTTAAATATTCATTCATTATAAAGATATGTGTATTGTGTAATCATTAAAATAACCATGTTATTTAATATGTGGGAATTATGGCGCCATTTTGTGCCATTAACTATGATCGCACTCACAAGCAATGCAGTGACAATGCTGTTGCCAATAAATTGTTTGAACAACGTTTGATTTATATCTATTGTTTAGAATTTTTATTGTGAACTAATAAACATTCACTTGTTATACATTTGATCTCTTTGTCTTGTTATTATTTATTCAGCCAATATGTTACGAATGGTTATTCATGAATAGACATTGCATTTTTTGTGCCCAACTGGCACTTCTGGAAGTCACTAAACAAAAGAATTGAATTGAATTGAATTGACATTGCTTCTTAGTAATCTTTAGACAAACGTTTTAAAAAAATGTTTATTAAAATGATAAAAAATAGTATTATAATGTATAAAACATCATAATATAATATAAATACACGTTATAAAAAAGTAATGTAAAATAAATTTTAATGAGGAAGATTGAAGGCGCTTTAAATATTTTTTAAGCCTTTTCAGCTGAACAGTTTTACAAAGAACTTTTTTATTGTACATCTAAATCTAATCCAAAAACATTTACTCATAATAATTAACTGTGTTTAACGTATGATACAGATACGAAAGGATGTTATTACTAAAAATGTTAAATAAATAATATTTTCTATAGCAAAAAATGATTATAATAATTAAATCATAGATAATATAATCTCTAATTAGCCAGTAGCTAGTACAGTAAAAAAATAATTAAAACTTATTATATAAAGTAACGATTTTGACGGTACTGTGATAACGACAGGTGTTTATTCTAGTACATTTTTACCGGAAACAATTACGCCATTATAAGAGTATTCGCACGCGTGCCCAAATACTTGTTTAGATAGTCAAGGGGCCCTTTTATCTAGTTATCTACACTTCATCACGTTTGGTGGGTGAAAGTTTTTGATAACTTTGCAAGTCTGCGAGGGATATAATGTATGGTGATACGAAGAGACGGGGGAAATGGATGCGTTATTTTATATTTATTAATAGAATAATATAAATTATAATTTACTATAGGCAAATATTTTAATTTTAGTTATTTAACTACTTAAAAGACTACACATTGATTTATCGCCTCTACTGGTGATAGGAGAGTTGGCTTGTTTTTCGTACAAAGATTCGGCATTGCTATTCAGCGGGGCAATACTGCTAGCTTTCGTGCCACTATTCCAAATGGACAGTATTAATTAAATATGCATTTGTATTGACAGACAGACAGACAGACAAAAATTCAAAAAAGCTATAGATTCAATCTCTGTATCTATAATAAAGTCTATTTGAATAAGATTTTCCAAAAAATATTTAATGTACAGATTCGACTCAGAACTTTATTATCTGTATACATAAAAGAGAGATTTCCACTAGCTATTTTAAAATTACAAATATGCCCAATACATAAACTAATAGATACATGTATTTTCGTTTCTTGTAGCTTCCTTTTTTCAACCGATTTCTTCAAAAAGGAGGTTTTCAATTCGGCTGTATATTTTTTTTATGTTTGATACCTCATCATTAATATATTTATTTTTTTATTCATTCGCTAATTCGTTAAAACGAGATATTAAAAAAGAAATGAATAATTAATTAAGATATTATATTAAAACTTGTTTACAAACATTCATTAAAAAATCTTATCCATTATTTTATCTCCATGTAGTTATCCATCATGCGGCATCGAGGAGCCGAGCATTGTTTCAAGCAATTGGCGATTTCCGCCTCAACCACAGTAGATGCAAGATAACGTTTATTGTAGCAAAACATTTTGACGAGATGCCTATCGTGTATACACTCTTGTAGGAATTTTACGTGCGTTTAAACGCACGTAATGTTTTCTTAAATTGGCTGCGGTTTTCTATCAATTTTATAATTCGATAGTTTGAATTCTATTATACATTATACACGTGATATAAAGATTATCAAATAAAAAATCGATTATATGAAATATTATAAAATTCTAACTAAGCCGAATCTGTACATTAAATATTTTTTGGAAAATCTTATTGAAATAGACTTTATTATCAATACAGAAGCCAAATCTATAGTTTTTAGAATTTTTGTCTGTCTGTCTGTCTGTCTGTTACCGCATCACGGGAAAACCACTGAACAGATTTTGATAAAATTTGGTATAATGATAGCTGGTTATCCGGGTCAACATATAGGATACTTTTTACTGCGGGAAAATATGTCATCTCTGAGCTAAACGTTAAAACGTAACTAGGGACGAACCCGAGCGAAGCGAGGGTGAGTTTCTAGTATGAAATATATTGCTATTCATTTTAAATTTTAATCAAACATATGTAGGTTTTGTAAAGGAGAAGCAAATTCTGATGCTATTCTTATTATTCCGCACTAGCGACTCACTCTCGCTTCGCTCGGTTGCGTCCCTAGGTACGTTTTAATTTTCTTGAGCGAAACCCTAGTTCCTTTTCTAAAATAAAAGTAGCCTAAGTTACTCCTTATAATAACAGCTATCTGCCAGTTAAAGTCCCGTTAAAATTGGTCCAGCTGTTTCGGAGATTAGTCGGAACAAACAGACAGACAGAAAAAAAATTTAAAAATTGTGTTTTTCTTAAAAATGTCTTACCCACAAGTCAAAGAGCTTCATAACATACTAGCAATCGTTTCACCAGGACTTTAACGACTTATAGATATTATTATTTGTGATTTCTTGTTAAAAGATCATCTTTCTCAAAATAGCATTCTAGAATAATATAGCTGAGGGATAGTTCTCAGGATTACATCTTGCACCTAAGCACATTAGTGTAGAGTGTAAACTGCACATATGTACATATCGTTCACGATAGTTATATTTCTCGATATCTATATTTATCCTTTAATTTAATAAATGTTTTATATACTATACTATAATATGTAGTTATAGAACCTATTATTATTTAGGCAATAACGAGCAGACTTAAAAAAAATAATTGGCAAAAATAAAACTAAAAAGATTAGAACAACTTAGTATTATGCAGTCGGAGACATACATACATATTTTATCCCTCCTTCGAGTCTTGGTACGTGTATATTATATCTAATCATAAAAAAACTTAGAACCATATTTTCGATGACAGCGTTAAATATTTGTAAGGTGCAAAATAAAATTATTATCTTTAATATAATAGTATGATAATTTGTTTCGGCTACATCTTGTCAGAATAATAACCACTGATAAAGAGCTACTCCATTAAATATAAATCGGAATAAAATTGTTAACTTAAGTAGACAATTTAGAATTTCAAGTAACATTATGATAATATTAATCTTTTATGTGATACTAGCGACTGACCCTCGCTCCACTCGAGTTCGTCCTCACATTTTAACATTTAGTATAGATTTATCAGAGACTCCAGTGGTTTTACCGTGATGCGATCACAGACAGACAGACGGACAAGAATTCTAAAAACTATAGATTCGGGCTCTGTATCGATAATAAAGTCTATTTCAATAAGATTTTCCAAAAAATATTTAATGTACAGATTTGGCTTAGTTACAATTTTATTATATACTAGCGAGTCATCCTTGCTTCGCTCGGGTTCGTTCCTAGCTTACTTCCCAATACAAACTTGCATCCCCATTTTCACCCCCTTAAGGGATGATATGTGAGATAAAAAGTATTATATGTCGTTTCCAGGGTCTCAAATTATCTTTTTACCAAATTTCATGTAAATCGATTCAGTAGATCCAGAAATTACCACGTACAACCTCACAAACTCACAAATTTTACCTCTTTATAATATTAGTATTATAGATCTTTCAGAATTATCGATTATCAGATACATAATGGATCAATTTTATCTTCACATAATCTTGAAATTTGTATATAATTAAAGGATACCAAATATGTAAATAGGTGCATTAAAAGCTTTTTGGCTACACCTTATCACACCGTAAGCATGTGGAATATTTTAGAAATAAATTAAATTCATTTATCTGGATTTGTCAACGAATTTTCGATTTATATATCGAATAATATAATACTATACATATATATATATATATATATATATATATATATTTAAAATAAACATACAAATCATTATGTTGATGCGGATTTTTTGTATTGTTGCAATTAAATATTTGTATTCACACTTTCTATGTGTAAACTTTGGCAAAGGAAGGGCTAAAATCTTGTTATGCATGATATACAATACATATAAATAATAAATAAATAATATGTTGGGACATTAACACACAGCACCATCTAGCTTACCATGGGGTAAGCTACGAGGCCTATGGATACCAGATAGTTGATACACTACACATATATAACTTTAAATACATACATATTATAAATATAAACACCTATGACTGGAGAGCAAACATTCGTGCTGATCACACAAATGAATGCCCCCAGCGGGACTCGAATCCTGTGCCAGCGCAGCAATATAAAAAAAAATCTTAGATATATAAGTCTTAGTAAAAATAAGTTATTTACCATAATTGTTTTTCTTTTTTTGGATACATATATTTTCCTAGAACACTTTCTCGTGTCTATTATGATATAAATAATTATTTTCATATAAAATAGCTCATAAAATTGTTTGATAAATAAAACACATGATATGTACATATCATTGTATGCTTAATTACTCCTCTAAGTCAAAAACATGACCCTATAACTTGGTCACAAATATACTTAAGTAACATTTACCGCAATTATATTTTGTAAAATGACTGCAATTAGTAGTTTGTATTAAATGTATGAGGCATACAATTTTCGTATTATTTTTTGTATTACGAAAGTGTCGAATGTATATGTTGGCTGATGACAAGAAAACCTGAGGCATAACTCGCATTTATCATCTGAGAAGACAAATATTAAAGAGGATGAAAGAAATAGAAAAGTTTGGTAAGGCTTACTATTTTCTTGCTCAATAAAAAAACCCTTATACAACCAGCAAGACTGCTAATTAAAATAAAAAAACATTTCTTTTGATTTTTTAATTAAAAAACTATATTAACTAAGCTAAATGCTAAACGTTATTATCCCCTTTATTAAACTTAATATAACCCTGTATCATATAGAAGCTTAATAAATAAAGTGTAAGCGCACCAGATTTCCTACACGAGGGTTGCCACACGTGCGCCGGGCACGTGTACTTCCGATACACCCTCGTATGACACCAGTCATTGTGATTCGTACTGGATGCGGTATACTTATTTAAACTTGTTTCTATCCACCATAAAATCATGGCCTCCACCTTTTATGTAATGTGATAGCACCCATATAGTTAAAACAGTAACTTAGTTCGATATGACCTGATTGAAATGTACGATAACTATGTTTTTAGGTCAAACTTTACAGTAAGTAAAACTTACACGGACAAGATATCTATGGCCAAAATAAATTTATATACATTTTATATGAGTACTAGCGACTTGCCTTTGCTTACCTCGGATTCATCTCTAGGTACGTTTTAGCAGGATAGACTATAATATACATATTATATGATATATAGCCTTTAGCCATCCTCAAACAAGCTATCTAATGCAAAAAGGTTTTTTAAAATCGGATTAGTAGTCCCTGAGATTAGCGCGTTCAAACAAACAAACAAACTTTGCCTTTATCATATTAATAAGTATAGATTATGATAGAATATGTCACTTTTTTATTTTCTTTGTTTTTAGTAATAAGCTGATAGAAAATAGTGCGGTCAACTTGTATGCTTGAAATTTTTTTTTCAGTTTGTGTTAATATTTTTTATTAATAGATGAATTCATAACATAAAGAACATTAGGCCGCAACTTTGCCTGGGAGTTTAAAAAAAAACAAATTTGACACTTCTCATCCCTTTTTACCTCCTAGGGGTAAAATTCCCAGAAATCAAAAAAAAAAAAATTTCCAAACTTTCGAGTGTTTAACAGGAATTATACATCATATTTTTATTCATTATACATGTAACAACGTACCGAGAACCCCGTAAAGATACTTTCACTTAAAATGTCTTTGTGTATAAATGTAAGAATGTATTGTGAGAGTCGTATTTCGCTTTTATGTAGACTATTATCATTATTACTGGAAAATAAAATATACATATATATGTTATTTAGTAATCAAAAGATGAAGCGGATAAATTACGAAAACGTAATTAAAAAAAAAATATAATATTTGAGAGAACTAGATTAATGCTGCTCAATGAAACACTTCAAGTCAGGGTTCAAGAATAATGATGATTACAAAGTCTTGTTATAACCATTTGGGCGACCTTGTCCTTCACTTTTACGAACTTTGACTACATTTTACTGCTTAGATGAGGAGAGATCAAGTATCATATCGAAGTCAGGGATATGCTTGAATATGTAGGCAGTGGTAGCCCAGTGGTAACGGGCTCGATTGAGAATCCGAGTGAAGCGGGTTCGAATCCCGGGTCTGGCACGCATCTGGCACCTCTGATATTTTCATGTACGAATCATTTCTAACATGATTACCACTTACATTACGGTGAAGAAAAACATCGTGAGGAAACCTGCATGTCTGAGAAAACCTAGTAAGTTTTCGAAAGACATGTGAAGTCCGCCAATCCGCACTTGGTCTGATCCCCCTCGTATTGAAGGGAGGCCCGTGCCCAGCAGTGGGACGTTAAAAAGGGCTGAATACATGTAGGTCTCAAATATATTTCGAATGAAATAAAGCCTCTGTAAAAAAATTACCCCGTGAAAAAGAACATCTAAATGTGTACTGCTTATGACGAAATTGAGTGCTAGGTGATGGGACTTAATACGGGACTTATTTAATGTCTTTACAGGACGTTTAACGCCATGTGCTTTGCATAAGAATTTCATTCATGACTTCTGGCGAAATCAGTAATTTATTTTATTTGATATAAATGACAAGAATCCTGTGATTTTAATGGCATTCCTGTTAAAAAAGAAATTAAATAATTAAAAAAGAAAAGACAGCCAGAATCTTTTCACAAACTTTCAAGTTCTTTCTAAATATAATATGCTAAAGAAGAAATATTTACTCTTAAATACGATAATATGAAAGATAGACATACATATATAATGAGAAATATATAGCAATAGTAATTCATAATGTACAATATATATATATATATATATATATATATATATATATATATAAATCATATTATATCAGTTGGAAATCAGAAAACAAGACTAATTAATAATTTAAAAGGCTGAGATCACTGTATTATTTAGTAAAATAAAAATATACTAGCAAAAGTACCATATATGTCTTTGATTTTGATTTATATAGTTTCCTTATACCTTTTAGGGCACAGTACATACTCGTATTTACTATGCTGTCATATCTAGTTTTATATTATCGTTGCAGGGGGTCGGGTGAAGGTAATAGCTGCAATTCTTTTTTATTGTTCATGCACATTGTAACGTGTCCATGCTTAATTGGATTATTATTGGGCCAGTGTTTTAGGAAGTATCCCTTTTTAACTCCATCGAAGGGTTAAATAAAGCAGATGTATGATTTTTGACTTCTCAAATTGGTTCCATCTGTTAATTGGTTTTAATTTTTTACACAAACAGCTGTTTGAAATTTAAAATGTAATCTAATTACCAATATTTCATGATGTACTAGCTTTAAAAGCCATGCCAATGCAAGCCAACATATTTAAAAAAACTTAGAGTCATGAAACATAAAAGAAGTTTGCATATTCATATGCAATGAAAAGCATTGAGCTAAGAAATATATGTATAACCTTCGCCTTGGGTCCTGACCCAATTAAACTGAAATGAAAATTTTACCAGCATAGAGCAAAATTTAGGTAAAAACATCTATATATTATATAAAATAAAGTCGTGTTAGTTACACCATTTATAACTCAAGAACGGCTGGATCAATTTTTATGATATTAAATTTTTTGGATTTCTCTTAGTCCGGAATAGGATAATAAGTATTAAAACATCAGAAAAAAAATATGGATAACGCTGACAAATAACTATTTTAAATATTTATGTAGGTAAAATGTATCTATTAAATAACGAAATTAAACGTCCCATACATACCATATATCATAAGTTTATGGCATATAATGTTCCATCTTCTTTTTTTTTGCTTAATATAGATGAAAGGGAAGTAGCTACTATCATCAAGATTAAAAGTTATCTCATTAAAAGAACGCAATGCAATAGAATACGAAAAAATTTAAATATACATAACTTTCTCTATTCGTAATTTAATTTTACCTCTTGAACGATTTAAAGTAGGTGTTCATTATTGTGCTAGATTCTCCTGTAGCATACTTTTATTGATGTATATGATAATAAATCGTTAGTACCATTTAATATTGACCCATAATCATTACTTTTACCTAGGTAATTTTGAGTCGAATCTGTACATTAAATATTTTTTGGAAAATTTTATTGAAATAGACATTATTATCGATACAGAGACCGAATCTATGGTTTTTAGTATTTTTGTCTGTCTGTCTGTGACCGCATCACGGAAAAACTACTAGAGGAATTTAGATGAAATTTGGTATGATGATAGCTAACTAGCTATCATCAATATCATAAAGATGCCGGGTCAACATATAGGATACTTTTTACTGCGGGAAAATATCTCATCTCTGAAAAATCTATACTAAACGTTAAAACGTAAGTCGGGACGAACCCGAGGGGTGCAAGGGTGAGTTGCTAGTAACATATATAATTGAATACATAACAAAATTCGGATATTTATTTCATTTTTCTCTGAATATAAATAAATACTTTTAAAAGCTTTTGATGTCAATTTACATATGTAAAACTTTATTGGTCATAAATAACGAATCAATTTAGAAATTACGAACCGTGTTTAAATAAAATAAAACTATCTTTTCGGATTATTTCGCGGATTTATTTTGATTTTTGGTTCCCGACGTTTCGAATGTTTTACAGCAATCATGGTCACGGGATCTCCCCGTGAATGTCAAATATTCGCGTAAATCTAAGAAAGTATTATGTGAACCGTGTTTAAATTATATTATTGTATATAAAATATATATTCCTATATTAATATTGTATAATAACATAAGTCACTTTATTAATATCGTCTAAAGCAGTTAGACGCGGACACTCGCTGTGGCTCGCGTAACGCATTGACTCAGACGCTCGGACACAGTCTGTAGTTCATTGGGGACGTGGCTTCTATATCAGGCCTAAAATATTACGTTTTTTTGTTCTGAAGAAGATTACAAGTAATTCTCCATAACAGTATGAATTTGACATGCTTTGGAGAGCAAGTAAAACCGTTGTGTCATTTGCTCTTCACCTATTATTTTTTGCGTTGACAGTTTTAGCTAGATCAAAATTTGATTGATAGGACATTTACGTTTACGAAATCAAATTGGTAGGATGAGTCACTTCACTGTTATAAATGCGACAGTTCATACGTGTGTATGATTGTCATTCCTTTACGCCGAAACAGCTCAATGAACTTGAATGAAATATAATACACAAATAGACTATACTTAGCAGAAAATTTGGTAAAAGATAGCGCTACTTTTATATAATACTATACATACAAAGCGCACCCGAGCGAAGCAATGGCAAGACGCAAGTTAGATAATATCTAAGAGGCATTGCTACGCAAATTTTCGACATTTTAAAACAAAACTATCTTTCGGATTGGACCGAATATGGCTTGAACCAAATACGAACGTCGGCCGAACATTCGGTGAGAATAAAAAATTCGGCCGAAATTCGGCCGAACTTCGGTTCAATTTCACCGCGCTTTCACAAGCCACTACGAGTATATGTCGTGTCACTACACGTCGTGACACTTTAATTATTAAAAATACTTAATGAGTGTTTAGTTTATGAACCAAAAACGTGATTTTTTTTATTCAATTTACGATTGTATTACAATTAACATGTTTTTTACAAGAATACTAAGTTTATTTCATTTTGCCGATTTAATTAGGCAAAGATTTTTGAGACTGTTAAATTAAGAAGAATTAATTTAATTAAAGGCGTAGGTGCTGTATTACCGCCTACGGCGTATAAAGTAGCGGTAGTAGAGCTTTATATAATATTAGGTATAACATAAAGCCCAAAACTTTTTTTGTAGTCTGGATGCGGGTGAAACCGCGGGTTCTGCTAGTAATTAATATGTTAAAAATTTAATACAGTTAATTTGGCAGATTCATTTCCAATGTACTCGAAGGTCGTGGCAGACACGAGATCTGTGATTTTTTATAATTTTTGATCTACATACATATATAAAAATTCTGTATATGATCCAACATAATATATCTATTAGAAATATAATCGATAGATATGTACGGTTTTTATAATATTGTTACAACATATCTAAAAGTATAGATTAGAAACTTTTCGATTGTCAGTTCTTCACACCCTACATCTCTCGAAAGTAAAAAATCGTCTAACTCAAGTGTTATCTTCAGGATCAACTTACGAAAGCGCTGCACGCGCGTACCAAGCAGACCGCGACGACCGTTAGCAAGCACAACCCAGGACAGTATTAACGTGAAAGTCGATTTTTATTTAAAAAAAAATATCTTATTAAGTAACATATATCTTATTAAATAACATGCAACACACTGGAGGATATTTTATCGGTAATATAAAGACGTCTAAACGTCTTAATAAAATTTAATTCGCCATTAAGTTATTGCAGTTATTTCTAAATGTTCTGACTCTACATTCATAGAAAAAGTGTAGATCCAGAATAAAATTGGCGGTAAAAATAGCCTGGCTCTACTTCTCTCTATGTATATTGACACTTTTCTTTAGAAAATTACAGTCGAAAGTTACTAATAAAATCATGCAAGCAGGATAGTTTTAGGGTTTGAAAATGGTAATCAAACCTGTTAGATTTTTTAGGAATATCGACCGTACAGTTTTATTATATATAAGGTTTATACTAGGTTATTATATATGCAGTAATGAGCTGAGTATTTATTCAGTTTAACTATAGATCTTGTCAACTGTTTAAAAAGAAACTTTGAAATGGAATAGCTAGTAGATGTACGATAAGAAACTATGTATGTATATGTACAATGTACATATCTGTATAAATAAATAATAAATAAATATGTTGAGACATTAACACATAGCACCATCTAGTTCCATGGTAAGCTACGAGGCTTGTGTTATAAATACCAGATAGTTGATACACAACACATATTTAACTTTAAATACATACATATTATAAATATAAACACCCATGACTGGAGTACAAACATTCGTGCTCATCACACAAATGAATGCCCCCAGCGGGACTCGAACCCGCGACCGTTGGCACGGTAAATAGGATCACTACAAGCTGAGCCAAACGTGTCGTCAAGAAATAAGGCCACCTATTTTATTAATCGATTTCAAAAAGATTATGCTTGTTTTTTGTGTATTACACGATATTGTCAATTGTCAATCGATTTTCATAATACTTTGTAATAATTTTGTTAGGTATAACCATACTTAGGTCCCATTTGCATATTAACTTTAAAGTCAGTGATTTTTTTTATTTTAATTAAAATTAACAAATATTGTAAGGTACTTTGGTGCCAATTTTCAAGTTTTTTGAATTCATTTTATTACTTTGTGGGTAGGCTGTCTGTAACAACTATAGCCTTTGAGACATCTAACACCTTAGTCTCTCCCGTGACCATGATTGCTGTAAAGCATTCGAAACGTCGGGAACCAAAAATCAAAATAAATCCGCGAAAAAATCTGAAAAGATAGTTTTATTTAAAATGTAAAATATTCGCGTAAATCTAAGAATGTATTTTTTTAGTTAAAAAGTTAATAATCAATATTTATTTTATAAGTCTTTTATCTTTTTACGCTTAAACCGCTGAACAGATTTCTATGGGCAAGGACAGGGAGTTCATGCCCACACACTGAATCCCAAATGGTCCCGTACAGTTCGGTTTCAGAGGAACTTCCTCCCACGGACCATCCTGCTGTGGAATGAACTCCCTGCCGAGGTTTTCCCAGAGGGCTACAGTATGGGGTCCTTCAAAAAGGGAGTAAATAGGCTTTTACAGGGTCGGCAACGCGCATGTCCTTGGTGTTACAGGCGTCCATAGGCTACGTTAACCGCTTACCGTTAGGCGGGCCGTATGCTTGATTGCCACCGTCGTGGTATAAAAAAAAACCTAGATTGCGTTCTAGGATCGGATATAAAACCCAGCTCCGCTTACCACGAGCAAAAACTAGTTTAACATATTTTAAATAAAACTATCTTTTCGGATTTTTTCGCGGATTTATTTTAGCTCTCTCGTTTCGAACCAAAAATCAGGATAAATTAGTCAGTGAGTCAATCATAAATACAAAACCGATTCAACTTTTCTAGTTTTAATTACCTATTGTAAGAAACATTAAAAATTTATATCCACTTTTAAAATAAAAGCCTACAGTTACACTTTCAAGCGTCAACTATTGTTACGGGTAATCAGAAATCGCGTCAAATTGACGGGAAAATTGTACGTTCCAAAGCGCTCTACTGTCTTCACCTCGCATTACCCCGAGCTATGACAAGAATTTTCTATTTCTATTGTAGCTAGACTTCAACTTTTTCTTTTTAATCATATTACTTTGTTATTTTATTTATATGTAACTGTAGTTAATTTAATTAATGTATATTAATATTATAAAGAGGCAGAGTTTATATGTTTGCTCGCTCGCTCGTTCGTTCGTTTGTTTGTTTGTTTCTTTGAACACGCTAGTCTCAGGAACTACTGATCCAATTTGAAAAAATATTTTTGCATTACATAGCCCGTTTATTGAGGAAGGCTTTAGGCTATAATATACCATTTGCTACTACGCAAAGGAGCGGAGTAGTAATTTCTTACATAAAAGTAAATGTTTATAAAAAGTAGACTTCTCATACAAAAATAGTTTTTTTTTAAAGTTAATTGAAATTTTTAATCTTATTTAGGCAAGTCTTCGTTTCTCTTCTTTTCATTTTATTTATTTTATTAATCAAGCTTTGTAATTTAGACATATTTCATTTACATCCTTAATTAAGCGGAATTATAAGGGGATACCTCTGTTTGTTTCCTAAAGACTCCTACAGAAATATTTAATATTACAACTTCAATCGATCGGTCGGTACGTTAGCATGCAAATATATGTATAATAAACTAGTATGAAGTAAAGTATTTAATACAAAGCAATATATATATTTTTTTAATTTAATTGAAATCTTTCATGAATAACTCCAAGATTTTAAGTACCTATTGTTCTTAGTATACCTATAAGAAACATAAAATAAAGATAAATTTAAAACTATTTTGTTTATTATGTATATGTAAAATATTTATTTTTCAAATTGGCTACTAATTTATTCGAATAGTAAAAAAATATGTTAAATTAATACTTGACACTCGTTCACGGAAATTTTGGCGAAGGAAAAACAATAATAATTTATGGTTTTAGTTGTCTTTGGCGCGTGGTTGACGAGTTTTTATAATATATTTGGAACACACTATTGAGATAACCCTTTGAAAAACAGTTTTTTTTTCCTTAATACCGACTAATTATTATTATATAACTAGTAATATTAATTATTTCATGGCTATACATTTAATCTTTGCATAATAGTATAGAAATACAAATATTAATCCTAATAATGTATTTTTTGCTTTTTTGTGTCAATTAATAACAATTACATAAATACCGAAAAATATTCATGTTTTATATACCTACATACTAGCGACTCACCCTCGCTGCGCTTGAGTTCGTCCCTAGGTACGGTTTAACGTTTAGTATAGATTTCTCACAGATGGGGTATTTTCCCGCAGTAAAAAGTATTCTATATTTTGACCCGGATAACCAGCTATCATCATACCAAATTTCATCAAAATCTGTCCAGTGGTTTTCTCGTGATACGTTCCCAGACAGTCAACAGACAAAAATTGCAAAAAAATAGAATCGGCCTCTGTATCGAAAATAATGACTATTTCAATAAAGTTTTCCAAAAAAAAAATATTATTTTACAGATTCGACTCAGTTAGAATTTTTTAATATGTACAGAAGATAAAAAGTATGCAATCCACTTGGACACTAAGCTCGCTAATAGAGCTATAGACGAGTATTTATTATTTTGCAATTTTAATATGTAGATTGTTATCAAAGATCATTTTATTTTTATTGTTTCACTCAATAAAACGCTAATTTTGTGTTTATTAAAATCTACTTTATCTAATTCTTTTCGTGACTTATTAACTGATTTATATTTCACAGCATCCACTAATCTTTGAAACTTGATTAACTAGCAATTTTTGGTATCATGGGATGTTTTAATTTCCTGATAAGAGATTCTTCTTATCAGGAAATTAAAACATCCCATGTATTCACATATCAGATATGTATTCAAATATCTACATTCGTAATATATTTTTTTAATTCTAAATTATGAATGGTATTAATATATAATTTCATTAGTATACATTCCAAATAATGAATACAGAACATTTTATGTCTAAAATTGTGCAAACTATTTATAAAATCTCCGGAGATAAGCTTAGTTAATAGTTACCAATATGTATCATATAGGTTCTATATGATATTTATTATCATATACTCTTTAGTATAATCTATCTCTTTAGTACAATAAGGCAGTGGTAGCCCAGTAGTAAAGCGCTCGCTTGGGAAACCGAGCGGAGCGGGTTCAAATCCCGGGTCTCGCACCTCTGATATTTTCAAGTACGAATCATTTTCCAACATGATTACCACTTGTCTTATGGTGAAGGAAAACATTGTGAGGAAACCTACATGTCTGAGAGAACCTAGCAAGTTATCGAAAGACGTGTGAAGTCCGCCAACCCGCTCTTTGCCAGCATGGTGGACTATGGATCCCCCTCGTATTGCAGGGAAGCCTGTACCCAACAATGGGACGTTAAAAAAAAGGCTGAATATATATTTTTCAGTATAGTTACTAGGTGCTTCTATAATATTATAAAGAAATGTATGATAAAAGATTTTAAAAAGAAGTAAGAATAGACGATAGAAGAGAGATGCTTTGCGCATGTTGGTGTGTCTCTTATCGGCAGATAATATAATTATTTTCAAAAGAAGATACATTTTGAAATTTCATCTCATCTGAGTACTTTGCTAATCATTTAAAGTGTGGATGTTTTTATTTAACAAGTTCGAGTTAAGTTTAACATGCTCACGGAATGTATTAGATGTACCAACAGAATTCGACGAAGTATCTAATCACTAATTAAAATTCTAATTAATTAACGTAAGAAAATTTTTCTCTTCTACAATGTGGCTTTAAGCGGACTGGTATCGATGTGGCTTTTCATTTTATAACCTGTTATTTTGTATGTTGTTTTGTTGCGCTATTGGAAATGATTTTAATTAAACCTTTGATATTATGATAGTTGATTTTGACATTTTTGTGTTTATCTCTTTGTGTTAAACCTCACAACGAGAGAAAAAAGAGATTTTGACAGGTGTATTGATTTAGACTAGAGCTACATAAATCCAGAGCTGAATAATTTGTACTCAACATACAATTCCGTATTAAGTAGATATGTTTTTGGTACAGATTGACACTGCAATTACCTATATAAAACATCACTGAGGCGCGCCTTTAAGTGCATATTGTATCTAGAATATTATATACTGGCCTTATCTTTTGGCAAATTTTATTAATAATAGTCGCTTATGTGTTACTTCAGGTCCATAATCTATTTTGTGCTAAATTCCATCCAAATCCATCCATCCGTTTTCAAATTTTGTATTTATAATTGTGTGATTAACATGTAAAGTAAAGAATTTTTCTAACACATTTCGACCTAAGCAATACATCATCATTTTTTAGTATCCAAAGGAAGAGGGTCATGTCGATGTAACGTAAACTAGATGCGGTGACCGCGGTCTGTCCGTTCCGGTGAACGCCGCGATATACGACTCCATTTATTGTGCTGTGCTGTAATGATAGGTTGTTGAACTGTCCGAAACGGTATGACATTACCTTGGTCCAACTTCTTTCAGTTTGATCTTAATTTTGATGTTTCCTTTTCCGCTTGAATCAGGTAATATTTATTTTATTGAATTTAAATGAACTGTTTTTGTATCATAATAGTTTTTAACTTAATTAATTCTATTGGCCAATTCTTTAAATTTACCTGTTCTTATATTTTTATGGTACTTTTTGTGTTCTATAATAAATAAATTATGAAAAAAATTTATTGTAAGAAATGTTATTTTTTCATTTTAATATAGCGCACAAAATTATAATATGATGATGATAAAAATCAAAAACGTTCATTTCCTTTATGGTTACTTGTTTTTGCAGGTTATTTATACCATAACGTGTATAAAGACATTTTTTATAAACTGTTATATAAATTAAATAAACCTACTTAATTAATGAGGCTCTATTATGCTATAAGCATTTGAAATATCAATATTATAGTATTCCCAGGCGACTAGAATTTTTTGTTATTATTCTAATCCTGACGTAAATGCTTATATATTATACTCGATGTGTCTTAACCTTTTAAAACATATTTAGCATCTGAGTATACGTTCTATATAGCTATAACAAAAACAGGTCAAGCAAACAAGTAGGGTTCAAAACTCTCGTTAAGAGTGGACTTAAGAGACAAAAACTTCTGAATGAGTTCAAACAACAACATATAAAACTTGCTAACAGTTGTTTTTTCCGACCCCAGTACAATATAACTTGTTGAATAATTACTTCCTTACGTGGGGTGTTTACCCTAGTATATAATTGTAGAAAATTCTTTTCAAAGTCATTATATGAACGGGGTAGAGTCGATTTTTATGTTGGTGACAAAACAGCTGTCATGTTAATGATTATTATTATTTAGTGAGCATTGATCGATCGATGATTTATCTTTGCAATCGAAAGGGAAACAAATGCTGGTTGCAAATTGACAAACTGACAAATTTATATATTATATGTATTTAGGTTAAAATGATGCCATAATAAAATTGTGAGAATAAGTGCAAAATAAGATTAATACTGCAAATAATTTATTATTATTGCTACAATATTTTAATTAGACTATAAAAAATTAAAAGATAAGCGTTCGCCATTTTGATAAGCTATAATTTAAATTTTTTAAATTTATTTTTGATGTATGATGTATAAATATGACGAGACAATACTGACGCCTTTTTTGTATAAAAATTAAGCTATTGTTTCTGGCATGACAAATAAGATAATTTACTCGTATGGCTCATTATACTTAACTGTCAAAAACTTCACCTCCTCGATTTAAAAGACATTTGCAGGTTTTTGTGTACCAGTCAGGTTTTATTCCAAGTTGGAAATATAGGGGTTCCGATAAGATGTCATTCAACAATCGTTGACGAATAGTAATCTGAAAAAATATACATGTGGCGATATATTATGATACTATGACATAACGATTAAATTTGTTTGTTTTTAAATTTTTTATACAATAATAATAATAATGTCCTCCCGAGAGTAGGCATCTGCGCAGGAGATATTATAGTGCACAAGTGTATGCGTAGACACAAGTGCACTCTCTATTCCTGTCACTCTCATACTCCGGTGGGACGACTACTCGACACGACCATTCAACTGGCACGCTTTTAATCCGTTAACACTAAATTTAATTGAGTTGAATTTTCTATTAATTAGAATTTCATCTTTTCAAGACCCCTAGATAGAATTGTTCTATAGAATTAAATATTATATATATATATATATATATATATATATATATATATATATATATATATATATGATACTAGATAAAAATTCATGTTATAGGCTTATTAAGCTAATTAGTAAATTGGTATTTCAAGATTCCTTTGATTTAACGGTTCTTTGAATGTATTCGTATAACCAAATTCAATGCGCATACGCTCAAGTAAACAGAAATATGATAAGGTTCGAAGAAATCTAAACTACTAAAAATACAAGCTTTTCCATATAATAAATATTTTCTAAGTTCTTTGCCAATTTTCTTTGAATAAAACGAGTTAACTTTGAAACTTTAAAATTTACAAAGTACAGTCCTAATTTTAACAATAAGTTATAGTATATTTTTTATATATTATGCCTTTGTATTCAGCCCTTTTTAACGTTCCACTGCTGGGCACGGGCCTCCCTTCAATACGAGGGGGATCATGCCATAGTCCACCGCGCTGGAGAAGTGCGGGTTGGCGGACTTCACATGACTTTCGAGAACTTGCTAGGTTCTCTCAGACATGCAGGTTTCCTCAAGATGTTTTCCTTCGCCATAAGGCATGTTACAAATGATTCGTACATAAAAATATCAGAGGTGCGAGACCCGGGATTTGAACCAGCTTCACTCAGATTCCCAAGCGAGCGCGTTACTACTTGGCTACCACTGCCTTATGCTATATATTATGCCTTTATTATAATGTTATTTATAGACTAGTAACCTAACTCGTCTTCACCGGACTACTTTTGTTATTTGGTATATATGTATATCAAGTATTATAATAAGTATAAATAAGTAAAATAGCTTACAGGCTATTTTAATGATAGATATTGCTAAAAACTAAAAAAAAAGAGATGGTAACGAAGTAGCGATATAAACAACATGTTCAAGTTCCAACTCATTATAATAATAAAACTACATGCAATCGTTTAACCGTAACAAATGAAGCTACAATAGTTAAAATGAATACGTAACATATGTTTAACTTCACTGACATCCTAGGTCCTAGGTCACCTGACCTAGCTCAGACATTTACATTGAGTCTACACATAATAATATATCGTAGAATAAATGGACCGTGTAACACAGAGCTTCGTTGTAAACCTTATTTGCCTGTACAACGTCCCGAAAAGCAATTAAAGACAGTTATACATATGGATCAGTGTCCCTTAGGTTCATGTTAGACTGTAAGATTTAGAAGCGATAATTTTCTATCGGACTACTATTTTAAATGTGAAAGTTTGTACATCTTTGTGTTTGTTTATTTGTTACTACAAACCCTGAGACAACTGGGCCGATTTAGATGAAATTTGATTAACAGATTTTGATAGACCTCGAGATGCAGCGGAGTAAAGCCAGGGTAAGTCGCTAGTACTGCATAGCTAAAAAAGCGTTATATCTTGATGTTTCGATAATATAACAAGGAATATGTATGTCATTTAAATTTGGAACAAATGTTTTTTTAAGCCCATCATACAGGTGTGAACTATACAATAAATTAAAAAGACAAGCTTGTACATTTTAAAAGCTGTTTAAAAAAATAAAACAGTTAACATAATATGCCATTAATATTTTAAAAAAGACCTTGTTTTTAATTAAAATTTAAACATTACTAAATTATTTACAAAGATTTTTATAGCAAGTATTAGCGTGTAGTCTAACTGCCGGGCAACATGCGCACGCGACGGGCGTGTACCGCGAGCGTGACGTGTGCGCCGTTCCAGAGCGTGAGCGCATGCGCCAACCTCTTAACTTTAGGTTCCTCAGACATTTTTTTTTTTTCGTATTATTACTTTTAGAATAGGGTAATAATAAGCGGGAATTATTAATATACGATGTAGTTATGCTTTTAAAAAGTGCTTTAGTGGATTGCATGTATAAAAACACACCTTCAGGTTTGAGTCCCGTATCAAGCAAATCTTCCTTTATATATATGTAGATATTGTGAAAACATTTTTTCCTTTGTCACATAATCACGTCAAAACGAGTGAATGTATCTGTATGTTACTTTGGGCCCTCGATGAGGAAAATATTTTTTTAATTCCATACGTAGATTGTATGGAATTAAAAAATATATTCCTCGTTGAGGTGGAGCGAAAAGAAACTTTTTTTTCTTAGCCTGGGGGAAAAGTTTGTAGCTTATAAAAAACCATATTTATGGAAAAGAAAGAAAATTTTTTGCTCACCATTTTGAAGTGGCTCACTAATTTTTTAAATACGTATTGATTATACTCTTAAGCACACGATGTTTCAATTTATATAAAAAACAGAACGACGTTTTACTGATTTAGAAGCCTTTCTTCTAGAAGGAAAGTTAAGTGTAGTGTTAAAATTTTCTAATGCTTATCAAACCAAGCATTGATGATAAATTAAAAATTTCAAAAAACCCCCGACCATCTTGGACCGATTTTCATCAAACATAGCTAAGATCACTCCCGACTAATGCACCTTTCAAACAAAAAAAAAAAACAAAATCAAAATCGGTTCATCCATTCGGGAGCTACGATGAAACGGACAGACACACACAGACACGTCAAACTTATAACATCCCATCGTTTTTGCGTCGGGGGTTAAAAACAGATTCAAACACTTTCATTTCTTACATAGATAGGACATTTAATTAAAATAATATGATTATGTAATCACGTAACATAAGGCTTGTGCAAAGTAACGTTGCGTGGCGTTGCGTCAGACTGCTATCTTCATTTGCGCAACAATAGCTCACAGGTGGAATGTCCGTTTATAGGTCTCCACGGGTGCGTGGACGCCGACTTAAGTAACGTATTGAATTTATTGTTCAAACTCTAACACATGAGAATTTAAACAAAATATTTGTTTTTTTTTTTGATTATTGTGGTATTATTGTGATTTTTAGTTCCTAAAGTTTCGAATGCTTTCCAGCAAACGCGAGTTAGATAGTTTTTGGCATATAAAATTTTATTATATCAAGTCAATATACTTTATGCAAATAGACTTTTACAACCACTTTTGAATCGTCAATTTTAAATTTAAATTAAATGTCAGTATGTAAGTCCTTGAAGAATCTACCACTGGGAAGGCAGTTTTGCTGAGAAGAGCCGGCGAGAACTCAATACTTGCTCTTTTTTAAAATAATATAGTTATCACCCACAAAATGATACAGTTACTTGGAAGAAAAGAGAAATCGCAACAGAGTACCTTATAATATTAAAATTTTAATAAATTATTCTAATTGGGGTTGCTATGTATACCTATTTATACAATTTGAAAAAAAAAAATATTTATGATGGTATTATTGTGATCTGAGATTTTTTTTAAATTAAGGCCGATTATAATCTATAAGATCATGTTCATTACGCAAAATAAATTTGGATAGGTTAAAAACGACATTGTCTTCACCGTATTTGCCATTATTTATATGTTAACTAGCGACTCAAACTCGCTCCACTCGGGATCGACCCTACTCATGTTTTGAGGTTTAGTATAGATTTCTCAGAGATGAGATATGTTCCAGCAGTAACAAATACCCTATATGTCGACCCGGATAACCAACTATCGTCATACCAAATTTTATCAAAATCCCTACACTGGTTTTTCCGTGATGCGGTAACAGACAGACAGGCAAAAATTCTAAAAACTATAGATTCGGTTTCTGTATCGATAATAATGTCTATTTCAATAAGATTTTCCAAAAAATATTTATTGTACAGATTCGGCTTAGTTACAATTTTATTATATATATAGATTATACGAATCGCAGACATAACTTTGACTTTTGACTTCCTTAACAATAAAATAAGTTTTGTATATAAGTTATTGTATTAGACATTCAAATATTCTATAAATATATGTTAACAATATACTTATGTTAATAAAACATTCTAGTTCACTATTTAAATAATTTAATTAACACACACATACATACATATATCCTGATATACTAGAATCTGTGATGGCTTTATTAATAATATTGAGGTACAAATTATAAATGTAATGTCCTCCTGACCAATTTTGACTACAACGGTCAATGTCACTGAGACTAGCCATACTCGTATGATCTTCATGATGAGAATATATGATCTCACTTGTCAACAAGAGATATCATCTACTGCACAAATGTGCACAAATATATACATAGTGCACAAATGTGTGCACTAACACAAGTACACATTCTATTGCTTTCCCTCTTAGAGTCAGATGGAAATTCGACAGGAGGTGAAGAATCAGCGGCTTTACTTACGGGTACGGGATTATAGTATTAAGTATATGTATTATAGTAAAGATATAGAGAATTTACTATTATAATATATATATATATATATACTATTAAATTATATATATATATATATATATATATATATATATATATATATATAATTTACTATTATGATATAATATTACTAGCCTTTGCTGGACATTCCTATGTAAATATTTCTTTTGATGTCTAACATATTTTTATTGGCGGGTAAATATTTACGAAAGTGACTAAAAAAAAAATATGGAGCAAAAAAAAATTTTTTCTTAGCTTGGGGGTAGAATTTGTAGCTTATAAAAAAATGGAAAAACAAATTTTACTCTAAATTTTGAGGCGGCCCACATTTTTTAAAATAAATAATTTATTCAAATTTTTGGTTTTCCAGTGATCATCTTTGAAAACATTTAAGAATTGACGAATATAGTCTTTTTCTACTCAACTTTCACTGCACTACAAAAAAGTAACATGTTATTTTTACAACTTTTTCTAAAATTGCAATAATGGTCAGAATTTTTTTCATTCATAACTTTACTTTAGACTTTAACGAAGACACTCTACAGTTTCTAAAACAATTTCAAGTTTTTTTTTTATTTAAAAAAAAACTTAAATAAATTATTTAGGTACAATCATTTGTACAACTTTATTCAAAATCGAACCTGTGATCTTTGGGAAATTTGGTAATACCAATTACTTATTTATATGATATACGTTTCAGGAGTTTGTAATATAATAATTAATAATACATAGAATGTTTTTCTAATCGATTTTCGATCTTGGTGGCTTCATGGTTTCTGAAGCTATACTATCACGTGACTTCACCAACTTTCCTACTACTATATAGAGTTTAGTATACTATATACAGTATAGTAGAGAAAAACACAATTGTTCTTATGACTCAATTTGCAACTAATATCAATATCTCTAATCAATTTGGACTGTCAAATGAACCGCATCCATAAAAATTCGCCACTATTGAAATCAGTTAAGAAGCTATACAGAAACATATTTTAAACCATTTAAAAATTTCGTTTGTATTTTGAAATTTTAATTGCACGTAAACAATAGAAGGTCGACTGTAAGATAGCTTACTTAGATTAAGCAATTATAATTTTTTTCTCATACTACAATCTTGATTATTGTTAGGATTATTTAAAAATCTTTAATATATACATACATACATTTATATTCTATAAAGAATGTCTCTTGAAATGTTTCTGCACTCTTTTTTTCTAACTTTTAGGTCTCAATCATGTTTATATTAATATAACCGATTTTAATAGAACTTTTCTAGTGTATAGATTAGGTTGAGAAAAATACAAACTATTTTATATCATATAAAGTAAGATAAATATTAAATGAACAATCTATGTCCAAGAATGGCTAAATTAAATTTAATTTACGCCTCTAAAAGCCTAAAAGATTCGGTCGAAAGTGATATCTGGTTCGAGGAATATGAAAGGTTTTCCGTGTTTTGCTAGTTTATAAATTATTTAAAATTTAAAATGATCTGTGTAATAAAGTTATTTATAAAACAATCTAATGAAAAAGCGACTCATTTATATTATGTTTTATCTTCAAAGTTCATCCTTGATTGATGGGTTGAATTAATACATTGTTTTGATAGAATGTGTAAGGGAGAAAAATGCATATTCATGTAATAAGCACGTCCGTTAGAATTATTAACGACTAGTGACTCACCCTCGCTTCGCTCGGGTTCGTCCCTAGCTTGGATATAGTAAAATGGATATAGTATGTTATCCTTGAGAGATAGATATATGTCATCGCAGACTTTTGTGTAGACCTTTTTAAGGTGTACAATACTGTAGTACATTATTTTGATCTATTTCGTAGGGTTCAGTTAGCGTTTGCAATGTATACGCAAAAAAATGTGTTTTACATCACATTAGGAAACCTCTAAAATTATCAGTATTTCTGTATTATATTATGCATGTATTATACATATAAACCTTCCTCTTGAATCACTCTATCTATTAAAAAACTGCATCAAAATCCGTTGCGTAGTTTTAAAAATCTAAGCATAAATATAGGGACAGACAGCGGGAAGCGACTTTGTTTTATACTACGTAGTGATGTTTTTGAGTAGTTAGTAGTTAGTACTTAGTAGTAGTGTCCGACCGAAGGTCGATTCTGGCCGAAGCCGAAGCCTAAGGTTTAAAACTCTAAGAAATTTTGTTCAAGATTGGCTACAAGCTACAATTAATAATATAAGTGATTTTAAAACTTTAATATTGACTATATAACTCTTCTACCTGAACATTACCTAAGTTATTTGGGGTCGGCGCAGTAAGTCTTCCTCCTCAACTCTCTCCTATTACTCGTCACCTCATCATTCACCCCTTTCTCTGTCATGTCCTTTCTCACACAATCTATCACAGATTAAAAAAAAAAGTAAACCTAATAATAATACATGTGATATAGGTTTTAGTTATCAATTTTTGGTATTCTTTTTAAAGGATAGCAAAATGTATTTAATTATCACTAAGAAAACGTACAGTATTAATATTTACAATCTACAAATGAGTGTTTGCGAAATGGAGGCAATGAACTTATATACCATTTCGGTTGGCAAAGGGACAGTTTAAAACAACTAGATCAGTATTCATAGAGAGGAGAGCAAGACTTGTTGACGCCGAATGTACTGTATATATTATAATAAAATAACTTAATAATTTTGTGTATTGATTTATTTATTTTTGTAAAAATAAGTTTTTAAGGTTTTAGGGCAGTTTTGTTGGTTTTATCATTGTGGTACAGCATTATAAATGCATCTTATATACCATACATATATATTATATAATACATAACTTGTAAAAAATTGCAGAATCTTATACTTCACAATCTAATATCATCTAAAGGGTGCCTAAAAAAACCGCTCTTTTAGCAATGAGGAAGCTTCTCATACGTTTTTCAATAACTTTTTTATTTCTTTTCTTTTTGGAAGTAAAATAAAAGCTTTTATTATTATTATTAGAACAAGTATAGTTTCATACCAATTATATTAAGGCTTGAGTTTTCCGAGCTAAGTTAAGCTTGAGTGGCTGGTATCTAAATTAAATATTACTTAAATACATTGTTTACCATTAAAAACCATATTATGATAAATTTATACTATACTTCTTATGAATTCGGAGATTTCGTTTATATAAAGTATTATAATACCATATAACTTTAATATTTTTTTGTAAGCTTAATTTGAATATTGTTTTAAGTACCGTCACCGGTTCTAAAGTTGTCCTCGCATACTGCCCTGGATTCCTGAGAAACATTATATTTGTACATTATTTCGTATTTTACCGACTTCAACAAGGAAGTATTCAATTGGGGTATAATATGTATAAGTAATAATTGACGACACGTTTGGCTCAGTGTGTAGTTACCCCACTTGTTGTGCCAGCGGTCGCGGGTTCGAGTCCCACTGGGGTCTTTCATTTGTGTGATTAGCACGAATGTCTGTACTCCAGTCACGGGTGTTTATATTTATAATATGTATGTATTTAAAGTTATATATGTGTAGTGTATCAACTATCTGGTATCCATAACACAAGCCTCGAAGCTTACCATGGAGCTAGATGGTGCTGTGTGCTAACGTTCCAACATATTTAAAAAATGTTTTTTGTATATTACCGATATCTAAATGAACTAATTTTTAATACTTATTTAAATATGCATAGATAGTTCAAAATAAGACCTACTAATATTAAATAAATAATGTAGATATTTTTTCTAAACGAATGGTCTTACAAATATGATGAAAATCTTATCATTTCATACAGCTGTTAATTAGGTACAGAATTTAATATTAATTAATGTAAGAAATTAAATGAAAGAAGTAATAATTTTGTTATTGATATACAATAATTGCTTTTCATAATAACATAATTATAAAATAACATAAGTAATAGGCAATTAATTCACAATATATAATATATTATCACATTATATAATAAGTAACCTTTACTATCATTATAAATTGCAAAAACATTTACAAATGCTGTTCCGGTATTTGACACATGCAGCATCTCGGAGAGAGGTCCGTCTCGCGTAGGGTTGACAACTGAAATAAAATGAGCAAATGAAATAAAATAATAATTATATGTTAATAATAATAATTATAAGTTAATAATCTATACTTAATATTATAAAGCTGAAGAGTTTGTTTGTTTGGTTGAACGCGCTAATCTCAGGGATTACTAATCCGATTTGAAAAAATCTTTTTGCATTAGATAGCCCGTTAACTGAGGAAGGCTATAGGCTATATATCATCCCGGAAAAATGTACAATTCCCGTTGGATAGATTTGTTTTTGTCAAGGGCGAACTCGAAGCGAAGTGAGAGTGAGTCGCTAGTTGACTTATAATACTATTTTGACGTTTGATAAAATTATACTGCATGAATGTTGTACCTACTTACTCACACACACTTATACTTCATATATGTTTTTGCTAATTTGAGTTCCTATTACAATAATTTTTATAGTTTGTATGGATGTGTGTGTGTTTGTATTTATGTTTGTTTACTTTTTCACGCTAAAAAGACTGGATGAATAAATAAATAAATATGTAAGGACAATAACACACAGCACCATCTAGTTCCATGGTAAGCTACGAGACCTGTGTTATGGATACCAGATAGTTGATACACTACACATATCACTTCAAATACATACATATTATAAATATAAACACCCATGACTGGAGTACACACATTCCTGCTCATCACACAAATGAATGCCCCCAGTGGGACTCGAATCCGCGACCGCTGGCACAGCAATTAGGGTCACTAGAAACTAAGCCAAACCTGTCATCAAATAAAATAAGAATGGACGAAATTAAGTATACCGATAGACTATGACCTGGAGTGGCACTTAGAGACGTACTTGTCGAAGCGAACGTATGTCGCTTGTACCCTTAAATCATTTCGCATTAATAACATACAAAAATCATCAGCTTCGTAGTTCCATGAAATACGGAAAAACAAACACATTTCCGTATTTATTATATTAGCTAGGGCTAGTATGGAGGGATGTATGTATAGAATCAAAGATATTTTTTCAGATATTTCAGTAAGTGCCAACCCTAGTCTCAACTAGAGGTCATCCGATCTCGAGCGTTTAGTGCACGGCCTCAAATTGCACCGCTCTAATGCATTACCTAACGGTAGAACTAATAAATGATGAGTTTTAATTGATCGAAAGTTTAAAAATATTCGCTTGTTGAAATCATAGATTGACGGATGCCCTCGAAACTGAAACATGTGAAACGTTCGTGATCTTTCGAATAGATACAAATATTACTGAATATTTAATCTATACATATAATAAAATTATAACTAAGCCGAATCTGTACATTAAATATTTTTTGGAAAATCTTATTGAAATAGACTATATTATCGGTACACTGTCTCTGTGTCTCTCTGTCTGTTACCGCATTACGGCAAAACCACTGGACAGATTTTGATGAAATTTGGTATGATGATAGCTCGTTATCCGGGTCAACATACAGGATACTTTTTACTGCGGGAAAACATCTCATCTCTGAGCTAAATGTTAAGACATAATTAGGGACAAACCCGTGCGAAGCGAGCGTGAGTTGCTAGTTATTTATAATAGTAATATTTATAGATTAAGTATAAATGTAAAATATATTTTTATAATCAGTATAAAACAAATAATAAAATATGCTAAATTATGCTTATCTACAAGTAATAAATAAAAATTAATATCGCCGTTATATACATATATTATTTAATAATATATAAAGTTAAGTAACATTAGAGTAAGGCGATATCTCCTTTCATATAGACTCTCTTTCTATCATTGCGATTGCGGTCGTTATACTAAAACTATACGAGTAATAAAATAACGTCCTCAAAACCAACGACATGTAACTTCCTCTATATTAGATACCCTAAGAAACAATAAAAAATTTTGAACAATAAACTTGCGGTCAGTAAGCCCTTAGACGATACTGTAATCTGCCAAGCAGAACTTGAAAATATGACTGTTGCGAGCGTCATTTGATATGAAACCTTAATATTAAACGGATAAGGTTAAAACTACGTATTACTAATATAATTTGATTTGGGATGACCACTTCAATTACATAATATCCTTAAATCTTTAATAATAAAATGCGTTTAATGGTGAAGGGGATAAAGTTGATATTCAAGTGTATGTTAAATGTGTAGCAAGGGGCTAGGCAACCCTTCGGTCACGGCGCGTGCGCTGGAGTTAATGGGCAGGCAAACGGTAAGTTTTAGCCCACATACTTAATAAGATGCATAAGAAAGTTTAATTTACTTTTAAGATAACCATAAGTCAAATAATCTTATTATAAAACAAAAAATAATATTTGTAATATTTGCTTTAAGTAATTTTGTAAGGCAGTGGTAGCCTAGTGGTAACGCGCTTGCTTGGGGAACCGAGTGAGACCCGGGATTTGAACCCGTCAAATCCCGGGTCTCAACCCTCTGATATTTTCATGTGCGAATCATTTCCAACATGATTACCACTTGTCATGCGGTGAATAAAAACATCGCGAGGAAACCTGCAGTTCTGAGAGAACCTAACAAGTTTTCGAAAGACATGTGAAGTTTGCCAATCCGCACTTGGCAAGCGTGGTGGACTATGACCTGATTCCCCTCGTATTAAGGGAGGCCCGTGCCCAGCTGTGGACGTTATAAAGGGCTGAATAAAATTTTGTAATATTTGTAACACTTGATTTAGATTGTGTACATTTTTTTATCTACTCTCCAAGCTATCAAATACGTTAAAATTTGGCGTTCCTAAGTAACTTTGGAGCTCATACATTATTATATACATTATATAAATAGAAGTTTGATTTTAAAAATACGTTACAGACAGTGTCACTATGTCAATAAAGTTTACTAGAGTTTCTCTTAGGTCATACTGGCACGTTGTATTTAAACCAATAGAAATTATCGGACAATTATGTCTTCTAGGTACTGTCATTTAATCGATATTATATATAATTAAAAGCTCCTGGAATTAATACATTTATTTATAATTACTATGTAACGAAGCAGGTGTCAGGACAGTCGTTTAGTAAAAACGGGAATGAAATTTATACATCCATTATTAATTTTACGGGTTGATGCTTTCCATTAAGGGTTTTTGAAAACGAAATTTTACGTACAAAAAATGTATAAAATATTCTGACTGTGATATTGTAAATTTTGTTCTATATTTTTATTTTATTTTTTTATTATTGAGTATACCTTAGAACTTTCTCTTTTAATTTGGCATTCTTGTAGTTTGGGGACTTTTTTGAAAACGACCTAAAACTAAGATATATATATATATCAAGTTGACTCATTAAAAAAATGTACCTTAATTGACTTCTCTTCATTTTCTTATATATTTTTCTTATTTCTTCTTCTCATCACTTACTTTAATTACTTACTAAGCATTATGAAATTATAATGTACCTATATGTAATAAATAAAAAGATATAGTAGGTAGGATTTTGTATCTGTTTCAATACAAACTAACGCAGGTTAATTAGTTTTTATTTCTTCCTAAGAATAATAATTTAATTTTGCAACAAATGCTGTGTAAATTAGATACTTAAATATTTTTATGAAGGTAATTCTAAGAAATCTGTAATTTATTCAAGATGGGTTACGCTTATTTAGACGAAAATATTATAGCCATATATTATTCTATTTAATTTAGATATGATATTGATGTTAGGGAATAATTGATGTATAACCGGTCACCCCACATTCCTAAATTGTTTACGACTTTCTTTCATGTATGCTCATCACATAATGATTTAGCATTTAATATTTAATTTAAGGAATAACTTTTTTTTTAAATTATCACTACATAGTACATATTATAAATCAAAGTTGTATTTTTTATCTATTTTCAAAGACCACGACACGTGTGGCTCAGTTTATAGTGGCCCTACTTGTTGTGCCAGTGGTCGCGGGTTCGAGTCCCGCTGGGGGCATTCATTTGTGCGATGAGCACGAATGTTTGTACTCCAGTCATGGGTTTATATTTATAATATGTACGTATTTAAAGTTATATTTGTGTAGTGTACCAACTATCTGGTGTCCATAACACAAGCCTCGCTTACCATGAAACTAGATGTTGCTGTGTTAATGTCCCAACATATTTATATTTATTTATTATTATTTATTAATTTATGTTTGTTTGGACTCTTAGAAACTGCTATAATAGTAAATCATTAAAAAATATTTTAGGCTCTAGTTTTAGATACCATTTTTAAATCTAAATATTCCCATATTTCTTTTCCTCCTCTGTTTGTCGACCGATTTTCTTTTTTTTATTTAGTAGCTATTGACGTTTTTGTATTATTAATAAAAGAAATGGAAATTTACATTATGTTTTGATGAATTTCGACCACTTGACGAATACTATATACCTAATAGTATAGTATTATATTGACTGCCTCGGTGGTGTAGTGGCTAGCATGTACGGCTGCACACTCAGAGGTCCTGGGTTTAAGTCCCGGGTCGGGCCAAGTTTGGTTATTGAGTCTTTCTGTATAGTAAGCCTCAGTAACAGCCCGGAGTTGGGAAGTTGGCGGTGTTTCACCCCCGTGCCTCGGAGAGCACGTAAAGCCGTCGGTCCTGCGCCTTAACTCTCACTGGTCGTGTCGAGTAGTCGTCCCACCGGAGTATGAGAGTGACAGGAATAGAGAGTGCACTTGTGTCTGCGCGTACATTTGTGCACTATATCTCCTGCGCAGTTGGCTAGTCTCAATGAGATTGGCCGCCGTGGCCGGAATCGGTCAGGAGGACATTATTATTATTATTATATTATGATCTGGTCTAATACATAAATGTATTTCTTACAAAATATATAAAAGCCAGCTTCCGTTACTTATAAAACAATGTGTGTATAATTTTTAATTAAGGCTTTTGTATTAATAGATAAACAAAGTATATAATTTACTTATAAAGGAAATTGTTTTATAGCGCATTAAAATGCTAATGTTATATTATAAAATGAAAAATACAATACATTGTAAATTTGCTTCATACATGTTCGAATGCGCTCTAAATTTTGGTTTCAATCAAGATAATGCACTTCTCATGATCTAACTGTGAGAAAATACTTAGGTACTTATGTATTTGATGCACGTTAACCTGCACTTTACTAAAATAAGTAGGTATATTTATAAATTTGAATAATCGAAAATTTAACGATTTTTTTTCAATTCTAATATCGATATTGTGTCAATGATCTAGAAAACAAGTTAGTGGGGCAGTTGACCTTCGTAGCGCAGTGGTGGATGTGTTCAGCTTGGTATATATGTCAAAGATTGCGTGTTCGATACTTGCGAAATAGATATAAAGTTCTGTTAATCATTATATACCTAGTATAAAACAAAGTCGCTTTCCGCTGTCGATCCCTATATTATATGCTTAGATCTTTAAAACTACGCAACGGATTTTGATGCGGTTTTTTAATAGATAGAGTGATTCAAGAGGAAGGTTTATATGTATAATACATGCATAATATAGTACAGAAACACTGATAATTTTAGATGTTTCTAATGTGATGTCGTAAATAAACACATTTTTTTGCGCTTACATTGCAAACGCTGGCTGAACCCTACGAGATAGATCAAAATAATGTATTGCACATCTTAAAATGGTCTACAAAAAAGTCCGCGATCGCATATGACTATCTCTTAAGGATAACATACTATATCCATTTTACTAAATCCAACCTATGGTAATATTAACAAATCAATTCAACATTTTGAATCTTCACTTTTTACATTTTCAAAATTCAAATTAAATGTCAGTAGTAAGTCCTTGAGGAATCTACCATCGGCTTGGAGGCAGTTCTGCTGAGAAGAGTCAGCGAGAAACGCAACAGTTGCTCAAACTACTCTTGCTCGTAACATAATTTGCATTATTTATTAACCCAAAATAAAATTATCAAAATCATATGCGTGTATCTAATCATTGTATAATCAGCTCTATAATATCGCTGTCTATAACAATTTTGAATCATAAACTTATAAAAGCCACGAATGTTTGAAGCTTCTTAACTGAATAAAGGATTCTAATTACTTCCTGCCGGTCGGACACGCGTGGTGAATAGCATGCGTGAAATATTCAAATTCGGACCTTTTTATTGTATGGGTCATATTAAAATAACATATGAATAACTTTAAGATATTAGTTTTTGTATCAAAAATCTAGATATTTTTTATTTCTAGGTATAATAATAAATTCGAAAATAAAATATTAACAAAGGGTTAAAATATTAACCCCCGTAGGGTGAGGGGTTTTGGGAGGAAAATATTTTTAAAATTAATATGCATAGCATAAAATCAATGATTTGCCCTAGTATGACTTAGTACAGTATAGAAATATATCAACTACCACCACACTAGCTATTTATTTAGCATAAACATATTTAGTTATTTTTCGTAACTTGACTATTTTTTATATTCCTAATCAATTTTAAATTTATATATTATTTATATTATAATTAATATTTAAACAGCTATTTCATATATTTTCGCAAATCGCTTTTGCACACAACTTGCCCCACACATAGGATTACCTCATTTGCTGCACTCTTTAGTCGAACTAGTTTTTTATATGATTCAATGTTGCGTATATAATGGGAATGTATAGCAATATTTTACTCAAGGAAAAGATATTAAAAAAATCGTTTCCGGTGCTAACCGTTAGCCGTTCGATTGTCGATCTGTTCACCTTCCACCTGTAATTAATGAGAGAATCGATATCATCAAAGTTAAATGATTTTGACTCATTAAGTTGTTTCTTGAGGCCCATTATGTTAAATTAAAATGGATAGTTTTTTTGTATCAAAGCTTTAAGTTAGCTAGTTCAGAATTAACGACAATGTTCAATGATATTTATGAGCTACTAGAACTGATAATTTATATTTAGTTACTTTGGGTGGTGGTAACTAATGCTTTCGACCTAATTCAAAGAAAAGTCCTAAATAAAGTATTAATTTTCTTTTGTAAAAATAAAAAGAAATTTTAAATAAAACTATCTTAACGGATTATTTCGCGAATTTATTTGATTTTTGGTTCCCGACGTTTCGAATTTACAGCAATCGTGGTCACGGGAGAGACTAAGGTGTTAGACATCTCAAAGGCGTTATATACTTATTACAGACAGTGCCTACCCACAATTTACAAAGATGATTTTAAAAATTCAATAGAAAAGAAAAGATAGTTTTATTTAAAATGTCAAATACTTAGAAAGTATTATAAAAGGAAATATGAATTTTCAGCTATGAAATGTACTGAAAAGCTATTTATATAGTATTTAATAGTAGTCGCATTTATTGTCTTTCTAAAGGCGTATCCGAGCGAAGTAGAAATGTATTTTTTTTCCATTTATATTTTCACACCTGAAAAGTAAATATAACTGTCATTGTAGTAATGGGTATTGTAGAACGTCAAGCCCTCAAGGCTGAAACACCGTGCTAATGAAAAGGTCTACTTCATAATTGTGAAAAGTAAAACCTTTCCTTGACCCTATACAAGGTAACATTTAATTTTTATTCTAATACTAGGTCTTGAGTAAGTTTATCGCTTGAATATTACTTAGTTGATTTATATTTAAATACCTACTTTTATATTGAAAGAAGTTTTTTAAAATATATATTAGAGTAAAATATTATATGTATATAGTATGTTAATTTTTTTATTATATAATAAAAAAACGTCCATATTTCATATATGGTCGAATGTCCTTGTTTTGTTATTCAAAGTTAACCTGAAATTTTTATTTCGCAAATACTGAAGCTTGCGAATTGAGATTACCAGCTGTTCGTAAAAAGCCTCCCTGAGAAGTTAGTGATCTAGAATCCATGCTAGAATTATTTATTTCCATACTAAAGTTTGTAGGCAGTGGTAGCCCAGTGGTAACGCGCTCGCTTGAGAAACCGAGTGAAGCGGGTTCAAATCCCGGGTCTCGCACCTCTGATATTTTCATGTGCAAATCATTTCTAACATGATTACCACTTATCTTACGGTGAAGGAAAACATCCACAGGAAACCTGCATGTCTGAGAAAACCTAGCAAGTTTTCGAAAGATATGTGAAGTCCGCCAATCCACACTTGGCCAGCGTGGTGGACTATGGCCCGATTCCCCTCGTATTGAAGGGAGACCCGTGCCCAGCAGTGGGACGTTAAAAAGGGCTGAATACATACTAAAGTTACTAAATCGTGGAATTAGTTTCGAATATCTTCAAATTAATTTAAAGAGACTCTGTCGAAACTTATATTAAAAAAAAAACCTAATTTAGCACAAAAAAAAACGATATTTTATCAGCTGTAACAAATTACTTATAACTTATGTAAAGAAACGATATTATGGTCGTAAATAGAAAGTTTTTTGATGATTCATATCTATGAAACTAATGTTGTCAACTTGTGAAGCAATAATAAATCGGTATTGTGTGTAGCTGTCAGGTAGCTGTCAATTGACATCAAGTTGTAATTACTATCTAGTTTTTGCTTATAAATAATGCGGAAAGTCGTTCACCTATTTAAAACTATTAGCAATAAATATATACATATGTATTTTTTTTTATTTCATACGCTATGTACGCTACAAAGTTTAGAACGGTCTTTGCGAAACGTTTTCGTATATTACTAGCGACTCACCCTCGCTTCACTCGGGTTCGTCCCTAGGTACGTTGTACCGGTTAGTATGAAATACAATTCTTTGTATTTTTCGGCTTTTCTGATGCTTATCTGATAGATATAAACCGTTCTCTTGAATCACTCTATCTATTAAAAAAAACCGCATTAAAATCCGTTGCGTAGTTTTAAAGATCTAAGCACACATAGGGACAGACAGACAGCGGGAAGTGACTTTGTTTTATACTATGGAGTGATTATTGTATGTTTATATCCTGTATTAATAATTGAGATTTAACATATATTTAACACATACAATAAATTATAAATAGTTTATATTAATATGATATTTATGTATAAATGATAATTAATAAAAAGCAGACGTATCCTGGAAATAATCATATAACTCTGCTAAAATTGAAATGCATCGCTTCATCGTGATAGCGAACTGGTTGTGTAGATAGTTGCAGGTACCAGAATATGATGCAATCCTTACTCATATTATAAATACGAAAGCTTGTTTGTTTGTTTACTGGTTGTGGGGTTATATGGAACAAATTAAATAAAACATTATTTTTAAGTAGAAATAGCTTGTGGGCTACAGAAACATTCTGGCACATTAAGTCATTCCCGTGGAATAGTAAATTGTTATGTATTTTTTTAATAATGTTATAAGCAAGTGTTGTCCGTCTGTCCGTCTAAACTCTAAACAGAAAACTCAAAATTTTCAAGAATCAATTTAAAGAGAAAATTTGTTTTTTTTTTCCAAATCAAATCAATCAGTCAAATTAACGCCATTTAGTAAATTCAAAAAGTTCCATCAAAATGTACATACATTAAATAAAAGTTTTTTCATGTAATAATAGGTAGTTACATTTTTGTTAATTTCAAATCTCCAATTCAATTTTAGAAAATTGGTGCAGAACATTTGGAAAATTTGCTATTTTATACAAACGAACATACACATTTTTATTTATATAGATGATACTTATATAATTCTAATTATTATTTAGATAATGTGATCATTCATTGTCTTATGCTTTCATTATTCATGGACAGTAGTTTATTTCATTTGTATCAAGATTATATTTCAAATATTATATTTCAATAATGTTATTACACAAATAACTTGTTTACTAGTAGCTTTATCCGACTTTGCCGCGCTACTTTTTTCATTTCAGTCTCTTCGGCATAGAATTGGTTACATATGTCATCATACGAGGCTGTCATAATTTCAGTCCTTTTGGCCCACTGGATGTTGATAAATCAATCAGTACAAGCAACTTTACATGTAAAGATCACAGATGTTATATAATAGGAATGATTATAATTTATATTATAATATTTAGCCTTTAGTCTTAAGTCCATGTCAGAGTTATTTTTTACTAACATTAATTTAAATTGTTCATTTTTTTCTATATCAGTTACATCGCAACTTTTTGAGTAGGTAGTATATGTATTTTCAAACCATTTTTTAATTTACCCTTTAAAGAGCTTTCAATTGCCACTTTATATATAAAACTGTTTCATTTTAATTTTATCTCCTAGAAATAGTGTATGTCCCATTCATTGTTAAGTACAGACTTACAAAAAGAAATTATAGACTATCATTTTCTTGATTAACTTGTCTTGAATCAAGATGCAGAGGCATAACGTTCAATTAAAACAACTTATAAGATGGCTGGGGGTTAAATAACCGTAATAATATTTTATCTCCGCTATTTTATCTATATTTAACATTGCCAGTACTTTACGCGACCCCTCGTACGCAAAATACTACTTTTATGGACATCCGTTGGGTGAGACCTTTTTCTTCTATTTTTTAGGGTACCGTACTCTAAGATCCCTATCCCTAGAACCAAAGTACCTACTTAAAATCTATCGGTCTATAACCTGAAGACCGTACGTAATAGGTTTTTAATTAAAATTGCATGCGTGTATTAAATAAGTACAAAAAAAAAAGATATATTCCTTTTTTGTTTTTACTCTATCGAACAAATTATCCATACGTTTGTTAAACTTGATATTAATCTGAAGGAAGTGAGTGAAGAAAAAAAAATATATTTCCTAAACTATTACTAAATGTTATTAACCTAACTATTACTAAATTAAAATATTGAAATAGACTTTTACAAGCACTTTTTATACTAATAATTAAATATTATCTTTAATTGAGTGTGTATCGTGTATTAAATATTTAGTAATAGCGAAATTTAAAAATCAATCTTGTATGAGAGGATGTGGTAATTAAATTTTAATTAACATATACTAACCCCATGATATTTAGTTATATAATGTTAGAGTGATGACCTAAAAATGTTATAAAATAATATAAAATTGTTGCACAAAATGCCGCTAGCATTGGAATAGTAAATAGTAAAAATAGATGATTGATAACGCGGTAGAGGAACAATCGCGCGGTTGAAGAGGGTCATGCTAGAAATATAAGGATAAGATTTACATATATAATACTTACATTTTCTAATTTTTTTATGTTTTTTATAATGTATGTTTGTAATATGATATTTAATATGATAAATTTAACATAAAAAATATACTTATGGTACTCAAACAGTAAACGTCTGACCATTATATCGTGTTGTTATAGGTATAACTATGAGTAATATTCCATAAAGTGTCAGATTTAAGCTTAAAATAAATTCATTAAATCGTTAAAATTTAAACATTATAAGTAACACTTAAATTGAAATTTTAATGATAGATACATATAATAAAGTACTAAACATATCAAATGATGTGCAGTATTATATTTAAAGATATATTTAGGAATGTCCACAGCGTTCTAACCGTGCCATCCACCGGGCGGTAGAGCAAGCCGGTCGCACATCGCTCGTCCAATTATCATATCCACTTTCACCGGTTATGCCGATGGCAGGTGATGTTTGGTGCTCTCTGATTCTTGTAATTACTGTTTAGTTGTTTAGTAATTTGTTAAATGTATCACATGACGTATACAAACAGTTTTTTTAAATTTTTATTATGTAATTCTTAAAGGCTCATAGATTGAAGACGTACTTTTCGTGTAGAACGCTATGTAAAATTATATAAATAATAAATAAAAATAAATATGTTGGGACATTAACTCACAGCACCATCTAGTTCCATGGTAAGCTACGAGGCTTGTGTTATGGAAACCAGATTGATACACTACACATATATAACTTTAAATGCATACATATTATAAATATAAACATCTATGACTGGAGTACAAACATTCGCGCTCATCACACAAATGAATGCCCCCAGCGGGACTGGAACCCGCGACCACTGGCACAGCTCGTAGGATCGCTACAAACTGAGCCAAATGTGTCGTCAGAATAAAGAAGAGAGTAAAATTATATATAATCCTGTAGAAAATATTATTTATTTAGATATACATACATATGTACTATGTATTTAATATTTTTACTACACTCGATTATATTCAGCGAGGAAAAAATACGGACTAAACGTACAACTTCTTGGGAATCGGAAACTCAATAAGGTATAAGAGACTTATAAAAACAAAAAAAATGTATATCTTTTCGAAAGGTTTTCATAAGAAATAAAGGTGCTAAGTAGAATTTATTATCATAATGGTTTTTTTAGTCAGTGAAACTAATTTAGCTCTACTTTTTATTTAATTGTAATGCGCAGTTTTACTTCATTTTTTTTATTATGTATGTACTTATAAATTAACCTTTATATACTTATAAATTAATATTACTAAACCATATACTTATAAATTAATCTTTTACGTGTTAAGTTGAAGGCAGTGGTAGCCCAGTGATAACCGCTTACTTGGGAAATCGAGTGAAGCGGGTTCAAATCCCGGGTCTCGCACCTCTGATATTTTCATGTGCGAATCATTTCTAACATGATTGCCACTTGCCTTACGGTGAAGGAAAACATCGTATTATGAACCTGACAAGGAAACCTGCATGTCTAAAAAAAATCTAGCAAGTTTTCGAAGGACAGGTGAAGTCCGCCAATCTGCACTTGGCCAGCCTGATGGACTATGGCCTGATTCCCCTCGTATTGAAGGGAGGCCTGTGCCCAGCAGTTGGACGTTAAAAAAAGGGCTGAATATACACATATTAAGGCACTGATCTTTTTTTCTATTTATATTCTATAGTATTTTTTAACTTAACAATTTAAGTTGCCCTAAAAATATTTAACATTACAAACATATTTAAGTCAGGTTCAAAACCAAATATTTCATCGTTAAAGCTGAAACAAGAAAGGAATTCATCCCTGTGGGAGGATGGAAGCATTACTTTTGAAGCGATTTCGAAGTCGGTGTACTTTTTAGTTAAAAAGTAATTACTAAGATTGACAGAATACTTTCTTAGATAAAATATTCTAAATAAAACTATCTTTTCGGTTCCCGAAGTTACGAATGATTTAAACTTTACAACAATCGTGGTCACGGCAGAAACAGATTGGCCTCTCTCGAAAAGACAGTCGAATTTTGTTTTATACATACATATATTATATTATTTACATCATTTTTATTGCAGAGGTATAGAGTTTCATTTGAAGATATTATTTATATATTGCAAGTAAATTGACATTTATGTCTTGTCTGACATCTACTGTTAATAGCCTGAACACGCTAAAAGCTTTCTATAGTTTGCTTCCCATATTAATTATGCATACATAAATATTAGCACATCTCAAATTTTACAAGTAACCTTATATATAAATTAGAGTTTATTATTATTGTTTTATATTCTGTAGTACCGATGGCTTAAGAAATCGACGATCGATCGACGGCTTAAGAAATATAGCAAGCAGGATGGATTAGCGTATTTTAGAGATTTTCATTCAGCAGAAGGCGGAGACAAGCTAATGTCATATACCTATATATGTTTATTTTTACTAAATAAAAATTCGTATTAGTCTACGTTTAAAACAGTCTATCTAGAGTGTTTGAAAGACTTTACTCGGGAAAAGCGAAGGGCTCTTAAAATTGTACGACATTTTGTTAATAGTAACTTAATATTATTTGTGGGTAAATTGCATATACTGGGATTAAAATTTTCGAGTAGTTAATTTATATATCTATTAATGTTATAAAGCTGAAAAGTTTGTTTGTTTGTTTGGTTGAATGCGCTAATCTCAAGAACTACTAATCCGATTTGAAAAATTCTTTTTGCATTAGATAGCCCGTTAACTGAGATATGTTTGATATGAATATGGATATATTTGTTTTTGTCTAAGGGTTAACCCGAAGCGAAGCGAGAACGAATCGCTAGTTTCCTAAAAAAAATAAAGAGGTTTTGTTAAACCTGCGATAGAAAATGAAATTTTCGATTTTCTTAACATCGTTTATTGTTTTTTATTCTGACCTTCTTTTTTAAGTGAACCGCACCGAACTCTTTTTAAAGGAGTCGCGGGTAGTGTTTTATAATAATATATTAGTATTTGCCCTCGGTTCCGCTCGCTAAGGTTAACGTGATGCTATATAATTATAATGTTGATAAAACTCGATGGTAGTTCCATAGTTAAGTACGTTCAAACATACAAAGAAAAACAAACTCTTCAGTATTATCTATACAGATAAATAAAATTGAAGTGTCTGTTTGTAATAAAAGCTTTTTACTAAATGCATATGGTATTATATACGGTATTTTTATAAGGAAAACTCAATTTTTAAAATTTTTGTTTGTCTGTCTATCTGTTCCAGCTAATCTCCGAAACGGCTGGGCCGAATTTGATGGGACTTTCATTAGCAGGTAGTTGATGTTATAAAGAGTAACTTAGGCTACTTTTATTCAGTAAAAGAATTAGGGTTATTGGTTAGGTGAGTCGCTAGTAATGTTAGTATAGATATCCAGATTATCAGTTTTAGTCAGTGCATTTGTTATTTGTAAATCAATAATTAACTTTAAATTTGAACAAAAAAAAAATGATTGCTAAAGAAGTTAAATATAATTTTTACGTGATTAACAAAGGAAATGCTATCTTCCGCATAGCTCAGGAATGCCGGAGTGCATCAATTCAATCATTTAGAACGATTTATGAGAGGTATCAAAGATTTCTAAAATAACAGATGTTCAAATTTCTTAAAAAAATGTTTTGTAGGTTTCTTAGAATTTATAGAACGTAGCAAAAATTAAAAAATAAACCTTATACTTAAAAATGTGTACCTCAGATGTTAAAAAATATATTTTATTTATATATTCTGTAATATGTATTTTTCGTTATCTTCCACATGTTTTTAATATTTTAAATAATGTTTTTGATTATAAAGATATAATCAAAAATGCATAGAATGCATAGATTTAGAAGGTTACATTTTATCGATTGGCCGATAAAGGTGCCTTCGATAAAATCATCGATTCAACGCCAGATGTAAGTAAAGTTTTGAAATAAAATGCATATAAATTCATTAAGTAATCACTAAGTTTTCCATTCGTAACTGAGTAAATATATGACCAGATGCTTCATCTCAAGCAGCAGGCAAAGCCACGTGTTGATAATTAATAATGAGATTTGAATAAATTTACAAAACGAAAGCCAATTAAAACATGTAGGATTACCATGTGGTAATCAAAGCGCTGATGACTGTATAATTGCTTATTACATATTATCTATGTATGTATTACTATCTTGCCTATTTTCACACCCATTTTTGATTTTAACAATACCAACTCTAATAATTTCTAATGTATTTAGCCCTTTAAACGTCCCACTACTAGGCACGGGCCTCTATATGGGGGGGAGCCAAACCATAGTCCGCCACGCTAGCCAAGTACGAGTTGGTGGACTTCACATGTCTTTCGAAAATGTACTAGGTTCTTTCAGACATGCAGCTTTCCTCACGATGTTTTCCTTTGCCGTATTCGAAAGTGGTAAACATGTTGGAAATGATTCGCACATGAAAATATCAGACGTGCGAGACCCGTGATTTAAATTCCGTTTTCCAAGCGAGCGCATTATCACTGGGCTATCACTGCAAATGGGTATAATGGCTAAAACCCACAGGAACTGTTTAAAATACAGGGGTAAAAATTAGCCTATACCATTCCCTAGTCCATAAAATAACTCTATACAATATTGCATTAATCCGTTGTTGAATTAAACTCTAATATACTCACTAATAGACCAAATAAAAACTTTTATGTTAATATTATGAGGCTGAAGTTTGATTGGCTTTCTCTATTATACACCAGATGAAGGTCCTAAAAAAGATTTTTAGAGACTCGAAATGAAAGCGAGTGAAAAAATTATATCAACATGTGTTCTTGTATTCAAATTTATATACATTCATGTATAAAAAATAATTTATCTACGTTAGTTACCGAAAAACATTGTAATAATACAAATATATTTTCAAAACTTGAACCCTTAGAATTCTCTTGAAATTCCATAAAAACATCTGATTACACTCAAAAAGACAATTTGTTTGGCGACAAGGATGTTTGGCGACTCGAACTGATAAAAATATTTTTTGATATGTTTTTGGATGATCAACTCCAGCTGTAACTAATAAATAAAAACGCTTAAACGGATGCAGACATACAAATAAATGGATAAACTGTAGACGAGCAAAAATTCTTGCTTTCAACAGACAAAAAAATTGCTTTAGTGACGTGTTGGACTTTTTTCTAAAACTGGAAACTTCTGGAACTTCTTTAATAAAACTGGAGTATATTACTTAGTCATTATAAATATCTAAATTTTATCTCAAATAAAATAAAATAAAAATAACAACAAAATAGAAAAATAGCTCAAATAAAGGCACGGACGTATGTCTGTGGGTATTAGACTTACTCAAATAAAAAAAATATATCTAAATCTACAAGTATAATCTGTTAGTAAAGCATTATTGGTATAGGGTAAAAGCCGGATAGTTGCCCTACTTTTTGAAAATCTTCAATTACATAAAAATTAAGTATCTATAGTCTATTTTTTCTTACGTGTCTTAAATAGTAAACAAATATGGCGTACAGGTGACCAGAGGTAATTCATAGAGATGTGCATGACGAATGAATGACTGAACTTAATAGTTTTTAATTTTTATGCAGTGAACGTAAAGTATTGGGTAGAAATAATACGACAAGTTATTTTAATAATTTTATTAGTCTGATTCCGATAATAAATTACTCGACTCTTCTGATATATGTATTATAAAATTAGGGGTCGGTGTATCTGTTACAGCATCTATTAAGCCGTCAAGCTGCAACATTTTGTCTTCTTCTTTTTTCACATGTTCAATACAATTTATCCAAGACGCCGTACCAATTTTTCTTAATCCTTCTCTGACTAGCTCCTTGACTTCAGCCATTTTAAAACTTTTATTATTTTTTCCTACTTGTGATTTTAATTGTGCCCATATTAATTCTATTGGATTTAATTCACAATGATACGGCGGAAGGCGCAGAATAATTATATTTTTATGAGCGGCCATTTCATCAATAACTTTTTTATTATAATTGTCTTTATTAAATTTTAATAAAAGTTGTCAAAATGTCACTTGTCTATTTTAAAATCAATGACGTGAAAGTTTTTTTAAGATTTTTTTTGGCCTTAATATAAACTCATTTTTAAAACTTTAACCTAAAAAAGCAAAAAGCGGTCGGAAGTCCCTCACTCCGTTTTAATAAACTGTGCAATAAGATACGAAATAATAATAATTACAATAACAAATAAATAATAAGTATAAATTCATTAAAAGCAATTAAAAATCTTCTATATTCTACAGAAGACATTACTATTTTTAATCCTAATAACAATTTGAACAAAATATCGTACTTTGTAATTTAAAGATATTGTTATTTTTAATAAGTTCAGTTTTCACTCTCGATAATTTCACTCTCCCGCCACATTCATACTTATATTAATAATTCTTCTCCATCTCAAACATGGAAATTTTTTAGCTCGCTGGGTGTGGGTAAATCACGCGATTCACCACTTCAGGTCTTTGACGTTGATTCTCTCAATAAACACTTTTCTTCCCCTCCTGTAAAAATCGGGGCATCTAATAAGATATCAACTCTTCTTAAATTGGCACAAGCCACCCAACCTAGCGGCAGTCTCTTTACTTTTTGCGATATCACAATTAGAGATGTTAGAAACGGGATCTTATCCATAACTTCCAAAGCCGTGGGTAATGACGACATCAGTCGAGACATGCTTTTACTAGCTATCAATGACGTCAGTCCTATCATTACTCACATTTTAAATTTCTCGTTATCATCGAAAACATTTCCCGCGGCTTGGAAACTTGCCCATGTTATTCCTTTACCCAAATGTCCCAATCCTTCCCTTCCTTCACAATTTCGGCCTATCTCCATTTTGCCCTTTATTTCAAAAATTTTCGAAGACTGCATTTACAAGCAACTTTCTTATTTTCTAATACAAAATAGCATCTTAAGTCCTTATCAATCTGGTTTTCGTCCTTTACATAGCACTTCTACCGCACTACTAAAAGTTACTGATGATATTCGCTATGGTATGGATAATAAGGAACTAACGATTCTTATTATGCTCGACTTTAGTAGCGCATTTAATTCAGTGGACTTCGATATTTTACTGGCCATACTATCCTCGCTTAACATCTCTTCTTGCGCTATCGCATGGTTCAATTCATATCTTCAAGGACGGCGGCAGAGAGTCTGCTCTAAAGACTCGTACTCTGATTGGGTGGATCTCACTGCTGGCGTTCCTCAAGGCGGTGTATTGTCTCCCTTATTATTTTCCATTTTTATAAATGAGCTCACTAAACTTATTTCATCTCCCTACCATCTCTACGCAGACGATTTGCAGCTGTACAGACACGCCACTGTTAATGACCTCTCAACTGAAATCAACAACATTAATTTAGATTTGGCGCGAATCAGTGATTGGGCTGCAGCTTTTGGATTACTTGTTAACCCAAATAAGTCGCAAGCTATGATTATTGGTAGCAGACAATTACGCAATAAAGTAAACTTCCATAACTTGCCTTGTATCATTTATGAGGGAACGACAATAGAACTCACTGAAAAGACAAAAAATCTTGGTCTGATTATGGATAGTCATTTGTCTTGGTCGGCACACGTTAATGAGGTTAGTAGACGTTTGCATTACTCGCTTCACTCACTAAAACGATTACAAAATTTCCTTCCTCTTAAAACTAAAATTTCCTTAGCCCAATCCTTACTACTTCCTCTTTTAGACTATGCTGACGTTTGCTACTTAGATGCTACAGAGGAGCTACTCAATAAATTAGATCGACTTCAAAATTTGTGCATTCGTTTCATTTATGGTCTGCACAAATTGGATCATGTAAGTGACTTTCGACTTCAACTGAAGTGGCTTCCTATTCGCCTTCGCCGGAACATGCGGATACTTACGGCTTTATACACTATTTTAAGTAATTCCTCTCCTACGTACTTACGCGAGCGTTTTCAGCTATCGATCCCCAGCTCAAGACCCATACGGTCCTGTGTTAGGCTAAAAAAACTTAACGTATCTTCCTATAACACTATTTTTTATGAGAAATCCTTTACAGTCCAGGCAGCAAAACTCTGGAACTCTCTTCCTGACAAAATTATAAATGACAATCCATCACTAAAATTGTTTAAATCTCGCTTAAAAGAATTTTATCTGAGTCAATCCACATAATTTCCTTTTTATATACATATCTTGAAGTATGTATGTATGTAATATGTATGTATGCATGTATGTATGTATGTATGTATGTATGTATGTATGTATGTATGTATCTATGTATCTATGTAAGTATGTATGTATGTATATATGTTTGTATATGTGTATGTTTACATAATATAGACATAATTGATGTTTGTAGTTTGTACCTACACCGCACCTTATTATTATTTTTTTTTCTCACGCTCGAGGGTTTCTGGTAGAGATCTCTTAAAGAGATAAGTCATCCTTTGTACACATGGTTACTGTACTGTAATTTTATCTGTATTTTTTTTTGGTACATAAATAAATAAATAAATAAATAAATAAAATAATTCATTCTAAATGTACATCTCTATAATTCAAAGACAAAGTAGCGTATCGAAACGTCAAAATGTTGTGTTCATATTTTATCTGTGGAAGTTGGTTCTGTCAATATTTCAATTTTAGCAAAAATAATGTGTTTAAATCAATAATTAACAGCTTTTATTAGTGTAATTCGTAGCGTGTGTGTTTTTGAAATAGTTATAAACGATAAAACCAAATCTAAAATGTATGATTGTCTGAAAACAAGTGATTTTTGTTCAAGGTAGTGTTTGTTTACCAATTAGGACACGTAAGAAAAAATGGACTATACTTACAACATGCTCCGTGTATAATAAAACATTGGTCTTTAATCTTTCATTGTGACCTATTTTTTTAAACACAATCAATACTGTTTTTCAGTAAATCCTGTTTTATTTGACCTCTATAAAAACGGATAGTTGCCCTCTGTGGCGGATAGTTGTCACATGTTAAAAATGCTTTCGGGGATACTTGCCTCATGCGGGGATAGAAGACTCATTATGAAATTACTTCGATTTTTTTTTGATTAAAACAAATTTATGTAATCAACCATTATTAATTATTAACATCAATTTATTAAGTGGATAATAATCGAAATTTAAGATATAAATAATAATTAATTTTAAAGATGAAAGTAATATGGCAATCAACTTTGGTACAAATATTAAAATTAGTGGGTTGGCGGATATCACCAAGAAATTTTTTAAAATCAATTATGAAGCCAGAACTTACAATTTTTCACATCTCACACAATATTTTTTGAATGATGAACAAGTTTCCTGGAAACACAATCCACTCTGATTTGGATTTAGTATTATTGTAATTTTCAAAACATTTACAATAATCATCAACAGAATTTTTCTCATTCGCATTATCTATTTTTGTATTAATGTTTATAACTCTCTTAGTGTCTTTTCAGTGTCTCTTATCGTCTTTAATTTCTTACTCCTTTTTTTGTACTCCTTTAGTAGCTTTTTCTTTGGCTATTTTTGTATTTATAATGCTTTTTTACATTCACTCTCGGAACTATAGATTGTTATTTATCATCTTTTAGCTCTTTCTTCATTCAGTCTAATTAAATATATGTTTTCACATTCTGTTACACTGCTAGAGAAATCGATATATTTTTTGATCTTTTACTTTCGTTTTGACCTCTTTTCTTCATAATATTCATCTCGTTATCAGCTGATTTATTTTCTATCGTCTTATATAATCTTTTTATTTCTTTGTCTCCATTCTAGTTCTTTAGTAATGTTTGTTTCTTGTTCTTTATTCTTTTTTGGACAATTTTTTCGTTGGAATTTAAAACTTCTGCAGATTGTTTAGCCCTTTTAGACATGCTAAACTCTTGCTCATACTTGCGAGACATTTCGCCTACTTGCAACTCTAATCGACCTTAGGGCGACTATCCGCAAAGTTATATGGGGCGACTATCCTTTTCGGTACGGATACTTGCCCTTATATTTTGAAAAAAAAATAAAAGCTATTTAACAGTATAAGGTAATAGGTAGTACAATTTAAACTTCACTGCATCCATAGAAGCGAAAAGTTGACTGAACCGACAACCGTAACAAAAAATATTCAATAGTAAATACTCACGAATATTATTTCAACGCTCGTCAACGTCCTGCCGCGGAAGATTTTCGCTCACACATACAAAACACGTGTACCTAGTCCTACTACGGGCATCCAGCTAAGGTCTGTGGATGATGCGCTTCAAATTACAGAAGAGCGCTAACGTCAGGGACATCTCTAATATAGCGTATTAAAAATCGGGGCAAGTATCCAACTGAGGCGAGTATCCGGGTTTTACCCTAGTATAAATTATATTAGAATCTGTTACTATTGTTTTTTTGTACAAAGACAATTTATGGATATCAATTTGTCGTTGAAGTAATAAAAGTGATAATGAAAATGGTTCGTGAGATCGTGTATAATGAATAACGATGGTATGTGAATTTTAATTTATTATAATAAAAGTTATTCTCATTTTAAGTACACATAATAAAATTGACTCCAATGTTTTCCATTTAATTTAACTGAATCAAATTACAAACAAGTGATCGTATGTGGGTGGCAATTATTATTGAAATAACTAGCGACTCATGCTCGCTTCGCTCGCGTTCGTCCCTAGGTACGTTTTCACGGTTAGCTATGTTTATACATAAATAGTAGCTTGTTACTCCTAAGATACTAATTTAAATTATATAGCGATTTACCCTCGCTTTGCTCGGGTGCGTACGCTATACGCGAATTTTGTTCACAATTTTATGGGTTTTAATTTTTTTTCGCGGAACCCTAATTCTTTTTCTAAAATAAAAGTAGCCTAAGTTACTCCTTATAACATCAGCTATCTGCCAGTGAAAGTCCCGTCAAAATCGGTCCAGCCGTTTCGGAGATTAGCCGGAACAAACAGACAGACAGACAGACAAAAATTGTAAAAAATGTTGTTTTGGTATACGTACCGCGTATACATCCATATGCATTTAGTAAAAAGCGGTTATTTTAATATTACAGACACTCCAATTTTATTTATCTCTTCTCTATAGATAATAACAGAGTACTGTACAATTAATAATTGTATCATTTCATTTTCGCTATAAATAAAGTCGATAATATAAATATAACGTATACCAAATGATAAACGAGACTTGTCATGAAAATAATATAAGATAGTTAATTTGTGGTTTGCATTGTGGGAAGAATAGGCTTCTGAATATTTTTAATGTTTCATCTTATTTATGCCAAGGCTGACTTTTATACTATCTCCATACAAGGTCAATATAAAAATATGTTTAATAAACAAGGTGCAATAATGAATAACAATATTAATAATATGACTTAGCACTTAATAAGAGCTTTTTTAATTTGTTTTTAAAAATAATATATATTTCATTTCACTTCAGCTTCTTAGTGATAAAAAGTAGGATACGAGGGGGATCAAGTCATAGTCCACCACACTAACCAAGTGTGGGTTGGCGTACTTCACACGTTTTTCGAAAACTGTTATATTAAGAATGGAATTATACAAAGTAATGTTTTCTAACAAAACAAAAATATAAATGTCCAATGTGAAAGCATTCACAGCCGCTTTAATGCAATTCAAAAATATTTTTTTTATAATTATAATAATCTATATACTCGTATATAAAAATGAATCCCTCTTTCCCTTGGTCACGCCATTACGCGTGAACGGCTGGACCGATGTCACTAATTCTTTTTTTGTTGTGTTTGTTATTGTCAGGAGATGGGTCTTACATTAAAAAAATTAAGAAAATTGCGTAGGAACTTAGAAAATGGGGATGAAAGTTTGTATTGGGAAGCGAGCTTGGGACGAACCCGAGCGAAGCGAGGGTGAGTCGCTAGTATTATTTATATGCTCACACTTTTTTTATAATTTAATGTTTTTTACAGAAAATATCTTTCAAAATTTAACAAAATCCACGATACCATCTGTTTAATTTAACTATTCATTGCCAGTTAAGTACACAATATAACAAGTGCAAGCGAAACGCATCCGATTGTTAATTCCAACAATTATGAATTTAGTGTGATTCTAATAAATTTAGGGCATCATAATCAAACTAATTTTAATTATCTGTTCATTGACCTTTAGAATAAAAATTCTTGGAATGGAATGTAAAATATTATAATGACTGTCTGGTAGTGTAGCGATCTTATTTACTGTGGAAAGATAAGTCGCAAATGCAACTTCCCATGTAATATATATATATATATATATATATATATATATATTACTTTAACTACCACTAATATTAGCTCGCGGCTTCGCTTGCTTTTTAGGTACATTAACAAAGGTATACTAAAATATGTTGAGCAGTTACAGCATGAAGTAGTAAGCAAACATACAATCTTTAACATTTTTTTATATTTATGCGATTTGTGTTCTGGGATATTAAAGCGAAGCGTTAGACACAAACTCATATTCGTATTGCAATAGATATTTTTTGATGCTTTCGACTAATTGATATTAAACTTAGCAACATTTCTTTAATTATTATTATTAATATTATTTTATATTCTTCATTAGCAATTTCTTTATTATTAGACTATTTGACGACACGTTTGGTTCCGTACTTGCTGTGCCAGCGGTCGCGGGTTCGAGTCCCGCTGGGCGCATTCATTTGTGTGATGAGCACGAATGTTTGTACTCCAGTCATGGGTGTTTATATTATAATATGTATGTATTTAAATTTATATATGTGTAGTGTATAACACAAGCCTCGTAGCTTACCATGGAACCAGATGGTGCTGAGTGTTAATGTCCCAACATATTTATTATTATTATTTATAACATATCCTTAAAAATATCCATAAGACCGTTCAGACGCTCTTAAATTATCAGACGTGATTAATGAAATAAAAATTCTAAAAACTTAAATTTAATTACTAAAACATCAGAAATTTCTTCATTTATGTACATACGTACATATTATATTTGCTCTGCAATTCAAAACTATAATAAAGATGGTCTCGACTCAAGTTAGTACTATCTCTAATTGACCACGTAGACGCTTTAATAGAGAGGATTTATATCACGATAACCTAATTGAAATATGAAATGCAATTATTTAATCTATACATTTTTTGCGGGCTACAGTTGTAATTCAATGCGCAAATATTTTGTATTTAGATATCTATAGGTTTATTCTCCATAAATTCGCTAGTTTTTGAAAAAAGTTGTTGGATTTTTTTAAGGACATTCAAAATTAAATTACCGAAGTTTGTTATAATGTTTTATTATTATTTGAACTTTTAGAAGATTCTGACAAAGTTATTATAATGGTAAGGAAGCCCACTATTACACTAATTTAGAAAAAAAATCACTATCAAATAGTTGATACAAATTTTTAGACATGACTTCTCCATCTATACCCGCTATATAATGAAAATGAGAATATAACTCTATCTGTCTGTTACATTTTTACAAGAACATAGCATTAGGGGAACAGACAGGTTATTTTTTATTTAGCCCCGCTTGCTATCCGAGTACAGTCGCGGTCAAAAACTAGTCATATTGTGGATCAACTAAAATATATTAAGTATGCGAGTGAAGCCGTTGACGGAAGTTAGTATGCAGTATAAGTACAAACTTACTAATTCTGACATACCTAGTATCCACTGTACATGTACCGGTTTCCAAATGTCTTTTACTATAATAGACCTATAATTTCATAGGAATCAAATATTATTAAGCATGTAAGCTTACCAAAGCAATTTAACTACTAACTTCAATTTTCAAACTAGGTAATGAGGCTTCATTATGCTATCATATTCTATTCATTTAATTGGTATCCTCGTAACATTTTATCTCTATTGTAATTTTATGTTTATTATGATTTTTGAGTACTTATATTAATATTAAATAATTTAAATTATGTAATCTAATAAAATATGGTAAGATACATCATCTTCCACAAACCTATAGAACAAGTCTGAAAATATGCGGAAACTTTATCATGAATTTTAATTATCTATACTAATATTATAAAGTGGTAAAGTTTGTAAGTTTGTGACGTTGTAGGGGGTAACCTCTGGATCTAGTGAACCGATTTAGATTAAATTTGTTAAGGAGATAGTTTGAGACCCTGGGAAGGACATAGGATTAAGGGGGTGAAAATAGTGATGAAAGTTTGTGTGGGGAAACAACCTAAGGTCGAACCCGAGCGAAGCGAGAGTGTGTCGCTAGTATACATATTATATGATTTAATCAAAAACCAAAATAAATCCGCGATAAGATCAAAAAAGATAGTTTTATATAAAATTATTTTAAAATATGTACATATATTTGATATATCTATATATTAGCGGCTCTCCCTCGCTTCGCTCGGGTTCGAAATGGATTTATATATGTATGTATGTATGTATATATATATATATATATATATATATATATATATATATACACATAGGTATAATGGGTTGCTGTGGGTTATATTACGAGTATAACGTGCTTTACCGTGGGAATAAGATAATCTCGCGCGCTAAAAAGTAATCTATCTCCACTACCATCCCCACGTAAAAATCCGTCACTCTGTTTCGACGTGAAAGACAGACAAACAAACAAACACACTTTCAAATTTATAACGTTAGTATAGAAGTATAATATATTTATTAAAATCAATATGTAATTTAAAAGTTAGGATTGCGAATATTTACACAATTTTTATACCTGCGTGGCGGAAATAGGATGCGGATATGGAACGAGGCAGATGAGAGTGGGAAATAGGCTAAGTTTGCTTTACACATGTTTAGCAGGTGTGGATGTGCGTTATGAACTAGTAAATGCGACCCATTTAGAACGGATACGTGCATTTAATTTGGATATTAAGTTTCAGGCTAGGTAAAATTGAACATCCTAGATTACATACTACATAACTATTATAGATTTTTATAGTTTCAATAATTTACAATTAACCTGAATCGTCCTACTGCGGGGCAAAGGCCTTCCCTACTTTTCAAGGTTTTGCAGTCTTATGCAAGTCAAGGCCAATTTGAATGGAATTTGTCTAGTTCTTGTAATTTTTAGGGTTCATTTCAGTAGAAATGGGATTCATTACTGACCTTACTTACATCCTTATATCACCTTACCTATAAGGGACTGCTCCTTCTAAACCGTAATTGCCGGGTGAACTTTGTACAGAATGATTAATTATAGCAAGTACCGTAACAAATAATAAAAAAAGAATAAAAATATATGGCGAACCATATAGAGGTTGGAACGTGCTTTTTAGATTTTCTTTGTTTTTGTTTTACAAGTATAAATGGTAATTTATAATATAAATGTGCTAACTTCAAAGTAAAACAGCAAAAAATAAACTGACCAAGTGACTTTGATTAGTTTTGTTTTAGCCACTAGGTAAGGTATTTAATATAAAACTCTATTGAAGTAATACAAATCTTTAACACAAATATTTTTTGTACGGAACCCTTGATCTTTCAATAAGACTCACACACTAAGCAATTTTTATCAAAATTCCATTTTTTTTTCAAATGCTGAGTGCTAATTTACATTTTTGATTCTATTAGTACTGCCTGAATGTAACCTATAATTTAAATATGGATTCAATTAAGGTAATATATTCACTGGTGACAGAATTTATAACATCACCAGACATATAAAAGCTTGAATTTAAGATATTTTAAAGTTTTATAGTATCAGTATACTACTGAAGCTAGAATTTAGTGCATAAGAATAATGTATTTGTATAGCGCAGGAATTTGAAAGTCGATTCCTGTTCTACATGCCCTTTTTAATATACAATCTATAAGGGCAAATTTATTTAAATGATAAACAAATAATAAATATTCTCTTGGGAAAAGGCTGTTTAAACGTTTAAGAAGAAGAATTTGGAACTCAGAATACGTTTAGCTTGCGTATAAAATATATACATATTAACAAGGTGCAGAGTGTAGCGTTAGCATATTGTAAGATTCAATATTATATGCCTTATAAGAAATCTAGGATTTTTATTTGACACTACCGTCCCTAATGAGATGCCACTTAATCCAGGGATCTCTTTAAATCTATCTTTCGGAAAGATTTTCAGAGCTAAAGAAGTTACGAGTTCAATTGTGATATGAGTTTTAACTTTTGTATTAATTATATAAACAGATATTTTGATATACATAATAAATAAATAGCGCTTCTTATTTAACGGCTATAACCATGTAGCATGGATGTTCCGGGTCCGTAACAAATGCTTAAATGCTCAATATAAATTTTTGCCCTGGGAGGGACTCGAACTCACATCCTTGTGTTCAGACAATATACCCATACTCCGATTATAACGTAAGGTGTTCATTTCTCAGTTTATTAAACAGACTACGTTCCGACGGAAAGCGAAGTAAGGTGACAAGTATTAACTAGATTGCTCGAAACTACCTCACTAGGGAAAGTGTGTGAAGGTGAAACAAAATAATAACAAAAGATAGAGAAAGCAGAAAAATATCGAATATCATTCGACGTTGTAACCTGAAACTTTGTGCAATACGTACCTGCGATCGGTGATCGACGGTAGGATCTTCTAAACTATTTGTTATGAGATGCACCGGATGTTCATAGGAAGTAGGCTCCGGATCCTTTTTCATTACATGTGCTACTTCCGATCTGCCAAGTAACTGGATAGCCTAATAAAATAATATCGTATTTTCTCTCGGTTTTTGTCATAAGAGGCTGTCCATCTGTGGGCTTTTAGTTACTTATTATATATTGATTGTGCTATCAATATATATATATATATATATGTGTGTGTGTTTTAAATACGCTTTCATTTCACTTTTATGTATATAACTATGTAATTAGTTAATTTTAACCTAATTCTCATTGCCGTGTCGGTGAAACTTCATAAGTATGTGCAATCCAGATGGAAATATCATTTGTTACCATCGAGCTAATCTTATTATGGAGCCAGGAAGATGAAAATGGAACTCTTAATAGCTACCACATTATATACTATAATAAAACCTTCAATGTTGGGCATTTGATTCGTTTTGAGTCAATTACAGTTGATCAAAAGAGTATTTTTATATATTGCTCGCGACTCAAGCTCGCTTCGCTCGCGTTGCTAGATACGTTTTCATGGTTAGTGTAGAATAAACTATATAATATGTACATATCTACATACATGGGTATAGAAAAGTAAGTACCTACTTTAAAAATTAAATAAAATCATATATCCCTTACTTGAAAAATGATTCCCTATACAAACTTTCATCGCCCTTTTCACCCCCTTAAGGGATGATTTCTCGGATAAAAATTATCCTATGTCGTTCCTAGGGTCTCAAACTATCTCCATACTAAATATCATCTAACGATTTAGATGATATTGTGTTCAACGGATTAAGCGTGTAAAGGTAACAGAAGACAGAGAGAGTTACTTTCGCATTTATAATATTAGTATAGAAGAATGAATTATTACTATTATATTATAATTACTATTCCTTTAAATATGATTGAACATGGATTTGTGGGGACACAAGGACTAATTAAATATTAAGTCGAAATATTATGCTGATATAAACTTGAATGAAATGCGAAAGTTTATACATGTGTGTGAATGCTTGTTACTACATTACGCTAAATTCTCTAGACATATTTGGATAAAACATAATAGAGAGATAGACTACGATCTGACGTAGCACATAGGTTACTGGGAATCCTATCAGTATAGTTATACTGATAGGATATAACCGAGGTACGCATCCGAGCGAGGCGAGGGTAAGTCGCTAGTGAAAATATAAGTAAGGTTGCATGAAAAATATAGTTTTTGCGAATTTTTACGTAGTTTTTCTACGCATATAGTATCCAAATGTTTATCGGTATACATGTAAATAAATATTAAAAAAGCATTTTATTCCACGCTGTTTAAACATGTTTTCATACATAACAATATTCATTAATGTTATCAGCTGTATTTGATCGAATTAGATATTTTTTTTTTAAATAAAAAAAAAGTATTAATTAAATAAAACTATCTTTTCGGATTATTTCGCGGATTTATTTTCATTTTTGGTTCCCAACGTTTCGAATGTGTCAAAGGCGTTATATACTTATTACTGTATTAATTAAATTACAATGCTATATAATCGAGATCAGATTAACTTATTTAATTAAAAATCTAAATTATTATCAAAAAAATCGGTAGGTATATAGTAGTCTAAAATAATCTCCCTAATATATTCATAGTAATCTTGATCCTATTTTCGGTTTCAAATATCCTGTATGATAAAAATTCATAAAGATAACCCAATAGAGGTGAACATGTCAATGTCTTAATATAAATAAAAACACGATGCACTGGCGCTCTACTGCTATAAATCATAACCGTCAAATTCTAAAAGCCACGGCCTTATTCTGTTAAACGAATCTTTGATGATTGTATATTCACTTTTAATCGACGATCCTTAAGCAAATATGTATAAATACAATTAAAAGTATAACTTTTAATATATTGTCTAATACAGAATATACTTGAATAGATATTCATTATTATAGCAAAATAATAAATGTCCTTTTTACCAATTTTATCCTTCTATATAATATAAACAACTAAACTTTTCGTACTATTCGATTTTAATATAATGTACATGGTACATACATAGGTTTGTTTTTTGATTAGAAATAGCGAATTACCCTCGCTTCGCTCGGGTGCGTCCCTAGGTACGTTTTAATTTTTTTTTAGCGAAATCTTAATTCTTTTTCTAAAATAAAAGTAGCCTAAGTTACTCTTTATTATATCAGTTATCTGTCAGTGTAAGTCCAGTTAAAATTTGTTGTTGAGATTTGCCAAAAAAAGCAGACAGACAGTCAGACAGACAAAAAATTTAAAAATTGTGTTTTATGCATTTCGTATAATGCTGTTATTTTGACATTACAAACAGACACTTAAATTTAATTTATCTGTATAGATATATGTATTTTGCTTACAGACCATTGAAGTATTCATAACGTCTCGAATATAACGCTCTTGATTAGAGTGATTGTATGTACTCAAAGGTGTGAGATTAATTTAATTAAAATATAGACATGTTGCTTTTAAATAATAAATGGAATCGATTTAATGGTTTGTTTGATCTCGCTTACAGATGTTTGAATGTTGTATTCAAAAATAATTTTTTACACCCTTTTATTAACCTAACAAGATCGTAAGTAATAAATCAAAAATAATTAAAACTAATCTAGGATGCTAGTTTTCCTCACTATAATTACTTAGTAATTACGTTGTTTTGATTTGATAATAGTAGTTTTCTGTAAGCATCAAATTCCCCATAAATATAATACTTTCCATATCCCTTGTGTCAAAACTAACCTTGGTTCTCAATCTCCCATCGTCTGTATGTGTTCGCAATACAATATTATTTCTAAGGCCTTACCAGAATTAGATATTTCTTATGATTCCTTCAATTTTAAGCACAAACTATTACAATATAATTTATCCAAATGTCGTTTAAATATACATATAATAAATTTTATACAACTCTTAATTATTAATTAACTAAAATCGAATTATTTTTATTTTTACTTTATTTATTTTTACATTATGCTGTTTCTAATTCTTGGCAATTTTTTATTAATAACTGTAATAATTCCATAATATCATGAACGCTATGTACACTTGTAATTGATATGCATGTCTGTTTTTTTTTTGTTTTTTTTTTTTTTTTTTTACTTTAATTATTGTATGGTATTGTTTTAACATGTGTATTGTGAGTGTGCTTAATAATAAATAAATAGATAGCTATGCTTGTAAGTCACTTGGATGAGTAATGTACAAATCGGACTACTATTGTTAATGCTAAAGTTTGAATGTCTGTGTATTTGTTACTCCTTTACGCTGAGATAGCTGAGAAATAAATAAATAAATATTTGTAAGGATATAGATAAAATTTAGTCCACAGATAGACTATGACCTAAACCTAATATTTGTCATCTAAAAACATACCTGAGCGAAGCGAGGGTCAGTTGCTACTAAAAAGCTAAAGCTAATAGCTGTTTGTTTATAAATGGTCAAAGACAAAATTGTTCAGTACCTTTTTCTCCTTTGTTTGTCAACCGATTTCCTTTTGTTTTGTTGCTATTGACGAGTTTTAGTGTTACCAATATAAAAAAATTGGAAACAGTTTTTTTTTATATAGATAGGTAAATAATATTCATATATATGTTTTCCTCAAATTTTCAATAATGGTTATAGTCAAATGCAACCACTGGTACACTAGTTTGAATAAAACAATATAGTGAAAAGGATTGATGTATCCAGAATACTCCCGCAGCAATGTTTATTTTAAGTACCCCTTTTATACGGGAATTATGTTCATTAAGGAGTTTTTATATGTTTCTATTTCCATTGAGGACGGCATATGGCGCTACATTGTTCGACATCGGAAGGACGCTTAAACTTTTCTTCCTATATTTAATAGGGTTATAATTGAATCCAGATTTGGAAAGGATTACGTCAAAATGTGACATTAGAAGTTTTTATAATAATCATATGCTTCCTTTAAGATATTAATAACTTTTTAAAATTGGTGTTTAAGCTAAACATATGTAGGTATGTAAATAATAATTTTGCTTTAGTATTAGAAATACAAGAGGAATACTATTGAATTTCTTAAAAGTAACAATTAAATAAACTTAATAAACTAAGTAAACATATCGGGATATTAATCTTGTTTTATTTTTTGGAAAGGAATAAGTTTTAGCAAAAATAGTGTAATCATTCAGTTTTCTGTTTTCAAAGCTACCTGAATCAAAGCTAAAAAATTCTAATCTTCTAACGTCTCTAAGGTAACCTTCCCATGGAACAAAACTCCAGATGCCCTCAACTTTTTACAATAAAACGGAAACGGAAAGACAAGAATTCTATCTCCCTCACACAAAAGCGCCCGTCTCTTACTATTTCCGAAGTTTTTTTTAAATCCATAAAGAATCGCGCACACTTACGAGGTTGTGGAAATAAAAATATAAGACTGCGAAGACAAATGACACACAAATTATGAATATGATATTTAATTTTGTCAAACGAAGGTAAATTTAATAATTAGTTGTATCTATATATAAAAATTACAGAATCTATACAAGTACTAAGTACATGAACTTTTACAAAGATACCCAGTTGTTATATATTACATTATAAAGAATTTTTATTTTAACTTTATACATGAGTTATAACAAACATTTATTAACTAATAATACATGCTTTGGTATTGAACATGTCCAAAGTTTCATCAAAAAGGTTTCTTCAAAAGTAAGTTTTAACGATATGCACAGTGCTTTATATTCGCAGGTTTTTCATGCACAGATTGTCCGTCAGCCACCTGCTATGCTCAACTGACGATCATATGGTGCGAGTCGTAAGTGCAGGTATTGCTGAGGTTTGTTTTGGTTATCATTTTACATGCCATATTTAATGGAGCTTTGGTTATGAACACGAACGCATTATAGTGTAAGCGAGTAAAAGTGCCGCTTAATTTTCAGGTTTTCTCGTGGTACTTTTTTCTCGCGTTTCTTTATATCGTTTCATCTTTTTAGAGTATTTTACGCAAAGGGTCCTGTCAGAAAACTATTATTAAAGCTAAGCCATACATTAGTCTTAACTTAAAAATATTATAACTTTTAAATTGTCTTACGTATGATAGAATTTTTTATTAATTATTTTGTTATAGCTGATTTTCATTTGTTAAAATACCAAGTAGATAGAATAGGAGAGTAAAAAAAGACTTTACGTTACTTGTTACCCATTTAATGACATTGTGTATGGAGTAGTGGTACCTAACGACGCGTTTTGTCTTAACCAGAGTGGAATAAACACCTGTGTGATCAAATAAATGTTTATTCCATGCAATCGAATCCGTGACCTCCACAGTAACAGGGCGATACCACTTAGACATGCTCCACTTCGCTACGACGGTTTACATGTTATGCTTTTCAATAATTTATTCACATTAAACGTATATGATAGTATATAAAGTAGTATTATATTTTATATGCGTACAACACGTATATATATACTAACGAGTCACCCTCGTTCCGCTCGGGTTCGTCCCTAGTTACGTTCTTACAGATGAGATATTTTCCCGCAGTAAAAACTATCCTATATGTTGACCCGGATAACCAGCTATCATCATACCAATTTTCATCAAAATCTATCTAGTAGTTTTCCCGTGATGCGGTAACAGACAGACAGACAGAGAAAAATTCTAAAAACTATAGATTCGACCTCTGTGTCGATAATAAAGTCTATTTCTATAAGATTTACTAAAAAATATTCAGAATTTTATTATATGTATAGATAAGAAATATGTATGTATGTATGTAGTTTACTTCTAAGAAGGTACATTGAATGTTTAAAGCTATTTATTATAAAAATGGTCATACAAATTATAAAAATTTTCTTTATATGTAAGTAAAAGGCGGCATTTTAAAATTAGTATATGATGTAATGTAGTCAATCGTGGTGTTTACACGCCGGTAGCGATCAATGGGGTCGCGGTCGTTGCCATCATCCATCTCCACGATACGCTAAGACAACAATACTGTTTACCCTCCCACGCTACAGAGGATGTCAACGCATTGCATTAAATTATACTTTGCAAATAGATATCGAACACTTTAATATCTACTATTGTGTATTTGTTTTCTTGGAATGCAGAAATTTCTGAAATAGATTTTTATCGTGTATATTTTGGTTGTATATAGTAGGTACTGATGCTTCTGTATTTAGTTATTCTTAGTAACTAGTTACACTAATATTATAAGTTTGAAAATGTATGTGTGTGGGTTTGTTACTATTTCACGCCTTAATAGCTTAGTACCTTGGCGACCGAGCTGCGCTCGGAGTTCTTTTTAGTTATATCATTTTTGAAATACAAAAAAAAAATAAAAACTTTAATAAATACAAAAAAAAAACAAAAGTAAAAACTTTGTATCCGACCGGGATTCGAAAACAACCACCTTTGATTGTCAATCTTGCGCCTTGGTCGCTTGCCCACGATGCTTATGCTCAAGCGTAAGAAATTATCGACCATATTTTGCGTGGAATAATGCGAAAGAAAACCCCATAAAAACTCGAAAACACGCGTTTTCCCAGACATAAGACTAATCTAGATCGACTTTTCGCCCACGAAAACTCCGACATACCAAATTTCAGCGAAATCGTTTGAGCCGTTTCCGAGATCGCCGGTATAAATAAATAAATAAATATACAAGAATTGCTCGTTTAAACATATTAGATTAAATTAAAGTGAAATTAATGTAATGGCTTTTTTTGACTTATCTAACTTACCAGGCAAGCAAAGCTGCAAGCGCAAGCTAGTAGTTGAAATAAAGTATAATTAAGTATTTTAATAAAACCTTTATCACCCCTTTCGTTTCCCTTTAGTCGAAAACATTAAAGTTTTCAATTCAATTCAATTTTCTTGTTAATGGCTTCAAAGCGTGCCAGTTGATCACAGATTACTTCGCCAATGTCACGTAGAATGGAGAAGACATGGAGGAAATTAAGTTTTTAAGTTTTACATAACATTCTTTGACACATTAGAGGAATACAGCATAAATTCTACTGGGTGATACTTCACAAATGTATTCAATAAGAATAATAAGAATATTTTATATATATATATATATATATATATATTCAATTAGAAGCGTGCCCATATGTGGAATGTGCGTCACTAAAAGGATTTATATTTTTCAGTTTGAACCCTTACGTGTGTAAATCATAAAGTGTAAAAAGGGTACAGAACGCGATTAGTAACAAGCAGTGATTTATGACTACCAAAATAATCTTATAATGACACGCGAGGGTATAAAATAAATACCTATTATAATGAATTTAACATTCAATGACCGAGTTTTTGATATAATTATAATTAGCAATCAAAATGTATTAGGCTATTTGAATCTGCTAAATAAAAATATGTACTACATATATTCACTAAATCAATGTCAGACAAAGCATAGCTTTAACCTCTGAGTTTAGAAACATGATATTATATACAAGAGTTCTTCAGATCGCTATGGTGAGCACAAATGAAGAATATTCTTTCTTTTTTCCCTCAAAGTTTGCCAATGAAAATGAAAAAAGATGAAAGTTTGCCAATTTTTAAGGTTCGATGATTAATCTTCTGTTTATATCGCCTACCAGCGTTCCTAGGTACGATTTTGTTCACACTTTCATGGATTTTAATTTTTTTGTGAGGAACCCTGATATTTGTAATATATGTATACTTTGCAAGATGAAACTCTATGATTTTTATTAAATCTGATCAGTTTCATTATATTTCACATATTTATAATGTTATTACTAAATACATTTTTTTACTTTAATTTCTACTTATTCAACATTAATAAGCACAATTTATTTAACTGGAAAATATTTTTATCTTAAAATTATACTTTTATATTTAATAAAATATTTATATTATAGAAAATATCTGATTGTATAAACACAATCTTGATAGACGTTCAAAATAAACGCGTACATCCCCCCACAATATCCATGTATCTTCCCTTTCAAAGTTGGCAAAATAAAATAAAAATAAGGAATAACCTTGGCAATATTCAATTCGGGACCCTCGTGTAATCTGGTTGTAGCACCTGTTAAAAAAAGGATTTTATAGGGCACTGTGGCCGGTGGCCGGTGCACAGACTGTATAAAATATGAGCTTCCCTTGCCATACTTTACTTAAGGGGTAGTGCAAAAATTGATGGATTCAAAACATTATGATGGGGAGTTGTGTTTGTTTTAAAGATGGTATCGACTAATAATTTTTAGAATTAGATATTTAAGTGATACTTATTATGGCATGAATGACGTATAAAAATTTTCATGAAATAAAGTTTACTGACACTACAATTCTTATAAAGATATATTCTTTTCCATAAGTAAAAGAATACGTAAGTAAAGATTACGTAAGTAAGAACCATAAGTATAATTTGTATAGTATTTTTTATACAATAATATGCAGTAATAAGTTTCGTCGCGGTAAATAAATCGATTTAAATACAATTTTATACATTATATGATTCATTTTTATTACATAAAATCAGACAAACTCAGCAGAAAAAGCTTGAATACATTAGGAAGTGGATGATTATCTTAGTCGAATTAGACCACTTATAAACATTATTTCCATCGTAAATTGAGCTAAAAGGCTCACGCAACAATGTTTTATACACTTTTTATTCAGTTTACACTTAACTGGTCTGTTCCAAGGGGTTACTTTTTCAAATAAGAAAGCAGGGTAAGGGATGCGCTGTTTCCGCCTCGAACGGGTTGCGCAGACACATGCGCCACAGATTTCCGGTAAGACGTTCCGAATCACAAAACACCTGGCTGAACAACTTAAAAGACTCCACTTTTTGTTCCATATTAACCCTTCAAATTTCAAATTCAAGGGAAGAACTCCTTTACCCCTTTTCATTTGTTTTTTACTCCCTGTCTATCATCTATGCTCCTTATTTTGTTCTACATTTTTTAATCCCACTTTATTTTAAGGCCTCAGTTTTTCACACTGCATCTCTGTTTCAAGATGGGTATCGGGACATTACGTTTTTGCTGTTTTGGTGTTTTTTGGCATGCATATGGCAGATTATTTCAGTTATTTTTAGGTTAGCATGTGCTGCGCCATTCGCGACAGACGGTGATGTCACTTATTTATTTTTAATTATTCATTCGAAAAGGGGTTAAGTTTTGTCTAAACTCTAAGAATCTAAATTCAAAAAGGACCGAAGGCACTTTAAATTGCTAATCATTCAGTTAAGTGGCTAAAAACGAAAAACATGTAAAAAATATAACGTAAACAACATACTACTTAAAGAAGCGCTTCATTTAACACGGCAAATACATTCTTTAAATATTTAATAGATTGTTGATGATTCACGGCAGTAAAAAGCCATCTCTTTACTCGAGTGTTTTTAAAAGTAAATTTGGAAAATAGCAGACACTGACTAATGGATCAACGATGGGTGAAAGTGAATCGGTCGATGTTTCGCACTATGACCCGACCTAGTGTCTAGAAGCCTTATTTTGGAATGTTAATATAATGTACAGCGACTTAAAATAATTTTACATAATACATACTTTCATATCATAGTAAGTATTATGTTGATTATTTTATAAATAAAAACTAAATTATCTATACAGATAAATAAAATTGAAGTGTCTGTTTGTAATGTCAAAATAAAAGCTTTTTACTAAATGCATATGGAATTATATACGGTATTTATAAGAAAAACATTTTTTAAAGATTTTGTCTGTCTGTCTGTCTGTCTGTTTGTTCCGGCTAATTTCCGAATCGGCTGGGCCGATTTTGACGGGACTTTCACTGGCAAGTAGTTGATGTTATAAGGCGTAACTCAGGCTACTTTTATTTCAGTAATAGAATTAGGGTTCCGTTCAAAAAAAATAAAATGTACCTAGGGACGAACCCGAGCGAATCGAGGGTGAGTCGTTAGGCGATAATATCATTGATGTGAAATTTGGATATAGAGAACACACTCGTACTAGTACTACAGCTATTTTTCTATTCGCTTGAAGATCGTTAAACGCCTACAATAACGAGAATATATTAAATTACCCTTACATCTTTAATTTTTTTCTAATATATTTATAATATGCCTATTTTACTACCTTTAATAATAAAATAATCGTAAAGAGTCTATTGTCAAGAATAAGTCAGTTACCGGATTATCCACGCTGCGAGTACGTCCAATGAATAGATTCAAAGGTAATATATTTTTTAAATTAACAAATCTCTTGTTCAATAGCTATCGCGGAGAAAACAGTCAAATTATTCACTAAAATTGCATTACCATAAAATATAAGTGACTGTTACGAATCTTGCTTTTACTCGCAACTTTTCCTTTTGTGTTATAAAAAAAACACTTGTTAGTTTATAACATCACTTTGTTTACTTTCTTCATTGCCCGTTATTTTAGTCATGAGTCATAAAAATATATGTGAGGAGAAAATCATGATGGCGCTATGTATATAGGTATAAATCAATTAATTTCTTTGTTATATGCCTTATAGGAGTGCTAGTTGATCATACTCTTCTCTCTCACCAATATTGCGTAACACGAAGAAGGCATGAAGAAGATTGATCACACTAAGTTAACTAAATATCAGCAGGCTTAATCCTTTCTAAGCCTGCAGACATATAACTAAACAAGATATCATTTTACAATCGTTAAAGAACTAATCTAAAAAAATATATACGGTAATGACATAGCAATTATGATTCTACATGATAATTTTATTTGTCACTAGCGACTCATCCTCGCTTCGCTTCGGGTTCGTCGCTAGAAAAAACAAATCTATCCCACGGGAACCGTGCATTTTTCCGGGATGATATATAGCCTATAGTCTTCCTCAGTTAACGGACTATCTAATGCAAAAATAAATTTTCAAATCGAATCAGTAGTTCCTGAGATTAGCGCGTTCAACCAAATAAACAAACAAACTCTTCAGCTTTATAATATTAAGTATAGATTTGAGTACAAATTTCTATTGTCCAAAAATTTCTATTGTTTATGTAAAATAACATTTTGTATAAGCCCTAAAATTACATCCTACAAACGAAAAATATCTAAGCATTGTGTCACCTGGTTGAATAATGTAGTTCTCAAATATTAATTAGTTAACCTAATACCACAGGTATGGGGTGGCTTGATTTTTATCGTATTTAATGTTTAAAAAAATACTACGGTAATACATATTTTCTTATTTATTTCTTAAAATGAGTTTATTCGATAGATATTCTAACGATTGGTGTGGACCACACCGTGTGGTCCAAGCACGTGCCTACGCAGCTGTACGAAGTAGGAAGTGCAACCATTATAAGATTTTTTTTTCTTTACGCGCCGGTGCATTCAATGATTAGGATTTAGAAACGGATCTTATTATGTAATAGGATGGGATTTAATTTTTTTTATTTATTTAAGACGATTTTTGTAATAGGGATATAGAAGGTATATATGACTATATAAAATTTTCTTTGTAGATTCAAACATTTTCAATGTTACCTTTTGATGTCATTTTTAACGTTATAGTCCCGATAACATTGTTAATAATAATCCTATCATAACATAAATGTGAAAATGGGAGCCAAGTTCAGTATTAAGAATATGCGTGGTTGTCAACTTTACCGACAAAGGAATTATTGAGATCTAAATGGGTGCCAAGTTCTGTAGATAATCCTGAAATTTATTAATAAGAACATATTTGAGTTCAAAACTTGGCTAGTTTTTACCAGTTAAGCAAGTTTTTAGAAGAATGAGACATCTTGAGCTTACAATATAAAAACAGTAAATTGCGTATAGTATAAAGAAAATATAAGTGAATAGCCGAATATAAAGTAACATGTATGTAAAAACTAGCCAAGTCAAATCTTGAACTCAAATATGTACTTATTAATAAACTCGTGGCCCGCGATTTTAGATTGTCTCATTTAATTAATATATATAAATGTAGAAACCATACTTTGAACCCGTAATTTGCTATTATTATCTTATCCGCATTTATAAATGCTATGATAGCATTTATATCTTTTAAAATTTTCGCGGCGGTTTATGTAAAAGGAAATTCAATTGAAAATTGGTAAGTATACAGTAATATATTTGACTGACTTACTTTCCTTGGTTGTATACATGCGTATATCCACTTTATATATTAAAATACGTAACAAAAAATTAAAAACAAATGCGGAAAAAACACCTATTCAACAGCCAGCACGTGTTTCACGATACATGTGCACACCTCTTTACAATTCAAAAGGAAGAATCGGAAGTCCTATATCCGGATTCTGAATCAAATCCCATACGAAACTCTGCCCCCAACATATACGACTAAATTTTGAAGACCTTCTAACCACTGCCTTATTCATTAAATATTTAATTAATAGCTCCATACTAATTCTTCAATTATTCATGACGAATTGTGTTTTAAACAAAAAAGTCGGTCACGTGTCAAAAAACTTTCAATATATGTATTTGACTGTCGTTATATTTGTGTAACGTATTTAGCAATAAAATTTAACCTTACAAGTATATTGAATAGTGGTTGGAAATTTTAGCGCGAGTCGGACTTTTACTGGCTAAGTTTAATTATTTTTAATTATCATTAATTAAAAAGACAAGAATTATATATTTATGTCAAATGTGAAAAAGATTAATTTTTTCTTATTTTTTGACATTACTAACAAACAGAATGTATTGTTTATGTTATTAATGAAGCCAAACCAAAACATCTGACACCTTGAATCATGACGGTGACGTTATGCGGGATTCCACATGGCATCATTTTTTACCAAAAATATTTTTGAAAAACCATTAAAAAGTTATTCATAAATCATGGCGCATCTGCCACAGCCACCGGCATTTTTGCTTAATAAAAATACTTATATTCTCCGCTCAAAACACGTTTGTCATAGACAATAGATAATTGTAAAGCAATATTTTTTATTGCGGTGATTGATTTGTCTATTGCGTGATTTTGTGAACAAATCGCATATTGCGTTAATGCAATGTCACGGTTGTCAATATAATGTAGTATTGTAAAATATGTGTAACGGCTTTTTTAATATGGCAGATTTATTTGTAAATTTTCACTCTTCTCCTTTACTGAAAAAGAAAGAAAAAGAGAAACAAAACTTCTCTTGCTTCTTTCCTCGTTATTGTTATCCATACTAATATTATAAATGTGGAAGTGTGTTTGTTTGTCCTTCTTTTACGTTGAAACAAAGTGACGGGTTGGCGTGATTTTATGTGGAGATAGTAGGTAGGGCTGGAGAGTGGCATAAGTTACTCTTTACCGCGGGAGATTATCTCATTTCCACAGGAAAACCCGTTGTAAGACAACCCAAAAAAATATTTATGATCAGAATTACTTGAAACTTGGTATTAATTAATACTCTTCAATACAAAGAAATAAATACGTGTTTTAATATTTTTTGAACTTCTCTCCATAAGGAAGTAAAATAGGGGATGAAAGTTTGTATGAAACCTACCTATGTTTTGGAGTTTCAGTGCGAGCGAAGCTGCGGGTTCTGCTAGTTAATAATAATAATAATAAATAATGATTGTAGAGTTGTATCCACTGCCGCGCTTTAATTTATCAGATCTGGATGGTATCCTTGAGTCAAGATGACTGTTCTCTTTATAGACAATGTCGTCTTGGTTATAGACAATGTCGACATTTACCGATAATAATTTCAGTAAATTAGTGTAAAACAAAAATAAATATTTGTATATTTTAATTTAATGTTTTATATTATTTAAGCGTAACAGGATAATTAAACGTTTGACCTTCCAATTAAGAATTAAAAAGCCAACTTTTATTCTATTTATATATTTGAAATTACATCAGTTTGTTTGTTAAAATTGGGTAATTTCCTCACTAAATTGACCAATTTTGCAGTTAATCACGAATTTTGCAATAAATCACGATACTATTTTTGTTTAAACAGTAGCAAAAAACAGTTAAACCGGAAATCGCCGAAATATAGCAAAGTAGATAACTATTACTAGATTATTGATTAGAAATCTGATTAGATAAATAGAAAAAATACACGTTTTCCAAAGAAATTAATAACTATTAACTACTTAGGGACTTTTTTAAAGACTATATACCTAACGTGGAAAAATAATAAGATGAGCGATTTTGATTAAAAGGTAAATTCAAAATATTACCAACCAATGATTTATGTATAGTATTGTTCCTGACACTTTAGAAAGAATGTCAAGCCTATGTCTTATAGAAATAACCCAACAAGATGCAAAGCGTAAAAGGATGTTTTACTATTAAAACTTAATTAGATACATTGAAAAATCTTGTTATTTAAATTTTCTTAGCCTTTAAGGCTGTAGGGAATAAAAGAAAAATAAATAAAGAGTGCGTGTATGAATGTGTACACGCGCAAGAAGTAAAACTTCTGTAGGTTATCGGTACTCTTTATGAAATTCAATTTATGTTTTAAATAATTCAGATAGATGAGATACTAAAAATAACGCAAATTGGGCGCATATATTACAATCATATATTTATAGAATATCATTTAAAGAAAGAATATAATATTATATATCATTTGTCAGACAATAACAACGGTTACCATGGCAACAAACGTACGTACATTTTTTCGTAATGCATTTCAAGTCCAGCAAGTCAAACGTGCGTAAAGAAGTTTTACTTCAAAAATTGTAATTTTTAAATGATTTTTTTTTACAATGAGATGAACATTTAATTATCTCAATTAAATTAAAGGTTTCATTAAAGTCGAGTGAATTTATTTGAGATCTGAGCTCTTAATGAATGAGATTTTTTTTTATTATTATTGATTAAGTACTTATTATAAAAAACACACACAAATAAAACCGTAAACAGTATCTAGTTTAGAATATAATAATAAATTAATTCGTTGATGTCTTAGCGATAAGGAGATGTTGAATTTGATAAGCCGAAAAATATGATTGTGTTTAGGAATATTAATTGTATTAATATGAATTATCATAAATTATGATTTATGCTATAATAAGTGTAATATGCTATATGTCTATATTGATATATAAAGTTGAAAAATTGTTTGTTTGTACATATGTTTATTTGATAACTTTAAGCTCTGGAACTATTAACTATGGTTAATGAGCAGTCTTCTTTTTGCGTTTTACAGTCATTTATTGAGGTAGGTTTTAGTTTTAACCTTAGTTAGCTTTAGCTAAAATTTGCCAAGTGGAGCTGCTCACACAAGCTAGTCTATTCTATACATATAATAAAAGTGTAACTGATTGCTGTCTGTACATGGAAGATATTTGAGATAAACTATTGACGCTATAGAACCAAAACATTGATTCTTAGAATTTTTGTTTGTTGGTCTGTGCGTTTGTGCGCGCTAATCTTAGAAACGGCTTAACCGATTTGAGTGCGGTTTTCACTATTGTATTGTGTGTTAAGCTTCACTTAACATTTAGTAATTTTTTTAGTTTTAGTTTAGTATTTTATTAGGAAAAAACCCTAGTAAAGCGAGGATGAGTCGCTAGTTATGTAATAAGATTGTAATAGGAAGGAAATTTTATAGCATATTTTTTACTTTGCAAGTTGGAAGATACTTAGGTCGTCCTGTAAAACAGGTATTACTTTTACCTATTATTTACATTCTGTGTTAAGAAAATAATGTTCTTCAACTTTTGTACTGATTTCAAATCTTGTTATGAGCAAATGTCATTAAATTTTCCAAAAAAAAAAAATAGTTTTACAGTATTTTTTTATGTAATTGTTAAGTTTAATTTAATTGTTGTTATCTTGTTTTTTTTAAATTGTATATTTTTTTGTTTTTTTTAAGAGTACTTTTAGGCATTATAAAACACTGTTTTTTGCGAATGATGTGTTCTCCTATAATTGGTAATACATAAAAATATAAATTAGATTTAAGAATATTGTAAATGTTAAAAAAATTATGTATACCTACTGTTGAAGATTCATATAAATAAATAAATAAATAAATAAATAAATAAATAACGATTTTCGTGACCACCTTTGACCTCCGGTATCTCGTGACGCAGACACGTGATTATATTAGACTTTTGAATCAACTAATAATACCAAAACAGTGGTATAAGTAAGTAAAGATTATTACCTTTACTCCAAGTTGCACCTTTTTTTTTACTTATTTAACTATACTAGGTAAGTATTTAGTATTCACAACAATAGTTAAGAATGGCTGATTAGAATCGATAGAACTTATTATAATGGTAATATATATGCTATAATATGCTTAGTAAATAACAGAACAATGTTAAATGGTAATCTATATACTAATAGGTAAAGATAAAGCATTACAAGCTTTTTCAGCATATTGCGTGTGTAGAAGTATGTATCATAGTTAGATCTTATATTATGAAGGACTGTAAAAAGCTTAGCCACCCCCCCCCCCCCCCCCCCCTTACTCTTTTCTTTTTTGTATAATTATTCCACTTCTAAAAATTGTAACGTGATATTAGATAACATTGATCAATTTATACTATTATATAAAGTTGAATAGTTTGTTTGTTTGTGCTAATCTCTAGAACTATGAATCCTATTTGGAAAAACCTTTGGAAATTTGGAAAAAAAATAATAAAAAGCATTGAGTGGCCTTTACTATACTAATATAGCCAACTGCCTCGGTGGTGTAGTGGCTAGCATGTACGGCTGCACATCCTGAGGTCCTGGGTTCGAGTCCCGGGTCGGGCCAAGTTTAGTTATTGAGTCTTTCTGTATAGTAAGCCTCAGTAACAGCCCGGAGTTGGGAAGTTGGCGGTGTTTCACCCCCGTGCCTCGGAGAGCACGTAAAGCCGTCGGTCCTGCGCCTTAACTCTCACCGGTCGTGTCGAATAGTCGTCCCACCGGAGTATGAGAGTGACAGGAATAGAGAGTGCACTTGTGTCTGCGCGTACATTTGTGCACTATAATATCTCCTGCGCAGTTGGCTAGTCTCAATGAGATTGGCCGCCGTGGCCGGAATCGGTCAGGAGGACATTATTATTATTATTACTAATATAGCCTTTAGTACATTACAAAAATACAGTGTATTTTTACAAATAATTCCTAATTAAATTGACCTATAAAAAATACATATGATCTTTGAAAAATTTCTATCATCAAAGTTCTATTATCAAAACAATTTTCAATTGAATTGAATTATAAAATTACAATTTCCATCAAGATGGACATTATAATTTTACAAGTAAGATTTACGAACTTTATTTTATTATGTGTTAAGTCATATTAGTACTTTTACCTAGTTTGTTTTGTAATTTTCCAAAACAAAAATAGTAAAAAGTGTTTTGTAAAATTACAACAGCTGATTTATTCAGTTACAAAACTGTTTAAAAAGTATACTTCCAACACAGTTTTTGTTAAATTACCATAGAAATTTTTAACCGTGTTGCTAACTTATAATAAATTGAATAAACATGAAGTTATTTAATATCGAATCTGTAGTATATGAATGCTACTTTACTATGCATTTTTTATTTAAATACTAGATGATCTTCTTATCTTTATGATCTAGAGATATCAGATGATTTCGAAAATGACCTTTAGCTAATTATGAAATTTCTAGTTAAAAAATAAATTATCGTGGGCATATCAAATATCATCTGTCATAAAAACCCATTTTAAACAGGCAATATATAACTACAATATATGTTAGATGTTATTTAGCTGGTTTCATTCGTTTTTCGTTAATTATTAAGTATATATTTCATAAATATGTATTCAGCCCTTTTTAACGTTCCACTGCTTAGCACGGGCCTCCCTTCCATACAAAGGGGATCAGGCCATAGTCCACTATGCTGGCCAAGTGCCATAGTTCATGCTGGTAGGCAGACTTCACATTTCTTTCGAAAACTTGCTAGGTTCTCCAGACATGCAGGTTTTCCCATGATGTTTTTCTTCACCGTAAGACAAGTGATAGTGATGTTGGAAATGCTTTTCACATGAAAATATCAGAGATACGAGATGCGAGATTTGTTTTCTTAGCAATGACTATTTATTCGGCTGGACCAGGGTCACCGTGTCGCTCCTGAATCTATATTAATCTATTTTTCCTTTGTATTTCTTCCATATTATAAATATTATACCTAAAAGTAAAAGTGTATAAAAAACTTATGGACCTTTGTTCTTTAATTATCCGAAACTCGTGGAATGAACTTGGGATAAATCTGTAAACTTTTATCCATGTGATACGTTATCATATGATAACAGTCTCAATAGAATGTTTTTACTTTTAAACTTATTAATAGACTAGCGACTTACCCTCGCTTCGCTCCAGGTTCGTCCCTAGACAAATACAAATCTATCCCACGGGAACCGTACATTGTTCTGGGATGATATATAGCCTATAACCTTCCTCAGTTAACGGGCTATCTAATGCAGAAAGAATTTTTCAAATCGGATTAGTAATTCCTGAGATTAGCGCGCTCAACCAAACAAACAAACAAACTCTTCAGCTTTATAATATTAGTATAGATGCCACCACCTAAAGATGTTGTGGGTAAGAATAATATTACTCACAGACGAAGCCGTGGACAGAAACTAGTAAATCACAATACATAATATACTGGAGTGCGTGTAAAATCTGAACAAGCGTCGATAACCGCAGCGAGACGAGTAAATTAGCGCGTGTCTCATTGATAATCACACTCTACATTAAATCTTCAATGCTTGGAAACATACGTATAGGAATTTGAAATACAATCGCAATATATATGAACCACCCCTTTGTGTTTACGTGTTATATAAAATTATTCCCCTACGTAACGACTGTCATAGACTATCGCGTAGGACACACGTCCCATTCTCGTTAGTAATTTAATGTTCATGTTGATTATTATACGAGCCCTCAATTCACTAGACCACAAGTAATGCCATCTTTTGTCTAAATGTATTTAACAGAGATCTCTTCCAGTCAGCTTATGATTGTAAGGAATATAGACCAGGGCCGATGCCTTTGAAAATAGTAAAAAGTGAAAAAAAAAAAATAATAGTACTCCTACTATAATTTTTTTTTGTTTCAAAAATTATCGACACTGGTCTAATAGTATTATACATATATATGATGATGTCCTCCTGACCGACTCCGGCCACAGCGCCCAATCTCATTGAGACTAGCCAACTGCGCAGGAGATATTATAGTGTACAAGTGTACGCGCAGACACAAGTGCACTCTCTATTCCTGTCACTCTCATACTCCGGTGGGACGATTATTCAACACGACCGGTGAGAGTTAAGGCGCAGGACCGACGGCTTTACGTGCTCTCCGAGGCACGGGGGTGAAACACCGCCAACTTTCCAACTCCGGGCTGCTACTGAGGCTTACTAGACAGAAAGACTCAATAACTAAATTTGGCCCGACCCGGGACTCGAACCCAGGACCTCCGGGTGTGCAGCCGTACATGCTAGCCACTACACCACCGAGGCAGTACATATATATAAAGCTGATATGAAGGTGAGGTAAAAGTGCAGTATACATGTTTATTTTAAAAAAGCTTTCAGTCATCAAACATACTCGTACAGAGCCTTAATGAAGATTAAGAGAAAAATATTACATAGTATATGAGTACATATTGAAATTATAATCTTGGGCTTGGGCATAAACATAGACAATAACACGTTTTTGTGATACACTATTATTAACTTATCATTAATCTGATTTATCGTGATGAAACTAACTTATAGTTCATAACCTATTTCAATGCGAAAACCATGGCGATACCTTGACATATTAACTAAAAGGACACACTAACAAACATTTTAAAAGTTTTTAATTTAGGCATTAATTCATATAAAGCCATTACCAATTCTTTCCATAATTTGCAAGATCAAGTTACTACATCACGATAACAAATTTAAAAGATTCTTATTTGTTAGAGATTAAATCTGCTGATACGATCTGAATTTATTATAGTATGTTTCATAATGGATACGAATGTTTGATTGACCTTTTACTCATTGCTAAAGCATTATTTGTATGGGACAACTAGCGACTTACCCTCGCTTCGCTCGGTTGCGTCCTTAGTTACGTTTTAATTTTTTTGAGCGAAACTCTAATTCTTTTTCTAAAATAAAAGTAGCCTAAGTTACTCCTTATAATATCAGCTGTCTGCCAGTGAAAGTCTCGTTAAAATTGGTCCAGCCGTTTCGGAGATTAGCCGGAACAGACAGACAGGCAAAAGAAATAAAAATTGTTTTTTTCTTATAAGTGCATGAATTTAGTATAAATATGTTATTTTGACATTACAAACAGACACTTCAATTTTATTTATCTGTATAGATGTATAAAGTAATGGCATTCCTTCACAATTTGCTTAGCTGGAAATTTTTAAAACTAGATATTATTCAGTCGAATTGTTTTTCACGATATTATAAGTTTAATTTTTTATTTGTATTAATTTTCTTTACCCATTAAATTATAATATATTCCATATAATTATTATTTATGTACTAATATTATATAGATAAAATAGTGTGCTTATTCGTTACTTAGTTTGTTTGTTTGTAATCCATAAACTGTAAAACTCGGAAAGGTTTTAATATTTAAAAAAAAACAACACATCTGAAAGCCTTTCTTTTTTAATGAAAGAGGTGATACCTACTACTTTCTACGTGACACATTTATATTTTTCTGACATTCACGCGAAAGAAGTTGCAGGCATAGCTAGTCTATACAGATAAATAAAATTGGAGTGTCTGTTTGTAATATTAAAATAACCGCTTTTTATTAAATGCATATGGATGTATGTATACACTGTCTGTCTGTCTGTCTGTTTGTTCCGGCTAATCTCTGAAATTGCTGAACCGATTTTGATGGGACTTTCACTGGCAGATAGCTGATGAATAAGGAGTAACTTAGGCTACTTTTATATTAGAAAAAAAGTAGGTCCCACGAAATAAAATTAAAACCAAATTAATTAATTAATTTTGTTTTGAGACGCAACCTAGGGACGAACCCGAGCGAACCGAGGGTGAGTCGCTAGTTTGAAATAAATTCTCTTTAGAAGGTTAACAATATTGCGATTGTTTGTTTTAATTACTTTATTGATTGATAGCTAAAATAAAATTTAACAGTTATGTATCTTTAATCATTCCTTTTTTAACTGTAAATTATATTATTTTAAAGTAAATTGAGTTATATTGCCTTCTGCTAATGTGGAGATACAAATTCCTTCGAGAAATATATCCAGGAATCATTTAATCTTGGGTTTTTATATCCAAAAAGTACCAACAGCAGTCAAAAGCTGGAGATTGTTTAACTTCCGCCCTTCAGAGAGTAAACTAATCTTCACCAGAAATTTTCTCTATCGTACTGGATTTTAGTCCCCGTAGACTATGAAAGTCGAAAAATGAAAGTGCCTCAAACGAATTATATCATCCGTACAAATGGCTTGGATTAGTCACTGATATTAAAATTTATTACGGAGTAGGTATATTCAATATTTTTTGCATACACTAATCTATGACAAATAGGGATAAATAATGATCTCCTGACTGATTTCCCAATTCGATTGTCCGATAGTCAGCCATTAATACTAAGTTTATCATTAAGAATTGCCAACTGCTCAAAGAATTATGGTTCACAACTCGTAACTCTCGCTCTGCAGATGTTCATTTATATATATATATATATATATATATATATATATATATATATATATATATATATATATCAATTGGGAAACAAACAGCTATTACACAGCTATTATAATACAGATAGGTATATGTAAATAAAACTATACATAAAATCACTTAAACATAATATTTGTGTATAGAGAGGATTGCAAAATACATATGACGATCGATGATATCGAGGATGGTCGAGTTTATGTTTAATGCTTTATGAAAATTTGTTGATATTACTATCAAATATGTCAATTTGGTTATAATATGTATTATGTGATCTGCAAGCTCTAATTACAAAACAGTTCTTGACATAATTTGTTCTACACATAGGAACACAAAAGTTATCTTTAGAATGGGTACACAAGACACTACCAGGATTAGAAACAATTCATTTAAAATATTATTAATTTAAGTTATGAAAATCTATTAATCTTAGAAATATCTATTATGTACATGGAGGTACTATAATAAAGTAAATAGATTCATCCTCCATATTTAAATATTTAGTTACCTTGCAAAATGGAATTTAAGAAGAGCAGTATATTTGTTTGGCAAAATTACAAAATATTTTAGTTTTTTACAGCTAAAATAATATAAGTATTATACATGTACAAAATATAAAGAGCCTTCAAAAGTCTAGAAGATTAAAAATAATGATTATTTCTATTGAAATTGTTTATTACTAATACCGAAAGTGGTTTTTAAGACCATAAGAGGCGCATCCAATGTAAAGATTTCTTCTCGACCTAAAAGCTGTTAGAATAATATATTTTATTTTCATGCTTACTTGCCAATTCTATTCGCGAGCTTTTAGACATTGGGCGTAATATGAAAGATACAATGTAATAAAAATCAGTAAGTATTATATAATTTTATTCTGATCTTTACCTATTCCTTATAAGTTATAATATTAAATGAGCAATTATTGTATATATATATATATATATATATATATATATATATATATATATATATATATATATATATATATATATATATGTATGTATGTATGTATGTATCTCATAAACGGCTCTAACTAACGATTTAGATCAAATTTTGTATTAAGATAAGGTTTTGCTTTTAAAGTTTCTCTATTAAAAGTATTTTCTGAAAAAAAAAAACGGAACTTTTATAACATTATAATTAAAGTTATTCAGTCACACCAAATATAAACTTAATTTAGGGTAAGTCCGGGAGAGATGCCCATAAGGGAGAGACGCCTAATAAATTTAAAAATTAAATTAATTAATGTTGCGTGATTCGGAACGCGTCCATAACACGTCAGTCGACAGTCAATGTCAGTGTGGAAGTTTTTACACAAAAACATATTACTTATAATTAATATTTTGGTGTTAATTTGTAAAATAAGATAAGTTTAGTTAACTTTTACGTTAGAATATAAACTTTGAGATAGTTTGAAGTAATTTTTTCCCCTAAATTCTTTAGTTAAATAGTATTAAATTGTTTCATAATGTAACATTGTGATCTTGTTTTGTTAACAGTCCACCATTTTGTGTTGTAAATGCTTTAGAGTATGTTTAGAGTCGATAGGCATCTCTCCCTAATGATCGGGAGAGATGCCCAAAGATATTTTGGGGTTAGATGCCCAGTATATTAATTGCCCCCCCCCCCCCCCCAAACGTGCATTCACCTTGTCGTGGTGGGGGAGCTCATTAGCGTTCGGCAGTTCATCCGGACGCTAATTAAGGCAATGGTAGCCCAGTGGGTAACACGCTCGCTTGGGAAAGCGAGTGAAGTGAGATCCCGGGTCTCGCACTTGTGATATTTTCATGTGCGAATCATTTCAAACATTATTACCACTTGCCTTACGGTGAAGGAAAACATCGCGAGGAAACTTGCATATCTGAGAGATCCTAGCAAGTTTTCGAAAGACATTATGAAGTCCGCCAACCCGCACTTGGCCAGCGTGGTGGATTATGGCCTAATCCATATGGTTGCTCTTGGTACTTCTCTGATGGCAGAGTGTATCGTGGGAGCAACCTCACGGTTGTTGTAGTCTGCTTCCGCAGACCTGCCGTCGGGTTGCCACATTAAGACGGGGGAGGTTTTGTTGGGTTTTAGTGGGTAGTACTGGCTTTTCTAGCCGGTGAGTCCCACATAACCACCTGTACATCTACAGGTAGTATGTATAAATGCATAAAAAAAGGATTTTTGCGTCACTAAGCAAAGTACGTCTGATTATTCACTAATTACTCGCTCTATACCTATCCCTTACATCTATAGGCAACTAACCCACATGTCTGGGTGAGATGCCTATTTTCTATTATTTTTTAAAAACATTTTTTAATCAGTATAGCACAGTACAGCATAAGTAAATATTGAATTAAAATAAACTATGCTTATTTTATGTAGTATCTTACACATATAATTAATTAATATTGATCGTTTTTTAAAACTATAGGCAACTCTCCCGGACTTACCATAGTATAATAATAATATGTTGATATTATATGAATATTGATTTTATATGATTATATGAATATTGTATGTAAGTATTAAAAAAGTTGACAGACAGATAAATGAACATTTTTAATCATTATATATAACAAACCATAGACAGATTCTCCGTGCTTTATTAAGGTTCCATGCCCGAAGGGCGCTGACGGATCCCTATTACTATGCGTCCGCGTCCGTCCCTCTGTCTGTTAGAGAGCTATATCTCATAAATCGAAATAACAAATAATAAAAATAAAAACACAACATTTTTTTAACGTTCCTAATCGATCATCTAAATTCATATTATACTACATACATACAGTAAAAGTCATATTAATAAAAATTATATGTACGGTGATACGGAATCCTTCATGTTCATTCGACTCGCACTTGACCGATTTGTTTATTTTGATCTCTTTATTTATTTTACTGTGATTTTGTTTCTCTTTGTTGTGAATGTAAACAAGTAAACTCTTGCATACTGTTTAAGACTTTGTAGGAATGCAATTTCAAGATTTTTACATTAATTGCTAATAAATTCATTGAAATCGTTAGTACAATTAAAAGTAGGTTTATATTGACTTGTAAGATTGATCACATGGCTTGTACATAAGTGAATAAAATTTTAAAACGCAAAAGAGCCTTTATTTTCGACATAATATATTCACTAACTACATACTTAATATCATTGTGATTATTTTTTTATTGTTATACTATTTTAAATATTATACGTTATCTTTTCTATTAATCTCGTGGCCTTCAAAATACTAGATTTTAATATGGCTCATGGAACCCAAAAATTTAAATTAATGCGTAATGAAAATGTCATTTTTCTCAATAAAAAATATTTTTTCTGTTTTAGCTTGAACATATTTGTATTTTATTTCTAAAGAAATATATGTGTAGTAAATTTTAAGTCCTGGATAGTAGGTACATGCTTATTTGTACCGCTTCTGTGTCTAGTAACTCATTTTTTTAGAACGATCAGAATAATATGGACAGGGTTATTTAATTTAAACTAATATTTATATATATACTAATAAATAAAATTTAATTGAACATTAAACAAGAATGGGATGGCTAGCGTTCTATGAGGGAGGCTATCGTCCAGCAGTGGACGGCGATAAGCTGAAAAAAAAATTGAAATAAGTGCCCTATATAAAACTCTAAAAATTAAAATTTGCCTTTCGTAAACCCAAAACGATGGCAAGGTAGACATGAATGAATATGCATAAATAAAACATAAAAAATCATGATATATGTATACATTTATGTATAAATTTTTGTAAACTTCTAAACTAGTAGAGACCTCTCATTGACATTTCAAGCTCGTAATGTAAAAAAGAATGGAACATACTATTTCTTAATGTAACTAAAATTAAATTATATTTAAATCTCTATCTCTATGCTTAAAAAATAAAAAATGTAAAATAACATCATATTTTTTGAATAGATTCCAAATAACGAAAATCAAAAATATTTTAAATTTTATTTTTTGGCGTTTAAATTATATTTCAGAATATTGTTTTTATGGTATTGTTCAGTTAAAACCTGTTTTTTTTTACTTAAATACATACTATCCATATCCATACTAATATTATAAATGTGAAGATGGATGGATGGATGTCTGTTACTCTTTCGCGCCAGAACGGCTGAACGGATCTGGATGAAATTTGGCACAGAGATAGATTATAGTCTGAAATAGTACATAGGTTACTTTTTATCCCGGAAAAATATACGGTTCCCGTGGGATAGATTTGTTTTTGTCTTGGGATGAGTCGCTAGTAATATATAATATTAAGTAGTATACAATATAATTTATATTTAATATAAAATATTTCGACTTGGATCGAAATATGCCAAATCAAATTAAATAAGCTTTATGTTTTAATGATTTTTATATTTTAGATTCAAAATTTAACCATAATTGATTATTTTAAAGTATATCCAGTTATTTCTATAGTATCATCCGCCGTGAACTCCGACCAATCGGTATGGCTCTGCAATAAATTGCATTCCGTACTCGTGCCCTTCTCTGACTAGGACACGATCACGAGTTCCAATGACAGAAAAAATAATCACTCCATTACATTCCTTATCTATATATATATAACAAAACTGGAATTTGTATGCATAATAGTGACTTACCCTTGCTTCGATCGAGTGCATATCTGCAGTAGTGTATCTATTATTCTAGGTCATAGTCTGTGCACTTAATTTCATCCAAAATGTATTTTTTTGCCAGTCCTTTATACGTGTAGAGCAGTAAAAAACATAAATTTTCTCATTTGTAATAGTCACTATTGTAGTTTAAAAAATATTAATATATTGTTAGTCGATTGTAGTAAAATCTAGAATCCAATACCCGTTACATACAGATTTTTTGTGAGTAACGTCAGGCGTGCCTTAGCTTAAGAGCAAGTTGATGAATTTTAATGAAATTTTTATATACAGCTCATTATTGATTTTCAATATTACTTAATTTGAATTAGATGAATAAATTAATAATAATAGCAACTTGAGCTATCCTCCGCAGCTTTACTATGAGCAGCTTTTTACAGCTCAATTCAATTATAATCTCAGAAGATATTATAGATAGTACATAAGTGTACACGCAATCACAAGTGCATTGTCTATTTCTTTGTTGACAACTTCGGGCTGTTACAGAAAATTTAATTACAAAAAAACTCAATAACTATAACTTGCGCCAAAAAAATACATCTTAGCAAGTCGCCACTAAATCAATTAGTCGGTCAAAATAAAAATCTGTATTGTATGTATGTATGTATCTATTCAGTCCTTTTTTATCGTCCCACTGCTGGGCACGGGCCTCCCTTCAATACGAAGGGAATCAGGCCATAGTCCACCACGCTAGCCAAGTGCGGATTGGCGGACTTCACATGTCTTTTCGAAAACGTGTTAGGTTTTCTCAGACATGCAGGTTTCCTCACGATGTTTTCCTTCACCGTAACGCAAGTGGTAATCATGTTAGAAATGATGTGATCACCGAGTGAAGCAGATTCAAATCCCGGGTCTCGCACCTCTAATATTCATGTGCGAATCAAAAATCTATCTTATGTTTATATGGAAAGGCAAAAACAAAACAATTCAGTACCTTTTTGTCCACTGTTTGTCAACCGATTTTCTTTTTTTTTTTTAATTAAAAAATGATTTTGGTAGAATTTCGACCACTGGACGTTCATTAGTAATATAAATAACCTTTTGCTAGCTGTTATGTCAACAATGTTAATGCTCAAATCAGATGCCAGGTGAAAACAAAGGCATTGAGCCGAATGCCGGACGACAGATGCGGGTATCTTTTTATTACATGTTTGTGTTACTTATTTGTTATAGAGTCGTAAAACAACGCTTTATTCGTCTAGCTGCTTATTACTTAACGTTTGCGGTGAAAATTAACTATCATAAAAGTTAGATATAAAATGTCACTAAACAAATTCTGTATAACTTATTTGATTCTTCATTTCATTACTTTACTTAGAAGTTTGAGTTGAATAATAAAATAAAGCTTATATACGTCCGACGCTATAATTAATATATAAAGATTATAATGTAGAGTTTGCTGTTTATTTATTTTATAGATAGTATTTGCATTAAAATAACTTTATTTTCAGTCGTTATTTGTTATAAAGGAAATAAGAGGATGATTGAAAAGAGTCCAGTTATTATTAACTATGTATGTTGAACATTATGTAATTATATTCGATAAATATTCATTTTTTATAGAATAAATACGTTTTAACGTTTAGTATAGATTTCTCAGAGATGAGATATTTTCCCGATTTAAAAAGTATCTATAGGATATTGACCCGGATAACCAGCTATCATCATGCCAAATTTCATAAAAATCTGTCCAGTGGTTATCTCTTGATGCGTTCCCAGACAGACAGACAGACAAAAATTTTAAAACTATAGATTCGGCCTCTGTATCGATAATATTGAATGACTATTCCAATAAGATTTTCCAAAAAATATTTAATGTACAGGATTCGACTCAGGTAGAACTTTATTATAGGTATAGATTCATATCTAACCTAATTTCTGCATGTTACTGGCGTGACACATGTTATTGGCGAAATAAATCTTGCTGATTTAACATTCCTAAGTAAAGTATATAAAGTAAAGAATTGAATTTAATGAAACATTACATTGTTATTTGACGACACGTTTGGCTCAGTTTGTAGGAACCCTACTTGCTGTGCTAGCGGTCGCAGGTCCCGCAGGGGCATTCGTTTGCGTGATGAACACGAATGCTTATACTCCAGTCATGGGTGTTTATATTTATAATATGTTTGTATTTAAAGTTATATACGTGTAGTGTATCAATTATCTGATATCCATAATACCAGCCTCGTAGCTTACCATGGAACTAGATGGCGCTGTGTGTTAATGTTCCAACATACAAAAAATATATATAATATATTATTATAAATATTGTTGTTTAATGTGCTCCTATGAGCACATAGGATTATTCAACAATGTTTGAAAATTTACTTTGCTTTGCCAAAAATAAATCTTCAAAACCTAGCAAATGCCAGTAGGTTAAGAGTCCTTACACAATTATGTCTATGTTATATGGTACTTAGTAATTATTTTAGAAATTTCAAAACTAGTATACTTTTGTCACGTCGTACCTGACTTTTGACCCTATGAATAAAAGCATACAGCCATTATCTAAGTACTCACAGTATATTAAAACTTTTCACATCTTACCACAATTGCCCATTAACATTATAATTAAATTAGTAAATTAGAAATGTAGACTTAAAAAATGACCAAGATGCAAATGATAAGGTGTCTTTATGGTTTTAAGTTAACGTGATAATTTGGGAAACTTCATTATAAGTATTAAATACATATTTATATTTTTACCTACTTTATGTATAACATTAACATATTCCTAAGATTAATTCGTAATTTTGAATTTATAAATATTTTATCATTCGTAGGTTAATCTATAGGTACATATTACACTTAAAAATTTATATTTTTTGATCCAAAGTCTTTTTTAAAACGTCCTGTATATATAATTTGATGTATTTATTACTTACTAGCAGAACCCGCGGCTTCGCCCGCGATCAAACTACAAAAAAAAACACACTTTCTCGCAATACATACTTTATTATTTGCAAAAATAAGTTCGTGTTTCATATTATTTTTCGTAACTCAAAGTATCGAGTATCTTAAAAGATGTTAAATGTAGGTATATTCATTTTAGGTATTTAGCAAGTTCCACTGCTTCTAACTTATGCACATGTTTCTACTCCATCTTTCCAAAGTTAGAATATGAGAGTACAATGTTTACGACTTTAGAATCATGTAACTCGGCTAATACAGGATTTTTACCTAAGATATACTAACAGGCTAACGTCTACGTTATTTTTAAAGACCCAGTGCACACCTGAAGCTTACAGTCTCCCTCCTTCTCATTCTTTTTTAAGTTACATACTAAAGTTCCTTTCTTATTTTGCTATAGCTTTTTGGCCGCGGCTAAACACGCGTGGACAAAATGAATTTATATGTTGTCATATCAATTTTTTAATATTATGTGTTTATTTCTGTAATCACTTCAAATTCACTTAACTTAGTCTACGCCAAAAACCAACCACAAATGTACCACATTGGTCGATGTTCTGTCTATTTCTGGATTCTAAAATGTTCCTGTGAAAAGCGATCCTCTCTTAAATTTATTTAATTCTATTGTTTTAGCATTAATGCCAAGTCTCAAGTAATTCTGATCATAAACATTTTTCCCCATATAAACAGCATAACCCCGTTTTATCCTTTTAAGGGATAAATTTCGGAAAAATTTAATATTTGTATTGTTTTATTTTTCTGTGTTTTACTTTCTTTGTTTTACTTTACGTGCATTAACTATAGAGTTTCAAACAAACTTTCATCCCCCATTTTACCCCCTTAAGGGTTGAATTTCAAAAAATGCTTAAATACGTATTTATTTAATTGTATTGAAGAGCATTAATACCAAGTTTCAAGTAATTCTGATCATAAATAATTGTTTGCTCATATAAACTTTATCACCCCCTTTTACCCTTTTAAGGGATGATTTTCGAAAAAATCTAATACATATATTTCTTATTTTTTATCTTAAAGCTAAATACCACTTTTCGTGAATTTCACGTTAAGAATGACAGAGTTTCATACAATCTTTTATCCCCTATTTTACCCCCTTAGAGGATGAATTTCGAAAAAATCCTTTCTTAGCGGATGCCTACATTGTATAAAGAATATGTCCTCCAAATTTCACGTTTCTACGACCAGCGGTTTAGGCTGTGCGTTGATCGATCAGTCAGTCAGGACAAAGCATTTTATGTATATATATAGATGACCCATTGCTATGTACACCTGAAGCTTACAGTCTCCCTCTTTCTCCTTTTTTAAGATACACATATAAATTGCCATTCTTATTTTGCTGTAGCTTTTTTCCCACGGCTACGCTCGCGTGGACTGAAAAATTTGCTCAGTTTTAATTTCCATTGAATTTATATGTTGTCATATCGAATTTTTAATATTATGTCTAGAGTAAAACTCTAGATTCACTTAACTCAGTCTACGCTAAAAAAACCAACCACAAATATACCACACTGATGAATGTTCTGTCTAGTTCTGAGTTCTGCTAAAATGTCCCTGTGAGAAGCTATCACCTCTTAAGTCTACGCCTGCTACTTTCAACGGCTGGCCTTGATATACATATATTATTTGTCATTTAAAAGCAAACTTTAAGAAGGAATTACAATAGATTAAATTCAAAGGCGTAGTCAGAAGTTATCAGTGGTATTCGAAGTATGAATTCATATTCCCCCCGAGCACATCCAGGAAACATAGTGACTACTATAATGTTTAATGAATTATTCACAGTCTAATCCCGTTACATATCTTAGGCGACTTTTTATTTCAGATGTGCCAAACTTCAGAAGAAGGATATAGATAGCAGGATACTCTCTAGCTAGGTTCTCTCTCTCGCGTTCTAGGTCTGTTATAGTTGTCGTTGCTGTGGCCAGCCAAAAAGTTATACATTATCTTCCTTTGGATTCAGAATAATTTCCGTTCTCTACTTTATATCCCACACAGTAAGTGTTCACTTATAGAGAACTTGAGCCATGTTACTCTATTTAAATACTTATATTCAACAACTCAAAATTTAACGCCCAGTTTTACCCACTTAGAGGCTGAATTTAAAAGAAACCTACAATACATGCTTGTTTAATTATATTAAAGAGCATTGATAGCAAGTTTCAAGTAATTCTGATCATAAACAATTTTGTCCTCATGTAAACAGCATAACCCCCTTTTACACTTTTAAGGGATGGATTTCGAAAAAAAAAGATATTTGTATTGTTTTAGTTTTCATTTTATAGTTAAATACTATTTTCCGTGCATCAATTACAGAGTTACATACAAACTTTCATATCCTATTTGACAGTCTTATGGGATGAAATTCAAAAAATGCTACAATACGTATTTATTTAATTGTATTGAACAACATTAATACCAAGTTTCAAGTTATTCTGATCATAAATAATCGTTTGCCCATACAAACTTTATTACCCCCTTTTACCCTTTTAGGAGATGAATTTCGTAAAAAATCTAGTATACATATTTCTTATTTTTTACCTTAAAGCTAAATACCAATTTCCGTGCATTTCGTGTTACGAATGACAGAGTTTCATACAATCTTTTATCCCCTATTTTACCCTCTTAGGGGATGAATTTTGAAAAATCCTTTCTTAGCGGATGCCTACATTGTATAAGGAATATGTTCTCCAAATTTCACGTTTCTACGACCAGCGGTTTAGGCTGTGCGTTGATCGATCAGTCAGTCAGTCAGGACAAAGCATTTTATGTATATATAGATTTATTACAAAGGACTTACTTCGACTTCGTTTAGATACCTTTTTAATGTAACATATTATAAAAAAAAGTATTTCCCATATAAATACATTATAGTAACTCTATAGTTTTGTAAAGTATGTTTTTAATGATTTTGTTGAAGAATATTACCAAGTATGAATAAGCACTTTCAAATTATATAAAACTAGCGATTCACCCTCGCTTCGCTTCGGGTTCGTCCCTAGACAAAAACAAATCTATCCCACGGCAACCGTACATTTTTCCGGGACGATATATAGCCTATAGCCTTCCTCAGTTAACGGGCTATCTAATGCAAAAAGAATTTTTCAAATAGGATTAGTAGTTCCTCAGATTAGCGCGTTTTAACAAACAAACAAACAAACTCTTCAGCTTTATAATATTAGTATAGATTTGTCTCCTTACATTCTATGAAAAACCTCTTCCTTTGTAAGTCAAAAGGTATATAAGGTTATATCTATATTTTATTTATTGTTATTTAGTTCGTTGGTAAGAATATCACTTAAGAACGGGCTGGACCGATTAGGTTAATTTTTATGGGATTTTTGTATAAACTCAAAGATCACAAATAAATATGAAATTTGGACATGTATACCTGTCAATATAATATAAATACCTACATAGAAATTTTTACGTGAATAATCCTATTAGCAGTGGCGGCGCTAGACCACACGTGGACGTCGGTGAAAATAGGTTTGCGAGGCCTCCTATTTTGCCCAGTTAAGAAAACGTTAAATTACAGTTAAACTAATGTATGAGTACCTAAACGAGTTTTATTGCTAATCAAAAAATTAAACTGAACTGAAAATATTCTACTGATTCTCTTTGAGCTTGTCTTGCTCGTTCTTTCTTCATGAGAAAATAAATTTTCGTTTTTAAGAAAATTATCCAGTGAAAAATTACTTTTTATGAATATGATTACTGTAATATTCATTTAAAAATGGTTGGCAAACAAAAGTATTCGCAAAAATTTAGAGATTTCTGGCTTCAGGACGTGATTTTAAAAGATTGGTTGGAAGCTATTGTTGATACCAAAGGTAATAAAGTACCTCGGTGTAAATTTTGCGGTATAAGCTTTCGAAATCACTATGAAGATTTAAAAATGATATAATATTTTAATATCATTATTTTTTTACCATTTATAATTTTAAAAACGTGTTTGATTAAAAATAATTATTTATTTATTTAAAATAATTTTAACATTATTGCTTTCCTTTCCTCCTCATTTTAAATATTTGAATTAGTTAGCTTAGCTCGGAGAGAGCGCTAGTGGTCTTTTAGTGGTTTCAGTCGACACTAGTGGTCTCTCGAAAAATTTTCTGGCAACACTGCTCGCGCGCGACGACGCGTCGCCTAACTTTCATAGTGTTGCCAGAGGATTCTGGATAATACCCGTAAAGTACTACTCACTCACTGCACTCGGGCAAGTGTATGAAAATATATAATAACTAAATTTTAATTATTTAAAAATTTATATATGCGAGGCCCCCTCTGGCGCGAGGCCGTTGGCGGTCGCCGACGCCTAACGCCGCCACTGCCTACTAGTATTTATTATAAGTGCGAAAGTTTGTGAGGATGTATGGATGTCTGGATGTATGGATGTTTGTTACTCTTTCATGCAAAAACTACTGAATGGATTTTAATGAAACTTTACAATAATATAACTCATACAGCAGAATAACACATAGGTTACTTAGGATATATTTTTTTTCTATAGAAGCGAATCCGAGCGAAGCGAGGGTGAGTCGATAGTTTTTAAATAATTTTGTTTTGGTTGCGATCATCATTTGAACTAACAAAATTTAATGGATTATGCTTTTCATACTCCACATTCCATTACAAGATACATATTTGATGGCTATGAATTTAGCATAAAGCTATCTTATCTTACCCAATAAAAATGAATATCTGGCGCTAAAGTTGTACTTGTCAGTCAGTTGGTCACGGAACTGTCGGTATAAAATGTCTTTTTATACATTAAACTGTATTCTAATAGGGTATTGATTAGTTTGAATGACCAAAAATAAGTTCAGAATGTTATTAGTGTGATTAAAATAATCCGGTTTTGATATAAATCTTGCAACATATTCACATACCTATTTAAAGGCCAGGGCTGTTCGATCATTTATAATACTTGGGTTGCATTGTTAGTAAAGATGGTAATTATGTAAAAGAAAAACGATAATTATTATTCTATATTTAATTTCTATCATTCTTCATTTACCAATTGTCAGTAAAAGTAAGAATACTGGACGAATTTCCGGACATATTATGTATAGGTATATGTATATAGCCGCACAGCATTCTAAGAAACATAAAAATGTTTCATTGTCAGAGCTACGTAATAATTTTTTTAAGAAAATATTTTAGGAGTGTTCACTCTTTAGGACGTAAAATTAGCATTTAAGTCACTCGGAGACGGGTAGACGGGTAGATATTAAACAATGTGACCTTGAAATTGTGACGGCCAAAGTTATATACATTAACTTAGTCCAATATGTAAATTACGAATATATGTACATAAATATCTCAATTTTGATATATAAGTAATTCTTTCTTATAGGATTCATTTAATATTAACGTCCCCCCAGCAGAATTTTAACTGAAACTGTCAGTTAGTATGAAAAATAGTTATTTATATAAATATATTTTGTATTAGACATTGTGTGCTTTTTTATTACAAGTTATAAAAATATTATAACCTTCAAAATAGACAGCGATTTGTGTTAATTTCTACCTAGTACTCTCAAAAATATAATAAAAAAAAGACTCAACGATTTTTTATTTATCACTAGCGACTCACCCTTGCTTTGCTGGGGATCGTCCCTAGGTGCGTTTTAACTTTTTTGAGCGGAATCCTAATTCTTTTTCTAAAATAAAAGTAGACTAAGTTACTCGTTATAACACCATCTATCTGCCAGCGAAAGTCTCCTCAAAATCGGTCCAACCGTTTTGGAGATTAGCCGGAACAAACAGACAGACAAAAAAATTTAAAATTGGGTTTTTCTTATATATACAGTATATACTTTCATATACATTTAGTAAAAAGTTGTTATTTTGACATTACAAACAGACACTTCAATTTTATTTATCTGTATAGAAAATCTAAAAAAATGATTTGAAAAATAATCTATTATATTTAGTAGAAATAAATATTTTCTAAGGTTTAAAAAAGTCAAGACCTTCCAAAAAAGATAAGTTTCATAAGTCACAGCACTGGATTGTAACACTACACAAAATCTAATCCCTCAATTGTGACCTACGAGCCACGGCCAATTTGAAAACCCATGGCCTGCGTTATCATCTTTGAATCTACGTTATCTTTATATATCTTTATATATTTGAATAATTTAAATTAATACATATGATTTACATTAAAAGATCGTGTTTGTTTAATATGATGAAATTTTAGTAATTTTCTCGATTAAATATGACACCTATTTATATTTAGTTAAATAAATTGTTTATTTGCTTTTGGAAACCTACTTTAAATACAAAAATTATAACGTTTCATCTTGTCAAAATTATAATTTTACATTTTTTTTATAATATATATTATGTACATTGCTTACGACTCCTCCCCAGTTCGCTCAAATCCGTTAATAAGCCTGATACGGTTAAAATTGAAGTCAGGCAGTCCAGCCCATAAATTAATATGAATATCCATTACTATCTTGCTTAAAAAGGACAATCTCACAAATCAATGTAATTACTATCACATTTATCTATATTAATATTATAAAGAGGTAAACTTTGTGAGTTTGTAAGGTTGTAGGGGTAATCTCTGGATCTACTGAACCGATTTAGATCAAATTTGGTAAGAAGATAGTTTGAGACCTTGGGAAGGATATAGAATACTTTTTATCCCGGAAATTATCCCTTAAGGGAGTAAAAATGAGGATGAAAGTTTGTATTCGGAAGCAAGCTAGGGACGAAGAGCGAAGCGAGAGTGTGTTGCTAGTATTATTATAATTTATTTTGCAAGATGGTATCTTCTTTATTAACTTTCTATTAAACTTCGATTCATATAATACCAATAGTTTTTTCGTTTGTTTATGTTCTGCCTCTTAGACAAGCTCAATTTTTATAATTAACTAGCAGTACCCGCGGCTTCGCTCGCGTTCAAACTTCCAATCACTACCAAACTATACAGGATTACCCATTGGGCTAATCTGAAGATTGCTTGAAAATTTCATCAAAACCACTCCAGCCGTTTTGGAGTCCATGTGCATATGTAATATGTTCCTTATGGACTCCAAAACGGCTGGAGCAGTTTTGATGAAATTTGATGTTTTTTTTTTATCTTAAGGCAGTGGTAGCCCAGTGCTAAGTGGTAACGCGCTCCCTTGGGAAACCGAGTGAAGCGAGTTTAAATCCCGCGTCTCGCACCTCTGATATTTTCATGTGCGAATCATTTCTAACATGATTACCACTTGCCTTACGGTGACGGAAAACATCGTTAGGAAACCTGCATGTCTGAGAAAACCTAGAAAGTTTTCGAAAGACATGTGAAGTCCGCCAAACCACACTTGGCCAGCGTGGTGGACTATGGCCTGTTTCCTCTCGTATTGAAGGGAGGCCCGTGCCCAGCAGTGGAACGTTAAAAAGGGCTGAATACATACAAAAGTCTTATACTTATTTTTAATATAATAAGATAATGTTATTGGGTCTAAGCTGATTCTTGACGTACATATCATCAATTTATTAAAACGATGATGTTTTTGTCATTAAAAAGTACAAATTACTTTCAATTTCGATCCATTAATTGCTTCCCGTTTTCAATGACAGTATATTTCTGAGCATGATCTCGAAAATCGAATAAACTATAGCTATAACTTATATCCCGGTAAAACAAAAAAAAAACTTCACAAGATAAATAGATACCGTATTTTTTATATTCAATAATAATAAAATTTATATTTAATAATAATAAAATAAAAACACTTAATAATCCATACTAATATTATAAATGTGAAAGTTTGTGAGTATGTATGTATGGATGTTTGTTACTCTTTCACGCCAGAATGGCTGAACGGATCTGTATGAAATTTGGCACAGAGATAGATTATAGTCTGGAGTAGCACATACTTTATACTACACTACTATAGGTTACTTTTTATCCCGGAAAAGTTACGGTTTCCGTGGGATAGATTTGTTTTTGTTTTTGTAGAAGTGAACCAGAGCGAAGCGAGGGTGAGCCGCCAGTAGACTATATACAAATATATTATTTGTACTAAAAGAGGAGGCGATAATAATGTCTGCCTTAATATGTAGGTATATGATTAATATTTAACGTTCTCTGTTTTAGTTAAATTGATAAATGCAAACTTTAATTACACCTTTATTAATCATAATGCGCAGAAAAGGTCACAGATTATTCTAGACTATTAATAGACTTCAGACATTAAACCTACAATTAGAGTCTGTGGAGACGGATTAACACAGAAACACTAAAAAAAAAAACAAATTTAAATAATAATCTCATCATATAACTTCGTAATACGAAGCGTTTAACATAAATTAATTATATCATATAAAAAGATCCTGTAGACAGCGGGCGACTACATATTGCCCATTTAATCATAATATTTACAAATAAATCTATTTATGTCATGAGTCATGACTCATTTGTAATTATTGCCGTGCTAGCAACTTAAATTCGCTTCGCTCAGTACGTCCTTAGCTGTTTTTTGCATTTATAATACTATATACAAGCAGCGCCATCTTTGGAAAAAAAATCTTTTTTTTTATTGGACCCAAGGGACAACAGGGCTCACTCACCTGATGAAAAGTGATCACCGCCGCCCATGGACATCTGCAACACCGCAGGGTTTGCAAATGCGTTGCCGGCCTTTCAGGAAGGAGTACGCTTCCTTCTTGAAGGTTGCTTGAATGAAGAATGAAGGAAGGTTCTTACCAATAATAGTTTAAGTACTACTCAAGGTGGCAGTCTATCTGTATTCTGAATTTCATCCAAATCTATTCAGCCATTTCAGTTTCATTTATAATAGTAGTCTGCTTAAGATTTATTGTGTTTCTATAGTTTATGTCATGATATCGAATTTTTTAAGATGGACATTTGTTTTTTTTTTATTTTTCAGTTTTACACAACCTTTGAAGGACTTCGTCGAATAGTATTATCATTTATCGCGGCGAAACGTAAATTAGGCAAGCATTTCATGCTACCCCATTCTTAATATATTTTGTTCAATTTACCTTCGATATTATATTATTTTAAAATGGTACAATCAGCCTCTAAAAAAGCTAACCTATATTAAATAAATGCATTTAGATGTTCCAAATTCTAAATTATGGTGAGGGCGCAGTGGTAAAGTACTGTAAAACTTTACAGTACAAGTAAGTTAACAGGTAAGTTAAAAAGTTTTTAAGACTTAAATTAACCTATGCACATGCTTCAAGCTTTAACCTTAGTTAATAATAAACTAATGGTTTAATAGTCAAAATTCTTCTTTAAATCTACATAGCATTGATGATTGATGTGTATTTAAACAGACGGACTATACAACATTTTTTATTGACTTTATAACATAAGTTATGTACAGTTTGTTATCTTTGTTGCCTTAAGCCAGATTTGACAACTGCAAGTTCCATTTAAATTTTTAAACTCTTAATGTGAGTTTTCTTACACTAACACATAATCTAAAAAGGAAGATTTTTTCCTTAGAAAAAGACTTAGTTATTGAAAAATTTAAAGTTCCTAATGTGAAGAAACTAATAAAACAACTTAGGTAGGTACCGCTTGAAAAACCAATTCTAACCCACTATTTAAACGAAAACAAAATTTGAATCATCTCTTTAGTATATTTGCGGTCGATAACTCATAACTAACTGCATTAAGATAATATCATTATTATTTTTAATATAAAGATAACATCAAAGTGTAATAAAATAACGTATTCATATCATATTTTAAATATTTTTCTTGCAAATGGAATAAAATTAACATTATTCATTTTTGAAGTGAAACTTCTTAGGAATCGTTGTGATTTGAAACTCGTCATAACGGAAATGCAAAACTAAAAAGAAACAAACACATAAATATATTGGATTGCGCTAGCGAGAGAAAGAGATAGAATACATTGCAATGTTGCCATGGTAACCGTTGTTATTTGAGATAGAATACTTTACACAGGAAGTGAAAAAAATAAACTTAATAACTGAATAATATAAAATGTATATTTATGTCAGATAAAATGTAAAATATCTTTTAAACTTGGTAAAAATATTATTAAAAAAATAAACATTACAATTATCCTACTCCTGGTACTCTATATTCATCTCATTTTCTCGTAGGTTACTTTTCTGAAGTTTCACTTCTACAATGTATGAATTGCACACACGAACTTTTTTTAAAGCTGAATAGTTATTATAATTAGCTTATATGTATTTTAAAAATATTTATTGATTGCACAATTTTCTTATACTGATACCATTTATTAAAATTTAATCTCAATTGAGGATTATTAGGTATCTAAATATTTATAGTTTATTGTATACTTACCAAACATTACAAAACGCTTATTAAGTTTAACAAGCGCAGTTTATTTATATGATACTAGCGGCTAACCTTCGCTTCGCTCGGGTTCGCCTCTAAGAAAACAAGCACAAACCTACCCCATGGGAACCGTACCTTTGTCCGGGATAAAAAGTAGCCTATGTGTTATTCCAGACTATAATCTATTTCTGTGTCAAATTTTATCCAGATCCGTTCAGCCGTTCTGTCGTGAAAGAGTAACAAACGTCCATACTCACAAACTTTCACATTTATAATACTAGTAAAGATATACATATGTATTTAACCATCAATATACTATAATATATATGAAAGATCCGAATTCCGTACATATGTTTTGTCCAATTTAATACTGTATTCAACCCTTTTTAACGTCCCACTGCTGGGCACGAACCACCCTTAAATACGTGGTAGATTAGGTAAAAGTGAATCACGCTGGCCAAGTTCGGGTAGGTGGATTTCACATGTCTTTCGAAAACTTGCTAGGTTCTCTCAAAGATGCAGTTACCGTACAAATAAAATTAAAAGTTGATTTCATTCTTTGATGACGTCACATGCACGTCAAAACAAAAAAAAATATTTTATTGATACAGTGTAGTTACTTACGGTGTTGTAAAATCAATTTTACGTCATCGCATATTTTGTGTTTGTTTGTTTTTGTGCCACTGTCTATTGTTTTACAAATTATTTACAAAATATAACATTCCTGCATTGTTGAGAACGATGTCATTGCTGACGTCACAGTGGAATCAAAATACCAATACAATTTCATATTATTCTCCAACTACTATAATTTCAATTTTTAACAAGAGTATATATTTATAGGAATCGCATAGTAAAGAATAAAGAGACTAAATGGATTTAGGAAAAAATAAAATAATTAATTATTAGGCTTACTCTATTTGCTTAATAGTCTTAAGAAAAATGTTAAACTATATCTAGGTACCCTGCGATTTAATTTTTTTTTTCTGTACGTTGTCTTAATTTATGCAGTTTCCATTTTAAACAATGAAAGAATACGACTATTAGCATAATGGTTTTATTTAATTTAATAAAATTAATTAAATTTAATAATACCGAAAAAACATAAATTTTATTAATTTTATTAAGCTTAAAATATTATAATAAGTTACTGCTTTAGTAGATTTTATGCGTCAAAATTTTCCTCGACTGTACAAGGACATTGTATTGTCTTAACTCGTAATTATTACAAAGAAGGAAAAATTTGGCATATCGCCAAAATGAAGATATTTTTTATATATAAATTTATGCAATGCATATAACACAAGAGTATCAAGAATTACCACTTTTATTACAATTTTTACAATAATTATTATTAATATACCTGAAGAGGAGAAAGAAAAAGGGAAAGAGTGAAGTAAAAAAAGTATGGCATAAAAGAAGGATGTCTGGAACTGTACAGTCAGATCTTGGATGTTTTATTTGGTGAGAGTATAGCCATTTTCATGTTTGTCTTATCACAATTCATATCTTTAGTGTAATCATTACCAACGTTGATTATTACTATTTTTTAATTTGACATGACTTCAAGTTCATACAAACCTTATTTTCTATATTTTTAAGAACTCATGTATAGGTCTAATGTTACCTAACTTCTTTTTATTTATTTCAATCTAACCTGTATCATAATATATCTATACTAGCGACTTACCCTCGCTTTGCTCGGGTGCGTTCCGTCGGGTATGCGGATTACGGAAAATAAAAGTAGCCTACGTTACTCCTTATAACATCAGCTATCTACCAGTGAAAGTCCCGTCAAAATCGGTACAGCCATTTCGGAGTTTAGCCGGAACAAACAGACAGACAGAAAGACAAAAAAATCAAAATTATTGTTTTCTTATAAGTACGGTATATACTTTCATACGTATGTATAAAAAGCAGTTATTTTGACATTACAAACAGACACTTCAATTTTATTTATCTGTTTAGATTATAAACATAAATAATTCTAGCTTATTATAATTTTAATTTAATATTCGTATTTCATTCATAAAGTATGATACATAATAAATATTTCTTTACCAGGATAAAATAAATAATTTTGTAAATCATCAAGTAGGATCGCTTCTGTACCTTAATCGTGTTGATTGTTCGATCTCATGTAGAGTCATTTCATTGCAAATTAAGCCAAGGTGTGATGTTTTAATATAATAATAAAATAACTCCGATACAAGGAAAAACGATATCTAACTTTGAATCAACACATGGGGCTCATAATCTTATCGTTTAGTGGTTATAGACACAAATATAGACATCAATATTTTCAACAGCTGCCTGTCACAACAGCTTTGTGCTTTTGTTGAAAATAAAGGTGCTTACACACACGAGTTCATCATAAAACTGATAGGATCTATTGTTCTGTTTATTAGGACTTTTGTATTGTTTTTTAGTATGTAGAATAATAACATTAAATATATATGTATAGTCACTATAGGATTGACTAGCGACTTACCCTTGCTTCGCTCGGGTGCGTCCCTAGATACGTTTAAATTTTTTTGAGCGGAATACTAAATCTTTTTCCAAAATAAAAGTAGCCTAAGTTACTCCTTATAACATCAGCTATCTGTCAGTGAAAGTCCCGTCAAAATCAGTCCAGCTGTTTTGGAGATTAGCCACAACAAACAGACAGACAGAAAAAAAATTAAAGTTGTGTTTTACTTAGAAGTACCGTATATAATTCCATATGCGTTTAGTATAAAGCTGTTATTTTGACATTACAAACAGACACTTCAATTTTATTTATCTGTATAGATTTTGTCCTAAGGGATGTTTGCTTTCAGTAAAGATTGAGCTTGATGGTCTAATGGCTAACATGTACGGCTGCATATCCAGAGTTCCTGGATTCGAGTCCCGTGTCAGGCTTCTTTAGTTATTGAGTCTTTTAGAGCATGGCGTTAGGAAGTTGGTGATATTACACTTCCATGCTCGTAACGCTGTTGATCATGCGCATGATCTTTCACTGATCGTGTAGAATTATCGTCCCACCGGAGTATGAGAGTGACAGGAATAGAGAGTGCACTTGTGTCTGCGCACTACAATATCTCCTGCGAAGTTGGATAGTTTTAGTGAGATTGGCCGCCGTGGCCGAAAGCGATCAGGAGGACATTATTTTATATATATATATATATATATATATATATATATTTTTATATATATATATTTATATATTATTTTTAGTAGATAAGAACATGGATACAAAGTGTATTGAAAAAAGTTATCGGTATTACTCATGCGATATTACGAGTATAGATTTTATACAAATTAGTGATTACTATACAAATAATTATAACTTTAACATTTTATCGTTTATATCTTTTAAATATACAATATATAAATATAAATTAGGATAATATTGTATATTATAATAAATAATTCGATATTGATTTATAATAAATAAATTGAATCAATGCCAAACTTATCATGTTTATTTTATGGATATTAATTAAAAACAGATTATAAAGTTTCATTTATATAGTTAAGTTAAAGCGAATGTCTTTTAGATTATTTATAAAATATGGCTTTAGGACGAGACGAGGATAAAATTGGAAGAGGCGAAACACCCCCCCCCCCCCCCCCCCCCCCTCCTAAAACATGTTGAATTCCCACAATTTATATCGTTAATAGAGATTTAAAAATGTAGTCTATATATACAATTTTGTGAAGTATTAGTGAGCGATAGTAGAATGACATTTAAGTCCATGTATGGAATTCTAGTGTGTGGTACATTGTTTATTTTTAGATAAAATAAAACTAAAAAATATATTGGAATGCAGATTCTGAAAATGTTACACAACACTAATTATATGTATTTTTTATTTCCTACTTTTATACATATTTTAGTTTTCTATTAATTATAATCTTATCTAAGCCCCAAAGGAGAAATTTTAAAGTGAATACGATGAAAACCTTGTACCTAATAGAGTACCGTTAAGGAAAATTAGTTTTTAGGAGTATATGTATATTTAATTCTCGTATTATCTATATCTATACTACTACTTATAATAAAAAACAGTTTTAAAATTTTATGTTTGTCTATCCGTCCGTCTGTCTATCTATTTATCTGTTTGTCTGTTTCGATAAATCTCCGAAACGGCTGGACCGATTTTCATGGGACTTTTACTGGCAGATTTTAAAATTTTATATCTGACAGACAGATGTCTGTCTGTTTGTTTCGGCTAATCTCCAAAGCGGCTGGACCGATTTTAACGGGTTTTTCACTGGCAGTTAGCTGATATTATAAGGAGTAACTTAGGTTACTTTTAATTAAAACCCATGAAAATGCGAACAAAATCCGCGTACCTAAGGACGCACCCGAGTGAATCGAGGGTAAGTCACTAGTATTATACATAAATACTATATTACAAGTAGAAACAATTATTAGAAATCATGGATGTATAAAGGTCAGCTTCACTTTTATAGTCTATTAGTAATAATCATATTTATTAAATGTACATAATTAACGAAGATCGATTAGGACGTGCTAAATGTACACGTTTAATGAGTGGTTGAATAAATCGAATTAAAATTCATAGCTACATACGTACATTATACATACATATCTAGGTACTTTTCATTTTCATTTTCCTTCATATTTCATTTCTATATTCTACCTTAAGACTAGGGTCGATCTATAAACAAAAACAAAGCCGTTCTTCTACAGTATAAGGATCATTACAAGCAATTTCCATTTAAGTGCATTAAGTATATAAACTCTATTCCTATTTCTTTAACTGTATATTTGAAGGGATGTTCCCATAAAGCACGTTGTTAGCGCGCTCACCCGCCAGAACGATGTAGGAAGTCGTCGCTTAAGTTTTAATGCTTACTTACGAGTTTTGCGGACTTTTCTTTATATTTGCTACATTATAAATTATACTAAAAACTTAAATTATTATAACTAATAATAAACCATAATTATTATAACTAGTGATCGTCTCGTAATATAATTAAGTTATATATTTATTGTCATGCGTATATTACAATATTAATCTATTCTCAATTTGACCACAGACTTAAACAATAAACAAAAGAGTACATATACTTGTGTGTGTCAAATACAATAGTGTGTGTAACGTTTTTTTTTATTGATTTAAAGTATTTTTTATGCATAATTTAAAAAAAAATATTAGCATTCTGTACTTCTCTATATAAACTATAAGTGTAGGAAATTTCATACTCCTCCATTCGCGATCGTCCCAATTTTCGTAAAGAGGGGTACAAAGTTTTTGCTTCACGTATTAATATATAGATATATTAATTCAAAATTCAACAGTAATGTTGCTTTCGTCTCATCTCATTTCATTCATTAATTCATTCTCCTTTTTAACGTCCCACAGGGCACAGGCTTCCCTCACATTGAGGAATATGAGTGGTATCAGGGACTTTTTTTACCATAAAGCTATATATATATTTCTTTATATATGTATTTTTTTATATATTTTGAAATATATATCTTCAGGAGCTATCATATTTATTTAGGCGGTCTCAGCAATAAACAAACGAATACATATAAACAAAAACAATCGTATTGATCAACCGTAATCTCATCGTATACTAATTCACTAAATCTTGACTGACAGCTCCTATTGCGAAGTTGGTTAAAATGAATATATACTGAGATATATAGTTTAATAGGATAAGCATTTAAAAGATTATTATGCTAAAAATCTGGAGATTAATTTACTATACCGGTAGGTTTGTTACCCTAGATTTGGTAAATATAAAGGGTGACAACGACATACATACGCCTCTCTAAAAAATAAATATGAATAAAATATGCAAATATATCTTTGGTAATATCCATACTAATATTATCTATACAGATAAATAAAATTGGAGTGTCTTTTTGTAATATTAAGATAACCGCTTTTTACTAAATGTATATATATGGATGTATACATGGTACCTACATATACCGAAACAATATTTTTTTACAATTTTTGTCTGTCTGTCTGTTTGTTCTGGCTAATCTCTGAAATGGCTGGACCGATTTTGACGGGACTTTCACTGACAGATAGCTGATGTAATAAGGAGTAACTTAGGCTACTTTTATTTTAAAAAAAAATAGGGTCCCACGAAAAAAATACAAATTAATTAATTAATTTTGTTTTGGGAAGCAACCTTGAGTCGCTATTAATTTAAGCTTGTGAGGATGGAAGGATGTTTGTTACTCTTTCACGCCGGAATCGTTAAATGGATCTGGATGAAATTTGGCACAGAGATAGATTATAGTTTGGAATAGTACATAGGTCATTTTTATTCCGAAAATTTTACGGTTTTTATGGGATAGATTTGTTTTTGTTTTTCACTAGGGACGAACCCGAAGCGAAGCGAGGGTGAGTCGCTAGTTTTTTATAAAGGAAGATTTATGTTTTTTATACAGTCGCAAAACCAGTAATAAAAAAATTAGCACATTTTATCTAAGTACATATTTTTTATGCCTGTTAAATGGAACAAAGGAAGGAGAAACTAACACGTATCAATAGTAATAATCTGAATGATGTGAAACAAAAAGTAATACTTTAGGTATAATTTATGTCTACTTACATTTACTCAAAAACATTTTGACAAGATCAAATTGATTAGATTTTATATGATTAATGCACACGTGGAGGAGAACTCACACTTATACCTAATGTTGAAATATTAGAACGTGTTGAATGTATAAATAAGTATTATTTGCTTTTAATAATTTTTGGACAGGTTTTAAAATATTTGAATTTTGAATTAGAATTTTTATATACTTACAATGTTTACGACTTGACAACCGAAGCACATATACCACATATACCTATACGCCTACATTATATATATATATATATATATATATATATATATATATATATATATATATACACATACATACCTAATGCGCCAATGTGGGTCATTATTTTTGTTCTAATTTCTTATTTCGAGATTCACATATTTATAGCCATTAAACAATACATCTTTTCTACACCCTCGCTTCGTTTCCGTCCGTTCCGTGTCTGGACAAAAACAAATCTATCCCACGGGAACCGTTCATTTTTCCGGGATAAAATGTGAAAAATCTATGTGCTATTCTAGACTATAATCTATCTCTGTGTCGAATTTCATCCAGATCCGTTTAGCGGTTCTGACGTGATCAAGTAACAAACATCTATCCAAAATTTCGCATTTATAATATTATACTAATGGGAATAGTATGGATATTATTATGAAAAATTATTTAGGAAAATCCTATAAGTCCGTTTTCCTCGTACGTAAGTATGGTGATGCGTGGCGCCTGTACGCTCCAAGAAACTCAGTAGTGTTGAGACTATGACCTGAGCTGTATTGTTGGAACTTTACTCCAATAAAAGTGCATCCTACTAAGACATTAATATGCAATGATGTAAATTTATCCACTTTAATGCTAAAATGCCTGTGTTCTGAATAAGCAAACTTTGCAATAAAAGAGAAAGAAAGCGTAAAAGTAAATTTAATATGAAATTTTAGTAATTTTATTATTAGCATCTGTATTCAGTTTTATTTGCATGTAGTAATATTTTTGCTTTAATTTTAAGGCTGTAATTTTAAAGTTATATCCCTTACTCATACATTCTTGCCATTCTTTTAATTTATAATTTTCATCAAGAAATCATTCCTAAAAGTCAGAATCACCTATACGGTATCTATATATAAATACGTGAAGCAAAAACTTTGTAAGTTATTTTTAAGGAGTAGGAAATTTCCCACACTTATAGTTTATATAGAGGAGTGCAGAATGCTAATACTTTTTTAAAATTATGCATAAAAAATACATTAAATCAATAAATAAAACATTACACACACTACCATGTATTTGACACACACGCATATATACTCTTTTGTTTATTGTTAAAGTCTGTGGTCAAATTGAGAATAGATTAATATTGTAGTATACGTAAGACAATAATTATATAACTTAATGAATTATGGTTGATTTTCAACCTGGCGATCAACGTGGCCATCACTATTATGCGTATGTAGCTTTCAACAAGCATTTTCGTCCATTAGATTTGGGGAAAATACGCTATTATATACATATATACATATACACAGAAACATATATAAGTGATTGTATAAAGAAACCAATTTATCCAGTTTTTAGATTCCAGTGCAGAACTCTTAAACCAAAAAAATAATATAAAAAAAGCAATATAAATTTCAAAATGATTATGTATTCAACTATTTTATCCTTCCATAGATTTATTTACATAATTAAGTAAAGCAGTATTATTTTAGTTTCTATTTTTTATGTTTTCAAATGACTTAATAAAAATATTTAGGTACTTAAGCTATAAAAATATATAACGGCCACTTGACTTGCACTTTCACATATAATTTGCATACAGAATTGCTTAATGCTTTATAAAAATAAGAAAATGAAATGTTTTAAGTATAAAACCGTGCTATATATTACTTGAAAGAGCGTAAATCTTAATTATGATGTATGTGAAAGGGCCTTGTGAGGTATTAAGTACAGCAAGAAGCCCACGATAAAGCCTCTAATTAAGGAGACCTTTGTTTTTTCATGGGAAAAACATTATAAAAGAGCAAAAGAATGTAACAAGTAAGGAACCTTTTAATTATGTCAAGGAAATTCAGACTAAATTATAATGAAAGGTGTATTGTCTTGAAGTATAACTTATAAAATGTGATTGTTTAAAAACTTTAATAATACTGACTTTAAAGATGCTGTGGAAAGATACCATAAAATATTCAACAAATGAAATAAAAATAATTAAGAGTAAAAAAATTCTAACTAAGCTATTCAATATTATATTTCTGATACTTTTTAAATTCCAAAAGTGGGAGTGGTAGACACTCAACTCGGGTGTTAGTTTTTGTATACTCGTATATCACGCAATATATTCGCCATTTGTAATCGATTGGCATAACTTTTTTTTAATAAATAGGTCAAGGATCAATTTCAAGGATTCCATATTAATTTACTGGGAAAATTCCACCCGTAAATTGGTTTAGAAGTCATTGCACTTTTCGATAAAAAGGTGTTCTTTTTAATAATAATTATGCAATAATTTTCATACATATCTATTTTTACTTAATTTCAAATGTAATAATCTTGCACTCAAACGGAAACTATGTATAATTATAATATTTATTGCTATCAACTGATATAAATTATTGTACTTACTTACCTCGGCATTACCGTAATAATTGTACATAAAGTTTTTATAAATATACTTAAACGGACCCTTGTTAACAACTATTTATAGACTCACCCCATGTGACCTCGATATTGTTACAGATCAAGTAATGGGTATCTTTGAGACATTATCGGCGCGTGCGCACTGACCACGTGGCATGATTTAGTGATGTTTGTCTTATTATTCAAATATATGTTTTTAGCTTCCATTCAAATATTTTAGATACATAAATTATTCAAAAAGTAAAAATCGTTATTTTACTAAACCTGTATTTTATGTTTGATTACAATTCACAGATTCTATGATCTATCTTTATAAATAACTATAAGACTAAGAAAATAATCTATAAAAGATAATAAACTAATCGATAAATAGACAAGGTGATCGATGTTTCATTTTAATAAAATAGCTAACAACACCCGTGACATAATTGACCATATAAAATTAAATTACGTTACAACACTAATTAAAAAAAAAAGATCCCGATAGCCCATCACTATGTCGATGGTAAATACGCGGGGAGGGGTACCTAACCTTGGATGCGTCGCAGCTGCGCATGCGCCAATGATCACCTGCCCGCCGCCATATTGCCTTCCAACAAGTATATCGCAAAACACACAAAACATTTTAAATACAATTTCGGTAATATGTCACTTGTAGAACATGCGAAACAAGTACTTTGTAAGCTAACAGATATAATGCGTGTGCGTCTTTTTAAACCTGCTCAATTAAATTAAATAATATTAAAAATGAAATAACTAAATTACAGCTATTATTATCTAATAATAATTATATATTTTATCTTTCTTTTATATTGGAGAAATAACAATATCAATTAAAAAGTATGGTTGATCTATGCCTACTAATATAATTAGTTAAAATGTATTTTTTTTAACAGCCAGCTGACCTATCTTAAGTGGAAATTCAACATCATTAATTCTAAATCTTAAAGAACAGTGTAGTCTGAAAATAAATTATATATTTTTAAATTAAAAAATCGAGTCTGTCATTTATTTTAATAAGAAAAGGGCGGGAAAGTTTTCGATTGATTACTCAATTTAATACCTGACAGCGTATTTTGAAATCCGATCGGTCAATTACACTTGCAATTATTTTTGTTTTAGCAAGGGGAAGGACCTGTGAATACGAATGATTTACATCTTGTTTAAGCTTAAAATTTTATCAATGTGAATTTATAATATTTTAGTTTGATAAGGTATGGTGAGAATGCTCTTTACTTTTTTTCTGTTATTACAGCTAGCTGTTCTAACATTTGTTGGCGTAATCTATAATTATTATTTTATCAAGTTTCTTTTATTTTTCTTTATTAAATTTATGAATACACTCACTATTTTCTAAATTTTTATATTATTACGTTTGGAACTACTTGTATTGTTTTACTTTTATTATTTTTATATAAAATGTCCTCCTGACAGTTTCGGCCACGGCGGCCAATCTCATTGGGACTAGCCATCTGCGCAGGAAATATTATAGTGCACAAGTGTACGCGCAGACACAAGTGCACTTTCTATTACTGTCACTCTCATACTCTGGTGGGATGACTACTCGACACGACCAGTGAGAGTTAAAGCGCAGGACCGACGGCTTTACGTGCTCTCCGAGGCACGGGGTCGAAATACCCCAACTTCCCAACTCCGGGCTGTCACTGTAACAACCATAACAAAAATACTCAATAACTAATATTGGCCCGGCCCGGGACTCGGACTCAGGACCTCCGGATGTGCAGCCGTACATGCTAGCCACTACACCTAGGCTACTTTTATATACTTACGTATATTTCTTACACAAATACAAATAAAATACTTTAGTATAATAGAATTTTTTGACTTTGACTTATATAATAAAATTAAAATGTAATTTTAAGATTTCATGCTGATAAATTTACAATGTATATAGAAAGAAACTTAAATTAAAAATTAATATAGGCGTGCAAGTTAGTCTCTTCTTTCAAGACATACGTTTCCAAAATATGAATACCTGTACCCTGGAACCACCTGCCTTTTGCATTAGGCACGTTTTTTGTAAGCAAGGTGTGTGCTTTCATTTGAATTTGGGACATTAGACTGTCATAAATATATACACTTTATTTTATCAACTTCGATAAGTAAAAAGTATATAAATTAACAGACAAACTCACCGCTACAAACAAATTTAATATAATATTCATACATAAAAAAAAAATTAATGCGTATTTAAGAACTATTAGCAACAGTGATTAATTTCTTAAAAAAGACTTGGATAGCTATTATATAAAATTTCTATTAGATATCTTTAAGCCTGTAATCTCGAATCTGTATGCATATGTAAAAAAAATTCAACCCTTACTATCCTACTATTAAGCACGGGCCTCCCATTAAAGAGGGGGGATAAGGCTATGGTCCACCACGCTAAGTAAGTGCGGTCTGGCAGTTTTCACACGTCTTTCGAAAACTTGCTGGATTGTCTAAGCTATAAAGGTTTCCTCATGATGATTTTTGATGGTCGACATTCGATAATAATCGTTTTTTTTAAATAACACTAAACCTATTAAGCCTATTTATATATAGATTCTAAAGTTATGATTTTTAAGAGTGCCAATTGAGCACAATTTACTTGCCAATGACGCGTAAATAAAGAAAAAAAATGGTTGTACGAGTTAATTATGTCGATGTCATCACCCATGACAATCAATGTCACTTTTTCTTATCAATTCACATAAATAACGCGTGCCAAAAGAAAATTACAAAATAAAATATAGACTGTGATTTAAAATAATAGACAAGTTAGCGGTTAGTCTGACTACCATTAAACAGCAGGATGTTGTTGGCGTTGGCGCTATAGAACAATAAAAATGTTGTTATATAAAAATATACATATAAATTATTTAACTTTATTAAAAATGACGGAAATTCTCACATTTTTTTTATTTATTAGAATAAACTGGTTTTGTTAGTTGTTTATTATACTATTACTTCATATATGTATGTATATTGTATAATGTGGTGTATATTTTGTCGGAACAACTGTAGGATGACGCTAATAAAACTTAGATATTCCTTGCGTATATAATGTATTCAGTACTTTTGCAACGTCAACTTATTTTTTTATAATCGTCAGTAGTCCGTGCGAAAGCTACCACCGGCTCGAAAAGCAGTTCTGCTGAGAAGAGCCGGCGAGAAACTCAACAGTTGCACTTTTAAATAATGATTTACATAATTTATAGTAACAATGAACAGTATTGTAAACAGTATATGACTATTCACTACAAGGCGATACCGACTCTGTCTCTTTCTCTTTCTCATCAAAAGCGCGGAAAAAATATCAAAATTCGCGCAATTTTTACTTTTTTTTTAAATACGTTCCTATCGGCCAAAGTCGCATAAATAAATGCTTTATACATTACAAATTAGCCAAATATATTAATTTATTTTATTAAAAATGCTCATATAGAAAAATGGAACCTTACACGACGTAATTTTAAAAATAAAAATCGGCGGTTATGAACTAATCAAAAAATGCAAATTCCTTTTACTATACAAAGTACATTAATATTTGCATTATATTTGCTAATAAAACAGTGCCTTTAAATAAGTACTGATAAAAGACGCTTATCTATCTCGTATCTACACTAATATTAGAAGTAAAGTTTGTGAGTTTGTGAGGTTTTAGGGGGTAATCTCTGGATCTTCAGAACCGATTTAGATGAAATTTGGTAAGAAGATAGTTTGAGACCTTGGGAAGGATATAGGATACTTTTTATGCCGGCAATCATCCCTTAAGGGGGTGAAAATGTGGATGAAAGTTTGTAAGGGGAATTAACCTAGCGACGAACCCAAACGAAGCGAGGGTGAGTCACTAGTATATTATAAAGTTTGACGTTTGAGTTACCATACCAACGATTTAAAACCTTGTACGGCCACACTTAATATTTGCGTTATTCTAAAAATATGAACAAGCAAATCAATAATTCATTTAACTGTATTTTTCATTAAAACAGTTAAGTTTTAGATAAGGAAAATAGTATTAAAGCAACAATGTAATGCCAATTATCTTTTATTTTTCCTTCGTAAACGCATCTGCGGCATGCTATCTCGACTACCGTAAGCCGGTTTGCTTACCAAGCAGAAAATTGTAAGGGATGGACTCTTTGTAGGCTAAAATCCTTTTTTGCCGTTAAAGGGTTTATAGGCAGATGTCAAGATGTTTCCACCGTGATCATTTCTTTGAGTTTTTGAGCGTATTTGTTGTTTCTTTGCTAGCTTCCTTTGTACTCACAACAATTGATCTAATGCCTTCTTTTTAAATGAAATCACGTATTATTTCAACTATTCTAAATATACAGCTGTTGGGAATATTTTTTCTTAGTAAAAATAAAATAGCTGTATAAATAAGAATAATATCATATTTTATTATTAATATATACATATTGGATATTTTATATTGAATCATTTTTCATGTAATCATTCAATTTGGGTAAGTAATGGCAATCAATCAGTGACTTTAGGTAAATTACAGCGCCCATACAACAGCACAATTTTTATCGAAAAGTAATAAAGGTATACTATATTCTAAAGATAAGATGGCATGAGCAATTTAACAATAAACGGTAAGTGAAGACACGATACGCCTTTTATGTTTTTTTTTATATATATAAAGGTGTTTATAATTGAAACCTGTTTGGTAAGTAGTTTGCATACCATAATGTAAAATAATTTTTACTACTTACCTGAGACAATTAATTATAAATAAAATAATTAATTAGATAAAACAATATTAAATTCTGAAAAGACTTTCGAACAAAATGTTAAATCGGTACAAATACAAGTAAGTACCGATTTTTTAACTACCATCCATTATCAAAATAGTAGTAAAAATAAGAACAAAATTATTATAAGAAAAAAATATAATTTTGTAATTAATTAACTACATATATTAACGTAACACAATATATAAAAACACATTTCTATTTTATTAACCGACTTCCAAAAAGGAGGATGTTGTATTATATATTTTTTTTTAAATGACAATTTGGATTGAAGTATTTGTCTGACCTAATTTAAAAATAAAAGTTAGTCTGTAATCTAAATTGCATTTCATTTAAGAATGCTATAGCAACTTAACCGCACGTAAAGCTCGCAACTTTGAGCGCGTGCGCAGCCGAACACCTGTACGGAATGTAACGGTACGACATATTTTTACTCGAATTATAATTAATCCTGTCAATTTTTAAACATATCTCAAAATTGTCAACCTTCCCAATATTAGTCAAACTAGCGATTCACCCTCACTTTGCTCCGGTTCGTCCCTATGTTGATTTCCCATATAAACTTTCATCCTCATTTTTACCCCCTAAGAGATGATTTTCGGAATAAAGAATATCCTATGTACTTCGCAAGGTTTCAAACTATCTTCTTACCAAATTTCATCTAAATCAGTCCAGTAGTTTTTGAGTTTATTTTGTTATAAACATACAAAAATACAAATCTTCCTCTATATAATAGTAGTGTAGATAAACCAGACAAAACTAATATTTTGATACCTTTAATATTAAAAACATTTTTAAAAACAAGCTTTTATATCATAATATAAATTGTCTAATGTAATAAATGAATTTTATTTAATTTAAAGTAGTTTTTTTTATTATTAGGTATTTATTCGTATTCTTTTCAGCAAACCCTTTCATTAGATATCCATATCATGGGGGTGCATAAAAAAAGATAGTCCGCCATCTTTGGGAGTCCGCCAAGTAGGATTTAGAATGATGTCACTTATCTAACCATACATAGTCATCTAAAGTAAACGTGTATGCAAAATTTCAGCTCAATTGGTTGAGGATAACTGCTTTAAAATTCAGCTGCAAGATTTGACCGAACAAACGTACGTACAAACATTGCCGGTTAAATAAAAGCTTGTAAAACGAGATACTTATAACATAATATATATACGAGTACATCAGATCAGGTTTTTATTTCTCTTGACAAAAAACCGGCGCGTGCCTAATTTAATCAAAAATAGTTTAGTCGTTGAGGTGTTGCGGGAAACAATAAATAAATAAGTAAAACGTTTTGGTTAAAAATACCATTTATATGTAAATAATTTTTATTTATATTATATAAATGCCAAAATTATAATGTAGAGAAGAAATAAAGAATTTTTGATCCTATTTATATACGTATAATTTCTTTTCTTCAAAAATGAGACAATTAAGCTTTATGTCTGTTTTTTATGTATTTTTTATATGAAAAATTGTTAACATACTCAGGCACATAGCCTACTCTACGATACTCTACGATTACATAAAAAAAGAGTTGGAGATGACATAAAATCCCTTATCATCCTACCCTACTAATGTTATAAATGTGAAATTTTGTGAGGATGGATGGATGGATGGATGTATAATTGTTACTCTTTCACGATAAAAGATACATTATAGTCTGGAATAGCCTATGTGAGGTTACTTTTTATCCCGAAAAAATGTACGGTTCCCGTGGGATAGATTTGTTTTTGTCTAGGGTGAGTCGCTAGCAGGTTATATATTTCAATCGACTTCAAAAAGGACAAAATACTCAATTCGGCTATACTTTTTAATTTCTTTATAGGTTTCGTAGGTGAAATATTGTCAATAGCAAAGCTGAGCAAAGCGAAGGCGTGTTCCCAGCAAAAAATAAATTCATCGTATTTTCTACTAATGTAGACTTGGATGTTGTATGTTCATTTGAATAATTATACAAGCGAGCGTCGAAGTGAATACTTTTTTTCAATCAACCAAACTTAATTATGAGATTGAAACACGCAAGCGACTGCAGGCTTCGACTAAATATAATCGCATTAGTGTAGCAAATTACTTGCTTTAATGCTTTATACACAGACAATGTCGTTTATTTGTGTATATGTAAGTGTTATGTATAGTTTAATGAAAAAAACCCATCCATATACTATTAGATTATTGTGTTACACATAAGTGTTGTTTTCGATAAGAAGGTATAAAAGTCATTTTAAGTAATTCAATGATTATGTTTAGTTCTATTTTGAAATTGACTCTGTAAAATAGGAAGTAGTCGGAAATTTTGAATGGTAACATTAATTTATTGTGTCCACTCGTACGTAATAGCCTCTAGTTAAGTTATTTTCAGTTCTTAAGCTATAATTTTGTTTCTCCTAAGTAATTAATGTTGTTTATTTATACTTAAAAGTAATATAATTTCATATTTAAGCATATTTTATGCTTACTTTACCAGTCTCATTAATTTTAGTACATAATATACATACATTGAAGGCATAAGGTCGGCCTTTGACAGTTAAGAACAAGAATCGAGCGCATGTTTTGGTGTCCAGAAGATTAATATGAGCAGCTGCGACTGACGTCACTCGTATACATTACTGATGAAGTATTCAAAAAAAAATATTCATTCCAAAAGAGTAAGGACATTTACTACATATTGGCACGAAAATGCTCACTTCAAATAAATTTTGAAGTCGTGTGACACATGTGTATTTAACTTTAGTTTACTTACCAAAGTGTCACAAATAAATGTATATGTATATCAAAATTTTTGTAAATACGAGTAGTGATGTTCGAAATTATTTTTGATTTGTATTATAAGAATCAAAAGTAACTACATATTACTTTTATTCTTAACTAACGACTCACCCTCGCTTCGCTCGGGTTCGTCCCAATATAAACTTTCATCCCCGTTTCTTAAGGGATGAATTCCGGGATAATCCTATGTCCTTCCCAGGGTCTCAAACTATCTTCTTACGAAATTTCATCTAAATCAGTTCAGCAGACCCAGAGATTACCCCCTACAACATCACAAACTCACAAACTTCACATATATATAATATTGTTATAGATTAGCAATTTATCTCACTTCGCTCTGGTACGTCCCTAAGTGCCTTTCAGTATCCTATAATACTCTCTTAGATTTACATAAATATTAGACATTTTAAATGATACTATTTCACGAATTTATTTTGATTTTTGGTTCATAGTCACGGGGGAGTCTCCCCTGATGATTGCTGGAAAACATCAAAACATTGGGAACTAAAAATCAAAATGAATCCGCGAAAAAATCCGAAAATATTGTTTTATTTTATTTAAAAAGTCTTCTTAGTCGTTACAGTCTTGACAGACTGGTCGTGGTCATCATATAGGTCTTGAAGCCCGCTCGACTATTCGCCTTCACTCCTCTCTACTATTTGCGTTTCTTGCATATTCATGCAGTGGGACGTCTACTGCCACTCTAACTTGGTCTGTCCACCTCATTGTCGATCTACCACGCGCTCTAGTGCCCTCTACCCTTCCTTCCTTTTAAAAGGTATCCTATAAGTATTTCCAGATCATAATCTGTATACTGTACTTATCACCCAAGTCCGTCCAGCTATTTCAACGTGAACTAGCAAACATATATATTAGACATACGACCCTTTGTATCTTTATTAGTAGTACGATTAAATAGAAAATAACTATGTTAATGATAAAATAAATTAAATGTAATGGTTTAGAACCATAGAACAATTATATATTTTTATTATTATTTTTTTATTTTATATTATTTATTTTAACAATTATATATTTATATTCTCTTCACAATTTAACTAATAAACTATAATGTTATGTAATCGTGTTTCTGCAAATAATATACATTATTACTAGATTAGCTACTTATAATACTCGTATCTTAAAAAGTATAATATCCTTCTAACCAATTTCGGTCACGACAACTATTCTATACAGATAAATAAAATCAAAATGTCTGTTTGTAATGGTAAAATTACAGGTTTTGACTAAATGCATATGAAATTATTTACGGTACTTATACGAAAAACATAATTTTTTAATTTACTGTCTTTCTGTATGTTTGTTTGTTACGACTAATCTCCGAAACGGCTAGACTGATTTTGACGGGACTTTCACTGGCAGATAGCTGATGCTATAAAAAGTAACTTAGGATACTTTTATTGTAGAAAAAGAATTAAGGTTCCGCTCAAAAAAATTAAAACGTACCTAGGGACGCATCGGAGCAAAGCGAGGGTAAGTCGCTAGTTGTGTATATATAGACGACTATAAAGCCCTAGAGATTGCACAGTACACAGGTGTACCTTCTCTCTATTATTTATTTATTTATGTACCACAAAAAAATATACGAGTACATATGTATAAAAATATAAAATACATACCTTGTATTATATATCTTCACGATTAATGTTCTATGAGACACTATCCGACAATAGTCTCAAGATCGAGGATTTAACATGTTATCCAAAGCAGATTGATGGAACACCAACTTCTCAACACCTATAACTGCTACTTGTAAGTACTAAGAATATCTTATATGAAGAGAATATATTGTATGTACAACATATATAAATGTACAAAAAACATGACTGGACTAATATGATTAAAAATTTTCTCAATGGTTATGTGATGGATCATTAAAAAGATATGCTAAGATTAGTGTTAGTACATTTGTGTACGACACGTTTGGTTCAGTTTGTAGTGACCCTACTTGCTGTGCCAGCGGTGGCAGGTTCGAGTCCCGCTGGGGGCATTCATTTATGTGATGAGCACGAATGTTTGTACTCTAGTCATGGGTGTTTATATTTATAATATGTATGTATTAAAGTTATATATGTGTAGTGTATCAAATATCTGGTATCCATAACACAAGCCTCGTAGCTTTACCATGGAACTAGATGGTGATTGGTGCTGTGTGTTAAGGTCCCTACATATTTATTTATTATTTATTTGTGTACAGGCAGCGGTAGCCCAGTGGTAACGCGCTCGCTTGGGAAACCGAGTGAAGCGGGTTCAAATCTCGGGTCTCGCACCTCTGATATTTTCATGTGCGAATCATTTCTAACATTATTACCACTTGCCTCACGGTGAAGGAAAACATCGTGAGGAAACCTGCATGTTTGAGAGAACTTAGCAAGTTTTGGAAAGACGTGTGAAGTCCGCCAACCCGCACTTGGCCAGCGTGGTGGACTATGGCCTGATCCCCCTCGTATTGAAGGGAGGCCCGTGCCCAGCAGTGGGACGTTAAAAAGGGCTGAATACTATTTGTGTACTCTTTCATAATTTTGGACTTCCATTTACACAGAATATTTTTAAAACTTTACCCACGATCGTGAAGCTTTTTTTATGCATTCCAATAAAACTCCATTAAACGGTTATTAACAGGTCTAGTGCTACAAAGTATGACATAGTCTTCTATAAATCGCAAGTTTCCTTATACATTTAATATTGTAGCATTAGTATACAACACGCAAGTTATTACGATACGCTCATACCGTTATGGATTATCAGCACATCTCTTAGAGTTACATCATCAGTACATGCCTTATATAAGTGACCCTTAATATTGTTATTATATATACAAAATTATCTTGGTTTTGTTATTATTAAATTGGTGGTAATTATATTGCACTGCAGGTAGTGGTAGCCCAGTGGTAAAGCGCTCGCTAGGGAGACCGAGTGAAGCTGGTTCAAATCTCGGGTCTCGTATCTCTGATATTCTCATATGCAAATCACTTTCAACATGATTACATACGTACATACATACTAAACTGCCTCGGTGGTGTAGTGGCTAGCATGTACGGCTGCACATCCTGAGGTCCTGGGTTCGAGTCCCGGGTCGGGCCAAGTTTAGTTATTGAGTCTTTCTGTATAGTAAGCCTCAGTAACAGCCCGGAGTTGGGAAGTTGGCGGTGTTTCACCCCCGTGCCTCGGAGAGCACGTAAAGCCGTCGGTCCTGCGCCTTAACTCTCACCGGTCGTGTCGAGTAGTCGTCCCACCGGAGTATGAGAGTGACAGGAATAGAGAGTGCTCTTGTGTCTGCGCGTACACTTGTGCACTATAATATCTCCTGCGCAGTTGGCTAGTCTCAATGAGATTGGCCGCCGTGGCCGGAATCGGTCAGGAGAACATTATTATTATTACATACATACGTACATTGATGAAGATATTTAGAAGTGTCTGATTCTACTGTTATGACAGACGCGGGTTCGATTTTGAAAATTATTGCCCCTGTTTTTTAATAGCAAAGCAGGATCTTTATACATAACGTTATGATAATAGTATATATATAAAATACATATGTATATGTATAAATCGTGGTAATATGATAATAATGCATAATAAATTTTTTAACTCAAAGACATACATAAAACTCAAAATGATCTATAACAGCTTAAGCAATTTACACATTTATTTTGAGACATCATAAAAAAATAGAATAAACTTGCAAATTTTTAAAAATTTACGACACACAAGTTAAATAATACCCACTGAGATGAATGTTAATTATGTGTATATCTAAATATATATATATATATATATATATATATATATATATATATATATATATATATACACACAGGGTGGATTTTTGAGACGGGACAGTAAGGGCAGGTACCTTAAATACTATAGTTACAGGAAAACGTTTCTAGGAGACCATCCATAACTTTTTGAGATATTCTGAACCGCATTCACACATTTTGGAAAAATTGTACAGTCAGCGAGAGAAATGCTAAAATACGAAAAAAAAAATTTTCATCAATCGATCCTATTTCATGTAGGGATCAAAAAACTCTATGGGGCCATTTAAGGTTTGAGTACTAGAAATGACAGAAATTGCCAAAATCTTTTCCCATACATTTTGTATGGAAAAACGTTTAATCAACTCGAAATAGTCTTTGTTGCCAAACGGTCCTATTTTTAATGTGATCAAAAGACTCTTTGAGGCCAACTGAAGTTTAAGTACAGAAACTATGGTAAGTCACAAGACCGGGTTTACAAGCAGGCATTTTATGCAGCGTACATAAGATAATTTTTTTAGCTTTTGCTAAGCCGATCTCGTGGCATACTGTACCTAGAAGCAAAAGCACCTACCTAAATAGATAATCATAGTTGCATCCATTATCTTCTGCAACATAAGAACTACAAAAAAAAATTGAATTGAAACAAATGAGCGTTTATATTTATAATATGTATGTATTTAAAGTTATATATGTGTAGTGTATCAACTACCTGATATTCATAACATAAGCCTCGTAGCTTTCCATGGAACTAGATGGTGCTGCGTGAATGTCCCAACATATGTATTTATTTATTTACTCTACTTATATATTATCATACTTTTATGTCAATGATAATATCTGTAAATAAATGTACGAAACTTGTGTCCGAGCTATTCACACGCGAAATTACTTATGACGTAGAGACGAAACTAAATTATATCTACTTTTTAAAATATTCACACATAAAAACAAGCATAATGCATACATAAGTAATTAAAACCAAAATAGTGTTCTATAATATATCATAGAACCAGTAAAAAGTTTTTTTAATTTCCGCTAAAGTTGTATAATATGAATCATTCATACTTAATATGCACAAGCAATTTAGTTTAATGACTGAATAAAGTCTATATGGGTTGATAAAAGAATATTATATTTTAGTTCAAGTCGTCATTAATTAATAAATAGCATTTCATAAATATTAGTATTACGTCCTCCTGACCGATTTCCTTCGTTTGCGCGCAAACACGATGTGCACACTCTTTTCCTGTCACTCTCATACTCCGGTGACAATTCGACCAGACAGATGAGAGATCAGGCACAGGATCGATGTCTTTACGTGTTCTCTGAAGAATAGAATTGAAAGACTGTCAAATTCCCAACTATTACTACGCTGATAAACTGATATACAAAACTTAGCCCAACTCAGAAGCCCAGGACCTTTGGATTCGCAGCCGTACATGCTAACCACTAGACCATTTAAATACAAGATGATCTTCTTATCTTTATGATCTAGAGATATCAGATGATTTCGAAAATGACCTTTAGCTAATTATGAAATTTCTAGTTAAAAAATAAATTATCGTGGGCATATCAAATATCATCTGTCATAAAAACTCATTTTAAACCGGCAATATACAACTACAATATATGTTATATACTATTTAGCTGGTTTCATTCGTTTTTTGTTAATTATTGTTATGCATATATTTCATAAATGTGTCTTCAACCCTTTCTAACGTCCAACTGCTGGGCACAGGCCTCCCTTCAATACGAGGGGGATCAGGCCATAGTCCACCACGCTGGCCAAGTGCGGGTTAGCGGACTTCACATGTCTTTTTAAAACTTGCTAAGTTCTCTCAGACATGCAGGTTTCCTCACGATGTTTTCCTTCACCATAAGGCAAATGGTTGTCATATTAGAAATGATTCGCACATGAAAATATCAAAGGTGCGAAACCCGGGATTTGAACCCGCTTCACTCGGTTTCCCAAGCGAGCGCATTACCACTAGGCTAACACAGCCTGTTATATATGGCTGATAACAATTAAAGGTGCGAGACGCGGGATTTGAACCCGTTTCACTTGGTTTTCCTGACGAGCGCATTACCACCACCTTAAAATCATCACATAATAACTACCTCTTCCTATATGGTGACTTTCAACTTTCCTTGACTATTATTAGATCATATTCTTATCATTTTTCATCTTAGCAAGAGCCTCAAAAGAAGAGTGCCTAAAATGTCAAATATTCGCGTGAACCTAAGAAAGTATTAATTTTTTTTTATTTTATTTATCATTAGGGAAACATACAGTGTTACAACACAAACAACAAATAACAATAATAATAGTAAATACACCAATAAATTTTCCACAAACAAACAATTCATACAGTAAAAGAGTAGAGATTTAACAAAACAACACTTAAATTATATTATTATTAAACATAGAAACATTAATAAGATATGAAGTTAAATTATAAACCTTTTAGAAGAAGTACATTTCTAATTTTTCTTTTAAAATTTTCTAAAGTATAATTCATTAAGTCAATATCGTTAAAGTGAACATTGTAATCACGACAGGACCTATATATAAATGCATTTAGAGCAAATTTCGTCCTAGAAACAAATCTCTTCAATGAGTGTTGAAGCTGGGACATCTAAATTGTATATAACTTAATAGATAAGGGGAGTCGACAAAATTACTAATTATTTTATCTAAAAACATTTGGTCTTTAAATATACGACGGCTTGCAAAAGAATATTAAGAGTGTCTCAGTTAAATATAAATTTGAAAATAACTATACCTAACTTTTTAATGTTAGTTTGTATATATTACTACGAGTAAAAGCATATTCATATATAACTACCAAACAATGCTCCTCTCCTAACGCAAACTCTCGTGACAAAATCCGCCCCTATTCGCTATTAAGTACACAGTCTTTGTTTACAAACAAGTGATCATGATAAGAGATAAAGCATATATGGGAACAACTTTTAAGCGTTAAAGCGCTGCAGAGATTGTTTTCTTTTAGTTTTCTATACATTTCTTCATCCATCTACAAATAATTTTAGATTAAATACTTTAAGCAAATGTTACAAATTGAAATTTAATATTTTTATGATGTGTATATTTTATATGTGTCTATTTTAACTAAAGTTTAATTAAAAAGAATCCTTGAAAAAAAACGACAAAACAGTTAGAAAACTGTTATAAATATGCATATAATATACATATTTACCTACCTGATATAGAAATATTTTTATTTTTCGTGAAACTCTCTTTCTAGCTTTTAGTAAGCGCTAAAGCGCTTTATCTAGTAAGAAATTACAACAAGGTAATGATGGGTGGTCCGACACGTGCGGTAAGTACAGTAATGAAAAAAGGATCATTAAAACTTCCGGGTTCATATTTTTGATTGAATTTAGCCAAAAAAATATTCTTAAACTTTAATAAAATGTAGAACACTACTTTGGTCAATAAATAAAACAGGTATTTGTACAAATAATTTCCATGAAATTTAATTTAATGAATGGTAATTATACTTAATTGCAAGGCGATTCCTTGTCTCGATATTGAGCATACAAGATGCTTGATATGGATAGTTCAAAACAAATTACGATAAACCCAAACTCAGCATCTTCAAAGTTAATTTGATGCTTGAAAATGGAAATAATAGAAAACCCTAATGCTAATTTTACTAGGCCTTTCCCTATTTTTTTAAAATTCAGTTTGATTCCTCATTTTAAAATTATAAAAATGTAAACTCAAACGCAAGATAGGTACATAGAACGCGAGTATAACCCGTGAATTACCTTTTGCAAATATCCGTAACAGCTGCAATACCCCAAAAAGTATTCATTTCACGCCAAATCTCTTCTAAGAAATCTCGTGCGACTATTTCTTCTGTACAACTTGTGCCCGCATGCGATTTTTTCTAGCACGTGCTCGTTTTTTGTTGGCTTCCTTATGCCGGTGCAATGCATCTGTCAGAGCAAGCTGTGGTTTTGGGTATTAACCAACTAATTTAAAATGTAACAATCCAACTCTACCTAGAGCTTTATAAGTACATCCTTAAATTGGGCGGTTGTTATAATTTGCAACATGAAGCTGACTGTTACCTGCCGTATGCATCTGGTGCTTTTCTTATGTTTCGAATAAATTAAAAATAGAACACGAATGTTCGTATGATGTTTTGCAGCCGTCATGGAAATGCCAAATTGTACTTTCTTAAAATTGTTATGAGATAAAAGAGCTACTGTATGAATACGTTTTAAGAGGCGTAAGAGTATTTTTGGTTTAAGTGGCACAAAAACTTTTCTGTTTTTTTTAGTTTAAATTTTAGTTTAAATGATTTTAAGGATTTTTAAGCACTCACTAATATTAATTATTATTTACTATAAAACATATTTTTTTAAAGTAAATTACAAAGTTAAACAGCTAAGTGATCTACATTGTGTATGTCTTTGTAAATTTATTTTATGTACTGCAACATGTACCTATGTAGCTGTCGTGTGCTTATTTCTATACAAAAGTGCATATTACAAGAAACTTGCATACTTTGATTTGACACCTGATTTATTGAGACAAAATACACGAGATAATTAAAATGAAGATATTTTTTGAACCAGTAATGTACAATGAAGCATATAAAAAAAAATTAAAACTTTATTTGCTGATTTTTCTCCTCTACGTCCGAAATATAAGCAAATTTTGCCAAATATTCAATGCGTAGTATTTAATATTACAAACTACGACAAGAACGTAAATTATTGTTCAATGAAATTATTGTTCAATTGTTCTAGGAAAACATAGTGAGCGATGTGGTTTGTTTTTTCTATATGCTATAAATAATTAGGCTCTACGAATTTTAGTGGAATTCGATATAGAGAGCTTATCCTAGATTATTATCTATTTTTCTCGATTTAGGTACCTAGGTACCACACGAGCAGAGCCGTAAATAAAAACTAGTTTTATATTAATAGCATAAGAAATTTGTATGTATAAATACTTCTTAACAAACTATTTTCTATAATATAAGGCATTAAAGGTTATAATAAAATACCTTTAGTATAAAATTTACATACTCACAGACTTTTTTCACATAATATAAATAAATACCACACTTCACATAATATAAATACCTTCCTTACTGTGATCATGAATAAGAATAGCTGTAAATACAAAATTTATAATAATATATAACGGTAATGTGATTTTAAATTTCTTTTGAATGCATTATAATGGACCTTTTGCATTATTTAAGTCGGTATAATAGTCATTGCATCACCCATCTTACCCTTACCATCTTATAGAATGTACAACAAAAACACTCAGAATAATAGAAAAACAAATAAAGCTACCTTTCGACCGCAATCTGATATCAATAATATAATCTATAAAAAGCTTTTATCTATACTCTATACAGATAAATAAAATTGGAGTGTCTGTTTGTAATATTAAAATAACCGCTTTTTACTAAATGTATATGGATGTATACACGGTACATATACCAAAACAACATTTTTTACAATTTTTGTCTGTCTGTCTGTCTGTCTGTTTGTTCCGGCTAATCTCCGAAACGGCTGGACCAATTTTGACGGGACTTTCACTGGCAGATACCTGATGTTATAAGGAGTAACTTAGGCAACTTTTATTTTAGAAAAAGAATCAGGGTTCCACGAAAAAAAATTAAAACCCATAAAATTGTGAACAAAATCCGCGTATGGCGTACGCACCCGAGCAAAGCGAGAGTAAATCGCTATATAATTTAAATGAATGTCTTAGAAGTAGCAAGCTACTATTTATGTATAAACATAACTAACCGTAAAAACGTACCTAGGGAAGAACGCGAGCGAAGCGAACGTGAGTCGCTAGTAATAATTAATTTATTAAATTTAAAACATATTTCTATGACAAAATACTATCAATTCTCTCGTTAAAGCTCTCGCATCGTTTACAGTCGTAAATACACTTCGTCATATTGTTCGCTGTATTCTTTTGGAACCTTTAAGGTAAGATCTATTTATTAAAAACAGAATCATGAAAATCTACATGTATACATACATACACACTAAAAAACGTACACCATTCAAATTGAGTATCGTCTACGTTTCCAATGGTAATTAAAAATAATAGAAGCTTAAATATTAATTTTAATAAATCTCAGAATTTTTTGAATAGTTCAGCAAGAAATTTTAATAAAAAAATAGTTTTATCGATGAATAGATAACTTAACAATCGGCTATTAACTGGAACGAAACGAAAAAAAACAAGGCTAGTGTACAAAGGTGTATCTAATACTTCTTAAAACCTAACCCGTATGATTGACCCTATCATAAATAAAAGTTACAAGGGTTGTTGGATATAGGCCAGGAACGATGTGGGGCATGTTGTAGGGGTAGCTGATATATAGGCACATATTCGACGTGTTATCAGGGGTTCAATATAATCATAATAGTCTAGAAAAACTACTTTTGTCTATGTATGAAATAACGTACTAAAGTAGAGCAAAATATCTAAGATTGTTCTTTTTCCCCTAGAAAAACGAATTATGTACTAATAAACGCTAACCTATCCCAAATGGTATTATAAAAATTCTCACTACAATCCTTCAACCCCTCAGAAGAGCTTTATAATCTAAAGTAAATCGATTATATAAAAGCTGCTTACAAAATTGATTTGATAACGATGAATAAGTTGAGCTATTAAGAATTAGGGGAGTAAAATTGGATTTACATATTATGTATAGATTAGATAGCGTTTTAAATAAATATCTTTGTGCAATATCGTTTTACGTATCTTGATTTAATTATATTAAGAATTTAATAAACGGAGTACTATTAGTTTGTATGTAAATAAATAAATACATAAATAAATAACATGTTGGGACTTTAACACACAACACCATTTAGTTCCATGGTACTTGTTACACTATAGACTTTAAATACATACATATTATAAGTATAAACACCCATGACTGGAGTACAAGCATTCGTGCTCATCACCCAAATGAATGCCCCCAGCGAGATTCGAACCTGCGACCGCTGGCACCGCATGTAGATTGTAGAGTCACTACAAACATAGCCAAATGTGTCGTCCAAGTATGTGAATGTTTGTGTGTTTGTTACTCTTTCTGAAATCTCTTGATGGAATTGGATGAAATTTAGTATCTACACAGATATACTATGACCTAAGTCTTGAAGTAACAAATAGGCTACTGTTAGGTATCTAGGAACGCACGGTATTAAAGTGAATGTATAAATCCATAAGATTATTTGTATCACCCTTTAAATATAATATACTAGGTAGTTACTTACACAAAAACATTAATCTTTATAGCTGTTGACAGATCACGCCTAAACTTTTATAATTATAATTTATAATATTAAAAAAGAAGAATCTGATATCGCCATTTGTTACATAAATTCATATTCATATCGCACGTTATGACAAGTTTCATTTTAATGTAGACATATGTTACAAAACATAAAATTAATTATATTTTTCAAATATTGATTTAAAATTTGTCATCTGAATTTTAAATACATCGATTAAAATTTTTAAAATCGATATTAATTATCGATAAATAAATCGATTCTCGTAATAATATCCTTTTAGCATCAAAAGTGATTAATAATAAGACCTATATAAAAATACCTAACGCTCGTTTGAAGAATTCAAATGTATGTATTTTCCCATATTTGGTCAATGGCACATTCATACTCGTATCGTAATCTTAAGTCCCACATAGCTATTAAAACTTCTAGAAGCTAAATTAAAAAATGAGTAATGCTTTGCAATTTTGAACCTTATCACTAATATAATAAGAATAAGTAGATAGGTATCATCAAATGCATAAACGTTCCGTAATAGCATTTTAATAGGGTGAATGAAATTCGTCCTTGCATTGTGCTATTGTATGCAGAGATTTCACAAAAGAGAACGCTTATTCTAAGATTCGTTTAGGATCCGTAGAAGGAACGCGTTTCAATACAATCTCGGCAGATACAGTGTCTGTCACCTGGGCTAAGATAAGCCCTTTTGATTTCGCCAATAATTGGGCAGAAACTTATGGTTATTAAAGTATTGAAGGATTTATGACGATCAAAGCTTTGAATACAGCGTAACGTACTAGATACGTAATATAAAATAAAGTTTTTTGAATGGGTCTGTGGAGACATATTTTTACATTAATAAACGGTGTTCATTCTTTAATTAAGTAACTTGAGTCTCTTTAATGACTTCCTTAAACAAATATTTCAAATAAAACTATTACTTTTATTAATTCGATTGATATTTTTTTTAATATTCAATATAAAACTTTGAACCACTTATAATTTAATTTGTATTTATATACTGTTGTGTTTTGTTCAGCCTTTTTTAACGTCCAACTGCTGGACACGGGCCTCCCTTCAATACGAGGGGGATGAGGCCATAGTCCACCACGCTGGCCAAGTGCGGGTTGACGGACTACACATGTCTTTCGAAAACTTGCTAGGTTCTTTCAGACGTGCAAGTTTTCTCACGATATTTTCCATCACCGTAAGACAAGTAGTAATCACGTTGGAAATGATTCGCACATGAAAATATCAGAGGTGCGAGAGACCCGAGATTTGAACCCGTTTCATTCTGTTTTCCAAGCGAGCGCACTACCACTGGGATATCCAAGTCTTTTGTTTACAGTATACATTTAAAAATACTACATTTTATGATACAATTATATAATATATGTTTATTCTAACGATAATATCCAAAGTGAGCTATTAACTATGATGACAGGGAAAATTATGATATATCGAAATATATTCAAATCAATGTAACAGGCTGTTAGCGGAACCTCGCATGTAACATGACAGTTCTATCCACTCTTAGAAACGGTTATTTCTCAAACCATAACCTCTATTTAACACTTACAGATCACGCGACGCTATTGTTTCTACGAGTATGTATGACCGATTTTATACACTAATTTATTTTGATTAGCTCTGTTTAAATTGTTCTATAAAATATATTATTATTATTATATATGTTTTCTTGTTTAATACTATTTAGTTGTCATACTGGTTCCTCTTTGTGTTTTTGGGATGCGCAATGACATACAGACAGACATAAAATTCAAGTAACTCTAAAATTATATTTACATTTTCTAAAAAATAATGTGTGCACAATTTTTTTGACACATTTTTATTACGTACTAGAGGTTGATACCCCATACAAATTTTCATTCCCATTTACACTCCCTTAAGGGACGATTTCAGGGATAAAAAGTATCCTATGTTCTTCCTAGGGTCTTAAACTATCTTCTTACCAAATTTCATCTAAATCGGTTCAGTAGATTCAGAGATTACCCTCTACGAGTCTACAACGTCACAAACTCACAAACTCACAAACTTCACCTCTTTAAAATATTAATATAGACTAACGACTTACCCTCGCTTCGCTCGGGTTCTTCCCTAGATACGTTTTAACGGTTAGTATGGAATAGATAGTCGATCCCTTGCTCTGTGAAAAACAAAAACAAATCCATTCCACGAGAACTGTATCATTTTTTTTATATAGAAAAAAGGGGCAAACGAGCAAACAATCCACCTGATGGTAAGTGGCTATCGCCGCTCATGGACATTTGCAACACAAGAGGAGTTGCGAATGCGTTGCCGGGCTTCACACAATTATATATGTATACTGTATCGGGATAAAAAGTAGCCTATGTGCTATTTCAGACTATAATCTATCTCCGTGCCAAACATCCAGATCTGTGATTTAGTGGTTCTGGCATAATTGAGTAACAAACATCCATCCAAACTTTCGCATTTATAATATTAGTGAGATGGGATTTACAAGAGATACTTTGTTTTTATTTCATTTTTAGTTGAAGCCTAAGCTACAGAACATAGCATATGAAAAACATATATTTTATTTCGATGCACTATTTAAATAAATAGGTACTTCTTAATGAGATGCAATAATAATTACTACATCCAATAGTAACAAAAATGTACTATGCTCATATATAAAACAAACAATATTTGTGATAAATCTGTTCAAGCTTTTGTCGTTAAACATCTCTTTACTAAATTTTCGCTTTTTTCTTTCCTTTCGTATATTTGGATGCAGATCCATATACAGATGGACATGATCTCAAATTGTATATTGCAAGAGAAATCTATAGAACTAAAAAAGGTACAATCGCATAGCTGGACGCCAATCAAATCTGTCCGCAACTGTCAACAACAATCAATTTAATTGAAAAAATGTCAACTTCACTCTTGAAAAAAATCTTTTTGTGAAATTCAGGTAAAACATAAGCACGTGGTAACAAAGGTAAGTCTTTCCCACGATCTTGCGCAAACAAATTTTAAGAAAAGATTTTTTTCTGATATCTGCTGTAAAAAAATTGCAAATACGACCCGAAATGTGCGTGAAAGCCTGGGAATCAGCTGATTTTAAATTTAAGCTAAGTAATTTTAGACCTTAACATTTAAAGTATAAAGTCTTATTTTGAACGTTTATATTTAAAGGATGTATAGTTTTTAATTTCGGCAATGTCAAAAACACGTGTGCTTTTACAATACGTAGGTACAAAGTGTATCGCATCTAGAAAATAAAAAAAAAAATAAAAACTTATTCTACAGCCAACGTTGTCATCATTATCTGTGATATGGCTGTAAAAGATTAGAGATTAAACTAAAAACCACTATTTTGGCCTGAACAATAATTATTTTTGTTACGAAAATATACTGACGTATTTATATTTTCCTGAAAAGAACAATTGCTTATTAACTTTCTTTTATTTCATAAATTTTAAACTGATATTTCCGTATTTTACTTATTTTATTATGATAAACAGGTATAAAAGCCTGAAATAATGTAGTTTCCTAATAATGAAAGCATTTTTTAAATCTAATGACAATAAATTAAAACTTAATTTTTATGTTAAGAATATGATTAAGACTATATTAATATAACTGCTAAGTTATACTAATAATGTCTTGCAAGTCATTTTATCTCGACAAAGCTAAGCATAATATAAAAAGTATCTAACGATAAAAGGAGACGGTAATCTTAATCGATGTAAGTGCAGCTGGTCTGGCCTTCAGGTAGCGAAGACTCGAGTCTATTGAAGCCTTTGTAAACGTTCTATTTTTCTTAGATTCGAGAATAAGAAAAGATTTTTTTAATAGAATAGGTTTTCATACGTACGATGTCTAAAGAGACGTAAATCTGCTATTTATTTTTTATAATACGTCTTTTACCAGTAGCTATGTAATATTATATTTACTAAAATAAAAATAAAAACTAATGGAAAGTATAATTGTATATTGTCTTTATACGGCTGAAATTTTTAGCTTTTCTAGATATTGGTAAATATTAAATCAAAATATTTTAAAAGGTCTATATATTACTATGGTTTACAGAATGCTTCAAAAAGTAGACTGTAGTAGGTGCACTAAATAAATAATAGGGAATAAAAATACTTATATGATAATCCAGGATTTAAATTACCTCGAATCCAAACCCTCATTCGTTAAGCCATTACCACGGGAACAAGAAATAAACATATTTAAAATTTTCTACTTTTATAATATTAGTAACATTACAATTCTGTGAAATATTTGCATAAAACCTTGAATTAAAGTCATTTCATAAGCAGACAATAGAATAAATTACAAGTAGTAGTGACCATATTTGATAAATTTATGTTACGTGTACCATAAATTTATCAAATGTGGTCACATTGCATTTTTGTGCTCAGAAATAAATCAAGCACGTCTTGAGTGTCAGCCAACTGACTATAAGTCATATTCCTTATCACGGCATTGTGCGGAAGTTCGAAATGCAAACACCATCGACCAATCCCATCAGACCATCTGCCAGTGGTGGCGCGTGCGCCGATCTGCTTCGATAGATCGCGTGAATATGTGTGCGTTTCATAGGATTTTTTATATCCACATTGCTCTATTTTACACTAGTGTGCGTGTTTCTTAGGAGATTTGGCAGATGGCTCGTGCCCGACGATGTTTCTTTACATACATCTGTCGCTTCTTGAACCTTTTTTTCCTAAATTTTTTCAAGTCAATCTCAGGTTTTTTCTAATTTTCAAACCTAGCATATGTCATTTAGATGCAAATATGACGCTCAGAAGGTAGATTTAACTCGAAATTCGTAATCCGTATGGTGTCGAAAAAAATAAATCGTTCGGCGCAAGTGGTTTATTTGATACTCGCCATCTGCCTCTACCGTGTTTGTGATGTATAAAAAACCACTGATGATCCTTAAAAAGTACAAAATAACTTATTATTCATTTTGCTTAGCATGATTGACTTTCATACGGCGCCTAAATGAATCTATCAAGTATATCAGAGTATTTTAATTAGCCCAATCTTAAATTTTCTATATAAATAAAATAATAATAAAAAAATCCTAGTATCTAGTAATAATATTAATGTAAACTAATTTAAGGAATTTTTCTAGATATTATGTATTATGATACATGACATGATTATGAGAAAAATTACAAAGGTACATACATGTTTTATTTGAGAAACTTAATTTAACTTAAAATACATCATCTTACATTGTTGATGTTACAAGTTCAAATAAATCTTACTCAGCATTAGACATTACATAATATTAACAACTTTAATAGCTCGTATAAAACTTCAAGTGCTTAAATCCGTCCAACACAACTCCGTTCACTGCGCGTTTCCTTAAAAATTCTAAACTTACATCAGAAAACGGGCGGAACATTACGTAAAGACCAAAACATAATTCGAAATCCTTACGTAATAATGCATTCACAATAAGATATTCCCATGGTATACCCTAAATTTGAAATACGACACCAAGGTCACAGAGCACCTCCAATCGAGGATCCTAAAAGGAAGTATGAACAAAAACGTGAAAGCATCTCATCTGTACGTTTCCACCGGATGCGGAACCGCCTGTACTCGGCGGATGTGCAAAAAGTACGCAAGTGTACCACAGGTTGTAGACTGTAGTATGAATATTACTAACGGCGAGCTTTATTAATAAACATTGAGCTTTTAACTGGACGCTTTATTTTTATAGAACTTGCTTAGAACTGTGCTGTGCTTATATTGAAAATAATTATGGTTTATAGCTTTGTCATTTTTTATCATCCACTGTGTGGTTAATAGCTATTAATATTTATCATATTATTTATATTTATTTCATTCTACTATTAATAAAATAAAATGTAATTAAAAATTATTAGCAAATTTTATACCTACTAAAAATAATATAAATTATTAATTATATAAAAATAGGATTTATATGTATTATTGTAAATTAATTATTTGATTCTTTATATTGTCATTCTGATATAAAATATTTGTGTTTTCTGACGTTGTCATCTTGAGTAGAAAAAGGGCGGGAACAGCGTTGTTTTTTTTTATGACTTTGTGCAATGTGTCATTCTTGATTGTAATGCCGTTTGAGGCTTTACTCTGACTCTGTATAAAATAATAATAATAAAAATATTATAAAATTGTAACTAAGCCGAATCTGTACATTAAATATTTTTTAGAAAATTTTATTGAAATAGACTTTATTATCGATACAGAAACCAAATCTATAGTTTTTAGAATTTTTGTCTGTCTGTCTGTCTGTCTGTCTGTTACCGCATCACGGGAAAACCGCTGGACAGATTTTGATGAAATTTGGTATGATGATAGCTGGTTATCCGGGTCAACATATAGGATACTTTTTACTGCGGGAAAATTTCTCATCTCTGAGCTAAACGTTAAAACATAACTAGGGACGAACCCGAGCGGAGCGAGGGTGAGTTTCTAGTAAAATAATAAAAACTATGTGCTTTTACACCGAATTTTACTTGGCCTACCTGACATACTTCTGAAATAGTTTCTTAATGCAAAACAGTAACTGGAAAGTTTCTTTATATGAATATTGGTAAAGATCCTTAGCTTTAACTACCTATTATAAAGACTCAAGTATGACATAAAATATATAAATAAAATAAACAATTTTTCATCGAAATATAATACACTCAATCTACTTTTAACTTAAATTACATAGCCTACTATGTAGTGACTTAGTGACAGTTTTTTAGGATGTCAGCACTTTTATACACAATTATGTATGTTATGTATGTAAAAGTTTGTGCAAAAAAGTATTGTTAATACAAGTAATGATTATTTTTACAATACTTTTATGTACGGAGTGCTTAAACAAAATTTTTATTCTACAAACAACGACTAAATAGAATAAAATTAATAAAAAATCTATGAATAGAAATCTAAAAAAAACTATGGGAATGACTTATTGTTTCCATTGCACAACATTATTTCATCATTCAATATGTCATTTCAATACAATTCCCATCTCCTTCATATCTTCTCCATTCTACGTGACATTGGCGAAGCAATCTGTGCTCAACTGGATCGTTTTGAAGTCATTAAGAAGAAAATTGAATTGAATTCAATACAATTTTGTTTAATTTCTTTTCACACGATTGTAGAATGTCGTCTTCTCTAAGCTTGCAGGTTTCGAACTTCCGACCTACAATACAATAAACTGGCTGCCACTTTACTACTTATTGGTTTTAAATGATTATAATATACTGTTTATGGTGAAAATTACCGTTACACTTCCGGTATACAAATAAACTATCTAATCATATCATGTATTATAATTAAACACCAATTAAAATCTACATATATAATTGTAATCAAATGGTCACATGGCTGATTAGCCATAAAAATACCTTATTAGGTATTTTGATCTGATGGAAAGGTTGAGTGAAAGTTAAAAGTTAAAAATTTAAAAAATAACCATGTTAAAGTTAAATACACGTATATAGGGACAAACAGCAAGTTTAACTAACTGTAGGTACTTTTATCGAAGTTACCAATTTATTTTATATGTAAGTACATTATATAAAAACTTAAGGCACGTCGTAAATGACCAGGGCTACATTATACAGTCGTTTCCATTAAATTCCGATATTAATAAAGGAATGTAATATAAGACGGCTGTCTTGTTTGTCCATATATAGGTAGATACCCTCGTAAATATTCGACACCTAATTCTGCTTATACCTTCACAATTTATACTTAAACTGATGAATTACCTATTATTCTATACTATTTTTATCCCAAGAAAAATAAACTGAGTTGCTCCTAATGAACAAGCAGCAGCCTCCTCATTACATTAAAATTTCAAAAACTGTACTAAAATTGAGTTGAGCAATAAAACATTGAAAATTTAATTATTTTTTAATATATTAGATACACAAAATAAATATAAACATATATACTTCGACAATAACCAATATATAAATAGAATACGTATACTCGTATATAATAACAAAAAGCTCTATCTTTTATAGGACTGTCTATTTTCATCACGTAGATGAACGTATTATAATATAACAATATCATAAATGATTAATTATTCCGTATAATATTATAGATACAAAAGTTTTAGTGAGTTACATCCTTATAGCGCAATGGATCAAGGTTCGATTTGATCAAAGTTCGAGATAAAGACAATTTATATTAAAGTTAGGTATATCCAAAATGAATGCAAATGGGACCCTTTTTAGATATGCCTAAAAAGCAAACGATTCACAGTAATTCATAAGTCTTATAAGAAGCTTTTTTAGCTTTTTCTGGTCTTATAAGAAAACTGGGAACCCTTTTTTTAATTTAGCACATTCAAAAAACACTAATATAAAACACATAATATCAAAGATTTCTTGTTTGTAAGTATTGCCAAAAAAAATGTATTTTAATTCCATCCTTTCTTAGTGATTATCCCTAAGTCAGTAAGAATGCTTTTGATTTATTTTTCACTATCACACGTTCGTTTCAAAGTTGAAAATTTAGTCATATAGATTTTTTTTTCTTGTTGGTAAAGACTTTTATCAATATCCAACAAAAAACATTTTGTAACAAATTAAAATAACAAGTGGTTGCCATATTAAACAATACTTTATAAATGCCATATGAGAAAGAAATAATTTTTATATGATTTCAAATCGGGCAGCAATTTTTGAATCTGTATAGAGATTTGGAAATGTAATAAATAGACAAATGAACGCATATTCCCTTCTATGATATATATTTTTATATTTAATAATTAATAATTAACTAAAATAATTCAAATAAATACAGAAACCCAACCTGCTTGTGACTAAATCGACATTCTGATTAGACTACACTATCAAATATGTTATCTTTATTATAAATAGCTGCATCTAAGAGAAATTTTAATCTCATTCTAACTATCATTTACCTTCTTCTTTACCCGCGTGTATTTTAGATTTAATAAAAGTGAAATTATTATATTATAAATAATATATTATAAATAAAATTCAGCCGGGAGCTAAGCCAAGAAACGTACTGGGAGGCAGCCCACCTCAGTGGACGGTGTAATATACAGGTTGCTCCTGGTACTTCTCTAATAGCTGAGTCAACCGTTATAGCAACCCCACTGTTGCTGTGGTCTGCTTCGATAGACCTGCCGTCGGGGCATCGTGGTTGAGTGCGTAAGTGATCCTGCGACGCCTTATTAAGACGGGGGAGGTTCCGTTGGGCTTTGCCGGTGAGTCCTACATAACCACCTGTATGTATGCAGGTGGTATGCCTAAATGAAAAATATTTCCCAACGTTAAAAAAAATTATATGTGTGAAAAAATAACGTATAAAAGAAACACAACAGTCAAATTTTCGCATTAATAATATTAGCAAGAATAAACATTTCATAATACTAAATTAAATTAAAGACGTCATACAAGTTGTTTTTTTAAAGAATGAATATGTTCCTACGTCAAAATTCTGCCAAATATAATATTTATATATTACACAATCAACAACACAAATAAATTATTGATTAAAATTTATATATATCGGTATATGATTTACATCAGAAAACTTATTTTCAATCAAAAACTTTCGTAAATGAAATATTCAAATCACTCTCATCGTATCCAATTAAAAGCAAAACGATAACGAAACGGAAGTACAGGTGGTTCTTTTTAAACCAAGTCACACATTTAACTGATTTATCAGTGATAAACTACTATAACACTACTAAATAAAAAGTGCATCATCACAGCTAAATGCATAATACAGTAGCGACATCTTAAATTATTAAGATTATACCATTTTTTCTTAGCTACTCAATTCTTGGAGTGCGTGACATTGCTATGGTTAATTTACCTATATTACGCTGTTGTTTTTTTTAACCTTTAAAGTTTTTGTTCGACAATCATTACGCGATTATTTATGCGTGCGGTAGGTTGTTTAAAAAGACCTTAACATAGTGTACCAACAATTATTCTAACAAGAATAAATTCTTAAAGTAACTTATTACATCTAATCATCAATCGCCCTTCGTCCGATTGAAATAAATAAAAAACTTTAACTACATCGTGATTCTACCACTTAATAACGCCGGTATCTCACGACTACCTTAAAAACAAAATTCATCCTATCGATAGGCCCGAACGCACGGATTTTTTATCGTATGCCGCGAACGGTCAGCAGGTGTATTCCACAATGGTATATGAGAACAGAAGGCCTTTTTCCCACGCCCCTGTCGATGATCAATTTTATGAAGACGTAACCCATTTTTCATAAAAAAGTTAGAGCATATTATACTTCAAAATATATATTAGTATATTACAGAGTATATTAAAAATATCTAAAAATTTTGTCTCATAAAAATGATATAATATTATAGTTATCTAAGATATAAATTATACATAGACCTTTTATATCTGAATGACTGCAAATTGTACATAATCAAACAAAGCCTGATCTTCATCTAATTTATAGATTTTTATTTTAAATACTAAAAAAGCATATTTTCTCACGCTATATTATTTTAAATAATATCTAGTTTATATAGTTAAAGCTAGTCGTCCAGGTCAGGCAGAACTTGAGCAGCACAATTTTTTATTTTTTATTTATTTGATTATTATAATATATATTAATACAGAAATTTTACATAAGGACCCACAAAACTGTTTGCACAGTTTGTCTGTGGGATCAGACTTATTTACTTACTTAACGATAGACTTATGTTATAGTATTTAAGGTTTAATTATTTAAACTGACCATATAATAGTTTTTTAATAATTTGGCAAATTTACTTTTATTTGGTTCATATCTGTTATCAGCGGGCAAACTGTTCATAAGGTATACTTTAGTTACACAGTGTATACTTTAGTTCAGAAATATAGACATTAAATGAAGCCACACGCACCACGCACAAGATTGCAATATAAAATGGATCTGTAAATAAATATTTACTGTATGACATTTATTTAGCTATCATTTTCAATAAGAAAATGAACGTTTTAATTTAAACTCTCCGGTATTATTATCTTTATGACGACTAATAAGTAATGTTTACGCTGAAATTGTAGACATTAAAAATAATATTGTAAAGTTTATCACCTGCGCAACAATCAAGTAAATTTAAAGAAGAATATTAACATCAAAATCCTTGAAATTGCAAGAAATGTAGTATTAAAGAACTCAAGGCTTAATTCAGATATTTTTATTGTTAGTATTGCGACATTTTTAATAGTTCTATAAAAGTTAGAGTTAAACTATTCATAACCTCATAATGGGAATGCTTTCTTTTCTTCAATAAAAAATAATTTTAAAGATGTATAAATATTATACATAAGACCTACATTAAAGTATAACATTAACTGTAACTACACATTTATTTAGTTACTAGCGACTCACCCTCACTCCGCTCGGGTTCGTCCCTATGTACATTTTAACCGTTAGTATAGATTTCTCAAAAATTAGATATTTTCCCGCAGTAAAAAGTATCCTATATATTGACCTAGATAACTAGCTATCATCATACAAAACATCAAAATCTGTTCAGTAGATCTGTCGGACGGACGGACGGGCGGACAGATAGACAGACAGACAACAATTCTAAGAACTATAGATTCGGCCTCTATATCGATAATAATGACTATTTTAATAAGATTTTCCAAAAAATATTTAATGTACAGATTCGACTCAGAATCTTATTATATATGTATATGGATAGATATAAAGAAAATTTTAAACATTTTTTTTTGAATTTTCTTTTGACACTTTGGTCTAAGAAAGTATTATGGAAAGTAAAACAATAAATACTTGATTTAAATATTGACGAAAATATTTTATTGAATTATTGTGTTATTTTTGTCCAATAGTAAAAAAATCATTAGGTCTAATAGAATAGTCAGGTGCATCTTGTAAAAAGTAACCATACTCGTAGATAGATCAGCGTCACGTGAAATTTGTCACTATGATTAAAATAACATTTTACGTATCATTTATTTAACAGCACCTGCACTTAACGGTTTAAGCTAATTAACATAATGGGCTGTATCTGTGCAACTTATCTCATTTGTGACGTAAAGCATTCGATTTTACTACTTGTAGATTGGAAACTATTAAATCGCGAATGCCAAAAATATTCCGTTTTTATTACCTAGTATCTTTGTTAAAAATAAATATGTTAGGACATTAACACACAGCACCATCTAATTCCATGGTAAGCTACGAGGCTTGTGTTATGGATACCAGATAGTTGATACACTACCCATATATAACTATAACTAGAACTGGAGTATAAACATTCGTGCTCATCACACAAATTAATGCCCCCATCGAGACTCGAACCCGCGACCGCTGGCACAGTGAGTACAAACTGATCCAAATGTGTCATCAAGTTATACTTCTTATGTATCGAGGAAATATATTTTTAACATATTTGTAGACATATTATTCTCGTAAAGGTGTTGATGTGATGCGTAGTAGGAAGATTTAAGACGATATTATTAGACGATGAAACAAGGTTTTAGAGCTTGTCAAGACTAGTTTGTTAGTCCTTCAACCAATCTACTTACCAGATGAAAGGTATTTTACATTTATTGTACAGAATATATGTATGTATAAACTAATATTATGTAAATAAAAAACCTTAATGAAATTATATTCAGGACTACGAATTATTTTTACTCGGTGCTTACATTTATTAGCTGTCATGCTGCATCTTCCTACATCACACTGTATAGTATCTTGCCTAGCTTTAATTTTTACCAAGACAAGGTATTATTGGGTGGATTTCATCCACGCATGGAGAGGGAGGATTTATTCCGACTTAGCCTTATTAGCAAAATGTTCATAAATGACCCATAGTATATATTTTCTTTAATTATCCCAGATGAATAATAGAAAGAGTTCTATTTTTGATAATTGAAAACCGAAAAAAAATCAGTATACAGTATCATATACTAGCTCTAACAAACATGTGTCGCGGGGGACTTAAATTTACTTGTATAATATGTACTGATTTTAAAGCCCACTGAGATAGGTTATTAATTTTTCACAAAGCATTCAATATCTGCATACATAATGATTTTTAATTTTAAATCAGGTTTATGTGGTATGAAGTACCTAATTAAGTTAGTTTATTAAATAAAGAACTTATTTTTTTATTAAGGTTAGTTTTTTTTAAATTACCTGGAATAGAAAAATATACTAATACAAGAATATTTATTTATTATCTTTTCAAGGGAAACAAATGATACAATAAATGAATACATTATAAAACATAATATACAAGTAATCCTAAAACCAACTAAGTTTAAACAGATTTCTAATATATAGTAAAAGCTTGCCACCCCAATATACCTAATATATAAAAGTTCAGAATATAAATATAACTAAATGGTACCACTTATAATTAACTGTTAAGTACTTATGCAGTTCAAAGTGATATTATACGTATAACCTATAGCAAAACTGCCAATTATAAAATAATTTTTACAATATTTATATTTATATAGTTTTATATTCTAAAGGAGTCTGCCCACTACCCCGTCTCATACCATGACCGTGCTAGAAGCGTGTCAGGCAAAATAATATTCTTTGTATTGAAATGTATGAGACTCTGCCCACTAGACCGTTCCGTCACCGACCGGCACCGTCGCGTGCCGTGCACGGAGCGTCAACAATTGTCGGCGAGAATATTTTGCCGGTGCCGGTACGCTCCGTGCCTGACACGCGACGTTGTTGAACCGGTGAGCATACGGGTTATAAACGCGTATGATGACCGTTATAACCGCGTATGATGACCGTTCTAAGCCCGTTACGTATTGCCGCTCGTCTTGTAGAGATGGGCGATAATCGTTATTAAAGCTGGGTTAGCACCGATATTTCTCAGGATTAAGTAATATTAATATATTCGTCTGGCAATATTATAATATTGTAACTAATACTTCAATATTAGTGATATTTATCTAGAAACAACAGGTAATACTAAAACGGTAACCATACGGATATGACACGCGGATGATACGCGGTTGATACGCGGATTATACGCGGTTGATACGCGGATGACACGCGGTTGATACGCGGTTGATACGCGGATGATACGCGGATGATACGCGGATGCTACGGTCACTATAACCGTTATGTACGGGCATGATACGCTGTTGATTCGATCTAGTGGGCATAGTAGTCCGTGCCGTGCTCGTTTCCGTGCCTGATACGTTCATAGCACGGTCATGGTATGAGACGGTGTAGTGGGCAGAGACCTTTAAACTAAAGATTTAAGAGAGACATTTTATAAACGTTATTATTCATAGCGCGTTTCATTTCTCAATACTTTATTGGCTGCTTTACTGTTTAGATTTTAAACACAAATTATTTAATTAGTCAATAGTTTTATATTAAAATCTTTAAGCATTCTTGAATATTTTTGTCACTTTTGAATAATTAATTATATTTAATGCTATGTATACTAATAGTAGATATGCACATTAAGTTAGATAAGTGTAGATAACATATCGTTAATAACTTCATATTATGCATTTTGTAAGTATGATTTCATACATAATAAGCCTCAACCATATTAAATTATGCATTCCATGTATTTATACTAAGTATATTATGTTACATACGAAAAACTTATCATTCTGTAAGCAGATGCGTGAAGGTCGACATAACTTTAGATCATTTACGATTAAGGCTTATGAACCAACAAGCCCAGATAGAATAATTTCGATCTCTTTGTCTATACATAGTTTGGCCATAAATATTGTTACAATCTATACTAATATTATAAAGCTGAAGAGTTTGTTTGTTTGTTTGGTTGAACGCACTAATCTTAGGAACTACTTATCCGATTTGAAAAATTATTTTTGCATTTGATAGCCCGTTAACTGAGGAAGGCTATAGGCTATATATCACCCCGAAAAAATATACGATTCCCGTGGGATAGGTTTGTTTTTGTCTAGGGACGAACCCGAAGCGAAGCGAGGGTGAGTCGCTAGTTAAAAATAAACAAAATATTACATTTGAATTTGGAATCTGTCATTTTTATATGATTGTTGTTGTTTGTGTTTTATATGAGTGCGTGCTTCTATTGATAACTGGCCTCAACGTTTAAAGGACTGTATTGTAGCCAATGGAGACCATTTCGAATAAGCTTTATATATTTTTAATGATTTTATATTAATGTATTAAAAAATGATTTTTTGTTTGTAACAATATTTACGGCAAAACTATGTATTTTGTTCTAATAACCCGTTTTAAAAATATTATCAGTATAGATGCTCTTATGGGAAATGATATTATTCTTTATCTATTATTTGAACACCGAAATAACATTAATTGAACTTACCTATATTGAATTTTGAGTGAAAAGGCAGTAGTAGCCTAGTGGTGAAGCGGGATCATATCCTGGTTCTCGCACCTCTGATATTTGCATGTGCGAATCATTTCTAACATGATTACCACTTGCCTTACGGTAAAAGAAAACATCATACAACGTACGGAAACCTGCATGTCTGAGAGAACCCAGCAAGTTTTTGAAAGACTCGTAAAGTCCGCCAACTCGCAGCAGCCTGCGCCACAAATATGTCGAATACCTTTTTATATACCATTTTCATGGTGGTAGGAGAGCTGGTGAACATTTTAGGGTTGGTTCTTGAGGCACTACAGAAAATTTTGTTGTCCTTGAAGGACCCTTAAATAAGATAGTCGAGGTATGGCTGACGGGTAGCGGCATCCTAGCAACCCTTGAATTTTTTTTTAGGATTCGAGTCCCGCTGGGGGCATACATTTGTGTAATGAGCACGAATGTTTGTACTCCAGTCATGCGTATTTACATTTGTAATATGTATGTATTTAAAGTTACATACGTGTAGTACTATCTGGTAACCATAATACAAGCTTACCATGGAACTAGATAGTGTTATGTGTTAATGTCCCAACATATTAATTTATTTATTTCTTTACATATGTAGATACATAAAGCTTTAAAGTATAATATATCAAGCGTCTATCTGATATCTATAATGCATTATAGATACTTTTTATTTGGTGCAACGTTCCTAAAAAAGCTTTAACAGTTTGTTACATAATAAGTACCTAACCCATACACCTTTTCCCTATTTTAAGATATACTCCATATTATAAACATAATATGTATGAATGTAAACTTTATAAGTAATTTTGACATACTATCATAACTTGATTTTAAAACAATGTATACTTTTATCCGACTTAAAAAAGAAGGTTATCAATTCGAAACATAATATCTGTAATATTATTGTAGGTAATTGCAAAATATTTACATATCATAATCTATTAGGGCTTCCAAGCAAATATGCAAAATTTTGTACGTATGTATCTTTGCATGTATGTATGCTTATCCACGCATTTCTCCGAAATTAGTAATCTAATTGTGATTATTCTTTTTTTATTTGCTTAAATTTATTTCAACTTAGTAAATAATAAAGATTTCATCAAAATTGGTTCAGTAGTTTTTATGATTAATTTTAAGTTATTTTCCTTTGATGTCAATTTATTTTCTTTAATTTAACTAGCGAATAAAATCGTGTTTTTTTTTCCTCTTATTTCAATATGATATTAGCATATAAGTCACATTTTCTTTAAATATATACTTAGTATACAGTGAAAACAATTATTTTTATCATTAATTATTATTTATTATATTATTAATCTATCATTCAGCACTAAATCAAGTCCAAACACATAAGCAATGTCCAGCTGTGTTACTTTGCATTTACTTTAATGGTTTAGATACAGGTTGTTAGATAAAAGTGCAATTATAATTAATTAAAGCATCTGTACTATACATGGGGTTAGCAACCTTTCTAGAATTGTATACAGCGGTTTACTAAGCAGGAAATTATGACTTCAATTAAAATAGACTAGCAGATGATTATGTTCATATTGCTCATATGAAAATTCATTCAATATTCAATCATCTGTCTCTTTCTGTTGCAAATAAAATGGAGAGATAAAACATAATGGATGATCAGTTATTTTTCCTTCTTACGGTTTTTCCCTTTTAAAACGGTATAAGCATGGAATATGGTAGGTATGAATGTAATAATATTTAATGTTACTGAGACACAATGTATGTAGGTTTGTACATCTTAGATAATGTTATGGCGAGCTTTAAATCACTTTGTATTATAAAATTGTTACGCAACTTGTGTTTTATATTACAATTATGTTTTGGTTTAACATTACGTTATGTTTTAACATTTAGTATAGATTTCTCAGAGATGAGGTATTTGCCCTCAGTAAAAATTATCCTATATGTTGACCCGAATAACCAGCTAACATCATACCAAATTTCATCAAAATCTGTCCAGTGATTTTCTCGTGATACTTGCCCAGACAGATAGACAGACAGACAAAAATTCTAAAAACTATGGATTCGGCCTCTGTATCGATAATAATGACTATTTCAATATTTTAGATTTTTGATATTAAAAAAAGAAGTGTTCGATACTTATTAAAATAAAGTATATTATTTTTTAAAATAAAGTATATTATTTTTTAAAATAAAGTAATAATTAAATAAAGTTTTAATTAAAATTAGTACTTTTCTGTGTTTCTTGAATAAATTAAGAAGCTTTTGCTAGACTTCACTTCAAAGTTTCAACTCGCAATTCCGTGCGTTTGTAAACAAACTTTGTAACAGCGGACCCCTGGCTTGTGTTTATTTTGATTGTTGATATAAAACAAAATAAATGTGGGTAAAATAAATCATACTAATATTACAAATAATAGTTTTTTGAGTGAGGACGTGTACATCTGTTTCTTCTTCACGTCGTAACATCTCCATTAATTTGAAATCAGGAGCGGAGATAGCATATTATGTCCTCGATTATTAATACATAGGATTTTTTTTACTATGACTTTACCACACGAGAAGAGACACGGGTAATAACTAGTATTTGAAAATTACATGAAAATTGACATCTTAATCACAAACTTTACGATTCTAATTTTAAATGTGATACCTTTAACATTATTAATTTACCAACTTGTAAAGTAGTTTAATAGTTGAAATTATTTTCTTCAAGCTATTGTCGTAAACACTTGAAATATAATTCAAAAGTAAAGAATTCATGTATAATTAACTTATTATGTTTAATATATTACATTATAGTTTGCAATTCGTAAAATATAGTAGATAGGTATAATACGTGCAATAGATCTGGCGGACTTAGGCAAGATGTCATTCTACGATTGCTGAAAAGTAGAAAAGTGATAAAAAACATATATGTGTGAGTAATTCTTATGCCATAGAATCATTATATTAATAATGATTGTATAACACACAATACAATTACGATTGTCATTTCAGTACAATTTTAACAATTTCTATCCTTCAACGATTGTAGAATTACATCTTATCTAAGGTTCAAAAATCGATACAAGTATTTACGTTCAGTTTATCGAAAATCGCTTATAGAAAATTAAAAAATGTATGTACGTAGTGCAGAATTTGGCATTTTCTTTTCTATTTGCCCTATCGAATATATAAAACTATCTATCCAAGAGGGAGTGCATCAACAAGGGCAAAAAGCTTCTCTACTTGAAGTTGTATGTATTCAGCCCTTTTTAACAACCCACTGCTAGGCACAGACCTCCCTTCAATTCGAGGGGGATCAGGCCATAGTTCACCACGCTGGCCAAGTGCGGGTTGGCGGACTTCACATGTCTTTCGAAAACTTGATAGGTTCTCTCAGACATGCAGGTTTCCTCACGATGTTTTTCTTCACTATAAGACAAGTGGTAATCATGTTAGAAATGATTTGCACATGTAAATATCACAGATGCGAGACCCGGAATTTGAACCCGCTTCAATCGGTTTACCAAGTGAGTGCGTAACCACTGGGTTACCACTGCCTTTAGCTACTTGAAGTAAGAGTGAGAAATGAGAATAATGTAAGATAATACGTGTATTAAGAGGAGATCAGAAGATTCGAGTAAATTTTGGTTCAGCACAAGGCTTACCTAGTATGGCGCTCACCTGCACGACACCTGCCGTACATCTGAAACAGATGCCAAGTAGTGATGAGCGAATATCGATAATATTTTGACGTGTTTACGGAAAAGAATATAAAATTATGATATTGTAAATTCGGTATTGTATTTTCTTTATATGTAAGTATACAGCTTGCATATTTTTAATAGTCTACGTATAACTAGAGTATGAATTTAACTTAAGGAAGTATCTTGATTAAAAACATATCTATACTATTATTTTAAAATAATATTTGACGTATTACGTTCTTCAATTAAGTAATATTACTATATATTTCTAAAAAAACAAAATAGATAATCTAAAACTATTCATATATATAAAAATGAAGTATTTGTCTGAGTAAAATAACTATGTTTTCTCAAGTACATAAAGTTATTTATATCATACTAGTACCTAAACAATCTTTTAAAAAAAATCTGTCTGTCTGTCTTTCTGTTTACCCGAGGGTAATTCTTGGTTTAACCGATTGTAACGGATGGGTCTTTCATTGAAAGAGAGGAGTTTGTAAGACTACATATAGGGTATGTTTTATTCCGGAAATATTTAGAGTTCCAGCTTGAAAATTGAAAACCCTCAAAAATCCCGCAATATTCGTATTTACGCCTCTAAACTGCTAAGAGCGCACCCAAGCGAAATGAGGGAGAAGTCGCTAATTAGATAATATTTTTCATATTTCATATTTAAAAGTATTTGTTTAGTATCATAAGTTAAATCAAATAAAAATATTTCTAAAATAGGACGACTTCACGTTAACTATATTTTCATAGTAAAGTAGCATCACTAGACAGTCTCATCTCGCGCAAGTTGCATGCACATATTTGTACGCAAGTCGAATTTAATTAGTTAAGAGTACTATTGAATTAAAACTATTTGTAACTGTATATAATATATATAATAATAATATTACAATATTATCATTTTTAACTTCGTTTTTAATCAAATAAAACATTCAGAAAATGTTAAAAGAAATAAAACTAAATTTAATGTAAAATCAACGATTTTTGCTTCTACAGTTAATCAATCCCGCTATCTCAAGCGTAAAAAAATCTATGAAACGTAAAGAATTTAAGCCCAATGTCGCCCTTATACATTATATCAAAACTTAATAAAAAAATCGGTCAAGTGCGAATAGAATTCGCACACGAAGGGTTCCGTACCATACAGGCACTTTTTATTAAAATGACTTTTACTCTATGTATGTACTATATACGTTGATGATCGAGTACGAACGTTAAAAAAATCATATATTTATTTATTTTTCTTATAGCGGCAATCGAAATAAATACACTGTGAAAATTTTAACTCTCTATCTATTACGGTTCATGAGATACAGCCCTCTGACAGACGGACGAACAGGGAAGGGCTTAGTAATGGAATTCCCTTGGCACCGTACCCTTTTGGTACGGAACCCTAATATTAAAAAAGAATATAAGTAGATATAAATTCTTTAAAACGAAATCAATTTATTATAAAGTAACTAAACGGTATTGACCCAGAAACAATTAATTGATAAGTAAAATTAAAACACATTTATTTTTAATCCATTTATTCAGAAATACCTAAACAAGATTTAAAGTGAAGTATTTAAGTGGAGTATTTAAATTAACCTTAACCTTTTATTTTTTACTCAACTATCGTACACTGTGTTTTATAATTATGTAATAATGTCCCTATTTTATAGCGGCTGTATTGTATGAAAAGCTAAAATTGTTTGTATGTCTTATGTATACAGCCCTTTATAACGTTCCACTGCTGGACACGGACCCCCTTCAATACGATGGGATCAGGCCATAGTCCACCACGCTGGCTAAGTGCGGGTTGGCGGATTTCACATGTCTTTCGAAAACTTACTAAGTTCTTTCAGACATGCAGGCTCTCACAATGTTTTCATTCACCATAAGACAAGTGGTAATCATGTTGGAAATGATTCGCTCATAAAAATCTCTGATGAGTTGCGAGACCCGGGATTTGAACTCCAAGCCCCATTCGGTTTCCCAAGTGAGCGCATTGCCACTGAACTTGTCTTTTTCATATGATGCACGCAAATAGATATGAAGATAAAAATTAAGTGTGAAACGAGAATCTGTATGTCATAAATTCCAGAAATTAAACATTAATATAGTAATTAAAATTCAAACAACTTAATGTTAGCTTATTTTATGGCTTTTAAACGTGCCATATAAGAACAATTTATTTTGTCAATGCAACGTTTAGGCAGTGATAGCCCAGTGGTAACACGTTCGCTTGGGAAACCGAGTGAAGCGGGTTCAAATCCCTGGCCTCGCACCTCTGATATTTTCATGTGCGAATCATTTCTAACATGATTACCACTTGCCTTACGGTGAAGGAAAACATCGTGAGGAAACCTGCATGTCTGAGAGAACCTAGTAAGTTTTCGAAAGACATGTGAAGTCCGCTTACCCGCACTTTGCCGGCTTGGTGGACTATCTAATCCCCCTCGTATTGAAGGGAGGCCCATGCCCAGCAGTGGGACGTTAAAAAGGGCTGAATATAATACAATTAAACTGTCACAGTGTGAGGAGGTACAAACAAACGTACACACTCACTGGCAAACTATCGCAGAATATTTTATCATGTTACATGACATATAGTAAATTTTTTACTTGAAAAAGGTACATTTATGAGATATGACAATGTATTATTAATATTTGATTAGGACCTGCGATGAATTATGATGAGCTTCACAAAATTACAAAGATGCCGATATCACTTCTACTACACAAACTGTTACCAGTCGTATCACTGTTTATTTGTGACGTGACAGTGGCTATAAACATTTCTTTTGAGTACTAAACTAAAGATAAACTAATATCATCACAACAACAACAAAAATCCCTGTACTTAATATTACTTATTAATATTATAAATTAAAAAAGAAGAACTCATTTGAGTATTTTTTTACCTCTTAAAGCCTCATACAATCCTCTTGAAATAATGTTCTATAATTCTTAATCTAATTGTCTTATAACATCGAATTTATAATCACTACAAAAATAATTATTCCAAATTTTTATACCATCTTTCAAGTATGAACTATTTATTAAAAATCATAAAAAATAGTTCAAATTGACGGAGTTATCACAATTGATAAATAAAATAAACACACTGAATTGAGTATATCTTTCTTTTTAAAGTCGGCGAAAAATAGATACTCAAAAACTATTTAATCCGACATCTAGGATGTCTAAGCAAAATTAATACGATGCTCGTAATAACTACGTAAGAATTTTCATACTGATACTTTGGAAACGCTTACCATAATTGGCACAAAACTACATCATATAGGATCAATTCTAAGCAATAAAACATAGTAGATAATATTCGTACTAAAAAAATTAAAATAAGCACAGTACGTAATAATAAGTAATATAACTGAAGTAATTGTTATTTTGAAATGAGAATTTAACACAGCTGTAGCTCTGTCTAGGCTATGTTATCTGCTACTGGTATTCGTTTAATATATTATGCTTTCCGCATGCAGTTTACAAGCACTAGGTAGAAATAACCTGAACTGTGCGAAAGGCTTTAATACTATAATAAGTGCTATTTATCGCGTAAATACGTGAACGGATAGCATAATTTCAAAAGATAAACAACTGACGCTTAAAACGGAGATAATGTATACTTTGAAGAGTATTAAAATTAACTTTTTAGGTTTTGCACGATTTTTACTGTCTGATGATGATTATAATAAAGATTTTAATCATAGGTTTTAAAATATTTAATATCATACTACATTCTCATCATATTTATTAATAATAGACCTACTAGAAAAAGAGTAACAAGTCCACTAAGAATGCGTTTTTTTAAAGATTTAATAAATAATGCACTAAAATGATTGAAAATATTTTCAAAATAAAGAATATCACGCTGACGAATAATTTTAGCGGATCAAAGTTACTGATAAAGATATTTTAAAAGTAAATTTTAAGTAAATATAGATGTTTTGTTCGCAGTGTTGACTCAACACGAAATGCCGGAAGAAAGAGACAAATGTGAAAGCAGCTGTGCAAATATGCTTGACATCTCAATGTACAATGGTATGTAAACGTGTTAATTAATGTACCTAATACGATTTTATAGAAGACTAGCATTGTTCACGGTTTCACCTCTTTAAAGTTGTATTTTTGCGGATAAAGTGACCTATGTCCATCTTCAAAGTTTAATCTATCTCTATATCAAAATTTATTAAAGTTAGCTAAGCAAACTTAATTGTGAAAACGTAACGAACAAACAGACATGCAGAGTTACTTTTGCATTCCTAATATTAGTGTGGATTGCAGCGTTGCTGTGTGACATTCTTGATGTATCCTATTCAAAGTCCTATCTGTTTTGTTCACTAATATCAAAACAATATTATACTCTAATATAAACTGTTTGAATACACAAGATTTTATTCCGCGAGAATCAAGTTTTTGCCCTTCAAACGTACATACATACATACATCACGAATTTTGCACTTCAACTATTTTAATAATACTTTTTAAAACCACACGTACCCATAAGAATGAAGTTGAAGTTCGAGCGAAGCCAAGCGAAGATAAAAGCTAAGAGTGAAAATATTTGATATGTGTATTTTTAATTTTACCATTTTCTACTTTGGCTTCGCACATATTAATTTTCGTATAAGTTATTTTTATTAACATTTTAAAAGAAAAAAAAATCACTTATAGCGTTAAAAGCGAAAGAACAGCGCTTATCAAGATCTTCGACAAGAAAAATGTGATAGCTAGTTAAATCATTTGAAGATAAAAAAAATGTAAAACTTCCGAATTATGTTGAACATTTTTAGTTAAAGTTACAAATAATTAAATTTTAAAACATAATATTTAAAAATATTGAGCTAAAAATGATTTTTTATCTATTAAATATCCATCAGACCCATTCAATTTGTGCGTGTATTTGCGTTTGGCAAACATATGATAACGATGGCGTCGGATCATATAATTATATTACCTATTTACCTTGTCGCAAATTTGTTTCAATCGGAAATAAACGTAGATAGTGTTAGACGCACCAGTTAAGTTTCTTAGATAAAATATTTTAAACTCTTACTGTCTATGAGTAACATATGTATGTATCAATATAAAAATATTAAAAACCTATTTAGCCAAAATTGTAAAAAAAAACATTATACTATTGTGTGTACCTATTGGAAAACTACCTAAGTTGAAAATATATTTTAGAAGTACAACACCATTGATCACACACAAGAGGATGTACTTACTATACTGGATGTACTTACTGCGTATTAAAGCACAAATCCGCAGTAAAATCAAATTCAGCTGTTTTCATTTATAGACATAACATTATAAAATTAATAAATGGAATCTACCTTAATATAAGCCATTTATAAGGAATAATAAGGACAAACAAAAATTATAAAAGAAAAGCTCCTCTCTACCTACATCGTTATTATATAGCATAAATTAAAGCCCGCTGCCGAGTTTGCATTTGTTCGTACTAATCTCAGAAACTAGGTACTTTAAGGATATTCATGTGTTTCTACCAACATTTTATGATAAGCTACAGGTATGATCACGTATACGAATTAAGTCGGAAAAAATCGTCCTTTCTAAGAGCTTTTGAAGATTATCAAGTGTCACTAGTATATTAAACTAGACTAGACTATGGAGTCCTTTTTTTAACGTTGGGTAAACATTTAGGCATACCACCTGCATACATATTATAGGTGCTTATGTGGAACTCACCGGCAAAGCCAGTACTACCCACTAAAACCCAACGGAACCTCCCCTGTCTTAATGGGGCGTCGTAGGATCGCTTACGCACTTAGCCACGACGCCCCGACATCAGGCCTGCCGAAGCAAACTACCACAATAACCACGGGGTTGCTACCGAGATTGGCCGTCTCCCAGTGCGTTTCTTGGCTTCGCAGCCGGCAACCGGATGCTAATGAGCCCAGCAGCAAAATGAACGCACATTGGGAAGGCTGACTATAGAGCCTTAAGTTGACTAGGAGCTTTTAAACAAATCGAATAACTATTAATACAAGCTCGTTGTTTAAAACTAATAACTTGTAACGTCCATTAAGATATATATACGAAATAATTATAACTTTAATTTATAAGAGAGAATAATATTCTAATTTTAAATGAGTTAAAACAGCGGCTCCCAATTTTATTTAGCCACGGAACACTAATCTATACTAATATTATAAAGCTGAAGAGTTTGTTTGTTTGTTTGTTTGTTTGGTTGAACGCGCTAATCTCAAGAACTACTAATACGATTTGAAAAATTATTTTTGTATTAGATAGCCCGTTAACTGAGGAAGACTATAGGCTATATATAATCCCGGAAAAATGTATGGTTCCAGTGAGATAGATTTGTTTTTGTCTAGGGACGAACCCGAAGCGAAGCGAGGGTGAGTCGCTAGTTAAGTATAATATCTTTAACGAATCCCCTTTTTGATAATAACTAAACTGACTGTGTTGTAATTAGGAAAATTTTCTTGTTTGACTTATATTTGATATACATATTATATTCTACCAAAAATATAATCTATTTAATGTGATGAATGAAATTTTTTCACATATTTATTTATAATAAGCACTAAAACTAGGCTACATGTCTCATGTTTTATTTAACGGACGGAACTCAGAACCCCTGTGACCCTTCCACGGGACCATAGGGTTCCGCGGACCACCATGTATGTGGGAACCGCTGAGTTAGAATACTTGTATGGTAAACAAAATAAATTTTTGTTGCAAAGTGTGTTAGCATATGTCAAGTGCAGAAGAATAAATGACAAGAGTAGAGGAGAAAGAGAATTCAACAACAAAATTACACGCGTATCTATCTAACAGGTCCTTGACCGATTTTATTTTGTGATTGTAATTTTTAGATACCAACTTGTACCCTGTCTCTTTACTTGCAAAACACCTAGACGCGTAATGTTATAGTTATTATGATAAAAAAATGCTCTTATATAAATAATGATAGAGATTGTTGTCCGATAAGGACTACGAATATGTTTTTGCGAACAGAATTAGGGGACATGTTTTATGCATTTGTTGGAATCAACAATATGTACCAGTGTGGAGTTTCAAGCACAATATTTACCCGTAAAATGTTATTTTGGTCATCTTTCTACTTGAATTTAAATATATAATAAATAAATAAATATGTTAGGACATTAACACACAACACCACCTAGTTCCACGGTAAGCTACGAAGCCTGTGTTATGGATACCAGATAGTTGATACATTACACATATATAACTTTAAATACCTGCATATTATAAATATAAACACCCATGACTAGAGTACAAATATTCGTGCTCATCACACAAATGAATGCCCCCCGCGGTACTCGAACCCGCGACCGCTGGCGCAGACAGTAGTAGCACAAACTGAACCAAACGTGCCGTCAAACGTATAATCTACACATATAATAAAATTGAAACTAAGTTAAATTTGTACATTAAATATTTTTAAACAAAATCCTATTGAAATAGACATTATTATCGATACAGAAGCCTTTAGTTTTAAGGATTTTTGTCTGTCTGTCTGTCTGTGACCGCAGTACGGAAAACCCACTGGAGAGATTTTGATGAAATTTGGTATGATGATAGCTGGTTATCCGGGTCAACATATAGGATACTTTTTACTGCGGGAAAAATCTCATCTCTGAGAAATCTATACTAAACGTTAAAACATAAGTAGGGACAAACCCGAGCGGAGCGACGGTGAGTCGCTAGTGAATGATTTTTTTTTAAATTTAATTTTTAACCCTATTAAATTATTTTTTTGAATTTTTTGGTGGTTTTATTTTGATTTTTCCCGACTTATTTTGTTCCCGACGTTCTTATTCATCTTTTATTCTTGCAAATGTTTGCTATAAGTTATTCGAAACATCGGGAACAAAAAATAAAAATAAAACATAGATAAAATCGGAGACAGATAAGATATTCATTTAATATATTAATAGACCAAAATTACAATAATTTTTTCAATTTTCGTAGCACAAGTATAATTAGAAGTATTTGGAGCTGAATTTTTTATCAACTATTCTGATACTTTGTAAAATTATTTATTGCTTCCGTCTTTTACTATTAAAGTAATCGTAATAATATAAATATCTACTTATTTTATTCACGCGATTGAAACAAAGGGAGTGTAGTTTATCTGCGAATAATAAGTAAAATTTATCACGTTGAGTTACGAACCTGCTTCAAAATAAACGCGATATATTCTTAACCGGTATTTCATACATCGTTAGAAGTTACAGATTCGATTTTGGAACGAAGTATTTTACATTAAATTTATACTGGTTTTCGTTCGATTGTGGTAATTTAGTGTAGATTCTGATAGATTTCTGTATTTTTGATATTTGAAAATCTGTTATTTTTTTGTTTTTAATTCAATTGATACAATTTAGCTTATACAATTATAGCCTATTGCTAGAGAGCGGGCGTCAATAACTGCGACTCAGTTGTCTAACTAATGCAGTTATTAATATTGTAACTATATATCCTAATAAAATCTATACAGATAAATGAAATTGAACTTTCTATCTGTAATATCAAAATAACTGCTTTAGACTAAATGCATATGGGATTATATATGGTAGTTATAAGAAAAATACAATTTTTAAAATTTTTGTCCGTCTGTCTGTGTGTGTGTCTGTCTGTCTGTTTGTTTGTTCCGGCTAATCTCCGAAACGGCTGGACCAATTTTAACGGTACTTTCACTGGCAGATAGCTGATGTTATAAGGAGTACCTTAGGCTACTTTTATTTTAGAAAAAAAGAATTAGTTTCGCTAAAAAAATTAAAACGTAACTAGGGACGCACCCAAGGGAAGCGAGGGTAAGTCGCTAGTTTATTATAAATGTGAAAGTTTGTGAGGATGGATGGATGGATGTTTGTTACTCTTTCACACCAGAACGGCTAAACGGATCTGGATGGAATTTGACACATAGATAGATTATAGTCTAGAATAGCACATAGGTTACTTTTTATCTCGGAAAAATGTACAGTTCCTGTGGGATAGATTTGTTTTTGTCTAGGGACGAACCCAGAGCGCAGCTAGGGTGAGTCGCTAGTGTTATTATATGCCTAAATAATGTTCTTAGTAAATAAATAAATTTAGTAAATAAATATATAAAGATTATTTCATATCATAAGCTACGTTTATCATATTTATAGAACTAACCATATTCCATGTTCCTTAACGATAGATTAGATGGAAGTTAAGTGAGTAATTGGTTGTAATTAGTGATTTAGTTGTTCACGGATGTAATAATATTCTTTAGTTGCTTACGAGCTTTTATGCTAATGAACAATTCAATTAAGTAACTTTATAGTATTTTGCTGCTACTAGGATGAATAAAATATTGGTCTAGATTAGGTATCTAAAGTATTATTTTTAAAATTACTTAACTTAAAGTTTTCCTTTTTGGAAGTTAAGACTTTTTTTAGAATTCTTTTTTTCTTTTCGAATCTTTTTTTAGATTTGAAAAATCTCAATTAGTTTTTGAGATATTTGCAAAAATCTAAACCCCCTTCTTTATTTTTAGTTAATTGTTTATATCTTTTGCAATTTTTGCAAGCGGAACTTATTTTTTTTTTAAAATCATCTACATACCATTTCGAATCGAAGGACATCTCGTTCATATTTTTCCGAGACTGCTGAAAAAAGTTGACCTAAAAGGCATTTGTTGAGTAGAATAAATATACCTATATATACTAAACAGTTGTGATTACATCTGATTATCATTATAAATATGAAAGTATATTATGTTTATTTTTCACGATAAAAGCGGCTGAGAAGATTTAGATGAAATTTAGTATACATTTTTTACAGAAACATTTTTTTAAAGTTCGTAATCGATCATCGAAGTTAATATACCACACCACATATGAAGCATAGAGTAAAAATCATATTAATAAAAAGTAAATGTACGATGGTACAAAACCCTTCGTGTGCGAATTCGACTCACATTGACCGATGTCTTTTTAAATTACAATTCCATAATTTTTATTTGTTAAATCATATGATTCAATCAATTTAACTTTTATGACATAAACTAGCGGCTCATAGTATCGAATAGACTCCGATACTACTGAACCGATTTAGATGAGATTTGGTAAGAAGACAGTTTGAAACCCTGAGAAGGACATAGGATAGTTTTCATCCCGGAAATTATCCCTTAAGGGGATGAAAATGAAGGTGAAAGTTTGTATGGGGAAGGAACCTAAACTTTTTATAAATATTTATCGCATACAGTTCAATTTATTAGGTACTTGTTTCTTTTTAGGCCCAGACATCGCAAATATTGCTGCAAATTACCCACATATGAGCAGAACAATGTATTTTTAGTTTTATGAGTAAATTTTCCTTCATGATTACTTAACGGATATGCATTTAAAACGATGGTGGTGTAGCAATTTAAGAAAATTGCTAATCCTTATAATAAATTAACTCTTAGACTCAGACTAAAAGAATATATAGACGGAGTCGCATAGAACTAAACATGAAGCCAAACATGTCAACCTTTTGACTTTAGGTGTAAAAATACACTCATTGATGTGTTAGTAGATTTACTAGATATCGATAATAAAATTCGATAGAAGATCAATAGTCTTAATGTATTTTAAATAAAATTATCTTTTTAGATTTCATACAATATTAAAAAAAAACATACAAATAATTAATACACTACTCATTCTTTTAATAAGTAAATAATTAAATATAAATAAATAGACATTTTTATCGTAAAAGAAAAAAAAAAGAAAAATAATATTATTATTTTAGACATTTTTTTGGTGCCCTCGCTCTATATAATTCTTTAGTCTAAGCTTTGAGATTATAACAACATATTTAACTACGGCAAGTTTATTATTGTTCAGAGCAAATTAGCAACCATTTCGTTATACAAGTATATTACAAAGGTCTGCCTTTAAATGTTCTAACGTCGATTCCAGTTAGGAAACCAAGTAGATGAATGGTAAAGAAAGCAATATTAAATTATTAATATCTGTCTATAAAAAATTATGCTTTGACACAAGTAAAGTTAAGCACTTAATAGCAATGTAATTAAATTAAATGTAATAAAATTAAAATATAATTTAAAAAATCTGTCTCTCTGTTTGTTCTTTTAGACTAATCTTCGGAAAGGCTGGACCGATTTTAACTGAATTTTCACTGGCATTAGCTGATATTATAAGGAGTAAATTAGGCTACTTTTATTTTAGAAAAAGAATTAGGGTTCCGATTAAAATAAATAAAACGTACCTAAGCACGCACCCGAGCGAAACGAGGGTAAATCGTTCGTAAATGAAATATAACAGCTTAAATTGTAAAGAGAACTAGCTAGCTAAGAAAAAACTACCCAATTTAGTAACAGACTTTCTTGACAAAAGGCTTCAATAACTATACTTAGCCAGACCTGAGACCTGAACCCAGGCCCTCCGGATTTGCAGTCTGCACTACGACCATATAACATTATGATCTCGTCATTTGTAATTTTAATGAAATATGTATATGAAATCCTAGTTAGTTTATTTGCATATATCGTCAAATAGTGTATGTACTATGTACATGATTAAACATATATATGTATGTGTGTATATATAAAAAATATCGAAGAAATAATATTTGCTCATTAGTCGTTAAAACGTATAATTTCTTTCAAATTGCCCATCCAAGAAACAACTCCACAAAAAATATCGTTCGTGAACTTAAAATGTTATAATGACATACTTATTTTAAAGCATTCGTTCATCGCAAATTTTTATAATTAGTCTGAATTTTCACAGGAGAATTCATATCTCTTGCGACATTATCTTCGTAATTGCTTTTAAAAACTCAATTATCTGTCATAAACATGAAACTCACGTTTAATTATAAGAATGTGATGCTATCGGGGTCCTTCGAAAATGAAAATCTTTGATAGCTAATTTTTAAAATCCCCTGCACCATAGCGAGGGTGTGGCATATCCGTTGTTATCGGTTCCGGTGTGTACCGCCACTGTTTAATTACAAATATTCGTGTAAATGATAAGAGATTTTTATTTCTAACTTATCTCTTATATTAGGGTCTGTCGTCAGACGAGGGTTCAAATCTCACGGCCGTTTAATTATTTTAAAAGTTAACAGTGTCCGTGAAAGCGTTTATTGTTTCATTTATTTAAATTAGATCAAAAGATTTTGCGTGAGAAGTGTTTGTGTAATTATAACAATAAACAAAATGTAATTAAACGATTAGGGTTAACTTAATTCTTCAGGATTTCCCAAATAAATATATGTTTTTAGCACTCATTCAAGATATCTATCTATACATATAATGAAATTCTTACTGGGTCAAAGCTGTAGATATTTTTTGTTTTTGAAAAATCTTATTGAAATAATCATTATTATCGATACAGAGGCCGAATTTATAGTTTTTAGAATTTTTGTCTGTCTGTCTGTCTGTGACGGCATCACGAGAAAACCACTAGACAGATTTTGATGAAATTTGGTATGATGATAGCTGGTTATCCGGGTTAACATATAAAATACTTTTCATTGCGAGAAAATATATCATTTCTGAGAAATCTATACTAACCGTTAAAACGTACCAACTCCAAGGGACAAATCCGAGCGGAGCGAGAGTGAGTGATGAGTCGCTCATATATAAATTAAATAGTTTGCGTTCATAATACTTCATCTTTCAATCATAAGTTCATAGCATCATCCTCCGTCTGTTTTTTGATTTGTATTAAAATTTACAATTAATCTATATTAAATAACCAAATATAAGCTTTAATCCCGAGCTATAACGATTTAAATATGCAATGAAGTATCTATGCATTAATTTGACTTCGATCATTGACTTAGATACTGTATACTATGCACATATCTTATTTCAATCTACATAAATTGAATAGTAACAATTTCACAACTCGTATACATTACGAAAAGCTTTTTATAGCTTATAAAAATAGATTTTAAACATCCGCGAATAAAGTGTTAACAAAAATATAACTCGTGCATATTTTAAGGCCATACAAATCATAAAAGTTAATGCGACACCATCAAGTGAATCATTCGAATAAAAACTATATGTTGCCTTGAACTTTATTTGAGGCATTAGCGATTTTTTCCGCTTGCATACACTGAATAGCCGGTAAATGAAAAGGAACTATATGAGCACCATTTACTGACAAGTACGAACTTAACTTTAAATAAAAAGAAACATCAGTTTTATATAGGATACTAGCGACTCACCCTCGCTTCGCTCAGATTCGTCCCTAGGTTGCTTCCCAAAACAAAATTAATTAATTAATTTTGTTTTAAATTTTTTCGTGGGACCCTATGTTTTTTTTAAAATAAAAGTAGCCTAAGTTACTCCTTATAACATCAGCTATCTGCCAGTAAAAGTCCCGTCAAAATCGGTCCAGCTATTTCAGAGATTAGCCGGAACAAACAGACAGACAGACAGACAGACAAACAAAAATTGTAAAAAATGTTGTTTTGGTATATGTGCCGTGTATACTGTATACATCCATATGCATTTCGTAAAAAGCGGTTATTTTATTATTACAAACAGACACTCCAATTTTATTTATCTGTATAGATTTAAAACGTAAATGAAAATATTCCAAAACCACGTTTTTTTAACTTTACAGCATGTAAACAAATATAATCTAAGAAAAATAAATAGTTTTCTTTATTGAGCAATACGAATTACAAGTAACTTAATGGGTTAAAACTAAGTTAAAATAGAGTTGTACGTCTTTTGTGTATATTAATCAAGTATTGATCGAATCTAGCTTTATTTAAAATTATTCTATACATTCATAGATAAAGTGAAACCTATTGATGTAATATAAAGATGATGGAGACTAAATTATTATCCTTATAATATTATCCACTATTGCATTTATATAACTTAATAATATAAATACAATAGTGGACTTTTTGCTTAATTTGATTTGTCTATGTGTCTATCAATATTTGATTGGATTTTCGTGTAGAGTTTTCAGTTTAGAGAACTTATCATAATAAATAACCATAGTTCTAGTAAAATATTAGCGTAACCAAATGTTATTTAAAAACATTTTTTTTTCGTGTATATGACCCATAAGTTTGACAGCTGATTTCAAAATAAAATATTTTAAATTGCTAAATAAATCTGTTAATTTACAGATTAATACAACCTTCATGCTAAAAACTTTAATAAAACAGATAAGTATATTGTATGGTTTACGTAAAAGGGCTGCCTGCATACGCAATAATATAAACAATCGCAGCCAACATTAAATAGAATCATTTAAAAAGTGGTTGAACCTCTCTATTTTATTTATATTGACATAATATATTACTTTATTTAATATTAACCTTTTCTTAAAAAAATATATAAAACTGGCTAAAATTGTTAAATTACCTATTCAAAAAAAACAATTCCTCACTAAACGTAAAAAGTCTTCCTTCTTTTTTGAAATCGGTCAAAAAGTCATAATATTAACTATAGAGTTAAGAAATGTAAAGGAAAATGAACAAATATTTTTAGTGTATTATATATGAAGATAAAATAAAGTATTAATTATAAAAGAATGTAGTAATTTTGTTGAAACTAATTACAAAAAGTATTTTAATAGTTGAAATTTAATGCCTTGATACAGTTGGCCAGTGAGTGTGACGGTCCACATTTTGGTAATTCTAAAGAATAAAACGTGACAAAAAAAAACTATTTCAAAAGTAATCTAATGCTTGAATTTGATATCAACACTTCCTAGGTAACACTCTGTTGACGTAACTTATATTGTGACGAATTTAAAGTTCGTAAAAAATATCATAACTTAAATAGAAAAAAACGTGTTTTTTTATTTTTATTGTTATATTATAAATAAATATTTATCTTAATAGCATATTCTTCTGTGTATGGATATATTAATTTATGATTGATAAAGAAATATAGTATAGATGTTCCGTACTTTAAAACTTTAACAGTTACTTTTAAATTACACCGTAACTTTTTTTTCAAATAAAAAACGTTTAATATTCTTTTATTAATACGTATTAAACTGCAATATGCTGTTTCTCGCTTAACTGCCTTGAAACAGTAAATGTACAAACCATGAAATTACCCTGGTCAGAGTTTTCTACATAATTTCTTTTTTATTAAATGTATAATTATTAGACATAATAATTTTTTTATTTCTTTTATTATAATAATCTATATTTTTTTAGTGGTACTCAATAATAACATATATTTGCTTGAACACTCAGCGCCATCTAGCGTTCAGTAGCAGAACTTATACATTTCTTGCCCCATATATTTTAATAGATTAATTAAATATTCCAAGAAATCTAAATTCATATCGGATTTAGCGCTATACATTATTCAATTAAACTAATGTGCATAATGTCGTAATTTATCACCTGACATACGGTACCTAATTCAATATGTACTCGTCATTTACTGGAAAATGTTTATTCAAATGAAGCCAACGGGTATCATCATGTCAACCATATACTCATTGGCTTACATTAGTGAAAAAAGAGTAATAGCCAATAGTCTTATTGAAAAGATTAAATACATGCCTTAAAGTGGACTTGATCTAATCCCAAAAAAATAGACCAAGAAGCCAATGGAAGCATCTAAAAGTATGTCGTACCGAATTCGAACTGACAATTTAGCTCCATGTAAAAGCTCCATGTAAAGCTACTTACCGACAAAATTAAATATACCAAAATTACTTATTGTTAACATCGTACTCAGTATTAACATAATTAAGTGATTCACATAATGGGTTCGTGGAATACCACAATTACTTTTCACAGAGTATAAACGTATTCTAATCAATAGTTATTTATAGGTTTTTAAAACCGCTCCCTAGATAGATTCCTAACAAGAAAATTGCCGTCGTCTAGACGTTTCGTTTATAGCTCTTTATTTAGTTTATTATTTAGTTGATATTTGCAATAACAGTGATTCATTATATGAACTGTTACTTGCTCTAAACTGTTTTTCCCACTTAATTAACTTTAGATTTCCGCTTTCCGGTTAACGTTGTCTTATCAATGTTTACAGACAGATATTACAGTAGCCTACTTAAAAGATTTATTGAAAAAAATATTTTGTAGTGCAGACAACGAGTTAGTTTTTAACCATTTTTATACTTTTATTAACATTTAGAATGTTAATGTTTGTGAGAGTTATTGGAAGTTTGTTAGAAACTTAAAAATACGTGTACTGTTAAATGGATTTGGGAAACTTTTAGCATAGTAGCATAGTAGTATATATCCCCGTTAGTTAGTCGGGGACTCTCTTTCTTGTGAGATAATAGTTTAAGTTAAATATTGTTTTCATATTTTTACGAGGCAGATTATTCGATTACGGACGATATATTATAATCTATACTAATATTATAATCTATACTAATATTATAATCTATACTAATTGTATAAAGCTGAAGAGTTTGTTTGTTTGTTTGGTTGAACGCGCTAATCTCAGGAACTACTAAACCGATTTGGAAAATTCTTTTTGAGGAAGGTTATAGGCTATATATCATCCCGGAAAATGTACGCTTCCCGTGGGATAGATTTGTTTTTGTCCAAGGGCAAACCCGAAAGCGAAGCCAGAGTGAGTCGCTTTAGTTTCATATAATCTAGTGTCCGCGTCATAAATTATATATCAGTGGTTAAAGGTCACGAAAATGCAAATATCTTGTTTCCTTAACTCTAAATGAAAGTTTACAATAGAACAATTTTCTACAGTGTTAGACAACAATTTTACAATTAAAACATTATAAATATAAATCGCAAAGAGCGGAAAGCGTTTAACGGTATATACAGTAAAGTTAGATCAATTAAGAAATCTTATTATGTTATAATTACAGGTATTGTTCTTGAGTAAAATATAGTTTATATCTTGTGACGCAGACACGAGATTATATAAGTCAACATATAAAATTCAAAATAAAGGTATAATATATAAGTTTGACTGGGCTATTTACTTCAGAATCGAAGAACGAATCTGTCCAAAAATAAAGAGAACTTCAAATTGTTCAGCATTAAAATAATACAACTTTTTCATGTCATGAATCTACTACTAGTTCGGAAAGAAAACCTGGCGATAAAAACTCAGTAGGACTAGAATTATAATATCTTTTTTTTCGTAAATAAAATCACAATAATTCTATTACATTGAAGCAGTGGAGACGATCACATCATTCCCTAGCGCGCTATCTTTTATAAAATCATTAATTGTATAATAACCTTTACATACTGCTGACAAGTCGACTACACACAAACGTCCATCTTAAATTTTTTTTACAAACACGAGAGTGAAACCGCGGCTGGAAACTAGTTATAGCATAAATTAAAATGCATCAATAAGCTTCAAAATTAACCAACCCTTAACATGCGTTCGTTACGTTAACCCTTTACGCAACTGTCATGCTGAAAATGATAAAAAATCAAGAATAACCAAAACTCGTCTGACCATTTCAAACGGTCATTATTTTTTGCCCCAAAATTTTCGTCGTTATATCGTAATGTCTTACAATTGTTAGGGTTGTTTGCCACTAAATATAGTATAAATAATATTGAACTATGTCGTGGTAAAATCGTAAAAGGGTAAAACATTTACTCTTTTAAGATCTTTCTACGTTATTGAATTATATTTATAATATGTACATATGTATTTAAAGTTATATATGTGTAGTGTATCAACTATATGGTATCCATAACACAAGCCTCGTAGCTTACCATGGAACTACATGGTGCTGTGTATTAATGTCTCAACATATTTATTTACATATTATTTATATTGTTTGGGGTACATTATATATCGGTAAAAGTATATTAGGACAGTAGTACAGTCAATAGTCTAAATTTAACCAAACCGAGGAGCGTTTAATCAAAATCATAGGTGCAACTTGAGTTCTTCTTGCAACAAACAAAATAGAGGATAATTAATTGGATGCAGACTAAATAAAAAACGTAACCTAAGTTGCTGACAATAGCTATATATTATTTATATTGACATTATTTATATTTAAACGCATAAATAGGTCGTGATTCTAAGACGGATACGTTATCGTTTTTATCTCGATTGACTTGACGAATTATAAACAAACAAGTTCGGATATCACAAGTTCGATTTCTGCATCGGGTTAATACTCGTATTTGTTTTTACTATGCGATATAATGAGTTATGACTTCCCACTCTGCGTTAAACTACAGTTAAATATTCTGAGTTTCCAATACTTAAGCACTATTTTGCATACATACAGCTTTTCGAATCATTATTGTAAATATTTTTATTTTATACAGAAAAGTAAGACAAAATTTTTATTCTAGGAATATCAAAATAATCTTAATATAGCACTTTGTAGCATCAATTTATAAGTGGATGTCACGCCAAAAGGGTTGACGGTAGCTCCCAAATTATCGCTACCCTTATAATTTAGACATAATTTAGCTAAAGACGAGTAACGAAAGGTGTTTGAAGGGGTGTCTAGTAATGATGTCGATGTATCTTGATGCTTACAAAAACCCTAATTAAGGAATATTTGCGTCTACTTTTTGTTATTTTACGCTACGTAACTTAGAGCTTATTTATTAAATTTTTAAAATACATCTTACAGCAATATCTTTATCATTTTAAATAAAACTATCTTTACAGACAGTCTTGCCTGTAACAAGTATATAACGGTTTTGAGACGGCTAAAACCTTAGTCTCTCCGGTGACCATGATTGCTGTAAAGCATTCGAAACGTCGGGAACTAAAAATCAAAATACTCGTAAATCCGCAAAATAATCCAAATAGATAGTTATTTAAAATATCAAATATTCGCGTAAATCTAAGAAAGTAATATCTTTATCTTTAAGTATTTGATCCTGTATTATAGGACTAGCTTCTGCGTCCGGCCTCGCCGCGCTTATATTTATCTACATATTTTCATATAATTAGTAAATAAAAGTAGTATACCAGTCCATAGTATTGAAACTAAATCAAGCCAAATATAAGTAATAGATTGGATGGAAAGAAAAAAAAAACAAAATACTCTTTATCTACACTAATATTATAAAGAAGTAAAGTTTGTAAGTTTATTTGTAATGGATAAATTAAAAATCCGCAGAACCGATTTAGATAAAATTTGGGTATGAAGATAGTTTGAGACTCTGGGCAGGATATAGGATAGTTTTTATCCCGGAAACCATCCCTTCAGGGGGTGAAAAAGGGAATGAAAGATTATATGGCGAATCAATCCATTCTCAAGTAAGAGGCATAAAACTCATAATACATACCTATGTATGTATATAGTAATGTATATATATTTGGAGTATTTTTTTTTTCACATTAACACAGCACCATCTAGTTCCATGGCTAAGCTACAAGGCTTGTGTTATGGATACCAGATAGTTGATATACTACACACATACAACTTAAAATACGTAGGTACATATTATAAATATAAACACCCATGACTGAAGTACAAACATTCGTGCTCATGACACAAATGAATGCCCCCAGCGGGACTCGAACCCGCGACCGTTGGCATAGCAAGTAGGGTCACTACAAACTGAGCCAAATGTGTCGTTAAAGTCTATCTATTCCATACTAACAGTAAAAACGCTAAATACAGTTAAAACTCTAAATACACGTGATCAAATCAGTTTATGCAAGTATGCACAAATATAATTGTCTGTGTTATCTATATAAAAGATATATCTCCGGCGGAAGAAGCGTTACCAACAGCTATATGTCATAATGCACCAGATACTAGTCGCCTATTCTATGATATTTTTAATTACACATTATTATTTTCCCCCGCGATTTCCGTTTAATATGCATGTACTCTTTATAGAATAAAAACCAGCCTAAAAAGATAACCCATTTTAAAATACCATTTATTACAAATAAACCCTCAGACTAAAGAATAATATAGCCAAAGTGTCATATATTATACCAAACATGAAGCCGAACAATAATTATCTATACATATAAAACAATCGTTATAATGATTTAAAATAGTACCTATATTTTTTTAAACAAAATACAAATATTAATAGAATATTTATTATTGTGATAAGTAAATAAAAGTTAATTAATAAAAATAAGAAAAAATAAGTTAGCTCATATTATGCTGTCTTTCAAGGGAAAGAGAACTAATATGTTTGTAATGTCTCAAATATTGTTAACTAGCGTGGTTGATTCCCCATACAAACTTTCATCCCCATTATCACTTCCTTAAGGAATGATTTCCGGGATAAAAGCTATCCTATATCCTTCCCAGGGTCTCAAACTATCTTCTTACTAAATTCATCTTAATCGGTTTAGTAGTTTTGCAGCTTATTCGGTGCAAACAAACAAACAAACAAACAAACAAACAAACAAACAAACAAAACAAACAACTCAAATAAACATAAACAACCGAACGCGCTACTATTGATAATTTTTTTGACTTTGACATTTTTTGGCTGGCTCCATCTATATAATTCTTTAGTCTGAGGTAAAACCAGGTTGAAATACTATATACAGACATCTTATTCAAATAATATAGTATATTCAGACACGGACATCGCATTATTATCTGTTTCCGATAGACAACAAAGCTGTCGTGCGTTAGGACACGTTTATGCAACGGGTGACTATTAACATACGGCGTGACGACGATCTAATATAATAATAAGGTAAGCGCGTGCGCTTGCACTAGCCGACACTGGGAGGTATTGATGCAATAAATGTATTTGGGAATTACAAAAGAAATAATATTTCAAATAATTTAAATATTATAGTTTTAATACATATAAATTCGGAAAGAAATCTAAATATTTTATTTTTATTTTACAAGAACGATGATGACAATAAAAAAAGTATTTGTAATATTGTGTGAAAAAGTCAACAATGAAATGTATTCTATTAATTTTTTTTTATTTTATCAACAAATATATTGATTATTCGAACTAAACTTATATTAAAATTCTATACTTTAAACCTATTTTAACATAATTTATTGCAATATTTGTATTATAAATTTTTCTGCTCTAAATTACACTGCAGATAGATGCGCCAGACAAAATTACTAAAACAGTGCGCAAATAGCTTAACTCGGTTCACAGATGTTTGACAAGCTTGTGTTCCAGAGATGCTAAACAGTAGGACTAGAAACTTCCACAAGTACCTAATTTTCTTTTGTTTCATAGATAATAAATAAATAAATAGCTTTTAAAATAGAGGACCTAAACTCTACTGTAAAGTACACTCGAGCAAAGCCAGAGTAAATCGCTAGTAATTTTATATAAACATCGTTTAGTCGTAAATTACATATTAAATATATAATTTACAAGTTGAATCCGACGTCCAAATATCTTAAGTCCGGCCCTGGCAATAATCTATGCGCAACGGGCCGGCGGGTGCGGGTGTTTTTTTCCACAAATTCGACAATAACAATGCCGCGGCAAAGTGTCAAAGTTATTCAACCCTTTAGCCGCATATGCCGCGTTCCGTTTCCGATTGCGACCGTAATCATAGAATATTGTCAATATGTTTAAAATTTGCCATTGAATTGTAGATAAATCGATTATTTATTATTGAACTTTTTATAATTTTTGAAATTATACTTCTTTTGGCACGTTTAGAAAAAATTATGACAGTAAAATTTTTACGATGCGCGCGCATACCGACTTAGCACCGACTTAATTAGCTGCATTCCTTTTACAAACAGAAAATTATGACATACGGGATGAAATCTTTAGCTATTTTTGTTCTGTTACGCCAAAGAAGTATAACTTCTTACGTGCGTACATAAGTACACACACACGTTTTTTCGATTAAATTTTTGCAAGAGTTAGTCTTTTTTTAATTATAAATGTTAGAAGCTTTTTTTAGTTTATGGCTTCAAAAGCGGTTATCTTATTATTTGTTTCCTTTTAACAATTTTTCGTTAAAAAAATCGCATTCATATTACAATCATAAAGCACAATGGAAAATAACATATTTCTTCATTAAAAAGGACCATTGCCTATTGCCTAATATTACATATACATACATTATACAAATACATGTACAAAATAATTATTAAAATCCTATGGACCCCTTTCTAACGTCACACTGCTGGGCACGGCCTCCCTCAAGATCAAGGCATAGTCCACCACGCTGGCCAAGTGCGGGTTGGTAGACATCACGTGTCTTTCGAAAACTTTTTAGGTTCTCTTAGATATGCAGGTTTCCTCATAATGGTTTCCTTCACTGTAAGATCAGTGGTAATTATATTGGAAAAGCTTCGCACATGAAAATATCGGAATGGCAACATCCAGGATTTGAACCCACTTCACTCGATTTTCAAGCGGGCGTGTTACCACTGAACTACTGCTGCTTTATTATCTTATTACCTGCTATAAAATAAAGTTTTAGTACGTAATTTAAATTTTTCAGTGCTGACCATAGATCATTTGCTAAATAAAAATTTTATAGAAGTGTTAAATCTTTTAAAGTCTAAACGCAACTGTAACCACAAGCCATCAGTCTTGTTTACAACCCGCTCTATTCATCTATTTCCGGCCAAACGTCAAACGAAAGGTGTATTTCAATCACTATATCTATTATCGTGAACATGTGTTCTTTTGTGTCATACCTATTGTACAAAAATTGCACATTTTGCCTAAATTATTGCATTTTTAAAGTCCACGGGATAAATTCTTATAAATTTATCAATTTTAACCTTATGTCTATCATGTCTTGAGTTGAGTTTTGTACAACGAATTTGTCAGTCTGGCTGTAGCCATATGCAGAATTTTATGAATCCATCATAATGGGCGTCAATCAGTAGAAGGAAATAGTCATACCCGTAAAAGTTCTATACAATTTTCATTAGTTGGTTAGTACATCTGCTTTAATGCTAGTTTGAGTTGAAATATTAATTACTAGCGTCTCACTCTTGTTTCGCTCGGGTCTTCCAGAAAAATAAAAACAAATCTATCCCACGGGAACCGTACATTTTTCGGGGATAAAACGCAGCTTATATATTATTCTGATGTATGAGATATATTATTGTAAAGTTTCATTAAAATCCATTCAGTAGTATTTGCGTGAAAGAGTAACAAACACCCATACATCTATACATCCAGACATCCATACATCCTCACAAACTTTCGCACTTACAATATTAGTAGGATTTTGTAACATAGGTGTTTTTGAGATATGGTTAACAAATCAATTGCTAATATTATGAATGTGAAAATGGATTTGGCAATTTGTTAGCCTGTCTTACTTTGCTTTGTCTTATTTCGATCTGTTGTATTAACTAGTACTACTGTACTAGTTAATACAACAGATCGACATACATATATACGTATTCAGCCCTTTTTAACGTCCCACTGCTGGGCAAGGCCTCCCTTCTGTACGAGGGGGATCAGGCCATAGTCCACAACGGTGGCCAAATGCAGGTTGGCGGACTTCACATGTCTTTTGACAACTTGCTAGGTTCTCTCAGATATGTAGGTTTCCTCACGATATTTTCCTTTATCTTTAAGACATATATACTATTTTTTATGTAAATGCCAAAATAAAAAAAAACACTTTTTACACATATTAAAAAAAATCAAAAGCTTCATTGATATATACACTATTTTTAAATGTAATTTTTATAGTTACTAATAATAATGTAAAATATAATATGGGATTATAAAATATTTTCTGAAACACGCAAAGCTTTTCATAATTAACTAATCTTACATCTTAGTTCTCTACTGTTATCGATCACACTTGACCTTTGATTATATTATTTTACTATAAAGGGTAAATAATGTATGAGTTCGATTAACTTTCCAGAATTTATAACTAATTAATTGCCACCGGCTTTAAAACCAAAGTATTAAAAACTTTGAATAAAGCTCATAAGCTTTTGATAATATTTAAGTACAAAATATGTATACAGATCTCTAACTTCGTGCCTCAAATTTTCACAGCAAAGTTTTGGAGCTTATACGATGCTTGGTCCTAGATGTCCGTGGTTTAAGTCCAGCATAGAGCAAAAATAGGTCATGCGTTTCTGCTACTATATTTTTTGTGTGGAATATATTAAGTAAAAGATTGTCTTGTCCCACCATCTTTTCCCTTCCTATAATAACGAGACAATGTTTTACTCGTAAGTGGAAGAACGCGATTTTTCTTAAAATAAACCGATCCAAATATGTACCTGCATAAAACATTTTTTTATCCCAAGCGGGATGAAAAGTTACGACCTCCATCATAAACAATGCCAGTCACACTTATTTTACTCCACTCAGCCTTAAAGTTTGAGAAATATAGATAAATTAGCCACCTACTCTAGTTTTCGCCAGGTATAAAACGATACACAAACACATGTAATATTTTAATATTACTTGTTATTTGTACATTGATAATATGGTATTAGAAAGTGCCCCGGAAGATTTTGGCTCACTCATTTTTGCATAAAGTATCTATTCTGCATATGTACATACGTACATACATACACTTTAATTACTTACTGATCGCACATTAATATTTAATGCTAGTTACCTTGCGGATATGAAAACAACTTACTGAATTTTGATTAAAAATGAATTAAATTATACTAATACCACTACTATTCTTATCACAGAAGTCTCTCATAATTTAGCTTAAACTACTTTTACAAACGAGTGCTCTATCAATAAGTACACAAGTAGGTTTTCTACCAACCCGCAGTTAAAGTAACTAAAAAGTTTTAACCGAACGCTTTAAAGGCAATTAGGTAACTGTATATAACAGTTCCCAATGACAACAGATAAAGTTAACCTACAGGTACCCATCAAAGGTTACACCTAATGCGTTATAAGACACTAATTATTATAAGAACGGGACGAATTAACGATGTCAGACGTGGACAAACGTTTTTTATATCTTATATTAGCATACAAATTATCTGAGAAATAGATTTTAATTCTGCTGTTTGTTTGTCTGTTTTAACTTTAAAGTGGATTCGTGTGTTTAGAAAGTCAATTGATAATATGGTAGAGATAATATCGATTATTCCTATCGGTGCTAGAAAGTGTAAATTATGTAGTTTATTTTTATCTAACACTACTTGTTATGTGTTTTTTATAGTAAATCTATACGTAAATAGGCAAAGACAAAGTAGTTTAGTATATTTTTCTCCTCCGTTTGTCAACCGATTTCTTTTTTGTTTAGTAGTTATTGATATGTGTGTTCAGCTCTCTTTAACGTCCCACTACTGGGCATGGACCTCCCTTCACTACGAGGGGGATTAGGCCATAGTCCACCACGCTGGCCAAGTGCGGGTTGACTGCATATGTCTTTCGAAAACTTGCTAGGTTCTCTCAGACATGCAGGTTTCCTCACAATGTTTTCTTTCACCATAAGACAAGTGGTAATCATGCTGGAAATGATTCGCACGTGAAAATATCAGAGGTGCAAGACCCGAGATTTGAATCCGCTTCACTCGGTTTTCCTAGCGAGCGCGTCACCACTAGGGTTACCAGTGCCTTCCTTTGCCAGTTATTGATATGCTTTAGTGTTATCAGTAAAAAAATGTTTGAATCAGTCAGTTTTTTTTATATGATAGGCAAATTCTATTACTATTAGTTTTCCTTAAATTTTCAATAATGATTATGGTCGAATTTCGATCACTGGACGAACTCTGTCTTAGAAATGATATAGGTAGGTATATCGATAAAAATGATAAAGGAGTCCCATAAACAAAGTACCTTCATTCTATACACGTAATATGAAACCACATTAATTGTGAATCAAAAAATTGTGAAAAAGGAATTAAGGTAATTTTTTCCTAGATTAATATTATGTAGGGCAGGAAGCAGACAAAATACTAGTTTAATATAAAATATTACTATTTTTTAACAAGTAAGTTTAAAGAGCAGTATGAAAGAAAATAATACACAAAAATCATAATATCCATGTGTTTGATAATTTTAAGGTAGCTAAAACAAAACGTTTTAATAATGGCTCTTCGTCAAATAAAATTAGTCGAAATTTATCTAAAAACTAACTAGTACAAAAAATGCTCTACATCTATATATATAAAAGGCAAAAGTGATTGACTGATGTATCAACGCACAGGCCAAACCCTTAAGGCTAGAAATTTAAAATTTCGCACACGTATTCCTCTTATGACGTAGGTGTCCACTAAGGAAGGATTTTTCAAAATTCAACCCCCAAGGGGGTGAAATAGGGGATAAAAGTTTGTATGAAACTTTTTATTCCTTGGACATATTTGAATGAAATTTCGTATTTTTCGTAGTTTGATCGCAAGCGAAGCCGCGAGTTCTGCTAGTCTGATATATTTAAACGAGCATTCTTGTATATTTATTTATTTTTTATTTATACCTTCGATCTCAGAAACAAGGTCAAGGTCAAGGTGCAAAATTAACAATCACAGGTGTACGGGTTCGCATCCCGGTCGGATACAAAGATTTTACTTTTGTTGTTTTTTTTTTGTATTTACTGAAGTTTTTAGTTTTTTTTTTTTAATCTACAAAATACGGTATAACAAAAAAGAACTCCGAGCGAAGCTCGGTCGCCCAGGTACTAAACATAATAGAAGGCAAAGTTAGTTAAAGGAAATAAGAAAGAATATTATTATTTTCAAAAGTAATAACTTCAGAATATAAACAATGTTGTTATATTTTTGGAATCCCGCTGAGCTTGCATTTACATATGAGATGAATTAAGTAGGACTCAGGTTCAAAGTGTAGAGAGCATGCGAGTAATAAAATATATGGTTTATACGTCACTAAATTAATCTTAAAGCAATCATCAACTTTTATTTTCTTCTTGTGGACTCATAATTTTTGAAGTAATACTTGATTTCAAGCTTGGGCTTTTGTAGAGTGTTATAAAAAATTATACATCATGTCAAATAATATGAAGATACTATATGAATAAAGTTTTCGAAACATGTACCTACATTTTGTTATTCTTACTAACTTCAAAAAAGAAGAATATATATTCTACGCAGTATCTTAATCAATTGTGAATAGATTTTTATTTTTTTTTTTATATAAAAGTTTATACTTCAAAAATCCACTTATATAAACTTAAAAAAAATACTACCCCTAAACACTTACAATTACTTAAACAATTACAAAATGATTATGCACTCGCTTTACCTTCTTTTTAGTTTTTTCTTTTTTGTTTTTGTAGTTCCTATACAGACAGACAGACAGATAGACAAATATTCTAAAAACTGTAGGTTCGGCCTCTGTATCGATAATAATGACTATCTCAATACGATTTTCCAAAAAATATTTAAGTTACAGATTCGTCTCAGTCAGAATTTTATTATATGTATATATTATAAATACATATGTTATCTCGTGAACGCACTCAAGCGAAACGAAGCTAGTTATCCATAATATTCATACCAATTCCTAAATACTAAAACAGTCATGATATAACCGGCAAACCAATTAGGCTTTGATCAAATTTCTTTTGTAGGCAGGATTAATTTACATTTGGTATCGATTAGCAGGCGGCGGGCGATCAAGGCATCACGACGCGACGTATAGAGTATACAAATAAAGGCACGCGACACACGCACGTGCGACACGAGCGCATCGTGCACTTCTGTCGTGGTTATTGCATTTAAAATGTTCATATTTTAATAAATTAATTTAATTTTCTTGTAATTGCTGTAAGGATTATTAATATTATACTCTGGCCCTTTTGTCTGTCTGTTTCTTACGTTGTATTTATGTTTTCATTTGGACAAACTTTGGTGAGGCTTCACCCATAACACTTGCATATTTATTATTTTGACTTTAATGTAATTTTTAGAAAGTATACCTATATATTAACTATCTTAATAAATTAACGCGAATATTTGACATTTAAAAAAAATATCTTTTCCGAATTGTTCAAAAATTCAAAATATATCCACAAAAAAATCGAAAAATTAGTTTTTTTTTTAATATCAGTAATATATCGTTATCAAAAAAACATATATGTACCATTCGTTATCACATATCAATTATGAAAAAATTAAAGCTTGTTAATATGTGTTATCTCAAAATTAATACTGACTGGGATATTCATTTTAGAAAAACGTTTTTGTCATGTTTATCTAAGTATATAAAACAGCACTTCACTATATTATAATTGTGAGCGAAGCGAAATAATGATACTGAAACTAATATAAAATCATAATATACCTACTAATTCAAAAACGTCAAATGTATTTTAAATAGATAAATAATGATGGCAAAAAATATATTATTTTAACATGACTTATTTACAATGTTGATATTTAAGTAAGAATTTCCTATATGTACAGAAATGTATGCGACAGCTAACACAAAAATTAACAATATCCACCAATGTGGATAACATAATTAAACTTCTAAAGCAAGGGGAATTTTACTGACATAAACGAATTTTTGTACTAATATTCACCTTAGCTACGTTTGTATAAGGCCTAATATAGGGAGTAAAGGAATTCCACAATATGAGTAAACGTAACTAATTAGGCGTGACATTTATCAAAGCGATGTAACACATCACACATGTCGAGTGTCAAATCGAGTCGGGAATGTTTCCAAGACGAATAAAAAGAATGATTCACCTTAGGCTACTTAGAATATAGACTACATGCTTTATGGGGTAATACATTGAAGATTGTATCTTCGAATCTTTAATAGGACGATTTATTGTTATTTTTTGTTAGCGAATGATGTTTCTAATCTTAGTGATCACTTGATATAAGAGCAGTTTGATACTATGTACTAGAATTTTTGTTTTGTTTAGAAAAAATACAAGAATGTATTAAAAAACACAAATAAACATAAAAGTGAACAGGTATAAAAAGGTTATAAAATTTGCATAGGATTATCTAAGATTTTTTTTATTATAGAAGATGAGTAAAGCCGCGGGTAATGCTAGTCTATATATAAAATAAATATTTAATTGATTTTACTAGCTCTTTGCTTCTTTAAAACCAGTAGTCGTAAACGACCAATAAACTGACTGTCTTACCAAAAAAAGTTGATTAATTTGTTATATTTTTATATAATGTATAAAAAATAGCATGCTATAATCGCAAGAAAGTTGAGAAAATTACATTTTAATAATCACACTAATAAAAAAATGTACGAGACTGGCTATTTGGCAAAGCTATCGTGAGAACGTGAAAGTAGGCCGATTAACGTGTACATCTATCTAGCTAAGACCTAAGCTAAGTGTTCACATTGATTTGATGCGATATAACCGATTATTATTATATGAAATGTATTAGAGATTGATGTTATCAATTGCTTAAAAGATTACTGAATACTTAAAGATAACATTTTTATATAAAGATTATATAAACATAAATTATATAGAACCGTACATTTTTCCGGGATAAAAAGTAGCCTATTTATTATACTGATGTCTGAACTATATTATTGTAAAGTTTCATTAAAATCTAATTAGTAGTATTTGTGTTTTAAGCTGTATAAGTTATTATAGTTTTTAACTATCCCACGGGAACTCATTAATTTTCCGGGATATTAAAAATAAAATATTAAATGTTGACCGGGAATATAAGGTACCACCATACAAAATTTCATTTAAATCGGTCGAACATTACGGTACAGATCATTTGTTACGAAAAATGTGATAAATGAATAACCGCTCGACCGATTTTGTGCAAACTTCACATAAACCGGATTAGCAAGCTGAAGTGGCAGTGGGCTGGCCATATCAGTCGCAGGACCGACAACCGCTGGGGTAAACGAGTCCTGGAGTGGAGACCGCGAACTGGCAAACGGGATAGAGGGCGTCCCCAGGCACGGTGGAGTGACGATATACGCAAGACGGCTGGCAGGAGCTGGATGCGAGAAGCCCAAGATAGATCGAAGTGGCGTGCATTTGGAGAGGCCTATGTCCAGCAGTGGACGGATAGAGGCTGATGTGTGTGTGTGTGTGTGTGTCACATAAACCATCTACTAAATAGTCTGAACAAAACCTAAACATTTAGTTTGCATAGGCCCGTTCTTGAGTTATAAAATTTCAACGAAAGTGGCATTGATTTTTATATATAGGTAATAAATAGAATTTTGAAAATAAAATCTTTTTATTCAATTCAATTCTTGTTAATGGCTTCAAAGCGTGCTAGTTGAGCACAGATTACTTCGCCAATATCACGTAGTATGGAAAAGATACGAAGGAGATTGGTCCCTAAAATAAAATTTATAAATTAAATCTATACATATAATAAAATTGTAACTAAGCCGAATCTGTAAGCCGAATCTGTAAGTAAATTAAGTATTTTTTGGAAAATCTTATTGAAATAAACTTTATTATCGATACAGAAGCCAAATCTATAGTTTTTAGAATTTTTGTCTGCCTGTCTTTTACCGCATCACGAGAAAACCACTGGACCGATCTTGATGAAATTTGGTATGATGATAGCTGGTTATCCGGGTCAACATATAGGATACTTTTTACCGTGGGAAAATATCTCATCTCTGAGATAACCGTTAAAACGTAACTAGGGACGAACCCAAGCGGAGCGAGGGTGAGTTGCTAGTTAAATTATAATGTGTAAAAACGGGACTATTTTTCTTTTTATTTTATTTTTTTATATTTTTTAAAAAGCAAGTGTTAGCTCATTTTTTCATTGACATCATATATCATATTTAAAATTAATCAACTTCACTAAAGGTCCGGTTTAACAAAAGAAATTCTGTGTATATTGCTCTCGTACTAACAAGTTTCATATTTTCCAAAATGCTAAGAAAAATTACTGACGTCTCATTTGCTTCGTAGTTAAGAATTTTATTACATGTACCACAGATCATATATAGATTTGTACTAATAAAATATAAAATCAATTCGATTTATTAATTTTATACCAATTTAAATATACATAGACAAATAAATAAAATTAAAGTGTCTGTTTGTAATGTCAAAATAAAAGTTTTCCTAAATGCATACAAAAGTATATACGGTACTTTCAAGATTTTATTTAAAATTTTTGTCTGTTCGTCTTTCTGTCTGTCTGTTTGTTCCGGCTTATCACATCATATCATTATAACAGCTGGACCGATTTTGACGGGACTTTCGCTGGCGGATATGTGGTGTTATAAGGAGTAACTTAGCAATTTTTTTTTAGAAAAAGAATTATGGTTATGCGCAAAAAAATTTAAACCCTTTTTATTTGTTTAAAACGTACCTAAGGACCCGAATGAGAAGAGGGTAAGTCGTTTGTTTGAAATTAAATACTTAAATATAGACAAATTTTATATAATTTTTCGACACTTGCGAGGATTTATTGTACAAAGCTTTGTATAGCTTGTTCTAGTATTGCTAACTGGACACGCTATTTTTACGCCAGACGGTCGTAAAATTTTCGTCATACTTACCATTTTATTACTCCACTATAAACAATATCTCACAACAAGTTATGGTACCTGTGCCCCTTGACATTGCAATTTATTAATAAATTAGAGAACATTTTATATTTTTACTTTCAGCTTTCTGCGCATTGTTTCGCAGCCAGTACAAATTATATTTATTTAACGGAAGGTGAATCACAATCATTGACACTTTGCAGAAATCAATCCTGCGACTACCTACATCTACTATTTAGTATACATGTATATCGTATTACTATTCAACCCTTTTTTAACGTTCTGCCGGACACAGGCCTTTACTCGAAGAGGGATCAGGCTGTAGTCCACCACGCTGGTCAAGTGCGAGTTGGCGGACTTTACATGTCTTTCGAAAACCTGCTAGATTTTCTCAGACATGCAGGTTTCTAATGATACATCAATTTTATAGCCGTTTTTAAAAAAAGTTGTTAATAAATCTCTAATAAGTCCTATATTTAGATGTACAATGTGGTGACATTTCAAAATGGTTTATCGCTGTATTGACATTTCACTTTGTTTATGAGCAATAACTGTTCACACATATTTATACGTTCAGGATGTAATTAGTGGCCATGCAAAATGTGGGAAACGCGACAATCACTTTCACGTTGTCAAAAATACGTAGTTAACCGTAGTTTAAATGATAATTATAGTAAATTAGCTCTTACCCGTAAATAAATACCTACATTATTTAGAATGTTTAGAAAAGATAAACTGCTTTAAAGTAGGTTTAGTAATTTATTTTAGATGTAAGATTTAAAGCGTTATAACAGTTAAATTTCATCTTTAATAGTTAAATTACTGCATGTCTCTGTTAGACTCATTTCTATATGTACTTAAAAGTAAAAACATTGAGCTTTGAGACTTTATTTCCATGCATAAAATATCACGTAAACTATTTTTTAATGTCCAAATCTGTTGACAGAGATTACAAAACAAGAAGCACGTGTAACACAGCTGCAAGCAGAACCGGGAAATTGACTAATGCGAACAAATTCGTATTACTTAAACAACCGCAGACCGTCCTAAAAGCAATTTTTCACACTCCAAAAACAAATATGGCGACCGCATTTTCTACCATTTCTTACTTAAATCTACAGTTTTTTCTACCAAAATCTACCACAAACCGTTATTCATATAAATGTCGACGCGTGATCACTATTAATTCATATTAGTGTTCTATTTTTAAATGTAAAAAATAGAGGAAGCGTGTAAGAAGATAGGTCTTCGGCGGACTTTGAAATACGAACACGTTTTCAATATGCCCTTAATTGTTGGTTTTATTTATACATTTTAAAAATGTTATCTGAATAGGGCATGATTTTGTTCAGATAAAGTAGAACCAGTCATTTGAAGCTTCATACTCATAGATAAGCTGCATAAATTAACAGTATTGCTTATTTTTTAATGCAGCGCTGTCGATTTATTATAGAGTTGAGCTTAAAAAACATATTATAATATATGTACCTAATATGTAAAAATATTTTCATAAATACAAAATATATAAACTAATTATTATATTACTATTAAGTTAGTAGTAGCGACAAAGTGATTGAATACTATGAACATTTTTAAAGCATCAAAATGATATCTCAACGAAACTTAAGATGAAAAAAAAATTATACATAGCTTTCGAATGTGTGTCATTACTCTCGTTTTATGACAAGTAAAAAAAATATGGGACAATTTTCATCCTTGCGTAAAAAATAACAGATATGACTTAGCCTGTATAAGAGCCATACTTTAAACTTATAGATACATGTTCTCCAAACAAATGTTACGTATAATTATTTACGTATCTACTACCGGGCGTATTTAAATTTAAATGCTATAATGTGGCAGTATTATGCAGATTCCTAGGAAGAGCCCAAAAGCGTGACTGTTGGCTGGTAACGTATCGTATTGTGGGTTGAATAATGTTAAGTGTTTCGTATTGCGATGCGCCCGCGCACATCTATAAACAATTTCGCTAAATAAATACTCGACGAGCGACGATGTTATGCGATTGACGTGAAATGGTCTCGGTATCATTTTTTATATGTGTAACAGTTTTAATAGTAAAAATATTTTAGAGTGTTCCTAATAGTTTGAACTAAAAGCTATTTTGATATGTTTGTATGAAAATGTTTTAAAGTAAAAAATATCTCTTTGTGTATAAAGTTTCATTATAGTTTTTTTACTAATTATTCAATACAAGTAAATCGTCCTCGATTTCGTCTAGATTTGTTCCTAAGAAAAAAATTTGGTGCATTATCGGGATATAGAGTTTATGTTAGATTATGGATCATAAAGTATGTCATGAAAAAATCATGCCTAATTTCTAAGTCCGTCGCTGCCTGAAAAATAGACAAACTAACAAATGCATTTACGTCTATTTTAGTAAGGATTTTAAAAACTATTGTCTACTAGCGGGATTTTAAAAACTATTGTCTACTAGCGACTCATCCTTGCTTCGCTCGGGTTCGTCCCTAGCTTGGATTTAGTAACATGGATATTTTTTTTTAAGTATTAAAACCTTCCTTGGAACTTAAGGAACATACAAAAATATAAATTAGCCGAATTGGTCCAGCCATTCTTGAGTTATGCGCTTACCAACATTCATTTTTATTTATATAGATTAGTGAAGATACATAATGTGTACAAAAAAACAAACATGCCATAGTACACTTCCTCATATTTCAAAGTCGGTCATTGAGATAGAATCTAATATATTAAAATATTATAAAAAAATATATTTTATAAATAATATTGTCTCAATACTGCTGACGCCAATACTCAAGCCGAGTGGAGTGGAATCCCGAGCGGAGATAACATCGACAGCGTCTCGATGGGACACGAGCCCTCTCTACAACGTACGTACTAGCCTGTACGTCGGGTAATTGCTATACTCCTTCATTATTTTTATTGTTCTTCATTAAACTAAATAATCGTACTATTAAAACGAAAACAGTTTATTTTAAAATAATTTTATACTAAGTATTTCATTTTACAGATTCCTATAGGTTTTGTTTCATCAGAAACCAATATTTAACTGCTTAGATTTTACAATTATTAATAACTACTAAAATCTAGCTGAATCTTAATCGGAACTAATAACCCTATAAAAATCAAATAGACTACTTTTTATCCCGTTACATTCCATTTTCTACGAATAGCAGCTAATATGGAAAAGTTACTAATGTAATAAATTACAAAAGGTTTGATTACACAAGAAGAAGGATAAATGGATATACATATCTATACAGATAAATAAAATTGAAGTGTCTGTTTGTAATGTCAAAATAACAGCTTTATACTAAATGCATATGGAATTATATACGGTACTTATAAGAGAAATACGATTTTTTTAATTTTTGTCTGTATGTCTGTCTATCTGTTTGTTTGTTCCGTCTAATCTCTGAAATGGCTGGATCAATTTTAACGGGACTTTCACTGGCAGATAGATGATATTATAAGGAGTAACTTGGGCTAATTTTATGTTAGAATAAGAATTAGGGTTTCGCTGAAAAAAATTAAAACGTAGCTAGGGTTGAACCCGAGCTAAGCGAGCGTGAGTCGCTAGTGTATATGTATCTAATATACCTGACACGGATATATCGAATAAAGTTTATAGCGAATAGTAAGAAAACAATTAGAGAATCTAAACACTTCCTGATATTATATTAAGCTGCAACAAGAAGAAGGTAGTGGTAGCGCAGTGGTGACGCGCTCGATTGGGAATCCGAGTGAAGTAAGTTCAAATCCCAGGACTCACACGTCTGATATTTACATGTGCGAACCATTTCCAGCATGATTACCGCTTGTCTTACGTAGGTAAATATAGTAAAGAAACCTGCATGTCTGAGAAGTGAGAGAACCTAGCAAGTTCGGGCTGAATACATTTATTAAATAAAATGTTGGATTAATAGTTTTAAAAATGAAATTTGTATAAATAAAACTGGTTCTTTAGTGGTTCTATTTTCATTTAATTGGTATAGGTTATAAAGATAGTTTTATTTAGGATATCAGATATTCTCATGAAACTAAGAAAATATATGAAAAATATAATATACTAGAAACTCACCCTCGCTCCGCTCGGGTTCGTCTCTAGTTACGTTTTAACGTTGAGCTCAGACATGAGATATTTTCCCGCAGTAAAAAGTACCCTTTATGTTGACCCGGATAACCAGCTATCATCATACCCAATTTCATCAAAATATGTCCAGTGGTTTTCCCGTGATGCGGTTACAGACAGACAGACAGACAGACAAACAGACAGACAGACAAACAGACAGACAGACAGACAGACAGACAAAAATTCTAAAAACTATAGATTCAGCCTCTGTATCGATAATAATATCTATTTCAATAAGATTTTCCAAAAAATATTTAATGTACAGATTCGGCTTAGTTACAATTTTATAATATGTATAGACAAGAACAATGGAAATCATTCAAAACAAGATAATACATTACCTCTTTCTAAACATAGATACCACAAGTGAAGGGACTTCATAATATTAGCTTAATTCAATAGACGGATGTCGTGTAAAGTTCATGGAGAACAGTGACAGAATACTTTTGTAGTACATCCTCATAAAGCACTCAGAATCACGGCTAACGGGTTATTTGTATACGATAAATTAACTGAAGGAATTATAAATCAAGTATAGATTTATTAAGACTTTAATCATTTAAAACTATGTGTGAATAATATATTTTTTCTTCCATGCTAATAATAATAATATTTTTTTTTTGTTTCGGATATTTTGGATGCTATACAGCAACCATAGCAGATAAAGATGTTAAACGTCAACATTTTCGTGGTCTATGATTATAATAAACAATGTCTACCCTCAAAATTATACAATAACTTGGAAAAGGAAATGGACGTCACAATACCTTACAGTTTTTAGGTTAGAGTGCTGATTTGACCTTTTTGTATCTTACTTTAGAAATTATTGATGGTTATCATTAAAAAAAAAACAATTAATATTTTATAACCTAAAAATAATTTTGTTCTACCGCTACAAGGAAAGCAGGTGAATTTAAAAAGAAACATAATGAATATTTAAATAAGAAATTAAAAAAGATCATATGTTTTCAGTTGCTGCACTTTCTAGTTCACAGCATTAATGAAATTTCTGTATACAAATAAATTACTTAGATGTGCTACATTAGGATAATAAATATTATTTATGGTCGACGGTCGTGTTTGTGTAATGCTCATTTGTTAACGAAGGCGGTAATTGAAAAAGCTACGTATGACAAATGGATTAATAAAAGTGTGGACAGTGGAGAAATAGCAGTATGCAGTCTTACATTACTTAATACTAGTAACACTGTTTAAGCTTGTAAGTAATTTGTATATTATAGTATGGGAATATTGATAGCTTTCTACGTATACTCGTTTTGTAATAAAGCTCGAGTTACATGGAAAGTAAACCTTCAAAGTAAACATCTCATTTTTGTAGAATTACTAACAAGTTTTTTTTAATAGGGTATTTTAATTATTATTCTTTTTACGTTTTTTATTTTTTTTTGGATGGAGGTATAAAAACTAAAATCTTTTTTTTAATATTGTCAATACATTTTTTTATGTTGTAATTTTTTTTTAATATCAACAGGCAACCTCCAACGTGCAATTGATAATAATTCCACAAACAGTATTACAATTATATGAATAAAAAAAATATTACATATTATGATTAATCCAATAACTTGTGACAAAATATCGATTATAAAAACTAAATCGATATTATTTAACTTATGTCTTTATTCGGTTTCAATCCATAAAAGAATCGATTATTGGATGATGAGATGACTTTCACTTCTCTAGTTTTGAATTATACTCAAAGCAATCTAAATTTGGTTTGACGATGAAATGAGTATGGAAATCTAATTGAAGCTTAATGAGACGGTGGATTATGAGATATATCAAAATAATGACGGCCTCAGAATAGGATTCTTACGTATTTAATCGATTAGTTTTCAACATTCCTACTTTACAATTTCATTTTTATAAAGTTATAGTTTGGATATGTTAAAAATATCTTACTCACTAAATGTTTATAACTTGCAAATATAATAGACTTGAAACCAATGAATTATGCCGTAAATAATAATCATACATCAATTACTTCAGCGTAAGAACCAATTGCAATTATAAAATCTAAATTTATCTTAAAATAAATATTTTTAAGATAATACGAGTATTCGTTTGCTTATGTGTCAATTTACAGTAAAAACTGGTTAATTCACGTATTGAGTATCAAAGTGAATGAAAGATATTTTTTCTATTCAAAACCTATTCAGATTCATTGTTGTATTTTGTGACCGTACTTAATAAGAAATTTACTACCTTTTTTAACAAAATATATTTAATTATATAGTTTTATGGGGTAACAAAAATTCGACAATGTGTGAACTATTATTAACGGTTATAAAACATTTGCTATACAGGCATGTGAAGAGCCAGTACGTGACGGAGAGGCAACGACGTGGATTACTTTCATTGATAAATACATGGGAACGCTATGGGCATTTATCATTTTATATGGGAAGAGGACAGTAAGTAGACGTAGAAATTTTACAGACTGACCATTTTCTTAAAAACAAAACAATTAATATATATTCTCATAATATTGTTAAATAAAAAGAGAAAAAAATCTTTTAAATTCCTTAGAGTACATTCCGAGTACATAATACTAGCGACTCACCCTGGCTTCACTCGGTTTCGCCCCTAGGTTGATTCCCCGTACAAACTTTCATCCCCATTTTCACTCCCTTAAGGGATGATTTCCGGGATAAAAAGTATCCTATATCCTTCCCAGGGTCTCGAACTATCTTCTTACTAAATTTCATCTAAACCGGTTCAGTAGATTCAGAGATCACCCCCTACAACCTCACAAACTCACATACCTCTTTATAATATTTGTATAGATAAAGATCTTTTGTGCATACCTTTTTACTTGTTCTAGATTTATCATTGAATTTAAACACATATAATGTAGAATTAAAACTACTTTCTATTTTGGATAGAGGAAAAATTCTTCTTGCCACAAATTTAAAAAAATACATATATATATTTTTACACAAATATAACGAAACATTTACCAATTATTTATTTAATTATTAATTTAACATATAATATTTAATTTGTAATAACTAATAATGACATACATATTTAAAAATATATTTAAGCTTGTAATACAGTTATTTACATGTCTATATCTTTGTTAGTCTTGATCAATACTTCGATAGTAAAATCCGTTAATTCGCTAATAAGTTTGCCACGTGATGCACAATGGCGAGGTGAGATTTTGCGTAATATTGCATAAAGCTTAGATAAAGCGATAAACCATGGACAGATGTAAATGGTTATCGTAGATCGTAACTTATTTCATTTGAAATGTCATATTATTAAAGATTTTTTTTATAATATTCTCTGGCTATAGATAACTAGCGACTTATGTGCGTCCCTTAATGCCTTATCTGATCTTTTTACTAAATTTCATCCAAAACCGTCCAGCTTTTTCAGCTTAAAGGAATAACAAACAAACACACCTACAATCTTTCTTATATAAATTTGCATTATTTTGCTTACCATTATACGACTTACCATTACGTAGTACTATATATTAAAGAACTAAGTTTTACTAATGTTCATCTAATATGATTTGCAGCAAGCTGACGCCTCACTTTGTAGCTCCAGCTCTAGGCAAAAAGAAATTTATTTGTTAATTAAGCTTTGCCATTTAACGCTTAGCAAACTTTAACTAACATTAGCCCGCTTAGCGTTTTTTGCGCTTGTTCTTGGTAAACAAAAACTAAACTTTAACACGACGGCATCTTAATAACTTCGAAAATTGCTTAAATAAGAACTCAGAATTTACCAAAAAAAAACTTATAGCATCATAACATTACAATTTAGATTATTTTAGTATTAATTTGAGTTTTAGTTTTTGTCATAACACTATATAAGCCATAAGTGTTTTGAAATAACAGACATGTATAATGTATATCAATTTTATATATACACTAGCAACTCACCCTCGCTCCGCTCCGGTTCGTCCCTAGTTAACGTTTAGTATAGATTTCTCAGAGATATTTTCCCGCAATAAAAAATGTATATGTTGACCCGGATAACCAGCTATCATCATACCAAATTGCATCAAAATCTGTCCAGTGGTTTTCTCGTGATGCGTTTCCTGTTAAGCAGACATACAGACGGACAAAAACTCTAAAAACTATAGATTCAGCTTCTGTATCGATAATAATGACTATTTCAATAAGATTTTCCAAAAAATATTTAAAGTACAGGTTCGACTCTGAATTTTATTATATACATACAACTACAGAGTATAGATAATACAATTTTCTATATTTCATATTTACTAAATAGGTACAAATCGGGCTTGTGATAATCTCATATATCAAAAATGAACATGTTCAAACTTGTTTTGATGAGAAAATTCTCTAATTAATTTCATATCTTAAGAAAAAAAATACAAAGAGCCGTGCACATGGTGCGTCGCGTGACAAAAAGCGTGAGAGCTTACTCAAATAAATTAAACTGACTATCGAAATTCGAACCTATATAATATCTTCCGAGGCGTCCACTAAGAATAATACGAATTGAAATACTTACGGGAGAACAATTAACTTGAAATGTATAGTGTTTTTGCCAACTACAGTACTTATCAAGTATTATGGGGTTTAGACCCTATAAAAGATTTAAGTACAACGTATTCAATTAAATCTATCAAATTTTATATGGCGATGTAATTGGTACATTATTGTCTTGTCTTAATAAAATAAAATATATATCTAATTTCCAGTTAAATGGCTATTAATCTTCGCAATAACTTTAGGAGATATGTAATAAAAATAATAAACTTATTAATATAAAATGGGCAATTAACTTATAAATCACTTAATAATAAAAAACAAGTGCCTTCGCTTAATTTTAGTCCTCGATTACTTTTAACGCCCTGTTAAAACCACTTAATTTACCAAGATCCTTTTCTTAGTTCCATTACATAAAATACCTCTCTATAAAATATAAATAAAATAATTAACGTAAATGCTTACCTTTTAAAGACGCCTTTATTAGTATTAGGTTTTTTAACTTACTAAAAAAAAAACAGTTAATATTCAATTAATCATAATATACTCGTAATACCTAGACATTTAAGTACTAAATTTTTTTATTTAAACTACTAATCATAGCATATTTTTTTAGTTTAAAAATTTAACTGTAACTTAACTTTGCAAGAAATATAAGGCTTTTTTATTTTATTATCATTATCATACCGATTTCGATATCTAGATGACAATACCTTAATTACATACATTCGAGCTGATCGGATGACTTTTTAATATCCACTAGTATAACCTTCGAATTTACGCTCATTCATTTTCTCGCGTTAATTTTATTCAAATATATTCTCAAATACTGGTTTTGAAGAACAACACTATAAAAGAATTAAAATAGTAACTTCTTACAATCAACTATAATATTATTATATAATCTTATTGTTACTGATTAATCTCCATCATGTTTTCTCTCATCTACGAGACTTTTACGAAGTAATAATTGCCAAGTACTAAACGTACTAAAACTTACGAAGTAATAAAGCATTGAAATTGAAACATAAGTTGAAAAGGATTTCATTTCTCTATAACGATGGCTAAAAATATCAAAATACATGACATTTTCATTTATTGTTGGATTCATTGAACTTCAGTCATGTACATTAAGCAAATGTTAAACTTAAGGTACTAAAATTGTAAGAATGCACGCGATATACGCATATATTTTGATTTATTTTGATATAAAGATGCGATAGCATAACGAATGTTCAATAAGAGTGATTAAATATTGACAAGAAAGTTTAAAATTTATAGTTATGTAACATGTTCTTTAAAAGTAAAATTGGTATACTCGTATATCAAACATGATCGTTCAATTCAATTTTCTTGCTAATGATTTTAAAACATGATTATTATGACATAAGCACTATTAATGCATATGTTTATAATAGAAAAAAGAGTTATTATTTTCGAGTGTAAGTATATTTTATTATAAAAGGAAGATTTTTGACTGACTTCGTAAAGGTATATATATGTTAATCAGTGTCTTTGCCAATTATTTTGATATTTTCTTATAGTAGTTTATACCTTGATGGCTTCCATACGAAATGTAAGAAAAAATCGACCCCTAAGGGTCATAATAAAGTTAAATAGTACTTAATAAATGGACTGTATTAATGTTTAATCGAAAAATATCACTTTGAAAACTTAACATTATCTGTACATATCCAATCGTTAAAAACATGAAAAGGCCATACTCATAGAGCATTATGCAACATGTGTGATTCCTATATTTTTATCCGACTGCGGTGACACCCAAAAGGATTATTTATTGTTGGGTTATTTTAATTTTCTATTAACGATATCGATTATAGAAAGTCATCTTGTCGAAGTGGGTTAGCTTCTGTCAATGAGATACTAACACACAAGGGCATATAAAAGAGTAACTATATATGATTATATTGAAAAGGAAAAATAGATTTATTATTTCACTTCCATTCCACGAACTTTTGGACCTCCCCTCGTATCATACTACTTATTAATTACTAGCGACTCACCCTCGCTTCGCTCGGGTTCGTCCCTAGGCGATTCTTTAACTTGACATAACTTTATTATTTATGAATCTATTGAAAAAAAAACAAATACTAAATGTTAAGTGAAGCACAAATAAGTACCACAATATATTAGTGAAAACCGCACCCAAATCGGTTAAGCCATTTCTAAGATTAGCACTCACAAATGCACGAACAAACAGACAAACAGACAAAAAATATAAAAATCATTATTTTAGGTTCTATTGCGTTAATAAAGACCCCCAATAAAAGTTTTTCTCAAATATCTTCCATGTACAGACAGCGATCATTTATACTGTTATTATATTATGTATAGATTATATATGTGAATGTTTGCGTATGTTGTAGTAACGCCTAAATGGATTTTAATGAAATTTAGTATGCAGATAGAATGTGACCTGGATGCAGATGGACTGTAACACATAGGCTAATGTTAGTAATTAATTCCCTTCATATACCTAATATTATACCTAATTATAAAAGGCACCTAGGGTTTATGGGCATTATGCCCAAGCAAAGCGAGGGTAAATTGCTAGTATGTATATATTTTTACCATTGTATTTTCCATAAACACATGGGATTCATGATTCGCGTGTCTCGGCAAGGAGTCGGGTAAACAGGGCAGCGCGGTCAAGGTTAGCTATTTCAGGCGGGTCGACGCCCCATGCCGACGACCGACGATTGATTCCATAGTAATTAACTTGTTTTGTTATGACTTTGTCTAAGTATTATAACTCTATGTTTTTACTATAATAACTTACGTAATAATAGAATCTATGCATTATGCAGGTTAGTTATGGTGTTATATTTTATTTTTTGATTGAAGTAAAACTTCTTTACGCACGCTTGACTTGGGGAATAAGCTGGTGATTGCGTTACGAAAAAATGTACGTACGTTTGTTGTCATAGTAACCGTTATTATTGTCTGACAAATGATATGTAATATTATATTCTTTCCTTAAATGATATTCTATAAATATATGATTGTAATATGCCTAATATGAGTTATTTTTAGTATCTCACCTATCCTAATTATTTAAAACATAAATTGAATTTCATAAAGAGTACCGATAACCTACAGAAGTTTTACTTCTTGCGCGTGTACCTACACATTCATACACGCACTTTTTTTTATTTAATAAGGTTTGCTAATGGTTATTACATGTTATACAAACATCATTTAAATTAAATCAATTAAATACAGCACAATTATGCATAACCGTCTAAAAACAAATACAACTTGCCGTTCTTGTGACCGGTTTTTCAATCATTCAGACTAATCATTAATTAAATACATTTCAAAAACATAGTCATAAATATTATAAATTAATACAGAAGTAAATTAAATAAAAATAGAATAACAATAATAATTTACAAATGATAATTAATTTTATAAATATTTATAATCTATACAGATAAATAAAATTGAAGTGTCTGTTTGTAATGTCAAAATAACACCTTTTATACTGAAGCATATTATGTAATTATATAAGGTATTTATAAGAAAAACACTTTAAAAAAAAAGGTTTTTTTGTTTGTTCCGGCTAATCTCCGAAATGGCTGGACCAATTTTGACAGCAGATTCATTGGCAGATATCTGATAATATAAGGAGTAACTTAGGCTACTTTTATTTTAGAAAAAAATAAGGATTCTTTCTGCTCCAAATTTAAAAACGAACCTAAGGGCTAGTGTACAATATATATAAAGTATGATAATCAAGGTAATGGCGGTTAAATAGTGACGATTAAAATATTGGACCGAACAAAGTTTGATCCTTATATTATTATTAGTTCATTGATTATAATATTATAATTAACCAATTATTATTAGCATTTAATGTTTTCTATGTTGTATTCAGCCCTTTTTTTTCTTTTTTTTTTTATTTCTATACTATATTCTAAACCTATATTCTAAAATTTTTATCTATAATTTAATTGACATTAATTAAACTTTAGTTTTAATTGAAACTGTCTTTTCGGATTTTTTCGCGGATTTATTTTGATTTTTGGTTAAGAATAAGGTTTTAGACGTCTCAAAGGTAATTATATAGTTATTACAGACAGCCATCGCCTTTCGAAATGTCGGGAACCAAAAATGAAAATAAATCCGCGAAAAAATCCTAAAAGATAGTTTTGTTTAAAATGTCAAATATTCTCCTAAATCTTAGAAAGTATTATGTAAACTTTAGTTGACATTTGGCAAAGCATTAATATCACTTGAAACGAAGTCTAGTGAAAAACAATTTAATTTCATATACATATTTTGTTAAATAGGTATCGTTATAGTTATTAGTAATGAACTTTTTGAGACACAAGAGTGTAAGATTACTTATAATTAGGCATTTTATATGTCTGATTGATGTAACCTGAGTAAGTCATTTGTCAGTCTTTGTGTTAATGACAATTATTTACACTTAACTAAATTAATATATCAGACTCTTCTGGGCTTTTCAGGACCATGATGAGACTTTCGCACGTCACCTATACACAATAAAAAGTAATCTGGTGTAATAAATTACCAAATAACCAAATGTAACTTAAAACAAACGATTGTAATAACATCTTGCCTAAACCCCTTATGTCAATATTGAAAAGTGATTTTTATACAAACTATTATAGAAAATAAGAATTTTCTACTGAAAATATCCATTGTGATAAATCGAAAAACTATTATAAATAAAAAAGTTTGTATGTGTGTCGCTTCTTCACGCTGAAACGGCTAAACAAATTTAGATGAAATTTAGTACACAGTAGACTATAACTTGGAGTAACAAATATGCTACTGTTGTGTCTATTGTACCTAAAGATGCACTCGAGCGAAGACAGGTTATATCACTTGTGAATAATATTTCTAATTCTGCTAAAACTAAATAAATTAATATTAAAAAAAAAAGCTTATATAAATTGTGTAATGTAATTTAAAGTTTGATTTTATTTAAAATATTCTTCCATAAAAATATTATTATTAATATTCTTCCATAAAAAAATATAGTCCACCATCTTTGGGAGTCCGCCATATTGTATTCAGAATGACGTCACTTATCTAAACATGCACTATTATTTAAACTAAACGTGTATGCAAAATTTCAGCTCAATCGGTTGAGGATAACTGCTTAAAAATTCAGTTGCAAGATTTAATCCGAACAGACAGACATACAAACATTCCAAGGTAAATAAAAGCTTGTATAACCTCCTCCTTTTTTGAAGTCAGTTAAAAATAAACCTATTTAAGTACAAAAAGCTAATAATAGTCTATTTAATCATATTTCCGGTTAACCCTTTAAGAAAAGACGGAGAGTAAGTTCGATTCGCAAACATGTCGCTACAAGCTGGAGGTCGGTACACGTGCCTCGGTTCCCACGGTCCGCGGGGGAGCCAGAAACAAGACCTCCACTAACTGTTTTTTGTTGAGCGCCAATTGATCCTGTGGCGAAATTGTACTGATCATATGTTTAATAGGTATTACTTATTAGATATAAAAATATGTCTTGAGAAAACTGTCACAGATCTCATATAGGATTTTATTACTTGAAGTTTTGAGAAGACTTTTGATTTGTAAAATGTATATATATATATATATATATATATATATATATATATATATATATATATATGTGCATTAAATTAAAAATGATGAGTTTTCGTTAATCAGAAAAATAGTGAAATTTTCTCGTTTTAACAATTATTTATTAATTATTATGTAACATCTAAGATGGCAGTTTTAAAATATTTTTACCTTAGAGAACCAGTCTTAAAAAAAAATGTAGTAAATCTGGAATATGAAAAAAAATATATATATTATGTTATTTACTAAAATAATAACATTATAATGTTATTTATTATAATAATGTTATTAACGTGAATAGCTTATTTTGTAATTAAAATATAAGACACTTTTCTAAACTAATAACACGATTAAAAAAAAATACATAAGTCTGTCTATAAACGATTGTGTGTTTTATGACTACTTTACATAGTAATAATCTGGATTGAATACGGAATAGAGATAGCTTCATTCTTGATCTTTTATAAATGGAATATGAGCGAAGTTGCGGTCGGTCTATAATTAGTATAATTTACGTGAAGTGGCATCAAGATAACCTAACATTTTTTTAGTATTATATACCTATATGTAGACAGATATTTTACACAATATCAACACTTCTATATGTTACTGCTAAGGCGGGTAAAAAAAATTCAATAACATATTATGCTTTTCTATAGTTCATGGCTAGTAGTTATAGGTATAAAAAAAATGCATACATGTATATTTTCTAATATATAAAAGAAAATGAAGTTATATAACATAACTAGCAGAAATTGTGGCTTCGCTCGCGATCAAACTACGAAAAATACGAAATTTTATGCAAATATGTCCAAAGAATAAAAAGTTTCATACAAACTTTTATCCTCTATTTCACCTCCTTGGGGTTTTAATTTTGAAAAATCCCTCCTAAGTGCCTTCATCATATGAGGAATACGTGTGCGAAATTTCAAATTTCTAGCCTTAAGGGTTTGGCCTGTGCATTAATACATCAGTCAATTACTATTGCTTTATATATATATATATATATATATATATATATATGTTGCCCTCATATATATATATATACAAATTATATATATATATATATTAATATATATATATATATATATATATATTAATATATATATATATATATATAAATTAATCAATTAAAAATTATTTAAAATACGACAGAGAAATTCAATTACTTCTTAAAATTACAAAATCACTTTGGGAAATCCCCAATTTCTCGAACATAATAATCCTTTTAAAGGAAACAACGGATTATTTATTGTATTATGTTAAATTACATCCTGAAATAAACCTAAATGGCGATATTTTAATAACAAGTATAATATAACATTATTAATTTTTACTTAACTGTATATTTTATTTATAGCTCTAGGTACTATTTTCCTCCTTAATTTTTTCCACTTTGTATGGCTTATAGTAGATATTTTCATGTGCGAATCATTTCTAACATGATTACCTCTTGCCTTACGGTGAAGGAAAACATAGTGAGGAAACCTGCATGTCTGAGAGAACCTAGCAAGTTTTCGAAAGACATGTGCAGTCCGCCAATCCGCACTTGGCCAGTGTGGTGAACTATAGCCCCCTCGTATTGAAGGAAGGCCGTGCCCAGCAGTGGGACATTAAAAAAAAGGGATGAGTACATGGCTTATAGTTCACGTAAGAGCTTTCAAAAAGCTTAGTAGACGTCTCAAGGATAGTAAAGCAATCTATTGGTAAAAGAACTTTTATTAAAATCTTTCAAAAAACTATTAGATATATGCTATCTATTTTGCTACTTTAACAGTATACATACATAAATACTATATAGTAAGATTCTATTTAGCGTAATTTGAGTCGATTCTGTCTCGGTTCGGCCGAAATCGGTTCTCGCTTTGATCTATTATACCATTGGCATAGGTCGGTATAATATAGTATGTAAATGACATCATAATTAACATCATATCACCACGCTAACGAATTTATGGTTAATTTTAGAACTTTTTAATTCAACTCATAATTTCCACGATTTTGAAAACAAAAATAAATTAATAGTAATTCAAAAGATAGACATTTTTGATGAATATTATTAATTAAAAAAAAGATATATTAGAGATGGAGAGTGTTTAAGATACAATTGATGCTACGTATAATGTTCTAATAAGTGTTAGATGAAAATTTTGACTTCTAAAAGCTTTGGGAAAACATAGTAAATAAAATCAGTACAACTTTTTTATAAATATTTAAATAAATTTTTAATCAAAATAACTACTTTAACTAATAAACCATAAGATGATTTCATAAAACAATTCCTCTAAAATCACTTTTTTCCAAGAACAAAAAGTTTTTAGCTCTTAAAATCTAGTAATAAAATTATTAAAACATATTTCAAAAATTATTACATTATTATCTAAATCTTAATACTAAATGCTTTTGACTTCCCAAATTATTCTTAACAACGTTAATATATCGCTTATAAATAAGAGTCATCGCGATACACATTGAGGGCAACATGTACGCAGAAATAACAGAAATAACCGGGATTTATAAGAGCTACAACTTATGTTCAAATGGTACATCCATTATTCATTACCAGCTATTTATCAATTGATAAATATATCTTAAATTATATATTTAAATAAATCAAATATATTTAAAGATCCTAGAGCTTACCTAAGATAATACAGTTATTATCCGGGAACTTCTAGATGTTATAGAACAAAGAATAACCCATGTACTGATGCTTTGAAGTTAACAAAGTATCTCTAATCAAAAAAAGATTAATTTATCTGTTATCTATCTTACTCCATAGCTATGTTAAGGAAGGATATAGTTACATACATACACACTTTCACATATTTTAATATTACTAGTGATCACCGCGTGGTTCAAAATCAACCATAATTCATTAAGTTATATATTTATTGTCTTGCGTATATTAAAATATTAATCTATTCTCAATTTGACCACAGACTTTAACAATAAACAAAAGAATATATATTCGTGTATGTGTCAAATACATGGTAGTGTGTGTAATATTTTTTTATTGATTTAATGTATTTTTTATGCATATTTTTTTTTAAATATTAGCATTCTGCACTCCTTCTCTACATGAACTATAAGTGTGGGAAACATATTCCTCCGTCCGCGCAATTTTCGTAAAAAGGAGTACAAAGTTTTTGCTTCATGTATTAATATATAGATACAGAATTGGATACAAATAGGATGACAATTTCATCAACTATAAAATAGCGAGTAAAGACTGATGATGATGATGATGATTTTAATAGTAAATTAATATAACTTCTTAACATTTCGCGTTCCGTGTGGTGTTAATAATTACACTACGAGAGTTATTAGGTATATAATATATAACCACTACGGGAGTTAGTGGCTTTATATTATGTGCCTTATTCCCGACGTTTCGTCTGGGTTACACCAGCCGTGGTCACAAGCAAACAGAGTCTGCTCCTTAGTGTAATTATTACATAGAAAATTAATGTTTTAATGCAATGCTTTTTAAAGAAAATATGCACTTTTGTGGTAAGTGAAATAAATAACCGATTATTAATTCTATTTTGACGTAAGAAGATACACAAATATCGAAATGTTTGGAATATATTAGCTACTTGGTTTAAACGCAAGATTATGTATTGAGATACGCAACAATATTATGAGTATTCTGAATCATCCTCATCTTCGCTGTGAATGCTACATTGTTTTAAAATTACGTGATTTAGCTGCATTGGAATCTTTAAAAGGATCTATTATTATGTTATATTGTGAATAATGAATACCTAATTATATAAATATTTAATTGTTATATAAAACAAAAATTATATCTCAGAGTATGAATTTCATACTTGCATATGACAACTCGTAGCGCCATCTAGCGTTGAGTAGAACTAGTCTAGCTATGAAATTAAAGTATTACGAGTATTATTTATACATCTATACATATTATTATAAAATTCTAACTAAGCCGAATCTGTACATTAAATATTTTTTTGGAAAATCTTATTGAAATAGACTTTATTATCGATACAGAAGTCAAACCTATAGTTTTTAGAATTTTTGTCTGTCTGTCTGTCTGTTACCGCATCACGGGAAAACCACTGAACAGATTTTGATGAAATTCGGTATGATGATAGCTGGTTATCCGGGTCAACATATAGGATACTTTTTACTGCGGAAAAATATATCATCTCTGAGCTAAACGTCAAAACGTAACTAGGGACGAACCCAAGCGAAGCGAGGGTGAGTTTCTAGTATCTTGATATAATTTGTTATCACACTGTCATTATAAATTAAAAGGTTATAGGATGTATGTTTGTTAATTTTTTATACGCAAACGTATTTAAATAAAACTATATTTAATATATACATCATTTTTTGGGCTTAATATCAAAGAATATTTTTACTTGAAAAAACTATGCAGTATATAATATTTATATTTTAGGCAAGAATGCTTGAAATAAATTACAAATAATAATTTAAAACGCACAGTTTTACTAAAATTATATATCTATCCTAACTAATCTCATAAAATACTCTATCATTTATTTCATAAGTTACCTAATGAATTAACAATTTTTAAATTTAGTACAAAATATCTATGGATTATATTTTAAAAAGTCATAATTTTAGATCATTGAGTATACCTTAGTAGTGTGTGTACCTTTATTTTTATGATTCCATCAATAGGGCTATTAATATCAATCAAGCCGAAATTACTCGTAGGTATATCAAAGGAGACGGCTTTCAGACTGCCAGAGCGTTTCAATAGACCGAGTCGAGATTACACATACTTGATGAACACACTTACTTTATAAATACTCGACTGCGCCCAATAAGCCCTTGTAGACTATTGGAAAGTACTATTTTGGTCACCGGTATCATGTTTGGAAAAGTTTTGTTGGTAATAACTAGAATATATGTGGGTTGTTTAAAGTTAATGATTGTGAATGTAAAAATGGCGTAATTTAATAGATATGTAATCAAATTTTGTCTCAAAGTTATAACGATTAAGTCTATACATACATATAATAAAATTGTAACTAAGCCGAATCTGTACATTAAATATTTTTTGGAAAATCTTATTGAAATAGATATTATTATCGATACCGAGGCCGAATCTATAGTTTTTAGAATTTTTGTCTGTATGTCTGTTACCGCATCACGGAAAAACCACTGGAGGGATTTTGATGAAATTTGGTATGATGATAGCTGGTCAACATATAGGATACTTTTTACTGCGGGAAAATATCTCATCTTTAAGAAATCTATACTAAACATAAACCCGAGCGGAGCGAGGGTGAATCGCTAGTTTTAAATAAGAATGTATTTTTTATATTTCTGTAGGAAATAGAACTAATAAATCTATTTTTGTATTATGATTTGACTGGGGTATTGGAATCTAAATGCAAGACATAGATAAATTTCAAAGACTAAGCAGTTCATATTGCTTCATCGAACCATTCATCCATCTGTCCTCACTTTAAACGTGTATCTTTGGAATAGAAATACTTAACAGTTGGATTTTCGTAGAATAAGCGTTAAAATTACGAATTCCTATAATATGTAATAAAAACATGTTATTGTTCTGGTATCCGTCATTAAAACAAAATGTAAATGTACATGTAAATCGTAAATATATTAAATAATATGCTTTTATGTAACTCCAGTGCTGTCTAGATCAAAAATATATCAGACTCTTCTTTAATATTGTCGATGCACCTTTGTTTTAAAAATGTTAATATGATACAATGAATTCCTTCTAATATGTATACTCATACTAATATTATAAATGTGAAAACTTGATGGATGTTTGGATGTTTGTTACTCAATCACGCCAGAACAGCTGAACGGATCTGCGTCACGCGCATGGCGACGGCACAGAGATAGATTATAGTCTGGAATAGCACATAGGTTACTTTTTATCCCGGAAAAATGTACGGTTCCCGTGGGATAGATTTGTTTTTGTTTTTCTAGAGGCGAACCCGAGCGAAGCGAGCGTGAGCAACTAGTTTAATATAAAGTTAAACGAAAGTTACATCAAAATAATTTGGTTCACTCCTACACTATACATCATTTATGATACTGCGTAATCTTGACTATGCCGAACAAAGCGCATTCCCTGCGCTTGCGCATCATTCCGCCTTCGTACAATCTAGTAATTGGTATTGTTACATAAACTTCCATATCGCATGTATCATAAAACAAACTAACCACTAGTATCTGCTAGTATATAAACATCCTTTCTATTTACTGTTGATATTATATAATATACATAAATAATATTAGCAATTCAAAATATTTTTTGTGTTTGTTTGTATGAATTTTTAAAATACAGGTCTAGATCGACGTGATATTTTGCATGGGAATAGTTTATGAGTAAAGAGAGAAAAAAGCTAACTTGTATCTATATATTATCATCATATGTAATTATAAATTTAATTTAATCATTAATAAACTGTAGAAATTTGTCAATAAAGAGTTCTTACAGAATATTTTCATAAGGACTTTGACAACCTTTATAACATAGTGTCGAAAACAAATTCGATTGACACACGGGCAAATTGATTGATGATAGATGTTCCTCCCATGTTAATTATTCCTTTAATTAGCACGCGTTATCTCAATACAGCCTTAACAAAAGAAAGCTAATAAAATATAAGTATTGTGAATATAATAATACAATATACATGTGATAACAATAATATATATTATAATATTAATAATAGAGTCTTTGTTTACTTCAACTATTTAAAGAATACAATTTCAAATACTAACTTGCAAATATAAAATAAGACTAATAGTAAATTTGAACTATGTCAAAAGCCTCATTTCATCTATACAGATAAATAAAATTGGAGTGTCTATTTGTAATATTAAAATAACCGCTTTTTACTAAACATATACCAAAACAACATTTTTTACAATTTTTGTCTGTCTGTCTGTCTGTCTGTTTGTTCCGGGTAATCTCCGAAACGGCTGGACCGATTTTGACGGGACTTTCACTGGTAGATAGCTGATGTTATAAGGAGTAACTTAGGCTACTTTTATTTTAGAAAAAGAATCACGGTTCCGCGAAAAAAAATTAAAACCCATAAAATTGTGAACAAAATCCGCGTACGGCGTACGCACCCGAGCAAAGTGAGGGTAAATCGCTATATAATTTAAATGAATATCTTAGAAGTAGCAAGCTACTATTTATGTATAAACATAGCTAACCGTGAAAACGTACCTAGGGACGAACGCGAGCGAAGCGAGCGTGAGTCGCTAGTATTAGTATATGGAGGAAGAGTAAAAGCGTATTGCTCTTTCAATTGCCAAGCTCATGTGTTAACTAATAAACCAATCAAATATTCGTCAAAACCAGACAATGTTTAAATTACTATCAAAGAACCACAACTTATAGCTTTAAATTTTACAATAATTTATGTTTGTTTAGAAGTTTTACTAAAGCCCATCGTATAAGTTATTTTACAACTCAGCCAAGTATATATCTATATTTTATATTCCGGCTATTCACGGTAATTTTTGTAAAACACGATATACTCTTACGTCGTCTATGAAAAATGTTTGTTTTCATTGCTATTGAAATTTATTGAATATTTTAATGCCATATATTCCGTCTCAGTAATATAATTTTATATTTAAGGAATCGAATAAATGATTTTAATATTAAGAAATTACTAATAAAAAATACCAAACAAATAAGCATTTTTGACAAAATGAAGGAATGCAAACAAAATGCTGTTTATATAAGAAATATTTTTATAGTCCCATTTGATCTCAATTGAAAACCCAAAAAATGCAATATGGCAATTTAAAATGTCGCTAAATGCGTTAACTGTACCATCCGTTCATCACACATTTATTTTCTTGTGAAAACAACAAAATACCTTTTACTAATTTTTGCCCGCAGTTCTGCTCGCGCGGTCCGTCCGTGAGAAGTGGCCTACATTATTCCAAATTATAAGCTTTATTTAAAACAAACTTTACCAAAATCCGCCAAGTACTTAAAGTTATAAATATGCCCTAACTCACCAAATTATTGAATTAATACTCACATATGATGACTTATATTATAACAATCCATCCATCCAATTTGAAAGCATGTCATTTACTAACATTTTCAAGTATTTAGAACTATCTAGGTGAATATCAATGGAAACAGCCACAAAATGTGCATTAGTATTCCTGTAGCGAGCGGCGCACGACTCAGATTTACTGTTATAGCCGCCGTGCATCTCGTCCCGCCTCGTGTCATCCGCAAATGTGATACAATTTACCTAACAATAGAGACGAACCAATGTACAGATCTTATCCTAAGACTTAAAGGATTGCTGAAATGTTCTGTTAAAGGTAAAATAAAAGGTCCCATCTTCAATCTCTTCAACTGTTTAACCAGCTGTTTATTTTCCAGCTTATAATCACTATGTATATTATAAGCTCATGTCACCCGCCGCGCAGAATTTCTGTCTATTCGAACTAATATCATAATATAGACATATACAGATTTTCGTAAAGTTTTCACCAATTAGAAGACAGATTATTTGGGAAGGATATATATATATATATATATATATATATATATATATATATATATATATATAAGGCAAAAGTGATTGACTGATGTATCAACGCATAGGCCGAACCCTTGAGGCTAGAAAATTGAAATTTCGCTCACGTATTCCTCATATAACTAAAGTATCCTCTAAGGATTGAGTTTTCAAAATTGAACTCCCAAGGGGGTGAAATAGGGGATAAAAGTTTGTATGAAACTTTTTATTCCTTGGACATATTTGCATGAAATTCCGTATGAATTGAGTACGGCAAAAATAATGTGTAACGTATTTCAGCGTTTGCTAAAATTTAACCCCTAAGAGGGTGAAGTAGGGGATAAAAGTTTGTATGGAACCTACCTTTTTAAAGATTTTATTTGTAGTTTTAGCGCGAGCGAAGCCGCATGTTCTGCTAGTTTATAAATATTTTACGTAAATAAACTAAATAAATTAAGTCAAAAAAAAAAACTTTCGAAGAATTTTCTAAATAACATAAATTAACCCATTAGTTAACTATATTTTAACATTTAATTGAAGTTTTATAGATAAGCAGCAGAGATTATTAGTGTTTCTAAATATAAATTCGTTAGACCATTTATTAAACTAATTGAAGCTGTAGTTACGAGAACTATAATCTCGTAATAGAGCTGTAGAATTAGTAGGCATAATTTCTGTCTGGTTTCACACGGAGCGTATTCACATGAACGGGGAATCGCCTCTGAATCAGTTTTCACCCGCGACAATGGCCGGCCGAGCGTGAACGTCCTCGCTCAATTGAGTCATTTGTGATAGACTGGTATTATGATCATGGGAATTCGATAAGGTTTAGTTTACATATTTGATATTTTCAAGGTGGATTTTCTTTAAAAAAACATTAAAGATTTGGGGACTTAAGACTACATTAGAATATATCTCATTAGAAACGAGAAAAGGCTTGGAGAAAAAAAAAGTGTATGAAATTCTGCTGAAGTAACATTTTTTTTTCGGTTATTTAGGTTTATTTGATATAATGAAGAAACGTTAGTATAGAACCCAACGTCATGAATATTTTTTTTAGATCAAAGTAACCATATGTATAATAAATAAATATGTTGGGACATTAACACACAGCACCATCTAGTTCCATGGTAACCTACGAGGCTTGTGTTATGGATACCAGATTGTTGATACACTACACATAAATAACCTTAAATATATACAAATTATAAATATAAACACCCATGACTGGAGTACAAACAATCGTGCTCATCACACAAATGAATGTCCCCAACGGGACTCGAACCCGCGACCGCTGGCACAGCAAATAGGCTTACTACAAAATGAGCCTAACGTGTCGTCATGAATGAATGAGATGAAAATAATCAATATGTTAATAAGAGAATAGAATGGATAATAATAAGATGATAATATCAATGTGAATTCTCGAGTTACGAGTAGCTTCTATTATCAAGACGCCCAACTCTTTTCTTTACGAAAATTAATTATAGATACAAATAGTTGTAACTAATATAAGTTTAGGTGTAAAACATATCGAATGGTCAACCATTCATTAATGTCCATCATAGACTGAAACATCTAGAAACTGACTGTCATCGCTTGGCTATATGTAATCGTCATAACCAAATATAGCGATAAGCAATCATCATTTCTTAAAACATTGCTAAGTTCCTTTAAACGTTTGCATTATTTTTAACTATTTTTATTGTCTTATAATATTAGATGACGATTCTTGTAAATATTTAAATTTATTTCGTGTATCTCGGAAACGGCTTTAACGTTTTGGGTCAAATTTTTAAGTTTATCTATATGTGTCTTTTATGAAAAAAAGCTATTTTATATCGCCGAACGAAGCTCAATCGCCCAGACACTATAATAACTTAAATTAAGTAAATTGCGCTTATAGTGTATTCTAGCATTACATCCAGACAGAGCGTCATACGTACATAATATCGCGTGAGAAAGTACTTTATACTCCATTGCCGAATAACGACCTGACCAACCCATTCCACTGCCTTGTTAATACCTAACGAAAATTTATGTACCTGAAACGATAGCCGTTTACACACACACGTTATCCATTTTATATGGCATTTTAGATTTTCAGAGTTATAAAACGTTAGAAATATTAATAATTTTTCATCATATCCCGTAAAAGCTTTGAGCTTTCTCAATTTGACTTAAGAGCTTTCACGTTTAAACAGTAAAGCCATATCAAAAAAAATGTAATGGTTAAATGATAATTCTATATAAATTAATAAATTCTACATGGATTTAATAGTATTTAGATTCAATAAAATATATATTTATAGAACACTAGCAACTCACCCGCGCTCCGCTCGGGTTCGTCCCGTAGTTACGTTTTAACGTTTAGTATAGATTTCTCAAAAATGAGATATTTTCCCGCGGTAAAAAGTATCCTATATGTTGACCTGGATAACCAGCTATCACCATACCCAATTTCATCAAAATCCCTCCAGTGGTTTTTTTGTGATGCGGTAACAGACAGACAGACAATAAATATTTAATATACAGATTCGGCTTAGTTACAATTTTATTATATATTTATAGAACATAAAAAAATATATATATTTAACATTTTTTACTAAACTTAATTTTAAGCTCAGACCACCTACATATTTATATTAAAGCAAACACATAATCTGGCAACAAAAAAGCATTGAACAAATGTAATCGAAAATTGAAACATCACAATTTGTAAGGCTGAATAACTTAATGTCTTATTAACCAGTCCATTAGCCACCAACAAAACCGTCTGTCGTATTGTCAAACACAAAACCCCTAATTTACCGACACTGGTACAATAAAGATTATTCGTTTTATGTATATTTTATGTTAGTCGATCGTTGACCAGCGTGTGAAATAAGCTTTGATCATTGTAGAGTTACATCGACCACCCACATACGAGATTAGAATCGAAATAATTATGCCTTTATAGATATGACTGCTTTCAAAATCGATTTATATCCATATGAAGAAATTTGCAAGTTACCTGCTATTTCATCGTGCTTAGGTTTTTGTTTACTTTTTATGTTTACGAGGTACTTCCATACGTTCATATATAAACGTCTTACATTGTAATAACTGCATTTTTTTTTCTTAACGATAAATATGCAAATCATTTTTGATATTTTCTAGTTTTTAATTACTTTTTTAAAAGAAAGTAATCACCGAAAGGGACCAATCCTAATAGTCCTAATAATATGAAAATAAAAATATATATAAAGTTCGTGTTTTTGCTATATGGACAGTGCAATATTAAAAAAATAATAAACTTAATCGATTTTTTTATCTAGCACAAAAGTTCTAAATTTCTTTGTGTATATATAACTCGTAATTCTGCCACTATCTTGTTCATTGTTTCATTCATATACGGCGTTATCTTCGCTAATAGAGAAGTGTCATGATTTATAATTAATGAAAATTAAGCTAAATATACAAAAATAACCCAAAAAAATTACACTATATCTTCTCCAATGATTGATTACACCTCAAAGGTCTTCTACATTTTCGAGAAAAATAATTTACTTTACAACAACTAGTATTCCCAAAGATGTCACATAATTCCCAAGCGGCGTTATCGTCTATAATAGAATCAAAGGATATAAGCAAGAAGAGCTTATAAAAGCTGCATGTACTGTAAGTTAAACAGTTTGTTCTGCTGGACTAAATACGTGATGCGGTGCACGACGCTACCGAAACGAATTCCGAACTTATGACTCTACAATCTGCCACACATATGTAGTCTTCTTATTTACCATACATATACTTGTTTATAAGTTTTCGTAAACTAATTTAGAATTTTATATTTCTGGTTTATTTATTTATTTATACTAATATTATAAAAAGGAAAGATTTGATTGTTTGTTTGTTTGTTTCTTTGCATCGAATAGACTCCAAAACTACTAACCGATTAAGATGAAATTTGTTAAGAAGATAGTTTGAGATCCTGGGAAGGATATAGGATAGTTTTTATCCCAGAAATCATCCCTTAAGGGGGTGAAAATGCGAATGAAAGTTTGCATGGGGAAGCAAGCCACGGACGAACCCGAGCGAAGCGAGGGTGAGTCGCTAGTCTTAAATGTAATGAAAATGAATACATATTAAAGTTATTAATAATATCTCATTAATGTTAGAAATGTGTAATTTGGTGAATGACTGTGTATATGTGTGTCTTTATTTCTTCACGTTATAATATCAACGGAAATTACTTATATCCACATTTTTCTAAGCTACTTTTTACAGTGTACCTACCACATGAGTGAAGCCGCGGGAAAATTAGTATATAAATATTAATTTAAAAAGAACGTTAATTCAATATACATACTTACATGTATTACACCATTAGAGCATAATAATCATAACGTGCCTGCTTCAAATTTTCGTCCAACCGATTATATACACATTTGCTATCAAAAAATGGTTAACAACCACACAGAGCGCGCACAAAATATTAAGGTGTAGAGATTCGAATTGTTTAAACAATGGATGTAAAAAAGACGTCAGTATTGACGATTTTATACATTTTTTTATATAATATTATTTAATACGGTAGGTATTTAAGTTCAAAGATTTTGAAACTTAAATTATTTTGTAGTAGCTATAACTGCCTATGTTAAAAATTCTATTTAGTATACGTCCCTCCCTCTCTATACAAAATTGCGTTGAACGAAGCCCATAGCTCAAGAACTATTTTTGGATCAAACCTACTGATATTGAACCTATTGAAGATAAATGCGAAAGTTTGTTAGTGAATGATTTGTGAGTGCACATTTTAGTTACATATTTACGTTGTAACAATGTAGTCGAGTGAAATTTGTAATACATATAAATAAATAATAAATAAATATGTTGGGACATTAACACACAGCACTATCTAGTTCCATGGTAAGCTACGAGACTTGTGCTATGGATACCAGATAGTTGATACAATACACATATATAACTTTAATACATACATATTATAAATATAAACACCCATGACTGGAGTACAAACAATCGTGCTCATCACACAAATGAATAGCCCCAGCGGGACTCGAACCCGCGACTGTTGGCACAGCAAGTAGGGTCAGTACAAACTGAGTCAAACGTGTCGTTTAACTCTCGATTGAATAATTCCTACTCTTTATCATTGTATCCACTACGCGAACGGAGCTTTAGGGAAAATCTAATTACCTAAAAATCTTTTGTACCGGGAAAAATCTATTGATTTATTTTTCATTATATCCCAAACATAAAATCATTCTTTTTAAAATATTAATTTTGTATTACCTTTCATTCATACAACTAATATTTATTATAATAAAAGTTTTTTTAGTGCTTTTTTTTAAATTAAAAATAATTTCTTATTTTATTAGAATATAAATAAATAAAAGGTTTAAATCCTGAATATAAAAATGCTTGAACTTAATTAATTTTGCTTAAACTTAAATAAATTTGCTTAAATTAACATAAGCTCTACTTAATTATTATACAAAAGAACTCACATAGGTAAGAAAACATAAACAAAAAAGTCGAGAAAATGAGGATTTCTTGTATTTATGAAGAACAGAGTGAGAAGATCGAGTATTTGCTATGAACCCTGACATGAGAAGGCAGTTATTATACAAGTGCTACAAGGACAAAACAAATCTTTGCTTTTCTTCAAGGAAAACAATGGATTAAAAATGTTGACGTTTAACAATAGCTTGGACAACGTTTACCGTACTTACGTCATTATGTCAAGGATTGTCTTTGCTATTATGCCTCATAGAATTATTGTAATATAAATTCTATTACAATGGATCAAAGATCAAATTTAAATGAAACAACTATGATTGCGACGCGCCTTATTACACAAGCATTGACTATTCCAGTATCACATAGTATCTTGATAGGTTTTATGAAATAGCCCTTATTGTCATAATTATAAGTGCTACATATTTTAAAACAACATGCATGTAATTCCTGTGTCTGGTAGTTATTTTAGAGTATTTATCGGAATAAGTCATAGTTCTTATAAACTTGAGAACACAAAGTATAATGAATCCTAATTATTTTCTTAGCGTTCATGTTCACTCATTATCTCTATATATCTATACAGATAAATAAAATTGAAGTGTCTGTTTGTAATATTAAAATAACCGCTTTTTACTAAATGCATATGGACGTATACACGGTACATATATCAAAACGACATTTTTTACAATTTTTGTCTATCTGTCTGTCTGTTTAAACCGGCTAATCTCTGAAACAGCTGCACCGATTTTGACGGGACTTTCACTGGCAGATAGCTGATGTAATAAGGAGTAACTTAGGCTACTTTTATTTTAGAAAAAAAAATAGGGTCACACGAAAAAAAATTAAAACCAAATTAATTAATTAATTTTGTTTTGGGAAGCAACCTAGGGACGAACCCGAGCGAAGCGAGAGTGGATCGCTAATTATAAGTAAAATTCTCCGTCGCGCTGTTTATGTTTGTTTGGGTTGATCTCATAAACTGCGGTACAGATTTTGATAAGGTTTCCACCTATTGCAAAAGGATAATTTTGAAAGGATAGGCTATAAATTATAAGAAAATTTTGAGAATAAGCTATCGTTATGATGATATTTGTAGCAGCGGATATAAGAGTATTTGTGGTAGTGGTAGCTTAGTGATAGAGCGCTTGCTTGGGAAACCAAGTGAAGCGGGTTCATACTTCGGGTCTACCTAGGCACCTTGTGAGGAGACCTGCATATCTGAGAGAACCTATGTAGCATATAATAAGTTTTGGAAGGAAATGTGATGTCAACCAACCCAACGAGGTAGACTATCGCCTGATCCCCCTCGCATTGAAGAAATGACCGTGCCCAGCAGTGGGAAGTAAAAAGACCTTAATCCACATGATAATATTTGTAAATTAAGTCAAAAAATGTTATTTATTTCACATGTGACATTCCGTCATATTATAAATGCGATATACTGTATAATTGAATTATTTAACTTCGCTCGTCTCAATAAATAACTGAAAAGTTTTCTATGATTCAGCTTAAAGTTAAACAAATATATATTACTAGCAACTCACCCTCGCTTCGCTCCGGTTCGTCCCTAGGTTACTTCCCAAAAAAATTAATTAATTAATTTGATTTTAATTTTTTTTTTCGTGAGACCCAATTTTTTTTCTAAAATAAAAGTAGCCTAAGTTACTCCTTATTATATCAAATATGTGCCAGTGAAAGTCCCGTCAAAATCTGTCCAGCCATTTCAGAGATTCACCGGAACAAACAGACAGACAGACACACAAAAATTGTAAAAAATGTTGTTTTGGAACATGTACCGTGTATACATCCATATGCATTTAATAAAAAGCGGTTATTTTAATATTACAAACAGACACTCCAATTTTATCTGTGTAGATGTACTATACTTATAATCATTAAAATTCCCTATATGATTTACACACATCTAAATATAAGTTTTCTAAGTATTATATAATTAACCTCTTGTTAAAGCCGCGCTAAAATAACGTATATGTTTAGTAAATACCATACACTGTTTGTAGTTCACATAGTAAATGTTGATATATTAGCTAACTAAATATGTAAGTTCATTTCTTTAAATTTATGTTAATTATTCAACCTAATGCAATATTATACGTTACTACAACACCATTGTTGTGGCTTTCGTCATTTGTAAATATAACGCCAATTAATTTTAACTGCATATTACCTTACATTATAACATATTATGTACTATGAAACCACAGTTAAATAACAAAGCATCACGAAACCTGCCCTAAAAAGAGAAAAAAATTAAGACAACTTTATCTAAGACTAGCGACTCACCCTCGCTCCGCTCGGGTTCGTCCTTGATTGATTCCCCATACAAACTTTCATCCCCATTTCCCCCCTTAATGGATGATTTCCGGGATAAAAAGTATCCTATATCCTTCCCAGGGTCTTAAACTATCTTCTTACCAAATTTCATCTAAATCGGTTCAGTAAATCCAGAGATTACCCCCTACAACCTCACAAACTCACAAACTCTTTATAATATTAGTATAGAAAATTAAAATAAAATGAGCAAATTGTATATACATATATTGTGCGATATCCTTGAATAATGCGAAAGATTATTGTTTATTTAAAGAATCGGTTTAAAGTTTAATCTCATATATTATTTTTATAAATGTCGACAAAAATCCACTTCGGAGCTCGGAATACTTTTTATATTGTAAATAAGATTCATCTATATATGTTATATGTATGTGATTTTTTACTAAAATTATATACTGATAAGATATGCAATTTTAGTAAAAAAAAATTTTCTTTATTTCCCATGTTTCATAGTTACTCTGAGTGTAATATCAAGAACTCATAGACAAAAATATCACCAATAAAATCTAAAATATTTATCCCGAGTCATATATGAATAACTATATTAAGTCATTTCATTCTCTACATTCACTTGGGAAATATATTAAGACAATACCTTCTGTATGTACACAGATGTTGGATGAGATGGATTGGGTTGGGGTCATTAGCGTCCGGCACGCTGGGTGACCCACTTCTGTGGATGGTGCACCATGCGGCTTCTGGTACTCCTCTGACTGCAGAGTGCACCAAGGGAGCAATACCTTGATTGTGTGGTCTTCGGCAAACCTGCCATCGAGGCGTCATAGTTGAGTGCGTAAGCGATCCTGGGATGCCCCATGAAGACGAGAGAGATTATGTTGGGTTTTAGTGGGTAGTACTGGCTTTCTAGCCTAAGAGTCCCACATAACCACCTGTATAGGTGATATATGCGTAAGTAAATTTTCCAACAGTGGAAAAAAAAATAGTCTAGTAACAATATAAATCTTACTAATGTACTTTGTTACAAATTGTTAGTTTTATATAATTTCTACAATATAAGTCTGTTGATTTTATTAAGTGCAAAATGTCTCAGATAGTAAAGAATTTTTAATAGAAGTTCGAATACTACTACTAATACCTACTCGTATATAAGTTTTAAATAACATTTAAATGAAAAATTATTGTAAGAATTCAAAAGTCATACCATTTTAGCCAAAAATAGTCAATAAATAGACGTTATTGTAGTCTTGCTTCCTGATATGTAACTAAAAATTCGTTTTGTTTTTATTCATTAATTAATTCATTTTATATACATACTAGTGGCTCATCCTCGCTTCGCTCAGATTCTTCTCTAGAAATATATTAAAACAAATCTATCCCACGGGAACCGTACATTTTTCTAGGAAAAATATAGCCTATGGGTTATTCTGGTATATGAACTAAATTATTGTAAAGTTTCATTACAAACCAACCGTGAAAATGTATCAAACATCCATACATCTATACATCCAGACATACTCACAAACTTTCGCATTTATAATATTAGTAGGATTAGTAGAATAGCAGTCAACATGGCAGTATTTCCTAGACATATAGAGCAGGATAAAATAACTTGATAATCATTTAAGCTAAGAAAGTATATGTATTATGTATATTTAAAGCCACAGACAAACGTACCTACCTACATATATAAAATGGTAATTAGCGTACCTATTAATGACAATCACTTAAAAGAATCCTAATAAAAAATTATGTATACAGTCTCTCATAAAACACTTAAATAGTTGGGAGAATACACAGATTTTTTCGTTTACTTCGACGATCATTAAAGGACAAATTAAGTCACACTTGCTACATGAAATGCCAATCTCATAAATAAGACTGTCTGATATTTTGATGGAATTTAATTAAAAATATTGATATTTATTTGACTTTATGCATATTAATATTAGTAAATAATAATGTTATTTAATTTCCTCATATTAGAATTAGAAGTTAACTTCCTATTTTATTTTTTTGTTCAATTCAATTCTTTATTATGTGGTTTTAGGTATTTTTTTGGTTCTTGTGGCCTCTAAACCTCTCAATCAATCACTGTATGCCAATATTTTCATATCTAATATATTTAAACGACCAAATCTTGTACATTTATTTATTTATACCGGCGATTTCAGAAACGACTTTAACGATTTCGCTGTTTGGCATGTGGGGGTTTTCGAGGACGAATAATCAATCCAGATTAGTCTTATGTCTGGGAAAACGTGTGTTTTCAAGTTTTCATTCGGTTTTCTTTAGCATCGTAGTCAAGCGGCCCAGATGTAAGATTGACAATCATGGGTATCCAGGTTCGAATCTCGGTCGGATACAAAGTGTATACTTTTGTTTTTTTTTTGTATTTATTCAAGTTTTTAGTTTTTAATAAACAAAAAGAAAATTGAACTATTGGCCAAAAACTCGGTAAAAAAAGTAAGTAGAGCCTAGTTATAGATAATTCTGCACGTATTATTGTGTGAAATTTGTTCATTTAGTTATACGTTATAATAGATAAAGCGTAAAAATAAATTGTAGCCTACTGCCTAATAATGTTAAGAAATATGCTATACATTACTTATACCATATAAAAAAATGGTACCCATTCTTTATATTTCGTAAACGCATTGCGCTGTTATAGCGTGAAGAAGTAACGTACTCATTACACACATTAATTCACTCACAAATCTTCGCATTAATAATATTGTGATACCAAAATAGATATTTTGATAAGGTCCCAAGTTTCCTGAGACTCCGACCAACAAAAACCCCTACAATGGCCATTCTCATGTCAAATGAAGGGCCTTAGGAAAATCAAATGTATGGCTTTCGCTGCCCTTTTCAAATTATTCGATGCGATTGCTTTGCTAGTGATCTACATACAGATTCTTTACAGAGGAAAGGCTGAAATTATTATTCTCTCTCTCTCCTTTCTATCATCTCTCCTTTAACATCTTTCCGTTGGACATGCTAAGCTAAGACTTTTGTGCACCCATAAAATACCCACTTTTTCTGGTTATCATGGGAGGGTAAAAATGATTCACGTACAATCAAGCAATCTCTTTCTAGGACCAAAAAAAATAGGAAAAATAGCTGAAAAAACGATAAAAATAGGAAGACGTTAAAACAATTAAAAAAATATATGTACATTGATTTATTTAAAATAAATAATATACAAATATTGTCTCTACATAACATTTTAACCCTATCCCCTTTGACTTTTTTGATCCTTTAGCTAAGTGGGTAGTTATGCTTTGCCGATCAGTTATCAAGTTAAACGTTCAAGCTCTACTTTATTGCACTCATTTTAGCCTGCATCTGACTCAAATGTAGCATCCAGAAGTGGAAACTCACTTATAGGTTTATAACAGAAATTCAATATTTTCAACAAAAACAAATATGTAAAATTCAAGGTACTCCATCCATCCAAAAATTCGTTTTTAATTATAAATACTAATAATTACTGAATTATAATTAATACACAATTATAATACTGAACTTTAATAATTATAATTGAAAATGTAAAAGTCACTTTATTATTCAGCCTAGTATAGTATTTATTTATTTATTTAGAGTAAGACCGCAAACAGCACACATATTAAAACATTTATATACATTTAAAAGACAATAATAATTAATCAGATATGTATGTCCTTACGAGTGTACATAACTTTCGCTATAATTACATAATCAAAAGTATATATTAAATTATTGTAAATCCCTAATATATAATTAATAAATACTATTCAAATACGATAAAAATGATTCATAATAACTTGACACCTGTCAGCTATAATAATAAAAATAATGTTAAAATAACTCAAATTATATAAGTCAAATTAAAAATTGATCAAATAATAACTAAATAATACATGTCAAATTCAAGTAAATCAATGGAGTCAAAATAAATCAAATTAGTATTATAAGTTATAATTCATCTATACAGTTTTATACCTTTGTACATTATATGTACATGTACATTAGGGTGGAGTGAATAAAATCATTTTTTTTTGCAACCAAACATTTTGACTCGTAATTAATTTTAAAAATGAGAGAGCCGCCTTTAGATGTTGAGTAAAATATTTTTTTCAAATTTTTTTTATTTTTTATAAGCTACAAATTTGACCCCAGGCTAAGAAAAAAAAGTGTTTTTTTCACTCCACCCTAAATTGTACATGTACAATTTTATTATAAAGCTTTGTAATAGAATAATATTTGATTATAGGAATAGTAGTCTGTAGTAGTAATAGTATAGAAGCGCATATGCCGCACGAACGAAACCGCACGGTAAATCCTTGAAACGTTCTTTAATTGCAACTTCGAAATTCTAGTAAGGGAAAGACGTAAAGCCATTCGTACATTGCACGTCGTATGTGGCACTTCTGTGTTCTTCACTGTTCTTAATTAAATTAACATGGCCCGATTTGTTGATATACTGCCGGTGCTTGCGGCGACGATGATGTGCTTTTGTTTACATGAGACTTTGCAATTGGTTCCATTACGTAAGTTTTTTATTTTAAGAAATCTGTTAACACTAACTTAAAGAAAGTACCGCCAAAGTTCATTGGTTTTTTTTTTAATTTAATTATCATAAATAAACATAACCTACCCTTTACTTGAGCGCTTAACTTAAATAAAAGTTCTTTAAAAATATCTTACTTAATATTCAAATTACACTTTGTGTATTTAACTAATTTTAATAAGGCCTTTAGGTGCATTATTTTCTAGAATGAAATAATAATAAAAAATATATAAAAAAAGGTACATGAAATAATTGTTTATCATATCTTTTTTATAATCTTCTTCGATTTAAATAAAAAAAAAATCTACTTCTTAACATCCTAGTAATACAAATTCGTCTCGAAAAGCGTAGAATCATTCCACTCCACTCCAAATAACTCCTGTATCTATCAACACATTCGATATCTTACTAGAAAACTTTTCTTTCCCGGCATAAAAAGTAGTCTACGTCTTTCTATTATTTAATCGAATTATTATTATGATAAGGAAGTGAAAATTGCCTTAAATCAGATCACCGAGCTTATGTATCATGCAAATAACCACTTTTTAATTATTTATTTTTTATAAACACTAGCGGATCATATCGTGTTCGCCTCTAAAAAAACAAAAACAAATATATCCCACGGGATCCGTACATTTTTCCGGAATAAAAAGTAGCCTATGTATTATTCTGATGTATGAGCTGTATTATTGTAAAGTTTCATTAAAATCCATTCAGTAGTTTTTGCATGAAAAAGTAACAAACACCCATACATCTATACATCCTGATATCCATACATCCTCCCAAACCTTCACATTTGTAATATTAGTAGGGTTGTAGATTTAATTAACTGAAAACTAATACTTTCTTAAATTTACGCGAATTTATTTATAATAACTGAAAACTTTCAAATAAATCTTTTGCATAATAGAATTATAAAAACTTAAATTTATGTTTATACTATAAATATAATAATAATGTATATATCTAATATATTTAAACGAGCAATTCTTGTATATTTATTTACTAGCGACTCACCCTCGCTTCGCTTCAGGTTCGTCTCTAGACTAAAACAAATCTATCCCACGGGAACCGTACATTTTTCCGGGATGATATATAACCTATAGCCATCCCCAGTTGACGGGCTATCCAATTCAAAAATAATTTTTCAAATCGGATTAGTAGTTCCTGAGATTAGCGCGTTCAACCAACAAACAAACAAACTCTTCAGCTTTATAATATTAGTATAGATTAATTTATACCGGCGACCTCGGAAACGGCTCTAATGATTTCGCTTAAATTTGGTATGTAGGGATTTTCGGTGGCGAAAAATCGACCTAGATTAGTCTTATGTCTGGGAAAACGCGTGTTTTCATGCGATTTTCTTTCGCATTATTCCACGCAAAATATGGTCGATAATTTCTACTTTCGGGCATAAGCATCGTAGTCAAGCGACCAAGGTACAAGATTGATATAAACAAGTGTTCGGGTTCAATCCCGGTCGGATACAAATTTTTAATTTTGTTTTTTTTTTGTATTTATTCAATTTTTTAGTTTGTTTTTTTATCTAAAAAATACGTTGTAACAAAAAAGAACTCCGAGCGCAGCTCGATCGCCCAGGTACTATAATTAAATACAGCATAATCTATCATAATTTGCATAGAAATACTACATAATCGCTGCTCTCAAATTGCGAAAAAAAATACACATAATATACATAGATAAATACATAGTCGTATTGATTAATGCACCTTGATATTTAGCTACCATCAAATCTTTCCTAAGTTATAGCCAAATGAAGTCCTACAATCATTTAAATAGACAATCTATATTAATATTATAAATGTCAAAGTTTAGATGTTTGAATGTTTAGATGGATGTTTGTTACTAAATTACGCCAGAACGGCTGAACGGGTCTGGATGAAATTTGGCACAGAGATAGATTATACTCTGGGATAGCACATAGGCTGTCTATTTTTATCCATAAAAAATGTACAATTCCCGTGGGATAGGTATGTTTTTGTTTATCTAGAGGCGAACCCGAGCGAAGCAAGGGTGAGCCGCTAGTTATAAATATATTTGAATGATTGTAGAACATCATTTGGTATAACCGTCATGTAGATCAGAAAAGGTTTGAAATCTGCAAATGTCTTTATAGCGGCCTTACGGGAATGCCTAGAACTTAAATGTCTATCTACGATTTTTTTTCTTCTTTATGTATCTAAGATTTTTTCTTCTTCTCTTTACATAGTAGGTACATTGATAAAAGATGACGATTAGTTATTCCTGAATTTAAAGTATTTTATTACAAGTTCTACTACAATTCACTGAACAGTTATAGAGTGAAGAAATAAAAATAAAATAAAACATTCACTAACAAACTTTTGGTTTTGTAATATTATTACATTATATTTATTACATATATATAAAATTCTCGTGTCACAGTTTTCGTTGCCATACTCCTCCGAAACGGCTTGACCGATTTTGATGAAATTTTTTGTGCTTATCCGGTATCTATGAGAATCGGCCAACATCTATTTTTCATCCCCCTAAATGTAAGGGGTAGTCCACCCCTTAATTTTATTTTTTATTTTTTAGACAAAATTTTTAATTTCTATTTTTTTATGATACAACATACAAAAATACATACAATCCTCAATTTTCACCCTTCTACGATCAACCCTTATTTTTTAATAGCCATTTTAGTAATAGGAAATTATTATATGGCAAAACAACGTTTGCCGGGTCAGCTAGTTACATATATATTCTTATCTAATGTAAACATCTAATTCACTCTTCCAGCCGACTTCATCCACCCATGTGGGGAATTAACAGATGAGTGCTTCACAAAGGCCACCCTTGATGCCCTTCCAGGCGTGGTCAGGGGTATCCCGGAAGCTGGGATTCCCCCACTTGATCCTCTGTATCTTGATAGAAACATCACTATGAATTTACCGGGAAATGTGAAAATGACTTTCCACAACGGAAAATTGTCAGGATTAAGCACTTGTATACCAGAAAAAGTATCGTAAGTGACATTTTCTTATTATATATTTGCTGTTTGTTAATGTCCTAACATATTTATTATTATTTATTTATTATAATGGCGTAGTTAAGTTTACTTAAGCATTTGAAGTAGACTTTTGCGTGTGAGTAGAAAGAGGAAGCTCGCTATATATAAAAACTAAATATTTTCTTACAAATAATAATAATGTATATTATACATGTATATAATCTCTTCTATACTAACCGTTAAAACGTACCTAGGGATGAAACCGAACGAAGCGAGCGTGAGTCGCTAGTCTATACATGTAATAAAATTCCAACTAAGTCGAATCTGAAAATTAATATTTTTTGGAGAATCTATTGACATATTCATTACTAGCGACTCACCCTCGCTTCGCTCGGGTTCGTCCCTACTTACGTTTTACTGCTGAACTGAGCTAAAAGTTGATAAGTCAGTCTGTGAGTCGCGAGTAGTGAATAAAAATAGTAATTGCGAATGTACCTTAGGCGATAGACATATAATATTGCGAACTTCCCCGTATAACTTTTTAAGACCTACAATTTTCTAGTACATTGTTTTAATGTATCTCTTAAGGTTCAGCCAGCGTTAGCCATATAAATTTCTAAGGACGACTGGATAGAACCAGTCATTGCGTTTTCCCGCGGGAACGAAAAATGTACCTGTAGTGAAAGGTATCCCAAATGTTGAACCGAGTGATAAGCTATCACTGTACAAAATTTAGTTAAATTCGGTTCAGTACTTTTTGCGTGAAACGCGCACATCGATTTGACTAAGTCAGCTTTATTATAGGTATAGATAAGAATAGGTATTGCGAGTGTACCTTAAGAGATAGACATATACTGTTGTAGATTTTTCTGTTGACCTTTTCAAGACTTACAATTTTTTAGTACATTGTTTCGATGTATGTCTTAAGGTTTAGCCAGCGGAAGGTTTATAAGGAGGACTCGATAAAATCAGTTATTGCGATTTCCCGTGGGAAAGAAAGATTTTTCTGAAATAAAAAGCATCTTAAATGTTGACCCGGGTAATAAGTTATCACTTCACCAAATTTCGTTGTAATCGGTTCATTACTTTTTGCGTGAAACGCGCACACACAAACAGACATACAGACAAACAGACAGACAAAAATTTTAATAACTATTGTTTTGGGGTCTATATTGTATACATAATACGTTACATTCATTGTTTTTAAAAAATATTTCATGTACAGATTTCGCTAAGTTACTGCTTTATTATAGTATAGATAAACATAATAAGGCTTAACATAACAAATACAATCCAAATGGGTGGTGATGAAATATGGTCAAGGTGTTCATTGGCTAAACATAATGTTGAAAAGTAAGAATATATGTTACTATTGAATATATTAAGACAAAATAATTTCAAAAGAATTAGACTTAAAATGATTATTTTATCATTATTTATTTGATTCTTACTTTAGAATAAAGTAAAAAAAAATTATGTTAGATCCCGATAACACTGGCGACTACCTACCTCCCAACTCGTGTTTACATACATATTTTTACTGAAGGGCAAAATGATGTAAACAAATAATAAATAAACATGTCAAAGACAATGATTTCAAACTATACTAATACTACGATAAACATAAAATTAAGTACACAATAAAAAATCATTGCAGATACAATGTAATAATAATCTTCCTACCGAGAAACCTTATCAATTATAATAATAGTCTCTAACAACTACAACGATTAATGAATGAATTAACTACGAAAATGGGGAAAAAATCAAATATTAGTTGTTAAGCTGCGACCACACGTTTACTTTTAAAGCTTTCAACTTTTATTACAACATAAATGTTTTGTAAAGCCTTATGAGGTAAGAATGGATATTGGCCTAATTTGAAATACTTATGTTAACTAATCATATTTGATAGATCACAACGTGCTAAGCGAACATTTATCTTCGACATGCATTGCAATTTCACAATCAAGGGACAATACAGCGTACAAGGTCGAATCCTTCTCTTCAACCTCGACACTGATGGCAACGCGAAAATTAAAATTTGTAAGTATTATATAAAGATTATTCATGCCGATATATATATATATATATATATATATATATATATATATATATATATATATATACACTTAACATTTTTTCTACTATGATTATAGGGAATCAACATATTCACTTGGAAGTGTTAGAGAAGATCGTTAAAGACAAAAATGGTGAAGGGCATTATAAAATAAACTCGTATAAGTACAAGGCTGACTTTGGTTCTGATCTCAAACTAAATCTTACAAACTTGTTTAGAGGAAGCCCACAAATAAGTAAGTATATGTATATATTCACAGCCTTAACTTGTAAACGATTGACATTAGGTAATGAAACTAAATGAATATATAGAAAAGAAAATCAAATCTTTTAAAATATTTAAAGAGCAAATAAGAACTGTAAAAAAATACACTAATAACATTTTCTTCCCAGGTGCGAATATACTAGAAGTCCTAAACTCAAATTCTCAATTAGTAGCTCAGGAATTCGGCGGTCCCATCTTGGATTATGCAATAGATTATGCCATGAATGTAACTCAAAGGTTCTTCAGTACTTATACGTATGACCAGATCAGTAAAGTGCCACTCACAGAAGATTTCTTTGAAAATAATTAAATAAGATATGAAATGATAAAATATATACGCGATAAGTATTTGAAGAACTACTTCAGTAAAAACAAATCATACGAAATATTGAAATATAACGTGGTTATATATAAAATTATGACATTCGCTGTATATAGAGCAGTTATAAAGCAAATTGCATTATATTTTCAGTTTAAAATCAATCAGGCATTTTCTTTTAATAAATTATTAAAACGAGGTAGTAATTCCAGCGGTCGATTCTTTGCAATATTAACGCAACGTCTGACATAACAACACTTTGTCGATTGCACACAACACTTCTAACTTGGAACCAACATTGGTGTATATATCTAAACTATTAAAGAGTGTACTTGCAAAGTTAAGCAACGCCTTAAGTTGACCAAACCCATTTAACCAGTGGTATATTGGTACTACGACATAGTGAGGAACGGTAGAACCTTACGAAATGACAAATTTTGTAAGTAGGTACCTACTAATCATTATTATCATAATATATTAAATATAGGTATTTCATGGATTGGAATTAATTTATAGGTTCTACGTTACTATTAATTTTTATAATAAAGTTTATAAATAATGGTGCTAGTTTTATTGTGAATTACAAATATGAAGACTTAAAAATATAATATTTTACTAGATGTACAAGACAGTGGTAGCCCAGTGGTAACGCGCTCGCTTGGGAAACCAAGTGAAGCGAGTTCAAATCCGGGGTCTCGCACCTCTTATATTTTCATGTGCGAATCATTTCTAACATGATTACCACTTGCCTTACGGTAAAGGAAAACATCGTGAGGAAACCTGCATGTCTGAGAAAAACCTAGCAAGTTTTCGATAGACATGTGAAGTCCGCCAATCCGCACTTGGCCAGCGTGGTGGACTATGGCCTGATTCCCCTCGTATTGAAGGGAGGTCCGTGCCCAGCAGTGGGACGTTAAAAAGGGTTGAATACACAGATGTAAAATTCTAATAATACCTACTAATTATCCTAAAATTTCGATAAGATTTGCAGGCCATCTACTATTTCAACAAACAAATGAATGGGTAGGAGATTAAAATAATAACAAAATATACTTGTTTAAACATATTAGATTCGTTAATAATATACCAACCGACAAACCAATTTAGAAACTTAACTCAAGATTTAATTTTTAAACGATGGATGTAAATTGTTATGCAGCATTGTAGCATAATAATCATTTTAAATGCATTGATTTCGACTTTGGACCATTAGATGTTTTCCTCTTAAAGTGTTTTTTACTATGTTTCATTCGGGGAGAACGAGTTTCAAGACAATTTTATGAGAACTAGTTTAATCTAGATGTTTCTCAGCTGTCTTATATGATAATAAAAATGAAATCCTGCTCGTTAGTGGAAAAACCGAAGGATTTTTCTTTAGATTTTTTGTATGGATTCGAAGATCATAAACAAAATAGAAATATCGACAGAACAACGTCTTTTCAAATCTGCTCTTAAAAATTATGTAATCTTTTACAAAGTGGAAAATAAATGTAATGATAGGTACTTTTTTTAACTTTTCTAAGCAATAGTTTTGATTTATTATTGGTTTAATATTAGTCATTAGTTTAATCAGTATGATCAAAAACATTAAATTATAAGTAAGTCCATACTTCCATACTAATATTATGAATGTGAAAGTTATTTGTTTGTTTGTTGAAGTAAAACTTCTTTACGCACGCTTGATTTGGGGAGTAAGCTGGTGAATGCGTGCGCGCGGGCGCACGTGGACGAGAGCGTTACGAAAAGTGTGATCGGGCGAGGCGAACGTTTGTTGCCATGGTAACCGTTGTTTTTGTACTTTCCTTAAATAATATTCTATAAATATATGATTTTAATATGCCTAATATGCGTTATTTAATAACATTTTTTAGTATCTTACCTATCCTTATTATTTAAAACATAAATTGAATTTCATAAAGAGTACCGATAACCTACAGAAGTTTTATATCTTGCGCGTGTACACATTCATACACGCATTCTTTAATATTTTTTTTTGTTTGTCTTTCTTTCACGTCGAAACAGAGTGACGGATTAGTGTCATTTTTTATGTAGAGATAGTTGGAGGGCTGGTGAGTGACATAGGCTACTTTTTACCACGGGAGATTATCTCATTCCCACGGAAAAATACATTATAACACAACTCGCACCAACTCGTCATACCTATGTATATATAATATATAGTCCGTAAAACGTATCTAGGGACAAGTCCGAGCAAAGCGAGAGTGAATCACTAGTTAAATTATAAAACAAAATATCATAACAACATCTGTATGCATTGAACGAGCAAACCTAGTTACCCTACGTAATTAAAAACATTACATAAGTAGCGCTGCAACAGTTTGATAGTCTAATTGTTTCTAGAGCAGACCTTTTTCTAATTCTATCGATGATCATTAAACGCTTGATTAATAAGCTACACTTAACGAGGTTATGTAGTATATTACGATAAAGTTTGTTTTTTTTTTTCATAGTTTGATCGCGGGCGAAGCCGCGGCTTCTGCTAGTTATCATATAAATATTACGAAGTAAAATGTATTTATTTGTACTACTTACAAATTACTTTCTCTTTATTTTAACTTGATAAACGCCTATAGGGTCTATTCATATATTTATTCTTGTTTTAACCTAAAATAATATGTTATACCAGAGACTTCAAAGTAAATAGCTCTCATTCATAAATTTTGAGTTTTTTTTTTAAATATTAATAATTACGTAAAATAGAGGCTCAAATTTTAAACAGACAGAAGTGGCGACTACAATATCTTTTAGAGAAAAAATTTATTGGCGAAAAATGCAGTTTTTAATATATTTTTTTATATCTAAGGGTAAAACCTATCGTAAGTACCTACCACAAGTCGAACAAAATAAATGTCGTTGCTCCGTAAACATTTGTAGCAAAAGTTTTATTAGATAATAAAAAAAGAACGTTAATGAAAAATAGTAGTTTGGATTGGTATTATGTACCATATATATATATATATATATATATATATATATATATATATATATATATATATATATATATATATATACCTAATTAGGATAAGACTTCATCGAGGCTACAGCATATAAGCAAATAAGTGCCTATAGGTTTTGCTAATTACAGTAAATAAATAGAGCAAATAGAGAGTAAATAAAGAGCTTAAATATTAAATTAGGTATATGAGAACAACATACCTTAGGTACTAGTATTATATGATCTGTGCCTTAGGTAATAATTGGGGTGGTCCATTAATCACGTGAAAAACTAGCAACGTTTTAACTCCCACCTCCCCCATGGTGATACGTAGTGAGGTTTTAGACTAACCTCCCGCTAATCCAAAATCGCATGTTTTTTTTTGGTAAAAATTTTCAGAATATTACTTTAAATACAAGTATAATCTAATTTAATTCTAGAAAATTATGCATCGTGATAAAAATGTCCAGACATTAAAGTTGCAGTACGTGAAGTAAATACTAGCTCTCACACACGTGCTCGCTATACCACCGCGGAGAAGGCAGGTCGGGAATAAAGCTTTCAGCACTGTCATCGGGCTCGACATACGGCTACGACGTCATGGTCATCAATAACGATATTATTCTATCCTTCTGCGAGAACTTCTCTAGTCTTCTGAATTCAACGTCATGCGGTAACAGACAGACAGACAGACAAAAATTCTAAAAACTATAGATTCAGCCTCTGTATCGATAATAATGACTATTTCAATAAGATCTTCCAAAAAATATTTAATGTACAGATACAACTCACAATCAGTTAGAATTTTGTTATATGTATACATAACTGTAAATTAGGCTTATTATTGTAATCGATATCCATTATTGCAGTAAAGACTATTTCTTAATATTTATGAAGCAAAAAAAAATTAAATAAACAATTCAATATGAATATTCGGCCAACTAATATTTTATTAATTTTTAGTGCTTTTGTAAATGCAATACTTGACTGATTAAATGTTATTGTTTGTTTTCGGTGTTTCCGAGGGATTACTTTATTCTATTTTTTTTGTTAAATAATACACTCTGTCTGAGATACAAACGTATCTGCTAATAATAAGACAATACCGAAACCAATAAAAACTTTTTAAAAAAAAATAAAAACCGACTTCCAGGCACAGAAAAGTAAAAAATAACCTAACGGGGGTTTTCATTTAGAATAGATACCTAATCAGATATTTTCGAAGTCGGTGTGCTTTAATTTGTATTGGCAGGCACCGACTTCGAAAATATCTGATTAGGTATCTATTCTAAATGAAAACCCCCGTTAGGTTATTTTTTACTTTTCTGTGCCTGGAAGTCGGTTTTTATTTTTTTTTAAAAAGTTTTTATTTTTCCATTTTTGGTGTAGGTATTTGTAAGAAGAAAGATTTTTAAAAACATATTCGATTAAGCCATTTATTCAGACCCCTAATGACACCCACAACCCATCTAGGTGTAAAGTTCTCATCAATACAAATTAATCAAGCCCAAACACCAGGTAATTGCTGTAAATCGTTGAGGAGTTTCCTCGACTATCTGTCGGCTCCATTATCAGATCGACTCCAGACCTTCATTAAATAGTAGTGCTTTAAAATACTTAATGAAAAAAATTAACAAGCGCACTAGTCGCCACTACGATTTTTGAAGGTTCCCCTCGATTTCCCTGGGATGCCATCATCAGATCCTGGTCTCTTTATTATGGTACCACCCTTGAAATATCTCCTTTCAAACAAAAAAAGAATCATTAAAATCGGTTCATGAATGACGAAGCAATCCGCGAACACACATAAAATTACGTCCACGTAAACAAAAAAAATCATAATTTTTTTTCCATAAAATGAAAACTACTCGGCCAAACTATGTAAAATTTTTATGGGACCACATGGCAACTAAACCGCATCAAACAAAAAAGAATCACGCAAATCGGATCATAAATCTCAGAGTAATCGATGTACATACATAAAAAAAAAAAATACCAATCGAATTGATAACCTCCTCCTTTTGGAAGTCGGTTAATAACCTCCTCCTTTTGGAAGTCGGTTAAAAACTATAAGCATTGTAATAAGAAAAAAGTATCCAGTCTGAAGTCAGATACTACGTACGATCAGATATTATACGTACTTATATGCATATTATAAAGAACGTAAAACTTGTATGACTTGACCTATTGAGGTCATATAATATAATTGTTTTGTCGAGACATTGCTCGTAGGAGATTGGTTTTATCTGCTACGCTACGATCTTTTAAATTAGCTAAATATGTTTCTAACATGTCTGTATATAGAAAAAACATGCTAAAAACCGATGTAAGAAGAGAAATAAAACAAATCCAGATTTTTTTCATTTTTTTTTTTTGTTTCTCTGTCTCTTTGTCTGTTTGTACGGGCTAATCTCCGAAATTGTTACACCGATTTTAATGAAATTTTGTATGGTATCTACTTTTCATCCCGGAAAATTAAAGTTACCGTGGGATAGTTAAAATACTATAGTAGGTAACTTATACAGCTTAGTACACAAAAACTACTGATTGGATATTAATGAAATTTTACAATAATATATTTCATACATCAGAATAACAAATAGGCTACTTTTATCCCGGAAAAATGTACGGTTCCCGTGGGATAGATTTGTTTTTATTTGTCTAGAGGCGAATCTGAGCGAAGCGAGGGTGAGCCGCTAGTTTTAAATAAAACTATCTTTTCGGATTTTTTTGCGGATTTGTTTTAAATTTTGGTTTCCGACGTTTCGAATGTTGAGAGCAATCATGGTCATGGGAGAGACTAAGATTTAAACGACTCAAGGGTCATTATATAGGTGTTGCAAACATCACCTACCCAAACTACGCCAAAAAAGAGAAGAATCTCCGACAAGTAGCACCATAATTATATATTTTGTGAAAAAAATAGTATATTCGCCAGATCAAACTATTAATTATATATATTTTACTGGTAGTAAGTACTTCATTAGATTTTAGTATACAAAGTATGAGATTGAAGACTACTACCCACCACTCATTAAACGCACACTGATAATCTAGCAGTGTACACGAGTACTCGTATAGAGCCGGGTAAAGTACTACTTGCCAAACAATTTCTGACTATCCCGTGTATAATTAAGATCATATTTATGCATATATTCCATCTATTTTTTGCTTTCATAAGAAAAAGCAATTTATAGGATTTTTTCCCATTATTTAACCTATGTTTACGTAATTTATTAATATCTACGACCAAAGTTCTAAGAATTTATGATTCTGTCTAAAAATTTGTTATTACCGAATTGTCTGTTCGTAGTATATGCTGTATATATATCACAAATAAGGAGCCATAGATTTAATCCCGATCGCACAATCAGTCCATGTTTTCATTATTTTCATTAATATAAAGCATGGGACGTTTACGGCGAGTGATGTGGTAATAGCGATTTGACGTCCGCCCACCGCACTTTCACTGCATAATAACAATATCGAATCTTAATGGAAACATTTCAATATTTATACTGACAGAAAACGTATTAAATTATATTTATTTTTAACAAATATTTGAGACCTATTATTCATTTCACCTCTTTTCATCGTCTTTTCTATCCACTAATGAGCTAAGGCTAACAGCTTGAGAACCACTCGAATTACAGGATTCTTATTTTATTACGATAATTGGACCAGATTTTAGCAAGAACGCTAGTAGTGACAAATCCTCAACAGGCGTGTTAGAATTACTAGCGAAAGCAAGTCGCTAGTATTCTAAAATCTAATACTAGGTTTTTTTTTTTATTGTCGCTCGACAAGATGATTCCATGACGCCTGATGGTAAGCGACAGTGGAGTCCAGGAATGAAGTCCATCGGTTCCGGGACATGATCTCGATACCGACGAACCTCACCTCGTCGGCCCGTAGTACGTAGTACGTAAGAAGTAGGGTAGGGTGGTTTAATGTGTATGACATTTTTTTAAATGACGCAACAATAAAATAAATAAACATCATCAATTTATAATTCAAAATGCTACTCTAAAAACTTATTAGGCTAAAATTTTCTACATTTACCTAGGCACTAGAAGATTAATTATTTTTTTAAAGATTAACTAATTATTTTAGTTATAGTTGACCTAAAGGTCAACTCAACTGGTCAAGGGCAGGTCAGGCCAAAAAAAATTTCAAAAAATGTAAACATGTACCTATTTACGATTATTATTAGTAAAAAGTCATGTCTATAGCGAATTTAAAAAAATACTTTTCTCCTATGTATATAATATTTATGGTTTATAAAATATGTGACAGGATGAAAAATAAGACTGATATTTCGTTATATTTTTGTTCTTACATCGATTCTCATTATCAATAGTTATTGATGTTACTTAAAACTAATTAAATTACAATCTCAAATAGATTAATTACAAAAGTATTCTATATCAATAATAATATAATATTATTTTAGCATCTAAACGTAACGATAATCGCAGAATTATGTGTCCGTGTGTCACAATGTTTAATAACGCCGCCGCGCCGCCCGCACACAGACGAATTGAGATCGATTACACAGCTTATAATATTAATAAATCACGAGAAATTGAACACAAATTGGCAAACATCTAATGCGATATTGTTATGAATTATAAAAGTAGGAAAAATTTATTATAAATTTAACTATATATTTTTTTTATAATGTCTTGAAATTGTGTTAACGCGCATTATATTCTGCCAATGTCATGGCATGTATTATGAGTACATTAAAGACTAGTTCGCGCAATGATCGAAATCAACAGCTCTAATCATTATTAAAAATTAGAGGAAAACATATACCTGTGGATTTATATTTTTCCAACATTTTAACGTAAAAATTCTCCATAAACAATGTTCTCTGTAAAATTCTTAAATTAAAATTCAAAATTTTTTTGTCCTATTATTATTGAGTAAGTTGCTTTGACTATTTTCATTAAAAAAAATTCATTTCTTTTTTATTTTTTCTTGTAAGGATGAAAAAAAAATCCAAATGTTTGTCTAGCTCACCAATAGTTACTAAAAAAAAGAAAATCGTTTAACAAAACGGTTGAGAAAAAAATGTACTAAACTGTTTTGTCATTGCCTATTCATATATAAAGATAATCATCGCACGTAATATTTAAGATTTAATTTTACATCTAAACTTTTTTTTACTTTTATAAAATTCTACTTAAAACAATGTTTAAGTTATTTTCTAAACAAAACTAATTTATAAAGTCAGTTTGAATTTGTTTTGTACAACTACAATAAATCTTATATTGGATCGAAAACCAATTTGTATAGTTTTTTCTTTCTCCTTTTATAGTTTCGATGGTATACCGAAAGCAATCTCTAGCTGTCACCCAACACAAACACGCGATCCAAAAACATCGTCTGAAAACTTTGATTGCATATATTTTACGACGATTTCGAACAAAGTCATAATTCGTAAGCAAATGAAAATCGAATGGAATGGTAATGGAGCTGATAAAAAGTACAAAAGTTATGTATTTGAATTATTATTTGCATTTTTCGTGCAAGTCGTTGCCATGAAATTTAAAGTATTTCTTATGTTTGGTGGTTACTAACATAGATGATACACTTATATACTGGGTTACTAACATACAGTGACTTATAAAGGAAGTAACATTCTTATGTTATCTATACATATAATAAAACTGTAGAGGTCGAATGTCTGTACATAGAAAAAAAATGTTAAAAACCGAGTCAGGGGGATGTAAGAAGAGAAATAGAACAAATCCAATTTTTTTTTTCAAATTTTTGTTTCCCTGTCTGTTTGTCTGTTTGTACGGGCTAGTCTCACTAAATGATTTTTGTTTTATTTTTATTTTATTTTGATCTGGGATAATTAAATTCATAACAAATAATTATGAATTTTATAAATCTTATTTTATTAATAATACTATTTTAATTTTAAAAATAAACATTAATTATTTACTATAAAAATATAAATAACAGTAAAAAAATCCGAAGTATGCGGTGATGTATATAGTTCATACACGACTGAAACAATAACAAAAAATGTCGGAAAAAGTCATATTACACTTTTTTCGGTGTCGCTCCGATCTGTTTAGAGCGTGTAACGCGCGATAAGAAACTTCATTCCAATATTTTCAAACACCTATATACTCTCTGTAATTACATTTATCGTACTTACGTAAGATCTTTATATATGCAATTTTCGAATACATTATGCTGCAGTAAAATACCATAGCAACTCTATATCATGAAACATGATAACAATTTCGGCATATGTGAGCCGAAATGGCGCGTAATTAATTGATAAGTCGCCGGTAATTAGCCGAGCCAGATTGTTGGACATAAAATATCGTTCACGCACAACGTAATACAATCGTTAACTGCAGTGTTATAAATGAAAATTAACTGTATAATTTTTTCACTTATTATTTCCAGTATAATACTATGAAAATATACGTAACAAAAATAAAGATCTACACTAATATTATAAAGAGGCAGAGTTTGTTTTTTTGAACGTGCTAATCTCAGGAACTACTATTTCGATTTGAAAAATTCTTTTTACATTAGATAACCCGTTTATCGAGGAAGGTATAGGCCATATATCGTCCCGAAAAAATGTACGGTTCCCGTGGGATAGATTTGTTTTTGCCTAGAGACAAACCCAAAGCGAAGCGAGGGTGAGTCGCTAGTAACATATTTGAAGAATAATTCTAAATACTCTATCTATTGTTCTTCTGTTCTGCTCTACTCTTGCTATTCAAACCTATTTACAAGCAATACTATGTGTTTTTAATACATTCTTAAATTTGGAGTCATTTCTAATATCAAGAAAACGTAGTATTTTAATGATGCCGCACTTTATCATGTGTATTCTTACTTTGTCCCGAATAAAGTAAAATCTCGGTTCGGGGTCTATAATATAGTGGCTGAGTCAAAAATCGAATTTGTAATTACTAATGTATTATCCAGTACCACTAAGATACCTACTGCGCTATTACAATTATAAATACATATTTTATTTTCTTTTAACTAAAATATTTTCTTTAACCAAGCAAGCGCTTAAGCGCGACAATACAATAGATACAATATATTTATACAAAGAATGAATGAAATAAATGTACAAGGATAAAAAGAAAAAAAATATATATTTTACGACTCACAAACTATTTACATCTGTATAAATCATATTCCTATTTTCATTAAGGTTGTTACATGAAAAAATTGCATGCTAATAAACTCAATTTTGCATAAATGTTACTAACATACATTTAAATATAAATATGATATAATATTTTCAGTCACTTTTCTTATCGACAGTACCTACCGTAAACCATTACGCTAGGCTAGACTTCGTATTGATCTGTAAGCCATGCTGTAATAATTGAGCAGCCTAACAGGAAATCTATGAGCACTAATACTATGTTAGACTACGCCGTATCGATCTTCCTAATTTACTAAACACTGAGCACGGCTCTATTGTTTCTAAGTTCTAAGGGAACAGTGAAACTTCTTTGTGATGCCTGAATATAATTTTGCATTATGAGATATTCACTATTGACTTTATCTAAGTAGACAACCTGACATTTTCTTTTTAATATCTTCATATATATAATAATTCCTTAATACCTTTATACATAACTAGCTTTTTCAACTCGATTAGAAAACATCGAATTTTCTTAACTTTCTATACGTATAAAACATTAAAAATCTATTGAAAAAAATCTAAATTTTAGTGTAATTAAACAATACCATAATTCTTTGCGTATTTTACTAAAACTAAGCTCACAAATAGACGCGGATAGATACTTTGTTTTATATTATGTATTTACTGATATTATAAAGCTAAAGAGTTTGTTCGTTTAAATGCGATAATCTCTGGAACTACTAGATGTATTCTACATTACACAGGGAGTGAAAAATAATACTGAATAATACGTTATGTAATATATGTTAAATAAAATGTAAAATAACTTTTAAACTTGGTAAAAAAAAAACTAAAATTATTACTTATAAAAATGAATATTTATTACTGCGGAATGAATGCGCATAAATTAAATAAAAATTATTATGACTAATTGTTGCCATAGTAACCGTCGTTATTGTCTGACAAATATATAATATTATATTCTTTCTGTATATGATATTCTACAAATATATGATAGTAATATGCCTAATATGCCTTATTTAATTATTGATTAGTTTTAATTTAATTGCAATATCTGTCAAAAAAGTTACATGCACCCATTTTTTTACTTATTACAACTTCTAATAGAACAAACTATTTTTATCTATTATATCAAGAAGATTATTTCAGGCCTTGATTATTTTAAAAACATCTTCCCTACCTTAACCTTTCATCAGCAAACACCATTAGTCAACAAACCATCCCTATTTTACTAATATATCATCGCGTGATTTTTGCACCCAATGATCTAAAGGAAGTGACTTCTTTTGCTGCCGGATGTTGCTGTCACTCATTGAAACAGTTTAAAATAAAAATAAAAAAACAAGTATTTTTTAAGTTAAAAAGAACATTTTAAAATATATACTTTAAATATTGTGGAAAATTTAAACATTGTGGAATAAAATGACAATATGTTTTAATTTAAATGCCTCTACATACATATATGGATGTACATACATACATATGTCTTGCTGTACCTAATGATTACAATGACATAGAAAAATGAATAGAATCTCATAGACCTTTTTAAACAAAAATGGTAACTTATATTATATCGTATGAAGGTATAGTCTAGATCTAGGTAACTGCCTCGGTGGTGTAGTGGCTAGCATGTACGGCTGCACATCCTGAGGTCCTGGGTTCGAGTCCCGGGTCGGGCCAAGTTTAGTTATTGAGTCTTTCTGTTTAGTAAGACTCAGTGACAGCCCGGAGTTGGGAAGTTGGCGGTGTTTCACCCCCGTGCCTCGGAGAGCACGTAAAGCCGTCGGTCCTGCGCCTTAACTCTCACCGGTCGTGTCGAATAGTCGTCCCACCGGAGTATGAGAGTGACAGGAATAGAGAGTGCACTTGTGTCTGCGCGTACATTTGTGCACTATAATATCTCCTGCGCAGTTGGCTAGTCTCAATGAGATTGGCCGCCGTGGCCGGAATCGGTCAGGAGAACATTATTATATTATAGTCTAGATAAGTATTTATGTAATTAATAATAAGAGTTAAAAAACAAGAATTAGTTAAGTGTGCGTCAAATTTCCGTGAAGGACTTTTCCGTAAACTATGAGATTTTAAAGGAATGTAAAGACCTAATATACATACATAATTTATGAAAACTCAGTCAGTTTTCGTAAATTATGTATAAAATATGTACATATATTCAAGTTTTTAGTTAAAAGTGGAGAGTAAATAATTATTTTTTTGTATATTTTCTGTATTATCTTTGTAACTTAACACATAATAGGTATATGTCAAAAGTTAAAAAAATATATTTATATTCCACATAAAAAATAATTCCATAACTGACATAACTTTTTATTTACTAATCTATTGAAATAAAACCACGATACATAAGTGAAAACTGCTCTAAAATCGGTTTAGCCGTTTCTGAGATTAGCACGCACAAACGCACAGACAAACATACAAAAAATCTAAAAATCATTGTTTTGAGTTCTATTGTATTAATAAAGACCCCCAATAATAGATTTTTTCAAATATCTTCCATGTACCAATAGCGATCAGTTACAATTTTACTATATGTATAGATTTCTAATATAAGCATAAAATTAGAAAAAATATATATTCGGCATCTGTATTGATAATCTATACATATAATAAAATTGTAACTAAGCCGAATCTGTCGATTAAATATTTTTTGGAAAATCTTATTGAAATAGACTTTATTATCGATACAGAAGCCAAATCTATAGTTTTTAGAATTTTTGTCTGTCTGTCTGTCTGTCTGTCTGTCTGTCTGTCTGTCTGTCTGTCTGTCTGTTACCGCATCACGAGAAAACCATTGGATAGATTTTGATGAAATTTGATATGATGATAGCTGATTATCCGGGTCAACATATAGGATACTTTTTACTGCGGCAAAATATCTCATCTCTGAACTAAACGTTAAAACGTAACTAGGGACGAACCCGAGCGGAGCGAGGGTGAGGTGCTAGTACTATCTATTTCAATAAGATTTTCCAAAAAATATTTAATGTACAGATTTGGCTTAGTTACAATTTTATTATATGTAGGTGTAAATTGTAGGCCGGTCATTAGGTCACCTAACTCTATATGGGTACGTACCAATTTTTTTTTAAATGGTAAGGACTTCTAAGCTGTCTAGAATATAAAAAAATAAATGAATAAAAGTATATAGGTCATTGAAATTGTTACCGAGCAAAAAGTAAATTAGCTAGGTATTTCAATGCTATCAAGTGTGAAGAAAAGCCTTAGCTGTCAGCGAAGTGGGTCAAATCGTTAGATGTCTTCACTAAATTGCTGAAGCCTTTCATTAATAGGCACATTTAGCCTTTTGAACTATTTTTTTAAAAACATTCATTAAAACCCATTTTCATGTAATTTATTTTACATTTTTTTATTGAAATTGATAAAATATATATGTATAGTGCAACACTCATACTAGTAGCAATAGTGTTTACATAATATATATAAATCAAACAATTTTCACGCGCAGTAGGTACATATTAGACGCAGTCATGGTAACCGTTATTATTGTCTGACAAATGATTTATAATATATTCTTTCCTTAAATGATATTCTATAAATATATTATTGTAATATGCCTAATATGCGTTATTTTTAGTATCTCACCTATTCTAATTATTTAAAACATAAATTGAATTTTATAAAGAGTACCGATAACCTAGAGAAGTTTTACTTCATGCGCGTGTACACATTCATACACGCACTCTTTATTTATTTTTTTAGTCAAAAATATACAACAAAATTGTAATATAAGCTGAGCTATTTCGGTAGATACAGATATACCATAAGTAATTTAAGTCATAACAAAATCGTCACGTAAATGAAACACACGTTTGTGTAATCCCTGTCACATCGCACGTGGGGTGCAATGAGATACTTTTTGCCGTTTTTAATAGATGGCGTAAAAAGTCGGGGTGAGACACTTATCTTTCGCGCGAACGATACGTTATCGCTTACAGTTCCATGCTTCTCAAAGTTTTAACATTCTTTTATTAGCTTTAAATGTGACTCATAAAATTATTATCATTATGCAAATATTATAGAAAGTTGATTGTGAGTGTGTCTTGTCTGTCATATGAATTTGAAACAAGATGTGGACTGAAAGTGTAGAATTTGAGGTGAGACTGTATTTTTGTTTCTTTTAAAAAAAACTAATTAACGCAATGGTTAAATGTTGAGTGTGTGTGTGTGTGTGTGTGTGTGTGTTTGTTTTTTTATTCTTGTTATTTATGCTTGAAAGAAAAATGTGTTTAATGTATTAACAGAATAACTCTATGACAGCAGAAGATTTTTCTTACAATAATAATATATTTTTTTTACTTTCACGTTCTGCTAATAGACAATTGTAGTTTAGTTACTTTTAGTACTAGTATAGAATTTATTTTTCTACTTCCGTAGCAAGAAACTAGATGTTATATAAAACAAAAATAAACATATATAAAACCTTTTTTAACAAGTTTAATAATAGAATAATAGAAGAAGTACAGATAGAATTGAAATTACTATTTTTTACAAAATAATATATAACAAAAGTATCGTTCTATTCATTATTTATTGTTACTTACAAATATATACTTATATTATAAAGTTTGAAAACCACAGAACTTCCTAAGCCCCACTGAAAACTTCTTCAGCTTGTAAAGACATCCGTCATTCTACGCTCGCATACACTCACCCTTGTGTTTATAAACGATACTTATAACCTACCATTCAAACAAGATACGTACTAACGTAGTCCCCTATAAAGTTACAAAGAGAACGAGAAATAGGGGGAGCTCCTATTAAAATAGCTAAGAGCTCAAAGTCTAATGTGTCATTTGCAATAAAAAATTAAGACAATGTGCCGTTTCAAATTGATTTTTTATTAAAATATATGTTCAACTAAATTATTATACTTACATAAAAATGATTATATCATTTACATTTTTACTCGTCTGTAGTAAAATATTTTTGTTTATTTATATTTATTTGAGTAAGCATTTTTTCAGTACTTATTATTATATCGTTATTATTGAAAATCTGTAGGTATACCTAATTGAATGAATCTTGCGATTTGAAGCAACATAACTGTCAATATTTTTCAATTCATTATTTAAGAAGTTCTTGCTAAAGAAAAGTCGTCAGTCAAATATTCCCAAATGATTTCTCAAGACAATGTTTATCGGAGTATTACTCGTAAACTGTGATTTTTATAAACCACATGTTAGTTATGTTATTATATTATATTTCAATATAGACGTAGTAGTGGTATACGAAATAGTACGGCAAGTATAAAATCTAAAATGTGTTATAATGTGTTTTCTTTTTAAAGTAACCTCAACGTCTTGATACAAATATACGCCCTAAGCAGAATTCGAACCAATGATCGTCGTACTATCTGTAAAATATACCCAGTAACACCACGACATTCGCAAATTCTAAATAATGATTAATGTGCATTATTTAGTGCGTCATTTCACAAATAGACCCAATTATGAGGTAACACGCTGAAAGAATGCACTCAAGAAACTTTAGAATTGCCATCCCTTTGCTAATCGTCATTTCCTGAACGGATAGGGCAGGGATTCCCAAATTCAATGTTATAAGGACCGCGTTCAATAAAATCAATAAAAACCACCAAAATGATATTATAAATTATAATAATGAATATTACTAATGGTACCAGAGTAGGCAGAAATAAAAAAATAAAAATATATAACTTTATAAATATGATATTATTAGGTAGGTCATAAAAACATAAAATAGTTAAAAATGTAAAATTACAAGTGTTGTAGGCCTATGCACATATTAAGTTGCCTGTATTCAGCCCTTTTTAACGTCCCACTGCCGGGCACGGGCCTCCCTTCAATACGAGGGGGATCAGGCCATAGTCTACCACGCTGGCCAAATGCGGGTTGGCGGACTTCACATGTCTTTCGAAAACTTGTTAAGTTTTCTCAGACATGCAGCTTTCCTGACGATGTTTTCATTAAGTTACCTAAACCTATAGATTTTTTTTAAAATTAAAATTTACCTTCATATTAAATTTAATTTCTTTTTCTTACGCCCGTACCTTGATTTACCCTGCGGAGGGTGTAGCAGGGCGGAGTGATGATGTATGGGTACAAAAACACTCGTTGTAACTGTCATCACTTGATCTATCACCAGACAGCTCAGAGGTGGAAAATTGCGTGATTTGATTTATTTAATGAAGTTAAAGTTATAAATAGGACAGGAATTCAGAATGTACTACAAAGGTATTCGATTAGGCTATTAATCATTTTTTGTTTAGTATTAGTCTGGTAAAAACATTTTTTTTGTTCTGGTAGTGTTACCTAACAATATTAAATAAAGTTCTTCTTATAATATTTTCTTAGATTTACGCAAATATTTGACATTTTTAAGATCGGGAACCAAAAATCAAAATAAATCCGCGAAATAATTCGAAAAGATAGTTTTATTTAAAAGTTATTTTTATTATTATTAAATTATTACTCGTAGGTATATATATACATAATATTTGCCATACTTGATTTCGATATTGATATAAAAATAAATTTAAGGATTAATAAGGGGTTAATCGATCATACGTTAGTTCTAGATCTTACAGTACATGTCTACAGTCATCATCATAAACATCGTATGGAACTTACATGTCTGAAAAGTTATTATTACTTTTTATTAGTTAATTTTGTAAAAGACGTAAAGTCCGTTAATCTGAATTTGTCCAACGTGGACACCCTCGCATTAATAGTGGCCACTGGCCAGTGCCCTTGCAGTGTCGTAGACGTCAAAAAGGGGCTGAAAAGGTGTAAAATTGTTACATTTATGAGAAAGATTTACCCCTTTATTTAAGAAACCCATCATGAGGTCATGCTGATGGGCAGGAGACTATGAGACTACGCACTAAAACCTATAGCGGAACCCGTCACCGCATTACAATGGACACAAAACAGAAAAAAATATCAGAAAAGCCATTTTCAAATTAATGCAATACGACATATCTTGTTACTTGTTGCTAGTAGGTACGCTTATCTCAAGATCATAACATACACCATGTAGTTATCACTTAAATCTAAAACAATAATTCTTCGTTCAAGCCCAATTTGGAAATTTCCTGGCCTAACCGACAAAATGGATGCCACCTTAAAAAATTCTTTAGAAAAAATTCTAAATTTATCTTTCGATGAATGTTCATGGACCCAAGCATCCCTACCTATTAGAAACGGTGGCATCGGCGTGAGACAAATTTCAAGTATAGCCCTTCCAGCTTTTCTCGCTTGTGAGCACAGTGTTCGAGAACTCTGTTCTCAAATTTTGAAATCAAACCAAAACATAACTGATGCTGCAGAAGCCTTAAAAGTGGAAGTCAAATGTCCTAATGTTGACATCCCAAAGGAAGTTTCCATGCAAAAACTTTGGGATGCGCCATTAGTTCATTCTATATTCCAAAATTTGGCTCAAAATCTTTCGAGTGACGTAAACGGTGCCAGACTTTTAGCGTCATCCGCCAAAGAATCGGGGCACTGGCTGCACGCCCTACCTTCAACTAATCTCGGTACACTTTTGGATAATGACAGTTTTCGTATCGCTTTAGGTCTCCGGCTGGGTACACCGCTGTGCACTGAGCACAGGTGCCCGTGTGGAAAAGAGGTTGACTGCTATGGACTCCATGGACTCTCTTGCAGAAGAAGTTCAGGTAGACTTTTCCGTCATAGTTCCCTAAACGATACCATCAAAAGGGCTCTTGCTACCATTGACATTCCTGCTCTTATCGAGCCATCTGGAATAAGTCGAGATGATGGTAAGAGACCTGATGGGCTGTCACTGGTTCCCTGGGAAAGGGGACGGGCCCTATTGTGGGACGCTACATGCGTTGACACATTGGCCCCGTCCCATGTTAGGGAGACGGCGTCTAAAGTGGGAGCCGCGGCGGAGATGGCTGAACTTCTTAAGTTACGTAAATACGCCTCCCTTAGTCAAAATTATGTTTTTATTCCATTTGCTGTAGAATACCTTGGCCCATGGAGTCAAAGTGCTAAGCACTTCTTAAAAGACATAACACCTCGTCTTGTCGCCTGGAGACAGGAGAGGAGACACAGGAGAGCTGGCGCATTTTTCGCCCAAAGAATCGGCATTGCCATTCAGCGGGGGAATGCGGCTAGCATTCTTGCCACTATTCCACGCGGACATGACTTGTACAGTAATAACTAAGTGTACATTTGTTTTGTTTTGTATATATAATTAAGTGTATTTGTAATTACTTCGTAAACAATAATTCTTTACAATAGAAACCATCTGAACCTGCTGAGCTAATAAAGATATAAAGGTTAATGCAACCGTGACCTTATAAATAATGGTCTTTATAGAATTTTCCAAGTATAAATTATAAGTACTTAGTCGTTAAACTTAAAACTACTCATAAATGTTTTTCATTTATCACGTTAATACATTTTGCTGTTCAGTTTAGTTTAGGTCGAGGCGCCATCATGACATTCATTGAAGTTATGTGGCTTGGTAATGTTGGTTGATCGTGGCGTATCATTGGAGAGTTATGTTTCGATGTTGTCCATGGAAGTCAGATGGGTGTCGAGAACCCGCTGCTCAATTAAACTGTTAGAATTATCGTTTCAAGTTTATAAATTATAACATTGTGTTTTCCCTCATTAAATTGTATCGAACATTGAAAACTTTATTTTGTGCAAGACCCACTAAAGATGATGTCGGAAGAATATGGATGCCACGATAAATATACCTAACAGGAGACTAAAAGATGAACTCATAAGAAAACTTATTACCTATTACTAAAATAAAATATATCCTATATTATTTTTAAATAATGTAGATTTTCAATGGGAACGAAATTATTGAAATCGGCATTCGGTTTAGTAGCTTTAGAAGCTTGTCGAAAACAAACACACAAAGAAATAAAACTTTTTTTATATAATAAAAGTACAATTCTGGTTCTGGTTAAAAAGTCTAGTTAAATCGCAAACCTCTAAAACCTTTATTACATTATGTATATAACATTCTTCTTTGTGATTGTAATATAATGAAAGCTTACTAATTCTATTGAATACTGACTCACCTATACTTAAGCTTTTACAAAGTAATTCTTGAGCGAAAACAATAAGAATGCGATAATGTATGTGGGAAGACCTTTCAGAACCTTGAACTTCCTGTCATTCGCAATGGTTTATTCAAAGAAAGCAGTTCAGTTCATCTATCGCCATTTGTATGGAGCCGGCACAAGCGGTGATAATGACCGCTTGCGACTGTGACGTACGTGAGTCGAGATCTGCCGAGGTACTTTCTATGGAAACAGTTTGTGAAATTTTGTTTTAGTTGCTTGAAAATCTATGGTACCAAAAACCTTAGTCTTTCCCGTGACTAGTTTTGTTGTAAAGCACTCGAAAAGCAAGGTGCAAAATGATAAAACCGTGAAATAATAGTTATATTTAAAATATATTGTATTTTTGTTTCATACGCTCTGAATTATTTTCTTTTATATAATGTGAATATATTTTATATCCTAAATTAAACTATCATTTCGGATTATTTCGCGGATTTATTTTGATTTTTGGTTCCCGACGTTTCGAATGCTTTACAGCAATCATGGTCACGGGAGAGATAGTTAATCCGAATCCGAAAAGATAGTTTTATTTAAAATGTCAAATATTCGCGTAAACCTAAGAAAGTATTATATTTTATATCCATTAAATATAGCAACCTACAGATGCATGGAATCACGGAAGATAAAAAACAATCTCTTCCGTGCATGGAATAACCTCTGCACGGAATATTAAAATAGACTAAAAAACTCTTATGGATACTTAAAAGGACTAGGTACTTCCTTATAAAACAAAGAAATATACAAATAATAATAAAATTTTATAAAATATATTAAAAAACTTTAAATATCAATCAGCTAATATATTTTTTCATTAGGTTATATTTTTTAAATAACATATTGTAAGAATTTGTCTGTAAAAAAGTTAAAAATAATAAAATACAGATACGTAATTAAAAATTTTCACTAAGCTAAGATATTTTTATGAATTGTCACACACATTGTCATTTAAAAAGGAAATCCCTTTCTACATTCTGTAGCGACGGTGCCGTCACGGCGCGCTATGGAGCTGTTAACGGGGTCATCTCATTAGCGCCCTCATTCGTATGCGACCCCCGGACCCGCTTGCAGTTCACTGAAATACCTTACTCCATATTTATGTATTACTATAATCTAATGTTATTACTCTTAAAATAAATTTTACTTTAACTAAGAAAATTGCCATTTTTTTTAATTTAATAGGCAAGGACAAACAATTTGCAAATGCGGAATCCGCTGGAATAAGTATTATTTAGATTATGTTATTTAAAATTAATATTTTTATATTTGAAATACTTAAATGGCGTGTAATAAATAAAGTAATAACTTAATAAAATAAACATGGTTATAAGTATGTTAATTGATTCTGTATACATATATCTTTGTATTTAAGAATTATTATAGTTTAGAAATAAATTTTATTAACAATAATTATGAATGATAAACCTACAGCAAACTGTAAACAAGACGGTTTCATTAGTGCGCTCGTTCGTATGCAGCCCTCGCGTGCAACTCACTGGAGCCACAATGATATATCGCTTTAATATCCCCATAATGACTGCTCGACTATCCTTTAAAGATGAAGGTTGTCTACTTTTAAATAACTATCGATATATATATATATATATATATATATATATATATATATATATATATATATATATGTAATGATTTATTGATAGACTAGTGAGTTATTCTCGCTTCGCTCGGGTCGTCCCTATGTATGAACGTGCACATAGCGTTGCTACAGAATCTCAGATCAGAATAGAAAGATCTTTTTAAGACGTATTATTCTGTAATACATTTTTGAAGTTATACTTCTTTTGACATGTTTGGAAGAAATTTAAAATGTTTACGATGCTCGCGCACATCGACAGCCAAAAAGCGACATGATGAAGTTAGCTGAAAGCGACATGATGAAGTTAGCTGCATTCCTTTTACAAACAGAGTTGTGACATACGAGATGAAATATTTAGCTATTTTTTTCTGTTACGCCAAAGAAGTAGGTATAACTTATTACGTGCGTACTGAATCCCAGTCGGTATAATTTTTTTCGATATCATCAAGAATCATCTTCATATTTCAGCCAATTTACACAAAACCGTAATGAAATACACACCTAAACCTTCCTAATTATTCACTCCATCTATCGGTAAAAACCGTATGAAAATAAACTCAAAAACTACCGAACGTAGTTTTTGAGATCAGACAGACAGGCAGACGCAGCAGGGGGCTTTATTTTATGATATATATAGATGATCTGTTTGTAAAAGTGAAGACTATTTTCTTTATTTGTCCGCGCTAATAATTCGAAGTAGTTGTCAGATTTTAAAAAAAAATGTCTTTGATAGTCTGAAGATTTAAAGTGTATAAATAATTGAGACAGGCTAAAGGCCATTGCACGTTTGGCTCAGTGTGTAGTGACCCTACTTGCTGTGCCAGCGGTCGCGGGTTCGAATCCCGCTGGGGGCATTCATTTGTGTGATGAGCACGAATGTTTGTACTCCAGTCATGGGTGTTTATATTTATAATATGTATGTATTTAAAGTTAAATATGTGTAATGTATCAACTATCTGGTATCCATAACACAAGCCTCATAACTTACCATTTAACTAGATGGTGCTGTGTGTTAATATCCCAACATATTTATATTTATATTATATATAAATCTTGTTACGCACCAGATAAATATCTATGAAATCAATGCACAAATTAGTACATATTATCAATTATGCCCTATAGATAAGTCAATCGTACAACCTAAAACGCAATAGACAGTGTCAAACTACACAACGCTACGACGTTATACATTTATGCTAATGGTAAACGACTTTTCACACATACAGAAAGAGATAGTCATTAGAATTGATCGAATGAACTTTTACATGTTAAATAATCCATTGGATAGAACTTTGTATGCAGAGTTAATAGCTAATTTGACTGAAGACATGTATAATTTATTTGTAATCAAACTCGAAGAAGTCCAATTCGTGCAAACAATATAGCGAATCGATATCGTAGATAATGAAATATTAATCACTTTTGTCTATTCAAAAATGTGCATTCGTTTATTTATTCATTAAATTCAATAAGTAGAATACGTTGCTTATACAAAAAAGTACCTAATATATATATATATATATATATATATATATATATATATATATATATATATATATAAACAATGTGGCCTGGAATGGAGGAAAAAGAATGAAATTCTTCATAAGAAAGGTAAGAAGAAGGTGAGAACCATATTATAGCATTCTAAACACTTGACACAAAAACTAATAAAATCTAGAAACTACGTATCTACGAATACGTAGAAAATACGGCGAAAAATTTCGCCATTATCAAAGAGCTTGTTTCGGTAACAAAGTGACCAAAACGCTAATTTTAGAATAAAAAAATCCACACAATTCCAGTATTTATATGATCTCATTGGAAAACATAGCACTCTCAATTTTGTAAGACTAAATTGTCTCCTATAAAAGACGAGTTGCAGAGATTAAAGACTGATGGCGGGTCCGGTCTAAACGATTTTTTACTGAAATCGAATAAAAAACAATATTTTAGGGAAACAATATATAACAATGCACCAAGTTTGACGTTAATAAGCCTGAGTGGTGTATAAATTCTGAATTCCAATAAATGAAGCTCCGAATAAACCATAAATCTGAGGAAAATGCGATAACAAAGGCGTTAACGTCTCTCGAGTTGCAGCCAGAATGAATAACTAGGCTTGTTGAAATATTTTTATAAGAGAAACATCAACAAGCAATTCATATTTTATTATTTTACACGCTTCTACGAATAAATATGTTTGACCTGAACCACATTTTAACCTAATTTAATAATTATATACGGTCTAATTTGTTGCTTTAAAATGAATGTAGATAAAAACGTAGGTATATTTTACAATTTGTATATAAAATAGTGGTCTAGTGGTTGGCATGTACGGCTGTAGATCTGGAGATCCGGGGTTCGATTCTCAGTAGTAGCCCGGAGTTGGGAAGTTGGCGGTGTTTCTCCCCCGTGCCTCAGAGAGCACGCTAAACCGTCGGTCGTGCGCCTTAACTCTCACCGGTCGGTCCCATCGAACTAGTGTATGCATCGGACTTTGAGAGTAAAAGGAATAGATAGTACACGTTGTTTCTGCGCGTACACTTTTGCACTATAATATTTCCTGCGCATCTGGCTAGTCCCAGTGAGATCGGCCGGAAAACCGGAATCGGTCGGGAGGACATTATTATTATTTATATTATAAAACAAGAGATTAAAATATTCTAAGTCTGAAACATTGTGATATTGTCTTTATATATATTCAAACATGAAAGAAGGACGCAAGTTCTACAATTAAGTAAACTATTGGTTCATGGGACGGAAATCGCAAATTGCCTTAAATAATGTCTAATTATACAAGTGCGTTGGAGGTATGAGCTGCAGTTGTGGGTCACTGCCTCCAACTCTAACTTATAAATTTTCTAACACTTCCAATCAAAGGATTTGCGCATGGTAGCTGACGCACCATGGTGCATAACAAACCATAGGCTTCATTACTTACAAATTAGCGAAATAGCAAATTCTCTTAAAGCATAACAAAAGTATACAAAATCACCTTAATCGACTTGCAAACAATCTAATGTGTAGCTCCCAAACATATTATCAATACTAATATTATAAAGAGACAGTTATTTGTTTGTTTGAACGCGCTAATCTCAGGAACTACTTATCCGATTAGATTTTTTTTTAATTGAATAGCCTGATTATTGAGAAGGGCTGTATATCATCATGCTACTACCTAAGGGAGCGGAGCAATAATCATAAATGTCAACAAATCGGGCAGATTTCCATACATTATTGTAAAACTGATGTTCATATCGGAAGTTTGAAGGCGGGCGAAGACGCGGGTACTGCTAGTTTCGTATATTGAGAGAAGTGCAGTACAAGAAATAAATAGTTATATCAATGGATATTATTCCTTGCTCGAACTAATCAAGTACAAAAGCTCCAGTTAAGTGTCAAATAAACAGATCGGATAATAAAGTTTGAAAAAATCTTATAGAACTACTAATTGTAAGTACCTATTATTATAAATGCGTAAGTTTTATCTGTGTTTATGTCTCTTACTTCTTCACACTAAAACCGCTAGACGGATTTGGATGAAATATACCTAGTTTACAGATAGACTGGCTTAGGACCTAGGCCAATCTAGTTTGCAGATAGACTGACCTAGGGCCTTGGCCACATCTTTACCCTCTTCTCTCGACTCTCTTGCGGGAGAACAGGATGAAAATGGTAAATTTGATTATTTGATTTTTGAGGTGTGATGATTGATTATTGAGGTTAACGAATCCGAAATCTTAGTTCTCCTACCTTAGTTACTTAGTTAATGACCCGTGACGTTAATCTACAATTATAACAATTAAATACAAGTTTCTGGAAATATAAAGTAAAAATCTTTATTATTCTTGCAGTACATGTTTATTAACTTAGTTATGAATATTTATTTATTTTAAATTATCCTTCCACTTTGTTCAAAGCTAAATTAAAGCTTATAAATCTGAATTCCGTATACATTCCTTCACATGTCCACATTTTATCTCCCGTCAGACAGACGGACAGATTTCGCTCGATCTTACCCAAGATTCGTACGCGTATCACGAGTGCATTAGTATTCATAGCGTGGATACTTTATTTAATACACGAATACGCCGGGGTTAATGACAAGTGAAGATTACTTTAGCGATTATCTGAAAACATCTCATTATTTTGTAGAACTATAGGAATTATCATTTTTTTTTTCTATAAAATATAATTTTTTATCTTATTTTGATTTTTATATATAAACAAATCTATCACACAGGAACCGTACATTTTTCCGGGATAAAAAGCCCATGTGTTATTCTGATGTATGAGCTACATTATTGTAGTTTCATTAAAATCCATTCAGTAGTTTTTGCGTGAAAAAATAAAAAAACGTCCATACATCTATACATCCAGAAATCCATACATCCTCACAAACTTTCGCATTTATAATATTAGTAGGATATACTAATATTAATCAATTCTTATGCCATATTTTCTTGTAAAATACTAGATTAATAAAAGAAAAAATATTCCATAAGCTAAAAAAACGAAGATTTTTTACTATTTTTTAGTCCCTACTACGAGTATTTTTATTTAGTACTATTTTATGAATAAGGAAAATAAAAAAATACTTTATTAAAAGCTGACACAACAAAATTATTTAAAACTAACTAAAATCTTATAAACTATATGATAACCATCTTTTATTTTCTATAGAATTATATCAAATTTCTATCTCTATAAATAAGGAATATTTCAAACAGTCAACGGTCTGGGTATATTCAATACTCCCTCCCACAGGTCCAATTTTGTACTTACAATTAATTATATTAAGTTTGTCTTTATAGATCTCATTTCTGAAAAACGTAATTTTTTAAAAATTAGAAAAAAACATATTTTTTTGAAAATAATTATTAGAACCTTTTCGTATCTGTTCTCATGATAACAATGCTATATAGCGCCATCTCATAAATGTTAGTGCTACTAACGTTGTTGCCAATGAATGATAACCTTGAAAAAGCGCCTATGCCGAGCAAAACTCGGTCGCCCAGGTCCTCTATTATCTATTCTAATATTATAAAGAGGATTTTTTTTGTTTGTTTGTATCGAATTAGCTCCGAAACTATTGAACCGATTTAGATGATAATTTGGTAAGAAGATAGTTTGAGACCCTGGAAAGGACATAATATGTTTTACTTGTGTATAAGTTATGTTTTACTGTAATCTATTATAGCTTTTATAATAATCACCTAAACGCTATGAAAAATGAAATAAAACCATTGAATGATGTATTAAATAAATTTAATTACATTTGAGGTTCTCAAAATCTTATAAATAATGACAATTGCTTCTCATATAACAATAATCAATAAAAAAATAGACTAACATAACATTTGTCATGTCGAAAAATTTTTATTCAGACAAATAAACATTTGTGTTATTGCTTTTTTAATGAGAAATAATTAAAGCAGCATTTATTTTCACAAGCCATTTTAATAAAATTTATATAGGTGACATTTCAAATTGAACCTTGACCATAGAACATAAGATAAATTTTTATTTTTCACGAGTTTCCTGGCAGTATATAAATAGGACTACTATGGCATATGGTACTACAATGGCAGCGCTATCGTTAACAGATAGCTAAAAATGAAAATGATGTTACTAGTCGTTAACTTTTCGTGGAAATAATATAACATTCCCATCTTTAGTTTTCTATATGCGATGTCGATTGTAGAAAGTCTTCTTGGCTATCTGCTGACTCATAATAAAACGTCGCCTATATAAAATATAATAAATTATATAAAATACTTCATTTTATATACACTATACACATTGTCTACTGTATTCGTGTATAATTGATTAAGTTAGACAAAGTTTTACAAACTCTGCAGATAATACTTTGGAACTAGGAGAATTTATTTGTACAAAATTATACAATATAAATAGTGCAAAGATCACTGCCCACTACATTCAATCTATTATCTTACACATTTCGTTACATAAATGAATATGTTAAGTAATGGTACTAATATAATAATAATAATAAAAAACAATATATAAATATATACGCGTTTGCGAATGGTAATGTACTATGAACAAAGTTCATAAATCATAATATATAATATGTAATTAGTCGTTCTTTATTTAAATATTTTGAAATATACCTAGTATTAGTAAATATATTAATCAATAGAATAGAAATAAGTGAGAATAAAGCAGTATCGGATAATAATTTCGATACATATTTGAACTTTATACATAATACATGTATATATATTACTAGCGACTCACCCTCGCTTCGCTCGGGTTCAACCGTTAAACCGTTTTAAAAGTTAGTATTGAATAGATAGACTATATATTATATATATTATTTTTTCCCCAACTTAAACGTAACGCATAGTTGTAGATGACCGCCACTAACGTCATCTATTAAAAGGAATCCGAAGTAGTGATTTCCATACAAAATAAACAGTTCTAAACTTTTCGTTATTACTGTATTTCTTATGTGTTTTCCCCTTTTTTTTTACTTAAACCACCACAGAAACACCCCCAACAAAACAAAAAAGAATTATTTAAATCGGTCCAGCTGTTTTTGAGCTTTAGCGAGACTAACGAACGGCAATAGATTTTTATATATAAATATATATGTATCCATATAATAATGACGCAGTGGGCAGAGACCTTTATCACGGACGCGTGAGGTATATTTGAACAGCATTTAACTATAAGTTAATTTCTTCATTATCACATCAGGTGGGTTTTCACGTTAAATCACCACTGTCCATTTGAATCCGTAGCTGTCTGAAACAAGAATATTATAATATAATATCTACATTAATTTATCATGTTTAAAATTAAAAACAAATACATTAAATTAAACGTAGACGAAATCGATTAGGAAGACACTACTATAATTTGAGGTAATTGTGCACATGTTACTAAAATTACAAACGCAGTTTGTAAAAATATATGTATGATTATTTATCTTTCTTGCAAAAACTACAGAACAATTTTGATGAAACTTTAGTTGTTTAATACATAGTATTACAAAATACATAGTATAATAGTACTATATAATTATTATGGAGTCGTGGCTTTTTTAATAGACAATAACTAAACTTAGCGGGACCCGGGAGTCGAACCGAGGACCTCCGGATTGGTACCCATACATGCTATTTACAGTTTGTTGGTACTCCACTACAGGTCTTATTTTACAACCGATCTGGACAAAACTCGGTATACAGGTTTTACGACATTATAGAATTTCTTGTCATCGACAATTTTTGATTCGAAAGAGTACTCCTTCAAAAAGGAGCAGAAAGGGGTCCGCCTTGCGAGATCTGATATAGATTTTCTTTTTTTTATTTGAAAGATAGTAACTTTGAGTTGGTCGTAAAATTTGATGAAGATCTGATGAGGATCTACGACGTGATAAACAGAATAGCCTCCTGAAAGTGCTCGTGAGCTCTACCAGAATTTATCAGTTTTGAATTACTAGTACTACTATTACCTATGTTACGCGGGAGGCGGAGGCGGATGCGGGTGCGGGGGGCGGGGGCTAGGGCGGCGGCGCGAGCGGCACCAGCAGCGGCTCGCGCGGGCGGCGTGCGCGGCGCGAGGGCCGCGCGGCGCGCGCCGGCGTGCGCAGGCGCGGCCGGCCCGGCCCGCGGCGCCCGCGCGCCTCGCCCGCGCCCGGCGCCGCGCTCGGCTCTATCGCTTCTAGCGGCGCGTCGGATTCCAGGAGAGCTGCGCCTGGGGCATGACAATGCATTTCTTAATTACCATGTTTTTTCTTTCATCATAATGTTCATGTATAAAAAAGTATCACAGCATAAAAAACGCAAAATATACTTGAATATAAATATAGCCATACAAATTATCACAGCTACTGACTGACTAAAAGATTCCGACGAATTGAGAACCTCCTCCTTTTTGGAAGTCGGTTAAAAAGGGAAATTCGAAATGAACGTATATTGTAAATACATTCGTTTGAAGTTTCATTTATCTGTCACTCGTCAATCCATTATTTTGTGGAGAAGTAACAGACACGTACAATGTACACGTATCACATTTACAATATCAATAGCCTACTAATCTATAAAGGCGTCCAACATAGCTTTATAAACAGGGCAATTGTGCGAGACTGAAGTAATACGAACCTGACTATCACACTTACTTATAAACAGCAGTTAGGAAACGGCTTTAGGGTTGACGGTATAATTGTATTGCCACGAGTTGACCTTGCAATGCTTTTATTTCGAAAACATTTCTTTGAAAGACAGTTTTCTTAACCAGTTCCGAGCCCTGACCGTATGGATTATTATACTGTGATATCAGTATGGTGTAACAATTACCAGCGGCAACAGCAGAGGCATTATCGGCCGCAGCGGGCTCGGGGCGGCGCGACATGGCGTGCCGGGAGCCGCGCGGGCGGCCGCGGCGCGCGCCGCGCGACACGCGACTGTTGGCCCAGTTGGACCGCACCGGCGGGGAATACGCTGTGGAAAATATATAATATAATAAATAGCGATAGCAACTTTTCTTCTCGCCGGCTCTTCTCAACAAACTGTCTTAGAAGCTGATGGTAGATTCCTCACGGATTGACATCATTTAATTTAAATTAAATTGAAATGTAAAATTGACGATTCAAAAGTGCTTGTAAATGTCTATTTGAATAAAGTATATTTTGATTTGAGTCGATAGATATACACTTTATTGCACACTATAAAAAAAGAAATACACATTAAATAAGAAATACACTGTCTAATCGCAATAAATGATCTCTTATAGGGAACTTTAGGGCGGAAGAGTAAAGCATATCAAATATTAATTGCAATTTCAGTTCCAGAAAAACAACCAAACCTGATTTTCTTTATTCATTTATTAGTTATTGAATTATATATGATATACCTTACCTTTTCACATTTTAGTTACCATTATATAAAATATATAAAAAAAAAACATAGAATATTAAAAAAAAACCTTTCTTTTTTATTATGAGAAGTAAAGCATTTTAGAAAAATTAAATTTCACTGTATTAAGCAAACAATAATATTAAAAAAATGAAATAAATAAGTTATAGTGTACTAAATTAATTAATAGTATACTAACGCAAAGGCTGCGGCGAGGCGTCTACCACCAAGTGGTCGCTGTCGTCGTCCACCTGCAGGGGGCTGCCGGGCTCCGACGCGGACTCGCGCGCCCGCTTGGCCTCTATTGGCGCTGGTGGCTGCTACAATTAAAGACACAGTATATATAAACATTTATAGGCAGTGGTAGCCCAGTGGTAACGCGTACGCTTAGGAAACCGAATAAAGCAGGTTCAAATCCCGAGTCTCGCAGCTCTAATGTTCTCATCTGTAAATCATTTCTAACATGATTACCTCTTGGTGAAAGAAAAGCGACGTGAGAAAATGTGCGTATATGAGAGAACCTAGCAAGTTTTCCAAAGACGTAAAGTCCGCTAACCCGCACTTGACCAGCGTGGTGGACTATACTCTGATCCCCCTCGTATTAACGGGAAGCCCGTGCCCAGCAGTGGGATGTTAAAAAGGGCTGAACACGACGATATATATATGAAAGCAAAAGTCTGTATTGTAGTAGTGTAGAATATATACATATATGTAGCAAGGGTAAGTCACTAGTATTTTGTAATAAATTAAGATTTGCAATTAAAAATAATGTTCAGTCAAGAAAATTAAATTAATACTGGCTTTATAATATTAATAGTACAGGTAACATAAAGTAATAGTATAAGGTAATATATTATTATAAAATAAATATGACATACCGCTGGTAATATGCCTAGTTTTCTCTTGCGTTCTCTTTCTTCCATCATTTTCTTTTCTTCAGATTTCTGACGATCTGATAATATAAAGAAACCTATTGTGAACACTTAATTCTAATGTTTTATTTTTTACAAGAGTATTATATGTGGGTATCGCAGGTAAATTGTAAGAACCAGTGACCATTTCACAATTTAAAGGCTTTTATTATTTAGTGAAATTATCAAAATCTTATCACAATATCACTGAATGTGTTTAGTAAAATTATAATATACCTAAGAGTGTCCCGTGATATTGTAAGAAAAGGAAACTTAACCTGCGACATATACACTAAATAGTATGAACCGACTTTTAGTGTAGAAGACTGATTTTATTCTATGATAGATGTTTAACTTACACTTAAGCTCTATTTCTTCATCATCCAATAGAAGCGACACAACTTCTTTTGGTTTAAGTGTATCTGGCTTGAAATTACCACCACTTATCACCATCCGTTGAATCTGTGAATGACATAAATTTATAAATTCTTTACCATTTTAATAATACATTTAAATAGCTGCTTAAAAGTTGAACTGATTAATACAATTAAGAAACATTAAAATAATTTAACGATACAATAACTCGGCCATTACTACATATTATAAATTATAGTTGAATATGTGTTTGCTCAGGCTAATACATACCATACATACCACTATACATATTTTCATAAAGTTTTCAACTATTATGAAAAAGGATTATTTGAAAAGGTTATGAAATAAAAGCATTGCAACAAAAACTACCGGTACAATGATATTTGTGAATTAAGCCTCATAAGTAATAAAAAACATGTGAAAAATTTACGATAGTGACACACCCGACCTGGACGAGGCTAAGCCATTAGTTTTAATTACATTTCTTTGTACTCTCTAATAAAATGTTCAGCTCACCTCACTCTTCTCCCTAGCTCTCTGCATAATGCGCTCCTCTATAGTGCCCTTACAGATGAGCCGGTACACGGTGACCTGCTTGGTCTGACCGAGGCGGTGCGCGCGGTCCATCGCCTGCTGGTCCACTGTGGGGTTCCAGTCAGAGTCGTAGAATATCACCTGTAATGGAAAGTATGTGTTAACATTTTATTTATTGTTTACTGTAAACGCCTACCAATATATATATATATATATATATATATATATATATATATATATATATATATATATATATATATTTAAGGACTGTCAGCCTATGTCGTTGCAATTTTACTCGAAAACTTATTATTGGTTGCTTATTATTGACAGCTAAAATTCTTTAAGTAAATGTCTCATGTAAAATTTATCAAATAATGTAAAATTTATCACATAAAATATAATGGCATTTCATATAACCGAGAAATGAAAAATTTGAATAGACGATTCCAAACAACTTATTTATTTAAATCGATAGCTGCTGAATTAAACCCTTCTATAATAGTAGTACCTTAGCGGAACCCTCGATGCGTAAAGTCGATTGCACTTGTCTGATTTACTATTTTGTATAACAGTAATAGTGCAGTAAAAAACATATTTAAAATGCTATCAAATACCAAATATTAATTATATATTTTAATAAATGGCATGCAATAACATTTTTATAATATCTATAATTGTACTCACAGTATCCGCCGCGGTAAGGTTTATGCCGAGGCCACCGGCACGCGTCGACAGCAGGAACACGAATATATCTGCACGGGCCTGTAAAATTCAATAACTTTAAATATCTTTTTTGTAATATCTTATCAATCAAAATAATTTTTCTAATATTTAACAACGCACAATTCTAAATACTTCTGTTTTTAGACTTTGTGATAAAATATTAATTAATAAAAATTTTATTTTACCTGAAAATCTGCAACCATGTCGCGTCGAGCCGATATTTTACTGGATCCATCCAATCGCATATACTTGTGTTTTCGATGCCACATGTATTCCTAATATAAAACAATTTTTAGTATGAGATCATTTTAATTTAATCCATTAAAGAGAAAAAATATATATAACATAAAATTGATGTAATTTTCTCGACCAGTATTTGAAAATAGTATATAAATTATATACGTTTAGTATATAATTTAATAACTATTTATTGAACAAATAGTGTATATTATTAGAAATATTGTTTAGTCCTTCTTCGTAAAATAAAACTTTTAATGAAATAATTAATTTCTTAGTTAAAAATTTACAAAATAAAAATAATTTAAAAATCTTGCTCTAACTCAAATTAATAACAATTTATTTATGGTACATGATGTAATGTACGATACTCACTTCTAACAAATCAATCATCTTGGTCATCTGGCTGTATATGAGCACGCGATGGCCGCGTTCTTTCAGTCTCTTTAGTAAGGAATCTAGGACGGTGAGCTTTCCCGCGTCGCTGACTAGTTGATTCTTATCTGTTAGATTGTTAGGAAATTAATTTAAAATGAGTTATTATAGACATGATTTTTAGATAACTGCACAAACATTTTGAATTCAGAACTCGCGTTAATAACATAGAAATAGAAACTGTAGATCTTTAATACTTTTGATAAAATAAAATTTTAATTAATATAAACGAAAATATAGTGAAAACGTGAAAGTCATACATGAAAGTAATTATTACACGATTATTACACGAAAATTTATGAAATCTTGAATGTAAACTACCGTCAAATTAGGTATAGCCTGTCCATATTATTTATTGTAAATTCATGATTTGTTTACAATTGGAGAAAATAACAAAAAATAACATACACATAAGGTACACACTTTTCTTACAATGAGCAAAACGATCGAATGAGATAGCACACGTCAGTATAGCGTGCGAGTGAGACAGCACACACAAGTACAAGACACGAGCGTGCGAGTCAGCGTACATACCGGGCACCTGCAGCGAGGCCCAGCCGTGCGGCGGGCGCGCGCGCGCCACCAGCGCGGCCAGCGCGGCGGCGCCGGCCGCGCTCTCGCCGTGCGCGTGGCGGCGCGCGTGGTGCGCGTGCCGGCGCGAGCACGCGAACGCCGCGCGGGTGAACGCGCTCACCTGCATTGGACGTATATGTGCATATATTGGTTTGCACTTAGTCTTTTGTAGCTAAATGTATATTGTTCTATGAATATTAGAGAATTGGAAATAGTAGCATAAACAATAATGCTACTATTTCAGACTTTAAGATATTTTTTGGCGGACTTTTTCCATATAACCTATGTTTAAAATACCGATCGCTACAAAATTTCACAGGATCACCTGCTGGGCTAATTTAAAGATTGCCCGAAAATTTCATCAAAATTGCTCCAGCTATTTTGAAGCCCATAAGGAACATACATACATCGATTTTAATTTAATAGATTTAGTCTGAGGATGAGGTTATATAAAACTTACTTTTACCTGCAGCTACACTCGCATTAGTCGTCATGAGAAAGTATTTGGTATCAATGAAAGATACGAGCTATCTCCGTTCCAAATTTCACTCAAATGCATTAAGCTATCAAAGCGTGATGGAGTAACAAACATACACACATACAAACTTTTACACTTTCTATATTATAATTATAATTGTAGTGCATAAAGCAGGTACCTTCGGCTGCGCAGTGAACAAGAAGGCGGGCAGCGGCGTGGGCACGTCGCGGCGCGTGCGCGGCGCGCGCTCCTCGTGCGGGAACTCGGGCGCGTCGGCCGCCGGCACCGCCACCGCCACCACGCCGCCTTCCTCCGTCTTTATCTCGCTTAGCATTTCTCCCTGCATATATTATATTTCCTATTATTTATTATAATAAAATAATTATTCATTCATACTGGACTTATAAGAGTAAAACTACAGCAAAAAAAATCCACACAGTAGGCGTTTTTTCTATAGATTTTAATGAAAATGTTATCAAATGCAAGAGTTGTAAAAAAATATTAATTTTCATGGCTTTCCAAATTAGCTTAAATTTAGAGTAAAGCACTGTAATGTTATTTCGTAGCATCTTAAAGTTAAACCCATAAATCCTGAAGTTGTTTCCCGACTGTCATTTAAAAATAAGTATGGCAGTCGGCAGCGCCTCACTCGCAATATTGCAAGACGAGACACCTTCGTTAAACAATTGTATGAATTATTTAACTGTAGCAAAACAAAGCTAGACTAAATAAAGTTTTGTGCATAAAAAAAAAAAAAAAAAAACTTTGTCAACTTAATAGCGCAGGTCTAAACATATTCTAATGCACCACGATGGTTGTCACTATAAAGCATACAATTATAATAACAAAGATCCTAAGTTTTAAACACTTTAATAAAAAATCAACATTAAATAGAATAATTCACTAATGTAATGCGTCTTTTTTTATAAAGCAGTTTTAAAACCAATCATTTTTTTATAATTACATACACAAACATGATAGCAATTCGCGCTTGTACTTTTTATTTCACTTACAAGGGATATTACATAACAACTATGGGTAAAATATTTAGTTGAATATTTTCCACAGTTCATACTATAAATTACTAGCATTTTCCCGCGGCTCTGCACGCGTAGTTCAATTATGTACTATATCTTTAAAAATTATAACCAATGTGTTACTCTGATGTATAAACTATATTATTGTAAAGTTTCATCAAAATCAGATCAGAAGTTTTAGCGTGAAGGACTAATAAGCATCCATCCAACATTATCGATTATAATATTAGTATGATATTCTATAATGTTGAATACTTATACAGTACCTGTCCCTCAGTCTTCATGTTGCGCGTGCGCAGGGCGCGGTGCTCTATCGTCTCCGGCATGTAGTGTATGGTGTGCTCCGCGTGCGTGTAGAAGGGACCTCCTGTTTATATGAAAATGTATTTTATTGTATATATAAAAAGTTGTTAGATTTACGAGATCATTTGAAAATTTAAATAAAAAAGCCATCTGAAATGGCTTAAACTAGTCGTCATTGAGATGTCAAAAACCCAAATGTCTCTCCCGTGACCATGTTTACTACAAAGCATAGTCGGGATTCGGGAACCAAGAAGTAAAATAAAGCTATGAAAAAATCTTCATGTATTTAACTAAGTACTTCCTTTAATATTTTCTTAAGTTTTCGACCATTAAAAAGTATATGAAGTAAAATTAGTACTCTAAATACAATCATAAAATAGCAAAATGTAAAAACCCTACATATTACCAAAAAAATAATTACATTTTGCTATCCACATTCATTTTTTTATATAAATAATATATAGTTTTTAGCTCTTTTTGTATATACCTTCAATCCATAAAGGATCTGTGAACAACAACTCCGCCCACAACAAACAGTCATGTTTTCTCCTCTTCAACACATCCCCGTCCGGACACACCAGCAGTAGATGTTTGCTATTCACTCTATCATAATAGTCCCCATATACTTCCGTCTCTTTCTCTTCTTGCTTGACATCAGCGTGCTCAGTCTGTCGCCACCAATACTGTCTGTGGCGAAGTTTCTCGAATTTTTCTAAAGATTCTTCTATATGAAGCATACTGAAATAATATTTAAGTATCAATTTTGCTGAATTTATTTGACTTATGTCCGTACTTTTAATAGAAGTAATTAGTCTATGGTAAAACGTTATCAAAAAGTTAGGCCTTCTCATAAACCGATTTTTATGTATTTTTATTTTAATAAATAGGTTATACCTCAAAGTTCATTATAAAAATTTCAAGAAAAAACCCAACCCTTACAAATGGGATAGTTATTTTTAAGTAAATTTAGATGTTGGCAAACTATGTTATTTGAATAGAAATCATCATTAAATGTCTGCATCTCTGAGAAAACCTAGCAAGTTTTCGGAAGACGTGTGAAGTCCGCCAACCCGCACTTGGCCAGCGTGGTTGTATTGGCCTGATCCCCCTCGTATTGTAGGGAGGCCCGTGCCCGGCAGTGGGACATTAAAAAGGGCTGATACATACATACATCATTAAATAATCTCTATAATTTCCGGAGAAATTTATTTTTAAATATTTATAAAATTATATTAATTTATGTGTTAAAAAACTTTAATTGAAGCAATATTAAATGAAAAGTACTTACGCATACAACCATCCACACACCATCACCCTATAAATCTCCATAGGCGATAGATCCATAAACCTTGTAAATGCAAAAGCTGTATCCCCGTAACAATTATTATGTACATAATGGGGGTTTAAAATACTTAATTTATTATATAATATATGACGATTCGATGGTATAGATCTTAATAAAATTCCATCCTCGGCTATTAACTTAGGTAAGTGGTAGTCGTCTACTTGCATCGCAAATGGCGACCGAACGTCCCGCCTTTCGAAAAGCTCAGGATGGTTGCATACCTGATCAAAATAAAAAAACGTTATTTTTATTTAAATTTATTACATATTATTATTACTCACCATTCCATACAATAGAATAAGACAGTGGTAGACAAGTGGTAAAGCGCTCGCTTGGGAAACCGAGTGAAGCGGGTTCAAATCCCGGGCCTCGCACTTTTGATAATTCATGCGAATAATTTTCAACGTAATTATCGCTTGTATTGATGAAGAAAAACATTGCGAGGAAACCTACATATCTGGGAGAAGCTAGTATGTTCTCGAAAGACCTGCTCAGCTTGCCCGCACTTGGCCAGCGTGGTGGACTATGGCCTGATCCCCCTCATATAGAAGGGAGGTCCGTGCCCAGCAGTGGGACGTAAAAAATAGCTGAATACGTACCATACCATTTGTATGGGTTTGCAATAATCGGTTTATTAAATTTATTACAAAATACTAGATACGTTAGTCCTTCAAATAGTAGTTTATAAAAGTCATTTCTTACCTTTCTAAATTGCATAACTAAGTTCATGAGGTTTGAAGTGAAATTTTTATCTACATTGTGACCAGACTCAGCACCAACCGAGTAATGTAATAATTCTTCTATTTTTATTTTCTTCTTAAGAGCTAAAAAGGAACAATTAAAACCAATTATTTAATGAATAATCAACTTATTGTAAAAAACAATATATCACAATAAACAATATTGAAACAAAGTAAAAGTTATTGATTGCCTTAATTAAACACACACACACTTATAAGTTAATTTACAAATAATATTTTAAATTTTCTTGTATATTTATTTAAATTACGCCACTACTTTAAATTCAATAATTAATATCCAAAAACTAATTAAAAAATTTTTAAAATTTTAATAAAAAACATTTTAGATCACAATAGACCAGAAAAGGTCGCAGTGATATAATAGACGCAATAAAGAATTCTATAATCCATATTCATACTAATATTATAAATGGGAAAGTTCATGAGGTTGGATGTTTGTTACTCTATCACGCCAGAAGGGCTGAACGGATCTGGATGAAGTTTGGCACAGAGATAGATTATAATCTGGAATAGCACATGGGTCACTTTTTATCCCGGAAAAATGTACGGTTCCTATGGGATATCAATACTAACCGTTAAAACGTATCTAAAGACAAACCTGAGGGAAGCGAGGGTAAGTCGCGCTAGTACTATAAAAACGATAGTTTATGAACGAGTAAATATGTTATTTATTTTCCACGCTGCAATGTGTCAATGAATTTGGATGTAATTCGGGATCGAGATAGCCTCATCTTTATTAAATTAAAAATTATTTATCAAGAAAAACCCCTGATGAGAGCAAGTATTATATAAATTCACTTACCTATGTACAATAATTTCTGTCTTATAGTTAGTGGGCAGTGAACCATAATCTCAATTTTATCTGACAATTCATTTTCAACATCCTTCTTAATTCGTCGTAACATAAACGGTTTTAGAATCATATGCAGCCGAGAAAGGTGTTCTGAACAAAAGCAAAAATAAATCTTCCAATTACATATTTATGAGAAATTTTCACTTTCACTTTATTTAGTCAACAATTCAAACAATTATTTCAAGTAAAAAAATATAAAAATAAAGCGAATAAAATAAACTTTCTTTTTTTTTAAAGATGGCAATGAGTATTGTATAATTAACATTTAACTGAACAACTATCACAGTTATTAAAACATATTGTCCATATGATAATAAAGTTTCTCACTTTCATCTATAGTAGTTTTATTCTCAGCATGACTCTCTATATCTTTGGAGAACCATTCATTGAACTCGTCGTGCGAGTCGAACAACGTCGGCATTATAAAGTGCAGAAGAGCCCAAAGCTCCGCCATACTGTTTTGAATTGGAGTTCCTATAATCATAAAGAATATATTAAATATTTATATTTATATACATTTTTTTATGGGTCAAAGGGGGACATAATATGCAAAATATGCATTAGCATTGCTTATTAACCAATTTCATTGTATTCAGCCCTTTTTAACATCCCACAGCTGGGCACTCCCTCTATACGAGAAGATCAGGCCATAGTCTACCACGCTGGCCAAGTGCGGGTTGGCGGACTTCACACGTCTTCGAAAACTTTTTAAGTTCTTTCAGACATACAGCTTTCCACACAATGTTTTCCTTCACCGTAAGACAAGTGACAATCATGTTGGAAATGATTCGCACATGAAAATATCAGAGGTCTCGCACCCGGGCTACCACGGCCTGCCTAAGCAATTTCATATCTATATAAATAGGCAAAGACAATACAATTCAGTATTTTTTTCTCTTCCGTGTCTTGACCGATTTTTTGTTTTTGTTTAGTAGCTATTGATGAGCTTTGGTATAATGAAAAAAAAATTGGAAACATTGAGTTTCTTTTATAGATAGATAAAATTTATTCATATATGTATGTCTTCCTCAAATTTTCGACAGTGATTAGTCCTATAGACTTTCGACTACTGAGCAAACACTAGTTTTTTTTTTTTTTTTGTTTTTCACCTCAAAATGTATTTTTACTAGAATTTGCACGCAACCCATATCCACCTAACGCTGTAGGCTTTAAATGGTAGTGTCAAAAATTTTATAAAACATTATCGCTTAGTATAGAATCGAAACAGACAATTAAAGTTAAATTATAGATTTATTACATTTAGTAGAACCTATTAAGTAAAAAAAAATTAACCACTGTCTCTAACTGTAAAGTATAAAAATACATATTATTTACCGGACAACAACAGTCGATTCCTACAACTAAACCCCAAAAGCAGCTTCCATCTCATACTGGCAGAACTTTTGATAGCTTGAGCTTCGTCCAATATCATATACTGCCAGGAGACCCTGTTGAGATATTTCAAATCCGACACAACAATTTGGTATGAAGTCACTACAACGTGGAAGGCGGCTTGGCGCGTATGCAAGTCTTTGCGTTCCCAAAACTGTCGGAGGATTTTACGCTCGCTCGGACTACCCCAGTATGGTACCTAAAATATTTATTTAATATAGTTATTCATTTCTATTATATATATCCAATAATCAGACTACTATTATACAAAAGTGTATGAATGTTTATTACTCCTTCATGTTAAACTAGCTGGAAGAATTTGAATGAGTACATGTATAAACTATGACATGAAATAAAACATAAAAGTACCGTTAAGCATATAGGGACGCACCCGATAGAAGCAAGGTTACGACGCTAGTATAATATACAAGACTGTTATATATAAAAGTATACACATATGTATATTGTAAATACTGTTATATAATAATTTAATTATTAATTTAGCAGTGTGAACACAACATCTACATATAATATGGTAAGATATGAAAAGAAATACATTTTATTGATTTACACATAATATGCTTATATAAATATTTTATATTATATCAAAAAATAATACTTACGACTTTAAAATCAGGTACAAATCTTTGCATCTCCTGCTGCCAATTGTGTAAAGTGGAAGCTGGAGATACGACTAAGAAAGGTCCCCATACACCGAGCCTCTCCGCTACATGGCATAAGAAAGCTATACATTGCACCGTTTTGCCCAGACCCATTTCATCTGCTAAGATTCCACTTATACCCTGTAATTAGAATATTTAATTATCATCGCGATCAACGAACTACTAGGAAAATTTATACATATCTTATTTAATTCAATAAGACCTGGGCGACCGAGCTTCGGTCGGTGTTTTTTTTTATGAAATAACTAAAAACTTAAATAAATACAAAAAGAAAAAAAAACAATAATAAAAACTTTGTATCCGACCGGGGTTCGAACCCGGACACCTGTGATTGTCAATCTTGCGCCTTGACCGTTTGACCACGATGGTTATGCCCGAGCGTGCGAAATTAGCGACCATATTGTGCGTGCGAAAGAAGACCTGTTTCGCCAGACATAAAACAATCTAGATCGATTTTTCTCCCCCGAAAACCCCCACATACCAAATTTCAGCGAAATCGTTAGAGCCGTTTCCGAGATCGCCGATATAAATATACAAGGATTGCTCATTTAAATAAAACTATCTTTTCGGATTTTTTCGCGGATTTATTTTGATTTTTGGTTCCCGACGTTTCGATTGCTTTACAGCAATCATGGTCACGGGAGAGACTAAGGTGTTAGATGTCTCAAAGGTATTATATAGTTGTTACAGACAGCCTACCCACAAATAACAAAATGAATTCAAAAAACTTGAAATGAATTCATTTTGTTATTTGTGGGTAGGCTATCTGTAACAACTATATAATACCTTTGAGACATCTAACACCTTAGTCTCTCCCGTGACCATGATTGCTGTAAAGCAATCGAAACGTCGGGAACCAAAAATCAAAATTAATCCGCGAAAAAATCCGAAAAGATAGTTTTATTTAAATGTCAAATATTCACGTAAATCTAAGAAAGTAAGGATTGCTCATTTAAATATATTAGATTATAGATAATTAATTTTTTCCTTTGAGGTGTTTCTTTGAATATATTGTTTGTATTCAAATCTATCAGTCTATACAGCCGATTTTAACTAACTACATGTAATTTTGATAACATTGTCTAGATGAGAATACAATTAATTGATACCATCGAGATGTGTTGATAAATAGAGCGAGACATTACAGGTTTTTACATGTCTGTAAAGGCTACTAGTAAAATCGTCGAATTGGATTGTTTCAACGAGTGACTTTTTAATTGACTCGTTTTAACGAGTCCTGTATGTTAATACCATTAATAAAAGTTTTTTTTATTTATAATATTTTTGATTCGTTTTGACAAGACATATTTAATATTTATATTGTTGGTTTTTTTATTTATTTTGTTATCCACCCACTGTGATAGGCGTACGTAAATGTTTCTTGTGATTTTCAGATAATTTGATGTATATTTAAGTTTTTCGCTTATAAGTCACATATTAAACTAAACAAAAAAAAACAAATAAGATAAAAGTGTAACGTAAACGTTTCCAATACCTGATCATACAAATTAGCGAGCCAGTTCATGCCCTTCAGCTGGTACCCCTTGAGCGTGCCGCGGAATATGGCGGGCTGGTCGTGGTCGCCGCGGCGCTCGCGCTCGTCGCCCGCCTCCGCGGCGCCGGCGCGCGCGCGCTCCGCCTGCACCGCCTCCAGCGCGTTCTTTGACGCCCGGGCCTTCATTGCTTCACTGTAATAGCACAGATAAACTAATACTTCCTTGTATTCAGCCCTTTTTTTAACGTCCCTATGCTGGGCACGGGCCTCCCTTCAATACAAGGGGGATCAAGCCATAGTCCACCACGCTGGCCAAGTGCGGGTTGGCGGACTTCACATGTCTTTCGAAAACTTGCTAGGTTCTCTCAGACATGCAGGTTTCCTCACGATGTTTTCCTTCACCGTAAGCCAAGTGGTAATCATGTTAGAAATGATTCGCACATGAAAATATCAGAGGTGCGAGACCCGAGATTTGAACCCGCTTCATTCGGTTTCCCAAGCGAACACGTTACCACTGGGCTACCACTGCCATAATACTTCCTTACGGAACAGATAAATCACTCCATAGGAAAAGATAGATAACTAACAATATAATTACCTACAAAAATTTTGCAGGTATTCGTACGCGCTAAAATGTACCATATGTGGACGTCCGAGAGTATTTACTACGTCGTCTGCCGTGGTGTTGGGCGATCACTATTCTTTTTGTATATTTCTTTGTGGTGTACATAAAGTATCTATCTATATAATTTTTTTAAGAAAATGAACATCCTGTCCTATCATACCTGTCATAATTATCAATAGCAGCAAGCCTGGGGTCCCTGTCCTCGTCCAGCTGGCGTAGGATCATGTCCGCGTCGGTGTCCCCTTCGTCTGCGTTCAATTTCCTCTGCATAAAGTGCGCGTAAAGCTCCGTTTGCGTTATCAAGAAATTTAGCTTGCGACGTTGACGTTTAGCCTCCATTAATTCCACATCCATCTATAAAGATTATTTTAGTGTCAAACAAAGATAAAAAAAGTACTAGATACACAATCCCATGCAATAGTTCTCTTGAAACTGTCACGAATTGTGTTTAGGTAATTATTCTAGTTGAAATAAATATACAACAATGTAAATTGAACCTTAAATGAAATACTTAAAGTTGTTTTCACAGAAAAAAAGTTAAGGGCGCGCTCAAATGTTCAAATGAGCGCTCATTCGGTGAGGACATTTTTGTCGCTGATTGTGTATCTAGTACTTTTTTGATCGATGGTGTTAAATCAGTTTTTGTTAGGTCATAATTATCTCTATTAGACACTTGTATAGATCTATACTAAGCCGTTGATTGTAATAGATATTACAATACCGAAAAATAAAGCTACAATGTGTGTAATATGTAATTTTTAAACGAAAAATTAAAAAAATACAACTTTTACTTAATTTTCAAATTAACTTTTCAAGTAATTAAAACGTAAAGTAAAAGTATAGTATAACTCAAGAGGTATAAAAACAGGTAGATATTAAACATTTTTTAAAGGATTAAATTTTGAAGTTAAAAAATAATATTCATTTATATTTGTTTTGTTTGTTTACACACTAGCGATTTAAGCTTGCTTCGCTCAAATGCGGCCATAGGTATGTTTTAGTCTTTATAAACGGAACCCTAATTTTTTTTCTAAAATGAAAACAGCCTAAGTTACTCCTTAACAACATCAGCTATCTGCTAGTGAAAGTCCTGTCAAAATCAATCTAGCCGTTCTGGAGATTAGCCGGAACAAACAAACAGACAGACAGACATGTGCAGTCCGCTAACCCAACCGAGTGGACTATGACCTGATCCATTTTATATTAGAGGATATAATGTGCCCGGCAATAGCACCGCATACCTTCCTCTGCTCCTCCGCCTCCCTCTCCATGCGCCGCCGCGTCTCCCGCTCGGCGCGGTCGTAGCGGCGCCAGTACGCCTGCATCTCGCGCGACAGCCGCTTGCAGCGCCACACTGTCTCTTTCATGTTCTTTTGGGACTGTTATATATAAATAATGTACATACATGATTTATTTTATTCTTCAATTAATGTTATATAAAATACTAATATTAAATTATTTAGCTTTAAATTAGTAGCATTGTCGCCAGTTTTATGCTTAGAAAAGATCAATAAAATTTTATTTTCATAAAACTAAGAAATTATGGAGCAAAATATTATCACTACTAATTTTTTTTTTATCTACATTTAATTCTATTCATATGCTAAAACATAATAAAAAAACGTGTGTATGTACTTATGTACGCACGTAAGAAATTATACTTCTTTGACGTAACAAAACAAAAATAGCTAAAGATTTCATCACATATGTTACAACTCTCTGTTTGTAAAAGGAATGTAGCTAACTCCATCATGTCGCTTTTTGGCTGTCGGTGGGCGAGCGCATCATGAAAATTTTACTCTCCTAATATTTTCCAAACGCACCAAAAAAGTATAACTCCAAAAAATACATATTTCCCATAATATGGAAGTCCCATTAAATATATATACAGACTTATACAAAACAAACCTGCATAGCCACATGTCTCCAATGCTTACAGCACAATGTAGCGAGCCTCTTCCGTTGCAGCATTAACTCCCTGTGCTGTGCGGTGCGCGCTCTTTGTACTTTTCCCAATTCCTTCTTCACTAACAGCTGCCAGTGTCTCCTGCGTCTTGCTGTTAAAGCTTCTGGGCTTTTGATGGCTGATAGTTTTTTACGACCTCTGTAATAAAAATATTCTAATTATTCAACAGTAAAAAGTAACTTGTTGACTAATTTTTGATATGTTGTAAAAGTTTGAATATCACAGTTTCGATATTATTCAGTATATAAAAACACATATCTTAATTTTATCATACATTATTCTAATAGATATTACCATTTATCCATTTGCATTCAATGTTATTTTATAAGTATTTTTTAATGCAATAATAGTAGTGCCTTTTTGTGAACAAATAATTGTATAATATAAAAAAAAAAAACCTAATAAATAAGATAATGTACCTGGCTCCTGGTTTTTCGGCAATAGTAAATTCATCTGTATCATTTTCTTCTTTTAAATGTTTTAATTGATCTTCCCAGTCAACTCCATCGGGCTGTTACAAAACAAATACATTTTCATATTATATTTTAGTTACTCAGATAACTATACATTAAAACATCAGTGCCTCCAAAGAAATAGTCTAAAATTTTGTTTATGTATTAATTAACTAATGACTCTCATTATGTGTATAAATAAATGTAGTCCCCTATTTTCTTATACATCTTAATTTCTAATGCAAAATTAAGTTTTAATCAGAGCAAAATATCTTTTACTAATTTTATAAACAGGTAAGTTTGTAACTTTAGATATAGAAAGTAATCTATAAAACATCTACATATATATTGTACATATATAAACAATATTCATGACATTTTTATTACAATTTTATTAAATAGTACATTGCAAAGAATAACTTAAGGATGTATGGAGTACTAGCTACACTGTAATATTTGAATGGCTTTATAGTAAAAAATACTTACAGCATCACTACCATCATTATATCCTCTATCTTTAACTCTACCCCTTTTAGCTTTTTGAATGCCTCTAGAACCTCTCTCAGCAGGACGACCCCTTCGACCTCGATTTGCAGGAGGTTGTATGGGACGACTAATTCTACGCTCAGGGTAGCGATCTATGGTGGAAAGTAATCCTGCACCATAGTACATATACCGCGAGTTCTAAAAATAAACATTTATATAGAGTATCGGAAAAGTAATATGTCTAGATCTGGGTCTTAAAGATAATTCTTATGATTCTAATATAGAAGCCCAAATGGCTTTTATAATAATTTCTATTAATTTTAAATTAATTGTTAAAAAAATAATGAATGAAGTTGGTATTAAAACAGTTTTTTGTAAGAACAAATTTTTGCAAACACATACTCTGTTCTAAATAATTGTAAAATTAATATTTAAATTATACACATACAAACATAACTCATTGTATTTTATTATGAGTTAAAAGTTATCATTAATACTCAAATGATCAAACAGTATACATAATATAAGCTTACCCCAGGGTCTTTATAATATTCTTTAGCATATTTATTGTGAAAGTGCCTTTCCCTAAGCAATCTTTTTATCCTCAAATCTTTGGCTGCTGGAGTTTCATCTTCACTACTTGATTCAGTTTCTGATGACAACAACACATCACGAAGCCATTGTCGTTCTTCGCCAACAGATGCCAAATTGTATAATCTAAGACGGTCACTTTGTCTTTCTGTTTTTGAAAGTTATTCAGTATAAGTAAAAGTACTAATAAGAGGTACTAATAAGATTCATCTTATATTTTTGAAAATTAACATTTACACCATATATTTATTAAATAAAATTTTATTTTTAAATAAATAATCTAAATCACTGCAATATCCTATTTACTATTATTATATACTATTTGTATGATGCTGTCTTATTGTTAAATCAAAAAAAGCTTATGACATCCTAAAAAATTATAAATTTTTGCTATACTAGCTTATTGCCAGCAGTTTCACTCATGTCAAGTTTAATTTTAATTGACAAATTATTTAATTTTAGCCTTAGTGAATTGACACATTTCTCTTATATGATTCCCCATATAAATTTTGAACCCCTATTTCAACCTTTAAAGGTATAATTTTCAAATTTTTACTCTTGAAGGCCAATTACCTGTGTGCCAAATTTAAACCCAATCCGTTCCGTTGATAGAACATTCCAGTCAATCATGAATTCCTTTTATACATACAGATTTCCAAATGCAATTTGTTTTACTCTACATTTTTAAATTAGAAATACAAACTCATTCACTTTATATGTAACGAAATAATACTTAGAGAAGGTATAAAATAGTTGACTACTAATATTAATGGGAAAGTTTGTGTATGTATGTTTGTACACTCATTACTCATTTACATTAAAAGGCCTTAGCAAATTTGGGTAAAATGACACAGATCATAATTTGCAGTAATGTATTCTAGTCTACTTCTGGGCACCTAGGAATTGCTAGTAAAATATAAATAATAATTACAGGTATAAAGCAAACCCTTACATTGAGTTTTTAAAGTTAAGCATACCTTGTTTTGTAGTCACAACACCATGCATATCTTTGTCACCTTTAGACATCTCATTGGCCATAGACTTTCCATCAGAATCATCATCACTGTCACTACCTCCATCAGAGTTAAGTATTCTTTCCACCTGGTTTACAAATGGTCTGATATCTAAGGCGGCTTCCAACCTCTGAATGTGTATAGGTCTTGCAACTTCATGACGCTTTAAAACTGTTTTTCCTACCACAGACTTTTCAGACATCTCAATTTCTGAAAAGAACAACATAGAGCTAAATGAATACCGCGCAATGTACAATATTAACGTAATAGAAAATAAAGGAAATCTTTCCAACACTAACTCAGACTGCAGTGTAATTATCACACAAAAATTGAAGCAATATTGGATAACATTAGGTCAGGTAAGACAATATACAAAGTTATGCTTACACCAATTTCCAAATCCTTCAGGATGTGTTCACTTTGATTACTTAACATTAAATTCCATAACATTCACAAAATGGCGAATGAGAAAACTCGACAAATCGCTGTCAATGTCGCCGCCCGAGCGGCGCACATTACTACTCATTTCGTATTTGAGCTGGAAAAAACACGAACCCGCCATAATAAGCCAACACGTTTTGACAAGCAACTACAATTAATTTCTCAGCTTCAGCCAATACTTATTACGCTAAAAAAATATGAAATCAAATTAACCAATAGCAGAAGCTAACAAAACTCAAACAACCAATAAGGTCATATTTATGTAACTAAAGAAGTATTTGTAATTGAAAACTCACTCTTTAACCATGAAACTGATACATTCAAGTTGAAAATTGGGAAGTATTTTTTTTAATGTTGTAAATATATATAACTGAAATAATTATTTTGTTTAGCTTTACATTGAAAATAATGTACAAAACTATATTTATAATTTGTGGAAAAAAAATATATATTTTTTTTATATTAAGACTGTCTTAGTAAAGAAATTTTTATTTAATAAAAATACTTTTAAGAAAACTTTAGTTTCTATTTCAAATTATATTTATTTATTAAATTCTAATAAATTAATATCATTTTTTATATCGAAATATATAATTATTATATATTATTGTACTTATAATTATTGATATATTTTTCTTATTAAAATGAACATATTAATTTTGTACAACAATTAGAATATAACGTGTTATATGTAATACAATATTTTTTTATGTTACATTATATTACATTTTGTTTGATAAATATTTCTTGTTCAGTTTAAATTTTATGTCGATAAACTTAATTTACAAAAATTTATATTGTTCTCGTTTTTATATTTTTTAAATTGAAGGTCATTAATTTATCGTATTACTACATATTTACAATTAGTAGTAGTATTTGGATAGTGATTTCAGCAAATATAATATTTTTTTAGTTAAGATATTTAATTTTATTTTTATATTGTAGATTTTCTTTTAATAATAAAAGAAAAAACAAATAAAATGAAACATTCACAATCATTTAATCTAATAATTTCTAAGGGATACTTGAATTTTAAACAAAGAATAATTATAAATGTTTTCCTTGCACATTTATATAATTTACATATAATCCTATCTATAAAATATGTAAAGAGATTGTTAATTACTAAATATTCCTAAGAGAACAATATATTTACTACTCTATCTTTTTTGTATTAATTAGGTAATTTAAAAGTTTTCGTTGATGTTCGATATTATTTCAATATGTTGAATATGCGAACATCACTAATTTATAGCGTCGGCGGTCGGAATATGCCAAACATTACGCACTATATACTTGATTGCCTTAAAACATTGATTGCTTTTTATTCTGTGTGCACCTTAAATTTTACGTTCTATTGGAGCAAAATTTTAATTTAAACTCTTTGATAACTGAGAATTTAAATGTTTAGAGTGAAGTAAATTAAAATATCATGTTAGTTGTTCAGTTGGTAAAACCTTTCACATCCGCAACAAATTGTAGGCACAGGTTGATTCCAAAATGGTGGTCGTTTGTTGTGGCTTTCAAGTGATTTGTTAAATATTTCATCTTCGTAAGTTTTGTTTGTTTATTTTATATTTTTAAGCCGGTCTTAATTCAATCATAGTCTTAAGATCAACTGTGGTATCCACTTTTAAGTCTTAACCAAACAGTGGCATAATTTTCTTCTTTTACATAGAACTTTATCAATTGTAAAATTGAAAATGTTAGCTTTAAAACAACTTTATTTCTAGAATGAAGTATTTTATAGTTCTAAACGACGGAATACATGGAGTTACCAACAATTTTTACCTCTGCATAAAGTGATATAATGTGAAAAATAATAAGCGCGGGATATGTGGCTTGAATTTTGACTTCAGTGTCAATAGCATTCTTATTGCTATACTTTAAATAGATAACTTTTTATTTTGTTCATTTCGGTCGAGTATCTTATACATATTATATGTATATAATAAAATCATTAGTTTCTTTCTTTTTAATTCTTTTTCATAATAATATGATATGATATCGTAGCATTTCTAACCTCAAAATGTTGCCGGGTGCGGCAAGTGCAAGTGCATAGCAAACAAAAATGAAACATAATTTAGTGCAACTGATTTAAATGCAAGTGCCATAATTAATTATTATTATTTTGTTGTTTCAGATGATTGTAGTACTTTCAACTGTACTGTTCCAATAGAAGTAATATAATGGATGACAATAAAGTAACAGAAAACCCTGGGGAGGTAGAAAGCGAGGCTGGACCCGTAAAAGATGCCGAAGCAGAAAAACCAATCGAAACATCTACAGAAACTCCAAAAGATATCTCAGAAATTGATGACACTGAAAGTGATAAAAATAATAGCAATATAAATAGTGATACAGATGTTCATAGTGATATACAAAATCATTTGGACCATGATAAATGTAAAGATGATAGTGTTAATTGTGAAATAAACATAGAAAAAGAAAGTTCAAATGTTGAAAAAGATAGTACTTCTGAATTAGTAGCTAAAAATGTGCATAATGTAGATGATGAAGAAAATAACTTAGAAAAAGGTGACACATTTATTATAGTAACTTTTATTTTTAAAGATTGATTTATTATTATTAAAAAATATATACAGTGCCCTCCAAAAGTTAGTTGAAATCATCAATAATGTAAGAAATGCAAAAAAACTACAATATAACCAAATAAAATCGTGGATTTAATAACTATTTATTAAAATATAATCAATTTAGAATATTTCTATTAATAAAACAATCATAACAATTTTAATAATTACAATTTATGTAAATATAACAGTGAAGATACGATGCCAAAAGTTAGTTGAAATTGTTGAAAAATTATTTTACGGATTATGTCTTTGCTAATATCTTAACTTTTAATATTTCGTATGATCGCCATTATTCTGCAGAACTGCTTTGAGTCGTCTAGGCATTGATTCTACAAGATTTTGTAATATTTTGTCTGGTATAATCGACCATGTTTCAAGAACTTTATTTTAAAATAAATTTCTGTTGCGCCTGACCGAAATAGGGATCCTGCGGTATAATTCATCCGAAAAATGTTTAATGAGGTTAAGATTAGGTGACATTGAAGGTCATTCCAGTAAGCTCACTTCGTTTTATTCAAAATACTCTCTAGTTACCCTTGCTGTATGCTGCGGATCGTTGTCTTGTTGGACCTTGAAAGTCCGACCTAACCCCATTGTTTCAGCAGACTGTTTTAAATTGTCACTCAAAATATTATAATACATATGTGCTATCATCCTACCTTCAATTATTTGCAGTCGGTCCACACCATACCGAGAAAAGAACCCCCAATGACATCACATTCCCACCGGCGATTTTGACAGTAGGCCGCAAGTATTTGTCGTTGTAAGAATTATCATTGCTACTGCGCCAAAAGTTTTCCGAGGTCGATTTCCAAGTAGTTGAAACTCTGACTCATCTCTAAAGGGAACTTTCTTCCAAAAATCTATTGGCTTATCCGAATACTTGAGGGCAGAGACCAATCTTCGTTTTTTGGATCGATATTATTAAAGGTTCTTTTTGGAAACGTGACCTCGTAAATTAGCATCATGCAGGCGTCGCCTGATAGTAGTTTCAGAAACCGAGGTTCCTGCTTCCTATAATTGATCTGTGATCTCTCGTATCATAATCTTGGGATTAATTAAACACTGCCGCATTATTTGTCAATCATCAACAGAAGTAATACCTCTAGGACGCCCCGACCGTAGCCTATCTACAAGACTAAGACATTTTAAACTTTTTTTTATTATTTTTCGCACCCTTTTAGGACTAACTTTAAATAATTTTCCCACAATACTAAAGTTTTTAATTTTTTGTATCCACACACAATCTTTGTTCTTTCTTCTATAGTTAGTTTTCCCCTTGAAGCCATTATTTATTTATACTCAGTTAAATCACCTTATAATATCTAATTATTTAATGAAAACTACTTACACTGTTCTAACAATATTAATAAATAAGTTTAAAATCGCGAGAGTATCGTAAACCGGTGATAGATTCTTATTTCAACTAACTTTTGGCGCACTTAGTTCAAGTAGTGTGCAAATAAACATGGATTATGGACGACAACAAAATGAATTTCGGTGAATTCCTTACTGTATGTATTAGAATAGTGTATCCGAACGTAAATAGTAAACAGTTCAATCATTAAAATTGCATATTTTAGAAAATATATGACAAAATTGACGAGGTGAATAAATTTCAACTAACTTTTGGAGGGCACTGTATATTTGTAGTGTATTTTTACATTTAGCTCAATATGAACTCTATATTTTATTTGTATAAGTTATATTGAAAGATTTTTTAAGTTCGTAATGCATTGTAAACTTTGCTTGATGTGTTGCTAATGAAGCAATTTTGAGAATAATTAAAAATTACAGAGGACAAACTAGAAACTTCTGCACCTGAAGGAGAAAAAACCGAAAGCAACACAGATAATGTAGAAGAAGCAACACAACCTGAAGAGTTTCCTTTAAAGGAGGAGGAAGAAATTATAAAGAAAGATAGTTCAGCAGAAGATAACGAAGTTGTTGATGAAGTAAAAGCGGAAACAGTATCTGAAGATGTCCCTGAGTCAACAGGTCGAACCCCTTTAGATAAAGAGGCAATAACAGAAAGTGAAGAACACAATGGTGAAAATAAAGATGATGGTGAAGATAAATCAGAAGTTAGAAAACCAGAATTTGAAACTGCTCCTAATTGTTCTATGGATGAGCAACAAGAAGATCATACCCAGGTATTATTTTCTTAAATATATTATTAAAATTATATTTTTAGATGTAATTATAATAGTGAAAACGAATCATAAATGTATTTATTTATTTATTTATGGTTATTAGTCCACAAAACAAATGACAATCAAACACATGTATAAAAAACTGTTACATACAAAATTTATACATGGAATTGTTGTGTATTTGATCATTTGTAGAACAAAACAAAAACATCTAATTTCATTATAATTGGTCAAGTAGATCTAAAGATAAATTTAGCTCCCCTTTATAAATTGAATGATATAAAATATAAATATTACAAATATACATGCTTAGTTTGAAAATATATTATTATAAAAAAAAATCCTGTTGCCTTTAAGATACTCATATATAAATAATATTTTAGTTATAATACTCAATGAACAATGTTATTTAAAATAATATAATTTCAGGCATTAGATCCTTTTGACGCCTTGCTAAAAGATCGTTCAGATCCTACTGAAACTGTATCTCAAGCAAAACTGACAACATTAAATATTGATGATGATGATGACGATGACCATAATGCTGATGGAAATGAAGATAATGCTCATGGGGATGACCATGACGATGAACATCCTCCAGGTGAGTTCAATTTCGACTTTTGGCTTTCATATAGCATAGAAAAGACACTATCTGTTAAGTTTTTCAGAAATAAGGCTAATTTTGATTAAGTTATAATGAAAAAAAAAAAAGGAAATTTTTCTTTGTATAGTACAACTTGCACATTCATAATTTTTGGTCAATTATGTCCTATGTAAAATGTGAACATGACATCAATGTTTTTTTTTTTTTTTATTCTTTTGTAGATTATGAAAGTAATTTATCAGAACTTGCAGAACAGCCTGGTGCTGATGAAGAAGTATGTTTATTGCCTGACACTGAGAGAGAGATCTCAGAAGCAGATAAGGCCGCAGCTGAGAAAGCATTGGCTGAGAAACGAAAACGAGATGAGGGTACATATTTTCAATATTATATAAACATTTTATTTATGTAATAGTTATATAATGAATTAAACTGAAGAAACTAAAGAAATTCGGAAAGAGCCCATAGTAATCTATGATAATTTCGAGGGCTCTTTCCGAATTTCTAATCACCGATGTTCAAATCTCCCGGAAAACTTTCCTGTAAAAGTACCAAATAATTGCTATTACAATATACATATATTATTTAAACACCTACGACTGTAGTGGTTTAGTAACATCATATTTTATTGTCTTCTTGTTTCTTTCTGGCTGCTAAGCTTAATACCTGCTTTGTATCTACAAAAATTATGTAGATTTAATATATTATATCATATAGAAATGGTAAGTCTTAAACCTTGCAGGAATGAAGAAAATTTTTGTTTATTAATAATGCATGTTTTTTTTTATTTTTATACAATAGCTTACATCGTTATATAATTGAAAAAAAAAATCCAGCTTCAAAAAACTAAAATTTAGCATAATTTTTTTTTTAAACAATATGATACCGTTAGGGAATTAAACGCTCGCCATTTCACGTGCTTGGCGTGACGTTATAGTATGATACACATCGAGAAATCACGACTCAATTTGTAGCCATAATATCGGTAATCGCTCTGTCATACTCTGACGTTATATTCGGTCTAACCAATGGCGTGCGTTTCAACTACTTTGAATTTCCCAACTATATTTGCACTTTTTATTAATTATTTTTTAATCAAAAAGAAATTACATAAAAAATATTAATTAATAAATAGGTTTTATTCAAAAACAATAAAAAATTATATAAAAAAATATTTCATAAAAAAATTACTTAAAGCAAAATTGTTGTTAACTACCTCAGTGGTCTAGGGCCTAGCATCTATGGCTGCAGTTCCGAACGTCCTGGGTTCAAGTCCCGGGTCGGTTTAAGTTAACTAAACTTCAGTTTACTAGAAGTAAACTTGAATAGCTAAAGAAATTGAGTTTTTCTGTTAAAAAATTCTCAGTAATAGCTTAGAATTCGGAAGTTGGCGGTGTTTCACCTCCGTGCCTGATCTCTCATCGTGTCAAATCGACGTTCCACTGGAGTGTAAGAGAGAAAGCAATAGGAAGTGCCCACTGTGTTTACACGCATATTTGGTCACTATAATTTCGTACTTATGTGACATTAGTGAGATGGCTAAAATCAGTCAGGACGACATAAAGTCGTTATAAAACACTAGCGACTCACCCTCGCTTCAGATTCGTGCTTAGACAAAAACAAATCTATCCCACGGGAACCGCACATTTTTCCGGGATGATATATAGCCTATAGCCTTCCTCAGTTAACTGGCTATCTAATGTAAAAAGATTTTTTCAAATCGGATAAGTAATTCCTGAGATTAGCGCGTTCAACCAAACAAACAAACAATCATACAAACTCTTTAGCTTTATATTATTAGTATAGATATCATTGCGTTAAATACATAATAATGCCTTAAATATAAGCGTTATATAAGAGTATATCAACAGAAGCAGCACTAGCGGCAGAGTCAGCAGTGCCCAAGGAAGAAGCAGAGACTGAAGTGCCGGAGAGTGCTGAAGGAGACGCACACGATGAGGCCTCGGAGGCCAACGCTGAGGACGCAGGTGACGCCCTCGATGCTGACGCCAGTACGGAAGATGCCTCGCAAGAAAATGGTGGAGGTACGTATTATTTAATTTAATAATTCACGACTTACCGTGCATCCCCTACATACGTTTTAAACAAATAAAATAGGTTTTTAATTTTTTTTTGCGCGCAACTCTTAATTCTTTTTCTAAAATAAAAATAACCTAAACAACTCCTTATAACATCACATATCTACCAGTGAAAGTCCCGTCAAAATAGAACCAGCCGTTTCGGAGAATAGCCGGAACAGATAGACAGATAGACAAAGGTTTTAAAAAAATATTTTTTTTCTAATAAATACCATATATATGTATATTATCATATGCATTTATACCCTGTACAAGTTAGCTTGATCTTTTTGACATATGTAAATTTTTCTGATCGACATAACTTTGCAATGACGAGCATATTATTTTCTTAATTTAATGATTTTAAAAATTGTAAAAATATAAAAAAAATACATATAACACAAAAGTCCCTAAAAATTCAAAGCGTTATCCAAAAGTTTTAAGACTTTTTATTGCTTCAAAGTAAAATTTAAATAGGAACACTGAAAATAATAGGCGCTTGTACAATGTTACATCGGTCGGTACATACGGATGGGACACGGATAACAGGCAGTAACTGTTACAAATATCGATGTATTATGTAGTACGACACGTCGAAGAAACAATATTATCTGACTGGATGCGCGACGTCCACTTCGACAATTTTATTGAACACGAAATAATAATTGAAGTTCGAGATGATGACACAAGCTCCGACGACTTTGGTGATGATGATCTTGGCTGTGCTCCTCTTCCTTAATAAAAACTCTTTTAAAGATAAAACTATTTTATTTTTCAACTTTAATTTTTACATACAGGGTTATTTTTGGACCTCCCGTCAAATTTAAATAGGTGGTTCAGACCGTGACACTAAACAACTTTTCCAAAGAAACGTGGGTCGAAAAGTGACAAAAAATTCGACCCTCCCATAGAAAACTGCGCGATCACGTGGTCGATTTCGTATGGAAGGTCTGAATTTTTTTTTTCACTTTTCGACCCGTGTTTCTTTGGGAAAGTTGTTTACTTTCATGGTCTGAACCACTTATTTTTTGGCGGGAGGTCCAAAAATAACCCTGTAATATTAAATAGGTACTTATTATGAATATTGACCCACCGTCGCTTATCTACCCAATGTTTTATATGTCTAGTGCAATAAAAAAATTCACACATAATACACCCACACCATCTCTTCACAGTTACAAGTATTTTAAAACGTTATTTTTGGACTACTAGATATTTTCTGTTTCCCATCACTAGCCCGTCTGTCAAAAAGATCAAGCTAACTTGTACAGGGTATAGTAAAAAACTGTAATTTTGACATCACAAACAAACACTTCAATTTTATTTATTTGTATAGATTAAACCGAGGATTGCTTTTTGTTTGTTTATAATGCGCATCTCTGGGACATTATGATTTGAAAAATTCTTATTGCATCCATTCTTATTTGAATAATTATTATCTTATTTTATTGTCTATTATACAACATCACGCTATGACGATTAGCATCGAAGCAATTATATGAAAAAGTATGCAAGTAGAGTTATGGGCAAAAGTTAGTGTAGTATATTTTAGAGTAAAGTAAAATCTACTATAATTATTATTGATTAGGACTAGTTTATTTTTTTTAAATAGCATAGTCTAATAAAGTACCTAATTATTGATTCTTGTGACAGATAAAGAATATGAACACGAGGAAAATACTGAGTCTGAAGATAAATCATCTAATTCCATTCAACAAATTAGTCCAGTTGATAAAACATGTGTACAGTGTAAACAAGATCTGCCATGCCACTACCGATTTGATACCAGGGATGGATTAAATTACTTATGTGAGATGGCCTGTGTTGAAGCATTCCAAAATGCAAGCGATAAACCGTGTATAGTCATAATGAAAAAGTATATTATTGAAGAAATTACACCAAAAGTTCTTACTTGTTCTGAATGTGAAGAGAAAAAAAGCTGCTACTTTTACTACAATTTCGATGGTGTGGATACGAATTATTGTTCACTACAGTGCCTGTACAGTATGATGGGATCGGAGAGTGAACTATACACTATAAAAAGGAAAAGAATAACTGTAGAAGAGAATACGCCTAAAGAAGGTACATGTTGTGTTTGTGATACGGTCAGAGAATGTATATACAATTTAACCCGTTATGGTGTTCCTGTACTCATTTGCGATCAGAATTGTCTCAGAACTTTGAATAGTAAGGAAAATGGAAGGTATTTGTTGAAAAAGAAGAGGATACAGAGAATTCCACCAGGACCCAAGCCACGTACTAATCCACCGCTCCTTAAACTAAAAGTCATAAGCAATGCTACCGATAAATATTTAGATGAAGCATATAAGATTCAAGCCAAAACTCCTGCAATGGTGCAAGCCGCCCGCGAAGAGAGAGAACGGACGTTTCTTCGCACATGCACCCAATGCCATACATTGCTTACCAATGAAGAGAAGATGCTCATGTGGGAGGCAATGGATTTCTGTAACGACATATGTTTAGGAAGGTATCAAAATAAGATCGGTGCTAAATGTTCCAATTGTAATAACATAGTTCAACATACAAGCCTAGGCAAATATTGCGTTCGGTTCGGCTACGATATACGACAGTTCTGTAATTCGGCTTGTTTGGAAGAGTTTAAAAAAGGCCTTAAAATCTGTTGCTATTGTCAAAAGGACATATCGGCCGGTCATCAAGGGTTTCTAGCGCCGGTTGGTGATAAAGGGCAGTTTAAAGATTTTTGCTCCCAACAGTGTATGGAGAAGTTTGATCAGATGAGCAAAAATCCTGTGCCACAGCCGGTGTGGGCGAAATGCGCCGTATGTTCTCTAGAAAAAGCCACGACCATTGAAGTGATAGTAAACAAAGATGTTTCTCAGAGACTATGTTCAGATCCATGCTTTGCTGCTTTCAAATTTGTTAATAATATTTTTCCAGGTAAGTTTTTCTAAAATCTTTGATATATTATGCGAAATTTGGCATTTCGAGTAATGTATGTTTAAATACAAAATATTTTGCTTTTACACATACTTTTGTATTGGGAATTTATATTAAAAAAAATTAAATTATATAATATTATTAATAATTATATAAAGAATTAAAAGTTAAGTATTAAAAAAAAGGTGTTGTTCTTATAAATATATTTATTTTTCAGACCAATGTCGCTGGTGTAAAAAATATTTCGAAAGAAAATCGAGCCTGTTTTTTACAATCTACGACAGCTCAGTGCCTCACTGCTTCTGCACCAAGTCTTGTATGAACATATTCATAAGTAACTCTAGGCACATAGTTCCTTGCAATTGGTGTAAAGTGAAGAAATATAATTTCGATATGATAAGACGGGCTCAACCGAATGGACAAGCTATAATGATGTGCTCTCTCAACTGCTTGAATCTCTATCAAGTATCTGTTAATGCAGTATCTTCTAGACGGTAAGTTTTTTTTTTAATTGTTGTTTACCTTTATATTATCTTGTATGTCCAATATGGATAAATTGTAAAAATATTTTAGCAGAACTAAAAAACTATTATGTTCTTTACTACTATGATATTACGATCTATTATGATCTGACTATTATTATGGCGTAATGTTCGCTTGCAGCATTCTACTATAAGAGAAAAAAAGAATGTATTTATCTGTATCAATATATATATAACAATATATATATAACAAAAAAAAAACTAACTCTTAAGATTCATATCTTAAGAGTTAGTTTTTTTTTGTTTTGTTTTTTAAGCGCTGATCCCGTACTACCAGTCAGATATTTTTTTATTACACATTACAGCATTAGAATTTTGAATTTTTAATGAAAAAAGTTGCAAGTTACCCTATATCGCGCTCCTTAGAAGCGAAGCAATTATATTGTAACTATGCTTGCAAAGAGAGCCTTAAACAAAAATACAATAATACATAATTAGATACTAAATACATAGTTGTTGTACAAATTCTATCCTATTATTTTTATTGCCTCGAAACTAGATATCACTATATGAAATTTGAATAAGATCTATGATATAGATTTTAATATTATAAATGATATTATATAATACTAGCGATTCACCCTCACTTCGCTCAGGTTCTTCTCTAGGTTGATTCCCTATACAAACTTTCATCCCCATTTTCACCCCCTTAAGGGATGATTTCCGGGATAAAAACTATCCTATATCCCAGGGTCTCAAACTATGTTCTTACCTAATTTCATCTTAATCGGTTCAGTGGTTTCGGAGCATATTCGGTGCAAACAAACAAACAGTCAAATTCTTCCTCTTTATAATATTAGTATAGATATAAGAAGTTATTTAATAATAACACCGTGTTGCAGGACGAAGTGCGACATGTGTAAGATGACGGAGCTGGCGCAGTACCACCTCACGATGTCGGACGCGACCGTGCGCAACTTCTGCACCTACCAGTGTGTCATGACCTTCCAGGTTAGTACATACCATCGATCAAAAAAGTACTAGATACACAATCCCATACAAAAGTTCTCTTAAAACTGTCACCAATTGTGATTAGGTAAATATTCTAGTTTAAATAAATATACAACAATGTAAATTAAATCTTCAATGCAATGCTTAAAGTTGTTTTTACAAAGAAAAAAAAATTAAAAGCGTGCTCAAATGTTCAAATGAGCGAGACATTTATTGTCGCTGATTGTGTATCTAGTACTTCTTTGATTGATGGTACATAGGAATGTTTTATTATATTCTATCTACCCACATCTTCTTTATTATATATATATATAGTTCTTCTGTACATGTCACTGAACTCCTCCTAAATGGCTGGACTGATTAAACACAAAAAACCATCAAGGTTTTTTGTGTTTAATTGGAGTAGATCCCTGGATAGTTTACATTCACAACTAGACCCGTTGGCGTTGCACTGAGAGTCTATGTAGTATTTTATTTGAAGACTATGGTGAATACCGAATATGATGAAGACTACACTCGGGCAGGACAACGTCTGTTCGCTACATATTATATAATAATATCGTCTTCCTAAACTATTTCGGCGGTAATCTTACTGAGAGTAGTTAATTCTGAGGTAGTTGCGTATAATAAAATGGCGTCAATAGATTTACATATTTTTTTTTCATACGTTAAGGACATAAATATTATTTCTTAAAATGAAAGAATTCAATAATTTCTTTAAGTATTTATTTTCTGAATGTCATAATATATGTATATGTACATATTAAATAGGCCACATTTATATTTGAAAAACAAACACTGTAAATATTTACATTCAATGTGATTAATATAACATTTTAAATCAATAAATGCAGGGCCAGTACTCAAAACAAGCATTGCCAGTGATATCAGGTGAAACGATGGACCAACAAAAAGCTGTGCCTACTGGGGCTCCAAGAAGAACCTATTCAGGAGCTGCTCATAAAAACAATGGTACATACTCATTTGTAGCATTTGGTTTACAAATAATAAGAATACTTTGTATGCTTTTTATAGTTTAATTAAAATTTTGTACACATAAGACTTGATTTTATGCAATAAATATATATATTATCATGGGGTCACATCACGAACAAAGTGAAATTAGTTAAAAGAAATGATAATAGATGGCGTTGTATGTATCGATTTGTTTTTATGTTCATGTTAAATTTGAAAAAAAAAAATGCAAAAAGCATATATTCTAACTTAAAAAAAATACCTAAAGTAAGAAAAAAGGAAGTAATGGACAAAAGTATAATGTTTTTGAAGTTTTATACAATTCAATAATATCGTTATATTTCTGGCGGCAATAATGGGTACTACATTGTGATAGCACGATCTTTGATAATAATTATGTAAACTGTGTTCATAGATGGCGCTCAATATAATGAAAAGTTTTGTAGCACTCAAAAACAATATCTCAAAAATATAGTTTATAATTGTCATAGTAGCCTTGAGAGACCTTACATAGTTACCTACAACATTGCGCAGCGGCAGCTCGGGGATAGATACCCTTAGCTTTTAACGCCATCTATCATTTAGAGTTGCTAGATGTCGCCTTATTTTTAATTCTCACTTGCGCCATCTATTATCATCTTAGGACAAAAAAAATAGTGTGTCCAATAGCGTGAGTTAGCGATGTCCAAATATTTGTATGGGATGCACTATCTGTACTCTACATATGATCTGTGATATTATAAATATTGTTTTAAAAAAACCAAACAACAGATTTAAGAATATTTGTCTCTGTATATTGGAACACGCATTACTCGCGGGCGATGAAATGTTTTTATAATCTAAGTCAGAAATATATTTTAGATTAATTTCAATTTGTTGAGTAGATAAAAAGACAGAGTTTGAATACTTTTTAATATGCATTTTTTACAAAGTGAAAACGCAGAAATGTATATTATACAAGTGAAGTCACAGTGTTGTTCTTATTTATTGCTAATAATATAAAAATAAAGTATAAAAAAAAACAAATATATTTAAAAAAAAAATACTTAAGTATTTATATTATATCCATAATAAGTGTATTAAACCTGTTTACAGCAGCAAAGAATCAACAACGCTCGTCATCAGGGATGCCAGTAATTTCAAATGTCCAGTCATTAGCGCCGCCGCCGCCGCTTGTGCAGACCACCACGCGGGCAAAGTCTAAGCGTCAACAACAGGCGCAAGCACAAGCCGAACAGGAACCCGAACCCCCTAAAACCCCGAAAACACCCCCACCACCCCCTAAACCGCTAACACCACCCCCACCGCCACCACCCAAAGTATACAACCACGTTATTGTAAAAACTCTACCACCCCACGAAGTTGCAAATAAGGCGACTATGTCAAAACCAATGATGGTCTCCAAAGGTGTGTCATGCCGTCCCCATCCATGTACAAAGGAATGCCAAACAGATCCAAGTCTTGAAAGGCGGGTCCTTATACCAGTACCAGTACCAATTTACGTACCTGTTCCTTGTGTTATGTGGTCCCTACCATTTCCCGTACCAGTTCCTATACCTCTCCCCATACCAACGCCAGTCTTCATTCCGACGACTAGGAATTCAGCTAAAGGCATTATGAAGGAAATCAATAAAATTCACGATAAAATGCCAACAGATCCTTTCGAAGCTGAACTACTCATGATGGCCGAAATGGTGGCAGGTGATAAGAAAAAAGATCAGAGTGATTCCGATACCGAGGATGAGAATGGTGAGAATATTTCAATTAATATTTTAATAATTTCATTAATACACTTTTGCTATATTTGTGTATATACAATACATACATAAATATGACATGAAAATCTTACTTACTGAAGATCTTTAGTTTAACTTCAATCCAAACTCGTGTAAAAGCATCATATTAGTATTATGCATTTCTATGTGCAGAATGCAATTTTGCCCCATATTTAGTTCCTTAGTGCTGACATTTTTTGCTATATAAAGGTTTTATTTTTGCACAATCCTATTATTCTAGACTCAACTGTTTTAAATTTGCTACTTGTCAGTGAGTTCATTCATTCAGAATTTGAGATTTTCATTAATCATTTGTTTCTCTCTGATAAAAAACAAAAACATTGTCAGTAAAAAATTTTTCAATCAAAAATAATGTTGCTAAATATTCATTAATCTTTTTAAAATGCTAATTAGAAAAATTTATTAATTAATTTGTAGAAGAAGGATTCAGTCCAGTAGGAGGTATGGACGGGAATAACGCGTTTGGGGAGGACATGTTACAAATGGCGTTAAAAATGGCCACAGAGTATGAAGACCAGCCGGTTGACCTGGAGTCAGCTATGACTGCCAACACCATCACGCCAAGCTCTCATCCTGGTATGCCTGGTGAGTGAAATAATGTTTGAATAAGCGATCTATTCTTTTAAATTACTACTTTTACATGTATTAATTAGGTATTACTTACATAAATATATGATTGCAAATGAGAGTGCTGCAACTATTTAACATTTTTTTACATCCAGGTGGTTGCTTCCACGATCCACTCTGCTATCAGAGAAGTACCAGAAGCACTCGCATAGCCATATCTCCTAAGTGCCTTTCATCCCTTTACGCCCTGCTAAATTATATATTGAACACAAATGATACAGTCCCTCACCTTCTTCCTACCACGACACAACTGTTTAGCCTAACGATAACCTAGGCAAAATATAAACACTGTGCACTAATACAAGACAATATGTCCCCCAGGTCTAGAGGGCGAGAGCATGCACCAGCACATGATGGTGCTGGAGCAACAGCGCGCGGTGGCGGCGCTGCGCGCCAGCAGCGCCGTGCGCAAGCGCGCACCGCCGCCGCCGCCGCGCGCGCGCGCCAAGCGCCGCCGCGACCCGCCCGCGCCCGCGCCCGACCCGCCGCGCGAGCCGCAGGAGAAACCCGACGCTAATATGTGTCTTAAGGTATATACATAATATTCTAATCTAAGTTCATGTACGAGTCATTTCCAATATGATTACCACTTGCCTTATGGTGAAGGAAAACTGAAGAAGAAGGAAGTCTGAGAGAACCTAACAAGTTTTCGAAAGACATGTGAACTTCCTTAACCCGGCGAGCATGGTGAGCTAAGGCCTGGTCCCCCTTGATCTTAAGAAAACTCTGTAATTAAACTTAGCCAAACCTGCCAGTCGAACCTAAGATATCCGGATCTGCAGCCGTAGTAGGCATTTATGTATAACACTTGAGAACAATTGGAACAATTTGGTATTTTTTTTAATATTCAGAGTATAGGGTTTGAATTTAAAAATAATAATAAAAAACTAACAGCGCCTTTTTTGTAGAATTTTGAAAAACTTCAATTCACAAATTTATTAAAATTAAAACAGGCTGTCTGTCCTGTCAGTTATTATTAATGTAAATAATAACTAATTTTATTTATTATTTTCAGTATACATTCGGTGTGAATGCATGGAAACAATGGGTGATGACAAAGAACGCTGAGATCGAGAAAAGTTCGATACGACGGAAACCTTTCAAGTCGGAGATACTACAGTTGACGGCGGACGAGTTGAATTATTCGTTGTGTTTGTTCGTGAAAGAGGTGCGGAAGCCCAACGGCAGTGAATACGCACCGGACACTATTTACTATTTGGTTTTAGGTATGCTATACAATATTATACTACAAATAAACTAGCGACTCACCATCACTTCGCTCGGGTTGGTCCCTAGGTATGTTTTAACGGTTAATATGAGTATAATATGCGTGTATTATACTTATAAACCTTCCTCTTGAATCACTATCTATTGCTGAAAACTGCATTAAAATCCGTTGCGTAGTTTAAAAGATCTAATCGTACAAACAGTGGGAGCGACTTTGTTTTATACAATTTTTATCCAATCATATTTTAAACATACCTCTATATGCCTGCTAGTATCCTATGAGTTACTGTTACTCCAGGTCCTAGCCTATCTTGTAGACTAAATTTCATCTAAATCTGTCTAGCTATTTTAATGTGAAGCAATTCGCAATTTTATCGCCGCAGTTATTATCCGTACGGACCCGCGGAAATAAACTAGGGTTATGTATATCTCGTATAACTTTATATCTAAAACTTGTGAAATAAAAACTCTGTTAAAAATTTAGTTATAAGGAGGATCGAAATATTTAGTATTTTTTTAAAAAAAGAAAATATACACAATGCTATAATTAAGGTTTTTTATCGTATTTTTTGCAGGTATACAGCAATATTTGTTTGAAAACGGTAGGATAGACAACATATTCACAGATCCATATTACGAAAAGTTCACAGACTGTTTGGACGAAGTGGCGAGAAAGTTTTCTGTTTTATATAATGACTCACGTAAGTAATATAATATTTTGAATTTCGTTTCAATTTATATAATTTAATGTAAATTATAAGGATTTCTTATAATTTATTATAACGGTGTTTTTTTTTTCTTTTACAGAATACATAGTAACACGTGTAGAAGAAGAACATTTATGGGAGAGTAAACAGCTCGGCGCGCACTCGCCACATGTTTTATTATCAACCCTAATGTTCTTTAACACGAAACATTTTAATCTTGTAGTAAGTATGATATTATTAACAATGAAGTAATCTAGAAAATGTTACATTGAAAATTATTGTTATATGGACATGAAAATCTGATATATACATACAATAAATACATTAATCACTCATTATACAGTTACAATTATTATTTAAAAACATCAGATTAATATTTTCTTAAATTTACGCGAATATTTGTCATTTTAAATAAAACTATCTTTTCGGATTTTGATTCCCAAAAAATCAAAATAAATCCGTTAAGTTCCTTTGGTTAAGCTAAAAGTGATACATTTTATACTTAAAAGTATATTTTGCTTCAAAAATGAATGAATGAATGAATTATTGTATTCTTAATATTAACGAGTGATATGTTTTCAGACAGTAGAAGAACACATGCAGCTATCATTTTCACATATAATGAAACATTGGAAACGTAATCCAAACCAGCCAGGACAAGCAAAGATACCAGGCTCCAGGAATGTGTTATTAAGGTTTTATCCTCCACAATCGGCTTTAGGTAAATATATATTTTTTATTTAATTATTATTATCAAACATGGAAAACAAAAAAAAATTTGCATAATATATAATATTATTAAATACATTATTCTTATTTTATTCTTCTTTATCTTATTTTATTTATTCATTCAAATTATTCTTATTGTGAACTGTAATTTTTTTTTGTTTTAATTTTTATTTTCATACAAAGATTCTTGCACTTTTTTTGCATATTCCATTGATGAAACGTTTTATGTACTAATTTATATTTTATTTTTGCAGAAGCAAATTCAAGGAAAAAGAAAGTATATGAGCAGCAAGAAAATGAAGAGAATCCACTTAGGTGTCCAGTTAAATTATATGAGTTTTATATTTCTAAGTGGTGAGTAAATCTTACAAATTACCTTTATTTTAACATGTCTTCTTAATTTAAAAGTGTCCCCACTGCCATCTGCAAGATAATACTTCAAGTTCTTATAAGCTAATTTACAAACAAGTAGTTTTCTTTAAATATTAAAAGAGCCTTGGTTTATCTATACGAGTATAGGTCTTTAATGTAATGCTTAGCTCATGGCCACAGGTCTTGAGCTCCTGGGCTCAAGTCTTACAGAGGACTAAAAATATTACTAGGTAGTGTTTGGAAGAGTTCGTTTTATGCCTATTTTCTTTCTGCACTGTGACAGGAATCTGTGAAAAAAAAACGAATAAAATGTTTTATTTAAGACAAACTCAACTGTAATCCTACTAATATAACTAATGAGTAAGCTTGTGGGAATGTATGGATTTGTGTTTGTTTTACTTTCCCGCAAAAACTACTGAACAGATTTTGATGAAATTTCACAGTAACATAGCTTATACATTAGAGTAACATACTGGCTATAATTTATAAACTCATAACGATACATAATTAAATAACGCGTGCACAGCCGCGGGTAAACGCTAGTTCGTAATATGTAGTTTTGAAGATAGTAAGAAACCATTCCGTCCCCATTGTCCTCAGTCCCGAGTCGGTGCGGACGCGCAACGACGTGTTCTACCTGCAGCCGGAGCGCTCGTGCGTGCCGGACTCGCCGGTGTGGTACTCCACGCAGCCGCTCAGCCGCGCCGCGCTCGCCAAGATGCTGCACCGCGTCAAGATGGTCAAGGAGATCAACATCGCGCTGCTCACCAGCTAAGGTGATACAATCGTACATATCCGAAATGTAATAATAATAATGTTCTCCTGTAATTCCCAGGGAGGGTTGATGTCAGGCAGGCGGCCGGTCGTAAAACTATTCTCAAATCCTATCAGCAGTACAGAAGGTGTACTGCGTCGACCCCAAGTAATTTTGAAGTAGGCAGGGAGATAATGTTGATGATGTCCTCCTGTGCTATTTTGGCCAGGGCGGACCATCACACTAAGATAAGTAATCTCTCTCAGCTCAAAAGATATTGTATACCCCGCCTTGGCATGGGGTAAAACACCTCTAATTTCTCAACTCTGGGCTGTTCCTGAAAATTTTCTGACAGTAAGTCTCAATAACTAAACTTTGCCCGACCCGCGACTTGACCGCATGACTGTATATGCTAGCCGCTTAACCACCGAGGCAGATACGTAACGCAAGTGTACGTAATAAATGTTTTTTTAGATTTTTATTTTTATTATTTATTGGGGTAAGAATTTGAATGAGATGGTACAGTTTACGAGATATAGAACAAAAGCAGACAGACGGATGAACTGTGGTGTGGGCTTATTGTCAGTATAAATATGAAAATAAAAATTTAATATCTGAATTTTATATGTAATAAAAGACCACCCTCAAAGTATGATACAATTTATGAACTTTTGTTACAGATTATGTTTTGCAATCATTTGGTGGCTTTGACGAAAGTAGGACAGCTTGCTGCAAACTCCCGACACAGTCTTATGAAGCTTTATTTAGGTGACATCAACTGCAGTGTTGATTCCAACAGACGGTTTCCTTATGGTTGTAAAAATGGTTACAATGTATATTTTTTCTACTTTGTATATCAGACTGTGAATAAACAGTTAAAAACATTTAAAATAGACTAAGATAGAAATCTTTTTTATGCAATGAATTAGACTTAAGTATTCTGTGCAGAGCTGTTGTATGTACAGGTATATTTGATTGCAGAATGGCCTTTGATTTGATTGAATTTTTATTTATGAATGTAATTATATCAGAAATAATGTTATGAACACTTGTATTCATTTCAATAATTGACATAGGAAATTTTAAATTGTAAATATCCACGCCAAGCGACTTTCATCATTCTTGTTTTTTATATGAAATGTATAGATTTATTATTTAGGATTCGGTGAATGTGAATCAGATAAAAGTAATTCGTACAGTGCCAGGACGTGAATTTATTACTTTTGTGTAATATTGATATAGGTGTAAGGAAAATTCCATGTTTTTTAGTGAGGAATGCACACTTTTGTTGTAGAAACATTAATTTTTTTTATAAATCGTAAATATAACTATAATATTCTCACAGATAGAAATTTTTATTGAAATAAATATTAATTTAGTTAAGAAGTCAGATTCGTATAATATTTTAAGTATATAAGTGTCAGTTGCGAGGTTGAGGTAGTTTATTACTGTGTAAAAAGAATACTGATTCTCGTATTATGTGTTTTATTTTCTCTTTCCTCAATCAATTTGTATATGAAAATTTAAATATTCAATATATAACGTATGAAATTTTAAAACTCAAATATAAATTACTAATTACTATGATAAATTCCACTACCCATTTACAAAACGGTACATTTTGTTTGTGTGAACATGGCCTTATTTTAACATAATTATAAGGTATAGTAAAATATATAGTTTTATTAATACTTAAAAATTCTTATTTTCAACTTGCCAGTACATTTTCGCACCAAATAACATGCCTAAGGCCGGCCGCATATTATAAAGTTTTTTCTGTCAGATAATTTTTTGACGCCCGCCGGTACCATCTCACACACTCATCAGAAACTTTGCTCCAGTGAGTCTGACAATAAATTTAGTTCATGGCGTTTGTTCGACAAATGATGTGAATTTCTGATAAGTGTGTCTACAAAATGTATAGACAGCGCGGCCTCTGACGTTCTGATCAGAAAAATTCCAACATCCAATCGGGGGCATCCGGGACTCATCAGAAACGGACATTAGACACGTCAGAATTCTGATAGTATGCGGGGTCTAGACCAAAACATGTGAGTAAAGTGAGTGCCTTCCGGCGGGTGTCAGAAATATTCTGTCAATAAATCTTATAATATGCGGCCGGCCAATGGTCAATGATTATGATATAAATAATATTTGAAAGGCGCTGGGAGGCATAACATTAAAAGGTGCTTGAGTAAAACCTTTTTTCTTAGTAGCTTGAAAGATTGAATTTAAATAACTCAAGAAATTATTTTAATTTTGTATATTTTCTATTAGCGTTACATTATTTTCTTATTCCCTCTAAGTAAGAGTTTTGATAATGGCTTTCATCATTGGCAATTTTGTTTTAATTTGAACATAGGAATAAAGGGAAAATCTTGCATTTTACTAGTCTGACGCATTTACGTTACATAAAGGCGACTTGTCAGCACGGACCTATTGCGCCACAACCATCACATATTACTGCTATCACACCCGTATTAGATTGGGTGGATCTTTTCGATTAATTAGAGACGTATCACGTGTCTGCAACGTCAATTATCTAGTAACGGTTGGTGATTTCGTAGGATCCCAACTAAATCATCTGGTTGAGGTATTAGGATGTTTCATCAAAAGGATGCCAAAAATCAAGGCGACGATTTGACTTGAATTTGAAATACTATTTGATTTGAATTTAAAAAACTTTGGAGACTATCCAGCAATCAATGGTTCTCTTTTCATTTTAAAACCAAACCATAACTACAGTCCACAACCAAACTGTTTGTATATGAAGCGTCATTAGAAAGCAAGTATTTTTTCTTGCACTTTGTTGAAAATATAAGGAACCTAACGAGTAATATGTGTAATAAAGCTCTATGTAGTTGGGTAAATATTTTAAATTTCACTTAAACCGTTGAATTACAGATTGAAGAAATAATAAACATCCATTTGCAAACTTTGGCTGCAAGTTTGTTGAATTGAAATGATTAAATAAATAAATTAATATAAAGTAGACTTGCAACGAATAGTATATTCGGCCATACGCCGAATACCGAATATTCAGCGGGCTTTCTGGCCGAATAGCCGAATATTAGGCAAAAGTATTCGGTCAGCGCGTGGCGGGAAAATTTGTATCTACGCGTTTGTTTCTAGTTTGACGCCAGGTAATAGTATTTATTCAGAGCGTCTTTTCTGTGAATCTGGGATTATCTAGGAGTAAACTACTGCCTAATGCAGAAAAAAATTATCTCTTCCACTTCTAAATTTTAATTATGACAATGCAAGTGCATAGATATTTATTTGATATTATTTTTTGTTAACATGTAATAAAGAAGGTGATTTATGTACCTATGACTATTATAGAAAAATATATTATTATAAAATATAAAATCAATATTTTCATTTTTCCAATAGAGAATATTCATGATTTCTTTTTGTTTTTTATACAATAGCTTACATCGTTACATAATTGTAAAAAAATATCTAGCTCCAAAAACTAAAATCTAGTATATTTTTTTTAATTATCATACCGTTACGGATACTTTAAACGCTCGCCATTTCGCGCACTTGACGTGACGTCACATTATGATATACTCAGAGAAATGATGATATACTCTGACATCATATTCGGTCTGACCAATGGCGTTCGTTCCAACTACTTTAGAATCTGCCACCTGTTTGTGCAATTTTTAATAATTGTTTTCTTAATCAAAAATAAATTACATTAAAAAATATTAATATAGGGTTAATTAAATAGCAATAAAGATTATACAAAAAAATATTTCACCTTTATTTAAATCACACGCATGTTCCCTATTATATTATGTGATTATTACAAAACATATTACTTAAGTATTTGGTATTTGGCCGAATAGTATCTAGATATTCGGTATTCAGTCGAATAGGATAAAAGTAGCCGAATACCGAATAATAACCGAATATTCGTTGCAAGTCTATTGTAAAGGTTTTTTTTAATAAATATGCAATTTCGTAAGTACTTGCTTTCGTAAGTCTAACCTAACCTAACGATGATTTTTTGGAAGGTTGTAAACCATTGCTTCCATCTTTTGATAATAATTGACCTTAAAATTGTTAATTTTATCGATATGCTGGTTTTGTCTATTTCTGTAATGACACTTATAAACAGTAGGTATCATCCACAAGATTGTAATTAAACCGATTTACGAGAGCTAAATTAATCTCGGACCAAGGAGGTTTCTGATTCGGTCAAACAAATCAAAATTGTGTAGCATTATGAAGGTAGTTTTAAAACAAAAAGTGCAGGTGCTGTTAACCAAAGAATTTGTATGTAAGGTGGAAATTATGGCGAAGATCACAACTTTATCAAAATACTCTGAGAATATCTCCACTACTCTTGGTATTCTTGTTTGGGAGAACTAGTTCTATACTGCGAACGCACTAAAGCTCAAGTCGAACAAGACAGCAAAAAGTTGTGATGAGTGAGGTATAATCCGATATCCGATTATAATCGGAATTAAGAGCAAAAGTGCCATGTGGTGCTGTTCCGCTCACGTTGAGACACATACTTAGTTTTTATATCTGTTATATTACAGAAGTTTACGCAGCTTAAGACAAAGGAAATCTAATAGCGTAATTATACATGATTGGATTAATTGTTAATAATCACTTTTTTGTGCAATCGTGAGCAGAATATAATTTCCCATCGATAATCAACAATTTAAACAGAAGTTTAAAGCTCTATTACCATATTTTTAATTTAAAATTTACCAACTTTCAAAAAACACTCATTCCCAATTGTATCCCCTGCTATTTAGGATACATAATAATGTATGTGCGGTTTATTAGTGATAGAATGAAATAGTAAATTTTAGATATTTTGTTAAACTAGAGAACGAGAACCATATGTGTCGCATATATTATACCGTTCTAGCTATACAGTAGTAAACTGTTTGTAGAGTTGTCTGCCAATAATAATAATTATTAAATATTATATCCGTCTCGTACCATCTTGTGAGTAATGTTACTAGTATAGTGTTACTAGTGGCTCTTCGCCCTTAGTGAAAAACAAAAACAAATCCATCCCACGGGAACCGTTCATTTTTCCGAGATAAAAAGCCTATGTGCTAATCAAGACTATAATCTATCGATATATTTCGAACTAGATATACATTCCTATAGCAAGTTCGGGTGTATGTAGCAGCTTTTAAGTAAATAGAGATAAATATTAATCAAAATTCTTCTTTAGGGTAGGGTATACTCTAAATTACTATGTCGCTATGGTAGAATTTGTTCTAGGTATTATTATTAGGTATAAGCTCTAATAGCAGATTGGAAAAAATGCTTTCATCCTGAGAAAAAGTACAAAAAGAAACTTTGTAAGAATATTGATTTATTTTTAAATTCATTGTATATGAATTATAAATAAAGAATAATCAATTTTATTCAGCATTAAAATAACATTGGTCAATCAAATAATATTAAAAAGACAATACTATGGAAGTAGATAAAGCCGAAACTAATTTTGTAATATGGATTATTTTTTCACCACGAACGCTGTAGAGCTAGTCACTAGTCCCTTATTTCTTTATATGTATACATATTAGTAAATCGATTTCTATAAAAACTTCGCTTAAAAAATACTTGGACTTATTGTGTGTGTCTATCTTTATGCCTCTATAATATTTTATTTGTATACATTATAAAAATATAATAGGTAGTCAAATTAATATATAATTTATTCATATTAACAAATTAGATTAAATTTACAACTAACAAATATTTTTTATAAAACAAATATAGGTCAGGGATAAATAATAAAAGTATAGGCTTTTAACATCGAAGTAGCAACACTATAAAATAAATCTACTTTGAGTTTGGATGAATGAAAAATAGTACAATTTAGGCTAAACAAATGAAATGTAAAGTGGCAAGAAAGCGAATTATTCGGATCTCTCTGTCATGCACGTTATAAGGCCTTCTTGAGATAGAGCTACAAAAAAATAGATCAATGTCTCTATAAAACAGCCATGTAGCAGTATCAGCATAGTAAGAATTTTATTATCGACGATCAATTTCATTTATTACCAATTTTTAATGTTTTTTCAATGTTAGCTATTGACAAAAATAGAGTAATATTTTTTTTTAAATATTAAGCTTTGTTTAGTTTTATAATTTCGGTCGTTGTTTACGAAAAATTATAAAAAATATTTACATAGAACGCCATTACTAATAGCATGTATAGTAAATTAACGGTGCGAAGTGAATTTAAATGTTCGCGTTTATATGAAATGTACTTTTAAAAAAAGTAATTTGTAAATTGTTTGTAAAAAGAATATATTTAATATTATTCTTTTCAATTTTGGCGGGAGAGCTGGCACGTTGTTTTGTAGTTGTTAAATGGTGATCTGTCAGCTGTCGTCGTCTGGCCTTCACGACGCCTTAGCTGGACGTCCATGGTTCAGTAGAGTTTAAGTGCTAAATTGGCAGTGCAAAAGTGAAATTTCTGGTGTGGCACGATCCATGTGGACTTTTGATGATGCGTCGCGACTAGACGCGGATATGGATGGCATGCGAACGTGCCCAAGCTACGAGGCCGGGTTTGATGCGTGTGATCCGTTGGGGTCGGTGTTTGAGTGGTCGGGACGTGGACCAGCGAGGGTTCTCAGACGACGCTGTCGAAGCGAAGGCGTGGATAGGTCGCCCTATGAGGATGTAACGCGTGAGTTACACCGCTCAGCGGATAGTAGTACTCGCCATCATCGCGCTCTACCAAACAAGAGCTACTTCACCATAAATAACGGACACGACGTTCGCTTCGATAGGTTCCATCACGAGTGTTCTCTTCCTGCTTCTCAAAACGGGGACTACGTTATGGCTCACGAGAGTAATATTCACCATGGGTAAGTTAGAACACTTGAATAAATTATAACCTTTGTAAATTTTTATATAAAATTAATTACATAATAAAAATCTATATTTCTTTTACAGTTACCAACCTGGAAGAACAAAATTTCATAGAACAAGTCCAACTAGGCCACTTTTAGTCACCACTTTATCAAATACCAAGCTAGATGACAGCCGTTTACCAAAAGTTGAAGAGTTACTGGAGAAAGTAGATCAGGAAATGATGGAAGTGACCATGGCCAAGCACCCTTTAAAATCTATACTCAACAATCCTTTGCCAAAATCACAACCACAAAGTATATTAAAGAAAACCAAACCAAGGTCATATCAGGATCCAAAGTCATGTATTGAAGGTAGAAGAAGACAAAGAGCATCTAGTGAATCTGACAACTTTTATTGTAATTTTCATATAGGTTCACCAATACCAGGATATGAAAGGTTAGTTTTTAGGTTATACATACATGCTTATTTGTTTTTTATTTGTTATTGTCTATTTAAGGTACATGTGACTTAAATTGTAAATTCCAGTTGGTTACTCCTCATTTATTGCATGAAAACTTATCTTAAATCTTTAATATGTACAAAAATATATTTTTCAAATAGAATTGATTTAAAGGATATAATAAGTTGTTGGTTACATTAAAAATATTTTGAATATGTTACTATAATTTTAACAATAATTATCTCATTTCAGTCACTTATCATATCTGTCAAGTAATATGAAGCGAGCAAAAGATAATTCAGGTACTGGATATTCATATGGTACAGCAATTGCAGCTCTCGGAAGTTCACCTGCAAAAAGTCCTTCAAATTATTCAAAAAGCATTAGATGTACTTGCCGAGACCAAGTAGTTATAGCTCCAAAGGATGATATGTACAAAATGCATGTGTTAAGGACTACAGCTATAAATAGTGAGACTGTTGATATTTCTGATGAAGTGGTAAGTTTTTTGGTATACATTTAAATTTAGATATATTGACTACTAGTGGCATACCCTCACAAGACACCACCATCTAGAAAAATAAAACTAATCTATCCCATGGGAACCATACATTTTTCTGGGATAAAAAGTATATGCATATGTGCTATTCCAGACTGTAATCTATCTCTGTGCCAAATTTCATCCAGATCCATTCAGCCATTCTGGCATTATTGAGTAACAAACATCCATACATTTAAACGTTCACATTTATAATATTAGTATGATAAGACATTTTTGTACTTCTATAATGCATTTTTATTTACAAAATAATTATTAATATTTTACATTTCTATTAGTTACAATTGAATTGATTGCATTAAATTTTAATTCTAAATGAACTAAATTAATTTTAAACAATTTTTGATATAATGTTGAAATTTTGCACGTATTTATCAAAATTAGCATGATAGCTAAAGTTTACATAGCTGATTACTTATACTTACTTATATATACTCATAACAGTATAAGATCTGAAGTAAGGTCTTCCTTTACCATCATCACCATTTACTTACTCGCCGAAAAGAATTTTGATTTAAACATAAATAAAAAAATTTAAAGCATCTGCTTTCATCAGGCAACATATCTATGTTGCCTGATGAAATATGATAAAGTAAGTTAAAATAGAATACTAATTAAAAAAGAATATCAGATTTCTTTGTTTAGCAAGTGAATGAAATTTAAAAAAAAAATTTTGTTTGTCAAAGTAGCCCTGACAATATCTTATTATGTGTCCCATTTGTATCATGTTTATTACAATATATTTAGCATTTTGTATTTAAATATGGACCCACAGACTTTTCTTCAGATTGTATGCTGTAAATGTGTATTTATTTATTATTTACATTACAGATTTACTTATTTAATAATGCCACTATATTACATACTAGCGACTCACGCTCGCTTCGCTCGCGTTCGTGCCTAGGTACGTTTTCACGGTTAGCTATGTTTATACATAAATAGTAGCTTACTACTTCTAAGATATTCATTTAAATTATATAGCGATTTACCCTCACTTTGCTCGGAGTTTTATTTTTTATTCGCGGAACCCTGATTCTTTTTCTAAAATAAAAGTAGCCTAAGTTACTCCTTATAACATCAGCTATCTGCCAGTGAAATTCCCGTCAAAATTGGTCCAGCCGTTTCGGAGATTAGCCGGAACAAACAGACAGACCGAAGGACAGACAGACAAAAATTGTAAAAATGTTGTTTTGGTATATGTACCGTGTATACATCCATGTGCATTTAGTAAAAAGCGGTTATTTTAATATTACAAACAGACACTCCAATTTTATTTATCTGTATAGATACACCTTATACAATATTTCACATTATGAAAAGAAATTCTTTGTTATACAGTAGATATATCTGTGAGAAGTTTACATATCACTGACAAAGAAATACATATAAGCTTAATAAGTACAAAAGGATAGGAATTACTTAAAAACTTTGACTTACAAAACTAAAACTAACTAAAAATATCTACTGAAAGATTATCAATGATTTTCTTATTATAACCAGCAAAAGAACCTTATAATGTTTAGTGGTTATTGGCTTAAGCGTGCAAGCACTAAATATTACTGGAAAAATAAAATCATTGCTGCTCATATTGTCAAGATAATATTTTTTCAAAAGTTCTCTTTCTCTTTGTATAGGGGAAAATTTAATTATATTTATAAACTTATAAACCAATATGTTACATTGTGTATTGAGTAATAATAATAATAATAATTAATACTTTATTCAAAACTTCAAATTCAAAAAGTTTTACACTTGTGAATAAACATTTTCTATCTCTGTTTAGTTTTACATAATAATAATTACTAGTTTCATGCCTCTGTTGCCGTACTAGGAGACCTGTATTGGAGGAGTTCTAGTAAATCTTAATAACTCTATATCTAAACATAACTACAATAAAATAGATGTCACATTAAGTTGAATTTACAAATAGAACACCCATTCTTATCATAAACTAGCAAATTACCCTCGCTTCGCTCGGGTGCGTAAGTTTTACTTTTTTTGAGAAAGGCTAATACTTTTTCTAAAATAAAACTAGTCAAAGTTGCTCCTTATAACATCAGCTATCTGCCAGTGAAAGTCCCGTCAAACTCAGCCTAGTCGTTTCGGAGATTAGCTGGAACAAACAGACAGACAGAAATTTTAAAAACTTTTACTTATAAGTACCATACATATATCCTATTTTGATATTACAAACAGACACTTCAATTTTCTTTATCTGTGTAGTTTACAAATACTTAGGAGACATTAAATTAGACAATAACATACTTATAACAATACCTATATGTAATTTGTACTGGAAACTTGAGCTTTCATATTTACCTGTAATGATTGCCTATTACCTATGATGAATTGAAATATTAAGAAAAATAAAGTTTGAAAATTCATAAAAATATTTTGTTAGGCAGGTACTTAATATTGTATACAAAAGTCAGACAACTAAAAATACTTAAAATATCCAAATGCTTTATTTTTATAACACTAGCGGCTCACCCTCGCTTCGTTCGGGTTCGCCTCTAGAGTCTAGACAATCTATCCCACGGGAACTCTTTCATTTTCCGGGATGAAAAGTATCAAATATTGACCGGTGATATAAGGAACCATCATGCAAAATTTTATTTAAATCGGCCCAACAGTTTCGGAGATTAACCCGTACAAACAGACAAACAGACAGAGAAACAAAAAAATTGAAAAAATCTGGATTTGTTCTATTTCTCTTCTTACATCCCCTTGACTCGGTTTTTAGCATTTTTTTTTTATGTACAGACACTCGACCTCTACAGTTTTATTATATGTATAGCTTAAGTGATCATGAATCTAGTGCACGTTGCTGTTAAACTTGCTTAACTTTCGTTATCTGCTTTGAAGCCTTAGTTATGCGACGTTTTACCAGTTTTTTTATGTAAGGTTTTATACAAATAATACTTTACATTAAGGTTTCTTATAATCTACTGTAAATTTAACTACAAAGGATATATTTTATGATAATCTCATTATCACATCACGAAAATGTACTTATTGAAGAAGAATTTTACATATTTTTTTTTATTTATGTCTTTGAAGGATAAATAATATTATTTATTTATACATCTATACATATAAATTAAATTAAAGGTTCTGTTTGTAATATCAAAATAACAGCTTTTTACTAAATGGATATGAAATTATTTACGGTACTAGTAAGAATAGGTAGTAGTAGAAAAACACAATTTTTAAAATTTTTGTCTGGCTGTCTGTTCTGGCTAATCTTAGAAACTGCTGGACTGATTTTGACGGAACTTGCACTGGCAGATAGCTGATGGTATAAGGAGCAACTTAGGCTACTTTTATAAAAAAAAAGAATTAGTTTTCCACTTAAGAAAATTTAAACGTACCTAGGGACGCACCCGAGCAAAACGAGGGTAAGGCGCTAGTATAGAATATATTATATAGAGTAATTATTTAATTAATAAAGATCAATAATATTAATTATTAATATAACCATTGTTTTTATAATGAATCAAATGAATCAATTTTTTAAATAAATGTCTCATTATAAATGTTAAAATTATATAGCTGATGTTAACTCGTTGCAATATTAATTAAATTATTGTACACAAAACCGTGTGCAAAGACTATTTATATATGAAGTTAGCAAATTTTAAGTTGTAGTAAAGCAGATTAAGATAAACTTATTATTTGTAGATACATATTTGTAGATATCTTAATTACACTTAAATGTTGTCTCAAAGAGATATTTAAGTGGATTATTCGGATACTAGCGGCTCACCCTCGCTTCGCTCGGGTCCGCCTCTAGGAAAATAAAAACAAATCTATCCCACGGGAACCATATGTTTTTCCGGTAGAGGGTATCAGCATGCCAAATTTTACTACATTAGGTGCATAAGTTGTTATGTACTAAGCTGTATAATTTACTATAGCTTTTTAACTATCCCACGGGGTCCTAAACTTTAATTTTCCGGGATGAAAAGTATCTAAAATGTTGACCGGGGATATAAGGTACCACCATGCAAAATTTCATTTAAATCGATCTAACAGTTTCGGAGATTAGCCCGTGCAAAAGGACAAACAGACAGAGAAACAAAAAAAATTGAAAAAAACTGGATTTGTTCTATTTCTCTTCTTACATCCCCCTGGCTCGGTTTTTAGCATTTTTTTTTCTATGTACAGATATTCGATCTCTACAGTTTTATTATAATATGTATAGATGTAGTTTTAGGGAAGCCTATTATCTTAATTATAAATCTAAGACAAGATTTGAGCTTCATTTTTCTTTCTTCAATCAGAGTCAGTTTTCTTGGCGAATGGTTAGATATTAAATCCAAGTGCCATCTCGTAACAATTTACATTTTTGCTAGTCAACCTCTCAAAAGCTGTCTCCCGACTGGCACGTAAAAGAACGTATGGCAGTCCGGGTGCGCCATTCCCGCATCTCTCCCCGCACATCTCGAATGATTGATTGCCTTATCTATACTAATATTATAAAGAGGTAAAATTTGTGAGTTTGTGAGATTGTAGGGGTGATTTTTGGATCTACTGAACCGATTTAGATGAAATTTGGTAAGAAGATAGTTGGAGACCCTGGCAAGGATCAGGCAAGGAAGGACCCCATTTTCACCCCTTTGAGTGCGATGAATGTTTGTATGGGGAATCAACCTAGGGACGAACCCGAGCGAAGCGAGAGTGAGTCGCTAGTTAAATATATAACGAAAGCCTTCGTAAGATGATTGTATGGATTAGTAGACTGAGATGCAAGTATCTCCCATACGTGACTAAACACCAGTTAAAAAAGCTGTTGACATCGGTTTAGCTATTCGAGTAAGCACGTACCAATAGACTCATTTTTAGGGTTCCATACCCAAAGGGTGCCAACGAAACCCTATTACTAAGCCTTCCGTCCGTCTGTTAGAAGGCTGAATCTCATGAACCGCAATAGGTAGAGAGATTTATCACAGAGTGTGTATTTCTATTGCCGCTATTATAACAAATAATAAAAAACCAAGATGGCGATTTTCAAAAAGGCTGCCATGCAAATTTAAAAAAAAATGATTATGGTACGGAACCCTTCGTGTGCGACTCCGTCTCGCCCTTGACCGATTTTATTGAATATCTTTTGGCCTCGTGCAAATAATCATACGCGCGCAGTAAGGGGTATTAACTTTGAGCAGATGTTGCAATTTTTTTGATATACATAGATACATTTTGTAGGACGTATTTTCAAAGTTTTATTTTAAAGATGATTAGATTTTCGTATTCACATCAAAATATAATTAATTTCCGCCTGTAGTTTTGTTGTTAGTATGTTCTTCATATTTCAATAGTCAAATTCACTTGGTGAATGATTAGACTATGTCTCTGCTCGACATTGGATCTCCTCGTATTGACTCATGCTGTAGTAACAACAAACTTCTTTGTAGAATAAACTGTTTTAAAATAATAATTTCTTAGATTTAGGCGAATATTACCTATTTATATTTATTATGTTACCTAGGAAAACTTTACTTTTGAGTTATATTTAATTTTGAATATATTATTAATCTATACTATAATAAAGCAGTAACTTAGCGAAATCTGTACATGAAATATTTTTTAAAAACAATGACTGTAACGTATTATGTATACGATATAGACCCCAAAACAATAGTTATTAAATTTTTTGTCTGTTTGTCTGTACGCGTTTCACGCAAAAAGTACTGAACCGATTTTAACAAAATTTTGTATAGTGATAGTTTATCACTCGGGTCAACATTTAGGATACCTTTTACTACAGGTACATATTTCGTTCCCGCGGGAAAACGCAATGACTGGTTCTATCGAGTCGTCCTTAGAAATTTCTATGGCTAACGCTGGCTGAACCTTAAGAGATACATCAAAACAATGTACTAGAAAATTGTAGGTCTTAAAAAGTTCTACAGAAAAGTTCTCAACAGTATATGTCTATCTCCTAAAGTACACTCGCTATAACTATTTTTATTAAAATACTATAATAAAGCAGTAACTTAGCGAAATCTGTACATGAAATATTTTTTAAAAACAATGACTGTAACGTATTATGTATACGATATAGACCCCAAAACAATAGTTATTAATTTTTTTGTCTGTTTGTCTGTTTGTCTGTACGCGTTTCACGCAAAAAGTACTGAACCGATTTTAACAAAATTTTGTATAGTGATAGTTTATCACTCGGGTCAACATTTAGGATACCTTTTACTACAGGTACATATTTCGTTCCCGCGGGAAAACGCAATGACTGGTTCTATCGAGTCGTCCTTAGAAATTTCTATGGCTAACGCTGGCTGAACCTTAAGAGATACATCAAAACAATGTACTAGAAAATTGTAGGTCTTAAAAAGTTCTACAGAAAAGTTCTCAACAGTATATGTCTATCTCCTAAAGTACACTCGCTATAACTATTTTTATTAAATGATATTACTGTTTTCTTATACGAGTACGTTATCTATACTATAATAAAGCAGTAACTTAGCGAAATCTGTACATGAAATATTTTTTAAAAACAATGACTGTAACGTATTATGTATACGATATAGACCCCAAAACAATAGTTATTAATTTTTTTGTCTGTTTGTCTGTTTGTCTGTTTGTCTGTACGCGTTTCACGCAAAAAAGTACTGAACCGATTTTAACAAAATTTTGTATAGTGATAGTTTATCACTCGGGTCAACATTTAGGATACCTTTTACTACAGGTACATATTTTGTTCCCGCGGGAAAACGCAATGACTGGTTCTATCGAGTTGTCCTTAGAAATTTCTATGGCTAACGCTGGCTGAACCTTAAGAGATACATCAAAACAATGTACTAGAAAATTGTAGGTCTTAAAAAGTTATACAGGGAAGTTCGCAATATTATACGTCTATCAGCTAAGGTACATTCGCAATTACTATTTTTATTCACTACTCGCGACTCACAGACTGACTTATCAACGTTTAGCTCAGTTCAGCAGTAAAACATAACTAGGGACGAACCCGAGCGAAGCGAGGGTGAGTCGCTAGTTTTAAATAAAATACATATATTACATGTATTATAGTCATTATTCTAGATCACTAACTGTATCTTTTCCGAACATCCTCTAAAATAATTGTTTTTAGGGAGTCTGTGTACTGAAAAAGAGAAAACTTGAAAGTTAATCAACTCTTGTTTTTTTTTTCTTAATATTTTCAATTATAACGTGTAATGTTATGATTTTCTATTACAGTAAGTTATTTTATCGGTCAAAGTGATATATGCTAGATGATACTAGATATAATTGTTTGCGTGTGCTCTCATTCGTTTTTATTGTTTTTAATAATTTTACTTGCTCAATTTACTTCATAAAATAAATGTATGAAGTCATGGAACATCACATCGCCTATTACCTAGTGTTCTAATTAATTATAATTATAAAATCTTGTATTATTATATCCTACTTTTTATTACAAATTATTCACATTATATACGATTACATTACCCTTAATTTCATTGTATGAAGACTAAGTGAAATATTATTAATAGTTTTTATCTGTGTTATCTATACATATAATAAAATTGTAACTAAGCCGAATCTGTACATTAAATATTTTTTGGAAAATTTTTATTACAATAGACATTTTTATTGATACAGAGACCGAATCTATAGTTTTTAGAATTTTTGTCTGTCTGTCTGTGACCGCATCACTGGAGGGATTTTGATGAAATCAGGTATGGCGATAGCTGGTTATCCGGGTCAATATACTTTTTACTGCGGGAAAATATCTTATCTCTGAAAAATCTATACTAAACGTTACAATTCAAAAAGCAGGGACGAACCCGAGCGGAGCGAGGGTGAGTCGCTAGTGTTAACATAATGCGCGTATTGCACGTATATGCGCGTTAATTTAAAAAAATATAGTGTATGCCAGTCCTACACAAATCATCCCTGTTCACTGCTTCCATCTATGCTTTATAATTTGGTAAAGTTCCGTATAGGTCCAAAAATTAGTCTGGAAACTTGTGTAAAGATTAAATGGTGGCTTGTACTTTACAAAAGTTTAGACTTTTGTAATGTACAAAGTACAAAACATGTGTGATGTGAGCTTAATATGAGTAGCTATTTTAATCACAATATTTCATTTTTTTTGATAAACATGTCTAATATAGTTTGATAGAATAATATTGCGGAACACTATTAATAGAGTGTTGAATCTAAAATATTACAACTAAGGTGCATATGTTTCCATGTAGAGTGTATTTCGATTGAGCTAATAATAATGCACCTGACCTCGCTTTACGTATTTAATTCACTATCAATAAGCACTTATCTATTTTAAAATTTTCAAACTCAATTTGCATGAAAGTTGAAAGTTATTGTCATTGCAAATTCAATTTTATAACTAGTGTTTTAAGGCGTTTTCACGGTTCGTTTAACACCTGGCACATCCCAGTACGGCGCCTACAATGAACACTCGTTTTGGTGAAATTACATTGGATCTTATCTAATTGCAAATAAGGTTTATAATGTGTGTGTTTTTATAAATAATATTATTTAGGACTATTACATTAACGCATGAATTGCCGCAAGAAAGGGTATCGTAACTAACGTCTTTTTAGTTACCACCTACCCGTTTGAAAGGGGGCGGAACTCCCCTGTACTGTAACTGGAGTTAAAAGCGTACATTTGAACTACTGGTAACATGAAATGCACGGCGTGTTTGCGAGGTTCTATTTGCCTAATACAAGTTTTTGGCAGCTTTAGTTGACTTTATTTAAGAGATCGCGTTTTCTGGATTGGCTAAGCTCGATAGCTTAGTCAGTGAGTCGCTCGCGTGTGGTCGGCCTGTCATAATTTCGCACAATGTAAATTGTTTACACAAGCATATAGCCGCATCTATCGGGTTGCGGAAGTTGTGGAATATTTTTTTGAAAGAGATATTTTCGATGTTAGCGCGAAGTGTTGTGACGACAGGTGTTTTTATTGCGAGAACCGACTTTGATACATATTGTGCAAGAGGCCATGAGGATTTTGTTTACGAATTTGAACGCTAACTAAAAATAGTGCTTCGTATATCATTAAGTTTACAGCGCTATGCCATCCCTGAAAAAGATAATTTCGAAGTTATGTCACAGCGTAAGTTATTTGTTTTAATTGTACGATTTCTTCTCACTTTTATTTATTGAATGATAACAGATATTATCAACGTCTATTAATATAGAAATTAACTATTTGTTTTTGTTATAATTAATGAAATCATTAATTATGACAAAAACTTAAGACTTCACTAAGTCAATTAGATATATATATATATATTTTTATTTTTCCTATTATACGTGTATAAAGTAAAAATAAAAATTTATACATAGGAACATATTATTAGTAGGTAGGTATAACAGTCGTAACTGCTTTTTATCACCGAATATTGATACTAGTTTAGTCTTGATGACTTCTGGTTTTATTATTAAGGCAGCGTATACACATCTCGTCACTCTATTACATTAGAATACAAGATGTCGACTGGAATTTGCAATATTCATATTAATATAGTATAAACATAGGTCGCAGAATGATGATAAATACACGTAATCTTTTTAAGAAAATTAAGCAATATGATTACAATTAGAAAACATATATACATTAACTAACTACTCTACATTTCAGTAATGAAAGAAAATCTGAAGGTTAAAACGGAACAAAAGTCTTACAGTAACAATAGCGTTACTTGCCTTCGCTCGAATTCCTGACCATTGACGAATGTATCGCTTCGCATCTGACGTTAGCTCTCGTCATCACACTCGTTAAGCACACATCATCAATCTTTTAATAGACAAATTCATCACAAATCTATGATGCACCCTACTGACACATTTCTAGTAGAACAACACGTGAGTGGGGTTCAAGCTCTTAGGTTTTTTATTGCGGTAACGTTTCACGAGACCGGGCGTTATGCCAATTGTACGAAATGTCAATACGATGCATTAATACCTTCTCCACCATACGGTTCCGATGCCTAATCGATCCGAGTGCATTACAACTTTTTAATTTCTTTCGCGTGCCTTTTGCAATTTTCCGACCCCATTCCTCGAGCTTCCTGTATCCTGAATCCTTGACATGTTTTCGTTACGTTTGAAAAAAAATCGTTAAAATCCAAGGTGGTATGTGCAGTGGAATAAGTTAAAAAGTGATAATCTTAACGTTCCAGTGATGGTTGCCAAAATCTGTAATTCGGAACTGCGCTACGGTAATCTCGTATTTCTCATATGTCTGCTAATTTCGTATTTCTCTATGTTTATTCTTGTACCGACCCGATGCCACTTTATTGTTAACCTGTTTGTCATCTCCCACGTGGCAGGTAGGTCAATAACGTGTTTTTATTACAACATTTTTTTAAACTCGTGCTAATCTTATCTTATAACATTCTTGTATTTAGTTAGATTATAAGATTATATTAGTTTCTATTTTATTAGGTCTTAAAATACAAATAATTTTACTAATTGTAACACTGAAAATTCTAAATAACGTTCCGACTTTTAATTGTTTTGTTTCATCGAATGCTTTAAATGATGGAAATGAATATTATATGATTTTAAAACACGTTGGTATTCTGAAACCAATTGTATGAAAGCTCATGCTAGGGTAATTTGCATGCAATTACCATTTCCGCGTGTTAATTCTATCGTCGATTGTTTCCGTTTAGCTGATTGACACGCGCCAATCATTTCACCAGTTTGTATTGTGTTTGATTATCCTATTTGTAAGCCTATTCACTGCTTCATACCGCTAACAGTAGGCTATTAGATCTTCAATAGTAAACGTTATTTAACTTAACACAGCATTTGTGTTATTTTTATATATTAGCAACATTTATAACGAATTAGTAATTAAAACTTTCGCGTTCCTGAATTTTGTTTTTTTCAATTGCGATTTTTAATCATTTGTTGCGATCATCAACTGATATCAAAGTTCTGGCTTAATATGCTGGTTTTTAATTGTATTACCAGATTTTTATACCTTATTAACTAGTGCGAGTAATATTAATCTGTTACAAATGACTTCTGTAATAAAATATATGTTGACTTTTGTATAAAATTTCGTATTTTTACTATAGCTGGTATTGATTATAAATTATTATCGATAGTAATAATTGAAGAGTTTACATTATTTAAAACTTGCTAAATTTTACAGTTGATAAAACATAGTTGCGTTTAAATCTAGAAAACAATGTGTCTAGAACGTAAAACAGGTATTAATGATTCTATTTTCATTTGAAATGCGCACGAAATATTCTCTTGGGTTTTGTCATTAAAATTAACACTTTATGCGATCTTTCAGGAATGCATATAAATATCCTGTCTCATTTATTTACTTATTGGAATTGTTTTTTAGTATCTAATAGTTACAAACACTTATACAAAGTATATATACATATACATACATATATATATATATATATATATATATATATATATATATATATATATATATAAAGGTACCAATTTTATATTACGTATGACACACCTTGTACTTCTAAACTATGAAAACCACTATCAACAAACAAAATGAAGAAAAAATATTATACACCAAAATATATCATAACAAAATTCCAATAACATTATTTAACAAGGGTATCTGGCCTAATAGTTAACATTGGTTTATTTTTAACTAAATTATTTACATTTTTTAGCCACGTCAAGACACTCATACACCGACACGTCCCGCGGTGAGCCCCGCTCTACCGGTAAGCTCCGTAACAGCGATACCCGTTGCGAAGAAAGCCGTCAAAACAAAAAAAAAAGCTAAAACGAAAATAAAAACCGCCAAAATGAAGACCAGCACTAAAGATGTTATCGGAGAGGCTGATGAGTGAGTAATGATATTATTTTGTTTGTTTAGAAAATAAATCGATGTGCATGTGTATAATCGATTCTCAGTTGACCTTATGTGATGTTTACGAAGTAATAGACGTACAGTATGAACTATTAGTATTATGACTTTAAGTGGCGAAAACAGTTTTCCAAAAGTTTTATTGTTATGGGTAAATAAGGTCGCTTATGGCTAATTCAAAATCTATTGTTTTTAAGTTTTTTTAATATCCCAGTTAACCGTAGCAAAAATTAGAATGTTTTCATCTCCGTTCGTACAACTCACATCAACTCATTATACCTATGTATATATATACATACAAATATATAGTCCATCTATTCCATACTAAACGTTAAAAGATACCTAGGGACTAACCCGAGCGAAGCGAGGGTGAGCCGCTAGTATATTTATATTTTATATATATTTAACTGATAAAACAATTAAATCTTAATTTATTTATTTCAGTTCGAACAGTAGATCGCCGTCACCTGACCCGACTGTAGAGACATGGCAAATGGACACAGACTCTATAGAGGTAGAGAAATTAGACAAACCACCACCAATAGCGATAGCTAAGAATGATCTAGAACAAAACTCCATGGTCAAGTTGGCTAGCAAACTGAATGGGACGGTCGTTTCTCCTAAAACTGTGCAGTCGAAAGGTAAGCTAAAGTTAATAGAAATTAATTACTATGTTCTCTTTTCTAACTGCAAGAGTAATATGGGCATCGATCTTGCTATTTTGATTAGGAAATAAAAAGATTCCACTAAAAAGTTTTTACTACTAATTAATATGAATACTAATGATTTTAGTGAGCTGCCGCAATTTATATTGAATGTTTATATATTATTTGTTTATAAAACAAAAATTATTCAATCGATTTTAAATATATATATCGTATTAAATGTCAGTTAAAAAAATACAACAAAATAACTCGGCTCTTTTAAAGTCCCTCTCCTGGGAACGGGTCTCCCCTCAATGCGAGAAAGATTCGTGCGCAAGTGTTTTGAAAATTAGTTAAGTTCTCTCAGAAATGTAAGCTCTTTTACACTAATGAAAATCTTACTTGGTTTTAAATTTAATAATTGGTTGCTTAGTTTTAATTTTAATAATAGCGCGATTTTCGTTTAAGTAACTTAAAGTGTATTATAAACTTTAAATGCCAGGTAATTGGCAATAAATCATTTAATAATTCAATTTAATTTCATTTTAGAGTAAATTATGTAGTATTTTTGGCGTAAGCAAGGTCAGGACTGACACTAATATAAATTAAGTATAATTTATCATGTTGAATTCTGGTTCGCTTTCCACACCTAATACTATAATATAAACGTCATTCCCGAGTTTTAAATGAAATTATCGAATTGCTTTCTCGCATTGATGCCAAACTATTTTAGTTTTTTTTTATTCGGAACGATTTCGTCAACTCGCCTTTATATTATGTGTAGACAAGTAAATCCCAGAATAATGACTCAGAATATTTTTTAAATTTAAATAAAAGCTGGATTTATATATATAATAGGTTTTTTAAATACATTATGTAATTTATTAACGTTATACTCGATGCTAGCTGTCTGTTGTGTCGAATTTAATGATATTTTCATCATTTTTTTATTACACTTAAAGATTTTCATGGGTTTTAAAATAAAAATAAAAAAGTACGATATAAAAAAAAACATTTTTTTCATTTGTTATAATTTGTCATAACTAACGTCTACATTATTGTTATGTACACTACAAGTAATAGGATGAAAATGTTTAATATTATTTAGTATATAAGCGTAATTTTAATGTAAAAGAACAATTTCTTATACAATTGAATTTTACAGAGAAAATAAACAAGAACCAACTGTTCTTGACTTCTTTACACACAACTAACCCCTTCAAAACTTTACCGACACGCAAAGGTTACACGATATATTCTACAAAAATATAATAATTGTTTCATTTTAAAAATTTAGTTCAGCTTTATGCGATATTATGTAATTACAGTAATTCTTATGTTATAGGCGTTAATTGATTTTGAGCTTATGTGCTGATTTTAAAGTAGTATGCCATACAGTTATGTAGTAACAAATATCTCAATAGTCATAATTATTATCGGTAATATTCGTAATACTTATATTTACGCGATTTTGGTACCTTTTCGGATTTTTTTGCGGACTTATGTATTTTGATTTTTGGTTTTGAAAGCTGTCCCGCGGCCATGAATGTCCTAAAGCATTCGAAACGTCGGGAAATAAAAATCAAAATAAATCCGCGAAAAAATCCGAAAAGATAGTTTAATTTAAAACGGTAATTTGTTATAATAGTTGTCTTGTACAGTTTTAAATATAATTTCACAATAGCTTTATATCATTACACATACAAGTTCATTATATTGCTTATAAGTTTTTATTTGAATTAATTAAAGGTAAAATTTAATCTGTAATATTCACATATTAATTATTTAAAGTTTTTTTTTTTTAAATAAATTTTATGGTCAGTCTGAACTAAATTTTAAATTTAAACTTTTAAATTCATGAAATATTAATTTGTTAAGACAATCTAAATAACTTAATAAGTTATCGCTTTACTGATTACAAAGTTCATATTGGTCATATAATTGTCCTAATTATATATATAAAATAATAATAAAATTAATTAATTATAAACATGTTATTTATTTTCAGAATCACCATTAAATTTGCCGGAATCTATAAGCAATTGTCTCCGACCATCTTTATTCCCTCGTGTCCCTCCGTACCTTAAATTCGTAGGTCACGATGAGACGACTCCCTTAAAAATCCCCCCAGCTATACAAAAACATCTAAAATGGAAAGTAACAACAATTACGCCGATAGTTGTTAAGAAAACCTTGACAAATTCTGGGTTCAAATTGGTCAAGAGTGAGTGCGATACAGCGGAATGTCCACAAGAAGGTAATTAGATTCTCATTTGGGTTTTAAATAAAACAATCTTTCGAAATTTTTTCACAGATGCCTTATGATTTTTGGTTAAAATTATAAAAAGCATATAAAAAAGCGCTTAAATTAAAATTAATAAGTATTGTAAAGTATAATTTGGTGGGTAGGTAGGTACTGTCTGTAACAATTACATATATTGACTATGATTGCTGTAAAACATTCGAAACGTCGGGAACCAAAAATTGAAAATAATCGGATCAATGGTTTAGAAACGCATAGAGGACAAAGATACGAACAATAATTTTTGTCTATATATAGAGAAGTCTATAGATAGAGAAGGCAGTGGTAGCCCAGTGGTAACACGCTCGCTTGGGAAACCGAGTGAAGCGGGTTCAAATCTCGGGTCTCGCACCTCTGATATTTTTATGTGCGAATCATTTCTAAACATGATTACCACTTGCCTTACGGTGAAGGAAAACATTGTTAGGAAACCTGCATGTCTGAGAGAACCTAACAAGTTTTCGAAAGACATGTGAAGTCCGCCAACCCTCACTTGGCCAGCGTGGTGGACTATAGCCTGATCCCCCTCGTATTGAAGGGAGGCCCGTGCTCAGCCACTCAGCCAGTGCTACAAAATATAATTTTAAAAATTTCAGAAACAGTTGACTGGATAGGTATATGGGGCAAACATATGAAGTCAATCATGTTCAGAGCGATCAAAGACGGACAGAAAATGAACCATTTCCCCGGAACTTTCCAAATAGGAAGGAAGGATAGATTATGGAGGAATCTACAGAAGTTAGCGTCTAAGTATGGAGTTAGTGAGTTCGGTATCATGCCCAAGACCTACGTGCTGCCACACGACTTGAAAATATTGAAACATGACTGGGAAAAGTATGCTGCGAATAACGAAAAGTGGATTATTAAACCGGTGAGTTTGACTGATAATATAATTTAATTAAGTGTATTTTATAAAATTAACAGGGATATTATTGTCAACTACCGTCACCCGCCCACTTTGTTGTGCTACGTAAATGTTTCTTTTAGTTTTCAGAGATCTCATTGTATATTTAGGGTTTTCTATACTAATATTATACAAAAGAAAGATTAGACTTCTTGTTTGTTTGTCCGAATAGGCTCCGAAATTACTGAATCGATTTAGATGAAATTTGGTAAGAAGATAGTTTGAGACCATGGAAAGGACATAGGATAGTTTTTATCCCGGAAATCATCCCTTAAGGGAGTGAAAATACGGGTGAAAGTTTGTATGGAGAATCAACCTAGAGACAAACCCGACCGAAGCGAGGGTGAGTCGCAAGTCGTTAATAAATTAAATATTTAGATTAAATAAAAAAGTGTAACGTCTTGTTTTTACTGACGGGAAAAAAATATTTACTAAAGTTAATAAAAAAAATGGTGAAGAGAGTGTGGGATTTACGCACTGTCTGTAACAAGTATATAAGACCTTTGAGACGTCTAAACCCTTAGTCTCTCCCGTAACCATGATTGCTGTAAAGCATTCGAAACGTCGGGAACCAAAATTCAATAAAAGAATAGAATAGAAAAGATAGTTTTATTTAAAATATCAAATATTCGCATAAATCTAAGAAAGTATTTATTTATATTTATTTATTTACTCGATATATGTATATCATTATTTCAGCCTGCATCAGCTAGAGGCACGGGTATCAAAGTAGTGTCCCGATGGACCCAAATACCCAAAAAGAAACCTGTCGTGGTCCAGCGCTACGTGTCCAAGCCGTACCTCATCAATGGCAGCAAGTTCGATCTCAGGCTGTACGTGCTCGTCACGTCGATACACCCGCTAAGAATATATTTGTATAAGGATGGATTGGCTAGGTTTGCTTCGGGTGAGATAACTTGCAACTATCTTCCTATATATTTAATCTTTTAATATAACTAATGTTTGCCTGCGACTTCGTTATTCAGTATGAGCAAAAAGTAATGTATGTGTTAAAATCTATACTAATATTATAAAGCTGAAGAGTTTGTTTTCGTTAAATGCGCTAATCTCAGGAACTACTAATCCAATTTGAAAAATTCTTTTTGCATTAGATAACCCGTTAATTGAGCAAGGCTATATATATAGGCTATATATCATCCCGGGGAAAATGTACGGTTCCCGTGGGATAGATTTGTTTTTGTCTAAGGACGAACCCGAAGCGAAGCGAGGATGAGTCGCTAGTAGTATATAAGCTATTTCCATTATGAGTTTGTATGGTGATTCTAACGCGCAGGATTTTGGAACGCGTATTTCATTTACAGATACTAATTTTTTGTTTTGCTAAAATCAGTGTGCCTTAGCGAGTAATAATAACTGTCGGCCAAAAAGTGAACATTGATGTGAGAAGTCACAATAAAATATAAGTTGGATATTATTATGGAATAATTTTTTTACTGAAATTATTTAAAAAAGACGAGGAATATTTTTATACGTACCCTGGACCCACGTCCAACAGCGATAAGACTCACGATATAAAACCCTTGAGGGATATATATCATTTCATTGTACGGTATCTAAGCTCAAAACTCTATAGCGAAAATGATGTTTTACGTTTGTTTATAGAGATAGTTTCAAGAAACATAAATTCTTCAAAAAAATACCTGAAAGCTAGCTTTAAATGACACGGATCTCATAACTATTAATAATGCTGGGCTTTAACGTTTTTTATATGTTTTCAGTTTATGACAGCATGTTTAATAGATTATACATTATTCCTAATTCTTATTCTGAATATTTTTGTCTGTTTTTTTGCAGTAAAATATAACGATGAGTTGTCATCGCTAAATGATAGATACATGCATTTAACAAATTACTCCATCAATAGACTGTCAAAGAATTACACACCCAATGAGGACTTTGCCGCTTGCGAGGGACATAAATGGTAAACTTTCATCTATTTCAATATTAGCAGATATATTTTATTTTTCCTATGTAATTCTATTATTCTTTTCCTAATTAAACAATTTCTCAGCAAAATTGGTGTAAACATCGATCAAAGAATTACCAAAAAATAGAGAACTAGATACACAAATAGCGACAAAAAATGTCCTTATCGAATGAGCGTTCATTTGAACATTTGAGTGCGGTTTTAATTATTTTTTTCTTTGAAAACAACTTTAAGTATTTCATTTAAGGTTCAATTTACATTGTTGTGTATTTATTTCAATTAGAATAATAAATTAAATTAGGCAATGGTGGATTGCCAATAGAAGTGAAAACTTATAAGTTATAATTTAAAAAATAACTTCTTTTTTTTTTTAATTTTACATTAATTTTAGTATGAATAATTAAAATTTCATAATTTGTAGTCTGGTTTTCACATCTATAATTATTTTGATATAGTTTATTAATTAATCAAAAGATATGACGCGACCCATCACACGTAGTATGTCGGTGACGCGAACCCATAAGTTTCCTCCCTATCAAAATCGTTCAGCGCGGCCAAAGAAATTTTCACTTCAATATAGAAACTGGCAATCATATTACAGGACTCTGCAAACTCTATTTCAATACCTAAAGACTGAACAGAAAGTAGATATAGACGCATTGTGGGAGAACATAAAGGATCTCGTGATCAAAACAATTATATCGGGCGAAGCGAGTATCAGTTCGCTGACCAAAGCTAACATCACATCGAGATACAATTGCTACGAGTTGTTTGGTATTGATGTATTGCTGGATGAGGATCTGAAGCCCTGGTTATTGGAGGTGTGTATAGAAATATTTTACAGGTACTTTGTAATATTCATAAAATACTTAAGTCTTTACATTATTTGTTATTTACCACTTGGTTTAAAATATAGGCTAGTACAAACAAAGCCGTGGACGTTAACGAATCATAGTGTATACGATATCTATACATATTATCTAATATATTTAAACGAGCAATTCTCGTATATTTATTTATTATTTTTTATACCGGCGATCTCGGAAACACTCTTAACGATTTCGCTGAAATTTGGTATGTAGGGGTTTTCGATCAATCAGCGAAAAATCGATCTAGATTAGTCTTATGTCTGGGAAAACGCGTGTTTTCGAGTTTTCATGCGGTTTTCTTTCGCATTATCCCACGCAGGATATGGTCGATAATTTTTTACACTCAGGCATAAGCATCGTGGTCGAGTAACCAAGGTGCAAGATTACAGGTGTCCGGGTTCGAATCTCGATCGGTTTTTTTGTATTTATTTAAGTTTTTAGTTTTTTTTTTATCTAAAAAATACAATATAACAAAAAAGAATTCCGAGCGAAGCTCGGTCGCCTGGGTACTATATATAATGCTATTTACAAGTACATGTATGTATGTATGTGTCAGGTGAACATCTCGCCGAGCCTGCACAGCGCGTCGCCGCTGGACACGCACGTGAAGGGCCCGCTGGTGGCGGCCGTGCTCAACGCGGCGCAGTTCCAGGTGCCCGCGCGCACCAACCTCGACGCGCTCGACAGGGAGCGACCCGGCAAGCTGGTATCTACTAAACACATATTTTTTTCATATTGGGAAATGCATAGCGGCATAACACCTATGTATATAGTTGGTTATGTGAGACTCACCGGCTAAAAAAACCATTACTACCCACTAAAACTTCCCCCGTCGTAATTGGACGTCGCAGAATGGATTACGCACTCAACCACGACGCTCCGACGGCAGGCCTGTCGAAGCAGACTACACAAGCAAGAGGCTGCTCCCACGGTCCACTCTGTTATCAGAGAAGTACCAGGAGCAACCCACATAAAACACCGCTCACCGAAGTGGGCCACCTCCCAGTGTATCTCTTGGCTTCGCGCCCGGTTGGATTGCCGGATGCTAATGAACCCCCTATTCCCCCTCACCACCACAACATGGTGAACACACATCGGGGGGACCTACTACACAATATATTACATTATTGTATACACTGAATAATATGTGATGTGATTACTCTGTTCAAAGACTTATGTAACTGTCTGGAACTTAGATGAAACACTCTTCAGTCCTAACTTAACACTTTTAACAGGACTGTAACTATCCTTTTTACGATATTTAATAATTTAATAGAGTATGGTGAATTTATTCTTTCAGTGCGATTGTGAAGTGCAAATTTTTGGAAACGCCTTGATATTAAAACCAAATTACTAAAACCTTTTTCAAATAATTTTGATGAATAAAATGTTATTTAATTTTGCTCTTAAACTTTACTTCTTCATAATTTATATATAAAAACTTATAACTAAATGCCATACTTTACTTTTTTCAGGCGGGCTTGCCTTATGATAGTAGATTATACACTGTATACCTATCTAAGGAAGAAAGAGACAAACATATTATTTATACTAATATGGAGGATAGAGATATGGTAAGTGAAAACTTCTTTTTATTTTAATTACTTTTATTTTAACATGGGAGTTATGATTTTTCTAGTTTATCGTTTGTGAGATTTGCTACTTTAGGCATCCTTACCTGATAATCCAAAAGAATACAAACGGTTATATGAATTGTAATATGTACAGTGTTGTTGTTTTCATCTAGATTGTAGGAGTAATATTGGATTACTATTATAATTGCGCATATTGTATACTAGCGACTCATCCTCGCTTCGCTCGGGTTCGTCTCTAGGTACGTTTTAATTTTTTTCAGTGAAACCCTAATTATTTTTCTAAAATAAAAGTAGCTTAAGTTACTTCTTATAATATCAGCTATCTGCCAGTGAAAGTCCTGCTAAAATCAGTCTGGCCGTTTCGGAGATTAGCCGGAACAAACAGACAGACAAAATATTTAAAAACTGTATCTTATAAATACCGTTATGGTCGTAGCGGCGATATATTGTTATATTTTTATTTTTTATGTTCAAATATAAATAAAATAATTATACGCCTTGTTATGTTCAATATTTTACTCGTATGTCACCAATATGTTTATATAAAAAAGAAATTAGTAAAAAGGTCTTAATAAAAAATGTACAAGTATAAAAAAAGGATGTATATATATATATATATATATGTATGTACATTATGTGTGTGCCTACATCACCCCCCCTCCAGCGTCTGTCAAGAGCGATAGAAATCAGTGAATCTAACGTGACGTCCTGAACGTGTCCTGTAATGTTTTACATCACTATCATGGACAGGTTGAGGTTTATCAGTCAGTAAATATGCAGGCTTCAGACGATCTATTGAGGTTGTGACTTCTCTTCCATTTATTAGTAATTTGAAGACTTTGTCGTTTCTGGAGAGCACTTTATGAGGGCCAGTGTAGGCAGGTTTTAGCGAGCCACGCGACGAGTCTTCTCTGAGAAAGACATGATCGGTAGTCTTAAGATCTTTAAAAACAAATATTTTGTTCTCACCATGACGCGAGGCTGGTACAGGCTGTAATTTTTGAGCAAACGAACGTAATCTAGCGGTAAAATCAAGTACGTCTGTTGTACCGCAATCACTGGAGTCAAAAAATTCTCCTGGAAGACGTAGTGGTTCGCCATACAGCAGCTCAGCCGAAGAAGCTTGTAAATCTTCCTTAAAGGCGCTTCTTATTCCGAGGAGAACCCAAGGCAGCACCTCGGTCCACTTCTGATGCGCATGGCACACGATGGACGCTTTAAGTTGCCTGTGGAAGCGTTCTATTAGCCCATTGCAAGCTGGATGGTATGCGGTGGTTCGTCTGTGTTGGAACCCAGTCATCTTGGAAAGATGGTTGAATAAATTGGATTCAAACTGGCGACCTCTGTCAGTGACAATAGTCTCAGGGCAACCAAAACGCGCTATCCAGCCTGATATCAATGCTTTGGCTGTTGTTTCGGCAGTGATGTCGACCATAGGAATGACTTCGACCCATCTTGTAAAGCGGTCAATGGCAGTCAAACAATATCTAAAATTTTCAGATATAGGCAATGGTCCCACAATATCTATATGGATGTGCTTGAATCTCGCACGAGGTAAATTAAATGTGCCTAAGGGTGCAGATACGTGTCGACTTACTTTAGCACGTTGGCAAGATTGACATGATCGTGCCCATAATCTGCAGTCTCTTCTAATTCCAGGCCATACAAAACGATCAGCTATTAATTTAACTGTAGCGTTAATGCCTGGATGACTTAACGAATGTAAGCTGTCAAAAATATGTCTTCTTAGTGAATGAGGAATGAATAATCTTGGAGTCGTTGTACTGACGTCGCAATACACGAAATGGCGACTTCCGGGAATTTCATTCCTTTCGAGTTTGAGTGATGATTTTTCTGTAAGTAACTTCGACAATTCAGAATCTTTCGCTTGATGTTCAGCTAAAATTTCGAGAGGAATGGGAAGTTGTAATTCATCCACACGTGATAGTGCATCGGCAACAACATTGTCTTTGCCGGATATGTGTCTTATATCAGTGGTGAATTGAGCTATAAAGTCTAAATATCTGAATTGCCTAGGTGAACAATTAACTTTACGTTCGTTAAAAGCGAAACTAATCGGTTTATGATCAGTGTATATAACAAAATGTCGTGCTTCGACCATATGCCTAAAATGCTTTATAGCTTCATAGATTGCTAGGAGCTCTTTATCGTATGGCGAATACTTTTGCTGTGATTCCGTAAGCTTTTTAGAAAAGAAACCTAAAGGCTCCCAAGCTTCATCACTCTTTTGTTGAAGTACAGCACCAATGGCTGTATCTGATGCATCGGTGACAAGTGAGAGTTTGGCTTCGAAATTAGGATGAGCTAAGAGTGCCGCGTTGGCTAAGCTTTCTTTACATTCTTGGAAAGCTTTAAGTGCGTCTCCAACTAATGAAATAGGTTGCGATCCTTTATTTGATCCTACCAAAAGAGCATGTAAAGGAGCTTGTATATGAGCCGCATTGACTAAAAATCTTCTATAAAAATTTATCATGCCTAGATATCGTCTCAATTGGCGAATATCTTTTGGTATTGGAAAATCCTTAATAGCTTCAACTTTAGAATCAAGCGGTTTTGTGCCCATCGCGGAAATAGTATGGCCCAAAAATGTTACTTGAGTAACACCAAATGTGCATTTGCCCGTGTTAATTAGCATGCCATACTCTTTTAACCTATTAAAAATTATGTAGAGATGTTCTTTATGTTCTACTTCATTTTTACTAAAAATTAAAAAATCATCTAAATAGCAATAACAAAAATCGAGCCCCCTAGTTACTTCGTCCACAAATCGTTGGAAAGTTTGACCTGCGTTTCGTAGGCCAAAGGTCATGAAGGGGAACTCATACAACCCAAACGGTGTGGTAATCGCGGTTTTTGGTATATCGTCAGGGTTGACAGGTATTTGATTGTATGCTTTTACCAAGTCAATAGTACTAAAAATTTTACATCCTGTGATATTGTGAGTGAAATCATGAATATGTCTAATGGGGTACCTGTCGGGAATGGTGCGCGCGTTAAGTCTCCTGTAATCTCCGCACGGGCGCCAGCTATTATCTTTCTTGGGCGCTAGATGGAGAGGTGATGACCAAGGGCTTTCTGATGGCCTAGCAGTGCCGTTGGCCAACATGACTTGGAACTCTTGCTGAGCTATTTTTAATTTATCTGGCGCTAAACGACGAGGTTGACAGGACACTGGAGGGCCTGGTGTTGTTCTAATATGGTGTACAGTATTATGTTGTATATTTCGCAAAGAACCTGCTGGACGTGTAATCTCAGGAAATTCATCAAGTATTTTGTGATAACAAGAATTACCTGTTACAACTTTAACAGATGAAATATTTACATTTATACAAGAAATTACAAAATTGCTAGCTACTACATTGGTTGTATTATCAATAAGACATTTATTACGACAATTAATAGACAAATTAAAAAACGATAAAAAATCTACACCTATTATTGGTTTATTTACATTTGCCACTATAAAACGCCACGGGAAATCGCGACGTAAACCAAGATCAATATTTAGATTGATATAACCGTACGTCACTATAATTGAGCCATTTGCCGCGGTGAGTTGGTAGTTCGTCGGAGCACGACGGTCGTGGAGTTTCGACCGGGGGAAAACGCAAACATCGCTGCCAGTGTCGATTAGGAACTCGATCTTCGATCTTCGATCGGTGACGAACAGGCGACCAGGTGTGTATGGGCAATCGTCAGTCGCCATTATCGACCGCCCCTGGGGTTTTCCCTGCCTGAAATCGCAAGGCTGAACACACCCTTGAGCTTTGCTGCCGTATTTTGAATGGTAATAACAAATGGGATATTTTCTGTAGCTCGATTGCGATCTTGTTCGTGAGCATTTTCTTTCTCTGTGTTGAGAACGGCTCTTTCTATGCATTTGTAATTTAAGAGACGCAAGTTCGCTACGCAAATTTCTTACCTCGTCTAATAAATTATTAGATGACGTGGCGGCGGCGTGTATCTGTGCTGTTGGCGCTGTAACTTCCATTATTCGATCTGCAAGCTCTGCTTGGTTATCTAAAGATGTTGAGGCTTGTGCGGCTAAGACAGTTTGAACATTTAAGGGTAGTCTACTAATCCAGATAGTCTGTAAGTATTCATCAGGAAAATCAGGGCCAGCTAGATTACGTAAATGTCGATGAAATTGTGTTGGCTTTCTATCGCCTAGTTCTTCTAGAGTAAGCAATTGTTTAATTTTTGATGCTTTTGATGCACTAAGTCTATTTATTAATTCAGACTTGAGTTTTATGTATTTTTGCGTTGTTGGAGGATTGACAATTATGTCTTTAACCTCTTTAGCATACATATGTTCGACATGACCAATTACATAATAAAATTTAGTGACATCGTTTGTAATATTAGCGAGAGCAAACTGACCTTCCAGTTGAGCAAACCATATCTCTGGGTCATCAGGATAAAACGGTGGCACACGGATTCCAACCTTATGAATTTCAGACGTCGGTGCATCCCGAGACGAATGCCCTAATTCGGCGTCTTGAAAATTTTCGTTCTGCATTTTGTAATACAGGAACGTCGGGGTCACCAATATGGTCGTAGCGGCGATATATTGTTATATTTTTATTTTTTATGTTCAAATATAAATAAAATAATTATACGCCTTGTTATGTTCAATATTTTACTCGTATGTCACCAATATGTTTATATAAAAAAGAAATTAGTAAAAAGGTCTTAATAAAAAATGTACAAGTATAAAAAAAGGATGTATATATATATATATATATATATATATATATATATATATGTATGTACATTATGTGTGTGCCTACACCGTATATAATTCCATATGCATTTAGTGTAAAAGCCGTTATTTTGACATTACAAACAGACACTTCAATTTTATTTATCTGTATAGATGTATAAATGATTTAATAATAACGTGTGCGACATGCGCCCCCCGCAGTACCTGCGCGACATCCTGTCGACGCTGACGCCGGACGACGTGCGCCACCTGGTGCAGGCGGAGGACGAGCTGACGCAGGGCGGGCGCCTGGAGCGCGTGTTCCCCACGCGCGCCACGCACCGCTACCTGCCCTACCTGGCCGGCCCGCGCTACTACAACCGCCTCTTCGACGCCTGGGAGACGCGATACGGGACCGACCGCGAGCCTGGTGCGTGCCGCCTTATACTTTCATTCACTCGTTCATTCAATCAGTTTCAATGTTAATAACTGCATTAATTACACAGTTGCGTCGTAGTCATTAACGCTCCACTTGAGCAATATGTTTCATGTGCTTAAGCTAAATTTATCAATTTATTTTAATACATAAATTTATTTAAATATATAGTGTGTATAACGCGTTTTGTCTATGTATCAGTTTTGCGAACCTAATCTCGCTTTAGTTTAGGTAATATTATTGGGTCACTTTTAGTAATTAGTTAATATATTATGGCAACCGTTTTATATTTCAGGATAATATTTAAATTAAGTTTGTGTTAGTCTTAAAAAATAAAAATCCATCTTACCAAAATAAAATTGTTTAATGTTCGTTGTTTTGTTAATGAGGTCCTTAAGGGGACATATTGGATTATAACCTTTTAAAAGAAAAGTTGAATACATTTTAACATGTTGATTTCCTCTCGTATATAAAATCGATTCTATCTATCAATAAAAAAATCGATTTCCGCAGGTATCGAGTTGCTGCGCGCGTTGTGCGACATCGGCTACCACCTGGAGGCGCCGCCCGTGCCGCTCAAGGTACCCCCCGCGCCCGCGCCCGCGCACGCGCCCCCCGCGCTCTGTTCCGTGCTCTTGTTGTGTGTGCTCGCCTTTATTTTCAATCATTATGTGTTGTAGGCTATGATAAGTTATATCGGTAGTATGAATATAAAGACTGTGGTTGGGACGTATAAATAAGCTGTTTGATGGGGTTCTGGAAACCGTCTTAATATTATTTAGTGGTTCATTGAACCCACAAAGATTATTTTGAAGGGTTAAAGTATTATATAGGCCTCCGAAATGCTATTTTTCGCAACATGGCGGCCTTAACGTCACATTGATTTATAAAAAACCAAGTGTTATACAAGTTGAATTAATGTTACATGTTGTATACTTCCATGTGACGACTTTGGGGTATGTTGAAGTGAAAGATATTTTGTTGGGTTATATTTAGGTTTTATTTTATTTCTTATACCTTTCAATTTCTTATACAGTTGAGGTATGACAATATTCTTTTTGATAGGTCATTTACTTAATACAATTTGTTTTTACTTTTCTAGTTTTCTTGTCGTCTTGAATATTAAAAAGTTATTAGTTTTGATTTTGATACATATTATTATTATTAAATTAAATAATTTGCTATTGTTACTTGTAAACATTTATCATTTCTTTTGATTTTAGGAATATTTCTTTTTTTGTTCGTTAAAGGCGTATGTATGTTACCATTTTAAGGAAATTTAAAAACAACAAGAGCACGGAACATTAAAATTTCCTTATTTTCGTTCGCTCCTCATATCTATATGTTACTTTGGTTTTGGGTATATATCTTATGTATATTTGGCAAGTACAATTTTCACATAAACTGAATGAACTAGACTTAGAGATTGTAATTATTGAACAATAATACTAATTATCATCTGAAAGAAAAACAACTTAATACCTACTAACTAAATATAATTAAAGTGGCTATATTATTTCTAATAATTTGTTATGTGCTTGCTTTATAATTTTAACTATGGTCGATATAATTAAATATGAAAATCTGTGAAAATTGAACGTGCATCCTCTTATTTTGTATGTTATCTTTATATTTATTTATATTATTTCATTATATCTTTTATTTATTATAATATATAATATATTAATAATATATCAGTGTTCAAAAAGGTTTAGGATTTATATTTTAATTGACATCGCAAGTTAGGGGGATACAATAGGTTAAAAGAAAATATTATAATTACAGGCCAAAACCGGAGTTAGTGTGGTGAGATACTTTACGTTAAAGCATGATTATTTTTTTTGTCTACTTTGTCATTTTTGAATACGTGAATGCAAAAAATAATACATATCGAAATATTTTAAAATTCTTCATTATGTACGCATTTTTATATAGCATATAGGGATAATATCATAAAATAGCAATAACTAAAACGTTAGTCATTTGCGTATTCCTGTTTTAAATGTTTGTGCTCGTTCCCCAAAACACATTCAATGTAGGTGTAATTTACAAATATAATCAATAATTCTATTTCAAAATTATTGTTTTGTTTCAACGAAAACATAGCATGAATATTAAGATATTTTTCTGTGGCAATCAGGGCAAAATCACAAATGCGCTCCGGAGAGCGTACTTGGGTTGTAAACACGTCGCTCACAGTAAGTGCGTAGATCGGAACGTCGACAGCAACGATGAGAGCGACCTATTTAGTACTTTTTATCTGTACAGCTAAAACCTCTAGGGCATAGACTATATAGACGTTCGAAATTCAAACATAGAATACGAAGCTAGTGAGTATATTATGTTTAGTGCTAGATAATCGGAGCGGAATATCGTTTTTTTTTAAATAGAGTCGAATATTCGAACTGTATATTTGCATATTGATTTATTTTATTAATCGTTTTGTATTAATCGATTATTATGGGTTTCCGATATAGAAGTGCATGATTGGCTAAAGAGTGACACCTTGATACTTCACTGATGTGTTCTAAATTGAAATTTTTATATTCAAGTAATTTTAGTATCACTATAGACTGTAATAGAATGTATTAAGTGAACAATTTTTTAATCATGAAGTAATGTAAATTTAAACGTAGATTCTTAGTAGATAAGTTAAACACATGTTCATAATAGAATTCGTCCGTATGTATAGAGTATTTGAGAGTCGTATTGCTAATACCCGTATATAGTTATTATGTAATATTGAATGTTGTTTTTAGTCGGCTACGTTTCGGGAGCTAGGAAATGTGTATGACCTAACAGTTTTATTATCTTCATCATCATTGTAACAGGTAAAAAGTTTTGTTTAAACGTTAAAATGTGTTGTGCGTATTTTAATAATTTTTGTAGCGTAAGTTAGGTCATTGTATGAGTATTAGGATATCGTTAATTATAAGATTTATTTTTTTATATATTATAATATTGTGGTGTATATGTGTTTATATTTTTATATTTATTATCATGTGCTCATATTATTTGTATGTATTTCTTTTATGCTTTGGCATTACAGCGGTCTCCTATTGCTTTTTTTTCATATCATTTTTAATTTAAATGTTTTTTTATTTATTTTATTTTATTTCCATAATTTGGGAATGTGTGTGATCAATTCAGGTAAACGTGCTGGTACTTTATCATTGACATAAAATAATAAATATAATTCATTTCAATACATAAAATCACTTACAATTAGATGTTTCATTATTGAATACAGGCTTTGTGCTTGAAAACTATAATATTTTTTTATATATCAGTAACATTCATTATGTGAGGCCGCGCCTGCTTATATCGCAACCAAGATTTGTACAATACACAAGATAAACATTTATTTATACAGTAGACGAATGCCCATTGATTTTGACTGAAATAGTGACAAAAGATATTGAAAAGAAAGGCTTGTAAAAATACTAATTTTCATAGCGTTCGCCATGAAAAACTTAAAGGTTTAGTGGTTCTGAAGTTAGTATGGTGTAGTGCTATCTCGTGGCACTGAATGTCTTACGATAATATATAATATGGATGTAGTTATGCAAAATAGATCCAACCACCAAAACTTACTTTTGACAAAATAGGAGTTTTAGTAAAATAGGTATATCAAAATAACAAGACCGTAGTTTTTTTTGAAATTTCTCTTAAATATTGGGTATTTTATTTACTTTCTGTATTTATCTTAATATATGGGTGCGATTAATGACAGTAACCCAAAAAACGGTTTTCGTAAAATTATTGTACAATAATAATGTCTATTTACATCTATTGAATAAAATAATAATTTTATTTTCCTTACAATTTCTGTCTGCTTTTGTTTTACATAATGTTGGCCTTATTTACTAATTACAATATGCTTAAATTGCAATGCTGCAATTGCAATCCATTATCATTGTAAAGATTACTAAGTAAATCAATAAAATGTGGGATATTAAAGTTGACGATATTGATGTCACAAGATAAAGCACTCGCCATCTTTGGATACTTGACGTATACAATCCGATGCCAATAATGCGATTGTCTAAAATTTGTATTCAGCCCTTTTTAACGTCCCACTGCTGGGTACGGGCTTCCATTCAACACGAGGGAGATCAGATCATAGTCCACCACGCTGGCCAAGTGCGGGTTGGCGGACTTCACATGTCTTTCGAAAACTTGCTAGGTTCTCTCAGACATGCAGGTTTCCTCACGATGTTTTCCTTCACCGTAAGGCAAGTGGTAATCATGTTAGAAATGATTCGCACATGAAAGTATCAGAGGTGCGAAACCCGGGATTTGAACCCGCTTCAGTCGGTTTCCCAAGCGAGCGCGTTACCACTGGGCTACCACTGCCTGTTTAAAATTTACCATTTAGTTAAATTATTCACGATTTTTTAACTTTTTTAATGAACAAATCAAACTTAGCTTCGGCACTCATACTACCTGAAAGATAGAAGCAGGTGCGGCTTTATTACAAATATTGCATATTTCTGTTTGTTTTGTTGTATTTTTTTTTCTTTTTTTGTTTAATATGTTGCATGCATTATCAATCAACCTCACGCACCATTCGACGCGTGATTCGTACTGATTTTACATGAGTATACTCGAATACGTTAATTTTGTTTATTGTTTCTAACAATATCTAACTCCAATACGGTTATAATATTATCGTTCGTAATATATCATTTCTCTCGTTACTGATTCATTAACACCGGCTTTTTTATATTTCATTCCCCTCGCCGCAACGCTTCAGCACAAAGTCTTTGTAGTTGTATAATTTTAATGACATATCAGCTATTGTGTTTTCTTGGAAGTTTACAAATATATTTTGTTTCAGTCCAATTTTGTTTTTATAGATTTACCGTAATTGTATCAGCACAGACGTAGATAATGTATGCCGTTTTAGACGCCGTTGACTGTCTCAAATACTATAGAATATTTAAAACTGCCAACAGGCTATATATTGTTTAGAATCAAATATAGAATATCATTATCCCGATGGAATCCTCTATTAGATTAATAATAATAATGTATTATAGATTTCACTTACCATATCATTAGATGCTAGACAGTAACGGTGATAAGGCGGCAGATTAGCGAGTGAGTAACGGTGCCCTCCTCCCCTCACCCCCACCCCCGACCCCTCACGTTCCACCGACCGCTCCACCCCCCGACCCCTCTGCCTGGTCCCGGTGTTATAGCGGGCGGCTCAGCAGTTGGATCGTTGCAGAATGACGTGGACGCGCCGTCGCCGGCCCCCTCGGTCTCAGCCACTGCATCGCTCGCGTCGCTCTCCACCAGCACCCCCCAGGGCCACCCCCCGGCGCCCCCGACACCCCCCGGCCCCCAGGGGGTGCCCCGCGCCTGCGCAGAAGCGATGCCCCTCGCGCCACCCCCCGCCCTCCAGCCCCGCGCCTAGCAACACGAACAACACGGATCTGAACATGAATGAATGCGATAAACTCTGATATTGTAATATAATTAATAATCCGGTCAAATCAGTTAATCTGTCTGTTACAAAATGAAATGTAAAGAAAGCTATCAATATTGTACTCTACGTTACAGTCAATATGGCAATTATAGTGGACATAATGACAATAAATGATTTATTCACAGCCAAATACTGCGACTCCACATTTCCATCTTGCAAAAATTCGCCGTGACCCTTTGATAATATTTTAATGCATGATAGATGGTGGTGATCTATAGAATTATGTATTTTTCAAATTTATCTTTTAAAACTTTATTTAATTGAATTGTTTTGAAATTAAATTAAATATGTGCAGTTTAATTGAAAATTAAAATGTTAGAAAGATATTGATGTTTTTAAAACTACTATTCCATACCGTTTTGTGAAATAAGTTAGTATGTGTATTTTAATTGTGATTATTATATTCAGGTTATTTATTACGGAAAGAGTTCTGATGTTCATTTCTTAAGGACGAATATTTTTCCCAATTTATAGTTTTTCATAATTATAAAATTAAATAACTTATTTAACACTATAACGTAAATAATTAATAATTTTCTTATGTTAATTTTGTTATTTTTATTTTATATATTAGTGTACTAGAGTACAAAAGTTGCATGCCATTATATAATATGCCACATTGTGCTGGCAGCCATACACAAAAATTGCTGATATTGTTTAACTAGCGACTCACCCTCGCTTCGCTCGGGTTCATCCCTAGGTTGATTTCCTATACAAATTTTCATCCCCATTTTCACTCTCTTAAGGGATGATTTCCAGGATAAAAACTATTCTATATCCTTCCCAGGGTCTCAAACCATCTTCTCATCAAATTTCATCTTAATCGGTTTAGTAGTTTTGGAGCCTATTCGGTGCAAACAAACAAACAATCAAATCCTTCCTCTTTATAATATTAGTATAGATGTCACTTGATAGAAGATAAAGATATTTTATACCAATCTCTCTCCTGTCTTTTCCATTCTACGTAACATTGGCGAAGTAATTTGTGCTCAACTGGTACGCTTCGCAGCCATTTCAAGTGAATTGAGATGATATTTTACATTATTAAAATATGTTTGGCTTGTGTACTCTAGTATAAATCAGTATATCAAATATGTTTGTATACAACAATGTATGAAATAAGAACAATTTAGTCTATGACGTCAGAACTCTTTCTATAGTAATGCTCTTCTATATACATTCATATTGTAATATTCTATCGAAATATAGTTAAATCACACAAAAATGAAAACGCGGGATTTTATGATGTTGTAAAAAAAAAATTATGTTAAATTACATAAACGTTAAGAATAAGTTAAATTTAGGAATGACTATAATACATACTTAATTGTATGTTAATTCTTTAACTAGAGCACACGACGCGTCGCAAGTTAACGTAAGTACGTTCTATTGGTGGGCGAACGCCTTGTGTGGTTTAGTTCCTAAGATAGCCAGGAGCTTATTTCTCGATAGTATTTAATAGTTTAGGATTTTGGTGGTAAATGAATAATATATAGAACCACAGAGTAATCCAATTTGAGTCTTTTGACATTCCTTCATTGTTAAATTTAGCTTTTTTTTTTTGGATGGTTTTAAAAAATGACGATTCGCATATAATAATATGATATAGGTTCAATTTGAGGCAGGAGTACTCGCAAGCCAAAATATATAATTGTTTAAACGTGTTGGTTCATTCAGCTTACATTTAAAAAGCATTTCTAATTTATTAGAACTAGGAATGTTATGTAATACATTTAAATTAAAGTGTTTAAATTATAATGTGTTCATTGTATACCTAGTGTGGCTAGACTAGTGGTTGGTAAGCTTGTGATGTCAACGAATCGTGTTCAGAGTTTGACTAAAATCGATTTAAATTTGTGTATATATTTTGAAAAAGAAATCGATTTTCAATTGATGCCAATAATATTCAAGTTTTGGATGATCGAATCTACTTGGTATGTTTCATGGAAAGTTAACTTGAAAATTTTTAACAATTTAACTTATCTTGAACGCGAACTGTTTCTAGAAATTTGGAGTTATTATAGCAATTGGGCTTATAGAATTACTCTTGCCTAAAAAAATGGAATAATTAAAAAAAACATCACACTTTCTATATTTCCTAGAGATTCGAACCCATGGATCGTCATAGGATGTCATTAGTTTTGCACATTTCTTTTAAATTACTACATTACTTTTATGACGCTATTATAATAAAAATAGTTTTCTTAGATATAAAAAGTCGTTAATCTATTTAAACTGTCATTTGTCGTATGTAATTATACTGATTTATGCAAAATGAAACGTAATATTTAATATTTTAAATTATGTTTTGCATTTTTTATTATATTGCGTCTTGAAATATAAATTATTTTGTAACTGTATTGATTGACATGTATTTTTTTTTTTCTTTCAAACGACTGACTTAGCAAAGCAATTATTTGCTTTTCATTAAGTCGCGTCGTTATAAGCTGTTTTATTATAAAATTTTAGTTTGTAATACTAGATTTTTGTAGCCGTAATGTGACATTTTCAAATCTGTTATTTTTTTAATCGCAGTTACGAAAAGGTAGTTTTTAAAAATTGTAACAACCAAAGAAATGTCAGGCTATCAACTTATGCAATTCCTGAACAATTGCCTCTACTCAATCTGAACAACTTAATAATAAATATATATGCATTTGATGAGTATTTGTTTTTTTTTTATTTAAATTAATAAAGAAATAAGTTTATAGTTGTTTGTGCCACAGCTGCTTCCCGTGTTTAACGTTCAAACAAAAAAAAATATGTTGATATTAATGTCCTATTATATAATATTGCCAATGAAATTGACTACTTGTTTTTTTGTTACATGTTCTGTGTTACAGTAGAATCTGCGTGAGATGGTACTTGACATACAGCAATTTCAGATTTTCAGTCTCTTCTTTCATCTTCTTTCTCGTTACTGTTCAAATTATCAATGAGTTCTTCATCAGTTAAAATTTGAAATCCAGGGTCTTCACTATCGCAGTTCAGCCACTCCTTGATATTCTCTTCATCACACCTTTCCCCAATGCTAAGAACTTTCACAGCTTCTGTTATTTCTCCGAAATCATCGTGCGGTTCAATTGAATGCTATCAAATAAAATGTAATTATAACAAACACTATTGCGCAAACAAATTGAGAAGCGGGAGTATCTACACGTCAGAGGCGGGAATAAACTTGTAGTAATGTGTCTCGTTGCGCCGTCAAATTATTTCTAAATGGGTAATTAGAGCCGTGAAGAATGAGTCCGAATATCCGGATAATCGAGACTACTGTACTAAACAAGCAATCTAAAATAAGAATATAGGGAAAGCTTACATAGTTTCAAAACCTTATTTTAAGTACGATATTGTACCAAATGATTAGGTTAATTTGAATATAAGAAGACAAGAATACAACTATGAATCTACTAAGTGAAAAAAATTGGAGATGCCGGGGATCGAACCCGGGGCCTTTCACATGCAAAGCGAACGCTCTACCACTGAGCTACATCCCCGATGACATATATGGTATAAAATCGCTTGTCGCGGTAAATCATATAGAAATAAGTAAACTTACTTATTAGGTAAAACCAATATCGCAACTTGCACCGTAAATTTTACGAAACTCTTAACAAATGGCTTTCACTACATAAATTACTTAGTTGATAGAAACTATAAAATAAACTAGTTCGTTTACAATCAAGCATAATATTTATATTTTAAGTCCCGATTAATTTTAGAAAAAGACATTATTACATCTACGTGAATTAAACTACAGAGGAAAACGCCATTTTTGAATATTAAATGAATTGGTTATTAGAATTGGACAGGTGAAATAAAGTATTTAAAACTACCTAATACAAGTTGCCATAGTTGTTATGCTTTTTATTTTATTACATGTACGTATGTATACATACGTACGACAATAATTATATTCGAAATCTATACAGATAAACAAAATTGGAGTGTCTGTTTGTAATATTAAAATAACCGCTTTTTACTAAATGCATATGGATGTATACACGGTACATATATCAAAACAATATTTTTTACAATTTTTGTCTGTCTCTGTTTGTTCCGGCTACTCTCTGAAATGGCTGGACCGATTTTAACGGGACTTCCACTGGCAGATAGCTGATGTAATAAGGAGTAACTTAGGCTACTTTTATTTTAGAAAATAATAGGGTCCCACGAAAAAAAATTAAAACCAAATTAGGTAATTAAATAATTTTATTTTGGGAAGCAACCTAGAAACGAACCCGAGCGAAGCGGGGGTGAGTCGCTAATATAAAAATAATTCTAGGTCAAGTGGCAATTACTTTGTCGTGTATTATTTTAACTGTGATCAAATAATCACTGCCCATTAAAATTAAGCATAAGAGGGTTAGTATTTTGCAACATAAGCAGGTTCTTATCGTAGTAAATGTTAAATTACCTACATGACCAATTGCAACATTCTAGCAATATGAATCTACTTACGTCGGATTTTTTAACGACAATTTTTAATGTGGAGTAATTTATGTTAAGAGTTTATCAGGATGTTTCATTAAATCAAAATGTATCTCAAAAAATCATTTTAAAATTCATGTTTGAAATTTTCTAATAGGCTGTTTTTTTTATGTCTGAGTTATGTAAATAAGTTTTATCATACGCTGTATATTTCATTTCAATACAGTTAGTGGGTGTTTTATGTTGTTATTTTTTATTTTGGGGCATGAATAGGTAAAAAATAAGATAAGATGTAATCTCAACAATATATATTGACAAAGCATTAGATTATTATATTTTGAATTAAGTATTTTAATAAACATCTCCATTTTCTCCTGTACATTTATGCTCTATATATATTCTGTACATATATGAATGCTCACGATCATTAAATATTCTTGACTAGATAAATATGAATTCTAATTATTTTCTAATAAAATGCATTATATAAACGCTCAAAAACTTAAACTAACAGACTTCCACCGTCGATAACAGAAATAGTACCAGTAATACTCTTGGCTTTATCACTAGCAAGGAATGCAATAACACTAGCCACCTCATCGGCTTCAATTATTTTTTTAAGAGGTGTTTTAGCCATGACATTCTGTGCGTACATTTCTAATTGATCTTCAGTTAATCCGGTATCTTTCAGAATGTTTGTCCTTACATAGCCAGGATTGACCGAGTTAACACGAACGCCGTCAGGTGCCAATTCTAAAGCAGTACACTTAGTAAAATGATCTAAGGCGGCCTTCGAAATACTGTATGGTATAGACATGGTACTAACTTTACTACTCATAACACTAGATACGTTCACAATGCAACCTTTACTTTCAATCAGATGCGGACAACACAACATCGTCAATTGATATACGGCACGTATATTGGTTGACATTACTTTATCATATATTTCCATGTTTGAGTTTTTTATTCCTCCCATTGCTATCATGCCAGCATTGTTTATCAAAACATCTAACTTTCCGAAATTCTCAATTGTTTCGTTAACAATTTTCTCAACATCAGAATCTTCTGTTAAATCTGCTGTGATGGTTAATGATTTCATTCCACTTGCTTTTTCACAATAAAGAGCTATTCTTTTCAAATTGTTTTCTTTTCTGCCCACTAAAACTAATTTAGCAGATTTTTTTGAGAAGTGTATTGCTGTAGAAGCTCCTATACCGGAACTTGCTCCAGTAATTAGTACAACTTTATCATTGAAGTCCATTTTTACTCTTTCAAAACAATTTTCAATTTATTCAAAACTTTAAGGTTATGTCACACTTTCAAGTTAGAAACGCTAGGTTTACTTTTAATAACAAACTTTAAAGAAATGCTACCCAGTCCGATGTCTATTAATAACTGTGGTATGTGTATACTGTATATACTAAAAGTAAATAAAAGGCAGCGGGCTTGACTCTTGCAGTGTTTAATTTTGTTGCTAGCTTTAATCTCCGTTTTCTACTATAGTACACAGGTAACTTAAAGTATCAAGTATGGCAGGAACGATTCGGAATGCGCATTTGTTTTTTGAACATTATACAAAAGTCATTAATTATTATTTAAACTCTGTTACATATACTGATATAAATATTACAGAAATGGAGAACGAACCTAAAAACTAAAAGAATTTAGTAAATATTTTTTATTAACTAGATAAACTATACTGATCAATTTAAAACAAATTGTTCAGTTAACAAAGTTGGAAGGATACTTTTGTTATATTTGAAAAAAAATATTAAAAAGTGCGTGTATGAATGTGTACACGCGCAAGAAGTAAAAGTTCTGTAGGTTATCGGTACTCTTTATGAAATTCAGTTTATGTTATAAATAATTAGAGTAGGTAAAATACTTAAAATAACGCATATTAGGTATATTACAATCATATAATTTTATAGAATGTCATTGAAGGAAAGAATATTATATATCATTTGTCAGACAATAATAAGGGTTACCATGGTAATAAACTTACGTACTTTTTTCCTAAGGCATTCATTCACCTGTTTACCCCCTGTCAAGCGTGCGTAAAAAGTTTTACTTCAAAAAAGAAAAGATTGCTTCGCTTTCTCCCTTTTATGTGATAAAAACTTAAATTTTATTTTTATTCCAAATGGTAGAATTACAGAATGATGGTAACATTAGCCGCCTGTAAGTAAACAGGGCTGACGTCAATCGGCGCGTGATAGTTATTTTAGTAGAGTTGGTGGTACTAAAAACATTTGAAAACAACAACATCAATTGTTTATATTTATACTATGACTCAGCGTTTACGTTGCGTAGATAAGTAGATGGTTTAACTCGTACCGGAAACTTCCTCCACTCTTTATTTTTAAGGTCACCAAATTCTGTCAAATTCGGCATATGAACCTGAAACACAACATTCAAGATTTTACTTCAAAGTTCAAATGCGAAACAAATTTTCTATTCAAAGACAAAGTGAAGACTCAAAACTGTCACCAATTGTGTTTTGGTAATTATTCTAGTTGAAATAAACAGACAACGATGTAAATTGTATAAATTTACTAAACTTTATATATAGCAGAGAAAGACGCCATTTTTGATTATTAAATGAATTGATTATTAGAATTGGATTGAAATAAGGTATTTAAAACTACCAAATACAAATTTTCATAGTTTATAATGCTTTTTATTTTATTACATGTATACATACGTACAACATTCGATTATTCGAAATATAAATATATTTTTTGTTAAAGTGGCATTTACTTTGTCATGTATTGTTTTACCTGTGATAAATAAGCACTTCCCATCAAAAATAAGCTTTATAGCCTTGGAATAGGAGGCACACTGGTATTTTGTAACATAAGCAGATTCTTATCGTAGTTAAAATTAAATTACCTACATGATCAATTGCAACATTCTAGCAATATGAATCTTCGTCGGATTTTTTGACGACAATTTTTAATGTGGAGTAATTTTTGTTCAGAGTCTATCAGGATGTTTCATTAAATCAAAATGTATCTTAGGGTGCGTTTACATCAAACGAGCGAATGCTCATTCTATCCCCACCCTATCAAATTCTTTTAATGTAAACAGAGACAGAGCATTCTTTCGTTGTTCTCTCTGCGTTCGCAAACATTCTATAGAACATTCTAAGAATGCTCACTCGCTTGATGTAAACGGCACTAGAACGTGCGAACAATTGCTTAGAGCGTTCTTAGATGTTCGAACGCGCTCGCTCCCCGTAGCGGTCTCTTCAAAGCGTTCTTGTGTTCTAGCAATTTGAATATTTACGAGTACATACCTACTTATCAAATCATAGATTGGTCTCAAGATAAATGTCTATTAATAAAATTTGTCACCCACCAACGTCTCTTTCTTCTTTTCGTTTTGACTGTTTGAGACAAAATAATAAATGCAGCACTTGCAATTATAATATCGCTGTCAGAGTCGGACATAACCAAAGAGTATATAACTACACCGTGAAAATTGAAATAATGAAACACTACCAACCACAGAATTGACATGAATGGGCAATGAGCATTCGTTCGGCTGATCTAAACGTCATTGCAAGAATTCTAGTTCTATGTTCTCATTTTGCTCGTTGATCTTTTGGTGTAAACGCTGAAATCGAGATTTCGTTTACACTAAAAGAACAAGAAAGAATGCTCTTGCTCTAGCTCTAGTTCTTTGTTCGTTTGATGTAAACGCACCCTTAGAAAAAGATTTTAAAAATCATTTTTGAAATTTTTTAATAGGCTGTTACTTTATGTCAGAGTTATGTAAATAAGTTTTAACATACACTGTATATTATTCATTCCAATAACAGTCGGTGTTTTGTGTTGTTATTTTTTATTTTTGGGCATGGATAGGTAAAAAAATAAGATAAGATGTAATCTCAACAACATATATTGACAAATCACTAGATTATTATATTTTGAATTAAATATATTAATAAACATCTCTATTTTTTTCTCTACGTTTGTACTATAGGATACATGAAAGTTCATGACTTTCAAAAAAGTGCATTATATAAAGCTTTAAAACTTAGCCTAATAGACTTCCACCGTCGATTACAGAAATAGTGCCAGTAATACTCTTGGCTTTATCACTAGCAAGAAATGCTATAACAGTAGCCACTTCATCGGCTTCGACTGCTACTTTGAGAGGTCTTTTACTCATAACATTCTGTGCGTGCATTTCTAACTGATCTTCAGTTAATCCGGTCTCTTTCAGGATGTTTGTCTTCACAAAGCCAGGATTGACCGAGTTTACACGAACGCCGTCAGGTGCCAATTCTAAAGCAGTACACTTAGTAAAATGATCTAAGGCGGCCTTGGAAATACTGTATGGTATAGACCTGGTACTAACTTTAGTACTGAGAATACTAGATACGTTCACAATGCAACCTTTACTTTCAATCAGATATGGACAAAACAACATCGTCAAATGATATACGGCACGCATATTGGTTGACAATACTTTATCATATATTTCCATGTTTGAGTTTTTTATTCCCACCATTGCTATCATGCCAGCATTGTTTATCAAAACATCTAACTTTCCGAAATGTTTAATTGTTTCGTTAACAATTTTCTCAATATCAGAATCTTCTTTTAAATCTGCTGTGATGGTTAATGGTTTTATTCCGTTTTCTTTTTCACAATATAGAGCTACACTTTTCAAGTTGTTTTCTTTTCTGCCCACTAAAACTAATTTTGCTGATAGTTTTGAGAAGTGTATTGCTGTAGAAGCTCCTATACCAGAACTTGCGCCAGTAATTAGTACAACTTTACCATTGAATTCCATTTTTACTCTTTCAAAACAATTTTTAATTTATTCAAAACGTTAATTAAGGTTTTATTACTACTTCAAGTTAAGAACGCTAGGTTTAGTTCTCATGATAAAACAAACTATAGAGGAATGCTATGTTTATTATCAAATAACATTTAAACACGGCCCTCTTCAGTTTTTTGAGTAGTGTTTAATTTTGTTGCTAGCTTTAACCTCTGTTTTCTACTATAGTATCATCAATCAAATACATAGAATAAAACAAAGTCGCTTTCCGCTGTCCTTCTGACCCTATATGTATATGCTTAGATCTTTAAAACCACGCAACGGATTTTGATGCGGCTTCTTTAATAGATAGAGTGATTCAAAAGGAAGGTTTATATGTATAATATATACATAATATAGAAGAGAATCACTAATAATTTTAGAGGTTTCTAATGTGATGTCGCAAATAAATACATTTTTTACGCTTACATTGCAAACTCTTGCTGGACCCTACGAGATAGATCAAAATAATGTGATGATGTCCTCCTGACCGACTCCGGCCACGGCGGCCAATCTCATTGAGACTAGCCAACTGCGCAGGAGATATTATAGTGCACAAATGTACGCGCAGACACAAGTGCACTCTCTATTCCTGTCACTCTCATACTCCGGTGGGACGACTATTCGACACGACCGGTGAGAGTTAAGGCGCAGGACCGACGGCTTTACGTGCTCTCCGAGGCACGGGGGTGCAACACCGCCAACTTCCCAACTCCGGGCTGCTACTGAGGCTTACTAGACAGAAAGGCTCAATAACTAAACTTGGCCCGACCCGGGACTCGAACCCAAGACCTCCGGGTGTGTAGCCGTACATGCTAGCCACTACACCACCGAGGCAGTTTCAAAATAATGTACTATAGTATTGTACACCTTAAAAAGGTCTACAAAAAGTCCGCGATGGCTTATGTCTATCTCTTGAGGATAACATACTATATCCATTTTACTATACCCAAGCTAGGGACGAACCCGAGCGAAACGAGGGTGAGTCGCTAGTACAAATATATTATCAAGTATGGCAGGTACGACACGGATTTGTAATTTGAATATTATACAAAAGTCATTAATTATTATTTAATGTCGGTTACATATTATACTAAAATAAATACCTATTACAGAACAGGAGGAAGAACCTAAAAATTAGAAGAATTTAGTAAATAATTTTTATTAACTAAATAAATTAAATTGATCAATTTAATTACAAATTGTTAAGTTTACAAAATTAAACTGATACTTTTCTTATTTTTGAAAAAAAAAGATTGCTACGCTTTCTTCCTTTTAGGTGATAGAGATTTTATTTTTATTCCAAATGGTAGAATTAGAGAATGATGGTAACATTAGCCGCCTGCAAGTACACAGGGCTGACGTCAATGGGCGCGTGATAATTATTTGGTACTTAGTAGAGCTGGTGGAAATAAAAACATTTGAAGACCTTCACATGAATTGTTTATATTTTGTATGATGACTCAGCGATAACGTTGTGTTGATAAGTATATGGTTTTACCACAATAACTTAGGCCCTGTCCGTACTGCGACATTTCACCGTGCGATTTTTTTTCTCGCGTGTTATATTCCGTGATAGGAATTAAACTTATTTCGCACTGCAAATAGAATTTCGTACAATTTTTGCTAGTTCGATGCAGTTCTTGGCTTAGACGAACGTCTAAAATGAATAGCGGAAAAAAATAATTTACCTGATACTACGGCAGCGGCAGCGGCGTGACAGACTTATCAAAAGATTTCATGAACATTGGATTCACCCATTTATGGCCTTGAGAAATCCGCAACGCATCACGTTCAATTTGCAACAAATCACAGATTTTTTTCTCCAATATGATTCAATGTGTTACAGAATTGCGAGAAAAAAAACCGTGCGGTGAAATATCGCAGTGCGGACAGGGTTTACCGGAAACTTCCCCCACTCTCTAATTTTCCGGTTACCAAAATCTGTCAAATTCAACAACAAATCATGTGAACCTGCGCAGTGCGCACGCCACATTCAAGATTTTTTTACTTTAAACGTGAAACAATCATTCGAAAACTAAGTGAATAAAAAGTGAAAGAAATTGGCTTACTAATTTACAAGGAGAAGAAGATTTTGATGGAAATGTTTGGAAGTCATAATGAAATACATACAAGCATCAGATGGGTATAAACCTACACACTACAAAGATAAATAAAATTGAAGTGTTTATTTGCAATCTCAAAATAATAGCTTATTACTAAATGCACATGAAACTATATACGGTACTTATATTATATATAATTTTCAAATTTTTTGTCGGTCTGTTTCTTCCGGCTAATTTCCGAAACTGCTGGACAGATTTTGACAGGACTTTCACTGGCAGATAGCTGATATTATAAGGAGTAACTTAGGCTACTTTTATTTTTTAAAAAGAATTAGGGTTCCGCTAAAAAAATTAAAATGTACCTAGGGACGAATCCGAGCGAAGCGAGGATAAATGGACGCTGTTTCATAGTAAATATATAGTAGGCAAATTTCTGAGGTTCGATTCGCCTCGATTCGGCGACCTAGTGGACGCCAGGCATTATAATGCCTGTAATTGCGTTCTAACGGTAAGTATAGAATATATATATATATATATATATATATATATATATATATATATGTATATATATAATATATATATATTTCTTAAAAAAAAATAAAAACCGACTTCCAGGCACTGAAAAGTAAAAAATAACTAAACAGGGGTTTTCATTTAGAATTGGTGGAGGTGTGCTTTGATTTGTATTGGCTGGCACCGACTTCGAAAATATCTGATTAAGTATCTATTCTAAATGAAAACCCCTGTTTAGTTATTTTTTACTTTTCAGTGCCTGGAAGTCGGTTTTTATTTTTTTTTTAAAGTTTTTATTTTTCCATTTTTAGTGTAGACGTAATAAGCAGGTAATTTGTAATTTATAAGAAGAAAGATTTTTATTAAAAAACATATTTGATTTAGCCATTTATTTAAAAACCGCTTGACCGATTTCGATAAAATTTATATGGGACCACCGGGGAAGAATACCCTTTGAAACAAAAAAAGAATTTTCCAAATCGGTTCAGCCGTCTTCGAGTAATCCGTGAACATACATAAAAAAAAGGAAGAAAAAAGATTCCGACGAATTGAGAACCTCCTCCTTTTTGGAAGTCGGTTAATAAATTACAAATTACCTGCTTATTACGTCTACACTAAAAATGGAAAAATAAAAACTTAAAAAAAAAAACCGACTTCTAGGCACTGAAAAGTAAAAAATAACTAAACAGGGGTTTTCATTTAGAATAGATACTTAATCAGATATTTTCGAAGTCGGTGCCAGCCAATACAAATCAAAGCACACCGACTTCGAAAATATCTGATTAAGTATCTATTCTAAATGAAAACCCCTGTTTAGTTATTTTTTACTTTTCAGTGCCTGGAAGTCGGTTTTTATTTTTTTTTTAATTTTTCCAATGTATTGACTTACTCCTCAGTCACGTCTAAATAAGTTTTTCTTTAAAAATGATTTTGATTGTTTCAGATGACATATAGACATAACCGAGCATTCTGTGTTGTTCAATTCATAGAATTGCCTTTTGAAGGTATTGATTATTGATTACGTATGCGTGCTGTACACTTGGTAATAGTACGTAGAGATCAGAAGGCTTCTATCGCTTATCCTAAAGACGAAGATCCTTTCGATACAAGAGATCGCGTTAAGAGGAAAGAAAAATACGGCGATGAGTGGAGATATTATGTGGCCGCGGTCAAATATGAATCAGGTGAGTTTGAATCAAAAAATAAGTTAATAGATCATGTGTTATATCGTCAAAGTATGTTCAGATTCAGAACACCTTAGAAATTAAGAGAAAATAATATTTATTTATTTTTTCAGTTACAGGGATGTAGAATATTGGATAGCGAGCAGAAATGCTTATGGAATTTTGGTAGAAGAAGAATCAGAAATAACACGTAAGAATCAAATTATTTAATTAATCTTGACGATTGAATTTTCATTGGAATAACCTTTTCGAATGACATTTATTTTCAAGTTCAAGCTTTCTAAATAGTAATAACGATTTCTATTTCCAGATACGCAACCAAGGTTTACGTTGAACAAGGAATTGCGCAGCGCTAGCCGAAGCCACTCGTCGAAATCGAATGATAATCCTCGGAATCCACTCTCGAGAATCAAGCGATCAGCACTGTCAGAACCGCAAAAACAACTTGATGGGAAACGGTTGAAACTGGATGAAGCTGCTCAGTCATCTAGCGCTTTTGTTAAAGATGCTAATGAAGAGCCTGGATGTTCGAAAAGGCAACAGTCGATGTAATTGAATAAAGACAATCAATCAATGAAATGTGCTTAGAGAGAAGCAACTGCTTTTGCTTCTAACGATGAATCGAACTTCTCTAAGCGCACAGTGACAGCGCTTAGTATGCCGTCCTTGAACGTTGATACACCAACTGTTGCTATAGATGACGATAAAGAAGTCCAGCCTACCAATAATATGGAACGGCAGCTATCTTCTAATCAAGTTATCGCGAAGTTTATGGAAATGCTGCAACCCGTCCAAGAACCTCAAATTTCAGTGGCCCTATCTGCAATGATTAAGAACCTCGCATTGATTAAGTTTTAAATAATGACCTTCTTCTCATCACTTACTAAACACACTTAAAATGTCCGCGTATCTTTACAGTCACGTGGAAGGGGCACGGCGTTTAGTACTGATTCAAAAACCGGTTGAGAAGAGAATACACCCCATGAATATCTCAAGAAATTTGGATATTGCCGTGCAGAATCCATCAAATTCTATGGACCAAACCGGATATTTATCGACGCGCTTGGTGAAAGAAAAAACATCAGTGGTTACTCAGAATTAATCACAAAATGGTCAACGAGTACCAGAAATGAACACTGGTAATAGCACAGAGCAAACAACTTCGCGTAGGAGCATCGTAATCAGTTCTCAAGATATTCAGAATGTACCCAAAGTAAATATCAAAATATCACCCGGCAAGAATGTTCTTCAGAGTAGCACCAATATTGCATCTGCTTCACAAAACCTTTCAAGATCACCTCGGCGCCTTATCTTTGTCTAACAATCAGATGGACAACAAAGTTCGCTAACTCAATAACAATATCTCACACGCTCTCATCAAAATCAATATCTACCGACCGATCAAAATAACTTTGAACAAGGCCTACTCAGGGGATCTACAGAGAGCAACAATTACGATCATCGACTTAATTCTCGAACTATGAGAATAACGATTTCATCTATTAGACAAAATTTAACTAACCCATCAAACTGTTGTATCAGACTTCCGAGCTTCCACAACAGAGGCAGTCGCAGCCAAACCAGTAAGACTCACAACGGCAGTCGCAGAGACCGAAAATACCTATTGGCAACTCTATCAAGCCGAAAAATAACCGGCAAATGTCTACGCTTCAAGGAGTCACGAAGAAAACGCCGCCACTTAATGAAATAAAAGTTCTGCATTCATAACGACTACAATTGAAAGTAATTTAAACGTAATAGACAATTCGTTTCAAACAGACGAGCGCAGGGTAGAAGAACCTTTGGCGCCGTATCATGCAGTCACTTCAGATTCCAATGCTGTACAGATCATGAAGTAATCTCAGACCACGATATGTCTTCTGACGAAGCACCTGTCGAGACAACGAACAACGTTTACTGCACTGGAATTGCTTTTGGAAGAAGTGCAACGGACAGAAACGGCAGACAGATCAACGGCTGCCTAATACTCAACGTCAATAAACCACCAGACGCATCTTAGAGTTGTTTTGGAGCAACAAATGTTGGACAACTTTGCTACCCTCTTCATTCAAATGGGTTCTACTTTGCGGTATACGTGTGATATGTACAATAACTTACGGAGTTCGATCCTCGAAACTGCTGAGATATTCAAAAAGATATTGGATGAACACGGCGGGAAATTCATCTAGTAATGCATCGTCTTTGAGTAAGATGACACAAGAAGTCCCACAGGCTTCTAAAGAAAGACACACTAAAGTAACAGCGACAGCTAGTTCTAGTTATGAAAATCAACATAGCAATAACAAAGCGCCTATAAAAACCGAGCGATTCATTCTACCACCAGATGATGATTCTCATGATACAAGATGGACATTGGAAAATCGAACAAATATGCCAGGACTTCTAGAACTCCTTCCTAAAAGTGGTATTTACGTGAGCTACGGAGAGCCAAAGTATTCTCCACAAGTATCAATCTTTGGTAAATCAGCCACAATTATTACCAGAAAGAAGTCTTCAACAGAAAAGCATTGCGTGTTTGTTTATCAATGAGTGAAAAGCGCAGGCTTCTAATAAAGTTGGCTCTAATGTAAGGCTAGAATTAGGTAAACATGCAAGTAAGATTCTGTTAAATTTCGTTTTAAAGCACGGACTCCAATGTAGTTGAAATACTGACCTAAAACCTATCCTCAGTGCTTTACACAGTACAATTCTTGGGGCAGGATACCCGGAAAACTGGAAGAATTAACTTACTTCTAATTGTAAGAGGGTGATCGGGCTTCCGAGTTATCATAAGGCTGCCGAAATAATTATTTTGTTATATGCAGATATAGAGAGAGGGTATTAGTGTGGAAGCACTCATCTCCTTTAGTCTCTATTTTGGGTGTCATCATAAAATAGCCATAAGCTTTCTACTCAATAACAGTGTACAAGCCAAAGAAGTTCAATCATTTGCAAATAAGGTAATATAAAATTAAAATAAAATGAATCAAACCGAATAAAAAAGAATTTTACTTTTTAATTGACTCCTTTATACTATATCCTTTATATAGAGAAAATTTTTTATACTATAAAATACATAGGTATAAGACTATTAAATTCACTTTAATCAAATCTGTTATAACTCCGAGATAGTTTAGGGATGAAAGAAAATTGGTTAGTTATGTACCTTACAAAGAAAATAAGTTAAATCATGCGAAGTTATTTATTTTTTAAAAGGTACCTACATCGATCGAATAAGTATCTGATACACAATCCCATGCAGAAGTCCTTTTAAAAGTGTCACCAATTGTGTTTAGGTAATTATTCTAGTTGAAATAAATATATAACGATGTAAATTGAACCTTAAATGTAAGGCTTAGTTAAAGTTGTTTTCACAAAAAAAAAAAGTAAAATCAAAGAGCGCTCAAATGTTCAAATGAGCGCTTATTCGGTGAGGACATTTTTTATCGCTGATTGTGTATCTAGTACTTTTTTGATCGATGAGTACCTAATATAAAATGGTAAAATTAATACCACCCTTATGTATTATATATATTTTTTCATTTATAAGGTACCACCAGTGAGTACTTATTCATTAAAAATAATGACTAAATGAAAATCAGTTGGTTAAATATTGCGTAACAATTAAAAATAAAAACATTCACAAAAATTACATTTCCAAATTTTGCAGTCAAAATTTTCATCTATGCCTATTATTCAGATAAAAAAAATTGAAGTGGCTGTTTGTAATATGAAAATAACAGCTTTTTGCTAAATGCATATGAATTTATATACGGTACTTATAAGAAAAATCCACAGATCTCGTGTCTGCCACGACCTTCGGGTACATTGAAAATGAATCTGCCAAATGAATTGAATTAAATCATTTATAAAATATTAATTACTAGGAGAACCCAAAGAATTAAAATTTGATTAAAAGCTTCTTTGTATACCACATTAGTGGATGTTCCGTCTGGTTCTGGGTTCTGTTAAAATGTCCATGTGAGAAGCAAATCTCTAAATCATTCATCATTTTCATTCAATTCAATTCAATTCAATTCTATTCAATTCATCATTGCAATACAAATTTTAAGGAGGAATTATGATAGATTAAATTCAAAGCCATAGTCAGAGGTTATTAGTAGTATTATTCAAGATATGAATACTGATTCCCCTCGAGTACATCCAGCAAACACAGTGGCCACAATATTTTTTTATAGATTACTAGCAGTCTTATCCGATTACACAGCTTTGGTGGCTTATTCATAACAGGTGTGCCAACCTTCAGAAGGATAGAATACTGTTAAGGAATTCTACACGATACTCAACTGCTTCATCCATTTGCATCACTGAAACGACAGACTTATATTCTATTTCTGACCCTTCAAAGGACTTAAGTTATTGAAATCAAAATCACTTTTGTTATTAAAATCAGTAGCATTGTTGTTTTTGGGGGTCAGTGTAGCACGTTCACAAAAGCTAAGTTAATTAATACCAAGTTTCAGATAACTCTGATCAACAAACACTTTGTTTTCCATATAAACCTTTACCATCCCCTTTTACTCCTTTAAGGGATGAATTTGAAAAAAAATCTAATATACATATTACATACGTATTTTAATTATTTATTTTAAAGCCAAATACCACTTTCCGTGAATTTTACATTAAAAATTACAGACTTTAATACAAATAAATTACAAATTTTCATCCCCTTTTTTACCCCCTTACGAGATGAATTACGAAAAAGGTGAAACACATGTTTTTTTAATTGAATTGAAGATCATTAATACTAAGTTTCAAGTAATTCTGATTTTAAATAATTCTTTTCACAGATAAACTTTGGTATCCTCTTTTACCCTTTTAAGGGATGAATTTTGAAAAATCCTTTCTTATCCGATGCCTACGTCATATAAGGAATAAGTTCTTCAAAAATACACGTCTCTACGACCAGTGGTTTAGGCTGTGCGTTGATCCATCAGTCAGTCAGGACAAAGCCTTTTATATATATACTAGCGACTCACCCTCGCTTCGCTCGGGTTCGTCCCTAGTCATGTTTTAACATCTAGTATAGATTTCTCAGAGATGAAATATTTTCCCGCAGTAAAAAGTATCCTTAAGTTGACTCGGATAACCAGCTATCATCATACCAAATTTCATCTAAATCTGTCCAGTGCTTTTCTCGTGATGCGTTTCCAGACAGACAGATAGACAAAAAATCTAAAAACTATAGATTCGGCCTCTGTGTCGACAATAATGACTATTTCAATAAGATTTTCCAAAAATATTTAATGTACAGATTCGACGCAGAATTTTATTATATGTATAGATACATTTTAACGGTTAGCATAGATTTCTCAAAGATGAGATATTTTCCCGCAATAAAAATTATTCTATATGTTGACTCGGATAACCAGCTAATATCAGTTCGAAGACAGACAGACAGACAAAACTTCTAAAAACTATAGATTCGGCCTCGGTATCGATAATGATAACTATTTCAATAAGATTTTCCAAAAAATATTTAATGTATAGATTTGACTCTGAATTTAAGTATATGTATAGATACAGACTAGCGACTCACCCTCGCCTCGCGCGGGTTCGTCTCTAGGTACATTTTAACGGTTAGTATTGAATAGATAGTCGATCGCTAGCTTTGTGTAAAACAAAAACAAATTTATCCCACGGGAATCGTATGTTTTTTCGGGTTAAAAAATAATCAATTTGCTATACCAGACTATAATCTATCCCTGTGCTTTTCATCCAGGTCCGTTCAACCGTTCTGGTATGATTGAGTAACAAACATCCATCCAAACTTTCGCATTTATAATATTTCAATTAATTATAATATTTTATTAATGGGATTAAATTATAAGTTATTAATTATAATAATTATTATAAGTCAGCCTGTGAGTCGCGAGTAGTGAATAAAAATAGTTATAGCGAGTGTACTTTAGGAGATAGACATATACCGTTGAGAACTTTTCTGTAGAAATTTTTAAGACCTACAATTTTCTAGTACATTGTTTTGATTTATCTCTTAAGGTTCAGCCAGCGTTAGCCATATAAACTTCTAAGGACGACTCGATAGAACCAGTCATTGCGTTTTCCCGCGGGAACGAAAAATGTGCCTGTAGTAAAAGGTATCCTAAATGTTGACTCGAGTGATAAGCTATCACTATACAAAATTTAATTAAAATCGGTTCAGTACTTTTCGCGTGAAACGCGCTCATCGATTTAACTATGTTAGTTTTGCTATAGGTATAGATAAGAATAGGTATTGCGAGTGTACCTTGAGAGATAGACATATACTGTTGTAGATATTTCTGTTGGCCTTTTCAAGATCTACAATTTTTTAGTACATTGTTTTGATGTATGTCTTTAGGTTTAGCCAGCGGAGGGTTCCTAAGGAGGACTCGATAAAACCAGTTATTGCGATTTCCCGCGGGAAACAAAGATTTCCCAAAAGTAAAAGTTATCCTAAATGTTGACCCGAGTAATAAGTTATCAGTTCACAAAATTTCGTTGAAATCGGTTCATTACTTTTTGCGTGAAACGCGTACAGACAAACAGACAAACAGACAAAATAATTAATAACTATTGTTTTGGGGTCTATATCGTATACATAATACGTTACAGTCATTGTTTTTAAAAAATATTTCATGTACAGATTTCGCTAAGTTACTGCTTTATTATAGTATAGATATAATCCGAGTAATAAGTTACCACTACACAAAAGTTAGTTAAAATCGGTTCCGTAATTTTTGGTGAAACACGCACACCCAAACAGACAAATAGACATACAGACAAAAATTTTAAGAACTATTGTTTTGGGGTATATATTCTGTACACAATAAGTTACAGTCATTGTTTTAAAAAATATTTCATGTATAGATTTTGCTAAGTTACTGTTTTATTATGTGTATAGATATTAATTAGTTATTAGTTTAAATACATATTTATTTATGCATAAAGAATCACTTCGTTCAAACACATAATCATGTTCCAAAATATTTATTCACCATCAAAATTACGCTCACGCGCTCTTCGGGTGTAAACTCTGCGTCACAAAGGTACAACTTCTGAATAACCCAGCCAAGATACGCACCTCCAATGATTTTTTAAATGTAGCCCAAAATCGTATCTCTAGGGGTTTTTTTATTTTTTCGATATCTCATTTCGTTTTCGAGATATGAATTATTTTCTGAGCGAAACCGGGCGAAAAACGACCGCATTTTTCACACTATTTTGATTTAAAAAAAAAGTAATTGAGTTTATTCAAAATTTTTTTTTTGCATTTTGTAGCCCTCGTTAAGCTGCGTCTTTTGACATCCCAATCAGCCACGTAGTCCCAAAAGTCACGACACCAGGGCGATGTCGCACTTTCACTGAAAATCGGGCCTATACAGAAGCGACAAAAAAAACATTTTCAATGTTAAAACAAAAGGTTTAATGTTTTTTTCTGGCTGTTTGTTTATCTGTCTGGCTATCTGTCTGTTTGTTCCGGCTAATATCCAGCTGGACAGATTTTGACGGGACTTCCACTGGCAGATAGTTGATCTTATGAGCAGTAATTTAGGCCACTTTTATTTTAGAAAAAGAATTAAAACGTACCTAGAGATGCAGCCAAGCGAAGCGGGGGTAAGTTGATAGTATAAAATTATTATTCTATATCAAAGACTATAGTTATAATACTCGTAGATTACTAGATAACGGGCTGTTTTTCCTGTATAAAGTAAGTACTAAGCAGAAATTGGCTGATCCTTTGTTTGATTCTCATGATGATGATTATTACGTAGTAACCATGTCAATTTATATGTAAGCTAGATAAGTTTTAAATATAAATAGTTGCTTGATATTGCAGACTTTCCTGTAGGTCTTTTTAAGTTAAATCTTGTTTAACCTATTAAAAATGCGCACTAAAGCGTAGGTTTTTTCTGATTCTTTGAGATAAGTATTCCGAATTCTCAAATAAATTTAACCGAAATTCAATTATTTCTTTAAAACTACAAGTATATCGGCAGTGGTAGCCCAGTGGTAACTCGCTCACTTGGGAAACCGAGTGAAGCGGGCTCAAATCCCGGGTCCTCGCACCTCTGATATTTAATGTGCGAATCATTTCTAACATGATTACCACTTGCCTTACGGTGAAGGAAAACATCGTGAGGAAACCTGCATGTCTGAGGAAACCTATCAAGTTTTCGAAAGACATGTAAAGTCCACCAACCCGCACATGACCAGCGTGGTGGATTATGGCCTGATCCCCTCGTATTGAAGGGAGGCCTGTGCCCAGCAGTGGGACGTTAAAAAAAGGCTGAACATACAAGTATATCTAGTAGAGCTAGGTTAGGGATAATAAATTACATTTATGTTATATTTCAATATTTTATCGGCAATTTCATTTTAACTTATATTCTACAGACATAAACAGTACATTAGACAGTTTTACGATCGTTAGTGAATAGTAACAATATCCAAGTTTCTATTGTCCACGAACTGACCTTCGACTTGGAGAACAGATGTTGATTTACTGAAACTAGTATGATTTATTATATAATCGTGACTATGTTTTATCTGTTAACAAAATTATTTCACTTTGCTCATGCTTTACTACAATTTAACGCTCATACATACTTAGGCGTCAAGTAGCTATTTAGTAGGATGTAAAATATATTTGCTCATATATTTTTAATATCCTAATTACTAAAAACTTAAAACTAGTGAACCTAAATTATTTTCATTTATATTATTACGGAAGATCTTAAAAAGGATGATGATTTTTCGATTTTAATGCACAAATAGGTATTATAATACAATACCGGTAGCGTGTTCACGTAATGTTTTTATTAGTTATAGCCTATAATTTCCTAGATAATCTGTTGTGAATCAAGATCCGGCTGCAAGATTGATACGTTCATAGCGTATTTAATCAATTTTTTTTTTTATATACAATAATAAAAGGGACAACATGTTTTGACTGGGGTGCCTATTAAAATGTGCCCGCTAGTATGTTTAATTAAATAAGTAATAATTGACTTTTTGGAACAAAATTGATGCACTTGTTATTTAAATGAATTCACAGACTTCACAGAAATATATTGTCCCTAGATAAAAAAAATGTATCCCACAGGAACTGTAGATTTTTCCGGGATGATATATAGCCTATAGCCTTTCTCAGTTAACGGGCTATCTAATGCAAAAAGAATTTTTCAAATCAGATTAGTAGTTCCTGAGATAGAGAGAACGAACAAACATACAAAGGAACAAACTCTTCAGCTTTATAATAGTAGTATAGATAAGGATATTGATTCTTGGAAAACTAAAGTTCAGCTAATTTTGAAACTAAGTTTAGGAAATTTATATTTAACATTAATTATGAATTGATTTTCTTTTTAGTCTTTTTTTGAAACGCAAAATTCGTTTTACTAATTTGTTTATGAATTGCTATAAAAGTGTTTGGTTATTTTAACTTTTTCTTATTTCATTCAACAGCTTCACTTTTTTCACAAATAATAAACATTTAAATATAATACTAATTAATATGTTTCCGATAGATTGCAGCCATAAATTACTACAATATGGTGTGTAGTTGTATACTATTTCGCGTAACGCAGCTATTAAATCATTCGATATCCGTTTGTGGGGCAACACATTCATCTTAGATCACATTTACATATAAAACATTCCAATATATCAATTCGGCCACGAATGCAATTTGTGAATGGGACCCATAAATAACTATTTCCGTTTGACACATGGCGACCCTCCGCTTAAGCGGGCAACACCGCTCTATGTTTTCCCGCGTTTATTTGACAGATGTTTTCCGAATTTGAAAACCGGAAGGATTTTTCAAACCTTGCGCGCAAATCAAGTGTGAAATTCAATTGAGCCGCTATAAATTTTCCTGTTTGAAAAATGTCCATGTTATCTTTTACTTGTGTGGCGCGACATATTTCTCGTGGCTATAATTTATTTCGGTTATTTTTCGACCGCACATGTAGTGACGTTTATATATAAAAATGTCTTTTATAATTCTTTGAGTAACATAAATTTAGGTTTATATTGAAATTGTATTAAATAAATAGGAAAATAAAATTATTGTTATCTCTAATATAAGTTAGGGATAGAAAAGATAATTTTTAGGCTTAAAATAAGAATTATGATTTCAAGGTCATAGAAAAATTGATGATCAATGTAAAAAATATTAAATTTAGAACTTCATGAGTGTTTACGTAGTTTCTACAACAGGGGATGTAGCTCAGTGGTAGAGCGTTCGCTTTGCATGTGAAAGGCCCCGGGTTCGATCCCCGGCATCTCCAAATGCTAGTTTTATAACTTTTACTTAACTTAGTAATATAAAATATTTATAAATAAAATAAAAACAATTTGACTGAATATCCTTATTATATTAATATCATAAAATCAATATCTAATAAAATGAAAATATTTTGTTGATTGATAACTAACACTTGTTTATAATTTTGATATAACATATATCTAGACCTCATTTTGTTTACTTTAGTGGGTACTTACATAAATAAATAAAGAGAAATTTGATACATAAAGTTTTCATTATATAACCACTAGTTATATATTATTTAGTACCCTAATTCATATTTTTCATTCAACCGGCCATTTCTTAGTAGATTCGCGTATAAAAGATTCAAGGTAACCGCGAGGTACGGCGCCATTACCGCGATGGATGGCTGTAGTGCTGATCTATAGATTCATCCGCCGATTGCGCTCGAATGGGCTATAACTGTCAATTTATATGTTGTACGAATTTACAGATGTTAGGTCTACCGTTACCTGCTTGCTCTTTATTCTGAAGATGTATTGTTATATATACTGTTTTGGAGATCACTGTGAAGTCCTAGATTTAATCTATACAGATAAATAAAATTGTTGAGTGTCTGTTTGTAATATTAAAATAACCGCCTTTTACTAAATGCATATGGGTGTATACACGGTACATACACCAAAACAACATTTTTTACAACTTTTGTCTGTCTGTCTGTCTATCTGTTTGTTCCGGCTAATCTCCGAAACGGCTGGACCGATTTTGACGGACTTTCACTGGCAGATAGTTGATGTAATAAGGAGTAACTTAGGCTATTTTATTTTAGAAAAAAATAGGGTCCCACGGAAAAAAATTAAAACCAAATTAATTAATTAATTTTGTTTTGGGAAGCAACCTAGGGACGAACCCGAGCGAAGCGAGGGTGACTCGCTAGTAATATTTTAAAAAGGATTTGTTTTATGTTTAATTAAGATGATATAAATTTTATGAATCCATAATTATAATAAGCTAGTGATTTACCCTAGCTTTGCGAGTGCGGGTGCATCACTACCTTTTGGCAAGTTGTATTACTAATAGTTATCTACATATATTTATATGTTGTTCCCGGCCTATTGTTGTACTAAATTCAAAAATATACACACCAAGAAATTTCGGAGAAAGTAGGTTGGATTTTTTGCTCAGGGCAAGTGTAGCATTGAGACTCGTTATCCTAAAAGTATTTTAATATGAAAAATCACAGATCTCGTGTCTGCCACGACCTTCGACTACATTAAAAATAAATCTGCCAAATTATCTGAATTAAATTTTTTACATATCAATTATACTTACCAAATACTAGCCATATAGCATTATTAGCTTTCAAGTAAAATGATTGTGACATACGGATAGACGGACATGACGAAACTATAAGGGTAACCTTTTTGCCTTCTGGCTACGGAACTCTGAAAATGAAATACGTTTTTGTATCTCTTCTGTTTGTAATGTTCCCTACTTGTATCATTTTTATATACATTATTTTCAAAGTGAATAAGTAATTTTTATTAAAAACGATTTAATTTTTAGTCTATTAAATTAAAAACCTATATACGAATGTGAAATATATATAAAAATTTAATCTTTATTCCTGTCTAGATAAGCAACCACGCATACAAATGTGAATAACTACATAACTATAATAATATGTAATTTTATAAAAACTAAAAATTGGAGATGCCGGGGATCGAACCCGGGGCCTTTCACATGCAAAGCGAACGCTCTACCACTGAGCTACATCCCCGATGATATACTAGTTGTAAACACACTTCAAGTTTTTGCCGTGTAAGTGAAAGCCTCAGTATGTAAGAATTGTATAAGAGCGCATGATCAGCATATTGAACAAACTGGTTGTAATGTAAACTTTGTTTCGCGGTCATGGATCTGTTATCTATACCTACACATAATATAAAAAATATAACGGGGTCAAGTGCAATAAGACTTAAATGTTTTTCAAATATTTTTATTGGCAGGAAGTTTGGGATGGAGTAACAAAAGTCAAAAATAGTGGGTCAAATGTGTGTCAGGAAGTTAGATTTGATGATTTCGTATAAATTCACAACACACGTATTAAACACACTTGTGTAATACTAGTTAAATAGGTAAGATAAGGTAGGTAAGGTAGTAAGGTACCTCGCTTTTACTTTTTTATTTGTTAGAATAGTATTCAATCAATCAATCAGCCTATCGCCGTCCACTGCTGAACAAAAGCATCCCCAATGAGCGCTAACCATCCCGGTCCTGGACAGCCCGCATCCATCCACTGCCAGCCACCTTTCTTAGGTCATCTAGAAGTCTATTGCTAGAGTGGAGATCGCGTTTAGGCAAGCGCAGTGTAGGACGCCCTGCAGCACTATGTAGTATTCAATATTCATCAGATATTCAGACAATAGATATTCTGCAAAAATAGATAAAGAGCGTTGAGCCTAGAATTAATATTAAATTTTTGTATAATTGAAATAAATTCTTGACCTGACCCATCCATTAGTATGAAACTTTAAAATAACTCTTTGCTGCATGTGAAAATAGTAAAATAATCATTCTCTAAGCTTTATTTTGCACAAGTAGTTAAAACTAAAGCTTACAAATTGTGTCCCTCGCACTATATATCCATTATTAACGAGAACCGCATTTAGTAGCTGTAATTTTATAAGTAAAAATATGTGCTAAAAAGAATTATGAGTGCGGCTAATTGATTGAAAGAATTACCTATCCATAAAAGTGCTAAATGGATAATTATATATAATAAATATATAACAAATTTTAAAAATGTTCATATTTTTGATAATAAATTTTTCCGATTCCTTTGCCTTATCGTACTTAAATAAAGGCCGTAGCAAACACTTTTTGTATACAGGCAGATGACTTATCGAGAAGATCAAAAGTAATCGATACAACAATACAATGTTTGATCTTATCGCTGACATTGTCAAAATTTATTGCTACGTTTTATTAATTTAAAATACACCCATTAAAAGGTATCAGAATTGTACATAATCGATTATTTCGAAATCTGTTCAAAGTAATGCGAGACGCGTCACCGCTAATTAGTAATTACTGAATTTAATTGTTCTGGATACCTAAGGCCAGGAATGAGAGTGGTTCCCAACATCATTTTGTCACGGAGACATCGGCTATTTTTCAAACATTAATTTATTTCTTGCAAGTAATAAATATGTAGTCAATCATTAACAGAAAAAAACAAGAGATAATTTCTTTTAAATGTTCCTTGAAATATTTTGCAATCATTGGTAATGAAACCATATGTAGTAGATACGTATACCCTAAATTTTTAATTACGGTGACATCATTTTGAAAAAGAAATTTGTCTGTACACAGTACCTACTCGTAGGTTTTTTTTTTTTATTTTTATCGGATTTTTTATTCGGTACGATATTTTTTCACAAAGGATATAAAAGTATACGTACATATATAATATTTAAATAAAAAATCTTGTTCTTTCTTGCAAATGATTATTATTGGAGTGCAATCTTAATTAAAAGGGAATGCCTAAATTTTTCTCAATCTCCCCGCGATCCAATAAAGGAATGCAAATGAGGTGCGGCCAAGAATTATTGCCTTACAAAATAGTGATGTACCTCATCGCAAAATGCAGTCACGATAGATATTTTATTTATAAACTAGCATTTCCCGCGGCTCCGCCCGCGTTCAGATGATCAAAAACCAAATTCTTAGGTTTTACATATTAATATACTCTTACATTTATCACTTTCATTGCGCACCGTATGATTGTTAAATAATGGCAGAGATTGACAATGCCACAAAGGTTCGTCCGTTAATCTCATATTTGATTTAGTAATATTGCACTTTTTGTTTTAGCAATAACATTTACGTCAGTCTATACTACTGTTTTGTATGTTTATTTAATTTTGGGCAATAAACTCTCAAACTACGGAATTAATTTTAATCATTTTTACTAATAGACAGCCAGCGCCCTCCCTTCTCACGACCGCCCCGCCCTCGCCTTGCATCGAGCTGAGAGCGCGCTCACCCATAGTCCGCGTAAAGTTAAATATGTATATTTTAAAACTATGATATCTCCTAAGATATTCATTGAAATCAAATGATGTCAAGAGCAATTTTGTTCAAAATTAAATACTTGTGATGAATAAAGTATTTATTTTGATAAGTATTAATATCATGTTTATAAAAACACCTTCGGAAGTAATGCATTATTTTAGAACAAAGTTGATTACTATAAAAAGGGTTATATTGAGTCAACCTTAAAAGATAGACATATGCTGTCGCGGTAGCTTGATGTTATATAGCCTAAAGGCTTCCTCGATAAATGGACTATCCAACACAAAAAGAATTTTTCAATTCCAACCAGTAGTTCCTGAGATTAGCGCGTTCAACCAAAGAAAACAAACGAACAAACAAACAAACAATCAAACAAACTCTTCAGCTTTATAATATTGGTATAGACATAAGTCAACGAATGGGAAAAAGCTTAGCTATGTAAAATCGTAAAATATTTGTATTTTTTAGAGATAAAGAGAAAATACGTAATACGTAATTTATCATTATAATATCATAATGTGATTTAAATATTTTATAATAATATACGGACAGGAAAAGATTCAATCATAAAATAAAAAAAACACTAATTTTAAAATAGACCAAACTTAATTTGTAGCAAAATATAATGTTTTTTTTTAATCTATCGTATCGTCACTTTACTTCACCCCACGAGGATTGTAAAAAAGTTTTTATTGCTAATTCTCGCGTTACAGGGCGCCGGCTACTGCGTTGTCAATCTGCTGTAAATGAACTTTGAGATCACTTCGACATTTGTTTTACTGACTATGGTCTGTTTGTTTGCGGTTTACCTTTGTTTTATTTTGGGAGTTCTAAAACTTTTATGTTGCTAGCAATTTTAACTTGCTAAAGTTTTCGATACCTATATATTTTGATATATGTAGGTACTTACAGACAGTTTTCATGAAAGACTATTTTCGGTCATTTTAAAATATGTATTTAGACCATGGAGTGTGTATGCTATTTACTATTTTTGGATATATAATAAATAATAAAAATAATAATTAATAAACTATAAACTGCTTTGAAGTTGCTTTTCTTATTGCTTAAGATACTTACTGCGATGGAAACTGGTGATTGATCAAAATTTTATGTAGGCACATAATAAGTATGGGATCTTAAGACGATATTTATAAAAGACCCATATATAATAATTAATAAAAATGAATGTAAACTAAATAAAATTGGTTTGTTTGTTTGTATGTATGTGGGGGATAATCCATATCCATATAATATTATAATTTATAAATATGAACGTTTGTGAGGATGGATGGATGTTTGTTACTCTTTGACGCCAGAATGGCTGAACGGATCTGGATGAAATTAACACAGAGATTACGAGTATAGTCTGGAATAGCGCATAGGTTACTTTTGTTATACCGAAAAATGTACGGTTCTCGTGAGATAGATATGTTTTTATCTATGGACAAACTCGAAGCGAAGCAAGGGTGAGTCGCTTGTATCTCATGTTCTGATTTCTTCACTAAAAAACAAAATGAGGAACGCATATGAAATAAGCGGAGCCGTGACTTGGAACTAGTCTTAAAAATAATTCGAAATTTATTTCTATATATATATATATATATATATATATATATATATATAAAGTAAGATAAAACCATATTAAGTTATAGTCAAATAGTACTAGTGCATTAAATCATGAAGTTGTCAAAGGGAGGGAGTTTCGTCGCCTGATGACATTCCTCGTCGCCCATAAAAATATCTTCACGCATTAAATGAAGTATTTAACCCTATTAGATGAGATCGGTGCTATGAGTAAGTATATAGAATTGATCTATAGGACAATATTGAATACATGTTGTTGTACACGGCTTCGTTTTGACCACGCAATAAGTATGGCTTAATGTTAAAAAGTATTCAGCCCTTTTTAACGTCCCATTGCTGAGCACGGGCTAACATCAATACGAAGGAGATCAAGCTATAATCCACCACGCTGGGCAAATGTGAATTGGTGGACATGTCTTCCGAAATCTAATTAGGTTCTCTCTGACATGCAGGTTTTCTCAAGATATTTTCCCCTCATGACAGTCGACAGATATTCTGTAGGTGTGATGTTCATGTTAAAAAATTCGCGCAATTTTCGCACGAAAAATATCAGCTGCGAAAGATCATTTGGTTTTTCAAGTAAAGCGTTACCACTAGGCTTCCGTTGATTTTTTATTGTTATTTATCATTGCCATTTTATTATATTATTATATTGTTTTTGTGGTAATTCATTAATTTATAAAATTATATTTCTAACGCAATGAAAAAAGATGACAAACTTGTTACAGAAGACATATTTTTCTTAGTAAACTTGCATAACAATATTTTTTTCTAATGTTTATTAATTCAATAACACTGTAAAGTAACAAAACTTTTCAAATTATAAACATTACAATTATTATTTAAATATTATTAATTTAAATAGTATGTATGAGTGAAAAAAATTTAATTAGAATAAATTAAAAAAAAATTATGTCATTGTCAGAGAGCTACTTAGTGATGTACATATGTATTAACTTTTAACTCTTAATATTTGTATTCTTGCTTAAATAGATAGCGGCGTCATTAAAGTTTCTCTAAGTATAAAATCTATGCACATAATAAAATTCTGAGTCGAATCCGTACATTACATATTTTTTTGGAAAATCTTATTGAAGTTATTATCGATACAGAGGCCGAATCTATAACTTTTAGAATTTTTGTCTGTCTGTAACCGCATCACGAGAAAACCACTGGACAGATTTTGATGAAATTTGATATAATGATAGCTGGGTATCCAGGTCAACAAAATATAGGATAATTTTTACTGCGGAAAAATATCGTTTACCGCATCAATACTTAATAAATTTTTATATCTTTTCATATTCCTATACCTAAGTGAAACGCCCTTTGCACACTTTGATGGCTTTTGTAATGTTCCTTTATACAATGTATGATGTAATTATTTTGCAATAAAAATAAATTAAAACGTATTTTAACATATTGGTATTAATTAATTGGATATTGTTTTTATATAAATTCCTAGTGCTAGTGCATACCATATTGGTTTAAAATTGAATAAAAAGAATTGATCAAGTAGCAGATGTCTATTTATTCATTATTTTTTGTACTTAAATAAAAACAATACTGTATTTCATTTGTTAGCATGCTTAGCGAAGTAAATAACAACCAAATGCCGCATGGTAATATTTCAACGCTTTAAGCTTTTTAAGTATCAGCCATAAAAAAACCGAAGGAGCTTTTGCAAAGTTTATAATATTGGACTCATCTAAAATGTTAAATGCACTAATTAGTTCAATTTAAGTAAATAAGTTTTATGTCGTGAATTCAAAATGTGGTAAAAAATGAAGATGTAATCAGCCACATTCCGTAGGTTAAGACATCATTAAGATTAATCATTAGTATAAATGAGATTTCCCCCGCTGTATCATGCGATAATCGATTCTCCTGGTAATCCGATTAATATTATAAATGCGAAAGTTTTGATGGATGCTTCTTACTCAATCACGCCAGAACAGCTGAACGGATCTGGATGAAATTTGGCACAGAGATAGATTATAGTCTGGAATAGTACATAGGTAATTTTTTATCCCTGAAAAGTGTACGTTTTCCGTGGGATAGATTTATTTTTGTTTTTCACTAGGGACGACCCTAAGCGAAGCGAGGGGGAGTTTTTAGTTTTCTTATAAGAGAGTGGACTAGAGTTGTAATACTATACTTAAATTCGTATGAGTAATCGCATAGCTTGACAACAAATTTATTAATTGGACTTCTTGTAATGGAAGGTGGAAGGAAGTTTAAGCATTCTCGCTTGTACAGTATTGACTAGTGAAATATACCTACATGTATAACTTTATCTATCCCGCTATAAAGGGGCACGTAGCGCGACGTGACCGGCATGACGACTCCCTGTCACAGATACCTACGAAAAACAAGATGGAAATACGGAAAATTATTTCGGAAATAAAATTTCTTCTCACACAGGGTTAGAATGCTAAATTTTTGGAATGATTTTTAAATTGACTTTGTTTTCAACTGAGAGAGTTAGTGGTGTTCGATTTGTATGAATATATCAACCTAAGAATTGCAGTCAAACTTCAAAGTACGGACTTCTGACTCGATTAACCTTTAATTTTTACTACAACATTTAATTAATGTATTATATTCGACTAGCAACTCACCCTCGCTCCGCTCGGGTTCGTCCCTAGTTACGTTTTATTGTTAGTTATCTCAGAGATGAGATATTTTCCCGCAGTAAAAACTATCCTATATGTTGACCCGGGTAACCAGCTATCATCATACCAAATTTCATCAAAATCTGTCCAGTGGTTTTCCCGTGATGCGGTAACAGACAGACAGACAGACAGACAGACAGACAAAAATTTTAGAAACTATAGATTTGCCTTCTATATCGATAATAAAGTCTATTTCAATAAGATTTTCAAAAAAATATTTAATGTACAGATTCGGCTTAGTTACAATTTTATTATATGTATAGATTAAAATTAGAGTTTTACTGTTTTATCAAGTTTAAGTGATATAAAAATAGGAAGGCAGAAAGATTTTAGAAGACAGTTGTATTCTCACGTTTTCCTAACTTACAACATTTCAGAACAGGCTTAGTCTAAAATACTTATAGTATACATTTCTTTTGGAACTACTTTCATCATAGGATCACAAAAATTGAATATATACTTTATTAAATTTGAACCCGTACCACAGCGGATGAGACTATAACTTTGTATATTTTTAAAGCCACCGTAAATTCAGAATCTCCGTACATGGTAATTCTTTGAGCCACGTACAACGTACGTGTCGTGAATGGCACCCTGGTATTATGACGCTCGGTAGGGGATGATTAGGAAAGTTCGATTTACGCAGCCTTTTTATAAGTTAAACAGGATATTACGTTAAAATTGCTTATATTTTTTTGCTTTCTTAAAATTATTAACGAAATAAGATGGTGATTATATTAAACTACTTACTTAAAGATATATATTAAACTGTAATAACGTTATATGTAATTTATTGTAGAGTAGATTATTGTAGAGTTATAAGTATCCATGGAAGAACCCGAGCAAAGCGAGGATAAGCCACTAGTAAATATATAATAATTTGATAAGTTTTGAAAATATAATGTAGTACCTAGCACTTAGTGTTGAAGGAAAATATTAAAATATATACAAACTTATTGTAAAAATTAGAGATGCCGGGGATTGAACCCGGGGCCTTTCACATGCAAAGCGAACGCTCTACCACTGAGCTACATCCCCGATGACAAGTTTTTGAAAATAACAAATGTTACGATTAAATACTTAAATTATGAATTAAGTCTACTAAAAATATTTCTCAGTGATGTAAATGATTTTTTGCTCTTTAAAGTACATTTTATTACAACTATGTATCAAATAGGTATTAAACATTACTACGAATTACTTTAGAATAATGTATTAGTTATACTTCATAGCTCATATTGGCTCTATCGTAAAATGTAACCAATATTCCCCAACTTTTTAAAAATAAAATTTTATTACGATTTTATGATTCTTTTGACTGTAAAAAAAGTTGAAATTTGATGTATAGGTAATACGAGTATGTTCTTTTAAACTTTTTATTGTAATCATGAAAAAGTAAAAGCTTAAAGGAGAGATATAATGAAAAACTGCAGAAAATGTTAAAAAGACTCGAAGAGATATTATGTCCTTTGAATTTCACGTCGTATACGTGTCGTCGTATACGTTAAAACACAATATGATATTTTTTTATTCATATAACGTTTTTGCTTTCATATATCTTTAGGAGCTTGTAATAAAAGCTAAGTATCGATAGAAGAACTTAATAGAAAAATTGTATTCAGTCCTTTTTAACGTCCCACTACTGGGCACGGGCCTCCCTTCAATACGAGGGGGATCAGGCCATAGTCCACCACGCTGGCCAAGTGCGGGTTGGCGGACTTCACACGTCTTTCGAATACTTGCTAGGTTCTCTCAGACATGCAGGTTTCCTTACGATGTTTTCTTTCACCGTAAGGCAAGTAGTAATCATGTTAGAAAATGATTCGCACATGAAATTATCAGAGGTGCGAGACCCAGGATTTGAACCCGCTTCACTCGGTTTCCCAAGCGAGCGCGTTACCACTGGGCTACCACTGCCTTTAATAGAAAAATTAATTCCTTTAATTATATGATTGTTAACTACAATAACTGAAAGTACCTACCTATAATTTATTTATCTAATTTCTTCAATAAAAAAACATTATTAAAATATTATGGATTATGGACTACCTTAAAACGAAATGCTCGAAATTGGAGATGCCGGGGATCGAACCTGGGGCCTTTCACATGCAAAGCGAACGCTCTACCACTGAGCTACATCCCCAATAACGTTATCCAATGAATGTTGTTAAATAGACACATTTTTTAATAAAGCCACGTCCACATTTGACGACAAAGGGAGAATAATTCATTCTAATTAAGTTGTCGAGGAATAACAGTGAGAGGATCTGGTTCATTTTATTAGTTTATTGTTTATAGTATGAGTATAAAATATATTGTAAATACAAAATACATACAATAATAAGTTTTTCTCCACATCTAAACTAAGAAAACTTGTAAAATAGATACCGATATGGCTCAAAGATACATAAAAAATTGTTCTTTTATTGATAATTTACGAATAATTTTCAATACTTTAAACGAGTGTCATAGTTATTTTTTTTGATGAGAATAACTATTCCCTTCATTTCTAAGATAACAGCAAGTAAAAAACTAATAAACAAAAAGCGATTAAGTGAAAGCAATCTGTCACAGTCGTCATTTCATTATACTCCTGAAATTTCCAAACAATAACCATAAAAAATGTCCATCTATAGCTTAGATAGTTTTTGCGAGGAGGGCACTGTCCGGTTTGGCTGGCCTTTGTAATATTAAAAAAGTGCCGCAATAAGTGTTAAAAGATTAGTGCAGTGACATGTGGACAGTATCGGAGGCTATGAAACTGGCGTGTATACTTTTACAGATTTCACCTCACTAAAAAGTGTACGGTTATTTTAAAATCACACGAAATAAGTATTTACTGTCTATTCATATTTTATTGCATTTTTTATATAACTGACTAGCGACTCACCCTTGCTCCGCTAGGGTTCGACCCTACTTACGTTTTAAGGTTTAGTATGAATTTTTCAGAGATGAGATATTTTCCCGCTGTAAAAAGTATCCTATATGTTGACCCGGATAACCAGCTATCGTCATATCAAATTTCATCAAAATCCCTCCAGTGGTTTTTCCGTGATGCGGTAACAGACAGACAAACAGACTAGAAACTATACATTCGGCCTCTGTATCGATAATAAAGCCTATTTCAATAAGATTAAACAAAAAATATTTAATGTACAGATTTGGCTTAGTTACAGTTTTATTATATGTACCTATAGATTTGGAAACTATGCAAGTTGATTTGATTAGATATGTTTAAAAAATTAAACATTATTTGAAAAAAATACAGCATTATTTTAATTTTGCGTAATTTTTACCTTCGTGGCATGTGTTCTCAGACAGCTGTGTAAACTAAATGGACAAATATGTGCCTATTATAAAAACAATTTGTTATTCCCACTTAGTTGTGAGGCATGCATTGCATTTGAGAGATTGTCAGTTCGATATCTAGTATTTATTATTTTAGTTTAAAAACAAAACTTATACAAGAATTATATTATAATCTTCCTTTTTTTTATATTTATAACTAAGTAGGTATAATTAGTACTAAATCAAAGTAAAAATATTTTAAATTATGCAATTTTTTATCTTTTTGTTACAGCAAAGCAATTATCCAACAAATGTTTCTTTATTTATGATACAGTAACAAAATATGTATGAATAGGTACAGCTTTTATATTTCTTCATTTCATTAAACCATTAAAAGGTTAGCCATTTACAGCAAAATAGCAAAAATCTAACTAAATATTACTGTTATTCAATAAATAATATTTTACCTGTAAGAAAATCTGTTCGTGGCCTCGCCTAATATCTACTTCGAGGGCAGTAATGGCGTATGGACATTTAGACTGACATTTGAATCATAAATCATAAGTAATCTGGGGGAGTAGCGTATTGAGATTAAATAAATAGTATCTATTATTATCTAACTAGTTAATGCCAGTGACTTTCTCCGCATGCGTACTTTTTTATTGTTAGATAGGCTTGCGCTTGACGACAATCAACGCTGGGAAGCACTGATGAGGTCTAGGTTGAAGCGCGCTTGCCTAGAAGATGCCTATTCACTCTTGTCTTGAAGGTACTTATATTATAGGTGGCAGGAAACACAGATGCTGGAAGGGTGTTCCACACCTTAACACTTGTTTCTACTGTATCGCCAATTAAGATGATCCGCGTTTAAACTATATAGAGTGCGTAGGACAAAGTACTCGAGATAAATCTCTCTGTTTGTTTACCAATAATATTTAATCTGCATTGGCACAACAATAAGTTACAAAAATATATCAAAATATTTCTAACTAAAAAATATTTTAAGTTCAACTTTTATCTTGTTATAACTTTATATAATGTCGTAAGTACAACATAAAATATGATGCGATTATCGTGATTCTATATTACGCTCACTATTCGAGTCATTAAAAGAAGAATCATTCAAGGATTAATTTCCGGAAGTACTTATATGAAAAAGTGTTTTCGGGTAATGAAGAGTCTGTATCGGTTATCTCTTCATGCAATTTAATTTTAATATTAGGCCTATTTTTTTGAATATACCACCAATATTAGGCGGAATCAGAGAATTTGACTCATTAGTCTATATACTTTGAAAGACAAATTGCTTGAAAAGGCTATAAAAATATAATAGTTATGTATTTTCGTGAAAATTTCCTTATTTATATATAAAGTTTAATTATTTAAGGTAATTATAAAATTGCATGTCGAAGTCCATCACACTTTTTCTACAGAACTAAAGGTTTTTACGTAAAACATTCTCAAAATGAGAAAACTAATTTAATTTTACAGCGCGCATTAATGAAATATATTGTTTTACTCAACTCCTAATTGCCAATTTATAAAAACCGGTCACATCTACTCGAATTTGGTGAACCATCAAAAATCTGAGATCCTCGCAAAAATTCCCAGCCAATAAGAAAACCGCCGAAATGGCATTTTCGTCAATGCGAGTTTAATACGTTTCTGCTTACTTCTCCATCATCACGTCGTTTTTATATGCTATAGTTTGTTATCGTAACAAATTTTAAAACTACATTATAAATTATACCTTATATTAACAGCATTAAGTTTATATTCCTTTAAGTTTATAAAAAATCACTATTTTATCATACCTCTAGATTAAGATCCATAAAACGAAAAGCATAAAGTCGAGTTTGGTTTGACATTCGCTAGTTGAAAAGACTGACAGACAGTTTCTTACGTGTAGTTCCGACTCACTTATTTTGTCCAAACTAAGACAATGTATGCGATGAATTCGCGGTTCCACGTAAAAACATACCCTACAGGGCTGCTTATGTTTATTTCCATTTAAAACCTAAAAATGATAGGTGGCTAATGGCTATAGGTCAGTGTAGCTACGAGTATCAAAGCAGGAGTTTGTAGCTTTGATTTCTACTCATAGCACATACTAAATACTATTGTTTTACCTGTATTTGAAATCAGCGATTGATATTATTTCATAATGACTTGCTTATTTTTTTGAGTTCATTATAGAGATAAAGAAACTTCTAAATATGTATGTAAACGTATGACCAACGTTGTTAATTTGTTGTTCAGGCGCTAGACTTCTATAAATATATTAGAAAACTAGCGACGCACCCTCGCTACCCTTGGGTTCGTCCCTAGGTCATTCTTCACCTTGACATAACTTTTTATTTATGAACCGATTGAAATAAAACAAATACTTAATGTTAAGTGAAGCTTACCACAATATATTAGTGAAAACCGGACCCAAATCGGTTAAGCCGTTTCTGAGATTAGCACACGGAACGCACAGAAAAACAGACAAAAATTCTAAAAATCATTGTTTTGGGTTGGTTCTATTGCGTTATAAAGACCCCCAATAATAGTTTTTCTCAATTATGTTCCATATACAGAAAGCGATCAGTTAGATTTTTATTATATGTATAGAATCTATACTAATATTATAAAGCTGAAGAGTTTGTTTGTTTGTTTGGTTGAACGCACTAATCTCAGGAACTACTAATTCGATTTGAAAAAATCTTTTTGCATTAGATAGCCCGTTAACCGTATACCGATAGCTGTAACTGAGGAAGGCTACGGTTCCCGTGGGATAGATTTGTTTTTGTCTAGTTCCTAGTTTGACGAACCCGAAGCGAAGCGAGGATGAGTCGCTAGTAGAAAATAAGGTTTTGTTTGATAATGTTTGTTTTAATCGATTAAAAATAATATATGTATTATTATTATCACACTTAGGATAATATGTAGATACATTGAACACACACGTACTTGGGTATGTTTTGACACGTTAAAGAGAGAAGGTACTCGTATAATAACTACTCATACCTTTTAAGACTATTGTTAAACGGATTAAAAAGTGTTAGGATAAAAAAATATTATATTCTTTGTGGTTTCTATCAAGCAAATCGTAATAAAAAATTAATGATGTAATCATACAGGAAATTATTACGTTTTAAATTATAATATATTGTTTTTGTTTGTGAAAAATGATAATTAATTCAATATATCGAGTAATCATAACAATTTTTTTCTTTATATTTATTTATTTAATGAATAGTAGAAAATTTTAATTATATTTTATTTATACTGGCAACATTTTTAACACTGCCAGCCCTAAAGTGTCTCGTCGCATCCTCAAGTGTGACTGAGACGTAGGTATGTAGATCCTAAGCTATTGTTCTGTCCACTTGACGCTTTATGAATCAACCTGCACTTACGTATTAATATTTATATCGAGAGCAATCAAAATCTTTACATTCTCCTTTTTTATTTCATGCACTTCGTTCTGAACAGTTTAAAGTATAGTAGAGAAAATGTGTAATAAACTTTCAATCTCGACTTATAAAATTTAAATTAAAGGTTGTGTTTGTATATAGAAATAAGTATTCAAAGTTTTTGCTATACTTATTTTTCTATAATTTTATGTTGCTCATTTAATAATTATTAATTATAATTTTTAATAATTCAAAAATTATTGAAAAATTACTGAAAAGTATTTCACTAAAATAAATTTATATTTGACGACACGTTTGGCTCAGTTTGTAATGTCCCTACATGCTGTGCTATCGGTCGCGGGTTCGAGTCCCGCTGGGGGCATTCATTTGTGTGACGAGCACGAATGTTTGTACTCCAGTTATGGGTGTTTATATTTATAATATGTATGTATTTAAAGTTATATATGTGTAGTGTATCAGCTATCTGGTATCCATAATACAAGCCTCGTAGCTTACCATGGAACTAGATAGTGCTGTGTATTAATGTCCCAACATATATATTATTTATTATTATATTATTGCTAAATACTTCTATTAATATATACTTATATTAATATATAATATTGTTATTAAGTAAATAATGAGATTTACCACGTGTACGTAAGCGTGAGCGATTCGCTAGTTTCTTTATAATAAGATAATTATAATACTTAAATATGTATGTCAATGCAAAGTTCTTCTATGCGTGCAATAAAATTGTAATATTGTAGTGGGCATTCAATATTTTATCACTAAGAAGAAAGAGATGTATTGCGTTATCTCTCCTTTATCAGTATGCTGCCAATATCAAAATGTAATATGACTAGCTCATGCAAACAAAAATTCACCAACTAGAGAATTTCTTCCGGTATTCTGATTTAAAATTATTACAATCAATTTGAAACAATGAAAATGTTACTGATTTAATGTCGATTTATTGTCGACACGTTTGGATCAGTTTGTAGTGACCCTACTTACTGCGCCAGCGGTCGCGGGTTCGAATCCCGCTAGGGGCATTAATTTGTGTGATAAGCACGAATGTTTATACTCCAGTCATGGGTGTTTATATTTATGATATGTATGTATTTAAAATTATATATGTGTAGTGTATCAACTATCTGGTATCCATAACACAGGCCTCGTAGCTTGCCATGGAACTAGATGGTGCTGTGTGTTAATGTCCCAACATATTTATTTATTTATAATATTTTTTTACATCTACTTTTTTAGACCAAACTCTCCTGTAAATGTATGGAATCAAAATAATACCGCGAAGAACTCGAAGAACTAGAAAAATTGGTATATTTAAATTATCAAGGAAAATATTTATTTTTAATTTATGTATATTTCAGGTAATAATTTAACTTTATTAAGTTAAGTAATTATATTTTTTAGTTCATTAACTTTATAGTAGTTGAGTATTAAATCAATATCATTAGATTCACGCGAACATCCAACACTTCAGTCGTAGAGCCTCAGCCACGTTACGCTAGCATATAAAATCAAATAAAATAATGGTTCATATGTGTAAATCAACACCTCCATATCTGGCTATCAGTAAACGTTTAAAAGGCTATAAAATGAGATTTATTATTACTAATAAATATAGTAAAAAATATCCATTAAGGTGAAATCTTTAAAACATTGAATAAAACAAAAACGGTTCAAACAAAGGTGGATTTGAGCTCATATCTATAAAGTGTAAGGGAATGTTGCTCTGCGGTTTATCAATAATCGCATTGTTTCGCGCGTTTCTTATGAAGTGTCAACCATGAACAAGCCGTTGACTCTGGCTTGCTACATGTATAAAAATAATTAATCTCGCAAACGTAAAACCATTTACACATGATTTAAACACGTGGTGTTAAGATTTTTTTCTGATTTTCATATTTAAATTCTTTTCTTTTTAAGAAAAAATATAGTAATTCCTTAATTTATTCGCCATCTTTATTATTATTATTGGAATTGAACCGACGATATCCGGCGTAGTAAATCGTGGCATACACTTTCGTCATGTTGTATAATCCGGCTGTTTGTTATTAATTAGTGTCTAAATAAATAACTTTACTTATAGGCCATTTCGAAATTATATTAGGTATTTTACTTAAATGCAATGAAAAAGTATAGGAAAACAATTTATCTTTTAATGGTGAATAGGATAGCGTAAGTTTAATAAAGACATTTTTTTGTCTGTGTTTAATTTTCATTTCGATTCAATTCATTATTTTGATATGGCGATATTGAATACTGTTTATGAAATGCAGATCAAAGTATCCAGAGATAATAAAATAATTAATACGAATGTCACAAAACAAAAATGTTAAAAACATTAAACGAAACTATTTTTTAAAATAATAAGTAAAATCTAAAAAAAAAAAAAAAATTAAATCATAGTAATATATTCTGAATCAACTATTATTAATTATACATTCAATAAATAAATCGCTTTATACAATTGTAAATAAGATCTACGAACACTAATAAACAGTTCAGTGTAAAACCACCTTTATAATCATTATCGTGCGACTCAAAGTAATTATAATAAATCCAAAGAGGAAAGCAAAGTTTTTGCGTTTCGGCCGATCACTCTGTGCTCATATAAGGCCGATAGGTTCGTGTGTGACATTAAATTTAACTTCGATTTGTTGGCTTAATCGATCAGGCCATGTACTAATTAATAAAGTATCTTTTAAGGCGTTCTAATGCTATGTTTTTGCATACGATACTAATGAGGCCTCCAGCCGACTTGGTTTTACTTCGGACCATTTAGATGTATCGATAAATTGGCATAATCAGATTTCCATTGATCGCGCCATAGAATAAAGAGTAACTTTTAGTTGTAATTTATTTGATTAATTTTAATATTATAGTGTTTTTACTATATAAAAAAAAAATATTTTTGGATTTCATTGTGGTACTTGGTATTTAAAATATTTTTTTATAGGTACTTAAAAATAGTATGTGATTAAAGAAAAGGTTAATATACTAACTTTTTTTTTAATAATAGGATTTATGAAATATGTAGGCACCTAATAGCATCTCATTAATATGTGATTTATATTTTAATAAAAGTTGTTAAAAAATAATGGTTATAGTTATTAATTGTTAACATTTGAGGATCAGAGATGATTGTAAAAGGGCTTACTAATAGCGTAATGTATATAGAGTTTGTAAGATGTCCTTTTAAGGATAGACGGGCTCTATCCCGACTAGTTTTCAATACGGAAAGACATACTGTAAATAAATCCAACTCGTTATTCAGCCGGTTTACTTAATTTATGTTTTTTCTTAAATCTGTTATATCTTCATTTATTTTAGTTCTTTTTTCAGTAATTATTTCTGTAAGCATGCAGTCAAATTAATAAAAAATTAAATTTAAAATGTCCTCTAAGTGTCCTTTTGGTATTGTAGGAATGGAATAGAAATTCCACCAAATTTTTCACACCTATCTGTCAGATGGGACCGACCGACTTATATAATATTCTTAAGTTTTCATTGTTCTACTTTTTACGAGAACAAAGGCACCGAAGCGAACGCGCGGGGCATCCGAGACATCTACGACATCGATTCTGTATCGATACGCAGGAATCCATGGGCGATGCCACGTAACATTGTCATATACGAGTAATTGTATATAATTGGTATTTCTCAAGAACAATGAGTCGAAATTACCCTTTGAGTGAAATAATTACAGTATTTTTTGCGCGCCCCAACGCTTTGACAAAAGCCGGTACTTTTCGATTTTAATGTCGATCGATGTATCGGCTATAGTTTATGTTTCAATGAAAACGTTTAACTTAAACTCGTTTTAGGTAATGTCCATGTAACTGGATGATTCGAAATTAATTAAAAATTATTACGTTTTTTTAGTCTCAAACCGAATTCCAGTTATATTATACGCATTTGTTCGCAATGTAGTTGAAACAGTAGATCTTAATAAGATGCATCTGTCTTTAAAGAAATATTTACCTATAAATAATATTATACTTTCAAAAAACTAAAAAACATGCTTTTGACAGACTTTAACGTACGTACGTGAGACGTCAAAACGAATTAAATAGGCTTCTCGCTTCATCATCAGAACAGCTCGATAGTTTTAAATTATATATTGTAGTACTTTAGTTATTTACGTCTCATACGACTTATTTTTTTTTCAAATTTTTCATAGTTAAAGTCAAAATATGAGGGAAATCAAAAAATATATAACAATCTGTTTAATATTTTAAATGAAAAGTAAACCTTTTTCAGCACAAAATTTATTGAGATTTCTCCATAAAATATTAACGATACTGTATAAGATTAAAGCATACCATACTTTGGACTCGCGGATTGTACCTACAGAAAATCTGAAGTGAATCGGTTTTTATGGGACTTATGTTAAAACGTGGAATCTGAGTTTTTGCTCGGACGGTTTATGTCAGCCCCCCACTCGGTGCATCTTTTTCCGTTTTATTTAAAGCTTTAATGAATAAGAATACAGTTTGAAAAAGCGGCGTCGTTTGATTTAATACACTTTATCTCAGGATCGGAATAGTGCGAGGACTGTGAAACCTTGATGCCTACATTTAATGGTAAACGTTATGGCGTATCGATGGTATCGCGAGTAAGCAAGGTGTGTTGTTTCCCATGTGTATACCATATAATTCAGTCTTTGAAATTGCTGCCTTTTTATTCATTGTATAAGTATGTTATTGCAAAAGCTATTTATATTTTTTTATAACTAAAATATTTTTAAGCTAAAAGTTGTACGATGCTTCGAACATTGACATAAACATCCTCATAAATTTGGATGAATTATGCAAAATATAAATAAAAAAGTATTTTTTTTAGCTTAAACTTTTTCTATTTTAAATATATAAGTCCAGTACAAAATGTATATAATTATAATTGGGACAAGAATGTACTTATTTATATTTAATGGTAATTTAACTTTATTTTTTTTTACCCTCTTTTGTTAACTTTACTTGTAACGTCTACTTTGTAGTATTTAGTTACTCGCACTACAATTGCAATTATAGTGGATTTCGGCTATAACGACGATGAAGGGGCCACTGTTATTTCATCGTTACATCCGGATGTCGTTACAGGCAGGTCGTTACAGGTAATATATTTATTACGCTTAAAGAATGCCTTTTTTATGCCTACCTAATGAATAGATTCACCATGAATCTTAATGGTGCAATTTTCGAAAAAATCCTCCTTAAATCCTTGCTAGTAGAATAATATTATTAAATAATATATAAGTGTTATGATAAAATATATTTAATATATGTTACTATAACAGACTTGAATTATTCTTATTGCTATTAGGTACTAATATTACAAATTACATTATCATTTGCTTTCGATTTGTTTTTTTCTATGGAATATTGAAGATAGTTAAAATATGTACATCTTCTAAGAATATGTATGTCTTAAATACTTTCGGATTATATAGTTTACTAGCGACTCACCCTCGCTCCGCTTGGATTCGTTCCCAGGTACGTTTTAACGGTTAGTATAGATTATCCAGAGATGAGATATTTTCCCACAATAAAAAGTATCCTGTCTGTTGACCCGGATAACCAGCTATCATCATATCAAATTTCATCAAAACCTGTCCAGTGGTTTTCTTGTGATGCGTTCCCAGACAGATAGCTAGACAGACAGACAGACAAAAATTCTAAAAACTATAGATATGTATTGATAATAATGACTACTAAATAAGATTTTTCAAAAACATATTTACTGCACAGATTCGACTCAGCATTTTATTATATGTAAGTATAAATATATTAAATACAACATAATTAAATATGAATAGTCAAGTCTTATAATTAACATATTTTTTAACTTATAAAACAAGTTATAGGTACGTCACGTATGGGCGGTATCTACATATTTTACAAATAGTATCTACACAAAAACGTCCATTGGATATTGCACACCTATGAGACATAAGCATTAAGCATAAGTATTTAATTCCAACCTATCGAGAATCGAGATCGCGACAAGGTCCTTTAATTATTTTAATTGGTGCATCAATAAGCCATGATAGGGTTTATCTGATGAGTTTAATTTAACCGTACATTAATTACATTATAATTACTGGCGGACAATGACGCCACCTGTCGGCGGAATGCCGAACTAACGATGTATTGATCGATTGATCGACCGCTCGGACCTGGGATCGCATCCGTTTTATTTGGCACAAAAAGGAGCCTATGGTACGTCCACGCAATCACGCGTTTGTTTCAACATTTGTATTGTTAAAATGTTTCAGCTCCAAACGGTTCCATGAAAACGATATAAATTGACAGCTGACAATTTTTGGGTCTATAAATGCTTTTTGTTTGTATTAGGAGTATTTAATTGCAGTCTAAATAATCTTAAGGTTAAATATAACTGTTTAGTGGATGTAGAAGTCGTGAAATTAATTCCAGCTTAGAATTTTTTTACCCTATAATTAAGAACTCTCCTTCTAGATTAAAATAACTATAGACGTTTCAAGAACGTATAACTTCGCCTAATGAATGAGAGTATCTAAGCAAATTAACCTTTTAAATATTATTAGAAATTAGACTTATTCTAATACTTAATATAATTGTATGTAAAGATGAAATATTTGTTTATACTGTAGTCAAAATATTTAGTTGATGTCTTGGCAACAGATTTTGAAGAAAAAAATTAAAGTAATGAATATCAAAAACCTAATAAAATAAAACTTACAAATACAATATTTTTACGATTAATTATTATTAAATAACCAGGGTTTGTGCATATCCTTGTTGAACATTTATTTTGTTTGTTCTATTAATTTGTTATTAAAATAAAATTTTTGAGATAGAGTAAGCTACAACTAGGTTTTAGAAATAGAATCCTACAATTAGGTTTTAGAAATGGTTTTTTTTTGTAAAGATATTATATAGCGTTATAACAATAATATATTTATGTATAATAATAAAACGTATGTTTGTAGGTACATTTGTTTTAATACCGTAGCTTAGATAGCAATGAAGATATCAGGTGTGTTAGCTCACAATGGTGCACGTCGACGCGCCAAAAAATCGCCCGCACTCTATCGATATGACATTGACGGATTCAGAAACTGCGTAGGGTCGGAATTCCATATTTTTCATTTATTTTCATGAAAAAATAGAAGAGTAATAATAAATGTGTTTATTATTGATATTATATAGTAGGTAATATTACAACAATAAGACGTCTTAACACATCCTTTCTAAGAAATTAATTGTTAACTGGACCACTGGTGGTTCGACAGTCGTTGACAGGTTAAAATTATCCATACTTAGTGGGTTTATGTTATGCAAAGGATGAATATATTTTGATTATATGTATACCTATATTTGTTTACTCCAGTTGAAACACTTTATATCATCGTCACTATCATTAATTTATTAATTTAATCGTGAACCACAGTAAATATATACTGGTTAGTTTCGCCTTATTATAGACAAACTACAATAAAATCTAGATTAATCTAAATGTTCCTACAAAATCATTTATTCAATTATATAAATAAATAACATAGAAAGAACGACGACGACTCTAACAGAGTAAGTAGGTCGACCTAAAGAAGAAGTAAAAATGCTAACGTCAATACGTAGGTATACATATGACATACTAGCAGAACCCGCGGCTTCACTCGCGCTAAAAGTACAAAAAAAAACTCTAAAAAGGTAGGTTTCATACAAACTTTCATACCCTGTTTTAGCCTTTTATAGGATAAATTTCGAAAAATGCTAAACAACGTATTTATTTGATTCTATTGTATCATTCCTACCAAGTTTTAAGTAATTCTGATCATAAATATTTTTTGGGTTGTATTATAAAGTGTTTTCCCGTGAGAATGAGTTAATCTCCCGCAGTAAAAAGTAGCCTATGTCACTCTCCAACCCTCCAACTATCTCCAAACAAAAAATTACGCCAATCCGTCATTCTGTTTTGATGTGAAAGAAGGACAAACAAACAAACAAGTGAACAAACACACTTTCAAATTTATAATATTATAAGTATGGTTATGGATTATACAAAATGTAAAGTATCTAAAAAGTTTACGAATTGTCAACCCTATCATAATATACATGGTAGAGACGCCGCCCTGACATGTTTACGGGCCAATTATTTGTATGGATGCAGCAGTAATAATGATTTCTTGCGACCGTCCATCCGTTCGTCCACACCGCTTGATGTATTCAATCTTTTTGCGATTGCGCAAATTTTGTTATATCGGCTTGGGTGCGAGATTTATCGATTATTTAAGTAAATCAACTTTGTATAAGGAAATCCTCCTTTTATTATGCGCTCAGGAGTCGCCTTATTTGTAGGTATTTCGATTTTTACCTACCGCGATTGTCATTTACATTAAAATATTCGACCACTAAATAATACTAATTATAAATCACGAGTGAATAACCCTCTCTTCTCGGGTGCATCCCTAGATTGCTGTAGCCCATGATACTTTAGAATTCAGTCTGCTTATACTAACTACATACTAAATTTCATTAAAATCTGCCCAGCCATTTCAGGGTGAGGTAACATATACACACATACCCAAATTTTTGCATTTATTAGTTCGATTTCAAAAATTTAATACACTTAATAATCTTTTTTACTGTTTATGAGTTTTCTCTATTTTTGACGACACGTTTAGCTCAGTTTGTAGTGACCCTACTTGCTATGCCAGTGGTGCGGGTTCGAGTCTGGCTGGGAGCATTCATTCGTGTGATGAGCACGAATATATGTACTCTAGTCATGGGTGTTTATATTTATAATATGTATGAATTTAAAGTTATATTTGTGTAATGTACCTGTCAACTAACTGGTATCCATAACACAAGGCTCTTAGCTTACTATGGAATTAGATGGTGCTTAGTGTTAATGTCCCAACATATTTATTTATTTTGATGGAAATTACTCTATTACGTGTATTCTTATATGATTGCTACATTATTAATGTCCGTTAAACCTTTTAACGGTGTTTTGCTGATTTGATTGGTTCGTTAATTAAAGTCTATTTTACATTCACATAAATCTATACCTATACATATATATAATAAAAGTTTAACTGATCGCTGTCTGTACATGGAAGATATTTGAGAAAAACTATTACTGGGGGTCTTTATTAACGTAATAGAGCCCAAAACAATGTTTTATAGAATTTTTGTCTGTTTGTCTGTGCTTTTGTGCGCGTTAATCTCAGAAACAGTTTAACCGGTTTGGGTGCGGTTTTTACTAATGTATTGTGGTATTCACTTCACTTTTATTTAGTATTTGTTTTATTTTAGTCGATTCGTAAATAAAATCACCTAGAAACGAAGCCGAGCGAATCGAGGTCGAGTCGCTAGTAAACAATGTTTCCATCAAACTGACTACGACTTTTGACACGAGAATTGTTCACCGATCAGAGGACAAAGGGCATATATTTGCAATACGTAATATGTATACAATAATAAATTATTAAAAATAATTCTATATATATATATATATATATATATATATATATATATATGTATATATATGTGTGTATTTAATATTTTATAATAATTTAAGTATCTACTTGAATCTGTTTTTAGTTTTACAACTGTCTTAATAGTTTTGTTGACTTAGCTGTTTGGACACTTTAGTTATTGTAAAAGTAGAGTTATCGTTTGGTAATATAAACCATCGGGGATGTAGCTCAGTGGTAGAGCGTTCGCTTTGCATGTGAAAGGCCCCGGGTTCGATCCCCGGCATCTCCAATTTTTATTTTTAATATTCATAAAAAAGACTAGAAAACCCTTTTATAAGCGAAACGAGGATATAACAAAGCTATTAATTCTTAATAAAACGTGATTTTTTTATACTTGTCATTTATTCTTTTTCAGGTGCGTTTCTAGTGTGTCTTATGTATTTTAATGTTACATACAGATAGATTCATTTTTTTGGATAATTTTATCATTGATAGTAGCCTATATGTTACTCAACGACATAGACAATCTATATATTAAATTTCATCCAAATCCGTCCAGCCGCTTCAGCGTAAAGAAGTAACAAACACACAAAAACACATACATATTATTATGCAAAATATATTATATAATTTTGTATTTATAATAGTATAATACATAATATCTTGTATTTAGTTTTTATAACGTATTAATATCCGCAGGGAATTACAAGATGTATTGGCATAGTATCTAGTATATCGATCAGCTGCTCTGTTCACAAATGCATGCATTTGATCCACAAATGCACTTTTTAAATTTTAATGTTAATATGGACTAATATTGTTTTTATTATTGCTTGAGACTGCTGCAAGAGGAATCCTCTAGCAAAGTTCACATAATACTAGTACCTCTAATTTTCAATATTCTTAACAATTAAAATTTTATTTACTAATATCAAATTTGCTCCTATATAGGCTATTTGACAATAAAATTAACTTTGAATTGAATGCCATCAAAATCTTTAACAGGATGCAAGAGTGTAACTCTTTACATAATACATTCATGGTCACAGCAAAACAAAAAAAAGAGTTCAAAAAAGGCACGGACAATATGTCTGTGGTGTGTTACATATTTATTAATAAAAAAAAACATCGTTTGAACAGATGTGGAAGATCTTATTATTAAGAACGATTTCTGAAATAAAAAACTCAAGTGAGTTTTTAATGTTAGATCGAAAGTAAAATATATTACTTACATATATTTTATTATCTTTATCTGTTACTTCCTTTTCCTAATAAACTTCAGAAAAATGAATATCCAAAAGGTATTACTGTAAAGTATACATTAATATTTCGTGGTTTAAAAATATATAACTATTAATAATTTAATATATATTCTATATAAAATAATATATTATATGTATTTAACAGGAAAACTGGAGATGCCGGGGATCGAACCCGGGGCCTTTCACATGCAAAGCGAACGCTCTACCACTGAGCTACATCCCCAATGAAATAACCTTATAAAAGACAATTCCAAACGAAACAATTGATCAAATAAATTGCTCTCAATAGTAAAATAAGTTAGTTCTTACTTTATAAAATTCTATACTGTGTAGAGTGATTATTAAATTTCATCGAAATTAGATCAGTATTCTGTCTGTGAAAATAAAATAATAATAAAAAACTTTTAGTTACTTCTAGTGTTTTAATTAAGGGAAATAATATAAACTACTACAATAGTATTTAATACTACTAATATCTGGACATCACCTGATTTCATATCAAAAAAATTGATTGATAAATATTATTTTTGAAGAAAACTATTTATTTGTTTTGTTCTATTTTTAACATTAAAAAAATGGAGATGCCGGGGATCGAACCCGGGGCCTTTCACATGCAAAGCGAACGCTCTACCACTGAGCTACATCCCCGATGACAAGTAATGCAATAACGTACACTCAAACTTAAACGTTTTTGTTACTGCCCTATACCATTAGACTTATATACTAAGTTCATTAAAACTACATAAATAATAATTAATTAGATATTTTAGTTAGTTCTTATCGAATATTTGAGTGTGTTAAATACAAGTTGTACTCGTAATTTACATTTGGCTGGAGTAGACTGTGTGAAGTAAAGACTGAAAAAATATTTTCTGGTTCTTTTGGTCTGTTCCAACAATTTTTATTGTTATTTTACTATACTTTTACTTTAAGGCTGTTAGCTGTAAAACTCAAATCCCTTGCTATGTATTTTTTAGAATAATTAAGTACCTAGATCTTAAAAATAATTGTCTGCGAATTTGGTAATGAAACATTATTGCTTTTAGGAGTTTAGAACTTGGTACTAATATATAAATTGTGTTAAAATAACTTAAGTTTTCGAGGGTTGAGTCCTGTGCCTTGAATGTTTAAGTTTCGGCTTAGTGAGACTACAGCATCGCAGGATCGCTTACGCACTCAACGACAACGCCCCGACGTAAGGTCTGCCGAAGCAGACCACAACAATCATGGGGTTGCTTCAACAGTACACTCAGCTATCAGAGAGTACCAGGAGCAACCTGCATGGTTCACCGCCCACCAAGGTATCGCTTCTCCCTTCAACCATAAAAATGTAGCTTTAAATAAAACTGTTAATAATAGAGATAAAATAGGAACACCAACAGTAGGTACCTATACCTACATTTACGTAAATACTACATAGCAAAGTATTACTTTTCACTTGTACTTACCCCTATTAAGGATACTATGTACAACGCTGTCAGAATAAACAATGACAATTTTATCTAAATTATTTATAGGAACTATTTTCAATGATGTATAATAACTAATTTTAACCAATTTTTTTTTAAGTAACAAAAGCCTAAATGAAAACTTATATATACAATAAGTCTTAGCATACTAAGTAATGTTTTAGTTCAAACCTATTTTGTTTTTACTTATTTCAAACATAATAGAATAATATTGTAATGTATCGTTTAAATAAAGTTACTTAGTACTTCTATAATTAAGACGTTTATTTTCACTACCTTTCAAAGCTGATTTTTCGAAACGCTTTTTATTTTACTCATCATCCATTTTCCCATTTGAAATTTCCCTGTTTTTCCCTGTAATATCTAAAACAACCTCTGAAGGCGTCTGCGGGAGGATCGATACAGGCACGTGACTTGACAGCTAACTGCATCAAGTGTACAGTCGACATTATTGCATAAATACTAAAAACATTCTCGAAGGAAATTAGCTTTTATTTAAATAAGAGTAAAGATTATATTAGCGTGGTAAAGAATATATTATGGGGAAGAGGATATAAAAAAATCACGAAATCTTTAATCCCGTGTTAACGTTAAACTCCTAGGTTTTAAAAAGTTTGAAAAACGTGTTATAATGTTAATCACATAGTTTTACGTTTTTTGTTAAAGTGAAGCTAACTATATTAAGTACCTTCTAAGTAAGATTACCTGCAATATTTTACAGAATTTATATAAATATGTGAGGACAAGTAAGTATCTTTTTTCCTCTATTTGTAAGTATTTTTCTTTAAAGCTCGTTAAAGAGTTTTAGTATTTACATTATAATTTAAAAAAAAAATTGGGAACAATTTTTTTATTTACTTATACTAGCAGACCCGCCACACGTTGCTGTGGCATACATATGAAAATCTTTATTTTTGCAATAAAAAACGAAATAATCGCGATTAAAACTATCCTATATTTTAAGTTGGAACAAATTACACAATTTGAAAAAAAAAAGCTAAGATCGGATAAGTAGTTTTGGAGTTCATCGCGGACCAATATCGTAACACGGGAATTTTATATTAAAATTAAAATAAAATATGTTAGGACATTAACACATAGCATTTAATGCCATGGTAAGCTACGAGGCCTGTGTTATGGATACCAGATAGTTGATACACTACACATATATAACTTTAAATACTGACACATTATAAATATAAACACCCTATGACTAGAGTATAAGCATTCGTGCACATCACACAAATGAATGCCCCTAACTGGACTCAAACCTGCGACCGCTGGGGCAGCAAGTAGGGTCACTACAAACTGAGTCAAACGTGTCGTCGAAATATATTAAGATATGGTGGTTCACAAAAGTAAAAAAGTACTAAACTCTTTTGTATTGTGAGGACATATAAAAATACATATACAAAAATACTTAGATACCTATACGAAAGTTGGAAAAATGTAAACTCATATACTTTCTAAAATTTTTAATAATGATTATTTTTGGTCGAATTTCGGCCACTGAGCGAAAAAAGCAAAATTGTAATAGGTAAGTAAGATACGTCATTACATTTATGATTTTAGTAGGTAGGTAACTTTACAAGAATATGTTAACTTTATAAGAATGAAATAATTTTTAAAATCTTTTAAATCAATAGGTTTTACTTAAATAATAAATAAACAAATTTTACCTCTTTCGATCGAAATAAACAATATGTAGGATTCAAATAAAGGTTCGTTTTTTATGGATATCTATCGAAAATGTCAACATGATATTTTTATATAACTTTTTTACAAATTAGTAGGTTAAGCTTTCTTCTTAGGATACCTATATGTTCTGGATTTACCTAAAATAGGTAAATTATCCTGAATAACGTACATATATTATAGGTTTTGCTCTGAAATTATTTTTATCTAAAATACTCATTTTGTTAAATTTTTCACATTCACGTTGAAATTTGGTAGGTACTCACAACGTTATCGATTACCGCCTACGCCTTCGGAATTCCTAATATTACGAGGCCTTGTTCAGAATTATTGCGGTCTATATGTACTTTAACGTCATATATATAAAGTTGTAACTTGAATATTTTTGTATTTTCACGTTGGTTTTTTCTAGAAGGTCAAGATATAGGTATCTGTCTATTCAGGACCATAAAAAACATATTAAGAAAGATAAATAGATAAAGATTTTGTTTCAGTGATCAAAACTGATTTTCAATGAGTACTGTGTTATTACATACTGTATATTTATATACTAAAAAGTACATTCTAAGAAGATGTATTAAAAAATACCTATACAAAAACCTGAATGTATGGTATCGACGTATCGTCTTGATTCGAATGTCGAAGATTATTAAGAGCGTAAGTAATAACGTATTCTTTACATATACATTATGTTGATATATTTTAATAACCTAGATATTTTACTTATATATAAAACCATGGAATAGTCATTCTTAATTTCCCGACTACAGTTCTTAGAATTAGTTAAGTTATAATCAGTTCCCGACTAACTAAACTAACGTGAATATCCCGTATATTCAAAATATAAACTATCGTATCTACGTCGTAGCACCGTAACCCCCTAAGGCTACGGTGTTATTCTGTAAAACTAATTTATTATCTGTCAGAATTCACACGTAATCAGTGACCACGCCCACCCGCGCCCCCCACGCCCCACGCTCCACGGCCAATGAGCACGCGACATTTGAATTTAAAATCGACACTCGCTTGATATAGCTGTTTCACTCTACGATAGTGACGGAATAGAATAAGCGTGTAAAAAGTTGTGCTTTATTTTTATTTTATTTTTGCTCTCTGTTGTTTTTGATGAACGCATCTGAAGTAATAATGGCGCATGCACTTTATTTTTAGTATCTTTATTTTATTCTTCGTTTGAGTAAATTATAAAAAAAATATACCACAAATAAATATAATATAATTAATTATTAATTAATTTGTGATTATACGAAAATAATGTCATTTGTTATGTAGGTTTGTAATTTTTATCTTTTCCCTATTCAAATACAGTCAAAAATATAACGACAAAAAACAAATAATTCTTTTTAATAATAATTTTACTATATAATAATAATATATTTTTTTGGTTATGAGAATACAAAGAATTTTAAAGTACATTACAAAGTTCCTTTTTCACATACCCATGTATTTATAGAACACCGTTAGATTAGTCATACTACATCATTTCTCTGAGTAATTACTATACTCATGTCCAATATGTAATGAACCCTGTATTGTATCACTTATCCTTTGTATGGCCATAGTTTATACGAACTAAAGCGGAGAGGGGTCTCAAATAACACTGGTAGTTCGTTCACTTGAAAATTGCTCGACAGTTACAAACGAAATGTATTCGAGGTTAGGTCATAGGTGTAATGTCGTGAGAAAAGAGCTTATCTTTTACATTTCCAAGACATTTTGATGATAATTGTGCATTTTGAATTGCTGAAATTTTGAATTAAAAAAAAAAACACAGCCAGTCGTAAATTGGTATACCAACAGAATTTAATGAGAAGATCTTGCGATATAAGATGATTTATTTCAAGATAAACTGTACTTGTTTTAATGCAAAAAGTTCTTAAGAAAACAAACATATAAAAACACTACTTCAGAATAATATTAACAAGTACATACAACTACTGTTAAGCTTGTAAAAAATATATATTATCACGTGTTAAATATCTGAAAGCCATTGAAATCGATGTATCGAGATCTAACTTGCGAAAGTAATAATTAGGGCACACCCCACTAGAGACGTGACACTCGCGCGCGTCACGTAAAGGTAACCCAATTACAACGACGTGACGTTCAGCTATTCTACAGCACGCCCCGTCGAGAGCTTGTTTCGTATGCTGCGGGCCGGTTCGGCGCACACACTACTATACTTAGTTTTGATAGCATCCTCTCAATGACCGCTGGACCGACAGACTCGGCACACGTGTTCGCAAAATGCATGTAAATACGCGTATCCGAACGTACATGCGGAAAACGTTTGACATTTCGCGCGCGTTTAAGTGTATTTTCGATTAATTAACTGTGGATTTTTGGCGGTTTTTTTTGTTGTTAGAAATATTGTTTTATCTGTGCCTGTGATTTTAGTGTCAGTGATGTAAGTGACTGTTTATATGCCTGGTATAGTACATTTTGAACTTTATAGTTGTGAATTAGGATATACATATCTCTCTCCATAATTATTATTAATGAATCATTAGCAATAAATAATTAAATACAGTATTAAATGTTAGTAAAGAGAAACAGAAGAGAAATCGGCGCGGGCACAAAATTCCATTTAGAAGTTTGAAGAAATCACACAACATATAATTGTGGAAATATAAAAATTAACTGAATAAACAAAAGCTAGTGAGTCCAACACGCACTCCCGCGCACCCGAGCCAACACAAACAGCTGTTATTGCTGTACAAATATCATCAGTACAAAAACCCGTAATCTGTGAGGTTAACAAAACACTACGCAATAAATACTTTAGCCGAGAGCAAATAAACTCTTTACTAATAGGTGATGATAAAACTGACAGAAACTATGGGCATCGTATATGCGTATCTGTAAATACATACATACATACTCGTATATCGAATGGTCAGCTTATGGTTCTTACACGTCAAATACCAATTTTATAATAATATATTAATTCTTTAAACAAAGTACTTTAAGGATTTGAATTTGTTTTTGCTGTAAAAAGCTTTTAAATTTACTTTCAGAAATTGTAGAGATCAAAATGTAGAGCTTGGTACTCTATCAAATTTACTAATATATTTTAAAAATTTTAAGTGTTAAGGATTTGCTCATTTTTTAATATTTAAAACGTAATTGTTTCTAACTGAAGATGCGTTTAATATGTAATCTTTTATTTTTCTTTGATATATAGTTATAGAAAGATATTTATTGATCATATTGTAGGGTACAAATACTTAAACTACATACGATACAAAAGGTAGGTAATAAATCTACTATTAATATAATAATTTACAAAATAAAAAAAACCAAAAAAATTGTTTTTCTAAAATGACAACATGTACTTTTATAAACTATTAAAGCGGTGAAAACATATTGGGATAAAGAGATGAAATAAATATTTTTCGGATATCAAATTAGAAAAAAATGTTGTCCATAAATCGAATGATAAATATACATACATATATACAATATTATACATACATATGTTAATAAAATAATTTATTAATTATTTCATTAACATGTATCAATAATAAAATGAAAATGCAGGAACTATAGGTCAAAAAACTATTAAAATAAACAATGTAAGTAAAACAGTGAAGTGCACAAACAATGAACCTGTGATATAAGTGTTACAATGGAGCATCCGGGAGGTTTCGCTTCGCCGTGGGCCGCGATGTTAGGCCATGGGGTGCATGGCATGATGCAGCACGAGTACCCCCATGCGCATGCACATGCGTCCATGCCGATGGATCTACATGTGCCTCAGGCATTTCCTTATTATCGGTAAGTTATATGATAGCTACTAAAACTGTAACACTGACTGAGAGACAAAGTACCGTTGGGTTTAGAATAATATGTAGTTTTGCTTAAGAATCCATATTAATAATTTTATACATGTGAAATTTTGTGAGGATGGATGGATGGATTGATGGATGGATGTTCGTTACTCTTTCACGCCAGAATGGCTGAACGGATCTGGATGAAATTTGGCACAGAGATAGATTATAGTCTGTAATAGCAAATAGGTTACTTTTTATCCTGGAAAAATATACGGTTCCCGTGAGATATAATTGTTTTTGTCTAAGGACGAACGCGAAGCGAAGCGAGGATGAGTCGCTAGCTCCTGATATAATGAAAATTATAAATAGAAAGTATTTTTTTTATTCAATTTTTTTTTTAAATTCAATAATTTTTTTCAAAGCGAATTGTGGATAGAAATTTGTCTTTTTTTGAAGCTAGATAAGTGGTATCGTGGAACGTGTACTGAGTGTTCTTACGTTTTTAAGTAAATCTTAGTTGGATCGTAGTTTTTTGTAATATCGTGCGTAAAATAAATAAAGAAATGTCACAGGAAGATGTGCCAAATCGGAAAAAAATAACATTGGGCTAAGCTCGAGCTAATAACTATTATATAAAAATATAAATTAGTTATAATGTACCTATGTTTTAATTGAGGTTATTAATGTAAAAACTGAGACTAATAGCAATGCATACGGGTTTTCTACTCTTACTCTCTATTCCTTTCACTCTCAAAGCCCGATGTGATGACAATCGTCACGACCAGAGAGAGATTAGGCACAGGACCGACGGCTTCACGAGGTTTCAAGGCACAAGCTGTAACTTTAACCTTCCTAATTCCGGCCTGCTAGTCATAATTTCTTGAGAGAAAAAATAGATAACCATATTTAGCCCAGTCCGGTAGTCGCACTCAGGACCTCTTGATCTACAACCGTATATGATAGTCAATAAACCACTGAGACAGTTCTTGAGGTTATTACCGGTATCCAAAAATTTTTTAGTTGTTTTTGGTCCATGGGCAGATAAGCAGACAAATAAAAATGTTACAAATTGTATATGTGATTTTATTAAATGCATCTCCATCTTTATATAATAATACATCTACAGATTGAAATCAATCTCTATTGAAAGGATTAACTTGCTCCTATGAAGGTTTAATTATATTTCATTGCTTCATGCATTTTTCCTAAATAATTGTAGCTTAGATAAAGGGTACTCTTTTAGTATAAGAGAAAATTTCTATTAAGACTGAGACAGTACGTGATATTTTGTAACTAATATACGCTTTAGCCATTTTTGGAAAAAATATGTTAGGTACCATATATTATAGTTAATAGAAACATTCGTTTTAGATGTGCGGGAGTCGAACTCGTGAACTCCAGCATCTCTAAATTTGTCATATGTATGTATATCATAATTCGCTATAGTAGTATTTTTTATAATAGCTCTTATCCGCGGCTCTACTCGCGATACAAAAAAGTTTCTACCATAGTCGACTGAATGGTCTACTTGTTACGGCAAAATCGATTTTCAAAGGATAGTGCCGCAAGTATTCGATCAAGATATAGCTTAAATTTATTGAGTGAAAGGAATGAAAGGCGGGATATTGTTTAGAAGAAATAAACTTACCTGATTTCATCGAGGTTTTCAGTGGCGGATACTTTTTAACCTGGAAAAGAAAAGGTTTCTGCAGTAACAGAAAGTTAGAGTTAGATTTTTCCTGGGTTTTTTTGAGGCCGAAATGAAGAGAGGGCTGATCATTGATTGTTACATATAAATGTATTGTAACTTTAATTTAAATAAAATACATCCTCATGATATTTATAGTTTTAACATTTGGTATAGAATTCTCAGAGATAAGATATTTTCCCGCAGTAAAAAGTATCCTATATTTTGATCCGGATAACCAGCTATCATCATGTCAAATTTCATCAAAATCTGTCCAGTGGTTTTCTCGTGATACGTTCCCAGACAGACAGACAAAAACATTTTTGCAAAACATCATCGAAATAGTCATTTTTATCGATAGAGAAACCGAATCTATACTTTAATATATCTCTACTTTTTACTGCGGGAAAATAACTCATCTCTGAGAAATCTTTATTAACCGTTAAAACATTCTTAACGTTCGCTAGTCCATTATAAAATATTAGCTTTTACTAATTGACACATTAAAATTATCATAATGTAGCTCTTTTTAACATCGTACTCTTGGGCCTCTGCCTGCCTTCAGTTTGAGGGGGGATCAGACCATATTCCACCACGCTGGCCAAGTGCGGGTTGGCAAACATCACACACCTTTTTAAAAACTAGTTAGATTCTGTCATACATGAAATTTTCCTGTTGATATTTTTTTACTAAAAGGTGAGTGGTAATTATGCTGAATATAATTCGCACAAGAAAATATCATCAAAAACTAAAATTAAATTAAATCACTGTTACAGCTAAATTAGTAAAGAGAGGCCTGTACCTAGCAGATGCGACACATGGGCTTGTATCTGCATCCCTTGGTCTTCCAAGCGAGTGGATTACCACTGGGCTCACATTGTCTACTACACTAAAATAATAATAATAATACCAATAATAAACTAAATATTAATATTTTAATACTAATAAACTTTTATTGATTATATAATCTATACATATAATGTATCTCTCTCTATACATATAATCTATCTCAGTACATATATCTATACATATAATAAAATTCTAATTGAGTTGAATCTGTAGATTAAATATTTTTTGGAAAATCTTATTGTTATATTATTATCGATACAGAGGCCGGATCTATAGTTTTTAGAATTTTTGTCTGTCGGTTTGTCTGTCTGTCTGTGTCTGCATCACGAGAAAACCACTGAATAGAATTTGGTATGATGATAGCTGGTTATCTGGGTCAACGTATAGGATACTTTTTACTGCGGGAAAATATCTCATCTCTGAGAAATCTATATTAAACGTTAAAACGTAACTAGGGACGAACCCGAGCGGAGCGAGGATGAGTCGCTAATAACAAAACAAATAATTAAAAAATACTTTACATACATTAAATACATATAACTAAGCAAACTACGTGGCTGACATGGCTTTATAGCATAATATATAGAAATAATTATTTAGCCACCACGAAATAATGTAGATTTTTTAATCATCTGAATATAAAAGTTAACATTATTTAGAGTAAAATTTCTTTGATCTTCATACTTGTCATTTTTAAAGAAAAGATGTAATAATTATCTATTGAGCTAGCTCTGGTGAGTACAAAACAAAATCTCGGCTAAAAGCAGGTTCTTCGGATAAGGTTACCTATTAGGACTAGATGCCGCGCGCTGCGGGTTTTTGTTTCACTTGTCGCATAAAGCACGGGAAGAGAAGGAACTAAGGTGAGTTACTATTTACGACATCACTATTTATCTTTGAAAAGTAACTATTTTGTTGAGCCTTTAAAATTCAATGGGATGTTTTCAAAATGTTAATTTTGCTAGTATCAGAGGTCAGTTAATGTTTGTACTTGTACCGTAATAATATATGTTGGGACACCATATTGATCTCTGTCTTCACGTGTAAAAGAAAAGAGAAAAAAAATATATAGATGATATACAGGACTTTAAAAAAAATCCTATACCAAGTCAGAAATATTTTACCAGAAGTTACGATATGTTTACTATCACAGACAATGTATGTTACATTGTCTGTATAAGAGCTTGGAATCTAACATGAAAAGATAAAAATGTATAAACTGTTTAAACATTCATACATAATTATTACTTTAAGTAGAAAAAGAAAAACCAGTACTTTTCTCAGGAACGTCGCGATCTTTCAGACTTCGTGACCACGCCAGCAGGTGATTCAGTGAAAACACTCAATAACAAAAAGACATACAATCGCAATGTCTCCTGCTCTACTTGTTCTCCATATTAATAATCATTGAATTTAAAGAAAAACTTCTTTTTATTTATAAATTCAAAGTATCAGTTTCATCTGTAAATTAGGTGATTTTTTAATGCAGGTTTTGTATTTATTATTAAATAATTGACTCAGTAAGTATAGCTTACATTTAAAACATCAATACATTTCATTGGTCAGAACAGAACAGAAAAAAAAAAACAATATCGAATTACCATACAGGTTGTAAAAACCTGGATTCACTATTAAATAAAAAAGCCGACAATAAAATTTTAAATTTTAAAAATACCTACTGTTTTTAAGAAGATGTATTATTGAAACTATTTAAAATATTAATTATATAATAATGTTAGTATGTTTGTCTTCTATGCGTTCCTAATATATAGATTCGATTGTGATGAAACTCTGGTGGGTTATCCTGTGTACGTCAACGAAGGTCCCTGACTCAAAAAAAGATTTTTCTTTGGACATTTGTCTTTTATGCGTTCCTAAACCATTTAAGCTCAGGGATGTACCCGAGTGAAGAAAGGGTAAGGTTGCTAGTATAATATAAAATAAAGTTTAATAATATTAAGTTTATTCAAATATTGTGTCCATTGTATAAATTAAAGAATAATATCTTACATTCGATCCACAATATTTATTCCCAAATTGGCCTATCTGGTCATCACTATCGTAATATGTCGTCTACCGCACTATAATCTGCGCATACGCAGGCCGAAATTACAATCAAAATGGCGGCAACCGTGTCATTTCGCGGGTCGATGTGGTCATCCGATCTGATCCTAATTACAGTTTCTTATAGGTACGTTACGATTTGTACGACATCGATACCCTACCTGGCCGTAAAAAGTTGTTTTGCTTCCATGAAGTATTGATTTTTATCCTTTAGCAATGGTACCTTAGTTGGTTATATCTGACAGGGATATTGGATTTATAAATATTTGAGTAAGAACTAAATAATACGTTTTGTACGGATATTTAAGATTATATTTTTTAAACTATACCTTATAATGCTTTCACTAGCAGAATATGAATTTATTCAATTTTTTTTTTAATATTAAGTCAAAATTTTCAAATATGTTGTTGTTGAACCAGCGTTTCTCGTTAAAGTTCTGTCTTCAATATGTTGTTTTGTATTATGGATAACACATTGCAATGTACACGTAAGGGCAGTACAACGCACTAATTCCTATTACAAACGTGAGAGGCATTCGATATATGAACTTTTTGTATGTTTTATGAAACACGTTAAGACCACCTGTAACAGGGTTATTTAACAAAAAGGTGGCATTCCTCTAAAATTTTCGACATACGAATTAATTGTGGACGGAATACCAGATTTCAATTTCAAAAGCTTCTTACTGCGATGCCAGTATTTGGTTAGTTGTATTTGGACCGCTTCATTAGGCGGGTGTCGATTGCCCCTCGTGAGTCTTTCTCTTTATCATCAATAATTAATGATGGCAGCCATAATTAAAACAAATACTTCGTATTGAACGGAATTTCAATTTTTTTGGGATTCGAGCTTTCAGAAATTGAGCTTATGTATGAAGACTGTGCTTTTCTTGTAATTTCAATAATACCTCTGACTTATTATTTTTTATATTCATGTTTTTCGTTAAAGCTTAAACAGGATCTTGTTCACTGCTAAGTATTTTAACCATTAGAAACGTTTAAATAAAATCACTTATACCAATTTATATACTTGAATGTACAAAGTATGTAAATATAAATTAATTTTGATTTATCAAAATTCTACAAAAAACTAAAACGTATTACTTTATTTTAGCCTTTCAATTCTCAAACAAAAGTAATTTATTTCTTCAGGAATTGCACTAGAACTGTACATTTATCTAAAAAAGCGATTATTTACGTTCATGTACCTATATTCTTGCCGTGGTAGCCCAGTGGTAACGCGCTTACTTGGGAAACCGAGTGAAGCGGATTCAAATCCCGGGTCTCGCACCTCTGATATTTTTATGTGCCAATCACTTCCAACATGATTACCACTTGCCTTGAACCTGCATGTCTGAGAGAACTTTAGTAAGTTTTCGAAAGACATGTGAAGTCCGCCAACCCGCACTTGGCCAGCTTGGTGGACTATGGGCTGATCCCCCTCGTATTGAAGGGAGGCCCGTGCCCAGCAGTGGGACGTTAGAAAGGGCTGAACACAACCTATATTCTTGTAGGCTACTCTCACTTGTAGCTACTTTTTTAAAAGTACTTGTAAAAGGATATTTGAATAAAGTATATTTTGATTTGATTTCTTTAGATCAAACGTGATGTTTTCAATTTCATACTATTTTAGCAGGAGTATGGCAATCGTTATCGGTACCAGTGTCAGCAACATTGAGTTAAAGCATTTAAAAAAAATGTCATTACAAAATAAATAAATAATACAATTTGTATGAGAGCAGGTGACTCACAACTGGCATGACTTGTTACGTTGTAAAGTTAACAAATTGTTTTTATTTGCCTTAGTGATAACATAAAGTAAGGGTAATATTTCACCTTTTATGTATGACTTTAACTATAGATCATCTTCCTCTTACGGTGAATGAAAGCATCGTGAGGAAACCTGCATGTCTGAGAGAACTTAGCAAGTTCTCGAAAGACTGTGAAGTCCGCGAGGGAGGCCCGTGCCCAGCAGTAGGACGTTAAAAAAGGGCTGAATACATAAACTTTCATGCTTCGACTCAAGTTAAAAAATGCATTCATAATTTTATGCGTTGCGTTGAGTTATTTTTAATTTTCATATATTAGTATGGTTTGTGAGAGGGAATATTTATTCATTATGTCCTTTCGTCTATCTTGTTGGGTAAATTTATTCATACTGGTGAATGGTGATATATATTTGAATGTATAATTTGTTGATTTGCTACTATTTAGGTCACTTTGCATACGGTTCTATCTTCTTTCTAATTTTCATTCTAACTTACAAAAAAATTCTAACTCCTAATACTTCCTTTGAAAATAGTTCATTTTTTTAGTTATAAGGTTAATTTAGTATATTTTTTAATTTAATTTTTAAAATTTTTGAGTTTCACTTTTTTCCTAATTTTTTTTTGTTACTTAGGAACTGAAATACGTATAATTCAAGTAATAATCTATATTAGTTTATTATTATAAATGAAAAAAAAAATATCTTTTTTGTTCTTGAGGCCTCAATGTTTCAATCTATTAGGACGTGACACATATGTAGGTGACCTATAGTATGGAAAAGGACGTATATTACAGTTAATTATTATTGATTTATGTGTAACTCGCTCCGCTCGCGTTCGTCCCTAGTTACGTTTTAACGTTTAGTATAGATTTCTCAGAGAGGAAATATTTTCCCGCAGTAAAAAGTATCCTATATGTTGACCCGGGTAACCACCTATCATCATACCAAATTTTATCAAAATCTGTCTAGTGGTTTTCTCATGATGCGATCATAGACAGACAGACAAAAATTCTAAAAACTATAGATTCGGCCTCTGTATCAATAATAATGACTATTTCAATAAGATTTTCCAAAAAATTATTAATGTACAGATTCGACTTAGTCTGAATTTTATTATATGTTTAGATATTAGTTTATTATTAAAAACATACAGGGTAGAGTTAGGTTTAGAACGTAGTATTGAATATACACATCCAGGAAAGGTCCGATAAAACCCGCGAATAGATTACTACTTGCGATTACGTTGGCGTATGTGAAATGAGCTATATTATAACTTAAGATGCGACGTTGACGGATTGATGAAGGCATAAAGTAGTACCATACTTTATTTAGACTTTGGAACTAAATAAAAAAATCTATGCAGTTTTAAACTCGAGGCTTGGAAACATGTCGTAAAGTCGATTTATATGAGATTGTATTCACGCATAAGTGATAAGATGAGCGCTACTTGCTTTTTATTTTTTAAATAAAAATAACACTAAGTTATTTAAAAATCAATGTTTACGCAGGTGTTTATCTTTTGTGTTGTTTATTTATGTAATTAATACTTTTGTATAAAAGTACAGTACAGTTCGTACAGTAGATTAATATTTAGTTATATTTCACCTAAACAACGTCAAGCCAAAACTACTTTTTTGCAACTACTTCATATGCGTATGGCATGGAGTTCTCCTTATGATGTATTGCTTCATCGTAAGGTAAGTGGTAAAATGATTCGCATATGAAAATCTTTAGATGCTTCATTTAGTTTTTCAAGCGGGTGTGTTACCAATGGGCTACCACTGCTTCAACTTTAGTTAATTGCATATTTTTGACAGCTTCCCTATAGAAACACTATCATAAATTATCATTTAGATATTTATTAATTCTTTAGTTTATAGGCGTTTATATTAGTAGTAGGGTTAAAATCTTCTTTATTGTTCTCATTATAAATTTTAGACTACTACCTTTATTTAGGGAGGCATGTCACTACTGAATGTAACTTAATTCATCTTATACTTTAATCGAATCTGCGACCTTTGACGTGGTAGGCAACGTAAATAGCCTATGAGAAAAGAGTGCGTCAAACTATTTCTTAAGCATACTTTAATTTTTTTTGAGAGTGTCACCACCACCACCACCACTAGCAAAATGTATTACCAATGAGTATTCAAATAACCTTGACCCAGGAAACTATACCTATTGAAAAAAAGCGGTTTTTGTGTTTTATTAGTTCAATGAGAGTACTGTTGGCCTGACTATACACTTATTTTACCCTCTTCATATTCTTGATCTCAGATTGTAAAGTAAGAGCCATGCCTCCAGTTTTCGGGTCTTGTTTTACTACCAATGTTTCGTAAAAAAAAACCCGACATTTTCTTACTCTAGACATTAGTCAAATATATAAATCTAGCGACTCACTCTCGCTTCGCTCGGGTTCGTCCCTAGCTTGCTTCCCAATACATAGTTTTACCCCCATTTTCACCAGTTTAAGGGATGTTTTCCGGGATAAAAAGTATCCTATGTCCTTCCCAGTGTATCCGTCGTCCTTCTCAAAGCATCTTCTTACCAAATTTCATCGGTCACAACCTACCAACGGTACAACCTCACAAACTCACAAACTTTACCTCTTTATAATATTAGTATAGATAACATTTCTATTTGAATTAGTAAAGTGCAAGAACATAAATTCAAATAAGTGCTACAAATAACAGTCTGTTTGGTTCACAGCTTAATTGCTCTATAGAAATTAATTTCTATCTTGTCTCCTATTGGATTGTCATGTGAATACCCGCCCGTTGATAATGGGATAATCTGATCACATTCAAGTGGATACGTGGGCGAATCTTTAATTCCTTACTATTTGTGTTTCGTTTGCTTTCTATGTCGTCTAACAATAATGGCTCATCCTTGCTAATGCTATATGCGCGATATTGTGTATTGGTTTGTTTTTCCTTCTTTCACGCAAAAAAGAAGTATTTTTGCTTAGAGAAAGAGAGGGAGAGAGAGAGAAAAAATGATGCAGTACGTCTATAAATGAAAATGGAAAGGACTTTTACTTGCGTAATATATCTTTTTGAAATCTGAGTAAATATATGTTTGGGATTGTATATTTTACGTCTCAGTGTCATATTGTTATAAGATGTGTTATAATTATAAGTTGAAGAGTGAAAAGGCTTTTTATTACGTTATATAAAGTACTAGCGACTCACCCTCGGGTTCGTCCGGAGTAAAAAACAAAAACAAACCCACGGGAACCGTAAATTTTTCCGAGATAAAAGTAACCTATGTGTTATTCCAGACTATAATCTATCTCTGTGCCAAATTTCCTTCAGATCCGTTTAGCCGTTCTGGCGTGAAAGAGTAACAAACATCCATCCATCCACCCATTCTCACAAACTTCCACATTTATAATATTAATATGGATTTCCCGTAGGATAATAAGTTATTACCATAGATCACAATACTATACTAGCTATCATTAAAAGGGATATAGGGATGTTAACACGACGTAAGTACATATATTATATACTATATATCTATATGATCTACCTGAATAAATTCCAGGATATTTAGAATATAGTAGAATCTAAAGGACTTCAAATCTGAATCCTTCACATCTGATTTTAATTCCCATACTTATAAATGCCTTTCCTGGAAACTCGGAAGGCAGTTAGCCGAGTAACGGTGAACATTAATTGTAAGCTAGAACCGTAACAGCTATGTCAATGTAATATCACATTCACTTTTGCAACACATTGGACGAATTTAATTTAAACGTCATCATTGTTTTGCGTTACACTATTTTTTAAATTTTTGAGCCCAAAGGATACGTCTGCATCGCTATAGCTACCAAGCCGGTCTGTCCGTTCATCTGACCTAGCTTGGATAATCGATATAGTTAAATTTTTACAAAATGTATAATAATTGTTCTGCGAATACCCGAGTGAATAATGTTATATAAATGTATAAAATTAACAGTAATAATAATAACCTGAAATCTTTAATATTATTAAAAACTTCAAGTTATATTAATTTCATTGTATCATAGCCTAAATACAATAACTGTTACTTAGGGTTACTATAAAAATATTCTTAGGTAATTTTACTAATAGCAATACATCTTAGATATTTTTAGCTACAACAAGCTCCACGAAATCGACTCGCATTTATTGAAAAATAATTAAATTTTAAACACATCACCCAGCCAATGAACTCCATTTAATCCAACAAAATGATTTCAACAAAACGCACTTCGCCATAGAAACATAACGATGATTAAAATTGTTTTTATTTATAAAGTCACCAGTGTGCGGTAACACTTATTTTACAAGACCACATAATCATTGCTTATCATTGCTAGGCTACTTTGATTATGCAAGTTATACAGAAAAACAGTAAGCAGGTAAAAATTATAAAGGCCGTAGTTTTGCTTCTGAGCTATAAAAAGGCTAAGTAAAAAATTACGTACAAATTATGTACATCTATAAGCGGAATGACTTGACTTTGCCTATTTATATTTTTTAACTCTTGAGTTATATGTGACGATTGTATACCTTACTAAGTGTGATGTAGGAGTGGAATGCGATTGAGAACAATTCTGCTACATATTATGATATTTAAGACTTTTTAAGATTGTTTTTTTTCCAATTTGAACATTTGAATCCATATCCAGTCTACAAATAACAAATTATTGAAGGTACTTTGAACTTAGAGAGCTTTGCATGAAACTGGTAAAATAAAATGACTTTGGACGTCGTATCATATCACAGTATTGTTTCAAGCGAAGCGTGTATCTATTTTGTTAATACCATACCGCATATTGTATTATGTATTTTTAAAAAATTCTTTTTATAAGTATTTTTAAATTCCATTTGTGGTTCTTTCCTTCATACTCACATTTTGAATTTTCTATCGATTCGTATTATTTTTTATATACATATATATGTTTATCTTCACATATAAACTAAATTATAATATTTACTAGTTAGCCATGTATTTTTTTTTATTTCGTGAATTTTCCGATGTTTTAATAGTTATTTTGCTATTCGAGGCGGAGATAAATCTAACAAATCAAAAATCATAAAAATCGGTCCAGCTGTTCTTGAGTTATGAATGGTGTAACTAACCCGACTTTGTTATATATAACAGATTTACCCTACATATTTAATCCAAATCCCTCGAAGTTTTCTAAATTTTATAGCGTTTTAAAGAAATTCACCTATTGTCTCTCCCCTAAAGGCAAAAATAAATAAATTTACGAGTCATAATTACACCGGGAGTGGGTAATAGTCGCGACATTCCTTAAAGGGAAAAAGTGCGAATAAAAGAAACGTGTCAACACAACGCTGGACGATTGAGCGCAAATGAAAGGGCGTCGGACTGAGCACGGAATTAGGAAAACAACCAGAATAGCGATGGTATAGAGTTTCCTAAGCTACTACTTTTTTGTCTGAAAAAAAAGCATTTGTTATAAAAATTTTTGGGAAACATGAAATTTCTTTATATACACAAATAATTTTTATAAGATAAAGTGTATAGAGATTCTTCGAAAAAAAAAAAATATATATTTGAGATGTTCGGAACTTCACCGAAGCTAAAACTATAGGTTTAAGGAAAAGCTTAAGGTTATTTTGTCTCTGTTATTTTTAGCGCGCATCACTCAAAAACATCTGCGGATGGATTTCAATAGTTTCATAGATTTTTTTATTGTTGAATAGTCTACATTTAAATTATGTTTACCTATGTTTTATTTCCACGTCAAGTAAAACTACTGCTTGAGCCCCCTGTTCTGAGGCCACTTATAAAGTACTATATATTAAAAAAAAAAACAGTCATTGAAATACTATCGCAGTGATAGCATATCTAATTGATATTTTAAGTGTTAAAAAACCAATGATTTCGATATATCTAATTGATGAACAAACTACAGTTAAGAAATTGTTTTTATAAACAATATTCTTTTCTTTTCTACTCATTTCTGTATTCCATAGACTGCATTTCACAAATGGGGTGTAAGAATTAAAAGGCGCTCAGCGTCCCGTCCTCTATTAGCCGTTTTGATTATTGGCGGACATTTTATAACGGAATTAGGAATGGTTAAACGTTTCTTTCTAAAAGAAAATCCTTTCATTTTTTCCACCTGCTACTTGGGTACAATGGTTTATTGATAATTAATATATTTGGAGTTTATACTGTAAGTGTTGTATAAGACAAGGCAGCTTATTAATAATAAGAGTATTTTTAAGTAATAGTTATTCTAAAATTTTGGATAATTTTCGAGACAGATATGTCCAGCGAAATGACGGGAGCAATCTCCAAACTATTCTATAAAAATTGATTATTATTACCGTTGTTTCACATTGATAATTATGTTTATCAAGGAATTATGAATTTAATTGCATATTATTATGAATTTTTAATCCCTATTAGCTTATTTAAATTTAAATTCGCATTACAATTTTAGTTTGATGATAATATTCTCATCTATATTATGCCATATGTCTTTTGGATGGTGATGTGATATTTTCAAATCATCTGACGCGTATTTGAATATATGTTGAATACATACTAATAATAATGATAATAATAATGTCCTCCTGACCGTTTCCGGCCACGGCGGCCAATCTCATTGAGACTAGCCAACTGCGCAGGAGATATTATAGTGCACAAGTGTACGCGCAGACACAAGTGCACTCTCTATTCCTGTCACTCTCATACTCCGGTGGGACGACTACTCGACACGACCGGTGAGAGTTAAGGCGCAGGACCGACGGCTTTACGTGCTCTCCGAGGCACGGGGGTGAAACACCGCCAACTTCCCAACTCCGGGCTGTTACTGAGGCTTACTATACAGAAAGACTCAATAACTAAACTTGGCCCGACCCGGGACTCGAACCCAGGACCTCAGGATGTGCAGCCGTACATGCTAGCCACTACACCACCGAGGCAGTTAGTTACATACTAATATAATTCTTTTAAAAGTCCTCTCAAACTATATGGAAAAGTGTTCAGAAATAAAGATTATTATTATTATTATTATTAAAAGAAGAGTTTAGTTAGAATTTTTTAGTACTAATTTTTTTAATGTCAAAGACGCATTCTTAGTAGTACTTAATACACGTAGACTTGCAACAGTTGGTAAAATTATCATTAATGATAGATGGCAGAAGTTACATAATAAGAACTTATTTTTAATTACTTTCTATTTAAAATAGCTTATAACTTCATCAATACCCAATGAAACCGCTAGGCACAGGTCGAAAATTTTGATAGCCAATTCTTACAATGACATAGTACCTAAGTAGTCTCTTAATTTGACCCATCAAATGATAAGGGGTTATCAAAATTTATATGTTAAACAGTATTTTTCAAGTGTTACGTTATATACAATATATTTGTATTTTTACTTACATAATTTTAAAAGTTTTTGACGCTACCAAAGACATTAAATGTGTTTTAGCATTTTCAATTTAGTCAAATGAAAATCTAAAGTGGACGATACAGGATTAGTATTACAATTTTTTATTAATAAAGAAGTGATTCCCACAAGTGAATAAAGTTACAAACGACAGTCATTAAACTTATGGTTTTGTCATAGTAAAATTAACTGACCGGTCGCTGCCTTATATTTATGCCTGCCATTACTTCGTACAAGGCAACAGTGACAAAACTCACACTTTATACTCTATTTGTTTTATTGAATAAATAATTTTATTATCTGCTCGAGCTCGGAATGTCGTGTGGAGTGGAGACAAATCGCGTGACTGTGGGGGGCTTTGTAGGATATAAGCGCACGTTTTGAACGCTGCGTTATGTACGCTCGTTTGTGATGTGTGTTAGGAGTACTTTTAATGATCTCAAGTGTACATCCTCTTTACTTACTAATTAGTAAAATGGCTTCATAAATTCTAAATCACTTAAATTATTTAGTATTATATTATATATTATGTAATTAAAATGCCTAGGTATAGTAGGTATTATATACAATATTACATCTAGCTATTAGTAATTCGATGAAACTAAAAAAAAAAATCAAATAACCGACACGTTTTATTTAAAGACATGAAAAGAACTAATTCTCTCGTTCTCACTTAAAGACACGGTAAGTAAATTATCATCAAAAGGATATAAAACATCGTCGCGGGGCGCTATCTCGCGCGATATACTTTCATTAAACGTTATCAAAATGAATACAGCCCTTAATTACCTGTGTAGAAAACAAACCAGCTCTACTGTGTTTTATACAAATTGTATAGAATAAATTTTTACTGTAGGTACTTTTTATTATGTATGAGAATAGGAATATAATAAGAAATACTCGTAAGGTTTATCTATACTAACATTTTAGTTTTTATGTATTATATAATTTTAATATCGCTTATTAAAATGGGTATACAATTATGCATTCATTATTATATTGGAGATCCAAGTTCAATTCTCGCGTGAAAACAATGAAAAATCAAAAAAAAAGAAAAAAGAAACGAAGACTTTTTCTCTTTTAACTTAACCTTTAAAAGAGATTAAAATTTTTTGTTGACATTTTATCAAGTAATCTTTACTAATATTATAACTGCGAAAGCAGTCTTTTGTTATTTTTTTTACAAAAAAGATAGTAAATGGGCCAGTAAGTCATTTAACTGATAGAAATCACCATTTTTGAGTGCATGGTGGGTGATTACACACTAAATCATGTTTTCTTCACTTGAGCGTAAACTTATTAATTTTTTTCATAGACTGTAATCTATCTCCAATATAGACGGCAATGCTAAACGTCGACTTAAATAAAATATATTATGGTACTGGTTTCGTCTATACTAATATTATAAAGAGAAAAGGTTTTTTGTTTGTTTGTACTGAATAAGCTCCAAAACTATTGAACCGATTTCGATGAAATTCGGTAAAAAGATCGTTTGAGACCCTGGAAATGACATAGGATAGTTTTTATTCCAGAAATCATCCCTTAAGGGGGTGAAAATGGGGATGAAAGTTTGTACGGGGAAGCAAATTAGGAACGAACCCGAGCGAAGCAAGGGTGGGTCGCTAGTATTATATATATCTTTCTATGTCTAGCGTGTTATATTATTTTAGCAGTTTTATCTTCATTAAAATAGAAATTAGCACACATCTTGAAGGTACAATATTTATTTTCACAACTTTACCACAAAGTTTAATAAAGAAATACTTCTTAGTTCTTACACTTTACTCGTATGTGAAATGTGAGAGAATGGTGCAATGTCAAATATGATGTTAACCTTAATTATAGCGATAAAACCTTTATTATAGCGATACTTTGTGTGATATTCGCCGGTGAAATTGAGTCATATACGAGATATTACAGGTTCTATTCCGGAAAAAAACGTTAATTGATCTGTTCTAAATTTTGATGTGTAACGTAATATATATTATTTTTTGCATGTGGTCCACTAAATATTACACTCATTTTAAGTAAGACATTGTACTTATACTCAGACGAAAAGAAAGATACAACTGTAACTGTTATAATATAATCGCGAAAACTGTGCTTGCAGTCGGTTTGTGCAAAATAGAATTATTATAATTTTCATTGCATCCTTAATATCCTTAAAATTAATATTAAAAGTATTTATGGTAAAGTTTTATGAATTATCGGATTATCTAATAATATTATTAAAAATTTTACCATATTTATGTGGCATATTTTCGTTTTGCCGTTGAATTTGTATCGCTTGGCTTTACCTACTACATATATGATATATGTTTTGTCGAGAGATTAACTTTTTAAATTTTTTTGTACTCAGCCCTTTTTAACGTCCCACTGCTGGACACGGGCCTCCCTTCAATACGAGGGGAATCAGACCATAGACCACCACGCTGGCCAAGTGCGGATTGGCGGACTTCACATGTCTTTCGAAAACTTGCTGGGTTTTCTCAGACATGCAGGTTTCCTCACGATGTTTTCCTTCACCGTTAGTCCTGTTGGAAATGATTCGCACATGAAAATATCAGAGGTGCGAGATCCGGGATTTAAACCCGCTTCACTCGGTTTTCCAAGCGGGCGCGTTACCACTGGGCTACCATTGCCTTACTTAAATAATTGCCTTGCTATTTCATGCTATTTATTTGTGTAATAAAAAAATCCCTGAAATCTATTTTATCACAAGTAATGAGCAATCAAGTCTAAAACTCTAATTTTCTTCAAATTTAATTTTTAATACATTGCGTAGTGCAGAATAACACCGCTCTAAGCGTAAGGTTTATATAAAGGATTTAATTATCACAGAGTATATTAGAAATTATATCAGCATTCTAACATATTTAAATATATATACAGTGCCCTCCAAAAGTTAGTTGAAATCATCAATAATGTAAGAAATGTAAAAAAACTATAATATAACCAAATAAAATCGTGGATTTAATAACTATTTATTAAAATATAATCAATTTAGAATATTTCTATTAATAAAACAATCATAACAATTTTAATAATTACAATTTATGAAAATAAACAGTGAAGTTAGGATGCCAAAAGTTAGTTGAAATTGTTGAAAAAATAATTTACGGATTATGTCTTTGCTAATATCTTGACTTTTAATATTTCGTATGATCGCCATTATTCTGTAGAACTGCTTTGAGTCGTTTAGGCATTGATTCTACAAGATTTTGTAATATTTTGTCTGGTGTAGTCGACCATGTTTCAAGAACTTTATTTTAAAATAAATTTCTGTTGCGCCTTACCGAAATAGGGATCCTGCGGTATAATTCATCCCAAAAATGTTTAATGGGGTTAAGATTAAGTGACTTTGAAGGCCATTCCAATAAGCTCAATTAGTTATATTCAAAATACTCTCTAGTTACCCTTGCTGTATGCTGCGGATCGTTGTCTTGTTGGACCTTGAAAGTCCGACCTAACCCCATTGTTTCAGCAGACTGTTTGAAATTGTCACTCAAAATATTACAATACATATGTGCTATCATCCTACCTTCAATTATTTGCAGTCGGTCCATACCATACCGAGAAAAACACCCCCAATGACATCACACTCCCTCCGCCGTTTTTGACAGTAGGCCGCAAGTATTTGACGTTGTGAGAATTATCATTGCTACTGCGCCAACAGTTTTCCGAGGTCGCTTTCCAAGTAGTTGGAACTCTGATTCATCTCTAAAGGGAACTTTCTTCCAAAAATCTATTGGCTTATCCGAATACTTGAAGGCAGAGACCAATCTTCGTTTTTTGGATCGATATTATTAAAGGTTCTTTTTGGCAACGTGACCTCGTAAATTAGCATCATGCAGGCGTCGCCTGATAGTAGTTTCAGAAACCGAGGTTCCTGCTTCCTATAATTGATCTTTGATCTCTCGTATCATAATCCTGGGATTAATTAGACACTGCCGCATTATTTGTCAATCATCAACATAAGTAGTAGCTCTAGGATGCCCCGACCGTGGCCTATCTACAAGAATAAGACATTTTAAACCCTTTTTCATTATTTTGCGCACCCTTTTAGGACTAACTTTAAATAATTTTCGCACAGTACTAAAGTTTTTAATTTTTTGTATCTACACACAATCTTTGTTCTTTCTTCTATAGTTAGTTTTCCCCTCGAAGCCATTATTTATTTATACTCAGTTAAATCACCTTATAATATCTAATTATTTAATGAAAACTACTTACACTGTTCTAACAATATTAATAAATAAGTTTAAAATCGCGAGAGTATCGTAAACCGGTGATAGATTCCTATTTCAACTAACTTTTGACGCCCTTAGTTCAAGTAGTGTGCAAATAAACATGGATTATGAACGACAACAAAATGAATTTCGGTGAATTCCTTACTGTATGTATTAGAATAGTGAATCCGAATATAAATAGTAAACAGTTCAATCATTAAAACTGCATATTTGAGAAAATATATGACAAAATTGACGAGGTGAATAAATTTCAACTAACTTTTGGAGGGCACTGTATATATATATATATATATATATATATATATATATATATATATAATATGAAATATAATATTTTAAAGGAATAAATAAAATAATCGTATTTTTTGTTCTATAGTGATGATTTCCGTATTCAATAATATAAATCTATATCTGTATATATAATAAAATTGTAACTAAGACGAGTCTGTACATGAAATATTTTCTGGAAAATCTAATTGAAACAGTCATTATTATCGATCGAATATATAGTCGATAGAGGCTGTATCTATAGTTTTTAGAATTTTTGTCTGTCTGTCTGTGACCACATTACGGAAAAAGCACTGGAGGGGTTTTGATGAAATTTGGTATGATGATAGCTGGTTATCCGGGTCAACATATAGGATACTTTTTACTGCAGGAAAATATCGCATCTCTATATTAAACCTTAAAACGTATAAGTAAATAAAGTCAAAATGAGATATTATTGTAAGTTAATTTATAGACCTCCGGTAGTTATACATGTCACTTCCATTTTGTTCTGAGAAATCGCAGAAGGAACCGACATAAGTAATATTCGGGTTCACGCTGAGACTGTCAAGGCGAGGCTTGTATTTTATTTGTTTAATCTGTTTAATGTATGCTTTTTACGTTTAAATCTGTTAAAACATAAGACGTAGCTGTTATTTAAGTATCGTTTTCGACATCTCACTTAAAACTTGGTTTATTACAGACTTATTTTATGAAGTACATACGTTTATTACCTTGTTAAATGCTTAGATAAATGCTAAAAATAATTCGTGAATGGGTGTTTTGTTTAAATAAAGATATAGTGACCTTAAATATTTTTTTCTAATTGATTTTAAAAAGTTACGTCAATATGTTTTTATGTTGTTGCTTTTTAGGATGACATGTTTTAACAATGAAAACACACACACACTGTTTCGTCACATAATAATCGCGGCTAAGTTGTCAGAAATGGTGGCAGCTTCAAATAGAAGAGCGTAGCAAGAGAATATATTTTCATTAAACAAGGTATTTTAAATAAAACTATCTTTATTATTTTTTCGGATTATTTCTCGGACTTATTTTGATTTTTGGTTGCTGACTTTCGAATGCTTTACAGGAATCATGGTTAAACGAAACGTCGAGAATCCGTAATCCGTAAAGATAGTTTTACTTAAAATGTCAAATGTTCGCGTAAATCTAAGAAAGTATTATATTAAGGTTTTAATTAGATATTTATAAAATATTTTCTTAATAGAATTATTGTTCATATAGGTATTAATTATATTGAATTTTCGTGTCGGAACTAATTTTGAGGGTAAATGGAATTGACATCTGTTGTTGCAAACACTTGTGTATTTTAACATATCTAATGGCTAGTCTAATAAAAAAAAAATACTTTTTGCGTTTTAATGAATTTTATGAAAATAATAGCATCACCTCAAATCTAAGAATAGAGTATTTGTAAATTTACTAATTTCCAATTCTAAAGAAATGATATGAATTCATTTTTGACTTCTGCAGGACTTGCAAGACAAGAAGTTACTAACAAAGCAGCTATTATAATTGCTTACTTCTATGGTATTATCTATACATATAATAAAATTCTAACTGAGTCGAATCTGTATATTCAATATTTTTTAGAAAATCTTATTGAAATCGTCATTATTATCGATACAGAGGCCGAATGTATAGTTTTTAGAATTTTTGTCTGGAAATATTTGTGGGAAAATATCTCATCTCTGAGAAATCCATACTAAACGTTAAACCTAACTAGGTATGAACCCGAGCGGAGCGAGTGAGTCGCTAGTTTAAAATATAAACAAAAGCCTTCAAAAAGAATAAAGAAAAGCAAAGTAAAGTTGAAACGAATAAATCGCTATTTACACCTTTATAACGTATCAGTTCGATTTACGATTCGAATATTTAAATTGGAGATTCCATATGTATCTGATTTTGCCTTATTTATTATCTTGCTGTTATCTCGCGGATAAGCTAACAAGGTACACTATAGTTAATTACTACAGACTTTATGCGACCAGATTGTGATGGTAATTAGGCCTTTTAGAACCCGCCTAAGTGGCGTTCTCCCCGATTTGTTCGAGATAAAACGTATCAAAATTTATATAAAAAATCCATTTAGGGACGTGTTTATATTGCTCTACTGGTTTGTTTTATTTTGTTTCTTTTTTAATATTTTATTGTATTTTATATCCAGTAGCTGTGAATTAGCATTTGAATTAGAATTTTAAAAGATGTTTAAATATTATGTTATATTTCGTATAAAGATATGGATTAATCAATGATAAAAATGAATTATATTATTTCGTTTTGCTAAAACAAAGAGATATTTCCGATAAAACAGTGTGCTGTCAGTGTCGAGGAGTTTTTTCTTTGGCATGTCATTTCACCCCATAATGATAAAGAGTCTACAGCCTAATCTTAATACCCTAGGAGTGCCCAAGTCTACTCCTACACTTTTGCAGAAGTCTATATTGCTAAATACATGTCATCTCGTAAATTCCTTACTTCATCGTCTCCATCATAATAATTTTCTTTTTCCAAGCTTACACACTTGATCAAGGCCCGTGCGTAGGTTTTATATAAATACCCCTTTAAAAAGGGAGACCATAAATCGATAAAATATAACAATAATAATATATTGAACAATAAAACACATAAAAGAGTAAACATTACATACAAAAAAAATATATACATGTATTATTATATAGAATAATCTTAGTTTTTAAGCTCAGTTTAAATTAGGCTGTGTCGACTCAAAAGATATGGTAGTCTCTGTTGCCGTACTAGGAGACCATATAAAGTAGTTGTCACTCATTGGTAGCGCACCCGCTTAAAAAATCTCAGAAGTGCAAGATCTGGGTTTGAACTCGCTTAATTTCAGCCCAGGCCTTGCACCTCTGAGATTTGCAAGTGCGAATTATTTTCAACATAATTACCACCTCTAATGCTAAAAGAAAACATCTTGCTGAAAGCTGCACATTTGAGAGAATCTACTTAGTTTTTGAAAGACCTTTGAAGTCCGCTAACACGCATTTAGCCAATATGGCGGATAGTTGCTTGTGTCTAGAGAGATTTGGTATACTAATAAGCTAATTATGCCTTACTAATATTATAAAAAAAACCAAAGTGTTATTATACTTCTTTCTTTAATGTACTTTTTCATTTGGTTACGAATTAACGCAATTTTGGCAGAAAGTTTATGGGGAAAAGAGAAAAAACGCATGTATTTTCAAGTTAAAAGATATCGTTGGAATTCCATGTTTTATAATTGTGTTTTTGCAAATAGCTAACTAATGTATAACAAATGTTTTTACTTTTAAGAGATCTACATAATATATTTTATAGTTTACATCGATATACAGTATATAGTATTATTTCTTATCTGTTTTTATTTAAAATATTGAAATTTGAAATTCGTTTATATTTCCTAGATATTACTGTTGATGTCAAACGAATAAGTAGCCACCACTTAACGATGATCACAATCAGTTCTTTCATATTGTGTATCGGTTTATGGCAGGAAATTGCTTCCAATTCGATTCAAAACGATTCCATTCTAAAATCGAAAAATAATCTGTCATCGAAATGAATCGAATCATCATTGGACAATTTCGCCACCCGCAGCCAATCAAACGTTGCGATGAGATCAGATGTGTTTGTGTGGCGGAAAATATAAGCGGTAGCGGTTTTGTATCAATCAATCACCTCTTGGTTAATTTCTAAGAAATTAATTGTTAACTAAACCATTGCATCGGTGGCTCGGCGGTCGTTGACAGATTAATTAATAATTATTTACTTTAAAAGTAATTTGTTCTTAGTTTCCTAGCCATTACTAGGACTTGTTTATATTTTTTTTGTTTTTTTTTTATGTTTAACAATAATGAATATATTTTCATAGTTTAATTCGTTTATGGAGTTTTCATTTATTATTTATCTGGGATTAACTAGTACATTAAAAATATAAATAAAAACCAGCAACATTTTGAATCTTAATATTGAATCAGGTTATAATTTAGTGGATAACTTTTATTTCTTGATTGTTTATGTGAGATAAAAAAAACGATATTAAGTTCAGTTCAGTTACCAATTCTAGAATATATTGTGTAACACACGTACGAAAAATATATCAAAATTGACTACATCCTTTTTTGAAGTCGGTTTTTAAATATAGTGTGTGCAAGATTCATATCGCTCCTACCTGTCCCCGGCACACGCACCACAAGGCTCCGAACGCCGCCCTGTAATTCCAATACTTACGAACATTACCCGGGATGGCGACTATTATAATGTATTATGGAATATTATTTTACGACTATGGCCTCAGAAAGCATTATGGGTGTTTTGAGCGTCTAAAAATACCGCCGTCTGTACGCACCTTTATATATATCGATTATTATTATCGATATGTCTATAATATAATATTTGCACCTGGCAATTTATTCACGCAATTCTCACATCTATAACAATGGAATGTGATTGATAATCGTTTAACAGAACTTTAGCGTAACATGAAAAATTGTAGAGAATGTGTATGGGCGATTGTTTGTATGATAAACGAACAGTTCGCAGGATGATGCGAAAGACTTTAATGTGTCTGTTAATGACTTAGTATTAGATGTTTAAGTTTAACGTCAAATAGCTTTAAAAAAGTAAACGATACTCTATTTAATAGACTTACACAGAATCTTGACGTTGTTTTATTACTATAAAATGCAGTAATGTCATGAAAATATGTAGCCTTAGAGACAGCAAGAAGTAAAGTATTGTTTTTTCATTTATTTAGAACTAAGCTATTTTATCTAGATATCTTTTTATTTTTCTAGACTTATCTTTATATGCACTGTTTCCGAAATAACAGATAAGAAGATTAGTTCACTTAGAAATTACTGGACTACCCTCAGTGGGATTGGAATCGAAATCGTCAGGAGGACTGCATTATTATAAAATGCAGATTTGACTTTTAAAATATCAAAAATCATTCGAAACTTCAAGATGTAATCAAGTAAAAAGTACAATAAGTTATAATTTTATACAACAACAAGGGACAAAAAATCAAAATATGTAAACAAGGAAAAAATTCAAATAAATAGAAAGTATTTTTTTTTAAGTGTAGGTATCTTTTATTTTTCTTGACTTAACCTTAAATTGTATTTTTTTTTAAATAAAGATTTAAAAAGAAGATTTTAGATCTTATTGAATAATTTGTAAAATATTTCTCAACTGATATAAATTAATAAAAAAATTAAAATGTTAACGAATTATGAATTTTACGTAAAAAAAAATTCTTTTGCTATTTCCAATGTAACAGTTTTTTTCAAATAGTTAAAATATATAATGGGTTATTCAAACAGATTTATGTACGGTCAATTAAATTTTTAAACTCATGCAAGAATATCGTTAAATGACGAATTTCTAACAAACTCTCGCGATCTTTGGCCGACACATTAACACTGTAATATTCTTTACAATAATACCGAAAAATACCGGGAAATGTCGCCATATGTTCGTGTGAAAATACCTATTACCGTTACTGGACGGTAAGCCACTAAACTATTCAACTATTTTATTGCAATTTCAATCTAATAGCAATGTACATAAGGTCTATTTTTTAATGTCATATTATATTATGCGATACTTGTTAGACGATTTTATTTTAAACTCTATTATTAATGACGTAGCGAGCAAATTCCAATGTGTTTAAAAGTTAAGCGTGAGTCAGACTAGCTAACGATGGCTTATTTCGAACAACGTGTCATTATTACTACAATTATTGCACAGAGTTAGATGATTATTTGTGATTGGTGTGAATTTATCGGTTTATTCTCAATACTGTTGGCTTTGTGGATGCCACGGCAGTTTCAGACAATTTGTACGTGTTGTGTGTTGTTAGTGTTAAGCATAGGTAGAATGAAGGCCTGCGTTCTACATAAACAATGTACTTATATAGCAGGAAATAGCCTCAGACTTAAGAATTATTTAGACGGAGGACGCCAAAAAATATCAAAGTTTAAAATAGTCGCGTGTTTTGTCGTTTAAGCTACTATTGTCGATTTTGCCATACATATTGTTTACTGTCTTTAAAGAAAAAGGAAAATTTTATATAGGTTTTCTCGCGATGCGTTCACAGACAGACAAACAGTCAGAGGCAAAAATTCTAAAAACTATAAATTCGGCATTTATGTCGAAAATAATGATTATTTCAATAAGATTTATCCAAAAAATATTTTATGTACAGATTCGACTCAGTTAGAATTTGATTATACGAGTAATATGTATACCTAGATTACATAATTTATTTAGATTATTTTGTCTTTTCAAATAAAAACGCCCATTAAATGCGCGTTAAGCAGAGGAAAGAATATATATATATATATATATATATATATATATATATATATATATATATGTATTTTTATTTAAAACCCTAAAACGTTAAGTCATAACCAATAGTCACGTTGTGATTATTTTCATTACTTTCACGTCATACTTACATATTATGCAAGGTAGAGTCATTTTTGCAATAAAACTAATTTGGTAAGAACATGATTTAGAGAACAATAACATTATGACTTCACAAAATAACATTACTTTCTTCATATATGTTCATATTTCATCATCGTAATAAAGCTAGTACTAGTTTGTGCTATAATACCCTTAGGCTGTAAATTTGAACCCACGACCTAACTCGACCGCAGTAGATCTATTCCCACTGATTTATTGTGACTTAAATTATAATTATTCATTATAATTTAAATGTATTTTCAACAGACATTAATAAGTGTCAACAAGCGTTTATGAGCTAAGTATAAATTATATTATTATTATAGAGCTGTAATAACAGATGTGACACAATAATATTTTTACTATTTCTGCATATTCTTGTTAACCTTACTATATAAATCAATCGAACTTCATATTATTTTTTAATTTTTTCTCCCACCATTTTTGTGATTTATTCGAAGAATGATTTTTTCTTTAAATATGTTTTTTTAGTTTTTCTGGAAGTCAGTGGTAGCTCGCTAACTTGTAAAACCATCTTGCATCTCAGATATTTAAAAAATAAAATAAGTCAAGTGCGAGTCGGATTAACTTTTTCGGTCTATGTTTCTTGTAAACTTTAAATAAAGTCCTTTATATAATATTTTAAAAATAAAACTTTAAAAATTTTAAAGTGTAGTATAAAACACACTCACTCATAAACTTTTGCATATATATAATATTAGTGTGATGCATATGATTTATTCACTAAGTATAATGGGCCGGCCGAGCCTATTTTGCGTGAATCTTCGCCAATTATGAGTCGATTATATATTTATAAAATAACATAAATGAAGGGTGGTCCCACATAAATATCAAGAAAAGTCCACTCAAGGGTGGAAAAATTATTTTTTAAATAAATTTTAAGTCACAAGCAAAAGAATTTTTTTTTTAATATTTAATATAAAATTAGCGGCTCACCAAAACAAAAACAAATCTATCCCAGGGAAATCGTACATTTTTCCGGGATAAAAAGTCTATTACAGCCTACGTGCTATTCTAGACTGTAATCTATCTTTGTGCCTTTCACCCAGATTCGTTTAACCATTTTGGTGTGATTGAGTAACAAACATCCATACATCCAAGCATCCATCTCAGCTTGCATATTTATAATATTAGTAAGATTAGCGTACTTGAATTGATATCACACAAGACTCGTATGTTATCATTAACGCTTAAAAAGCCAAAGATTCACAATTTCTTTCTTTCTCTCTCTTTCTTTCTTTTCTATATAAAAGGTAAACAGGTATAGAGAGATACTAAATAAAGTAAACAGACACTAACGCAAATAGAGCGTTTAATTATTATTTAATAACATGACTTAACTCCAAACATGTGACATATAATTAAGTTGCATTTCGTTGTATTTTGTAACATAATTAGTTGTCATTCGTTTACGAATTATTTATTATTAAAGTTCCGTACCTTAAAAGGAAAAAAGGAACCCTTAAGTATCATTTCGTTGTCCGTCTATCTGTCTGTCTGTCAAGACCGTTTTTCTCGGGGACGCGTGGGCCGTGGAGGTCGAAACTCGGAAAGTAATTACATCACATTTTTTTTGGGATTATAAACTTATTTTAATGTTTCATGCTACGGAACCATCGTTGTACAAGTCAGATTCGCACTTGCCCGATTTTATTTTTTGCTTAGTTTAGGATTTCGATTTTTTGTATTGAAAAATATTTTCTATCAGACATCTTAAAGTTACTTTGAACTTACTACCTACTTACTATGAATTTAAATGAACATGTTAAAGGAACATTGGCTATGTTTCTAGGTGTGAAAGGTTACATGCAATGAGCGCGATTACGAGTATTATATCTGATTTTATATTACAATGGGAATCTATGGGATTAGTCATGTAGTGGATAAGCTGCATTTATGAGGATATGGAAAATAATAAAAAAGAAAATGGTTTTTACATATTGTTAGTTGTATATTAAATTATAGATTAACTTTAATAGTCATTTGACATGGATGTGTAAGGATTAAATATGAATATTTGAGAAGCGATTATGTCTCCCCTAGAAAAAAGTATGAATTAAAAAAAATACCATAATATGACATATTTTAGACCCGTCCATTAAAGACTTTCGGGTTAAAGATGTTTTTTATTTCCAAGACAAGAACAATGTTTACTTACATTAGGAAATTGAAATAGTATATTATTATAGTTTATAATATTTTATTCTTGCTATTTTATTCTTGCGATTCTTGCATGATATAATGTAATGTTTTAATTTTTTTAACATATTTAAAAGTTTTTGACTACTTTACATTATTTAGCAAAGATTTGTAAAGCTGTGCTCCTTAAAATATAATGGTTTCTACAACTTTACTTCACATAGATTGTTTAAATAAAAAAGCATTTATTATGATTTAAATTAATGTATGTAAACCACAGAAGCATGTGATCAATATCTACCGTGTTAGTAATATATATTATAAAATTTTACGACATAGACGTGGAATATTTAGATCCTGTAATTTAGCTTAAAACCTGTCTACAACTTTTTACAGCATTTACCTGTGTTATAAAATTATTGACGGTTGCTCGCTGAATGAATACATAATTCATAATAAACACTATAATGTACAGGAATGAATTTTTATAGTTCGATTATCTACACTATTAAATATTAATAGTTAAATGACTTTATAAAAGTAACGTGTTTTTGTCGAATATTAATGTCGAATATGTCAAATTTCTTTAGTTTAACAGTTTTCCATTTTTTCTTAAGTTCACAACATTTTTCATTCAAAATAACTATTATATTAATATTTTTCTATTGAATACCTCGACTGCATTGATAGCAAGTACTTACATGTTATAAATATAGTTTACACTAGCGACTTACTTACGCTTAGCTCGAGTGCGTCCCTACGTCCATACGTTTTCAATAGATTAAGAAAAATTACTACTTTAAGTGCACCTTGGATGCTATCGCGGACTTTTTCGCGAAATCATAAATTCGAATTTTGCGTAATTTTTAATTGTTTTCGATTTTCACGCTGGAACCCTAAATATTTCCGGAATAAAGCATTACCTATCTATTACCTCCTCTATCTTTCAGTGAATATCCCAGTACAATCAGTTAAGCCGTTCCATACAGTAAGACAGACAATAATTTTAAAAGGGATTGCTTAGGTACTGGTATCATATAAATAACTTTATGCACAAAGCATAGTTATTTTGAAATTACTGAAAGACACTTCAATTTTATATATTTTTTTGTATGTAGGTATAAATATATTTTCATATATTTTTAAGTAAAGTAGAAATATCATACTATTTTATTATAAAGGCATATCTATAAAATCTCATCGCTGCGCCTATAATCTTACATATAGTTATTGTTTTTTCATACTAATAAGCGGTTTGTGCGGTCATTGATAGAAAATTATTGATTCCGACTCGATCGAATGGCAAGCTGATAATGTTGCTCAATGTTTTGTTGTATGTCTGGATCCTTAAGTTTAGCGCTATATCGACTTTATTGTAAACTAGCGACTCACCCTCGCTCCGCTCAGGTTCGTCCCTACTTACGTTTTATTAACGTTTATATAGATTTCTCAGAGATGAGATATTTTCCCGCAGTAAAAAGTATCCTATATGTTGACCCGGATAACCAGCTATCACCATACCAAATTTCATCAAAATCCATACAGTGGTTTTTCTGTGAAGCAGTAACAGACAGACAGACATTATTCTAAAAACTATAGATTCGGTGTATCGATAATAAGGTCTATTCCAATAAGATTTTCTAAAAAATATTTAATGTACAGATTCGGCTTAGTTACAATTTTATTATATGTAAGATACAATAATATATTTCTATGTAATCTTAATTGTGAAATAATACTATTTTTACGGATGTTTTTCGCAGTTTTATTTTACCATGGGAGAGACTAAGGTGTTTAAAAAAAATAAAGAATCATTTTTACTTAGATTTTAACTGCAGACCCGTATTCACCTTCGTTCATTTCAATTCTTTTGCATGGAACCTTTCCTTTTCTCAGTATCGAACAAATCTTTGACTCGCATACGACTTAATAATATAATATTGATTAAGCTATTCTTTCTTCTTCTTTTTTTATTATCTTTAATTTCATGAGATTTTGACTGGACTACCAGTAGCAGTTAAAATATCGTCAGTCAGCATATGCTTTCTATGTCTCTCGCCTTCTCTTCTAATCACATCTGCCTTCTTCGTGGTAAAGCTTCTGACTGACTTAGATACTGATATTTAATTAATTTAAAAAAATATTAAAAAGTCACGATTAAAAAGTGCTTATAATGTATACACAAATAAGGTATTCATACATATACTGGTTAACAATCCATTTTTAACATTTAGGATTTATCAACAAATACTTCGATTTCATTAATAAATATAGATATTTATATTTTACTGCATCCAAATAGTGGCAAATTCAACGTACTATATTTATTACTAGCGACTTACCCTCGGTCCGCTCGGGTATGTCCCTACTTTCGTATTAACATTTACTATAGATTTCTCAGAGATGAGATATTTTACCGCAGTAAAAAGTATCCTATATGTTGACCCGGATAACCAGCTATCATCATACCGAATTTCATCAAAATTCCTCCAGTGGTTTTTCCATGATGCGGTAACAGACAGACAGACAGACAGACAATAATTCTAAAAGACAGATTCGTCCTCTATATCGATAATAATGTCTATTTAAATAAGATTTTCCAAAAAATATTTAATGTACAGATTCGGCTTACTTACAATTTTATTATATGTATAGATAACAAAGTCAACGCCAGTCGTTAGACTAACAGGGTGTCAGGTATCTTAGTATGTCTTAACCATGTGTAAGATTGGCTAATTGCTTTCCTCTGTAATCATATACAGCTAACTTCTTGTTTGGTTTATTAACAAGCGGACGCTTAGTCCGCTTGATTTCACCGGGTATGGTTACTTTGTCGACAGTCCACCTTTTTATTGTTTCTACATATTTAGTTTTATTTGACTTGTATAGCCATGAATGGAATTGGTTGCATTCCTGGAAGTAGCAGGCTGTTGGCAATAGTGGATTTTATAGGTAATAAGAGGACTTGATAAGATAAGATTGATAACACACGAGTGGTAAAAGCTATGACCAGATAGACCAGGCAGAAGCGAATGATGCTGGTATGGTCTCGTACGAGACCAAAAGAGACCATAGGTAATGAATGTGAAGGCAACATTATTGTCCAACGCAGTAATGGATTGAGGAGAAGTCGAACCATGTACCTTAAGTGGCGTATGTATCTTAAGTGGCGTTACATCCTAATACCTACTTTCTTAGATTTACGCGAATATTTGACATTTTAAATAAAACTATCTTTTCGGATTATTTCGCGGATTTATTTTGATTTTTGGTTCCCGACGTTTCGAGTGCTTTACAGCAATCATGATCACGGGAGAGACTAAGGTGTTAGATGTCTTAAAGGTATTATATAGTTGTTACAGACAGCCTACCCACAAAATAACAAAATGAATTAAAAAAACTTGAAAAATGCCATCAAAGTACCTTACAATATTAGTTAATTTTAATCATTTTTTAAATTTTAATTACTTTTATACTTGAATATGGATAGATATGGAAGATAGTTTTATTTAAAATGTCGATCATTTTTTCGAAATCCGATAATTTGAGACATTTTAATTTAAAACAATACGATTACACACAACTACTACACAATTTAAGTTTATGTAGGGACTTATTTGCGAGTTGATATGTATGTATGTGTTATATTTTAGTGGATAAAGACAGGGGAGCTTTTTAGTATTATAGCATAGGCTTAAAAAAATACAGCGTCTTATATTTAACGTTAGGTATACCATTTTCATGAAAAGCTGTTGCGGGCGGCGCCCTCTCGGAAGCGGTAAAATCTACTCAGTATGCGCGACGCGAACGATGCCGATATTAGAACGACGTGGTACCAAATCTATGTGTATGTATGTTTGTTGGAATATAGCTCTTATTATACATACAATAAGCAACAAGTACTTTAAAAAATCCATAGTAGAGTACTTTTCGTACTTTTTGCACCACTTAGTGAGAAATGTAGCGCTGAAATATTTGCGCTTGTTGTTCAAATATTGGATTTTTTTTTAATATTATTTGCAGACTAGTCTGTGGATTTGGACTCAAGTTAGATAACTAGACGCTTTAAGTCCGAAATCGTTCAATGTGATCATTACTACATCTTTGAATTTCCTCTTCCGAGAAAAATGAAATCTTGAGATGTTTTTAATTTACAAAAAGTCCATACAAATTAATTCATTTTTTATGGAAAGTCTCGGCAAGGTTTAGGCTAGAAGTAGTACCTACATATAATATAAATACCGATATATCGCATTGAGATATGTCTGTCCAGTACCTACCGCCCTAATGGGAGTCAAGGATTCGAAACCAGGATGGGACTTGCCTTTCTAATAAATATATAATTATATTATTGGTCATAATAATTTCTTAGATTTATGCGTAAATTTAACATTTTAAATAAAACTATCTTTTCGGATTATTTCGTGGATTTATTTTGATTTTTGGTTCCCGACGTTTGGAATGCTTTACAGCAATCATGGTTACGGGAGAGACTAAGGTTTTAGATGTCTCAAAGGCGTTATATACCTACTTCTTACAGACAGAAAATATTTGTTGATTTTAAATCTAAACATTTTAAAACTTTTAATAAGTATTATAATTAAATATAGCAATTTAATTTATTTCATATTAGCTGTTATTATTATAATTATTATTTTTTTTTTTACTTTATGAATTAATAATAATATTTAGTGTTGCTATTATTATATTATGTATAACCATAAAGAATATTAAAAATTAATAATATATGATTTAAAAAAGTTTAAATATTAATTTAGATTGCTATTACTTAAAGTTAAAATATTAAAAGAAACACTATTGCTACCTTTATAGACAAAAAATATTAATTAATCAGAATTACTGTTATTGGGATCCACACAGTATGAACTAACTACATCTAATGGTCTGTTATGTTTTTTCTGTTGTTAGATTTTATTAGGTTTATTACAGGATCCCATAATGATGGTAGTACCCAGCCATCTTCCCTATTGAAGTTTGGATATTTTTTAATTTCAATAGTTTCGCGAATCATCTGTAAACATAGCCAGGATCGCCCAAGCCACTATACTCGTTTTGATTGTCCACAAATACTCGCGAAAGAGAACCGTTATCGCCCTAAAATATATAGGTACAATTCCTAAAAGTTTAATACTTTTCAAAACTCACATCATCTATATAAATAAAAATGAATGTTGGTAAGCGAATAACTCAAGAATGGCTGGACCAATTCGGCTAATTTATTTTTTTGTATGTTCCTTAAGGTCCACGGAAGGTTTTAATACTTAAAAAAATATATCCATGTTACTATATCCAAGCTAGGGTCGAACCCGAGCGAAGCGAGGGTGAGTCGCTAGTATCAAAATAATAATATACAGCTTATCCTTCATATCTCATAAACTTCTAACAATGTTTTGTCTCAATTCAATATTCCTAAGCCTGTAGCCGATAGCAACATCCCGTACACATGTTTTGTGCCGGAAAATTTTAATAAAACGCCATCGAAGGGTGTAAATTTGCAAAATGAAATATGTCTGACAATTCTACTTTGTTGATGCGATCGTAAAACTGCAGTTTGCTGTTACCTCCTTATTATGACACCACAATGGTTTTTGAAATGTTTAAAACGATCATTTTCTTTTTAGAAAATATTTTATCAGGTGCCTTAGACTTAGAATAAAACTTGCCTTTTATATAGCAAGTGCTGTTTTGTTATATAGTACTCGATTTTTTTTGTAAAGAGGAAATACAGTGGTGGAGTATTTCATTATATCCTAATGAATCTGAGACAAATTTAGTACAACAATATAGAGAAAATAAATATTTTATTTATATACTCATTATATGTATACAGAGATAAGTTAGTATTGTACAGAGATTTAGCTACTTTAATCTGTGATATGGTATGACTGTATATATGTATTGTGCGATGAAATTATAAGGGAAATATACGCCCTTTTAATTTTTAGTGTTTTGCTTATGAAACCTTAAAAATCAATTTAATGTAATGTTTCAAACGAGTGAAGCCAAACTTTATAGTTGTTAATATATAAAGCCAGCCCTTAGAATATACCTAATATAGATACTAATACACTCTGTAAAACAGGTGGATAAATGTTACAAATCTCTTTCCTTAAATAAAGAACCATCGTTTAAGTCACATTTCAGCACATTTTGCAATGAGTGCGAGCGTATTTTATTCTGAAACTCGAATAACTAATGTAATAAAACGTAATCGAATTCTGTTTAGGAAGTTCCGGGAGGTGCTATTGTCAACACTCGCGACCTGTCATTTCGCATTTTATCGCCTAACACTTGCGATCGTTTCAATGACATGCATAATGACGTCATTTATTTTAACTTTTTACCATTTCGAGTGTTTTTAGAATAGAAAATGTACGTTTCAAGAATATGAGATATTTGTTTTATAATTTTCTAGATCAATGACGAAATTTATTCATACTATTAATATAGTAATTTAATAGATGTAATAATATGTACTTGTATGGTATATTGTTGAATAGAGTTAAATTGTAAAAATAAACGTATTATTCAGTAATATTAATGTACAATTCAGGGTTGGAAATCAATACACATATTTTGACTGGTTATAGTTTCATCAAAAAGAACGTTGCCATACGATTTTATTTTTAAGAAAAATCTACGTAGAGCCACGCACTCATTTTGTCTACGGTTCCATGTTTTATGCCTACGCTCTACCCTTACTCCTTCATCATATGCCCATCAAACTTATATATCCATTCAAGTCATACACATATTTGTGCATAATGTAAACTTTATACACTATATAAAGTATTTTTACCTGAGTCTCGGCTAGCGCGGTAGGTATGATGATAAAAGTAAATTATATGTACACATTTTTGACATTTTAAATAACATTATCGCGTCACAGTAGTGTCTGTGAGACAGCAACAAGATTGTTGTAAGTGTAAAGCATTCAAAACGTCGGGAACCAAAAATCAAAATAAATCTGCGAAAAAATGCGAAAAGACACTTTTACGTATAATATTATTCAAAATATAACCTATGTCTATTCCTTAATTAGTGACAGTTCACAAACATTCTAATTTATGACATTAGTGTTATATAAGAATATGAAAATTATCATCTGAAACAAGAGAGAGTCACGTTTGAAAGTTTATCGAAGTTCTCGCAAATTTGTATAATTACAGCGGCCAAAGTTTCAAACGAGCGAACTTGTATCATAAAGCACACGTGACATGTGCCCTCGCAAGTAATAGGAATACTATTCATTATAATATTGATGGAAATAGTTTGTATTCGACGTAATGTATGTATGATTTATCAGTGAACATGACTCAATAGAAAGCTCCGATCAAGCTTTTATGTATGTTTATATAGGTATTTACCACAGAATAGATGAAAGATTTTACCTATTCCGTGGTATTTACATATATTTGTCTATAATAGTATTATAATATTGGTGATAATATTATAATTTATAATCTATAGTGTCATGAATTTATTCTGATCATGGAGCTAGAATAAAATCAATATTTTTAAATTACACTTAGCAAATTTAAAGAAAAGATTCTGTCAAAATACTTTTAAATAGCATCTTTGTTTAAGCTTAGTACATATATTTCATGGAGCGTGCCAATAAGCTCATTGAATAGTTCTTCCTTTAAGAAACTGAGTAAGTCTATCGACTATATTTTTTTATGTTGGTAAACACACATATACCAGATAATTGATACAGTACACATAAACTTTAAATACATACATATTATAATTATAAACACCCATGACAGGAGTACAAACATTCGTGCTCATCACACAAATGAATGCCCCCAACGGGACTCGAACCCGCGCCCACTGCCACAGCAAGTAGGCTCACTACAAACTGAGCCAAACTTACCGTCGGGAAATTCGTCTACTATTTTCTATACCAAAAGTTATAATTTATTTAATATTATCATTAATTATAAAAAATACCGATATACTTGTATATACACACACAATAAAAAACGATATTCTTTTGTATAGGAAAAAATATTATCAGTTTCATTTGAAACAGTAAATTCAAAAAAAAAAAATTACATTGAAATTTTCTTTCAAATTATACATTTTGACTTTATGTACTGCAATAACAATTATTGCATAATATATTATATCACAAGCTATTACAGCCATTTTGCTGAGTAAGGATGTGTGTGATTGTAATTTTATGCGCAAACGCGAGCGCGGAACGCGGCCTAAATTAGAGAATTTAAATTCAAAATGCGATGTCATTGCATCGTTGGAAATAAACGTCACTGTTTTAGTAAACAATTGTATAATTGTATTATTATAGTTCACTAGTTTTTTTTTGATATTGAAAATGTTTATAAAAATGCTAGTGACGAGATATGGTTATGCTCAGGCCTTTATGACACCCTCTTTTTTGTACTTTTTCAATATAAATAAATATGTTGGAACATTAACACACAGCACCATCTAGTTCCATGGTAAGTTACGAGGCTTGTATTATGGATTACCAGATAGTTGATACACTACACATATTATATATATAACTTTAAATACATAGATATTATAATTAATATAAATACCCAAGACTGGAGTACAAACATTCGTGCTAATCACACAAACGAATGCCCCCAGCAGGACTCGAACCCGCGACCGCTGGCACAACAAGTAGGGTCACTACAAACTGAGCCAAACGTGTCGTCAACAAATATTTCTTTGCAAAATATTATGTCGATCCGTTGCACTAATAAAGAAAGACAGACTAATAAATACGCAGAGATGAACGTAAGCTATTTTTTATTTTTGCCCATGATGATAATATATTTTAATTTTCATGTTATCTCACATCATTAAAATAAATATTTTGTTAGAACCAGGAAAGTAAACGTTTACTATTGAAGTAATTATAGTCTGTAGTTATCGTATGAGAATACTGCCCGTATGTAAATACATATGTGCTTTGTATGAGAATCGAACCTGCTATATTCGGTCTAATAGAAAGTAATAGTTGAAAGATAGTTTTCATAAAATCATTTACAACCATTTATTATTCGTTATTATAAGTATTTTTATACGAATAAGTATCGATGAAAGTATGTAAAGTAAACTATGACACATTTACATTAAAAAAGGTAAATTAGAGTCTCTCATTCATTGCGTTGAACCCGGTTTGTAGGAATTTCTACTGCTTTAGTTCAGACTTGAGCATTAGAATGCTTAGTTACCATTTGAATGGTTCTCAAAATAGAAATTTTACTTAGCTCTGAAAATCATAAGATTATAATATTCCAACAACCTGTCGCAGCTTCACTCGGATGAGTTATATTTTTTTCTAAACAAGTATTTTTTTGTGGATTTAAGAATTATTGATTATCTCCGGCTTTTTCGGTTCATGGAATAAATACATTTAAGTTTTTAGTATAGTCTTAATTAAACTATGAAGAAAGAAAAATTTAGTTCTATTGATTTGTTGTTCATGGAAATATAATAAAAAATGCATTATGTAAAACATAATATTCTGATTGGAAAAAAAATCCTTACCAAAGGAGACAATAAGTTCTTGTATTAAAGCATGAATATGGCATTGTTTTAAAACATAACTTATAATTAAGAAATCGCGCCCGATTTTTCAATTTGTACTGCGTGTTTATAAACAGTATATGCAGTAGCTCAGTGGTAACGCGGTCGCTTGGAAAATCAAGTAAAACGAGTTCAACTTTTGGGTCTCACATCTATGGTATTTTCATGTGAGAATTATTCCAACATGATCACTAATTCAGTAAAACAAAACACCGTGAAGAATATTGTATGTCTAAGATAACCTAGTAAGTTTTCGAAAAGCATATGAAGTCCGCCAACGCGCAATTGGTCAGCGCGGTGGCCGTGATTATCGGTTTTATTTTTGCACTAGCGGCTCACCCTCGCTTCACTCGGTTTCGCCCCTAGATGATTCTTTAAATTGACATTACTTTCTTATTTAGGAACCGATTGAAATAAAACAAATACAAAATGTTAAGTGAAGCTTACCACAATACATTAGTGAAAACCGCACCCAAATCGGTTAAGCCGTTTCTAAGATTAGCGCGCACAAACGCACAGACAAACAGACAAACCGACAAATAGACAAACAGACAAAAAAGATGAAAATCATTGTTTTGGGTTTTATTGCGTTAATAAAGATCCCCAATAATAGTTTTTCTCAAATATCTTCCATGTACAGACAGCGATCAGTTACAATTTTATTAGATGTATAGATTATGTTACGTTACACTCATTTCAATATCCACATTTTTCAAAATAACATATATTACGTTCGATTAATATTTTTTTCTGCAGCACCATTTTTTACCTTTTTATGTTCAAATTTAAAATAAAAATCTTCAAATTTAAAAATAATAAAAGGAGATCATATATAAGTGATTTTGGATCAGGTCGTAATACACCACATTGTTATTTTTTAATAAATATATTTAATGTAAAGTAATAATTCAGTTTTATGATATTGTAACTGTACAATTTACATATATGTACTAAAATCATGATTTCATTGGAATATAGTTTGAGTAAAATTATTTTGAATGATAAAACTCTTAAAAATTTGACCAAAATTTTCGTATATCACCAAAAACGGGAAACACCAAATAAAATTAACACAATTGAATTATTTTCCAATCAAATATTTCCAATACCGGCCCTATATACGCAGAAATGTATTTAGTTATTAATAATGTAGCCACGCTGTAGCGAGCTCTGAGCCCTGAATTATTCATTATCGCCTGGGAGGTCGTAGAGTTTGAGAATAGCCTATATCACGGATATATAGAACCTGGAAGGGAAATGATTCATAAAATATAGAATACTTTTATCATGTATTTTTAGCTTTGTGTTTTAAACGATAATATATAAAATAATATATGGAAAGTCAGAAGAAAATTAACTTAACCGATGTTAATCGAATTATAATTAAAAATAAAATAAAAAAAATACTTATCAAAAGAACTAATACATACTTTAAATATATACTTTGTTCTAAATGGCAATAGAAATTAGGCATATTTACAAAAATATATATATGTAAAAAACTATAGTTATGTAGGTGTGTAAAGAAAGTCACTTCTAGTAATTCACAACATTGTAGTCCGATTGCAATTGTCGCGGTTATGTTTAACTTAGAATACAGAATATTTCAATATCTCCATTATCGCTCGTCTCGTGCCTTTATAATTGTTTTCTTTTTATCTCGAGACTTGATTTCTAAGATGAGTTTGTTATCTATAACAAGTTACTTATAAATTAGTTACACGATATGATGTATCAGTCAGATTGTGACTGTGAAGATTTTACTTGTTGATAAAATGTTTAATATTCTTAATATTGGCTCTAGTGCTTTTGATTCAAGCAAAATAAATTATATTATTATGCTTAAGAATATTTTTTTATGTATTTATATGAAGGTCCTAACTTTTAAAGAAAGAGGTTAAGTCGTTTGCCCCACGTGCAAATCGAACCTGCTACTTCTGACGTAGAGACTGAAACACACGGTGCATACAATAGACGTTATTATATTGTATTTTTTTTGAAATATTTCATTGAAATTCTTTCATAAAGCTTCTGTCTCTAAAGATTACCAAAGTTTAAAGTCAAATTAAAAAGTTATTAGTTTTAATGTATTTAAATTAACTAAAAACTTCATATTTTTATTGTTTTTTCTTTCTTTCAGATATCGGGACGAAGCGCTGTGCTGGTCTGACAGGTAATATTACTAGTCAAAACAATTTTAATAATTAAAAAGATAATAAATTTTTAAATGGTACTGTGAATTAACTCTTCAAATATTATGTTAAAAATTAATTTTTATATAATAAGTACTATAAGGAACGAAGGTACATAACAATTGTTCTTAATGTATGTACGTATTTGTATCGTATTTAGTCATTTTTCAATTTCCCACTGCTCGGTGCAGGCCTCTTTTTACAACAAGGGGGGCTAAGTGCGAGTTGGTGGACTTCACATGTTTTTTGAAAACTTGTTAGGTTCTCTCAAACATGCAGATTTTCTTACGATGTTTTCATTCACTATAAGAGAAGTGGTAATGAATGATGTTAAAAATGATTCGCTCATGAAAATATAAGAGGCGCGTGACCTGGGATTTGAACCAGTTACACTCGGTTTCGAAAGCGAGTGCTTATTACTAGGCTATTACTATACGTGCCTATATACCTATACGTGTAAATTTAAATAAATACTATTGTAGTATATTTATGTCGAACCTGCGATATATTCCAACTTGCTTTAACTGCACCATACGGTTCTTCTACTGAACCAGCATATCATTGGTATATAATTTATGCAAAATATTCAGCCATGATATTATTTGTTTGCAGGATTTTTATTATGTTTATTTTTTTAATAATTCAGTAAACATGTCGAAGGCCGCGGCTTAATTAATACAAATCGTAAACAAACGACGGCATAGAGCAAACGGACTGACCACTCTAATATTTTAATCTCGGACTGTACAAATATTTACCGTCCGCACTAATCCCACGGATTTCGTATTAGAATTCGATTTAGGAAGTATAAATGGAGTTTGTATAGAAAAGCCTTGGATTGACTTGCCTCGTGTTTGTAGTTTTAGAAGAAGATTAAATACACATATAAATACACTAGTTTAAGTCTCCGGCTCTACTTGTTTATATATTATATAGTATACATATTTATTTATGTATCACAACTCACACTATTCATTAAGTACACTATAATGATCTTATCATTTATTAAATATATATAATATTGTAATGACTTGCTTAATTTTTTTTAAGTGTTATTTTTTTTAAATTGCAATTATGATTGTTTTTATCTGTTTTTTTTACTATGTACTTAATTTTTAATAAATCTTTAAATAAATCATTTTAAAACTTTTTTACATCCTTGCTCCGCTCATCAGAGTCGTAGGAGAATGTTAGATCGCCTAATTTTAATAAATATAGATCTTAAAATATAAACTTTTTTTAATGAGACTCAGTGTGTGTTTGTGTGTGTTCTAGAGATTATTTATGCGATAAAACAAACAAAAAAGCGCTTTAGTTTTATGTATTTATCTAGATAACTAATGTTTAATTAAAAAAAAAAAGCATTTAAAACTAATTTTTATTTTGCCACTTTACCTTATATATTCTACTATAGAATAGAAAATCGATTTTCTATTGTGGAGTTGATTTTTTGTTGAGGCTTTAATATTTTTGGTCATTAAACATAGAAAATAATAAAATAAAAATATTTTTATGTTTGATAACATAACTAACTCCCCTTATATTTTTATTATTAAAATATTTTGTATAGTTACATAGTTTTTTATAGGAATAGTTCCTTTTTGCATCGTCGTTTAAATAAAAAATAGTTTATAAGTATGGTATAAAAATTCTTTTACATTACATAAACTAGTCTCCGTTCTAATAACTTAATAATAACACTTAGAAATGAATAAAATGAATGTATCCGTATAATATTAGCATACAAACATAATTGTGTGTACGTGCGTGTGTGAGATGCTTGAATATAATCTGAAGTCACTAATATGAATCAATCAATCAGCCTATCGCCGTCCATATCCTGAACAAAGGCCTCCTCCAATGTGCGCCAACCATCCTGGTCCTGGGCAGCCCGCATCCATCCACTGCCCGCCATCTTTCTTAGGTCATCTGTCCTGTACTGTACTGATGGTCGATGGAGCCGAAACTTGCTAGAGTGCAGACTGCGCTTAGGCAAGCGTAGTGTAGAACGTTCTACTGCACGATGGACAGTCACTAATAGGCTATTAGTAATAACTAACTAAAAAATTGGCTAAGTGCATGTCAAAGTATACACTTACTCATGATCAATATATTACATTGCTAAAAGGTACTTTTCTCTCCGTAAAATAGAAAACAATTTCTCAGCGATATCGACTCTGACCGGGAGAGTCGCTAGTATTTGAAAAAAAACTTTTTTTTAATGTAATCGGAAATAACATGAGTCTATCGAACTCAATTAAGATTGTGGGCATACTCACCGTGCCCATAATCGTGGATCCGCGCTTGATAACTAATGACGAATGTCAAAAAGTGGTGTCGGAGGTGCGCGCTAGGGATGCATCCGAGCGAAGCCAGGGTAAGGCGTTAGTTGAAATATGAATATCCAAAGTGTGACACTTATAATTAATAGATGTACAATATACACTTGGATGTTTTTTCGAAGTGATAACTTTTATAGGCAGGTTTGGATGGGGAGTAAATTCATGTAAGTCGTCATCGACATGGTTACGCGACGTGTTAACGCTAATACGTCCAAATATTCAAACCAGATAAAAGTAAACAGTTTTAATTTCCAAATTTTAATTTAAGATCAAACAATTAATTTGAATATGCAAAAATAACGACTGTTTGTTTATAGTTTTAAGTTTTCATTTCTGTCGGCAGTCCTCATGACTGCTTTTTATTTTTTTCTATTATTAAAGGAATTAAAGAAGAAATTTCAATAAATATTATAACTAATTCAATTTAAATAAAAAGTGTTATTACTAATGAAATAAATTACATAAAATTTAACCCTTCTTTGTCTCACTTAAGGTATAAAAGACACATGGCATCCGGAAATGAGTCAATACATCTATCATTGAGCGATATTAAGGTTTACATCATAAAGCGGAATGGTCACAATCATGCGGTTTCAATTGGATATCGACATCCCTTGTACAAGGGGCGGTCAGAAATGGCTTATTTCGTGGCTTGGAAAACAATGGGAATTTACATTAGGGTTGGCTCTGCTGATGTTCTTGTATTTATAATTAAAATAATATTATGCTTTTTATTCATACATATGTACATATTTCTTTACTATATCTAGTTATTAAAATGAAAATGAACTTAATCTTGAGCATACGAAAACAACTGTCTATTGGAAAATTATTGTTTATAATCCATTTCTCAGCATACGTACAGGATACAGAAAAGTGAAGCATTCGTCATATATGCAACCGGGCTAATGTTAAAAATGACATAAAAATCTAAATTAATTCCTTGATATTTATAGATAAAATTAGCAATAAGTTCTCATTATAGATTTTTTAAATAACCATCTTGTAAGACGCCACTTTTGTTCACCCCTGAACAATGGGTCAAACCGGTCACCACAGTTTAAGTTAGGGTTAGGGAGTTATGTATCGGGTATCGCGGTCGGGCAATTACGGCGGATTTGGGCCGCGCCTGGGCCATAATGACCGCGTGTCGCCGCAACGAGTCGAGATGGTTGTTTAATTGTTTTTATCACTTGAACAGCGAATGTAAGAAGTTAAATGCAAAACATATTTATGTATTTCAATATAATATAGGTATTATGCATTTAATTTTTTTATACGAGTACATAAGCTTTATATATTTAATATTATACATATAATTTGTTATATTTTTTTTTATTTTGTCCTTTCCGCTAATTTATTTATTTCTATAATGGACATAGAGTTGTTAAAATATATTTTTTTATCTAAAAACTTACTACTAAATATAGTAAAACACTTGAAATTTTAAGGTATCACAACGTGCTTTATATTGTAATAAGGGCTTTATATAGATTATAAGCAAAAACATTCAACTCCCCGCGAATCATATTACTTAATAAATGCGAAAGCTTAGATGGATAGATGTTTGTTTGTTACTCAATCACGCCAGAACGGCTGAATGGATCTAGATGAAATATAATAGCACAGGGATAGATAATTATAGTCTGGAATAGCACATAAACTTTTTATCCCAGAAAAATACACGGTTCCCGTGGGGTAGATTTGTTTTTATTATTCACTAGTGCCAAACCCGAGCGAAGCGAAGGTGAGCCGCTAGTAGTGTAATATTTAGGTATATTGTAGAAATAATAGGTACTAGGGAAAGTTTTTTCTGTGATATTTTTGCCCTTCTTTTCTTCTTTCAGTTGAAAAGAGTTATTTATTATTTTTATATATATTTATTAGATTTGCTAACTAGTGACCCTCGCTTCTCTCGGGTACGTCTCTACGTACGTACATATAGCGTTGTTACAGTTTAATAGACTTTTTTAAGATGAATCATTCCGCAATACATTGTTTTGATTTTTGCCGACATTTTCAATAATCATCGTCATATTTCAGCCAATTTATACAAAACCTTAATGAATTATACATCTGAACTTTCCGATCACTCCGTCTGTTGGTGAAAACCGTATGAAAATCCGTTTGATAGTTTTTGAGTTTATCGCATTCAGATATACAGACAGACTGACGCGACGGGGAGGGGGGGGGGGGAGGGACTTTATATTAGTATATAATGAAGACCGTTAAGCAGAGAACATTAATATTATTATATGTACATAATATTTTATTACAAAACTAAATATCATATAATTATTAGCGGCGACAACAAACAGAACGGTCTGATTGATCAGTTTAATGTACTTTTATTTGCATAAGAAGCTATGGCGTGGGAATGATAAATGTACAGAGACAGACTTTTAGGGGCATGTACCGTATAGGGCGTACTATATAAACTATTCATATAACCCTTTCTATGTACGTGTTAAAGTTCAATTTTGCGTAACTTGATCGTTTTAATTTTATGTAAAGGTATTTAGTTTTTGCTGTCAAGTGCGTTTTTCTCGAAGTGAAAATATGTCGAGTGTCATGTTTTATTGTTTGTATTTTGACACAGCCGTTTATTATTTATGTTTTCTGTTCGAAATACTTTTTGTTTGGTCGTTAAACTCTGTGCAGGCTAAGTCAGGATTTAAAATATTAGTTTTTACGAGAATTATTGGTATCATACGTCAATTTAACCGACTTAAATAAAGGAGGGCATATTCGACACGTATGTATATTGTCTAGTCACATAAATACTTATTACAAATAAATATTCCAGTTTTTACATAACACAATACCTATGTTAATTTTGTTTATACATCTATAGGTATAATAAAATTGTAACTAAGCTGAATCTGTATATTAAATATTTTTTTTGGAAAATCTTATTGAAATAGACATTATCGATACAGAGGCTGAATCTGTAGTTTTTAGAATTTTTGTCCGTCTGCCTGTCTGTCTGTGACCGCATCACGGAAAAATCACTGGAGGGATTTTGATGAAATTTGGTATTATGATAGCTAGGTTATCCGGTTTAACATATAGGATACTTTTTACTGCGGCAAAATATCTCATCTCTGAGAAATCATTACTACAACTAGTTTTAACTAAACGTTAAAAAGTAAGTAGGGGCGAACCCGAGCGGAGCGAGGGTGAGTCGCTAGTATATATATAAAAATATTATTTCATAATTTTGAGTTAATTTCTTTTTGAAGTCCATTTTTAAAAGTGTAGAGAGAGAATATAATTTAATTGACTTATTAAAATGTGAATAAAAATTTATAAGAAAATATCTGGCTACTAACCTATTTTTTTTTCTTCATTTGTCTACTCTTTTGACTCATATGTCAGTAGGTTTTGTCTTTCAAAAAAATATTATTATTTCTAGATTATTATAAGTTATTGTTCTTCCAAAGAAGATGTTATTATTAGATGACTTACCTAGTACTCAGGATGTATAACCTTACAATTATAAAGCGGTATAATTATCATTATATAGTAATAATACACAGCAAGTATCTGGTATCGATCAAATAAGAGTTAATGTTACATCGTAAACTCGCACGTCACTTATTTGCATTTCCCGAACCTATATTTATTAAAATCGCCTCTCCGATCGAAATATCCCAAAAGCTGGTTGGTATAAATAACACAAGTTTAGTGCCCACCCGCGATTCTGTTTCTTGGCCAGATTCTTTACTTCTCTATGGTGTATGGTTGTGTTAGAAAGATATATATTTTATTAGGCGGTTGGGGAGTCAAGTTTTTGCATAATAATTAATATCTATGTACATATAAAAAAATCTAACTGATTTGAATCTGTACATTAAATATTTTTTGAAAAATGTTATAGAAATAACCATTATTTTCGATACAGAGGTCGAATCTATAGTTTTTAGAATTTTTGTCTGTCTGTCTGTCTGGGAGAGAGAGATCACGAGACAATCACTTTCAAGGTAGATTTTGATAAAATTTGATAGGATGATAGCTGGTTATCCGGGTCAACATATAGAATACTTTATATTTGGGGAAAATATGTTATCTCTGAGAAATTTATGCTAAACGTTAAAACATAACTAGAGCGAACCTGAGCGTGAGTCGCTAGTTTTTCATTAAAATTTGTATTTGTCCAGAAAAACGAGATTCTTAGTTATCTCTTTATAAGAGTGGAGTAAAATAGATCTTTTTTAAACTATAAACATACATAATAATAAAATGAGTATAAGCTTCCTATATAGGTATAGCTAAGAAAATATATTTTTTATTATTATTTTCTGTTTATTTAAGATAGGGTGTAATCATTTAACGACATACTCTTATTAGTAATTCAAGTAAAACTTATCAAGTATTACACGTTTTAACATTTAAAACCAGGGAAGTTTTAAAAGCTTCACCACCACTTTACCACTGCTATATTTATGGCATGAATATTTATGTACTTATATGCTTTTTATATACATGTAAGTCATATATTATACATGTAAATAAGTATATAATTGATTTTTGGCAATAGCCTTTTTTTGTAGAAAAAAAAGTATGATAAATTTTATTTAATTTTTTTTTAATAAAAGAGTTCTATGTGAATTCGATTGTTTCTTTATCGAAAAGTGTATTTTTGTTAAAATAAAAAGAAAAAACTTTAGTATAAAAAGACCTTGTAAATGTCTTGTATAGGTCTACGTACCGTTTTTTTAATCAGTAGGTATTTCATCAACTCGTGTGTGCTGTTTTTTTCAATTTTATATAAAAATCGAAGTGCGCAAGCGCAAGCAATACTTAAGTTAAACGTCCCAAACTGTCAGTAATTTGCGTTCCCTGAGTAAGCTATAAATCATGTTAAATTATTTTTTCATTACGTACAGACACAGTGTTAATATTCTTTTAGTGAGGACACAATATTTTATTACTTTTTCATAAATCGTAAGTTAAGATACCTTCAAGTATAAGAGCCTAAAATTATATCTCTTAAATAAATATTTTATAAAGTTGTGATCGCTAGTATTTTTCTACAACAAATAAAATTGTTGATATAACAAGTTTATATCCGTCTCTGACTACGATTACATCCCAAATATCTCTATGCAAAAAATCACGTCGATATTTTTCAACGTTGCTATAGTAAAGAAAGACTAATGAAAAAACAAAATTGCGCGTTTATAATATTAGTAAGAAATACAAATATCGAACGGACCAACCTTTCTAAATGTTTATAGCTCTGTATCTTATTATGAGGACCACGTTATGTTATCAGATGGGAGAAATTTTACCATATTTCCACTGAGCTTAGCAACATCTACATGTATATATATCATACATCATACATCTATATTATGTTTACGGTTCATTATTAAAGCTTGTTACGGTCATACTTAGAAATAGTGGGTTATTTTGCTTAGTTCAGCACGCTGTTTGATTATTCCCCAGACTTCAATCTGCTCTACCTACATACTTAGTCCAGTCAAATAAGGTCTGAAATCAAAATGTTGACACTCAACTTTGCATTTTTGATATAATGTAGTTTTAATGATACATAAACAATGTGTAAAGGTTTTCGTGTCCGCAACCCCCGGCAAGGGTCCAAAATAAAGTATCAAAAGTGTTTTTTCACAATTACTCGAAAACGGTAAAAATTAGACAAAAAAGTTTTAATAAAAACGTGTAAAGCTTAAAATTTTGCATAAAAAAGGTCTTATGACTTTTTTTCCTCCGGTCAAAGTTAACCGAGTTAGGGAGGTTTTCAGACCGATGGGAATCCGTTTATTTTTAAAAGAATTTTTTTTAATTAAAACCTGAAGTTTTATGGTTTTAAAATATTAGCAGGTATATAAGGAATAGAAATTCGTAAAATGCCCCCGATGCTCAGCTACCCCCGCGAAAAGCGGGGGGACGCAAAGCGTTGAAAAATCGTTTTTTTAAATTTCCGGCTTATTGTGACGTTCTATCGAAAAATGTTTTCGACGAAAGTTATAGGTCTATTAAAAATCTACAACTTTTATAAATTACACTTTTACAATAATCTCAAAGTTTTCGAGATATTTGCAAAAAACTCGGTTTTTAATTTTTCCTTTATTTTTTATTTTTAATTTCTACAATAAACTTCTCATTTTCATGAAACTAAAAGACTGTAATCTTCGAAATACATATAATAAGCAAAAAAAATGAAATTGAAATATTTAGCCATTTCTGAGAAATTGATATTTTATGGTTTCGGGAGGCTAAAAATTACCTTTAAATTTTATCGTTTAATTTTCACATAGGGCTCATTTTTTTCGTCTTGAACTCTACTTCTCGTGGAAATAAAAACAATGTATGGTAGTCCTGTAAAAACACCCCCAAAATTTAAAAAAAATTGAGAATTCGATAATTTTTACTTTATAAACTACATTTTTTTTTAATTATCATTGTAACTTTATTGAAAAAATTTTGGTAAACTTTTGGTAAATTTTGGTAAAAAGGAAAGAAATCGTGGCCTTAAGTTTTTAATTTGAGCTTATTATTTATACAATGTCGACGTAAACATTCCAAACGTCCCCCCGTTTTTCGCGGGGGTAGCTGAGCATCAGGGGCATTTTACGAATTTCTATTCCTTATATACCTGCTAATATTTTAAAACCATAAAACTTCAGGTTTTAATTAAAAAAAAAATCTTTTAAAAATAAACGGTTTCCCATCGGTCTGAAAACCTCCCTAACTCGGTTAACTTTGACCGGAGGAAAAAAAGTCATAAGACCTTTTTTATGCAAAATTTTAAGCTTTATACGTTTTTATTAAAACTTTTTTGTCTAATTTTTACCGTTTTCGAGTAATTGCGAAAAAACACTTTTGACACTTTATTTTGGACCCTTGCCGGGGGTTGCGGACACGAAAACCTTTACACATTGTTTTTGTATCATTAAAACTACATTATATCAAAAATGCAAAATTGAGTGTCAACATTTTGATTTCAGACCTTATTTGACTGGACTATTAAAACTAGCGACTCACCCTCGCTTCTCTTCGGGTTCGTCCCTAGACAAAAACAAATCTATCCCACGGGAACCGTATATTTTTCTGGGATAAAAAGTAAACTTTATGCTATTCCAGACTATAATCTATCTCTTTGCCAAACTAATTGTTTATCCATATTTCTTACTGGCAATTTAAAATGGTAGTTTTTATTTTGTTTTATATGGCAATAATGCTTGTGAATTTTATGTAGGTAGAAGTGAAAAAGTCAAAATCGTTTATGTCACAGAAATATGATTTAAATCGCTCATACCCTCATGATGATTGTCTGTGATTTAAGAATATATCTGTTTTCCTAAGATTTCTAAGTAATCAAATGTATATTTCACTTTCTTTCACTTATTTCAACACAATTTTGCAAAGTTCACTGTTCTTCAGAAGTTTAAACTATTTTATTCTTATTTAGTTTATCAGAGCTTCGAAAGTGCGACTTGTTCCAATGACAGTTGACAGCAACTTTACATGCATAACTTCATTTAATATGCATAGTGTATACGTGTATTAGTGCTGTTAAGCACTAGGCCACGACCGCACTAGGCCACGAACGCACTAGGCCCCGATAGCACTAGGCCACGACCGCGCTAAACTATGTGCGCACTAGGCCACGAACGCACTAGGCCACGACCGCACTAAGCCACGAACGCACTAGGCCACGAATGCACTAGGCCAGGAAAGCACTAGGCTACGAACGCACTAGGCCACGAACGCACTAGGCCAGGAAAGCACTAGGCCACGACCGCACTAGGCCACGTGCGCACTAGGCCACGAGCGCACTAGGCCACGAGCGAACTAGGCCACGAACGCACTAGGCCAGGAAAGCACTAGGCCACAACGCACTAGGCCACAACGAACTAGGCCACGAGCGCCCTAGGCCACAACGCACTAAGCCACGAGCGACCTAGGCCAAAACGCACTAGGCCACGAGCGCCCTAGGCCACAACGCACTAGGCCACAACGAACTAGGCCACGAGCGCCCTAGGCCACAACGCACTAGGCCACGAGCGCCCTAGGCCACGAGCGCCCTATGCCACGAGCGCCCTAGGCAACGAGCGCCCTATGCCACGAGCGCCCTAGGCCACGAGCGCCCTAAGCCACGAGCGACCTAGGCCACGAGCGCCCTATGCCACGAGCGCCCTATGCCACAAGCGCCCTAGACCACGAGCACCCTATGCCACAAGCGCCCTAGGCCACAAGCGCCCTAGGCCACAAGCGCCCTAGGCCACAAGCGCCCTAGGCCACGAGCTCCCTATGCCACAAGTGCCCTAGGCCACAAGCGCCCTAGGCCACAAGCGCCCTAGGCCACGAGCGCCCTAGTCCACGAGCGCCCTATGCCACAAGCGCCCTAGGCCACGAGCGCCCTAGGCCACGAGCGCCCTATGCCACGAGCGCCCTATGCCACGAGCGCCCTAGGCCACGTGCGCCCTACGCCACGAGCGCCCTAGGCCACGAGCGCCCTATGCCACGAGCGCCCTAGGCCACGAGCGCCCTATGCCACGAGCGACCTAGGCCACGAGCGCCCTATGCCACGAGCGCCCTATGCCACAAGCGCCCTAGGCCACGAGCACCCTATGCCACAAGCGCCCTAGGCCACAAGCGCCCTAGGCCACGTGCACCCTATGCCACAAGCGCCCTAGGCCACAAGCGCCCTAGGCCACAAGCGCCCTAGGCCACGAGCTCCCTATGCCACAAGTGCCCTAGGCCACATGCGCCTTAGGCCACGAGCGCCCTAGGCCACGAGCGCCCTATGCCACAAGCGCCCTAGGCCACGAGCGCCCTAGGCCACGAGCGCCCTATGCCACGAGCGCCCTAGGCCACGAGCGCCCTATGCCACAAGCGCCCTAGGCCACGAGCGCCCTATGCCACAAGCGCCCTAGGCCACGACGCACTAGGCCACGAGTGCCCTAGGCCACGAGCGCCCTATGCCACAAGCGCTTTTCGCGGGGGTAGCTGAGCATCAGGGGCATTTTACGAATTTCTATTCCTTATATACCTGCTAATATTTTAAAACCATAAAACTTCAGGTTTTAATTAAAAAAAATTCTTTTAAAAATAAACGGATTCCCATCGGTCTGAAAACCTCCCTAACTCGGTTAATTTTGACCGGAGGAAAAAAAGTCATAAGACCTTTTTTATGCAAAATTTTAAGCTTTATACGTTTTTATTAAAACTTTTTTGTCTAATTTTTACCGTTTTCGAGTAATTGCGAAAAAACACTTTTGACACTTTATTTTGGACCCTTGCCGGGGGTTGCGGACACGAAAACCTTTACACATTGTTTTTGTATCATTAAAACTACATTATATCAAAAATGCAAAATTGAGTGTCAACATTTTGATTTCAGACCTTATTTGACTGGACTATACTACTCGACATTAAAAGATAAGTTTCAAATTCGTTTCCTAGATTCGAAAAGATTTATTCATGATATAAATTAAAAATTTATGAATAACTAGCGACTCACTCTCGCTCCGCTCGGGTTCGTCCCTACTTTTTGTACTTTTACGTTTTAACGTTTAGTACAGATTTCTCAGAGACGAGACATTTTCCTCGTAGTAACAAGTATCCTATATGTTGACCCGGATAACTAGCTATCATCATACCAAATTTCATCAAAATCTGTCCAGTAGTTTTTTCGTGATGCGGTCACAGACAGACAGAAATTCTAAAAACTATCGATTCGGCTTCTGTATCGATAATAATGTCTATTTCAATAAGATTTTCTAAAAAATATTTAATGTACACATTCGGCTCAATTGGAATTTTATTATATGTATATATATAGATAGTTTTAATTTTAAATTCATTCATTTTGACTTAATATTTAGCACAGGGCAAGTAAAATTTAGTAATATTATAATCGAATATTTACATAAAGTAACAACATGTTATTCAGAGAATGATGTTTAAGATATTTTTTTCTTTAACAGCTGATGATAAAATATGGGTAATACACATTGGCATAATTGTGTCATACCTTATAAGTATATAGTATAGAAAAAAAGAGTATTATCATTTTAAATAAAGAACGCTAAATCGCTAGATATGAATACATGTACATGCTACGTACATGCATATTCTATTTATCTATACATATAATAAAATTGTAACTAAACCGAATGTGTTACACATTAAATATTTTTGGAAAATCTTATTGAAATAAACATTATTACCGATACAGAGGCTGAATCTATAGGTTTTAGAATTTTTGTCTGTCTGTCTGTTTGTCTGTCTATGACCGCATTACGGAAAAATCTCTGGTGATTTTGATGAAATTTGGTATGATGATAGCTGGTTATCCGGGTCAACATATAGGATACTTTTTACTGCGGGAAAATATTATCTCATATCTGAGAAATCTATATTAAACGTCAAAACGTAATATTATTATAAAATCACACTATTTTTTATATAAATGCGAAAGTTTGTGGGTATATATATATACTGCTTCAGGCTGAAAAGGATGCTGGACGCAATTAGATGAATAATACATAAGTTGACCATGACCTCAACTGACACAAAGGCGGCTGTCAATAATAAAATTGTGAACCTAATGAAGAAAAAAAAATAGCTAAAAGTACCTAGGGACGTACTTAGTCAATAATTTTGATAATTTTTATTTTATTTATTTATATGGATCCACTAGCGATAATTACATTAAAATCTTTTTAAATTAAAGACAAAATGTAATTTAATCCTAAATGCATTACCTTTTCAAGTGGATACAGCATGCATTAATTTTAATTCACAATTTTAAACATCAATATATTAAAAATAAATAAAAGTACTATTATATCACTAGCTATAAAATTAACATTAGCAGAAAAGACATATTAAAGTTATTTTATAACTTGGAATCGTTAAAGTTCAATAAATATAAAAAAAACGTAATAAATTAAATCAATCACACATTATTAATTTAGAAAAGAGTTTAATTTAGAAGAGAGAAAAAATTAATAGGAAAATCCAATATTTTTTTATACCTTATCTTTATGACAATATTAAAACTTACTATATAGTTTGAAGCACATTTTTAAAATGTTTATGTAAATCCAACCATACTTTACGCATTTTGTTATAGTTATACTTTGATTATATGCTAAGAATACGCTTGATTATTAACTTGATGTAATATTCAAAGGAATTTTAATAAAAATTATAATGACTTAATATGGTAATACCATCATGTAACATCTTATTATACATTATTAATTCAACAGATGCTTTTCACCAAGTAAATATTGCTCTAACGTTACAGCCATCTCTTTTACGATTAGTGATATAATGAAAATGTGTCAGGCACTATATCTATACAAATAAATAAAACTGGAGTGTGTGTTTGTAATTTGTAATATTAAAATAACCGCTTTTTACTACATGCATATGGATGTATACACTGTACATATACCAAAACAACATTTTTTACAATATTTGTCTGTCTCTCTGTCTGTTTGTTTGTTCCGGTTAATCTCTGAAACGGCTGGACTAATTTTGACGGGACTTTCACTGGCAGATAGCTGATGTAATAAGGAGTTACTACTACTAGGCTACTTTTATTTTTAGAAAAAAAGTAGGGTCCCACGTAAAAGAAATTAAAACAAAAAGAAATAAAAAAAAATTTGTTTTGGGAAGCAACCTAGGGACGAACCCGAGCGAAGCGAGGGTGAGTCGCTTGTCTTTCATATAATACTTATATACATATTTATTAGTTACCAAGAAAAATTGGTTTATATTTTAAGTTAGATGACGTTTCCTTATATCGGTTTTTGTTTTTGTTTATTGTTACATGAAAGTGAAAGTGTTACATAAAATGGGACTTTCCCTACAAAAGGTCAAGAAGAGTTCTAATATGGCAAGTCTTGCAGTTTGGAGACCTAATTAATAATCCCAATTAGAACTCTTCTTGACCTTTTGTTAGGCAGAACCTACCCTAACCGGACTATTATATTTATGATGTGATGATTATGTGATGATTCCCATACAAACTTTCATCCCTATTTTCACCTCCTCTAGGAATGATTTCCGGGATAAAAATCCTATGTCCTTCTCAGGATTTCCAACTATCTTCTTACTAAATTTCATCTAAATCGGGTTAGTAGATCCAAATATTACCCCCTATCACATCACGAACTCACAAACTTTACCTCTTTATAATATTAGTATATATTAATGAAACAAGTATTAATAATTAATTACTATTGTTTAAATATGGTCATACTTTTATAATTATATACCTATTGTTGGATATAAAAGCAAGAGTGAAGCCGAAAACAGAAGCTATCGAGAGTAGCTAATAACATGTTTTTTTGTCTCTTTCATTCTTCAAAACATAAGTGCGGGTGCGTTAACATCGATAGCAATAAGCTGTACATGGACATTAATAATAATAATATAAATTCATAGCTACGCTCATTATAAGTTGATTGTGTAGGCCACATTGTTTTGAGGACAATACGTAAGGTAACAGTGATGTGAAACAAAATCGATATTTTTTTAATTTTTATCATCGATAAATGATGGCTAATAGAATATATATAAAAAAGCAGTTATAAAAAAATTAACAGTTATAAAAAAGTTAACATAATATTTAATGTAGAAACAATGCATAAAACTTAACACTGCAAAAACCATACAGACATACATACATACGAATCAATGAGTTAGACGTAGTAGACTATCGATAAAACTATTACTGTCAGTTACTCGATGTAAACTAAAGCATTATAATGAGGCATCATAGCCTACTTTCCGTTTAAATATTTAAATAAAACAATCTTTTCGGATTTTTTCGCGGATTTATTTTGATTTTTGGTTTCAACATTTTAGTATAATTTATTATAATGAAATTCAAATATTGAAAATCAATTATCTATACGGTAAATAAAATTGGAGTGTCTGTTTGTAATATTAAAATAACCGCTTTTTACTAATTGCATATGGATGTATACACGGTACATATACCAAAACAACATTTTTTACAATTTTTGTCTGTTTGTCTGTCTGTTTGTTCCGGCTAATCTTTGAAATGGCTGAACCGATTTTGACGGGACTTTCACTGGCAGATAGCTGAAAAAAAAATAGGGTCCCACGAAAAAAATTAAAACCAAGTTAATTTTGTTTTGGGAAGCAACTTAGAGACCAACCCGACCGAAGCGAGAGTGAGTCGCTAGTTAAAAAATAAATCAGAAAAAATCCGAAACGATAGTTTTATTTAAAATGTCAAATATTCGCGTAAATCTAATGAATTTTTTTTTCTAATATAGTCTTTATTATTTTATAATAATTTAATTAGTAAAATTTTAAATATTGCTGTATTCTTCAATGAAAATCATCGCATCCTTAGCAATCGATAACACATTTCCGTTCATTATATTTTTTAAATGATAATGATATAGGCCTGGAGATATTTGCAATGTTCTTATTAATCGATATTAATCTAAGGAATGTGATATCGATTATCATGTGTAACGATTTGGATGCAAAAATAAAGTGTCTTTAATAAAATATGCCTTTCGTAGGTAATATTGGAAAAATTAAATATTAATAATTTTATAAGGATAAGGCCATCGTTAGCCTTTTTAAAAGATTCCTTCCATTTTTATAAATTTGTTTGATCGAGCTTAGGTATATCGTTATACAGTTACATGAATTAAATGAAACGATAAATAAAAATATATAATTGATCTGATAATATGCTTGGTGTTTGGAAACAGACAGACGGATATCGCATATCAATATGTCCGTATCAAGCTATAATATTTATCATTATATTTTTTGTAACCATCATACATTTTAAGTATTTTTTATCAGTCATTCAAAAATTGTTTAAAATTTTAAATCAAATGATAATTGTTGCTTCAGCAGTGGGACTTAAAATATTTAAATTGCTTAAAAGTTACTCAAACTTTATTTAAAAACTAGCGACTCACCCTTGCTTCGCTCGGGTTCGTCCCTAGGTTGCTTATCAAAACAAAATTAATTAATTAATTTGGTTTTAATTTTTTTTCGTGGGACCCTATTTTTTCTAAAATAAAAGTAGCCTAAGTTACTCCTTATTACATTAGCTACCTGTCAGTGCAAGTACCGTCGAAATCGGTCCACCCGTTTCAGAGAACAAACAGACAGACAGATAGACAGACAAAAATTATAAAAAATGTTGTTTTGGTATATGTACCGTGTATAGATCCATATGCATTTAGTAACAAGCGGTTATTTTAATATTACAAACAGACACTCCAGTTTTATTTTTCTGTATAGATAAAATATAAATGTAAAGGGTTTATGTAATTTTAAATTGTAGGTTAAAATACAAAGCTGAACTATTTAAAAGTTATTTATATATCTGTATGTAATTCCAAACGGTTTAAAACGAGAAATAACTTATAATTCTTGAATTATTAAAGAAAATTGTCACCGTATCCAATTCAATTATGCCCCGTATAATTGGCGGATAAGATACTTTGAGCAATTCGTTAAACAAACTTTAAAATTACTTCTAATTTCCAAAATAAGTCTTAACAAGAGGGAATAAAGGTTAATTCAACAGTAAATTAAATGTTGGTATAAAAGTGATTCAAGGAGCCTATTATCGAATAAAAAATAATAAGGGTTTGTTTCGTTGTCATTGAAGAATTGATTGGTTTCTAGGTATCGATTTTAAGTGCCTCTAATTATACTTGGAAATATGTGGGACCTATGTCGGTGTGCGATGTAACAACTGCTGCTGCACCAGTGGTGTTTTTTAATATTACTTTTATATAATAGTCGGTATATAATTGCTAATAAGTAACAAGTGATGCCACTAACTAAGCAAAAGCGGCTAGAGATAAGTTACTAACCTAGAAGGTTGTTGTTGGTTCGATTTTTGTTACGGTAACTATTATTTTGTATCTATATATGTTTGTTCTAGTTTCGATAAAACAAAGCAAGGTTGCAGTTAAGTAGTCTGTAACAAGTAATGAAATTAACTAAGCAAAGGTGACTAGAGACAATTCCCTAACCTAGAAGGTTGTTGTGGGTTCGATTTTTGTTAAGCTAACCGATAATTTAGTATTTATGTATGTTTGTTACAGTTTTGATAACACGAAGTTTCAGTTAAGCTAAGTATGTAAAGTTTTAGACTAAAGGTGCTCTATGTTCCCTAGTATCAGAGATCGTAATCAATGCATATTGAACTATTGTGAGCGATTTTTGCTAATTATTGTGAGTTTAAGATATTCTCTCTTAACTCTTAAAAAAATAAACTGTGAAATCTTTTAATAATATTATCCATTACGCGCGTGCGCCGATTACATCTCTATATTTAGAACACATGTACCTATTTGAAGTTAATTGTTACACATTCCAATATTCAGTTTTATATTGAAACAATATTGTTTATATGAAACGTCAATTTGAAAGGTTTCCTAAAAATATATTTTATTACATACTAGCGACTCACCCTCGCTTCGCTCGGGTTCGTCACTAGGTACGTTTTACATAGACATTTAAAATAGTTATTTGCCAGCGTTAGCCGTATAAATTTTTTTTTTGAATTTTTCTGATGTTTTAATATTTATTATACTATTCCGGACTAAGAGAAATCCAAAAAATCAAATATCATAAAAATTGGTCCAGCCGTTCTTGAGTTATAAATGGTGTAACTAACACGACTTTCTTTTACATATATAGATTAAAGAATTAGGTTAAACATATTACATATTATTTTGTTGTTACAAAATCTCTGACTAGAGATTATAGAGCTGGTTTTTTTATACATACTTAGATTTCTCTTAAGGAAGCTCCGGTAGAGAAATAAAATTTGACCATAGATACTAGGGCTTTACATAGACAATAATATATTATTTAAATGATTATTCATTATATTATTCATAGAGCTTTTTTATAACAGCTTTATTTTCACTACAGACAACGGCTTTTATAATTCTTCCACTATTTTCATTCCCTGTTTGATAATTTAAACTATTTTTATATCACGTGCGTGTTGAAAGCATTCAAAAAATCTAATAACAACAATCAGAATGTCAATATTTGTATAATTGGTGTACAAATGGCTTCTTATCTTGGCACGACTTTTGATTTATTATTAGAGCGTGCAGACATTCAAAAGAAATCCCCATTGAGATTTTTTACGGAACAAGAATGAATTGTGTTAAAAATTGATGACACAGGCTGCCTTAGAATCTGTGATGTAAAACACTAAGCACAGATTCTTTTCTGGATGATTATTAAATACTTAACTCTACTTACAAGGTGTAACACTATTGTGCAGACGACCAGTTTGTGCAAATGCGTGTAAAAACCATTACTCTAAACGAAGTGCTGTCTCGACAGGGCAATGTTTGGAATGTGCTCGACTCAAAAACATGGAATGTAACAATGGTATAGGATACTATCGAATTCGGTATTTGTTTGGCTCGATCAATTTTAACTGTTGCGGAACTGGAGCAAGCTCAAAAGGGTTTATCAATTTAATGTACTTCGTTTTGTGAAATGTAGATCTAAGATGTAAATGAAAATTTGTTGTTAATGCTTTTATCTCCTTTTTGATGTTTTATCGTATTATCTATATCTATATTATCGATATTAATATTACAAAGAGGAAGATTTTTTGTTTGTTTGTTTGTTTGTTTGTACTGAATAGGTTTCGGAACCGATTTAGATGAAATTTGGCAAGGAGATAGTTTGAGATCCTAGGAAGGATATAGGATAATTGTTATCCCGGGAATCATCCCTTAAGGGGATGAAAATGGAGTTGAAAGTTTGTAAGAATAATCAACCTAAGGATAAACCCGAGCGAAGCGAGGGTGAGTTGCTAGTAATAGATATAAATATGTTGATTTTTTTTTTCAACTTATTAATTGTTAAACGATGAACTGAAAAATGATTGAGTTAAAATATTGTAATATATTAATTATTCTTTGTATTGAAATGTATGAGACTCTGCCCACTAGACCGTTCCGTCACCGACCGGCTCCGTCGCGTGCCGTGCATGGAGCGTCAACAATTGTCGGTGAGAATATTTTGCCGGTGCCGGTACGCTCCGTGCCTGGCACGCGACGTTGCCGAACCGGTGTGCGCAGACGGCACAACGGGGAGCATACGGGTTATAACCGTGTATGATGACCGTTATAACCGCGTATGATGATCGTTCTAAATCCGTTACATGTTGCCGCTTGTCTTGTAGAGATGGGCGATAATCGTTATTAAAGATGGGTTAGTACCAATATTTCTCAGGATTAGGTAATATTAATATATTCGTCTGGCAATATTATAATATTGTATCTAATACTTCAATATTAGTGATATTTATCTAGAAAACACAGGTAATACTGACGGACGGATACGGATATGACACGCGGATGATACGCGATTGATACGCGAGTGAAAATATTTCAAAGATAGACTTTAAAAAAAAAATATTTAATTAAATACTTTCTTACAATATTAAAACTTAGTCTATCTTATTCTAAAAGCTGGGGTGATGTGAACACTGTCGCTCGCCTGCTCGCAGATAATATAGTGCTCCTGCGGGGGGCCGCGACTGGATACGACACACGTCGATATTGTTGGAATTTTCTAATTATCCATAAAGTTAACGTTTCCTTTATTATTCATTGTCTTTCTGTACTATCATATTCTTATTAGTCCATGGTGTGGTCACTGGAATGCGATCTAATTGCTTATTGTCTTTAAAGTTTATATTTTTATAAAGTGTTGTATTCTGGGTGGCTTGACTCGCGGATGATACGCGGATGATACGCGGATGCTACGGTCACTATAACCGTTATGTACGGGCATGATACGCTGTTGATTCGGTCTAGCGGGCATAGTAGTCCGTGCCGTGCTCGTTTCCGTGCCTGATACGTTCATAGCACGGTCATGGTATGAGACGGTGTAGTGGGCAGAGACCCTTAGAAGCAAATCCGATCGCTGTCTGTTGTAAATTGAAAAATAATTATATTTTATTATCTCTATAAAGTAAAAAACTTCGTTTTCATCTAAAATATATTGATTATTTAAAGCAATAGGTACTATTTGCGCTGAAATGTATAGAAAAAATAAATATTAACCAAGAGATTTCCCAAAGTCGCGTTTTATTGTAACTTTTGTTATTTATTACAAACTGTTACAAAATGTTATATAATATACTCGTACTTATAATATGTACATATATTTGCTTCACGTAGCAATCGAAGTAGTAACTTCTAATGAAGGCTTTGTTAGCTGACAATATATCTTTATGCCATGACATCTTTTTCTTTACCTACTATATATTTTGATTTTAAACCAGCCATTATTTACTTTTCCTAATTTTCTACGCATCTGTAAAGCCGAGTCAGTTCCTTAGCCACCGGTCGTCGATCGCCTAGTAATGGACATCGTCGTTAGCGACCAACAATGGACAAGATTTACATTGCACGATTGTTATTTTGACAGCAACATGTGAATTGTATGGAGAGGATATATTTTTTATTAATCTTAAAATGTTATAATTAAAAAGATATACATATACATTTAGTGTTTTAAAACTTTAATTTTGTTTAAGAGGATAATTTCTTTGTAGTTGATAGTGATATTTGTATGGGTTTCTATCCAGTTTAAATGTCAAAAAAGCACATCAAGTTTTTTAATATTTAAATTAATTATTATAATTTACTCATAAAAAAGCACAGCGACAAAATTTTTTGTAACAGTACAACCCACAAACCAGCTATATCCAAAATAAATCATATCACATAAATGTTCTGTTACTACATGAAATAGCTTTAAAAACACTCGCATAGAAATATAGATAATACGAGTAATATTGAAATATAATAATATTAGTAGGGAACTCGCCTCGCTCGGTGTCCTTAGGTATGTTTTTTTGTGCGCTGTTTGCTAGCTGTGAGCCAATACTGCAGTAATACTGTTCTCTTTTGGATATAATAACTTTTGTAACATTGAATTTTATATAATAACAGTTTAATTGGAATAGACAAATGTCCGTCAACCCGCACTTGGCCAGCGTGGTGGACTATACAGTACTATAGGGAGGCCCGTGCCCAGCAGTGGGACGTAAAAAAGGCCCTGAATACGTACATACAGATAAATGTAAGCCAACATATTATGAGGCAAAATTTTAAATATTGCGTATGTAGGTTATAATTTTTACACTTGATGTCAAATTACTTAAAAAAATTACATATAACAGATAGCCCATATTTAGTCTTGCAATGTACATGTGTATGAGTAAGAAGTGTCGCAATATTTGTCGTTACGTTGTAATTGTCCTCGTTAGGACAACGAGAGAAGAAAGAAATGTTTTAGTTCCGCGGAGTTGTACTCGCGTGAATGCAAATGCGGTAGATGCTGACAAAATTATCAATGTAATATAATTTAATTTGAAATTTAAAAAAGTAAAAATAACTGAAAATATAATTAAGTGAATAAAAAATAAATGATTAGGTTTCTGGTTTGTCTGTCATTTGTTAGATAGAAGTAATCTCTTTCGATAAAAATGTGACAAGGCAATTAGTAGAAGTGAAAATACATAATATTAACAATTTTAATATTTTTAAGGTAATAAAAATAAGCGTCTAATTCCAAGATAAAATTTTACAGAAAGTTACATAACTTTTTAAGGTATACTTATAATTTTGATAGTAATTAAATTCAAACTTTTCAAAAGCTTCGCTATTTATTTATAAAGTAAAAAATTTGAAGCATCCAAACCACCGACAGCAACGCGAGACAACATTGTTTAGGCCGACGACCGAGGTTTTCACACTGTTCTCACTGAGTCAGTCGGTCAAACAAAGAAGTTTTTGTATTCATGTAAATTTTTATTATCCTCACACTTTACATGCAGATTGGGAACTTAAAGAACCACCGATTGAAACTTTCAAAATGTCCACAAACAATGCTACAAAAACTGTTATTAATGTTGACGATCACTTTTTCGTCCGTGTCAAATGTAAATGCTGTGACATGTGACAGGTTTTTTATTGCTTTGCATAATTTTTACGCGACCATCGTTGCTCAATTGGTGTTGCACTTTCCAGTGTATTGTGTGATTGAGATATTATTAATGAATGTTAATTTAAATATCGATATTTCTATTTTATGTAAGGACTAGCGACTTACACTAGCTTCGCTCGGGTTCGTTCTTAGATGCGTTTTAATTTTTTTTTAATGGAACCCTAATTTTTTTTTAAATAAAAGTATCTTAAATTACTCCTTACAACATGAGCTCACGGCCAGTGAATGTCCCGTCAAAGTCAGTCCAGCAGTTTCGGAGATTAACTAGAACAAACAGACAGATAGGCAGAATTATAGCTTCATATGCATTTGATAAAAATCTGTTATTTTGACATTACAAACAGACACTTCATTTTTATTTATCTGTATTTTTAGATTAATATTTGTATTGATTACTTTTAAAAAAAGTTGGTCGAAAACCAATACTAATCTATGGGACTTATCAAAACGAACAAACGAGCCAAAGTTTGAATATGCTACTAGTGGCCATTTAAGAGTTCTACTATCCTCCAGACTCCATCATTAGATCAGCACAATTCTATCAAATTTGTTATACTATATTTATATAGTTTTAAATCGGTACCACAGTTAGAAGTAGGTTAAAATCAATTTCAAAGATTTGATTGCATAGTTTTAACTTTCGAGTAAACATAATAAAAGTATGTTAATTAAAAGAAATTTAATGTGATGCCTCCAGTTAATATTTTCATATACTACTATTTTATTTGGTTTTGACTCTTTTCTGGTTTTTAATTAGAACCGAAGTACTCTTTTTCGAAAATGTTAGTAAAATAATGTTTCGCAAAAAAAAACAAACATATTTTATTTATATACTGAATAAAAAAAATGTGCTTGATTTTAGTCAGAAATTGTCCAGAAAACTTGAACAAAGCAAAAGTATAAACCTATATAGGTTGACAATTGCATCCACATTGCGATATATAAGCGTTGAGTGACGTCTCGCTTCCACCTCTGAATGATCGCACTTTGCATTTCAAATGCACCCATTGTATGCACATTTTTACTGACTTATTACTTTCTAGTACCGTTCGCAAATTTTCCTTGGACCTCTTTATGTGAGTCAGGTGTTTTGGTGTACCACTTGTTTTTGAACACTTGTCACTTTTAAGAGGCATTACTCACCGACTTGTTTGACATGCAGCTTAAGTTAGACCAAGTAAAGGTTAAGGAGTTATTGTCGCATCAAATAAGCAGGTGCTTGCGTAACGCTAATATATTATGTATAGAAAAATCTTTATTGCAATGTTAGTCGGACTACTATCTATTTTTACACATTATTTTTTTGGACATTTGGACAACAATACAAGGCCTGTTTTATGGATACCAATTACATAGTTGATACACTACACATATATAACTTTAAATACATACATATTATAAATATAAACACCCATGACTAGAGTACAAACCTTCCTGCTCATCACACAAATGAATGCTTACAACGGGACTAGAACCTGCGACCGCTGGTACAGCAAGTAGAGTCACTACAAACTGAGCCAAATGTCTCAAACTTATACGTATACGGAAGTTTGCATGGGTGTGTGTTTGTTCGTTACTCGTTCGCGGTGAAAAGGATTGACGGATTTGGTTGAAAAGTACACATATACATTATGACTTGGAGTAATCCGTAGGCTTTTAGGCACGCAAGGACACATCTGAGCGAAGCGAGGATAAGTCGTTAGTATTTATATAAATTGTAGAAAAAAAGGAAATATGACTGCCTATACGTATAAGAATTAAGATGTGAATGTATGGCGCTGTGTTCTATGTTAGAGGTTGCTAGTTTGTATTAAAACATGCTTTCTCTTTTTGGTAAGTCTCCTACAAACTTATAATTTTGACCCGTATGTATGTATGTATCATATATACTATTTAATTTAAATATAATTGATCGTTTATTACATAAAAAAATATGTACCTATTATACTTAATACTTTATTTGCAATATCTTGCATTGTTTTTTACATGCTATCAGTACATTCACCAGTAACGAAGCGAGTTCAGGATCAATCTCGAGGGTATTTTTGTTTAAATTGTGACTGATATACCCGTTAGGCCTTTCGTAGTGCAGAATTCGTAGATTAAGGGCCTGTATGGGCTATCGTTTGGTTTACATCTATTAACCTTTGGTATATATACATATATAACTGATTCAGTAAGAAGTTAGTTTTGTTATTTTCGTGATAAGATTGTTAAATAATATATTTATTTATAAATACACACATATTAAATACATAATCTATAAGTTGGTATATATGTATTTCTATAATACGATATTTATTTTTTTATAATATATAGGTATATATAGGTATAAGAACAAAAATTAGAATAAAGTACCTTCCAAAATTACCGCAAGCCTTTTATTTGATCAAAGATAATTTTTATAGAGTACCTACTCCCCTTAAATTTGACGTCTTTTAATCAAACTAATTTCGTATTTATAGATTGTGATATAATAAAATTCTAACTGAGTCAAATCTGTACATTGAATGTTTTTTTGGAAAATCTTACTGAAATAGAAATTATTATCGATACAGAGGCCGAATTTATAGTTTTTAGATTTTTTATCTGTCTATCTGTCTGTCTGGGAACGTATAACGAGAAAACCACTAAACAGATTATAATGAAATTTGGTATGATAATAGCTGGTTATCCCGGTCAACATATAGGGTACATTTCACTGCGGGAAAATATCTCATATCTGAGAAATCTATACTAAAGGTGAAAACGTAATTAGGGACGAACCCAAGCGGAGCGAGAGTGAGTCGCTAGTTTTATAAATATAATGGTACCCTTATTATAAACATTTAAATTATACAAAAATTATTCATAAATAAAATTATGCATAACGTAACTTTCGAAGTTATTATGTAAGGCCAAGTAACCCCTGGTTTCAAAGCGGACATTAAAAACTTATAAGACGCGAGAGGAAAGTTTGTGGATTTCACTAATTACTTTATGGCTTTACTTAGAGTTCAACCTGGCTTAGATATCATTCTATATAATATAATAATAATGTTATTATATTATATAGAATTATATCTATCTAATCATCTAATCATCTTCTATATAATATAATAATAATACGTATCCATAATTGTAAAATACTATTTGTTCCTTCACTTTGTTTTGATCTTTAACTCTATTTATTGCAAGATGTCTGTATCATTAAATTTGGTATTTGAATTTTTGAGGCACTTTTTGTTATAGCCTGCCAGTATAATACTAGCAACTCACCCTCGCTTCGCTCGGGTTCATCCCTAACTTGATTCCCCATAGCCATACAAACTTTCATCCCCATTTTCACTCTCTTAAGGGATGATTTCCGGAATAAAAACTACCTTATGTCCTTCCCAGGGTCTCAAAGTATCTTCTTACCAAATTTCATTTAAATCGGTTCAGTAGAACCACAGATTACCCCCTACAACGTCACAAACTCACACACTTTACCTCTTTATAATATTAGTATAGATAACTTTTTCATACTAATCTTAGGTCTTATAATTTTTACTGACTTCAAAAATGGAAGTTTTACGATGAGAATTTATGAACATTGTAGGTACATATATATGTCTGCGATTATTTTTAGATAAGAATAGCATTACAAATTTTTGGACATTTATAAGATCTTTTAAGAATGTTGATTATTGTTAGAGAGAATCAAATGAATGTAATCAAATCGAAGTTATTACAGGGTTTGCGTTTGTTCCAATGATCGTACTGTGTGTTACTTACTTTATTATCTATACAGATAAATACAATTGAAGTGTCTGTTTGTAAGGTCAAAATGAAAGCTTTTTATTACTAAATACATACATAAGAAATTATATACGGTACTTATAAGAAAACACAATTTTTAAATTTTTTGTCTGTCTATGTGTCTATCCGTCCGTCCGTCCGTTATTCACTTATTATCGACCAACTTAGTTCCTCCCAGTGGGAAAGAAATGGGTTATGATGATAGTCCAGCGAAACGTTTTTTTATAAATTGAATTACAATAAAATACCTACTATCTGTGTCTGTACTTTGATCTATTAGATACAGCGGTACATATGGCTTCGATCGTTCTTACGAAACTCTCTGCTAGCCATCGTATGGCATTTTTACTTGGTATTCTATTGACTTTTTTCAGTTCAGAGAAGATACAGCTTTGAGTTTTAGAAATGATATTTTTGTAAGGGCAAGAACCACACACAGCTCCCTTAGCCCCAGATATCTAAAACAACCGTTATTTTCTTATCAGATGGATAAGTTCGATTCCAGGAGAGAGATGTGTATTGTGTAATATCCTAAAACCAAAAATAGATTGCGCTTTGTGTGTGTTTCATGCAATGTTCGACTGACTTTGTAATATGTATGTAAGAAATTACTTTGCTGAATATCATTCACCAAAAAAATCGGCAGCAAATTTCAATTCAGGTTCTAGATAGATTGTATTATTGTTCCTAGGGTTTCTCGGTATAAACAAACATATTTTAAATAAACATATTTTATTGAAAATTTTCCAAATTGTGGTTTCTAAATTATTAAATAGTAAATTTATTTGAATAAAACTATCATTTTCATATAAATAAATCATGAAACTTTTTAAAACTAACTGCCAAAAAATTCACTCAATTACTCTTGATAATGGCAGGTACACATGTGTCCCAAGAAATTCTCGAAAAAGTAAACAAAAAAAGAATATTTTTGACTTCTAAATATATTAATTTAATCCCAAGTGAACCATATTCTATAAGTCAATTCGTATTTTTTGTACTTATAACCTTATGGTCCTGAAAGGGTTAAAAGTAATACATAGGCTATTGTTATCCGCTGGTTATTGACATCTAGGTATCCGGTTAACACCTAAGAAAAGCGAAGATAAGTCACTATCTTATATATATATATATATATATATATATATATATATATATATATATAAAAGTCTATACTAATATTATAAATGTGAAAGTTTGCGAGTATTTATGTATGTTTGTTACTCTTTCACGCTAGAACGGCTGAACGGATCTGGATGCAATTTCACACAGAGATAGATTATAGTCTGGAATAACACATAGGCTACTTTTTATCTGAGAAAAATGTACGGTTCCCGTGGGATAGGTTTGTTTTTGTCTTCCAAGAGGCGAACTCGAGCGAAGTGAGGGTGAGCCGCTAGTAAGAAATAAACTCTCGATCATTTTTACGATTTTAATACAAGCAGCGCCATGATGTTAAGTTATGTATTTTTATAAATTACAACACCATGTATATATAACACGTTTTTAACCTAAACCTTTTTAGAAAGAGTATTGTGTATGGCATCACCCGGATTATAAATGCGCATATCACGATCATAACTTCGTTCGACATTCTTCATTAAGATTCCAATTAACAAATATTAAGCAAAAAGGTTCACACAACACTGTTGCATAATTTTATGGAAATTAGATCCAAAGATGTACTTAAATGCTATGTTTTTATTTGGTTGTTAACTCAGAAATTATTGTTATACACGAATTGTATTGTATACCGTGTTCAAAAAAGGAGGAGGTTATTGTTTCGCATGTAGGTATGTTTTTTTGTGTGTACATTATGCGATATTGTCGTTGAGGTCTAAGGGGTGGTCTTAAATAAATCTCATACTTGTACAGTTAAAAAAAATATTAATTTAATTGCTAATTAACTACGAGATCGTAAAGATTATTAAAAAATATTGAACGAGTTTTTTTGGTTCAATGTTTCAGTATTTTTTTGCACTCTCACTTCTTTGCGTATTAATATTGTAAATGATAAGTTATGTACTAAACATAAATACGTATAAATATAGACGATATTATGTACTAAATAGTATTACAGTTATATCTCTGAACCGATTTTTAAATAACTTTAAAATTTGATAGATAGCTTGCATTTTAAAAACAAACATGGATTCATCTTCAAATTAAATATATATATATATATATATATATATATATATATATACATATATATATATATATATATATAAAAATCCAAGATGTACCTAGTATAAAACAAAGTCGCTTCTTGCTGTCTGTTTGTCCCTATGTATGCTTAGATGTTTAAAACTACGCAACGAATTTTGATGCGGTGTTTTTAATAGATAGAGTGATTCAAGAGAAAGGTTTATATGTACATATAATACGTGCATATTATAGTACAGAAAAACCGATAAAAATTCAAAGATTTGTATTTCATACTAACCGTTAAAACGTAGCTAGGGACGAACTCAAGCGAAGCGAGGGTGAATTGCTAGTTATTGATAAATAAAGATAATTTATCTGTTTTTTTTTTAATTGAGCGATTATTACTTTTCAAAATGTACAAAAGACATTTACCCAAAGTACATATCTCACTAAAAGTAATTTTAAAGTGAGCGTAAGACTTACTCGAAATCCACTGACTTAATGCGAAAGATTTAAGATAACATTACAGGGTTTAAGTGTGTTTTGGGGACGAAATGTGGTTTTTATTTGGCAATTAAGGATAAATAACCAAAAAAAGTAATTTCCATAACTTGAGATTTAAAACAATATTTATAAGCACTTGGTTCGATATTTTTATGCCTTCTTATTATGATAAAACCCATCCCATAAATATTATAAATGAGAAAGTTTGGATGGATGGATGTTTGTCACTCAATCACGCCAGAACGGCTGAACGGATTTGGATGAAAAGCACACAAATAGGTTATAGTCTGGTATAGCACATAGGTTACTTTTTATCCCGGAAAAACGTACGGTTCCCGTGGGATAGATTTGGTTTTGTTTTTCATAGAGTCAGGGATCGACTATCTATTCCATACTAAACGTTAAAACGTACTTAGGGACGAACCCGAACGAAGCAAGGGTGAGTCGCTAGTTTTATAATATGTACGTAGTTATTTTGTGCAAATGTTTAGAATGGAATAGAAGATATAGCGAAATATTTACTCAAATTTTTACTTGAGCTTACGTTTGTACTAACTGTGCCACATATTATAAAGTTAAGGTCATGTTCACTGTTTACTGATTGGTAATTAAATATATTTATAGCTATAGTTTTCAATAACGCGTATAACTACGCATTATATAAAACTATGTATAGTTGGCTCTTACTTATACTAAAAAACGACTCAGACTGGGCGAAGATATCGCGTATATTACAAATTAGCGACTCACCCGCGCTTCGCTTCGGGGTCGTCCCTAGACAAAAACAAATATATCCCACGGGAACCGTACATTTTTCCAGGATGATATATATAGCCTATAGCCTTCTTTAGTTAACAGGCTATTTAATGCAAAAATAATTTTTCAAATCGGATTAGTACTTCTTGAGATTAGCGCGTTCAACCAAACAAACAAACTCTTCAGCTTTATAATATTAGTATACATTAGTCAAAAAGTATAACCTATGATCGTTTGTTCCCTTCTTTCACGCAGCAACGAGTTAATTTGATTTTATCCATCAACATTTTAATTAATATCCATTACAAATATACATAGATGTCGTGGGACATAAATAAGCTGTACTGCAGTAGTAACTATCGATGTAATAGTAGTCTGAGCGAAGCAAGGGCGAGACATTAGTGTATATATGCAAAAATTCTTAAAATGTGTATGTTCACACAGACAACAAGATAAAAAGTTACATCGAAATTGGAAACGTCGTATCATCGCAGTGCATGTAGCATTATGCGTATGTACTTTTTACCAAGCAGTCTTGTTCCGTATTTGTATGTCATAAATATTTAATCGGTACTTAAATATAAATAATTTTACTCGCATCACTCGTGTACCCCGACAATAAAGCCTCAGCAAAAAATAAAACTAAGTAAGGGTCTAATGTCATGGCATCAAACATTTTTGTTCTACAATCTCAGATGTGGTCAACCTTTTCGAATTTGTTTTTAGACGTAATGAATTATTTAGCGACTTTTATAAGAATGTATATTTAAGTGTAATTCCATTTAAATACCTACACACTTATTGATTTTTGAAGTTAAACTTCTTTTGAATCGTTGTGATTTGAAACCCGATGAAACGGAAATGCGACACTAAAAAGAGACAAACACATAAATATATAGGATTAAGCTGGCGAGAGAGTGAGATAGAATACATTACCAGGAAGTGAAAAATAACACTGAATAATATGTTATGTAACATATGTTAAATAAAATGTAAAATAACTTTTAAACTTGGTAAAATAAAAAACTAAACTTATAACTTATAAAAATGAATATGTATTAATTACTGCGGGATGAATGCGCACAAATTAAATAAAAGCTATTATTACTAATTGTTGCCATGGTAACGGTTGTTATTGTCTGACAAATATATAATATTTTTTTTTTCTTTAGCTGCCTCGGTGGTGTAGTGGCTAGCATGTACGGCTGCACATCCTGAGGTCCTGGGTTCGAGTCCCGGGTCGGGCCAAGTTTAGTTATTGAGTCTTTCTGTATAGTAAGCCTCAGTAACAACCCGGAGTTGGGAAGTTGGCGGTGTTTCACCCCCGTGCCTCGGAGAGCACGTAAAGCCGTCGGTCCTGCGCCTTAACTCTCACCGGTCGTGTCGAGTAGTCGTCCCACCGGAGTATGAGAGTGACAGGAATAGAGAGTGCACTTGTGTCTGCGCGTACATTTGTGCACTATAATATCTCCTGCGCAGTTGGCTAGTCTCAATGAGATTGGCCGCCGTGGCCGGAATCGGTCAGGAGGACATTATTATTATTATTTATTATTATTATATTCTTTAGTATATGCCTTATTTAATAATTATGGATTTGTTTTTGTGATATGTGCAAAAGAAGTTTTACTTCAACCGCGTGTAAAGGTTACACGCATCACTTTTTTAATATCTCCGTCAAAGCTATTTCTTTTCAGCTTAGTTTTTCTTGTGTGATTCTCATAAAGTGTACGAATCATCTTTGTTGTTATATTATGTATGTATATTTTCACATATAGGTAATTAATATTAGAAAATAAAAAATATAACAATATATATTCTTTATTGCACAAATAAGTTAGAAGAAAACATAATACATAGAAAGTCACGTGGACAGAGGTAGACTTATCTCTATAATCTCTTCCAGTCAACCCATGTATGTGGGAAATAGTGTTAAATAGCGAGACAGAGATAGAAAGTCCAGAAAAAAAAATAGTAAAGTATACTACATAAATAAAACTTAAATATACGTCTAATAACTTACATATAATATATAACGTCCTTTCTCAAAAATAATAATAATAATAATAATAATATTAGACAAGTTCACAGGCTTTACATAGTCTATATTAAAAAAATATCTTTAAAGTACGAATACCCTGCATTTCACTCCTCACATAAATCCTCATTACGTGCTCCCGCCGCTGCTAGGCATTACTATTGTATTACTCGATACACCTGAATCTCAACCGTTTATTGATGAAAGAAGGCAAATATTTTGAACTTTGAAGTAGAAGATGGTGTAAAAAGCTTAGAAGACTTTTTAATATTAAAATACAGTCAATATTAAATGACTAATATTAAATATATTAAAAATGTTATGTTTTTCTTTTAGTATTAATAAATTATAAAAATAAATTATATAAAAAAACGTGTGTGTGTACTTATGTACCCACGTAAGAAGTTATACTTCTTTGGCGTAACAGAACAAAAATAGCTAAAGATTTCATCCCGTATGTCACAACTCTCTGTATGCAAAAGGAATGCAGCTAACTTCATCATGTCGCTTTTTGGCTGTCGGTGTGCGCGCGCATCGTAAAAATTGTACTCTGATATTTTTTTCCAAACTTGCCAAAAGAAGTATAACTTCAAAAATAAGTTAATAAATTCTTATGCAGTCCAATTGCTTGAAACTAAATTCGTCTGTATCTTTGTATTGGTTTTACACTCAGTTTTTTGTTAAACATATGTTATTATTAATTTTATAATAATGTACATAAATACGTATTTTCTTGTTTGTTTTAAAATGTCTATTATTCCCTTTGAATACTTTGAGTAAGAAGGAACTACAATGCTGTTTTAGAATTTTCTTCTAATGTACGTTGGTCCCTTCATCTCTTGGTACGCGTAAATCTTCATTAGACGCCCCCGGCTTTATGAGCGCTCCCACTGCGATAGTAAACCGAGTGTATTGTTTGACTTCTGTTGATGCACAGGTGACATCGGCGCTGTTGACCTGTAAACTAAGCTTTTTTATGTATATTTTATAAATTAATTTGTATCACTTATCTACACAGATAAGTAAAATTGAAGTGTCTGTTTGTAATGTCAAAATAACAGCTTTATACTAAATCCATATAGAATTATATACGGTACTTATAAGAAAAAGACAATTTTTAAAATTTTTGTTTGTCTGTCTGTCTGTCTGTTTGTTCCGGCTAATCTCCAAAACGGCTGGACCAATTTCAACGGGACTTTCACTGGCAGATAGCTGATAATATACGGAGTAACTTAGGATACTTTTATTTTAGAAAAAGAATTAGGGTTTCGCTCAAAAAAATTAAAACGTACCAAGGGGCGAACCCGAGCGAAGCGAGGGTTAGTCGTTAGTCTATACATAAAATAAAACTCTAACAGACTTGAATCTGTACATTTAAATTTTTGGAGAATCGTATTGAAATAGTCATTATTGTTGATGCAGAGGCCGAATTTATAGTTTTTAGATTTTTTGTCTGTCCGTTTGTCTGAGAAAGCATCATGAGAAAACCACTGGACAAATTTTGATGAAATTTGGTATGATGATAGCTGGTTATCCGGTCCAATATATAGAATACTTTTTACTGCGGGAAAATAATTCATGAGAAATCTATACTAAACGTTAAAACGTAACTCAACCTTGCTCGACTCGGGTTCGTCCCTAGTAATAAATAAGAGTGTATTTAATATGGGCGCGTTGCATTAAACAAAAAATCGATGTAAAATTGTTTTTTTTTTTGGGGTTAATATTAACGTTCAATTTTGAAATATAGATAGTCCGATTTTGATAGGATTCTTGCAATTGTATAGCCAGTGATGTTAGACATTTTCACATCTATATTGTTTTTGTTTATGAGTATTGTAAAATGTATTAAAAAAACAATACCTACGAAAATCAAAAACAAAATCTAAAACTTTGAGAAAATAAATACTGCAAATATTAACTTATAACATGCTTACAAAATTATGTTCTTAACTTTTTATTAAGGTACCTACATCTTATAATAGAAGTAACGATCTTGTATCAAAGAACGCTTCGTTTTCACCATTATACCTTTTCGTCAAAATAAATGTAGAACTATGAAAGTTAGAGAAGGTACGAAACATTAAATAATAAAAATGAATTAAAATTATTGTTGAAAGTGTTTAATATAATTTAAGTTAATAATTTTCGATTCTCTAGAGACAGATATCTACATATAAAGAGACTTTTTCTCTTTATTGATATACATACGAGTGTAGCGGATAGTTCAATCAGTTCAATTTGTAGATAAAATGAGTTATAGTTAATCGTAATTATTTTTCGTTAAGATTATTTCATTAACAATCATAATACAATCTAGGCTATCATTTATATTCACACTATTTGGTATACACACAAATTATTATTCAAATGAAATAAAATAATATGTCACTTTGATCTTAGATTGATATTAATATCACTGGAATCACTTTGATAATTAGGATAAATTATTATAATCAATAAATAAATATGTTGGGACATTGACACACTTCACCATCTAGTTCCATGGTAAGCTACGAGGCCTGTGTTATGGATATCAGATATTTGATACACTACATATATATAACTTTAAATACATACATATTATAAATTTAAGCACTCATGACTGGAGGACAAACATTCGTGCTCATCACACAAATGAATGCGGGACGTGAACCTTGACCGCTGACACAGCAAGTAGGATCACTACAAACTGAGCCAAACGTGTCGTCACGTAATAAAATATAAAATGTAAATTTTCCTACGTATTAATCCGACATCTAGATTTTTTAATTTTTTACACATTATTAGTTATGAAATCTAAACTTCAGATAGTGATAGACAAAATCGCCCAATAGAACTAATATAAAGTAAATATAGAAGTAATAGAAAGTATATCTATGAAGTATATTTTTATTTAATTAAAAAATAAATAACTTTATGTAACTAAACTTTTACTTTTCTAAGTCTATAGTTCAATACTAATCAATGACCCGGAGGCGTTGAGATATTTGCTTGGATAATATTATTTACCGCAAAAAATCATAATTCTACCTCCATATCAACATGCGATATCAATTTGCATTTGCATACATAATCTGGGTGAAAGAAAATTAAACGGGCTCTGTTTAGCGTTTTACATTAAACTAAGTTTACTAATACGGCAAGGTAATAAAATTATAATTCTTTGAATTTTTTTTAACAAATTATGTTATGATTATGCTACACATAATGCGGGTTAAGCGTTTGCGGGATTCCCCTATAGAAGAAGTATCTTTATCGCGTCCCTTTAATGCGATCAATATCAGGCCATAGTCCACCACGATGGCCAAGTGCGGGTTAACGGAGTTCACCATGTCTTTCGAAAACTTGCTAGGTTTTCTCAGACATGCAGGTTTCCTCACGATGTTTTCCTTTACCGTAAGACAAGTGGAAAACATTTTGGAAATGATTTGCACATAAAAATATCAGAAGTGCGAGACCCGGGGTTCGAATCCGCTTCACTCGGTAACCCAAGCGGGTGCGTTACCACTGGGCTACCAGGATATAGGAGGCTATAGAATTGAGAAAATTTATCGTTGAAAAGAAAAACAAATACTTAACGTAATAATTTTTGTCGTTACAAAACAAAATACCTAAAGCACTTGAATCATTTGCGGGTAAATAATTGACGGCGCGCGACGGGAGTCCCGAGCAGTATATCTATTATTCAAAGGCTTCGGCTGTTCTGTCATATTACCCTAATATTGAAGAAATATTCTAAGACTGTGAGGGGAATGCATGTTTATTTTACCTCGAACATATTATATGATATAGTTACAATACCCTTTGCACGAATAAAAGTATTGGCCATCTGTCGCCCAAATGTAGTAAATTCGGTCATTTGTTTGTCCTACTTATATTTTTTAAGAAGTATACGATATTTTTTATTTATTATCTATTATAATGTTTTGCACTTGGTAAAAATCAAATAAAGTCCAAAATCTAAGGTTTTACTAGAAGCCATTGTTGAAGTTCACTATCGTCAGAAATATCGATATTATCAAATTTTGTATTTTTTTAATGTAGTAAGTAAGGAATTACTGTCTGTTGATTTGATATGCTTACAATTTTTCTAATCGATACGACAGTTAGTAGTAAAAATAGGAAGCAGGCTAAGATTGATAACATCTATACAGATAAATAAAATTGAAGTGTCTGTTTGTAGTATCAAAATAACAGCTTTATACTAAATGCATATAGAATTATATACGTACTTATAAGAAAAACACTATTTTTAAAAATTTTGTCTGTCTGTCTGCCTGTCTGTCTGTCTGTTGCTCCGGCTAATCTCCGAAACGGCTGGACCAATTTTAACGGGACTTTCACTAGCAGATAGCTGATATTATAAGGAATAAATTAGGCTACTTTTATTTTAAAAAATGTATCAGAGACTCGCTCAAAAAATTAAAACATATCTAGGAACGAACCTAAGCGAAGCGAGGGTAGGACGTGGGTCGCTAGTAATTAATAAGTTAGTTACATTAGTGAACGATTAAAAGCGTATTATTAGAAACTTCTATCCCGCTATCAAAAGTAACTAAAAAACTAAACCTATAGAAAACATTTTGATCAACTGCCTTCTGATTGAACGTACAATCAACAATTATACTTTTGCATTTATAGTACTAAGTATTATAATTTATTTTACCGAACAATCTCCTAAATGTCTTCTTCATTCTACGTGACATCGGCGATGTAATATGTGCTTAACTAGCATGCTTTGAAGCCTTTAACAAGAAAATTGAATTGAATTGAATAATTTATTACGCGCATAACCTTTAGTTAGTTATAATTAAAAGTATATCACTCTCGGAAAACGAAGCGAGAATCAGCATTCCTGAGATATCGCGATTCTAAAAGTTGAAAATGAAGAAGTCACCACCTGTGACGTGTTGTGCTTAGCGCATTTTTTTACCGTTGGATATATGTATTGTGATTTTGTTTTATTAAATAATATTCTATTAACTGAAAATTGGTTTTATTGGAAAGTGCCACGAATTATAGTTGATTCGGGGAAAATTATCGATATTTTTGACCTTGAATGCTTTTTTAGTAGATGAAGGATCGGTGGGGATTTTTGATATTTTATTTGTAAACGTCTACTGTCTGCTTAAGGTCCATACCAATTTTCAGCTATATGCGAATTACGGACTATAAATGACGTAATTTTTGCAGAAGTTTCAGAAAGTTTTATAGACTTTTAAATAGACTTTAATGAAATAAAAATTTTGCTAATCTAGAGCTAGCAGTTATAAAAGAACAATGGCAGGTCTCTATACAACGATTTACCTGATATCCATTTGAGACGTCTTGAAATGAAAAAATGCTAAAACGATAGGGATTAAATAACACAAGTTTATCCAGAAAAAAATATTTTATTAGGAAGTCACAAAAAAAGATATTAGCATTTTTATTTTGTGATTTGCGGTTATATACCTACCTAGCAATGACAGCTGTCACTGATTATTGTACCGAATAATATAAATTAAATATTATAAATTAAAAAAAGTACGTTAGCGTTACATATAAGTTACGTTTTTAATTTCTTTATCATGGATGAAACAAGGTACTACTTTGAGTCCGTTAGGAGAAATCAGTATTAGTTGTAGGTATACACTGGCGATTGACCGAGAGAATGCACAAGTCGTCGTATGGAGCAGGTAATCGGGTCCGTGGGCAAAGCGACAATTAAAACTTATAATAATCTAGAAAAATGGAACAGTAACAGCAAAATCAAACGTAGTAGTCAGAAGCATACGTAAAATCATGGATGACAAATAAAATATAAAATCTTAATAATATGTCAATATCAATTATCAAGTCAATCTCATTGTCATCTGTTGTGTTGCTATTACTATTACTTTAATTACTGTACTAACTATAATACCTTCAATTAAACTTACAGCTTAACATATAATGTTTCCATTATATGTAAAGCTGTAAGATTAATGAACAAAACATAGTTCATTATTTAATTATGTGCATAACACTTTTAATAAAAATATTTTAAAATAAATACGGCATTTCATTTTCTTCTGTGGCAACAATTTTTACACCATCTTTGACGAATGGCGAAGCCGGAAGTACATAAAAACAATCAATTAGTACTAGCTTATTATGTAAACATTTCTTCGTGGCTTTGTCATATAAAACAAACGCCGTAAAAAAAAGAGCAAATTAAATAATTCAGTTTTGTATATTATGTCCTAATCTTAGACGCTTTAAAAACGTTCAGGTAAAAACTTGCCATTGTTCTTTCAAAATAATTAAATTTTTATTTTGTAAAAAACAATGATTTTAAAGTTTTTTAATGATAATTAAGTTATGCAAGAAAGATGTTATACTAAATCTATACATATACGGGTAATTTTCAAGAATTCATTTACGAGATGATTTGTCTTCGCCAAACTGAAAACTGTACCAAAAGTCAAAGATTACAAAGGCAAGTTATGTCATGGAATTAATGAATCATTACGGTAGCAGCTATTACGGATTGTTATTCGATTACACACACCCACTGATGCAAGGGGATGAATTTTCCGGAGGGCGTTTGCAATATCACCGCATAAACACATGACCCGCCGCGAAGGACGCACTTATGCGCTCTACATTCGAAAGACTAAAAATATTATCGAAGTGCGAGATTTTTTCTTATTGTTTAATGTTTTTTTAAGTAAAAATAATTGTAAACTAAGAATCGTCATTTAAATCGTGTGCGTCTTACTGTGGAATTGAATTAACCAAACTTATAGCAACAGGAAGACGTTTAAAACTTTTTTCGCCGCTACGTCGAGTTTAGTGACGTGAAACGAGTCTGTGATCGATTGCTTATTCGCAACGTCCCGATTAATCACTCGCAGGCCATATTCGATTTATCGTGGTATTTGACGTTTTGAGGAGTTTTCTTGGAAATTCGCGATGTGGGAGTTCAATTTCTTGCGCGAAATACCGTTCCCTTGTAATGAAGACATTTGTATTAACTTGTTGACCACGTAAATGAAAGAATTTAAAAATTTATTTGTAGTTTATTCTGTAATTAATTATAAACGTTTTTATATTAGTTTGAAGATATTTGGTCAACGAGAATACAAAGAATTTACTTTATGGTATTGCCCTTAGTTCGTAGTAACCTGGAAAACTTTTTATTGAGAACAGGTTCAATATATCTGCAATCTTGATAATAAAGCCGTTTTTTTATTTATACAATCGATTTAAAGTGACTTTATTAGACGCTTTATTAAAACACCTTTAATTATGGCATCTAATGTTTCATCGTATCGAATATTCTAAATGAATATAAAATTTTAATATAGGGCAGTAATATGTAATCTGTGGTATAAACATGATTTAAACGAATATTTCAAATTAATTTATAACAATAAGGCATTAAATATTTATAATGTAGCTTTTTAAAAGTATTTATATGCCAATGTAATAGAAGACCAAATGAACTTTACAAAAACACTAAATATAAAGACTTGCATTTCGATTTCTTAATTTAAATGTTGGTGATGCTTTTTACGGTTTTCATTTTAAATGAGTACATCACTCGGAACCGCGTGTATTCGCTTATTTATTTTTTTACGTCTAACTTAATTAAGTACTATAAGTTAGGTAACGCTTAATAAACCTTAACTAATCTTTAAATTAAATCCTGACGCTATCGATAATCTTTATTATAAACTAGCAGAACCCGCGGCTTCGCTCGCGCTAAATCTACAAAAAACACTCTAAAAATGTAGGTTTCATACAAACTTTCATCCCCTATTACACCGCCTTGGGGGTTGAGTTTTAAAAAATCCTTCCTTAGTGGATAAAACAATTTAGTACCTTTTTCTCGTATGTTTGTCAACCGATTTTCTTTTCTTTTGTTTAGTAGCTATAAACGAGCTTTAGTACTATCAGAAAAAAAATATTATGGTCAAATTTCAACTGGACTAACACTAGTTTAAACAAACAGCCCAGTAATTGTTAAATATTAGAGCAAGAAAGTTTTAAAAATCTTGTTTTCATTACTTTTTTATTATATATATTCTATTGTACATTTAAATAGAGGCATATAAACAATACAGGGGTCACTATGAACAAACTCTGAAGGTTGAACTCATATATCTCTAGAAGAAATCTTTTCCAGCCAACTTATAGAAATAGTGTTACAGATCGGGCTTAAATAGTGCATTTAATATAAATGATAAAAGTATATAAAGTGTGCATATACTTAATATAAAGTAGAAAAGTTTATTTATTTTTTGTACTAATTCAAATCGACAAACGACATCTAGTTTACGTTTCCACGACGAATTTACTTATTTCTTTGATGTGCCGACATCGACTACAATCGAGAGTAAATCAGAATCGGTACGTCAACCGATAGATCGATTTGTGATTTGTATGTGATTGATACTAGGTGGAATCATTGATCTTGATCTTTGTTACTATTTGCTAATATTTTTATTTGGATCAACTAAAATTATTTTTATTAATAAAAATGAATCTTTAAAAAAAAACTATTATAACTAGTTATTATTAAATATGTAATTACTCATACGTTCTTGTAATTGTAACGTATTCGTAATTCTTAGGAATCTGTTCAGGCCATTTAGATAGGGAAATCTAAAAAGTGTTATATCAGTGGAAGCATTATTATAATATCAAAGTAGGTAGTATTAGTATTAGTATAATACCAAACACAAATCAAAGAAAAGTATATGATCAAATTGTCCTATTTAGGTGTTTTTTGTACCTATTTATTATTTTATATATAAGCAGCGCCATCTTTTAGCAAATTTTATGTATTAACAGTAGCCTGTGTTACTCCAGATCATAGCCTATCTGTATACTAAATTTTCATCCAAATCAGTCCAGTAGTTACAGCGAGAAAAAGTATTTATTAATCCTTCGCAATTGTAGTCCGATTATAGCATTCTTATTTGACGTTTTACGCAATATTTTAGTTTCCTCTCTTAGAGTTTCAAAGGGCTTTGTTGGGTAAACTATTTGTTTTTTTTTTAGAATAAAGAGGTTGTTCTTAATTCCGTCTCTGCATGTAACGCAGCGGGCGCTAACGACATCTTATGCGCTAAGTGGAACTATTGTGGGATTCGATTCGGTCGAACCATTCGGCGGCATTTCTGTTAGTACAAACATTTAGTGACGGTTGCGGTATATTTAAAATTTGGAATGCATGTTTTTGTTGTCAGTACTTGCTAGACCTCCTTAGGTTTTATTATGTAGCGACCGCCCGTGTAGGCGTTTTAACTTTTTATATAGAAAATATGGTACCTAATTTGATAGTGATGAGTTTTGATTGATATTTTTTATGATACGTTCTTTATTGTTCAAAAAATTAAAGAAATAGTTCTTTAGAATGTACATAGGTCTTCTAGGTCACGACGATTAAACATATAGAAATTATTTACCGACTTTAAAAGGAGACAAATACGCAATTCGGGTGTATGTTTATATAGTATGTGTATGTTACGCGTCATCGCCAAATATGAAGTAATTTCATGATAATTTTTTAATAAATAAATTATATTTTAAGGCTAGCCCTATATAAATTTCTTAAGAGTAGACTGATTACGTTCAACGTAATTTTGATGTGTATACTTAGTAAATATTTAAAAAGTTTTTATTGACAATTATTATAAGTGTCTAATATGTACGCGGTACCAATGATGAACCTATGCACTCCGTACCATTTGCCAGGTCATTATGGACCTCCTGCTTCTCTCACGGAACAATATTGGATGTAAGTGGAAAAATTTAAATTCCTCTCATTTGTATGTAATGTAAAAAAATGCACACTTTAATTTATGAAAGGAATAAATAATAAATAAATATGTTGGGACATTAACACACAGCACCATCTAGTTCCATGGTAAGCTACGAGGCTTGTGTTATGGGTACCAAATAGTTGATATAATACACATATATAACTTTAAATATAAAAAATATATAATAAAACTTTAAATATATACATATTATAAATATAAGCACCCATGACTGGAGTACAAACATTCGTGCTCATCACACAAATGAATGCCTCCAGCGGGACTCGAGCCCACGACCGCTGGCACAGCAAGTACGGTCACTACAAATTGAGCCAAGCGTATCGTCAAAAAACTCATATTGTATGAAAAATAGTTTATAATTTCATAATTAAAATCTGTTTTAATAGCTTGATTTCTTAATAACCTCAGTTATTAATTAATACTTAGGATGTTGTATACAATCCCATATATTTTTAATTGTATCGCTGTCTGGAAAGTGTATGGTTGTAAAACAAAAGTTGTATCAAAATGGTACACCGATCATATAAGTCTAAAAGGCACTGTGTATCTAAGGTTGCGTGTTCAATCTTCCACGAGATTGATATACATTTAATGCCTCTTCTCGCTCTGCTTAAGACTAAACCTAATTAAGTCTAATTAAGATAAATACTATACTACATAAATAATAATTATTATATAAATAGCATACTTAGTAGATTCGTTTTTTAAGTAATTATTTAAGGCTTTCGCGGCTTTAAGCTCCCGCTAATAGAGTTCTACGGTAAAATTTAAGTAATACATAGAGCTATTGAGAAAAACGATGATAATAGTTTTACCCTTCATAAGGTTTTCTCCTAATTTTTTTCATAATTCACTAACCCTTTTAACCAACAAATTAAATAAAACTAGCTCAGAGGTTATGAAGTTTTTTTTCTTTTGAAAATATTGTAATATTATAAAAAAATTAACTTATAATTATGATAATAAACTGTAATATATGTAACTACTTATTTCAGGAAACCGGTAGATGGAGTTAGCAACGCAGCCTCTGTAAATAGTCGGTGAGTTTCCTTTGACTTTAAAATTATAACTTTTTTTCTATGTAATAAGTATAACTAAAACCAAATAATTCAGTATTAGATTATAGATCTACAAAATTCTTAATTTTATTTTTACTTGCAATCTTTTGATATCATTATATAGTATTTATATTATTTTTAATTTTACCTAAATATACCAGTATAAGTATAGATCGACACCGCCTATACCATGTTATTTTAAAGCAATCTGCATCGAGCTCCCGAATCGATTGCCATCAGGTTTTGAGAACGACCTCAAAATCCTTCGCATCCGATAATCCAATCTCTAAAAATGGTAATTTCCGATCCGTTCTCACGGATGAAACAAAGGATCAAGAGTGAAAAAATATCGTCAAGCGTGAATGTACAGAATTTATCAAGAATTTATGTTTATTTATTTATTATTTATTTATTTATTATACAGTCTTACTAACTAAATTTACATATAACATTAATTTATTATAATATTTTTATAATATAAATTTAATTACAAGTATATAATAATTATACTTATTTAAAATTAATTTATTATTATATATTATATTTAATTAAATATATTACAAGTTTTAAATTTAAGTATATATAAGTAAAATTGTTTTTTTTTTTTAAACCAGAACCAATGATAATTAAAATCGCAAATTACAATAGTTTATTACATACGAGAAACTTCATATACTCGTAACTTATTAGGTGTAAATATATATCCGTGAGTTTCTTCCCAGAAAGTTAATGCTTGTAATGCAGTTATACAAATGAAACTGTTAGAGCTTTTTATTGTGTACTAGCGACTCATCCTAGCTTCGCTCGGGTTCGCCTCTAGAAAAACAAAAACAAATTTATCCATCGGGAACAATATATTTTTCCGGAATAAAATTTGCCTATGTGTTATTCCAAACTATAATGTATCTCTATGCTAAATCTTATCCAGATCCGTTCAGCCCTTCTGGCGTGAAAGAGTAACAAACATCCATACTCACAAACTTTCACATTTATAATATTTATATAGATAGACTATAGGTATATTATTTTATTATATTTGCAATATCTTTGTTATAATGCAAATATTATTAATGAAAAAAAAAAACATATTAATATACTACCTATTTATTACCACATATTAGACACTAGCGACTAACCCCCGCTTCGTTCGGGTGCGTCCCAAGGTACGCTCATTTTATTTACAATTACATGGGATTAAATTTTTTTGAGCGGAACTCCTTATAACATCAGCTTTTTGTCCCGCCAAATTCGGTCCAGCTGTTTCGGGGATTAGCTGTAACAAACAGACAGCCAGACAGAGAGTTTCACACAGAAACTTTCACATGTATTTAGTAAAAAAGCTGTTAATTTGACATTACAAACATACACTTCAATTTTATTTATTTGTATTGATATCAATAAGTCATAACAAATACGTATAATCTATACAGTTAAATAAAACTGAAGTGTCTGTTTCAAATGTCAAAATAACAGCTAAATGCATGTAGAATTATATACGGTACTAATTTTTTATTAATTATTTAGAAAAACACAATTTTTTAAATTTTTGTCTGTCTGTCTGTTTGTTCCGGCTAATCTCCGAAACGGCTTTACCAATTTTAACGGGACTTTCACTGGCAGATAGCTAATATTATACGGAGTAACTTTGGCTACTTTTATTTTAGAATAAGAATTAGGGTTTCGCTCAAAAAAATCAAAACATATCTAGGGACGCACCCGAGCGAAGCGAGGGTAAGTCGCTAGTACTTTTAATATAAGAACTTGAAATGTAGTCGATGCAAGCATTACTCGTTTAGGTATACATGTATGTATATATGTATAAAATAAACTAATTTATTACTAAATAACTCAATATAAAACACAATGGCATCGTTTTTCACAATTCTCAACGGAACCCAATAAAGCACCGAGATATTGAAAAGGAAAAAAGGGACAATATCCAATCACAATTATGTCGATCGTGGCATGTTATTTGACGTTTTCGTTCGTAAAGGAATAAGGATTACAATACCACTCGTTCATTGTACGGTGGTGTATGATGGTTTCAAGTAATTATTATATTATGTACTAACGACATCCTCGCTTCGCTCGGGTTCATCCCTACTTATATTTTAACGTTTAGTATAAATTTCTCAGAGATGAGATATTTCCCCCCAGCAAAAAGTATCCTATATGTTAACCCGGATAACCTGCTATCATCATACTAAATTTCATCAAAATCCCTCCAGTGGTTTTTCCATGATGCGGTAACAGACAGACAAAAATTCTAATAACTATAGATTCGGTCTCTGTATCGATAATAATTTATTTCTATAAGATTTTCCAAAAAATATTTAATGTACAGATTCGGCTTAGTTAAAATTTTATTATATGTATAGATATGGAAAAATCCAATCTATGGGTAAAAGTTTACAGAATACTTTAAAAGCAGGTTGTCTAAAACTCAATGCGACTGTTGTATGTGCTAGGACCTCTTTGCTAATCTATACATTTAATAAAATTGTGAGTCGAATGTGTACATTAAATATTTTTTGGGAAGTCTTATTGAAAGAGTCGAGTCTTATTATTATCGATATAGAGGCCGAATGTATAGTTTTTAGAATTTTTGTTTGTTTATCTGTCTGGGAACTCATCACGAGAAAATCACTGGATAGATTTTGATGAAATTTCGTACGATGATAGTTGGGTATCCGAGTCAATATATAGGATACTTTTTACTGCGGGAAAATATCTCATCTCTGAGAAATCTATACTAAACGCTAAAACGTAACTAGGGGCGAACCCGAGCGGAGTGAGGGTGACTCGTTAGTTATTTATATAATTTTTTTTATATATCTATTTATATCTATGTATATACATATGTATAACCAGGCAAAGACGAAACAGTTCAGTACCGTTTTCTCCCCTGTTTCTCAGTAGCTTTTGACGAGTTATAGTGTTATCAATAAAAAAAATTATAATGATATAATACGGATAGGTAAAAATCATTATTTAATAAAAAATATTCATCGTTTGAAATTAGCTTTATCTGTTAATAAAGTTATAATTATGTAAATAATTTAGTGTTTAAGTAATAAAGTTTAGGTCAGCCAGCAGTTTAGCTTACTAGTAGGTTTACCACAGCTATCAATTATAATAACGACCAATTAATTTTATCGATAATAATCGATTATTTAAAGCGGAATGTCTCGGATCGGCGAATCGGTAAATAGGTAAATATTTACATATAGTAGCACTGTCTCCAACAACGATAGCCGTTTACGCATATACTGGCTGCAATAAATTCTTATTATAAAAAAAAACTTTATTTGAATTAATATGTAGCGAGAACACCATAATGATATTTTAGCAGTATCTACGCTTTACTTGATTACTGATGTAGACGATGTTATAGGTGATATTTTTTATGCTTTTTTTCCAAAATACAGGGTGTTATGGGTTTTAGTACTTAAATGGATATTTTGTCTAAGCCACACTAGGGCTTTTACAAGGTTAACAAAAAATCAAACCTACCTCAACACTGTAACCAAACGCAAACTCTAGCTTTAGTTTAAATATTTTTTATGTTTTACTTCACTCCGTTCTTAGTCATTTGCTAACTCCAAAGGGTTTGTCGAGGATCAATCTCAAAACTATCTTATTACATAAATATAATATAGAAATATTTAAAAATGCAGCAGAATTATTTCTTGCATTGATCGAACTTACAATCTCATATTTTGTAGGAACGCCTAATCAGATGTATAGGTCACATATTACTAGCTAAAGTTACGATTTCATTAAAATATTATATTATGTATGATTAATGATACTAATTTGTGAATACCAACTCTAATATTTGAATAAACAAATTTTTGTTCCAACACAAAATCGAACGTACGACCTTTGCGTCTTAATACATAAATCACTTAATACACTGCTTAATTCGATTAAATCTACCGTCATAATATTAGTATCGAGAATTCTATACGCTCATTAAAACATATCGTAAACCATACAGTTTGCATCGGAGATAAATCTCATAACAATACTTGGAGTAATTACTGCAAGCCTAGTACGGGACAAGAATCGATAGATCGGTATCGATGTCCTGTATCGATTCCTTATTCGATTCAACGGTTTATTGTTATGGTTTTAATCAAAACATATTTGCATACGATAGTTATGAACCTTTATAAGTTACGATTATTCAAATAGTATTTTAAATTGGCTGGAAAAATAAATGCTTTGTGTAACGTAAATTGTTGAATGTGACATTTTTATGTGATGCGATTTGCCTCATTTAGTGAAAGTAATACCGATGAATGGGATAAAGTATAATGAATATTATTGTTAAAAATTGTGTTATATTATTTTAGTATTATAGTGTAAACTATAAAAACTTCGTTAAGTTTATATAAAAAATAATAATTAAATGTTATTTTGTGGTGTGTGTTCAAATTTCGTTAAAATAAATATTTATTATAATAAAGACATTATCAGTATTTTTTCATATTTTATACAGAGAATATTTATTATAAAACATGTGTCCATTATCTGTTTCATTACCAAAATATGATTTTCTAATCATTATTATTATAATCTACTACATCATACGTTTAATGAATTCACTATATTCTAAATTATTTTCACAAAATAACCAAAATAACGAAGTTTCAAGAGCAGTCACTAAAATATCTTTAATGCATCAAACTGCTCCCTGCCTTACCTACACCACCTACCTCTCTGAAGCACGTGACCAGCGTACAAGTAACGCAAAGTTTTCCCTATTTTATGGCAGTTTCTATGAAAAATCACCTGGCCGGAACCTGCCTGCCTGCCAAATGAGCTCCGGATATAATCGTTTGGCTATAAAGCTTATATAATACTGCAGTTGGGAATATTATATTTCTACTTTAATGGGAATGTCTTTTATTTTATGTATATAATATGTGTATATATATATATATATATATATATATATATATATATATATATGTGTTTATGTTTCTGTAATTTTTTTATATTAAACTAGCGACTCATCCTCGCTTCGCTCGGGATCATCCCTAGGTACGTTTTAACGGTTAGTATGGAATAGATAGACTATATATTATATATACATAGGTACAAAATAAACAGTTCTGAACTTTTTGATTTTCCAGTTGTTTTTATTTTTTATTTTTTTGGGTTTTTCCTATATTTTTTTATACCTAAACCACCCTTGACATACCCCCAACGAGACAAAAAAAGAATTATTTAAATCTGCTCAGCCGTTTTTGAGTTTTAGAGACTAACGAACGGCAATTGATTTATTTATTTTATACATACAGAACCCGTGGCTACGCCCGCGTTCAATCTACAAAAAAACTCTTTGGCTTTATGTTATACAGCATTTATATAATATTGTTCATACAAAAATACTAAAATCGCGATTAAAAAATGGGGAGCGGGGGTAGGAGGGTGAAAAATACTTTACTACCTATTCTCATACCTACCAAGTATACGAAAAAAAAACAATAAAATCGGTTGAGCCGTTTCGGAGGCGTGCGAACACAAACACCGTGACACGATCTATTTATATATTACATATCTAATAGATTTTGATTTGCTTTTAAATGTTACATAGGTATAGAATGCTATGAAACTTTTCACACTTTATAGTAGATTTACTTTATTTTGATGCATTTCGGAATCGGATTAGTGAAAATTTATTATCTAAAACGAATTTTACAAAGTAAGTAAAGTAGCCAAGAAGAGATAATTTCGTGATGAATGAACATATGTATGATACGAGTATTAATGTAAACTTAAGTTGCAATTACTCAGATTTTAATACAGAAGGACGCTGTCATGCTTTGTCGTCATCTCAAAGACGTTCATCTCTTTAAAGTGTTTAAAAAGCTTCTCAAAAAATCCTATTTCACGGTTATTGTGCTATTCAGTCGAAATATGGACGATGGAAAGGAAAGGAACATTGTTCGTACATTCGTATGCTAATTCATTTCTGTAGGGGAGCGGTGTCTATTCATCCACATACTACGCTGAAAACGCTTAGTTGTCACCATGTTTTTTTGATTGTTTTAAATACATCATTTACTGATGATTTACTCGATCGGGTCTTGACTACGACCGACTTCGATATATGAAAAACAAAAATGCTTGTAAAAAAGTCTAATTGGATAACATTTTCGTTTTAATTTTTCATAAGTGGCCCTCGCTTCGCCCGAATACGTTCAAACTGACTGTTTTTTTGTGTTAGGTCTATAATATTATATACAGGCAGCGTGATTTTTGGCAAATTTTATAAGTACCTAATAGTAGCATATATGCTGCACCAGGTCTATTAATGTACTAAATTTTATCACAATCCGTCCAGCGGTATCTGCGTGAAGGAATAACAAATATACGCATTTCATATACCAAAATAAATATCTTTGTGAAAATTTACTCTGTAATCCATTATTCTGTTACTCTGTTTAAGAATGACAAACAAATAAACAAACACATTTTTATTGAAATATCACGTAAACCGAGCCGCGGGCTAAATCTAGTATATTTATAAGATCATTTGAGGTAATTGTTTTATATGCTGATTGGTTGAAACGTCTTGTACTTAGATAAGTTTAACATTTATTAGGTTCCTATGAGGTTAGCATCTAAATAATAGTATCAGATGTAATTTATCAAGAAATATTTCCTTTGAAACAACCAAGCCGCCTCTTATTTCACTTTACCATAACATTTAACTTTTAACAATCATATATCATTAACGTTTTCTTTACTAGTAGCTTTACTTTGGACTAGTGATTGCCTAGTGGTCGAAATTCGAACATAATCATTGTTGAAAATTTGAGGAAAACATATGAATAGAAATCACCTATCTATATAAAAAAAAACTGTTTCCAAAGGTTTTTTATTGAAATTATTAAAGCTTATTTTATAACCCCTAAACAAAAAAAGAGAATCGTTTGACTAACAGAGAAGAAAAAGGTACTGAACTGTTTTGTCGTTGTCTATTTATATATAGATGACTAGTGACTCGTCCCTAGTGAAAAACAATAGCAAATTTATCCCACGGGAACCGTTTATTTTTTCGGGATAAAGGTGACCTATGTGCTATTCTAGGCTATAATCTATATTTGTGCCCTTCATTCAGATCCGTTCAGCCGTTCTGGCGTGATTGAGCAACAAACATCGATTCAAACTTTCGCATTTATAACATTAACTAGCGACTCGGGTTCACCCCTAGATGATTTTTTAAATTGACATAACTTTTTCTATTTAGGAATCGATTGAAATAAAACAAATACTAAATGTTAAGTGAAGCTTACCACAATACATTAATGAAAACCGCATCCAAATCGGTTAAGCCGTTTCTAAGATTAGTGCGTACAAACGCACAGACAAACCGACAAACAGACAAAAAAACTATAAATCATTGTTTTGGGTTCTATTGCGTTAATAAAGATCCCCAATAATAGTTTTTCTCAAATATCTTCCATGTACCGACAGCGATCAGTTAGAATTTTATTATCTGTATAGATTGGATGATGGGATGACTAGGACTGACTCTTGATTCATAAAATCTTCTGTTTTTCACTATTGTCGAGACACTATGTTAACTAAGGCTGAATGAAAAGAGGATGATATTTAAAAGCTACTTTTGCGTATATCATAAGTGAATCTGGTACTGACATATACGTATCGGCATAGTTTAGTTATCATCTAATAATTATAACATACTCGTAGTTAAGTACCGTAAATTGATTTCCAGGTAATAAATCATACGCTGTAGTAAGCTTACTATAGATTAGTATCGTGTATGGAGATACTTAATAGGAGAATGATATATCTAAGTTACTTTTTATTCCAATACGACATGTGTTTTCCTTGAAAAATTTGCTTCTTGCAATAAGTATCTTATGTTACCTTTATTAATCTATTATACAAGTGGCTTACTCGCGCTTCGCTCGGATTCGTCTACCAAAGCTATGTGTTACTCCAAGTCACGGTACACATCTATGGTACATATCTACGAGTATTAAATTTCATCTAAATTCTATCCAGCTGTTTCAACGTTACGAAGTAACAAACAAACAAACACGCACATATACATACCTAGCTTTTGCATATCTGGTTATAATTTATTAAAAGATTTTAATATAATCATCTAATTCCTATTAAATTCTTACTAGGTACATACATGCTTAATATATTCTACATATATTTACTTTATTAAAAAGTTTAAAGTACATAATAAGTACTAATAATTAGAGAAGACTGAAATTTATTGTCTCCATTATAATGCCGTTTGACCCTCGACCGACTCGTCTTGCTTGAGTAAATTAAAGACATTATATGGATACTCCTGATATATCAAGTCACATTATATTTTAAAGATTAGAATGACTAATAAAGCTATTTTTTGATAGCGGTATTTGCTTTTTTCTTTGATTTATAAAAAAAAAACAATCATAATTACATACATATACCTATCATAAAATTTGTTATTATATTATAAGCACTTATAGATATTTAAATATTATAATTTTTGTCAATTATATGTATTTGCTTTTTAATTTCTATATTAAAAAATTGATAATTGAAATAGTGTAAGACAATATCTAACTATAAAAAATATTTTTTCTTATTCTCTATAAAGTCTTGTCCGTAAATTTCTTTCCCATCTACATAATTAAAACGAATTTGTATTGGGTGCATTAATTTATACTTTTTTCCTTCACACTTTTAATTTGTCCGCGCCAAGTGTTTTGCATAAATTCTTTTCTGAGGAAAATGCTCAGAAATACCAATTAGTAGGGTGATGTAATTTATTTGCTTTTTAGAAGACTTTTAGGCAATTCTTTCTTTGTTTCTTGCTACCTTGATATTCTTCTTTCGTGAATCGCTTAGTAGGTATGTAAATATGTAGGCCCTATTATTAGCCCTTTATCTATACATATTATAAAATCGTAACTAAGCCGAATCTGTACATTAAATATTTTTTGGAAAATCTAATTAAAATAGACTTTATTATCGATACAGAAGCCAAATCTATAGTTTTTAGAATTTTTGTCTGTCTGTCTGTCTGTTACCGGATCACGGGAAAACCACTGGACAGATTTTGATGAAATTTGGTATGATGATAGCTGGTTATCCGGGTCAACATATACGATACTTTTTACTGCGGCAAAATATCTCATCTCTGAGCTAAACGTAAGAACGTAACTAGGGACGAACCCGAGCGGAGCGACGGTGAGTTGCTAGTATATTATATAATTAATAGATAACAGATCTAGATGTGTAAAATCCGTAATTTGGTCCTAAGACCTTCGTCTTAAGATTGAAATTACGCATCTAAATGTCTAGACCATAGACAAACACACGAACTAATTCATGTTTGATTGACGACACGTTTGGCTCAGTTTGTAGTGACCCTGTTTGCTGTGCTAGCATTCGTGGGTTCGAGTCCCACTGGGGGTATTCTTTTGTGTGATAAGCGCGAATGTTCGTACTCCAGTTATGGGTGTTTATATTTATAGTATGTATGTATTTATTGTATTTGGTATCCGTAACACAAGCCTTGTAGCATACTATGGAACTGGATGGTGCTGTGTGTTAATGTCCCAATATTTTTATTTATTTTTATTTTATTAAACAACATAAGTTGTGGAGAGAACTTAATTTGTAACAGTATTTAATAATTATATTAAGGGTTGATATTTTACATAAATGTTATTTAAAACCTAACCCAATTAAAAACTATTATAGAATAATTCATTTTCATATTCAATTTAGTTTCGATTTACCTACTTATAACTTTTGTCCTTTGATTTAAAATTAGTGTAAAATACACAAATATTTTTAAAAATGTGACATCCAAAATAAACTAACCATATTAATTTTTAGTTTTTATTGTTAGTTATTAACTGTTATTAGAGATTTTTTTTTAGCTTTACGTACTCTTTTGTTTTTTTTTCTATATGTATATATTGTAGTGGTTTTGTTGGAAACAAAAAGTAATTTAAGAATATTCGATTCATTTTAAGTCATTCACGTGAGTTATTTACGTCATTTTTTTTCATAAAATCTAAACCATAAATATGTCAGCCATAACTACGGCTTAGAGCAATATCATAATCTTACACTGAAATGCTTTCACATTTCAACGACAATTTCTAGGGGGCCTAAAAATTATTTTACAAACTATATCCACTTCCAAACAAATTTGAAACCTAAAACTACTTAGCTAGAGTACATTTTTGCTTTATTCAACGTTTGTTGATAAATGAAGAACTATCTTATAAATGAATTTAAACCTTGTGTAGAACATTTAGAGTTTATTTTAAATTTTTTTTTTTCAATTCGAGCAAATGAAGAGTCTGTTCCTCAGGCTATTAGTGCCGGGATTAGAGAGTGATCCCGGGATCGGATGACCAGCATCATATTATTAAACCGGGATTTGGACCCTTGTAGAACTAATTCATGTTTGTATTGTTCGTAGATGATCGGTCCATCTTAAAAATAAATAATTTTGAAACATATAAAGTAAATAATTTAATTTATACTATGTTTTTACATCATTTAATTTAAATTATGTTTATAAGAAAATAAAAAATTGATATTTTGGCCTCACATTTTTTTTTGTATTTATTGTTTTTTTTTTAGTATTGACATATGAAAGTATAAAGTATGTACTTACGTATCTTATACTTTCAACGTTAATTAATATCATTTTATTAATTACAAAAGTGTATTTGTTTGTCAGTTTGTTATTTCGTCGTGTATCACATAACAACGTACAGACAACGTAACAACAACGTAATTTTTTGCATAGAGATAGTCCAAAGGGAATAAAGTAGGTAAGTTAGTTATGGTAAAGTGCCTTAGATATATTTATAATAAAAACTAATATTATCGCGCTTGTATTACAGAAATAATTGGTATACAAGTCCAGTCGGAAAAAGTCCCTTTGGCTCGGCTAGTCTAAAGTAAATTAAACCGATATCCGTCCGAATAGAGCAGAGCTTTCTATAAAATATTTTAAAAAACCAAATAGTCATCACAAATGACATTCAACACAAAAAGTCTCCTGCAAACAATTATTAAGGCAAGGCCACACCGCGACGCGAGCGAGCCTAATTCTCTTATAAATATTCATGTACCTGTTATACCCGTCATATTGTGATACTTTGATTAAGTGTCCTCTACCCTCTGGCTTCTGATTAATGGAAGTGGATTCTTAAGGCGGCATCTTTGACAGTTTCTTTTTTGATAGCGACGCTACTGAGTTATTTTTTTTAATTTGTTGACAATGAGTGATGCCTGTCAGCGTTCATCTTAGTACTTTATAATTTTTTCGTCTAAAATGCTGTGTTATGTATGTAAATTATTGAATTATACACATTCATAATATAAGAATACCTTAGAGAAATATTTAAAAATGTAAATGAAATTAAAATTATCAGTATAATCAAAAAAGAAAACTATTATTTTGATATACCTATGTATATTGAATTTTGAATTTTGATGCGATTTATGTGTTATTATTATTACATTATCATGTTTTTTTCTTTTGAATGTTACATCTAAACGTTTTATTTCAATATTTTAAGTTAATGTAATCAAGTTAATTACAGCACTAATAAACGCATTTAATTAATTTAATAGAGTATGCTTTAGAATAGAATATTTTATCTAACGAAATTGCACTCGCTTATCATTTATTGTAGCTAATTTATCTAAACCATTAAACAAGAAGCTGTCATCGAGAATAAAACTGGATTACCCCAATATAAAGGGGATGTTTTAAATGTTTGATTTTAATTAACTCCATCAGTCAGTTGCGAGCGGCGGTAATAAGTCGCTTGTCTTGTTACACGTCAACGGTAATCGGCGTCACTTTGTCTTAGTGTGGCCCCACCTTAAGATAACCATAGATAGTATTAATTAATTTTTTAATTCCTATGAATATTAATGAAAATGATAAGGCAAAAGTTGTGATTTTTTATAACGTATGTCTGTCTATTATACCAGAGGTTAAACACAAATATTTATACCTAACAATCGATTTATTGTTTCGGTTTGAGACTTGGTGATCCTTTTGGAATACAGATATTCAGCAACAAGTTGCAACTTACCACTATGAGAAGGTGGAGAAAGAAGAGACTTCTCTTATTTTTGTGGCACAAAATCAAATGGCAAGCTTAACGAAATATGTACATATGTATATATAGCTAGCTGCGAGCTTTAGAGATATTCGATATCTTTTCAGGTTCGGCAGGTTCGGCTTAGTTACAATTTTATCATATGTATAAATGGGCTATCTAATGCAAAAATAATTTTTCAAACCAGTTTCGTCGACCAGTTGGTGGACCAGTCGTTCAACCAGTCGTTCGACCGATCGGTCGATCAATCGGTCAACCAGTTGGTCAACGAGTTGGTAGACCAATCGGTCAACCAGTCAGTCAACGAGTCGGTCGATTAGTCGGCCAACCAGCCGGCCGACCAGTCGGCCGACCAGTCGCTCAACCAGTCGGCTGATCAGTCTGTCGACCAGTCAGTCGACCAATCGGTCGAACAGTCGGTCGAACAGTCGGTCGAGCAGTCGATCGACCAGTCGGTCAACCAGTCGCTTGACCAGTCAATCGACCAGTCGGCCAATCAGTCTGTCAACCAGTCGGCCGATCAGTCTGTCGACCAGTCAGTCGACCAGTTGGTCGATCAGTCGGTCGATCCGTCGGTCGACCAGTCGGCTAACTAGTCGGTCGACCAGTCGCTCGATCAGTCGGTCGAACAGTCGGTCGAACAGTCGGTCGACTAGTCGGTCGACCAATCGGCCAATCAGTCTGTCGACCAGTCGGCCGATCAGTCTGTCGACCAGTCGGTCGACCAGTTGGTCGATCAGTCGGTCGATCCGTCGGTCGACCAGTCGGCTAACCAGTCGGTCGACCAGTCGCTCGATCAGTCGGTCGAACAGTCGGTCGACCAGTCGGCCAATCAGTCTGTCGACCAGTCGGTCGATCAGTCGGTTGACCAGTCGGTCGACCAGTCGGCCAATCAGTCTTTCGACCAGTCGGCCGATCAGTCTGTCGACCAGTCGGTCGACCAGTTGGTCGATCAGTCGGTCGATCAGTCGGTCGATCAGTCGGTCGATCAGTCGGTCGACTTGTCGGTCGATTAGTCGGCCGACCAGTCGATCGACCAGTCAGTCGACCAGTCAGCCGACCAGTCGCTCGACCAGTCGGCCGACCAGTCGGTCGACCAGTCGCTCGATGAGTCGGTCGAACAGTCGGTCGACCAGTCGCTCGACCAGTCGGTTGATCAGTCTGTCGACCAGTCAGTCGACCAATCGGTCGAACAGTCGGTCGACCAGTCGGTCGACCAGTCGGTCGATCAGTCAGTCGACCAGTCGGTCAACCAGTCGGTCAACTAGTCGCTCGACCAGTCGGTCAACTAGTCGCTCGACCAGTCGGTCGACCAGTCGGCCAATCAGTCTGTCGACCCGTTGGCCGATCAGTCTGTCGACCAGTCGGTCAACCAGTTGGTCGATCAGTCGGTCGATCAGTCAGTATACCAGTCGGCCGACCAGTCGGTCGACCAGTCGCTCGATCAGTCGGTCGAACAGTTGGTCTACCAGTCGGTCGACCAGTCGGTCGACCAGTCGGTTGACCAGTCGGTCGACCAGTCGGCCAATCAGTCTGTCGACCAGTCGGCCGATCAGTCTGTCGACCAGTCGGTCGACCAGTTGGTCGATCAGTCGGTCGATCAGTCGGTCGATCAGTCGGTCGATCAGTCGGTCTACTTATCGGTCGATTAGTCGGTCGATCAGTCGGTCGAACAAACGGTCGAGCAGTCGGTCAATCAATCGGTCGATCAATCAATCGATCAGTCAACAGACGAACAAACGATCAAACAAACAAACTCTGCCTCTTTTTATTAAAAAGTTTATTAGTATAGATTTATGTACCACTAGCAGATCTCGCGGCTTCGCTCGCGCTGCGACTGCAAAAAAACTCTTGGGCTAAAGCCCAAAGCTTTATGCTATTAGTAATAATTTGATGGCTGTAATGTAAATGTGTATGATTGTGAATGAGTATTATTTTGACTCGCGCATCGAGTTATCCGTATCGCCAAATATTGTGTTGTTTTTACAAACATATACAGAAATTTACATACACAGAAAAAAAAATATTTGCAAAAATAAGTTCGCGTTTCATATTATTTCTTAAAGATGTTATAGAAAACAAATTTAATTTTAGTGATCGTAACTCAAAATATCCATCTGTATATGAAAAGATATGTTACTTGTATTAAAAAAAAAAAAATTAAAGCAGCCCAGCACTACCTCCTACTCTACTCCCACTACCTTTATTTTTTGTACATTTCATACTTCATCTTTTCAAAGTTAGAGTACAATGATACAATTCACATACGAGTATAATAATGTTTATGACTAAAGAATTGTGTAGGTAACTGTAATATACTAACAGAACTACATCTACAGAATGTTACGTATTGTACATTTGAAACTTACAGTCTCCCTCCTTTCTCTAGAACCAAGTGCTCATATATTAATTTTTACATTTCTAACGTCAAAAATGACGAAGTTTCATACAAACTTTCATTATTTTTTAACCTCTTAGGGAATGAAATTCCAAAAATCCCTTTTTAGGGCACACTTACGTCATTTAAGGAACATTTGTGCAATATTTCATGCTTCTAGACACAGCGGTTTCAGCTGTACGTTGTTTAATCAGTCGGTGAATCAGTCAACCAGTCAGTTTCTTACTTTATATATTTAGATGGTAGATAGATTAAAATATCCACTCGTGTAAAGTAAAAATTGACATAAAAACTGTCACAAAAATAGGTAGATATTCTCAAAAAAGTTGTGACAAATAAGTTCCATAAAACAACAGTATATTGGCTTAGTACAAGTCACTTTATCAAGAGGGCTTGTGCCTTGTGTAACATATTACTACGATGGGGCGTGGAATAGAAGGAGGAAAGTTTGTTTTTTTACGAGATAGTACTATTTAGTCGTAGACTTTTTTAACGCAAAAGCTTGGTATAATATTTTAATTATTTGTATTAAATATAAGTAGGTATTTTAAATAAAACTATCTTTTCGGATTATTTCGCGGATTTATTTAGATTTTTGGTTCCCGACGTTTCGATTGCTTTACAGCAATCATGGTCACGGGAGAGACTAAGGTGTTAGATGTCAATGCCAATTTTCAAGTTTTTTGAATTCATTTTGTTATTTGTGGGTAGGCTGTCTGTAACAACTATATAATACCTTTGAGACATCTAACACCTTAGTCTCTCCCGTGACCATGATTGCTGTAAAGCAATCGAAACGTCGGGAACCAAAAATCAAAATAAATCCGCGAAATAATCCGAAAAGATAGTTTTATTTAAAATGTCAAATATTCGCGTAAATCTAAGAAAGTATTATATAAGTAGGTATTAAAAACATATGAACACAATGAAAATAAAACTACCAGCCGAATTGAGAACCTCCTCCTTTTTGAAGAAGTCGGTTGATAAATTAGTGATGATAGATAGCAGTGGAAATGCAGTTAGATGTTATCGTCTTAGCTTATGCTAAAAATATCTTAGATGTTCTAAGTATTCCTTACTAATTATATTGTATTCAGCTCTTTTTAACATCCCACTGCCAGGCACAGGCGTCCCTTCAATACGAGACGGAATAGGATATAGTCCACCACGCTGGCCAATTGCGGGTTGGCGGACTGAGCATGTCTTTCGAAAACTTGCTGGGTTCTCTCAGACATACAGGTTTCCTTACGATGTTTTCCATCTGCACCGTAAGACAAGCGATAATGAAAATATCAGAGGTGTGACACGCGGTATTTGAACCCGTATCACTCGGTTACCCAAGTGAGCACGTAACCCCTGGCCTACCACTGTTTAATATCTTCACTTAATATCTTAATATCTTCACTACTGGCACTGCTATAAACTGATAGCTTATATCGTATTAATAGAGAAAAAGAGCATAATGTCTTCTTACTCTGTTCTAAGCTTTCTATCTGGTTCTTGTTTAGCGATGATATCCATGATGAAGCTACGCTTAATCCTAACCGAATCATTTTATTTTATTCTTATATGGAAAAAAATCAACAAATAAAGTATTAAATGTGTAGGTATAGGAAGTAGGTTTCTATACGTTGCGCAAAAACATGACCCGTGCGGAAATCGAACCCGTGCCCCGAAGTAAACACCAGCAGCAGTTAGCTATGAAGATAAATCAAATATTCCTTAAATTTTTATTTATAGCAAGATTTTTTATACTATAAAAAAAAAAAAAACAAAGTTGAAATTTTCAGCAGGTCCAATATCATGTACACAACTCCTTATAAGGTTTACCCCTCAATAAATAATTTGGCATATTAGCATACGTCGATTTATCTCCCAAGTCGGGGCAAGAATTATTATTTATAGCCACCCCACTACATATGTTAAGTAAATCCTTAGCTTGGATTGAAGGCGTCAAATGCTTACCGGATTATAGAAGGGTTGCATACGTTGAAAAGATCAAGCGTTTTAGAAAAATTGGTTTTGGAAATCTTATAACATTAAATGCGCAATTCTTGTATAAATATAAAATTTTGTGTATCTCGCAAACGGCTGTAACGATTTGGATCAAATTTTGTACTTAGATAAGGTTTTGCTTTTCAAGTTTATCTATATAGATGTCTTTTCTGAATAAAGCAATTTTTATATCTATTCCGAAAATATGATAATAGCTGGTTATCCGGGTGAACATATAGGATTCTTTTTACTGCGGGAAAATATCTCAACTTTGAGAAATCTCTACTAACCGTTAAAACATACCTAGGGACGAACCCGAGCGAAGCGAGGGTGAGTCGCTAGTAACTAATAAGTGATTTGAAAGGAAATTATTTTTCAAAAACTCGTATATTTTTAGATAAGAGAGTGTTACTTAAAAATATTTCTAATTATTCATAACAAATTTCTTAACAAGATCTTGGCTTAGTTCTTAATAACCAGTATATTATACATTATAGTGTGAAGGCTCCCTCGCGCAACTCGCTTGGGACCCCACTTTGATTATTGAAGTTTGATGTCTTCACCCGAATTGATGAAATTAGCATTAGATAATTTATTTGCTTGTATTCATCTTATGAAACATATTATATATACACACGTCTTTATGCAAAAAGACAAATAGTTCAGTACTTCTTTCTCTTGTGTTTTTCAAATGGATTTTTTCGTTTAGTAGCTATTGACGAGCTTTAGTGTTAGCAAAAAAAAGAAAAAAAAAATGGAAACAATTTTATTTACATAATGTAGGAAAATTGTATTCTTTTATGTTTTCCTCAAGTTTTTCATAATGATTATTATGATAGAATTTCGACCACTGGGCGAACACGAGTGAAAATAAATGTATTAAATATTATTATAAAACCTGTAACCTGACTTTTGACGATACGTTTGGCTCCCCACTTCCTGTGCCAGCGGTTGCGGGTTTGAGTCCCGCTGGAGACATTCATTTGTGTGATGAGCACGAATGTTTGTTCTCCAGTCATGGGTGTTTATATTTATCATATGTATTTGTTTAAAGTTATATACATAATACGTGTAGGGTATCAACTATCTGGTAGCCATAACACAAGTCTCGTAGCTTACCATGGAACTAGATGGTGCTGTGTAATGCCCCAACATATTTATTTATTTAAGTTGAAAATTAATATTTGAAGTGTACTCAATCTAATTTTTTATGACTAAGAGTATGTATGTATGTGTTTTATCATTCTTGTTCCATATCAATATCATTAAAAAATTCGATCACTTACCAAGTCGGTTTAATTTCTAATAAAAAGTGATTATTCTTTATTCTCTCTTCTTTATTCTTTAGACTGCCTCATTAGTCAAGTGGCTAGCAAGTACGTTAGCCCAAAGGTGTTGGGTTCGAGTCGGATCGGGACAAGTATATTTATTACGATTTTCTGTCAAAAAAATCTCAGTAACAGTCCGGAGTTAGGAAATTTCCCGTATTTCACTCTCGTGCCTCAGAGAACTGTCAGTCCTGTACCTTATCTCTCAATGAACGTGTCGGATTGTCGTTCAACCGGACTTTGAGAGTGAAATGAATAGAGTACCTAAGCATGAACTGTATTAAAGAAATATAAACAAAACCGATTGCCTTTTAAAACAGTTGTTCATTCACATTTGCATTTATTCGTTAGGCTAAATAATATTTATTTCATGATTAAAAAATTTGCCTTGAAAATATTTAGTATAAATATGGTGTTCAGTTCAAAAGTTCATCTTTTCTCCCTAACCATCAAAAGCCATGCATTTATTTCGCACACTATAGAATGGAGTACCAAAATGCCATCGACATTAACTCCGGACCGGAGACCCCTAACACGTAATAAAAGAATAATTAAACCTCGCTCGGGGGTCGTGAAAAAATCCAATGTCTTTTACGATTATACTCTTCAATGTGCTGAGTGCAAGAAAATGTAGATGGTAATCTACATTTTTGTAGATACTGCGGATGCTGGATAGTGGAGATGAAGTGAGATAAAGAATAAACGTAAAAGGTCGCGGGTTCGCTTCTCGCTAGGTGTCTTTAGATCATTATTTTGATTTTGTAGTCACCTATTAATGTCTCTTAATAGGTTACTACAAAATAAAGATTAATAATAGTTATAAATGATTAATAATAGTAATAAATACTGTGTAAAAGGGTTTCTAAATGAAAAAAAAATACACTTTTCCGTTTGAGTTTCCTATGTTTTTTTTAAATTAGTTACAGAATTGTCAGCAAAGTAATATTATTAACCACTTCATATTTTTTTTAACAATTTTAACCTAAACCCTAATTGCTTGTACTATTAAAAATAATGCACTATGTTGAGTAAGAAAATTTTAAACTCATTTGCGCCCACAGAGTAGGAAGTTGGCAAGTCTTAAGAGTCATTACGGCACAGTCGTTATTAGCTCGTAAACTGCGTTAGATGACCCAGTGGGGATTTTTGCCTCTTCACTTCGACTTGGAATTACTACTTTTACATCTACTTATAAAGTTACGTTATATCTATGGTACGTAAAAGTTACTTTTTAGTTTATTGTTTTGTTAGAAGTACTGGTTTTATTTTACTTTACATTTACTGGTTTTGATGCCTGAATGCCTGTTTGGGTATGAATAAATAAATTTGTTGGGACATTAACACACAGCACCATCTAGTTCCATAGTAAGCTACGAGGCCTGTGTTATGGATACCAGATAATTGATACACTACACAGATATAACTTTTAATACAAACATATTATAAATATAAACACCCGTGACTGGAGTACAAACATTCACGCTCATCACACAAATGAGTGCCCCCACCGGGACTCGAACCCTAGACTGCTGGCACATCAAGTGGGGTCACTACAAACTGAGCTAAACGTGTCGTCGTCTTTGGATATGGCTAAGGATATCTTGAGCTAGATATTTTTTATTCCGATGTGCTAAATAGTTAGAATTGTAACAAAAATAATTCAAAGGAACATATTCTGTACCTACTGGACTGAACAGTCTCAATATATACCACTCTTTGACCTATAAACTGTGAAATGGTAGTATCTAATTATTTACTTTTTAATTAAAAAGGTAAACGTGAATATTTGACATTGTGAACGGGAGAGTCTCTCCCGTGACCATGATTGCTGATTGCTGTAAAGCATTCGAAACGTCGGGAACCAAAATCAAACCAAAAAATAGTTTTATTTAAAATATATATATATATATATATATATATATATATATATATATATATATATATATATATATATATATATATATATATATAATTGAAACCAATAAAAAGATAAATTAAAAAAACATCATGCAATATTGGCGAAGATATCGATTAGATTCTTCTCCTTTGTAACGTAGGTCAAAAATCACGTTCTAATCCATTGCTCAGCTTCTAATAAAATTTTACTCTAACAATATTATTAAGAATTGAAAGCTATAAAGATAGCTTCATACAAAAACACACTCGAAATTAAGCGCATCCATTTTATTACATATGTCGTCACAGGGACGAGCGTGAAGGACAAAAGGTACATCACAAAGACTTGAAAGATTTGATCATAGCCAAGAGAAAAGTCGCGCCTTTTCGTGAAAGGTATTTTCTGATAACAGTTCACTCAATGCGAGCATCGGTAACAATGCAATCCGTCCATTATGAAGAACCTAATCCACCTTATATGAGATAAAATGCTTTTTTGAGTATTTCATGACATCATCCGTTTGATATTCAATAATAGGTTCTATTACCATTGTATAAGGACTTCCTTTTAGTATACAAGTAAAAATGAAAAACAATCAATAATTAATTCTATTTCTATATTTTTAGGGTTGAATTTAGCGTGACATATTTAATATTAAAAAACAGGAATGCTTCAGATTGAACGAGATCACATTGTTTAGTGAAATATGCAATCGTATGGAAAGGTAGAAAATCGTGTTGCAATAATGAAAAGAATGCCAATTGTGCTTAGAAACTTTTACTGTGCAAAGATATTTTTTAAAGGAAAATTGTAATCTATACAGATAAATAAAATTGGAGTGTCTGTTTGTAATATTAAAATAACCTCTTTTTACTGCATACACACGATACATATACCAAAACAAAATTTTTACAATTTTAATCTAATTTACAATTTTAATTAGCTAATCTCTAAAATGACTGGACCGATTTTGACGTGACTTTCATTGGTGCTGATGTAATAAAGAGTAACTTAGGCTACTTTTATTTTAGAACAAAAAACTGGGTCCCACGAAAAAATAATTAAAACCAAATTAATTAATTTATTTTGTTTTGGGAAGCAACCTAGGGACGAACCCGAACGAAGCGAGGGCGAGTCGCTAGTATAATAATTTTCTTTAATCTAACTAATTAATGAACATTCAAACTAAGTCGACGCAGCTAGGTTTTAGATATTAAAAGATTAGATAATAAAATTATGACAGCCTATTCCTACAAAATCATAGGTAACTGCTAACTTACAATATTTTAAACTTCCACCCTTCAAGTTTTCATTCCTTAATTGGGATAATTCTTTAGTCTCGGGTTTTTTAGTCAGTAAATATTGCTAATTAATAGTATATTTATAAGTGGAATAAATTAAGTAGAAATTCAACGAATTAATAATTGTAGCGTATTCGTTTTATCGAAAAAAAAAAGATTAGGTTCTTTTTCCTAGTATGAGAACGAAATGTAGTAGTACACGGTACTTACGACGGTACTAAGGTGCAAAAAAATAATATTGTGTGCATATTATATTCTTTTTTAAAGCAGGGTAAATAAAGTGAATACATACATACATAATAGTGATGTAACGAATATTCGCATTTACATTCGCGAATATTCGCATATTTTTTGACATTCGCATTCGCATTCGTATTCGCAAGAAACGATGCGAATGCTTGGCGAATGTATTTGACAAACAAAAAGGAAATTATATAAGGAATGAACAGATATAGAATGATAATACAACTGTGCTTTACTCATTTCTTATATCTACTTTGTTTTCACTTTGTCAATTTGACAAGGTATTAATAAAATTTGACAAATGCAATAATATTAAACTGCACCTCAAATCACAACAAATCTTTTCGAACGAACTTTATGTGACTAACTTCGTTCATTCATCTTGTATCGGCTCGGTTATGTTCGGTTTAAACATGGCCGACACGAAATGTCAAACCTGTCTATTTAACATTTTGTGCGCGCTTTGTTTGAAAGACAACATTCGCATTCGCAATTATATTCGCGAATATTGGAGATGAATATTCGCATTCGCATTCGCGAATATGAAAAGTCGAACATTTGTTACGTCACTAGGTAATACATAATTCCCCAATACAAAACACTTTGACCGATTAAATGAAAAAAATCCATCACGTTAATGGCTATAACATGACATTTACAATATGTCGAATCACCACTACAAACTATAATAGGTACTAATCATAAATATTGTAAGCTATTTCTCTCGAGATAGAAAGTTCCATTACAAATACATTTTTCTTTAAAATTCCATTATATTTAATGTTTAAAGTGATAAATCTATACATATAATAAAATTCTAAATAAGCCGAATCTATACATTAAATATTCTTTGGAAAATCTTATTGAAATAGTCATTATTTATTATTATCGATACAGAGGCCGAGTCTATAGTTTTTAGAATTTTTGTCTGTCTGTCTGTGACTGCATCATGAGAAAACCACTGGACAGATTTTGATGAAATTTGGTATGATGATAGCCAGTTATCCGGGTCAACATATAGGAAACTTTTTACTGCGGGAAAATACTTTGTCTCTGAGAAATCTATACTAAACTTTAAAACGTAACTAGACACGATCCCGAGCGGAGCGAGGGTGAGTCGCTAGAAACAACTATAATTCAAAAACCTGAAGAATGAATATTTCAAACCGATCTGTACCATATATTTATATCGCAAGAGGAGATCCGTAGTGCCTACACTAGACAGATAAAATAAAAATAAAATGCGGCGGTCATGCCCTATTTATTATTTATCAATTGTATAAATTATTGAATAGTAGTACTATTTTCTACCACAGAACAGAGGGTGTAATGAAAGTGGCACGTATAATGTCAAGTAGAATTTTATCTTTACTTAACTTGTTTGACTACTGACTAGACTGCTACTGCTGAATAATCATTTAATTTAAATTTATATCAAATTTTGGCTCGGTTTTACAATAGGATTGATTTTAACTTAACGTTGATTATACTACAAAAACAAAATTAGAAAAATCAATTTTTTACAACCCAACTTTCCATAATATATAGATACCTAAATTATAAATTATAAGGTATTAACCTTCGCTTCGCTCGAGTGCGTCTTTGGGTTCCTAAAAATAGCCTATTGTATTATGTTACGCCAGGTCACATTTCATCCAAATCTGTCCAGCTATTTCAGCGTGAAGAAGTAACAAACATACAAACACATACACACACAAAGGCATACAAATTTCCGCATTTATAATAATAATGCGATGTAAGACATTTTTCATATATAATGATTAATGATCTATCTATTATAGTTAAGTTATTACAGGGATAACATATAATTTTACTATCATTTTCATGTACATAAAAAATTATATTCATTCACATAGCCCTTTTAAAACTTGTCCGTTCAAAGGTTGTTTTTACATCTTGACCCTCGGAATAGCTAGGGTCACTTTTACGATCGCAAGCCTCTGATGTCGATTTATCGTTTCATTCTGTTTTCGGTTACTTAAATATAATATTTAAAATTTTGCTATGTCTCAAAATTAAATATTTATATTAAGATATTGAGTACTATCATATTGTTACATTATACACATTATAAAATGATAACGTGCTTAAATATCCATATTATTAAAACATTGTCGACATAGAAAAGTTTTTTAGTGTTTTTGTACTTAACGTTGATTTTAATAATACTAGCACAACAAAAAAATCAAACAATTGTAACTTTACACATGTATATTCTAAATTACTGACTTAATATACTCGTAGCTAAGCATTTGAAAAGCATAAGACTTTTAACTTTATTATTTTATTTATATTTAGTTAAAAAACTTATAAAAAACAGAAGATTCTAGGACCAAATTAACAGTCACTAATCCAATTCATTAAAAAAAATGATTATCGGATTGAACTTATGTGCAAAATGTCTAGGTACATTTAACATTATTAACATACGGTGCTAAATAAAGATAATAATATAATTTAATGATACTTTAGTCTTTATCTGTATTTTTGCTATGGGTATACCATATCGATACAAAAATAATCAAATATGATCAATACACTTGGGTTTAAGTTTTAGTTCTGGCTAGTTAGTGTGTAGGTAATCGTACTCACTAAAACATCAAGTAACATTCACCAATGAATGAATGAATGAATTTATTAGGCCTAATTTAAAATAACCTTCTTGTTTATCTTGATAACAAAGTTTATAGACCACTTTTACTATCCGCAAAGCATCGGCCTTACGACGACTTCTAACTGAACATCAGAGCACCATTTATCCTAATCCTGCTACTGTATTATACAGGGTAGATTGGTTTTAGTAACTCCATAAGTGATGAGAGGATGGCGTTTCTAAAGCAAAACATTTCTGAAAAAAAAACGTTTATAATATATATATATATATATATATATATATATATATATATATATATATATATAACAAAGTCATGTTAGTTACACTATTTATAACTTAAGAACGGCTGGACCAATTTTTATGATATTTGATTTTTTGGATTTCTCAGTCCGAAATAGGATAATGAGTATTAAAACATCAGAAAAATTCAAAAAAAATATATTAAAATTTATGTGGTTAACGCTGGCAAATAACTATCTTAAATTCTATGTAAAACGTACGAAGCGACGATTCCGAGCGAAGCGAGGGTGGGCCGCTAGTATATAATAATATAGCTTTTTATTCAGATCTACTTAGTAATCTATTACATGTAAAGACTAAAACTTAGTCTTGTCTAATGTACGATTGTTATTGCTTTCTGCGAATCTGTTTGCCAATGAGGAAAGGTCTCTAACCATTTTCTTCGTGTCTTTCTTGAGCCACTCCGTTTCACATCACTCCTGTCACTTATCTGATGTCGTCATCCCACAAAGTAAATAATTTATAATATAGTATTTTTTCAAACTATTATTGGTTAGGGAGTCATCTAGTGTTTTCAATCTTCTTAAACATTTTAAATTTCGGATTTTTTCCCGGATTTATTTTTTTTTTCTCTCCCGTGACGACGATTGCTGTAAAGCATTCGAAACGTCGGGAACCAAAAATCAAAATAAGTCCGCCAAAAAATCTGAAACAATAGTTTTATTTAAAACGTCAAACATTCGCGTAAATTTTGGAAAGTATTATTTTTTCATAAATTGATAAAGTTATGCCGAACTGGTACGCTTAGAAGCTTAATTGTAATGATTAACAAATTGACGGTAGTCTTATTAAATATATATATATATATATATATATATATAAATATATATATATATATACATACATACATACGAGTATGTTAATTGCAAACATTGCAAACTTTTTCAAGTTGGGTCACCGATCCAACCGATTGTCTTAACCCAAAACCGAATCTAAAAATGCATCAGATAGCCGTTGATCGGACGGTTATGTCTCATAAAATGTGGGGCAGTTTCGATAAACGTTTGTTTGATCCTATAGCGGGCTCTTAAGTGGAATTCATCGGCAATAAGAGCTTTTGGACTGTCGTGAATGTACTGTCTCCTGACCTTTCGTTTTCATAATAGAATTATTCAGTGGTAACGCTTAGCAATCTATTTTATGTGGATTTGTATGTTTAAGAATAATTTCTTATAGAATTACATAAGTTCTTCTTTAACGTCTAAAGCTCGAAGGTCTCGAACTAAGATAAAATTGTTTTTTTTAATACTTTTTCATTGTATATAAAATATATAATATTTTAATGTGTTATGGATACAATTATTAAGTTATTTATTTAGTTTCAATAGTATAAAAATATTCTTTAACTTAAAATATGTACATATTAATTTTTCGTCTAAAATTAAGTAATACAGCCCTCTGGATGGAATTTATCTTTTGAAAATAAAATTTATAAGACCAGACATTGGAGTATAAACTACTCAAAAGAAAAATATCACACAATTCACAATTAGCGAATATATCGCGTAACAAACAAACATATAATACATACACGAATTGAGCTCCTCCTCCATTTTTGAAGTCGGTGAATAAAATGTATAAAAACAAAAACATACCTTTAAAATTAATTCAGTTTTATAATACTTTTATTCTATAACAGCTCGTTATCGCTCCCGGCTCAAAGTTATGCGGCTGCGCATAAAAACGAGATTTTTAATATAAATAACGATGGCACGTTGATTGACAAGTCCTGCTGAGCTTACATTTCACTTCTAGGATTTTGCTGTGATTCAATATGCCAATGGAAAAAATTATACTTACTTAAAAAAATATATGTGCATTATGTAAGTTATATGTATATATATATATATAAATTAAAAGGTAGCGGTTTCTTTTGATCGATTTCAAAGAAAAACCAAATTATTATAATAAACTAATAACCAATTCCAATAATAATAAATTCCAATAGAAAATAAATATAGACAAAGAGAAAGAAGCTATTTAAATAAATATTCTTTGTGCTAGAAGTATTTATTTAATACGAAACATGAAATCACGTACCTAAATATGTATAGGTATATACATACATATAAAAAAACTAAGTTTTACTCACGGTTTTGCTCGCAGTATGTCTCTAAAATCCTACTATTACTACTGGCCATAGTTTCCAGCTTTCTACTATTAAAAGCATTTAGTATCGAATTAGAAGTTTTCTGACTTAAAAACAAACAAACATACATACATACATATATATGTACTTCTTAACAATGGAGCAGATATTATTTTTCCAAACGCCCTGACAAAATTAATATTGTAAGAATTTAAAGCTTTCAAAGCTGTAACAAAAAGCAATTGTTACTCGAGTTTAATTATTTATATACTTAGCATTTCATGAATATTAACAGTTCGGTGAAAGTTTTTGTGTTTTGGAAGGTTTGCTAATGAAAATCAGTACGGGCACCTTCACATCTGATCTTAGAGATACATATATTACAATACATTTGAAACTAAATATTACACATTTTATCACCTTATACGTCTTTCGCGCGTTAAAAACACTATCCAATTCATTCAGTAAAGAGAAGCGTGAAAATATTTGTTTTTTAAAAACAAATTGAGGCTTTTCGCAATTTTTGTTTATACTAGCGACTTACCCTCGCTCCGCTCGGGTTCGTCCTTACTTACGGTTTAATGTTTAGTGTAGATTTCTCAGAGATGAGATATTTTCCCGCAGTAAAAAGTATCTTATATGTTGACCCGAATAACCAGCTACCATACCAAATTTCATCAAAATCGGTCGATTCGGTCTCTGTATCGATAATAATGTCTATTTCAATAAGATTTTACAAAAAATATTTAATGTACAGTTTCGGCTTCGTTATAATTTTATTATATGTACACTGTACAGATAAAGATATTATAAAAATTGGGATATGTTGTCATGGAAACATTTGATGTATGTAAGAGTCGATTCATTATCTATGCAAAAAAATACGTCGATGTTACCTGGACATACTTTAACGTTTATTGAAAGTCATCATATAGTTAGTGCCTCTGTATTTCGCTGTATGATACTGTGGTCTGTGACTTGGATCTATCTGATCAATACAAACATTCATCAAGCGGGAATCGAATTTGTGGTCTCTGACTACAGCCACGATCCACAGATGACAATACTGCTGTGACATAAAGGAATTTCTTTTTATTTCACCGGTGCATATACATCATATACGTATGAAGATTTACAATACGATTTTTAATTTCCTTTTCAAAAATTCTTTTAAGATATTTTTTAACAGTGCATTTGTACTTGGAACTTAAATTATGTCGTGGAGATACATACTAATATAAGTTAGATTAGTATACCTATTGTTTGTTTGTATATTGAGAATATTCTCCGGAACCGCTGAACTGATTCAAAGCAACTTGCAATATTTTTGAGGCGAGCGGAGCTACATGCGAAAGCTACTCGCGCTATATTATCTAAATGCTTTGTGATTTAGTGTATGTGACACATTTTTATTATATAAGAACGGCGTTGAGTTAAATTACATACTTATATCTGGGTTAGCACACAGTCTTTTTATTTAACACACAAGCGGAGTCACGGGCAAAAACTAGTTAAAAATTAAAATAATATATATAGTATAGCCATTTGAACGTCTGAAATTCCAAGTGGATTCTTACGTCTTCAAATATAGACCTTTCAATGTAACTGGATTCATGCATTCGTAAATACTTAGGGTCAGTGGTCATAAAGGTCGGGCAGTATCGCCAAATTATGTAAAGAGTGCTCTTTATGGCTTTACGCTACGTAGTATTTATCTGCAGGGTGGAACTATAACAGGGTGGAAACGGTGTGGTGGAAGGGTAGCAGGTTCGAATTTGGTTGAGGTAAATCTTATTATACATTTTAAGTTGAACTGTGACGTGAATTAATTATTAATTTTAAAACCAATATACGTGGAGGCATTATCAAATATTTTCTTGTTTTTCATATTCTTAGATTTTAAATAAAAAAAACTACAGGGCTTGCAGATGCGTTGCCGGCCTTTCAGGAAAGGGAGGGAGGGAGATGAAGGGAGGAGGGAGGGAGGAGGGATGGGGAGTGGGCCTCCCGGACTCTCACTTACCGGACGAAACACGACAGCATAGTTGCCACTTCACGCCGGTCTCCTGTGAGAGAGTGGTACTATACGGGGCGTGCCGGCCCATTCGGCTGCTACCCGAAGGTAACAAGCGTGGCACTACCACTTTGATAAATTTTCTTTTTAAAAAAAAAAAAACACTTTTTAATAATAAACTAAGTTTATTATATTGTTTTTGAGTGCTTTTTATTATTATAAGTAAAATGATACTAAGCAAGAAATTATTATGTTAAAGCAAAATATAAAGCAAATATGATATATATTTTACATTTACATACATAAAAATATTTAGTACTTAATTTCCCTAATTTACTTCTACAAAAGTATTAATTTCTAACGAAGAGCCCCATTTTGTTTCTTATTCTTTGGTACAGCATTCTTTGCACCATTGATTCCAAACCATAAATCAACTACACTCGTATCAAAGTAAATATCCTTGTTAGATCAGCTTTCGATATTATGCAAATTATATTATTATTCATACTGTTTTTGCAAAGGGCGTTCTAAAACGAAGCCCTAATCTTATCCTTGCGAATATTTACAAAGTTAGAAACACATCTCATAAACTTTTCGATACATAAAAATGAACCTTATTCCAATGGAATAAAGCATATTTTATATTAACTATTCAGTTATATTGGTAAATAAGTAGTTAGTAAAGCTACTCGCTCATAGATGGCGCCGTCGGCTATGTAAATTTTCAACGTAATTTCCATTGATGAAAAATTGGGGTATGCAAAATCTGATTGGCAAAACATCTGTAAGTTATTCCAAGTTATTATAATGTAACAAGATTAAGGTGTAGCTTCATTGTTTCGTAATGTTATTTTAATAGGGGTTGCGATTTAGCACCTGTGAGGAAATGGAAGTAAATTATTCTTTTTTTATTTATGTGTAAAAGTAATATGGATGTTGGATATATTTGTTATTTAAATTAATTAGTTATTTTACTTGAAGGTTTTTTTATAATATTAATAAAGAAATATGATTTTCTGTACAAGCACAATTATGGCATAACCTGGTATAGCTAGTATGCAGTTTCATCATCGGGATTGATAAGTTTGAATTAGGTGTTTACATCAATATTATACTTAATATAATAAATACGGAAGTAATCATTTCTGTCTTTCTGTCTGTTACGTCTTCACGCCTAAGCCGCTGAAGCAATTTTGATGAATTTTGATATAGATAATAGAGGTGGACGAGACCTTGGAGAAGGTCATAGGCTACTGTTGGTCGCAATGAAACTTGAATAGGGTGAAATAGGGGTTAAAAATTTGTATTGAAAACAAATCATTTCTCTAGTTAAGGACGTAAAAATCGTTATATCCTATAATTTTGGTAAGAAATAAAGAATGTTTCAGCGTTTTTGACCATTCAATGTAAAATACGGGATGATTTTAAGTTTTTTTAAAGTACTTAACTAATTTTCTATACCTATGTATGTATTATACATATATATAGTCTATTCTTTACTAACCCTCAAAATGTACCTAGGGGCGTACTCGAGCGAAGCGGCGATAAGTCGCTAGTATTATATAAGTCTTTAAGCTTTCATGGTCACTGACAACCACTTACCACTACTTACTTTACCACTATTACAGTATATCAATGACCATGGCGCTTTTAACAGTGCCGAAAATTAACCTAAGTGAAAGACGGTTAATATCTTGTTTTCTATACATATAATAAAATTGTAATTAAGCCGCACATATACATACATTAAATATTTTTTGGAAAATCTTATTGAAATAGACATTAGTATCGATATATAGAGGCCGATTCTATAGTTTTTAGAATTTTTGTCTGTCTGTCCGTCTGTTACCGCGTCACGGAAAATCCACTAGAGGGATTTTGATGAAATTTGGTATGAAGATAGCTGGTAATCTGGGTCAACATATATGACACTTTTTACTGCGAAAAAAAATTCTCATCTCTGATAAATCTCTACTAAACGTTAAAACGTAAGTAGGGACGAACCCGAGCAGAGCGAGGGTGAGTCATTATAAAAACATAAGAAAGTATCCAACTTTCAAAACTCGCTTAGCGTAATACAATATTATCAACTAAATTTATTTACTAGACTTTAAATGTAATCTTCAAGATGGTGGATTATAGTAAGTAATGAAATTATTAGCTAATTTATTAAACACAAAGTGAAGTATACGCAATTTATTAGAAAGTTCCTATAAGATGCAAATAGCAATAACATTCGTAAAGCCACGTTTCCCATTGGATTCCCATATGAAAGTATTCACTCCAACATTTCGCAGTTAGATTAGAATGCGAGGTCATGAGTCACAGAGGATAATTATGTTTCATGGTCTATGGTGTGCGCACATTCGATACTTTTAGTAGTGAAAATTATAGTTTTTGCGAAGAAGTACCTAATTATAAATGTTGTTTACTTATAGTATCTATTTTATGATGATTTTTATAAATTATCATTATAATAAAAAAACCGGCCAAGTGCGAGTCGGACTCGCGCACGAAATCATCTCTGTTGTATGGGAGCCCCCCTTAAATATTTGTTTTATTTTAATTTAATTATTTATTTCTAAAGTGAATATATAACTAGATATTCTGTGAATATTTCAAGCGTCTACCTTTTGCCGTTATCAATATCGAGCAAAAACGAGCAAAATAATCACGTTTCTTGTATCGGAGCCCCTTAAATATTTATTTTATTTAGTATTTTTAGTATTTGTTATTATAGCGGCAACAGAAATATATCATTTGTGAAAATTTCAACTGTCTAACTATCACGATTCATGAGATACAGCCTGGTGACAGACGGACGGACAGACGGACGGACAGCGAAGTCTAAGTATAGGGTCCAATTTTACCCTTTGGGTACGGAACCCTAAAAATCATATTTAAAATACCATTTTGTATAGATTTTTTAGATTCTTATTTCTTACTAGTGACTTACCATCGTATCACTCGGAGCGTCACTAGATAACTCTATTGGTTTATGCGACGCACGTCAGAAAAGATCTTTATCGACATGATTTTGTTCGACATTTTTAAAAATCATTGTCATATTTACACAAAGTCTTTATGAATTATACACCTAAACCTTCTTCATAAATCACTCCGTCTATTGGTGAAAATTGTATGAAAATCCATTCAGTTGTTTTTAAGTTTATCTCATTCGGACAGACAGACAGACTGACAGACGCGGTGGGGGAACTTTGTTTTATAGTATGTAGTGATTAAAGGCAGCGAATGTACGCAAGGCCTTTAATCTACTCGTAGGTACATATAATATGATTTACGGTTTCTTTGCAATTTAACTGAATTTATATCTACGCTATTTTATTTATCACTTTTGAAGATGTGTGAAGATTATTTATTACGGTTTATGCACGACGATCATTATTTCGCAATTTTTAATCATAAAAATGCTACATTCACTGAGAGAAAGCTTAAAAGCTTCCAATAACTCAGAAAATATCTACTCACGACTGTTCTTTTTGTGCATTGTTTTGTAAAATGCGTATCCATTAGTGTACTAATACTAAGGAAATAAAACTATTTTAATCATAAAGACTTTTAAAGACCGTCTAGAAGTCGGAGTATTTAGTCTATAAATACCTACTTCACAGGTTGCGAGTTCGATTTGTGCTCATGATAAATAGTATGATCTTCGATACAAAGTGTTCTTTCGGAGCCGTAGAGTGTGTAGCCCTTTATGAAACTTAAAATCTAAAATATTCATCACACATGTTATAAAACCTTATACATGTTGGAATCCTTTCTAAGGAAGGGGATTTTGTTATTAAATAGGTATTTTATTAGTAGATCATAATGAGTTATTGTATAAACATGGAAAAGAGATATATTCAAATGTAATAACTTGTGATAATGGAAATAAATCCAGCAGAGTGTAGACATTAAGATTATTATTAATATCGGGAGGTGTTAAGTACCAACTTAGGTACTTACGATGTGAATTTTAATAACTAGAATTAACATATAACTTTGTATATACATTCGAATGTTTTGCATTATTTGAAAACTATTTTTACCATGCATTATTACCACTTCTTGAATTATAATAAGTACTAATGTTGATATGTATTCAGCCCTTTTTAACGTCCCACTGCTGGGCACGGGCCTCCCTTTAATACAAGAGGAATCAGGGCATAGTCCACCACGCTGGCCAAGTACGGGTTGGCGGACTTTACACGTCTTTCGAAAACTTACAAGATCCTCTTAGACATACTGGTTTTCTCGCGATGGTTTCCTTCACCGTAAGGCAAGTGGTAATCATGTTAGAAATGATTCTCACATGAAAATATCAGAGGTGCGAGACCCGGGATTTGAACCCGCTTCACTCGGTTTCCCAAGCGAGTGCGTTACCACTGGGCTACCATTGCCTTTGATGATATCTTCTACTAAAAACTTCTAACCTAGTATAGCGATGATTTTAAGAAACAGAAATTAATTTGTCTAATTTATATTCAGAATAACTACAATACTGAGTAACAATGGTGTTCCTTGCAGATGTTAATTATAGTATTAAAGTACTAAAAGCATAGAATGAACGCAGCAAAATATTTACATGTACAAGCATTCATATTGTGTGGAAATTGAAACTATGTCCTCCAACGCAGAAGGGAGTTCCATATCAAAAAAAATATCAGTAGGTATTTGAAGTACCGGAGTAAATCGGTTTCTGAATAAAAGAAAAACATTTCAACACACTACACAGTTAAATCACTCGCATTCTCAGTGACTTTAAATTTTTCATTCCTAGCTATAATAAATAAATGGTAAATATTTAATTTTGCAGACATTGCTATGATGTAGACGCTCATAACTTCCAAGAGAATAATCTGCATAGAAAACATCTAAGCTCGCGTCCCATTGTTCGGGTTCCAACGTCTTATTTTGCTTATGAAAGATTTATTTCAACGAGTACTGGGTATCTTGTGGATGAAAATAAGTAAAAATTTTTTTTTCTCGAAATAACATTTTATATGACATTTATTACTGTGGGTGTTGACTGTCACCAGATTGTATACCGGCAAGTTACAGAATTAATATCAATTGTTAAAGCTACTATGTAAAATGTGTAAATGTTTATGTTTATAAAAGTAAAGATCAAAATATCCCCAAACGATAGAGTAATGAAAACTATTACCGAGTGAGTATTATTACATGCTGCTATCGTTAGTTCCAAAAACAGCCGCTAGAGGGAGATTTTTTAGGTGTAAGGATTATCGAAGTAAAGTTAAAGCGTCTGCGGCATTTTCTAGATGGGTAATCGATAAGGGATAGCTGAGTATCAAATTGCAGTACGTTTATGATATTTATATTCATCATTCTTTTTAGATACATAAAACAATAATGACAGATTGTTTAAGGATTTTTTCAATATATATATAATATAGGTCATATTAAGGTGTATAATATAATTTTCCTGATAGTATTAACATTTTTATTTTCTAAATTATATTATATTCATTTATAATTTTTATTTCTTAACTTATATAACAAGTACTAAAAGAACGAAATACTCGTACTAAAAGAACGATGTGCGCAGAGCTATACTGACGACTATACTACCGCCATCTAGTATCAACAGGACGAATTTAAAATAACTATGGTGTTAGTTTATCTTATCACCAAGAGATGGCGCTAGCTACTTATTTCATAGTAAAATGAAAGGAGCTATCGTTTTTAACTTATGAAAAGTGATATTATACGTTGTATTATTACTATTTTAATAAATAATCATAATAGTAATAAGATTTTTAAAAATTTATATGGTTTTAATTAATATTGACGACACGTTTGGCTCAGTTTGTTCTAAGTTTGACACTACTTGCTGTGCCAGCAGTCGCGGATTCGAATCCCGTTGGGTGCATTCATCTGTGTGATGAGCACTAATGTTTGTCTCCAGTCATGGGTGTTTATATTTATAATCTGTATGTATTTAAAGTTATTTATGCGTAGTGTATCAACTATCTGGTATCCATAACACAAGCCTCGTAGCTTATTATTGAACTAGATGGTGCTCTTAGCTCTATGTTAATGTCCCATTTATATAAAAAAATATATATGTTTTCTAGTTTCCGTAGATTTTTATATGAATTAAGTTAATCAAGGTTAATATTTTATCTATATGCAGTTTATTGCAATAACTATCTTAAAACTCTGCTGAATATACATAAATAAGATGACTATTAATAAAATAATAACTTGTTTCAGATACTATGCACAAGAGAACTGGTTAAGTAAACTTTTTATTATTTATTTCTTATAAACTTGCTTGAGTTAATCATTATTGTAGTGGCTTATTATTATATACCATTTGAAATGCCTTTAAAGTATTTTCAAAATATTACATTTAGTGAGATAGATAGATAGAATATTATTTTATAATTTCTTTAATATTTTTTATCCGCTCTAAACTAATACTTCTAATATTAGGTGTGCTCTTAGTTTCTAACAACTAGGTAGGTATTTCTAAAGACGACATATCCATATATTACAAAGGAAAATGTGCGTAATTAATGCGTCTTCACTTTTTGTATGTATATTATGCGGGCTTTTGCATGTTAAATAAAAGTATCTACTAAATAATATACGTTTATATGTTTTACTAGCTCGTCTGGCGAATTATGTTATATTTACATCGACTACAACAATACCTATCGGATTTTAACATAGTTATGAATCCTGTCGACAAAACAAATATATTCTATGAAAAATTACGAACAGACACACCAAATTTTACATTATTATATCGATTCTATACGTAATAAAAGAGAAATGTCATTGAATAAACACGAAATCTTGAAAACGACTTAGGAAGCCGTGTGGCCGGTAGGTAAGAGAAATCAGCAAAGAACGGATTTTGCGACTGAATTTACTGAATTTAGGGCCCTAAAAGCTATCGTATGTTGATATGAAAGCTCTATGTTTTTGAAGTAGAGATATAAAAATAAGTTATTCTGGTTTAAAAGACATAACACCTCGTCTTATCGCTTCTACTGGTGAGGTAGTAAGAGCTGCCTTGCTCTACTAGACAAGAGATGGCTCGTTTCTCGGCTAAAGAATCGGCAATGTCAAACAGCGGAGGAATGCGGCTAGGATCCTAGCCACAATTTCACACGGACATGATTTCCACAGTAACAATTAAGTATACATTTGATTTGTATATATAATTATTATGTACGTTTGTAATTTCAAAATAAAAAAGTTATTTTGCTTACACATAAATCGACCACGCGGGTAAAACCGAGGGCAACGTTAGTATTAGATAAAGTTCTACCTACTTAAGGACGTACCACGGTCGATTAAGATACGACAATAATAATAAAATGTTAAAACTTCTACTCGACTTTTAATTCTTAGATCCATTAGCTACGGAAGGGTTACAGCTTAACGGACCTTGAAATCAACTCTAACAATAAAAGAAATTAGGTATCGCTTTAAGAAAATAAAAGTGTTTGTTGATAATGTTATTAACTTAACTATTAGTATTAGTCTTCTTAGTGTCTTTTTACAATAGTACGATTGTCTATTAGATTATTTTACTGTATCCGCCTTTTTTAAGGCGTCGAATAAATATATATGAGAGAGGAATCAAAAAGAATTAATAGGTATTCTATCGGATCTTATGTTTTTTAGTGAAAGTTATGCGGAATCTTCACCAATTATTATTATTTTGGTCGATTTTACATATTTCTTGAAAATCATTCATTTTTTCTCAGTTATGCAGGTTTCCTCACTGTTTCTGAAAAGCAAACAATAATCATCTGGAAAACGATTCTAAGAAAAAAAACAGAATTGCGAGACTCAAGGGTTGAACCCGCTTCACTTGATTTTCCAAACGAGCGTTTTACCACTAGGCTACCACTACCTTAAGAATATTTGTTGCAATATAATAATATTTCTAGATAACAAAATCATTTATGGGAACGTTTCGGAGTACTAAACTATTTTAAACTTTGAAATAAGGAAAATGGCAAAACAATAACTTGATAAAATTGAGTTGATTTAATGATGATACCAGTAGGTGAATATTTAGGACTCTATAATAGCTAAAATAAAACCCTCGAAGGTGGGCTGTGATTCGGTTTATATCCCCTGTACCAAAAACCTGTAAAAAAACGCGCTTTGTGTGCCCACACTTAGTCAAAAGCGTGTTTTTTTTAATATTATAATTCCTAGGTATAGGGGAGAGTAGGGTAATTGAGAACGGCGGGTAATCGGGTATAGCTAAGAAACTAATACTTTCTCCCGCACTAAACTATCCCGCACCTATTTAACGGACGCATCTAGCGCCCTTTAGTGCGTGCGCGATAGTGAGTGTAAAAGGCTGCACGTGCGCTGATATGGTAAGTCAAACAATTTTTTTCGCATATCTGTTATATTATTTGTCGTGCGTTATAATAGATGTAAATATCATATTTTTGAGTTCAAAGACACCACATTCTCTTACTATCATGAATGTACTATCTGTTTTCAGACCCCACGTGATTTGAAGCTCACCAAAGTTACTGTTGAGATTGGCGACAATTTTAATTTATATTGACTACTTCGGGTAATTGGGAACGGCGTTAGGCGGGTAATTGGGAACATTCCCATTTACCCCTTGCGTTCTTAATTACCCCAAATGCTACTCATTGATTGTGTAAAAATGTTTTAACGTTATAAATTGTTTTAGATATTTCGAAATTACATACGAAAGACTGAAACAAAATACCAAATTGAAGATCTTCGCTGTACAATCGATGATACTAAAAATAAAAACCTTACATTCGACCAAGCTGCTACCAATACCAGCATCCAAAACAAAGACAAAACAAATTTAAGATACCAAAAAAGATAAACTGTATTTAATAAAAAACAAGAAGACCAGTTAGAAAAATATATACTTGATTGTTATGAGTCTTTCTATGGAATAACACCAAATTCATTACGTAGAACTGTTTTTCAATCAAACTGAAACACAGTTTTCAATAAAGAAACCCAGCTTGGAGGCAAAGACTGGTAATATGGTTTTATGTCTCAGCATCCATCCATCAACTTACGAATTCCAGAAGCCACTTCACTTAAAATAATAACAGTTTTTAACTAACAACAATGTAAACAAAACAAAATATACCTGTCCTCGTGTCCTGTCATCATAATATTTTGAATATGGATAAAATCGACATTAGCACAGTTTTAAAAAATACAAAATTTTGGTTCAATGAAGAAACAGAAAAGACAAAGTAAGGGAAAGCTAGAAAAGAAAAATTGTAACTAAAAAAAAACAAAAAGGAACATTACAAGAACTATATAAGAAAAAGAGTCAAGGGTAAAGGAGTCAGAAATTCAAAGAAGGCTTTATAAGTGAATGAAAACGAAGAGGAGTTTAATTGTATAATGTGCATCGAGAAGTATGAATCCCCACCGATAGAAGATTGGATCATGTGCACCATTTGTAAACTCTGCGCACATGAAAAATTGGCGAAATTAAGAAAAGTTACATGTGTGTTATGTGCCACACAAATTAATTGTTGTTTATTATAAATATTTGTGTCATTCCTAACTACCCTAAACTGTTCCCATTTCCCCCGCGGGGTGGTCCCAATTACCCCATACGGTATGGGGTAAAAAGGAACGGCAATGTTTTTTGTTTTCATTCATATTTCTAATAAAACGTTGATCTTTAAAAATGTTTGTGTTAATAATAAGTAGATAGATAAGCAAAGTTTACGTTGCAATGAAAGTTGTTTATGTTTGTGACTTTGTTCTATTATTTTTGAGCGTTAGAAGTTAAGTGTTCTCAATTACCCCACTCTCCCCTATTATTTAGCTATGTACATAGTTATTTTATAGGATAGCTTTCATATTACCTTGACGCCAAACATCAATTATTCAATGTTTATTCAGTATCAGGATCATATGATTTATTATTCGAATTAATCAAGCGCACCCCTCGATATCGACAGGGTTAATATAGGGGACAAATCGACTGCTTAATAAGTATTACGGCTGACTTATGTTTTATAAGTTTGAATTAAAAATGTATCAAACAATTTTTATGGTTATGTCTATAGTCTTTACATATATAGGTAATAAAACTGTAAATGTCGAATGTCTGTACATAAAAAAAATGCTAAAAACCGAGTCAGAAAGATGTAAGAAGAGAAATAGAACAAATCCAGTTTTTTTTCAAATTTTTGTCTGTTTGTACGGGCTAATCTTCGAAACTGTTGGACCTATTTAAATAAAATTGTTTATGGTGATACCTTATATCACCGGTCAACATTTTAAGTACTTTTTATCTCGCAAAATTAAAAAGTTCCCGTGGGATAGTTAAAAAACTGTAGTAACTTATACAGCTTAGTACACAAAAACTACGGATTGGATTTTAATGAAACTTTACAATAATATAGTTCATACATCAGAATAACAAATAGGTTACTTTTTATTCTAGAAAAATGTAAGGTTCCCGTGGGATAGATGACGGTGATGAGATGGGTGTACTAATAAGCTTACCATCTTTGTTTCGCCATTTCAAAATATAAATAAAAGATTTATTTAAGGAGTCTGCCCACTACCCCGTCTCATACCATGACCGTGCTAGGAGCATGTCAGGCAAAAAAATATTCTTTGTATTGAAATGTATGAGACTCTGCCCACTAGACCGTTCCGTCACTGACCGGCACCGTCGCGTGCCGTGCACGGAACGTCAACAATTGTCGGCGAGAATATTTTGCCGGTGCCGGTACGCTCCGTGCCTGACACGCGACGTTGTTGAACCGGTGAGCATACGGGTTATAAACGCGTATGATGACCGTTATAACCGCGTATGATGACCGTTCTAAGCCCGTTACGTATTGCCGCTTGTCTTGTAAAGATGGGCGATAATCGTTATTAAAGATGGGTTAGTACCGATATTTCTCAGGATTAGGTAATATTAATATATTCGTCTGGCAATATTATAATATTGTAACTAATACTTCTATATTAGTGATATTTATCTAGAAACAACAGGTAATACTAAAACGGGAACCATACGGATATGACACGCGGATGATACGCGGTTGATACGCGGATGATACGCGGTTGATACGCGGTTGATACGCGGATGATACGCGGATGCTACGGTCACTATAACCGTTATGTACGGGCATGATACGCTATTGATACGGTCTAGTGGGCATAGTAGTCCATGCCGTGCTCGTTTCCGTGCCTGATACGTTCATAGCACGGTCATGGTATGAGACGGTGTAGTGGGCAGAGACCCTTAGGGAGGTTTCGTGTGTAATTATAGGTAATTAAAAAAAACGTCGCTCAAAAAATTATAATGTAAATAACAATCCGTGTACGTAAATATAATAATTTCAGCAAACTGTAACTAAACCGTTATTAACGTACAAGTATACCAGGTACTGAGGGAATTTGCATATAAATTGTCTTACAAACTCCATCGCGCGAAGACGTGGCGTGAGTAGACGAGTTCAATCGAATATTACCTACGGGCTACGGTAAAAATAATATTTGATAGGAAGAGATTATATATAATTATTTTTTTAAAAGTAAGTATATATACTAGGTACTACTAGAGATTTCTGAGAGATGAGACATTTTCCTCCAGTAAAAAGTATCCTATATGTTGACCCGGATAACCAGCTATCATCATACTAAATTTCAACAAAATCCCTCCAGTGGTTTTTCCTTGATGCGGTAACCGACAGACAGACATACAGACAGACAAAAATTCTAAAAGCTATAGATTCGGCCTCTGTATCGATAATAATGTCTATTATAAAGATTCGGCTTAGTTACAATTTTATTATATGTATAGATATAAATCTGAGGAAGCTTTATAGACTATCTAACATCATGCTATGACTTTTAGGAATAGAGTAGGTAATTGATGACATGTCCTCTTGACAGATTTCAACCACGGCACCCATCTCGTTGAAACTAGCTAACTACGTTTTTATTGGTTTACTGTATACCTATTATGGTATTTTTGAAGTAAAACTTCTTTACGCACGCTTGACTTGGGGGGTAAGCTGGTGAATGCGTTACGAAAAAAATTACGTACGTTTGTTGCCATGGTAACCGTTGTTATTGTCTAACAAATGATATATAATATTATACTCTTTCCTTAAATGATATTCTATAAATATATGATTGTAATATGCCTAATATGCGTTATTTTTAGTATCTCATCTATACCAGTTATTTAGAACATAAATTGAATTTCATAAAGAGTACTGATAGGTAACCTACAGAAATTTTACTTCTTCGCGTGTACACAATACACATTCATACACGCACTTTTTATTTTTTTTTGTTTGTGTAATATCCAAAGCTCAGACTGCTAATGTCTAAGAGCCACTTCATACGCGTAACAAATCGCAGGTTATTAAGTAGGTTCTTTCCCATCTATTTATTCAGTGTTATAAAGAGACTCCCTCTTACATTTGTTTAAATTTACAAACGACAGCTTCGTAAAAATGCTAAACGCTTTATTGGTGGGATAAAAATCTGAAGATTTATTGACTACGATTTATCAACTCGCGCAATTGTGGGAGTGGCATTTTAATTTTTTTCGTGTTTCTTTGACTGTTTATTTTACATGATGTCTAAATAGAGATGTTTTTTTATACTGTATGGGTTACGAGTTCGATTCTTGTATTTATATCATACTAATATTATAAAGAGGTAAAGTTTGTAATTATATAAGTTTGTTTGTAGGAAGTAATTTCTGGAACTACTGAACCAATTTAGATGAAATTTGGTAAGAAGATAGTTTGAGATCCTGGGGAGGATATAGGATAGTTTTTACTTTTTACCCCGGAAATCATCCCATGAGGGGTGAAAGTGGGGATGAAAGTTTGTGTGGGGAATCAATCTAGAGAGTAGGGACGAACCCGGGCAAAGTTAGGGTGAGTTACTAGCTTATTATATTATACTAAATTCTATTATTATTTGTTAATTTTGTCATAGTTTCTTAAATTCATTAATAAATATTTTGTGATCTATCTAATTTACATCTGCTTAAAAATTTCATATTAATTTGGTTGCTTTCTAAAATATATTTGAAGTTTGTATTCAGCCCTTATTAACGTCCCACTTCTGGGTACGGGTATCCTTTTGATACGAGGGGGATAAGGCCATAGTCCACCACGCTGGCCATGTGCGGGTTGGCGACTTCACATGTCTTTCGAAAACTTGCTAGGTTCTTTCAGGCATGCAGGTTTCCTCACAATGTTTTCCTTAACCGTAAGGCAAGTGGTAATCATGTTAGAAATGATTCGCACATGGAAATATCAGAGGTGCGAGACCCGGGATTTGAACCGCTTCACTCGATTACCCAAACGAGCCTGTTACCACTGGGCTACCACTGCCTAATACTATTTGAAGTTTAGTCATTAGTTAATATAGTAAATAGTTATGAGCTGTTTATCTTTACTGTAAGACAAAAAATATAAAAATGACAACTAAATTTATTAGACAATAACAAAAACGCAAATCAATCTGTACTCATTGAAGCGCGTTTTAAACGATCGCAATAAATAAATCGCACAGGTGCCTGGGGAGTGTGAAGTTGCGTTACGCAGTTAGGAAAAAGGATTACCTTTATTATTATTTTTATTGGCTATCATTTCCTTGTGCATGCCACTTGAGGGGTTTAAAATTGCTTGTAGTACTTTTTTTATACAAATGACATTGTTTTTTTAATATAAAACGATAGGCTTCATTTGTTTTTTTTTTATATAGTGAATATGTAGTAAGGGGTGTTTTTAAAATGTATATACAATATGTATACCAATGAGTTGTCATATGTTATTAATTTATAAGTAAAAGAATCGCTAATGAATTCGTGAAATGTAAAAATTTGATACTAATATTTTTATTTTTCTTTAAATTGAAAACTACTTAAGTCCTTTTTTAATATAAATTCTTGCGTCAAGTACTTTATTAATATGATAAACATATTTTTTAGGACCGAAGTGTAGGTTCGATTCTCATACGTGTCAAGTGTATACATACATTTTATAGGTTATTAATTGACTTAACCAGACTAAGAGAAGCAACACACGTTTTTTATAAAATATCGCGATGTTGTTGAAATGTAGAAAACGAAAAAAAAAACACTAGTAGCTTTATTAATGACTATTGTAATTTGTATTAAGTATAGTAAAGTAATATACTCTTCTTTCTCCGTATCTTAATTTTTTACTTTAAAAATTTTGTCCATAATATTACGAATCTTTTCGTGAATTATAATAACGCAATAACACGTAACGACAGTATAAAACAGCGAGTCTTGATGCGCACCATTTGCGACAATACTGTTTAAATTCACCGTCGGTCTGAACAACTCTTACCTTCTTGATTCTTATGGTTCTAAAGAAAATCACAAAAACCATTTAAATTAAGGAATATTATTACTTTCATTTACTTTTTTATCTATTTTTTTATTATTCTATGAATTTTTAATTCTTCGGCATTACATAAAATGTTTTTAGCTCTAAGCATAATAATAGAAACAATATCTACATTTTAATATTTATTTCCCACACTCGTAGTACAGCAATTATGTAATAGAAAAAATCTGTTACAAATTAAATACAATGAAATTTTCAATAGTTAATCTCTAGATGTAATTAGCAATTATTTTGTAAATAAATATGTATGGTAACATTAAACAGTTTTTTTTTTAATTTAAAAGTACATTTTTTTATACATTTATACGCGAATATTTGACATTAAATGTCAAATATTCGCGTATAAATGTAACTTAGAAAACTCAGAAAATAATAAATATATGTACATAAATACAATGAAAGTAAATTAAATAAACTTTTAGAAACTTATTATTTTAATTTATAATATTAAAGCTTTCAAGCTAGTATGTATTTTCATAGATTTTGTAGAATCTTAGTTTCGTTAACCCTAAATACTAATAATAATTTTAAAAGAAATCATACGGAACCAATTTTGTATTTTGTTTTCGTCCTTACCGGCTTTTATTCAGAACAGAAAAGAGGGTTATGTCTTATTATCTTATTGTCTACAGCACTCGCTGTAGTTTTTATTATCTGAGGGGACATTTTAAACTGTAGCCGCTTAAGGGTTGTACTCGTACTAGGGGTGATGTTTTGTTTCATGATTAGCTTAGACGTTTCGTGAATTTTTATTGTGTCTCCGTATTTGATGGTTGTCTTATGTTTTTTACGATAAAACGTATTTTGTTAACATTTTTTATGTAACAAATGTAAAATATGTTTTTAAATGTTTTCTTTCTTTAATAAATGTAAAAATAAACAAATGAAATTTCTAAAGTACCCAAATGTTTTAACCACAAATAAGAAGAGCTTAGTTTGAAAAGCTCAGGAGATGTTAAATATTTTAAATTCTATTTCTAAGTGCACCTCTTTAGTACGCAAACAATATTTCCTGCATATACGATATAATCATTAATTTATAATATTACGAGTGACATGCCCTCGCTTTGCTCAGTTTTGACGACTTAATGATAAAACATTGATTTTCTTACTTTTTATAAATATAATATACACGATTTGTTATCTATACTAATATTATAAAGCTGAAGAGTTTGGTTGTTTGATTGTTTGTCTGTCTGTTTGTTTGTTTGTTTGTTTGTTTGTTTGTTTGTTTGTTTGTTTGTTTGGTTAAACGCGCTAATCGCAGGAACTACTGGATGGAATTGAAAAATTCTTTTTGTGTTGGATAGTCCATTTATCGAGGAAGGCTTTAGGCTATATATCATCCCGGAAAAATGTACGGTTCCCGTGGGATAGAGTTGTTTTCATCTAGAGACGCTAGTTATTTATATACCTTACAGAATAAATTCTCTACAGGATAGTGAAAATGCATCAAAGGACAGTGAAAATCTATCAAAAACCATTGCATAGATTAGAAAAATTAACTATAGGTATTAGCCACATGAGGATAGCGAATTCGTTTTATATATACCTATATAATTTTATATAAATATATAATATATACCTGTAAAATATATATACACAATACCTACAGATATAACTAAGTTGGGAGTTTTTGAAGTTATACTTCTTTTGGCACGTTTGGAAAAATTATGAGAGTAAAATTTTTACGATGCACGCACTCGCCGACAGACAAAAAGCGACATGATGAAGTTAGCTGAAAGCGACATGATGAAGTTAGCTGTATTCCTTTTACAAACAGAAAGTTGTGACATACGGGATGAAATCTTTAGCTATTTTTGTTCTGTTACGCCAAAGAAGTATAACTTACATGCGAACATAAGTACACACATACGTTTTTTTAAATATATTATATGTACATCTAAAGAACTTTATTATAGTTAACATTATAGATCTCCTCGACCAAAATATACTTAGCGATCTATACCATAGATGTTACTTTACAATATCATTGCATCCGATTCAATAAATACTGCCCAACTGTTGGTTAGACAGGAAGCGGTAGTCGATTCGACTCCTGACCTGAATGTGTTATGTGATTGTCTTTCGTCAATGTCGTCATATATCAACACCGCAAATGGTTGGAATGGTAAGCGACTCTCACATAACTTACTATCTATACTAATATTATAAAGAGGACAGATGTTTTTGTTTGTTCGTTTGTTTATTTGTACCGATTAAGCTCCGAAACTATTGAACCGATTTAGATGAAATTTGGTTAGAAGATAGTTTGAGACCCTGGGAAGGACATAGGATAGTTTTTATCTTCGAAATCATCCCTTAAGTGGGTGAAAATCGGGATGAAAGTTTGTAACGGGAAGCAACCTAGGGATGAACCCGAGCGAAGCGAAAGTGAGTCGCTAGTGTGTAATATAGAAATTATAAACCTATGTATGATTCTATTTATATACCTATAAATAGGCAAAGACGAAACAGTTCATCCTATGTTTGTCAACCGGTTTTCTTTTTTTTTAGTAGCTATTGACAAGCTTTTAGAGTTGCCAATAAAAATATTTGGAAACAATGTTTTTTTTATTAATATAGATAAATTCTACATATAATTTTATTTATTCCTCAAAATTTCAATAATGATTATGGTTTAAAATTGTATTTTAATACATTTTATAAATCATCGTTCGTAGTTGTTTTCTTTGGTCAATTATTTAATTTATTTCTGAAGTTGAAGAAATGTGAGAGCGGTTTGTTCATCCATTCTCATAAGCATAGTTTACTGAGGAATGTCACTATTTGTGAAATAAATGTAGGTTAATCGAACAAAAAATGCGAAAAAAAAAATATTTGGAGAAAAATGTTAATTTATATTTTTTAAAGCAAAATATTGATTTAATAACTATGTACAAGTAAAAACATTTGAAAAAACCTATAAGTAATTGGCAAAAAATAAAATTTGTTATAGAAGTATAAATACAAAAGGAAAGAAAAAAAATGTTAATTAGAAAAAAAAAAATTAAAGTAAGCGTCTGATGTATATTGTCGAATTTTCATACTTAATCTCTAGCAGAGATAAGTTTACGAAGAAAATATGTAAATTTGTATACGGGGAAGTAACCCAAAGAAACCTTTAAGTAAGGTGCGAACACTTTGAAGAAAAATTCGATGAATTTTTTAAAAGCATTCCTGCGGTGTCTTTCTAATGTTTATTTATGTTTTGAGACTAGGGTTATATTATATTAATGGTAGCTCCGATTTGCAACTTTTTATTCATGCCTTTGTGATGGATTTAGTGAATGCAATTTTAGAGTGGTTTTCCTTTGATATAACATTTTTATGAAATGTTTTGATTTTAATCTGGATATAATAATTGGATTTTCTAAATTACAGGAAGATGCTAAAATTTCTTTTTTTAAAAAGAAGTATTTGAAGTACTTACGTTTTAGATTAGTATTAATTTTATTTTTAAAGAAACATTTACGACGTTATATCTTTAATGAAAAAAAATAATTATTTTTAGATAAATAAATACTTATTAATTATCCGTTAAAAATTAAGTCGTATCCTAAAAAAAATTGTACCTAATGTAGTCTAAGGTACTAACCTGAAACCTACTAATTACATGAGTATTTTACAATCAATATTATGTTGCATATTGTGATTTTATTCGTGATTTAGATCAAAAATAACGATTTAACCAAAAAATACATTGTAATAAAAATATTCATAGTTTGTATTACACAAATCTCTGTCCATCAGACTATGTGACGTTGTATCAGCAGCATCTGACATGACAAATGACACTCGCATCCTGAAACCAACTTAATATGATCTTTGCATCTCGAACCGAAAAGTTTATGAGGGAGGAAAAATATTTTGTACAAGGTTCAAATAAAATTGGTTGCTCGAGATCCGTCTTAAAACGGGGGACGTTGACAAACGCAACACTGCCGCGTTTAATAAAAAGACTTTTGTGTAATAACCAGCAACAACCCGTCCCTTTTAGTATTCGTTGCTGACGATTGCGGCACCACTTTAAGAAACTGTTAAGATTTATTGTAAAAAACAAATAATTAGGCTTAAAAACTATTGATAGTAATAAAGTTTGCCAAAAGGTGGCGCTGCCGCTATAGGTATAGGTACCTAGGAACGTACCTGAGCGAAGCGAATAGCTGATGATAACACATAAGATTTTACTAAAATATATTTATATTTAAGTCACTAAATATATAAAAAAAAGAAACTTATCAAGTTAATCGATTTTAAAACTCTTTCATAATAAAATGCATATTTTCAGTAATAATATATAATATGTAGTAAGCGTCATAAATGGATTGTAGAATTTTTGAGGATTTGTCAATGAATTTGGAATTAAAACAGCGTAATAGCTAAAGAATGTCATTTCTATAAAGTACGCGTCTCCTAACATTATTGACTAGTTCTATTATACGCCGCTTTATGGCCATTTTCACGGGAACGTATGCGGTCACTGCGCGCCTTTTGCATACTTTATTGGTTACGATAAAATAAATAGTCTGCTTTATAATCTGGGCATGTAATGCTACCGGCCAAGTACTCAGTATGGCCGGCATGTTCTATTTCTGAAATGTGCACTAACGGTCCATACGCGTGATCGCCGTACATTTGAATGTTCGGTGAAATTCGGGCAAGTGACCAATGTTAATGTAAATAAAAATTTCTCTTAAAATTTAAATCAAAACACTTTTCTACGAAATTTTAGCATAAATAACTGTGTGATACAGTTTTTGTGCGTCGATAACAGATGGCGCTACGGTGTAATTGAAACGCGCTATCGTTTGGTTATTCTTGGGAGTATAAGTACTTTAGGTATTTTTAAGAAGTTTAACTTTGCGCAGAGGCAATATCGTAACCAATGAGGTTAATCCGAGGTGCGATTATTGCTAGTTGAAAACTTTACCAATACCCCGCCGTGTGGTCGTGAAATACCGACCGCTATGGCAATTTTTGAACGGCTGTAATGGCCTAATAATGTAATTAAAATAATTGAATTAATAATTCCGTCATACTAGTGTAAAATCTATACATATAATAAAACTGTAGAGGTCGAATGTCTGTACATAGAAAAAAAATGCTAAAAACCGAGTCAGGAGGATGTAAAAAGAGAAATAGAACAAATCCAGATTTTTTCAATTTTTTTGTTTCTCTGTCTGTTTGTACGGGATAATCTCCGAAACTATAAAACCGATTTAAATAAAATTTCGCATGGTGATACCTTATGTCCCCAGTCAACATTTTAGATACTTTTCATCCCGGAAAATTAAATATATCCCGTGGGATAGTTAAAAAATTATAGTAACTTATACAGCTTAAAACGCACTACAAAAACTACTGATTGGATTTTAAGGAAACTACAATAAAATAGTTCATACATCAGAATAACTAATAGACTATTTTTTATCCCGGAAAAATGTACGGTTCCCGTGGGATAGTTTTTTTTGTCTAGAGGCGAACCCGAGCGAAGCGAGGGTGAGACGCTATTTATGATATAATTTAGCGTTTGGCCATGGCTTCGTGATCCCGTGATAAGCAGGGGCGGGATTCACGGATAGTATATTTCTGTATCAGGATGCAATCTATGTCCTTGTTAAATTTTATCGACATTTGTTCTAAGCGGTTTAAGCGTGATCAGAATATTGTCAATATTAATACCTATATTAACTTACTAACTTAATTGTAAGATTACATATTTTTTTAAATAATTTTCTCTTGAAATAATATAATTTATTTTAGTAGAAGCCAAATCATTTATGTATATAATTTTATTGATTCATCTATGTAAGTAATAATCACATATTACTAAGAAAATATTAAAATAAAAAAATGTGGTGATATATTTATATTCATAGCCAAGATAATATCTATGTCATTTTGATGTATCTTTTCCGTAACGCACAAGTAATGGTTAACTTTCTAGGGTTTGGGGGTTACTTTGTCGCTAAACAAATTGAGTGTAGCGTTATTCAAGGCACGGACAAGACGCGACCTTTTAGCTAGCTATAAAAATTGAAATGGTGTAACTGTAGTTTTTCTTTTTTTTTTAATTTATTTAGTTTTTTTTTAATATAATAGAAAATGTTTTGTGTTTGTTTGTATGTTTTTAGGATTTTTGTTAAATAAGTGATAAATTTTTGTGTATAGTAAATTAAATATTAGATAATTTATCTATGAAAAGATAGTAAAATTAATTAAAATAAAGGAGTCATTAACATTATATTTAATAGGCTACACACAACTAATAGGTATTGCTACTATCTCTATAGTTTTCAATAACACTGTACAATGTTTTTTTTTTCTATATATTATTGTTCCGAATTCATAACGCTTAAATCAATATTGTTAATTTCTGTTTACGCTTCCACTCGATAGATGGCGTTGTACTTATTTTTATGACTCTAAATCGCGCTATGGTTGCGTTCTACAAAGATGTATATAAGACTGTTTCTTTACGGAATAAATTTGTCTCGCTCTGAAGTCTGAGGTACTGTAGTTTCATTTTAGTATCACTGGGCTGTTTGGCACCTTGTACCGTTAATGTACAATAATATAGGAGACCTCTTTTCTTTCATTTGAAAATTTTAACCATATTCATTTCATGCATGTATTTTAAAATTTATTTATTAATAATAAAACTAAAAATTTAATTACATATTTATAGCTCCATTTACAAATAGTGTTTTAAATAAAAATATTCGCAAAAGAACTAAATAAAATTGTAAAATTATACTTCATAGGTAGACCATTTTGCCGGAAGACCTGACGTTAGGGTTAGATGAAAAATGAGCGGGTAGAAATTAAGTTTCGCTGTGAAAAATGTTCTTTTCACTGGGCAGTGTTTTAAGATAGGCCTACGTCCCTTTACTGCTTTTATATAGAAATTTGCTAAAGTTAAATTGTTACAAATAAGAAAATATCTATCCAATAGTATCATTTGCCTAAATAATTATTTAAATTGTCTAAAATGTCTATTAAATTATTTAATTTCATTTAAGTAGCTACTAGCTAAGTTAAAATATTAAAATGTTCTAGTGGCCATTTTCGGACAAGAATGCTTACAATTTAATTGTAGGTTACATTGCTTTATCGTCTGTGGATATTTAACCGACTTCAAAAAGGAGGAGGTTCTCAATTCGATTGGTGTTTTTTTTTATATATGTACACCGATTACGCTGTTTATGATCCGATTTACGTGATTCTTCTTTAGTTTGATACGGAATAGTTGCCATTTGGTCCCACAAAAATTTAACTAGTTTGGCGCAGTAGTTTTCATTTTGTTTGATTTGACAAGCCCAAAACGTTAGAATCGGATTTTAGAGCCAGAATTTTTAAGTGTTACTAGTAAAAGCGAATTTTAGTTTGTCAGTCTTCATATTTTGCTACTACTATTATGTCTACACTAAAAAGGGAAAAAAATAAAAAAACCGACTTCAAAGAAAGCACTAAAAAGTAAAAAATAACTGATTGGTAGTTTTCATTTACTATAGATACCTAATCAGATATTTACGAAGTCGTTGCCAGGTGATACAAATCAAAGTACACCGACTCGAAAATATCTGATTAGGTATCTATAGTAAATGAAAACTACCAATCAGTTATTTTTTACTTCTTAGTGCTTTTTTTGAAGTTGGTTTTTATTTTATTCTTAAAAAGTTTTTTTTTTACTTTCTAATTTTCTGATTTTATGAATATTACTTTGTATAAGTAGGTTAAATAGTAATTTATGTATGTAGTAATAGAAATCAGCTCACCGTCGTTGCTTGAGCTTTTATGTTTTAATTTTCATATTCAGTATTTGTGTAATAAATACAATTACAATGCAGGCAAAACCGCCTGTCGTAAATAGCTAATGATATAATAAATTGTTCTTCATATTTGAGGAAGTTAATCAAAGTTTTGTCTTTTCACCGAAAAGCTATAAAATGGCAAAATCACAAAAAACAATTCCAACTGAAACTTAATACTTTGATATTATCTGTGGCAATTTACAGATAATATATGACTTAATCGAAACCACCATCTTTGAAAGGCAACCTCACTTTTATTGCTGTACAAAAAATATAAATCATAGACAACGGTCCTTGGTTTATTGCCAATATGTTATTGTTTTTTCATCCATTTCTAACACTATTTTGACAATCTGTGTGTAATATTAATTTACGGTCAGTTATAATTATTTACGACTGTTTAAAATAATTTTTTCAAATGATAAAGTGTGATTTATGAGAACTTTCTCAGTAATGTTGTTGGGTTGTGTGAAACATAATTTCTAAAATATTTGTCGAGACAAAATAGAAAGATATTTATTTTTGAAGAAATATGTAATTTTATAGATTTAATATCCATTTCCTAATTACGATTTATGATGATATTAAAAATAGTAAAAAAAATTTAAACACATTTTACCTTTTTATGTAATACCTACTAGCGTTACATCTAACAGCGTACATTTTAGCGTTTAGTACTTATAGATTTCTCAGAGATGAGATATTTTGTCACAGTACAAAGTATATTATTTGTTGACCCGGATAACCAGCTATCATCATACCAAGTTTCATCAAAATCTATCTAGTGATTTTCCCGTGATGCGTTCCCAGACAGACAGACAGACAAAAACTCCAAAAACTATAGATTCGGCAATAATGACTATTTCAATTAGATTTATCAAAAAAATATTTAATGTACAAGTTCAAATCAGTTAGAATTTTATCATATGTATAGATTTATATTAATTTTGACCTACTACCTAATGTCTTCAATTACAATTTACAAACTATGTTTTTAAATATTAGTGAATACATATATAGACTTAGGTATGCACATAATAATATATTTACCTTATGTAATGAGGTGATAGCTTAAAAGTACAAGTTACCAGTTTTAAAGTTCTTTTAAAAATAAAAACGTCATCGAAATTGTTGCTCCAAGTAAAATTTTCTAGGTTCAGATACATTTGTAATATAGTTTTATAATGATTTAGATAGACTTACTAAACCAAACAAATTCTTCAAATATTTCCTCAATTCATCCAATGTTAAGAAATCCTTACTACAACACAATATTTATCATCTGTAACAGGTAAAAAAAAAATACTAACTGGCTCTTCAACAAAGACATGTTGTCGTCACAAAAAATTTTATTGCAACCAACAAAAACTAGTGCTAATGTAAATAAATTACATAAAACAAACACACGCGATTAAGCTATAAAAATGCTACTGTTTTTTGACACCAGCGCCTTCTAGGAACATATAAAACGCGATGTTTTACTCGCATTAAAGGGAAGAACCTAATAAAGTAATAAGAAGCCCGAAACGGTCGGACCTGGATATAATTTTGCTATTAATATTCAATTTTACCCAAACTTTGCTCTCTTCAAAGAAATTTTTAGATGACAATCTGATATGAGGATCGTTTAAGGTTCCTAGTACAGAGGTCGTGCTTAAGGGTACTTTTTACACGCGTTTTCTTGTTGATACGGTTTTAACACTGCGCACGTGTTCGTCCTTCTTGGTTTTCAAAATAAAAGTATATTAGAAGATTTTACTATATCATGAGGCATTATCAGCCTATTATTTCTGTATTTAATATTCATATCTTTAATCTTTATTATGAAATTAATTTCAATTAAAACACATATCTACTTGTTAGAGTGCTTTCTAGCTCTTACTTGACTTACTAACTTTTTTTAACATAATATACTTAAGATATAGAAGTAATATAAGTTAAGTACCTGTATTTGTTTTAAAGTTTTTTTTATGTATGTATGTTCACGATTATAAAGTAATCTATATAAATTTTGTTTGATAGCGACTAAGTCGTTTAGTCAGAACAAGATATTTTCAATTTCCTCTTAGGAATTATATTTTCCACCATAAAAAGTTGAGATCGCTTAAGCAAGTTTAACAGGTTTGCCGTCTTGTTTACCTTGCTCTTATTGCCCATATTATTACGTACACTTTTTTTTGTTTTTATAATGACAATATTATAATGGATATGATCTAAGTATGTGTAGGTTTGTGAATGAAGGTAGGTAGATGGAGATATGCCTAACTTTTGTTTAAATCGCGATGAAAGAGCATGTAGGTGTGATAGAATGTGTGTGTAGGCTTGAATTGGAGTACTTTTGAGAACTGATAATGTCCTTTGATAAAATATCCAGATTTCTAGTATAAGTAGAGTATTATTAGGTATGTGCGTCATATTAGTACAGACATACAGGTTAGGTTAAAGGATAAAACTAAAAACCAATTCTAAGTCTAAACACAAATTTACGCACATCACCTAATATACCTTTTTAACGCCTCCGTGTGAATTTCCGGGAAATCAATTGTTAAAATACACACCGGTGTGCAACGTTTTAATTTTGTCATCCGAAAAGCAATGAACAAAAGAGATTAGAAAAAGCGCAATTCAATAATGAATTGTGCACTTCTTTTTGAGGACACTTTCGAGACGCTAATTGTGTATCTTGAGTGTGTATATATCAATGTATGTTCTATATCGAATGAAGCATCTATCTGCACAATTCTATTATTTAACACTAGCGACTTACCCTCGCTTCGCTCGGTTTCGTCCCTAGGTTGATTCCCCATACAAACTTTCATCCCCATGTTCAACCCCTTAAGGGATGATTTCCAGGATAAAAACTATCCTATATCCTTCCCAGGGTCTAAAACTATCTTCTTACCAAATTTCATCTTAATCGGTTCAGTAGTTTCGGAGCCTATTCGGTGCAAACAAACAAGCAAACAATCAAATCTTTCCTTATAATATTAGTAGAGATTAGTCACACTGCAAGTAAACAAAGATTCTGCATAAGGGAACGTCGATTCCATAAAGTCTGGTTAGTCCTTCCATAAAAATTCCAAGCTCAGGTAGGTATACAGCAAGGCACACCTGACTTCGTCTGATTATCGCGAGATCATAATGCGGTCAGATTTACGACGTCGTAAAATAGCTCACAATGCTTTGTTGACAAAATAGGCGCCTAATGTAGTGCTACCATATATTATAAAATAAGTTGGGATGTTCATTGAACCAAATTTTTCGTTACTGATTAATTTTAATTAACTTAGTCTTTAAAATTGATGAATTTTCATTTAGTCTGTCTTGATAAGTAATAAATTATGTTTATAATAAAAAATATTTAGATCACCTATTGGTTGAACGTAGTACGTTGTCTACATAATAAAAATATGGCTTAAAAATGACAAAATAAAGAATGAAATGACTGGTATAATAAAAATTTTATAAATAAATGTTAAAAAATAAATATAAATAGCTGAAAATAGAATAAGATTATGTTATATGTAGATTTGCTCACAATGTTTAACTATGGTGGCCCTACACCATAAGTAACCTTCGCTTTATATGGATAAGACTAGGAGAAGAATTGAAGGTCTTCATAAATAGTATAATAAATGTATAATATTTAAATTTTTAATTATATTAATATTAAATAAAACTATCGCGGATATTTCGCGGATTTATCTTTGAAACGTCTAATAACTTAGTCTCTCCCGTGACCATGATTGCTGTAAAGCATTCGAAACGTCAGGAATCAAAATAAATCCGCGAAATATTCCGAAAATGTAGTTTTATTTAAAATGTCAAATATTCGCGTAAATCTATGAAAGTATTATATTAATATTAGACATTTATAAAAAAAAAATAGTTTCTGCTTGTATGTAGGCAATCAAATCACATCCATACTAATATTTTCTCTATATTTATCACCTTTAAATTGTACGCCTTTGTATTAAGCCTTAGCAAGAACATAAAAAGATTTAATAAGTTAACTTATCAATACATCACATCATATTTTTAGTTTTTACCATATTATTACTTTGAACCCTACGGTAGCCTTCGGTAGCGATATTTTAAGAACACATTCATTCAAATATACCATTATTTGTCGATATTTAACACGACGGGACTTCACGCTATACAGTATACTTATACTTACTGTAGTTTCGGGCAGCTTGCCTGGAAACAACGTATTTGGCTTATTAAATGTTATTTTATGTAATTACTACCGACTCACCCTCGCTTCGCTCGGGTTCGTCCCTAGCTTGCATTAAATCACGATTGATCAGTTTTCGACCGGAGAGGAAAAATGATTAAATTACTAAAATGGCTATTAAAAAATAAAGGTTGATCGTAGAAGGGTGAAAATTGAGGATTGTATGTATTTTTGTATGTTGTATCATAAAAAAATAGAAATTAAAAATTTTGTCTAAAAAATAAAAAATAAATTTAGGGGTGGACTACCCCTAACATTTAGGGGGATGAAAAATAGATGTTGGCCGATTCTCATAGATACCGGATAAGCACAAAAAATTTCATCAAAATCGGTCAAGCCGTTTCGGAGGAGTATGGCAACGAAAACTGTGACACGAGAATTTTATATATTAGATGAAATACCAGAATATAAAAAAATATAAGTTCATTGTTTTAACTACTTATTTTTTTTTTCAAAACTATTGTTGTCAATAGGCATTTGTTTGAAATACTAATTCCTCCCATATTGACGATTTCTAATAACTTAATTAAATATTATTAAATACGAAGATTTCTAAGTTTATTCCCACCAATTTAAAAATATTTTTCTAAAATATTATTTTTTCAACAACTGAGAGTTGTTAACATAAATAAACTCCAACCCTCCCTACGCTGCTACAAATTAAAAAGTACCCGTTATAAATGGCTACGACACTCGCGATGATTAATGCGGAGAGAAATTAAAATAACACGATAATGTTATATCTTATTTACGACCGGCAATACTTCCGTGAAGATTGTTTTGATACGCTAATGATCTCAAAATTATGTGTTTCAATTGAAAAATCTAAATTCTTATAGACTTGAACTGTCTATGTTTATAATTCATATTGAAATATATAAATTTTATAATTATAAATCAGTCATACTATAAAAAAATTTTATAGCATGAACATATATTAGCATGTGGTCAGGTCTAATCAATTAAAAAAATATATATTTAAAAAACTTACTAACTTATTAGGTACCTAATATATGAAAAAAAAAATAATTAAATATTCTTGAACAGTACAGTCATTTGCTTTAAATTTTGCATAACAACAGCTTATTTAAATAAGCTTACGAGGTTGTCGTGATAACATCAATTGTAGTGCATATATTCTGTCTGTAAATAAAAACATTGTCCTCATAGAAATGATTGATTTATATATAGGCATAGTATTAACAAAAAACTGACTCAATTTTAAAAAGGAGGTTATTCTAAAGGTATGTATGGTTTTTTGTGATCTTCGATAATTTTATTAACGGATTATTTTTTTAAACAATAGTATATACTAGACATGAAAGAAATCTATACTAATATTATAAAGAGGTAAAGATTGTGAGTTTGTGAGTTTGTGCATTTTAGGGGGGTATTTTCTGGATCTACTGAACCCATTTAGATGAAATTTGGTAAGGAGATAGTATGAGCCCCTGGGGAGGACATAGGATACTTTTTATCCCGAAAATCATTCTTTAAGGGGGTGAAATGGGCATGAAAGTTTGTATGGGGAATCAAGCTAGGGACGAACCCGAGCGGAGCAAGGTTGAGTCGCTAGTATATAATATAATTATTAGTATACTATAATTATTTACCTTTAATTTTAATGAAATTTACTTTTAATGTGATTGAAGTTGAGTGACTTACAACGTCAATGAAATGATTTCATGAAACTAAACAATAATACGACATAAAAGTAAAATAATTTTGTATCAGTACATAATTGAATAATTTTGAATTTATATAATGTGTTTTATCATGTGATGACGTTTAATAAATTATCTGATTAGGTATTTAATAACCAATGAATGAATTAAACAATAAATTCATAAGCTTTAAATAATTTAACAGTTTTAAAACCAGAAAGTGTTTTATAAACCAATTCACCTTTTCGGAGTTTCCATTAAGATCACGATAAAAAGAACTCCTTGGCGCAGTTAAAAGAATTGTAAAACGACGCCCAGGGGCCTGCTAGACTTCGCCGTACTGAAATTTTCGCGAGATTTATTTGAATAAATTATTTTTAGCCACCTGCAGTGAAGGGTTGTTAGGAGAATTTATTACTTGCAATATGATATCTTAAAGACCAAATCTGTCTTGTATCTCTAGATTACTCGTTTATAAGGCTTCGGAAACTAATAAGGTATAGCAAAACAATCCCTTACACAGATTGCGAAAAAACACAATAGTTTAAGCACTGAATTTGACATAAAACTCTAATAATTTTATTTCTACCTAGCACTTAGCACAGATTATGATGGCGATAGGAACTCAAATCATTGATTACAAATTCCTTTTTTTTTGTTACGAAATACATATATTAATTTCGAACACTTATCCATATTATTTGTCTAAATTGGTTATACACGCTAGTTGCCTGTACAGTTATTTTTTTTTATTTTTTTTTCTCATCACAAAAGCTATATTCACAAGGTATCATAAGTAAACTTAACAAATAACAGTAATATAAGTTATTTTTCATAGATAAGGCCTGTGAAATATACTTAACTAGAATAGTCAAAGAAATCTGAACAGTTAAATGTTATACACCATAGCACTTTATCTGCACAGCTTCATTTTATTATAGTTAGAACCAATCGTACCTAGCGGGCGGTTTTTACGCAACGAAGAAATGATGAATTGAAGGAATTTCTTTCATACAGCTATGTATGGGTCGAAGTCTCTAAGGCTATCTTTTTCGTTACATCAAGGTTCTATAGTTACTTAGGCAAATGACTGTCGCGAACTTTATATTTTCAAATAGTAAATTTGAATTTCACTGAAAACATTTTAGAAAAAATATATGTTTTTTTACTAGCGTCTTACCGTCGCTTCGCTCAAGTTCGTCGCGTACGTTTTAAAGGTTAGTATGGAATAGATAGACTGTATTATATACATAGGTACAATAAGTTTTATATCGCTTACTTGAGAAATGATTGATTCCCCATACAAACATTTATCCCTCTTTTCACCCCTTTAATGGATAATTTCCTGGATAAAAACTATCCTAAGTCCTTTCCAAGATCTTAAAGTATCTCCATACCACATTTCATCTAAATCGGTTCAGCGGTTTAACTGTGAAAAGGTAACAGACAGACAGACAGACAGACAGACAGAGTTCCTTTCGCATTTGTAATATTAGTATGGATAATCTCAATGTCTTTACACCGTCCTTATTTATAATAATTTTCAAATTAAGATTTCCGACCACTCAAAACAATGAATTGTAAAAATGCAAATATTTATGGTCTTTATAACATTATAACAATACATATGAAAGCTTCGCATGACATCACCGAGTGAAACCAACGACAGTACAGACCTTTTAACAGGAAATAGTTGATATTCTTAAAACAAATTGCAATAAATTGATGCCCACGCGCGAATTTAAGCGCAAAATTAGACTTTACTTTCACAATTATAAAGTTGAATTTTAAACTACTGCTCATTATCGTGTAAACGACAAGTGAACACGAATTAAACTGTATAACAAAAGTCATTGGTCCAAATTTGAAATTTCGAATGTATCTCTTATGTCCATTTGAAACTTGCAACGCAATTGGTTATTTGCAATTCAGCGCGCGAAGGTTTGATAGATCGATGATGGCGGCGATCGCCCGTTCTTAGTCCGTTTGACCAGAAAAATTGACTTTGATGTCCCGTAAGGAAAATGGCGCTTTTGTGTGCCTTTTTCAATAAATATTGTATTTAAATGACGACTCTTGATATATTAAAGTTTATGGAGGAAATAAAATTGTGTTGTTACAATGCACAAAATGGAGGAGACGACAATTTGTCTGTTTTTTTTTCTTTTTGGGTGTGTTATGATATCGTTGCTAGTTATAGAGTGATTGTCATTTTTTTTTAATAAATAGAAAAGGCCATATGAATTTCACAAAGAACTCGAAACTTAAAGTTGGAGTTATATATTTTCAACTGACTTCCAAAAAGGAGGAGGTTCAGGACCTCGAGAGAGAGTCGGTGTGCTTTGATTTGTATTGGCTGGCACCGACTTCGAAAATATCTGATTAGGTATCTATTCTAAATGAAAACCCCCATTTAGTTATTTTGTACTTTTCAGTGCCTGGAAGTCGTTTTTTTTTTAAGTTTTTTAAAGTGGTTTTGAAGTCAGTGTACTTTTTTTTTTAAAAAATCTTTTATTCAAGTTGAATTTTTATTTTGAAATAATGAAATAAGTAGTATATAGCTTTTTTTTTTTATTTGGTTAGGTACCTATTTACGTATACCTATTTGATAGATTTCATGAACTTATGAAGTTAAAGTTAATTAAATAAAATAATAATTCGTAAAAACTTTTGATACATCCATGAAGCAGGCAAAAATGCACAGTTCTATCTGCTTGACCAGAAAAATTGACTTTGATGTTCTGTGAAGGAAAACAGCTGTATTATGTGCCGTTTTTAATAAATATTGTACTTAAGTAAAGATGCCATTTTGGATTATACTTGTTTTATTATGCAACATAGAGACTAGGAGAATTTATATTATAAGGGTAATCTTTATTCAGTCTTAAAATTTGCTTCACATAACTTTTTTATCATCATCGTTACAAATTAAAAAAATTTGGTTTAGTTTGATTTTTTTTTTCAAAAAAGCAATATAAATTCATGTTCTAATAAGAAATTAAGATCCAGAAATGTAGAACTTGTTGAAAATATTACTTTCCACATTTGTATGAACCCGACGAAGTAAAATTTTTTAAAGGTATATAGATTTTCATAAAATAATGGCTAGGTTAGTTTTGTTTCAAGATAATATTTCTGTTCGAACTAGACTTGATAGAAGTAAATCTAAATTATCTTGCTTTTGGCATTCAGAATCAATCTGGAATTCGATTTCTCGAAACCACGCACGAACGACTCCTTTGCTGGGGCTGGCTGGACCTGTAATACTTTCTTTGTCGTACATTTGGGAATAGTTAAGCAAAATACATATATCTCTACTAGCGACTCACCCTCGCTCCGCTCGGCTCGCTTACGTTTTAATGTTTAGAATAGATTTTTCAGATATGAGATATTTTTCCGCAGTAAAAAGTATCCTATATATTGACCCAACTGCCTCGGTGGTGTAGTGGCTAGCATGTACGGCTGCACATCCTGAGGTCCTGGGTTCGAGTCCCGGGTCGGGCCAAGTTCAGTTATTGAGTCTTTCTGTATAGTAAGCCTCAGTAACAGCCCGGAGTTGGGAAGTTGGCGGTGTTTCACCCCCGTGCCTCGGAGAGCACGTAAAGCCGTCGGTCCTGCGCCTTAACTCTCACCGGTCGTGTCGAGTAGTCGTCCCACCGGAGTATGAGAGTGACAGGAATAGGGAGTGCACTTGTGTCTGCGCGTACACTTGTGCACTATAATATCTCCTGCGCAGTTGGCTAGTCTCAATGAGATTGGCCGCCGTGGCCGGAAACGGTCAGGAGGACATTATTATTATATATTGACCCGGATAACCAGCTATCATCATACCAAATTTCACCAAAATTCCTCCAGTGGTTTTTCCGTGATGCGGTAACAGACAGACAGACAGACAAACAAAAATTCTAAAAACTATAAATTCGGTCTCTGTATCGATAATAATGTCTATTTCAATAAGATTTTCCAAAAAATATTTATTGTACAGATTCGGCTTAGTTACAATTTTATTATATGTATGATGATATATTTATGATAGTAATCAAACTCATAGATATTTTGTCTATATTAAGGTATCCGAGTATATTGTTTAACTAATTATTAGTAATAATAATAATAATAAAAACTTTTACACATACAAAAGAGGAAGAAATAAAAAAAAAGAACAATACAGTAGTAGGAAAATGCACAAGAGGCAGCCTTATCGCTAAAATAGCGGTTACTTCCAGGCAATTCCTACAGGTGTAGGAAATAGCAAAGTGTGAAGTGGAAGGGTGTGAACAAATAACAGAGTTAGGAAAAATAAAAATAAAAATACATTTTCTGCAAGAGACTAACCTCTTTTTGTATACCTTAGTAAGTTGACTTTCTACAATCGATATCGACAATAGCAATTGTAAAGATCGCGTGACATTATGCTTAGATATGTGATTTCTATACGTTTTATGATGATGATGATATTTTTTCTCAATTCTTCAGTTTTGCTTGACTTTAATAGTTATCGACGATAAGTTAAAAGTGCTTAAAAAATGAAGTAAGAATTTGAAAATGCTACAAAATTTTGTAAATTGTATTCGTTATGCTACTTTGACTCAAAAAAATTATTAGAAAACTCATATAAACTCATAGTAAATAAGAAACTCATACGGAAAGCATTGTACAGCAAGGAGTAGATCCATTTTAACCTCTAATTTTGAAGGGGTTACATTGAGGTAAACTAAAGTTAATTAACAATTTAAAATCAACATTACCTAAACAATCCTTCACACATCCAATCACATACTAACTTCCTACATTTACCTTGCACCGAAGGATATCAACGATCTACGCCTTACACAGAATTGTCAAAGCACCTAATTCGACGGCTTTATACCATTCAGATTTCCCCGTGGATCCACGAGAGGGACTGAGACTGAGTGATCTATTCCCTCTGTGAGGGACTGAGATGGATATGGTCACGGGTTCGAATCAGAAGATTGGTGTACGTGCGGTGACGACCGCGCATTTACGTGACTTTTGATGTCGATTTTAAGATCGCTGTAGTGCAGGTTTTGATACTTGAGCTGAATATTTTTTGAAACGTGTTTCAAATTTCTTCAAAGTTATAAAATATTTTAGGTTTTTTTTTTTATTATAATAAAGAAATTTATTTTTTAAAGTTAGTAAAAATATTTTAGGGCTGAAAATGAAGATCTTTATTGTATTTAAATATTAAACTAAATTGATTTTATGTGAGGTTAATTTTTTTGTTGTATTAAACAAAAATTATAGAAGCTGTAGTAAATTGTCTTTTCTTAGTTATAACTTAAAGTATTAAAAAAACACACATATTGAACCCCTATTTTTATATAACCTCAAAAAGCATTTTTATGTACAGTCTTCCATAATGGTAGATAAATCAACTATCAAGACTTACAAGTCATAATACAACAGGTAGGCGTTTGAGGGACAAAGACGCATACCTTCGCTACTGCCTACTGTACTGAGCCCATTCATTGTTTTAGTAGCAGTAACAATTTTAGTTATTTTACTTTGAAAAAATAAAATAAAGCTGTAAAGATGCCACATCTTTATAAGAAGCGAGCGACTCACCCTCGCTTCACTCGGGTTCGTCCCTACGTTGACTCCCCATACAAACTTTCATCCCCATTTTCACCCCCTTAAGGGATGATTTCCGGGATTAAACAAAAAGTAAATCCTATGTCCTTCCCAGGGTCTTAAACTATTTTCTTACCAAATTTTATCTAAATCGGTTCTGTAGATCCAGAGTTTACCCCCTACAACCACACAAACTTTATCTCTTTGTAATATTAGTATAGATTATGGAAGATGGAGTAAAAAAGTAGCCTATGTGTTATTCCAGACCATAATCTATCTCTGTGCCAAACTTCCAGATCCGTTCTGCCGTTCTGGCGTGAAAGAGTAACAAACATCCATATATCCATACTCACAAACTTTCACATTTATAATATTAGTATAGATTTGATTTACTTATATATACCGGAAAGAATCTATTTTTTTATAGTTCGATGATTGTAAATATGGGTTTAATATCGATCTAATTAGATATTTTAGAATATCAGATAAAAATAAGGATGTTTTTTAAGTTTCATCGAAACATACCTACGTAAAAACGGAAACCTGTCATTACTTTCTTTCTATACAGTGCACCAATTTTTTTTTTGTGACGTTCTTTGTGAAGTGCTTAGTGCCAAATGCACAGTATTCAGATTTGGTTAAGACATGACTGTTTAACAGGCATCTCTCCAGTACATTTTTTTAATATATAGGTATTATAAATTTTCTTTGATTCGGACTTCATCCATAGAAATGGGGGTTTTGTACAGTAAGTAAAGAGTAAAACAAGACATAGCTACCCATACGATAAATTAATCGAGTTCCAATTATGGAACCTAATAAATTGTACGTGAAAGGGAACTGTTATTATTGAATTTGGTATTTTTTTACTTTTCAGCTGATAAAAAATGATCGCTATTCATAAATATTATTTTCGTAACAGTAAGTATTAATGGCTATTGCGTTTGATACCGCCTATTCTATTACAGGAATTATTAAGTCAAAGTGTCGCTTGCCATAATGCACAAGTCATGTTTTTAATTCGGACTTTTTTAACTGTTTTTTTCTTTAAGTCACCCAAACGTTTTGCGATGTTGAGGGGTTGGTTGGAGATCTTTAAACATTTTAGACAGGGCATATTTAATGGGACATTTTATTCATTTTAAATTAAGAATTACTACTTTTCGCTTAGTGGTCGTAATTCTACCGTAATAATTTTGAAAATTTGAGGAAAACATATATATTATATATTTTTCCTACTGATTCATAAAAAAATAAGGAGAGTTAAGAACCTCCTCTTTTTTGAAGTCGAACAAAAAAAATATCTATATATAAATAGGCAAAGACAAAACAGTTTAGTACCTTTTTCTCCTCTGTTTATCAACCGATTTTTTTTATTTAGTTGCTATTGACGAGTTTTTTCTATCACAAGGCTTAATATGGGGCATATTAATATGAGATCATATAAAAATTTAAATGAAATGATTCTACCCATTGGATAATATTTATAGTGGAAAGTACTCTTCAAATTCATAACCTTAAAGTCGATGTATATTTTTAGCTAAACATTTATTAGTAAGATGCGTCAAATTTTACATTTTTAATTTGTATAATTAACTTCTTGAGCTCTCAAAGCTTATAATTAATTATTTTGTCTCTGTGTATTTGTACCAGTATAAAGCTAAAAGGACTACTACTGGACTAGCTACTGATTAGCCCTAGAAAAAATCTTTTATTTTTAACTAGAGCATACAATATTTTATGTATGGAAATCGCATGTTAAATATATTTTTTTCTAAACATATCTATTTTTTTAATATCTCTAGCAATATTCGGCGAAGTATGCAATCGTGGGTCGCGTTTATTCGGCTGTCAACGCGTCGTCAACATGCACTTTGTGGGAGTCATGTCAGTACAGTATTAAATAAGGTTGCAATACGAGTTATTAGGGTGTAGAATTTGGTCATAATAGGTTGACTTAAGTATAACTGGCATTGTCTATTACATGGGTTGACTCGGATTCGATTCCTGCATGAGACTTATGTTTGTATTTAGCATTTTAAAAATCATAATCATTGAATATTGATATTTATAACATGATTATAAACAGAATTTTTGTACCAATAAAAATTGCAATTATCTAAAATCATGTTTTTTCTCAAATAAATTCCATTAAACGTGCTCATCGCAATACTATTATAAATGCGAAAGTTTGTATTTGTATATTACGACGACACATTTGGCTCAGTTTGTATTGTAGTTGTACTTTACTGTACTTGCTGTGCCAGCGGTCGCGGGTTCGAGTACCGCTGGGGGCATTCATTTGTGTGATGAACGACGAATGTTTGTACTCCAGTCATGGATGTTTATATTTATAATATGTATGTATTTTAAGTTATATATGTGTAGTGTATCAACTATCTGGTAACCATAACACAAGCCTCGTAGCTTACCATGGAACTAGATGGTGCTGTGCGTTAATGTTCCAACATATTTATATTCATATTTATATTAATTATTCCGCTCCGGTGAAATGGCTAAACGAATTTCGATGAAATTTACTACGCAGATGGACTGTGGCCTGGAGTAATGCCGGCTACTTTTATAATGCGCCTGAATCACAAACTTGGGCGAAGCAATATTAGTAGCGAAAGTTTCTGTTGACAATGAATAAATGAAGCTTTGTCAGAATGATAACCCAATGGTTAGGTTAGGCTGAATCGCAATGTTGGTTTCCACCATCTAGCAATATTTGCAAATTTTCTAATAAAGAAAAGGGCACATACACGTACTAAACGACTTCTTTAAATATAATGATTCATTCAATGACATCTTTCAAATGTAAATGGCGGGCGCACTATAATGTTATTAGGTGTCTTGTAAAATATAACAGGCAAAGAATTCGAAAAAAAATTAAACAGCCCCTTTAGAAAAATTGCGTACGTAAATAGCTGTCACGGGGACGATATTATGCAATATTTAAGTAAAAATATAGAGACTTAGCAAGTTTATTTATACTAGTGTTCGTCTAGTTGCCGAAAGACCATAATGATTGATGGAAATTTGTGAAAACATATATAAATAGAATTTACCTATCTATATTAAAAAAAAGTATTTCTATAATTTTTTTAATCATAACACTAAAGATGGACGATAGTTACTAAACAAAAAATAACTATATGTATTAAAGTACGTAATACATATTTATCTTACTTTAATCCATACAAATAAATAAAATTGAAGTGTCTGTTTGTAATGTCAAAATAACAGCTTTATACTAAATGCATATGGAATTATATGCGGTACTTATAAGAAAAACTCAAATTTTTAAAATTTTTGTTTGTCTGTCTGTTTGTTCCGGCTAATCTCCGAAACGGCTGGACCAATTTTAACGGGACTTTCACTGGCAGATAGCTGATATTATAAGAAGCAAATTAGGCTACTTTTTTTTAGAAAAAGAATTAGCGTTTCGCTCAAAAAACACCCGAGCGAAGCGACAATAAGTCGCTAGTATGTAATAAATTATATTATTATATTCAGTAAAAATATGTTTCACATTAACTTATCCTACACATACCCATCGTATAAAACCATCAACCCAAGGTGTTCAAAACGAAGTTTAAAGACAATTGAAAAATTACCCGCGTTATTAGGTTTCCAAGGAAAAAAATTCACTTACACGTTTTTATTGGCTAAAGAGGAATGCACGCACCGAAGCAAGAAAAATGTTCTCGAAGGGGAAGTGTTAATACAATCATGTTTTTACAGCAACTAGTAATTTACTGGAATTTTGTTTAACATCGCTTTTCATTGAGCTTAGTTTTCTTTTAAACAGGAATTTTATATATGATTTACAGCTGAAAAATTACATTAAATTGTTGGTGTATAACAGTTAGATAAAGTTTCATGACGAATTGTTTAAGAAAAATCTTCTTATGGTAACGGTTAGTATGGAATAGATAGACTATATATGACTATATTATGTGACATATAACCTACAGCCTTCCTCAATAAACGAGCTATCTAATGCAAAGATAATTTTTCAAATCGGATTAGTACTTCCTGAAATTAGCGCGTTCAAACAAACATACAAACAAACTCTGCCTCTTTATAATATTATATACTAGCGACTCACCCTCGCTTCGCTCGGGTTCGTCCCTAGCTTGAATATAGTAACATGGATATAGTTTTTTTTGTAAGTATTAAAACCTTCCGTGGACCTTAAGGAACATATAAAAAAAATGCCGAATTAGTCCAGCCATTTTTGAGTTATGTGCTTACCAACATTCATTTTTATTTATATAGATTATACAAGCGACTCATCCGGGTTATTCCCTAGGTAGGCAATGTAAGCGACCAATACAAATATTTGAATTCCTCTGCTTTTCTGTCCTATAATATGCATGTATTATACATATAAACATTTCTCTTGAATCACTCTATGTATTGCTAAAAATTGCTTTAAAATCCGTTGCGTAGTTTAAAAGATTTAAGCGTACCAACAGCGGGAGCGACTTTGTTTTATACTATGTATAGATTATAGTATAGATGTGTAGTTGATAGCTAAAGCAATCTTTCCCAAAACTGTTAATTCCATACAATGAAAAGGGCAAAATAAATAAAAAATTAAAGAGTGCGTGTATGAATGTGTACCTACACGCGCAAGAAGTAAAACTTCTGTAGGTTATCAGTACTTTTTATGAAATTCAATTTATGTTTTAAATAATTAGGATGAATTAGGTGAGATACTAAAAATAACGTATATTGGGCATATTACAATCATATATTTATAGAATATCATATAAGGAAAGAATATAATATTGTATATCATTTGTCAGACAATAACAACGGTTACCATGGCAACAAATGTACGTACATTTTTTCGTAACGCATTCACTAGAGTACCCCCTCAATTCAAGCGTGCGTAAAGAAGTTTTACTTCAAATAAAACGAAAACTTTACCAACGAATGTCAATATATTAAACAAAGTTTTTTTATGAAAATTGTTACTGAATAAGAATTTAGATGAATCATACATAATAATAACATCCTGTTACGTGGCTATTTAAAAAGTTACTTAGAAATCGATTTTCCATCTTGTTTATCTTAATGTACATGTACGTATAACATTCGTCGCAAGGGGTCGCTCCGTGCCCTGCATTCTTGATTTGACTCCGAAACTCATATCCGGCTTCTCTCGCTATTTTTAGACTTGGATTAATATCGCGCTAACAAAGTGTCTATCAAGATAAAGTTATAGGAAATTATTTTGTTATAATACCATTATTGTAAGCCATTCTCGAATTTTCTAATAAATTTTCAAGGATGGTTTTTGTAACTTTTCGTTGGTCAGATGAATTTATGAGAAATAAGATTATGTATTTTAAGTTAATCAAGTCAATGTAAATAACACTCTTTGTGTATATAATAAAAATATGTATATGCTCCCTCCCTTAATAAATATTTAATGTTTACAGTTTCTTTAAGCTTTTATATTTTTTTACGTATTTAAATAAACTTTTATATATGTAGTTAATTCTTTGGAATTAAGTTCAAAAGACTTAACGTACGTATATATATATATATATATATATAGGTACCTTATACTACTTGTTAGTTTTTTTTAATATCATACATAATTTAATATCATTTACATATAGGTAGAAATAATTCATAATACAAAGTAGATTACAAAACCGAATAACTTTTAACTCGTTTGTACTATATTATGTTATTTTTGACATTTACTTTGGTTTAAATCTTGTTTACTTCTAAACACACCGTCAGCAAAGGGTTAAAAGATAATATCTCTTAACTTAACCCTGTCAGGGGTTGTTTTATTAATTTATTTAGGCGCGTATCTTCAAAATTATACAAATTTCATCATAATTGGCCCCATATGCGAAGTTTAATGGCTCGCCCTGATTTTATCACGGCTTAATACATTTTCTTGCTTGGGGTGTTTGAAAGTCTCATTTTACTAGTTAAGAAATTAAGGTCAAGTTTGTTCTATGGAAACAAGAAATGTACTTGATTATCTATACATATAATAATACTGTAGAGGTCGAATGTCTGTACATAAAAAAAATGCTAAAAATCGAGTCAGGATGTAAGAAGAGAAATAGAGCAAATCCATTTTTTTTTTAATTTTTTGTTTCTCTGTCTGTCTTTTTGTATGGGCTAATCTCCAAAACTGTTGGACCAATTTAAATGAAATTTTGCATGGTGGTACCTCCGGTCAACATTTTAGATACTTTTGATCCCGGAAAATTAAAGAGTTCCCGTATAATATTAAAAACTACAGTAACTTATACAGCTTAGTACACAAAAACTACTAATTGGATTTTAATGAAAATTTACAATAATATAGTTCATACATCAGAATAACAAATAGGCCACCTTTTATCTCGGAAAAAGGTACAGTTCCCGTGGGATAGATTTGTTTTCGTTTGTCTAGAGGCGAACCCGAGCGAAGCGAGGGTGAGCCGCTAGTTTAGTAATATTTAATTAAACATAAACAATTCAGAATACTTTTAAATAATAAAATATACATATTTGATTTTTGTTAATATGTTTTAATGGCGAAAATCTTAATAAAATTGCTTTAATATTTATATTATATTATAACAATTATTTATAATATAAAGTTTGATTCTTATAAGGTATTTTGAAAATAGAACAGCTATAAATTTTAGTTTTATATCAATAGAATATACAAAAATAAAACAATTACTAAGATACAAGTAAATTTCCACTTTACTAATAGCAACACAGCTCGCAATTAAAATTAGAATATCTTAATTCATATCAAATCGGGGTTGCCATCTTAATGCGTGCTCCCTAATTCCGGTAATACGGAGATAAACTCGTGTGTTCGGACATGTTTATTTGTGTAAGTGAATGTGCTTTGTGTACAGAAATTTGGATAATACATTGAATTAAGTTATTTAACATTCTATTAGCATTATTTAGGATAATTTTAGCTTACAATTTTGTTACTCTGTGGTATTTAAACTATATCCTTTGAAACTTTGTTGTATAGTAATATTTTAGATTTTCACTAGCGACTAACCCTCGACCCGCTCGGGTTCGTAGGGAGCGTTTTAACGGTTAGTATAGATTTCTCAGAGATGAGATATTTTTCTGCAGTTAAAACTATCCTATATGTTGGCCTGGCTATGTGGTTGTGGCTAGTGGTTTTCTCGTGATGCGTTCCAAAACAGACAGACGGACGGACGGACGTACGGACAGACAGACAGACAGACAAAAATCCTAAAAAACTATAGATTTGGCTTCCGTATCGATAATATTCAATAAGATTTTCCAAAAAATATTTAATGTACAGATTCGACTCAGTTAGAATTTTATTATATGTATAGATTACGGTGTCGACAAACGCTCTTTGTCTCATGCCTTAGTAGTAGCAATGCTAACTGTCCAACAAATTCTTTCGCAACATCTAAAAACATAAATCATTTCGTTTCTTGAAATCAGTCATAAATATTTACTTCTTGCTGGATTGGTATTTACTCCAAGAAATACAGTTAAGATGTTTAACATCAATTAGGTTTCAGACCACGAATGCACTAACTGTTAGGCGAAGATTTATTTGACACCCTACCAATAAAATAAAGGTTAGGTCATTGTACGTGCGTCCCTTGCCAAATGTAGGGCAGAAGCGATCGATGCTGCTTAAAATTCCGTATCGACTTTATCGTGGTGCGGGGGTAAGTGACGTCACTAGTGCATCAGATGGCAGAGTCCAGCAGCAAAAGTAAACCTATGGAGTTAAAGCTAAAAGGTTAGTCTCGCTATTAATACTGTGTATTAACAGTTGCGAAATGGAATCAGAGATGTGCCTAATGACTTACATAGTGATCTTTTTATATGTGATATATATATATAAATATGTAAAGACAAAATGTAAGTACGCTCAGTACCTACCGTTAACCGATGTTCTTTTTTTTGTTTAGTAGCTATTATCATATTATACTTTTTATCGATAACCTAATAAGGTTATATATACCAATTAAAAAAAATGTTGGAAACAGTTATTTATACATATAATAAAACTGTAGAGGTCGAATGTCTGTACATAGAAAAAAAAAATTAAAGTCAGAGGGATGTAATAAGAGAAATAGGACAAATCCAGACTTTTTTTAATTTTTTTGTTTCTCTATCTGTTTGTCTGTTTGTACGGACTAATCTCCGAAACTGTTAGCTCGATTTAAATGTAATTTTGCAGGATGGTACCTTATATCCCCGGCCAACATTTTAGATACTTTTCATCCTGCAAAATTAAAGAGTTCCCGTAGAATAGTTAAAAAACTATAATAACTTATACAGCTTAGTACACAAAAACTATTGATTAGATTTTAATGAAATTTTACACTAATATACTTCTTACGTCAGAATAACAAATAAGCTTTTAACTTTTTATTCCGGAAAAATGGACGGTTCCCGTGGGATAGATTTGTTTTTGTTTGTCTAGAGGCGAACCCGAGCGAAGCGAGGGTGAGCCGCTAGTTTTTTTTATAATGATTAATGATTATCGAATTTCGACCACTAGGGGAACACTAGAATACTATATATAAAAGTACGAAAATAATCAATATGAAAATCGTTATAGAAATCCTATAACTAATAGTTACAGGGAGCAGAAGCTGATGATAAATAATTATTTGTTATGTCATAATATGAGTAATACATTTTTTAGGAATGGGCATTTTGGAGAAGGAGCTTGAGTCTCATCGGCATTATAGCATTAAAGATCCTGAATTCATTTGAAATCAATCTGGAATGGTGTACTGGAAGAAATAAACTAATAAGTGCATATTTTGAATTGACTTCAATCTCAAAATGTATAACTACATATTATATTGATTACTCTGCACTCGCGCTCGTCGCATCGCTATCAAAAATATCTGATTAGAGAACTACTCTTGTTATCCTTATGTTTAGTTATTTCTTACAGATTGGTTTCTTTAAGCCAGTGTACGATTTTTTAAATTTTAATTTACAGCAAATCTTTTTGTATTTTCAATTTCAATTTATTATATAAACTTTTCTGCTAAATTTTCTAATTATAAAAAGAAAGCTTAAAAATTAAATCGCCAAACAGTTATTACAACAACTGAATTATATAATTTTATGAATGCTAAACAGGACGTCACGCGTCATTCCCCACGACTGAATAATATTGTTCCCACGTTTTCATCGCGAAAACGCCTATTAGGTATACTCTTCTGATGGGCTTCAATTAGATCAAATATTACATCACCCATTTCTTAATCTACACTAATTTTATAAAGATTTGTATTTTTGTATGTTTGTAACGAATAAACTCAAAAACTATAGGACCGATTTAGATGAAATTTGGTAAGAAGATAGTTTGAGACCCTGGGAAGGGTCTTTTTTATCCTGGAAATCATCCCTTAAGGGGGTGAAAATGGGGATGAAAATTTGTATGGGAAATCAACCTAGGAACGAACCCGATCGAAGCAAGGGTGAGTCGCTAGTGTGAAATATTTTCTTGAATAATTAAAATTTAAAGCTCAGTTTTACTCTTTTGACTCATAATCATAAAATACAAAACACTTTTCCAATGTATCTGTATAAAATTTACCTCTTTTACTATTTAAAAGTAATTTTGTAAACACTTTGAAGAGAAGTTTTTTTTCGTATGATAGAATTTTAAATACCTAACGAAGGATTACGACACTTACTATATCTGACATCAAGTTTTTTTTATATATAATAAAATTATATCTTATAAAAATTTATTATATTTCAAGACGAATTATAATCATAATATATGTACATTGTACATATACATCACTAAATGAAATAGACAGGTTTCATATCTCGTTTTGAAAGTACGGTATATAATAGATGATCTATTTAGCAATACAATTTACCTATCGAAATGTTGATGCTGAGTTATAATAGAACATTCAATGGAATCAATCTATTGACATAGCACGCGTTTTCATCAACATTCCACCATAAACTTTACATTTTAAATATAAAAAGGGCGAAAACTACAAAAAATAGAGTTAAAAAACTAAAAAGTAGAGCTTAAATTCAACTTTAATACGTAATGTCGAGTAAACACTAGACAATTCAGTGTCGTCGAACCGAAACGCCATTGGTGATTCTATCGCCTGAAACTCCCAATGTCAAGACCGTGGCAGGTTCAAACACCTGTCGAGAAAAAATGAAAAATCACGAATTATCCAATAAGAAGCACTTTTCTGGTTGACTGTCGATCGGGTATGCGCATGGTGAGGAAAGGATCTTTTTATTGTCATCTATAATATTATTTCATGGCTTATTGCGTAGAGAATGAGATATTGATACCCGCTCAGTACATATATTTTACGAGTCATGTATGTAGATATGGATTTAGAGTTTGGATTTCTATATAGGGATTTTTTGCCAGTTAGAAATATTTTGAAATACTCTTATTAGTGCATTTACACCATTTCTTAGAGAGCTAAAAAACCTTAATAAATTATGTATTATGTACTACATAATACACGATATCAGTTTTATCTCTAACTTAAAATTGCATATGATATTTATAATTTACTAGCGACTCACAATCGCTAAGCTGGGGTTAGTCCATATTTAGGTTTTAACGTTTAGTATAGATTTCTGAAAGATGAGATATTTTCCCGCAGTAAAAAGTATCCTATATATTGACCCGGATAACCAGCTATCATCATACCAAATTTATCTGTCCAGTGGTTTTCTCGTGATGCGGTAACAGACAGACAGAAAAAAATTAAAAAAACTGTAGATTCGGCCTCTGTATCAATAATAATGACTATTTCAATAAGGTTTTCCAAAAACTATTTAATGTACAGATTCGACTCAGAATTTTATTATATGTATAGATAGATATAAGGCCAATTTAAGTTTATGCACGTTTTAATATTTCCACTAACTTTTACCGCTAAAGCTTATGCACTAGATCCTTATCCCGCGTACCAATGCGTCCGCGCAACTAAGCATCGCGTGACCGTATCTGAGAGGTATCTCTTTATTGATTATAACCAGAGACTGTTTACCGTAACTACCTCCAAAACAAAAACTTCAGAATTGTGAAACAGACGTCGAACGTTTTAGGAATTTTTGTTAACTTCAAGAATGGTTGTCATTTTTTATTTTTTCTATAGAGAGAGGGAATGATGTTAAATTTGTTGATATCTTTTCAAGTATCAGTATCAATTATTAACTGATTTAAAAAAGGGAAGTACTTTAGGCTTGTTTTAATGTGTGTGCGCTACTGAATATTTTCGCCAATTGAAATTTGATTCCAAAGGTTTTTACTCTACGGAGTAGACTTGTAGCTGCTAGCTGTAAAGGTTAAATTTAAACTTGAATACAAGAAAAAACTCTAACCTTAACATGCTTGAGCGTACACACATTTTTAAGGTTTTATTTCTTTATAAACAATAATTAATTGATCGATCTTCAATGTATAATCTATACATATAATAAAACCGTAGAGGTTGAATGCCTGTACATAGAAAAAATATATGCTAAAAATCGAGTCAGGGGGGTGTAAGAAGAGAAGAATAGAACAAATCCAGATTTTTTTTAAACCTCCGAAACCGTTGGACCGATTTAAATGAAATTTTGCATGGAAATACCTTACATCCCTGGTCAATATTTAAGATACTTTAGAAAAGTTAAAAAACTATAGTAACTTATACAGCTTAGTACACAAAAACTACTGATTGGATTTTAATGAAAATTTACAATAATATAGTTCATACATCATAATAATAAATAGGCTACTTTTTATCCGGAATGTATAAGCTATTATGTGGCAAAAAAGATTTCACATGTTTCACATGTAAGTTACACTAAACGTTTAACAGGCCTAATTATCTATTTGTTTATAATAAACACTTATTTATAATCCATATATTTTATTTAATAAACTGTATTTTGCTTGATACCGCCCATTTTATTTTCCTAATTCAGATAATCCCAATTTTGAAAAGGACTTTAAATGTAATTGAATAATCCAATAAACGTTTAAATACTTAAACCTATGTAATTGAATAATCCAACCAAATCCAATAAACGTTTAAATCACTTAAACTTATTAAGTCCAATAAACATAGGCACAGTAATCATTCTAATTTCAGAAAACCGTAAGCACTAAATCTAGCAGTAACTATATTAGCTTTGTACCGGTATAATCTAAACACCTATTCTCCATAACCAATACTTAGTACGATAACCTAACTGTAATATCATACGATTTCACAGATCAAACTAAATTGCTGGGTAGCGGACGGAAGCCGCAAGCGCGTAAACGTCCGGCTTGACTAACAGGACTATGGATAACACGGTTTTGCATTGCAATGGTTTAATTCAATTCTAACAGATTATGATTTTATGTTGATATCCTTAACAATATGTTATTTAATACTGAAGACTATGTATTTGTTTGTTTAGGATTATTTTCAGTTCATGTAGAGACAGTTAGCTGAGAAATCCAATAGTTATAGGATGGGTGGAGTTATTGTTTATAAAAATAACTGTATTTTAGTGATCTATGTTACGAAAATACCTAATAAATTTCTTTAAATTTAATAAGTTTTTAAAACAAAGTATTTAACTATACTCATAATAGTATTTTTTTATATATAGAAATAAATTGATATCGTAGTTACTATTTATAAACTAAGCTTACAAATGTGTTCTATATAGATATATAAATTATATTCTACACTAGCGACTCACCTTCGCTTCGCTCGGGTTTGTCCCTAGGTATGTTTTATTTTTTTGAGCGAAACCCTAATTCTTTTTCTAAAATAAAAGTAGCCTAAATTACTTCTTATAATATCAGCTATCTGCCAGTGAAAGTCCCGTTAAAATTGGTCCAGCCGTTTCGGAGATTAGCTGGAATAAACAGACAGACAAAAATTTTAAAAATTGTTTTTTTTTATAAGTACCGTATATAATTCCATATGCATTTAGTATAAAGCTCTTTTTTTGACATTACAAACACTTCAATTTTATTTATCGGTATAGATTATCTAATACATACAGTCTAAATGATATAGATATATATATATATATATAGAGATATATTTATGTAAATAAACGTAAAAATGATACGTAATATAAAGAAGATTTGACTAATATTATAATATTTTCCTAGTAAATTATATAACATCTGTAGTCAATAGGAATCAAGTGGGTTCGGACGGCGTCGTATGATCGCCGACCGGCATATTAACTGCCGTTGAATGTGAACGAACTTGAACTTCGCTAGTTGCAATCGATTCTTAAGCTTATTGAATTACTAGATATCTTAAGTTAGTACTATTATTTATTCAGAAATATTCTAAGAATCACGCCAGAGGATATAAAGGATAATTTAAAATTCAAATTTTCTTGTTTTTTTCTAATATTATAAGCGGGATATAAGTCTATGATACTTTATATAAGGCAATTTTATTCGAAAAATTACAGCTATCCGTTATTGCGTTGCGCGAAAGGACAATGAAAAACATAGGTACAATTTGTTTATACAAACTTTAATTTCACAAATACAATTGAGAAACAAGTATTAGGTTTTTTTTCTTCTTATTAATTAAAGATGTGCTATTGTTTTTTACCAAGAGTAAATATCCTCATTAAAACTACATATTATTTTATTACAAATTGCCTTTTACATTGCATTCCTTTACTAAGCAGGTTTTGTTATAAATAACATGAAGTCACCATTTCTGCTATCATCATGTATTCATGCTTAAAATATCTTTTAAAACTAACATAAAAATATAACCATCCATCGTGAAAACCTAAATAACTATCTACCATATTCGAGTAAAGGCTTTATTTTTAATACTATTCATTTTTGAATAAGCGGAAGAGCAAGTTATATTTAGGTATAACAATGTTCATTATTAAATCACAAGGCCTTGCTCTGTCATTACCGATATCTAATATACATTGACACGACAGTGTAGGTATATATCTGACAATATTCTTAGCGCGATGTATTGATTTAGACGCGACGAGGGCGTGGCCTCATATACTATACCTAAGTATGCTTATAACTTGCTCTATATAGACTCTACTTCCTTATAGCTCTGTAAATTTTAAATTCTTATTGATGTAAAAGAATTTGCAAAACTTGAGTGAATTTTAAAGTTGCCTAATACAAGACAGTGACGTCTCTACCTTGAGTTATAAGTTTATGTTTTAAATATTGAAACACACGTTATTTGTGAATTGTGTGTGCCTATAATTTTATTGAAATTTTAGTCTGACGGTTACATTGTCCATTTCCCGCGGGATTCGACTGTTGCACAAGATGACTACTGTGTCTATTGACCGAGTTGTCTAAGAATGAAGCGTACTCGTCTAGATATTTTCACGTAGTGAAGTCATTTTAATTTATCACAGATAATGATTTATAATGTTAAATATATTTTAGTATTTGTCAGTTTATTTCTAGACACTATTTTTTGCTTAAAGCATATTTAGCCTTGGTACCTAATCCTATCTATACCAAGTCTAAATACGCCAAGTTTTTGTGAATGAAAACTTTTTCGTTTCTCTCATTGTCAATAAACAAACAGACAAAATAACAAAAAATAAATCAATTTTTTTCGCTCTAATAATAATCTTGGAGCTCAAAACATTTCTTAGAGATACCTAGATAGTAGGTATTTTTTTTCATCTAGCTTTTTGTCACGTAGAACAACCGCAGTTAGTTGTTACTGAAACTAATTTCTATTTTCAAGTCACGTTTTAGATGATGTGTTTATTAATAGTCGAGAATATTAAGAGGTTTCTTTATACCAAAGAAGATATACTATGACGAAAAAGTTTTTCTATTTACATACAAATTTATATTTTGGTGGAAAGTATGGTCTTTATTCATTTTACATATAGGTATCAATAATTATATATTTATTTTTATTAACAGACATTCTATGTTAGTCATAGAATAAAAAGTGTTCATATCAAATGCTTTGTATTTCGTGCGAATACGATAATCGGTAAGTGTCAAGTGAGCCATACCGTCGCTTCATTGAAACCCGCTTTATTATTCAATGATCGGAGAATCACGCTAACCTGTTAACGGTTCCTTTGGCAATAATTAAAAATCATCACGCGGACAAACGAAACCGCAACAAAACTCTTCACAACTGGCGCAAATCCAACCTACATCTCTTATTATATTCTATGAGCGCAGGCTATAAACGTATTCCTGAACATATCACGTAGGCGACTACTACCAATTTTAACCAATCAGAGCGCGACAATTCAACTTAATAGTCCAGGCCACGCCCAATCACGTAACCGCCTATTACGGCCCGTGTAATACGCAGGCTTTTAACTTCGCGATGACGTCCGATCGATGTTCGTCTCGCTTATATGTATAGCGCTACCTCGCTCTGATCCCCGAGCGGGCCTAAGTGTCTAGGCCGAGTGTGATAGAGTCGTGTTTGGCGCGTGCTTGCCCTCAGTTGCACGTCCGAGGTCGAAGGAGGGGGACGCATGCAACTGTTTTCGATAATCGGCCGCGCGTTCCGTACGTGAAAATCGGACAGTACACAGCCAGTCACGTCTGCGTAAAAACGGATATATGCCCAGAATATTTATTAAGTGGGTGGCTGTGCGTGACTTTTCTCCTATGAATAACCCCGTAAACGATCGGGAATAGGACGGTTTGTTTGTGAACTGAGAACGTCGGCGCCTGAAACGATTGACAACGCAGTGTCGCGAATTGTGAATTTTTTGTGACAACGAACTAAGGCGAAATGTTTGGATAGAGACAGAACTTGAATAAACAAGTGTGTGTTATTTGATATGAGACAATTTTGAATTTTATTATAGACATTTAATAATGCGTGTGACAGCGCGGGAAATTTTGGACTAATTGAAAGGTGAAAATAGTGAAAATGTTGCCGTACCAAGCGGTGGCAATGGACTACGCTGTGGCGTCTGCTGGTTTCCACCACCAGAGGCCTGGCGGGTTGCCGGGTGTGATGGGTCTCCCGGGTCCTGGGCCTGGTCTCAACCCGGGCCTGAACACGGCATTCACCCATTCCTGGTTCGTACAGACAAGCCCGGATATCTGTCGGCAGCAACAAGCATCCAACCAATCGCATCTCGAACCTGGGCACGTTTCATTTTTTTCTTTATATTTTTTCTTTTTTAAATAATTCTTATCTACAATTTACTTTTAATAATTTTATCAAATATATTAAAATATGCTATTAAATTAGTTAATAGTATACAATATTTAGTATTTAAAACGTAAGCTCTACCTAGAGCTATTTGAAAACAAGTGCCATCGTGTTAAAAAGTTTTGTGAAATGTGTAAAATAATAAATGTATTAAAATCAAATTGTAGATTAAAATTCTAAATAAATACCCGATAAGCATTTTTAATAATTTCGCTCTCTTTTATTTTATAAGCTTCTTTTAACGTGCTTCAAAACACTAGTTTTGTGTCGAAATTGATGTTGTCTGTGCTATTACTTTACCTTCCTTAACGTTTAAATATAGTGAAAATTACAAAAACAGTAAAGCAAAAAAAAAAGAAATATTTTCAAAATCCTTCATACAATTTAAATTTCTAAGCTCTACACTTGAAAGAGATTGATATAAACACTTTATCTAACCTTCAATTCATAAAAGTGTAAAAATAAATGAATATTTTACTTATTTTGCAATTGACAAACACCTTATTTCATATTATTATTCTACAAAAAAATATAATGAAACTACACTAACTACACGCAATAAAGTTTTTAAGAGCACGAGCTAGCGAAATTACCTTCAAAATTATGTTAAGATTTTTATCTCTACGACATTGTAGCTGGTTTTTGATTTGATCATTTCTAGGCGAGGCATCATTACTGTCCTATGTATTTTAGTTTTCCATCTGTAGGGGAATCTTCGTAATAGCGGATACCGCGGCATCGCTTGTATTAAAACTAAAAAAAAAATACAGCCGAGTTGAGAATCTCCTCCTTTTTGGAGAAGGCGGCTTAAAAAAGAACATATTCTTTGGCTTTACGTTATAAGTAATAATTTGATGGTTGTAATGATTTTCAAATGTGTGATTTCAAATGTATGATTTTGACTTGCGCATCGAGTACCGTACAATCGAACATTATATTGTTTAATTACTTTACCGAATAATTCAATTATTTTCATATTATAATCGAAAACGTGCACCTTCACTTCAAATAATTGCATACATTTTTGTATAAGTAAAATAAAGCCACTCACAATGATAAAGCTTAACGACTAAGTTTAGAATGTAACCTCTTTTTTGATATTCGTTAAAGTTATATGACTGAAAATATTTTTTGATAATTTCTTAATTATATTTGACTATAATTTATTAATATGTATGTATGTACAATACATTTTTTAACATATCTCACGTAACTCAATTTCTTCAATAAATTATCATATATGAAATTAAAAGGAAAACAGAAAAGGTATAATAAATATCAAGGTTATAATGATCTTCCGTATTTAAACAACAATACTTAAATTATACATAAGAGCAATCTTACGTAAAATAAGATACTATCGTAACGTGACTCGAACAAAATACCGGCGCAGGCGCAGAGTTACTTAAATTTTATATGTCATGTTGATGGCCGCAAGAATTATAATAAGACAATAAAAATGTTATAAATTAACGTTGAAATGTACGTTACTGTACATATATTATTGCATAAATTCATTATTTACTTGTTATACATAACGAATATTTAAATTTTATAATGTTAGCAGAAATATGAAATATTTTTTCATACTACCTATCTACTTTTACAACTATACTAATACTAAGTACCTTTTAACTATACATTTTACTGAGTTTACTCTATCCCCGAGGTAAATATCTCTTTGATCTACTATTAATATAGAATCGATTTTAAATGGAAAAATTACATATTTTTTTAATTTTACTACATTTAGAAAAAAAAATCTAAAACAGATATAACACGTACTGTTACCATTGTAAATTAATCATCACAAGCACGTACCATATGGTGTAAATATAATAAGTTAAGGCTTATGAATATCTATAATATTTTTTTATCTTTTGTATTAAAAACAAAATCTTTTGACTCAATTGAAGAATCCTTTCACACTTCATCAAAATCTTCCCCATAAAAAAGCTTCAAAAATGTTAAGAAAACAAAAAGGAGGTCCACATCCGTTGTCTAAGTTATTTTGATTGGAAAATAAAAGCCGTGACTAAATGATGCTACTCGTACATCACATGACTTTAAATTTAGTAGAAAGAATATAGTACGAATAGGATTATTTAGTATCTATATTTTATTTATTTTGAGATCTTATTGCTTTTATTGAAAAAAAAATCTTCTTAAAAAATTACAGAATGTATTTGTTTAAAGTTAATTTTAAAGGACTACCATATATTTATTGCGATCTGGATCGGTATGAACTTCTAATTGGTCTAAATAAACATTTAAATTTAACATTAAAAGCTGAAACATTTAATAGGTCACAATTACAAATGTTAGCTAAATTCATATATTATGTTTGTCCTATTTAGCAAAGTTTACCAAAGAATAATTTAAATTAATAAAGTAAATTAGGTATTATTTTCATCATACAAAACAAATTTTAACTATTGTCTTTAATGTTTACGAAATATGTATAAACCTTTAATTATATGCTAGTATCACGACTAACGTAAACTATAGCAAATATTAAAAAAAACCAAGAAAACTATGTATATTATACATAAAAAAAATTATGTTAAAATTTTAAAACAGCTGACAATATATTTAGAAGTTATAAGAAATGAAATATACAAAAAATGTACTATTTAAGACAGTCAGCGGTTGTGATTATATCAACGAGTAAAAAATAAACGCAAGTTATTATATAGACCGCTCTAAGAACATAATTTAGGTCAAGCTTGCCTTTCTTTTTATCATACATAGTTATTTATCAAAAAAACTAATATCAATATTGGTGACTGCAACTATTACAGGTAGAAATCATTATAGAAGATTAACCAAAGCTGCCAATATAAGCTATGAATGGTAACTTTTTCGAACGATTCTATACTCTATGATGTTGTAATAATGCTATTTTGGAATAATAATTAAATTCTTGTTTGAATTTAAAATGATAGCCGGCCCTTTTAGAATATATGGATCTATTACGTTTTGTCTAGTGTTGTTTTCGAGACAATTTACAGGATGATTTAAAATATAGTAGGGAAAATATCTATAATATACTCGTACATATGTATTTTAACTACTTACGAACTACAGGTATATTCCTAATATAGTAGTTTATATAATAAACTACTAAGAATATTGGGAAAACTATGATACTAGTGTTCGTCTTTGATTCCATTTGCACTATATATCTTACGATTAATGAAAGATCTTTAAATCCAGTTCAATAATTGGACACATTATTTTCTAAATACAAACAAAAAAATTATAGCACTTTTTTACAATGTAAAATATACATATTCATTTATATTTAAACATGAAGATGATGAAAGAAACAAGATTACCTACCAAAATGTCTAATTTCTATAAACGAATATGTTCTAGTAACATTTTCAATGTAAGCAAATCAAATCAAATATTCTTTATTGCACACCAAAATATACATGACATACATATATACATAAAAGAAGGTATAGCACAACAGGCGGCCTTATCGCTAAGTGAGCGATCTCTTCCAGGCAACCTTTGGGCATAGAGAAAGAAAAAGATTGGGAAGGGGTGCAATCAAAAATTTTACAGAATATATATTTAAACAAATAATACATACACGAGTACATACACACATATATACATCCATACATACACACATACATACATATATATATATATATATATATATATATATATATATATATACCGACAGGGATACAAATATATACAAGCATATACATAGGTTCTATTCATATAATATAAAAAAATATAAAATATCGATGTAATTTTTTATATAAAAAGTCATTATTATTATTAAACATTTCCGAACACACTGTATAGTACAGTAGTAGGTTCAATCAGCGAGCGAACGCTGAATCACGCCAATTCGTTGCGCCCTCTGTCCATTCGACTTTTTGTGCTCCGCATAGCGCTTAACACTTTCAACTAGAACACATTATCGAGTAATTGAGAAAAAATGTTCTTCCAATATGTTTTGAAACCAAGTGGATATCACATATTGAATGGGAAATAGTATAGTGACGATTGAAAAATAATTAACTCATTTTTATTTAGATACAACGTGTTTAGATACGCTTAAAATGAAAATATATATTATTACAGATTTACTGTATTTCGTTCTGTCTTTTTGCCATACACTTTATTGTTTTATTTCAAACTTTAGACAGCACACTCCGAAAAACAGCGGCTAGTATATTTTTTTTGGTTTCGGTAAAAGTTATTATGAAAAAACTTTCCTTTTTTATCTATAGGACATATAATAAAATTCTAACCCAGTCGAATCTGTACATTAAATATTTTTTCGGAATTGTTATTGAAATAGTCATTATTATCGATACCGAGGCCAAATCTATAGTTTTTAGAATTTTTGTCTGTCTGTCTGTCTGTCTGGGAATGCGTCACGAGAAAACCACTGGACAGATTTTGATGAAATTTGGTATGATGATAGCTGTTTATCCGGATCAATATATAGGATACATTTTACCGCGGGAAAATAGGTATCTTATCTCTGAGAAATCTATACTAAACATTAAAACGTAACTAGGGATTAAGCCGAGCGAAGCGACGGTGAGTCACTAGTTGTATTATATTAGTAAAGATAAATGATGCTACTAGTAAAAGATGATTTATCGACCGATTTGAAAAGGAGTAGCGATTTTCATTTTTTTTTATTTGCTTAATTTACTTATTCAAGATAGCCTTATTGACTTTGCGCTATTTTGTAATTGACAAAAGGATTGCCGACAAAATGAAACTATAATTGAGTATAAACGGATGCAACTAAGAAATCGTTTGAAAAAACTGCTCCAATTTGAGGCTGCGGTTTAAAGAATATTAATGCAGGTGTTTTTTAACATAAATGCAGTTTTGAAATGAATTTCCTTATTGTAGCAAGAACTTGAGACCACAAAAACAAAAAAAAAATATCAATTTTTACAACAAGTAGCTAATATTCATTGAAATGGTTTCGAATCACAAAAAATACTATTATAAATAAATTACTTCTTCATGTCTTCTATAAAGCACTAGTGGTATGTATGGAATAAGGTACTTAAGTAAATAAAATTATACCAGAAATAAACTTTATAAGCGTTATCACATTAATTTAAGTTAAAATATAAAGATACTGTGTCATTTACATTTTTATAACCTCAGTTGTCGTTTTCGCTGACAATAATGTGGAATGCAGCATTATCATGACGACGTATCTGTATCATAAGAAAAAGAGCAACTACATGCTTTATAATTAAACTATAAGTTATATTTTTACTGAACTAAGTTTGCTTATCAGAAAGATATCTAGTACTATTAAAAAATATATAAATTATATATAAAACATCTCTTCTTCCTATAAATTAGAAACGTATGTTTTAAAAAAATAGGTACTGCTTTATAATAATACATAATAATATGATAATATATTTTTCCAGTGTTTCGCCAAAATTTAATATAAATTCCTATAGACTAAATGATATGTAGGATGACCATCAATCAAATGGTCCAGTCCAGGGATTAATGGGACAAGTGCCCCGAAAATGATGCATTATTTCCCCTTTACCTCATCAACGGACTTTTGTAGTGACCCTTGTTGTTTTAATTCTTTCTTTTAGGGTTGAATTGGCATCGGTAGGGTGAGGGTTATCATCGATTCATTGAGGTCGTTCCCATCATTAGGACCTTTTCTTGAAAAACCTCCAGTTAATCGCAACAGAAATTATGTTTTTTCCCAAATTATATGACAAAACTGTAAGAAATTTTATAATGACCAAGAAAGATATTAAAAAAGGTCATCGAAAATCCTTTCCAAACAAGAAAAGAAAGAAAGGTGGATTCAATTAGAAAAGTTCTAAATTATAGATAGTGGTAGAAGCAATCACATTGCATCTAAACTGCATGTTTCCAGACAAAAATACGAGAAAAATTCACTCCGCCCCGGGCGCAATCAGCCGTCCCTTCAGTCGATTATTGCAAATAACTATTATTTCCTTCTCCTTTCAATTGGCAGCGAATGCGCCCCATCGTTCTCTTTGTATTGCTAATTTTAAGCAATGCTAGTTTTACTCTATTTAGAGACTCCTAAGAAACTAAATTTACTCGCTTAATTTCTCCGCCTAGGGAATATATAGATGTTGTGAAAATGTACAAACAACATTTATTTTCAAAGGTCATCAGACCGTCTGTCTGGCTCTTATTTAGAATTTTCCACGCGGTTGCAATATTTTGATTTGGAAATTACGACGATGCAGTATTAAGACACTTGCATATAGTGTACTTTGTTAAAATTTAAAAATATTTGCTCTGAAGCATTGTAACATAATTGCTTTAAAAATATTGAAGCCTTACATTTTTGTAGATAATACTAGTCAAAAATATAATAGAAATCATTTTTATTCAAACTAAAATCGAATATCTTACATTTAAACCCAAGTCCTGACCACCATCATATGGGACCAAACTATCCCCGGATTACTATTTATTCATCACAAAGTTATCCACGGTAAATCCCGGGTTATTGCATTTATGAATGAAACAATTTTCTAGTTTCGTTACGATTTCGACAGGCAATTTGCTAAGCGGCTAGTAACCATTAGTCATGCTCGTATCGACGCGTCGAGCGAATTGGCCATTTTTTGTCCATAAAAGCGGGATCACTGTCCACTGGGGTGCGGGACGGTTGTATGCAGAATCATTTTTTGTTTAACAGTAAGATTTGTCTATAGTTTTGCTTGTGTGTAATTAATTTCAATGTTAGTAGATACTATATTACATCATCGGTTGTTAAGTCTAAAAGAATATATGCCTATATACGAGTATATAGTATAATATATGTATTTCAATTGTTACTACTGGTATTTGATTTACAGATTACGTTGTACTAATTTATTAAGTCTATATTAGTAAAAAGAAAATTAAAATAAAATATGTTTATAAATAACTCTATTATCCTTTTATACTCTATGTTTTTTATACACGTACTATTATTTAGAAGTTAGGTATGTAAATATAAAATTTGAGAATCTTTCTTATAAAAATATATTTTTGATTATGTGTGTTAGTATTTAGTACCGATAATATAATTTAGTCATTACTTAGAAGCATCGTAAAAGAACTAGAAAAAACATCTCCTATCGAGAATATTTCATTAAATAAGGTGACGTTTGAAATTGTTTCTTTCACGGTCTAGATTTTTTGTGTGAAGTGAATCTGAAAACCTAATTGTTATGAATAAACTGAAGTGAATGGGCGCTTTTTTGTGTTTATTTTCATACCTTTTTGATAAAAATATTTTATACTGTACTCAAAAATATCAATAAATCTAAATTTTTATATTTTATGAATACGATTTTATATAGGTATACCTTTCTTCACTCCTAGTCCAGCCAAATAAGGTCTGAAATCAAAATGTTGATATTCAACTTTGCATTTTTGATATAATATAGGTTTAATGATACAAGAACAATGTGTTAAGGTTTTCATGTCTGCAGCCCCCGACAAGGGTTAAAAAAATTGTCAAAGGTGTTTTTTTGCAATTACTCAAAAGCGGTAAAAATTAGACAAATAAGTTTTGATAAAAATATGTAGAGCTTAAAATTTTACATAAAAAAGATTACATGACTTTTTTTCCTCCGATCATCCATTAATCGAGTTAGGGAGGTTTTAAGTTTAAGGGATGAACGTAAATTTTAAAAAATCGTAGGTAGTAGAAAAATAAGCAAATTTAATATATTTTTTTAAATTGCTTAAAAAAATCTAATCGTTACATGTTTCCTTCGAACTTTATTGTCAGAAAGAATATATTGACTTCGTCGATTTACGCCACTATGAAAATATTATGTATTATGCGTTAGTAGGTACCTATGAATATGCTTAGTCTAACTAGATCAGCATGTAAAAACATAATAAATAATAATATATAATAACAATAATTTGTTTTTTTAGCATCTGCGCGAGAATAGAACGTAGCCTATCGCTCTACTTCACCATTATAGTCATTTTTTAATTATAATTTAATATTTTTTGTTATAAATTTCATCGTCTAAGAAATACTTATATAAATACAAAAAAACTACAGACTGAAAAAGTTTTACAAAAACCAATCTGTCAGTCATAGAGTAAATAGAGTTTTAGAAAAATTAATACATAAATTAAAATTACCATAACTGTTTACTTATCAGGTAAAAAATAAATATATATATATATAAAGCTTACCATTTCTTAATAATATAATATTTTGTGAGATATTTTTAGGTACATACGCACCTACATCCGAGCGAAACTTCGGAAATAAAAATTCTTTAACGAAAATAAAACCCCTTACGTTCGTCATAAAAAGACATCCGACTAGACTATCACTATAGCAAATGGTTATTATCTTAAAGATAATAAAACAACCCAAAAAATCCATGAATTAATATATAATAATGAAAACGTGTACTTTATAATTACTGGTTATTTCAATACAAACAAAGATTCAATCAACGTCTTAACACCCCATTGCTATTCCTCTCGTGTTTCAAAGGAAAATTGGATATGACGTGATTATTAAAGTCCGTCTAAAGAGCGGCAATTTGGCCAGAGAGCAAATCCATGGTCCCAAAGGACACGGCAGTTAGCTTTATTTATTTTTGTCCAGTTCTACTACAAATGTATCGATATTTGCACGCCAAAAATAAATATTTCTTCATATTATTACTAGAGGGTTAGATTGAAAGACTGTCAATTTAAAGCTTAAGCATGAGAAACAATTAAAAAATTCTATTTAACACGTATTTTTTATTAATTATAATTAATAAAACAATAATTATACAATATTAAATATATCAACAACTCAATAGATATTTTTTAAACCTGCTTTTATATATTTTGTATTTAACCCTTCCAATACATTCCAAATATCTCTTAAACAATGTTATCAAAAAAAATATTCATTACACTTCTTTGACCCCGTTAGTAATACTGATAGTCATATTTAAAAGTTAGTACTAACTTATAACCCTGAAAGAATGCTAACCCGCACCCATAAATTCCACATTTAGATGTTAAAAATTATCTAGATTAACCTTGTAATGACGTCGCCTGTCGCATTATAACTGTATTCAGTCAAATTAAACTTTGAAAGTTAAATTTTAAAATGAAGTAACTTGGTAATTATTTTTCAGTAAACAATTTTTGTTTTATTTTCTATTTTGGTTTACTAATTTTCGCCTTCAGTTTCTTTCAAATGGTACGTCGATAAAAGTCACAAAACAAACACAAACTAACAAATTTTGGTATTTTTATGTATTGAAAATATTAAATTTTAATTATAATAAATTTGGTATACAATATAGTAAGTAATCGTGAAGTTGTAAAAGGTTAAAAATTTAAGTACAATAGAACGTAATTCAAGTGACTAAGGAAATATTATACTGTATGACATGTAAACTCAAATATCGATCTTGGTACATTAGGCTAATAATAAACTATAATTTAATAGTTACACTCTAAATATGTTAAAGTTTCAACATTTTGTGCTTAGTAACGACAGCTCTTTCGTCGCAAGGTGAAATTCGCCGAGTCATATAAAGCTCATCTCGAGGGCAGTAGCGACTGTCCCATGAGACGCTTTCTGATTATTTCCGATATTAGTTTGATAGAATAGTTTTGATAATTGAAAAGTTTGTACTAGCGACTCACCCTTGTTCCGCTCGGGTTCGTCCCTAGTTACGTCTTAACGTTAAGTACCTATAGATTTCTCAGAAATGAGATATGTTTCCGCAGTAAAAAGTGCCCGGTTAACCAGCTATCATCATACGAAATTTCATCGAAATCTATCCAGTGATTTTTTTCGTAAGGCATTCCCAGACAGACAGACAAAAATTCTAAAAACTATAGATTCGGCCTCTAAATTAAACTCGAGTATGGAATAGTATCATGGTATACTAGTCGCACTACATTTGCCTTAGTCAAAGGTGATGAAATGGTCGGCGTGACCTTTGCTTGGACACGCGTATTCCAGATCACGACGAGCGGATAGGCGTTTGTCACCCCTGGACATGCGACTATAGTTCCTTTCGTACTACATGGTCTAGAGTTAAGCTATCTATACATAATATAATAAAATTCTAAATGAGTTGGATCTGTACATTAAATATTTTTTGGAAAATCTTATTGAAACAGTCATTATTATCGATACAGAGGCCTAATCTATAGTTTTTAGAATTTTTGTCTGTCCGTCTGTGACCACATCACGGAAAAACCACTAGAGAGATTTTGATGAAATTTGTTATGGTGATAGCTGGGTCAACATATGGGATACTTTTTACTGCGGAAAAATATTTTATCTCTGAGAAATCTATACTAACCGTTAAAACGTATCTAGGGACGAACTCGAGCAGAGCGAGAGTGACTCGCTAGTTTATAAACTAAATGTTTAGTTTGAGATATTTTACGACAAAAATATGCCTATATTTTGTAATATGTAAATATAAAATAGATGCTTAATATGTACTAAGCTAATTTATTTCTGACATATTTAAAATGTATTATTAAACATAGATACTTTAGTATTGGTCAATATGTACTAAGAATATATCATGACCTCAAAGACCTTACAGATATATAAGATTATTATTCCTACATTATTAGTATTTTATTGACAATAGAAACACTAAAATGTTATTAGAATACCTCATTACGACATAATCACGACTCGCAATCTACACAATCAAAGATGGCGTCAATCATTAGACTCAGATATCCAACGCGAATAATCGCCAGCTATATAAATAATACTGTAATAAGCCGATGACATTTTCATTTCCTACATCAAATACTAACACCCTCTATTTATGGGCATAGAATAAATATTAGTGTGGCCGTTTCGCTTGCATGAAGCTTATATTCTGTTAACGTTTAATTAGGCGTTCCCTACAATAAAGCACTATATATTACATCTTTAGGTCGTGCCTAATTATAACTTTATAAAATATTTTATTTATTAATCCCTCCCGGACAAATTCTAAGAAATCCGTGCGAATTTCCGAGAATTCAATTGTTATCTAGCACACCGGTGTGCTCGCGGTCCTCGAGGTGTTAATGACAGTTATAAAAGTAAAAATATGTACGACTAGCGATTTACACTCGCTAAATCCCGTCCAATTCCATTCAGCCACCGTCAAGGAGTAACCAATATAGAGACAAACTTTCGCATTTATATCAGTAGTTCGATCGAATCGATACAAATATTTCATCAAAATTCAAGTCAACAGCTTTTTGCTAAATGCATATGGAATTATATACGGTACTTATAAGAAAAACACAATTTTAAAATATTTTGTCTGTCTAACTATCTGTTTGTCTGTTTGTTCCGGCTAATCTCCGAAACCGCTGGACCAATTTTAACGGGAATTTCACTGGCAGATAGCTGATATTATAAAGAGTAAATTAAGCTACTTCTATTTTAGAAAAAGAATTAGGGGTTCGCTCAAAAAAATTAAAACGTACATAGGGACGCACCCGAGCGAAGCGAGGGTAAATCGCTAGTCAATAGATAAATTTGGAGTCAACAAAAAAACGTACCACATCAGTACTTAGCTATTTGTGTGTTTATTCTTCATTTGGGATAGTGATGAGAGCGGCTTCAAAGGGAAAAATATTTATGGCTAATATAAGCTTAAAACTATAGTATTTATTTTAATGTCTGAACCAATAAGCTAAAATGACCAAACAGTCATTTTTGTAGAGATCTATCATAGGAATGCTTCTATTTATTTGAATTTCCTCTAAGTGACCGTTGGCTCTAAAGGCCCCGGGGACTGAACGGTTGACTAAATTCCAGGGGCTCAAATGTCCGCTTTTAAAGAAAGCTACTCGACCCTTAGTGTATGGGGTGTGAATTTCTCTTTGAAAAGTTTCACTCCGTTTAACTCTATTACGCCTACTACTTTGTATCGCATTTTTCGTATTGGAATCCTATTTTTACATACTTGAAAAAAGAGTTAAATGGAAATACTATTGTAGTTACGTCATTTGTTGCTAGCATCGATCGATTGACAGCAATTTATCTTCAACTTGTAAAATGTAAAATAGTAAATGTATGTTTTACTGTATACAATCATTAAATACGTATAAATATGTAAAGTCTTCTTTATTACATTTGGCGTAGGTACAATAGTTTTGTACCTTAGCTAGGTTTACGGAATCATAAAAAAGTTAGATTATCTTTGACATTTAGACATATACTAATAGTATTTATTATCTAGATCGATCGTGTGTTTTGTTTCTGGAATAAATGTACATTTAAATATTTATAATTAAAGATGACGTTAATAATAAAAGTTGAAGTACATCTACAATAACTGTCTTAAACCGCACATAATCCTGCTCCTTTACACCTGGGGGCAAAAATGTATAAAGATATGAATCTATATTATCAGCTATTATTATACTCCATTGATTTGAAGTGGCTCATTTTTCGTCACCACTTGGCGGTGACAATATGACATGTCATAATTGTAGCTATGAAATTCTCACCACATGAGAGGCTATTGTATTGACATAGGGTTGACAACAACATAAGACGTTTACGATAATCTTTCTTTATATTTATATTAAAATAGGTTTTATTTTACATGATTTTTAAAAATCCTACGCCTAATTTAGCTTTAGGTAGCAAAAAAGTATTTTGGCTTCGTAACGTTTATATTTTATAACAAAATAATGTTGTTTTATCGTTTCCCATGGATTACATCTATCAATAAATATTCAACCACAATAAAGAACCAATGTTTGGATTTGTAACTATTGAACCAGAAAATACTCAAAGATTCCCAGGCGTGGTCCCTAAGACCCATAACAAGAGATTATACAACCGAATGAACCCCATCATTTGAACGGTTAATCGAAGTGTCGACTTGACAACCCTTCTGTGTGACAGTTCATAATGTCGGCTGTATAAAGGTAATAGACCATTAGTTCATTCTACTATAGTTCATTCCTCTAATCTCCCGCTACCTAACTTAATCTTCAAACTATAATGTTAAAGTGCGATTTTTTGTGTTGTCGGTTAGTTACTAATAAGGGATTATATCGTCGTTTGCTATTTACTACAGTAAAACTTCTTTTTTTTGAGAAAAATTATTTTAATGTAAAAACAGATTTTTACGTGTACAAAATTTTCTACTTTTAAAATTAAACAAATTATTATTATATAATAAATAATTGATTCGGACATCCAGTAAGAATTTAGACATTTCTATGCCATCTAATAATTTTCGGGTTACAACTGCTATATGAACATTAAAACGTCTTGAGCAAAAACCGCCACTAGCCTTGGGACTAATTTGCTATATCAACTCTTCATCGCCTTAATTTTTTATATTTAAGACAATTTGCCATTCCTGCTGACAAGTAAAAAAATTGTGTCACGATTAGACTTAGATGTCTACCGTGGACGGTACGTAAATGTAATCATAGACGGACTGTCATCCACGCGCCTCTAGGGTATACTAATTCTCAGTCGGGCACAACTCAATTTGTCCGTTCACATTAGCCGTAACTACCAGGACACGGTTGCGTCCGGCGTTTTATTATCGCTGGCTTCGATTTCTACCCGGCTATTTCAATTTGCACTATTTTTCTAAGCTATCCTAGCCAGTATTTACGCAGCATAGAGTCCTTTTTGTTAGCAATTTTGAATTACGTCCTTTTACGTTGGACGTTTACCAATCAACGGTGACCGCTGTAGTCGATTATTGCTATTGCGTTTTAAACCTTATCCATATGGGTTACAATAGTTTTTTGCTTAGTTTATTCGTTACGTGATATTATAGGGGGGTCAAGGCGTTAGTAGCGTATTGTGGGTTCGATTCCCAGGTGTACAGGGCGTCGGGACACGTACGCGAACACTTAAAGACGGCCACTTCTAAGATGAAGGGAGGTCCGTCATAAAAATTGGACGGAAAGAAAACATTGAAGTGGACTTAGTATTGAGTAGAATTTATAGAGAAACAACCGGAAATAAAAAGCAAAATAGTGTATTTCTATCCTTAATGCCATTAAGTTAAAGGGAAAATGAATGATTTATATTACTTTTGTTTTTTCATTAATAACCTTTTTGTTTTTAGAACATAGCACTATAATGCATTAGGCTGTGGGTTTGTATAGATAGGACGGATCTCATACAGTACCTACTATGTATAATTACATCATCACAATTCACATTCTAAAGTTAATCTTATATTCGAGCGCAAAATATATACACTATAATATAATTTATAAAAATTTAATTCAATATTATGTAGAAGATACAAGAAAAGATAAAAGATGTATACCGAAATATAGCAATTTATTTACAACTAGCGACTCACCCTCGCTTTACTCGTGTTCGTCCCTGGGTGCTTTTTTAAATTGACATAACTTTTATCTATGAACTATTGTTTGATTTATGAGATTGAAATAAATACTAAATACTAAATGTTAGCTTACCACAACGCATTAGTAAAAACCGCACCCAAATCGGTTAAGCTGTTTCTGAGATTAGCGCACAAAAACGCACAGACAAACATTATAAAAATTATGGTTTTGGGTTCTATTCCGCTAATAAAAACCCCCAATAATAGTTTTTCTCAAATATCTTTCATGTACAGGCAGCAATCAGTTGCAATTTTATTATATGTATAGATGTATTCGTTATTATGAAAAACACTAGTTGTAAAATTTTTTTTAGCGAATAGAATTTTTTTTGAAACGTATGTGGTAAGCTAAGGAAAAAGGGAAATACTATACATTCATAAGTTATCAAATCCAATATCGCCGAACATATTACTTAATAGCCAGGGGCGCTGTACCCTCGGTCACTGGAAAGTTATTTTAAACAATTTAATGCCGCGCTGGGTCAAAACTGACCCTCGAGAAACATTAAATCAAGCTCAAAGGGCCGGTTGTTCTATACTTTAACCGTTTTATATGCTTATCGGGAAATTTAATCTGATATCTTTTAAACGGTATAGATTTTCTTTAAATTTTAAAGTTATTAATCCCCAAGGGTCAGTTATTTTGCGATAAGACTTATAAGTATGTATGTGATATAGGAAAATAGTATTAAAGAAATAAAAATAATATATTTGTTACAAACATATTACATTTGGTATATAATACCTTCGAGACGTTTAAAACTTCGTAGTCTCTCCCGTAACCATGATTGCTATAAGTATAAAGCATTCGAAACATCGGGAACCAAAAATCAAAATAAAACCGTGAAATAATCTGTAAAGATAATTTTATTTAAAATATCAAATGTTCGCGTAAATCTAAGAAAGTATTAATATTACTTAGTTGTAATACTTATATATTTAAATAAATATTATTTAAATAAAAAAGTATCAATAGGCTAGGTATTGTATAACTCAACGTGAAATTACGCTGTTCAAATTTCATGACACGAAAACATTTCGTAGTAACGGTAACAAACATTTTCGAATGACCTTACTCAGGTGACAATAAACTCGAGTCTCAAGGGAAGGCAGTAATCGAGCTCGATCGTAAACTAAACCCATCAGAGGATCGCTTACTCCGCACCTTCGGTTTAGCACCCCTGCCCGTAAACTAAGACAGTCTTAACTGAGCTACTTTACCTTTTATTGTTATGAGAATATTTTATATTTAAATTTAAAGTAAAAATGAGTTTTTTGACGCTATTTATAATCTTGCTAATATTATAAATGCAAGAGTTTGTGAGGATGTATGGATGTCTGGATGTATAAATGTATGGGTGCTTGTTATTCTTTTACGCAAAAACTACTGAATGGATTTTAATGAAACTTTACAATAATATAGTTCATACATCAGAATAACACATAGACTTCTTTTTATCCCGGAAAAATGTACGATTCCTGTGGGATAGATTTGTTTTTGTCTTGCTAGAGGCGAACCTAAGCGAAGCGAGGGTGAGTCATTTTATAAATTAGTAGAGTTTGATAAAATATGAAAATAAATGTTGTAATTAAATTTTTATATTATGAAATATAAGCAGATTTAAATATTTAGGTACGTAGGTAGATAACTTTTAAAGAAACATATCTATAGGGTCAAATAGATATTAAAATCATAAAAAACATTAAATATAATAATATATTAATAAATATAATAACATCATATTGATATATTTTAATTATATATTAATAAATATACAGGGCCGCGTTCGCCAAGGAGCTAAATGTATCCTAAAATCAGTAAAAAGTAATAAAAGGAAAATTTTCACATACCTATAAAATATTAGTGGCATATATGTATGTCTGTTCTTTATTCTGTTTTTACACAATAAAATAATAACAGATCGATGCTTCTAAAAATTTTAGTCTTGTATAAAAAATCATTAGAAACATATCACCTACATTTATCTAAGCAAAAACGCTATAAAACGAAACTACAAATGACAATAATAATTAATTTGCATGTAAATGCGTAGACCATCTTGTAATTAATGCGACATCTCTTGAATAAAGATACAGTGAGGTAAACTCTAATCTGATTAATGACATAAGAACATGTTAAAGTTGATATTTGTAAACTTTTTTATATGAGAAGTGATAATCAGATGCTTATAAATACCTACTCTACTTTGTATTTTGTTGACAACTAGAAGCTTCTCTTAGACTAGGTAGGTTCTGTAGTTTTTGAATTAGATTTTCAGTATTAAACTACTACCAAATATATTTTTACACTAAGTTAATTTTGTGAGTAAGTTGTAGCCTTACAAATTATATGGTATAAAGTAACTAAAATAATAAAATCTCGATAAGTCTAAATTAAACCTTTTTAAAGAAAATTTTAAACTGTCTCTTTTTATTTTATCGTGGCTGAAGTCTACTAATAATATAATAATAATCTTTATTTCAGACGTAAGTATATCCATATATTGTTAATTGGTTAGTAATAAAGTTAGTAACAAGTTAGTAATAATACTCGAAGGTTTTTTTTCAAATTGAAAGCCCGCTCTATCCAATACAAAAAGAATCATCAAAATTAAATTTCTCATTGAAAATGTTTTGCGTGGCCGGGGATATTTTTCATATAGGAAAAATATATATGTTGACGTGACAACAACTTCTTTTTTATTTTAACAAGTATAATTTATACATAAAATCCGTTTCACAATTCCTTTTCCTAGTTGTAGTCGGTTAAGCATTTTGTTCTATTCGCACATTTTTATTTAAATATTACCTACTTAAGTATAAATACCCGGATATAAATGTTTTTTTCCCAAAAAGTTAATTAAATTACTATGCGAAATAATTATACATTTAAAATAATATGTATAAAAACATTATACTTATATGGTAATGAAATGACTCCATTACACATTAAAAGAACGTATAAACAACTAATTTATTACACATGGCGTCATTAAAACAGAATTACAGTTTTAAATTAAATACCTTGCTATTTTAATCAATTTTTTTAAATATTGATTGATTATTTAAATAGTCAAATCAGCTATTTTATCAACCAAATCAAATATTAATTATTATATAATTGTGTGCTGTCTATCTATATATTAATACGTGAAGCAAAAACTTTGTACCCCTTTTTAAGAAAATTGCGCGGACGGAGGAGTATGAAATTTCCCACACTTATAGTTTATATAGAGAAGGAGTGCAGAACGCTAATATTTTTTTAAAATGCATAAAAATACATTAAATCAATAAAGAAAACATTACACACACTACCATGTATTTGACACACACACGCATATATACTCTTTTGTTTATTGTTAAAGTCTGTGGTCAAATTGAGAATAGATTAATATTGTAATATACGCAAGACAATAAATATATAACTTAATGAATTATGGTTGATTTTCAATCACGCGGCGATCACTAGTTCTATTAATTTTCTAAAGAAGTTTCTATATGTTTTTCTAATATTATAAACTTTAATTGTCAAATTTTGTATAATATAAAAGTAGCTTATGCTATCTTAATAAATTACAAAATAAATTAACACCAATATGTACTACTCTATGTTAAATTTCAAATGAAATGAAACAATTTTAAATGTAAAATAAATTACTGTATTTGCTATACAAATTACGTCTTTAAGTTTAATTCCCTGCGTAGAGTTATCGTCTGCCTGTATCTTATTAAAGCAAACTCATTAGCGACCCCGCCCGTGGGAGGGGCGTACAGAAACACCCACCTGTCTGTTTATACGATTTTTAACGATCTTTTGTAGAGTGCATGCACGCTCTTATACTTTATCGTTCATATTAGATACTTTTATTAATAAATACATTTCCATATATATTATATGTTTAAATTTTATCTGTAGAAGAAGAAGTCTTATATTATTACTAGCAACTCACCCTCACTCCGCTCGGGTTCGTCCCTAGTAATGTTTTAATGTTTAGCTTAGAGATGAGATATTTTCCCGCAGTACAAAGTATCCTATATGTTGACCCAGATATCCAGCTATCATCATACCAAATTTCATCAAAATCTGTCCAGTGGTTTTATCGTGATGCGGTAACAGACAGACAGACAGATAAAAATTCTAAAACCTGTAGATTCGGCCTCTGTATCGATAATAATATCTATTTCAATAAGATTTTCCAAAAAATATTTAATGTACAGATTCGACTTAGTTACAATTTTATAATATGTATAGATTAAGAGGAATGTTGAAAATCAATTTAAGCCAAGTTCTATAGAACTAATTATAATCTATTATATAATTATATTCAGTAATACACTCTTTCAATAGGTATATAGTGTTTCAAGAAGAAATACTACTTCAAAATATTTTGTGATTGAAATATGGTTAAAAATATTGATAAATATAAAAGAAAGTCACAGCAAAACTAACTTTACTTTCTTTCTTTACAGCATCTTAGAGTTGAGGAAAGAGAAAAGTCGGGACGCGGCAAGATCACGTCGAGGCAAAGAAAACTATGAGTTCTATGAACTAGCCAAGATGCTGCCTCTACCCGCCGCCATCACTAGTCAGCTGGATAAGGCTTCCATCATTAGGCTGACGATAAGCTACCTCAAGTTACGAGACTTTTCAGGACATGGAGACCCGCCGTGGAGTCGCGATACACCACCCACTAGCAAAACTTTGAAAGGTAGGACCATGTTTTATAGTTCAATTTGATTTTTTCAATCATTTGCAATATACTAATGTTCAATTTGAATCATCGGATATTTGTATTTTGTACTAAAAATAAATACTCTATAACTTATAAGTCATACTTTATCACCGTTAGGCCAATAGGTAAATTGTATTCAGCCCTTTTTAACGTCCCACTGCTGGGCACGGGCCTCCCTTCCAGACGAGGGGGATCAGGCCATAGTCCACCACGCTGACCAAGCGCGGATTGGCCGACTTCATATGTCTTTTGAAAACTTGCTAGGTTTTCCTAAGACATGCAGGTTTCCTCACGGTGTTTTCCTTCACCGTAAGGCAAGTGGTAATCACGTTAGAAATGATTCGCACATGAAGCTATCAGAGGTGTGAGACCCGGGATTTGAACCCGCTTTACTCGGTTTCCCAAGTGAGCGCGTTACCACTGTGCTACCACTGCCTTACAATTTAAATATATTACAAGAATTAAGTAAGAACATTTAAATTGAAAATAAATTCATAAGCATAAAAGAGCACAATATTGTATTCAATGCGCAAAATAGACAGCCCCAACTATGCAAAATGACTGAGTGGCTTTAAAATAACTCGGGAGGGTTCGCAAATCTGATTTGCCTTCGTCAAGTCATTGTCGGCACTAACCTTATTACCTACAGACAGCTTAACAAGATTTCGATTGTACAGAAACTTGTGTATTTAATGGTTATTGTATTATTTTAAACATTACAATAATTTATCTTTATGCTATCTTTTATAATAAAGATTGTCTGTAGGTATGTGATAGTCATCATACGAACTTGAGTTTAAAATATAATCAGAATACCTACTATATTTTGAATAAAACGGAAATATCGGGTTTTTTCACGGGAGTGCTGCAGCAGTCTCATAATGTTGGAAACCAATCATGATAAAACCGCGAAAAAATATATTAATATATATAAGTAAAATGTCTGATATTCGCATAAATATAAGGGATCAGAATATTGTATTACTTTAATTTACAATCTAGTTTTAATTACATAAAAACTACACATTTTCCTAAACTGAGTTTGTGTTTTTTAGTGATAATTAGCGACCTACTTTCGCCTCGCTCGGGTGCCCCCCTAGATATGTTTAAATTTTTTTAACGGAATCCTAATTCTTTTTATAAAATAAAAGTAGCCTAACATCAGCTATCTGTCAGTGAAAGTCCAGCCGTTTCGGAGATTAGCTGGAACAAATAGACAGACAGATAGACAAAACATTTTAAAATAGTGTTTTTCTTATAAGTGTCTTATATAATTCCAAATGCATTTAGTAAAAAGCTGTTTTTTTGACATTACAAATAGACGCTTAAATTTTATTTATCTGTCTATACAAGTACCTAATACTTTTTTAGATTAATGCGAATATATCACATTTTTTCTGATTTTTTCGCGGATATATTTTGATTTTTGTGTGTATGTGTACTTATGTACGCACGTAAGAAGTTATACTCCTTTGGCGTTCGTTTGGCAGAACAAAAATAGCTAAAGATTTCATCCCGTATGTCACAACTCTCTGTTTGTAAAAGGAATGCAGCTATACTTATGTCGCTTTTTGGCTGTCGGAGTGCGCGCGCATTGTAAAAATTTTACTCTCATATTTTTTTCCAAACGTGCCAACAGAAGTATAAAAAAAAAATAATCGCATTTCCTAAATAAAAATCATTGCATCGTGCGTTCAAAACATTTCACCAGGCAAAAAATAGAGTCGCTGACTAAATCACAGCTATTGTCAATTGAAGCGTGCACGCAAATAAAGACGCCTTGGGGACTCTGATTCACCACAATACTTCAAATAAATAAATTACCTATACGCTATCGGAAAAAATACAAACGTTTGTTTTACTGTGCAAACGTGACGCATGTGGTTGATTGTCGTATGCGTTATTGTTGGTTTGGTTATTTATAAAATACTGAAATATTAGGTTTTTTTACGGTTTTACTTAAGATTTTTTTTAATTTAATATTTTTTAATAGTAGAAAAATTTTTTTTTTAAATCAGATGGTTGATGTTTTTTTTTATATGTAAATGGAATGGAATGGAATGGAAAAAATTGACATGGTTGCTATGGATTCTATTCAGGTTTCATTAAAAAGTTTAAGTTTCATATTTATACAGGTTATTTTTTATACAATTTTTTATGAGGTATATATTATATTTAACATGCTAAATATATATTATATATGTATGTAGTTACGAACATAAGATAATACAAGATTTTAATCATACTTTCTTAGATTTACGCGAATATTTGACATTTAAATAAAACTATCTTTTCGGATTTTTTCGCGGATTTATTTTGATTTTTGGTTCCCGACGTTTCGATTGCTTTACAGCAATCATGGTCATGTAGAGACATGACCATGAAAAGATAGTTTTATTTAAAAGATTTTAATCAATTAAAAACTGAAGTTAAAGTACAAAACAACTCTCTCTATTTTTTCTAATAAGGACATTATACAATTAAATAAATCTAAACAAAAAAGAAAATCTTTCTAAAAAGTAATAGTAAAATTTTAAAAACTTAAAAAACTCAACTCAACTCAACGTTACATGTACAACGTTTTAGTACAACGTAACAAGTATACCAACAGACCGCCCCACATCAAATCCAATTTTGGCCCCTAATGCGCTTAATGCGACCGCGAAGCGAATCACTACGTATGCCACTGTCATTTTAACTCAATTTTCAAACCCACCTATAGTCTATAACGGTATTAAAATAAAAATATTCGACAATAAAACATGGGTATTTAGGGTGTCAAAATTGTATAGCAAAATACTTTTGGGGCTAGACTCAATATGTAAGCGTATGCAATAAAGTGGTTTAAAGAAGTAGGTACTTATAATAAGCTGGGTGATTTGTTTCTTTGTGTTTTTGAGTCTAATGTTTTTTGTTCTGCAATTTTTATTAGTTGAACATAGTTAAGTTGATAGTGCACCTAATTTTTTAAAATAAGAAGACATTATGAAATAGTGAAAAATAATCTGTACATATAATAAAATTCTGAGTTAAATCTGTACAGATTTAACTCAGAATTAAAATATATTTAATATTTTTTTAAATATTAAATATTTTTTGGAAAATTTTTTTGAAATAGTCATTATTATCGCTACAGATGCCGAATCTACAATTTTTAGAATTTTTGCCTGTCTGTCTGTCTGTCAATCTGAGAACGTATCACGAAAAAACCACTGGACAGATTTTGATGAAACTTGGTATGATGATAGCTGGTTATCCGGGTCAACTTATAGGGTAAATTTTACTGCAGAAAAGTATATAATCTCTAAGAAATCTATACTAAATGTTAAAACGTAGCTATGGACGAACCCGAGCGGAGCAAAGGTGTGTCGCTACTAAGTTTATAATTCTATAAAAAACTTCTTTACAAAGTTAGACTACTTTTAAGTGTTTGAGAATTTAAGCTTATTATTTCTTATACTTTGTAGTATTCTTATCTCATGTAGTAGATAAGTTAGGTTATGTTATTAAATAATAGATTGTTTAAATCATAATCAAAATTTTATTTTTATAAGAATTTGAATTGTCAACGTAAATCAGAGAGTCAGCGTCAACTCGTGAAGAACCAACGGCTTGAAATATAGATCTGCCGAAAACAGCCAGCTTAACTTAACTCGTTTTCATTTTTAAATGACGAGTTCCTGTAGTTTTTTCCTTATTGTCATTAAAAGTTTTACTTTTTTTTAAATAAATATAACAATAACAATAACTGAGATTTATGTAATGCTGCAATATACATAATATGGATGTATATTGTATATGTATGTACATATTGTTTATTGAATTGCATATTAAATCAATTTAAAAGGCTGATGAGATCGACTTTGTCACGCCTCACATAATTTAATTAAAATTTGAGTATTCAAAATATGACATCATCCTTCCACAATACTGTATTAGATGTATTGTAAGAAGAATTACTTTGGATTATTTCTAAACATATTATTATTTCACAAAGAGACTGATATTAATTATTTCTACATTTTGGGTACTGTAGTTACTAGTAATAGCTTTGTTCTCTCAATTTGGCAAATATTATTTCCAATAAAAAAAAAATGATATCGGTTTTTCCTTTTAGGGGGTTAAAAAGGAGTAAAGGTATCTTTTTAATCGTAAGTCATAATTTGGTCTGTTACTTAGCGATAGCCTTTTCTAGAGATTGCAAGCAAGTTTTTATCAAATATGCTTGTGCAAGCGCATGTCATATTTTTGTAATGATTTGCAAATACTTATTAGTTTTTACGTTATTAACCTTCTTATTTTAGCCGTAAATCGTTACTGTAATAAACTTTATAAAAATATTTAACTCAATCGTTTACTTAATTTTAATGTTACATCTAACACTAGCGACTCATCCTCGTTCCGCTCGGGTTCGTCCATACTTACGTTTTTACGTTTAGTTATACATTTCTCAGAAATGAGATATTTCCCGCATTAAAAAGTACCCTATATGTTGACCCGAATAACCAGCTATCATCATACCGAATTTTATCAAAATCCCTTCAGTGGTTTTTCCGTGATGCGGTCACAGACAGACAGGCAGACAAAAATTCTAAAAAACTATACATTCGGCCTTTCTGTGGTAATTCAATAAAAAGACTTAGTTACAATTTTATTATATGTGTAGATTTAAATACTCATAAGTTCGCGTAGATAAAATAAAGATAACATGATTAAATCTTAGCATCTGTCAACATGCAAATTGTAAAGGACACCTCTAAAGCATGTAATTATGCACCGTGGTTACCCCCCAACCAATACCGTGAATTTGGCCAACATTTTTAATCTAATCAATTAACAATCAGTGCAAGCGATATACCGCTTGTTAGTATTGCTTATATAACGAACGTGACTTGGTTTATTCAAATTTGTGGGGTTCGTTTGACAATTTTGTCTGGGCTGTTAATTGGTTCACCAGTGCCAGTGCCTCTCGTGGCTTACGAATCAAGTTTGACATGAGTGCGCTTTGTGGCGCATCCACAATAATGCGGATAGTTGTTACCAATTAATTGGATTATAATACTAATTAATGTTATAAATGCGTGTGTGTGTGTGTGTTTTTTTTCTGATAATAGAATAGAGTAATGGAGTGGCTTAGACTTTTTTTCATCTTGTCATTAGGGACTTATACTAGCTTCTTACAGCGTATACTAAATATCGAAATCCGACCAGTCGTTTCAGCGTGAAGAAGAAACAAACATACATACATACAAAATTTCGCATATATAATTGGAGTCCTTGAGATTCTCGTGGGATTTCGTCTTTCTAACCTGTTATGCTATTCGATTATCTACATACCATTATTTGTAGGAAAATTTTCCTATAGAAGCTATAACAAAAAGCTAAGCAATTTGAAATTTAATGAATATTTTAAAGCTAAAATTTTGATCATAATTTACTTTGATAGTTATTGTGTGTGAATAATTTTATCTTATTTTGAAAATGATTCTGTGATAAAAGCTATCCGACAGCCTATTCACGAATACGTGAAGTTTATTTAAGATTTATGGCCAAATTACTGTGAAAATAAGCATTTCCTATCTCCACAGAATCTACACATAAGTCTATGAAATACAATATTTCTCAATACAATAAAGGAGACAGCGATAAATTCGACAAATTAACTTGGCGGTAAACATGTGTTTTGTTCCCCATATTGCCGGTGGTGGCAGCACCTTTGATTTATTGCAGAAGGGTGTTGGCACTCGTGGCGTACGGACGTATGATAACAAGGTTTTTGATTCCTTGTTTACACATGTTCAAATCTCTGATTTATTAGAATTAGTTATACATTCATAGATAAAACAAATCAAAGTTATAATTTTATGATAGCAACTTCCTGCTATATATTTATCATTAAATTATATAATTTAAATACGTTTCTAATGTTAATTTTACTAACACAAACATAAACCAATGACGCACAGACGAAAAAACGTTGCTGTTTTATGTATAATAGATATTATAAAATTATAGTCACTGAAAAATTTGAACACGTGTCGCAGTTTTAATAACATAAATAAAAGTTAAGTATACGAAAAGTCGTCCAGCCCACTATAACTCTAGTTCCTAATACACGGCTATCGTAAATCACAATATGGCACATCTGCCAACGAAATAGAAAAATAACAATAAATAAGGGAAAATGCGGCGCGACGGTTCTGGGATATATTGGATTTTCACAATTTTTCTCTTTGTTTTCTTCATGTTTTACTCTTTTATAATTTACTGATATTTAATTTATAATATTGACAGTCATTTTTATTATAATACGTAAAAAAATAATTTATTATAAATTACTGCGACTGTTTTATAGGGAAGTGATCTTGGTAATATATGGTTTAAGTACACTATTAAGAGAATTTAATAAATATTTAAGCATAAAAAAGATTTACATAGATATTCAAATCTATACAGATAAATAAAATTGAAGTGTCTGTTTGTAATGTCAAAATAACAGCTTTATACTAAATGCAAATGGAATTGTATAAGTTACGAGACTTAGGTTACGAGTTTATAAGAAAAATACAATTTTTAATTTTTTTGTCCCTGTCTGTCTGTCTGTTTGTTCCGGTTAATCTCCGAAACGGCTGGACTAATTTTAACGGGACTTTCACTTTCAGATAGCTGATAGTATAAGGAGTAACTTAGGTTACTTTTATTTTAGAAAAAGAATTAGGGTTTCGCTCAAAAAATTAGGCCGCTAGTTTATAAAAATTAGTCATAAGCTATTTTGAAGTCAATTTGCGAGTTTTCAAAAGGACTTAGTGTTTTATAGTTTTTCAAATAATTCAGAATGCACTCATTTGGAAGAGTTGATTCAGATTTTATGAAAGTCAAATAATATAAAAGTACCAATATATAGTTAACACACTACCCTTTTAATTATCTCGCTAATAAGTCTAAGGAAGCCCGATTGATCCCCTCATCCATACTTATAGAATAGGTTTCCTACAATAAGTTAACCCTTTCTAATCCATCTTTAATGAACTTTAGACCTTTCACGGTAAACAATGTTAGTGTTTTCTATTTTAGGGTAAAAAATGTCTTGAATGTTGAGTGGAAGATTTTATTTTACTTAACTTAATTTTTCTTTACTTCAGTTTATGAGAAAATGACTTTATTTTAAAGTTTAAAATTACAAAGACCCATTAGATTTTTAAATATTTCATATAAAATATTTTAGCTGAATATAATAAATCAAAATATACTTGATTGAAATAGACTTTTACAAAATTTTTTGAATTAACAATTTTAATATTTAATCAAATGCTAGTATTGTAAGTACACATTTCCACTGAAAAGAGCTGCATCAGGAGACTTATTAAATTAAAAAATACGAACACACGCTTGAATCGCTGTAAATTATTGTAAAAGACTTCTAAAGATAAATAATGGACTTCTGAGAATATTATTATAGAGCGTAAATGTATCAAAATAAACAAAATTAAAATTGCATTTGAGATGTATTTTTGTGAGGAGGTCTCTCAGTTTCATTTCTAGATATTACTGGGTTAGATTTTAATCTTGTCACTGATGACATGAAAAAAATATAACCTATGTTTTTAGGTATTTTATAATTAATATTTCAAATCCTATTGATATTTTAAATGTGAAAGTTTAGATATTTAGATAGATGTTTGTTACTCAATCACACCAGGACGGCTGAACGTATCTGGATGAAAGGCACAGAGATAGATTATGGTATGGAATAACACATAGGCATATTTTTCATCCCGAGAAAAGATACGGTTTCCGTGGGATACATTTGTTTTTGTTTTCCTAGTTTTAAACATAAAATATTTTGATATATTTATTTCTGGACCAAGTTAAATATTTAGGACTAGCAATACCCGCGGCTCCGTCCGCGTTTACGTATATTTTCCAGGTTAAAAATTAACTTATATGCTAGTCCAGACTATAATCTTCCTCTGTGCCAAATTTTATCCAGATACGTTGAGCCATTTTGGTGTGATTGAGTAACAAACATCCGTCCATCCAAACTTTCGCATTTATAATAGTAGTAAGATTACTTACTTAAAATGTTTTTCTTAACTTAAAATACTTTACAATTAAAAAAAATATAAGGTATATGCTTGTGCTACGGTCACCTAAAATTAGGTATAGGTAATTTCATTTCATATTTAAACACTGTTACACATATAAAACTAATAAAAATATAGCAAATAATCAATCAAACCAGGTGCTAAGGAAAATTATCCATGTATATTATAGTTAGGTTTATTTCAATCCGCTGTTGTCGGAACACCATTTTTGCCGTCCCTCTGCCGGTGCATCACAATCATCGCCCGCCATTCTATATTGACAGTACGTGTTCTGAATACTGTAGCATTTTCCGGGATTTTGAAGCCATTTTTATTTGGTATCGATCGCCGGTCGACTCGACCCCGGCGGCCGCTTGAAGGGTTATCCGCCCGTGTAATTGGCTAGTTACAATTCATTATTCCATGCGATAGTGATTTTTTGGTATTTCGCACTTATTTAGGGGAATCCATCCAAAAAAATGATTACAGCAGTGATCAAGACGGTATCTCTTAAACAATAGTTTAACTTCTTGTTTATAAACTAAGTGAAATTAGTTAATTTTGCATAGCTATGCACTTTCTAAAGAAAAACTTTAAAGAATGTCATTAGAATACAGTTTCGACCTGAGAATTCGGTATACCTACAATCTACATACTGACGTAATATGGACGCGTTCCGAATCACGCAAAATTAATTAATTTAATTTTTAAATTTATTAGGCGTCTCTCCCTTATAGGCGTCTTTCCCGGACTTACCCTATAAAGGTACTACAAATGAACAAGAATTTCGAAATACGTAAACTTACTATGAAATGCTATAAATATTATGATTATTATCAAATAATATATACCTAATAAAAATAATACTGTAAAGACTCATAATGGTGTAATACCAACGAGTATTTTTATGTATGTACTTAATAGAAAAAGTCGCGAAACACAAGCTAAGCAAAAATAGGCTAAAATGTTACCACAATGCAATAAAACTTCATTGGAATGTTGGTTTCTTATGTTTAAACAGAAAGGTAATAATTTAGCCGTATTTGTCCATTTCGACATGTGCGGGCAGTGCTAACATTGACCGGGGGTGTTTTCTCAGTACGAAATTAAATAAAACTCAACGCCTAATAAATCGAGGGTGGAGATAGTTTACTTAGATCTATGTGGTTGGTTCATTACTGATTTTTTGTGGTCATTGTAGTTTTGTTTTAGTTGAATTTTGTAAGAAAGCTATATTAGCAATAGCTTGAGGTCTAGATCTACCTTTTGTTTTATGAAAATGGATTAATATTTATGAAATCTATTTTGTTGCCTACATTATTTTAAATGCTATTAAGATTCTAGATTTTTGTTATCACGTTTTACGTAATTTAACAAAGAGTAATTTCCATTTAAACGGAAATCGAACCTACACTTTTTTCCACGATAAAATGTCATTATCTAATTATTATTTACATCTATACACATAATAAAATTCTAACCGAGCCGAATCTGAACATTAAATATTTTTTGGAAAATCTTACTGAAATAGTCATTATTATCGATACAGAGACTGAATCTATAGTTTTTAGAATTTTTGTCTGTCTGGGAACGCATCACGAAACAACCACTGGACAGATTTTAATGAAATTTGGTATGATGATAGCTGGGTATTCGGGTCAACACATAGAATACTTTTTACTGCCAAAAAATATCTCATCTCTGAGAAATCTATACTAACGGTTAAAACGTACCAAGGGGCGAATCCGAGCGCATCGAGGGTGAGTCACTAGTTTACATTTAAACATCCTATATAAAAATAAAATATTACATAAAGCAATAATTCTTAAATAATTTTAAAATATTTACATACATCACTATATCGATAGTATTAAAACCACATAAGTATTAACTAAACGATTCAAGGAAATAGTCCCACAAAAGTTTTTCCCTTCTGTAAAAATAATACTCGCCTTGATTACCAACCCCTAGGGCACTTGACCGGTACCGGCGTCTAATGAAGAATTACCGCCCCTCGCCAGTCAAACACTTCAAGACTGTTCCATTACTCATTTTTAAACCATCCTTTACTTAGAAAGTTTATTAAGTAATATATCTATTTGAAGCTAATTTGTAAAAGTTTTATAGTGAAATATGATATAAATATATTATAATTTCAACGGTATGAATGTATAGTCCTTGTAGATTTGATTTGATTGAAAAGCTCTAAATAAATAAAATGTGACTCAAAAATTCGTTACGTTTTTAACGTTTTGTATAGATTTTTCACAGATGAAATATTTTCCCGCAGTAAAAGTATCTTATATGTTGACCCGAATAATCAGCTATCATTATACCAAGTTTTATCAAAATCTGTCCAGTGGTTTTCTCATGATTCGTTCCCAGACAGACAGACACACAGAGAGACAGACAAAAATTCTTAACACTATAGATTCGGTCTCTGTTTCAATAATAATGACAATTTCAATAAGATTTTCCAAAAAATATTTAAGGTACAGATTCGACTCAGAATTTTAGTATACTCGTATGTAGGTACATATAGAATAGATAGATATACAGGTAGCGCCACTTTTTAAAAAAATTTGTTAGTGACAGCGCACACAAATTTTTACTTATAATAGAAAAACTCATTATGCTTTTAATCACAAACTAAACAATTAAAAAAAATAAAGTAGATTTTTAGTAAGGTTAGTAGATTTGACTGAAACTATCTATTTTTCTACATAGGTTTTTCTCGTTTTTTTATTTCGTACTTTACGCAGTCGGCTTTTCTTGGAATTTATTCTTATACATTTTTGACGTACCTTCTATGCAAGTGGAGCCGCGAGCAAAATTTAGTATATAATAAATCTATCAATTTATTCTTTATTAACTTATAAGTCGTAATGCCTTCAAATTACACCCATTATGACGCCCGAATCTGACTTAAGGGTAATACCACACCGGCCTGAACGTAATGAGAAAATTATGCTGAGACTTAGCGGCATCAATAAAAATTTGTTCTTCCATAGGGTCGATAGAGTAAAATAAATTGTTTTATTTATTACTTTTATATTGAGTTTCTGTCATTTGAAATATTCAGCAAGAATAATGTGGGTATAGACCACAGAGCATTCACAATCGTCAAGCTCCATGAAATCCAGTGGATCTCCTAGTTATTTATTTTTTGGCTTATCGTATATATTATTAATATCTATTTTAAGATTTAAATGTTTTTAGTTAATTTACGGAAATTATGTAAGAATATTTTTGTTTTGTGATAGAAAAAAATAGTGAATTTTGATTATGGCGCTGAACCAATAGGTGCTACTGCGCTTGAATTCGCCATGAGAGGGCGCTAGTATAGAGTGAGATCTCTAGAAATGTTAAATGATACTGAACGTTTACTGTTTGCGAGCTTTTTATCGCGTATTTTCCCTAATATTTATGATTATTGTAAAAATTGTGCTATTCCTGATTAATTATGGCACACACGGAACGGCACAATTTATCTTATTGGTTTAAAAGAAGAGTTAAGGAGAAGTCAATATTTTTTTTATTTGGTTATGATTAATTATTTGAAATCCTGATAGAACTGTATTCGCGTTAACAATTATAATAATTATAGTAAATTTATTGATTCTGTCGCACTAATAAATACTTTTTAACGATCGCCAGTGGCAAAAGTTGGTGCCAGCAAAAAAAATTGTCTTCATTATGTATATACTCAGACTTAGGATACCTACTAAGGTCTGTGATAGTAAATAAATATTAATAAATAAATATATCTAACGGATTTTTTTATAATACAGAAAAAAAATACTAATATTATATTATATCTCTTTCAAAGGGGAAAGAAACTAATGATTTAAAATATCAAAAGAATATAGTATTATTTTTATTGATATTTTTCCTCAAAAATTGTAAATTAACGATTTATACTTATAAAATATAATATCTCTTATTCTTTAAAGAAAGTAAACGATCTGTATGGCAAAATAGAGAATAGTAGTAAGATTAGGGTTTTTGACTTTGACATTTTTTTTGGCGGGCTTCGTCAATATAATACTTTAGTCTGAGTCTGAGTGTATTTATAACCTGTGCTTCACTTCAAATGTAACTTGGACTCTTAAAAAAATTACAACATTTCACACTACCACAGCAAGCATGTACATTGCAACCATAGAAGATATAAAATCGCTCGAAGGTTACACTATCGCTAAAATCGTTCAAACATTACAAAACGTCTTAAGGCAAGTAAAACAATCGCAAGACCCGATCTGCCCTGAAATTTTACACTGATAAAAAAAGTTCACATGCCACATTTGGGTATATATTTAAACGTCGCGATAGCCCCGGCGTGTGCTTTATTACGATTTAATTCAACAAAGCTGAGACGACCGCACTTTGATATCGCCGCCTTGCCGTTTACTAGAGTATCCACCGTGTGATCTATACGTGGATATATTTTATTGTTCACGTACTTTTATAATAGTAAATTTTGATGGAAAATATTTAAAAGGATCCATCTATACTAATATTATAAAGAGGAAAGATTTTTTGTTTGTTTGTTTGTTTTTACCGAATAGGCTCTGAAACTACTGAATCGATTTAGATGAAATTTGGCAAGAAGATAATTTGAGACCCTGGGAAAGACATAGGATAGTTTTTGTTCCGGAAATCATCCCTTAAGTGGGTGAAAATAGGGATGAAAGTTTGTATGGGAAAGCAACCTAGGGACGAACCCTAGAAGCGAGGGTGCGTCGCTGGTAATAATATATAAAAATTTTAATATAAATACTTTACAGAATTCGAATTGAATTATGCTCTAAAATAAATGTTTTTATTGTACAATCCTACTCTATGGTTTACCTTAGCTTTTTTTGGGTCTCTTGAGTCCAGAAGGACTCAAAAGAAGAGATCTAGAAACATGTCTAACAGCACCTTCGTCAGGTCTTCCTAGGTATCTAACTGTAGCGGGAGGGGTAAAAACATATGCACACTCAAACTTTCACATTTAGAGTAGTATTTTGAAAAAGATGTAAAATATATATTTATTACTGTACCTAATATGACAAAATTTGTGGTCACTGTCAGTGGATAAAGTCGTAGCATAAACAGTTTTGCTTTGTTTTGTTACAAGTTACGGTTGACTTCTTATGACAATGTTGTTTAAATAATATACATCTTACCTATCATTCTTATTATTACATTTAAATATTAAATATTTGTTTTACAACGTTTGAAATTAAATGAAGTGGTTTCAGGAGATATTTTTGTTTTTGATAAAATTGAACAACTTAGAATTGATATGTAAAGAAAGCTAATATTAAAATTGATATGAAAAAGTCTTGATGTAACTTATTATCTATAAATATTAAAATAAAATTCTAACTAAATCGAATCTGCACATTAAATATTGTTTGGAAAATCTTATTGAAATAGTAATTATCATCGATACAGAGGCCGAATCTATAGATTTTAGAATCTTTGTCTGTCTGTCTGTCTGTCTGTCTATCCCCGCATCATGAAAAAACCACTGGAGACTACCTTTTACTGAGGGAAAATATCTCATCTCTGAGAAATCTATACTAAACGTTAAAACGTAACTAGGGACGAACCCGAGCGGAACAAGGGTGAGTTGCTAGTATACCATATAAATATGAGAATAGTATTTTATGCTATAGTGGATATTTCTTAGCTTTCAAAAGCACAAAGGCATGTTTTGATATCTTCACATGATGTGGATAAAGAGATCACGTAGAACACCCATAAGAGTACTCTAGTTTAAACTCGCTTTCTCATCTATTCTTATACTCAATATTATATGTAATACTTGAATTTCATTTTCACTTGCTGTAGAAACCCTTGGTCAATGGAGTCAAAGTGCTAAGCACTTCTTAAAAGACATAACACCTCGTCTTATCGCTTCTACTGGTGACAGGAGAGCCGGCTCGTTATTCGCCCAAAGAATCGGCATTGCCATTCAGCGAGGGAATGCGGCTAGCATTCCTGCCACTATTCCACATGACGTGTACAGTAGCTAATAATTAAGTGTACATACATTATTTTGTGTATATAATTAAGTATATTTGTAATTTTCTTTATTATAAATATAATATATAATTCAAGGCTTACATGTATATATATATATATATATATATATATATATATATATATGTAAGCCTTGAATTTTTTGCATAGTAATATCAAAGATTTTTTTAATATCTTATAATATGTCATTGTCTTAATATTTATTTAGATAACTTATCTCATTAGAGATAAGTTATTTAAAAAAAATATTGTTGCAAAAATGTAGAGCTTAGCAGCAGAAATTAGAAGATTTTTCAGTCATCTCTATATATAGGTTTATTTGTTGTGTGATAGATTGATGAGTTCAAATAAGACCATGAAAATAGCGAAATTTTAACATACATTAACTAAATATATTAGCTTGTTTAAACAAAAAAAAAACAAACAATGTCTTCAGCCTCAGTATCTATAGAAAGTATGAATGCTACAAACTTGAAATTTAAGACCTATATTTCTCAAGGACTGTGTATGCACTAAGTAATATATTTGAAAATTCAACCCCTAAAGAAAAAGAAGGGGTTCGAAGCTTATATGAAAATTCGAGTCGTGGGCATATAGTAGCTTATAGACTTCAATATGCTCATTCATCCTTAATAAATTAACAAATCACACGTGACGTACTGTACGTACAACATTATGTAAACTCGTGATGGCTTGCACTAATATCGTAATATTGCGCGGGTCGTGCGTATGTCTGTCTGTTGCCGCTCACGATGCAGAGTCACGACGATCTGTGTCCTTGTGGGTGTCACTTTCAATAACCATCTAGTACTTGCTGTTTGACTACGGATGTTTTGTCTATTTATATACATGGTACATAGGGAAACTTCAGTTATATAGATGAGTTTATTGTTAAGTTGAACTGCGATAGTAGTCTATATAAAATCATATACATATATAGTATGACCAATCTATACTTATACTCGTAATATTATAAAGAGGAAATATTTTTTTGGATGTTTGTTTTGTACCGAATAAGGTCCGAAACTACTGGACCGATTTAGATGAAATTTGGTAAGAAGATTGTTTGAGATTCTGGGAAGGACATAGGATAGTTTTATATGAAAGTTTGTATGGGGAGTCAACCTAGTTATTAATATAATTTTTCAGAAATTTAAGCAGGATAAGCTAAAGCTAATTTTTTTAACTATTAATTATTGGTTAAGATAAAAAAATCTTCTTCATTCTTAATTAAAAGAGAGAAAGAGATTAAAGCTTTATACAAAAAAAAAAAAAACATTTAATTTTTTCTTCAGCATTTTCATGGTATATTTGTTAAATATGATATGCTGTTATACAGCTAGTGTGTACCTAATAGTAGCCGATGAGTTACTTAACGTTATCTATATATTATACGATTTTTTATCCAAATCTGTCCGACGTTTCACGGCGAAGGACTAACAAACATACATACATATAAATTTTCACAATTACAGTACAAGGTAGATGTATCACTAAAAAACTGAATGCAATTCTATAATTTCAAGCAGATTTTTAAGTCTTAATTAAATAAGTCTAAAAATAGAGCTGTCTTCTTAGAGCTTTAAGTTTTAACCAGGTACCTCGTACCCAGAAGTTGAGGGATGGTACCCGTCGAGCCGCTACCGCCGACCGCGATACCATCACAGTGTCGGGTTACAAACTTTACGACTCCCTTGCTTCTTGATGACACATATATTTTTATTATATTTTTATACATGTGTTAAATTTTGATTCAGTGTTGACTTTATGATGGAATGAAGAAGCTTCTGCTAGCAACATGTTATTATGTCAACTCTTTTTAACAAGTAACTAAACATAATAATAAAATTCATTGCATGTAGAAATATTACAAATGTGTTTTCTATTCTAAAGAGGTAAAAAGAGATTATGAGTTTGAGTTGATTTTTAGAAATTGATTCCAATAGCTCTACTCTTTAGCTTAGACTCATTTGAGATAAATTATCTCTTGACTAGATGGCATATCAAGTTCAGTGCAGATACATTTATATGTTGCAAATGTTACTAAAGAGTACTTAGTATTCAGACCTTTTTAACGTCCCACTGCTGGGCACGGGCCTCCCTTCAATACGAGGGGGATCAAGCCATAGTCCACCACGCTGGCCAAGTGCGGGTTGGCAGACTGTATATTATGTATTTCGAAAACTTGCTAGGTTCTCTCAGACATGCAAGTCATGGTGGATATGATTCGTGCATGAAAATATCAGAGGTGTGAGACCCGGGATTTGAACCCGCTTCACTTGGTTTCTCAAGGGAGCGCGTTATCTCTGGGTTACCACTGCCTATAAGTGTACTTAAGAGTAGTAACCAGATTAAATCGAGTAAAAGATATATATTATGTAAGTTAGATTAAGATCATAAGCTCAGTAGCTTTGTGTTATAGTTATTGATGAATTATTATTTTGAAAGACAGAATAAGTGTCTCACATATAAGTACCTACGTAATTGATGTGAATAATTAAAGTTATATTATTTTTTATAGGTGCTCAAAGCAGGCGGACAGCTCTCGGTCTTGCGATGGAACTGTTCGAGCAGCATCAAGGCACACACATTCTTCAGGTAAGAGTTACTAAAAGTTTTAATATTCTCAAGCATTTATTTTTAGTTTTTGCTAGTGACTCCGCTTGTGTAATTTAAGGAAAGAAGTAAAAGTCCTAAAAATAATCTCTTCTGTTTTATAATACTAATATAGATTGATGCTGTGTATGATGTAACTTTCGTGTGCACTCGTAATTAGTCTAAATTAAACTAAATAAAATTATTATTTTTTGCGCGGAATCCTAATTTTTTTAAATAAAAATAGCCTAAGTTATTCCTTATAAGACCTTATTACAAGTCCGTCTGTCTGTTACCGCATCACAGAAAAACCACTGGAGGGATTTTGATGAAATTTGGTATGATGATAACTGGTTATTCGGGTCAACATATAGGATACTTTTTACCGCAGGAAAATATCTCACTTTTGAGAAATCTATACTAAACGTTAAAACGTAACTAGGGACGAAACCGAGCGGAGCAAAAGTGAGTCGTTAGTTACATTATAAAAATTGAACATCCAGAATTATGAACTTTAAATAGGTTTGTTGAAAATATAGGCTTATGTCGTGGAAAGTAACTTAGTAAATATATTTTTTACTTCGAAAATAAAATGATAAGTTATTATTTAAAGCTCTAAAAAACATCTACAGCAAAAAATATCTGAAAGCAAAATATGAAAACAACTTTTTATCGTGATACAAAAATTATGTTTTATACTTTTAGCTTTTAAGTTACTATAACGGCAATGTCTATTAATTTTTTTATCGATTAAAAATTATTTTACTGTTGTAAATTCTATTATGTATACTTTTTAAAAAATTAAAATAAATTATGTTATTAATATATATATATATATATATATATATATATATATATATATATATATATATATATATATATAACTGGGGGCTTAAAAAAATGGGTCTAATAATTGTTTTAACTGATTAGCATTAAAGGTCATTGCCAAACTTTAAAATATCTGTTCTTCAAAGTTTGCTTATTTACGTCACCTCCAAAAACTCTCAGAATCAATCGAACTTGACTTAGTTTCCCAATTGTCAACTTCATGCTTTTTATATCCACAATTAACTTCTATACAATAGTTCGGCGTATATTGTCCAAACATACTTTCAACACTTTAATTTAATATTTCGACGGTTTCACCTAAATTTCATAACAAAATTAATTGAATATATTTGTGGTACAGGATTGGTTAAAAAAACTCGGTCAAGTGCGAATCGCGTCGTGATTTAGGTTCTGTATTCATAGTTCTTGAAAGGAGTTATCGATTTATTATCATATTTGTGGTATTACGTTTTTAATCGATTATCCATTGTTATGAAACTTGCATAAGCGACGCAATGTGAATGATTGACACCGAATATCCACTTAGTGAAAATCCATCACGCTTACTTTTTTATAAGTAAAACGATTTAATATTAAAAAAAATAGTGCTGTATTGTATGCAGCGGAATTTGATTATTCGCTTAGACAGTTCATTTTAGATTATGTCATATTTTTTTCTGGCTTAGATTAGTGACCTATAGGTACTGTAATAAGATGATCATAGGTTGTTGACGACACGTTTGGCTCAGTTTGCTACTTGCTGTGTCAGCGGTCGCGGGTTCGAGTCCCGCTGGGGGCATTCATTTGTGTGATGAGCACGAATGTTTGTACTCCAGTTATGGTTGTTTATATTTATAATATATATGTACTTTAAGTTATATATGTGTATTGTATCAATAATCTGGTATCCATAACACAGACCTCTTAGCTTACCATGGAACTAGATGATGCTGTGTGTTAATGTCTCAACATATTTATTTATTTATAGATAAGATTTCATATTGTGCTCGAGTTTGAGCAACTTGTGGTTTTTGTTTTTTATCTATGTATTCTTTTGTAATAGTCAAAAAATTAAAAAGCTATTATAATTTCAGATGTAAATCATAAAATTATAGAGTATGGATACTATTCATAAGAGAACAACAATCAGATTTGGAATGCAAAATGAATAAATATCTATGACCCTTTTTAGTGTCTGTTTGAGTAATCTGTCTAATGTAGTCTCAATTTCAATTTCTTAGTCTAGGTATAAGTTGATATGTATACATTTTAAAATAATATTTCAATAAATTATACATTATTTTCTTATATAAGAATGACATTATAGGACTAAATTTTTATACTCGTCTTGCAATACAATATGTTTATTTATTTTTCATTTTAAAACACCAATTTCCAATTTTACGTCTTTTTAATGAAAATATTAAAATATATTAGAAAAATACTTAACGAACTAAAACGACTAAATTATACTATTATTTCAATAAATTCTTTGTTCTGTGGCTTAAAGATGTGGCATTTGGGCACAGTTTACTTCGCCAATGTCGTGTAGAATGGAGAAGACACGGTAGAAATTAAGTATTGTAATATTAATATGTATTTCTATGCACCAACCTACATAAAAACCAACTTAACCAGTGACAGCTACAATTAGATATTATTTGCTACCGCTAGCTGCACTTACCGACTTACATATAATTTAACATTATACGATCTATAGTTTTTGTAGTATTTACTTAAGCATTTCATTCACCTAAATACAGATGTTTCACAACCTATTATCGCGTTTCACCGTTATGAATGCGGAATGCTAAAAAAATCGATTTACCTGTCACTCGATCACGTAAATTATAATTTTATGCAATCGCCTTGTATTATAACACTGTAGGTGTTGCGGTTTGTGTCGAGAACAGATAGTACGTGATTCCTTGGTCTGGCCGAGTTTTTGTACGTATTAAGTAAAAAAATAAGGACGTACATGCTCCAGTAAGGTCACTCCACATTGTTACGTAACACAATCGATATTCATATTCTCGGTAACAATAGTTATTTTTGATCGTTTCATCTGAATAAATCAAACAAACTAGAAGGTTTAGATGCTGCGTGATTTTTAGTCTTCACTGAGTGATCAAAATTCAACCATATCTACATTAAAAACTAACATTTCCAAAAAATAAATAAATATTGATAACACTACAAATAAAAAAATATTGATGAACAAACAAAAAAGAAAATCCTAAGTGAAAAAACTTATTATGTATGTAAAAATGTCAATGTTCAATCTATCTGTTTATAAATAACAGTTTATTATTATTTATGTATTTTAAAAAAAACAGTTGATATTTATAGGAGAAAAAGGTACTGAACTATTTTGTCTTTGCCTACTTATATTATATTGTTTAATATAAGAGTACGTAGCCTTCCATATATGTATACACTGTGGTAGAAATGGAAAAACTTTTTTTTACTACAGTTCTCGCTGATTTTAGAAATATGCACTAGGAAGCACTATTGTAGTTACGTTAAACATCGATGAAAATATTTATAGGGCAGTTAGAAATATTCGCCTCGCACGCACATCGATCTCGATACACCTAATTAGAACCTAAATTACTAAGTCGACCACTACATTTGCTACGTCGCAATTTTACAGTTAGTTTAAAATGAATGAAAAACTAAATTTCTTTTTATTGCTCTAATGACATGTACAAATCGTACAATTTTGAACTAGACTCACGTCTGGAGAAATGGTGGTAAAACATTAGTGCCGCTTTCCATTCTTTTATCATTTTTTTCTTTTACAACAACCGATTAATTGAAGTTCCGATAAAAAAGATTCATCTCTACAACTATTTTGTCAACTATCATTATAAGTGACGTTGAATTAAATTACTGGATATGAATTTTATTACAAACTAGCGACTTACTTGCTTCGCTCGGGTGTTCCCTAGGTACGTTTTAATTTTTTGAGCGAAACCCTAATTCTTTTTCTAAAATAAAAGTAGCTTAAGTTACTCCTTATAATAACAGCTATCTGCCAGTGAAAGTCCCGTTAAAATTGGTCCAGCCGTTTCGGAGATTTGCCGGAACAAACAGACAGACAAAAATTTTAAAAGTTGTGTTTTTTTTATAAGTACCGTATATAATTCCATATGCATTAAGTATAAAGCTGTTATTTTGACATTACAAACAGACACTTCAATTTTATTTATCTGTGTAGATACTAAATTATTAAGATACGAGTATATTGCTGTTGTCTATTTAGTTTCCCTTTATTCGCCGTAGTTCTTTACCTTAGTTAAACCGTCCATCTGATATAATAGTTCAGTAAAAAAATTTAACAATTAAACCTATGGAAACTAACTAACCTCTTAAAACAAAAGTAATTAACGTTTCTTTCTCACTTTCTGCCATGATATTAAGAGGGAATCCCACTTGCTATTTCTTGAATTTTAAATAACGCCGTTTAATTCACCTTTACAACACAATATAGGAATAAAAATCCATAAAAATTTAAACATACAAAACATATAATACTTTCTTAGATTTACGCGAATATTTGACATCTATACTTAATATTATAAAGCTGAAGAGTTTGTTTGATTGTTTGTTTGTTTGATTGAACGCGCTAATCTCAGGAACTACTAATCGGATTTAAAAAATTCTTTTTGCATTAGATAGCCCGTTAACTGAGGAAGGCTATAGGCTATATATCATGCCGGAAAAATGTACGGTTCCCGTGGTATAAATTTGTTTCTGTCTAGGGACGAACCCGAAGCGAAGCGAGGGTGAGTCGCTAGTTTTAAATAAAACAAGTTTTATTTAAATACAAAACATCTAGTCTCATCTAGTACCTAACAAAACTATTGCTGTATACTGTCCGCGTCATAACACTTTTTCACCGTTTACTATTTGTTTAGCTTTTTTGTCACCAATACCGAATTGATGGATATGAAACTATAATTTTTTTTCTAAGAATGAGTACAGTTTGCAAAATAGGTTTTTAGTGGTTTTGAACTAGTTTTCTTCCAGGGGTGGATATTCGACCATAATCATTATATAAAAAAACTAATAGTTCACAAAACTTTTTTATCGATAAAGCTCATCAATAGCTACTACATAAATAAAATGGTCAATACACAAAGGAGAAAAAGGTACTGAACTGTTTTCTTTGCCTATTTTTATGTAGATTATAATTGAGTAATAAACTCCTCGGTCGGTCGGTCCTGTGCCTTAACTCTCACCGGTCGTGTCGAATAGTCGTCCCACCGGAGTATGAGAGTGACAGGAATAGAGAGTGCACTTGTGTCTGCGCGTACACTTGTGCACTATAATATCTCCTACGCAGATGGATAGTCTCAATGAGATTGGCCGCCGTGGCCGAAATCGGTCGGGAGAAGGAAGACATTACCTAAGTCACAGAAATTTTTTTCTTAACATATTAACTTGTACTTAACTTAGTGTATAATATAAGCATAGTGACTCGACGTTACGTATTGAGAAAGTTGCAATAATACTAGAAAGTAAAGGCTTTTTTAAGGCTTTTAGTATATAACAAAGCTTGTAGGTATATATCACTTTATCAATAATTACGCCTTTAAAAATATACATATTCGTTATTTTACTTGACAAACTAATAATATATTTATTATTAGTATAAAAAATAAATTATTTCATATTATAATATATTTATTATTTAATGTTTTATTAGTTCGACGGTACTTTGTCTAGTTCTGTAATATTGAACTTGATTGTCCGGCGCTTGCTCAATGTACATAAAATTATTGTTAAATTATAAGTTTTGTGGTTATTAGAAGTATATTCTTATGAAGCAACATATTTCAAATTGATATTACAAATTACAAATATGAAATATCTACTAAGTCACTTCACTTTGTATTACAGAAATATTAGATTTAAATTACAATATAGATATAATAACCTCCTCCTTTTGGAAGTCGGTTAAAAAATCGAAGAACTAAATATCATGATTAGGAGATGTTTTGAAATCATATTAATTACTAGCGACTTACCCTTACTTTGCCCGCGTGCTTCTTAAAATATTATGCATGTGTGTTACTCTAGGTTACACTCTATTTGTGAGACTGTGTATTTAATTTCACACAAATAAGTTCAGCCGTTCCAACGTAAAGAAGTAACAAATATTCATATACATACAAACTTTTGTATTTATAATAGCAGTTTTATTTCGGACTAGCGGCTCACCCTCGCTTCGCTCGGGTTCGCCTCTAGACAAACAAAAACAAATCTAACCCACGGGAACTCTTTAATTTTCCGAGATGAAAAGTATCTACGATTTCGACAGGGGATATAAGGTACCGCCATACAAAATTTCATTTAAACCGGTCCAACATTTTCGAAGATTAGCCCGTACAAACAGACAAACAGACAGAGAAACAAAAAATGTGAAAAAAAAACTGGATTTGTTCTATTTCTCTTCTTACATTCCCCTGACTCGGTTTTTAGTATTTTTTTTCTATGTACAGACATTCGACCTCTATAACGTATAGACAATACAATATGATCTATATTAATATATTTTTGTTCACAGTCTCTCGACGGGTTCGCGCTGTCAGTAGCAGCCGATGGAAGATTTCTGTACATATCTGAAACTGTTTCTATATATTTAGGACTATCACAAGTAAGTATATTATCTTTTTATTATGTTATTTAATTTTTATTTATATGATTATGTTATTCAAAAGGGGAAAATTTTTAAATAAAACTATCTTTTCGGATTATTTCGTGGATTTATTTAGATTTTTGGTTTCCGACGTTTCGAATGCTTTACAGCAATCATGGTTACGGGAGAGACTAAGGTTTTAGACATCTCAAAGGCGTTACATACTTGTTACAGACAGTGCCTAGCCACAATTTACAAAAAAATGAATTAAAAAAAATCAAAAATGGCACCTCAATATTTGTTGATAATAAACCATGATTGCTGTAAAGCATTCGAAACGTGGTTCTCGACGTCCCCGAAATCAAAATAAATCCGCGAAATAATCCGAAAAGATAGTTTTATGAAGTAAGGCGCTGAAAGCAATGCACTACCACGTGCTGATAATATATTTACTTAATTTTTATGTATAGTAAATTAAGTCCCTTATAATACATTGTAATTAAAATATATAGTCGCGGTATGCATACTTATGCTGACTTTACTCCGACCATAAACTCGATAGTCGCTAGCGAGCATACTTGTAGACAGATGTGTAAAAGTATCTCTCATCTATACTCTTCTGTCTCGTTTCAAACTATTCGAACTATCACGATAGTGAAAGTAGTAAATAACTTAATTCTACGATAGTAGTAACTAGTAATGCACATTAAAATGCGAGACGTACAGAGTGTGGATAATCACTTACTAGAATAGAAGTATTAGTGACATTAGACAAGTTAATGGTGAATGATAAGTAGGAAGGTGGATGATTATTTAAATAATTTGAAACCGTCTGATACAACATCGTCCACACTCCACATCCTATTTGTACACGTTACACACACACACACATATATATATATATATATATATATATATATATATATATATATATATATATATATATATATATATGTATATATATATATATATATATAGGTACACACAAATACACACAGATCCTTTTTATACTTTTACATTTTTAATTAAGACCTTTTTATTTATCTTTCTATAAATCATGTTTGGTGACAGATTCGATAGATATGCATGATTTTTATTTCTCTATTCTAATAAAATAGTTCTTCTATTTTCAACAACAATCTAATATTGCTTAAACAGCCTTATTACTCAATCACCTGGATCTGAATGAAATTTGCCATAGAGATAGATTATAATCTGGAATAGCACATAGGTTACTTTTTATCCCTGAAAACTCTACGCTTTCCGTGGGTTATTCATACTAACCGTTAAAACTTACCTAGGGACGAACCCAAGCAAAGCGAGGGTGAGTAACTAGTATATTATAATTAAGATATTATCAAGGGTTAAAATAAAATATAATATAGATATAGAAATCTTTTTAAATATAAAAAATATAAAAAAAAATAATATTTATTTACTATTTCATTTGTATAATATTTTCAGAAAAAGACTGTATAAATAGTTATAATAAGTTAGAGTTACTGTAACAAAATGTAACCAACTATAACAATTCTTCACAAGGCTTTTGTTTTAACAACGTCGGTGCAATTGTAATTTAAGAAAAATATCTATCCGCCCACGTACACGAACCTTATCCATGATCTGTCGGATGCCTTAACGCCGAAACGACGATTACATCGCGTCTCATGTGAACTATGAATGAATATGTTTTTATTTTAGTTTTTGTGTTATGTTTATATGATGTGAAAGAGTATTTGTTAACATTATCTTTCTTAACGTCACTTTATTTAGTTGTTGAATATAATAAATGAAAGCTGATTTTATTCTGGGTTTTCTTAAAAGCTAAAGCTGTTCTAATATGGCTGCCCTTATTTACACTAAGAAAGTGACGAAAAATATACTTAAAATGTAAAAAAATTACCCACTAAAGACGGGAAATTTACATCCAGATGAAATTAAACATTACGAAATTAAAGGGAAAAAGGAAAAGATCTGAAAACTGAGAAACAGTTGATCCAAAATGGCTGGAGGGTGGTGTGAGACAGCGAATGGGGGGAAAAGGACGATGAAAGATGCCAGTCACGTCGCGGGCAAGGCGCGCGCGTGCCTCTCATCCTAATGTGAAGCACTCACACACCCCCGTACACGCACACCGACACAAACAACATCCAAACACCTAACATATGGACACTATGTAATGTAGTGTGCGTTATAAAATACATAAACTTCCTGGTAAATAAGCAGATACAACTTTCTTATGAGCAACGTTCTGACGCTCCTGTTATATTAAATTCTGCCGCCATTTTTTCGGAGCCCTTAAAGACTGATAACGTCGACAATAGGAAATCATATTTCTAACGATAAATCCGAAAATGGATATTTTACTTTTTGTTTTGACATGTTCGGACCCTTTCTTGAAAATTATTTACGTGATGCTTCTTGTTCATTATTACTTGGATATCTATTTGGACGATTGAATTTTTATCTTCTTCTGATATTTTCTTTTGGATTTATAGATTTATATTTATCATTTTTATAGACTCTGATATTACGTCTTGTAGATTCAAGAAGCAATACGTAGCTAAAGCAATATATTTTCGCACACAACTTTCATATTCTAGTCCAGCTTCATCCATCATGAGTGTCATAGCAGCAATGACGATACTGGGAACTCAGCTAATTTATTCAGCTTCAAATCACCTGTCACCACTTCAAATTTGTAGGCCGTCAATCGTTGAATCGGTAAATGCCATAAAATCCTAAGGATCTTTCCCAGAACCGACCACCGTAACGTCACCATTGTTTGTGGTATTCACATGCGCGGCACCACTGCGGATACACGACACTTGAATGCCTAATAGGATCTCACAATTATATTTGATAAATTTATTTAAAGTTACATTTGCATACGCCGTGAAAGGATCTATAAGAAAGTTAGATAGCAACCAGTATTCCAATAGTGATCATGAAAAAAATCATTCCTTTAACGTGTTATGGAATTTTTTATGAATAATTGTTTCCTCTGCCAAATAAGAAGCTGCCTAATTCATGTTAATGACTTACGTTTATGAAGCTTTATGTTGATATAACATCATAAAATTATTCTTCAACTTTATTACCTTGATTGCTGAAAATGTGACTTTTTACAATAATAACGGGTTTTTGTTTCGTTATTAAAAATTTAACTACAATTAATTTTATCTACGGTTTTATCATGTATAGTAGACAAATTATGTTGTTTATAAACGTCTGCTACGCCTTCGAGGTTGTCTTCACGGCTTCCAGTTTGTATGCTTTATTGTTGTTTTCAAAGCCACCTGCCATGCGATGTATGATAACAGTTAGTTCATTCATAACGATTGCTGTACGTGATTCTTCATTTGACTACCATAATTTTCAATTATAAACTTTATTATTCAAGCATTATGGGTCACGTTCTGATAATATTAACTCGGAAACTTTTAGCCTAAGAAAGAATCGATACGACCAAGGATTTATTGTTACTTAATATCACCTTCTTATTTTTTGTATACGTCCAGAATATTATTGTATTTTTGTCAGTAAGAAAATTCATTTCGAAAATTAAATTATTACAAGAACATACTTCAGCATTTTCATAGTAAAAATTTTCAAAACAAAACATTTACTTTTAGTATAAAAAGACTTTTATATTAGTAAAAATTCTATATACAAGTAGCGACCGACACTAGAAATGAAGTTTTTATGACAATACATCATATTTTTTTGAGTTTCTAATGACCTTCTAACACTTTTCATATTTAATTTAATTTCCTTCATAGGTAGAAATGACGGGCAGTAGCATATTCGACTACGTGCATCAAGCTGATCATGCAGAGATTGCGGAACAGCTCGGTCTATCCTTAGCTGGCCGAGGTGGTGCGGGGTTAAACAGCCCTGCGTCGGGCAGTGAGGAAGGCAGCCAACATGGAACTAATAACCCAGATGGTAAGTATATGCAATGTCGCAATTAATCCCCATTGAAAAGAAATGAAAATCTTACAGTGCCTATTTAATATGGGAAATAGCTTCTCACATTATACAAAGCTTAAGTCCGATCATGCATGAAGTATTGCAGTCACCTTTGGGATGGCTGTGCAAAATACCAACTTGCCGCTCTTGACTCGGTGGAACGCAGAGCAAAAAGCTAATCGGCTACGAAAAGCTATTGAAAACTAAGCTTCACAGTCTAGCACACCGTCGCCAAGTTACTTGTCTGTCGGTTTTGTACAGACTGTACTTCGGGGATAGTGCCCAAGAGCTCCATGGTCTCATACCGGCATCGCTATTCTTCCATCGGAACACAAGATGTGCTGCGGGATACCATACTTTCTTGGTTGACATTCCGACATTTATAATAAAAAAAAAGTTATAATGATATAGTTTAAGGATCTAAAAATCAACCTAACAAAGTTTTTCTTTATGAAATAAAGTTTGGAGCATACGTTTTTGATTTAGTGTGTTCTTATATGGTTATTATCATGAGTTTCATGACTTATTATCAAAATAAATCTCTATTTTTATTTAAACTCATCAGAAACAGTCAATTTAAAAACAAGTGGACTAATTTTGTGAAACAGGTGTTTTTTTTATTTTTCGTTATTTCATAAGAACATTTTCATCCGAATGAATACATTCAAATGCTAAAATTTGTGGTGACCGTGTAGTAAACGTTGGGCGTGCGTGATGCAAATGTCAGCAAATTAGTCTATTATAGATACAGATGGATGTTAAAATTAGCGGTTTCATTGATCTGACTAAGTGCAAACGTTATCGGATGATAGCATCTAAACTACAATTATATGCTAAATTCTAACTATCGTTTACATTTGACTAGCGACTCACCCTCGCTTCGCTCGGGTTCGTCTCTAGCTTGGATATAGTAAAATGGATATAGTATGTTATCCTTAAGAGATAGACATTATTATGCCATCGTGGACTTTTTTGTAAACCTTTTTAAGGTGTACAATACTGTGGTATTTCGATCTATCTTGTAAGGTTCAGCCAGCGTTTGCAATGTAAGCGCAAAAAATGTATTTACTTACGACATCACATTAAAAACCTCTAAAATTTTCAGTGTTTCTCTACTATATTATGCGTGTAATATACATATAAACCTTCCTCTTAAATCACTCTATCTATTAAAAAAAGCGCATCAAAATCCGTTGCGTAATTTTAAAGATCTAAGCATACATAGGGACAGACAGCGGAAAGCGACTTTGTTTTATACTATGTAGTGATGCTTTATTTTAGTCTCATAGAATATGAGAAATAAATAATGTTTACTACTAATAGTTTATACTGTCAAAGGGTTGTATGATCAACGAAAATAATTGTTATTTGTTGTGAGTAAAATATAAACCTGTAACAAACATAGAAGTAGCTACTCCTATCGATAGTAAAACTAAAAGCTAGTTAAATGACATTTTATTCGAATAATTATTACTCGTGATAAAGTTGTCAATCAGAAAACTTCCGTCATTTCAATTTGTAACAGGATAAATAGACAAAGAAGAAAAAGACAACAAAAAATTGAATAGAAGTTGTAGTTTTATTTTTATATTGAGCAAATGAGACTGCGAACGCGGCTATAGGCATGTTCTTATAAATTATACAGCAGACATGTTTAGTTTTATTCGTAAAATTAGGAATTATGATTATTATAGGTATATGATCGAATGATCACGAATCCTACTATTTAAATACCAATCGATACATTACACGCAAGTTATCTTTCAAAGTAGTATATAAAAAATAGAATAGAATACAAAATGCACTCATTTCTATAACGAAGCGATGACACCGTTAGCCAATCTACTTAGCTGCATTTTCCAGCTAAAACTGTTTCAATACAAAAAAGAGCGACCTCTCTGTCAAAACGAGAAAAAACTATACGAAATTCAATTAAAGTTCCTTCATTTGAGGCTAATGCACCTTTTCGACTTGTGACTGTACTGTACCAAAAATTTCATTCAAACGCCCAGTAGTAATGTAATAAATTGTGCACCAAATTGAAATTAGATTATGGCATGTTCACGGCGCGTTGGCACCTTATGAAACGGTCGATGGGGCGTCAGGGCACACCTTTATCTTGTTGATTAATATTATATTTAAACGTTATGGGAAAGAAATAGCCTTATTGGATATGATAGTTCAGCTTTCGAAATTATAGTACTTGGACACATTTTTTTTCCTAAATATAGGCTAAGTAATTAAGGTGGAGATAGGCAAAAAATATCTGGCATATAATTTCTCTATCGTCGGCTGTTACTCGCTCCACTGCATCTGAAAACGCTAGACATTTCGTCGTAAAAAGTTTGATCTGCATTTAACGTGTTTCGTCATTTTATATTTTTCCAAATAAATTATTTGTTTTGTTCGCTAAAGTTAAAATGGTTCGTGATTTTGCGTGTTTGACACTTCTGTTTGATAAAATTAAAAAAAAACTTCAGTTTGATTGCTGGTAGTAAAAATAAGTGTTTATTAGGATGTAAATATTTATTGCACGTCATCTAATAAACTAAATTAAGTGTTTTTAGATAAATTAGAAAAGTTGTTGTTTGTTGAAATAGGTATTTATTTTTAGTAAAAGGAGGTAAAATAGTTTGTAACAAGTCCATACTTAAGTTACCAAGAAATGTATCCACATTGAGACTTTAATTAATTTCGAACTTAACAAAAACTTAAGCTATGGAAGAAGGCACTCAATTAACCTAGTCTTTTTTAACTGCACGAGATGCAAAGGAATCTATTAGTGTGTAAAAAAGGTTTTGGAAAAAATCAATCAGGATCTGATGTGACAGTAGCTAATTGTTGGGATGGTATGGTGAAAGAAAGTGATGGACGGGTGAAGCCCGTGGATAAACCCATATTGTCATCTGATAGCCATGATAGTTGACGATGAAACTACCAGCGATTTCTAAACTTTATTAACTAAAAGTATGATTTTTTAAATAAATATTTGTCTTTATGACCCAACTAAAAACGATACTACAAGCATTAAGTTAAAAACTAAACATCTTTATTTTTAAAGGTTCTTTTTCGTAATTCTCTTCAGTATTTGTGAGAAGGAATACTAATACAGTTTGAGAGACACTGTATATTTTTAAGCCTATATAATCAGTGAAATCAATTACTAGACGCTTCTTGGCTCCCATCGATCACGTTTAACTACAAATTTGTAATCAATCAAGCCATCAGTTGAATTTCAAACATTTACTCTTATTTATATGATGCTTGGAAAATTGAATTTGATGTAAAACTCATTTAAAAATCTTTTAGCTAACAAGCTTTTAAAAAATATGATGTACAAGATTTTGCTACCCGATATTACTTAGATATAGTTTGCTTTGTTTTAGTGTAACCCAATGCAATCGATCTAATACTAATAATTGTTTTTTCTCCCTACAGTATCATCACAAATGAGCTTAGCAGCTAGCGGGGCATTGTACAAAGGCATGGATCGAGCCTTCTGCGTTAGGATGAAGAGTACTTTAACTAAGAGAGGCTGCCACTTCAAATCATCTGGATACCGGGTAAGCATTAATAAAAGATATATAACTTTTGGTAGAGTTTTAAGAAGTTCCAAATATTAATAGTTATTTTGTTTATAATTGTATATTATATATTTGTATCAAAGTCACATCTCCAAGATCAAACAGTGAAATGCTGGTGTACTAAAAAGTCCATCTAAATTAATATTTCTTAAAATTCTACTTTTTTTTTCATTTTACAAAAATATACCATATATTGTTGTTACATTGCTATATTGCTCTCAATCGAGTTTTAAAAATGAACATTCTCGGTTTGTTTTCCTAATGATATTTAGATTGAAAAATAAATGGAAGCTAAGTTTAATTTTCAATGTAGGTGGGAAGAAACAAGGATGGCGAATGGAATGGTTCGAGAACCGAGAGTGGTAACTGGCGGGTGGGTATCTGGATAGCCGACGTGTGTTTCTCATTAGGTTTTGTGTCGTTATTTCAGGCCTTTATTTCCATCAAATTTATATTTTACTTAACGTGACTTCTATTATTTTTATAATAACAGATGCCTTTGTTAATGACTTAGTTTTATACTTTTTTTTGTGAGTAAAATGAGAAAAATAAGAACATATATGTGTATATTATATACATTTTGACGACACGATTGGCTCAGTTTGTAGCGACTGTCCTTGCTGTGCCAGCGGTCGCGGGTTTGAGTCCCTCTGGGGGCATTAATTTGTGTGATGAGCACGAATGTTTGTACTCCAGTCATGGGTGTTTATATTTATGATATGTATGTATTTAAAGTTATATATGTGTAGTGTAACAACAGTCTGGTATCCATAGCATAGGCCTCGTAGCTTACCATGGAACTAGATGGTGCTGTGTGTTAATCCCAACATATTTATAATTTATTTATTATTTATTTACATATTTTTGTGTATGTTAATATACTTTTATGCCGTTTCAATTATTTAATAATTATGCTTATGGAATTCAACTTTTGCCATTTTATTTCAATTATTTGAACTTAAAATCAATTTTTGTTCATACGTTACTAAAATATGATTATTATACTATACCGGTGTCATAAATACACGAATTATGATTTTATTACTCCTAAATAATTTCATAGCTTTATCCGGCCTTGGATCACAAATATTATTGTTAGAGTTATAGCGAGCGTGGGGTGCCGCAGGGCGAATTGTGGGCCATAATTTTTGCCTTAACTCGGTGTTAGAACATAAAATGCGATTATATCTGTAGCGACCTGCGAATAACGTACTAGGTGGGTAGAGCTAATCGTAATAGAAAATTTTCTGACATATAGGTACTTTATTTGATTTAAAATTGTTTTTTTTTTTTAAGAAAATTATTTGCTCTTGATAGTGCTACGAATTACTTCAAAGTTACAAAATTAACGTCTTGACCTTTTTATATATTAATAACAATATAGTCTATTATATTTAAACAAGCAATTCTTGTATATTTATTTATTTATTTATACCGGCGATCTCGGAAACGGATCTACCGATTTCGTTAGAAATTTGGTATGTGGAGGTTTTCGGGGGCGAAAAATCGATCTAGATTAGTCTTATGTTTTCGAGTTTTCATGCGGTTTCCTTTCGCATTATTCCACGCAAAATATGGTCGATCATTTCTTATGCTCAGGCATAAGCATCGTAGTTAAGCGGCCAAGGTGCAAGATTGACAATCACCGGTATCCGGGTTCGAATCACTGTCGGATACAAAGTTTTTATTTTTGTTTTTTTTTTGTATTTATTCAAGTTTTCAGTTTTTTTTAATTTAAAAAATATAAAGAACTCCGAGCGAAGCTCGACGGCCAGGATAATTAGATACACAATATTATCGTATACGTCATATAAAAAATTATACTAAAACCAAATATTTCTTAGAACAAAATGGTATAAGCACGTAAAATAAATTACAAATCTCGAGATTAGCACTTTGAGAGTTGAACCCATAATTCGTGTTTATCTCCATCTAAATTGCTCATACAATTCGCAAATATCGACAGAGCAATTAGAGAAAATCGTTTGTAACCCTTTATATGGGTCTTGCGCCACGGGCGTACATTTTATTGCGAAAATTTTGCATTAATCCTTTTTGACTTGAGCTACCTGTGTACTACGTGGTCTTAGAAAGTTTGTCACTTCTCTCTCGTAGTCTTGTATATTCAAGGATAATTTGAAAAGTTTCAAAGTCTGTATAATAAGAAGAAAAAGTTCTGAGTTAGGTTTTGAATTGTAATTTAGGTTCTGTATTAAATTATTTGCTTTATAATTTCTATTATTAATACGCATCGAAACGAATTGTAATATAAAAAGCAAATAATAAAACTGTCTGCATTAAAAGTAACTGAAAATAATATTTATTTATTTATTTTATTTAAACACTTTATTGCACAGTAAAATGGTACATACAGAAAAAAAAAAATACAGTTAAAGAAATGTGCAAAGGCGGCCTTATCACTAAAAGCAATCTCTTACAGGCAACCTATAGAGAAGGATACAGAAAATAAAAGAAAAGAGCGGAAACGGTGCATAAAAGTGTACATTACTTAACCTAAATGTAAATAAACGTACATACAAAGTTACATATATAGATACTAATTCAAGTATATATATTTATTATAGACATACATAAACATACATGTACATAATAAAACAGCAAAATTTAGTTACATACATACGAGTATATGTATAATATACATAAACATATTATATGGTACAGTTATAGTGACAGTCTAACCTAATGCAACAGATAGTGTTTTTTGAGTCGTTTTTTAAAAATGCTTACTGAGTTGGATTTCCTTATTTCCATTGGGAGCTCATTCCAGAGTTTTACAGTTTTGATAGTGAAAGATTCGCTATAGGATTTGGTATGGGAGAAAGGTATTTCAAGCAATCTTTCACTGCGAGAGCGAAGTTCTTGAGTAAGCTGGGAACTTGCACCCAGGAACGCAAAGCGTTCTTTGAGGTAGGAAGGAGTATTACAATGGAAGAGTACAGTATATAAAAGAGAAAGGGAGTGTAAATTGCGTCGTTTGTGTACTGTTAGCCATTTCAACTGTGTCCGATACTGTGTAATGTGGTCATATTTTCTTAATCCAAAGATAAATCTTATTATAAGATTTTGGAGACGCTCGAGTTTATTGACTAATTGCTGAGACAAATCTAAATAGCATGAATCAGCATAGTCTAGTATCGGCAACAGAAGAGAATGAGCTAAGGAAATTTTAGTTTTTACTGGCAGCAAGTTTTTCCACCTTCTTAGAGTGCCGATAACGAAAAATATCCTACGACTAATTTGAGTAACGTGGTGTGTCCAGGAGAAAGTGCTGTCCATCATGATTCCTAAATTTTTCACACTGCAACTGTATTCTAGACGGACATTATCAAATGATATAGGAGGGAGAAGAGGAAAGTGTATTTTGGCTAACTGTTTTGGATTGCCAAAAACAGCAACTTGTGACTTTTTAGGATTTATAGACAAACCGAATGACTTGCTCCAGGTACTGATTAAGTCGAGATTGGAATTGATATTATCAATAGCCTTAGCAATGTCATTTACGGTTGTTGTCGTATAGATTTGCAAGTCATCAGCATAAAGATGATAGGAGGATGTCAGGTGCTTAGTGAGAGTGTTAATGAAAATAGAGAAGAGTAGAGGAGAAAGCACTCCACCCTGAGGAACTCCAGCACTGATACGAGTACAAGAAGTGCACTTACCATTAAACCTAATGCATTGTTCGCGATTATTTAGGTAGGAGTAAAACCATTCAGTAGCATCCGAGGAAATATTTATGGACTTGAGAATGGCTATTAGGATATCGAAATCTACTGTGTTAAATGCATTAGAGAAGTCTAGCAGCGCAAGGATGGTAATTTTCTGATTGTCAAATCCGTATCGTACATCATCACAGACCTTATTAAGTGCAGTGACAGTGCTGTGCCCAGGGCGGAAGCCGGACTGGAAAGGAGATAGGATGTTATTATTATTCAAGTGTAGATACAGTTGCTGATGGACTATACGTTCGAGGACTTTAGATAAGAAAGGAAGTATGGAAATTGGTCGGTAGTGTGAGAAGGATGTAGGATTAGGTGTTTTTGGTATAGGGATCACTAGAGAAAGCCGCCAGACATCAGGGAATTCACTATGGGTAAGAGAATGATTAAATATATGACACAGGATAGGAAGAACAACACTAAGACATAATAAAATCATTTTCCTACTTATGTTATCACTACCGATAGCGTCAGATTTGATGGCTATGACATGCTTTTGTACTTCTGCAGGTGTAATATTTGTGAAATGGAAGGGAGTTATAGAGGGGTCATGATGGAGTGATAACGTTTGAAGGGTTCTCGATTTAGTGCCACTGGGTAATGTATCTACGGTTGTAAAATGTGTATTTAACGAATCTAAATCAGCACAGTTGTTTAAGAATGATGCACATTGCGTACGCCTACCGCCAATTCCCATAGCATTTAAGAATTTCCATGTGTTGGCGGAATTGTTATTGTCAACTGATGAGTAAATATATCTACGCCTGGCATCTCTGCAAGTCTTATTACATCGGTTCCGCAGTATTTTGTACCTTTGCAGGTTTTTCTCAGTGGGGTTCATTTTGTATTTAGACTTTGCAGCATTGCGTTTGGCCATAAGCAACTTTATGTCATGGGTTAGCCACGGCGCAGGAAGATGCTTAAGCTTTATTGGTCGAAGTGGTGCATGTATGTCAAAGAGTTCAGTAATGATTGAGTTAAAAATGCAGATCTTGTCATTTACTGTTAAAGCATTAAATACGCAATCCCAGTCAATATGACTAAGATCCTCCATAAATTTTTCGTGGTTAAAATCTTTAAAGCATCTTCGCATTACTACTGTGGGCTTGACTCTAGGTGGTCGTACTCGCTTCGGCAGTACATATACTAAAATTGGAACGACTCTAGGTGGTCTGATTTTGTATGATAGATAAATGAGGTCATGATACGAAAATGCTTCCGCAGACATTTGACCATGTGTGGCAACGCGTTCAGTTGAAGAGACTATCATAAGATCTAATAGGGAAGGTGAACAGTTGGGAAACAGGTGGGTAGCATTCGTGGTGAGAATGTTGAGGTTTGAACTCTCAACAATAGATTTTAGATGATTTGCACGCCAGTCGTTCTTAATAATAGTTTGTACCGACCCTATGTCGTTCCCACAATTAAGACAAATCTAATGGCATCACATATTATTATGATAACTCATTCAAACCGCTTAGAATTTCATGAGTTAGAATAAAATTAAATATCACAAGTGTTCGCTTTAACTTTTTATAACTAACGATTTTGAATAATTCATACTTTCAAAGTTATATAACTTTTTTCTTTATATTATAACTAGCGACTCATCCTCGCTCCGCTCGGATTTGTCTCTACTTACGTTTTAAAGTTTAGCATAGATTTCTCAGAGATGAGATATTTTCCCGCAATAAAAAGTATTCTATATGTTGACCTGGATAACCAACTATCATCATACTAAATTTCATCAAAATCCCTCCAGTGGTTTTTCCGTGATGTGGTAACAGACAGACAAAAATTCTTAAAACTGTAGTTTCGGCCTCTGTTTCTATAACATTTTCCAAAAAATATTTAATGTACAGATTCGGCTTAGTTACAATTTTATTATATGTATGTATACATGAAATAAACTTTTCAAAAAAAAAGTACTAAAAAGTAAAAACATCTATATTTGTGCTCTATTAGCGATTTACCATTGCATTTCTAGGTTCCTTTATAATATTATATACCGGCAGTGCCGTCTTTCACCAAATTTTATTACTAACAGTAGCCTATGTGTACACCAGGTTACAGTTTATCTATGTCTTAAAGAACAATGGCAACTTTTTACCTGAATGTTTTTAAAGACGTCTTAGATTAGGACATATACAAAACTGATTTTTTAATTTGCTCATTTTTTTTTATGACGTAAGTTTTAGATGGCAAAACCACGAAGAAATGTTTACATAATAAGTGTGTAAGCTCAGTGTGTAGTGCCAGCCCTACTTGTTGTGCCAGCGGTCGTGGGTTCGAGTCCCGTTGGGGGCATTCATTTGTGTGATGAGCACGAATGTCTGTACTCCAGTCATGGGTTTTTATATTTATAATATGTATGTATTTAAAGTTATATATATGTAGTGTATCAACTATCTAGTATCCATAACACAAGCCTCGTAGCTTACAATGGAACTAGATGGTGCTGTGTGCTAATGTCCCAACATTTATTTATTTATTATTAATTAATTGTTATTATGTACTTACAGTTTAACTATTCGTAAAGGATGATGTGAAAACTATTTATGTGTGTTTCAATATTGTATTTGTTGTTGTTTCATCCAATTCGTCCGGCCGTACCAACGTGAGGGAGTGACATACAAACATATGAACTTTCGCATTTATGATAGTAATGTGCTCTCTTCAAAATTATCTCTTTTCTTTTCAGGTGGTACTAATGCTATGCCGTCTTCGACCGCAGTACACCTTCTCCCATAGCCGTAAGACCCCACCATCGTTACTAGGCATGGTCGCTCTCGCCATAGCCTTGCCGCCGCCATCCGTACATGAAATAAGATTGGAATCTGATATGTTCGTAACGAGGATTAACTTCGACTTCAGAATAGCGCATTGCGAGCCCAGGTATTACAATTACATGATTTCTAAAATATTTTTGTAGTGAATCCGATAAATATATATGCACATCATCACAACTTATGTTGTCCATATGTAAAACGTTGGTTGCCAACCAACTAAAATAAGACATAAGCTAAACGGACATAAGTTCTATGAAAAATTGACCCCATGAGAGCTATCTGCAATGAAAAGCTTCTTAGTATTTCGTAAAGTTTATTATATTTATTACAATAAAACTTTTTTTTGAGTAACATATTAGCGATTTCATCACGATCTAAAATATTTGGGAATGTAGTAAGATTCATTTATATTTAAACATACTTGTTTAACAATTGTATTATTAGTTTATTGTATTTTTTAATTATTACGGTTATAGTAAAGACATATTAATGAAACAAGTAACTGTTTTATTATAGTACAAATCTATTCCACGGGAACCGTACATTATTCCGGGATAAAAAGTAGCCTATTTATTATTCTGATGTATGAACTATATTATTGTAAAGTTTCATTAAAATCCAATTAGTAGTTTTTGTGTATTAAGCTGTATAAGTTACTATAGTTTTTTAACTATCCCACGGGAACTCTTTATTTTTCGGAATGAAAAGTATCTAAGATGTTGACCGGAGATATAGGGTATCACTATGTAAAATTTCATTTAAATCGGTCCAGCAGATTCGGAGATTAGCCAGTACAAACAGACAAACAGACAGAGAAACAAAAAAAATGAAAAAAATCTGAATTTGTTCTATTTCTCTTCTTACATCCCCGTGACTCGGTTTTTAGCATTTTTTTTTCTATGTACAGACATTCGACCTCTACAGTTTTATTATATGTAGTATAGAAGATAGTATCTTCAAACTTTCTATATTTTTTACTTAATGCAATAAAGTAGTACTATTAATACATAATATCGATAGCCTTAGGCTAGAAGCTCTCTATAAGAAATTAATTTTCTGCTGATGATTACCAAAAGATTTAATGGATTATTTTGTATCCACCAGCAGGGTGTCGGAGTTACTCGGGTACACTGCTGAGGAGTTAACAGGAAAAAACCTTTACGCTCTATGCCACGGTGAAGACGCGAATAAACTTAGAAAGTGTCACGTTGATTGTAAGTACATCTATCTATATAAATAAAAATGAATCACCGAAATGTATGTACGCGTATAACTTCCGATCTACTGCACCAAATTGGATAATTGTTTTTTTTTTGTGTTTCTTATTGTTAGGACAAATGTTGTATATAAAAATTAAAAAAAAAAATTATTAATTTAAGATTTTTTTTTTAAATCTCATGATATGAAAAGTGAGTGGATGAAATAGTTTATATTCCGGAAATCTGGGAAATCCGGGGTGAGAAAGGGGATGACACTTTGTATTGGGAAGTAAGCTAGGGACGAACCCGAGCGAAGCCAGGGTGAGTCGCTAGTTTTATATAATATTAATTATTATATCAATTTTAATGTTTTTTTCAGATGTATATACTATAAAAGTGAAATGCTGTGTGTTGGTTAGTGCATCACTGAAAACGGATGGACAGATTTGGCAATTTTTTTTTGTAATGTACATAGTAGTCTGTAGGTATAGGATTAATTTTTGGGTTATTTTTTTTTTTCATTAATCATTATTTTATGAACGCAAACATCATAAACAAATTATTTAAATTTCCACAGCCTTAATGTCTGTTGTGTCAGCTAGTTTTTTTTATAAATAAAAAAAAAACACTTTTTTATTTTATAAAAAATATAATTAGTAAATATTAAGTTTCTTTATGAAATAATAAGGCAAAAATATTCGTCGATATTTTCGGAGCAACTTTTATAGGCTATTCAAAGCTTATACTAACCATATTAAAATTCCGCCATCGTGCCTTGACGGAAGTTTTAGCCGTAATCTTCTAATTTTATTATATACATACTTTATATACAATATTAAAATAAGGATTCTCATTCGCGTGTACGTTTGTAACCAAATTACCCGCTTTCTAGTAAACACCGGGTGTTTTATGTTAATTCATACATTGTTATTCTATGCCAGAAATGTCCACATTTGACCGGTATCTGTATATTGTGCATTTTAAATTCAAATTAATGGTCTCATAAAGCTATCAATGTGGTGAAAAAGTTACTAAATGACGTCGAGACTTCGTGATTCGAGTTAATCGGCGGCCATCTTGTTACATAAGTGTAGTACTATTTGTTTGGCTTTGTCGATGTGGAAATATGTAGATATGGCGCAGGTATATAGTTTTTGTCCAAAATTATAATATTTTATTGAGGACGTATTAAGTTTTAGGAAGATCTTCTGTATGATACATAAAAAAGCGGCCGGTTGCGTAGTTAAAAGAGCTACTCGTACTAATCGCAACAGATAGCGACTGAAATTCGTATTTTTTCTTAATAACTTATTTCAATGATTTAATATGGTATGAATATTACCTACCTATATTCTGTAAATCAAAACGTAATCCCATATATAAGCAATAACTAATATACGCACTATCTTTGTTTTGATATTTAAATACACAAGATAAAAATGATACATTCTCATCTTATTTACTAAACTATTTACTTAATAAAATATTCTGAAAATAAACCTATAAAGAAATAACTGATTCATTCGGCGTTCATGATATAGTAATTTTCGAATAAAATACCTAGCTGCGGAGTCATACAAAATTCTATAATATACCTAAACTTATGACAAACTAGCGACTCACCGTTACCTACCTTACTTTTTAACTTTTAGTATAGATTTCTCAGAGTCCTATATGTTGACCTGAGTAACCAACTATCATCATACAAATGAAATTTTGTATCTATCCAGTGGTTTTCTCGTGATGCATTTCCACAGACAGACAGACGGACAGACAAAAATTCTAAAATCTATACATTCGGCATCTGTATTGATAATAATGACTATTTCAATAAAGTTTTCCTAAAAATATTTAATGTACAGATTACACTCAGAATTTTATTATATATATATATATATATATATATATATATATATATATATATAATATATGTATATATATATATATACATATATAGATGACTCACGGAAAATCAAGTAATATACTTATTTGATTTTATATGAAGAAAAAAGATAGGTATATAGCATTAAAACACGACATTTCCCACGTTTCAAAGCAGAAAGGAAATGATGCTACGATATTATTATTCAAATCACAAACGGTACGGCGCTAGGCCTAAATTGTATTCTGACGGATACGTGGAAAAATAATGATATCACATACGTAAATTACATTATTTGGTGATATATTTTTTTTCTACTTTTACATAGGCACGTCTTCTTTATACCAAATTATATATATGTAGTATATATACATATATTATATATCTACATAATGAAATTTGCAGCTTTCGTATGTCACCTACGCTCTTTGAATCATGTATTAATAATAACAATGAGTTATGTATAGTTTTTTTAATGTTTTATTAACGTATCTACTGGTTAAATTAAAGCTCTTGCAATTAGACAAATATTTAATTGATTTAATTCTTCAATCTTTAAGCTTTAGAACAGCGAGCTTAAGATGGCAGTTTCGACTTTACATAGCTTTTTATGTTCATATGTTTCTTTCTTTTTTATTTGTTTATTTAATGTTACTGCAAGTAACTTTTTGTAAAAAACTTAATCCACGTAGCCTAAGTAACTGTCCAAACAATATCTCCATGCAAAAATGGTTGATACTATATAAATTATAACATTTTTTAGTATCAGAGGCTTGTTATAGTGATAAACTAAAAAATTCAAGAGTGTTCAATTATAATTTTTATGTATATGTTACGCGATACCTTCCTCAATTATTAAGCGTTTTTAATGAATCAATCATACTTAATCAGACCATATAGGTAAATTTCAAAGAAAAAAAATAGAGATAACCTACCCTACATATTAAGAGCATTTGAAGTATTTATTTGTAAAATGCAATTATAATTTATACATAAATAATAGAAAGTAAAAAAAATATTTACAGATGTCTTAAATGAGATCAGTTGTAAATTTACCTGCTGCCTTGATGTCTTCTTGACATGAATTTCTATTCGCACATACTGCATACAAAGTGTCGTTACGCCATTATTGCTGGCTGATTTCACTCTTATTGGGTCATGGGTGGACGAATAATCGAAAACAATCGTTTGTGTCAATCGATAAGGATAATCGATTTCTATGAAATAGGCAGGAAAATGACTTATGATTGCTACTTTGCCCTACATTGTGTTAAGAGTTACTTAAGAATATAATTGCTTCACTAACAACTATACGTAAATCAGACCCGTAATTGTTATGGCTTTGAAATTTTCAATTGTAGATACCTAAATACTTAAATATGCGTTCATTGATTGCGTCGAAAAGCAATAATAAATAGTGGAAAAATCATAAAAATATTGTTTACCTATTTTGTCGGCTGCCAAACAGTAGGTTTTGTCTATGCCCTATAGTGCCTCACTTACTCATTCAGTCACTCCCTGACTCACTATTTTTTGCATTTAAAATATTAGTACCATGCTTCTCAACCCCGCAGGGACGAATTTCAAAAACATTATTTTATATCGGTTATCCAAGTACGTATAGGTACCGTTCGTATATACATACAATTTTAGCTCACTGCTTTTAGTTGGCTGAACCATTGGACTTATCTAGTTGTTTAGCCTGAGCTTTGATGAGTCAGTTATTCAGTCTAAGTATCTCTCACTTCGCTCGGGTGCGCTCCTAATTCCTAGGTGTAAATCCAGATCGAAGATAGCCTAGCACTCGACAGTAATGTAGATAACCTACTCGTAGTAGTGAAAGTATCAGAACAGTAGTTTTAGAGATTATCCTCTACATCCAAACTTACAAACTTTACCTATAGTGTAGGTGAAACTCTTATATTAATATGACATACTAAGATACATATGTAGTAAGGTAATTATTACTAGTGTAGGCCTAGTGACCGAAATTCGATGAAAATCATTTTTGAAAATTTGAACAAAACATACATCAATATATTTTTACACCTATCTTTATTAAAAAAACTATTTTTAATATTGATAACACTAAAGCTCATAAAGCTTATTAAACGAAAAAACAAATTCGGTTGACAAACAGAAGGAAAAAAGGTTAAAACTGTTTTATTTATGCCTACTTATAATATATAGGTATATGTATGCAGATTATAGATATATGCATACCTACATATATTATATTACATAGATTTGCATAAGTAACTTTTAAATTAGAAATACCTTAAATATTTAATCAATCCGATACTACCACAACAATAAGTTACTATTCACAAATGACGCCTAACTTTTGGCGTGCGGCCAGCCTCATTGTAAATTACAACAATAAACAATAAAACAACAAAACCAAAAAGCTGCTTCGTCTTAATGATTCACGTACACAATACACATGTCGAACACTTTGTGCTTTATACGTATGGAATATAATGCGTCGGTCAAATCTGCGCACGCGCAAGACTAAAGGAAAAGTGATATAATTTTAATATATTGAATCCATTATACTATACCAAGTACTTCTATTATAAATAATCTGCTTAAAGATACTTTTATTATACTGTTTAATCGATAACTAGTTAACAGCTAATGACATGCTAAATCAATTTTGATAACGTTGCATAAAGATTTTATAATAAGTTTAATCGACAAAACGAAGCGTCCGCCTTTTGGTCGTCGACAAAAAAGTCTTAAGGTTTGTGTTTCAACAAAATCATTAACCACACATTATACTATATTACCGTCATCATACGCTTTATGTCACTAATTCAAGGTCGCGATTATGAATATCTGTCCTGCTTTAGTTATTATGAATATTATTATGGTTGAATTATATGATTAATATCTATTATTTCTTTGTAATGATTATATGGTGCGTGTACACCATGATTGTGTTGGATATGTCACGGTTTTATCGGTCTACTGGAAGAAAACTAACGACTAAGGAGTAAGGATGAGGTAACGGGTTAGATTAAAAATAGAAGGTTTGCCTAAAATGATTTTAATAATATTTTTAGAATAGTTTATTCCAATCGCGAAGACAATTCTCATAGTGTCTCATAAAGTCTCATAAAGTTCAATCTAAGCTTCAAAACCTAGGCCTAGGCCATGTCGTGCATATAAAAAATAATACTATCATATCAAATACTATTATTCACAGGTTTTTTCAAAGTTTTAAAGTACTCATTTTGATTAAACTTTTTTCCTTGTTACAGTGATGAATAAAGGTCAAGTGCTGACACATTACTACAGAATAATGAACAAGCTCGGCGGGTACACCTGGATGCAAACGTGTGCCACCGTTGTCTGCTCATCCAAGAACGCGGAAGAACAAAATATAATATGTGTTAACTATGTTATTAGGTAAGCTTTCCTTTAATATATTCATTTTCTATAAATTACTATATTGATATATATTATTACAAAAGTAAATTATTCATATGCAGGACGAATGGAGATACACTTCCTATATGTACCCTCTAAAACAATACAAAGCGTAAAGCTTTTAAATAATTTGTGAATTTACTCTAAAACAATAATTTGTAAAACTTTTTTGTTTTTTACAGTGGTCGTGAATATCCTAACACAGTGATGGATTGCTGTCAACTGGAAGAAAGTGTACAAGGTGTGAAACGAGAGGAAACAACAGGAGACCCAGAAAACGGTCCTCCCGACGCTGACACTCCTGGTGCACCTCCCCCTCCATCACGACACACAGAGAGAAGTGAAGCCCCAACAAATACTGAGTCGGCCTCAAATGCACCACCTACTTCTGACGTGACTCATCTAACCAGATTAAATGACCAGCCTTTACCACTCCATACAACACAAGAGAGAACTTCTCCAATGCCAGCTAGAAGACTGAAGAAACGAAAACATACCACTGATTGTGAGGATGAAGCAGAAAGAGAAGAAGAAAGACGAAAGAGCGCTTCAAATCCTGGTGCAGCGATGACACCGGAACGAGACATGACCAAAGCAATAGCCATCCCAGAAACTTCTGATGCTACATCCGTTAGGGACTTGGAAAACGCTATGTCGAAACATTTACCGGCTGTAGCGTTAGACGGTAAGGAAATTGCTCACCGACCAACTGATTTCTCCACTGACGCACTCCTAAAGCAACAACAGCAGAAATCTACTATACAATGGATTGGAACACAAAATCATCACTTGAATCATTTGAATCGTCAAATCCCTGGTAACCATACTCCAACCCCTGCTTCGGCTCTACTGAGGCAGCTTTACGCAAACCGAGAAAGCGTTATTCGAAGTAATTTCTTAGGCGACGGACGAACAGGAGGTTATTATTCTAGTGATGGACAATCAGGGCCGTTACCAACTCCACCTGGCAGTGAAGGTTCTGGTTATGGAGAACAATTGGGCCACAAAGGAACAGATATAGGTTCGATAGCATATGGAGGATACGCCGACTATCATTCTGCTATGACTCCACCTGGTTCAGTATCTCCTAGAGACAAGCAGCAATATGCTTTGTCCTATGATAATAGCGCTTATTCTGAAGCTTTACGGCATTCGTATTTAGGGGAGGCTCCTCTGCCATTGAAACCTCAGGCATATTCGGCTGTACCCGGAGCTTTAGATTACGCCTCGTCGTTAGATCAAACACAATTCTTCCATCCACCATCATCTTTCCATCTCTATCACCCACAAGCGCACTCCGCTCATGCCTCTCACTCGCACCAACCAGTAGATAAATCAGCTCCACCAAATACTAATTGGTATTCAACGAGCTCATAGCCATGTTTGCGGTAGTGACGAAATTTTGGAAATATTCGAAGGAGTTTTCCTTATAACGATGAATCGACAGATCAATTATCCTGTTGTTAAAATATCGATGTCGTTTTGTAATTTAAAACGACACGTTAACTTTTGATACTGGATAGAAATGATTCGGTAAAATACAAATTAAGTATTGAAATACTCAAAGTAATGGCGGTAAAGTAGATTTGTTTGGAAATTAGTTGCTCATCATGACATAATGTGCCAAATTTTAAGACGGTATCGACGGTGGCATTAACGAAGTAGTAGTTCTGAATAATGCACTAGGTATTTTCAAATTGAAAATGTTTATTTATATTTTTTAAATTTTACGTATTCATTATATATTTACATATTGTGATGGCAAAGAGACGGATAAAACGAGCCAAAACAGTATTTTGTTCTTAGTGTTAAAATAGGGGATTGATTTCACCCGCTAAGCTATATCTATAGCTTACTGCATATCACTTAATGTTTTTAAGTAAGGCTTTTTTGTAAATTATTGTACAATAGTTAGAGTTCGTATTTAGGCAATATTATATTGTAAATTATAGAATAAGTATTGTATATTATTTTATTATTCGAAATAAGATTTCATTGTAAATACGTCGTTTATTATCTATGACAGTTTTTGTTTTCTTGACAACGCTCAAAGACTTCTGTTAAATATTTTACATTTAGAATAAGTAGACTTTTTAATTATAATCAGTCCTGGAATTTAATTTTTTTCCAGAATTCGGATATTATAAAATTTATAAAGCTTATATCGAAGCCTCTCTGATTTTATAACTGACAGATTAAACTAAAATATTAGATATCGATTATAATAAAAACGATTGAAAAATCGATATTCCATTGCAATATAGACATTCCATAAAGTATTATTTTTTTTATTTTTAGAGACAAATGCATGACAATTGAAATACTCATATCCATTCCAGTGAATTGTTTTTGTATGCATTTTTATAATTATAAAATTAGATGTTATTTCATAATAATTAAATTGATATTTATGCTATTTTATTGTGCAATATGGATGGAAAAGTTGTTCATTTTGAATTTAGGCTTCGTTATTATATCGTAATTTAAGGTAATCATTAAAATTGTATTAAAGTTGTAATTAAAAATAATTGGGTATAGCTTGTATCGAAATTATTTGTTATGTTTAAATTCTTTCTTGAACTGAACTTTTTGATTTTTTTATTTTAACAATAACTTGACAGAAATCTCCAATAAAATATTAAGAATTTTCAACAAGCTTTTTATTTGAACCTTTCGATATGCTTTTATTGAATTGTTGAATGTCAGAATAAGGTAATTAATATTAAGTTGAAGTTTAAGTCAAAAATGAATTTTTATTTTTTTCCTTTTTTACCCCAGTTATCAATCACTATATGATAAAGTGTCAACTCTTAAAAGAAAATGCTATATTTAAAAAAACACAAACAGTATAAAATTTTAGAGCTCTTAAATGAATAAAACACCAATGTAGAAATAAAACATTTATTTTGATAAAAAAACACTAAAAACAATTTTTTTAAGTAAATGGTAAATATTCTGGCAAATTACATATCTGGCAATCTCTACCTTGAGCTCTTCAATAATTAGACTTACATATAAAGTTTTACTTTATTTATGAATTTCAAAATTTTCTTAAGCCAAAGCATTATAAGAAACTAAAAAATAAATGAAATCGACATTTTCTGTCACCAAATGTCAACGGTCTAATAACTGAAAATATTTTCAGGCACTATAAATACACACTTTAATAGAGAGGTGGGCGTTAATAACTGCGACTGGGTTGTATAACTAATGCAATTATTAACATTGAAACTGTTTATGATATTATAGGCTAAATTAATGTTTTTAGTAAATAAATGATTAAATATATAAAAAAAAAAAAACGTTTACAGTCCAAAATTATCCTTAAACTGAAATATTCCTACATCATAAGCTAGAAAGATGGGGTCTCCATATGAGGTAGCACTGGACGTTTTTTTCTAAAACAGTTTCAGTCAACAGTTTTTTTCGACGAAACGAACGCTTTCGTGTTCTTTCAAAAACCCATTTATTAGAAATATCGCTTATTTTTAAAAGAAACCAAACTGTGGAACGTACGTCGCTGAACGAAACGAATGAATGACATTTGACAACCACTGACTGGACTTCTCAAAAATGCAAACTAAAATTGAATCTTAACAGTAATGCAATCGAAACAGGTTTTTATGTCTTGCACAATAAAATCGATAATCATATGGCGTTTTGAAAAAGCGTTTTCTAAGAAAGTGAGAAATGATGACACCTGCTAGTGGTGGCAATAATATATCGATATTGTTTATACAATAATGAGCTCTATTCTTTAAAAGCTAAGAAAAATAATAGCAGTAATTGTAAAATACACGTATTAAACGACCGACATTTAAAACTCAAGTCAAAGTTGTTTTTATTATTATTAAGTCAGGATCACTTACTTGTCGCAAGCGTCCAGTGCATGGTGTTTTCGTATTGCGAATATTATTATGCTAGTTACTTCCGTAAGAATACTTTGCCTTTGTGTAAATAGATAAAAGTGTACATAAAATAGTGTAGGAAGTTAGTTAGTGGAGAACTGTTAATAAATACTCTAAGTGTTCTGGGGTGTTTTAAATATACCTATAAACATTTTTACCTACTACGTAGCTAATAAAATAATGTCACAGCGAAAGAACTGTAGAGAAATATGAAACTATTTTGAAAAACCTCAAAATAATAAGGCGATTTGCAAAATATGCCAAGATGAGTTAAGTTTAAGTCCACAACAGCAAATTTAAAAGCCCATATGAAGCGCGAACACATCTCGACATACACTTCTCTTCCGTATCTTCTTCTCTCTCCGTATTGGAGAAATCTGACATGACCAACACCCAACCATACGAATCCATAACTGCCGTCCGTCCAACAACGACAGCTGCAGCTTTGTTGAGTTTGGGACTAGTTGACGAAGTGCAGCCATCAACATCTAGTACTTTAGAGTCTGTAAGAAGTGCTACCGAGTCTGGGGGACTAGTTAATACCAGGGACATCAGTAGCAGCATTACCTGTCCTGGAAGCAAAACGAAGAAGGCAAAATATGTTCCAAAAAATATCTAAGGAACAAAAACTATTAATAGACCAAGATGTTTTGAACTTGTGCATTGATTCGTTCCACCCATTCAACATAGTAAAAGAACTATCAACCAATTAACATTGATTTACAACGAAACGAAAGAAAAAAATTCAACCCGAAGAGGCTGCTGGTTGCGACTCCATCTGTATTACATTTGACATGTAGACTTCGCGTAAAACCGTATCTTAGATAGCAGTGACTGGACTAATGTCCATTATTTGAGATAATTCTCAATAAAGATTTTGAATTAAAAACTGTTCTATTGGTGTGCTCTAGCTTTTTAGATATAGCCGCAAAAATTCGTAAATTAACAGATGAGTGGAATCTAACTCACAAAGTAAATTTCACGGTTACTGATAATGCAGCAAATGTAACGAAAGCCGTAACTGACCACCTGAAGTGGAAACATGACTGTTTTGCGCACAAGCTCAACCTAATATCATAGGAGACATTGCGGTAATTTAAGACAGTATTGGAAAAGTTAAGAAGATTGTAGCTTTCTTCAAGAAAAAGACCGTTGCTAGAGAGAATCTCACTCAGCAAATTATAAACAATAAGCCGCCGAAATGGCTGTTTCAGGAGGCGGAGACTCGGTGGAATTCCACTTTTTATATGCTGAATCGCTTTACAGAATTAAAAGATGAAATAAAAGTAACATTGGCAACTCTCAATAAACAATTGCCAACACTATCAGAAGAAGAACTGTCGGCGTTTTTCCAATTGTGTCACATTTTGAAGCCTTTCGAAGAGGTGACAACAATAACGAGTGGTGAAAAATATGTGACGGGAGGAGAAGTCATTGTGATGTCAAGGATTCTAAAATCAACATGCCAAGCTTGATCCGGATGCAAATAAAACAAAAGTTTTATTGATATCCTGCAAAGTGATTTAGAAAAAAGACTAGGAAACATTGAAAGAAGTGGTACATTTTCTTCGTGTACCTTCTTAGATCCGCGCTATAAAATGGCTGCTTTATCTGACCAGACCGAAGCTACGAAAACAAAACGCAGAATACAGGATAAAGTCCAAGACATGTTTGCGATGCAACGGCTAATGAGTTCCGAGGGACCTTCGGCTTCTTCGTCAATACGTCAATGTCTGCGGCAAGAGCGTGGTCTATATTCGACAAATTTATGGCAGAGAAGATCTCTTCGCAGCAGGGGACACCATTATCAAATGCCATCAAAGAAGTACAAATGTATGCCGATGATGATATCTTGCCGAGGATAGATAGTTCTCGAGCACATAACTGTCCAAGAAAGTGGTGACAAGATCACCGCAATACTGTTCAGCAAAACAGGACTTATAATGTTTGATAGACGAGCCGGTCTTAAAACTGAGAAAGTTAGACAGCTGATGTTCCGGAATGTAAATATGGACGAAAACCGATTCCGTTTGTAAATAATTATAAAAATAATATAAATTTATTTGAATATGGTCATAAGTAAAATGTACATAAAATGAACTATTAAATACGCCTGAAATAAAAATCATTTTTCAGACATTCCTAAGCCTGGTTAAAGTATGAAGGCAAGTTGGTTTTATTATCGAAACTGATGAACAAAAAAGCGTTTTAAAAAAACTATTTCATGAAACTGTTTTAAGCAATAAAAAAACCGTTTCGTTTTGTTTCTCTGAAATATGATAACGACCCAGCTCTAATTTGAGGTGAGTTTCATACGAGAACTTACCAATGAAATAACATCTTGTCAGTACTAAACGTCCTTTCACACAATTTTCATGTAGTTACCGTGTATATATATCTAAAAATAAGACACTTGTACACAAAAACCATGTTTGTATGAAAAGGGCGTAATGTCACCATTATGATTTACAGAGTTCACGCGCTTTAATTGAATCTTGTATTATATCAATTATTATTTATATAAGTAAATATGTACTAATAATTAAAATTAAAAGTTTTTGTAATGATAATATAATATAGACTTACAAATTCTTTCTCATTTTTTACCAGAAGCTCAAGATCGAGACTCGATCGATCGAGACGAACATGAGAACTATTGTCTCTTATTTGTCTGTCCAACTGACATTGTTGATGGACGTCAGCATACTACTGTAATTATCAAAATACTTTGCTTTATTCTCATATTATTATATTATTCTGAATGTTTATATTTTGCATTTGAGGTTTTTTTAATCAAAATAATATAAAAAATGCTAAAAATCATATAAATTTATTTAAAATTGTGAGATTCAATATTAAATATTGGACGGATTTCCTCAGACATAATACAATAAAATCGTATGTTTTTAAACAATAATATCGTTATGTAAATACAAAACTATTTATTTAATATATTTAAGTGAATTATAACTAGTGTATAAGATAAATGTGGTTTTTAAACTGGGATAAACTTTTACACGGTCAATGTAAATATTTATTCAATGGGATATGAACCCGCTACCTAACTGTTACAATGGTCAAACACTTAATAATAGAAAATATTACCACTAAGACTGGGTTCACAAGACATTTATTTTACTACATATTTACGCAAACTGGCGACGCGCAGCGTCATATGTTTTGATTAATAAATAAAATATATCAAAATATAAATAATCATTGCTTGTAGTGTCAATAAATGTGAAAACCAAACTAATAATAATTTCAATTTACAAATTATGAAATTTTAATTATTTCGTGGAATCACTGAACATGCTATTCGTTTTTGAGCATAGACAAGTAGGATTATCATGTGCGTTCTGAACACATTGGTGTGACAAATCAAAATCTACTAAATTTTAATTATTTAAAAAAAATGCTGACGTAACCATCATCCAGACCCTCAGGTACTCTATGTCATCAAAAGCAAAGCAAAAACTCCCCCGCCCCTCTTTGGGCCTTACATAATACTTGAACGACCCCTTAGACGACTGCATGAATTAATAGACTGTGGTACAATGCTATATGATACCAGTCCCAGATGGTGGTGACATAAAATACTCAATATAAAAAAAAAAAAACAGCTGTACCTACATTCCTATCAGGCACTTGATACTTAGTATATTTAATTATAATCTAAATATATGGGAACCTAGCAAGTTTTCCAAAGACATGTTAAAGCCTGTATGTACTTGGCCAGCGTAGTGGACTATGGCCTGACCCCATATTGAACGGAATCCCATACCCAACAGTTTGACGTTAAAAAGGGTTCATACGACAAAATATATCAAAGTGCAATATTACTATAGGTATAAAAATTACAGCTATATATAATATATCATAAATCTCTTGTTTTATTTTTATATTAATTATTAGCGTTTTTATCTCAAATTTGTATAATTTATTGAATTCAAATAACAAAAACAATGTTAGAACGACCTCAAAACTAATGATATATAATGATATATTAGTCATGATCTATTTTTCCTGAAAATATAGTATTTATAAAAAAAACGTAGCCCCGCCATCTATATATTATATTCGTAGTAGTAAATTTTATTACACTTTGTTATAGCATATTGTATACATATATTGTGCTGACATTTAAATTAACTTTACTCAGAGAAGAGAATAAGAGAGATTTAACAACTAATTCAAATCAGACTATATATGTGATTTATTTATAAATATATTTGTGTTAAAAAATGTTGTTTTAATTTAAAATTTTAATTGAGAAATATATAAAAATAAAATAATTCAATTTTTTTATACATATACATACATCGAGTCATACATATAAAAACTCCTTTGAATGGAAGTTAATTTAAGTGACATTATAACAATGGCATATCAACATTGTTATGTTTTCTTGGAAAACTAAAGTCAAAACTTAATTAATTTAAAAAAAATGGTTTTTTATATGTATTAACAATGTTTTACTTATTTAAAACACTGGTGCATTAAATATAAAGAAAGAATAAAATAAAATATTGTCATATTACACAAATTACAGTGTAGCTCTCATTAATGAGAACATTTTGTTGTCATTTAAGTTTTATACTAATTAAAGTTGAACACAAAATTCTACATTACATTACTTGGCTTATAAAATATTCAGCTTACAATAGTGTTGTACATCCATCAATAGAAAAAAATCGATATTTTAACCGATTTATTTTATACATCGATATCGATTATTTGCTTTAATGTGTTTTAGATCATTCATTATCGTGTTTTAAATAAAATTCTTGGTTGTCTTTAAAAATGTTTTTTTTATCAACATTTAAGTTTACTAATTTATGATACTCGCTAGTCTATGACTTGAACTTGCTTCGCTCGGGTGCATCCCTCGGTAAGCTTTTATATTATAAATATAAACAATTATTGTGAGAGTACCTTAGGAGATAGATACATGAATATTGCGGACTTTTTGTAGGCCTTTTTAAGACCTACAATTTTCTAGTACATCATATTGATATATCTCATAAGGTTTAGCCAGCGTTAGTAATGTAAGCGCCTAAAAATAAGTTTTTTACGACATCATCACAACTCTTTGAAATTCCTGGACTTTCTATACTATAATATTACGCATGTATTATACATATAAACCTTCTGGAAGAAATTTTCTATATCAAAATCCGTTGCATGGTTTAGAAGTTCGGAGAAACAGACAGATGAAAACAGCTACTTTGTTTTAATAGATATTGATAGATGTACAAAGCCACTTAATATATAATACATAAATTAATGTTAATATTCAACCAGTATTTCAATATTTGGTGACTGCATTTCCAATATTATTATATACTGTGATATAACACACAACCAGCAGTAAATCTGAAATGTCAAAAATAATAAAAAAATATATATTTTATAATAACTAACCTTTTTATTAAAAAAAAATAGTATTAGTAAAATTTCATGCCATCATTTCCAGTATATAAGGACATAGGTCTAAAACTATGGCACTGGGTCAGGTATATTTTGCGAAGAGAGGCAGGGAATACTGCACAAGTGGCATTCCAATGGCAGCCTACCAGTCGAAGAAGACCTGGTCAACCAAAACACCTGATGGAGGTCCATTGAGGCAGACATTAGAAGGGTGGGAATCTCGTGGAACCATATCCAAGCATTATTTAAAGATAGAAGGGCATGGAATACTACTGCTGCAGCCCTAAGTTCCATGATAGAATAATAGGATAACATCATTAGTAAAATTAGAGTTTGGTTTCCATACACTGAAAACTTTAATTGACAACATAATATATAAATGCTTGCCTCCATGATTTCAAAATAAAATACACTTGAAAAGTCTGTACGTTATTTGTCTTCAAATATATTTAGAAATATATATGCTTTACATAATTATCTAGACATTAACCATTTTGAGAGAATATTATCCTGAACTTTAAGCTTAGCTAATACTTTATGCAGATGTCAATCATGAAGTCCGGTGTTAGAATCTCAGGCCCCAGAACAATGATCATAACAAAGGAACAGCATTGGATTCTGAGACTTAAAGCTACAAAATGGAACTGTATTTTTATATTAAAAGTTATTTGATAAAACTTACATTATATCCCATCCATAGGAAATTCAACAGTGCAGCAAATGTGGCATCAAGCTGTAAATAATAAAATTATTTATGTATTTCAAGTTTGAAAAATATTAAATTTAATGAATGTTTGCCTGAACAAAAACCAATTAAGCTGTCGAAAAATCTCTACACATAAATAAAATTGAAGTGTCTGTTTGTAATATTAAAATAACCACTTTTTACTAAATGCATATAGATGTATACACAGTACATATACCAAAACAACATTTTTTACAATTTTTGTATGTCTGTTTGTTCCGTCTAATCTCTGAAACGGCTAGACCGATTTTGACGAGACTTTCACTGGCAGATAGCTGATTTAATAAGGAGTAACTAAGGCTACTTTTATTTTAGACAAAAAATAAGGTCCCACGAATTTTGGTTTTGGAAAGCAACCTAGGGACGAGCTAGTCTTTAAATAAATCTGTAAGACGTTAATATACATATTTTTAAACAACCAAATATGTTTTCTACACTTACATAAATATAGTATCCTCCAAGTAACCATAAACTAAAGATACACTGGAATACAATTATTATTCCCATGGTAATAAGCCATGGCAATATCAATCCCCTCATCCATATATTCATTCCTATAACCTGAAAACATAACAATAAAGTTCTTAATAACACTAATATTATAATAATGACCTCACGACTGACTTCAGCCACAGCAGCCATTCTCTTGGGTAACCATATACATAGATGTTGTGAGATAGTGAGAGTTAAGGCTCAGGGCCGACGGCTTTACGTGCTCTCCGAGGCACGGGGATGAAACTGTTACTGAGGCTTACTAAACAGAAACTCAATAACTAAACTTGGCTCAACCCGGGACTCGAACCCTGGACCTCTGGATATGCAGCCGTACTTGCTAACCACTACACCACCGAGGCAGTTGCACTAACATTACAAAATATCTGTATGTGTATTACTTCCATGCAATAATCGAATTTAATGATTTTAAGAATGGAGATAGAAAATCTCCTTTTTTTTTAACATTGGGAAATGCATTTAGGCATACCAATTGCATACATACAGGTGGTTATGTGGGACTCATCGGCAAAACCAGTAAGTACTACCTACTAAAACCCAACAGAACCTTCCCTGTTTTAATAGGGCATTGCAGGATGGCTTACACATTAAATTACAGAGATAGCCAAAGTCCTAGAATTTAGATTAACACTGGCAACTATTTGTTAAAATATCTAACATGGAAGTGAGCCACCAGCAAAGGCAATTTACCTAGTTTTATTAACCAAAGATAAAAATATTAACTTATATTATAATTTTAATCACTTTGAAAGATACAAAGATACTAGTAGAAATAAATATTGCCAGTTATTTTATTACTGCAATTCCTTACAATAAGAATCATGTAAGTGTACATATAGAAAGAGAGATTGATAAAAAAAAATGCTGACCATTAAAATTGATGATATAAAGAGAACACCCAAGATCACTATGAAGATTATCCCAAATACCTGAAGGGCTGGAAAAAAAAAGATTAAAATATTTTATTATGCCACTTTTTAATTGTTATCTACAGAATTTTTCATATTTAACACAGCTATTAAATATTGCTAATACTTACATCCTCTCACATCAGCTTCAAACAGTGGGTTCCATAACTGGGTAGAATCTCCACCATTCATTTGATACGCAATAAATGTAATTAGCACTATACTCATTGCCATAGTATATACTGCCACCGCATTGCTCCCTGTCTTCACATTCGATGACCAAATACATGGTGACCAGCAAGATTCCAATATCGTCATTTTAAAATTTATGTATAAGTAATAAGAAAACTCTAAAAATCTGAAAAAGTCAAGAAATTCCTGTAAACAATGGGTTGGAAATGATGCCACACCTACTAAACACACTTTCGCTTTTAAATATTCTCGATATCTTGAATACAACTAAGTCATTTAACATTTTAGAAAGGATAATCAAATTATTTTTTATTTTATTTCTCAAGAAGTTCTCGTAATTACCTTTTTATTTATTAATTCTTAAAATATTTGAATTAAAAACGTTGTTGACAATACAACTATTATATTTAATTTTGACAGTTGGCGGCATAGACCGTAGACGACGTGCATTTAAAGACAAGTAATATCGTTCAGAAATGAAAAATTTTGTTTTATCTTTTAATGTAAAATGTTGAGTTATTTATTTATATTTTCAATATGAATAATAATACAATATAATATGTAAAATAAGTAAATTATTTATGTTTGAGTACTATCATTAGAATTTAACACGCGTAGTTGTGGCGCACGATTAAGAGTATTTAAAAAAAATCATACGAGTCGTTAATTACACAATAATTACACAATATATAAAAAATAAAAATAATAATATATAAAAAAAGAATTATATATAATTTTTAAAACTGCGTGATTTTTAAAAGTGTGGCATTTTTAAACAGCGGTAAAATTTCACAATAGATATTGTGTACCAACATGAAATGGAGAAAATTAATAATTTGTCACAAAAATCAATACCAAAACATTCTATCGGGTTATTGCGAAGTGATTTTCATTCCTGAATAGGAATTTAAATAGGAATTCTGATCACGCCGCCCTCTATTTAAGTTACTGGGCTAAGATTACCAAAGAAATTTGCTTGCTTGCTTTTTCTTTTTCGCTTTTAGTTTCAGTAGGCTTATCGGTGTTTAGCTTTGGAACTATTTGTGGCTTTGAAAGCCCGTTTCGTAAGCCTGCTGTGATTGCTATGGCACAACCCAGTGATTTAGTGACTCAGTGACTGAGTCTGTGACTAATTGACAGTGTCACTAATTGACTGGATCACTAAGTCCCGAGGTTACTAATTGACTGGGTCACTATGTCACCGGGTCACTAATTGACTGGGTCTCTAAGTAGCGGGGCCACTAAGTGACTGAGTCACTAATTGACTGGGTCACTAAGTTACTGGATCACTGAGCGGCTGAGTCACTAGTAGTCTGGGCTACTAACTTGCTGCGTCACTAATTGACTGGGTCACTAATTAGCTGGGTCACTAAACTGGGTCACTAGTGGCTGGGTATCAAATTGACTGACTGACTAGGTCACTTAGTGGTTGGGTCACTAAATATCTGGGACACTAAGTGGCTGGGTCACTATGAGTCTGAGTCAGTAATTGTCTGGGTCACTAAGTTACTGGGTCACTAAGTGGTTCAACCACTAATGGATTGGTTCACTAAGTTACTGGGTCACTAAGTGTCTAAGCCACTAATTAACCGGGACCCTAAGTGGCTGGATCACTCATTGACTGGGTCACTAATTGACTGGGCCTCTAATTGACTGGGTTAATAGTGGCTGGGTAGCAAATTGAATAAGTCACTAACAGACTGGGTCACTAAGTGGCTGGGTCACCATGTGACTGAGTCAATAAGTGGCAGAGTCACTAAAAGGCTGGGTCACTAAGTGGCCGTGTCACTAATTGACTGGGTCACTAAGGTACTGGTTACTAGTGGCTGGGTAGCAAATTGAATGAGTCACTAACTGACTGGGTCACTAAGTCGCTGGGTCACTAAGTAACTGGGGCACTAAGTGACTGGGTCTCTATTAGACTAGGTCACTAAGTTACTGGTTCACTAAGAGGCTGTGTCACTAAGTGGCTGAGTCACTAAGTGACTGGGACTGTAAGTTATTGGGTCATTAAGTCATTGGGTCACAAAGTCACTAAGTGACTGATTGACTATGTCACTGAGTGATTGACTAAGTGACTGAGTGAATAAGTGACTGTAAATACTACTACGTGTCTAAGTTTAGGCAACTGCGCTACTGAGATTCTTTAGCAAAGAGAGGCCAAGGTACCTTCAAGCCAAGGTAAAAACCTTGGCTCCTACTTTCCAATCCATCTCGACCAATGACCACATTGAGCTCTTGGGCATAGTCTTGGCATATCTAAAATTGGGAATATCTCACCCAATCTCAAGGTCGGGAAATGCATCTAGACAAAGGCCAAAACAGTCAAAAAACTTGGTATCCTGAACAAGGTGAAACTGTGTTCACGCCTGAGTAGCGCCTGACTCTCTATCAGGCTCAGGTGCGCTCAGCCATGAAGTACCACCAACCTCTGAGATGGCTCTGCCAAGTACGAACTCGATGCTTTAGACTGTACAGATCGCCGCGCTCGCCGTATCAAGGTGATCAATCACTAACGCAGGCGAAATTGCTTAGTCTACAGCATCGACGCAATGTCGCCTGTCTATTGATCTTCTATTGGATATACTTTGGTGAGTGCGCGCAGGAACTTCACAACTTTGTGCCTCCTTCAGCTTTCTACCATAGAACTATGAGAGGTCGTGAGCGTTGGCATCCTTACATAGTAGAAATCCAACCTACTCGTACGAAACGCCAAGGTGTAGAACACCCTTCCTGCATCCGTGTTTCCTGCCACCTGTGAGTACCTTCAAGGCAAGAGTGAACAGTCATCTTCTAGGTAAGCGCGCTTCAACCTAGACCTCATCAGTGCTTCTCAGCGTTGATTGTTGTCAAGCGCAAGCCTATCCAGTAGTAAAAAAAAAAATAAAAAAAAAATCGCTTGCCAGAGTTATTAATCGGGAATGGTTTCATTTTATTGGCTTTAATATAATTGCCCAAAGAAGAGGGCGGCGAATTTGACTTCCGCCCGAGGTGCACGCTACGCCACTGTATTGAGGAACTACGCTCCATATCTATTAATAAGACTCAAAGAATAAGATAGACGAAGTAATTAATACCTAAAGATATTCTGTTACAATTAGCTGTTGTATAAATCATTCTACCACAGCATCCAGAGTGTCTCCCCTACTAACATTATAATAAACATAGATTTGTTTGTTTATAATCGATAAATTCTAAAATTACGCATTGAATTGATTTTAATCATTCTTTCACTATAAAAAAGCTACATTATATTGTATACTAGTTAATATAAAATGCTAAACAAAAGCTATATTTTATTTCTGTTATAAAAAAAACTAAGCCTGAAATGTCACCTTGTATACAAAAGAAGCAAAATAAACAAAGTAATTGGGCCGCTTTGGAAATTAAAAAATATACTATTTTATAAAAAATAAATAGTTAGTCTTTATTAATAAACTAGCGGTACTAGGAAAACAAAAACAAATCTATCCCATGGGAACTGTACATTTTTCCGGTATAAGGTGTCAGAATGCCAAATTTTACTAAATTAGATGCATAAGTTGTTGTGTACTAAGCTGTATAAGTTACTATAGATTTTTAACTATCCCAAGGGAACTATTTAATTTTCCGGGATGAAATATATCTCAAATGTTGACCGGGGATTTAAGGTACCACCATGCAAAATTTCATTTAAATCGGTCCAACAGTTTCGAAACTCTTCCGAAAATCTCCGAAGATTAGCCCGTACAGACAGACGAACAGACAGACAGAAAAACAAAAATTTTGAAAAAAAAAATATTTGTTCTATTTCTCTTCTTACATCCCCCTAACTCGGTTTTTATCATTTTTTTTCTATATACAGACATTCGATCTCTACAGTTTTAAGTATCATAATATGTATGTAGATTATTAATGTACTTATATTTTAATGCATATAAAAGTGTTTAAAATATCTTGCTTATCCAAATAAGTAAATACTTTGTGGTTCGAAAATGTATATTCACGTATCGTGTACAATTTGCATTGAATGGATTTCTAGTATTATTAAGTAACAAATGAACTAATAGCAATGCAAGATAAATGGACATAGTACGGAAAGGCAGTTTCCTGCTACATGTCATCAACCTCTAGACTTGAAAGTTGAAAAGCCTAAAAAAATATTATAATACGGTTTTAAAAATATAGTGCTTTATGTAATTGTAGTATTGAATTTGCTTGATGTTCACGTAACTTACACGAATTTCCTTATTTTATTTTACTAATGTATTAATTTAACAATTGTGTGTCATTTTGATGAAAGTGTACCTAAATTACGACCACAAAAGCAAGGGTTGAACTATATATTTTTATATGTAATAGATCATATATTTATTATATCATTCGGGCATCACTCGGGTTCATCTCTTCGTGATTCTTCAAATTGACATAACTTTTTTATTTTTATGACTCGATTGAAATAAAACAAACACTAAATATATGTTAAGTGAAGCTTACCACAATACTTTAATGAAAACCGCACCTAAACCGATTAAGGCGTTTTTGAGATTAGCGCACACAAACGCACAAACAAGAAATCTAAAAAATCTGTTTTGGGTTCTATCGCGTTAATAAAGACTCCCAATAATAGTTTTTCTCAAATATCTTCCACGTATGTACAAACATCGATCAGGTACACTTTTATTATAATATGTATAATGTATATGTATAGATTACCAGTGAGCAGTGTCAGATTAAGCCCTATGGGGACCCGTATATAGGAATATGGTAATAGTTTTCTATGCTCGTTGCGATTTCCTTTAATCACGTCGTTGTATTCTATATTTTATATTATTTTTGTTTGACTGCCTCGGTGGTGTAGTGGCTAGCATGTACGGCTGCACACCCAGAGGTCCTGGGTTCGAGTCCCGGGTCGGGCCAAGTTTGGTTATTGAGTCTTTCTGTATAGTAAGCCTCAGTAACAGCCCGGAGTTGGGAAGTTGGCGGTGTTTCACCCCCGTGCCTCGGAGAGTACGTAAAGCCGTCGGTCCTGCGCCTTAATTCTCACTGGTCGTGTCGAGTAGTCGTCCCACCGGAGTATGAGAGTGACAAGAATAGAGAGTGCACTTGTGTCTGCGCGTACATTTGTGCACTATAATATCTCGTGCTAGTTGGCTAGTGGCCGGAATCGGTCAGGAGGACATTATTATTATTATTATTATTATTATTTTGTTACGAATAATTTTACTAATAGTTTTTGAGAGAACGCTTCATGAGAAAACCACTGGACAGATTTTGATGAAATTTGGTATGATTTTAATAAATGTTCTTACTTCTTACATTAATGTCCCAAAAATTAAAAATTAGGGGTTTTTTTTCGAAAATAACAACATACCCGTAACCGTAACCGTTGATCAAACGAAACAACGTATAAGATCAACAATGTACCACAATAAAACAAACATGAGATTTCAATAACAATGACCATGCACTATACTTTCCAAGAACCTTAACATGGCCACAGATCATATAAATACATATATGGCTGATAAAATTAAGTACCAAGCTTTGAGGTACGAATAGAAAAATGTGATATGACTCTTATATTTTATTCTTATATGTACCTGAGTGTTTTTGTAAATAAATTAATAGAAAATTATTTATAGACTAGCTTTAGGTACGTTTTGACGGTTAGTATGGAATAGATAGTCTGCTCTGTGAAAAATAAAAATTCATCTATCCCACGGGAACCGAACAATTTTCCGGGATAAAAAGTATACACATAGGTTATGGGCTATTCCAGACTATAATCTATCTCTGTGCCAAACATTCAGATTCGTTCAGCCGTTCTGGCGTGTAAGAGTAACAAACATCCATACTCACAAGCTTTCACATTTATAATATTAGTATGGATTTACAGATTTTCAATTTTAAATAGATTATTACGTAAAAACGTAGGTTGCTTTGCATTTATTTTATATTTATATGACTTTCTCACATCATTTTCTTTCATTGTAAAAGCTATACAATAGAAACTAAATACTATTTTTCAATTATTATAGTATTAGCGAAAAACAAATCTAAAACAAATCTATCCCACGGGAACCGTAAAATTTTCCGGGATGATAAATAGCCTATAGCATTCCTCAGTGAACGGACTATCCAATGCAGAAAAAATTTTTCAAATCGGATTAGTAGTTCCTGAAATTAGCGCGTTCAACCAAACAAACAAACAAACAGACTCTTCAGCTTTATAATATTAGTATAGAAGTATAGATTTCAATGATGAATGCATACTTTTATGAATCTTGTATTTCATAAATCATAAATAGGTATGCCTTAAAAGAAAAAAAGATTTATATTGCAACTGTTAAATGAATACATAATATATTATATTTATTAATTTATTACATATATTAACTAATTTAAACAAAACCGTAAACTTGACACATTAATTTTAACTTAACATCCAATAATAATTAATTTTTTATTCGAATAAAAAATAATATAATTAAGACTTGTCAAACAAATGTCATAAGTACAAATTAAAGTCATAATAAACTTTGAGTAATTCTTACATCGTTTTATAAGAAAAGGAAGTGCGTAAATCTCAACAGAGTATCTAATTTCTTTTAGAAATAATCGTAACTTAAAGTTACCGTATAAATAAATGAATAAAAGTTAATAAATATTAACTGACGCTATTTCTAATATATAAAATTCTCGTGTCACAGTTTTCGTTGCCATACTCCTCCGAAACGGCTTGACCGATTTTGATGAAATTTTTTGTGCTTATCCGGTATCTATGAGAATCGGCCAACATCTATTTTTCATACCCCTAAGTGACAAGGGTGGTCCACCCTAGGGACGAACCCGAGCGGAGCGAGGGTGAGTCGCTAGTATCTATATAAAAGGAAAAAGTGATTGACTGATGTATCAACGCACAGGTCAAACCTTTAAGGCTAGAAAATTGAAATTTCGCACACGTATTCCTCATATGAAGAAGGCATACTAAGGAAGGATTTTTCAAAATTCAACTCCCAAGGGGGTGAAATAGGGGATAAAAGTTTGTATGAAACTTTTTATTCCTCGGGACATATTTGCTTGAAATTTCGTATAAATTGAGTACGGAAAAAATAATAAGTTACATATTTCAGGGTTTTCTAAAATTCAACCCTTAAGAGGGAAAAATAGGGGATGAAAGTTTGTATGAAACCTATTATTTTAGAGTGTTTTTTTGTAGTTTTAACGTGAGCGAAGCCGCGTGTTGTGCTAGTTTTAAATAAAGCTGTTAAATTTAAATATGATAATTAGTACAATGTTACCGGCACTTTGTATAATTTTATTTTATGTTCTTGGATAGCTTATTTTATTTCTCTCATTAATATTGTAGATGTTAAAGTAGATAAAGACCTTTAAGTACTCATAGGCCTAATATACTGCGTGTTGTTGAAATAATTTAAATAAAAGAAACAACGATAAAATACGTTAACCAAATACAATTTATAACACATTGCTCAAACTTTGAAACTGTTATAATTTAAATCACTCACATATTTCTAGTCGTTGGCAGGTAGACTGACGAAGACATAATCATTAAGTTTGTTTTTAAACATTTTCGGTATGGAATCTTAATATTTTTTCTATATTTTTTTTTAATGGCTTTTCTAGATGAGACTGGCTATGTGCGTAGAAGATATTATAGTGCACAAGTATGCATGCAAACACAAGTGCACTCTTAATTCCTGTCACATGTATTCTTTTGTAGGACAAAAATTCGACATCACCGGTAAGAGATCAGGTACAGGACCGACGGCTTTACGTGCACTCAGAATTGCGGGTTGGAACACCACTAACTTCCCAACTAAACAGTACGTCTTAGTCTCTATTAATTCCCAAAGTTAACTTTATCCAACCCGGGATTCGAACCCAGGACCTTCGAATCGGTATATGCTAGTCACTAGGTGTATAGCTAATAATAAGAACTATCTCGGTGTTCTAGTGGCTGCATGCTAAATCGGCTGCAGATCCCAAGGTCTTGGGTTCGAGTTGGGACTCGTATTAGGGTTTTTGTTGAAAAATTCTCATTACCAGCCTGGAGTTGGCGTTATTCTGCCACCATGCTGCGGAAAGCTATGTGGTCATTATTATAATTCATAGGTCTTGCGTGTGATTGCTCGGTTGACGGTCGGGGTCGAATCGGAACCCGAGAGTGGATTTTTGTTTGCGCACACATTTGTACTCTATAAATATAATAAGTATATAACTTCGCCGTAACCGAAGCCTTCCTGTCAACACTCATCAGGAGTACTTATTATTATTATAAATAGATATAATATAATCTACTTGTCTAAAATATTTCCGCTCTAACTTTGTTCTAACACTTAATATGTAGGTACTAGGAAGTAGGAAGTCTTTCTTTCTATAAAGGATTGTCTTTTGAAAATATACCCTTTGAACTGTTATTGTGTATAGGACTTCCCAAAACTAGAGGGCCGTAGTCTCTCCAGGATAATTTCTAAGAAATCCGTGCGAATTTCCGAGAATTCAATTGCTATCGTACACGCCGGCGTGTATGGGGTTAAGTAGTCAAGGGGTTAGTAGTGTAACCATTTTAAAAAGCTCCAAATTTCTTTCCAAGAAGAGAAGAGAATTGTAAGATTTGATTAGATAACACATTCGAAAGGGAGATATCAAAATTGATATTGAAACTGGTCATTTATCGGCCAATAAATCTTTTTTTAAAGAAATCATACCCATCATTTGTTAGGTACTCACTTGCTGCGACAAACCAACTATACAATCAGCCCTTTTTTAACGTCCCACTTCAATACGAGGGGGATCAGGCCATAGTCCACCACGCTGGCCAAGTGCGGATTGGCGGATTTCAATTGTCTTTCAAAAACTTGCTAGGTTTTCTCAGACATGCAGGTTTCTTCGCGATGTTTTCCTTCACCGAAAGGCAAGTGGTAATCATGTTAGAAGGATTCGCACATGAAAATATCAGAGGTGCGAGGCCCGGGATTTGAACCCGTTTTACTGTTTCCCAAGCAAGCGCGTTACCACCGGGCCACTGCCTGCTAACTAAATTAACTAAAAACAAATTCGCTCAGATGTTATAATTTAGTATTTATGTATGTACTATGTAAAATAGCCTAGATTCTAGATTATAATATTGATATGAAAATTTATTTTAGTTGATTGGCTTTATTTTATAAAACTTGTATTGCAATTAACGTGACAGTTTTCCTGTTACCCTGTATAAGTGTAAAAAGTTGTTTTTTCACTTATACAGGTTCGGCGATAGCCGAGCTTAATTATATTGTAGCTCGCTTCAAGTGAAGCTAATTTTTTTAAAGTCTAAGAAAAAATATTAATTAAACTATTTTTATTATAATAGTTTTTTTGTTTTTAATTTCACAAAAAAAGTTGAGTCTGGTTTTTTTTCTGAATCTTTTTATCTGAATGTTTCGATTAATATCTTAAAATAGTGAAATAATTTTGATGTAACATTTTAGGATAGTAAATAATAATATGTATGTGGGGTATGTGGGATTCCTGCCGCAAAAAGCGCGACAGACTACCTACCCACTAAAACCACAACGGTGATCCCGTTCGCAGGAGACAGGGCCTGTCGCTTTTGCATTCTACCGCAACAAAAATCCCGTGAACGATGAGGCGAGGCTCATGCCCAGCTGTGGGATGTAAAAAGGGCTGAATTATTAGTAAATAAAATTGCAAAAGAGTATAAGATATCCAAAGTAAATGACCGATAACATATCAATAGAATCGATGAACGATAGCCTGTATTAAACGTCGCGAAATATTGCAATGTCAATATAATATATGAATGATAAAAACAACTTACCTTGATACTTATCTGATGCAAACGGCTGGTTAGTTTAACCAAAAAATTTAATGAGTAACACTGAAAAATTATTTTGACATGACATAATGAGCTGATCTAGATAAAATTCCGATCTAGTGTTTTGAAATGAATATCCGTCCGTGACTTTCTACGTGGAATACATATTATCTATTTATATAAATTTGCTCGTTATTAACACCAAAAACAACTGCATAGGTTAAACGGGATGAAATTATGATTATGTGCACTTAATTATTTATGTAATCGAACTATTATTGGGAAAGTTTGTATCCGGTTGTATGTTTGTTACTCCTTCATTTGTAAACGGCTAAACAGATTTGGATGAAATTTAACACATAAGCTACTACTTCCATAAGCTACTGTTTAAATAATACTTCCTTAGATTTACGCGAATATTTGACATTTTAAATAAAACTATCTTTTCGGATTATTTTGCGGATTTATTTTGATTTTTGTTCTCGACGTTTCGAATGCTGTCCTACTGCATGGTCATGGGAGAGACTAAGGTTTTAGACGTCTCAAAGGCGTTATGTACTTGTTACAGACAGTGTCTACCCACTATTTTACAAAAATGATTTCAAAAATTCAAATTTTTTTATTGTTTAAACTTCTTGTTTAAACGCGCTCTGGAACTACAGGTCCGATTTGAAAAATTAGAAACCTCCACATACTCTGCTATTGTTCTAAGAACAGAATCCTTACTAGTTTATGTCACAAAAAGACATTGAGAAATTAAAATATTCAAGGAAATATTCGGAAGTTTTATTCATCATTCGTTACTTTCAGTTCAATGAAGCTACAACTGTATTATTATTATATTAGTTGAATTAAGATTGTATAATTTTACACTTAAATCGTCTTGACAGTTGCCGGTAATTTTTAGTATCTTATTACATGCAAAAATAAAAAAGCTCGTGATTGCGAATTTTTTTTCGATAAAAATGAGAGTTTCTAAACCGCTATCCAAATTAAGTTATCGATTATATTATTATAAATTAAAAATTAAATTTTTCTCTACAAATGCTAAAAATAATTACTATTGGAAGAGATTTTTCTGCAATACTTTTAATATTTTTATATATAAAAATAATTATAAGAATAATGCATATACAATAAAATTTTAATAAATATGTAGGTTAAAACAGTGTTTTTATAAAAAGCAATAAATCCACTCTGTTTTAATTCAGCTTCATAGCTCCCAAATTAGATTTTGTATCTGGGTTGTATCAGTTAAAAGGGATTTAACTTCACGGTTTTATGGGTGTGATATATTGTGTAATGCTTCCTTTAAATCCGTTATATCGAAATATTTAAAGTAAGAATAAAATAATAGTGTATTTGTCCACATTTGTTAAACCATACAGACGCAGATATCTCATGACATTTTCCCGATGCATTCCTCAGATTTGCACAGTAAAAATGATGTAATCTCTATCATAATTCACGAAAGCGTCGTGAACGGCTCGACTTTTGATAATCAGCTTTAATATTTTATGAAGTATTATCATATAAACATATTATTTGGTGTGAAGTTAGCAGTTATACGACTGATCGAGCATGGTCACGCTCTCTATCGCGTCGACTTCAGACCGGTTAGTTCAGTTTTAGAACGTCCCGCGTCCGCGCACCGCCGCGTTGAACGTACCCGGCGAGATCATTTCTTTTTTTTTACCCAACAATACACTTCGGAGCACGCAAGTTTTAACAATCGATTAGCTTCCTTTTATTTGGCTATTCGATGGGATATGTGATTAGTGTTTGAATTACAAACTCTAGTTTCTGTGTTGTTAGTTTGGTTTGGGTGAAATTTGTACCGGGGCTGGTTGATATCAGTTCCGAACTGCCTCAGTCAAGTTCATTGTCGTGGTTATCTTGATTCAAAAACTGGTAAGTGGATTTATGATTGGAGCACTTTCTTCATTGTTGCTGTAATAACTTTTACTCTGCATTAATTCTATGTTTGTTGAAGAAAATTTGTATTATAACTGTTATTGTTGCTTCTTGCGAATATATGTTATATAGAGTTTATTGAGATTCTTGTATGTTACTGAAAAGTGAAAACGAGCAGAAAATAACTATTTTAAGATACAATTTTTTTTTCAGGTAATTAATTTTTTTTTTTTTATATTTCCATTAAATCCTAAAATGCACTAAGACATAAAAAAACAACGCTATTTCGGAAGTAAATTTCTTTATCTAGAAAAAATAATATCCTCCTTTGAAATACCAGAGAGCTCTGTGTGCAGCTGAGATGAAAAAAAAAATAAATAACGAAAACAATTAAAGGATTTGGTTGTGCTTTTTGAAATCAATACTTACATTATGTGGGCAAGGTCGAAAAATGACGTAACTTCAGAAAAAGACCAAAAACAGTTAAGTACAGTTGCATTAAGATTCTTGCTGGGTATGCGTGTATAACTCACGTCTGGTCTGATGTGCATAGCGTATACGTGCAATAATTATACGTCTGGCCAACTCTTTTTCCAAACTTGATTTTCTCGAGGAACAAGACGAAAAGGAATTGGACTAAAAAAACTGTAAACGCTTCCTTACATTTAAGTAAAATCCTAACATTATTTGAGAAGTACTCTTTGTGTTGCTTCACTTCAAATAATTGGGAAATTTTGATACTTTTAAAGTTCGTCATAATCAATTCATATTAATATTATGTAGTATTTGAAGTTCTATATTATTTTTTGAATACATAAAGCCCTAGTTGGAAGATTATTCACGCCCTATTATGATACAATGAACTTCTTAAGCCATAATTTATGACTTTCATGTTATGGTGTTTGCGTTAACTCGTAAGATATACATATTTTGATAAGATGTTAGAAGAAACTTGAACACAAAAGTGAAAACTAAAGTTAACTTATTTGATACTAAAGCTAATAAAGTGTTGCTTTATAATGTACTGTCTCAAGGATATTTAATAAAAAAAAAGCTTTTCTATGAGCTTGGTCATGGTAAGTATAAAAAAAGTAGAAGTTTACATAGAATATGCTGTCAAAATTTTAGCCCACTAGGTCTAACGGTCTTGTCTGTTATTGCACCAATCAATCAGAATATAATAAACACATAATAACGATAGCTAACTAGTTTTACTCCTGGATACGTTCGCGTAAATTTACAGTGATAAATAATTATAATGAAAGAAAAGCTTCATAAAAAGTTCTAACATCCTTCGTCTTAGATTTTTAATTTTTATATGAAATATACGTAAAAGTTATCCCAAACTTTATTTCTGAGATTTCGTGATTCGAATCTAGACATGTAGATACGTTAGCGACTACCCTCGCTCCGCTTAGGTTCGTGTGTAGGTACGTTTTAACGGTTAGTATAGATTTCTTCGAGATGAGATATTTTCCCGCAGTAAAAAGTATCCTAAATCTTAACCTGGATAACCAGCTATTATCATACTTAATTTCATCAAAATCTGTCCAGTGGTTTTCTCTAGATGTGTTCCCAGTTAATCATTTCCACACTTGAATATAAAATATTAATAGAAAAGTGATAATGTGGATCGTCACGTACGAGACACTAATTTGGTATATAAAGATCATTTTAATTCAGACCTTTAACAATGCTTACTCACGTACGTATCGTAATGTGTTAATAAGTCACATTTGTTTATATTACACTGCAGTGTGTTGGAGCAATGTATCGTTGTGCAAAGACTTTGTTGTTGTCAGCTTATTGTTGTGTTATTTTATGATACAATTTAATTTAAATTAGATTTAAAATTAGTCAACCTCTTTATATTTTGAAAATACCGTTGCTTAGTCTCACATTAAATGCGGGAGTATTGTCCCACGTCCACGTCCCACTGCTGGGCACGGGCCTCCCTTTAACTTCAATGGGAGGGCATCAGGTTATAACCCTCCAGGATGGAAAAGTGAAGCGGACATGTCTGAAAGCTTGCTAGGCTACTAAACAAAAAATAAGCAAATCTTGACAAATGGAGGAGAAAAAGGTACTGAACTATTGTGCCTTTGCCTATTTATGTATATAATATACATAAGTATGTATGTACAAATATATAACTCATTATTGCTTTAAATCTCATAATTATGAAATCTCTATTTTATCCCGCTAATTCGCTCTCAAGCGTTTTTTTACGTATCACTTAGACCTATATAAGTAAACTATATTATCAATAATTAAGAATTACACAAATTTTATTATATTCACAGGATATACATACAATTTTCGTGTTATTAATACACAAGTGTGACTTTATATACCTTTAAAAAGCTAAAATTGATCTTAACTGAATCATTTTACCAATTTTGTTGATATTTATTACAGGTATAAATATCAATCGGGTTTAGACATGAGCAATAAAAAATTGGAAAAAAGGTGCTATCATTCAGGTGTCCATAAATTATTATTAGGCAATTTGAGGCACATTCTTGTAAGCATCTACTTAAAAGGGGTATTCTTGCTCTTTTCACCGCTTAACTTATTTGAGTGGGTGACGAAACGAAGTTAAACCTTATATATTAGAAACTTTATATATTAGATGTTAACCTTATACAAAGATGGATATATGGAAAACATAAAGTCAATGGGATATTTTAAGTATTTTGATAGCATTTCATAAAACGCACACAATTTGTAACAGGAATAAGTAAAATATTTAATTCAAATCTTTATTATGTGGCCTCTAAGCGTGCCAGCTGGCCACAGATTACTTCGCCAATTTCGTGTACATTCTACACGAGAAGACTAAATTAAATATATTTAGACAGACAATAAGCATATCTCAATAAATTATACATTTTTAAAGCCTACCTATAGTAATTTTAAGCAAAATGGGTTTTTATTTTAGATTTTCATACTTAAACTAAGCTAACATTATAAAAGTTTATAATGCGAATGAGAGGTAAAGAAAGTAATTAACAAAAACCAAAATAACAATGTTAAAAACGTTTTGATTTCCCAAGTTATTTCCTAGAGTTCTACTGCTGGGCACAAACTTCCACCCAGTGCTTTTTAGCACTGTGCAGGTTAGGTACATGTTCGAATATGAAAATATCAGAGGCTTTACGTTCGAGTTTGAATCCACTTGCCTTCCTTAGCGACAGCACTACCAACAGGCTTCCACTCCTTACCAATATAGTAAGACGAAATAATAATATATCTATAAATTTTAAACATAGTATCCATGACAGGTTTTTATAAAAATCCTTTTAGAGTAAATGCTCGTGATATTTTATCATTTTATAATAGTTATATAAATTGATATAAAATCTAAAATGTCGTAATTTATACTTTCTACAAGCCTATTGATCTAATTTATTTAAATTAATTCAAACGATCTCGACATTATCACGAAATAACAAACAGAATTATTTTAATCGCTTTATTTTATTTTTATGGCATACTCGTATCCTGCTCTAACAATAAGTATGAAGTATGCATGCGTTCTTCACGATTATATACCGTATGACTCTTTTGAATAGTGCAAAATTGATAAAAAGTAGCTTTTATTAACGTTCAATACGCACATTTTTATTATACAGATATAAATAGACTAGATCATTCATTCGTGACCCTACGTTAGGAAAATAGAGACCCCCCCCCTTCCCCTCTCCCCCCCTCTAATGTGCGTTCACCTTATCGTGGTGGGGGGGCTCATTAGCGTCCGGCAGTTCAGCCGGGCACGAAGCCGAGAAACGCACTGGGCGGCGGCCCACCTCGATGAGCGGTGTACCTACCATGCGGGTTGTTCCTGGTACTTCTCTGGTAGCAGAGTGGACCGATGGAGCAACCCCATGGTTGTTGTGGTTTGTTTTGGAATATAGAGGTCGCAGTGAGAATATGATGTCGTAATTGTGAAGGTACTCGATCAGAATGTATCTTAAGCGATATCTTCACCAATTATGAACCGATTATCATGTTTTTTTAATTGTATAGGTTTAAGTATCAGGGTAGAAATATAATTCCCTTTATATGTATATACAAATTGTTCTACTATATTTCCTATAAATCTTGTAATAGTTATTTTTAAAGTGACTTTTTGTAGTGTATTTTTTGATTGAAGTAATTATTTTAGGGGATAAACGCTTTTTTATACAAGTTTTTTCCTACGGCTGCTACGTAACAAAAGGGACAGGATTCAAAGGTAGCGTGTTTGGTCCTAGGATGTAATCTGTTCTCGCCAAATATTGAAATCGAAGGATTACGTTCAGTGATATATTATTATCATTGAAAGTAGTATCTGTACACGTTTCGATACTAAACATGTTTACAAAAAACTTGAGGATCATCCATACCTTTGATACCATACCGCACGTGAAGATACATAGGACATACCACTATTTTTGTTTGAAATAAGTTATATCTCTAATATATAAAATTCTCGTGTCACAGTTTTCGTTGCCATACTCCTCCGAAACGGCTTGACCGATTTTGATGAAATTTTTTGTGCTTATCCGGTATCTATGAGAATCGGCCAACATCTATTTTTCATCCCCCTAAATGTTAGGGGTAGTCCACCCCAAAATTTTTTTTTTTTATTTTTTAGACAAAATTTTTAATTTCTATTTTTTTATGATACAACATACAAAAATACATACAATCCTCAATTTTCACCCTTCTACGATCAACCCTTATTTTTTAATAGCCATTTTAGTAATAGGAAATTATTTATATGGCAAAACAACGTTTGCCGGGTCAGCTAGTAATCTATGATATTCTTTCTATAAATATAATAAAATTCTGAGTTGAATCTGTACATTAAATATTTTTTTGAAAATCTTATTGAAGTAGTCATTATTATGGATACAGAGGCCGAGTATATAGTTTTTAGAATTTTTGTTTGTCTGTCTGTCTGTCCGTGACCGCATCACGACGAAACCACTAGACAGATTTTGATGAAATATGGTATGATGATAGCCGGTTATCCGGTTCAACATCTAGGATACTTTTTACAGGGGAAAATATCTCATCTCTGAGAAATCTATACTGACCGTTAAGAAAAAAAACATCAAATACGAATATTACAAAATATAAATAATATAGACAAATATATGGTAATAATTCTGAATGAAGTAGAAAGAAAAAGTGGAAATTAATAATTTTATAATTGAACTGTAAGTCTGTTTGTACACAAACTATAAAAATAGCTATGTAACAAATTTTTACTTAAAAATTTCAATAGGTTTTAAAATAACTAGAACACTACGGTATCATCTGGTTGCGAACTTAATCAAATACAATGCATGTAAAACCACAGGGAAAGTTGGGTTGAAATAAAGATAACATAACATAAAGGCTTAACAAAGGAGCCGTTTTAATGTAAGAGATTTAAAGCGGTAAACTTTCATATTGGATTTCAGATGTGAAACACGATATTTCTGACATCCTTACGCGAAAAAATATAAACACTATCATTCATCGCAAGCGAAAAGATATGAATCGACCAGTTTTCAATTAGTTTACTTGTTAATTTTATGTGACTGCATAATACTATATTCCTTCATCAACTTGTTTTCATCTTTTTAGTGGTATTATGTAGTCGGGTTATTTATTTTTATAATATAGGTATTTTTTTATTTACAGCTTTTTGGTTTTTGTCAATTAGACATTTGAAGTTATATTTAGTATTTTTTATCCCAAATATACTTTTAAACATGTAAGTTGTACCTATATATTTTTGTAATCATTTCTTCAAAACCTTTTTTGTTTTTTTTTTGATGACCCCACTCGATTGGTTTGGAAGATTTTTTTTTTAAATACATATTGGCGCCTGAAATTTTAATTTTTAACTGATTTTATAAAGCTTATGACACTCGAGTTATCAATACGAATCTAACGACGTATCAAAACCGTCCCATGCGTTTTGTCTCCAGAACGCCAAATAGGAACAAACATACATACATAGACTAATAAACACATAACCCTCCTTTGCGTCACGCAGTCGAGTAAAAAGTAAAACAACTTCGGCGATGAAGCCGCTGAAGCGAGTTCAAACCTTTGAGATTTTTATGTGTGACTAACGACTCACCCTGGCTTCGCTTCGTGTTCATCCCTAGACAAAAACAAATCTATCCAACGGGAATGGTACATTTTTCCGGGATAAAAAGTAACATATGTGCTATTTTGACGACACATTTGGCTCAGTTTATAGTGACCCTACTTGCTGTGGCAGCGGTCGCGGGTTCGAGTCCCGGTGGGGGCATTCATTCATTTCAATGTTTATACTCCAGTCATGGGCGTTTATATTTATAATATGTATGCATTTAAAGTTATATATGTGTAGTGTATCAACTATCTGGTATCCATAACACAAGCATCGTAGCTTACCATGGAACTATATGATGCTATGTGTTAATGCATTGAAAATACACAATTTAAGTTCAAGACTAACTTCTAAGTACTTCTTCTAATTTTATTGCTTCAACAACTCTTTTCGTAAGCTTATAGTGCGACACCAGCCTTATAGCGGTTCATTTGAAATGTAGCGAGATCTCTTCGAGTTCAATTCAGTTATGAAGTGTTTTATTTATATTTTATTTTATTCGATCATAAATTTATCATGTGCTTATGTATGCCAGTTATTTATTGATTTTTCTCACGAGTCATAAAAATATTACCTACTTATGTTTAAAGTGGGAGATGTGAATTATTACATCAAAGGTACCAATCTCATTCAAAGCTAAGCAATAAATAGTTCAAATTAATATGGTAACATTAAAGGTATTAGTGAATCTAACTGACTCGGTGGTATAGTGGCTAGTTGCACATCTGAAGGTCCTGGGCTCAAGTCACAGGTTGGGCCAAGTTTAGTTATTCAGTGTTTCTGTTAAAAAAGGCCCGTTAAAGTAACAGCCCGGATTTGGGGAGTTGGTGGTGTTTCATCCCCGCGCGTCGGAGAGCACGTAAACTCGTCCTTGATTTTGCGCCTCTTACGAGTTGAATTATCGTCCCATTGGAACTTGAGAGTGAAAAGAATAGAATGCACGTTGTGTCCGAGCGTACACTTGCATAATATAATATCTCCTGCGCAGTTGGCTATTCTCAGTGAAATCTCAGTGTAATCAGCCAGGGATCATCATTAGGGAATCTAAATTTTTAGATACATAAGTACTTATAATCTCAATCGAAATCAAAATCCTATGTTACATTTCGGCCCAAAACTGCAAAAATAACATTAATCTGTTAATGTGATTGATTTTTAAGAACAAGAAAAAGTTTTGAAAGTACCAATACATACATTAAGTCTATAGTAAGTCAATAGTAAAACCTTCCAATAAAATAAATAAAAATTGACATTTATAATTTTCAAATAACAACATTAGCGTCCCATTATTTCATAATGTTTTCATCTTGTGAGTGTATTTTTATACGGATTTGAAAGTCATTTCGATCAATATACTAAATTGAGTCTGTACATTTAAAGCGACAATGCCAAGTTTTATTACGGCTTATTATTGTTAATACCAATTTGTATCGACTTAATAAAAAGTTACTCAATTCATGATTGATCAATCGCCGATTTTCATCATTGGGGATGCTCATAATGGGGCAGCCGGTCGTCAACGGGCAGGGTACTGTGAGACTTCTACTCAGTACTCACTAAAATTCACGTCGGAACCCATCGTCACAGTGCTATGGGGCATCGCAGAATCCCTTGCGCACACACTACAATACCCTTGCGGATGGCCCAAACCACGCGGGCTACCTCGCCTAAATCAGAATGTCCTTGATTATACCTAACTCAAGAGTTCCATATAAATATTAAGCCAATTTGTCTTTTTAGTTAAACCTATCTACTAATATTTTATCAGTAGCTACACCTTTTTTTTCTTCATGAAAAATGTCTATTTCAAATCTGTTTAGCAATTAATATGAGGAAATAAAAAAACCCTCTAAATATTTTTGTTTAATTGGTTAATATTAGATGTATTCTATAGTAAGATATATATTAATTGCCGTATATATTATATGTATGATTATGGTCGAATTTCGATCACTAGGCGAACACTAGTATATTATACTAGAGAAAAACAAATCTATCCCACGAGAACCGTACATTTTTCCGGGATGATATATAGCCTAAAGCCTTCCTCGATAAATGGACTATCCAACACAAAAAGAATTTTTCAATTCCATCCAGTAGTTTCTGAGATTAGCGCGTTCAACCAAACAAACAAACAAACAAACTCTTCAGCTTTGTAATATTAGTATGGATGTAATATATGTGAGTAGGAATAATTTGTAATAAGTATTTTATAGACTAATAAAAGACATTGATCTTAAGCTTTAAGTTAAAGTTTAGATGCTAATTAATCGATAAAGCTAGATCGTTATTTATTTTAGACTTGAAATTACATACTATAGACACGAAGGTACTTTGTGTCATATTAAAAATCAGTACTTGGGCGATCGAGCTTCACTCTGGGCTTTTTTGTACAAATGTGTTTTTTTTTCGGAAAACAAAACAATACGTCTTTATGGCTTTTTTACAAAATAATACGTAGATTTTTAAATTGTTTTAGATATAATAAAACGCTTACGTAGGGGGATTTTTTTTTCGATATTACTACATAGGATCATCTTTGACCCTATTAAAAATTTAATAATAAAAATTTCACTATTGGCTTAAATTGAAGGGTTATGTCCGTGAAAAAATAACTACACTGAATTGAGTTTATTTGGTTGTCAGTTTGTTTGTACCAGCTAATATCCGAAAACGAAACGGCTAAACCGCTTTCACTTTCATATAAAGATTGAGAGAGATATAGGCTGTTTTTATACAGTCATATAACGGAACCGGAAATGTGGGCGACATTTAATAATATGGAATTCTATATAATCGAATTATAAAGTTGTAAAATCTATATTTATATTTATTATTCACTAGGTTTTGCCCTTGGATTCGCTTTAGCCGCTAAGAATAGCCTTTAAACTATCTCCATTCCGAATTCTCTTCTTTAATAAATAACAAACACGTACGTACTCACTAATTTTAGCACACATGTAACTAATGAAATCAGTATCTTTTAGGGATAAGACTAATACCCCAAAAAATCTTAAAAATTTGAAGTGTTGTGATAAAAAATAAGAAAAATGTACCAACAAACACACACTTCCCATTTTATAATATTAATTTTTCACATCAATGAAGTAAGCTTACAAAGTATTTTATAACTATAGAAAATTAATTACTAACAAGCTCTATGCATAATATTACAGTAGTAAAATTTGAATGGGTTATAACTGGCTTGTAATGGTGTACTTAAACACGTTTTAGGGCATCGCATAATAGGAACAAATAATACTTTACGATATTATATTATGATTATTATAATAATATAATTTCGTTATTTATGTTTCTTCGAAGTAATCTTATCAGTATAATAATCATCATTTCAATAATAGCTGGTTTATTTGTTGTTGATATGTTTTTATGTACGTAATTGTCTCGTTGGTTTAGTAACTCCTTGGAAACTACTTAACCAATGGAAATGGCTATAAAACTTAAGGTCCTTGGTTCGAATCTCGAGTTACCTACCCCAAAATTATTTTTGGGTTTTCTCTCAAGATATTTTTGGTGTATGTCTATATCTCGAAGATCATATAAAGCCGTTGATCCTGCACTTGATTTGTCACCAGTCGTGTCGGTTTGTTATTCAACTGGATTAAACGAGGCAAACGAATAGAAAATACAATTGTATCTGACTTGTATACTATACTAACGACTCACCCTCGCTTCGCTTCGGGTTTGTCCCTAGACAAAAACAAATCTATCCCATGGGAACCGTACATTTTTCCGGGATTATATATCGTCTATAGCCTTTCTCAGTTAACGAGCTATCTAATGCAAAAAGAATTTTTCAGATCTTAGTAGTTCCTGAGATTAGCGCGTTCAACCAAACAAACAAACAAATTCTGCGGCTTTATAATATTAAGTATAGATTACTTCCCGTGCCTTATGCATGAAATCTACGTTCATTATAAAAAGACAAAAAAACTTGCTTACAGCTTAATTTGGAATAAGCTTTACCAAAAGCTTCTTCAAAAGCTTCTTAAGAAATATTTATATACGTACTTTAATGTTTCACCGCCACCCAAGAGGCACTGTTTGAAAAAATCTCTTTAGCATGTTTTGTACCAAGTAATTAATTAATATAACACCTTCATGACATTGTTTTAAATGATTGATAACATTCTAAAGGCCAACTCAGAAATAAATTACCACTACTACCGTTTAAACACTAGACTTTTAATCAGGCATTCCGCTTGACGGCTACCGTTGCGTACCAAAGATCATAATGAACTTGAAAATAGTATCTAGCATAAAAAATTATAATAACAAAAGCAAATACTATTTTTTGAAACTTACTTTTCACTAAGAAATGACTGTAACTTGTATAATATAAAATACAAAGATCAGTTCATGTATTTTGATGATGTTAATTATGTAGTGAATAAAATTAAAGTTTTGCTTATATGAGAATCTGTTTGTTAACATCTACATACATACATATAATGAGGAAAAGTAGTTTAATAGGATCATACTGGTTTTAAATAATAATTATCATATTTTTCATTTGAACATTTATTTAATCTATGAGGATTCCTAATATTAATGAATTTAGAAAAAAATATCTCTTAAGCAATAACAAAAGCAAAAAACAAAGCATATTTATGCAAATACATATGTATGTGTTTTTGTAAATAATATTATGTATACATATCAAAATTTGAATAAACTTTCACATGAAACTAGTGCATAACAAAGTGTATCAGATGTTATATGCCACTTCTAACGTCATATACTCTAGATATACAATTGCTTACATCATGCGATGTCAGGGAGCGGTCAGGCATGTCAAAATAATTACCGCAAATATCTTGTATCGACAACCTGATTTAAATATTGACGCTTTCACGTACACTTTTAAAGCTGCCTTAATATTAAAATTAGTGCTCTTAATTAAAATCGTCAAATTTTGAGCTTAGTACCTATTAAAAGTATTTTTGAACGTTCGATACTAATATTATACTCGTAAAGAGGCAGAGTTTGTTTGTTTGTTTGAATACGCTAATCTCAGAAACTACTAATTCGATTTGAAAAATTCTTTTTGCATTAGATAGCTCGTTTATTGAAGAAGGCTATAGGCTATATATGTATATATCATATAATATATAGTCTTTCTATTCTATACTAACCGTTAAAACATACTTAGGGACGAACCCGAACGAAGCGAGAGCGAGTCGCTAGTATGATATGGTAAAATGGTAAAAATGGTTGAATATATTTAAAGGAAATGTGTTCGAGAGGATCTGGGATCTAATCTAGAATTACTCATAATCACATAATGTACCTTAACTAATAGCTACTAATAGCTACTAATAGTCTGCGGAAATCATTTAGTTTGGGAAATAATTTATGTATCGGGATTAATGATAACTTATATATTTACTTTTTAGTGTATAAATAAATTATTTATATGTAAATCATGTCGACCCGTTGACCGAGGAAAATGTAACTTTTTTTTCCTAAGTTTGGAGTTTTGTTATTTTTGATAAATATGTATAACTTAATATACTCGTATGTACATAAATATTGGAATAAATAATGTAATATTTTACAATATTTAAATAAAAATTCCTAGAAAAGACATTTTTCATAATTTTCTTTTTACCCGACTGCGGCCAAGCCCAAAGGAGGGTTACATGTTTGACTTCTATGTATGTATGTATGTCGGATCCTATAGTCCCTCGTAATTATTAAAGGGCTTAACCGAATTCATACGTCATTCGATTTGTCTTGATAACGCGTATGTCATAGGGTACCTATATAGATACAATTAGAAAACAAAATGGCGGATCCTAGGCGCCAATTTGTGTCTTGAAAAAAAAATGCCCGAATAAATCGAGTGAGCTGTCAAAATACAGGTTTTTAAGAGTTGATTACAAAAATATATATGTATATTTAAGATAAGCAATTATTAAATAAAACCTAGTATAGTATTATCTATCTGTGGTAAAACTAAAAATGTATAACTGACCCTAACTAAAAAAATTGCAATTAATAAAAATATTTATAAAAATAAAAAAAAAAACCGATTGTGTAATATGTACAATGTAGGTACATGTTTTAGAATAGCTGCGTGTATGTCTCCGACTGCATAATATTACATTCCTTCGTCAACTTGTTCTCTTTTTTGTTAGATCACTTTTTACGCAGTCGGGTTTTTTATTTTTGTTAATGATTTTTATATTTAAAATGTTTATGGAATAGCAGTGAGTGTGAAAAGCTTCTAATCGTTGAGGCTAAAAATATTAGTAATAAGTGTGTCATATTACGCAAGACCCGTAAGAGTTGTTAACAATGTGTTATATGTGTTGTTAGTAGTAACTACAGTAAATATATATAGGTACATTATATTTCATGCCGTTAGAATAAATAAATATATGTCGGGACATTAACACACAGCACCATCTAGTTCCATGGAAAGCTACGAGGCTTGTGTTATGGATACCAGGTAGTTGGTACACTACACATATATAACTTTAAATATATACATATTATAAATATAAACACTCATGACTGGAGTAGGTACAAACAAATGCCCAACCACAAATGAAAGCCCCCAGCGGGATTCGAACCCGCGACCGCTGGCACGGCAAGCTACACACTGAGCCAAACGTGTCGTTTAACCATTTTATAGTAATTTTATTTGAAAGTATTTAAAAAAAATAAAAGTTAACTACGTATTAATTATAATATTTTATTAATATATAAATATAGAAAAAAGTTAATAATATTATAACATTCAGGTCATGATTTTGTTCCCGTGATATAAGTAATACCAAACGTAAAATACATTTAGAGGAATTAGTTACCGAAGATTAAATTAATATTTTTTTTAATCTTGTATACAGACACACGTATGTTTTTTTATATATATGTACGAATAACAGTCAAATCATTTGACTGATGCCCATGTCCATACTTTGCATAATACATGTATGCCTATTATGAACAATGTTAGAATAAAGTTTCCGAAGAACTTGTACGGTTCAACAAAAAAAGCCTCATTAAACCCGTGTAAGCAAACACGTACAATCAAGTTTAGACTTTTTTTACTGACAGTACTGCATAAATTATAAGCTATTACAATCATTTAAGATAATGATCTTGCATATTAATGAATAAACAAAAAGTGAGACAGTTAAAAATATTTAGAGATACGCTGTAATTTCGCACATAAACTTAGTTTTATAAATGCTGAACTGATTTAGTTTGTGTACATGGATCAAAAGACATACATACATATGTAATTTTTTCTCAGCATATACGTGAACTTTTCTTAGTTATCAAAGGGCTTGGACAATTGATTCTTAAAAGTCTTTAAAAATATGTACAAAATTTTATTTTTGGGACAGAAACCTTTGCAGGCGTATATAGAATAATCTACCAAAGTTTGATCACAATCGGATCTATAATTTAGGAACGCATAGGGGACAAATATACGAACATTCATTTTTATTTATTTAAAATATTACAAAAATCCGTAAAATCCTTGCATTTTGATGACTCGCTGCACAAGTGATGTGCAACGAGAGCTTATCACCTTATTCTGTCTACAATTTCTTACTACAGTATTATTTATGTTTATAATTTTTATGACTAATAAATAATACTTATCTTAAAAAGAATACAGAAGAAACCTTTAGCGTTAATACGAATTACACTTGGCCAGTTTTTGTTTTTTTGTTATTTTACGTTAGAGTTTGTACTATGATAAATATACTTATTATTATTATCTATACTTACATTTTTAATAAAATATTCAGACATACGTTTTTTTTGACAGTTAATTGTATAAGCTTGATTCAGGGCTCGGAGCCGCTTTAAAAAGAACGGTTTATTACGATAATGTAATGGTTAATTCATCGCTCGTTCTTTATCCGGTTAATGAAAACAGTTTAGTAAACCGAAATAATAATGATTAACGGTTATTCTTAGAGAAAGGTTGGATTTCGGTTTTGATACCAAAATAATCCGGTTAATTCATTCATATGAAAGAAACGTGCATACATCCTTCTACTAAGAGCCATTCACCGTTAGCAAAGACGCGCCAAATGTAAACACACAAAAACTCATTTTAACCGATCAATTTTGTTCATGGAACTTAAATTCTTCAAAAACCGTTCTCCCGGATTTAACCGATTATAGAACGAAACCGAAACCTTAAACCGAAAAACCTTTCAGTTTGAGGTCAATGATCAAAACCGGTTTGAAAATTGAACGGATTTCCGAACCTCGGCTTGATCACGACCACTATTTGTACAGAAGCTTTAACATCAAACTTTTTAAAAACAAGTTAGATTTGTTTAGAACCTTCAAAAATATAATTTTGCTTAATATTTATAAGTATCAAGATTTGGCATTTTATGTACCTACCTAAAGAAAATATCTGCCACTTCAAAAATATTTATTCATACTAAATATATGAATTTTTGTAGTGATTCGGTTAATGGTAATTTGTATCGATTATAAAAAAATCGATATCTAAATCTATATTTGTATTTAAAGTATTCTAAAGATTTAATTATTTTTTGTATTTGCTTTAATATGACTACATGCTAGCGACTAACACTCGCTTCGCGTTGTGCGTTTGTGACGAACCCTAGTTCGCGACTCGGAAAGCAGTTCTGCTGAGAATAGCCGGAGAGAAAGTCAACATTTGCTCTTTTAAATAATGAATTACATAATTTATAATAACAATTTATAATATTACAAACAATTAATTACTTGTTACTACTAGGCGATATTGACATCTCTCGCTGCCACTCCTTTTTACTTTTTCAACCGACTTCTTCAAAAAGGAGGAGGTTCTCAATTCGGGTGTTTATTTTTTTATGTTTGTTACCTCAGAACTCCGTCATTTATTAACCGATTTGGACAATTTTTGTTTTTTTTTTTTAAATATTTCCAATTTGGCCCCATTTAAATTTGAAAAAAAAAATAGCTAAGGTGGAAAAATAGCTAATGAAAATTGTACCTACTTCTAATTGTCATATTGACTTGAAGCTTTGCAAGAGTTTCTATTTCCGTTGGTAGTAACTATACTAGTTGTTACTATGGTAGTTTGGTATCGTCGACCTGATCTGATGGTAAGGCCAGAAGGTGGATAGGTGGAACTCTTCAACGGCTAATAGTAGATACTTTGAGTTTGGGCTTATTTTGTTTGATTTGACTAGCCTAATACGTTAAAATTGGATTTTAGAGCCAGAATTTTTAGAGTTACTAATAAAAACGAATTTTTATTTGTCAGTCTTCATATAAAAATTGGTATCCTAACTTAAACTTTCTTTTTACTTTCTTCTTACTTTGCTACTACTATATCTACACTCAAAAGGGAAAAAGAAATAAAAGGGTTTTTTTAAATAAAAAACTAAACTAAACTTTTTAATAAAAAGAAGTCGGCTTTTTTTTTAGTAAAAAGTGTTTATATTAAATACATTCCTGTTGGCCAAGGGCACATAAATAAATGCTCATTACAAATTAGTAAAATATATTAATTTCTTTCATAAATACGCTGATATAGAGAAATGCAACCTTACACTCTAATAAATAATATCACATTTATTCCATAGCTGATATAGAAATGAAGAAAAATTCACATACTGGCGTTAAACACCCACATTATTTGAGTAAAAATTTGTTCCTTACAAACATTCTCCATATTAAACGCAAGTCAAACTTGTCTGTTCGCAGAATTTCACGAGGGTATAAATATATGTTTATACAACATAATCTGTCACGCCTTTATTGACTTTTCGTTTTACGATAATTGAGAAGGTAAATACTATTGAATGATGATTATAGGTGCAATAAAATGCTAATAGATCTGCTAGTGCGAATAAACTATACTAGGGGCGTCCCCCGGTCTCGTTTGGTTCATGTTTTTCAATTTGACAATTATAATATACTAACAGCTTAGTCTTACTTCGCTCGGGTTCACAGGTCGCTTCGCAGGTCCCTAGGTAGGTATCTAGCTAGCTTCTCAGATAGCAGAATGGACTGTGGAGCAACCCCATGGTTGTTGTGGTCTGCTTCGGAAGACCTGCCGTCGGGGTGTCGTGGTTGAGTGCGTAAGCGATCCTGCGACGCTTAATTAATACGGGGGAGGTTCTGTTGGGTTTTAGTGGGTAGTACTGTCTTTGCCGGTGAGTCCCACATCTAGTGCCTAAATGCATTTCCCAACGTTAATAAAAAGAGGTACAACAGTAGTTTATGTCGACACGTTTGGCTCAGTTTGTAGTGACCCTACTTGCTGTGCTAGCGGTCGCAGGTTCGAGTTCCGCTGGGGGCATTCATTCGTGTGAAGAGCACGAATGTTTATACTCCAGTCATGAGTGTTTATATTTATAATATGTATGTAAAGTTATATATGTGTAGTGTATCGACTATCTGGTATCCATAAGACAAGCCTCGTAGCTTAGCATGGAACTAGATGGTGCTGTGTGTTAATTTCCCAACATATTTATTTATTTACTGCAGATCATCGTCAGAGCATCGTCGATCGTCGTACATAAGCACACACGTACATACAAACTTTCCCAATGATAATAATTGTAGTTCGAATATTTCCTATTCAAATTTTGCCACCCATTTTCATTCTTCTGGGTTTTGAACTTTAACCTTTTTAACCCAGATTTATATTATAATAACTAGCAGAACCCGCGACTAAGACTCGCGAGTCGCGACTATGTTATACAGCGACTCGCCCTCGCTTCGCTCGCGTTCGTCTATGTATTTATATAATATTGTTCATACAAAAAGACTAAAATCACCATTAAAAAATGGGGGGTGGAGGTAGAGGTAGGAGGTAATCAACCAAATATACAAAAAAAAATCATTAAAATCGGTCGAGCCGTCTCGGAGGAGTGCGACCACAAACACCGTGACACGAGATATTTATATATTAGATTAATAATTAGTCCTTACTCTTACAATTGTTTTTCTTCGTAAAATAAACTTATTATAATAACCAGTAATTATATATGCGTATTGGATATCACTCTCTCATGGCAAAAAAAAAAAACATATTCTAAATACGTTGTACATATTTGGTAGCTACACTCATGTATTATAATAATTATTATAATCGGTAAGCAATAAATAACTTCGTCGCATCATAAATTTTATGTTAACATAGTCATTTGAGTTTGCCTTTGGCTTAAATATTTCCTTACTGAACTGTATTATTAACAGTCTCGAGTAATTTTGTTTTTGCATTTCTTGCTTTAAATACAGCGTTTAAAATATATTCGGTACATACGACCGTACTCTTTAAATTTAGTTCTATAGTTTTAAAGCAACAGGGTTGTCGTGATCGTAATCGGTTAGGAAGACATTAGGTATATATACATATGTAGGTATATTGTATACTCTTTCGCATGTATCGCGGCTGGATGAATTTGGATGAAATTTAGTACATATGTACATATCTAGATAAACTGATGACCTAGACTAGGTTACTTTTTATCCCGGAAAAATGTACGGTTCCTATGGGATATATTTGTTTTTGATTACCTAGAGGCGCACGCGAGCGAAGCGAGGGTGAGTCCCTAGTCCATTACAATCTATACTAATATTATAAAGAGGAAGGATTTGATTGTTTGTTTGTTTGCACCGAATAGTCTCCGAAACTATTGAACCGATTAAGATGAAATTTGGTATGAAGATAGTTTGAGACTCTTTTTGAGTTTTTATCTCGGAAATCATCCCTAAGGGAGTGAAAATGGGGATGAAAGTATGTATGGGGAAGCAATCGTTAGTCATTAGTCGTTTATAATAATTATAGTAAGGATAGTAAGTACAAGGGAATGTCCTTGATCTCGTGGCTCGAGCAAGTCAATATTTACCTCTTATCACTGCAGCCTAACTGTCACTGTTAAGAATCTGCATACAATAACAGGCTTTGTTTAACCGCATTCTTTAGATAATATATTTATTTGGATTGCACATTATTTTGCGCCGTAATATAACTATTTTCTTCATACATATACATATTATAAAATATGATATAAAACTGATTGTCAACTATATTAGCTATAGTCTAAGATCCGACGGTTGATTTCTTCAGTGTCTGTTATTTTTGTTTACTTGTATGTGTTGCTTAACTAACTTTATATTTATATTGAATGAATATATGTGGTAGTGTCCCCAATTTTCTTTTTTTTTACATATTAGGCACCAGATAGTAGGTATTTATATCTATTTATGAGGTTTGTATCTCGTTACGTTTCATGTTCATTCCCACTTATTTCTTTAAGCGGGTTATGGAAGATATTATTTGAAAGTTTACTGTTTATCGCTCGAGTATTTAGCAGAACTTAACCGCAATTATATCTATTATTATGTATAATATAATTAATTTGGTTATAACTTTTGAACTGTGTAACGTATCAAACGCTGAGCTATGTATATCTTAACCAGACTAATACAGTGATTATATCATCAATATAAAGGAGCTATTCAAAAAAACAAAACAATCAGGCTACCTCTAATAATTATAATATTAAATGATTAATTCTTGTACATAATAATATATGTATATAAATAACTTTATTTCGTGTATCTCGGAAACGGCTGTAAAGATTTGAATCAAATTTAAATTTCTATAAGGTTTTGCTTCTTAAGTTTAATAAAAAAAACACAATTTATAATTTATACGAAAAAAAATTATAACTAATTATTAGAGCCTTTTTCTATTTGCTCTCATGCTTACAATATCATATAGTGCCATCGCGTAAATGTTTTTGGTACTTGGATTGTCGCTAAAAGAAAGCCTACATCGAGCGAAGCTCGTTCGCCCAAGTACTAATATAATACCTCTAAGATTACACTCTCACCTCCCTAAGTTTTTTACCAAGCGAGAATCCAAACCGCTACCTGCAACATGATAAAGCTATTATACTCGTAAGCGTTAATGAACCACAAGTACTATGTATTTTTAATAAAAATCCTACTAAATCAAATAAATAAATATCTTGGGACATTAAACACACAGCACCATCTAGTTCCATGTTAAGCTACGAGACCTGTGTTATGGATACCAGATAGTTGATACACTACACATATATAACTTTTTAAATACATATATATTATAAATATAAACACCCATGACTGGAGTACAAACATTCGTGTTCATCACAAATGAATGCACCCAGCGGGACTCGAACCCGCGACCGCTGGCACAGCAAGTAGGGTCACTACAAACTGAGCCAAACGTGTCATCAAAAATACTAAATCAAATGAAAGACAGTTTAGTTAATTCAATATAATCAACGAATCATCGTGTAATTAAACAAATTGCGCAGTCAGCGTCACTCTTCAATGACTTATTAAACGAATGTTTGCGTTTTCAACAATGATATTTTCACAAAAGACTAATCAACGGACGGCGAAAGCCAACACGTATTGTGTACAGCAATTATCACGATCGAGATCTCTCTAATGAATATATTTTATAACTAGTTGTATATAACTTTTTGAATAAAAAAGGCTTTGATTCGGCTTATTTTTTTTTAAATTAAATAGAATTTAAAACTATTGTCATCATCTCCCTGCCCAGTTCCCAATCACTTGGGGTCTTGTCTTGGGGGATTGGAGGTTTTACGATCGGTCGCCTGCTTGACATCAACCCTCCTTAGGAATGCTATTGTTTGTCGCGGAAAGAACACAAGGTGCGATGATCAGCACATCTAATTTAGATTTAGGTAAATAAAATTATCTAACGCCAGTAATTTTTTCACCACTTTTATTGGCACAGTCAATTGCTTGAGGTTAGGCGTGGCTTAATATTGAAGAGTTCTTTTTAAGTCTTGTAATATGAATATTTCATATTGTTTTCTTTTAAAATATTTAAACTATTAAGTATAAAATTGTTTACTTTTTAAGTTTTTTCTTAAGTTAAAGTTAGTTCTTAAAATTTGTTTTCATACTCCACGTTATTTTTCCTTATGAGACGTATAAAATATCGTGACACCGCTCTAAGTGTGTACTATTATATTTAGAAATTTAAATAGGCTATACCAAAGACACAAGTCGCACTTTCTTTTAATGATAAACCTATGTAAAATATTCCTTCATATTCAACATGATTACCACATGCGGCGAGGAGAATACTGTGAGGGAACTTACTCTGTGAAATACCATACCATAACTAGTTTGTGTAGATATGTGAAATCTGCCAATTCTTCTCGCGTTTATGGGAGAACCGTGCCCAAAAGGAGGACGAGGCTTCAAAGGGCTGGGTTGTTAAAAATGGCTGAATTATTTATTATTACTTTTAAACAATATACTCATATTAGGCATAGTAGTACGTCCAAGCTTAGTTCCATAAAGGATACACTAACTAACATCCTTTAGTACACAAGTTATGTTTTTAAAAAAAACTCACATTATTGTATAAAAAAGGGCAAAGAAAGAAATATATGATTTTCATAATATTATTAAAGGTTCTAAATAATAGTATAAAAATGAACACTTGTCAACCAATTTTATTTCGTAGTTGCATCCATGTTGCGTATGTTACGGTTGGCATTGGATTATCATGCATTGAATGGTCTAAAATAGTCTCATATTAAAGAATATTAGAACCTCTTTCTTTACTTTGTTTTATGTTCGTACAAAATACAAATATACATACATGTATACACTAATAAGAAATTCTTTAACTAATAGAAGAGCGAGAGCGATAAGCTATTATAAAGCGAAGCGAGGTTAAGTCTAAACCCTAAAATAAATGTATGTATGTGTCTACTTTAGTGAGCACATAGCTTCTCAACTGACTGACTCATAATATATTACAGTCACACTCCAGTGGACAATCAATTAAGAGTTTCGGATACACGACAGTACAGGGTCTTGGCAACGTGACCGATCGCATTCCAAGATACAGTATTCACATAATGTTTAAGGGCTCTGAAGTAATTATGTTTTTGTCTAACTTATACTTATTTATTACTAGCGATTTACGTATCTATGTATTAGTTACAATTTCATGGATTTTTTTTGTGCGGAACCCTGATTCTTTTCTATACAGATAAATAAAATTAAAGTGTCTGTTTGTAACATTAAAATAACCGCTTTTTACTAAATGCATAGCTATGGATGTATACACGGTGCATATACCAAAACAACATTTTTTACCATTTTTGTCTGTGTGTTTGTTTGTCTATCAGTCTGTCTGTCTGTTTCTTCCGGCTAATCTCTGAAATGGCAGGACCGATTTTGACGGGACTTTCACTGGCAGATAGCTGATGTAATAAGGAGTAACTTAGGCTAATTTTATTTTAGAAAAAAATAGGGTCCCATGAAAAAAAAATTAAAACCAAATTAAATAATTAATATTGTTTTGGGAAGCAACCAAGGGACGAACCCGAGCGAAGCGAGGGTGAGTTGCTAGTCTAAAAAAAAAAAGTATCCTAAGTTACTCCTTATAACATCAGCTATCTGCCAGTGAAAGCCCATACTCCACAACTTCGATTACATTGTCCTTTCGTGCTTAAGAATGTTTTGATTGGTATCGTTTTCTTATTGTTGTCACTTCATACTGAAGTAATGTATGAAGTTATTAAGATGGTTAATAACCATTTTCTTGACATCATCGTAAAATGGAATCACTCCTGGGCTACATGCCTTTCTTTAATGCGAGAGAGATCAGGCAATAGTCCACACTGGCCAAGATTGGATTGACGGACATCACATATCCTTCATAAACTGGTTAGGTTCTCTAAGACATGCAGGTTTCCTCAAGATAATTTTCCTTTACCGTAAGGCGAGTGGTAATCATATTGAAAATAATTCGCACATGAAAATATCAGAAATACAAGACCCGGGATTTGAACTTGTTTCATTTGGTTTTCCAAGCCACGAACGAGGTCGTTACCAACAGGCTACCACTACTTCTAAAAATATATGTGAATGAATAATTACTAAACGGATTCAATTTGTATATGAAGTCATAGACATGGGTTTTGACGTGTTAAAGAATTTCGTAGTAGGTACGCAGGTCAAAGGTCATCTTTACTGCTTGTCAATTAGACACATATGAAGGGACAGGCGGAATTTAGTACAAAAAATATGTACATACAAGTGCAAGTCGGACTTGCATTATAATATTAACATTTTTATAAATTTTGGGTTCCGTACGTATTATAAAATAAAATAAAAATACTTTTAGTTAAATTTTTAGAGATAACCGACATTTCATATTGTATTTTAAAATTGTGAGTTCATTTAATTTTGTTTAAGTTTCGCTGTATTTCTTCCGCTAGTTATTCTCGGGACTGAGGTATTTTCTGTTCGAACTTGATGATTGACTATATGATATTTAGTAAAAACTATCGACTCACACTTCATCCCTAGGTGATTCTTTGAATTTACATAACTTCTTTTATTTATAAACCGATTGAAATAAAACAATACTAAATGTTAAGTAAAACTTACCACAGTAAATTAATGCAAACCGCACTCAAATCGATTAAGCCGTTTCTGAGATTAGCGCGCACAAACCCACAAACAGATAAACAGACAAACAGACAAATTCTAAAAATCATTGTTTTGTGTTCTATTGCGTTATTAAAGACCCCCAATAATAGTTTTTTTCAAATATCTTCCATGTACAGACGGCGATCAGTTACGTATAGATTGTATATTAACCCCATATAAAAAAAAATGAATTTAAACTTGAATGAAAGCTTTTTTTAGCCGGCTTCAAAAAGGAGTTCTATGTGTACGTATACTGTTGGATCACCTGTTTATAAAAACTCAACATTATTATTCAAAACAAACAGACATGCGAATGATTTTAAAGAGTTTTTGTGTCTTAAATATACAGAACCCTTCAAAATACTTATGAAATATTCAATATTTATATATACATACGTATGTATCACTCAAAATTAAAGCCTTGTCAGTTTCGTGTGTTGCAACATGAACAAAACATTTCTTGATACAAATAGCTACGGCGCCTATAATTACATAATAAAGTATTGCAACAATTAACTCGTATACATTAAGACACCGGTACTAAATTCTGTTTTGGATTGAACGTTCTATTATAAATGTTAGTTTGTTGTGACATGGTTGAACTGAAATTGCCAATAAACACAACTAATACCTAGCTGTTTATAAGTTGGTACTTAATATATTAAAAAGACTAGCGACTCACCTTTGCTTCGTTCGGGTTCGCCTTTAGGAAAACAAAAACAAATCTATTCCACTGGAACCGTACATTTTTCCGGTATAAGGTATCAGCATGCCAAATTTTACTAAATTAAGTGCATAAGTTGTTGTGTACTAAGCTGTATTAGTTAGTATACTTTTTTAACTATCCCACGGGAAATCTTTAATTTTCCGGGATGAAAAGTATCTAAAATATTGACCGGGGATATTAGGTATCACCATGCAAAAGTTCATTTAAATCGGTCCAACAGTTTCGGAGATCAGCTCGTACAAATAGACAAACAGACAGAGAAACAAATAATATAAAAAAAGTCTGGATTTGTCCTATTTCCCTTCTTACATCCCCTGACTCGGTTTTTGGCATTTTTTTTCTATATACAGATATTCGACCTCTATAGCTTTATTATATGTATATCTATATACATTGTACATATATAAAGACAAAAAAGTTCAGTACTTTTTCTCGTCTGCTTGTCCACCGATTTTCTTTTTTTCATTCATAAATTATTGACGAGCTTTAGTCTTATTATTAAAAAGTTTAGGAATCAGTAAGCTTTTTTTATATATGATAGGTAAATCTAAATTTTATTCATGTGTTCCAACTTCCAACTCCAGGCTACTACCGAGTATATCTTAACAGAAATACTAAGTAATTAATCTTGGCCTCACCCAGGATTCGAACTCAGAAACTCTGTATCTGTTGGTGTATATGCTTGCCATTAGACCACCAAGACGATGGAATATAGCTGCTGCGAAAGCATTATTTGAGACTTAACTGTTTTTTTTTTAATTTATGTGTCTATGTGAGTTTTGTTGGTTAGCAGTGTTCTTGAATCGTCATTTTTTAAATATTGTTCTATTTTCTATATGTAATTATATTAGGTATGTAATTCTCGTATATTATTGTTTTCTTAGCGATATCGACTGTAGAAAGTCAACTTATCTAAAGACGCAGATACGTAACTCAAATTAAGAGCTTGCTTGTTTAAGCATAAACTACAATACAATGATATGAAACATAATATTGTATATGTAACATTCATAGTAACTCGCATTTGAATTCAATTCAATTGTTTTGCTTAGCGGCTGCTAGTGTTATTTGGGCACAATTTACTTCGCCAATGTCGTGTAGAATGGTGGAGATACGTTCATTATATAATTATGTAATACATATATGTCGCTGTTTAAATTTCATAATAATAATGGTTGAACCCATCAGGATTATAGGGCTTTTTTGAGGATAAACGTCATTTGGGCATCTATCTATACATACATATGTTTAATAAAATTCTATCTGAGTCGAATAAATATTTTTTGGAAAATCTTATTGAAATACACATTATTATCGATACAGAGGCTGAATCTTAGTTTTTAGAATTTTTACCTCTCTGTCTGTCTAGGGACGCATCACGAGAAAACTACTGGATAAATTTTGAGGAAATTTGGTATGACGATAGCTGGTTATTCGGGTCAATATATAGGATACTTTTTACTGCGGGAAAATATCTCATCTTTGAGAAATCTATACTAAACGTTGAAATAAATTACGATAGTTGTCTTGTCTTGGCAATAATAACACACGCGCGTGATAAAACGACTTATAACTTTTTATATAAATAAATCATTGGTAATATCATTAAGAAATGTATTTTATCAGTTATTTAACTATATCGTTTAAACGTGATTTCTCCATTAATCTCATGTAAAAGTGTCATTAGGTTTTTGTCAGCATTTAAATGACACGCACTTTACGTTACGTGATTGTTTTACTCTAAACGTTAGTAAATAGTGGACATGAAAAATAAAAAAAAAAAACTTTAATACTTTCTTAGATTTACGCGAATATTTGTCATTTTAAATAAAACTATCTTTTTCGATTTTTTCGCGGATTTATTTTGATTTTTGGTTCTCGACGTTTCGATTGCTTTACAGCAATCTCTCGTCTCTCCCGTGACCGTGATTGCTGTAAATCAATCGAAACGTCGGGAACCAAATATCAAAATAAATCCGCGAAAAAATCCGAAAAGATAGTTTTATTTAAAATAACTTTAATTTCTTTTTTTTTTAATTCGATATAATACTGTTATCAAAGACGTTATATAAAGACTGATTTTAGTCTGTTTCATGTTAATTTAATTGATTGTAATATATTGTGGCTATAAAGTTATATATTTTGAAACACTAAATGACGCGAAGGTATTTATGGTATGTGACGTTCTATAATTTTCATTAACGGTAAATATTAATAAATATAAATTAACGTTATTGTCATTTAAGCGTCGTCACTATTTAGAATAGCATTAATGTTAAGTTAACAATTGTTAAGTTTACAGTGCATATAGAGGATAGATTATGAACATTGCATAGTTATTATTGATCTACCTACTTCTTATTTAGCATGTTCTAGTACGAGGAAAGAAAAGACTAGATAATGGAAAATTAAAGTTTATATAAAATAATATCAATATGATATATTATCTAGATAAAAATGTGTTTTTGAGGTAGAAAAAATAAATCTTTTGTATTTAATGAAAAAAAAAGTGGAAAGGAAAGTTCGTGAATAAAATTTTATTATATTTTTTTTTTATATTCTAATTCGTGTCATGTCCTCAACATGTCATTGTTTCCGGTATGTTAAAGAGATAATAAAATGTCACCTCTATTAAAGACTGGCAAAACACTCATATATGTAACCCATAAATAAGCGACGTCAAAAATAAATAACATGTAATAAATTACATACACTCAAAATAAAAAGTTTGGAATTTTTATTTTACATAAAAAACTTATATATCAGAGCTTTGAAATGTGCAAAAGTAGATATATTTTATATTTGTCTTGTGTTAAATATTTATAAGCTCTACTATAAAGTAAAGTAAAAACTAAAAGCTCATTAGGCCTCACTTCGCTCAATTGATAAATATTTTATTGGTACCTAATCAATCAATCGAATAATGTTAACCACTTTTAGAACTTAAACAAAACTATTCGGTGTCGAAAACTTTCCAGCCAATACCTGTATAAAAAATATAGCGTCACATGACAATTGACAATATTTATTACTAGCGACTCACCCTTGCTTCGCTCGGATTTGTACCTAGGTACGTTTTAATTTTTTTGAGCGAAACCCTAATTCTTTTTCTAAAATAAAAGTAGCCTAAGTTACTCTTCATAATATCAGCTATCTGCCAGTGAAAGTCCCGTTAAAATTGGTCCGGCCGTTTCGGAGATTAGCCGGAATAAACAGACAGACAGATAGACAAAAATTTGAAAAATTGTGTTTTTCTTATAAGTACCGTATATAATTCCATACCATTTAGTATAAAGCTGTTATTTTGACATTACAAAGAGACACTTCATGATTATTTATCAGTATAGATGTATAGATTTGATCCTTATGTATATAGTTAACTATCGATCTATTTCTCTTTTTCTATACAAATTACTATTTAACGAAAAAGGTACTCTTTTAAAAAAAAGATATATGAAAATTGAGTTTGCGAAAATATCGCATAACATAAACACAAATCTCCTCCCTAAAACTCGTCAATCTGACGCTCCATGATTGCGTGGAAATAGGTCTAATAATAGGTACCAATTTAGTATTCATAGTAGCAAGGATTTTAATTTATGTATAGTAATTTTTAGGTTTTTAATCGAAAACGAGGATGTACTAATACTTTCTTAGATTTACGCGAATATTTGACATTTAAATAAAACTATCTTTTCGGATTTTTTCGCGGATTTATTTTGATTTTTGGTTCCCGACGTTTCGATTGCTTTACAGCAATCATGGTCACGGGAGAGACTAAGGTGTTAGATGTCTCAAAGGTATTATACAGTTGTTACAGACAGCCTACCCACAAAATAACAAAATGAATTCAAAATTTTGAAAATTGGCATCAAAGTACCTTACAATATTTGTTAATTTTAATTTTAAACATTTTTATAATTTTAATTACTTTTATACTTGAAATATGGAATTTTTATTTATATAATTTTAGCTGTTGTTATTATAATTATTAAAATTTATAGAAAACTTTATTAATTAGTAATCTATATTTAGTGTTGCCATTATTATATTTATAATAACTATAAAGAAAAATAAATATTAATTATTTAAGCCAAATTATTGTTGTTTGTGTACTTTAGAAAATTAAAATTAATTAATAATTACATTTACAAATGAAAAATATTAATTTGAATTACTAATTTGACAATTATAGACAATATAGATTAGTACTAATTAATAAAGTTTTCTATAAATTTTAATAATTATAATAACAACAGCTAAAATTATATAAATAATATTCCATATTTCAAGTATAAAAGTAATTAAAATTATAAAAATGTTTAAAATTAAAATTAACAAATATTGTAAGGTACTTTGATGCCAATTTTCAAAATTTTGAATTCATTTTGTTATTTTGTGGGTAGGCTGTCTGTAACAACTGTATAATACCTTTGAGACATCTAACACCTCAGTCTCTCCCGTGACCATGATTGCTGTAAAGCAATCGAAACGTCGGGAACCAAAAATCAAAATAAATCCGCGAAAAAATCCGAAAAGATAGTTTTATTTAGAGGATGTACTAAGTTCGCTCCCTTTTTTTTAACACATTTATCGATTGCTAGGCGACGGCTTGTCCGACGTGTTTATTTTAAAACTAGCGACTCACGCTCGCTTCGCTCGTGTTCGTCCCTATTTTTTTCTATCCCTATTTTATGTCCCTATTTTCGGTACGTTTTCACGGTTAGTATAGAATAAGCTATATATATATATATATATATATATATATATATATATATACGTACATACGAGTATACAAAAGTAAGAACCTATAAAAAGAAATTAAAAAATATATATATTCCTTACTTGAGAAATGATTCCCCATACAAACATTCATCGCCCTTTTCATGATGCTATTTCACTATGAATTTCACTATGGATAAAAACTATGCTTTGTCCTTCCCAGGGTCTCAAACTATCTCCATACTAAATATTATCTAAATCGATTCAACGGATTAAGCGTGAAAAAGTAACAGACAGACAAACAGAGTTACTTTCTCATTTATATATTAGTATGGATTGTATTTATTTATTTTTATTTATTTATAAATACTTTATTGCACACACAAGGAAAATACATAAAATCAAAGAGAAAGAAAGATAACAAAAGGCATGCAAAGGCGGTCTTATTGCTATAAGCAATTTCTTACAGACAATCTCTGGTGAAAGGATTAATGAAAACCGTAAGTAGGACGGTACAATAATATTATATATATACAGGCTCAAATATATACATAAATAAATAAATAGAATGAACATACATATATACATTATACATATACATACATAATATATAATAAATACATACGTGTAAATATATATATATACACTTTATCTACAAAGAAAGATAGTAATTAGTCAGACGACGTTTAAAAATATCTAGCGATTTTGAATGGCGCATAACGCGAGGGAGCGTGTTCCAAAGCTTTGCAGCTTTAATGGTAAAAGAGTTACCATAGTAATTTGAGGTGCAAGGTGGTAATTTCAGACGGTTGTCACTCCGAGATCTAAGTTGAATGTCAGAATCAGATCCTAGGAAATTGAAACGTTCTTTTAAATAAAAGGGAGTAGTTGGGTTATATAGGATGGAGAAAAGGAGGGAGAGAACGTGCAGATTGCGACGATGTCTGATTGAAAGCCACTTTAGTTGTATACGGTATTCGGAGATGTGGTCGAATTTACGCAAACCATATATAAATCTGATGCACATATTCTGCAGGCGTTCGAGTTTGTTAAGCTGTTCCTCTGAAATATCAAGGTAACAGCAATCAGCATAATCCAAAATTGGTAGCAGTAGTGAGTGAGCCAATGCAGTTTTGGTTTTAATAGGCAACATTATGTTATGGATTGTATATCTATTAAGGCAGAATCTGCGGTGGTCCCATAAAAAAAAAAAAACTTTAATAAGCTCAGCACTTTATCTTCTACGCTTACCCATTACTTCTAACGTCAACGGATAATATTAATAAAAATTAAATAGTCAAAATAAAAGATTACTAGTCCGGTTTTTTAAGCTTTCGCCATAAATAATATCGATTTTGTTTTGTGCATTATAATCGACTGTATTAAAGTGATTCGATAAATCATTCGAAAGTTATGTTACGACTGAATTCAAACCAGTTCGGCCCAGCTTTACATTGAAGATCCATGGTGTGAAGCCTTAGAATTCTTATTTTATTTATGCATTATGCCTATATTATGATAAGTTATTTTAACAACTTCACTATAGGGTGCAAAGTCGAATTATCTTTACTTAATATAGCTATTTGAGTGTTTATTTTTATGTATTAAGTTAGATATTTACCTACTAGCTTTGTGGATTAATAATAGTTAGCCATCAACAAAACATATTTTGATACTTGAATCTATCATAGTCACCGTCTCTCCAATGACCATGCTTGCTGTAAAGCATTCGAAACGTCGGGAACCAAAAATCAAAATAAATCGTTAAAAAATCCAAAAAAAAAAAAACAAAAAAATTTAACATTTAAATATTATGTAATAGTAAAGTTGATACCTTATTTTTATAATTCTCCATCTTTTTTTAGTTGACGATTCATTCAGTTGTGTACTGTAGATTAAAATTACTTAATTTGATGTATTCATAATTTTGGTTCTGCCATCTCTCTTTTTGGTTTAGTGACATGCTCAGTCTTACTAAGGTTGTGGATTCATGTTCTTTTCTAGAATAAGTAACTCAGAGTTAGGAAGTTAAGGGTATTTCCCCATGCCATAAAGACGTCTATGTTATGTCTGACCTCTTTTTGAATGTGTCGAGTTGTCATCCCAGGGGACTTGTGTACAACCCTACATAACTTTCATTATTATAGAGATGGCCACTATGATTTTGGATTTCGCTTTTTACGTAATAAAGAACGCTTCAGGAGTACACTTTTGTCCTTTGTATTCGTAGATCTCCAAAAATGATTAGACCTAGTCCAGAGATTCACCAGTGTCTAGTCATCAAGTCCAGTCCAGTGAAAGAAAAAATCAGTAGGAAATCTTCAAGGCTGAGGAAAACTAAATATTTTCGTGTGAAATCTACCAATCCACATTTTGGCACATGTGCAATTGGCAAAAACATCTTTTGCCATACAAATACTATGCCGATAAAGCAACTCAACTGCCATTTTTTCCTATTCCAATTAAGGTTATAATGATTCTGACAGTAAACGCGGTAACGTATTTTCTATTAGTGAACAAAATTTCAAAATAGGATACGTATTTAGTTTTAGAGATTATACCCTGAACATACAAACTTTTCTACTTTATAATTTTAGTGTAGATGTGTTATACACATTAAATACGTATAATGGTGGTACGAAACCCATGGTACGCTAGTCTATCTTGGCCTTTTTATTCAAACTGACAGGGAAACAATAAAATTGAAAAAAGTCTGGATTTGTTCTATTTCTCTCCTTACATCTCCAACTGACACGGTTTTTAGCGTTTTTTTTCTATGTACAGACATTCAATCTCTACAGTTTTATTATATGTATAGATTATAAGAGTTTTAAAAAGAAATTTAAATATTGCAAAAAAGTAATGGTATTTATTTAATTATCCTGTCTTTAATACTTATATAGTACATTAATTGTACGTCTTAGGACTACTGTTTCATCATTTTATTAATAACAGTACTGATAAAGTAGGTATGAACTTTAAACGTTAGTGAAAGGTCAAGTGTGAGTTCATTTAACTCTGCATATAGTGCGCTGTTTTGATGCTTCTATGCAAAGAAATTTTAAATTTGACCAGCCTTTTGTATACGAAAATGTACTTTATCGTACAATTTATAAGATATATTATAAAATAACCCCTATTTATTACAAGTAAATATAATATTGTTGCAGAACCTATCGGTTATTTGCATTTATATAGACAATATTAAACTTTATTGCTTTAAATATAAGAGTTATATCGATAGCATATAGATATTTGTCATGTAAGCTGAGAGCAAAGATATTAATTACATTACTCTAGCGGTGAGAGATAGTGACTATAAATCTTTTAAAACATTTTAGATGACAATTCGACTACCGGAAAATGTTTTGCTGTGGTAGATTTATGAAGAAACTAAGCCCAAGATGGAAAGCGTAAAAAGAAACTTAATCTGTTGGGTTCTGTATATCAAAATATATGTAACCAATTCAATAATCAATAATTTTGATTTGTATTTCATACTAACCGTTGGTACGTAACCTAGGGACGAACCCGAGCGAAGCGAGGGTGAGTTGCTAGTCATACTATAATTCCATTAATTAATATTATAAATGCGAAAGTTTGGATGAATGTTTGTTTCTCAATCGCGCCAGAACGGATCTGGATGAAATTTTGCAAGGAGATAGATTATAGTCTGGAATAGCATATAGGTTACTTTTTATCTCGGAAAAATGTACGGTTCTCGTGAGATAGATTTGATTGTTTTTCACAGCAAGCGATCGACTATCTATTCGATACTAAACGTTAAAACATACCTAGGGGAGAACCTGAGCGAAGCGAGGGTGAGTCGCTAATAATTAAATTATAATTTGACTATGACACATACACGAAACACATACACGAAGTTTCTTCTACGATCGGTTTTCCCTATTTCGATACTATTATTCAAGATCTCCCATATCATCATCATAACCCGTCGGAACCCACATCTCCCTCGAAAGACAACCAACTTTTCATCTAATGTTAAGTGCTCAAAAGGTGTATAAATGATAAATAATTCGAAATAAATACAAATATTCTAGAAATACTGCATTTCACAATAAAATTACTACTTACGTTTTAGACGACGTCCCGAACCACGTGGGGTCTGTGAGACCCGAACGCACTTTGCGCACTTCTGTTTGTTACGTCGGCGACGCGATTATCAAACCACTATCACCAAGCGGTGTGGCAATGTCGCAACTCCAGCTACTCAAAGTGTCAAAAACGCCGAGCGAATTTTTAGAGAGTTACAAGGATTTTTGTGTGACTGGGGTCTATTAAACCCCACATGGTTCACGGAAGGTTAATAAAGTGAAGTGGCTCTTCAAGTTAAATCAACTGTGGCAACACTTAAGTACCTACGTGATAATATTAAACAAATAGTATATTATTTTCTTTAAGTAAAACCGACGATAAGTACTTTACACGTGCCTGTTGTTATTACATCTTATGAAGGACTTTGGTAGATATATGCATAGGTTATTTATACATTATTCAAATTAACTCTCTCATCTCCCTTCTATAGGCTTTTAAATGGAAAATTTAAAAACAAATATATTTTATTATCATACGTATAATTAGGCAGTGGTAGCCCAACGGTAACTCGCTTGCTTGTAAATCTAAACGAAGCAGGTTCAATTCCCGAGTTAGAAATCTGATCTATGTCGTATTGAAGCAAGGCCCGTGCCACATTAAAAAAAGGGCTGAATATACATACATAAAAACAGCTTTAGAACAATATATCTTATGAAATAGTCACATACGTCAACTCCACAGTTTTTTACGTATAGTGAAACTGGTCAGGTAAATCCAGCAAGTACATGAAGGAAACTACAGGTGACTGCCACGCATATCCCAGTTTACCACAGCCGTTAACCTAAATAAGTAAGATTATAAAGACATACTTTAGCCGCCTTTTGCATGTGAATCTTCTTTAAAATAACATAATCTATAGGAGGATGATATATAGAATCTTTTACCAATCTAACGAGAGTTTCTAAACATATTTTGAAAAAATAATCATTACCATCAAACTTAGTTGTAATTCTTATAAAATATTTTTTGACTTAATCGACCCTGTAACAAAGGATGCGGCCTTAATTTAAATGCAATAAAAACCAACGGTTTTATTTTAGCATAAATAATCTTGAACTTTTAAAGTATCTCCTCCCATACAATTGAATATCGAAAATCATGTGACAGGTGACATATTGACGACAGATAATAAAATGCATTGGTAATATTATTCGAATGACATCTAATTTAAGTGGACAGCCTATAAAATTGCTTTTTAGGGTTCCATATCGGAAGAGTCTAGATGTTCATGGGTCAATTATATGCTCGTATTTTTTTACTTTTACATTTAAATGACTCATTTACCGTAATTAACACAAAAATATCTATTTTGTGGTGATACAGAACCCTCGGTACGCGAGTTCGTATCGTACTTGACCAATTTGTTGTTGCCCTATAATATCTCCTGAGCGGTTAGTCTCGATGAGATTGACCGCCGTGGCCGAAATAGGCTAGGAGGATATTATTATATAGAATTTAACCTCTAGCTGAACGCTATACAAAAAAAAAAAGATTAGATCAATAACTCGTACTTTTTTTACTTAATTTTTAACTGTCAGAACATACATTATTTCTACCAAATCTGTGACACAATTAACATATCAAAGAGATGCCGACATAAAATTATCATTTAGTTAATAATAAATTAATATTATATTGATTAATATCCAATATAATTGATTTGGCATATTTAATGAACTTGTTCATCGTATTAACTTATTAATTCGTTTTTATCTAAGAGATACATAATATAATTTTCTATTTTATAGCACATAATTATAAGTAGATACCTACAATGTAGGGTAGGCTGGTCTAGGAGTACGCATTTAAGGTTCAAAGAGTTCTAAAATTAAATTAAATATCTCTAGATAATCAGCTTAGCTTTTATTTTTTACTTTATGCAAAATATTTAGAAAAATACAAAAATTACAGATGTGATAATTGCGTACTCTTACGAGAGCTATTGGATAAGAGTACGCATGTGAGTTGATAAGAGTACGCAGGAAAAATCTCATAATTCGTGTCTCTCGTGGCATTTGGAACATCCTATCCAATCTTCATTTGGGGGTCCACCACATGTTGGGCATTTTCACATATTCTTTTTAGGTGTCTTCTTTGGGACTTGAGAAAGTTTTTCAGCCTTCTTAGTAGTAAGTTTCGTCATCCTTTTTGGTTTCTTTTTTGGTACTACTTTGAAGCCAAAATGTGAAAAAATTAACTGCCTCTAAAGTGCAGTGGTTCGCGTGGTTATTTAAAATCTATAGTATTGGATTAATGTCTTTGTGTGTAAAAGTACGCGCGTACTCTTGTAACATACTCAAGAGCGTACTCTTGCTCACGTTCGTGGTTTTCTAATCGAGCAAAGTGCCACGCCATCTATTAGCTTTAATCGGAATCGCTCTCGCTGTGACCCCTAAGTGAATTTCTTGCCGATCAAGCCGCATAATGGTATTTTTTTAAATATTTGTAGTTTTTTTGCAAATACACTTTCTAAATGCTAAAATTATTTAAGAAAATAGACAAAAATGTTTAAACTTACGTAATTTCTGTGTTTTTGTAGGTTTTTCTTTTTTTTTCGCGCAGCACTTTTCACTAGCCTACACTTCAAAATAACACTGAAATTAACCGCGGATTGTAAACAACGTCGTGGCTATTGACGCTGCGTACTCTTATCGGATGCGTAGGTACTTTTAGACCAGCCTGCCCTACATATAAAAGTTGTTAAATTAAAAATGAAACTTGATATAGGTATCATTCATCATCTCCCTGCCCATTTCCCAATTGTTTGGGATCAGCGCAGTACATCTTCCGTACTGCTGATAGGATTTGGCAAAAGTTTTACGACCTAACATCAACCCTCCTTGGAAACTTGAAATATCATTAAAGTTATATAATGGTTTAAAAATAAGAAAAAAATACTTATGTTTTATCTTATAAAGAAAGCTTTTGAAACATATAATGTAAAAGCCGTATTGGGTTAATAAAGGAGCAAGAAATATTTGAAATATTGTAATGTATGTATATTATTAACAACAATATATATATATATATATATATATATATATATATATATATATATATATATATATATAATATATATATATATATATATAAATATATATATATATATATATATATATATATATATATATATTTATATATATGTTAAACGTCATGACAAATAAAAAAAAAACATATTTCAAGATAAAATACTGCAAGTGTCGTAGAAGACGATTCTGTGCTGGTCATCATATCTTCACTTTGCTCGACGGCGGGTAACAGCATTTCCAAAGAGGTTTGATGTCAGGCAGGCGTCCGGTCGTAAAACTTTTGCCAAAACCGATCAGCAGTACGGAAGATGTACTGCGCCGACCCCAAGTGATTTGGGAAATGAGCATGAGGATGATAATGATTATGAACAAATATATATTTAAAAAGGTTTTAGACGTCTCAAGGGCGCTATATATGTACTTGTTACAGACAAAAATAATATAGGTATTGTTTGAGAGCTTTCATACTTATCATGCCGCAGCTGTACTTTTTTTTATCAATTTCTAAAAGCGATTTTAGAGATAGCTAGCGTTTTAAAGACGAGTATAGTCTATTTTTAGTAAATATATCTAGAATCTAGGGAGAAAAGAAAATGTAGAGTACTACGACTTACCTAGAGTATAAAATTGAACGCAGTGAAAAAAACATCTCATAATGTGACAGAAACATATTGTTATAAGGAAAAAGTGGGAGTCGTTTCTGTAGTAGGTACATCAGGTATTCAAAGTCAGAGTGGATTATTTCTATGCCACGGTCCTGCAAGATTTCTAGTACCTAATAATTGCCGATAGATTAGTCTGTACGTACCTACTTAAGCCGCTATTTTCTACGGAAGGCCTTCGTAACTGAATACTTGGTAATTTTTTATATATGAAAAATATTTAAAAATACAAATTATTAACGTTAAATAAATTTTGTGTTATCTAACATAATAAAATAATAAATGAATTTATTATATTACCTATATGAAGTAAAAAAAACAAAACGATAATGTTTAAAGACATCGGATTTTTGATTATCTGTTCTCATTAAAATTTCGACAAATAAAAAAGTATTTATGTTAATTAAAATTTAATAACATGAAATATTTCAGCACAAATATGCTATATTAAGTAAATGACAGTCGAAATGTCACTTAATTAAGGAGATAAAGAGAAATTAATGTTAGTACGGTATCGATAAGAGTTTTAAATAAAATAACCAGTGTTCTTCCATTTAACTATTTAAGGGCGTTGTGTGATAAGTGATAACATATGTTACTGGGTCACCCTCGCTTCGCTCGAATTCGTCCCTAGATACGTTTTTACAGTGAGTATGGAATAGATAGACTATATATTATATAGGTATGATGATTTGTTGTGGGTTATATTATAACGTGTTTTTGCGTGGGAATGACATAATGTTACGCGATAAAAAGTACCTAAGTAGTACTTAAGTACGTAAGTCTATGTCACTCTCCAGCCCTCCAACTATCTCTACATAAAAAATCACGCCAATCCGTCGCTCTGTTTCGACGTGAAAAAAAAGAACAAACAAACAAACACACTTTCACATTTACATATAATATATATTAGTATGGATGTACATATAGCTTTCGAAATTACTATTAAATAATCTATGGACTATGGTTTAAATAATAAAGTATAGGTGTATCACGGGTTCAAATTCTGTTACATAAAAAAACAAACTATAAATAAAATATTTGTATTTGATTTAAGTAGCGAATAGATTAAAAATTAAATTTTATCTACAATATCAACATATACTTTGGCTACCTAGCTATATTTTTTGTAGATACTGTATAATTTTTACAAGTGGTAAAATCTAAAAGTGAAGAAGATAAATTAGAAACTGCATCAATGGTTTGGAATTTTTTTTCCTACACTGAAATAATAAACTAGGTTGTTATTTAAAAAAGCACCTGTCATAAGTTTAGACTATTTATCACTTTAGAACTCTACTAACATATATCACAGTTTTAGCTACTGTTTCACTGGTTCGTTAACCAAAATCAACGATGCGTCAATATATCAATGATTAATCATTCATTGTTTGTGTTTTGACTGGAGTACTCATATGAGTACGAAAATATATAATTTTCAACACGTTCAAGTCAATTTTAGAGTGACCTAAATCATGGCGTATTTTCAATTTTTAACGTAAATCTCTGTAATGCTTTGAGATTATGAAAAAATTATTTACAATAATAAAATAAAACCCGATTGCGTAAAAAGCGAAGTAAAATTAATAATAAAATTAATAATAAAAGTATTGTGCAGTCGGAGACATAATGTAGGTACATGTTTTATACTTGTTTACATATGTGTATTAATGTCTCCCACTAGATTACTGTTTGACACCAAAGGACGAAAGAGAAACGGCCTAAGAGCTATAATAGTTACATATATCTAATCTAATATATTTAAACGAGCAATTCTTGTATATTTTTTTATTTATTTATCGATCTAGATTAGTCTTATGTCTGGGAAAACGCCTGTTTTCATGCGGTTTTCTTTCGCATTATTCTGCGCAAAACATGGTCGCTAATTTCTTACGTTCGGGCATAAGCATCGTAGTCAAGCGGCCAAGGCGTAAGGTTCACAATCACAAGTGTCCGTCCGGGTTCGAATCCTGGTCGGGAATAAAGTATTTACTTTTGTTTTTTTTTGTATTTATTCAAGTTATTTTTTTTTAACTAGAAAATATGAAATAACAAAAAAGAACGCCGAGTGAAGCTCGGTCGCTCAGATACTTCATATCGCAAAAGTAACTCGCTCAATTGTATTAGGTATACCTGGCTTATTTATGCTTATGATTATTAGGTCCTGACTTCAAAATACCACTATGTTATAAAAGATCCTACGCCTGATCTATCTCCGATCGTGTCAAGCTCTTGTTTAAATGGACTCATCATGAGAGATATTTATCTCCCTTGCACAGTGTTTCTGTGTTTAAGTGTACTTGTACACTATTAATACAGTTCTCTTGACTCATTTTAGCCGTATCTATATAACTATAGATAACATCTTTGTATAACATATAATGGAATATGCTCACGCTTCACGTTTTTCAGTAACTTCTTATAATTATGCTTTGAGTTTTCACTTGGTATGCCGATAATAAAAATGAATACAATAATATTCGGATTAAAATAAGTATTTCTTAAGTTCACATACAAACTCATAAACTTTAATTCTATAGAATTAATATTTTAACAGTTCCGCCTCGCTTTATTGTTCGATGTCAGACTGTATAGAATTTTATTGCGCTTATCGTCCTCATAACTTAAAACTGTTCGACGAAAATCCTGATCGGTTCTAATAAAAGACGGCATTAAAATATTTTATATGATAAAGATAAAGTAAAAATTTTAAATTATATAAAATGGTGGGTAAAAAATATTCGGAAGGTTGTTTTCATATTTAACATAATAATAAGTATTTATTTTTTTATATAGTAGTACTAGCGACTCACCTTGGCTTCGCTCGGGTTCGCCTCTAGAAAAAACAAAAACAAATGTATTCAACGGGAACTGTATATTTTTCCAGGATAAAAAGTAGCCTATGTGTTAATCTGATGCTATATTACTGTAAAGTCATTAAAATTCATTCAGTAGTTTTTGTGTGAAAGTGTAACAAACATCCATACATTTATACATCAAGACATCCATATTCCATACATTCTCACAAACTTTCGCATTTATAATATTAGTAGGATTAGTAGGATTTTATATACTAATAACCCATTGCTCTTAGCAATCTTTGACGACACGTTTGGCTTAGTTTGTAGTGCCGTACTAGCTGCGTCAGCGGTCGCAGGTTCGAGTCCCGCTGGGGGCATTCATTTGTGTGTTGAGTTGAGTTTGTATTCTAGTCATGGGCGTTTATATATTATAATGGGTATGTATTTAAAGTTATATATGTGTAGTGTATCAACTATCTGGTATCCATAACACAAGACTCGTAGCTTACCATGGAACTACATGTTGGTGTGTGTTAATATCCCAACATACTCTCACTTCGCTAAGGTGCATCCGTATGTCCGTCTGTCTTTGTACTAAATTTTATCCAATTTCGTTCAGTCGATTTAGCGTGAAGGAATAAAAATATGCACAAGCATAAAAATTTTCGCAAATATAAGTGTAGTTGTACATTTGTTAGCAAAAACACATGGTAAAAATAGATTTGGGTACATGATATTGCATAAAATACATTATTTAATTAAATATGTACGTTTGTTTTTAAAAAGTAAGAATAATTTTAAGTAATAAAAAGTTACTACATGTCTATAATTGAAATAAAGTTCCTTTATCTGATTGATTTCGAAATACATGCTGTTGATATGATTCGCGTATTTTAATTGAAAGAGATTTTGATGTCGATGTACTTTTTTAATTTAAAAAGAAAACAAATCCATACTAATATTATAAATGTGAAAGTTTGTGAGTATGTATGTATGGATGCTTGTTACTCTTTCACACCAGAACGGCTCAACGGATCTGGATGAAATTTGGCACAGGGATAGATTATAGTCTGAAATAGTTACGGTTCCTGTGGGACAGATTTGTTTTTGTTTTTCTAGAGGTGAACCCGAGCGAAGCGAGGGAAAGCCGCTAGTTCTATATATTTTAAATACATTTTCGACGGAACACCAGTATCAATAGAGTAGATCGTTGCTACAAATACCTAATAACACCACATATTATGCGATACTACGTATTTCACTCACTCGCTTAGCAGTTTAACAAGAAATTGCGTATGTACGTTTCTATAAGTAATATTACTTTTACAATTAGATGAATATTTCCAGATATATGTATGGAATACAGACAACACATTTTTAGCTCCACTTAAATAGTACAAAATTTATTTCCAAGTCTTTTATTATTGGCGTATTTGTTTAAAAAAACAACAATAAAGCTAAATGTTGTCCTAAATATACTCAAATGAAAACTTTTTAGGAAAAAAATAAAAACCGACTTCAGAAAAAGCACTAAAAAGTAAAAAATAACTGATTTGTAGTTTTCATTTACTATAGATAACCTAATCAGATATTTTCCAAGTCGGTGTGCTTTGATTTGTATCGGCTGGCAACTGCCAACTTTTCCTGCGCGGTTATTCTAATATTCATCTTTTCGCTATATAAGGAAGTCTTGCACAAAATATCATGCATCTAAACTCAATGGCTTAGTCTCTAATTTATCTATTAATTCGTATATGAATTAATGATCTTATGATCATTATTTAGTACATTTTTTGGTTATTATATAAATTTTACCAAATAACCAAATATTTTTCTTAGTTTACCACTAAATCTGTATGGACAGGACACGTTTATTATATGTGGCGTGATGCCAATTCTTATTTCTACGTATTCGCATTTTATTAGGTTATGCACCTTTTTAACATTATTCTATTTTAAATAACGTCCCGCCATACGGTCTCGTGCAGTTTGGCAGCCAATATTTGGAAGACATAGAACAGAAAACTAATAAAAATAGCATCAAAATATCCAGGTGTGCTAGGTTTTAAGGTTTACTTTTATCCAAGGAAGCGTTCATCTATACAGATAAATAAAATTGAAGTGTCTGTTTGTAATGTCAAAATAACAGCTTTATACTAAATGCATATGGAATTATATACGGTACCTATAAGAAAAAAAAATTAAATATTTTTTTTTGTCTGTCTGTCTGTCTGTTTGTTTCGGCTAATCTCCGAAACGGCTTAACCAATTTTAAGGAGACTTCCACGTGCACATAGCTGATATTATAAAGAGTAACTTAGGCTACTTTTATTTTAGAAAAAGAATTAGGATTTTGCTCAAAAAAATTAAAACGTACCTAGGGACGCACCCGAGCCAAGCGAGGGTAAGTCGCTAGTTATTTATTAAAAAGTAAACGTATATAATTCGATATATAAAAATAACTGCAACAATAATGATTTTTCATTGTCACATACATTGTGGCAAAATTTTAGTAAGAAGATATGTACTATCATATTATTCTTACTAAACACTTAATATGTATCTATTTTAGTAGCGCACATACCACTTCCAATTTTAACCTTTCAACGCTCGATACAATAGTTTTACATACTTTATTGGTGAAATTTATTATAGAGGCTAAGCGATGATAGATGTTTTCACCCACGGAGCGTTATTTTTGGTTTTTTATAGTTTCTGATTCTTTGTAGTGGGTATTTAAAATGAATATTTTGAGAGTGTTATGAGTGTGTCTATTATGTTACGAAGGTGAAAGTTATGTCTTCCACTAAAAGATTCCAAGTACGACTCGAAATAGAAAGACAATATAAAAAGTTATAGGTACTTAAATTTTTAATCAACAAAAAAACAAATGAAAAAGATATTATTAAATATAGTACTTAATTTATCTGCCTTTACTCTCAAATCCTTCCTTTCTGTTCATTTTCGTTATATTATAAGGAACTTTTGTGGGGATATTACAGATTTCTAGAACCAGTGATGTCTGTCAGTGAGTCAATGTTAGAGTTCCATTTTTTTTGTTGGGACATTAACACGCAGCACCATCTAGCTCTATGGTAAGCTACGAGGCTCGTGTTATGGATACCAGATAGTTGATACACTACACATATTTAACTTTAAATACATACATATTATTATAAATATAACATCCATGACTGGAATACAAATATTCGTGCTCATCACACAAACCAATGCCCCCAGTGAGACTCGAACTCGCGACCGCTGGCGCAGCAAGTAGTGTCACTACAGACTGAGCCAAACGTGTCGTCGTTTTTTCTTAATAATTAAGAGCATATTTTTTATTTAATTTAAATTTAAGCTCGAAATCATTTCTAACAAGTACATCAATTTAACTTAAGCCAGTTAAATATGTATACAGTATTATTTCCTTAAATGCCACCTTTTATTAACCGTTAAAGTAACACTTTGAAGACAAGACCCAAAACTGATGAAAGATTAGAACGCTGAAACCTTACCACGATTAAAGCAATTTGGATTTTTGTGTACCTAATCTCTGATCAAAATATGCCTATATCAGATTACAGAATTTAAAAACCATTTTTTTATATCAGATTGTTATAAGGCTATTAAAAATATCTCTTCTTCGAATTTACTTAAGAATGTATTATTTAGCAGTCCCGTGTGGAAAAGGCATCGCAGAAATAAATAACTTTATTTCTGCGATGCGATCTATGAAAATCTGATTTCTATTCTACTGAGTCATAGTATGTAGATGAAAATAAGTATAATAAATTCTCAAAACGATTCATTTATCATTTATACTAATATTATAAAAATGTATAGTGGATGTATCAGGTAATTCTTAGAACGTTGATCTGATATGATTTTTTTTTACGAATAATGAGCTAGATTATACTATAAAAATATATTTTTGCAAGAAATATTTATAATATACTAGCGATTCAGCTTCTTTTCGCTCGGGTTCGTCCCTAAGTGCGTTTTAACGGTTAGTATGGAATAGATAACCTATATATAATACATACAGGGTGGATTTTTTATATTATATATTTTTGTAATTTTCTATTTAGGTAGGTACTTTTGCTTCTACGTAGGTATGCCACAATACCGGCTTAACAAAAACTGAAAAAATTATGTAATTTCCGCTGCATGAAATGCTTGCGTGTAAACCCGGTCTTGTGACTTACCGTAGTTTCTGTACTCAAACTTCAGTTGGCCTCAAAGAGTCTTTTGATCACAGTAGAAAATAGGACCGTTTGGCAACAAAGAATATTTCGAGTTAATTAATCGTTTTCCGTACAAAATGTATGAGAAAAGTTTTTGGCGATTCCTGTCATTTCTAGTACTCATAACCTGAATGGTCCCATAGAGTCTTTTGATCCCTACATGAAATAGAATTCATTGTCATAAGAAAACAAAATTTTCGCATTTTTTTCGCTGATTGTAATTTTTTTCCAAAATCTGTGAATGCAGTTTAGAATATCTCAAAAAGTCATGGATGGTCTCTTAGGAACGTTTTCCTGTAACTATAATAGTTAAGGTACCTGCCCTTACTGTCCCGTCTCAAAAATCCACCCTGTATACCTACATACATACATAGGTATGATGAGTTGTTGTGGGTTGTATTATAACGTGTTTTCACGTGGGAATGAGATAATTTTTTACGGTAAAAATGACCCTCCAACTATCTGCACACTAAAAATCACACCAATCCGTCACTCCGTTTCTACTTGAAAGATGGACAGACAGACAAACAAACAAACAAACACACACACACTCATATTAATAATATTAGTATGGATATGGATTGTTAAAATCAGCGTTGCAACGGCAAGGCCGTTTAACTAGCAACTTTATATGTATATAGAAGATTTGCGATATCAAATTATGCATATTATTTTTCAAGTGCCCAAGTTATTTCTAACACTAGACTATCTCTTATGAATTAATTAACACTTTCTTATTCAATTTAGATAAACGCCTGCTCTACACTAATTTGTATGTTTATTTCTAGATAAAAACGTGTATCCAATATGAGTATTTTTAGAGTGATCTGTTTATATAAAAACTTGGCGATGTAAGAAAAAAAGATTGGTTTACTTTGGATGCACATATTTTAGTAAAACTCAGCGAATTTTTTATTTAAATCTGTACAATGCATTTAGAAGACAATATATTTACTGATTTATTCGATTATTTAGAAGGATTTGCACTCAGTGTCGATAAAATATATAATGCCAATGAGTCAATAGCATGAATAGGACAAATTATAAAAAAAAATATCTGAAAAATGAAAACATAGTGCTCATTTTTTTTTGTAATAGCTTAAATTTTTTTGCTATGTTTCGATATATGACATTCACGGTCACATAGAATGACCTTATTTATTCACTGTCAGTCAAAAAATTTATATACTGGAAGGCAAAGTTGCACCCAGGAATCATTACACATAAGTGTAATATTATACTAGCGAATATTTAGTGAGTGACTTACATTCTTATTATTTATATAACACGTTCTCTTGACCGAATTACGTTCACGGCCAATCTCAAAGAGCTATTACATTAGCCATCTACACGGGAGATATTATATTGCACAAATATATGAAGGAAAAGAAATGCAAAGGCAAGTGCACTACACTCGCTTACTTACCTAGTTCGACGGCAGAGGATCGAGGAGTAAATATATGTTAAAGTAGTTAAAAAAAGTTATATCATTAACTTTCGAAACTCCAGGCTATTATTAATAACTAGTGACTGACCTCCGCTTCGCTTACAAAAACTAATCTATCCCACGGGAACCATACATTTTTCTGGGATGATATATAGCCTATAGCCTTCCTCAGTTAATGGGCTATCTAATGCAAAAAGAATTTTCCAATTCCAACCAGTAGTTCCTGAGATTAGCACGTTCAACCATACAAACAAACAAACAAACTCTTCAGCTTTACAATATTAGTATAGATATATTTTGAGAAAAAACCCAACCGAAACTCTTAAACTTCTCATCTGGGATTCGAACCTAAGCCCTCATTATCTATAGCCATTTTAATCAACCACACCAATGAACCACTACAGATTCATAATGAACAACGTATTATTTAAATTATAATAATTATTCTGCACAACTACATTATCATACATCTATTTATAGACCAAACTCCATGTAAAAGTGATAAGTCTATTTTAGCTAGAAGTACAGACTTGTAACAAGATCGCAGCCGACAACGGCTCTAATGTTACAAGTTTTACAAGTTCTTAGTACAATTTGTCTATTCATGTAGGGTAAGCAAGGTTTTATTAAAGAATTATTATGGTCGATTTTGTATTAATGCTAGCTACATTTATATATATATATATATATATATATATATATATATATATATATATATATATATATTAATGTAGCTACATTCATTCCTGAAGCTAATGAATTCGATTCTTGTGTCATGAAGACCAAATGTTTGTATATTGTAAAAAAATAAACTAAAACACGGCATTGGGAAATTAAAATAATATGTGAAAAGACGAGAAAAGTATAGATTCTTGTAATCCGATGGTCACATAAAAATTAAAAGAATATTATACACTTATTATATCCTACTTATATTATAAGGTATTATAGGTTGCTTCCCCATACAAATTTTCATCCCCATTTTCACCCCTTTAAGGGATGATTTCTGGGATAGAAACTCCTTTATCCTTTTCAGGGTTTCAAACTACCTTCTTCTCAAAATTTCATCTAAAGCGGTTCAGTCGTTTCGGAGCCTAATCGGTACAAACAAACAAACAAATCTTTCCTCTTTATAATATTAGTATAGATACAGTGTATTTGTTAATTTTGCTTGATTCACGCAGCAATAGACATGACTTTTTTACAAATTATGATTTATGTGCTTGGAGAGGCTGGCTACTTTTTATTGGCCGAATTCAAAAAGGACGTACTTAATTCATAAGTATACTTTTTTTGATACGCGGTGAACAAATATTCATTATTACAATTAAGTATTATAATCCCATGTAAATAAAAAAAATATCTCTAAAGATTTAATAATTACTTTTAAAGTGATTTTGAACACTACACCTTTGAAGTAAAAATAATAAATCTATACTGTATACGAGTATAATACATTTTTGAGTCGCATCTGTACCTTAAATATTTTTTAGGAAAATCTTATCGAAATAATCATTTTAATCGATACACAGGCTAAACCTATAGTTTGTAGAATTTTTGTCTGTCTGTCTATCTGTGTAGGAACGCATCACGTGAAAACCACTGAACAGATTTTTCCTATTAACCTAACCTAACCTTAAAACGTAGGGACGAATACGAGAGGAGCGAGGATGAGTCGCTAGTGTTTCAATAAAATAACTTTATTAACTTATAAGGTTACTTGACGTGCTTATAGTCGTTTATGAGGTTAATGAAAATATTTTATAGTCTACAATATTTTACGGTCGGAATTCGGATATTTTAACTATCCTTGATTTATGAAGATATATGGTACATAGTAAAAGTTTAACCCTAAGGGATATTATTTTTCATAAAATAAATGTTTTAGTATTTTAGGTCAGTTTTAAATAGCTAGAATAAGCTATAAACTATAACGTATTTTATCAATATACGTATATTAATAGATCAGTAGTACTGTAGAAGAAATATGAGATCCTTACACATACTACACACACTTACTACACATTATCAAAGCTAAAGATATATTAATAATAGTTTCTTCTTTTTCTTCTTCTTCTTCAATTTTTTTTTATTTTACTTTTAACTTTTTTATATTATGAATAAGGTGTATTAGAATTTATATAATATAAATAGGCAAAGACAAAACAGTTCAAGACTTTTTTCTCCTCTGTTTGTTAATCGATTTTCTTTTTTTTTAGCTATTATGAGCTTTGGTGTTATGAAAAAAATGATTATGGGCGAACACTAGTTTTCTAAATTTTCACTACATAATATATATATATATATATATATATATATATATATATATATCTATAATATAACTAAGACTAAGACTGTCTCCATAGTTTAAGACGTATAGTCATTCATCATTAGCCGAGATAAAAACATAGTGCATTAAAAACGCATGCGTCTGTCAATTAATTACAATTAGATGCAATTAATACAATTAATTGCAAGTGATTACTTTTACGCGATTATTTTGATATCGTTTTTCATTCGTTTTGAAATTTTTACATAACCTGTGGTTTGTGGCAGAGTGTCGACCGCATTGCAAGGGCGTCCCACATCTCTGCTTATATAATGTTACAAACATACCAAAAATTATTTTAGATACACTATCTGAACGATATATCGAGGTTAAATATTTTAAAAATAAATATTTACTATGAATTCTTGATTGAAAATTTTTAGTTTCCATAACACAGTTTTGAAATCAAGATTATCTGGTGTTTGAGAACTCGCTAAAAGTATCAATAAAGTTAGGACGTGTACAGGCTTTATTAATAAAATTTCAACCAATTTTTCATTTACATGAGATTTTAAGGCGGTAAAATGTAAATGTAAGGTGGACTCAATTTTCCGCACTTAGACTCCATTATTGGTCCGTTGTGCGTCTTGAATCCTGGCTATTCTAGCCAGCCAAGCTCCGCCCAGAAGCGCAGAAGTTTCCTGGGGACTTCACAGGCTTCGCGAAGCGACCTCGTTGATCCGAGGATTTCTTTGCGTTGATGAGCCACTGCCTCGCATTCCAGGATCACGTGGGTGACTGTTTCTTCGGCACTGAAACATCCTCTACATAGAGGACTATCAGTCCCGCCAGTTATGAATAAATGTTTGTTTAGGTGACAATGGCCCGTAATTGTCCCTATCATTGTTTTTAAGTTGGTTCTGTTTAGACTTAGTAGTCGTTTTGTCAGTCGCAGGTTTACTGCAGGCAATGCTAGTCTAGCTTGCCTGCATTATGTGGTTTGCGACCATCTAAGGTTTTGTAGCTCTGTAGATCTTTGGCGGATCCAGGTTCGAACTTGCGAGAAAGGTAGAGGAAGGAGTGGATACGGGCCGTCCACTCTCATCTCAGATCCTCTCTTTGCTAGTTCATCTGCTGCATCGTTGCCAAGAGATCCACTGTGTCCCTTTATCCACTGGAGAGTAACTCGATTGGTCGAGGATATTGCGTCCAGTGCATAATGACACTCAGCGATTAGTTTGCTGTTTGTTTGTTTGCTTTCTAGTGCCGTCAATACCGCAGCGCTATCAGACAGGAATCTTATACAATAGTTTTCCACCCCTCGTCTGTGCACTGCTCTTGCAGCTTCTGTTATGGCGGCACATTCACATTGGAAGATAGTGCTGTATGTGCCTAGCGGTAAGTATATGTTGATGTTGAGGTCAGAGGAATATACCCCTGCTCCTGATCCATTTTGGGTTTTGGAGCCGTCAGTATATATACGTAACTCATTCGCAACTGACTGGTCACGTTCCTCTTCACTCAACTGTATGTGATATTTTTTGTTGAAAATAAATTGGTTGGGGATTCTATCACACGGGGCAGCTATGAGTGATTGGTACTCTATTGCCCTATCCAGGATGGATGTGTGTGGACTGTGGTGGTTTTTGCCCCATAGTCCTAAGTGCATAAGCCTGATGGCAGCCATTGCTGCCTCTTGCTGTATGTATAGGTCTAGGGGTGTGGTTTTTAAGGCTATTTCCAGAGCTGCTGTGGGGGTTGATTTCATACATCCACTAGCAGCAGATAATGCCAGCCTTTGGAAGCGTCCCAATTTGGTACTAGTGGTCCGAAGTTCGGTTCTAGTCCACCAGACTAGGGCTCCGTAGGTTAGCATTGGTCTTATCACGGACGTATATAGCCATAGTGTTATTTTTGGGGAAAGACCCCACTTATTGCCTAGCATCTTTTTACATTGATAGAAGGCAATGGTTGATTTGTTTAGTTTGTAGTCAAGGTGCTTATTCCAGAGCAATTTGCTGTCTAGAATTACACCCAAGTATTTGACTTCATTTTTAAGTTTCAGTTCAGTGTTGAAGAGTTTCGGGAGCCTATAGGTTCCAGGAGCTCTTCGGTTAGTAAACATGATTAGTTCCGTTTTCGTAGGATTGACAGAGAGCTCATGCTTAGCGCACCAGTTCTCGATTATTCTGAAAGCTTTCCTCATGAGATCACATAAGGTGCTCTCAAAATTCCCAGATATTAAGATAGCTATATCGTCAGCATAGCCTACCGTGTAGAGGTTGTTTCCATTGAGCTCTGTAATGAGCTCATTTACAACTAAGTTCCACAGTAGTGGGGATAGGACACCTCCCTGTGGACAGCCTCTACTTACAATACCCCGCGTGGTGGTATTAACAGTAAACTGTATAGCTCGTTGTTTTAGCATGTTATTTGTCCATTCGATAAGAGTTGGGGCTATTCCACTTAAGCGTAGCGCGTGGTTTATGCTAGAAAAGTTCGTTTTATCAAAAGCTCCTTCTATGTCAATGAAGGCACCCAGGGTCGGTTGTTTCGCTTTCAGCGAGTTTCCTACCCGGGATACCACATTGTGGAGCGCTGATTCTGTTGATTTGCCTGCACTGTATGCATGTTGGTTTGGGTGTAGGTATTTGGATAGGGATATCTGGTTTCTTATCTCTCGGTCCACTAGCCTCTCCAGCGTTTTTAATAGAAACGAGGTGAGGCTTATAGGCCTGAAAGATTTCGCCTGAGTATAATCCGCCCTACCTGGTTTTGGGATGAAGATAATTTTTACTTCCCGCCATTTCAGAGGTATGTAGCGGTGTGCTATGCAGGCTTGAAACACCTTGACAAGGTGCTCTGCTATAATACATCCGCTCCATTTTAGCAGTCCTGGAAAAATGCCATCCAGGCCTGCTGCTTTGAATGGTAGGAATGTGTTTATTGCCCATAGTATTTTTTCTTTGTTAACTATGTTTTGGGCTACGTTCCGGTCTGAACTGCTGATTGTCCGTTCTTTGTATGGTTCCCATTTTGACTCGGTGGCAATCTGGCAACCAGGAAAGTGGGACGTAAGGAGCAGTTCATTTGTTTCTGCGTCGGTTTTGGTATATGTATTGTCAGGTTTTTTGAGGCATCCGATTGAGTGGTCCGCCTCTTTTGAGAGGCAGGATTTCACTTTGATTGCCTGGTTGTTATTTTCGATGCTGGTGCAAAAGTGTCTCCAGCATTCCCGCCTCCTATGGCGTATCAGTTTAAGGCGGTAATAAAACTATCCTGGGAACCGAAAGTTCTTAATTTATTAACTCTATATTTATGAAGCACTAGCGACTCACCTTCGCTTCGCTTCAGGTTCGTCCCTAGACAAAAACAAATCTATCCCATGGGAAATGTACATTTTTTCCGGGATGATATATAGCCTATAGCCTTCCTCAGTTAATAGGCTATCTAATGCAAAAAGAATTCTTCAAATCGGATTAATAGTTCCTGAGATTAGCGCGTTCAACCAAACAAACAAACAAACTCTTCAGCTTTATAATATTAAAATAAATAAGTATAGATTATAACTTATACTTACAATAAACTATATCGGGTTAATACTAAAACATAAAATCACAATTTGAACGCGATAGAATGCATTTTAGTCAAGTTTTATTAAGGGAAAAGTACAAAACGACATCTATCAGGACAGTAATGAAAAAGACATACAAAAAGCTCACTAAATATATGGAAAAAGTCGCAAGAGCTTTAAGCTTCAATGCCAAAGGTTATTACCCATCACGGTAGTAAAAATAAAGAATACACCGTGGCATTTACAGAGTTAAGTGTAAGGAAAACCAAATTCATTCCGAATTACCTCAGATGCCCTTGTAATATCCTTAGCGGATCAGCAGTAAATATACTCAATTTAAAAACATAATTGTTTTTTATCGGAGTTTCATTTGCAAGATAAATTGTCATGATATGTATGTAATTTATTATGAGAATTAAAGGTACAAAGACTGTTATTATTGTGTTTAAGACTTTTTTATCATCGTCCTGCCCACGCTCTTATAAGATTTCATATATATTTATATGCTTAATACGTTTATTAAAAAAGTTTAATACTTTGGTACTTTAAATTAAAAGAATATCCTACTAAAGTTGGACGGATGGATGGGATACTGCTTAAGATGGATGGATGAATGTATGTTTGTTACTATTTCACGCAAAAACTACTGAACGAATTTTAACTAAATTTGTGTTGTGATTGTATACTTTTTTCTCAGATCAACATTTAGGATACCTTTTACTACAGGAAAATCTTTCATTCCCACGCGAAAACACAATACCTGTTTCAACCGAGTCGTCTTAGATACAAAAAAATCAATATTTATTACACTAAAACTATTTGTAGCAGGGTTAAAAACGAACATATTGAACACTTTAGTGAGGTAATTATAAAATTAAGTAATCACACTTTTTAACCGACTTCCAAAAAATTGATTTTTTTTTAAAGCGCATATTCGCTTGATATAAATTAGCAATATAATTGTTAAAAACAGTTTTATAACTGAAAATAATATATGAGTCATTTTGCTATAGAAACATAAATGTTCATGTTGCATTAAGAGGTCGTATAAATCACGAATAATCTGTTAAGTACACAGCGTTAAAACATTAATGCGTTTTCTTACATTTAAAAACATTAATTGGAATTTTGATTAAGTGAAAATTAAAACTGGTGTAATTTTAAGTGTATTAGAAGACTAGCGACTTACCCTCGCTTCGCTTGGGTTCGCCTGTAGATAAACAAAAACAAATCTATCCCACGGGAACCGTACATTTTTCCGGGATAAAAAGTAGCTTATTTGTTATTCTGATATATGAACTATATTATTGTAAAGTTTCATTAAAATCAAAATAGTAGTTTTTGTGTACTAATTGTAAACTGTATATGTTACTATAGTTTTTTAACTATCCCACGGGAACCCTTTAAATTTCCGGGGTGAAAAGTATCTAAAACGTTGACCGAGGATATAAGGTACCACTATACAAAATTTTATTTAAATCGGTCTAATATTTTCGAAGATTAGCCCATACAAATAGAAAAACAGACCGAAAAAAAATTGAAAGAAAACCTGGATTTGTTCTATTTCTCTTCTTATATCCCCCTGACTCGGTTTCTAGCAATTTTTTTTCTATGTAAGAGCTTCGACCTCTACAGTTTTATTACATGTATAGATATAAACTATAAAGTATGTAATTATTATACTAGAAATATTTCAGACGTACAACTTCGATTATCAATGTTTACATTAGTCAAAGGATATGTCCAAGTGTTTTTTTTATTCTACTACATTCTAACAGGAATAAGTTTTTACTTAACCAATTGAAATGTGAAAATGTATGTATGTAACTATGTAAGTATTTATTGGAGATGCGTGCAAAATGATCCCCTTAAGGGAAAATCTTTACTTTGTTCAAAGTTTAAGACAAAAATACAAGATTTAAATTGTTAAGGATAGTGAATTTACTTGTCTTTGTATCTGCATACTTATTTGTGATGATATGTATGTGATTTATTAGTTTCGTCATATCTTTTAAAAGTTTAATAAGGGATCGTTTTATACATATATGTGTATAAAACGATCCCTGGGATGGGTTAAAAATGATCCCAGGGATCATTTTATACCCTACGATATTTAATATACCCAAAATAAAATACCTCGTTACTTATTTTAATACTTATTTTAATAATTGCTTAAAGCAACAAAAATATTTAAGCGTGTTATACATAACATTTTAAGTCTTGAGTTATATTGGAGATCATTTTTTTTCTACTAAATCAACAAAATTAAACGTTAAACAACTGTAACAAACATTTTAAGGTTTATATAAGTAACAAAATATAAATAAAAAAATAAACTCTTTTTTATAATTAAAAAAAAAAAACAATTAAGACCATCTTTGACGGCATCCAGAGCCTTTCGCATTTGTTCCTCAGGCCAATTTTGGCGAGTGGTTTTACGTTTGTAAGCTCGTGGCATGATCTGTAAAAATAAAAAGTAAAAAAAGCAATTTTTATAAACAAGCTTTTATTTAAATTTAAAGGGATCATTTCACCTCAAACATCAAATTTCAAGACATCGATCAAAATATAACTTTCAAATACAACGTGCGGTATTCAAACATTGCTTAAATATAGCTGAACGTTAATGGAATCCGCTAATAAAACAACATTTCAATAAATCTTAACATGCAGAAAGTAATGAAACTCGAAAAATAGGCTTACCTTAGATTAGAAGCACGTTTTTTATTTTTTTTCTAATAAAACCACGCAAAGTGCTCACACCGCCATGACACTCGGAGAGGCAACTGGCGGGGTTGCGGGGATGATGTTAATTGCGTATTTGGATAGATGTCGTTAGTAGTTATTCGTATACGGCGGGGAATCATTTTACCTCGAGGGGTCGTATTACACTCATCTCCCCTACGTATGTATTTATCTATGTATGTTTATATATGTGTATATGTACATAATAAAATTGATGTTTTTAGTTTGTACCTACACCGCACCTCGTTATTTTTTTTTTCACATGCTCGAGAGTTTCTAGTAAAGAATTCGTAAAAAAATAAGTCATGCTGTGTATCTGTTTTCTATTTTATATGTATTTTTGTGGTACATATGTATATAAATAACCAATGTCCATTCAAAAAGCAAATATATCCTTTGCTGTGAATATCTTAGTAATTTTATCTATCTCCTCCAATCCACGTGTGATTTGACAATTACACTGACACTCCTTAAAGCCTTACAAAAAAAAAATGAATAGGCAATCTATTCAATGGCAGATACGAGTAGTTGTAATAAACTCATACAATTGTCACTGTCAATGAGATGAACGTAATAACACACTTGCATTTCTATACTTAATATAATAAAGAGGAAAAATTTTTTGTTTGTTTGTTTGTTTGTTTGTTTATACCGAATAAGCTCTAAAACTACTGGACGGATTTTAATCATTCTTTTCACCAATAGAAAACTAAATTATCACGAAGTAACATAGGCTATAATTTATTTTCAAAAAAATAAAGATCTTTAAGAAAATTTCAATAATGTAACCCAAAATACAAAAAAAATGCCTATAAAATTTGAAATAATACATAGGCTACTTTTTATCCCCCAAAAATGTACGGTTCCCGTGGGATAGATTTGTTGTTGTTTGACTAGAGGCAAAACCGAAGTGAGGGTGAGCCACTAGTCTAATATACTTTCTTATATTGTCTATTCTTACTTGTCTATTTCAATTTTTATGAAAATTCCTCTTTTCCTGGATGTCATTGATCCTTAAATAGCAAAAATAATCGTTAGTTTGTTAAAGCTTTTTAGTAAAACTTTTTAAATACAAAAAAAAAAAATTGAAACTCCTATCAATTGTACCCCTTCTATTATTTTATATTTACATTGTACAGAAATGATTAGATTAAATTAAAAACTCACTTTAAATCACGACATCTATCGAACGTATCAATAACAATGTAGCTTTCCCGCCCGCCCAAACTATGCATACGCCCAAACCACACGCGGTACCTTGGAATTTCATTAGGTGGCACCACTGAACACTACCTAGTTTGACATCTATACATATAATAAAATTCTGAGTCGAAGCTGTACAGTAAATATTTTTTTGAAAATGTTATTCAAATAGTCATTATTATCGATACAGAGGCCAAATCTATAGTTTTTAGTTTTGTCTGTCTGCCTGGGAACACAATACGAGAAAACCACTGGACAGATTTTGATGAAATCTGAATTATATTTTTAACTATCCTTGTTTTATACTCCCTGCCTAATCTCTCGTCGGTCGTGTTCACTTGTCGTCCCACGGGAGTAGTGAGAGAGTAAGGAATAGAGATTGCAAAGTGCATTGGCCGCCGTGGCCGAAATCGGTTAGAGGGGAATTATTATTATAAGTAACACAAATATTTACTATGCTTAGGCACGGAATTCATGACTTCTGGTACAGTAATAGATACACAAATTGCCATACATACACATAACATATTATTTTGTTTTTACTTTACCACTGTTACCCACTAAGTACCGTATTATTGGTTTTATTAGCCCATTTTATGCCCCTCAGGTGGCATTGTCCTGAAACATCAAAAGAGTTTGTAAGCTTTGTGAAATATGATATTAATATGTAAATAAAATATGAACTTTAATAATATGCAAATGTATGAACTTCCGGTTGTAATTCTGTTTATTCTGTTCCAAACCAAAAATCTTTTGTTAGATGTAATCTTATTACAGGAAATGTATTCATTTTTAATGGTCTCCTTCAAAGGATGAATAATTATTGGTTTAATTAATTTCAATTATGTGATTTAAATTAGGTAAAAAATAGACTAATTTTCTCTCGAGTGATAAGTGTTAAGCGATTTTATTGCGAACTAGCGACTTACCCTCGCTTCGCTCGGGTGCGTCCCTAGGTATATTTTAATATTTTTGAGCGATACCCTAATTCTTTTTCTAAAATAAAAGTAGCCTAAGTTACTCCTTATAATATCAGCTATCTGCCAGTGAAAGTCCCGTTAAAATTTCTCCACCCGTTTCGGAGACTAGCCGGAACAAACAGACAGACAGACCAACAAAAAAATTTTTAAATAGTTTTTTTTTTCTTATAAGTACCGTATATAGTTCCATCTGCATTTAGTATAAAGCTGTTATTTTGACATTACAAATAGACAATTCAATTTTATTTATCTGTATAGATTATGACATTAGGCGTTTATTTTTTTATGTTTATTAAAGATTATTCATGTATGATTATCACTCAACCCTTAATTCTTATAGTGTGACGTTTACAATAAATAGGCTGTAAAACACAAGACGATTTCATCAAGTTCAAGATTACGCGTTCGAATAAATAAATAAAGTAATTATACGTTTATTTAAAAGATAGCACTATACATACAAAATGTGAAAAATTATCGAATGAATTCAATGTCACCTGAATAATATTGTGTTATTGGGAATGTTTTAAATAATTAAGAAAATTTAATAATATCTAAGGTTCGGATATATTATTTTTATGGCGACTACTTACTAATTTGGATGAAATTTAGTACACAGATAAGCTATGACCTGAAATAAAACAGGCTGCTGTTAGGGACCTAGGAATGTATCCAAAGATAAATAAATAAGTTGGGACATAAACATACACCACCATCTAGTTCCATGGTAAGCTACGAGGCTCGAGTTATAGGTACCAGATAGTTGATACACTACACATATATAAATTTAAATACATGCATATTATAAATATAAACAACCGTGACTGGAATACAAACATTCGTGCTCATCACACAAATGAATGCTCTCAACGGAAACGAACCCGCGACCGCTGGCATAGTAAGTAGGGTTATTACAAACTGAGCCATACGTGTCCTCGATAGGGTGCTGGGTGTTGCTAGTAGCATATGCATATATTGTTGTAGTTAATTTAATTTTTTTTGTTTCAGATGTGCAAGTAGGAGCGCATTATGCGCGGTGTCACGTGACCAATGGCGACCGCGCGCCCTCGCTCCCCCCAAGATGGCGTCCGAAGAAGACGCGACTTCACCAGGTCCCCTGTATTTACCATTTTATATATTTTTTTTTTAAATATAACGTCTTATTCCATACAATATTCTTCTAGACTATCCATCTTTGCTTTTTATACCTGAATTGAGTTCTTTTAATAGTTACCCAGTACCCAAAAATACGATTGAAAATATGTATGTTGTGAGTAAGCATGGATAAATAAAATTTAACAATTCTATTCATGCATATAATAAACCTCATATTGAACTAAACAGGCGAGTCTGAGTCAGTTTATTAGGTATTAGTGTTTCAATCATGTTATTTTTTTACGTGTAGGCAGCGTGGAGGCGTTGTTGCGTCTCCTCTATTTGCTCTCTCATTAAAACGATTTGTCTTTCCTCTTATCTTTCATTGTACGTAATTCAAGGAATGCATTAAATATAATAACATAAATTAGTTCTCTGCAACAAGATACGAGATGTAAACATTGTTACGAGGTCGCGTATCGCCGAATTGCCAACGTCCACCTATTTATAACAAGGCGTCTTCCGTCTGTCTGTCTGCCACCTGTCGTTCTCTAGCGAATCTTGCATTTTTTGTTTCTCGTAATAAACGTCTATGTTCATATAAGTGGCACGCTTTAAACTATTTCAAGTTCGTTTATATATGTCTTTTCGTCTAACGTCCATAATGGCTGTTCAAAGCGAAGCGCAGATGCGAATCATCCGCTCCGATATAACTCTCCGCCAGAGTGGGTCGCGGGGAATCCTCCCGGAATTCACGGAGTCGCGGGGGAAGCTGGCCGCTCTAAATCCGGCACTCGCCGCCCGACCGCTCGGCGGGTTGCACGTTACGCTAAATATATCTGCGTGTGCGCAGGTCTCCGTACGTGACGCTGGGCGCGGTGCGCTACACCGTCCGCCGCGCGCCGCCGCCTCGCGCCTGCCCGTGCCGCTGCTGCTCCGACGAGGCGGTGGCGGCGTGCCTCGCTCGCGCCAAGCCCGACCGCCGCACGCTGGAGCGCTTCCAGCGCCGCCTGGGCCGCGGGCGCGACGAGCGGCCCCGCTCTACCACCACGCGCCACCAGCGCCTGCGCGACTTCACCGAGCGGCTCCTGCCTCGCGCGCAACCTCCACCACCGCCACCCCCGCCCCCACCACCACCGCCGCACTCCGCGCCAGTGCTACCCCCTGTGCCGCCACCACGCTCCCGGCATCGACACAGTCCGACCCGTGGTGTATCCGTAGATCGTTTTGACGATTTTGATGCTGACAAAATCACTCTAGTCCGAGTCGAGCCACGTTCTATTGTAGGATCGTACGCGCAAAAGACTATTCCGTATCGGAGTGCGTCCTTCTCGCAAGGTGACTTTACTCAGGAGAAATATTATCGCGAGAAACAGCCCTCGATTTTTGATTTCGGTAAACGTAATAAAAGAATAGAGGAGACTGAGTCCGCTTCAGGTCGAGAGGATACTACAAGTGTTACGGAAGAAAATGTGACGGAAGGAGGATCGGTAGCATCGGTTGACTCTGCTGTTGGTTCGGACGAAGGACTCATAGTGCATGCGTCACCGGCGCCGCGTTCCACACCTCCCGATGCGCTGCATAAGCAACTCGGTGCTCGTTCGCTAACGCACCCTCTACCGCGCCGCGTGCCTCCAGTGCGGGAGGAGGCTTCGACTGATGCCGGAGGAAGCTTACCGGCGTTGATGGCAACTCGTGTTTTACATGAATTACGTGAAGAAAGTGACGGTTCGCAGGCTGATAGTGCGCAGGCGCATAGTGAAGGGACATCACCTCTAGAACCCGCCCAGCCTTTTGCGTTCCCTCCCCTTCCTGCTCCTCCCACAAATGTGTGTGCTAACGTAGACTGTGAATGTGCTAATTATCCTTCGCGTAAGGAATCTGTTAGTGAACTCGACAGTTCGATTCCGATACCTGTGCCTGTATATGAGTGTATAGTGAAACAGTGGTCAAAAGAGCATCCAACGGAGGATGCACAGCGCTCAGATGGTGCATCTGATGGTTCTTTAGATCGAGATAAAGAAGATGAGACAATAACCAGTGAACAAGTTGCATATTTATTAGCAGCTGTACAAAATCCTTGCACAGCAGCGCCTATTGGTACTAGAGAAAGACGTAGACCACTCGATAAGACTAAGAGGAGAAAAGGAATATATATTACTACTGCAAGCGACGACGGTGGTGAGGAAGAACCCCCTTCTTCTTCTGTGAACGGATGTAAACGTGAAAGTAGTGACGTTTCTCTTTCCGATATGCGATTATCAGCTGAAGCTAGAACATCTTCGCTACTTGGAGAAAAATCTGATGATTCTTGTACAAATGGCCCACCAAGTCCAAGCGAAACATCAACACCTATTTGGCCGAGATCAGAGGAGTTAAGGGCTCGGCGCGCTAGATTTTCTCAGCAAAGCTCTGATGAGAGAGATGATGAATCATATCGAGTAAGACGAAAATATGGTGTTGTTTCTCGTAGAGATTCACCATCAGAGGCGGAAAGCGATTCCTGCTCTCGCGATAGAACCGCCTCACCATCTCCTTTTAGTCCGTCAGATACGTCGGACGTAGAAGCAAGGCGCCAACAATTTAATAGAGGACCTTTCGGTAAAAATTTAGAGGCTCCTTCTTGTAGATCCGCTGAAGTTGGTCGCAGAAGCTTTTCAGACGCAACAGTACCTTGTAGAAAAATTAGCGCTGGAGCAGTGTCCACTGGTAGTAACAGATCTAAGGGACCTACACACGTGAGAGCTACATCATCGCCATCCAAGTTAGCAGGCGTTAAGCCTGGCACGGACCTTTTGGCTGAACTTCTACGTGGCAGTTCTGAAGCACTATCAAACTCCTCGACGTTTGACAACGTCATCTTGACTCTGCATCAGCATAACGTAAGTACATATATTAATATTTTTTCTTTATCATCGAATTATACTGTTTAATAGCTATGAGAGAATATGAGAATATGTATATGATACATATGTACATTTAATATTTTGTTGTATATTCATATAAACAACGCAGAATATGTGTACTTTGCACCCAAAATGAATTCAAGGAATGGTAGAACTAAATGTCATCTTTATAAATTTCATTCGTAGAATAGTAATTTAACATTTAATTAATACTTATGACTTAATCTTTATGATTTCTACTAAAGTTTGAAGCAATAGACTGTGTTATAATATTACCAGGTATATACAGTAAGTAGTCAAGATTTCTTTGGAGAAAATTTTGCAGATCATTTATATTGAAGTAAATAACTTCGTTTACGGTTTCTCTTAATCCGAGATCAGATTCATGGTCAGATGTTTAAATACATTACTCGTGTTCCCCGGCATTTCTCAGGCCAATGTCGTATGATTCACGCAACAGCTGTTCCAAAAACATTAAAATTTTAAGGGTGATTGTAGACATTAATAGATCGTCGACAGTGAACTTTTCTTTCTGAAAGACTTTATATAATTCTGAGTATTTGACAAACCAAATTTTTTTGTGCATGCCTTAAATAAGTAAGCTTAACTTCTTGGGAATATAGACACTTTTTTTTAGCAATTATTTATTATTAATTTAATCTTATCATCGTAAGTGTTTTTAACACGATATATTTAATTTTGCTTTCAATTTTTGGTCGTGTTTTATATATAAATAATAAAAAATGCAAGCAAATAAAGAAGTATTTCTTATTTTCTGTTAAAATATAATATAATTAAACAACTTTTCAACCAATTTTATACTATGCGTCCATATCAAAATGTTCAATAAGTATATAAATGTAATAAAAACAACGGTATCGGCAGCAACTAAAGAGTATGTAGATTTTATCAGATATTTCGTTGTCACCTTCGCAAGGTTCTTGCAACACCTTGCCTTTTTAACTCCGAATGTAAAACTTAATTACAGCATCGCTTTCTCAAAATTTATCCCTTTTATGAAAATAATTTGTATTAATGATGAATTGAAATAAATTATCATGTCGCTTTCTCCTTAAGCACAAAAATGTAAAACTCGACTGGCCTGTCGTTAAATATTGAAGGTCAATTAAATTGGATGTATAAAATCATTAAAATGTACCTACATTTTGCATAATGGCATGATGCAATCTTAAAACTTTAACATATAATTTCCTTTTGACTAAAAAAGGTAGTGCTACCTTAAAATATTTAAAACTAATTTATTTTACCCTTAGGTGTAAAAGTATTTTTTGAATAGGGCTTGTTCGTTAATAATGGAAAGTCAAAAAAAAAAACGAATCTTAAACAAATGATAGTTATGTTTTGCTAAAACTTGCATATTTCATTAAAACTTGCATGGCATGGAGCCATGAAAAATTGGATATTTTCCTTTTTTGGCGTTGGTTAAAAAATAGTACGAGTGGTTTGAAGAGCAATGATTTATGAAATCGATAATAAATTCATGCCACATCTTTAATTACCTATTTTTAACAATAATTAATCCGCCATTAAATTTAATGGAGAAAGAAAATAAACTGATAAGTATTACGAACATATGTATGTATGTACACGGCCATGATTAAAAATCACATCTATGTTACTCTGTGGACAGTATAAGTTTTGTCTATATCAAATAAATCATATTGATACGTTCGATGTGAAAAAAAGTAGAAATTAATAAACACACTTTCGCATCTATACATTTAAAAAAATATCTTCATGTCTGTTTGTCTGTATATCTGTGTGAATTTGACGCAAAAAGTACTGAACCAATTTTAACTAAATGTTCTGTAATAATCCTTTATTACTCGGGTCAACTTTTAGGATAACTTTTACTATAGAAAAATCTGTCACTTCCTCAGAAAACATCAGAACTGATTCTATCTAATCGTCCTTAGAAATTTACGTGGCTAACACGAGCTAAACCTTAAGGCTACGTCCGCACAGACAGGCGGCTTGCTTAGCGCCTAGAGCCTAGCGAGTCACCCAGCTAGTAGCTTAGTGAAACGAACGTTTTAAAATGTTCGCGACCGGCCGCACTGCGCTCTTGGCGCTTCTTGCTAAGCGACTAGCTAGGCGCCAAGCGCGCAGTGCGGCCGGTCGCGAACATTCTAAAACATTCGTTTTACTAAGCTACTAGCTGGGTGACTCGCTAGGCTCTAGGCGCTAAGCAAGCCACCTGTCTGTGCGGACGTAGCCTTACAGATACATAAAAAAAATGTGCTATTCTTTATTGCACTTATATGTAAAATACAGAAATTAAACAAACAATAAAATTAGTTAGCAAAGGTGGACTTATCTCTAAAAGAGATCTCTTCCAGTCAACCTAAGTGAGTTAGAGAGATAGTATTAAAAAGCAGGCTAAAGTGCAGTTACTCAAATATAAATAATACATATCTATATAATATAATACATAATAATAGTAGTTAATATAACTATACTTGATAATTGTAGGTCTTAAAAAGGCCTACTGGCTACATAGGCAAAATCTGCATACGTCTTTCTACTAAGCTACAATCGCAATAACTATATCTATTTAAAAAGTACCTAGGGACGAACTCGAACGTTCCCATACAACCAACATCGAAACTAGTGATAACGTTAGTATATAAACTAGGGCGAGTCGATATTAATAATAGCTATCAATGTCACTATTATGATAGATATGTGCTAGTTCACTGTATGTAACAGCTGCCTAACTTCTCATGAAAACAATAGGTTGAGAAGAATGGCATAGAATGTGTACTTGCAATATATCGTACCTGTCTATACCGCCTTTGTTGTTTTCTAGCCTTTGTTTCTCATTATAGATGATTTTAAATCATTTTATAATGATTTAAACGCTATCGTGTATATGAGATTTATGTATATGACTGGTTTGATATTAGAGCGAGTTCGTTTCCATGGAAAATGAATTTGTTTAAGGTAGAAGCGTAATATCTATTGTTTTTCTTTACTGCAAACCTTTATTGTTAAGTCATTGGAAAGTTTATAGGTTTTAAGTCTTATTAGGTACTAGCGACTTATCCTCGCTTCGCTCGGGTGCATCCCCAGGTACGTTTTAGTTTTTTTGAGCGAAAGCCTAATTCTTTTTCTAAAATAAACGTAGCCTAAGTTACTCCTCATAATATTAGCTATCTGCCAGTGAAAGTTCCGTCAAAATCGGTCCAGCCATTTCAGAGATTAGCCGGAACAAACAGACAGACAAATAGACAAAAATTGTAAAAAATGTTGTTTTGGTATATGTACGTGTATACATCCATATGCATTTAGTAAAAAGCGGTTATTTTAATATTACAAACAGACACTCCAATTTTATTTATCTGTATATAGATTATAAGAAACATACGACAGCACTTTTATTTAGAGTTATTTTAGTTCAGGCTATCATGCGCCGCTGTTCAAAGTTCAAAAATTGCCATTTTTATGTTACTTTAATCAAATCAAAATATACATTATTCAAATAGACTTTTACAAGCACTTTTAGATAGACTAATGTATATCTTAATTAGAGTATGATAGATTTTTGGGCTAATTTACATGCAAATGGTTGAAAAATGTATACGAGTCTTAATATCTCGTCGGAAAAAATCATAAACTGGAAGCTTTAATGGCGTGGCACCACATATAATAGAGTTATTTGAAAACAATGTATTACGGAATTATTCGCACCCGAACGAAGCCAGGGTAAGTCGCTAGTTTTTACAATAAAATACCTCAACAGTTGTTTTAAATGGATATGAATAAATTCTGAAACTTCCATTATGAAATATTTCTCAAAAGCGTTTCCAAACAAAATATTATTCCTTTTCAAAATATAAAGACTGGAAAATTTAAAATGAAGTCATCTCATATTATATGAATTAAATCTCATCCCTTACATTATACTGTGAGTCATGTTCGTCGGGAAATAGGTCAGTGGCGTTTCATCGTCCACATTTGTTTCTGGATTACATCATAACGTAAATATATGAAGTAAATAATGTGAAATTGTTGCTACATATAATATATATACATATGTATGTATGTATATATCAAATTTGGTCGAAATAATGCCCAATAATTCATATTACTTAGGTTTTTATGATTTTTACGTTCACTTTAGTTATCTATATATATAAAAGGAAAAAGTGATTGACTGATGTATCAACGCACAGGTCAAACCCTTAAGGCTAGAAAATTGAAATTTCGCACACGTATTCCTCATATGACGAAGGCATCCAGTAAGGAAGGATTTTTCAAAATTCAATCCCCAAGGGGGTGAAATAGTGGATAAAAGTTTGTATTAAACTATTTATTCCTTGGACATATTTGCATGAAATTTCGTGTTTTTTGTAGTTTGATCGCGGGCGAAGCTGCGAGTACTGCTAGTTTATTATATACTACTTCTAATAGACACATACTTTAAGAGTTTATAATTCTAGAACATAACAGAGTTAATAATAATTAACCAACTTCCAAAAAGAAGGTTTTATGTTCATCTTTACGTATTTTTTATACTGATATTTTCTAAATACAAACATAATGCTATTTTCAGGTATTATCACATTATTATAATACGAAAGAAATTGTATTACCCACTTTCTACTTTACTTCTTCTTGTATATCAGACACCGTGTTGCCAGTTTTACACATATTTTAATGTAAAATTATATATATATATATTAAAAATAAAAGAACATTATAATAAGTTGCTTTAAAAGTATACTGTAATAAAAAAAAAACTCTAAAAATTATTTACGTAATCTCCTATTTTTTTCGTTCTAGCAATGTGGCTGGTTTATCAACTATTGCCAATGTCAAGTGTTGAATAAGATTTTCATCACATTCAAATAAATTAAACATATATTTTTGACATATTTACATATTTTTTACACATGTAAAACGGGGATTGTGAAAATGATGACAGCTGAGTTTCACGCCATTTTTACAGTTCCATTAAGGCGATTAGTGTCCCCAATGGCCTTGTGTGTCTGGGCGGGGCTTAGCGCGCTACACCCGCGAACCCCGCACGAATACATCGAACGATCCACGCACTATGCACCCAGAACACCGATCAAAGAATACGCCACGTAAACGCGCGGTATAGTTTACTGCCTACGAGCGATACTTTCCGAACAGAGTCAAAGAGATGCAGTGCTAGAATTATCGTACTATATAATATAGATAATTAACGATAATCCTACTAATAGTTTAAAATATGTGAATGATTGTATGTTTGTTTGTTAATCAAGCGTAAAATAAACGGCTAAACAGATTTTCACTAAATTTGGCAAATATGATCTATACATATAATAAAATTCCAACTAAGCCGAATCTGTACATTAAATATTTTTTGGAAAATCTTATTGAAATAGACATTATTACCGATGCAGAGGCCAAATCTAGTTTTTAGAATTACTCTATGATAGGTTCAAAAAACAAAACGAAATTACAAACTACTTTACATATATTTACAAACTTAATTTCTGTTGTTGTTTTACGAAATATTTATGTTTGTACTATTTACAATATGATTTCATTCAAAAATCATTCAAAACGAGAAGTTTTAGGTTTTATTTGGAAAAAATAACAGGCGTATAGTCCACCCGTTACAAGAGTCATCAAGACACTGTTGTATCGCCTCCCGAGTACGCGTCACAGGCCGTAGCGGGGGTGCTCCAGCGGGGTACTGGTGAAGTTTCGGGTTTTTATCCATTATTTAAAAATATTGGAATAAATAAGAAAAAGAAAACAATACAAATTGTGAAATACTTCATTACATATTTTTTGGTACAAAATTCACGCCAAACTATTCAGCCGTTACAGAGAAAATTTACAATTTATGTTGAAAAAGGCCCTATTTAAAAATATTTTTTTCAAAATTTGGGAAAGTTTATTAAAATTTAAAACAATACAATGTATTTGTGATATCCTTAAGTAAACCATATATTTTTTATATGGAAATCGCACGAGAGGATTCATCTACAATCTTCTTTAAACTTACAGTGTTTTTGAGATTTGAGCGAGGTAATCCCCTTAACGACTACCATAATTTAAAATAAATAAAATGAATCATGTTTTTTTTTCATTATTATAATTTATTGATTTACTTAAAAATACTATAAAAATTAAATACATACACAGTTTTGTTATTAAAATAATAATAATCTATACAGATAAATAAAATTGAAGTGTATGTTTGTAATGTCAAAAGAACAGCTTAATACTAAATGCATATGGAATTATATACGGTATTTATAAGAAAAACACAATTTTAAAAATTTTAATCTGTCTGTGTCTATCTGTCTGTCTGTCTATTTGTTCCGGCTAATCTCCGAAACGGCTGGATCAATTTTAACGGAACTTTCTCTGGCAGATAGCTGAATATTATAAGGAGTAACTTAGGCTACTTTTATTTTAGAAAAAGAATTAGGGTTTTGCTTAAAAAAAATAAAACGTACCTAGGGATGCACCCGATCGAAGCAAGGATAAATCTGTAGTATATAATATTTTTTCTTCCTATACCCACCATGAAAATGCTGAAAACATCTAAAAATAATTTGACTAAACATACATCAATATGACCGCCGTTTCCCAAATGAATCGATTTGTTACAGTATCTGCCTCGCACTCGTGCTATTTGTTATAAGTTATTAATTATCCTCGTATGTCGTTGGTTTAAAGCATATGCGCGTTGTACAAACAATGTTAATTTCGTATATGACTCATGAGCTTTTTTTGTAACTGTCAATTGAAAATATACTCTGAATGAATCGTTGATGTACACGTGTTCATTGTTTATTTATATTTTATACCTACATAAAGTGTAGTTGCTCTGTTTTAGCTTTTCATATGATAAATTTTACCTAAATCACATCTTTTTTCTGGTATAATGATCTAAAATCCGTTTATTTGTTTATTTGTAGAAGGTGATCTCTAGATTTACTTAACCAATTTTGACAATCAATCCACGATTTTATGGCATTTATATGGGATTATGGGACATTAATAGACCCTTGAGGTATACATATATTCATTAATAATATATTTTTTAACACTTTATACAGTTGAACGTATACAAAGTTTGACGTGTGTGCTATTAACGTTGGCAGATCCCTCGTGAGAAACTGGTCCTGGTTGCATCATCAGGATGATATTATCATATTATTGTCATTCCGACACATTTGGCTCAATTTGTAGTAACCCTACTTGCTGTGCTTGGTCGCAGGTTTGAGTTCCGCTGGGCATTCACTAGTGTGATGACCACGAATAGGTATTTGTACTCCAGTCACGGAGTCATGGGTGTTTATATGTATCAACTATCTGGTATCCATGACACAAGACTCGTAGCTTACTATGGAACTAAATGGTCTTGTCAACGTCCCAACATATTTATTTGTCATCTTAACTGCACACAACAGTCCAATCATGTCATCATCATATGATGACAAATTTAGTTCTAGATGAAGCTAACAAAAAAGTGTTAAAAAAACAATCTTTAAAATCTAAATCGGCGATGATATCGCTAGCATACACAAACAAATCTGAAAAATTGAGGATGTCTTCGTCAAAGTCGGTCAAAAATGCATTATATTCTTGTTTACGCAAAGTTAAACGTTATGCTATGAAGAAAATTTATTTTTAGTACGTAGGTACCTACGTTAATAAAAATCGATCGTCGCAAACGCAATATCTCTGCGCCAATTTCTTTCAGTTTTCGAGCCAATAAAATAATTAAGCATATCATCGAGAACATTTTGAATAATATTTTTATGTACCTGTCAAATATTTTATGATTTAAAGCATAATTATTTAGGTTTCAACGAATGCAATTGCTAATATTGTCTGTACATTCATAAATTATAGTTTAAAATAGTTTTTTTTTAATATATAAATCCACTTATGTACCTATATGGTGCAAAGCTATTGTCTATCTATAATTTCGTCAATCTGTGGGGCTACGTTCGTTTTTTTAATCTATGTAAATAGTGCACATTTGACTGGAGTTTAAGGTAAATGAGTAAAAAAAAAACGATTAGTTCTCTATTAGACCTAAATTATTAATCTGTGATTATTGCCAGTTATCTGCCATAGCTTTAAATTTTTTTTCTTTGATCAATGTATAATCACACTACTATTATAATTTTAAAAGTTTGTGTTTGCGTGTTTTTTACTACTTCAAGCTGAAATGGCTGGATTGGATTTTAATGAAATTCAAGGCTCGAAACTGGTTGAAAAGAAACTGTTAATTTTGGTAATATAAAGGTTAATTCATTGCTCGTTCTTTGACCGGTTAATAAAAACGAACGGTTTAGTTAACCGAAATAATAATGGTTAATGGTTATTCTTAGAGAAATATGAAACTTAGATTTTGATATCAAAATTAGTGTAGACGTAATAAGCAAGTAATTTGTAAGAAGAAAGATTTTTAATAAAAACATAATATTCGATTAAGCCATTTATTTAAAAACCGCTTGACCGATTTCGATAAAATTTATATGGGACCACCGGGGAAGAATACTCTTTGAAACAAAAAAAAAAAATTCCAAATCGGTTCAGCCGTCTTCGAGAAATCCGTGAACATACATAAAAAAAAAAAAAAAAAAAAAAAAGATTCCGACGAATTGAGAACCTCCTCCTTTTTGGAAGTCGGTTAATAAACCGAAATTAATTTCAGAAACATTATCCTCCTAGTAAGCAATTCACCATTAAAAAATATTCGCTAAATGTAAACGCACAAAAACTGATTTTAACCGATGAATTTTCGATGAAACCTAAATTCGTCAAAAACCGTTTTCTACGTTTAACCGGTTAAAGAATGAAACCGAAAACTGAAACCAAAAAGTCTTTCGGTTTAAGGTCAATGACCAAAACCGGTTTAAAAATTAAACGCGTTTCCGAGCCCTGGAAATTATACAGAAAGATTGACCACATAGCCATCTAGGTACGCACACCAGCGAAGCGAGGGTAAGTCACTAAATACAAGAATTGATTTATAATTTATTGCTAAACTTTAAAAGCTCTATTTATATACGTTTAAGCTCCTACGTTTAAAATTAATTTACTTTACAAATGATATACAACATTTTCAAATCGCTTGCCATTGTGAAGAGGGTCGTTAAATCCTTAATGTAAATTAGCTTGTAAATGACCTCGGAGATAATTTTAAATATTAATGCCGATATTGATGTTCCTCAAGCAAAGAGTATTAAATTGAATTTATTAGAAGTGAATTTATTTATACTTAACTAATAAATAATAAATAAGTATGTCGGGATATTGAACACAGCACCATTTAGTTCCATTGTAAGCTACGAAGCTTGTGTTATGGATACCAGATAGTTGATACACTACATATATATAACTTTCAATACACACATATTATAAGTATAAATATCCATGACGGGAGTACAATCTTTCGTGCTTATCACACAAATGAATGCTCCCAGCGGGACTCGAACCCGCGACCGCTGGCACAGCAAGTAGGGTCACTACAAACAGAGCCAAACGTGTCGTCAACCTTCAGTATAAGAAAGATATCTTTAAAAATATTCCCGTTATAAGTTTTATGACTATTATTTCATATGTTCTGTGTGTTCGCTTAATTATTAAGCCTTAATGCAAGGGGGCCATAGTCCGCTGGCCAGGCCAGTGTAGGTTGATAGATTTTACATTTCACTTTAGGAAAGCTGGGTTCTTTCAAACATGTAGGTTTTAACTTAATCACTGTAAGACATGTGGTAATCATCATGTTGAAATTGATTCGCATATAAACATATTAGAGGTGCGAGACCCGGAATTAAAATCCGCTTCACTTGTTTTGCCAAACGAAGCTTACCACTAGGCAACTTAGGCCTTACTTTATAAAAGTTAGTTTAGGTCAGTTTATTAATTATATACATGTAATAAAATTTTAATTAAGTCTTATTGTAATAGTCATTATCATCGATGCAGAGGCCGAATCTATAGTTTTTAGGATTTTTTTGTCTATCTGTCTGTCTCTCTGGAAACGCATCACGAGAAAACCACTAGACAGATTTTGATGAAATTTGGTATGATGGTAGATGGTTGTCCGGGTTAACATATAGAATACCTTTTACTGCGAGAAAATATTTCATCTCTGAGTAATCTATACTAAACCTTACAACGTGACTAGGGACGAACCCGAGCAGAGTGAGGGTGAGTCTCTAGTATGAAATACTTAGTAACATGCTAATTAATTATGTGTGAAAGAGTGTTAGTTAAAAAATATTACATAAAATTGATGTCATTCTCATATTTTAATACCTTTATGCTTACATTAGTCTAGTTAAACATTCACATAATAATTTCATTAAAGCTATAATACCTAAACGACTTGGAGCGGAAGCTATTATAAAGAAATAGAAAACGATACAAAAAATATTTTTTTCAGAAGTAAAATTAAACGTAACAGGAAATAAATACGTTTCGCACGACGCGACGTTTACGACACAAGCAGTGTTATAAAAAATATTGGCAAAAATAAAAATAATTGAGATCAAACCGTTGCTCAAAAATTATTTGAAGAATATATAGGTCATAACGTGACCTATAAATAAAGGAAGTTTGGATGAAAATTGTTAAAAAGATTTCATTTTTCATTGTGCAATGAATATGTATGGGTGTGTATGGACTATACGTTAGTCTTTAACTGGTACATATGTAGATACAACGTTATAATATACTTTTTTATTTATTATTATATAAAATTTAGGTTTGTTTAGAGACAATTGTATTTTTCATATTTTAACATCTGGTACAATTTTTCGTAGGATTGTGTCAAAGTCGCATCAAATTGGGGCAAAAATCTATTTTCAACAATAGTCTACTTAGAGTTTACATGTAGGTACACATTCATATACTTTGTAGTCCAGACGTAACCACGAATAACATATGCATATGAATTTGAATTATAGAATTCATTCATTTGAATTATAGGTAATCTATATATAAAAATCTCACCAAAAACATTTTCATGTAAAATGTTGCCAAGACCACATGGCTCGCACTCGCACAAAAGTTATCAAATCTCATGTAGAGACAAGTTTCTAACTCTACACGCCCTATCTCTGCAAGCCCTAACTTCACAAACTCTACACCTTAGTCAAAATATGTGGCTTAGCAGTACCGTTCCTACAAGAACTATTGTATAATAGAAAAGTAATTTACAGTGAATAAATTTTTCACCTTACCCACGTGACGGTGGTGAAACCCGTGACCATGATTGCTATAAAGCATTCGAAACGTCGGGAACTAAAAATAAAAATAAATCCGCGAAATAATCCGAAAAGATAGTTTTATTTAAAATGTCAAATATTCGCGTAAATCTAAGAAAGAATTAAGTCCACTATTGACATCATATTCCGAAAATTTTGTTTATCTGGTATTATCCAAACCCAAGTTATGAGAGTTCAAAAAATGACGAAGCGCTTCAAGAAAAGGTAGGTAGTGCCCTTGCACTTCGCTTGGCTCGTCTTGGCGGGGACACTAACGTACCCTCAGATTAATTGCCGTTCGCTAGTCTCGCAAAACTGAAAAACGGCTTGACCGATTTGAATAGCTCTTTTTTTTGTTTTGTTGGGGGTGTGTTAGGGGTGGTTTATGTATAAAAAAATTAGAAAAACCCAAAAACACAGCTGGAAAATCGAAAAACTCAGAACTATTTATTTTGTACCTTTGTATATAATATATACTCGTAGTCTATTTATTCCATAATAACCGTTACAACATATGCACCTAGGGATGCGCTAGTATACTAATTACTATATATAAGCTATAGATATAGCTACAGATGTATGTATATTTGGGTTTTGATTTTCAGAATCAAATAATTTGCTGTATTAACTAAATGTTATAGCAAAAATTGTCATTCAAAATAATACAAAAATATAACTATAGTGTCTATATTAAATTTTTATTATATTTTCCCAATTTTATTGCTATTGCGTGATAACTTTTAAACTAAAAATGGTGAAAAAAAGCGACTCATATACACCTGTTTAAAAGTCGGTAAGAAAAAGGATAGAAAAAATACGTTGAACATAAGAGGTGTGCCTTTGTTGTCACTCGTCATATTAATCTTTGTGTAAAAGAGGATCAAAGGTGAGGTGGAGTTAACTGATGACTCGTCTACAAGTATCGCATTTAAAGTTTTTATTTTCAAAGCTTAACTCTGTGTCGCTTTATAGTGTGTACTGCACTAGTGATTTTCCCCGGCTTCACGCGGGTGCGTCCCTAGGTACCTACATAAGCCGATAAAGTAACTCAACGGCCTTTTTTACGATTATTATGAGACGATATGATTATTACGGTTTTTGACAGTAAACACATTTTTATCAGAATATTTATCGTCTACAACACTCAACGGTAACATAGCTTCCTATTAGTAATTTTCAGAATCTCAATATTGATTTTCTGATCAGTACTTTGAGAGATTAACTCTACATACAAACTTACAAACTTTTCTTCTTTAATATCAGTGTAAATGTAGAAATATGATTTGCGTAGCTTATATGCATGCAGTGTATATTCTTTTATCGTGTACAAGAAAGTTTAAATTGAATATGCAGATATTTGCCTCGTCTTGCGTAAGATAGAACGTGCTGTTTTCAATAAATATGCAATCTCAGAAGAAGCGTATTGCCTCATTGGGCTAAGTACGGCTACAGATCGTGGGGTCTTGAGTTCGAGTCCCAGATTGAGCCAAAATATTTACCTACTGAGTTTTTCTATCATGAAATACTTGAAAAAGCCCGAAATAGGAGAATCGTCGGGTTGTAGACTCCTGTGCCTCGGAGAGCGTGTCTCAAAAAGGTCGGCCATCATAACCCAATTATGAATTAATTTTTTTTCTCTCCATTTGGACATTGATCGTGGTTAATAATATTTTTATAAAAGACTATAAAGGTATCAATATACGGATACAATATTTTTAACCTCAAAAACGTAAATTTAAATAAGATAGATAAATACTTTATTGCACACGCAATAAAAAGAGTAGATACAGAAGATCAAAAAAAGGTCAGATCAAGGATGTGAGAACACTCTAAAGGCATCTATGAATAGTATGATGACATATTTTGTACCACAGGGATACACAGAGATTGTAGCGTAGTTTCGGCTATCCCGCAAGATATTCTATAGCGTAAAATATTAATTGCATATATGTACTCGTACGTATAATATACTTATAAAACGTATTGGGGACACGGAGCTTCGTAAAGTACATTGTGTATTCAATGTTCTTATAATATAAAGTTAATTTAACTTAAAAGTGGCAAAAATAACTAATCTCTAAGCAGAAATACTCCAGGAGTATAGATAAATACAACAATTTGTCGCCTATTTTTAATACTAACGATCATCGATAGAGTAGAAATGTTTTTTCATAACGGAAGCGGCTGGCGAGTCGCCAGACATTAGAAGTTACCGCATTTTCGTCGAATACTAATAAATTGTCGCGACCTGGTCTAGGTTTACTTGATTTCATTTGCACTTTGAAAGTAACTACTGTCTTTAAAATTACTTTAAAAGTGTGTGAATCCTACTAATAAATACTAATCTATACATCTATACCTACAGATAAATAAAATTGAAATGTCTGTTTGTAATGTCAAAATAATAGCTTTATACTAAGTGCATATGGAATTATATACGGTACTTATAAGAAAAACACATCTTTTAAATTTTTTGTCTGTCTTTTTGTTCCGGCAAATCTCCGAAACGGCTGGACCAATTTTAAGAGGACTTTCATTGGCAGATAGCTGATATTATAAAGAGTAACTTAGGCTACTTTTATTTTAGAAAAAGAATTAGGGTTTTGCTCAAAAAAATTAAAACGTACTTAGGGACGCATCCGAGCGAAGAGAGAGTAAGTCGATAGTAATAATGTAAATGCGAAAGTTTGTGAGGATGTATGGACGTCTGGATAGTTACTTTTTCATGCAAAAACTACTGAATGGATTTTAATGAAACTTTACAATAAAATAGCTCATACATCAGAATAACACATCACACGCTTCGCTCGGGTTCCCCTATAGAAAATCAAAAACAAATCTATCCCACGGGAACAATACATTTTTCCGGGATAAAAAGTAGCCCATGTGTTATTCTGATGTATGAGCTATATTATTGTAAAGTTTTATTAAAATCCATTCAGTAGTTTTTGCGTGAAAGGGTAACAAACATCCATACATCTATACATCCAGACATCCATACATCCTCACAAACTTTCACATTTATAACATTAGTAGGATATTACATTGCCGATGGATATTATCGGGTTCACTACTTGTAATATATAACTTTCCGACACACAGACACGTTGGCTGGTCATTTTTAAATAGAATGTTGATAGCTGATCGGTGATACGGATATTTATATATCAGCGTAGAGCTTCTACTAATATTTTGTTTGTATATCAGTACCATGATATACTCTATTATATAATGACTGATAATTTGATTCACTTATGTATACGTTAATCTACATTTTTAATACCTAACTATACATATAATAAAATTCTGAGTCGAATGTGTACATTAGATGTTTTTTGCAAAAACTTATTGAAATAGACATTATTATCGATACAGAGACCGAATCTATAGTTTTTAGAATTTTTGTCTGTCTGGAAACGCATCACGAGAAAACCACTCGGCAGATTTTGATGAAATTTGGTATGATGATAGCTGGTTATCCGGGTCAACATATAGGATACTTTTTACTGTGGGAAAATATCTCATTTCTGAGAAATCTATACTAAACCTTAAATATTCCTATATTTAGTGTTTTAATGCGTAAATATTGGCTAGGAAACGACAATTATAGCGATATTTAAACACATTTGTCTCAATGTCTTTTGAGTTTAATGTGATAAATGCGTTGATCGTAACCTTGGTTAATCCCATTTACAATTCATATACCTAATTGAATTTATAAATTATAGAATGCTTTGAAGCTTACGAAATAAGTCTTACGGGAAATAAATTATTTCTTTTTAACTAATAGGTACACCGATGAAATCACTTTAAAAGTAATAATAAGCGTTGAGGTTATGGACATTTTGTATTAATTCATATGAGTCCACTCTTAATATTATTAATAATAATAATAATAAAACCTCTTTATTTATTTAACCAAAAAATATTACAACCTTTTTTTTTTACAAAAAAAAAATATTGCTCTTACAAATACTAACATTAATTTAATTGTAAATTAATTTTAAAGTAATAAAATTAATAGATACATATTTTAAGCTCTTTTTTGTACCTCCTCCTATTTGAAATCGGTCATAATAATTAAATAGAGTGTACACTGTCTCTAATTTCATTTATATTATAAATCTTTTCGGTTTAAATATGTTCATTTTTCAACCGATAATCGATATACAAGTGGACTGAAACGTTATATATGCACAATTTACTTATTACGTATACATATACATATGGGGCAGTGGTAGCCCAGTGGTAACGCACTCGCTTTGTTAAACCGAGTGAAGTGGGTTCAAATCTCGGGTCTTGCACCTCTGATATTTTCATGTGCGAATCATTTCTATCATGATTACCACTTGCCTTACGGTGAAGGAAAACATCGTGAGGAAACCTGCATGTCTGAGAAAACCTAGCAAGTTTTCGAAAGACATGTGAAGTCCGCCAATCCGCACTTGGCCAGCGTGGTGGACTATGGCCTGATCCCCCTCGTGTTGAAGGGAGGCCCGTACCCAGCAGTGGGATGTTAAAAACGACTGAATACATATACATAACTTCAGTGTAACTACAATAGTATCATAACGTGGAATTGATCTCATAGAGTCACAAGAAGAAAAGAAAGAAATTTACATTTATAGAGTTTATTATTAATAATAAAAAAAATATTAATCTAATATAGAAATATCTTGTGTCACGGTGTTTGTGGTCGCACTCCTCCGAAACGGCTCGACCGATTTTAATGACTTTTTTCTTGTATATTTTTGGTAGGCATGAGATTAGGATAAAGTATTTTTCACCCTCCTCCACTCCCCATTTTTTAATTTTATTTTAGTATTTTGTATGAACAATTATTATATAAATACATATCGACGAACCCGAGCGAAGTGAGTGTGAGTCGCTGTGCAACATAAAGCCAATGAGTTTTTTTTTGTAGATTAAATGCGGGCTTAGCCGCGGGTTCTGCTAGTAGGTAATAGTATAAATATTGGTTTTTAAGTAATGTAGGTACTTACAGTAATACTTTATTTCGTGACAGTCTCTAATCGGTTCTCCCTATACATATAGTACTCGAATCTACAGCTTCTTTTTTCATACTCGGAGCTGTCTAAATCATACAATAACAATGCATAGGGCAACCGTCAAAAACATTATAATTGTACCATTATATTGTAATGAATCTATACTAATAAATAAAACTGTCTGTAATGTCATAATAACAATTTTTAACTAAATGCACATGAAAGTATATAAGGAAAAAAATATTTTTTAAAGTTTTTGTCTGTCTGTCTGTTGAGGCTAATCTCCAAACGGCTAAATCGATTTTGACGGGATTTTCAATAGTAAGTAGGTAGTTGATGTTGTAAGAAGTAACTTATTCAATATATTATCTATAAAAAAATAAAATCGATGTAATTGTGAACAGAATCCGCGTACCTACGAACGCACCCGAGCGAAGCCAGGATAAATAGCTAGTTGAACAATATAATGCTTATAATTTAAAATAAAATACTTAATAATAGCATCACGTCAGTTATTATAAATCTTCACGTACCATTTCTCTTATAAACGATCGTAATCGCAGGCGCGAAGTACAATTCCTCTTAATGCACCCACGGACAGACAGATGTCGCTAGCTGTAGGGTTTATTGACGTTTATTAATTTAGTCCAAGATTAGACACCTGTTGATTTATTTATATCGTGTGGGACGTTCCTTTGGGTATGTAGACAAGAGACTAGAGACGCCCATTGATTGAGTTTGCAGCTCTATGGTTTTTTTCTTTGATTGAGGTGTAAGCTGACATTATATAACATTATTAAGAGATTTTTAATGTTTGGATATTTATGTAAATATAATAAATAACTTTTTTCAGAATATTACATTAAAATTAAATAGGTATATAAGTGTATCTTGAATTATGATTTGTAGGTACGTCTGTACATACATTTAGTCGCACTTCAGTTACTAGATTACTGTTAGGTACCTAGTGTGAAATAATTTATTAGCTCTTCTAAAAAATCTTTATTTTAGTACTTTGATACCTAAAAATTATCTGTTGTCTGCACATTTCTATATCAACTCACATGAGAATTCATCACGAATGGTTTTCGTTTGGTGCGAGGTTATTTTTAATGATATACATTTGGCTGTGCAGTTGCTGGTTACTCTGCCAAGTGTTTCAGATTCAATCTCCTGTAAATTGAATAATTTGTTTAATTTTGATATTCAAAGATAAACTGACGTTATTAAGATAATATAAAAATTGTAAAATCTACATGATTTATCTATTTTTAGGGTTCCGTACTTCAAAAGGGAAAAGGAACCCGTATAGGATCACGTAGTTGTCCATCTGTCTGTCTGTTTGTCAAAACTTTTTTTTCTCAATTTGAAATTTATATCAAATACTTTCTGCAATCCCTTGGAGCTGGGAAAATCAAACTTCTAAGTCAACGGAATCCAAAGATACGGCCGTTATACTGTATATTTTGACACTCGCCAGGGAATCAAGACCTAGGTTAATTCCATTTGACCTAGAATCATGAAATTTGGCAAGAAGCAATTTCTCATAGCAAAAGTAAAGGGAAAAATCCGAAAAGTATAGTGTAGTTACACGTCACAAATTCCATGCTACGGAATCCTCGGTGTGCGAGTCAGACTTGCACTTGTCCGATTTTTAAAGAATAGTTTATCAAGCATAATAAGACAAAAGAAGCGAAAGAATGTTGTTGGGATTTTAAATAATAAGAAAGTATGTATAATGTTGTTGGGTGGTCAGTCTGTCCTGTTTCAGTCAGCCAGAGTACAAGGAATCTATGTTATGTATTGATATACATATAGTTTATATTGAAGAGTTTATATATAAATAAGGGGGGAAAATTGATTAGAGAATTATAAGAAATAATTTCTTAAAATAAATATGTATAAAATCTATAAGCTTTAATATTTATTTGAAATTAATATATATTGAGTTTTAATGAACATGAGAAAATATTCATGATATCGACCATTAATATTAAAGCTTTTTTAAAGCTTGTATAATAATTTACTGAACAAAAAAAAACACATAAAACAGTAAACAATATTACATACAAAAAACAAATATATGTACATATATTATTATACAGAATTGTCTTAGTTACTATGTACGTATTATACAGTCCGCATAACAACCACGCAGAAATGATAATGACTCTCCCGTTTTTTGCTTATGTCAACAGAGTACTGGAATGGCCCTTCTTAATGAAAAATCGGCGCCATTTTATCTTCTTAGGATCATCAAATTACCTTCTTAAAAACAGCTTACCAAGTTTATTAAGAGACATTAAGAATATTAAAAAATCTGATTTGATTCAGTTAAGGTATAGGTCTACGGTCTAGATCCGCCAATCCGGATTTGGCCAGCGTGGTGGACTATGGTCTAATCCAAGGGGGATAGTGAAGGGAGGCCCGTGCCCAGCAGAGGAACGTTGAAAAGGGCTGAATGCATTCACATATCTACCTATTAGGACGGGGAAGGTTGCGCTAATACCGTTGTATTGTCTTTTCCAGCCCCTGCCAGCTAAATTGTTGTTTTTGGGTATGTGACAAAAATAATGGTAGTAGTATATATGTATAACGAAGTTAAAAGGAAAACTATCACAGCTAAGTAAGCTTTACAGATTTACGAGTAATAGTCGACCAATTTATAAAATGTACTTGTTACTATGGGAACCGAACCCGTTAACGTTAAGTGTTCCTAATATTTACGAACAAAAAACCCTTTTCTTCGTCCCTATTATTATGGGCAATTACGGAACCCTACATTGCACGTGGACCGACACGCACTTGGCCAGTTTTTATATATTAGTATTAGGTCTTATTCTAAGACCTAATTACGTCTAATACTGCCAACATAAGAGTACGTCATTACGTGTATTTACGTTCGCCATTCAAATAAGCAACTAAAAAACGTACGCAGAATGCCAAGCACCTGCTATGTGTTTTCAAATATTAAAAACAGAAAAAAATCCCGTTTCGTAGTAATACGTATGAACGTCATTGTGATCTAATGCCTAAATATAATTCAGATCTTAAAATAAGTTTATACAATGTAGAATGTATGATTACTAGTGGGTGTGTATGGATAGATCTGAGAAATAAGGAATACTGAAAGGTGGTTTAAAAAATCTTAGTAATTTTTAAATGAAAAAAAGTAAATCTGTAAAACTAAAACAGAAAACTAAAAAAGCACAACTCTATATAGCGGTTGTCAGTTTGTATATATATATATATATATATATATATATGTATATATATGTATATATATGTATATATATATATATATATATATATATATATATATATATATATATATATATATATATATATATATATATATATACATACTTACTATATACACATACGATTTCATATTAAATTTCATTTTTTTTTTCAGACCATAAATTGATTTTCATATTTTTACGTATATAGATATTGTATCTTTACGTATATATTGTATTGTACAAATAGCACAGTAATTACTTCTCGTTAATTTGTTGTTTGAACAATGATGTTAATTGCCTTAGACAAGTGTAGGTAAAAAAAAAAATACTTTCTAACAAAAGGTCGGCACACCGACACAAAAATAATTTAGAAAGTAATTATTTTATTCTTCAGAGTAGATTTTTTGGAACCCTTTGGTACTTTAAACCTATTCATTATAAAGGGAATCGCGAAAATTGGATCTCAATTGGCGTCGGTAAATAAAGCCCTCGACCGAAGTGGTACTGACATGAAATGAATACCGCTGGCTTTTTCCCTTATTTAATTATTTTTTTTCGATGTAGTATGTTAATAAGCTTCCTTGAACTTAATTAATTTATAAACTTAATTACAACAATTACTCAACAATTTATTTTGTTCGAGACAAAACAACGTATTTCGTTATAAGTAATTACATATCGAATAAAAAGTTCGATCATTAAGCTTGTCAACAGTAGCAACCGATAAAAAATTTATTGAACTTATTTTCATGTGTAATTAAACTTTTTATGGATTTGTATACCAGTTTTTAAAGCAGTTATACTTGGGGACTTTTCTGAAAAATGACTAAATTTTTTTCCTGTTATGGGATACTTTACTTAGTCAATAGTAGTGGTATTCGATCCAGTGGAGGCTGATATATACATTATTGCCAAAAGCTCTGAGGTTTTAAAGTTAATGATAACACTAATTTTGGGAGTGACAAAAGAATAAATAAATAAATATGTTGGGACATTAACACACAGCACTACCTAGTTCCATGGTAAGCTACGAAGCTTGTGTTATGGATACCAGATAGTTGATACACCACACATATATTACTTTTAACATACATATTATAGATATAAACACCCATGACTGGAGAACAAACGTTCGTGCTCATCACATAAACCAGGGGTTCCCAAACTTATTTTGTCTACTGCCCACTTTGACAATAAATTATTTTTTAGCGCCCCCATTTTTTCACCTACTAAGAGTCCTCATAGCTACATGAAATTACAAATCGCCCCCTAAGCCTCTACACAATGCCCCCATTTTTTCTCTGGGTCTCTTACCGCCCCCCTTTAGGTCTACAGCGCCCACAAGGGGGCGTTATCGCCCACTTTGGGAACCAGGGACATAAACGAATGCCCCTAGCGAGACTCAAACCCGCGACCGCTGGCACAACAAGTAAGGTCACTACAAACTGAGCCAAACGTGTCGACACGACTTTTTAAATACAATAATAACGATAAGAAATTAGAAAAAATTCTATTACTAAGTTTTTTAAAAATATTCTAAAGAAAAGAATTATATAGACAAATTTATTTTCGAGTTTGAAAAGGCGTCACACTATTAAATATTTGTATACAACATTATTAAAAAAGCTTTGGAAGTAGCTTTACTGTATCCTCCTCAAATGATATTTCGATCGCGAGATGAATAGCTAAATCTTAATTAATCGAAAAAATCATATTCATATCGACACGTGTCGCTATTTTAAGACTAATCCCAATGCCAAAGAATTTGCGTCGTTATGCAATATATAATATAGAATAATAGAGGATATTATATTTTATAAAGACTTTTTTCGCCTTTTCTTCACTGGATTAACCTAATTTCCTTTCAAAACAGTTCTGCCTTGTGAAATTTTGTTATTTTTTACTGTGTGTGTGTACGTCTGTATGCATGCAATTAGTTTAGGACATATTTACTATTCCATTAATATTACAAATGCGAAAGTTTGAATGGATGGATGTTCGTTACTCAATCACGCCAGAACGGGTGAACGGATCTGGATGAAATTTGGCAGGAAGTTATCTGGAATAGCACATAGATTACTTTTCATCCCGGAAAAATATATAGTTCCCGTGGGATAGATTTGTTTTGTTTTGCACAGAGATTTTTTTATTCCATACGAACCGTTAAAACTTACCTAGGGACGAATCCGAGTGAAGCGAGGGTGAGTCGCTAGTATATTATATATCGTATATAATATATTTATTATTTACTTATACTTATGGTAGAAAAAATATTCGAAACATACTACGCAAACAGACGGATATCTTAATTAATATTATTATTTATATAGTATTTGATTCGTACTTCCTCTTGCATTTATAATTTAGAGTGACTGCCAAATTAGTTATTTGTATGTTGTTTACTAATTTTATAACCATATGATTTGAGCGTCCAAAAAACATTTGAACGCGCAATTAATTGAAGTAAAAATCTAATTATAATTAATTATAATAATATGAATAATTGTATCTATATATAAATTATACTTTTAGTTTTTTCCTTTGTTTGTCAACCGATTTTGGTCTTTTTTTGAAAAAAATATTTTTTTGAAAAATTTTGGAAACAGTTTTTTTTATATAGATAGGTAAATTCTATTCATATGCATATGTTTTCCGTAAATTTTCAATAACAATTATATTCGAATTTCAATCACTGGTGTTTTCGAACACTAGTTAAAATAAAATTTTAAAGGGATATAATTATGATTGATGTACGTTTCGGATATAAAAAATGTCAAGTTATTATTTTTCATGTTTTATAATTTTATACTTCAGTACTAACTTTAGTCTGGTTTTGAATTAGTGGAATTATTAACTGAACGTACCTTAAACAATGAAACATAATCAATACTTATAAAAATCTATCGATATGTACTTTACATGAATTCTTTTGAATTTTAGTTAATCCCAGTCGACTTAACTATAAATAAATAAATATAAATATGTTGGGACATTAACACACATCACCATCTAATTCCATGGTGAGCTACGAGGCTTGTGTTATGTATACCAGATAGTTGATACACTACACATATATAACTTTAAATACATACATATTATAAATATAAATACCCACGACTGGAATACAAATATTCGTGCTCATAACACAAATGAATGCCCCCAGCGGGACTCGAACCCGCGACCGTTGGCACACCAAGTACGGTCACTACAAACTGAGCCAAACGTATCATCAAATCTCTATTTCGTTATAGTGGTGTATAGACCACGATATTCGAGTATGTAACATGATATTCTTATAAGACTTACTATTAATCCACGTGTACAGCTAAAACATAGATAAGAAGTGTCCGTTGACTGAAGTCTCTAAGATGAGCTACAATGATATCATATAATATTAAAAATAGCATCTAATGTAAATATTGAATTTATCAGTCACATAGCCCTAGTCTATACCTACTAATATTATAAATGTGGAAGTTTGTATGGATGTATGGATGTTTGTTATTCTTTTACGCCAGAACGGCTGAACATATCTGGATGAAATTTGGGACAGAGATAGATTATAGTCTGAAACAGCACGTATGTAGGTTTTTGTCCCGCAAAAAAGTACTGTTCTCGTGGGATAGATTTGTTTTTGTCGCTAGTATTATGTAAATCTGTATCTAGAGATTTATCTAATTGAATTTGATAGAAAGACTGTTAAGAAGATATATAAATAAGGGAAGATCGTAATTTTTTTTTAATACAGTTGATTATAATCTTATTTTAACCTTTTGTTGTTGTAAATAAAGGAACGGCTTCATTGTAATTGCTATTTCCTCGCTAAGCGGAAATTAAATTAATCTAAATCACTATATAAATTAGATAATTTGCATTTTAATATGTACATCTGTATATGTAGTTCATTGACTGACGAGTTCGTTGTATCAATCAATATATGAAAATAAAACCGAGACGGAAATGAGTTTCAATAAAACGTTGCGGTGATATAAATATCTATTAATTAATAACTATTAATTGCTATATTTTCTTGATATGATTTTATTAGATCTAAAAATATTTAGTAAATAATTGCGAGCGTCAGGAATTTATATAGAACTAGCGACTCACGCTCGCTTCGCTCGCGTTCGTCCCTAGGTACGCATTCACGGTTACCTATGTTTATACACAAATAGTAGCTTACTACTCCTAAGATATTCATTTAAATTATATAGCGATTTACCCTCGCTTTGCTCGGGTGCGTACGCCGTACGCGGATTTTGTTCACAATTTTATGGGTTTTAATTTTTTTTCGCGGAACCCTGATTTTTTTTCTCAAATAAAAGTAGCCTAAGTTACTCCTTATAACATCAGATATCTGCCAGTGAAAGTCCCGTCAAAATCGGTCCAGCCATTTCGGAGATTAGCCGGAACAAACAGACAGACAGACAGATAAATAGACAGACAGACAAAAATTGTAAAAAATGTTGTTTTGCTATATGTACCGTGTACACATCCATATGCATTTAGTAAAAAGCGGTGATTTTAATATTACAAACAGACACTCCAATTTTATTTATCTGTATAGATATAGAGAAAAAAGGGAGATTTCTTTATATAGATACTATACTTTCATATATTTTTTATAATCAATTGGACTACACTTAAATAGAACCTATGACCTCTGTCCTATCTTTTTGAGTCAGATAAGTACATAGTTTGTAATGTTAATAAATTAAATCTTATTAGCTACTAGCGACTCACCCTCGCTCCGCTCGGGTTCGTCCCTACTTACGTTTTAAGGTTTAGTATAGATTTCTCAAAGATGGGATATTTTCCAGCAGTAAAAAGTATTCTATATGTTAACCCGGATAACCAGCTATTATCGTACCAAATTTCATCAAAATCCCTCCAGTAGTTTTTCTGGGATGCGGTAACAGACAGACAGGCAAAAATTTTAAAAACTATAGATTCGGCCTCTATATCGATACTAAAGTCTATTTCAATGAGATTTTCCAAAAAATATTGAATGTGTTTTTGGGCTTTTTTGTGTTTTTTGGCTTAGTTACAATTTTAATATATGTATAGATTATTATACTGAGGCAATGGTGTAGCCTAGTGGTAACGCACTCGCTTGGGAAACCAAGTGAATCGGGTTCAAATCTCGGGTCCCGCACCTCTGATATTTTCATGTGCGAATAATTTCCAACATGATAACCACTTGTGTTACGGTGAAATAAATCATCGTGAGGAAACCTGCATGTTTGAGAGAACCTAGCTAGTTTTCGAAAGATATTTGAAGTCCGTCCGTACTTGGCCAGCGCGGCGTGGTGGATTGTGGCCTGATCCCTTTCGTATTAAAATAGTTAAAAGGGCTACGAATACAAGATTTTAATATTACATGTATTATAACTTTTAAGTTCTTGTTTAAAGCACGCAAAAATGCGTGGATTTTATAGTAAAATGAATATATTTTTATTTGCGTTTAAATACTCTTAATACTTGTACAAAATGTGCACGTAACTATATTAAAATAAATCCGCTTGAAAAAAAAAATCTTTGCACGAGTAAATTTCCCATGTTTGTTTGAACATTATTTTGTTTCTTCATAGTGTGAATAACATTATGATAACCTTTTTATGAGCGTTTTTATTAGGCATCTAGTTTCTTCAGCAGTAAAACTAGTAAAATGGGTCAAGCTTAACAAACTAAAAAATTATAGAGCTGTTCACAATAAATTAAAACACGATTCTTCTTAACTTTTGTAGAAATTATGATTATATCTAACTACTATATAAATGCGAAAGTTTGGATGGATGGATGTTTGTTACGCAATCACTACAGAACGGCTGAACGTATCTAAAAGAAATTAGGCACACAGATAGATTATAGTCTGGAATAGCACATAGGCTACTTTTTATCCCGGAAAAATGTACGGTTCCCGTGGGATAGATTAGATTTCGTTTCTCTAGAGGTGAAGTCGAACTAAGCGAGGATGAGCCGCCAGTTATGTCAAGTAGTGTGTAGTCTCTCCAGGATAATTTCTAAGAAATCCGTGCGAATTTCCGAAAATTCAATTGGTATCATACACGCCGGCGTGTACGCGGTAAGTTAAGTAACTAAAAGCTAAGTATCGTATGATTAATATTCTCTAGTTGCACAATAAATATTTTCGTTCCATGTTGAAAGAAAAAAAAATTGTATAAGTTGTATAATTCTTTTTTAAATTATTTTGCTATTATGTTTAAAATGTCTATTGCTTTGCTTGAACTCTATGTATTGGGAATATTTATAAAATATGTCTATGTAAATTATTCGTTAGTTTAATATATGTATTATTTAGCTTTGAACTTACGAAATTAATAAAACACATGACTTTAATAATTCGAATCGCTAGTTAATATTCCATATTATAATTTTTCCTTATTTTCTTTTTAAGGGCTGGCCTATAAAAACAAAATGTACTTAAAGGTGGATTATCTTTTAAAAAGAATTGAAGATTTATGTACCTGTTAATTAAAAAAGTAATTAAGAATATTATCTCATTATATCAAATTGTTCTGCCAAAAGTTATCAAAGGACGTTCGGAGCATAGTCAGAGCGATATGAAAATGGGTCGATAGTAAAAAATGAACTACAATGTATTTTTACTGCACTAATAAAGTATTTTTGAGGTAAAACTTCTTTACGCACGCTTGTTTTGGGGGGTAAGCTGGTGAATACGTTACGAAAAAAATGTACGTACGTTTGTTGCCATGGTAATCGTTGTTATTGTCTGACAAATGATATATAATATTATATTCTTTCCTTAAATGATATTCTATAAATATATGATTGCATTATGCCTAATATGCGTTATTTTTAGTATCTCACATATCCTAATTATTTAAAACACAAATTAAATTTCATAAAGAGTACCGATAACCTACAGGAGTTTTACTTCTTGCGCGTGTACACATTCATACACGCATTCTTTATTATTTTTTTTGTATTAACTAGCTTTAACCCAGAGCTGTACTCGAGTAGTTTAATTTTGTATGTATAATGCTCTTAACCATGAGTCGTAACCCATACAAATCTATGGCATAGCATTAGATAGCCTATATCAATAAATAGGCTATAACATAAAATTATTATTTTAAATCTGACTAGTAGTTCGGAAGATTAGCGCGATAGTACAAACAAAAAAACAAATAGACTCTTTAAATTTATAATCTTAGTTTATATATTTAAAATTCATGTATAAATTCTAAATTTTACCATGACATCCATACACCTTGTATCTTATAGCACCTTTGACCCGGTTATCCGTTTATATATCTTGTACATCGTTAATATCAGAGGTACACACGTAATCTAATGTTACTTCGCCCTTGTTCGGTTGCGAAAGCTTCGTAAAAATATCTATACGTATAACTTATACTGGCTATCTATACTAATATTATAAAGCTGAAGAGTTTGTTTGTTTGTTTGGTTGAACGCACTAATCTCAGGAACTACTGGTTGGAATTGAAAAATTCTTTTTGTGTTGGATAGTCCATTTATCGAGGAAGGCTTTAAAGCTATGTATCATCCCGGAAAAATGTACGGTTCCCGTGGGATAGATTTGTTTTTGTCTAGGGACAAACCCGAAGCGAAGCGAGGGTGAGTCGCTAGTCTGTTATAAATGATTTATATCTAATTTGAAAATATTAAGGTGTTCTAAAATCGTTCTGCTGTCGTTATATCCATTTGTTTGATTTTTTTTTAGTATGAGATTGTGCAAATTATAGATTAAAAAATATGTTACCATTTGTAATGCGAGCAGTAGTAGTATAGTATTATATTTTTTGTAGAATTTTCCTCCTGCCTTTGACCGTTCATGCAATATGCATTTTAATTTCCTCGCTATAATAAAGTTTGAAATACTAACTCAAATGAAACTTAGCAATATTTTTAAGCAGAAATAGACTATATCAAAAATAACACTGAAATACATACGAGTTGTTTTCACAAAAACTGACAGGCAAAAATTCGTAGAGTTATTGCATTTCATTTGGTGCATGATGCATTCCAGCAACACGTATATTCCATTAAAAAAGTCGACTCTGTTATTATTTTATCACAAAAGTACGTTAGAAAAATATATAACTGTGTTTCTTCCGAAAATTGTAAATGTTCTCTTTATTAAATAATTATTGTAGCAAATTTAAAATTTGAGAGTTTAATATTGGTATTACAGTAATAATATGGCAGGCAGTGGTAGTCCAGTGGTAACGCGCTTCCTAGGGAAACCGAGTGAAGCGGGTTCAAATCCCGGGTCTCGCACCTTTGATATTTTTATGTGCGAATCATTTCTAACATGATTACCACTTGGCTTACGGTGAAGGAAAACATCGTGAGGAAACCTGCATGTCTAAGAGAACTTAGCAAGTTTTCGAAAGACATGTGAAGTCCGCCAACCCGCACTTGGCCAGCGTGGTAGACTTTGACCTGATCTCCCTCGTATTGAAGGGAGGCCCGTGCCCAGCATTGGGACGTTAAAAAGAGCTGAATGCAATTACAGTAATACACTTCTTGTTTATCAAAACTCTACCAGCTTTTCGGAAAACTAACTACTAAACTAGATGTACCAGACGACTTTGACAACGTATAGTAACATAACGTTCTACAATAAAGAACTAAAGAATGTATTTAAATGACTCGTTTAATAGAAGGAGATCCCGATCTACATATATGGTGGACCACTCATTTTTTTCTAGACGAACTTTTTTTTTTAAGCCATGAAACATTGACAAAATTTTTGGTGGTAGCCCACCCCCCTGGGTCGTGTTTGTTAATATGTTTTATGGTTTAAAAAATATATTTCGCCTGGAAAAAGAATGAGGGATCCATCACATAGATCACTTTATAGAAATCAACTTGTACTAGTGTACTATTAGAAAAATATTGTAACAGAATTGTAATCACAAAATGTCGTGCGCAGACATAATTTCTTTATGCTCTTTGTTGAAAAATGTCATAGACAAACATCATCTAGTTTTAATGTATATAAATAAATAGATTTCTACTAGAGTACGATTTACAAAAAAGTGAGAAATTGATGGAAAGTATCTTACAGATACTTATATAGATTTTCAGAGTTCAATATATCAGTTAAATACAACTGCTAAGAACGATTCTAAAGCTTTAATGAGGAAACTTACTTCCTCCGGAAACGCAGCCAATACGTATTACGTACAATTAATAGAACTCGAATCTATTGGATCTCGTATGCTACGAACAGAATTGTAGAAGAGGTATTTTTATTATATTGCCTGGTAATAAGTAGATAAAAATTATCATATTATTTGTTAATCCAAGATATAATCTATCTCTATACCAAATTTCACTCAAAGCCGTTGAGCTTTTTCAACGTAAAAAGTAGCACTTGCGCTCATTCACAAGCTTTCGCATTTATGTTTTTTTTACGTTTGTACAAACACAATTCTAGTATAACATATTTATATTTATAATGTGCTAGTATAGAATATATTATATAGACTTCTCATATGCATTTCCATGCATAAATCTTCTATAATATTTCCTTATCTCTTATTATTTTCTTTTAATCTGATAACAAAAAAGTCTCTTTTTTTGTTCTCAGATCTTTTGTTAACGTGCCACTGCTGGACACAGGCCACTTTTTAATGTAAAGAGGATCAGCTATTAGCCCACCACGCTGTCCAAATGCGGGTTGATAAATTTCACAACTCTTCTAAAAACCAGTTAGGTTCTCTCAGATATTCAGATTTCCTCGCTATGTTTTCTTTCATAGTAAGGCTAGTGGTAATCATGTTGAAAATGATCCACATATGGTACCAGACCCAGGGATTAAACCCGCGTCACTTGGTTTTTTAAGCGATCGTTTTGCAACTGGGCTACCACAGTCTATCTGTTTATTCAGTGTTAAACAATTGAATCATGAAATTTACGAAAGTACACTGCAATGTTTATATACAGAGGATGTTTGAGTTGCTGCCAAGATTTTTAGGTCATGAACGCCCTTCCTACGGTTAAGTAAGCAAGTTAACTATATTATTTGAACTGAATAAATGTTTTTTATTACATTTGATATATGTACATAATATTTAATTTTATATACTTGGTTAATTTAAGTTTTTATTTACTAGACTTTGTTTATCTATATTAATATTATAAAGAGGTAAAGTTTGTGAGTTTGTGAGGTTGTAGGGAGTAAACTCTGGATCTACTGAATCGATTTAGATGAAATTTGGTAAGAAGATAGTTTGAGACCCTGGGAAGGACATAGGTTACTTTTAATTCTGGAAATAATCCCTTAAGGGGGTGAAATGGGGATGAAAGTTTGTATTGGGAAGCAATCTAGGGACGAACTCAAGCGAAGCGAGGGTGGATCCTAGTTTTTCTATAAATTGTAGTATTTTAGTCTAGATTGAAGCTACAAAATAAACATACTAGACTCTTTACTCTAGTGATTTTCCGTAATAAAATTACTTCAATAAACTAAGTACCCACTACCTTCTAAACATGAACTTGAACGTTTTAAAAGATAAGAAAAAAGATATTAATTATATACATTATACCCATCGTTTAAATCGTTTTATAGATAGCTGTCAATTGAGTACCATCACACTGTTGGATCAATTTCCGTTGCACATCCGCCGTGTGATGGCTTGCGTAAGTTGCTACATTGTTAGTGCGTACTTTACGAGCCACCCGGCTTTGGATGTACTTTTATAAGTTTCTATATCCTGAAAATATCAAAATTTAATATATTGTGTGTAAATAATACTATCATTTTTTGCAAATATTTGATATTTTTAATAATAGTTCTTTACCAATTTTTTCGCAGAGTTATTTTGATTTTTGTTTGACGACGTTTTGAATGTTTTACAGTAAACTTGGTCACGAAAGACCCGACTAGTTTCTGCCGAAAACATATGTAAAGGTAGTTTTGTTTACCCTGTGTAAAGTTTGTAATACTCAGATTAAGGGAAATTGTATCATAAAAATTATATTTACTCTAAAATCTTTTTCACTCGAAGGTTTAAATTTCAAAAATATTTTGTCGTGGCTATCGATGTCATTGAACTTCATAGGAATGTACTGTCAAAATTTTAAAATTTTAAGTGAAGTTTGATCACAAACCCTGGTTGATGAATCAGTCAGTTAGATGATATAATTTTATAGATAAGATACTATTGTAGGCACAAATATGCATACATTTTAGACATTTTATCAAAAAAAAAATTACGTTATGACAGAGATCGATAAGCACATCACTTGAGAACAGCTAGATCAGCTATTGGCATTTTAAAAAAATCGGCAATAATTGAAAGTATTTTTTTCTATACAAATTTCTATGAAATCAAAGATCTCAAATAAATTATTGAAACTTGGACAGAACAATATGTTTAATGAGCTAATTTAAGATAATGTAACAAGTTTTGTCGTAATTTTAAACTTTTATATTTTCATTTTTTTAATACTGAGTTTCCTTTGTTATTATTTTATAAATATATGTATGTGTTCGTTTGAAGCATAGGGAAGGATTGACGTGGAGAGTGACAAAGAACCTTTATTATATCAGTACATCAAGTGATTTTCGCTAGTTATTAGTTAGTGTGCTGTCACTAGAGATGAGCCAACTGATGTTTCAGCAATTTTTTGTAATAGTTCGAATAAGGTTTTAAGAGGGGAAAAAATTGAAAGAAAATCGTGGGAAAACGAAAGGTTCGGGAAAAACTGAATGTACTTTTTTCTATAGTATTTATGTATGAAATGAGGTTATAGATAAATTAAAGAAAAGACAATGTCTATCGGGTTACTTACTTTATATATTATAAGTTTTAAATACAAATAAAATAAATATTACATCACAAATACCTATTAGAAAATAGCTGATATTACGAATATCAAGAAATACTCATACATACGAATAGTTGAAAAAAAAAGTAAAAATCTCATTGAGACGATGAATAATCCTTTGGTATGTTAAATAGAAGTATTCCAAAATAATTTTTATTATATCTGGCTCTAAAAATCTTTTTAGTGTAACATTGAAGGCGTTTCAAGTCAGACTTTTATTTTCATCCGCGTGGGATTAATAAGCGTCGTATGTTTTTTTACCGTTTTTTTATTCGTTAGTACATACGGCTAGAATTTGCTGATTCTTTAGCTATAACATAATATTATTAAAATTATCTATACATATAATAAAATTCTGAGTCGAATCTGTATATTAAATATTTTTTGGAAAATCTTATTGAAATAATCATTATTATCGATACAGAGGCCGAATCTATAGTTTTTAGAATTTTTGTCTGCTTGTCTGTATGTCTCTGTTTCCGTCCGTCTGTCCATCTGTGACAGATTTTGATGAATTTTGGTATGACGATAGTTGGTTATCCGGGTCAATATATAGAATACTTTTTACTGCGAGAAAATATCTCATCTCTGAGAAATCTATACTAAACTTAACTATAAAATATTATAATTATTTTGCTATAATTTCCATTAATACTCGTTTGGGAGAAAAAAATATAAAGGAATTAAAACAACTTCAACAATTAAATGCATATTAAATTAACCTATTAGATTTTAAAATTAAATTTTATATGTCCTAACTATTTTTTTATCAATATAAGGAATGACGATTCTTGATGTAATTAGTAGACAAAAATGTTTTATAATAATGGTCAATACAACGTACCTTCTTAAAAAACTAGACTCGATAAAAAGTAGACTGTCTAGTTCATTGATTGGAAACCTCTTTTTTAAAATCGATAATAAATAAATCATTAGTAGATTTAATTATAAGTCTGTATAATATATGTATACATAGAAGACTAAGATATACATACGAATGACAAACTTCCATGTCAAATTCATATATGTTTCGATTCCAGCTAAAGTTAATAATATTTTACAGCTGCATTACAACTTCGACCGAAATTCGGTCGAAATTCGAGCATAATTATTATTTAAATTTTCAGTAAAACATATAATATCAATTTATCTATGTATATAAAAAAAACTGTTTCATTTGAATGATAACCCTAAAACTTATCAATAGTTACTAAACAAAAAAAAGAAGTTCGGTTGACAAGTAAAATTTTGTTTGTTTGTTTGTTTGTTTTTGTAAATGTTGTTTATTTATATAATAAGACTAGCGACTCACTCTCGCCTTGCTCGGGTTCGTCCCTAGGTACGTTATAACGATTAGTATGGAATAGATAGACTATACATGGACTATATAGTGGTAAAAAGTAACCTAATTCACTCTCCAGCCCTCCAACTAACTCCACACAAAAAATCACGTCGATCCCTCACTCTATTTCAACGTGAAAAAAGGACGAACAAACAAACAAATACACTTTCACATTTATAATATTCATTTGGATTAGGTGGTTTTTAATAATACCATGAATTATATAAAATATTTAAGGAAAAAAGAGAATATCCTTAAACGTTTTAAGTGTAGAAAATTTTATGAGTTCCCTTAATTCATTTTGACTTCCAAAGTTTCTTATAAAGTATATCATTTGTATAATGTTTCTTCGAAACGTCTGTCTTTAAAAATGTATATGAAATATTGTTTTATTTTATTTAAAATTTATACAGAGAAATTGTAGTATTTTCTCTTTTTGCTTATTCTTTAAAGAAATGATCATATAAATAAGGAGGATGAGACGTTTTAGCGTACTTGGTCAGTTTTATAATGATAAAAGTTGAAATATTATATAACATATTTTTTTACTATGCCATAATTTTTCTCTAAAGAATCTTTTTTTATTTATACTTTATACATATAGGTAAAAATTGTCTGTTATTTATTTCAAGATAACTACCTCATATTATAATTGATCTTTGAGATGTCTAAAACCTTAGTCTCTCCCGTGACCATGATCGCTGTAAAGCATTCGAAACATCGGGAACCAAAAATCAAAATAAATCTTCGAAAAACTCCTGCGAAAAAATCGATATTGGCGTAATACTAAGGCCTCTTTAAGGATTTTTTGTAATAGTATTAAAAAGATTTTTCACTGTCTTCCTGCTTATATCTACAAAACTTTAGAACGAATATATTTTAACAGGACTCTCATTAGCATATAGAGTATTTGAGCCAAAGTGACAAAGATAATTTATATCTTCATAATCCGAGTTTATTCTTCATAATCCGAGTATATGTAATTCTAGAGTAAGCTAATTTTAAAGAAACATAATATATTTAAAAAAACGCATAATTTAAGTAATAAAATCAATCGCGGATATAAAACCACAAATAGCCACTGAAAGCTTCTATAAATAGCTTTTCAATTTGTAAACTAGAGGTATAAAATAAACTTTGCTCTTGAAATAGAGTTGTGACGTCATTGTAAATAAACTTAGATCATGGATACTTGTAATTTGCGATTTTAACGCATTCCTCTTGAAATGACTCGGACGTCTGTATAGGATTCTGATGTAACGTTTTCATTGATATAGTTAATATTTATATATCTATCTTATATATGCACTAATACTATAATCCTTATTATTATAGAATGAAAGAATGTTTGTCAGTTTGTCCTACTTTTGCTTATGGAGTTTATGGGTCAAGGAAATAACATTGGTTTTTTAATAGTTATCTACACATATTTAATACGACAGTATAATATGTAAGTTCAAATATAAAGATTATTTAAAATTATCTTTATATTTATACGTTAATACTGTAATAGTAGTAGTTATTGTTTTAATATTTTATTTTTAAAATGGGAATATGAAACTTATTTAAAAAGTGCCAGTTATACACAAAACATATATCTCTTAAGCGCACTTATCTCAGAAATGGCTTAACCGATTTGGGTACGATTTTTACTAATGTATTGTGGTAAGCTTCACTTAATATTTATTATTTGTTTTATTAAAATCGTTTCATAAATAAAAAAAGTTACGTCACTTTAAGAATCGTCTAGGGACGAACCTAAGCGAAGCGAGAGTGAGTCGCTAGTTATAAATAATAATAGAATGCCCTGGTTTTTCTACTTAATATATTTCTATGATTACGAGATTTTAATTTTAATTAAGTTCTACATAAAGAAAAATTTGTCAAAGCGGATCCGTAGTGCTGCTACGTAAGCGGGGTCGCAAGAAAAGGCATATCTACAGTCCTCCTTCATATTAACTTTAACTTACTTCGTGCATGCAATGGGCTTAAAAGGGGTTATAAAGTTTTTTTTTGAAGTATTAATATAACATACTAGTGTTAACCAAGGGGGTGAAATTTGACATTTTCAAAATTAAAAAAAAAAAAAACATATATGAATAGAACTTACACATTCGACAAAAAAAAACTGTTTCCAAAAAAAAAAATAATAATATATCACACTGAAGCTTATCAAAAGTTATTAAAGAAAAAAAAAAAGAAAATCGATTGACAAACAGTACAGAAAAAGGTACTGAACTGTTTCGTCTATTTAAATTTAAATAAAAAAAGTAAATAATATTATAGTTATTTTAAAGAAAAGTAAATTTTAACTGACTATTTAATATCGAAAATATATATTAATTGAAGTGTACTAATATTACATCTAGAATATAGGCACATTACTCTATGTAATAGGTAGGTACTTTACTGGCTTCCTACGCTTGCGACCTACGTGTCACGACTTAATGTCGATAGTATTACATATCGATAGTAATACATATTATATATTGATATGTACTTACTATATAAAGAAAGTACAATATTTAAGTTTTTGTTTTTGTATGGATAATTATGATATTTTATTTATTAAACCGGTCTTGGCGGTTTTCATTATCACAAACCACTTACTATACACATCATGCTACACAAGTAAATTTTATATTTATTAATTTTAATTAACACACATATGCACCCACGCACACACACATGCACATACGCACACACGCAAGCACGCACGCACACATGCACATACGCACACGCAAGCACGCACACACACATGCACGTGCGCGCGCACTCACAGACATACGCACAGAGAGAGAGAGAGAGAGAGAGAGAGAGAGAGAGAGAGAGTTGTAGGATTAAAGTGACACGTGTTCTCCTAGGCACAGCGGAGAAATTGCGCCAATTTCGTATCTCCGAGTTTTACTGAAAGTTTCTTAACAGAAAAACCCAACTTGAACCGACACGGGAATCGAAATGATGAACTCCGCATCTGCAGCTGTACATATTATAATAACCAACGAGACAAATAGACAGCAAATATAATATGTAGAATTTCGGAGCAAATATATAAAGATACAATATTACCAGTTGATTTTCTGCTTGATCGAGAATCTCGCCTTGTAATTTGATCAGCAAATATTGATTTATTGAATTCAATGGAATTTAGTTACATTATTTTCGCTATATTCGAGTACATTCGAGGTAGAAAGAGAGAGAGAGAAATACAGTTTATTTCTTTTTTCTTTCTTGCAAGTATCAAAACTATCATTAGGTAGCGTCATCTAATATTATTAGTGTTATCCGATCAGCAGAAACTTTTTTTACATTATTTTCTTATTAGAATTACTAAATTTACCATCAAAATCCATTCTCATTCAAATCTGTCCAATTGTTTCGATGAAAAGGAGTAATAAACACGCACATACATATTTCCTCATTTATAATAGTATTCCGGTAAGAAAGTTTGTATAACGTTACAATTGTATAGTTTATGTGTAATGTAAATAAATGTATGAGGTAAATATGTATGTAAATATTCTATATTACATTTCAAAACTTAAATTCTAAACAAATTATATGCATGATATAATACATTTATATATATACTCTACATAATCATATATAAATATAAAATATATAGATATATACACATACTAGCAGAACCCGTGGCTTTGCTTGCGCTAAAACTACAAAAAATCTCTAAAAAGGTAGTTTCATACAAACTCTCATCCTTTATTGTACCCCCTTATAGGATGAATTTCGAAAAATGCTAAACTACTTATTTATATTTTAATTTTATTAAAGAACATTAATACCGGGTTTCAAGAAATTCTGATCATAAATATTTTTTTGGATTGTATTTTAACGTGTTTTCTCGTGGGAATTAGATAATTTGCCGCGGTAAAAAGTAGCCTATGTCACTCTCTAGCTCTCTATCTCCACACAAAAATCACGCCAATTCGTCACTCCGTTTCGACGTGAAAGGACAAACAAACAAACAAACCCACTTTCACATTTATGTATTTATGTATAGTATGGATATGGATATGTTTAAGTAAAAAAATTTTTTGCCTTGACGTACTATATAGAGCACATTTTTCTTTTTTCGCTTCAAAATAGTAAAGGTATGGCTCTATTAGATAATTTTAGTAAGTTAGCTTTAAAATCCTTCAGTATTACCGAGAATGAATAGGAATTTGGTATTACTTCTAGGTATGTTAGGCATCCAAACACGGCGATCTGGAACATGTTGTGGTATATTAATAATAATCCACTGTAATTTATAATACATCAATTACGTTCCACACAGATAATTTTTAATTTTTGGTTCCCGACATTTCGAATCTTTTAGAGCAATCATAGTCACGGCAGAGTCCTTCCGCCTAATCTCTGAATCTGCGAAAAAAACCGAAACGACAGTTTTATTTTAAATATCAAATATTCGCATTTATCTAAGAAATTATTAACTTTAACACAGTTCAGTTAACGCGTTACGACGATAAAAATTCGTTTTGGTCTGTCGATAAATTTCTCTATCCACTGTGACAGTTTCATCTAAATCGGTTAAACCGCTCCGCTAAGTGGATGTAATAGATAGAGACATAAGCTCATAATATTTATTATATAATAATAACTATTCAACTAAAAAGTTACACTAATTTCGAAATTACTTTAAATGACATCTTTGAATGTTTTTTTTTATTTGTATAAACCTTAAGGTATAACCTTTCCTTAAAAAAATAACCATTATCATCGGTTTTTTAAACCGAATCTTAGCGAAGATATGGAGTAACACACAGAAAATATACTCCTGAAATGATTTAAGAGGTTTACTTAAATAAATAAATTGAAAATATGGAGACGTTAGTATCAGTGTCGAGGCATATAGCCATATAAATAATTCAAGATAATAAATTAAGTTAGTATAGATCATTGTATGCTATACTTAGATACCAGCGATTTAACCTAGCTTCACTCGGCTGCGCCCCTAGGATTATTTGGATAATTTGGATTAAAAATAATATATATATAGCGGCTTATACTTACTATAGAATATATATTACACCAGAACAGTCTATTATGTACTACATTTCATCTAAATTAATTTACCGATACACAGACGTATACATACACTTTTGCATTTATAATAATACTGTAAATGGTTGAAAGTATTTATTTTATAATATTAAGGATTCAATTTAATAAAATGAAATCGCCAGCGAATATCCAACAAGCTGCAATCTCAAGACTCACTCGAAGGAAAACTTTAAAACCTCGTAGGAAATAAATTTGTTCTTCGAAGTTTGGTTTGAAGAAAAAAAAGTGAATAGAAATTTTTCAACTGAAGTTATTTGTTTGAGAAAAATGAAATTCATATTGGACTTTTCGATTTCTTACTATTATTATGATTTTTATAATAGCAAATTTGCCAGTCTGTAAGTTTAAATGGCTACCACATATTGTTATTTTATGTACTTGTATACTAATGACTCACCCTGGCTTCATTCGGGTCCACCTAACAAATCCGTCTAGCAGTTGCGGCGTGAAGAATTAAAAAACATACATACACAAATATATATGAATTTTTACACTTCTTCGTACTGGGAAAGAAAACTGTTGAATTAAAGATAAAGTAGAAACGCTTGATCGATTTTAATGTGACTTTCACTGGCGAGTAGGGAAAATATTCGACCGAAAATATAGACATATCGATGCAAGTAGAAAGAATGAGTTACGATATAGGGTATAAACATAATATTTCATGTCTAGGGATGTAGTAAAGACAGAAGTGAAGCAAGGGTACGTTATTAGTATATATATATATATATATATATATATATATATATATATATATATATATATATATATATGTATGCACGAATGTGTGTACTCCAGTCATAGGTATTTATATTTAAACTTAATATGTATGTATTTAAAGTTATAAATGTGTAGTGTATCAACTATCTGGTATCCATAACACGAGTCTCGTAGCTTACTATACCAATGTCTCAACACATTTATTTATTTAAGTTTCAAAAGGAAATTTTCTTAATCACAGTATTTTGAAACGGTAGAAAGCGGAAAAAGAAAATTAATGGGTACACTATAATCTCTCTGTCCAACCCATAAGTAAAATGGTATAACTATAAATATATTTACGTATAAATAATACAAGCTTCTTATAACATCTAATGCTTATTAAAAAAACAATTTTATTTACATATTTGTGGTTGTTTTCGCTGCCTTAAAGAGGAAATTATCAGAAAATCTCCTTACGGACTTTCGTAAAGGAATTTCCTGGGAAAAATAAAGAAATTTATAGCGTAATTGAATTTTACATAGGTACTTTTTTTTTCTATTTTTAGGTTTTTGTTGTGCAATAAAGAATATTACTATTATTATTATTACTTTGGTCGTTTTGGGGACTCTACAAAGACATTACTATAAAAAAAAATAAAAAACCCGACTGTGTAAAAAGCGCACTGAAAAAATGGGAGTAAGTTGACGCGGAAATATTGTGTAATGCAGTTTTTTTCATAATATAAGTACCGTATGTACTTTTATCAAAAAGCTTTTATTTTAACCGTACAAACAGACACTTCAATTTTATTTATCTGTATATATGTATGAGCATTGTTGTATACCTTATGCTATAAGAGGTCGGGTGAAGACGTTATGGCCTGGTAGTATATTGTGGTGGCAAAAGCCACGCATTTATTAAGACTATAACTTTAATGCACTTGTTGATTATCAAATAAATATAATCTCTAAAAGAAAACTAACCACCAGTACTTTCAGAAATGGCACATTTTTATATATTTCAATATGAATATCAGTCAATCTGGTAACGACTTTAATAAAGTTGTTCATAAACTTAACGAAACAATCTATAGTACCCTCTATACTTTTACTATTACGATCGTGACAGCAGTAAATAGTAAATCTTTACATAAAGACGATTTACGTTAGTTATCCAAACGTATTGAAACGTTCATGTTTTATTGGCACTATTATAAATATAAAATCTATATATAAATAGACAAAGACAAAACAGTTCAGTACCTTTTCCGTCTCTGTTTGTTAATCAATTTTCTTTTTTTTTTTGTTAAGTGACTGTTTTTATTAATAAGACTGAAGGAAAAGAGCTTCAGTCGTATTAATAAAAACAATTTGGAAGCTATTTTTTTTTCCATACTAATATTATAAAGCTGAAGAGTTTGTTCGTTTATTTGCTTGTTTGGTTGAACGTGCTAATCTCAGGAACTACTAATCCGATTTGAAAAATTCTTTTTGCATTGGATAGCCCGTTAACTGAGTAAGGCTATAAGGCTATATATCATCCCGGAAAATTGTACGGTTCCCGTTGGATAGATTTGTTTTTGTGTAGGGGCGAACCCGAAGCGAAGCGAGTATGAGTCGCTAGTATTAAATACAGGTAAATTCAAAATTGTTCAGTACCTTTTCCTCCTGTGAGTTTCAACCGATTTTCTTTTAGTTTGTTTAGTTATTGACGAGCTTTAGTGTTATCAGTAAAAACATAGATTATGATCGAATTTTGAGCACTGGTCTATAGCTGAAGTAAGCTATAAATATATAATGCTGTCAATACTAACTCAGGAACTAGGTCAAAGAGCCTTCGTGTTTACTATTTCTTAAAATTCACAATAACTACGATCCATAATAAACTCAGTGGGTTATAGGTTACAAATTGTGCTATTTTTAGCTGACATTATTGTAGGAAAAAATAAACAAAGAAGGCATTGTAGAGTTATTAAGTGTTAAATGATAGCGTGTTTAGGTATTACTAAAATATTCATTGATTAGAAGGTCGCTCGTTCGATTTTTATTCAGGTAAAATATAGAAATGTTTTAACTGAAATATTTCACGTGTGAAACTGTTTATAGGACATCCATATTGATCCGTATTAATATTATAAATGTGAAAGTTTGTGAGTATGGATGTTTGTTACTCTTTCACGCCAGAACGGCTGAACGGATCTTGATGGATTTGTCACAGAGATAGATTATAGTCTGGTTTAACACATAGATATTTTTATCCCGGAAAAATGTACGGTTCCCGTGGGATATGTTTGTTTTTGATTTCTTTTTGATGGAATGTAAAGTCTTTGTGTCACGATGCTATCTCTAGCAAGGTATCCTGTAGCATTATAACTCTGACTGTACTGAAATGTACGCGATTTAGCTTTTTGTTTCAATATGTTTTTGTATTTGTTATTTTATACAAATTAATTTGGATTAAAACTATTTGGAGATATTTTATTTAGATATTTTGTTCTTATTAGTAAATAAAAAATATATTGCATTAAAGCATAATTAAGTTAGGTATGTACATACTAATTTCGGACATTTGAACACGATTTATTTATTCAATAATATTTATTTAATTGATACATAAATAAATAAACTATGTGCAAATGAATTTTATGATAAAGAGTATCTTATTATAATTACACAGCTAAATTAAAGAAGTAAATAAAAAATTCTAGCCCTATTGCTTACCTTAAGTTGAATCACGGTAAGTAAATGTGTACATTTTTTGCACCACTCGAGAACCGAATCTTAGACTATCGGTTCTACATGCGTGCTATTAAAAGAATCATTGTAGCTTAGTGTTTTATTTTCGTTAGTTACTAATTTAAGCACAGGTTCGATTACTGCACGAGGTAAATAATTGTATGACTCATATATTTTATATAAGTATCATCATTTGCCTCGCGGTAGTGTAGTTAAAGTACGACGCTGTTTTCCACTGCCCAACACATGAATCTTAATATAGATAGTATAGAGTAATATTAAATTATTTATTACTAAATGTTAACCAATCAAAATAAACAAGTGGTATTAGCACACACGCTAACCGAAACAAAAGTTCTGTGAACTAATTAACTTCTTACCCTTAGTAATGACAGTTAATAACGATTTTGTCCCTAATGAAACAGAATCCACTAGAAGGAGTGGAGCAAACGTGTTTGGAACAAAAGGGACAACCCTATAAATACATACATTAATAGTATATCCTAAAATAAACTTTATGCCTTTAGTAATAAGGAGGCCTGGGTTATTTTGTAAGCGTTCCTGTAGTAGGTTTTATTCAGTGCCGCGCGTGGCGCCACTGTATGTGGCCGTCGCGACGCTCCCGAAAATTGTTTTCCTGCAAATGTATATCGGGTGAAAAATTATATATATTTTGTAAGATGAAATATATATCTATATATATGAAACATATTTTGATTATATAGCACCCGATCGGTTCGAAATACGTCGCGTTTTTTAGTGATTTCGTACGTGTTTTTACGTTTTATCGGCATGGCGTCTGATGCGTGCGTTACGGGATATCGTTTCCAGCCCAATTTGTTTACCAACTTTTCCGGTGGATTTCCTTTTAATTAATTTTTACCAAAAAATGTGATTTTTCATCATGGTTCTATGTAAAGTTATTTATTTTTTGTAAGTTTTTCGCTTAAAATTGCTTTCATTGTTTATTTATTAAAAAATATCATTTTTTAATAATAGCATTTCATATTTTATTATGACATAAGTATATAATAGAGAACGTTTTATTTATTTATTTTTTATTCAGATCGTAATCATAATATTTTTTTATGTAGGTAATGTTATAGTGAACTTTGCTTTTGAATATGTGATACATGTGATTTTATCTTCTATGATAAGTATAAGATTTTGGAATGGTAATAATTATGTAGTTGAATCCCATGCAATTAAAACTTTATTTTTGTAATAGAATTTTGCATTAATTTATTTTAATTTATAGAAAAATTGAGATTATAAATTATATTTCACTTTAATTAAGACAATATTTAATAAATAAATATACAAATATTGACGTATTTGACGTATCTTGACTGTCTTATTATAACAATAATCTATCTATCTATCCATCTATATATATAAAAGTTAATTGCTGTTCGTTAGTATCGCTTAAACTCAAAAACGGCTGGACCGATTTGAATATTATTTTTTTTTGTTTTGTTGGGGGTCTGACAGGGGTGGTTGAAGTATAAAAAATAGGGAAAACCCCAAAACAAAAACAGCTGGAATATCGAAAAGTTCAGAACTGTTTATTTTGTATATATAATATATAGTATATAATTTCATAAAAACTGTCAAAACATACCTAGGGAAGAACCCGAGCGAATCAAAGGTGAGTCGCTAGTGATAGATAAATTTCATTGAATGAGACATTTGTTAGTATACTTTAAAACTTTAATAATACATAAACGCAAATCCAGGGCGAGTCATTAGTTTATAATAAGTATTTATGTCCCGCTCTTTGTATTTCAGATTTAATTTTTAATGAAACCCAGGGGACACACGCGACGTATACAACCATAATAAAATTTTACTCAGTCTTTTCCACCATTGTTACCCTAGTGGAAATTGTATTATGCACAATAATTTCGTTATAATTGAAATATGCTCGTGGTAAAGCGATGTTGGCTCTGTCTTCAAATATCTGTAATTGTGATTGGACTTGAGACTGTCCAGATGACTCGAGTATCATACGGAAAACAACGTATTGTATGGGTTTCATTACGTTTCGGTTAAACTATAAATAATGGCTAAAATCAATTTTGGCTGGAAAATGCTAAGAGACTTCATGGTAGGAAGAAAAAAAATTATATTACTGGCATATTTTGTCCCGATTGTATGAAAAAGTTATTATATATGTATAATGATACAACCAAGCTAAACTATTTCAGAAGATAATATCGCGATATCTATTATTACCTCTTTATTTTCCTATATTTAGGAAAATGAATATTATAACAACGCGACTGCAAGTTTTTATGTTTTATTGTAATATTATATTACATTAAAAGTAACTATGACCCCACTATTTAGATCATTATCACTTAACATGACCCACATACTCATATGGGGAAGCGAAAACACAGGTACCTATCTCAGTTAGCTTATTTTTTTTTTGTAATATTATTTACATATTTATGTAGTAATATTACCTGTAAATAAAAAAAATACTCCGATAAGAGGGTTAGTAATTATATGTTACAATTTTTATATTTATGTTTTTTATGCTTATATATATATATATATATATATATATATATATATATATATATATATATATATGTTTTAATAAGTATAGTATTGCGTACTAAGGGGATATACCGGTAGCTAGTTGAAGGGCAACTAGAAATATGATAATACACGTCCTTCTCATGGCATAATATCTCGCGACATTGCGTGGTTGCTGAAAATAAACACTGTAAATTATTGTTCACTTTTCATTAAGAATGTACGCGAAATTCTTTAAATAATATTGTTTTTATGCGCGATTTCAATTACTTTTTCATAATATTAAAAATTGGTGTAAGACGTGTTAGAATTATTCGTTTATTTTTTTGTAATATGCACATGGTGCTTACTTGTATGTTTTTAGGGTTCCGTACCCGAAGAGTGAAATCGGAACCCTATTACTAAACCTCCGCTGTCCGTCTGTCCATCTGTTCGTCTGTCAGACGGCTGTATCTCATGAACCGTAATAGGTAGAGTAAAATATTCATTATGTATATATTTATATATATATACTAGCGACTCACCCTCGCTTCGCTCGGGTTCGTCCCTAGTTACGTTTCACTGCTGAACTGAGCTAAACGTTGATAAGTCAGCCTGTGAGTCGCGAGTAGTGAATAAAAATAGTAATTGCGAGTGTACCTTAGCTGATAGACATATAATATTGCGAACTTCCCTGTATAACTTTTTAAGACCTACAATTTTCTAGTACATTGTTTTGATTTATCTCTTAAGCTTCAGCCAGCGTTAGCCATATAAACTTCTAAGGACGACTCGATAGAACCAGTCATTGCGTTTTCCCGCGGGAACGAAAAATGTGCCTGTAGTAAAAGGTATCCTAAATGTTGACTCGAGTGATAAGCTATCACTATACAAAATTCAATTGAAATCGGTTCAGTACTTTTTGCGTGAAACGCGCACATCGATTTAACTATGTTAGTTTTGCTATAGGTATAGATAAGAATAGGTATTGCGAGTGTACCTTGAGAGATAGACATATACTGTTGTAGATATTTCTGTTGGCCTTTTCAAGGTCTACAATTTTTTAGTACATTGTTTTGATGTATGTCTTTAGGTTTAGCCAGCGGAGGGTTCCTAAGGAGGACTCGATAAAACCAGTTATTGCGATTTCCCGCGGGAAACAAAGATTTTCCAAAAGTAAAAGTTATCCTAAATGTTGACCCGAGTAATAAGTTATCAGTTCACAAAATTTCGTTGAAATCGGTTCATTACTTTTTGCGTGAAACGCGTACAGACAAACAGACAAACAGACAAACAGACAAAAAAATTAATAACTATTGTTTTGGGGTCTACATCGTATACGTAATACATTACAGTCATTGTTTTTAAAAAATATTTCATGTACAGATTTCGCCAAGTTACTGCTTTATTATAGTATAGATATATAACGGAACAAAACTATCATCAAAATCAAATGAAAGGGTTTGTTTCATATGTAACACTTTCTTTTAACATTTTTTTCTCATCGCCCAAAATAGAAGTTTAACAATTTCTCGTTTAAAAAGATAGCTGAAGTGCTTATAACAGTAACGATCAAGATTAATGTAGCTGTCAAGTTGATCTGACATTTTCTTCTTATTATGTGGATTTTTGCTGATTATAGTACATAACTAGCGACTCATCCTTGCTTCACCCACGTTCGTCTAGATGATTCTTTAAATTGACATAACTTTTTTATTTATAAACCGATTGAAATAAAACAAATACTAAATGTTAAGTGAAGCTTACTAAAATACATTACTGAAAACCGCATCTAAATCGGTTAAGCCGTTTCTGAGATTGACGCGCACGAACGCACAGACAAACTGACAAAATTTCTAAAAATTATTGTTTTGGGTTCTATTGCGTTAATAAAGACGCAGAATAATAGTTTTTCTTAAATGTCTTCCATGTATAGACAGCGATCAGTTACACTTTTATTATATATATAGATATATACCTACACTATAATTTATATATATATATAATTCATTCTAAAAATAAAATATGTTAACAAAATAATTTTCAAAATAAAGTCGAGTTTTGAATAAAGAGTTTTGTCATTAGTTTTATCAATGCAAATTTCAATTTTATTTTTCCCATCTAAGGGCATAGATAGGCAATCATTTGGTGACAAATACATAAAAAAAAAAAACAAAATATTTCTTTTTTATCCATTATATCTATAGTAATATAATTTTATAAAGAGACAGAGTGTTTGTTTGTTTGTTTGTTTGTTTGAACGCGCTAATCTCAGGAACTACTAATCCGATTAGAAAAATTATTTTAGCATTAGATAACCCGTTTGTAGAGGAAGGCTATAGGCCATATATCATCATGCTACCTACGAGAGCGGAGTAGTAATCATAAATGTCAACAAATGTACCGAACATATATTATAAAACTCATGTTTATATTGAAAGTTGAAACGTGGGCGAAGGCGCAGGTACTGCTAGTTGATTATAAAATACAAATCATATTCGTATTTTAATTTAAAATATGTACAATATTTTTTGTTATTTTATATATAACTTATTAATTACATTGAATAATATATAACTACTAAAAACAACATAAATGTAAAATTTCGAGTATCTTTTCCATGTGAAGTCTATAATAATATTATAAAGAGGCAGAGTTTATTTGTTTGTTTGTTTGAACACGCTAATCTCAGGAACTACTAATCTGATTTGAAAAATTCTTTTTGCATTAGATAGCACGTTTGTTGATGAAGCTTATAGGCTATATATTATGCCGGAAAATGTACGGTTCCCGTGGGATAGATTTGTTTTTTTTCTAGGGATGAAACCGAAGCGAAGCGAGAGTAAGTCGCTAGTCGATAAAAAATATTAAAACATCCTATATATTATTGGCAGAATCATGGTTAATAAGTTTAGTTTTGAATTTACAAAATAATTCCTTTAAACGCTTAAATCTTTAAAGCAATAAACTTTACTAAAACACTTGAATTAATTGAAATGTAAATTGATCGATAGCTTGAAATTGTTTACGGCTGCTTTTACTGAAGGTTGAAATCAATGGAATGTCTTCAGTGGCAGACATAAAACACATCGGTTGAAGAAAAAATATATTTGTCCTAATACTTTAGGTATGGAGTCGAATGATTTATTGAACCTGTTTTTTTTTTCGACTCATGCTTTTAGTTTCCCTATATACATATTTATTTTTTAAACGTTTTATCAGATGTCGATTGGAATTGATTTTAACGTTATATTTATGTTTTATTGTTTCTTTTTAACGCCTTAGGAATTGAATTTCGATTTTTTTCTTCGGTACCCATTTAAATATAGCAGTAAAGTTTTTGATCGTCAAATCCAATAATTAAGAAAAACAAGTTAAATATTTGGAAAAGATTAGATTTTTTTTAATTTTTATGTGCATGCAAAAACTTTAAGAACTTTACTAATTTGATGTAAGAACTAAAAACGATATTATTCTATATAAATAAATATATAATTGTCAATCGGTAGACAGTGTTTGATTTACAAAACAAAAAATCAGTAAAACACATGAAAGAAAATCATTTTCTCTGAAGGCCGATAAGCGGGAAGACGGAACCATGCTGACATAAACAACGAATTCCATACCGATGATTAAGAAACATATTACGTGGAACGTACCTACAATAAAACCTGCAAGGACATTCTAAATATATAATGTTAATCGGTTTAATGCTATTAATCGTTCATAGTTTTCGAAATTGTGTCAGACTTACGACTTGGATTTGCTTTGGTTTTATACAAGTTTTAAATCAATTGTCATTCACTAGCGATTTACCCCTCCTCCTCTCGGGCATATTCCTAACCCACCCTTGATTCCACATACACACTTTCATCCCCATTTTCACCCCCTTAAGGAACGATTTCTAGGATAAAAAGTATTATATGTCCTTCCCAGGTTCTTAAACTATATTCTTACCAAATTTCATCTAAATCGGTTCAGTATATCCAGAGATTACCCCCTACAACCTTACAAACTCACAAACTTTACCTCTTTATAATATTAGTATAAATATACAGGAAGCGCCACCTATATTAGCAAATTTTATTACTAATAGTAGCCTATGTGTTACTCTTGATCTATCAGTATACTAATTTTTATCCAAATCGATCCAGCCGTTTCAACTTAAAGGTTATTAACAAATATATCAAAAAAATATATTAAAAATAAAATTAAAGTAAAAATAATATTACAATTAATCTTATGTTATTAATCTTTCAATAAAATATTCCACGAAAACTTTACGATGTTTATAAAATCATACACAGAATACGAATTGTCATATTCTAAAGCATATTTGCTTCAGAATTAAGTACGTTGAATTCTTCTTTGCATCTGAAAACTTAAAATACTGCAATGAAAGACATGCTTCGGAGAATGAATTTCAGAATTTTCTTTTTACAGTGTATTTTAAGAATGTATTTTTTGAAAATGTACGTTAGGGATTTTTATCAATCTAAAAGATGTTTTGTATATTTTTTGTCTTTTTTTATAGTCATATGTAGAAATAGCATAGCAATAGCATAAAATACTCATATTTTTACGCTGTTTTTATCTAAAAACTATGACTGTAATAATATAATTATGTGATCATATTCAGCACAGCTTATCCTTAACTAGCACGAAACAAACGATTTTGGTCATATAAAATATTTAACCAAATGTGTTTGAGGCTGTTAACGCCTATGTAGTGAGCATAGTTAATGAGATATGATATATTCCAATGTACATATAATTGTTATAGATCGTCTTCTATACAGATAAATAAAATTGAAGTGTCTGTTTGTAATGTCAAAATAACAGCTTTATACTAAACGCATATGGAATTATATACGGTAGGTACTTATAAGAAAAACACAATTTTTAAAATTTTTGTCTGTCTGTCTTCTGTTTGTTCCGGCTAATCTCTGAAACAGCTGGACTAATTTTAACGAGACTTTCACTGACAGATAGCTGGTGTAATAAGGAGTAACTTAGGCTACTTATATTTTAGAAAAAGAATTAGGGTTTCGCTCAAGAAAATTAAAACGTACCTTCTTTAATATAAATAGGTAAGTTTTTAGAATATTATAAGCTTTACAAAATTTAGCTTACACGAATCATATTTAGGACATAAATTCGATTTTAAATTTTGTAATCAAAAGTAAATTATTAGTTAATAAATAACGGATATTATGTAAAAAAAAAGTAAAAGCTCGATCGTTTCTTATAAAGTCATCACGAAGTCAATAACGAACGCATAAAGACCCAAACTGTCTCGTCCGAATAGTGTAATGTTACGGTAGGTTTACCATTCTATTTTGGTTTAAATAACTTCATAAGATAAAAAACCATAAAATATATAAAAAAATACTCTTCCTACTCTAACATTAGTTTATAACTTGGCTAGCCTGTGCGCGTGTAGTTTAATATGTATACTTGACTAGCGACTCACCCTTGCTCCGCTCAAGTTCGTCTCCAGTTACATTTTAACGTTTAGTATAGATTTCTCAGAGATGAGATATCTTTCCGTAGTAAAAAGTATCCTATATGTTGACCCGGATAACTAGCTATCATCATACCGAATTTCATCAAAATCTATCTAGCGTTTTCTCGTGCGTTCCCAGACAGACAGAATAAGTAAAAATTCTAAAAACTATAGATTCGGCCTATGTATCGATAATAATTACTATTTCAATAAAATTTCAAAAAAATATTTAATATCCAGATTCGACTGTGATAGAATTTTATTATTTGTATGTATAGATTTGATCCGTATGCGCGTACCGTGATTTTGAAAAGCTCCTTTCTTCTTTAATTTCTTCGAATAAAAAAAACATATATACGGTCGAATTGAGAACCTCCTCTTTATTGGAAATCGGTTGAAAAGAATATAGTATACCAAACAGAATTTAAGTGATAGTTGCAGATTTAACCAAATTGTGTGACAAACGAAGAAAAATATATCAAGCATATAATATCAGTTTTAATATTATTTTATCAATAAAAAATGAAACTCTCTTTTGATTTAAATAACTGTAATATGTAAATAAATGAATATGTGACCCTATCTTACAAACAATATAAAGAAATATTTATTTTATTATAAAACTAGCAGCTCACTCGCTTTGCTCGGGTTTGCCTCTACAAAAACAAAAATAAATCTATCCCATGGGAACCGAACATTTTTCCGGGATAAAAAGTAGCCTATGTGCTATTCCAGACTATAATATATTTGTGCTAAATTTTATCCAGATCCGTTCAGACGTTCTGGCATTATTGAGTAACAAACGTCCATCTAAACTTTCACATTTATAATATTAGTAAGATAAAACAAAAGAAAAACATGTTTACCTGCAAAATGTTTGGAAACCCTATGTCTGGGTGGTTATGTTCGTGACAACCGAGGCGAATAATGAACACCACGTAATATCTAACATATATATTAGATTATAAACCTTATTACACTGTAACAAAAGGGAAAATGCTTTAACAGTGTAATTAGATATCAATTTGCTGATATTGATTGATGAACTAACTTGGCGACCAAAAAGTATTTAGTTAGTTACTTGGGTTTACTGCCAGCTGCGATTTGTCTGAAAATTGAAGCAAACATTTTAAATTTGAAAATTTATCTTTAGTGTTTATTGAAATATAACAACGTCTCATTTTTTAGCATTTCAATATTAATATTTTAATTAAGTCTGGTGTAAAATATCACGTTTTCTAACCCAACAGTTTGTCTGTGCGTTATTTTTCAGCTGTTCAAAGAACGCATGAACTTATGATTTTAATAATTATTTTGATTAATTATCACTTAACATGTATTGCCAAAATTATAACAACACACAAAAACATATCAAGATTGTGTTACCTCCTTTATTAAAGTCAATCAAAAATACAGCTTATTGGTTAAATAAGTATGCTATAATATTATAGAAAAAAGGAATAATTTTGTATCTTCTTATCAGTTTATGTTAGCATGATTTTTTTACCAGGACAATAATATTGATATTTAACTTGATGCGATTTTAATTTACTTTTTCTTTTTATATCGAAAATTTTATTTTTCTTAAAATTTAATTTCGAATATCACGCAAAAGACGCCATATATCGTAACATTGTCAAATCTCCAGATTATACAATTCTAGTGTAAATTAAATCAAAATAAACGTCCCAAAAACCAAACCAAAGATAAAAACCAAAAAACTATGTTTAAAACATACAAAGTTCTTTAAAATGCGTCGTGATTGTTTGAAATTGAAACTCAGTGATCCTCAATCCGTATCCGTCAGTTCCTTTCACTCTGAATCTGAGGATGAAAGTTCTGACCGGGGAAGTAGAAGTTCTAGAAGCGGTGATGACGCCAACATGATTCCCGCTATATCTTCTGCTCACGTAAGTACATAAATAGCAACCAAAAATGTATAAGATATCAGTTAACTTATCCTGCAGGATCCACTTAATAGACCGACATACCAAAAAACCATCATCAAGTCATTTTTGTTTTGAAAACGACAGGCGACAGCCGGGTCTTGGACGTCTCGGATGTTCCATGGTTGGTATGTCTACATATAGACAATCCATTGCATCTAAAAACCTTACATTTTAGTAACGTATTCCTATAATATTGATGGAAATATGAATTTTATGGTATTCAATCCACATAAATGTTTATATCTATTTAAATTTTTACTTTCTTATTTATAATAGGCGTATTTATTAGTATAATATGTAGAAACAAGTTATTAATTGTGTATCATTATCTATACGTTACTAGTGTATGTATGTATAAAATAACATATACACATATTATTTTTTCTTATTATATATTTTTATTTTTTATATTTTGATAGCACCGCGCCCGTTTCCGTCTTATTCAATCCTCTCACCAAAGGTTGTCTGGTAGAGATTGCTTCTAGCAATATGACCGCCTTTGCATGCTTAACGTACTTTATCTAACAACATCTGTACTTTTTATCTATATATTGTGTGTGCAATAAAGATTAATAAATAAATTAAAAAAAAAATGAAAATGTCACAAAATGTATACGTAAATAAAAATCTTCTGGTCATCATTCATTGAAAATTGTTAATATGCTCATGAATATAATATTATGACATTCATTCCCTTATTGAAATATATGGTAACGTCATTATTTTATCTATATATTAATGGCTCAAAATCACCAAGGTGGAAAATTCTGAATTTTGTTTTATGATGCTATAGAGTAGAAGCTAAATATATTGATAATTACTCTAAATCATAACTAAACTTGTGTTTAAACTATATGTACCTTGGCAGAGCATAGAATTAAATACTTTTCTTGAAATTTCAATTTTTAAGTGTGCTATCACTAAAATTAATCATTCGGGGAACGTTATTCGGAGGTTTATAATTAAATTAAAAAAATAAGTATATATTTCATTTTTACCCTTTACGATAGCGGAGATATGTCGCCAATCGTACGAAATTAAAAAACTTTGACAAAATGTGGAATTAAAACGTTTTTAAGGACAATGTCGCTGTAAATTAAGCTATATGACAATTTCATGTTCTTAAATTAACTAAATAAGTGAATATCGCTCACTTGCATATAAATAAATCTGCGGTAGCTATAGGGATTCCGCCTGTTTCCAATATTATCAGGCTTTATTCCTAAATATCTTATGTTATAATGGCATTTCTTTGATTTTAGTGGTGTTCCCCGAAATGATGAGGACGTTCATCAAATGATGCGTGTGTTCTCCAAATGACGATATGCAGACAATTAGGGTTAAATTCACAGTTAAATTGAATAATAAGCCAAACTGTAGGAAGTAATTGTTATTTATTTATTTGCTATAAGGTTTATTCTTAACAAAAACTTAATCTTAACTAAATTAAATCACTTTTTTAGTCTTATAATTGATGACACACAGCCAAGTAAAACTCTTAACAATCATATTAAACTTTGGATATTGCTGGAGATGATCAAACCATCTAAACAAATAAATATAGTTCTTTACTAAAATCTTATTTAATTTTTAAACAAAAACAATCTTTCTTAATCATTATTAATTTAGGTAGAAATACATTCTTATAAAAAAAGAAACAATATACTTAAAAATCGAAATAATTAGAATTTTTCGAAAACATCGATATCAGTGTCAAAGTAATAATACTCTCAATTGTTTTCTTTTTTCAGTAATGGCATTGAAAGAATAGAAATTATTTGCTCAAATTCAACGTGAGATACATCTTGTGGATCTAATTTAAACGTTAACTTTGCTGTTGGGAGTTGTAGGGTTCTGAGACTTCACTTCTTTTCTTTTTACTGGTCTTCTTAATCTTTTTTTTTTAAAGTGTCATATTTACGTTTAATTTTAGCAATGGGTTTCTCTTGTTGTTTTATTTTACGATATGCTTTGGCTCTATCCTTCCGCACAATTTGTCTTCCTACTGTTTTTCTCACTGAAGCTGATGCAGCTAAATCATCATCGGAATGTGGCGGTGTATTGCGTAATATGCCAGATAATGCCTTCTTCTTTTCTCTGTATTTTTTTGAAGCTTCTTTCCACATTTTTCTTTGCTTTCGCTTTTCTCGTTCAGTCATCTCAGCTATGTTCTTCACTTTCTTTTCTTGTTTTTTTTTATGATAGTATTCTCTGCCCTTAGCCCTTTTAATCTCCTTCTCTTCCTCTGTCATCTTATCTAAAAAATTTCTTTTTCTGGCATTAGCTTTTTCTCTTTGGCGCAAGTAAGCTGTACTGTTTTTCTTTATTTGCTTTTTCGAACGGTTTTTATTTTTTTCAACTTTGTGAGACTCTATATTGCTGTAAAAATAAAATAAGTATACCTATTGATAACTTTGTAAGCACGACATACACAAAATTGACAGTTAGTAATAGAAAGTACCACGTAGTAACTAAATAGTTATTTGGGGAACAACAACATCATTTAGAGAACGGTCCATCAAATCGGAGAACGTTCCCCAAATGACCGTTCACCAAATGATATTTTCAAATAATCGCGCCTTTTTTAAACGGCAGCCATATTTGACAGCAATTTTCGCTTCCTTAATGTAAAATATTTGAGGTTAACATTTGTTATACAACACTATAAAAACTATTATTGCAATATTTTGATTAAAAAACGCGTTCCCCGTTTGACGACCGATTGATGTACGCTCTGTATATAATGAATTGAAAGACACTTACCACTTATTTAAATTTCTTTTGGCGAACTACTTTCTTCACAGCCACTTTGTTTACAACTCTCTCTACAGCTGTTCCATAGACTAAAGAGGGATGCGTTCGAAATTTTTTTTTTCGCGCAATCAAAGCTGCGTTCACTAAAATGATGCTTACATTGTCGGACATTATATTTTGACTTACATTTTTTAAATTCGTTTTTCTTCTTTATTAATGCTTGCAATAATTTAATATTAGATACAATTGAAGGTGAATGGGTATTAATAACCGTTAAAAATGATTTATTTTATGACTATTTCTGGTGTTAGCTTTTAAGAATTGCCACTTAGGACGCGTTCTCCAAATGATTTTTTGTATTTATTTGTCCATATAAAATGTAATAGATAAGACTTTTTAATTATTTTGTGTGATGTGTGGTTAAAGTAATCACAGTTAAGTGTTTACTAATGCTAAAATGTTTAAAAAAAACAGAATTTAGGCATTTATTTGCTGCCGAAGTGGATTTACCACCTTGGTGATTTTGAGCCTAATACGTGAAGCAAAAACTTTGTACTCCTTTTTACGAAGATTGCGCGGACAGAGGAGTATGAAATTTCCCACTATACTTTATATAGAGAAGGAGTGCAGAACGCTAATATTTTTTTAAATTATGCTTAAAAATTACATTAAATCAATAAAAAAACGTTACACATACTACCATGTATTTGACACACACACACGCATATATACTCTTTTGTTTATTGTTAACCTTCCGTGAACCACGTGGGGTTTAATAGACCCCAGTCACACAACAAGCCTTATAACTCTTTAACAATTCGCGTGATGTTTTCGACACTTTATGTAGCTGGAGTTGTGACGTTGTCACACCGCTTGGTGATAGTGGTTTAATAATCGCGCCGCCGACGCAACAAGCAGACGTGCGCAAAGTGCGTTCGGGTCTCACAGACCCCACGTGGTTCGGGACGTCGTCTAAAAAATGAGTAGTAATTTTGTTGTGAAATGAGTAGTAATTTTGTTGTGAAATGCAGTATATCTAGAATATTTGTAATTATTTCGGATAATTTATCATTTGTACACGTTTTGAGTACCTAACCTTAGATGAAAAGTTGATTGACTTTCGAAAGAGATGTGGGTTCCGACGCGTTATGATGATGATATCAGAGATGTTGAATAATGGTATCGAAATAGCGAAAACCGATCATAGAAGCAACTTTGTTCGTAATTTTGAAATGGCTTTGATTGAAAAGCATTTGAAAAACCGCAAAGATAATCTACGGACTCTGAAAATTTCTCCTAAGCGCTTACATGAATTGCTTGGTGAAACACATTCTGAACCACCAGCAAAAATGCTGAGATCTAAAATAGGGTATTCAGAATGTGACAGGAAGAAAGATCGGAAAACCAAATACAGTTGTGAGCACTGCGAAATACCTATATGCTTAGAGCGTGCTCACTTATACTGCAAAAATTGTATCAAATTTAATCAGCCTGGATCTCATGAAGACTGACTAAATGAAGCTATTTTTATTAATTTTACATGCACTATAATGTTAATTTTAAAAATTTGAGATATATGAGAAGTGTTTAATTACTTTTTTATTGTGGATGTTAGGCCAAAGAAGAGACTAAGTTTTAGTTTGTAAAAAACGACTACGTTTTGTTCCTTTTTGTAAAAGATTAAAAATGTTGATTATTTTACTTGGTTTTGTTTTATTATTACCCTTGAATAGACAAAAAACAATATTTTTGACCAAAATAAACAAATAATCTCAAATTACACATTCCTTGCTCTGATAATTCTTGGGGTCTGAGAAACCCCACATGGTTTGCGATGTAACTTTTATGCACGTGGTTCACGAAAGGTTAAAGTCTGTGGTCAAATTGAGAATAGATTAATATTTTAATATACGCAAGACAATAAATATATAACTTAATGAATTATAGTTGATTTTCAACCACGCGGCGATCACTAGTTTTTATAAAAACTCTTCTTTTATTATTTCTTTTTTTCATGAAAATGGGTATATAATATGCTAAAAATATTTTTTCCGTTTCTATATTGTTATCGTTAAAAAACATTAAATAGTTTATAAGGAAGCCATATACGTAGTGGGAGAATATTTGTTAAGCCGATTTCAATGCTGCCTAAAATAAAACACCTATCGCATTAACTAAAACTGGTAATACATATATCTTGTTAAATATTTAATTTGTGTAAAATAATACATTATTGTATAAAGAAGCTATTCGAATTTAGTTCCCAATTTTACCTCTCCTCACCCCACTCAAAATTATAATAGGTTTTTCAAAAATTTATCACACTGTACGTTTGGGCGGATTTCCAAATAATTTTTAGTGGCACCATGCATGCTTATTTAAAGATGATATGCGTTAGTAAACTACGCTATGGAAGCTACGTTATGATTTTGCAATTCATTAATTACTAGCGACTCACCCTCGCTTCGCTTGGTTTCGTCCATAAGTACGTTTTAACGGTTAGTATGAAATACAAATCTATGAATTTCTCGGCTTTTCTGTACTATAATATGGGTGTACTATACATATAAACCTTCTTCTTGAATAATTCTGTCTATTAAAAAAACCGCATCAAAATCCGTTGCATAGTTTTAAAGATCTAACCATACATAGAGACAGACATACAGCGCGAAGCGACTTTGTTTTATACTATGTAGTGACGTTACGAATATAAGTTATTATAATTAATAACAGATGGGTTATGAACAACTATTTCCCTCAAGCAATAGTAAAAATAGTTATGAAGATTGTCTGTCAGTTTTAGTCTTAAATTGCTACTGTGTCAGATGCAATTTTAATAGAAAGTCGCTACTGGTTTATAATTTTATCAGCCCTTTTACCATTTGACTGTTGTTGAGTTAGGCATATGCCTTCTTTCAATGGGAGTTGTATTAAACTATAGTCTAGTTAAATGTGGTTTCGTGACTTCTCTATATCTATATATATAAAAGACAAAAGCGATTGACTAATGTATCAACACACAGACCAAACCCTTAAGGCTAGAAAATTGAAATTTCGCACACGTATTCCTCATATGACTAAGGCATTAACTAAGGAAAGATTTTTCAAAATTCAACCCTCAAGAGGGTGAAATAGGGGATAAAAGTTTGTATGAAACTTTTTATTCCTTGGACATATTTGCATGAAATTTCGTATTTTTCGCAGTTTGATCGCGAGCGAAGCCGCGGGTTCTGCTAGTCGTTTTATATAGAAGTCACTATATATATAGTTTGATTCTTTTAGACGTGTCCTCATTATGTTTTCCTACATATTTGTAAATATTAGAGGTACGACACTCGAATTAAAACATGCTTTACTTTCTAAGTGATTGACTGCTGAAAAATCGCTTAAACGGCAGGTTGATTCGGGATCCGTAGCTTAAATACACGTAACATAAAATTTATGTTGATAATAAAATGGTAGTATATGGATATGGTAAACTTATCAGATTACTATATAAATATAAGTTTGTTTGTGTGTATGTTTGTTATTTTTAGGACTTAGGACGAAAACACAATATGACCTGGAGTAATACATAGGCACCTACAGCAAACCTAAGTCTCAAACTTAAGTCTCAAGTCTCATATGCCGCATTTTTTAATCATAGTTTAAAAAGATAATCAGTATGACATCTTGTCTTTTTATAACAGATTTCGGATAAATGTAAAAGAACCGACTCGATAACTATCGAAGATATGTATATTATATGGGATTCATTCTCGCTGTTTTCTTCGAGCAGTGCGGTCAAATTATTGTGATATTACACGCGCTTTTATTTTTGCTATATTTTATGTTCGCTTAAAAAGTAGGACAGTCGGACAGACAAGAAAATACCACAAACCAATTACTAATATTTGGTTTCCGCACGACGAAGAATTTAATAAGAATTTTGCTAAAATTCTTATATTTTTTTTTGAAATAAATAAACAAAATAAAGCTTTTAACTCTACAGTTTTCCTTCTTCCCCTTCATTGAAACCAAAAAAAAAATACATTCACCTCAAGTGTTATATGGATCGTTACGTTTAAATGTACCATCTTCCTTGTACATTTATGGGCAATAATTTTTTTTTGTTATCTCATTTAGTAGGTACAAGTTATTTTCTCTTGTTGTTCGTTTGAGTGTATTTCTTAAATTTACTCAGCGAAATAAGAATTTGAATGTAATTTTTAAATGAGCAACTGTTGAGTTTCTCTCCAACTCTTCTAAGCAGAACAGCTTTCTAAGGCCGTGGTAGCTTCCTCACAGCCTTACAATAATGACATTTAATATAATTAAAAAAAAAAAAACTATTGTAATTGACAATTAAAAAGTACTTTTAAAAGTCTATTCGAACCGGACTTAATTTAGTTCTGAAAGTTTGTATTAGTACCTATGTGTATGGAAAATGACTGAACGGATTCCGATGAAATTTAGTATTCAGATAGACTACGTCCTGGAAAGACATTTAGGCTACTGGTATGGTAGTTAGGGAAGCACCCAAGCGACTTTGAGATGACCTTGACTTATGAGTTATGACTCTTCGACAATCCATCAAACAACTATTGGATGTAAACATTCGCTAAGGATAATGAGACGCGCGAGGAGCGTCTTGGAAGGCGAAATTCTCCTGTAAACGTAAGATTGTAAAAATTATAAACATCTGTAAAAATCAGAAAATATTAATAATTTTATTTAAAACTAGCCACTCACCCTCGCTCCACTCGGGTTCGTTTACTTACTTACGTTTTAACGTTTAGTATACATTTCTCAGAGATGAGATATTTTCCCGTAGTAAAAAAAATACCCTAATAATGTTGACCCGGACAACCAGCTATCGTCATACCAAAATTTATCAAAATCCTTCCAGTGGTTTTTCCGTGATGCGGTAACAGACGGATAGACAGACAGTCTGACAAAAATTCTAAAAACTATAGATTCGGCCTTTGTATCGATAATAATGACTATTTCAATAAGATTTTCCAAAAAATATTTAATGTTTTGACTCAGTTAGAATTTTATTATATGTGTATATGTATAAAAGATGTACAAAATTAGCGTAAATCTAAGATAGAATTATATAAATATCTCATATGTTTACTTAGTATTATTACATTGCCTTTAAAAAAGATAACTAATAGGTACAGTTTTGCAAAATTATATTTTTATTTAAAAGCAAGCTTTAAAGTAAACAGTAGTTTCAAAGTTTTACAGAGTAGGTACTTTCGCAATAACGATACCTGTTATCGCTTCGCTAGTTAGTATGACTCGCGAGCTATTAACTCGATTTACACGTGTATATTTAATTTTTGCTTTGCTTTTCACATTACCCAAACATAAAGACTGTTGCAAAGTTACTTGCAAAATATTTAGTTCCATTTTATTTACGTTTAAAAATTCTGATTTTTTTCAAACAACATAAAATATCGCTCTTATTATGAGAGTCTAATGATATTTTGCTTCATTCTTCTCTTATGTAAACAGTTCTTTATAAAAATATTTCCCAAAATTACCTAAAGTAAAGGAGCTATTTTTAAACTGTTTAAAATTAACTGCGCTATATTTTTGAAATATTGGCCCTGCTTAAGGGTCCCGAGCAGAAATAGCCTTCACTAAGACTTTACCGTTATTTGAGATGTCACTTTTAATTTATATACTTATAGTTTATAAACCTTTGTAGTTTTGTTTGTCGAGTGTTTATAGTTTTAAATATTGGTTTCTAAAAAATACTATATATATAAGTTAGAGAATCTGCAAATCATTATAATATTTTTCGAGTATTAAGTTATGCCTGTCACGTAAGTTAAGGCAATGGTAGCCCACTGTGGTAACGTACTCGCTTGGGAAACCGAGTGAAGCGGGTTCAAATCCCAGGTCTCGCACCACTGATATTTTTATGTGCGAATCATTTCTAACATGATTACCACTTGCTTTACGGCGAAGGAAAACATCGTGAGAAAACCTGCTTGTCTGAGAGAATCTAACAAGTTTTCGAACGACATGTGAAGTCCGCCAACCCGCACTTGGCCAGCGTGGTGGACAATGGTATAATCCCCCCACGTATTGAAGGGAGGCCCGTGCCCAGCAGTGGGACGTTAAAAAAAGGGCTTAATACACTTATAGTAACGCATATATCGCCTTTAATGAAAAGATATGCTATATTTTTTATAAATATGTTTGAAGGCATATAATAACAAATTTCATTTTACGTTGAAACATAATTAGATTATGTATTATGCTATGCTATAAAAACTATAAATACGATACTTGTAGACGAGACAATTATTTATACGTAACTCCTCCTTACCTTTGATCCTCTTTTACACAAAGTAACATGACGAGTGAAACGCACACCTCTAATTTTCAACGTATTTAAATTTCTGGAGGCTATCTTCTAAATAAAACTTATTATATTTGATAAAAAATAATTAACATCCATACATACATATCTAGCAAAGATATTATGTACTCACAATTTGATACTATTAAGCTAATATATATAAATATAAATAAAACTATTTTCTCGGTTTTTATAGCGGATTTATTTTGATTCCCGGTGTTTCCCGAATTTTCATACAGTCTAAGATACACGATTATTTTATTATTTTCTAAAGCAGTAGATAACCCCGTACCGCTTAGCATAAGCACTAACTACAATCTGCGGGTTCTTAAATAGCTTTGTAAAACTTACTACGAGGTCTGAAGAATTGAGGTAAAAAGTCTGTGTTGCTCCCTCGCTACTTCAAAAAGGATAAATCTACAAATATAGTTTCAAATTAATAATATTACTTACCTTCGCTTCTTTCGGACGCCTTTCTAGGTGTATATAACGTTGCTATAATTTAATAGATCTTTTTAGACGAATAATTCCGTAACACAATGTTTTTATTTAACGCTATTGGTTTACGCGACACATGCCAGTAAAGCTCCCAGTCAGCATGATTTTTTCCGACATCTTAAACAATTATTTTCATATTTCAGCCGATTTATCCAATACTTTAATGAAATATACACCTAAACCTTCCTCGTGCATCACTTCATCCATTGGATACATAGGTGAACCGAATAATAATCTCTTTATTTTATATACGGAGCCGTTTGTTATCTATAAGGTACGTATACTTTTAAGCGTTAAAATGTAGTTGAATAACACAACGTTAACTCTTCTCAGTATAATTTATGTCGGACATGAAAGTTGTACTCCTCTAAACCCGTGAGTTCTATTAAAATTAACACAAATTTTACCCTGAAGTCATTGACTCTGAATATAATGATTGTTATTTTCATAGAAAATTCTTCAGTAAACTCAAACCGTAAAAATAATTAGACATATATTTGATACTAGCAGCTTTCCCTCACTTTGCTCGGGTTCGCCTCTAGAAAAACAAAAACAAGTCTATCCCACGGGAACCATACACTTTTCCGAGATAAAAAGTAGCCTATGTGTTATTTTGATATATATGAGCTATATTATTGTAAAGTTTCATTAAAATCCATTCAGTGGTTTTTGCGCGAAAGAGTAACAAACATCCATACATCTATATTATATCCAGACATCCATACATTCTTACAAATTTTACATTTATAATATTAGTAAGATGATAATATAAAAGTTTCTTTAAAACTAGCGATAGTTCGGTAGTTTTAAGGATTATCTCGTTTTAGTAAAGTGTAAGATTATTTTTATTTATAATCTAATGTAGCACGTAAATTTCTTGCACAATGATATAAAAAACAGCTTATTTTTACTCTCTGGCCAATAAACTATTTCTATACAAAATAACACGTCTATTCATTGTTCTGTTTCTGAGGTAATGAAGGACAAACTAACATAAATGAATAATAAACACATACTCATACAGATATAATATTATCAGACCTGCAGCTTTCTTCACGATGTTTTTCTTCACCATATAAGCAAGTGGTAATCATGTTCGAAATGATTCGCACAAGAAAATGAAAGGTACGAGAACCGGTATTTGAATCCTCTTCAGATAATTATTGATAATTTAGAATTCTTACACAAGCTTTAATAAGCTTTTAACGCTTAAAATAAGCTTTAAGACTGTACTACATTCTTTAAAAAGCTTTAATCTATAAACAAATAAGCGTATAAAATATATACATATGTAGTTAAATAAACATTTTTATCTAAATAAAACGATTTTATACCGTCCATTACGGAGTCATTAATGCGAATGCTGAGGTATCAGTAGCGTTGCGTTTACAGAGTATGTCATAACAATATAATTTATTACTCGGGAGGCTTTTTGTTCCATTTTACTTTGCGATTTTATAAAACGTATTCAAGTGTATTTTATTGAATTTAGACGAGAGCTTGATATCACATACGTACTCGTATATTGCGATATGAAATATTTTTATAAAAGGTAACTCAATGAAAATAATTCATTTGGTCTGTAATTTATGTATATATTTTTATTATTTTACTATATTTATGTTATATATGTAGGTGTAGTGTATTTTTTTTTTATTTTGGATTCGAACCAGCTATCATTCAACTAAGTAACCAAGTACGTCGCTGCGCTTCTTAGTTGTGAAATACCATGTGTACAAAAGACCTTCTTTTCCGCCTTTATAGTAGAAAGACGCTTTCGACTAAAGTTTCCTCTGCTCCATTGTTTGGATACAGACATCATTATTCTTCTAGATCCTGTATGATTCTACTTTTTTATATCAGAAATTAATAAATGCCAAAGTTTGTATATATATTTGTATGTTTGTTACTTCTACTATACTCAACGAATGAAACAAAAGTTTTTTTTGTTGGGACATTGACACACAGCACCATCTAGTTCCATGGTAAGCTATAAGGTTTGTGTTATGGATACCAGAGAGTTGATACACTACACATATATAACTTTAATACATATGTACATATTATAAATATAAACACCCATGACTGGAGAAAAAACATTCGTGCTTATCACACAAATGAATGCCCCCAGCGGGAGTCGAACCCGCGACCACTGGCACAGCAAATGGGCTCACTACAAACTGAGCCAAACGTGTCAGTCATTAGTGTATTATTATCCAAAACAAATCTAAAATTCTTATTTACTGTAGTATTTTTACGCCTTTTTCCTGTTTAAATGTAGTAGATACAGTAAATATAGTAATTTTATTTTACACTTTCTAATACTTTGGAGACATTAGAAAATGCATTTTCTAATACTAACATGATCTATGCAAATATATGTATTTTACTACGTGTAGTAAGAAAACTGGCAAACTCTAAGGCATCAACTGTCCCATTAACATTGTTGGCAATTGGTATACTTGATAGTGATCTTTAATTATAATATACCTACTAGCGACTCACCTACTCTTCGCTTCAGGTTCGTGCCTAGCGAAATACAAAAACAAATCTATCCCACGGGAACCCTAAATTTTTCTAGGATAAAAAGGAGCCTATGCGCTATTCCAGACTAATCTATCTCTGTGCCAAATTTCATCCAGATCTGTTCAGCCGTTCTGGCGTGATTAAGTAACAAACGTTCATCCATCCTCATAAACTTTCACATTTATAATATTAGTATGGATTATATATTTTTATTTTATGATACGAGGACGCTTGATATGAAATAGGAAAAATAAATTTTAAATTATCCGCCTCTTTGATTTTATGTATTCGTCTTTTCATGATATTGAGTATCACGTGAAAATAACTAGACGTTTTTATTATTAATTGATTCCTTTCAACATAAGTTCATAATTCTAAAGTTAAAATCCGATCTTAAGGTTAACTACGAGCTAGTTTTTATGTACTTTAACCGTAATCACAATAATCTATACAGATAAATAAAATTGGAGTGTCTGTTTGTAATATTAAAATAACCGCTTTATACTAAATGCATATGGATGTATAAATGGTACATATACCAAAACAACATTTTTTACAATTTTTGTCTGTCTGTCTGTTTGTTTCGGCTAATCTCTGAAACGACTGGACCGATTTTGACGGGACTTTCACTGGCAGATAGCTGATATAATAAGGGTACCTCAGGCTACTTTTATTTTAGAAAAAAAAATAGGGTCCCACGAAAAAAAAATTAAAAGCAAAAAAATAAAATAAAAAAAAGTTTGTTTTGGGAAGCAACCAAGGGACGAACTCGATCGAAGCGAGGGTGAGTCGCTAGTATTAATTAAAAATGCTAAAGTAAATATTTGTACATATGTATGTAAGTTTTATAAATGCGAAAGTATTTAAGCGTTTTTAGAATTTTTGTCTGTCTGTCTGTTTTTCTGTAACCGCATCACGTAAAAACCACTGGAGGGATTTTGATGAAATTTGGTATGATGATAGCTAGTTATCCGGGTTAACATATAGGATACATTTTACTTCGGGAAAATATCTTATCTCTGAGAAATCTATACTAAACGTTATACATATATATAAAAACTGTGAAGCATCCAACCGAAGCAAGGTAAGTCGGTAGTAAAATATATAAAATAGGAAAATATCAGAAAATATAAAATACCTTGTTGCAATTTAATACCTTTTCCAACTTGAAGACTTACTTCATTAACGGCATTCATAAAGAAAGTCTAAGAAATGCTATTTAGAAAACCCTTCAGTCATTTCATTCATAGTAATACACCCATTCATCTTAAGTCCACGAGGGAAATTAGCGAAGTGAGTTACCATTTTTAGGGTTCCGTACCCGAAGGGTGCTAATGGAACCCTATTACTATGCCTCCACTATCCGCCCGTCTGTTAGAGGGCTGTATCTCATGAACCGTAATAGGTAGACAGTTGAAATTTTCACAGATTATGTGTTTCTATTGCAGTAATAACAACAAATAATAATAAAAATAAAAATATAAAAAACATTTTTTTAACGTTCGTAATCGATCATTGATGTTACTACTACATATTTTATAGAGTAAAAGTCATATAAAAAAAGTACATGTACGCTGGTACGGAACCCTTCGTGCGCGAATTCAAATCGCACTTGACGGATTTTTTAAATTATCATTAGAAATGAAAAGGACTGAACAAAATGTTAGGACAAAAGTATAAATTAGATAACAAGTACAGAACTCGTCTGAAGCGAGTTTTAATTAGGATCACGCTTTCTTATAATAATTAAAAGAGGATTTTCATGAAAGACAATTTCTAGACTCCATTTAGTTATTTAGATTTAAATTATTATAGTTTCGATCTTTTACACTAAATCGTTATATACATATCTATATACATATTTTACAAGTTTTATACTATAAGTGCACTACCATTACTAATGTGAAAGTTTGTTTAATAAATATAAATAAATAAATATGTTGGGGCATTAACACACAACACCATCTAATTCCATGGTAAGTTACGAGGCTTGTGTTATAAATACCAGACAGTTGATACACTACATATACATATATAACTTTAAATGCATACGTCACACATATACTAGCGACTCACCCTCGCTTCGCTCGGATTCGTCCCTAGCTTAGATATAGTAACATGGATATAGTTTTTTTTAAAGTATTAAAACCTTCCGTGGACCTTAAGGAACATACAAAAGAATAATTTGGACGAATTGGTCCAACCATTCTTGAGTTATGCGCTTACCAACATTCATTTTTATTTATATAGATATAAACACCCATGACTGGAGTACAAACATTCGTGCTCATCACACAAATGAATACCTCCAGCGAGACTCGAACCCGCGACCGCTATCACAGCAAGTACAGCAAGGATCACTACAAACTGAACCAAACGGGTCGTCATACAATACATTGCGTTAGTAAACAAAATGAGAAAGCGGATCCAGTTTACTTTATTATGTTGTCTTGCCATTGTATTGTTATGTTTGACTTTCTTCACAAAGTATAATAAAAGTGTTGTCGTAGAACTTGTCGACCGCAGCACTATGTATATTCAAGTTTTGTAGGGTTCTCAGAATAATGAGAAGCTGCTTTCATACTAATTTTGACCTTCAATGATTAAGGGCAATCCCTTACCAAAAGCTGCGCTAAATGCGTTTTATAACGATATTTAAAAGTTATTTTGTCAGTGTAATAAATGAAACAAAAAAAAAATAAAAAAAAATATTATACCTATATTCAATATTTATATACAGGATTAATATAGTCTTTTTAGGTCCTGACTACAAAATAAATATAATTCTAAAGTATTGCTGTAATCATGAATATTTTTCTTATTTTTTGCATGTACACATGAATTACAACGTAAGTATGGTTAGTACCGTTTGATAGATCATTTCAAAATTGATATTTTACAACTTAATTTTTTTTTTAAAAGATCTATTTCCATTTTGATTCGGACCAATATTCAGAAATCAATGAAATCGAGTGAGTTGATGCCGAGCCGAGCGGCAGTTGATGGGCCGAATGAAGGTAGTTTGCACGGGGGATGACCTTAATAAATGATTTAGTTTAAAAATGTTTCGATTTATAAAACTAACTTATATTTCGGGTATACGGGTAACTATTTCTCGTAAGACGAACAGACAGAAAGTGAGATTCCCAATCTGTACAGATAAATAAAATTGGAGTGTCTGTTTGTAATATTAAAATAACCGCTTTTTACTAAATGCATATGGATGTATACACGGTACATATACCAAAACAATATTTGTTACAATTTTTGTCTGTCTGTCTGTCTGTTTGTTTCGGCTAATCTCTGAAATGGCTGGACCAATTTTGACGGGACTTTCACTGGCAGATAGCTGATGTAATAAGGAGTAACTTAGCCTACTTTTATTTTAGAAAAAAAAAATATGGTCCCAAAAAAATTAAAACCAAATTAGTTAATTAATTTTGTTTTGGTAAGCAACCTAGGGATGAACCCGAGCGCAACGAGGGTGAGTCTCTAGTTATAAAAAAAAATGTTTAAGACCACTGCAGGAGATATTATAGAGCACAGCATGTATACTTAAATGCTAGTTCATTCTCTATTCCTATCACTTTAAAAATCCAATTGAACGATGACGCGACCAGAAGTCGGCTTAATATTGTTTGCTGAGGCATGAAAGTGTTACGTTACCTGAATTTATTGACAGAGTAAATCCATACTTGCACCCTACATCCCTTACATCAAAGGGTTAATTATAAAACTAGTGTCAATGCTCGTCATCCCTTATATTACATATTATTCTTATTTATATTTATCTAAATTAAAAAATACTAACTATTACTAAAAACTATATTGAATAAAACAAATATCTTCAATCCGTAAAGAATTTAAATTAAAAAGAATCAATCATCTATAAATATATCTATCTATATCTATATATGTAATAATATTCGAAGTGAGTCGAATCTGTATACTTAATATTTTTTTGAAAATCTTTTTGAAATAGTCATTATTATCGGTACGAGGGCCGAAACTATAGTTTTTAGACTTTTTGTCTTTCTGTATGTCTGTCTGGGAACGCATCACGAGAAAACTACTAAACAAATTTTGATGAAATTTGGTATAATGATACCTGGTTATCCGGGTCAACATATAGAATACTTTTTACTACGGGAAAATATCTCATCTCTAAGAAATGTATACTAAACGTTAAAACGTAACTAGGGCCGAACCCAAGCGGAACGAGGATGAGTCGCTAGTATATTATACATATGTACATGAAAGTGAGATTCAGTAATGGATATACTAATTGACTTCATTTTACCATCAATAAATTAATTTTCATGTAAGAAATATTTTGTAATACTCGTATAATTGTATGATGGAGACAATCTAGGTCATTAATTATAATTATCGATCCTTGTTATGGGGTTACTATAACATATATCATGTTACATCTGTATATAAATAGGCAGATAACTGTCTGTCTGTGGCAGAAAGCTCAGTAACTTTTTGGCTTCTGTTTGTCAACCGATCAGTATCTTTTTTTGTTTAATAGCTGTTGTGCCTTAGTTTTATCAATGAAAAAAATATTATGATCGAATTTCAATTACTTGGCAAATACTAGTAAAATATCAACATTTATTACGTTTAAGTAAACAAAATCGTTTTTTGCTTAAATAAAATACCCTTTTTTTGTAATGAAGGTTTAGATTTGTTTCTTAAGTGTTTCTTATTTTTTTGTTTTTACGCAAGTTACATTTTTTGTAGTAAAAGTTACTTTACAAAAAAAAAATGAAATTTCAGAAAATATATTGTTTTTTAAGTTATACTTCTTTTGGCACGTTTAGAAAAAAGTACGAGGGTAAAATTTTTACGATGCGCGCGCACACTGACAGTCAAAAAGCGACATGATGAAGTTAGCTACATTCCTTATACAAACAGAGAGTTGTGACATACGGGATGAAATCTTTAGCTATTTTTGTTCTGTTACGCCAAAGAAGTATATTAACTTCTTACGTGCGTACATAGGTACATACATACGTTTTTTTTAATATCTAACTTAGCTAATAACTGTATACTGAAATTTTACTTAACACATTCAAATGGAATACAGTACCTATTGGTAAGGTAAATTGTAATGTTTAGCCGTGTATTGTTATATCTAACGTGACCATTATTCTGACCAGTCAATAGAGCTTTGTTTAATTAACAAGATTGTATTCCGTATATATAATTACTATAGTGGTTAGCAAGCTTTGATATAAATAAAATTAAAGCATGTTTTTGTTCCGTTGAAAATTAAGACTACCTATTGCCAGTGCAAAATAAAAAAAAACCTACAGTCCTGAGAAGAAGTACTAAAATTATAACAGTGGTGTAAGTAGTGGCTAACCTATACGGCTGCACATTCGGAGTTCTTGGGTTTGAGTTCTGGGTCGAGCCAAGTTCAGTTATTAAGAAATTGTCAGTAACAGCCTGGGAAGTTGGTGGTGTTTTTTTATTGTCATTTACTCCCGTGATTCGTTTCATTCACCCAATGAGGGTGAAAATAGTTTTAAGGTAATTTTAAAGTCAGTGTACACTTTTTGTTAAAACTAAAATTAAAAATACACTTAGTTTTATATGTGTAACGGATTCTAATATATCGATACTGTAATATTATAATGCTGAAGAGTTTTGTTTGTTTGTTTGGTTGAACGCGCTAATCTCAGGAACTAATAATCCGATTTGAAAAATTCTTTTTGCATTAGATAGCCGGTTACCTGAGGAAGGCTATAGGCTATATATCATTCCGGAAAAATGTATGGTTCCCGTGGAATTGTTTTGGCTTAGGGACGAACCCGAAGCAAAGCGAGGGTGAGTCGGTAGTTTTTCATTTGGTCATTGGGGTGCTACCTAAAATTAGTTGGCAACTTATCGTAGCCAATATGCCTTATCTCACATCGTGTAGCTGTAGTAAGAACGTATCATTAGGGCTAATGAGGCACAGGGAAGACGTCACCTTGCTCCAAATTGGTTTGATGTTCCCATTAACATCATTTTCACCTTGAATGCTAGATCGATATTACATTACAAGGTTCCTTACATTTTCACTAAAGTCAAATTCTGCATTTTGAGTCCTTTCTTAATAATTCTATAAAAAATATAATATTTCAATATACTCATATTATAGTTAGAAAATTGGTTTAAAGTAATTTTCTACTAGGACGATTAAGTTTCATTGAAATAAAATATAAATTAACTTTATCCAAATACACTTTTACAAGCACTTTGAATCGTTAATTTAATTTTAAGAGAGACAGTGTAATCATTAATCAGTTTGTGAGGAATCTACCATCGGGCATCGGCTACAATTCAGTTCGAGAAGACCGTGCGAGGAACACAACAGTTGTTCTTTTAAATATCGAGTTACAATATTTTAAATAAAAAACTATAACTAGCACGCATTTGAGTCTTAATCTCGCATATTTTCATCAACAAGAAACTCTTAAATGTATAATATTCGATACTCAGTAATATATTTTTAATTTTAGCTTTAAATTGTTAAAAAGGTGAGCTAAAACAGACAAAGGTAAGACGGTTTGTGGAATTTTATTAATTTGCAAAAACAACCAAAGGAGCAACTATAATCGGTTTGATTTTATAAGAATTTTCATTAGCGGATAGGGAGTTTAGAAATGGATATAAGTTTCATTTCATGAAAAAAGTGTTCCCATGGGATAAGAGAATTAGAAGTACTATTTTAATTAAACTGTAGAAAAATATGATACCAAAAAGAATCTAAGGGGTGTCGCTAATCTATATAAATATATATAAAGCAAAGTCGGGTTTGTTATAGCACTTAAAACTCGAGAACAGCTGCACTGTTTTTTATAATCTTTGTTTTGTTGGATATGTCTTCACCCCGAATAACAGAATACATATTAAAACATCGGAAAAATTCACAAAAAAAAATTAAAAAAAAAATCTATTTCATACTAAGTGTCAAAAGGTACCAAGGGTACCTAAAAAGTACCTGAGCGAAGCAAGGGTGAGTCTTTAGTTGATAATAAATCAGAAAAGTATAAAATTATCAATATATTATATTCTAAATTAATAATTTCAGATAAGTGTTCAGAATAATTTATTATTAAAAATAAATAAATTGTACCTAAAATTACTAAAAAATAAAAATCAACATATTGTAATAACTAATAGGTAAATAAATATGTTTTTGCTATTGTACAACCCTAGTGTTAGGCATTTCGATTACTGCTAAGCTCATGTGCTAACCCATAATAAACCTGGAAACGCTACTAAGTGACGCCATTACAAGCCTGCGAGACTCCAAACGATTATCAACTCTATTAAAATAAATAATAAAATTCGAATTTCCTTTATTCAATAGGATACAATGTTGCAATCTACCCATTTGGACATTGTTACGATTTTATTATTTCGCTTTCACCAGATTGGGAGTGAGATTGACGTAACAATACCACCTACAAAACTAAGTATTTAGTTACATATGATTTTAGTATATACATTTAATATTGGTATTGTTATTGGGTTATATAAAAGGCATAATAATCTGTAATATATATATATATAAAACAAAGTCGTGTTAGTTACACCACTTATAACTCAAGAACGGCTGGACCTATTTTTATGATATTTGTTTTTTTTTTCTCTTAGTTCGGAATAGGATAATAAGTATTAAAACATCAGAAAATTAAAAAATTAATGGCTAATGTTAGCAAATAACTATTTTAAATATCTATGTAAAACGTACCTAGCAACGGACCCGAGCGAAGCGAGGGTGAGCCGCTAGTGTATAATAAACTTCTAACTGAGTCGAATCTGTGCCTGTTATTATCGACCGTCTGGGAACGCATCACGAGAAAACTACTGGACAGATTTTGACGTTTGGTATGATGGTAGCCGGTTATCCGGGTCAAAATATAGGATACTTTTTACTGCGGGAAAATATGTCATCTCTGAGAAATCTATACTAACCGTTAAACGTGTCTATGGACGAACTCGAGCGGAGGAGAGTGAGTCGCTAGTATTAAATAAAACTATTTTTTTGCATTTTTTCGCGGATTTATTTAGTTTTTTCCAGACGTTTCGAATGCTTTACATTATAAAAAGATAATTTTATTTAAATATGTAAAATATTCGGGCAAATCTATGAAAGTATTAAAATATTATTAGTTTAAATAAATTTTGTAAAAGCTCATTAGTACATTTTGTTTTATTTTAGAAATTTGTTTCTGCCTGGCAAATTTTTTTGCCTCACTTTTTTATTCATACTATACTCACAATTTTATTATTAAATAGTTCTAGGTTACATATTTCTTACTAGAACAAGTATTAAAATTCTATATTCTTATTGGAATCTATCGTATCATAAAAGATATTTTTTAATTTCATAACTCTATTTTCAGTGAAGCAGCTGTGGATTTAAACTTAAATGCAATATATATAGTGACATTGATAATAGCTAAAACTTTTCGATTATTTTATATTTAGCCCAGTGGTAACGTGCTCGCTTGGAAAACCGAGTGAAGCGGGTTCAAATCCCGGGTCTGATATTTTCATGTGCGAATCTTTTCCAACATGATTACCACTTATCTTACGGTGAAAGAAAACATCGTGAGGAAATCTGCATGTCTGAGAGAACCTAGCAAGTTTTTAAAATAGATGTAAAGTCTGCCAACCCGCACTGAAGGGAGTCCCTCGTATTGAAGGAAGGCCCGTGCCCAACATTGGAACGTTAGAAAGGGTTGCATACAATTTTATATTTAGAAATTTAACAATACTTATTCGAATTTATTGAAATTCTCTCTTAAACTACTTTTCAGTCAAGTGAGCTAAAAGTTATTTATGTCTTGATACGCTCTGTCGCGTCTAAGTATGGTTACACTTTCATGATTCGTTTATAAATAACTGACTAATTTTAAATTGAATAAAAATAACGTTGCACATGACATTATGTACCAAAATGTAGTAGATACATTGTCAGTCCGTTATGATTGTTTTTATGGAACATAACAGGGAAAAATCTATACATATAACAAATTTTTGTGTTTTTTTTTGAAAAATTATATTGAAATAGTCATTATTGTCGATACAGAGGCCGAATCTATAGTTTTAGGAATTTTTGTCTATCTGTCTGTCTGATCACTAGACAGATTTTGATGAAATTTGGTATGATGATAGCTGTTTATCCGGGTAAACATACAGGATACTTTTTACTGCGGGAAAATATGTAATTTCTGAGAAATCTATACTAAGCATCAAAACATACAGTAATTACAGTAACATATAAAACTTTATTAGTTTTATGAAATGTACGCACAAAATGTTAAAAATTTTTCTTACAGAAATTTCTTAATTATCGAAATATTTTTTTAAAGTATAAGAGCGCAATTTATCGCTTTTTCTTGTAAATTTTATATATAAAAAACAATGGAATTACTTAAGCGCGTATCATACATTAGTGTTTAAGAGCCACTAGACTCACTCCTGCGAAATGTTTGAGCTCACTCATATCGATATATTTAAGAGCTTTAATGTATATAATCTATTGGTTTAAACTATATTTTTGGTTAAGTTATAAGCTTACTACGTAGTAGGTAAGTATCACAAGATTAAAAAAAAACATAACAAATCATATACTTAATAGCAGTTCTAAGAATATATTTATAACTAGCGACTCACCCTCGCTTCGCTTCGGGTTCGTCCCTAGGCAAAAACAAATCGATCCCACGGGAACCGTACATTTTTCCGGGATGTTATATAGCCTAAAGCCTTCCTCAATAAATGGACTGAGATTAGCACGTTCAACCAAATAAACAAACAAACTCTTCAGCTTTATAATATTATAGTATAGATTTCACATCAAAAGAAACAATGCTAATAATACGCACGAGAGAGGCGGAGCGGATTTTCATATAGAGCCTGAATTGGTTCTATAAAAGGATTTGGATTGTTTCAAGATCTTTTTTTAATTATTTTATTAAATTATTTTATAACAATGAATGAATAATAAAATTTAATAAAAAAAATATGTAGTGCTAAAAATGTCTACAGTACCCTCACCAGCGGTCATAGATTCTATTTTCGCACATAATTGATCTTTAATATTAAAATTTACATCAATTATGTAGATATTAACAATAATTATTAATGGTGGGCGAAGAACGAAGTGGCCTATTTGCCTGAAGGGTGAAGTGTTCAGATACTACTATAAAATATAAATACAATCAATTTCTAATTATAATTATTTTTCAGTAAAAATAAAAATATTATGTATATTTATGTAATGGAAATATTGAATACATAGAAAATAAATAAAAAGATAAATTCTTTTTTACTCATAATAATGTGTAGATACTGAATAATAAAAAAAAATTGACAGTCTCAATAATGTAAAAATATATATAATCTGTCATGTAAAAAGAAAATGGCGGGAAAGCTGTGCAGTATTAACGGAGAGGATAATTTATATTTATTATACTTTAAAACCTATAAAACGAAGAATTAAACTTAATTGAGAATTTAATGTATGGCAATTTAAGTAGACATTTTTAAATTAAGAAGCATAAAATACCGAAGTTGTTATTGTAGTTTCATGTTAAAGTACGGTAAGTGTAATCCAGTTTTAATTACTTATAACTGTTAGTATTACCGAAAGTAGTCTTATTAATGGTGGTTGGTAAAGACTTTATATTATGAAAAGTGAATGTATTATTATGCGTGTAATGTATACAATAAAACTGTAGAGGTTGAATGTCTGTACATAGAAAAAAAAATCTAAAAACCGAGTCAGGGGGATGTAAGAAGGGAAATAGAACAAATCCAGATTTTTTTCATTTTTTTTTTCTCTGTTTGTCTGTTTGTCTATTTGTACGGGCTAATCTCCGAAACTGGTGGACCGATTTAAATGAAATTTTGCATTGTGATACCTTATATCCCCGGTCAACATCTTAGATATTTTTCATACCGGAAAATTGAAGAGTTTCCGTCGGACAGTTAAAAAACGATAGAAACTATACAGCTTAGTACACAAAAATTACTGATTGAATTTTAATGAAACTTTACAATAATATAGTTCATACATCAAAATAATAAATAGGCTACTTATTATCCCGGAAAATGTACGGTTCCCGTGGGATAGATTTGTTTGACGGCTGATTTGTGAGCGATTTTAATAAAATTTTCAGCCCATCCTCTGTTATGTAGCGATCGAAAGTTTGACGGCAGGCGAACCCTATATTGCTAGTAATTCCAAATAACCCCTATCTCGAAGATTATTAGAAAAGTACTTAATTTTGAAGTTACATAATATATAATACTTGGACTAACTAATAATTCCTTAATCTGAGTATAATAATGTAATATACATATATTCTAGATAAATCTTCAGAATATTTCTTAAAATTAGCATTCTTAATTAAAACTAAAAGAATAACATAGAGAAAAATAGACACAATGATTGACATTTGAAATGGTATTCTATTTGCTAATAGGACGATAAATATCACAGTCTGAGTTTGGTTTCAATTTTATTGTTGTATGCGATTTCTTCATATTATACGTTTTGTGTGATAATATGGTAATATTTCTTTTATCTTATATTTTTAATATAACTATGTTGTTGGATTTTTTCGCGGATTTATTTTGATTTTTGGTCCTCGACGTTTCGAATGCTTTACAGCAATCATGGTTACGGAAGAGACTGATTAGAGAATTATTAATTGGTATTTATGTAGAGGACAAACTTACTCTTTATAAAAATTTACTAAATTATTTAACAACTAATGATGATTCGTTTATTTCTATGCATATTCAAATAACTAATTAAAAAACATGCTAATTTTAACTAGCTTGTTATATAGAACAAGCGGCTCACCCTCACTTCGCTCGGGTTCGACCCTATGTATGTTTTTAATAGATATAAATACTTATTAGCCAGCGTTAGCCATTTATTTTTTCGTGAATTTTCCTGATGTTTTAATAGTTATTCTGCTATTTGGGGCGGAGACAAATCCAACAAATCAAAGATTATAGAAATCATTCCAGCCGTTCTTGAGTTATAAATGGTGTAACTAACCCGAATTTTTTTTACATATGTACTAGCGGCTCACCCTGGCTTCGCTCGGGTTCGTCGCTGAGTACGTTATACATAGATATTTAAAATAGTTATTTGCCAGCGTTAGCCATACACATATATATATATATATATATATATATATATATATATATATATATATATATATATATATATATATATTGAATTCTTCTGATGTTTTAATACTTATTATCCTATTCCGGACTAAGAGAAATCGAAAAAATCAAATATCATAAAAATTGGTCCAGCCGTACTTGAGTTATAAATGGTGTAACTAACACGACTTTTTTATATATATAGATATAGATTTTCAATTATAACCACTGTTGACTATCTAAATAAAATTTCTATTTCGCTGTTTGAGGAGAATAAGTCATATACTCAGCGTAAGGAATATTATAGTTTCAAAATATGAAACCAAACAATAATATTTTAAAACAGTACTAGTACAAACAGTATTACTCGTAGTATTAGTACAAATAGTAATAGATTGCTTATTTCTATGATAATTGAAATAAAAAAAAACAAATGTCAATAAATAAAAATAAAATTTTATTATAATAAAGAATAGATAAGCTAATATTATTCTATCTTTATTTCAAGGGTAAGATAACTAATGGTTAAAAATGCGAAAAATATAGTTTTATTTTTCTAAATTTACATTTTCTTCTCTAAAATTGTAAATGAATGATTAATATCTGTATAAATTTTCCCTTATTCTTGAAATAAAGTGAACGGTCCGTACGGCAAAAATCGAGAAAGTAGCATACACAGCAGAATCACGCGACTTTATTTTCACTGAAACATTTTTTTGTTCGAGCTCCATATAATAATTATTTAGTCTGAGGCCATATAATAATATACCATTCATATCCCATATCCATTCCTAAAATGAAATCAAAATAACAGTGCCATACAATAAAGCTTACTTCAGTGAGCTTTGGGTTTCCCACATCGCCCAATATACAAGGATAAATATCCGAAGCACTTTCCTCGAATGGTCATTTGTAAGATAACATTACTTTTATGAAAATTGAAAACCAATAATACTAATCGTAGATATACACCTTTTCGTTTTTTAGCGAGTGTCATTCAAAGTTGAATGTTTAAAGAACTCGATAGAAATCTAGTTCGTAACGTAGCTCGTTTGGAGACAAAGTAAAACAGTTTCATACCTTTGAGATTTGATTTTCATCTGCAAAACATATTAAAAATATAACTACTGACCGTACGATAAAGGAAAATATCGTGGTTCTGTATGATCTGAAAGAAGCTGACTAGCATTCAACAAACATGTGAAATGAATTTATATAATATAGTTAAAAGACGACCGCAAAATGAGGGTGAGTCGTTACTACTAAAAAAAATGAAGACTTCTGTTGCGTGATCCCCCTTGCATTGTAGGAGGTCAAACTCGCGTTTTTTCGTATATAATTAACTTGCTATTTTTAAATTGACATCTTAAAAATATTGATTCTCATTTAATCTTTGCCACCCCTTTATAGTCTGTTAGAGTGTAATTATAAATAAAAACCTTCTTTAATCCTTACATATTTATGTAATTATAGCAGTAACTTATTGTCTTCCTTCGATAACTGACTTGTTGGTCTAGTAGTTAGTATGTACTGCTACGGATTCGGAGAATCTAGCTCGAGTTCCGGGCCGAGCCATGCATAGTTTTTGTTGTTTTTTAAGAAATTCTCATCTCGCCTCGGAGAGCGTATACAATCATCGGTCCTTCGCCTGATCTCTTACTGGTCGTCTCAATAGTCGTCCCATTTGAGTTTAAGAATAAAAAGAATATAGGGTTGAGCACTATATTATCTCCAGTTAGACTCAGTGGCCGAAATCGGATTCAGAAGGACATTTTTATAACTATAGACTGTCCAAACGTCTGCTTCCTTCAAAAAATATGAATCATTCAGGTCCAACAATTTGATATAAATAAATAAGATATACCAAAATAAAAGTAGATGAGTGTCTCAAGTGGGCTTTCCAATTTACGCAATGAGGAAAATCCGTAATAAAGTAAATAAATCTACTGAAACCTAAAGCTTTCGTCAAGTAGTACTCCTCGCTTTAATTTTAGAACCATCGCGAGTGATACCAAAATGATATACTTAGATATTCAATATCTGGAGTCTAAAAGAAAAAATAAGAATCAAGAAACAAAAATTGACTATTTATTTCTCAATGCCTATTTATAAATGGACATTGAGAGAAAGAGAAAGAGAGAGAGAGAGAGAGCGAAAAGGAGAGTGAGAGTGAAAGACATTATAACTCTAAGGGATAAAATATCACACTTTCACTACAGGTTTTTAGCAAAAAGCCTTTATTGCGAATACGTTATTGATACAAAGTATACATTTGTTTTGAATGTATGAGTATATTTTTAATTAGGAAAGGATTATTGTAAATACAGTTTTTTTTCACGTTGAGATAAAACCATTTTTAAATTAATATTATTATTGAAAGAAATCAGCTAGTCAGTGAAATCGTTAAAAAATTAAAAAATTATGATTTTATATGGAGTTAGAGAAGAAATGGAGCTTACAAATACATCGGAGAATTGTTAAAATTTTAAAAATAATGACTAAATTCCATATAATAATTATAACAGCGTTAAAGGAAAACATTCAATCTAGCATACATTTTAATTGAAACTAAAATAATAGTGAAAGTGCCAAATAAATCGTTTTTCTCTTCCAAGACATATGTATGTATGTTTAACCATACCTATTTGAGATTTATGCTTCATTAATAAGAACGCTCATGAATATTAAATACATCGGTTTTTTACGTTAAGATACTAACATTCAGTAAAGACGAGGTTAGCTATTAAAACAAATAAATTTAAACAGCTTTAAAGCACTCGTATAAAATTACGATTTCGCACTTTAGGCCTTATCTTTATTAATATTATAAAGACGAAAGATTTTTTTGTTTGTTTCTTTGTTTGTATCGAATAAGCTCCAAAATTACTGAACTGAACTAGATGAAATTTGGCAAGAAGATAGTTTGAGACCCTGGGAAGGGCATAGGATAGTTTTTATCCCGGAAATCATTCCTTAATTAGGTGAAAATGGCGATGAAAGTTTGTACAGGGAATCAGCCTCGGAACGAACCTGAGTTCAAGATTCAAACAAATTGAAACAAGTTAAAGATTCAAAACAGACTAAAATACAATACATTCAGTTCAACATGAGATAAAGGTAGACCCCTCACAGACTTCATACTGACGTTTAATTTAAATTTAAAAAAATGTAAAAAGTAACGATTCAAAAGTACATTTGAATATAATACACATATTTTGATTTGATTTAATAAAGTTAGTCATAATTTTGATAGCTACAAAGAATCCTGACCCACTCCTAAAGCACTATCAGGTATAAAAATCATAATTTAAGATTCTAAGAGCCTTATCTATCTCGACCTCGACGTGCGATCGATATCTCATAAAATATTGTGTCCACTCAGTCTAGTATTGAATAAGGCGTGCAACACATGGAAGAAATATGTATTACATTTATCATCTATACATATTATAAAATTCTAACTAAGCCGAATCTGCACATTAAATATTTTTTGGAAAATCTTATTGAAATAGACATTAATTATTATCGATGCAGAGGCCGAATCTATAGTTTTTAGAATTTTTGTCTGTCTGTCTGTCTGTCGTTCTGTCTGTCTGTTACCGCATCACAGAAAAACCACGAGGGATTTTGATGAAATTTGGTATGATGACAGCTGGTACTTTTATATAGCCTTTATATTTCAGTGACAGCATAAAAACGTTTTATTTCAAAATTAATTTTGTTATCATTATAGTTGCAGCATTAATTTATTTTTCTACTATTAATTTTTACACATTTTACATGATGTATTATTATCTATTCAAATATTTTACAATTATCTATACTAATATTATAAAGAGGTAAAGTTTGTGTGTTTGTGAGGTTGTAGGGGGTAATCTCTGGTTCTACTGAACCGATTTAGATAAAACTTGGTAAGAAGACAAATTTAAACCTTGGGAAGGACATAGGATACTTTTTATCCCGAAAATAATACCTGAAGGGGGTGAAAATGGAGATGAGAGTTTGTATAGGGAATCAACCTAGGAAAGAACCCGAGCAAAGCGAGGGTGAGTCGCTAGTATAGTAATCAACTTATTCATTATTTACAGATATTTTGAACTAGGAATGTGTAAAATGCAAAATAAAGACATATTTTCTTTCAATAATTTCATGTAAAATACTGTATTGTTTATTATTTTCTAACAAGATATTCAAATAATCAATTGACTTAGATAAAAATCATGATTTAATATTCTAATAGCCTTATCTCGAGTTTGGCATAGAATCAATACTTGATATATTGTGTCCACCGATGTCCGCTACCAAGTGTCGAATAAGGCAAGAAACACATTATGTTATATTATTTACTGTTGGCAATCAGATCATTGTTATATTGTTTGTAATATTTGACCTGAGATTAGAGATAGTAAGTATAATTATATAGCCCCCCTACGTAAGTTCATCTTGTCTCGGCGGGGCTCATTAACAGCCGTCGGGGCGTCGTGTTTGATTTTGACATAAAATTTGTCAAACCCCGTTGCGCTATCGCATATGTACAGTGTCTGATACTGTTTTCTGAGCTAGATGTTGTACGATACTTACCCAGCCTATTAAAAGCAATCTCAGAGCTAAGTAATTATTCGTCATTTATTATTTTGATAGTGGCGGAAAGCAGAGTACTGAGTGGGATCACCGTTTTATCGACTGGAGACCAAACCGTTAAAATATCCACATAAATATATAGGAATAAATTAAATACTATAGATATAGATTTTTGTTGTAAGCTTAAATTATTACTAGCGTTTTCCCCTGGGTCCACTCGCATAATTATTATTAAGCTCCTATTTTTAATCCCCAGAATATGTACTGCCTAAAACTTTGTATTAGAAAAGGCATTTCTTTACAGAAAGATAATTTCCAATTTTGGTCACTGTAACTTTAAAATTAACTGATTTTCATAACATCCACACCTATTTTTTATCCCTTTAGGGGTTCATTTTCTAAACACGATTACGGATACCTTTTCTATGTGGGGAATCTACTGCCAAATTTCATGTCTCTACACTTTGTAAGAATTCGTGGTAATTTCCCTTTTATTTTATATATAGATATAGATTGTCAAATCTTGCAAAATTCCAGAGCAACGGAATGTTATAATAAAATCAATTTGTAATAAATTATTACCGCCATTTCAAAATCTAGGGCCGATTATCTTGTCAGTGTTCGATCAATATCTCATCAATTGCGGCTATCCAATAATACTAGCAAAGGCGGTGTAATAAGGCGATCATTACACGCTTGTAGCAATGCATTAGTCACAGGGAGTTGGCGACTATAGGAGTATTATTATAATATTATTATACAAATATATTACTCAACTAAATACGAAAATTATATCTATCAACAAACTTAATTTTTCTTAGAACTTATTAATATGATAGAAACTTGAAAAAGAAAAGAGTGATTTATTAACACTTTGATGTGTAGATTTGAATTATTTTAATATGTAGTTATTTGCATTTTGATATACATATACTATACATCACTACATAGTATAAAACAAAGTCGCTTCTGTCTGTCCCTATGTATGCTTAGATCTTTAAACGCAACAGATTTTGATGCGATTTTTTTAATAGATAGAATGATTTAAGAGGAAGGTTTTAATATATAATTTGTTAAGTTTTTGTGTACATTGGCCAAAATATAACGATTTTTGTTGGAGGTGTCGGAAAAAAATAAGCCGTCTGGGAGCTTTCAACGAAAACGCTGCCTAAATTGAGATATAAGAAAATAACTTATCGTTAAAACGTACCTAGGGACGAACCCGAGCGAAGCGAGGGTGAGTCGCTAGTGTATCTATATATTCAGCCCTATTTAACGTCCCACTACTGGACACGTGCTCAATACGAGGGATCAGACTATAGTCCACCACGCTGGTCACGTGCGAAATTACAATAACGAAATTCTGCATTAGTGTTCCATTTAAAAGCTGCCTCTTTTTATAGAATACAAGCTTATTTGTCTTTCGTTATTTGTTTATCTATACTTATATTATAAAGCTAAGGAGTTTGTTTGTTTGTTTGTTTGGTTGGTTGATCGCGCTAATCTCAGGAACTAAAAATTCTTTTTGCATTAGATAGCCCGTTAACTGAGGAATGATATAGGCTATATATTATCCCGGAAAATGTACGGTTCCCGTAGGATAGATTTGTTTTTGTCTAGGGACGAACCCGAAGCGAAACGAGGGAGAGTCGCTAGTATTTCATAAGTAAAAAACAATCATATTGTGTACATCAAATAGAATTTTCATCTTAAATAGAATTCCTGAACAGTGACATAATAGACATTGCCAACTGTACGCCTTAATACCACCTGTACAGGTGCCTTTACATTTCGTAAGTTACGGTTTATATATAATTGCTATTTTTGTTACAGGATACAAGAACACATGTGGTGGTCGAATTGTATGAGACTGAAAAGTCTTATGTAGAGGCGTTGGAGATTTTAGTTAAGGTAAGGTATTGTTGTTTGTTTATTTTCTTATTATTTGAATGGGATGAAATGAGATTAGTAAAATAGATTTTTTAACTTACGTTACGCTTCATCTTAGTAAACAAACTTTATCAATACGTTTTAACATTTAGTATAGATTTCTCAGAGATGAGATATTTTCCCGCAGTTAAAAGTATCCTATATGTTGACTTGAATAACTAGCTATTATCCTACCAAATTTCATCAAAATCCCTTCAGTGGTTTTTCCATTACGCGGTCACAGACAGACAGACAGACAAAAATTCTTAAAACTATAGATTCGGCCTCTGTATTGATAATAATGTCAGTTTAAAAAGATTTTTCAAAAAATATTTAATGTACATATTCGAGTCGGTTAGAATTTTCTATTCCTTCTAATATTACAAAGAGGTAAAGTTTATGAGTTTGTGAGGATGTAGGGGGTAATCTGGAACTACTAAACCGATTTAGATAAAATTTGGTAAGAAGATAGTTTGAGACCCTGGGAAGGACATAGGATACTTTTTATCCCCGAAATCATCCCTTAAGCGGTTGAAAATGGGGATGAAAGTTTGCATTTGGAATCAACCTAGGGACGAAACCGAGCGAAGCGAGGGCGAGTCGCTAGTATTATATGTATAGATAGATGATAATGACCTATTATTCTATGAATTGATTGTATAATGATATCGTGTCTAATCCTCAAGTCTGTTTATTTCACTACATTCAACAAATCCAGAAAGATATTAATCTTACAAAAAGTTACATTGACACAGGTGTCTTTACCATACTATATCATAATGGAAATTTAACAGGATATAAGGCCAAATAATGGAAAATTTCAAACACATTTTATGTCACTCTTAAATTATAAGGGCATCATAAAATTATAATAATAACTCTGTCCGTCCATCCGCTCTAAATTAAGTGGGTGACAAATTCATGATATTTACGTACTTACCGAAATATCAGGGCTGGTAGGCTGGCATGAGATAGGCGCGAATTTTCCTCGTTTTCTCGATATTTGTCACAAAGAACGTTTAAATGATTAATACATGTAGGATGAAGTGCAGATATGAAATATTGCTAAGTGCTTTAAAGTATTTGATGATTGATAAAGATTGATAATCTTAAGGAAAACAAAATTTTCATATATGTATGTCATAATACATTAAACGCGAAAGAAAATGATGGATCTAGACCAGACCACCATATAGACCCAGAGTATGTGTTCTTATTTTGATATATAACTAATAAAATAAGGGCTTTTTAAATTTAAACCCTAACTCGAGAAACGGGTTGACAATTTTTTTTATAATAAATCATATTTTTCTTACTATTTATATATAAATTTTAACGATTGTACAATTCAATGTTTTCGAATATTTTTAATAAAAATGAATAAATATGTTGGGACATTAACACACAACACCATCCAGTTCCATGGTAAACTACTAGGCCTGTGTGATGGACACCAGATAGATAATACACTACACATATATAACTTTAAATACTTACATATTGTAAATATAAACACACATGATTGGAGTACAAACATTCGTGCTCATCACACAAATGAATGCTCCCAGCGGGACTCGAACGCGCGACCGCTGGCATAGCGAGTAGGGTTACTACAATCTCAGCCACTTGTGTCGTCGAAAAAGCATGCAGACGATGTTGTTTACGAATAAAAAACCCACCTAAAGAGTGAACAGTTTCCATGCTATCTTAATGAGCTTTACAATAACATATTAGATTTAACTTTAATAATAACCATAATTTCTTTGAATATATCAAACTCACATTTCGTTATATTCTTAATACAATATAAGCGTGATAAATAACGTGAAGATGAAAATTGAAGGCATATTCCAATTATTATCTAAATGTGTCATGCTAAAATTTAATATTAACTTTAAGTAACTTAGTTGTTCGCAAGTTGTAAATATGCAGCTGACGCCTGACACCGTATCACTTTCAGTGAAGAGTAATGTTCATAGGGTTGGTAGACTGTGAAAATCTATTTAAATATTGTAGGTGGTAATAAAATTTCGTTTTAATTTTTTTTATTTAAATGTATATTGTGCCCAACTGGCACTTCTGGAAGCCATTAAACAAAAGAATAGAATTGAATTGAATTTAAATGTATCTTTTTGATTAACTTCAAAAAAGATGGAGTACGCGATTAGTTTGTAAATATTTTTTGTGTTACACAATGTCTTTATTAATTGTAATATCATATATATATATATATATATATATATATATATATATATATATATATATATATATATATATATTATAATGATTAATTTAGTACAAACAAATACAATTTTTAAAATTCTTGTCTAAGCCTCACTGATAAATCAAGCCAGAAAATAAATGTGTTGGGACATTAACACAACACCACCTAGTTCCATGGTAAAGTACGAGGCTTGTATTATGGATACCAGATAGTTGATTTACTACACATATACAACTTTAAATATATACCTACATATTATAAATATAAACACCCATGACTGGAGTACAAACATCCGTGCTCATCACACAAATAAATGCCCTCAGCGGGACTCGAAGCCGCGAACGCTGGCACAGCAAGTAGTGTCACTACAAACTAGCATCACAACTTCAAAACGGTCGTACAAAATATGAAAGTAGTAAAAACTATTTAAACTTTTAATGGCATCATTTTTGACTAACTTTAAAAGACATGAAGTAAGCGATTAGTTTGTATTTTTTTTTTATTTGACAGAATGTCTTTATTAATTATGAACCCGTGTATTTTTTAAGAATTAGATTTACCTTAATGCTAGTATCAAATAATACATCAAATCATAGGCGGTCTCATATATATGAATTTAAAATAATTATGAAGTCAATACTATTCTAATTTCTAATTATAAAGTTATCTATACATATAATAGAATTGTAATTTAGCCGAATCTGTACATTAAATTTTTTTTTAGAAAATTTTATTGAAATAGATATTATTATCGATACAGAGGCCGAATCTATAGTTTTTAGATTTTTTGTCTATCTGTCTGTCTGTTACCGCAATACAGAAAAACCACTGGAGGGACTTTGATAAAATTTGGTATGGCGATAGCTGGTTATCTGGGTCAATATATAGAATAATTTTTACTGCGGGAAAATATTTCATCTCTGAGAAATCTATACTAAACATTAAAACGTAAGTAGCCGAGCGTAAAACCCGAGCGGAGCGAGGGTGAGTCGCTAGTCTATATATAAATAGGTAAAACTAAAAACTAAACACTTCAGTACTCTTTTTCTTATTATTATATTCTTTATTGCACTTTAAAAGTAATACAGAAAAAAAAAACAATAAACTTAGTTAACAAATGTGGACTTATCTCTAAAAGAGATCTGGATGAACCCCTGGATGTTATCCGTTTATCAACCGATTTTTACCTTTTTTTTGTTTAGTGATTATTGACGAGGTGTTAGCAATAACAAAATTTGTTATGTTGTTATTGGGCACTAGTTGTTTTAAATACACATAATTTCAAACAATTCAGTACACAACCATTGAATATAATCCAGTGATCCTCGTGACATTCTCTGCGTATGTCTAATAGAGACGTAAATCCTGTAAATGCAAAATTCTATAACATATCAGTTCATTGCAGCCGTTCTGAAGTTCTAACCTATTTCAATATATGTATATATGAAGTATTCGCCATTGCTAGTTTTATTTTTCCTGATCGAATACATTTTATTTCACACTTTAAGTATTTTTTGATTCGTTTTTCACATTGATATTATTTTATCAACAACATTCCAGTTTTATGATTGGATCAGGCGGATATTTTAAAAACTATTTAAAAAAGTGCGTGTGGGTGCAATTCACACACGGTAAAAGTTAAACTTCAGAAAAGTTATAACCTACGAGAGAATGAGATGAATATAGAGTATCAGGAGTAGGATAATTGTAAGTTTTTTTTATAGTATTTTTACCAAGTTTAAAAGTTATTTTACATTTTATTTGACACATATTACATAACATACTATTCAGTATTATTTTTATCATTTTTAACTTCCTATGTAATATATTCTATCTCATTCTCTCGCCGGCTTAATCTATACTATTTACCTATACTTAATATTATAAAGCTGAAGAGTTTGTTTGTTTGTTTTTTTTGGTTGAACGCGCTAATCTCAGGAAGTACTAATCCGATTTGAAAAATTCTTTTTGCATTCGATAGCGCGTTAACTGAGGAAGGCTATAGGCTATATCATCCCGGAAAAATGTAAGGTTCCCGTGGGATCGATTTGTTTTTGTCTAGGGACGAACCCGAAGCGAAGCGAGGGTGAGTCGCTAGTCCTATATATTTAAGCGTTTGTCTCTTTGTCGTGACGCATTTTCGTTTCATCGAGTTTCAAATCACAATAATTCTAAAGAAGTTTAACTTCAAAACGGCTTCAGGATTACATTACAAGAAATAATAATACACAATATAAATAATCAACTCCGGTATAAAGCACATAATCTCTACCAAGGGGACTTTTACAATATTTTAAGTTACAATATTAGATGAATAAAAATCTAAAAAATAATAATATAACGCCACGATTAATCTTGCCATTTTAATAGAATCTTTAAAAATCAACTCGAAGCCTCATTTATAAATCAAGCTAATCAAGAAAAGGCTTCACAACTTTAGAACAGTCGTATAAAATACAAAAGTAGTAAGAACTATTTAAAGTCTTAATGGCATCCATCACCGGTGAAAATTTTCCGCTCCATCACGGCTTTCCTCTCGCCGCTTTATTGCATTACTGACAAATGTAACTTCAAGCTGGATTGCAGCTCTTATAAATCCGATTGCATTTACATTCATTAACCGAAGATCTTGTTGGAATATTATACCAATTTAATTTTAAGTAAAAGTATACTTTTAAAAGTTATAATTAGCAGTCTTTAAAGAACTATTTTTTAAAGTGTTGATTTAATACAGCACGGCTAGTAACTAGTGGCTCTCGTTAGAAGTAGGATGTCCCTTAAATTTTGCGAAAATAGCTACTCGAAGGTAGTACCACGTTTTCTTTTAATTTCACAAAAACCTTTTTTTAACGTTGGGAAATGCATTTACACATATCACCTGCATACATACAGGTTATCTGGGACTCACCAGTTAGAAAGCCAGTACTACCCACTAAAACCCAACGGAACCTCCCCCATCTTAATGGAACGCCGCGTGGAGTTGCTTCAACAGTCAACTCAAATCAAAAGAACACCAGGAGCAACTCGCATGGTATATGACCCACAGAAGTAGGTCGCCTCCCAGTATGTTTTTTGGCTTCACGCCCGGCTGGATTGCCGGACGATAAAAATTTCATACGAACATGCATTAACGTTAACGTATAGTTAAAATAACTTACAGTATACACACAGGATGCGGAACCGAGTGTTAAATCTTATTTGAACGACACTCGAACGATCTTGAAATATCATACGAGTTGACAAATAGTAAGCGAAAATCTTTATACAAAATACTTTACACTGTAAATCGAACCCGAATGTATATTTGGGCGATATTCAATTTTTTCTATGAATGATATATTTGATTACAATTATTTTGTATCGATTTCGATTACTATATACATAGTAAGATGTATTAGGCGTACGATTTCTCGAAAAACCGGAAGTGTTTTTAGTTTTTTTTTTTTGTGTTTTTTTTAGATATTTTTGAGTGTTTTCTGTAAGGAAGCGGGATCGATGCTAATAAGTGGTGTCTTAAGTCATCATAATTTTTGTAATAAATTGGAAAGCTAATGAAAAAAATAATAATAGAAGGAACATGGAACTTTTATTGTTGATATCTATGATTACATTAATAACTACCTTTCGCCTGCGGCTTCTCATCCTTTTATATATTTTTTGATAACTCAATACGATTTACAGATTCTTTGTATCACAGAGAATTAAAAAATCAAATGTTTTAAAATCAAATAATTAAACTTTAATTCAAAAAAGGACCAACATACACGCTCGTCACTTCTTACTTATATATCAAAGTAGGCTTTAGGCAGCGTTTTTTTTTTATTATTGTATTAGGCATATTACATTTTACATGCTGTCAATTTCTTAATATATTATCATACTAGCCACTCACCCTCGTTTCGCTCGGGTTCGTCCCTACCTGGTTTTTTAAATTGACATAACTTTTTTATTTATGAACCGATTGAAATAAAACAATACTAAATGTCAAGTGAAGCTTGCCATATTAGTGAAAACCTCACCGTAATCGGCTAAGCCGTTTTTGAGATTAGCGCACACAAACGCACATGTAAACAGATAAAGAAACAAATAGACGACAATTCTAAAAATCATTCTTTTGGATTCTATTGCGTTAATAAAGACCCCCAATAATAGTTTTCTTCAAATATGTTCCATGTACAGATAGCGAACAGTTACAATTTTATTATATGTATAGATTAATATAGATAGCATTAAAATTTAATATATTTTATATTTTCAGAAATACCTCCAACCACTTAAAAGTCCTGAGAATGCTGGACTTCTCGACGCGTTTGTAGTAGATGAGATATTCTACCAAGTGCCAGCCATTTTAAATGTGCATCAAGTCTTTCTGGAGCAGTTAAGGCGAAGACTGGAACAATGGGATCTGCAACAGAAAGTTGGAGATGTCTTCTTAGATGTGGTAAGTGTGAAAGTAATCGCTTAAAAGCTTCTTAACCGACTTGAAAAAAGCAGGATTTTTCTATGTAGGTACGAGTAATATTAGGCAATATATTTGTTAAATATTTACCTTATTTTAAAAAAAATACACACATCAAGAAAAACCTAAGTAAAATTGACGTTTTTAAAACTTAACTACGTAAATCGCTATTATAGATATAATATAATCTATCTAAATTAAATAATATTACAAGAGTATTAGACTAATAAAAATATTATTTTAATAAATCAAAACAAGACGGTGCTATTTATTTTGTCTATACTAATAAAGAGGAAAGATTTTTTATTTGTTTGTTTGTACCGAATAATATGAAACTTGGTAAGAAGATAGTTTGAGATCCTGTGAAGGACATAGGGTAGTTCTTATCCCGGACGTCAACCCTTAAGGGGTGAAATAGGGATGAAAGTTTGTATGGGGAATCAACCTAGGGACGAAGTGGAGCAAGGGTGAGCCACTGTATCTAATAAGCTTCGGGATATATTTTTCTCTTATTTACATTAGTTTTATAAAGGTATTTTTTGTTATTTTTCACAGTTTACAAAACCCGCCGTGATGGACACATACATGTCCTTCATAAACAATTTGAAAAAAGCGAAGGAAACAATAAAAAATGCGGCGGCTTCAAGGCCTGCGTTTGCAAAGTTCCTCGACGCTATGGCAAGGGACCACAAAGGAAAACTATCTTTGGATAATCTTCTTATAAAACCAGTACAAAAGTTCCCGAGTTATAAACTCTTGATACAAAGGCTGATAAAACATACAGGTATGAAAATAATAAATTAATTTTTAATACTAAGAATATAGGTGTATGTGTGTTTATTTTTTTGTCACTGCAAAATAATAGAATATAATAACATGATGTTAACATGAGTTAAAAATCATGTAGGTACCTACATGATTTTTAACTTCTTTGCTTAGTTTGTTTATAGTTTTTACGCTAGTACCTGAAGTGAATACTGGAGAATATTATTGGTAATAAATATTATGAGAAATTCAGCACAAGTACTTTTTATTAAGGTTAAATCACGATATCGTAAAAACTACAGCTTTAAAACGTAAAAGAAATATATAACATATAAATAAAAAGTTTTTATTTAGAAAAAAAATATATAAATATTTAGTACATTTTAACACCTGCACAAACTCGTTCATTGAATCGCTTGATTATTTTTCACCAATATATTAGACATTTCTGTTTTAATAAGCTGTTCTTTGATATTTTTTTAGTTTACTCTACGAGATATAACTAGAATTCATTGTCGATTCCAAAAATAGTCAAATAATTAGATTATTTTAGTACGAAACGTATTTTTTTTTAATTTATATTGAAAAAAAGGTTAAAAAAAAACTAAATGTAATAATATTTAAATTATATGTATTTAAATTCCTATATCTATTTCCAGACCAATCTCACCCTGACCATAAATTACTGTTAGAAGCTCAAAAAGAAATTCACGATTTGTTGGAACTTATAAACTGTACTGAGCGTGAGAGTTTGGAGCTCGAACAACAACAGCAAACTCTAAGGGATCTAGAACAAATGATCGAGGGTCTGTCAAATCTGGTGATAGCAGATAGGACGTTTATAAGACACGAAATGGTCACGATGCCTTCAGCCCAAGGGACTATAAAAGATAGAGCCCTCTTTCTATTCAACGATTCTCTACTCATAACAAGTGTTAAAAGAAGAACTGGCACTATAAAGAAACCCATTCCGTAAGTTTTTATGTAATTATTGTATTTGTATCATTATACTAACATTTGCGTGGTTACTTGAGGTAACTGTTGTTTTACATTATTTTCTTAGATTTACGCGAATATTTGGCGTTCCATAAATATATTATTACAAATGCGAAAGTTTGGGTGGATGTTTGTTACTCAATCATGCCAGAATGGCTGAACGGTTCTGGATGAATTTTGGCATAGAGATAGATTAAAGCCTGGAATAACATATGTGCCGGTTCCCGTGGGATAGAATTGTTTTTCTTTTTAAAGAACACTATTTTTTCGGATTTTTTCGCGGATTTATTTCGATTTTTGTTTCGAATGCTTTACAGCAATCATGATCACTGGAGAGACTAAGTTTTAGACGTCTCAAAGATCATTAACTATGCAATGACTGTAAAAACTATATAATTGTTTTATCTAGTTGTTGTTGTTAAATACTTTTTTATATTGCTTAATACCTCTTTTCATAGACTGTATTTTGCTTTGTCTTGTACTATATAAGTTGTTAATTCAATTCCCGTTCGCATGAATACATATATTTTTTATTATAAGAAGTGGTCTTTTAATGTCCCACTCCTCGGCACAGGCCTCCCTTCAATACGAAGGGAATCAGGCCATAGTCCACCACGCTGGCCAAGTGCGGGTTGGCAGACTTCGCATATCTTTCGAAAACTTGCTAGGTTTTTCTCAGACATGCAGGTTTCCTCACGATGTTTTCCTTCACCGTAAGGCAAGTGGTAATCATGCTAGAAGTGATTCGCACATGAAAATATCAGAGGTGTAAGACTCGGGATTTGAATCCGCTTCGCTCGGTTTCCCAAGCGAGAGCGTTACCACTGGGCTATTACTGCCTTAAAATTTTCTCTACTTTATTATAAAAAGCGTGAATATGAAAAGAATTTTAGCTTTTGTAGACAATTAAAATTCCCGCTTGAAATTTCAGACTTTATATTATTGCATATAATATTTAATGATATTTTATTTTATTACAGAACGTACCAAAGTAGTATAGCAAGTCAAATGGAAGGAAATAAATATAAACTTTTAATGAGGATATCTTTAGCTGACGTGGAAATTGTTAAAGGTAAGTTATAAAAGATGATAAAATGTACACTTTTTTAAACTATGTCGTGACAACATGTAATTATTGAGTTTAGTAAACTTTACTATAATTTTAATATTATTTTAATCCCTCCCGGACAAATTCTAAGAAATCCGTGCGAATTTCCGAGAATTCAATTGTTATCTAGCACACCGGTGTGCTCGCGGTCCTCGAGGTGTTAAACTAGTAGAACTAGCGGCTTCGCTCGCGATCAAATTACGAAAAATTCGAAATTTCATGCAAACATTTATCCCCTGTTTCACCCCCTTGGGGGCTGAATTTTAAAAAATCTTTCCTTAGTGGATGCCTTAGTCATATGAGGAATACGTGTGCGAAATTTCAACTTTCTAGCCTTAAGGGTTTAGCCTGTGCGTTGATACATCAGTCACTCACTTTTGCCTTTTATATACATATATAGATTAAATACCTATGTAATAAATACATAAATAAAATTAATATATAGATATTTTTGTACAAATCTTCGTATATATAAAAATCGATGAGTATGTATGTTCCCTATGGATTCCAAAACGGCTGGAGCGATTTTGATAAAAAAATCATATAATCTTTAGATTAGCCTATCGAGTGATCTTGTGAATTTTGGTAGCGATCGGAAGTTTGAACGCAGGCAAAGCCACGGGTACTGCTAGTATGATATATTGATACATACTAATATTATAAATGCGAAAGTAAGTCTGTTTGTTCGTCTTTCTGTTACCTTTTTACGCTTAATCTGCTAAACCGATTTAGATGAAATTTGGTATTGAAATAGTTTGAGACCCTGAGAAGAACATGGGATAGTTTTTATCCCGGAAATCATTCCTTAAGGGGGTGAAAAGGAGAGTGGGAATTTCCATGGGGAATCAATCATTTCTCAAGTAAGGGATATAAAATCCATCATACCGATGTATATAATATATTATATAGTTTATTTATTCCATATAAACTGTTAAAACGTCGCTAGTAAGTTAATATGTTTGACGACACGTTTGGCTCTGTTTGTAGCGACCCTACTTGCTGTGCAAGCGGTCGCGGGTTCGAGTCCCGCTGGGGGGATTCATTTGTGTGATGAGCACGAATGTGTGTACTCCAGTCATGGGTGTTTATATTTATAATATATATGTATTTAAAGTTATATATGTGTAGTGTATTAACTATCTGGTATCCATAACACAAGCCTCGTAGCTTACCTAGGAATTAGATAGTGCTGTACAATACAAATCAATTAAACAATATAAATCATCCTGAACCAAACAAAATTACAGCAAAAGACGAAAACATCAGACGTATAATACACGAAGTGGAGACGCTAACGGAGGACGTGAACACGCTGTCCCGCATCTCGGAGCACGTGGCGGCGCTGCACGCGCAGCACGCCGCGCTGGAGGAGCTCGTGCGCGACATGCTGCACGCCGCCAGCCGCCAGCTCGCCGACCGGCAGAACAGCGACACGCAGCTGTGCTACATGGAGATCAGCGTTAATACTTCGTGAGTATAAATCAATAAATCTATACTAATATTATAAAGCTGAAGAGTTTGTTTGTTTGTTTGGCTGAACGCGCTAATCTCAGGAACTACTAATCCGATTTGAAAAATTCTTTTTGCATTAGATAGCCCGTTAACTGAGGAAGGTTATAGGCTATATGTCACCAGGAAAAATGTACGGTTCCCGTGGGATAGATTTGTTTTTGTCTAGGAATGAACCGGAAGCGAAGCGAGGGTGAGTCGCTAGTAATAAATAATTTTTTTATTGACATAATTTTATACATACAAAAGTGATAATAATTTCCCTAGTCCATGCGCTCGTTAAAAACTATGTTGCAGGAGCCAGTGTCATCCCCATATAATTAATGACAGGTTTATGGCAACACAATAATAATAGCACAAACTACAAGCAACACTTAAAAAAACAAAATTTATAGTAATATACTTACTATATAATAGTGCTGTTTAATATATATGGTGATAAAAAATATAAGTTAATTTTGTATCTTGAGTTTTCACTGGCTTTAGCTTTTTTAATTTATCGTAATGATTAGTTAGAGTAAAGAAATAGAAATGAGTTTGACAGCATTCAAAAATAAATTGTAGAGTATTATTTTAGCCAAAACTAAGTTTAATAGTACGCGCGAAATATACGTTAATACGCGTTTTTTTCTTTATCTATACATAATATCATTTAATATTAAACTAACAATATTTGTATATAATGTATTTGTAATCACGTTCTCGAAAACAGCTCTAACTATTTCGATGAAACTTGCAATATAGGTATTATTACGGAGGTAAAAAATCGACCTAGTTAGGTCTCAAATCTGGGAAAATTCGTTTTCTCCGTATTTTAAAGATAAAAAGAGTTTGTAGGGCTACATTTAGGATATGTTTTATCCTGGGGACTTAACGGAAAATTAAAGACCCTTAAAAGTAACAGCATAATAATTGTTTTTATCTATTGAAAACATTCCTAGGGTCGCGTCCGAGCGAAGTGAGGGTAGGTCGCCGGTATATAATATCCTTCCTTAACAATTAGGCTAAATAAAACAATGAAGATTTTTTCTCATAAAGCTTGCAATTACCAAGATTAACGATCAATGAAACAAAAAACAAATAAATCCAACTTTTTTTAACGTCCTACTGCTGGGTATAGGGTATAGGTCTCATAAATGTGGGAAGGAACAAGCTACAATACGATTATTGGATGCAGATTGATTATTTTTATTGAGTAATGAATGTGTACATATTTTGTTTTATTATAAATCTTGTCTTACAAGAAGTAGTACAAGGAATGATCCATAAAAAATAGCGTTAATATTTTTTTCGGTAAAAAACATAGAGATTATTAGTGTTAGAAATGTTAAAAGTTCTCAGTTATGTCGAATAATATAATAATATTTTTATTTATATACATAAACTAGCGACTCGCCCACGCTTCGCTCGGATTCGTCCCTAGGTAGGTTTAACGATTAGTATGAAATAGATATACCTTATATTTAGATATTACTTTTTTCCAACTTAAACTTGACGCATTGTTGTAAAATGTTGATGATAGGTTCGCCACTAACGCCATCTATTGAAAGTAATCCGAAGTAGTGATTCCAATACAAAATAAACAGTTCTGAACTTTTCGCTTTTCCAGGGGTGGTTTAAGTATAAAAAAAAATTACCCTATTTATTTATACTTAAACCACCCCTGACAGACCCCGAACAAAACAAAATAAGAATTATTCATATCGGTCCAGCTGTTTTTGAGTTTCAGCGGAACTAACGAACAGCAATTGATTTTTATATATATTAGAATGACAATATTTTTTTTTTATTTTTTCAGAAGTGGTCCAGAGAATCTTACAATAATATTCCCTAAAACCGAAAAGAGAAGTAATTGGGAGGAACTAATAAATGAGACCAAACAGAAATTGAGTGAGTATTTTATACGTATTTTTGATGTTTAAAGTATACAGATTTATATAAAACAATGAATCTCTAGGTACCGTAGGTATCAATCTGACATTGTCTACTACCGAAGTTTCAAGTTCGATATCCGCAGAAGCTAAATCTATATAAATAAAAATGAGTGTTCGTATGTTTGTTTTCTATGCATTTTTAAGCCATTTATCCGATTGTGATGAAACTCTGGTGAGTTGACGTTGTCTTTTATGGAATCCAATAATACTTAAACCTAGCGACGCATCCAAGCGAACCGAGGGTAAGTCGCTAGTTTTATAACAGAAATAAAAAATAATCATAACACTGAAATGATATTTCAAAGTCAATGTAACTTATATAGTAAAACTATATATTAGCTTTAAAAAAACGCTCACAAATTGCTTACTAACATTCCAGGTGTATACGGTCCAGAACGTCCAGCTCCTGAGTTCCTCTCGCCGGTCCCCATACGGAAGACCCGCGCCGGCTTGCAGTTCACTTGCGCGGCGCCCACGCTGCCGCCTAAAGGGCAGTCGCCTGATGTTTGGGTGAGATTTACTGATAATGTCTTCTCGACCGATTTCGACCGCGGCGGATAATCACACTGAGACTAGCCAACTGCGCAGGAGATATTATAGTGCACAAGTGTACGCGCAGACACAAGTGCACTCTTTATTCCTGTCACTCTCAAAGTCCAATGGTACGATACTTCGACACGACCGGTGAGAGTTAAGGTGCAGCACCGACGTGACACATGCTCTCCGAGGCCAACTCCGAGTTACTACTGAGAATATCTTAACAGAAAACTCAGTAATTAAACTTATCCCGACCCGGGACTCGAACCCAAGACCTCTAAATCTGCAGCCGTACAAGCCAGCCATTAGACTACCGAAGTAGTGCAAAGTATATACTTTGAATACATTTATAAATATGAATCTTCATTAAACATATTTCAATTAATACTTGTTTTGTCTCTAGCTTTTTCACTATTTTTAGCTGACTGTTGGCAAAGAAACACTCTGTCCACTCTCTATGTTGGGTTAGCTCTGTATGTAGTACTAATTAAACCAATTTAGAAGTACAGTCTACTCTTTAATTTATTCATTACAAAACAAAAACAAACCTATCTCACGGGAACTATGTGTTATTCCAGACTATAATCTATATCTGTGCCAAATTTCATCCAGATCCGTTCAGCCGTTCTGGCGTGAAAGAGCAACAAACATACATCCATTACATACATACATTCTTACAAACTTTCGCGTTTATAATATTAGTAGGATAGAGTAGTACGCTTTCCCTATTATGTAGCTAAAATTTACTATTTATGGAAGAGCGAAATCCTCTGACACAGGTATTGTTACTTAAAAGAGGATTTCAACCTTGTTACTATCATGTACTTGTTGTTAAATGAAATAAACGATTTATTTATTTTATTTATTTATTTATTTACTGTAGGTATGCAACAGCGACGGCTACGTGGGGCAGGTGTGCGTGCTGACGCTGGCGCCGAAGCCGCAGGTGACGTCCTGCAACGGCGTGTGCAACGCGCGCATCCTGTGCGTGGCGTGCGTGCCGCCCGCGCCCGCGCTCGCGCGCCAGCACACGCTCGACATACCGTACGTGCTGCTGTTCTTAATATATTCTTGTATTTTGTTGTAGAAACGACGGATTCAAATCCCGTGTCTCGCACTTCTGATATTTTTATGTGAGAATCATTTCTACTTGTCTTAGGGCGGTCCCTCACCGGGAGCATTCGCCTGTAATGTAACAGTTCAGATTCGAGCATTACGTAAGTGAGGGAGAAGAACTGAGCATATTAATATTAGTAATGCTCAGTTCTTCTCCCTCACTTACGTAATGGTCGAATCTGAACTGTTACATTACAAGCGAATACTCCCGGTGTGGGACCGCCCTTTCAGTGAAAGAAATCGTTGTATGGATAGTCTAACAACCTGCATTTGGCCCGCGTGGTGGAGTATAGCCTGACCCCCCCTTGTATTGAATGGGACCCGAACTCAGCAATAGGACATTAAAAAGTGCTGAATATATTATTATGCTTGTCATGCCGTATGATACGCTCTTGTTCTTAAGGTATTCTATTCACATTATACAAGATTAAAAAAACACCCTTTTATCACAGTCTACTTATCTATACAGTCTTTTAACAAAGATGCACTCACGTTTGGCAGACAGACACGCTCGACATAGTGTATGATACGCTCTTCTTAAAATATTTTACCTATTTAACACATACTCAAACATAATCTAATTTATATCTCATTTCAGAACAACAATATTCAAATTCGTATTTTTACGACATTTAATGCAGAGAAATTATTAAAATTATGTCATTTTTAGGAGTACGAGTTCGTTAAACAGCACTGGTTCCAAACCTGGAATCAGCATATCAGATCCAGATGAAAGTTCCAAGAGTATACGATTGGACAGGTACTTAGCTATCTTTCAATATGAAATGTTTATAAAATTTCGTAGCTATTTAAGTTATAAATATAAAATTTGACAAATATATCTATATACTACTACTACTACAAATATATCTATGTACGTGTAGTATATTATTTTAATAATATCCAGTTCATCATCAAGCGACGATGACGACGACGGGTCATCAACCAGTGAGAACCAAGACGCAAATTCCGAAAGGAGCCAAGAGTCCGCCAGTCTCCGCCTCCATCTCTCCAGCGGACTCTCCGGACTTTCCAGCAAGACCCTCACTCCGAACCACAGTAAGAGCCTCAGCACTCCGCACACTGGACAGAACATTCCAGTACATCCTGTGATGAAATCCAGTTCCAACCCGGCGGTAGACAAACAGGCTATGGGCATTAATTCTGGTAAGAGATTTGAAGTATGAGAATATTCCATTCGATTTTTGTTCATGGTATTTATTATCTCAGACGTGTGCTAATGTGTTTTATTTATTAATTAACCCGTAAATACCATGAAACTTTGCAGGAAAGTGGTAAATTTGTAGCACAAAGTATTGTATAGTTCATATTATGCAGCACCCAATATGAGATGTCTTGCCGCTACTTTAAAAAGCTTTTTTAAAGGCTTTTTAAAAAAGTTTTTTCAAAAAGCCGTTAATTACGAAGTTCAGTAAAAATTGCAATAAATTAATTATTAATTTTTATAAGCCTAAATAAGAACTTATTAAATTTTATAAAAAAATTTGATTATCTTAATGGTTAATATAAATATTTTCTTTTGGAATACGCTATTGGTGCCATCTGTGCTGCATCATCCGTAAGACCGCCAATGATTTCATATGCATGCTGCAAAGAAAATTTTACCCGAATTTTATTAAGCTACACTCTTTTTTTTTTCAAAATTAAGATAGTGTTTCTCAAACTGAAAATTTACACCTATTTCTTAGTAACATAATATACCCATTGTTCCCTAAACACTTCAAACTTTAAAAGTAGATTTTTGCACGGTCAGATAAATATTAGATACCAATATTTTTATTTTAAAATAAAAGATTGTAATTTTTATAATCTTTACCCTGTATACAAAATACTTACGAAATACTTAAAAATAATAAATACTTAAAAAAAATACTTACGAAATTTATCTGGTGGTTGCAAAAGCCCTACGTTTTAGATTGTTTATGTAATTACTCACTTCTATACCTACTACACCTAAATATACGTATATATACATATATACCCTAGCTAGAGCTATATTATTAATTAATATTCGTTTAAAATCCCTTCTTGAAATATGTTTATGCACTATCCTATTAATTGTTTATTGCAACGTAGTTCCTGGACGAATTATGGCTGGTATGAACCTTTACTTCCTTAATTAATGTCTGTAGATTTTTTTTAATCTAATTAAACTTTTTTTTTTAAATCTATTCTATTTTTCTCCAATAAGTTGATTTTTAAGTTGTAAAATATTTGATAATATTTTTAATAGCCATTGCTTTTATTTACGTGTGTAATGTACAATCATTGATATATAAAAACATAGATACATTTCCCAACAAATATATCTTCAAGTGGCGTCGATATATGACGTTAAGTCAAACCGAAGAGAAAAATCAACAATCGATAGTTCTAATTTTCTTAATACAAATTCAAACTTACGCACACCACATGAAATACTTTTTTAAACGAAACAATGTGAGTTTAATTTTGTCATCCGAAAAGCAATGAACAAAAGAGATTTGAAAAAAGCGCCATTCAATTTCGAATTGTGCACTTCTTTTTGAGGACACTTTTGAGACGCTAATTTTGTATTTTAAGTTTTTCTATATCAATGTGTACTATAGAGAAATAATTGAAAAATTATAAAGTATATGATATCTGTCTCTCCCCATAAGAGAAAGAGTGATAGATAAAATATATCTATAAATATATATACCAGGTACATTATCATCGCCAGCAAGTAGACAGTCGTCAGAGGACAGCGCGACCACCGCCAACCAGCCGACCATGTGGCTCGGCACTGAGGACGGCTGCATACACGTCTACAATTGCTTGGATAATATACGGATTAAGAAGAATAAAGTCAAATTACAACACAATTCTGGAGTGCATTCCATTGTGTAAGTATTTTGAGAATAATTTAATCTTGACGCTTTCTTGGCTTAGAGTATAGACAGTAGAAGATAACACGTACAGCTGCAGATTTGGAACCAAACATGGTTTTTGGCTTTTTCTATTAAGAAATTCTCAGTGTCGGCCAGAGTTAGGATGTTCAAAGTGTTCCATCACCTTGCCTCGGAGTGTACGTTGGGCCTCTGGTCTGCCGTTTGATCTCTCGCCGATCGTGTTGAATTGTCAACTCTTCAGGGGAAGGACTCTTCAAGGACTTCAGTGAAAGGACTAGAGTGTACTTGTGATTCTGCTCACACGTACTGCACTATAATATCTCCTGTGCTATAGACTTGTTTTAGATAGATTGGAAACCGTGGCCAAAATTGACCAAAATTGATTGAATAGGATATTATTACTTTGGAATGTGCTGAATATCCCACGGGAACCATTGTAGTCTATACACCAAAGGCGACTCTGTGCACTGTTGAAATGATAAAGTGTAAAAAAATAACAAAACTCACAATATCTTTTTGGGTAAATTAATAACTAGCCTTTAATATAATATAATAATAAAAAAAAATAAGTGTAAAAACAATGATATAGATTTCTCAGAGATGAGATATTTTCCCGCAGTAAAAAGTATCTTATATGTTGACCCGGGTAACGAGCCATCATCATATTAAATTTCATCAAAATCTGTTCAGTGGTTTTCTCGTGATGCGTTACCAGACAAACAGACATATAGATAGACAAAAAACTATAGATTTGGCCTCTGTATCGATAATTAATAATTATTGTTTCAATAAGATTTTCCATAAGAATATTTAATGTACAGATTCGACTCAGTTAGAATTTTATTATACGTATAGATAAAAGTAAGAACAACATGTGTGTGTAGGAAAACCATTTTGTTATGTTCCGCGTTGACTTGATATCATTTAATGTTTATTTTATATTATCAGGTATATGGAGGGTAAAGTGTTCGTGGCGCTTGGGAACGGCGATCTCGTTGTTTATTGTAGAGATATCGGTAAGTTATTTATATTTATTTAGAAAAAGTACACTAACAATACACATATTAAAACATTTATATACATTTAGAAGATAATAATAAATAATCAGATATGTATGTCTTTACAAGTGTACATAACATCCGCTATAATTATATAATGAAATGTATATATTAAATTATAATAAATAACTACTACATAATTAAGAAATACAATTAAAATGATTCATAATAGGTCAAAACCTGTCAGTTAAAATAATTATTTTCTTCTTCTTAGTCGTTCGCTCTTGACAGAGTGGTCGTGGTTGACGACGATGGATTTTCTTTTGCTAATGTAGCTTCTGTAATGTGTTTCCATTTATAGCGGTCTTTAGCGTCTCGGGAGCACTGGACTATGGATTTTTGTGTTACGGCTTTTATAAGGTCTGTCCAACGCGTGAGTGATCGCCCGCGCGACTGCTCGCCTTCTACTTTCCCCTGGACCACGAGTCGCTCCATGAAGTATTCATTTCGGACAATGTGTCCGAATAATTAATTTAAATAATGTTAAAAAGAAAGTCAAATAATATAAGTGAAATGAAACACAGACGGTTCGTGGACGGAGCGGTCGACGATCCCGGTGGGGACGGGCGGCGGCGGCGGCGGCGGCGCGCCCGTCAGCAGCATGCTGCTGTCCGAGGGCCGGCTGTGGTGCGCCTCGCACTCCTCCATCAAGATCATCAACCCGCATACCTTGCAGGTAATGCTGGAATACTATTGCTGATGGATATTTGTATATGTGTGTGGCAGGGCAGTGGTAGCCCAGTGGTAACGCGCTCGCTTGGGAAACTGAGTGAAGTGGGTTCAAATGCCGGGTCTCGTACCTCTGATATTTTCATGTGCGAATCATTCCTAACATGATTACCACTTGCCTTACGGTGAAGGAAAATATCGTGAGGAAACCTGCATGTTTCAGAAAACCTATCAAGTTTTCGAAAGACATGTGAAGTCCGCCAACCCGCACTTGTTCAGCGTGGTGGACTATGGCCTGATCCCCCCGTATTGAAGGGAGGCCCGTGCCCAGCAGTGGGACGTTAAAAAGGGCTGAATACATGTGTGTGCGTACGTGTGTCTGCGTACGCCTGTGTGTATGTGTATTTGTTATTTCTTTGTAATGAAACGGCTGGACGAATTTAGATCAAATTTAACTACACGGATAGATCACTGGAGCGAAACATAGGCTTTAATATACTTTTAGGCTTTAATATAAAACATATGTGCAACATATTACAAAAACAAACCAAACTCTACCAGGTGGACGAAACATTCCAAATAAGCTCAGAGACGAAGCCGATCAGCCACATGGCGGTGGCGGGCGCGTCCATCTGGCTGTCGCTGCACAACGCGGCCACGCTGCGCTGCTACCACGCCGCCGCGCGCGACCTGCTCGCCGACATCAACATCACGCCGCACGTCACCAAGATGCTGCACGGTCAGTCGGTGCAGTCGTCACATTTTACACTTTTTTTTAAATTATAAAAACTCACGATATCAAAGCGTAATATAGAATACTAGCAGAACTAGCGGCTTCGTTCGCGATCAAACTACGAAAAATATGAAATTTCTTGCAAATATTTCCAAGGAATAAAAGTTTCATACAAATTTTTATCTCCAATTTCACCCCCTTTGGGGGTTGAATTTGGAAAAGTCCTTCCTTAGCGTTATAAGAGAAATACGTGTGCGAAATTTCTGTTTTCTAGCCTTTAAGGGTTTGGCCTGTGCGTTGATACATCAGTCAACCACTTTTGCCTTTTATATTATAAATATCCGTCGTGCGTAACTTGTGTTGTAGAATGCATATTAATAAACAATAAAGCTACTGGCACATACTACTTAATATGTACAGTCTACAACAAAGGTTACGCACGATGACTATTGTATGATCCGCGTTACGCGGAGTAAAATATATATAAAACTAACGCTAATAAATTATAATATAAAGTGTACCTTGTACGTGGACTTAGCCGTGGAAGCGTTGCCGGGCCCGGAATCCTTAATCCTGCGTAGGCACTGATCACTAGGGGTGTTTGTGTGTATGTGATGTATAAATATATAAGCCCATAATTAATCCGACCGAAAATACTTGTTTTACTTTGTAACCGAAACAATTCAAACGAGAGGAGCACTCGTCACACCGACCGAACAATCCCGAATCCAATTGACAACTGTCATTTCAAACATGACTTAAGACAATAATACCATATATAAAAAATACTAAACATTCCCCCGCCCAAGCAGTCCCAAACTGCTTTAACCGAAACTAAACTAATCTTAAATTACCCTAACACCAGCCTAAATACTAATATCCTAATCTAAAGGCAAACGTGACAGCTTAGAAACTGCACGTTGCAAAATCGTACCTTTAGCAATCCGTATTTCCGCGAGCCTGACCACACCATCTGTTCCTGGGTGTAAATCTATTATCCGACCTCGACGCCATTGAAGAGGAGGAGTATTTTCCTCCTTTAGTAAAACCAAATCTCCAACCTTAGGTGGATTTATTGAATCATTCCACTTAAAACGTTGCTGCAGGGTGTGGAGATACTCCAAATGCCATCTATGCCAAACTCTTTGTGACATTTGCTGTAGAAGTTGAAACCGAGATAATTTAGAAAATTTTATATCCTCTAGTGGATATTCGGGAACCGCATTCAACGGCTGGCCAATTAGAAAGTGACCAGGAGTTAATATTTCCAAATCATTGGGATCCGACGAAAGAGGACATAAGGGCCGTGAGTTTAACACCGCTTCAATTTTACAGAATAGAGTGCTGAGCTCTTCAAAAGTTAAGGTAGTTTCCCCAATAACACGTTTTAGATGAGTTTTCGCCGATTTAACTGCAGCTTCAAACAAGCCTCCCCACGATGGACACCCAGGTGGGTTAAAGATCCATGTAATTCCACGTCGAGATAAATCTTGACTAATCTAGAAACAAACCGAGTAAGAGTGGCAATAAAAGCCTCCGTTGATAATTCCGAAACCAATTCTAAATGAACAGATTTAGTGGTCAGACATACAAAGACGCATAAGTAAGCCTTGATGATTTTTGGATTACGATGTTTATGTGACCGTACAAAAAAGGGTCCCGCAAAATCAGTCCCAACGCCTTGAAAGGGTTTAGCAGCTACAATTCGATCTCTTGGTAAGTCTCCCATTAAGGGTTGCATCGTAATTCCCTTTAACTTATAACAAGAAACACATTTAAATGTAACCTTCCGTACTGCCCTTCGAGCAGAAAGTACCCAATAATTCCGTTGCAAAATAGCTAAAAGTGCGTTTGGTCCAGCATGTGAATTTTTTAAATGTAAATCCAATATTAAAAGATTATTAAAATGTCCCGATTTAGGAAGCAACAATGGGTGTCTTGCGCTATAAGATAAATCCGAATTTTTGAGTCGTCCTCCAACACGAAAAAGACCGTCCGAATCAATAAATGGGTTAAGCCGTTTTAAATGTCCGCTCAACGTTTGTCCGTTCCGAATACGTTTCATTTCCATATGAAAACTCTCCGTTTGAATAAGCCCAATCAACCTTAATAACGCATCTTTACGTTCTTGAGGGAGTAAATAAGCCGTAAGTCTCCGATTATCTTTCCGTTTACAATTATTAAGAAATCTCCGAATCCAAGCAGTAACCGATATAAGTTTATCTAAGGAACTATAACGTTCAATAAGAAAACCGAAATTAGGAACAAATTCCGAAGTGGTAGCTACGAGGCATTTCATACCAGGCAGCTCCGAATGAGTGACTTGAGATGTAGTTAACACAGGCCAATGTGAATCTGGATATGACAGCCATTTTGGACCCCACCAGAGATGATGATGCACTAGCTCCGACGCATATAAGCCCCGTGAAGCACAATCTGCAGGGTTTAAATCTCCCGGTACATGTCGCCACGTAATTGGTACTGAAGAATTTTGTATTTGTGATACTCGATTCGCCTCGAATACTTGAAGAGTATGAGGAGAAGTTCTTAGCCAAGCTAAAACTATAGAACTATCAGTCCAACCGAACACCTCCTGGACATCAACGGTCCTTTTCAAAAAAAGGCAAACGTGATGTAGAAGTTTTTGCAAGAGCACGGCTCCGCACAATTCCAGCCTTGGAATTGTTAGTCGTGATCTAATTGGAGCGACCTTGCTTTTAGCCATAACCAAATTAACTGAGGGGCTACCATTATCTGAAACCGCACGCAAGTAAACAACAGCAGCATATCCTGCTTCCGAAGCATCCGAGAAGCCGTGAACCGTAATACATTTAGCCGATTTAGGAATAATACATCGCGAAATCCGAATATCTCTAATATAAGAAAGGTCATTTCTAAAATGATTCCACTCATATTCAATATCTCCAGTTATAACCTCATCCCACTGAAAATTACCGAGCCATAAACGCTGTAATAAATATTTAGCCTTAAATATGATAGGGCATATCCACCCACTGGGATCATACATCCTAGCTACCGTTGATAGAATTTTACGCTTGCTCACTGTATCTTTGAAATCCAAATCCATCCGAAACGAAAAGATATCCTGTATAGGATTATATTGTATACCTAAAACCGAAGTTAAACTTGGCAAATCTGGGTTATCAAATATAAGAGGTAACTGTTGATGATCATATGGCAAATTCCGAAGTAAAATTGGATCGTTCGAGATCCACTTGCGCAACTCATAACCTCCCGAATTCATTAGCTTAATCAGCTCTTGTTGAAGCTCGAGCGCTTCGCTTTGTGTGTTACAACCAGTTAAAATATCATCGACGTACACATCGTTCTTCAAAATTGAAGCAGCTCTAGGATAACGTTCGCGCTCCCGCTCAGCCAATTCCAATAAAGACCGAATCGCTATAAATGGACTAGACTTTAAACCATAGGTATTTGTGTTGAGCTCGTAAGTAAGAAGAGGCTCATCAGGAGACTCTCTCCACAGTATAAGCTGGTACCGTCTATCCGATTTATCAATAAGCGTTTGCCGAAACATCATCCTAATATCCGATATAAAAACAATTTGATGCCGTCTAAAATTAATCAAAATTTCCGTTATATCCTTATGTAGCTTTGGACCAGCGTGCAAACAGTGATTCAAAGAAACACCCGAAGTAGTAACACAGCTACCATCGAAAACAACACGTAACTTAGAGTTTTCATCCGAAACTTTAAATACCGCATGATGAGGTATGACAAAATATTCTTGGTCACTATTAAAATCAAAGTTTGATACCGACATGTGTCCGAGCTTTAAATATTCACGCATGAAATCAATATATTTTTCTCGCAATACGGGATTTTTAGTAAACCGTTTTTCTAAGGCAAAAAATCTTTTTTCCGCCGACACTCTCGAATCACCTAATAAAGGTCTATTAGACAAGAAAGGTAACTTAGTAACAAACCGACCGTTTTCTAACCGAAAAGTATTATTAATATAAAAGAGTTCACACTCCTCATCAGGTAAACCCAAACGCGATGCCGTTGGTGGTTCTTCCACCTCCCAAAACCTTTGTAAGGTATCCGAAATAGAAACACCGAAATATTCCGAATTATCAATTAAACTCGATTCAATATATTCCACTGGACCTAAAATAATGTATCCGAAAACCGTCTCATACGCCGTAAGACCAGAAGAATTTAATATAATTTTATCACCACCGACTAGTGAACCGAAAACATCCGAACCAAGTAAAAGGTCCACTGGTTGTGGAATATGAAAATCTGGGTCTGCGAGACTTAAACCCATAGTTAAATCCGTTACCGATTTATTCAAACAAATCAACGGTTGATCACCGACAATTGTATCCATACATACCACCGTTGTGGTTACTCTAGGAAATGAATTATTTAATGGAGAAAATGTAACCGAGGACCTTCCGATAATATTAATATTTTCAATACCTCCTACTCCTTTAACCCGTTCCGTACATTTTTCTAAACATAACCCCAACCTACCCAATAACTTAGAGGTGATCAATGACCCTTGAGAACCTGCGTCCAATAAAGCCCTAGCCGTAACGCCCCTTTCCGGATCCGAATTAAAATAAACCTTAACCAATGCTGTAGGTAATAAAGCAGTAGCTTTAGGGCACGTCTCAAGAGGGTAGGTGGGGACCGTATCCTAGCGCCGACTTGGTGAGTAACCACGTGAGTCAGTATAAACAGCCTCACGCGAAGCGTTCCGTTCATCATAATGTTGACCATGATTTCGACCGTTAGAGTTACCACCTCGTTCCACTTCTCCCCGTTGGTGCGGCGAAGAAGGTGACGTACGAGCAGGTGAGTTCCGAGGAGATTTTCTAACTGTTCTATTATAATAGCGACCACCCCCGCCCATGCGAGGAGGTGACCGTTCCGTAGAGTTCCGATTAATGTCCCGCCTTTGTTGGGTTCCCGACCGATTGAAACAAAGCATTGGATGATGCTTATTACTACCACAATGACAATGAGGAATTCGGCTGCACACTCGATAAGAATGAGGACCTAAGCAAAAGAAACAAAGACGTTTAAGGTTAACTAAATCTTTTCTCGCGAAAGGTGTCATTGCTTTAAATTGAGAGCAATGATTCAGAACAGAATGTTTTGTTTCACCACAGCAAGCGCATGGAGGAGAAACTTCAACCGCAGCATAATGACCAGCCTTACGTGAAGGCTTTGTTTGCCTCGCATTATATTCATTATACAAACCATGCGTAGATTCCGAACTTGCACATTCTAAAAGCCGACATTCCGTTTCCAAAAACTCAACCAATTCCGAATATTTTGGTATAATATCTGTTTCACATCCGAATTTCTGTTCAAACCGAGATTTTAGTGTAGTAGGCAATTTTGACAAACATATATGTAAAAGTAAAAATGACCATTCCTCGACAGGAAAACCAAGCCGCTCTAATTGATTTACCGCCATAATTAATGGATTTAAAAATTGAGTCCGAAGTCCATTAAGCCGAATAGAAATTACAGGTAATTTTAAAATCTGGTCAACCTGAACATCTGCCAGCCGTCTAGTATTTTGATAACGCTTCATCAAAAGATTCCGAGCAATACTGTAACCTTCATCCGAAATTCTAATATGTTGAACCAAACCGCGAGGTTCACCGGAAAGACATGACATTAAATATGCTAATTTCTGCGCAGGAGATAAATCCGAACGCTTATCTACAAGGCTATCAAAAAGATTATTAAATCCAACCCATTGATCCATATCACCATCAAAGGATGGGAGCCGAAGTCCTGGTAAATGTGATAACAAAGCATCCAGTTCCATCCGATCCGATTTAATATTTTCCGAAGTAGAAGCCGACGTAGGAGGAGATTGTTGCAATTTAATCGTCATTAATTTATCAAAAGCTTCCAAAGCACGAGTATAGTCCGCCCGGGCCGCAACCACTATTTCTCTGTCCGCCGTAATAGTCTCGTCCGCGAGTTCAAGAATACGTTGGTAAGACGTCTCAAAAGCCGTAAATTCCGAATGCACCGTTAAAAGCCGTACCGATAAACGCATAGAAAGTTCTGGCCTATCTATAAGATCAGCACTATCTAACAACCATTGCAACTTTACTCTAAATTGGGACCAATGAAACCGTACAGACATGATAAATAACTATTAATAATCAAGCCAAACCAAAAATAAAAAAAAATAAAAATGTTTCAAATAAAATATTAAAATATTCCGAACGTTAAACTATATATAATATTTTATTACAATTATAATTTCTATAAACCGTTAATGCTAATCTTTAAACACAGTATAATATAAAGTATATAATACTTCTTAACTTTATATCATAAATTTAACTTTCAACAATGACATCTTAAACCGTATGAAACAACTCGATAATAATTATCCTATATATTTCACGAACAACCTTTTACTTCTTATTCCAAGTTTATAATATGTATATTTCAATTAATGCAATTTTAATGCTAATTTCATTGAATGAAATAATGAACCCACGATTAGTAACATACATAAATCCAAAAATCACCAAGATATAATCCGATAACCATCATAAGTTTATTATATAATTATTATATTGACAATGTACGTATAAAGGTAACGAACACAGTTCAACGCCGTATCAGCTGTCTCCGCAACGCGTGACAAAATGTTAACACAATAAGGGGTAGATATAAATTACCGATTTCTCGCAAATTAAAGATATCGTGTATTATACACGTAAAAGACCGAAAATACAACCACGCTCTGCTACCAAAATGTATGATCCGCGTTACGCGGAGTAAAATATATATAAAACTAACGCTAATAAATTATAATATAAAGTGTACCTTGTACGTGGACTTAGCCGTGGAAGCGTTGCCGGGCCCGGAATCCTTAATCCTGCGTAGGCACTGATCACTAGGGGTGTTTGTGTGTATGTGATGTATAAATATATAAGCCCATAATTAATCCGACCGAAAATACTTATTTTACTTTGTAACCGAAACAATTCAAACGAGAGGAGCACTCGTCACATCGACCGAACAATCCCGAATCCAATTGACAACTGTCATTTCAAACATGACTTAAGACAATAATACCATATATAAAAAATACTAAACAACTATTAATAATATTCTAGTTTTAATATCGTTAGTTTTTGAAATTTTTATTTCGAGTTTTTTCATGTTACAATTTTCCGTCGTGGATTTTTTTAATTTTTAATTTTAAACTGCTACGATACTGAGTTACAATGTAATGTACCCCGCACACTCCAGGTTGTAAAATAGCCTTGCATAGCCGTTTTGAATTTGGACTTTAAATATATATAATTTTCAACTAATTTTCAACTTTAAATATATATGCATATATATGCCGGCAACGCATTTGCAAGCCTTGCGGTGTTGCAGATGTCCATGGGCGGCGGTAATCACTTTTCATCACGTGAGCCTCCTGCTCGTTTGCCCCCTTGGTCCTATAATATATATATATATATATATATATATATATATATATATATATATATATATATATATACATATATAATTTAAAGTCCAAATTTAAAACTGCAACAATACTGAGTAGCAATACATTGTACCCGCGCACTCCCCAGGCTGCGACGACATCATCCGGCAGCACAAGGCGGCGTGCCTGCGCGTGACGGCGCTGCTGGCGCACCGCGACACGCTGTGGGTGGGCACGAGCGCCGGCGTGCTGCTCACGGCGCCGCTGCACAACTCGCCCAACGCGCGCACCGGCGCCTTCGCCGTGCCGCCCATCAGCGGTATTATATATATACATACAGATATACAGATTCATAAAATTGAAGTGTCTGTTTGTAATGTCAAAATAACAGCTTTATACTAATGCATATGGAATTATATACGGTACTTATAAGATAAACACAATTTTTAAAATTTTTGTCTGTCTGTCTGTTTGTTCCGGCTAATCTCCTGAACGGCTGGATCAAGTTTAACAGGACTTTCACTGACAGATAGCTGATATTATAAGGAGTAACTTAGACTACTTTTATTTTAGAAAAAGAATTAGGTTTCGCTCAAAAAAATATAACGTACCTAAGGACGAACCCGAGCGAAGTGAGGGTGAGTCGCTAGTACATATAATAAAAATGTAACTGATCGCTGCCTGTACATGGTAGATATTGAGAAAAACTATTATTGGAAGTCTTTATGAACGCAATAGAACCCAAAACAATCAGTTTTAAAATTTTGTCTGTTTGTCTGTGCGTTTGTGCACGCTAATCTCAGAAACGGCTTAACCGATTTGAGTGCTGTTCTCACTAATGTATTGTGGTAAGCTTTACTTAAGATATTTTAGTAGGTATTTGTTTTATTCCGATCGGTTCATAAATAAAAAGTTGCCTATATAAAAATCACCTAAGGACGAAACCGAGTAAAACGAGGATGAGTCGCTAGTGTATTATATATAATGTATGCAGCCTTTTTTAACGTCTCACTGCTGGGCACGATTCTCCATTCAATACGACGGGAATCAGGCCTGTCGAAAACTTGCTAGATTCTCTCACACATGCAGGTTTCCTTTACCGTGAGTGGTAATCAGGTTTTAAATGATTTGCACTTAAAAAATTTAGAGGTGCGAAACCCAAGATTTGAACCAACTTCACTAGGTTTCCCAAGCGAGCGCGTTAACAATATAGATAGAAAATGCACTTTTACTGCATAATTCTACGATTGCCTTTATTCTACGTTTTAATTTAGTGTTTTGAAGTTTTTTTTTTTTACATACTACACAAATATTTAAGAAACTATATATGTAATTTCTTAAATTTAAACGCTGAATGAAATATACATTTCAATTTATATTTTATTTCAGGTATCCACTATGGTCACACTGGTCATGTCCGATTTTTGACCATCGTCGAAAATCCTGTCACCCATAAACCAGCAGCCAAACCAGCACAAAGCCTAAAAACAAAAGCATTAAGTCGACGATCTCAGAACGCGGAAAAAATGCAAAAACAGACGGAATCCACACAAAGTAATAAAGAAACTCTAATTATCTCCGGTGGAGATGGTTATGAGGACTTTAGAAGTTCATCTATGACTGAGGACGCTGGAAGGGAGGATTCAACAAATCATCTCCTTTTATGGAGAGTATGAACGAATTTTACGGCCTACAGGGTTAAAAATTCCCGAAACTTCATGTTTCGATTCAATTTCAAACGCAAATTGAAGAGGAAAATAATATTCGTATCTAAGAAATGATACAAGAATTTGTTTACATCTAAAAAGCGAGAATTTAACATATAATATGACTGGATCAAAATTATTTTTGGAACTTTGAAGTTCTTATTCCATTTCTCAGATACACCTTCTTCAAATGATACATAATGTGTACAATATTAATATTTGACCACGTTTTTGTACTCTAAACTACAAATATAGATAAGCCTAACGTTTTTTTGGTGAATAAATGTTCTAGCTTTTTAAAATTGTTGATATGAATTTAAATTTAGGATATTACAATTGTTTTGCGTTAGAGCATTAGTACTATTGAGATTATTAACTGTTAAGTTAGGACATAAAATGTCGTAAATCATCAAAATTTTACATTTTATAAACGCATACAGTATTATACAGTGTATAGACGGTCTTGTACCTAACATACGTTCACAATGTTTTAGAGAGGTTTATGTGTAATCTAATCATATCATTGGTGTTGCTATCATTAAATAATGGCAATTTGTTAGTTTTACGAAAGTGAATGTGTAGCTAATAAATTAAATTTGTGTATACAATTTCATTTATAGGTTACCGATGTGTATTTGATGGTTGAAACAAGCTTATTCACGTCTGTTTTTATAAAAATCAGACGAACTACCAAACTGGAATAATTTTAACTCTTTATCAATAAATATTGTTCTCAGTAGATCTCTTGATAGTGTTAAAACATATATTCTATGGATTTATGAAGCTTATATGGCAGAAAAAATATTGCTCAAATGAAATTCTCTTACGTTACCTATCAGAAATTAAATGTCAGAGCAAAGTTTGTAATTATTTTATATATGGATGCGTAAATATCGATAAATGAAGCTGAAGATGAATAAAATGAAATCGCACTTAAAATATTTGTTTTTATTTATCCCGATTTCTTCATATTATAGAATAGATTTTTACTTATGCCGTACTTACCGGTTTAGAACGTCAGTCAGTTAGTATGGAGTTTTATTAAGTACAATGAATCTATATATTATTCACCTTGAAATTACAAATATACTTAATTATATACATATATAAAACAAATATACACTTTAAACAAAACTATCTTTTCGGATTATTTTGTGGATTTATTTTAATTTTTGGCTCCCGACGTTTCGAATGCTTTACAGCAATCATGATCACGGGAGAGTCTCTCCCGAAATAATCCGAAAAAATAGTTTTATTTAAAATGTCAAATATTCGTGTAAATCTAAGAAAGAAAAATATATACTTAATTATTACTGTACAAGTCATGTCGTGGAATAGTGGTAAGAATGCTAGCCGGATTCCCCCGTTGAATGGCAATGCCGATTCTTTGGGCGAAAAACGAGCCAGCTCTCCTGTCACCTGTAGAGGCGATAAGACGAGTGTTCAATGCGGTGATACAATCGATTTCTAATATTTCCATTAAGAGGATTGTGAAGTGTCGATACGCGGTGCGAGTAGGTTTTAAAAAAAGTCTATCTGTTTCATCCCGCTCGCTTTGCCAACCCGTATGGTGCGATAGAGAGAGTTGCAAATCTTAAGAGGCAATTACCTACATTTCCTGTTAGTAATATTGTTTGGGCGATAACGTTTTCACCCCTCTAAACATTTACGAAATGAGACAATTTTGGTCTCATTAGATTCAGTACACCTTAATCTAGGTCTGTACGTTTTTCTTTTTTAGTAATTCAGTTTAGTTTAAATTAAAAAAAAAATGAAAACGCTCGAGGAAGTTTTTAAGTCAAAAGTACAGATATTTAGATGATAATAACTTCTTTCATACTCAATATTTCTTTAAAATAAAAACCTTAGTTTTTTATTATATCTACCACATTTCAAAAAATTATGAAAATTAAACTGTTAATTGGGGGGCGGGCACGTTATCGCTTTTTGTATGAAAATTTACAGCTTCACAATCCTCTTAAATAACAAAACTAACTAAATAACGAAACTAACTGTGTTTTGAGTGAAATTCTCAATTTTACTTTATATGTATATCATCTATACTTTCAATAATAGTTTTTTTAGTTTTATTTTAAATGTGTCTTTTAAGGAGTAATTTAGCATTTCGTTTCTACAGCAAATATTATTAAGGCATAATTTCGACTAAGGGAGGTATTCAGCTTAAAATTATATTATGAATACAAAGTGGTATTGTCATAATATAATGTATAATAATTAATAGCAATATTGAATTATTTCCTTTTTACAAAATTAATTTTGTTGATATCTAATTATTATATGGAAATATGCATTAGGTATACTCTTAATTTGTTTACTGAAATATTAAATGATATTACACAGTGTACCCTTCTTTTAATGTTGGGATGTCTTCTTACTCTAATAGTCTAACGTATTTGAAGGAATTTCGGTACAGAGATTTTTTCTGTATGCTAAAACCTTAGTTTCTCCCATGACTATGATTGCTGTAAAGCATTTGAAACGTCGGGAACCAAAAATCAAAATAAATCCGCAAAATTATCGGAAAAGATTGTTAATTAAGAGATAATTTAAAAACTGAATAACTTTTTTCTATATTATTTTTTGTTTTTTTTTTCTTTTTTGTTTGTATATTTCAATGTTTTTAATAAAAATAAGCATGCACGTAATATGTGAAACATCTCTATCATGTGGTTTTCATATAAAATTAATATGTACAGATTATGTAGTAAATAAATCTATTATTATATTTGTATTTTAAAAGTTATAAATAAAAATTATAAAATATACACTTGCATCAGGATTATACATGTTTTAAAGTTTAAAGGAGTTTTTAATAATATTTATTATTACATGCAATATTCCACGTAATTGCGAAAACTACGTTAGTTTTTGAATTAAAATAATTACAATATAAAGCGTTTTCTAATGTGATTTATTGATTTTCTAAAATGCAAATAAACAAGTCAATCGGTCAATAAAAATAATTTTTAATGTACCTATGTTACAGGAATCATTGCAGCCTAGTCTAAAAATCTACATTGTATTTTTTACTTTTTTCATAATTTCTTAAGGCTTATTTAAATATAAGGTAATAGTTACATTTATAATGCCACATTATCGTATTTCTCATTCTAATCGCACATAACCAAAATTTTATTAATAAAATCTTGTACATTTAATTTTTCTCTTGATTCATCATTTTTTTTGCCTCTACTCACGAAATATGGATCCATTTGCAGCTGTAACGCTAATTTCTTCAAAATCGTTCTTCTATTTCGGTCAGGATCATTTATATCTCGTTTAACTTTACTTCTTTGATTTTTTGTCATCAATAAATTAACTGTTGAACAAACTAGCTCTTTAGTTTTGTACAGGTGGTCGTCGTTCGTCGTCGAATCATCAGTTTTAATAGAAGCGACCCTTTTACCTCTAGCTATGTAATATGGATCATTCCTTACAGACTTTACTAATTCTTCTAACGACCCTCGTCTACCTCGGATTCCATTATCCAAATCATATTCGCTATATTTTTTGCCTCTTGAAATAAAAAAGGGATCTTCCTCTGCCGAAGAACGACTACTACGTTCAACTAAAATATAACGAGGCTCTTCAGCATAAATTCTAGAATCATGCACTGTGTTTGGTTCAAAATATTTAGAACGCAATTCATAATTTTCTCCTTTTATTTGATCATTTAAAATATGATGCAATCGATTTCTCATTTTCCCATTAAATAATGACTGAAGCTTACTATCTCTGCCTCTATTTGGCCAAAATCGCAACTGTGTTTCTTGTCGTCTATTTCTAGAGAAATTATCAACATTACTTTGTATATCATCTATAGTTTCAATAATAGAATTTTTTAGCTTTATTTTAAATTTATCTTGATATTTGCCATAAGGTTCGTCTACTTCATTTATATGAATAGTTTTAACTTTGTTTTTTTCGCCATTGTTTCCAATAATTGAATTTTCTCTTCTGCCTCTATTACCCCAGAAAGGCTCTTGCTCTTGGCGTCTTCCACGATTACCCCAAAAAGGTTCATCGTCATCATATCTCCCACTATTCCCCAAAACAGGATGAGATTCTTCTCGACTGCCTCTTGTTCCCCAAAACGTTTCTTCATCTTGTCTCCTTCCTCTGTTTGCCCAAAACAGATTAATATCATTTTCATCAGATTCACCAGAGTCACGTCTTCCTCGATTACCCCAAAAGGGAGAATCCCCTTCATCCCTTCGCAATTTATTTTGATAATTTAACAATGATTTTTCAATGTTCTCCAAATGTTTATTATGATTGTATGTTGGTAATTGTATATTAGGAATAGTTTCTTCAGAAGAGACTCTCCGTCCTCGCGCACCCCAAAATGGAAGTTCTTTATCAGCAATTGGTTGCAACTTTGTTACTTTGCCCCTTTCTTCTACGACGTGGTCATGCTGGGTTAAATCCTTACTAGATATAAACAGTTTATCAATATCTTCGTTTAATGATCTTTTTGTCCGAGATTTGCTATCTTTTTGTTTAATATTTTTGTGGATAAGTTTTACAGATTTGGTTTTATCAACATTTTTTCCATAAACATGATCGTTTATTGCAAGCAAAAATATTAATAGTAGAAATAGTTTAATTTCCATGATTTTGGCACTGAAAATAAAAGAAATATATTTAGGCATATTAATTGTCTAGTGAAATAAGCGCTGAGACTTATGTATAATATACCTCAATTCATAATTATTAAGACATTTGGCGATGACTAATTTTCATTTTTACTAAATGTTGAATGTTCCTTTGAGGATATACTAGGTATAGTGTTATCTACATTTCATTTATTTATTTTTTCTCTAATAAACACACTGTATTAGCTCACATTAAAATATGCATAAATTATACCTTTTAAACCCGCTTCATTAATTAATTAATAATAATAATTTAAGAAAATCGTTAATATAAACAAGAAGAGCAAAAATTCTAAAAATTTATTAGAAGCCATCAAAAAGTTCCAAACATTCTGGCTTCATCATCAGATTGGCTCGATTGTATTAAAATATTTTTGATTGTTATACGGGTTTCACATTTTTATAAAAACTTAATTTGATATGAAAATTAGAAGTCAAAAAAAAAACAAGTCGAAAATCAAATACTTACAGTCAGTTATAATAAATGAGCATATTAAAACTATAACATAATATAACAAAGTAGATGATGGTCACTCCGCGATAGTTGAGAAATATGTGGAAAGTACAAGCGGAGTTGCAGCTTTTATAAAGGAACTGTTCGTAGGCGGAGTCCCTCAGGGGTGGCGGAACGAAATTTATTTTTTTTATTCTTTGCACACTAACTCAGATGGGACATGTGAGCGTTATTACATTAAAACAATGCTAGTGAGATATTGTATTGGACTTACCGTAAGGGGAAGTACTATTGAGAAATGAAAAATATTTATATTATTTAGTACTCTAACAGTATACTTATTATAAACATTATATAATTATTATGATTATTTAATTTTTTTTATTAAATATTCGATCCAACAGACGTTATTCAATTTTTTTTTAGCTGTGAATTCATATAAAAAACAATTTCATTCTTACCATTGCTTTTTTCTTAAATACCTACTGCGATAGAATTATTACGAATATCTTATAAAAGATATGACCTAAATCGGTTGGTAAAAGTGATACGTTTACCAACGAACAGCATTTCATTTTTGTTTACATAGATAGAAGACAAGTAAGATGATAACCATAAGAAGCTCGGTATGTCATTCGTCCAATCTTGTTTATCTTTATAATATATACTTTTTCTTGCTAGTAATGGTACCTACTTATTGCTAACAAAAACATTCTTTCACGTGACTTATGATTATTACAAAATCGTGCCTCAACAGTGTCTTAAAAGTCTTCAAAAATAATTAAAATGTCTACTAATTTGTATAAATTTTATAAAATGCAAAATAAAAACTACATTTTAACCAGTAAAATTTGTCTATATTGGCTGGAATACTGTTATGATTTTGCAAAGTAAATCATAAAGCTACGGAAGCTTACAGAATTAGTTTTAGATATTTTAGTTATTTTATATAATAAGTTATTTTATAGTTAGTTACTAATTCTAGTTATTTTATAATAGTAATAATAATTAACATGACACGTTAGGCTCAGTTTGTAGTGTAGGATTACATGCTGCGCCAGCGATCACGGGTTCGAGTCCCGCTTGGGCCATTCATTTGTGTGATGAGCACGAATGTTTGTACTCCAGTCATGGATGTTTATACCTATAATATGTATGTATTTAAAGTTATAAATGTGTAGTGTATCAACTATCTGGTATCCATAACACAAGCATCGTAGCTTATCATGGAGCTAGATGGTCCTGTGTGTTAATGCCCCAAAATATTTATTTATTAATTAACTAAAAATAACCAAATAGGAAAGATTGATAATAATTTCAATGCTTATCGAATAAATTAACATTGATGTAATAATTTAATGTATGTATGTATTTAGCCCTTTTTAACGTCCCACTGCTGGGCACGGTCCTCCCTTCATTACGAAGGGGATCAGGCCATAGTCCACCACGCTGGCCAAGTGCGGGTTGGCGGAATAATATAATAAGGCTTATGAATCCATACTGATATCATAAATGTGAAAGTGTTTGTTTGTCCTTCTTTCACGTTGGAACGCAGTGACGGATTGGCGTGACTTTTTGTAGTTAGAGAGCTGGAGAGTGACATAGGTTACTTTTTACAGCGGGAGATTATCTCATTCCTACGGAAAAATACGTCATAATATAATCCAAAAAAATATTTAGGATCAGAATTACTTGAAACTTGGTATTAATATTCTTCAATACAATTAAATAAATACGTGTTTTAGCATTTTTCGAAATTCATCCTTTTAGAAGGGTTGAATAGGAAATAAAAATAAGTATGAAACTACCTATTTAGAGATTTTTTTGTACTTCTATCGCAAGCGAAGCCGCGGGTTCTGCTAGTATTTTATATGAAAGTTCTTATTCGTTTACAAAACATTTTTTAAAAGAAAATAATTGCGAACTTGTTTATCCTCGAACATTTACAAGAGACAGCCCTCGAAGGGTTGTTTTTGATGTAAAGACAAATCTATCTACAAGAAGATTCAATGAATATGTAATGTTTTATTAGGACGACCACTTTTTTCAACTTGATTATAATATGTTATGATATGCTACAATAACTTGTGAAAAACAATAAAATAATATGAAATGTATGTTAGATTTTTGACTTAATACTACAAAATAAATATACCTAATACAGATGAATGGAGATAATGCAGAAGGCTCAAATCTAAAATGCTTAGAATCCTGTAAAATATTTCTTGCAACGGACACAGTCTTGAAATACTAATAAAAATGAAAAAAATTGTATATTCTATACTGTATAGTTATAAAATGCATTTATGCGTACCATCAGCTGTACACATACAGGTGGTTATGTGGTACTCACTGGCTTAAGATAAGCCAGTATTACCCATTAAAATCCAACGGAACCTCCCCCGTCTCATTGAGGCATCGCAGGATCGCCTCGACGGCAGGTCCGCCGAAGCAGACCACGCAATAAAGGGATTGCTCCAACGGTCCACTCTGCTGTCAGAGAAGTACCAGGAGCAACCCGCATGGCACACCGCCCACTGAGGTGGGCCACCTCCTAGTGTATCTCTTAGCTTTACGTCCGACTGGACTGCAAGAAGCTAATGACCCCCCCCCCCCCCTTACCCTCCACCACGACAAGTTGAACACACATCTTGGGAGATATATATATTATGACCTGGCGTAACATAAAGGCATCCTGTTTGGCATATAGGGACGGACACAAGCAAAGCGGTGAAAATTGTGGAAGAACAGAAACGATTTATGGTCTGTTAGTTGATCGTTAGATCTTAATGCTTATATTAATTTTTCTTAATGTCACTTATGACATTGTTATTATTATCATTCAACAGGGAAGTTGTTAAGGAGTTACCATAAGTTACCATAAGGAGTATACCATATTCCTCTCGGGGCACGGTTGCTTCGGGGGGTATCTGTGTCGGGTCGCCGGGAGGGAGCCCTCTCCTCGCTGCTACCACTGCGACGACTGCCCGGACGAGTCGGCCCAGCATACGCTGGAGGTGTGCCCAGCTTGGGCGACGGAGCGCGAGGCGCTCCGCAGTGTTGTGGGGGCGGATCTGACGCTGCCGGCCGTGATTTCCGCCATGGCCGGCAGCAAAAGGTCCTGGGATGCCGTCCTGTCCTTCTGCGAGGACGTGATGTCGCAGAAGGAGGCGGCGGAGAGGGCGAGGGAGGCTAACGCCGAGCTCGCCATCCGCCGCAGAAGGACCGGGCGCCGGAGAGCGGCGCACGATCGCCGCCTCCCCCCCTAACACCGGCCATAGGGCGGTAGACTTGGGGAAGTCTGCCGCCTAATCACCTGTCCCGAGTAGGCGCGCGCGGTGTCCGCCGCGCGCCACTTTAGATGGTGGACGTCGAGGGTGTAACTTCCACCCTCCGACACCGAGACGCGCCGAAGGGCAATCGCCGTCGGGGTTCGCGGATGATTCTTTTGGTTCCCGTGGCCCCGACCTCAAGGCGACCGAGGTGGACACCGTCAGGTTTTAGTGGGTAGGCTGCTGTGCGTTTACCATCTTTGCACGGCAGGAGCCCCACATAACCCGTCGTTCTTCCCCAGGCGGCGGGTACCCGGCAACAGGGTTTCCTGAGGTAAAAAAAAAAGGAGTATACCATATAATCTAGTTATTGAATTCAAAAAACATACTATCAATGAGTTTAATTTTTTTTTTAATTCGGAATATAAGTTTGTTTAAAAGTGTTGCAAAACTATACATAAATACTATACGGAGGGTACTGCATGGACTTATTAATAACTTGTTATAAAACACTTTGCTTAAATAAAAGAAAGGCTTCTGCAGTATAAAACTTGAAATTAGGCCTTAGGATTTTGATAATTTTTAATTTTTGATATTTGAATAAGATTAAGAAAAACGATATTGAGTTTATGCGTGCAAGACCGCAGACAAAAACTAGTATTTAATCTGGTAGCTTTATCTCGAAATCAAACCTATGATTGCTGGCACAATACATATCAGAAATACCTTTACCTACGATTCTGCTCTACTGCAGTTTAAAGAAGTTCTAAAGTATATTATGAAAAAAGTATAAAATGTATTTAAGTTACATTCATCTTAACAACATTACGTTAACTGTCAAGCGCGGTGTCCAGTTTCCTTGATTACGTACAGGGAGAAACAGAGGGTGAGTTGGACTGAAACGACCCTCTTAATATTATTGTATTTTTTTTAATACTGTTAACTTGTATTTAATTTAGACAAATTATATAGAATACTAGCAGAACCCGCGGTTTCGCTCTCATTCAAACTACGAAAAATACGAAATTTCATGCAAATATGTCCAAGGATAGAAAAGTTTCATACAAACTTTTACCCCTATTTCACCCCCTTCGGAGTTGAATTGTGAAAAATCCTTCCTTAGCTTGAATAAATAAAATAATATAAAAAAAAAAAATTAAATTGAAGCTTTGAATGCTTTCGTCATATGAACAATACGTGTGCGAAATTTCAATTTTCTAACCTTAAGAGTTTGGCCTGTGCGTTGATACACCAGTTAATCACTTTTGCCTTTTATATGTATAGATTACATAGATACTTCATTCGTATGAATTCATGTGAATTAGAAAATAAAAAGCCACTGTTAATAATAAGTATTATAAGTTAAATAACAATGTACGAAAGGGCGTACAAAGGACCTTAATTAAAAAGTAAAACTTGTTTAAGTATTGAATACCGATATTCTATAAAATCCGATACAAATTATATTATATATAACAATTATAGATAATATAAACGTAATGTAGATACATGATGAAAGCTTAGTATAATAATAATGCCCTCCTGACCGTTTCCGGCCACGGCGGCCAATCTCATTGAGACTAGCCAACTGCGGAGGAGATATTATAGTGTAGCGCGTGTGAAAGAGAGCGCAGACACAAGTGCACTCTCTATTCCTGTCATTCTCTATTCCTGTCACTCTCTATTCCTGTCACTCTCATACTCTGGTGGGACGACTACTCGATACGACCGGTGAGAGTTAAGGCGCAGAACCGACAGCTTTACGTGCTCTTCGAGACACGGGGGTGAAGCACCGCCAACTTCCCAACTCCGGGCTGTTACTGAAGCTTACTATACAGAAAGACTCAATAACTAAAACTTGGCCCGACCCGGGACTCGAACCCAGGACCTCTGGGTGTGCAGCCGTACATGCTAGCCACTACACCACCGAGGCAGTCTAAAGTCTGTGCGTTGATACGAGTACATCAGTCAATCACTTTTTCCTTTTATATATATAGATAACTAAAGTGAACATAAAAATCATAAAAACCTAAGTAATATGAATCATTGGGCATTATTTCGACCAAATATGATATATACATACATACATATGTATATATGAGATGTGCAGTTGTACTGTGTACATGCTAGCCACTCCACCACCGAGGCAGTTAATAAATAAAAGCTTAGTAAAAGCATCACAACGATGATTAGTAGTAGGAAAACTGTATTTAAGGAATATGAAAAGATAAAAACAAAAAAGTTTCAACATCTGTTATTGGTTTTCGATCAATAAATATTTACGACAAATGTTCACATTATCTTACATACAAAAATATGTCGGGCTATCGTGTTATCAATGACTCATTATCCAGCGCTCACTTTACGGCAGCGACTCATCGTTATGACGTAATTCTTTACAAGCTATACTAAAAATCAACGTTACGAAATAGAGGCTCGTTAGCTCAGCGGTTAGAGCGCCCTATTAAACATTTGACTGTGGTGGTCGGGGGTTCAAGTCCCTCACGAGCTGTTCTTCTTTTTCCATTTTTTTTTTCATATAAACACTATGAAGTTCAGACATCGTCTTCGTCCTGTAATTTTTTTAATAATGGTAAAAATAGGGAAACGCTATTAAGAGGTATTTTTGTTAGTTTTAGGTTTAAAGTCCAAAAAATCCCGGTTCATTGTTAAGGAGAACACTAAAACTGTTTTTATTATTAAACAGATTAAATTCAGTACACGTTCCTATTCTGTAATCTAGTTCAAAACTCTACTAGATTACTAACCTTTTTTTAGTTTTGTTTACTTAGTAATTTTTAGGGAACGATGAATATTTACCATATTATTGTTATTCATTCTAGTTCGATACGTACAATTGTAAAAATGTTAAAAATCGAAAAAAATAATACAGTTGGTTCATTTTTCCCCGCATTCCCACAATTCCTTGGAGTTTTTTGTAATAATAAGATTGCTTGTTTACCCATTACCCACTCCGGTGCACACGTTTTACTAAAACATATAAATATGGGGACTGTGGATAAGAGCGCCATTTGCTCTTCGAGCGTCCCTGAAAGAGTTTCTTAAAAGAAAAATATTATATATAATAGGGTCGCTCATGAAAACATAAAAAAGGGGAAAAAAATATTTTGATTATTATAATAGCTATTTCTTTGGTATTCAGAACTGGTACTTGAATAAAGTAATAGATGGCCACAATTATATTTAATAGAGTATTTACCTTAGAAAATATATTTCAGCTTATATTACACTCAAATTTGGAAAAAAATGGACCTCTTTTTCATTAAGAGGCTTTTAGCGTACCAGTTAAACTTGAAGTATTTTAGACAAAATAGGTAAGTATTGTAGTTCGAAAGTTATATTAGTATTGCATGGTAAAGTTGCCTAAATTGTATTCAAGTAGTTGTTTTATGTTCTTAGGTTAATACAAATTCATTTATTGTTTAACATATGTACGTATTTATTTTATTCCGCCCTTTTTAACGTCACACTGCCCAGCAGTGCCAGCGGGTCTCCCTTCAATACGTGGGAGATCGGACCATAGTCCACTACGCTGGCCAAGTGCGGGTTGGCGGACTTTACATGTATTTCCAAAACTTGCTAAGTTTTCTCAGATATGCGGATTTCCGCACGATGTTTTTCTTCGCCGTAAGACAATTGGTAATTATGTTGGTAATGATTTGCATATGAAAACATCAGAGGTGCGAGACCCGGGATTTGAAACCGCTTCACTCGTTTTCCCGTTATCGCTGGGCTACAAGGCCACACATTTCGTCTTTATTTCTTAAAAACTTTACCATCATATTTTGTAACTATGTACTTGTTTTTTTTTTCAGGTCCTAAAACAACATGTATATTTTCCGAAAGTTGTGACCAGATATAAATAAAATATGATAGTTAGGCACAAGAAAGCTCTACATTTAGAATTATTTATGTTACGTTACTTCGCATGCCTGAGTAAACTTTTATTTAGTTTTTAGGTAAAATTTTGTAAGCACTATCTAAAACTACCCAGGACTGGACATCCCTTATACTTTTTTTTATTTTTAACTTCTCTGCTTTAAATCAGAATCACAATTGAATATGATTAGCAATACCTGTTCTTAGCAATTATAATTAATATTAATTAACTAGATTTATAAGCATACCTAGAATCTGTGATGTTTATTTTTTTTAATTTTTAAAGTAAAACTTCTTTAATTGTGACTGAGGGGTAAGTCAATACATTGGAAACATGAGTGTCGCAGAACTGAGAGTCTTTACTATTTATCATTTAAAAAAGTATATAATATACTTTTATAATAACTATTATTTATAAAATTCATTATTAATTATAATTATTATATTTCTATTTGTTTTAATTTAATTGCGGTATCTGCCAGAGCCAAGGAAGTTTTACTTCAACCGCTTGTAAAAGTTACAAGTACTCATTTTTATTTTAAGTAGATATGGTCTCTGTATTATAAAAATATATTGGTTTTTACCGGAATATAATATAATGTAAACTTTTATAAAAAAAATATACGCGTCGAATATTAGTACTCCTCTTTAGTCGGTGAATAATAATGTCGACATCTGTTTAGCAGGAAAAAATTAAGAAACGGACAGTTTCTTTTTCGCACTTCATTTATTATCGATAAATAGGTATTGTATATGTGTATATTATTGAATAGGTACTTGTTATTTCATTTCAAATGAATCATTATTTAGTGCACATTCATTATTGTTGTGACGTAGTTCTTTACAAACTGTACCAAAAAATTTTAGCACTCTTTAGAGGCTCGTTAGCTCAGCGGTTAGAGCGCCCTATTGAACAAAATCTTGAGGTGGTCGGGGGTTCAAGTCCCTCACGAGCTGTTGTTCTTTTTTTAAATATTACCTATTTATATTTTTTATCTTTTTAATGACATACTTTAGATGATATATTATGAAACCGCAAACTTACGGATTATGCAAATCATTTAATTTTTGATATTAAATGATGGCAAAAAAGACTTTGGAGAGTCCCAAGTACTCAGGAGTTTAAAAACTTTTTAAGTTTAAAGTTGTTCCTAATAATATCGTCGAATTACAAGTAAATTTATCATTTTACTTAAGAGCAAAACGTCGTTACTTAATATAAGTTACATTAATAACAGATGCAGCAGATTTGACTATCTCAGCTGAAAATCAGTGGGAAGTGGCCGGTAGAAATGGACTGTAAAACTGGATATCAATGTCGGCGAAGGTGAGGAGATGGTCTTTATTGTTTGGGAGGAGGTCAGCTTGATAGGCCAGACGCCTGAGAGCAAAGAAAAAGAGGAAGGAAAAGAGGATTTTACGGCATTCCGTTGGTTTCACTGTCAATTTAAAGATTTTAATTAATCGTTGATTTTTTTATAATTTTTCACCTACTTGTATGATTTTAAATAATATGCTGCATTTATTAATAAGTTAAGACAACTGCAAAAAAAAAAAAAAAACTAGCGTGACATTAAACATTGGGTGTTTGATATTATTATCATATTATTTTCTAAATCATTTAGTTGACCAGCGACAATTATTAATTCTAACCAAAACTTATAATACGATATATATTATTGAAATCATAGTATAATAATTATTAATTATCAGTTGAGCTCTTTTAAAAAATATTTTTATTTGTTACAGCTTATAGCATTGTGTTGCGATCGATTTGAAATTCCATTTTAAAAATATCGAACAGATGTGATAAAAGTATTAGAGATCTATTTAAAAATAAATTAAAAAAAAATATGCCCCCGATGTCATTCTTCATTTTTAATACAAACTTCAATATTATTTTTTATGGCTTGTTACTACTTCTAGTTAGTTAATACTTGTAGTTGTGCTACTTGTTGTAGCTTAAAATTTTCTTTCTTTTTTATCGGTGAATATATACCTATTGATATAAACATTAAGCGTAGTCGGTTAATATCGACATCTGTTTAGTCGTTAAAATGTAACAAATAGACAAACACTTTTGCATTTATATATTATTCATTGATAACACCGTGTCGCTCTTAAGTTATCGCTTTACAAATGAATCATTTGACGCTTTAATTCATTATTTTGACGTAATTCCTTTTAAGCTCTACCACAAATGTCCTGATATAAAAGCTCGTTAGCTCAGCGGTTAGAGCGCCCTGTTAAATATTTGACTGTGGTGGTCGGGGGTTCAAGTCCCTCACGTGCTGTTTTTTTTTTAAATATTGTCGCATTTTATTTTATTTTTATTTTTAACATTTAACCTTATTCACTATTAACATTATCTAATAGCGAAATTAGCTCCTAATTTCAAGCTTCTATAATCTTAAGCTGGTCAACAGGTATCTGTCTCCATTGGCATTTAGCATCTTTTAAAATGTTGGGCTTCTATTGAAATTGAAAAAAACCGTCACGTTTTAATGAATTAATTATTTCGCGTGAGAAGAAAAAGATAACGCAATCTTTTGTATGGTAAATCTAAGAAAGTAGCAAGTCACTCTACGCAAGCTGGTTAAGTAGAATAAAGAAGTACTTATTAAAAAATAATGCCTGATAAAAAGAAATAGCAAGCACAATATCTCTAGTTGACTATGGTTTAGCGAGTTGGTTTCTTCTTAAATAGACTTCTTGAATAGTGTTCTGGATATGCTATAAGTTTTATTACTGGCGAAAGTAAAAAAAAATGGAAAGGAGTAAAATAAAGACTTTCATTATAGATACAGGGCACAAAAATGTAAATACTTAACGTCTAAAGAGTCATTTTTCGTTCTCAATTCAATCTTTCCAAAATTAGTCTTTTCAACTGAACATGTTAGTAAATGCAGCAATGAGATATGTAGAACCACGATATATTACATGTTTACTAAAGTAAACATATTTTATACACCTTAAAATTATCATATTTATTATAATCAGAAGTATGTAGCGACCGAGCTTCGCTCGGAGTTCTTTTTTGCTATATCGTATTTTTTAGATAAAAAAAATAAATAAAAAATAAATACAAAAAAAGTAAAACTTTGTATCCGATCGAGATTCGAACTCGGACACACCTATTGTTTGATAATATCTTGTACCTTCGTCGCTTGAAAACTATGCCTATACCTGAGTGTAAGAAATTATGAAGCATATTAAATTATGAAGCATGAAATTATGAAGCATACGGTTTTCTTCTGCATATTCTACGTAGAATACTACGCAGAATATGCAGAAGAAAACCGTATGAAAACTCAAAAACACGGGTTTTCTCAGACATGAGACTAATCTAGATCGATTTTTCGCCCCCCAAAAACCTCCACATACCAAATTTCAGCGAAATCGTTAGAGCCGTTTCCGAGATCACTGGTATAAATAAATAAAGATATAAATATACAAGAATTGCTCCTTTAAATATTTTAGAAGATAATAAAATGTAATAGATCGATTTCCTTAAAGTATTTTTAAACGAGCTGATTTATTGTTTTCCACTCGAAAACACAACTGTGAACGTTTATCGCAAATATTTATCAAGAACGTCCTTCAAAGTTCTGCAGTTTCATCAACATTCTTCAATTTTCCTTCAAACAGATATAAAGGAAATGTAAATTAATATCAAGTGTCGATGTATATCTCATAAAACTTTGAGAAGACGAAATCTCATAAAATAAAGTTCAATGAACAATTTTGTGTCGAGTCTTATTCTGTTCACTTACATATTAATTTATCCTGAATTTTTTACTGAAAAAAAAAATGATGGTACGTTTTTTTATTGCAAAGTTTTTGTAAAAATCAATCAATCTCGATTTTTTTTATATAAACTTTAGCTTATTTTCTTGAATCGTTAATGTTGTCTACGTTATCATAATGTCACAAAGAAAACGATTTTGTAATTAAAATTTTTTGGTGTTTAAAATGCCTCTAAAAAAATCTACTCATTCAGGTCAATTTAATGGGTTAAAAATTAAAACACGAAACGCAAAGGATTGCCCATTGCCATGTCATAAGAATTTCTTGATACATATAATATATTATATATTATATATGTAAATATTATCATTGTAATGCAATTAATCGAACGTTACAATGCATATTTAAAATTCATTACAGAATATTACTTACTATATCTTAATAAATCATCAAACGAATGTTCAATTCAATTATCTTGTTAATGGCTTCAAAGTATTTTGAAAATGAGCTGATAATTGTAAAACAGTTGGACTGATTTCTATTAAACGCATACATACACACACTCGTTCACACAGACGCACGCACGTGTGTACGTGTACTATCTTATATACAACTTAAGTATTCATCTCAGATCCTAAACAACACTAAATTGTGAAATATTTAGAGGTCCCTAAGCCATTTTTGAAAATGGTATAATGGTATGGTAGGTATGGTATAAAGCCTAAATGCCGTAAATAGCTTCATTTGGTGAGACGCCTAATTTTTTTCGCTGCAAAAATTATACATAGATATCGGTAGCTAAGTTATGGTACCTTCAAGTCTAAAACATATCCAATTTGTTTGTTTAACATGGTCTTAAAGCCTTAGGGAACTCTGACTAAAAGTTGTTACCGGATGTAAATAAAACATATGATACGACGCACGAAGGTTCTATATTTAAATGTAAATTATTTATGTATTGAGGTTATATTTGATTTTCTTGTTAACCTAATTTTTGTTTGATGATTATGCTGTTGAATATTACATATTGGTCGCTGACGTCAGTGGTTGTGGTCGCGATCGTTTAAAGTACATATAAAGCTATAAAACAAAAATAAAACAAACACATTTTTCATCTTTATATATTAGTATGTATGTATCTATTCAGCACTTTTTAACGTCCCATTGTTGGGCACGGGCCTCCCTTCAATACGAGGGGGATCAGATCATAGTCCACTACGCAGGCCAAATGCAGGTTAGCGGACTTCACATGTCTTTTGAAAACTTACTATATTATCTCAGACATGCAGGTTTCCTCACGATGTTTTTCCTTTACCGTAAGGCTAGTGGTAATCATGTTGGAAATGATTCGCACATGAAAATATCAAAGATGCGAGACCCGGAATTTGAACCCACTTCACTCGGTTTCCCAAGCGAGCACTACCACCACAACTGGGCTACCACTATCGATATTTTAGTATAAAAGTATAGATTCACAAATCATCGTCGATTATTTAGGAACTTTTACTTAGGGAAAATCATGGTCACGACTCACGAGACTCTCCTGTGACGTTAATTGTTGTAAAACATTCGAAACTTTGAAAACCAAAAATCACAATAAATCTGCGAAAAAACCCGAAAAGATGTTTTTATTTAAAATGTTCAATATTCGCACAAATTTAAGAAATAATTATATTTAGGAATTATCAAAAAACCGGCCGAAATCAGTACGGGGTAGGTAACTTCATTTCATCCAGAAGGAAATAAATATAGTATTTATTTAAAGTAACAAAACATATGCGCCTTAAAGCAAATCCCTATAAACTTGGCATGTCGACTTCAATTTAAAGTAAACATTTATACAACGCATACACATATTTGCTCCAGTGTAGACTGAAAGATACGTACATCACTTATTCTTCAATCTCCAAGAGACAGAAATAAATCATATGAAAAACAAGATAATAAATCATTTTAATTCACTTACTAGGAAGAACAAAAAACTGTAAATATATTAAGATAAATATTCTACATTTATATTCTTTTGTTATTATAGCCTTTTAAGTTGTCAGTAGTAACTAATAGATAGGTAAGGAAAATAATCTAAAAGTAGCATATTATATAATATTATATAAGTGGTAGCCCAGTGGTAACGCGCTCGCTTGGGAAACCGAGTGAAGCGGGTTCAAATATCAGATCTCGCACCTCTGATATTTTCATGTGCGAATCATTTCCAAAATGATTACCACTTGTCTTACGGTGAAGGAAAAATATCGTGAGGAAACCTGCATGTCTGAGGGAACCTAGCAAGTTTTCGAAAGACATGTGAAGTCCGCCAACCCGCACTTGGCCAGCGTGGTGGACTATGACCTCATTCCTCTCGTATTGAAGAGAGGCCCGTGCCCAGCAGTGGGACGTTAAATAGGGCTGAATACAATATGTTTTAGACAATATTTACGTATTTATTATACATCTAAAATTTCATAAAATATTATAAATATATATACAATACCAAAATAAAAAAATACTTTATGTATATATCGCTCAATATATTGTTATGACAAGTGCAAAAACAATATTAGTGCGTTTGAGTCCCGCGCTAGACAAATATTTATGCTGTTCAAACAATCATTATTATTATTATACTGATCTTAACATAGAAGATCGTAGGTACTGTTAAAAATGCTTACATAACTAATGTCGTAAGTATCATCAATATCGGTTAAGCCATTTCGTGCCTAATTACGAGGGAATATAGGATCGAACATGCATAATTATACACATACATACATACATACAAGTCAAACACATAATCCGCCTTTGAGCGTCGCCGCACTCGGCTAAAAATATTAAATAAACCAAGGCATATTTTTTATATTATTTACTTTCAGTTAGAACAAAATTCGGCTGGTTAACAGAATGGTGAAAAAAATAATAATAATTGATTGAAATGAATTTCAAAATAGTCTGGTAAGGATTTCGATAGGCAAGCTATTTTAGGCGTATTTACCTATTATTGAAACTTTATAAAAAATATGGTTTATCTCGTTAACAGATTGGTGAAGGTCGTGGTGTATCCGGCTCTTAGACCAGTATATATATATATATATATATATATATATATAGTCAGCCTTTTTAACGTCCTATTGATTTACCTAGAAAAAAGCCTTCTATTAGTGTGAGAGAAATCTGGCCATTGTCCAGCATGCCAAGCTGCTGCTGGCCAAGTGCGGGCTGGGAGTCTTCAGATGCTTTTGGAAATAGTTCTCTCAGACATGCAGGTTTCCTAACATTGTTTTCCTTCACCGTAAGGCAAATGGTAATTATGTTAAAAAATGATTTGCACATGAGAATTTTGAGGTGCAAGACCCAGGATTTGAACCCGTTTCACTTTGTTTTCCAATCAAGCGTGTTACTAAATAATGAAATTAATTATGTGTAAATAATAAACATGTAACATAAAATGGTAAGCAGATTCAGATTTAAAAATTATGAAAGTGAAGTTTTACAGATTTTTGAATAAATGATAAAATTTGGTACATGTAATACTCAAAAGAAGGAGATTTCATTGGTGCCAAGCAGTCGCGGTGTTTATGAGTAACGTTGTTTATGAGTGTCGAAGAAAAAAAAAAACTTTGACCAGACTGAAGGTCTTTTTCTGGTATGAGCGAACCCCAGAAATCTTTTAAATAGGGAGGAGAAGATCACATCAGGAAGAAGAAATACATGGATATTCCTGCGAGGCTAATTAGAAGCCACTTAAGCTTTCTAAATAATTTAAAAATATTGGCATATTTTAGAAATTCATATATGAACCGGATATATAAATAAATATAATTATATAAATATGTTGGGACATTAACAACCAGCACCATCTAGTTCCATGGTAAGCCACGAGACTTGTGTTATGGATACCATATAGTTGATACACTACACATATATAACTTTAAATACATACATATTATAAATACTCGTATAAACACCCATGACTGGAGTACAAACATTCGTGCTCATCACACAAATGAATGCCCCCAGCGGGACTCGAACCTGCGACCGCTGGCACAGCAAGTAGGGTCACTACACACTGAGTCAAACGTGTCGTCATATATAAACATTATTAAATTGCTTCTTTTAGGCCAAGATAACAAAAGTCAGCGTAATCAAGAATCGGTTGTAAAAGATTATTCTAGAGTAATTTAGTAAGAATGGGAGACGGATGGAACTTCTTAATGGCTTTGCAAATATTACTAACAAATATATACGAGTATTATTAATTTTCGTATTATTAACGAAAATTAATAATACTATATCTTACAGGAAAATGTTGGATTATTGGGTTGCAAATGACTCATTCTGAGCACATTACTCATTATTGTTACGTAATTTTTTGAAGGCTATACGACAAATTATCGATATATTATATAATAGAGGCTCGTTAGCTCCCTGTTAGAGGGCCCTGTTCAAAACTTACTTATGGTGGACGGAGGTTTAAGTCCCTCACGAGCTGTTGCTATATTTAAATCAGAAATTTATTTTTATATTTTTAACTGTAAATATAGTGTGAATATCTAAAATATTTATTTTAATATATTACAAGAATCTTTGTTACCAAGTATGATGGTTGGATTTGAAAAAAGTATGCAGTAATCATATTTAGAACAATATTATTAGACATAAATCTTCCCTAAAATAATATGAGACCGGATGGTCTCTATTGATAAAAGATATATGAAATTTGATTAACCATAGACAAAGATACCGTATGACATCTAATATATTTAAACGAGCAATTCTTGTATATTTATTTATTCATTTATACCGACGATCTCGGAAACGGCTCTAATGATTTCGCTGAAATTTGGTATGTGGGGGTTTTCGGTAGCGAAAAATCGATCTAGATTAGTCTTATGTCTGGAAAAACGCGTGTTTTTGAGTTTTCATGTGGTTTTCTTTCGCATTATTCCACGCAAAATATGTTAATAATTTCGCACACTCGGCCATATGCATCGTGGTCAAGCGGCCAAGGCGCAACATTGATAATCACAGGTGTTCGGGTTCGAATCCCGGCCAGATATATAGCTTTTACTTTTGTTTTTTTTTTTATATTTATCCGAGTTTTTAGTTTTTTTTGTTAAGCCAAATTAAAAAGAAAATTGTACTTTTGACCAAAAACTCCAAGCGAAGCTCGGTGGCTCTGGTACTCCTTACAAAAATACAGAATTAACTATAGACTTAATTTTTAAATTGTTAAAAAATCAGTCACTTTTTCCTTATTCTACATTAATATAATTGTTTTCTTTCCAATGAAACAACTATATACATGTGCACTCATAAACTAGTCTTTCTCACTCTTTAACCCATAAACTGTCTTTATGTTGCTATAAAATAACCATTGATCTAAAACATCTAAGAAGATTGCTTTGTGAAAGAAGAAAAAAACCAATTCAGCCTCAAAATTTAAAAATCTTTTTTCATTATTTCAAAAATATACTTATTGTGTTTTACCAGCAGTTCTGAAAAAAAAAAAGAACTGCCGCATGAAACTCAACGGGACTCTTTTTACCTTTACTTATTTTTACCTTTTTTATAATAAAAATGAAATTTTAATATCCAACATTAAAGGAGCCTTGAGGCGATCACATCTTTCTTTACCATTGTTTTCATCTAGGATATTATTTATAGTGTTCCTCGTCTCTTTATTCGGGTGCGTCACTACTTGCCTCTTGTATCACTACATATTATAAACAAAGTCCCCCCTTTTTGTCTGTCTGTACGCGATAAACTCAAAAACCAAACAGATTTTCATACGGCTTTAACCAATGGACGGACTGATTCATGAGGAAGCACAGGTGTACAATTAATTAAGTTTCTGTGCATATTAGCTCATAATGATGATGATTGTTGAAGATATCGGAAAAAAATCATGCTGACTGGGAGCTTTAATGGCGTGACTGCCGCCTGACTGACCGCGTAAATCAATAGAGTTATATGAAAATAATGTATCACATAATTATTCTTCTTAAAAAGATCTATTGAACTGTAATAACGTTATATTTACCATGTGACACACCCGAGCGAAGCAGGAGTTAGTCACTAGTATATAATATTATACACATGTAAGATCATCTTTTGATATATTATATTAGGTACAAACATTAACCTCTGTTTTAAATTTTATTCCTATCTGTGGACTAAATTTCATCCAAATCGTTTCAGCTATTTCACAAGTAATAAACATACACACATACAAACTTCCTCATATTTATAATAGTAGTGTGGTTTTTTACTTCCATAGGTTGACTAGAAGTGATCTCTTAATACTTTCTTAGATTTACGCGAATATTTGACATTTAAAAAAAATATTAAATTAATTTAAAATAGAAGTGATCTCTTTTAGAGATAAGTTCACCTATGCCCATATCATCTTTGTACATTTTTTTTATAATTGTGTGTGAATCGTGTACTCAATAGGCACGGGCCATCCTTCGATTAGAGGAGGATCAGCACATAATTATACACTGGCTAAGTGCGGGTTTGCGGATTTCACATGTCTTTCGAAAACTATCGTTCTCTCAGAGTTGCAGGTTTCCTCAGGATATTTTCCTTCACACTAAGATAAGATTCGTAAGAAAATCAAAGATGTGAGACACGAATTTGAATGCCTCACTAGGTTTTCTAAGCAAGCCCGTTACCACTGAGCTACTGCTATATTCTAGATAGTATATGATACTAATTAAAATTTGATCAGGTAGGTAACCTTATTAGAAATATCAGAAACTATTAAATAGAAGTTTTATATGCGAAAGTCTACTTACACTATCGTAATATTATTATTTACTCTCGCAACGCGTTCCTTTCAGTTTGCGTAAACAAACAGCTTGGGGTAACGCAAACATGTGAAAGGTGAAGATTTGATTTGTTTATTTAAAACTTTGGATCATATTACTTGGTTTCATCACCCTGAATATTTTAAATCGAGCTGCTATTATAAATGTGAAAGTTTGTATGTATGTGTATATATTTGTTACTTCTTCATGTTTCAGAGGAAAGATTTTTTGTTTGTTTGTTTGTTTGTACCGAATAAGCTCCGAAACTACTGAACCGGTTTAGATAGAGAGAGTGGTAAGAAGATAGTTTGAGAGCCTGGGAAGAACACAGGATAGTTTTTATCCCGGAAGTCATCCCTTAAAGGGGGTGGAAATAGGGATGAAAGTTTGTATGGGGAAGCAACCCGAGCGAAGCAAGGGTGCGTCGCTTGTAAACTATAACGGAGTAGTTTACGTGGTAAGGCTAGTAGCTGTTACGCACCTAGGGACTCGTTACTTATTCATACATAAATCAAATCATAAAAATGCTGTATTTATTAATTGCCTCGATAGTCTAATATATGTATAGAATTTACGACTGAAGATCCGGGAGTCCTGAGTTTGACTTCCGGGCTCCGGCTCGGGCCAAAAAAAAACTAACTGTTTCCAAAAAAATTTTATTGATAACAATAGTGCTTGTCAAAAGCTGTTAAACAATAAAAAAATCATATTTATTTTCTATTACAATATTTATTTAAGTATAATAATAATATACATTATATTATATTTCGTCTATATGTATGCGTTCCTAAGCCGATAGCGATGAAACATTGGTTAGTTGTTCTGAATTGCATGCGGTTTTTGATAAAAAAAACTCTAAGCATTTTTGTTATAATATATGTGTCGCAGGTATATTGTCAAAGCCGTGATATTACAATTTCACTAGTGATATTATAATTAAACGGTAGATTTAACGGCCTGGTTTTAGTGTCATTGTAATGTCACGGGGACACTATAGCGATATTGTAAGGCAATGATATTTTAAGAATTTCACCGGTCCTTAGATTATAAGGCCGTCAATGATTGGTCAAATTTAGACATTTTTTTTGAAGCGCAGCATGAACCATAAGCTTAGTAACCATAGAAATATAATATATTCAAAAATATGCCTAGTAACTCTGCACTGCAACAATCGATTGTATTGATTGCTACGCGGATAGTTAACTACGAGGAAAAAATTTGCTTAACAATGTACTATCAAATGTAAATAACAACGGTACATAACAGACACCTGTATGGAGCCCTTTTTAAAGTCCCACAGCTGAGCACGGGCCTCCCTTCAACACGAGGGGGATCAGGCCATAGTCCAGCAAGTTGGCCAAGTGCGGATTGGCAGAATTCATATGTCTTTCGAAAACTTGTAAGATTAAGAGATTACCTATATATACTATATCTGTACTAAAATATAAAGCTACAATAGGAAGAATTTGTTATTTGTTTGTGTGAACGAACTAATCTCGAACAGAACAGCCTGATTTAAAAAACAATAATAATAATTAAGGAAGGTTAAAGGCTATATAGCAGGTTGAGATCATTAGAAGCAGAGTAATTAAACGATAAAGCTACGCAAGCAGAGTCGCGTAGAAAGTTTACTTAGATACTTAAATTAGAATAAAAGTATTTATGTGTAATAGCCAATTTCTACGATACCAAATCTTAACCAACCGTTAGCAAAGGGGCGATTTGAGTCAATATAACTAAGCTTTCATTGGCTTTTTTTTCATTGGCAAGGCTAATTTTTATCTTGGAAAAACGAAAGATCCCGTAGGAATCTGCTTGATGGAAGGAATAGACACTCATTAGTTGTTTTTAGTATGATGCGACGTATAGACCCGCTAATCCATATACTCGTATATAAAAAATTAAACACTGTTCGTTAGTAAGTGTATCGCTTAAGAATAGCTTAACCTGATTTGTCTTTTTTTTCTTAAGTGATCATAAGTGCCCGAATAAGGTTTTGTTAAAAGAATGAAAGTACTGTATCGTAAGAATTAAAACATAACAAACAATTTAATGTTTGGACAGGACCAAGCCTATCGGGTCGGCTAGCATAAAATAAATTTAACTACCCCTAATTATAACAAAAATATAAAGAAAGCTTAGAATTTTTATAACATTTACATATTTAACATTTCTGTCAAAGAGAATGTTGCTTCAGATGATAAAGTATTGCAATTTAGCGTGAATTCAACCTACTTTACAGGACCTTTTTGCTGAGTACAATTTTTGTTGGTAACATTCACAAAAGATGAGCAATATATATACTTCATATCAATTTAAAGACATTTACAGAAACTGTAATACAAATCTATACTAATAAATATACCTAAATGTGAAAGTTTGTAAGTATGGATGTATGGATGTTTGTTACTCTTTCACGCCAGAATGGCAAAACAGATCTGAATGAAATTAGGCACAAAGATATATTATAGTCTGGAATAGCACATCGGCTACTTTTCTCCCGGAAAAATGTACGGTTCCCGTGGGATAGGTTTGTTTTTGTTTTCCTAGAAGAGAACCTGAGCGAAGCGAGGGTGAGCCGCTAGTGGATAATAATTGTAAAATGTCCTCCTAACCGAACCAATTTTTGTTATTCCTATCACTCTCATAATATAATAATACACTCTCATATCATAATATTCCGATGGGATGAGTATTCGATACGACACGACCAATGAGAGAGTGCATGACAACCACGTGCTGAGAAATTAGTGCGTTAAACACCGCCAAGTTCTACCAAACAGCTATTGAGTATTTTGTGACTGAAAAACCCACTAACCAATTTGACATCCAGGCTTGAACCTAATACCTCGTAATCAACTACCGCAATACCACTTCTTGTTCTTCTTCTGCACGGCTTTTTCCACACTTAGGCATTATTGCCCGGTGTGCGTGCGTAATACCACTATACTGTAAATGATTTCTACTCATGGCGAATATGAATTAGTAAGATATTTCTTGTGGTAACGAGAATGTAAACATTTTTTGGACATTTTGGATTACAACAAAGAGCTTTTAAAAAGTGACTGCAATTTGCGTATTTTTTGGTATTCATCAATCTTTTATACCATTACTAGCGACTCACCCTCGCTTCGCTTCGGGTTCGTCAAAAACAAATCTATTCCACGGGAACCGTACATTTTTCCGGGATAATATATAGCCTAAAGCCTTCCTCAGTCAACGGACTATCTAATGCAAAAAGAATTTTTCAAATTGGATTAGTAGTTCCTGAGATTAGCGCGTTCAACCAAACAAACAAACAAACACACAAACAAACAAACAAACAAACAAACAAACAACCAAACAAACAAACAAACAAACAAACAAACAAACAAACAAACAAACTCTTTAGCTTTATAATATTTATACCATTATTATGACCGTCGTTTTATAAATCGGACTACTCTTATAAATGCCAAAAAAAAGTAAATGTATGTATTTTTTGTATGTTTGTTTTAAATCACACTAACACGCCTGGATTAGAAAGCAATTTAGTACATACATATATAGACTACGTCCTGAAGTAGCACAAAGGCAGGTTAGGCATATATGAACGTGCCCGAGCGTAGTGAACGTAACGCTATTCAAATAGATGGAAAAGCTAACCAGATTGCTTATTTACGATTTAAGGCTTTAAATATTGTAAGACATGAATTAACAACCAAATAAGAACTACTTTTAAAAATTTTGGAACCTTAGAACAAGATTTTGTATTGAAAACAGACTTACTAAGCGGCCTCATTAAAATATTCATTACTCTTACATGATGAGACGCTTTGCTTAAGGGCTTTTGTTTTGTTAAATAATGTTGAAATAAGACAAGATTTTACTGAAAATCATTTTTTATTAACTTAATATCACAATACTATTATAAATAATAGTTTGGATGTGTATGTTTGTTTGTTTTTGTGTATATTTTTTACTCCTTCACGTTGAAGCTGGACGGATCTAGATTTTTAGTACATATGTATCTAGATAGAGTGACACATAGACAGTAAGCTACCGTTAGTAATAAGATTTGCCAGAAGGTGGTGCTAGCTATACTATAATCCATACTATATATACTGCTGAACCGATTTCGATGAATTTTGGTACAGAGATGAATGAGATCTTGGAGAACGATATAGGCTACTTTTCGTCGCAAAAATAAAACTTGAAGGAGGTAAAATAGGGGTTAAAAGTTTATATTGAGAATAAATCATTTCTCAAGTAAAATATATAAAAAAATCGTTATATCTTATAACTTTGGTAAGAAATGAACGTTTCGGTGTTATTGACGAATCAAGGTAGAATATTTTTTCATATATTTATGTATGTATATATATATATATATATATATATATATATATATATATACATATATACCGTCTATTTTATTCTAATCGTTAAAATGTACCTAGGGACGAGACCCGAGCGAAGAGAGGGTAAGTTACTAGTATCATTATAAATACATAAGATGCCTTGGGACGTACATGTGCGAAGCGAGGGTTACTAGTAACATTTTTTGCATTAGCTTAATTTTGCAATATATTAAAATGCGTGTTGGGAATCGAACAAACATTCGCACATATTTAATAAGGAAATATTTACTAACTCTTCAGCCAGTGCATTTCAGAAATACTTTATATAAAGTTTATGGCTAACTTAAAGTTTATTGTATCGCAGAAATATTTACTATGCTTAAAAATTAACTAATACATTTAGGATATGGTTTACATCGTGAAGTCGTGAATTCGTTTCTTGAACTGAATAATTTTTCAAATTATTTTCAGGTCTAGGACATAGTGCATTTAAAACCAATAAAAAAGCGTAAGCGGGGCAGAACGAGGTTGCAAAATACTTTCCACCTACACAAGGACTGTCTAAAGAATTGAGTACTAAAAAGTCTTACAATCCAATAAGCCCTTACCCTGAATTCGTTCAAGGTAATATCTACAATCAAATTTCCCCATATTTATAGCATTAATGACGTTACACCATAGCTTGTCCTATGAATTTTCACGTTCAAAATTGAACTGACACAAATATATTTATCTCTTTCGGTAATACGTAAAGTATATACGTTCGTCCCGCTTTACCCCTAACGCGGGAAAATTTTGTGTCATTGCGGCGTCAGACCTGTAGATTCGCGAGCGTAGATCAGACGTTTAATTTCGCAAGCTTCAGCCGTAGCAACTTTTCTTCTTATAGTGTTTGAAATATTCGTGTTTGTGTTAAATTCATATATTTAGTGTAAGTGTTTGTGTAAAATATGAAAGACGTATTAGTGAGGTAGGTGTTTAATTTATATTATTGTTTCATATTTTAGATTGTTTTAAAATAAATTTTCGGAAACCTTTTTAAAATGTTTAAAATTTAAATTAACAAATGCTGTAAGGTACTTTGGTGCCATTTTTGAATTTTTGAAATCATTGTGTAAAATTGTGGTTAGGCACTGTCTGTAACAAGTATATAGTGCCTTTGAGACGTCTAAAATCTTAGTCTCTCCCGTTACCATGATTGCTGTAAAGCATTCGAAACGTCGGGAATCAAAAATGAAAACAAAACCGCGAAATAATCCGAAAAGATAGTATTATTTAAAATGTCAAATATTCGCTTAAATCTAAGAAAGTATTTGGTTGTTTTCTCAATAAGTATACATTTCACTTACGAATTTCTTTTATTTGTGCGCAAAGTTACTATATTTTTGTTATTCAACACCTCATTATTCTAATATTACATTTCCTTATTATTACTTATATAAATACAAAACACTATATTTCCTCAAAAAGATAAAATTACAAAATTCCAAATATAAATAATGCTTGAATGGTTGATATTTTGCTGGTTCTTCCTTATTTGTCGTCACAATACACAATAATATATATATATATATATATATATATGATATAGTATTATATAACGATGCAAAGTTAAATCTATTTTATTCAGTAGTTACTGCTGCTTTCAATTCTTTTCTCTCGAATATATTAAAATGAAAAATTTAATATTTTTACTTAATAGATTTTTCTTTGAGAATTTTTTTGTAACAAATTTTATATTAGTGTTTAAAAGCTCTTTTATTTTAAGCTCATTTTAAAGTCACTATCATTACTTATATAATAATCGATATATTTAATGTTACGCATGAATTCATGTATTTTAAAATCATTCCTTATTGTATAATATTAAAAATATTTCATTACTAGGCCATAGTTGTTTTGAATGTTTTATTATGAATATATTTTATGAACACGACGATGTCCTTTTTCATACTCTCGTAGTTCAAAAACCCTCGTGCTTTATCTTAAAACCACTCCATTTCTGTACTATGTACAGATAAGCTTTTATGAAAATTAATTTTTCATGCCAGTTTTGAACTTTTTAACCAAAAATTTAAAATAAAGGTTTTCGACTCAACTACAAAGCTCGTTAACTAATGTAAATAATTTTGAGTCGGCGTGTTCATTTGACGCAAAAATTATTCTTATATAGTTACCTGTCGACTTAACAATGTTTTCTTTCTTTTTGTCTGTCTGTTAAAAATCAAAGTAAACTTTTACTTCTGCAAAAAGCTTAAATGCTGTCACTCGTTCTTTTCATAAATCAAAGACAATTCTAAATAGAGAAAATAGAGTTCCTCAGAAATAGAGTTAGTAGAGAAAAACATCAGACTCTCAATTAATGTATTATAAGCAAGTTCCTTATGAGAATCAAGATCACGCCTTTTGACATATTATCTGGTATGTTTTTAAGAGCTGCATCGAAAGCCGAAGATTCCTCTTATACTCATATATTCGTCTACTTTATCTTTGCATTGTACACAATATCTTTCCAATGCAAAACTCTTACTTTATATTGACATTTAAAAGCGGCGATAAGAATGATAACAACCGACCAAGTGCGAGTCGGACTCGCGCACGAAGGGTTTCGTACCATTATCTATTAAAACGGCAAAAAAATCGTGTCTGTTGTATGGGAGCCCCCCTTAAATATTTGTTTTATTTAATTGAATTATTTATTTTTAATGTGAATATAAAACTAAATATTCTGTGAATATTTCAAGCGTCTACCTGTTGTCGTTATCAATATCGAGCAGAAATGAGCAAAAAAATCACGTTGTATGGAAGCCACTTTAAATATTTATTTTATTTTGTTTTTTAGTATTTGTTGTTATAGCGGCAATAGAAATACATCATCTGTGACAGACGGACAGGCAGACAGACAGACGGATGGACAGCGAAGTCCTAGTAATAGGTTCCCATTTTACCCTTTGGGTACGGAACCCTAATAAAAACTACTGTCCTATTTCAAAACTAAGTTGCATCCCGAAGATCTTTCAAAAGATTATATGATTTTCTATGATTTTGTTAATAAAAAATAATTATATGATAATGTATTTGTATGAAATATCAACCTGGAGAGGAACATACGACTTTTATTTACAAGATATAATCTATATATCTGGAAGTACTGAGCTTATTCTTAAAGTTGTTTTATTATATAATAGCTGTTTTTAAACATTAATAACTATAATATAAAACAAAATTGAAAATTTTTCAATGTTTTTTTTATAAGGAATTAATACTTATGTGAAGTAATTTTAAAATATAAAGTAACAATTTTATATTCGCTGGTACAATTCATTTTCCTTTGTGGAAGAATCAAAAGACAATTTTGACATTAATGTAAGCAATTAGATATTGTGTTCTCAGAGAATTTTCTGTAAAACGTTGTAAAATCCGATTATTAAGGTTTTTTTATTAGAAAAAGGGACATAATAATTTTGCTTAATCATTTAAGTCGTCTGGCTTCTGATTTTAATATTACTAAAAACACACGTGATGATGTGTGACTAAACACACATGAATATATACAGATAATATAAGTTCAGTATCGATGCAATAGATAAAGCACAACGTAAGTTTATCAAGCATTTGACTTTTAGAAATCGTTCCCTCCAACAAAGATGTCATATTATTCAGTCTCTATTGAATCGTCGCAGAATGAAAGATCAATTATTTTTATTTAAATTACTTAACAACCTTATCCACTCTCCATATCTTTTGGATAATATTTATTTTAGATATCTAAGCTTCCACCATGTACCTTTTACCAGAACAAAATTGCTTATAATCTGTTCTTACATAGGTCCTGTCGTGATTATAATACTCACTTTAACCATATAGATATAATGAACTGTTCTGTTATAAATTTCAAGAAATTAATTAATAACATAGTCCAATAATTTTCATAATATTTTGATGTACTTAATTGTGTTTATATATGTCATGTTCCATGGTAAGCTACGAGGCTTGTGTTATGGATACCAGATAGTTGATATACTACACATATATTATTACTTTAAATACATACATATTATAAATAAAATACCCATGACTGGAGTACAAACATTCATGCTGATCACGCAAATGAATGCCCCCAGCGGGACTCGAACCCGTGACCACTGACACAGCAAGTACTACAAACTGAGCCAAACATGTCAGTTCGCAGTTGAGAATATCACGCAACTAATCAACAACAAAAATATTTTAAATTAAGTACCTCCATTTTTCTGAAGTCGGTACATTAATAGAGTGAAGTAAGAGCTAACTATTGCAATTAGAAATTATAATAGGAAATTAGATATACCTTCATCGTTCATACGAGAAAATAGAATATTTTATAATGAGAACGAATTCAAGGGCGAAATGTAAATTACCTAAGTGGTCGGGAGATGTATAATAGAATTAGGTAATTTGGTTAATCCATCACAGCTTCACAGATCATAATGGATCCACGTCCATGTTTATATAACATTGTAATGCTCTCTCCACTACATTATAAAACAAACTAGCAGATCTTGCGGCTTCGCTCACGCTAAAACTACGAAAAAACTCTAAAAAGCTAGGTTTCATACAAACTTTTATCCCCTATTGTGCCCTCTTATGGAATGAATTTCAAAAAATATTAAAACACGTATGTATTTAATCGTATTGAAGAGCATTAAAACCAAGTTTCAAGTAATTCTAAGGATAAATATTTTTTTGGGTAGTTTTATAACGTCTTTTCCCGTGGGAATGAGATTATCTCCCGCGATAAAAAGTAGCCTAAGTCACTCTCCAGCCCTCCAACTCTCTTCACACAAAAAAATCACGACAATACAACTACTCCGTTTTGACGTGAAAGGAAGAAAAACGAACAAACACACTTTCACATTTATAATATTAGTGTGGAAGTATGGATTCCCCTCGCCGCGTCGATGTGTTGGACGGTACGGAACGGACTTTCGTATGGTTTTTGACAATAGACGGAGTGGTTCATGACGAAGGCTTAGGTGAATAATTTATTAAAGTTTTGAAAAATTAGCTGGAATATGATTGATGATGATTGTTGAAGATGTCGGAAAGAATCATCTGGAGCAGCAATCATTGGCAGCTTTATTGGCGTTGCGGTAACCAATAGAGTTATATGGAAACAATGTATTACGGAACTATTCCTCTTAAGAAGATCTATTAAACTGTAGCAACGCTATTAATAAGTACCTAGAGGCGTGACGCTATATATACGACCCGAGCGAAGAGTGTTAGTCTTTAGTTTTAGTACAAATTTGTTTTAAACTTCTCTAATATTTCAAGTTTTAAGCAGTAAAGTTAGATGTTGTCTTAACAAACTTAACAAAAGACTCGTTTGACTTGACTACCTCTAGTAAAGCGGCTGTGAAAAACTGTTATACGTATATCACTAGCGACTTACCCTCGTTTTTCTCGGGTTCGCCTCTAGACAAACAACAACAAATCTATCCCACGGGAACCGTACATTTTTCCGAGATAAAAAGTAGCCTATTGTTCTATGAACTATATTATTGTAAAGTTTCATTAAAATCCAATTAGTAGTTTTTGTGTACTAACCTGTATAACTTACTATAGTTTTTTAACTATCCCACGGGAATTCTTTAATTTTTTGGGATGAAAAGTATCTAAAACATTGATCTGGGATATAAGGTACCACCATACATAATTTACTTTAAATCGGTCCAACAATTTTGGAGATTAGCCCGTACAAACAGAAAAACAGACAGAGAAACAAAAAAATTGAAAAAATCTGGATTTGTTCTATTTCTCTTCTTACACCCCCCTGACTCGGTTTTTAGCATTTCTTTTCTATGTACAGACTTTCGACCTCTACACTTTCATTATATGTATAGATAGCGCAAAAGTTATTTACGATATATTACAAAGTTATCGTTGGTGGTTTTTACATATAAGTTAGAAAGCCAATAAATAAACTTTAAGTACCCATTCGTTAAAATCAATAGATAATAAGAAAGTACTAGGCTGTAATAAACTTTTGTTATATACTAATTGTTTTGTTATATTTTATGTTGAAGATATTCGCTGATAGTGAAGCGATTTTTATAATTTTTTTAGCCACTTATGAAAAGTGAGGTTTTATAAGTCCTTTGGCCATCTGTGTGTGTATTTTTATTAGAAGGCAAATCTAATCGAGATATTTCTTATGCATATATATATATATATATATATATATATATATATATACATATATATATCTACATATATATATATATATATATATATATATATATATATATATATATATATATATATTAGCAAATTACATAAAAGAAAATAAGTAGATTTTAAATATTATTTCACTCGAACTCTGAGATTTCTCGGTAAAAGTTTAGCTACCGAAATAGACCATTCAAAATCAGACCCCTTCACAATTAAAGGTCAATAATAATATAATAATTCTTGACCGACTCTAAAAAAATATGAGGTATTCAATTTTGAAATAGGTATGTCTTTTTTATCTACCAACCAATTTTTATGATCTTTACCTTATTTGTAATCTTATACATATATTCTAGCGATTCACCCTCACTCCGCTCGGGTTTGTCCCTAAATACGTTTTAACGGTTAGTATAGATGTCTCAGAGATGACATACTTTCCCGCAGTAAAAAGTATCCTATATGTTGGCCCGGATAACCAGCTATCGTCGTACCAAATTTCGCCAAAATCTGTCCAGTGGTTTTCTCGTGATGCGTCCCCAGGCAGACATACAGACAAAAATTCTAAAAACTATAGATTCGGCGTCTGTATCGATAATAATGACTATTTCAATGAGATTTTCCAAAAAAATATTTAATGTAAAGATTTGACTCAGAGTTTTATTATGTGTAGATAATATAGATTATTATCAATAACTAACAATCACTTCTAAGGGAAAGAATACATTTAAAGTTATTTTAAAGGCGGTGCGAATTTTAAGTCACAGACAGACACTTTAATTTTTTTTACATACAGATTTACATCTAATCAAAAAAGCGATAAAAGATAGCAGACGTGTACTGTGTAGGGAATTGATGATTCGATATTTCGTCGATCAACTTATTATTTTTCAGCAGAGAAGAAATATTCTCGGATTGTGTAGAAATTCATTCTGGGTCACGGTCTTTTCATTTTAACATATAAATTTCAAGGTACCATTGCAATAGTCATAAATATATAGAGATCTTTTATTTTTATAATTTATGTAAGAAATATATATGACGATGGACTATAATTTAGCTTAAAACACATTTGCTTCAAGGATTATTATTTAAAAAAAAAAAGGAAGCTTCTGTTATATTATACTACTTGTTAAATTTTAATGAAATGTAAATGAAATTATAAAAAAATAAGTAAATGTATAGATTCGGACCTCTGTATCGATAATAATGACTATCTCAATAAGATTTTCCAAAAAATATTTAATGTACCTACAGATTCTACTTAGAATTTTATTATATGTATAGATTAAAAAAAAATCTAGGAGATTAGACAAGATGATAATCTACAATCGGTATAGAAAGTTAAAGAATGTTCGCAAATGTTCAAATGGTGTAATATATTAGCGTTATGTCACAATGTCACAATATAATATCGTTCATCTACCTATTTTCTTATCATGTTCTCTTCTCCTTCTCACATGAATTTCTCTCTCTCTCTCTCTCTCTCTCTCGTTCTTTTCACATTCTTTTTTTTTTGTTCTTACCAGCTCTGTCGATTGTAAACATTAATTTGTCTAAGGCGGCTAATAAGAAGTTTTACTTAGTATTAGTATTAAGGCAAAATATATGACGCGCTCTAACTTTTTTATGGCGTTGCTATGCCCTGCGTGTTTGAAGTTCTTAGCTATACTAATATTATAAAGAGGTAAAGTTTGTGACTTTGTGAGGTTGTGGGGGTAATCTCTGGATCTACGGAACCGATTTAGATGAAATTTGATAAGAAGATAGTTTAAGACCCTGGAAAGGACATAGGATACTTTTTATCCTGGAAATCATCCCTTAAGCGGGTAAAAATGAGGATGAAAGTTTATATGGGGAATTAACCTAGGGATGAACCCGAGAGAAGCGAGGGTGAGTCGCTAGTTTACCAATATACGAGTACTTATAACTTAGTAACTGTAGTCCACATCACATGGTACATACGTCGACCAAAAAAAATTTCGAATCTTTTCCTTCGCTAATTTATGTTGATTTTTGATACCAATTTCATGACATTTCGAATGCTTTACAGCAGTCATGGGAGAGAATCTTCTATTTGCTCATTCACTCAATTTCCAATGTTCTCGAAGAATTTTTAGGGCAACAATTTTGTTTACAATATGCAGTGGAGCGTCCTCGTTAAGCTCCAATAACACGATATTGCCGAGCTTTTCTTGTAATAGCGCGTAATAGAGCACTTTCTGTATTTTAAACACTACTTTAAGTCTTAACTTTCCATATTTGCATATTTTGATAATATAGATTATAATATTGAATCTATGTTCTTCCTCTTCCTTGATAATGATCAAAACTTTAACGTGAACTTTTCAATTCAATTTGTTTGTGTAGTGGCTTCTAAGAGTGCCGTGTTGGCACAGTTTACTTCGCCAATTTCGCGTATAATAGGGAAGACAGGTTATATATAGAATGACCGGTAAAAAAGAGAGAAAAAAAACACTAAATTTAATTACATGTAGAAACTTAGTGATTTGTTGTAAAATCAGAACCTACAACAGACAATACAATATATAGAAAAACAATAAGAACACCTGAAGTTTTTACTACTAGTGTTTATGTTACATTCCTGTCGCCAATAAAGAAAAAAAAAACCTTAGATAGATAAGTTATACACACCGTCGTAATACAGACGACATTTTAACGTCATTAATACTAATGCAAAATGTATTTCATACTAAATAGTCTTCACAGCTCTGGGATATAATGAAAATGTCAAAATAAGTTTTCATGTCCACACTCTGCGAACAAGTTTACTAAACCCTGGCTTACATACTGAAGTTGGTTCTGACAGGATTTACACTCCGCATAATTTTGGGGTAAAATTATAATTGAGTTTACATAAATACATATTATATAGAAGTTAGAAGTTCTAGGCTCAATATATTTTAATATTTTAATATGTGGAAGTCTCTCCAGGATAATTTCTAAGAAATCCGTGCGAATTTCCGAGAATTCAATTGTTATGTGTACGCGATCCTCGAGGGGTTGCATAGTAGTACGTCAGTAGGTTTGAATGGTAAAGGGTTTGTTTTTCACAATATTAATATGCGTTTGATTTAAATAAAGGTGACATATTTTATTTATAATCTTTATTGCTTCTAAATTAAACCTATATCAATACTTTTAAATGTAATTTCTTTTTTATTAAGAAAATAGTTATTGAAAAGTACAAAATATATAGGTGGGAAATTCAAAGTAGTTGAAACGCAACGCCATTGGTCAGATCGAATATGACGTCAAAGTCTAATATAATAGAGCGCTTTTATTTGATATTTGCGATTGGTACTAATAATCTAGATCTGTTCATTCGTTGATTGTAATGTTGTTATAGACTATGACGTCACGTCAACTGCGCCAAAATGGTTGGCATATAAAGTATCCGTATTTGTACGATATTTTTATATTATTATTATTTTACTACTAAATTTTAGTCTTTTGGAGCTTTAAGGTCAATAGTTACTGAGTTATTCACTTATAAAGGTTTTAGATCTAATTTTCAGCCCTTTTTCATGTCCCACTGCAGGGCTCTGGCAACTCTTTAATACGAGTTTTTCAAACGCGAGCGTTACAGTTACCAATGTCTTAAATTTGCTTTGTAAATATTTTATATTACATACCTAATGCATATTTCATTTGTTTCAGGTTGATAAATTAAATTGTTAAAAAATAGTGGTGTATTTATCGTTATATTGTCAAAATAAATAATAATTAATAAGTATATCTTATATTTTAAAGTAATTTGTAGAAAATTCAAAATATTTATAAAATTAAGAAAATAAGATCTCAGTAAAATAATCAAACAAAGTACCTTTATCTAGTCATTTTTTATATTTCTCTTTAAATATAATTCTCCTACAAAAAGTCCAAAATTATATATTAAAAATAATATTTAGATATCCATATTTTAATATCTTTAATGTGCTTTTGTAAAAAAAAATACAATCGGGACCAAAATACAAGAATCCGAATTTAAAAAAAATAAAATGTGCAAAGCTGTTGTCGAGCGATTGAAAAATTGCCATCAGTTAAATTAAATTGAAATTCGATATTTAAAATATTCAATATGGCGTCACCGTCATCTACACCGAAGGCGCCATCGCCGCCGCCTCCGGGACACGGGCCGAGTAAAATGGAAAGAAGAATGTCACATTTCAAAGAATATAAATTCTTTAGAAGTTTTAGCGCCAAAATAGAAAATTGGCCGATGAGAAAAGCTGAGCAATTATGGCGGAAAATGAGGGAGAGAAAAATTGCAGGTAAGTGCCGTTTTAAACAATGTTCTTTTTAAATACTATTACGTATAAATGCGAAAGTTTATATGTGTGTATAATGTGTATGTTCATTACTCCTTCGGGATGAAACTAAGAGCTGAAATAACGCATAGGCTGCTGTTAGTAGTAAAATTTGCTACAAGGTGGCGTTGATTGTTTGCAAAAAAATGCATACCTATATAAATTTCATAAATATATAAAAAAGTCGATGTTTTTTCATCAACTCGAAAAAGATTTACTGATATCTACTAAAAATTCAGTAGGGACACACACGAACGAAGCGAGGTTTAACTACTGGTTTTAAATATATTATATAGGTTGTACATGGAATATTCTACTGTTTTAATCGTTATTTATACATTATACTGTGATCCATTTACTTAGAGAGATTAAAAAAGATTACGCCCAACGTGGGGCTCGAACCCACGACCCTGAGATTAAGAGTCTCATGCTCTACCGACTGAGCTAGCCGGGCTATTGGAGTGTTACTTGAAATTATTGAACAGATAAGTATTACTTGTATACTATTGGTTGTGTTGTTAGAAATTATACAATCATAAAACATAATTATGTTAAAAATAAATTTATTGTATAAAGATTGTAATATAATTAATATTACACAAAATAAGTCAAGCATTGAAAGTACCTACTATATTTATATTAATTATATTGTGAATAAATACTGCTTATAGAACAAATAAAATAGCTCGTTAAATTGATTATGGTATTTGACTATACTTATTTCGTATGGATTTGCTCGCGTAGATATTTTTTATCTTAGTAATCACTGAAAGTATACAAAATATATCAAAACGCGTTGGGCTCAAATTGTAACTTGAGGACTATGTTCTTGGTAGATTAATTTACTGTAGGTAAAAATATCACCTACACATAAATCTGTGCAGGTTCTCTATTTTTTTTCAGATACAAAATAAAAAATATGAAATTGGCTCACAATGGTGAATATATCGTGTAACATATTAAAAAAAATACACCAAAAAATACATATAAAAATATATACCCTATATATACATATATGTATATATATACTTACGTACTTCCTTTTTTGAAATCGGTCAAACATTGTTGGTCAATCTTTTATAGCTACACCTAAGGAACTTAAATCATTTTTTTTTAATTAACGATAACTTAGATTTCAATTATTTTTATTATATGAGCAATACTATTACTATACTAGCATCTTACTCTCGCTCGGGTACATCCCTAGATCCAAACAGTAGCCTATATGTTATTCCATCATTACTACATTTCATCCAAATCAGACCAGCTATTTTAGCCTGAATAAGTACAGTCATACACAGAAACTGTTGCAATTATAATACTAATCGTATATATCGCACGCCTAGGTAAAGAGTAGCACAACTCAAAATATCTCTTTTCAGGAATAGAAAAAACTTTTTACTCTTTTTCTATTTCTTATATTAAAAACTAGCGACTCACCCTCGCTTCCCTTCAGGTTCGTCCCTAGACAAAAACAAATCTATCCCACGGGAACCATACATTTTTTCGGAATGATATATAGCCTTTAGCCTTTCTCAGTTAACGGGCTATCTAATGCCAAAAGAATTTTTCAAATCGGATTAGTAGTTCCTGAGATTAGCTCGTTCAACCAAACAAACAAGCAAACTTTTCAGCTTTATAATATTAGTATAGAGATAATCTTATATGTGTTCTTGTATAAAATTTTACAAAAATATTTTTTGATCAATGGCTTGTCATCAAATAGCAGTATCACTTGTCACCAACTCAATATCAAACATGTGAAGATATTTATTTTAATTTTTTTGTGTTAAATTAGTAATCATGGCAAAATCATATGGAGTTTATATAGATTTTAACGCAGATTCCTATAATAGAAAAAACTCGAATTTGGATTATTTGGAGTTGTGCTACACTTTATCTAGGTGTGCAATATATACTATATACTCAGTACAGTTCACATAGTAAATACGCAGTAAAAAGAATTAAAAAACTAGCCTTTGAAAAATACAGTTGCACAACGGCTTAAAATAGAACCACAATATCGCTTTATTTCACGAATGGATTTGACAGGCAATATGGGGATGAAAGAGTGTTATGAGCGTTCTTTTGTTTATATGATACATGTATAAATCGGTGCATCCAAACAGAATGTGCGAACAAATCTATACTCATAAATAAAATTAATGTGTTTGTTTGTAATGTCGAAATAAACACTTTTACTTAATGCGTATTAAATTATATACTTATAAGAAAAACTCAATTTTTAAATATTTTGGCTGTCTGTCTATTTGTTCCGGCTTATTTTCAAATCGGCTGGACTGATTTTAACGGGACTTTACAGGCAGATAGCTGATGTTATAAGGAGTAACTTTGGCTATTTTTAATTTAGAAAAAGAATTAGGGTTCCGCTTAAAAAATTAAAACGTACCTAGGACGAATAAAAGGCACCCGAGCGAAGCGAGGGTAAGCCGCCAGTATCAAATAAAAATGTATTTATTGGTATTTTTAAGCTATATTTAAAAATAAATACTAGCTAAACCCAAAATGATTTTTTCAAATCTGTGTAGGCGTAATTCTGTAATACAATCTGTATCATAAATAAAAATAAGCTTCATGAATCCTAACACATGAGCTATCATTTTGTTCTTAATTGTGGAGTGACATCGTATTATATATTTTTAAAAACGTTTTAATGTTTAACGTTTAGTATAGGTTTCTCAGATATGATATATCTGTATTTTCCCGCAGTAAAAAGTATCCTATATGTTGACCCGGATAACCAGCTATCATTATATCAAATTTCATCAAAATCTGTCGTGTTCTTTTCATGATGCAGTCACAGATAGACAGACAGACAGACAGACAATCAGGCAGACGAAAAATCTAAAAACTATAGATTCGGCCTCTGGATCGATAATAATGTCTATTTCAATATTTTCCAAAAATATTTAATGTACAGATTCGGCTTAATTAGAATTTTATTATATGTATAGATTTACCAATGGTAATTTGACCTAATTTTGTTTTAAACTCAAAATAGGTTATATATTTAAGTTTAGACTAACACTATAAGCTTGTTTAAGTAGACTAAGTCCGAACTAATGCTATTAAGTTTCCTACGTACGTATAAGTTTTGTACAGTAATTTATGCATTCGCACGTCAAAAGTTTAGTTGCTATTAAAACTAGGTAATAAATATTTTCTACGTCTTAATGAAATTTAATTTTCCACGTATTTACGTTTATGTCACGGTATTTACTATTTAAATAAAAAATAATGTCTTCCTCATACTACGTGTTATGTGCGAATCTGTGCTCAACTGACACGCTTTGAAGCCATCGACAAGAAAATTTAATTGAATTAAACAATAAATTGTTATAATTAAATAGTGACTCACCCTCGCACCGCTCGGGTTCGTCCCTACTTACGTTTCAACTTTTATTTAGATTTCTCAGAGATGAGATATTTTCCCGCAGTAAAAAGTATCCTATACGTTTACCCGGATAACCAGCTATCAACATACCAAATTTAATCAAAATCTGTGTAGTTGTTTTCTCGCGATGCGATCATAGACAGACATACAAAAATAAAGACAGACAGACAGACATAAAAACTATAGATTCACCCTCTGTATCGATAATAATGACTATTTCCATAAGTTTATCTAAAAAATATTTAACGTACAGATCGACTCAGTCAGAATTTTATCATATTATGTATAGATAAGTACTACGATATCGTCTATAGTTGAATAACGAAATACATATAAGTATGTCTTTTTCACTCTTTTTCTAGTAAATATGCTGTTTCGTGAGAGCTTTCCGAAAAGTAATTATTATATATGGGATATTTTGTCAGGAGATGGATATTTCTTCCGTAAGTTATTTTTAATATATATTTTAACATTTTACATTGTGGAGATTAGAAGCGGTGACTAAGTAAAGCATCTCGTAGTGGGTAAAAAAAAATATTTAAGAACTTCAAGCTTCGTAATCACCTCTAAATCATAAATTGAACACATTATAAAAATTATTCCATTTCTTTCATAAATAATACGTACTACAAATGAAACATAATTTTAAACTTTCTCTACATAGAAAGTACTACTTATACTTAGATTCTTTAGCCCTTTAGCTTTAGTCCTTACCGTGATTATGATTGCTTAAAAGCATTTGAATCATCAGAACCAGAATATGAAAAAAAAACGCAAAAAAAAAACGAAATAATACTTTTATTTTAAGTAGAAAATGTGTACTAGATGTGTCTGTAAATTTACTTAAATGGTATAAGAGCTATCATATTTGTTTATTCAGGTTATAAAATGTTTTCGCTCCGAATTTTATTCAAATCTATTGAGCCATCGTACAAAAGTAATAAACGCACTCAATCACTTACAAACATCGCAAATATTTATATTTTATTTATTTTTAAGAAAACCAACAGTACATAACAGTATATAACGTAAATCTATACTATCTGTACTAATATTATAAAGCTGAAGAGTTTGTTTGATTGATTGATTGTTTGTTTGTTTGTTTGTTTGTTTGGTTGAACGCGCTAATCTCAGGAACTACTGGTTGGAACTAAAAAAATCTTTTTGTGTTGGATAGTCCATTTATCGAGGAAGGCTTTAGGCTATATATCATCCCGGAAAAATGTACGGTTTCCGTGGGATAGAGTTGTTTTTGTCTAGAGACGAACCCGAAGCGAAGCGAGGGTGAGTCGCTAGTAATATTATAAAGCTGAAGAGTTTTTTTGTTTGTTTGTTTGTATGGTTGAACGCGCTAATCTCAGGAACTACTAAACCAATTTGGAAAATTCTTTTTGCATTAGATAGTCCATTAACTGAGTAAGGCTATAGACTATATATCATCCCGGAAAAATGTTCGGTTCCCGTAGGATAGATTTGTTTTTGTCTAGGGACGAACCCGAAGCGAAGCGAGGGTGAGTCGCTAGTCGGATCATAAATCTCAGTGTAATCGGTGTACATACATAAAAAAATCGTATTGAGAACCTCCTACTTTTTGAAGTCGGTTAAAATCATGTACATAATATGTATGTATGGTACATACATACGTAAGTAAGGAACACTTAATTATATATCCGAATTCAATTTGAAATACAGATTATTTTGTTCAGCATTAAAACATAACAATTTTTTACTGAACGTCATGTTAGTCTACTATCAGTTCGGAAAGAAGCCTTAGACCCTGAGAAAAACGGGCGAAAGAAATTTAGCGGGACAAAAAAAATATATATTTTTTTAGTTAAGTTAGGAATTACAATAATTCTACAAAAAAATAATTAATTTGGAGACGATCAAATTATTCCCAAGGCATGCCATCTTCTATAAAATCATTAATTGTGTAATAACCTCGAAAGTAGGTAGGTACGATGCTAACGTCGTTTCTTAACATTTTTTTTAAATTTGTTGTTTTCGAAATCCTGTTTTAAAAACGTACACATTAACCATATATTGATGTGTAGGTTACTAGTAGTGATTATATATAGTATTTTGCACAAAATTATTTTCATTTCAACAGAAAACACATAATTTCATTAAAATAATGATAATATTGTCATATAAAATATGGTATACAGTCGTAAAAGTTTATGACTTTTGTGGTTCTCCCAGCAAAGATTAGAAGAAAGGGCTGGCTTTAAAGATGTCCATAAAACTTCTAGTACAGTAGATAAAAACGGACGTAAACGGAACGTTTCACGAGATCGTCTATAAAATGAATAGGTACATCATAATGATTATATCATATCATTTTTAATCATTATTAAGAATTGTGATGATTAAATTAATTAACAGAAAATCACTTAAAATAATAATTGATAGTTTGAAAGGTAAGTACTAAATTGCTTTTTCCAATTACTTAAGTATAAATTGTTTAATATAAAGTAATAGCGCGGGAAGATAATAAGCGACTGTAATTTCAGCAATGTTATAGATATAGTAACAAAAAATATTCTTGAATAAAATTCCACATTTTTCTCTAAATAACTAAAATATAAGGTCTGATAAGTTGATAAACAAAATAAGAAAACTAAATAATCATGAATTTCAAACTTTTAACCTTATATTGGGTAAAAGCTTTGTAAAGAAATGGAAAGCTAATAAAGAAGTGCTTTTTACGTATTTTGAGAATATTTTATAACATATATATACAAATTCCAAAATTGGCCGGAACAAAATCTGGCTATTTGGTGTAACCTGAATAAATAATAGATGGCGTTTATTCATAGCTACCCCACTATTTTATTCTATAAAATTATATATGTTACAGTTAAAACTCTTTCGTGGTAAAACTATTTTTGACTAACAAAAAAAGTCAAAAGTTGTTTTGACTGCAGGCCTTGGTCAATAGCAGTTTTAACTGGCATATCGGGCAAAACTCTTAAAATTATGGCATTCACCAGCCGCTACCACGGCACGCTCGCTTCGATCATTCGGCTCGTGCGTTGTAGTCCCTTTTTTTAACCTTGGCAAATGCATTTAGACATGAACTCTGCTGAAGCAGACCACAACATCCATGGGGTTGTTCCATGATCAACTATGCTGTCAGAGAAGTACCAGGAGCAACCCTCATAGCACACCACCCACCGAGGTTGGCCACCTCCCAGTGCGTTTCTTGGTTTCGCGCCCGGTTGTATTGCCGGGCACTACTGTGCCACCCCACCACGACAAGGTGAACGCAGGTTGGGGGGGAGGGGGGGGGGTCACTGATCTTACCCGACCTACAAAGAAAGAAAGGGTTTTTCCGAGTAACCTTCAACGTAATGAATTTTGACTGATATGCCAGTCAAAACTGCTACATATATGTTGCCATAATAACCCACTCATATTATCTATACTATAATAAAGCAGTAACTTAGCGAAATCTGTACATGAAATATTTTTTAAAAACAATGACTGTAACGTATTATGTATACGATATAGACCCCAAAACAATAGTTATTAATTTTTTTGTCTGTTTGTCTGTTTGTCTTTTTGTCTGTTTGTCTGTTTGTCTGTTTGTCTGTACGCGTTTCACGCAAAAAGTAATGAACCGATTTCAACGAAATTTTGTGAACTGATAACTTATTACTCGGGTCAACATTTAGGATAACTTTTACTTTTGGAAAATCTTTGTTTCCCGCGGGAAATCGCAATAACTGGTTTTATCGAGTCCTCCTTAGGAACCCTCCGCTGGCTAAACCTAAAGACATACATCAAAACAATGTACTAAAAAATTGTAGATCTTGAAAAGGCCAACAGAAATATCTACAACAGTATATGTCTATCTCTCAAGGTACACTCGCAATACCTATTCTTATCTATACCTATAGCAAAACTAACATAGTTAAATCGATGTGCGCGTTTCACGCAAAAAGTACTGAACCGATTTCAATTAAGTTTTGTATAGTGATAGCTTATCACTCGAGTCAACATTTAGGATACCTTTTACTACAGGCACATTTTTCGTTCCCGCGGGAAAACGCAATGACTGGTTCTATCGAGTCGTCCTTAGAAGTTTATATGGCTAACGCTGGCTGAACCTTAAGAGATAAATCAAAACAATGTACTAGAAAATTGTAGGTCTTAAAAAGTTCTACAGAAAAGTTCTCAACGGTATATGTCTATCTCCTAAAGTACACCCGCTATAACTATTTTTATTAAATGATATTACTGTTTTCTTATACGAGTACGTTATCTATCTATACTATAATAAAGCAGTAACTTAGCGAAATCTGTACATGAAATATTTTTTAAAAACAATGACTGTAACGTATTATGTATACGATATAGACCCCAAAACAATAGTTATTAATTTTTTTGTCTGTTTGTCTGTTTGTCTTTTTGTCTGTTTGTCTGTTTGTCTGTTTGTCTGTACGCGTTTCACGCAAAAAGTAATGAACCGATTTCAACGAAATTTTGTGAACTGATAACTTATTACTCGGGTCAACATTTAGGATAACTTTTACTTTTGGAAAATCTTTGTTTCCCGCGGGAAATCGCAATAACTGGTTTTATCGAGTCCTCCTTAGGAACCCTCCGCTGGCTAAACCTAAAGACATACATCAAAACAATGTACTAAAAAATTGTAGATCTTGAAAAGGCCAACAGAAATATCTACAACAGTATATGTCTATCTCTCAAGGTACACTCGCAATACCTATTCTTATCTATACCTATAGCAAAACTAACATAGTTAAATCGATGTGCGCGTTTCACGCAAAAAGTACTGAACCGATTTCAATTAAGTTTTGTATAGTGATAGCTTATCACTCGAGTCAACATTTAGGATACCTTTTACTACAGGCACATTTTTCGTTCCCGCGGGAAAACGCAATGACTGGTTCTATCGAGTCGTCCTTAGAAGTTTATATGGCTAACGCTGGCTGAACCTTAAGAGATAAATCAAAACAATGTACTAGAAAATTGTAGGTCTTAAAAAGTTCTACAGAAAAGTTCTCAACGGTATATGTCTATCTCCTAAAGTACACCCGCTATAACTATTTTTATTAAATGATATTACTGTTTTCTTATACGAGTACGTTATCTATCTATACTATAATAAAGCAGTAACTTAGCGAAATCTGTACATGAAATATTTTTTAAAAACAATGACTGTAACGTATTATGTATACGATATAGACCCCAAAACAATAGTTATTAATTTTTTTGTCTGTTTGTCTGTTTGTCTTTTTGTCTGTTTGTCTGTTTGTCTGTTTGTCTGTACGCGTTTCACGCAAAAAGTAATGAACCGATTTCAACGAAATTTTGTGAACTGATAACTTATTACTCGGGTCAACATTTAGGATAACTTTTACTTTTGGAAAATCTTTGTTTCCCGCGGGAAATCGCAATAACTGGTTTTATCGAGTCCTCCTTAGGAACCCTCCGCTGGCTAAACCTAAAGACATACATCAAAACAATGTACTAAAAAATTGTAGATCTTGAAAAGGCCAACAGAAATATCTACAACAGTATATGTCTATCTCTCAAGGTACACTCGCAATACCTATTCTTATCTATACCTATAGCAAAACTAACATAGTTAAATCGATGTGCGCGTTTCACGCAAAAAGTACTGAACCGATTTCAATTAAGTTTTGTATAGTGATAGCTTATCACTCGAGTCAACATTTAGGATACCTTTTACTACAGGCACATTTTTCGTTCCCGCGGGAAAACGCAATGACTGGTTCTATCGAGTCGTCCTTAGAAGTTTATATGGCTAACGCTGGCTGAACCTTAAGAGATAAATCAAAACAATGTACTAGAAAATTGTAGGTCTTAAAAAGTTCTACAGAAAAGTTCTCAACGGTATATGTCTATCTCCTAAAGTACACCCGCTATAACTATTTTTATTAAATGATATTACTGTTTTCTTATACGAGTACGTTATCTATCTATACTATAATAAAGCAGTAACTTAGCGAAATCTGTACATGAAATATTTTTTAAAAACAATGACTGTAACGTATTATGTATACGATATAGACCCCAAAACAATAGTTATTAATTTTTTTGTCTGTTTGTCTGTTTGTCTTTTTGTCTGTTTGTCTGTTTGTCTGTTTGTCTGTACGCGTTTCACGCAAAAAGTAATGAACCGATTTCAACGAAATTTTGTGAACTGATAACTTATTACTCGGGTCAACATTTAGGATAACTTTTACTTTTGGAAAATCTTTGTTTCCCGCGGGAAATCGCAATAACTGGTTTTATCGAGTCCTCCTTAGGAACCCTCCGCTGGCTAAACCTAAAGACATACATCAAAACAATGTACTAAAAAATTGTAGATCTTGAAAAGGCCAACAGAAATATCTACAACAGTATATGTCTATCTCTCAAGGTACACTCGCAATACCTATTCTTATCTATACCTATAGCAAAACTAACATAGTTAAATCGATGTGCGCGTTTCACGCAAAAAGTACTGAACCGATTTCAATTAAGTTTTGTATAGTGATAGCTTATCACTCGAGTCAACATTTAGGATACCTTTTACTACAGGCACATTTTTCGTTCCCGCGGGAAAACGCAATGACTGGTTCTATCGAGTCGTCCTTAGAAGTTTATATGGCTAACGCTGGCTGAACCTTAAGAGATAAATCAAAACAATGTACTAGAAAATTGTAGGTCTTAAAAAGTTCTACAGAAAAGTTCTCAACGGTATATGTCTATCTCCTAAAGTACACCCGCTATAACTATTTTTATTAAATGATATTACTGTTTTCTTATACGAGTACGTTATCTATCTATACTATAATAAAGCAGTAACTTAGCGAAATCTGTACATGAAATATTTTTTAAAAACAATGACTGTAACGTATTATGTATACGATATAGACCCCAAAACAATAGTTATTAATTTTTTTGTCTGTTTGTCTGTTTGTCTTTTTGTCTGTTTGTCTGTTTGTCTGTTTGTCTGTACGCGTTTCACGCAAAAAGTAATGAACCGATTTCAACGAAATTTTGTGAACTGATAACTTATTACTCGGGTCAACATTTAGGATAACTTTTACTTTTGGAAAATCTTTGTTTCCCGCGGGAAATCGCAATAACTGGTTTTATCGAGTCCTCCTTAGGAACCCTCCGCTGGCTAAACCTAAAGACATACATCAAAACAATGTACTAAAAAATTGTAGATCTTGAAAAGGCCAACAGAAATATCTACAACAGTATATGTCTATCTCTCAAGGTACACTCGCAATACCTATTCTTATCTATACCTATAGCAAAACTAACATAGTTAAATCGATGTGCGCGTTTCACGCAAAAAGTACTGAACCGATTTCAATTAAGTTTTGTATAGTGATAGCTTATCACTCGAGTCAACATTTAGGATACCTTTTACTACAGGCACATTTTTCGTTCCCGCGGGAAAACGCAATGACTGGTTCTATCGAGTCGTCCTTAGAAGTTTATATGGCTAACGCTGGCTGAACCTTAAGAGATAAATCAAAACAATGTACTAGAAAATTGTAGGTCTTAAAAAGTTCTACAGAAAAGTTCTCAACGGTATATGTCTATCTCCTAAAGTACACCCGCTATAACTATTTTTATTAAATGATATTACTGTTTTCTTATACGAGTACGTTATCTATCTATACTATAATAAAGCAGTAACTTAGCGAAATCTGTACATGAAATATTTTTTAAAAACAATGACTGTAACGTATTATGTATACGATATAGACCCCAAAACAATAGTTATTAATTTTTTTGTCTGTTTGTCTGTTTGTCTTTTTGTCTGTTTGTCTGTTTGTCTGTTTGTCTGTACGCGTTTCACGCAAAAAGTAATGAACCGATTTCAACGAAATTTTGTGAACTGATAACTTATTACTCGGGTCAACATTTAGGATAACTTTTACTTTTGGAAAATCTTTGTTTCCCGCGGGAAATCGCAATAACTGGTTTTATCGAGTCCTCCTTAGGAACCCTCCGCTGGCTAAACCTAAAGACATACATCAAAACAATGTACTAAAAAATTGTAGATCTTGAAAAGGCCAACAGAAATATCTACAACAGTATATGTCTATCTCTCAAGGTACACTCGCAATACCTATTCTTATCTATACCTATAGCAAAACTAACATAGTTAAATCGATGTGCGCGTTTCACGCAAAAAGTACTGAACCGATTTCAATTAAGTTTTGTATAGTGATAGCTTATCACTCGAGTCAACATTTAGGATACCTTTTACTACAGGCACATTTTTCGTTCCCGCGGGAAAACGCAATGACTGGTTCTATCGAGTCGTCCTTAGAAGTTTATATGGCTAACGCTGGCTGAACCTTAAGAGATAAATCAAAACAATGTACTAGAAAATTGTAGGTCTTAAAAAGTTCTACAGAAAAGTTCTCAACGGTATATGTCTATCTCCTAAAGTACACCCGCTATAACTATTTTTATTAAATGATATTACTGTTTTCTTATACGAGTACGTTATCTATCTATACTATAATAAAGCAGTAACTTAGCGAAATCTGTACATGAAATATTTTTTAAAAACAATGACTGTAACGTATTATGTATACGATATAGACCCCAAAACAATAGTTATTAATTTTTTTGTCTGTTTGTCTGTTTGTCTTTTTGTCTGTTTGTCTGTTTGTCTGTTTGTCTGTACGCGTTTCACGCAAAAAGTAATGAACCGATTTCAACGAAATTTTGTGAACTGATAACTTATTACTCGGGTCAACATTTAGGATAACTTTTACTTTTGGAAAATCTTTGTTTCCCGCGGGAAATCGCAATAACTGGTTTTATCGAGTCCTCCTTAGGAACCCTCCGCTGGCTAAACCTAAAGACATACATCAAAACAATGTACTAAAAAATTGTAGATCTTGAAAAGGCCAACAGAAATATCTACAACAGTATATGTCTATCTCTCAAGGTACACTCGCAATACCTATTCTTATCTATACCTATAGCAAAACTAACATAGTTAAATCGATGTGCGCGTTTCACGCAAAAAGTACTGAACCGATTTCAATTAAGTTTTGTATAGTGATAGCTTATCACTCGAGTCAACATTTAGGATACCTTTTACTACAGGCACATTTTTCGTTCCCGCGGGAAAACGCAATGACTGGTTCTATCGAGTCGTCCTTAGAAGTTTATATGGCTAACGCTGGCTGAACCTTAAGAGATAAATCAAAACAATGTACTAGAAAATTGTAGGTCTTAAAAAGTTCTACAGAAAAGTTCTCAACGGTATATGTCTATCTCCTAAAGTACACCCGCTATAACTATTTTTATTAAATGATATTACTGTTTTCTTATACGAGTACGTTATCTATCTATCTATACTATAATAAAGCAGTAACTTAGCGAAATCTGTACATGAAATATTTTTTAAAAACAATGACTGTAACGTATTATGTATACGATATAGACCCCAAAACAATAGTTATTAATTTTTTTGTCTGTTTGTCTGTTTGTCTTTTTGTCTGTTTGTCTGTTTGTCTGTTTGTCTGTACGCGTTTCACGCAAAAAGTAATGAACCGATTTCAACGAAATTTTGTGAACTGATAACTTATTACTCGGGTCAACATTTAGGATAACTTTTACTTTTGGAAAATCTTTGTTTCCCGCGGGAAATCGCAATAACTGGTTTTATCGAGTCCTCCTTAGGAACCCTCCGCTGGCTAAACCTAAAGACATACATCAAAACAATGTACTAAAAAATTGTAGATCTTGAAAAGGCCAACAGAAATATCTACAACAGTATATGTCTATCTCTCAAGGTACACTCGCAATACCTATTCTTATCTATACCTATAGCAAAACTAACATAGTTAAATCGATGTGCGCGTTTCACGCAAAAAGTACTGAACCGATTTCAATTAAGTTTTGTATAGTGATAGCTTATCACTCGAGTCAACATTTAGGATACCTTTTACTACAGGCACATTTTTCGTTCCCGCGGGAAAACGCAATGACTGGTTCTATCGAGTCGTCCTTAGAAGTTTATATGGCTAACGCTGGCTGAACCTTAAGAGATAAATCAAAACAATGTACTAGAAAATTGTAGGTCTTAAAAAGTTCTACAGAAAAGTTCTCAACGGTATATGTCTATCTCCTAAAGTACACCCGCTATAACTATTTTTATTAAATGATATTACTGTTTTCTTATACGAGTACGTTATCTATCTATACTATAATAAAGCAGTAACTTAGCGAAATCTGTACATGAAATATTTTTTAAAAACAATGACTGTAACGTATTATGTATACGATATAGACCCCAAAACAATAGTTATTAATTTTTTTGTCTGTTTGTCTGTTTGTCTTTTTGTCTGTTTGTCTGTTTGTCTGTTTGTCTGTACGCGTTTCACGCAAAAAGTAATGAACCGATTTCAACGAAATTTTGTGAACTGATAACTTATTACTCGGGTCAACATTTAGGATAACTTTTACTTTTGGAAAATCTTTGTTTCCCGCGGGAAATCGCAATAACTGGTTTTATCGAGTCCTCCTTAGGAACCCTCCGCTGGCTAAACCTAAAGACATACATCAAAACAATGTACTAAAAAATTGTAGATCTTGAAAAGGCCAACAGAAATATCTACAACAGTATATGTCTATCTCTCAAGGTACACTCGCAATACCTATTCTTATCTATACCTATAGCAAAACTAACATAGTTAAATCGATGTGCGCGTTTCACGCAAAAAGTACTGAACCGATTTCAATTAAATTTTGTATAGTGATAGCTTATCACTCGAGTCAACATTTAGGATACCTTTTACTACAGGCACATTTTTCGTTCCCGCGGGAAAACGCAATGACTGGTTCTATCGAGTCGTCCTTAGAAGTTTATATGGCTAACGCTGGCTGAACCTTAAGAGATAAATCAAAACAATGTACTAGAAAATTGTAGGTCTTAAAAAGTTCTACAGAAAAGTTCTCAACGGTATATGTCTATCTCCTAAAGTACACCCGCTATAACTATTTTTATTAAATGATATTACTGTTTTCTTATACGAGTACGTTATCTATCTATCTATACTATAATAAAGCAGTAACTTAGCGAAATCTGTACATGAAATATTTTTTAAAAACAATGACTGTAACGTATTATGTATACGATATAGACCCCAAAACAATAGTTATTAATTTTTTTGTCTGTTTGTCTGTTTGTCTTTTTGTCTGTTTGTCTGTTTGTCTGTTTGTCTGTACGCGTTTCACGCAAAAAGTAATGAACCGATTTCAACGAAATTTTGTGAACTGATAACTTATTACTCGGGTCAACATTTAGGATAACTTTTACTTTTGGAAAATCTTTGTTTCCCGCGGGAAATCGCAATAACTGGTTTTATCGAGTCCTCCTTAGGAACCCTCCGCTGGCTAAACCTAAAGACATACATCAAAACAATGTACTAAAAAATTGTAGATCTTGAAAAGGCCAACAGAAATATCTACAACAGTATATGTCTATCTCTCAAGGTACACTCGCAATACCTATTCTTATCTATACCTATAGCAAAACTAACATAGTTAAATCGATGTGCGCGTTTCACGCAAAAAGTACTGAACCGATTTCAATTAAGTTTTGTATAGTGATAGCTTATCACTCGAGTCAACATTTAGGATACCTTTTACTACAGGCACATTTTTCGTTCCCGCGGGAAAACGCAATGACTGGTTCTATCGAGTCGTCCTTAGAAGTTTATATGGCTAACGCTGGCTGAACCTTAAGAGATAAATCAAAACAATGTACTAGAAAATTGTAGGTCTTAAAAAGTTCTACAGAAAAGTTCTCAACGGTATATGTCTATCTCCTAAAGTACACCCGCTATAACTATTTTTATTAAATGATATTACTGTTTTCTTATACGAGTACGTTATCTATCTATCTATACTATAATAAAGCAGTAACTTAGCGAAATCTGTACATGAAATATTTTTTAAAAACAATGACTGTAACGTATTATGTATACGATATAGACCCCAAAACAATAGTTATTAATTTTTTTGTCTGTTTGTCTGTTTGTCTTTTTGTCTGTTTGTCTGTTTGTCTGTTTGTCTGTACGCGTTTCACGCAAAAAGTAATGAACCGATTTCAACGAAATTTTGTGAACTGATAACTTATTACTCGGGTCAACATTTAGGATAACTTTTACTTTTGGAAAATCTTTGTTTCCCGCGGGAAATCGCAATAACTGGTTTTATCGAGTCCTCCTTAGGAACCCTCCGCTGGCTAAACCTAAAGACATACATCAAAACAATGTACTAAAAAATTGTAGATCTTGAAAAGGCCAACAGAAATATCTACAACAGTATATGTCTATCTCTCAAGGTACACTCGCAATACCTATTCTTATCTATACCTATAGCAAAACTAACATAGTTAAATCGATGTGCGCGTTTCACGCAAAAAGTACTGAACCGATTTCAATTAAGTTTTGTATAGTGATAGCTTATCACTCGAGTCAACATTTAGGATACCTTTTACTACAGGCACATTTTTCGTTCCCGCGGGAAAACGCAATGACTGGTTCTATCGAGTCGTCCTTAGAAGTTTATATGGCTAACGCTGGCTGAACCTTAAGAGATAAATCAAAACAATGTACTAGAAAATTGTAGGTCTTAAAAAGTTCTACAGAAAAGTTCTCAACGGTATATGTCTATCTCCTAAAGTACACCCGCTATAACTATTTTTATTAAATGATATTACTGTTTTCTTATACGAGTACGTTATCTATCTATCTATACTATAATAAAGCAGTAACTTAGCGAAATCTGTACATGAAATATTTTTTAAAAACAATGACTGTAACGTATTATGTATACGATATAGACCCCAAAACAATAGTTATTAATTTTTTTGTCTGTTTGTCTGTTTGTCTTTTTGTCTGTTTGTCTGTTTGTCTGTTTGTCTGTACGCGTTTCACGCAAAAAGTAATGAACCGATTTCAACGAAATTTTGTGAACTGATAACTTATTACTCGGGTCAACATTTAGGATAACTTTTACTTTTGGAAAATCTTTGTTTCCCGCGGGAAATCGCAATAACTGGTTTTATCGAGTCCTCCTTAGGAACCCTCCGCTGGCTAAACCTAAAGACATACATCAAAACAATGTACTAAAAAATTGTAGATCTTGAAAAGGCCAACAGAAATATCTACAACAGTATATGTCTATCTCTCAAGGTACACTCGCAATACCTATTCTTATCTATACCTATAGCAAAACTAACATAGTTAAATCGATGTGCGCGTTTCACGCAAAAAGTACTGAACCGATTTCAATTAAGTTTTGTATAGTGATAGCTTATCACTCGAGTCAACATTTAGGATACCTTTTACTACAGGCACATTTTTCGTTCCCGCGGGAAAACGCAATGACTGGTTCTATCGAGTCGTCCTTAGAAGTTTATATGGCTAACGCTGGCTGAACCTTAAGAGATAAATCAAAACAATGTACTAGAAAATTGTAGGTCTTAAAAAGTTCTACAGAAAAGTTCTCAACGGTATATGTCTATCTCCTAAAGTACACCCGCTATAACTATTTTTATTAAATGATATTACTGTTTTCTTATACGAGTACGTTATCTATCTATACTATAATAAAGCAGTAACTTAGCGAAATCTGTACATGAAATATTTTTTAAAAACAATGACTGTAACGTATTATGTATACGATATAGACCCCAAAACAATAGTTATTAATTTTTTTGTCTGTTTGTCTGTTTGTCTTTTTGTCTGTTTGTCTGTTTGTCTGTTTGTCTGTACGCGTTTCACGCAAAAAGTAATGAACCGATTTCAACGAAATTTTGTGAACTGATAACTTATTACTCGGGTCAACATTTAGGATAACTTTTACTTTTGGAAAATCTTTGTTTCCCGCGGGAAATCGCAATAACTGGTTTTATCGAGTCCTCCTTAGGAACCCTCCGCTGGCTAAACCTAAAGACATACATCAAAACAATGTACTAAAAAATTGTAGATCTTGAAAAGGCCAACAGAAATATCTACAACAGTATATGTCTATCTCTCAAGGTACACTCGCAATACCTATTCTTATCTATACCTATAGCAAAACTAACATAGTTAAATCGATGTGCGCGTTTCACGCAAAAAGTACTGAACCGATTTCAATTAAGTTTTGTATAGTGATAGCTTATCACTCGAGTCAACATTTAGGATACCTTTTACTACAGGCACATTTTTCGTTCCCGCGGGAAAACGCAATGACTGGTTCTATCGAGTCGTCCTTAGAAGTTTATATGGCTAACGCTGGCTGAACCTTAAGAGATAAATCAAAACAATGTACTAGAAAATTGTAGGTCTTAAAAAGTTCTACAGAAAAGTTCTCAACGGTATATGTCTATCTCCTAAAGTACACCCGCTATAACTATTTTTATTAAATGATATTACTGTTTTCTTATACGAGTACGTTATCTATCTATACTATAATAAAGCAGTAACTTAGCGAAATCTGTACATGAAATATTTTTTAAAAACAATGACTGTAACGTATTATGTATACGATATAGACCCCAAAACAATAGTTATTAATTTTTTTGTCTGTTTGTCTGTTTGTCTTTTTGTCTGTTTGTCTGTTTGTCTGTTTGTCTGTACGCGTTTCACGCAAAAAGTAATGAACCGATTTCAACGAAATTTTGTGAACTGATAACTTATTACTCGGGTCAACATTTAGGATAACTTTTACTTTTGGAAAATCTTTGTTTCCCGCGGGAAATCGCAATAACTGGTTTTATCGAGTCCTCCTTAGGAACCCTCCGCTGGCTAAACCTAAAGACATACATCAAAACAATGTACTAAAAAATTGTAGATCTTGAAAAGGCCAACAGAAATATCTACAACAGTATATGTCTATCTCTCAAGGTACACTCGCAATACCTATTCTTATCTATACCTATAGCAAAACTAACATAGTTAAATCGATGTGCGCGTTTCACGCAAAAAGTACTGAACCGATTTCAATTAAGTTTTGTATAGTGATAGCTTATCACTCGAGTCAACATTTAGGATACCTTTTACTACAGGCACATTTTTCGTTCCCGCGGGAAAACGCAATGACTGGTTCTATCGAGTCGTCCTTAGAAGTTTATATGGCTAACGCTGGCTGAACCTTAAGAGATAAATCAAAACAATGTACTAGAAAATTGTGGGTCTTAAAAAGTTCTACAGAAAAGTTCTCAACGGTATATGTCTATCTCCTAAAGTACACCCGCTATAACTATTTTTATTAAATGATATTACTGTTTTCTTATACGAGTACGTTATCTATCTATACTATAATAAAGCAGTAACTTAGCGAAATCTGTACATGAAATATTTTTTAAAAACAATGACTGTAACGTATTATGTATACGATATAGACCCCAAAACAATAGTTATTAATTTTTTTGTCTGTTTGTCTGTTTGTCTTTTTGTCTGTTTGTCTGTTTGTCTGTTTGTCTGTACGCGTTTCACGCAAAAAGTAATGAACCGATTTCAACGAAATTTTGTGAACTGATAACTTATTACTCGGGTCAACATTTAGGATAACTTTTACTTTTGGAAAATCTTTGTTTCCCGCGGGAAATCGCAATAACTGGTTTTATCGAGTCCTCCTTAGGAACCCTCCGCTGGCTAAACCTAAAGACATACATCAAAACAATGTACTAAAAAATTGTAGATCTTGAAAAGGCCAACAGAAATATCTACAACAGTATATGTCTATCTCTCAAGGTACACTCGCAATACCTATTCTTATCTATACCTATAGCAAAACTAACATAGTTAAATCGATGTGCGCGTTTCACGCAAAAAGTACTGAACCGATTTCAATTAAGTTTTGTATAGTGATAGCTTATCACTCGAGTCAACATTTAGGATACCTTTTACTACAGGCACATTTTTCGTTCCCGCGGGAAAACGCAATGACTGGTTCTATCGAGTCGTCCTTAGAAGTTTATATGGCTAACGCTGGCTGAACCTTAAGAGATAAATCAAAACAATGTACTAGAAAATTGTAGGTCTTAAAAAGTTCTACAGAAAAGTTCTCAACGGTATATGTCTATCTCCTAAAGTACACCCGCTATAACTATTTTTATTAAATGATATTACTGTTTTCTTATACGAGTACGTTATCTATCTATCTATACTATAATAAAGCAGTAACTTAGCGAAATCTGTACATGAAATATTTTTTAAAAACAATGACTGTAACGTATTATGTATACGATATAGACCCCAAAACAATAGTTATTAATTTTTTTGTCTGTTTGTCTGTTTGTCTTTTTGTCTGTTTGTCTGTTTGTCTGTTTGTCTGTACGCGTTTCACGCAAAAAGTAATGAACCGATTTCAACGAAATTTTGTGAACTGATAACTTATTACTCGGGTCAACATTTAGGATAACTTTTACTTTTGGAAAATCTTTGTTTCCCGCGGGAAATCGCAATAACTGGTTTTATCGAGTCCTCCTTAGGAACCCTCCGCTGGCTAAACCTAAAGACATACATCAAAACAATGTACTAAAAAATTGTAGATCTTGAAAAGGCCAACAGAAATATCTACAACAGTATATGTCTATCTCTCAAGGTACACTCGCAATACCTATTCTTATCTATACCTATAGCAAAACTAACATAGTTAAATCGATGTGCGCGTTTCACGCAAAAAGTACTGAACCGATTTCAATTAAGTTTTGTATAGTGATAGCTTATCACTCGAGTCAACATTTAGGATACCTTTTACTACAGGCACATTTTTCGTTCCCGCGGGAAAACGCAATGACTGGTTCTATCGAGTCGTCCTTAGAAGTTTATATGGCTAACGCTGGCTGAACCTTAAGAGATAAATCAAAACAATGTACTAGAAAATTGTAGGTCTTAAAAAGTTCTACAGAAAAGTTCTCAACGGTATATGTCTATCTCCTAAAGTACACCCGCTATAACTATTTTTATTAAATGATATTACTGTTTTCTTATACGAGTACGTTATCTATCTATACTATAATAAAGCAGTAACTTAGCGAAATCTGTACATGAAATATTTTTTAAAAACAATGACTGTAACGTATTATGTATACGATATAGACCCCAAAACAATAGTTATTAATTTTTTTGTCTGTTTGTCTGTTTGTCTTTTTGTCTGTTTGTCTGTTTGTCTGTTTGTCTGTACGCGTTTCACGCAAAAAGTAATGAACCGATTTCAACGAAATTTTGTGAACTGATAACTTATTACTCGGGTCAACATTTAGGATAACTTTTACTTTTGGAAAATCTTTGTTTCCCGCGGGAAATCGCAATAACTGGTTTTATCGAGTCCTCCTTAGGAACCCTCCGCTGGCTAAACCTAAAGACATACATCAAAACAATGTACTAAAAAATTGTAGATCTTGAAAAGGCCAACAGAAATATCTACAACAGTATATGTCTATCTCTCAAGGTACACTCGCAATACCTATTCTTATCTATACCTATAGCAAAACTAACATAGTTAAATCGATGTGCGCGTTTCACGCAAAAAGTACTGAACCGATTTCAATTAAGTTTTGTATAGTGATAGCTTATCACTCGAGTCAACATTTAGGATACCTTTTACTACAGGCACATTTTTCGTTCCCGCGGGAAAACGCAATGACTGGTTCTATCGAGTCGTCCTTAGAAGTTTATATGGCTAACGCTGGCTGAACCTTAAGAGATAAATCAAAACAATGTACTAGAAAATTGTAGGTCTTAAAAAGTTCTACAGAAAAGTTCTCAACGGTATATGTCTATCTCCTAAAGTACACCCGCTATAACTATTTTTATTAAATGATATTACTGTTTTCTTATACGAGTACGTTATCTATCTATACTATAATAAAGCAGTAACTTAGCGAAATCTGTACATGAAATATTTTTTAAAAACAATGACTGTAACGTATTATGTATACGATATAGACCCCAAAACAATAGTTATTAATTTTTTTGTCTGTTTGTCTGTTTGTCTTTTTGTCTGTTTGTCTGTTTGTCTGTTTGTCTGTACGCGTTTCACGCAAAAAGTAATGAACCGATTTCAACGAAATTTTGTGAACTGATAACTTATTACTCGGGTCAACATTTAGGATAACTTTTACTTTTGGAAAATCTTTGTTTCCCGCGGGAAATCGCAATAACTGGTTTTATCGAGTCCTCCTTAGGAACCCTCCGCTGGCTAAACCTAAAGACATACATCAAAACAATGTACTAAAAAATTGTAGATCTTGAAAAGGCCAACAGAAATATCTACAACAGTATATGTCTATCTCTCAAGGTACACTCGCAATACCTATTCTTATCTATACCTATAGCAAAACTAACATAGTTAAATCGATGTGCGCGTTTCACGCAAAAAGTACTGAACCGATTTCAATTAAGTTTTGTATAGTGATAGCTTATCACTCGAGTCAACATTTAGGATACCTTTTACTACAGGCACATTTTTCGTTCCCGCGGGAAAACGCAATGACTGGTTCTATCGAGTCGTCCTTAGAAGTTTATATGGCTAACGCTGGCTGAACCTTAAGAGATAAATCAAAACAATGTACTAGAAAATTGTAGGTCTTAAAAAGTTCTACAGAAAAGTTCTCAACGGTATATGTCTATCTCCTAAAGTACACCCGCTATAACTATTTTTATTAAATGATATTACTGTTTTCTTATACGAGTACGTTATCTATCTATACTATAATAAAGCAGTAACTTAGCGAAATCTGTACATGAAATATTTTTTAAAAACAATGACTGTAACGTATTATGTATACGATATAGACCCCAAAACAATAGTTATTAATTTTTTTGTCTGTTTGTCTGTTTGTCTTTTTGTCTGTTTGTCTGTTTGTCTGTTTGTCTGTACGCGTTTCACGCAAAAAGTAATGAACCGATTTCAACGAAATTTTGTGAACTGATAACTTATTACTCGGGTCAACATTTAGGATAACTTTTACTTTTGGAAAATCTTTGTTTCCCGCGGGAAATCGCAATAACTGGTTTTATCGAGTCCTCCTTAGGAACCCTCCGCTGGCTAAACCTAAAGACATACATCAAAACAATGTACTAAAAAATTGTAGATCTTGAAAAGGCCAACAGAAATATCTACAACAGTATATGTCTATCTCTCAAGGTACACTCGCAATACCTATTCTTATCTATACCTATAGCAAAACTAACATAGTTAAATCGATGTGCGCGTTTCACGCAAAAAGTACTGAACCGATTTCAATTAAGTTTTGTATAGTGATAGCTTATCACTCGAGTCAACATTTAGGATACCTTTTACTACAGGCACATTTTTCGTTCCCGCGGGAAAACGCAATGACTGGTTCTATCGAGTCGTCCTTAGAAGTTTATATGGCTAACGCTGGCTGAACCTTAAGAGATAAATCAAAACAATGTACTAGAAAATTGTAGGTCTTAAAAAGTTCTACAGAAAAGTTCTCAACGGTATATGTCTATCTCCTAAAGTACACCCGCTATAACTATTTTTATTAAATGATATTACTGTTTTCTTATACGAGTACGTTATCTATCTATACTATAATAAAGCAGTAACTTAGCGAAATCTGTACATGAAATATTTTTTAAAAACAATGACTGTAACGTATTATGTATACGATATAGACCCCAAAACAATAGTTATTAATTTTTTTGTCTGTTTGTCTGTTTGTCTTTTTGTCTGTTTGTCTGTTTGTCTGTTTGTCTGTACGCGTTTCACGCAAAAAGTAATGAACCGATTTCAACGAAATTTTGTGAACTGATAACTTATTACTCGGGTCAACATTTAGGATAACTTTTACTTTTGGAAAATCTTTGTTTCCCGCGGGAAATCGCAATAACTGGTTTTATCGAGTCCTCCTTAGGAACCCTCCGCTGGCTAAACCTAAAGACATACATCAAAACAATGTACTAAAAAATTGTAGATCTTGAAAAGGCCAACAGAAATATCTACAACAGTATATGTCTATCTCTCAAGGTACACTCGCAATACCTATTCTTATCTATACCTATAGCAAAACTAACATAGTTAAATCGATGTGCGCGTTTCACGCAAAAAGTACTGAACCGATTTCAATTAAGTTTTGTATAGTGATAGCTTATCACTCGAGTCAACATTTAGGATACCTTTTACTACAGGCACATTTTTCGTTCCCGCGGGAAAACGCAATGACTGGTTCTATCGAGTCGTCCTTAGAAGTTTATATGGCTAACGCTGGCTGAACCTTAAGAGATAAATCAAAACAATGTACTAGAAAATTGTAGGTCTTAAAAAGTTCTACAGAAAAGTTCTCAACGGTATATGTCTATCTCCTAAAGTACACCCGCTATAACTATTTTTATTAAATGATATTACTGTTTTCTTATACGAGTACGTTATCTATCTATACTATAATAAAGCAGTAACTTAGCGAAATCTGTACATGAAATATTTTTTAAAAACAATGACTGTAACGTATTATGTATACGATATAGACCCCAAAACAATAGTTATTAATTTTTTTGTCTGTTTGTCTGTTTGTCTTTTTGTCTGTTTGTCTGTTTGTCTGTTTGTCTGTACGCGTTTCACGCAAAAAGTAATGAACCGATTTCAACGAAATTTTGTGAACTGATAACTTATTACTCGGGTCAACATTTAGGATAACTTTTACTTTTGGAAAATCTTTGTTTCCCGCGGGAAATCGCAATAACTGGTTTTATCGAGTCCTCCTTAGGAACCCTCCGCTGGCTAAACCTAAAGACATACATCAAAACAATGTACTAAAAAATTGTAGATCTTGAAAAGGCCAACAGAAATATCTACAACAGTATATGTCTATCTCTCAAGGTACACTCGCAATACCTATTCTTATCTATACCTATAGCAAAACTAACATAGTTAAATCGATGTGCGCGTTTCACGCAAAAAGTACTGAACCGATTTCAATTAAGTTTTGTATAGTGATAGCTTATCACTCGAGTCAACATTTAGGATACCTTTTACTACAGGCACATTTTTCGTTCCCGCGGGAAAACGCAATGACTGGTTCTATCGAGTCGTCCTTAGAAGTTTATATGGCTAACGCTGGCTGAACCTTAAGAGATAAATCAAAACAATGTACTAGAAAATTGTAGGTCTTAAAAAGTTCTACAGAAAAGTTCTCAACGGTATATGTCTATCTCCTAAAGTACACCCGCTATAACTATTTTTATTAAATGATATTACTGTTTTCTTATACGAGTACGTTATCTATCTATCTATACTATAATAAAGCAGTAACTTAGCGAAATCTGTACATGAAATATTTTTTAAAAACAATGACTGTAACGTATTATGTATACGATATAGACCCCAAAACAATAGTTATTAATTTTTTTGTCTGTTTGTCTGTTTGTCTTTTTGTCTGTTTGTCTGTTTGTCTGTTTGTCTGTACGCGTTTCACGCAAAAAGTAATGAACCGATTTCAACGAAATTTTGTGAACTGATAACTTATTACTCGGGTCAACATTTAGGATAACTTTTACTTTTGGAAAATCTTTGTTTCCCGCGGGAAATCGCAATAACTGGTTTTATCGAGTCCTCCTTAGGAACCCTCCGCTGGCTAAACCTAAAGACATACATCAAAACAATGTACTAAAAAATTGTAGATCTTGAAAAGGCCAACAGAAATATCTACAACAGTATATGTCTATCTCTCAAGGTACACTCGCAATACCTATTCTTATCTATACCTATAGCAAAACTAACATAGTTAAATCGATGTGCGCGTTTCACGCAAAAAGTACTGAACCGATTTCAATTAAGTTTTGTATAGTGATAGCTTATCACTCGAGTCAACATTTAGGATACCTTTTACTACAGGCACATTTTTCGTTCCCGCGGGAAAACGCAATGACTGGTTCTATCGAGTCGTCCTTAGAAGTTTATATGGCTAACGCTGGCTGAACCTTAAGAGATAAATCAAAACAATGTACTAGAAAATTGTAGGTCTTAAAAAGTTCTACAGAAAAGTTCTCAACGGTATATGTCTATCTCCTAAAGTACACCCGCTATAACTATTTTTATTAAATGATATTACTGTTTTCTTATACGAGTACGTTATCTATCTATCTATACTATAATAAAGCAGTAACTTAGCGAAATCTGTACATGAAATATTTTTTAAAAACAATGACTGTAACGTATTATGTATACGATATAGACCCCAAAACAATAGTTATTAATTTTTTTGTCTGTTTGTCTGTTTGTCTTTTTGTCTGTTTGTCTGTTTGTCTGTTTGTCTGTACGCGTTTCACGCAAAAAGTAATGAACCGATTTCAACGAAATTTTGTGAACTGATAACTTATTACTCGGGTCAACATTTAGGATAACTTTTACTTTTGGAAAATCTTTGTTTCCCGCGGGAAATCGCAATAACTGGTTTTATCGAGTCCTCCTTAGGAACCCTCCGCTGGCTAAACCTAAAGACATACATCAAAACAATGTACTAAAAAATTGTAGATCTTGAAAAGGCCAACAGAAATATCTACAACAGTATATGTCTATCTCTCAAGGTACACTCGCAATACCTATTCTTATCTATACCTATAGCAAAACTAACATAGTTAAATCGATGTGCGCGTTTCACGCAAAAAGTACTGAACCGATTTCAATTAAATTTTGTATAGTGATAGCTTATCACTCGAGTCAACATTTAGGATACCTTTTACTACAGGCACATTTTTCGTTCCCGCGGGAAAACGCAATGACTGGTTCTATCGAGTCGTCCTTAGAAGTTTATATGGCTAACGCTGGCTGAACCTTAAGAGATAAATCAAAACAATGTACTAGAAAATTGTAGGTCTTAAAAAGTTCTACAGAAAAGTTCTCAACGGTATATGTCTATCTCCTAAAGTACACCCGCTATAACTATTTTTATTAAATGATATTACTGTTTTCTTATACGAGTACGTTATCTATCTATCTATACTATAATAAAGCAGTAACTTAGCGAAATCTGTACATGAAATATTTTTTAAAAACAATGACTGTAACGTATTATGTATACGATATAGACCCCAAAACAATAGTTATTAATTTTTTTGTCTGTTTGTCTGTTTGTCTTTTTGTCTGTTTGTCTGTTTGTCTGTTTGTCTGTACGCGTTTCACGCAAAAAGTAATGAACCGATTTCAACGAAATTTTGTGAACTGATAACTTATTACTCGGGTCAACATTTAGGATAACTTTTACTTTTGGAAAATCTTTGTTTCCCGCGGGAAATCGCAATAACTGGTTTTATCGAGTCCTCCTTAGGAACCCTCCGCTGGCTAAACCTAAAGACATACATCAAAACAATGTACTAAAAAATTGTAGATCTTGAAAAGGCCAACAGAAATATCTACAACAGTATATGTCTATCTCTCAAGGTACACTCGCAATACCTATTCTTATCTATACCTATAGCAAAACTAACATAGTTAAATCGATGTGCGCGTTTCACGCAAAAAGTACTGAACCGATTTCAATTAAGTTTTGTATAGTGATAGCTTATCACTCGAGTCAACATTTAGGATACCTTTTACTACAGGCACATTTTTCGTTCCCGCGGGAAAACGCAATGACTGGTTCTATCGAGTCGTCCTTAGAAGTTTATATGGCTAACGCTGGCTGAACCTTAAGAGATAAATCAAAACAATGTACTAGAAAATTGTAGGTCTTAAAAAGTTCTACAGAAAAGTTCTCAACGGTATATGTCTATCTCCTAAAGTACACCCGCTATAACTATTTTTATTAAATGATATTACTGTTTTCTTATACGAGTACGTTATCTATCTATACTATAATAAAGCAGTAACTTAGCGAAATCTGTACATGAAATATTTTTTAAAAACAATGACTGTAACGTATTATGTATACGATATAGACCCCAAAACAATAGTTATTAATTTTTTTGTCTGTTTGTCTGTTTGTCTTTTTGTCTGTTTGTCTGTTTGTCTGTTTGTCTGTACGCGTTTCACGCAAAAAGTAATGAACCGATTTCAACGAAATTTTGTGAACTGATAACTTATTACTCGGGTCAACATTTAGGATAACTTTTACTTTTGGAAAATCTTTGTTTCCCGCGGGAAATCGCAATAACTGGTTTTATCGAGTCCTCCTTAGGAACCCTCCGCTGGCTAAACCTAAAGACATACATCAAAACAATGTACTAAAAAATTGTAGATCTTGAAAAGGCCAACAGAAATATCTACAACAGTATATGTCTATCTCTCAAGGTACACTCGCAATACCTATTCTTATCTATACCTATAGCAAAACTAACATAGTTAAATCGATGTGCGCGTTTCACGCAAAAAGTACTGAACCGATTTCAATTAAGTTTTGTATAGTGATAGCTTATCACTCGAGTCAACATTTAGGATACCTTTTACTACAGGCACATTTTTCGTTCCCGCGGGAAAACGCAATGACTGGTTCTATCGAGTCGTCCTTAGAAGTTTATATGGCTAACGCTGGCTGAACCTTAAGAGATAAATCAAAACAATGTACTAGAAAATTGTAGGTCTTAAAAAGTTCTACAGAAAAGTTCTCAACGGTATATGTCTATCTCCTAAAGTACACCCGCTATAACTATTTTTATTAAATGATATTACTGTTTTCTTATACGAGTACGTTATCTATCTATACTATAATAAAGCAGTAACTTAGCGAAATCTGTACATGAAATATTTTTTAAAAACAATGACTGTAACGTATTATGTATACGATATAGACCCCAAAACAATAGTTATTAATTTTTTTGTCTGTTTGTCTGTTTGTCTTTTTGTCTGTTTGTCTGTTTGTCTGTTTGTCTGTACGCGTTTCACGCAAAAAGTAATGAACCGATTTCAACGAAATTTTGTGAACTGATAACTTATTACTCGGGTCAACATTTAGGATAACTTTTACTTTTGGAAAATCTTTGTTTCCCGCGGGAAATCGCAATAACTGGTTTTATCGAGTCCTCCTTAGGAACCCTCCGCTGGCTAAACCTAAAGACATACATCAAAACAATGTACTAAAAAATTGTAGATCTTGAAAAGGCCAACAGAAATATCTACAACAGTATATGTCTATCTCTCAAGGTACACTCGCAATACCTATTCTTATCTATACCTATAGCAAAACTAACATAGTTAAATCGATGTGCGCGTTTCACGCAAAAAGTACTGAACCGATTTCAATTAAGTTTTGTATAGTGATAGCTTATCACTCGAGTCAACATTTAGGATACCTTTTACTACAGGCACATTTTTCGTTCCCGCGGGAAAACGCAATGACTGGTTCTATCGAGTCGTCCTTAGAAGTTTATATGGCTAACGCTGGCTGAACCTTAAGAGATAAATCAAAACAATGTACTAGAAAATTGTAGGTCTTAAAAAGTTCTACAGAAAAGTTCTCAACGGTATATGTCTATCTCCTAAAGTACACCCGCTATAACTATTTTTATTAAATGATATTACTGTTTTCTTATACGAGTACGTTATCTATCTATACTATAATAAAGCAGTAACTTAGCGAAATCTGTACATGAAATATTTTTTAAAAACAATGACTGTAACGTATTATGTATACGATATAGACCCCAAAACAATAGTTATTAATTTTTTTGTCTGTTTGTCTGTTTGTCTTTTTGTCTGTTTGTCTGTTTGTCTGTTTGTCTGTACGCGTTTCACGCAAAAAGTAATGAACCGATTTCAACGAAATTTTGTGAACTGATAACTTATTACTCGGGTCAACATTTAGGATAACTTTTACTTTTGGAAAATCTTTGTTTCCCGCGGGAAATCGCAATAACTGGTTTTATCGAGTCCTCCTTAGGAACCCTCCGCTGGCTAAACCTAAAGACATACATCAAAACAATGTACTAAAAAATTGTAGATCTTGAAAAGGCCAACAGAAATATCTACAACAGTATATGTCTATCTCTCAAGGTACACTCGCAATACCTATTCTTATCTATACCTATAGCAAAACTAACATAGTTAAATCGATGTGCGCGTTTCACGCAAAAAGTACTGAACCGATTTCAATTAAGTTTTGTATAGTGATAGCTTATCACTCGAGTCAACATTTAGGATACCTTTTACTACAGGCACATTTTTCGTTCCCGCGGGAAAACGCAATGACTGGTTCTATCGAGTCGTCCTTAGAAGTTTATATGGCTAACGCTGGCTGAACCTTAAGAGATAAATCAAAACAATGTACTAGAAAATTGTAGGTCTTAAAAAGTTCTACAGAAAAGTTCTCAACGGTATATGTCTATCTCCTAAAGTACACCCGCTATAACTATTTTTATTAAATGATATTACTGTTTTCTTATACGAGTACGTTATCTATCTATACTATAATAAAGCAGTAACTTAGCGAAATCTGTACATGAAATATTTTTTAAAAACAATGACTGTAACGTATTATGTATACGATATAGACCCCAAAACAATAGTTATTAATTTTTTTGTCTGTTTGTCTGTTTGTCTTTTTGTCTGTTTGTCTGTTTGTCTGTTTGTCTGTACGCGTTTCACGCAAAAAGTAATGAACCGATTTCAACGAAATTTTGTGAACTGATAACTTATTACTCGGGTCAACATTTAGGATAACTTTTACTTTTGGAAAATCTTTGTTTCCCGCGGGAAATCGCAATAACTGGTTTTATCGAGTCCTCCTTAGGAACCCTCCGCTGGCTAAACCTAAAGACATACATCAAAACAATGTACTAAAAAATTGTAGATCTTGAAAAGGCCAACAGAAATATCTACAACAGTATATGTCTATCTCTCAAGGTACACTCGCAATACCTATTCTTATCTATACCTATAGCAAAACTAACATAGTTAAATCGATGTGCGCGTTTCACGCAAAAAGTACTGAACCGATTTCAATTAAGTTTTGTATAGTGATAGCTTATCACTCGAGTCAACATTTAGGATACCTTTTACTACAGGCACATTTTTCGTTCCCGCGGGAAAACGCAATGACTGGTTCTATCGAGTCGTCCTTAGAAGTTTATATGGCTAACGCTGGCTGAACCTTAAGAGATAAATCAAAACAATGTACTAGAAAATTGTAGGTCTTAAAAAGTTCTACAGAAAAGTTCTCAACGGTATATGTCTATCTCCTAAAGTACACCCGCTATAACTATTTTTATTAAATGATATTACTGTTTTCTTATACGAGTACGTTATCTATCTATTAGGGCTTTCATCCCGGGAGTCTCGGTCTCGAAAATTTCGAGAGTCTCGACGATTTTTTCGAATTTTCGAGACTCGAGACTACTACCGGCAGTCTCGGGAATAACGAGACTTTCGAGACTTTACTTTTTTTGAGATTTTTTTATTTCGGTTGCGGTATACGGTACGTGGCAGTGGCAGCTCTATAAAATGAAACCTAGGATAAAACAATAGAGGGAAATACTAAACCATCGCTATATTACTATTTAATCTCTATCCCCTATCTAATACTAGCGTAGAAGCAGAGAAGGCTTTTTCTAAAGCGGGTTACTTTTGTAATAAAATCGGATCCTCTCTATTTGAAAGTACGTAAAATACTCTATGTGTTTACGTACCCACTGTAAAAATGAAAAAAAAAAGCTCGTAAATATTAGATCCTTACATATGAAATTGTCGTTTTGTCGAACTGGCTACTGTGATCTAAAATATCTATATCTTGCGTTTGATTAGGAATTCCAAATTCAAGTTTATTTCAATTTTAGGCTTGTGTATTTGTTTTCCGAATTTAGAGATTCATTTGTTATTGCGCCATTTGATTTTTCTTTGACATCACTCTGTTCACAATATGATAACTTAAAATACCATCGTGGCACCAGCGCTGCAGAAACAGCTCAAAGGATTAATGATGTGTATGGGGAAGCTACTGTAAAATAGAACGCGGTTTTGGTTCCAACGTTTTTGTTCTGGAATTTTTAACCTATAGAACAAACCCCGTGGATGGCCGAAGACCCTAATTGACAAGGAACAATTAAAAGTGATCGTGGAAACAGATTCATCGCAAATCACGTCAGAGTTAGCGGCAAGCATCGACGTGAGTGATAAAGCTATTTTAATTCATTTCAAACAAATTGGAAAAGTGAAAAAGCTGGAAAAATGGGTACCGCATGAATTGATGAAGCCCCTCAACCAACACGCGTCGAGTGCTCCGTTACATTACTCAACCGTAGGGGATTTTGAATAGCATCGGATCCTGTACATGTACTGTAATCGGAAACGCTCATCACAATGGTTGAACCCAGGAGAAATCCTGCCCCAAGCGACAGTTGACTCAGAAAAAGGTACTGGTAAATATCTGGTGGATCAGTGCTGGTGTCATCCACTACAGCTTTCTAAGATCTGGCAAGATCTGTACTGGCAATAAATGCAAACCATTATGGAAAAGCTAGCCATTAAACAACCAAGACTGGTCAATTGGTCTAGCCCACTGTTGCTTCAGGACAACGCTAGACCACGCACTACACAACAAACGGTCGCTAAATTATAGGAGCTACGATTGAAATGTCTCCGACACCCATCATACTCCCCGAACCTTGCTCCAACAGATTACCACTTTTTCCGGAATTTGGACAATTTCTTGCAAGGAAAAAAAATATAATAAGTGCATAGATAACAATGGTACCTACTTACTTTGACTGATTAAATATGTATATTTCGTTCTGTTTTTCCTTAAAAAACCGCTAATTTTATACGTAAGTACCTAATAATTGTTAATTTTACTTGTATTTGAGTTTGTAACAGTATGATTAATAAAGTACTTTATTGAAATACCTTATATCGACTGCCTCACTGCCTAGTCTATAAGTATGAAACCTATTTTTGAAGAAGTCTCGAAAGTCTCGTTTTTCCCGGGAATTTCGAGACCATATCGAGTCTCGATTTTTTTTCCCGGGACTCGCAAATGTAACGAGACTGAAAGCCTTACTATCTATACTATAATAAAGCAGTAACTTAGCGAAATCTGTACATGAAATATTTTTTAAAAACAATGACTGTAACGTATTATGTATACGATATAGACCCCAAAACAATAGTTATTAATTTTTTTGTCTGTTTGTCTGTTTGTCTTTTTGTCTGTTTGTCTGTTTGTCTGTTTGTCTGTACGCGTTTCACGCAAAAAGTAATGAACCGATTTCAACGAAATTTTGTGAACTGATAACTTATTACTCGGGTCAACATTTAGGATAACTTTTACTTTTGGAAAATCTTTGTTTCCCGCGGGAAATCGCAATAACTGGTTTTATCGAGTCCTCCTTAGGAACCCTCCGCTGGCTAAACCTAAAGACATACATCAAAACAATGTACTAAAAAATTGTAGATCTTGAAAAGGCCAACAGAAATATCTACAACAGTATATGTCTATCTCTCAAGGTACACTCGCAATACCTATTCTTATCTATACCTATAGCAAAACTAACATAGTTAAATCGATGTGCGCGTTTCACGCAAAAAGTACTGAACCGATTTCAATTAAGTTTTGTATAGTGATAGCTTATCACTCGAGTCAACATTTAGGATACCTTTTACTACAGGCACATTTTTCGTTCCCGCGGGAAAACGCAATGACTGGTTCTATCGAGTCGTCCTTAGAAGTTTATATGGCTAACGCTGGCTGAACCTTAAGAGATAAATCAAAACAATGTACTAGAAAATTGTAGGTCTTAAAAAGTTCTACAGAAAAGTTCTCAACGGTATATGTCTATCTCCTAAAGTACACCCGCTATAACTATTTTTATTAAATGATATTACTGTTTTCTTATACGAGTACGTTATCTATCTATCTATACTATAATAAAGCAGTAACTTAGCGAAATCTGTACATGAAATATTTTTTAAAAACAATGACTGTAACGTATTATGTATACGATATAGACCCCAAAACAATAGTTATTAATTTTTTTGTCTGTTTGTCTGTTTGTCTTTTTGTCTGTTTGTCTGTTTGTCTGTTTGTCTGTACGCGTTTCACGCAAAAAGTAATGAACCGATTTCAACGAAATTTTGTGAACTGATAACTTATTACTCGGGTCAACATTTAGGATAACTTTTACTTTTGGAAAATCTTTGTTTCCCGCGGGAAATCGCAATAACTGGTTTTATCGAGTCCTCCTTAGGAACCCTCCGCTGGCTAAACCTAAAGACATACATCAAAACAATGTACTAAAAAATTGTAGATCTTGAAAAGGCCAACAGAAATATCTACAACAGTATATGTCTATCTCTCAAGGTACACTCGCAATACCTATTCTTATCTATACCTATAGCAAAACTAACATAGTTAAATCGATGTGCGCGTTTCACGCAAAAAGTACTGAACCGATTTCAATTAAGTTTTGTATAGTGATAGCTTATCACTCGAGTCAACATTTAGGATACCTTTTACTACAGGCACATTTTTCGTTCCCGCGGGAAAACGCAATGACTGGTTCTATCGAGTCGTCCTTAGAAGTTTATATGGCTAACGCTGGCTGAACCTTAAGAGATAAATCAAAACAATGTACTAGAAAATTGTAGGTCTTAAAAAGTTCTACAGAAAAGTTCTCAACGGTATATGTCTATCTCCTAAAGTACACCCGCTATAACTATTTTTATTAAATGATATTACTGTTTTCTTATACGAGTACGTTATCTATCTATACTATAATAAAGCAGTAACTTAGCGAAATCTGTACATGAAATATTTTTTAAAAACAATGACTGTAACGTATTATGTATACGATATAGACCCCAAAACAATAGTTATTAATTTTTTTGTCTGTTTGTCTGTTTGTCTTTTTGTCTGTTTGTCTGTTTGTCTGTTTGTCTGTACGCGTTTCACGCAAAAAGTAATGAACCGATTTCAACGAAATTTTGTGAACTGATAACTTATTACTCGGGTCAACATTTAGGATAACTTTTACTTTTGGAAAATCTTTGTTTCCCGCGGGAAATCGCAATAACTGGTTTTATCGAGTCCTCCTTAGGAACCCTCCGCTGGCTAAACCTAAAGACATACATCAAAACAATGTACTAAAAAATTGTAGATCTTGAAAAGGCCAACAGAAATATCTACAACAGTATATGTCTATCTCTCAAGGTACACTCGCAATACCTATTCTTATCTATACCTATAGCAAAACTAACATAGTTAAATCGATGTGCGCGTTTCACGCAAAAAGTACTGAACCGATTTCAATTAAGTTTTGTATAGTGATAGCTTATCACTCGAGTCAACATTTAGGATACCTTTTACTACAGGCACATTTTTCGTTCCCGCGGGAAAACGCAATGACTGGTTCTATCGAGTCGTCCTTAGAAGTTTATATGGCTAACGCTGGCTGAACCTTAAGAGATAAATCAAAACAATGTACTAGAAAATTGTAGGTCTTAAAAAGTTCTACAGAAAAGTTCTCAACGGTATATGTCTATCTCCTAAAGTACACCCGCTATAACTATTTTTATTAAATGATATTACTGTTTTCTTATACGAGTACGTTATCTATCTATACTATAATAAAGCAGTAACTTAGCGAAATCTGTACATGAAATATTTTTTAAAAACAATGACTGTAACGTATTATGTATACGATATAGACCCCAAAACAATAGTTATTAATTTTTTTGTCTGTTTGTCTGTTTGTCTTTTTGTCTGTTTGTCTGTTTGTCTGTTTGTCTGTACGCGTTTCACGCAAAAAGTAATGAACCGATTTCAACGAAATTTTGTGAACTGATAACTTATTACTCGGGTCAACATTTAGGATAACTTTTACTTTTGGAAAATCTTTGTTTCCCGCGGGAAATCGCAATAACTGGTTTTATCGAGTCCTCCTTAGGAACCCTCCGCTGGCTAAACCTAAAGACATACATCAAAACAATGTACTAAAAAATTGTAGATCTTGAAAAGGCCAACAGAAATATCTACAACAGTATATGTCTATCTCTCAAGGTACACTCGCAATACCTATTCTTATCTATACCTATAGCAAAACTAACATAGTTAAATCGATGTGCGCGTTTCACGCAAAAAGTACTGAACCGATTTCAATTAAGTTTTGTATAGTGATAGCTTATCACTCGAGTCAACATTTAGGATACCTTTTACTACAGGCACATTTTTCGTTCCCGCGGGAAAACGCAATGACTGGTTCTATCGAGTCGTCCTTAGAAGTTTATATGGCTAACGCTGGCTGAACCTTAAGAGATAAATCAAAACAATGTACTAGAAAATTGTAGGTCTTAAAAAGTTCTACAGAAAAGTTCTCAACGGTATATGTCTATCTCCTAAAGTACACCCGCTATAACTATTTTTATTAAATGATATTACTGTTTTCTTATACGAGTACGTTATCTATCTATACTATAATAAAGCAGTAACTTAGCGAAATCTGTACATGAAATATTTTTTAAAAACAATGACTGTAACGTATTATGTATACGATATAGACCCCAAAACAATAGTTATTAATTTTTTTGTCTGTTTGTCTGTTTGTCTTTTTGTCTGTTTGTCTGTTTGTCTGTTTGTCTGTACGCGTTTCACGCAAAAAGTAATGAACCGATTTCAACGAAATTTTGTGAACTGATAACTTATTACTCGGGTCAACATTTAGGATAACTTTTACTTTTGGAAAATCTTTGTTTCCCGCGGGAAATCGCAATAACTGGTTTTATCGAGTCCTCCTTAGGAACCCTCCGCTGGCTAAACCTAAAGACATACATCAAAACAATGTACTAAAAAATTGTAGATCTTGAAAAGGCCAACAGAAATATCTACAACAGTATATGTCTATCTCTCAAGGTACACTCGCAATACCTATTCTTATCTATACCTATAGCAAAACTAACATAGTTAAATCGATGTGCGCGTTTCACGCAAAAAGTACTGAACCGATTTCAATTAAGTTTTGTATAGTGATAGCTTATCACTCGAGTCAACATTTAGGATACCTTTTACTACAGGCACATTTTTCGTTCCCGCGGGAAAACGCAATGACTGGTTCTATCGAGTCGTCCTTAGAAGTTTATATGGCTAACGCTGGCTGAACCTTAAGAGATAAATCAAAACAATGTACTAGAAAATTGTAGGTCTTAAAAAGTTCTACAGAAAAGTTCTCAACGGTATATGTCTATCTCCTAAAGTACACCCGCTATAACTATTTTTATTAAATGATATTACTGTTTTCTTATACGAGTACGTTATCTATCTATACTATAATAAAGCAGTAACTTAGCGAAATCTGTACATGAAATATTTTTTAAAAACAATGACTGTAACGTATTATGTATACGATATAGACCCCAAAACAATAGTTATTAATTTTTTTGTCTGTTTGTCTGTTTGTCTTTTTGTCTGTTTGTCTGTTTGTCTGTTTGTCTGTACGCGTTTCACGCAAAAAGTAATGAACCGATTTCAACGAAATTTTGTGAACTGATAACTTATTACTCGGGTCAACATTTAGGATAACTTTTACTTTTGGAAAATCTTTGTTTCCCGCGGGAAATCGCAATAACTGGTTTTATCGAGTCCTCCTTAGGAACCCTCCGCTGGCTAAACCTAAAGACATACATCAAAACAATGTACTAAAAAATTGTAGATCTTGAAAAGGCCAACAGAAATATCTACAACAGTATATGTCTATCTCTCAAGGTACACTCGCAATACCTATTCTTATCTATACCTATAGCAAAACTAACATAGTTAAATCGATGTGCGCGTTTCACGCAAAAAGTACTGAACCGATTTCAATTAAGTTTTGTATAGTGATAGCTTATCACTCGAGTCAACATTTAGGATACCTTTTACTACAGGCACATTTTTCGTTCCCGCGGGAAAACGCAATGACTGGTTCTATCGAGTCGTCCTTAGAAGTTTATATGGCTAACGCTGGCTGAACCTTAAGAGATAAATCAAAACAATGTACTAGAAAATTGTAGGTCTTAAAAAGTTCTACAGAAAAGTTCTCAACGGTATATGTCTATCTCCTAAAGTACCCCCGCTATAACTATTTTTATTAAATGATATTACTGTTTTCTTATACGAGTACGTTATCTATCTATACTATAATAAAGCAGTAACTTAGCGAAATCTGTACATGAAATATTTTTTAAAAACAATGACTGTAACGTATTATGTATACGATATAGACCCCAAAACAATAGTTATTAATTTTTTTGTCTGTTTGTCTGTTTGTCTTTTTGTCTGTTTGTCTGTTTGTCTGTTTGTCTGTACGCGTTTCACGCAAAAAGTAATGAACCGATTTCAACGAAATTTTGTGAACTGATAACTTATTACTCGGGTCAACATTTAGGATAACTTTTACTTTTGGAAAATCTTTGTTTCCCGCGGGAAATCGCAATAACTGGTTTTATCGAGTCCTCCTTAGGAACCCTCCGCTGGCTAAACCTAAAGACATACATCAAAACAATGTACTAAAAAATTGTAGATCTTGAAAAGGCCAACAGAAATATCTACAACAGTATATGTCTATCTCTCAAGGTACACTCGCAATACCTATTCTTATCTATACCTATAGCAAAACTAACATAGTTAAATCGATGTGCGCGTTTCACGCAAAAAGTACTGAACCGATTTCAATTAAGTTTTGTATAGTGATAGCTTATCACTCGAGTCAACATTTAGGATACCTTTTACTACAGGCACATTTTTCGTTCCCGCGGGAAAACGCAATGACTGGTTCTATCGAGTCGTCCTTAGAAGTTTATATGGCTAACGCTGGCTGAACCTTAAGAGATAAATCAAAACAATGTACTAGAAAATTGTAGGTCTTAAAAAGTTCTACAGAAAAGTTCTCAACGGTATATGTCTATCTCCTAAAGTACACCCGCTATAACTATTTTTATTAAATGATATTACTGTTTTCTTATACGAGTACGTTATCTATCTATACTATAATAAAGCAGTAACTTAGCGAAATCTGTACATGAAATATTTTTTAAAAACAATGACTGTAACGTATTATGTATACGATATAGACCCCAAAACAATAGTTATTAATTTTTTTGTCTGTTTGTCTGTTTGTCTTTTTGTCTGTTTGTCTGTTTGTCTGTTTGTCTGTACGCGTTTCACGCAAAAAGTAATGAACCGATTTCAACGAAATTTTGTGAACTGATAACTTATTACTCGGGTCAACATTTAGGATAACTTTTACTTTTGGAAAATCTTTGTTTCCCGCGGGAAATCGCAATAACTGGTTTTATCGAGTCCTCCTTAGGAACCCTCCGCTGGCTAAACCTAAAGACATACATCAAAACAATGTACTAAAAAATTGTAGATCTTGAAAAGGCCAACAGAAATATCTACAACAGTATATGTCTATCTCTCAAGGTACACTCGCAATACCTATTCTTATCTATACCTATAGCAAAACTAACATAGTTAAATCGATGTGCGCGTTTCACGCAAAAAGTACTGAACCGATTTCAATTAAGTTTTGTATAGTGATAGCTTATCACTCGAGTCAACATTTAGGATACCTTTTACTACAGGCACATTTTTCGTTCCCGCGGGAAAACGCAATGACTGGTTCTATCGAGTCGTCCTTAGAAGTTTATATGGCTAACGCTGGCTGAACCTTAAGAGATAAATCAAAACAATGTACTAGAAAATTGTAGGTCTTAAAAAGTTCTACAGAAAAGTTCTCAACGGTATATGTCTATCTCCTAAAGTACACCCGCTATAACTATTTTTATTAAATGATATTACTGTTTTCTTATACGAGTACGTTATCTATCTATACTATAATAAAGCAGTAACTTAGCGAAATCTGTACATGAAATATTTTTTAAAAACAATGACTGTAACGTATTATGTATACGATATAGACCCCAAAACAATAGTTATTAATTTTTTTGTCTGTTTGTCTGTTTGTCTTTTTGTCTGTTTGTCTGTTTGTCTGTTTGTCTGTACGCGTTTCACGCAAAAAGTAATGAACCGATTTCAACGAAATTTTGTGAACTGATAACTTATTACTCGGGTCAACATTTAGGATAACTTTTACTTTTGGAAAATCTTTGTTTCCCGCGGGAAATCGCAATAACTGGTTTTATCGAGTCCTCCTTAGGAACCCTCCGCTGGCTAAACCTAAAGACATACATCAAAACAATGTACTAAAAAATTGTAGATCTTGAAAAGGCCAACAGAAATATCTACAACAGTATATGTCTATCTCTCAAGGTACACTCGCAATACCTATTCTTATCTATACCTATAGCAAAACTAACATAGTTAAATCGATGTGCGCGTTTCACGCAAAAAGTACTGAACCGATTTCAATTAAGTTTTGTATAGTGATAGCTTATCACTCGAGTCAACATTTAGGATACCTTTTACTACAGGCACATTTTTCGTTCCCGCGGGAAAACGCAATGACTGGTTCTATCGAGTCGTCCTTAGAAGTTTATATGGCTAACGCTGGCTGAACCTTAAGAGATAAATCAAAACAATGTACTAGAAAATTGTAGGTCTTAAAAAGTTCTACAGAAAAGTTCTCAACGGTATATGTCTATCTCCTAAAGTACACCCGCTATAACTATTTTTATTAAATGATATTACTGTTTTCTTATACGAGTACGTTATCTATCTATACTATAATAAAGCAGTAACTTAGCGAAATCTGTACATGAAATATTTTTTAAAAACAATGACTGTAACGTATTATGTATACGATATAGACCCCAAAACAATAGTTATTAATTTTTTTGTCTGTTTGTCTGTTTGTCTTTTTGTCTGTTTGTCTGTTTGTCTGTTTGTCTGTACGCGTTTCACGCAAAAAGTAATGAACCGATTTCAACGAAATTTTGTGAACTGATAACTTATTACTCGGGTCAACATTTAGGATAACTTTTACTTTTGGAAAATCTTTGTTTCCCGCGGGAAATCGCAATAACTGGTTTTATCGAGTCCTCCTTAGGAACCCTCCGCTGGCTAAACCTAAAGACATACATCAAAACAATGTACTAAAAAATTGTAGATCTTGAAAAGGCCAACAGAAATATCTACAACAGTATATGTCTATCTCTCAAGGTACACTCGCAATACCTATTCTTATCTATACCTATAGCAAAACTAACATAGTTAAATCGATGTGCGCGTTTCACGCAAAAAGTACTGAACCGATTTCAATTAAGTTTTGTATAGTGATAGCTTATCACTCGAGTCAACATTTAGGATACCTTTTACTACAGGCACATTTTTCGTTCCCGCGGGAAAACGCAATGACTGGTTCTATCGAGTCGTCCTTAGAAGTTTATATGGCTAACGCTGGCTGAACCTTAAGAGATAAATCAAAACAATGTACTAGAAAATTGTAGGTCTTAAAAAGTTCTACAGAAAAGTTCTCAACGGTATATGTCTATCTCCTAAAGTACACCCGCTATAACTATTTTTATTAAATGATATTACTGTTTTCTTATACGAGTACGTTATCTATCTATACTATAATAAAGCAGTAACTTAGCGAAATCTGTACATGAAATATTTTTTAAAAACAATGACTGTAACGTATTATGTATACGATATAGACCCCAAAACAATAGTTATTAATTTTTTTGTCTGTTTGTCTGTTTGTCTTTTTGTCTGTTTGTCTGTTTGTCTGTTTGTCTGTACGCGTTTCACGCAAAAAGTAATGAACCGATTTCAACGAAATTTTGTGAACTGATAACTTATTACTCGGGTCAACATTTAGGATAACTTTTACTTTTGGAAAATCTTTGTTTCCCGCGGGAAATCGCAATAACTGGTTTTATCGAGTCCTCCTTAGGAACCCTCCGCTGGCTAAACCTAAAGACATACATCAAAACAATGTACTAAAAAATTGTAGATCTTGAAAAGGCCAACAGAAATATCTACAACAGTATATGTCTATCTCTCAAGGTACACTCGCAATACCTATTCTTATCTATACCTATAGCAAAACTAACATAGTTAAATCGATGTGCGCGTTTCACGCAAAAAGTACTGAACCGATTTCAATTAAGTTTTGTATAGTGATAGCTTATCACTCGAGTCAACATTTAGGATACCTTTTACTACAGGCACATTTTTCGTTCCCGCGGGAAAACGCAATGACTGGTTCTATCGAGTCGTCCTTAGAAGTTTATATGGCTAACGCTGGCTGAACCTTAAGAGATAAATCAAAACAATGTACTAGAAAATTGTAGGTCTTAAAAAGTTCTACAGAAAAGTTCTCAACGGTATATGTCTATCTCCTAAAGTACACCCGCTATAACTATTTTTATTAAATGATATTACTGTTTTCTTATACGAGTACGTTATCTATCTATACTATAATAAAGCAGTAACTTAGCGAAATCTGTACATGAAATATTTTTTAAAAACAATGACTGTAACGTATTATGTATACGATATAGACCCCAAAACAATAGTTATTAATTTTTTTGTCTGTTTGTCTGTTTGTCTTTTTGTCTGTTTGTCTGTTTGTCTGTTTGTCTGTACGCGTTTCACGCAAAAAGTAATGAACCGATTTCAACGAAATTTTGTGAACTGATAACTTATTACTCGGGTCAACATTTAGGATAACTTTTACTTTTGGAAAATCTTTGTTTCCCGCGGGAAATCGCAATAACTGGTTTTATCGAGTCCTCCTTAGGAACCCTCCGCTGGCTAAACCTAAAGACATACATCAAAACAATGTACTAAAAAATTGTAGATCTTGAAAAGGCCAACAGAAATATCTACAACAGTATATGTCTATCTCTCAAGGTACACTCGCAATACCTATTCTTATCTATACCTATAGCAAAACTAACATAGTTAAATCGATGTGCGCGTTTCACGCAAAAAGTACTGAACCGATTTCAATTAAGTTTTGTATAGTGATAGCTTATCACTCGAGTCAACATTTAGGATACCTTTTACTACAGGCACATTTTTCGTTCCCGCGGGAAAACGCAATGACTGGTTCTATCGAGTCGTCCTTAGAAGTTTATATGGCTAACGCTGGCTGAACCTTAAGAGATAAATCAAAACAATGTACTAGAAAATTGTAGGTCTTAAAAAGTTCTACAGAAAAGTTCTCAACGGTATATGTCTATCTCCTAAAGTACACCCGCTATAACTATTTTTATTAAATGATATTACTGTTTTCTTATACGAGTACGTTATCTATCTATCTATACTATAATAAAGCAGTAACTTAGCGAAATCTGTACATGAAATATTTTTTAAAAACAATGACTGTAACGTATTATGTATACGATATAGACCCCAAAACAATAGTTATTAATTTTTTTGTCTGTTTGTCTGTTTGTCTTTTTGTCTGTTTGTCTGTTTGTCTGTTTGTCTGTACGCGTTTCACGCAAAAAGTAATGAACCGATTTCAACGAAATTTTGTGAACTGATAACTTATTACTCGGGTCAACATTTAGGATAACTTTTACTTTTGGAAAATCTTTGTTTCCCGCGGGAAATCGCAATAACTGGTTTTATCGAGTCCTCCTTAGGAACCCTCCGCTGGCTAAACCTAAAGACATACATCAAAACAATGTACTAAAAAATTGTAGATCTTGAAAAGGCCAACAGAAATATCTACAACAGTATATGTCTATCTCTCAAGGTACACTCGCAATACCTATTCTTATCTATACCTATAGCAAAACTAACATAGTTAAATCGATGTGCGCGTTTCACGCAAAAAGTACTGAACCGATTTCAATTAAGTTTTGTATAGTGATAGCTTATCACTCGAGTCAACATTTAGGATACCTTTTACTACAGGCACATTTTTCGTTCCCGCGGGAAAACGCAATGACTGGTTCTATCGAGTCGTCCTTAGAAGTTTATATGGCTAACGCTGGCTGAACCTTAAGAGATAAATCAAAACAATGTACTAGAAAATTGTAGGTCTTAAAAAGTTATACAGGGAAGTTCGCAATATTATATGTCTATCACCTAAGGTACACTCGCAATTACTATTTTTATTCACTACTCGCGACTCACAGGCTGACTTATCAACGTTTAGCTCAGTTCAGCAGTGAAACGTAACTAGGGACGAACCCGAGCGAAGCGAGGGTGAGTCGCTAGTTATTACATAAATAACTTCATATTATTTTAAACAATATTTTATTTTTTTATTTTTATTAAAAATAAAATGAATTTTAATGTAATTTATCATTAATTTTATATTATAAATCTAATTTTTTAGCTTCTAAATTATTACGCATAATTTAACCATTGTCGCTATACAAAGTTTTGAATGCGAATTCTCGAAATGAAAGGAAGCAATAAATTTTATGGTTCATACAACATCCTCAATTACTTGTATCTATGTTTGTTTGTTTGAAACGCGAACATAAAAATCACTCGTATTTCTTAATTTAATTAGTGACGATTATTTATACGGTAGTAATATAAATGTCAAATTGGTATAATGATGGATCTTGAAGCATCATGATACATTGATAGCATTTCCCATACGTTTAAAAAAATTGGTCAAGCGTGAGTCAGGGTCAAGTATTGAGAATTTAGTCTCTACACAATATAGTATCCAGCCCCTTTTACCGTCCCACACCCGTGCACGCGTCTCTCTTCAATACGATAAAGGCACAGTCATTATCAATCCACCATGCTGGCCAAGTGCAGATTCGGAGATTCCAGATGTCTTTCGAAAATTTGCTAGGTTCTCTCAGAATGCAGATTTCCTCACGATGTTTTCCTTTACCGTTAGACGTAATCATGTTGGAAATGATTTGCACATGAAAATATCAATGAAAATATTCCGGGAAAGACCCGGAATTTGAATCTGTTCGATCATTAATCACTCGGTTTCTCAAGCTAACGCGTTACCACTGTACTACCACTGCCTACGCAAAATATACCTTATATTTGTGTGACGTATTAAACAATAAAATAGAATTTTTAAATAAACGGTGGCTGTTCAATTTACGCTTGAAGAAGTTTTTTGTATTTGATGTTATATATACATAGTTTAATTATTAAAGAAATTTACTAAAATATATGAGCGAGATAACAACTCATCCTCCGTCATTTTACTTACGGCGGAACCCAAAAAATTATCCATTTTGGGTTTTTATTTATGATTTTCAATATTTAGTTATGAAAACGTAACAATACTTAGACGTGCCAAGAATAGTTCTACACTGAAACTTACATAATATAAGTTTTATCGCTTTTCATATGGAGCAAAAAGAAACCTAAAGATAGATTCCTTGTATGAAGACTCCTCTTTACAGGTTGTTCACTTAAAAATATCTATCTATATAATAAAAATATTATTTAAATTTATAGTAGGTATGTGAAAATTGTTAAAGTTTTAGACTTTTCAAGAATAACAAATAATTCATTCATTCTCCAGTTTCAAAAACTTAGAAGTTCTTATATAAATAATTCAGATAGTTTATTATTAAAAAAACGTACGTAATATTTATGATACCGCCTACTCTCTAAACTCGATTCGGCGACCGTTTATCGTCAATCTAACATTTTTCATACTATTTCTATTGTAACAATTGAAATAGTTAACTGTTCACGTCACACGTACTTTGAATGTTTAGTTAAAGCTAAGATACGTAACCTGTTAAAATATTTTTACGTAAACTATAGTGTCAGCCAATATAGATAAATCTTATCGATTCAATACAAAACATTTTAATAGAAATAAAAATCGATTTCACAAGTCAGTGGTTTTTCAACACACTTTGTAGTTTGTACTGCAATAATTACATAAGAAAAATATTTTTTTGGCATAAATAAACGCTTGAATACGTGTATTTTTGAAAGCGTTTTATTAGCGAGCAATAATAATTTATGGGAAGACTATAGGTTTATATAAAAAATATTATTTCCAAAAAAAATATAAGTTTTCATTTTTTCTTGCTTGCTACGACGATCGTAAAATGCCCTTCATATCTTCTTTCTTATTATATAAAAGGCAAAAGTGATTGACTGATGTATCAACGCACAGGCCAAACCCTTAAGGCTAGCAAATTGAAATTTTGCACACGTATTCCTCATATGACGAAGTCATCCACTAAGGAAGGATTTTTCAAAACTCAACCCCCAAGGGGGTGAAATAGGGGATAAAAGTTTGTATGAAATTTTTTATTCCTTGGACATATTTGTATATTTGAAATTTCGTATTTTTCGTAGTTTGATCGCGAGCGAAGCCGCGAGTTCTGCTAGTTAATTATATAATAACTAGCGGTGCACCCTCGCTTCGCTCGGGTTTGTCCCTAGGTACGTTAACGGCTATTATGGAATAGATAGAGTAGGTATATATATATATATATATATATATATATATATATATATATATATATATATATATATATATATATATATATATATATATATATATCGATACCTCGGGGCTCAAAGGGCGTAACCGCCATTTTGGCGAAATTGACTTTTTAATGCAGTCCTACTAAGTTTTTTCTCCTCTATCGATCTGTGTATTTAAAGTCTTCCAATTCGCCAAAAAATGGTGTTTACGACCCTATTTTTTGTAGAAAATAAAACAGATATTTTTAGTTTTTGTGTCGTAACAGCAACCACTGTTAAAGATCATAAACGCGAGGGTAGTAACCGACACCGTAGATGATACAAATGTTTTTACGCCTAACATTTTACATCGATATATTTGTAGTTTTGGGGCGTAAGAGCAATCACTCATATTAATCAATAAATGTAAGGGTAGTAAACGACATTTCTATGATTTTATTTAGGTGATTTTTATAATGAATACGATGTGTAATCGAATAGTTTTTAGGTTAATAATAATAATAATAAAAACTCTTTATTGCACACACAAAAGAGGTAGAAATAACAAAAGAATAATACATTAGAAGGAAAATGCACAAGAGGCGGCCTTATCGCTAAAACAGCGATTTCTTCCAGGCAACCTTTAGGTGTAGGAAATAGCAAAGTGTGAAGTGGAAGGGTGTGAACAAATAACAGAGTTAGGAAGAATAAAAATGATACATACATATATACATACATATGATATTTTATATACGTATATAAATATATAAATTAGGTATACCTAAACAATATAAATAATATGACAATATAACTATATAAAATAAAATAATATTATATATAAAATAATAAATAAAATAAAATAATAATATAATTATATAAAATAAAATAAAATAAAGGCAAGAAGTGTTTTAATAAAGATAACGATAATAGTTATATATATACATATCAGTACATATATATAATCGGAAGAAATTAAAAAGTAAAAAAGTGTTCTTTTAGACGTTTTTTAAAAATTTTTAGGGTTTTAGCAACCCTAACGTTTCGGGGAAGGGAGTTCCAAAGGCGACAGGCTGTAACACTAAAGGAGTTGCCATAAAAGGTAGAGGAGTGGGAAGGGATTTTAAGGATAAAATTTTGGGCAGAACGCAGAGGACGAAAATGGGAATCTCCAAGGAATTCAAAGCGCTCTTTAAGGTAATGTGGAGTCGACGGATCGAACAGAATACAGTAAAGAAGATGAAGTATATGAGTATTTCTGCGAAGACGGATAGGGAGCCACTTGAGCTTTTTACGAAGATCAGAGACATGGTCATATTTACGTAAACCAAATATAAACCGAATACAAAAATTTTGGAGTCTCTCAAGTTTATTTAATTGCTCCTCTTTAATATCAAGGTAACTGATATCAGCATAGTCAAGAATTGGTAATAGGAGCGATTGTGCTAACGCAATTTTGGTGGAAAATGGAAGAAAGTTATGCAAACGTCGAAGGGATGCTACTGAAGCAAACATCTTCCTGCTGACCTCACTTACCTGTGGAACCCATGATAAGTTCTGATCCATAACAACGCCAAGATTTTTAACGGTTTTGCTATAAGGTATGCTCACGCCGTTTAACACCACAGGTGGAAGAGTGTTAAAGTCAATTCTAGATATGAGTTTGGGACTGCCAATAATTATAACTTGAGTTTTCGCAGGATTTAATTGCAGCCCAAACGACTCACTCCAAGTGGTAATTTTTAAAAGATTGTAATTAATATCGTCAATTGTATTAGGTAAGTCAACAATTTTCGATTGACTATAAATTTGCAAATCATCTGCATAAAGGTGGTAGAGAGAAGATATGTGTTGACAGATATTGCTAATAAAAATAGAAAATAAAAGAGGAGACAACACGCCACCCTGTGGAACGCCAGCCTCGACTGGAAGCCAGTCTGAGTACGAATCTTGTATTCGTATACGTTGGCGACGTCCATGCAGGTAACTACGAAACCAGTCAATTACATTAGGAGATATGTTAAGAGAAACTAAGGTAGCAAGCATAATATCAATATCTACAGTACCAAAGGCATTGCTGAAGTCCAGCAATACAAGCACTGTGACCTGCTGCGTATCCATGCCCATCCTGATATCATCAGTAATCTTAGCCAACGCAGTAGTCGTACTATGACCAGGACGAAAACCGGATTGCAGAGGATCATGAAGATTGTTGCTAGAAAGGAATTGAGTGAGTTGCTGGTGTACGAGGCGCTCGAGTACTTTGGATAGGAAGGGAAGGATTGAGATGGGACGATAATCATTATAATCTGCAGGATTGGTTTTTTTAGGCAAAGGCAAAATTTGAGCGTCTTTCCATGATGAAGGAAATTCACTGTTATCAATAGAGTAATTTAAGATGGAAGTAATAACAGGAGATATAATATCAAGGATAGGAATAATCATTTTACGACTAATGCAGTCAGCACCGACTGCGTCAGAACGGATGGCTAGGATATTCTTCTTAACATCACTTTCTGTAAATTGACTAAAGACTAAATGTGGAATATTAGGAGTAGATGAAGCTGAAATTTGATTTATGGTTCTTAGTTTTGTTGCCTTATCAATGGCACTAGATGAAGAGAAGTGCTTATTAAGCTCATTTAGATTGACATTTTGAGGATTTGTACTGTGTCGAGCTTTCCCAACTCCTATAGATTTAAGAAATTTCCATACCTTGGATGAGTCATTTTCCTCAACCACGGAATGATGAATATGGCGTCGTTGGTTATCTCTACACACCCTATTGCATAGATTGCGAGCTTTCTTGTATTTATGAAGATTTTTGTCATTGGCATTTGCACTATATTTCATTTTGGCCACATTTTTCTTTTGCTGCAACAACTTAATCTCATCAGTTAACCAAGGAGCTGGAAGATGTTTTATGCGAACAGGTCGTAATGGGGCATGGCGGTCATATAACTGTGTAAGAAGAGAATTCAAGACCTCTACCTGATCGTCAATACTAGCACTATTTAGCGCTGTCAGCCAGTCAGTTTGGGCTGCTTCTTCCCGTAGACTATCCAAGTCCAATCCACCAAAATTACGAAGCAGAAGAATTCTTGGCTTAGCTTTGGGGGGTTTAATTTTATAAGATAGATAAAGGAGGTCATGATAGGAAAATGCCGAAGCTGGATATTGACCATATTTTTCAACATGGTCAACAGAAGAAACAAGCATTAGATCTAGTAATGATGGTAGGCAATTTGGAAAATTATGAGTAGCTGACAAAGGGAGGATATTTAAATTAGCACCGTTGACTATGGACCTGAAACGAGAAGAGCGATGGTCATTTTTCAGTAGGCAGGTATTAAAGTCACCCATTATTATGGTATGGCTGTACAACGGCTTAAAGCGCTCCAACAGGGTTTCAAATGAATAAAAGTAGTCAATCGTAAGGCATGGATTATAGTACACACCAAGTAAGAGTTTAGCGTGCCCAAGTATTACCTCAATGACCAGGTGCTCCGGTCCAACATTTGACTGTTGTTGTGAGACGTCAATAACGGAGAAAGGAATATGGGAGCGCAAGTAAATAGCAACTCCACCTCCAGTACGCCCAGTACGATCGTTTCGAATCAAATGAAACCCTGGGAGCGAGTAGGAAGTTGAAGGTAGACAGGGCTTTAACCACGATTCTGAAACCAGAATCGCGTGGATATTTTTAATATCAAAAGAAGCTAGAAGATCGGGATAATGTGCAGGAATACTCTGAGCATTTATATGGACAATATTAAAGTTTTTTAGAACGTCTAAGAAGGTAGAATTTAAAGTATCGCCTAATGATGGAATACTTAAGAAACTGTCATTACTGCTTGATCCATCCGAGGAAGAGGAAAAGGATAGAAAGGAATCATTAAAATCACTGCTATTACTTGCCATTATGATATACAAAATAACTAAATATAATAAAAATAATTAAATATCAAAGAATATTAAATATATAAAATAGATAAAAAAAAATGAAATATATATATGTATATTTGTAAATAAAAAAAGATAAATAAAGTATAATAAATAAGACAATTAAAAGTTTTTGTAGCTTAAATTAGCTAAACACCCGCCAGTTACCAAGTAGAAATAATTTACATTCAAAGTTATACGAAGTTAACATATAAAATAAACTTCAATAAAAATAATCTAAACGAAAAATAGTGACAGCATACGCAATAAAATAACAAAAAATAAAAATAATAATATATGAAATATAAAGTAACCAAAGGTATTATTTCACTGCCAAAAGACTGGATGCCAGTGATGATAAATCAACGTATTACGTACTATACGCCAAATGACAGTGGCGCTGTCATGACATCAGCAAAGTTTAAGATCTTATAAACTAACTGTAAAATTTAAAATATTAATAATTGAAAGTTATATGTAACAGAGTAAATAAGGAAAAGTAAAAACAGACACATAAAATGTAAACATATTACAACAGAACCATTACATTACAACAGACAGTGAAAATAATTAAAGTAAATAAGTATAGCAAATTCACTATTTTCTAACGACGCGTTTACCACGCTGGATTGCCACCTTACTATCAACAGTTTTTGGACCCTGCACTGCGCTCTGAACGTTTTTAGTGACAGGTGACTTTGCCGGCGCGTCAGGAATACACAGCAGATCTCCCATGCTCACAAGTCGATGACGCGAGCCACTGGGAGCAATAACGTAAATAGCACCATCACGCGTCCAGCACTTCCCCACACCAAAGCGACGTCTAGCTTCTAGGAACACCTCATGACGATGCTTGGTCAGGAACTCCGATTCTGTTACACCAGTGCCCTTCAGCCTAGTTTTCGCAAACCAGACACTATCACGCACTTGAACGTTTGTGAACTTCACCACAATAGGCCTAGGTTTGTCACTGGATGAACGCCCTAAACGATAGGAATAGCTTATGTTAGCGCTAGAAAAATTAGGTAGATCCAAATGATCCGCCACTATGCTGGTGATCAATGTTGTGGTATCCTCAGTCTTCTTCTCAGCCACTCCATGAAAAAGAAGCATTTTTCGCCTTCTACTCATCTCCAGCCTGTCAACTTCTCGGGATAAGAGTTCCACTTGCTTTTGCAAAGAAGTCAATGCAGTGTGTATAAAACGTTTGAAACATGTGAACTCTGCAGCAATAGAAGTTACTGTAGCTGGTGAGGACGTTTTACTGAGGTCATGTTGGAATTCATCCATCCTGGTATTGAACATGTCAGCCATAGCAGAGAGGGACTCCTTGATAGCATCCATACTTGGTTAATATAAGCTTTGTATGTAAAATTTTAGGTAAAAGTAGAGGATTTTATTAACTGGCAGGTATTTAATATTACAGGAACATATATTTGTATTGTAAACACTTAAAAAACAATTTTTATACAATTTTTAATTAAAGAGCTCAGAAAACCGTTGTTCACTTATTCACTACCCGCCAAAAAAAAAAAAAAAAAAAAAAAAAAAAAAAAAAAAAAAAAAAAAAAAAAAAAAAAAAAAAAAAAAAAAAAAATCATCCATCAGCTTTGGTTTTTCAAATATGGCTTATGTGTATTTTTATAAATAAGTCAAAGAAATTATTACAAAGATAAATTTAATTTGCGAAAGCAGCCAAAAATGATCTTTTTAATGAGTTTAACACTTCTTGCAGGTCTCGTTCAAAAGTTAAGCAGTAATCTGCCCTGCAGTAGTAGTAATGTGTATCGTTCCTCCATGGTTTGAAATTGTTGGTAGAATATTTCTTCTTGTTTATTACTTAAGTGGAATGTTTCAGCTTTTAATTTTTCCATACTTAGTCAAAGGAATTTCTGTGCAATAGACTCAAAACAGTCTCCATTTGTAATAAGCGCCTTAACAAATTGCTTATGTTGATGGTAAAAGGTAGTATAGACTCTTGAGCTGCACTAGATAGCAAAGCGGGTCCTTTAGCTTTAGATAGTAAATTAGGATAAATCCATTTACGGTTATTCTAGTTAATACTATTTAGATTAACAAAGTCAAAATAACAATCATGATGGTAGTTTATAGGTTCTCGCCAGACATAGGGGTTTTGAAGTTCAGCGAACTTCTTTTTCCACTTGACCACTGTCCCAAATTCAACAGCACAATTTTGACAATGATTTTTGGGCACCCATGGCTTGTAAATTACACAATTGTACTTTGAAGTCCGACTATATAGTTATAAGTAGTTGTAGTCATTGGTTTTCTATAATTTTTAAAAACATATTCTCCACAAATAAAGAAAATACACTGCGGATTGTGTAAAACAAGTATCCTTGATGAAGATATCACAATAATTTTATCCTTCTGATATCAACAGTGTGCTGAAATCGTAAATGCATATCTACTTTATAGTAAAGTATCAAGAAGCTGTACACGAAAAATAAAAGCTGTTAGATAGAAATGGCTGGTAAATTTAAATTTATTGTAACTTAATTTAAAGGAAAAGTAAAAAAAAATACCATAAAAGTTTAGAAAGTAATATTTTGTAGCATTTTTTCTATAATTAGTTATCTGAGTTGAATTTAGGTATGCTAAGTTAATAAAGTCCATATAAAATTGCAATTAAATATCAAAGAAAACAAAATAGCTGTCTATAAACTGATAGAATTAGTAGGCAAATTGACGGTTACAACCATCACTCATCACACATCCATTGATTTTTGGGGTGTAAACTCCCCAATTATCAATTTTCCGGGGCGTATAGGAAAGCTATTTTTGTTAGTTTTAAATCTATTCGAAATATAATTTTATAGTGTTCTGCACCCAAAAAAAATTAAAAAAGTTTATATATATATATATATATATATATATATATATATATATGTATATATATATATATATATATATATATATATATATACATTGGTATGATGAGTTGTTTTGGGTTGTATTATAAATGTTTTCTCTTGGGAATGAGATTAATCTCCCGCGATGAAAAGTAGCCAATGTCCCTCTCCATCCCTCCAACTACGTCAAAGAAGGATAAACAAACAAACACACATAAATAGTAACCGCCTAACAAATATGTTGTTAGGCGGTTACTATTTATTTCAATAAAAGTACTTACATATGCGCGTGCGACTACGCGAGTATAAGTTATATAGTTTTAACAAAAAAAAAAACAGTACCATCTAACACGCAAACTAAAATTTATCATATCTCAAACATATTATAACTTTAAAATAACACTGATACGATTATGAAAATATTTTTAGACCAAAACAAACATACAAAATTCCTTTAAGTTTTAAATAACTTTCAATACAGAAATTTCGATATTCGTTTAAACACTTGTTAAACGTATCTACAAATACTACTAATTCCCCTTTATTTATGAATAAAAAATATACGTATGTATCTGGATATTGTAATCATAATTTAAAGTTTTACGAACGTTTTTATCTGCCTATTAACTCTCACATAATAAATAAATATAGTATATCTGATTAATTTTGATAAAATACAAGATTTTTTATATATATATTTACTGTTACTGGTGATTAATTTGGTAATATATTATAATGTACAAGGTGGAACGGATACGTGTAGGGTTGAATGTTTTAAAGAGTGACTCCAGTTAATTTATCATAGTGCTAATCTATACATCTAATAAAATTCTGAGTAGAATCTGTGCATTAATTTTTTTTTTAAACTTATTGAAATAGTTATTATTATCGATACAAAGGCGGAATCTATAATTTTTAGAATTTTTGTCTGTCTGTCTGAGAATGCATCACGAGAAAACCACTGAACAGATTTTGATGAAATTCGATATGATGATAGCTCCGTATCGGCTTCGGGGTCAACATATAGGATATTTTTTACTGCGGGAAAATATTTCATATCTGAGAAATCTATACTAAACGTTAAAACGTAACTAGGGACGAACCCGAGCGGAGCAAGGTTGAGTCGCTAGTAACTCTATATATAAATAAATAAAGAAAAATTTATAATGTTTTCCACAAATTTTCAATAAGATTTTGGGTGAATTTTGACAACAGAGGCGACTAGTTATAATAATGTGATTTTACGAAGTCGTAGAGCTTTTGAAGAACTGAAAGTCTGCTTTGGACACCGATCCCCTTGTTTATTCGATCAATCAACTTTTCAACTGACTACTTGGTTCGACAAGTTGGATTAATAATAAGAGTTATTCGTACTGGCATATTTTGTTAAACCTGTTTGTTTTAACATTTGTATACATAAAAAGGCCTTTAAAAACAAAGGGAAATTGTAAGAAAAGTTAAAAAATACGTACTATTTACATGAAATATAAAGTAATCTAAACAAACTAGTCTAAAAAGTCCGGCATAATATAAAAATAATAAATAAAAAGACGTATAAGGTAAAGTCTTTACTTTGGTCAAACTTGGCTCGATGCAAGCGAATTTGTATCATTATCGAACTAATATTTTGTTTGAAAAATTTTAATAATGCACGAGCTTATTTTATTAGCAAAGAACATGCATATAGAAAAATAGAATTAAAAGATAGATTCGACATTTATTATATTGTAAGTAGTGATTGAATCGAGATGTATCATATTATGTAATAGATACTAATTATCTTAAATCTTAATAATACAGATGATGGTTTGGACAAACCTAGTTTCAAGGTCTCATTTTACCTGTTCTTTGACCTGATGAGTAAGGGCAGTAACTTTCAATTTTATATGAGTTATATAATATAATAGATTATCCATAATTTCCACCCGAACTTGTAATATTACTTCGATCGTAAATATTATTGGTGTTATGGCGATGAGCCAAATTTTAAAGTGTATTGCGCTGTTGACTACTAAACGACCATTTGGTTCGCGGTTTAATGTTTACTTCATTTATTTATTCGATCGTAGTACAGACGTAGTAGTGCCTTGTAGAAAATTTATAGCATTACCCTGGCAATGGAATATTGCTATAAAATAACATGAGGCGTTACTAAGAAATAAGTACGGGTATCTACATAATATTATATGAGGATATATTACCAAGTGCTATATAATAAATACGACTGATTCATTTTAAAAGCTAAGAATCTACATTGTTTGTTTGCACGCAGGTAGGTTACGTATCGGAACGGTGTTGTCTAATTTTAACCCGTTTCATCAAGTGGATTCCTCTTACAAACTATAATATAAGTTTTAGAATATTATTAAAAGTTATTACTAGGTAGTAAGTAAGAATATGTTTCTATTATTTATATAACATAGAATAAAAATATACCTGTTAAATTGATAATAAATTTATTTTATTCAAAAAAAGGACAAGTGCAAGTCTGACCCGCGAATTGTTTAGGATTTTAAAAACATATGCACATATATGTATAATGTATATATTATACTGTAACTCAAACATTGATCACTTAGTAAAATTACTGGGACGTACATACAGACAGAAATGACGAAATTACAAGAGTTCCATTTTTGCCTTTAGACTAAGCCCTAAAAAATACTAAATCTATTAATTATATTTTATATAATATATTACAACTACCAACTCACCCTCGCTTCGCTCGGGTTCGTCCCTAGTTACAATTTAACGTTAAGCTCAGAGATGAGATATTTTTTCGCAGTAAAAAGTATCCTATATGTTGATCCGGATAACCAGCTATCATCATACCAAATTCCATCAAAATCCCTCCAGTGGTTTTTCCGTGATGCGGTAACAGACAGACAGACAGACAGACAAAAATTCTAAAAACTATAGATTCGACCTCTGTATCAATAATAATGTCTATGTCAATAAGATTTTCCAAAAAATATTTCATATACAGATTTGGCTTAGTTACAATTTTATTATATGTATATAGATAATATATTACAATAAAATGAAGTCTGTCAACTTTGAATAGACATTAGTTTGACCACTAAACATTCGTTCCGTGAGCGCACTGCAAAAGTACTTACGACACGGATCTAAAGTTTATTTTATCATTTCATTCCAAAGGCATGCGGGTTTTTAATTAAAGTGCCACTAGAGGTATGCATCTGCTTCAAAGTGCAGGGATGAAACAGGAAAATGTAATAAGTGAGGTGAACAGTCAGTTGGATAAACATAGTGCAGGGTTAAGGACCGATGAGTTCTTTATGGTGACCATAGATTATGAAAGACAGGATAATGAAAATAGTTTTCTAGAAAAAAATAATAATTAGGCACTTTCGTTGATAATTTATTGTATCTTTTATTGCTTTTAAAGTTAGTAAAATAATTAATATATTGAAGGTAAAGGACTTATCTCTAAGATGTCTTGCAGCCAATCTATGGGAATGAGAAATATGTAGTGTCATAATAGCGAACTGTAATAGTGTAGTTATAATGTATAGTTTTTTTAATTTAACATCTACATGTTAGAATTTTAATAGACAATATTATATATTTATAAGCATAACGTACAAGTTATTTATATACTTATGTATAAAAATATAAGTGCATATATTCTACTAAACTAATGTATAGAATACAATATAATGTGACCAATTAAAATATTCTTGTCAATGCTTAATGGTTTTTACTTTTCAGTATGTGTTAGAAATGTTAGATTATATATAGTAGGTACCTGGCGACCGAGCTTCGCTCGGAGCTCTTTTTTGCTATATCGTATTTTTTAGATAAAATGAACTAAAAACCTATATTAATACAAAAAAAAGTAAAACTTTGTATCCGATCGAGATTCAATCTCAGACACACCTATTGATTCGTTAATCTTGCACCTTGGTCGCTTGACCACGATGCTTATGGCTGAGTGTAAGAAATTATCGAGCATATTCTGCGTAGAATAATGCAAATGAAAACCGCATGAAAACTCGAAAACACGCGTTTTCCAGACATGAAACTATTCTAGATCGATTTTTCGCCTCCGAAAACCTCCACATACCAAATTTCAGCGAAATCGTTAGAGCCGTTCCCGAGATCGCCGGTATAAATAAATATATAAAGATATAAATATACAAGAATTGCTCGTTTAAATATATTAGATTTAGAACATAAATAATATTTCGTGTAATTTGAAATTTAATACCTAGTCCTAAACCCGTAATAATATTTATTTATTTAATTCAATATTTTTAGTATTATTATTATTATAAATATACAAAATTTAACCTGTCGAGGTATTCGTATTAAAGAAATTTTAAAAATATTATGAAGGTATATTTATAAACAAGGCTATTAGTATCATCATTTTCACTTTCTACGCCTTAGGCATTTCTCATAACGTTATATATTTATTTATATTATATAAAATCGTCGGCAGATATTTTATGTTACGTGTCAATAAAAAATTCCACCAATATAATAAGTCTAAGAATGACATAACACAGTTAACGTTCCGTAAACTTTATTTAAAGAAATCTTAATCTATTACAATAGAACCTATTATTAATTATATGCTTAACACTACAGATATATGTTATAGTGGATGCAAAAGTATATATTTTTTTATGTGAGGGAGTTATTGATCTCAAATTTGATTTCTCGGCATTTACTGATATAACTAGCGAGTCACCCTTGCTCCGCTCGGGTTCGTCCCTACTTCCTTTTTTACGTTTAGTATAGATTTCTCAGAGATGAGATATTTTCCCGCAGTAAAAAGTATCCTATATATTGACCCAGATAACCAGCTATCATCATACTAAATTTCATCAAACAAATAGACAAAAATTCTAAAAACTATAGATTCGGCCTCTGTATTAATAATAATGTCTGTTTCAATAAAATTTTCCAAAAAATATTTATCATATAGATTTGACTCTTTTATTATATGTATAGATAAAAAGTCTAAACTTGCTGTCTTTCTACGTAAAACTTCAAATTCTAAGTATTGAGAACCCAGCATTTCATTGAACAGATCAAATAAAAATAAACAGAATTAAAAAATTCATATAAGATCAAATAAAAATAAACATGAACAAAAATAGATACACTCCAGCAGAGTAGACAGTGCGTGTCAAAATATACAACTTTCATAAAAGTTTACTATTGACCCCATCCCATTTCATCTCTAAATGCTTTTCGCATATTTAAAATTATGAAAGCAATATAAATGGACGAAATTTTTAAATTAATTTACGCAACGTTTATTAATTAATATATAACTTTCTTAGATAATTCCTCTTTATATTAGTGACAATTGTAAGAAAATCCGTGCAGTAGATTCTGAATTAGCTCGAACAAACTTAACTTCAGCGTGGCGTGGCACTTTAATTTTATCTTCTATATACGAGGGGCGTTTGAAAAGTTCGTAGCCTAACGTAGATCGGAACGTCGTATATTTTTTATATTACCCTCATTTTAAAGCTACATTCTTCAATAATAAAGGTGTGAAATTTCATTCGTTTATTTGCATTCGTTGCGATGCGTCACGCAATTCCGTCCAACGGGTAGTGACGATTTATGAAAATGGAAAAAAATCGAGTATCGTGCAGTAATCAAGTACTTGATTAAGAAAGGTTTAACACCAAAAGAGATTTATAAAGATATGTCAAAAACTTTAGGTGAATCAGCGCCTTCATATGCTACCGTGAAAAAGTAGGTGGCGGAGTTCAAACGTGGTCCTGGGAGCGTTGAAGATGACCCACGTAGTGGTCGACCGTTAACGTCAACCACCGACGAAATCATTGAAAAATTTTTTGACAGGATTTTATCTGATCGGAGATTGACTATTAAGGATATAGCTGACACTATTGGCATCTCAACTGACTGAACGCATCACATAATCGCCAATGAATTACAGTTTTTTAAAGTGTCTGCGCGATGGGTGTCTCGGCTGCTTTCAGTTGAACAAAAAAGCGTTTGAGTGACGATTTCCCACGCCTGCTTAGAGCTGTTTGAGGCTGATCCATAGGAATTTATTGGAAGATTTGTGACCATGGATGAAACCTGGATTCATCACTATACTCCAGAGACAAAAATACAGTCTAAACAGTGGAAAAGACCAGGATCTCCTATTTCAAAAAGGCAAAAGTGGTTTTATCCGACGGAAAAGTAATGGCCTCAGTTTTCTGAGTTACAAAGGGTATAATTATGGTAGGTTACTTAGAAAATGGTAAAACTCTAAACTTTGCTTGTCAATGCAATCTGCTGCGACGTTTAAGAGAAGAAATTGGCCAGATTTGCTGAGAAGAAAGGGTTTGTTTCACCAGGATAATGCGCGTATACACATCAATTGTAAGCATGGCAGAGATCCATCACTGTGGCTTTGAATCGTAACCTCACGCCCCGCATTCACCTGATCTGGCTCCATAAGACTTTTATCTATTTTAAAAGCTAAAAAACCACTTAGGAGGTCAAAAATTTTCCACAAATTAAGAGGTCAAATCTGCTGTCGATGCATTTTTTGAAGGCTTAGATAAAGATTTTTTTAAAGCCGGTATAGAAGCGTTGCCAGGTCAATACAAAAAGTGTATTGAACTCGAAGGAGAAGGTATTCAAATATAAATAAATTAAAATATTATAGCTTTTCATTTTCCTGGTCAGGCTACGAACTTTTCAAACGCCCCTAGTATATACATAAAATGCTTTGTCCTGACTGACTGATCGATCAACGCACAGCCTAAACCGCTGGTCGTAGAAATGTGAAATTTGGAGGACATATTCCTTATACAATGTAGGCATCCGCTAAGAAAGGATTTTTCGAAATTCAACCCCTAAGGGGGTAAAATGGGGGATAAAAGATTGTATGAAACTCTGTCATTCTTAACGCGAAATGCACGAAAAATGGTATTTAGCTTTAAGATGAAAAATAAGAAATATATGTATACGATTTTTTTCGAAATTCATCCTTTAAAAGGGTAAAAGGGGGTGATAAAGTTAATATGGGCAAACAACTATTTATGATCAGAATTACTTAAAACTTGGTATTAATGCTCTTCAATACAATTATATAAATACGTATTTTAGCATTTTTTGAAATTCATCCCATGAGGCTGTCAAATAGGGGATGAAAGTTTGTATGTAACTCTGTAATTGATGCTCGAAAAATAGTAATTTACCTATAAAATGAAAAATAAAACAATACAAATATCTTTTTTTTTTTCGAAATCTATCCCTTAAAAGGGTAAAAGGGGGTTATGCTGTTTATAAAAGGAAAAAATTGTTTATGATCAGAATTACTTGAAACTTGGTATTAATGCTCTTTAATACAATTAAACAAACATGTATTGTAGATTTTTTTAAATTCAGCCCCTAAGTGGGTAAAACTGGGTATTGAACTTTGAGTTGTTGAATATATTTAAATAGAGTAATGGCTCAAGTTATCTGTAAGTGCACACTTACTGTGTGAGATAAAGTACAGAACGGAAATTATTCTGAATCCAAAGGAAAATTATGTATAACTTTTCGGCTGACCACTGCAGCGACAACTATAACATATAAATTCAATGGAAATTAAAACTGAGCAAATTTATCAGTCCACCCGCGCGTAGCCGCGGGCAAAAAGCTACAGCAAGATAAGAATGGCACTTTATATGTGTAACTTAAAAAGAAGGAGAAGGAGGGAGACTGTAAGCTTCAGGTGTACATAGCATTGGGTCTTTAAAAATAAGGTAGATGTTAGCCTGTTAGTATGTTAGTTAAAAAACCCACATGAGCCGAGTTACAAGATTCTAAAGTCGTAAATATTGTATGCGATTGTATCATTGTACTCTCTTCCTCTAAATTTGGAAAGATGGAGTACAAAAATGTGCAAAAAACACAGGTAGTGGAGCTTGCTAAATACCTAATGTGTAAATTTATTTATAGAATATACGATTAACATCTTTTAAGATACTGGATATTTGGAGTTACGATCGCTAAAATTTAATTTGTTTTCCATATATCTTGAAGAAATAATAAAACTTACACAATTTAGTTTTGCAAGTAATAAAGTATGTTTTATTGCGAAAAAGTTTATTTTTTCGTGGTTTGATCGCGGGCGAAGCCGCGGGTTCTGCTAGTATTATATAAAAGGCAAAAGTGATGGACTGATGTATCAACGCACAGGCCCAACCCTTAAGGCTAGCAAATTGAAATTTCGCACACGTATTCCTCATATGACGAAGGCATCCACTAAGGAAGGATTTTTCAAAATTCAAACCCCGAGGGGGTGAAATATGGGATAAAAGTTTGTATGAAACTTTTTATTCCTTGGACACATTTGCATGAAATTTCGTATGAATTGAGTACGGCAAAAATAATAAGAGCCATGATTCAACGTTTTCTAAAATTCAACCCCTAAAAGGGTAAAATAGAGGATGAAAGTTTGTATGAAACCTACCTTTTTAGTTTTTTTTTTATAGTTTTAGCGCGAGCGAAGCCGCAGGTTCTGCTAGTTTATAATATGTAGTGATTACGGTATATGTAAACGGACGTGTCCGAAAACGTAAACATAAATTATAAATAGAGCATTAGATAGCAAATTCCACCAACTTGGTCACCCTACTCCTTATTGATGCGCCCCAGCACGCACTCATTGTATGGTAATTATTACGCGTGCGTCGTGTAGCTCGACAAGCTTGGATTAGAACAGTTGTACTTTGAGGAAGTAGATGCATGAAATACAAATAAGGCTGTGAGTAATTAAACGAACTAGTGATAATGATAAATAAATAATAAAGTCCTTCAGATCGAGTTTAGGTTATGTTGGTCAATCTCATCGAAACTAACTGCCAGCACAGGAGATATTATACTTGTAATTCACAAGTGTGTGCGCAAACACAAGGGCACTCTCTATTCTTATCTCTCTCAAAGTCTGTCAAAGTGAACAGACGGACGCAACACCTATGGCATGACGTGAAAAAGAAATAAATAAAATTGAAGTATCTATTTGTAAAATCAAAATAACCGTTTTTTGCTAAATGCATAATATGAAAGCTTATCAATTTTTAAGTTTTTTGCCTGTCTGTTTGTTCATGTTAATCTCCGAAACGGCTGGAACCATTTTTAGGGGGCATTCACTGGTAGATAGCTAATGTTATAAGGAGTAGCTTGTGCTACTTTTATTTTAGAAAAAAAATTAGATTTCCGAGCAAAAAATTAAAACCCATGAAATTGTGAACAAAATCCGCGCACCAGGGACGCAACCAAGCGAAGCAAGGGTAATTTGCTTGTGTAAAATATTTTTAATACCTTCATTAAAAGTAAAACGGAAGTCACTGCGAGCTTAGAATTGCTATAATTATATTTAATTAACATTAATATTTGAGTAAGCGGTTAGGTTACGACATTTAGCGTATTTTTATTCCATTCTAAGGTTATGTGTAGGTAACTAATTAAACTATTACATATTTCTTAAATTTTCTCAATTTATGTAACATTTGTTGAGGTCCAATATTTTATCTAAATTAAAACCAATGGTAGAAAAAGATTTTAGTTACATTTCCCTTGAAACTTTTTTATTAGTAATAACTAGTAATAAGCAAAGTGGATGCATTAAAGTCAAATTGATAACTAACTTTATCGTCATTTTTTATACTCTATTAAAATAATATTTTAATAATTATATTCACATTTTTATATATAAAACTAATGACTCACCCTCGCTCGGTTCGTCCCTAGTTACGTTTTAACGTTTAGTATAGATTTCTCAGAGATGAGAAAGATGAGAATGATGAGAGCTATCATCATACTAAATTTCATCAAAATCTGTCCAGTAGTTTTCTCGTTTTGCGTTGCCAGACAGACAGACCAAAATTCTAAAAACTATAGATTCGGTCTCTGTATCGATAATAATGATTATTTCAATAAGATTTTGTAAAAAAATATTTAATGTAGATTCGACTCGGTTAGAATTTTATTATGTGTATAGATTATATGTCTTGTATGACAACTAAGCATCAAGAGTTGTACTACACAGTACAAAATACTAAACGGATTTTTTCAGTACAACTGTTAACAAAAGTCCTAAACGAAATTTTATAGCACAACTATTAATTTGATAAAAAAATCTTGCACATTTTATTTATTACATATAATTTTGTAACTAAGTCGAATCTGTACATTAAATATTTTTTTGGAAAATCTTATTGAAATAGACATTATTATCGATACAGAGGCCAAATCTATAGTTTTTAGAATTTTTGTCTGTCTGTCTGTCTGTCTGTCTGTCTGTCTGTCTGTCTGTCTGTCTGTCTGTCTGTCTGTCTGTCTGTCTGTCTGTCTGTCTATCTGTCTGTCTGTCTGTCTATCTTTCTGTCTGTTACTGCATCACGGAAAATCCACTGGAGGGATTTTGATGAAATTTGGTATGATGATGGCTGGTTATCCTGGTCAACATATACTTTTTACTGCGGCAAAATATCTCATCTGTGAGAAATCTATACTAAACGTTAAAACGTAAGTAGGGACAAACCAGAGCGGAGCGAGGGTAAGTCGCTAGTATGGAATATTTTCCAAGCTAAATTTACTCACATATACTAATTATAACTTTTATTAGTGTTTTTCGATTCAATGAATAAAACATACATTTTTCGGCATTTTCATAATTGAGCTCAAAATTTTGTAACCCCTAGTATTCCCTAGATACAAAACTTGTGTTGAAAAGAACAGAAAGTGCTACATAAATCAAAGTCACGGCGTACGCTTTTAATATATGTACATAATATCCAAGCAGTGGTAGCCCAGTGGTAACGCGCTCACTTGGGAAACCGAGTAAAGCGGGTTCAAATCCCGGGTCTCACACCTCTGATATTTTCATGTGCGAATCATTTCTAGCATGATTACCACTTGCCTTACGGTGAAGGAAAACATCGTGTGAAAACCTGCATGTCTGAGAGAACCTAGCAAGTTTTCGAAAGACGTGTGAAGTCCACCAACCCGCACTTGGTCAGCGTGATGGACTATGGCCTGATCCCCCTCGTATTAAAGGAAGGCCCGTGCCCAGCAGTGGGACGTTAAAAAGGGCTGAATAAAATATCCAAGTTATAAGTTTCACTGTATAGCGAAAAAATCAACAAAAATACATTTTTGTATTAATTCGAGTTGACAACAATTAATTATAAGAAATGTATATCTAGGTTGGCCATGTTGGATCATGGAATTTCGACCATTTAAAGTCGAAGCAATTTTGAACGAATGGCAAAACAATTTTCAGGTCAAGTTTCTTTTTATGGCATAATAATGCAGCATTGGAAATTTATAATTGGTCTTAAGAAGAATTTTTCGCTTTAATCTATAAAAAACAAATAAACCTATATGGTTATAATTTAAGTGTGAGCACAATATCGATAAATTGATTTTGCATACGATATTGGTACGATTATCATCAGTTATTATATGAATTCAGTCAAAGATTATAAGTAGATACTTCCATAGTCTTATTAATATGTAGTCTGTACCTACCACATATATATAAAATAAAAATTTACTCTATTGTAAGAATAAAATTTGCCTGTAGATTTTCACCAGATTTAGCCGTGTTAGCTATTTACCCGACTGCGGCGAAGCCCAAAGGAGGGTTGTGTGTTTGACTTGTATGTATGTCCGATCCTATGTTACCTTGTGATTACTAAACGGCTCAACCGATTTTGATTATTCATTTGTCATTTGATTTGTCTTGATTATACGAGTGTTATAGGGTATATATATGTATATCATTAAAAATCAAGATGGCGGTTGTTAGGGGCCAATTTGTGTGTATTGAAAACATTTTTTTTGACCGAATCAATCGAGTGGGATTTTAAAATACAGGCTTTTAAAGGGCAATTACAAAAATAAAACACCCGACTGGGTAAAAAGCGGACTAAAAACATGAGAACAATTTAAAAATGGAACATAGTATCATGCAGTCGCAGATATACATGTTTTATACTAGCTGCAAGTATTGCTACGTGTAGGTATACATTATATCTTCGACCGCATAATACTGTGTTCCTTCCTTAACTTATTCTCATCTTTATAGTTTGCTATTTACGCAGTCGGATATTTATCTTTCTTTATACTTTTTTTAAGCAACGTAAGGACCATGCACTAGGCTGCATCAAAAAATTGTCACGGTGACTTAAAAAAATCTAGGCCGACAGTTAATTTTGAGTATATTCACTCAGGTCATTTCTTGCTGTATGCACCAAAAAAATGAACTTATTTTACATTTTCCGCTAGTTTTCGGAAATTTATTATATTGTATTTTTATCGTAATTGTACTAAAAAAATGGAATCATTCGAAGTGAAGCTCTCATTTACCTCTTTTATACGCCCGAATGATGGGCAGAGGCCTCGTCGGGTTTGAAGAATGGGATCTTTTGAAAACGTAGTTAGATTTTTTCTGACTTGCAGGTTTCCTTAAGATGTGTTTCCTTCATGGTAAGCGAGTGTTAATCATGTTGAAAATGTGAAAACGAAAATATCAGAGGTGCGAGACTCCAGTTTGAAGCCGCTTCACTTGGTTTTCCAAGCGAGTGCGTTACCCACCTAGAGGTCGGCACTGACCGATATAAGAGAACCTGCAATTGAAATAATTTAGTTCAGAATTTACTATAATTTCTATTAAAATTAAAGTTTAATTTCCTAAACGATTTTCTAAAATTATATACATATATGTATACTGTATAGTTAGGGATAAAAGTTAAATATCTAGAGCCGGCTTTAGGGATGGGTGGTGGCGGCTTCCCGGACAGTTGCCCGGGATGCCGGTATCGAGAGGGCGCCGAATTTTTAACACCTAGTGCGTATTCGGCATTCGTAGTGTGTATTCAGCATACACTTGGAAAGTTGCATTAAAGAGAACAAAATTGTACCTTCTGGCCAAAAAATAAAATTCTAAATAAAGTCTCCGACCACCACGTCGGAGGAGTTCCGGCATTTCAAAAAAATAAAAAAAAAACACTTGGAAAATGCATTTACGCATACCACTTGCATACATACAATTTGTATGTTGGAGCTGCTGGATAGAAAAGCCAGTACTACCCACTAAAATGCAACGAGCTGCTGTTGGATTTCAGTGGGTAGTTCGGAAACCGGGTAGTTACAATTAGTGGACGCCGCCGAAAAAAATGTTATCGAATTTCGACTACTGGGCGAACAGCCCAACGAAGTGATGGTAAGTCGCTAGTCTATACATTTATACAGATAAATAAAATTGGAGTGTCTGTTTGTAATATTAAAATAACCGCTTTTTACTAAATGCATATGGATGTATATACAGTACATATACCAAAATAACATTTTTTACAATTTTTGTCTGTCTGTCTGTTTATTCCGGCTAATCTCTGAAGTGGCTGGACCGATTTTGACGGGACTTTCACTGGCAGATAACTGATGTTATAAGGAGTAACTTAGGCTACTTTTATTTTAGAAAAAAAAGGGTCCCTCGAAAAAAAATTAAAACCAAATTAATAAATTAATTTTGTTTTGGGAAGCAACCTAGGGACGAACCCGAGCGAAGCGAGGGTGAGTCGTTAGTGAAATATAAAAGGGCGCCAGATGAATGACTCGCCCGGACACCTAGATGGTAAAGCCTGTTCTGTAAATATGTCGAAGGTGTTAATGATTACAGACAAACGTATTAATGTGCTTTCTAAGCTTCAGATTAACTTATGATCATTCATCAAGTTGTCGGCAATGATAAACGTTACTTAACTTTTGATACTGTCAAGTGCATTTAAGCCACGACCACCCTCGGAGAATCTATAAAGCAACAAAATAAGATTAAAAGACACTTAGTGAATTTTATGATAAGACTAGCGACTCACCCTCGCTCCGCTCAGATTCATCCCCAGATGCGTTTTAATGGTTAGTATAGATTTCTTAGAGATGAGATATTTTCCCGCAGTAAAAAGAATCCCACATACCGGATGACCCGGATAACCAGATTTTATCATAACAAATTTCATCAAAATCTATCCAGTGGTTTTCTCGTGATGCGTTCCCAGACAGACAGACAAAAATTGTAAAAAGTATAGATTCGGCCTCTGTATCGATAATAATGACTAATTTAATAAAATTTTTCAAAAAATATTTAATGTTCAGGTTCAAGTTAATACAGATTCGAATCGGAATTTTATTATATGTATATAAAATATTGAATTATAACAAAGTTTTCCTTTTAAATAAAATTATCTTTTCGGATTTTTTCGCGCATTTATATAGATTTTTGGTTTCCGAGATTTTTCAGTTTTAATCGATTATCTCAATCATATACTTTTTTTTTAATTATTTATTGGGTGTGCATCTGCATATTTTGATTTGGAGCCAATTTTGCATACCGACAAATTAATATGTTAAATATATTACTCATATTGAATAATGTTCATTACCTACATTATCTTTATGTACGAGAAATATCAAATTAGAAAATAAATCCATACGGAAATACATAAAGGTATCCAACTTATATATACTGCAAAGAGCGAAAACTTTGTCTACTTTTTCATCCTTGTTATTATAAATATAAATTTAAATGTGTGTGCTAGGGCTGTATTTAGATCGAAACAACACGACAGATGAAAGTTCATTTAGTATTATATAAAAGAGGTAAAAATGTGTATAGCTTAATTAAAGAAACTCAATGCAACTTATATCTGTTCAGGTTGTGAATGTAAAAATCAACGTAAAAAGCACGAGATTTAAATGTTTACCCTGTAATCGGAATTCGACCATAAAAATTGCTAGGTAGTTACGTCGATTACACGTAGCCAATGTATAACCTGGGATAAAAATTACATCCGGATTGTATCACTTCATCACTCAAATCCGTTGAGGCGTTGCAGTGTGAATAAGTAACAAATGTATTCACTCACAAACTTAAAGGCACGCATGCGCATGCGCACAAAATCACGCGCGCATAAAGACACGCACACGCGCACGCACAAAATCACACACACACGCACGTGCGCACATGCACACACACGCACACGCACACACACGGGCATTAATTGCCTAAGTGCGGTAATATAAGTAATTGCTAAAAAGCTTTGCTAAAAGAATAAAAAAGCAGCATATATCTGGCAGTGTTATAGCTTACATCCTATTACGTAAATTGAAGTATGAAATAACTAACGATGACCCAAATTTATTCATTTAGTAATCAGAATATATTTATAGAATAACTTACTTTGGGTCGGTACTTAAGGAATACAATAACTCTCAACTGCTAAGGGTTATAGTTTGCAAGGGAAAATAAATAAACAGGGTAAGTCACGGAAGTTACGTTCTTCTTCTTATTATTATTATACATAACATTGTTATGTAATATATACTGGGTATAAGCTTAATTATATAAGCTTTGTTTATATAAGTTTTGAATTTTAAAAGTGTGCCTTTATCTTATACTAGCGACTCACCCTCGCTTCGCTCAGGTTCATCCCTAGTTAAGATTTAACTAGGGATAACGGTTTACGTTTAACGGTTAGTATTGAATAGAGACTATTATAATATATTCATAGTTATAAAATAAACAGCTCTGAACTCTTTGATTTTCCAGCTTTTCTTTTGGGTTTTCTCTATTTTTTATATTCAAACCATCCCTGACACACCCCCAACAAAACAAAAAAGAATTATTCAAATCGGTCCAGTCGTTTTTGAGTTTTAGCGACACTAACGAACAGCGATTGAATTTTATATATTTAGGTTTCACTTTCACACACCTGTATTGGACTGAATAATAATGTCCTTTAAGATCTTATAAACAAACACCTTTTTTCTCCTCTTGGATGAATGGTTTAGAAACGCGTAGAGGATAAATATACAAAAAAAAATATTTTTCCTCCACAAAATTCGTCTTTTCGATTATGATGGAATTCGGCAAGTTGGCGAATACTAGTATTTTAAATATATTTGTTATATATTTGTTATATTTTTAATTGAATCTACACAATGTTATAATCATTAATCACATAAGTCGCAGATTCGATTACCACGCGTGGTAAATGTTTTAATCCAACAGATATTAGTATATTACCTATTCCCTATTTAACTTGATAAGAGTGATGTTGAGCATTTCTAACATGCATTGTCAAAATCTAAACAAAAAAAAAAATTGAAAAATATAATAAGCGAGTAGATTTTCTCTCGTAGACCCCTATAAGATATTTTTTATTTCTAAAATAACAGAGGTAGGTACCATCACGGTATACCCCTTAGAGTAATTAGAATTTAAGCTACAAAATGTTACGATCGTAGGTATACCTCTATTACATCTACGTTATTATAATCTCAGGTCAGATCATCTGCTTTCTGACGTTTGACTTATGAAATCAAAATATTTACCATACACAACATAATTCATACTTGATCTTCGTAAGCCCTTTGAGGTTCCCAAGCCTTCGTAAGCAATTCGAGGTTTCCTCAAAAAGTTTTTCCTTATACAACAATTCGTGAAAGTTAGGAAATTCTAAGCTAAATTTCACGCGAATATCTGAAACATTAGCTGTATGCAATGATATACGTACATAGTTTTATATAAGTTATTGATTATGTTAAAACGGTTTTAATAATAGCCTCGGGGATTATTAGTGGCTATATAAATTTTATTGGCTAATTGATAGTCCGCTAAACGTATTGGAAAGCCCGTTTAGTGTAGTAATGTATAGGTAGAAATCTTTTTCGATTTTGATTAATTACAGTGTTAAAGAGAAGTGAGGTTTGAGACTTGATTTAATTTGTTTGTGTTCCAATAGGTTTCTTATATGATGATTAATTTAATTAATTGTTAAGTATATTTAATTGATGGATATTGCTTTAGATTGTTTTATCAAAATGATCGAAAAGAAGTAAATAAGTATAATGATGAGGAAAGTGTCTTTGTTTGTTGGTTCGTCTTCTCTTACTAAGTACGTGAATAAGCACAAGTGTAACTTCTATGCTTTATTTTTTCACTAATAAAGGGACGATATCTGATAAAGCCAATTCGAGATCGGGTGTAGAATCGATAACCCAATTCCTCGCAGTGTACATTTATTACTGAAAAACCGAAGAACTATTTTGACTCAACCCGGGAATCAAATCGAAGACCTCAGCAGTATGTATGTATTACCTATGCTAGTCACTGGACCAACGCGATGAGTTTAATATGGTAGGTTTAGAAAAATTATTACTAAAGGTGGTGGGCGGTGAAGTTACAGAGGTGCCTTTATTATTTTCTTTAGGTTAACTAGACTAATATGGAACAATGAAACTAAATATTGATTAAACGTTAACTTAAAGTAATCTATACTAATATTATAAAGAGCAAAGATTTGATTTTTTGTTTGTTTGTTTGTACTGAATATGCTCCAAAACTACTAGACCGATTAAAGTGAAATTTAATAAGAAGATAGTTTTATTTTTAATTAGGACCCTAGGAATATAGGATAGTTTTTATCCCGGAAATCATCCCATAAGGGGTTGAAGATGGGGATGTTTGTATACGGAATGAACGTAGGGGCGAACCCGAGCGAAGCGAGGGTGAGTCGCTAGTATGTTATTTATATTGAAAAAAAAAAACCTAACTAAATTTTAAGTCGTAAGTATTTCTTCTCCTTAACCAATACAAATCTAATATTGCAAATCAAATTAATTGTATTTTAAAACAGTGTCCTTTCCACTTGATTTATATTTATCCGGGTTTGCGATAAATATCATGTCGTTTGAAATATATTTTATTTTTTACCGCTTTTACATTACTAGTTGGTTTCCGCGTTTTTGTTTATATGAAATTTTATATGTAATTATATTTATATATTAAATTACAATATATATATATATATATATATATATATATATATATATATATATATATATATATATATATATATATATATGTTAACCTAATATACAGGGTTATTGGTAATTCGACGTATTCCCGTTAGGAGGTGATAGGGGAGACTATTTGCGATAATTTTGACCCCCCATATGCATTATGTAAAAGTGAACCATTTTTGAGTTATCATGTTTTTTAGCTTTTTTCAAAATAAGTCAGAAATGCAACTTCAAAAATTTATTAAAAAAAAGTATCAATTTAAATTTCATTTTCTCTTCTGATTTATAAAAACGGTTAAACACCAATTATTTATCAATATTAAAACAACAATTATCGGTCCAAATTAAAAAATGCGAGACGAAAAACGATATTATTTCAATATTTTTTTGAAACTTTCTCCACTAAAATGCCTTAAAAACCAAAAAAAAACGTTATGAAACTTGGCTTGCAGATTATTTTAAAAACATAACCGTTTTCTTAGCTCTCCAAAAATGTATAACAACTAGGAACTTATTTCAAAAAAAAACTGAAAAAAATTGATCACAAAGAAAGCAGGCAGAATTTCGTATTCGAACTAAACTTAAGGTCGTCCTTTAAAATTTCCATAAAATTAATTAAAAATAATACCCAATGTAAATAAAACAAAAAAATATAAATTTAAAATAAAATTTAGAACCAGTAACAGTTTAGTGGTAATAACAATTAACAATTAATAATAAGTAACAATTAAGACATTTTGTAATTTAGCTTAAAGTTCTTGCTCGAAGTGACTTCCCCTATTGTATACGCAAAGTGGCATTCTTTTTCCGAGTTGTGACTTAACTACCGAAGTAGTCAAATTATTCCGCATCGCATTTGATGCGTTCATAGTTCTTGTTTGGAGTTCTTTCGCGGATGACACAGACGAGACGTCGAAAAATAGGGATTTTATGAGACTCCAGAAATAGAAATCAACCGGCGTTAAGTCCGGACTCCTCGCAGGCCACGGAATGGGTCCTCCTCGCCCTATCCAACGATTAGGAAAATGGCTATCGAGCCATCGCCTAACATTGACACCAATATGTGCAGGACATCCGTCTTGCTGTTTTTTCGCGGATTTATATTGATTTTTGGTTCCCGACGTTTCGATTGCTTTACAGCAATCATGGTCACGGGAGAGACTTTCCCGTTCCATGGCTTTAGGACCCATTCCATGGCGTGCGAGAAGTCCGGACTTAACGCCGGTTGATTTCTATGTCTGGGGTCACAGAAGTCCCTAGTTTACGACGTCTCGCCTATGTCATCCGCGAAAGAACTTCAAACAAGAATTATGAACGCAGCAAATACGATGCGGAATAATTTGACTACTTCGGTAGTTAAGTCACAACTCGGAAAAAGAATGCCACTTTGCGTATACAATAGGGGAAGTCACTTCGAGCAAGAACTTTAATTAAGCTAAATTACAAAATGTCTTAATTGTTACTTATTATTAATTGTTAATTGTTATTACCACTAAACTGTTACTGGTTCTAAATTTTATTTTAAATTTATATTTTTTTGTTTTATTTACATTGGGTATTATTTTTAATTAATTTTATGGATATTTTAAAGGACGACCTTAAGTTTAGTTCGAATACGAAATTCTGCCTGCTTTCTTTGTGATCAATTTTTTTCAGTTTTTTTGAAATAAGTTCCTAGTTGTAATGCATTTTTGGAGAGCTAAGAAAACGGTTATGTTTTTAAAATAATCTGCAAGCCAAGTTTCATAACGTTTTTTTTGGTTTTTAAGGCATTTTTGTGGAGAAAGTTTCAAAAAAATATTGAAATAATATCGTTTTTCATCTCGCATTTTTTAATTTGGACCGATAATTGTTGTTTAAATATTGATAAATAACTGGTGTTTAACCGTTTTTATAAATCAGAAGAGAAAATGAAATTTAAATTGATACTTTTTTTTTAATAAATTTTTGAAGTTGCATTTCTGACTTATTTTGAAAAAAGCTCAAAAATATGATAACTCAAAAATGGTTCACTTTTGCATAATGCATATGGGGGTCAAAATTATCGCAAATAGTCTCCCCTATCACCTCCTAACGGGAGTACGTCGAATTACCAATAACCCTGTATAAATATCGCGTATCACGGTGCTTGTGGTCGCACTCCTCCAAAACGGCTCGACCGATTTATTTTAATTTTGTTTTGTAATTTGCTAGGAATGAGTATAGGTTGTAAAGTATTTTTCACCCTCCTTCCCCCTCCCCCAATTTTTTATTGCGATTTTAGTATTTTTGTGTCAACAATATTATGTAAATACATAGCGAGGAACCCGAGCGAATCGCTGTATGACAATAAAGCTAAAGAGTTTTTTTTGTAGATTAAACGCGGGGTTAGCCGCGGGTTCTCCTAGTTATTATATAATTAATAATAGAATTAATGAATTATCATATAATAAAATTATAATGTCTGTTAGCATATTATGTATATAAATATTTAATTTGCCTCTCACATAGTATTTTCTTTTTGAAGTACATAATAAAAGGATGGCCTGTGATGATTTATTTTAAAATTATTTTTCTAAGAGTTAGTAACCCGTGCTTGGTCAGCGTGGTGGGCTATGGCCTGATCCCCCCTGTATTGAAGGGAGGCCCATGCCCAGCAGTGGGACGTTAAAAAGGGCTTAAAACAAGAGGTAGAAGTAAAAATTACCTACGTACGTTAAGAAGTGTACAATTACTATTTCATCAGATATTTCGAAAGACAAATTATACGGTAGTATCGATGGCAAACAAGACTCAACATTATCGACATCTATAGATAGCTTTTAACATTTCCCAATATCAGTCTAGACTCAAATACGTAATTCGATAGAGCTGTTACTAAAATATACGTTTATTTATGTATATTGCTTTCTAAAAATCCTTTAGTAATTAATCTATATCTGTAATAGTATTTGATTGTGCAAATATATGAAATTTGTGGTATAGAAATTTTAGCAAAAGATATTTGTACATTTTTTATGGTTTCAATTAAAAGCTTTAATATAGTAGAAGTAAAGGGCTTATTATATTATGAATATAATAATTCATAAGAATTTATAAATTATAAATATATAAAGTAATATTTTTGCGAAGGCGAAAATAAAAATACATTTTTAACTGACTTCCAAAAAGAAAGAGGTTTTGTGTGTTGGGCGGTTTTTTTTTATATTTTAAAGCATTTACGTAGGTACGAATATGTTATCACTAGTTTCGAGAAATTCTATTACTATGGTAAAAATATCAAGCATGTGTACATATGTATAGAGTTGCGAAAAACAAACATTCAATTATACGATTACATCTATTGAGAGATCGCAATTGTTTATTGAGAACTGTTACATTTTAATATATATATAATTTAATATATATAATTTTATAGTGTGACCATTATAATACGATGTAATATAATATATATTATTTATAATAATATCTTTATCACCGATATCAGTCATGATAACCTGCATATCATATAGAGATTAGGCAGCTACGGAGGACGACCACTTGACACGACCGGACAGCATCCACTGCTTTACGTGCTCTCGAAAGTATGTGTGTGTACGGGTGTAACGTAATAAATAAAACCCTGCTAAGGGTGCCTACTAGATGTACTTTGAAAGATATTTTGAAATTGTTTTATTAAAAAAGTAATAAATTAAAGGTTAAATGTACACGAGAATGTTTTACAACTTTATTGGGATAACTAGCGACGCACCCTCGCTTCGCTCGGTTCGTCCCTAGTTACGATTTAACGTTGAGTATAGATTTCTCAGAGATGAGCTATTTTCCCATAGTAAAAAGTATCCTATATGTTGACTCGGATAACCAGCTATCATGATACCAAATTTCATCAAAATTTGTCCAGTGGTTTTATCGTGATGCGATGATCGTTCGGTTGCGACAGACTGACAAAAATACTAAAAACTATAGATTCGGCCACTGTATCGATAATAATAACTATTTCAATAAGATTTTCCAAAAAATATTTAATGTAAAGATTCGACTCAAATAGGTAGGTATGTAATTAATAGGCATAAATACATTTACATATAATTTATATTAAAGTATTCAGTATATATTGTACTAGCCCTTGTAAGTTTCTGGTTGATGAATCATGTTGCCAATATGCCTGAAGGTCGTACATTTTTAATTCTCTTTGAATGTATTCTTTTACTCATAATTAGATACAGAGGGTTTGTTGTTCTTGTAATGAGGAACAAAAGTTCAGTAGAGGGACTTTATATATAAAGATTTTTTTAAGTTAGTTTCAAATGTTTCTATCACATAAATAATTTAGATTATTAATTTTTAACTAAAGAAGTAAATACATCAATTTTAAAATTAATTAACATTAGTTATCTTTGGGCATTAAAAAATATTATTAAAATCGGTTTACTATAAGCGAAGATATCGCACTGTATGTCAAAATTGAGTATCTCCTCAGTTATTGTAGTCAGCTCATTAATTCTATTTAATAAAAGAGGAACTTCTACTTTAATAGACTTTGTAGATTTTATATTATATCCCTGAAAATGTCTGAATGGATTTTTTGTGTTTAAGTTTAAGTAAATACTCTTTCTTAGGTCGGACGGCAATTGAACACGACCGTTGAGAGATCAGGGGCTTTACGTGCTCTAGGGACAAGGGGGTGAAACACTGCCAACTTCCTCACTCCGGCTGTTAGTAAACCTTTTTTAACATAAAGATTCAATAACTAAACTTAACCGGATCCGGGAACCAAACCCTGTCCTCCGGATCTAGCGGCAGCCGAACATGCTAGCCACTAGACCACCGAGGCAGTTGTAGGCTTATCTTAACTTAAAAACTGTCAGGAGGACATTATGTACATATATAGCACACTAAGTCTAATATTGCATACGTAAATATTTAATAACTACACAAAGCGTATCCATTCATTTGTGTTTTAAGTTCTCAAGGCCTCTCGGATATCCGAGCATACAAAAGGGGCAGTTGTTTCATAAATATCGCATTCGTTGGCTTAATCTAATTTTCACTTTCCCATAGTTTACTTACACTCTTCCCTTTTAAGGATATGAGTAATACGTAAGTACAAAGATATATATAGATAGGGTTCGTCATAGTGGGGTTGCGTTTCGGAAGTGGTGTTTTTATTAGTGTACAGTAACATTGCCAGGCCAATATATTACAAACTCACCTTCTGTTAGTGTCCATTTAACTAACTGAGAGCGATAAAACTAATTAGATAATATACTAAAATATTTAGTCAAATCAAATCGAAATTTGTGTTTTTTTGTGTTTATTATTATACACCGTGTTACCTTCGTCAACTCGTGCAACAATTTTCATCTAAAAATAAATGTGAAAGTTTACATGTTTAATGAATGTTTGTTACTCAATCACGCCAGAATGGCCGAATGGATCTGGATGAAATTCGGCACAGAGATAGAATTTAGTTTGGAATAGCACCTAGACTTTTATCCTTAAAAAATGTACGGTTCCCGTGGGATATATTTGTCTTTGTTTTTCTAGAGGCGAACCTGAGCGAAGCGAGTGTGAGCCTCTAGTAATTAGTAAATTTTAATAAAGATTCCTACTCTAATAGTAGATTTTCAATAAAAAGAGACCTTACTTGTGATTAAGAAGTAATATTCAAATTTTATATAAGTTGCTTAGTACATTTTCCTTTCACTTAAAACTTAAAATATTTTTAAAATTTATTAGATCAGTTCTTAAAAATACCCTTACTTACCTCTCATACTTTAGACCACATGCAATTGTCTCGTATTAAGTTTACTTTCGCGCACGCGCCGCGTCTGTTATTTCCTGTCGAAACATGATAACCTTTTTACGTAACGATTGGTTGATTGCGCGGAAACAGGGGTAATGACATAAATATTTAACCGACTTTAGCAATAAGCAGATTATCATTTTGACCCGTAATGATAATTATATAGAGATAAACAGATTTAGAGTAATTATTATATTCAAAGCTACCAAAACACTTTGACTTTTTGTGTATGTTTGAAATAATTTGTAGATTGCAATTTGCAGCCAATTTTGCAGGGTACCGAACAGAGGGAGTCTAATGGTAACGCGCTTGTTAAGGAAAGCAAGTTAAGCGAGTTTAAATATCCTGTGATATTTTAAACATTTTGTATATTCGCTTACAGCAATTGAAAACATCCTAAATAAACCTGACTGTGATAACCTGACTGTGACTCTGTGATAACCTAGTTTTTGAGAGACATGTGAAGTCCACTAAGCCGCTCTGGTCACCGTGTTGGACTATGGCCTGATGCCCCTCCCATTGAGAGAAGGCGTGTGATTAGAAGTGAGGCGCTAAAAAGAGCTAAATAGCAACACCAATTTTGAACTTCGTTTCGACAGAACACATATATTCCTAGCTATTTTGAGTTTACACCTTTTTTTAATCAGGCTTAATATACCATATGCTAAAAAATAAATTAATAATAATATAATAGACTCTTCAATAAGATATTACGGGATTATTTTTATATAATGAAAAAAATATTCAGTAAAAATCTTCATTTAAACTAAATTTTAACTTTTCAAAATTGGCGGTTTACCTCACGTTTCTATGATTAAAATGATCCTATTTATTAGCCTAGCACGTGCTTTATTATTTATAACGTGTGAGAAAAGAACAAACGTACATACATTTTCGAATTTTCGTCTTTTTAATAATGTGATACGGTTCTATTAATATTTGTTACATACACATCTATACAAATAAATAAATAAATAAAATTGAAGTGTCTGTTTGTAATGTCAAAATAACAGCTTTTTAGTAAATGCATATGAAGTTATATACAGCACTTACACGAAAAACAAAATTTTTAAAATTTCTGTCTATCTGTTTGTTTGTACCTGGCTAATCTCCGCACAGCACAGCACAGCTGGACTGATTCTGACGAGACTTTCATTGTCAAGAATTAGGGTTCCGCTCAAAAAAGTTAAAAAGTAGCTAGGAACGCACCAGAACGAAGCAAGGGTAAATCGCTAGTTTATTATAAAACACTAAATTGAGGTAAGCCAAGGTTAGTGCACAATATAGCAGTAATTCAGCTTGTAAGCGTATTACATTTCATTCATTACTAAACATTTCTTGCACTTGTAAGTAATCAACTACTCGACGACGTTACAAAGTGAAATGAGCACGACATTTCCTTTTGGATAGGTGCAAATTGTTAATGCAAATTACAGTATATTATTTACTAGTCTCTGGTTTTGTTTGTGCATTTAGTATTCTGTTTAATCAACCATTCTTCTTTTTTGAATAACGAAGAAGATCATTCTAGAAGAAGAATCAACCATTGCGCATGAAGGCTTTAGAAAGGCCATCGGTACCTGTCACAATTGTAGTATGCTCCCATAATTGCTTAATCAGTTATATAAAAAAGAATCCCGTGGGAACGAAATATTTTCACGCGGTAATTTACCTCTTTTCAAAAAAGCGTATTCATCGAACTATGTACAATTTGTATATTATAACGTGTACTTTTCGTAAAAGATTGTCGATTAAGCTTCTAATAGATAATAAGTTAAAAAAAAATCATATAAACGTAAAATAAACACAGGAATATCCAAAATATAAAACATGTGACTAAATATATTCCAATGAATGAAGTTCTTGTGCTTGGACCGAAATTATTTTAGATATATCTAAAAATAGAGTTATCCAATCGCCAATTTTATATTGCTGCCTCTTCTATAAAGGAAAAGCAACAAGCTATATCTCGCAGTAGTTTGCTATTATGGATATCTTTATTTATTGATAAATTCAAATGATACTACACTTTTAATACCTATGTATTATGGAATTTGGTAAGATTAAAAAAAATTGTAATACCGCTCTTAATTCTTTTCCTTCTCTTCTCTTCGTCCTCTTAATTTTTTTTTAAAGTTCATCAATGCTAACATAGGCGGAAATACAATGCCAAAATTGGCATATTTATCTTCAAATATTATAAAGTACTAACAGTCAAGCCGAATCAGTTTCGTTGATTGACCTTTCTCGAAGTTGGACCGAACTATTGACAGTATATTTCAAGTATGTATGTAAATACATATTATATACTTGGTCATAACTTCAGATATAAATCCCTGATAGAAACGTGAGTGTTTGTTACATGGATATTCGGCATATTTTTTTCCTTGTTCAAGTTTTATTTATGGACTAATGCACTCTGTTGAAGTCTCAACTCTCAAGGGATAACCGATAAAACGCTGATATTCTCGTAATTATGTACATATTGTACAGCTTTCCATCAAATATGAAGTAAAACTAAACTAAATATTCTAATCGAGTTCATAACGAAGAATAAGTTTGACGTACTTCTATACATATAATAAAATTGTAACTAAGCCAAATCTGTACATTAAATATTTTTTGGAAAATCTTGTTGAAAAAAACGTTATTATCGATACAGAGGGCGAATATACAGTTTCTAGAATTTTTGTCTGTCTGTCTATTACCGCATTACAGAAAAAGCACTGGAGGGATTTTGATGAAATTTTGTAAGGTGACAGCTGATTATCCGGGTCAACATATAGGATATTTTTTACTGCGGAAAAATATCTCATATCTGAGAAATTTATACTAAGCGTTAAAAAGTAAGCAGGGACGAACCCGAGCGGAGCGAGGGTGAGTCGCTAGTCTTAAATAAAAATAATATTGACAAGTGTCAACTGACATGCATAAAAGCATTTTATAATTACAGAGTATAGATTCGGTATATAAAATAACCCTAACACAAGCATTCCGCTGCGGTCCTTAATGGTCCCAGAGATAACCACTATATCGTAATTTAAAGTTGAGTAATGGCAAGTCTATGTTAGTTTAGGAACCTTCTACAATGCAACGATAAATATTTTTGGGGAAATGATATCACCCTGTCGTACTCTATGCTGGAGTTGGATAAGCTTTGAGTAGAGGATTGTGAAGTGTCGATACGCGGCGCGAGTAGGTTTTTAAAAAAATGCTATCTGTTTCATACCACTCGCTTTGCCAACCCGTATGGTGCGATAGAATGAGTTGCAAATCTTAGAGGCATTTTCTGTTTGAAATATTGTTTCGGGCGATAACGTTTTCATTTAAAAACCCTAAACATTTAATGAGACAATTTTGGTCTCATTAGATTCCGTACACCTTAATCTAGGTCTGTACGTTTTTCTTTTTTAGTAATTCAGTTTAGTTTAATAAAAAAAAACGCTCGAGGAAGTTTTTGAGTCAAAAATCTGTATTTTTGACTTACTCTTTAGATGCTAATAACTTCTATCATACTCGACATTTCTTTAAAATAAAAACGTACGGATCTAGTTTTTCATTATATCTACAACATTTCCAAAAATTATGAACTTTAGACTATGTTAATGGGAGGAAAAACGTTATCGCTTTTTGTATAAAAATTTACAGCTTCACAATCCTCGTTGGTCTGACTGACTGACTTTTAATATTAATACTTTAACACCTACATATATGTACCTAACAGGGGTCAACCTTGTACCACTGAAGTGACTAGCATAGGTAAGGTTTTGATCGAATCAAAGGATTTTTTGCAGTAATTAGTGTAATACAATACTAGTGATAAAACTTAATGTCTACTATGTATTCGGCCCTTTTTAACGTCCCACTGTTGGGCACGGGCCTCCCTTCAATACGAGGGGGACCCGGCCATAGTCCACCACGCTGGCCAAGTGCGGGTTGGCGGACTTCACATGTCTTTCGAAAACTTGCTGGGTTCTCTCAGACATGCAGGTTTCCTCACGATGTTTTCCTTCACCGTAAGGCAAATGGTAATCATATTAGAAATGATTCCCACATGAAAATATCAGAGGTGCGAGACCCGGGATTTGAACCCGCTTCACTCGGTTTCCCAAGCGAGCGTGTTACCACTGGTCTACCACTGCCTAATCTAATCTATACATATTATAAAATTGTAACTAAGCCGAATCTGTACATTAAATATTTTTTGAAAAATCTTATTGAAATAGACATTATTATGGATACAGAGGCCGAATCTATAGTTTTTAGATTTTTTGTCTGTCTGTCTGTCTGTCTGTCTGTCTGTCTGTCTGTCTGTCTGTCTGTCTGTTACCGCATCACAGAAAAACCACTGGAGGGATTTTGATAAAATTTGGTATGATGATAGCTGGTTATCCGGGTCAACATATAGGATACTTTTTACCGCGGGAAAATATCTAATTTCTGAGAAAAAACACAAAAACTGGTTGGAATAAAACCACCATGATACTATTTATAAATAGTTTAGCAAGGTAATTTACTAAATATGGTAAAAACTATTAAAAATAGCTTATCTTGAACATCAAATATCAATAGCGCTATTTTATTCATTAAAATAGTTATTTAATTTATATTTATTTATGTGTATTTAGATACTCGACAATAGATGTCGCCATGTGTTTTTAAGATACGTAGTTTTAATTCCAAAAAAATGAATGTATGAATGTATATAGAATTATCTACTACTAAATAACCCGCGGCCCCGCCCTTGTTGAAATTATGAATAAAGCAAACTTTTGACTTTATAAATGAGTACACACATACTTTATAAATGAGTAAATAAACTACACACATAATAAAATTGTAACTATGCCGAATCCGTACATTCAATATTTTTCGGAAAATCTTATTGAAATATTCATTATTAGCGATATAGAGGCCGAATCTATAGTTTTTAGAGTTTTTGTCTGTTTGTTATCCGGGTCAATGCATAGGATACTTATTACAGCAGGAAAATATCTCATTTCTGAAAAAAAATACAAAAACTGGTTAAAATATAAGCAAGATGATACTATTAACATTTTAGCAAGGTAACTTACTTATATATGTTAAAACTATATAAAAAAAAACTTATTTTAAAAGGAATATCAATAGCGCTATTTAATTCATTAAATTAATTGTTTTGATAAAAATTTATTTATGTGTTATTTAGATATTTGACAATAGATGTCGCCATGTGTTTTTAAAAAACGTAGTTTTAATCCAAAAAATTAATAACGTACAGATATGACCTTTCTATGACTTTATTAGAATTACTACTAAATTACCCGCGGCCCCGCCAGTATTCAAATTATCAATAAAACAAACTTTTTGGCTTTATAATTTAGTAACATATAAGTAATTGTTGGCCGAAACAATTTTCAAATGAAAATATATTGTTTAGTCAATAATGTTAATATATATTCTTTATCTTTTAATTTATTTATTTATTTATTTATTTATTTACACTTTATTGTACACCACAATCATAAAGTAAATGGAGTTATCAACATATTGAAAGAAAAACAAAAGTGTGTACAAAAGGCGGTCTTATCGCTAATTAGCGATTTCTTCCAGACAACCTTTGGGTAAGGAAATATGGAAGACTATACAGGGTGGGTACCTTTAATGTAAAAATTAGGCAAATGCAAATCCAACTCATGCATTATAGATTTTGTATAGCAAAAAATTCTGTGTTTTTTTCCGTACTTACGTGTTTTGTTAAGTTAACATTAAAATAAATACAAATAATATTTACGTTTCCGCAATATCGACTCATTTTATCAACCGTAAAAATAAGTGGAAAACAAGTTTATGGCTGTTAAACTGACAAAGCGGGTAACTAAAAATATTCCATATCTCAAAAACTTTGCAAAAGTGTTTTAGGAACTGTTTATACCTCAACTTTTTCAGTTTTTTTTTTGACACCATTTCTTGGAAGGTAAAGGCTTAAAGGACACAATAAAAATTATTCTTACGACTAATCATATTAGCCGAGCCATATGAAATCATATAAAAAGCATTTGCTTAGGATTATTTATTTATTACACTTTCTTTTGAAAATCGTTTTGGAAAATATTACTAACTAGCGCTAACCAATCCCTGTTTCGCGACAAATTAACGTTAAGAAAAGTTACCATAAAATATATAAAATAAATTAATCAATTGCTATCTATTAGTAAATAATAATTAAAATTAATTCCGTAGTTTGAAAGTTTATCGCCCAAAACTAAACAAACAAACAAAACAGAAGAATAGACACATAAATGTTTTTGCTAAAACAAAAAGTGCAGTATTATTAAATCAAATATGAGATTAACGGAGGAACCTTTGTGGCATTGTCAATCACTGCCATTATTTACCAATCATACGGTGCGCAATGAAAGTGATATATGCAAGAGTATACTAATGTGTAAAACCTAAGAATTTGGTTTTTGATCATCTGAACGCGGGCGGAGCCGCGAGAAATGCTAGTTCCACTATAATATCATAAATTATCTTATCATGTTTAGTCAAGGTCGAATGAAATGTGTGCAACAAAATCGATTGTTGCAAATAACATCAGATGCTTAAGTGAATGGCGACCATACACGCTTTAAAGCGTTTTTGCGTGATGTCGAGCTATACGCATGTACCTAACATGGCAAGGTTAATTGAAAAAACGTAAATTTTCCTTTAAACATTATAATAATTGTATTTCTTATCACGATATTAGTACTATAATTTAATAATACCTATATTACGAGCGTAAAGTGTAAGTGGTTTATTTATTGCCAAAAATTATTTTCTATATTGAATTTGACCTTTTACTTAGTATCTAGTATCTTACACCAACCAATTTTAGCTGTGCCTCACCTAAATTGAAGGAATTTTATTACGGAGTATTCAGTTTCTATCAAATTAAAGTATGAATAAATTAAAATGAAATAAACGTTAGTAAAAAACATAAATAAATATATGTTAAATCCCCATAACAATGTGCGAAATATTCATCCATACTTTATTATTATTATTATACTATAAATGCACATCCGGAGGTCCTGAGTTCGAGACCGGGGTCGGGCCAAGTTTAGTTATTGAGTCTTTCTGTATAGTAAGTAAGCCTCAGTAACAGCCCAGAGTTGGGAAGTTGGCGGTGTTTCACCCGCCTACCTCGGAAAGCATGTAAAGCCGTCGGTCCCGTGCCTTTACTCTCACCGTTCGTTTCTCGTGTCGTCCCACCGGAGTATGAGAGTGACAGGAATAGAGAGTGCACTTGTGTCTGCGCGTACACGTCTTGTGCACTATAATATCTCCTGCGCAGTTGGCTAGTCTCAATGAGATTGGCCGCCGCGGCCGGAATCGGTCAGGAGTTGTTGACGAATTGGCGTGATTTTTGTTTGGAGATATTTGAAGGGCTGGAAAGTGACATAGGCTACTTTTTACCGCGGGTGATTATCTCATTCCCACGGGTAAACACGTTGTAGTTCAACCCAAAAAAATATTTATGATCAGAATTATTTGAAACTTGATATTGATGCTCTTCAATATAACTAAATAAATATGTGTGTTTACTATTTTCCGAAATTCATCCCACAAGGGGATAAGATAGGGGATGAAAGTTTGTATGAAAATTACCATTTTAAAGTTTTTTTTGTAGTTTTAGTGCGAACAAAGCCGCGGGTTCTGCTAGTTTAAAATAAATGATATACGTAAACTTAAGAACGTAATCAAATAAGTTTATGCGTACTTAAACTTTATTTAAATTTCTTTAATTTTTTTTATTATATTTACTTTTATTCATGCTGTGATTGTCTGTAAGTGGAAAAGCATTATACAATGTACTCTACTATTTCGAATTGTCATGTAATAATGTTTTTTCTGTTGACGTTCCTAAAGAAATAAATAAAATTTGCATTCTAATGTTCTTAATCTCAGTTCTAATATGGAAGAATTATGAAGGAGAACGACCTTCAATTACTCTAATTATGATGACCCATCCCATATCCATTCAAGAATTCTATTGAATCATTGTCAATTACGTCATTTCTCTAATTGGTCAGTCATGCGATGATGTTTGGTGTTTTTATGAACAACCTCACGCCACACGGTCATTGGTAAGTTTTTTGCTATAGAGCGAGCAAAAATTGGACAAGCCTCTGCTTAAGCAAATTGAATTATGTAAAAAATAATAAAGTAGTCGATTTCAAGTCGATATATTTGTGGAAAAGTTTAGTTGGAAATAATTATAAGATGTAGAGTTTGATTTAAGAATATATTGGTGCATACTAATAAATAACGCTATTGATACTGTATTTTATAAAATTATCGAGCTTTTTGCTTGATCACAAGAAAGGGCCTAACTTTAAAATATATTTAATTTAAGGTTGATCTTTACGACTTAGGTAGATTTTTGGTAAAAGAGATAACTTATGACATTATTTTTACAAGTAATTGTAAGGCTATTTAAAGCAAAGTAACGCCAAGTCAAAGCCGTGTTTGTACCAAATGTTTGCAGTGATCGCGAGTGACGTCAAATCTTATTTGTCAAGTCGAGAAGTAAATATAGCAATTGTTCATTTTAACGATTAATAGATTGTAATTTTTATTTTAAGATATTGTTTTTTCAACAACACTAGATTAATAATTCACAAAAGTAAGTAAGTACGTGTTTTATTTCTCCAACTATATTTTTGATATAATAGAACGTACAATATTTTCTTAAATTTACGCGAACATTTGACATTTTAAATAAAACTTTCTTATAGGATTTTGAAGAAATTCTCCTCTCTTGACCACGAGCACAGCAAGTGAGGCATTCAAAGCGTCGGGAACCAAAAATCTAAACAACTCCGCGGAAAAATCTGAAAGATATTCTTATTTAAAATTGTAAGACGTAACTGCGTACAACAGTTCATGAATAGTACCTAATAATATGGCACTTTGTATCTTCCTTGCATAGGGATCTTGTTTATATATAAGCCAAGTTTCTACTGCAAAGGGTATAAAGAAACAATTTTCACTACGACATGCATTTTTTAGCAAGTTTTTTTAGCAAAGCAGTTTTATCTGTCCATACCACTTGACATTTCGCTATCTTCCTGACATGAAATTAGACCCATGTCATTAAGGGTTCATGGTTCCACAATAGGAAATTGACAGTACAATTTCCTAGTACATTTTTCATCAAAAAATTCCAATAATTATATATATGCCATTATTATGAATATAACTTTCGTTATAATTTTATGCTTTTTGACCCCGTTACAATTATTTTATACAGTTGATACAGTACGATTACCTAAAAAAGTCTAATTTTTTTCTGGCTTTCAAACTACGTTTGAGCTTAATTCGTTTCTTATCGCTCCACTGTCATTGACTAGTTTTTGCTGAACATATTTTAGTTTCCGTATAAAAACTGAAATGAAGGTCGTTGTGCTAAAATACTGTTTTTTCTTCACCCAATAATATTTATCCATATTTAAATTTTTACATCCTTATGAACGCGAAAGTGTGTTTTTTTCTGATTTGTCCTTCTTTCCCGCAGCGACAAATATGACGTGATAAAATTGACGTGGTGTCTCGTATAGAGATAGTTTATGAACTGTATAAATTTCTGTTTACAGATTTAGCCATGGCGGCCAATCTCAGTGAGACAATGCATAAGAGATTATACTTAGTGTGTGCGTTAACTATACTATACAAGTATGTGCGCAAATAAAAATGCAGAGTTTATTTATATGATTCATGTTTCTCTCAAAATCCGGTGGGACGACAACTCCACACGAACGGCAAGAGATCAGGCGAGGGGCATAAGGTGCTCTCCGAGGCACGAAGGTTTAGCAACCCTAACACTACAATACCCGGGCTGCTACTGAGATTGTTTTTAACTTAAACACACTAACTATTTTTGGCCTGATCCGAGACTCAAATCTAGAACCTCCAGACTTACAGCCATACATATTATCCACTATGGGGCTCCCATCTCACGTCGCTTACGGGTAGGCTGAGCTCCACTGTTTTCGCTGTTAGAAAAGTCAGATAGCTAACAGACGTTGATACTGTAGACTTGTTTACTTCAGCTACTTCCATAGCATCTTGTCTTATGGTATTTTGCTGTAGAGTAATATAACTGATATTTAATTTATATTTATACTTAAAAAAAAGTAGCTTTTGTTACATCGAAGCGCGGAATACGCTCCGTGAACTTTAAAAAAATCAGTATACTTACGGTTGCATCGCAATATATATTAATTGTAATATTATGTTTGACCGCGCTAATCTCAGGAACTACTAATCCGATTTGAAAAACTCTTTTTGCATTAGAAAGGCCGATTATTGAGGAAGGCTATAGACTATATTATATCATATAATATACAGTCTTTCTATTCCATATTAATCGTCAAAACGTAGCAATATAGTTACGTATCGAGTCGCTAGTTATTTATATATTTTAAGCTTCAAATTGAGTAGGTAAGATTTATAAATTGATTAGTAGGTCAAGAGTTATAAAAATATAACAATGTCAAAGTTGCACATACTTCGAAGTATGTATATTTTGAAAGTTATGTTTTTAATTTTGGATGTCTCTCTGTCCATTTAATTGCGCACTACTTGAGTATTGCTGGATTGCAAATAAAAGTTGTCTTTACAAAGTAGTTATAATAAAAGTCATAGGTTAAACAGATCCAATTATAAAGCAATTAATTTCTTACATATAGTATCTTTATGGACTCAATGGGCTTGTTGCTAGTTAATACTGGTAATATATTCAGCCCTTTTTAACGTCCCACTGCTTGGCACGGGCCTCCATTCAATACGAGAGGGATCAAGCCATAGTCCACCACACATGCCAAGTGGGGTCATACCGGGGTTCAATTCCAGGATCAGGTTAAAAGTTATTGCCTTTTTCTATCACAGAATTTCTCTGTAGCAGCTACGAGCTGATAAGATGATACACCTCCGTATCTAGAAAGGCACGCGAAGCCATCGCTCATAGACATTATTCTTATCAGTCGTGTGGGTGCACTTGTGATGCGCATACGCTGGCTCTATAGTATCTGTCGTGGACACCTAGAGTCAGTAAGACTGACTGATCTGATTGTGACCTAAATTCGATTCAGAGGACATTATTACATTAAGCATGCGATTATACTAATTATTTTAAACAAATATAACTTTTAAAGTGCTTATGTACTCTTTTACAAAGTATCCATACTATTTATATTCCATAATTTCCAATCAAGAAATAGAGCTGCGCCTGCGCATGTATGAATAAAAGATTTCTAAAAGAAATCAGTATCCGTGAGACGTATTCAAAGGTTACTTCTATTATTGCAAGCTCATTACCTTGACTTTATATCTGTAAACATAAAAACAAATAATAACTAACCGTATTTACCTACTGTAGACCTTAATATAATTTCATGTAATAATTATGCTGTCATTATTAAGTAATATTATTACGCTTCATCGACTGTTTAATTACTTTTGGCATGTTGGATTATTATTAATTAAAACGGAAAACCGTTTTGTTTGTTTCTTTTTTTTTAAAGAAAATCTTAATTCTCAATATGTAATTAAAGTCCTTTAAGTCTAGTACAGGAATAAGTCACGATTTTGCTCACTTATCTGTTTTTAATAGATTTGAATATTATAGTTTATTTAAAGTTGGATTGGCGAGCGAAAATTGTATGTCTTAATTAGTCCTTACAAACTGTTGTTATGGAAGATAAACTAACTTTAACGTTGTACGTTAGTCTAATAGACTAATATATTTTAAAAGGCAGCTGAAAACGGATTTTAAAATATTTAGGGGAAATGTTCAAATTTTTTCTAAAGATAACTCCTCCAAAGACGATGTGAAATGCATATAAAGTGGCATTTGCTACATGTTTAGTTTCCATCAGGAATTTAGATGAGTAAAAAGATGCCACACGCTAAGAGATGGAGCACCCCCAATGTAATCAGCTAATCCCCTGCCACATCACGCAAACATAAAAAGCTTTGCCTTCAAAAACTACCAAAATTCCTTGAATGTTTGAGAAATATTTAATCTATGTGACGCAAGAATAAACACATCTCATAATTTCGGTCCGACGATGTTTTAAGAAGCATTATCAAAGCTTAGAGACTGATAAGAATGTTTAAATTTGAACCATGTTACATATATGTCCACATAAATAGTGCAGGAGATATAACATTAAAATGAGCTTATCAAACATTTGGTTTTTCTATGTTTATGTGATGTAACATGTATGGTGATACACCTTTGTATAATATGAAGATCGTTTTCGCCCACATGTTTACTTTACGTTTTTACTTAAAGCAGCATTTAAATCAAGTTATCTGAAATTCTTATGAATGCTAATAAAATATTACAAATCGTTATAAGTTAATTGTTTCTGTAAAAAATATTATCAATAAATATGACACCCGATAATGATAATTTTGATAATTTACTTTAGTTTTTTGGTATTCAGTTAAAATATGACCAAGCTATAATAATAATGTATATAGGATTTTTATTGATTACAACCACTTCATCGCTTTAATTCTAGGTAAAGCTCACTGGATAACGACAGAAGAATTATAATATTCTCTTCTAATGTATCTATGTATAGTATAAAAAACAAAATTATTGAAATGATATTCATGGTAATATCAAATTATAATTTGTTTCAAGTGTTAAATTAAATTTTAAAAATTTCTCATATACTTTATGGTGATTGTTGATATATTATCATTGAAAATTTGAAGATTAATATTATTAAGTTCCAGGTAAAATATAAATAAATATTTTATAACGATTTCTTACAAGTGAACCAGACGACAAAATACTAAATCGGAGACACATTAATCACTAGCGAATAAAATCCAGACTGTGTTCGGTAAGCATCTAATTGCCCCGTAAAAACCCCATAAACGTACCATTAAATAAGTTGCCAAAATAATAAAAATAATTTTAACGGACACTTGTCTCGGGTTATAAAACATCAGGACATTAGCCCTTGCACGAGCTGATAGTGATGCGAATTATCGATTTCAAAACAGGAGTTATCGATGATGTATCGTTATAAGGACGTAACATGTCGGCCCCCCGCTAGAGTTGGCTGCGTTGGTTTAGTTCAGTCAGTGTGCTACGGCGACGCGCAGTGCACGTGAGTTGCTTCTGCGCATCTCGTTCGTTCACCCCGAGTTTACGATCGAAACGTCAGCTGTCACAATTTGACGTTTCGTAACGAGCCACGAGCGATTGAACTCATGATTTTGTATTTTGAAAAAAAAAAGTGTTATACAGTGTTATGGCGCAGTTTTTTTCTTTTGAATAATTCGTAATGTTTTGACGTTTCGGGATCCGTGCTAGTGTTGTGATGATACAGATATCGATTGTGTGGTGTTTAACCTAGTAATAGCTAGTGTTTGTGGGATTGTTATTATGCTGTTATCATGACACATTGATGTCGTACGAAGCTGATATGTCTATAATTAGCGAGCTGCGATGGCTGCAAGACGACGAGCTGTTTGCATTATCCTTACAAAACGGTAAAGTTTCTTTTTAAAGTACAACTTTGCTTAGAAAAAAAAAGTTATGAAAAAAATACCAACTTCTTATAAACAACATATAAAAAATGTAAGCTATGACATTATTGAAATAACTCTATGAGGAATCCTTTACATTCTCAAATAAACATTTAAAACCAGTAGAAAAGTATGAAAAAGGTTTCCATCTAAATTATTTACCTAAATTATTTATCCAATATTTAACAAATTGAGATACTGGAATCGATTAAGTATAAATGTATGCGTCATTTTGTTACCGGTTCAAGTAACAATGAATTTCAAAAGAAGCCGGCTTAATTAGTACAAAAAACTGTGCTTCATTTACTTAATTGCATTTTAATTTTACTCTGTACTTACTAAATATATTTATTAAAAAAAAAAACAAACAGAAAAGTACATATAATCTAAGTTTTTACTATAAAATTTAAATGTACTATCTCCGATGGCTAATTTGTATCGTATTGTACCTGCGTAATACTGTTGTTAAATTATTCATTGCTGCACCCGCGTACAATAAAGGTCGATTGTTTTAAATTTTAATGTACACATTATTTAAGTATTAACTAATTTTAATTCTACTTACATATTACAAAGCTTTTACATTCATAAACATCTAAAAAAGTAGTCGATACCTTTAAAATATATCTATTGTATTTTAAAAATTTAACATTTCTGATGATATAAAGAAATTTTCCAATAATTAATATTAAGTATGAGTATCTAAGAAGAGTTTGGGGAAAATATTTTTTTGTATATGGCGATGTTAGTACACAACTGTAGGTAAATAAATAGGAAATAATGGCCAAGGTGAGCTAGATTCTTGTCGATCCGCTTCCATTTAGCTTGGGCACTTCACATACAATATCACTGTCAAACAACTACTGAACTTATATTCTGGTTACGTGACGTATTAATATAATAAATAAATAATCTATTTTAGTGTTATAAATGTTGAATGTTTGTTTGTATATTGTTTGAACGCGTTAATCTCTGGAACTACCAATCGAATTGTTTTTTTTTTTTTTCAATTTATAGCCTACTTATGTATAAAGGTTCTTAAAAATTACTATAATTAATATTTTATCACTAATAATATTTTCTTTGAACACTATGTTAAAGTAAATAAAAGTATGATTGAACTTTACACAAACTTTAAATAAATAGTGTAAATATTCCATCTTTTCATGTAAAGAAAACCTTGGAAAATATGTTTTTGTTTAAAGATTGAATAATATTTCAAATGTATGACTCTATCCTAAACTTATTTTTTTAATACAAAGCTCTATTATGTTTAAGTTACATACGTAGATATTATTGTCGTCGCACTGCGAGTGGAATCACAGTCGAAAATTAGTCCATAATAATAATAATTTTAAAATTTGTTTACCAGGCCTTGTACCTACATATTTCGTTTCACTGCTACCTACTTATATTTTAGATCTTAATTACTATAAAAAATGGTGTAATATGATATATATCGATCAAATTTCTAAATCAACATATACAAATGAGATACACTTTTTGTAATACATTCAAACTTGAAGGTCGACTAGTCTTGAGACACTAGATTCTTTTAAAATACATATTGAAATTTAAGATGTGACGTAATATAAGAATACTTAGCAAATCTGTTTAAAATTAGTTACTTGATACTATGATAATATGCAGAATCTTACTTAAAACATATTTATGACTAGCGACTCACCCTCGCTCCGCTTAAGTTCGTCCCTATTTACCGTTTTAACGTTAGTATAGATTTCTCAGAGATGAGATATTTTCCCGTAGTAAAAAGTATCATATATGTTGACCCGGATAACCAGCTATCATCGTACCAAATTTCATCAAAATCCCTCTAGTGGTTTTCCGTCATGCGGTCACAGACAGACAGACAGACAAAAATTCAAAAAACTATAGATTCGGCCTCTGTATAGATAATAATGACTATTTCAATAAGATTTCCCAAAAAATATTTAATGTACAGATTCGGCTCAGTTACAATTTTATTATACATATGTATAGAAGATAGTTACAATTTTATTATATGTATAGAAGAGATTTTTCTTATTGCGCAATTGGGCATATTTAATGTGCAAACTGTACGAGTTGTTTTTTTAGAAATAGCTTTTTAACTGAGTCAAATTTTTAATTTAATATTGGTTAATTAGTTGTTATGTAAAAAAAAAATTATCAACAATTTTTACTTTTAGGTAAAAATAGTACCTACTAATATTTTATTTAATGAAATGAAGTAAATCATACATTTGTTATCAAAAACAGATTCTTATCAAGGAAAACCTAATATTTGTGCCAAAACGAATCCAACAAAATAAATTCAAAATGTATCTTCTATAAAAACTCAATATGGTATAGACAATTACGAGCTATTTGGAAACTCTTGAGCTACTTACGCTTGTTCCGATGTCAATACCAGGTCAACACCATTGTTGCGTGCTCATTCAAATTCCATTGATAATATTGTAGCACTATTCAAACACCCACGTGACATTTCGCCCTCATATTAAGGTTTAGTTACACTGGGCAGTTAAATTTTAACTGATTTTACAAAAACAACTAACCTATTACTGTCAATTCAGTAAGTTGTTATTTTATTTTTAAGTTATTTATACGAATATTTGCATAGATATATTAAGTAATATTTATTGCACGAATATGTTAAGATTAACCCGTAGTGTATATTATATGAGTCCGTATATAATTTTTAAATAACACCATTTTACACAAATATTATACATTTAAACGTTTTTTTATTATAAAAAAATAAAATTGCTGTAATGTTAATTATAATATTAAACCTATGCATCGGTAGAAAGTTGAAAATGTATTTAGAACTCAATATACTCGTACGATACCTTCTCTCTGACTAAACAAACAATAATGCGTAAATGTATAGATATGTATATGTCAAAATTTCATTGGAAATCGATAAAAAAAAACTGATACATATATTTTTATAAGCTTGATGTTATAATATAAGATGTGATGAGCATTTATAATATTAATTCAATTATACTAAAAGGAAGTCTTCTTCATTATAATTTATAAGGATCTATAATAAAATTGATTGAAAATTACTAAACAAATTTTTATTTCTCGTAGAACTATTAATTTCGACGTTGTCCATCAACGTCAAAAATATTAAAGCAAAATTGAGAGCGGCGTTTAGCACACATCTTGAGTGATATTAAAAGTAATTTTATATCGAATAAAATAAATATAACTAGCGGATGTAACACTTGAAATAAGTACAGAAAGATTCATCTAACTAATGATAATGATGATGACTGTACCATGCAACTGTACTGCATGCAATATTTTTTATTTTCCACTCAGATTTTAACCTAGACCTTTATCATATGGTCTGAAGAAATAATTTACAAAAACATTTTGTATTTCAAGTAGGTATTCGTAGCCTTAAATAGAAAACAGTTGTTAAAGTTGGTAACAAAGCCATGAAATGGAGGCCAAACGTTAAGTTAGCGGACTCTTGTTTATGAGAAAAACTATGATAGCGATTATGAAATATGTTACTTAGCTACTAAATTTATCTTATATGTTTTAAAAAATCGCTAATATAATACATGTGAAAGTTTATGGATGACTGGGAGAGCTTTGAAACTTTTCATCGGCGGAGTAAAATTCGGAATAGAGATAAAATATATCCTGAATATATTTTATTTTTATCAATGTACTTAACACACGAGCAGAGCCGCATACAGTTACTAGTTACTTAAAATAATCAAATATCATAACGTTATCTTTTTTATATAAATAATATGTTATATTAAAAAAAAAAACAAGCCCCCAAGGAATAATTTGAAATAAATAATACAGTTACTGTAATAACATCTCTAGTATCTGTAATAACAATAACAAAATGACATAATATTAGTATAATTATACTCTACGAAGTTTAAAAAATTGAACAAAAACATTAAATATTATTTATATTCAGCAAACTTGAAACTACACAAAAAATCGACCTTGCATTGTGAACTGACCCTAATAACTCGGATCATTTTACAACATGTGTTGGAGATGATAATACTAAAACATATTATGGTCTTGTTCTCTTTTGATTAAGCTAAACTCCCTTATACAGTATAAATGTATAGATAACAACGTATTGTAAATATTGCGAAATATAATACCATATTTCAAAACTAGTTATTTTGCATGCGTCATACACTATAGAGTGTATGGCTGACACGACATCATGTCTGTTCGATTTACTTCATAAGCTAATTTTGATGAAAATTTATGGTTATAGCAGTATAGAAAAAAGATATTCAGTATGTCAAATGTTATAATTAGTTCTTCAATTCGATGATATATTATCGTCGTGATTAATACCATAATATACCATAATCTATACTAATATTATAAAGCTGAAGAGTTTGTTTGTTTGTTTGGTTGAACGCGCTCATCTTAGGAACTACTAATCCAATTTGAAAAATTATTTTTGCATTAGATAGCCCGTTAACTGAGGAAGGCTTATAGGCTATATATCATCCCGGAAAAATGTACGGTTCCTGTAGGATAGATTTGTTTTTGTTTAGGGACGAACCCGAAGCGAAGCGAGGGTGAGTCGCTCGTATTTAAATAAAATGTTTTCGGTTTTTTTTCGAGTGTTTTCGGATAGTTTTATTTAACATGTCAAATATTGGTGCAAATCTAAGAAAATTCTACTATTGTAAAATATAAATCGTATCTCTTTCTAAAAAATTTACACAAAAGCTAACCATATCGACATTATTTAGTTGTGATTCAAATCGACAACAGGTTATACTTACATTATGGCAATTGATCAGCAATGTCGCCATCAGTACCTGACTAAAATGATCAAACCTTTATTGTGCAATCTTGATTCTGGTTTCTAATCAGCGACGAGTTAGACTGTTAGGTAATAATCCCTCAGAATGTGTCAAGTTGTGTGCGTGTGGTAGCCCTGACGGTGATGTCACTGCAGTGTGTAGCAACTCCGTTTACATTTTGACGCATCGACTTCCGTTTTGCATCGGAAGTTGGATGTTACTGTTGACAACATGATTAAACTATGAATGCCACACTTACTATAATCATTAATTTATAAGTACTAACGACTATTATTATATTTTTTCTTATTGCTTTTATATATATATATATATATATATATATATATATATATATATATATATATTGTGTTGTTTGTTGTAGATTCTGGGTTTATAACGGATCGCTCCATTTCAATATGTAATCAGATCTAGTGTTTTTTTCCTATTTTTTACCGGTCAATCTTAATATAACGTGTCTTCTCTATCCTACGCGACATTGGCGAAGTAAATTATGCCCAACTGGCACTGCTAGAAGCCAATAAACGACAAAAGAATTGAACTGATTAATCAGTAATATTCTAAAAAAATTAAATGTAACAAATGAGTAATTAAAATTAACCGAATTAATTTATTGTTAATTGTAATAATATTGGTAACAAATAATTTATTAAGAATTTGTATTCAGCCCTTTTTAACGTCTTACTGCTGGGCACGGGCCTCCCTTCAGGACGAGGGGGATCAGGTCATAGTCCACCACATTGGCCCATTGCGGGTTGGCGGACTTCACATGTCTTTTGAAAACTAGCTAGGTTCTCTTAGACATGCAGGTTTCCTCACGATGTTTTTCTTCACCATTAAGACTTAAGTATTTACTGTTTAATTTATTATATATATACTGGTAATTAATTAAAAGCCAATAAAACAAATATTTACGTATTAATAAAATATCAAAGCTCATAAAAGCAAAAGCTCACACCGAAGTTTTATTACAAAACGCACAAAATACAAATTGCAAGCCGCACCGCGCATCTTTAAGTCATAAATATTTATTTAATAGGTCGTGACACCGCAATATAAACGTGCGTATGTCAGCGTGTCGTGTTCTAAACACTGTTAAGTGCATTAACATGGGACGCACCGGTAATACCGTCGGATTCATTCAACAGTCTTTAACATTGGTAATTTTGGTCACCTCCGATCGTTCACCGAAGGAATTGAATGGAATCCCGCATTATCTAACCACTAACGTATATTAATTTAGCTACGAATTTCTATTTTGAATTTCTTCTAATGAGACGAATATAGAAGATAGAAATTACACTACATACATATATACAAATGTGAAAGTTTGTGTCTGTATGTTTGTCATGTCTTCATGCTGAATAGTCTGGACCTATTTGGATAAAATTTAGTACACAGACTATAGCCTGGAGTAACAAAAGCTAGGTACTGTTAGGCATCTAGGGATACACTTTTCGATTCATCCAAGTGAAACTGGGTAAATTGCTAGTTTATGGATGGTCTGAAGAACAGATATTTCATTTTAATTAGCAAAATTGTATTACTAACAATCCTATTTGAAGCAAAACCATAAACAATTTAGAACGTAATAAGTAGGTACTGAGTACATATTATACATGCTATAATTAGGCATAAATTATGTATAATGTTTAATTATTTTAAGAATATGACACACCCATACACCATAGGTCAACGTGAGGCGTCAAGGCTAAGGGAAACATAAACCGTAAAATAACTTACTGTTTTATTTAACACAAACTACATATAGCACTCACAATAGTTCTTATGGGTATTTAATTATAGACTTGGCAAAATGATTTCTAAAGGCTGCAGGCTACTAGATCATCTGAGTGTAGCCTCAGTGAGTGCGCTAATGTGTTACTGTAAGATTTACGAGTTGCAGGCACGTTTACCAGTTAAATAAGCGACCGCGGCAATTAGGGTGTAAGTTTGCCTCTACTTTATTAGTGGAGATTCTCAGTAATTTATGTAGAAATAAAATTTTATAGATACTTCACTAGATATTAACCGACTTATAAAGGAGGTGTGCTTTCGAGTGTGCACGTCAGATTAGCGATAATTTCAAGAATTATGAATAGGTTTTTCTTGATAATTCTTTTAGAACAAATATCTCAATAATGATTCATATAATTTTGACGGCACGTTTGGCTCAGTTTGTAGTGACCCTACTTGCTGTGTCAGCGATTGCGGGTTCGAGTCCCGCTGGGGGCATTCATTTGTGTGATGAGTACGAATGTTTGTACTCCAGTCACGGGTGTTTATATTCATAATATGTATGTATTTAAAGTTATGTATGTGTAGTGTATCAACAATCTGGTATCCATAACTCAAGCCTCGCAGCTTACCATGGAACTAGATGGTGCTGTGTGTTAATGTCCCAACATATTTATTTATTTATTACATACATATTATATTTATTTAAGAAATTTCATTTAAGATATTGTTTTTAATGACGAGTAATTTTTAGTTTAGTTAAAAAAGTAATTATTTATATTTTATATATTATTTATTTAAAAAAAAAAAATTACCTATACATATAATATGATAACTAATAAAAAAATGTATAAAGAGATAACAATCCTCCAGTGGACTTTTTGCATCAAATTATTTCATTTGCATCGTGCCAAATTATTAATATCAAAAAGTTTCATCAAATAAGGTCAAGCATTAAGTTTTCATTTTATTAAAAGTATACTTTTATTTCTTTCTCCTTAATCTGTGACAAAGTGGTTATGCTGTAAAGATCAAAGAACTTGCGGGAGTCGCTAATCGCTTTTGCAATTAGAGAATAGTACAGTAAGTTCTCTTTATATACTAGCGACTGGCCCTCGCTCCGCTCGGCTTCGTACCTATAGTTACGTTTTAACGTTTAGTATAGATTTCTCAGAGATGAGGTATTTTCCCGCAGTAAAAAGTATTCTATATGTTGACCCGGTTAACCAGCTACAATCATACCAAATTTTATCAAAATCTGTCCAGTGGTTTTCTCGTGATGCGTTCCCAAACAGACAGTCAAAAATTCTAAAAACTATATATTCGGCTTCTTTATCGATAATAATGACTATTTCAATAAGACTTTCCAAAAAATATTTAATTTTCAGATTCGATTCAGTTACAATTTTATTATATACTAGCGACTCGTCCTCGCTTCGCTTCGGGTTCGTCCCTAGACAAAAAAATAAATCTATCCCACGGGAACCGTACATTTTTCCGGGATGATATATAGCCTTAGCTTTCCTCAGTTAACGGGACATCTAATGCAAAAAGAATTTTTCAAATCGGCTTAATAGTTTCTGAGATTAACGCGTTCAACCACACAAGTAAACAAACAAACTCTTCAGCTTTATAATATAAAGATATAATTCAGATACATACATAATATGTGTATTGTCAAATATTCTAAGAAATTATACTATTACATAACTATACATTGTTACTTTTTTAAATTACAGATTTCTTTAAAAAATATTGGAATGTCAAAAATTAGAAATTAAAAACCTGCGGGCGATATTTCTGGTTACCATATTATATTTAAATTCAACACAATATAAGTAACTAAAATAATATTTGATCGCTTATTTTTGTTTTACCAAACGTTTAAAAGTAAATAACTTTAGAATAAAATTTCTAAACCTCATCGTATTTAAAACAAGGAAAATATTATAGCATAATATATGAAAATATATTTTATTTATACATATAATAAAATTGTAACTAAACCGAATCTGTACATTAAATATTTTTTTTTTAAATCATATTGAAATAGACATTATTATCGATACAGAGGCCGATTCTATAGTTATTAGAATTTTCGTCTGTCTGGAAACTGTCACGGAAAATCCACTGGAGGAATTTTGATGAAATTTGGTATGATGATAGTTGGTTATCCGGGTCAACATATAAGATACTTTTTACTGCGGAAAAATACCTCATCTCTGAGAAATCTATACTAAACGCTAAAACGTAAGTAGGGAAGCCCCGACCGGAGCGAGGGTGAGTCGCTAGTATAATATATACTTTTTGCTTTTTGTATAAGTGCATGTAAAAAATAATCAACGTTTATTTAGTACGATTTAGTACGATATACGATCAACGTATATCGATATGATTGTATTTTTGAGACAATATGACTTCGTACAGATAGATTATTTTTCAGCTTTTTCATTAAAAAATGTATGTGTCAAAATCACATCCTAAAATGCACAGCCACTAACAATATCTAGTAGTCTAAATCAATTGATGTACTGAAATGTAATACCGTCCAATTATAATGTTCGTAATTGAACTGACCTAATCCAATTATGAGTAATACGAATGTAAATACGGAGATGATTATGATATCGTCATATTAAGAGAACGAAATGGACTAGTGAATAAGCTCATGTACAAATGTTTTTACTTTATAATTATCTATACATATAATAAAACTGTAGAGGTCGAATGTCTGTACATAGAAAAAAAAATTCGAGTCAAGGGAATGTAAGAAGAGAAATAGAAGAAATTCAATAATTTTTTTTGTTTCAATAATTTTATGTTTCTCTGTCTGTTTGTAAACATATTTTGCAAATAAACGCTTTTTTAACATATTTATTTCGATTACATGACGAAAGTAACCTAGGGTTGTATACATGATACCTGAAAGATATCTAATATTGGAAAATTTAAACCTAATACAAAATCTCCATTCTTTAGATAAAAAAATACATTTAAAATAAAAACAATAATTTTAAAATGATCTGGACTGTAAATTTTTGGTTAAAAATAATTACTTAATATTGAATAGAAGTTTATTTACAGATTTTGAAGTTTTGAAGCTGTAAGAAGTTTGTGTGTGCACACGTATATTAAATTTAGTTTTTGAACTATTAAAAAATCTTCTCTTAAATGTTTAAAGTCAGATTCGATACACAAAAGTTTCTCTTGATTAATTCGAAGCAAAAAAATTGCTTTTCAATCAACAGTTCAAGGATAGGTTAGTTTAAACAAAATGGTCATTCATTATTCGCTGTTATTCGTTATTTAGTTTAAAATAATGTTCAATTTATATACTCACAGTGAGTAATAAAAAAAAATAAAAATATAATAAGTGCATAAACATCTATAAAAATAAATAAATTTCAAAATATTGAAGTTTTTTCTTGATTAATAAGTCAGTCAGTGAGTGAGTATTTTGCTAAATGACCTCGGTGGTCTAGCAGGTAGTACGTAATGCTGCAGATTTGAAGGTCCTGGGTTCGTATCCCGTGTCGGGCCAAGTTAAGTAATTTAGTTTTTTTGTTAACTAATTCTCAGTTACAGCCCGGAGCTAGGAAGTTCGCGGTGTTTCACCCCTGTGCCTTGTAAAGGTTGCTCTTGTATCTACGTGTACACTTGTGCACTATAATAATAGCTGCTGCGCAGTTGGCTAGTCTTAATAAAATTGGCCGCCGTGGCTGAAATCGGTCAGGATGACATTATTATTAAATAAATAAACACACAGCACCATCTAGTTCCATGTTAAGGCGAGGCCTGTGTTATGGATACCAGATAGTTGATATACTACAAATATGTATATCACTTTAAATCTTTACATGTTATAAATATAAATATCCATGACTAGAGTACAAACATTCGTGCTCATCACACAAATGAATGCCCCCAGCGGGACTCGAACCCGCGATCGCTAGCACAGCAAGTAGGGTCACTACAAACTGAGCCAAACGTGTCGTCGTTATTTTGCTTATACATAACATAATATACATTACAAGTATGATCCGTAATTTTTGCTTAGTTATCGTGTACGGTTTAGCATACGTCACTTCTATCCTTCAATATCAAATAGATTCTTCACAATATTAGTGCATTGCAAAAGCTTCATTAAAAAAATCTAGTTCGTTCATAATTTGGTATGAACTCAAGTAACCGGCTTACACGTTGCTGTGAAGCGTGGGTGCAAACATACGGTTATCAATCAACGGATGGAATGCCAGTGATAAGAGATGCACCTGCAACATATCAAGTTAGGAAGTTCTGTTATCATGAATGTGATCTTAGCGGAAAAAAATGTTAAGTCTATAATACATCTACTTTATAAATTTTTAATTAAGTCATACACTACTCACATACATTGTGATTAGGTTGGTTCTAGAAGCAATTTTAATTTTGCACAAGAGATTTTTTTGACCTTATAAAAGAAGGAGGCACTCATTTCGTTGATATTTTTGTGTGTATTTTATGCGATCACTACTTGCTAATTGATTTTCTCATCCTTATTTTTTAATATATGTAGGTTTAAGGTACGTGAGTATACGATTCAGACCTTTGTAAAAAAATAATTTAGATAATTACGAATTTGGTGTACTTTTTTAGTAGAGACCTATAGCATTTAAAGTAAATATTGTAATATTCAACGTACTGTAGAGTGTAGACTACCAATAGTTTAATAACAAAAGACAATATATGGCATCTTAGGTTAAGTTACATGATGAATACTAAATTGTTAGATAAGAAATCACTGTTGACATGACTAAATATATGTTTCACTTGAAATTATATTTTATTAACTTATTAATAACTTATTAGCATAAGCATTTTTTTAAGGGTTCCGTACCCGGAGAGAGCACATGAAACCCTATTACTATGCCTCCGCTGTCCGTCCGTCCGTCCGTCTATCACGGCCGTATCGTATCATGAACCGCAATAGATTGGGAGATGAAATTTTCACAGAGTATGTATTTCTATTGCCGCTATAACAACAATTAATAAAAATAAAAAAATAACAATTGTTTGTGTGAAAGCGCGGATATTACTCTGAAACTAATATACTTATTTAAAATGTGTTTTCATAGTCTACTTATTGAGGAAGGTTAGAAGCTATCTTACATACTTACACACTTTACGGTCTTTAGAAGTGATACCATTATACAAAAAACAACTAAAAATCTAAGCGGACAGAGTAGACTATGACAAATTATAATCCTATAGGCTATAACGTAATTATCGAAAAATATTTGTATTCAGCCCTTTTTAACGTCCTACTGCTGGACACGGGCCTCCCTTTACTGCAAGGGGGATTTGGCCACAGTCCATCATTCTAGATTCTAGATTGGCGGACTTCACATATATTTCGAAAACTTGCTAGATTCTCTCAGACATGCAGGTTTCTTCACGATGTTTTCCTTCACCGTAGGACAAATGGTAATCATGAGGATGTGATTCGCACATGGAAATATCAGAGATGTGAGACTCGGGATTTGAATCCGCTTCACTCGAAAAAATATTTACTTGTTAAATAATAATTACAATCGACTACATTTTACACTAGCGACTCACACTATATTTAACACTACGTTGTTTCCCCATACAAATTTTCATCCCCATTTTAACCCCCTTAAGGGATGATTTCTGAGATAAAAACTATCATATGTCCTTCCCAGGGGCTCAAAATATCTTCTTACCAAATTTCATCTAATTCAATTCAGTAGTTTCGGATCTTTTTCGGTACAAACAAACAAACAAACAAAAAAAGTCCTCTTTATAATATTAGTGTAGTATATTTTACATTATCTCATTCAATATGACATTTAAAGAATCTCAACCATCATTCATGTTCTATCAAATACTGTCCATTTACTAAGTAACTATCTATTTTAGTATAATAAAAAGTTCATCACCCTTTTAATTAGATAAAGACTATTTAAAGTTCTCGTAAGAATGTATAGTATATGAATGTAAGCTATCTTTATTTGAGCAATACTTTTATCTGTAATATAAATTAGAATTAGAAACAACTGAAGAATAGTACAATATTTTATTTATAGATTGTATTTGTAATAATATCTTTCGCTGCCGTTTACGATTGTAAATTAAGAGGTCCCGGGTTCGAATCCGAATCGAGTCATTTATGGGGGGGGGGGGGGTATACTTTTAAGAAATCCCCCTGGCCTTATTTTGTCTCCGAGAATTAGTAAAGATGTCGGTCCTGTACGTAACCTCTTATAGGTTGGATCGGTCTGTCTTCTTGCCGGAATTTAAGTGTGCAGGAATAGAGAGTGCTCTTGGACCTAAAATTTCTATCCGGAAGGTTAAAAAATAAATTTTAAAGTGATTTCGAAAGGCAAATAAATAATTGTTTTTTAAGTTATTAGGTAAAATTATTCATATATATTTAGTTAGAAAACTTTTTTTAGAAAGTAATAATAACATAAGGATAAAAATAATATAATATGTCTAACTACACGTTATAAAAATATCAAAAGAAGGCGAATCGTTTGATTTAAAACGACCTTGATTTTACACGGTAATGTATACACTGTTCTCGATAGTCTATAAAAGTGAGCATAAAAATCGCTACTCTATTAAAAATGTGTTTACGTGTTACTATAAAGTGGAAGGGCCTTTTTACTTTACCGTCACTATAAATATTTATGCCTTGTAAATAAAAAAAGGTAATAAATAAGCTTTATTCTGTGAGCTAAGCTTTTATAAAGGAGGAGCTTAATGACTACAATTTTTACTGCATTTTCGTCTATTTTTTTAAATATTTGGTGATTCTTAAACTCAATTTTTTTTTTGGAAATCATTATATGTACATATCTAGTGATAAAAAGGAACGCTGTTATTACGCAAGGTATTTTATAATATACTAGTGACTTAACCTCGCTTTGGTCGTGTACGTCCTGGTTCCTTTTAGGACTTGATACGAAAATGTCCATTTATGTTTATTTATCTTCTATCTATTGTCTATACATATAATAAATTTCTAACTGAGTCAAATCTGTACATTAAAATTTTTTTGGAAAATCTTATCGAAATAGTCATTATTATCAATACAGAGGCCGAATCTATACTTTTTAAAATTTTTGTCTGAGAAATCCACTGGACAGATTTTGATGAAATTTGGTATGATAATAGCTGGTTATCCGTGTCAACATATAGGATGATTTTTACTGCGGGAAAACATCTCATCTCTGAGAAATCTACTAAACGTTAAAACGTATTGTATGTACGCGCATAACTTCCGATCGACTGCACCATATTGGATAATTCTTTTCTTTTTTGTGTTTGTTATTGTCACGACAATCTTTGTATAAAAGATTTTTTTTTTAATACAATAAGATATTTTTTTAAATCTCAAGATATGAAAAAAAATGAGTGAGTGAAATAGTTTTTATCCCGGAAATCATCTCTTAAGGGAATGAGAATGCGAATGAAAAATTGTATGGGGTTGAGCGAGTCGCTAATTTTATTAAAATACAAGCGACTCTTGTTTCGGGACAGGTCTAATTAAGTCACCCTTTACGTTAAATAAAAAAAGAGGGTCAATTACGGATATCCTAAAGAAAAAAAAAGCTTTAGTTACACTTTTTGCGTCCAATGGTTTTATCAACCATTAAATAGTATCATTGAGAAACCACTTGTACTTTAAGCCTCTAAAAGTTAAAAATTATTTACCTTAGCTTCGACTTAAGTATAAAATTATAAATACGTTAAAGTCTATAAAATTTTGAATTATATTTAAAATTAAGGTTTTATAATGAAGAAAAATAATTAGAGCTTTGGCAAGTTCATCTTATGCTTTACTTCACATCTAAAGTTTTACTTGCATAAATAAAAATAACACCTTATACAATACGTAAATATCATACATAGCAAACATATCCATAACAACACATTAAGAGGTACTGAAATTAGTATCCAATATATTATTTGTGAGCAAAATATATAAATACACCTGTTTTATAAATGCTATGGATACTCAACGGGCGCGCTATGTTTCATCAATTGTTTATTAAAGAGTAATGCGGGCTGAACTGACCCGACCTACTTTATGATATCCATGAATATAAATTATCTCCATTCACATATGTAGGTGAATAAAGCATCACTCGAAAATCGATTCTACGATCAATGACGAAATAGGAAATGTCAACCAGATACACGATACGTCAGTTGTCATTTGATGAATCTACAATAAAAATTGTGACGAGGTCACAGCATAACATTGAATACTTGTATTAATTTTGCATTTGTCGGAAGTTTTTTATTTGACAAAATCTATCTGAATTTCAATTAGATTTTTTATTGTACTTATTATTTTATTGAACTAGTGTCTTACAGTCGCTTTGCTCGGGCACATAACTGCCTGCATCATAGTAGCCTATGTGTAAGTCTAAGTCATAATCTATTTGTGTATTAAATTTCACTTGAATACGTCCAGCCATTTCAGCGTTAAGGGGTAACAAACATACACACGTACAAAATTTCTCATTTATAATAGTGTTCAGATTTGTTTTAATATTGTAAACTAGTGACTCACACTCGCTTCGCTCGGGTTCATTTCTAGATACCTTTTAACGATTAGTATAGATTTCACAAGGATGAGATAGTTTCCCGCTGTAAAAAGTATCCTATATGTTACCCCGGATAACCAGTTATCATGATACCAAATTTCATCAAAATCTGTCCAGTGGTTTTCTCGTGATGCGCTCCCAGAAAGACAGGTAGACAGACAAAAATTCTAAAAACTATAGATTCGGCCTCTGTATCGATAATAATAACTATTTCAATAAGATTTTCCAAAAAATATTTTTTATGTACAGATTCGAATCAGACAGAATTTTATTATATGTATATATTATAAATGGTTAAGATTTCAAAGATAGCATGAACTCTGTCGAGCATAATTAGTGATAGTGGACTAAATAAATACATACGAGTGTACGTTATTATACGGGTGAATCTGGTTGGGCGAATTTAGTAAAAGGAACGAGTGGTAATAGAATTTTATTATTTTTTTATTGCTAATGCTTAGGCATAAATGTCTAAATTGACACTTTAACGTTATAGTATAAGATCCGAACTGAGATCGTCCTTCGCTCATCTACGTAATGTATGTAAAGAATTTTTTTAATAAACATAAAATATGTATAAGCTTTATTTCCTTAATAAAAATATTTTTTTCACAATTCGTTTAACAATTATTTGGTTTGATTACTTGAATGTTTTTATGTAACGTTATAATTAATTTAATGAATAACTAGATAATCACATAATTAGAATAAAATAAATTAACATATAATATAAATGAATTAAATGTAGTAAATTATATATCGTAAGTTATATTATATCCAATTTTATATATTTATCATTATTTTAATTTTTCAACAAAGCTATAGCATGCATTATAAAGTATTTAAAGATAGGTATTTTTATTTATTTTAAGCTAAATACCTCTCATCGAGTAAAGGCCTCCTCCATTTATCTCCAGGTGTTCAGTCTTTTGAACTGTCCTAACCAGTCTGTCCCTCCTGTTTTCAATACCTTGTCCATCTATCTTTCCAAAGGTCTTCCTCTTCTTTTTTTACTCTTTCTTTTTAGTATAAGCTATATCATATATAAAATAAAAAATATAATGAAAAAATATTCAGTTATATTTTTTTTTATATAGTTTCGATACTTGCTCATCAAATTCATCTGTTATTAGTAACAGAAAATGCAAAGTATAAGATTTGAGAAATATTAGCCACGTCTAACTTAGTTATGAATCATATCGATTTTATGTAAATTATTTTTGATACAAACTTATCATCAAGTAAGCAGATGGGCAAAGGATGACTACTTATCGGATCTTAGACTATAGATAGATAACAAATATTATATATTTATCCGCATTTTATACTAGTTCCTTTCACTTTCTTAATTAGCAAATAATAAAAGTACTACTTTCTATCTCATTATTGAATAAATGGTTAAATCAGTTAAAATTCCTAAGAACTAGATTTACAGTTAAAATAGTTAAAGTTATTGATTTATTACAATATAAAATAAATCAAACTATTAGTTTTTACTCGATTTCAAAAAGCCGGTAGTAATAAATTAATGTGTGTTTTTGTGCGTTTGTTTGGTTATATTTTCACCGATTACATATCGATTTTGATACTTCTTATATAATTAATTGAATATAAGAACTCTAAAGGTTATAAAGTTAACTATAAAGGTTAAGGAACTTTAAAGTTAGAGCTGAAGATTGAGCTCAATGGTGTGCCATAGGAAAGGCCTATGTCCAGCAGGGGACGAAAGCAGGCTGAATATGACGATGATAACGGTTGTTCCATGTAAATTTAAAAAAACCTACCCTCAATATTTTCATGGTTAAAAAATAATAATCATTATCGAGTTTTAGTATCTTAGACTATTCAGTTTATAGTTAAAACGTTTATTCTTATTAAAATAAAGCAACATAATTTGTTTGTTTCATTACACAGCGCGGAACATTAATTAATTAAATTTGCATTAGTCATTAATTACAATGAACGCCCGTGGCCTATTTGGTTTAAAATTTCAAATTTATCTTGAAATAGATATGATAACAAACAAGTTTTCGTTGGCAGGGTAAATGTGACATAGCTCTATCTCTATCTTTATTTACTACTTGTAATTTCATTTGTATGGGTACCTACTATATAACTCCAAAACTTATAAGGGCTTAAAAAACGTATATCGGAAAACAGTATTAAGGGACTGCTTGGCTTATTTAAGTGTAACTTCGCTATAATTATAACCCTAACTATTATTATTACAACAAACAAAGTTTCATTTAAATCTGTTCAGCCGTTCTCGAGCGATAAACAAACAAGTTTTTTTTTAAATGTAAGAATACCATTCCAAATACTCTTATAAAATACTTTGTTAGATTTACGCTAATATTTGACATTTTAAATAAAACTATCTTTCCGGACTACTTAGCGGATTTATTTTCATTTTTGGTTCCCGACGTTTCGAATGCTTTCCAGCAATCATGGTCACGGAAGAGACTAAGGTATTAGACGTCCACGATCCGAAAAATAATCCGAAAAGATAGTTTTATTTAAAATACTCTTACAAAAATAGAGTTTTTAAAATATGTTGATATAACTACATATTTATTATGTGAAATTGATTTTCACCTGCAATTTAGCTAATTAAATGGCTTAGCTAATTGTATGATGTATGTAACGATAATAATTAATTACCTACCATGTTTTATTATAAACTCTCTATTACGAATGAGTGCTTTTATTAGGCAATAGACGCGTAATATTTGAAACATTGAACTGTGAATAAATGTGTGTAAAGCCTAACATAATTTTAAATGATTGTAATAACCGTCTTGGAACTTAGTGAAATTATCTGTTATTATAAGTAAAATTAAAAATAAATGATTTTGAAATAACTAATAATACTAATATTTGGTTATTTGCATGATATGAAAGAGGAAAAAGATATTTAATTTTTTGACCGTTTTCAAAAAATACTCAATTGAAGTAAAGTTTCTAAATAAAGCCTAGTACACAACAACTTATGCATATAATTTAGAAAAATTTGGCATGCTGATACCTTATACCGAAAAAATTTACGATTCCCGTGGGATAGGTTTGTTTTTGTTTTCTTAGCGGCGAACCCGAATGAAGCGAGGGTGAGCCGCTAGTTATTAATAATTTTATTATTACACTTACTGTCTGTTAGTAAATGACTAATTTGCGGTATGACTGAACCGATTTTGATGAGCCTTTCATTAAATATCTATTTTCAATTTTATTTATTATATAATATGAAACAAAATGAATTTTTATAAAAATTTACACAACTGTTTCCGAGTGCGCATTTAAACAGACTGACATACAAATATAATAACCGTACATTTATCTTCTCAAACATAAAAATTTTCAATATACAACTTTGACGTCTACTTTATAGTCATAAATTATAATATTAAGTAAATTATACACATAACCATTTTGAATTTATGGGAAATAATTGCCATGCCACCGAATTTGGGGCATCGAAACAAACTGTAAAGCTAACCTTAAGTGTAAGCGATACCTTATAGACCCTAAACATTTATCGCGAACATATAAGAACCAATACCCATTTAAACCATATCTAGAAAAGTAAACTATTAATGTGGACAGTTATGGTGGCACCCTTTGACCGCACTTTGAATATTTTAACGACACGGTTACCGCAAAGGTAGTTCACGATTTCACTATAATAGACTAAGTAGTACTTGTTGAAATATGTTACTGTTTAACATATAAATTAGATTTTAATAAATAGTTATGGCAAGGAATAACTAAAAACTATAGAAAAACGTTCGATTATGCAAATATTTCCGTCAAAAATGACTATTTATCACCTTTTATTTGAAGGGTTATAAGATTGTAATGGTTGTCAGAATAAGATTTTTTTTGTATTCATTTTTATCAAGGCGTTTAGATTATGTCCTAATTTAACTTAAAAAAAAAACAAAAGAATAGAGAAACAATTTCTTGCCTGCAATGTAGGATTCGCAAAAACCTGCAATGTAGTATTCACAAAAACGGAACAAACGAGCCCAAACTCGAAGTTGTTATTACTAGCACCGTTTTTTTTGATTATATCAAACCATTGTTCTAATCGATTTTTAGATGTAAACAAAGTTTCATATCGATTTGACAATAAGATGTATTGTAAAATCACCTTCCAAAGTTTAACTATATGAATTATAAATGAACCTAAAAACAGCAGAGTAAAAATAAACACTCGACACACAAAATATTTTTTGGGGTTTACGGATAAAAAAATAATTAAATACATATGTACTATGAAATCAAATCATAATCTACTTTAATCAAATAGATTTTACAAGCACTTTTAAATCGTCACTTTTTACATTTTTAAAATTTAAATTAAATGTCAGTGTATAAGTCAGTGAGGAATCTACCACCATCTATCGTCATCCTAATTTTTTTTTTAATTCAAACCTTATACTTACTATACCTTTAACCTATAACCTTCACCTATAACCTTATATCTACTATACCTTTATATAACAGAAATAACTTATATAACAGAAAACCTGTTATCGGTTTAAAAAGCCATGAATATTTTAAATAAAAAAAAAATGAAAAATATATAGTAATCACATATTAATTAGGATGACAACGATTTTTGTCATTTCAATATATTTTTTAAAATTTCTAATTTATAACGATTACGATTGTAGAATTCATCTTGTCTAAGCCTATCAATTAGTGAAAAAATAAAATCAACTAAATGACTATATTTGTATAAAATCAATGATGAAAGCGTAGGTCTGTCGAAGTATCGGCTAAGCATCGTCCGCTTTGATGCCTAATTAGGAAAGTTGCTACTGATTATAAAGCTGCATTATTTATAAAAGAAAGTCATTGGAAATAAACAGTTTACAATATCTATAATGTATGTATGTATATATAGAAGGAAAGCTCTAAAAGCTAGTCTATACTGTACAAGCCCTATATAGGTATATGAGAAGTAGCATTACTAAGTAGGTCAAAAAATAATATTTTTTTATGTAAACTTAAACTAGTTTTTTCCCTTTAAAGATCGATTTTTAAAACCCTCTGTAATTTTTTTTAACTAATGTAGTCTATATCGTAAAATCTATATATAATGTAACTTTCAGTGTGTTCCAATAAAGATTTTTTTAATTATTATTAATGTTATTATAGAATACGCTGTTGAAATTTGATCATTCTAGTTTGGGCCGTTATTAAATATAAGTACCTATAATAAATCAATACACATCATCATTATAGTAAATCAGCCTACATGTAATCTGATCCAGTGTTTTTTCTCTTTTTTAACGGTTATTCTATGTATGACGTATCTTTACCATTCTACGCGACATTGGCGAAATAAATTGTGCAAAAACGGCACTCCTAGAAGCCACTGAACAAAAAAAAATGAATTGAACAAATCAGTCAGAAAAAATTCAGGACTTGTATAAGGGACAAATAAGTAGATATGTAGTAATTTAAGTATAACTAGATTAAATTTAGTATCTAACATAGGTAAAATTGCGGACATGTGCTCACTTTTTGATGGAGGAGCTCATTAGCGTCCGGCAACCCAGCCGGGCGCGAAGCCAAAAAACGTACTGGGTGGCTGCCCACCTCGGTGGGCGGTGTACGTAAATGCATTTCCCAACATTAAAAAAAAACCCAGATAAATAAAAAAAAGTAACGTTGCGGACAAAAACTAGTATAGACACAATATTTTAATATATGTATAAGTGATCATTGATATTATGTATTGATATTGGTAGGCGATTGTTTTATGAATATTAAGCGAATATTCGTAGTGGTGTTGATTTTATAATGTATTCAATTCTTTAATTATAGCACTTAGGCGTGCTAAAGCTATTAATTCTTTACATAATTGACTAAAGATGATGTCAGGATTAAAAGTAGGTATTTGTGTTTGGCTTAAGTGGGATGCAAATATACGGCATTCTGTATGTGTTTTTACGATTTTGAGATAAATTAATTTCTTAAATAAATGTATGAATTACTTAAATGAATATAGTTTTAGCGAATACTAGTGCTGTTTTACTTTTTGTCGCCATAATTCACATCACATCGCCAAATATTAGTAATAAATTACTGGGTCAATATAACAATCAAGTCGCTTAATTTGCGAAAAAATGTTGATGTTGGCCAAAACTTAACCTATCATATACATATATATATATATATATATATATATATATATATATATATATATGTTGCTTCTTTGTGTCTGGAAAAGAGAACAAATCATTTTTAATATATAAAATTAGGCAAAATCAAAAGGTCAGTAATACCTCCTTAGATTTACGCAAATATTTGACATTTTAAATAAAACTATCTTTTCGGATTTTTCCGAAAAGATAGCTTTATTTAAAAAGGTCAGTACATACCTTTTTCTCGTCTGCTTGTCAACCTATTTTATTTTCAATCAATAAAAAAAAGTTTGAGGACTTTTGGTTTTTTTTATATACGAGTATAAAAACTAGCAGAATCGGCGGCGTCGCTCGCAATCAAACTACAAAAAATACGAAATTTCATGCAAATATGTCCAAGGAATGAAAAGTTTCATAGAAACTCTTATCCTATTTCAACCCCTTGGGGGCTGAATTTTGAAAAATCCTTCCTTAGTGGATGCCTTCGTCATATGAGGAATACGTGTGCGAAATTTTAATTTTCTAGCCTTAAGGGTTTAGCCTGTGCGTTGATACATCAGTCAATCACTTTTGCCTTTTATATATATAGATTATGGTCGAATTCCTACCACGGGGCAAATACTAGTATTATAAAACATTCAAACCATTTAATAGCTTATGACTAATCAAAAAATATTGCCCTAAGGACTAAGTTATAAAATGTAAATAAAGCAGTAAATCTTAAATATACCGGCTCATGGCCGAGTTATTAATGTTTAATTTGACGAGCTTTTGCGTAGGGTCTAAGCTTGCGGTTAACTTTACTATAGAATGTACCATATTTATGTAAGGTTTTGTCTAATTTAACACGCTTTTAGTTTCACATGTAAATAACTATGAAGTCATATTTTCATATTCGATGTTAGTTTATTTCTACGTGTCGCAAATGTTTAATAGTTTCTTTTTGTTACATTGTAGATTCCAGATAACAATACAGTATTTTGATTCCATAAAGCTGGTTTAACGATGAAGTAAGGAGGTAAATATACTAATCTATACTTAATATATATATTATAAAGAGGCAGAGTTTGTTTGTTTGAACTCGCTAATCTCAAGAACTGCTGATCCGATTTGGAAAATTCTTTTTACTTTAGATAACCCGTTTATTGAAGAAGCATAATATAGTTTATATATTATCATGCTATTGCACAAGGGAGTGGAGCAGTAGGAATAAATGTCAACAAATCGGGCAGACTTCAATACTAATATTACTAATAGTATAAAGCCAAAGAGTTTTTTTAATATATAACGTTATGCTATAATATATAAAGCTGAAAGCTTTAAATGCGCTAATCACTGAAAAGTAAAATATGAAGTCTATTAGAGGCAGTACGTCGTCCTAAATTAATTAACGTTTTAGCAAGCAAAGAAAAATCTAACACTTTGTAATATTCACTCTCAATTCTTCAATAAGTTAACTAAGAACAATATTACAACTAACTATAAAGATAAACAAATAAATATGTTGGCACGTTAACAACATAACACCATCTAGTTCCATGGTAAGCTACGATTCCTGTGTTATGGGTATCAGATAGTTCATACATTACACATATATAACTTTAAATACATACATATTATAAATACATGACTGGAGAATAAACATTCGTGCTCATCACACAAATGAATGCTCCCAGCGGGACTTGAACTCGCGACCGCTGGCACAACAAGTAGGGTCAATATAAACTGAGCCAAACGTGTCGATAAAGATAATTTAAGGACAGGAATGAATTTTTCTATATACAGTAAAATTTAAAATTGCTTACAATACCAAGTCTAAGTTATAACGTTCCATTTGCGTACTCGCAATCCTTACACTATTAATCATAATAGATTTTAAACAAACTTAAATAATAAAGTTACTAAAAGTTACTTATTGTACAAATTATTTACATTACATTTGCTTTATTATTCGCCATTAAAAACCTAAAGAAAGGAAAGCAAATCTCATCGACAGCTGTCGATTTCAATGTAACACTACTTGAAAGAAGTGGGAAGTTTATTAAGCAACGATTAAGTGGAAATACTCTGTGGTCCACAGAATACATTTGTTATTTTAGTATTAAATTGTTCTGCCGTTCATTGAATACCTTGTGCTATTCACACAACGACGATTTGACGACACGTTTGGCTCAGTATGCACTGACCCTACTTGCTGTGCCAGCGGTCGCGGGTTCGAGTCCCGCTGGGGGCATTCATTTGTGTGATGAGCACGAATGTTTGTACTCCAGTCATGGGTGTTTATATTTATAATATATATGTATTTAAAGATATATATTTGTAGTGTATCAACTATCTGGTATCCATAACACAGGCCTCGTAGCTTAGCATGGAACTAGATGGTGATGTGAGTTAATGTCACAACATATTTATTTATTTATTTCATATTTCAAGGATAATATTTTTTTATTCTCGTATTAATAAAGAAACAATATAAAATAATGGGAAACGCGTTGGTTAAACCATCGACTTACATTTCCATACATACAAAAGATACTGACTTTTATATGTTAATACTAGCGGAACCCGCGGTTTCGCTCGCACTAAAACTACAAAAAAAGTCTTTGGCTTTATGCTGTTAATAATAATGTATGAAAGTCTGCCCGATTTGTTGACATTTATGAATTCTGCTCCACTCCCTTGGGTAGTAGCATGATGATATATAACCTATAGCTTTCCACAATAAACGAGCTATCTAATGCAGAAATAATTTTTCAAATCGTATCAGTAGTTCCTGAGATTAGCGCGTTCAAACAAACACACTCTGCCTCTTTAATTCAAATTCAAATTCAAAATATTTTATTCAGCATTAAATTATTACAATTTTTTACTGAACGTCATGAGTCTACTACCAGTTCGGAAAGAAGAAGCCTCAGACCTGAGAAGAACTGGCGAAAGAAACTCAGCGGGACTAATATTTTTTTAATAAATTATAATTTACAATATTACTATAAAGTTGAAGTAGCCTGGAGGCGATCACTTCATTCCCAAGGCGTGCTATCTTCTATAAAATCATTTATTGTATAATAGCCTTTAGCACACAAACGTTCTTTAACAATTTTTTTGAATTTAGCGATGGAAGCTTTTTGAACATTTTCTGGGATCCTGTTGTACAAGCGTATACATTGTCCATAAAAAGAATTACTGACTCTCTGTAGACGAGTCACAGGCATTACAAGTTTGTGTTTGCTCCTAGTATTAATGTTATGCATGTCACAATTCTTGGGAAATTCGTGTATATTTTTACGAACATACATAACATTTTCGTACACGTACTGAGAAGCAACAGTCAATATTTTTATTTCTTTAAACTTATCTCTTAATGACACTCTAGGACCTAAACTATAAATTGCACGAATAGCTCTTCTCTGCAGGACAAAGACCGTATTAATAGTTGCTGCATTTCCCCATAATAAGATACCGTAGGACATAATACTATGAAAATAACTGAAATATACTATGCGAGCTGTATCTACATCAGTAAGAAGTCTTATTTTTTTTACCGCGAACGCTGCAGAGCTGAGTCTATTCGCTAGTCCCTCAATATGGGGGCCCCACTGCAGTTTGGAATCTATGATAATACCTAGGAATTTAGTTGACTCTACCGGTTTCAACACTTCTCCATTTAATATTACACCATTATCAACAAGTTTAACATTGGGTGTTGAGAATTTTATTAATTTTGTCTTTTTATTATTTAATAATAAATTATTTGAATCAAACCAATAGACAACCTTTGAGAGAGCATCGTTTACATCGTCGTACATTGGCAAATTTCGCTTCACTTTAAAAATAAGTGAAGTGTCATCAGCGAACAATACTATCTCATGTTTGTCCTGTACAAAAAAATGGCAAATCATTAATATAAATTAGAAAAAGAAAGGGGCCGAGAATAGACCCTTGTGGAACCCCCATATCTAATGGAGCTCCAGGAGATCTCTTACCATTAACATCAACCCTCTGTATTCTATTTTTTAAATACGAATTCAAAAGGTCGAGTGCCTTATTTCTAATACCATAATGGTGCAGTTTTAGTGCAGTGCAGTGCTTTATAATATTAGTATAGTTTACAATTTTTCCTTTTATCCGAGCCCAGGTTGTCACATAAGATAATACTTTTTAACATCGCGTGTGAATTGAGTACAAGGAAATAACGTTAAACGTAGTGAAGGTATAAATATTTGTAAATCTGAGTTGCTAGAGGAAAGATAAGATAACGTAGTTCCTTTATTTAGAATAGCATGAAATTACTGTTGGCGGTAGCGAACTGGCTGTAACATATTTTACTTTAAAGGTGACTTCTTACTGTAATTATAGCAATAGATAGTACAAAGCAATGGGAAACGTTTATGTCCTTTAAGTATGTATAAATGCCTATTTATATATACTTAAAGGACAAAAGACTTTAGTAGCTTTTTCTCCTCTGTTTGTCAATATTTTTTTTGTTTAATAGCTATTGCCGAGCTTTAGTGTAATCAATTATAAAAAAATTTAAAACAGTACATAATTGGCGAAGATATCTTGAAATACAAAAAATACGACCAATTTGAAAACATCCAATTTTTGAAGTTGGTTAAGAACTAGGGATATTATTTGTTTACCAAATATTTGTTTGTGCAGAGATTTGTAATGTAAAAAAATATAAGGAAAAGGATATAAGGTTTTCATTTTTTTAAAGATGGTACTTTGGCTCTTATTGCCACTAGACCATTACTTTCCTTAAAGATATCATCTGATTGTAACATTCTCAGGTGAAGTTCTCGTTATTTGATGCGTATCAAAGAAAAGAGAAAAGTTGTAAAAGTGGATGCATGCGTGAAGAAATCTAACCTGTGGGCTTAAATAATATAGCTAACATTCTATCATTGCTATCGATAATAGAAAACTAAAATTGCATGGAAATGATATATTAGCACTTTGTCGTTAATATGAAACTAACAACTTAATCCTGCTTTACACGGATCCCTAGGTATAGTCTCTGTAATATATGTTATTTAGGTCATAGATTATTGCTGAATTAAATTTCATCCACATCCATCCCAGGGACTCCAGCATGAAGAAGTATATACACACATCTAAACTTTTACATTTAAATAAATAAATAAAATAAATATGTTGGGACATTAACACACAGCACCATCTATTTCCATGGTAAGCTACGAGGCTTGTGTTATGGATACCAGATATTTGATACACTACACATATTATATAACTTTAAATACATAGATATTATAAATATAAACACCCATCACACAAATGAATGCCCCCAGCGGGACTCGAACCCGCGACCGCTGGCACAGCAAGTAGGGTCACTACTAAGTCAAAAGTGTTGTTTATAAGAGTAGTATAATAGGTAGCGCCACCTTTAAGTAAATTTTGTTACTAACACTAGCCATAAACCTACTCCATGTAATATCTGTGTACGAAATCCAAATCCCTCCATCAGTTTCAGCGTTAAGGAGTAATAAACATACAAACACATTTTATTATTATAGTGAAATCCCATTGTTATATTTTATAGTTTTCTATTAACGATATCGTTGTAGAAAGTCAACTTATCTAAGGGGGCAATTTTATTGCTATGTGGCGTTTCGTATTCGATATTTAGCCTCCAATACAAGACTGGTTCCTTTTGTTCAAATGATAGATTAATTTCGTCAAACAATTGTTATAACTGCTTTATTATTTTCATTCAGTATTTTTTTCTTAATTTTGTAGTTTCACACTTAACTCGTGGAGATAGACTGGCTTTCTATTAGGTAGTAAAAGAAGTACTTATTAGTAAAATGATCATAGGTCTAAACCTAAAGTCTAGATTCTACGAGTAGTTTCATGTTTCTATGAGACAAGTAAAACACATTATGCTATAACTTCGTTTTTTTATTAATATAATAAAGTTTTATTATTAAGATTTGATTAAATTAGCTAATTTTATCGCATAATAAGAAATGTGATAGTTCTCATTCTAATGCATATTTTAATTTTAACATTTATGACAGAGTAGCGACACACCCTCGCTCCGCTCGGGTTCGTCCCTGAATACATTTTAACGGTTTGTATAGGTTTCTCAGAGATGGGATATCTTCCCGCAGTAAAAAGTATCCTATATGTTGAATTTCATCAAAATCTGTGGTTTTGTCATGATGCGTTCCCAGACAAACAGAGAAAAATTCTAAAAACTATAGATTTGGCCTCTGTATCGATAATTATAACTACTACAATAAGATTTTCCAAAAAATATTTAATGAACAGATTCGACTCACTTTGAATTTTATTATATGTATGTGTAGATTTACAAGGTATTAATGCTTTTCTAAAGACTATGGTATGGGATACCTTTACTTTTATGGCAGTACAATATAAAATATTACTTTGCATATTTTACACCATAGTCTCTAAAGCGCTTTCTTTAACATTTCGACACTCTTAAAATATTGAGTGATTCTACTGTTTTAACTTTAATTAAATACATGCAGAAGTTATATAGAAATCTATGTTATATAATAGCGATTTAATTTCATATTATATATAATTATAATTTGCAAAAAACGTTAAGTTTACGTCAACGTAACAAGCTTATCTAAAATATACCTAAGCCTTCTTCATTCTGATTTTTTACGTAAAAATCTTTTAGAGGTTATATCGTGAAGAAATAATCAGCATATAGGAACACTCGCTCACAAAATTATGCCCTAGATGCCTATTTCCCTAAGTGTTTAACAGTAGCCTAAGTGTCCTAGGTCATAGTCTATTTGTATAATAAATATAGTAGAATTTGCTAGTGACTTACCCTTGCTTCGTTCGGATGCGTCCCTAGGTACCTATCTTTAGTATTTATAATACAGGTAACGCTATTTTTTGACCAACTTATTACTTATTAGCGACTCATCCTCGCTTCGTTCGGTTACGTCCCTAGGCACGTTTTTAACTATTTTGAGCGGGACCCTAATCCTTTTTCTAAAATAAAAGTAGCCTAAGTTACTCCTTATAACATCAGCTGTCTGCCAGTGAATGTCCTGTCATATCAGTCCAGCCGTTTCGGAGTTTAGCTGGAACAAACAGACAAAAATTTTAAAAAGTGTTTTTTTCTTATAAAAATCGTATATAATTTCATACGTATAAGGTTAAAGCCTATGTTTTACTCCAAATGTGTCTATCTGTGCATCCACATAGGTTCAGCTATTTACATTTTACATCTTATTACTTTTACATTAAGTAATTACAAATATTTCTTCTAGTTGTTTTTATAGTCTTCATATTTACTGTTATTCCACAATAAAGCGATAAATTCCACAATGAAACTATATTGTAAGCTGAGCCTAAATTGATGCAGTTTCACGGATTTTACAGTTCGAATAAATTGTTATTGCTATAATTATTTCCATATTCACGCTTGTAATTATGAGTCAGCCTAGATACTGTGTATTTTTATCAATGACGACTTTGTCAAAGGTCGGCGTACCGGATTCCTTCAAACTGGTTGGTGTGCATTTTGCCGTTGCAAAAGTAGCTTCATCTTCTATCTTTTATTTTTTTTTCATCTCCTTAATGTCATCCAGATGAGTCGTGCAAAATGAAAACAAACAAGATTGGGCAAGGTCGCTCGCTTGTTCAATATAGTAGGTATTGAAAGCCTTTTTGACCGATTTCAAAAAAAGGAAGTATGTAATTGTGAAGCGTTTTTTATAATTATTTTTTTTTAATTATTAGGTTTTTGGATTTTTAAATAATAGGCTCTTTTAATTCATGTTCTTCAAATTTCAAAAAATCCACCTTAGAGTGTGAAATATTTCTTTCAAGCGAATTTAAAGTATTTTTATAAACAAATATACCTACATGTGTATTTAAATAATTTAGTTGTGACACACCGTTAGGTATTTTTATTACTATAAAATATAGCTAGAGAAGTTATTATATACGTAGATTGATTGTTTTATTTTTCATAGAAATATTTATTTATAATTATTATACAACTAGCGGCTCACCCTCGCTTCGCCCGGGTTCGTCTCTAGGTAATTTTTCTACGATTAGTATGGAATATATAGACCATATAATATATAATGTGTTTTCCCGTGGGAATGAGATAATCTCCCGAGGTAAAAAGTAACCTATGTCACTCTCCAGCCCTCCAATTATCTCCGCACAAAAAATCACGCTAATCCGTCACTCTGTTTCGACGTGAAAGAAGGACAAACAAACACACTTTCTCATTTATAATATTAGTATGGATATACAGTGCATAATAGTCCTAAAAAATGAATACTTTGTTTGCTATATACAAAAATAAGTGGCAAATTCTGTATGAAAAATGTCTTCAAATCGTTTTTTTATTAATTTGTTTTCTTATAAATAAGGCAATTTCTCTTAAAATGTATATTTACTTAGTGAGATAGAGTAGTACAGTACATCCATCAATTTATATAAACGTGTAAGTCTTAAATAAAGGAAAAAGCAATTTTCTCACGAGTTAGAATAGAATATTAACCGTTCAGTCTCCCATGACGAATGACTCCAGGCGAAATTGTATAAGACAGTCTAACTGCCCTGGCAGATGCTGTTCTTCTTTTTTAGAATTTAAAGTTTATTAGTAAATCTAGCTTGTTGGTTCTAGATTTTATGATATTTTTTTGAATAATTTAAAAGTGAATAATTTTATATCATATCTAGCGAGGGTAAATTACCCTTGCTTCTATCAAGTCTCAAATCTCAAGTGCATACCTAGGTGTATAACAGTACCTACATGTACACTAGGTCATAGCATATGTGTATACAAAACATCCAAATCCAACAATTCTTGTATGAAAGAACAGTAACACATACACACATACAAATTTTAACATTTATTACTTAGTATGATTAAAATGTATGTCAAAAAGCGAAGAAATTACTCATTAAATTTAAAGTATTGTTTAAGAATAACCGCTGCTATTTCCATTTACCAATGTGTGTACTTTAGAAGTGTTTGCCCATCGAAAGTTGGGTCACACGACCACAGTGGCGTCACATAATTTAATATTTACAGAATACGGACGTTAGAAAGTGTGAAGTGATAATTTAGATGATTCTACGTGTACTTTTGTTACGTTGTTTCTATTTACGTGTTTAACACATTAGGTTTGAGAAACTACGAGTAACAACAAACAGAGAGAAAATTGCACACAATGAAAGGTGAAAAGTGCAAATTATTTTATAATACTTTCAGAATAGCGACCTTTTAAAGTTTTTTAAATTTTATGGTCAGAGTTTAGAGTTTAGCGAGAAAAATATTATTATCAAGCTCACGCTTTGCTTTCATCATCTCACCTTCTACTTATGCCCGTTTATCTGTCCTTCCATCGAACTGCCATATCTTTGCAACTGTATTAGAAAAAGAGCATTGTTAATGGCAAATTTTGTAAGAAATAATAATAGAAACCAAAAGAACTTAAGAGAAACTTCATACAAAAGAGGTACATTTTATTAAAAAATAGTAAATCCAACTTGCGCTAAATACAGTTTTCAGGTTTAATACAGGCAGCCGTAGCTACTACTAGAATAATTAAAAGCACTAAAAACTTCTAATACTTATTATAAAAAAGATGGTAATTTAGGACCTAAGTATCAACAAATAAAAGGAACTTCATTATAAGTTAAAACTCATCTACGGAATGCCTTAAAATATAGATATACTTGTATTAAACTTATACAATTTTAATATGAAATTTTTAATATTAAAAGTGTGTTTAGTCTGAGATGAGTAAATAAGCAAAGCACTTACACCTAATTCTTAGTACATTTACCTCTGAGCCATACTGCTATTATAATTTCTGTTTAGGCATAGATTAAGTCATCACTATATAATATACGAAACCTTGAAAGTCCATCTGGCCGTGGGCTTATTATGAAATATATAATGTATTCAAACACGTTTCATAATTATATATAAAGCCAAATCGTATAGTATACTCTGTTCCATTAAAATAATACCCTATCATAATTAATTTAACCACTTTTTACGTTAATTTTTCAAATTTTGTTTACATATACTCGTTAAATGTAAACAAGATTGTTAGATGTACAGAAATATATAATTAATTAAGAATAAATTTTTATTTATAATCTTTACAGATAAATAAAATTGAAGTGTCTGTTTGTAATGTCAAAATAACAGCTTTATACTATATGCATATGGAATTATATACGGTACTTGTAAGAAAAACACATTTTTTTAAATTTTCATCTGTCTGTTCTGGCTAATCTCCGAGACGGTTGGACTCATTTTGACGGGACTTTCACTGGCAGATAATCAACTGATGTAAGGAGTAACTTAGGTCGTTTTTATTTTGGAAAAGGATTCACTCAAAAAAATTAAAACGTTCCTAGGAACGCACTCGAGCGAAGCAAGGGAAAATCGCTATTTAATATTAAAAACACATTTTTTTACGTATATTTTGCCAACTACTAACATAATTTATGAATGTGGTTTCGAAAAATTTTTGTTAAACAAACACTCGAAAAGTTAATAAAACAATTCTCATTGTTATGAAATGAAGCTGGAATGTAGAAAAGTGTCAAAGTTCTTAACCTCTCTATTCAAAGTGTTCAAAGTTCATAAAATTAAACGTTTTCTCTAGAGATCCAACCATTTGAAAAAACTTCGAAACTGAGTTTGAAACTGTTCTCTTTTATTACTTTATAAATGCGAGTGCTATCTTTTTAAACAACCTTTTTTGTGCTAATATACAAATATTTCACTCACTAGCAATAAAACATAAAACCAAAAAAAAACGTAAACATATATATCATTAAATACTCGTAGCTTTTTTCCAGAACATTAATACTCATTTAATTTAAGTTTACATATCTAACGTGTATAAAAATAAGCTCTTCAAATACCTTATTTAATACATTCGTAGACTTACGTGAATATTAGGCACTAACGACTCACCCACGCTTCGCTCGGGTTCGTCCCTAGGTTGATTCCCCATACAAACTTTGATCCCCATTTTCACCCCTTTAAGGGATGATTTCCGGAATAAAAAGTATTGTATGTCCTTCCCAGGGTCTCAAACTATCTTTATACCAAATTCATCTAAATCGGTTCAGTAGATCCAGAGATTACCCCCTACAACATCACAACATCACAAACTTTACCTCTTTATAATATTAGTATAGATTATATGTTTTTTTTTTAACTGACGTTTCGTAAAATTTACAAAAAGCATAATCATGGGAGAAACTAAGGTTTTTCACGTCTCAACAGTGATCGTAATGTCTACCTTATACAATCGGTGTCTACCCATAAAAGTTATACAATAATTTGTAACAAAAAAGAAATGACATCGAAGTTAATTTGTACTATTTTTAATAACCATGTATTCTTTACATGGTTATTAAAAATATTCACAAAATAAATTTATATCTTTTTAAATAAAACTATCTTTTCGGATTTTTTCGCGGATTTATTTTGATTTTTGGTTCCCGACGTTTCGAATGCTTTACAGCGATCATGGTCACGGAATAGACTAAGGTTTTTAGGGAACCAAAAATCAAAATAAATCCGCGAAAAAAACCGAAATGTTAGTTTTATTTAAAATGTCAAATATTCGCGTAAATCTAAGAAAGTATTAGTTAAATGTCTATTATAATATTATAAAAAAATGTGTATGGTAATTAATCAATCAGTTTCATTTCTAGTAAACAGTTTTTAGATAGTGTCTTGTTTGCGGCGACCTTTGTTTGATTGCGTTAACTATTAAGAATACCCCTACTATTTATAGTACAATTTATCACACACTCGTTAGCGACAACGTAAATATTTGTATAAGACATAAAACATTTAACACAATCACCTATCGAATATTAGTCAAAACGGTCGTGACGATAGTAAAGCAATGTTTTAATATCAATCAGTTCAAACAGCGACGACTGCTGTCATATCATTGTTGATCAACGCCTCTATTGACTCACGAACAGGTTCTATTATGAAATATGATAGCTGTAATGCGACAAGTTTATTACAGAGATAATATGAAAAGCTTTACATATCGTTGCATCAAATAGTTATAGTTCATTGAATGTAAAAAGATATTATATTATACGTATATATATCTTAGATTTACGCGAATATTTGACGTCTATACATATAATAAAATTGTAACCGATCGCTGTCTGTACATGGAAGATATTTGAGAAAAACAATTATTGGAGATCTCTATTAACGCAATAAAATCCAAAACAATGGTTTTTAGTTTTTTTGTCTATTTGTCGGTTTGTCTGTTTGTCCGTGCGTTTGTGCGCGGTAATCTTAGAAACGGGTTAACTGATTTGGGTTGCGGTTTTCACTAATATACTGTGGTAAGATTCACTTAATATTTAGTATTTGTTTTATTTTAATCGGTTTCCAAATAAAAAAGTTATGTCAATTTAAAGAATCATCTAGGGGCGAACCCAAGCGAAGCGACAAGGGTGAGCCGCTAGTTTTAAATAAAACTATCTTTTCGGATTTTTTCGTGGATTTATTTTTATTTTCCGACGTTTCGAATGCTTTACAGCAATCAAGGTCACGAGAGACTAAGTTTTAGACTTCTCAAAAGTTGTTACAGACAGTGCATACAAGTTAAAAAAAGTTTTATAGTAATTAAGATGGGGCCTACGAAATTTCTTACAGGCATTACGATCGACTCTATTCTAACTACCTTTCCATGTTGCAATCAATGAAGAAATATAAGAAAATTAATAATTATAAGAAATATTATATTGCTTTATAACGGGTATAAACAAAATAATTATCTTCGTGAAAAGAAAGTACTTAATATATAAAATATTAGATTTTTTTTTATTTAATAAATATTATGTGAAATTCACTGGTTCAATACTTCTTATTCTATAGTCCAGATCCCCACCCATGCTTCAAAATCAACTTTTCGCTTTGTTGGAGGAGAAAATTACGTCATTATAGTGAAGAATAAAGTAATAAAAAAGAATACAGCTATACTTAATTGGCAGGAAAAAACAAATTATACTTAGTTTTGTTTGGCCTAATTTAAATATGTATAAAATTAAATATGTATATATATATATATATATATATATATATATATATATGAATAGTTACAATCTAAATGAACGGATAAGCATAGAAATTTGAAAAATGCATTGTTTGCGCAAATATTGTCGAAGTGTATCCACATTGATGGAATGTCAACATACCTGCAATATTCACAATCGCAAAATATTTACTCTAATAGATATGACGTACGTATCTATACTTAATATTATAAAGAGGAAAGATTTTTTTGTTTGTTTGTTTGTTTGTACCGAATAGGCTCTGAAACTACTGACCCAATTTAGATGAAGTTTGGTAAGAAGATAGTTTGAGACCCTGGGAAAGACATAGGATAGTTTTTATCCCGGAAATCATAAGCTATAAGATGGTCAACACCATCTTATCGCATTACACTATAGGTACTTATGAATAAAACAACTGCCGTAATTCCATTTTTAATTACGCATTTTACGCATTCATATAATTTTACTTTCTAAAAGCATTAATTATTGACTGTAGTAGTTTCGTTCATTAACATCCATTATTGCGTTTAAATGTAGTAATTGATGATGCACCAAAAACCCATAATTTTTAGTTTTGGGTCAAGTTATATTTATAAATTTTCAACCAATTTCATCGATTAAAGTCAAGTGGTTGAATGGGCTTGAGAAAATATTTGCCATAAAACAATTTTACAAAAAATTCTTAGTATTTTCAATTAAAATATTGCCACATGTTACACGATAATGTAAATTCGTGTGGATGTTAGATGATTTGTATATTTATAGATAACGTTCTTACGTTTAGCTCAGAGATGAGATATTTTGCCGCAGTAAAAAGTATCCTATATGTTGACCCGGATAACCAGCTATCATCATACCAAATTTAATCAAAATCAAAATCTGTCCAGTGGTTTTCCCGTGGTGCGGTAACAGACAAAGAGACAGACAGACAAAAATTCTAAAAACTATAGATTTGGCTTCTGTATCGATAATAAAATCTATTTCAATAAGATTTCCCAAAAAATATTTAATGTACAGATTCGGCTTAGTTACAATTTTATAATATGTATAGATAAATATAAATATTTTGAGGCATTAACACATAGCACCATCTAGTTCCATGGTAAGTATTAAGCTACGAGGCCTGTGTTATGGATATCAGATAGTTGATACACTACACATATATAACTTTAAATATATACATATTATAAATATAAACAACCATGACTGGAGTACAAACATTCGTGCTCATCACACAAATGAATACCCCCAGCAGGACTTGAACGCGCGACCGCTGGCACAGCAAGTATTTCACTACAAACTGAGCCAAACGTGTCGTCAAAAAATAAAGTCGTCAGATAAAGTTTGAAACTACCCAATTAAAATGATGTGTCATTAACAGTTTCAGAAAACATGATTAATTATAGTAGTTTTAATAATATGATATTATTTATGGATCCGTTTTTACCGTCTCACGCTTTATTTTTCCGAACTAGACAGTAATATCTACATTTTTTATTATTTCTACTTCTAAAGTCAAATTATCTTGCAATATTATTAAGACATAACACTTCGTCTTATCGCCTCTACTGATGCAAGGAGAGCTGGCTCGTTTTTCACCCAAAGAATCGGCATTGCCATTCAGCGAGGGAATGCGGCTAGCATTCTTGCCACTATTCCACGCGGACATGACTTGTACAGTAATAATTAAGTGTACATTTGTTTTGTGTATATAATTAAGTATATTTGTAATTTCCTTTAGCTATACTAATATTATAAAGCTGAAGAGTTTGTTTGTGTGTTTGTTTGTTTGGTTGAACGCGCCAATCTCAGGAACTACTGGTTGGAATTGAAAAAATCTTTCTGTCTTGGATAGTCCATTTATCGAGCAAGGCTTTAGGCTATATATCATCCCGGAAAAATGTACGGTTCCCGTGGGATAGATTTGTTTTTGTCTAGGGACGAACCTGAAGCGAAGCGAGGGTGAGTCGCTAGTAGTAAATAATGTCATAGTTACCTAACCTAACCTAACTGCAACGTCATTTGTATAATACGGAAAAGTTTACTCATCATGACCGTCAGTTTTTTTGTTCATAAAAATATTATAATCAGCAAAACACCATTGTATTCGCAAAATCAGATTATTGTATACAAATTAGTAGCTCGCTTTATAATAACAATTGTTATATATGTAAAGTAGGATTCAACTGTCAATCAAAATATGTCGCCATATTTTAAGTTTTATTTCAGTAATTCTTGATTGAGGATTTACTCGTATGAATATTTTGTAATTTATTATTATACTAGCGACTCACGATCGCTTCGCTCGGGTTCGTCCCTAGATACGTCTTATTTTTTTTTTGAGAGAAACTCTAATTCTTTTTCTAAAATAAAAGTGGCCTAAGTTACTCCTTATAATATCAGCTATCTGCCAGTGAAAGTCCTGTTAAAATTGGTCCAGCCGTTTTGGAGATTAGCGAAACAAACAGACAGACAGACGGACAGACAGACGGACAGACAGACGGACAGACAGACAAAAATTTTAAAATTTGTGTTTTTCTTATAAATACCGTATATAATTCCATATGCATTTAGTATTAAGCTATTATTTTGACATTACAAACAGACACTTCAATTTTATTTATCTGTATAGACTAAAGTAGTATTGCAGCATTAAAGTTGATTGAAAAGAAAAAAATAAGGTATGTTTATTTTTTTCTTCAATTTTTAACTAGGGTGTCGCTCAAATGGTAATATCAATAAAATGTAGTCTGTGTTTCCGTTATTATAAAAGCTATTTTCATTACGCACATGATTCAAATCCATTTAGTCATTACGGTGTGAAAGTGACAAACAAACTGACACACAAAGTTTCGCATTTATAATATTTGTAACTTGATAATCTTTTTTGTTATCGTAAAATATTAATGTATTCTTCCATAAAATTTAAGCAGGTGTTGATTTCATTAGTAAGGAGTAAAAAAGATACATATTAAAACTTTTTATATATATTTTTTTTTTCTTTTAGGCCAAGGTTAATATTATTTTATAAGAAGTGTGTTTATTATTTAATGTTTTTATTATTATTTCTTACATACCGAGAATAGCTTTTAGAATAATTGATTATAAGAAAACCACTTTAACGGGCGTTTATTTTGAATTCTACATTACTTTACAATTAACGATGTAAAAATATTATTATGAATCAGATAATGCTTGTACTATGAAGACGTGTTTGTTTGTTTGTTTATTAATTTGGCATACTATCTTGCACCGATCGTTGTGATTTTTTACATAAAATTTTATTTTGACAACACGTTTGGCACAGTTTGTAGTGACCCTACTTCTTGTGCTAACGTTCGCGGGTTCGAGTCTTGTTAGGGGGAATTCATTAGTGTGATGAGCACGAGCGTTTATACTAAGTCATGGGTGTTAATATTTATAATATGTATGTATTTAAAGTTATATGATATGTGTAATGTATCAACTATCTGGTATCCATAACTCAAGTCTCGTAGCTTACCATGGAACTAGATGGTGCTGTGTGTAATGTCCCAACATATTTATTATTTGTTTGTCGTCTAGAGAGTAATATAAACTACTTTTAATCCCTTAGTTAGATGCATCCCATGAAAAATTAGTCTGTTCTAAAATTTTCTAGAGTTATTTATAAAACAGTCACAAACCGACCAGCGTCGTTATCGTGTCGTACTCGTGCTATATAAAAAATATCATTTCGCAGTCAGTTCTTGTGTTTTGCTTAGTTTTTTCCATCTCAGTACCTTCTAAGAATTTTGACCGCGGTTTTAATTCAATGAATCATCATGGATTTATTATATGGGATGTTTTTAATCTTACTATATAAGGAACATCGAGTAAGGCGAGATTTGAGTTCCTATTTCGGAGAATATATTATAGTAACAGGTACTTAGCATAATCTGAAGATCATGTGTTTTTGATTCATGAGTTTTATAAAAACTAACTGAATATATACATGTATTTAAATAATGACTACTTCGAGTTTTAAATACATTTGTGTTTCATAAGGCACAGAAGTATATAATGTTTCATTTTTTGCCTGTTATGTATCTATCTTTATAAAAGACTAGCGACTCACCCTCGCTTTGCTTCGGGTTCCTCTCTACAAAACTAAACTATCCCATGGGAACCGTCCATTTTTCCGGAATGATATGTAGCCTATAGCCTTCCTCATTTAACTGGCTATCTAATGCAAAAAGAATTTTTCAAATCGAATTAGCAGTTCCTGAGATTAGCGCGTTCAACCAAACAAACAAACAAATAAACTTTTCAGCTTTATAATATTAAATATAAGTATAGACTAGCAGGTTATCACTAAAAATAAAGCAAAGTGGAAGGAGAAGAGAGATGCCTTTGTCCAGTCCTTTGTGGGATATTAATGGCTGAAAAAAATCTATCTCTGTATGCACGAACTTCATTCATATCGGAAGGTTTTATTAGCTTTACTTATATGTAAAAGTTTTGCCAAAGTACATATATACTTTGGCTAACTATATAATCTAGTCTTGAAATTTGATCTGAATGATCTTGCTTCTAAATCATCATTTGTAATTTGTATGAAGGTATAATAACTTGATACCATCGAGTTGAGTTGATGATGGAAATTGCTGGAACTCTTCAATGTTCAGGCTTATTTGATCATTTTGTCCAATTCCATACGTCAAAATAGGTTGAAAGTGCGTTTTGTAGCTTTTAAAGATAATTATTATATACTTTCAAACAATTGTCTATACAGAAAAAATAAGGAATTATAGTAATATAGCAATTTATGCTTCTGTTCAAGTTCAAGTCAAATTCATAATATTCGCTATATATAGAGTCCGAGTATATCGCTACACATGTACATTTAACATACGGTATATATATATATATATATATATATATATATATATATATATATATATATATATCAGGACCAGAAGGATAATCTAGGCAATAAAATATAATTTGAAAACAAAAAACATCCATTAGTGCCCGTAGTAACATAATTTATGGTTAGATACATTCTATTCATTTTAAGAGCTCGAAAAACTGACATTTGAGATAAAATGTGTTATACGAATATATATTTTAAATAATATTTACCCGCGGCTTTACCCCACATGAGTAGTGGATATGTCGATAAAATTTATCCCTTGTAGTTATCTAGGATATTATCAGTGTAACCAGAAGTAATAAATTCGACTGTTAAAGGATTAGATAAAGGGTTATTTAAAAAGAGGGTTGTCATGTTTGGGGTAAATAAATAAATAAATAAGTAAATTCGATTCTTTTTTCATAACTCTTTGTTTTTATATGTCCTTATTATTTTATGATGTATGAACATAATAATATGTTAAATATATAAGAGCACTTACAAATAGATTATATATATTATAGATTATATACCTAATAGTATTTTTCAACTTACTAAAATTCCTTATTTAAAGCCGTATTTTATCCTTCAATACACATTCCAAATAACCTGACGCTAGCATAAATAAGTCTTAAAATGGAAATTCGCCACACAGATAACAAGATTACTTCATATTACAACGATAATAGCTTATTTCAATCTGAGTAGTCAAAGGTACCGTTCCTTGTCCTAACTAATACAATTTTAACAAGTTATAACTAGTTACTTTGCGCGATCGCATGACACTTGTTGCAAAATGCACAATGGAATTTCGATTTTACAGTTATTTCTGACCGATTAAAATCAAATATTTATTTAATGGTGCGCATTTTAGAGACTATTTGGCGACTAATTTAGAAAGGATTTACGTATAGAGTACCTATTATAACATACTAGCAGAACCCGCGGCTACGCCCGCGTTCAATTAATAAAAATTATTGGCTTTTATGTTATACAGCGATTCACCCTGGCTGAGCTCGTGTTCGTCGCTATGTATTTATATAATACTAGCGGCTTACCCTCGCTTTGCTCGGGTTCGCCTCTAGGAAAACAAAAACAAACCTATCCTATGGGAACCGTACATTTTTCCGGAATTAAAAGTAGCTTATGTATTATTCCAGACTATAGCCTATCTCTGTGCCAAATTTCAACCAGATCCGTATTAGTATAGATCTCAGTAATATATTTTATAATTTATGATTATTTCACTCTTGGGGAATAGGCATTTTACCAATCCGCACTAGGCCAGTGTGGTGGTCTCTGACCTGATCACCCTCGTATTCTATTGAAGCCCGTACCCAGCAGTCAGACGCTAAATAGGGCTGAATATAAACAGTGACAGTATATTTACCTTTAGGAGAGAATTGGAAATTGCATTTACAGAAAAAGTCCATTGACATTTCGAATTCTGATGAAAATAAATGGATACTGGTGGGAGTCTAGCGCGGGTTGTTAATAAAAGTCGAGGGACGCGTGAGTTTTGATGGACGTAAAAATTCGCAATACAGGGATTTTAAAACAGCAACGAGACGTTGAGGAATATAAATATAGTCAGTAAAAATGTATTTATGAAATAACGTTTTGTTTGCTTTTATACTTAATAATAGTAAATTTTTTATTTAATGTGATATATTGGTAGCGTCATATTTTTACAAGTTTTACTACTAACAGTGTCTATGTACTCAATATTATTTAAAACTCCGGCCGTTTTATCGTGAAGCACTGACAAACATACACACACACTTTCGTATCTATCTATCTATCTATCTATACTAATATTATAAAGCTGAAGAGTTTGTTTGTTTGGTTGAACGCGCTAATCTGAGAAACTACTTATCCGATTTGAAAAATTCGTTTTGCATTAGATAACCTGTAAGCTGAGGGAGGCTATAGACTATATATTGTCCTGGAAAAATGTACGGTTCGGATAGATTAGGACGGATCCGACGGATAGATTTGTTTTTGTCTAGGGACGAACCCGAAGCGAAGCGGGGGTGAGTCGCTATCACTCTTGCATCTTGGCCACTTGACCACGATGCTTATGATCGAGAGTGAGAAATTATCGACCATATTATCGGTGGGATAATGCAAAAGAAAACCGCATGAAAACTTGAAAACACGCGTTTTTCCAGACATAAGACTAATCTAGATCGATTTTTCGCCCCCGAAAACCCGCACGTACCAAATTACAGTGAAATCTTTAGAGCCGTTTCCGAGATCGCCGGTATAAATAAATAGTATACAAGAATTGCTTGTTTAAATATATTAGATTAGATTACACATTTGCATGCGAAGTCACGGTATAAAAGTAGGTTCACGGTCAAAGCTTTATAACGGAGGTGTATGGATGACTCACTATTCACTTTGTGCTTACCGACTTTCGGTAAATCCTAGTAACTAGACTCGGTAAGTTCCGGGACTCCGTTTAAGACTTAAACGAGACATTGAAAATGTGTCCTTATTATCAACCATTGTTAATTGACAGGAGATAAAATAATATTGCGGAAGATAAAGTGACATTCTTAGACTAATACAATGGTGGCGTACAGTGTCTGCTTTGACTTCCTCCTGTACATTATAAATTTGAGTGCTTAGCAATTACATGGTCAGTTCATTGGCCGGATAATATTAAATAATTATAGCACTTACATTTTTAACAATATTATATGTAAGAAGTTAAGAACTTCTTTGACCGATTTAAAAAAAGGAGTATTCCATTTGGGTGCGTTTTCTATGGGGTGTGATATATGTCTATATTGATTTTTATTTCTGTTAAATATTTCGAAAATTTTCGCCCTTTAAGTTTAGAATAATTTAATTTAGATCTATGCATATAATAAAATTCTGTGTCTATCTGTACATTAAATATTTTTTGAAAAATCTTATTGAAATAGTTATTATTATCGATATAGAGGCCGAATCTATAGTTTTTAGAATTTTTGTCTCTCTGTCTGGGAACGCATCATGATAAAACCACTGAACAAATTTTGATGAAATTTGATATGATGATAGCTGGTTATCCGGGTCAACGTATAGGATATTATAAATTATGAGAAGTTTTGTGAGTATGGATGTTTGTTACTCTTGCATGCCAGAACGGATTTGGATAAAATTTGGCACAGAGATTATAGTCTGAAATGACTCATAGGCTATTTTTATCCTGGAAAAAAATACGGTTCCCGATGTATAGATTTGTTTTTGTTTTCCTAGAGGCGAACCCGAGCGTATATTATAGTTATAAAATTGTATTACTACTAGAATATGGTTGATATAAAGTGCCCGTATTTCAATCTCGTTTACTCCACAATTATTATAGACACATTAGAGTAATCTACGCAAATCGTTACGTTAAGATGCCGGCTAATGCCTGCCTTCCTGTTCACATGAAAGAATTATTACTTAGGCATCTTTCGTTTATCCTGTCACATTGTACAGTCCTATATAAGATAATAATCGGTGGTAATCCAATAGATTTACTGAACCACAGCAATTTATTGCAAATCGTTAAATTATATTATTATATATAACTGTAATGTGTTTTTATTACTAGCTTTATCTGTGATTTAGCTTATACAAAGTTGAACCTACTTCATATAATTGGTTTCAATTTTAATATATATGTTGTTTATATAAGTAATTTAAGTAAGATACATAATTTTTTTGCATCCTATCTAAAAATATCTATCCATTTTCAGAACATCAAACATTATGTTACATCACAACATATTATAGAATAAAGTCCACCCACCGTGTCTGTCTATCTGTCTGCTATAAACTTAAAAACTACTAAACAGATTTTTATATATTTTTATTAGGAAGGTATTCATTAAGGTCATCGGCATATTTCAGTAAACTTCCCCAAAAATTGGCTTAAATATGACGATGATTGCTAAAGATGTCGGAAATGGAGTTATATGAAAACAACGTATTACGGAATTATTTGTACCTGGAGACGTACCCTAGCGAAGCGAGGGTAAGTCGATAGTTAAAAATAATTTGAAAATTAGAAAAGCTGACATATGAACTTCAGCTTTTCTTCTATTATAAGAGATTCAAAACAAACGTATTATTTCTTTTAGTAAGAAACGAAGTATGCTAATCTAGGAAGTAAATTTTAACCTACTTTTAATACGTGGCCTTGATTTGAAATTACAAATATAATGTACGTAGGTATACAATTATATGTGTATCATCAATTAATTTGCCGATTGGGCGAAATTGCATATTTCAATGGGTCTTAATTAGCTTATAGAAGATATGTGACAATTATATTGTATAATTAGCTTTCGATTTTTAAACTATGTATTAATATATTTAGATACTAGCGACTCACCCTCACTCCTCTCGGGTTCGTCCCTACTTACAATTTAACGTTTAGTATAGATTTCTTGGAGATGAGATATTTTCCCGCAGTAAAAAGTATCCTAAATGTTGACCCGGATAACCACCTATCATCATACCAAATTTCATCAAAATCCCTCCAATGGTTTTTCCGTGATACGATCACAGACAGACAAACAGACAAAAATTCTAAAAACTATAGATTCGGACTCTGTATCGATAATAACGTTTATTTCAATAAGTTTTTCCAAAAAATATTTAATGTATAGATTCAGCTTACTTACAATTTTATTATATGTATAGATATAGGTTTAAATCAGTATAAATTCATATATGTATATTAAGTCTATTATTTTAGGTTACTTATATTCTCTTATATTGTTTCTAAGAAGCGACATTATCTATGTAAGGACAAAAAGTAATTCGCTTCAATCGTTATCATTAGAAGTGGAAAACAATGTGGGACACGCATTAGCATAGTGATTTGGATGTAAAGTGACTACATTGAAGTGTTTTTAAATTGAGTTTACCAGACAAAGATACATTGTAAATAGGTACGTACGTATGTACGTGATAATTTCTGCCTAGTAAAGAAAATGCTAGAAACCTGACTATGGTATATGAGTTTTTGCTAAGTTTATACAAATATGAATACTAACAATTTTGTAACAATATTAAAAATATTATGATTTTCTAGTAGACTATAACAAAAATGTGGATTTCAGTCGTGAAAGATGAGAATTTTATTTTTAAATTATTTTGTTTGAATTTTGGTATATTTTTTTTGGGTTTGTACAAAAGTTTTATGGAAAAAGCACTTTTTGTTTTTCCCAAGTTTTCCAATATTCCGGGCAACTCTTCTAAATTTGTAACCATAGAAACCTTTATATTCGGACTATTATATAATATTTTAAATAACAAATTAGTCAAATTTATCCACCTTTCTAAAGTGATGCGCGTACCGACGAGCACCATTTAATTTTGACGACACGTTTGGCTCAGTTTGTAGTGACTCTACTTGCTGTGCCAGCGGTCGCGGGTTCAAGTGTACTCCAGTCATGGGTGTTTATATTTATAATATGTATGTATTTAAAGTTATATATGTTTGTGTGGTGTATCGACTATCTGGTATCCATAACACAAGCCTCTTAGCTTACCATGGAACGGGATGGTGCTGTGTGTTAATATCCCAACATATTTATTTATTTACATAAACATATAGACTTTTTATGTACTTACTTTCAAAGAAAACAATGACGCTTACAGCTGTTCCATTTCTGTGGCACAAATTCACATGGCCTAAGCATTTAGGGAACGAACTAGTGATCTCTGACCTACAGACGTACAAAGAGATAGTAATAAGATAGTTGTTTTCTTGTAATTATATATGGATATAAAAATAGAGCAACATTACAATGTATATGTTATATTTCTCATACCCTACTCTAGATTGTGAATAAAAACATTTATATTGAAAAGTATATTAGAATTAATCTACATCCTAAAAGTATATGTATATGCGTGTGGTTGAGTAAACATATTTAAAAACGTAATATCATAATATGTTTTATCAATGTATTTTAAGTTTTAACTTATACATACTAATATTATAAATGCGAAAGTAAGTCTGTCTGTTTGTTACCTTTTCATGCTAATTAAGATGAAATGTGCGATGGAGACAGTTTGAGGCCCTGGAAAAGGACAAAGGATAGTTTTTACCCTGGAAATCATTTCTTTAGGGAGTGAAAAGGGGGGTGGAAGTTTATATGGGAAATTAATCGATTCTCAGGTAATGGATATCAAATTCATTATACATAGATATATGTACATATATAATCTACACTTAATATATAGAGCTGATGATTTTTTTTTACATTTAATACTTTTCTAATATTACAATACAATCCTAAGGAGTTACAAAATTATTATAAGTATATAAACTAAATAAGCAAACTGAGCTGTAGCGAAGAATATCTACTTAAAATATAGTACACCCACACACCCACACGGTGTAGGTATACATTAATAATTAATGAAATGAAAAAAAAATTAATACTTTTTAATAACTTTAATTGTATCCTTTATGCCGGTCTTAATCTATGAGCAGTCACCCTATTCAAAAGCTCGCTTGGAATGTAAAGTATGAACATCACTATGAAATACGAAGCCAAGTATGCGATGCGCGCTACATATTTAGGCCATACGTTCAGGGATGGACTTACCTCACAATAGTTCAAATGAAATGTATTATGATATAGTGGAAGCATTCGGTAACTTAGGGTTAATTAAAAGTCTATCTAAATTAAACTTAATACATTTAAGTTTAAATAGTTTGTATTTATTTAAATCTAATAAGAAAATACGAGTATTGCTGTGTGCTTAAAACAAGATATAAAAATGATACCATGTTTACGGAAATAGCAAATTTATATATAAACTAGTGGCTTACCTTAGCTTTGCTCGGGTGGGAGTCTAACTAAGTAATATAGTTATCGTGAGTGTTACTACTAAGGTATTTGGTTCCCTGGTTGGTACCCTATAAAAAATTTCAACCCCTATTTTACCCCGTTCAAGTTTTATTTTCGCGACAAAAAGTAGCCATGTCCTTTTCCAAGGTCCAATCTATTTATATATCAAAATTCATCAAAATTGGTTCAGTGGTTAAGGAGTGAAGACGCAACAGACAGACAGAATTACTTTCGCATTTACATATAAAATTATAGTACTATAGCATTGATATCGTGTTACACGAAAATAACAAATCTAAAAATAGTACCTACTTCAGATGAGTTTATCTCCCCAATTTATTTTTGCACTTCTGAATTCAGAATTATGAAGAAAGTTTTGGATTACTAAAAGTTTCTAACATTTTGTGAGTTGTATAAAGTTATTTGAATTCTTTTGGCGTAAATAATATCAAATAGATAGATTGATTTCTCATATAGATTATTTAAGTAGAGTTACTTTACTATAAAGTTTTTGCCTTTGACTTTGTTGAAGTAAAACTTCTTTACGCACGTTTGACTTGGGGAGTAAGCTTGTGAATGCGTTACGAAAAGTGTAACGTTACTAATGAGGCGAACGTTTGTTGCCATGGTAACCGTTGTTATTGTCAGACAAATGATATATAATATTCTTTCCTTAAATGATATTCTATAAATATATGACTGTAATATGCCTAATATGCGTTATTTTTAGTATCTCATCTATTCTAATTTTTTAAAACATAAATTGAGTTTCATAAAGAGTACCGATAACATACAGAAGTTTTACTTTTTGCGCGTGTACACATTCATACACGCAGTGTTTAATTTTTTGTGCATTTATTTTTATTTTACTTTCGATATAGAATTCCCATGATTGGAAGCGTAAGGAACATTGATTCAACTGAATGAAGATAATATGTTTTTAATAAGCTAAAACATAAAAGTTGTATTAAAATTCATACAGCATTCAGCACCAGGACATAGCACCATTTTCAAAGGATAAGCAGAACAAACTGACAAATAATACATTATTTTAAACTAAAAAGGTGCATTGTTACCAAAATCATTTTTTGAAGTCGGTTAAAAACTGTTTTATATATGACAAGCAACTCACCCTTGCTCCGCTCGGGTTCGTCCCTAGGTACGTTTTAATGGTTAGTATAGATTTATCAGAGATGAGATGTTTTTCCGCAGTAAAAGTATCCTATAATATCAATATATAAAAAGTTATCCAATGATTACTTTACCCGGATAATCAGTTATCATCATATCAAATTTCATCAAAATCTGTTTAGTTTATTTCTCATGATGCGTTCCCAGACGGACAGACAGACAAAAATTCTAAAAACTATAGATTCGGCCTCTATATCGATAATAATGACTATTTCAACAAGATTTTCCAAAAAATATCTCATGTACCTACAGATTCGACTCAGAATTTTATTAAATGTATAGATGTATAGATATAATCTTGTCTAATATTTCCGTAGAACATTTATATATATATATATATATATATATATATATATATATATATATATATATATATAAATAACTCTTAGCTTAAATATAATTAATTGACGCTACATTATATTCATATTAAATTCTCCAAACTAAGTTGTAAAATGCAAATCTAATTGTAAATTGGGCGACTTTCAGCTATTTAGTAGCACCCTCGTTTTATAGAAGGATTGTCGAGCTCAGGCCCTGGCTTATACTGATACGTATATTTATTCTAATATTTGTTAGAAATAATCCCATTGAATGGGAGAAATATCACGAATTGTTTACTTAAATTATATGAATAAATTATGGTTATAGTGTCACAGCTCTATCGATTTGTTTCCGGTTATTTCTGGTTGTACTCGATTACGTCAAAAAGAGGATAATGCTTTTACAGGAAGTGGTACGTGTATATTGGTAACACTCTAGCTTATATGGTCTTAGTAATCTATACTACTATTATAAAGAAGTGGAGTTTGTTTGTTTGTGTGAACGCGCTGATTTTAGGAAAAATTCCTTTTGTATTAGTTAGCCCGTTTACTAAAGAAGGCTATAGGCTATATATCATTATGCTACTACCCAAGCGAGTGGAGCAGTAACCATAAGTGTCAACAAATCGGGCAGACTTCCATATATTACTGTAAAACAGTATATATACTAGCGAGTCACCCTCGCTTCGCTTCAGGTTCGTCGCTAGACAAATCTATCTCACGGTAAATGTACATTTTTTCGGGATGATATATAGCCTATAGACTTCCTAAATGAACGGGCTATCTAATACAAAAATAATTTTTCAAATTTTCAAACAAACAAACAAACAAACAAACTCTGCCTCTTTATAATATTAATATAGTCTGTATAGATACATAATACATCACTATTGATAAATATATGGTTTTTTTCAGTTGTGATTTTTAAAACACTTATTTTCGTAATTCTAAAATTGTTTACTAGAAACTTAGAAAAGATAGAGAATACATTACTATCGCTTTAATAGACTAACCAGCGTCTCTTTATTTCACCGACTTCATTAAGCTTATTACGAACCACATGTTTTAGTTCTAAAGGATTGCACCATTAAAACAATATAACGTGTTTGTGGCATAAAGGTATATTACCAGCAGTAAACCTATATATATGCACCTTATTCATCTAATTTTAATAGATCAATCAATGATGCAAGTGCGAACCCACGCCGCCACAATCAATGAACGCTTTGTGAATAGGCCGTGAGAAATAATATTTTGCGATGATGTAAAATGTATTTAAGGCCAAGCGTGGGCGAGAGTAAATACACTTTGGTTCTCCAGCTGCAGTCGTTTTGAGATACTTTTTAGTATCCCACGGAGTTTTGGCTTGTGCTAAAAAGTATCTCGTGTCACTGAATAAAGTATCTTTATGCAAAAATTCATGTCAGTTCTTTACTTTTTGCTGAGTGAAAGAAGGATAAGATAATAAGCGTTTTTGAAGATATATTTCTTTTGGGCTGTTTGGAAAAAAATGTTAGAGTAAAATTTCTACGATGCGCGCGCACACCGACAGCTAAAAAGCGACATGATGAAGTAAGCTGATAACTATTTGTTGCCGTGGTAACTGTTGTTATTGTCTGACAAATGATAATATATAATATTATACTCTTAAATGATATTCTATAAATACGTATATATGATTGTAATATGCCTAATATGCCTTATTTAATTATTTTATTAATTTATCATTCCTTTAACAGGCAGAGAGTTATGACATACGGGATGAAACCTTTAGCTATTTTTGTTCTGTTAAGCCAAAGAAGTATAACTTCTTACGTGCGTACATAAATACACACAAGTTTTTTATTGGTATAATAATTTGAGTAAGGTGAGAATTACGTATACGAAATATTTACTATCTCTGAAGTCGCACCCCGCATTTTTCTACTTGAATTTTGTATGGCTTGACGTTGAAAGAAAAAAATAAATGGAACATCTGTCATTCGTTTCGAATGACAGACATGAGTTTTCGAATTTTATACCTACTACAGTTACGCGAATAATGTGCTCTACTTCCATAAGCCAGTTACAAATATTTGTTTTAGATAACCACAGTTTTAAATTATACTGTTACATTGTATACAACCGATTAGCTAATAATATTTATTACAATACGAATACAAAATCTACACATATAATAAAATTCTAACTGAGTGGAATCTGTACATTAAATATTTTTTGGAAAATCTTATTGAAATAGACATTATTATCGATACAGAGGCCGAATCTATAGTTTTTGGATTTTTTGTCTGTCTGTCTATCTGTCTGTGACCGCATCACGAAAAAACCGCTGGACAGATTTTGACGAAATTTGGTATAATGATAGCTGGTTATCCGGGTCAACATATAGGATACTTTTGACCCATCTCTGAGAAATCTATACTAAACGTTAAAACGTATGTAACTATGGACAAACCTGAGCGGAGCGAGGGTGAGTCGCTAGTAATTAAATAATAACGTATAGCTCTTAGTTTCTTTTTTAGTAAATGGATCATTTTGTTTTATGTTTTTAATAGATTATGATTAATTGATATTTTTTTGATTGAGTTATAACTTGTAGCGTCATTTAAACACGTTTTATTAGAAATATATATTTTAAAACTTAGTTTTAACGAAACGAAATAATCTGTGCTTAACTTGCACGCTTCAAAGCCATTAACAAATGAATTGAATCGAAACATTTATAAGAGTAAGTTTAAGGTACTTTGTATAGTGCATTGGTTTTCTATTTAAATAAATAAAATTTAAACACATAGCCGTATTTTATATTCTACAGTATGTACATATTTACTATAATAAAACATATTTTCAACCGACTACAAAAAAGAGAGAAGATATTTTAAATAAAACTTAGTTAAGAAATCTTTTCATAAAAGAAGATCTTTTAAGAAAGTACTAAGAGAAAAGATAGTTAATTGTTTAGTTTTTCTAGTAAAGTACTTTTGACTCTACCAAAAAAAAAACGATGAAAACTTGTAGAGTCACTAAGCGGAACTAGTACGTACATTAAAATGTAAATTTATGTTTGTACATAGCAATTGTTAATAACGATACGTACAATTTTATATATTTACAGCCGCTTATTACGTAATGATATCCATGCGGTAGAGCAAGGCAACGAGAGTTCACTAAGTATTCTGTACATTAGCTGTAAAGTGTTTATTATTAAAGAAACTTGTTCCATTAACTTTCAATGATGCTTATGTTATATGGTGAGAGATGACCACACAGGAACTGTCCTCGCGCAAATCTTTAAATATCAAGGCTGGGCAATCTCTTTCCAAAGGTCATATCGAAGTCCACTCTAAAAGAGAAAAAAATCAAGCGTGAGTCAGATTAACTTAATGTATTCCGTATTAGAGTTTTCATTGCAATTTTTTTTTTAATTATTTCTGTTAAAATCTTTTAAATTCTCTTCTTAATTCAGTTTTTAGAGTCTATAAAGATTTATCGGTTATTAACGTTTAGTATAGATTTCTCAAAGATGAGATATTTATCTGCAGTAAAAAATATCTTATATATTGACCTGGATAACAAGCTATCATCATACCAAATTTCATCAAAATCTGTCCAGTGGTTTTCTCGTGATGCGTTCCCAGACAAACAGACAGACAGATAGACAAAAATTCCAAAAACTATAGATTAGGCCTTTGTATCGATAATAATACCTATTTCAATAACATTTTCCAAAAATTATTTAATGCACAGATTCGACTCAGTTAGAATTTTATATTTTATTATAGATATGTATAGATAAATTTGAAAATTGTTAATAATTACTAAATTCATACTCTATGATATTTTGCACCAAGTATATTTCTTTTATACTTTTATTTATTTCTCCAGTGGCTGTGCTTAAACTATTGACTTATTTACTTTTTTAATATGCTTAAAAGCAGATAATATTCGACATGATATGTGTCTATAATAACTAACGGTTAACTCATATATAGATTAACTAAATTACCTAGCCGTAATCTCCGATTACCATTATCAAGTACATTTGCGCAAAATTTCAAAAATAATGTGACGTTAAGAACAGGTATTAAGCAGTAAAGAAAGAGCCGCGAGGCGAAGCGTAAATACAATTATAAAGTACAGTCAGCACCGAATTTATACGTACAAGCATTATTACACTCTGTGATAAGGCAATAAAAACTAATTTCCTTTGTATAACCATGATTATTTGATTATTGTACATAATAACTAGTAAACGTAAATTTTTTAACAAGATCCCGTAAGTAATGAGCGGAACTGAACAAAACTGTGCGTTAATTATACAACTACTAACATTATAATGAAAATACATTAAATATACTCTCGCACTCAAGACTAGGTACTAAATCATAATGGTAGTAAAACTTCAACTAACCGAATGAACTTCATTATTTATATTATACGTATAAATAATGAACTATAATATACTCGCTGTATTGCTAACTTTTTCGTAATTAACACTTGCTTATACGATGAAGGAAAACATCGTAATGAACATGCTTGAGAGAATCTTACTAGTTATCCAAAAACGTGAAGTCCACCAACCCGTACTTAACCAGCGTGGTGGGTTATGGACTCAACCCTCTCCGTTTAACGAAGGGTCACTGCTCAGCAGTGCGATGTGAAAAGGGCTGAATTCCTAACTACATCCGGCCAGAAAACCTTTGTTACTCTACAGCCTACATATAAACTTATCTGTTGCTAGATAAAGTTGGATAAACTATGTTGTGTAGTTATTAATAGAAAATAAATAAAAGAGCACTTGATAAGAGCCAATTACAATAAATATTAAAGCTTTATGAAACTTAAAAATTAAATACGATTGTACTTTATCCCTGTATGTACCTACATATTAAATAACAATTATTTTATATTTTATTTCAAACAAAGCTTTTCGGATTTTTTCGCGGATTTATTTTGATTTTTAGTTTCCGACGTTTCGAATGCTTTACAGCAATCATGGTCACGGGAGAGACTAATCATTATATAGTTGTTTTAGGCAGTACCTACCCACAAAATTATAAAGAAAGTAAAATTATTTTGGTTATTTTAGTATGGATACATTTATTAGAAAAAGTTTTCACTCGTAATTTTTTTTCTTTTCATATTACTGAATATCGGCATAAATTGACTACACTGTACTTTGGTTAAGAGTTAGAACAGCGACATACTGTCGCATATATTATCTATTTTTTTAGTTAAATCTATACAAAAAGTTTTCTACGTTAAAACTTTTTATACCAGTAGATGCTACAATATCGGCATAAACTTAATAGACATACCAATGACACGCTCAAATCGATTCCACGCTTCTACTTCTGTACAGTATATAAAATACCCCAAGGAGATATTGTAATCGCAATAATTTTATAAGAAATGTTTCATTTTTTTTAAACAAATTAAATGTCGTATTTTTCAAACCATTTCATTTTAATATACTAAAGCAAAAGTAAAAATCAAAGCAATCATACTTTGATTTACTCGAATATTTTATCACTAGCGACTCACCCTCGCTTCATTCGGCTTCGTCCCTAAGTACGTTTTAACGGTTGTTATAGACTAGATAGACTATATATTATATGATATAAAGCCTATAGCTTTCCTCAATAAACGGGCTGTCTACTGCAAAAAGGACTTTTCAAATCGGTTCAGAATGGCTCGCTTGGGAAACCGAGTGAAGCGGGTTCAAATCTCGGGTCTCGCACCTCTGATATTTTCATGTGGGAATCATTTCTAACATGATTACCACTTGCCTTAGTGTGAAGGAAAACATGGTGAGGAAACCTGCATGTCTGAGAGAACCTATCAATTTTTCGAAAGACATGTGAAGTCCGCCAACCCGCACTTGGCCAGCGTGGTGGTCTATGGCCTGATGCCCCTCGTATTGAAGGGAGGCCCGTGCCCAGCAGTGGGACGTTAAAAAGGGCTGAATACATAGATTACACTAAAGTATCACGACGTCAAAATATCAAACGCTTAGGTTCATTGATTTGGCCTAGACTTTGATAAATTAAGTCAGAATTCTATATATATTCAGATAACAACCGTTAATCTGCTTAAATATTGTGATGACTCAAACTTTAATAAAACGTATCAGTTACGAACGAACTTAGATAGATAAATTCGCATTTTATGATAATAGATAAATATAAAAGAAGAACAGTTTTAGCGAAGTTATATCTAATCTCAACTTTTTATCTTCACTGACCTTAGACCTTTCCGATGACCTTTGCAGTTCTCACAGAACGCGAAAAATATAAATTATATATCAATCGATGTAGTAGAAGTGTATTCACTTCTACAAAAAGAAATCATGTAGTAATATTTTATGAATTACATTCTAGAATAAATTCTAAAAATATTTTGGCTTATTTTCCGATTTTATTTTTGTAACAGTACATTTTGCCACATCTGCGCCTATTGTATATCACATCTCATAACTCCTCAAAGCTCCTATATAAATGTTAAAAATAACTTTTACTTCTAAGGGTGGTACTGGTACTACCCCTATTTCCTTTAGTGATTTGAGAAATAGCACCTTTTTTGTTAAAACGCAATCGTAGTGATATATGTGTCTCTATATATTATATATTTTTACTAATTATTGTTCAAGAACCAGATATAAAATTCATTTCTTAATTTGATATGATTTTTATGTGTATATTTTTTGTCCAATAAACTATTAAGCAACCATATTATTACATCTATGCTTTTAGTGAAATACGACGTCAAATATGCTTATTTTATTGCAAGTTTTATGGTAGCCAGTATTGATTTATCAATTTAATATGTTATAGGATAAAGCTATAATTATAATTCTATCCATCTATGATTTATTGCTAGTACACAGTTCTTTAGAAGATATTAAATGTCTGCATATATGCGGCATTTTATAACAAATCCAAGGTTGCACTAAAACGGAATGCCGTGTTACTTGTTTTTGTTGAAATTGTATGTAATCGCAGTCTCTATTTACTTATAACTAGCGATTCCTGTGGCTTCAGTTGCATTTATGTAGTAATTACCTGAACCGACAGACCAGTCCTGTTTTATTTTTATATATTTATATGAATTTTCAAGGAAAAATAGCTGTTTCAGGTTTTCCAAATTTTCCAGGGAAAGAGATTGTTTCGTCTAAACTGTAATCGGATAATTTTGAACTTTTTTGTTAAGTTCAATCGTTTTCAAGTGATACGCTAAGCAATGAACAGCTTTCAATTATTATTTTTCTTGATTTCATACTATTTACATATTTACCGCCAAAAAATCATCGTGTTTATGTATTTTTTTTTATATAAGAATGTTAAGCTCCACGGACGTTGTGTCCGTATATTTTTTGATATATATATATATATATATATATATATATATATATATATATATATATATATATATTTACAGAGTGATAACTTACGATTGACTATTATTAAAATCACTTTTTTTATACTTCTAGTGTTACGAGCAGTAGGAATATAGGTACATTTTAAAAATTTAATTGAATCAAAGTTTATCCGTTAAGCCAAACCTAGCCCATCTTAAACCTATAGGTCTGAGATTGTGTAGCTACCTTGTGCATTTAAGTCGGGTTGTAAGCCATATATGAAATTAATTAAATGTCTGGCTTATGTGTAAATTCAAGGGCTCTAAATTGGAATGCCAATATTAATGGATTTTGAATTTGTTGATGCTATGGAGGTAGAGATTGGTTCGATTCTTATTACTTAATGTTAAATACTTGGTTGGTTTTTTTTTTAAAACACAGTACCATTTATTTCCATGGTATGATACGAGGCTTGTGTTATTAATACCAGATAGTTGATACACTACACATACATAACTTTAAATACATACATATTATAAATATAAACACACATGACTTGAGTACAAAGGTTCGTGTTCGTCACACAAATGAATGCCCCCAGCGGGACTCGAACCCGCGACCATTGGCATACACGGTCACTACAAACTGAGTTAAGCGCGTCGTCAAATATAATTAGTTTAGTTTAACTTTTAATAGCTTCTTTTAAATTTATATATAAATGTTAGTTTGTCCTTCACGCAAAAGGAGGACAAAATAGAAGTGATTTTTACATAGCAATATAGTAGTAACTACTCTACTCACTTCGTCTGTAGGTTTTTTACTGTGAATCTATTTTCATAATTATTTTAAATAAAATGTCACTTATAAGGTGTAATAATTATTACTTTTAGTATAATTAAAAAGTAGGTGTGCCTACTTTTTTTTTAAAGTTATTATTCCAATTTTTTGATATATAATCGATCGATTAATCGATTTAATTGATCGATCCATTTGCTGTAGAAACCCTTGGCCCATGGAGTCAAAGTGCTAAGCACTTCTTAAAAGACATAACACCTCGTCGTATCGCCTCTACTGGTGACAGGAGAGCTGGCGCATTTTTCTCCCAAAGAATCGGCATTGCCATTCAGCAGGGGAATGCGGCTAGCATTCTTGTCACTATTCCACGCGGACATGACTTGTACAGTAATAACTAAGTGTACATTTGTTTTGTATATATAATTAAGTGTGTTTATAATTTTTTTTTTATTGTTTATTCCAATACATTAATTTATGTCCGTGGGAATATTTAGGGACGCGTTTAAGCGACAAAATTACTATAGTAATCTAAAAATTGATATTGTTGAAAGCTTTTTGAAAGTTTCTTCAATTATTATAATAGTCGAAAAATAAAAAAATATTTACAAAAAGTATCAGCAAGTTTATACGTTATCATTTACCGAAACGGTTTTCGTATATGGTCTCCAGTGGCGTATGCTAACATGATATGGTTGTATTCACACCGTACGACAGAACTTGATACGGTTAAAAACCGATTTGCTTTAACTGGTAGACCAAAAACCGCTTTGTGTAAATGAAAACGAAATTACAATACGAATTAAAAAATATATATATATTAATAAGAACACGTCGTGTACGTTTCTTTGTCGGTACGACAAACCGTATACGAAAACCGATTCGGTAAAATTGTAAAGGTGTAGAATCGTTCTTAATGCTTTACTTATTTACCATAGACGTTTATATCTATAAGAGACCTAGAAGCAATCGTTATTTTTGAATTCTAAAGGTGTTTTATGCTATATTTGACATCTATTGAAAGTCCCTTAGGTACACACATTTGCAATTTAAATGACTACATATAAATTCTTACATGACTAAAAAACAAAATTAATTTAGCACGAGAATAGTAATTTCACTTGTATTACCAAGAAATAAGATCTATTTTAAACTTTTAAGCATATTTAGGTGCTTCCATGAATCGATGTTTCGCTATGAATATATATTGTCATTGATGACTTACAAATCGATTAGTAGACTTTTATCGTTTAAACCGACTTCAAATACAATGTTATTTAAGTTTCGTTTTTCTAGTTGTTTTGGTTACACTTAGGTATTTCTAAATAATTATTGGTTTTTTTAAATTAAAAATGCACATTCTACATAGTAGTTAAAATTATATACATAACAATGATTAATTGACGTTTAGTTATAACACATAAACATACTGATCTAAAAATTATCATGTACGTACAGACAGACATTTAAAACTTTTTGATTTTTATCATATATGATATTTGTCTTAAATATTCATATATTTTTATTATACTAGCGGCTTATCCTTGCTTCGCTCGGGTTCGTCCCTAGCAACCTTACATTTTCAGCGTTTCTTTCACACAACTCCTATTTGTAAAAGTACCCTAAATTCAATTTATTGCGAAGATACAATTTCACTAAAAATATACATAATCTATACATATAATAAAATTCTAACTGACAACGAGTTAAAAACATTAAATATTTTTTGGAAAATGTTATTGAAATAGTTATTATTATCGATACAGTGAAACATATCTCATCTCTGAGAAATCTATACTAAACGTTAAAACGTATCTAGGGACGAACCCGAGCGGAGCGAGGGTAGGTCGCTAGTATATATATATGTAAGAACTTTAATATATATTTCTAACATGTATCATTGTGAAAGAAGATGCTACGTGGTGTTCAGTTTCCAACTTATATAACTTTTGTATCTAAAATTCCCTAAAAACCTTTCCCTCGGGAACCGAAGTGAGTTAAGTGTGGCTAAAAATAAACCAGTCTAGACAAAGAGATATTATTCGTACTAACACTTACATATATGACGATCCATTTCTTAACTTTATGGCAGTTAGCTGCTATATAAATTAAACGCTTGATTTAGTTATGGAATAACTTATAGTCTATTTTTTCTTACGTGTCTTAAATAGTAAACAAATATGGCGTACAGGTGACCAGAGATAATTCATAGAGATGTGCATGACGAATGAATGACTGAACTTAATGGTTTTTAATTTTTATGCAGTGAACGTAAAGTATTGGGTAGAAATAATACGACAAGTTATTTTAATAATTTTATTATCGGAATTAGATTCCGATGATAAATTACTCGACTCTTCTGATATATGTATTATAAAATTAGGGGTCGGTGTATCTGTTGCAGCATCTATTAAGCCGTCAAGCTGCAACATTTTGTCTTCTTCTTTTTTCACATGTTCAATACAATTTATCCAAGACGCCGTACCAATTTTTCTTAATCCTTCTCTGACTAGCTCCTTGACTTCAGTCATTTTAAAACTTTTATTATTTTTTCCTACATGTGATTTTAATTGTGCCCATATTAATTCTATTGGATTTAATTCACAATGATACGGCGGAAGGCGCAGAACAATTATATTTTTATGAGCGGCCATTTCATCAATAACTTTTTTATTATAATTGTCTTTATTAAATTTTAATAAAAGTTGTCAAAATGTCACTTGTCTATTTTAAAATCAATGACGTGAAAGTTTTTTTAAGATTTTTTTGGCCTTAATATAAACTCATTTTTAAAACTTTAACCTAAAAAAGCAAAAAGCGGTCGGAAGTCCCTCACTCCGTTTTAATAAACTGTGCAATAAGATACGAAATAATAATAATTACAATAACAAATAAATAATAAGTATAAATTCATTAAAAGCAATTAAAAATCTTCTATATTCTACAGAAGACATTACTATTTTTAAGCCTAATAACAATTTGAACAAAATATCGTACCTTGTAATTTAAAGATATTGTTATTTTTAATAAGTTCAGTTTTCACTCTCGATAAATCATTCTAAATGTACATCTCTATAATTCAAAGACAAAGTAGCGTATCGAAACGTCAAAATGTTGTGTTCATATTTTATCTTTGGAAATTGGTTCTGTCAATATTTCAATTTTAGCAAAAATAATGTGTTTAAATCAATAATTAACAGCTTTTATTAGTGTTATTCGTAGCGTGTGTGTTTCTGAAATAGTTATAAACGATAAAACCAAATCTAAAATGTATGATTGTCCGAAAACAAGTGATTTTCGTTCATGGTAGTGTTTGTTTACCAATTAGGACACGTAAGAAAAAATGGACTATACAGTGGACCATAAATGTAGTTAATATATAAAACTAGAATACTCCTTATTGATTAAATAATCATATTCTAAAAATGACTAAATCATGCAAATTGGTTAGATGATACTTTTTGTAAAGTAAAATCTCTATATAAGGATTTTTGGTAGGACTTTCTTCTATAAGATATAATTATAATCCAAATTCGTTAAGTAGTTTTCGAGATAAGCGTGCACATACAGACAGACAGTCGCAGGGGACTTTTTTATATGTATAGGGCTATATAATAATTAAGTGATTTCACATGCGTGTTTGCTGACCGTACAAAACGCCGTTAACTTCATATTTTTTTTATATCATTCATATCTTCATAATACCATAAGCTTGACCCAAATACTTGACTCAATTGACATTTGAGAGCATAAAATTAAAGTATACACGCAAACTGACAGTGTTTCTAATTATAGTCATATATTAATAGGTGGTTATTACAGTAATTATGGTTTTAGCCTTCAAATGCATTTATTATCTTTTGTTATTATTTTTTTTAAGTTTTGTAATATTTTTTATATTCAATGAAAGTTATTTTATCCTGTGTTCTTATTAACTTAACCGACTTTAAAAAAAGATGTTAATATGTGCCTGTGCTATATTTTTTTCAAGCAATATACCTATTACTTTATATATATATTGCAGACAATATAGTAAGGTTTTTGAAAGAATACCTATAAACTATTTTCCTCGATGTATAGTAGTAATTTTTCATATTTAAACTCTTAATTTGTCAAGTAAAGCTCATTTCGTGCCTTGCTTTTACTTAGCTTCGCGTTACATTAGAGTTGCCTATTTTTTTTCAACAGATGTTCTTTTTAAATTTTTAGATACTCAATAACTGTATTTTTAAAATACCAGTATTGAAATAAAGAATTTTGAATTGAATTGAAATTACTGGAGATCTTTTAACATGCAGTATTTCTTTGGGCTATAGTTAAGCAACCATAATAAACATATGTAGTCAGCTCTTTTTAACGTCCCACTGCTGGGCACGGGTCTCCCTTCAATACGAGTGGGATCAGGCCATAGTCCCCACGCTTGCCAAGTGCAGGTTGGCGGACTCAAAAACTTGCTAGGTTTTCTCAGACATGCAGGATTCCTCACGGTGTTTTCCTTCACCGTAAGGCAAGTGGTAATCAAGTCACACATGAAAATATTAGAGGTGCAAGACCCGGGATTTGAACCCGCTTCGCTCGTTGTCCCAAGCGAGCGCGTTACCACTGGGCTACTACTGCCTAGTAAACATAAAGTGTACAATTTATTTTTAGCTTTTTACATACATTTTACTTAATAGTTCGTATACAAACAGTAATTAAGCCTATGACCTTCTAAGTTAATTGCATATTGGCAAATTCACCAATTTTATTGATACTATGAAAAATATTAATTTATTTAATTTGCTAGATTCAAAGTGGATTTTTAATAAAAATGTCAAGGGCGATCTAATATAAATTCTGAGAAAAAACACTACTCTTATTGGTGGAAAAATGACATATAAATTACTAGCGACTCACTCTCGCATCGCTTCGGATTTGTCCCTAGATAAAAACAAATGTATCCCACGGAAACCGTACATTTTTCCGGGATGAAAAGTAACCTATATTCTATTCCAGACTATAATCTATCTCTGTGCCAAATTTCATTCAGATCCGTTCAGCCGTTCTGGCGTGAAAGAGTAACTAACATCCATACATCCATCCTCACAAACTTTCACATTTCTGATATTAGTATGAATAATATGGGTAATGTGATTTGAGGTAAAAAAGTGTTTATTTTAAATACTAATTATATAATACACTTGACTAGTATGGATAATATAGGTAAAGTAATTTGAGGTAAAAAAGTGTTTATTTTAAATATTAATTATATAATACACTTGACTAGTATGGATAATATAGGTAAAGTAATTTTAGGTAAAAAAGTGTTTATTTTAAATACTAATTATATAATACACTTGACTAGTATGGATAATATAGGTAAAGTAATTTGAGGTAAAAAAGTGTTTATTTTAAATATTAATTATATAATACACTTGACTAGTATGGATAATATAGGTAAAGTAATTTTAGGTAAAAAAGTGTTTATTTTAAATATTAATTATATAATACACTTGACTAGTATGGATAATATAGGTAAAGTAATTTTAGGTAAAAAAGTGTTTATTTTAAATACTAATTATATAATACACTTGACTTACTTCGAACAAGCGTTGTAAGTACGTA